>JADMNH010000001.1:0-5717463 GCA_016097115.2 Sporothrix protearum | reverse complement strand
AGATCCAGCAGACGCACCAACAAGACAGCCTTGTGAAAAGTTACTGTCCAGAACGTGAACACTAAAAGAATGAACAGTGTACAAGTGTACGCAAGTACAGAAGTCCTTTGAAAGAAAAAAGAAGGAAAAAAAAAAACCAATCCACTGGCTGGGTATCCCAAAATGCCGTCAAATCAAGTCTATTTTCGCACCTCGCAGTGTCGCAGTGCTCGTGCTCGTGCTCAGTGCTCGTGCTCGTGCACTCGCAGAGTAAGCTCCAACTTGCGCTCACTCAGCTCGCCTTCTTCCACGTCTTCTGACGCCTTACTCCCGCCTACGCACGCCTACAGAGCAAAGACAATGGCGGCGACGGAGACAATCACTGGCCAGTAGCCTGCATGCTGCAGCAGCGTCTGCATGCCGCCCGCAGCAATTCGGGCTGTCGGTGCCGCCCGAGGCCGTCGTGCCTTCTCCAGCGTGCCGTTGATCAGCAGCGTGCTCGTACCGTTGACGTCGGCGACGCTGACCTGGTTGGCCGCCAGGGCGGCCGTCGAGCCGTTGCCGAGCAGGTCGTTTCATGTAGGTGCTGTTGGTGTTATCGTCGCAGGCGCACTCGACCGTCTCGTCGCAGCCGCAGCCGACATTGCGGTTTCGTTCTTGCCAGAGGTCTCGTTGTTTGTAGTACGGAGTATGGGTGGCCGTAGGATAGTAGTAGATGGGATGGTACCACAGACCCGGCCAAAAGGCAAGGCCGGCAATACCGGCACCCGCAAGAGCACCGACAGGACGGGGCGGATACCGCGAAGGGGAAGAGGCGCCCGAGCGGTAGGGCGCCGAACGCGCCGCCGCCATAGTAGGCACCTCCGCCGAGGGCAAGGCTGGGTGCCGGAGCCTGTGGTGGTGCGGCCACCCGTGTGGAGGACGAGGAACCGGCGCCCTTGCCGGTGCTGCCACTGCTTCCGGTGCTGCCGGAAGAGCTACTGCCTGATGAGCCACCTCTGTTTGGAGAAAAGAGAAAAAAAAAAAGTTAGCAAAGGTAAGAGACAATGAAAAACAAAGCTTCGGCGAACAGGAGAGAGAGAGAAAAGAACAGAGGGAATGGAATGCTTACCTGCCAGAGGAGGAGCCACCAGAGGATTGAGCCGCCTGCCGGACGAAGAGCTGCCACCGGACGAAGAGCTACCACCCGACGACGAGCCGCCGCCGCCGCCACGGCTACCACCGCCTCCACCGCCCTTGCGCCGAAACAGCTTTTCGTCGAAAAACGTCGGCAATGTCGCGTTTTGCGTCGGCGTTTAGAGCCAGACGAGGAGTGGAAACGGGCAGCGAGAGCAGGCGCGGCGTTGTCGAGAGCGGGCGCGGCGGGGACAGCCACGGCCACGGCATGGACAATGGGTGCCGACAGGGACACTGCGGCAGTGACGAGAGTCCACTTCATGATTGACGTTGTTGACGATGGGTCTGTGTGTGGTGGTGTTTCGACTTGTGAGGTGGATGCTTTGTTATGATGTCGATGATGATGTACGTTGACGTCGATGTGTTGAGTGTGTTTCGGTCGGTGGATATATTATATTGAGTTGTTGTGTTGTGGAGAGGATGGAGAGATGAGACGGCGAGAGGAAGAAGAAAACAAAGTGACACAAGAGAAACGCACCAGGGTCTGGAGACGGGGGTGGGCCTGTTATGTATTACTCGTATACGACGTATTTGGGAGGCGAGGTAACAATTGGGAGGCAACGATGGGAAAGAAGAAAGAAACGAAAACGGGACAAAGATGACAAAGGGAACAAAGTCGGGCAGGCGCAGGGAGTCGACTTTAGCAATCAGGAAGTCGCGGGAAAAGGCGAAGGGAGCCACGGGGATGGGATGGGAAGGCAGGAAGGAGCCTCCCCGGAAGACTTCCCTGGAAAAAACAAGACTACAACGTGCCTCGGATCAGCCTACCAGCAAAAATCCAAATATCCCAAAAACTCAAAAGCTTGGCTCACTTTCTTGGCCGTCTGGGGCCCAGCTAGTGCGAAACAGACAAGATACATCCAATATGGTTGTGGGAAATGTATCAATCTGACTGAGGCCAGGTAGGTTGTACGGGAAGGGACATCCTGCCGTGACGACTGTCGTGACAACAGAACTTAACTCATGAAGAAAGTCACGGCAATAAGCCCCCCAGCAGACATGGCATTTGGCATTTGGCTGGGGCTGTTTTGGCGGCCAATCGCCGTTCAATAATATGGTGTGCTGGGCCCAATCAGCAGGGCCTGAAATAGAGATGAGTGCGTACTCCGTACGCATTACTCGTAAAAGGCGCTATGACCAAATCGTTCCAGCGTCTACAGGCCCCAAAAGGCCCCAAGACCGAGAGCCCCAAGCACAACAGTCGAGCCAGTCCACCCGAGCCACCCAACAGCCATTTATGCTTCTTCCATTTTCGGGGTCTGCCCGCGCTAGCGCGACCTTTAATTCGCTTCTCATACTTTCGTACTGTTGTAGGCGGATTAAATCATTAAAAGTGACTTCAAGATTACTGGACTTGCAGGACGCTAACACACGATCGGGCGTGGCTGGGGTTTGATGGGTGGAACAGTGAGCATGTGCACTGAAAGAGCGGCGAGGACGGCATTTGGTGGAGACGCCGTCAACCAACTTTCAGGAAACACAGCCACGATGGCCAGCCCAATGTGGTGCCATTGGACGAGGTTTGTTTGTGCGAACGGAAGGGAAATCACCCGGTGGAAGGATGAAAGAAGATTCTATGATTTCCTCCGTGGCGGTTCTGTTTCCTTGGTGCTATGTTTTGGCGTGTGTATTTTATATGTATTTTGTTTTATGTCTCGGGGTGAGATTTCGTTTCTTTGGGGTCAGTTGGCAAATTGGAACAAGTTTCGTAGGCCAAGACAAAGCCAGCACAGCAGTGCATAGAACATGGATTGAGGCGTGAAAGTGATGAACTTTGGGATAATTTTCTTTCTCCAAACAAACAAAGTCGTCAAGACGACAACAACAGTTGTTCTTCGTGTCCTCTGTGGCCCTTTTCGAGATCGTCATTACAGCACTGTAGCAAGCCCCCTGAAGAACGTCGAATACAGCACTCTCTACCACTGTAAGCTACGTCCAGCACATCGCCCGCTTTGCACTGCCAGGTTTGGGTCGCCTCCTTCTGGGCAAACAAACAATGACGTCGTGCCACGTTGAGGCTTCCTGTTTGTGGTAGGCTCCTCCGTTGGTCACCGCGACGAATGAAGCACACTGTCCTTTCTTTTCTTCGAGGTTAATTGCAATTGTATGCACGATTGCTTAGAACAGTAGGTGGCGTCACTCGCCCGCAAGGCTCGCCGCGCGGCAGAGTGCCCCATTCGGCCACTGTGCCCCGATCCATTCGGAGAGACAAAGTGAGACGGAATGCCTGAGAGGGCACAAGGAGGACTTGCGAGGTCGATGTGGCGTGAAAGGGGACTCGAAAGGGACTGTTTTAATGGCTTACTTGATATCCAAGGCTGGATCTCCATGTCCTTACATTAAAAATATGTAGATGACGGCTGTAAAGAAGCACATGGTAAGCCCAAGCCAAGCCAAGCCTTGCAAGGAAAAGAAAGCTCTCATCTCCAAGCCATGGACTTCCACGGGTTTAAGCTTTTTCTTGGAAAAAGTACTTTGAGAAAAGGAAGCATAGAATGTTCATCTGGACGTCTATTGAGAAACTACGTATTTTACAATGCAATGCGCTGATAATAGCAAACATGAGGCTATGGCTAGCCACTGATATTTGAGTATGTTGCAACAATCACTCGAATAGACGATGTGAGATAACTTCGTACATGCCTCTGAATAATGTACGACGTACGACGTACACGTACGACTTGGGACTTGTAATGGAAAAGTGTGTTTTTTTTTGTTTCTGGGTGTTGTATATGTCTTTTGGCAGGATAGTATCAACAGAATGAGACTCCAACGTCCAGGCACAATCAATATGCCGCCTATAATACGTGTAGAGTACGTCGTAGACGCTCGCCATAATACGTGTAGAGTAGACGCTCGCCTATTGCCCTATTACAGCCCCCGTATCCGCCCGCCTTCCCAGCCCCATTCTCCCGCTGTGCTGCACTAGCACGAGGCAGAGCGCAAGGTTTCCCCAGAACGGGAGAGTCAGGTCACCTTTTCGGTTTTCAGACGACACCCATCAAGCCGGCAGATACCCAGATACGATCAAAAGTCGATTCAGCCCAGCCACACCTAACATCAGAGTCCTGAGTACTCTGGGCTTTCTCCATCCTTTTCGGCGGCCGTTCCGTCCATGCGCGGCGTTCCGGGCCCGTCAAACTCGTTTGCTGCGACCCTTTCCCACCTTTCCCCTCACTCCACCCGTAGTTCATCCCAAACCAACCTCCGTTCATCTTGCATACACCTTGCATACATCTTGCACAGCCTCGTTTATAAAGCGTGCACCCCACGGACTGACCTGACGACTACGCGCCCACCCCGTCGGACATCACTGGCACCGCACAGCAATGCCCAAACCGGACCGGAGCTTGTTGGACCGGCTCAATGCGTTGAAGCCGTCGAGTGTCTCATTGGGTGGCGATCAGAGGTACGACGACAGCCCCGTCTATCTGCTTCATATCCAGCTGGCATTTAATACACTAACACAACCAGCCTCTCTGCACAAGCGACAACTGCCGAGGCACCCTCTGCTTTCCCACCGGCAGCACCGCCAACACGAGAAGACCGCCTGGCAGCGCGCCTCAAGACGCTGAGAGACGTGCGTGGCGGCGACGAGGAAGGTGCGAAGAATGGCAACGGCTGCGACGACAAGAGTGGCGCTTTAGGGAAGCAGTCAGTAGCTTCTCCCCCACCGCCAGGTGACGCACCGCCCAGGACCAGCGCGACTGCTGGCAAGCAAGCCTCCGCGGAGGAGGCATCAGACGACCCGCTCTTTTATGTCGACGACGAGGCTGTGAACGACCTGTTGCTGGAACTCGCGGCAGAGGGTGGCCTTGAAGATGAGGAGCTTGGTGGTGACGAGGACGAAGGCGAGGACGAAGGCGAGGACGAGGCTGACCGTCTAGCGCGTGCCGGCGGTGACGCCGACGAGTTGATACCGTTGCCGAGTGTGCCAACAAGCCTAGGTGATGACTCCAGTGGTGACGAGGGCGATGATGCAGACAACTCGAAGATGGTCGAGGACCTGCTGAAGAGCCTGGCGGGGACGGCCATCAAGGATGACGAGGTGGTTGGTAACAAAAAGGGCAAGGGGGACGGTCAGAAAGATGGCAAAAAAGGACGACTCGGACGACTCGGACGGCGGGAAATGTGAACGCGAAGTGCGCCGTGTTCTGGAACAAGCCCAAGACGAGGCCGACCTGGCCAAACAGCAAGGAGAGTCCAGCAGCGGTGAGGAAGAAGAAGGCAGTGTCGCCCGTCCTCGCAGGCGCAGTGCCGACAAGGAGGACGACATTCTGCCGGGAGGCAAACTCTCCAGAAAAACCCCCCAGCGAGCCCTCGGTCAACGATGCAGACAATTTCTTGGGCCTGCCGGCCGTCCCAAACCAAACTTGTTGACCCACCACCCTCACCACCATCCCTCCCTTCTCTCTCCAACGACCTGCCTTCGGTCCCCACGCAAACACTCCCCACGCGTGGCGACGACGACGACATCTCCGCCCGTCTGGCCGCCCTCCGTGGCCTGCAGGGCAAAGCCGCCGGTCTTGGCCAGACGGATGCGTTCGGTCTGCCCTCGGCCCCGACCTTCCGTCCAGGCGAGGAAGAGGGCGGCGTCTTGAAGCGCGGACACTATGGCCACGGCCGCCGCAACTACACCGATGCCGACCAGAAGGCGTGGTGTGTGGTGTGTCTGGAGGACGCAACGGTCCGCTGTCTCGGGTGTGCCGACAACCATGCCAGCGACGACGAAGAGGACCAGAACAATGCCTACTGCGCGAAACTGCTGGCGGGACATGCATGTTGGCCCGGCCGCCGGCTTCGACGAGCGCGGCCACAAGCGGGTGCCTCTTGTGCGGTGACGACTGACGAGAACAAGGAAGAACAAGGCTGTACACAGTCACGACTAATGACCATTTTGCTATTTTTGATACATCCGTGTATTTTTTATGTGTTGGTGTGTAGGTGTGTGTGTGCTCCAGTAAAACAAGTAGAATAAAACACCGCCAATTTCCCAGTTTCGCCCGTAGATGCCCATCCCTCCTTTCATTTCCATATGTGTTATGTGTCCTCCTTGATTGTAAGCAAAAGCCAATTTGTGGGAACAGGGGATGTTAACAAAAGACAGAAAGCAACCTAAACCCAATACCCGTCCTTCCAAGTACCCAATCCCATCTCAAAAATGAAAACAAAAAATAATACAATGACTCATCTCAACGTCTGGCCTGTCAATTCTCAATGCCCTACGACTGTGAGTTGGACCCGTAGTTGGCTCGGTTGTTGTTTCGGTTGTTGCTGCCCGTTCGGCCGGTGATGTCCTGCCACGTCGCGCCAAAGCGCCGGCCCGTACTCGCCAACAGTCCCTCTTCCTCGTCGGCCTCGGCCTCCTCGTCAATCTCTGACAGGTTCAGCCGCGGCGTCCGGAACAGCGACGTCGTAAAGACAATCAAAAACACGCCCAAAAAGGCAAACTGCGCCCAAAAGTCAATGGCACCAAACACAGGCCAGTTGAGCGTCACCCTGTTCAAAAAGGTCGACATCACCGTCGGCGTGCACACATCCTCGGCCGCCTTGTCCTGGTACGCCTCGGAGCACGGCTTGATCCAGTCCGGATGGCCCGTGCAGTCGGGCTGCTCGCCCGGGTGCAGTGGCGGGTTCATGCAGAACGTCTGCGTGCCAAAGCTGCTGTACTGCGGCGCCACCAGCATGGCACGGCGTAGTTGATGGCCAGAATCATCAGAGCCAGCATGACCGTCGCGGCCAGAATGGCCTGCGGCGCTGTGCGGCCCTTGCGAATCTGGAAGATGCGCACCCACAGGAAGCGGATGCCGATGGCCGCCAGGCCCGAAATGGAGCTGCTGAAGAAGTACAGCACCAACAGGGCCATCAGAATGTAATCGACGGGGAACGCTCGCGCCGCCTTCATAAAGATCCAGTTCATCGGCTGGAACACATTGATGTGGCCCAGGATGTAGCCGCAGTGCTGCTTGCACACCGAGTTGGCCGCCTTGTCGATGCCCGTAATGATCATCGAGATGACAATCAGCAGTGACAGGGCCAAGAAGAAGATGCCGCCCAGCAACTTCAGTGGCGGAACACCGCCTGCATCTTGTTCCACACCTTGAACACCCAGCTGCGACCCTCGCCGCTGGCCTCGGCCGCCAGCCGTTCGCGACGCACAGTGTCCGCTCCTCACGCATAAGCGTCTCCAGCTCGCGCCGGTCCTTGGCCGACATACCGTCGTGGCGGCCCGCGTTGCGCATCTCCAACTGCCGCTGCCGCTCGCGGTTCTGCTCGAGCGCCGATGCCCGTCGTCTCGCTCAGCTGCGGTGCCGAGATCGAGGGAGCCGACTTGATGAACGAGATGGGCAGCAGGGCCAGGCCGGCGCCCGTGTAGAGAACATACAGCAACGTGCCGAGCGTCACGAGCAGGCCCACGGAGAACGTGAGCGCCTTTCGCCATTGTTCTCGGCCAGCAGCTTGCGGAAGTAGTCGAGGTCCATGTGCTTGCCGGGCACCCTTACGCCCGGCTGCGGGCACGAAAGAAACCAATGAGAAACAGAGCCACGACGAGCACCAAAAAGACAATGGTGTACTTGAAGGCACCCCAAAGTCTACCGCTCAGCGGCTTGTTGCGGTTCTCCTCCTCGTCAATCTCGTCGTACTCCTCAAACCAAAAGTACGTGAACGGGATCACCACCAGGCACAGCAGCGCGTCGAAGCTGTAGAGTGTGTAGTAGGCAATCTTGAGCGTGCTCAAAATACCAGCAATGTGCTCGGGCGTGGCCCAGTCCTTCTTGGCGCCGAGGGCAGTCGCGGTGGTCGACGAAACGAGGGCAATGTCGACGGGGAGGAGGAAAACGGGTCGCGAGGAAGGGCTGTGATGCTGACAATCGCGAACACGAGCTGACGACCGCGGACCGGTCGCGCGGTGCCTGCCACGTAAACGTGGTGATGACGGCCGCCACGAGCGCCAGCCCGACGGCCACCGCGTAGGCGATCCAGATCAAGCCGGTTTGTAAAAGGCCGGCCATCTTGGCGAGTAAAAGAGGCAAAAGAAGACGGCTAGAAGACGACTAGACTCTAAAAGAAAGACCCAAGATCTTGTCGCAGCTTGTGCGGGAACGGCACAGCACACGGGAAGAGGACGGGACGGAAACGGGTGGCGTGGTGTTTGGAATCGATGCGGCTGGAAAATGGTAACCGATGTAGCCGGACAAGCCGGCTTCGGGTGTTAGAGAGAGTGTGTGAGATGATTTGATTTTCGGTTTGCCAACTGGTTTGTTGACTGGCTTTGCTCGATTTCGATCCGCGGGATTATGGGGTTAAAAGGATGCAGCTCGACGGGGCTGCAGGCACATGTTGCCACCCTACGATGAAAGGGCTGGAACGCGCGGCGCGATCGTGATCTGGTGTTATGGTACTTCGCGAAGTGGTGGGCTGTTTGGAATGGAAGAGCAAGGGAGAGCAACAATGTGATGAAGGAAGAAGGGAGGAGGAAGAATGCGAGAATGGGAGAATGAGCAACCGGTGAGAAGGAAAGAGGATGCGTGAGAACTTTCCTATCGTGGGAAAGTGGAGGAGGGAAAGAGCGAGGGACTGTTGAAGCGTGTTGAGCGGATCCAGGAAGTCCGCTTTCCTAAAATCGAAATCGAAAAGCGAACCTTTTCAGTCGTGGCCTTCCGTCGAAACAGGGTTTCAGGTGTGACGGGCAATGGGAGCATGAAAGACCTGGGCGCCACTGGCCGCAGGGGGGGGGCGAAGCTCTTATGTGGGGCAATAGTCGATCTCGCCACCAATAAAAAGGTGGAATGGAGTGTCCCAGTACAAATTAGCGGCAACCAGCCTGGGCCAGCCCAAGAGTACCACCTGGAGAAACTGCGACCCTGTAAAAAAGCGTGCACCTTCCAGTACCCTGTGCCGAACTGTGGTTCGCACCCATAGGGTTTGCGAAAATTAATACTAATAAAATTTAGTAGTATTTAGTACTACTATAGTACTAATGGGTTCAGTATAGTATTTACTAATTATTAACAAGTTACTGAACGAATAGTGATTAATACTATATCTTTTTAATACATATATGAGTTAATCTAGTAGTAGTATTAAAATACCCGCGTAAAATAATTATTAATTAATATTATATTATATTATTCATAATTTTAAATTTAAACTTATTTTTTTTATTTTTAATTTATTTATTAATTAAAATATTATTTCTTTAAAAAATTTAATAAAAAAAAATAATATTAAAGTTTTAATAAATTTATTATACTCTAGTTTATCGTATTCTCGACTATACCGTAATCTTATACGACTTCCTAAATATAAGGAATTATACTAAATTAATCTAGTGTGAACTGATATTTACTTCTATCCCTAGGGAATCTAAAGCCATTAAAATTATACGTAAAAACCTTTTTACCCACGAGTATAGTTAATACGCTACCGCTAAATAAAGTGGATCCGGTTCGGGAAGTACGGCGGCTAATAATTTAATACCCTCTTCAATTATATACCACTTTATATTAAGCGGAGTACGCGTATATAATATATTAATTACCTCCGGTGTAATTTATACCGATATTGAACCTTTTTTTTTTTTAAAAGTCGAAATATCGTTGGTATAATATACCGTTCTTTTTTTTTCTCGCTCCCTTCTCTCTTCGGGACCGTTATTCCATAGAATTCCTTAATAACAGTTTATTAATACCCGCGGTATTTCGTACTCGTCGTAAAAGGTTTAAACGTTTATCAAGGTTTAAATATTAACCTCTTTATATTTATACTTTATTATACTCTCGTAAAGGTTTAAATATTAGACTTTTCCGTTACCCTCTTTACTTATACCTCTTTTTAAAACTTAATAAAATTCTTATTAACGAGTTTTTTAATCGGTCATTTATTATATTTCGTTTTTCGTTTTATAACGTCGGCCCGGGTTAATATTAAAAATTTATTTAACCTTTTAATTATTAATTCCCTTTTCGTAACGATTAACGTAACATCGTTATATTAATTACCGTGTATTTATACCGATATAACTTTTTTTTTTAAAGTCCGAAATATCGTGGTATAATATACCAGTTCTTTTTTTTTCTCGCTCCCTTCTCTCTTCGGGACCGTTTCCTCCGATTCTTAATACCTTTATTAATACCCGCGGTATTTCGTACTCGTCGTAAAAGGTTAAACGTTTATAATAACGTTTATAATAATTACCCTTTATATTTATACTTTATTATACTCTCGTAAAGGTTTTTCCGTTACCCTCTTTACTTATACCTCTTTTTTAAAACTTAATAAAATTCTTATTAACGAGTTTTTTAAAACTTAATTTAACCTTAATAACGCGTCTGTATATTTTAAAATAAATAATTAATATACGATATTACATAAGCTGTTTTATAAACCGTAACTCACCGAACCGTAATAATATAAATTTAAGAGTTTAAGTCTTTTATCTACTTAATGAAACCGTACCTATTTATAAGAAAACTATTATTTAAAATAATCTTCTCGTCGAACGTTAACGAAACCTCAATGGTTACGGCTACGAGTGTTTTAATTATTATTTAAAACCGGGTAATTTATAACATTATAAAAATCTCCTTTTTTAACCTGGGCTTTATAATTATAATAACCGTTAAGAAAAAGGTTAACAGGGCGGCTTTCGTGCTTAATAATATTAATATTCGATTACGTTTTAAGAACGGCGTTAAACGAATATTATTATTATTAAGCGTGGCACGAGGGGTTATTAATATACGGTTACGCGTACCCATTATTAATTTACGGTATGAATCCCGGTAATTGAAGTTAATATTATTATATTTAAGTCTTATACGGCAAAGACTGTGAAAGCGTACCGTTTAATTTCCGCATTTATAGAATACGACGCGTCCGTTGTTAAGATTTAAAAAGCGAAGTAATCGTAAGCGTTTTTTACGAATGGGTCGGGGCAGGTTTAATTAAAAAGCCGGCCTTTTAAAGGGCGCTTTACTTTTAAGGCGGGCGAATTCGGTTAGTCGGCGGAGTGATACGCGTATTATTAATTTACGGTATGAATCCCGGTAATTAAGTTAATAATTATATATTAAGTCTTTTACCGAGATGTGAAAGCGTACCGTTAATTTCGCATTTTAAAGTTACGCCGTCCGTTAAGTTTAAAAAGCGAAGTAAGTCGTAAGCGTTTTTCGAGGTTAATTAAAAAGCCGGCCTTTTAAAGGGCGCTTTACTTTAGCGGCGGCGAAATTCGTTATCGGCGCAGGAAAAGCCGTATTATAATTTAGAATAATTAATATCGAAAGGTAAAGTTAAGATTCTCTTTTATTATAAACGTAAAAATTTTAATTAAGTTTATAATAGGTTTAAATATAAAGTTAACGAAATATTACGTAATAATAATTATATATTTAAAACGTAATTTAATAACCGTAATAACAGATAAAAAGGCAGCTTAATATTATCCGTTAATAAAAGCAATAAATTAATAAATTATTTTATTAAGTCGGTTATACAACGTTATAGCGATAAAATAACTTTGTTCGAAACTACTTTATCACGGTAATTATAAGTTATTTAATCTTTATTACGAAAACGGCGGTAAAGGAGGCGTAATACGTTAATACGTTAATGACGAGGGATTAACTTCGAAACGCCCCTTTCATTAAATAATTTTTAAATTTTTAATATCGGCCGGCGAGTATTTAATATTAATAGAGGCGGTATTACCCTTAAGTAACGCTTATCATATTACCTGATTAAGTATCGAATATATAACGGGAACGTACGACGGGGCGACCTATGTAACTTTATTAGGAAGCGGTATTACGTGGCGTCTAAATAATTTTTATTTGTTTGCCCGCCAGGCGGCGGTAAAGGTTTAATCTAAAACTTTAGTAAACTTGTAACGAAAATATTAACGAAAAGTACTGGTTAATGACAGTTACCAATTACCCGTATTTATAAATTATACTCGTTTATAAATAGACGCGTATACGGTAACCGGGGCTCCGGCTTTAACCGGCGTCCGTTTATTACCCGCTTTTAATACTTCTAATAATATTTAAATCCCGTTAAATTAAAACTTAATAAGGTCCGGGGTTATTACGAAGGCGTAAAAGCATTTATTTTCACGGTTACGCGCGTTTTTTAAAGTATCGTATTTATAACGAATTACGCGCTGACGTTATATAATAATAAACGAGGGCTCCGCGTTCAATATTATACAAGGGTAAGTACGGAATACGAGGAGGGTCGGTGATAATACGTTAAGTTTATACCAGGTGTCAGTTAATGAACTTTAAATCGTTATTGTATAAGCCGTTTACGGCGTTTAAGTGGGAAGCCTGTATAATTAATTTATAAGCTCGTTAACGGGTTTTAATAGTTTATTTTATTACAGTATAATTAAGCCTCGGTGGCTACGGTTTAATTTTACGGTGTCGTAATAACTTAAATCGTTATTTATAAAGCCGTTTACTGGTTTAATTCGTATTAAGACCGTACGTTTATAATTAAATACTCTATGTAACTCGTAAAGGTTGAATACCGCTTTTAAACTTAATATACGATAAAATTAAGAGCAGCTTTTAGTATACGTCGATTTATAATTCTTTAAGTTTATTTTATATTATTAAGCCGTATATTTTAACTTGTTCCTAAATTATATTATTAATATATACCGATAAATCAGGCTATTACGTATTTAAATTCTAAGTATCTATACTTAGTAACCTAATTAATTAAATTACGTAACTTATTATAGTATAATTTAACCGTTAAGGTAAAAATAATATTAACGATATAATACCGTTAAACACTTCTGAGCTTCTATAACCTTTAGCGTACGACGAAATGCGCTGTGACTTTTCGTATGGCGTACGAAATACGCTATGGTATTTCGTATAACGTACGAAATACGTTATAGCTTTTCGTATAACGTACGAAATACGTTATAGCTTTTCGTATAACGTATTTCGTATACGAAATATATTATAATTTATTATAAGCCTTTATTATACGAAATTCGCTTTATATACGAAATTCGTTATATATTCGTTATAAATAAGTGAAAAATAATAAAAACACTTATTATTTATATACCCCCTTAATTTATATATATATATATATAATATAAATTAGTGAAAAATAATAAAAAACCTTATAGGAAAAAAATAAAAATAAAAAGATTTATAAAGGAAAAAACTTAAAACTTTATTTTAAGAAAACCTTTTTAATTATAAAAAACTTAAAAATTTATACTTTTTAAGAAAAAATATATTTATAAGGGTGAAAAATTTTATATAAAACCCATAATTAGTAGTAAGGAAAAAACTTAAAAGTTAAAAAACCTTAATTTATAATCCTTAACGTTAATATAATTATATAAATTTTAAGTTTAGAAGACTTAAAATTTAACCTCTCTCGTTAAATAAAATTTATTTTATTTATAAACCATATATGTTTATTTATATCTACTGGTTTCGTTAATGGATCTGCTAATTGTTCTTTATTAGGGATATAAATTATTTTTATTTCCTTTTTATCCACTTTATCTCTAGTCTAGTAATATAAAATATTAATATACTTCGAGCGTTGGTGAAAAGTATTATTTTCACTTAAAATCTTAGCACTCTAGTTATCTATTAAAATAGTAGGATAAATAATCTCTTTAAATAAAAGTAAATTATTATTTACTTCCTTAAGAAGATTATTTAAATATATAACTTCTTTCCTTACTTCTTTTAAAGCTATATATTCGGCTTCTATTAAACTTAAAGAAACTATCTCCTACTTTTTAATAGCCCAGCTAATTAAATTATTTAAAAATAAAGTAATATAGCCTCCGGTAAATTTTCTATCGTTTAAATTCGAGCCATAGTCTAAATCCGTATAAATTAAAATACGAATATTAATATCTTCTAGAGCCTTTCTTATTTTTAAACTAAAATCGGGATATTTATTTAAATATCCCATACTTTATCTAAAGCAGTTTTATATAATTTATCAGGCTTAAATATAAAACGAGAGAGTTTTAAAACAATAAACGTTATATCTAGCCTTAATTTTATAGTTAAATAAATTAAGGCTCTTATCTCCTTTTAATAATTTAATATTTCGGCTTTACTTAGCTCTATAGTAGCCTTTTTAAGTTTTAAGCCTAGCGCCATAGGAGTATTTGCTTGTTTTACGTTTTCTTTATTAAAACGTTTTATTATTTCCTTAGTATAGGAATTTAAATTTATATCTAGTAAATATTTAGAATTCCTAATAAAATTCATACCTAGGAATTTATTCACTAGGCCCATGGCTTTTAATTCGAGCTTTTTAACCACTTTATCCATAATTATATTAGTTATACCTTTATTTATAACTAATATATCATCCACATAAATTAATAGGGCTATTTATTTTTCTTTATAAAAAAATAAGCCGGCATTCATAACCAGAGTTATAAAAGCCTACAGAATTTAATATATTCTATAAAAATTTATACCAAAGTCTTAGTGCTTGTTTTAAACCATATAGGGCCTTCTTTAATTTACACACCTTATTTAGTAATTTTTCAAAACCTTTTGGCTGTATATAACATAAATTAATTTATCTATATCTAAATACACAAAAGCGTTCTTTATATCGTACTAATTTAAAAACCAGCCTTTATTTATAACTATAAAAATAAATAACCTATAACTTTCAGTCCTACAAGTTAAGCTAAAAGTTTCCAGGTAATCTATTCCTATTATTTAGTTAAATCCCTATACTACCCAACGGGCTTTATATCGAATAGGCTCATTTTTACTATTAAATTTAATAATAAAAACCCATCTACCCCCTAAAACCTTATAATCTTCGGGTGCATTAGTTAAATCCCAGGTTTCTTAACCTTCTAAAGAGTTAACTTCTTTAGCCATAGCTTCTAGCCATTTATCTTTATTTAGGTTATTTAAAGCTTCTTTATAAGTAAAAGGGGTTTTTTCTTCTATTAAAATTAAACAGGAAAATTCACCTTCTTCTTCTTCTTCGTTATTATAAAAAGGTATATTTTTATAATTAAAAGGAATATTATTAGGGATATTTATAATAACCTCTTTATTTTTATTTTTATTTTTATTTATACTTATAGATTTAGGCTCTTTTTCTTTTAAGTCTTTTATTTTAATAGACTTTTTATATAGATTTTTAATTATTATTACATCTCGTATAATAATAATATCCTTTTTATCTAGTGAATAAATACGATAATAATTCGTATTTTCTACATATCCAACTAAATAACCTTTTAAGGCTTTTTCTTTTAATTTAGAATTATTTATATATTCTTTATTTAAAAAATAAATAGTAAAACTTATTATTTTAAGATTATTTAAATTAGGCTTTTTATTAAAATATTTTTTATAAGGAGTTATAAAATTTAGGCTTGAATGGGGAGTTCGATTATATAAATAAACCGAAGTCATTAATAATTCACCCTATAAGGCTTTTAGTAAAGGATTTATATTATTAAATAAAAGGCTTCGAACCTTTTCTAATAAAGTACGATTTATCCTTTCCCTTAAACCTAAAGATTCTTTAGTATATACGGGTGTAGTTAAATAAATAACCCCGATTTTATTTAAAAAGTCTTTAAATTCTTTATTTATATATTCTTTACTATTATTAGTCTAAAGACTTATAAGATAATAAGTAAAAGAATTTTCTTTTTTAGTAGTTATTTTATACTGTTTAAATTTAGTTAAAGCTCGGATTTATATTTAATTAAATAAGCCTTTAAATATTTACTACTTTTATCTAAAAAAGTAATAAAATACCTATAACCTTTAAAAGTCATAGGTGTTATAGGTCCTCCTATATCACTAAAAACCTTTTCTAGCTTTTTATACGGCTTATTTTTATTAATAGAAATTTTATTAATCTTATTATAAAATTTAACCTTAAAGCACAATTCACAGTTTTTTATAACCTAATAAGCCTATAAAGGCTTAGAAATATTAGAAATCTTTAAATTTTCTATATTTTCTGAAAGTCTTTTTAAAGTATTATAATTAATATAACCCATTCTTTAGTGTAAAGTATTTAAATCCACTTCCTTTATATTACTTTTAAATTTATTTAAAAGAAAAAGAGTATATTTAATAATTAAAGCTTTTTATACTATTATTTTATATAAGCCCTAAAATTTAATACCTTTTATTATTAATAAATTATCGTTTTTATTAAATAAGAAAATATTATTATTAATATTACGTACGAAGCGCGGCCACGGTTAATATCGAAATACTAAGTAACGGCGATATAAGGTAAAGGCGAGGGTATAACGGTTTTATAAAACTTCGTAACAGTATAAGGGTGTGATATAAGCGACTAAGAATAGAGTAAAATAAATATATAATTAATAATTAAGTTAAAGGATTATTACGTATAGGAGAAAAGTTACTTATACCCCTTAGTACGGCCTAGGAAGGCCGCGTTACGTAATAACTAGTAATATAATTATTACGTATTATACGAGAAGGTAGTTAATAATTACCTTCCTTATAATATTTCCCGCGGGGGCGGAAAAAATATTCTCCCGTCCCGTTTCGAGATCTTACCGTAAAGGATACGTAGGAAAAAACTCTTTATTACGGAAAAATATAAACCGAATAATTACCTTTTATAACGGTTATTGGGCGAAAAGAAAATATAAAAAAAACTTAATAATAAAAAATAAAAATAATAAATAAATAACGCGTCGAAAAAATAATAAAAATAATTTAAATAAACCTTCGTAAAGTTTTAATACGTTATCGTTAATTAAAAATTATCTTAATTTATAAAGTCGTTAACGGACGGTGTTTCGCGGTTTATAAAAGTATTAATATTACTTATCGGTATTACGAGGGTACGTTTAACGTTACGCGACGGTACTCTCGGTGTCGCCGGCGTAATAAATACCGTGGGAAGGCGATTACGCGAGTTAAAGCGTTAAAACGTTAATTTTAAAGTTATTACGCTTTTAATTAATTAATTAATATTAACGGCGTATATCGTCGTAACCGTTTAACGGCTTAATAAAGTTACCGTTAAAAAGGTAACCCGGCTCGACGGGGTTAAGGTATTCGGGGTAAAAAAAACACCGCGGCTTTAAGAAGTAACCGACGGTAGTCCCGACGTATTTACCCGTTTTATTAACTCGGTTACCGTTTATTATATATTAATTAATTAACGGCGTATATAAACGAGGTTACGGGTGGCCGAAGTTATTATAACGACTCGTTCGCCGATTTTTTAAAGTACGGCCGATTAATTATTAAGGATATTAATAACGTTTTTTAAATCTTTTTTAATGGGTATAATACTTTATACGACGGCCGATTTAATACGTATTTAAAGTTTATCCGGTAAGTCTTTTATAATAATTATTAATACGGTAACTACGTTTTATATAACGGTAACGATAACTTTTAATTATTCGGAGGCGTTTACCGAAGGGTTATTATAACGGTCCGGAAAGTTAAAAAGCGACTAAGCTTCGTTCCCGTAAAAATTTTAAATTATAAAAGCCGGGTATTAAAACGCCTCGTCGAGGATACGCGTAATTAATATTATCGCGTATATAAGCGGCTTTATAGTTTTAATTAAAGCCCGGAGCTTTATATTTTCGCCGATTAAGCGGTAACGAGTACGGTAACGACGTATAAATAAAGATTAAAAAAGAGCTTTTTTATTTTCGAGTACCTCTTTTAAATATTAAAAAACTTTAATTACGGTAAATTACGAAATATTCGTAAAAAAAACCTTTATACGAGTAAATAACTCGCCTTTAAATATTATCCCTTAATTTAACTTTATTTATTATATTTATTTACTTTTTTTAAAAGTAAAAGGCCCGCCTTCGAGGACGAATTACCCGTTTTCGCCGTAGGGGGTTTTACGTACTTTAATACTTAAGTTTTATTTCGGGAGTTTATTAAATATTATATCGAGGCGGTTAACGTTTACTTATAAATTTACGAAGCGATTATAATTATATTTCGCCGTATCGTATACTTTAATATTAGTACGCTTTTTTAAAGGTAAGTTAACGGGTTTTTTAACTTTAACCGCTTTAATTACCGGTAAGGCGGCGGGCTTAAACGATACTTTTACCTTTTAAATACTTATAATAGTATCCTCGTTATCGTTATTATCCTTTACCTCGTATTACGAGGCCTAGTCGTTTTCGGGTTCGACCTTTTAAGTTACCTCTTCGTCGTTTTTTAAGGCGTCGGTTACGTTTTTTATAATAAAGTCTTCGCCCTCGAGTATAATAATAATAAGGATTTTATAATTAGCCTCTTTAAATAATAAGTTAACTACGCCTACTCGGGAGGAGTAAGGGGAATTTTTAGTGTCGGGTATAATAGGGTCTTGAGTGTATAGGGAGGCCGTTAATTAACGACGGTGTGTAATGTGTGTTATAAATGTAAGGTATTTTTAAGGACTTCGGTGTTATTTATATATAAAATAGTGAGAGATAAAAATTTAGTTATTATTTTATACGGTGTTATATACGGCTTTATATATAACCGAAAAGTGTGTTTATTATTTATATTAAATAAGAAGGAGCGACCGTACGTTCGTTTACGTATACGGAAGGAGGTGTTATTTAAATAACGTCGTTAAGTAAGGCGGCGTCTAGAGGCTTCGTTATTATATTTATAGTGAACGGGATTATATTATTATTCGGGGAGTATATATAATAGGTAGGATAACGCGTTATAAGGTTATAGTATAAGTAAAGTAAACGGAAAAAGTAAAAGGGGCGTAGAAATTATAAATAAAAGAAAGTAAATAAAGGAGGTAATATAATTTATTAGTTAATTATTATTACGTAATTCGCTCGATTAGTATTTAATAACCGTCGGGGAATTTACGTATAAGTTACCTTAAAGCCTCGATATTAAGTATAATAACCGTCTTTAACGGCCGCCTACGGCGGCGTAATATACCTCTTATTACCTCCGTTACTTTAATATAACTACCGTTTACGAGGGCCTTACGAGGGCGCCCTTTACGGCGTAGTTACGGTAATTATAAAACGAACGCTTTATCCTCCGACGCGGGCGCTTCCTTAACCGGAGTGCTCCTTACGGGTGTTTAACGTTTTATAAGTGGATTATAATATCGGGGTAATTAACGTCGTATTCGTTAACGAGTTCCTCGGATCCGTTAAGTAATATAACTTTATTAACCTATTAATTATCGTAGTGCCCGTAACTTATTTACTTAATTAAGTAGTTTACCGTAAGGTATACCCGCGTACGATATAAACGATATATAAAGAGACGTTCGACTTTAAAACGGTCGTTTTTTACGTCTTTATCGTTTATTTTAGCGTTCTCCTAGATTATAGGGCCTGGCGGCTCTTACGTACGATTATATAAGTTTTTTCCTTCCGGAGCTTTATATAAATACTCGACGTTAAGGACCGGGTGGATACGTTATATTTACGAGAGTTAAAGGCGGTATATTTATTTACTGACTTTTTCGATAATTTTAAAAGGCCCGGTTTTTTATTAAGAAAGTTTCTTCTTAGGTTTATTAAGTAGGTGGTATCCTTTATAAAAACGGATAAAGATTATATTACCGACGTTAAATTTTATTAAACGATATATTTTATCGTATCGAAACTTAGCTTAATATTTTACTTTTAGTTTTATTATCCCTCGATAAGGTCGATATATATTTTATACTTATTAATTATAAGGACGATACCGCGGTCTTAAAATATTTTACGGTATTTATTAACTAGGGCGTTAATTTTTAACGTAAACTCGTTATTTTTCGTATAAATCGAGGTATTATCGGTGGTAATAATAATCGGTATACCTTTAAGTATTTTTAAGTTATACTACGGTATATTAATGTTTACCTTTATATACGGTGTTATATCGCCCGACTTAACGATATCGTTGGGGGTAGTATCGCCGGTTATAACGGCGTTATATAACGCGAGGAAGGCTTTAATTTACGAAGGGTTATTAAGGGATTAGTAAAAAGCCTCGAGGGTAAATTTTATATCGTCGTTTAAGTTAATAAAACTTTATTTACGGACTTAATAAGTTGTATTAAAATAAATAAAATAATAATTAATAATCGTATTTTACTTTAACGATATAATACGGTTAATAACGGTGCCGTTACTTATCGTAACCGTCCGGTTAAATACGTTATATACTAGGAACTTTTTATTAATAAAAGAGGAGAGAGTAAGGTTTAGCGTATAAATTTACGATACGGTAAATTAATAGTCGTTAAATAGTAATAACGGGTTATTTAAAATATTAATAAAGAGATTAAAGTAACGAATAAATATCGTATAAGCCGACCGTAGTGGGAGATATACCGTAACGGTTATACGGACCTTATAATTAATAATCCTTAACCGACGGTTTAAAAGATTTATAATACGGGGCTCGATTTTATTATATACGAGTAAATTATATATTCCTCGTAAACGAAGCGTTATTATAATTATATTAATAATAACGTTAAGGCTTTTTAAAACGTTGTTTCCGATTAATAAATTAAGGCCGAGGGACTATACGACGTTAACTTTAATATTAAAATAACCGAGCTTTAAGATTAATCCGCTTAATCCGACGAGGTAAAGGTTAAAATAAACGGCTTTAAGGATTTAAACTTCGCTTTTAATAATTTTAACGGAATTTAAAAACGGTTTAAATTAATAATTAACGCCGTATTATTCGACTTAGGCGCGTTTAATTAAATAATACGAGGCGCCCGTATTAACGTATACCTTAAGGATTAAACTTATTATTAAAAAGTATATAAGGATTATAAGGGGTATCGAAGTATTAAGTTCGACGTCGGGTTATCCGGGTAATAATAACGTTTTAATTACTTCGGCGCTTCGTAAGTTTATTAAATAAGTTTAAGGTTTAATATTAAGGTTATCGGCGTACCGGTTAAGTTTTTTATTAAACGATATTATTTTCGTAAGGCGCGTTAACGCGTTATATATTTTTATTATTATATATATTAAGAAAAACGTAAATATTTTAACCGTATTAATATACGTAAAGTAAACGAAAGTACCGTTATTTAATACCGTAATTATTTTACCGGTAAGGGTTATTTATAAAGAGTATTTAATTATAAACTTAACGAACGCGGTATATAATTACGTTTAAAGCGGGGGTTAACGTTAAAACTCGTATAACGTATCGAAATATAATACCGCCGAAGAGTTTAAAATAACGGTCGTAAATAATATTTATTCGTTTATATTAAAGTTAATAATAATAAACTAGTCCGCCGTTTAATATATAAATACGGCGGGATCGTTTTTAAGGTTAATTATAATAACGAAGACGAAGTTATAACCTTTTTAATATAACTATTATACGCGGTCCGCGAAAGTTAAGTTTTAATCGTAAAAACGACGAAAATAAGGTTTACCTTTTAAATCGTTTTTTTAAAAGTAATACTTAATAAAATTACTTTTATTAAATCGAGTACGGTATCCTTTATTTTTATTACGGTCTTTAAGGCCTTATTCGTATCCGCGGTTAAAGGCGTAATTACGATTAAAGCTTCGTAAACGGTTTTAATAATTATTATATAACCGGTCGCGTAAGGAGCCGCGGTTAAAACGGTTAAAAGGACGGCGCTCGAAATCTCTTTACGGCTTCGGGAGTAAAATTTATAACGTTTAATATCCTCGCGAAACTAGCTTTAACCTTAATCGTACCGTTAATTATTATTAATATCGGCGTTATAATTTTTATAATTAGTACGTAAGGGACTTTATTATAACGTTATATTATCCGCCGGGTTATTAACGTAATAAACGGAAAGTTAAAAAAGGTTTATTAATTAATTAACCTTCGTAATTAACACGGCGGGTAATAAAGTCGGTAATATTAACCGGTTATTAAATTTTATAATATTAATAATTAATTCGGCGAGTTAATAAACCTTCTTTTAATATTTACGAAAATCTTTAATACGTTTCGGTGAGTAAACCGTAAAAGTGAAATTAAGGTTAAATTAATTAAATAAGTAATATTTAATTATAATATTATTTTATTTAACGATAATCCGCGAATAATGGATTATTAATATAAAGTTACGGCGGAGGGTATCGGCGTTATCGTATTTACTAAGGTCGATTTTATATATATTTAATTAACGTTATACGTCGGTCTTAATAACTTAAAAGCGATCCTTTAAAAGGGTTTTTTAAAGTTATAAGTCCGTTTTAAAACGACGTTTAAAATTAAGGTAAAGTTAACCGTAATATTAATCGCGAGCTTCGTTTTTTAAACGGGTTTATAATTTTATAACGAGCCGGTTAATAATAATATTTAACGGGTCTCGGGCTTTTTATACTTCGATATTATTAAGGAATTCTTCGACGAAGTATAAGGAGTTATCGTAGTTTAAAAATACCGTAAAGTTAAGTTACGACGGGTAAAAAGTAAATAATTAAATAATATTTTATTTATTATTAATTTTTAATCCCGTTTCCCGGTTACGTAATACCGTAACCGGTGAAAAAGGACGTAAAGGGTCGTCGTTAAATTACCGTTAACTAAGGGTAGTTATACGTAATAAATAACGAGGTTAAGCGTTAAAGCGGTTATATAACCTTAAAGGGCCTTAATATTATTAATAAGTATCCGGTATTTATCCGTTAAATTAATAACGTCCGTTAAAACGAATTAACGGTCGTTAATATTATATAAGCTCGAATTATTAACGGTATTATAAACGCGCGCGTTAATTTATTAATTAAAAATTAAGTTAATTAAGTTTTATAAGGTTAAAATAACGTTAGTTAAGGCCTTATATATTTATAACTTCGTTTATTAATTAAGTTAATTAAATAATATTTAACGGGTTTAATAAACCGCGGGAAGGGAAACGAGAGTTATATTACTCGTTTAACGGGAGGGTACTAGTAAATTATTTACGAGTAATAAAAGTACCGTTTATTAATACGGTAAAATAATTAAGCCGGTTTAAAAGAGAGTTAATTAATAAGCCTTTATTAATTACTTTTTCGAATAAAGTTATTTATTTATATTAAAGTTCGGTTAATAAAAATACTCCGCCTAATTAAAGGATCCTCCCGAGGATAATTATAATTACGGTTAAACGGTATTAAACCTTAATATCGTTTTATAATATTACGTTATTAAAAAAAGTCTTAATATTAAAAGTGGCTCGGAGGTTAATACCGTAACGTTAATTAAGGTACCCTTTCGTTCGACGGAGTCTTAAACTCCTTTTCCTTAACCGGAGCCCGATATAATATCGCGAGGAGTAAAAATACCTTAAATTAAACTAAGAAAGTTAATTATTATTTAACGAGCTTCGGTTAAAAGAGTAAAGAAGGCGTACGAGGTAAATACGTTAATTTTAAAAGTTTACGAATTTAAAGTTTAAAAGTTTTCCGAAACCTCTTAACGGTAACTTTTATTAAGGGATACGGGTCCTTTTCTTTTATTTATACGAAGGATAAGTAAATTAAAAGTTTCCGAGGGTTCGTTATTTTCGTTATTAAAAGTAAGGAGCCGGGTTTTTTTTCGCGGTAAAAAGTAAACTTAATATAATTATATTATTTTTACGGTCGAGTTATTAAGTTAAGTCGTCTTTATTAAAGGAAAGGACTTTTAATAATTTTTTTTAAACGTCGTTAAATACTTAATAAAAAAATTATTCGTCCGTCGAGTAAAACGTTTCTTCGTCGTCGTCGAGGGTAACGAGTAAAGAGGCGTTAAAAGCGGCGTCCGGTTAAAAACTTTCGAGAGAGGCCGTTAATAACGAGGTTTAAGTTCGCGAGGCTTTAACCGCGCCCTTATTAATAATTAACGTTTTAAGTTTACGAGGTATATTAATAAACTCGGTATATTTTACGTTAATACCGTTTTTCTTAAATTTACGCGGTAATATATTAAGTCCGTAATACGAGGAAACGTTTATCGAGTTATAATAATAAGTATACGAGGGTTATAAACTTTCGTTTCGCGCGTTCTCGTTTATTATTTAATAATACGCTCGTAAAGTATAAACGACTTCTTCGTACGTTACGATAAATAATACGGTATTTTATTTTATATTATTAAAGGCGTTTACGCGGTTACGGGCGGCTTCTTCGTACGTTACTCGGCGGTACGGTAACTTACTCCGTTAAATACGGAGGCGCTTAATTAATATTAAGCGGTTTTTTCGTACGTTATTTAACGGTACGGTAATTTACTCCGTTAAATACGGAGGCGTTTAATCGGTTTTAAACGGCTTATCGAAGTTAATACTTTTAAGCTCGGTACCGGGGAGTTAAAAAAAAATTTTAATCTTTATATAATCGTTTTTTACGAAGCTTTTAAATAAATTCGGGGGTCGGGGTTACTTAAAGATAATAAAGGAGTTATTACTAAATATTACGTACGAGGCGCGGCTACGGTTAATATCGAAATACTAGGTAACGGCGATATAAAGTAAAGGCGAGGGTATAACGGTTTTATAAGACTTCGTAATAATATAAGGGTACGATATAAGCGACTAAGAATAGAGTAAAATAAATATATAATTAATAATTAAGTTAAAGGATTATTACGTATGGGAGAAAAGCCACTTATACCCCTTAGTACGGCTTAGGAAGGCCGCGCCACGTAATAGTTAGTGGTATAGTTGTTACGTGTCGTACGGGAAGGTAGTTGGTAACTACCTTCCTCGTAATAATTAATAAATAAAGTATATATTTCTTTTAAATAAGAAACGCTTATTATATTTATCCTTAGTTCGGGTATATAAATATAGTTAAAAAATCTTTTATATTTTTTAGTATTATTAAAATATAAAAGAATATCTCCTTTATTATTAACTTTAAGCCTTTTAACTTATCCCTAATTAATAAAGTTATTTTTATTATTATACGAAATAAATAAATCTTTATTACTTATAACGTAATATATAACGGCTAAATTTATTATAAAATTAATAAATTTTTCACTCTTTAAAGTATAATAACCTTTTTCTTTAAGTTTTAAGTAAAAATCGATTTTATTTAATTTTTTACTATTTAAGTTTAATAAATCCTTAAATTTATTCAAATTTACCCCGGTTTTTATCCGTTTATTTAGTGAATTTAAGCCTATATATCGGTTAGCCTTTTAAAGAGTTAATAGTGTTTTAGGAGATTTATTTTTAAAATTTACTTTAAAAATATTTAAATAACCTTGGCTATAAAAATTAAGTCGAGGCGTGGGTAACGAATTTTCGTCGTTAAAGGGGGTTAAAAAGGGTAAAGATAAAGAAGAATTTATATTTTTTATCCTTTTCGAGGATTCTTTAACCGCCTTTATTACCTTTTCCTCTCTTTTTTCTTTATTAAACTTTTCGGTTAAATTAACCGTTTTATTTATTTTTTCTTTTCCTTTTCCTTTTTCTTTACGTATATCCTTAACTAGATCGTAAAGTTTAAGATACTTTTTAAAGTAAAAAGAAGTAAAATAACCCGGGATTTTATAAAAATTATAATAAAAACCCTTCGTCTTCTTCTAGGGTTTTTTATTACCCTCTCTTTTCCTTTTAATAGGAATAAACTTATTATTATTAAAGTTTTTTATATAATAAACTTATTTTTCTTCTTCCTTTTTAAAAAAAAAAAAAGGCTTATTTTTAGTTTTTTTATTAAACTTAACTCTTCTCTCTTTTTTTATTATTATTTCGAATAAAAAAAAAAGAGTATAAAAGTTTTTATCCCGGCTTAATTACCGTAATATTTAAAAAATAAATTCTTTAAAAATATTTTATATTTTAAATAAAACTATACCTAATAAAAATATCTCCGTATTACAAGGAAGGTAGTTACTAACTACTTTCCCGTACGATACGTAATAATTATACTATTAATTATTACGTAACGCGGCCTTCCTAAACCGTATTAAAGGGTATAAATAGCTTTTCTCTTATACGTAATAATCTTTTAACTTAATTATTAATTATATATTATTTTACTTTATTTCTTAATCGCTTATATCGTACCCTTATACTATTACGAAGTTTTATAAAACCGTTATACCCTCGCTTTTACCTTATATTACCGTTACCTAGTATTTCGATACTAGCCGTAACCGCGCCTCGTACGTAATATTTAATAATAACTCCTTTATTATTTTTAAGTGACCCCGACCCCCGAGTTTATTTAAAAGCCTCGTAAAAAGCGATTATATAAAGATTAAAATTTTTTTTAACTCCCCGGTACCGAGCTTAGAAGTATTAACTCCGATAAGTCGTTTAAAATTAATTAAACGCCTCCGTATTTAACGGAGTAAGTTACCGTACCGTTAAGTAATATATAAAAAAGCCGTTTAATATTAATTAAGCGTTTCCGTATTTAACGAAGTAAGTTACCGTACCGCCGAATAACGTATAAAAAAGCCGCCCGTAATTACGTAAACGCTTTTAATAATATAAAATAAAATACCGTATTATTTATCGTAACGTACGAAAAAGCCGTTTATATTTTACGAATATATTATTAAATAATAAACGAGAACGCGTAAAACGAGAGTTTATAACCCTCGTATATTTATCGTTATAATTTAATAAACGTTTCCTCGTATTACGGACTTAATATATTACCGTATAAATTTAAGAAAAACGGTATTAACGTAAAGTATACTAAGTTTATTAATACCCCTCGTAAATTTAAAACGTTAACCGTTAATAAGGGCGCGGTTAAAGTTTTACGAACTTAAACTTCGTTATTAACGGCCTTTTTCGAAAGTTTTTAACCGGACGCCGTTTTTAACGTTTTTTTACTCGTTACCCTCGACGACGACGAGGAAACGTTTTATTTAACGGACGAGTAATCTTTTTATTAAATATTTAACGACGTTTAAAAAAAATTATTAAAAGTCCCCTTTTTTAACGAAGACGACTTAATTTAATAACTCGACCGTAAAAATAATATAATTATATTAAGTTTACTCTTTACCGTAAAAAAGACCCGGCTCTTTACCTTTAATAACGAAAATAACGAGCCCTTAGAAACCCTTAATTTACTTATCCTTCGTATAAATAAAAAAAAAGGACCCGTATTCTTTAATAAAAGCCACCGTCGGGAGGTTTTAAAAAGTTTTTAAACTTCGGATCCGTAAACTTTTAAAGTTAACGCGTTTACTTCGTACGCCCTCCTTACTCCGTTAATTAAAGCTCGTTAAATAATAATTAACTTTTTTAACTTAATTTAAGGTATTTTTATTCTTCGTAATATTATATCGGGCTCCGGTTAAGGAGGAGGAGTTTAAAACTCCGTTAAACGAGAGGGTACTTTAATTAACGTTACGGTATTAACCTCCGAGTTTATTAATATAAAGACTTTTTTTAATAACGTAATATATAAAACGATATTAAAGTTTAATACCGTTTAATTATAATTATAATTATTTTCGGAAGGATCTTTTAATTAAGCGAAGTATTTTTATTAATTAAACTTTAACGTAAATAAATAACTTTATTCGAGGAGGTAATTAATAAAGGTTTATTAATTAACTCTCCTTTAAACCGGTTTAATTATTTTACCGTATTAACCGACGGTACTTTTATTACTCGTAAATAGTTTATTAATATTTTACTATTAAACGGGTAATATAACTCTCGTTTCCCTTTCCGTAATTTATTAAACTCGTTATATTAATCCGATTATAAATTATTAAACGAAGTTATAAGTATATAAAGTTTTAATTAACGTTATTTTAACTTTATAAAATTTAATTAACTTAATTTTTAATTAATAAATTAACGCGCGCGTTTATAATACCGTTAATAATTCGAGTTTATATAATATTAACGACCGTTAATTTATTTTAACGGACGTTATTAATTTAACGGATAACCGCCGGATCTTTATTAATAATATTAAAGCCCTTTAAGGTTATTCGACCGCTTTAATATTTAACCTCGTTACTTATTACGTATAATTACCCTTAGTTAATAATAATTTAACAACGACTTTTTACGTCCTTTTTTACCGGTTACGGTACCGCGTAACCGGGAAACGGAATTAAAAATTAACGATAAATAAAATATTATTAATTATTTACCTTTTACCCGTCGTAACTTAACTTTATAATATTTTTAAGTTATAATAACTTTTTATACTTCGTCGAAGAATTCTTTAATAATATCGAGGTATAAAAAACCCGAGACCCGTTAAGTATTATCGTTAACCGGTTTATTATAAAATTATAAACCCGTTTAAAAAACGAAGCTCGTAATTAATATTACGGTTAACTTTACCCTAATTTTAAACGTTATTTTAGGATAGATTTATAACTTTAAAAAACCCTTTTAAAGGATTATTTTTAAATTATTAAAATTAACGTATAACGTTAATTAAATACTTATAAAATCGACTTTAATAAATACGATAATACCGATACCTTCCGTCGTAACTTTATATTAATAATTCGTTACTCGCGGATTATCGTCGGATAAAACGATATTATAATTAAGTATTATTTATTTAATTAACTTAACTTTAATTTTACTTTTATGGTTTATTTACCGAAACGTATTAAAAATTTTTATAAATATAAAAAAAAAGTTTATTAACTCGCCGAGTTAATTATTAATATTATAAAATTTAATAACCGGTTAATATTATTAACTTTATTACCCGTCGCGTTAATTACGAAGGCTAATTAATTAATAAGCCTTTTTTAATTATCCGTTTATTACGTTAATAACTCGGCGAATAATATAACGTTATAATAAAATTCTTTACGTACCGATTATAAAAATTATAACGCCGATATTAATAACGATCGACGGTATAATCGAGGCCGAAGTTAATTTCGCGAAGATATTAAACGTTATAAATTTTACTCTCGAAGCCGTAAAAAAAATTTCGAGCGCCGTTTTTTTAACCGCTTTAACCGCGGCTTTTTACGCGACTAGTTATATAATAATTATTAAAATTACTCGCGAGGTTTTAATTATAACCGTATTTTTAACCGCGGATACGAATAAGGCTTTAAAAACTACGATAAAAATAAAAAATACCGTACTCGATTTAATAAAAGTAATTTTATTAAGTATTACTTTTAAAAAGACGATTTAAAAAGTAAACTTTATTTTTATCGTTTTTACGATTAAAACTTAACTTTCGCGGACCGTATATAACGGTTACGTTAAAAAGGTTATAACTTCGTTTTCGTTATAATAATTAACCCTAAAAATAATCCCGCCGTATTTATATATTAAACGGCGGATTAACTTATTATTATTAACTTTAATATAAACGAATAAGTATTATTTACGACCGTTATTTTAAACTCTTCGGCGATATTATACTCGATTTAATAAGGGTAATTTTATTAAATATTATATTTTAATATATTATACGAGTTTTAACGTTAACCCCCGCTTTAAACGTAATCGTATACCGCGTTCGTTAAATTTATAATTAAGTATTCTTTATAAATAACCTTTACCGGTAAAATAATTACGGTATTAAATAACGGTGTTTTCGTTTACTTTACGTATACTAGTACGGTTAAAACGTCCGCGTTTTTTTTAATATATATAATAATTAAAATATATAACGCGTTAACGCGCTTTACGAAAACGGTGTCGTTTAATAAGAAGTTTAACCGGTACGCCGATAACCCTAGTATTAGACTTTAAGCCCACTTAATAAATTTACGAAACGCCGAAGTAATCGAAGTATTATTACCGCTTAAATAACCCGACGTCGAGCTTAATACCTCGATACCCTTTATAATCCTTATATACTTTTTAATAATAAGTTTAATTTTCGAGGTATACGTTAATACGGGCGCCTCGTATTATTTAATTAAACGCGTTTAAGTTAAATAATACGGCGTTAATTACTAATTCGAGCCGTTTTTAAATTCCGTTAAAATTATTAAGAACGAAGTTTAAATCCTTAAGGCCGTTTATTTCGACTTTTACTTCGTTAAATTAAGCGGATTGATTTTAAAGCTTAGTTATTTTAATATTAAAGTTAACGTCGTATAATCCCTCGGCCCCGATTTATTAATCGGAAATAACGTTTTAAAAAGCTTTAACGTTATTATTAATATAATTATAATAACGCTTCGTTTACGAGGAATACGTAATTTACTCGTATATAATAAAATCGAGCCCCGTATTATAAACCTTTTAAACCGTCGGCCAAGGATTATTAATTATAAGGTCCGTATAACCGTTACGGTATATCTCCTACTACGGTCGGCTTATACGATATTTATTTATTACCTTAATCTCCTTATTAACGCTTTAAGTAACCCGTTATTATTATTTAACGATTATTAATTTACCGTATCGTAAACTTATACGTTAAACTTTACTCTCTCCTCCTTTATTAATAAAAAGTTTCTAGTATATAACGTATTTAACTAAACGGTTACGATAAGTAACGGCACCGTTATTAACCGTATTATATCGTTAAAGTAAGATACGACTACTAATTATTATTTTATTTATTTTAATACCGTTTATTAAGTCCGTAAGTAAGGTTTTATTAACTTAAACGACGATATAAAATTTACCCTCGAGGCTTTTTATTAATCTTTTAATAACCCTTCGTAAATTAAAGCCTTCCTCGCGTTATATAACGCCGTTATAACCGGCGATACACCCCTAACGATATCGTTAAGTCGGGCGATATAACACCGTATATAAAAGTAAATATTAATATACTATAATATAACTTAAAAATACTTAAGGGTATACCGATTATTATTACTACCGATAATACCTCGATTTATACGAAAGATAACGAGTTTACGTTAAAAATTAACGCCTTAATTAATAAATACCGTAAAATATTTTAAGACCGCGGTATCGTCCTTATAACCGATAAATATAAAATACGTATTAACCTTATCGAGGGATAATAAAATTAAAAGTAAAATATTAAGCCTTACCTTTTAAGCTTAAAAAATAATAAACTCGTTAACGAACGTTACGGGAAACTTTACGAATAAGGTAAAATAAAATATCTCCGTTAAAGAGCCCTTATTACGTACCCCGTTTTCGTAATTTAACGTACGGTCGATAATAAAAAAAAAAGTCGCGTTATTATAAACTTTCGCCCGTTAAATAAGTTCACCGTTTTTAATATTTATCCTCTTTTTAATTAAAATAATATTATATAAATTATTATTAATAAAAGTTTTTACTCGATATACGATATAACCGTATTCTTTTATTAATTACTTATATACCCGAGTTACCGGTAACGATTAATTATTATTAATAAGAGAGGTTTCGAATACTCGAACGTAGTTTTTATAAACCTTCGTAATATACTTACCTTTACTTAACGTTATATAAATAATTTTTTAAAACCGTACCGCGGTTTCGTACGCGTATATATCGACGATATTATTATTTTTAATAATAATATAAACGAATATATTTAATATCTCGAAATTATATTCCGGTTTTTTATTCGAAACCGACTTTATATATTAACGTTAAAAACTTTTTTCGGTTTTACGTCGGTCCGTCTTTTAGGATTTATAATCGATAATAAAAGTATTATTCGTACGGAAGACCGTATTATAATATTTAAAAAGATCTCCTTCCCCTCGAACTTAATAAAATTATTTTATTATTTCGGTATAATAAATTTCCTTTACTCTAGTATTATATAATTCGATATTAAGGCCGAGCCTTTATAAGCCCTTAAAACTACTTTATTACGTAAAGGTATAAAAAAGAGAAGACTCGTAAATAATTTAACGTAAAATAAACGTAAGGCGATTATTAAATCCTTACGTATTAAATTTTTACGTATCGAACTTACGCCGTAACTTTTAAAGTCCTTTAATACTTTATAAAAAGGCCTTTATTAATAAATAAGGCTTTATTATTACGATATTAATGTATTTTTATTCTTTAAATCTAGATATATATAAAAAAGGTATTAATACCGTAATTTTTTAATTATTAATTTTATAAAACGGTATTATTATTTTAAGTAAAAATATTAAATAAAATTAAATTCGACCTTTAACCTTTTTATTTCGTTTTATTTATCCCGCGAAAAGGTTTACGGTATAATAAAGTTAAAAGTCGTAAGTATTACTTAAGTATTCGTTAAAATACGTAAAATAATATAATTTAACCGAAACCTTATTATCGTTTTAACGGATTATACCTTAATTAAAAATATTATTATATATACGTCGTTAAAAACGATAAACTTAAATAAAGTAAACTTTAAACTCGTATTAGTAACGAATTATATATCGTAATTTAACTTATTAATCCTTTATATCCTTAACCGACTTAATATCGTCCCGGATACTTTATTACGGCTTTCCGACGTAAATTAAAAACGATATACCGGTTAATAATAATATCCTTCGAAGAAGTTACTTATATTAAAAATTTTATCGTATATTATATTAAAGGCTTTTAAGTTTATATATTTAAAGAGGAAATAAACGTACCGCCGTTTACTTTATTCCCTTTAATAAAGGTCGAATATTAATACCGGTATTTTATTTTTTCGTAAGTAAATAACGAGATAGTAATATAATTATTAAACGAGTTTCGTTATCGTTTAATTTTAATATATAAAACCGATCGTATTTTCCGTCCTTTACGGAGGGTATTACGATACGTTACCCGGGTTAAAAAAACGAAAGCCGCGGAAACCGTTAAAAAATAATTTTAATAAAAAGCGTTACCGGTAAAAGATATTATTAACTAGGAATTAAATTAAATAATTATATTAATCCCGGTTAAAAGAAACGGTCGGAACGTTATTAAACGTTATAACGACTTATTAATCGGTTATTTTATTACGTTTCGAAGTATAATAATTTAACCTTATATATACCCGCGTTTATAAAAAAGGAAATCTTTAAAATAATTTACGATAATACGTATTATTTCGGCGAAGGACGTATAACGGTATTATTTGATAATATTTTTATACGGCGTAAACGTAAAAAAATACGTACGTATATTAATTATTACCCGGTATATTAAACGAATTAAACTTTAAAACTACGCCCCGCCGGGTAACTTTAACTTATTACCTCCTACGACCTTCCTTATTATACCGTAATTATAAATTTTATACTTACTTTATTAAAAGTACCCGTTATTTATACCTTATAATACTTAAAAGGCTTCGATATATTAAATACCCTTTATATAATTACGCCCCGCCGGGTAACTTTAACTTATTACTTTTTACGACCTTTCTTATTATACCGTAATTATAAATTTTATATTTATTTTATTAAAAGTACCTATTATTTATACCTTATAATACTTAAAAGGCTTCGATATATTAAATACCCTTTATATAATTATTTATAAATTCTTTAAGAAAATAATTCTCGTACTTAAAAGTTAATATTACGGTATTAACGAATAAGTAATATAATTACTTCGTAAATTTCTAAGAGTAAATTAAAGTATCCCGAAACGAATTATTAATAATCGTAATAAAAAATTCGTCTCCGACTTATAAACCGAGCTCTTTCGACGGCTTAGGGTATCTTTATTAATATTTACGGTATATTACACTTAAATAAACGGTTTATTTAAACGAAAAAATTAAATAATAAAAATCGTTATTCGTTTTTATTATACCGAGTATTTCGATACGTTTTAAACTTCCGTTATCTTTATATTATAATTTTAATTTAATAATACGGCTTTTTCTCCCCTTAATTATTTATTAAACGAGTTTATTTTAAAATTCCGTTTTTTCGGCTTTATAAATTTATTAACTTTAATAAAAAACGATAAAAGGGTCGCGGAGGTTTAATAATTATAACGAGAAATCCGTTAAAAGGACGTAATAAGCTTAATTAATATAATAAATTAATAAGTTAAGTTTCGGTACGATAAAATATATTATTTAATAAAATTTAACGTCGGTAATATAATCTTTATTCGTTTTTATAAAGGATATTACTTACTTAATAAACTTAAGAAAAAGCTTTCTTAATAAAAAGCCGGGCCTTTTAAAATTATCGAAAGGGTCGGTAAATAAGTATACCGTTTTTAACTCCCGTAAATATAACGTATCCACCCGGTCCTTAACGTCGAGTATTTATATAAAGCTCCGGAAGGAAAAAACTTATATAATTATACGTAAAAGCCGTTAAGCCTTATAATTTAAGAAAACGTTAAAATAAACGACGAAAACGTAAAAAACGACCGTTTTAAAGTCGAACGTTTCTTTATATATCGTTTACGTCGTACACGGATATATTTTACGGTGGATTATTTAATTAAGTAAATAAGTTACGGGTATTACGATAATTAATAGGTTAATAAAGTTATATTACTCGACGGATCCGAGGAACTCGTTAACGAATACGACGTTAATTACCCTAATATTATAATTTATTTATAAAACGTTAAATACCTTATAGGGAGTACTCCGGTTAAAGAAGCGCCCGCGTCGGAGGATAAAACGTTCGTTTTATAATTATCGTAATTACGCCGTAAAGGGCGCCCTCGTAAGGCCCTCGTAAACGGTAATTATATTAAGATAACGGAGGTAATAAAAAGTATATTACGCCGTTACGAGCGGCCGTTAAAGACGGTTATTATATTCGATATCGAGGTTTCGAGGTAATTTATACGTAAATTTTTTCGACGGTTATTAAATATTAATCGAGCGGATTACGTAATAATAATTAATTAATAAATTATATTACCCTTTTTATTTATTTTCTTTTATTTATAATTTTTACGTCCCTTTTATTTTTTCCGTTTACCTTACTTATATTATAACTTTATAACGCGTTATTTTATTTATTATATATACTCCTCGAATAATAATATAATCCCGTTTATTATAAATATAATAACGAAGCCTTTAAACGCCGCCTTATTTAACGAAGTTATTTAAGTAATACCTCCTTCCGTATACGTAAACGAACGTACGGTTACTCTTTTTATTTAATATAAATAATAAATATACTTTTCGGTTATATATAAAGCCGTATATAATACCGTATAAAATAATAATTAAATTTTTATCTTTTATTATTTTATATATAAATAATACCGAAGTCTTTAAAAACACCTTATATTTATATATATATTATATACCGTCGTTAATTAACGGCCTCCTTATATATTTAAGACTTTATTATACCCGATATTAAAGATTCCCCTTATTCCTTTCGAGTAAACGTAATTAATTTATTATTTAAGGAGGTTAATTATAAAATTTTTATTATTATTATACCCGAGGGCGAAAACTTTATTATAAAAAACGTAACCGACGCCTTAACGAACGACGAAGAGGTAACTTAAAAGGTCGAACCCGAAAACGACTAGGCTTCGTAATATAAAATGGAGGATAATAATAATAACGAGGATATTATTATAAATACTTAAAAAGTAACGGTATCGTTTAAGCCCGCCGTTTTACCGGTAATTAAAACGGTTAAAGTTAAAAAACCCGTTAATTTACCTTTAAAAAAAACGTACCGATATTAAAGTATACGACGCGACGAAATATAATTATAATCGTTTTATAAATTTATAAGTAAACGTTAACCGCTTTAATATAATATTTAATAAACTCTTAAAGTAAAACTTAAGTATTAAAGTACGTAAAACCCTTCGCGGCGAAAACGGGTAATTCGTTCTCGGAGGCGGGCCTTTTATTTTTAAAAAAAGTAAATAAGTATAATAAATAAAGTTAAATTAAGGGATAATATTTAAAGGCGAGTTATTTACTCGTATAAAGGTTTTTTTTACGAATATTTCGTAATTTACCGTAATTAAAGTTTTTTAATATTTAAAAGAAATACTCGAAAATAAAAAAGTTTTCTTTTAATTTTTATTTATACGTCGTTACCGTACTCGTTACCGTTCGGTCGGTGAAAATATAAAATTCCGGGCTTTAATTAAAACCGTAAAACCGTTTATATACGCGATAATATTAATTACGCGTATCTTCGACGAGGCGTTTTAATACCCGGTTTTATAATTTAAAACTTTTATAAGAGCGAAGTTTAATCGCTCTTTAACTTTCCGGACCGTTATAATAACTCTTTAATAAGCGTTTCCGGGTAATTAAAAATTATCGTCGCCGTTACGTAAAACGTAATTATTATATTAATAACCGTTATAAAAAACTTATTAAATAAACTTTAAATACGTATTAAATTAACCGTCGTATAAAGTATTATACCCGTTAAAAAGGATTAAAAAAACGTTATTAATATTTTTAATAATTAATCGGCCGTACTTTAAAAAATTAACGAATAAATCGTTATAATAACTTCGGCCACCCGTAACTTCGCTTATATACGCCTGTTACGAGGAAGGCAGTTACCAACTACCTTCCCGTACAACACGTAACGGCTATACCATTAGCTATCACGTAACGCGGCCTTCCCAGGCCGCACCAAGGGGTATAAGTGGCTTTTCTCCTATACGTAATAATCCGTTAACTTAATTATTAATTATATATTATTTTACTTTATTTCTTAATCGCTCATATCGCACCCTTATATTATTACGAAGTTTTATAAAACCGTTATACCCTCGCCTTTACCTTATATCGCCGTTACTTAATATTTCGATATTAACCGTAGCCGCGCCTCGTACGTAATATTTAGTAATAACTCCTTTATTATCTTTAAGTGACCCCGACCCCCGAGTTTATTTAAAAGCCTCGTAAAAAGCGATTATATAAGGATTAAAATTTTTTTTAACTCCCTGGTACCGAGCCTAGAAGTGTTAACTTTAATAAGCCGCTTAAAACTAATTAAGCGCCTCCGTATTTAACGGAGTAAGTCACCGTACCGTTAAGTAACGTACGAAAAAGCCGCTTATTATTAAATAATTAACGCCTCCGTATTTAACGGAGTAAATTACCGTACCGCCGAATAACGTACGAAGAAGCCGTCCGTAACCGCGTAAGCGCCTTTAATAATATAAAGTAAGATATTATATTACTTATCGTAACGTACGAAGAAACCGCTTATATTTTACGAGCGTATTATTAAATAATAAACGAAAACGCGCGAGACGAGAGTTTATAACCCTCGCGTACTTATCGTTATAACTCGATAAACGCTTCCTCGTATTACGGACTTAATATATTACCGCGTAGGCTTAGGAAAGACGGTGTTAACGTAGAGTATACCGAGTTTATTAATATACCTCGTAAACTTAAAACGTTAACCGTTAATAAGGGCGCGGTTAAAGCTTCGTAAATTTAAGCCTCGTTATTAACGGCCTTTTTCGAGAGTTTTTAACCGGACGCCGTTTTTAACACCTTTTTACTCGTTACCCTCGACGACGACGAAGAAGCGTTTTACTCGACGGACGAGTAATCCTTTTATTAAATATTTAACGACGTTTAAGAAGGATTATTAAAAGTCCCTTTTTTTAACGAGGACGACTTAGTTTAATAACTCGACCGCGAAGATAATATAACCGTATTAAGCGTACTCTTTATTACGAAAGAGACCCGGCTCTTACTTTTAATAACGAAAATAACGAGCCTTCGGAGACCTTTAATTTACTTATCCTTCGTATAAATAAAAGAAAAGGACCCGTATTTTTAATAAAAGCCACCGTTAAAAGGCCTCGGAAAGTTTTAAACTTCGGATCCGTAAACTCTTAAAGTTAACGCGTTTACCTTATACGCCCTTTTTACTCCGTTAACCAAAGCTCGTTAAATAATAGTTAACTTTTTTAACTTAATTTAAGGTATCTCCACTTTTCGCGATATTATATCGGGCTCCAGTTAAAGAGGAGGAGTCTAAGACTCCGTCGAACGAGAAAGTACCCTAATTAACGTTACGGTATCGGCCTCCGAGCTTACTTTTAATATTAAGACTTTTTTTAATAACGTAATATTATAAGACGATACTAAAGTTTAACACCGTTTAGCCGTAATTACGATTATCCTCGGAAGGATCCCTTAATCGGGCGGAGTATTTTTATTAACCGAACTTTAACGTAAATAAATAACTTTATTCGAGGAGGTAATTAATAAAAGCTTATTAACCGACTCTCCTTTAAACCGGCTTAACTATCCCACTATACCGATAAACGGCACCTTTATTACTCGTAAGTAGTTTACTAGTACCCCCCGTTTAACGAAGTAATATAACTTTCGTTTCCCCTCCTACGGTTTATTAAACCCGTTATAATAAGCCGACCGTAGGCTAATAAACGAAGTTATAAGTATATAAGGCTTTAACTAGCGTTATTTTAACCTTATAAAACTTAATTAACCTAGTTTTTAATTAATAAATTAACGCGCGCGCTTATAATACCGTTAATAATTTAAACTTATATAATATTAACGACCGTTAATTTACTTTAACGAACGTTATTAATTTAACGGATAACCACCGGATCCTTATTAATAACACTAGGGCCCTCTAGGGTTATTCGACCGCTTTAACGCTTAACCTCGTTACTCGTTACGTATAATTACCCCTAGTTAACGGTAATTTAACGACGACCCTTTACGTCTTTTTTTACCGGTTACGGCACCGCGTAATTAAAAAACGGGATTAAGAATCGATAATAAATAAAATATTACTTAATTATTTACCTTTTACCCGTCGTAACTTAACTCCGCGGTATTTTTAAAAATACTTTATACTTCGTCGAAGAATTCTTTAATAATATTAAGGTATAAGAAGCCCGAGACCCGTTAAGTGTTATCGTTAACCGGCTCGTTATAAAATTATAAACCCGTTTAAAAGGCGAAGCTCGCGATTAATATTACGGTTAACTTCACTTTAATCTTAAACGTTGTCTTAGGACGGATTTATAACTTTAAAAAACCCTTTTAAAGGATCGTTTTTAAATTATTAAAACCGACGTATAACGTTAATTAAATACGTATAAGATCGACCCTAGTAAATATAATAACGCCGATACCCTCCGTCGTAACTTTATATTAATAATCCGTTATTCGCGGATTATTATCGGATAAGACGATATTATAATTAAGTATTACTTATTTAATTAACTTAACCCTAGTTTCGCTCTTATAATTTACTTACCGAAGCGTATTAAAAATCTTCGTAAATATTAAAAGAAAATTTATTAACTCGCCGAGTTAATTATTAATATTATAAAAACTAATAACCGGTTAATATTATTAACTTTATTACCCGCCGCGTCGACTACGAAGGCCGATTAATTAATAAGCCTTTTTTAACTTTCCGTTTATTACGTTAATAACCCGGCGAATAATATAACGTTATAATAAAGTCCTTTACGTACCGATTATAAGAATTATAACGCCGATATTAATAACGATCGACGGTACGATCGAGGCCGAAACTAATCTCGTAAAAATATTAAACGTTATAAATTTTACTCCCGAAGCCGCGAAAAAAATTTCGAGCGCCGTCCTCTTAACCACTTTAACCGCGGCTCTTTACGCGACTAGTTATATAATAATTATTAAGACCGTTCGCGAGGCTTTAATCGTAACCGCGCCTTTAACCGCGGATACGAATAAGGTTTTAAAGACCGCGATAAAGATAAAGGATACCGTACTCGATTTAATAAGGGTAGTTTTATTAAATATTACTTTTAAAAAGACAATTTAAAAAGTAAACTTTATTTTCGTCGTTTTTACGATTAAGACTTAACTTTCGCGGACCGCGTATAACGGTTACGTTAAAAAGGTTATAACTTCGTTTTCGTTATAATAATTAACTTTAAAAATAATCCCGCCGTATTTATATATTAAACGACGGATTAATTTATTATTATTAACTTTAATATAAACGAATAAGTATTATTTATAACCGCTACCTTAAACTCTTCGGTAATATTATATTTTAATACGTTATACGAGCTTTAACGTTAACCCCCGCCTTAAACGTAATCGTATACCGCGTTCGTTAAGTTTATAACCGGGCACTCCTTATAAATAACCCCTACTAATAAAATAACTACGGTATTAAATAACGGTACTTTTATTTACTTTACGTATATTAATACGGTTAAAATATCCGCGTTTCTTTTAATATATATAATAATAAGGATATATAACGCGTTAACGCGCCTTACGAAAACGGTATCGTTTAATAAAAAGTTTAACCGGTACGCCGATAACCCTAATATTAAACCTTAAGCCCACCTAATAAACTTACGAAGCGTTAAAGTAATCGAAGCGTTATTATTACCCGGATAACCCGACGTCGAACTTAATACCTCGACACCCCTTATAATCCTTATATACTTTTTAATAATAAATCTAGTCCTCGAGGTATACGTTAATACGGGCGCCTCGTATTACTTAATTAAACGCGCCTAAGTCGAATAATACGGCGTTAATTACCGATTCGAGCCGTTTTTAAATTCCGTTAAAACTATTAGGAGCGAAGTTTAAATCCTTAAGGCCGTTTATTTTAACCTTTACCTTATCGGATTAAGCGGATTAATCTTAAAACTCGGTTATTTTAATATTAAAGTTAACGTTATATAATCCCTCGGCCCCGATTATTAATCGGAAATAACGTTTTAAAAAACCTTAGAGTTATTATTAATATAATTATAATAACGCTTCGCTTACGAGGAATACGTAATTTACTCGTATATAATAAAATCGAGCCCCGTATTATAAACCTTTTAAACCGTCGGCTAAGGATTATTAATTATAAGGTCCGTATAACCGTTACGGTATATCTCTTATTACGGTCGACCTATATAATATCCGTTCGTCACCCTAATCTCCCTATTAACGTTTTAGGTAACCCGTTATTATTATTTAACGATTATTAATTTACCGTATCGTAAACTTATACGCTAAACCTTACTCTCTCCTCTTTTATTAATAAAGAGTTCTTAGTGTATAACGTATTTAACCGGACGGTTACGATAAGTAACGGCACCGTTATTAACCGTATTATATCGTTAAAGTAAAATACGACTACTAGTTATTATTTTATTTATTCTAATATAGCTTATTAGGTCCGTAAGTAAGGTTTTATCGACCTAGACGACGATATAAAATTTACCTTCGAGGCTTTTTATAAATCCCTTAATAACCCTTCGTAAACTAAAGCCTTCCTCGCGTTATATAACGCCGTTATAACCGGCGATACTACCCTTAACGATATCGTTAAGTCGGGCGATATAATACCGTATATAAAGGTAATATTAATATACCGTAATATAACTTAGAAATACTTAAGGGTATACCGATTATTATTACTACTAATAATACCTCGATTTATACGAAAGATAACAAGTTTACGTTAAAAATTAACGCCCTAGTTAATAAATACCGTAAAATATTCTAAGACCGCGGTATCGTTTCTATAACTAATAAATATAAAATACGTATTAACCTTATTAAAAAATAATAAAATTAAAAATAAAATATTAAACCTTACCCTTTAAACTTAAAAGATAATAAGCTCGTTAACGAACGTTACGGGAAGCTCTACGAATAAGGTAAAATAAAATATCTCCGTTAAAAAGCCCTTATCGCGTACCCCGTCTTCGTAATTTAACGTACGGTCGATAATAAAAGAAAAGGTCGCGTTATCGTAAACCTTCGCCCGTTAAATAAACTTACCGTCCCCGATATTTATCCCCTTCTTAATTAAAATAATATTATATAAATTATTACTAGTAAAAGTTTTTACTCGATATACGATATAACCGTATTCTTTTATTAATTACCCGTATACCCGAGCCACCGGTAACGACTAGTTATTATTAATAAAAGAGGTCTCGAATACTCGAACGTAATCTTTATAAGCCTTCGTAATATACTTACCTTTACTTAACGTTATATAAATAATTTTTTAAAACCGTACCGCGGTTTCGTACGCGTATATATCGACGATATTATTATTTTTAATAATAATATAAACGAATATATTTAATATTTCGAAATTATATTCCGGCTTTTTATTCGAAACCGACTTTATATATTAACGTTAAAAACTTTCTTCGGTTTTACGTCGGTCCGTCTCTTAGGATTTATAATCGACGGTAAAGGTATTACTCGTACGGAAGACCGTATTATAATATTTAAAAAGATCTCCTTCCCTCGAACTTAATAAAATTATCTTATTATCTCGGTATAATAGGCTTCCTTCGCTTTAGTATTATATAATTCGATATTAAGGCCGAGCCCTTATAAGCCCTTAAAACCGCTTTATTACGTAAAAGTATAAAGGAGAGAGGACTCGTAAATAACTTAACGTAAAATAAACGTAAAGCGATTATTAAATCCTTACGTATTAAACTTACGTTATAACTTTTAAAGTTTTTTAATACTTTATAAAAAGGCCTTTATTAATAAATAAGGCTTTATTATTACGATATTAACGTATCCTTATTCTTTAAGTTAAATATATATAAAAAAGGTATCGGTACCGTAATTTTTAATTATTAATTTTATAAGACGGTATTATTATTTTAAGTAAAGATATTAAATAAATTAAATTCGACCTTTAACTTTTTATTTCGCTTTTATTTATCCCGCGAAAAGGTTTACGGTATAATAAAGTTAAAAGTCGTAAATATTATTTAAGTATTCGTTAAAATACGTAAAATAATATAATTTAACCGAAACCTTATTATCGTTTTAACGGATTATACCCTAATTAAAAATATTATTATATATACGTCGTTAAAAACGATAAACTTAAATAAGGTAAACCTTAAGCTCGTATTAGTAACGAATTATATATCGTAATTTAACTTATTAATCCTTTATATCCTTAACCGACTTAATATCGTCCCGGATACTTTATTACGGTTTCCGACGTAAGCCTAAAGCGATATACCGGTTAATAATAATATCCTCGAAGAAGTTATTTATATTAAAAATTTTATCGTATATTATATTAAGGGCTTTTAAGTTTATACGTTTAAAGAGGAAATAAACGTACCGCCGCTTATTTTACTCCTTTTAATAAAGGCCGAATATTAATACTAGTATTTTATTTCCTCGTAAATAAATAACGAAACGGTAATATAATTATTAAACGAATTTCGTTATCGTTTAATTTTAATATATAAACCGATCGTATTTTCCGTCCTTTACGGAGGGTATTACGATACGTTACCCGGGTTAAAAAGGCGAAAGCCGTTAAGGCCGTTAAAAAGTAATTTTAATAAGGAGCGTTACCGGTAAAGGATATTATTAATTAGGAATTAAACTAAGATAATTATACTAGTCCCGGTTAAAAAAAACGGTCGGAACGTTATTAAACGTTATAACGACTTATTAATCGGTTACTTTATTACGTTTCGGAGTATAATAATTTAACCTTATATATACCCGCGTTTATAAAAAAGGAAATCCTTAAAATAACTTACGATAATACGTATTATTTCGACGAAGGACGTATAACGGTATTACTCGATAATATTTTATACGGCGTAAACGTAAAAAAATACGTACGTATATTAATTATTACCCGGTATATTAAACGAATTAAACTTTAAAATTACGCCCCGCCGGGTAACTTTAACTTATTACCTCCACGACCTTCCTTATTATACCGTAATTATAAATTTTATACTTACTTTATTAAAAGTACCCGTTATTTATACTTTATAATACTTAAAAGGCTTCGATATACTAAACACCCTTTATATAATTACTTATAAATTCTTTAAGAAAATAATTCTCGTACCCGGAAGTTAATATTACGGTATTAACGAATAAGTAATATAATTACTTCGTAAATTTTTAAGAGTAAATTAGGGTATCCCGAGACGAATTATTAATAATCGCGATAAAAAATTCGTCTCCGACTTATAAACCGAGCTCTTTCGACGGTTTAGGGTATCCTTATTAATATTTACGGTATATTACGCTTAAATAAACGGTTTATTTAAACGAAAAAATTAAACGGTAAAATCGTTATTCGTTTTTATTATACCGAGTATCCCGATACGCCTTAAACTTCCGTTATCCCCGTATTATAATTTTAACTTAATAATACGGCTTCCTCTCCCCTCGGTTATTTACCGAACGAGTTTATTTTAGGATTCCGTCCCTTCGGCCTTATAAACTTATTAACTTTAATAAAAAACGATAAAAGGGTCGCGGAGGTTTAATAATTATAACGAGAAATCCGTTAAAAGGACGTAATAAGCTTAATTAATATAATAAATTAATAAGTTAAGTTTCGGTACGATAAAATATATCGTTTAATAAAATTTAACGTCGGTAATATAATTTTTATCCGTTTTTATAAAGGATATCTACTATTAACCGTAAACTTAAAAAAAAGCTTTTTTAATAAAAAGCCGGGCCTTTTAAAATTATCGAAAGGGTTAATAAATAAGTATACCGCCTTTAACTCCCGTAAATATAACGTATTTACCCGGTCCTTAATATCGAGTATTTATATAAAGCTCCGGAAAAAAAAACTTATATAACCGTACGTAAAAGCCGTTAAACCTTATAATTTAAAGAGACGTTAAAATAAACGACGAAAACGTAAAAAACGACCGCTTTAAAGTCGAACGTCTTTTTATATATCGCTTACGTCGTACGCGGGTATACCTTACGGTAAACTATTTAATTAAGTAAATAAGTTACGGGTACTACGATAACTAGTAGGTTAATAAAGTTATATTACTCGACGGATCCGAGGAACTTATTAACGAATACGACGTTAATTACCCTAATATTATAATCCACCTATAAGGCGTTAAACACCCCGTAGGGAGTACTCCGGTTAAAAAAGCGCCCGCGTCGGAGAATAAAACGTTCGCTTTATAACTACCGTAACTACGCCGTAAAGGGCGCCCTCGTAAAGCCCTCGTAAACGGTAATTATATTAAGATAACGGAGGTAATAAGAGGTATATTACGCCGCCGCGGGCGGCCGTTAAAGACGGTTATTATACCCGATATCGAGGCTCCGAGGTAACTTATACGTAAATCCCCCCGACGGTTATTAAATATTAATCGAACGGATTACGTAATAATAATTAATTAATAAATTATATTACCCCTTTATTTACTTTTTTTATTTATAATTTTTACGCCCCCTTTATTTTTTCCGTTTACCTTACTTATATTATAACCTTATAACGCGTTATTTTACTTATTATATATACTCCCCGAATAATAATATAATCCCGTTTATTATAAATATAATAACGAAGCCTTTAAACGCCGCCTTATTAACGAAGTTATTTAAGTAATACCTCCTTCCGTATACGTAAACGAACGTACGGTCGCTCCTTTTTATTTAATATAAATAATAAATATACTTTTCGGTTATATATAAACCGTATATAATACCGTATAAAATAATAATTAAATTTTTATTTTTATTATTTTATATATAAATAATACCGAAGTCCTTAAAAACACCTTATATTTATATATATATTATATACCGTCGTTAATTAACGGCCTCCTTATATACTTAAGACCCTATTATACCCGATATTAAAAATTCCCCTTACTCCTCCCGAGTAAACGTAACTAGCCTACTACTTAAGAAGGCTTAATTATAAAATCCTTATTATTATTATACCGAGGGCGAAGACTTTATTATAAAAAACGTAACCGACGCCTTAAAAAGCGACGAAGAGGTAACTTAAAAGGTCGAACCCGAAAACGACTAAGCCTCGTAATACGAGGTAAAGGATAATAACGATAACGAGGATATTATTATAAGTGCTTAAAAGGTAACGGTATCGTTTAAGCCCGCCGCCTTACCGGTAATTAAAACGGTTAAGGTTAAAAAACCCGTTAATTTACCCTTAAAAGAGCGTACCGATATTAAGGTATACGACGCGGCGAAATATAATTATAATCGTTTTATAAATTTATAAGTAAATATTAACCGCCTCGATATAATATTCGATAAACTCTTAAAGTAAAACTTAAATATTAAGGTACGTAAAACCCCCCGCGGCGAAAGCGGGTAATTCGTCCCCGGAGGCGGGCCCTTTACTTTTAAAAAAGGTAAATAAGTATAATAAATAAAGTTAAACTAGGGGATAATATTTAAAGGCGAATTATTTATTCGTATAAAGGCTTTTTTTACGAATATTTCGTAATTTACCGTAATTAAAGTTTTTTAATACTTAAAGGAGGTACTCGAAAATAAAAAGGCTCTCTTTTAATCCTTATTTACCCGTCGTTACCGTACTCGTTACCGCTCGGTCGGTGAAAATATAAAGCTCCGGGCTTTAATTAAAGTTATAAAACCGCTTATATATACGATAATATTAATTACGCGTATCCTCGACGAAGCGTTTTAATACCCGGTTTTTATAATTTAAAACCTTTACGGGAACGAAGCTTAGTCGCTCCTTAACTTTCCGGACCGTTACGGTAACCCCTCGGTAAACGCCTCCGGGTAATTAAAGGTTATCGTCGCCGTTACGTAAAACGTAATTACCGTATTAATAACCGTTATAAAGGATTTACCGGATAAACTTTAAATACGTATTAAATCGGCCGTCGCGTAAAGTATTATACCCGTTAAAGAGGATTTAAAAGACGTTATTAATATCTTTAATAATTAATCGCCGTACTTTAAAAAATCGGCGAACGAGTCGTTATAATAACTTCGGTTACCCGTAACCTCGCTTATATACGCCGTTAACTAGTCGATATATAATAAACGGTAAACGAGTTAATAAAACGGGTAAATACGTCGGGATTACCGTCGGTCGCCTTTTAAGGCCGCGGTATCTCTTTTACCCCGAGTACTTTAACCCCGTCGAGCCGGGTTACCTTCTTAACGGTAACTTTATTAAGCCGTTAAGCGGCTACGACGATACGCGCCGTTAATATTAATTAATTAATTAAGAGCGTAAGGGCTTTAAAATTAACGCTCCGGCGCTTTAACTCGCGTAATCGTTTTTTTACGGTATTTATTACGCCGGCGATAACGAGAGCACCGTCGTATAACGCGGGACGTACCCTCGTAATACCGATAAATAATATTAATACCTTTATAAGCCGCGAAACACCGTCCGTTAACGACTTTATAAATTAAAATAATTTTTAATTAATAATAACGTATTAAAACTTTACGAAAGTTTATTTAAATTATTTTTATTACTTTTTCGACGCGTTATTTATTTATTATTTTTATTTTTTATTATTAAGTCTCTTTTATATTTTCTTTTCGCCGATAACCGTTATAAGAGGTAATTATTCGGTTTATATTTTCCGTAATAAAGAGTTTTTTCTTACGTATCCTTTACGGTAAGATCTCGAAACGGGACGGGAAAATATTTTTTCCGCCCCCGCGGGAGATATTACGAGGAAGGTAATTATTAACTACCTTTCCGTACGACACGTAACGGTTATACCACTAACTATTACGTAGCGCGGCCTTCCTAGGCCGCACTAAGGGGTATAAGTGGCTTTTCTCCTATACGTAATAATCCGTTAACTTAATTATTAATTATATATTATTTTACTTTATTTCTTGGTCGCTTATATCGTACCCTTATATTATTACGAAGTCTTATAAAACCGTTATACCCTCGCCTTTACCTTATATCGCCGCTACCTAGTATTTCGATACTAGCCGTAGCCGCGCCTCGTACGTAATAACGCCGTTAATTAATCGAAATATAATAAACGGTAAACGAGTTAATAAAACGAGTAAATACGTTAAAATTACCGTCGGTCGCTTCTTAAAGCCGCGGTATCTCTTTTACCCCGAATACTTTAACCCCGTCGAACCGGGTTACCTTTTTAACGGTAACTTTATTAAACTGTTAAACGGTTACGACGATACGCGCCGTTAATATTAATTAATTAATTAAGAGCGTAAGGGCTTTAAAATTAATATTCCGGCGTTTTAACTCGCGTAATCGTTTTTTTACGGTATTTATTACGCCGGCGATACCGAGAATATTATCGTATAACGTTAAACGTACCCTCGTAATACCGATAAATAATATTAATACCTTTATAAACCGCGAGACACCGTCCGTTAACGACCTTATAAATTAAAATAATTTTTAATTAATAATAACGTATTAAAACTTTACGAAGGTTTATTTAAATTATTTTTATTACTTTTTAATACGTTATTTATTTATTATTTTTATTTTTTATTATTAAGTTTTTTTTATATTTTTTTTTCGCCCGATAACCGTTATAAGAGGTAATTATTCGGTTTATATTTTCCGTAATAAGGAGTTTTTTCTTACGTATCTTTTACGGTAAAATCTCGAAACGGGACGGAAAAATATTTTTTCCGCCCCCGCGGGAAAATATTACAAGGAAGGTAATTATTAATTACCTTCCCGTACGATACGTAATAATTATACCACTAGTTATTACGTAACGCGGCCTTTTTAGGCCGTACTAAGGGGTATAAGTGGCTTTTCTTTTATACGTAATAATCCTTTAACTTAATTATTAATTATATATTATTTTACTTTATTTCTTAATCGCTTATATCGTACCCTTATATTATTACGAAGTTTTATAAAACCGTTATACCCTCGCCTTTGCCTTATATCGCCGTTGCCTAGTATTTCGATACTAGCCGTGGCCGCGCCTCGTACGTAACACTCCGGGAGTTAAATATTTTTAATTAATAATTTATCCGTATAAGATTTAAATTTATTTAAAAAGTTAAAAATAAAGTTAGTAACCTTTAAATTAATAACCTTTTTAATAAGGATAAAATTAAAAGTAAATTTATCCTTATTATAAAGGTTTTTAAAGGTTTTCTAGGCCTAAAAGGCGTTGTTTAAGTGTTTTATTTATATTAAAGGCTTATTACCTAGTATAGTTTTTAAGTAACTAAACGTTAGGCGATTTAAATAATACCTTTTAACGGTATTAATCTCTTCTAGGCCCGCTAATAACTAGTCTTATAGTATATTTAACTCGTTAATTACACTCGAAAAAGAGGGATTAACGTTCGAAGAAGACTCTCTAACGCTTAAAACGGGAGTTCTAAGGGGGTTTATAAGCCCTAGGTTAACGTATAACACGTTATAATTATAAAATATAACGTCTTAATAGGTATTCGTATATAAGTAGGCCTAAGCTTTTATAGTTTATAAGTTATAATTATTTATACCTTATAACTTATTTAAAACGATTTTAATATTTATCCTCTTTTTTCCCTTTTTTTACCGAAGTAGAGTAAGTGAGGAGAAGCGGTAAAATATACCCCGTACTAAGAATTTATTCTAGATTTTTTAGTATATTTTTCGTATCGATTAGGTATATAATACGTTATATAATGTGGTATAATACGAGGCATTATAGGGGGTCGGAGGGGGGTAATAAGCGAGAGTTGCTACTATATAGGATTTCGGTGCGGAAAGGTCGAAATCGATTAAATTTTAATAAGAAATAATTCGGGGAATAAATAAATTAATAGATTATATAGAAAAATTTATATATAAAATAAGAAATCCCTTCCTTCGAGGGTTAGCGAAGGAAAGAGAAGTGATTCTTTTATGTTATTTTAGTGGGGCGAATTTCTCTACCCTCTATGACGTGTATTTGTGTTAGTTAATTTCTGGAGCCTTTTATAAGCCTTTAGCGCACGAAATGCGCTGTGACTTTTCGTATAGCGTACGAAATACGCTGTAGTATTTCGTATAACGTACGAAATGCGTTATAGTTTTTCGTATAGCGTACGAAATGCGTTATAACTTTTCGTATAACGTATTTCGTATACGAAATATATTATAATTTATTATAAGCCTTTATTATACGAAATTCGCTTTATATACGAAATTCTTTATATATTCGTTATAAATAAGTGAAAAATAATAAAAACACTTATTATTTATAAAAAACGACGTTATAATCCTCCTTAATATTAAATTTAAAACGTCTAAGAAGACCTTAATAAAGTTAATAACCCGTATAAAAGTCTTTAATTTCTTATAAATCTTTATACGTAACGTTAATATAACCGGCCGTTTATAAAAGCCGGTGTAAGCGGTCGATAAAGGGGTAATTAAAGCGGTAGTATAATTTTTTAAACTCCGTCGTCGTTAAGTAATTATAAGAGCCGGTAATATACGCCGTCTCCGGGGCGTTAATAAATACGTACTTAAAACGTTTAATTACCGGTATATAACCGGCGGACCGATTATTAAATCCTTCGTATTATCGAAATAATATTTTAAACGGTTTATATTTATTAACGAAAGTAAGAAAGGGGTATTAATAAGTATTATATAAAAATTAACGCTTTTTATCGGGGTCTCGATACCGTAAAATTCGATTAATTTAAACTCTCTAATACCGAACTTAATATTTACGGTATTTATAATAACGGTATTAAGTATAACCGTTAAACGAAGTTTTTATAAGGCCTTAAATTACGGTAAACCGTAAATTAACCGTCTTATAACGCCGGTATTTATAATAAAACTTAAAAATTTAATTTAATCGTATTACGAAAAGTTTACGAAAAAAATAACCGTATTATTAATTTATTAATTAAAGGGTTAAATATCCTCCCTAAGGGTTTCCGGAGTAAACGTATATAAGTGTTTTTAACCGTTTAATATATTTATAACGGTTAAGTTACCGGCCGTTAATTAAGATTAAAAAGTAATATAAAATTACGTCGGTTATATAAAGTCGTTATCGCCGTCGTTTTTAACGTTTTAATTAAATTAATTAAAGTCGTTTTCGGAATATTATTCGCCTTTTAAGTCCGTTATTTAAGTAAAGTATTACGTTATAATACCGCCCTTATTATTAATTTATACCTTTTTATAAACCGCTTTTTTAACTTTAATATATAACCTTTAACGGTAACTTTTTTTATTATATATAAAATACTTAAAAATACTCCCGAAAATATTAATAAATTATTTATTACCCGAGTTTTTACGGCCGTAATACCGGTTAAAATAATAAATAAAAGCCGTACCGGGGCCGGACGTAACACGCTCGTTTACGCGTATTAAGTTATAAATAATACGGTATAAATTATCGGGGCCGCCGTTAATTAATACCGCCGTCGTAACGTAACGCGAGGTCCGAGGGTTTTACTCGTAAATATTTATTAACCGCGCGTATAAAACGGGTAACGTATTTTCGTACCTTTCGAGCGCCTTAAAACTTTAAAATAATCTCGTATAAAAGTTTTTTATAACCTCCGTAAATATTTTATTAAACGATACCGTCGTAATTTTAAAAAATAAAAAAGCGTATTATTTACCGCGTTTAACGCGTAATATAATATCTCCTTCGAACCGTTATAATATACGCCGAATAATTAACTTTTAATCCCTCGTATTAACTTTAATTACGTTATAATAATTATAAACTTTTTTAATTATTATTATAATCGGGAGCGTTTTATAAATATAAACCTTTTTAAACCTTTAATTAATAATAAAACGAATAAATTAATTAACTCGGAAAACGAGGCTTATTTCGTTATTAAAGTTATTATATTTTATTTTAACCGGGAAAGATTTTTAAATATTTTTAATAATACGTAATTAATTTTTATTATTAAATTACGAGTCGGGTTAATAAATAAAATTAATAAAGTCCGTATAAAAGGGTTAATTACTTTTATTTTTAAATATACCGTATAACGATATAAAAATACCTTAATAATAAAATAAACCGTTAAAACGTTAACTTTACCTTTAACTTTAATATTAACCGTATAAAAAGGTTTTAAAACTTTTAATCGGGAGTATACCGGGGTATATATTACCGTTATACGGTTACGGGATATTATCGTTAAGTAACGGGTTATTATAAACTTAATTATTAACGGGCGCGGGAGTTACGTCGCCGCGTAAATTATTAAGCTCGACGCCGGGGCCCGGGATCGGAAATTTATAAATAAATATACCTTCTTCGTTATTTTAATTATTATTAACGGGCGTACGATTAATATTAACCGGGGTATTATTCGAGTTAACCGTAACGCCGGGTATAACGGACTTATTATTAAAGTAAGTTAAATAATATACCGGGTAAACTTAATTAATAAAAATTAACTTTTAAATCCTTTCGTTATACGTTTTTATAATTATAATTTTAACGAATTATTTAAACGAGTTAATAAATTATTCGCGTACGTTATAAACTTAAAACGCGTTAATTAAAACTTACGTAAAGTTATTATTATTATTACGGTAATTTTTAACGTAAATACTTTATTTTATAAAAGTACGTTTAAGGTTTAATAAAACCGTAAAATAAGCCGTTATAAACTCGTTAACGGTAACGTTTTTTAACGTTTTTTAAAGAGGTATTAAAAGTTATCGTTAACGAACGTATAACTTTCGGTTTCGTTAATAAATATACGAATACGCTTTTCGACGTTATTAAACTTTTAATTAAAAGTTTATTAATTAACGTAATTAATAATATCGTTTATTTTAATTATTAAAAGTAATTTTTTAATTAAAATAATTTTCGAAGTAATTTTAAATAACTTTCGGATAATTATAAAAAGTTAATATTATAATAATATAAAGAAACTTTATTAATTAATATAAATTTATTATACTTTAATATTCGTATTTAACTATACCGTAATTTTATATAACTTTTTAAATACGAGGAAGTTATATAATTAATTTAATTATAACGTATCTACTTTATCTAGGAATTTAAAGCCACTAAAATTATACGTAAAACCTTTTTACCCACGAGTATAGCGATACGCTACCCCTAAATGGGTGGATCCGGTCGGAAGTGCGCGGTAGTATTTAGCCACCGCCCATGCCTCCTAGCCACACCACTTTTAACTAAGCGGAGTACGCGTATACGTATACCAGCCACCGGTGTATTTATACCGACAAAGTTAGTATTAGTATTAGTATTAAATTTTTATACTTGAAATTAGTATTAGTATTAGTATAGGCTTTAAAGAGTAGTATTAGTAATAGTATTAGTATAACTAAATACTAATTAGTATTAGTATTAGTATTACTACTTTAGTATTAGTATAGGCAAATACTATACTAATGTACTAATTTCGCAACCCTGGTCGCACCTGCAGTCCGGCCAATCACCGAGCTCCACCGCCATCTGCGCGTCGCTTCTGCATTTGGTAATTGGCGTTTAGCACCCTTTGTTCCTGCTTGTTACAGCCGCCAATTCAGTACAGAAGTATCGCGACACTAGTTTTTGCTCTCATCGAATCCACAGTCTGCCAGTTCAAAACAACAAAACCCCAAAGTCAGCCGCCCGCCTCCTATTCCTCTCGCGACGATCACGCGGTAACATGGTCGTCCGGAGTGCACGACAACAATGCAGTGCTACACCGAGCTAACGCCGCCCACGGGCGTCACGCACTCGCTGGCTTTGGCCCTGACCTCGCCGAAAAGCAACAACCTCGTCGTCGCCAAGTCGTCTTTGCTGCAAATCTTCACGACCAAGACGACAGCCACCGACCTCGATGCGCAGGCCGAAGCGAGCTCGACCGCCCAGGCACCGTACGCCCCGGCCGCGGCCTACGACAATCGCATCAACAACGACGATGGCGATGGCCTCGAGACGTCCTTTCTCGGCGGCGATTCTGCACTCTTGCGGTCGGACAAGGGCATTTCGACGAAATTGGTGCTGGTGGCCGAGTTCACACTGGCAGGAACCGTCACGGGCTTGGCCCGCATCAAGATTGCCGGCACCAAGTCGGGTGGCGAAGCGCTTCTCCTCGCGTTCAAGGACGCGCGACTGAGTCTTGTCGAATGGGACCCCGAGTCCAACGACCTTTCCACAATCTCCATCCACTACTACGAACAGGACGAGCTGCAGGGCGCGCCCTGGGCTGCACCGTTGGGCGACTATGCCAACTTCCTCGTGGCCGACCCGGGAAGCCGCTGTGCCGCGCTCCGATTCGGTGCTCGTAACCTGGCCATCTTGCCCTTCCGCCAGCCTGACGAAGAGGAGGACATTGATATGGACGACAACTGGGACGAGGAGCTCGATGGACCACGGCCGGCCAAGGATGTTGCTTCGGCAGTGGTCACTGGAGCCGGTGCGCCCATCGAAGACACACCGTTTGCGCCTTCTTTCGTTCTCCGACTTTCCAACCTCGACCCAAATCTTTTGCACCCGGTGCACCTCTCGTTCCTCCACGAATATCGGGAGCCCACGTTCGGCATCCTCTCTTCCTCGACACGGCCATCGACTGTCCTCGGCCGCCGCGACTGCCTCTCCTATATGGTATTTACACTTGATCTGCAGCAGAAGGCATCTACAACGATTCTCTCCGTCGCCAACCTGCCCCAAGATCTGTTCCGCGTCTTCCCAGTGCCATCACCCATTGGCGGCGCCTTGTTGATTGGCACGAACGAACTCATCCACATCGACCAGTCTGGCCGCGCCAACGGTGTGGCCGTCAACCCGTTTACAAAGCAGAGCACGTCCTTTGGCCTCGCCGACCAGTCCGACCTTGGCCTGCGGCTCGAGGGCTGCAACATTGAGGTGTTGTCTCCCGAGTCAGGCGAGCTGCTGCTTGTCCTCAACGACGGCAAAAGTGCAGTTGTCAAGCTTGCCGTGGACGGCCGGGTTGTGTCTGGTGTCAGCATAAAGCCCGTCACGCCAGAAGCCGGCGGCGAGCTTCTTCTTTCGGGCGTTGCCTGTCTCAGCAGGGTCGGTCGCCAAGCGCTGTTTGCCGGCAGCGAAGACGCCGACTCGGTCGTGCTGGGCTGGTCACGAAAGCAGTCTGAAACGACACGGCGGAAGCAAAAGGTCAGCGACGAGTTCCTCGACGAAGACGATCAAGAGGAGGATGGAGAAATTGAAGACGAAGAAGACGACGACGATCTGTATGGAGACGGCCCGTCGACAATACAGCTGTCGAGCACCTCGGGTGGTGGCGGTGGGCAGTCGCGCATCTGCGAAGAACAACGGCGGCGACCTTAGCTTTCGCATCCACGACCGCCTCATCAGCATCGCACCCATTCGCGACATGACCTTTGGTACGTCGCCGTCGTTGGGTGAAGCTGGCAAAACGGACTCGGAGGGGAAGATCCGCAGCGACCTGAGTCTCGTGTGCGCCGTGGGTCGTGGCCGGGCAGGAGCGCTGGCGCTTCTGAACCGGGAGATCAACCCAGAGCCCATTGGCGTCTTTAACTTTTCCGAGGCACAGGCCTTGTGGACGGTCTGTGCATCCAAGCCGATTCCAAAGACACTCCAGGGCGAGAGGGGCGGCGCCACAGTCGGCGACGACTACGAGTCGCCTGCGCAGTACGACAAGTTTATGATTGTGGCCACGGAAGAAGACGATGGCTTTGAGCGGTCGCATGTCTATGCTGTCACGGGCTCCGGTTTCGAGAAGCTGACCGGCACCGAGTTTGAGCCAGAGGCCGGGATGACAGTTCATGCTGGCACCATGGGCAAGCACAAGCGCATCATCCAGGTGCTCAAATCCGAAGTCCGGTGCTACGACGGAGGTACGTCAATACTGAGCGCCTGCTGTTGTAATTTTTTGCTTTTTTGCTAACCTTTGTAGACCTCGGATTGTCACAGATCCTGCCAATGGTGGACGAAGACACAGGCGCTGAGCCCAAAATTCTGAGCGCCAGCATGACCGACAAGTACCTGTTGGTGATCCGTGACGACGCAAGTGCGTTTGTGGCGGAGATGAACAAGGACTTTGAGCTCGAGGAAGTTGAGAAGGAAGACGAGACGCTCATCTCAACGAAGTGGGCAACTGGCTGTTTATACCACGATACAACAGGCACATTCTCTGATGCCAGTAGTACGACTGACAGCATCCTCATGTTCCTGCTCAGTGAAGCAGGACAGTTCCATGTAAGACCACTCTGATCTGCTATCAGGGCGCGCAACAGCTAACCGTATCGTCTTTCAGATCTACTCCCTTCCCTCCCTCAAGCAGCTCTATTTTGCAGACGGCCTCGGCTATGTCCCCCCACTCCTGTCGGCAGATTACACGGCAAGACGCGGCACGACAAAGGAGGGACTGACGGAGCTGCTGGTGGCTGATCTTGGCGACACTGTTGCCAAAGCGCCGTATCTCATCCTCCGCCACGCCAACGACGACTTGACCATCTACCAACCGATCCGTGCCAATGTGGCAGCAGCACCAGACAACCAGCTCGCAAAAAGTCTTCGTTTCTTGAAAATACCAAACAACACCTTTGCCAAGGCATCCGCCACCCCTCCTCCGCCACAAGATGACGACACTCCTCCGGCCCGCAGCATGCCACTCCGTGCCTTTGACAACATTGGCGGCTACAGCACGGTCTTCCTGCCCGGCGCGTCGCCCAGCTTCGTGTTGAAATCGGCCAAGTCGTCGCCCAACGTGCTCAACCTGCAGGGCAGCGCCGTCCGCAGTCTGAGCTCGTTCCACACGCAGGGTTCTGAGCGCGGCTTCATCTATGTCGACGACCAAGGGTCCAGCCGCGTGTGTTCTCTGCCGGCGGCGACCAATTTCGCCGAGCTTGGCGTGTGTGTCCGCAAAGTCCCGCTCAACGTCGATGCCAGCACCTTGGCGTACCACCCGCCGTCCGAAGTGTACGCCGTGGGGGCCAGCACGCTCGCCGATTTCGAGCTGCCCAAGGACGAGAGCCACCGGGCGGAGTGGGCCAAAGAGAGCATTGCGTTCAAGCCGCAGGTGGAGCAGGGTCAGCTGCAGCTGGTGAGCCCCGTCAACTGGACGGTGATTGACACGGCGGAGATGGAGCCATACGAGGTCATCATGTGCGTCAAGACGCTGAACCTCGAGGTGTCTGAGGCGACCAACGAGCGCAAGCAGCTGGTCACCGTGGGCACGGCCATTTCGCGCGGCGAGGACCTGGCCATCCGGGGCCGCGTGTATGTTTACGACGTGGTTACGGTCATTCCCGAGCCGGGGCGGCCCGAGACGAACCGCAAGCTCAAGTTGGTGGCCAAGGAAGACATACCGCGCGGCGCGGTGACGGCGCTCTCGGAGATTGGCACACAGGGACTGATGCTCGTGGCCCAGGGCCAAAAGTGCCTGGTGCGCGGTCTCAAGGAAGACGGCACGCTGCTGCCCGTGGCATTCATGGACATGAACTGCTACGTGACGAGCGCCAAGGAGCTACCCGGGACGGGGCTGTGCGTCATGGCGGACGCGTTCAAGGGCGTGTGGTTTACGGGCTACACGGAGGAGCCGTACAAGATGATTTTGTTTGGCAAGAGCAACACGCGCCTGGGGGTCATCAATGTGGACCTGCTACCGGACGGCAAGGAACTGTTTATCGTGGCGACGGACGGCGAGGGCAACATCCATGTCCTGCAGTTTGATCCAGAGCGTGAGTCCCGACCCCATTCTGATACTGGTTTTTGTTTTCTTGCTTTCATTTTGCAACAACTAACGTTTAGTAGACCCCAAATCGTTGCAGGGCCATCTGCTGCTGCACCGTGCCACGTTCTGCACCGGCGCCCACGTTGCCACCAGCTCGATTCTGTTGCCGTCGACACCAGTCGATGGTGAGCAAGGCACAGCCAATGGTGCATCGAACGGCAACGGCCACACCAATGTCGAAAACGACGACGGCAATGACGGCGAGAACGGCATGGCCATCGACGCCGACGACGAACACCAGGCCGGCCACCCGCCCCCGCAACACTTGTTGATGGCCAGCCCCACGGGCGTGCTCGCCTCGCTCGCACCTTTGTCTGAATCCGACTACCGCCGGCTGTCGTCCTTGGCGGGCCAGCTCACCACGTCGTTGACGCACACAGCCGGTCTCAACCCCAAGGCCTACCGCATGGCTGCCGGTGCCGACGCCGATCCCGCCATTGACGCGCCCGGTGTGGACGCCGCCGTAGGCCGCAGCGTCGTAGACGGTGCAATGCTGGCGCGGTGGTTTGAGCTGGGCTCCGGGCGCAAGAGCGAGATTGCCGGCCGCGTGGGCTTTGCAAGCGCGGATGATGTCCGGGCAGCGCTCGAGGGTGTCCTGGGCTGGTCGCGGATGTCGTACTTTTGAGTAGGAGGGATGCGGGGAAATCTTGGGCAGTTTTTTGTTTCACTTCTTGTAGAATAGTGTCTTTTGGGAATATCAAAAATAAAGGCGAATTGGAAGAAGAAACCACCCGCCCAGTCCAGGCTTGCCACTTATATGTGGTTAATTATGCAATTTTGTGCCTTCTGATTGATTCTCGTTTTTGACATCCTGTTTTTCTTTGAGAAGTAATCTTACGTCTGACCTTACTTCGAGCTACTTCTTGTTCTATCTTTAAACTCATTATTTACTTCGTTTTCTTTTTAATTTTATTCCTTTTTTAAAAGGAGAAAAAGCTGAAAGAAAAAGCGAATAAATAAAAACATCCCGACACATGTAGCTCATGGATAGTGTCCGTGACGCACCAAAAACCAAAAGGAAAACAAACAAAACATCTCTGAAAATAGCCTGTCCGTATCATCCATCATAAGACTTCTTTTGTATCGAGACGAGGTCGTTGTTGATGTCTGTCATCTCATTGGCCATTGGCCAGCCTGCTTCCAGCTTTCCTTGACAGGATCGGCGCTAGTCCTCTTTGGGAGTTTCAGAAAATTTAGTGTCTCCCGCATGAATTGGAAAGAAGGGCTCAAAAATGAAGAGGAAGGAACAAAGGGCCCGGTGAAGGACATTAAAAACTCGAATCGCGCGAAACTGACGCGAAAAGGGGCGCAACACAAAGGAGCGAAATTAAACGACCTAGCATCGAATAACCACGGCTCTGCGATTGACGAGCGGCGCGCGTTCCTGACGAGACACGACACATGCCACTTTAACGTCGGGTCCCTCTTTTTTCTTGTTGTTGCTCGGCATTGCAAGCAGAGTGGGGGTTTTCTTTTGGCCTCGTTTTTCGTTTACTCTCCCTTTTCTCCCTTTCCTCCCATTTCTCACTTTGTTGAGTTGGCCTCTTGTTTTTTGTTGACGCGGGGCTTGCTGGCTCATTTCTTGTTTCCTGTTTCTCTGTTGCATCTTGGCCTTGTCTGGTTCTCACAAACAACTTCGTGCCTCAGGATACACACAGCCTTGCATTGACTATCCACATTTAGGTACGTCTTCCGCCTGTTGGACCCATTGTCATTGCCACGTTTTCCCTCAAGAGAGACACCCCCCCAGTCTTCTCTTCCCCCGCCGTGGCATCTTGCCCCCCTCCTCATTCTAACAGCCTTTATCTTCCAAGACTGCCGACATCACATAGCATCTGAGCAACGACATATCTCCTCCATACGCAATCCCCGCCATGTCGTGGATCGCTGCCAACGGCGCACAACGAGCGGCCGCCGCAGCGTGCTATGGCTGCCTCGTGAACGGCGCAGCGCCGGCGGCTGTTGTCGCGCGGCAGGCTGGCATTGCCGGGTCGTCGCCCGCAGCCGCAATGCGCTTTGCATCGTCCTCCTCCTCCACGACAAAACCCCGCGCAACTCGCGCTTCGCGTGCTGCGTCGTCCGCTGCTGCTGCTGCGACGACGGCCCCTCCTTCTGTTGTTGCAGCGGCCGAGGTCGTGCAGGCAAGCACGGCGGCTGCGGCGACACGAAAGCGGGCGAGCAGCAAGGCGACCACAGCACCGGCGGCAGCAGCGGCCGCGGCCAGTACCGAAGCGGTACCAGCGCCCGTAAAGGCAACACGGGGCAGGAAGAAGAAGGAAGTCGAGCCGGCGGCTGCGGAGGCAAATGCTGCGGAGACAGATGTTGCGCCGGCACCTGTAAAGAAGACAAGAGCGAGCGCGTCCAAGACAGCCAGCGCAACAGCGACCAAGACGACTTCGACAAGGAAGAAGGCAGTGGCAGTGGCAACGGCGGCGGCGACAGCGGATCCCACGACATCTGCAGCACCAGTCAAAACAGCAGCAGCCGCAGCGGCCGCGGCGGCCGCAGCACCCGCAGCACCCGCAGCACCCGCAGCACCCGCAGCACCCGCAGCACCCGCAGCACCCGAAGCACCCGTTACGCCCGTCGCAGCAGCCAAGCCAGCGGCACCAATCAAGCCGGTGGCACCCGCAGCACCCGTCGCGGCGGCAATGACCACAAGGAGAACGGCCGCCGCAACCGCGACCGAGATCAAGAAAAAGGCAGCAGCTGCCTCTACGACAAAGGCAGCTTCCGCAACCCCTGTGCCTCGCTTCGCCGCGGCAGCCAAGCCTGCCTCGTCGTCGGCGCCTCCTCCGCCACCGCCACCTTCCAACCCGCAGCAGAGCGCCTACGCGGCCGCCAGCCAGGAAGAGGCGTTGGCCGAGCTGCAGCGTCTGCGCCGGGCCGCGGCACCACCGACCACGCGACACGCCCGCCCCTGTCAGCCGCTGCAGCGCGGGCGGCTGCTATGGCCATGGCATCGGCGACGTCCTCTTCTTCTTCCGCGGGAGCAAACCCGTCCCCCGTGCGGGCCCGTCTCACCCTCAGCGACGAGGACAAGGAGACATTTCACAACGATGGTGGTAGTAGCGGCGCCACTGCCGTGCCCAACATTGCCGACACGCCCGAATACAAGAAGGCGACGCGCCAGTGGACATCCCTGATTGTAGCTATGCCCATTCTTTTGGTCACGTCGTACTATTTATTCGATCGATGTAAGCACTCTCGCCTCCCCCCCTTTTACTTCTATCTTTCTTCTGCTTTATTTTCTTTTTTCCTTTTTTTCTTGCACCCCTCTCAATATTGATCGCTGCTAATCGTACGTCGTACAGTGGCCCTTGGCAACGCCCCGACCGACTTGACGGCGTACCGCGACAAGCTGCAGCAGGCCGTGGACCAATTCGGCGAAGCAGCTACCACGGCACTGGGCGGCGAGAACAATTCCAACAGCCCTGCCGCAAAAGAAAGCGAGTTTGTCGAGGACGATGCCGAGAAGAAGGAATGATAGGGCAGGGGGATGACACGAAAGGAGGAAGAAAGGAAGGTGACGGCTTCTGTACGAATACGTTGACGATAACGAACGATCACGACTCTGTTCCTACACCGCACACACTACACACAAACGACACACAACTACAGACAAAAGTGCGCATGAAAACAATGCCGTGTGTATACGTGTCTTTGAACATAATGCCGAGAGAGGAACATCCACCTCCGTCTCGCAACTCCATTCTTGACTTTTTTTGCATGCACTTTTCACCTGTGATATCCTGTAAATCTATCGTGAGCAAGCTCTGAATGGATTCATGCGTTACCTCAATGTCACATTGCTGCACTATGACAACTGCCACAGAAAACAACATAACGGCCATTGGCTCATCTGTTGATTGCATTGCACCACTGCGTCTTCGTGTACGTCACTGTTTACTGAAAAGATTTACAGAATAGGCCAAGCTTGACAACATCGTTGCTGCACGCACTTTTTCTGCAACCACGGACAATGAATGCGCAGAAAGGATGACCTCGAACTGCGAGGCTGGCAAAGGATGCAACGTCTGGGCCGTAGTGCGTTGTGCTTTGTCAAGCTTTGTCGTTTTGCTGCACACATAAGGCAAGGGTCCGGACTCGTGGGATGCAGAACTGCGTTAGGGGATGGCCGGCGACTCCCGGCTGACCTTTACTGGCACCACAAGACCGGTGTAGGCTGTGGGGAAGACGGGTCATCATTCAGAGTATGGAGTAATACAGAATAGTCTCAAAGATACTGAACTGATACAGCAGCAAATCGCATCGTGGGTTCACTCATCAGGTCGCTGTTCACTTGGCTTCATTTTATGGTATATCCGATATACAATTTCTTTATATGTGTGCGTATGTACAGTGTGATAACCAACGAAGAAAATGCACGGCAAAACAAATATGATAAAAGCAAGAAAAACAAAAGAAAAGCTCTCTTATCTATCATCGCATTTTAAAGAAAACGATTTGATGTAGGTGCATGCCCAAATGGTCCAACTCCAAACTGTCGATGTCGACGTTGACGATGGTCGGTTTCAAAACGTTCCATGAATGGTTCGTGACCCTATCCTCACACACCCTTTCACTCTCTCTTTCTCTTTCTTTCGTCCTCGTCTCCGGCTCGCTCTACAACTTGGACTTGCTGCCGGCGGCGCGCTGCTTCATAATCTCGGCCGCATCGCGCTTGGCCCACTCGCGCATCGTCTTGCGCTGGATCTTGCCCGACGCCAGCTTCGGCACCTCGTCCACGTAGATGACGCCGCCCGTCAGCCGCTTGTGCTTGGCCACCCGCGCCGCCATCCACGTCTGGATGTCCTCCGGGGTCACCTTGCCCCTGGACGCCTCGTGGAGCGTGACATACGCCCGCGGGAACTCTTCGCTGCCGAGCGCAATGCCCACGACGGCGGCATCGGCCACGTGGTCGTTCTCCAGCAGCACACCCTCGAGCTCGGCCGGCGCCACCTGCAGCGCATTGACCTTGATCAGCTCCTTCTTGCGGTCGACGATCCAAAAGTACCCTTCCTTGTTGCACACGGCAATGTCGCCCGTCTTGAGCCAGCCGTCGGGCGTCAGGCACTCCTTGGTGGCCGCCTCGTTGCGCCAGTAGCCCAGGCAGACGTTGGGGCCGCGCACGTGCAGCTCGCCGGGCGCACCCAGCGTCACATCGTTGCCGTCGTCGTCCACCAGGCGACACTCGCAGTTGGGATCCAGGCGGCCCACACTGCCCGAGTTGTCCTGGATGCCGCCGGGCACGTGGATGGCGCCACACGTCACCTCCGTCATGCCCCAGCCCTGGTTGATTTGCATACCGAAGCGGCGCTGGCACTCGTTTTGCAGCTCGCGGCTCAGGGGCGCCGCACCGCACAGCACGTCGCGCACCGAGCGCAGGTCGTAGCGCTGGGTCTCGGGCCGCTTGGAGAGCATGACCAGGATGGGCGGCGCGATCTGCAGACTGGTAATCTGGAACTTGCCAATGTTGAACAAGAACTCCTCGTAGCGGAACTCGGTCATAATGTAGATGGGCACGCGCAGCTTGACGGCCATCAGGATCGTGTACAGCTGGCCGTAGGCGTGATACAGCGGCAGGAAGCCGATCCAGCGCTCCTGTGGGCGGTCCTGGAAGGCATACGGCTTGTGGGCATACCGGATAAAAATGGTCTGGTCGACATTGGCAATCAGGTTGGCGTGCGAGACCATGACACCCTTGGGCAGACCCGTTGTGCCGGAGCTGTAGTTGATCGTAGCCACCGTCTTCTTGGACTCGGCCGGCACCAGCTCGGGCCAGTGGTAGCGTGCTGCGTCGGCACCGGAGCCCGCCAGGCCCTGGCGCCAGTCGACAACGCCCTGCACAGGCGTCGTGATTTCTACATCCGAGAACAAAAAGATGCTGGACTTGGGGATACCGGCCTTGCTGGCGCCCTGCAGTGCAGTGTTGACGAGGCTGGGGTGGACAAGCAGGACCTTGGCCTGGGTGTTGGTCATCTGGTGGATGACCTCGGGCACGGTGTAGCCCGGATTGGTACCGCTAAACACACAACCGGCGCCGACGATGCCCAGGTAGGCGACGGGCACAAAAATCTGGTTGGGCGTAAAGATCATGACGACGTCGCCGCGCTTGAGGCCAAAGCGCTCAAGGCCAAAGGCCAGCTTCTTGATCCATGTCAGCGCTTGGGCGGGCGACAGGTTCTTGCCGACGGGGTCGCGCGTGTCGTACCAGAGCGGCTCCTCTTGCGGCTTCTCGCCCTTGGGAAACAGGTAGGAGAGTAAGTTGCTCTGAGGATATCCAGGTCTGGGTAGGGCGATGTATACGGCATTTTGGCGATGAGGAGGGTGAGAGGTGAGGAGTGGTGAGGAGAGAGACGGGGTATCAATGGCAAAAACGGGTAAAGAAAAAAAATAAGAAATCTCTCGCCGTCACGGTGGAAAAAAAAATAAAAAAAGCTAAGGTCAAGAAAAACCAACTGGAATCAAAAAAGGGGAAAACTGAGAAGGCAAAATGCGAGACGGGAAAATCACAATAGCAGCCGGCCACACAAACGAAAAGCGAGGTAGTGAAAGGTAGTAGGCCAGCTGGAGATCCGGCAATAGAGAGACCCCTCTGGATATGCAGAGAAAAACAAAAGCAGAGGAGCAATACTGGTAGGAAAATGGGGCAAACGCATATGGTCCACCGTGGAACGCGGAGTGTAGGCGTCTCCGAGGATCAGAGGGCGAGCTGGACGAGCAGGAAGAGTGTAGCAGGTAGTACTGTAAGACTGACAGATAGACAGACACTGCATCAAAAGATCTCACTCAACTAGACCAGACAAAAGGAACACTAATGGAGACAAAAACAGGTCCTGAGGCCCATTAAGGTATTGGAGAAGCAGACTAAACAGGAAGAACAGCGGGAAGAATGGTACCTCTGACGGCCACTGGCCCAGCCAGCAGTGGTCGCGTCTCGTTCGCCGGCCATCGTACTCCGCGTGGTTGTTGAAGTCCGATGGTGTAAGTGGAGAGGCTACTTGGTTAGTTGTTGTGGTTAGTCGTTGGGAGGAGGAGAAGAGACGTGAGAAAGAAGGCTACAGATTTGCCCTCGGGACGTCGGACTTAGGTCGGCTGCGGGGAAAGACAGAGCTGGTTTTGGGACGGAAGGAGGGAGAGAAACATTGACAACAAAGAAAGGAAGGTGCGATCGAAGGTCGACGGCCTGTGGCTGGAGAAGGCTGGAGGGCTGCAACAAGAGGAAAGCGCGACCATCTCTTCCTGCCAAGTCACTGGGGAAGGAGGCACCGAGGTGCCAGGCCCAACCTGCAAACTAACCGGCAACTGCCACGGTATTAAGTTGCAGCTGGACCTGGGGAAGAAGCACCGTCTGTCCCACTGGCGTATGTGGTAGCGTGCCCCGCCGGCGTCTCCATATGCAACCCCGGTTTTACTGAATCAATGTGTGGAGAAGCCCTCCACTAACACGGCGTGGCCAGCGCAAGCGACAGTAAGATACGCATGAGGGACAGGGAAGAGGGAAGGAGAGCACAACTAAGTCGGACCGCACCTGCCTCGACTGAGGAAAAGAAGTTATGCTGGACGGGAGTCGCGACTGTAACTGCCTTCCTGTAGCAACACGCAGCTTTCTAGGATCGACGTTGGCTTCATTTGTTTGATTTATTTCCTATTCTTTTTCTTCCTACGCATATCCTACCGGCTCTCCCATATCCACACTCCCACACTCCCACACGCACATACACACAACCGTCACCATGTCCGAACTCCGCAACTTCGACTCCCTCTTCTCCCTCGAAGGCAAGACAGCCCTCGTCACGGGCGGCTCGCGTGGCCTCGGCCTGCACATGGCCACGGCCTTTTTGCGCGCCGGTGCTTCCCTGGTCATTGTCACTGCCCGCAAGCTCGAGGGAGAGCAGGGCATCAATCAGGCCGTCGAGCGCCTGAACAAACTGCCCGGCATCAAGGGCCGCGCTGTCGGTCTGGCCGCCAACGTCGGCGACTCGGACGCCATTGTCAAGCTGGTCGCGCAGGTCAAGGACTTGGTCGGTTCCATGGGCCTCAACATTCTGGTGTGCAACGCTGGCGCCTCGTGGGGCTCGCGCTTCGAGGACGCGCCGCCGCACTCGTCTGTCAAGATCCTGGACCTCAATGTGCGCGGTGTCTTTGAGCTTGTGCAGAAGAGTCTGCCGCTGCTGGAGGGCCGCGCGACGCTCGAGGACCCTGGCCGTGTTATCATCATCAGCTCGACGGCTGGCACCAACGTACCGCACGTGGGCGCCACGGGCACCATCATGTACTCGGTGTCCAAGGCTGCAGCCAACCACCTGGGCCGTAACCTGGCTGTTGAGCTGGGCCCGCGCCATATTACGTCCAACGTCATTGCGCCCGGTTTCTTCCCCTCGAAGCTGGCCCAGGGCCTGATCAAGAACCTGGGCGGCGAGGAGGAGCTGAGCAAGGACAACCCGCTGGGCCGCCTGGGCCAGCCCGAGGACATTGCAGGCCTGGCGGTGTTTTTGTCGTCGGCTGCCGGCCGCTACGTCAACGGCGAGGACATTTCGGTCGACGGCGGCGCACGGTTGTCCGCGGGCCGTCTGACGAAGCTGTAAACGAAGCGCTGCTGAGACGATGAGCTCTGGGAGAGCTCTCTGTAATCTTACATTGGTCTAATTCTCATTTCTTTTTCTTGTATGGCATCGGTCATCTAGCGTATACCTTTGAAAATGCATCTTCTGTCTTTTTTACACCGTACTTCTTTCGACACGCATCTTGTGATCAAATCTGCGAGTTTTGTTGGTCGTTCATTGACTTTAAAAAAGTACCCCAAGAATCAAAGCGCTTGAAGTCGGTCGCGGAGCCGAATCTGAAGCTTTGCAAAGCCTGTGTGATATCTCACGGCTGGGCGGAGCTCGACGATCTGAAAAGTGGTGGCAAGAAGTGTCTTAACTTTCTGTTGTCCTACTCCAACTGTGGGGTAGGCTAGGAGAACAGAAACTTAAAACAAGAAAGAGAGGTTGTCTTGCCGAGCTATCTTATCAGAGGGTAGTGTTAGTGGCTAAGTATTTCCGGAAAAACAACACCCAGAGAGAGCTGTGCAAAGCGCTCACAGTGTGTGGGAGCTGTATAGTACTTTGACAGCTTAAGAGAAACAACGAGGCCTGGCAAGAGGAGGAAGAACTGAAAAAAGAGGAGAGGCGAGTAGGAGAACTGTTAAAAAGAGAGTAAAACGAATAGGGTCATGAGTCAAAACATTGAGGAGAAGATAGCTGGCAAAATTTCACGGAGCCGAGCTCCAAGGTAGAAGGTAATTTGTCTACAAGGTATCAATTTTGTCCAACAAGATCGATGCGCGCCCCTATGTACCGTAGAAGTTGACGAAAAGAAAAATATGCAAACAAAGAAGAACAAAAAAATATAGGCACAGATGATACACGCTTCAAAGTCTTTATTTCGTCGACACTCTTCATGTCTGTACCCCTTAGTCAAAGGACTCGTACTTGAAGCCGTACTGCTCCGTCAAGGCCTTGGCCTTCTCGTTCGTCTGCCGCAGGCGCTCAATGAACTTGCCCGCCGTCTTCATCTCCTCACGGCCGACCTGGTGCCGGTGAGCAGCGTCGGGGCCGTCCGCCACACGCACGAAGCGGGCGTACGTCCACATCTCGGGCAGCGGGGTGTGCTGGTCAGACCCTGGCCGGCGTAGATCTGCATGCACTCGTCGATGATCTGCGTGGCCAGGTGCGGCACGAGGACCTTGCTCTGGGCAATGGCGCGCTTGCCGGCCTTGTTGCCGCGGACGTCCATGGTGTCGGCCGCCGACAGGACCACCAGGCGGGCGCCGTCAATCTCCATGCGCATCTGGGCAATGCGCTCAATGTTGCTGTCAAACTCGCCAATGAACTTGCCACGGGGCTTCTTGCGGGGGTCCTGGCACCGGACGAGGGCCAGCTCGTAGGCACGCTCGCACTGGCCGAGCAGACGCATGCAGTGGTGGATGCGGCCGGGGCCCAGACGGCCCTGGGCAATCTCAAAGGCGCGGCCCTCGCCCAGAATGACATTGGCCGCGGGGACCCGCACGTCCTTGTACACGTACTCGCCGTGGCCCTCGGGGGCCCAGTCGTAGCCCATAATGGTCAGGTTGCGGACCTGGGTGATGCCGGGGGTGTCGCAGGGGACGAGCAGCATGGTGTGGCGCTTCCAGCGGTCCTCGTTGTCCGGGTCGGAGCAGCCCATGAGGATGTAAAAGGTCAAGTCCTTGTTCCACAGGCAGTTGCCGTACAGCTTGCGGCCGTTGATGACGTACTCGTCGCCCTCGCGGCGGATCTGGATGCTGATCTGTGTGGCGTCGGAGCTGGCGACATCGGGCTCTGTCATCGAGTAGGCCGACGACGCCGTGCCCTCCATCAGCGGCTTGAGCCACTTCTCCTTCTGCGCCGCGTTGCAGTACTTGGCCAGCAGCTCAATGTTGCCCGTCTCGGGGGCATGGCAGTTCATGGTCTGTGGCGCCCAGTAGCAGCGGCCCATGATCTCGGCGCAGCACGAGTACTCGAGGTTGGTCAGGCCGGGGCTCTCCTTGAAGTGTTTGGGCAAGAACAGGTTGAACAGGCCCTTCTGCTTGGCCTTCTCGCGCAGCTCGTGCATGACTGGCGGGATGGCCCAGCGCTTGCTGGCGAGCTGCTGGCGCATGATCTGCTCGCGGGGGATGGCCTCGTTCTCGACAAAGTCGTAGACATCCTGGATCTTCTGGACGGCGAGCGGCGACAGCTTCTGCTGGACCCAGACGGGTAACCGCTGAAACGCGGGGCCGTCGAAAACGGAGACTGGGACGGACATGGTGAATGAGGTAGAAGGAAAAAAATGTGAGGAGGCGAGTTGAGGAGGCCGAGAATAGGTCGAGGTGTGAAGAGAAAAAGAAGACGCAAGATGGGGCATGTAAGTCAAAAGGAAGAAGAGACAAGAGAGAGATGGGATGGAGGCCGAAGAGTAAATGACGAGAGGTCAAGATAAGTAAAGAAGAAAAGACAAAAGAAGGAAATGAGTCCAGAATCAAAAAAGGGAATGAGAGGCACGGAGAGAGCACAGAAAGACAGACATACGCAGAGATGATTACCATACCAGGGTTTGTGCCGAGGAGTCCCTACAAAGAGCGAGACCACCTGGACCGCCGCTAATCCCCTTCTTTACAGCGCCAGAACCACTCCAAGTTCCAGCTGCCATCTTGCCCACCCACTTGTCTTACAGTTTACGGCTGAGAGAAACAACAGTTACTTTGGCGTCTGATCTTGAATTCTGTTTCGTGTCTGCTGTGCTCTGCTGTGAGAACGTGTTGTGTTTTAGCCGACGCCGTGTGCCCGTTCCCCATACATAAAATACTGTCTCCACCACTAAAGCACAGGGGCCCACTCCAATCCCTGCGGCTGTTTGCTTCCCCTCTGGGTTCATTGCCGCGGCTAGGTACTTCAAAACACCACCAAAGTACACCCGGAATACATGTACCTATCAAGAACCGCTCTGGGCTTTGAACTTCCTCTCCTCACATTTTGAGGATCCCACGGCCAAAAAGGGCAGTTTGTGGGGACGGCGCCTTTGGTGTGTCTTTACGACGTGCCATTGTACCGTTTCCCCAGACTACAAACTCATGGGCGCGGAACGGCAAATATTCATCGCGGTGTATGATTTACGCTTCTTTCACGAGACACGCCTTGGAACAACAACATTTTGTCCGTCGAGTCTTGGAGATCCAATCCCGGTACTCTGGTATATCGGTGTAAAAGGAAGAGAAAGATAGATGCACAGTCACAAGTCTATTGGTCTCCAAAAAAGGTTCGCATGGACGGAGATAATGGTTCATAATTGTGTGAACTACTATGCTGTTGCTGTCAAAGCTAGATGGCAGTTGTGGATTTACCGTACTCTGGTATTCGTATTCGACTGTACCGTGATCCTGTACGACTTCCTGGATGCGAGGAAGCTATACAATTGATCTGGTGGTAACGTGTCTGCTCTATCTAGGAATCTGAAGCCACCAAAATTGCACGCAAAACCTTTCTACCCACGAGCATGGCGATGCGCTACCCTGAATGGGTGGATCCGGTCGGAAGTGCGCGGTGGCATTCAGCCACCGCCCATGCCTCCCAGCCACACCACTTCTGACTAAGTAGGGGTGCGCGCATACGCATGCCAGCCACCGGTGCATTTATACCGACAGCAGTCTTATTATTTAAAACAGCGAGGATGTCATTTGAAACGCCGTGAATGCATACCTTTGCGGCAGTGAGCCCTTCCGCCTCTCTTTCCTTTTGTCATCGTCTCCTCATTGTCTCCACACACGGTGCACCTCTACGGGATGATCTTGGCGGCGCGGAAGCGGTCAAAGGCCGTATAGAAGGCGTCTTTGGTCGTGTACTCGACCTTGTCCTTGCCCATCATCTCGAAGCACTTGGTCATGTCCATCTGCCGGTCAAAGCTGAGCATCGTCATGATGAAGTAGGCAAAGCCGCCAAACGCGCGCTGGCTGCCCACACGACCGCTCTTGAGGCCGTGCTTCTTCTCCAGCGCCGTCCACTGCGCAAAGTGGTCCGCCAGGTAGTTGACGGGGTCGGGGCCTTGGCCACCGGCAGGGGCCCAACGCCCTTGAGACCAAAGTAAGCGGCAATGACAGGCCACTTCTCGCTCCAAGACGACGCATTGTTGCTGTCGGCCGCGTTGTAGCGCTCCTCCGACGTCTTCTCGGGGTGCAGCGACGCCACGATTGACACCTTGGCGCAAATGTCCTGGCTGCTCTCAGTGAACAGGTTCTTCCACGAGATCGCGCTGCCCGGGAACTGGACCTCGGCGCCCTCGCCCTCGATCTCGCGGTACAGTGACAGGTAGGTGCCGAGCTGCTGGGCCAGGCAGTAAATGTTGTTGTTGGGGACAAAACCAATGATCACGTCCGGCATGATCTCGCACCAGGTCCACGGCTTGCCCTTGGACATGGCCGACAGCATGTCGGTTTGGCCATAGTAGAACATCTGGGAAGCGTACGGCTCAGGTATCCGGGGCAGCGACTCCTTGAGGGGCAGGTCGTTGTGGAAGGGAAAGTTCTCCTGCAGCAGATGCACACCGTAGGCCTTCGTGCCCGTGGGCAGGACCACAAACTTGAGCCTGGGCGACAGGTTCTCGATGGCGGTGACGGCGCGCTTGATGAGCTCGACGTTGATGGCGACCTCCTTGGCCGGGTCGGCGTCCATGATGTAGGCAAAGAAATAAACGTGCGTGACCGTGTCAATGTCAGCCACGCGCTCCTTCATCTCGGCCTCGAGGCCCTCCTGGCCCTTGTCGGTCAGAATGTCGACACCGCTGACGACATTGAGCTTGGGCGACGCGGGCCAGTTGGCGGCCTCGGGGTCAGGGGGCGGTTGGTCAGGGCCGTGACCTTGTCAAAGTCCTCGGGCGTGGGGTAGCCCTCTAGGATGGCGTTGACAATGGCCCAACCGGTGATTCCGCTGGCACCTGCAAAGTGTAAGCATGTGTGCCGGATACGTCGAGAGGAGTCTGCAGTGTAGCTGTGGAAGTAGATTGGTCCCCAGAGGAGCAGATGGAGCAGCCTTTGAAGCAACAAGCTCGTCCGTCGGATTCAATCGACCTCCACTCATTGACTTACCGTAAACGAGAGCGTGGTTACCCATGGTGGTCGGTGTGTGCGGATAGTATATGGGGAGGATGGTTTCTGATGCCCAGAGATTGTGTGGGTGAAGAAAGTGTCCTCGATGTGGTGAGAGAAGGTAAATTTTAGACGTCCTGAAGTGTTTTGTGTCCTCGACACAAAACAGGCTGCCCCTCTTTCTATGAATTGCAGGACATCGTCTTTAAGAAGCAAAAATGGAAGGCGCGGCCGTGTTGGCAAAACAAATTGCGTCCTGCCATCTATGGAAAGCTTTGGTCAAACGTAGGAGGGACTGACACCAACCAAAAAAGTGGGGGACCGTATTGTGAGGAGGGAAAAGGTGCGCGTGTGCTGGGCGCCCCTTCCTGTTGCGGGCAAACATCTTCCTCTGGCTCCTTCCTTCTTTACTGTTACGAGAGCTGTGCCTGTTTGGGTGCCTGAGTCGTGGAAAGGAGCTTATCCGGTGAGCGGAAGAGGACAATGCGGTGCAGAGCCGTATTTGCGGCGCCATGATAAATCTCATAAATATATGTATCCGAAAACGCGAGAGAGCGAGGCGCGAACACGGACAAGCGAAATGCACGTTAAGAGGAAGGAGATTCTAAGGACGAGGGTGTGGCAAACGCGTGGAGTGCACAACTTGCAAGGAAGGAGCAAACAGGGCAGAGTTTGTGGTTTGCATTCAGGAACAGGAAGCTGCGACCCAGGATTGCTCCTGCCGTTTGACGCTGGATCACTCCAACATCTCAAAAGCGTCATTTCTCTTGCGCATTAAACCATCGCAGGCGATCGTAGTAGAAGAGCCATCGGGCTGCCCCAGAAGACCTGGATCGTTCGCTCGCCGCATATATTGTGTAAGTCCGCGCGCGGCGTCTATCGTTCTTTCTCGAAGCTGGACGGAGTGCATTGGCGCCCTCGAAGAGCGTCATTAGGTCGAAACGGGAAGCAGCCAGGGGCAGTTGTGCGCGAGATTATGCGGGGAAGGTGCGACTTGTCCTTTTTGGCCCTTTTTTTTTCTCTAAAATAACCAGATGCCTCACACAACGTACGGAGTATCTTGAGGAGGAAGGTGCGCATGACGTTGCCCCTTCCTTTTATGGAAGTCAATCAACGAGAGACCACGATTACCTGGTTAAAGCAGCAGCTATTCACGGCATGTACCTCAAATGGACTTGTATCTCACATACGAAATATATGTTAAGCTGATGTATTCTGGCCATCCTACTCCAACGGAAGGCGCAATGGCTTCTTCTCCACACAATTTGCGGAGACCACTGAATCATTTTCCGCCCCTCCCTTCCCCGGGAAACATTTTCCCCACGTCCCAGCGGCTGCCAAAGAGAGCCGGGCTTTACGTCCCCACAAACGACGTCGTTCGAGGCCCACCATCCCGCGACGATGTGGACAGTTCCCATAAGTCGTGTGGGAGAGCGCAGATAATAGAAGGACAGCAAGAGGAATTGAAGACGAGGAACCGAGACTTGAACCTGATGAGCGAGAAAGTGACGATACGATATGCCAAGGGACATTTCGTTCCGTCATTGTGACGTCCTGCGGTTAGACTATGGCACCGTGGCACCCTGGGCACATCTTCGAGATGCAGAATGCCATAGTCCAGAATATGAGACTTCGTCAACAACTGTCGTTCGTTTCTTCCTCTCTTTTCACTCTGTGCTCATTGCCCCCTCTAAACTCTTGAAAAGATAAATTGTATCCACGGGGCACCATGTTGCGTACCCCATGGGCCTTGATGTACTTTGCCTTTTGCTCCCTCTCTCCACTGACAAGAGTCTCCTCTGTTTTTTCCTGCCCCTCCTCAGTTTCTCTTGTCCACGCATTGCTTTTGTCTTCTTGCTTTTTGCTATTCTCTTTTCTTCCCAAAGTCGCCTGCCGTTCTGTTCGGAAATGCACATCCAACGCTTCAACAGGCTGGCGCCGTCTGGCCGGTAAATCTTGGGGCTAGGAGAGATCTATTTCTTCCTGACTACGGGATACTAGCCTCTAGCCTTCTACCCCTTTTCTGTTTTTTTGGCCTGTCGAATGCCGCCTGTGCTTGAATCATGTTGTTAGTTGCCCCCGTCTGGCCCTGTACCTGGTATGAAATTGCCGTTTTGGGCTATTATCCGGGTAAACGTTGTCCGCTGGAGGGGTACCAGGTGGAACCAAGCAGCACCAAGAATAGCAGTCTGCTCCAAAAACGCACCTGCAGACCACTTTCGCATGTGCCCGATCATAACTACTGCCCTCTGGGGTCTTTGTAGCTGAAGTGGACCAACAAGAGGAAAAATAATACCAGGAAATACGCCATAAAAGGATCTGGAGAAACACACGGAGTACGAAAACCGACATGCTCACGTCGTTGGGGACGCCGGATCGCTCGTAAAACGAGACCCAGGCTGTGTAGATATGCATCTACCGAGCCATATTCTCACAACCAAAAAAAGGACACTGCGAGGACATCCAGGTCTGTTCGCGCCTGCACCTTCGACGTGCCTCTTCTTTACTTCAGTCATCCGTCCACAAACTGCACATGTCTTGAACCTGCCCAGTATTTTCTTGTCTGTTTCTGCTCTGCCCCCCACCCCCATGCTAATGCCCCCTCGAGGAAGACGAGCAAACGTGTAGCCGTCGTGTCTATGATCTTCTGGAAAAGTAGTTGTTGGACAGAAACTGGCAATGATACGAAAACCCCACGCCTTGCCCAGCAGGCAGCCCATGGCGTACCACTGATTTGATCGCCATCTCTGTGACTTTGTCCTGCAATCCCAGGTTTCTGTATGAGTGCATCTTGCGTTCATCTTGGCCTGTCCTCTTTGTCATGATCTCAGTCTAGTACACAGCATCGGACCACTTGTCTGTCTGCTGCTCCTCATTGGTTTTCCTGCTCCGTTCTTGTCAACGAGGTCGTCAGTTGTTTTTGTCCTGTGTTCATGTGTACGTCTATGCTAACAGCATGATTAGAACTGTCTTCGCTGGGACGGCCTTGTGCACAACGGCCGCAACACCCCCCCAAGGATATAGAGTAAGGAGGCGCAATAACGAGTAATAAGATACTTTTGAGTGTCTCTTTTTTGTTTTAAAACAAAAAAGAGACACTCAAAGGGTTCCACTAATATCTCCAATCGATTTCCGCATCGGACTAAGACACGAGCACGCATACAATATCCGTAGCCTCATCCTCTCCCTCCGCATTGTTCTCCTTTTTACTTTCCTAGGAGAAGAAGCAGTCATACAATAAAGCCCTGACCTCCCCCTCCTTTTTTCTCCTCATATCTTTTTCTGGGTTTCTTGTGCACTTTATTTTTCTTTTCCCCTCCTCCTCTTTTCGTCTTCGTTCCTCCTTCCCCTTCCCCCCCCCTCCTCCTAGATCGGACCGGGACACTTTTGCGCAAAGAAATAAACAGCGCTTTTTTTCCAATTTTTTTCACTCCATCATATACCCCTCGACGACAATTAACATGTCTCCGTCCGCGACAAACGGCACGAACGGCACGAACGGCACGAACGGCACGAACGGCGCCGATAAGCCCGCCAACGATGCCAACACCTTCTCGTACCCCGAGATGGGCACGCCGTACCGCGTGCTGCAGCAGTACCACTCGAAGCCCACCAAGCTCCGCGTGGCCTGCATTGGCGCCGGTGCCTCTGGTATTTGCCTAGCCTACAAGATGGTATGCTCAGTCTTTGCAGCTTTCTCATCATGTTTATTCTTTCTTTTGTTTTCTAATGGACTTGTCTTGTTTGTACTTGGTGCACTTTTTTGAGTGGCACTATTTTTGGAGACGGGAAAAGCTTCCCGGGCCCCATCTCGGACCCCTCTTTCGTGTAAATTGGGGTCACGCCTTGTGAGCCAAGCTCGCTTACACGAGCGCTCGTACGCGGTCATGCGCGGTCATACACGTTCAGGCTCATACAGAGCTTTGAGTGCCACGCATCTCCCACGAGAAGTGCTGTGTGCACATGCTTTGTGTGCATGCGTTACGACGCGTTTGCTCCGCTGTGCTTTATTTTACTTCTTTCTCGTGTTTTGTGCTCATATTTACTTTCACATGCACAATGCCTTCGCCGACTAACACCCCAAACAGGAGAAGCAGATGGTGCCCTGCAGCTTCGAGCTGGTCCTGTACGAGAAGAACGAGGTTCCCGGCGGTACGTGGGTCGAGAACACATACCCCGGCGTTGCTTGCGATGTAAGTATATGAGAAAGCATATCATCGTGACAGCTTTTTTGGCATTTCGAAAACCCGAGCCCATGACATCGTCATAACTCCGGCTGTATCTATCGTTACCTAGACTGATCCCGCCTCTAGATTCCCGCCCACCTGTACACCTTCTCGTGGGATCCCAAGCCGGATTGGTCCAACTACTACGCGTACGGCGGCGAGATCCGCAAGTACTTTGACAACTGCATTGAGCGCTTCGGCACACGCAAGTACATCAAGGTCAACACACGCGTGATTGAGGCGCGCTGGAGCGAGGACCGCGGTATCTGGGGCATCACGCTCGAGGACCAGGTCACAAGGGAGACGTGGAAGGACTGGTCGCACGTGCTGATCAACGGCACCGGAATCCTCAACAACTGGGTGTGGCCCGACATAGAGGGCCTGCACGACTTTGACGGCCCCGTCATGCACTCGGCACACTGGGACCACAGCGTGTACTTTGAGGGCAAGTCGGTCGGTGTCATTGGCACGGGCTCGACGTCGGTGCAGATTGTGCCGTCGCTGCAGCCGGTCGTCAAGGACATGAAGGTGTTTATGCGCTCGTCGACGTGGGTCAGCCCGCCGTTTGGTGCTGGTGTGCTCAACGACGATCTGCTGAGCAAGAGCAGCTCGGGCGGCGCGGACGCCAAGCGTCAGTACACGTTCTCCCAGGCGGAGAAGGACCGGTTTGCCAGCGACCCGGCCTACCACCTGCAGTTCCGTCGCCGCATCGAGGCTGAGATCAACTCGCTGTTCGGCATGTACCAGCAGGGCTCGAAGATGTCGGAGCACTTCCGCAAGGTCATCACCGAGGAGATGACCCGCCGCATCGGCCCTGGCCACGAGAAGCTCAAGGAGTTCATCATCCCCACGTGGGCTCCTGGCTGCCGTCGTATCTCGCCCGGCGACGGCTACCTCGAGGCGCTGGTCCAGCCCAACGTCGAGCCTGTGTTCGGCCCCCTCACGAACGTCACCAAGGAGGGCATCGTCACGGCCGACGGCCAGCTGCACAAGCTCGACATTATTGTGTGCGCCACGGGCTTCAAGGTCGCCTTCAAGCCCGCCTTCAAGCTCATCAACGGCGCCGGCCAGACGCTGGACGAGGACTGGGGCGACAAGGTCAACCTGTACCTGGGCGTCTCGGCGCCGCGCTTCCCCAACTACTACACCATCGTCGGCCCCGGCGCCACCTGGTCGTCCGGCACGCTGCTGCCGTCGATTGAGACGACGGTCGAGTACGCGATCAAGATGATGAAGAAGATCCAGCACGAGAACATCCGTTCGATTGATGTGCAGCAGGAGGCCGTGGATGACATCTACGCGCACTTTGACGAGTTCCACAAGACGACTGTCTTCCAGGAGGAGTGCCGCAGTTGGTTCAAGGACGGCAAGGTCAAGAACCGCATCTACCTGTGGCCCGGCTGCACCATCCACTTCCTCAAGACGATCAAGAGCCCGCGGTTCGAGGACTACAACATCCGCTACCGCTACGGCAACCGATTTGCCTATCTGGGCAACGGTGAGGTCAAGGCGAACGTCACGGGCGATGTCAACGGCCTGGCGACATACGTGCGCAATAACGACGAGGAGTGGGATGTGGAGTAAGTGTGCCGCTCTCTCATCAAATAAAGAGTAACGATGACGGAGGGTCGAGGCGGATGGATGATGGACGATGGCCGATACGACGACGACTACGACTACAATCAAAGACTCTTTTTGACGACAGACGACCAAAAAAAACCAGATACTTTTTCTTCCTTTGCAATCCGGATGCACGACGAAAACAACGATGAGACAACAGATGGGCACATACAATACGAGGATGGGATGGTGATGGTGAGGGACACACAGGGATGGCGACAGTCAACAGCCAATGGACGGCAATGGGCAGCAATGAACGAATGCGTGGACGGATGGATGGACAGCAAAGCAACATGGAAGAAATGCGCATCGCGAAAACGACAAATTGGCAAGCTTCCTGCTATCCCACATGCAGATGCCGATCACATCTTTTGGAGAGTCGAGCTTTTTTGTCCCGCTCCTCTCTCGGTTTCTCCGTCTTTTCTATACCCACTCCCCATATCTCGCATTGGGTTTCCCTCTTTCTTTCCCTCTTTTCCCTTGCTCCCCAGCCGCACGCGCGCAGGCATGCAGGGGCGCAGGGCCAGACCGCACAACTTGGCTTCCCGTTTGGAGTATTGTCCTCGTCGACGAATAGTTAAGCCGACTTGACTTGGTTTCTCTGGACTCAACGAACCGGGGCAATACCTACGAGACACCGGGAGGGGAAGACTTTCTGTCCAGTTGGGGCCTACACTACTGATTCATCACACCATCAAAGCGCAGCTTTGTGTCTGCTGGATGGTTTGGTTGTTGGTTATTTGCCTGCTGCTTTCGGCTGCTCGTCTTCTCAGAGCATCCAAGGTGTCTGTTGTCTTTTCTGTGCCGTCGTCTCCTGTCTCTTTGCATTTTTGCCTGTGTCTCCTCGTCGTCTCTTTTGTTGTATTCTGTTGTCTCGTGTTGTCTTGTCGTTTGGTTGTAATCAGTTGCGTTTTACTGCGGTATATATGATGTTTGTCATGTCTTCTCAATCAACCTACAATTACTGTTCAAACCTCCTTAATCTGCTCAGCATCTGTTGATCTTCAGATAGTTCTCATCACAGCACGCAGGATCTGGTTTAAAACTGCGGGCTGGCGCCTTGCTTACTATATCGTCGTCTTTTTGTCAACACCGTCACACGACATACGCATTCGATGTGACTGTCTGTTGGTTTGCCGTCGCATCCCGTCGTCTCTTATCCGCTCCTGGCTTCCCCGACGCCCTGATCTTTGCCATGGTGGCTGTCAAGAGTGGCCTGTACTGCAATAGCAGGCCCAATGTGTCCTGCACTGCAATGATTGTAACGGCTATTATGTACCAATCTGCAAGTCTCTTGTTGGAAGCTTGGCACAGGGTCCATGGAGAGCGAGTGTGAAGATGGAGCAAAAGCAAAAGTCGTAAAGAAACGGCGAGCAATTGTACTTACTGGGGTACAGACAGAAACAAAACTGACAGAGAAAATAATACAAGTACCGTCGATCATTGCCCATTGTCATAACGCCCCCCAGCGAAAACGGTTCGTTTCCGTCCCCCTTAATTTGCTTGGCCCTATTTCTTGCGTCGTTTGCGCCCGCCTTGTTCCTTGATTGCTGTGTTTCCCCTAAGCCTGACCATAAAGGCCGTGGCCTCGGTCGAAGCGCCGGTTGGAGAGGGTTGTTGTGGTGGGAGACGGTTCGAAATGCCCCAGACAACTAGGACCAAAAAAAAAGGTGAGATCACAGCCCAAAGTGCGAGAATGGCTTGTACGTCGTCCCACCGTGGCTTTCTACTCGTTCATGGCAGCATCTTCTTGCGTGACGGCCTCGATGGTGTCCTGGTCGATGGTGTTGACATTCTCGGCTGACTTCGGTGCCACAACGTCCCGGCTGATGCCCGGCTGTTCGGACGACATCACGGAGGAGAGTGAAAGTTAATCGGGATGAATAATGGTAAAGAACTGGTGGTAGAAAAGAGTTGTCAGCTCCTGACAAAGACGGTGCTTTGGAAACAGCGAAAAGTTTGAAAGCGGCCCTGAGAGAAGAAGAGAACCAAACTGATTTTGTGGTCCAAGGCCGCCATCTTATTGTCTTCACTTTCCCCACAGCTATTTTGTTACCGAAGGTTGGATCCCCTCCACACATGTCAATAATTTTGACAGCAGCGGGGAAACGCCATGGCTGGTCGTTGACTTGCGGGGAGAAGAAGAAATATGTCGACGAGATGCATCATTTCGCGGGGACGCCAGCTTCGGTTGTAGCAAGGGTCGCGGCTTCCCATTTTGATCAGATGATACCCTCGCAGATTTGCTCCCTTTTCATACCCAAAAAGGCCGTATTTCGCCGATATTGTCTGAAAAGGAGCCTTTCGTTGATGCTTCCTTCCCAACTTGTACACCTTCCCTTTCCTATCCCCTTACCGGCTTGGGACTTTTTTCTCAATTTCTCCATTACAATTTGGCAGCGCATTTGCTCTCGTGTACTTGAACGTGCTTAAAAACGGCGAAATTTACGTAAGCAGAGTCCCTCGTGGCGCAATTGGATAGCGCGTTAGACTGTTATCGATCATTTAATGATAGTCTATCTAAAGGTTGGTGGTTCGAGCCCACCCGAGGGAGAAAATGATTTCTTTTGACTTTTTTTATATCGCGACAGGTTGTCTCTTTTTTTTTTTTCTGTTTCTTTTAGTTTTTTTGTTCAATATTTTATCGGGGCAATCGAGAACTAATTTTTTCAAGTTTATGTTTTTCATCTCCTTCTTTGCGTGTTTAGCTTTATTTTACATGAGCCCGCTGATCTGTAGTGAAAACAATTTAACTCATGAGAAAAAATTAAGTTCTGATAACGACTCCAGAAAACATATCAAATCCTGCACATTCAGCTATTGCCAACCATGATGAGTATAAGCCATACAAGGCTTTCGAGCCGTTTCGTATACGTCTCGTCACACTATCAAATATACTTTTTTGGCGTATATCCACCACAGAAATACATGATAATTGATGCGAAAATCAAAACACGTAAAGAGGGCGGCGAAAGTTAAAGTGAAACAGCATAAAAGTAGACAGATGAATAAAGGCTCGTAATAGATTTGAGCAAATATATAAAACGAGAAGCTCTGAAAAGTTAAATAATTATAGAGTATGTATCATGGTGACCCGTGACAGCTTGTGACTCTACATCGATATGAAATATACTGGTGATAATACCGCTGACGCAAAACTCAATAAGCCATTTGTATATATTATAAGACCATCAGCGCACCAAAACTATTTTCCAATATTTGAGTTCACGTATGTCAATATTCAGGAAGGAGAAGGCTGACAGATTCAAGAAGGGTGCTGTGGCGCCGAGGATTTTCGAGTTCGACCTTGAATATGAGACGAGGACCTTTACCAGACGCCTAGCTATCGAGGCCATGGAGGCGATGAAGGTGGCACTGGGCCACCTCAAAGGTAAGTCCGACTTTATCGAGGCGTCCATCGATCACAGCGAACAAGTCACTTGCTTCGTCCTCCCTCGGATCGTTTACTCGCCGGAGAGATGTAAGAATTCGAGACAGGCCAAATACCTCGACAAGATCACCCTGGCCAAGGCAACGTCCCGCTCTGCACTGGCCGCTTTGGCAGAGTCCACCGCGGCCATCGACATGGCCAAGAATATTCTCTGCAGGCCTGGTCCCAGGGTGTCTTCGGTGACTGCCCCCGCAGCGACGCCTATCTGGAGCGAATGCAGACGGACAAGCTCCCCATCTTTGACCTGTTTCAAGGTTGACGGCGTGCACGACACCGAGTACACCCACGGGGTTGCGTGCTCCCACGCCCGGTTTGCATTCAAGGGAAAGCCTGCTCTGGCGGAGGTCCAGCACTGGGCAACCGACGCAGATGAAACGTACTTTGAGCTCGACAAGGATTTGTGGAAATCGCGCTCGTGGAAGCATGGATACGAGGGCAGCATCGACCGTGCGTCGGCTCACAGGGCGGAAATTGAAGAGGGGGCCCAGTTGTTTACATGTACATGTCGAAATGATGTGCCCTGGTAATAAAATGATTGGAAGTACGAGATGTCGTTCTATAAATCGGTACCACTGCTTGTGCGATGGGTCGAGACTTATGGCGGCACGAGTCATTGGAGACCATGATGAATGTTGAGTTGATGAAAATTTAAAAACTTTTTGACAGCGTATTACAATATTAAGAACAACACAAAATAAAAGCAATAGGAAAGTTCCGGCAATGTATAACAGAATATATTTGTCTCCCAGTACACAATGCTAAGAGAAGCGATTAGGCGACGCGCTCAGCTACCTTGACAAGCTTCCCCGCTCTACTCGGCCAGTGTCTCCATACCAGAACTGGCAAGAAGAAGAATGACGTAAGCGCATCAGGCCCTTCATGATATTCGTGGGCAGGCCGTTTGTTGACGAATGACGATCCATAGCTAAGACAGTGACAGGGCTCTTGATGTGTAGTTGATCATGGCATGTGTGGACCCGGCAAGGGTGCCTCGCCTATGTCTTCCCCAAGGCGCTAGCTCGCAAAACCTCCGTGCTGGATTGGCGCTAATCATGAAGTGACGGTTTGCGCAGGGGAAAGTGTGGGGGGTCAGAGATGCCCTTGTCAAGAATATTCAATTAAAGAAATGCCGTGCAGACAAAGAGGACACGAAGAAAACAACATCAACAGAAATACCCGGAACAGCATCAACACTTCTTCAAACACTGCGCTCCTGACCCAACCCAGACACTGCGAGCCACGACTCAATGCAGGGCCCTTCCGACGTCCATATGAAAACCAACAAGATCTTACCTATGCCGACCTCCGATCTCCCAACCCGTACTCGCCTAGAGATGCTGGAGATTGAAGGCGCCTATAAACTTCAAGCAGTCGTGATGCCGTCGCCATCCTGGGAAATCGCATACTGAAAACATCATCAGGTGCGTTGCAGAGAGTATCAGTATAGAGTAACTACACAAAGACGGCGAAGCTGACTATATGCAATTTTTCACGATCAGAACGCCACAGGACGTATCGCAATGGAAATCGCGGGGACAACAAAAAGACACCATACAAGGCCCCAAAAGTTACATGATTCGAGTCCATTCACACTGCTCTGGATGGACTGCTTCTCATCCACGAAAGCAGGCTTCCAGTATTGCCAGTCACGATGATCACGAGCGCCTGGCCCAAACGAGAGCTGAACCACGGAAAACTACTTATTCAACATTGACACATGACGACACTTTTCGTTTCCCATCAGGTTCATTTTATAGAGCCGTGAGAGTTTTCTCACTTTCTGCGTCTGCATGTCCAGATTCCGGATAGATGAGTCCTGGGCAAGACCAAAATCTGCCGCACGCTGGGTCCTGTCCTGCCAGATGGGTGCGCCTGTCTGGTAACCACAATTGCAACCGAGTTTTTTTCTTCCTGACCGCCTACTCAGTCCCTTATTGACCTTACATTCACTTCCCCATTACCTCGTCATTCACGTCACACAAGCAAGCCTGACAATAACAACAAAGGCCCACAAATTATTGACGCGCTTCTGCCTGGTGTCTGAAATTATCTTCCTACATTACAGTACATTTCCCCATCTCTCGCACTTTTTAATGTTGCTGCATCAATCTCCCACACCCACCTTCTAACGAGCTTCGGGTGCTATCTGCATACGCACGCACACAAATCAATTTCACCTCCCAGAATCATCCAAAAGTCCTCTTTTTCTTATTCTGCATTTACTCGAGCTTGACGTTCGTCAACTTCTTGCCGCGATGGAGGACCCCTCCGAACAGGCATTGCCATCCGCGGCTCACAGCCCACCTTTCGATGCCGCCGGTATCACAGGTGACACAAGTGGTGCCCTGCCGGTATGTTATTTGTCTTCTATGTCGTGAAACAATATTTTTTGTGTTACTGACATCTCTGGCTACTTTTTCTAGGCCAAGGAAGGAATGCGGGACAGTACCGTGGCCAGCCTCGACGAGACACTGGACCTTGTCAAGGACCGAACGGACGCCCTCATCGCGTCTGGAACCTTGGCTGGTGAGGATGATGGTGAAACAGTAGGTTACTACCCGACGTGATTAGAAAGTCATCAGCGAGTTACTAATTTTGGCACTTCTAGGGCACGGATGTTCATTTGTTTGATCTTTTGAGTCACGACAACGACCCCTCCAAGTCTCGTTCGTACAAATGCTTCTTGAAAGTGGCAGACAAGGTGTTCAGCAATCCCGAACCTCAGGATTTCATCAACCTGAGCATGTCGGCTCGCACCATTTTCAACATGATCAATCTGCACTTCCCAGAGAACGATTATGGGTGTTTCCGCGTCTCTCAGTTTCTCAAAGTGCTTGCCAAGACAGGTTCCATTTCCCACCTCGCTATATGGGCCAAGGACATCCAGGACGTCAGCTGCGCGCTTTTGTCTCCTGAAGAGGCGATCCAGTACGCCAAGGAGTTCGCCCCTGCCACTAAACGGACATCCGCGTTCTTTTTCAAGATCACGATCGTCGCGAACAACGTCTCGGCGTCTGTCCCACAACTGGCGAACAGGGCACTTTTCGATGTCAGCACTTCACATCAGAACCTGATCAAGAACCTTCAGAAGGAGGTCCTCGATTCTTCTGGCCAAAGCCTGACTCTTGAGCTTTTTGTTCCGGCCTACAACCAAGAACAAGCCAGAGGTGTCGTGCTGCTCTGCAAGGGCATTGAGATGTGTCGTGAGCGTGACACACAGACAGATCCTCTGAATCACTTTTTCAAGCACGCTCCAACGACCCGCACATTGGCTACCAGTCAGGTCATCCTACCGGACTGCCCAGATTACCGCGTGTTGCAGCACAATACTGGCATCACGAAGTGGGCAAACAAGCACCAACAGCTTGTTCATCACATTTACGCGTCTACGTTCGAGCACTTCAACGAGCTAAATCTGTCGGCGTATACGCCTACAGTTGAGTTTGACGCATTCGCGCTGCGTCTCCCCATGTCCAAGACGATGCCAAATTTGTCCTTCTCGTGCGTCCCGGCGAGAACAGTGTGTATCTCCCTCGCACCGGCGAACACTGCAAGGTGTCGTCTGATGGGTTCACATTTCCCAATGACAACATCATGTCTGCCGACAGCGACACAACTGAAGCCGTGGCTCGTACTGTCATCGGCATTCTCGATCACGCTGACAAAGGGTCTGATGACCCGATCGAGGAATTTCGCCGTCGTGCTCGTCACTACCTAGCAAGCACCGTCACAGATGAGATGATCCAGGGTCTACTTGCCGTCGATGGCGAGCATCATGACGATTGGTGCACTCGTGTTCTGGCCACGCTCATTGCTGATGAGTCCAAATACTTGTCCGTGGACTCGCTTCCTGATCCTGCCTTCTCTGAAGCTCAGATTAGCCTCTCAGCTGTGCATCATGATATTCCGTTCGGTCCGTTTGGACCGGAGTATCAAGTTTTTCTTGTCAACAAACCCGTGAAATGTGATGAGACCAGCACCGCCGACATTAAAGTGGTCGATGTGAAGGTTCCTATGCTCGATCGCGAGCTGGACGAACGCATTGATGACTTTGTCCGCCGGGTTCTCAACGATGGCCAGAAACTCTCCGTGAAGTTTCAGACTATCGTCCAAACGAAGCCACTTTGGGCAGAGTCGCTTGCCGTCAACAGTCTGGCCTACCCCCCCTCATCTGACGTTGCGATTTCCAGCAAGGCACTGCATGCTTACAAGTACCTGCTCGACTTCCAGTCCGATGCTTCAAAGTCAGTTGACCTACTGGCTGCTCTCCCCGGGATAGCAAGTCTTCTGCATTGCCAGACTGGCACAAACGAGGACAATCAGAAGCTGCCACCAAGCTGGATTGCATCGCGTGGTCGGGACTTGAACCCCCAGATGATCAAGGCCATTGAAAGTTTTTCTTCTCTGCCCAATGGTGTTGCAATGATTGCCGGAGTGGCCGGATGTGGCAAGTCGACCCTGCTGCGTAACATTACGCTTGCAGCTCAGTTTGGAAACTGCTCAGAACACACTCTCCCCGTGGAGGCTCCAAAATCAAGTGTTTCTGTTCTGTATGTTGTGAACAGCAACGAAGGAGTTGACAACTACGCCAAGGAACTTCGCTCAATGTACAGCTCGATTGGTCTAGGTGACAACTGCCCACCCATCGTCCGCCTCTACTCCATGGAGTCCGAAGTGTCGTCTATGACAGCTGAGAAAGCTTCAAAGCGTGTTGATCCTTTTGACCGAGCCGCAGCTGCAGCGGAGATGGATAGCTTCTCTGATGCTTTTCTTGCTGAAGCCATTGCTCTCAAGCTCTCACTTGACATTCACACCGTCGCCGATAGCGCACGCTCCAAAAAGCACCAGCTTCGCGGCATCTCGTTGCATCGTGGCGCCCTGGACTACTTTGAGGAGCACAAGACCGAGGATTGGTTGTCTGATCTCGCCGCTTTGATGTCGATCGTCGATTCTGGCGAAGAGCTGAACGCCGACCAGCGTCAGCAGCTGATCACCGAGACCAAGTCTCTCTACCGTGTCTTTCTCACAGAGTTCAAAGGTGTTGTCTGCGCGACGCCTGTTGCCTGCAGCGATTTCATATTTCGCACCTCGTTCTCACCGGATCTGATCATGATGGACGAAGCGGCACGTATGCGCGAACTTACGATGCTTATTTGTGTGGCATGGTTCTCCCCTTCCGCATACATAATTATCGGGGATGTTCATCAGCTTCAACCACACGTCGGTTTCGAGGGGGGGTTCCCAGTCCCCTTCAAATCGTCCCTGCAAACCTCCACACTGGCCCGTGCAGTTGAGGCAGGCGCAATCGGCACGTATCTGTCGATCACATACCGCCCACTCGGAGACCTTTGCAGCATTCCCTCTACAATTTCTTACATGGGACAGATGGCACCGGCTCTACGAGGCAAGGAGCGTTTCACGGCACAGTTCGAGGCGTGGGTGACTTTTTTGAAAACCGTCAACCCGCAGCAGCCCGACCTGAGGGGCCGGCTTTTGGTCGAGCTTCCAGGCTCCCGAGCAGTCCGTCTCGCAGGTTCGACGGCAAATGTGATGCATGTCAAATGGGCCATGGATCTGATCGTTTCAATTTTGAAGGATCAAACTCTCATGTCGTCCCGAGACACAAGCAAGCCCGTGGGAATCCTTCTGCTTCCACTGTATCGAGCACAGTACGTCCAGTACCAGCTGTCGATCGACAAGATCGTGGCGGAAGGCAGACTCTCCCAAACAGATGCTGGGCGCATTAGATTGCACACTCTTGACTCTTCTCAGGGCGACGAAGACGATATTGTTGTTGTCGACATGACTCGAACGGACAGCCCTGGGTTTTGTGGCGAGAAGCATCGTACCTGCATCTTGCTCACTAGAGCTCGGATTGGACAGATCACAATTCTCAACAAGGGCATGTGGATGACCACGAAGCCGAAGTTTGCTGAAGGTGCATGCAACCTGAAGCAAATCCGACTTCTGCATGGCAACTGTGTCACGACCGTTCCGACCTGTGACAGATGCCAGACTTTCAGACAACATCAGACGGTTGATTGCAAGGCTCCGAATCGAGTTGACAATGCCTCTGAGCACTGCGAGATACCAGAATGCGGTGCAGACGGCCACACCGCCGAGACCTGTCCTCTCAAGACGTGTTACAATTGCATGGAAAAGGGTCATGCCGCCAACGAGTGCAAGAAGCCTTTGGTGTGCCCGCGTTGTTTTGAGCCCGATCACATCGTTTTCGAGTGTCCTTCAGCAGCGAGATGTGCCCTTTGCAGATCTTCCGGCCACCCGACCCGAGACTGCACAGAACCCAAGATGTTCAGCGGCACATGCAATAATTGTGGCAAGCAGGGGCACAGAAAGGACCAATGCCGAGACAAATCCTCTGGTCTGCTGTGTCACAACTGCAACGAGAGCGGGCATCGCAAGATAGACTGCCCTGAGCCGCCGCGGTGCAAGACCTGCCGGATGCCCGGACACGAGGCGGCATTTTGTCCAGACGTCGAGTGCTTCAGATGCAAGGGAAAAGGACATACCCGCCAAAACTGCACGGTACAGGTTTGCAAACGGTGCACGAAGCCTGGGCATTATTCCAATCAATGCCCAAAGCCTTTGTTGTGCAGCAACTGCTATAAGGAGGGACACGCACAGGACAGCTGCTGGAAAGGAACAGCGGCGAAACCCTCCGGTATCAAGGTCATGCCCGCTGCCAAGCGGAAGGTCTTGGCACAGCGTGCAAGGGAAGCACAAGCAAAGTTGAACAATATGACTCTGCAGGAAAAAATCGACCAATTCTATGGCGTGGCTTAAAAGAATGACGAGGATGAGGGCTGGGCTGGGGTGGCGGGACTGGCTTTGGTGACCAGGTGCAGGACGACAGTGGCGGTTGGCCGGAACAGACCGCGTTCAGCGATGAGAGCTGGGGCAATCCGACGGACTTCAACAATGACGAGAACGGCACTATTGGGCAAGACATCAGCAGCGGTTGGCAGGAACAGACCGGTTTCAGTAATGGTAATCTGGACAGCCAGTCATTTAGCGGTGAAGGTAACGGCCAGTAGTAACCAGACAATTAGTAGTGCTTTCAGTAGTCTCTCCCAAAGTTCTAAGCTTTCAACCATCGTTGCTTCCATCGTCGCTGCTTCCCACCATCGTTACTTCTATTATCGTTCCTTTTATCATCGTTCCTTCCACCATCGTTCCTTCCATCATCGTTCCTTCCATCATCGCTGCTTCCACCATTGTTGCTTCCACCATTGTTGCTTCCACCATTGTTGCTTCCATCATCGTTCCTTCTATTATCGTTCCTTCTATTATCGTTCCTTCCACTATTGTTCCTTCCATTATCGTTCCTTCCATCGCCGTTCCTTCATTATCGTTCCTTCTATTATCGTTCCTTCTATTATCGTTCCTTCCATTGTCCTCCTTCTATTATCGTTCCTTCTATTATCGTTCCTTCCATTATCACTCCTTCTATCATCGTTCCTTCCATTATCGTTCCTTCCATCGTCGTTCCTTCCATCATCGTTCCTTCCATTATCGTTCCTTCCATCGCCGTTCCTTCCATCGCCGTTCCTTATATGTCTTGTTTGTTTTCATTCCGCCCGCCAACCGTTGCCCGTTTTGCTGCACCTTTTAAACTTTCTCTTATCTCTTATTGTCCCCCAAGTTCTTCCATTTTCCAACCCACGACACTTCAATCCTCGAGAGAATGGAATCAACTGAGTACATTCAGACGTAAACAAACGAGCGAGGATTGAAGTGTCGTGGGTTGAAAAATGGAAGTTTTCTCATTGACCCCCCAGTTCTTCCATTTTTCAACCCACGACACTTCAATCCCCGCTCGTTTGTTTACGTCTGAATGTACTCAGTTGATTCCATTCTCTCGCACGTCCCGTCTCCGGTCGCCATCGAGGTAAGATATCACCAGCTATTGAATTTTCCCACAATTTTGCTCCTTGCTAACAAACAGACTACACTGTTTCCTGCCAGCAACACGATGGACAACTACGCCGCCCAAGCGGTCTCTCCTGACGGGCAGCAAGAGATGGGCATCAACGAAATCTTGTCCTGCCTCGCATCTGCACAAGCTGAACACAGATCCGCATTTGACAAGATTGAATCGATCCTCGAGACAATGTCATCAGAGTCCAAAGCTCTGAGATCAGAGATGAAAGATGAAAGATCTCGTTAGAATTGTGTCGAATCAAAGTGCCATGATCCAAAAGCATGAGACGTGTCTTCATGAGATACATAAGTCGATCAGAAAGCAGACCAATTTCGGCGCTGAGTTACATGCATTCCAGCTCAATGCTACGCAAGAGCTGGGGATCAATCGTGTGTCTTTGCAGCGTCTTGGACGTGATCGAGACAAACAATCGGCCAAATCGGCCCAATCGGCCCAGCTTTCTCGCCGCATTGTCCGCGTGGAGGCTAGACCTCTTACATCTGTCATGGAAGAGGTAGCGGCAGCTGAGATGCGAATTTTATCAAGGTTTGTCTCCCTTCTCGCAGGCTTCCACCACCCATTCTATTATGTCGCTAACAAATTGTACCACAGAATCCACAGCTCTGAGGCCACGGTGATCCATTCACTTACAACTGATCATGTCAGTGCAGAAGCTCTAGAGCATTGATTTGTGCCTCGTGCATCAGGAACATGTAACACAGTGGACACAGCCGAATGCATGTTGAGGATAACAGTGGACACAGCCGAATGTATGTTGAGGATAATTGTCAATGATCCTCATTGACAATTATCCTCAACATACATTCGGCTGTGTACACTGTGTTACATGTTCCTGAAGTATCCTCAACATCCATTCAGCTGCGTCCACAGTGTTACATGTTCCTGAAATTATCCTCAACATACATTCAGCTGTGTCCACTGTGTTACATGTTCCTGGACGTTCTTTTGCCGTCTAGTTTCTCATCTGAGCTGTTTGCACGGCGGGGTTTGTCAGAAAGGACAGCTGGTCTACACAGTGGTTCTAACGATTTGCTTTTAATGACGTTCAGTCACAGCTTTGTTCTTTGTTTTCTTTTCCAATGTTATTTTCTTCCTGTCGGTATGATGTCACCGTTGGTGGTGGTAGTGGCGATGGCGTCCACTTGAGAGTGTGAAGGCCACCTCACCCGAGGGTCGATACCTTTTCACGGGCCCACGTCCACCTCACCTGAGACTCAGCTGAACTTTTCCCTCTCTAACAAAAATAAAAGAAAAAGATTTCGATTCGTACACTCTGGCCAAGTTAGAAGAGCTTGGTTGGAAGAAGTAGGAGGTGGCTAAATGCCACCGAGGGCTTTAGAACGGGACCTACACTAGCTAGGGGGAACATATCGCGGGCCTATAAGGAAGGGATTTGTATGGCGTTTTGATGTATTTAGATTCTTAGAAGAGACAAGACACGTTACCACTAGATTAATTATATAACTTCCTCATAGCCGGGAGGTCGTACAGGATCACGGTACAGTCGAATACGAATAAAGGAGTCAATCCACACTTCCCTTATTTTCTTTGTTACATTAGTTGCAGTCTTTATCAAGCCAGAAACTCAGCTGTTTTGTTAACATATCACACAATCCTCAAATTGTGGCATATTGATTTCATGGTCCTATTTCAAGCTGCAGTTGTATGCTTCATGAAAATTCTCCGAGTTGGGCTATTCGCCTCGTAGAAAATGTGAGCTTGCGCCGGTGCCATAAATTACATTGCAGTTTCCATGATACTTTGTGCCGAGATGCAGATTCTGCGCCTCTAGACGAACGTCTCCATTTTCGAGCAGAAATCCATTGGACAATGATAACTGAGGGAGATTGTCATGGTTTGTCGAAACTCGAATGATTTGCTTGATGCCGGCCATTCTGCACGGCATTTGGTCTTTCCTGTTTGACAATTTGACGATAAGGCTAGATGTTGTGAGTTTTACACTGATAGCGGGTTACACGTTGAGAGGAGGATTGTGCAAGCGGAAACTCGCCGTGTTTCTCTTTCTGCACAGTCGAGGGCTTTCAGCAGTATCTTTCAAAATGAGCTCATACTCGTCCACGGATTTTGACGCGCAGTCGCAGGCTGGGAAGCATGCCCGCTCCTGCGCATAATTTTGGCGTCCTAAAGAAGTACAAGCCAGACGATGCAGCGGACTTTCATCCAGACTCGCCATCGCTTGGTGGATAATGAATGCTTGCCCATAGCTCAACTGTCCATGAGATTCTGGTTTTCACGACGCTCCACACTGGGACGTACGGCCACCATTTCCTGGTTGACAAACGGATCCTTCGTCTACAGTGTGCCACGACGTAGAAGACCTTGCTGCGCTCTGCCTTGTGCTTCTGCAATTTCACGTCGCTCGCGACGTTGAGTGCGTAACCTTGATAATACTGTAAGCTTTGATGGAGGCGTAGCATTGTTCGCGCCAGTATTCAGTTTGTGTCATGTACGGTTGCTGGAATGCCTCGCTTTGCTCGTCAGTGGACCATACAAAGCCCCCGAGAGCCTCCTGTGTGCCGTCGAGCTGCACGGTGATAGTACCTATCAACTTTGCATGCCGACATGAGAAACAAACCCTAGGGTCGCTGTGAGTCTGAATACGGTGACAGTGTAATTGTTGTTGCCGTGTTCCTTGACCTTGAGGTCGTACCGGCATTTGTTGTAATCGATGGGCATTTTCCAAAGACAGACAGCACGTTGTAGACAAAGTGGAGAGCCGACAAGCACCTGGCAGACCCAGGCAACGTAAGTGATCTCTGTGCGCCATAAACGGTCGCCCTTGAAGCCGTCGGCGTACGACTCGCCTTCGGCTAGGCTACGCTCAAGCTCGGTCGTCTCGACTATCAAGGTAACAGCGGCCTTGGTTTCGTCGGGGCCGACCGAGGATAGACGGCGGAACGAGTGCTCAGCCTCGGCGAGATGGCCTTTGCGGACGAGCCACTAGGGCGACTCAGGACAGAAGATGACGAGAGGAACAATGATGACAGGCCATACCCACTGGACGGCCACGGGGATACGCCAGCCCCACTCGCCGTGCTTACCGTTGAGGCCGTCAAGAACACCGTTGGAGACGAGCTGGCCAATGCCCCAGCAGGTCACGACAAAGAGACAAATATAGACAGGTAGAGTTGAGGAAGTCTAGGTGAACCGGATCGTCGTGACAATCTCTCGTCTCAAAAAGGTGAGGCTAGGGTCTCGAGATATGAACAAATTGTTCAACACGGAAATCAATCTTCGTCTCCAGATGTAGTATGGTGCTCTGTGAAACTCGCTCTCGCTCAATTTTCGTCGTTTCGTCTTTCGTTGTTAGCCTCTTCTCCTCTCCTGCCATGCAGTAGGTGTTAACAAGCTTTTGGTACACCCAGAAAACAGAATAACTTTCCCCGTACTAATCGTTAATACGGCGAGGCTCCCGGCTGGCTTCCCAAACGGGGGCGGGTCCGCTTGGCATTTAGCAAATCAAATTCAACTTCAACCCGAGAAAAAAAGAGGAGAAGTGAGAGAGCTCAGAACGAGTGCGGGGTTGCTGGTCGTTCTTGCCGGGGTTAGAAGTGCAAGAGGAGATTTCCCCTCTTTTTTGGCCCTTTCTTTGGTGTCCTTTGCTCTTTCTTTATTTGGTGTATTTTCATTTTGCTTGGTTTTACGTCGTATGCGCCTCTTTGATTCGCTTGTTGGCTATTGTCCCTTGGCCTGCAGATGACAGGGGGTGGGGAAGTCGAAAGGCGCTGCCACTACAACAGGAACGCCCCAAATGTCTTTTCCAATGTGTGACTGCAACTGGAACCTTTGCTGGGATGGCACGCTCCGTTGCAAGTACTGAGTACGACAGTGACAGTGAGAGGGGGTGGGGTGCATGTGGGGAAAGAGCAAGCGACAAGATAGGACGCCAAAAAACAGCAAACAAGCAAGCCCCATTGTGCCAATAGCCATTCCTCTCCTGTGCCACCTGGGAGGCTCCTTCCTTTTGCCTTGCGCGCTTGCTCCTGCTTGTTGGCCAGGTGGACAGGGCAGGGCAGGAGTGTTCTAGGAAGCCGTACCTTTTGTACTGTATACCTTCTTGTCTCGTCCTTGCCCCCAACTGCTCTTTCCTCCAACTGCTCTTTCTTCTTTTGGCTGGCCACTCCCGGTCTCTCCTTCCACGCGGTCCGGGCTGTGAAGCTCTGGCCTCGCTGGGCTTCGCCAGCCGCGTAGAGCAGCAAGGAGCAATGGGTGACTATCGGAGGAAAGAACGAACGAGATACACATAATGTGGACAGAAGGGAAAGAGAAAGGGGAGCATGAGAAAAAGGAGACAGCAAAAACACAAGTCGGCCAAGTCGCCGAGGTGGCTTAGCTTCTACCTGCATTACTATGTACGATGCTTGTCAACCATCGTCGCTTCGCCGCTTCGCAGCTCTGGTCAACAGCGAGCAGTGCTGCCCGCTGTCGCTCACCTGACTATTCGCAAAATGTGCATATCAGGTTTTTCGCTGCCGTTCGGATCGTCCTCGCTCCAGCAACTGAGCCTTCAAGTTCTTCGGGTCTACAAGTTCCAAGGTCCAAGGACGTCCACACTTTTGACATCCGCCGGACTCCCAGCATCGTCATCGCCGTCATCGGCTGGTCACATTGGGCTCTGTTTCTGGCTCTTACAAATGCTTCGACGTCCTTCGCTCTCGCATTGGTGTTAGGCTCAAGCAGCATGACTCCGGTGCAGTCTCCGGCAGCCCCACGCCAGTCCAATAAATCTTCTTCCCTCCTCCACCTCCACCTACACCCTAATTCCCCGTTTTATGGCCCACAAACGACTCCAGATCAGCAGTGGCAGCGGGCCCACCTGGCGCTGTTTGTCTTCGTTTTCGATCCTTTATGTTTTTGAGCCTCTCTGCTTCTGTTGTCGATCTCTCTTCACATCTTTCGACCACAGCTTTGCTCCCAATTTCTCATGGCTGTCTCTGTCAGAGGCTCCAGCTTCAGGTGGACCTCTTCTCTCGTCATACTGTCCCTTTGCGTGCTCGCCGCGCTTTCATCCCTACGAAATCGCGCTAAAGATTCAAGCAACGAAACCAACTGGAAGAAGTCGCACGTAAATGTCCGCCGGTACGGGACCTTTTCTGGAGACCCTGCTTCTTCTCCTTCCTTCGACGTCTGCTGCCTGTCCTGCATGGTCCAAACTGCACACCGGCCTCCGGTCTCCGCGCATGCCGCATGGCTTTTGCATCTTTAAAGCGTTGCTTGACGCAGTTTTGGCGCCATTTGGGCTGTTCATCAACCCAGGCCCCATAAGTGCCATACTAGACACTGGGGCAAACCGGGGCTCTGGGGCTTTAGGGAGGACGCCAGGAGGTCTGTCCATGGACAATCCGGAGAGCACGTCTGCGCCATGCACGTCCTGCACCTCTGGGCTGGACGGCGACTGAAACTGGACAATTTACACAAAAAGAAACGTGAGAGAAAAGAGCAAAACGCACTCAAGAACGGAGAGCACGACCGGCGTCTACCAAGCGTCCATCACTGCCCACCCTCAGCATCCTTCCTTGTCCAGACTAGCCCAGATGCTGGGCACTGGTCTCGAGGTCACACCTGGCCACTGCCTCGTTTTTTTCAGTCTTGCCACACCTCGTCTGTCTTGTCATCGTTTCTCTGCACCTTAAAGCGTTGACTATTTCCACAGCTGTACGCCAACCTACGCACAATTGCACACTGCCGAGTAGTGCGATGGACCCTCGCATTATCTTCCGCCTTATTCACACGCCCCCTTGCCTTCCACTTGTCTCTTTCAACCTGGCCGCTGTCGACCTGTCAGATGCTGTCAAGTTTAGTACTCGTCGTGCTGTGACAAAGCGTGTATTTGCATTATTCCTTTACCCCGGAATCGAGTTTGTGGGGGAAGCTCAGCGCCTTTGTCTTTCACCTTCCTGCCATATGATTCTGCTGTCTTCACCTTTCTTAGCTCCTTGCTGTTTCCTTCCCATCCCTGGCCCCCCAATGCCTCTGTGTACCTGGTACGATATACACCCTCTCTTCACTTCTTCTACACTCCGTAGATACTCCGGGCTCTTCGAGAAACAGCACAAAGTGTGGAGAAATCTTCGCGCACACCCTCACAATCCTCTTTAAAACCCTTGTCTTCTAGCATCCTGGGCTCTCCCGTACACTACTCTCACACACACAAGTCGTACTCGTTCCTGTTTCGACAATCCTTGTCAGTTTTTTTTCTTCTTCTTTTCCTTCTCTGCTTGTTTTGCTTCCCTTGCTTCTCTTGATTCCTCTTCTTTCTCGCCCACCCCACTTCTCCGCACAGTCCCTTTTACCTCTTTGCCTGTTCCGGAACGCCGTCGTGAACCCTCCTCTCAGAAGAGCTGTGTGTCGTACTTTGCCCGCCCCCCGTTCGAATTATTTCATACCCTTCTCCCTCTCCCTCTTACCCTCTCACCCCCCCAAAAAACAATCAAACCAGACACGGTCCTGCCCATCTTCCCATTCTTTTGAATCGTTTCTGGTACGGTAGAGATTCACAGCAAGGCCCCTCTCTCCTCCTAGATCTGTACTCCCTCCGCCTTTTTCTTTTTTTAAACCCCTGATTTGCCTTTTGAAGAGAGAGAAAGCAGAAAAAGCTTTCACCATTTCTTCAACGACATCTTTAAGAAGTGGCCGTCATCACGTGTGCAACGAGGCTACTAAGCCTTTCTTCAGCTCTGACGAGAGCAACAGCAACATCACGACGATAACGACGGCAAACAATATCGCCTTCGACAACACCCAGGAGACGGGATACAGCTAGATGACATCACACGCAGGCAGCTGTCTGCTTTGCCAACAAGCATACACCTACATAATAGCAAGCGACGCCCGCCTCAACCACCATGGCGTCTGCAGACGAAGCCAAGCTCTCTCAGTCGGACGACAACACCGACATCCACAACCAGGAGAACGTTTCGGCACGCGGCAGCACAGCTCGTAGCGTCAAGCAGCAGGTCCGCTACCGCGCCTCCGTGGCCTGTGCGTCATGCCGTGACCGCCGAATCCGCTGCGTCGTCCCCAAGGGCGAGGCCGAGTGCACACAATGCAAGCGGGCCGGCACTGAGTGTGTCATCAAGAACGACGACGAGCGCCGGAGGCCCATCTCCAAGGCATACATGTCGTCACTGTCGGACCGTATCCAGATGCTAGAGAGCATGCTGGTAGATCGCGGCGTCGAGCCCCCGCCGGCCGTGCATCCGCCCAAGACACGGCAGGATGCGGCAGGCGGCAAGAGCGGTGGACAGACCAGCGCGGACGAGGACCCATCAAATGCCCAAGATGTTCCGGCAGCCAGCTTTCCCCAGCAGCAGCAGATGGCATCCACCAGTCCCGACCTCCTCGCATCCACACCCCAGGCGCAGCAGCAGCTCAGTTTGAATCGTCTCTCTGCCAACAACAACAGCAATGGACAGCCAGCCTTGAGCAGTGATGGATCCCCGTCACGAGACGACACATCACCACCCGAGTCTTCGGCTGCCGACCACCACACCGACGACTTTAACATGCACGAGAGCGAGCACCTCGACAGTAGCCTATCGGACCCGACGGGAGCCACCGCAGCGGCTGCCGCGGCCGCAGCTTTCAATGCGGCCGGCTTTCACCATGGCCTACAGCAGCACCACAACCCTCACGCCCAGCCAACACCATCACGACTCGTGTCCTCCTACTCTTCCTCGCATACCGCACACCATCCCTCCACAATGCTGCCTGGCGTCGGGTTTAAGGAGACATCCCCGTTCCGCAACCTCGACCCTAAGAAAGGAGATATCGTGCAGCGCCTGCTGTCGACCAAGGGCAACCTCTCTTTTGACCAGCTGTCCGGGCGCCTGCGCTTTTTTTGGTCCGACCGCCAACAGCCACGTCTATGCCGAGGCAGCGGACGCAGTCGACTCGCGTGAGCCGCCCGAACAAGTGCGCCGCTCTGAGCGCATTATTCGTTCGCTGGCCTCGGCCACACACGACTACCTCATGAACTGCTTCTGGAGATATTACAATGCCATAATTTACGTCATTGACCGCGAGGCATTCGAGGCCAGCCGTGACGCACAGAACCCCAAGTTCTACACATCCTTCTTGCATATCACCATCCTGGCCACGGGCTACCGCTTCGCCGACCGCAGCGCGAGGACATTAAGAAGATCAGCCTTGGCAACCGGGAGAGCACATTGCAGCGGGAGGCCAAGTACATGCTCGATATTGAGCTGGAGCGGCCCGGTGGCATTCCCAGTGTGCAGGCGCTGCTGCTGCTCGGTGACCTCGAGTGTGGTGTCGGTCGCGACAACACGGGCTGGATGTACTCAGGCATGGCCAATCGTCTGGCGTTTGATATTGGTCTGCACCTCGACTACCGCAGCACGGATATGAATGAGAAGGAGGTCAACATCCGTCACATGGTCATGAAAGCCGCTATTGTCATTGACAAGTACTGGGCGCTGTTTTTGGGCCGGCCCACCAGCATCAAGAGCCAGGACATTGGCATGGACTTGTTGACGAAACGGTTCTCCATGATGGTGTCGTTGCCTGGCGAGGACACCAGTGCCACTGATGCCGGCGGCAACCGCAGCAGCCGCCCGGCCAAGATGAGCAACGAGGAGATTTACGAGTACCTGTTTGAGCTGATGGAGCTGGCCGGTAAGATTGTTGAGACCCGAGAACTGCATGCTTGGAATGGTGGCAACGGCGGCGGTGGTGGTGGCAACAACGGTGCCAGCGCGTTCAGCGGTGCTCCTGGGTACGGTGCAGGTGTGCGCAACAGTGCGTCGGCCAGCAGCTTTGCGACCACTATGCCGTTTGCAGGCGGCGCAGGTGCCGGTGGCAACATGAGCGGCAGCGGCACCCTCCCCTCTGCCGGTGGTGGTGACAATGTCTTCGCGCTCAACGAGTCCGAAGAGAATGCGTATCTGCACGTTATCAGCCTGGATCGCCAGCTGCAAAACTGGTACCGCCGTCTGCCAGACCACCTCACTTGGAAGCCGGCCAATATCAAGGCGGCACCCATGAGCTTCTTCTTGCTACACCAGCAGTACCATGTCTCCATGATCTTGCTGCACCGCCCGTGGGCCAAGTACGGATCAATTCTTCACTCGGGCGGCTCGAGCACAAACTCGCATCCAAGCCCGTCATCCCCATCGGGCGGTGGCGGCAGCACGGCAGCCAACCATCACGACTCGTCCAGCAGCAATGCGACGGGCAGCCACGCTGGCGGTATGACCGTGGCGCAGCAGCAAGAGCATATGTACAACGGCATTGCAGGCCAGAGCTCGCACGCCACGGCCGCCAGCCACTCGGTGCTCGGTCTCGGTAATCCGCAGTGCATTGTCGACGACAGCCGCACCACTCTGTCGCGCAGCATCTGCACACAGCAGGCTATCCGCGTCGCGCGCATCTTCTGGCAGCACCGCCAGCGGTTTGATGGCCGCCGCATCTGCGTTACGGGCATCCAGCATGCCGGCACCGCTGCGATTGCGCTGATTGCCGCGCTGGCCTACCAGCAGAGCAACGACGCCAACCGTCGCTCGTATCTGGGCTACCTCGAGATCCTGTCGTATGCGCTGACCGACATGAGCCACACGTACCAGCCGGCGTCGCGCATGGACGAGTTGCTGAAAGCAGTTCTCGAACAACTGCGCAGAAATGTCTACGGACCCGACTACACGGCAGCCATGGCGGCCGCGACGTCTGCCGGCACCAACGCCAGCAGCAGCAACAACAACAACAACAACAATGGCCGGCCAGGCAGTGTTTCTTCATCGACAGCATACGGCAGCGAGATGGGTGGTACCGCCTGTGGCAACAGTGGATGGCACGGTCTTGGCAGCGTGGGTGGGGGCGGTCCCGGCAGTGTCAACAGTGGTCCGGGAAGCACGCCGACGCCGACAGTCAGCGGTGCACCCGGCGGCAGCAATGGCATTGATGTGTACAGTGTGCTTCCCGCGCGGCGCGAGAATCCTGATGCCGACGCACTTCAGTCTTTCAAAAAGCGCCGGCCTGCTCCCTCGAGACGTGCGTCCGAATTTACTCGGCCCCTGCCGTCCTTCTTCGCGCAGCACACTCCTCCCGGTCCCAATGGTCCCAGTGGTCCCAATGGCAGTACGCCCACGGCTGCGCTCATGAATGGCGGTGGCGGCCTATCCGCAATACCGTCAACACCGGCTGCGTCGGCCGCGGCAGCTTCCGCGGCAGCAGCTGCTGCCGCTGCGTCTGCAGCAATCCACCACCCTAGCAACAGCCACCACCATATGCATGCAGCTCAGAACCATTTGATGAACAGCTTTTTCTCGGCCGGCACGCCCAGCGGCAGCGGTGCTGCGTCTGACAGCTGCGGTCCATTCAGCCTGGACTTCCTCAACGGCTCAGCCATTGATCTTGACGAAGACGACCGCAACGATGCCGCGGGCTGGCTGCGCGGTAGCGGCCTTGACGACTACGTGCTCGTGCAGCCTGATGCCTCGGACGGCTGGGCCCTGAACGGCCACAACCACCACAACGAGATTCAGAACAAGCACCACCGTCACCACCAGCACAGCCAGAGCCACGGCTCCTTTGACATGCCCATGGCCGACTGGATGGTTGGTCCATCCGTCGTGGCTACAGCGGCTGTTGCAGGTGTCAACGCAAAAAGTTCACACTCGGCGTCGTCGACGCGCAGTAGCAATGCTGCCGATATCGGTGCGGCTCTTGAGGCGGAGCATAAGGCGGCCGCCTCGGCTGCCAGCCTGAGGGGTAGTAAAAGCAACACCTCTTCCTCAAACGACAGCACCACCAGTGCTACCACGCGCATTTATGCGGGTAATCCATCGCCTGCTACGGGCGGCGCCAGTGCCTCGGACTCAAGCATCAAGACCCGCGCCAGCCTCGACAGTTTGCGCCCACACATGGACGTCCGCGACAACAACAGCAACTCTTCGACTGGCGAGGATGAACACGGTGTCAAGAACAGCCTCGACTGGATGGAGGCCGACGGCCCCCTCGATGCGCTTAGCCCCGTCAGCCTCAGTGGCCTTGTCGTGCAGACAGTTGAAAAGACTGTGGGCGACGGCAGCGGTAGTTGCAACAACAACAACAACAACAGCAACAATAATGACGGCTCGGATGGTAATGGTAACAACGGCGGTGCGACCGGTGGCAACACTGGCGGCGCCGGGTCAATGGCCGGCCACGACGACGACCGCAATCACGACCTGGACTACCTCAGCTTCTAGGCGGGTGTCTCGCGTATTTTTTTTCTCTCTCTTGATCGTCCTCTCTTTCCTTTCTGTCTTTTGTCTTCAGTCTCGTGCCCGGATGGCAGGTTTCGGGGTTTCCTTTAAAATGCTTTGCTTTTTATCTACTGTAACGAAACGTGGCGCGCTATCATCTTTGGAAAGGGATCTGGATTCTGTGGCGAAACTTGCCAGTGCAACTCTTTCGGGCATGATTTATCTATCTGAAATTTTTAAATTGTTCGTGTCGTTATTTCCTTGCCGCTGTCTTCGACTTACTCAGGTTGAAATGTGTATTTTGAACTATTTATTTTGTTTCACAATGTTTTGAGCTGAATTTTAAGTTGCTACCATCAATCTACGGTAAGCAATTTGCATTCACGGCTTTTTGTTACACAAGCAGCAAACATGACCCTTTCAGTTTTGATTGCAACGAGGCGGCCAGTGCTTTGCAAATTCAGCATCTCACGATCTTTAAATACATCTTGTCAGCCAACTATAATGCTAAAGCAAATCTTTATTCTCCTTCGATTCCCCTTTGCCATCAACCGCAGCAGTCATTTCCTCGCATGTGGGAACACACGAACACGCAAGCATGCGAACGCACCCATATCTGCCTCGTTTTCAGCCTGTGCTCCACAATCGCATCCATCCAAGGAGACGTTTCCAGCTACAACAACCTGCCGGGTAGCACAGTGGTAGCTGCGCCTGCCTAGTAAGCAGGAGGTCCGCGGTTCGATCCCGCGTCTGGGCAAACCGTAAATTGTTTCTTTTTTGCATTTTTTGGTAATTTGTCGTACTTTTTCGGTCATGTGTGGCATTTGGCATAAATAGCAAAAACGTCGTAACGGTGAGAACGATGCTGATACCGCATGCCCTTTTTTAGTTATGTTTTTGCGCGTTGTATCGCCGTGGAAATGAACCAGTACACGGGTACTCCGTACGGAGTAGTCGTTTAACAGCGAGTAATATGCGTCTTCGGTTTAATCTTACTCCTATGAACATTTTAAAAAGGAGAAAGAGAAAAAAATAAAGAATAAATAAATAGAAAAGCGAAGTGAAAACGAGATTTTCATCGCCAACTTTTTGTTAGGAGTATGGTTCACGACGAGCAAAGGCACACCTAGGTCCAAAGTCCAAAGAAAGAGAGACACAAAAACACTGTTCAAGCCGACGTCCCACATCACACAACTTGACAGAACCGCCTGGCCGTCCCCATGTGTTACAATGTGTTGGTACAACAATGCTTGCTCCTCGTGGCAAGACACACAGCTTTTGACAGGTTTCCAGCTCGCGTCTTCCCCAGGATCCCACTCATAACGTGGCACAAGCAGATCTGAATGGGCTGCAATTTGAATGGAGCATAGCATCACGGCGGCACAAGTGGCCCAGAAAAGTCAAATCATATTTTGGTTTCTCAGTTTCTTTGGGGTGGTGAGCAATTACTCGGTACGTAAATCGCAATACTTGTTCCTTGTCTCTGGGGGTGGAGGCCGTTTCTCTCGACAGTACATGTACGAAGTAAGTCGAAGTGATTTGTGATGGTTAGTGCTGGCGCTTTCTTCAAGCGTCTGTTGACAATTTATCGTTATATGGATTTACCGTACTCTGGTATTCGTATTCGACTGTACCGTGATCCTGTACGACTTCCTGGATGCGAGGAAGCTATACAATTGATCTGGTGGTAACGTGTCTACTCTATCTAGGAATCTAAAGCCACCAAAATTATATATAAAACTTTTTTACTTACGAGTATAGCGATACGTTACCCTTAAATAAGTAAATCCGGTCGGATATATACGGTGGTATTTAACCACCGTTTATACCTCTTAATTATATTACTTTTAATTAAACGGAATACGTATATACGTATATTAATTACCGGTATATTTATACCGATATTAACTTTTTTTTTTAAAGTCGAAATATCGCGGTATAATATACCGTTCCCTTTTTTTTTCGCTCCCTCCCTTCGGGACCGTCTTTTTAACTCTTAATACCTTTATTAATACCCGAGGGTACCTCGTACTCGTCGTTCCCGTAAAAGTTTAAATATTACCTTCCGTTACTCTTTTTATTTATACCTCCTTTTAAAACTCGATAAAATTCGTATTAATAAGTTTTCTTAACGTATTATTATACTTCGTTTTCGTTATAACGTCGGCCGGGTTATTAATATTAAAAATTTACTTAATTTCGGTTATCTCCCTCCTTTCGTATAATTAACGTAATATCGTTATATTAATTATTAACCTCTTCTCCGTTATCGTCTTAAACCTTATAACGGTATCGAAGACGCTTTTATTATTTATATATATTATAAATAATATTTTTTTCCCGTAAATTTAATTTATAATAACCTTTATATAACTTATTAAATTAAATTTATATATTAAGGCGTATAACTTAACCGTTAATATAAATTTAATAACGCGTTTATATTTAATAAATAATTAATATACGATATTATACTTTTTTAATATATTCCGAATCGTAATAATATAATTAATTTAAAAATTTAAATCCTTATTATTAACGAACGTACCGTTTATAAAGATTATTACTTAAATAATCTTCTCGTCGAACTTTACGAACTTAAAATTACGGTACGGGTTTTTAATTTATTATTAAAGCCGGGCGTTTAAATTAAAAATTTCTTTTTTACCGGGCTCCGTATATTATATTATTAAAAAAAGGTCGAAGGCGGCTTTTAATTAATACACCGATATTATATATACGTTATAAGCGCGTTAAATAATATATTATTATTACGGGCCTAGAAGTATTAATATACGGCCTCGTATACCCTTATTAATTTACGGTACGTCGGTAATTAAATTAATATTATATATTTAAGTCTTTTACGAAAGTAAAAACGTACCGTTAATTTCGATTTAAAGTACGCCGCCGTTAAATTTAAAGGGCGAAGTCGGCGTAAACGTTTTCCGAAGTTTAATTAAAAAGTTAACCTTTTAAAAGGCGTTTTACTTTAGGGTAACGAATTCGTCGTCGACGAAGATAAACGTATTATTAATTTATAAATTAATAATCCCGAAAACGTCGTTTATACGGATTATAAAATATATATTATAAATAAATTAAGTTATCTTTAATACCGTAATATAATATTTAATATAAATAATAAATTAATAATTATTAACCTTTAATATATTATATAACGGCTTTTTAATATATAAAACTTCGTTATTAAGTAAAGTTAAAATCTCTTTTATTATAAAATTAAAATTAACGTAAAAGTCCTTAATTAAATTTATAAAAGTTTAAACGTAAACTTAAAAAACATTACGTAATAATAATTATATACCGGGGCGTAATTTATAAACCGTAATAAAAAGTAAAAGGCGTTAATTTATCCGTTAAATAATAAACGATTAAGTTAATATAATTATTTTATTAAAGTCGTTATACGTTTATACGACGAAACGACTCTTTTTAATTACTTATATAATATTAACGTATTTAATTTTATTAACGAAATAACCGTTAAAAAGCCGTATATTACGCGGTACGTTAATACGGGGGATTAACTCGAAAACGCCTTTTTTAAGTAATCCTAAAATCTTTATACGCCGCGAGTATTTATAAGTCGGTACGGGCGGCGTTACCGTTAAATAAACGGTTATAATATTACCGATTAAATATACGAATATAACGGCCGGGGCGTACGGCGCGGGCGGCCTTTACCTCGTCGAAGAGGCGGTGTTACGGGCGTTATAATAATTTTATTTTTTACCGCCGGGGCGGTTACGGGGGCTTAATTAAGGCCTTTATAAACTTTAACGGAGGTATTACGGAAAGTACCGTTAATACCGTTACCGTAATTTATCGTTATATCTTCGTTTATAATAACGCGTATATGGTACGGGCCGGCTTAACCGGCGTCCGTATTACCGTTTTTAATACTATTACGAGGAAGGCAGTTGCCAACTACCTTCCCGTACGACACGTGACGGCTATGCCACTAGCCGTCACGTGGCGCGGCCTTCCCAGGCCGCACCAAGGGGTATAAGTGGCTTTTCTCCCATACGTAATAGTCCGTTAACTTAATCATCAATCATATATTATTTTACTCTATTTCTTAGTCGCTCACATCGCACCCTTATACTGTCACGAAGTCTCATAAAACCGTTATACCCTCGCTTTTACCTTACATCGCCGCTGCCTAGTATTTCGATACTAGCCGTGGCCGCGCCTCGTGCGCAACAAATACGTTAAACGAATATTTAATCCGTTAAATTAAGTTTAATAAAGTCCGGGTTATTACGAAGACGTAGGGCTTTTATAATTTAACGGTTTACGCGCGCCTTTTTAAAGTTTCGTATTATTATACGAATTATACGCGCGCGTTACGTAATAATAAACGAGGGGCTCGCCGTTAATATTATACGAGGGTAGGCACCGAATACGAGGAGGGTTAAAATAATACCGTTAAGCTTTACGGTATCGTTAATAACCTTAATCGTTATTTATAAGGCCGTTTACGGGTTTAAATTAAGAGCTTCGCGTTTAATTAACTTATAAGCCCGTTTAACGGGTTTATAATACCGTTCGATTTTATTAACGGTATAATAAGTTTCGGTGGGTATTAATTTAGTTTTTATACTTATTAAGACCGTATTATTTTAAAACTTTTTACTCGTAAAATTAATACCTTAATTATATACGATAAAATTAAGAGGGCTTTAATATACGTTAATTTAATACTCTTTAAGTTTATTCTACGTATATTAACTCGTTATATTATTAAGTATACGGGCCGTTTAAAATCCCGTAACTTTATTAATTACGTAAATATATAACTTACCGTTAAAGTAAGTTACGTTAACGATAATAATACCGTTAAAAACGACGTTATAATCCTCTTTAATATTAAATTTAAAACGTTTAAAAAGACCTTAATAAAGTTAATAACTCGTATAAAAGTCTTTAATCTCTTATAAATCTTTATACGTAACGTTAATATAACCGGCCGTTTATAAAAGCCGGTATAAACGGTTAATAAAGGGGTAATTAAAACGGCGGTATAATCTTTTAAACTCCGTCGCCGTTAAATAATTATAAAAACCGGTAATATACGCCGTCTCCGGGGTATTAATAAATACGTACTTAAAACGTTTAATTACCGGTATATAACCGGCGGGACCGATTATTAAATCTTTCGTATTATCGAAATAATACTTTAAGTAGTTTATATTTATTAACGAAAGTAAAAAAAGGGTATTAATAAGTATTATATAAAAGTCGACGTTTCCGATCGGAGTCTCGATACCGTAAAATCCGATTAATTTAAACTCTCCGATACCGAACTTAATATTTACGGTATTTATAATAACGGTATTAAGTATAACCGTTAAACGAAGTTTTTATAAGGCCTTAAATTACGGTAAACCGTAGGTTAACCGTCTTATAACGCCGGTATTTACGATAAAACTTAGAAATTTAATTTAATCGTATTACGAAAAGTTTACGAATAAAATAACCGTATTATCGGCTTATTAATCGGAGGGTTAAATATCCTCCTTAAAAGCCTCCGGAGTAAGCGTATATAAATATTTTTAACCGTTTAATACGTTTATAACGGTTAAGTTACCGGTCGTTAATTAAGACTAGAAGGCGGTATAAAATTACGTTAGTTACGTAAAGTCGTTATCGCCGTCGCTTTTAACGTTTTAATCGGACTAACTAAAGTTACTTTCGGGACGTTATTCGCCTTTTAAGTCCGTTATTTAAATAAAGTATTACGTTATAATACCGCCCTTATTATTAACTTATACCTTTTTATAAGCCGCTTTTTTAACTTTAATATATAACCTTTAATAATAACCTTTTTTACCGTATATAAAGTATTTAAAAATACTCCCGGAAATATTAATAAATTACTTAATACCCGAGTCTTTATAACCGTAATACCGGTTAAAATAATAAATAAAGGCCGTACCGGAGCCGGACGTAACGCGCTCGTTTACGCGTACTAAGTCGTAAATAATACGGTATAAATTATCGGGGCCGCCGTTAATTAATACCGCCGTCGTAATATAACGCGAGGTCCGAGGGTTTTATTCGTAAACACTTATTAACCGCGCGTATAAAGCGGGTAACGTATCTTCGTATTTCTCGAACGCCTTAAGACTTTAGGATAGTTTTATATAAAAGTTTTTTATAACCTCCGCGAACGTTTTATTAAGTAATACCGCCGTAATTTTAAAAAGTAAAAAAGCGTATTATTTACCGCGTTTAACGCGTAATATAATATTTCCTTCGAACCGTTATAATATACGTTAAATAATTAATTTTTAATCCTTCGTATTAGCTTTAATTACGTTATAATAATTATAAACTTTTTTAATTATTATTATAATTAAAAGCGCCTTATAAATATAAGTTTTTTTAAGCCTTTAATTAATAATAAAACGAATAAATTACTCGATTCGGAAAACGAAGTTTATTTCGTTATTAAAATTATTATACTTTATTTTAACCGGGAAAAACTTTTAAATATTTTTAATAATATATAATTAATTTTTATTATTAAATTACGAGTCGGGTTAATAAATAAAATTAATAAAGTCCGCGTTAAAAATTTAATTATTTTTATCTCCGGGTATACCGTATAACGATATAAAAGTACTTTAACGATAAAACGGACCGTTAAAGCGTTAACTTTACCCTTAACCTTAATATTAACCGTACGAGGAGGTTTTAAAACCTTTAATCGGGAGTATATTTAAGTATATATTACCGTTATACGGTTACGGGATATTATCGTTAAATAACGGGTTATTATAAGCTTAATTATTAACGGGCGTAAGAGTTACGTCGCCGCGTAAGTTATTAAGCTCGACGCCGGGGCCCGGAATCGGAAGTTTATAAGTAAATATACCCTTTTCGTTATTTTAATTATTATTTACGGGCGTACGATTAATATTAATCGGGGTATCGTCCGGGTTAATTATAACGCCGGGTACGACGGGTTTATTATTAAAATAAATTAAACGGTATATTAAGTAGACTTAATTAATAAGAATTAATTTTTAAATCTTTTCGTTATACGTTTTTATAATCGTAATTTTAATAAATTATTTAAACGAGTTAATAAATTATTCGTATACGTTACGAGTTTAAAGCGTATTAATTAAAATTTACGTAAAGTTATTATTACCGTTATAATAATTTTTAACGTAAATACCTCGTTTTATAAAAATACGTTTAAAGTTTAATAAAACCGTAAAATAAACCGTAATAAACTCGTCGACGGTAACGTTTTTTAATATTTCTTTAAAAAGGTATTAAAAGTTATTATTAATAAACGTATAACTTTCGGTCTCGTTAATAAATACGCGAATATACCTTTCGACGTTATTAAACTTTTAATTAAAAGCTTATTAATTAACGTAATTAATAATATCGTTTATTTTAATTATTAAAAGTAATCTTTTAATTAAAGTAATTTTCGAAATAATTTTAAATAACTTTCGAATAATTATAAAGAGTTAATATTATAATAATATAAAGAAACCTTATTAATTAATATAAATTTATTATACTTTAATATTCGTATTTAATTATACCGTAATTTTATACGACTTCTTAAATATAAGGAAGTTATATAATTAATTTAATAATAACGTATCTACTCTATCTAGGAATCTAAAGCCACTAAAATTATATACAAAACCTTTCTACCTACGAGTATAGCGATGCGCTACCCCTGAATGGGTGGATCCGGTCGGATGTGTACGGTGGCATTCAGCCACCGCCCATACCTCCCAGCCACACCACTTCTAACCAAGCGGAGTGCGCGCATACGCATACCAACCACCGGTGCATTCATACCGACACGTTATATAATAGGAAGAGTAGAAGATATGCAAATTAGAGCTTGAGCACGACAGATAAACTGCATGCGACATGCACGAGCTTCCTATGCGCGGCAAGATGTAGAAGCTGAACGTGGGAAACAGGACGTACATGCTCGGGTCTATGCTCGGGTCTATGTGTATTCTATGGCTACGCAAGTCAATGAGGAAGCTGGGAAAAAGGCGGGGAAAGAATGCGAGTCGACTGAACTTATCAGTCAATATCAGCGGACGTCGACAACAATGACCACAAAACATAACAAAATGGTCCACATTGACGGGCCAGGACTGTGGAGAAACCGGGGTGCCTGGAAAGATAGATAAAAAGCAAAGAAAGAGAGACAAAAAGAAACGTGGATGGGACGTCGACAAGGAAGAAGCGGGTGGCCTCGTAAGGACCGCCCGACGCTTGATCGATTTCAATGTCGGTCGCCAACCGCATCCATCACTTGTCACTTGTTCTTTTTGTCGTCAATTGCCCTATCAATCGGCAAGGCTCTCTTGAGAAGTGTAAACGTCGTACTCAGTAGAGTAGTGCGTGGTTGAGAGAGCGCTGCAGTTGCGGCAGCCGACCCGCACCTTCCTATCGTGGCAGTTGGGCGACTGGGGAGGGACAGTGTACTCTGATTGGCTGGGCCAGCCCGATCGCGATACAGATAGAGTTTGTCCAGTTTTGGGGCCCGCGAGGCAGGAACGGAAGGAACCAAAAAGGAAGCCAGAAGCGCAGAAGGAAGGCGAGGAACGGTGCATCCTGGCTCGCTTTCCCCCACCTTTCTAGGCCATGCGATAACGATTGATGCTCTGTGACTAACCTCTGGTTTTTTGGGTCCTGATGGCTTTCGTGAGCGGTACTTTTCGAATTAGGGCAAAATGGTGAGTTGAAGAAGAAACAAAGTTCTCGATCGAACATGGAAGATGGAGACAGACTCATTCATCTCTTTCTGGCTATTTCCTTCCATGTTATCCAGCCTATATCTTCAACACTGTAAACATGGTTTTCCCGGGAGAAAAAGACAGAAAAGACAGAAAAGAAGACATTTAGGTGACAAGAACTGCCGGAAAAGAAAGATCAACGCCTCGGCGTTAAAGTCTGGCCCAGTGCTGACTTTTCTTCTTCGGCTGGTCTTGTCGAGCGCCACTTTGCGCTGCTTTTTCCTTTATTTGGGGCTGGACCAGCCAGGCGCAAAGTTTGCTCAGAAATAAGCTCAGAGCTAGGGTCACGGAAGTGGCGCTACGACCGCACTGGAAAGGGCAAGAAAGAAGTGGCCAAGAAGAACCAAAGCCACCCAGGATGCTACTCTGATACGGCTAGGACGAGAACAACAGTCGACAATGGCCGATGGAGTACGTCGTACACCGTGATGACCGCGGTCGGCGTGAGCCTGTGAGATCCATTGGGCTTCTTTGATGTCGATATTTGTTGCCCGGTGAGGCTGGTGATGGATGTCTGGAAAGAGAAAGAGGGCTTCTGATAGCGGGTGAGAGTGGACGAAGAAGACGAAGAGGATGTCGTCCAGAATTTCGACTCGCCAACAATCTTTGTCATGTGGCAGGCTGCAGTGAATGAAGCACGGCTTGCCGGGATCGAGCTCAGCTCTTTCCCTCTCTCATTACGTATCGTATCTTTGCTGCGTATGCGTTTTTATTGCTCTTCCCTGCCCTTGTTGTCTTCAAATTAGGACCACCCGCTGCGGCTGGTACTGCACCAACGGCCCACCAATCCACCAAGGCCGATCTCTTTCCCTTCTCGGCGGCCACGGCGTTCGCCGTCTTTTTGTCCTTTTTAGAGCGGGCGAGCAGGCAACGGTGGGCAGGCAAGCCGGATGACAGATAACAAGCAGAAGAAGGGCAAAGTTGACACCGGAAAAGTCAGAATAAGCAGAAAACAGGACAAAATCTCCACAACGCCAAGGCTTTCTGGTGAGAGCTTGTTAACGACGCCAAACGACCGCGTTATCCCTTACCGGCAACACCCCCGCTCTGCCTATCATTGCTTTTTCTCATTTGCTCTTTTTTCCACGTCTTCTTTTCCTTCTTCCTTTGTCCCACTACGTCGTACTGTCGTCTCTCTTTCTCATCCTTCCGCATGTTCCTGCTTATCACTACTGTCTTTGGAATCAAAGCTTCCAAGCTGCCCAACTTTTTGCAAGATCCCATCCGCTGATCTCCTTCCGGGGTCGTGTGCTGCCTGCAGATTGTCGTTCCTAATCATTCTTGTCTTCCTATCAGTACCCAAAAGCTGCTCGAGTCCTTATTTATTTATATCTTGCAGGCCCCCCATCCCATCTTTTTTTTTCCTGTCACCATGCTGCATCTATTGAGCCTAAGTTTGGAGCTGTCAAGTCAAAGATCTCCTGTCAATTCTGGTTAATCTGGACCCTCGCGCCTCTTCGCTCGCGTCATCCTACTGCTTAACCTCGTCTCTCTCCAAAAAAATGCGCTTCTTCTCAGCAGCCGCTGCCGCTGCCGCTCTGGCGGTTGTCCCGACGGCACTTGCTGCTCCTCATCAGGAGTACAGCGACCCATGGAAACATGGCAAGATATCGCCCAAGGTGTTGATCATCAGCCTGGTGGGTGCACACTGCAGTTTCTTCTCTTTTTATTTCGACCCGGTCTCTATTCTGTGCTGACCCAGCCCCCCCCCTTGTCCAGTTCTCCCCTGAAGCCGATATTTGGTACGAAAAGCTGCCCAGCAGCGGCCTCGGCGACCTGTTGGATGTCAACGTGACTGCCCCCGGCTTGTCCATGCTCTTCCCGCATGTCCAACTGTGTGGCCGACGGCAGCATCTGCCAGATGACGACGGGCGAGTCTGAGATCAACGCGGCCTCCAGTGTCATGGCCGCCGCGCTCTCGGGCAAGTTTGACCTCACAAAAACCTACTTCTTGATCGCCGGCATCGCCGGCATCAACCCCAAGTACGGCACCCTCGGCAGCGTCGCCCTCGCCAAGTACACCGTCCAAGTCGCTCTGCAGTACGAGTTTGACGCCCGCGAGATGCCCTCCAACTGGTCCACGGGCTACTTTGGCTACGGCACCGACGCGCCCAACGTCTACCCGGGCAACGCCTACGGCACCGAGGTCCTGGAGATTAGCGAGACCCTGCGCGACCTCGCCGTCGGCTTCGCCAGCAAGGCCAACCTCAGCACCGACCCCACCGCGTCGGCCTATGGCCAGCTCTACAAGGCTGTGCAGCCCGCCAGCCTGTATGCGCCCGCCTCCAAGCCGCCCTCGGTCGTCAAGTGCGACACCGTCACGAGCGACGTCTACTTCTCCGGTACGGTTCTGGGCAATGCCTTTGAGGAGGTCACCAAGGTCTGGACCAACGGCACCGGCGAGTACTGCATGACCGCCCAGGAGGACAGCGCCGTGCTCGAGGTGCTGGTGCGTCTGGCGATTGAAGGCATCGTCGACTTCAGCCGCGCCATCCTGATGCGCACGGGCTCCGACTTTGACCGCCCGCCACCCAACGAGACCGCCTTTGACAACCTGCGCATTGCCGACCAGAACGGCTTCGAGATTGCCATTGACAACATTTACCTCGCCGGTGTCGAGATTATCAAGGGCATCTTGCACGGCTGGCACTCCACCTTCCGCAAGGGCGTCAAGCCGGCCAACTACATTGGCGACATCTTTGGCAGTCTGGGCGGCAAGCCCGACTTTGGCCCCGGCAGCACCACCAACGGCACGGGCTACAAGCCGTACGGCCGCTCGGGCGACCAGATGCGCCGCCGCGGTCTGAGCAGCGGCATGGGCCGCAAGGCCGGATATGCCAAGCGGGCGGCTGTCGGCCAGCACTAGGAAGGTCAACGTGGTGAAAAGGAGGTCGAAAAGCGTACGAAAGGATGTATGTAATGAACGTAAACGTATCTATATATCATGTTAACAGAGACGGCCGTATCCCTGATGATGATTGTGTGTGTCGTGTACCTGCAACTGACTTGCTGTGCTGTACCACCACATCCTACCGGCAGCGACCAATCCGTCTCGTCTCCTTGGGCCACTTGTAGCACTATTTGAATGCCTGTCGTCTGTCAAGGTAAAGTAAGGTGTGTTGTTGTTTCCATTGGACCTGTCGTTGTTGTTTAGGTTGCTGTCGTCTGATGTACCTCCGAACAGTGCTGTCGCTGGAAAGCCTATACCAGCACCGGCCGGGCTCACCCCGTTGCTGTTTTCGCTTCGAATAGCACCGCCAGTCTTTCCAATAGGGTTGAAAATGCAGGCGACGCCGGACCGCTCGCACCGCGTACGGACACGGCTACCAGCCTGCTTCGGGCACTGCAGCTTCTGGCCGTGACACGGTCGCACGCCAAGCGCGTCGTGGCAGGACCGGCTATGGCGGCGTATTGCACTTTGCAGGCTGTGTGATTGTAGATCAAAGAAAGTTTGAAAAAAGCGGCGGCATCAAACGGGATGGCCCGCCGTGTGGATCTTTGTGCTTGCGTTTGCGGCAGGCGCGACCCTGAATGCATACATGTAATGCGCACTCAAAATCATGTTAATTATGCAAGCATTTAAACACGAAGCACAATTTGCGTTAGTGGTTCGCTCCCCGTTGCATTACTCCACGCTTTGGGAAAGCGGCATGTAGCACAAAGGATGTTTGGGAAAGCGGCATGTAGCACAAAGGATGCAGCACAAATTGGAGATGCAACGCTGCATAAAGACGATGTCGCTTCTTTCGAATAGAGACTTGCTGACCACCATCTCACGCGACTTGGACTCGTTCAATCTGGCGATTGTCGAATAAAACCGTCACAGAATGTGCCTCACGAGGGAAAATTCAATACGACTTGTCGCGTGTGTGATATCCAACTATCAATATTAATCTTATTAGAAATGGGCTGGATTCAATGACGGGCAACAAAATACGACGTGCGACGCTGGCGTCAGCCACAGTAGATACTGTACAAGGGTCTCTAAAAAGTGTCAGCACACGCCGCATGGATCGTCTTGTGGCTCGCCCTATCTATGGTCTGGCAGCTTATTCGTTTTATTTTCTTCATTACCTACCCTTCTTTTCTTCCCTTGCTTGCTCTTATTCGCATCCTTTCTATTTTGCTGGATCGCGATGGTTTCGTTTCGTCTGACCTTTCAGCCTCGCCAGTTATCTCCTTCCATGATGCCCTCTATGCTGATCACCGCGATTCTCTCACTTGACGAGCGTCACAGACCAAGACAAGAATATTCTGGACGCCGATCCTTCGCTTCTTTTGTCTTTTATCTCTTTTGTCATGGGAATATTAGGAAGAGCGCCCCCGCTTACGTGCAGGGCACGGCCTAGAGCTAGCTAAGCAAGGTCCCGCCGTTGGCCCGTCGGGACGCCCGTTGGCCGTGGCCGTTTACACCCTTTTTTGTCTAATGTCGATCCCAAAACGGAGATGGTCAAGAAGCATGTCATGGAAACTCAAGATAGAGGAAAGATAAGAGACGCGGAGGCGCAGGGAGTGCAGCAATACCGCCCGAAGGAATACAGAAGGAGCAGGGCCAGACACGCATATTGAACCAGTGTTTGAGGGTTTACTATTTAGAGAGCAGTCGCGTCGTTTCTTTTCTCACTGTCTGTGTCCAGCCGCTCCCCCTTTCTTCAAGAAAAAAAAATAGTTCCCCGGATCCACGTATGTTAGACTCTGTGATTCTGGCAATCCTGTCTTTTGCACAGTGCCTCTCACTCGGCATCGATATGGCCTTTCTAGTTTCGCGTCCCTTCCCCTGGCTCCCCCTAAACTTAGGACGTAGATTCAAGATGCTCTGCATTGAGTAAGAAGCTCTTCCTTTTTGCAATAAACTACAGCCATCGATCGTGTTGTTTTCTACGGCGTGCCGGATCCGAATTGCCCCTGATGTGCCCTTGCATTAGGGTGTCTCGATCTCTCGTATTTCTCGTCGTATCCTCTGTGACATTCTCTCGAAACTCTACCTTCTTCGACTTGGTCCCTCAAAGCACATCACCAGGGGCGACGCTCTCAATGTGACGAAACAAAAACTGCTCTTGACGCTTTTGGTACTCGGGCGGAAGGAGAGACTAGAACAAAGACTTGCTTGGCACCAGACGACAATACAACATGGCCCATCGATTTGAAAACAGCGAGACGGTCGGTGTCCTCGTCGACGAAATAACGATCTCTTTCGAGCAGGCATCCCAGCTTTACAGCCTCTGGAAGTCTCGCCGCGAGCGCTCCAACCACTACCGACGACCAGGACACACCACCGCCACGCTCAAGACCAAGACACTGCAGACAAATTGTGCCCTCACAACTTCACTCAACCTCGGCGCTCGAACCAAGGAGACATATAGTGTCGGCGCGGCTATTCTTGGAAACGCATTTGTTCGCGGAGACAACGCTGGGCGACGAGCTCTTATAGCACAACGTGATCTGATCCACGACCAGGTAGCACTTCTTCAAAGAGCCGACGGCGGACCGCTTGACATCAATGTCATCCTGCAGGCATCTGAGACGGTAAGGCTGGCAGCCATCCAGGCCCTCATCGACCAATACAGACGCATGGCCATCGATATGGACCGTGGCGAGGTGCCGCGGGAACTGCCGCTACCAAAATGGCGTTCGGCCTCACGGCACGAGTTTTTGAGGCGAGACTCACGAGAGGAGAGAAGGGTGCCGAGAAATGAACAGATGGTGGACCGCGATCACAATCACAATCACAGCTACAACCTCTACCACAACCGCAAAGCCTACCCAACACTGATTCCACTGGAAGGTGCCCCGCATCAATCACGGTCACCAGCCCCGGCCCGCGTTCCCATACCCGCTCCCGTCCCCGTCGCCCCACCACCGCCAGTCGCACCTTCTGCCCGATGGCTGACCTACCTCGACGACGACAACCGCACCACCGCTTGGTCCGTTCTGTCGGGTCCCTTGGTCTTTCAGTCAGAACCACCTTCGCCGCCGTTGACGCCCAAAGAGCTCGCCCTATTACCGGCTCAGCCACCTGTGCCGCCTCTGCCCGAAAAGTTTAAGCCAGCCGCCGCAAAAGTTTTCTCTTTGGACGCCACTGGCCATCCTCACAGCACGGAACATATACATGCACGGCCACTACCACAAAGGCCCATTGCAGCCGACCTTGAGTCGGCATACAATAGTGGATTCGACTTTGAAGGGCACGCTCCAATGGGCGGGAGTGCCAAGACTGGCAACAGCGGAAACAGCAGTGGCGGCACAACCCTCGTCCGCCCGAAGAACAGCGTCTTTCACATATTTTGCCCTGAGGCCATGGCCCTGCAGGTCGACGTGCGCCGTCCCGTGCCGTCGGCTGCTCGCAAATGCCGGTGTGGTTTCCGCTGGGAGACTGGTGGTGATCCGAAACAAATACAAAGCCGTGGTGGCCCGCACCAGTTGAAAGAAGGCTTTGGCATGTCCCGTCGCTTCTTAGCCAAGAGCCACTGCGAGGGTATTGATGGTGGCTACGGCTGTGTTCTGTGTACATCGAGCGGCGTGGCCCAGACGTACGAGACGGCCGAAGACCTGCGGACGCACATCAACGCCGCCCACGACAAGTGGCAGATGCTACACGACAGGGATTTGGCATAGAATAAAAAATAGGAGGAGGAGGAGGGCGATTGTTTTAATACAATGTGATGATTACTTTTTGCTCTAGTTTTCTTTCCTCGTCCTGCCAGCCTTACGCCATATGCCTTTCCTTTGTCAGATCTCTTGGTCTTGAAACTTTATTAGCCACTGTACGATGCAAAGCTCTACGATGCTCGGCCATTTTCATTGCGCATCTTCGAACTTCTATATGCCTGGTGTGTAATCGGTCTTCTGGGTGGCTGACTATTCCCCTTTGTAGCCTATTCGTTCTACAGGACAGGGGACCCCCCAAATGGTCAGAAGGACAGTCAGGAAGTTTCGTTCATTTTGATTTGCCTATGAGAAGTCCTTGAATTTTTGAAGTGCTGGCTTTGACGTGTCCTGCAAATTACATGGCACATCTTGTCGAGAGAGAGCCATAAGGGCGCTCCTATCACAGCCTTCGTAGGCCAGCTTCTGGTAAATCACGTAGTTAGACAGAAGGGCAGGTGACCGCTGTGTCTCTCCCGTCTTATCGGTGAAGAGAGTGACCGGTAACAATGACACGACGACTATCATCGAAACCATCCCAATATGTTTAAATTTCCGCTTCGAGAAGTCCTATGCCGTCATTGCCTTATCATTTACAGTTAAACCCATGTAAATTCGAGCTTTCCCCTCAAGATACCGTACTGTAAAACGTCATGGTCCAGAATATATTCAGAAGCCTTAGCAAATGGCCCAATTAGATTTGGTCTTGACGGAAGAAGTCAAGAAACTTTGACAGAAAAATATTGGCATTTTCGCAAACATCGCCCGCCATTTTACAGTACCTAGTGAAGAAATAATAAAAAAGGACAAATTTAATTAAACATGCTTTGGTATATGCGAGCAACCGAAACAGAACAAATATAGGAAGGCAACCGCCGTCCTCTAAAATGCATCATTAGGCGTTTTTCCTGTGTCATTTTTTACAGCCTTGACATGAACCCCACGGGTCATTGACATTATGTGCTCCTGTCGAGATAGTCGATCTATGCCACTCTGACCCTCATTTCCGTCACCGGTCCCTTCGTACCGGGGCACACTTGTGCACGGAAATGAAGAATGAGGCTGACCATTTGAGCCGAGGCTCGTCAGGAAACTTTTGGTGCCGGGAAAATTGCTTGCACAGGAGCAGAAGAGCAGGCAGGGCGCGATAATCTACCAGCTCTTCTCGTGCCGCTCACCAATCCACGTCGTCCGCCTCCCACGTCTGTGGTCCACCACCTCCACCACCACCACCAACATTTCCGACAGCACTGCACAGCACCTCGTTGCGCGCCGCAAGACCGAGTACAACAAAGTGCAGCACAAAAAGCAAGACACTGACACGCCAGTCCCAGCGGAAGCGCGGCGAGGGGCGTGTGTGGTGCGGATAGCTGATGAAGGTGCGGGTGCTGCTGGTGTCGTCGGGGCGGGGCACGCCGAGATCGAGGGTGGCCAGCAAGAGGAGAGATGCGCTGACGCCGAGGCGGGCCATGTAGGGCCAGCAGGGCCGGGCGAGGCTGGCAATTTTGGTAAAGAACAAAGCGGTGCGAAGCACAAAGGCGGTGGTTGCGGCGTGGCGCTGAAGGAAGAGGGCGGTGCGGAAGCGTGCCTCGAGCCAGGGTGACTGGGGTGGCGGCATCAAGAGGTAAGGTGCTTGGGCAGCACCGGCATCAGAGTGCCGGCCCAGCAAGGGAGACGTGGATGAATGTGCCTGCGGCGACTCTCGATGGGTGCCGTGGTCATGCGAGTCTGCGTCATCGTCATCGTCCTGTTGGAGTTGCCGGTTGAGACGCCGGCGCGGTGAGAGCATGGGCCCTGCTGTTTGTGTTTGGGCGGCAGACGATGCGTCGCCTTGCTGTCCCAGGTCGGCACTCCGAGTGATCATGGGGTGGCCGCCTCGCTCGGGCGACCGACCAGCGTGACTACCGTGGCTGCCGCGGCTGCGTGTGAGGGTGAGGGATGTTGAGGGTCTGTGGTTGTTCGCATTTGCGAAGCCGTTGCGTGCAGACGACCGCAGAAACGGTGAGGGCAGGTCGTCTGAGTCATCAATAGCGGTCTCGTCGATATCTTCAACGCGCTGTGAGCCGGACGGCTCGCCATCGAGTGGGTTGCTGGATTTGAATGGGTCGGGGACCGGCGTAGACGGGAGAGGCGAATCAAGACTCTGGATACGGCGGCCACTGATGCCCACGGGCGGTGCCATGCTGGCCGACGAAGATGGTCCGGAGCGCGGGATACCAAGGCCGACACCGTCGAGGCCGTTTGAGTCGGTGCGCATTGCCAGCAACACCTCGTTGGCGCTAGGCCGCTCGGCTGGGTTGAGCGAGAGCATCTTCATCAGCAGCTGGTAGAGTTTGATAGGAAGGTCAGGTCGCTCGCGGCGCTCATAATGAAAACCCTTCCAACCGGAAATTTCGGCACGCAACTCGGCCACGTCCTCGAGCTCTTCGTTGACAATGTTTGCGCTGCGGTACGGCAGGCGGCCGAAACACATAAAGTACAGAATCATGCCGAGCGAGAAGACATCCGACTTGGTGGTGAAGTTGCCATACAAGCCAGTAACAGGATCTTGGCGCAAAACCTCGGGAGCACAATAGGAAATCGTGCCCGTGGTGCCGGTCGACTTGCGCGCGACGTTTTCGGCCTGCACCTCGCCGAAATCGCTAATCAAACAAGTGATGATGCGACCCTCGCGGTGCAACAGGCAGTTGCTGGGCTTGAGGTCGCGGTGAATGTAATTGGCGGCATGCAGGTAGGCGAGGCCGGACGTGATGTCTTTGAAAAGCGAGTAGATCTCGTCAAAGGCAAGGTGTCGGTACGACCCATACAGGTCCTGGGCTGCTCGGCCTGGCCTTTGGATAGACGGCGCATACGGGCCTTGAGCTCCTCCTTGGTGGCTTCTTTGGGCTGGTCACCGATAATGTAGCGGTGCAGGTCGCCGCCGTTGCAATACTGCTGCAGAATAAAGGCACAGGCCACACTGGGGCCGAAGCGGTTGAGCGTCACGTTCTCGAGCCATACGTGGCGGTAGGACACGAGATTCGGGTGCGACAGTTTGGCGAGCAGCTCGACCTCGACAAGCACCTTCTCAAGCCAGGCGTGGTCGTCGCCGACTGGCACGCGCTTGCAGGCAAAGTAGCCCAGCTGGCAGCCGTCGATTTCGTGCCGTACGAGCAGCACAACGCCCTTTCCACCACGGCCTAACTCACGCTCCTCGACAAAGAAGGTCCGAAAGTAGTTGGGGCTGAACGCCTGCTTATTGATCGGGTGTGCGGCGTCGGGGGGTACATAGGGTGTACTCGAAATGAACTCGGCGTCGTTGGGAACATCCTGAGGCAAGGAGGGCGAGGCTGGCGTTGCTGCAGCCGCAGCCGCAGCGCTGTTGGTGTCTGGATCGAACGCATCACCGTCGACGGACGAAGCGCTGCCTGCATCGGTATTGGCGTCGGCGTCGGTGCGTCCGAGGAGGGGTTGGAAAAGGCGTCGCAGCGGGCTACTCCGTCCTGCTCGAGAAGCAGCAGAAGCAGCAGAAGCAGCTCCAACTCCGGAGGTTGGTCGACCTCCAGAAAACGGACGGCGGCGACGAGGGAACAGGAGAGGCTCTCAGCTGGCCGACGTGGTGGCCGGCACGCAGCATACGGAAGTAGTTGGGGTCGACGTAGCCCTCGTGGCGAGTGTATCCTGTCGAGTTGTTGCTGTGGTGGCCATCATCGCCAAAATGCGGCCGTTCGGGCGACGCAGATCGCAGTGGACGGTGGCATGTCGGGCACTCTGCGACGCCGCGAATTTCGAGGCGTTGCGACGTTGGGTCATGGACGACAATCGCGTTTCGGTGGCGCCTAGGAGAGCAGAAGACTTAGTCCAATATACCCTTCGCGAGAAGCTCATAGAGTTTGAGTTTGAGCTTGAGCTTGAGCTTCAAACTTGCTGTTCCACCCGCAACGTTTTTTTTGCAGCTTTGCATAATGACGTAGGGTCGTTTACTTACAGCACGATTTCGCGCCCTTCCTGTGGGTGGTAGGGAATCAGGGACATGACTGGTCGTTTGCTGTTCTCAAGTGAACGAAACGACCAAGGGCGTGATGCATTGCTGGCCGTCGACGGAAGAGAAAACGGAAGAGAAAATTGTTGAGAAGCTCTCCTTTCTCTCCGTGCGGAAAGGCCACGAAGGGAAAAGGGATGAGTCGACGCACACCTCTTTGTGGTGGTTCGTTCTTTCCGTAATCTGGCGAGGCCAGGCAGGCTGGTGGTGGCAAAAGGGAAAGAGCGAACGACCGCAGAGAGAGGGAAGGAGCTGTGGGCTAGCGCGACCCTGTGCCCTGTCCAGTGCCTGGAATTTCGGCCGGCCTGGACCAACCGGGACATTTAGCTGCAACCAACACCGCTAAAAATACAACGTCTTTACACCGATTCGGCCACTGCATCTCCTTGTTTTGCATGCAGACTGTAAAAACACAGCACTATTGTACGACCTATTCTTGGCACTGGATTGGACGGGCTCGAACACGCGGGTGAATCGGGTTATGCTGTGCCTTGGGGTAGCATCAGAGTGGTCAGCAGTCTATATGAGCAGCAATCAAAGAGCGACTCAAAATGTGCTATGCAAATGAAGTGTAGCCAGCATCGCTAAAGGGTCACGTGCCTCAGACACCAGATGTCATGATACCATGTACTCATACAACGCCAACGCATGGCCTATGTGGAGATGGACAAATGCACATCCAATGTGTTTTCTCTATATTAATGTCAAAGCTGTCTAAATCAAAAGATGATAGGCCGAAAACTCGTGCACAGGGCGCCGTAACACCCTCTAGTAATACCACCATTGTACAACTTCACCACCGCACCATCACAGTCCAGGCAAGCCCACAACGCGCCGCAGAGCCGGCACCCACCGGGGAAGCACGTACACGCTGTAGAATCCCGCCAGTGCAACAAGAAGGCCAGTAAGCTTCTCGATCCACGTGTGGAAGTAAATCGCCGTCATCAGCAGCATCCACAGACTCAGGCCAATCACAACACCCGCCACGCGCAGAGCAACGCGGGACAGCAGAGCCGCGTTGGCGCTGCGGGTGTCGGGCTGCACAAGGCCAGCACGCGTTGCGTTGCTGTTCTGCTCATCGGTGCTACCGGTGGACAGCCCAGCCTCGACCTCGGCCGACTTGACGGCACCGTCGTCCATGACCACCGAGCGGGTATCGACAACACGCGCCGAGCTGCTGCTGTGGCCCGTGCTTCCGGGGACGCCGCCCGAGATGGCGGCCCGCCGGCGGGCCTGGCGCCAGAGCACCCAGCCGACCTCCTGCGCCAGGAACGTGGTGCCCAATACCAACAGAAAGACGTGGCCGCTGATGTCGTGGCCGCCGCGCCACTGGCCGCCGGCGTGCTTGCAGGCCGACGCTGTGGCCGCCTCAAAGAACGTGTGCGCAGCCTCGGCGTGCTGGCCGCCTTCGCCAGACGCCACTTTGGCTTCGGCCTCGTCCGTCAGGGCCTGCAGAGCCTGGCAGCCGCCGCCCGTGAGGCGGAAGTTGCGGTCGATGAGGGCGGGGCCAAAGAACCACTGCGTCACGAGAAACCACCAGCCCGTCACCAGTGCCCAGCGAAGGATGGCGGCGGCACGGCGGCCCAGGACCTGTTTGCGGGGCGCACTGGCCTCGGAGTAGTAGGGGTGCGTGCCGACAACAAAGGCAAACGTGACGGTGATCCAGAACCAGCCGCGCTTGACAAAAAAGACATTGAGGAGGTTGTCCTTGCGGGCAAAGTAACTGGGCGCAAGCCCCGGCGTCTGCGGGTAGTGTGCTGTGCCCGAGGCCGAGGCCGACGCCGTCGACGCCGCTTGAGCTGCAGCAGCGGCACGTGTCTGCGGCGACAGCAAGCTAAAAACTGTGCCGAAGAGGAGGAGGAGCGGGAAGACGGCTAGAAGCAAGGTCTCGCGAGAGGTCGGCAGATAGGGCGAGCCTCGGCGGGCTGGCGTGGCGGCCGAAACCGAGGGGGAGGAAGAGAACGGCGACGGAGATCTGTCGGCCATCTTGGGCTTGCGACGCTGCTGGGGTTCGGATGGAAGAGGCGACGATGCCATAACGGAAGGGAGGTGAGGTCGAGATTGATACGGACAGAGGGAGAAAGGAGAACGAGAGGAGGATTGAGGATGTCGGCAATGCTTCGTGCGTTGCTAACAAGGCCGATGTTCAATTGGAAATAAAAGAAGAAGAGAGTTGGAGACTGCAAAAGCCAATGGCCCGTTCAAGAGGAGTAGAAAAGAGGCCACGGTGCCGGGAGGCCGTCGTTAAAGTTTGAGGCAACAATGGAACATCGACGAAAGAGGCGTTGCTGGGTTCTTTGTGTGGAGAAGGGGCCAAAATAGCGTCGTTCGCCTTGGATTTTCAGCGCCCTTGGGGAGCTTGCTCAGCGCCTCGGCGGGAAAAACGATGACGTCTGATTTGCACCAGCTATTGTGGGTCACGTGTCGGGAGCTAATACCGATCTTTCGCCAAGTGACCCCACCAAATCCACCAATCTACCACCAACAGCACCTTATTCCAAGTTTAGACTTGCATCGAGAACATCACCGATCATGATCACTTCACAGCATAGACATGCCCATTTGCACGGAGTCTAATTTCAATTATTTTGATTTTGATTTTGATTTCTATCAAAGCTTACACTGTGATAGGGCTTCTTTATTCAGAAGAGACCAGGCTCTTCTTTTCGCTCCGATAATCATCGAGAAAATATGGTCAGTCCGCCAACGCCAATGCACATGCTTTGCTGGCTACCTTATAATGGCAAACCAGAGAAGATGAAAAGAAACAGAAGAGAAAAGAAGGATGAAGAAAGTATTGCGGGAAAAACGGGGCAGCGAAGCGAGTGTAAAGAATTGAAGGAGGGGTCATGGGAAAAATGATAAGAAAAGACAACAGAAGAAAGAAAAAAAGTTCGAGAAAGTGGAAACTCCAAGTGGAATATGGCGGCGTCCTGACCTCTGACCTCTGACCAAATAATCATCAGACGATCGCATGATCGTAAGAAACCATACGATCGTGACTATTGTTCCCCGCCACAGCGACACTACGACTGTGCCGAGACGAGCGCAAGGGTTGCGCAAAAGTTGTTGCGGTTGTTGGCGTCCAGAGCGACCGACACTCCGTCAATCGTGGCCATGTTGACCGCCGCCTTGGTGTTGAGGCCGTAAATGTATGCCTGAGACGACTCCACACTGACAATGTTGTCCTGGCAGCTCTCGGTGTCAAGGCATGTCTGGTCGTAGTTGTCAAAGAACGAGTACAGGCCAGCGCCGTACACGAACACGTCGGTCGAGTTGGTAATGCGCAGACCCCAGGCACGGGCACAAGTGGCGCCAGTGCACGAGTCGAAGCTCGGGTCCGACAGCGCAGACTGGCTGGCATACGGCGTCCGCGCGTCGGGGTTGCCCTGGAAGTAAGGCGTCTCCGTCTGGATCAGGCCCATGTAGACATTGCTGGCCGAGCTGAGCTGGTAGTTGTAGAGGACGCTGTGCTCGGAGGCGGTGCCGACCATCCACACGGGGCCCTGCGACTCAATGAGAACGCCGCGGCCGTTGAAAATGTTGATCTGGGCCGAGTTGGCAGACGGCTCAAGATCGTGGTCAGCAGCCCAGAACCAAGCGTTCTCGACGTAGATCGACGAGGCACCCGAGGTCACGTGCAACATCAGACCGGCACCCAGGCAGTTGGGATCAGCAGCAGCAGTGACAGTCGGGTTCTTCGCGCACTGAGCCAGCTGCAGGTTGGTGCCAGCAGCACCGCCAATGCGGACGTGCGCGTCCCAAATACCGGCAGCGCCAGCAGACGAGCCCTTGAGGTTCCATTCAATCATGACAGCGCCAGGCTGAGGGCCGACCGTGGCGAACAGAATGTCAGAGATCTCGACAGCACCCGACTCGCCAGTCTGGCCAACCTGGAAGACGGCCTTCGTGTTGCTAGCGTCCGAGAAGGAACCGTTGCCGCCAGCCGTGATAATGGGCCAAATCTCACCAGTGATGCGAGCATTGGCAGGGACCTTGATGGTGTCAGTGACCAGGTAGTTGCCATGGTCGAAGTAGACAATCTGGCTCGAGGTGATGCTGTTGAAGACCGCCTGGATGGCAGCAGTGTCGTCGGTCACACCATCGCCCTTGGCGCCAGCAGACTTGACAGAGACAAAGTCGCTGACGGGGACAGTCTCGTACTGAGGACGGCTGCGGGCAAAGACCTTGCCGGTGGAGTCAAGCAGGGTGGAGGGCTTGTTGACGGCAGTCTGCGAGCCCTGGATAGCGGTGCTAGCGCCACCAGTGCCGGGGACGTTGCCCTGAATCCACGAAGCGATCTTGGTGTTGCCGGGCAGAACAGTGGTAGAGCCAGTCGCGTCGGAGACGGCAACGGGGACGTTGCTAGTCATGTCAACGTTGTCAATGACGAGGGTGCCGTTGGTGGCCGAGGACGAGACAGTGTAGGCAGTCTTGACACCAATCGGAGTGTTGGTGATGACACTGTCGAGGAAGAGGACCGAGCCAACCGTCTGGACGCTGCCGCCGTTGCTCGTGTCCAGGCCAACGCCGCAGTTGTTGATGGTGACATCTTGCAAAGTCCAGGCCCAGTTCCAGTTCATGAAGATGGCGGTCTGGCAGTTGTTGAAGGTCAGGTTGCGGGTAGTGAACTGCTGGTTGCCAAAGAAGGCACCGTACTCGCCACCGTTGAAGACCAGATCAGCCATGAAGCCGCCCGAGCCGTTGTCCATGAAGATGCCGACCTGCTTGTTGGCAGTGCCGCCATCCGTGCGCATGTTGAAGACAATGTTCTGAAGGCTAGTGGCCTGAGCAACCTGCCAGTGAACACCCGCACCGGCCGTGAAGGGCATCTGCGTGAGGTCAATGACAAAGTTGCGGACCTGGCGGAAGAAGTTGTTCTGGTTGGTCCACCAGTTATTGCCGTTGCTGTCGTAGGGGTCCGAGTCGATCACGGCCATGCCAGTAAAACCGGCACTGGCAAGCAGGGTCGGGGGGTTGATGGCATCGCCGACGAGCTGAGTGTAGTAGTACTGGATGATGGGCGTGCTGACGAGGTACTTGCCCGGCGGGAAATAAACAAGAGCAGGAGAGGTCGTGCTCGAGCTGCAGCCCTCGCCACAGCGACCACCGGAGGAGATGGCGTTGTTGATGGCCGCAGTGTCGTCGGTCACACCGTCACCTTTGGCACCAAAGTCCATGACATTGCGGTAGATCTGGTAGCCAGAGACGCCAAAGGGAACAGTGCCCTGGCGAGTGATGCTGGCAAGCCAGTAGCTGGAAGAAATCGCTTCGACGGAGGTGTTAGCGGCTTCGCGCTCGGCGATAGTGTACTCTACGGCTGGTGCCGCGACAACGGGGGTGAGGCTTGCAGCCAGTGCAAGCGCGGCCGTGAGGCAGGTAGAAAAGCCCATCTTGCGGAATTAGAGCCAGCTAATGCTTGATAACTTGTTATGGGGGTTTCGGAGAAGATCCTGTGCTGTTTGTTGTTAGCTTTTGAAGGCGAAGTGAAATGTGTTGTCGTTGTTGTCTTGTGTTGCTGAGAATGAACAAAAAAAAATGCAGAAAAGGTGGGAAAACAGGGGAAAATTGGGAGACGTGGCATATATATGAAGCCACGAAAAACAATCCGAGTGAACGACCATCATGTTCATGTACCCGGGTAGTGATGGAAGTCGGATCGGATGTGACCGGGGCGAGGCATGAGAGGTGAGAAAGACCTTGTTTGGGCGCCTTTGTTGTCCTTTCAAGAGATGCTTTGGAGGAAGGAAATGAGGTGCAGCAAGGGGTAGACATGACTGTGTAGACAAAAGAATATAGATAAGGAGAGCGAGATGAACACAAAGGCTTGGTGTATTTTGGTAGAGGGTGTGACAGGGCGAAGGAGCCAGAGTTGACAAGACAAAACAAAACATCGCGAGATGTGGCAAAACAGGACAGTGATGCCAGCGACGACATGACCCGAAAGGGAGGAAAGAAGAGGAGGATCGACTTACGAAAGAAAGAGAACAATGCCGTCTGTTCTTTATTCGTCGGTGACAAGGAGTGAAGTGGCTGGCAGACGAAAAGAAAGGATCTTGTCGAGGAGGATCGTCGAGTTTATATAGCAGATGAAAGACGAGGGATCAAACGATTGAAAGAGGGAAGAGAAGAACGACAGAAGAAAAGAAAAAGAGAAGTGACTTGCGCAGGTGAGGGTCGTCAAGACCAAGACTTGGAGTTGGATTTGGTGATGTAGGGGAAAAGGCTGAGTAAAGAAGATGCAGAGAAAGGAAGAGGTGAAGCGGAGAGAGTTTTGGTGCGTGGAACAGTTGGCGGGATGGAGTGTGAAAAAAAAATAAAGGGCACAAAAGCACAATAGAACAATAGCAGTAGCCCCGTGACGGCAAGGCCTCTGAAGGACCGAGGTGCTTCCGAGTCGGGTTGTGTGAAGAGCAAGGAAGGAGACAAAAGAGGAAGGAGCGACCGGCGTCGTGATAGCTGCTGGTGCTGCAAAAGAGGGAAAGAGCGATGGGTGCAGCCGAGGTGAAAGCAAACCAGCGGCGGTGGCAGATAAAAAAGTCTTTAAAGCAAAAAGTAGGAAAAGAAAAAAAAGACAGGGAAAGCGAAGTCGAGACGGCGGTGCAGGACAGAGACAAGCCGACTTAAAACGGGAATGTGGCCGACGAGGCGGATATGTGCATCAAGTTATATATCACACATGAGGGTATGGGCTTGCAGAGTGTGCTGTCGTGAGGAAGGAGCAGCCCAGGTCTAAAGTGGGTAACGTGGAAAGAATAAGCAATATGAAGAACAATATAAATCCAGCTCAAAAGAAAATGGAAAAAAAAGTGAAGTGAGAGAAACGTCGAAGAAGAGTGAAGAGTGAATGTGAACGGGGGGGCCGTGCAGGGGGGGCCGTGGTGAGGAGGGATTGAGGGAAACAACGACAGGGGAATGATGAGAGCGAGTGAAAAGATGTTTGTGCAAACGGAGACCGGCGAGTGAACCGGGCGAGATGAAGACGAGGGTGAAGACGAGAAGAGATGCAGAGAGAAACAAGGGAAAGAGGAAACACAGTCTGTGCCCTCCCGGTCGCATCATTTTTATCCTCCGGCCCAGATTGCAAGTGACCGTCTTGCCTTTGCCTCGATGTTCCGCCAAGCAGGGTCCGCGGCCACAGCTTCATGGCCGTGCCTTCTTCAGTTTCGCACCTTTCCTTCTCCTCGAATGCTGGCTGGGCTGGGCCAGCCTCCTGGAGTCAACCTCTTTTCGCCTCCTTGTTTGGCTCTTGATCCGCACTCTACGCGCGGCTGCACTCTCGTTGTGGTGGACCGAATGCCACAGAATGGCTTCGAACGGGTCTCAAGAACCTTGGCCGTGGGCCTCGCGACTATCTACAGACTGTGCAAATGGCAGTTAAGAACCAAGGACACTGCAGATGGGGTCGGCGGCAAAAGGCGACTGTCTCATCAAAGGCCGGCCTGTGCAGGCGGCCGCCGTAACGACAGCAAGAAAGAGAGACATGAAAGACATTCGCGAAGCAAAGAGACCAGTATCGCATGGCAAAAGGAATGCTGGAGAGTCCATCAACCGCATCTTACCCATCACGCACCATGGTCTGGGGTGGAACGGCGGACGATCGATTGGCGGCGGTGGCTCTGGGTGGCACGGCCATGCCATTCATTCTTCTTGGGTTTGTAGGTGTCCCTGGGTGTGCATGAAACGGTGCTTTCATAGAGGTATGCAGCTCCAGAGTACTTACACGTCGATGTCGCAAAGCAGCGCGGCTGCCTTCCAGGGGTTCGCTGTCGTGCGTCAAGGAGATTGGGGGAAAGGAAGGAGGGTGACGGGCGCATCGGCAGATCCCTGGGTGGGGCGTTCCTGCAAGGTTTCCCAGCGCGTAAATTGGGTGCATAGATACATGGGCGACACTATGAAGATCGTCCGCTCTTGCCTAAATGGGACGATGGCGCGACGATCGCTGTCTCTATTCAGGAGGGCAAGAGCGCGCAATGGCATGCCCAGCACTTTCCCAGAATTCACCGTTACTGGGTATTGCTTTGCGGAGGCAAGAACGGGGGCAAGAGGCCAACTGTTCAAGGCAGTGACGATCTGAATTCCGATCAAAGGTTGACACTTTTTGACGTCTTTCGCACAAGTCGATCTTGTTTCTGCTGGCGCTGTTCAGTTTGTTCCTGGCCTGCATCGCTATTGAGATGCTAATTCAGGTACGACGCTAGGCCTCACCAATGGCCGGGCCATCGCCAGCCAATCAATCATGCATCGCCACCTGCATCTTTAGCCCAATGCCCCTTGTTTGAGAAAAAAACAAACGGCTACGGCCTAATAACAAGAGCACTTGTCGTCTTCCGGAGCACAGCCTCCCCTTCTACACTGGAACACCAGACCAGGCACATGCACAAAGCTGCAATGTTTCAAAACGGCCGCTATGCCACCGATTGATTGGCTGCACACCATCTGATCTCTCTGCTTCATGTTTCGAGCTTGTTCTTTTTGTTCTCATTTCTTTATGTTGCCTCCATGACTCTTTTTGTTCATGAGGGTGTGCGCGTGTTTCTCTGGCCATCATGACTCTCCAACAATACACTCCCTTGCATGTTTCGACCTGGTCAGCTGCCCCTTTGCAATTGATCCACGCGAGCCGTCGCATCTCGGCGGGATAGCGGCAAGCAAGCTTCTTTTCTTGCTCTATTTCTTCGTTTTGCCCTGTCTCTTCAACGGAAACACTCATGGATGGGATGGAACAGAAGCGTGGCCATTCTGCTCCGGTGTTACGGCCGGTCGTTGACAGCCATCACGTCGTCCATCTTGAGAGACTGAAGTGCACTAAGAGTGAAAGAAATCAGCAAAAAAATATTGGCATCCTCCTCGACAAACACTATCACAATCACTGTCCATGAAGTCGATCTGTTAACGTCCCCAGAAAGAAGACACTTGGCGATGCACAACGTTCCATCCAGCGCTGATGTTGCACTGCTGCGTCTGTGCGCCTTTGCCTGCACCCGACCGACGTAGGACGCCTACGATGTACGAGAGACCAGCTATCTCAGATGCAGCCTGGTCCTCTCAGTTCGGCTCCTTTTTGCACAACCCGGGAGCTCATCCGAGATGCACGTTCTAACTTACGAGTATCCAGTACACGTACTGCGCACATGTCGTTTTGCGCACATTCTATAGAACCCCCGGCCTCATGCCCTGGCCGCTAACAAGGCCTCCGAAAAAGGGAACACTGCGATCTCAGGCCACAAAGATCACATCTCGCCGGACCATGCTCTCTAGCTTTGCGTTTGTGAAACATCGTGCGGCGGCTGCCCGCTCTGACGTTACGACTAACTTTGCTGGCCTTACGCTGCCTTTTAGAGCCTCTCCTCTCTGGCGTGTATGCTGTCTTCTCGTTTGTGCACCGCTGTCAATGATGTAGATGCCTCTTATGTTTATGAATAATCCTGGAAACACGTATTTTCGCCTCCTTGAACAATGCGTTTTATTCTGACCACCCCCAGCGCGCATAGTCCCTTGACCTTTTGTGGTCCCCCTTGTTCTCTCCTTGTGCGCTCGTCCCATCTTTTTCTTTTACCCTATCCCAAGCATTCTTCTTGGTGAGACCCCGTTGCAGTGCTGCAGGGGACTGCAATACTATTAGCAAGGGGAAGAGAGCAGGCACGAACAGAGAAGGATGGTTTGCACTTGGTGGTGGTTGGCACTTTCACGTGTAATACTCCGTACGGAGTACCTGCGTACTGGTGCGGCCCATCCCTCCAAGCGTTCCCGCTTCTCCATGTTTCGAAACCACGCTGTTTTCCCTAAAATTCTGGGTCAAATACACAGAGGGAATCAAACGACGATGGGCCGTCGTACTCTGCCCCTTGTTCAGCCCCAACGGCTGACATTTCGTATATTCTTCGCAAAAGAAAACACGTGAAAGACCAAGGGCCAGTACCGCCAAGTGCAACTTTATTTCATGGCGCACTCTTGACGGTCTTCCTTTGGTTCACCGGTCTTACGCGGACCTCAATTTCGACAAACTTGGGGTATTTTGCCCTCTGCACCGAGTAGACGTACGATGCAATAGCTATTGAGACTCAGTCAACTTACATAGTCTCCACCCACAAAAAAGGGCTTGGCAAGGCCCAATTGGCGGTGCTCCAACGCCAAACGATCGCCGCCTGGCTAAGCTGATCACACCTTGTCCGAACCTCGCCCAAGCCCAATACAGGAGGAGGTTTAGGAGAGGGGTGGGGGAGGGGCGACCTCAAGGCACGCATGACATACAAGAAATCGATACAAACTGATCGCCAAACCACCTCGTACGGTCTTCTATTACTCCCATCTCATGGCCGATCGGAATGGGCTTCTCAGATGTGCAATATTGGGGAAAAGACAGAATCTCAACAGTGGACTACGGAGTAAGTGCACAAAGTTGTAAAAGAGCGTCTTGAACATCGCAAGGGTACCGGATGTGCGGTGTCTACCAAGTGTGGTGCAAAGCAAGTCGGTCAATAGCGCCGCATCACATCGAAGAACATTGCCAACCTAACGACATTTGTGGTATTTCCGGGGTACCTAAGTTTCTGGAGACATGCTCCCGACCACTGTGAACTCCCAGACCAGCCAGCTCAAGATCTTCGCGTGCGGCATCATGTCGGCGGCTTTCCCATGGTTCATGCACACTATCGTCGTAGTCGGCCGACCCGTTGTGCGGAGAAAGAAGGCTTTCCCCGTTTTCCATCTCTGCGCTTTCGCACATCCTTAATTTGACTTCTTCCACACCAATTTTTGGTCCTCATTTCCGCTCCGAGAAAGGCCCGGGCAGGTACAGGACAAATGTGTTGGTATTGGCCCTTACACGATGTGGTTTTCTGCCATCAGGGTATGCAAACGGTAACGTTTCGTTCAGTCCAGGAACGCTGCTGCACCGGATAGGGCCCAGAGATGGGAAATTGACAATCCACTTTCTTCACATGTTGCTTCGACGGACGATCGACATCCCCCAGTATCGAACCACTACTCCGCGGCGTAGCATCGCTCGGGATGTGTGAAACAAACGGGCCGTCCAGATCATATCGGCCACTCTTTTAACAGAGAACATTTTCTTTACTCTCACCCGCCATCATGAAGAGAGCTGACCCGGTGCCCGTCTAGCTGCCAATAAAGAATTTTAGGTTTTGCAGTGCAGAACAGAACTGTCAATCAAACTATCATTGAGTGCCAAGAGAAACAAAGCAGAAAGTTGAAATAGAGACGCTAGAAAGAAGAAGAGAAGAGCGACCTGTCTAGTAATATAAACGCCGTTGGCAATGCAAGAAAAGAACCAAAAGCTAAAAGAACGAAAAAGCCAGCCGTCGACAGCACGAGATCCGAGAATGTGCAGGTCCGTTCCAGCAGGACGTTGATCCAAAAAAGTGCCGGTGACCAGCAAGAAGACCTTCCAGCTTCGTATCTGCTCTGTTGTCCCCTTGTAATTATGCAAAACACTTAAATAACCAAGCCGTACCACCAGAAATTGATACCGTGTAATGTCCTATATGTATCCAAGAAGCAAACCAAAAGTGTAAGAATTTGAGAAATAAAAATAAGAGGCGAGGCAGTCGTGACAAAGGAAATTCGTTAAAACGTGGTTGCGGCTTCGACAGTGGTCTGTGGTGCCGAGGCATCAGGAACGGACGGCGTCCAGTCCATGTGCTCAGTCGTTGAAGCAGTCAGGTCGTCCCTCGCACGGATAGGGGTGCGAATGGCCGCTTTTACATCGGCCGTCTCGAGCATGTCAATACCGTCGATACCAGCGCCAAAGTCCATCACCAGAATCTTGGGATCCTGACCCGTGCTGATGATGCGGCGGTAATCGCTCTTGGCACTCAGCACCCAGCTCTGGTGCCACTGCGGGAAGTCCAGCAGCTGCTGACCGGTCTCCATGTCGAAGACCTTGATGTCGCGGTCGTAGCTGGCGCTGACGAGGCGGCCCGAAATCGAGTCGATGTGCAAGCTGCGCACCAGACTCTCGTGGGCCTTCATCTCACGCACACATTCGCCGGTATTGGCGTCCCAGATGCGGATGACGCGGTCGTTACCCGCGGATGCTACGAAACGCCCATCCTCGGAGAACTGGCTGCACGCGAGACCCTTGGTGTGGCCCGTGAACTCGCGAATGGCCTTGCCCGTCTCAATATTCCACAGCTTGACGCGGAAATCGCCCGAGCACGACACGATCGTGTTGCCACGCATCTGGACCGCGTTGACGGGACCAGAGTGGCCCCGCAGCTGCTTCAGCATGGCACCCGTCTCCCGATCCCAGACACAGATGGTGACGTCCTTGCTGCACGTGATAATGTAACGGTCGTCGAAACACAGGTCGAGGACAGCCGCCGAGTGGTGCTGAAGGCGGCGGATGGGGCGGTAGCCGGACTTGACAGAGTAGACGATGCACGAGCCATCCGAGCTGCCAGTGACCAGGATGCGGTCGTCGTACTGCAGGCAGAGAATCGAAGCCGAGTGGTGCATGGGAAAGCTGACGGCAGCAGGCATGCTGTTCGAGCTACGGGTATGGTAGGCCGTGGTAATGTAGTGAGCGGGCTGGCCATCCTCGCCGTAGAGAAGCTTGGGGTCGCGGACGACCTCAGGAGGGCCAATGACAAGGCGGCACGCAAGAGTCTTCATGTCCCAGATGCGGATAGTCTTGTCACGAGAACCCGTGATAATTTTTTGTCTGTAGAGTAACGTTAGCATACCATGTACGTTTAGAGTTTGTAAATTTGCTTAGGGACGGGGCTGTGACGTACTCGTCGAATTGCAAACAGTAGATGCTATCAGAATGACCGTTCAGGTAGACAGGGCGAGTCTTGCCCTCCTGCCAGCGACGGTCGAGCTCCTGCTTCACGCGGTAGATCTGGCGCCAGTCGCACGAAGGGCGAATGGGCGGGACACCAAGGCCAATGCCAGGCTGAACAGGTCCACTGGTAGCGTAGGTGGTCGTCTTCTCACGGAGGAACGACTCACGCCAGATGTGCTGATTCTTGGCAGCCTCAAACCACGAACGGGAGACACGTGATGCGGCAGCGAGACCAGCGGCATCCAGCTCCAGCAGGATCATGATAGCCAGCTCCATAGGCAAATTACCAACAAAATCGACCTTGGCGACGTCAAGCTGCGGGCATCGCCAGACAGGGCGCTGTACGATTCCTGACCGTTGGCCTCGTCGGCGCTGTCAGATTCCGTAGACGTGATGGCAATGCCGATGCCAGATTCGTGATCGTTGCCGTACTCGTCCTGCTGAAGCCACTTAGGCTGTAGCGTCTGGAGGATGTCCGTCTGAAAAGCTGCAGCCGCAGCCGCGCGCGCAGCACCCCCGGTATTAGGCGGGATGACCGGCGGGCGCGTGCGGAAAGCAGACGAGCTATTTATCGACGACAGGCCACCGGGCAGAGGTGCAGACGAGGACAGGGTCGGGGCAAGATGGTGGTCATCATCATTCAAGTCGCCAGTCTCACGGATTGGGTACTCCAGAGTCTCGGGTGCCATCGAGTCAGCGTGAGAATTTGATGAGCCCGGCTCGGAGGGGCCGGCGGCCGCAGAGAAGTCGCTGTCGAAGACCCGCGAGTGGCGGAAGCTGGCAGCCTGACGAACACGATGCCAGCTGGAGAAGTTGTGGGATGTCGTCGGACGAGCGTCGGCATTGGTGGGCTGCAGACGGACAGGCAACTTCCCCTGCGTATGGGAATGGGGTTGGAGCTGAGGCTGAGGCTGAGGCTGAGCGCTTGACTGGGATTGCGAGTGGGCGTGCGAGGAGCGGAGGAGACGATTGGGAAGGAAGTGAGAGCCGGAATTGGCAGCGTCGTCGGCGGTCGAGGCGGTCTTGCCGCCAGCGAAGGAGGCACGGCGCTGAATGAATCCGTGGAGAGAGACTGAGGCACGACGAATCATGCCCTTGATGGCCTTCTTGCCAGGAGCCGACGAAGAGCCGCCAGTAGCATGGCCCGCCTCAGTCTCGCCATCGTCCTCTTGGTCGTCGTCGCCATCTTCCACGGCACAGCCGCTTATGTTGATGGCTAGGCTCTGTCGGTTGAAACGCTCAGAACTAGGGCCAGCCTCGCCGCCGAGGACAGCGCCACGAACGCCATGGGCAGAGTTGTGAACGTCGTCCATGCTCTGCCAGCCGGACTTCCGCGTCCTGTTGCCAGAGCCAAGGCTAGGCATCTTGAAGGAAAACTGTGTGAGCGTCGAGAGGAGTTGGGCGTCGGTCGGAAGGAGCAGATGATTAGATGGTCGATAAGGAGATGAAAAGCGACAAACACGGAAGGAATCGCGGCGATGTCGAAGAGCAAAAGGACAAAGAGTCGCGATGGTCGCGGATGGAGAACAGCGAGCGTGTTGGGCACGGGATGGGCTTTTGTTTTGGTCGTTCCCTTTTGGTAGATGTGGTGTTTTGAATTTTGGGCGTAATTGCCAGGGATGGTCGAGTCTGGTCCAGTGCGGCTTGCGCTGAGCAGCGGCCAATCTTGTGCGAGGGGTGTTGTGCCACACGACGGGAGAGGGAGTAAAGAATGTGATAAAAGAGAAGAAAGAAGAAAACGAAAGGAAAGAATCGATTGCGCAGGACGTGCAAAAGGTTCGTGATGCCAAAAAAAGAAAGATGGGGAAAACAGTATTAAGAAGTGGGTGACATTGGGTAACTGCCAAAAGTCTGGAGAAAACAGAAGGGACTCCACGAGCCAGGTACGGCCTCTTCTGTCCCTGCCTTCTCTGATTGTTCGCCCTTGGAGGCAGACTTTTTCGCACTAAAACAGGGAGCCGCGACCAGCGCCGCCTTGTCGCTACAAAGTTCAGCGGCTGCGCCTTCCGTCAAGGCTGCGAGGCCCTATGGGCAGTTTAGGGGTGCGCTAGAAAACTAAATACTTCGAATGTCGGTATGAATGCACCGGTGGTTGGCATGCGTATGCGCACACTCCGCTTGGTCAGAAGTGGTGTGGCTGGGAGGCATGGGCGGTGGCTGAATGCCACCGCACACATCCGACCGGATCCACCCATTCAGGGGTAGCGCATCGCTATACTCGTGGGTAGAAAGGTTTTGCGTGCAATTTTAGTGGCTTCAGATTCCTAGATAGAGTAAACACGTTACCACTAGATTAATTATATAACTTCTTCGTATTTAAGAAGTCGTATAAAATTACGGTATAATCGAATACGAATATTAAAGTACGGTAAATTTATATTAATTAATAAGGTTTTTTTATATTATTATAATATTAACTTTTTATAATTATCCGAAAGTTATTTAAAATTACTTCGAAAACTACCTTAATTAAAAAATTACTTTTAATAATTAAAATAAACGATATTATTAATTACGTCGATTAATAAACTTTTAATTAAGAGTTTAATAACGTCGAAAAACGTATTCGCGTATTTATTAACGAGACCGAGGGTTATACGTTCGTTAACGATAACTTTTAATACTTTTTCGAAGAAACGTTAAAAAGCGTTACCGCCGACGAGTTTATTACGGCCCACTTTACGGTTTTATTAAACTTTAAACGTACTTTTATAAAACGAGGTATTTACGTTAAAAATTACCGTAACGGTAATAATAATTTTACGTAAATTTTAATTAACGCGTTTTAAACTCGAAACGTATTCGCGTATTTATTAACTCGTTTAAATAATTCGTTAAAACTACGATTATAAAAACGTATAACGAGAGGATTTAAAAGTTAATTTTTATTAATTAAATTTACCCGGTATACCGTTTAACTTACTTTAATAATAAGCCCGTTATACCCGGCGTTACGGTTAACCCGGAAAATACCCCGGTTAATATTAATCGTACGTCCGTTAATAATACTTAAAATAACGAAGAAAATATATTTATTTATAAACTCCCGATCCCGGGCCCCGGCGTCGAAGTTTAATAATTTACGCGGCGACGTAACTCCCGCGTCCGTTAATAATTAAACTTATAATAACCCGCGTTTATACATAATATCCCGTAATTATATAACGGTAATATATATTTTAATATACTCTCGATTAAAGGTTTTAAAACCTCTTCGTACGGTTAATACTAGGGTTAAGGGTAAGGTTAACGCTTTAACGGTCCGCTTTATTATTAAAATACTTTTATATTATTATACGGTATACTTAAAAATAAAGGTAATTAACCCTTTTACGCGGACCTTATTAATTTTATTTATTAAATTAACTCGTAATTTAATAATAAAAATTAATTACGTATCGTTAAAAATATTTAAAAGTTTTTCCCGGTTAAAATAAAGTATAATAACTTTAATAACGAGATAAGCTTCGTTTTCCGAGTCGGTTAATTTATCCGTTTTATTACCGATTAAAAGCTTAAAAAGGCTTATATTTATAAAATACTTCCGATTATAATAATAATTAAAAAGGTTTATAATTATTATAATATAATTAAAGCCGATACGAAAAATTAAAAGTTAATTATTCGGCGTATATTATAACGGTTCGAAGGAAATATTATATTACGCGTTAAACGCGGTAAATAATACGCTCTTTTACTCTTTAAAATTACGACGGTATCGTTTAATAAAACGTTCGCGAAGGTTATAAAAGACTTTTATACGAGATTATCCTAAGGTTTTAAGGCGTTCGAAAAGTACGAAAATACGTTACCCGCCTTATACGCGCGGTTAATAAGTATTTACGAGTAAGACCCTCGGACTTCGCGTTACGTTACGACGGCGGTATTAATTAACGGCGGCCTTAATAATTTATACCGTATTATTTACGACTTAATACGTATAAACGAACGCGTTACGCCCGGCTTCGGTACGGCCTTTATTTATTACTTTAACCGGTATTACGGCCGTAAAGACTCGGGTAATAAGTAATCCACCGTATTCCGGGAGTACTTTTAAGTACTTTATATACGGTAAGGAAGGTTACCGTTAAAGGTTATATATTAAAGCCGAAAAAGCGGTTTATAAAAAAATATAAGTTAATAATAAAGGCGGTATTATAACTTAATACTTTACTTAAATAACGGACTTAAAAAACGAATAACGTCTTAAAAACGACTTTAATTAATCCGATTAAAACGTTAAAAGCGACGGTAATAACGACCTTACGTAACCGACGTAATTTTATACCGCCTTTTAATTTTAATTAACGGCCGGTAACTTAACCGTTATAAATATATTAAACGGCTAAAAATATTTATATACGTTTACTCCGGAGGCCCTTAAAAAGGATATTTAACCCTTTAATTAATAAATTAATAATACGGTTATTTCTTTCGTAAACTTTTCGTAATATAATTAAACTAAATTTCTAGGTTTTATTATAAATACCGGCGTTATAAAACGGTTAATTTACGGTTTACCGTAATTTAAGGCCTTATAATAACTTCGCTTAACGGTTATACTTAATACCGTTATTATAAATACCGTAAGTATTAAGTTCGGTATCGGAGAGTTTAAATTAGTCGGATTTTACGGTATTAAGACCCTAATAAAAAGCGTTAATTTTTATATAATACTTATTAATACCCCTTTTTTACTTTCTTTAATAAATATAAACCGCCTAAAGTATTATTTCGATAATACGAAGGATTTAATAATCGGTCCCGCCGGTTATACATTAATAATTAAACGCTTTAAATACGTATTTATTAATACCCCGGAGACGGCGTATATTACCGGCTCTTATAATTACTTAACGGCGACGGAGTTTAAAAAACTATACCGCCGCTTTAATTACCCTTTTATCGACCGTTTACACCGGCTTTTATAAGCGGCCGGTTATATTAACGTTACGTATAAAGATTTATAAAAGATTAAAGATTTTTATACGGGTTATTAACTCTACTAAAGTCCTCTTAAACGCTTTAAATTTAATATTAAGGAGGATTATAACGTCGTTTTTAACGGTATTATTATCGTTAACGTAACTTACTTTAACGGTAAATTATATATTTACGTAATTAATAAAGTTACGGGATTTTAAGCGGCCCGTATACTTAATAATATAACGAGTTAATATATATAAAATAAACTTAAGGAGTACTAAATCGACGTATATTAAAGCCCTTTTAACTTTATCGTATATAATTAAAGTATTAACTTTACGAGTAAAGAGTTTTAAAATAATACGGTTTTAATAAATATAAAAATTAAACCGGTACTTACCGAGGCTTATTATACCGTTAATAAAATTAAACGGTATTATAAACCCGTTAAACGGACCTATAAATTAATTAAGCGTAAAACTCCCGACTTAAACCCGTAAACGGCTTTATAAATAACGATTAAAGCTATTAACGACACCGTAAACTTAACGGTATTATCCGACCCTCCTCGTATTCGGTACTTACCCTCGTATAATATTAACGGCGAGCCCTTCGCTTATTATTACGTAACGCGCGCGCGTAATTCGTATAATAATACGAGACCTTAAAAAGGCGCGCGTAAACCGTTAAATTATAAAGGCCTTACGCCTTCGTAATAACCCGGACCTTATTAAACTTAATTTAACGGATTAAGTGTTTATTTAACGTATTAAAAACGGTAATATAAACGCCGGTTAAACCGGCCCGTACCGTATACGCGTTATTATAAACGAAGACGTAACGATAAATTACGGTAACGATATTAACGGTACTTTCCGTAATACTTCCGTTAAGGTTTATAAAAGCTTTAATTAAGCCCCCGTAACCGCCCCGGCGGTAAAAAATAAAATTATTATAACGCCCGTAACACCGCCTTCCCGACGAAGTAAAAACCGCCCGCGTTATACGCCCCCGGCCGTTATATTCGTATATTTAAACGGTATTACGTAACCGTTTACTTAACGGTAACACCGCCCGTACCGACTTATAAATACTCGCGGCGTATAAAGATTTTAAGATTATTTAAGAAGGGCGTTTTCGAGTTAATCCCCCGTATTAACGTTACCGCGCGGTATACGGCTCTTTAACGGCCGTTTCGTCGATAAAATTAAGTACGTTAATACCGTATAAGTAGTCGAAAAGAGTCGTTTATCGTATAAACTTATAACGATTTTAATAAAATAACCGTATTAATTTAATCGCTTATTATTTAACGGATAAGTTAATACTTTTTATTTTTTATTACGGTTTATAAATTACGCCCCGGTATATAATTATTATTACGTAATATTTCGTAAACTTACGTTTAAACCTTTATAAACTTAATTAAGGACTTTTACGTTAATTTTAATTTTATAATAAGAAAAATTTTAACTTTACTCGATAACGAGGTTTTTATATATTAAAAAACCGTTATATAATATATTAAAAAACCGTTATATAATAACTTAATTTATTACTTATATTAAATATTATATTACGGTATTAAAAATAACTTAATTTATTTATAATATATACTTTATAATTTATACGGACGACGTCTTTAGTATTATCGGTTTATAAATTAATAATACACTTATCCTCGCTAATAACGAATTCGTTACCTTAAAGTAAAACGCCCTTTAAAAAGCTAATTTTTTAATTAAGCCTCGAAAACGTTTACGCCGACTTCGCCTTTTAAATTTAACGGCGGCGTACTTTAAATCGAAATTAACGGTACGCTTTTACTCTCGTAAGAAACTTAAATATATAATATTAACTTAATTACCAACGTACCGTAAATTAATAAAGGTACGCGAAGCCGTATATTAATACCTCTCGGCCCGTAATAATAATATATCGTTTAACGCGTTTATAACGTATACGTAATATCGGTATATTAACCGAAAGCCGCCTTCGACCTCTTTTTAACGGTATAATATACGGAGCCCGGTAAAAAAGAAATTTTTAATTTAAACGCCCGGCTTTAATAATAAATTAAAAACCCGTACCGTAACCTTAAGTTCGTAAAGTTCGACGAGAAAATTATTCGAAGTAATAATTTTTATAAACGGTACGTTCGTTAATAATAAGGACTTAAACTTTTAAATTAATTATATTATTACGATTCGGGATACGTTAAAAAAGTATAATATTATTATTAATTATTTATTAAGTATAAACGCGTTATTAAGTTTATATTAACGGTTAAATTATATACGTTAATATATAAATTTAATTTAATAAATTATATAAAGGTTATTATAAATTAAATTTACGGAAAGAAGGTATTATTTATAATATATATAAATAATAAAAACGTAATTAGTCGGATTTACGGTATTAAGACCCTAATAAAAAGCGTTAATTTTTATATAATACTTATTAATACCCCTTTTTTACTTTCTTTAATAAATATAAACCGCCTAAAGTATTATTTCGATAATACGAAGGATTTAATAATCGGTCCCGCCGGTTATACATTATAATTAAACGCTTTAAATACGTATTTATTAATACCCGGAGACGGCGTATATTACCGGCTCTTATAATTACTTAACGGCGACGGAGTTTAAAAAACTATACCGCCGCTTTAATTACCCTTTTATCGACCGTTTACACCGGCTTTTATAAGCGGCCGGTTATATTAACGTTACGTATAAAGATTTATAAAAGATTAAAGACTTTTATACGGGTTATTAACTCTACTAAAGTCCTCTTAAACGCTTTAAATTTAATATTAAGGAGGATTATAACGTCGTTTTTAACGGTATTATTATCGTTAACGTAACTTACTTTAACGGTAAATTATATATTTACGTAATTAATAAAGTTACGGGATTTTAAACGGCCCGTATACTTAATAATATAACGAGTTAATATATAGTAAAATAAACTTAAGGAGTACTAAATCGACGTATATTAAAGCCCTTTTAATTTTATCGTATATAATTAAAGTATTAACTTTACGAGTAAAGAGTTTTAAAATAATACGGTTTTAATAAATATAAAAATTAAACCGGTACTTACCGAGGCTTATTATACCGTTAATAAAATTAAACGGTATTATAAACCCGTTAAACGGCCTATAAATTAATTAAGCGTAAAACTCCCGACTTAAACCCGTAAACGGCTTTATAAATAACGATTAAAGCTATTAACGACACCGTAAACTTAACGGTATTATCTCGACCCTCCTCGTATTCGGTACTTACCCTCGTATAATATTAACGGCGAGCCCTCGATTATTACGTAACGCGCGCGCGTAATTCGTATAATAATACGAGAACCTTTAAAAAGGCGCGCGTAAACCGTTAAATTATAAAGGCCTTACGCCTTCGTAATAACCCGGACCTTATTAAACTTAATTTAACGGATTAAGTATTTATTTAACGTATTAAAACGGTAATATAAACGCCGGTTAAACCGGCCCGTACCGTATACGCGTTATTATAAACGAAGATATAACGATAAATTACGGTAACGGTATTAACGGTACTTTCCGTAATACTTCCGTTAAGGTTTATAAAGCTTTAATTAAGCCCCCGTAACCGCCCCGGCGGTAAAAAATAAAATTATTATAACGCCCGTAACACCGCCTTCCCGACGAAGTAAAAACCGCCCGGCCGTTATACGCCCCCGGCCGTTATATTCGTATATTTAATCGGTAATATTATAACCGTTTACTTAACGGTAATACCGCCCGTACCGACTTATAAATACTCGCGGCGTATAAAGATTTTAAGATTATTTAAGAAGGGCGTTTTCGAGTTAATCCCCCGTATTAACGTTACCGCGCGGTATACGGCTCTTTAACGGCCGTTTCGTCGATAAAATTAAGTACGTTAATACCGTATAAGTAGTCGAAAAGAGTCGTTTTATTCGATATAAACTTATAACGATTTTAATAAAATTATTAATTTAATCGTATTATTTAACGGATAAGTTAATACTTTTTATTTTTTATTACGGTTTATAAATTACGCCCCGGTATATAATTATTATTACGTAATATTTCGTAAACTTACGTTTAAACCTTTATAAACTTAATTAAGGACTTTTACGTTAATTTTAATTTTAACTTTACTCGATAACGAGGTTTTATATATTAAAAAACCGTTATATAATATATTAAAAGCGGTTAATAATTATTAATTTATTACTTATATTAAATATTATATTACGGTATTAAAAATAACTTAATTTATTTATAATATATACTTTATAATTTATACGGACGACGTCTTCGTATTATCGTTTATAAATTAATAATACGCTTATCCTCGCTAATAACGAATTCGTTACCTTAAAGTAAAACGCCCTTTAAAAAGCTAATTTTTTAATTAAGCCTCGGAAAACGTTTACGCCGACTTCGCCTTTTAAATTTAACGGCGGCGTACTTTAAATCGAAATTAACGGTACGCTTTTACTCTCGTAAAAAACTTAAATATATAATATTAACTTAATTACCGAACGTACCGTAAATTAATAAAGGTACGCGAAGCCGTATATTAATACCTCTCGGCCCGTAATAATAATATATCGTTTAACGCGTTTATAACGTATACGTAATATCGGTATATTAACCGAAAGCCGCCTTCGACCTCTTTTTAACGGTATAATATACGGAGCCCGGTAAAAAAGAAATTTTTAATTTAAACGCCCGGCTTTAATAATAAATTAAAAACCCGTACCGTAACCTTAAGTTCGTAAAGTTCGACGAGAAAATTATTTAAGTAATAATTTTTATAAACGGTACGTTCGTTAATAATAAGGACTTAAACTTTTAAATTAATTATATTATTACGATTCGGGATACGTTAAAAAAGTATAATATTATTATTAATTATTTATTAAGTATAAACGCGTTATTAAGTTTATATTAACGGTTAAATTATATACCTTAATATATAAATTTAATTTAATAAATTATATAAAGGTTATTATAAATTAAATTTACGGAAAGAAGGTATTATTTATAATATATATAAATAATAAAAACGTTTTTAATACCGTTATAAAACTTAAAACGATAACGGAAAAAAGGTTAATAATTAATATAACGATATTACGTTAATCGTACGAAAAGAAGGAAATAACCGAAATTAAGTAAATTTTTAATATTAATAACCCGGCCGACGTTATAACGAAGAGCGAAGTATAACGGTACGTTAAAAAAGTTTATTAATACGAATTTTATCGAGTTTTAAAAAAGGTATAAATAAAAAAGGTAACGGAGGGTAATATTTAAACCTTACGGGAGTATAATAAAATATAAGTAAAAAGGGTAATAAAAGGTAATATTTAAACTTTTATAAGCGCCTAGTCTCCTACGACGAGTACGAGGCACCCTCGGGTATTAATAAAGGTATTAGGAGTTAAAGAGACGGTCCCGGAGGGAGGGAGCGAGAAAAAGAGGGAGCGGTATATTATACCGCGATACTTCGACTTAAAAGAAAAAGTTAATATCGGTATAAATATACCGGTAATTAATATACGTATACGTATACTCCGTTTAATTAAAAGTAGTATAACTAGGAGATATAGGCGGTGGCTAAATACCACCGTATATATCCGACCGGATCCACCCATTTAGGGGTAGCGTATCGCCATACTCGTGGGTAGAAAGGTTTTACGTGTAATTTTAGTGGCTTCAGATTCCTAGATAGAGCAGACACGTTACCACCAGATCAATTGTATAGCTTCCTCGCATTCAGGAAGTCGTACAGGATCACGGTACAGTCGAATACGAATACCAGAGTACGGTAAATCCACATCGAACGATTTTTCCTTTGTTGTATTTTTCTTTGAGCGGGAGGCGAAGTCTCTTTTCTAGGCGGATGGGAACTTCCCCAATTCCGGCTTCTGGGGAAAAATTGGGCACAGAAGGAGACGTAGAGCCAATACGACTGGTCTAACAGGGGCTGCCGGTCCAGCCTAGGCTATGTAAGACCAAAAAAATATACTGCCAATTGCTGCCAGATGGCTGCGTAGCTAGTTAGCGGGCTCGGCCACGCCGTCCGCGGAAGAAGGAGCGAAGAGGCCGACAAGACAGGACAACACGAGGGGCAGAAGGAGCGAATGGCGAATGGCAGGAGCGAATGGCAGGAACGACAGGAGAATGCGACAAATACGGAAGGCGCATTTGATGGTTTCTCTGCGCCTGCTGCATTTCGGTGAAAATCTGCGCCTGCCGCGGTGTGAAGTCGAAGAGGCAAGAGGCAGAACGTGAAGGGGGAGGAAAGAGAAGGAACGACCGAAGAGACAGGAATCGCAAAAAGGGGTGGTGGAAGTTTTTCAAATGTGCCAAATAGAAATTAGCACCAAATAGCATCGAGAAAGACGACGCCGAAGGATAGGAATGCGTGGGCACGCACCGCCCATGTGAAGCTGGCATGCATCGTGCAGAAGTTTGAAACATCGTGTCGACGAGAGGACATCCGTGTCTGCTCAGCTCAACCAAAAATGCCAACAACACTACATATATCGGCGATGCATGCCTGCAAATTAAGGCCTCTTATTATCTTTGTGTTTCTGCCCTCGACCGCTTTTCTTCTTTCTCTTATTCTCTTTGTCTTCGGCTTCCCTCATTTTCCCGTCCTGTAGAACGCACTGGGGCATTTCATCGACTCGCTGTTGCATTGCATGGCGTTGTCTCTGCACAAACGAACAGACGCAAGCCTGTGTGGCCACAAAAGGGCACAGAGAACAGTGGCAAATGGCCCCAGCCGCCGAAAACCCGGTGTCGATGAAGGAGGCCAAAGCTCAACGAACCATGCTCGGCGTGCGGCAACGGAGCAGCGAAGCAGCGCAATCCGTGTTCTTCGGTTATAATAAGCAGAACATTTTCTATCATGTTCTCTGGTAGAGACACAGAACTTACTGGCGGGGGCTGTTTCAAGCGCAAGATCGACCACCAGATAGCGAGAGTGGCTTTCGCTCACTCGCATGCGGCGCCGTGGCGATCGATGTCCCAGCTCTATCCTGCCACCAGCCAAACCGGGCGTTGCAGACTTTTGTGCAAGGACAGGCCATGAGCGGCCATGCCTCGACAAGGACAGTGGCCTCATGCATCGAGCTTTGACCTGCCAAAGGGCAGCAGCAGCGACGTCGGCGATAATTCTGCAACTGTGCTTCGTTGATTTATGGTTAACCGTGACTACCACAGGCACTAGCACCACGATCAGGCACCAGCAGACGGGCAGGCGTGTGTTGACTGACGATAGGTGGGATCGTACCTCACGACACATCCCAATATGTACGACGTATAAACATAATACGCAGTACAATTATTGGCAACCACGCCGGGCCTCGTCTCCTCCACAACAAACGCTCATCTCAACAATATCTTCATTTCGGAACAGACACGAACGACATCAACGACATTGTGAGGTGTGTCTGGGGCACCGCTACTGCACTTGCTACTGCGCCCTGCTGTCTTTATTGACTGCTCTGTCTCAGGCCGCTCTGTGACCATGCCCCATCGAGTCCATCTTGACATTTTCCCATGCCCATTCCATGCCCATTCCAGCTCACCTGGATGCCTTCTGCTCACCGGGCTGCCCCACGGCAGCGTGGACGGCAACACTAGCAAATACCCTAGGAAACGGATCCATGTCTTACTTCTATTTTTTGCCTACGCTTGTCTCCTATTACCATTTTACATGTCTCGCGCTGGTCCTGGCGGATGTCTTGCTTTAATTCGGACCTGCACGAGGCATCCCCTCGGCCTTGCACAACAATACATCCACGAAATAGCGCTATGATGAGACGCCGAAATGAATTATAGACGAAACAAAAAAGAAAAGAAAAGAGAGAGATGCGACAACCGGAAGCAACGAGCAGCTGTGCGGCATTCAAAAACAATACTCCTTTTCTCATGTCTTGACCGACCATGTTAAGATGCATTGTTTCGGTTTCGATATCACTTCACTTGCACTTACATTCGAATCCATAAGTTGACGAGTACGCAATCTGACCGCGCTGCCCCTCTCGCCCACTCTCTCTCCCCCCTTGCGCCAGACCGTTTGGAAGTGGAGAAAGAAACAGCGATGAAGTGGCTGGACCGGTTGAGAATTGCTCCCTTGTCGGAGACAGTGGCCATTAGTGTGAGGAAAATGAACGCAAGATGCGCATCAGCCAGCAAAGGGAAGTCGAGATGTGATCACTTTGCAGACTATATGCTAAGGTCGCAGCCAGAGGGAGGGCCCAAGCAACTGAAGGACGCCGACCTTCAATAGTAAGATACAGCGGAAAGGGCTGGGCTTCACAGCGCACATCATGCAAATTCACAATCAAATACAACGCTGGCATGCTCTTTGGACTTCGACTGCTCCCTTTTTTTTCTTCTCCTTGTTTTGTCTATTATCTCGCTCGCTTCTTTGCTATTCATCCACAAGGCTTGTTCGGCCTGTTTTGGCTCTCATATGTTGACATTTTGCCCGTTTGCTGCCAGTTATCACCTTTCGCCGCCACCAAAATTCCCAGATACAACAAACTCAGAAACGACCCCTGCCAGATCACCCCCATGTTTCCCGCCTCCCTTCTGCGTTTGCTCTAGCTCTGCCATTTTACCTGTGCTTCTACTTCTAATCGACTTTTGCTTTCCTGCCTCCCGTGCACATCGCAAACCATTGCCAACCCTTTTGGCCCGTATCTTCCAATCGTTTCCTCTTTGCTTCGTTGTCATCGCACGTTTTCCGTTGCCCCTCGTCTTTTCCATCCACCGTGCATGTATCTTAACACAATTGACCCCGTTTTTTTCCACGTCGCTGATCCCATGCGTCTCGTGAGAGTTCCCTCTGCTCCTCCCCCTTGCAGCCTCGCTCCATCCGCCATTCTTGTATTCCCACTTGCACACTCTTATTAGCCCGTCATTCTTGTAACCCCCGGACGCCATACTTCGAACTATGTCTGCACATTCTCTCGCCGTTCTTGCCGCTATCTGTCGTTCTATACCCCACTCTGTCTTTTCTGGGCCACCGCGCAGGGTTCGCCTGCCTTTTTATGCGCTTTCTTGCTTGGGTACGATGCACGACCACGAACTTGTCCCGTCCATCATGCAAGGTGTGCACGACCCTCCCCTGTTTCCCATCACAGAGCGAGGGAGGAAGAATCACATGAGAAACTGCAAAATGGCAATCATGACATGGATTGTGCAAGGGAGTGGACAATGATGGACAAAAAAAAATGAAGCAAGATGAGAGAACAGGAAATATTGAGAGCCGCAGAAGACTGACAAAAGAAAAGAAACAACGACCTCACAAAGGGAGAGGCAGGGCCACCTAAGGGTATCAACAACAGGGGTCAAAGGGGGTCCATTGGGAAAAGCTGCATGTAAGTCCCCATGTCGATTCAAGAAAGCTTGCAAGCTAGGACGCTTTTGTCACTTTGAAAGGTTCTCGCAACAAAGCACCCTGCAGCAAGAGACAAATAGAGAGAGTGAAATACGACAAACGTGGACGCAGCCGCTCGGCCAAGAAGGGAATGTGCATGGACGATGTACATCCAAAAGAGAAAAAGAAAAGAAAAGAAAGCCGACAGACGCAGGGAGACTTTTGTCGAGCCCACCTTTTCTCCTTCGCTCTTCTTTCCCCTCCAATGCTGGTTGGGAGAGCAAGAAGGCAAGCGTCGGAGGTTTAATTCGTGCCCCATCTGCTGTTTCTGTCTTTCTTTCTTGTCTTTGCTTTCTTTTTTCTTTACCTTTTGTGGTTTGTCGTCACCATTGTCATTTCTGGCTGTTGCGTTCCACTTCGTCTAGCTCCTTGCTTTGGCCGACGAGTGACTCTCTACTCAGCACACACACGCGCGCACATCCAGAACCATAGATTACGGCCAAGGGAGGCGACGATACACAACAGGTCCCAAACAAACGGGTGCTTAGAAGAGTTTACACGGATACGCAAACAACGACGAAGAGGCACACCAAAAGCAAACGAAACCACACTGGTGGAATCGCACAGCATCGGCAGACGGCATCCGGGCAGAGAACGGCAAACGGCTGCAACAGCATATTAAAACAGCACCAGGAAAAGGAGACGACGCTTATGACTGCACGAGAGACTATTTGCGTTCACGCCGAGTATATATTAGGCTCGTGAGGGCGTCGTTCGGGGCAGCGTCGCCATATGAGCTTTTGGTCTTCTTTGCCGAGCATCGTCAGCTTCTCCAAGTTTAACAGACATTGCAGACACCAGCTGTACTTCTCATAACTCTCACAATGGCGTGCTGCAACTCCAGTCCCAACACAGCCTACTGGTCGCTCTTTAGCCATGGTGGTGATGGCAAGAGGTGAGCTTCTTTTGTCCTTCTCTCCTGCCCCCATATTCATGCATCATCCTAACTCGAGTAGAAAACTCTCCGTGCGCCCCGTGTTGTCGAGATGGAAACGGACTGGGAAAGTTCGCGAGATTCTCGACAAAGACGGCCTTTACGGCCGACAAAATGCTACGGAGACGACCCGGTCCATACCCCGGAGCACGTACCTCGCAGAATCGGCGCGTGAAGGTGCCTACTCCGTCGACAACTCGCTCTCCATGAGCATGACCAGGAAGATCTCCCAACCTGTTCTCAGAGCGATTCGGAGCATCCGCCACTTGGAGCTTCTGCACAGTGTCTCTGACGTCGATTTGCGGAGCAATGCGTCCCTAGCCAACAGTTTCGATAGTGGGAGTGTTTATGGCCACGGTTATGGAAATGGAAATGGAAATGGGATGACGCGTGGTGCTTCGACCATGCTCGGCGTTGACCAATACTATACCAGCAGCCGCCATCCAACAGTGCAAGGACGTGGCCTGTCCATGCCCACAGCACGCTCCAACGCCGCAACACCAGCCTTTGGCCAGCGCCAGGCAAGCCGTTTTTTGGCTCTTCCCCAGGAGATCCGCGATAAAATCTACGCCTATGTCTTTTACTCGACGCGCCTCACCATGGGCCGGCGTGTCACCTGCGCACCGCCTGCAGACACATCGTGCCCAGGGTCAGCCTCATCCACACGGACACTGTCACCAGAGCCTGGCGAGTCCCACGACGCCCGCCAAACCCAACCTCAACCGCCTGGCCGTGTCATTACCCATGTCAAGCCCGCCCGCCACTCTATGGCCCTCTTCCTCGTCTGCCGCCAAATCACCCGTGAGCTCGTCAGCGACAACGCCTGGATCGGCCAGGTCCTGTTTAACTTTGAGGATGCGGCGACAATGCTCGACGTCTTGGGTGGCGTCTTTGCAACACCAGCCCGCCGTAGCTTGGTGAAAGAAGTGCGCGTGCGCGAAGGCGGTCTGTTTGTCCACCAGCGGCTGCCAATCTCACCGCCATTGCCAGCGGTGCCAGAAGCCTCTGAGACGTCTTCGTCCTCATCCACACAACAGCAACAGCAACAGCAACAGCAACAACAATCTCGCCAGAGATTTTTGTTGCTCGGCGGCCTCATGCGCCTCCTTCCCGGCCTCTGCCTCGATCGCCTCACCATCCTGCCCGCACTGCCGTGCCGCATCCACAGGTCCACACGCTGCCACAACCTCCCCAGCGTCAACATGTACAATATGAGCGTCACTAGCCACCCACCGCCACCCGTCAGCCTGGCCGCACCGCACGAGATGCTCGCCGAGCTCCTGCACGCGGGCAGCGGCTGGAAGGAGCTGTGCTATGTGCACCACGACACGGCCATGCTGGCAGCAGACAGACACCGCCCCAGCTCCGTCGAGGCCATGATGGTCAATATGGGCTTCTGGGACACGGACATGGACCACTATGACGACGTGTTTGCCGAGGCCGAGCGTGCCGACCGTCTCGCGCAGGCGGACCGGACTGAGCGGGACGAGGAGGAGGCGGCCCGCCTTTTGTTCCTAGAAGAGGACGAGGAGCTGCAAGAGGGCGAGGGCACTCTATTCATGGCGCAGCATCGCCGCCACCGCCGCCTTGGCAGCCTGTTCGCATCCTACTCGGCCCGCAAAGAGTACCGCCTGCCGCGCTGGCGGCACCTGCTGACGGAGCGTGACGGGCTCATCCCGGCCAACCAGGACGCCACCAAGAACGCCGCCAACGCGTCGGCTGCAGCCGCCGGCTGGAGCATCAGTATCGACGCCGTCATTGACGAGGGCTTCTATGAGGGCGACACGCCGCGCAGCACCATTTCCGTGTACGGTGTCCGTGGCGGGCAGGCGATGTGGCCCATGGAGACACTCGAGGACGTGCACGACAGTCGGGTCCGCGGCGAGGACTTTATGGTCATTGTGCGGCGGGGCGACGGCGAGGCGGCCAACGAGCCCGTTGCCAAGAACGTCCGGAAGAAGAAAGTCGACGCCAGCAAAGCCATCTGGGCCGAGTCGGCTCGCAATCCTTACCCCTTCAAGGAGGGCGACCCGCGTGCGTTGGGCTACGGTGCGCGGTGGGAGACACTGCGTCCGGTCTTGTTTCCCTGGGACCACCTTCCTGCCACGCGCAGCCGGCACGACCGATACCGCCACCGTGACGAGTACGTCGTCCGTTCGCAACGGCGGCGGGTCTGAGACTGCAGATGCTACGACAGTCTGAGGCGCCTTTTTACGAATCTGAGAAAACGCGTTTATGTTTTTATGATACCCGGCGGTTGGCATGCTCGACCAGGCATGCCTTTTTATGAACGAATGAAAACAGAGGAAGGGGGGGGGGGGGGGTAGGTATGGGATAAGACACGTCATCAGTGGCGACGATGATACCGTATCACTTACGAATACATACGATGGACGGCCAGGGTTTGAGTTGTTTCTTCTGTTGCGGCCCATGAGCTAAAGGCCTGCTTGTTATGCTTGGGTTTCATGTTTTTTTTCTCCTTTGCTTGCCTTCGTGGCTGGTCAATGCTTTGCTTCTTTAGATTTGCAAGAGCCAACTCTTTCACTTTACGTTTATGATTGCCAGACAAACGGATGGGGGTTTTATTTTTTTATCGGGTTGTCGTTTTATTCATATATTTTCTGTTCCTATCATGAGAGCGTACGTGCTGTTGACGTGCCAATTAAAATCAAGACCCAAAACCGCCGCCTCATAGTCGCCCAGACAGCAGATGGCCTTCTCATGTTTTCTTTATTTTTTATTCTTTTCTTTTAAAAACGTCCCCCTTAGAAACCCTGCTTGGCCACCTGCGCCTTGGCGGCAGCAATCGTCTGCGTCGCGTTGGGGTCGGCAAAGCCGCAGCCCTCCTTGCCGTTCTGGAGCGCGGCAGCCTCGGCGGAGCACACACCGGCACCCTGGCCATTGTTGGCACAACAGGCAGAGCTACAGTCGGCGTCGTTGACGCAGCCGCCGGTGATAAATTGCTGGGCATCGCCGGCACCGACGTTCTTGGCGCCGGCGTTGTTGGGGGTGACGAGAGCAAGGGCCGAGACGGCGACTGGAAGCAAGTTAGTGGGCAATAGAAGCAACTCGAAAGAGTGGGCGAAGAATCATACAAGCCAGGACAGCAGCGGTGCGAACCATGTTTGCGATTGAAGAGAAGTAGAAGAAAAAAAAAAAAAAAGTACTGTGCTATGAAAAACAGGTGAAAAGTGTATTTTGAAAGACGACACCGGGTCGTGTAGAAGAAGCGAAAGAAGAGAAAGGAAAGAGAGAAAGAGAGCGAAGATGAGAAGTTGACTGTTTGGCTGTTGAATGATGATCCAGATGACAAGAAGGATGATGATAAGGCCATATATTTGTACTTTACAAGTCTGTGAAAAGCAAGCGGGAGGGGGTAAACAGTCTGGCTTGACGTTGGTTCTCTTTACACACTCCGCCAAGTATCGTGCGTCGTCTTGTCATTTTTGCCGACCCTTGACGGAGATCACTTGAATGAGCGAAAAGGCACAGGAGACATGAGGCAAAAAAAGACAGCTGGGACATCTCCCATAAGACGGACCGAGCCAAACGACGTGCCAGGACTACGTGACAAGGCTGCGGTTTGATAGCTGGGAGGAAAATGCTGAAGTCAGAGCCCGGACAAGGCCAAGACGCTGTCGCAGATCGTATTTCTTCGGCTGAAAAGATGTGCGACTGAAAACAGGAGCGAGTCAGCCGGAGTCTTATTCGCATCAACTCGCATTCGCATCTAGCCATCTAAGCCAACGAAAAGCATCATGACGTTTGAGACGGTGTTTTATGTTGACGAGTCTGACGAGTCTTAACGAGTCATGCCCAGAGAGTTGGCAGCGTATGCAGAGAGGATGCATGGCGTTTGAAATTGCGGTTCTTTATTGTTCGTTTTTTCCCTCGGCGGGCTCAGTCTGACGCTGTTTGATCAGCACGTAGAACCAGCTTATGCCGTGTCCAGGTTCCATAAGCAGAAGACGCGGTGAGCATACAAGATGGGAATACCAAGAGAGAATAAGATGCTATAGGACAAAATCAGAGTGCGTCTTGGAATCTGACTTCTTTTATTGCGCAAAAAAAAAAGATGTATAGAGAAAAGGATAGCAGGCGACAGCTTGTCCATTAAGTCCAAATTCAGGTACAACTTTGCCCTGGCCACCTAAAGCTCGTTTCACGTACAGCTCGTTTGCCTTGGCCTCGGCTTCACTCTTCTTCTTCTCTTTCATATCCTTTTGCTCTCCAAGAAGAATTAGAGCTTCGGTCTGAATTTACCAAGCACAGATACAGTACTGCCAAAGCGGCCCAATCGATGCAGTTGCAGAGGATGGAGTTGTTTGCGGTATTAATTTGTCGAGGCCGCCCATCTCACACACGACATCGGACTGGCAGCACAGATTAATCTCTTGTTGACAAAGTTTTGATAAGGACAGGGACTTGTTGCATGAGTCGTTTCCTGGAAAGGAAAATGGCAAAAGAACGACAAAAGAACGACAGAAGGATAATATGGCGGAAACCAATGAGCATTTGTCTTTTGTGTTAGGACCATGGGGTAGCTCCGTGGACGTTTGATACAATACCGGGCGCTCTAATCTTCTATTGCGGCCGAGATTTGAGAGTAAAATATACATATGTGCACAAGAGAAAGGGAAGAAGACATACGAACTATATTACTTTGACTCGCTATTTATTAGGTGTGGGCTCGCTCTTCGTTCTTTACCGTTATTTTATTTACTCTCGCTTTACAACGATATAAATGAAGACTTAATTAACAGAAATTCCATATACTCTTAATGGTATCTCTTTTTAGACTTGGAAAAAAATTGAAGTAATATAAAACACGAACAAGAAATCAAGTTTTGTCGTTCAAATGTAACTCAATTAAAGGAGTATCTTTATCATCATATCTAGCCCAAAATCAAAAATATCCTCTAGTCATAGAGATCGCAGATACCGGCAGCAAAACGTTCATGTCGTAGTGTTAATGCCAGTCTGGGTTTTCTAAGACCCCATTTTCAACACAGTATTCTCTCAATTTTGGTTCCGCGTTCTTCAGTCTGACTATACCAGCGGAATATATCTTCCATCAGAGTAGTTTCAACAGGGTAGTAACATCGACATAAAATAAGCGACGAGTCAAGACGAGCTGCTTACTGTATATGTGCACGATTTTGACTCGAATCTGGCTTCCATGTAGCTTCCAAAGAACGACGAGACAGACCCCAAGATAAAGAGTATTGCATGAGTACGAAATCATGACGAGGGTATGTGCCAGGCCCGTCTCATCCGTGGAGCTGGCCGGCTCAAACAGTTGCCGTTTTGCGAGAATAGTCCATGTGGCCACTTTCTGCCATTCTCGTCCCGCCTGCGAAGTATGAGCGGGAAAGGCCCATGACATCTGAATTGGTGCAGTGCTCCATCTTTTCAAGGTACTTTCATCCGATCAGAGTTTATTCAAATACACACTGAAGTCTGCCATCGGACCCCGGCATCAAGTCTCTCTGATGTCATTTCTCGAGGTCCCCCATTGGGGCCCGCTTCGGTTACGCAGAGTTGGGGGCTTGTTAGAGGAATTGCTACAGCGGGTCCGGTGCACAGTCCAGCGCATTGCCAGATTTTTAGTGTCGTCTCCAGTTTTCGACAACGTCTCACCTTCAACCTTGACGTCGACCGCAAACTCTGAAACTCGACATTGTCGACTCTCCGTTCAACACCCACCAACACCTACCTTGCTCCCGCCCACCATCATGCCTGACGCCCCAAAAACCGAGACCAAGAAGCGGCCGATGCTGGCCACGGCCTCGATCCCGCTGCCGACCTTTTACCGGCTCTTCTTTCTGACGATTGAACCGATCTCGGCCCTCGTCGGCGCTTTTTTTGCACACTTTCGCCAGCACGATTACCTGGCAATGACGCATGCAGCGTCCACGTCGACCTCACTTGATGCTGACGGCAATGTCCCCGTCGTGACGTCTGTCGTTCTTTCGCAGCTCGCCAACCTCTACCTCCTCTTCACCCTCAACGAGGCCCTCGTCCTGCGCACCACCGCCGACCGCCGCGTGTGGCGCACCACTGCTCTTCGGTCTGCTCGTGGCCGACCTGGGCCACCTCTACTCGCTGCGGGCGCTGGGCAGCGACATCTACTGGCGCGCCGACCAGTGGAACGCCATGGCCTGGGGCAATGTGCCGTTTGTGTATGTGGGCGCGTCGATACGGCTTGCGTTCCTGTGGGGTGTCGGTCTGAGCGGGCCGCAGCTGGTGACGAAGGGCAAGAGGGTGTAGGCGAGACGGCGGGAACGGTGAGAGGAAAGTGGGAGCACACAATGTATATAAAATGTATATTAGAAAGGAGAGAAACAAACCGCTGTCCGACATCAAAAAAAGTGTCGATGCAATCAGCTGTTACTCAACAGCTATGAAAACCCCACAAACTGTTCAGTGTTAGTGACAAAATGGCTCGTAGTGCTCTGGCTTTGGCGTCTTCTTTTATCTTCCATTCTTTGCGTTCCCTGTTTCTCGTCTTTCAATACACAGTTCTCACATGTCTCAATCAGCCTCGTCGTCCTTTTTGTCACTGCCGAAAATCAGTTCGCTTCCTGCCGTTCCCGGCCAAGTTCCAGGGCCGCTCTGTAGTAGCGGCAACCACGCTAAAAGGGCTAAAGGGGGGAAAGTACGAATCAGAAACACGGAAACACGAGTATTACCTAATCTTGAAGATTATGTCATCTTGCGCGAAACAGACCGGAACAAGGAAGGCAGCGCCCACTAATGAACCAATTACTGACTTGGACAGCAGGTCGTCTTTGGCGACGATTGCGCGGCGCTCAACTTCTCCTATTTCCCTGTTCCTGCGCGGTTCGTCAACAACCACTTTTGCTACATCTCCATCAACCACCCTCTCCTCGGACCACCCTCAACAGCTCCGCCGACCTCCTCTACCTACGCGATACTCTTTTCCTGCTGTCCGCTAGAAAAGGGCGCAATTCACCCTCGGATCTCTCCTCCAGTATCGTTACCCTGAATCGAATTACGCAAAACAGCCTTGCAGGACAACTTTGTCGACCCGAACCGCCGCCGAGCTTCCTTTTATCCACGCAGCCTAGGGTCTGTTGCTCCAGGTTGCTTGTTGACGTCAAGAGTGCTCTTTCCAGTATATCTTGGTTACTCAAATACCCGTGAGACTAGCTGCGTGGCTCTCTTGGACTTCGGCCTCGACTTTGGATTCTCGATATATTCAGCGACCTTCGTTTTCGACCCATCCCCCCCGCCTCCTCGAATACGAGAGCCACGACGTCTGAAAAATCAGCGTGCAAGCGCTGTTGGACCTCCTTGTTTACTACTACTCAACCCTTCACCTCCATCTTCCTTTTTCGTTCACACACATACACACATATACACATACATACATCATGCAGCTTCCCCGGTCGCCATTAATATTCTCGGCCCTGGCCGCCATGGCCTCTCTGCCATCTGCTGCTAACGCCGCAGCTACACCTGTGGCCGCCGCCGTCCCGCCCTCCGACTCCGCCTCTCCCTCCAAGACCACAAGCACCATCCCTTGCACAGCTTCGTCGACAAGCGGCGCCTTCTACGACCTTCGCCATGATATTGTGTTGCCACCGCCTGCGGAGGGCGCCAAGAAGCCCAAGGCGGGCGTCCTGACGACGGATTACATTGCGCGCGGCCACGACTACGGTGCCAACTTTACGCTCAACATCTGCGCCGCCGTCGTGAAACCCGTCAAAAACGTCAAAGGTGTCGACCGCGATCTGTGGGCCAACGTGAGCGCCTACTACGAGCTGGACGGCAGCACCTTTTCGTTGGGGTATGCGGCGGAGTTTGCTCGCTCTTGATTTCCCTTTTCCATATTTTGTAGTCCTTCTCGACTACGACTACTGTTCAGCGTAGACTTCTGACATCCATTTTTATAGGCAAGAATCGTCTGTGCTCACGGCCCGTGGCCGCGAGCTGGTCCTGCAGTACACCGGCGGCTCGCCGTGCCCCGATCTGAGCGAAAAGGCCTCGAGCGACTCCTCAAAACAGTACGACGACATCAAGCGCGACGAGCCCATGTTTTCTACGCAGTCCTCCTCCTCATCGTCGTCATCGTCATCAACAACCCGCCGCAAGTCCGCGACCTTCGCCTTCCTCTGCGACCGCGACCCCCTCGAGAACACCGCCCACGTCTCCTTTGTCGGCACTCCGGACCAGTGCGCCTACTTCTTCAAGATCCGCTCGCCACACGCCTGTGCGGGCGCTGAACCCACAAGCCGGGCAGCGTCGGCCCCGGCGGCGTCTTTGCCATTATTTTGGGCGTTGCCCTGCTCGTCTACTTAATCGGCGGTGTCGTCTACAACCGCACCGTCGCCCACGCCCGCGGCTGGCGGCAGCTGCCGAACCACACCATCTGGCTGGGCATCTGGAGTTTTGTCAGGGTGCGTATCCTCTGTGGACGCCGTTTTGGCAGCAGTTCTGGTGGTGGCGGTGGCGGCGGCGGTTTTGGCACCGGTAGCAGCGACGACGACGAGCAGGACCGCATGCTGCCTGGCTCGGTCGGCGACGACCTGTTCTGGGGCCCCGCCGCCAACAAGCCGTCACAACCCCAACAGTATGGACGTCACGACTAACGTTCTTTTCCCCTTCCCTCTCCCCCCTCTCTCTGTTTGTCTGGGCTACAGGACTTTGTTATCATCTTGGCATCGACGTGCACGCGGTACCTGCCCCAGCGGCAGGGCTACCGTACACTGTCCACCTCGCCCAACGGCCGCAACAACCGCGAGGACGAAAAACCGTCTCATCGACCAGCTCGACGAGGAGTGGGAGGACTAGACGTCCAAAGACGGTATTGACAGACGAAGATGCATAAAGAACGACGGCGGAGACGAAGTCGAGACGAGTGTGACGGCGACGACAACCGGTCGGCGGAGAAGATGCAAATGTCCTATTCTGACAGGCTTGTATTGAGTATTGTTTTGGGTTATGCCTACGCTTTCTTTATCACAGTATTCTTTAGGTTTATTTGGGACTTTTGGATTTTCTTTCTTCTTTCTTCTTTCTTCTTTCTTCTTTCTTCTTTCTTCTTTCATTCTTTCTTCTTCTTCCTCTTCTTTTGCATTTGCATTTGCTTTTCTTTCGCCGATTATATTTCCCCCTTCTCTTGCTGGCTCTGTCTCTTCTTTCCAGTCGAGTATGGACAGAGTCGACACGAAGCCAAAGTTGGCCCATCGTTGCATTTGCTGAATTTGCGGTTTTCTGGTTTACTACGGTCCAAAACGTTCGAGCTTGGACTTTTTACTGTTCTTTGTCGTTTTTCTTCTTTTACGTTTTTGTTTCGGCTTTGGTTTTTCTTTTGTCTCCTATGTCGCTTGCTTTTTTTACTCGGCGTTCAGGTCGCACAGCATTTTGTGTCCCCTTATCACAGGGCATCAAACAAAAGATAGAACGTTTTTGGCCATGTCCATATTCCTAGAGAGAAAGAGAGAGACCGTTCTGCTCTGGAGCAAATAAAAATCATCGTTTTTCTCGTCCTGTCGTCTCTCGTCCCATCTCAACCGGTCAACATGACTGCCTGGGCCTTGGCTAACCTTGCCCTGGCGTCGACATGCCGCTGCGCCTCATCTGCCGCATCTGCCGTATCTGCCCGCCTGCCGACCGATGGCACACACGCCAATCGTCTCGTTTTTTGTTCGACGCTTTTGCTCCAACGCCCCTGCTTGACTTCTTTGACTTTTTTCGACTTTTCTCTCGACCTAGAACCGGTTGAAACCTGCTTTCTCAGCATAGTCTCTCTTGCGTCGCACAAAAACCGACCAGGGGCTGGTGGCCTCCTCAACAAGCAGTCCTGCCAGTCGCAATCGAGGACGGCCAGCAGCCCGGACACCAGGTCAACACCAGAGAGGAAGTGTTGCCGGCCTGTCTCTCCCTCTTGGAACTCGGTGGTGCAAGTCTCAGGCACTGTGCCATCCCTCACTACTCTTTTACCGGCTGTCAAACGGCCTCAACTGCCTCATATGCCACTTTCTACCGGGGTTCAAGCCGCAGCAATACGGAGGACATAGATAGTGTTGCGGCTCCCGCTAGCTTTCAGAGATCCTGCACAAACTCTTTGGTGTGGAGCCCGACAAAAGTCCCAAAGTCCCAAAAGTCCCAGGCAATTGGGATGCCAGGGAAAGAAAGGATACCAAACCAGGGCTATTGGCATCAGGGGCTTCCGCCTCCGACGCTCTATCTTTTTCCAGCAAGGGGTCAGCGATGACCTTGAGAACTTTCGCAGTGCAAGGGCGTGGAGCTTGGCGACGTACGATATTTACAAAAAGAGAAAGAACGGCCGGGGCGAGAAAGTAACGTAGACGAATTCTATTCGCCCTCACCTTCTCCGGACTGTGCACTCCGAATATTTCTCAGCCAAAGTCTGCAAAGGTCACCTTACTGAACCGGTGAGACGAAAAACAAAGAACAAAACAAAAGCAGAACCCCTGAGAGAGAGTGGGTGGTCCGTGGTGAGCGGGAGATGGCCAAGAAATGGTCGTAAAGGAACGGGGCGGGTGGAGAGAGGCGCGACCGGAGACGGGAGAGCTACAAATGCAAAACGAAAAAGTCGCAAGGTGAGAGCGTGAGCACGATGGAATAGATCCTTGCGCAGGCTGAAGCTAAAAGAGGGGACCCTCACGATAACATTGCTCTCCTTGCCCCCTCCCTTCCACGAGGACAATAAATGCGATGTTTCACGAGAGAATGGTCAGATGTTCCGCAGACCTTCGACAGAAACGCCGGCGGCGGGCCTTACAAAACATACTTCACTCGTACTGTCTCGCAGTGTCGACGATGTTCGAGACCAGGAAGGCCTCGGTCCTTTTGGTAATCATACCTGGACCTCGAGCCTTGTTCTTGCTGTTTGTCTGTTCATTCTCGTATTTGCCTCTTTTGTTATTCTATTGCCTCTCGCTATCTCGCTTTTGTTCCAATCACAGTCCAGATCGCCACCATGGCCAGGCCCAAGGAAGCGGAGAAAGACATTGCAACCCAGACTCGCTCACTGTCAAGCTCTTTTCTTCAGTGGCCGTTCAGGTGTCGAGTGTGCCCTTCTGGCCTGCACCGCCTGAGAAACGGCCACTTGCCGCATCTGGACGCCGCTAAAGCTCGCCAAGTCCCACTTTTCGCGCCCCGCCCCAGGCCGTCCGAGCTAGCCGGCACACTAAAAAATGAGCAAAACCACTTCGAGGCACCCGAATATATCCTTTCCCACCCTCTTGCGCAGATGGTCAGCACGCTATCATCTTGGGGTTCACTCCGCTCGCTCTTTCATGCTCCCCTCTTGCCGTGAGCACTAGCAAGAAAAGGAGGGAAGGTAACGGCATGGGGCAGAATACATAGGTTGAAATTAGAGGTAAATCGATAGAATGAACAAGTGAAGGAAGGGAGTGGACCGAAGGAGGCACCGTTTTGCTTCTTGGACTTGTTTTTCTTCTCGTCTTCGCAGGAAGGTGGCCACTGTGACTCGTATTGGAGGGCCACTCAAACATACAAATTACCCAGGAAAACGACCGCGCCGAGCGAGCTGCTTTGAGAAGGGATGATGGCGAGTCGATGGCATGTCGTACGTCAGGAGGGGTTCAAGAACTCGGAGGGCTTCTAAAAAACAGACGCATGCGCTGTTGTGGAAAACACTCTCTCATGTGATATATGATTAATCACAGGCAACAGGGAAGAATGCAGCCTAACCGTTGAATGTGCTCCCGCTTGAGGGACGACTGCTAGGCGAATCGCTTTTATCCCAAAAAGAAGGACGTCGTAGGTGTGTAGGATATGGGACGATTTTTCACTCTCTTGCTCATCATCGTCCCGCTCGCTACGCTCCGTCCCGAGTGAGAGGACAGAAAATAAGAAAAAGAAAAGAGAAGGGAGCAAATCCCAAAGGCGAGCAGGGTCCTTCCAAGGCAGCGTGGCAATTTTCCGTCATAAATAGATCGGTTGGTTCCTGGTTTCAGGAAAAGAGGCCGTTCGGATCCATGCCTTTCTTCCCTCGTCTTTAGTTTTCTCTTCGGACACATATTATCAAGTCTCGAAGTTGTGCCAATGTCCACCTCGCATCCTTCATTCAACAATTGCTTTGTGGAAGAACGTTTTTGGTCTTGACGCTTCCTTCGCTGGATGCCGAGTGCTCTTGGGCTCGTTAATTTTTTCTTTTCTTTTCAACTTCTCTCATTACTGAGAAACCCGTCCGCGATGGGTTACCCAAATCCCCACCCACACATTTTCAATCTCGCCCCCCTCCCACCAGTTCCCTTCCATCGTCGTGCAAATCTTTCGATGAGAGCGCTTGACTCAAAAACGTAACAGTCTGCTATCATGGCCCCTCTTTTGGGCACACACGCGTCGTTTGTCTTTTGTCGTTCAATTTTTCGGACGTCTTGACTGTGAGCATCGCTTTCTGCCTGGCTCCGTCGTACATGTCTGCTCCGTATCGGCATCTGCATCGGACGACTTGCTTCCTCCTTTATTCACTTCTACCAATCGTTTGTTCATTGCCCTTTTGCTCCACCTCCTTGTTCTTTTACTTGCAGGCACGTACTGCACAACTTCCCGGCACCGGATGAACAATGCGGCATACCCGTACGCGGGGGCCTGCTTTTTCAGTGACAGTGTGCATGCACTGCTGGTGTCTGTGATTCGTCAGTCTTCCCACCATGACGAGTACGTCGTATCTGTATTTGTACAGTATGTCAGGAAGCCAGCTCACACTGCTTTTCCGTGCCATTTCTTTCATCGCGGTAACCTACTCCGTACTGCGTCGTTTCTGCCTTCCCTTTTCTGTTGTTCATATGTGCAGCTTTCTTCTTGCAGCCTTCCATTGCTTTGCTTTGTGCATTTTTCAGCGCGGGATGCAGCTGCCTATTGTTTTCGATGGCAGGATACAACACATGAGAACAAATTTGGCGACCTTTGTTTTTGTCTGGCCGACCTGTTTTTCTGAAACGATAGGGGCAAAGATGGTGGAAAAGGCTCAAAAAAGTCGGCAGATTATTTGCCTTTTTACAAGAAGCAAGTCACTTTTGCTTTTTGCAACATTGATACGACGCGTTGGGACAAGCGATATCGTATTATACGGCATCCTACCATCGAAAGAAAGGTCCTTTTTTTTTTTTTTTTGACAGTCAGCAGAATTGACTGGCTCCAAGATTGTAAGATTTTTGTCAGCCTTTTGTTTTCTTCATCAGGGCATTAGCTTGCATTTCCATCCGTCGTAATATGTCGTATGCGAGATCAAACTAATTGAAAATGACCTGTTCGAAGTGAGCGAAAGCGAGGGGCATAAAAAGCCGTGCGCATGCTTTCTTTTTCCTACATTCGCATGTGTCATAACGTGAAGTGCAGGTTTCCTCCGTGCTCGCGCGTCGCACTCGTTGCGTTGCAGTCGTTTGCAGGACCTTTTACTACCTCACTGACAAGGAAACAAAAAGCGACAACGTGCGGAGTGTTGGTCGAGGCCGGGTCATTGAAAAAAACATCAACGGAGAGAGGCAAAGATACGGAGTAAAGACAATCTAGAAAATACAAGGGCAGCGACGAACACAGCACAACAGGCCCTGTAATGTTTTATTCCGGGGCCGGAGCGGCGAAGCGTCACGGCCTCCCCGAAAATGTCTTTACCCAAGCACGGCCTATTCGGCTGCGGCGAAGAAGCAGGACGTTGCAGAATAAGAAGACATGGAAAACGTACACCCTGACAATTACAAAAAACCGTTGAATTTGGCAAGCCTGGCGATGCACGAAACAGTTGTTGATACTCAGCGCTACACACAAGCTGCCTCCCTCAATAAACTTCATAACACCATGCATACGGAAAGCCGAAACACAGCCTGACAGAAAGCACATGCTGTACTTGTACTCTGTGTGCCTTGTGCGCTGGTACTACGTTGCAGAAGCAGTGACTTTTCGCCAGTGGGCGACGTGATGACCTACGGCATTGCACCGTAAAGTGTTTACTCCTCACAAATACTTTGGCGTTCTCTTGAAACATGGCACTGTCGAGGCACTGCCATATTCTCGTATATTTCGTACCCCGTACGGCATACAGCAATGAACTCCTCCTATTACCCAATCGAGTCAGTAAATTGCCTGTTGGTGAGGAAAAAAAGGTGTTTGCGCGCTGTGCTTGGACGGTATGCCCGCACAAACAAAGAAAACGTGTCAAGCAACGGGAAGTGGGGAGAGAGAGGGGGACAGAGAGGCGGTACAGAACTTACTGACACGGGCAAAGGAGGCAAAATTGCAGTTACAGTTTGCTTGGACGTTCCGTGCGCTTTTTACCCTTTGCCTCAAAGTGGTGGGTGTGTGACGAGCATGTGATGAAATTGGCTACGATACCCGCCGTCGCGTGGCGAGCGGGCTGCGGGCTCTTGTTTGCTGTTGGTGGGCAGATTTGGAGCTGGATGGGGGCGAGGAAAGAAGAATAGAAAAGCAAAAAGAGGCAACTTCAACCCAGCCCTTTCGGAGCGTTTCTTTGCCTCAACTGGGAGGATGTCTCATGGCCATTAACAACCAACAAACATATCGAGCCAACATAACAATACTAGTTATTTTGTGACAGATGACTGGCGCTTTATTTGTACGCGTACTCCGTAATTACATCCAATAGCTGAATATACGTTCTGCCATTGACATGGCTATTTCCCTGGCCGCCCCTTTTAATTCTCGCGTGGCCTGCTGGCCCCAACACAATGATGGCAAAAGACGGGAGAAACAGAAGCGCTTTTCGACGACCACAGAATTTGAGGATGTGGTTGTTGTATTTTTGATGTGCCTTTGTGTGCCGCCTCTTAGAATAGAGAGAAAGAATCAAGGTAGCAAAACGGCCCACCATCATCAAAGCTTCATATTCCCGTAACGCTGCACGACGTGAGTAGGAGTTTACTCTATTTCCCCACGTATCCTACGATGAACACAAGAGACGAGGGACGATCAACAGATGCAGGTGAAGGAGAGGAGAAAGATAAAGATCCCGTTTGGCTTTTTGGGAGGACAAGTGCCTGTAGAACATCGTGGTGCAGAAAGCAAAAGCATCTCAAGTCTCAACCTTACGCAGGACGAAATACGACGTAGACAACACAAAATACTATCCATTTGCACTTACATCTGTACAGAGTCGTATTTGCGCATAGACCAAGTTGTGTGCAGGGGCACTGATTCACCCGAGATTTTGTTTCTTTTTTTCCTTCCAGCTTGTCTTCTCCTCTCCTTTCCCTCTCACATCCCGAAGTCCCATCCTGGGAAATGCGACGGGGACGCGACACGGAGCATCAGCCAAGACAGCACATGGGTGACACAGACACAGACCCCGTTCTGTTCTGTCTTTATTCTTGCGCTGCGATCTTTCTCTCTCCATTTTTTTTTGACCATTTGCGTCTCCTTCTCGGCCTCGTCTACTGGATTAGGTATGGCGCTGCTGCAGCCCCCTGCAATTGTTTTTTTCTTCTTCTTGATGTTCCTTTTTCTGACACAGCTGTCGATACAGTGATACAGTACTGGATGCCCAAGCTTCAACCCATACAATGTAACAAAGAGGAGAACGACATCTCCCATTTTTTTGTCACGATAATTTGTTCCAGGCTCATTCCCTGTCCATTAATGATAAGAGCGGCTTTCTTTCGATTTGTGCAGGCATTTTTTTTTGATTCATTTGCTTTCTTTCGGCTGTACTCTGCACGACGTCTAGCCGAGTTCTCGGGTTCGCCTTTTCCTTCTTTGGCGGTGTAGGCATTTTCATAACGAGGAGTGACCTAGTCTTCACTATTTGTAACTTCCAAGCTATTCGGGATCCCAAACCTTTCGCTTCGCGTGCCGAGTACATATCGGCCGACTGTTATTCAGGCGCCGCAATCCAAAGCATAAAATACTCAGCTTCTTCTCCGTATATTGTTTGCCACAGTGGGAACTTTGCATCCTTCGTCTTGTCGTTTTTTTTTTCTTTTTCACTCTGCATAGGAAGAGTTCTGTGCAGCCTGGTCCCGACAGCTTGGACGAAGGAAGGAGGAGCCTATGGGTCAGCCCTTGTCGGATCCTGTCCCTCGGAGTTGGACGATTTGCCCCCTTTCATATCAAGAGTGATTCCCAGAGCAGTGGGTCGGGCATGGTGCCCTGAAAGCCCCCAAGACCCTCCTCAATTTCTCTCCTCCCCAGGCTGTTCTTACAGTACCAGCAGGGCGGTGCACATGGATACAGTGCACGATTGGCGGTGTGATACCATGCAAGCAACGCGCTCCCATTCGATGCTCAGTATTTTGTTGACTGGCGGCAGAATTAATTTGATCGACCAACGTGAGGCACCCGAACAGAGGTGGCCCTGCGCCGGTTCTGTGGCCTGTGCTCTTGTATCTTACCAGTCTCTTGTCCTGCTATGACTATTACTTTCGCACCGCGCTTCTCGCCGTTTTCGAATGTCATCTCTTCTTCTGTCCGGACATACGGATTTTGACAGAAGACAGCAACTGGCTTTTTGTCCAGGCATCGACTGGCAATGAGAAACCTCACTGCATGCTCTAAATTTCCCAACCACGTCCATAGCCCTGTAAATTAATTTGCATGTACTCCGTACGAAGGAGTAAAATGCGGAGTTGGACAAGCTCGACGCGATGGACGATATCAAACTAGTCGTGCATCAGATGCACAGCGTGCAGGGCATGGTACGCCAGTAGCTGGTCTCGAGAGAGTCCATGTGCGTCACATACTGTATATCGTACTTGCATTTTCTACTTGAATGGCCTGTTGTTTTACCTCGCTTGTATCTTGTATCGTCAGATTGCAAGATGCCATTCATTGTGGCATCAAACCAATACAATACATGCGTCTATGCTGCTATCATATGATGCTGACTACTGTTGTCTGTCTGGGAATGGCCGGCATCGAGGTGGTGATGTGGGAAATGAACGACCACAGGATAACGGCTATTACGCCTTACGGAGAATTTATAAGAAGGAAAAAAAACATACGATGTCAAGGACTCATCGCGCCAGGCGAGCCCTTTTCAACGCGCCGGTGTTTTCGATGCTTTCTTGGGCGACTGGCCTACAATGGAGACTTTTGCTTTTTTCTTTTCCTCCATTCCTCCTTCCCTCGATTCTGCAACGGTTTTGGGGCGTTGGTGTCCGCCAAAACGCGTGGTCAAAAGCTGACAGGTCAACTTGTCAAGGAGTTTTTGACACGTATTCCAGCGAGAATGTCTCAGTTTCTTCGCTCGCCTTTTCTCTACTCAGTAAGTGGCTTTTGGGGGTCCATGGGGTCTGTTTGGCTGGCTAGGCTGGTGATCGCCCCCTTCTCTTGTCCGTCCTCCCGGCTCTGGCCTCCACCCAGGCCCCGGCCTCCACCCTCCTTCCATTTCCCTTGCCAGCGTCACATCGGGACGCCCAGAACAGATAGAATGCCGTCCTTACCCATGGAACAGTCGAGGAGGTTGAGGACAAGGGGGGTGGGAAAGAGATAGAATACGCTCTCACACATCAAATCGAAAAAAAGGAAAGAGAACCCAATCGAGGGATGAGGATGACCAATTGCCAGCCACAATTGCTCTCTGGCAGCTCCCCTGTCGTTTTCGTCGTCTGAAGGAAGCGTTTTCCCTACTCGTTGTCGTTTCTCTTATTGTCCAAGATGATGCCCCTAGCTGTTCCAATACCGTCCCAAGACATGCTTTCTTTTTCTTCAACAGCATGTCACTTTCTGGTTGCAAAGTGGCGGCCTCGCCTATGGTAGACGGCAAACGCGGTTGTATCTACAATGTTAAAAGAAACAACGGCTATGAAGGCTATTTCGCATTGGATGCAATATCGAGGCACGCCGCCACGCGGTAATACTTCGTAAGTAAGATACCTCGTAGACAAAGACGCAGAGCGACAAATGGGAGGAAGAATGTGGAGAGAAATGGAGCCTCGAGGTTCCAATGGCGGCGCGCAATGGTTCTCAGAAGGGTTGGTGCCCGCATTGTTGCATTTTGGCTTTCGTCTCCAGTGGCCCCAGAGAAAGAGAGAAAGAGACCGTAATGTACATGTACAGCTACCGAAAAGACGATGATACCTGGAGGCTGGAGCCCTTTGAGCCCACCTGCCCGCCAAATCCACTTTCTCGCAGCAAAAAGGGGCCAAAATGAATCCGCCTTTTGTCTTTTCACTCGTGTTATGGGCTGGCCTGTTCTGGAATAGCCCACTGCTCCAGCTGCGAAGCGAGGATGAGCGGCGCTATCGACCGGGAAGACACCCAAAGAGGTGCTGGCTCGATTCGACTGACCTCATCTTCTCATCTCCTCCTTTCTCCTTGAAGTGGAGCCCTGCCGCCCACCCGGAACAAACCAAACGCGCGCTGTGATACAAGTTCTCCTCGTATGTATCTTACATGTACTTGTTCAAAGCCTGCATCACTGGCCTGGACTGGCTCCCCGCCGCTGTGGGCGAACTACCGCTCCTGCCCACGGCGCGCGGTCTCTCCCTTCCCTTCCCATCATTTTCTGGGGCACAGAAACGATATCCTGGGCTCTCAGGTGCCATTTCTCTTCTTGGGCTGGGGTTTCCCGGGCGGGTACCCACCCCGCGGTTCTTCACCACCTTGTCTTCTCTTGTTTGTTAACGGTATTCGCTTGCACGTATCGTACCATTACAGTGTAAAAAGGCAAGGCTCCGAGGATGCCCTTCGCCAGGTCCCTCTTCTCACTATCAACTCTTTTCAAAGTAGTGGTGATGTACAAGATTCGGTCCCAATCACACGGATGACTTGATGTTTTGTTTTGTCTCATTTTTATTTTGTTTACTGTGCACTCCGCACACAATCGGTTCCTCTTTTCCATCACTTTGAACGTCTGACGGTGCCGAGTTGCGATCATTGGTTTCTCCTTCTCCGCTCAGCTGAGACGTCCCGAGAATATCATGGTGTTGATTTCTTTTTCATTCTTCTGGCCAGCTTATTTTCTTTTTCGTGGCGTTGTTTACTTCTCTTTTCTTACAACCATTAGCTTTATGTTGTGTATTGCCTTTGTATTTTGCTTGTCGGTTAGAGTAGGGATCTCAAAGATAACACTGGACAGAATGTCGCTGAGAGCGCATGCATAATGTGCCTGAATTGACGCCAGTGGGCAGCTGAGTGTTGGCTGTGACCTGAATTGACGTTAACAGTTGACAACTGAAGGCACTAAACTAGCTCATTAAACTGTCATCTCGGACAGGAACGCTGAAGAACGTTGCAGCTCCCCTAAAGTGCCCTGTAAAATGGGACCTCAGTGCTCCAAGCAAAAGACAACCAACATGTGGCGAAGCCCTTTGTCCTGGCCTTATCCCATTCCACGGATACGGTGCAAGGCAAAGCACAACAGATGAGAAGGAAATGAAAGAGAAAGAAAGACAAAAAAATCAACGAAAACAAAGTGAACGAATCAGACGGCAACGAAGACATTGGGACTAGTGCTTTCCCGATTAGGCTAGTGCGTCCTGCAACAATCAGGCGGCTTGCTCTTGCTCCCTGAACTCCGCACCCGAGAAAAAGGAAAGAGCGACCTGGTGCGCACGCTAGCACACAGCACAGAGTCGCCCGGTCGGGTCACTCTTGCTCGTCTCGCACCGGGCGCATGCCTGGAAGGTGGCTAGCACGCTGTTGCCGATTCTGCCAGGTGGCCGGCCCATTGTATTGGGCCTCGCTGATAGCCTCTCGCCTCTTGTCTTTTGGCCCCCAGACCCCATATCTTGGGTCGCTAAAGCCAAGCGAGAGCCCCCAAATAAACAGCCCGCCGGAATATCTGTTGCGCGTCACAGCAGAGGCAGCGTGTGCCTGAGTCGCAATACGACGAGTTCCGTCTTCCCAAAGCCATCTCGAAATTGACGGTGGGCCGCTCCTTCCTCGAAACTCTCTCAAAAGCCCGCGAAAAACACGGCAGGCGCATGCATCGCACCATCAGAGTGCGGTGTGCCCCCAAAATCAGTCACGGAGTATCTTACATACAAGGCGCACCTGGTCGCTCTTTCCCTTCGCTCCTCGTCTCTCCTTTTCTTGCTTCTCTTAAAACCTGTGGAGTCGGTTCTTTCCTGGTGCTGGGCCCGGCCTACCCCCTGCACTGCTCCTTCTGTTTCTTTTTTACGTCGTACAAGGCACATGTCCCGGGGTTTGGGCCTTTGGGACGCTCTTTCCTTTTCTGCTCTGTTCCTCAGCAAGGGCGAAGCGCCGTTGCGTCGTGCTTTCCTTTCTTCGTCTCGCTCATTCCACATTCCATATTCCCACTGCAAATGGCTCCGTTGTTCTTTCTATTCCAGCACAATTTGTCTTCCTTGCCCCTCCCGTACTCTATACTTGTATTCGTCCGGCCGCCGCGCACGCATTGCAACTCTACACTGGACATCCCATCGCTCTTTCCCTCTCCGTTCCCTTCCCAGGTCGTCTCGCCTCTAGCCCATACTCCACCCATGCACATACACCCACCACCCACACCCCCTTCTCCGCTGTTCCTTCCCTTCTTTACCCTCATACGGAGTACACCCGGCCCACCAAGCCCAGACTAACGTCCCAAACTGTATTCTTGGCCTTGCCGCCGTCGACCCTTTCTTCTCCTCTTTTACGTCGTCGTCCCCAGCTCAACTGTCTTCCCTTTCCCTCCCCTCTCCCACTTCGTGGATTATCGTCTCACGGATCGTCCTGTCGACAAACAACGACCGACAATTGCCAGCCTTGATTGAGCTTGTCGACGACAGCAACGACATCGACAATCACAACAAGGAAGCCCGGCAGCTAAATTTCACCAGACGCCCGCCTTGCTGCTTCATCATCTTTCGCCTTTCGACTATTAAACATACTTGGCCCGACGCATCTCTTGAATATAACTGTTTGCACGGAGATTTAAACAGCATTTGTTTATTTAAGACCGCAATCTCTCAAGAAAGAAAAAAGCTTCTCGACATCGCAGCCGGTCTTTGCTGGACAATAACGACGAATTACGGCAGACCGAAGCGCATTCATTATCGAAAGAAACCGTCTGTATACGTCCCGAGCGTAGAAACAGCAGCCGAGTTTTGAAACCCGAAACTGTACGGCACTCAGATTGTCGCAGCCGAAAGCATTGCGTCAACAGACAGAACAGACAGAACAGACGAAACGTTGGCTGGCGACAGCATCAATCGCGTGGACCCCACCGTCCATCACATCGCACTCATTGTTCACCGTCGCCCTTTGACTTCTCGCCAACACAGCAACATCAGCTACGACGTTCGTTTCACGTCAGCGCGTTCCTTTTAGACGACGCTTCGCTTCGACTTCGTTTCTGTCCGCCTAAGTCTCTTCTTGGCTTACCGTCTTAAGCGTCCCCACCACATATAATATCAATATCGTGCCGCCTCTTCTCTCCCATATCCAGTTTCTCTCTAACCCGACAACCACTGTCGCCGACCTGCGAAACACGATTGTCGTCCCAAAACTAAAATCCCAGTTTTGGCCGTCTCCGAAACCGAAATACCAAACCTTCTTTTATGCCTGTCGTCTTTTTTATTCTCTCTCGACCTTGGATGTTCACTTTATCCTATTTTCTCCCACGCCCCCACATCCACTTCATTTCATTCTCATCTCTTTCGGCTCAAATCTCCAACCCGTTGGGCCGGCTTTATTCGTCTCGTGTTTATTCGTCTCGTGTGTCTTTTCCAGGAAACACAGCATTGGGTCCTTAAATACCGGTTGGGTCCAATCTAATTGCTGGAGCGCTTTCATCCGAGATCAATGAGCAACCCAAACTCTAGGCCCAATGATCAGCTGAGTCTTGCAGTTCTAATAACATTCTCGACCTGACTTGGAATCCATCTGAACCATAGTCTGATTCGGTCGGAACAACTCACTGAAAACAAACGTATCACACCTACCACCGACAACATAAAACACCCGCCCGCCATGAGCTCTCCAGCGCAGGGTGGCCCTTCGGTCGCCCCCAAGGAGAAGAAGGGCGGCGTGAGCAGCCGCGTCCTGACCCGCATGAAGACGATTATGAAGAAGGCCGAGAAGCGCATGTCAATCTCAGGCCCCAGCAAATCCGTCCCTGGCCCTTCCGTCGCTAAGCCGGCAGCCGAGCCCGTCCCTGTCGCTGCTGCCCCGGCAGCTGCTGCTGAGCCCGAGGCCGCACCGGCCGATAAGGGAAAGAAAGCGGCCGCTGCTGAGCACCACGATGCCACCAGAGTGCCGCGCCTGCAACTGCACGAGGAGCGCGCACGGAGACTGGGCGAGCGCTTCGGCCTTGAGATCAAGCCCAGCGAGTGGCACTCGACCGAGGGCGATGCTTTGCGCGTCAACAAGCCTATTCGCATGCGTGTCCACCGCACTTGCCACCAGTGCAACGCCGCCTTTGGCACCGCCAAGGAGTGCACGCAGTGCAAGCACATCCGCTGCAAGAAGTGCACACGCTACCCGCCCAAGCGCACCGATGCCGAGAAGCAGGCCGCCCGCGAGCGCCGTGCAGCATTTGTCAAGGAGCAGAAGGAGAACGCGCCCATCATTGCCGACTGGGACCTCTCGAACAAGCCAATTCAGCTCACGAAGCCGTCCAAGACGGGCGGCCAGGACCTCGTTTACAAGAAGCCGCGCCAGCGTCTCCGCCGCAACTGCTGTCAATGCAACAAGCTTTTTGTGTCGGGCAACAAGACCTGCCCAGGATGTAGCCATCTCCGTTGCACCGACTGCCCGAGAGACCCGTATGTTCACCACCCTTATATGCATGCATTGATTTGCTCCTTTGTGAACACCTATTAACATTTTTAACCCTACAGAGCCAAGAAGGACAAGTATCCATATGGCTATCCTGGGGACGAGTTCGGCGCCCGCTCTACTCCACGCTACCGCTGCCATCAATGCAAGACAAGATACCCGACCGACACTGCCGAGGGAACAGAGTGCACCAAGTGTGCACACCCTCGTTGTGCTGGTTGTCCTCGCTTGAAACCGCAGCGTGTCGAACCCGAACCCGACCCGGAGATATTAAAGGCGATAGAAGCCCGACTGTCCAAACTGAAAGTTGGCTAACATTGGGCGCTTCTTCTCTCGTTCATCACCCACTTCAACGTTTACGCACTTCACGACCAGCGCACTTTTATTTCGCTTCTCTCGTTTTTTATTGTTTTTCTTTTCTGGCGTCTGTTTCTTACCGTTCCATCACATTTTTCGTTCAACTCATGTACACACAACCGATTTTTGTCACGCCATGCTGCTGTACGACTTGACTGCCAATCACTTCCTCTGACGAAAGGCCGACATGCAACTGCCGTGCCGAAAGGGGGGTGCTCGATGCGTTTGCTCTTTAGTTCTCTGCTTCTGTCTCCCATACCTTGGGGCGACGAGCGGAGAGAGTTGTCAAAATAGTTGACATACTTTTGCCATATCTCGGATGCTGTTGATAGCGAGCGATTTGCAGCGATGTTGTCGGAAAGAGTATTTTTAGCCTCGTTTCCTTGAGTCTCATCATTGTTCATTTCATTTTTTATTCTATACAACCAACTACGTGTTTCATACATGAGCTCTACCACGCCGTGATTCTGCCATGTCCCGTGGTACTACTGCCTCATCTAACAAGACGATCAAGTGTACCCAAGCCCATGTCTCTTGCCCCTGCCCATCAATCGTGTCATGGCCCATCTGCTGTTCAAATGCCATCCGCGAGTAAAATGAATGATTTGTGCCAGATCTTGATCAGCAAACTCTAGCTTTTGAAAGCTCTGTTGCGGCCTGGTGACAGACTTTCGGGCCACGCCTATCACAGGCAACGATTGCCATCAGGCACGAGCGACGTAACTTGGACGTGGTTGTGATTTGCCATCCGTATGTTGCGAGAGAAATTGGATGGATTGATGAGACCCTCCAGCAAGAAACTTGAAGGCGTATTCCACAGACAATACAAAGTACTGCGTATGAATGATCGCAGGGTAATGTTTTTTTCTTTTTGGTGGTTTTTGGAATACTGACACTTTGACCACCGTACGTTGTTCTCACAAGTCTCCTCCTCTTCACCGCCAACAAAAACATTTCATCGCCACAGTATCGCCACAGTGACATGAGGTGTTTCTCATCTCGTGCAACTTCCCCGCCACGTCCCGGAGACTGTGTCCCGGACACTGGCTCACTCGACGATGGGACAGTTGATGGCGAAGAAACACATCAAAATGTAATGAAAGACGGGCAACAGACACAAGAAGGTGGACCGCTGACAATGACCTTACCACAGAACAGGATCAACAGTGATTTGATTACAAAGAAAAGAAAAAGAGAAAACAAGACAAATGGCGGTGACTGGGATATGATATGAAACAGCCGGATCCGACCCGATCACCATGCGCAAAACCAGCCAGAAAAACAGACCCTAGGGTTGGTTCCGGAAAAAAAAAATTGAGATGGCCTGAAAAAAAGAGAAGGTAAACATCGCACTAACAAATTGGGATGCTACCAATGCTTGAACTATCTTGCAAGACATGACAAGATTTGTACCAGATGAAAACAACTGAACACGCCGACTCCAGGCTCACACGATGCCAGAATATAAAAAGAAGAGATCGAACACATACCCACATCTTCTGCCTGTTGACTGCCCGACTTAGTACTCTTCAGCCACACCAGCGATGGGTGGCAAGGGCACGCTCATCGCTTGCCCAATCGTCGCTGCCCGGTTCGCCCGCTGGCCCTGGTACATGAAGCCACCCACCTGCTGCCGCCGGTTCAGTGCCGACGACATCATGCTAGCATCGTCGCCGGCCACTGGACCTGTCGGGTGCTGCTGGGCCACGCGCTGCAAAAACTCGGCGTTCTGCAGGTTGGCCGCCAGGCGTGTCGAAGCATAAAAGCGGCCGTGCACCTCGTTCTCGTTGCGGCGGCTCTGCCGCTCGCGGAGCTGCCAATACCACGTGAGCCCGGCGTTGGTCGCCTGCGACGCATGGTTGCGCTCGGCCAGCTCTTCGGCAAAAACGGGCTCCGAGGGGAGGATCTGGCCCGTGGGACTGTACGCGGGCTGCGGCGCGGGCGGCAGACCGGGCCCCGTCACAGCCAAGCGGTAGATGTCGCCCACAAAGTGCAAGTCGAAATGGTCGCGGGAAATTAGGCTCACATGCATAATCTCGACAGTCGCGCTGGCGTCGCCGCCATGGTCGGCCGCCCCGGCCACAGACTTCACATCGACGCGCAGGGCATCCCCGACGACGATGTGCTCGGCACCCAAGAACACGCCGCCAAAGAATTGCTGTGTGGGCGAGATCTTTTGTAGTGGGTTGAAGACGGAAAAGCAGGCGTTGATCTGGTTGGCGGAGGACTTGGACGCCTCCAAGGCGAGGATGGCGGCATCGTACTGGCCCGGCTGTGGTGGCTGTTGCTGCTGCTGCTGCTGCTGCGGCCGCTGCTGGGCCTCCCACGCCAGCTTCTGCCAATCAATCTGGTCGTAGCTTGCGCCTTGGAAGCCCTCGCGCATGCCCGGCACGCTAAACGACAAAAACGGACGCAATGCGCTCGTGTCAATGGTGATCTCAGGCGGGTGGAGGCCTGGGATGCCCAGAGGAGCAACGCGCGCCGTGCCCGCAGGTCCAGGCATGATGGACGGTGGCGGCTCCGCGCTACCGATGCTTGGAATGGTCTGGAGCACAATGCCAGCCGCCAGGCACCGCGGGACTGCTGTGTAAAATGCTGGAACCAGACCAGCTCCCACGGGCGGAAGAGGGCGGAGCCCCCTCTCTCCGGGGGTTGTAGACCTGCTGGCTGGGCGACTGCTGCTGGTGCGATTGCTGGTGGCGGAACGGGTGTCACAGATGTTGTCGAAGCTGGTTTTGCGGCAGGTGGGGCGGCAGCGGCTGGAGCAGGCGAAACGGCCGGAGACGCTGACGGAATGACGGGAACTGGCACGGGCGTCACAGTCGGGGTGCGTGGGGACGGCTTGACGGCTGGAGGCGCGGCGACAGCGGCAGAAGCAGTTGTGGCCGCTGTCACAGCAGATGTGGCAGCAGGCGTTGTAGCGGATGTTGTAGTAGAAGTTGCCGCAGATGTTGGCGCCATCGCCGTCGCCGCCGCCACCGCTTCGCTGACCATGCGCACGCACAGCCGGCACGAGCAGTCGGCACGCTCCTTGGAATCACTGAACAGCCACAGCACATGCAGGGCGAGCTCGGCCGGGCTGCGGAAGGCGGCCAGAGGTCCCAACGGATGGCCAAAGACGAGCGGCATGTCGCGGTCCTTGGTCTTGCCTGGCCGCACGTGCAGCGAGTAGCCCATCGGGAAGCGCACAAGATAGTTGTTCGAGTCCGCACCAGACACAGTGGCGCCCAGGTTGTACTTGACGGCTTTGCCCAGCTTGACCGTCCACGACCGCATAAACTCGTCATTGTCGTCGAGGGCGTCGCCGACCGGCTGGGCAGAGCGGCTGGCGTCGTTGATCTGCTGCGTTGAAAAGCCGACGCCATCGGAGCGGGCAATGAAGATCTCGCGGTAGGGCTGGACGGGGTGGCTACTGCTGCCATTGCTGGTTGTTGAAGATGTGGATGTGGCCGAAGCTTTTGACTTGGCTCCGGAAGCTGACGAAGAAGAGGCCGACTTGGTCATTGGGGTTGACCCCAGGGCCGTTCCTTTTGTAGAAGGCCGGCCAACGGCCGCCTTGAGAGTCGGTTTAGACGACATTGTGTGGCGGAGGTGTGAACTGTGTGAAGGTATATAACCGGAAAATGAAAAGACGTAAAGATGTGAAGGGGATATGAAAGATGCCAAAGGAAAGAGGAGAGGGCAGAGGGAGAATGGAGGCTGGGCTAATAATCTGAGTCGGCCCAGTGTCCGCCCGGGAGCACCTGAAACTAATATCGCTTTCCTGGATTGAACTTCTTCTGGGCCAGTCTGTAGCTTGAGAGAACGCTGTCCCTGGGTTGGTCCACGTCACGTCGCGATGAAGCTGACGCGATGAAGCTTCACAGTCGTGTAGCTCCTACAAATAGAGAGTGGCGGCGAGACGTGGGATGGCCGGTAGAGCTGCAGGCAAAGACCGCGACTATAGGGCCACTGGGTCTAGCGGATCTAAAATTCGTCGTTTGCGGCTCGTGGTGCTGTTGTCTGTTGCGAGGTTGGTGGCTTGCTTTTCATTGAAGCTCCAAGATGTTGGTCCAAAAGTCCAAAAACAGACAGGCGCGAAATGGACCAATCGGACGCTTAGTCATCACACTGCTAGCACTCACCACCAAAGATTGACACGACATACGGAGTACAGTGGCTTGAACAAGGACTTAAGGCACAAAGGGACAGTGTTATCATCGCCATAAAAAAAAGGAAAACTCGGGTCATGAAACCAAAAAGAAAAGAAGAAAGAAACAAAGAAGGATCAAAAATGGATCAAATAAATCTTCAAATAATAAGAACACTGAAAAAGAAACGGCAGTCATCCGTCTAGGTATTGTGGCTTCCCCCCCTTCCCGTACGCCCAAAAACTTTGTGCAAAAGGTCATAAACAATAGAAAGATATAAAAAACTGACAGCCCCCCTGGAAAGGAGAACGACTCGACCGCAAGCTGTCGCTCGCTACTGCTCCTCGTCCACCTCGCCGGAGAAAATGTCCTCCACGCCCGACCACGTGCCTTTGGCCCGCTCCTCCCAGTAGCCGTCTTTGCCGCCCTTGAGCCGCCACACTTCGTCGCCGTCGGGGCCCGTGGCCACCTTGAAAAACCACCGCGGCTTGTGCTGCTCGCCTCGCTCCTCGAGCTGCCGCCGCCGGGTCCGCTGGGCCTCTTCGAGCTTCGTCTTCCACTCCTCGGCCTCGTCGAGCTTGCCCTCTTCGGCCAGCCGCTGGTCGGGCCGCAGGCGGCAGTCCGTGGGTGCCAGCTTGCCCCGTTCCAGGGCGGTGATTTCGTTGAGCGAGGCGGCAAACTGGGTCAAGCCGTACACGTGGGAGGCGTCGTCGACCAGGGCGCCGACGCGCCAAATCTCGAGGCCGCCGGCCTTGTTGCGCGGGTCCACCACTTTCAGGCCCGACGTCCATGTGCCCGTCAGCGCCAGGCCCGTGTGGGCGCCCGCGGGGTCGTACGTCTCGATCTGGACGTCCTCGCTGCGGCCGCCAAACATGCCCTTGGAGCGGAACTCGACGGCCGCGCGGGCGCCCGTCGTGTCGTTGACCACATTCATGGTGCCGACGGGCTCGACATACTTTTCGCCCATGACGACGTTTCGCAAAAACACCGTGGCCAGCGCCCACGAGTAGTGCTCCTCGCCGCCGCCGTCGGGCAGGCGCAGGACGACACGCACGCGGCCCTCGGTAATAATTTCGGCGCTCTTGCCCCAGAACTTTTGCGAGGGCGCGGCGGCCTGCGCAAACGTCCACGCGGGGGCGTCGGCCTGGATGGCCAGGCGCACGGGGCGGTGGCTGACCTTTTCGACGAGAACACGCATTCCGCCGCCCGGCAGCTCGCGCTCCGTGCGCAGCAGCTCAAACGTCTCGCCGAGCAGCGGGTTGAAGGGCTTGCGGATGGCCCGCTCCTTGGCCCGGCCCCCCGAGAACTGCGACACAGCAAAGGCGGCGACGTACAGAAGGCGCTCTTCGGGCGCGGCTTGGAGGCGGCCTCGTTGAGCAGCTGCGCGTACTCCACCTGCTCGGCGATGCGCTGCAGCAGCGACGTCGGCTCGTTGGCCGAGGCCGGCATGGAGATGGTCGACAGGTCTTTGCCAACGTTCTTGCGCACAAAGGCAATCAGACTCGGCGGGAGCACAGTCGAGGGCGGGATCGTCTTGCGGCGCTGGACAGCCTCCGTCAAGGGGAGAGGCGCCAGCGACTTGGGCTTGGGTGGGAACAGGTTCTTGCCGTCACTTCCGGCACCGTCGCCCTCGCCCAGAGCGGTGTACTCCTCGTCCTCCTCGACCGACGAAACAGACGACTCGTCGCCATCGCCATCACCGTGAGCAGAGGCGCGCTCATCGTCCATCTCGGAGCCCGGTGTGTCCTCGGCCTCGCTGTGGTTGTCGATGCGCAGCAGCTGGGAGCGGTCGGCGGATGTGGCACCCTCGGCGGCGTCAAAGAACTCGTCGGTGGTGGAGGTGGAGTCGTAGCTGTTGCGGGGCGCGGCGATGTTGGCGGCAACAGCAGATGTCGTCCGGCGGTGCTTGCTGTTGGAGAGCAGCTTGGTGAACTCGCTCACGACGGAGTCGAGGTCGCCCAGCAGCGCCTGGCAGTGGTCCTCCATGCTGCGGCCCTCGTGCTTGGCACCGTGGCCGTGTCTCGTGCCTCTACTGTTCGCAGCAACTATGCTCGAGGCGGTGCCAGGTGCAGGAACGGCCAAAGAAGACGCAACGGAGGAGCGAAAGTTTTGTGGGGCAAGCGGCGATGCCGAGGACCGTCGCCGCCAGAATGGCCTGCGCTCTGCCGCGCCGGTGCCAGTGCCGGTGGGTGTTGCTTGCTGCGAGGAGAGATAGTCGTCGGGCTCTTCAGAGACGGGCGGGGTATTCGGAGACAGGAACTGCTGCTTTTGTGATGAGAGGCCGTGTGCCAATGCGGATGCTGGTGGCTGGTGGCCCGCGGCGGCCATGTCCTTGACAAGGCGGCGGAGAGCGTCCCGCGTACCGACGACACGGCTGACGAGAGCCTCGACCTGCTGCCACTCGCGTGTCTCTTCCTGGTACATGATCTTGGGCGCGACGACGGCAGGCGGTGCACTGCCAAGAAGGTTTTGGGACGAGGCAGAAGCGCCGGGCAGGCCCTGGGCCTTTTCGAGGCCGCGGGCGATGCGGCTGGACTTCTCCAGGGCGCGCGCCCACTCGGTAAACTCCTTGTCGTTGGACGCCTTGAGATGCCACACCTCGGCGCCCGAGTCAATGGTGATTTCGCGTCGCCGCTCGTCAGCAGCAATGGCCGCCAAGCTCAGCGGGATGGCGCCGCGCAGGGCCGAGGAGTTGCGGTTGTGGTAGTAGGACAAGGTGCAGGTGGCGTAGTCGAGTGAGAAGAAGCGGCGCGCGTAGCCCTGGCCCTTCTTGCGGCGGCGCTTCATCAGAGTACCGACATGGTGCTTGGCGGAGGAGGAGCCAGGCGGTGCCGTCGACAGACCGAGACGGGCGCTGTTGCTCCCACTCCCACTCCCACTCCCACTCCCACTTCCAGCTCCACCGGCACCGGCACCGGCACCGGCACCGACACCACCACCTCCGCGACTCCCAGTCGGCCCCTCACCGCCTGCTCCTGGTGTTGATGCCGCCGATGTGATGCCGACAGCACCACCGGCTGCAGCGCCTGCGCCGTTGATCGCGTGGTGGCTGCTGAGGCTGTCGATGGACGGTGTGGGGACGGCGCCGAGGCGCGGGCTGTTGTTCTTGCCGAGACTGGACCGGCTGGTGCTGGCAGCAGGCCCGGCCTGGAGGTTGGGCAGGTTGCGTGCACCCTGGGGCGGTGCGCCAATGGGGTAGGTGAGGAGGACAAATGTCGCATTTTTCGACGTCTGTCGCGAGAAGGTGTTGTCAAAGACGAGGCCGAACATGCCGCCGTTGCCGGCCAGGACGTCGTAGGTGCCCATAGAGACCTTGTCGGCGTCACATTTTCCGTGCCAGTTGACGAGCTTGAAGCCCTTCTTGCGCAGCTGTTCGGGGGCGGTACCGGCGTTTTTGTCTTTGTTAAAGAGCCCCGGCTTTGCACTTGGATCGGAGGAGGCGCCATCGGGCAGGCTGTCGTCAAGGTCGGACTGGAAGGTGGTGAGGTTTGTGCCGCCGGTCCCGGGTGTTTGACGATGCCAAAGTTTCTGAAAGACAAAAGGGTTAGCAGGCACGTTGGGAATCGGCTGCAGCCGAATCCGTCTGGAGCAGCCAGGCAGCAGAACAAGACTCACATGGACTTTTTGTGTGGCTGGACACTCCAGGAGATGGTGTGGCCTTCGTCCACCTTGACCCAGCGCACGATATAAGACTGCCGAGGAAAAGACATGTGTCAGCTTTAGCAGCCTACAAAGAGGGGTCCTTCTCCCTTCTTTTTGTCTCTGTATGTGGTGAGTGCCATACCTTGCTGTGAATCTCGAGCTGCTCAATGCCGGCCATGGTGTCGGAGCAAGACGAGAGCAATGGCTCTCAAAAAGGCCGCAGAGGCTATCAGCAGAAAAAGAGGGAGGGGGCAAGGAAAGGCAGAAGAGTTGGGTGAGAATGACGACGAGAGTGAGGTTCTTCGCGATGCCAGAACGAGAGCGGGCAGAGGGGAACAAAGGTCGCGAAACGGGAAACGAAGCTTCGTCTAGCTGAGGTCCATCACGATCGGTCGCCAAGCAATGTTTGTTTTGTATCTATGGCTGCCGTTGATGCTGTTTCCGTCTTTTTTCCTTGGAAAAAAAAAAGGTCGGCGAGCTCGGTGGCGCTCGATGTCGAGACCTCGCGGAACGTGACCGGAAGCCGCGGAGTCGGGGGAATTAGGGTGAGGCGCTGCTGGAAAGCGAGCTGTGGCGTCGGTCGTCGGTCGTTGGTCGAGGGCGGATAGGAGAGAAAGTGTTGGAGGAAGGGTCTGGTGATGTTGAGCGACGTTGACAAGATTCTAGAAGTTTTGAGTTTGTGTGGATATTGGAGGTTGGGGTGCTACGTATTATGGATGCAAGCGGACCTGAAAAAGGCAACAGCGAATGGCAGCGAATGGCAGCGAATGCGGGCGGCCGTAGAAACACGTCTCGGCCGCGCGTGTTTTGCGACGAAGGAAGGAGGCACGCTGGCGGTGTAGTGCGCGTAGTGTGTCTAGGGCCTAGAGTCTAGGCCCTAGACTCTAGGCCTGTACGTCGTACAGGGCCTTTATTTGGCGGCAGACGGTCTGGCAGTGTGGTCAGTTCAGGGCTCTGATAGGCGCTTAGGGGGCCTTGGGCTTTTAGGCATTAGGGATTTTGGTTCTTTTCCATTGAGTTTCTGGGGTCCTTTAGGGCCGTTGGGCGGGGCTAGTAGCGGCAGTTAGGGGCTACTGCTGGGCCCATCAGCCTGAAGAATACGAAGGAAGGAGGGGCTGGGCTGCTGGCTTGGCTCATTCTTGGTGACTTTGGCGTTGGGCCAATGACAGGCGGCGCTATTGCACTGTATTACTGCGCTGTATTACTGCGCTGTGCTTATTTCTTTCGGCTGACGTTGGCCTGGCCAGGACAGGGCTCGCCCAGCCACAGCGTATTAGTGCATCCGAGTTTTAGGGCATTTTGAGCGACGCTAGGGGTTACCCCACTAAACTAGCTCTAGGGGCTGTCGGAAGGAGCCACAGAATATACAGGGTGGCCTGAGGAATCAACCTGGGAAACCAACCAAATGGAGTTAGCCTGAGTTTGTATGGAAAATAGGGAGGTTTTCAGGGTCAACGAGCATGCCCATATTCTGCAGATTTTCCTTATATAATAATTATTAATATATTATATATTTTAATAGTTACGAGTCCGGTACGCGCGACGTATAATAAAAACAATTAAAAAAAATTAATTTACGACCGTTAAAATTAGTAAAAGCCGAATTTAATATTATAACGATTATTAAAATTACGGAAATCCCGGTTTTAACCGAAAAGCTTAACTTTTACGATTAGTGGCGAGCCGTTAAGGCGAAGGTTAATTACCTTTAGTTTATAAAGTATATCGACTTAGAAGTACTTAATTTATAACGTTTAAATTAATTCCGAGGCGAAGAATATATATTACGGTATAACCCCGCTTAAAGTATTCTACTTAGAGTAACCGCCTAAGCCCTTTTTTAACGTTACCGGAAGTTAATACGTAGGCCGTATAAACGGTATACGAAAAAGATTAGGCGAGAGTACGTATTATTTATAACGATTAACTTAAAGGGTTACGTTTTTAAGAGAGGTAAATTAATTAATATATTATAAAAAGCGCGAGTTTAATACGGCGACGGAGAAAATATAAAAGTTCCTTGATAATTACGTTAATAATACCTTTAAGTATATATTTTATAAGAGAAATAAACCGAAAAAGAAGGTATTAAAGTTATTTAACGTTATTAAGCCCTTTTTTAACGAAATAAGGCCCTCGTTTATTACGGAGTATAAAATCCTCCTTTAAAAGGCCCTTAAATATATAAAATTCGTAAATAAAGGGTTAAATAATTAATTTATTTTATAACGTAAATATATAATTAAATAAATCGACTAAGACGGGCTTAAAATATAAAGTCCGGATTAATTATTATATTTAAAAGGCGTTTTCCCGTAAAAATAAATAAAGTTAATCGATTAATTTAAAACTTTAAAAACGGAGGTATTACGAAACTTAAACGATATACCTCGTTATATTAAAAGAGCCCTCGGTATTATTAAAAACTTTCGAATAAAGGAGACTTTATTTATTAAACCTTTTAACCTCTTAATTCGAAAAAGAAAGTTCGGATTAATACTCGTTAACTTCGGTACGGAAAGCGAGAACGACGAAGTCGAAGAGGAGGAGGATTAAAAATTACCTCCGTTATTACCGGTATAATAAAACTAAGTTTAAGGGTATAATAAAGGCCGATAAAAAGGTTTTTCTTAACGGGGACGTGGGAGATATCGTAGTCGTAATATTACGTAATAAGTTAAACGCGACGTATTATATAAGTTATACGAAGGGACTAGTTATAACTTAAAGGATTACTTTTATAATAATTCGGCGAAAAAACTTAATTATTTTATATATTATTCGCCCGAGGCGAAAGTTAAAATTATTATTACGCGGGAGCGTTATTAAAAGGTAACCGTTATTAAAGTTAAGTTTAATACCTTTATTATTAAAGTAAAAGGTAAGTTAATATAAGAGGTATATTTATAACTTATAATTATTATAAAAAGTTTAAAGGGTTTTAAAAAAATATTAAAAGTTAATATATTATATATATCCGAAATACTTATTATTTTAACGTTAAATAAACCGCCTTTTAAAGTATTACTTAATTCGAGTACTTCCGTATATATTATTAATAACCTTAACCGCCTTAAAACTTTCGAGTAATATATAATACCGGAGTACGTACGTATTAATAACGGAGTAATAAAAGTATATAATTATAATACTTAGTTAATTAAAACGAAAGCGAACGGGGTACGTTTAACGTTAAAATTAATAAACGTAATTATTTACTTAAAATTTATAGTCGAGGTAATCTCCCTCGGTCGTTTAAAGGAGTAAAAGGTATTTTAAAGGAGTAAAACCGGGGAGTTATATAAAGTCGACGATACCGGCGGGAGCCGCCCTCGTATAAAGATTTTAATAATATAAACGGTAAAATACGGGTAATATTATATTATCGAGGAAGTAAAAGAGTTAATATTTATATCGTTTTCGCGAAAGAGGCGTTATATATAAGTTTAAGAGGGACGTCTTTAATATCGCCGTCTAGGTTATATAAGGTTAAATATAATTACTTACTTACTTATTTCGGTGGAAGGCGTACGTTTAAAAGGCTTAAATATTATCGAATATAACGTTTATAACCTTTTAAAGATATAAAGAGTAGTATTACGTAAATTACCGTTTAATAAGTTATCGTTAAGTTATTTCGAAGGTTAAATATTAATTAAACGGATATAACTACCGTATACGATAATAATACGAGAGCCCTCTTTATTACTTATAACGATATAAAATATATATTATATTATACCCTTATTAAAAAGATTAACTCTTTTACGGTAATCGAGAAGGCTTTAAATATTATAAAGCGAATAAGGTATAAAACCGTAATAATTCGAGTCGATAATAAGTTTATTATTAATAAAAGAGCGGCGAAAAAAGTTAAAAAAAGAGGTATTATTATCGAGCCCTTTATACCGTATATATAAGTATAAAATAAGGCTTTTAAGCGTTTTAGGGGGGTAATAATAACTAAAGTACGTATTATACGAATAAATATAAAACTCCTAGAAGACTTATAACTTAATATTATCGGTATAACCGTATATATAAATAACCGTTTACCCTATCGTTCGTTATAATATATAACCCTTTCGAAGCCGTACGAGGTTAAGTGCCCGATATTACTTATTTAAGGGTATTCGGTTATAAAATATTTATTTTAACGAGAGAGGCTTAAAAACGTTAAAATAAAAAGCGAAAATTATAACTTAAGGCGTATATTAACTTCCTAATAAGTTATAAATCCTTTAATATTTTTAAAATTTAAGTCCCGAGATTAAGAGAGGTAAGGTTAATAAAAGATATAATTTTTAATAAAGGCGAGATATTCGGCGAGGTTATTATATACGTTAAATTATTAATAAAAGAATTAAACGTTATTATTAATATATACGTAAAAGAAGAGGAGAGAGATTACGTAAAAGTACGTAACGTAAATATTTTTAAAGTAAAACCGTTATACTTACGCGTTAATTTATTACCTCTTAACGGAAAGGAGGGTATTTAAAAGTAAAGAGTCGCGACCCTTAATTTTAACGATAAGTTATAAAGGTTATTAAGTACTTAAATTTTATTAAAGACTAATAACGAGGTAAGTACTTAAGAGGATAACCCTAGTCCCGAAAATTATACCGGCGATATAACTTTTAAGGGGGTACCCTTTACGGTTAACCCCCGTAAAAGAGCCCTTATAATACCGGAGGCGACCGATAAAGTTAAGGGTATACCCGGCGGCGTTTACCGTAACCGTAATAAAAACCGAAAGGTAAAAAGCGATAATATTAACGATAAATTACTTAACGAAAATAATAACGATACGGGAGAAAGACCGATAACGTTAAAATTTATAATTTTTCGGGGTACGTTAACGGGAGGAGATACTTATTTTAATAAAGTTACGGAGTCGGAAATATTATTACCCGAGTATAAGACCGTTATAAAGACGTTTTTAACGGTATTACGATAAAATTATTACGACTTAATACCTCCTTCGTATATATACGAAACCCTTTTTATATATAACGACCGATACCTTTTTAAGTAAGCCTAAAAGTAATATATTACCTTTTACCGTAAATTAAAAACCTTCGAAGAGGTTACCGAAAAAAATATTAAAGGGTATAAAATCCTCGGGAGTATATAAATATATAATTATAAAACCGATTTTACCGGTATAATAAAGTTAACGCTTAAAGTACGTATAATAATCCTAAGTAATTAAGAGGAGAAAGACTAATTTACGAGGGTAACGACTCTTAATAATCTTATACTTCGGATTTTCCTTTATATCGTTATTAAATTCGACCTAGAGTTACGGTAAATTAATATCGTTAACGTATTCGTTAACGCGGACCTCGATAAGTTAACTTATATATTACTATTACTAGGCTTTAAAGTTATTATATCGTAAAAAGAGAGGGTAATTTAATTATTAAAGAAGGCTTTATATAACCTCCGATAATCTCCCTTATTATAATAATAATATATTACGAAAAAGTTAACGGCTTTAAGTTATATACTTATTAAGGAGGACCCTTATATATTTATAAAGTATAATATTACCGTCTTTATTTACGTCGACGATATTATTTTATTATACCGTAAAAATAAATAAGGAACGGTTAACTCTTTAATAATTAATTTAAAAGAAATATTTAAGGTAAAGGACTTAAGTAATATACGACTTTTTTTAAGTATAAAAGTTTTACGGTACCGTAAAATAAGGAGGCTTTAACTCTTTTAAATTAAATATATTAATAAAATAACGCGAAAATACCTCTCGATTAACGATTTACACTCCTCCCGCGGTAAACGAGGATTATATCCCTTATAAGTTATCTTAATTACTCTAATAAAACTAATACCGTAATCTCGTATATATTAATACTAAAGTATTACCGGGTTACTCTTATATATAATAATTAATACTAGGTTAAACGTAATATTTTATATTACTCGCCTTTATAAGTATAATATAAACTTATTATTAAAGGATTATAATAATACGGTAATTATACTCCTTTACTTATATAAAACCTAGTATTTTAACTTATATTTCGACGGTATAAATAATATTATAACCGACTTTTAATACGCCTTTAATACGTCTTTTAACGATAATATAAAAGACCGAGTAAATATATAAGGGTATATTATAAAGCTTTTTAATACGTTAATAATATAAAAGTTATTTAAGTAATATACCGTTATTACTTCTTTTATAAAAGTAAAGCTCCTCGTTTTAATATATACCGCGAAAAAGTTATATTATATTCGACGGTTATTCGACTAGCTCGGTTTACGCTCGATAATAACTTCGTTATCGAAGAAAATAATAAGTAAATTATTCGCCTTATTACGAACGATACCCTCCGTTTAAAAACTCGCTTATAATATATCGATATTTATAATATATAAGTTCGTTAAGAAGTATAAAAGGGTCGGCTTAAAATTAAATAAGTGTTTACGAAGGTTATAATAATTAATAAGCTTATAAAGGCCTTTACGGGAGACCTTTTCGTACGTTTTAAAGAGGTTATAAACGTAGTTATTATATTAAACGAGGTTATTAACCCTCGAGGAAAGTAAAAGTAAATTTTCCTAATATATAACGACGACGAGAAGATAAAAATAAACGGAAAATATAATTAAAGTAAGGTATTAAAATAATAACGGCCTTATTTAAGGTAAAAAGTATATTATAAAGTACCGTAAAGCGAAGCGCCCGGGCTCCTAAGAAGGTTAAAATATATTAAGTATTACGTAAGGAGGCCCCCCTAAGGGGGTGTGTCGAAAGGAGCCATAAAATATATAGGGTGGCCTGAGGAATCAACCTAGGAAACCAACTAAATGGAGTTAGCCTGAGTTTGTATAGAAAATAGGGAGGTTTTTAGGGTTAACGAGCATGCCCACATTCTGCAGATTTTCCTTATATAACAATCATTAAGACATTATATATTTTAACAGGGGTAGAGGTCACTAAGTTTATGGGTCAGAATGCGGTGCCCGCGGGGGAAAGTGGGGGGGTAATGGCGAGGAAAAAGAAAAGAAAACGGAAAAGAAAAGTGTCACACGGCCCCGGCAGGTTCGGGGGGCATTGTAATCTATATTAAGTGCCGTCCTGGTGCATTTTCTCTTGTTGACGGCTTCTTCGGTTTGTGAAGGTCATTTTCAATCGGAAGAAAGAAGAAAAAAAGAAGAAAAAAAAGAAAAAAAGAAGAAAAAAAGAAGGGAAAAAACAGGAAAAAAAGAACAGGAAAAAAAGAACAGGAAAAAAAAGAACAGAAAGAAAAAGAACAGGAAAAAAAAGAACAGGAAAAGAGCACAAAAGAGCACAAGGCTGTAGTGACAAACCATGATACAACCCACCACTAGCCTCGTGAATTTATTGATACAGGCTGAAAAAAAAGAAGAATAAAGTGAATTTGAACTGAGTATGATAGGCATCCCATGATATCGCCAAAAACGCACATCTCCTGTCACGACATCTGCCTGCCCATGATATTTGACATCAAATGGGTGAGATCTTAGGCCCGCAGCATGAGGTCGGACGAGAAAGCAAAGTGCAAAAAAAAAAAAAAAACATTGAAAACGACTCGTACAATACAAAACGGCCAGTCTGTGTGCCGAACAATGTCAAGGGTGTTAAATCTAGATTTCAACCTCCTTATCTCGTGGTGCAGTTCAGCCTCGTCGACGACGTATTGTCAAAAAATTCAAAGAAATCGTAAACTCTTGTTCATTAGTTCACCCTCGTGCGTCTCTATCCTAAACAAACATGTCCTGCTTCCTGGTCGTCACTTCGTACGGTATATCCTTGTTTGTCCTTTGTCTTCTCACCCCCCCCCCCCCCCAAATCACCGCCTAGAATGTGCACTCCCGCAGCTTGCCGACCCGCCCGACTTCGTACTCGATCCACCGTGCCGCACCGCGACGGCCAGCCACCAGCAGACTACTCGGGTTCATGACATGGCAGCCCTCGTAGGTCACGCAAAAGGGCGGCGCCGTGGTGTCGACCATGACGAGCGCCGTGGGCAGCGGGTACAGATGCAGCGAGCTGGCAAAGTCCCAGTGCACGGGTCGCAGCGATTGCTTAAAGGGCGCGAGGTAGCCCTGGTCGAGGATGGTCTTGACCAGCTTGCGTGCTGTCTGGACATCGTACGGGATGCCGGACGTCGACGGCGTGGGAGCGGAGGATGACGACGAAGCCGTCTTGTCCCTGTTTGCACCGTTGTCTGCAGCGCCATCGACGTCCATACCGTCGTCTTGGCCGGTTAGAACAGGCGCGGGTACCTTCGTCGCCGTTGTCTCTGTTGCCCCGGCAATCTCTACAACTTCGGGGATGTCAGAAGGCGCGGGAGCTTCAGGAACGGCGGGAGCGGCTGGCTTGGCCAACCGCACCGCCGTGCGCCGCAGCCGACTTGATATGTCGTCGCGGAACAGCACAATCTCATGGTTGGGGCCAAACAGCGACAGCCGGCTTGGGTTGGTCGTCCACACAGCCTCGCCACCGACTCGGTTGCTGCTGGCACCGACGACCTCGGCATTGGCCGTCGCAAATGCACGCCGAACGCGCGACGTAAACAGCTCCGGCACCGGCTTGCGCGGCAGCGGCACGGCGGCACCTCCCGAGAAAGCCGAGACCCAGCCGTCGTTGTCACCAGGAACAAAGACAAACGTGGATGACTGGAGCAGCGTCGGGTAGTCCGACAGGGCAGAGGCCAGGGCATCAAAGTATTCCTTGTACTCGATGCTGCCGCACTGCCGCCGCGGGCCATGACGGCGTGCTCGACAAAGTTGCCCGTCAGCACAAAAGCCACGGGCGTAGCGCCCTCGGGCTCAGCAGCGTACAGGCCCAGCACCTTGCGCAGGGCCTGCAGTGAGCGCGGCTGGTCTAGGTTGAGCTCGCCAAGGAGGACAACACGCTGGCGACTGGGTGGAGGCGCGCCGAGGTCGGCATCCTCCTCCTCGACCTGTGTCTCGTCGTAGTTGGTTTGCGTTGCCTCAGGCCCTTCTGTCTCGCCATCTTGTGAGTCGGTCAGCAATCGTTGTTGCTTTTGTTGTTGCTGCTGCTGCTGTTGACGACGTAGACGGAGCTTCTGCTGACGGTGCTGGTGAATTTGTCGTAGCAAGAACCGCTGCTCCAGCTTGCGCATACGTGCTCCCACAGCGCGGTGGCTGCCAACACCCATAAAGTCGATCCAGCCAAAACCGCCGCCAATCGTGTGGTCCGCACCACCGACGCCACCGACGCCATCCGGGCCACTGATGCCCAGAGCATCTCGCCGTGTCTCGCTCGGAGGTTGGCCAACCAGGAACGCTTGGAAACGACCGCCGATAGTGCCGCCCACGCCCGTGGCGCCATTCAAGCCACGTCCGGCAGCCTCCTCCTCTTCTTCATAGACACCATCCACCAGCACAATCATGCCGGGCGTAAACCACGCCGAGTCCTCGGAATGGCCACTGCGCTAGAGACGTCGAGTGCTATAGACGCCGTCATATCGCAAATGGACAGACTGCCCGTCGGCAGCACGACGAGCATGCCAAGGAGCATGTGGTGAGTCCCGTGACGACCGAGGAGGTTCGCCACGGGCGTGATTCGGTGTGTTGCGCCGGAAAAGGACGAGCCAGAACGTTGCAGTGTCGACACAGCGCGAGCCTCGGCAACGGCTGAGCTTTGGAACATTTCGTTGCGGAGAAGTCGCTGATGGATGACGTTGAAGCGGTTGCGAAAGAGGGCGGTCTTGTGGCTGGTACTGGGAAGAAGTGAGGGTTTTGATGTATCTCTGCGCGTTGTTAGACACCGCCCCTTCCTTCACGTCGCCTGCTTTGCGGTATTTGTCACTCACCTTTCAAAATGCTTTTTGGCAACGTTGTAGACCATCCGCGGCTGGTCATAAGCACCGACCACTTTAAGCCATCGCCGTGGATCGAGCAGGCCATCATCATCGCCGTCCTCTTCGTCGTCCTCCATAGCAAGCCCGCTCATGCCCATGCTGGCTTGGCTGTCTTCCCTAGCCAGCAGCGGCTTGCCACCGGCTCCACCACCACCTCCCAATGAAGACACGGACGGCCGAAGCCCGAGCCGCGTGTTGGTGATGTCGGCCTCGCGGGTCGAGTCAAGCAGGAGGCTGTTTTGACGCGAAACGCCGCCACGCAGGAGACTGTTGTTCCCGGCCTCACCCCGCAAGCGGTTGGCAGCGCTGCCGTTTCTGCCAAGAGACTCGCCTGCGCCGCCTGCTCTTTTGCCGTATCCCTTGGCACCACCGCTGCCTCCTCCAGAACCGCCTCCCACCACAATGCGTCCCCCGCTCATGTTGCCCTCCAGCGTCTTCAGGATCTCCTTGAGCTCTGCGCTCGCGCCGTCGACAATGAAGCCGCAGTTGCGGTTCTTCCAGCTCTTGGCCGTTTCTTCCAGAACCCGCTCGGCCAGTCCTTCCTCGCGCCAGCCAGAGCCGCAGTGCCGCCCGATAAAGCTGGCGAGCTCCTGCAGCGCCGACGACGTCAGCGTGAGACTGTGCTTCTTCGTGAATGTCCGGAACGCGAGGGGCCGCAGGGTTGTGGGTGGCAGGATGATGGGCAGGATGGTCGGCCGAGCTGCAGCCGGGACGTTTGTGGCCAGAACGGCAGCTGCTGTTGATCGTGCCTCGCCCGGAACAAAGGGCCGCATGGGATGCAGTGGCGTGGCAAAGGCGGGGGACGACGAGAACGGGGCTTGGGACGAAGAAAGCATTGCGGGTGCTGGTGTGCCCGCAATATCTCCGGAGCCACTGCCGGCACCGCCTCGGGCACCAAAGATGTTGTCGGCCAACGGTTTGGTCTGTCGTTGTTTCCGCGGACTCAGCTTGGCGGCGGTCGCCTCGGAGGACACGGCGTCGGCCGTCATGTTGGACGTGGCGTGTGTATGAGTGCGTATTCGCGTCTGTGTTCGAGGAAATGGCGGCTCAAATGGGTAAAACGTGCTTCGTTCGGGTGTCGTCAGAAAAGTTTGTTGTAAACATCAACAAAGTTGAAGTGGGATAAAAGAATGTTGACTGGCCCGTTGCTCCTTCCCTGCTCTTTCGCTGGTGGTGTAGTTGCCCTTCGCTCCTGCCACTTAAAGTGTATTTCGGTGGGACGCGTCAAAACACGCGTTTTTGGTGGGCAGAATTTCGCGTTGCTCTTTCCCTGTTCTGCCACAGCCTCGCACCATCGGGACAACAGCTACTGTGGATCTTCACCGCCCTGCGACCCCACCAATCAGCGGTTGGCGGTCTTTTCTCTACCAAGCATTTTTATGACGACATGCCATCTTCTGTGGAGGACAATCGAAGCTCACCAACAGCATTTTCAGAATTTCCAGACACAAGTTTACACAATGTTCGTGCACAGGATACTCTCACGGCGGCAGCCTACAGCTGCTCGCCAGCTTTTTTGCCGTTCGTTTAGCAGCGCCCTGTCGATCAACCCGCACATTGTTAGTTGAGATTCGAGAAATGAGAGTTGAGGTTCGAAGTTGCGGCATCAATTCTGGACGTCGATTGCGCAAGCTAACTCCTTACTAGAAAGCCTACCGCTTAGCGACCCTGCCACCTTCCTACCTCCTCAGCTACCTTGACACTCCCACACCCTCCGCAGTCACAGCCGTTGGGACGACCACCGAGCTTCCTCCAACGCCGCGCTCGTTCGTCGCCAATGACCGGTTCATGGACATCCTAAACGACGTCCTGCGTGAAAATGCCGCTCAAGACGACGGGCTCAGAGCACAGGCAGTTGCATTTGCGGCACCGGGTGGCACCATATTCAGCAATGCCGGTGCAAGCCACACCGGCTCCAGTGGCTCGGTCCACCAAGGCGGCTCTGGTGGCGGCGGCGTCGGTGGCTGGGTTCATCTCAGTGATGTGAGTTGTCTGGAACATATCTACTCCCCTCCCGTCTTTTTTTTTCTTTTTTTTGATATCTCCTTCTCGTATCTCCTGACACAGCCAGCTCCGCAACCCGCCCGACTTTGGCCGCATTGCATGGCCCGAGGACATCTTTGGCAGCATCGAGGTCGACAGCACAGGCAAATTGCTCGATAACTTTCAAGTATCTGGCAGCTACCGTATCCTCACAAACGAGGGCATGTAAGTAGCCAACGTCAACTCAGGGCCAGTATGCACACACCACCGCACTACTGACAGCGACAACAGACTCGGCCTCAGTGACTTTTTGAGAGAAAAGCTTATCCAGCGCCTCAAAGAGGAGGACAAAAACGATAACAGCGACCGTCCGCAGATCTTGGATTAAGAAGAAATGCAAAATGAATGAAGATAGATGATACCTGACCGGCCCTGAGCCTGCACTGGCCGGCCCCATACAGCCTCGCTGCAGAATATCTAGAGGGTGGCGTGCATCAACAGCGCGCATCTGTTGTATTTGTCAACACTCGCTAACAATACACCCTCATATCGTCAAAACCACCCATGCCCGATGTCTCGTTTCTTTTTGCTGTTTTAAGACGTTTCCCGATCTGCTCTCCATTCTCCACTCTACTATTCCCACCTTTTTCTTTCCTTTCCCCTCCCTCTCCCCTCCCTCTCCCCTCCTAGTTCCCACCTTATATAAGCGGCCCGTTCTGCTGCCATATCCACTGCGCCCTGTTGTGTTGGGAAGGAATCTTTTAGTCCACGCTGCATCCACGCTGCAATTGTGCCTGGATCCCTGCTGCAGAAGGGACGCACGTCATGCATGCCGCGCATTCTCTATATCGTCGTCAGTAATGTTGGGGACCGGGGCGGCTACGATGTGACGGCTTTGTTTGGGGCTTTGCCTGATTCTCTCTCCGCATTACCAAGCCTTTTTCGTCCCGGTAGCCGTCCGAATAGGCCGCGCTCGAAGAAGATTCGACAAAAAATCCAATATTTTCTTGAAATTGCGTCTCCTGCGCCGTGCAGGCGAGGACGGATACGAAGACAACATGTAAGATATCCACGGATGTAGACAATCTCGATTACACTCGGACGTGGATGCAAGAAGCGTACGACAACAAAAGTAGTACTTTGGCTGACCATGCTCCTGGGTAAATACGTACGGCAACCCCTGCAGAACCCATTATGTCTACAAGAGCATGAACTGCCGGGCGCCGAGGCTGGCCTGAACATGACCGAGCTACCACATACGACAGACAGCACCATACCTCCCTCATAGCTGGCGACCGACTCAGAATGCCATCATTCATGTTGGAACTTTGCCTGCGTCATCGAAATAAACCAAAGCAGATAGCTAAGGATAGTGAGGCCAGGATGTGTGCTCTGGCATATATCAAAAAACGACGATGGGTGGGACGGGACATCGAGAGGAGAACGCTTGTTAATGTGTGCCAAGCTTTCAACCATGCCTCATAGCCAATGGGCGAGCATTCGTTTCGTTTTATGCAGGTGCACAGCTTTTCAAGCTGTCGGCTCTCTTTCAAATCGCGCGTTTGTGCACTTCGCGCACGAAGCCAAGAGAAAAGGGAAACTAGGTGTTTTGGTAAAGCTATTGTATCCATCTAGAGCGCCAGAATGTTGAGAGGGCTGGTGGGCGCTGGAACATCAGTTAAAGACATGCCCCGAGCAAGCGTTCTCGATTGTAGTACGTCATGTAAACAGATACTAGCCCTCCTTTTCAATTTCAACAAGTTGGAGTGGAGTGTGCATGAAGATGTACTCAAAGAGAAACGGGTTGGGGTTTATTTTGTCTTTTGTATACATTTTCCATATATAAAACTACTCTATCTTTGCTGTTGCTTTTAGTACTACTACACCCATTCGAAATTTCTCTCCCCTCCGGCCGCATAGATATCTCTCTCTACCTAAGCAAGTTCTCTGCTGTCTTAACATTTTGGCCCTTCCGTTCTTCCCCTTTCCAGATATTGTCAGCGGATAGGATGCCGGGAGATTCTTTTTTAGTCTCCTTTACTTTGAGTCCTCCCACATTTGCGTCTGCTTTATTAATGAACATGGCATTTCTGGTAGATAGATGCAATTGTTTCTCTCATGTCTACTGCGGATGGAAATGAATGTCTTGCCAGTACAAACCACCGTCTCCCCTGACATCGTCTTTTATTCCGATGTTGATATTCTCAAAGACCGGGTAACGAGGAGTCCAGAAACTGCCTGCGGTTGTAGGCTCGTGCATATGTTTGCATTATGCGTACGTAGACACTTTCAGTACCAGGGACAAGCACGTGTACTAAAGGATAATATCTTCTACCTATTTTTCGTTTCTGTTTCTCTCGTGTCATATCCTTATTTCGTCTCCCCTCTCCATTTACAAGTATCAATCGACAAAGAACTTGGTGCCGATGATTAGTATATGAACCAAGCCAACGTAATCCAGTCCCAGGACACAGGTCAAACGCCATGGTGCTTCAAAATAATTATTAATCTCAAAATTTTACACACTCTCGCGTCTTTTAGAAAAATCGGTCGAAAATATCGAGCTCTAACAAAGGCGGCCAATAAAAATCTAGATATTCTCACAATCATTGACCTCGTGTCTTCTTGCACAACTGTTTAGCAGCAACGTTAGTCTCTTTAGCCGGAAACGTTTGGCAGAGTTCTTGATTGCCCCGTTTTGTCTATGCTCTGTTTTCTGCGACGTATCGTACTATTGTACATTTCGGGTCTTTGCCATTTCCCCCCTTTTCGAGGAGCAAGTAGTATCCTGCCGTCTTGTAGAATTTTTTAGGCGTACCTATCTTTTCTGCGGAGGACTGGAGATGCATCAGGATGAAATGTAAAATAAAGACGGGAGTCAAAATCAAGACTCATCGTTCCAGGAACGCGGCGCAACAAAGACTCCGCATCAAAATGGCATAGATCATAACGGAAAAAAGTCTGGGACGGGACGCGATAGTAGAGTTATAAGACGTCTTATTTCGAGCTGCAATGACCTTTTTCGAGTCCACGCGATGGCCAAGATAGGAATCTAGATGAGCGCGGAATTAGATTGGAGCTCCGCTTAAGCAAAGTCGTCATCATTGTGAGGGACATTTCTGGTGTTGCTTTGCACCGATAGAGTAAACGGTCGTATGAGGGGGTGTGGAAAATCGCGAAGGTGTCTATTTGCTTGCTCAGGCCGTTCTTCGCTTTGTAGGGCCGCCGGCTTCGGATAGACTCACGATACCTGCGTATATTTTGTGAGAAATCGGTTCAATGTTTTGCCCTTTTCAGGATCTTGGCTACGGATTCCAAATACCTCGTTAACGAAGAGGAAAATCGTAGACTTTGGTCCCAGTTGCCACCAAGGGCGATCATTCACCTGAATGTGACTTAATAGTGCCAAAGCGAAGCAATATTTCCAGTGAGACGAACAGAAGGGTCCAATATATTTTCGTTGGAAGGAGGGATGATTTCAACATACTGTGTTCGGACAATGAAAAAGGCTGGAAGGATCGCCAATTTTGCGACCTTTAAGCTTACCCAAACTCCAAATCCCAAAAATCAAGAATGAGCAAAGGCTGGAACAGATCTGACGGTGCTTAATGCGTGGGCCAGATCTGCGTCTGGCTCATTTTACCAGCCATCGAGCAGCATCTTGCTGTAGAGGTATGGTATGTCCCGCGAAGTGTTAAGGGCTACCATTGTGCTTGCCTCGGCCTGGGTTGTTGTGAATTGCCCACCTTTTCCATAAAGATTCATGTTGACTGCTCGATAATGGAGGCCTTCAAACTTTCGTTAACCTCATGAAGTGGACAATGCGTCCCAAAATTTTGAGTGACTCGGGCTTAAGCAATCGCGCTCAAGTCATTTCGCAAAGCAGATACAAAATTGGTCGATAAATGACGGCTCTTGTCGGTGACTGTGTGTTTGGTGAATATGAGGGAGGCTGGCTCTATCCGGAGTCAATCGTAAATTGTCCTACCTGCATAACTGTGCAAAAACCACGCTGTCAATCATAGTCGACGACAGATGATTTTGGAAGCCGACAAAGAGGAATAATAAATATGCTGCTGTATATGTCCGTGCGTTGAAATAAGTGATGAGAAAAAGAGGAATTGAGCTTGGCGAGGTCAGCTGTTTTGGAGCATGAGCTCGACATCCGTGAAAGTTGCAGATATGTGGCGGTCACGGGCGGTGTATACTATGATTCGAGTGTAATTCAGCATGATTTGGGTTGATCTAGTGATATATGTTGAAGGCTTGTTTCAGGCCAATAAAATGCTTTGGAGTTTCCCATTGCTGAAGGCGAGTGAATAAGACATAATTTTGATTTAAACCGTCGCTGGGAAGACATCGTGTACGTTACGAATATCGTCGGCACCAACTTGGGTAAAAATTGACGCTGATTGTCCGTATGTTTCCGTGCTGATGTGGAGCTCATGTCACAGCTCTCTTGCGGTCCCTTGCCAGGGAGACCCAGCACTGTTTGCCATCTTTCTTTTCGTCCTGTCGTCGCGAGCGAGAATGACATTTTCGCTGGTTCCCTTGGAGGGTGATGCCGACATTGATGCCGACATCTGACAGTTGTGTCGGTCAGATACGTCTTGTCGTTGGCGATTGTGCTCAAATGCCGTGTAGTTTTTCAACCACTGTTGCAAATGCTCGTCTCGTATTTGTTGAACAATATAAGCTTGTCGTGATTGTGTCCATTGAATTTTGTTGAGTTGCCTTCTTCGAGCAGACAGAGGATGGTAGTCAGATTCTTATGTTCGTCTTTAGGGTGGCTGCCTCGGGCTCAGCAAAGATTTGTTTTGAACAGAAGGTGGCCAGCAATTATTGTGGTCATAAGAGAGCTTTTGCTCGGAGGTCGAAGGATGCGGAGACTTGGCAGGCACACACTATTGCCATTCTCGTTTTCGGTATTGAGACGTGGTACTGGTGGAAAGGATGGTGCTAAAAGGTGAGAAGAGCTCCAAGATAAATAGAATATCAAAATCAGAACGTTGAACGGAGACGAAAAAAATCTGTGTCCCCAATGCAGAACATGTAAGGAGGAAGCAGGTGATTTTATTCTTTTCTGGCAACACGATAAATCTAGATACCATGGGCAGGGGCAAGATACAAATATGGGCGAGAAGGCAGCAGCTAAATGACTGTTTGTTCATCAAAGTTGTAGTTACAGCTCTTCATTGAGCGCATAAAGTGAAGCTATAGGTTGATGCTGTCTCTATCCGTCCGCGAATCGACTCTTGAACGCACATGTTCGGAAGCAAGGCTGATGACCTCGGTGCCGAAAGACGTTTGGATTACAACCATGACCGGGTCCAGGCCATTCTACACCAATGGGTTCCATACGTTGGAATGGTTGACAGAGTAGCAAGTCCAATATGTCAGTGATATCTAAATAAATATAGTAAAAAAGGATATCACACTGCAGTTTTTATTTTTGATGTTGAAGGATTTTGACGTGAGGAAACTAGCTGGAGGACTGGAACATGAATCTTTGTTTTGTGATAAGCCCATCCCATTTTTACCATCTTAAGATATAAGCATTAGACTCTAACAACCTCTTTAAACAATTCTGGATGAAGACCAGAGCAGTTGCAGCGCTATGCCTCGATATACTCTGATCCCAAGACGGAAATTGATGCTCAGCAAAAACAAATATACAAGAAAGTGCAAGAAATAACAAGAAGGCCTCGGTGAAGAAGCTAGATAGTGATGGAGACGTGCGAAATTATTGTTCGGAAGGCGACCAATATGTTCCCATAAAACTGGGAAAGAAGACACCATACAAACCAATAAAGTCAATGTAGTATTTGTTTTGTGTAGCTACAGCTAGACATAGAACCTAAGGCTTGTTCTTGATCTCCTGGAAAACCTTTCTTCTTCTTTTATTGTGGTCTGTGTGTTGCTATCTGACCGTTGTTCGCCCGTCCGATGTTGGCATCGACATAAAAAAAATAATTCGATTAGCGAGCCTGCGGCTCGTCTGTAACGTGGTAATGTCTTGGCAAGTGCCATTCGAATACCGCCATGCCATTGAAGAGTGATACACACAAGCAGACCTTCACTATCATGCTGCTCGCGTCTCGGTCATAAACACATCTCCGCGTTGCCACAGCAGAATTTTGAATTCTCCATTAATATCTCAAGGTTATCCTGAAGTCAGAGAACGTGGTCGTCAATTAGGGTCTTATGCTCGGTACCTGGTGTCGTGGGAAAGTCCACGTAGGCATACTGAAAGTGTGAGTTGGCCTAGATAAAAGGCGTTTTACAGTTTTTGAAGAAAAAGTAGTAACTTCTGAGACTGTTGAGGAAAGCTGGTCTCATCAAATATTTTATTAATGTCATGTTCTTAGCTTCTGGAGGTGATTAACTTCTTACAATTACCAGTCGATGAATGGACAAAACCAGGAGGGAAAAGGTAAACTACTCCTGACGCTGTCAACAGGATACTTATATGATGCGGTGCTTTATATATTATTTTTACGAGCGTCCGAATTATTTAAACTGATATATAAGAAAAAGATAGCAGTGATTCTTGATGTGGACAAATGCTGGCCATCGATCGTGCTCGCACATTTTGCATCGACAGATCCATGGAAGTTATCCCGCCATTATGCAATACATAGAAGTACTCTTACTACTAATAACTGCATCGTGGGGTGTTTTTGTTGCTAGGCATATGCAACTGATGCGCGACCAAAGGCCGTTGTTTGTATCCTTTGCGATCTCAAGATGCAGAATTCAGAGGATATTGAGGACACCTCACAGCAAAGTTGGGAAGGAATCAAGGGAGTAAATGTAGCCAAAAAACAAATTATGCAACAGACCAGCTTCAGTGTAACTGAATCTCGAGGTTCTTGCTGTCGTTCTGGTTGTGGGTGTACTGTTTGATCATGGCGATCATAGTACCTGCTGCGATGAGGTAAAGCCGGTCACCATATGCTAAAGGGCTCCAAAAACGGCAGCCGAAAAAGAGGCAAAATGCATCCCTGTCAGCCGGCACCGATTTAAAGTTGCTACCTTTTGCATTTAGCTCTCGTTGTCAAAACAGGAAGATCCAGCGAGGCACAGCAATGCGAGATAGCGTATCGTTTCTTGAGTTCACAAAGAGAATAAATTCCAGCATAAGTTTTAATTCGAGAGTAAGATGACATAAGCTGTCGAACAGTTTACAAATCACTCACTGGTCCTCACTCACCGATTCTGCATAGTCATATGTCCATACCACCTCTTCTCAACAGTGTTGTGAGAGTCAAGAGCTTATAAGCCTCTTCTCTATTACATATTTTCGGGGCACGTGGAATCGAGCAACAGTTGTTGGGGATCATTGGGGAGCAGAACACTTCGCCTTTGATCAAATGCTTCTTTTCTCCCTGTTTTAATTTCTTTGTCTTTAACTACTGATAGATTGCGTTAAAATCGTCTCCCCCGCTCGGCAAGATCCGTCGTCCCAAACAATGTAGTACACTGGCACTATCACAGTTGTAGTCGCGAGTGCCAGGGTTTCTGGGTAAGAAAAAAAAGATAGCTCAAAGACCGTGTGTATAAGGGCTGCAGTTTTAGGGCGTGGATTCGAATCCTAGACCTTGGCCTAGACCCCGACCTACGCACAAAAAGAAACATTTGCTCTGTTGTCAGTCTCGGCTTGTTGCCGAACCAGACGCGACTGATCGCTGGGCCTCCCCAGCAATCAGTGACCATTCTGTAAAAAGACGGATAGATGCGACGAGGCAAAACGCAGCGATGGGATGCAGAGGGGTTTGTATGTAGGTGGGCTAGAGAGACGAATTGTCAGCCACTGACTTCAAAGTGTCGCGTTCAGGTGAACAATCGTCCTGGGTAATTAATAGCCACGGGTTGCCTCGCAGAATCTCATCTCGTCTTCTTTTTCAAGTGTGGTCATGAGGTGCGTTGGCTGAAATATAGGAAAATGAATAAGAATGGAGCGTAATAGAAACACAGTCACATATGAATAAAAAAAAGCCAACGGCGCTTGGTAAAGACCCTGAGAATGGACACAAATACTCTTCAGTGCCATGTTGCCAGCGAAGCAAGAGAACAATAAATCAAAACAGACTTTGGATACTCTAAAAAAAATGACCAAGAATGATCGACGACAGCAAATCATACAGAGTCAAAAAGAGATGGCCAGCACCCGCGGCGCCACAATGTGAAATCGGTCTGCACGTCTCGGCAAGCTGCATGTTGGAGGGATTGGGGAGCATGAAGAGAGCGGTAACGCAGAAATGAATAGGTAGATGATCCTTCCACGTCTTTCTACTCCTGAAAATCTGTCAAGCTTCCATTGGGAGAGCAAGCCAAAGGGCGCCTTTGTGCGTGCATCGAGCCTGGATGCTTGCCCTGCACGTCTTGTTTCTGTGTGTCTGTGGCTTGTTCTTGTACAAGGACAGATCTTCTTCGATGGCAGTATGCGAAAGAAGAACCAGAATACCTGACTGAACGCTTGGTTTAGTAATTCTGCAATATAGCGGTGGGACAAAAACAAGGGTGATTGCAGATTGTGTCTCGTATTGGCTTCATTCTTTAATACAAGAATGTCTTTCCAATGAATGGCGACGGTGTCCATCACCATGTAAGTATTGTATAGCTATTTCGATGCGGTTCGTAGTCGACTTTGTATTTAAATCTCGAATACCGCTATATTGGTATACGAAATGCATCATCCCTCCACCACCTAGAGTATCAACGAGCTTACGGCTCTTTATGAGGCTGTGAATTATCGAATGGATTGTAGACAGCAATAGTGACATCCAGACACCACCATATTAGAGGCTGTATGACCTTCTAGATGTTTGCAGTTATGAAAGCTTCGATTCTCGGAATGTAAATCGACTTCAGTGGGGGGACGGATTATTGATCGAATCCAAATACGAAGCCTCAAGGCGTACAAGTGGTTTGCACTTCTTCCAATTTTCGTGCTGCAAAGAGAAAGATGGCCCAAGAGATAGATGTCGTGCGACCACAGTCTTCATTTGACCATTGTGGTGTGGACAAGGATCAAGGGTCTCCATCTACGATTTCTACCGAGACAAGAAGCCACAGAGCCAAAAGAATGAAAGCATGTAGATAACTTGCTGCCAAATTAGAACTGACCGCTATATCCGGGGCTGGACGCCCCGTGTCACGGCCTCACCGGTGAACTGTCTTGGTTTCCTCTCTTTGCATTTTATTTATTAAGGTGTTACTTTTCTATGCTCTTCTTCTTCTTCATCGTCAATCACAATGAACCTTACATGTGCTGAGGATCTCAGATGATTGCTTGTCAGAGGCTTGTCGCGCAAATCGTACCGGCAAATGAATAAGGCCTTTGTAAGCTAGGGGCTGGATACAGGCTTTGGAAAGCGACTTGTTTTGCACATTCCGTGACGCCTGCGCATGTGTTCTGCTTCGTTTAGCATCCACGGGATACTCAGGTACCAGGTCAGCAACGGTGACGGGTGAAGATTGACGGTCAGATCGAACGGGGGACACAAGTCCCCGAGGCCAATAAGCTGGCGCAGTTTCAGCCTATGCTGATAGAACCTATTTTTTTACTTTGAGTTGGCACCACTCAGGCCTTTGGCATCTTCTTTTATTATTTCGTAAATGTGCTCTGACTAGGGTAGAGACATTGGGCGGGAGAATAGAGAGCACGACATCTCGGGTACCGCCCTGTCCACTAGTTCTTCTACATCACTATTATCCGACCTCCTTTCTCTTGAGCCAACCCCTCATCGTATTCGAGAGTGACTTTTCGTACGGAATTGACATGCTGTGCTCCGAAAAGTAGCCCTCTAGGATCTTGCGTACGGGACCGTCGGATTCTGCGCGCACAGACATTCCTTTCCTGGCCCGTGTTGTTACTTCAATATGGCTCACTGTGTCCCCTATGTCAATCCCTTGATTCTTTTTATTGTCATCTCTCTCTCCCCATTCTGTTTCGTGAATTTGCCCACATATTTGTTCTGTTTCACTGCTCAGCAATAAAAGAAATACAGCGAGGCGGTATTCGTGCTGCGTGCCACGTGCAAAGCCAACGCAAAGAAAGATGCTGGGAATTGAATGGCATATCGGGAAAGAAGAAGCACTGCATGTAATTGGGCAGCCACTACCGTTACTGGCATCGATGCCTCTGGCCTATTGTTCTAGAACACAAATTTTGGACAGGCCTTTCTCTTAACAAAAGGGTGGACAAGGAAAGACAAAATAGTGCGTGTGCCAGATAACCGGCTAGGTGGGAGACATGGAAAAGTGAAACTCTGGCTGCGAAAGACTTTGATTTGGAAGGTGACTTTCTCCTAATCTCGATTGTACTTGACATCGCATCATGTTAACGACTATTCACATCTATTTCCATCTCCAGCTCTCTACCCTTCTCTGATTCCCTCCCCCTTCCCCCCCTCTCTTTCGCTCAATGAAAGCATATATACATATTTGATCCCCTTCAAGGTTAAAACGAGATTTACCTATGGCTGCTTCTACATTTTTTTTTGTCTTTGTACTTTCCCACCAGCTTTGTCTCTGACCTTTGGTGCCTTTTGTCCTGCAGAGATTTTGTGAGCTGGGGATGCACAAGCGTGGGTGCACAATAGGCAAGACACACATTCTTGCACTGCTCAACGCCCTTTTCTTGCAGATATCGTCCGGGCCTCGCCTGCTTCCTTTTTAGTCCATCCATACTTCTCTTTCCCATGCCGCCTTTGCTGACACGGTTAGTCCAACTGTTGGCCTTTTCCGTACTTTCTATGATATTCGCACACATGCGGTTCCCTTGGAACCGGATGTGCTTTTTTTTTTTTTTTTTTAAATCCATCTGGCTATCTCAGCCCTCGCATTATTGCCGTTCTGCATGGGACGTGGCGTGACGGAGCTTCCTTCTTTTGCACTACTCTGGGCCTGGTATGTCAGCTTCTCTCCACAAACAGGCCCGATTTGACTAGAGAACACAATGCAAAATAAAAAAAAATGGCCACGCCATGAGTTTGCAGTGCGTATGAGGCACAGGGACCGTTATTTTTGCTAAAATGTTCTAGTCTCTCCCTCCAAGCTCCCATGAAGGAGGTCAGCATCCGATTGGAAGACTCTAAGGGAACGCTTAGACGTCCTGCTCCCGCTCGGGAGAGACTGAGCATAATGACCCGATAACAATGTGCATCGAGAGGAGAAATGACCATTAAAGAAGAGGCGAAAATGCAGCCAAAAACGCTGATTTTTAAAAGGTGGAATCACAAGTCGAAACCGAGCTCGTAATCGATAACAAAGCTGAAGACTGAAGGTGATGTACAGCGAAAGCAGGAGCGACTTTGCGGTTTTAATTAAGACAGCTCAAAGATTTCGTGTTGGCCAAATCTTACAACCACTTAACAGACATCCGATGCCTTTTGTTGGCTGTCCGTTCTCGTCTATGGCCAATATCGGGGATCAGCTCGCCGCCCAGTAGATCCTCTTGGACCATGTGCATCTCACGAAATGATGACTCGCAGCAATAGTAAGAAAGAAAGGCTGCCCAGCTTCTTTATTCATTCCTTCTTGTGCTCGTGCACCCTAGCCGTCTAGAAACTCTTCCTCCCGGTCTCTTTGCTCACAGTTTTGTCTATTTACTTGCCGCAATTTGTGTTCCCCTCTATTCCTTCTACGAGCTTCCTGCACGATGTCGTGATTTATGCGTCGATCTGTGTCCAGTTCTGGATGTATTTGTCCCCCTCAACTTTCAAGCCATTCTCACTTCGTTTCGTTATTTTGACTGATACTGTTCTCACGGCATACATTACCGTGCCCAGATAAGCCGCCGAGCTGTATAATAGACATAGCCACACATTTAGTAACCATGGTATTTGCCTCTCTTTTTTGTCGTTATCTCACGTAGGGGCCAATGAGTCTTAACCTTATTTTTAGAGACTTGGTGTACAGAATACGCCGACACTACAGCCAAACGTAATATCGCCAAAAAAAGCTTGTTTTTGCCTTCTTTCTCCTTTCCTTGCACTGATTGGCATACCTTTAAGAAAGGCCGTAAAAACGTTGCAAAATAGATGACTGTCGTCTGTTTTTCTCCTATTAGGTTTTGGGATTTCCAGGGCCACAGACACATAGAAAAATCGCAATTTACATACAGATTTGCATGGCAGAGAAAGACCCTTCATTCGTGATTGAATTCCCACATTCTGGGGCTGTATTAATTTGACTTCGCCGGCGATTTGCCTCCCCGCTTTCGCGTCACTCTTCACGCGTTACAATCACTTGCATTTATTTTTCCTCTTTCTGAGCTCATTCTGTGCAAACCAACTCACAGAGAAAAATTATTTTGTAACGCAATCCCGTCGCATGGTGTGTCTGTTGGTGATATGCCTGAACGCAAAAAAAAAAACCGATACTCCAGCCGTCTCCCGAAGCCATCGTCTATCTATCTTAGATGCCGACCCGGCCGACCGAGAGGCAGCAATATGGTGGCCGGTTGGCAGTCGTCGTTAATACTTGTTGGGTTGCTCTCTCAGATTGTGTACGTCGTATTGTTTTATTTATTTTTGCTCACTGTAAGACTGAAACACGCTATGGCATATGGCACACCAGCCCACAGCTGCATGTCCCCCAAATGCAGGCTGGCCGGGGTCCTGGGTCGGCGACCATATGCGGGTACTGTTGGCATGCTTTGTGTTTGTGTTGGTAATCTCACATCGTGTCTGTGCCGTTGTGCTTCGTCGCTCAAAGGAACAAGATGCCCTACGCGACCTGCGTGCCCTGTGCTGTGCGCAGACTTGCCCAGCTTTGAAAGTGTATTTTGGGCTCCAGTGCTTCTCGACGGCTACTTCACTCGTTGCTCAAAAGGACTGATTGGGCAACGTGGCACCGAAAGATAGAGTACTAATGTACCAATGTACAAGGGCGCTGGGGAAAAAAAGCAGAGCGTAAATGATGAAGATTTCGTAGAAATTTAGGTCAAAATGGCACATGTATTCCATTTAAGAGACTACAGGACATTCAGCTAGTACTTCGCCATGGTCGTGATGCACTGGCCGGCCGTATCAGTTGTAATGACTTTGTTGTCTACATCACTTACAGATTATTCTTACTCGTGTGTAACTCGACGATATTTCTCGTGTAGCGGAAGGCAGGCAATTGTATGCGGAACTTTCCTAGAGACTTCCTATCTAGGACTCGACTGTTCACCCTCAAACAAACTTAACATTCTGAACTACTCGACGGCTTCTCTCGAAGCAAAGAACTCGAAGGTACATGTGATCCGGCCAAGAGTTTTCGACGTTTTTTTTCTTCTTTTTTTTTTCTTTCTTCTTTTTTTTGGCCTCTGCTGTCGCCCCTCTGTATTGCTTCGTAAGACCTCTGCTACCTTTTCTACCATCGGCTGAGGACATAGCCATAGCCATAACGGGAACCCTTTTGCCCTGATATACTCAATATAGATCAATAAGGGCAACATATAGGTACATCTGCCCAGCTTCTATGGCAGGCATTATATGTGAATAGCACGTGTGCTCTAGTCGCTTAATAGCAACGATCGTGCTACATACGTCACAGCAAGATAATAAGCTAGAACAGTATCATGGGGAGCAAATATAAAATCCTTGAAAAGCCATTATATGAGGTTACAAAAGATGATGGCTTGTCTGCGAGTGAGGTTACGAAAGGTAAGCAGAACGGGAAAGAACGCAAAAGAGTGGATGAGGAACGAGAAGGAGCGAGTGGATATGCTGCTTTGAGTGCTTGTTCTGCGGCGCAGCGTTTACGTGGGATAGGAACTCTTGGAACGGCTAAAAAGGTGCCGTTGCGAGTGCAGGAAAGAAGCAGGCACACTCACTTAATACAATGATGAGTACACCGTACCTCAAAAAATCCGGAAGGAGCGAGTGGCCGCATTGTGTGTGCCCGGTGGCACCTGCTTAAGAGGAAAAGTTCTCCTGTGCAATACTCTCGTTGCAGGTGCGAGCTTGGCAATCGCAAGGTTTTTCCAGATATTATTTTTGGGCAACAACGAACGACTGGATGCAACACTGCGAGCTCTTCAGCAGAATGGAGAAGGGGCAATGAAGAGAGAAAAACAAGATGTTGCCAAAGCGGGACGTGGGGGCAGACTTAAAGGGGCGTGTCTACAAATCGGAAGGAGGGGAAGGGCTGCGGTTGCATTGTCGCTGGTGCCGCCGGGTGTTGAGGAAAGAGCGATGCACGCAAACCACAGAACACAGAACACATAGAGGGAAGGAGGGCATCGTACCGACGGGATGAAGTAGGGAAGCCACCACGGCGGGATTCGGTTGTGATTGGCCTGTCCTGCCATCCACAATTGGGACGTTCTTCTCTGCCCTTTTCGCCTTGGGACAGACAAACGGCCGAGCGTCACTTCTCTGTTGCTATACCGAAACTTGCGTCAGCTTAGTTCCGTCTTCTTTCTATTTCTTGCCCTGTCTTAAAGTGCACTGTGGCCAATAGGAGGAAGGAGCGAACAGAAGTGTGGGTGAGTGTGCCCGCTCTTCTGCTCTTTCCCTGCGTTCGTTTATTTCCCCTTTGGGCAGTGTTATGGAGTTGCTCTTTCCTATTCGCTGTCGCCCAACATCTCCAAACCTGAACTCGTCTGCACTTTTGTTTTGATGCTCAGCCTTTCCCTTCTGCCACCACTTTATGATCTCGGCTAACCTATCGCCGTTTTGCGACACCGTTTCTATGTTGCCAGCAAACCCAGACCATGCACAATATGTCACCTTCACCTTTGTTGTCGGTGAGCTGTTACCAACGCGCCGCGTCTCATCCACCCCATTAGCCATTCCCTTCTTCCCTTGCCATAATTTGTATTATCTTTGCAGATCCGTTCCTGGGCAGGGGCATGTCTCGACATCTCGATCATTCCGCACTGCAGGAATCGCTCGACTCATGGTGGTCTCTTTGGCGCTGTTCGGCAGCGAATCTCAGCTGCGAAACGAAGTTCCAGACTTAACCTGCTGAGAAAGCAGACAATTGCCCCAGCTAAGGCCAAGAGTTGAGGTAAGCACATTATCCGTTGTTCGCCTTCCGCTGCCCGCTTTTTGCCCACGAGGCTGTTTTTTATGTTCTTTTCATGCAATCCTCAACTCGTGTTGTCCATGTGGCAGGCGGGCAGCCCCTTGCTGGAAACTCGGATGGCTCGCTGTTTGTTTTCTTGTCATATTGTCGTCGCCTTTGTCGCCTGCAATTGTCGTTGTTCCTGTCCTGGGTCATATTTGACGCCCCTACTATTGGTTCCTTATATTATAGATCCTCACCTGCATTGTTACTTTATCTCCCTCGCTTGCTTGCCTTCATACCATGCTCTGCGTGCTTTTTCTTCTGCTCAATTTGCTCCTGATGATCTCCTCATCGACACCGTCGACGCGGCCGTGTTCGTCTCCTGTGCAACTCGACCCGCCCTCAATTTAATCCCGACGCTCCCGCCTTCACCATCGTTTGGTCGACGGCCGCATGCACCCGCCTTTCATAATTGTCTCCTCGACTTCCCAACCTTCGGCTTGCCCACGTTTCAGCCAGTTCGTATAGGCATCGCATACGATAATACCCGCAGCACATTCGGCACGTTTGTGAGGATGGGAAGACGCAAAACCAGTCATAAAATCTCAACAGCAACGGCGACGAGACAGAATAACATAGCACATCGTACATGCTGATCATTACGACTGCCTTGTGTGGCTTGTAGCGCGCATGAGATTAAGCAAGTAGGTGACTACATCGTCTCCCTTGCTGTCCTGGGGCTTTGAGTCTGCCTTTGCATTGTTTTCTCACCTTTTTCGGCCTTCGTCTCTTGTTCTTTCTTTGCCCAACGTTTTAATGATCTTTAGTCGTTTATTTTTGCTTTTCTTGTCGCATTTTATCCGCTCGTTACCACAAATCTGCTCAAGCTTCGTCGCGCCCTTGGAGCTCACCATCCCGTCACAACTTATCTTCGCCTCGACGCCTTGGCACTTTCGACTTTGTTCAACGTACCCAATCTCAGATTACACTGTTTGGTTCTCTTTCGTCGTCGTATTTATCTTCACTGGGTTGCTGTCAGCTTGGAAGGTGTAGCCCACTGGGTCACTCGGCTCAAGGCCCATTGAATACCGTCGAGCCCAAAAGGGTCGAGCTCCGACAGCTTACTACTGTTTGGTTTCCGACACGGCTCCCTGGCACAGTTCAAGTCGCTCGCCAAGAATACCCTTCATGTCTCTTCCATCACGTATATGAGCAAGTTGAGATGCATGCCGCGAGAACGGATATGAAAGACACGAGGTGAAAGAACGGGGGAAGGGACAGCAGAAAGCTGAAAGCAGACAACCAAGAAAACAAACACCGAAAAAAAAAAAGAAAATCGGAAAATCAGTTGCTGTCCGTCCAGTCATTTTACAAGACAACGCCTTCGGCTGAAAGGCCCACATATGGCTGCATACCTATGCACATCCACCACAACTGCAAAATACTTCTCGTCTTCGTGTCTTCACCTTCTATATGTCTCTTATCTTTGTGTTTCCGTAACAGCTGGCCTGTACGCCACCTTTACGGAAGCATGTAATACCCAGCACTTCTACAACTCCTATCCTCTACGCCCTTTTAACGTTCGATGAGCTATCTTTGGTTCCAAAAGGGGCTTGCACGCCGATTCATACTTCCACTTTGCCTTCTCCTGCTGGTCCTCACTCCACGATGGTCTTCTCTATCAGGTTGGGATTGATGCCCGCGGAAAGAAAGGGACAAACATAATGAGCGAGCCAAGTCATCTTTCTCCACATGAGAAATGCAAAGTCGGTGGCGGCTGGATTTTGACAACAACCTGGTCGGGAGGATTTCCCCTTTGCCATGCTTGGAAACAGCCGCTACCTAGACCGTTCATCCGCCCCTGTCCCTGTCTTTTTGTCCCTGCCTTCCTTTCCCACTCTTTGTCCTCGCCTTGTCTCTGTTCCCTCGTCTTATTTCCTACTTTTTTTGCCATTTTTGTCTCTTGTGCGCTTTATGTGTCTTTCTTTCCATTTTTGTCTTGCACAGAGCATGATCCACCGGCTTGGCTGATGATTCTTGTTAAAAGTTTTGCACTCCCAATGCACCCCTCTCTCATGCTCACACACATTACAGCAACAGTACCCCAATTGGCACACTGCCTCCTCCTCGTGGTGTGATGAAGCGGACTGTGCTGTGCACAGTCTCCTTACAAGACTTGAGCTGTGCAACTGCTTTTGGCTTATGCGACTGCAGTTTCTTTCGTCCTTGCTGATCTTTGCTTCACTGTCTATGTACCTCTCTTGCGCCTTATCCCCCAATATCTATTATTACTCTTGGCCCTCTTTTTTGGTATGTAATAATTCCCGACCTTTATATGAAGGGAAACCCACTTCTTCGTGTTTTTACACCATATGTCGGTTTACAATCAGTCGTGGTCATTGTCTCTCCCCTGCACATTAGAAGAGCTTACTCCTTGTCTCTACCAGTATCATGTCATGGAATGCTGGCCAGCTAGGGACTATTCTTTATTTGATATTTTTCTCGTCTGCTTTTTCATTTCATCTCTTGCTTCTCCCTTTCCTTTTCTCTTTCAAACAACACACAGCAAATCAATTCTTTTTTTCTTCTTTTGACAACCCCTCATCTAGGTTTACCTCTTGTCTTCGAGCTTCTATACCATCTTCTATCTTCCTTGTCTGCGTCTAACTATTTGGACATCACACCTACCACGGCACCTGCAACACACAGCAGAACTATACGCCCATACACGACGTACCCTCACCCTCTCACATCCGACAGCAAGCGCCAGTGAAAACGATATTCAAGCTGGCTTCACAATCCAAATCGCAGCTTTCGGGCTCAACAGCCAAGGCTCCAGCCATGGTTTTCTGTGCATACTGCGGGAAGAGCTTCACGCGCAAAGAGCATCTCGAGAGGCATATCCCAGCCGTATGTTTCTCAGTGCCCGAAAAGCTTCATGATTCTGCGACCCGCTGACAAATTTAGACACAAATGTGAAGCCGCATCGCTGCAGTGCATGTCAGCTCTCTTTCGCGAGAAGGTATTTGCACCGCTCCAACTGCCGGCAACAACTCCAATTGAGTCACAGTACTAACCCTGCCTCAGAGACCTGCTACAAAGGCATCACTCCACATACCATGAGGCAAGAGACCCCATGGAGCCATTACCTGGAGGAGTTCCCACGGTAGCGGGCCGGACACCCATTGCCTGCCAAAACTGTGCCAATGCCAAAACTGGTTGTGACAAGCGAGTGCCGTGCTCACGCTGTGCCGAGAAGAATTTGCCCTGTGCTGCTCGCTTTGCTCGCCGATCATCCAAAAGCAGCCGTACGTGCAGCCCAGGCTAGCGCGGCCGCCGCCGCTGCGGCAGCAGCATTCACTGCACAGATGGTGACATCGCCCACACAGCCGGGAGGGCCCCAACCAGTGACACTAGCAGCATATATCGACTTGGAACAGCAACAACAGCATCACGCATCGATGATCGTGGCAGGAAATGGCGGCATGAAACTTGACTCGCCTCCATTACGGTCGCCATTGGGACTTGAGCAAATTGTTGCCGGCGGTGCGACGGGTCTGGACATGTGCCTCGCCGATCCCAGTGCAGGCCTCGCTCCTTCGCATCTTCAGCATCACCATCACCAGCACAACCCGCACCAGCAGCAGCAGCAGCACCATCTGCACCAGCACCAGAACCCGCACATGCAACACGTCCAAAGCCAAGATGCAACGCACCCTTTCGGCCAGCCGAAGAAGTCACCGCAGCACGTTCACAACCACCTGAGTCCCGATAGTTTTCCCTCTCCACACGCTGTCCGTGGAGTAGAAGGTCTCGACGAGTTCATGGGATTCGGAGGTGGTAGTGATTTTCTGGGACCAGAACCTAGCTACCAAGATCTCATCTGGACCGACTACACCATGGACATTGACATGTACGCCAGCCCCTTGCAGCTGGGCCGGCAGTCGGACATGGCCGCTGCCGCCGCCACGGGCCTTCTTCCACCGTTTACGGCCACGACCGAGCTGAGCGACATTTCTTCAAACTCTGAGCCAATGACTGTCTCTTCCTCCCAGGGCTCTGTCCACACGCGTGGCACCAGCATTCTGTCCTCAACTGGCACTGGCGAGTATGAGGGACGCAAAAACAGTACCGCCAGTGTCGGGCACGGTGTTGGCAGCATGAGTGATACCGGTGGCGGACCCAGCAGTATTCAAGGCACTGGGAGCGGCCTCTTCCGGCAGCAGCAGCAGCAGCAGCAGCAGCACTTTCAGCAGCAGGCGTCCATGTTTGATATGGCGGCCATGGCTCCCTGCAGTGAGGGTGGTATTCCAGAGTTTGAGGTTGTGGTCGCATCCGAAGCAGCTTGGCCCCTTGCCCGCTGTACGCCGCCTATCTACTCAGGCGCTTGCCCACGGACGGCCATTGTGCACCTTGAATGTCTGGAGCAAAAGTCGAAGCAGGAGGGTACATGGACGGTGCTGGAGCAGTTTCTCGACAACCACGAGCCAGATGCTACAGACGCACCCAGGGTTGTGCCATTGACATCGCGGTCTCGCGATAAGATGCTGGCTATCATGCAGAGCTTTTTGCACAAGGCCCTCGACATCCACCGCTCCGGGATGTATCCGAAGAATGGAGCGGCGAGCCCAGGCGCAGCTGACCTCAACTTCAACTTCATTGTTCTGCCGCCTTCGCGCATTCTGGAGTACTTCCTCAAGAGCTACGTACACAGCCTGGCCATATACTACCCGCTTATTGTGGGCGGTGTCGTGGATCCCAACGAAATGCTCGATAACAACCAGGCGTCGACGCTTCTGGTGCTGCTGATGATTGCACAGGGTGCGGCTACGGTGCCTATGGCCGAGGCACGCTACCTGTCGGCAGGTCTGTCGGAAACCTGCCGGATCTCGCTGTTTGACATTATTGAGAAGAACGTCGAGCTGTCCGCAGACACAACGGCTCTACGATGTGCTTTGCTGTTTACCCTCCTGGGTGCGTGGAGTGGTGACAAGTGGCAAATGGATATCGCCATGGGCCAGCGCAGCATGTACCTTTCGGTGAGTCATATTCGCCTGGATTTTATTTACCCATCTTACCGTTGTTCAAACTCCCTTGCTGACCTATTTTAGATGCTCAAGCACGCCGGAATGCTTGAACCACAACCATCGATGGTGCCGGGCCAAGGCAGCCCACGAGCACAGAGCTGCAGTGGCGTGCGTGGCTGCACCGGGAGTCGCAAAACCGCCTTGTTTACAACTGGGTCATGGTCGACCAGGAATTGAGTCTGTTTCACGATACTGCGCCTGTTCTGTCCATCAGCGACTTGCAGTGCCCTCTGCCCGGCTCTGAGGCCTTGTGGCTTGCACCTACAGCTGAGATCTGGGCCTCCATTGCCCAAAGCACATACAGCACGACCGCCACTTCCAATAACAGTGCTTCGACGTCACCACAGACACCTTCGCTCTGTGAGCTCTTCCAAGATTTCTTGCACGACAACTTGGCTCGCCGTAAGACGTCGCTCTCCCCTCAGCAGCTGCGTCTCCTCCTTCACCCACTCCAAGGCCTTCTCTGCCACCTGCGCCAGATGCTGTCTTGCCTGCCTGAAGTGCCTCCTGTGCGCCGCACTACCAATCGTACCGTCACCAAGGCCTCGACTATGCAGCGTCTTGAAGAAGTCCAGGCCCAGTTGCAGTATTGGTACGAATTGTCTATGGCTTTCTCCAAGGCGAACCCGGAATGTGCCGTCACACGGTGCAACCTCGTGCTTTATCACCTCATCTCGCTCAATGCTGTCACAAACTTCCCCGCCGTTTGAGCGCCTGGCGCGCCGTGATGGCCTGTCGGCTAATGTTGACTCATTGGTGTGCCACAAGCACTGCATCTTCTTGCGCGAGGAAGCTGTCTTCCACTGTGGTCAAGTTCTGCGCGGCCTGCGTCAGATGCCTGCTGATCGCCGCCCGAGCTGGTGGAGCGCGGCACTGTACCGTGCCGTCTTGATACTCTGGGCCGACAGTATTTGCCACGCGGATAGCAAGGCAGAGCAGCAGGCCACTGACCCCGTTGTCTTTGCTGCCAGGACAATGACTGTGGTCAGCGGTGCCTCGCCTCCGATGGTTGGCTCGCCCATAAACGGAAGCCCGGCAGCGCTTTCTCCTGGTATGAGTCCACGAAGTCAAAGCAGCCATGCCGGCAGGAATGGGGCCACTGATGTTGCAATTGCGGATGCTGCAAACGCCGCATCACTTGTTGCCATCGATAGTGTCACGCCCGAGGACCAGGCTGTTATTGCCTATCTTTGGGGGGGAAATGGTGTCATAGCCGTGCTCACACACAGCGACGGCAGCCACTTTGCTCTGGATAAGCCGTCAGAAATCTTAGCCTACGGTGTCAAGCGCATCGACGAAGCTGTGAGCACCCGCATCAGCGATGGTATCCGCCGCAAGCTTCTTTCCCTGGAAAGTAACTGGGGCGGCAAAGCGTTTCTGTGATTGTTGTTCCTATTTTCTTTCTACACTCCTCTTTCTGTTTTTCTCTTTCTATTTTGCATTTTGGTCGGACTTTCTGAATTGCCTATTCTACATATATACCAAACAATGACCGACATACACGAGAAACAAAAGGGCTTCTCACTGCTGGATACTGGAGACATGCATGGCTAGTTTAGTTCTTTTTTTTTTTAAGAAGAACGGGTTTTTTTGTTTTCACTTTGGGTTTTAAACTCAAATATCCGGCTCTTTTAACGTACTTTCAGTGCTTTGGCGGAGACGTTTTTTAGCTTCAGATCAATATTGGTTTTACTGGAATTCGATGCACACTCATTTTTCACTTATCCACCATTTGGCAGAGTGAAATGGCAAACTGTTTTCTGAGAGAAAGTCGAAGCCCGAGTTTTTCAGTTTTTTTAAAAAAAGAAAAATAGGTCTTACCACATACAAAGTAAGAGTTAAACTACGAGCCCTGACAAGAACGCTTGGTGCCATGATTATGAATTCTTTTAAACGTCTAAATATTTGCGACTCAGAGCTGTACCGAGTCCAAGCTTCGTGGGCGATTTCCAAGTTATGGGGCAAAATGCCAGGACATGATCAAAAGCTACCAGAAGCGGCACGGAAGGACATGGTTCCAGGCACGATCAACAAAGACACGGAAGATAAAGAATACGCGTACAAATCCATCATATTGTTCGTCCCCTTTCTTGTCGAATCTGAGCTGCACTACAAAGAAGTTGACAAATTCCAGATTTCTGGTGGCATTTTGTTTTTACCACACCCTTTACGCGGTGTCAGGTCAAATTGAGTAGCCAGATATTAGGGTCGCTATACTGGAGTATTTTACTTTTCTATATTGCTTCTAAGTTCAGTAGAGAAACACTCCTGTAGGCTGCGAGGTCCGTGTGCTGAGTTTTAAAAGCAAAACCTCCGCTGCAGGAGGGCAGGACTCGACACTACGAAGGTCGGATATCTGGTGTGCGAGAAAATGGAGCTGGAGTCGACTGCGCATCAGTCTACTGTACCCAGGGACTCGATAATAAGCTCGCCGCTAAGCCCGCAATCCATGAGGCTCAAAATGGAACAGAAGTGAAAAGAGACATGAGCTCGGATGATGCTCAAAAGAAATGTTCGTTGAGCACATTTCTCCGGTACACTGAGAGATGTTACGTGGGAAAGGCTGTCTGTAAGGGGCCAACAGTGTCGTAACGGCTCGCGTCATATCCCCCTCCTACAATTGAAGGTGAAGGTGAAGGGAGAGGTGTGGTATTGTAGCCATATATCTTGCCGTGCCTGGGCGGTGGATGCAAATATTCATGGGATCCATTTTCGATACTACACGCCACCAACAGGCCATATCTGACCATCGATGGTCCCCATACCACTCTCCCCTTTTTGTCTTTCATGAAACTGCGCGGCCTTTCTGTACCTGGATGCCGATGCTGGTCCCCTCTCCACGATTTGTCTTTGCCGTTCGACGGGTGGACCTGTTGGTGTGCACAGATGGGGGAACCAGGGGAGGAAGGCTTTTCAGGTTCACGGGATTGCTTTCCTTGCCCTATTTGGCAACAAGGAATACTCTCCCAAGGCGGCATGATGTACAAGTCATTTCGTCATATTTTTGAGGCCAGCCGTTTGCCCAATCTGGAAAAATCCCCCGACGGTGACTGTAATAAGAGAATGTGCACACAGGATGGCGAAGCCGAGAATCCTCATGGCATTTTATGAGCCAGCCGGATAAAATATGCGTCTGCCATAAAATGCAATTTTTTTTAAAAGAGGATAATTGTCCCCCTAGATGTGTCTAGACGTATCTTCTGAGAGATGAAAAGAACGATTGCTGTCGAACCACTATTTGAAACTATCTTAGGAATCTCGGCGTGCCATCTGATGTTTATACAGTTCCAACTCAAAAAACTTAGTATCAGTGGCGGCGGTCTCGGTATGAGCAAGGGATCAATATGTAACTTTTGCTTAGGGCTCTGTTGATCGAGTGGGTTATTCATTCGTCGGAAAAGAGACCAATGTCGACAGTAAGCCAAACCCGAGGATAGGAATGCCGACTACGATTATGAAACCAGCGACACATTATTATCCCCGGAAGCTGGTAGAGTGACAGATTTCACTAGCTGCTATTGTATAATAAGCACCAGTTGAGAGCAGTGGCACGTGAAGGACATGCTGGATCACGTAGAGCAAACGACTTGCCAGTAAATGGAAGTATTGTGGTAGATATCAGGTCAACCATCCTCGCTACGCGCAAGATCGCCTTATTGTGAAGCCAAATTAGAGTATGAATAAGTGCGAGGCAAGGAGCTTGATGCGGGCTGTGGCGCCTTTATCTCCCTCCCGCTGCCGATATTGCCGCCGTGGCCGTCGTCGGTGCCCTCTTTGCTGCCGCCTTTACTCCGGCTCACCTCGGTTCAAAGGTTGTTCCGTGCCGGTTATAAACCACTGGTACTTCCGTACTCTATCTCTCCGGAACAACTGAGCTCATAATTTCTATTTTTGATCCCCATTTTATGCGTAGAGACTTTGATGGCGATAGCAGTCAAAAAAACAAATAAAACCGTGCATTTGCCAGCGTATTTTTGACATGTCGTTGATTGAGACTTTCCAGATTGGGTTTAGCGTATGGATAATGGTATAAGTCTAGCCAATCATATGGTGCAGCCCCACTTTTCAATCCCAGATATTGAAAATGCTGAGAGCACCATACTCAACACTAACAGCAGAGGGGAGAATGGAAGGACCTCACGGTATGTTGAGACAGCAACAGAAGATTAGTTGCAGTATATGAGCTCAAGAGACACCTGCCTAATATACGAGGCTCGGTTTGAAGGACGTACAGACTGTTTTGCTGGCAGAGTTTGTGTTTCCACACCGTTTTCGCCCACTTCATCAATACACGGATGTCCGTTGGGGTAACGATCAACATGCGTCGTGGTAGATGTGGCAGGAAAGGCACTGGACAGAACTTCGTCCGGTTTGGGTCTTTTTTCTTCGCCTACCTATCGGAACTTTTTCAACAACGCCCTTTCTATCGTCACCTAGAGTCTCTCTCCTGCTCTTATTTGTGCTAGGTTGGACATGCAGATTTTGGTGTTCAAAAGAGGCGGTCGGGAGAAAAGAGTGCAGATTCTAGTACGGATTGCAGAATCCTGGGAGAATCGTAAGAGTCTGCAGATTCAAGTAAGCCCATTGATGAGCTAGTAGGCTCGGACTATTCTTGGTTGTTCTGGAAGTCTGAAAATTGCAGGACGGAAAGTGTGTGCCCGTCTGCTTTGATTACTGTTTTGTGTGAAGCAGAGTTGTAGACCTGGTCAATAAAACTGTGACAGTGAGCTACAACCGAAGCTTTTTCCTTACTGCATCTTGAGCTTCTGCGTGGGGGCAGTTCTCCACCAAGCATAGAATGCTGCCGTAAATCGTGTTCTCTTTAGTGGTTGCTTATGCTGTCCAAGCAGACATAGCACTGTCTGCGAGCATGTTGCAGCTGGAAGTGTTAACGGAAGAACCAACTCAGACGCCGGAGTTGCAAAACAAAATTGTATCAGTCTTCCCTGTCAATAGTGGAGTGACCACCCGGACCTGTTGATGCCTTTTTTCCCCAACCTCCAACTTCCCCAATGGACAACGACCTCCTGAGACGGATGTTCCTTTCGGACTTGAAAGTAGCAACACCGCCGCTGGGGAAGCTCTGATTAGCATTTTTTTTTCTGTGGCTCTTTCTCCCTTATAAGAGACGTAGTGATCGATAGAGTCGAGGCGACATTATCATTCCTAAGATCCATTCCAACTTGCATTGCTACAGGTCGACCATCAAAATCAGACACACCAATCAGCCCGAGCTATCCACACCTATCAAACACTCACCGGAATACCCCCAAGTTCTACACCCACCACCAACGAATCAGTATGTCTGAAGCCGTCACCGACGTTGCCCGCCCCTTTGTCGGGAAGGTTGCCGTGATCACCGGTGCTGGCCGTGGTATTGGCCGGGGGATTGCTATCGAGCTTGGCCGCCGCGGTGCCAGTGTTGTTGTCAACTACGGTAGCAGTGCATCGGCTGCCGAAGCCGTGGTTGCTGAGCTTCAGTCCCTCGGTACTGAGGCTGTCGCCCTCCGAGCCGACATCAGCAAGCCGGCTGAGGTTGTTGCTCTGTTCGATAAGGCCGCCGCCCACTTTGGCGGCATCGACATTGTCGTGTCCAACTCGGGCATGGAGGTCTGGTCATCGGAGCTCGATGTCACTCAGGAGCTCTTTGACAAGGTGTTCAACCTCAACTGCCGCGGCCAGTTCTTTGTTGCCCAGCAGGGTCTAAAGCACTGCCGCCCCGGGGGCAGCATTATCTTGACGTCGTCTGTGGCTGCTTCGCTGACTGGCATCCCGAACCACGCCCTATACGCTGGCTCCAAGGCTGCTGTTGAGGGTTTCACGCGTGCTTTCTCCGTCGACTGCGGTGAGAAGGGTGTGACGGTCAACGCCATTGCTCCCGGAGGCGTCAAGACGGACATGTTCGACGAGAACTCGTGGCACTACGTGCCCGGTGGCTACAAGGGCATGCCACAGGAGATTATCGACGCGGGTCTTGTCAAGGCCTGCCCACTGAAGCGTGTCGGCACGCCGTCTGACATTGGCAAGGCTGTGTCGTTGCTGGTCAGCCCGAAGGCGAGTGGATCAACGGTAAGTTCCATTCTCCTTGCTGCAGTCTTCCCTCTAGAGTTTCTCTGTTCTTCATCTTATCACTAACAAACCCAGGCCAGGTTATCAAGCTGTCGGGCGGCTCTGCTGTGTAGTCTTGGAAGACGACACTAGCTACCAGGATATGAAAGGACGCGTAAACCAGTCATGGGCTGAGCTACAGTCAATCAACTTAGGCAGACATCTGGTGAAAAATAAAATGCAATATTAGCCAGGTGATATCTGCTTTCCATGCTCGCATCGATGTGCCTCTATCTCTGAGCGGCTTAAAAGAGAAAACAAAAGAAGTGTGTTGCAGCTTAGAGCCAAATATTTTTCAAGTTGGATTCAAGTGTGCAATCTACCGTATTGAGATTTTCCAAATAGTTGTATGTTAACCGAGTGACAGAGATATTTATCTGGCTGTATAGTTCTTATTCCCGGGCGAAAATGAACATAAATGTGTCGAATTTGGTGCTTTGGATTTGACGTAGCCAGGCCGTGGGAGTACTACTAGGACCTGGGATTTTATAACCGTCATCGGGACTTTCCTTGCCAACCTAGCTTCGCAACCCGTTTTGCATGAGAAATCTTGATATTTTAAGAAAGCTTGTCTTCTCCATGAGCTTGGTGGCTTTTGATACCAAGACAGTGACTTCCTGCTTTTGACAACCTAAAAGAGCAATCCAGATTTGTCTTATTTGTCGGTCTAAGCGAGACTTCAAGCTCTCGCACTTGTTTGGTTGGTTTGACATGCTTCCTACTTTATTACGCCTTGATTACAGCTTTATAACGTCAAATTTCCGCCCTTCCTTCGCAGTGAACTTCTAATTGGGAGCTGCACAAGCTTATGTGTTTGTGTGTGAGGTCGCGGCCAACCGGCTGGACATTTCCATCAGCCCGTTTTTTTGTTGATTACCCCAAGTGCCAAGGTCTGCAAGGGAAGCCATACAGCTATCCGGCTGGGGCCAATAGACTGTTAGACTGTTAGCTTTTCCTAACATGAGGGCGTCACTTGCAAATAAAAGATACACTATATTGACCCATATTGCACGCATGGCGTCGTAAAGCAGTATATGCAGGGTGATGAGACTCAAGACAACGTGTTGGGGAAAGTCGTCGTTGGCTTTTTCCGGTAACCTGGATCTCTCTTTACTTGTCGGTTGCCCAACTCGTCACCCTCTTACCATGGTCCGTTCTAGCATGCCGTGTTTCTGTCAGTTGAGCACGTCCCAAAGCTCGGCATGTAATTCGTAGTCCATTATTGACTGTTAGAGGACCAAAATTGACGAGATGGCACACTTCATGCTGAAAATCGCACTGCATCCCGCAGCATGCCAGCGCACCTGAAAACGGCAGCTCCGCCTTGGCACGTCGATGCGTCGGATTCTTCAGGAAAGCAAGGCTAGTTAAAAAGATAAAAAAAGAATGAGATGCGAGCTCTCGGCCCTGTATATCCTGGCGACCCTCCCTAGCGTGCCGCAGATGTAGGCTGTGGGCGGTATGTTGCTTCAAACTTGAAGATGAAAGAAAAAGCAGATCGTAAGAGAGCCAAACACGAGCTGAACACTTTTTCCAAGCACACCATTTTGCCCCTGTGCGGCTACACCCCTTTCATGCCCTCTACGCCTGCCTGCCTGCAGCCACCATGTCGTCCATCTATAATGATTTCAACATTCAGCACGTTTCCGGACATCTCCAACACCTCTTAGTGTCGAGCGGCAGGTTTGTGTTTCCCATGTTTTGGTTTTTCCGCTTAGTCTTGACTGCCTCTTCTTATTTGATTGTTTTCTGTCGTAGTTTTTCGCCGTACCAGTCTTTCAGCTGCATACTAAGAAGTGCCAGTCAAATCGCATCCACTCTTTTTTATTCCGTCAGAAAAATAAGAGCTTGATTTCTATCAGCCCACAAGAAGCAAGATAATAGTCGAGGCCTTTATAAGATTAAAGGGTAAAATACTTTCGGAGATGACGGGCCACGCGGAGAATTTTCGAGGATGCGTAGCTTGAGGATAGAGCCACACAATATTCCAAGACCTGGGATGCACGAAAAAATTTGAATAGTGCTGTAGAATAGGCAGTGTTTGACTACTTCCGTTCTCCTGGATATGTGTGTGGCCGATTGAAATAAGCTTTGCAAAATTGGTCTGCGAATATTCTTAGATTGTACGCAGAAAGCTATTGGGAACGAAAAGGTGTATATCTCGACGCCTATCAGCATGCTCTGTGGTCTTCAGACAATTTGATTTTGGGACATGGAAACAAAACTTGTGCGGATGGATCTCTTCCAAACGATTATCTCGCAAGTGAGAGTCGAATTATGTGTGTGAAAAAAATACCAAAGGAAAGCATTAGGTTGTGATATTAGAGATGGTATAATGAAAGTGGGAATAACAAGAAGGTGAATAAATATGCCATATTTGGGGGGGGGGGGGGGGGGGCCTGCTGCTAAACGAACTGCGGGCTTGCTTTGCGGTGATTAACCAGATCCAGTGCTGCACCAATGGTCTGACCAAGGTAGCTGATCATGGCCTTGGAAACGGCAACATCTTCAAATAGTAAGTCGCCACACACCTCACGGAACCTTGCATAGACTTCCTCAAGCCTTTGGAGCTCACGATTGAGAATCTCCAGCTCCAGCCAGCGCCCGTCCTCACCCTGCATCTGGTAAGCACCCAGACTAACGCCGAGGCCAAGGCCGGCTGCAGTGAATGGTGTAGCACTGCTGGTAGGCGAGGACGTTTCTGGTAGAGGTGCAGCCGTGGATGGTGCAGAGACGTCCTGTCCCTCTGGAGTCAAATAAGCAGTCTCGCTTTGAGCACCGTCTCCCATTGTAGTAATCACAGGCCAAAAATAGGACTGAGATGCCGTCTTGTAAAATGACGTGATCTTGCCCAACAGTGTAGACAAAAGCATGGCAGCCGTATGGGTGCCAGAGCGGCGCATACAGCGGGGACAGGACAACATGGCTGAGCAACTTTCGACCGCATTGCGGTTGAGCGTGAGAACCACATCAAAGGGCGGTGCAGCCGGCGTCGAGGCATTGTGAAGAGCTTGGAGGGCATGGAGACAGGCCGTAAAACAGGCACAACCTGCCGGAGAGCTGTCTTGGTAGGCTTCTCCATTCATTCCGCTGCTGCTGCCAGCAGAAAATGGTACAGACTTGTGGCCAGTGGCCGGACTCTGGCGCAGGCTGGGTGTTGTGGATGGGCTCGGAATATAGTTGTTGGCTGAAGAAGAGGCGATGCTGCCAGGGGTTGACATTTGCTGCTGCTGCTGCTGCTGCTGCTGTTGTGGATACTGTGATTGTTGTTGGCGCAGATGCGACCATGAACCTTGCATCTGCTGACCCTGGCCGTAGGAAAACATGTCCACGACGGAAGGGTCTATCCAGGGCAAGCCACTGGCGGCGGCGGCGGCGGCGGCGGCAGGGCTCATAGTAAATCCGGCATGGACAGCGGCATGCATCGGGATGCCACCAATGGGCGAGTCCAAGAACTGGGCAACAGACATGTCGGTTGGTGGTGTTGTCCAGGGCACTGCACCAGTGGAGTATATGTCGCCGTTGCTAGCGACTGCCGCCATGGCAGCAGAGGCATTCTCATCCATGGCAGGCAAAGCCAGATCGGACGAGATGGAATGGTTGCGCGAGACGGCGCTTCCCGGGGAGATATCCACATTCGTGGGAGTGTGCCAACCAGTGTCGAGCCGGTAGAGGCCAGGCACAGTTGCTGCTGCATACGTCAACCCCGTCTTATTGTCGGTCATGGATGGTGAGAAGCTAGCGACAAAGGCTGCCATGTCCTGATGAGTCGGCGTGGAGTGATGGTGGTGATGATGGTGGTCATTGTTATTGTTACTGTGATTGTTGAGATTGTTGAGATTGTTGTGATTGCTGTGGATGTTGGAGCTGTCTGCCTTTGGTTTGCCAGCCCGGCTTGAAGGTGAGTATCGACATTCTATGCCACACGCCAGACACCTTGAGCAGATAGGCCGTGCTTTCGAGCACTTGACCTTGGCAAGAAAGCAGCCATCACAAGATGCCCGTAGCCGTGGCTGCCGGTGTTTGGAAGCCGCTGACATCATGCGAAGGTTGAAAATAACGAAAATGAATGGAGGGAGCGAATGCTAAGTGGAGATGTCGTGATGTCAATAATGGAAAACGAAACGATAGTAAGGGTACAATCTTATTTGCTCATTCGCTCATCTTGCACGGGTAACGACAGGGGGCGGCAGGCATGATCTTATAAGAAGAGAGAAGAGTTATCATGAAACGGATACGAGGACAAAACGACAGAAACGATAGAAGCGACAGAAAGGGTTAAGGGGTATATGGATGCGCAACAAGTGGGGACAAGGCGCCTGTGGCAGGGGAAAGGGCACATGGGTTGAATACCGGTAATGGAGATGCTTATGGGGCTGGGTATAGGATATTGGGGATTGCCATGGGGGCAATACCGTATGAGGGCGCGAGAAATAAAGCTGGGAAGCGAACAATGCGAAGGAATAGATATGTACGGAGGAACATGAATATTAAAATGCAGAAGAAACGAAGGCCAAGGATGGCAAATTGACGTAGAGATAACAAGACAAATGGTCTTTTCGATGAGGGGAGATACATGAGGAGGATTTCGTCTTTGAACAAAAACAAGTGCAAAACGAGTGAACACAAATTATTCTGGTTATTTACGAGCTTGAAGTTTAGAGGTGTTGGTGATGGTCGATATTTAAGCATGGAAAATGAATCGATCGAAGAGGTGTAAGAGTAGCACACGTTCACTACCAGAATCAAATGGAGAGTGGCTAGGTAAGATAGGGATCCATATGAAAGGCAGAATCAAGAGCCAGAACTGGAACTGGAAAGAGACAAAATGTTTGCTCAACGCATACCATAGAGCGCCGGGTAAACGGGAGGAGAAAGAAAAGGTACATTGTGCGAAGAAGAGGAAGGATGTACAGGAGGAGTGCAAAATCAACACACAGATTAGAGGAGCACGAGCCTCTCTGCAACCTGATTTGGACTCAATCATCACATGAGGCAGGCCACGTTGAAAATGTCTCTGAGCTCCTCTTTGCGTCAGAATGCAGAGAAAGAGAGCCGGACAAGAAAATAAAATGCGGACTGGGAATGGCTTGCAATCACGGCAGCTTTTGTGGCCAAAAGAGAGGGTGTGAAGAAGACGTGGGCAGCGTATGTCGTGTTGGGCCCAGCTGCAGTGGCAGCAAAAAAACAGAAGACGAGATAGGAAACAAAAACAGGCTGTGATGGATGGTAGGAGGGTGAGGTATTGACAATTCTCGCTGAATCCGTCTATCTACGCGCGATACTTTTTCAAACGAAAAAAGAGTATCGTTTCCTATATGGCCCTATTTGCTGTGGCCCCAGCCCAATGAGTAGACTTGCTGAAGCTGCGAAAGACTTTACTGCGACCGACCACAGCAGCAGCAGGGATGGATGGATTTTGTCGTTATCGACGCATGCAGGAGGCGTGCATGCTTCTGCTTCTGTTTTCTGCTTCTGCGACGCCTTTGTATAGCTTAACGTTGCTTTTGCGTATGTTTGTAAGTCACTTCTTGTCATGGGCCGTGCCCAGACTTTCACAGCTGAAGAGTGCGTTGTGTTGTGCGAAGGTTTGCAAGACTGTGTGAGCACACATAATCCAAGCCTTTTCTCGCAGGGGTTTGATCCTCTCCAGTTTTGATTTTGCTTCGGCTTCTTTTTCTGCCTCTGCTTCTGCCGTGATACCCACGTCTTCCCAAATAGGGAATCGTCGTAAGCCAGTGCCTTTCGTCCCTCACTTTGCCTTCTCGTTCACTTTTAGCAAAAGAGATTTTCTCTGTACGCGTGGCAGCGCAGTTTCGAGTTGCCACCGATGCTCACTTTCCTTTTTTTTTCCTTGGCACAAGCTGATGCTCGACTCGAGGCCTAGATCCAGGAGAGTGAATTTTGTGCATGAGAACCAGCAACGCCAGAGTCTCGCTCTTGGTACGGTACTGCAGATCACCCTCTCCTGTGCGACTGTGGTACGACGGCCTGGTTGTTTTGGCTTCTTTTCAATCTTCCAACCCACCATATCCTATGGTGTCTGTGGGTCAAGGTAGAAACTCGGCGACTTCCGCAATGGTGACGATCAAGACAAACAAAGCTGAGGGAGTGGAGCAAAATCAAGAAGGTAGGTGTTCTAGAGCAATAAAATATGCTAAGAGGGAGAAGGATGGCACACTGTAGTCCTCGAAAGTGGCTCTTCGATGTTCCTTTACAAAACCGGGAATTTGGTAGCCATACTTACTGAAGCTGTCGTTTCAGGGTCTGTGAATTGCTGTCTTGAACTCGATGTGTTTGTGCCATCCACCTCCCGCCTCTCTCTGTCTTTTGTGGTTCCTATCTCAGGCTGTTTTAGTCCAACACAACATCTGATTGAAGGCTGTGTCTCATCTCCCCAAACTCTTCTCTTTGTTATCGTCTGTTGTTACTTCGATCTCCCAAGCACCCCTGCCAGCTGTTTCCCTCCTCTCAGGATGAAGCCAGAAAAGGAAACACGGCTTACACGTCAAGGTAGCACCGAGTTTTGCGCCTTTACGCCAGTCGGGCTCCATTTGCGTCGTTTCATATGTTAGTTGATATCCGCATGAAAAATAAAAATAAATTCAAAAATCAAAATAAAGAGGGAGAATGAGCTAGTCCGTCGTAAAATTCTAGAAATGAAGCAGACGCAGGCAGAGCACATAAGAGCGGGAGTGGGTGAAAACGCGGTGATCTCGGGGAAGAATTGCAAATACATCTGCCGTACGCTTTGTGGCGGCAAAGGACACGCCCAACAGCCAGCCAGAAAATAGCCATCCTGCACGCAGCCAGTAGGGCAAGCACAACAAACATGACGACTAACACGGTGAGAAAGCACACAGTCTTCATGGCTACAAACAAGTCTTTATTTTGGTGTCTGTGAGCACTGCGCAAAAGTTTAGGGGACCAAACATGACCAGTCACACGGTACAGCAATCGGTACGACATTACATGGTGTATGTTCAACAGCCATCGTGGGGTTGTGTAGAAGATTACACACCATTTCCGTGTTTGTCAATTATAAGCATAAGCATCGTGACGAAAATCAGGATAGGCTGCAGGCCGTATCGACAGAGCCGGGTACAGCATACGAAAATACGGGATACGGGTTACGGCAGGCGTGCAAAGCAATCTTATGGTTTTGTCTTGGCATGACAACAGACTGGGTGTGAGCAGACAATTGTGTAGACAAGGGACGCGTAGTCCATTATAACCATGCAATTTAAAAGTGTTTGGCAGTCGCAGCGATACCGTAGAATACGTGCAGTCCAGGAATGTGGAAAGAGACTCTGCTGGGCGGAATGATCGGACAAGGGAGCGTGTCCTCTTCAAGTGCGGGGGACCAAAGAGAAAAAGAAAAACGCCACTGAAGTGATGCTCAAGGACCCAAAAGCTGATGGAGAGGAAGCGGAAAAGGCGGCACGGAAAGAATGCACAGCGTGACAGGCGGTCAACCGGGCTAGGGGGACGCTCGCTGCTTGGGTTAATTGTCATTGCAATTTTGTCTTGATTTTGTTCTGCAATGATTTCATCGTGTGTGCAGATGAACACATTTCCTATCGGACTTTCCCCAGATTATCGCGTTGGCGGGCACGGGAGCCCGCAGACGACGTCGGCAGACAGGACGTCCTGTCATATATACGTCGTAGTAGAAGAAAAGTGGTGATTGTAGTGGCTGTTTGTAGCACCGCCAACTACCCATTTATCGACTTTGCAACGACAAAATCAAGACATGATGGAGCCTATGTTCCCCTAAATGAAGCCCAGACAAAGAAAGTGCAGCTGGTGAGGCATGTACAAATATGAAACAGGCAAGAGAGGAGAGTCAAGCAAGAAAAAAAAACAGGAAAACGGTATGCACTCTTCACTGCAGTCTCTTTGTATTTTTTCTAGCGATATCTTTCGTCCCGGCCGCTTTCCGTCTTTTTGCTACGCAATACACATGCTGATGTTGGTGGGCAGCTCTTGAAACAAGGCGAGAAAATACAACGACAAGGTGTACCAGGACAAGGTGTACAACGACAAGGTATACAACGACAAGATACCAATCATTATATACGCTTGGGCCTGCTCAATATGGTAATGGGAATTCGGGCGAGCATGGGGCTACATAGTGAGCAGCTGTTCTCTCTGTCCAACAAACAATCTGTCATCCACTACGACGTGAAGTGGGAGGAGATACATCTCCAAGTGGCAAAAGTGGGAGTCTGATCTCGGCAGCGAATCGGCCAAACTGGGTAAAATCAATTCGAAGCGGAAAGAAGAGAATAAAGGTAGGGAAATTGGTTGAATTCAGATCATAACAGATTACAGAGGCAATGATCTCCAGCAGATTGAGAAACACGTATTATTGACCTGAAAATTTGATAAACATGACAGATTTCTGGAAAGATATTACCAATCAAGAAGTGGCTGGCTCACAGCTGGGATAGGCCAATAACGTTGACGTTCGTGTCCAATAAGTTTTCTATCTCGTTTTCTGAGTTGCCACGCAGTCCGAGCTGCAATCGCGACAGAAAACACTATGAGCCCACTGGGAGCTTCACACCACAATGTAGTAGACTTTACGGCCTGCTGTGCTCAGAGTCTGCAGATGTTGCGGACACTCGCATGCGGTAGACTCGATGAGGGTGCGGTCTCTCTGCGTCTCCTTTCTTCCCCCGTTTCGATACGTACCACCATTGTCGACCTCGGGGACCCGCGGTCCCCTCCAGGTAGTAAGGTAAGAATGGAGGAAATAAAAAGCAAAAGAAAGAAGGTGGAGGGGAAGGGGGGCACGGCATGTGCTACCAACCCTGCTGGCCATGCCTTGCCTTTTTCGTCTTCTTCGTCGTCCGACCTGGCACTGTGGACTGTCGAGAATGCGAACAACGATAGGTGAGACGAGACACGATACATCTTGTCTCCTACACACACAAAATGGAGCTCTGTTGGCCAGGTTTCACAACCGTGCGAAGCACGCCCCGATTCAAGCTCGAGCTCGCGCTCGTTATACAAAGGCAAAGGCAAAAGCCACGCGCAGCTCTATTCTCGTGACTTTGTAAACGCAAACAAAGCAGAAGAGGGAAACCTGAGTCGATGGTCCAGGCTGTCTGTGTGTCCCTTTTCGTAGGTGCTTCGTAGGTGTGTGCGCACTGAAGAGGACTTGTGCTCATTGTGCTTCTGCACAATAAGCCCGTTCCAGATTCTCCAGTCGATTTTGTCGTCTCGCCCCCTTTCTATACAATTGCACATACTTGTTCTTCAGTCCTGATCTTCTTTATTTATTCTTTCAATCTTGTAAACTCGACTCAACAAAAGAAAGCTCGTAACAGGCAACCGATAGCCGCAAACGCGGAATAAAGTGTACAGGAAATAACACAAATCAAAAGGCAACGTAAAAGAAAAGTGGCTCAAAATTTCGTCGGAGGCCGTCTGGGGTGAAAAACGAGCAAAACAATCAAGCTGAAACGCAAAAACAAAAACAAAAAGCAAACAACTTGCATGGGAAAGTCTGGCGACGAAACAGATGGGGAAAAAAAAGAAAGGAGAGACTTAAAGAAGGAATATAAATCAGAAAATGACAAACAGACAAGACGCCAATTCCAGATGGAGAAATATAAATCGAAGGTCCTCCACAAATGTACCTTTTTCGAGAAGAATTTAAGATAGAAAGAAGGGGCTTAAAAGGAAAGAAAGTAGGAAATCATAAAAACATGGCAAAAAGGGAGACATCCTTCATATTGGGGAACAAAACAAAAAAAATAGAAAGAAAACAAAACAGAAACAAAGTGACAAAGTCCGTTCTCTTTCCTGGTTGTATGCAATCTCGCAATCTCAATCCGTGCCAACACTGCCTCGATCCACTCGCAGGACTACTCGTTTCTTCTCTTCGTCTTTCATCTTTTCTCCACGTTCACCACTTCTACAGCCCAAGACCCTCGCGCATCAGTGCACCCAGTTGCTTCGCCTGTGGTTTGTTAGTTAATTGGCTCTCAACGTGGAATGGCCAAGACAAGCAGGGCGAACAGAGGACAGAAAGGACATACCAGCTCGCCGTGCATCATGGAAAAGTGGTTGCCGGGCATGTGACGGATCGTCATCTTGCGCGCGTCAAGGTACTCGTCCCAGCGGTTGGGACCAAAGTCGGAGCGGTTGTCCAGCAAAAAGAGGGCGTGGCCCTCGGGGTACGGCTGGGGGCGCGGGTCCGTGGGCAGGTGGCACACGCCGTCCTCGCACCAGATCACGGTGATCTTGGGACACTTGGCCGCGGGGATGGGCTCGGCCGTGTAGTTGGACAGGGCCGTGACGGAGGCGGCAAAGTGCGGCAGCAGCCACGAGGGGACCTTGTCCGGGTCGCCGTCGCCGAGAAGACCAATGGAGGCAAACCAAGCGTGCAGGCCCTTGGGCAGCGGCTCAATCGTAACGGGGCATGGCGCATCGATAAACACAATGTTGTCGACAGTCTCGCCGGCCTTGGTCAGCTGATTGAGAATCTCGTAGGCAATCACCCCCCCGGCGGACCAGCCTGCCAGGCTGTAGGGGCCCACCGGCTGGCGGCGCTTGATTTCGTCAATGAACTTGGCCGCCATGCCGTAGACACCACAGTTGTACTCCTCTGGGGTCTTCATAAAGGGCGAAAACAGGCCCCAGACCGCCCAGTCGGCCCCGATGTCGGAAATCTCCGTGTAGGAGGTGGCACTGCCACTGCCGTCCGGCACCATGAACAGAGTGTGCGTGGCTGTGCGGTGGCTGCCCTGGAGAAGAACCGACGAAGCCTTGCGGTGCGGATAGTGGTCAATGATCTGGGCGGGGGGCGGCAGCTTCGCAATGGGGTCGGCAGGCTCGAGGCGGATCTCTTGGCCGCGCTGAGGCGTCTGTGCGGTAGCAGGCGCGGGGGCTTTGATTACTTTCATTACTGCGCGCTTGGGCGCCGGAGGCGGGCGGACCTCGATGCCGAGGCAGCGCTCAATGGCCTTGAGCGACGGGTTGGACACAAAGAGGTCGGAGGGGATGTTGAGGCCCGTCTTCTCGCGCAGGGTGCCCAGGATCTGAAGACTCATGAGAGAGTCCATGCCCAGGTTGGCCAAGTCGGGCGCAGCAATGATCTCGTCGACCTCGACCTGCATCTCCTCCGCAATGGTGTCACGTACTGCCTTTTGCAGGGCCGACACGTCACCGGCAGCAGCACCGGCAGCAGCACCGGCAGCAGGCGCACACTCGCCACCGTCCTTGACCGAGCCGTTTTCGCTCTCGTCCATGGGCGTGGTGAGCTCCGAGTCGGACTTCATGCCGTCCGTCTCCGAGTCGGAGCAGGAGATGTTCGAGTCTTGGAGGGAGACACCACCCGCATTGTCCTTGCGGCTGGTCTCAAACTGGGCCAGGTACGTCTTGAAGGCACCAATGGTCGGGTAGTCGACAAACGCGTTGGAGTGCAGATCAACGTCCAGCTCTTCACGGATGCGGCCGCTGACCGTCAGCGACATGAGCGAGTCGACGCCCAAGTCACCAAAGGCGACGTTGTCGACGAGCTCGTCGTGGGACACGCCAATCTCCTTGGCCAGAATGTCAAACACCTGGGTGACGACCGACGTGAGCCTCTGGTTGACCTTGCCGATGTTGGCGTGCGTGACGACCTTGGTGTTCTTTGCCTTGGCCGGCGCAGCAGACGAAGCAGCGGAAGCAGCGGGAGCAGCGGGAGCAGCGGGAGCAGCGGGAGCAGCGGGAGCAGCGGGAGCAGCGGGAGCAGCGGGAGCAGCGGCCACCGCCTTGCGAGCCGGGGCCGCAGCAGCGGGCGTAGGGGCAACACCACCACGGGGCGGCAGAACCAGGTTGAGGACCTTGCGGGGGATGGCGGCGAAGCGGACGTCGCCACAGACACCAATGATGCGGTCGCCGTCAAAGACGTAGGCGTCGCCCGAGAACATCTTGGTGCCCTTGACCGGCTGCATACGGATGTAGCTGTGGTACGTCTTGGCGGCATTGGGCGTCTCGACGAAGCGCAGCGAGCCCCAGCCGTGCGAGATGTAGACCTGCTCGCGCGAGTCGACGGCATCGGTGGCATTGACAATGAAGCCGGAGATGTGGCACAGGCTGTCGATCCAGAACGGGTTGAAGAAATAGCGGCCGTCCGTCTCTGCCGTCTGGAAGCGGACCGTGGCCGTCGCCTCGCACGTTGTGCTGTCCAGAACGACCTCCTCCATGCCGCGGTAGCGCGGGGCGTAGTCGACGAGGGCCGTGAACAGCTTGTAGGCAAGGCCACGGCCAATCTTGCTGGCCGTTCCTTCGCCTCGCCCGCCTGGAGAGCGTCGATGCGTGCGCGGATCAGGTAGTTGACACGCTCAAACTCGTTGGACCACTGCGCGGCGTCGCCATAGAGCACCTTGCACGTGGCATGCTCCGTCTTCTTGGCGCCCTCGCCCGTGTGGAAGCTGAGGGTGGCGTAGCCCTTGTCGACGTGTGCCGTGGCCGACACGCGCAAGATGTGGCTGCCAGTGCTGTCATCAAATATGAGCGTCTTGCCCACCTCCATGTCTGAGATGTTGGTCAGGATTTTGTCCTTGTTCTTGTTCTTGTCCTTGGTCTTGTCCTCGTTCTTGTCCTTGGCATCGGCATCGGGCTTGGCTAGCCGGTACATGTAGTCGCCAATGGTCATGGCCATGTCGGCATAGAGCGTCGACGGACACAGCGGCGTGTTGTTGACCAAGTGGCCCTCGAGAGCGAGGCGCATGTCGGCGCGGCACATGTCCGACTCCGTGTCGAGGGTCACCGTACTGCCGCTGACCTCTTCGCGCACCACCTTGTGCACGCTCGACGTGGAGAGCGTGGGCTTGGCCGGCTCGGTCGACGTCGACGCCGCCGCGGACGAGGCGGGCAGCATCTTGGCGAAGCGGTTCTTGATGAGCGACCAGTCGCCCTCGTACTGCAGCCAGTAGTTCTTGTTGTCAAAGGCATACGAGGGCAGATCCAGCAGACGCGTCGAGGCGCGAAGTCCGCTGTGCATTTCGTTCCAGTCGACTTTGAGGCCGGCCGAGTGAAGCGTGCACAAGCTGGCGCCCAGTGTCTTGTACGTGGCCTCGTTGCGGCGCAGCGTGGGCACGGCAATCGTGGTGGCCCCGAAGGCAGCCTTGACCATGTTGGCACACACCGGGTGCGGGCCGACCTCGAGCCACACAGTCTTCTCGTCAATAGCGCCCGACTGTTGCGCCGACACGAGCCCGCCAAGGAAGTTGACGGCCTCGCGGGCATGGTTGCGAAGGTAGGCCGGGTCGACCGGCGTGCTGTCGTTGTGGTTGTGGTTGCCGTTGCCGTTGCCGTTGCCGTTGCCGCTGCCGTGGCCGCCCACAGCAATGAGGTTGCCGAGCAGCGGCGAGATAATGGGCACCGTGGGCGCGCTAAAGGTCACGGCACGCGCCAGCTTCTCAAAGTCGTCCAGGATGGGGTCCACCTGGGCCGAGTGGAAGGCAAACGGCACCTTGAGCTGCGTGCACTTGAAGCCCGCAGGCCCGAGCAGCTGGGCCATCTCGGCCATCTCCGCGGCATCGCCACTCAGCACCGTCTCGCGGGGACCGTTGATGCAGGCCACGTTGATGGCAGAAGCACGGGCACCCAGGGCGTCCGTGACCGTGGACAGGGCGCCTTGGACGGCCAGCATCGTGTGCGTGCCAGCCGTGCACGTCTCGACCAGCAGACGCGCGCGCGCACCAACGAGGTAGATGGTGTCACTGGCCGACAGAACGCCGGCAATGTTGAGAGCAGCGTACTCGCCCAGGCTGTGGCCGAGCACCGCGGCCGGCTTGATACCCAGGAGATCCAGAGGCGCGCCAGGGCCATCTCAAAGCAGGCGAGGCCCAGCTGGACAACCACAGGGCTCAGCTTCGTGACGTCAGGCTCGCTGCCGTCGATGAGTGGCAGGAACGAAGGGAAGCCGTGGATCTTGGCAAGCTGGTTGAACTCGTCAATGCTGTCGCGGAAGACGGCGGCGTGGGCATAAAACTCTCGGCCCAGAGCTGCGTAGTGCGCACCCTGGCCGGTAAACAGGAAGGCGACCTTGGGCTGCTCCGGGAGAACAGGCACAAAGTTGCCCTTGAGACGCGCCTGCAGAGCCTGCTTGGCCTCGGCGAGGTCTGTCGCCGTCACATTCATGCGCCAGTAGTGCTGGATGCGGCGCGCAGTTGTGGTGTAGGCGACGTCGGCCAGAGGGGTGTCGGGGTGCTCGTCGATCCAGGAGACAAGGCGCTCCCCGTTGCGGATCATGGCCGACTTGGACTTGCCTGTCACCGTGATGACATGTGTGCTGCGCGGGTCCGCCGTAGCTGGGACGCGGCGCGGCGCATCCTCCAGCAGCAGGCCTGTATTGCCGCCGGCGGCACTGAAGTTGTTGATAAAGACACGACGCGGCTTGCCGTCGGTCCGCCGGAAGGGCGTCATGTGGAAAGCAATGTTGACGTTGCGGTCCGACAGGTCCTTGGGGAAACCCCGGTTGATCTCCTGCTTGATACCGATGTGAGGCGGGATCTGGTTCTTCTGCAGCATCAGCAGCACCTTGACCAGGGCCGTGACACCCGAGGCAGCCTCGCCGTGACCCACGTTCGCCTTGACTGCGCCCAGGTACAGGGGGCGGTCGGCAGGACGCTTGCGGTCGGCCGGTGCAAAGACATTGGTGACTGACAGCATCTCCGTGCCGTCGCCAGCCTGGGTGCCCGTGCCGTGCATCTCAACGTAGTCGACATCCAGTGGATCCACACCAGCCTCGTCGAGGATGGCCGACGACAGGATCGACTGCGTGGGGCCGTGTGGATGCGTAATGGAAATGGCATCGGCCGAGTGGTTGGTGGCCGTGCCGAGAATGACGGCGAGGATGTTGTCGCCGTCGGCCTCAGCATCGTCCAGGCGCTTGACAATGACAGATGCACAGCCGTCACCGCGGCAGTAGCCATCGGCGCCATCATCAAAGGTCGCGCAGGGTCCCTTTTTGGAGAGGAACTGGCCACGGCTCAGCCCGGCAAAAATGTCCGAGTTGGTCATGCACGACAGGCCGCCGACGATGGCGGTGTCGCAGTCCCGCGCCCACAGCGCCGTGCAGGCCACGTTCATGGCGGCGGCACTGGACGAGCACGCCGTGTCAATGTTCAGGCTGGGGCCGCTGAAACCGAAGTGGTAGTTGATGCGGCCCGGCCCGAAGGCCCGTACACCGCCCGTGATGAAGTACGTATCGACCTCCTGGGCGGCATTGATCTCACGCCAGTCGTCAGACGTCTGGCCGTAAAAGGTGCCGATGCGGTCGAGGCGCGTCGACGGTGTGCGGTTGGGAACATAGCCGGACATCTCCAGAGCCTCAAAGGCCGTCGCGATGGCCATGCGCTGCATAGGATCTGTCTGCAGGGCCTCGCGCGGCGACATGTTGAAAAAGCGGGGGTCGAAGAAGCCGGGGTTCTCGATCCAGCAGCCGTAGGGCGTGTGGCTCGTGTTGATTGCCTTGCCCGTGGGATCGACGTGGGTAGCTGCGGGGAAGCGGTCGGCAGGCACGACACGGTGAACGTCAAGGCCCTTGGCCAGCAGCTCCCACAGCTTCTCATGGCTGGCAGCATCGGGGAAGCGACCGGCCATACCCACGATCGCCAGCTTGCCCCGGGACGAAGAGCCGTGATTGCCAATCTGGGACGGCTTGGCCGTGATGCCGCTGGCAGGCGAGGCGAACTCGAGGGACGCGCGGAGGGTGACCTTGAGCTCCGTCTTGGAGCGCAGCAGGGTGGCCAGCGTGTTGGCGTTTTGTGTCGGGCCAAAGGGAATCACGACGCAGTCGCCGCTTGTGTAGTCGCGAGCGAGGTCGAGACAGCCGTCCAGGACGCGGTGGAAGAGCAACGGCTCGTTGAGGATTTCGTACACGGCAGCCTCAAACAGGGCCTCTGTGGTCGTCTCGCTGAGCCATGTGCCCGTCGCGCAGGACATGACGGCCGACCGCGGCTTTGTCTTGAAAAGCGCATCCGAAACTGTGGCGTCGTCGAGGCGCAGGATTTTTTTGACGTCCACATCCGCATGCAGGTGCGAAGCGTGGTAGGGGCCGTGAACAGGAATCGATGTCGAGCGGCCCAGCTTTCCGGAAGCAGCAAAAGCCTTCAAGGTTGAAGGCGGCCCTGAAACGGCCACGTTGCTGGACGAAACGGCGCTGATGTAGACGGCGGCAGCAGGGGGGAAAGACTACGAGAGGTCAGGACATGGTTTTTGTGGCGGTTGAAAGAATGGGCAATCACAATCTTTCTTTTCTCTTTTTTCTATGTTTTCAAAACTCACGTTGGCACTGCAGAACTCGGAAAGAACACGGCGAACGTCGTCCTCCCGCTGGCTCGGGTAGATGTTTGTCCAGCTCTCGGATTTCACAGAGGGCGGGCATAGCTGGCCTGCGAGTGAAGAAACGTGCAGACCTGTGCGGAACGACATCAGAACGGCCTGCACAGCAACAGGGACCAGTGCAGACAGTGACGGCGTAGAAGCAATGGCCACGGCCGCAAAAAGGCCGGAGCACAGGCCGACCAGGAATGTGTGATCGTGCCGGGTTACGTCTTCCCAGTTCTTCTCGGCGTGGCTATCATGTTAGCCTTTTATGGGCGGCAGTGTGGAATTAGAAAAGACTCTGCTGTTGGAGAACTTACTCGATGTAGTGTGCCAGCTGCGTGATACAAAGAAGAGCACCGTCGAGGCCCGGGTGCTTCAATTCCTGGGCATGGTAGCGCTCATTGAGCTGCTGCAGCGTCTTGAACAGCGGCAGCTTGGCCCGCTCCAGCCGGCCGAGGCCTTCAATCTCCCGCCACAGAGCCTCGCCGGCCTGGTTGAGGAAGGCTGTGGCAAGAATGCCTCGGTTTCCCTCACGGTAGAAGCCCGAGAGGAAGGCGTAGGTTTCGAGAGACTGGTCTCCAAAGAGGAGAAATGCCAGCCTGTCAGCCATGGTTGATGTGAAAATACCTCAACACTTCGACATGTGCTTGTTCCGTCTGGTGAGTGATGCAGCGAGAGTTGTGATGGTTTGGCAATGCGTCGAGAATGAAGATACACAAAAAGACAGACTGGAGGTGAAGACAGAAAGATAGTAAAAGACAGCAAACCCTCGCTATATCTCTCTTGGCCAAGAAAAAAAAAGAGTCAAGAAAGATCCAGGGGGTGACAAAATAAAATGAAAATGAAGAGAAGATGAAGAGTATATAATGAGAAAGAAAGGAATAAATCTGCAACAATCTTAATGAGAATCGGCGAGCTATCCTGGCGGTCTTATATATGAGATTGCTCGAGCTCAGGCAAGACAATATTGGAAAGATGTAAGTGAGGCGGTCTCTTTCTAGTGGAGAATGCAAGAAACACTAGGCCAGCCACCTTGACCAGGATGACTATGTTGCCTTTGATTCTTATTTGATCTCCTCATTTTCTTTCTTTTTGAGGAGCCATTCGTATGGTTCAGTCCTCTCTGATCCCTTCCTCTCGTTTTTTGCTTGTCCCTTTTGTCCACGGGACGATTGTGTTCTCGTATGTCGTTCTCTCGAGCCAGTCAACAAGGCGCCTTGTCCCCTGTCTGGGTGTGTGTTTGTGTCTCCCTCCGCCTCTTTTGTTCTATAGCTGCCCACTTTCTGTGATATGCTCGTATTTCCTCTTATACGCCCCTTCGTATGTGCGAGTAAATAAAATTTATAATATGGAATCTGGATCCATCCCTGCTCTTCTGCCCGCATTAGTACACTGCACGAAAGCGGGTGAGAACGACAAAGTGGACAAGAAAGACAAGGGGGAGTGAATATCAATAAAGGGGGCGTGTGTAGAAGACAAAGGACGACCACCAAAACACACACCAGGTGTAGAAAGAGCATTGCTCCTCTTCAGGCGGCAAATCCACACGCCTCACTGATCCATTTTGCCGGCGGGAGACCGTAGTCCGGGCCTGGTGGGTTTTCGGTGACCGAAGCTCATGAAAACTAATCAGGTACTTGCCGCATTAGGCGAGAGCCAGTGTTCACAAGACAGAAGGAGGCAGAAGGTTTTACAATAACAAATACATAATAAGACACACGAAGAAAACAGGAGCAAAAACAGAAGAAAGACAGTGCGGCCGCCACTCGGGCTTTCTGTTGGTGAAGTTGTCAACTTGACCAGGAAAGCAGAGGCAGTCATGCAACAGGATCTGCCCATGGCCTTGTCGGCCTAGGGGAGAGGGGGGAGCCTTCCTTCTTTCTCTATATTTTTCTTTATTCTTGCTCCTCTTTTGCGGCTTGTGCATCGTGCCATGATATCGTGTGCTGTAGCTTTCTGCCATGGTGTGTTGTCTGCAAACCATACAATAGGCTCATATATTGGATACACTGGGAAAAGAGGACAAAAGACTTGAAGAGACGAAAATGAGCAGAGGCAGCGGATGCTCCAGTGCAAGGCTGCTCAATCTAACCTGTGACGTATGGCATACTCGTATGGACGTCTGTGCAGTCGACCCAGCGAGAATAATAAGCGTCCAGTAGTGCAAGGAGCCCGAAAGCACAGCAACATACTGGCCATTAGTCAGTGCAGTAGGTGTATTGCAGCATCCTGTACATCCCATGTTTGATTACAAGAGCACTTGACTCGACTTGCCTTCTTTGGGTCACTTTTTCGCGACGCCGTCTCTTCATAAACAAATTATCTTGTCATAAGAAATTGGGCCTGCAAGCCAAGCCTGGCGCACAATCGTGGCTGGCACTGCGGTCATCCCCCCTTCCCCCCCAAGGAGAAAGGAGAGAAAGGAAAACCAAAGAAGCAAGACAAGCAGTGGATAGCATACGAGACTGCGGAACCTGTGTTCCGTTGCTATCCCAGCTCACAGCTTTGCCTTGTAAGTCTGCACTGTCATGGACAACAAGCGCGACAGAGGGACACCATGGCACAAAATATTGCGGATCAGTAGGCGCGGGCTGTAAAGAGCACGCCGGAGTGGATGGTGGACAAAACGGATAAAGAAGACAAATACAGATAGACACAAGGCAGAAAGCAAAGTTTGAAAGGGTACAAAGGCTGCAAGGATATCCGTTTGTGCGTTCGCGTACGGCATGTACGGAATGGGAGACGTTGAGGATTGGTAATGGGATAGGCCAGCAGAACGAAAAGGCAAGGTGGGAGGGAAGAAAAAGAAGAAAAAAAAACGAAAGAGAGAGAGAGAGAGAGACGTGAGATAGAAAAACACAAGCATAAAACGAGACAAACCCAAGAAAACGATAGGAGTGTGGGAGAGCAGCACGCCGCAGCACAGTGCAGGTGGGAGGGGCGGGAGGCGTCTTTGTCCGTGGGCACCGGAGTTCCCCATATGTAGCGAAATGAGCTCCCACGGTGCAAGACAATGGCTTCAGGGCAGACACGACAAGGCGGCCGCTTTTGCAGCCAATCGCAGCCATTTAGCCGCCAATATGCCAGACTCTGTCATGCCACAATTACGGCCAATTCCTGCGCACCATTTTGTTTTCTTTTTTGTTTTCTTTCGCCGTGTGTTTTCTCTTTTTCTGCAATATTTTTTCAAAGTTTTGTCTGGCTTCGTCTCCGGCCGCTCGTGCGCGTCTTGGTTGCGAGCCATATGGTCAGCCGCCGCGCGCGCTGTTAGGGATGGCAAGGGCCGCAAATTGATGATTCGTCTGCCAGCCACCGGACTCTGGGTCGAAATCTCCAAATATCGGGTTGCAGCCGACGCTTCGACGAGCTGAGGTAGCCTCACACAACGTGGCTGGGAAAGGAAAGACTCCGTTGTCACGCCCATTCGCGACATGATAGGCAAAATAAACCACGGCATTGCTGACCAGGCCTTTGCTGTTTGCTGCCTTTCCCTCCTACCTGCCGCCTTGTCGCTCCAATCAGATTATATCTTTCGGCCCCCCCCCCCCCATGTCCATCTTTTCAACGACGTCCCTCCATGTCGATAAAAGGCCGCCCGCAGAGGCAACAAGGAAATGAGGCAAGCGTATCGAGAGACAAAATTCTGTACATTGCCTCACGTCAGCGGACGAGCACATGAATTTCGTGCTTCAAGACCACACGAAAACGAAAACACAACAAACATGCACATGTCAAGGAAGCCGGCCAGCCCGCTGGGGCAAACTTAAGAGTCCCAAGAAATCAAAGCCCATGTGCCCACCTACATATGTCGTCAACGCTGATAATAGCTGACGGGACGCATGCGGGAAACCGTAAATGCGCTTGCTTCTTCGGGTGCTCCTGACGGATAGCTCTCAGGCCTCAAACTTTTTTCCCCCGAACTGTGTGATGTTGCAAGCGCCGATGGCCTGGGTTCTCCTTCTCTCTGGGGAACGAGAAGAACGCAGGAACAAGGTGATGTTGCAAGCGCCGATGGCCTGGGTTCTCCTTCTCTCTGGGGAACGAGAACGACAGGCAGGGAGACAAGGAGAGAGAGGAGATCAACGGATGGAACCAGGGGCGCAGCCTTCAGCCCTCCTGTTGTCCGTTTTTGTGTTGGGAAACATCGAACAGACACAGCTTTCACTGCGGACTTGGGTAGGTACTTCCTGGGGTCGGCATCGTGGGTGAGAGGGGCGGCAGTGATAGAAATAGCAGCCGGTGTCGGGCAGCATGAGCGGTCAACGGGCAACTTGCATTTTGGAGAGACGCTGGTGTTTTTCTGTTATCATTCTCACACCCTCGTCCTTGCCTCGTCTTGGATCTGGACGATACGGTGGCCTGCATCCCGGCCCTGTTCGCCAGCTGTTGTCTTCGACATGTCCTTAAGAGGCTGTGAGTCGACAACGGGCACATCTCGTTCTCACTCAACCGGTCAGTTCACCCAACCTGCGAGAAAAAGCCCGCCCACGAAACGGTATGAGACGTCTGTCCCCTTACCCCCTCCAACTCGCCAGCCCAGGTGTTGAGGCACACCTCCTAGCAAGGTACCTCTTTTTGTCTTGGGTAAATTTGCGGTGACTTGATTGAGGCACCCGTTCAGTGAGTGTCCCATGTCGACCCAAAGGTCTTCACACTTGGGGTCCCAACCACGAGTGCGCATGTGCATTGGCTGCATAGCATCGGCAACCTGCTGCTGTCACGAAACCTTGATGATTTGCAGAAGTGATGTGATGCATGTCAGACGATGAAGCAAGGAAGCGTATACACAAACACAACCGCAAGAATCCGTGTGGCAATCTCATAGCCCGTAAACTGTAGCTGAATAGGCGAGTTTGCTGTTCTCGTATAGTTATCTTCTTCTGATGGTCGCCTCATCGGGACTTTGTGGGCTGAACTATGCCTGTAGTATTTATTGTCTGTGCCTTTTGTTGTGGTTAAAACGAATCAATTTCCAGTCTTTCAGTAGCTGAAGATAGCCATACCACCAACCAATATTTGGACCGAAGAACCTCCAATGTCCGGGCCCGGAGAGTGCAGGGCAATCAAAGCATGCCGTTCTCTCCACACCTTGCCGTGGCTCGAGTTGAGCCCCCAAATTGCTGGTGTAGATTTTGGAAATGCTCCACATTGTCTTGTTGGAAGACCCTTTCATGGCAGGGTAGTCCCTGTCGGTTGTTTTGTCTGTTTATTTCGTGCTTTCTTTTTTTTTGAAAAGTTCAGCTCTCAACTTGATGAAGCCACGCCAGCAAAGCAGTGTTGATCGACCGGCCAAAGGCACACGGCACGAAATATTGGTTCAAGCGCATAAATGCACGTTGGTGTGGCGGCAGCTGCCGTATTTTGCGACGAGTGCAACCCGTGTCTTCGTGTGCGCATGCTGTTGCGGCCGATTAGCCACGCCCCTTTCTTGTTTTTCCATTGTTTTGTCCCCCAGGTTCCCACGAATGCCCGGAACAAATTACGTCGGAAGACAAGAGCTTCGGGGCACTTATTTTTATTTTTCCTTGTTCTGTTTTTTGGCTCTTCGGCAAGTCATTTTCCCATGTTGCCGCTCACAGCCGTCTTTGTGCTGTTTTCTTCGTATTCTTCATGTTTTTGATGTTAGGCTTACGGCAGGAACTCGATATTGCTGGACAGCAAAAGCGTCTGCAGTGTGACGGTTGCCAAGCCTTTTTGCACTCACCGTATTCTTTTCTTGGCCATTTTTATTTCTTCCAATCACCCAGTATTGTAAGACTGCCTCGCAGCTTGTCGTTCGTTCTGCTGTCTCTTCTTCTTTGTTGTTTTTGGCCTTTTGACTTTTTTGGGGGTCGGTCCGCATTTCGATCGCTGCCGTAGCTCGTATCCATCCGTGCACGTCCCACAAGCCGTACCATCTTGGGGGAGAATAAGACTGGGAATTGAAAAAGGCCGAAAACTCTTTTTCCTATGCTTGGTGCTTGGTAGGGTCTGATGTCATTTCCGCCCCCAAGCGTGCGGATCCGGCTGCCTGCACAAACGAATTGCTCCTCACAGCCAGGACGCGCAAAAAAAAAGTGCAACGTCCATGCCAGAGCGTCGGCCAGGAAAGCAGACGCAGTGTCTTGTCAGACGGGGAACGCAAGATCAGCCGGGACGAGTCATAGGATGTAAGAATAAAAAAAGTAAATAAAGAACGCAGAAATAGAGGAAAGCATACCTTGAGGAGCAGTACAAGAGACAGGAGATCGGTAAGCGCAGTCCGTATGTTGCTCGGATCTAATTTGTTGGTGTTTTCGTCACATAGACAAGAGAACCTTGCCGTATCACTGTATTCGTCGCACAAAGCACTGCCAGTATCGTCTTCAGATACCTAGTGGTCGCCGTTTACCTGGCAATCGAAGATGCATGAGCTGTGACTCTGTACCATTCAGTGACGCTGTGCGCGCAAACCGGCCGAGGGCTCCGTCTCCGTTGGAGGCACAGTTTAGTGATCGTCGTCTGCGATAATCGCGATGGTCGACGTGTAAGTGATAGACGACGGTTCATCTTTTTGTTGCTTGCACTCGTAGATTGCCTGGATGGTTTTGAATAGAGATATGAGGTCACGGCTGGATGGACTTTGAGGGGCAGCTGAAAAGAGGCAAGAGGATTATGTCAGCTTGTGCGCCGTCAACATGGGAAGGAGCCATGGGGTTGCCGTACTCGTGCCCGCACTCTACGGAAGCGGCAAGAGCGAAAATAGACATTTCGCCAATGACAAAACAAGGAAGTGACCAACGGCTGAGCCGAGCAGAGGAAAGAGCACACTGACAGGAAAGGAAGGAACTGGTGCCGCACCCGTACAATGAATGACAAGCACGGGGGAGCTACTGTAAGGTACGACGTAACTACCAAAAGACCATAGAGGGACAGGGCACGCGTCCAATAAAGAAGCGCTCTGTTGTTTTTGTAAGACGTTAATATAATGGATAAGATAATCATGAGAAGTCAAATACACCCCCACGGTCGATGGGTACTTTGTTCGTGAGGGGCCCTATTTTCAGAGCTCTTTTTCTTTTCTGTTTTGGACGTGCGGTGCAATACCACTCGCGCTAGCTCAATTAGGCATTATCAGAGAGCAAGGTGAACTCTGGGCCAAGATTGACGAATGTCCCTGGAAGCCAATCGGCCTCCACAGTAAACGGTTTTCTTATTCTTTACTGCCGATTTTGTTATGTTTCTGCGTCCGCTATCATTTTTCGGCATCTTTCACATGCTCCATGGTTGCTGCTATTGAGGCTTTCTAATTTTCATTTTCTAAATTACAGAGCTTACCGCTTGCGCGATTTTGTAAAACTCATAGCAAGAAGTTAAGAAACAGGATAAATCAAAATCTTTACGGTATTCAGTCCGGCACAAATGCAATAGTCTGGAACTTAACCCTCTCCAATTTAAAAACATCGTCCTATCAGTCTATCTGGTACCTTTCCCCTAACAATATGGTGAAGAAGCAGTTTACCTGCGTCATCTTTAAGAGGAACTTAATTGTGCAGAGGGGAGCGTAGTCGGCTACACGTCACGCGGCGCGGAAGCAATCTACCCAACCTTTCTATTTTTCGCCGAAGATGGACAACATACCCTGCTCTCAGTCACCATTGTGCATGGTAGCTACGCCTCAACATGTGAGAATAAAGGGGCAAAAAAAAATAAGCGATAGAAGGAAGGGGGGGGGCAATACAAGAACGGAGTCTCAAAAATAAAAGAACAGCGAATCAATAGGTTTGTAAGACGTCAATCTCGTACCCGTTTGTCGTATATGCGACCAGTCACTGAATTTTCTGTTTGCTTATGGGAGGTATATGCTCCGTAAAATGATTACAGCCGAACAAGCCTTTGCGTGTTGACTCTTGAACATGCAAAATACGAGGGCACTGCAACTTGCTTTGTTGTCCTGTCAATCACTGGGCAAAATCACTGCTGGGGTCTTCATGTACAGGACTTTTATATGTCTTTTTTTCGCTGAATGATTTATACCGGTTCTAATCATCTCGGGGGAAAGCACAGCAGAAAAGAAAACCCACCTGAAACTCCTTTTTATTTTGCTTTTTATCAAAAAATCACAATGCTAAAGAACTGAAGCTTACTGGACAGCCTCCAGCCATCGTGACGGCTACCAACCTTGTCAGTGGGGCCGATCGCAGCAAGACGAATTACGATAAGATCAAGTTAGTGTGGTGCGGTGTAAGATGCGCTTACAAGCAAGCAATTGCCAGGTCAGCCTTATGATCCAAATCCCGGCCTAGGCCCCAGGGGATTCTTCATCACACCCGGTCGTGGAAATCACCCTTGGGTTCTCCTTCCGGGACCCGAAATTCGTGATCGACAATTAAGCGGCCGTCTAGTGGCATGGGACACATTAGAAAATAGTCCGTAGCTGTTCACTTGACGTTGCAAGAAGCACAAAGATACCAAGATGACGAGAGCTGTTTGTATATTTGCGAATTTTCAAAAGATATAAAAAAATAAGAGGGGTGCACGGAGTATGCGGGGGATGTGATGGATGCGATCCTCCTGTCACATAAGGCATTGGAGCACTCTGGCACAATTGCTTCCCTTTTCAGGCCTATTTTTTCTATTATTTAAGTAATTTTCTGGTTCCCTTCTGAAGCGGGCGAAGATACACGCCCGGTTCCCGCTCCATGATTACCTCTGTCGCTGTCTGGTAGTCCGCGGGCAGCTTCCTACGTGTTCACCACCACCCCCCCCCCTCCACCTTCTTCGCTTGTTGTCCCGTTCTCTTGCAGTGGCTACACCGGCCAGCGGTTCCCGGAGTGGTTTCCTATTGTCCTCTCATCGCCTCCAACTTTTTTGTTTTCCTTCCTTCATTTCTTCCTTTTCTTAATGTGCCTCTGGCACACTCTGCTCGCTTATGATTGCATTTCCCTGTGTCCGGTGTGAGTGAGATGGCAAAGAAGAAGGTGGTATCGCCTGACGATCGTTTGTCGTTTGTCTCCTTGCCCCCCCTCCCCTCACAAGATCCCGACAGCATGGTGGCAGTTGTTGTGTGATGACCAACCCACCTTCATTAGAGGCACTCATTTGTGCAGGAGCGTCTAGAAGAACGAAGGAAAGGGCTATGTGCGTGAGCTACAGCCCGCCGGACCTCCGACCATGGCACGCCAAGACTATCAGACGCACGTTACAAGATGACACAAAAGATGCAAAAGTTCAAAGGCAAATGACAGAACACATACGAGAGGCAAAAAAGTAGAAAAAGTTAAGAAACGGGCGAGAAGAATATGCATGTTGCATGTGCAGAGTGTATAGCTGTGTGCAAAAGTCAATACGGGACTCACATGCCCCCCCTCGAGAAGGCTCATTCGGTGGCAACCACGAACCCGCATACCTCTTTTTTCCTCTCCTCTTCCACTATCTTCGGCTCGAAACGGCGGAGTCACGGGTAAAAAAGGACCGGGCCGTCAATGAAATACGAGATAAACGGACTTTTACCTGTCTACAACTTGTTCATGGCGGCCCTCATGGGCACGCAGAGATGTGAGAGACGTGCAGTATGTCGTGTAGTTATCGTGGATGTCCATACGACTATCCATCATTTTCCGGTCCTTTTGAGTCTCTTTTGTGTACACAGCACATGGAGGGCAATACCGTTGCTAATGACGCCTCCGCGACGCTGCAGCACATGCCTCTCGGTGTATGAACTACGGCGCTGGCGAAATCGCTATTTAGTCCTGCCATAGTTTCGTATTTACGTGCTCATGTCGGAGGCACTGACCGAGCCGGAACAGCTGTCGATCGGGAAGCTGCCTGGCTCATAGATGGACAAAAAGTGTGAAGCCTCAGTTTACTTACTTTGACACACCGTGCAGATGTTGGACCTGTCTCAGAGTACAGACCCTGTAACGGCAGTGGTAAAGACAAGCTGGAGCCTACGCGAGAGACAGCCCCGGCTGCAGGCCAGCGGCGAGAGAAGTCACCGCAAAAAGGAGAATAGTAAGTAAATCAACGTTGAATACAAGACAGCAGAGTGCATACTCAGTACGGTACATCTCCACATTTTCGAGCTTGTTTTACTTTGGCGTGTCTCATGTACTACTGATGTTCACTCTGCTCTTGTTTTCTTGGTTTTTTCTCGTGTCTGCAACAGGTTCTTTCCCCGGAAATCACACAAACGGTCGCAGTGCTTATATGCTTGCCGATTTTCTGTTGGTCCCGATGACCCTAATGGCTCTCCGAGAAACTGGTCGTAAAAAAACTCGCTAGCTCTTCCCTTACTTGCTGTTGTATGTTTGTTTCCTCATGTGAACAATTGTGTTGGTGTGCTTTGAAATTAAACTGAAGTTGCTTGTGAATATGGCCCAAGATGAGGCCATGCAAAAATATCAACCACTCACGTTGCATATGAAATTTGGATCCTATATGCGGACTCTGGCTGTGTGCTTCTCTTGTGGTATTTCTCGTTTTCATTTTCAGCCGCCAGCGTACGATATGACAGGTCAAAAGATAGAACCAAGCCTGGAACTAGCTTGTGCAACCACTCAAGATGTGTTTTGTGTGTGCTGTGTACACGGCGTGCGCAGCTTGTACAGCGTTGTGTGGTTGTCTCGTTGTGTTGTCTCTGCTGTAACTCGTCCGAAAAGGGGAATGAGATTGGCATCTTGGAGGGTGAACTGTCCAGCCTTTCCATCCTTTGGTCTTTCTGGTCTTTCTAGAAACCTCCGGCGATGTAACCTGGGAAGCGTCGAAGGAGACACAGGGCGAGACATTAGGAGAGCAAAAGTGAACTTTCTGCATAGGCACCCTGTCCTGGCTGGCGCAGAAGCGGAAAATGTGGCGAGAACTACGGGGGTAAGTGAGAAGAAGAAAAGCGTTATCAAATGGTCAAACAAATGATGGCAACAACATTGATCTGGCCGTTTCAGCCGGCCTCGTGTTCTTCTTTTGTCTCTACTTTTGCGTCTCTGTCTCTCTCTGTGTGTGTGTTCTGTCTGTTTGTGTTTGTGCTTCTGCGTCTGCTTGTTTCTGTGTGTATCGCCGTCAATTTCCCAAGTCCCGCATTTGCACTGGCTCAACATGACTGGCTCGGTGAAGCTTGAGGAGTGCAACTACAATGCAACCGTGCAGCCTGTTCCTGCAATGTACTAATCGGGGCTTGACAGGGTGTGGCGAGACAGCAGGTACTTGTGGACGGGGTGGCTCTCTGCGTTTTGTTCTGATTTGGCCATCTTTGTGTTGCTCGCACCAATCTTCCAGCCACAATACACTTCTCGAGAGACTTGGACGAAGTATGCGGCTGCAGTTCCATAAGGTCCAGACATTTCCAGACCGGCATGCCCCTTCTTGATCTTGGCCCATCCTGCCAATATCTCCTCAAAAGAGGATGCCGGTACTCCGTACGTAGTTGCCAGCTGTCCGTCTCCGTCCGGTATGGGGTTGTTCCGCCGCTCTGTGGCCCACCGACATCTGTCGTTCACCACGGATCATACATTGCTTATTGTCTATTGTCTGTTGTCTCCCGCTATTGATACAGCACTTGCTGCCGTTGTTTCCTGCCCGAACCAAGAGTTGTATTACTATAAGTGTCGGTATGAATGCACCGGTGGTTGGCATGCGTATGCGCGCACTCCGCGTAGTCAGAAGTGGTGTGGCTGGGAGGCATGGGCGGTGGCTGAATGCCACCGCACATATCCGACCGGATCCACCCATTCAGGGGTAGCGCATCGCCATGCTCGTGGGTAGAAAGGTTTTGCGTGTAATTTTGGTGGCTTTAGATTCCTAGATAGAGCAGACACGTTATTACTAGATTAATTATATAGCTTCCTCGTATTTAAGAAGTCGTATAAGATTACGGTACGGTCGAATACGAATATTAGAGTACGGTAAATTTATATTAATTAATAAAGTTTCTTTATATTATTATAATATTAACTTTTTATAATTATCCGAAAGTTATTTAAAATTATTTTAAAAACTACCTTAATTAAAAAATTACTTTTAATAATTAAAATAAACGATATTACCGATTACGTCGACTAGTAAGCTTTTAATTAAAAGCCTAATAACGTCGAAAAACGTATTCGCGTATTTATTAACGAGACCGAGGGTTATACGTTCGTTAATGATAATTTTTAATACCTCTTCGAAAAAGCGTTAAAAGGCGTTACCGTCGACGAGTTTATTACGGCTTACTTTATAATTTTATTAAGCTTTAAACGTACTTTTATAAAACGAGGTATTTACGTTAAAAATTATTATAACGGTAATAATAACTTTACGTAAATTTTAATTAACGCGTTTTAAACTCGTAACATATACGAATAACTTATTAACTCGTTTAAGTAATTCGTTAAAACTACGATTATAAAAACGTATAACGAAAGGATTTAAAAGTTAATTCTTATTAATTAAATTTACTTAATATACCGTTTAACTTACTTTAACGATAAACCCGTTATACCCGGCGTTACGGTTAACCCGGACGATACCCCGGCTAATATTAATCGTACGCCCGTTAATAATAATTAAAATAACGAAAAGGTATACTTATTTATAAACTTCCGATCCCGGGCCCCGGCGTCGAGCTTAATAATTTACGCGGCGACGTAACCCCCGTACCCGTTAATAATTAAACTTATAATAACCCGCGCTTAATAATAATATCCCGTAACCGTATAACGGTAATATATACCCCGGTATACTCCCGATTAAAGGTTTTAAAACTTCCTCGTATAATTAATATTAAAATTAAGGGTAAAGTTAACGTTTTAACGGTCCGCTTTATCGTTAGGGTACTTTTATATCGTTATACGGTATACCCGGAAATAAAAATAATTAACCCCCTTACGCGGACCTTATTAATTTTATTTATTAACCCGACTCGTAATTTAATAATAAAAATTAATTACGTATCGTTAAAAATATTTAAAAGTCTTTCCCGGTTAAAATAAAGTATAATAACTTTAACGACGAAATAAGCCTCGTTTTCCGAATCGGTTAATTTATCCGTTTTATTATTAATTAAAGGTTTAAGGAGGTTTATATTTATAAAATAAAGTATAATAACCCGTTAATAATAATTAAAAAGGTTTATAATTATTATAATATAATTAAAATTAATACGAAGGATTAAAATTAATTATTCGGCGTATATTATAACGGTTCGAAAAAAATATTATATTATACGTTAAACGCGGTAAATAATACGCTTTTTTACTCTTTAAAATTACGGCGGCATTGTTTAATAAAACGCTCGCGGAGGTTATAAAAAACTTTTATACGAAATTATCCTAGGGTTTTAAAGCGCTCGAGAGGTACGAAAATACGTTACCCGCCTTATACGCGCGTATTAATAAATATTTACGAGTAAAACCCTCGAACCTCGCGTTACGTTACGACGGCGGTATTAATTAACGGCGGCCCCGATAATTTATACCGTATTATTTACGACTTAATACGCGTAAACGAGCGCGTTACGTCCGGCTCCGGTACGGCCTTTATTTATTATTTCCGACCGGTATTACGGCCGTAAAAACTCGGGTAATAAATAATCCCCCGGGAGTACTTTTAAATATTTTATATACGGTAAAAAAAGTTACCGTTAAAGGTTATATATTAAAGTTAAAAAAGCGGTTTATAAAAAGGTATAAGTTAATAATAAGGGCGGTATTATAACTTAATACTTTATTTAAATAACGGACTTAAAAAGCGAATAACGTCCCGAAAGCGACTTTAATTAACCCGATTAAAACGTTAAAAACGACGGCGATAACGACTTTACGTAACCGACGTAATTTTATACCGCCTTTTAATTTTAATTAACGGCCGGTAACTTAACCGTTATAAATATATTAAACGGTTAAAAGTATTTATATACGTTTACTCCGGAGGCCCTTAAAGAGGATATTTAACCCTCCGATTAATATTTCGATAATACGGTTATTTTTCGAAACTTTTATAATACGATTAAATTAAATTTCTAGGTTTTATTATAAATATTAACGTTATAAAACGGTTAATTTACGGCCTACCGTAATTTAAAGTCTTATAAAAGTTTCGCTTAACGGTTATACTTAATACCGTTATTATAAATACCGTAAATATTAAGTTCGGTATCGAAGAGTTTAAATTAATCGGATTTTACGGTATCGAGACTTTAATAAGAAACGTTAATTTTTATATAATACTTATCAATACCCCCTTTTTACTTTCGTTAATAAATATAAACCGTTTAAAGTGTTATTTCGATAATACGAAGGATTTAATAATTAATCCCGCCGGTTATATATAATAATTAAACGTTTTAAATACGTATTTATTAATACCCCGGAGACGGCGTATATTACCGGCTTTTATAATTACTTAACGGCGACGGAGTTTAAAAAATTATACCGCCGTTTACTACCCTTTTATTAACCGTTTATACCGGCTTTTATAAACGGCCGGTTATATTAACGTTACGTATAAAGATTTATAAGAGATTAAAGATTTTATACGGGTTATTAACTTTATTAAGGTCCTCTTAAACGCTTTAAATTTAATATTAAAGAGGATTATAACGTCGTTTTTAACGGTATTATTATCGTTAACGTAACTTACTTTAACGGTAAATTATATATTTACGTAATTAATAAGGTTACGGGATTTTAAACGGCCCGTATACTTAATAATATAACGAGTTAATATACGTAAAATAAACTTAAGGAGTATTAAATCGACGTATATTAAGGCCCTTTTAATTTTATCGTATATAATTAAAGTATTAACTTTACGAGTAAAGAGTTTTAAAATAATACGGTCTTAATAAATATAAAAATTAAACCGGTATTTACCGAGGCTTATTATACCGTTAATAAAATTAAACGGTATTATAAGCCCGTTAAACGGGCTTATAAATTAATTAAGCGCGAGGCTTCCAATTTAAACCCGTAAACGGCTTTATAAATAACGATTAAAGTTATATATTATAAGGTTTAACGGTATTATACCGATACTCTTCGTATTCGGTACTTACCCTCGTATAATATTAACGGCGAGCCCCTCGCTTATTATTACGTAACGCGCGCGCGTAATTTATATAATAATACGAGACTTTAAAAAGGCGCGCGTAAACCGTTAAATTATAAAGGCTTTACGCCTTCGTAATAACCCGGACTTTATTAAACTTAATTTAACGGATTAAATATTTATTTAACGTATTAAAAACGGTAATACGGACGCCGGTTAAACCGGCCCGTACCGTATACGCGTTATTATAAACGAAGATATAACGATAAATTACGGTAACGGTATTAACGGTACTTTCCGTAATACCTCCGTTAAAGTTTATAAAGGCCTTAATTAAGCCCTTATAACCGCCCCGGCGGTAAAAAATAAAATTATTATAACGCCCGTAATACCGCCTCTCCGACGAAGTAAAGGTCGCCCGCGCCGTATACCCCCGACGGTTATATTCGTATACTTAATCGGTAACGTTATAATTATTTACTTAACGGTAATATTACCGTACCGACTTATAAATACTCGCGGCGTATAAAGATTTTAAAATTATTTAAAAAGAGCGTTTTCGAGCCGGTCCCCCGTATTAATATACCGCGCGGTATACGGCTCTTTAACGGCCGTTTCGTCGATAAAATTAAATACGTTAATACCGTATAAATAATTAAAAAGAGTCGCTTTATCGTATAAACGTATAACGACTTCGTAAAACGGCCGTATTAATTTAGTCGTTTATTATTTAACGGATAAGTTAACGTTTTTTATTTTTTATTACGGTTTATAAATTACGCCCCGGTATATAATTATTATTATATAATATTTCGTAAATTTACGTTTAAACCTTTATAAACTTAATTAAAGACTTTTACGTTAATTTTAACTTTACGGTAAAAGAAATTTTAACCTTACTCGATAACGAGGTTTTATATATTAAAAAACCGTTATATAATATATTAAAGGTTAATAATTATTAATTTATTATTTATATTAAATATTATATTACGGTATTAAAAATAACTTAATTTATTTATAATATATACTTTATAATCCGTATAAACGACGTCTTTAATATTATCGGCTTATAAACTAATAATACGCTTATCCTTATCGACGACGAATTCGTTACCTTAAAATAAAACGCCCTTTAAAAGGCCGGCTTTTTAATTAAACTTCGGGAGACGTTTACGCCGACTTCGCCTTTTAAATTTAACGGCGGCGTACTTTAAATCGAAATTAACGGTACGCTTTTACTTTCGTAAAAAACTTAAGTATATAATATTAATTTAATTATTAACGTATTATAAATTAATAAAAGTACGCGAGGCCGTGTTTTAATATTCTTCGGCTTATAATAATAATATATCGTTTAATACGCTCGTAATATATACGTAGTATCGGTATATTAACCGGAAGCCGCCTTCGACCTCTCTTTAACGGTATAATATACGGAGTCCGGTAAAAAAAAAATTTTTAATTTAAACGCCCGGCTTTAATAATAAATTAAAAACCCGTACTATAACTTTAAGTTCGTAAAACTCGACGAGAAGATTATTTAAATAATAGTCTTTATAAACGGTACGTTTATTAATAATAAGGACTTAAGTTTTTAAATTAATTATATTATTACGATTCGGGATACGTTAAAAAGGTATAATATCGTATATTAATTATTTATTAAATATAAACGCGTTATTAAGTTTATATTAACGGTTAAATTATACGTTTTAATATATAAATTTAATTTAATAATTATATAAAAGTTATTATAAATTAAATTTACGGGAAAAAGGTATTATTTATAATATATATAAATAATAAGAGTTCTTCGATACCGTTATAAAGTTAAAGACGATAACGGAAAAGAGGTTAATAATTAATATAACGATATTACGTTAATCGTACGAAAGGAGGGAAATAACCGAAATTAAATAAATTTTTAATATTAATAACCCGGCCGACGTTATAACGAAGGCGAGGTATAATAGTACGTTAAAAAAACTCGTTAATACGAATTTTATCGAGTTTTAAAAGGAGGTATAAATAAAAAGAGTAACGGAGGGTAATATTTAAACCCTTATAAACGCCTAGCCTTTTATAACGAGTACGAAGTACCCGCGGGTATTAATAAAGGTATTAAGAGTCGAGGAGACGGTCCCGGAGGGAGGGAGCGAGAGAGAGAGGGAACGGTATATTATACCGTAATATTTCGACTTTAAGAGAGAGAGTTAATATCGGTATAAATACACCGGTAATTAATATACGTATACGCGTACTCCGCGTAATTAAAAGTAATATAATTAGGAGGTATAAGCGGTGGTTAAATACCACCGTATATATCCGACCGGATCCACCCATTCAGGGGTAGCGTATCGCTATACTCGTAGGTAGAAAGGTTTTACGTGTAATTTTAGTGGCTTCAGATTCCTAGATAGAGCAGACACGTTACCACCAGATTAATTATATAGCTTCCTCGTATTCAGGAAGTCGTACAGGATCACGGTACGGTCGAATACGAATACTAGAGTACGGTAAATCTATAATAAGTATATATATAGTAGGCTAATACTCCTACACTTGGCCACGAATACAAGACGATAACAGATATAATATTAAGCTTTTATGCCCCAAAAAAATAAGAAACTTTCAACGCCTTTCTTCTCAACCAGAGTGTATAGAAAACTGCCTCAGGAGGCCATTTTTGTCATTGCAACGGAGAGCAACGCATTCCCCGACGTGGTCAGTGACAAGTACCGGAAGTTCCTCTTCGCGCCACCAGATAGACAGTCAAAGATGGTTGTTTGGGTTGATCGTACCAATTATGTTCCAAATACGACGACGATAGAACTTTGTCGTTGGTGCCGTCGGCCGGAAAAACTGTTATTTTATGGTTTAGATCAGAATTGTATTGATGACCCGGTATCATGCCTATACGCGTCTCATAAGGTCGGATCCGGGTGATCGGGTACCTGGATCACGGCGTACACTCCGTAGTATGCACACAACTTGTTTTTTAGTAATTGTTCCCGATTGACGTCGTTAGCTCGGTAGTTAGGAATACCATACGGGCGGGTCCTACGGATCAACGTGGGTTTGTTGCCGGTCGATTTGACAGACGACGCACTGTGAATGATAGTTAGTATCGAGCCCCAACCGGGGTAACGTCCCTACCATCAATGATTAATATGTCCTCCGTAATCGACCCGAGTTTTGTCTGTCTGGTTTGAAAGGTGGAGAGCAGAAGCCTTCGATGAAGAAAGACGAGGCATTCTCAACCCAGCGAGTCAAGCAATACTAGGAATGGTACACGCCACTCTTGGATAAAGTATTCAGAAACTCGACGCCTCTGATATGCTGTCATGTTCTCGATGGGTTCTTTGTGTTGCATTGTACTTTCTTGTATATCTGGAGACCACTCAAGAGAAGGGCATTTTGCACTGGACAAATATGCTCCATATTTGGACGTCTCAGGAGAGCACAATAGACAGCTGTTGATAGAGTGTAGATTGAGACGTACATCATGATGGTACGGAAAAGGAAATACAAAATACAGATACACGTCAAGTTTCGAGAAGTGTTGGAGGGCTATGGCTGCAAGCTCAAGAGAATCGCAGGCTGATTAAGTGAAGGAATACAACATTTGGGCAGAAGCAAAGAAAAGGCTACTCTTCCACCACACTAAGACGCTAAAGGTCCAAAATGAACACGGAGCATATCCCACACAGCTTTTCGCGTTCTTGTGCACTTGCAAAGGAACAGTAAAGGCTCATATTTGGAATCAAAGTACGTTGCACCCCGTATAGAAAAAAAAAAGAGTAGTAACAGAATATTATGATCCATCTGCAATTGTCTACAGGTGGCGTCTCACGCGGCGAGGACGGAGACGGGCAGCACGGGCAACTGGGGCATCCGTGGCAGCCGAGTAAAGAGCACTACATCAACGTTAGCAAGAGAGCAAAGCAAGGAACAAACGGCCATAACAAATGGCCATAACAAATGGCCATAACAGACGACCAGCAAAAGAGGAATCAGAGGAGGAGATCCAGCACCCCAAAACACCACTCACCCAGTATAGGTTGTTGGTGGAACGGTGAGAAAGCCGCTCGTATCGAGAACATTCTGCGTGTTGCCGGCTGCATTGCCTTGGTAGGGGATGCCCTGCTTAATGCAGTTGTCGATATGGTCCTGCGGGAACGAGACGTTGCGCAGTTTCTCAGGGCTTTGAATAAACGTCGCCGTCAGGCCCATCTCGACGTGCCACTCAATGTGACAGTGGAACAAGAAGACGCCCGGGTTGGCGATCTGGATGCGCAACACCGCATACGAGTTAGGGTTGACGGAGATGGTGTCGCGGCGCATGGGCTGGCCGGAAACGTGCGATTGTGGCCGCTCCAGGACCCCGTGTTGCTGCCGGGACGGTCCAGCACCTGGAACTGATGGCCGTGCATGTGGAACGGGTGGATGGCCGAGTCCAGGTTGTTCACAACGACGTTGACGACCGAGCCTGTCGCCAGAATAAACGGGTTGACGTCGCCGTACACGGCCGGATTCGTGTTGTTCTCGCCCGTCGTAGCCACCGAATACAGCGTGGGCACCTTTTGTGCAATGTAGGTCTGGCCGTTGAAACAGGCACGCGGCAGGCCGTTGACGTCGGTGCAGAAATCAAAGTTCAGGGTGATGGTCTGCGCCACTGGGCCGTACGCAGCGACACCATCAAGCGGCTTGAAGGACACATCGTTCACCGGCTGCCACAGACTGACAGTGTCCTGCGGGAAGGTGCCATTGGATCCATGACAAGATAACCCGTGGCGTTGTGCGGCCAGACGACTGCCTGGGACGGGTCGTTGGCAAAGTCGCGGTTGATATCAAGGGACAGCAGGAACGGATAGTTGCGGTGGTCACGCGAGATGCCCGAGATCAGAACATCGTAACGTTGAGCCGGGGCAATACGCAACTGGTACGCCTGGGCTTGCTGGACATACGAGGCATCGGTCATAATAACTTGCATGGTATGCGAATCAAAGTGCAACATGACCGAGGCAAACGCAGCAAAGCTAATGACGCGGAAGCGGTATGTCTTGTTCTTGGCAAACGTGATGTTGGCGCCCAGACCTTCGTTCACAATGATGCCATCAGGGAACGGCGGCAGGAACTGAGTGTTGCTGGACTCAAGCATATTTTGGACGAGTGTAATGGATTGGTCATGGTACCTAGGTTATCAACGTCAATATATTGCAAAAAAACAGGACCACAAGAGGCCAAAAGACCAGGAAGAAATAGCCAAACCAGACATACCAGTCCGAAACGGTAAGGACAATCTCCTCGTCGTACTTCCCGGCATACGGGTCATTGGGGTCGTGCACAATCAGGGGGCCGCGCAGGCCGTCGGGGTACTGCCCCATGTTGTGGGAGTGGTCTGGAGGTCAGCATGTTCTATGCGCGTTGCATGACTGTCTGGCTCTGTCAGCCTCCTTGACTGGGAAACTTACACCAATAAGTACCAGGGGCATTGGCCTACAGTGTATTGGTCAATTTTTATGCCTGACAATAGATGAAATCAAAAAAAAGATAGAAAAATACCACAACATACCACAAACGTGTAGGTGATGGACGATCCGGGCGGAACGGGGCATTGCGTCACACCACTGGGGCCGTCCATCCACGTTGTCTGCACTTGGTCGATGCCGTGAAAGTGAAGACCGGTTGTCTCGTTTCCGAGCTGGTTGTTGAGTGTAAGCACAATCGTGTCACCGGTATTCGCCTCCAACGTAGGGCACGGCCAAGCACCGTTGATGCCAATGACCGGGCGAGTAAAGCCGTCGGGCGAGACATTGACCCAAGTAGCATCCCAGTTGACCGTCACGGTGGCTGCAAGAGCCCGCGAGGTCAGAAGCAGGGAGGTCAGGACCGGAAGAAGACTGAATCGGGCCATTTTTGTGATGGGCCGAGTTGAAAAAGCTGGTTAGTTAAGGTCGTAAATAATCGATAGTAGCGAACGAATGGTGTGTGTGTCGATAACACGAGAATGGGGAGTTCAGCAACAAAAATGGAGGAAATAATCAAAAGCAATCATATAAGTGAATGGGGACTTGGACTGGTTGCGTCAGCGAGAGAAGACGGAGTCAATCAATTAAAATTACAACGACAAAATCAACAGAACAAGAAAAGAAAAAACGAGAGTCGTCGACGGTTGGCGACGGGAAGGGAAAGGGGATGAAGAAAAAGAAAGAAGAGGGGAGAGTGTAAGAAGCTGCACGATGGGGAGGTTATAAATGAAAACGAGAACCAAGCTGAAAACTTGGGATGGGAAAAGAAAAAAGAGAGGAGAGACAAATGTCAAGGGGACAGAAGAGACAAGACAGGGAACAGCAAGGGAAGAAAATAAAATAAAAAAAGCAAGAAGAGAATAAGGCCAACAGGGATATCTACAAGCCAAAACAAGCTAAAAATGTCGGCGCTCGTCACTGGAACCCGACAGAGGCAGCAAAGAAAAGCGTGAAATGAAGTACATATGCACAGCTCAGTTCTCTTCATCAACTCTCGGAAGATAACCAGGAAGGAGGAATCAACAGGGGGGCCTTTGTGGTGTGGTATTGTTGTGCAAATGCGCAGGTGTGCAGGACTGTCGAGAGTATACTAGATGTGGACATTACATGCAGGTGCTGGAGGTCAACTTTGCTTATTTCTGTATGTATTCATCGTATATCCATCCTCGGTCTGCCAATACATGCCCTTGTCTTTCCGAGAGGAAATTAGAGCTTCCATGAAGTAATTAGGGTGAGAAAGGATCGCAAACCTAGAAGGGGATCCTCGCACGAGCAGGGCTTGGCCACTCGGTTGAGTACTCCCGCTGAAGGCCAAAGGCCGGGGCATCGTGTCTATGAAGAGTACCAAAGTCCTAGAGACAACTTGAGCGCCAAGAAGAGGGCCTGTCCATGGCGCCAGGACGCAAGACGACCTCAAAGCCAAATCACCTAGAGCTGGAGAAAGCTGGAGGCATGTAGCTAGAGCAGATGTAGCATAAGCAAAAGCAAAAACATTGCACAAATACAAGATACGAACAGGAACAGGGACAAAAAAGGACGACCGAATCTAGGCGCACGCAGAAGCATTATCGTCTTTGTACTCCCCTGAAAATAACGACGGCGACGCAATACCGTGGCTTGGGTGCGTTGGGAGCCATTTCGTTTTCTTCGCCTGTGGCCCGGTCGGTGTCGAGTTCTCTTTCGTCTTTTCTCTGTCACCGCCTGTGGGGCATTCCCTCTGTTTTCTCTTAATATTAGATCCCTGATTGTCCATGATGCTTATGGTACAGCTAAAGCTAGACCGGCGATGAAGAGCGCAAGCCATCGAGCTTCAGCAGCGGTTGTGCACCGTGGTGGCGTTTTGGAGGAGGTCAAAATGGCGTACGAGAGCAAAAGTCGACGATGAAGTCATAAACAAAGTGGATATCATTGCTACTACATTGCGAGTCACAGATAGTCTCATATTTTGTGCCAGTGTTTACCAAGCAAAGCGTTGCTTTCCTTGAGCAGACGTTGAAGACATCTTGGCCTTCAGCCTCGGGGCGAAAGTCCGCAGCAAGAAAGGGAAAATATGCTTGCCTTAGACAGAAACATTCCCAGCACGCTGGAATCAGACGGAAGAATACCTAGACAGTGCTTAGACATTGCTCAGACAATGCTCGGATCCTTATCCTTAATAGAGATTAGAGACTCTGGGGCTCAAACCGTCGGTATAAGCCTCAATCCTCCGACAGAAAGCCCTGATCCTGTATTTCTTTATTGAGCTTCTACTGGTCTGTTTCTTTTGTTTTGCTGTATTGTTATTTTTGGTTGATTTCCTCTGCTTTTTTTCCTGACTTTTTGTGTCACTACGCTCGGGTTGAACAAGGCTTGTCAGGTTCTCTTCGTTGGCTTGTTTCGCCCAGCCGAAAGAAGATGGCCAATAAAAGAGGCCTTTGCTCACCCCCGACTTTCTGTGTTTCGTATGCTTTCTATTGGATGCTCGTGCGTGTACGTGCTCGGGATAGATCGCCATTCTCTTCGTGTTGGACGCCACGCTGCTTATTTCGGTCAGCCTTCAAATTTGATGCACCGGTGCTGCAAGTTTTAGAACCGAGAAACGAGAAACGAAAAACGAAAAACGAGTGAGGGAAAAGTGCTCGCTGTGGAAGAGGACGATGAAAGTTGTGAGAACTGTCCTGACCTTTTTTTTTGCTGGTCGTCTTATGCTTCGACAAGTGGCGTATTTCTCCTCAAGCTCCAATATCTGATCGGCGATAATCTACTTGACTCCCTTTCCCACAATACAAGAAAAACTCGTTTATCTTCGTTCCCATTCACGACTTCTAAACGGCCGGGGCCAAGGTGTGGCTCGGCCCAGAATCTCCGCTCGGCAGCCTAGCAAACTAAACATACAAGGGACACAGAATGAGAGAGAGGCAAGGGACTGTGTGTGCATATGTGCGCCCTGGTGATTTTCCAAGGCTCGGGGAGGACAGGAAGCATGTAGAAAGGCATAGACATGTACGACCTTGACACGGCAGCTATTCTGGTGTGTTGTGTGTGGGCCTTTTGCTCGGGAAGAAAACCAAACGAAAGCTGCAATCCGGATAATAGCCAGAGGGTCCTCTAATAGCCCTTTTTGTTAGCCCCCCCCCCCCCCCCCCCCTGCGGCGAGAAAGTAAACAATATGTAATCGATGAAGGCTCGGCCAAGTAATGGCATTAAAACAGTACCTGCGAGAACTTGGAGGTGACCGGAAATATGGATATAAACATCGCAGGTTTGAGCTCGCGACAATCACACCCACTTGAAGCCATCAATATTGCCACCTTTTCAGAATCTTGACACCATCCCCCGGTATTCGGGCTGCTGCGCTTTAAGGCGGATCCCGCTCGCGTAGAATAGATATAAAGGCTGACTGTACGCCTCACATCTGGGCGCATGGAGTCTTATGTTGGTAACCAGCTGCACACAACACTTTTGACGGTGGCTTGTGACCGTCTTCCTTTCCCTGCCAATAAAGGCTGACATATTCATGTTATATATATATGGGCATCTAACTATACCACGCGTCAATACATGCAGCAAGAGTTCCAAACCAAATACGGGATAAAGACTCGGATTTCACGAATAGACGGCTGAGACTGTTGTTTGAGACATGATGTCTGGAATAATGACAGACGCAGCCAGACAGGACTCGTGATGCAGCTTGCAAAAAAGATCAAACCGCTAGCACTGCCAGCTGGAAGTTAACCAAGGCAGGACAACGAGAATAAAAAAGACGCACATGCAAACTCTCTTGCAGTAGGCTGTTTGAAAGATGTCGTGGTGCACGGCGCAAGGCTAGCTTTACGTCTGGCCTCATCTCATCCCAAGTTCTCTAGTCTGTGTCTGTGCTCTTGATCCGTCTTTGCGTTGGCGAGACAGTGCCAAGAATTTAGCAGACTTGTTAACACCACGAGCTTACAGAGTGGCCTAAAATGGATTTTATTCTTCACTTCAGTCTGGGGTACTCGTGATGCGTTGCTCGCCCCGTTGGACCACGAGATCGGAAGAGGGACTGGGAGCCTGGACAACACTGGCCAATGAGGCCGGCTGCGGGCGTCTGTCACAAGGCATGGCGCAGGTACCCATTGTCCATTCTTTATCTTTTCGTATCGGATCACACGTCTGAAGCACGGAAAACGGGAGGCGGCAATGACGAAAATGAAGGAACGGGAGCAAATAGAAATTGTCATGAGGTAGATCGGCTGAAGGAAGACGCCAGGCAGACGACAGACAGGGAACAAGGTGCCTGAATGGAAAGAATAAAGGCAAAGGAAGCAAGGAAGAAGACTACAATAAGCGAATCACCGTCCAGAAACAGGGGATGAAGCTGAACAGGGTATGGATTGAAAGCAAGAGGTGCGACGCGCCCAATATAAGCACGAAAAGGTACTGTAGGAGAGGAGAAGAGCACGAAATAACGACAGGGGATGTCAACAACGCCCGAGGCGTGGCCGCATGCTCAAAATAGTAAGACCAATAGCTCATCTTTGCTTACTGCCACCCCGGTCTTATGATTACGCGCATTTACTATGGTTTTGTGGTATAAGACAACGTACGTCGTGCTCTGGTACAGAACAGAGAAGCTGGAAGTACGGAATATGCATACAAAGCGCAAAAGCAATGAGACTAAAGGATGGTGAACCTGAGGGTGGTGGGGCGGGGCCAGGGCACCGGGCATGGGATCAGACCACATGTTCACGGGAGTCTCGGAAAGACATAGAAACACAGTTCGGGAAGTAAGAGACCAGGATGAGACGGAGTAAATTCATCTAGTGGGACAGAGTGAGAAACAAATGTACGAACTGGCCCGGTGAAGGAAGGCAAAAACTAACGACCGGCTGCCAATATTTAGCAGATACAATGACCGCACAAGGCACGGAAGACAGGATAAGGTGCCGGGGTGTGATGTGGAGAGTTGGCAGCGGGAGCGAGAATTAAATAAGCTTCTTTTTTCTTCGTTTCTTCTAGGCCCGGCCGTCGCATACAACGTTTTGAAGCATCCCACGGTGATGCCAAAAAATACTGGTTGATTGGTTTACAAAAAATATCACAAGTATTTAAAGCTTCATCTGAAACGACATCCTAGCTATATCGAGATGGCCGGAATAACGATCCTCCAAATTCTTTACTTGTTTCGAACACCGAAACGTTGGCTTTTGGTCTTTTCATGGGTGGAATACGGTCCAGCTAGTGTTTTTTTTTTCCAACATTCTACTCGCAAAGCATCTGAGACTTGCTTCAGACGTGGTATAAGAGCTCATGCGGAGACCGACGAGCCAAATGTTCGGATCAAGGCTCCACGGTGCTTTGTGACGTCCAAGTTCTGGCTACGGACGCAAGCACCTTCACAAAACGACTTTGTCGATGCGCAACATCCATCTGCCGTGACGGACAAGAGGAGGGGGATCCTTCGCAGGAAAGAGAAGGCAAACGAGGAGGGGAGGGTTTGAGATGCCGCTCATGTCTCGGCCCATGCAGCTCCCGCTGACCAGACTTATTGTACATTTCAGGCCAGGGCGAACCAAGACAAGATCGATGCAGACAGGGTACGATGTGACCCGAGGGCGGGTGATGGAAAAGAAAAGCAACGAACGAAAAAGGATGAAAACTCCCGGGGCTGCATCCTGCCCTTCTCGCAAACGTCCGTAGGAAAAACGGGTTCGTCTGTGGAGGGTCGATGATCGTATGAGAGGCAACCCGAACAACTCAGGATGCCAAAGGAGACTTGGGGGAAAAGAGCGAACGAAGACCAGAGTAAAGCCAAGTGGCCGAAAAGGGGGGAAGAACAGTGGTATGCCTCAATGGGCGGATGTGGTCGCACAGGAAATTCTCTTGAGATTATTACTTATTGGTTATTTATTGCAGTTTATTTTTGGCTCGTATTTGATTCTCTTTGCCATGCTGGGCAATTTGCTGGTTTGCTTCAGCTCAACTCACATTTTCGGTTCCGAACGCCTCGCTCCATTCTCCCTCGTGGTCTACGCCACACATCTTCTCCAAGCTATTGAAGGAGTCTGTGGCACCCACCAGAATAGAAAGTAGTGCGTCATGGTTCGACAAAAAGGATACAAAGGACAGCAGGCCAAAGTGCAGAAAAAGACAGACGAAAACCAGAACGCGGCTGCCCGCGATCGTGAATCCACCAAGGAAAAAAGAAAAAGGACGAGTCATGCCGTGCAAGAGGGCGGTCTTGTCCGGGATCAAAAGTACGTGGAAGCAACATAGGCCAATGATGACCAAGTCAAATTATATTTGTAATAGCCAATGCAATTTACTTGAAATAAGAGTGAGTGATACACTTGCCTCAAGAAAAAAAAAGATGAAGCAAAAAAAACAACAGAAGCGAGTCTGGCAAATTTCGATACAGAAGAGATATATAGAAAAGAAAGTAAACAAAAAGCATATTTCCAAAAGCAGGGGGAAAATCCGTGCATGAAAGCCCAAAAGAACACACCGTGTAGCAATATGCAAGAAACCTTCATGCGAGAATGCCAACAAACAAAATAAAGCGCTATGAATACTTTTTTACTGCAGGAGTGTTGCCTCTTCGTCCAGCACGCCAAACAGCCCCTCAATCTCCTTTTCAATGATACGCAGCTCCTCGGCCACTTGGCCCGTGACAAGTGCATAGGCGTACAAGAGGGCGTAGTCACGTTCTTCAATATTGACGATGGCAGCGGCCGGATGGCAGTGGGGCTGCATCAGCCGTGCCGGGTGCTGTTGCGGCCGCTGCGCCAGAAATGCCACTGCCACGGCGGCTGCCGTGCTGGGCAATGTCCTCCTCCTCCGCCGCCTCATTGCCACCCTCGTCCTCTTCGGCGATGGCCGACGTCGAGATAAGATTGCTGTTGAACTGCTGCTTGACGGCCGTGGCATGCTCTTTGCGGAACTGGAAGATCTTGGCCAGCAGCCGGTCGCGCAACGATAGTAACGCTGGGGAGCGCATCCGTGAGCGGGTACTCGAGCATGAAAGAACTGGCAAGGACCTGGAACACGTGGCAGATGCGGTCGCAGAGCATGGCACGCTCCGTAGCCGTGTAGTACAGCAGCGCCCGCTCGCCCTCGGTCAACTGGCCGCGGCGCTGGGTTAGCAAGCTCATGGCGTAGAAGCCGTCGAGGGCGCGGTTGGTGGCGGCCATCATGCGACCGCAGGCGGCAAAGGGAATGGGCCGCGCAGCTCAAATTCGGAGGCGGCGCCTTGGCGTAGAGTCTCGAGGCGGCCTGCATAGCGCTGCAAAGCGGCCTGCTCGCCAGACTTGAGGTACGAGCGCGTGCAGTCGCTGCGTAGCAGGATGGCCAGCGGACCGCGCTTCCAGATAAGGCCCATCTGCAGGTAGAGAACAGAAACGCCCTCCTTGAAGCGACGGCGCGCCGAGATGGGCCAGACAACGCGACACACAATCAGACCCCACAGGATGCCGGCTGTGACAGCAAGGAACCGATGCTTGGCAATCTCCATGATAAACGGGTGGATGCCACCCTCGTCGTCGTCATCGTGTCGTCGACCCGCTGTGAGAGTGAGTACGCGTAAAGTGAGATGACGTTGTAGGCCAGCAGTGTTGTGCGGCCCAGGGGAGCCTTGCCGCGATCGATCATGACAAAAAAGCTCGAAAAGGCCACAATCCAGCCCAGAATCACAAGGGGCAGCGCGTAGCCCTGGCTGATGTTCCAGTTGATGACAGCGCAGGTGGAGCCAGCCAGCGTCGCCAGGAACCGTGCAAGGCCGGTCGTGTTGGAAGCGCCGACAGTCATGGAACAAACAATCATGAATGACAACAGACCCCATTCGCCCCGCCAGTGCATGTACACATTTCGGGTCTGTGAGATGAAGGCCATGGAGGCCCACAGCATGGCACCGATGCCAACCTTGATACCAAAACGGATGTCCGTCGCGCATCAGGACGCGGAAGAAGCGAAGCACAGCTTGAGCCATCCGGCGGACCATCCTGTTGGACTTTGGGGCGGCCTGCCAGCTGAATGTGTCGCGGCGCTTCACCATCTCGTCGGGAATACCGCGTGGCAATTGGGATTTGCGGATCGGGCGGACACCAGGGGTAGTGTTGGCGTTGTTGTTGCTGCTGTTGTTGCTGCTGCCAGATACAGCGTTGCTGCCAGACGCGCTGTTGTTCGCATTGCCATTTACATTGCCGTTCGCATTGCCATTTACATTGCCGTTAACGCCCGTATTATTAATCAAGCTGTCGTACATGCCGTCTCCGTCACCGACACGGTCTGGGACGGCGGCGTCAAAGGGCAGCACCGACGGGTAGCGAGACTGCGGAGTCTTCCAGAAAAGCAGCCAGCGCCAGCTGCGGCGGTTGTGGTCGCGGATCAGCTTGAGGTCGTCCAAGACGTCGAGATACTTGGTCATCTCCTCGCCAAAGGCCTGAAGACTGAAACTGAAGTGACCGCAGGCAGCGGCGACCTTCCTCAAAGTCGGCCTTGATCTTCTCGGACCTTGCACGGCCCAGCTCAATGGTCTTGTACAGCTCCTCCAGAGCATCGGCACGGGCGGTGTTGTACAGCGCCAGAGCGTCCGTGAGGCTCTGGCGGTAGTGGTCGTTAGTATGGATCTCGAATCGGGGCGGGCCGCCAAAGGGCGAGTCACGAAGCACGGTGGCCAGGGTAAAAGCCAGCGACTTCATTGACGGGCCGAGCATGCCGATGAAAATGTCGAAAATCTCTGACGACGTGTGCAGCGTGGCCGCGCTATCACGGCGGGCCCTGCCGCTGCGGATGGATGGAACCCGTTCAGGGACATCAACCAGTGGCATATGGTTCACCGGCCGTGGGCTCGGCTGAGCGTTCATCAAGCCACCAGTGTCGTTGTCGCTATACTGGGTGATTAAGGGCGCATCCGGGCGTCCTCGCTGCTCTCGTCAGAGGCTTCGTCAATGGCGGACAATGCAGCTAGCCGACCGCTGCGCTGGAAGCTGGAGCTGGCACGGTACAGCTGGGGTCGAGCAGAAGGAGAGGCGGACGTGGAGGAAGACGATGCAGCAGCGCCGCTAAGAGCAGGAGAGGGCGATGTGGAGGGCGAAAAGCTAGCAGACCGTGGAGAGGCAAAAAACTGATCGAGGAGTGACACGGCAGGTTGTACTGCTCCCGTGGGGATGCCGGCGGCGAAAGATGCCGAGTCCGACGATGGTCCGGCGGCGGCGGCGGCGGCGCGGCGGCCGATTCGCGCAGCAATTCGAACTGCGTGTTGGCCGCACTACGCAGTCCACCGATGGACAGCGCCAGGGTCTCCATGGACTTGTAGACAAGCTTTTCAAACTGATACAGGCTGGCGTGGCCGACAGCGAAGTGCTCGTATTTGGCCTCCTTGAGGTTTTTGGTCATCTGCGTGTGGGCGCTCGTCCAGTTGTTGACAGCTGTGCGATACTCGGCAGACACTGTGAGCTCGTCCTCGGCGCCGCTCAAAAAGCCGTGGGCAATCATGGCCAGCATGTCGCCGAGCGACGTCGATGCCTGGGTAAAGGACTCGCGTAGCAAGGCGCGTGCTGAGACACGCCAAAGCAGCAAACTGACGGTAGCTGTTGTAGAGATGCCAAAGAAGAGTGTCTTGACTACCTGGGCGACCTTGTCGTTGGAAAACACGCTGCTGTAGGTGGCGTTTTCTTTGGTGACGACGGAAATGATAGCGAGCGAGGCCAGTGTACAGCCGACATTGACGGACGGGTTGTTGAGGCGTTGTTTGACCCAACCGATGAAGCCAAAGGCGATACCAATAAAAGAAGAACAGCACGACAAATGTAGGCGAAAGTGACCCAACCAAGAACGGACCCGAGCAGAACGGACGTGGCCATGGACAGAATCGAGACGATCTCAGCGTATGCAATCGCAACGACGCCCAATGGCCGTTGCCTCGATCATGGAGCCGGCTGTGCGTGCTGGGTGGAAATAGACGGTGATGGTGGCCACAAGGTGTTTGCCGTCGAGCCGGCCAAGCAGGTCCGAGAGCGGTGGCCAGAATGTCCACAGACTGGCAATCGTGTAGGCGACCGTGCATTTGATGACGCCACGGCCTTTTGGCGAGTCCATCCAGGACCGTAAGCGACTCAGGCCATCGCGGGTAGCACGGCCGGCCGACTCGAAGCGTGCAATGAAGCCAGGTGCAGAAAAGAAGGATGGGTCATTCTCGTCATCGTCGCTGAAGGAGCCGGGGGAGGACATACTGCCGGGTCGAGGAGAGGAGGAGTTCGCGATGCCGTTTCGGAGTGTGAACTGGCGTCGAGAGCGTTCGCCGGTAGAGGGAATGATGAATGTGCCATTGCGGAGTTTCTAGAAACAAAAGAAAGAGAAAAAGAGAAGAGACGGGTTAGACGAGCAACAACGTGGTAGGTGGGCAGGCGATGATGCGATGATGCGATGAAGGGAGCACCGCCGGCTGTTCCGCGTTGCACTTCATCCCGAGTTGCATTGACATGGCACAACGGACACAGAAACTGGGAAACCGCGAAACTGGGCAGAAGGAAATGAAACACAAAGAGTAACTCACATTCCGCTTGGCCCGGCGTGGTGGCCATTGGCCGTTGGCAGCCGGGCCTCCTGAGTTGGTGCCGCTGTCGCCCATAGCCGGGCTTCTCGATGGTCGTTTTGTCGTCGATGTGGTTGACGAAGGAAAGGGCGAATGCGACGCGAGGCTTTGCACTGAAAAAGAGCTTGGTCTCTGGGCTAGCAAATCGGGCAATGGCGCAGGCCGCTAAAAGCGTATCGCTCAGTGTGGAGACGACCAAGTGCGGGTGCCTACAGCCCTGTCCAACCAATCAGCCACGTGCATTTCAATCGACAGCGGGGCCTCAAAATCACTGGAGGGCGCTACGTCGAATCTTGCACCCTGTTGGCTTGACCTTGGCTGGTTTGTTAGAGCCTGCACGCAGTATGACGGATACTGCCAGGTCATGGCGGGTGTGGCAGCAGCAAGTGGCACGAAAGATCAATAGAGACAGTCTATATTGTGCGTTTATTTGTCGTTCTCAACTACAGAGAGAAAAGTCTTGATGTCCGTTTGAAGCCTCATGAACGCTCCTTCCCTGTTCGTCACCTTGATCCGCCTTGTCTACATCACATGACGCGGCTGGCTGAGCCTTGCGGCAGGCACCATGAATTGCCTGTTTGGGACAAGCTAGCGGAACGACAAACGGTCGCTCCTCCCCGCGCTGTCCCTAAGACCGCCGGCCAAGCCAGGTCCAACCCCGCTGTCTCCAATTCGGTAGCGCGCCGGTGCAGATGCGGTCTTTCCTAATTGACAAAGTGAAGAGTCACCAAGCTGCTTCTCACAACAAGCAACGGTTATTTGAGGCATCCCGTGATTTCCTCGCCAATTCACCAGGTGAAGCTCCACTCCGTCACCAATCCCATGCGTACGGCACGAAAGCTCGTCACATCCGTCTTCCGGACCCCTCAATTGCTTGCAGCCGTGCGTCCTTGTCGACCAACGATCTCGATCTTGGACCACAAGACAACTTGTTCGACACCACTTCCTCTGCTTCACCCTGTTTTCTCCTCTCCATCATACTCAACGTCATCAGCCGCCGCCATGGCCGAATCGACCCGCACACACCAGGCCTCGCCGCATCGTAAACAATTTGCGCCACTGGCCAGCCGCACTCCAGGAAGCACAATACCCTTGACGCCACCCGCTGCTGGACAAAAGGTGCTGCGTGGTGTCGTCTTTGATGTCGACGGCACACTCTGGTACGTTCTGAGCTCGACCTTGAAGCGGAGCTGAAATGCTTCATGACACAAACACCCCCCCCCCCCCCGACCCCCGTAAACCAAGACTGACACGTTCTTTCCTTCTGTCTCCCCACCTCCCCAGCGTCCCTCAAACATACATGTTCGGCCAGATGCGTGCCGCCCTCGGCATCAACAAGGGCACCGATATCCTCGACCACATCTACGCCCTGCCCACGCCCGAGGCCCAGCACGAGGCCATGGAAAGCATCCGCAACATTGAGCGTGCCGCCATGGCCTCCCAGGAAGCCCAGCCCGGACTGGCCCCGCTCATGGACTACCTCGACTCCCGCGGTGTGCCCAAGGCCATTTGCACACGCAACTTTTGAACAGCCAGTGCTGCATCTGCTGGGCAAGTTTTTGGACGGCCATGTGTTTGAGCCCATTGTGACGCGCGAGTTTCGGCCGCCCAAGCCCGACCCGGCCGGTATCTTGCATATTGCCCGTAGCTGGGGCTTTTTTGCGGACGACTGGCGCGAGCGAAGAGGAGGACACGGCCGACCGTGCCGTGGTGGCGGCCGAGCAGAAAGAGGAGGAAGAGCTCGAGAAGGTGGCCTCGGTCCCGGAAGCCGATGCGTCGGCATTGATTATGGTGGGCGACTCCATTGACGACATGACGGCTGGCCGCAAGGCGGGTGCAGCGACGGTCCTGCTCGTGAACGACGTCAACAGGCACCTGGCCGAGCACGAGCACACGGACCTTGTTATCACACGCCTGGACGAGCTGATTGATGTGCTCGAGAAGGGCTTTGTCGGGCGGGAGATTGTGCCTACATCTTAGATGGACTTGATACGAAACAAACGGGATAGGAAATGGAGCACGAGGACAATGCGCATGAGTTAACAATACAGGGCAGAGACAAGTCAATAATCGCACAAGCGAGCCAAGGATTGCATTTTCATCATAACTGATACATTTTTGTTGTCCTAAACACCAAGCGTCCTTTCTCAATGAACTATAGAATAGAATGGCGATACAACTTTCACGCCAAAGGGGACGGACGAAAAGATGCCTCTGAATGTGTCATTCCATGAAAAATGAGTTCCAGTCGACGGCACATGATGTGACCGCCGGGCTGATGCGAGCCCACCTTACATTCTGAACAGCCTTTGAATCGAGAGCGGCAAGAGAAGATTATCAGATACTGGGCTTAATGAGGCGGATACTTCCAGAAATAATGAGGTGGAGGCAGAAGGGTGATCGGTGGCGATACATGGAACAACACACAGTCTTTCATTGATAGAGCAGGGTAAAAGTCTGAGCTGGGACGAAAATAAGCTGAGTTGAAAATTGCGACAGATGTAATTGAGGTTCAAAAAAGGGATTGCTTGGCGTAATGTAACCAAAAACAGAGGAAAGAACGCAATGAAATGGCGACATGAGATGAGGTTCAAAAATCGAGAAGGAGACAAAGGAAGAGAAAATATATAGAAAGAAATAGAAGAGAAAAGAGAGAAGAAAAGGGGAAGCAGAAAGAAGTGAAAGAATCGGCGGACATCATCGCTAAATCACATGTATACATATATGTTTTCCAGTCTCATCACATCGTCTGGCTTTCCGTGAAAACAAAAGGGAAACAAAACACCATATCCGCTTGCGTGCGCGTCATCTTGTCTCTTTTTTTTTCTACTACTGTGTTCCTTGGTCTCATTTCGTTGGGTATCCGAGGGGGTACGTATCGTTTGTCGTCGAAGTATAAACAGTCTGCTGCTGGTATGGTGACTGTTGGCTCTGTTGTTGTTGGAGCTTGGTGGTGGTACTGTTGCGATTGCTGGTGCGAGTGCTGGGGTATTGAAAATGCTGCGAGTGCTGAGAGTGGACCGAGTGGACCGAGTGGTGCGAGTGGTGCGAGTGGTGCGAATGCGGCTGGTGTTGCTGCAGCTGCTGCTGCTGCTGCTGCTGCTGCCGGCGCCGCAGCTCGTCAGGTGTCTCCTTCTTCGGCGGCGGAGGCGGTGGCGGTCCACTTGGGTGTGGTGCCAGGCGGACAGGGAGTGAGAAGGTGGTTGAGCTTGCACCCGCGCTAGCGGGACCGCCGGGCAGGCCGTTGCCGAGGCCAGTGGATATCGGAACGGGCACGCGGGGGATCGAGTCGGATGTGGCTACTCGTGCTCCCAGTCCCGGATGAACAGCCTGTCCACTTGCGCGGCCAAGGCTGCCGAATCCGGCACTGCTGCTGATACCGGCACTCCCGAGGCCGTTTCCCAGATCCAACGGCTGGCCGCGTAGGGGACCGATTCGGAAGGCTGATGCCATGTTTGGTCACGGGGTGACAAAATATCGCCCACAATAGGGATCTCACCTGAAGTCGGCGTCTGTAGTGTACGGTCACGGTCGTCGCCGTGGTACGTGGTCGGGGAATCGGTGCCACGAAGGAGCTCTTGCGTGGCGGGCGACAGCTGGGGGGCGAGGTGAGACTTGCGGTTGTCCCGTTCCATCAAACCGACAGCCCACTCACGCAGGTCGACCGGGGTTCTCTTGGCGGCTTGAACAAACGGATCGCGGTCCTAGGTTTGTTAGTATCATACTGCAAGAACAGGCACCACTGAAACAAGCAGTCGGTGGGAGGGAAATGATAGAGTCGGCCGCCGCTCCATCTAGTAACTCACAAACAGCTCCTGCGGCGTCGGCCGCTCTTCGGGGTTCTTATAAAGACATTTTTGGATCATGTCCTCGAGAATGCTGGGGAAGGCTTCGCTCTTGGGCAGGCGTGGTGCGGGCTCGTGCACGATTTGCTGGAGGAGGTCGAGAATACCGGCTGGGGCGCTCTCGGCGTCGGACAGCTGCTCGCTGGCGGCAAAGGGGAACTTGCCAATGGCCAGCTCCATGATGGACAGACCGAAACTCCAGACGTCGGACTTGACGGTGTACCGCTCGCCCTGGATACGCTCGGGGGCCATGTACGTCGATGTGCCCACAAAGGTGTCGGCAATGGAGTTGATGAGCTCGCCGGAGACACCAAAGTCGCACAGCTTAATGTTACCGCGGGAGTTGAGCAAAATGTTGGAGGGCTTGATATCGCGGTGCATAATGTGGTGCTTGACATAAAGGTACGTCAAGCCGCCGAGGGTGGCCTCGGCAATCTTGCCGAGAACGTCGACGCGCACGGGGCCAAAGACGCGGGACACACGATCGAGGGAACCGACGTCCATGTACTCCATGCACATGATGACGTCGTTGTTGTCGTTGAGAAACGAGCCGTAAAAGGTCACAATGTACTCGGAGTGGCAGCCGCGCATGATCTGCAGCTCGCGCACGATACGCTTGCGCATTTCTCGCTTCGCCTCGACATGGATGACCTAGGCGAGCTGGTTAGACGGCAAAGAAGACGAAAGAGACGAAAGGGCGCAGCTAGAAAACAGCCCGGGAGCAAGAGCAAGAGTCGATGGACCTGTGAGAAGGCAGACTCCACGCCCTGATGAGAAAACACACCTTGCGGGCAATCGTTGTGTTGGTCGGGATGTGCCGGACTTTGCTGACGGTGCCGCCATTGCCCGAGCCCAGCTCCTTGATAAACTCAATGTCCTCGGGACGCAGGTCCAGGTTGTATTCGATGCCAATCTCGAGATGGGCGGACTCGTCGTCGTTACCGCCGAAGTTGGCGGTCTCGGCGGTCGGTGGAGGCTTGGGCGCGGCGGGCGTCAGGGCAAGGCCCTTGACGTTCTTCCGCTTCATCGACCGGGGCGCAAAGTCGGCCATGACGGGCGATGTGGCAGGCTGAGGAGGGGCGGGCAGTTGAAAGGCCCACGATGCTTTTATTGCACAAGAGATCGACTGGTGCTGGGCGAACGAGGTGTTGGGGGGGCGGTGAGCGGTAAGGAGGCAGGCGCGGTCGAGAAGGGGGGTCCTAGGATGAGAGGTCGAGAGAACGTGGCAGGCGTGAGGAAAGAAAAGCCGCGGCTGCTGGGACGTAAAAGCAGAAAGGAAGGACAAACGAAAAAGGTCCCAGAGATACAAAAAGAGAATGAGAGACAGACTTCGTAAAAGCCCAAAAATGTCTCGTTGAAGGAGGAAGCAGGAGGAAGCAGCAACGAAAGGCACTTCACGGTTCGGGTGGGTGGGCTTCGTTTCTTTCTGGCGCAAGCAGGAAAGAAGAGTTGTCACAAACTGGGAAGGAGGGGCGGCTTGGTGAAGAGAGAGAGGATGTTGGTACAGGTAGCCTGCGAGCCTTTTGGGCCTGGGCCACTCACTACTCGAACAGAGTACGACCTCCTTGGACCTGGACCGCCGTTAATTGACCGCCGTTATTTAAAGAACCTTTTGGCGCTGGCCAATCTGGAGAGAGAACGGGTTTGGCGCCCTGTAAAGGGGAAACGGGGCGCTGGCGCTGTGTACGGTTCCCTCGTGCCCCCACTTATTGTCACTGTCGCCAGGAACAGCAACTGTGTCTTAGTGGGCAACTGCGTCGACCCTCCGTATTGGTGCTTGGCGGTTTACGCGCAGAGAAAAACGGGCGGCAAAAAGCACTTCAAGCACAATCAGGAAGGAACATTCGGGACAGAAGACTTGCTTTGATCCTACCCAAGAAAAAAAAGGAAGAAAAGCTTGGTCTCGACAACTTCAAAGCTTCTCAACTGACTCCTCAATTGCCTTCTCAACAGACGCGACTGGTTAAGCCGCCCACTTATGCACTTCTCAACCGCCTGCGCCTGTAGAATTTGCTCGTCCCTTGCTTCTGCTGTCGTGCAGCTCGGTACCTGTCGCGGTGCTAGCAACGAGCAACCGACCGGCATGTGCAGTAGCACCACCGAGAGGCTGTGCTACTGGAGTGCGAGAGTGGCCAGGGGTAGTCAAGGTGAAGATGAAGGAAGTGTCTCCATAGTATCTTACGTCGCGAAAAGACAACATGAAAAATATTCAGGTGAGATACGGAGTCTCATACTGCAAGAGCGTGAGACTGCAACTGTGCGTCGTCAGAGCTTGTAAGCTCGCAGAAACAGCTTCGCCATTCGCACTTTGCACTTCTCCTTTTTGCGTCCAATGGCGTCCTGTCGTCCTGTCGTCCATGTCGTCTTGTCGAGGTTGTTGTACGTCCAGACTCTAGCACCGTTGGTGAAGAAACGCGCGTTGCCCCTTTTCACCGTTTCTGTCCCCTGAACCCAAGGATTAGCGTTTGTTCCTTTTACCTCGTTTTAGCACTTCACAGCGAGACGGCTGTCGCTTCTTATTTGCTCCGAGCTTTGCTCTTTGCACTATCCCTTCTCTACTCAGTATATGTACAGTCTTTCCCTGGAACGGTGGCCTGGGCCCTCTCGACCGGGGCTTGCCTCGTGCCAAGTCTTTCGAACCCCTGTCATTCCCCACCATCAGCAATTGCTTCCTTTCCTCTCGGTCAAGTCTGAAGAGAAGAGACGGGCCATTTTGTGCACATGGGTTTTGGAAGCATATCCTCAAAAGCTGCTGTCTGGTGGGCTGCTGGTGGAAGCTCCGCGTTCCGTGTTTCAGCAGCCAGAAACGTACCTGCCCTGGGAAAATGGCAAAACAGGGTTCAAACGGAAAGGGGCATCTCGGGGGCACAAACAGGAAATCTTAAGAAACGTCTACAGATATGACAATTGAAAGACCGTGGGAACGTGACGGGTTGACATAGGCAGCAATCATGCAAAGACGAAAAGCGGCAATGTCCGGCCGCTCAGGAGTTCTGCAAATTACACACTAGTTGCGGGTAGCTACTTAAGCGCCGCATCTGATTTTAAGATAATAAGATGCATTGAGCGGTGCTTCTTCTAGAAGCGCCCCTGTTTGGCTCTCAATATTGAGAAGTTTGAATTACTGCGCAGGCCTATCAGGAGACGTAGACTGATAGTAGATAATATTTTCTTCTCTGTTTTTTTGTTTTTTTTTTTTTGCTTTATTTTATTGGCTGACGTAATTGCTCGCATCCAATGTTCGGCTGGGCCGATGTGTCCAGTATCCAGTTTTCTATGGGTTTCTTTTCGCTCATTTTCATGTTCATTTACTTTGGGGTTTGCTGTTTTTTTTTTTAATATTCTGTTCTTTTGTTCTCGTCCAAACTCGTTCGTAATTGTCATCGTCGTCACTCGGGTGTGGGGTATCAATCTAGACAGACTCGACACGCTGCACCACCATGGCCGTGGCCGCACCGCCACCGTTGCAGATCGCCGCGACGCCGTACTCGCCGGGCTTGAGCTGGTGCAGGAGTGTCACCAGGATGCGCGAGCCGGAGCTGCCGAGGGCGTGGCCCAGGGAGATGGCACCGCCGAGCGGGTTGACGCGGGCCTCGGCGCTGAGATGCAGAATCTTTTCGTTGGCCTTGATGACGGCCGCAAACGCCTCGTTGAACTCCCACACGGCCACGTCCTGCTGGGTGATGCCGGCGCGCTTGAGGGCAATGGGCACCGCCTTGGCGGGAGCAATGGGGAAGTCAATGGGGTCGACGGCGGCGTCGGCGTAGCCGCAAATCTTGGCCAGCACGCGCGACTTGCCGCCGTTGGCGTACGCGCGGGCGATGGCGGCGCTGCCGAGAACCAGGGCGGAGGCGCCGTCGTTGAGGCTGGAGGCGTTGGCAGCGGTGACGGTGCCGGTGCCGTCGCGCACAAAGGCAGGCTTGAGCTGGGCACCTTCTCAACGTTGACGTCAAGAAACCCCTCGTCGGTGTCGATGACGATCTCCTTCTTGCGCTTGTCGGTCACGGTCACGGGGGCGATCTCGTCGGCGAACGCCTTGGCGTCCCACGCCGCCTTGGCGCGCTGGTACGAGCGGATGGCGTACTTGTCCTGGTCCTCGCGCGTGATGCCGTGCTTCTTGGCCGTCGTCTCGGCGCAGATGCCCATGTGGTGGTGGTCGTAGGCGTCCGTCAGACCGTCCTTGATCAGACTGTCCTCGAGCGTGACGTTGCCAAAGGCGGGCAGGCTGCTGGAGCGCGGGATGTAGTAGGGTGCCTGCGACATGCTCTCCATGCCACCAGCGACCTGGACCTCGCTGAGGCCCAGCTCAATGTCCTGCGCCGCGAGCGCCACGGCCTTGAGGCCGGACGCACACACTTTGTTGACCGTGGTGGCCTCGGTGGAGGTCGGGAGACCGGCAAAGATGGCCGCTTGGCGGGCGGGGAGACTGGCCAACGCTGCCCTGCAGGACGTTGCCAAAGTAGACATTGGTGATCTTCTCAACAGGGACGCCGGACTTCTCGACAGCCGATTTGATGGCGACGGCGCCCAGCTTCGGTGCAGGGACAGTGACAAACGAGCCGTTGAATTTGGCGGTCGGCGTCCGCGACGCACTCAAGATGTAGGCATCCTGAGTCTCACGGCGCAGGGCCGACTGGACGGAAAACTGGCGGGCGGCGGCTGCGGTCCGAAGGTTGCGGACAACGGACGGGCGGATTCTTTGCAAACGTCATGGCGGAAGTGTAAATGTGTGTAAATGTGTGGTGTGGGGTATCGTGGAGAGCAGGAGAACAACGACAAAGGTGGGCGAAGACGGTTGCATAAGACAAGAAAAAGAGAAAACGAGAAGCGCAAAAAGAAGGCAAGGCAAAATAACGTCGCGAAGAAAACCAGCGAGAGATGTTTCCTTTATTCTGCAAAAACCTCGGCTTCTCCAATTCCTGGGCAATGGCCGCCCCTCCGCGATGGGGAAGGAATGTGGGCGCGGAGGTCTTGGGTCGGGGAGCGTGGTGGTGCTAGGCCGTTGGCACATGCTTGCCCGCTAGTAGCCGAGAAATGCCAGCGCTGTGTGTGTGTTCACTGGTAAGTGCGCAAGTGTCAGGAATTGTCCCGAGTACCGTATTAGCTGGCTCCCGGCTACATAGTTTTGCGACTGGGCTAAATTCGCCCTCAACGCTGTAAACTCGCGTTTGACTGGCGAGTGAGCTTGAACTGTACGGGTTATATCACTAATCGTGATCACCCCGTTCCAGAAGTTTTGAATCGTAAAGCAGCTTCTTCTTGTTCTGATCGACCAGATTGTCCAAGGCCTTTGAAAGAATGGCATGTGGTCTGGTCGCGTGGCAAGTCTCAGGACACTCGGGGCAGTCAAATTCAGTGATGTACGCGGAGTACGGAGTACTGCTTACAGCTCGACAGCCCCGCGAGCTCCAACGGCATTCGACTACTCCGTACTAAGTACTCGTATGCCGAGCTTCAACTCATGGCGCGTCTCCACAGCGTGGAACGAGCTGCCGATGGCGGTGGCGGCGGCTGCCAGGTCGAAAGCGGCAATATCCAAGACCACCTGCAACTCCCTGCAGTTCGGGTCATACTTAAGCGGGAGGTTGATCACGTGCTTTGGCGGCAAAAATGTGAGAACGTATTGGAAATCATCTTCTCCATCCCAGCGGTGCAGAGACGAGTTTGAGCGGGCCCTAGCGCCCTACGGAAACCCTCAGTTTCTATGGGCTCTTTCTGTCTCCGAAAACGCCACCGCCAACCAATCCCTTTCTCGCCGCCTTGCCTTTGTGCCCATCCACGATCCAAGTCATCGCCATCTGCCTTTTGTCTACGAAGAAGAGCCCTCATTTGATTTTCTCACCTTGTCTTTTTATCGATCAGCTTGAACGAACTTGAGAAATCATCCACCGCGTCACGGCAGAACCTCAGCGATAACCCACCTTTTTCTTTTTTTGGTGTTCTTCGTATCTTCTCCATCTGCTGATCCTCGCCGACGTCGCCAAACGTGCATCGACAGACAAGACAATTTATCCGCATCACGGCCGCCTTCGATCACGATCAGGCTGCAACGAAAACCGTCTATCCTCTCAGACCCTCTCCGTCACCATGTCTACCGCCGCCCGCCGCCGCTTAATGCGCGACTTCAAGGTGCGTCCTGCTTCCCTCCGTAGCCGATAAGCCTATCTACAGAATCACGCCCAGGCTGTGTGCTGACCTGACTCCCCCCAACAGCGCATGCAGACAGATCCTCCCGCCGGTGTCTCCGCCTCGCCCATCCCCGACAATGTCATGACGTGGAACGCAGTCATTATTGGTCCCGCCGACACGCCCTTTGAGGACGGCACCTTCCGGCTGGTCATGACCTTTGACGAGCAGTATCCCAACAAGCCACCGTCGGTCAAGTTTTTGAGCACCATGTTCCACCCCAACGTGTACGGGACGGGCGAGCTGTGTCTCGACATTCTGCAGAACCGGTGGAGCCCGACCTATGATGTGGCCGCCGTCTTGACAAGCATCCAGAGGTGAATAGGAGAGGAGAGGAGAGAAGAGAATAAGGCGTCTGTATGGAAATCATGTGCTAACACATACAGTCTGCTAAACGACCCCAATACCAGCTCGCCGGCCAACGTCGAGGCATCGAACCTATACAAAGACAGCCGCAAGGAGTACCACAAGCGCGTCCGGGAGACGGTGGAGAAGAGCTGGGAAGACTGAGCGTCTCGGGGCTGCCGAGTCGGAGCGGCATCTGGAGAGCGGCAGAGTGGAAGTGGCCGCAACACGTATGCATCGATACCACATGGCGTATTATAGGACGGCGTAGTCTCGCCCCGTATTGCTTTGTCTCTTTTTGTTCTTTTTGCTTCTTCGTCTGTTTTGTTTTGTTCCATATGTCGTCGTTTGCATTGTCGCGGTGCTGCGTTGTCTGTCTTCTGGCGATGTGTATCCCCAGTCCGCTCTCTCGTCTTTGTTGGCTGTCTATGTATAATGCAGGCGAGCCGGACGGATTGGATGAGACCACCCAGACACACCGGGCGAACCCAGATATGGCCTGAATGGACGGCTTGGACTTGGACACCGGACGCAGCGTACATTGACGCAGTCCAAGGGCTATTTTCTCAGCGTTTCGTGGGCATCTTGGGCTGCGGGCATGTCCGGACGTGGTGCGAACGCGGCGGGGACGCGGTGCCAGCACAGTGCTGTCAGATTAATGATATTTACGCTTTATTGTCCATTCGATATTCGTTCTTTTCAAATTCAAAGCGGCTTCTCCCCTTGTTCAGCGCCTTTCTTTGCCCGTAGCACCGTCGTCTCGGGAGTACACACGGCGGCGCCCTCCCCACTTACCGCGAACCCATCGCCTGTCTTCCGAGGTCGCCCATCTGGCCAATTTCCCGCCATATGCGATTTTTATGCCATGGGGTGTCGCTACCTCTCTGCCACTATCGCAAGGCGCGACAATTGAAGAGCCTGGTTCCTGCAGGGCAAGTGGTGGCACAGCATTGGCTCTGTCCGCTCTCACGTACGAAGTCTCATTTGTATTAGAACCCGACTAAACTTCGAGCTTGTCTACTACCGAAACACGCCATCTGGATGCCACTTGCTTTTATCCCTTCTAGCGCGTCGAACGCTTTATGCTCCTTTCCATCCTTTCCATGGCATTTGCAGCGACATATTAGTGGGGGATGCTCAGGGGAAGAAGGAAAATGCCTGCCAAATAAGGCACTGGTCTAGTGCGCTAAGCGCTCTTTTGCTCTCTCTCGGGAAGAAGCATTACTGAGTAGTAGGGGACACGCTCTCAGGCCTAGCGGACCCTGGCGCGGAAATGCGCTAGAAAACAAAAGTAAATAAAGAGGATAGAGCAGCCAGTGAGCAGCCTCACTGCTGTTTCCTTTGTGTACACTGTACTGAGTACTCCGTACACCGCCTGAGCGCCCGCCAGACGCGACACCTCACTGCCCGTGTCCTTCCCCTCCCCCAATTTTATCATCTTCATCCCACAATCGCGACGCCTCAGTCCCTCAGTCTCCCCTTCCGCCTACCCACACAGCAGCAAATCCCCCTCCGCCACTCCATACCAGTCGCTCTTTATTTATTGTTGCGTCAATATCTCGTAGAGCCACATAGATTTTTGCAGTTTGCTTGCATCGCGTCTTGTTGTCTTGTTTCCTCTTTCTTGCTTTCCTTCAGCTGGCAGCCTGACGACGCAAAAGACGACTTTGGGCTCAACACCGCCTTTTTGTCTTTTGGCCCCTTTGGATTTGTCCTCTGCCTCATTTCGTCATCTTCCCTCTCCCTCTTTCCTTTAACCCCCTTGGTTCTATTTTGCCTGGTCGTCCACCCTCGCCCAGTCACGTTTCAGAAAACGGCACCATCTCCGTTCTTCGCGATCCTTGTGCCTCAGCGAAAACTCCCCTTCGCGTCCCAACGCTTTTTATCGACATCGTCATTCACGTGTAGACGATCGAGAGGCGCTCTCTTTTCCTCTCGATCCGTGCCCTTGCCCTGCTGCGTATCACGACCTGATCGTCATTTCATCCACGACTTCGAGGCGGCCCGAGCTTTACGACAACCCGATTGCGGATGATTGTGGCATCGGCCAGCACAGCACACTCTCTCCCGAGCCCGAGCCCGAGCCGCTATTCTCCATAACCTGACGGCGAACGAAAGACGGCCCACAACTTCGACAGTTAGACGACGACGGCCGTCACCACCACCGCCACCATGTCGTCAAACAGCATCAAGGTCGTTGCCCGCTTCCGGCCCCAGAACAAGGCCGAGCTCGACTTCGGCGGCCAGCCGATCGTGCGCTTCGATGGCGATGACACCCTGACGATTGACGTACGTACAACGTGGAATTCATGGAAATTGTGCTGCGGGGAGGGGGTTGGCCTACATACCGAGCGGCGTCTCACAGACCTACGCGACAACATTGACTAACCGCGATCTGCACCTCGCATCACAGTCACGAGAGGCACAGGGCACCTTCACCTTTGACCGCGTCTTCGACATGAACAGCGCGCAATCCGACATCTTCGACTACTCCATCAAGTCCACCGTCGACGATATCCTCAATGGCTACAACGGCACCGTCTTTGCTTACGGCCAGACGGGCGCCGGCAAGTCCTACACCATGATGGGCACCAGCATCGACGACAGCGAAGGCCGCGGTGTCATTCCCCGCATCATCGAACAGATCTTTGCCAGCATCCTCGCCAGCCCGGCCACCATTGAGTACACCGTCCGCGTCAGCTACATGGAGATCTACATGGAGCGCATCCGCGATCTCATGGCCCCGCAAAACGACAACCTTCCCGTCCACGAGGAGAAGAACCGCGGTGTCTACGTCAAGGGCCTGCTCGAGATCTACGTCTCCAGCGTCCAGGAGGTCTACGAGGTCATGCGCCGGGGTGGCAACGCCCGTGCTGTCGCCGCCACCAACATGAACCAGGAGTCGTCGCGTTCGCACTCCATCTTTGTCGTCACCGTCACCCAGAAAAACGTCGAGACCGGCTCGGCCAAGAGCGGCCAGCTGTTCCTGGTCGATTTGGCCGGTTCCGAAAAGGTCGGCAAGACTGGCGCGAGCGGCCAGACCCTCGAGGAGGCCAAAAAGATCAACAAGAGTTTGAGTGCCCTCGGCATGGTCATCAACTCGCTCACCGACGGCAAATCCTCCCACATTCCCTACCGCGACTCCAAACTCACCCGTATCCTGCAAGAGTCCCTCGGCGGCAACAGCCGCACCACGCTCATCATCAACTGCTCGCCAAGCTCCTACAACGATGCCGAGACCCTCAGCACCCTGCGCTTCGGCATGCGCGCCAAGTCCATCAAGAACAAGGCCAAAGTCAACGCCGAGCTCAGTCCTGCCGAGCTCAAGCAGCTGCTTGGCAAGGCCAAGACCCAGATCACCACCTTCGAATCCTACATGGGCAACCTCGAGGGAGAGATCCAGCTTTGGCGTGCTGGCGAGACCGTGCCCAAGGAAAAGTGGGTGCAGTTCATATCACGGGACGGCAGTGGCCCGACAGCCTCAGCATCAGGCTCTGCCTCTGCCTCTGCCTCTGCCTCTGCAGGGGCCAGCTCGTCTGCAGCGGCTCGCAGCTCAGCTGCCATCCAGCAAGGCCGTCCACACCGTCTCGCCTCGTGCCGGAGAGCCGGTCAGAAACACCGGCCATCTCGGAGCGTGCCGGCACACCATCGCTGCCCATGGACAAGGACGAGCGCGAAGAGTTCTTACGGCGCGAGAACGAGCTGCAAGACCAGATCGCCGACAAGGAGAACCAGGCCGCGCTGTCGGAGAAGCAGCTTGCCGAGGCCAAGGAGGAGCTCAAAATCGTCAAGGAGCACGACAGCAAGCTGGGCAAGGACAATGAGCGCCTGACGAGCGACGTCAACGAGTTCAAGATGCAGCTGGAGCGCCTCATGTTCGAGGGCAAGGAGGCCCAGATCACCATGGACGGCCTGAAGGAGGCCAACGCGGAGCTGACCACCGAGCTGGACGAGCTGAAGCAGCAGCTGCTCGACGTCAAGATGAGCTCCAAGGAGACCACAGCCGTGCTGGACGAGAAGGAGAAGAAGAAGGCTGAGAAGATGGCCAAGATGATGGCGGGCTTCGACCTGGGTGCCGATGTGTTCAGCGACCAAGAGAAGACGATTGCCGACGCCATCGCCACGATCGATGCGCTGCACGAGATCAGCAGCACAGGCGACCCGGTGCCCCCCGACGACCTCAAGGCGCTGCGCGCCAAGCTCGTCGAGACACAGGGTGTGGTGCGCCAGGCCGAGTTGTCGGCGTACAGCGCGCAGTCGAGCGAGTCCGAGTCACGGCGGCGTGCCGAGCTCGAGTCCCGCCTGGCGGCGCTGCAGCAGGAGTACGATGAGCTGCTGACGCGCAATCTGGGCCCCGAAGATGCCGACGAACTGCGCGTGCGGCTGGAGGCGTCGCTGTCCAGCCGCCAGGAGGCCAGCAGGCCCTGCTGGAGGATCTGCGGGTGGACGTCAACCGCAAGGCGAGCGAGAACGAGCGCATGCGCGTTGTGATTGAGGACCTGCAGCGGCAGCTCAAGGCGAGCGGCGGCGGTGCGGCGAACGGTGCCAACGGTGCCAACGGTGCCGGCGCGGCGGCAGCGACCATGGCCAACGGCAAGACGGTGGCTCAACAGATGGCCGAGTTCGACGCGATGAAGAAGAGCCTGATGCGCGACCTGCAGAACCGGTGCGAGCGCGTGGTGGAGCTGGAAATCTCGCTCGACGAGACGCGCGAGCAGTACAACAACGTGCTGCGGTCGAGCAACAACCGCGCGCAGCAAAAGAAGATGGCCTTCCTCGAGCGCAATCTCGAGCAGCTGACCCACGTGCAGCGCCAGCTCGTGGAGCAGAACTCGGCGCTCAAGAAGGAGGTGGCCATTGCGGAGCGCAAGCTGATTGCCCGCAACGAGCGCATCCAGAGCCTCGAGAGCCTGCTGCAAGACAGCCAGGAGAAGATGGCCCAAGCCAACCACAAGTATGTCCACCCACCAAGAAAACAACAACACTCTCCCTTCTCTTCATCACGCCCTCGATGCCCTGCTAACCTAACCGTACCCAGATTCGAGGTCCAACTGGCCGCGGTCAAGGAGCGCCTCGAGGCCGCCAAGGCCGGCAGCACACGCGGACTGGCGTCGCCGGCAAATGCCGTCGGCGGCTTCAGCTTCTCGGGCAGCCGAATTGCCAAGCCGCTGCGTGGTGGCGGTGGTGCTGACAGCGCACCGTCGGGCAATCCGACCGTGGCAAACCTGCAGGCCAGCGAGAATAAGAGATCCAGCTGGTTCTTTCAGAAGTAGTAGTAATCCAATATGTCTGTTTGCTACATCTTGAATACCCTCTCTTGCCTCCTCTTCTCCTCCTCCTTCTTCTCCTCCTTCTCTCTTGTTTAATCCTTCACCGACGTGTTGTTTTTACTGGAGTTTATTGCGTTATGTCCCCCCTCCCCCCTTTCTCACAACCAAGTAGTCAACACCTCCCGTTCCCGGCCTAGGTGTACTTTCCGTCCTCTTTTCTTTCTTTTCTTGCAACACTTTCTTGCTCAGTACATAACGAGGAACGGGGTAGAAACTTTGTGAGTTCCTTCTGTTGATTTTGTTTTTCAATTACATAGAGGCCTATCATAGCATTACCACGATTATTACACGCCCAGAAAAATCCCGAGTATAAAAAATGATAAAGATTGACAGTCATGGCACAGAGGACTGTACCGAAATACGTAGATACGTGTACGTGTTAAGGCTTCACCACTCGCGAAACTATGCATCTGAACCACAAACAATTACTTTCAATGGGGACAGTATCTCCCCCCTTTACGGCTTCAAGATGCTGCCCAACGGTACATTCCAGTACCAGCCGCCGACAGCCATTGCGCTGACGCTCATGGTAACGGCCATGAGGAAGTTGACGTCGTTGTTGTCCAGCAGATCCCAGCCATTCTCGACCACACGGCTGGCAGGCCGGTCCTTTTCCTTTACCTTTTCCTTTTCCGTCTTGATCGTGGTGGCGGAAGAGGCAGAGGCAGTGGCAGAAGTCGGGCTGTGGTGCTCCTCGGACACCAGGACGCGGATACCGCCCTCGGCCTCGACAATCTTGCCCGTCCGCGTGTCCCGCACCGACCGCTGCAGCAGCCCGCCCAGCACCGAGTCCAGCAGGCTGCCCAAGAAGCCCCATAGCACCAGAAAGCCCATCAGCGCGCGGCGGTCGGCGGCCGTCCATGCAGCCGACGCCGATTGCGGCCGCGGTGCCAAAGAGCAGCGGGTCGCGCGTGGTGTCGCTGGTGCACAGGGGCAAGAACAGCATGGCGGCCGTGACAACGACAACGGAGCCAACAAACCGGCCGCGAGGCCGCCCAGCGTAACGCCGCCATTGGTGCCGCGGGGCACTTTGCGCAGGGTCAGCGAGGTGATGAGGCGCGGGGTCGAGCGCGAGAGTATGCCGAGCTCGCTGGAAAACGTATCGGCGGCGACGGCAGCGTAGTTGGCGATGATGCCGAGGACGAGCAGGTCGCCGCGCCAGGCGTAGCAAAGGCTGCCGAGCGTCCCGAGGTCTGTGTTGGCGGCCGCGGCAGTGGCAGTGTCGCCGCCGGCGTGGAGGTCGAGCAAAACCTGCTTCCGCTGGTGCAGCTGGTAGGCGTGGAGGAGGGTGAGGATGGATGCGACGAGCGAGTTGGCGAGGACTGCAGAGAAGGCGGGCGTCAGTGTGGGCCTCGCGCGGGGCAAAAAGGAAAAGGAGAAAGGAAAAGGAGAAAAGGAAAAAACGCGAGCACGGTATGCAACACAAACGAAACCGAGACCGCAAATACAAACGCACCCTGAACATGTGTCCGCGGCCCTTCGCCGCCCTCGGTGTTCGTGCCTCCTTTTGCCGGCAACGTCAGCTGCGACTTGACCTTCTCTTTGACATGGGTCACACGAGACCCGGCAAGAAAGAAGACGGCCAACAGGACAAAGGGCAGATTCCAAGGGTGGACAGCGTGGGCGATGCCGGTGAGCGTGGCGACGAAGATGCCTGAGGGCGTGAGGCTCTTCTTGCTGTAGGCGCGGTAGATGAGCGCCAGCAAGGCAGGAATGGCAATGACCGGATTCATCGTAGCGATGGCGGTGGTTCTATGGATGGTGATGAAGTTGTCGGCGGTGCTGTCTATTGGAATCGACTTGGATGTGCGACGTGGGGCGGATGGGCGGTGATTAGGGTGATTGGATGCGGATGTGGACTGTCAGTTGTTAGAGGAGGAGAAGAGAAGAGCATGACACGTCCATGATAGCCTTCTGTTTCTTAGAGTCTGCCTGATGGTAAAGACCGAAAATGTCTGCTGGTCCTTGGTCAGCTTTGGCTTAGGTGAGGTTTGGGACCAGTACACAAAGTACTCCGTATGTGCGGATGCGACCTTGTTAAGGACCCCTAGAGAGAGGTAGGGGCCAATGACGCTTCCAAGGCTCGATGTCAGGGGCGGAAAACAGGGCCATTACGCGCTAAAAGATAGCTGTTGCAGCTCTGGGTAGTGGAGAAACAGAGCTTGAGGCACCCCGCCATTAGCTGTTTGTAGCGTCTTTCGGGGGGCGAGTTAGTGCACCGCAAATCGCATGGCGCACCACGACGTATCTTAGATACAGACTCGTAGGCCATCAGGGGCGAGAGCTAAATAGGCCAAAGGGCCAGTCTTGGCAACCACTTTACGGGTGTCTCCACATCGCGTGTGTGCAGACGCGAGTGAGCTCTTTACGCGGCAGACAGCCTCTTTGTGCTCCTGGTGTCACTTTTGTTGTCGCTGCTTGGATCCGATTGTTTACGTCTCTCTGGATTTCCTGATTCCGACCTTTGTTGATACCGCCTCGACCTGCATCAGTCGCTCCTTCCCTGCATATTGCCGCCGGGTTGACAACGTCAACAGGAGACGCGCCGCCCCTTCCTCAAGAGCCTAGCACGCGTAAACGGAAGGAGACAGCCTTTGGACGAAAGCTCGCGTAATCCACCACATCCGCTCTCTTTTGCCCCGAATCTCCTATCAGTCGAGCCGCTCAAAGGATCTCCAGAATCACCATCGATTCACCGCGACAGCGACACCTCCAATACGAGCATACCCACACCGAGCGCACCCCGTCCAAACACATCCTAACGCATACAACCAAGCCCCACACAATGGCCGACCGGAAACGAGCATATTCCGACGAGGACGGCGGCGCCGACAAGCTCGCAAAGAAGTCCGCCAGCAGCGATGTGGCGGCATCAAAGGCAAAGAAGAAGAGCAGCAGCGCAGGCAACGTGCCGCCCAAGGGCCAAGACCAGGAGGGCAACGTGTACTGGGAGGTGAGTGCCAGCAGCTATACCGGGGAGTGGATGGACGGTGCTCATATGTAGATGGTCTAGATGGTTGACAGCACTCACGCCACATTGTCCTACAGCTCTCCAAGATGCGGCGCATCGGCATTGCCCACTTTCGGAACACCACGCTGATTAACGTTCGCGAATACTACGAGAGCGGCGGCCAGATGCGGCCGGGCAAGAAGGGCATTTCGCTCTCGCTCGACCAGTACAAGGCCCTGATCCGCGCGATTCCCGACATTAACGCCGAGCTGGCAAAGGACGGCGTGGCCATCGGCGACGCGGAAGACGGTGACAATGCCGCTGACGATGCGGGCGAGGGCCCTTCAGCGGCTTTGCCCGTGGCAGCGCCGAAAAAGGAAAAGGCCAAGACGCCCAAGAAGGCAAACATCGAGGCGACCTCGGACGAGGATTCCAGCTGAAGAGTTCCGGCCATGTGACAGGGCAAATGGGCGGGCACTACTTGTACCGGTCGTGATGTCGGTTGTCGGACTTGAATTAAAGTCCATTCGAGAACAGGCTTTAGGGCTTTGATCTACTGTCCTTGCTGCAATTGCGTGCATATTGCTGCGCATGTGGTTAGATTTGTTTCCATCTGCTTCATGTCTTTTATTTCATTTTATCTCTATTTATGTTCCGTTCGAGATGCTCGGTTTTGTTTACCAAAAGCAGACAACAGGCCCCCAACGGGATGAGATTGTCATCATGGATCACCGGTGCGGCGCCAATTGAGTCCACTTCCTTCAAATCATGCCCAAGTCTGACACATACACAGTCGTCGTATGGCCGATACGATTTACGGCCGCCTATCTCAACCGTCATCACATCACATGGCACTTTCTTGACAGCCGTCTTTGTGGCACTTGGTACACCCGGCCGCGTACAGTCTAGATGTCACAGGTGCGGCCACAATGTATGCGCTCTCGACGCTGTACACGCACGATAATGAAAGTGCGGAAATACGAGCATAGCTTTTCGGGCCGGAAAGGACCTGCCACATGCGTTGGCTCGAAGTATTAGCGACGACGACTATGACTAGCGCAGAACGGTACGGGCGGCTTCGAAAGCTTGAAGCAGCCCAAGAGCAGAAGAGGAGAAGCGAATCGACAATCGACAGGATGACGAAATACGACGATGCAGCTAGCGACTGAATATGGGATGTCTAGCCTGTCAGCTCGCACGGCCGAGCAAGCACCTCATAGCTCGTGGCTTTTGGGCCGAGTTCGTTCTGTGTCCTTTGCTCTTTCTTTTGCTCCTTTTTCTTGGTATCTTTGACTCCTTTATCCTAGCTTTTACACTCTGACTCTTAGCACTTTCCATATTGTTTTGGAAGTTGTCTCGCCTCAACCCCCTCGAGATATATATTGACCTTGCGCGCATTCCCCTCACTTTCACCTTGCATCCCACCTTGGTCGGCGCAACCTTGCACAACGCACCTCGGCACAATATAAATTATACCACCACAAACCGACACCATTACAAGTACAACGTACTCCCGCAATCTCATGGGACGTCTAAATCTTCGGAATAAACACAGCCCTTTTTTCTAAAAAAAAAAACATAGAGAACAACGCGCAGAGTCCGCAAGTCATAGCTTGTAATCCCTACCTCTCAATTACCATCAAATTATCACCAAATTGTCAGCAAACACCGCAACCACCATGAAGGCAAACGTCCCCTCCCTCTTCCCCAACGTCAAGGTGGCCTCACGCGTCATCGAGTACGCCGAGGCCAAGTCCAGCATCCTACCCGAGCGCCTGCTCAAGTATCACGCCCAGATCCTTGAGCTCGAGCGTGCCAACCTGACCATCTCAACCTACCAGGCTCAGGCACTCAGCTTCCTCGCCCAGCTGTCTGGCGCGCGTCGCGGTATGCTCAAAGCTCGACTAACATTATGAGCCTTATGTGGTGTGTCGACTTGCTGACAAGTACCGATTTGTAGTCCTCGAAATCGGCGTCTTCCGCGGCTTCTCCTCCATGGTCTGGTAGGTCCCCAGATTTTTCTAATAGTAGCGTGCAGGTTCGCATACGTTCCCGGCACCTTGAACCACATAGCTAACAGGGGTCAGGTCGCATGCTGTCGGGCCAAGCGGCAAGGTGACAGGTCTTGAATTTTCCCCCGAGTACGCTGAGGCCGCGCGCAAGGGCTTTGCCCAGGTCGGCATTGAGAATGTCGAAGTTATTGTCGGCGATGCCATTGAGACGTGAGTCGACCTTGCTGAGTTGCGCAAATTGCTACCACGGTGCTAACGTACGTAGGCTCGACGCCCTTGAACCCGAAGAGCCGTATGATCTCATCTTTATCGACGCCCAAAAGTCGGGCTACCCGGCCTACCTTCAGACCATCCTCAAGAAATCGCAGCCCGGCGCGGCCCGTCGTCTCCTCCGGCCTGGGGGGCTGATTGTCGCCGACAACGTGCTGCGCCGCGGCCTCGTCGCCGATGACAGTGACGACAATCCGGAGGCTGCCAAGGAGGCTGCCCTCATTGCCGAGGCCCACGGCTACCGCACCGACAAGGACATGGATGCCCTGCGCGAGTTCAACACCGCGTTAGTCGAGGACAAGCGCATTGACACTTGGCTTGTACCGCTGTACGATGGCGTCGGCTTAGGCCGTCTGTTGGACTAGACAAATACGCTTCCAAGCATCTCGATGGAGTGGGCTGTATGTGGCAGAGAAGTTGAGACACAAGACGTGGGTATGGCATGCGGGGCCAGCTAGCTACAAAGAGGCCTCGACCTATGTAACTGGAAGTATGCGCCATGTCAATAACGTCAGCATAATTTTCACACAATTCGACAACACACGGGCTGCCATACGGTGACCAGTTTGTTTAGATACCATACCTGCGGTGCAGTGCCGCGTTTTACATAAGTCGTGCCGGCAGCTTTTGCTGCATTTGCATAGTCATTACACGGCACAAGGCATGGGTATGTGCCGGCAACGGCATATACAAGATACAGCGAGGAGAGCCTATTCGTTGCTTCCTGTCCTGTTCTCTGTGGTGCGCCTAACTCCGTGCAATGCCAGATTCGATTCTAGAGCCCAGAACCCCTCTCACATTCTACCTGGGTTCCTATTATTTTTTTTTATTGCTTTTCCACGCACCGAAAGCTACACACGTTCAGCAGCCAGCGAGCAACACTTGTTGCACGACACGTGAGGACCTTGACCGACATTTTGTTTATCTGCCCTCATCCAGTCGTGTTCTCCGCATGTAACATGTTGATAATCCTACGTAGTACCTTGGGTGCACATTTTATGCATCATCATGTGCTGTATTTGTGTACCCAACGAAACTGGGTGTAGAGTAGCCTTCGGCCGCTGTTGGTATTGATCCTCTCCGACTTTCTGATACTTTCTCACACTTGCCGTTTATCTGGCACAAAGCGAAGCCACTCACAAAATGTTGTGCTCAGCACCACCATCCCTTCTTCTTCTTTCTCGTCTGATTTCGGACGTCCTATTGACAGCAGCGGTGGGCAGGAGGCAGACAGCGCCTCATCCGTAAAAGAACGCCTCGTCGGTAAGCTTACGGAGTCCCCATTTTCACTGTTGCAAGAGAAGTAAAAAAAAAAAAAGAAAGAAAGAAAAGCGTATTTCGTGGCAGGTGGCGGAGTATCTTGTATGCAGGAAGCCGCGATGGCACGGCGCAACAGGCAGCCGTTTCATTAAGGGTTGAGGAGCAGCTAAGCATATTTTGCATTCGACAGAGTGCCACAGAAGTACACTGGTTACGAAAATTGGGGCTCGGAAAGATGTGGATAGGATGAAGAAAACTGTGAAAAGAGCGAGAAGAAGAAGGTAAAAACGAAAGAAAGAAGGGCCTGCCGTGGGCATCCGGGCACTCCGCAAAGATGTCCAATTACATGCAAGGGTTCATGTGTTGTCAAATCTCACTGTGGCACAAACAAGGCACTGATCCGAAGGAGAACGCTGTGAGATGTCGTATGATGGCGTCAAAGATAATATGTTACTGGTTTTTTCCACGTTGTGAAAAGATAGCAAGTTATGATGCATGGTTTGTTACAGCCAGGACTCGTTACTTCTAGACATGCAGTTCAATACAATGTTGATAGTCAACATGCTCCATTTACTTTGAAGATACACCAGAAAAAAAAAAGAAAAAAAATTCCAGATTTTGTACTATGTTTTGAGCTTGATTTATTTATGCAAAACAATCTTAATCCAAAATATGAGCAAAAAAAAGTAGATATGGCATAGTTATAATGGGACATGTCCCCCCTGCCTCCCCTTATTTGTGTATTGTTTTTCAACCAAGACCACAAAGAGCAACGCCGACGACACGGGTGTCAACACCGGGTACTTTCTCCTGCATAGTTGCTCCTTCTTTCGCTGCATGACTTTTGACCGGATATTCGATGGCTGAGTTTCCAGGCCTCCGTATTGTACTAGAGAACAATGGCAAAATACCGATACCTCTCCCCCAATTTGGCTCCGATGGCTTGCTGTGGCTTTATTATGCGTTCACGTTACAGGTAATGGACGAAACGATATCGATGACATGAAAATAGCAATGAAAAACGGCGCCGACCCGAAAGCAGCTGGAAGGAACAGCATAATATAATGATGGCGCTCAGCTTCGAGATATTCAGCTGTGAGTCTACCAACTATATCGAAAGTTCAAATTCTCAGCACACCCGTGAAGATATCTGCTCGGCGGCATGTCACAAAAAGAAAGCACGGAAGTTGGTATAATCTGGCGCCCGTTGGTATTGGCCACGTCCCGAACCAAAAGTTGCATAAGCCAGGGCTTGGGAATCTTTGCCTAGCCAGTACCAACCAATCGGGATGATGGAGAAGCATCCGTGATAGTTTCGTTTCGAGCACCGGCCCGGCCGCCGGTCACGCCCCGGCCGCCTCGCGCCCTCCGAACCACTGGCGTTGCAGAGGGGGATGAGAGAGTTTTGACTGCGGGCGCGGCCCGTGCTCAAAGTGAGGACTGGCAGCCTCTGGCGATATTCAAGTATACAGTTGCATTCTGCCGTAGATAGAACTGTGCGCATGCATGCTGGCCAGGACATTGCTCAGTGCATTCGTCCATACGAAGTACCAATCACGAACATGTACATGTACTTGGAGATTAGTATCTGGCTCCGATGTGCTGGCAGGAAGGACGGGAAAGAAACCCAAACAAGGACTAAATACTTGCAAGCCAGTGGTTTCCCCTGCATATGCACAGGGGGTTGATTTTCTTTCTCTTCTTCTACTACTCACTGAGTAATGCCTGCCCATCGTATTTATGAAGAGACGGTGACTCTTTCTCGCCTCTGACTTGTTTTGTTCTTTTTTTTTACTTTCTTTTTTTCCCGTGCGAATGGCTCACATAACAAGAGAAAGAGAGACAAATGGTACTGGAGGGTTACATTTTCTATGGGTACATCGCGCGTCTGCTCCGTTCTCACGTTGTCTTGATGGTCTGATGTCTCTCTCGTTTCTTTCTTCACCGAAGGCGCGATGATACACTGACTATGTAGTTAGTCCCTTTATCGTCCCTGCTTGGACAGGGGAAAAGAAGCCCCCCCCCCCCCCCCCTCTCCCCCGAAAAACGTGGGCAACGGGAAGTGGTGTGTACACCAGCGTGAAGTTCGTTGCGATGGGGGCCATTGTTGGACCAAGGCAAACAGATCCCAATAGAAATTGCAAAAGCCACTTGTGTTTGCCGTTCCGGACGAAGACATGCTTTGCGATCTTCGCCATGCGCAGTTTTCGGCCTAAGGAGGGGTTTGAAACAAAGGTTTACGAATACGGAGAGAGAGGGAATTGTTTTGAGATCGAGGATAGGGTGTCGCTGGCAAGGCTCAAGTGTTAAAGAGCGCGTACTCAGTAGTGCTTTTGTCGGACGTTTGCCTTGTCCTAAAATAAAAATAAAGAATGGGAGAAAGACTCGGAAAATTTTGTTGTTTCGCAGAGATACGATCTGGAAGGAGGAGCAGCACGAGCCTCGGTCAATCAATCGTGGCTATATGGCGACGGTTGGACAGCTGTCAGTCAGATATGGCAGATATGGACAGTGACTCGAGAGGCTAACGTTTTCTCGTGGCTCGGCCACGCAAGACCGGAGATCGCCAAGCAAAGAAATTGCCAGATTGCCCGCATACTATTTGTGCGTCACTTATTTTTTTTTCTTGGCCCTGTCATGTGCCGTCAGTTTATTTCAGACTATTATCATGAAAGCAGTAAACTCACGTCTCGATTTCATCCTAACTGTCTTGTTTTGAGCTGACAGCCGGGGAAAGAATAGCACAACAATACAAATATTGGCCACGGCCCGTTTGTAAAGAGATGGCCAACAAAGAACACCCTTCCAGATGGAAGGGTAACCCAAGGAAAGAAGAACAGAAAGGGAAGCAGAACGGCATCGCGTAAGACGTGCTCCGCAATACGGCAAGGCGCGGCGCTTCGCACTGAGCGTTGCAGCGCCATGAAAGCCAGTCCCGGCAGCGCTGTGACAACCAGCCTCTCGATGACAGACGTTAGTGTTTCGGGACATTTTGAGGGTGCTCCCGTTGTTCTTTGTTGTTGCTGTTATTGATCATCCACAAAGAAGACGATTTCTTCAAGACCGTATCGTGGACCGCGCCATCTCCAGATGCAGGATGGTCATGCACTGAAGCAGTCGAAATGTATCTTGCGTACCCCGTCTCTTGGAAGCTGCAAGAGACATCTGTGCTGGATATTCGTAGACAGTAAACACACGAAGCCGAGAGAGATGCTCCTGTACGACGTATGTGTACAAGCATCCTGCATCGCCCATCGCTAATAAAAGCGGAATAGCTCACGATGTTGTTTTTGGAGTCCCAATGCCGAGCCCCTCGTCTCCCACTCCATACGAGCATGTTCCTGTCGGTCCGTGCTTCACGATGCTCTCCCCAGAGTGTGCAAGCTAGCAAGGATCAAAGCCACGACTGACTCTCACCATACCTGTTTCTCCCAACTGGACCGAGGTTGACGTGCTCTCAGCTGAACCGGCGCGGCCTCGTATTCGGACCCCTGGACGCTGGGCAAAATGGGCGCTGCGGCTGCCAAAAGAAGGAAGACGAGAGGCGATCGATGGGTCAACGCCCATCCAGGAGACGGGTAGCGTGTTGGGCAAAACGTGCCATCCTCTTTGCCTCTTTTTTGCCCCCATCTGGTCTTCATTTATGCGATATCATCGCATGGCGCCTTCCATATCCACAACCCCTGTTTTTAGTCCGTTCTAGCACATCTTTTTGTGTTTAGCTATTTGTGTTAGCGCTGTCTGCTTGTTCTTAGCGCCCTAGCGGCCTTCTACTAGCCTTCTCACCACCGCCCAGCCACTTTATTCTACGAACCATCGTCTGCTTTTCGGCCAGCGCCGGCGCGGGTTTCCTCGTCCCAACTTTGTAGGATATCTCACGATGTGTTGCCTTTCGAGGTCTTTCCTTTCTTTTGGCATCTGTCCAGCCCCATATGCGCAAAATTTAAACTTCATTTTCGGCTTCTCCAAGTTCCGAGTCACTCGCGCCTGCCGGTTCTCTTGATTTCTATTGTCTGTGCCCTCTTTGTGCGACTGCCGTGAAAAGTATATGTACGCAGTAGAACAAAACCACAAGACGATGACTTGTTGCCAACTATGGAAGCCCAGAAGCACCTGCACAGTTCGCACCTGCTGTCTGTCGCCTCTCTTTCCCTCACAAGCCTTCTTGTTGGTTGTCGCTCCTTCCATCTGCTTGCAGCTTCGTGCAGCTTTCACTGTTCGCACTTACCGCTCCAGGACGGCCATTGGTGACAAAAAAAAAAAATTAACCAAAACCCCCAATCCCGGCCCCTCTGCTCACAGCCCTTTCCCTCCTCGGTCGATCTAATCTGAATGGGCAAATTGCCCTCTTCAAACCCCCAATGACAAGGTGGCGTGCCATCCTCTGTGCTTGCCCACTCCAGGAAACTATCAAATCCTTTCTGGGAAGGAACAGACCATGGGGTCTGTTAGTATTGGTCCTGTGTCCACAGGTCTGCCTTTCACATTGTCCCCTTTCTCAATCGTGCTTGCCAATCGTATGTCTGTTCCTGCCCCATTTACAGACTAGTGTCCTGCACGCGGGACCCACTCTTCACTCTATCTCCTCTTCCCATCTTGACCTTTTGATCCAACTTTTGGTCTTCCCCTATTCCTCTCCCCATTTTTTTGTGCTCATGTCGCTGCACCAGCTCCCCTTATCCATGCTACCACGCGAAACAACGTGTTGATAGAGGAGAAACGCTGTCGCATTTTGTCTTCTCATCCTTTTTTTTCACTTCTCTTCTTCTCTGTCAGCCAGTTAGTTGAAGGGGTCCAAGCAAGGCGCAAGATTTTCAGATCGGCTTTCTTCTCAATTTTCTTTTTCTGGTTTCTCTCCCCCTTCTTGGTCACCTCATCCACTTCTCATGACTCTCGTTGCTTTTCACGACCTCTCCTCTCTTCTGCTATCCAATTCTTCCTCTTTTTGATCCTCTTTTACCTTTTTCGTACCCTGTCTCCTTTTTTTCTGGCGAACGGGAAGCAAGCTCACTGTCTCGCCTGCACCTGTTGTCTCACTTTTCTCTCCTCCATCTCGCCCGTTCCACCTCGCCCGTTCTTCGCATCCTCACCCTGTCAGTGTCTCTCCTTTTCGGCTTCTTTTCTTCTTTTTCTTCGACCTCTCGTCTTGCCGCTTCTTCGCTGCCCTCTCTTTTGCACGGCCGCCTACGAAATCTCTCCCACTATTTTCTCTTCGGTCTTCGTCGCCTTCGTCCTCTCCATCTGATTGTCGGCCGAATCCCTCGCTCTTCCAACCCCATTCACCATCCACAGAGCGAGAGCCCCAGCTTGCCCACCTACCGAACGAAGCAAAGATCGTCGAGTCCCTTCAGCTCCCCAGTCACAATCGGGCCATCCACACCACGGGGAAAGGAGAATTAGGGAATACACAGTAAGGCGACATCAAAAGTTGCTTCCTTCCCGCCACCCCCGTCAATCGAGATCTTTGTTACCCTCTTTTCCTCTCCACGAGCGCGCTTCCCCAGGAAGACTCACTTTTGTAACCTTCGACATCTGCCCTCCGATTGCTTGCTGGTCGACAATGCACCTGACTTCACGATAGCTGCAGACCAACCTGGTATGTACTTACAACTTTGTTCAGTGTTGTGTTGCGTTGCGCTTTGTTTTCCCATTTCTTTTTGCGTTTGCGATCCAATGCGCCTTTCTTTGTTTTTTGCCCTGCCATCGGCGCTGCCAACACCGACACAATATGTCTGCACAGATTGCCCTTTGTGTCCCTTTAATCTGGACGCCCTGTTGCGGCCTGTTGTGCCCGTTGGCCGGTCTCTTGGTTTGCTGCCGACCGACACTTCTCCCTCACCTGCCGTGGCCCGTCATCTTTCGCGGTTGGATGGGATACCCGTGCGCGGGCGTGACGAAGACGACCCTGGCGCTGGACAATGCTGTGCACCCCCCAAAAAGCAGGCGTCCGTCCTGGACAATGCCGAGAGACAGCGAAGCAAAGCAAAGACGGGTGCGGGAGAAGGCAGCACAAAAAATGCAAGCACAGGCACACGCATACATCTACAGCTGCTTTCGTCTTTGTCCGTCAGCCAATGCCATTGAAACCCCGACATTGGTGTGCGGCTGCTCCAGCCGTTCGTGCCTCGACTCCCCCTCAAATAACTGCCACTTTTTTGTTTGTTTGTTCGCAGACTGCACCCCATGCCTTGTTTTTTTTTTTCTTTTTTTTTTTACAGCGCACATGCTGCTTTGATTGTGTACCCTTCTGCTTCTGATCGCCTTCTTTTCTCTCCGCGACGCATGGAACTCAGCTTACCCAGTTTCATTTTCCCTGGCGATCATAATCCCCTCGCTGCGTTTCTTCTTCTTTTTCATTTTCTTTCTCTTTTTCATTTTCATTTTTGTTTTGTTTTGCTGTGTTGCTTAACGTGCTCTATCCTTCCCTTCTCTTTCTTCGCTTTTCTTTCTCTTTTGCCTCCCGATCTATCAAGGTCACTTATTCTATATTGCAGCTACTGATTATGTGTGTGCAGCCTGCAGCCTGCCGACTGTTCGCCCTTTTTTATTTCAGCCAGAACAAACAGAAGCAGGAACGGCCGCATATTAGACAGCAAACAAAAAAACAGGCACCCGACCTTTTCAATTGGTTTTCCGATCACTGCGCCAATTTTGTCCCGCCGTCCTGTCGTTTTTTGACTCTCTTTTTATTAGCCTTGCTTTCGTGCGACCCTCCCCCCCCTTTTTACTCGCACTCTCTCGCTTTCGATACCAATCCATCATCTCCTAGCCGCAAGCCACCGCCCGCCATCGACACACCTCACTACGCGCTGTCCTACCGCCTACCACTGTCTTACAAGCAAACGGAGCTGACTGGCCCATCGCCGTGAGGAGGAGAGCAACCCAGTCTTCTTTGCGACGCACAAGAAAAGGGAACGGAGAAGAAAAGAGAGCGAAAGAGGCCAGAAAGGGCTTCAAGTCCAAGAGAAGACGACAAGCGCGGAGCTGAGCGGAACAGGAAGCACTGCATTTCTGGCTGTATGCACCCCCCTGCTTCGTCGAATTTCCATTTTCCCCAAACACACCCACAAACATTACCGTTCTCACGGGACGGATTACTGTTTTTATTGTTATTATTAAACGACAAAATGGCCTACCCATCTTCTGATTCAGGGAGTGCCTCCCGCCCTGCCTCTGGCATCACTTCCGCCTCACAAAAACCAAGATCTCGAGCACAAAGTATTTCGAGCGACCGCCCATCTACCATCGGCTACGGCTTGATGTCGCCGCCTCTGTCCATCTCGCCCGACGCGGCCTTCATTGCCGCCTCTGCAGCCTCGCAAATTGTCACAAACGACCATGACAATCACGCCAACACATGGTACGACCAGCACGGCATCGAGCCATCTGGCGAGACCGCTCTTGTATCAAATGCCGCCCTCAACCTTGTGAACAACTTCTTGGATCAGCTTCTTTTCAGCTTTCTGTCAATCGCCCGCTCGACATCCCTTGCGGCACTGCGCCCAGCTGTGACGGAGGTTCTCAAGCCCAAGCTGGCCAAGGATGCCATCAATCAAGCTGATGAGGAGTTGCGAGAGTACCTCGGCGGCGGTGATGACGAAGACATGCTCGAGTCCCAGACGCCGGATTCTCCAAAAGACTGGGATCTCGAGCTGGTCTGGAAGCGCACACGCCTTCGCTGCATGGTGTACTCGTCCTTAGGTGACATGGAGGAGGAAGACGAGGACTTTTACATGGAACAAGAGCACCTCGACGGAGGTGACGAGTCCCTCGGCGAGACTGTGTCGCCTGCTGTGGCGATTTTCCTCACATCCATTCTTGAGTTCATGGGCGAACATGCTCTGACCTCCGCAGGCCAAGCTGCCTACCACCGTATGCGCTTCATTTTTGAGAAGGAGCGTAAGGACACTGGTGCCGCCGCGAGCCCCGCGCCTGTCGCCGAACGCATAACAGTCGAAGAGGTTGACATGGACCGCGTTGCGTTTGACCGCACCATTGGTCGGCTCTGGAGAGCTTGGAAGAAGCGGATACGGTCTCCCATCACCGACGTCCATGTTTTCCAACAGCGCTCCGTTTCGCATGAGCTCGGCCGCCCGAGCGCCCACAACCGCCAGGCCAGCCAGGACACGATTGCCGGAACCATTTCTGAGGCTGGCGAAGCCCGCGGTGATTCGTTTTTCGAGAATGACAAAGGCGGGAGCACAGAGGAGCCTGCCGAGAAGCCTGCCAAGGTTGAAGAGCCAACGGACGGTGATAAGGCCGAAGCAGCACCGGTTGCCTACCGAGTCGAGGAAGAGTGGCATGACTATGCTGCCTCCATCCCCCTCCCTCTCGGCGAGAGAGACGTTGCGGAGATCCTTCTCCCTGGTCTGGGCTACTACAGCGACGATGAAGAGCTCGACGGCGACGACGAGCTAGACGCTTTTGGCCGCAAGCAGAAGAAGGCGACGGATGACCCCAGCCGCCCAAAGAGCCTTATGATATTCTCTCACGCCATTATGGCTGGCCTCCCCACCCCAACACTCTCCGAGCCTCGCACGCCCGACATGCCTTACTCTCGCAAACGTGCCAACTCCCTTCCCACTCCCTCTACCTCGCCGTACGCCTCACCATCAGCTAAGCGTGTGAAGCCGTCCGAGGAAGAAGAAGGACAGGTCGAGGTTAAAGAGAAAACTGAGGAGACGGCCATCTCTGCAAATGCTGACAACGACATTGACTATAATGCTCCCCCTGAGACCACCGATACTGAAGTCGAAAAAGACCCCGCGACTCGGGCTGCTAAGCAGAAGAAGAGTTCCCCTTTTCTTCCTCCGCTTCAAACGACCGTCATTGGTGCTGCTATTACTACGGACTCACCGCGTGCCGTCCTCGTGTCTTCAATAATTGTCGACAATAGCTCCGGTCGTGAGGATGCTGACGAGGAGTTCGACGAGTTCACAGAGGAGCCCGAGATTCTCACGTCATCCCGCGTCTCCATTTCGGGTCGCAGCAACTCACCTTCCGCCTCTGAGCACGGCCGCCCCGTGTCGATGAGCCCCAGCCTGCCTGCCCGCTCTCCCAGTGTGCACTCGCTTCGCGTCATCGATGTTACTGGTCCCCGCAGCCCTGTAACCCGGTCGCGCAACAGTTCGATTGATATTGTCCACGAGCCCGTTGCTCCTTCTCGTGCTAGCAACACGTCTCGGACCAGCAGCATCTCAGTGCAGGCGATTGCTGAAGAGGGCAACACGCGCTCTGCTGAGCAAGCTTCTGTCTCATCTCACCCCAGATCTTTATTGACGGGCACGAAGATGGCTCGATCGCACACGAGTGAGTCCATCTCCGAGGCAGAGGAGCCTTCTGTGGTGAGAAGCCAAGTTACATCTCACCCTAGCGAGCTTAAGGCGATGCCAACAAAGTCGCCCGTTTTGCCTTTTCAATCGGCTGCTCGCTACACCGCGTCCCCAACCCCTTCACAGCTTTCGATTCGCCCGCCGCCGCCTCCGACCTCGAATGCACCGACCAAGGTCACCATCCTCAGCTCTACCACATCATCAGGAACCTTCTTCCTCGATGACAAGTCGGAGGTGCCCGCCAAGACACAGGAAATTGTGCTGCCCGAGCGGAGTGCAAAGCGCCAAGGCATTTCCAGTGCGTCGGCTATGGCCGGTGCTGCTGTCGCTGCTGTCGCCGCCGGTGCTGTTGCAGCTGGCGCTGCTGCCTCTTCCACCCACACTTCCGGCACCCTGTGGGAGCAGGCTCCCTCGCCGACTCGCGCCATCAACCAGACCTCCCCTAGATCCAGCCGTGAACACCAGGCTCGGGCTCAGGCCCAGGGCCATGCTCAGGGCCATGCTCAGGGCCAGTCTCAAGCCCAGGCGCAGGCCCGTGCTGAAGCTCAACTTCGTGCTGACGCAGAAGCTGCCGGCCGGAAACAAAGTGTAGCATCATCTGTCTCATCCTCGACGAGCAAGGTTAAGCCGAAGAGATCTTCCGAGGAGAGCACAGTCATGCGCCCTGAAGATGTTGCGCGCAACTTTGAGCAGCTCATCCAGAGCGACCAGACTATCCAGTTCACTCTCACACCCGAGAATATGCGTGACATGGATGTGAGTTTTTATTCCCCAACAAATCGTATTTTATAAATCAATTCATATTAACCACCTGTCTCCCACAGTCAACGCGCTCCCTTCACGACGGAAGCTCTATCGTGGTGAAGAGCCGCAAGAGCGAGGACGCTCGCCAGACGGGTGACCGGTCGCGCTCGTCCTCAGTGAATAACAGGGCGAGGACAAGCGCTCGGCATCGATTTCTCGCGCAAACACTTTCGAGACTACCCGCTCTACCGAGACGACCTCAACGGTCAAACTGTCTGGTCCTGTGCCGCGGTCTCCACGCGGCATTGCCCCTCCAGTTACCTCGATGTCATCCAGAGCTCGTGGGCCTGGCCCGCAAGCCCGTGAGGCACGTGTCGCGCGGGAATCGCTTGCTGATTTTGCCGAGTTCATCCGTGGCACTGGCCCTACTAGTGGCGCAGCTGTTCCTTCTGCCTCGCGCAGCGGCACCATGAACGGCTCTGTTTCCAATGCAATGCGTACCTCGGATAGCACTGCGGGCATGTCCAAGGGCAGTATTGATTCTGGCAGAATTTCCACCTTTAGCGGCCGCCAGCGGTACCAGGCACGTGAGGCAGTCGTGGATAAGGACGACAACTCTGACCTCATTGACTTCATCCGCCGCGGTCCGCCTACTGCGGCTGGTGGTGCAAGCAACCCGCGCATCCCTAGAACGGTTGCGCCCTTCCGCACTACTATGGACTCTGACCAGATGTCGGGCGCCGTTGGTGGACACGCTGTTGATGCCAGTATCCCCAATCTTCGGTACAGTGCTGCATCGATCAGTGTGACGGAGAGCTCCATGGGTTCCTCTGCGGGCCTGCTCAAGAAGGACAACAAGCAGCAACCTTCGCCGAGAATCGGTGCAGGCCGGAGCACCAACAACATGTTTGATGGTCCTGATGCCATGCCCATGCCCAAGCGCAAGACCCGTCGTGTCAAGGATCCGTACGCGATCGACCTTAGCGATGAGGAGGATGAGTTCGATGGCGTGCTCCCGGTCCCAGGTGGTGGTCGCCGGCCTGCGCCAGCTGCCAAGGAAGAGAGCCTTATGGACTTCCTGAACAGTGTCCCGCCGCCGGCTGACACCAACCCTGTTCTGTTTGACATTCCGCAGACCCGCAGCCGCCAGCAGCCACCTGCTCCGAAAAAGAAGGCGAGCGCGCCGAGTCTGATGTCGCGCTTCACGCGCAACAGCAGCAACTCCAACTCTCGAGGCCTGAACAGCAGCAGTGGTTCCCACACGGGCTTCGGCGGCTTCGATTCGCGGTCGCTCATTAGCCGTGCCGGCTCAACGATGACTGGCCGCAGCCGCAACCACGTTCCCATCCAGGTCAACATCCCCCTGGTCTGGACAAGTATGGCACCACTTCTTCCAAGGCATCGCAGCCTAACACGACCGGCGCCAACCGCCCAGTCGCTGACTTCAGTGGCAGTGGCCGTGTGCCGGTGAAGAAGTTCGAGCCTCGCGAAGCTCAGCCAACTGCCTCGCGAGCCACCCAGGATCTCGCCGACTTTTTCCGCAACTCTGGGCCGCCACAGTCGTTCCGGGTTAGGTATCCGAAGACTTGTCCTGGTGAAGATGTTTCTACGGTGATTCGATGAGACGATATTCCTATGATTTGATTTGCATTTTTTCTATTCGTTTTTGTTTTCATTTTGATGCTCCTTCATTTGGCAGAAGGGTGCTTCATGTTGGTGCCATATTCTTTTGATATTGCTCTATGTTTATTTTTACAAGATACCATGCGTGGAAAGAGACGGTACGAGAAGGGACGTCTGTTGTTATTTCTTGCCCCGTCTTGTATCGCTATTTTGAGTTTTTCATTTGGCCCACTTGAGAGCCGTATCCCCCTTCGCTTCATGCATTTCCTGTTCTTATACAATATACCTTTTTGTATTTCGTGTATCTAATTTCTGATAAGCTTCTTTTCACTTGTTTCTATGAGTCTGCATATGAAAAAGGTCCAGTTCGTTGACTCTCTTACTGACTACTAACATACTCCACTTACACAGACTCCCCTGCTGACGGATCCCACCCGAAATCAAATAGCTCGTCTTCGACAAGACCCATGACATATGTGTTTCCCGAAAACCAGTCTTCGAGTCGAGGCGGTACTGTGCTGCCATCAGTAGTGCAAGGTCATGGCTTCGTGGGCCCAGGCAGACCGGCTGGCCGAGGACGTCTTTGGCAGCATCCGCAGTGCACGCCTTTTGGGCATTTGGCACCATGGAGCGCAAGTTTGATGCGCAGCTGAACGAGGCAAGGACACACGCCAAGCGGGGGCGAAAGCCGGCACTCCACGCCGTGCTCTTTAGCATTCAGTTCTTTTGTTTTTATGCGGGCTACGGGCTGGCGTTCTGGCAAGGTGTGCAAATGCACCACCGAGGCGAAATCACCGAGCCTGGCAAGATTGTCACGGTCATCTTTTGCAGTACTGCTGGCCGCGCAAGGCTTGACCCAGATTGCGCCACAAATCATGGTGATGTCCAAAGTAGGTGCAGCCGCACACGGACTGTTCAAAACAATCGACCGTCCATCACCAGTCGACGCGAGGCCCGACAGCGCCGGCATACGGCCCGATGTTGAGGCCAAGGGTTGTGGTTCCGGCATCATCCTTGACAATGTGTCCTTTGCCTATCCGTCACGACCGGCGGTGCCCATCTTTGAGAATCTCAGCCTGCACATCCGGCCAACAAGACGACAGCCATCGTGGGGCCCAGTGGCTCGGGACAGAGCACGATTGTCGGCCTGCTGGAACGGTGGCTCGAGCCATCCCGTGGATCGATAACACTGGATGGACATTGAATCCAAGACCGCAACAATCAGTGGCTGCGGACCAACGTCCGCCTTGCCCAGCAGGAGCCGGTCCTTTTCAGCGGCACCGTATTCGAAAACGTCACCAACGGGCTGGCTGGCACACCACAGGCTGACCTGCTCTCCGAGGAGGCCAGACGGCGTCTCGTCACGGAAGCTTGCCAAGCTGCGTATGCGCACGACTTTGTCGAGCGGTTGCCTGCGAGCTACAATACGCAGATTGGCGAGCGGGGCGCGTTGCTGTCGGGCGGACAGAAGCAGAGAATTGCGATTGCACGGGCCCTCCTGTGCCAGCCGCGGCTCCTGCTGCTGGACGAGGCTACGTCGAGCCTGGACACGGAGTCGGAGCGGCTGGTGCAGGCGGCCATCGAGGGTGTGGCTGGTGCCGGCCAAGACGGCCAACCGTCGACGGCAACAGCCACAGTCGCCGTAGCCCATCGGCTCTCAACAGTCAAGAACGCCGACGTCATTCTTGTCGTTGCCCAGGGTCGCATCGTCGAGGCCGGGCCTTGGTTTTCTTCACGCATGGGATGAAAGGACGCGACGAGTACAAAGACGCGACAAAAAGGCACCCAAGAGAGTCAAATCCAACAGTCTATCTCGCATCACCCCAGACGGCTCAGTGAATTTGATTTGTACTCTTGAGCAAAGTCTTTTCCGCCAGCCCATTGCTGCTCTTTGATCAATCCGCAGTCAATGCTAACGATTGACAACAGCATGTCTTTGTTTTCTTTTGTTCTTTTTTTCTCCTGTCTGGCAATATCCAAAAAGTCTGGCATTATTCAGAAAATTCTTCCCATAGATTCCGACACGAGCCACACTACGGTAGAGCCGTTACAGTCTCTGTCAGTGTGCCGCCCTTGACAGTCTGCACATCATGTGTCACCGTCGTTTCTGTTTCCGTAATGGTAGCGATAGTGATGGTCGACACGAACGATACACGGCCCACGAGCTGCGTCGATGTCTCGATTGTTGTCACCGTCAGTGCTGTCACCGTATCGGTCACCGTCGTATAGGCCGTCTTCGTCAACGTCGGTGTCACTGTGGTTGTTATGGTGGTGGCAGCGGGAGGCGGTGTATGTGTCGTTGATCCGGCCGTAGCACCGGCACAGAGACAAGCGTGCACATAAGCAGCAGCATTGTGGCAGTCTGAGGCATAGGCAGGGATGGTCGGCGCACGAGGCGGCAGTGTGGTTGTCGTGGCGGAAGCAGCGCGCTTGATCTTGTTGCCGCCAGAAAGACGGGTCACGGTGGTGAGAGTCGTTGTTTGATACTCGTAGTCAGTGGCATTGACCGTGGCTGTCGCAGTCACAACAAAGTAGCCAAAGGGTGTTGTCTTGATTATGGTCGTCTCGGTCACAATTGTCGGTTCAATGTCTGTTTTCGTAGCCGAGAGGGAGTGGGTGGCGGTCGCAGTGTGCCATATTGTCGTGGGACTTGCTGTGCAAGTCACCGTCAACGTACTGTTTGTGTTAGTTTGCAGGTCCCCTCTCAAGTAGTTTACATTGTGTTAAGGGAGCTTTTGTCTACTCACGGTGTTGCCGCAACACAGGTTACTTCCAAATACGCCTCACAATCACAAATCCCGCTTTCTTCCTGTGTGATGTCTTGGGATGGATATGTCAGCTCTCCGTTTCTGCTTTGGTGTGAGACATGGGAGACATGGCTGTGTCCGAAGACACGACGTACCCTGATAACAGCCACCATAAGAGCACGTCGCCGAGACCAAGCCAATAAGGCCGAGAAACAAGATGCTCAAATGCCGCATCGTGTGTCAAGTCGGAGATGTGGCTGACGTGTTGTCTGAATCTAGGAAGTGCAGTTCAGAGAGTGTCCTAGTCGGCGAGCTCGTTTGTGTCGTTGAACCACATCAGGACTCGTCTTTCAGAATATCGACTTCAGAATATCAACGACGGGGGCCTCCATGGAGATCGCATATAAATACATTTTCCATAGTTGGAGTAGACTGTCTGAAAACCAACATGAGAACCATCGATTTTGTTCGGACTTTCGGGCTGTCTCATATTAAGCTTATGTTTGTGCTCGTTCGCTTGGCAACGCCGCCCTCATTGCGGTACCATAAGCACCACTCGGCCGTATTTGCGCATAATACTGAGGAAGGAGCATGTTTCGGTCATCTCTTGTGGTTTCTTGTGACAACGATGGGAAGACAGCTATCAAGCGCACAGGGGTCCGGCTGGCATCTTTTAAAGAAACCTCGTCAAAGACCGCGCGGTGCATGCGGCGCAACGACCGGCGCAGGAGTCAGCACAGAGTACGGGCCTTTCAACCCGGGTGATGCACGAAGTGTTGGTTTTACGTCGGCGTCCGTCTGACGATCAACACATTAGGCGCTCAGAATACGAGGTGAAGCATTACGGGGCGCAATGCTTAGGGCTTGTCGCTCGGGCTCGGGCAGGATAAGCAACCGACGGGCAGAATTTGACATTATCAATGCTCAATGAATGAAGCCGGTGGGATGCCGGATTCTTAGCATCAGAGTACCTAAAAACATCCATGTTCAAAGACAAGGCGTCCAGTAGAGGGGCGTTGCCTAGCCGGGAACGTGGGGCCTACGTGACTAGTCCACCGGCGGGCTGGGCCGCACGGGATGTTCGGAACAAGTGAATAGGACAACCTTATTTCGGGGTTCCGCTCCCGCCGCCGGTGCCACCAGCGGTGCACCAGCGGTGGGAACACAATGTAGGCTTTACTTCTTGCTACGGTAAAAAAAAGCCAAAGATGAAGGAGGGAAAACAACCAAAGCAGCACGAGGCGACTCGTCTTTCTGCCGTTTTCTGACCGAGAGCCACCTAGTTTTTTTTCCTGGGCAATCCTATGTTAGCCTCTAGTTAGCGACTCAAGCATGTATTGTTCTTTTCTTCATTAATAGACGCCAACCCTCACTCTTCTCTTTTCTCATCGCAACATTTCGTCAACAGTCTGCGCTGTCACTCTGCATAGGCAGTGTGACATCATTGGCGCGAGCCGGCCAGTGACGTCACCTACGGCACTTTTGGATTTCTCACCAAAAAGAGAAGCACAAGTCATATGAGAAGGAGGTTGGCAGGCGACGTCAAAGCACAACCTCGAAACAATCAAAAATCTACGCACAGCGCTGCCGTTCACTCGTCAATACCAACTCCCATGACGACATTCAAGCCAGCCCTATCTGAATGTTTGCGGCGTTCCATCGACGCAACACGACGCAACACGGTCCAAGCTCTGGCCATGTACGTATGGTTTGAGCGACTGTGGGGATAGGCGAATCAGATACCAGTCACGGCGCAGAGGAAACACACCCAGCCGGTGCGCGAAACATGTGAGCAGAGGAGAGATGAAACGGGTTGGTATAAATCCTGATTTTCATGCACACTCATGAAGATTCCACGTTCCCATTGGTGGGCTTCACCCTTGCATCGGAAAGGAAATCGAAAAAACCGGGAGCCAAATACACCTCCCAATGTTTCCTTGCGTTGTATACTGATGTCAAAAGCCACCAGCTAGGTCATTTCTGCTTCACGTCCCATTACATTTCCTGTTTTTCAACCTCCGACCTCGTGAAAGCAGCCTCTCAAGCGGCTGGCTTTGCCTTCTAATAGTCAGAACAAAAATCCCAGATGCAGTGACATAGTATGCTCAGATCCAGAGCTATTTCCCTGTGATACCAGCGATAGGATGCTTATAAGTAGGCGTCCGCCTGCCATGATCCAAAACATGATTGTGTCTCCTTTTTTTTTTCTTTGTTATGTTTTGTTGAACCTCACAAAAGTTATCAAACAAGGCAATTCATAGCGGCCATTCGTACCACTCGTACAAGGAAGGCATCTCGTCGTCTGTTTCCCTCGACTTTTCTTTTTCAAAATACACCCACACACCAAACTTGCGCTACCAACAACGGCCAAGATGTTGCTTGCCGACCTCTTCAGCATGATTCTGCGCCTGGCGGAGGTAGGTCTTTTTAAAACCAGACAGGAATCTCGTCATTGAGAATTACTAACACAAATTTAGCTTGCTTTTGCCGCAATTGTTGCTGGTCTCACAGGCGTCTACCTACACGCCGTTCGTGGCTCATCTTCTTGGGATCAGGGTCGCTTTATCTATACAGAGGTGGTCGCCGGCCTTTCCATCCTGCTTGCAATCATCTGGCTGTTCCCCTTTGCCGGCAGCTTCATTCACTGGCCTGCCGACCTTCTCATCTCGATCCTTTGGTTCATCTCGTTCGGTCTTCTGGTTGACTGGTTGCATGGGTCGTGTGGCTACGTTTTCGACTGGTCGGGCATTGCCGTCAACTCCAGCAACACCTGTCCCGAGTGGAAGGCGAACGTCGCATTCACATTTCTCTCTGCAATCTGCTGGCTGGCTTCCGCCCTCTTGGGTATTTACTGGGTCCACCGTCATCGTACCGGTGCTTACGCAAGCACGACCAGAGCACCGGCGTCGACGGGTTACCGCCGCCGCTGGTATCGTTCCCGCGTTTAAGTAAGATACGATGGAGATCCCCGATTAAGAACTTGTTATCACCGCAACGGAATCAACGTTAAGGGTATTCCTTTTTGATTATCAGACAGCTTCAACTTGTGAGCCCAAAGATTGAGTCTATAGGTATCTGATAAAATAGTTCAAACAATATACATATAAATCATATCACACAGGCATACTCGTTGAGATGGGATAAATCTAAATCAACAAATAAACTGATATACATTCCCAACAACTTTGCACATTACCGTGATACTCTCTTTATAGTAAAAGAATATAAATTACTCAAAAGTGAGAACGTTTGCGTTTGCAGTTATCTCTTCTTCAACGCTAGTACTGGCCGGTCACCACTCAACGAGGAAGTGGACGAAAGGTCGGGAAGACGCAAGAAGACAAAGGTGACCACGCTTCGGGCTCTCGACTGTTATAATCGATGGGAGAGGCAGTCACGGTGGCGAGTTGGCGCTGCACTCTCAATAGTCGAGGGCGAAGGTAGGTCTGATATCGTTACAAGACTCCGTCTTGCCTTCCTGAATCCAAGTGACTATAGGAGAGGCCTTCCATTTGAAGAGAACACGAACCGCTACTGCAACGCAACCACTTCCCAGCCACCGCATCAGCCACTGGTTATGTGACACTCGGAGTCCGGTGCGCATATCATGGGCTTCCTCGTAGTCCGCCACCGTGGTGTCTTCTGAGAGAGTGTGTGTGTGTTTAACCTCGTAGCCTACCACCTACCAACTTCCGTGCTTTGAAGTTAAAGAATCATGACACAGGTGCCTTACCTAAAACATTATATAATATTTCAATACCTTGCGCGTCCGGGAGCTCTTGCACAGATCCTGGCTTAAAACAACATGGTTCGTATAGCCGGCGCGTCAGAACACAGTCAGACAAGCGACGTGATTCGTACGCCACTCAAAACGAAAACAGGGAGGAAATCATGTTCTCTCGCGTTCTCACAGGACACCGAAGTTGAGCTGCGCTAGAAGCAACTCCCAGTTCGTTACACTGAGGATAAAGAGATCGAGGAATCGGCATCGGTGGTTGGATGAATTATGTGCGTTTGGTCTCCACATGACATCATCGATCGACGGTCTGGCCCCCTGGCCTTGAACGCTGCTGGGCGCACTTGGGTGCTCACTGTACACAATGTACTTTGCAATAGCTCATCTTTCACAACGGGGTGACGGTAGACAAACGCGAAGTACATCAAAAAGTACTTCCTAACGGGGGGATATGCGCGTTTGCCACTGGTTTTCCCTTCTTTCAATGGACAGCTTGTTGAAGCTTGTTCGTTTCTTTCTTGACGACTTCATGCAAACGGTGAAGACTGTAAGAGGGCTGAACAGGTTAGGCTAGCAATATGAAAGATCAATTGAAAAGGACCAAGTAGAGCTCAGTGAGAATCAACCGCAGGCTGCCTCAATCGAAGACGGTGACATCACCCGCTGCGCCGCTGTGCAGTATTTTGCATGCCTCCCAAATCCTCCGGAGCTGTAGGACTATAGGTCTTGTATATTTGAAGCTCAACCGAAGCTCCATTGCAGCTTGAACTCCGCACACAACATTTTATTGTACGACGAACGTCGCATCACACTGCTTCACGACACTGTCAAAGCTTTGCATTTTGCACAAACTCATGCCGGTTGATGTCACTTGTGTACCCGTCGTTGTTTCCACTGCGTTTTCTTTTCTTCTTTTTATTTCTTTACCCCACTTCGCCCCATTGTCGCTTAACAAAAATAGAGAATGATCTGCCGGGGTAACGCAGTCTATTGCCACGCGCCATGCTACGCCGTTGTTTGACTAGAGCTGCAAGCTTCTTTCTTTTCTTCCATTTTGACGGCAGGGAGGATCTGTGGCTCGGGTGGGTAACAAAAAAGACAGGGCGGAGAAGTTGAACTAAGGCGCTCGTTGCATCGAAGAGCCCCATAAAGGGTTAGACGTTGTCTTTCTTTCCCCGATCGATGACGACCCTATGAGATCAGGGTGCGTCCCTAACAGGGCTCTCCTAATCAAAGACAAACATGTTGCCCATGTACTTGTCCTTTGGCCAATGCTGTCCTTATACATTCTCCTCCGGTTACATCATTTGACCCATGATGTCCACGTTCCTTCCTTCTCCAGTTACATCACAATGTCCAAAGGCCCGCGCAAGAAGACGAGACGATGGCGAGGGAGACTTGGCTCCAGATCACCATCTTCCAACAGTCAGTGCCAGAATGGCGTGCCTTCCATCCAAAAAAAGCCCGCCAATCGATCTCCATCTCCGCATTGAATGACGACATGCGATGCCCAGTTGGCCTCCTCCTCTCTTGTCGTCTCCCTTTCTAGCTTGCGTCGTTGTCCTTAAATACAGAGGGCACCCTGTTGTCAACTTGGTTGTTGTTTCTCCTTGATCTTCATTCTCATCATCCTCTCGCATCCCCAACCAAGCAAACGCATATCCCATCAACTTTTTTACAACATATCTATTTACCATTTACTCATCCACACACAATCCACACATCATGTCTTCCATCGTCAACAAGATCAAGGACGCCGTCCAGGAGAAGACCCACGGCGGTAGCAGCAACAACGACGACAGCGGCTACAGTGGAAACAACGACAACTACGATTCGTCCAACCCGCGCACCAGCAACGTCCCCCAGTCCCAGCAGCAGCCCGGCCAGTCCGGCGTTGGCCGTACCACCCGCAGCTCTGCTGCCGGCGGTGCCGGCGGCTACAGCAACGACGCATACGCCGCTGACACGGCGGCTGCCGGTGGCGTTGGTGCCGGTGTCGGCAGTGGTGTCGGTGCTGGCCGCGACTCTGGCCTGGGTGGTGGCTCTGGCTACGGAAACGAGTCATCTGGCCTCGGCCGTGAGACCGGTGCGACTGGCGCTGGACACCACCATGGCCAGCACCACGCGGGTGCCGGCCGCACTGCTGCCGGTGCCGGCACCGGTGCCGGTGTTGGTGGCCTCGGTGGGGGCGTGGGCAGCGGTGTTGGCAACGACTACAGCACAGGCGCCGGCAACGACGCCACCTACGGCACCACGGGTGTCGGTGGTACGGGCAGCCGTGCCACGGGCCCTGGCCTCGACCAGCGCGCGGCGGGCGGCGTGGGCGGCAGCTCTGGCCTGCGCGACACGACTGGTGTCCGCTCGGGCGCCGGCGGTGATGAGTTTGGCGCCATCGGCGGACGCGCCGACGAGTTCGGCACGCAGGCCAAAAACCAGTACGGCTCTGCCCCTCAGCAGGCCGGCGACGCCTTTGACAACAGCGGTCTTGGTGGCAACACCCGGAATCTGCAGGGCAGCGGCCGTGGCGGCTACACCGACGGCAGCACCGGCGGCAACTTCCCGTAAGTGGTGAGTGTTTCTTTTCCAGGGCCAACGTGCCAACTCATGTCTCGGGTTTTCATGTTTTTTTTTTATTGCTGGCATTTTTCTCTGATCCGTCTTGATTCAAGTCGGTTGTGTTCTCTCATCATGGCTCCTGATTCTCTGCTAACACAGTCCTCGTAGCGCTGGCGGTAACCGCGACCCCACAGATGCGGCTCAGGTGCCGCCATCTGTGCTTGCAAAGCACCTCGGCGACCCGGTCTTGAATCACGAAGATGTTGGCCACGACCGTGTGCGCCGCAACAGCGCGGCGACGCATCAGGAGTCGTTCCGGGGAATTTAAACGTCTAGGGAAAGACGTGGCGTTCACTTTGGGAGTTTCATATATCACAAACCCCAGATACACAATGTGTCACAATGAATTGAACATCAATTTGCATAAATTGCCAATTGCACCACATACGTAGATGATGAAAGTGTCGACGAGCTTGCGCGATGCATCTATGACGTCCGTCGACGAGCAGGAATGGTGATGTCATAATTCATCTGCTATTAGTAGCACGTGATGACTCTCGGACTGTCAGCTGACCACAGCTTGGATGTTCACAGGCTTCACGTGCTTCTCCACGGGACAGAATAGGCGATTGTGGTGCTTCTTATCTTATCGCCCCGCGCACGTACTGTCAGACGCGTCTGCCTACAAAGTAGGTACTTGCGTCTGTTATTGACCACCCACCAGCAATCATCTTCAGCTTTCCATCGACATGTATGCTCCCTCCATTGCCACGGAACAGACGTGAACGACGACGGCCCTAGGTTAGAGCGATGGGGTCACTCTAATTAGGCTGTGCACAACATCTCCCCTCGGGCGGTTGATTTACATCGAAACAAAACGAGCTCCGTCATTCGCGACATTCACGGAACGACGACGTGAGAGAGATATCACGGGGCCAGGGAGATTTGGAGGGGGGAAAAGGGGCCACTACGGAAAGCAGAAGGAAGTAGTAGACACAGCATGGCTGCATCATCAATGCGCGGGCTCGGGCGTACCGGTTCGTCCGCGGCACGTCCTGGCGACTCGTCGGTGCCGACGTCAGCGTCTCTCGCGCGAGCTCTGTGGCAGCGACGGGTGCCCTTGATCATCACACACGCCGCACTGGGCAGCCCCGACGATGGCGAGGCGGCTGCAGCAGGCAGTGGACACCACGGCGAGACCAAGAAGTTGCCACCGTTTTATGCCACCGCCGTGCCTCGCTTTGGCTACTTGGCCCAGCTCTTGCCACGACTATCGGCCTTCTTCGGCCGGCCCTGCTCGAGTTTTCATTACGAAGACGTGCCGCTGCGCAATCTGCCCGTCGGCCTGTTGTTGGATCTGTACCGACCCGTCACGCTGCAGGCGGACGCGGCAGGGCAGCCAGAGGCCGCCGGAGGACACATGACGCCCTGGCGGCTGGTCGTGGCCGACGGCGAGAACTGGCACCTGGCCGACACCTTTTTGAACGGTGCCAAAGAAGCCGACTTTGTGCGCTATGGCAGCGCCAAGCAGATCATGAGCCTGTCCAAGGCCAACACGGAAGCGTTGTGGCACGCCGTGCAGGACAACGACTACGCCGCCTTTGCCCGTGTCAACAACCTGCTGCTCAACGCGCCAACCCCCCTGCGGCACATCCCGCTGCGCCTGTATATCCCGACGACCGCGCCGCCGGCCGAATCGACGGACAATGCTGCTGCTGCTGCCGCCACTCCCGCGCCGTCCAAACCGGGTTCGTACAAGGTCCTGCAGGCTCTGGTACAGCCACGAACAAGCAACCGTGCGTCTACTGCCATGTCCCCGTATTTGCCTCTTATCCACCCCCTATGTTCCTCGTCTTCCTTTCTTCGTTTTATGTGTGTTGTATCTCGTATCTCGTTCTAATTTTCTTTACAAGGCCAACCACAAACACTCGGCCCGGCGCTACGAACCCTCCTACCGCTACTGTTCCCGAGCAGCCGGGACCCGGTTCTGGCCAACGTCATTCTGCATGGTGCCCCGGTGCCTTTCCAGGCGCCACTCGAGGAGTTGATGCGGGAGGCGGCGTACCCAGACGGGTGGCTGTGTCTCATTGTTGTTTTATTATAGCGCAGCGCTTTGTGCTTCATCGTATACCATAGTCCTACGTCTGTTGCGAATCATGACACTTCTCGTTTCATTGCCTACGTTGATGTTCTGGATCGATGGTACGCCAAGTGGGCTTAAATTGATAATGGTTCTCGTATTCTTCTTCGCTTCTATGCAGAAGGGGGAAAGGAGGGACACAATGGGTTGTTTTGTATTACAAAGAAGAAAAGATGGAAAGGGTCACCACGTCGGATGGGATGGGAAAGACTGACTCAAATCAAAGCATGGCAGTGTTATGTACTTCCTCGGCCATGTAGACAGACCAGCACAACGCGCACAAGCCGCTGTAAACGAGGCAATGGGGATAAGACGGTCAAAGCACATCGTTGAAAACCAAAAATGGCAAAGGTAAAGAAGTCAAAGGTAAAGGAAGTGGTACATGCTCGCTCGATCCGCCAAAAAGACAATTTTCGTCTGTGCTGCTTGCCGAATGCTCCAGCACTAGATAGCCTCACCGTGAGCGTCCTGATAAGCTGGCCAATGGAGAAAAAAAATGAGAGAAAAAGTCCAAACAGAAATCAAGTGCAAGTATTAATTGAAACCCCCGGGAAAGCATAAAAGGGTGTAAAGCAGTAAATCCAAAAAAAATAGCCAAACAACAATGATATAATGATGAAAAGGAGAGGCATAAATAAATCGCATGAAATGACAGAAAGAAAAAAGAGAAAAGAGAAGAAAAAAAAAACTCCCCACAAAAAGCCTCAAAGTATCAAGTACGCATTCACCGCTCCTGCGACCGTCGAACATAGGGCGGCAGGTGGTGTGGGAACGTGGACTCGATCGGTGTTGTCGGTGTCTTGACGGCCGCCGGCGGACCAAACTGGATCCCTGGCAGGCGGGCCTGGTTTGGGCTCGGCACACTGCTGCCGCCGCCACCACCACCACCACCACCACCACGACTCCCATCGACCAAAGCCGCCGGTGGTGACACGTAGGTCTGGGTGTGGCGCTGCAGCGATCCCGGCGATGCTTGCTGTATCGGCGAGCTGGCCAATGGCGACATGTGCATGGGAGAGCCGTCATGGTAGGCAGGATAATGCGATGCTGCGCCCGGGACCGGAGCCGGGGCCGGTGGGGCCTGCGCAGCTGCAGCTGCAGCTGAATTTGGTGGAGGTGGCGGGCCCAGTGGTGGCACGCGGGGAGGGTGCTGCGCCTGCGCCTGCGACTGCGCCTGCGACTGCGACTGCGAGGAGACTGCGACTGCATCTGACGTGGGACCCGCGACAGGCTCCGCGGCGGGTGCCTCCGACACATACGGATAGAGTTCCTGCATCTGGTTCATGTTGGCGGTGAGCATATGTTGCTGCAGGTCGTCCGAGGTGTACGTCTTGGTGGCCTCGCTGGGCAAGCCCTGCGTCACAGGGACGTCCTTGGCCTGCTCGATGTGGACCGGGTTCGCCATGCGCATGGCATACAGGCCCTTGAGGATGCGCAGGTCCGAGCCAAGCGAGCTGCTCGGCTGGGCGACAACCTCGAAGAAGGCAATGGTCTTGCGGAAGAGATCGTTGACGAGCTCCTCGGAGATGTAGCGGCCGAGCACGGGGTCGCGCTGAATCGAGTCGAGAATCAGCAGATTGCCCCACTGGGCATGTGCTGTGCCGAACACGTTGGTGATGATGAAACGACGGTCCGGAAGGCCGTGAAACGCGCGGGTACTCTCGATGAGGGCCTGGATGCCGCGGCGCGCCAGGGCGATGCTCTTGGGCGAGAAGGGGCTATCGTCGTCCTCGTAACGCACAGAGGGCCCCGCGGGGCGGCCGCCCACCGGAACGTCCTGGCCCAGGAGCGCGGCGGGTGTTTTGGCGTCAGCGCCTTGTGCCTCTGGCTCGGTCGACGTCTGTGTGTCCACGGTCTCCGTCTCTTCCTTGTCGACCACCGCGCCGTCCATGTCGTCAGCTTTGCCGACCCTGCCGGCCCCGCCGCCCGCTTGTTCTTTTTGTTGGCGCCGTTTCGCCTCCAGCTTCATCCGCTCCGCGTGGTTCAGCTCCAGGATGCGTCGCACGTAAAAGCGGTGCACAATGACTTGCGCGCCCCAGTACTTGGCCCGCAAGCGGGCGTGAAGAATCTCGTTGGGCGGCGGGTCCGTGTCCTCGAATGCATACCGTGGCGGCACCCATGTATGCGTGGACAGCAGGCCCGAATACATCTCGATGGACTTGAAGTTGGGCTCGCCGTTGAAGTCGCCGTGGTAGAGGGTTTTGTGGATGTCATTGAGCTGGTTGCGCACGTACAGCTGCGCCGTGTAGCTCTCCAGGATTCGCTGCTCAATGCCGTGCTTGGCCAGAAGGTCAATGCGTGGGTAGGGGAAGTGCTTTTCGTAGGTCAGAATGCCCGACGGCGGAAGATGCAGCTCGGCCAAGATGTCGCTCTCGAGTTGCAGGCACGACCAGTACGCGAGCAGGAACGGGTTGTCGCGGTGCTGCACATTCTTGTCTTCGGGGGGTTGCACGAGGCTGCCAAACTGGTCGATCTTGCCCGAATGTTCCTGGAGCGCCATCAGAATCGTCTTGTAGCGGTGCATGCTTGGGCGCATAATACCCAGCAGAAGGCGACCAGCCAACGCCACGGCTTCCAGGCTCTGGACGGGCCGGCCGAGCTGGCCCCAGTACAGGCACTCCAGGATGTAAATCCACACGTGCTTGAGCTCGCGGCCGGCCCGATGGTGCGACACAATCTCCATGGCCGCGGCAAAGTACTCCATCCCCGGAAGTTCGTCGACGTTGCGCCGCATCGACGGCGTCGGCCCAACACCGCCGCCGTTGCCGCCCTTGGCCGACCCAGCACTACTGTGGCCCGTGGCGTTCGCCCATGGCATGGGTCCACCGCCGCCCTGCGTGGACGTGCGGCGGCTCGGAGGATTGCCCAGGCCCGTGGCGGGCAAAGCAGATGGCGAGTCGTGTACAGACATGGCGGGCGAGTAGCCGTTGCTGTTGTTGCTGTTGTTGCTGTTGTTGCTGTTGTTGTTGTTGTTGACGTTGGGGTTGGGGCTGGGGTTGTAGGAGTGGATGTTGGCGTCGGCAAATACAGGCGATGGCAGCGACGATTGCGAGCTGGTGGGCGGCGGCGAGTCCGGTTCCAGGTTCTCCGGCACCACATCCGGCAGGCGCCCCTGCTGGTGGAGGCAGACTTTGCCGAGGGCCAGAATACTCAGCACCAGAGCACTCTCGGCGTTGCGGAACGGCATGCCCGGCCGAAGCGGCATCACCGGCGCAACGGGCGTGCTGCCTGTGCCGCCCGGTCCGGCGTACCCCTCCGGAAAGGGCGAACGCTTCCGTTTGAGGCTGTTTTCGGCCGTCGGCGACTGCGCCTGGGGCATGTCCGGCGTCCCCGCAAAAGCGGCTACGGGAGCGCGCGCCGGCCCGCCCCAAGTGGATCTGTTCGCTTGCGATGTCGACGACGCACGCGGCAGGGTCTCGAGAAACATGGTGACCATGGCGTACAACGGCTTGGGGTTGATGAGAGGGTGCATGTTCTGGATGTTGGCCTCGTAGCTCTTGACATACTTCCAGACCGTCTTGGGTTCAAGGTCGAGCTCGACGTTGTTGGGTGCGCCGTAGGCACCCGTCGGGCCCCAGCCACCAAGCTGGCCCCAGATCTCGCCGGGATAGCGGACGGAATCGCTGCCGTCATCGTAGCTACCGCCGCTGCTGTTGTTGCTGGCATTGCTGGGGCCGCGCTCCATGGCCACGCTGGTCCCCGGCTGGGAAAAGCTGCTCGTCACGTGCTCACTGACGCGGATGGTCAGTTTCTGGTCGAAGCCCTCGCCGCGCCCCATGACACGGACGCTGCCGCGCTGCTCTTCTTGGCGGAGGGGGTATTCCACCAGGTGGTGGATGCCCTGCTCCTGCAGCAGGCGGTGCACACGCTCGCGAATGGTCGGCCACGTGAGCAGCAGACCGGCGAGGTCGTGTGGTTCGACGGGATGGCCGAGTCGGTCGGCGTGACACTCGGGCCCGTAAAGTCGCTGACAGCGTTGAGCTCGCCTTGCATTTCACGCGTGATGCGCTCAGCCTCGTTCGACGACAGCACTAGCTCCTCAGGAGCACCCGCAAAGTCTGGTTCGGCCGGCACGGTGCCGGCCTCGCTATTGCCGCCACCGACGAGGTCCATGGCATCGGCGGAGGAGGCGATGCCGGAGCCGCGTAGGCCCAACGCCTCACCCGGCACGCCAGTAGCAGCAGCAGCAGTAGCAGCAGAAGCAGCAGCAGCAGTCGGGTCACTGGCAGGCCTGGCCAACAACTGAATGGCGGCCATGAGGTCGTGGCGCATGGAGTCCACATCGTTGCGCAAGTCTTGGCGCATCGTATCCATGTCATTGCGCAGGATACTGATGCTGTCGAGAATGTCGGCAGTGACCTTGTCCTGTTGCTTTGGTATGGGGTCACGGTACTTGCACTCAATGTTTTTCTCGCGACAGTTCTTGCAGGGCTTGGTCTCGTCACATTTGGCCTTGAGGGACCGGCAGCTGTCGCATGCCTGGGAGGCGCGCTGGGCCTTCTTTTTGCCAGCGGCCGCATACGACAACGGGTACATAATATCGGCAGACGGCGCGGGAACAGAGGCGTGGTGGCTGAACATGGTTGCCTGCGGCTGCGACGGTGGTGGCTGCTGCTCGTAGTGCGGCTGCAGTTGAGGCGGTTGTTGCTGCTGCTGCTGCTGCTGCTGTTGCGGCGACGGATGCTGCAACTGTTGTGCGGGGTGTGGCTGCAGCGAAGGTGGTTGTTGTGTCGGTGACGGTTGTTGTGGCTGCGTTGGCGGTGCATGTGGGTGCTGCTGCATCGGCATCGGCATCGGCATCGGCGGCGGCTGTTGCATGGGTGGAGGAGGCGGCTGCGGATGGCCCACGGACGGCGGTACCGTCGTTGGTGGGTAACTTGGCTGCCGGTAATGTAGATTGGGGCCTGCATGTGAGCCTTGTGGTGGTATAGGAGGTGACGGTTGCTGTGTTTGTCCGCCTGGGTTCATGTGGCCATGTGCGTGGTGAGGCGTCGGCGGAGGCTGTGGTGGTGGTAGTTGCTGTTGTTGCTGTTGTTGCTGTTGTAGCTGGAGATACGGTTGGTGGTGCGGATGCTGTGATGAAACGTGGTGCATCTGTGGCTGCGGCGGTTGTTGGGAAAGGTAGGGAGGAGCATAGGACTGCGGAGGTTGAGGAGGATGTCCCGGACCCGCCATATCGGGGTGGGCAAGATGGTCGTAGCTCATTGAGCGAGCGTTGTCGTCCGGATGCCGCATGCGGGGGATTGACGGCTGCTGCTGGCTCCGCACACCAGTGGCAGACGCGGCTGAGCCGGGCCGGTTGCGGGCCGGGTCGTCGTCTACCGATTGTGGATGTGGTTGCGACTTGTCGCCACGTTCGTAGGGCGACGCGTTGTGCGGCGAAGGCAGGAGGCCGGGCGCTCCGCCCGCTGGCGAGCGAGACGGGAAGCGATGGTCCGGCGGAGGCGGCTGCTGCTGTTGCTGCTGTTGCTGCTGCTGCTGCTGTTGTTGCTGTTGTTGAGGATAAAGGTCTTGTTGGCGATGGTCTTGTCCAAACGCGTACGCATCCGGCTCATGATGCCGGCGGTCATCCACATGGGGTGTGTAGGTGCGCGGCTGGGAGAGCGAGTGCGAGTGCAACGGCTTGTGCTGCGGTAGGCGGCCGTTTGTGTTGATACCGTTGTGCGCCGGGGGCGGTGGCGGCAAGGTGGCCGTATGCGTGTATGAGTGCGCAGACACGGGCGTGGGCGGCGCGGGCGACGAAGTGGTGGGAGGACGCTGGTTGAGAACAGCGGCAGCAGGGGCGACGGGGCCGTTGGGGTGAGGGCCTGAAGGCGCGGTTGAGGAGGAGGGGGATGAGGCAGAGGGATGGACGGCCTGATATGGACCGACAGCAGATGCATCCGAGGGATGCTGCGGAGGTGGGGGCGGCGGCGGTTGCTGGTGCTGCAAGGTATAATGCGGCGAGTGGCGAGGCGAGGGCTGTCGCGGTGAGAGGATACGTGGCGAAGGGAGACGCGGCGGTTGTTGCGAGTAGTGGTATTGTTGATGAGCAACAGCAGGATCAGAGTTGTGCGGCGAGGCGGCGTGATGATAAGACGGCTGCTGAAGCTGGTGATGCGGGTATGGCTGGAAGATTTGGGAGGACGAGGACGAGGAGGGAATGGGGATGACAGGAGAAGGCCCGGAAGGAGTCGCCCATGATGTGCCCGCGGTCGAGAGACGTGCCTTCTTGCTCTCGGGGCCGTGGTCCATAGCTCAGAGATGGGAACCGGCAGAGGAGAAGGAAAAGGAGGACGGGGAAGGGGAAGAGGAGGGAGGATGGGACGAGGGGGACGAGGGGGACGACAGCGGAGGAGGTAGGCAAGGAAAGGAGGGGACAGCCGCGACGGAGGAAGCCGAGAAGGAAGAGCACAACACGGCGCGAGAGATGGAGGTAGAGGAGGACAAGGAGATGGCCACAAGCAGCAACAACAGGGATGAAGACAGGAGGCGCACGCCCATCAGGCACAAAATGGCAAACAGGGACAGAGAACGGGCGGTCGTGGCACGTCGTAGTGTCAATGTCTTTCGGTCACTCAGTTTAGCTTCCCTCTGTTTCCTCTCTGGTTTCTCTTGTCTATGCGTAGCTTGTCTGTGCCTGTCTGTCTGTATGGCGCGCGTTGCCGTTCTGCTGGCAAGATCTTGGGACGAGCAGAGACAAGAACAAAGCAAACCTGTGGAGCACAGCGTCTGGGTAGGGGGGTGTAGATGTGGAAGAAGGGGGTGTGAAAATGGAACCAAAAGAACCCAGACAGAACCACGATGGGTGAGAGAGACCAGGCAAGCCGTTGTGAGAGCAACTGGGCAGGAAAGGCAGAGTGTGTGCGAGGGTGGAATTGCAGACCAGGCCAGGAAAGCTCAAAAAAATCCAAAACAAGAATAAACGGCAAAATAAAACGAGAAGCCGAAAAATGCGATGCTAGGCGGTTGACTAGGGCGGACAGCCGACAGGGCGCGCGCGCGAGCAGCGTGGTAGGCGTTGCAGGACTGAATATGGGGCACGTAGGAGCCGGGACGCGAGGGCAGACCCCAGACCAAGTGGTACCGGGATGTGAGCGCGTGGTAATACTCAGAACTTGAAGTTTGTACGGAGTACGGAGTACACATACCCCAGTACGACGTATCTTACAGCTCAGAAGCTCGGATGGAAGTAGCGCGACACCGAGGTGGGCGGGAGGAGGATCGTAGCATGTAATGCGTACAGTATGTACGATGTACATGTACGAAGTTCTGACGAAGTAGACCGTAGGCTGGGCCGGGCTCGAATGAGTGGTGGATGTGGATGTGGATGTGGATGAAAATGTGGTTGTGGGAACAGAAGTGGAAAAGGGGGAGGGGCAAACGAGGCGAGCGGCGAACGAGAGGGCCAGCCAGGGAGGTGGATTGAGATAGCCAGCACGCAAACAGAGTGAGCAAAGCGAAGCTGAAGCTCGGCGAGCGAGGGAGAGACGGAGATGGAAGGAATTCGGGGTGTCGAGGGTGGATAGCGGTGCACGGAAAGGAAACAAGGGGGTGGAGTGGGCGCGGAGCAAGGTGTGTATTGTGTACTGTGTCGTACTGGTGCCCAAGTTGAAGGAGCAGAGAGCGAGAATTAAACGAACAGGCGAGAGACAGGCAACGAGAGAGGATCAGCCTCCGTATTGGCGACGGTGGTTTTACTTATCACTTGCGGCAGACTAGAACAACGAAGATGGACCAGGCAAACGCGCCTCAGTTGTACTATGTACGGAGAGTTTTCAGCCCTGATCCGTTATGATGGACCACCACGACCGCGTGCCCAACGTTAGGAAGAACAAACGTCCCCTTTGTCCCCATAACCCAACAATAATCCAATGTAATCTAAACACTAGAGAGGCCAAGGTCACAAAAGCAGAAAATGTCAGGGCAAAAGGGGGAGACAAACAGCCGCTTGTCACTCGCGCCCGCCGCCGTCAAGCTGACCGTTCAGGGGCCGATGGGCCTTTGGGCCTTTTTCTCTTTTCTTACACTACTGAGTTTAAGATAATCTTACAATAGCCTCACGGCCCAGCCAGGGAAAAATTAAAATAGCCCAATGGCCGGAACGGAGCGTCCAGCGCCCCCTTTTCCCCTTCCCTAAAGGCTAGATCAACGACGCGCCAGCCACCGTCGCGAGGCGATGGAGCCGCTAGCCTAGTAGCTCTGTCCTGTTGCGCGCGGTGCGCGGTACCTCCTGGCTGTTGTCGGGACGAAAGCTGTGTGGACAGTGGGCAAAGAGCAGCAAAGTCAGACTCCTTCAAGGTACGAAGAAATACGACGAAGTATCTACCACACCAGCCACAGTTTTCTGACGATGACACACAGAGGTCATTGGGCATCTTCTGTGAATAATTTGGCCATGGCTGCAGGCACTGTTGTCAAAACGGAGACGCTGTAACCAGGATGGCAGAGTCGCAGCGGCGGGAGTTGTTGCAGTTTTGGGGTTTGGGCTCTGTCGGATAGTGGAGAGTATCCTACTTGCACATAGAATAAGTAGGACCGTTTCCGACATTTCGATGTTTCTTTTGGTTGCTTTTGTCTCTCGCCTTGCTCGTTTTTTTTTTGTGTAATGAGACAGCCCCAGGCCAAGAATCGCCGCGACCAGGGTCATGGCTGCTGTGGGGTCGGCAGGTGGCCCAGCAAATTACACAGTATTGTTGAGCATCCTGGCATATCACAAACATCTTACGTATCTTACGGAGAAGCGTCACACAGGCCCGTCATCAAATGATGAAAGATAAACGAGCGACGCACAGTGCCGATAATCAAACAACAAGGTGGCTGCGCGAGGCGAATATACATGTACGATACTGTCAGGAAGAGAGGACGAAAGGGGAGGCTTCGTCCTGGAATGTGAGTGGCATGTGGCCAGGGCGGGGTGGCATTGAGAGGCTGGCTGACAACGGCAGCGAGTGGTCCGTCTGGCTTTGGGGCTGAATCGGACATGGCAGGGCTTGTGGCAGGCAGAGAACGAGCGGGGGGGTTGGCGATGAGGAAATCAAAAGAGAGGAAAAAGCTTGGTGGCCAACATCACACGACTCAAGTGGTACATCAAGATAGAACCAGAGCCAGGATAAAAGGGGGAGGATCCAACTTTAACCATCAACAATAATGATGTTATCGTATCTGAACGAGCAACATACCCAGCCGTGATGGAAACACAACACATAAGACGGTTTCAACATGGACCAGGCCAGCCGCACAGGGCACATGTTAACCACCCATTTGGCGTACAAATACGTCGTAAAGTGTTCTGCCTTTTATTGCCTCCTTGGGCCTTGGGCTGAGAGCCACGTAAACAACACGTGCACGGTAAGGCTCCATATTTCGTACAAGTACGGATACTGCATCCAGAACAGCAATGCACTGTTACGTGCTGACGTGCTCCTGTCACACAAGTGGGCGACGGATATGGGCCATCTCATCTTGACATCCGACACCTGCAGCCTGAACAGGTTGCACAGCAGAGGGCAGGGGCAAAGCCGCAAAGGCAAAGGGCAAAGGAGCCCAGATGGGGTCTTCGTGGCCCTTTGCCGGTGAGGTTTTAGCAGTTGGTTTTACGAAGTACCTCAGTTGACGACGGAAGAAGGGGGTATGCTCCGTATGAGAAAAAATGGACTCAAGGGGAAAATGTTGCGCCTTAAGGCTTCGGATGGCTTTCGTGCCAATTTTAGCGCTCGGGTAGGAACAGTTCCGCGCTCACTCGCGTCCCCTCCCTGTCCACGCCATCGGAGCCGCGAAGACGAGAAAATTACACCAAAACCCGCTACAAAGCGAGCCAGGAAGTGAAGCCAGACCGCTGGAACCGACGGTGTGGGTCTGTCCTCACTTCTCACGGTTTTATCGTGCCAAAAAAAGAGAACCCACTCACACTCTACTCTGAATACGACCATGTGCAGCAATACTCCTTACTGCATACTCGGTATCTCGCGTGTACGATGAAAGAGTGAAGACGACTTCTAACAAACTTGCGGCTCGTCATAAATTGGCGATACGGCGAGATGCTGAAAGAGCTACAAAAAGAAAGGAAAAAGAGAAAAAAAGAATGATAAAACGACTAGGTTCGGGGAGCATGCGATGACTTTCCGCTGCCACGTCGGCCTGTCATCTTAACAACGGAAACGGAAGACGTTTAAGATAGGAGGGGGGCGGATGTTGGCAGCCTTGCAGTGACACGCTGCCCATTGTCCACTGCAACCTTGGGCGCGGGTTGCTGCGTTCGGTGTAGAAGTACACATTTAGATGTCAGTAAAGGGTTGATCTACAATAAGTAGGTACCGATCTGTATCGTACAAGTACTGATTACGTGGTGCTCCTTGTTTAAACTACGCGTACGCATACATATTAAATATGCTGGCCGATGTTTCACCTCACAGCTCATCGGGATCCTGGCATTGTTATCAGCTATCTCACCGTGTTCTGCGGTGTTGAGTGGCAATGATGCATGAATCTGTGAAATTGGGTTTTAAAACATATAAGAAGAAGTGAAAAAAATAATAATAGAATAAAAAGAATCAGATAAGCAAACAAATTTATCACTACGCAGGTTATTCAAAAAGGAAGTTACAAGATGATGATGAAGAGAAGGGTCACTGAAGCAGACTTATTGCCCAATTGAGCCCTTGACGGCTCTTCGATTTATCACACTTTGTTCTCGATACCGGGCTCGCCGGCTATTGTGTGACGTTTTACTAATCGTAGACGTTGTTCACAGCTTTAAGACATGACGGCACAAGATGAGGCAGCCAAAAGAGGCATTTGGCTCTGTCAGTGCTAAGCGAGCAGACGAAGCACGAGCCTCACCGTTTGGGCACGAGGGGACTACTTAACCAAAATGACGCTCGCACAAACGCCGTACAGAAAGTCAACTTAAAAGAGCGAATGACTGCGTTAGGCAAAGAGCCTCAAAGGCACTCAAACGTATGATGTCTTGGAGCCGTGGGAAGGACAACAAAATAAGGCGCACCACTTTCTACGGGTACTGCAGTTGCCGCCCAATCTTGTCCGTTGACCTTGCAAGCAGTGTTGAGGCTATGTATACACGATTTGCATACGTGCTGGGCAGTTTCAATCCTTCTCTCTCGCACGCACAAAATACAACAGCCTGCTGCTGCAAGACATGCATCTGTTGGCCACAAACATACTAGTATGCAAATGGAGGAGCCCTTGTTAGAATAAGACGAAGATAATCTTACAACAAATAAACAAGCTGTACATGTACCGGGCTCGGGAGGCAACATGCGAGCCCATGTCGATTGATCAAAACCGGGTAAGATGTTGGGCTGGCTCACAGTGAGAGCTTAGCGTACCGCACGTCGTACAACACATACTGTACCGTCCCTGTATTCAATGAACCCTAAGAAGGCCATTCCTCCCAGGGTAGCCACTGATCGTCCATTTTTCTCCGCAGAGCATGCCCGTGCCAGGCCCCAACACTGCTCGACAAGGAGGCATCAAGGGCACTCTGAGAAAAACTGATTGGCGACACCCCGTTGCAATTCCTTCATGTATCGGGGTATGAGCAGTCTCATAATATGGACATGCATTGCTGGTATGGTCATGTGCCCTACGACATGTTATGTTGACAATAGACAGTACATATAATTGTGAGTTGCACCTGAAAGCTATGGACCCTGGCTGCTTACAAAAAAACCGAGGAAAAGCTACAGGATCAATAATCACCGCCGTTCGAGGGGCAATCCAAAACGTGCTCTGTTTTTAGCTCTCCCTGTTCATGCACCTCACATACAAGGTAGCAGACAGAGAAAATCTTTGCAAGAGATGATACGGAAGCAGATCGGAGAAATATTTCTTGTTCGTTCGTCTGGTCTCTTCGCTCGATGCATCAGGTGCTAAACGGAAAAGAAAAAGAGGTCCCTCACCGCCTCCTTGAAACTATTAGACGCAGGAAGATCACCCGTTCTTGCAGCAGGCAATTCGCTGCTCTCGTCTTTTTTGATCTAAGATACATGTACAAGTACTTCTCCCACCTCTTCACATCTCGTGTATTTGCTTGCGGTGAGACATGCAGGCTTCCAGAAGACGGCCACCAGTGTATTCTTTCATTATCACGGCATCTCACAATTCTTCTGTAGACTGCAAAGACATCGTCACTCCACCCTTGGCTTGTCTTTCAGCCATACTTGTAGTCAGATAGGGCTGTGATTCAGAACTGGAACACTACGAAATACGTACAGACATGTGGCGCAACAATACGGGTCGCAAGTCTCTCACGTCGTGTACCAAGGGACGAGCGAGGCCCCAGGTTCCTCGGAGATGCCTGCTTCAGAGACGACATGAGCCACCGGAGGCGGGTGAAAGTAAAAACAGGACTGTTCTGGACTCTTGACAGTGGACTGGAATCCGACTCTGGATTCCGGACGGGTGGCTATTGCCGCATTCGAGTTGGATGGGTGCGTTTTTTGGGGTGAAATCCTGCCACTCACCGTAAATTTGCTGGGATCGGGTTTGTGCGCGTGGATTTGGAGTCGGAAGATATGACAGATCTTTTTTTTCTTCGTCTTCAAGTGCCTGCATTCTCCTATCTGTCTCCTGTTCTTTTCATTTTCCCCCCCACTTGTGCTCGCTTGGTCTTGGCTTCCCGTATGATGTACACGGTAAGTAGCTCCGTACTCAGTAGACTCACAAAAGACAAAAGGAGGCTATGTGAAGCAAAGTAAGAAAGAAAGAAAGAGCTTTTGTAGTAGATGCCAAGAACAGAATCTCGACAGTCAGTACTTGTATCGGGCAAGAGACCATAATATTTGTATGCAGTTCCCGTCTCGTGGACATGAAAACTTCAGTAATCGGTGTATTCAACGGGCAATGAACAGCCTTCTTCAAGGCTGCTGCTACACGATGATGACGGCTTGCTGGCAAACATAGGTTGATGGAGGATTGACGGGGAGGAGGTAGCGTGAGAATACAAGCTAACGCGAAGTTTTACGTGTTGTACTCTGTAAAGAATGTTTGCGTATATTGGCTCGCACTGTCAAAAGGCCAACGCTTGACAGAATGACACTGTTGTGGGTACTTTGTGCATGCGCCAACCCATGCCTGTTTGTCAACAAGTACTCTGCACAGACTGGTCTTTTACAAACACCATTGTCCTGTTCGGGGCCGTATTGACAACTTTTGATGATTTCAAAACTGAAAATCACAACGTGGCCGGCCTGGCTAGCTCACTTGGGCCAAATTGGGCACTCACCATGAAAGCGAATGCCCAAAGTGCGGTACGACTTTTGAGAAAAAGAAAGAAAAAAAAGCACGTGTGATTGCCACCCGATTAAAGGACGTGGCGCTTGTCTCATCCCTTGTACCCTAAACTCGGCGTGGCCGTTGCCTCTTATTTTCTTCTGCGTATTTTCTTTCTTTTTGTACCTGCTATCCATTCGCCTTGTGCTCAAAAAAGTCCGAGTGTTATCTGTCCAACTGTTCTTGTTGGGCTGGGAAGAACAGAATTGTGGAACAGGGTGACATGTGCCCAGTAAGACAAGTTCTGAACAGGGACAAGATAATGTGGGAGTCAAAACACATATCATGCTGTTCTGTACGGAGTACATGTACATACTTTATACGACGTGTGGACGTATCGTGCTAGAAGCCGTACGGTATATATACCTGCCACCCATGTCGAAAAAACATTTATGTGCCAGGGTCAAAACAGGCTCGAATGAGAAAACTAGTCTTGCGGTTCACCGAGGGGCGAAGGAGAAGGTGTGGCAGACAGGCTTGTTGTTGACAGCCATTGGATGAAGTTGCTCGGTCTGAGTTGGTCTAGCAGCCAAAGCACACACATATGGACAAAGGAGGGTGAAGGGGTGTACATGTACATAAGGAAGATGCGCAGCTCAAATGTTATTCGAGCAATGGGGCGGAGGTTTCAAGGTGAGGCGAGCATGTTGGATTTCTTTTTTCTGACAGTGCAGCGAATGACGACGGTCAGCTGTCGTGCACGTTTTTCAGCCGTTAAATCTGCCTATGCCCTTTTTACGGTGGCTGGTGACGATTGGGTGTACGACGTATCTACGCGAAGTTTTTTACTCCGTATGATATGCTCTGTACAAAAGTACGGACTCTGTTCGGTTTGGTACTTTTGCGCTCCTACCGAACGAAGTAATGTGCCATTGTGGTCGTAAGGCCTCGTTTGAAAAAGACCGTGGTATCTGACCGCTTTTTTGCGCTAATGACACCCGTCTCCAAGGATCTGGGAACAGTAGACACGGACTAGGACAATGGATAGCAAACGGGTCCCGGGAAGCAGACGAAGCGGTGTAGATGTCTACGCATAGATGCTATCCAGTATTCCTTGCAGTGCTTTTGCAGCTATTTCCGCCGTCTGGTCGTTCTCAATGCTCGTTTTGTATACCGAAGTACAGGCAGCGTCTACATCTAACATGTTCTCCAGGGTATCGCACAGAAAGTCAGCGCCTAAGACCAAGCCAAGCCAGACCCAAATTCAGGCCAGATAGGCCTCCAGATTACGAAAAGAGGAAAAAGTGCGGAGCAACTGGAGATCCTGGTCGTGCTTTGCTGGCGACCTCTCAACAGCGAGACGTTATTGGCTGCCATGGCGATTGCCTTGCATCATGAATATGCAAGTTCTCTACGACGACAGCTGAATACGTGGGAATGCCGGCGCTCTGGAAGCGAGAAAGGGGCAGGGAAAAGATCGAGCTTGAGACACAACCTACAAAGTACGAGGCGTATTAAACGCGCCCCCTGCCATGTACCTTTCGCCACGCTTTTTTTGTTTACGGCCCAATTAGGCCGTAAACATGGCGCCACCGTCAAAAGGTACATTCACCCATTATACAACGCCTGAACGCCCTGTTTTTTATCCTCTCTCTCTCTCTCTCCCACCAAAAACCACACATACGAATTATCACCATGCCGAAGCACCTTAGCGAAACAGACAGGGAGAAGGTGTACGATCTTTTCCACCGCTGGAGTCAGACGAAAAACGAGATCGCCGCCGTTACTGGCTTTTCGATTAGCCAGATAAAACGGGCTATTCAGCCACCGAAAGAAGAGAAGAAAAAGCCTGGCCGCCGGCCATTTCTATCCGAAGAGGATGAAGAAGAGCTTATTACGTTCGTAACGGCAAATAAATAACACCGGAGGATGACCTACTCTTGCTTGGCAAAAGAAGCCCTCGGTGGTCGATTCGGTCAATATACGATTCGCTCAGCGCTTCGTCGTCACGGTTTCAAGCGCCACGTCGCCACGAAAAAGCCATTCATTTCAGAAATCAACCGGCAAAAACGTCTTGCTTGGGCAATCGAACACCGTGACTGGACACCGGCGCAATGGAGCTCTATCCTTTGGAGTGACGAGACTTGGGTAACCAACTGGAAACACCGTAAAATCTACGTCACTCGCCGCGCCGACGAAGAGCTCGATTATACGTGCGTCCTCGAGCGAGATAGGAAGCCTATCGGCTGGCTTTTCTAGGTTGTTTCTCTGGCGATGGCGGGAGAGGCCCAGGGCTCTTTTGGCAGAAGGACTGGGGCACCGTGACCTCCGAGACGTATCAAGAGAATGTCTTGCCGCTCGTTGACGGCTGGATAAGAGAGCAAGAGGCCCAGGGCCATACGGTGACCTTTATGCAAGACGGGGCCCCAGGGCACTCGGCGAAAGCCACGATGTTGAATATGGATGACCGTGGGATTCATACAGCGAAGTGGCCGCCATACAGCCCTGATTTGAATCCTATCGAGCGTTGTTGGGAGTGGATGAAATGCCGTATAGACGAGCATATCGTCGACGATAAAAAAATACCGTACCAGACATTACGTGGCTGGGTAGAGGAGGCCTGGGAGGCCCTGCCAGAGGCCTTCTGGCGCCATGAACTTGACTTGATGCCACAGAAAATGCAGGCGGTAATCGATGCGAATGGTATGCATACGAAATACTAGACAGAATAATAGGGCCATTTGCTTGTTTTCGAATAAATTTATGTACCATTGTTTTGCCACCAAATTGGCGTGGGGTGATGAACATTTTAGCGGGCCTCCTATACCAGTGGCGAGGACGAATAATTATCCAGGGCAGTGTACATACATGTACGTCGTACTGTGTACAAAAGGCCCATCTTCATTCATTCCATGGTGCAGTAGCGGCAAAGGCGGCCGTAGCGGAAGTGGCAAAAGCAAGGCGAATTACGATTAAAGCCGCGTCGAGGGGACACCACAGCCCTTGTCAAAAAGTTTGATCCTCGCCAACAGGACGTAAGCGTGTCGGGAAACTGGCCAGGTGCTTCTTGGTGCACCAACCGGAGGGTAAAGATCTAGTGGGAGACGGACTCATGGCACCGTCGAAGGGGCGGCACCGGCGCGGGCCAGCCCCTAAAAAAGTGCAAATAGTTGAATAGTGAATAGTTAAATACAAGTGGATTAACATGTTTTCTGTTATCTTACTTGTAGACAACAAACTGCCGAAACACGCCGGCGTCAAGGAATGAGACAGGACGGAATAGAGGGAAAGCGGCGCTCGAGGATATTGTGCGCTTGGCGTTCCTTTGACTTTTCTCGGCAAGAGTTCTGACTCTGTAGAATGAGCCGGTGTTCTGAGCACAGTCCGGGAACGAGTGGCTGCCAGTCGATCGGTTGTTGTCTGATGGCGATGGCGATGGCGATGAGATGCGACGTGCTCAGCGCGTGGCAATCGTGTAAATGGTAGGCCAATCTCGAGACACAGAGCCAACCTATCGGGCCATGTGATTGTGCTTGCCAACTAATCGTTGATTGGCCGACCCGCAAGCCGTGATGAGCCGACGTATTGGCAGTTTGGCATTGGCATACTATGCCTCTTCTTCTTCTACGAAGTTCGTCTGACATTGTCTTCTTGGTTGCTGTAGCCTTCCTGCGTTTTACTCTATTTTCGCCCTTTATTCTGTTTTTCCCCCTCTGTTTTTTCTTTTTTTCTTCTTATTTTCAGCTGTCTTTGATGCCTCTTGATACCCTTGTTACATCGGAAAGCCTATCTATCAACTTCAAATAGGTATTCAAATAACTAATAGAGTGTTGCATTGGCTGAAAATGGAGGATGCTCAAAAGCGAAGCCGAATATCAATCAGAAAAGGCCGAAAGCGAACATATAAGGTATCAATATTTCAACACTCACTAATACTATTTGCGGAAGATGGCACACGGCCCAACACACAAGAGGCCTCTTGCGATGTTCGAGTATGTGCGGCTCACGAACGATACGACATGAAGTTTCACAAAGGCCATATTCCCGCGAATGGGTGTAAACATAAGACAGGACAATGCCGTTGTATTTTGTACTTCTACAATTGCCCTTGTTTTATTGTTCTAACGCGCTCATTGGCAATGTACTTGTACTTTGCGGGGGGCTGACGGGAGAGCCGCAAAGCCGTCACTATGGCCCTGATCATGTTCGTGCCGCGATTCTGGCATAAGAGAAACATAAGAGCAGAAAAGGTTCCCAAACAAGCAAAAAAAGGAACAAGAAAAATGCGAAAGAGATATATGGAGCTGAAAGCCACGGATGCATGTCTTCCCCCGAGCCAACATGCGCATCTCACTGCCCATGCACCGTGTTTGGTGCTCCAGTTGACCCCCGTTCAGTTCTCTCCTCCCGTCCTCTTGACAAGTATCTCCGCAAATTTGGTCCTGTATGAGTCACGACATCATCCAGACGACTGGATGGCAGGACCACAGGACGACAACGGTCGGACCGGACGTGAACATGCCATGACAGGTGTGGTGTTGTGATTATCTCTCAAGCTCATCAAGTGATAGCCTCTTACTTCGTATACCACGGCCCGAGTATTGTTGTTTAGTCCATCGGCCGTTCCAACGAGCAGCAGCATCCTGCTAGCCTTGTTCTTCGTGGTTTTCACTTTCTTTGCTTTCCTTTTGTTGACTTGGATCCTTGTCCTCGGCGACATGGGGTTTACGAAGCATTGCTTCGTACACATTCGACCCTGTATTTCGTGCCAACAGATTCGCCACTTCTCAGCCCCGAGATATGTCATTGCGAGCCAGGAGGCGGTATTTGCAACCGTTTCCTAATATTCAGCTTACCTATCCCCCTCATCACGTAGTACTTTTGTCCTCCATGTCCGCATGTGCTCGGCAGGGCAGGACACAACAGTGCAGCAGGTGAGTGAGGTGGACATGGCATATCACACCTTAGCATTCGACTCGCTGCTCACAGGAAAGCCAAAACAACAACCGATTTCCCTTTCTAGACAGCCCCATAATACACCCAGTTGATGTCTCCCTCAGAGTTGGCTGGTGGACGGCGTCTTTCGACAGGCATCTCCGTAATTGTGCCAAGGGCCACGGGATGGCGTATTGGAGAGAAACTACCAGAAGGTGCGTGACTCTGTAATTTCTCCGAGCGCTTGGGCGCTGGGACGTTCAGGGGACATACAAATACGGACCATTCATAAGACACACAGCCATGGAAAGGGAGAGAAAGAATCGACAGGAACCAGACTATTGTCTGACAACGTGCCGGGGTGTGATAAAGTTGGGCGACCGACCCTCAACAACGCGTTCTTATTGACCGAAGCGAGTTAGACCGAGGTGAGCACGGAGCAAGGAGTAGAATACGAAGGAGAGAAGAAAAATGTCTGTCTGCGGACCGTTGGAAGAGGAGAAAGAAGGACGTCGAATACGACAGGCTAGGGCAGGGATGGCAGTGGCGACGACCGTGCGAGATGAGACGGCTGAGAAAGGTCAAGTGGCAAGCGAAGATCCAAGACGAGACAAAGCGGGAGAAGAGAGAAGGGGCGGAATGTGAATGGAACAAATGCATCGTAGAGTGCATCGAGTGCCTCAAGGTTAAGGGTGGTCCAATGATTCCGGATGAAGCAGGGCGGCGACTTTGCATATACCGCACCACATGACGTCGAATTGGTGTCGCTTCACTTTTTGGTCGAGCTACAAGATGGCTCCGTGGTCCCTATCTACGAGCATTGATGAGCCTATCGATATTCCACGATCCACAGCCAACCGCCACAGTCGGCCGTCTTGTATATGTGGCCTTGGCGAGATACGTTTACTCGTAAGCCGTACGGAGTACATATGTGGATGCTCTGTTCGTCGAGTATGCTCCAACAAAATCACCGGGTTAAGACTGCTCCGTTACACCCCCCCCTTGCCTCTCCTCGCCTCCTCGCCGAGTTCTGGATCCTGACCTACGCCTCTGACCAAGATAGTCGAGACAAAAGTCGACGCGAAGTATCTTTTGCAAAACTGAGACCTGCAATTGTCTCTAGATCTACACCGCTGACTCTATGCCTGTAAGCATCTGTCCGGGGTACTCATCAAATGCCAAATGCCTGTGCATCAGATACTTTGGGTATCAGCTATCAACCTCGGGCCGCTTCCTCTTCTTGCTCTTCTTCTTCCTTGTCTTCTCTTCCTGTCCCGTGTTCTTCTCGTCCCGCGCTCCTCGTACTGGGCGCCCTTATCGCCATCTGCTGCCGGCTCCGTCAAAACCAGTGCGCCATTGCGTCCCAGCACCATCCGTCCCGCCTCTTCCAGCAGGATCCCAAACGCTAGCAGCGCCGTCTCGTCCATGCTGCGTTCGTCAATCAGTCGGCAATCGGCGGGCAGATTGGCTGCTTGTCGGGCCACGCCCGCGCCCTTCACTGCCTCCTCTTCTTTGACTTTTTCTTCGTTTTCTTCTTTTTCTTCTTTTACCTCTCCTTTCACTTCCTCTTTTACTTCCTCTTTTACTTCTTCCTTTTCGTCTCGTCCCTCCGGGGCTCGCTGCTTTGGAACTCGGCCGTGCACCTCGTAGTAGTGGCTCGCATAGTGGTGGACGGCCTTGACCAGCTCACTCGGAGGCAGGACGTTCGCCGGTAGGTCCGCGTGTGCAAAGTATGTGTCTGTCTCTTCGTAGCGCGGCGGTGCGCCTACGCTCCGGAACAGCGCTTCCTCCGGCGCGAGCTTCGCGTGGCGGTACTTGATGGGTTGACCCGGCCATTTGGGCGGTCGTGGTTCGCGTACACGGGTGCGGCCTAGACACAGCATGTGTGAGACAGAGTCGCATAGTGCTGCGCTGCACGTTCCAATTTTTTCACGGACAAAGAGGAACTTACCCCCCACGGCGTCAAAGACGCCTTTGCGCCGGTGGTTGTAGCGGCTGGTCGTGCGACCATGGCGGTCTTCAGCGCCGCTGTCGGATGGGGCGTCGCTGTGGACGCTGCGGCTTCGGGCCGGCGGCGCATCCAAGACGTTGTGCATGTCCATGCCTGTTCTGGACATTGTATCGATATGTTGAGTTTCTGCTGCTCTTCTTCTTCTTTCTCCTTTCCTTCTCTTTCCCCCACAAGAAACTTCAGTCGCTTGTTCGCTTCTCCTATCTCGGACACAGCGCGTCAGCAAAGGGTCGTGCCGGGTGGTGGAATAGCGGCATTTCGCGATGCCAGCTCAAGTGCCAAAGACTCGTCGCGGGTCGTAGGCTACAGCGGGGCGGAGATTGGAGAGAGACGCGAGGTGTCGGTGAATGTTTTGGGGATGTAGTTGATGTTGGGTTGATGTGCCGTTCGTGACTTTCGCAAGCGGCGAGTTTTGCTGGTGAAATAAAAGTGGGTCATCTGATCCACTTGATCTAGGGCTGTAGCGTACTCAGTAGTGCTGCTTTTGAACGCAGCCTCGTGCACGTCACGACGTCACGACCACCCTCCTGCATACAACGACCTCTCAACGCTCTCACCACGCAGCACCAGTCACTTCGCTGTCTCCACCGCACACCTCGACAATCTCAGATGCATGAATGAACTCCTGAATGAGCGGGCGGCGGGCCGTCTTGGCCAGAACGCTTTTGCGCGCCGCGTCTCTACCGACTTGTTGCACGCATTTCGGCCAGCACCAAGACTGCGATTCGATGGCGGCGAGCTGGGAACCAACATTGACGTTGACGAGAGCGGTGGCGCCTCCTCGAGAAATGGCAGACAGGGCCGCGACATCTGGGCGCACCAAGCCGGTGTCAACGCCCTAGCGCTTGAACGGTTTGATGGGCGAATGTAAGTGTGACCTTTTCACCATTTTACCAATTTCTGTTTTTTTTGGGGGGTTTTTTCCCCCTTAAATCACACCCTGACACATTGCCCGCAGCATGATCTCCGGCGGCTCCGATGCTACGATACGCATCTGGGACCTCGAACAGGCCAACTTTGCCGACCCGTCTAGCCACACGTTCCGCCCTGTCGCCGAGATCGCGCGCGCAGGTGCTGTCGGCGGACCCAACACTCGCGGCCCATTCCGGCCACAACACCAGCAACCACAGGCTACACACATACAGAGTAGCCACACGCCGGTCCGCAAGAGCCAGGGGCATCGCTTTGGCGTGACGCACCTTTCCTTCTACCCGTTTGACAATGCTGCTTTCCTGTCCTCGTCTTTCGACCAGACACTCAAGCTCTGGGCCACCGACAGCGCGCGCCTCTCGGGCTCTTTCGACCTCGGCTCCAAGGTGTACAGCCATGCCGTCTCACCGATCGCCGACCACCTGCTTGTCGCCTGCGCTACGCAGCACCCGGCCGTGCGCCTGGTTGACCTGCGGTCCGGTGCTGCCGTGCAATCGCTTGTGGCTGCCGGTCAGGTTTCGGGTGGCGTGTTGTCGGTCGCCTGGTCACCACGGCACGAACACGTACTGGCCAGTGGTGCGGTGGATGGAACGGTGCGCATCTGGGACGTTCGGCGCGCAAGTGGGCTGGTGGCCCTGCTGGACCAGGAAGACTCGTTGGGCCAGGCCGGCCTAGGCAGTCAAGCTCGCCCCGCACGCGCTTCCGCCAAAGCCCACGCCGGCCCTGTCAACGGCCTTGCTTGGACCGACGATGGCGCCTTTCTCGTGTCGGCGGGCCACGACCGCCGCATCCGTGTGTGGGACATGGCCACCGGGGCCAACACGCTGGTCAGCTTTGGCCCATCGGTCCGCAATAGCGGGCTCAGCAGCGTTCCCATGGTTGTCACGCCTACCGGTTTGACGGCACCGCGCCAGGAACTGCTGGTGTGGCCCAACGAATCCGAGGTGCTGGTGTTCCGGCTGCACGACGGCAGCATTGTCACGCGGCTGCGCGGCATGGGCGCCACCCAGGCGGCCGTGCGTTTGCCAGAGGCGCCGGCGCCGGCGCCGCCTCCCATCTCTTCTGCGTCGTCCTCCGTGGCATCCAATCCCTCTCGCCCCCGACCGGCCGTCGCGCCAACACCGGCTGACCGTTCTTCGGCCCGCCGCAACCGTGTAACCTCGCTGGTCTGGCGTGGCGCTGGTGGCTTGGGCAGTGAAAAGGGCGGCACAGTTATGGGCGGCCGGGACGCCGTGGGCGGGCTCTACAGTGGCCATTTGGACGGCCAGATACGCGCTTGGGTTCCTTCGACATCGACAAACACCGATGAAGACTTTGTCGAGGACGACGCCGATGCTACACCGCAGGCCGTCGAGGAACGAGACCGCAAGCGCCGCGCCCTGGACCAGGCGTACCGTAGCCTGATGGGCACGCAAATCACGTTTCGCTAGGCAGTCCTTTGTGGGAGAAAATAGGATGACGATTCGATGCCGTTTTGCCAATATTTGCATTTATAGCCACCGTTTTCTATAAGCACCCAATAAACGACGTAAAACAGTATACGACGTAAAACAGATGACAGCGTCACATCCGGGACCGGCAAAGAAGGCCATGGAGCAGATAGATTTGTCACTACGACGTATTGTCCAAGGAATCTTTCACCAAATTGTATAGAGACATCCAGGCATCGTGCAGGATCCTAGTACGGCCCCTTAACCTTTAACTCAACTCCGTTGGGGCAGTCGGCCACTTGCCTTTGTCGGACGCATCATGCAACTTTCTCTTCTCGTACTGTACATTTTGTACTTGGGTTTCTCATTCACCAGACTTTTCTTCACAATCTTGTCTCACTTGATGGCAACTCTAGACCCCCCAACATGGCGTCAATGTGTCAGGCTGGGGCCTGTCGTGGGGGCCACGGTGAACTGTTGCTACGTGGGTCTGTTGGTTCACCTTGGAAGCGTTCTGGTCCACCTTCAAGCGCCCTCGTCCCCTGCGTCTTTGCGACGTTGTGACACTGTCTAACCTTGCTTTCGGGCCGTCACGCTGCCGGAAGTCATCTCCTGCATTCCAGGGTCGATTTGAGACGAGACGAGTCCAGAAGTGACGAGGAAATGACGACATGAGCATCAGTTACCATACTCGTCACAGTACCAGTCACATTTTGCCGTGTTTTTGACGTGTTTTTGGCACGCTCGACACGTTGGATGAGATTCATAAAAGGAAAGGGAAGTCCGAGGGTAATTATACAGTATCTTGGAAGTTGTCCCGTATGTGGTTGTGGGATTTCTCCATTTTCAGGCCCCGTTTTGACGATGTTCTTTTGTACTGTAGGTGTCGTTCCAAACTCGGTCGCTCCTTCTTCACCTCCAGGTGTCTGGTCACTCCTTCTTTATCGCTATCGCCCAATTGGCCCTATCTTAACCTAAATTGGTAATTGTGCCCAAAAAGGCAACTTGCTAGCTGGTGGTCGACTGTCGGCTATCGGCGGGCAAGGTGGGGTTAAGCGACAAAGGTCTCGAACGAGGAAGGCGGTCCGAGAAATCAGGAAGGTGCCAGCGAGCTATCATCAGAAGGTGAGTGGACGACGAGGAGGAGAGAAGAGATTTTCCCAACTCACCTGTGTCATACTCTTTTTGCTTCTCGTCGACAGGTTGAGAAGAAGAATTGACAGCACCAGCGTTCATTCCATTGCGCCCCTCCTTTCATCGATTGATCTCGGCCTTTTCAGACTTGTCAGTCAGTGCTGTCACTATTCGGAGCCGGCTCTTTCACCAAAGCACTAGCTGCTCTCCGTCGCACCTTTCACCTCCCCCTTTTCTTGATCCCGACGACTTCAACCTCCTTTCTCGAGCTTCCAGTTGAGCTTCCTGTCGAGCTCCAGTCCCGCCCACGACACGCAAGCCGACCTCTCTCCAGCCCTGGTCCCCATCTTCTCTCTCCTCGCGCAACAATGGCCGCCCTGGTCAGCTCCCGCGCCTTCTTGCGGCCCACCCGCTCATCTGCTGGCCCAGCCAAGCTGGCTTTTGCCTCGACCTCCGCCGCCGCCCTCGCCCGTCCTGCCTTCGGCAGCTCTCTGCCCTCTTCCTTCCGCCGGTATGCCTCATCTGGCAGCAGCAACGACGCCTCTCTCCGCAAGACCGCCCTCTACGACCTTCACATCCAGCACGGCGGCAAGATGGTTCCCTTTGGCGGCTTCCACATGCCCGTCCAGTACTCCGGCCTCTCCGTCAGCGCCTCCCACCACTTCACCCGCGAAAAGGCCTCGCTCTTTGACGTCGGCCACATGGTTCAACGCCACTTTACCGGTCCTGGTGCTGCTGCCTTTCTGGAGGCGCTGACGCCATCGGGCATTGAGGCCCTTGCGGTCCACCGCAGCACCCTCAGCACCTTTTTGTGGGCCAACTCGAGCGGCGGCATCGTCGACGATACGGTCATTACCCGCCTCGGCCCCCATCACTTTTACGTCGTCACCAACGCCGCCTGCCGCGACAAGGACGATGCCTACCTGGCCCACTGGCTCGCCGACGAGAAGCTGCGCGACCGTCTGCCGGGCGCCGTCCACCACGAGGAGCTTGCCGGCTGGGGCCTGGTTGCTCTCCAGGGCCCTCTCGCCAAGGACATTCTCGCCGAGTGCCTGGCCGACGGCCAGGCCGCCGACCTGCCCAACCTCTTCTTTGGCGGCTCCCTGTACGCCCGCCTGCGCCTTCCTGCCTCGACGACCTCATCCCTTAAGGAGGCCGAACTCTCGAGCCCGCTGCTGATCAGCCGTGCCGGCTACACCGGCGAGGACGGTTTTGAGATCTCCATCCCGCCCGAAGAGACCGTCGCCGTCACTGAGGCCCTGCTGGCCACTGGCGGTCCCGAGCGCCTGCAGTTTGCCGGCCTGGGTGCCCGCGACAGCCTGCGTCTCGAGGCCGGTATGTGCCTCTACGGTCACGATCTGGACGACACAACGAGCCCTGTCGAGGCTGGCCTGTCCTGGATCATCCCCAAGGCGCGCCGCAACGACTTCTCGTTCAATGGCGCCGAGACCATTTTGGAACAGCTGCGGCCCAAGTCGCAGGGCGGTGTGGGCGTGACCCGGCGGCGCGTTGGTCTGGTTGTGGACGGTGCCCCCGCGCGCGAGGGTGCCGAGATTGTCGAGGCCGGCGAGTCGGGTGCGGTGATTGGCCGCGTCACGAGCGGCTGCCCGAGCCCGACCCTGGGCAAGAACATTGCCATGGGCTACATCAAGGACGGTCTGCACAAGTCCGGCACAGAGGTGGGCGTTGTTGTGCGCGGCAAGACACGGCGTGCTGTTGTGACCAAGATGCCGTTCGTGCCGGCCAAGTACTGGAAGGGTGTGTAAGGAGAGCAGATGGAACACAACGACTTGGTGGATGGACAGAAACGAGAGATGTAAAAGGAGTTGTCTTCAACGACGATTTACTCAATTGGGTTGGTTATGTCATGGGTCTTTATTTTTGCTTTAATTTGAGTGGGCGTTTTTTTGTGCTTGTTATTTTCCGATAGAAGCTCAACCTGGGTATAATAATGAAAAGCAGATGAGAAGCATCTCAGTCACAATATACGAATGTAGAGAACATTAAGCTGAAGACGACGAAATTAGGTAGTAAAACACAGCAGATCACCATCTATGAACCCCTAAAAACTACTCTGCGTATGATCATCAGATTCAAGCTTGATTTAGCTTCGATTTCTCTTGTCACCCTCAACCAATGGCTTTAGTAGCAAGCTGAACATACACCGGCCGCATTGCAACTGGCACGGATCTATGAGAAATGACTTAAAAAGCAATCTTAAAGTATGGCGTGTGGCAGTCACTGTTCATAAAGAGAAACTGTGCTGCGGCCCAGCAAGAACGTTGTACCGCCAATGAGATGGAATACAAGGAAAGGTCATAAATATTCATAATCAGAATGAAGAGGCAAGTGATCATTGCTATTTTGCCACTATATAGAACACATCGAGAGAGAAAAGGAGCCATTTATTGGTTGGTGTTTACTAAATTCCCTTGGATACATATGAAGATACGAGCCTTTCTTTCTCGTCTCGTCTCGTTGGTTGACACTTTTGTCTCTTAAATGATGACGATATTTTTCACTCATTTATTATCATTTTCACTAATATATTCGAATAAAGCAGCTACAAAAACAGCTCAATAGTTTCCTTTTCTTTTTTGCACATTGTATTGTCAAAATATAGATGAGAATAATCAAGAAACAGTTCTTTGCTTCTCATGATCGACGAGCAAGTCAAATGCCTTTTGTATCACCAAGGCGATAAAAAAAAACCTAATGAGAAAGGCTGTTGGTGGTAATAGGAATAGTACCTGGTACCTCCAATAGCCTAAGTCCACGGATACAATGATGTAAAAAAAATGAAAATACGCGAAAATGCTGGTCGCTAGAGTGTGAGGGTAAATTAGAACGCTGGAGATGCAAGTTCCAAAAAAAAACTAAATAAATGAAAAATGAGAAAAGGGAAAGGCTCTTTATGTGATCTTCTCCAGCTTGTCGCTGCTAACAGAAGAGACAAAGGCGTGGCGCAAAAAGTGCAGCCAGAGCTCATCCTGCTCCTCCTTTTTCTGCTCCTTCTTTTTCTTCTTCCTTTTGCCGGCGTCCTCAAATCCACCGCCGCCCTCCTCGTCCTCTCCGACATTGTCAACGTCCTCGACATTGTCACCGTCTTCAATGACTTCACCGTCACCGATGTGGGAGACGGACTTGCTGCTCGCGTTCTTGCCCATGCGGTAGGCCATCTTCAGCAGGCTGTTGACGGTCATGTCGGATAAGCTGTAAATTTTGTCGGTAAAGGTGCTGTATTCGACCTGATAAGCAAAGGGGTGCGGCTTGGGCTTGTCCTTTTTCGGCTTCTTGTCGCCATGGTCGCCCTTGCGCCACTTGTTGCTCTCGATGCTGTCGTCGTTGCCACCGTTGCTGCCAGCACCAAACTCGACCGTCATGTCGTTGTTGAGGTACGTCAGGTTGGCAAAGTACTGTGTGTAACCGCGCAGGGTGAGAGGCTGTGGCGAGTAGGCCGGGCCAGGCTCAGCCGTCTTGGCTGGTCCTTTGGGGACGACAAGGTTAGGGTCTGTCTTGCCGCTGTTCTTCTTCCTGCCCCCATTCTTATCCTTCTTGCCTCTCTTGTCCCTGTTGTCGCTGAACTTCTCCTCCTCATGCATGGGAGGCAGCTGGTCGTCCGGCAGGACGGGCACAAGGCTGGGCCCGTCGGTCCAGACCTCGGTATTCTCCATACCGGTGATGTTGTACTCGACAACACGCAGGGCGGGAAGATAATTGGGCACGATGCTGGGCTGACAAATGAAAGCTGGTAGCGCTCGGCCCACTTGTGTGACAGCTTCGGACCCTTCTTCTTCTTGTTCTTCTTGTTCTTCTTCTTCTTCTTCTTTTTCTTTTCCACGTCGACCTCGCCATCCTCGGCGTCAGTAGCGGCGGCAGCCTCATCAATGGCCTGCGGCTTGGGTAGTTTGGACCACTCGCTGCGCAGCTCCTGCAGGTAGTCCGTCGTCGACTGAATGTCCATCTCATCCTCCATGATGGCGCGGACAACTTCCTCTGGCTCGTCGAACTCGTCTTCGTCGTACTCCTCGATGGAGAGACCCTCAACGTCGGCACGCGATGCACCAATCAGGTTGTAGTTGATCTCCTCTGTGTCCTGCAGCAGGAAGTGGTCGACATTCATGTGGCCATACATGCTGCTGACAATGACATCGCGATACTGACGCAGCCACAGCGTGTACTTTTGCCAGCACGTCTCGTCCCACAGCTGCTTGCTGCCAGTACGTGCCGGCGGGATGTGGCCAATCAAGATGGCCTTGACGCCGCGCTCACGCATAAACTGCAGCTGGATGCGCAGCCACTCGAGCTGCTTGAAGCCCGGTTCCGATGGGTTGACGCAGTCGTCGATACCGGCATTGCGGTCGAAGAAGTAGAGCGTGTTCAAGCTGAACACGGCGAGGCGGTTCGGGATGACCTCGACGTAGAACCAGCCACCAAACTCAAAGGAGTGACGCTGCTCCTGCGGGATGAAGCGGCCCCAGATGTCTGTGTAGCGCTTAAGCCATTTGTTGGGGCCGGGCAGCAACACGTTGTGTGGAAAGAATGTCGTTGTTGCCGAGCGTCGGCACAATGGGGATGCGGAGGCCCTGGCCGGAAGGGTCTTCGAAAAGATCGACGAACTTGTCGGCGATCAGCTGGTTGGAGTTTTGGACCTGCGAGGGCGAGCGTGGAATCTGCTCGTCGCTGTCGTGGCGGGCAGAGTCGCCGGTCCAGACGACAAAGTCGATATCATCGCGAATATTCTCAGCGATCCAGTCGAATGTGGCGTTGATGAGCGAGTAGGGGGTATCGCAGTCGGAGGTCTCGGCGCCGTATGTGCCGGCCGAGCCTTTGCCACGGTGACAGGCATTTTCTTCAGAAGTTGAGGAGTGAATTTTGTAGAATTCGTCAGGATGCAAATCTGTCACGGGCGTACAATGCGGTGATTAGTTCTTGCTTTGACAGTAGTTGGTGGCGGTGCACGCTTGTTTGGGCTGCATATGGGATGGTTGTATGGCGGTGTCAAGAAAAAATCGAGCTGCCATCTATCCCGTCTCGAGCATATTCGAGACGTAGGGTATAAACGGCAGGGCCGAACGTGTTTTGTAGGGTGTGATTCGCATGCAACCCGCAAAAATAACAAAACAGATAGCTGGTAGCCGCAGTGGGATTTTGGGAAGAAAGCTCACCTGTGATATGCAGGAACTTGCCATGCAGGCGGCGCGGGCCAGAGCCAGCCTCACCCGGCGCATCGCCCAGTACGCGTTGGGACCCGCCCGGTCGCGACCACACCTGCGGCAGGCGGCCGAGGGGACTGGCGACGGCAGCGGCGCCATAAAGGAGGAGTGGGAGAAGGCGGGAGAGCGACATTGTGTTTGAGGGCGTCGAAGCGGCGCGTTGCCGTCGTGATGTGGTCGAGGACCGCATGGCTGTGGTTTGTGTAAAAGCGCGGTGTTGGGCGCAAGATGTGTGGGCAGGGTGCGGCGCTGCCGCTGTCGATGCTGAGGGCTGCGCAGAGACGAAGAAGAGTTGTAGAAAGCAGAGCAGAGCAGGCTAGAGGGCCATGCAGCTCAATACAGACGGTGAGGCTATTCAGAGGAGAGGCAGCGACGTTGAAAAGGGAGGAGAGAGAGAAAAGAGGAGTCGAGGAAGGAAGGGCGGGAGAGAACAAAGAAATTTAGCTTCTGGAAAGAACTGTCGGCGAGGCAGGAGCGATGGAACGATTTTGACGTGCTGATGGAATGCTTGAATGCCCTGTACCAACAGCCCCCTTTTCTCGAGTGTTTTCCTGTATTCGTTTGTGTTTTTTTTCTTGGCCCGTGTCTGACCGTGATCAGCGGCGTCCAGGCAAATATGTAAAAGAGGCTGCACACACTTGTTGGGATGTACTATGTAGGTGTCGAAATGTCTTATGCGACAGCAATGGGCAGGGGTGGCAGGGCTGGCTTCAGGTCATTCGTCCCCTAGAACAGGCGGACCGTAGGGCACGTGCAGGGCTAGGTTGCGGACAGTTTGTTGCAGGTTCCAGCGGCCCCACAGGCTGGCTTTAGTGACGTATTGCTGACAAGTGCCGCCAGAACTGGCTGTGAGAAAATCGGAAGGAAGTGGCGAGACAATGACGGCGAACGTGTGCGGAGAAAAATGAAAATGCCACGGACGAAGAGAAGAAAAACAAAGCAGTGGTAGGAGAACCAACAACCATTAATATTAGAAAACATTGACATCTAGAAAAGGGGGTTCTTTTCGACCTTTAAGGGACTGCCTGGCCTTTTTCTGTCTTTTGTGTGAGGGGCCCGGGCTTCAAAGCCGTTCTCGAGCCCGAGCCAGTCTTGGTTCATTTTCTGACATTGAGCATCCGCAAGGAATATCGAGACAAGACAGCCGAGATCAGCTTGATACGAATGGACAGGCATACGAAGTAGACAAACGAAGAACCATTATGGCACAGAATAGCACTCTTCGGACAGTCCCTCCACCCCAAATCTGCAGCCTATGCACGATGCACGATCCAGGCGGCCATTTCGCCATCTCAAATCCGACCGCTCGCGCCCAGTCGTTTTGCCCACCTGCTCAATCATGGCGCCTGTTTTGGACTGCGTAGTGAGTAGAGCATTGTTTCGATTTTCTCGGCGTTGTTGCCGTAGGGCGACGGCGGCCAACAAATAGACCAAAATGGAGCCAGTTGAACCAGTCGTCGTGCAGGAAGCTCCCACGTGTGGCCAGCTTTGGTGGAGTTTCATCCTGTCCTTGTGGTAGTAGCTTGGCCTTAGCCGTGCGAGATCTCCACCCCCATTGTGCTCACAACATCCCATCCACAGCTACACAGTATTTCTCTCTCCTTATTTTTTCTCCTTATTTTTTCTTCTTTTTTTCGAGAGCTTGTCCGCCTTTCTTTGGTATTGAGCCTTATCTTCGCGGGGCTATTTTTACATCTCGGCGATGGGGACGAAAAGTACTGACGCACATCGACCAGGACACGCGAGCACATGAACTTTCCTATACGGCCAGGATATCCTGCTTGATGGGAAGTCTTGTCGTGGGATGGCCCCTCCAGTTTTACGAGCAGCACCTGCATGTGACGAAGGAACTGGCAGTCGGCCTGAAAGGACATGCTCCCTCACAAACGGTTTCTGCTCTGTCACCTCCTTCCTCCCCATCTGTGGTTGCGTGCGTCGTCCACCGCGGAGATCGACGGTGACGACTAGAGTGGCCGGTCTTCCGGGATCTCGACGGGGCTTGCCGCAGAGGTTAGGGCGGCACAGAGAGCGAAACTCTCGTCAACACACGGGGGATCTGGTCCTCGGTGGGCCATGGACCCTCTGCTACTTTGGCATATGGATCCTCTCCTCTCTGTCCCCTTCTCATACTCCACTACTTGATTGTGGTCTCGTGTGCAATATCCTTTTTCTGACTTGACCGCAGTACTGTGCCCCTCATTTCGGTTTCCTGCCCCTCATGTGAGCCAGTCTGCACGTCGTACGTCGTAGATCGGTTTCGAACCTTGATGGCCGCGCGATGGAGGTTGAAGCAAGGAGGGGCAAGGAGAGAGAAAAAGACATGGAGATCAGGGAATTAGGGGGAGGATGGCCTCGGCGGACATATTTCGTGTCGTAAGCCTATGTATATTGTCAGTTGTTGCCTGTCTCTGACATTATACGAGGTAATTTGTAAAGCGCAGGCTGATGTCAACAGGCGGTCGCCATCTTCGCGAGGCCCTGAAATGGAGGGTAGCCATGGCCTCTCTAGTAGAGGGCGCGATTGTGACAAATGAGCGAGTCCAAGAAGCAACCAAAGAAGTGTTTGGCTTTGAGTTTAAAGGTTTTGAGGGTCAATGGTCATGCCGTTGATGCTTCCTGTCAGTTGGTAGGTCGTCTGGATCGAGGACCCTTATTTCTACGTACTATTATCAGGGGATCGGACGGACCCGCATAAAGATGTGGCTGGTGTATCATGCGCCACATGCTGAAACACTAGTGGGGCACAGTCGACTTTATCAACAATTGAAAATTTCTTCTGCTCCTTCTCTCCTCTTCTTCTTTTTTTCTCTACGCAACGTCGCGCGCTCTGAACCACCCCTCGCCTTCGGGTGAGAAGGGAGTTTGGAAACTTGAGATCTGTATTCTATTCGATGCGGTCTCTTATGCGAGCGGTTGCTAGATTGACTTTACAAGGCCCGCTCGTTTGAGGGAATCCAGAGCGGTTTTACTGCAAGGATTGGTTCCTATGGTTTTACGCGGGCACATCTTATCGAACTTTGCTGCTGCACATCCTTATTGACATACTCGTGCCATACACGAACTTCTGGACTACTTTCTTTACAACGAGACACTGCCCTCGGTCGCGATACTGTTCCGCTGGGAAGCATCTTTTTGAGATGGATGCAGGGAATAGCCCGCTGGGTAAGGTGGCTTAAAGGGTATCTCACTCTTTTCCATCTATCTTCCTTTCAAGACTCCACGTGATCGTCTCACAGACAATGCCGAGCCCAGCCATTCCAAATTCTACAGCGGAAAGGCAAGATTCTGGGCTTGGGTCGCAGTTTGGCTTTCCATTGTTTCTACTATATACAACGTCCTTTGTAGTTGCTTGCTCTCCAAACCAATAAAGGGGTGGGGTCCGGCGTCCTACTTGTTCTCATTGGCCAACCAGCCGCTGGGGCTTCTGCACTTTGCATGCACGAAGTGATCACACCGTCGCTTTCTACGTGTTTCTGTGCGTTGTGTGTGCTGTGCTGTCTATTTGTACGAGCTTTGTCTCTCTGTGAGTTGGTTGCCTTGACCCCTCCCGTCTTCCGATCTCAATAGGACTAGGGCCCTGGCTTGCATACAGGCTAGGAAGGTTGAATCCATGCATGCCTTGGGAACAAAATCAGGAAAATGTGAAGAAGCGAGGGAAGAAAAAGGAAAAGCGGTGAAAAAGAGACGGAACGGAACTGGCGGACGACGATACATGGCAAGTTCAGTGGTGCGGTCTTCCTCCATGCTGTGTACACATGTATTGACAGGTAATGGGGGTGCGTTAAAGAGCGAACCAGCGGGATTCCCCCCTCCCATCATCCGCGTGAACACGGCCCATGATCCGCCGGGAGCATCACAGGCAAATCTAGATGAGGGGAAAAACAAGCGGGAATGGTAGAACAACAGAGGACTAACAATAGTCCGCTCCTTCTATGATGTGCGTGCCGCGCTGCCCACTCTATCTTACCACTTTTCACATAGCGGGCGGTCGCAGCAGCAGCCGTCATCTCTGGCGATGCTGTCCTATTGGGGACAAATGCATATTGTCAAGACTCGGGAGTCGATCCCGCATTTCTGCGAGCCCATGAATGTCGATCGTGAGCAAACAAATTGTCCAAAAGGAGAGTATGCAGAGTCACGGAGGGGCCACATTTATAGATATTAGCGGACGTAGGGATCCGTTGTTGTCGAGCGAACAGAATATCGCGGTATGCGCCTCCGTTGGGCAGTGCGCATTTTTGCATATATGAACAAGGCTTTCCCTTCCATTTCGATCTACGGCCAAGCATACATGTCGCCCCATATCCTCCTCGGCACCGTGGGTGGCAATGTGTTGATAGGTTACGCAACGGGGGCTATAAAAACTGCACCAGGCACACGCATTATGCAGATGGGACATTTACCATTGTATCTCGTTTGTATCTAAATGCGCGTAGCACAAATAGATTTGATTTTAGAAATGGCATATGAACGAGCGTGAAGGCGATGCACATGTGAATAGAACGTTGAATTTTGTTTGGTAGATGAAAGCATGACAACAAAAGTACTAAAGGAAAGAATAAGAAAAGAAACCATGAAAGCTCCGGGGGTCTGATCGTTTTACCCCTCCATCCACATCGATCATGTGTCGTGATATCAAAAGAAGAAGAAATGCAAAAAGCGCCGTCCCTGATTGGAAGGAGCTTCAATACCCCGTAACATCAAAATCCTGAAAGCGCCCCCCCCAAGTCTAAAGATGTCCTGTATCCCATTGTCCCTGTTCCCCATAGTAAGGTGTTGAAGAAGAAGAAAACGACGAACCCAGTCGTGGCTTAAAAAAATAAGTGACAAAGAAGTGAAGAGAAAGTATGTGCAGAGAAAAGAGTCGTAAAATGGTTTTCATAGTCGTAACAATCCAGTTTAGATCCAGACGGCAGCAGCCATGGGCCGCGACTCCGCAAAGAAGGTGGACATGAGGCCCTGGATGTCGCTGATGTACGACTCTGCACTGTACTTCTTCAATCCTTGGCGAATGAGTTCGCGTTCTTCCTCGGCAAAGACGGGGTTGGAGCTCATGGGAGCCGGTTCCTCGATCAGAGCCTCCTCCTTGCCAAACTCCTCCACGAGCTCAGACACCTTGGCCAGCTCGTGGCCAAAAGGATGAGACTCGGGGTAGTCCTTCTTGTGGGAGACAGGCGGTGCGGCACTGTTCATGACCGAGGCGATGGTGTTGGGAGCGGCACCAAACGAGGCGGAGGGGGCGTGGTGGGCCGACGACGGCTTGACGGTCGAGGTGTGCGATGTCGACGTAACGCTAGTGCTGGTCGAGCTCGACGATGACCGCGAGAAGCTGAAGCTGGCCTTGGTGGAAAGCGAGCGGACTGACTGTTCTGACAAGCGCGAGACAGAGCGGTTGCGCATGAGGCCGTCGTACGACTTCTTGGTGTGAGAGGGGGCGCGCTGTGGGATGGCGGGGGCCTCGGACGCGGGGAATGCGGCGGTGCCGGCCTGTGCGGGCGAAGCGTTTGGGGCTGCTGGTGGCATCGGCAGATGCGATGCCGAGGCCGCTGACCTCCGGCGTCATCTGTCTTGGCGGCATGAAATAGCAGGACAGATGGTTCGGCTCGGGCGACATGGCGCGCTTGTCGTCGGGGAACGGGGTGTCCGGGCTGGTCGGCGGCGTAGACGCAGCGGTGTAGCCAGAATCGGACTCATCGTCGGATTTGCTGGAAGTAGACGGCGAGGACTGGACGGCGACGGTGTTGACCCGGGGGAAGATGTCAGGCGCGATGTAGGAAAGCATGTTGGTGGTGTGCGTCAGCTCAACAGGTGCCGAGATCTTGTTGCGGATGGAGCCGTGAGTCGTGAAAGCCTTGGTCGATTGCTTGCGGTGGAGCAGGCCATCATACATGGTGCTGCTGCCGTTGCTGGCGGCGGCGTCCTTGTTGTCTTTGAGTTCCAGGGTTTGCCGCACCCGGCGGGTGGTAAAAGCTCTTGCGAGAGACATGTCGAATGTATGAAAGTATAAAGGGAAAAAAAAGTAAGGCGATTTTCAAAAAAAATGATGAAGCTCAAGATAGACTCCACTGTGGGGAGACGAGAAGAGGTGAAAGTTAAGGATGTCAAAAAAGCGAGAAGTTGAAAGTGAATAATGAAACGGTAAGAGGTTAAGGAGAGACTCTCTGAATTCTCAAAAAGTGAGAGCAGAAAATGCGCAAACAAAGCAGCGAAGATGGCGCTGAAGGAGAGGACAGAATAAAAAGGCGTCACACGTCAAAAACACAACCAGTCGTGAAATGCAGTGTTGACACGGCCTTTTGTGTGACGGGCGCAGTGGCAAAAGGGGACTTTCCTGACGAGGGACAAGAGAGACAAAAAGCTCGACAGGTGATGTTGTGTGTCGCCTGGCGTTCCTTGGATTTCCTTGGATAATGCGTCGTCGTTGTCTCTTTGTCCGATGTCTCTTTTGGGCGGCCCCAAGGGACAAGAAGCGGAGGGTAGATAAGAGAAATATAAAGAAACAAACAAGGAGCCAAAGAACCCCCAAAGAACGAGAGGGCAAGGGCGGCACAAACAAAGAAGGGACACTCGGCAGGCCGGTGGCTGTGATTGGCTGGCAGGGCGGATGAAGGATGGGTGAAGAAAGCGTTGACCCCTCCACGACCGTTTAGGGAAGGTACGGGCGGCTCGAGTGGAAGATTCCCCTTTCAGGCGCGAAAGTTTTTCTTAGGACAAGGGCGACAGGAAACCAGTCCCTCTTGTTAAAAACACTGCGGGTTTTGTGGGTGGGTTGCGGGCCTTACGATGCCTGTGTGCGTCGTGCGTGTGCGTCTATGTTGTCCAGTTGAGTGACTTTGGTTGTCTAAGACTTTTCTCTCCCTGCGCTGGAGGACGAGAGGTTACCGAGAAAGGGCGGTGCGACTCTGGCGATGCGAGTCAAGAAATCAATGACGTGGAGAAAAAGAGTGAAGGGCAGAACGGTCTTTCTGGATCCGGTCCAGAAAAAAAGGTTAAGTCGTTCGTCGAGAATGCACGCTCCTGCGGTTTCAGGAATGTGACCGAGTAAGACTGTGGGAAGGAGCGATTGAGCTGCTAGGTTGAGCTCAAGTTGGTTCAGTTTCCAGTGGCTCAGTGATGAATGGTAGATAATGCGTAGATGCGTAGATGCGTAGATGCGTAGATTTGCTGGCGAGCGTATGTCGTAGTTTCGATCCTGAGATCTGTGGTTGTAAAAAAAGTAGTCCTGCTGGAATAAGAGTCGCGCCTGCGACAAAAAGAGTGTGAACTGTGCACGTTGTGTGCGACGGCGGGCGGGACTCGAAGGAGAGACGGCGAGCAGCACTCGGTTGAAAAAGAGAACGTAAGGAAGTGACGATGGTGAAAGAAAGAAGAAGATGAGAAAGGAAGGCACTGGTGATAAAGGGAGCGTCGTAAGGAAGGAGCGAAGGAAAGGAGAAGGGACGACAGAAAAAGACAAGAGGAAACAAACCCCCGTCGTGGGGAAACACATCCACATATGAAGGAAGGACTGGCCCAGGTTGCCAACACCGTGGGTGCGTGGCGCACATGGCGATGCGGTCTTTCTCGACCAGTTGCTCTTGCCTTTTCAGCTCATGCAGGGTGCTTGTGCCTTTTGCCCCTGGATCATGACAAAAGTACAGGCTACAACAGCCGCAACGGCTTTTTAGTGAGAGAAGTCAGGTACCCAAATACATCACCATGCCCCCAACATCCAGGGGAGAAACCCGCTAGCAAGCCTAGCCCTGGCCTAGCCCTCGTCTAGCGGGAAGAGTTTTTTTTAGTCCCTGATCTGGCCCCCTCCAGGCGTCGACGGTCCTCTCTTCCCTTTCTTTAAGGGACGCTGTTAACCCTGGTCCTTGCGATCGGCGTACGTTCCTGGTGCGGCCCTGAGTTTGTGTTCGGTGTGGTTCTTTTTCCTTTTGCCCATTTTGCCTGCTTGCACCTTCTCCGATCGAGCGCTGTGCGTGTTTTTAGGCATCGCTAGTTCTAAGTTTTACTCCGTAGTGTTTAGTGTGTTTAGTGTGTACAGTGTGTTCAGTGTGTTGTGTGTTCAGTACGTGCGTGTCACGCCTGCCCTATTTTGCCTGTTTTGCTTATGTTCCGCTCAGACATTGCCGGTTGTTCTTTCTTTTTCCAGTGCGCCTCGTGCGTGTTCGCGTCAGCTGATGTTCGACAGCTGTCTTTCCCCCAACCTCTCGTCCGCTCTTTCTGTGCGTGCGACTCTTGTCTTCGTAGCTTCCCTGTATCTTCCACTGCAACTGCGACTCGTCTCCGCTGAAAAGGGAACATGGCCCCGTCTCAACTGGGAGAATCCCGTTCGCTTTGCTACGCCCGGACGGCCAGAGTTTCAATCTGTTCCTTCCCTCTGTATCCCTGTCGCATGTGTGGGTCAACATGCATATTTCTGCTGCATAGGATTGGTTGGTCTTTCCTTCTCGAGCCAGGGGTGTGTTTCTTTTCTTTCTTTTTCGTCTTTTCTCCCTTCGTTGTCTTTTGGGCATCATAGGTGCTCTCCTCTCGTTCCTCTCTTCCTGATCAGCTCTTCCTAATGGCCAATAGGCAAAACGGGCCTGACCAAAAAGACCACCACCAAATCGACCAAAACAGCCAGCCAGGCACAGACCTTGCCGACCCACCCTTCCACACTCTTTTCTTCTCAGGCTCCGGGAACCCCTTTGCGCCTTGGACGGCGGCGAACAGCGTGGGAGGAGTGGAGACGTCGACCGACAACGCACAAAAAAGTTCTTACGTTGAGGACAGAAATAAGACGAAAAAGAGGCGTTTTTTATCCCTGCCCCCCTGCAAGGAACCTCACATGTCTCCCTATGTTCGGTGCCATGTGTGCCTGCAGCAACAGAGTGCGTTGATGTGGTCAAGGCCAGCTTGACCAGGTCGTGATGCAGCAATTGCTGCAGATAGACTCACTTGCAAGGTGCAAGATGACGTGGTGCGCCAGGACAGGAGATCATACAAGAGTACGGCCGAGGGACAGCAGAAAAAACCAACATGTCAAGACGACCGCTGCCTGCAAGTGGTCCGCCGAACACGTCTCTGCAGTATGCGTAGAGCCAGACGAACGAACAACGAGCCGGAAAAAAGGGGGTCGGAGAAACACATTCGATACGTACCAGGTATGTCCACTCAAGTCGCTATGCATATGTCGCCACAGCGTACGTACCACAGAGACGTCTGGAGGCTCGTCTGGAGGCTCGTCTGAATAGTCGAGCAGCCGGCATAATCTGTTCCAGACCAGTTTGTGCCAGGCCTTGTGTGGTCAACCTTGTCGAGGCAGTACGCATACACAATTCAACCAGCAACAATACGCGAAAGTGCACGTACTCGTACCACGACGTGCAGCGTACGGTTGACGGATGTGAAGAGTTACAACCTCGAAAATGCTCCGAAGCTTCCCCAAGTAGGACAAGATGACCGCGCAAGAACCGTGGGGCCACCACAGTGGTTGCATCTGACGACTCCTCTCCGCTTTCGATGCTCTCTGCTCTCCCTCCTCTTTAGTAGTTCTCAGTGCAATACGACGTACATGTACATGTACAGTGGACCTGCGTGTGGACCTGTCTGTGGGCCTCGCCTCTGGAGAACAAAGCGACAAAAAAGGGCTTACCTCTCTGAGCCTGCTGGGGAGAAAGGGCGATCTCAGAACGCTAGTGGTCCTTTGGCCAACTTTGTTCCTTGCAGGTGAAACAATGCCCCAGGGGGGGGGGCTCGCCGTTGCCTATTGGCTGGTTGGCTTGGGCCCGGCGGTTCATTGGTGCAGTTGGTCGAAACAAAGTTTCAATGCAACAGAACATTGAGAGATAGAGAGGGCGCTCTCGTCTCGCTCTGTGCCATCTGGCGAGCTTTTTGTGAGCCATCTTGGGCCATCTGAGCACGTCTGAGCACATCTGAGCACATCTGAGCCACCTTGGCCACCTTGGCTACTCAAGCACAGGGAGCGAGAGCGAGCGCCTTGCTGACAAGGGCAAGATGTGTTTCAGACAAGAGAAACACCCGTAGCGAGGGAGGCGATCATCGCCGCTTGTTCGGGGGATAAACCATAGAAAGCTATCGATTTCTTCGGTAAAGGTATGGAGTCAGCCTGGGGCAACTGGGGCCCGCCTGAATCAACAGTAGCCAAGTCGGGCTGGCCAGGGAGACAATTAATCAAACCACGACTTACAAGCAACAAGAGGTTCTCGACGGACTGGTATGCTTGCAACCTCGGTTTAAATCGCATCACGTTAGAAGGAGGGACGGCGAGACATGGAGGCAGCAAGCGACGCACATGGAGTCTCAACGGCCAACCCAGACTCCATGCACGCCTCAGTTCGTGCTCTCGAGTCACAATGTTTCTGCATCTGACGAGTACGCCACCTCGAGGAATTTCATCAAGGCAGACTTGCCGTTCCAGAAGATGTCGCGAGACACATCTTTCCCAGGGATCTCGACTTCTGGCCACGAGGTTTTTTCTTCTTCTTTATTTTTTCGGTTTCCGGGAGCGCATGGCAGAACACAAACGATCGAAGCCAGCCTCGCGCCCCGATCGCCTCACCATTACATGTGCGTATAAGTTCCTTTGGGATGCGACACACAGCTATGGCTCCGCCCAGTATAGGAGGCGGCACTGCGCAGCTGAACCGTTGATGCGCTGCAAATCAATCGCTTCCCGCTTCTGATCTGCTCTACAATGCCCTGTTTCTTGAAGCCTTCACACGGGCAACAAAGTGTCACGAACGCATCAGAGGACGGGGGAAAAGCAGGTTTGGGTCGAATAAGTGACAAAATTTCATATCTAGGTTCATTGCAGAGTGTTCTCCGTGTATCGATTTTCAAGATACCCTGCCCCGCTGGCAATGCAAACAATAAGACAGAAACGCACAAACACAAACGCCGCCAACATCAAATCTTTTGTATAACAACGTTCAAAGCCCTATCCAAGTGCCGCTGTCCAAGTTTGGCTCCCACTTGCTCGGAACACCGATCGAAAGCCACATCTTATGCGGCACAAAGGCTGAGACGGCGTAAATGGTGTATGCTCTGTCATTTCGCGGATTTTGTGTTCTTGAAACCGAACACTCGTGCATCTGCGGGCGATCTGGCGATCCGTGGCATATAGGCCGCCACACAGCAAGATATTAGGGTGGGCGCCTGGCGAAGCAGCGCATAGCCAACAAACTGATTCGAGAAGAGCGCGGAAACAACGCTGATGGCACTGATTCTGCCAAATTTGTGATATCACCCCTACGTCCCAGAACAGGTCCCAATCCGTGGTGGAGCTCAGTCCTCGCCCATCGACTCGTCGTCGTCATCGCTGCTCTTGGCAACGACAGCGCCGCCCTCGCCCTCGTCGCCCTCTTCCTCGTCGTCGGAACTCTCCTCGCTCTCGTCGTCCTCAACGCCGATCATGCGCTCCTCCACATCACCCTCAGCGCCGTTCGGCAGCTTGGACGCAAACGCCCGACGCACGGCGGCGTTGGTGCTGGTGTCCCACACAGTCAGGTTGCCCTTGCTGCCGGCCACGGCCAGACGGAAAGACACCTCCGGATCGGGCGCGAATTGCGTGGAGAACACCTTGCCGACGTCGAGCGTGCGAGACACAATCATGCTGGGGCCCGATGCCTGGATATTCCACAGCTTGACGGTGCGGTCGCCCGAGCCGGTGGCCATGTAGCCGGGGATGTGCGGGTTGACATCAAACGACGACACGGACTCGTCGTGGGCCTGCAGGGTCCAAACAGCCTTGGTCTGCGTCGGGTCGGTCGGCGCCATGCGCACGTCGTGGTAGTGCACGATGCCGTTCTCGGTCGACACAAAGAAGAAGTTGGGGTCGTGCGGATCCCAGCGGATGTTCTCGACGTCGCTTTCGACACCCAGCGCGGCTTCGTAGCCTCGGGCGCGCGCATGTCGGCGGCCACGATCGTGCGGTCGTAGCTGCCACTCAGCAGGACAGTCGACTCCACGGCGTGCCATGCCAGCGAGCAAACCTTGTCGGTGTGGTAGGTGTAGGACTTGGCACAGGTGGCCGTGTTGAGATCCCAGAGCTTGACAGTCTTGTCGGCCGAGGCCGAGGCCAGCAGGTTGCGGTGTTTGCGGTTGGCGGCCAGCGACAGGACCGCGTCGACGTGGTACTGGTCGTTGGCCTTGGCCTTGCCCTTCTTCTTCTTCTTCTTCTTCTTGTCCTCGACGCCGGCACCAGCCTCACCGGCCTTGCCGCCCTGGCCCAGGATCGCGTTGGGATACATGCAGTCGACCGTGTCCAGGTCCCAAATCTCAATGTCCGGGTCCATGGTGCCGACAGCGACAAAGTTGGCGGCCGCACCGGCGACGGCGCTCGGCTTGCCGACGGGCAGGTCGAGCCACTCGACGCACAGCGGGATCGCGGGCAGCATGATGTCGTGGTGCACGTACAGGTTGTCGGCCTCGTCTTCGTACACGTAGACCTCGAGGTGGGCCAGCTCGTCCTCGACCTTGGCGGCCAGCACGAGGTTGTCGGTCGCCAGCACCTGCAGGTCCTCACGGTCGTCCTCCTCGTCCTCGGCGTTGGCGTCTTGCAGCGTAATGTACGGGTCCTCCTTGTTGGACTCGTAGTAGGCCAGCGACTTGATGTTGCCGAATATGGACATGGGCTGGCCGTCGCTGATCCCCGCAGCATCGTCGTCCTCGTCGTCGTAGTTGTCGAGATTGTATTCTTTGAGGTCGTCGTCGTCAACGTCGACAGCCGCAGCCGCCGCGGCCGCCTTGCTGGCTTTTGGTTTTTTGCTCTTCTTGGCGTTCTGTGCATCGGTGGTCTCCGCGGCCGCGTCCTCAACCTCTCCCTCGCCCTCACCCTCGCCCTCGCCCTTGCCGTCCTCTTGTGCCTCGTCAAGGTCTTCTTGCGCATCCTCCAGCTGCAGCTTGGCCAGCTCGGCGATGCGCTCAAACTCGTCTTCGTTGAACTCGTATTTCTTGGGGAACGGGGCCGCGAAACCGCGCGGCACCCAAGCCGTGGTCGTGATCATGGAAGACATGGTCGGCGATGGCTGTGTTGATAGTCGTCGTCAACCGTCCGTGGGGGGAAAAAGGTTAAAAGAGAGGAGAGAAAGGAGGGAAACGGGAATTGACCTTTCACGTTGCTAGCCAATTCTTGAAATGCTGCGCTTTTGCGAAAAAAATCATCCCCTCTCGAAACTTTTTAGCGGGTCCCGACGCTAGCGGGGCTTATCTTATCGGCCTTTTTCTCTGTAAATGGGCGCCCGAAAAAAACAGTGGGGCCACTCTTTGAGGCAAGGCCAGGCCAACGAAACACCATCTCCACTGTCGTCCCGCTCCCTGGCAAAACACAGCTTGCTCAACAAGCATTTGGCGAGCATTGACTCGCACTATCACGCTGCTTGCCCTTCCTTGACACCGCGGCAAACGAGCGTCCGACGACGAATATGGATCGAGACTACGGGCGCTACCGCGATCGGGACCGGGACCGGAATCGGGACCGCGGTGGCCGGGACTACGATCGCGACGGTGACTACGACAGAAGAGACGCAAGAGACTACAGAGACTACAGAGACAACAGAGGAGATCGAGGAGGAAGCAGAGACCGCGATGGCGATCGAGGCCGGGACTCAGGCCATGGCAGAGACAGAAGCGACCAAGGCGGCGACCGTAGCCAGCAACGAGACCGCGACGGCCCCGACCCTCACTTCAAGCGGCGCAAGCTCAACTTCAATCGATCAGTACGTGACGATGGCGGCGGCGGCAGCAGCAGCAGCAACAACAATAACAACAACAACTACTACAGCAACAGCAACAGCCGTTTTGAACGTGGCCGGCCATCTCGAGACAACTACAACAGCCGATCCGCGACACCACGAGGCGACCGTAATCCCCGCGACTCGACGCCGGCCCAGCAGGAGTTTGATGCCACAGGCGAGGCAGGTGTCTCGGCCGAAGATGAGCAGGCATTGGACCGCGACTGGTATACGGGTGACGAGTTTGGCCACACCTTTGGCGACGAGGACCACAACCCCTTTGGCTCCTACGAAGACACGTCCTGGGAAGACAAGGAGCGGCAGGAGCGCCAGATGCTGGAGAAGAAGACGGGCCGCTTTGACCGCGTGAACCCGCGCACACTACAGAAACAAAAGGACGTCGATGCCTGGGAGACGAACCGCATGCTGACAAGTGGTGTCGCTCAACGGCGGGACATGGGCGCCGATTTTGCCGACGACGAGGAGGCCACGCGTGTGCACTTGCTGGTGCACAATCTGCGCCCACCGTTCTTGGACGGCAAAACCATCTTTACCAAACAGCTCGAGCCCGTGCCGGCCGTTCGCGACTTCCAGAGCGACATGGCCGTCTTCAGTCGGAAAGGCAGCAAGGTTGTGCGCGAGCGGCGACAGCAACGCGAGCGGCAGCGGGCCGCCAAAGACGCGACGAATGCGGCGGGCACAACGCTGGGCAACCTGATGGGCGTGCGCGGCGACAACGATGACGACAGCGCGCTGCCGATTGCTGGCGAGGAGGACGCGCGGAAGAAGGGCGACGAGACCACCACGAACGCGAACGCGAACGCGCCCTCCAACCCGGACGCCGCCGGCGAGAAGGGCAGCAACAAGTTCGCTGAGCACATGAAGAAGAACGAAGGTGCCAGCACGTTTAGTCAGAGCAAGAGCTTGCGTGAGCAGCGCGAATACCTTCCAGCGTTTGCCGTGCGCGAGGACCTCATGCGCGTCATCCGTGACAACCAGGTCATCATCGTGGTCGGCGAGACCGGCTCGGGCAAGACGACACAGTTGACACAGTTCCTCTACGAGGACGGCTACGGCCATGTGGGCATGATTGGTGCACACAACCCCGGCGTGTTGCCGCCATGAGTGTCGCCAAGCGTGTCAGCGAGGAGATGGAGGTCAAGCTCGGCAGCACCGTCGGCTACGCCATCCGTTTCGAGGACTGCACCAGCAAGGACACGGTCATCAAGTACATGACGGACGGTGTGTTGCTGCGTGAGTCGCTCAACGAGCCCGACCTCGACCGCTACTCGTGCATCATCATGGACGAGGCGCACGAGCGCGCGCTCAACACGGACGTGCTCATGGGCCTGTTCAAGAAGATTCTGCAGCGGCGGCGCGACATCAAGCTGATTGTGACGTCGGCCACGATGAACTCGAAGCGCTTTTCCGAGTTCTTTGGCGGTGCACCCGAGTTCATTATCCCCGGCCGCACGTTCCCTGTCGACGTCATGTTCCACCGGACGCCCGTCGAGGACTACGTGGACCAGTCGGTGCAACAAGTGCTTGCCATCCACGTGTCCATGGGCCCTGGCGATATCCTGGTGTTTATGACCGGCCAGGAGGATGTCGAGGTCACCTGCGAGCTGGTGCGCGAACGCCTCGACGCCCTCAAGGACCCACCCAAGCTCAGCATTCTGCCCATGTACAGTCAGATGCCCGCGGACTTGCAGGCCAAGATCTTCGACAAGGCTGCGCCCGGCGTGCGCAAGTGCATCGTGGCCACCAACATTGCCGAGACCAGTCTGACGGTCGACGGTATCATGTACGTCGTCGATCCGGGCTATTCCAAGCTCAAGGTGTACAACCCGCGCATGGGCATGGACACCTTGCAGATCACACCGATTTCGCAGGCCAACTCGTCGCAGCGGTCAGGCCGTGCCGGTCGCACTGGGCCGGGCAAGGCCTTCCGCCTGTTTACCGAGAAAGCCTTCAAGGACGAGCTGTACCTACAGACGATTCCCGAAATCCAGCGCACCAACCTCAGCAACACCATCTTGCTCATCAAGTCGCTGGGTGTCAAGGATCTGCTCGATTTCGACTTTATGGACCCGCCCCCACAGGATACGATCACCACCTCGCTGTTCGATCTGTGGGCACTCGGCTCGCTCGACAACCTTGGTGAGCTGACCAGCCTCGGCCGCAAAATGAACGCCTTCCCCATGGATCCGCCACTGGCCAAGCTGCTCATCATGTCCGAAGAGTACGGCTGCAGCGAGGAGATGGTCACCATCGTGTCCATGCTGTCTGTGCCCAACGTGTTTTACCGTCCCAAGGAGCGACAGGAGGAGTCCGACGCCGCGCGAGAAAAGTTCTTCGTGCCCGAGTCCGACCACTTGACCTACTTGCACGTCTACGCTCAGTGGAAGGCGAACGGCTACCTCGACAGCTGGTGCACCCGCCATTTCTTGCACTCCAAATCCCTGCGTCGCGCCAAGGAGGTCCGCGAGCAGCTCGTCGACATTATGAAGATGCAAAAGATGCCCATGGTCAGCTGCGGCACCGACTGGGACGTCATTCGGAAGTGCATCTGCTCCGGGTACTACCACCAGGCCGCCAAGGTCCGTGGCATCGGCGAGTACATTAACCTGCGCACCAGCGTCACCGTGCAGCTGCACCCCACCAGCGCTCTGTACGGCCTGGGCTTCCTGCCGATTATGTGGTGTACCACGAACTGATCCTGACCTCCAAAGAGTACATGTCCACCGTCACGGCCGTCGACCCGCGCTGGCTGGCCGAGCTGGGCGGTGTGTTCTACTCGGTCAAGGAAAAGGGCTACTCGGCACGCGAGAAGCGCGTTATTGAAACAGAATTCAACCGCCGCATGGAGATTGAGTCGCAGATGGCGCGTGACAAGCTGCGGCAGGACGAGCAGCGGCGTGCTGAGGCAGAACGGGAAGCGCGGGCCGGCCAACTTGGTGGCGATGCCGGCAACAGCACCATCATCGGCAGCGGCAGTGCCAACGGTGCAGCCAAAAAGATTGTCGTGCACGGCGCCGTCCGCAAGCCCGTCGCCAAGAAGCGCGGTCGCGGTTTCTGAGCCGAAAAGGATTGGATTGGTATTGGAAAAGACGACGTGCCCAGTACACTGCGCGAAAACATTTCTAGTCCGCTTCCCTCCCTAATGCCGAACGTCAAAACGAGGCATCGCCCTCCACAACCTCCCTGTCCTCCTTATCGAGCCGCACCACCTTGGCCATTGACGGCCCCGGTCCAGCTTCTGCATCATGGTCGCAATCGCCGTCTCGTCGCCCTGGACTTCGCCCTCGACCTGGAGTTGGGTCAGTGAGAATCTATCTTCAAGGAACCCCTGCGCGCGGCATACCTTATTGTTTGGCAAGTTCCGCACCCAGCCGGTCAAATCCAGCTGGTTGGCTTGCTTGCGTGCAAAGAAGCTGTTTGGTGTCGTCAGTCAAGAGACCCGCTCTGGTATTGATAGTCACGTTCTTCTTACCGGTATCCGACGCCTCGAGTTCGCAACTGGTTAGTGCTTGTGGTTCCCCAGCCTAGCATCCAAAGGGAGTAAACACACCTTGAACTTCGCCGCCATGGGCGAGAAAGTATACCTGGGGCAGTCAGTGAGCTGGTGTGAAAGTGCGCCGAAGATCTGTTGGCGACAGATAGACTGGCGTTTAGTTATGGAATTTTGTATATATACCCGCTTTACAGCCATCATGAGATAATTTATAGAGGCCTATGATTGTATTGGAGTGGAGAAATTCGAAAGCGTTAAGATAGCCTAGAGGTTGAAGTGACGAAACAAGGTGTTGACGAGGAGCTTCTTCTGACGAATGAATGCAGCTCGCTTCAATAAATGATGTCGTTGTCATATCAGGAGCACGTGACTAGTCATGTGAATCTATATCAACTCCAAATGATGTCAACAGGCATGCAGCGAGATACGCTAACCTTGCAGCGCGTCTCCCTGTGGCAATCTGTGTGCGATCAACGCAACCTATCTTTCCCAACAGCCAACAACGCCAGTCTCATTTAACAATGGATCTCCCGAATACAGAAGAGCTAGAAGCCCTGCCGGCCGTCGTCTTCGGCCGGTCCAGCAAGAAGCGCAAGGCCTACCGGCAGCGAGGCCCCGACTCAGCAACGGCCGACGAACCGGTCGAGACAGCACAGAGCCCCGAGACGACCGATACAGCCCAGGAAACAGCGACACCTACGGAGCCAAGGCCACAACCAACCGACGATGGCGAGAAGACCCTACCCGAAGAGGATGGTGAGGCCAAGGAGGGCCAGAGCGACGACAGCGCCGTCGAGGACGGAGATGGAGACGAAGATGACACGGCTGGCATTTCTGTCGCCGAGCTGATCCGGCGACGAAAGACGCGCAAACCCAAGATCGGCGGCGTGGGGTTCCGGGATGAAGACAGTGAGCCGTCGGGATCTACAGCGCTGTCACGGTATGCCGACATGGCCGTCGACGACATGGACCTCGACTTTGCGTCAGACCCAATGGCGATGGGTGTGCAGTTTGTGCCACAGACAGGCATGATCGGCGAGCTGGTCAACAAACACATGTACGGTTCCCCCCCATCATCTATCTTTGCCCTTTATCTTACGTTGATACAGATACTAATCCTTCAGGGAGGAATATGTAGACGCACAGTTGGCTAAACGACACCGAGCAGAAGCAGAGCAAGCCAATTTGCAGGCTGGCGGTCCATCCGGATCGGCCCCAGGCTCTGGTCCTGGCACGAGCGCATCTGGTGCTGGCCAGAGTGTCGAGTCACGACAACAACTTGCCATGAAGGGCAAGCTGCACGAAATCGACCTGGGCGCAGAGGCCCGCGCAAAGAATGTTGCCATGACCGAGCAGGCCACACAACGGCTGCGCGGCGCCGACGACACGGGGCGCCCATCGGAGGGTGCATCCTCCGGGCGCCATGGCAAGCGGCGTCGTGGCAGTGATGACATCAAGCGAGACCAAATGGTCGAACAGTTTTTGCATGAGAACAGAAGTACGTATCCATCGCCCTGTCCGAAAGAAGTAACAAAGTGGCCAGCTAACCAAGCTAGTGGATGTCGATGTTTACGACGTCTCCCGCGAGGCGGCGGCCGCGTCAACAACAGCAACTGAAGGCCGGCCAACCGACGACCGCATTGCCGAACAGTTCCGCCGCGAGTTCATGGAGGCCGTTGCCCAACGCATGCGCCGCAAACGGAAACCACTGGGTCCGCCGGCCAAGCCGAAGACGGCCCGCAACGACGAAGAAATCCTGCGTGGGCCCAAACTGGGCGGTAGCCGCAATGTGCGGTCTGTGATGCGCGACAAGCTGCTGCAGAAGCAAGAGGAAGAGCGTCACAATATGCCAAAGTACGAGCAGCAGCTGCAGGAGCAGAAGAGGCGGATGAACCGGCGGCGATGATTTGGAAGATTCTCTTGTCGAAGGCATTTTGGCGAAATCGGGGAACGATTGCCTTTCTCGCTCACACCGCTGTTCTTTTCAGATGGCGAGTTGAGGAGCATCTCTTTCCCCAACCACCTCTTTTGCTTAGGGCATTCTGCGGCTGTTCTTCATGTCGACTTTGAGCCGTCATGGTTTGCCAGGAAAAAACACCAAACACCAAACACGCGGCTTACGCACACCACTTGTTCCCATCTTCACCGGCAGTGTGTTTCTGAAGACAAACCAAATCATTCAGGGGACGTTCAGAAAGAGGCTATAGAACAGACGGGTGCAACATGTACAAATAGGTTCTGCGCTGATGGGAGGTCGGATTGCAAACAAGTTTGGACGTTGGCAATTGTCGACTTGTTCCGGTGGTGATATTGAGACACTCTTATAGTATAGCCTCTGAGGCAAGTCGGGGGTGTCCATGAGCCCGTCTTTTCGGCAGACAGCTTGTTCTGCATGCCAAAAATCAAGCGAGATCCAGAGAGAGTCGTACCACGTGCAGACTGGTCATGTCAACCCCTATTATTAGTAAATAATGGACGTCAATAATATGACTTTGAATAAAAAATAAAAAAATAAAATATTTTGCGTGTGACGTAACTGATCCGTGATATTTAACGACAGGTTCGCAAATTAGGAAAGTGTCAACATATCAGTGGATTTATGACCTTCACGGCTGCCCCTCCAATGCAGGAAAGAGTGAATGGGGGAAGTGACGATGGCTGAAGTATTTTGCATAATTATATGAGGCAGGAGCAGCCGCGTATGGAGATCAATCGCGGCAGGCGCACTTGGCATGTTTACCCCCTTTTTTAGTCGCATGGATTGCACCTTCCTTTTCCTTCGCAGAACTCTTCTGTTCCTTCATTGCCTGTCCTTGTCGCTGAGATCTAACCTTACCGACTTTCGCTCCTTTGCGTCCCAATTGCCTCATTTCCGACATCTTCTTCCCCTTTCCCAAGCATGTTCTCTATTGTTCTTCGCTTCATCATCTACCAAACATCAGCACGATCATTACATTCCGGCGATGCCCGCCAGCTCGGCTTCACACCTTGCTCAACCGAATTCGTACCGCTCTTGATCCCTCTCAATATGCCATCCACACTTTGCCAATCTGTGGATCCTGTCACACTGACGCAAGCCAGGGCATACCCGTCCTTTCTTTTTTGGTTGACGACAAAACACTCTTCTTTTCCCTCGTCCGCCTCCGCATTCGCCACGGTCATGCTTTCAAACTTTGCTCTGCTGGCATTCGCATGGCAGACGAGCCGCTTCTTTTGGCCAACCCTTCTCTCACCGCACATCATCAAACTTCAAGGGCGCGATGTGCGGCTAGTGCCAAGAGCTTTCCTTTTTTTTCTCCTGCACCCGCCGTATCGACCATTCCCACTTTGTCGCACTTACGCGGCCCTCCATATCATGGATGCTTGTTCAGAAGTACTCTGCATGTTGTAAGTGATGACTGTAACACTACCGTCCCTCCTGTTACCCTCTTCTTCTTCTCTGACACATCGTGGGGCCTTTTGAGTGAAAAATGCGACGGACCTCTTTCAGTTTGGACAAAATACGACAATAAGCTCTCCATGGTGAGTTGCCTTTCGGAAAGTTTAGCCGTCTATCCCTGTGGTTTCTTGTGTGTGCTTTTCCCTCCCTCGGAAAAGGGCCAGAAGCAGAAGTTGGCGCGGCAAGGCATGTTATTGAACATTACGACATAGTATGACATCGAAGCATGGCCACTGACTTAACAATGTCATCCTGGCATTCCCCGAAGCGACGGATAGAACGAAACGTGGTAGCCCTGCTCAGGCACCCCTACCAAACAATGGCGCGGGAGACACAAACAGAACGACGAAGGATGCCTCTTGGCAAGCGATGTGTCTGTCAAGACTCTTGCTCAACAAACCAGCGAAAATGCAACGGAAATCAGACGCCTATTTTGACACACAAATAGAACAAGGTTGAGAACAAACACGACAGAAGCGAGTGCGACGAGAATAGCTCGCATTGCATTCCCCGATTAAGGGCGAGCATAAAGCGTTCAGGTTTCAACCAAGTTTGCACTGTCTTTGCAGCCAGCCAGATGGCCACAAGGTTCGATGGGCGAAGACCCCGCCCTGCCATACCCCCGCCATGCCCGTGTTGAGATGCCGCTTAGCGATCCTGTTTCGAAGTCCAGAAAGTCATGACTGACTTGGTCGAGGCTTATCAGTCTCTTTGCCGTCACATCAGTTTACTTCGCATAAAGAATAAACGAGGAAGTGGACTAGGGAGGAGAATCATTGCTTTCTTGCAAACGATTCCATGGGCACTCAACTTGTGATGCGGTAGATTTGGTGATCGACTGCAGGATCCTGTCAAGAGGGATCCATCAAGGATACAGTCGCACCATGCACTTGCAAGTTGCACATATGCCTACCCCCGTCAATATGTTGGAGGCCTGACCTGACCCGGCGTAGCAGAACCTTGTGTTGAGGAATTTAAGCAACTCGCCAATCACACCTTGTCAACCCTCGACACGGAGCTTCTTGTGCCTAGACCTCAGAGCCCCAGCACCTGCCCAGGAACTCCGTGCGGGCATCTTCGAAACCTCACCGCCTGTTGCCTGTTCTGTGCTTTGAAGAACCTTCTGCGTGACACTTTCAAATTTATTTCTACAGCCTCTTCCCCTCGTTTCATTTCTATCCTCAAAATAGAAACGAAGCCTTTGCATTCTGGCTGATCCAAGCTAGGCAGTGCCTCCGTTCCACGTGCAGCCGCCCCAAAGGAGTGCAACGTCCGCATTGGCAGGTTGCGCCTGGGGAAAACGCCACGCTTCGATCTCGCCTGCGTCAACTGTGGACGACCATGTCGGCAATTGAAAGCGGCTAGAGCCTCAAGTGACAGCCTAGAACAAGACTACCCTCTAGACCTTTGGCTTTCCGTCTTGGATGGGTGCATATTGATATTGATCCAAAAGGTTGACAGTGGTGGATCGACTTGTTTTATGGTAAGTTCAAAGTCATGCACACCAATCAAACAACAATAAAAGAGCTGACAATGAAAAGAGAAAGCCTCTCAAGGGAGGATTCTTTCCTTCAAAAAAGAAAGTGAAAAACAAAGAGAAAACGAACTCGTACGCTTATTCGTGCCGACACCCCTGCTTGCCCACTATTGTCAGCACATCAGAACTCAGTCCCAAACAAGTGGGCGGTGGTATCTTACATCGTCTTCCAGTGTTGCATATTGTGGTGGGTTGCAGTCCCACCACAAAAACAATAAGCACGTCCAGGCGCTATGTACTGTCCGATACGGGGGGACACAAGCGACGAGCTTTACATACAAGTGGCAGTTTCACATTTTGCCCAGATCACTGCAGTCATTGCATGCGCCCTGTCAGTTTCGCATCCTGCTACGATCGCCGAAAAGAGGGTGTTTTGCCGACGCTGTCACCCGCAACGAGATCGGTAACTGTCTCTTTACCAAGCCTGTCGAGGGCTTGCTTGTCGAGCCTGGGTTAATACCTTTTGTCGAGTAAGCTATTCTTAACGTGTTGTTGCCTGTCGCTGCTCTAAGCAGGTGTGCCTTTTATGTTTCCATGTCTTCAATAATACGTTTTTTCGCGTTGTTCGGAAGTCGGGACTGCAGCGTCCATGTTCTCTTTCATCGATGCTTTGGAACTCACACGGCCTCTCATAGCCCCTTCGCAAAACCACTATCAAATTTACTGAGGCTTTTCGACAGCAAATTGATCGTCACAAGCAGCAATCAGGGCCAGATCTGTTTCACTTGCAACAGTTGCAAATACGGGCAATCCATCGAAGCGTCTGTGCGTCGACTATCCGCGCATGTCTGTGTGTCCCTCCCCACTGCTAGGCAGGTTGCCCGCCCAGCCTAGCAAGGGTGCAAGCAGGCAAGTTCATTATGGAGTACTCTAGGTTCCAGTTTACCGTTCCAGACGGCAAATGCCTCTCTTGCACAGACAATAATATGTGGCCCAGAATCAGCGCGGGGGGTCTAGAGGCGACGCAGCGGCGCAGTTTTTTTGATACCTGCACATCTCTCAAGTTTCGGGCAATTTAAGTTCGATAACGCAGCCAAGGCCACAGGGCCGATTGTCAAGTCACCCTGACTGCTACTCCTGCGCCCCGTGCATGGTAGTTCGTTCAAGCTGCTGTGTATTACGACGTACACGTATCGTCGTATGTACATATCTTGCTGGAACAACCGAATTGCATGAATGATGGCGCGAGACGTCGGTCTGGGCTAGGGGCTTACAACAACTACCCCGGCGAGCATATACAAAATAGGGCTCCAGCCGATGCATAACACACGTACACAAACACATCTCCCAATGCCGGTAAAAGTGCCTGCTCCATGCCTTGACCCCTAATATCCTTTCCAAGGCGGCCAAGAGGAAGGGCAAGCAAGAAACAGCCATCGCCAAAAAAACCCGGGTCGCTGAGTTAAGTTCCTCATCTGGGCGGCTTCGAGCCCATCGTTTACGGCGGCGCCGACGAGTCTAAATAAAGGAAATGAAAGCCGGAGATCAGAAACCCAATACCTATCATCATTGGCGTGACGGAGCTGCACCTAGAATGAAATCTCGGTCGGCAATGTCCCTATTGACTGCAGACAAAAACATGCTCCACACCCAAACGCTATGTCCCGGCCCTACCCCTTAACAGAGAAGGAGGCTGGTGAGGGACCCCGCATCGTCATCATCACAAGACGCGGCGGACCCCTGTTCGCCGCCTCATCCAGGCTCGTCCAGGGCGCCGACAAGCTGTTCATCATCCCAACTGGGAAGAGCAGCACAGGGAAAGCAGGATATCTCCACGCTAAGGAGCAAAGAGACACTGCCACGCGAATCAACAGGAAGGCCGTCAGGACTGGCTTGGCCTGGAACTAGCCCACACGCAAGACCAAGCGAGCACTGCACGAGCAACGGTCCTGCTCCGGCCTGGTTTGGCCTGGCTTGCATGGCAGTCCAGATTCGGCAAGGGTCTGCAAGCATTTCACATTTCAGCTTACGCCGTACTCGTAGCAAAAACTTGAGGATCAATTTCAGCAATGCAATCGATGCACTAGACCGGGGTGCCATCCTGCCCGCCGCTCCCTCCTCGAACCCTTTCAACGGAGTTTGTTGCTTGCTTCGGGCCAAAAAAAGAAGGGTGGAGGGAGAAGGGAGAAGGGGTTGTGGGCCTTGCCGCCCCAATCATGCTGGTCGAAACATCTATCAAGCTGCCTGACTTGACCTGGGCACGGTCTTCCTGGTCTGCCACAACGTATCATCGCAAGGGGTCTTGACGGCCGTGAATGGGCAAAGAGAAGACCACAAGAGAGACGAACGAAGAGTCGAGAAGCCAGAGACACAAGAAACGATCTTCTCTGGCCATCCCCTGCTATCAACGGGAGCGACCCGCGGCCTATGGGCGTTTCCAACACGAATGGCATCAAAGCCATTAGTTCAGTCAGTTCTGTAGCCTCTTCGCCTCCTTGTCGTCGCGTAAAAATCCACACCCGGGCCAGGGAAACACACGAAGCAATCACCGGCCTCTGCGAACTGGTCGGGCCACGGCAACCCCTCCACCCCCTTCCCTGTCCCTGGACACCAGTCCTCCAACCCAGAAGTAATCCTGTACGAAGTACATAACGTCGCTCACGACCACTTCTTCACCCCGCCGAGGCTCTCTCACTCGCCCTTTTCAGACTTTCCTGCTCTCAATCACATCCCCATCTGACCGTTCATCTTTCCCCTCTTTGTCACTTGTGAGAACTTTCTGTCAACAAGTCACACAACACACACATCAACCGCCACGCTTATTCTTCCTCCCCCCTTTTCTCGTCATATACTATCCCAACAGCGCCTGCTTCTGTACTCTCCGCTCATCTCCATCCGCTCTATTCAACAACCGGCTGAAATGTACTAGAGGAGAACTCAACACGAGACCACGACTTGAAGAATCTCTTTTTTTTTGTCTCTTCAAGAAACAAACGTCCCGCATTTCGTCGGCTAAGCAGGCGTCCACTGTCAAAGCAGCGTCAGCCCTCGGCCCGCCATCTGGGATCCCCAGCAGAAGAAGTCAAAACAGAGAAAGGTACTTGCGCTGTTCTTGTTGCCCTTCGTCCCCTGAGCCTCGCCCTCCTGGCCTGTGAGTACACTTGTCCTTCCCACATGGAAACGTCAACGAGTTTTGGAGCCTCCCCGACACTCTCAACGACGCTTCACCTTTGCCACGCAACTGCATCCCCATCGAAATGGACTTCCACAACGTGCAAAAGCCTTCGTCCCTGTTTTCTTGACAACACATCGCCTCGAGTACCAGAGTCCACCCACTCGTTTTATTCAAGAGAAGCCTTGCCGATAATTTGGGTTTTGGTAGCACATCGCATACCTAGTTTTTTTCGACCGCTAACCAACGCCTGAGCAGCATACAGCTTTCTCCAAAGTACGAACGCAAACATGGCGAAATTGTTCATCGGGTATGCCTTTATGCAATTATGTGCATTCTCGTCTGGCCTCGCATTCTGACAGTCGTGATTCCAGTGGCTTGGCCTGGCACACAGAGGAGACTACCCTCCGGCAAAAGTTTGAGGAGTATGGTGCTGTCGAAGAAGCGGTAAGTCGACCGAAGTTTTCCTGATGTCCATCTTGCGTAGCTCTCCTTGCCCTTCAAAGGCCTCTTGGTCCACTCACACCATCCGTCCTGTTGGAGAATGTCTGAAGCATGGCTACATGACCGCGACGAGAGGAAGTGATGGTAGAGAAAGAGAGCGCGCCATTTTATGTGTTTATGGTCTTCTAACCCTGTTTTTCATCTTTTCCTGTCATTTTTGAACACTTCAGGTGGTTGTCAAAGACCGAGACACTGGCCGCAGTAGAGGCTTCGGCTTTGTTCGATACACCAATGATGCCGATGCTCAGAACGCGATCACGGCGATGAACAACATTGAGTGAGACAGACATGATCGACTGCTTTTGTTTTGTGTTCGCCCTCGTTCGGCGCCACTTGGAATCCGCTTCTGACCTTGATTTTTTCCCCCCCTCTAGGTTCGATGGACGGACTATCCGTGTTGACCGAGCATCAGACACCGGCCCGAGGGGTGGGTTTTCTGGACGCGGTGGCCCTGGAGGCTATGGCTCGAGAGGAGGCTATGCCGGGGTGCAGCAGATGCACCAGGTGCCATACGGCGTCCCTCCTCAGGGCTACGCTATGCCGGGCCAGCCCATGTACGGCCAGTCGTACGGTCGTGGCGGCTACCCTTCGCAGGGTCACCAGTACGGCGGACAGCCTGCTCCAGGTAAGAGCCGTTACTCCCAGACGGACTTTTTTGGCTCGTGGAATGAAAGCTGTGGCGACAAATCAAAAAATAAGCGAAGAGGACAAAACTTTGGCCTCGTGAAAGCTGTACTGACAACTCTCTGCAGGCTGGGGACAACCCATGTACGGATACCCTGACATGCAACAACAGGTCCCGCCGGGCCAGCAAGCACCCCAGCAGCCTCCTCAGCAACCGCCTCAAGGTGGCCAAGGATACTAGCCTCAGACTCTCCAGGCACAAGCAGAGGTGCGATGAGGGATCGACTTCGTTCCCTTCCCCTACGAACTCGAGGAGAAACAACAGAAACAGCGCCTTCCGGGACTCGCTAAACAAAAGAACGGGGGAAAGCAACAGGCTCGCAGTGTATTTTTGGGCAACAACGAGAGAAACAAGAGCGGGACTTACCTCGTCCTTTCTGGCTTCGTTGAACTCTCTGAATGTATCTCGTCTTCAACACATACCGGCTCTTAGGCGGCAGTTGTACCATCACCATGGATGACCGTTGCTTGCTTCGGTCGAGTTTTGCATGATACCCTATCCTTTCATGTTAAAAAGCATTTCTACGGTGACCTTTCTATGGTGACCTCATCTTTTTCCCTGTTGTGACTCTCTTGACTCTTCAGACAGCTGTCTCGACACCTCTTCCGGCAATTGCAAAGCAAATGCTGTTTTTCGACTTTGCTTCTGCAGCTGTCGTTGTACCTTGCATATTTTTTCGGTGTGCTGCTTTTCTTTCCTTGACACCTTTCTCAATGCCGTTCAAAGTTTTTTTTCTTTTCGTTTTTGCTTCTCTTTTTCGTTCGACCTTATTTCTCTAGGACCGCAGCATTTCGATTTGACTTGTGCCAGAGAAAAACAAGGGAAAAACGGTGTGAGAAGACAAGATCGGCGTGCATTCTCCGGAGAGATTGGGAGGAACAAAATCAACCTAGAGCATAAAAGGAGGCGGAAGATGAAGATGCTATAACTGACGCCTACGGGAATTGATGGAGTATCAGGGGGCTGGGACACTGACGATGATGGAGGAGGAACAGAGGACCGTGATGTGAATGTATATATCGTTATCGTCGATATAGATACTGCATACAGCGATCAGATGGCAGAGGATGCTCAGGAGCACGGGCTGTGTGCCAGGGGGGGGGGGGTTTGTTAGTCGAAGATTGACAGGGAAACAAGATCAAACACAAGTCGTGTAAGATAGAAAGAAAAAGAAGACTGTCTGGCCCTGTTCATATGTTGCTTTGTGCATCTTTCAAGAGATTTCTCGGTCTCTAATTGCTCTCATCTACGCTGCTCGAATCGATCCGTATGATCTGTATGGGTCTGAAGACCTGAAGACCTGAAGACCTGAAGACCTGAAGATCTGATGATGTCTTGGCTGACTGCTGACTGGGAAAATAAACAGGAGGAGGCGCACGCATGATGTTGTATATGTTTTGTCTCGTTTGTTCTTCTCTTTGGCAGAACCATAACCACGCTGGACCGGCAGACCCTTTGGTGGGGGATCCTGCCGACTCACATCTTCGTCTCCTCTTCTCAGCCATCCACTCGTTGTCGTTGGGGCGTTTGCGGCGTCGGGTCGTGCTATGGCGTCGAAGGTGTCGCATCCGCCTTGGCCTCGGCCTCGGCCTCGGCCAGGGCACGTACGCGTGTCGAAAGATCCGAGACGTGCTCGTCGCCGCTCTCGGGGCTGAGCTCATCAAGAGCCGTCTCCAGCCCCCACAAGTAGTCGCGGTTCGGCCCGCTCGGCCCCGTGGACCGAAAAATGTGTTCTGCCAGTTTCTGGACGTCTTGCGGGCCGGTAAACTGCGGGTTCTCGGGCGTGCCAATGTAGGCCATGGTGCGGAAAGCCTCGGCGCCCTTGGCGGCGGGATAAAAGGGCGTATAGTGGATGGTGTAGCCGTTGATCTCGCGAATATCGAGGTACTCGCGGACCTCAGCGGCGTGGGCGGCATCGATTCGGTAGGCGACACCCCAGACCTTGTCGGGAGCGGAGTCGTGGTGGTCGGTCAAGCTCTCCCAAAAGGAGCGCTCGATGAGCGTGGCCACACGGCCTGGTGCCTCGGGTGTGCCACGGTGGTCTTCACTGCGGAGAGGGAAGAAGGGGAGAGTGAAACAGACGCGTCAATCTTTTAACGACTCTTCATGCTGCTGTCTCGTGCCCCATTCGGTCGGCTCCAGTGGAGGGTAGAAGAATTGGGGAGCTTACCTTGCCTACAAACACGTTAGCAGAGACTCACCAGCGAGGATCGCGATAGAGATGGGAAAGGGAACGCAACAAATGAAGGAACTCACCTGCCAAAATCGGCGCACATAACCCGTCACCCATCCTGGAACTCTGCGGTCTGTCCAGGCAATTATGGTCAGCAAATGCATCTCGATACAGAGGCGTGAAGTCCGAAGAAGGCATACCAAAATGCGGTGGTGGCTTCCAAATGAGGCTCCTGTGGACGGCATCGTTAGATTGGACACATTGTTGAGATGTTGGTGCAGAAGGAGAAGTCAGGCGACACGGGAAAAAGAACAGAACGGAACGGAACAAGTGAAATTGTTGGAGGGCCTCGGGGAAGAAAGGAGGCGGCCAGCTAGGTTCCTCAGGCCCTGCATGTGCTGTTTTGTGCTGTTACAGCTGTGACTGCAACATAACAAGCGAGATAGGATAAGGGTGGGCATATTGGTAGGAGACACTCTCCGACACAATGCCACTTGCCTCGTAAAGTGGGAGCAGAAAAGGCAAAGAGAGAGGCTCTCAGAGAGCCAAGGTCAAAACAATACGTACGCATAACCAAATATCCAGAACTCGCCCTCGACGGCGGCGGCGGCTGTCAAGGCATTATCGACCGTGCCTTTAGGAACGCCATTCGACTGTGGTGGCGGCTCGTTTCCTGTCATGATTGATTGGGCGCCGGAAGATGGAGGTGAAGGAGAAAAGAGAAGCCTTATATGCCGTTTCTTGAAGTCTGGTCATGGACAGCCGTGGTTCATGCGAACGAAACCGAGGTTTGCTTCAGGGATGCTGATCGACCGGATTGTCGTCGGATGAAGAGTGACAGCTTGAAACTGCGAACTGTACTCAAGGAGGAGCGATATCAAGCAAGAATATCCGTAGCTGTGTTCGTGGGTTATATAGAGAACGAGATCCGATAGATGGGGGTGTGTTTTATGGCATGAAATGCTGAGAAATACGGCAGCCAAAAAGGTGAAGGAAGATGGCGATATGTGATTTTGGTGCAGCTGGAGGTTTAGCGCTCAGAGGGCGATTTCGCCATTTGCGGCTCGATGGCCCCAGAGCTTCCACCGTATACTACTCAACAATGATAAAATACACTGTAAAACGAGGTCATTGCAATGCTACAGGGCAGCCCGGCTACGGTCGGATCGCTCCTTCTACTTTAGTGCATCACTTCCTCTCACCATTCTGACCGTGAAGGGCCGAAAATGGATGAGCAAGAAGGAGCGACCAACAGACAAAAGACAAGCAAAGTTGCGTAAGAGCAGTCAGATGCAGAAATGGGAAGCGCGATGGATGTTCGTTGGCACCGCCAGCGGCCAGCGGTCTTTTTTTAGGAACACCCAACTGTAAGATGTACCTGAAGCTAAATTTACAGGGCACCCGGCTAGGAACGCCGTTCCAACTCCGGGAAGAGGGGCAACTATGCGACCTTCACCCATCGCAGGGCCTGTACACCGTCGGGCGCCTCGCGCAATCTTCCGGAGGGGCTCCCCGCTGCCAAGACGGAGGAAGGAACAAAACCATCGTGGCTCGGTGGTCAGCATGGAGTCAGCTCGACGTTTTGCCAGCTTGCCCACCGTAAACCGAGCACTTGTCTTACTAAGTAGTGAGAACGAAAATAAGATTACTGCTGTGCACCCAAAATGGCACAGATGTACATGTATTGAACCCAGCTTGGCAAGAGCGACTGATGGCCTTGCATAACGTCCTCTTACCAGCACTCGTGCCTTAGCCAAATCAATCGGGCAGGAACGACTGGCAGGAAAGGAAGACATATATGCACGGCATGCCGCGCCAGCAGCCCTTATTTTCTGTCCAAGGGCAGGAGCGCGCGGCAGCAGGTAATCAAACTGGCTGCTCAGGAAAAAAAAAGAAGAAAAAAAAATCATTGGCCAAAGCCCGTCAGCTGAACACGCAGCACGCAGCACTGCCCCTCTCTTTTCATCGGCCTCAGCCTGCCCGCCACCAGCCTGTGAAGTGCAGACAGTCGCACAGAGTATTACGGAGTATTACGATGCAAGGGAAAGCCCCAAGCCTTGTTCGAACACTAAAGCCCGTTTCGCTGGTCTTGCCAGTCGTCGTGTTGATGGAGTCGCCAAGGCACTTGCGCTCCAAGGCTCCTTCCCTGCTCAGTACACTTCTTTTTTACCTTTCCTTTTTGGCGAAAAGCCCCTTGCACCTGCCTGCCCAGTTCCACATGCCAACAAGGAGACTGCGATAGGCGCTCAAATAACACTCCATCGCTCCTGTTATCTGGCTGTGTCACTTGCTGCGGTTGCCTTCTTTCCCCACGTCACCCCTCCATTTGCTTGGTTTCCATTGCTTTCCTGGCAGGAACAAGAAAGAGGACGACTCTTTCCCCCAAAGAAGGAAAGGCAAGGAAGGACAGGGAAGGATCAAAACCAAAGGGGGAGGAACCAAACTGCCTCGTCTATCTCTTTTTACTTTTTTTGCGCTTTCCTTCTTGGCTCCTAAGTTTGGCAGTTGCACCTTTCACCATTTCTCTGCGTGCGGCTTTCCTCCTTTTCTTCCTGCACAGTTGCCCGATTTCCTTTCCTTCAAATAAAAACGTCACTTGCCTACCTCGCCCCATTCTCACGATATACATTGAGCATATTCATACTCTCACGAACCCGAATCCAAGCGCCAACGGCATCCCAGTGTTACCTTGCATCCTGCCCGACGTTCCAGCGTTGGACGCAAGATACTGCTGTCCTCTTGAGGAGCCCTTTTCCATCTTCGGCCAGACCAGCGGCGCAGGACACAGCTCTGAAACGTTCGAACTACCGCCTTCAGAGAACGCCAGGGCTTTCATACTCCCCCGGTCCCTCAACACTGTCCCTTGGGCCGAACCAGTCCGAACGCAAAGCCGTACTCGTTATTTCTTCCTCCTCCTCCTCCTCCTTCTTCTTTTTCTTTATTGCGACAACGACTCTCACGTCGACTCTCTCTCTCGAAAGAAATACGACTGGGCTCAACGGCAACTCAGCACAAGCAACCTCACTCCCGCGCCGACCAAAACCGTCGTACGGACGCCGAGCGAGTCATCTGATAGCCCCAATGGCCTACCACAACCCCAACAACCCGGATGCACTTCCGTGGTAAGTTCCTCGTCTCCATCAACTGGTCTGCCTTGGCGGATGCGCAAACCTTTGCGGCCATCGCGTAAGAGGTCTAGCGTTTGCCGTTGCATAGTCTATCTCTTCTCTGGATGTTGACATCTGCTAATGACGAGCTTCTGAATAGGTTCGCCGAACCAGAGAAGGCAAGTTTTTCTTTCTTGTATCAGATCGTTCACTTGAAGCGCCGTGATGCGCCGTGACGCGTCTGTGGGCCGTACTGCTCTCCCAGACAACATGGGCGATTTGCTAACTTGCGCCGGGCTATAGAAAGGAGGTGACAAAGCCAATATCAGCCAGCCGCCACCGCAGCAGCAGCAGCAGCAACAGCCACCAGGCGGTTACCGGTCTCCGCCGCCCCAACAGCAGAACTTCCGTCCGCAACAGCAGCAGCCCCAATACCAACACCACCAGCAACCCCATTATCAGCAGCAGCAGCAGCAGGCACCACCGAGACGGCAGCCCGAGCCCCTATACCAGCAGAACGCAAGGCCGCATTCCCCTGTCGTTCCGCCGCGTGATGGATACAACGGTGGTGGTGGTGGTGGTGGCGGGCCGAGTCGTGTAGGCTTGCCGAGTGGGCCCCGCGCCGGCGCCAACATGCAACCGCCGCCCCGCTCTCCGATGCCGCCCCGCTCGCCGCAACCGCCCACGGCCATGTCGCCCGGACCGCAGAGCCCAGCATCGCGCGTCATGTTCCAGGGTGACGAGGAGCTGACCACGGACCAGCTCCGGACCATCTTTGATGGGCTCGATACTCACCGTACGCCATACCCCTTGACCCATTTTTGCAATATGTCACCGTGCTAACAAGACTTCAGGCGTCGGGTATATCACCGAAAAGCAGCTCGCCGAGAACCTCGTCAACAGCGACCGCACCAAGTTCGACACCTACACCGTCAACATGATGGTCCGCATGTTCGATGCCGACCGCAGCGGCGACCTCAACTTCCAGGAGTTTGTGGGGCTGTGGCAGTTTCTGGACCGCTGGCGCACCATTTTCAACCGCTTCGACACCGACCGCAGCGGCAATATCTCCATGGACGAGTTCAAGAACACCCTCGTTTCTTTCCAGTACCGCCTCTCTGACGGCTTCATCGAGTTTCTCTTCAAGAATTACGACCGTGAGAACCGCGGCGTCATCACTTTCGACCTCTTCATGCAGTCGTGCATCACGCTGAAGCGTATGACTGACACGTTCAAAAAGTACGACGACGACCGCGATGGGTTCATTACCATCAACTTTGAGGACTTTGTCTCCGAGTTCCTGCGGCAGATCCGGCGCGTCATGATTGTCGATGAAGGCAAGAACCAGCCGCCGCCCGGGGCTTATTAGGCTATCTGGCGCAGTGGTGGCAGCTCTACGTGTTCTTCCTCCCGTTTTCATCTTCAACACCTCTTTCTTACGAACGAAGATACCCTTCTCTTCTTGTCTGTTCACCACCCAACTACAAGTCGGGTTGTTTGCTGTCATTCAATTGCATCTGGTTACTCCTTTTTTATTGCATTTTCCTGTTTGATTCTGGGTTGTTTCTGTAATGGAAAGAAATATATACAAGCAAAGCTCGATTTGCTCTGCCAAAGCTTTCCAGTTTGGGAGAATATGTGCCCTATGATTAGCCATTTCCAGCCTGTTATGCTGGAGATTAGATACGCATACAGTCACTACACACAAAAATAAGAGCTTTCTCAGCTCAGCTCAGCTCTGGGAGTTTCGAACTTCTTTCCCTTTGTTTGGGTCTTCTGGGTGCATTTTGCTGGACGATCGTGGGGGACCACCGGCCAATCAAAGTCGCTGAATTTAACCAGGCATTAATCACACCCCCTCACTCTAAAAAAAAATCCCAGAGCTATTCCCGTTCCCCTTTCATTCATTCTGTACTCAGTATGGCGTCCCTCACTGGAGAGAATACTCAGTAGAAGTAAAAAAAAAAGTGGGAAAGGGAGCTTGGGACAGCTTCCCAGTTTTTTTTGGTGGGTGCATTGGACGCATTGGACGTATTTAAAAATGGGTACCTTTAAGCTCTGTGCTTCACGAAGTACAAGCGTTACGGTTTCTTTTTGGCGGTGAAGGATGATTCAAAAAAGCTTCAGACCGACATCTCGCTCTCTTCGACGTCCCAAGTGCATGCGAAGCATCGTCATTGTGCTTCTGCCGCCCATGTCCGAGTTCAGCCTTGTGGACAGGGCGATGCAGGCGGCCGAAGAAGGAATAGGCAACGAGACAAATCCCGGGCCATCCAAGGAAAGGGCAAGAGAGAGAAAGAAAAAGAAAAAAAAAAGTGCTTTCGTCAAAAGGTGGGCAGGGAAAGAAACAGGCACGGCCCAAGGTGTCGGGAGAAAACCAAGAGAAAAGAAGAGGCGGGGAGAAGTTTGGCAAGGTTCTCGTTCTCGGCCGCCACAAACATCAAGCCAAATCGTCAACAAGACGGCAAAAAGGCAGAGGCGACATGGCAAAGAAAACTTCGGTCAACCCCGAGGAAAACAAAGCGACAAAGAAATGAAAGGCAGCACCAGCTTTAGACTGGGGACTTGGGCAACAATGCAGCTGTTTGTTGGGCGGGAAAGTCTAGTGGAGCCGCTCATCCAGAAGAGATTCTGAGAAAAAGAGCAAAAGAGAAAAAGAGGGACCGCCGCCATAAGCTTTGTTAGTTTGAACAAAGGACAGGAAAAACGCGTAACCTCCGAAACAAGAACAGGCAAGATAGCTGTCTGTCTAAAATGTCACTTGCAGTCTCCCAAACCCATCTCTTCATTGAGAAAGATAAAAAAAAAGATGGCTCAAAGAGGAAAGTCAATGGGTCTTTTGTAAACCAATTAAAAACAGAAAACAGAACAGCTCGAAAAGTGAGACTCGATAGCCCCGACGCGAGTGGCAACACGGAGTCTCACTATTTCCTTCTAGAGCCAACCCGACAGACAGCAGGCGTTTCTCGATCGGTTGTTGGACAACGTGCACAAAACCGAAGGATAAGGGGCAAAGCTACAGGAACTTGAAGATGCACAGAATCAACCGAAGCAACTTGACGTCCGGTGCGTGTGAAGAGCTCTGACAACCAACTAACGCCTGAACACCTGATGTTGTGAATTGTGAACCGAAGCTATCTGCCGGATGGTCAAACAAGAGACAAGAGGGGTTCTAAGCATACAAACATATACAGCTAACATCTCCGGTGGACCCCGTCTTTTCTTATCAGAAGCGCCCATGATATCGAGCTGCATGGTTTGGCTTTGGTGGGCGGTGGGGAAGAACAGACAGAAGAGCAGCAGATGCCGCAACAAGAAGGCGGTGACGGCGGTGACAAGAGTTTGGCATGACAGCTATTATGAAGTAGTCGCTGCCGCTGGTGGCGCCGGCGGTTACAAGGGTAAGAAAGCTCCAGGCTCCGGCATCGCCAAAACGATTCTGATGAAAAGAAATGTGGATATCCGAAGGCACAGTACTCGTAACACCACCACAGTCATTGGCAGGCGCCGCCCCGTTGTAGCTTTATTACTCGTAGTACATGTACGCAGTAAAGAGAAGGAGTGGCGGCACTTGTGCGTCGAGTGCTTGAAGCATGTGAGCCTGGCTCCATACGAGAAGCAGCGAAACTTCCCTTTTCAGATAGGTCTCTCCAGCAAAGCGGACCCACCACAGGAAAAGACCCACTGCCGGTCTTCGTCTGCCTCGACCTTGTAGCCTGCCTCGCTATTTTCCCGCGGCTTTCTACCCTTTCCCTTGTCGGTTTTTTTTTCTCTTTCGTCTTTGCCTCATTTTCTTTCTTCTGCAGGGAAAGAGAAAACCATCTTGTCTCCCCGCCTGGATGCCTTTCGTAGTGGAGCCTTGCAGTGTTCCTGCACGTCGTATTTGAATTTTTTCTTTCTTCCTCACCTATTTTCTAGTGTTCTAGCCTCGAGCTCCGCCAATGAAGCTATTGGAGAAAATCAGAGGCGGAGAGCGCCACCGAGAGCCTGGGTCTGTTCTTCCTCTAGATTTTTCTTCTTTCTTTCGCGGCATCGGCGCGGTCTTCCCTATTCGGTCCAGAAGGCTGTGATCCCGTGTGTTTGCTCGTTTTGCCTGGGCCTGAGGTACATGTACGTACCTGCCCTGGGACGGTTGAGGTGAGAGAAGAGGCCTAGACGAAACGGGACCTGGCTGGGACTTGGCTTAAAGGCTGACCTTTCTTGCCACCTCCGAGAGGTTGTGAGCATGTACTTTGTACTCCAGAGCCGTAGCTGCTTTCTCTCGGAGCTCATTTTGGCCGAGTTATCAGTACTGGTTGGTACTGGTTGGTGGCAGGAATACGTCGCGACGAGTCCCAAGCTCTCAATTGGACTAATGAATACAGAGTAAAATGCTCGCGACTTGCCTGTTACAGGGCGCAAAAAAAACAAAACTTAAAGAACTATATGTAAAAAGCAGACTCGCCTCAGGAATGCATCTGGTGGGGCCCAAGGCGGCTTGCAAGCTTGAGCTATGCTTCCTAGCTGGCCAATCAGTTGCAACCCTCCTCGAACTTCTGACCTTTTTTGCCTTCTCTTTTTTTTTGTCCCTTTTTCTCTCTCTCTTTCGTCTTTCTTTTTTTCTTTTCATTATGCCGCTACCCAGCTGTTGGCTCCAATGTCTGGTTCTCCACTTGGGGGGTTCTTTCTGCCGCTTTTTCCCAACAGCGCAGGAACGAAGAACAGACCGATAAAAAAGCTAACGCCCCAGGGCCCCCAAGGATCTAAAGTGACAGGCCCCTCACCAGGTCCCTTTTTCCCATGCTCTCTATCGGTTATCTGTTCGACAACAAACAACAAAAGGTGAAAAAAAAAACCCGTACCTCTCACTGCTAACTTCGCCGACTCATGAGAATAAGAAGGGAAAAGGAAAGGCACAGCACAAGGCTGATTCAGGGCGATTTGGCATCGATTTGGCATCGAGCTCGGCCATGTGCCAGGAAAGGGAAGGAAAGAATCTTTTGGCTTTGCCTTTTTGCCGCACGGAGTACTCCGTCCAGGTCACTTGCTGCTATTTGTTCCAGAGCACAGAGCACAGAGCACAGCTCTCACCCTGCCATGGACCTACCCCTGCTCCTTTCTTTGCCTCGTGCACCCCCTCCCACTCAGCCACCAACACCCACACCCGCACGCCCCTGGCAGCCCTGACGACATCCAAGCTTCCCCTGGTCCTGTTCTCCTGCTCTTTCCCTTCTTCGACAGTGCATTTTTGCTCTCCTGCTGTGCTTGTTGCTGTTGCGAGTCCCCTGTTCCGTTTTACTGCCCTCCCCTTCACTAACCATTTGTGCTGTCCTCACTACGCATACTGCCCCCTCCCCCTCGGCCCCAAATTCCCGTTTGTCGATTGCTTGTTTGCTCCGTGGTAAACCCTCTCATTTAAACCCTCTCATTCCTTCGTTTAATGCTTGCATTGATGCTCTTTTGTTAGCCGAACGGCAGACCCATGCAGTCGTAACGTTCTGTGCATTTGTGCGATTGGGTCGCCCCTCTCCTCTCTGCCTTTCTATTCCTTACGGTACGGAGTACGTAGCTCTTCTTTGCTCACTCCTTTCCTCTGACTGCCAGCTTAAACCCACACCCCCTCCCCGCCTCCTGTCCCCCTCTGTATCTTACATGTACGGACTTCTTTTTGCCCGCCAAAGAAGCACTACTGAGCTGCAAGATGGAAGCTGTGACTCGACAAATCGCGCCTTCCCGTACGTCGTACTTTGAAGAGCTGTCACCTGCCGCCCGCTGCACCCAAGTGCACCTCTGCTCCTCTGCTCCTCTGCTCCTTCTCTCTTGGTAAGATATTTCCTCTCTTTCCCTCCCTGCCCTGTTCCCACCCTTTCACCCTATGTATTTACCCAGCACCTTCCTTTAGCGCCGTTGAAGCTCTTGTTCTCTCTCTATCCATACTGCAGCCAATGTCCAATCCAGCTACCCCCAATTACTGCACGTAATGGCCACCCGCCATGCCCACAGCCCACCTACTCTGTTTGGCCTGGCCAGGGCAGCATTAACCCCCCGTTCCGCTTTTGTCTGGCCCCATTTTCCCCTCGTAGAGTAGCTCCGTATTACCATACGCAGTTGCACCAGTAGAAACACCGCCCTTCCTTGCTCACAGCTTGGAAGCTCCCACCGCCTTTCGCTGAGCCGCTGAGCCATGCAACCGCCAAACCACTAACTCGACCGACCGACCTTGTGACTTGGTTTAGCTCTTTCACGCCGTCCGTTCCTTCCCACCATCTCGAGTCACCCCGTCGCTTTCTCTTGGTAGTAGTTCCTTCCTTGCCATGCTTTGCTTTGCTCTGCTCTTTCTCTTTTTTTTTGTCTCGCTGCTGCCCTCTTTTTGCTACTTGTGCCCTTTCTCTACTTGCTCTCTCGTTCTCGCCTTCCTCTTCTTTTCACACCACACCCCCCTCTTTCCCTCCTTCTCTCCTTCCCGCCTTCTCTCCTTCCCTCTCAGTTGACCTCGTCCTTTTGTTCCAACTTTTGCTAACTTTGCTAACTTTGCTATTGTTTCCCTTTGCTCCCTTCTTCCACACACGCCCCGCCCCTTTGGTCTTTCCTTGTGCTCCTCATTCGCCTTTTTTTCTCTTCCTATCATCTATTATCGCTGCTTTCGGCTTGGCCACTCTGGTTGCTGGTTGGTCATTGCTCCTTCCTCTTCTCGGACCCCCCCCTTCTCCTCCCACCTCATACCGGGTGCTCGTAACTACTGCTACTGCTCTTTCCTACTACTCTGCTCTGCTCTTCTATGCTTTGTATCTCCCATTTCTAATCCTCCGTCCACACCTTTTCCTTTTCTCTTTTCTTCCCATCTACAACCTCATTTTTTACGTCTTCTCTCTCTGTCTTGAATTGCTTCACGCAAACCGCCCGTCCGCCTCTCCATTCACATTGCGCCGGGCAGCAATTGTCTCTACGATCTCCCCCGCATCCTCCCTCTCGTCTCTTTCATGGCTCTATATCTCTTTATCTCACCCACCACGCCTTACAAACCCGCATAAGCTACACATCCAGCCCTTTCACAGCACTTTTCTAGAGCTGCAAAGCATCTTCAACGCATCCCCTTCACGCGGGTTGCCTTTCTTGGTCGAGACCGTCAACCCCAGAGCTTGCCTTGACCTTGACTCGACTCGGTCCTCGCCAGCCCAGCTTTTGTTTCTTGACGCGGCCCGCCTTTCCAGTTAAACCACTTACCGCCCACGTTCTCCGAAACGCTTCTTGTTACAACCCCAGGAACACCAAAAAGAACGACGCAATTGGCAATCGAGCGTATAGCCTCTCGTGCCTCTTCCCTGTTTGTTTCCGACAACTATTTCTCAAATTCAGCAAGCAACTCAATCCAGGAGCTTGGCGCCTGCGCTCATCGCCCATCCCCAGTCGCTGTCCCTTCTTTCCCCCGTGTCGCCTGTAACAAAACACCGCCACTCTTAACCCACCCAGACTACTCCGATCTAGACAAGGCAATAGAGAAGCAAGAACCAATCCGAAGTCCGCGCACGAACACAAGCATACAGAACAGCTCGCACACACAAAGCTTGCCTCTTTTTCATCTCATTCGCCTCTTTCTAATCGTTTTTTCCTTCTTTTTTTGCTTTTCAGCCTCTTACAATATACGCTTTTTTGCCGCGCCGCATTGACAACAATTTAGACGGCCGCCATCCTATCGACTTATGTGCCAGCAACAGCTACAGCTCTTCCAGCTCGCCTATCGCCTGCCACTTACCAATCCACCACCACCCCTCGTCAGCTGCTCATCCCTTCGCTGCGTTGCTCCACGCTCGCCCCAAACGACCATCGGCGCGATTCACACCACTACAACCATCGCAGGTGACGCTTGAGTCGACGCTTTCCTGTCTCAATCGCGGGACCTTTGAACGTCCTTTTTGTCTCGATTGCGACAATTGTTCACAATCACCGGCCGTTTCGTGACGTTTGACGCGAAGCGACCGTTATTTTACCGGCCGACGTTGGACGTTGTCAACGTTGCTTATACGAACACCAGCCGCCACTACCGTCACCGCCTTCTCTTCTCGTCTTATCAGAAAGCTTTTATCGAGAAAAGTTGCAATCACCCCGCTGCTGGTAACTCGTATCTCGGTCAATCTGCTGGCAATTGCAAACGCGATAAGCGATACAGCAGCATTCGACGTGCAATCCTTTGCGTATTGCCACCAGGAACCTCGAACCAACAAAAAGGCAGACCATTTTCCCCTGAATTGTCATTGCATGGTGGGGTCAAAATGCCGCCCAGAGCTCCTCTCACTTCTTCCTTTTCCATTACCGACTCGAACAACGAGGTCGTCTGTCCCTTGAGGAATCAAGACGGCTCAAGTTGTCGCAAGCGATGCATTGGTGTAAGCAATTGGCTGTTTCTACTTGGCTCATCCGCTCTCAATTAACATCGCTTACTAATGGCAATTCTCCCACTACAGGAAAAGAGATATCGCTCTATGCAGGAGCATATCCGACGCGCGCATCCCGAACACTACATCTCGAAGCTTCCAGCCACAGAGGAAAGCTTCCTGCTCATGATCAACACCCCGCCAAGTGAGCGCCCACCAAGTCAACAGAATGCGGGCCCCGTTCACGGTGGCATGTCTGGCAGCGGCCCCGGGAACCCCAGTTCTGGCCTGAATGGCCCACCAATGCAGCACTCCCTGAGCCATGGGGGCATGCACCAGAACCAGAACAAGCCGTTCATGCATGATATCAAGCAAAGTGCCCCAGGCGTCCCAAGAAATCCAGACGAATTCGTTGCCGGATCTGCGCTCCCAGCTGCAAGTGCGGCTGCCGCCTTGGCGCAGTTGCACACGCACAAACTCGACCGCGAATGGGATGAAGGGGTAAGTTTGTCGATGGGAGATGTAAGCCGTCTACCTTTTCTTTTCGTATATTACCCCAAGATATTTTACCGCCTAGCTAACAAACAAACCCAGGGCTGGACGTCTGACACAGAAAAAGGCCGCATGCCACGCTCGTCCATCGAGCTTCCCCCGATACACATGGCGAACCCTGATATCACAAGCGAGCCATTTCCAGGTATTAACAACTTTAACCGGCAGCGCGAGCTTCTACCTTCTATTCTTTCTGGCTCACCGCCTGGCCGCTCGTCGACCCTCCCCCCGTTGCAGCGTCCCCTGGGTCCTGCGCGGCCAAGGAAGCAGTCCGTCACAAAGCGGTCACGCGAGACGCAGCACAAGAAGCAGAAGTCGAGGGGTTCCGCATCGGACTGGCTACGTCGTATCCAGAACGAGTCGGCAGCGGATAGATTGCGCCCTGGCGGACCGCTCAAGGCCATGTCCGCAGAGCCGTCTGACTTTGGCAAACGCTGGGAAGACCTGATTGATGCTGCCGCATCTGCCACCGAGGACATTGATGACGATCGCACACCTGTCCCACAGTCTCCAATCTCTATTCACCGCGCCTCACTACCACCGTTCCCACACCAAGCGTTCCAGCACCAACAGCATACGCAGGGTGGCTATCAAGCATCGCCGCTGCAACAGGCATTGACGCCGCCTTCTTATGCTCAAGAAATGCCCGAGCCCTTTCCATCTGTCGAGAGCAACGAGAGTGGCGACATATTCAACATGGAGTCTCGCGGCCTGTCCGACTCGTCTCCCAGCTACTCCTCACAAAACCCGCATATTTATTGTGCTGCGTGCGGCAACATCTCACAACTTCGCGAGTCGTATGCCTGCACTGAATGCATATGTGGTCTCTGCCAGCCTTGTGTTGAGGTCTTGATGGGAGTGCAGGGTGCGAGCAGGAAATGCCCGCGCTGTCACACTATCGGCGGCCGCTTCAAACCTTTCCAGCTCGACCTCCGGTGACAGACCATCCATTCCTTTTCTTCTTTTTTTCACTTCTGAAACCCCCTTTTACGTTTTTCCTTTTTTTCTTTTTTTTTTCTTCCTTGACTTTTTGGCTTTTTGGCTTCTCAGCTACACCCGCTTCTACTCATTTGCTTTTATACTGTGCGCCATTATGATTTGGCAGTACACCGGCGCATCTTCACAGACTTGGAAATATTCTCTAGGGGCTCTGATTTCCACTCAACCTGGTCGTTCATACAGAGGCGTTTTTATTTCCACGGTAGAATCTAAAGACGCAGCTAGGTCACGCTGCACGGCGTCTTTTATCATGTTACGGCCTAAATTGGCCATGGTGGGGCATTTTGTTTTCTGGATTCTCTTCATATCTTTTTGACCTTCCGCATTTTGGGTTTTTGGGTTTTTGGGGCTCGACACTCACCATTGTTCCATCTTGAACAGCCTTCTTTTCTTTTCGCCCATGTACTATCTGATGGTAGTTGCATATTTTTGCTGCTCTTCCCAGAAACGCAAGACGGTCGACCCTCTTTCAACAATCATTACTCCCCAAGGCGTTTCATTGGACACAACATCTCAACGGCGGACATTCACACCTCGATGACGGCGACAGTTATTGGGACCCACTACGATCGTTACTCCATACCGGCACATGCACCGGTATATACACATTGTTTACGATGTTTTTGAGCTGCTGTTACTTTTTTTTTGCGAGAAGGGCACCACGGCCTGGCACAACGCAGGAGTTGATGTTTTTTACATAAGGCCGAGCGAGGCCTATCACTGTGTGTTTGAATTTCTGGGGGGCTCTTTCATAGGCATCAGGAGGGTTGCTTTCTGTTTTCTTTTACTTACATCCATGGTATGTTTTCTGCATTTTTTTTCCTTTTGTTGTGTGGCTAACAGTTTAAGTCGAAGAGCAAGCCTCCACCAAAGACTTTCCTGCAGCTACCTGTTTTTGTTCCATGTCTATATGTTTGCCTTGACATTGCTATTGGGTGAATTTGGGGAACCACAAAGAGTAGGCGAAGAAGTCTTCAGCTCTCTCGTATATATTTTCTTCTTGTCTCACTGGCGTTCTTTGCTCGCGTCCTCTCGCATGGGTCCACCACATAGTTTTTTTTTTCTTGTCTGCCGCAACCCTCAATTCCTCAAAGTAGTAACTACTTGAGTTATTTAACCACAAAGTATGCATTGCACTATCTTCAGTCCACCACAACAAGATATGTGAAATCTACAACACTGTGCAGAACAGCACACCTGAAGTTATTGTAAAGGCAGTGTGAGAAGAATAACAAAGCAAGATTTGAATATTCCCTTCCCCGCTATACATTGTACAGCCACGGGCGAAATCTCCCAGTGAGTTAAAAAAGAAATCGTATTGCTGCCCGCAAGATAAACAATGTCCCCGTGGAAACAAGGGGGGACAAAACCCAGAATCCAATAGCCCAGTTTTCTGCACTCGGTGTGCTGAATGAAGAAAAGAAAAAACAAAGAAAAATAAACAGCAAAGACGCCCATGATTCAATTGCAGTGTGTTGTGGATTTTTTGTAGTGTAGTTTGTTTGTTTCGTCGTCCTGTCCCGTCGTTGGGCGCGTACCATGCGTTCGCCGTGCACCCTCTCTCCAACGACAGTCAGTCAGTTTGTTTGGTGTCGCGCAAAGACCATGGCGCGGTTTCGGCTTTGATGACCTCGTCATCTTCGTCCCCTATCTGTTTCTTTGGCAGCCACCCCCATCTCTCCGCTTTGCAGCACCAACCTAACCCTAACCCTACCGGCCAAAGAACCGGCTGGCCATGCCGCTGGCAATCGTCCCCGCGAGGTTCGTCGTCGAGAAGGCCGAGCCGGCCAGGTTCGAGGCCTGGCTGAACTTGTCGCACCGCGAAAACGCCAGGGCGTTGGTAACGGTCAGCGCCAGCGCAATCGCCAGCAGCGGCAGCCACAGCACGCTGAAGCGGAAGACGGCGAAGACGGCGAGGGCCGTCCAGGACAGCGGCTGGGCGTACAGGGCGAGCCAGAAGAAGCGGCTGTCGGTGGCGTTGCTGTGGACGCGCTGGTGGGCGGACGGGTCGCTGCTCTCAAAGACCCAGTGGGAGGCGCCCGACTGGGGGTCGACCTCGTTCCACCAGCGCAGGCCCACGAGGCGGCGGCCGGCAATGTTCTTGAGGTAGTAAAAGTCGGCCGCGAGGAGGAGGACGGTAATGATAAAGACGAGGACCCTGGAGGAGGAGCGCCCCGGCGTTAGCGGTGCAAAACGATGTCAAAAGAGGTGCAAAAGGCCCTTGCGGGGACTCTGGCGGGGACGCTGGCGGGGACTCACTTGTTTGCTGTGAAGAGCAGGCCAAAGAGATAGACGAGCAAGCTCGCTGGAACCATGTTAGCACCTTGTACGGTTCCTTGGATGTCTGTTTGCTTTCGGGATGGGGAATGCGCACCAATGCGGAAAGAGAGGAAAGTGAGCAGGGTGATGGGGTGCGAGCTCAGGCGCCAGTGCAGCGCGCCCGGCTGCAGCGGTGCTTGCTGTTGTGGTGCGTCCATATTATTGACGGTGTGCTTGGGTTGGGGTGTGCGCCGCGGCGTGGGATGATGGGTCGGCCGCGATAAAGAGGAGCGAGATGAGGTTCGACAGGGAAGCTCGAAAAGATCGCGACGGAGCGGAAACAAGGAGTTGTCGGGTTTGCGTCGCGGAAATACCAGAAGCTGAATCTCTGTTCGATCGTCGAAGTACGGCAGGTATCTTCAATGCAATGGAGACCGCAAAGATCGTTGTTGTCGTCGAAAAGAGGGCGAAAAGAGGGCGCGGTCGCAAAATGGAGGGTTGTCGTGTCGCTTTGGTTCCGCAATTGGAGAAAAGGAGACGAGGACACGATAGTACGGAGCACAAGGGAGAGAGAGGGCATACGTGTAGCTAGGTTCCACTTTTCTTTTGAGAGGTGCCTACGACTCTTTGTGAAGAATGCGGAAGGCGGTAAGAACTGGCAGAAATGATACCTGCAATACGTTCGCATACAAGCAAGCACGTTACGCCATGTGAGGAAATAGCGGGGACCCGTCCACGCCGGTTTTGGTCGAGCTAATAATACTCCCGTAGTTGGCTCGGCGCGGCGGAAATGGCTGGAAGGCAGTGGCACTTACAGCCGCTTACACGCCTAAGCTCGAATGTCGACTACGTAGGGATGTAGCTGTCGCCGAACTGCGGGGAGACCTATGCCGGCTATCCAGAAGCCGATACAAATCAGTCCTCGTCCTTTCAAGATACAATAGTCCAGACCGTAGCTTGCTTCGGACCGTAGCTTGCATTTATTGGTTGTCGTTTTCCTTCCCTCCTCTTTCTCCTCTTCTTCTCCTCACAAGTCAACATCCTTTCCCTTCCGTCGAGACACCTGCTCTTCACAATGGCGGCGCCCGTTCTGAGACGGTCTCTCCTCTATGGTCTGTCCACGCACTCCGCGGGAAGGTGTCTCATGGTTGCATGCGTATACTCACATTCCCGGCAGTCCCCTCATCCTCTCCCAGGATGCTGGCCAAGTCCTTGACGCTCGCCTCGGACAACATCACCTACGACCTCGAAGACGCCGTGACCGAGACAGCCAAGCCGGCTGCCCGTGCCGCCCTGCGCGACCACTTGGAAGCTCTGGCCCAGGCCAAGATCAGGGCGCCTGCCGCGACCGAGATTGCCGTCCGCATCAATGCCGTCTCGACGCAGCACGCGCTCGCCGACTTGACGGAGCTGGGCCCGCTCGCGCTCTCGGCCGTCGGCGCGATTGTCGTGCCCAAGGTCAACGCGCCGTCGGACCTGGCCTTCGTCGCCGACGTCGTCCACTACGTTCGGCAGAAGGGGAAGGAGGCAGGCGCCGACGGCGTGGCGGCACCGCCAAAGCTGATTGCCCTCATCGAGTCCGCCCGGGCCGTGATGGATCTCAGGGAAATCTGCACGGCCGGCACATCCTCCGCGACGGGCCTGCCCCTCGACGGCCTGATCTTTGCGGCCGAGGACTTTGCCCTGGATCTGTCGCTGACGCGCACGCCGTCCCTGTCCGAGTTCCTGTACGCCCGCAGTGCCGTGGTGACGGCCGCCAAGGCGTTTGGCCTGAGCTCGGCACTGGATCTGGTGTGCACGAGCTTCCGCGGCGACAAGGGCCTGGCCACACTGGCAGACGAGTGCCGTGGCGGCCGCGGCATGGGCTTCACAGGCAAGCAGTGCATCCACCCGACACAGGTCAGCGTGGTGCAGCAGATCTGGGGCCGGACGTACGACGAGGCGGGCCGGACGGAGCTGGCATGGGCGGTGCGCGTGCTGATTGCCGAAGACAAGTCGGCGGCGAGCGGACGGGGTGCGTTCACACTGGACGGTGCGATGATTGATGCGCCCGTGGTGGGCAAGGCACGACGGCTGATTGACCAGGCGGAACGGGGCGGCGCTGGAGAGTTTATCCAGTCCTTGCGTGAGAAGCACAAGGACCAGGAGCCAGAGTAGAGGGGTCACCGTGTGTCTATAGGTTGCCTTTTCTTCTAAGAGGTTGATGAGAAGCTGCATCAAGGCACATGATACATAGATCCATTTTTGAATAAGTCCATAAGACTTTGGGCCCACCATGGACTAAATAGCCAAATTGCAAAAGTGAGAAACAAATAGTACATATGTTGTGCTTGCACTGTTCTGTCCAAAGCACAGTAAACGAGGGTGTATCCTGGCTGAGACGAAAAAAACAAAGGCGGAAAACGGCCACCTCCCAAAAGAATATATAAAAGGGTGAATGTGGGTGTGCCGACATCAGAAAGCATACCAGTGGGGCTGAGGAGCTGAATGAATGATCGCGAAAAAAGAATAAAAGAATAAAAGCTAGACATCGAGGTGAAAAATTGCCAGTCTCATTAGATAAACCAATATATCCCCCACCACGCTCACGCTTGTTGTCGTCTCGTCATTTCTTCAATTTTGCCGACTCGACGCAGCTGCCCGGTTACGGATGGCGTTCTCAATATCAGCATCCAGTTCCCGTTCTTCTGCCTCCAGACGAGCCACATCTTCAGGTGTCATGTGGTCCTCGATTAGTGCTGCTACTTCGTTGCGAACGGCAGGATGTGCAGGCGCTCCCGTGCCAGTGCTCGCGCCTGCCAAGGACCCTGGTGCTACTGGCTGGGCAGGTACGGCCACTGGTGATACAACCGGCGTCACAATTTGTGCGGTCTGGGCGGTAGGCGGTGCTGCTGCTGGCACTCCGGCAGGTGAAGCCGGGGCCAGGTGTGCAGGAATTATCTGCGTCGTGCCGCCATCCTCGTCGGTGTATGGGCTGTGCGGGCTGTTGGGTGTATCGGGGCCGGCGTCCCGTCCAGCATACCGTCCAGCCACGCCAGCCACAGCAGCCACAGCTGCGTCCTTCTCCATGAGGTTGACAGCTGTGCCTGAGCCCATACTGTCGTGCAGATTGGAATGCATGTTCGGCCGGGGACCGTCAAGGTCGGGGACAGGGCCGCTACCACGGTAAGGCTCGACGGAGCTAGACAGGAGACCGGAGTTGTATGCTTGATTGGCGGCGCTACGAGTCTGGCGGTGGCGGCGCAGGAAAAAGAAAGCAAGGGCGGCGATAATGGCGATGGCGGCGACGGTACCCACGACAATACCGGCAATGGCACCCTTGCTCAGACCGGAGCCACTGCTGCTGCTGCTGCCACTGCGAGTGGGACCAGTGATGGAGCCATCTGCGTTCGTGGCTGTCGGACTAGATGTTGTCGTGGCAGCCGTATGGGTGGCTGTGAGCGAACCACCACTGCTCGTCTCGACAAAGATAGGGTTGGTATTTGTGTATTGGGGCAAGTAGGTCGCGGTCAAGGCGGTGTTGCTAATGTAGGCAAAGGTCCGGCTAAAGGACGAGCCCGAGACGCCGCCCGGGCCGGTCCAGGTAATTTCGAAGAACAGAGGCTGGCCGTCGAGATGGTTATCGAAAATCGGGTCAAAGTTCTCAATGACGAGGGAGCCGTTCTGGCTATCGCCCGCGGGTTGGACGCTCACTAGTCTGTTAGGAAGGGACAAGGACGAAAGGCATGTGGAGTTTGGGGTGGTGATAGGCATGCTGGGAGTGCCAACGAACATTTTATGTCCACAGGACCGGTCGTGCCGCTGACGCCCTGCGAGCTCAGTGATACCGTGGAAATGGCACTGCCGCTCAGAGTATCTCGCAGGTTGACTCCGGTCACATTGATTGTTGTCGAGGACACGGTGAAGCCAAACGATTTGCTGGGGTTAGAACTGTCGGCGATAATGACAGAGTCCGTGGGATAGTCTGTATTGTGATCGTAAAAGTCGGTGGCGGTGAAGATGATGACCGTGTTTGCAGTGTCAGAGCCAGGCCCGGTGCCGGTGCCGGTGCCGGTACCAGAGCCAAAGCCACCACCCGAAAAGCCGGTGCCGGAGCAGAGCCACTAGCTGCTGTTGTTGCTGTCGTTGCTGCTGCCGTTGCTGCTGCTGTTGTTGCTGCTGCCAGAGAAGAACTGAAGGTGACGAAACGAGACGCGGTAGCATTGGCGGTAGCGGAGAAGCCGAGGGCGGCGACGATGGCCGTGGTCAGTGAGGTCTGGCCGAAAGGCCGGCAGCGAATCCACCGCATGATCGGTGAGTGATCTGTAGGACGTGTACGTATGGTCGAGGATGTAAATGTCGGGCGGGAGAGAAGGGCGAGGTGGAAAGACAAGACAATATCGCGGGCGCGAGATCGACGTAATGGAAAAGAGAAGGGGAGGAAAACGAGAAGCAGAAGGGGCAGAAGCGAAGCCCGGCGCCCAGTTCGTTTGTTTTGTTTGCCCGGGCTGTCCAAGTCTTGTCGACAAGGCTGGACGGATAGGCGAACACAGAACCAGAAAAGTACGTTCGTGAGAGAAAGCAAACACAAAATAGAGGACGAGGGGGAAAGGAGGAGGATAGAGAAACAAAAGCCAAAAAGAGCCGCAGTTTCTGGAGGGAGAAAACGACGAGCGAGAGATAGTAGGAAGGGCAAGAGCAGGCGAGGGAAGGAAGGAGTAATGGGCAGTGGACAGGGGCTGAAAAGGAAGCAGCCACCTGAAGGATTGGGCACAAGAGGAAAGAACGAGGGAAAGACGAAAAAGGTGAGGAAAGAGGCGAGCACTGAGCCAAAGAACGTCTCCCAGAAGAGGAACACAAGAAGGAAGGGGAAGAGTTGTGAGAGGCAAGTGGGACAGCACCAGAGCAAGGCAGTAAGGCTGTGCGTTTTCTTTCTTTTTTGGTGTTTGCTGGTGGGATGAAGGATGCTTCGGCTGGCTTGTTTTCTGGCTGGGCTGGGCTGGGCGGCTGTCTTTGTGTTGGGCCTTGGGGGGGAAGGAGAGGGTATCAAAAGAGAGGAAAATGGAGGAAAGAGCGAGGGTACCGCGAAAAAAGGAAAGTGCAGCTGTGCGACGATGTGCAAAGTGCCAAAAAGTGTGGCGTTCGTTGGTTCTTTCTGAATTGGGACAGAACGCCCCCTCGACGGCCAGCCTCGAAATTGGCACGATGATTCCTTCCCTACGACTACAGTCTTTCTCGTTTCGGAAGTCAATACAAAGTAAACACAGAGGGAAGGAGCGAAGGGAGATTCCGACAGTCTTCTCGACAGTCTTCTCGAACGGCCATGCAACTATTCACGGCAGCATAACAAAGACGAAAGAAAGCCAACGCGAGACGGCAGTCCAGCGCCGTCAGCCCTGCAGTCCAGAGTTGCAATGAGACAAATCCTCTGCTGCTGGCAACACTCCGTCCGGAGGAAGATGGGTGGTGGAGAGGGCGCGGCACCGTGCACTACGCCGCTTTCGGACAGGAGTCGACTAATAAGAAGAGCGGACGAGAGGGAAGAGGTGAGAGAAAGGATATCACCAACTGGGCCAACGGGCCACAGAATGCGGAAAAGACTGGGGCGGTCTGCGGAAAACTGGGACACAGCCCTGCGCCCCCAAAACACCGTCTGCGGCGATCCAAAGGCGGAGTGAAGAGGAGAACGAAGAAAGATGCTGATCCTGCTCTTTTTCTTTCACAGTCCCTACCTTCTTCTTTACTCTTGAAATAAACGGCGTATTCTACCATTGAAATGGCCTTCGTCTTTTTCTTCTACCAGTTGTGAGTTGTGGTGTTGTGGTGGAACAAAGCGCTGACAGGGAAGGGTGACCACCCATTTCAGCCGCATCTTATAATTTAAAGTGCGAGACGGCGGCGAAGCCAAGCTCTTCTTGAACCCTGAAAAACGCCTGGCCTGGTCCTACTATCGGACGCTAGCCGTAAGGCTTGCGGCTTGCCGCGTTACTACAAAGTTTAAGGGTAGTGCACCTCGTCGGTGGAAAAGAGCAGCAGCAGGAGAATGATAATAGCGCACCACCACGTCTTGCTGGGCGCATTTCGACAGCCATTCTGTCTCTTCTTTCTCCGCCTGCCTTGCATCTACATCGTACGGTCGTTTGATGTCGTAGGACTTTTTTTCCTGGACTTGCAGCCGTCACTCTCAGAAGAGTACACTTTGTAACATCTTCAACTTCGTATCATCCAAGCATGGCAGGCGGACCAAGGCAGGCGCTGAGAAAGGAGGCAGTAAAGTAGCACAAGTGCAGCACAAGCGGCGAGGCGCAGCCGTGCAGCGCGGCTGTATCAACCCTAGTCGAGGCCAGATCGAATGACGGACAGGCATGAGAGACCCGAAAGTGAACAGCATCTCGGCGCCTATATGGCCTAGTTGGCGTGTACTCCAACTCTAATGCACGATAAACACAAAACTATCACCAACCGATGTTCAAACACACGAAACCTGACATTGCCTTGAGAAGGTTGTCCCGCTCCCACCAAGCCCCTTACCCCATGCTGCCTGCGTCCGGCAGGTGAGCGCCACCGTTGCAGCACCTTCAAAGAGCAAAGAGAGAGCTGGGGAGCCTTCTTCGAAACGCCCGACAGAGACTCCGCTTTGCGTGGCTCATAGCGTATCTTTGACTTTCAACTTTGATCTCAGGAGTGGGTTCTTGAGCGGGTTCCGCCCCTTCACTGCAGTCAGAGGCCGGACAACTGGCAGCATGGGTGTATTGCTTCGCCGCCTCCGTTCCATGGTGGCTGAGGCGGCCAAGAAAATAGATGCGTAAAAGTTCGATACGACGCAAATGGAGACCACTTGCAACAAACGTGGCGTAGTACAGCAGTCGACAAGCGGTCCTGCCACCTGCCAGCGCTGCGAGGCGTATTGTGGTGCTGGTTCCCATGTACTCTTACGCGGAATTTTGGTGCAGCGTGACATGTCGAGGAACTGCGGGAGACGTACCCCTGGGCGGAAGGACCTGTCTTCTCTCAACGACGAAGGAGGAGCAACAGCTGATCATGACTGAAAGTTAATGATTGTTAGACATTCGGCGGCCTATCAGTTCTCTAAAAAAGAAAAAAAGAAAAAGGAAAGAGACAGTGTGTGTTTTCGAGTGAAAAAAGCAGATAAATCGTGTTGTCTCTTGCTCAGTGAGGATGAATATGTCAAGGCATTGGTCACCGAACTTTCTCGTCTCATCGTGGCTTTCTAATGATGTGGTATTATGCATAAAATGGGCGCCCTTTAATAGAGTTATAATAACGAATACACAACCGAAAATACCTGGTAAAAATCACTCCTGCTATGCAAATGTCATGGAAATCTCCTGCTCCTTGCCAAAATCGTCATCGTCATCATCTGCACCATCCTTCCACGGGTCCGCCAGAGTAATCGCCGGCACCGAGGAAGACACCACAGCTGCAGTGCCGACGGCAGCTCCCGCTGCAGCCGCACCCGCACCCGCACCGACTCCAAGGCCGCCCGACGACAAGCCCACGCCAGCCTGCGGCGACGGCGTGCTCTTGTAGCGCGGGTCCTTTGGTGGCGGCGGCGGGGCCGGGCCACCAGGCGAGAATGGCGTGGGTGGTTTGAGGGGCGATGTTGTAGCGCCCAGGGCCCGCGGTGGTGCTGGCTCGTCATCGTAGGCATAGTCAAAGGTCATTGAGATGCCGTCGTTGTCGTCGTCCACCATATGCGGCGGGTTGGCTCCACTGCGGCTATACGACGGCGGCGGTGCCAGGTCGTCGCGGGGCGGCAAGGACATCTGCCGGCCCAGCGTTGTCGGCAGCCGCTCTTCGGAGATGCGGTACTCGGCCGGTCCTGGTGTGTTGGACGACCGGCGCGAGGACGAGGACGAGGACTCGCGCAAGTCCTGCGAGGCACGGTAGGCCACCGCCGTGTCAGTAACGCGGCGGTTGTTATTTGGCAGGCTGCTTGCGGTGCTGCTGCTACCCGTGGTCCGTGATGACCGCAGCAGTGGCAACGGTGGTGCCTTGGGCGTGGCAGGCGGCGGCGGAGAGAGTGCAGGTCTGGGCGGCGGCGAGAGGTTGAGCTTCATCGGCGGCAGCGTCGACTCGAGCTCACGCACCTGCAACTGCTCCAGCTGCAGGTCCTCTTCGCGGCCGTTGTGCTCCTTGGCGAGCTCGGCGCGGATCGCATCGACGTCAAACAGGATACCGTGGTTGTTGCCTTCGGCATCCTCCGTCTTGCCACGCACCGCGGCCAGGGAAGCCGCAGCACCCGCACCGGCGCCCGAGGCCCGCTGCTTGGCCAGGTCCTCGTAAATCTCCCACTCCTGCTTCTCGCCCTTCTTCTTGCGACTAAAGAAGCTGAAGGCACCGCCCTTCTTCGAGGCTTTGCTTCCTTCTCGAGCTCCTTGCGCGCCTCCTCGATCTCGTTGATCAACTCGCGCTGCCGCTCGCCGTGGTTGTCCGGATCCGGGTCCTCGATTTCGGTAAACTCGTCGCTCTCCACCAGCCAGCCGCACTCGCGCAAGAGACGCGGCATGGCAGTGCGGTAGTCCATGTGGCCCACCACGAACTCAGTGACGTCCATGTTCTCCATGCCGGGGATATTCTCGACCGCACTCAGGCCAGCAATGCGCCGGATACCACCATTCGTCAGGCGGAACAGGTAGCCGAGGATCCAGTCGTTGCGGTTGTAACCGTTGACGAGGCGGCCGGCCACAACAGAGCGTGCGCGCATGTACTCGTCGTGCTTGACGACAACGGGCGAGCCAAACATGAAGACGTTCTGGACAAGGCCGTACGCGCCCTTGCGGGCCAGCTCTTGCAGACACGAAAAGATGACGCGCGAGCCCAGGGAGTAGCCCACGAGCGTGATGGGGCGCGTGCCCAGGTTGCGGTCTGTCAGCGAGTCGGCCAGAATCAGGCCGGCCATGGTGGCGCGATCCAGCGAGACGGCCCACGGGTTGTCGATCAGGTAGGACAGCTTGGTCAGAACGACAGGCAGCTGCAGCGCCGCCATCAGGGACACCAGAATGGTGCTGCCCAGCAGCTGCTGGAGACCTTGTGTCAGGGCCTCGGTGGCCAAGATGTTGATTGTGTCACCCATGCTCGTCAGCATCTCGGGCTCCCACAGAACGGAGTAGATGTCGCCCATGACCGGGTCAATGGTACTGTACGGGAGACGGACATCATCGACCTTGCCCGTCATCCACCCGGACACGGTCACAATGAGGTTGACCCGCTTATTGTTGTGCAGTGGGCGGTACTCGAAGGTCTTGACAGCACCGGTACGCCGGTTTGCGGCACGTCCACCAATGACACTTCCTGACGCAGCCGCCGACGATGTGATGATGGCAGCACCGCCAGCGCCGGCCAGGAAACTGCTCGTGCCGGTGACACCGATGGTGGTGAAGCCGGCCGCGAGACCAGCGCCGATGACGGGCGCCAGGAGACCCGCCGACAGGCCAATGACAAGGCCGCCACCGACCGTAGCCAGGCCCATCATGACGTAACGTCGGCGAAGCGCCAACTTACGGCGCTCCTCCATGTGGCCCTTCTCGTCCCAGTTCTCCTTCTCGGCCTGTTGCTGCATCTCGAGCGCCTCGGTGACCTTGCGCTCGAACTTGCAAATGTCGATCCAGGGGATCTCGATGCTTTCGCCAACGCGCTCCAGCAACACACGCGAACGCGCGTCGTAGAGGGAGTCGGCAATCAGAACAGGAACAGATCGCACAGCACGGTCCACCGCAGGTCGATGTCGATCTTGGCCGTTGTAGGCAGCTGCGAGGGCGTGCGCACATCAGGGAGTGCCTCCCCCTCGATCTCTTTGTACGGCGGTGGCGGCTCGGCAGCCTCTTCGTTGTCATTATCCAAGTGGCCGTCTTCGTCGTGCTGGGCGGTCCTCTCGGCAGCGGCCTCTTCGGCCTTTTCGCTGGGCTCGCTGGGCAAACTAGGCGCGCTGGGCGACGTTGGGTTGTTGGTCTTGGCGGGAACGGACTCGTCTTCATGGACTTCCTCAAGAATGCGGGGTGAGGGATGAGGGGCCGGGCCCGCGGGCGTGTGTGGCGACGTGGGCGGCTCAGAGACAGCGGCGCCCTCTTTGTGGGCCATTGGGTTCTTGACGCGCGCATTGGCCATGAGTGCAGGCGTCAGGTCTTTGGGCTGCACGCCGTGCTCGCTGAGCTGCTCGATCATGACCTGCTCCGCCAACGAAAGGTCCATGTGCGCGTACAGGCGGATCATCATCTTCTGTGACCACATGCGCATCGACTCGGTGGCCACCGTAAACTCCTTACGCATCCGCTTGGAAGGTTTTGCGTCCTCCAGCTCCTTGATCATGTTGTAAAGATGCAAACGGGTGATGCCGACGTAGGCAATGCGCTGGCCCTCCGTGAGCAGGTCCTTGGTCGCCTCCATCTGCGAAACGGTGTCGCGCTGCTCCTCCTCGTCGTCCATCATACTCGTGCCGCCGCCCTTGAAGAGGTAGCTGGTGTTCTCGTCCATGCTCGTTGCGCTCTCGGCGTCGTCGTCGACCAGCACACGCGTATAGCCCTTGCCGGCGCCACCGAGGCCTGCGTACCCGTAGCTGTCGGCTTCGGTCTCGACGTGCTCCTTGGCAATCAGGCGGTTGTCGTCGTCGTAGATGTCGTAGGGCGCAAAGGCCGGCATGGTCTGCCAGCCCTCGTCTTCCTCCTCCTTCTCCTCCGTCGTTTCGGTCGTCAGCTTTTGGTGCGAGAACCCGGACATGGTGTTGCCGGCGCTACTGGCGATGCTCGTTTCGCGCGCATGGACGGCCGCAAAGGTGCTGCCACTCTGTGTCGCCTTCGCCTGGCTGTCGGTGCTGGCGCGTGGCGCAGCGTTCTTGTCCTCTGAGGCCGTCGTATCAGCGTCTTCCTTCTCTTTCAGCTTCGGCGGTCTTGGTGTCCGTGGCTCTTCCTCGATTGTGTCTGTTTCGCCTACATTCAAGCCAGTTGCATCGCCGTCGGCCGTCGTGCCCCGCTCGGGGGTGGCCTTGTCCGCACCATCCACCGGGCTGTCGGTGCCAATGCGCAGCGACAATTGCCGCCGTGAGCCGTTCGATGCGCCAGAGCTTGTGCGACTGTGCTCATGAGCCGTGCCGTCCGCATCGGACCGGCTCGTGCTTCGCCTCCGGAGACTCCAGGCGCGCTGTCTTCTCGGCTTTCCTTCCTCCGGATCGGGCGCCGTGTATTGGATAGCCTCAGCCTTGCGAATGGGCAGGCCAAAGTCGTCAAAGTCGCCCGCCCCACCACCCGTCGCAGCAGTGTTGGGCGACTTTTGCGCGCCTTCCACGGAAACATCCATATTGGGCGGCGGCGCCGGTTTCACAGCTTTGGGCTCTTTGAGAGACCGAGACCGAGACCGTGCCGTCCGTTCGGCCGCCTGCTGCTTCGTCAAGACGTTTTCAAGCTTATGTGCGGGAGACCCGTCGCGGGAGGTGGGCCGCCGTTGGGGCTGGTCGAGGCTGGTCGTGGAGCTGGCGGCAGTCGAGCTTGCGGCCGTCTCGGGCTCCTTGGCTTCGTTTGTAGGTTTGGTCGGGGTAGGTAGGTTTGATTCGGTTGACTCGTTGGGGATTGATGTCGGTGGCGCTTCTGCGGATGCCTGCAGCGTCGGCTCACGGCTGTCGCCAGCGTCCGCCTCGTCTCCGGCCGCCATGGCTCCTTGTCTGTTTTCTCGTAGGGTATGCTGCGGTGTACGGAGTTTTCTTGGCTCTCAGTACACCGCTACGGGGGACCGGCTTTCGTGTTGAGGCGTGTGTCGGTCGGTGTCGGTCGGTGTCGGAAGAGGCGGGCGTACCAGGGGGATCGAAGAAAGGGAGGTGGGGGGAAGAAAAGAAAGAGTAACGTGTCGATTGTGCACTTCACAGTCAAAGGTGTCCAACCACTTATTCGACCCTCAGAGGATGGCCAAGCATGCTCTGGGTCAAGAGGGGGAACGGTTGTACAGCACAAGACGAGCAAAAGAAAACAAAGGAGCAAAATGCGATGCAGTGGCCGTTCTTGACTGTTGCCCACAAATAAAAAAGGGACAGAATTGTCACGGGATGGCGCACGCAACCATAACCAGGCAGCCCAGGGCGAGCAGGCAAGAGAAGAGGCACGGAAAGGGGTGGGTGCGTCGATTGTCGGCTCGTTTTGTTTCGTTGTCGGGTTTGGCCCGGTCGGAGCTTTTGATTTTGATGGAAAAGCAGTGACGACAAAAGGGGCCGTGTGTTTTTTTGGCGGGAGGGCAGACGAAAAGAAGGGTACGGAGTACGGTGTAAGCATAGACGTTTTGCTTTGGGGGGTTTGTTGCTTGCGTTCAAGGGGTCGCAGAAAGAAAGGGGGTTTCGAAAGGTGGGCCACGTTTCGCCCACATCAAACAGGCAATCGAGGGAGAGAAGAGAGCTGTTGCAAGGAGAGAAACAGGCAGGAGTCACGTTTCAAAACTGGTGGTAATCCTCCCAAGAGTCAGAAGGAGCTATCAATGGGATATCAGGCGAGAGAAGGAACGACATCGACGAATTCACGCTGTGCTTGCGGTGGAAAGAGATACTTTTTGCATCGCTCATCGCACCTTCCCCCGTGACCATTCTCGAGATTGAATTTCCCTTTGTGGTGAGGCAACGCCCGAACAAAGGAGATATGAGGCACGAAATCGCACTAGAGCTCCGGGCAGTCTGGCAGCTAACACCACTGGACGATGGTGGGTGGCACGAGTGGAGGGACAGGGTTGTCTAGCTTCGGGCTTTTAGCAGGGTCGATGCAACCTACCCGTGACGAATACGAAGTACAGTACGTCGTACGGAGTATCTATCAGCTTAGGAGGTGTTCTCCACGTCGACCTCACTTCGGCGTCTCTAATACTAAGTATATAGAGTACTCCGTACAAACAGTACTTTTGTTTCTCCTGATAATTACTTCGTAGTAGGTTTTGAGTCCTGAAGCTGTCTGCGATTAGGTGATACGGAAAGTGAATGCTGCATGCAAGGCCAGGAGGCTTTCTAACGGCAGGATCACGACGACTTCTCGCCGTACAACAAGAGGCTTATTCGCCGACAGGTGCATCGTTCCCGGCGATGGCCATGCTTTGTGACTTGGAGGTTGAGCGTGTTTGAAGGAGGCTAGTGCAAATTGGTAAACCAATCTCCCGCTGCATTCCATTCACAACGGCCCACAACAAAACATCGTGAGATGTTGACAATTACGCTGACGTCTCGATAGTGTTATCCTATTGAACATATTTGTTCATTTTGAGTCAAACTACAGCTGAGCTATGGATGGCTAGTGCTGGCCAAGGTGATGGGTGCGGTGGCAGCCAATTGATATCTGGCAATGCCATCAGACCAGACAAGGCTGGGCGGAAGGTCAGCTTTATTCTCCAGCCCTTCCTGACAACAACATGCACATCTTCTCGTCAGCCCTGTCATCCGCCCTCAAAGACCAGTATATGAATACGACAGACAATATTCAGGGCAATGCACATAGTCTTGTTTAACATTCTGTGCCACTATCTCATCATCATTAAGCTGTCATGTTATTGGGCGATTATCGCCAGTATCCGGTATCAGGTAAGTCTTCCTCACCTTCGGCTTGCTCTACAAAACCTCATATCACAACGCCATCTACCACGTACGGCCATAGATACTGGAGAACACGGGATCCCGTCCGCTCTCCCCTAGTTAAACCAGTAATCGGCGGATTAGTAGTTGGGTCGGTGACGACCAGCGAATACCCGCTGCTGTACGTTTTTTTTGCTATTCTGTCTGTATTTCTCGTTACGATTAGACTTGCTTTTTGGTCTTTTGGCCATGTATTAAGGTTTGCCAAACACCCTAGGCAAAGCTGCCAAGAAAACAAAAGACGGGGCAACAATGTACAAAACATATGTGCCAGGATGACAAGATCTGGGGCGTAAAGATGTACACCAAAGTACGGGGGGAGTGTGGAGGCACATTGGAGCTGGACATACATGAGTATTAAATGCGTTTATACAAGGAATAGCAGTGAAGTTAACATGTTCCCGACGAAGCCAAGGTCGGGATTCATAAACGGCAGACTTGTTTGTCTCGTATTGTTCTTCGTGGTCTTTTTTTTTTTTTTTTTTTTTTTCTTTTCTTTGGCTGGTCGTATTATTAAGAGGAAAAAAAAACCGTCAGATTGCTGCCAAAAGATTCGATCCAGGCCCCAAGAATAGGTCAAGAAACTTTAGTTGATGGGGATTACGTGAGGACCCAGGCTGTCTTGACTATCTCCTCTGAAAAATACAGCTCGTGATCAGCCGCTGTGCACCAGAAACAAAGGTGTTGTGTTGTGGATGACGTAATTCACCATTGACGATTCCCCCCACCATGGTTCGACGAGTATTCGTATGGAGAGCCAGGTACGCAGCCAGGTACGCCAGAGCTCCCTCGCTGGTAGGAAGGAATTTTGTGTTCCTTCGTCTTTTGCGGAGAGAAATGAGATCTTGCGGTAAGAATGCACATCGAGACATGCGAGGGCAATTCCCTCTGTTGTCCCTGTCTGGCAATTCCCTACCAGCGTGCATATGGCTCGCGCGCTAGAAGACTTGCCTTCGGCCTTCTTGTAAAAGCAATAGTCAAGGGAAATGTGGGAAGACTGACGCGTCACCTTGCGAGTGACGTCCCACCCGGCAGGACATCCGAGAAAGAGACAACAGAAGAGCGCCAGACGCCATTGGCAAGCGAGAGCGAACGTTGTACTGAGTAGTTGAAGCATTTCGGTTGTGCTGAACAATCGAGCTGCAAAAAAAGACAAATAAAATAAGCGCAAGAATACAGACATCTCCGTTTTGACACTCCGTTCCTGTCACGAGATTACCCTTACTGCCTGATTCTCAGCCACTCTGGCATCTATCATAATTTCCTTTTCACGGCTATTGCGATGTACGAGCGTCAAGACGACGACGCTCGTATTCGTGTGTTTTTGGAGTCATTTTCGTGCTTCTGGAGCGTGCTCTGGCGGCCTTTTGTTTCGCGCCCTATGTTCTTAAGCCTTTTTTGGGGCCGATTCCTATTTTTACAGCGGGCCATCCCGTCTAGGCCTAGCCAGGCCCAGACTCCGGCCCCACCGAGAGGTTGACAGCAACAGCCAACAGCACCGCACTGTATTCAGAATACAGTTCAAGTTTACAACGGAGGCTGCGATGTTCCGCCCCCTCCCTCCAAAGAACACAAGAGCTTTGCTGCGCATTGTCTAGACCGGGCAGCGCACACCGAGACAGCAATGGCGGTCTTTTTGTCTGTGTGTGTGGGGGGGGGAGACAAGGACCGAGGACAGGCAGGGAAAAATCTCCTTCTTTCTGTCCACGACAGGCTGGTAATTTAGGCTGTAGGGAGGCGGTGCTTTTCACCAACGCCAGTACAGCATTGTCTACTGTTCGCTATCGACACTTTAAATCTCACGAATGCGAAGAAAGACAGCATCGTGAACCTGCTTCTTTGAGGAGTCGTCCATCGTTGCTGTTCCTGTCCCGCGTGGCCCATTGGCTGATCCTCTGTCCTCTTTTGGATTTCCGGTTCTGGCAACATCTGTGTGGTCAAATGACGAGGTTGGACGCCGTCGTTCTTTGTTGATGCGGTGCTGTATTGCTGTGTTGAATCAAGGAATGACGAAGAAGCACGATATGCATGGCGTCTTCTGTGCTGCAGGTACAACAGCGAGTGAGCAGCTCTTCTTTCCTCTTTCCAGTGGTCTCCTCTTTTTTCTCTTTGACCGTTACCTCTTTCCTTTTATGGTGCACTCATCTTACCACTAACAGCTCTTGTGCAGCAGGCTGCAGCAGTATGCATGCATGCCAAGGAGTAGCACTAAAGCTTCGTTTTCCCAACACTCCACTGAAATTCTGCTGTGACTAAACTGAGGCCGGCAAGCGGCAACTCTAGCATACGACAAAGATAGGATAGCCTCTCGATTTGATAGTGGACTGCTCGTGGGATACGACGACGTCGTTCACGAACCTTACCATTTGCGGACAAGATGCCGGTGGAGTACCATACAAATAGGAGGGAAGGAACGAGCGGTGGGAGGAGCCGTGGCCTCACCTCGTATCAGTCTTCTTTTGCCCGCTTCTCCTTGCTTTTAGCCTCGCTTCGTTCTTTTCACGATCGCCGTATTCTTTTGCCTGCCGTCTACTCCGTATGAGCGTGTAAGGGGACTCGATATCTTGCGGAGAAGCTCTTTGATCCCCAAGACCCGAAGAAAGAATTTCCCCTGAGACGTCACGACGGTCCGTAGCTAAAGAGGGAAAACAGAAATGCAGAGCGCATACATGATTTCAGGCTTCGACGCTGTGGATAAAAAAAAGAGACCGCCAACGGCCAGTGGTGGCTGGTCCCAGGACACCAACGCTATTCAAGCGCCCACGTTTGCCCTCCTGCACTGCACGTTTTGCAAGACTCCAAAGACTACGCAACTGGTTCGGGTCCGGCACCAAACATAAGTTCGCCATGCATCTCCAGCCTCCTAATATATTGATGTTTAAAAAAAAGCCCACCGTGGGCTCACCTCTGCCGATACCCATGCCTCGTGTCATACTATTGTAGTAAGATACGAAAATACGGGGCGTGTTATCCCAGCAGGCACCAATGTTTTGTGAATGGTGGCACAGGGCGGCAAGAGGGACTCGACAATACGGACAACCTGGGCCGGCACTGGACGTTGAGACAATCTCGAACGACCAAAAAAAGCGAGCATGGGCACCAACAAACCAATTTCCCTCCAGAGCGATTCGCTCTTGTTTTCCCACCTCCCGTGCGGCGCATGCAGTGTCTGCGCATGCAATCCTGTCCCAGTGTTCCCTCTGTCCCTGCGTCACTTGTGTCCCTCATTGGACTGGCCCCTTGTCGGCGCATACGTCACAGGCCATGTACATGTAGTCTAGCACGGCTGCACGGCTGTGACTCTTTCACTTTGTCACTGTTCTTTGAGCTGCTCTTGTCTGTCGGCTTGTGTTGCTACTTGAAGCCAATTTGTCGTTTGGAAGTGCTAACCTTTTTCCCTTCCCTCAACTTTTGTAACAGCCCTACGGGATCTGGCTCGCCTCTAAAAATAAGATGGACAGCTCAGCTTGCCCATAACTTGCATGTCTCGCGATCGACGCGGTTGGTGCCTGTGTGTGCAATCCAAAACTGATCGAAACCCATCTTCTGCATCTAGCCCACCAAACCCACCTAGCTGCCGATCTTGACCACTTTCTTGATAGAGAGGGCCGCGCAACGCCAGTAAATTTAGAAAACTCCCGGCAGAACCCAGCAGAGCCCAGCAAAACCCAGCGCTGATGCAGATTGCCTGTTATCCAAGCCTTCAACGTAAGCCCGGATCGGCTTTTCGACAAAGACATTATTGGGAGGTTTAAGGCTTACACGTTCATTCTGTCGTCTTGAAACGCGTTGCCATCTGTCGCTCTTTTGTCTGTTAATTTGAGATCTCCTCCCACTCTGACCAACATTTACTGATGATAGAACTATCCCACGCGGCGCTAGATCATACCCGCTTCCGCCCATCCACTGCGTCACTTCGACTCCGTTCCTCGCACTCCGTTCGCTCCTTTTGTCCCAGCCTGGCCGAACTCTCCTGCCCAGCAAAGTCCATGCATGGCCTGGCGTGCGTCACGACTGCGTGGCATAAAGCCCAACCTCCCCCAAAAGAAAGCCTGAAAGTCTCCTGTAGCCTGCAGGTGCAAAAGGACAAACCCAGACCTGCAAGCCAGCCTCCCAGCCCACACCCACATAGGGCCAACAAAGTAAAAGACGCCGGAACATTAGACATCATAGGCGTGCAGACCACAAGAGTGTGAGATAAATGAGCACACGGTAATCTCGTTTCCCCTCGGGCCTCGTATTGATGCTTCCCTCATCCCTCATATTCCTGTCCTCTTGTATTTTCGTCCTCTCGTCTGCCCGTCTGCCGGGCTGTGTTTCATTTACCAAGAACTGGAAACATCGGGCAAAAAACAATGCAGTAGAATCACGTAAAAAAAATAAAAAAGGGTGCCCAAATGGACACGAAAACGAAAAATTAAACAGCCAAGCAAAATCCACACATGATACAGACAAAGCCGGAACAGACTTCCAGACCTGTGCTCACTGGCAAACAGTAGCGAGCTATCCGACCCCTTCCGCTTAGCAATTTGCCCCCAGCTCGCACTTTCGCGCTCGTTTCTTTCTCATCCACAATCTCGCGCCCCCGGCTTTCCCCCCCCAGACACCAAAAGAAAAGGGCAATTGGCGATTCCATGCATGGCCTTGTCAATCCTCCTTTCCGCTCTGCGATTGTCCTTCTTTGTTCTCTTTTGCTCTTTCGTTTACGACTTTGTTCTGTCGCCGCTCCTTCGTGATTCTCCCTTATTCATCTCCTCGACTTTACTGGTGGCATGGCCTTGCGATAGACCGACCTACTCTTTTCTTCTTTCGTTTTCTTCCATTTTGCGCCCAGCCCGTTCTGACAAACAAAGAAAACAGCACCAACCCCCCGACGACCTAAAAGGCTTGTCTACGCCAAAAATTAACGACGACATTCAAACCCGGAGGCCGCACTTGGGTTAGGGTGCTTTCCAATCTGTGAGTTGTGATTTACGCTTTGCAGGCTTCGCACGCTTTGCACGCATTCGCCCGCCGCTCCCCTTCACCGTCCTACCAGAATACCGAAATACCAAGCCTTGTGTTCAGTCAGAGGTGAAAGAGGGTGATTGCTGGGCGCCGCGCACATCGTTACGCTCTGTTACGTATGCGCCAGTAGCCAAGCTGTTGTGTGCTGCATTGCGCCTTCCCAGTTCGACCAAACCGGCACAGCCTTCCTTCCTCAAAGAAAAAAAGGCAGCTGCGAACGAGCATGTTTTCACATTGGCGCCCAGAAAAACTAACAAAGAAAGGAAAGCACGACGGTTCTCACTTGCGCTATCCGACGACTATCTATTCAGCCAGTTCCCCCCTTCCCCGGACGGGAGCAAACAAAGTTTTGACGAACCACACAAAGAACAAACACGAAAATATGCGTAATTAAGGAGAGCAACGGCCTTTTCTCTCCCTCTCGCCCGTCCGTCACAGCCTCCGTTTTTATTCCTTGGGAGCCCAACCACCGGCTCCTCTCATCTCACAAGTCGAAAGAGATCGAAAGAGAGGTACGACGTACAGTCGTGCAGCTAGGTAGGTACGCCCGCGCGGACTCCTGAACAGCAAGACCAGAGCTCCAGTCGTTTCCCTTTGACTACGTCAGCATTGGGTTCTCCTTCCACACTTCACTGCCTTCCTTTTCTTCTCTTCTTGCTCTCTTTCACTCGTTCGCTCTTTCCCTCCTCAACTCGGAACAGAAACTCGTTCTTTTCTCTCCTTTTCCCCCCTTTCCTCCTTTTCTCCTTTTCCTCCTTTGTCCAACCTCATATTCGCTCTCTCTTCATCCTCGCTTCGCCTTTCCTTGACCTTCCGGTGTCCGTGTCGCATTGTTGCATCGTCGCATTGTTGCATTGTCGAATCGGCACCCTCTCCCGGCTCTTGCATTGTTTGAGAGCTTTCGTCACTAGAGGCCAGAAGGGAAAAGGCTCATCGGCCCTCTCTTTTAGCTTCCTCTCGCTCTCCTACCGAAGCCTGCACCCAAACAACCACAACCCTTGCAAGCCTCCATTCCTCGGCCGCCTCTGCTGCTTTGCTTCGCTGGCGATTTTTGTTATTTTTATTTTTTATCTTGTCTCCGTGTCCCAATCGTCGTTCCCGCCTCTCGCATCTCGTGTCCGCTGTTATTCCTCTTCTTTCCCTGCTGCTCTCTGCGCCCTCTCTCTCTCTCTCTCTCTCTCTCTCTTGTTTTTTACCACACCTTCTCACGCCTGTTTCAGCTCTTTTCGCCTCTTTGAGAACGCACCTCTTTCGACGACCTCACCCGCCCCTGTCGCCCATCTCAGCCGACCGGACTCTCCAGCAGACGAATCACACCAAAAAAACACCCGACGTCAGAAAAGGCAGCCCAGAAATCCCAGGAGAGCAGGTCGGTCGTGTCGCCTCCGCCTTGTCGATTTCCCTACCACACGTACCACGTCCCCCATCGATCGCATAAACAAGAGCGTCGACTCATCTTACCAGGCCGCACACATACAGCCACACAACCAACACACCCACGCCGGGTCTTTGCTCAAGACCAGCCCGGGTCCAACCAATAGCCCAAAATGGGTCGGAATCGCGGTTAGTATTGCACCATGCTATTGCTATTTCTTTGCCATCCGTTATTTGTTATTCGATTTCGTTGTTCGATTTTCGTTATTCGTTATTCTCCTCTCGTCGGCTTTCATGCTTGTGTCGCCCTACTCTATTGCCATTTCCGCCGCCTATAATGCCTCTTCCTGGCCCTCCTGCAAAGTTGCAATCCTTCCAAAGGCCTCACTTTCACTCCCACAGCCCCCCTCTCTTCCGTCCAATCTCACTCCCTCGCCTTGTCGACATTTCAACTTGTCGTCCGCTGTCAGGGCGCAGTCCTTGACCGGTGCCTTGTTTGGCTCGTTTGGTTGGCCCCTCTCCCAAATTAAATTACCTTTGTCCCGCCAAAATGCACCCAAACCGCTACCGAACACATTGAACACACCCCATATGCACTCAAAAGTCACCCTAAAGGCACACACAACTTGCCTAAACCGGCTTGGAACCGTCTAGATCGCCGAGCTAGATGTCAATGGTCGGTCTGCTGGTGGCATCATCGCTTTCTTGCGGGAGGACTACTTGATGCTACGGGTGTGTCTTTTAACGCTTGACGGCCAAAATGAAGAGAACAAAAGGAGAAAAAGAGTGCAACAAAACAAAAGGAAAAAGGAAAAAGAGATAACGAAATGACCGCCAACGTCCAGATTCATGCATCGCCGTTGTAGCGCTCGTGTTCGGCCATTCTCCTCCAACCGTTTCTGCAGCTCAGACAAGCCACGTCTGACAGCTTTTTTTTCGGCCAACCATTTCCAACAAGCCTTTCTTGTGCCTTCTTTGGGCCTCGACTTGTTTTCTTGTTTCTCGGCTTGTACTCCAAACTCAATATTTGTACTCTGTCCTCGCTTGTCATCCCCCTTATCCTTCTTTCCCTCTTTTCCCGCCCATTTCTCGCCTCCTGACCCAAATTCGTCACCTTTTTGTCTGAGACTTTTTTTCGACTCCGACAACCTTCTTCCTTTTTTTCGCATCCCTCGTTTCTGTCAACCTCCTCTTTTTTCTTTCGCTCTTATTTTATTTTTCGCGTTGTGTCGCTTTTTTTCGTCTTTTTTCTCGACTCCAACCCCGTATTAACTCTGCACAAGTTCTCTCGTTTATGTCCCAGCTGTCGGGCGGCGGCAACAGAGACTCCAGGACACCATCGCCTCCCACGACGAACAACGCGGACGTTTTCGCCAACATTAGCAACGCCTATAATTCCCGCAAACCCGAGCAATCGCAGTCGCCAGCCCCGATCCAGACTGCGTCATCACCAGAGCCCTTTCCCGACGTCACAATACCTGCGTCTTCGATCCGCGGTGGAGAGGATGGCCTTGGCGCACTAGGCAACGACTCACAATTTACACCAGGCCGCGGCCGCCAACGGAGCTCATCGCGACCCCTGTCCATGATCCAGACCTACCAACCGCACGTCATGGACACCAACAACGCCATCCCGGAGCTGCAGCCCGTCTTCACGCTTCTCAATAGCCACGCCAACAAGCTGTACCAGGAGGGCTACTTTCTCAAGTTAGACGATCAGAACACACGTGCGATCTCCCCTCCCTGCTAAAAATAGACTCTGTCGACTCTTGGTGAGCATCAAACTGACAAGCTTGCGAATCTAGAGGGCCGCCCAAATCCGGATAGAAACTGGACCGAATGCTTCGCTCAGCTCGTCGGCACCGTGCTGTCCCTCTGGGACGCTGCGGAGCTCGACACAGCAGGCGAAGATGGCGAGGTGCTTCCCAAATTCATTAACTTGACAGACGCCTCAATCAAAGTGGTGCGTCACATACCTCCATCAGCCACTCGGCTGCGAACGGTGATACTTGGTGTAATATGCAACGGTGGACTGACTTACCTACTTTGCTTGCTCCAGATCGACTCTCTTCCCACACGTTCCACAAACGAGCAGCCCCTGCAAAATGTCCTCAGCGTCTCGACTGCTGGCCGCAACCGCTACCTCCTCCACTTCAACTCCCATCACTCGATGATCCAATGGACCTCCGGCATCCGCCTCGCCATGTTTGAACATTCGACCCTGCAGGAGGCCTACACTGGCGCTTTGATTGCCGGCAAGGGCAAGTCTCTCAACAACATCAACCTCATCATGAGCCGCTCCAAGGTCACCACTGAGGAGTGGGTGCGTGTGCGCTTTGGTGCCGGTGTCCCATGGCGCCGGTGCTGGTGCGTCATCTCCCCCCCGGACGAGAAGGATGTACAGAAGCTGCAAAAAGATATGAAGAAGCGCTCCGTCTACGATCGCTCGCAGATGCCCCAACTCAAGGGCGACATCAAGTTCTACGACAAGCGCGTCGAGGGCAAGAAGCAGAAGAAGGCCAAGCCCATCGCCACAGTCACAAACGCCTACTCCGCGTACGCCATCTACCCGCAGTCCAAGGCGCTCATCGACGCCTCCTCCCTGATTAAGCTTGAGGCTACCATCACCATCCACTCCAACCCGGCCTCGACTACCGAGGGTTTCGTTTTCCTGATGCCCGAGGTCCGGCCCATGGTCAGCGGCTTCGAGATGCTCCTGCGCTCCCTGTTCCCTACCTGGGATACGTTCTGCCTGTACGGCCGCCCGCAGCGCCTTGTGGCCAGCACTCTTGACCCCCGCTCCCTCATGTTCGCCATGCCCAAACACCGCCGCTACGGCTACCTTGAGATCATGGACGTCTCCACCTTGGTCCTGACCGACGGCAGTGGTGCCTGGACTGAGCGTGAGTGGCGCAAGCGTCTCAAGGACCTGACTGCCAAGCGCATGGCTGCCATGGACGAGGGCACCAGTAGCGGCTTCGAGAGTGAGCGCACGTCAAACCGCAGCAGCAAGCGTCTCAGCTTCGGCCCTGGTTCCCTCCCCGTGAGCAACAGCGCCGGCGTCATCAGCGAGCGTGCCCAGGCGCCTCGCGCCCGAGTCAACTTTACCGAAGACGGTGATTCTCTGCGGTCAGGTCGTCCAGCTGCTTTTGCTCAAAGTTCGGGCAACCGCACCGACTCCGCACCCCCTGCCTCGGAGCGCCAGCGGATTCCCTCATCCATGGCACAGGCGGCGGCCATTGCCCATGGCCGCAACAGCTCCGACATGGCTGTGGGTGCCGCTGACAACAGTAACGGCCCGTACGCTGGCCAGCCGGCGGCCTTTTACGATCCGACTATCACTAGCGGCGGACCTGGCGGTTCTGGCGGCTTCTACCCGTCTGGTGCTTCCCCGCCCCCACCTGTTCGTGGCTACGTCAGCGATCTGGCCACCACGCCCGAGCGTGTCAGCTCAGAGGACGACGTCTCTTCATCTCGAAACGCCACGCCCCCTGGCGACCTCCCCGATATGCAGCAGCGTCTCCAGACTCCTGAGCCCGTCGTGACGCCTCCTGCAGCCCACCACCCGCCCTCATCGCGCCCGGCCGCCACACCCTTCCACTCGGCCGAGATGCGTAAAGCCAACAGTCGCCTGTCCAACTCGACTCTGGCCCAGATCGTCAACGCAAGTGCTGTGTCCAACGAGGCCTGGCCCATGCCGGACCAGCAGGAGGGCCGTCCCAGCAGCCAGGGTAGCAACAACAGCCGGAGCGGTGGTCCACTGCCGTCCTCCACGTCCGTCCCGTCGTTTGGCCAACCCAGCCCCAACAACTACCCCAGAGCCAAGGACAAGGTCACGGATTGGTCCCTTCCAGCACTGCACCGCACCTGGCCACTTACTCAAAGTCCCCTCTCAACCAGGCACACAACGTCCTTGCCCCAGCTTTTGATGTCACAGCAAACAAGCCCCTTCCTCCCCAAGTTGCAGGTTCTGGTTCCAGCCCCCTGCCTCAGGTGTCCCCGCACACTGGCCATCTGCCAACCCACATGCACGCCGCCGAATCTGGCCGCCAGGTGCTTTTAGCTCAAGGTCCTACTCCTCCCACTCCTCCTACCCCTAGCCCCAATCCTAACCCCAACTCCCTCCCTTCCCAAGTACCAACTTCCTCCACCTCCACCGGGCAACCACCCGAGCGGTTGCGGACTCCTCCGCCGAACGCCGGTCGAGCTACCATTTCTGGGGCTCCTGCGCTATCGCCGATCCAAACGTCCCCCCCTATCCAAAGGAAACCCGTTCCTTCGAAAGCTGACAGCGTGCAGAGGTATAAAGCGTCAGGTTCTTCTGAGCCGCAGTCGGCTATCTCAAGCTCAGGAAGCCTGCAGGATTACTATATCGATGAAGCCGCTCTTGCCAAAGTCCAGCTCGCCGACAACATTCCCAGCAACAGCGAAGCCCCTTTGCGGCAGGAGGTCCTCCGTCAAAATACCAAGCGTAGTGAAGCCAGCAGCCACTACGACGATGCCTCGTCGACGACTACACCCGACTATGCCAGCACCCACGAGTCCGTCCAAACTCGTGAATCTGTGGACCGCCCCCGTGCCGGTATCCTGCGCACAGTCGGCAATGCCTCGCCACCACCACCTCCGCCCAACGAAGTTCTCGATATTCCGGAAGTCAACTTTGGTCCCACCTACAATTATGCCTCGGCCAACATCCCACGCAACAAGACGCCGACACCACTCGGTGGTAGCTCAGCCAACCAAGCCACGAGATCGTTTTCGCCTACACCCGCCGCGAATGCAGCAGCTACCTCTGGTCCGGCTAAACTTCGCAAGGCCCAAGGCCATAAGTCGCGTCCCTCCGACAACCACCACCGCCAGGAATCAGACGACACTATCCGTCGCCGCAGTGTTGCCTGGCAGCCGGGAAGTGCCATGGTCGGTACAACCGCCGCCACGAGCGGTGAGGGCCGTACTGGTGCCATGACACCCGAGCAGTTTGTTCTGCAGCGTGCCCAAGCAGCACAAGCTTCGGCGCCCGTCTATCCGCCACACCAGAGAAACCCATCCAACAACTCGCTTCTCAACATGCGGAACCAGACACCTTCGCCCACGTTGCGTCGGACGACCAGCTACGACATGCTCAGCAGCGCTGCGCCGAACCCGCAATACCAGCAGCAGCAACGTCCCAGTTCACAAGGTGCTACTACGGCTCTTGGCAACCATGGACGCAATGGTTCCATGGACGTCGGTGCCCACCTGTCTGCCCGCGAGCAGGAGCACTTGGCTCGCATGACGGGCGCGCCTCTTCTGAACGTAGCTGCCAACTTGCGCAACGCGCAACAGCCCGCCGGTGGCCCCGGCCTCGTCGGTGCAATTGCCGCGCGTGAGCGGGAGAAGCAGCAGATGAAGGACGGCGTGAGCTCTCACGCCGTGCAGTACGCCATCAACCAGCGCCAACAGCTGCAGTACCAGCAACAGCAGGCCGCCCACAGCAGTACTACCTTCAACAGCAACTTCAGCAACAACAACAACAACAGCAACAGCAGTACGCTGCCGCCCAGACGTACGGCACACCGAGCCCTACGACCGCGAGTGGGTACGGTGGCTACCAGCTTCCCCCCGGCCACGGCCCGCCGCAGCCCCGCCTGTCGCCACAACAGATGGCCACTCAGAACAACGCCTATGCAACCCCGCCTGGCTACGGCCAGGGCGCCATGCCTGGCGGCTGGCCAATGAACTCGCCGCAGATCCAGCAGCAGCAGCAACAGCAGCAGCAGCAGGGCTACTTTGTACAGGGCCCGTATGCACAGAGCCAGTACGCACAGAGTCAGTACGCACAGAGTCAGTACGCACAGAGCCAGGCCGGTTTTGGCGGAACACCGCGGGCAAGAACACCAGGCCCCTCGCATCCGGGCCAGGCCTTTTAAAGGGTGGTTTTTCCGTAACGATTTCGCATCATTCGCTTTCATTTTCTTTTCCTATTTTGCTTCTTTCGCACCTGCAACTGCATTCACGTCTCTTGCCATTTTAATGAGCCTTCCTATTTCTTTTGTCCTTCCTATCTCCTTTGTCATCTATCGTTTGACTTTATTTGCTGCTTATTTCCGGTTGCGATTGTCTTTTTCCTCAACGTCTAGACGAAGGCAAACAGCCTTTCTGTCGTCTCACGCAAATCACTTTTGCATTTTTTTCTTGCGTTTACTATTTGGCGGTTGCTTTTTTTTCCCTTCTTCTCCCTATTACATCAATAGAAATGCAATCATAGAGAGGCCTTTATACTTTGGTGGCAATGCAATGGTTTTTGAATCCTCATATGAAAAAAAAATTAATAAGTGGTATGTCGTACACTCGTAGTTTCTTTCTTTTTTAAAAAAAGAACCAAAATAAATCCGACCAAGTAAACGGATTAAATTGCACAATATTAACGCAAGAGGCGTACGAGCAGAAAACGAATATAAGTTAAGGAACGTTATGTTTTCTCAACTATTTTCCCCATCTAATTCGGCGACATAAGAAACAATGTCAAGTTCGCTCGGGAATTTCGAGGCTCGATGATGCTCGGCTTTGCAAATGCAGTGTAGTGCAACCAAAAAAAAATAAGAGAACAAAAAAAACAGCAGAATATCGACAAAAAAAAAAAAAAGGAACCAACGCTTTCACTTTGAACATCCTCAGTAGTAAAAGTAAACCCAGCCTAACCATACCCCGCCCATTTCTTGTGGTAGATAAGGATGTGAGCATACAACGAAAAAAAGAAATAAAACAGAAAAAAAAAAGTGGCCAACAAGATTACAGAACAAGAGACCAAAAAATAGTAGCAACTTCCTCCGATCCTGGCTCGTTTACAACATTGCCAGTCTACCTCTCGATGTCTGGGATACAGCAGTAGACGGAGTAGGCGTAACACTGCTGCCGCCGCTATTGACTTGCCGTTGGACCCGTCGCCGCCATCGCCGCCATCGCTGCCGTTGTTAAACGGCCATGTTGCTCGATGTCGACACAAGCACAGGCAGCGCGCTAATGGGGGACGCAGCAAGACGGGGCCGGTGGACTCGGATTTAGAGCCCACCACCACCACCGCCACGGCTGGCCGCCAAAATCGCAGCGCGCTGCTGCTCAAATTGGACCGACCGAAGGCGTTCCTGGTCGATGCGGGCCTTGCGTTCAGCCAGGTCGCGGTCGGCTTCCACAAGGTGCCGCTGGTGCAGCTTGTTGTGGGCAATGTAACGCTCGGCTCGCAAGCAGGCTTCGTCGAGGCGTCGGCTTGTCGTTTCGTCCACGAGAGTCACAGCAGCTGTTTGCGACCGCGGCTTGGCGGAGCCGCCCCAAAAGCAGCGGAAGAGCAGCTCCGTGCGCTGCGGTTTGATGATCGAGGTGTTGACGGGGTCACCCATGTTGTGCCAGACAACGACCGAGTCGCCGTGGTACAAACGGGTCCAGTAGTGCGAGGGACTCTTTGTGTTGCGCGGATCTGACGAGCTGATCGGGGTGCCGTTGACGAAAATGCCGTTGCGGGCTTTGGTCGAAATGTAAAAGTGGTACCGGCTGGCAATGTCGCCGGTGGCATCCAGCCGCGGGAACGGCTGCAGGTCTTTCCACGGCTCCGAACCGGCACCGCCATTGACGTCGCCCCGCCATACCAAAATTTTGAAGGCGAACTTGGGTACCTTGAGCTCCGTCACAGGAAGAAACACCTTCGTGTTGTCTGGGTGGCGGCCCCAAGATGTAACTGCCTCCGTGATAGGTACGAACATGTTTGGGACAACAGACATGGCCGTCGAGGTGAGCTGTGCTACAGGCAGAGCTTTCTCGGCCGTGGCCAGAACTGGGACAATGATTTGTGCTTGTGGCGTCGGATAAAGGTGCGGTTGTGGCTGCGGCGAAGCCGAAGGCTCATGTGGTGGGGTAATGACCTGCTGGAGAGCGGAGGCCGGGCTACTGGACGGCATGATATTCTCCTTCTGGTCGCCAGCGTTGTCTTCAACAACATTGACGCCACTGTTGACGGCCGTATCGGAGATGTGAGAGGTCGAGCGGGAGCGCGATCGTGGTTCTGAGCCGAATCGGACCCCCGCGGCCGATGATACGGAGGGTGGAAAATGCTTCATGGCGATCTTCCAGAGCGGTGATGGACCTTGGCGAAACTCCTCGCCCCGCGCCTCGGCGGCATCCTCAAAAGCATTGAACTGCAGTTGGGTCATTTCGGGGTACTGGAGATGCCAGCTGGAGGAGTCGTTGTGGCCCAATACACAGACTTGGACACGGGCATGTCAATGTGGCGGCCACCCTTGGGATAGCTAATTGGCTTGACAGCGGCATAGGCAGCAGCATCCTCGGCCGTGATGTTGTCGTTGCCGTCGTCGCCGTCATCGCCGTCGTCGCCATCGTCGCCAGAGTGGACGGAAGCCCGCGCACTGTTGACACCTGTGTTCGTACCCGTGGCTACCAGGCTCGAATCGGACGCAGATTCCATGTGAGCGTCCGACTTGAGCCGCTTGATCGTGGGCTTGTCTGCAGGTTTTAAAGCATTGCTTTCAAATTCATCGCTCGTGTCGGGCGCCGGCTTGCGCTTGCTACTCGTGAAGTCGGAAATGGAATGCTTAAACTTGGACGCAGCGAGGGACTTCATGTTTAAGTTGCCCAGAATGGACTCGGCACCACCTAGACTCTGGGAGGCCACGTCAAAGGTGAGGTTGTTCAGTTCATCCACAGAATGGCTCTGCTGGAAATGATTTGACTGAGACAGTGCTGCAGGGACGTGGCCGCTTCCATTGGAAGCACCACCGCCTGTACTACCGCCTGTGTTACCAGCCCCGGCTGAGCCGCCATCGGAGCCTGATCTGGGCTGCGACCATTGCTGCCCTGGTTGAAGTTGTGGTTGTTGCTGTTGCTGTGGCTGTGGCTGTGGCTGTTGCTGCCGCCGCTGCTGGCGTGCTCGTGGTGTCAGAAACGTTTCGTTTGGATCAGAGCTGTCATCCGCGTAAGGCGAGTAGCTGCGTGGCTGGACACTGGACTCTTCCAAGTCCGAGAGAGGCAGGTTCAGACGGTCTTCGGGGATGACGCCCGAGCTTCCAATGGCGCTGACGTTGACTTCTCCAAAGAGGCGCTGCTGCTGTGTGTTGAGGTTCTGCGGACCGCGGATAGTAGCCGCGTCGCCAACCTGGCGATTGTCCTGTGTGCCGATCACGCCGATCACGCCATCCATGCCGTCGAGAATGTCATGGATCTGACTCTCACCGCCGAGGTAATCCTCATCATCGTCATCGAGAATCTCGTCGTCACTCTGTTCTCCGAACCCATCCAGGCGTGTGTCGGGTAACGGATCGATGCCAGCACTATCATCGAGGCTGAGCTGCGAAGCACTTTGCTCGAGAGACTCGTCTGACGCATCAGGTCCAGCCAACCATGGATGCCTTTGCAGGGCCTCAATGGTGGCACGGTTTTCGGGCCGATTCCTGAGCATGAGTTGGAGGAAGTGGATGCACGCCGGGGAGGCGTTGACGGCATGCAGAGGCTCGACATCGAGTGGTCGTGACATGATCCAAGCTAGAAGCTCAATGTAGGTGGTGCCCTGCTTGACTGGGAAAGGTGGGCGTCCTGTGAGGCAGTAGAAGAGCACACCGCCGAGGGACCAAATATCAACGGCATGGTCGTACCGCTGGCCCGGTGTCCGGCTCTTCTTACGCGGTCGGTTGGTCCGGATGCCGTTCTCGTCAAACTCGGTAAACTCGCCGTACACCTCGGGCGCACAATACAGGAGCGTGCCGCAGAACGTTTGCAAAAACGTCTGCTCATTGTCAACCATTTTGGACAGACCAAAGTCGGTGAGCTTGACGTTGAATGGCGCAAGCGAGCCGATCAGAATGTTGTCAGGCTTCACATCGCGGTGGGTGATGTTCTTGCGGTGCAGGTAGCCAAGAGCATCGATGAGTTGACTGGCCATTTCCTTGACGGCGGCCTCTGGGAGACTGCCGCGGTTCGTGATAAGACTGCCGAGATCGCCCAGGGGCACGTATTCCATGATGATAATGAAAAGCCGGTCATCAAAGTCAAAATGCTCAATATATCGAACGACATTGGGCTGTCGATGTGAATGTCAGTTGCCTGCATGCCGAACAAGATGGACAGAACGTTCAAGTACGACTTACATGCTGAATCTTTTGCATAATCCTCATCTCGTTTTCCACTTTTTGGTCGAGCACCCCATTCTTGACGAAGCGTCGCTTGTCGAGCTCTTTGGCTGCGTATGGCTTCCCGTCGAACTTGGACGTCACCTTATGTACGGTAGCAAAGGCGCCTTTACCAATCTGGCCGACGCGGTTGTAGTTGCTGGAGCCGTTCCACTCGCGCGGCAGGCTCTCGGTGGACGCGGCCTCGAAGCGCGGTGGGGGCCGGCGGGCGGGGCCGGTTCGTGGTGGAGCTGGAAACAGATTAACAAGGCCGGCGGGTCCAGCGCCAATGGTGTCTCGTGGTTGTGTCGCACCACTGCCATTGCCATTGCCATTGCCATTGCCTTCGTCGCCGTCAGCGAGCATGGCAAGGCGCTCCAAGTAGGCGTGTAAGTTCCGCTGGTAGGCGCTTTCGTACTGGCCCTCACGACGGGGCACGCGGACGAGAAACTCGAGGTCAAGGGCGTCATTTTGGAGCAAGATGGAGACCTTGGTACCGCTGTTAAGGGTGCGTTTGTTAGACATGCCCGGACGGCGGGCCTTGAGCAGAACCTCGTCGACGATGGTGCCGTTGGTAGACTGGTCTTGCAGCATGAGCACACCGTGCTCGTTGATGAATATGCGGAAGTGTATGTTACTGAGTCGCCGCAGGGAGTCGTTGTTGAAGCAGACATCGCACCGGTTGGGGTTCCGGCCGAAGGCGAAGCCCTGCAACGGATCCTTGACGTGGGCGGACAGCCTCAGGACGAAGGCAGGACCCGGCCCCGCGGTCGACAAGCCAAAGTTGCCGGCATGGTCCTCATGGGTGTAGTCGACATCAACATTCTGTGCCTCCTCGCGGCCAATAACAAAAGGAGAGCCTTCGCGGGCGAGCCGGGCTGCTTCGTTGCGGGCATTGATCGAGAAGGGGAAGAGGAGGCAGATGATGTCTGCAATGTCCTCGTCGGTGAAGCCCGAGTTTTGCTTGCCAACCCGGCGCGGGTCTATGACATTTTGGGTGGCTGTAAAAGAGTTTGGAGGTTAGTATGGGTTTGCCCTGCGAAAGAATGAGTTCATGGAAGAGCATGAATATAGGAGAGGTCATGTCGAGTATACCTGGCTGCGTCGGCTGGGACAGGTCGCCGTCCATTTGGTCTGCAGCCTGCATGTGTGGCAGGACGGTGGAGAGAGGGACGGCGGTCTCCCGTGAGATGTTGGTGGAGGAGTCGGCGCTCGTTCCGGCGGGTTTATTCGTGGGCGGCGCTCGTGCCTGGCTAGCAACGGCGGCAACCCAGGCGGCCCCGGCGATCGGCGACAGCCCTGCCCATACAAGGCGGACAGGGAGCTGCGGGATGTCCTGTTGCGACGATCGTTGCGGTCTGGTATATCGCTGAGGCTAGGTGTCGTCGGGTTTGGTGTTCGTCGTCCGAGACTGACAAATGCGGATTTGGGATGTTGACTTTTTGTTTGCCTCGAAAGCTAGGACAGACAAGGAGTTTGGCACAGGCCGACGGTTCTGGTGTTTTCGGTCGGGAGAGGGTGGGACGAAAGAAAAAACACAAGGGGTGTGCCGTGTCGTGGAGAAGGGAGAAAAAGTCGGGATTGGATTCGAGCGAGGGAATGTCGAGAATTTGGTTCTTTGGTGAAGACGAGTGGCCGTCGAAGGACGTTGGCTCGAGGAAGGAGGAAAGGGCAGGATGGATCAGGAACAGGGCCCCTCTGTTTGGCGGGAAGGCGCACTCGGTGCGCAGGTCCAAAAAACAGGCCGTTGGACAGGCAATTGCAGAGCAGTTAAACAGTAAACAGCGGGCACCCGCTGACCAACAATTTCAAAGGAAAGAACGGTGGACATGCGCCTGCCTCGTGAAAGCAAATCTTGTACGCATATTTTTTTCCCTTAAAAGGAAGGAACACTTGACAGGCTCGCGTTGCACGGCGCGTGCTGCAAGGTGCACACGGAAGGTACGAGAAAAAGGAACGAGGGAGGAAGGAGTGCTGTAGTGGCGAGAGGGTGGGTGGGTTGCGGTTTCCTTGGGTTTCGCGATCCCCGCTTTTTGGGGAGAGGGAGCCCTGGGCACGACGACTGGCTGCCGATGCACCAAAACCGAGTCTGAGTGGCCTAGCGCAGGGCAAGCTAGCGCGGGTTTAGGGGGCTATTTTCATGTAAGTTACGATACGGCAGGGGCCTGTATTCCCGTTCTCGGAAGCTTTATTGGAGTCCTTTAGTGTGACGGCCTGTTCCAGGGAGATCAGCCGCTGTGGGCTTGATCGTTTTGTTGCACCTGTGACAGGTGGCAGGTGCACGCCTGCTGTTGAGAGAACAACAGCCTTACAGTACTGAGTGCATGCCAACTTTGTATTTGGGGTGCGTGCGCCCGGCGTGTCGGGATAAGAATGGCGCCCGATTTATTATTGCAGAAAAGGCACATACCATTACAGAAATCCCGGGGAACATTCTATGTGCTTCCGATGGTGTGCACGAGACAAGCAGGCACGCCTCTCGAGACGCCATTTGACGCCTCTGATAAAGAGAGGAGGCATTACGGCAAAAAAATGGCAGCTGGGGCCTCGTCCAGGCGGCATTTGTCCCATGACATTTGCAGCCTCGAGCTGGTCACATGCTCATTTCATGATGCCGATCGTCGCTCGCTATGTAAACGATAAGATCGTTGCGCAAGAGTGATGGTGTTTCAAGATAAACTTTCAAGATAAATATGTCGCTGGTATCAATTTCTAATGCATACTTTTACAGGAAATCCAAACCGCCCAAAACTGTGACGCCTCGGCTACTCTTCTGCAGTCGCCTCGGCCGCTGGCGTGGGCGCACTGCTCTCGCCTGCTGGCTGTGCCTTGTGCTTCCGTATCCGCTTCTTTTTCGGCGCGCCGTCGTCTGCTGTCTTGGGTTTTGAGGCCGCCGTTCCGGCCCCCCCAATGCCTGGAGCTGCCGTCTTCTTCTTCTTTTTCACCGACAACGGGTTGGGTCCCTTGACGCCAAACGCCTTCTTCTTTTTCTTCTTCTCGTCTGTCTGGGATTCCTTTTGTGGTTTCTCGTCGCCGCTGCTCGCATCGTCGTCGTCTTTGTTGTTGTTGTTGTCGCTGCCGTCCTTGTCACCATCGCCGTTGTCGGCATCGTCGCGCTTCCGCTTCTCACCGGCGGCCGACTTGCGCAGCTCGCTCCGGAACTTGGCGCGCTCGGCGCTGGCGCCCACCTTGGCCGTCATCTCCGACATGGGCTCCATTATCATGACACTGCGGTTGATGTAGATGAGAGGCACGCCCGACACGGTGCGCATGTAGCGGCGGACGCTCTGGTCCTGGGTCGCCACCACGTAGCGGTGCTTGTTCTCGCCGCGACCGTCCTTGTCGACGACGTGTGTCAGGCAGTCGAGGGTCGACAGAGCCTCTTCAAAGTCGTCGGGGCGGTGGCCGCAGCGGCGGCGTTCAAACGTCTTGGCGAGGTCGATGGCGCGGTTGATGCCGGGCTCCTTGGGCATGGTGTAGAGATGGCGGATGCAGCACTGGGTGATCATGATTTTGACTTTTCCGTGGAGGGTGCGCTCGAGGCCGGCCTGGAGGTCCATTGTGAATCGTTCGGCATCGCGGACCAGGTCACCGTCGACTGGGCAGGATGCATGTTAGTAACGAGGATACTGCATACGCCGTGGTCAGATTGGTTGCCAAACGCCACTCACCCAGCACCTGGTATGGCTCGCGGAAGCCATGGTGCAGCTGGTACTGCTGGATCAGCTTCTTGTACTGCTTTGAACGTTTCGCGCGCATTGTGGGTGGGCTGTGTTGCGGAGGAGAGGGTGGAAGGAGGGTGTCGGGAGGCGAACGGGAAAATGGAAGAGAAAGTCGAGTTGTGAGGACTCTCTCTCACAAGGCTCGCTGGTACTTTTTTTCTGCGATAAGAAGTTTTTCTCTTATCGGCCTATTGTCATCCAAGACTGGACCCACTTTTACAGAGACTGCCAACAACTGGTCCGACACTCGTCGACCGCTCCAACAGGCGCCGAGAGCCGCTGGGCCGCTAAAACGGCGGCGATCTCTGTCTATTGGTTCTGTGAGACGGCCAGATGGTCGTTGCAGAACGTCTGAGCGTGGCCGTCGTTCTTTCCACAGCGAAACAACGAGACATACTCTGTAATAAAAAACAGAAAGAGACCCATTCCAGCCTGGCCAGGCTTGGACGCGCCGCCAAAGTCGGTTTCTAGGTGCTAGAATCCGCCATCTCCAGTTGAGATGGGGTGCTTTTCTATTGCGACAATTGAGTCTATTCGAGTCTAATCAGTGGGTGCTGCGGTGACGCCACAATAAACAATGGACGACACTTAAGATCGTAAAAGAGACAAACACTGTGTTCGTATCAAGTCAAGTTGCTGCGGCTGCTTCACACGAGTGTCTCGTCATTGCCAGGTCCCAAGTCTGCCACTAATACTCGACATTGTCAACGCCGAGGGCTGGCTGAGTTAGTAAAGGAATAGAGGATGAGCAGATGTGAAGGACGCCAGTCGCTCCTACTCGTGCCACGCCCCACCTGTATTCGGAGCGTCTCATAGAAATTCAACGCGTCCTACTACTTTAGTAGGAGCTCATTGATTGATCCGAAAACAGTAGGGGGCGTGGCACGAGTACTCGTTAAAACCTCTCGTTCTTTCCTTATCTGCAGTCTACGACCACTTACAGGCCAGGCGCACCTTCCCCTCAATAAAGCTTGTCTTGGCCCAGGGTTCCTTCCCTACGAGCCTAGGACATGCGTGGTCCGACTCTTCTACACGTAAATACAAAATCCACCTGGCGACGCTTTCCCTCTAATGGGCCTCGTCGGATCCATTGAACAGCCTCACGACTCACTCTCGTCACGATAATCTATCGCGATGCTTACCACCTAGCCATTTGTGTCTGATTTTGTTCTTTGGCTGGATCTCCCAAACGGACGACGACGACACACGGACAACCATGCCACGAAAAACCACAGGCTGTTGGACCTGCCGCGCGCGCAAGAAAAAGTGCGACGATGGACGGCCCTCGTGCGGCGCCTGCACCTTGCGGGCCATCACATGCTACGGGTACGGCGCAAAACCAGCCTGGATGGACGGCGGCGACGAGGAGAAGGATATGCTGCGCACCATGAAGCAGCGGGCCAAGGAGAGCTACAGCCAGCGGCGACGGGCCCGGGCCCGTGCGATGCGCTATGCACGCCAGGGATCCACGTCGACCATGGCGGCGTCGACGTCGACAGCCTCACCCGGCGGCGTGAAGAATGATCTCGACGATCGTCCAGCAACGTTGACGGCGGCAAACAGCGGCGGAAGTGGCAGCCGAGACCAGCCGCAACACCAGCCAGACCAGCAACGGCCAGACGGAAGACGCATGGACATTCGGCCAGAGAACCAGCGTTCACCCAGTGGCCCTCACCATCATGGCCACCATACTCATTACAACAACCATCAGAGCTATCCCAACCACCATGGCCATCACGCACATAACGGTCACGGCCACGGGCACAGCCATAGCCATCCGGGACCCATGGAACCCCACGCATCCTACACAGCCCACCCGTCTTACACATCTCACCCATCGCACACAGCACCACGCACTTACGACCCTCGTCATTTCCAGGACACACCATTGCCGGCCATCGCACCGCCCTACCAACGGCCTAGATCACGGTCGCCTCCGCAACTGCCACCATCACCACCGCGCGAGCGCGGCCGCTCTGGCTCTGACTTTCCCTACAGCGAAAACGATTTATCATTGCTCATGTACTACTTTGACCATGTGTTCCCGCGGCTGTGCCCCCTTTTCAAATACTCGGCCGGCGACGAGGGCCGCGGCTGGCTGCTGAGTCTGTTCCTGCGCACAAAGCCGTTGTGCGCAGCGGCCATCTGCATCAGCGCATGCGACCAGGCGCAGTTTGTGCTGGGCCCGCTGAGCGATATGCCTGAAGGCACAAACCATGACCTGGAGATGAAGCATATTGCAATTGTGGTCGACCTGCGCGCACATCTGGCCCAGCTGTCACAACAGACCGGTGCAAGCCGCATGGCCGTGGCGGTTGAGGCACTGGCCTGCGTGATGCACTTGATCTATTTTGAGGTGGGCCCAACGCCAGTCCGAGATGTTCTCTGAATTTTGACGCTGACCCCCCTACTTTAGCTCTGGATCCCGCGGCACGGCGAGGTCAACGACTGGGTCATGCACCTGGACGCCGCCGCCGCTCTGCTGTCCTCGGTCGACTCGACGATGGTCAACGGCAGCAGCATATCCTCAGACTCACCAATGTCCATGTCCATGTCTATGCCCATGGGCATGTCGACACCATCCGACAAGAACAGTGCCGGTGGCAGCAGCAGCACCACCACACGCGACGATCGCTCCATCGGGGCTTTCTTTCCCGTGGAATTTCTCTCCGACTGCGAGTCATCGGCCTTCAAGTTTTTCTTGACGCAGTACACCTACTGCTTTGTTTTGTTAGCCGTCGGCCACGAACTGACGCCACAGTCTGTCGAGTCCATCCAGCGCACACACGCCATTTTCCACAATGGCCAGTCCAAAATCCGCGAAATGTTTGGGCTTGAGGACTGGGTCTTGACCACGATGCTCGATGTTGCTGTCCTCAAAGCATGGAAGCAACGCGAGCGCAGCGCCGGCACCCTCAGTTTGCGCGAGCTGACGCGCCGTGCCGATGTGCTGGAGGCACGGCTCAGCGAAGGACTGGCGCGCATGACTGCAACAGAATCGGCGGCGGCCGGTTGTTCGGGGCTGGCCAACCCGCCGTCCACCGTCACAGAGGGCGGCCCGAGACCGGCATGGCCCACCCGCGACGAAAAGTCCCACATGGTCACATCAACGTACCTCCATGCCACCCTTTTATTTTTACACGTTGTCGTGTCCGGCTTCTACCCAAATCTGCCTGAGATCCGCCGCTCCGTGCTCCAGACAATCAATGCCCTCGAGTTTATGCGCGCCAACTGCGACATCAACATTTCCTCGTGGCCATTCTGTGTTGCCGGCTGCCTGGCCCTCGAGTCGGAGTACCCGCGGATCCGCGCCCTGTCTCCAGCACCGAAAAAGGGCCACCACCCACTGGTGTTGACCTCGTGGACGCTGGCAATCATTGAGCGGTGCTGGCAGATGCGGGCAGCACAGACCAACAAGATGGAGGAGACGGCAGACTGGGTCACGGCGATGAATGATCTGGGCACGCGGCTCCTTCTCATGTAGGGTGTAGGAGGCAACGCTTGGACGGAGAAGGAAGAATATACCCAAATAGAGAGAGAGAGACTGTGTGTGGGGGGAAACAATAAGATGTCGCAACTATGGATTTTATTATCATGGACTACCCTTGCCAGACATTCTATTCCTGTGCCAAGGCCGCCGAGAGCATCTCGACCAGAGAGAGGATCTTTTCCTCCTGAAAGCGCCGGCCGACGAGCTGAAGGCCGACGGGGTGTTTTCTTGTATCTGGGGGTTGTCTGGTCTGTTAGTGAGGGCTAGGAAAGCTTGCTGGGGCAAAGATGGCCACTTACACTCCTCGTGGATCGCCTTGTCGAGGTCGTTGAGCGGCGTGTAGCCCTCCTCCACCAGATCAATCGCCGGGTCCACCTTGGTCACGGGAAATACCGCCGCCGTGTAGTCGAGCGTGTTCACCCAAGCCGTGTATCCTGCCACAAGATTAGTCGACGAACGAACAACAAATACGAAAAGAAGTATGGTACGGGGTGGGGCTTACCCATGTGCTCATGCTTGTCCAGCTCAATGGCCGAGATGGGCGCCACGGGCGCCAGGATCGCGTCCACCGGCCGCCCAGACTTGGTCAGCTTCGCCGTGCTGTTCCAGTAGTCCATGTAGTCCCGCCGGTACTGGAACAGCTCGAGGTTGCCGTCAAACAGCTGGTCCGCCGTCTTGGGCGGGGACGCCTGTGTGCCGTAGATGTCCGCAACGCGCCACATCAGCGGCTCGCCCGACAGGCCCAGGTGGTGGTGAACGTCGGCGCCGCCGTCGGCTGTGTACGCCGCAAAGGCCAGCTCCATCGCCCGCGCGTGCGATGGAGGGGTCCACTCGATCGTCTGGTGGCCCAGCTTCGCAATCAACGCCTTGACCGTCGCAAAGGCGCGCTTGACCGGCGGCGTCGGTGCCACCGTCTCGTCGGACGCCCACAGGCCGAACGTCAGAACCTCGCCCAGCGCGGCGGCCGATGCAGGCAAGGGCGCGGCCAGGCTGTCGCGCCACGGGAGCTCAACAACGGCCGGGTCGTACAGCCACGGCGCCTGGGCGAGCACGGACTGGAGCATCAGCTTGAGCGAAGCAGCACTGCCGGCCAGCGGACCACACACGGACGGGATGCTGTTCTGGCCGGGCATGCTGTTGGCAGCGCCGGCATACGGCAGACGGCCAAACGAGGGCCGGATGCCGTACAGGCCGCAAAAGGCGGATGGGAAACGGATGCTGCCGCCAATGTCGGTACCGAAACCAATGGGCTGCCCTTCATGGCCACCAGGGCACCCTCGCCACCAGAGCTGCCACCACTGCTCATCAGCCGGTTGTGGGGGTTGCGCGTGAAGCCGACAATGTGGTTCCACGTCTCGGCGCTCATGACGGTGTGCGGCAGACTGGTCTTGCAGAAGGGGATGCCGCCGAGGGCGCGCACCTCGCGCACGAGCTCGCTCTCAACCACCTTCTCCTTGCCGGTGCCCTTCTTGCCCTCGAACGTGCCGATCCAGCCGACATAGCCCATGGTGGTCTCAACACCACGGACGTGAAACTGGTCCTTGAAGCTGACGGGGAGGCCGTGCAGAGGGCCTGCGGGCACACCGCCAGAGGCGGCGAACGTGGCGTCGAGCAGCTTGGCCTCGGCGATGGCCTGGCTAAAGAAGATTTCGTGTAGGCAGTTGGTCTGGGCACACATTTGTTAGAAACAACGAATGGTAACAAGGGAGCCGCAATGAAGGGGGTGAGGGAGTGTACCAGCTGGTGAGCAATGGCGGCACGGTGGCAAAAGGCCGTGACGACCTCCGTAGCCGTCCACTTGCCGGTCGATGTGTTGGCTACGATTTGCGCGACATCGGCTTCCGTCACCTCAATTTCTCGTGGCGAGAGGTACTGCTGGACATAGGCACCGGTGACATCCTTTTGGGCTTTGTAGGCCGGCAGCGGCTGGGGCAGGCGCCAGGCGACGGGAATCAGGTCCAGGACAGCTTGTCGCTTGGCAGCAGCCTTGTCTTGCCAGCTAGGTGCAACCGATCCCATGTTGAATCGCAGTAAAGAGAGCAAGAGGAGAAGAAGAAGTGAGAGGTAGAGGTGAAGAAGGATAAGTGCTGTTTGAGGAACTCGGGAGGTTGCACGCCCTTGGAGGCAAGGTATTATGTCTTATATTCAGTTCTTATCGTGGGGCAGAGACCGAAGACGAGGATGTGGATGTGGATGTGAATGTGGATGCGAATGTAATCAAGGACGAAGATGAGGTGGGAGGAAGCGTGGCCGCAGTCGTCGAGGTAGTAGTAGTGGCCGTGGTCGTTGTGTTTCGTGGTAGCCGTGGTCATGGCGGGCGAAGACGGCGCCGATGCGGCCGCGGCATCCTCCATCTCATCTCCATGGCTTACGACTTTGTAGCTTGATGCTTGGTTATTGACTGCAAATCGGGACCCTTCTTGAGATAAGGGATGGGATGGCGAAGTTCAAAAGAGGGGTGGCCTGGACTTTGGGGTAGGAGTCGGAGATGCTTGAGGGTGGGGATGGGACAGGATGGACAGCGTCCGGTCCTTTGCAAAAGAGGGGTCAAAAGTTGAAGAACGAGGTGCTATTTCCAAGATAGTCTATCTTGCTTTTGGCTTGCGACAGCTGGAGAACATCTCAAGATAGCAACGGACTTTGGGTTTCCTATGAGGTGTGAAGATCGAGAACAAAAGTCGAAAGGTTATCCCGAAAACCAGTGCATATCATTGCGCGTTAGAACAAAAAAGGATATCCGTAAAGCTTGCCAAAGCTGACGTTATTCTCGGCCGTTTCTTTTCTTTGTTTTATTCCTGGATTCCTCCGCGACTCGGAGAAATAGCTGTTGCCGCAGTTGATGTCGAGATGTAGAAATCCTCATGTAAATGCACGAAGAAAGGTCTCCATGTGATAGCCCCTGACCATTTTGAGTTTCTGCAGGGAGATCATCAAGTTGTTCTTCTGTCAACCGCGCCAATGAATGTCGTCATCAGCCTGCATTATGTGCACCAGGAGCTGGGATGCAGCAACTCTCCAATCGTCAACGTTTGATGCAGCAGCTAAAGCTCCAACAGCGGCAACGCAAACTGCGGCAACCACCGGGGAAAAGAGGCACAGGACAGCTTAGGCAGGTCTCCAACGGCGGCAACATCGGCAACAGCGCCGATTAAGGTTGAGAGGCCACGCACTGCCGCCGCTAGTGAGCCGCTAGCCGCATGGAGCTGCCCGCCCACGCTTGCTGATTGGCTGTCTGTATTTAAAGCCCTGATTAAGGAGTGTCAAATCGAACATTCAAGATAAGAGAAAAGCCGCACCTTTCCTAAAAGCTGCAACATCAGTTCTCACAGACACCACCGGATCGCAGCCGGACAAGCCCACGTCTCCGAGACACGGCGTGGACGTCTACGAGTACATGGGGTGGAACGGAGGGGGGGTCAATCACTCGTATGTCGAAGGATGCCGGCACTTTTGGCGATCCTGGAATGTTGATATCATTCAACACTGGCGTCTGAGCCGTTCGGTTGCATCACAGTATCATCCCAGGTGTCCACAGATAACGAATTTGAGAGGGGTGCGTTGGACTGATCTTTTTGTTATCATGAGTGCGGCGAAGCTAGGACGATCCTTGCTTTGCTAGGAGGAAAGCAACGACATCTCACGGACATTGGGGATGCCTCGTTTCTTCCTTACCTTTTCTTTGATTTTTTGTTACTTCGCTTCTTATCTTCGACGACAAGCAAGCAAGACACTACGCTTTCTGCGCCTCGTGTGTTTGACTATAAAGCTCGATAGGCCGCCATGCACAACAAATTCTGGACAGGAATGTGAGAAAGACAACAGTGAATTGCCGACGACAATTGCTAGACATCGCAGGCGACAAGGCATCATTCAATTATTATTATCTTTATCAATCTACTTACTCTTGCTTTCTTTCCTTTTCTCTCCATTCGCCACCATGTCCAGCTTCTCGGTTGGCAAGGACCTGCAGGTGCTGAGCCCGGGCGTGGGTTATGGCATCCTGGCGGGCATCGGTGCCGTGTTCACTATCATCATGATCGCCACGACACAGTTCCAGAATCGCTATTCGCAGTTCTCGAGCAAACAGTCCGAGGAATTCAACACGGCATCGCGCAGTGTCAAGCCTGGTCTGATCGTCGCCGGTATCGTCAGTTCCTGGACATGGTCTGCCACGCTGCTGACCAGTTCAACCTTTGCCTATTCCTATGGCATCTCTGGCCCCATGTGGTATGCTGCTACGGGTACATCGCAGGTGTTGCTGTTTTCTATGCTGTCGCTCATGGTCAAGCGTGATCTTCCCGGAGCTCACACCTTTCCCGAGATTGTGCTTGCCCGCCACGGCCCTATTGCTCATGCCATCTATCTGGTCTTTGGGTGCTTGACCAACATGTGTAAGTGATGCATGTTTTTTTGGTTTGATTGTGCATATATAGTATGGTGCACAAGCCAACGGGATCATTGAGGTGGCGAGGCAAGGCTGTCGGACGAGTTGGGAGCCTCGGACTGCACGAATCATGCTAACAATTATCCTGGGTCTCAGTCGTCGGCGCAACCCTTGTCGTGGGTGGTGCACAGGTCGTGGCCGGTCTGTCGGGTGTGAACGTCTATGCGGCTTGTTTTATTGTGAGTCCCCCCCACTGTTGTTCCTCCTCGGCACGATCCGCGCCCTCGAATGCAAAAACTTTAACGTAATAGCGGCTAACAGTTGCATCCATACCACCAGATTCCCCTTGCCGTTGCTGCATACGTCATCCAGGGCGGTCTGCGGAGCACGTTTGTTGCCGACTACATCCACACCGTCGTCCTATTTGTCGCCATCTTCATCTTTGCATTTGTGCTGTACACGACCGACGACTTTGTCGGAAGCCCCGGCCGTTTCTATGATCTGCTTACGGCCGCTGCAGAAACTTCGCCGCTGACCCATAACAAGGATGGCTCGTGGCTGACGTTCCAGTCCAAGGACGGCCTGACCTTTGCCGCTCTTATTTTCCTCAGCAGCTTCTCGACTGTCTGGCTTGACCAGGCCTACTGGCAGCGTGCGATTGCCTCGAAGCCGGAGACAAGCGTCAAAGCATACCTGATTGGTGGTGTAAGTCGTATACTAACTCGTATACCACGCCGTCGTTTGACAATATAGTCCCCGAAACTAACCTGGACGCTTTCTTCTTCTTTTAGCTTGCCTGGTATGGCATCCCATACGGCTTTGCAACGGCCATGGGCCTTGGCTGTGTCGCCATGACCACCTCGCCCTCCTTCCCTACCTACCCCAACCCTCTCAGCGCTGCTCAGGTCAACGGCGGCTTCAGTGCCCCGGCCACAGCGATTGCTCTTATGGGCAAGAACGGCGCGGCGCTCATGCTGCTGCTGCTCTTCATGGCCATCACCTCCGCCACCTCTGCGGAGCTCATTGCCGTCTCCTCGCTTTGGACGTTTGACGTGTACAAGCTGTACATCAACAAGGGCGCCACCTCGTCCCAACTGGTCGTCCAGGCCCACATTGGTATCATCGGATACTCGCTGGCCCTCGCTGCGTTCTGCTGTGGCCTCAACGCCAGCGGCATCGACATCACCTGGCTCCTGACCCAGTGTGGCTGCATCATCGGTGGTGGCGGTATCCCGCTCGGCCTGATTCTGCTGTGGCCCTCGCGCATGTCGACCCCTGCTGCCATTGGCGCGCCGCTCATCGCCATGCCCCTCGGTCTCATGACCTGGCTCCTCACCACGCACCTGCGGTCGGGCGTCATCACCGTTGCCACCACCGGCGACCTGACCAACGGCGTTGCGGGCAGTGCCACCACATGTGGCATCGGTGCCGTTGTTGCGGTGCTGTTCTCGTTCCTGTTTCCCTACAAGTACACCTCCAACGACCCGGCGCACATTGCCCGTGTCGAGAAGATTTGCGGTGTCGCCTCGCTGCAAGGCCAGGTGTTTACGAGCGACACGGAGGCCCGTGCGGAGATGGCCATGGGCGAGAAGGGTGCGGGCGGCCGGGAAGAGACGGGCGAGCTCAAGTCGCCGGATGCTGTCGCTCCTTCTACGGATGCTGATGCCATCACGGGCGTGGTGGTCGGTGAGGCGCCTGCAGCGACGGGCCCGGCGCCCGAGGCTACGGGCAACGATGTTGTCGATTTTCTCACGGCCAACCACATCGAGCCGCTCGACCTGGAGCTGTACCACAAGGTGCGCCGTCTGGCCATCTGGTGCTGTGCCGTCTTCTTTGTCCTCGCCATGGCGCTGTTTCCCTTCACATTTTACGGCACTGGTTACATTTTTTCCAAGGCCGCGTTCACGGGATGGATTGCTGTCAGCTTGATTTGGGTCTTCTTCAGTGCCACCGCCTGTATCATTTGGCCGGCCGTTGAAAGCTGGAAGGACTTGAGTGGCATGGTGGGCATGTTTGTCAGGGACATGGCTTCAAAGCGGAAGTGAGACTAGTCGTCTTGTTGGTGAGAGATCTCATACGTTCCAAGGGTGGGTACACGCAGTATGTGGAATCTGGAGGCTTCAATCTCCAGAAACTAGATTGGCATGGCACAACAATACTGAGAACAAAATATGCTAGCACCAAGAGCCAGCAAACTTTCTCGGCTCATAGAAAGAAAGAGAAAGAGAAAGAGAAATAGAGATAGAAATAGACGGAAGTGTTCCAATAGAACCAAAATAAATCGCGTGACGAAAAGAAAAAGAAGGCAAACGCCGCGGGCTTTCGCCCTGTAAAGGTCCCTGTCTATCCCAAAACGTAATATCGTAAACCAAAAGAATAAGGCGCTAATGCTCATGACTGCTTTTCTCGTATTAGTAAATTACTGCTCCCCTCTCACGTAGTATTACTGCGACGGCATACTGCGGCCACTACACTGATATCATCAAGTTTTCCTAGGTCGAGGATCAGTATCATGGGTGTAAAGTTGTGTTGACATTTGTGGGCGGCGATGCTTACCTCCTTCACTTGCCAAACCCTCCTCAATGGCGTGCTCCATAAATGGACTCTCGGCAAATGGGTCCACCGCAATCACTCGCGCGGCTTCGACCAGCTCCTCCGCTACTGTCGTCATCATGCCTCGGTGCAGGTCGGCTGGTGTCTTGTCTTTGGCTTGCCATGCAGCCACACTCTTGCTGACTCGCTCAACAATCTCGTGTGCCCAAAGGTTGTCAATCAGGCCGTCCGACATGGCCAAGACAATATCTCCCACGTTGATCGGGACCACATCAACAACGGCGTTGTCACGGGGCGTGTCGGGGCTGTTGGTGCCAAGCTGACGCGGGCAATCGAACCAGTGCCACTGTTCCGTCGTCTTGAAGATGATCTTGTTCTCGGCCGGCCGCACAACCATGATCTGAGAGTCGCCCAAGTTGGTCACGTAGAGCACTGGCTCCGTCTCGCCCGTGTGCGCTGCTCTGTCGTCCGCCGCCTCGATTTGCCGGTACGACAGGAGGGCCCCTGCAGCTGTTGTTGTTCCTTGCCAATCATTGGGCGCTCGTGTCGCTTCGATCGTCTGCTCGTACGCTCGTTGCAGGTACTTGACCGGCTCCGGTGCCATGATCGACCCCTCCGCCACGCTCTCGCTCACAGCGTTCGCCCAGAAATGCACCACGAGCCGCGACCAGAGTCCTGCGTGACCACGCGGGCGCATGGACCAGGCACCGACACCATCGTTGGCGGCCACAAAATACTCGCCCGCATAAACCGCATCGTCGCCATTGGTGCAACCGCCGATCAGTTGGCCATCGACCAGTTCCCGGCGATCACGACTTCGGTCGTGTGTACTGAGGGCATCGGAGAAAGAGCCCGAGGGCGGCGACAAAAAGGGCGGCGGAAACGGCCGAGGTGTGCGCTTGGCGAACAGCCCAACGCCTGTCTCAAAGTGGAAGGGAAGCTTGGGCAGGGGGTGCAGCGAAGATGAAGGAGAAGTCGTGTGAGAGCCACACCGTCGTCGTGCGGGGGATCCATGGTGGTCGAGATCACTGTGGGAGGAGGTGGAAGTAGCGTCGAATGTGGTCGGAGCGGCGGTGGAGCCCAAGGCCGAGGGAAGCTCAGTGATGACAGGGGACGACATGTGAGAGGAGCTATGCATGCAGCGGGCACAGAAGAGGCCGACACTGCTGCTACCGCCGAGAGAAACACATTGTCCTGACGAGGTGGCCTTCGAGAAGCCAGACGAGGCAGGACGGAGCAGCGCAAGTCGCGAGGAGGGAGTAGTGCGGAGGCGCAGAGGTAGCCTCCTCATTCCAACAGCGGTGATGCTGACGACGTCGAGGCCGAGCTAGCGGGGGAAAGGGTACAGCGAGCCCTGCAGATAGAAATCGTTCCAGCCGTCGGGATGACAAGAAAATGAGAGATCAAAGACGGGGACTTGTGTTTTGACAATCAAAGGCTGCCAGGGCACTTTGAAGTCAGCTTTCGGCCCTCTGGCGTGTTTGGAGGGGCTGTACGGAGTACTGATAAGAGAAAGGGTTGCGCGCGTCGCACTCTGATAACGTAGATGGCGAGGGTCCTAAAAGATGCGGGACCGTCGAGGGACGTGAATATGGAGGAAAGAGGGGAGAGAAAGAGAACAAAAGTGAGGATTTTCGCGACAAAGGCGACACGAGAATTCAGGGGAGAGAAAGAAAAAAGGGCTGAAAGGCTCGAAGAGTAACGGCGAAAAAATAAAGGCAGGAGCACAATGCCACATGTGAAAAATATGGGCAGGAAGTGTGGTTCTTTGTGACCTCACTGGCTTGATTGAATAGGAAACCAAAACGGGCTACACGGCCTATCTCCCAAGTGGGAAGTGGCGACTGGCGACTTGTAGTGCTTGGCTTGCGACGTTTCGCGTGGAAGACTCGGCTTGATAGGGCTTATCGATGCTGATATGGTGCTGAAATAGCGTTGTACAAGTTTTTTCTTAGCCTCGAGGCGCGGCGACAAAGTTCTTTTAAATAGTATGATCATACAGTAACATGAGCCGCAGCGTTTCGGTGTGCTATTGTGGTGTTTGCGATAATACGGAGTACTTCGTGCAGAAGCGCCCAAAAGAGCAAGAAGATGACAGCAATCGGCGCGATTGCGGTGAATGGTGTGGGTGGGCTGTGGGTTCGAGGTTGGGAAGGCGCGAGGCGCCGGTCGCTCTGTCCTTTGGCGTGCATTCCCTGGGGCACCTTCCTTAGAAAAGTAGAAGGCATCTGTCGGCTGTTGCTCCTCGTTTCTCGCCAGGCAAGAGCAACTCAACTGCCCAACAACTTCCTGAGACTTCTTTCCTCAACTGCTCGCTATGTTTCTAAAGAAGTACGGAGTAACTGGTCCCAACTTCCTTACTTGGAAGTAAGATACGATGGGCAATCCCTGGGGATCGCGCTTGCTTTACTTCGACCTTGAAAGTCCTACGGGGTAGTGCAGGGGAAAAGGGCTCAGCCGTGAACGGGGAAACTCGCTCTCGTTCTAACAAACCCTCGAAGTTGCCTAGCCATCTGCAGTGCAGTTGTGAATTGCCTATGGCCAAGCGTCTTGTATTGGCTGGCTCGACTTGAGCCAAGATGCAGCTACGGTAAAACTAGCTAAGAGTCACGACGATGTCCTACCCCTCAGACATGCGACTGTGCAGTTGGGGAACACGCAGATGTGATCGACCACCTGGCAATCTTGACCGACTCGATGTGTAAAGCACACCCGTAAAGCGGTCTGGCCGTTTCCAAACATGGGGTAGTATCTGAGTAACGGCGCTTTCATGGAACAGACGTTCACACATCTTCCCCAAGGACAGCTTTTTGTCGTCAACCTTTTTCCTTCTTTCTTGTTTGGCTTCCCTCTCTTTACACCTCCCCGTCCATCGTCATGCTCGTTACTCTTCTCGAGACAACAAAATATCACAGAATCACGCAGCATGTGGCACATCAAGGCCATACCATCTGTCCGTCTAAAATTGATATTGTACACATATACAGTGCAAGTCGAGGCTAGGAAGGAAGTCTATGCTGATGCTCGTTTGTCACGCTGTCGTCCGGTCGTTCGAGGAGAGTCGGTCGGGGAGAGCGTTGTTTGCTCTTGCCATCTTGTGGGGTTCAGTCCTCGTCAGAGTGGGCAAGGTCTAGCTCGCGTCCACCTCGTCTGGGTCGGCCGTCGAGATCGATGTCGAATGCCGAGGCCCGAGACTCAAGAGTCGGTCGTTTGTTGTCGTCCGCCCGGGTTCTAGCCGTCATCCCAAGATCCAATATCCACGCCGAGATGCGTTTCTTTCTCCCTCCCTTTGCCCGGCCGTCAAGATGAAAACAAAGGGAAAAAAGGATGGCGGCCGGGCAGAAGAGAAGAGCAAAGAAGGAGGTTTTGCAAAAAATGAAAAAGGAAAAACATATGCAGCCCCGCGTCATCCGTCATCTATCCGCACCCGTCTCTTTTCGCGTCCTCTTCTTATTACGCCACATCCCTACACAGAAGCCGTGCCTCACACAGAGCGCAGACGGCCATCACGATGGGGGCCGCGCGAACCCGGCATTGTTTTGCTGAGGCACGACCCATCCCTTTCGTCCGAGGACGAGCCATTTATGGCGTCTGCTTGACCAGAGCCTCGAAGTAGGCCTCGAGGTCAAAGTTGGGGCTCGTCGGGTCTTGGTTCACTAAAAGAGGTCTGTTAGCGATATTGCGTTCGGGTTTCTTCTGTCGCTTGCCGCCATCCTCTCGAGACACAGAAACTTACGGCCGCTGGAAGCGCCCGTTGTTGCGGGTGCCGGTGCGTGGAGCTTGCTGTACTCCGCCTTGGCCTGGTTGATCAGGCTCTGCTTGTGCTCGTATTCCCGCTTCGCGGCCGCGGCCTTGTCTGAGGAGTAGATCTTGCGCTGGTGGTAGAATCCGTAGAAGACACCGAGGCCAAGGGCCGAGTACCGGAGGACCTGTAGAAAAGGAAAAACGCGATGGTCAGCTTTCCATCCCCTTTCAATTCAAGGCGGTGTTTGAACACGAGATCAATGTGGGCAGAGCTTCCGGGTGCGCGGCAACCGGGCAATGCATCGCGCGACAATGGGTGTGCCATCAACTCGGAAGCAATCCTCCACCCGGGATCTCAAATCGTCGTCGTATCCGGCAAGGATGGGGCGTGAATTGGGAGGGCAAACGAACATTGACGGCTGCGTTGGGAGCAGACATTGTTGCGACTGGAGGAGAAAAGGGCGAGGGTGCGAAGAAAAAAGGAGGTCGAGGAAGACGATAAGGATGAAAGTCGTCGAACGAAGAGCTGGTCGAGTGTCCGTACGAGGATGGAGAGAACGTGGGCGCGAGATCGCAAAGTGGTGTGAGATGACGAGGTGGAAAAGGATGCTGGGATGAGCGTTGTTTGGTTCAATTGTGCCAATTGGCGATTTTTTTTCGCTCTTGCAATTTGGGCCGGCTGTCCCTGTCGGTCGCGGATGAGCGCGCGTTGGAAATTTCACTCACGTTAGCTTTGCACCGAAAAGTAAGCCGCAGACCACCTAGCTTTGGCTGACTATGGCGGAAAGGACCTAGGAACTTGGAGCGTGAGGAGCCTAGGTCGGGAAATCTCGCGGCTCGGGCTGGGCCTGCATAGCTGCTGTGATTGCGACGGCTAAGTCACTCTTGCGTGGACAGGGGGTGTGTGGGTACTTTTATCCCTCAGCAACAACAAGGCCCGGGCCAGCCCCTATTCGTGCTGTATTTGTATCTTAGTTAGCTGTCCAATTCCAGTAGCCAAAAAGCACTGAACTCGATTCAAAGACAGACATAGAGAGCCAAGGAACGTCACGTGAAAGCCGCGCTACTGCGACTGGCTACTGCCGCGCCGTTCCAGCAAGCTCCACCTCAGATTATTCTGGGGCACCACTGCATCAGTAAATTGCTAGCGGTGTCGCGAACGACGCGCATACGCATAGTTCCAGGGGCACGAAAGGCAGATGACACAAAGCTAAGAAGACAACGACGGACCACTGCCGGCCACCACCACTACCAAACGACGGCGATTGCAACGACTGACTTATCGGAAAGTACAAGTCTAGCACTTGACGCATTTTTCGCTTAGCATTCTGCATTTGATCCTGGCCTCAATATTGCGGCCTCAAAATTGGACCGTATTGACGAACCCCTGACCACCATCTCAGACTCGAAAACTCGGACATCGAGCACTCAGCACACAAGACTCGGCCACCCATACGAACAGACTCAAAAGGCCGTGTTGCCACGAGTATGCGGCAGACGCGGGTAGAGGCGATACACAAATACACACCACAACCATGCAGCAACGGCGCGATGAGATCTTGGCGAAGAAGGCAAAGCTCGCCGAGCTGAAGCGGCAGCGGGAGTTGAGGACACAGGCATCTGCATCACGGCAGAGCATAGGGCCGGATGTACGTCTCGAACGATACTGGAGGGTTTATATCGCTTGTCAACTCTGGCTAATTCATGCTGCAGCTTATTGCACCGGTACCTGGACGCGCCGACAACCGCCGAGAGATTGAGTCTCTGATCAACAGTCTCGTGGGCGAGAGCCGGCCGGGCTCGACAACAACAGGCGGTGCGGCATCGCCAGCACACCGGGGAAGTCGGCCGAACAGTGTGCTGAGCGCAGGCGAGCTGAGCAACGAGACGTCGGAATACGCAGCCGCCGGCATCACGCAAGTCAGCACAGGTCCGTCACAGCCGCAAGTCCTGTCCACTGTTTCCCTCACGACCATCTACGAGTGCCCTCCCTCGCCCGTCAAAGAAGTCTTCTCCTACAGCAAGGGTGTCCAGACGACCGATGATCTGCTGCCGACACCGCCAGTCCTCAACCGTGCACACTACGACTCCGACGGCGAGGAGCCGACACCGGCCACACCAAACAAGAAGCTGAGCCGGCGAGAACGCGAGCGGGAGGAGGAGCTGCGCAAGAACATCCGGCAAGAGGTCGAAGAGGAGTTGCAGCTGGCAAAAGAGCAGCTGGCCGGCCAGCAGTCCGCGCAAGCATCTTCGTTAACAACAAACTATCCGGCACGCGTGCTCTCCAACGAAGAGCTCAAGGCCGTCACGTCCAACACCGAGTTTGTTGACTTTTTGGAAAAGTCGACCAAGGTCATTGAAAAGGCGCTCGACCTCGAATACGACATCCTGACCGACTACACGCTTCAGGCCTACGACAACGAGGACGAAGATGAGCAGGGAAATGTGGGCGGCCGTGGCCGGCGGAAGGTCAAGGAGATTCGCCAGTTCTACGACGAGAAGTGGTCGCGGAAGCGCATGATCACATCCATTGACTTTTCGCCCAAGTTCCCCGACCTCCTCCTCGCCTCCTACACCAAAAACCCGACCGCACCGCATGAGCCCGATGGTGTGGTCCAGGTGTGGAGTCTGAACCTGCACGACCGCCCCGAGTTTGTCTTCCACGCCCAATCCGACATCCTGACCGCCCGCTTCTCGCCGTTCAACCCAAATCTCATCTTTGGTGGTGCATACAGTGGTCAGGTCCTCGTGTGGGACACCCGTGCACGCTCGGCACCCGTGCAGAAGACGCCCCTGACGGGCTCCGGCCACACACATCCGGTGTATGCGCTCGATATCGTCGGTACGCAAAATGCCAACAACATTATCAGTTGCAGTACCGACGGCGTGGTTTGCGGTTGGGCTGAGAATATGCTTGCACAGCCGCAAGAGTTCTTGTCTCTTACCGTACCGCCACCGTGCAAGGTCGACGATCTGGCGCCGACCTGCCTCGCCTTCCCGCACACCGACCCGACCTTCTTCCTCGTCGGCTCTGAGGAGGGCACCATCTATCCTTGCCATCGTTACGACCGTGCGGGTGCCAAGGCTGGTGTCGATGCACGCGTACGGTACCGCGGCCATGCGGCACCGGTCTTGTCCGTGGATTTCCACCCGGCACGCGGTCCTGTCGACCTGGGCGATCTGGTTCTGTCGTCGAGTCTGGACTGGTCGGCCAAGCTGTGGAAGGTCCGCGCGCCTGCTGCGACAAGCACAATCGTGGGCGGTGGCGGCGTTGGCGGTGCTGGTGCCGCAGCTGAGGGGACGGCTGTGCCGCTGATGGATTTTGTGCGCGAAGACGTCGTCTACGATGCGGCCTGGTCGCCCGTGAAGCCCGGCGTTTTCAGCCTGGTCGACGGTGCCGGGTGGCTGGAGCTGTGGGATATTACGGTGGAGACGGAAGAGCCAGTGGCACGTATCAGCCCGAGCCAGCGCAAGGACGGCCGGTCGATGCTGGCCAACAGTCTGAACAAGGTGGCCTGGGACAAGAGCGAGGGCAAGCGCCTGGCGACGGGCGGCATTGCGGGTACGCTGACTGTGTTTGAGGTCGGCCCAGATCTCGGCGGCAAGGAGGGTCTGCGGAGCGAGGAGTGGACCAATGTCAAGAAGCTGGTGAACAAGCTGGAGGCCCAGAATGCCAGCGGCCCGGTGACGTTGTAGGTGAGAGGCTTTCGCTTTGGGGTGTGTTTATTATTTTTCCTCTTTTTGCCTCTAGTAGGAAGGGCCATTGATGGTGGTGAACTAGATTGAACAGGCAGCGTTGACTTTTGGCATTGCGCGTATCTTTTATTACGTGTGTGTTTCTTTTATATTTCAAAATTAGCTTTGCCATTTTACAATCGAGAATACCCTGTTTCTGCAACTGGCCAAGCGCCCCGTGTCTTCTTCCTCGCATCTCGAGACCAGCTCAGGGATTGCGATGAAAAGAAAAGAAGTAAGAGATCCCCCGTTTCGCCAAAAAGACGAAGTGAAAGCTCGCGTCGCCTGGAAGCAGTGAAAGACCAGGGACACAGTGGGAGAAGCGGTCATGGAACAGGCCCAGCGGACTGCTCATCCCGAGTTGCAAAAAAATTGTGAAGACACGGAGACGTGTCTGGTGAGGTTTTCAGCGGTTAAACTGAAAAAGAACAGATACTACACTTGATCATAGCCTTTCGACTAAGAGAGCTGAAGAGAAAAAGAGGAAAGAAAGGAGAGCTTCTACGATGAGGCTACAAGCGGAAACTGTCTCTTTATATAGTAGTTATGAGTGGTCAGTGCGAGCATGCGAAAGGGTAAGAAAAACCATTTGCTACATGGAGCGGTCTGCTGCCTGCTGTTACCTGTTGTGGTTGCATAAGATGAGGCCAACTTCGAGGCCAACTTCGAGATGTTGGTGTGTGAGATGTTTAGAGTGGAGGAAGTGAGGGCTGGATGATGGCTTCACCGCCCTCAGAATTCTGCCGGTTTGGTGCAAGGCCCCATAAAACGGATAGTGGGGTCAAGCTTAAGCAATCCGGCCAATCATAGTGCCATCTCAGACCAGCCGCGTGTAAAGCCCCCCAAAGCGTGCGTCGCACTTTTGCCTTTCGACGCCAAGCCACCTGTCCCTTTATGTACTCCGTACCTGCACCAGCAAGCAGCAGCAGGAAGGAGCACAGAGCACACCAAAGTTGACGCGGAAGCTCCAGCTGTCCTCTCCACGAAACCCCCGACCAAGAAAGGAAACGACTTGTTTCTGGTACGGCCAATCCATCCAACGACCACCGCACCTTCTCTTTTCCTTTCTTGTCGTGTTCCAGTTCTGTCGTCGTGCCTTCCGTGCATTCTTCTCACCTTCCTTTATCGAGACTTTTCTTTCTTTTTCTTTTCCCTCCTTGTCTTCGAATCCCCTTTTTCTTTTCCACCATCCATGATCTGACCAGCTTCACGATCTGCCATTGACCTCCCTCGTCGCATCCCACCTCCCCCTTCCCCCATCGCCAGCCCGTCGGTCACGATGGCGTCGACATCGACGACGCCAAGCCCGATTGGCCCTCTGGGCGATGCCGGCAAGACCAGAAATCTGCGGTCGGTGCTGCGTGTGGTGATTCTCTTTCTGATTGCCGCCGCCTCCGTGTCCAGCCGTCTGTTCTCCGTCATCCGTGAGTAGACACCAAACAGCCTCCATCGTCGATACCAACTTACAAGGTTTACCAGCTGCTAACAATACCTGTCTCTGCATCTAGGCTTTGAGAGTATCATCCACGAATGTGCGTTTATCGACGTCCAGACCATCCATTTGCCTTCCATTGACCCGCCTCGATTCGACCCGCCTCGGCCATCCCTCCTGGTATCATGTTTCGGGCCTCCTTGCGCCTTTTGCTAACCCGTGTCTCTTTTAGTCGACCCTGGTTCAACTTCCGTGCTACCAAGTACCTCGTTGCCAATGGCTTCTACAGCTTCTGGGATTGGTTTGATGATCGCACATGGCACCCTCTCGGCCGTGTCACTGGTGGCACGCTCTACCCGGCCTGATGGTAACCAGCGGTGCAATCTACCACGCACTCCGCACCCTGACCATCCCCGTCGACATCCGCAACGTCTGTGTCATGCTTGCGCCCGCCTTCTCTGGCCTGACCGCCTACTCGGCCTACCTCCTTACTAGCGAGATGACCACGTCGCCCTCGGCCGGTCTGCTTGCTGCCGCGTTCATGGGCATCACCCCGGTTACATCTCGCGCTCCGTTGCCGGCAGTTACGATAACGAGGCCATCGCCATCTTCCTGCTGGTCTTCACCTTCTACCTGTGGATTAAGGCCCTCAAGCTCGGCTCCATGCTTTGGGGTGCCCTCTGCGCTCTTTTCTACGGCTACATGGTGGCCTCGTGGGGTGGCTACGCATTCATCACCTGTCTGCTGCCTCTTCACTCTTTCGTTCTCATCTGCATGGGCCGCTACAGCACCCGCCTCTACGTCGCTTACACCACCTGGTACGCTCTCGGAACCATCGCCAGTATGCAGATCCCCTTTGTCGGTTTCCTGCCTGTCCGCACCAGCGAGCACATGCCCGCCCTCGGCATTTTCGGTTTCCTGCAGCTCCTCGCCTTCCTTGACTATGTGCGCTCCGTCGTCCCCAGCCGCCAATTCCAGAACTTCCTGCTCCTTTCGGCCTTCGGCGTCTTCTCCATCGGTCTCTTGGGCCTCGTGATTGCCACTACTGCTGGTGTCATTGCTCCGTGGGGTGGCCGTTTCTACTCACTGTGGGACACCAGCTACGCCAAGATCCACATTCCGATCATTGCGTCCGTTTCCGAGCACCAGCCGACCGCCTGGCCCGCCTTCTTCTTCGACCTGAACTGGCTCATCTGGTTGTTCCCCGCTGGTGTTTACCTGTGCTTCCAGACGCTTGCCGATGAGCACGTTTTCATCGTCGTGTACGCCCTGTTCGGCAGCTACTTCGCCGGCGTCATGGTCCGTCTGATGCTGACGCTGACTCCCGTCGTCTGTGTGGCTGCTGCCATCGCGGTGTCCTCGCTGCTCGACAGCTACCTCAACGCCAAGAGCCCCGTCCCGGCAGAGGTCGCTGCTGCTGAGGAGAACGCCGACAAGAAACCCGCCAAGGGCGGTCTCAAGTCGACCAGCCGCCCCGTTGTCGGCGTGTACTCGTTCCTGTCCAAGACGGTCGTCACGGGTGCCGTTGTCAATCTACCTTGTCATGTTTGTGGCACACTGCACGTGGGTGACGTCCAACGCGTACTCGTCGCCGTCCGTGGTCCTTGCCAGCAAATTGCCCGACGGCAGTCAGCACATTATTGATGACTACCGTGAGGCTTACCAGTGGCTGCGCCAGAACACGCCCAAGGATGCCAAGATTATGTCGTGGTGGGATTACGGCTACCAGATCGGTGGCATGGCTGACCGGCCCACGCTGGTGGACAACAACACCTGGAACAACACGCACATTGCGACCGTCGGTAAGGCCATGAGCTCCCGCGAGGAGGTCAGCTACCCGATCATGAAGGCGCACGAGGTCGACTACGTGCTAGTTGTCTTTGGTGGCCTCCTTGGTTACTCCGGCGACGACATCAACAAGTTCCTGTGGATGGTCCGTATTGCTGAGGGCATCTGGCCCGACGAGGTGAAGGAGCGGGATTTCTTCACCGCGCGTGGCGAGTACCGTGTGGACGACGAGGCCACCGACACCATGAAGAACAGCCTGATGTACAAGATGTCGTACCACAACTACCAGGCTCTGTTCCCTCCGGGCCAGGCCCAGGACCGTGTCCGTGGCTCGCGCCTGCCCGAAAAGAGCCCTACGCTCAACACCCTCGAGGAGGCCTACACGAGCGAGAACTGGATCATCCGCATCTACAAGGTCAAGGACTACGACAACGTAGGCCGGGACCACGGTGCCGTTGCATCCTTTGAGCAGGGTCATAAGAAGAAGAAGGCGACGAAGCGTAAGGGTGCCCGCGTCCTTCGTCTGGACTAAGTGGAAGGATGACAAGAGTTCGTGTTGTTGAGAAAAAACAAGATAGAGTCTCCCCTGTCACGCAGAGAAAGCATCGACAGCTGTGGTGGAGGCCAGATATAGAGCTGGAAATTTGTTTTGTCTATTTATCTTTCATGGAGTCGGGAAAAACTATTGTTATTGTGGCGGATCAAGGCTCTTGATGCCCACTCTGTATAAAATATATGAAGGGAGAATGACTCCCATCGGTGGTGGCGCATCGACCGCCTGAAGGGAGGAGAATAAGGGCTATTTGTGGCCGAGGGCCCCAAGGGCCCTTCCCCATCCGTCGTATTTATCGTTCACTGCAATATTGATTTCATTCTGTCTATATATTTCTTCTCCGATCTGCAGCTCTGCCGATTCCTAACAATGTCGCTACTGGGTGACATCTCAATGTCTAGTAATTCGATGCTAGATGAAAGCCATCTTGCCAGTTACCTGTGTTCACTCTGTTTGCTGTCACGCCACGTGGGCGCTCTTGCCCTCACTCTGGCAACTGGCTAGCAATTGAGTTGCCCCAAAATGGAAGTCGCGACCATCACGACGAGTAGCCCCTTCCTATTTTGCACGATGAGGGCTTCGCGCTTGCCACAAATATTATTATCGACGTGATTCACGCCTCTCCATTATTTCCACAGTCAGCATTTGTGTGTTCATTTCTTTTTATTTCTCTCTTTCTCTCTCTCTCACACACACACACACTCTCTCTCTTTTTTTGTGTACACCTACATCTCTCTGTCTCTTTTCCCCCCTCATACCCTTCCGCATTTTGTTGATACTATCCCAGTGTACATGTTTCGCCATCTCGTCCCTATTCACTCCTCTTGTGTATATTTTCTAAAACTCGTCCCAATTTGCTCCTCCTTCGGGAGAGACGTCATCGCAGATGTCTCGCCACGAAAGCCCACGGCACCATGAGTAAGATCTTCACCCATGCATCGTGACTTTTTGTACTTGCACAATCTAATACGTGCTTTCGTTTGCAGTGGCGGTCAGAGCCGCTCAAGCCGCAGGCATAGCAGCTCCCGCCGGCCAAGCACCTTTCTCTCGCCAGCCGATGAAGAAAGCCCGCGTGACCGGTACTATCCGCCTCGTTCGTCTTCCAACGCGACTCCGTCTCTCAGACGCTCTTCAAGTCGCGGCGGTCTTACCAACACCAACGGTTCCAACAGAAACAGCAGCAGCGGCAGTGGGCGGACATCTCGTACCTCAAATAAGATGTTGAACCTGCTTGGCATTCGGAGACGTGAACGATCGGATTCAGACTCCTCTACGACACGCCGTGTCCCTGTGGTCGACGATGTCTACCTCAAGCCCTCCGTCCCTCTCTATATTCGCAACAACACCGGATGGGAAAACATGCCCCATCCTCCTTATGATAATGGCACCGGAGCCACAACTGGACCGACACCTCCCGCAGGAGCTTCCTACCCGCTATCTAACATTCCTGCCCAGATCTATGTCCTTCAGCCTCAACAGTCCATGTCGACCATGCCAGCTGGGAGTAGCAGCAACGAGAACAAGCCCGCATTCATGGGCCAGCAGGCCACATCGACACCGACGCTTTCATCCCAGCCCCAGCCTGTCCCTTCATACTACACCTACCCACCTCCCGGCATGTACCAGTGGCCGCAAGGAGGTGCTCCCAGCCCCATGGTACCAATGGCCGTGCCTGTTCAAGGCTACCCTCTGCCCAGCAGCAGTGTGGCCTCGCAAAGCCGCCAGTCCCAAACTCCTGCCCAGGCTTTCGTGCCTGGCGACGGCCCCAGAAGGCGCCGTTCACACCGTCCTTCATCGTCCCGGTCCAGCTCTTGTTCCACTGACCACGGCAGGCCCAGAGGTGATCCCGCTCTAAGACACAGCCGTCGCCATGCTCGTGACCAGTCGTGTGGTTCATCAGTGGCGGAATCTCGGTCTCTTCCACGCCATTCAGGTACTCAGAAGCATGCACACAGCCGTTGGTCGTCCCCACGGCGCAGTCATGGCCGCTACGGTTCTCCATCTGTGCCCAAGAGAGCCGAGAGACACTATTGTCATGGCTGTGGTCGGCAACGGTCCCGGAAATTCCACGACGCGAACCCTTTCAAGCGCCACCCAAAGCTGGTCAGCTACTGCCTCAAGTGTCGAAACGCATATGACATGTACAGTGACGACGATGAAATCTTTGAGGAACAAACTGAGCCGGGCATTTGTGACAAGGTAATCTCCCACTCCCATTACCTACTTTAATGTCTCTTTGCCGTCCCGTCGCTAACAACAACAGTCCGCCGCTCGATCGAAGAATCCTGAAGTGCACGAAAAGCAAAAGGCCAGCTACCGGGATTCCGTGCCTCGCACTGTCGATTCCGTCACCCCTGCTATGGAGGAGGCCATTCGAGCCCTACCAAAGGCCTATGCCATGCCAAAGGTGGGCTCAAATGCCGCAGCTGAGGAGCGCCTTCGTAGGCAAAACCGTGCCAAGGAAGAGAAGCTCGAGCCAGCTCCGATGAAGAAGCTCAGATCAAAGGAGTCGGCCAGACCCCTCCGCAAACAGCCGCATAAGACCGTGTCTACCAGCAGCATAAAGAAGACACGGTGCTACCAGCCGCCCACGGTGGAATCCGTTGTCGACTCCGACGACGAAGAGCCTGCTACACACTTTCAGTCCAGAAGCACAACACGCAGCGTGTGGATAGCAGCGACAATGAAGATCTTCCGCGTGCAGCCAAGCCCGATCCGAAGAAGAGTAACCCACAGAAGCGCTCTCGCTCTGAAGTCTTGAAAGCTCACGATGAGGGACCCTCAAGCCGCGCCAGCCCTGCTCAGTTTCACGTTCACTTCGAGACGCAGCCAGTAAACGGACATGGTATGCAGGAACGGAATGCTGCGCCTGCTGCCTCCCCCTTTGATAGCAAGACTAAGCTTGTTGCTTCCTTCTCACCACCCACGTCGCCGGTCATTACTTCGCCGCTCCTCAGAAAGTCTGTTCGTCACTGTGTATCGATTATGACAATTTTGAGCAGTACAGAAAGCGTCACGGATGAAGAACGAGAATCAGATGCCTATGCCCATGCCAATGCCCATGCCAAGCTTTATAAATTGTGCTACCCGATGCTGCGGTCATATCCACTCGGGTGCTGGCTGCCACGGATTCTACAGTCAAACGATGCCTAGCATTCCAAGCACGCCACCAAAGCACAGTCCCCGGGATGCGTCTTCCTCACCCCTCAAGCCAGTTGTTCATGATGCGTATAGCTGCCCACCATACACTCCGACGATGCCGCTGCCGGACAGTCCATATGTGCCTCGCACTTTCAGTGTGCACACGGTCAGCCCGTCCCTTGCATCGGAGCGCAGCTCTATCACTACGCGTCTGGCCAAAATGAGCCGCCCAGTCCAAGTCAGCCGTCTCTTTCAAGTGTGCTTCTGTCAGTGCCAGCCCAGGTAGCATTGGTCAGCACGAGCGTTCCCCCGGCTGTGATGAGGGTCAGCCGGTCGTCGCCAATGACAACCTTTATCGTGGACAATCCGAGCATGCCATTCATGATAGAACCGAGAGTTTCTTTACCTCCGTTCTGTCATACGGAGAAAGTGCCTCCTTTGAGCTACGACGAGAACGTGGACCCGGTCACCCAGCTTGGTGAGGGCATGCCCCCTTATGACTTCGACCTGTTCTCGGAGGGCCAACACCTGTTCTCGGACGGATGGCCTCAACAATCTCCCGGCGGTGGAGGTCTTGATGAGCCCAAGATGGAAACGGCCGACATCTTTGAAGACGAAGAAGTCAAAAATACTTTTGACGGATACGGGAGCTCGTTTCACTCGAACACAGTGGTCGACGAGCATGCCGACACGTCCGGAGGTTACCGCCATAGCTTCGAGGATGATCCCATCATTCCTGACTACAACTTTGACCTGTTCTCGGATGTCACGAATCGCTGTGTGTCGCCAAGCAATGAGGACGAGAAGACTAGTGAGACAATCTACAGCAAGGACAGTTGGTCAAAGATCGACAGCTGCCATGAGGCAGGGAAGGAGAACACTCCAATTCACGGCCGACAGACAGCCCTCGCATTCCGGAACAAGTCCCGCGCAGCGCGCAAGCCGTCCACGCTTGTGGTTGAAGAGTACAATGGCAGTGACGATGATGCGACCAGTGTGTCCAGCAGCAATTTTGGTAAGCGTGAAACCCGGTCACTTATCAGCAGAACACAGCGGTTTGTCGACTGTGAGGTGATCTCAAATCCCGATGACCCGGAAGCCGCACGCAGTTCACAGCCGCCTCTTCGATGCCGGTAAGTTATGTCAGCCATGTTGCTCTTGGTCCGTTCGTTTACTAACATGTCTAGTGCCTCGATTCGGACAATTCAGACCGTTTATTGATTTATTTTTTTCTGCTGAAATAACTCCTTGGTTTTGTTTTGTCTTTCAATTTGTCGTCCATTTAACGGTCTTTTGATGCGAAGATATCTGTTTTCTTTCGCTTAATCTGGAATACTTTCCAATATTTGCCTTCAAGCTACTTTACCCAGTCTGGTTCTCATTTATTATGCCCTCTTCCCCCCTTTTTATGCTCGGCACGGTCTGTCTGTTTCTTTGCTTCTGCACCTTCCCTTCCCCCATATTGCCTTTTCCAACTACCCTGGGCACTCTGGATCTACCGAGCCTACGCTGTCATGCCACTGGCCTCCAAGTGGAGACATTTGAATATTCTTCTGTTGGAACTTACCGCAAGTGCGGAGTGTTCATTAATAATACGAGCCTGGGAGGAACCGAGTAGGTTTTGTTGTTGTTGCCTTTGCTATTTGCATGGATGAAGGGACGTCTTCTACGAAAGCCTAATATTAATATCTGGGGGGAAGTTGAGATGGATTTTTTGAAATGTTTGTTCTTCTGTTCTTTTAGCTCAGTACTATTTACTTGATTTTTTACCTCAAAACTGACTTTTCTGAGAAGTGAACAGTGAAGGAAAGTAGATTGTATGAAGTCACTGACATGGCAATCTCCTTCTTTCCATCCCACCTGACCCCCAGTTGTACGTGTGGCATGTTGACGTAAAAAGGAAAGCGGAAAATTTTCAGTAGCCCTGGACTCCATATACCTAGCTTCGCTCCGGCTTTGTCCCAGCTGGTTGTGATCTCAAAGACGCCTCTGCTATTTTATATGACTTCTCTCTACACTAGTATTGCGTGCTTCCCATTTGCTCCTTTCCCTTACAGGTCGACCAGGTTGACCAGGTCGTTGACCTCCTGGACGGGAGGCGCCGGCGACGACGTCGTCTTCAGCTTTACCTGCTCCACGTCCCACTTGCTCGCCTGCTCCTTGAGCCCCTGCTCCAGCTTAGTCTGGGCCAGGACGTGAGGTGGGGGCGTGTTGCTGTTGTCGCCCTTGCCGTTGTTCCCAAGACTGTTCTCACTGCTGTCGCTGTCCTTGATGGCACCCGACGTGCCCACACTCTGAGCGCGGTTGCGCGTCGCTGCCGCAGTCGCCGCCGCAGTCGCCGCCGTATTCGCAGTTGCCGCCGTATTCGCTGTCGCTGTCGCTGTCGTCCACGATGTGCGGGACGGGCGCGAGGTCTGCATGGCCAGGCCAATGTGCGGGTGACGACCGGCCGTTGCAGTCACAGACGATTGGGCACGCGTGTGCCGGGTCTGGGCCGCTGGAGAAGCCGGTCTCGCCACCACCGCATGATGAGTTCCCTGTTCCCTTGCCTGCTGTGCCGCCATCTCGGCCTTAAAGTAGGAGAACTGGTTGAGGTAGGGCCCATGGTCGGAGGTGCTGGTGGAGCTGTTGCTGCGGGCCCGGCGGGCGTTGTTCGAGGGGCGAGGAGGGACGGGGCCGGTGGCCTTGCGTGTGCTGGTGTTGGCGGTTCCAGCACCGGCAGCGTCAGCACGACGCGGACGGCCGCGGACACCGTCGCTTACCGCCTTGTCCTTGGCCTTGTCCTTCTTGCGGTGATTGTCCTTGTTGTCTCCCCCTTGCTCTTGCGCTTCACCCACCAGGCTGGGAGATGGTCGAGGTCGACGGCCTTTAGACCTTCCGGGGTCTGTGGCATGACGTGGGCATAGAAGCACTTGACCCCATAGTCGCTGTTCAGACATGTTAGTCTCCGCTCCAATACAATGCCTTCTAGCACTCCCCCGTCATTACGTACCAATGACCGGTGCGGCACCAGTGACGACAGGGTCTAACGGCGGCGGAATTGCGAGGCTTCTGCGGCGGCCAGGTCGGCTTGGCCGCCGCGGTCATTTCGGGAGGGTTGCCAGGCTTGGGCGAGGCAGCGGTGGCCTCCTTCTTCTCCTTTTTCTCCGTCTTCTCCTTTTGTTCCCCCTGCTCCTTCTTATCGTCAGAGGCAGAAGTGGCAGTGAAAGTGCCGCTGGCCTTGGTATCTGCCAACTTGGACGACGTCTCGACTACTTTTTTAGCCTTCTTCTCCTCATCAGCTGGTCCGTCCAGCTGAACAATAGCGGGCTGGCTCTCTGTGACCCCGAAGTTAATGAGGTCGTTGACGAGCGCGTTGTTGTTGTTGTTGTTGTTGTTGTTGATATCACTGTTGCCGTTGCCGTCGGCAGTAGGCTTGGGATTGGCAGCGTCGATCACCGTCTTGGTCACGGTCTCTGCGCCATGGTTGAGAGAGTGCTGGCTCAGAGGCCTCTGGCTAAGAGCAACGAGCAGGTCATAGACGTTACGAAAGGGTGCGCCGCCGTTTGCACCCTCGTCTCGGGGGAGGAACTCTTGGGCGTCGAGCAGTTGTTGACCGAGAGCGAGCATCGTTGGGGTTGTTGTTGTAGCTGCAGCATCAGTGACACCAAGAGGTGTGCTCGGAGCCGTGACAAAGGCGGGTGCCTCTTTGGCGTCTTTGGTGTCCTTTTCTGTCGTGGCGTGCTCTTTGTTGGCCTCAAGGTTGTTGTCTCGAGCAAAGGCCGTCTTCGTCTTGTCTGGACCCTTGTCCTTCGTCTTGGGCGATGGAGTCCGAGACACGAGGCGTGCCTTCTTCTCCATCTTCTCGACCTTGATCTCGGGCGACATGATCTTCTCCGGGTAGCCTCGTTCTTCCGGGGAATGATGCGGACCTCAAAGAGATTGTTGTTGTGGCCGTTGCCGTTGTCTTCAACCTGGGCCTTGGTGTCACAGTTGCTAGTATCGCTGGCAATGGCCAGCATCTGAGCAGCGTCTTCGGGCTTCAGTTCACGCGGTACGCCGACAAGATCTATCCACCCGGGCAGCTGGTCGACAGCGACAAGAGGCACAAGGCGAGCCGGTGCCTGGGAGCGACCACCCGATGGCAGCGTCGTGACGGGGCCGGGCCGCACGACGTAGTATTGTACGCGAGGAGGCATGGTGGTGGCCCTGCTATGGCTGGTCCCCTTTCAATCTGTCGTAGTGCAATCGAAGGCTCACTGGTGGAGGCGCTGTAGCTATGGTTGTGACGGCGAATATGCTAGACAAATTCGAGACGAGTGCATCGACAAGTGAATGATGGAAGAGAGGGAAGGGCGGGGACCGTTGGTCTCAGCTGCAGACAGAAAGGGAAGTCGAAGGAAGGGAAGTCGACGAAAGGGAAGTCAACGGTGGCAAAAAAAAAAAAAAAAAAGAAGAAGAAGAAAGGAAGGCGAGGGAAAGAGACAATAGTGAAGAGGCGAAGGGGGACGGGGCAAGATTTTTATCCAAGAGCGGCCAGCTGGTCGGTGACGGGGGCGTTGACGGGGTGGTCGCTGAACTTGAGCTCTCGAGGGCAGTATCAAAAGAAGGCCATAGACAAGTGCTGGGGCGACTGAGTGCAAACACATGGATAAACAGAGGGGGACCAGACGAGAGAGATGGTATCAAGGTCATTGGATCCCAAAAAGTCGCGTCACACAGGCCCGAGCTAAGCTAGAAAGTCAGATATAAACAGCGCGTAGACAGAGGGGAAGGAGATGGAAAACTGAAAAGGGCACGATGGACTAATAAAGGAGGGAAGCTCGTTCGCTTCTTTTGGTTCGTCACGATTGCCGAGATTTTGTCACTTGTCGTCCATGGTTCTCTTTAGATGTGCATGAGATTGTTTACCATTTTGATCGTCACGTACAGCTCACTTGAGGTGCTGTATATCTGTCGGCACAGTACCCAAGCTGTACTGGTCCCTCTTCTCACTGGATCCCCACTTCTCACCTCAGTTCAACGCGTATCCGTGCCTCCATGCCGTCGACACAGAAGCCAAACTGCCGTGGGCTGTCCTTGAGCTCCACTTCGCGCTTGACCCAGCGGCCCGTCAGAGTCGGGTCGACATCGGCGTCTACTCCGTCTGCGCTCTCTTTCGCCTCTACTGCGTCCGTCATCGTAGCTTCGGTCTCATCTCCGCCTTCTCTCTCTTCGTCCTCATCTTCATCTTCCTCTTCATCTTCATCCTCGCCCTCACCCTCCTCGTCTACACCCGCTACTGGGTCCCACTCGCCCGTCTCCCATACCAATCGCAGCTGCTGTGGTGGCCGTCCAAACAGCCGTCCGACCAGCCCCTTGACCGCGTACATGTCAAACGATTTCGGATCGCGGCCGACTTTTCCTGTCCTTCTTTGTCGAGAGAGAACAGCACGTGCACGAGGCGGGCCTCCAAAAAGGCCGGGTTGATTCAGCGTGTCGCACGACAGCCGGCTCGCCATACAGCTCGCACAGCTCGGTGTACCGTCTGTGCCGTGCAATGACGGCCGCCTCGGCGGGACTGTCGGCCGGCACGGCGGCCATTTGTTTGGCAATGCGCGACAAATAAAACATTTCGGCATTGGCGCGGTCGGTGGGCGTGATGTTGCTAAAGTTGAGGGTCTTCAAACGGGCAAGGCGGCCGACGGCGACCATGTAGGATTCTTCGGTGGACGCGGTGGTGTTTGTGGGAGAAGATGCGGTGGCCGCGTTCGCCGTCAAGGCGGCAGCTGGGTCGCTGTCCAGGTTGGGATGGTTGTAGATGGGGTTGTGGGCGAAGCGAAGGGACACCATGCCCGGGCACACGTCGGGGAGTGCATCCACAAAGGACCACGAGGTGACGAGGTTGTACGAGAGGTCGACGTATGTGAGTGTCGGAGAAAAGGCAAAAGGTGGTGCCCCCTCGGTCGACACTTGTGCAATGCGGCAGCCCTTGAGGTGCAGGTTGCGCAACGACTTGAGCTCTGACAGGCTGGCCAGGTCTGACAGTGCGGTGAAGTCGTTGAACTCGAGATGGAGCGTCGTGAGGGTGGTAGCCAGCGATGCCATCGGCAGCGCCGGTCTGAGGGTCGTCAACTGGTTCGAGCCGGCGGCCAACGATGTCAATGCTGGGAAGTTGGCCGTCACGTGTCCAATCTCCGCCCACGACAAGTAGGTCTCCTCCAACGCCAGATCACGCACAGCATCGAATGCACCCAAGTGTGCACTGCCTCTGCCACGGAGACCCGGTTTGCCGTTGACGCGCAGGCCCCGTAGACGTGGCAACTCATGACAGATGGCCGCTACCGTCGCAAAATCCGTGAACAAGTTGCGGCTCAGATCCAGCTCTGTGATGCTCGGGCAGGTGGCCTGGATCTGTGAGACGGCATTGGGTCCCGCGCCGGCGTCACCTTCGGAAAAACACATTGTCCGTCGAGAATCACGACTTTGAGGGTTTCAATCTGTGCCAGCTGCCGCCGGATCTTGTCGAACCCAACCTCTTCGGCCACTTTGCCCGAGATGACCACCTGGCGGCCGGGCACTGTCCCGCCTGCTCGTGTCGCTTCCGTAGCATCCGTCGTCGCTTCTGAGGCATACTTGGCCCGCACAGCCTCCAAAAAAGTCCGTGGCGGGTCCGCTGGTCGGGTCGGCCGCACAAAACGATGCCGGTGTCGTGGGTGCTGCTGCCAATGCTGGGTGCAGCACGTCGCCCACGAGCACGACCGGTGGTGGCCGGACCGCTGGCTGCATGTAAAGTACCGCACGCCCTTGTGCACGCCGTCGTGTTTGCCGCGCGTGGGATCATCCCACTCGACGCCGAGCCAGCTGCCGCCGGCTGTGCCTGCAACCTCGCCAATGTAGCGGACGGTGCAAAGATTGCCGTCGTAGGAGCGGCGCTGGCCGACTGCAGCGAGTTGTGTGGTCATTTTGGTGGTGAGAGAATCAGTTGAGACACTCGGCTTTTGACCTTTTCCCACCCTTTTGCTCTTCTGTGGCTTTTATATCTCCGTCAAGCGTCAAGACGGCATCCAGGCAGCAGGTCGAGAGAGGGAAGAGGGGTGAGAGTGGACGGTCTAGGCAGCCGAATAACGGAGAGCAAACAGTCTATACCCGCCAAAAGGAAAACAAAAACACGCTCGCTGGATCGAAGGCTGTCAAATAAGCGCTGTCATGGCCGTCAGATCATTGCTTTTCGTGATTTTCTCTCCGTTGGACTTTCGTTCTGTCGTTCTTCTTCACAAGCTTTCGACGTTAGACATTGGCCCGCGCTAACAGACCTATCCAGGGGCAGGCGCACCTGCCCTGGGCACCAGCCGTGCAGTTGTCGTTTTAGCTTCCAACTCCAACTCGCGCCAATTTACACCAATTGCCTTATTTAGTCACGTGGGCCATTTCCATATATGACACGATTTATATCAAATATTCTCCAAGGTATTTATTTTTCGGTTCCCACCCTTCCTCTACAGCTTGCTCTTGCCAGCGGCAACCTTGATCAGCGCACGGCCGTTGCTCAGGCACACCTTGCCTCCCTCAATTGCCGTCTCAAACCGGATCTCCTCGAAGCCGTCGGCATTGACCTCGCCCGTCCGCCATGCCGACGTCACCAGCTTGTCGCCCGGGCGAACAGGGCTCGCAAACCGCGCCTGGTACTCGTGGATGTTGGCCGGGTCGCCGCCGCCCAGGTTCTTGAGCAGCAAATGGGCAGTCGAGTTGAACGAGTACAAGCCGTGGATGATGGCGCCGCCGAATCCCATCTGGACACCGGGCTCGGGGTGGCGTGCAGCGGGTTGTAGTCGCCGTTGAGGCGGTACAGCAGGGCGGTCTCCGCGGTAGTCTGGTCGACAAACGAGACATCCGGGGCGCGGCGGGGCGAGGGCGGCGGGAAGTTGACCGTGGCCGGGCCCTTGGGGCCGCCCCAGCCGCCCTGGCCGACATAGAAGGCGGAACCGACGGCCTGGGTGTAGACTTCGTTGGTCTCGGCATCCACCAGATCGGTCTGGTCTCGAGGACCGTGCCGGGGCGGCCCTTGTCGTAGACACCGACAACCGTGGTGCGCAGCTCAAACGAGCGGCCGGCCGAGGTGGGCGGGAGCGGCTTCAGGAAGCGCATGAGGCGCTGGCCGTCGAGAACACGCTTGGCATCGAGGGCGGGGGCGCCGGGGATCTTGACGGCCGTTTCGGCGGCGTAAAAGTCGACGACCTCCTGGGTGTTTGTCTTGAAGGCTGCTGTGGTCAGGACGACGTACGTTCTGCGGCCGAACAGTGGATTAAAGGAAAAGGAACAAAAAGAGAAAAACATACGAAGGACGATGGGATACGTCGGGAAGACCGAGAAGTTGGGGTGCAGTTCCTATTCAGTTATGGTCAGCTGTCGGCCAGCTGTCGGCCAAGGGCGTCCTCTTGTCAATCTCCCATCCTGTCGAGTTTTCAAACATACGTAAAGGAAGTGCAGCTCGTCGGCAGTGGCACCGATGGAGCTCGCAAAGAGCAGCGCATCGCGCTTGAGCCACGAGACCTTCGTGGGAGGGTACTTGAAACCGGCGCCGGGACCAGACATTGTGATGGATGTGTGTAAATACGAACTCGTAGAGGTAGATCAAAAGGATAGACAGCGAGGGAAAGAAAAGAGTAGAAGAAGATAGAAGAAGAGAAGAACACAAAGTCCATTTTTTTACAATCTGGGGTTATTGTAGATCAAAGACAAATCCTGGGGAGCTCTAGGAGCTGCTCCTTCTGGGGAAGAGACGCTTAGCTGTAGTGGAATTGCCGAGGTTCGAATAGCGGGGAAGCTTCTGCGGTGGTCTCGGTGGTTGGCAACGGCGACTGCAGGTAGCGTATTGGCATTGCAATAGTGGGTTCTCTGGGGGGCCGCACTATCGTAGCCACGCTATCCCAGCGTGTAAGCGAAAGAGAAGAGGAGTCGCAAGGGTTCTCCGAATGGGGCAATCTCCAACACATGTAACGACATATCTTCTCCTCATTTACATCGGCAACTCGTGTCACTGTCAAAACTACGGAGTATGTTCGCTCGATTTATAATGTTTTCTCTTCTTCGTGTAAGTATTCAATAGGAAATATGCATGGAGCTGTCATCTGCCTCGCGTCCGGCCATCCGAATCGGCGTCGGCAGGGGGAAATATGGTAAAATAGTAAAGGTAACGAACATAATAGCAAAGGGGAATCAAGTCAATCTGGGGGGCGAATGTCGCAATAAAACAGAAACGAACGAGTCATGTCCACAATCTCCGAGCGTACTACAGGTGGACCTGGACCTGTGCCCGGTCGCACTCCTCGAGGAAACGGTAGATGCCCTCCAAGCCCTCAAACTCCTGCGACATGTGCTCGCCCGAGCTCAAAACCGGTGGCGACATGCTCGCATAGCCATCTTCGTCGTTGGGAGCGGGATCGACTCCGCTTCGGGCCGACGAAGCAGGGAACGACGCCAGCCATGGGTTTGCACTACCAGCACCAGCAGCGTCATAATAGTCAAAAACATCGCGCAGCTCGTCCTCATCTTCCTCGGACGACAGCCATGACTGGTGCGACCGCAGCGAACCGCCGGGCGACGTCAGCATGTCCTCGGCAGCGCTGCTGCAAAGAGACTCGGACGTGTCCGGAGCAAAGGGGAACCGCAAAGCTGCAAGCGTGCCCATGGCCAGATCGAAGCCAGGGTCCTGGCCAATGAGACCACGGGTAACACCCAAGTCTTCGCAGAGCCGGTCGACTGTCTCGGCGTCAACGCCGGGGAACCGGACACGGAGAACAGTCGCCTCGCCTTGGTCAAGCAGCACGGGCAAGTCGCCCAAGGCAGCCAGTCGTTTCAGGTCGTTCATGATGGCGCTGAGCTCCTTGAGAGCACGCGCAAAGTCGACGCTGAGCACATCGAGGAAGCCCTCGGTGCCGAGCGTGACGGCGGCCTTGCCCGTAGCGGGGGCCGGGGCAGCGGCCGACAGACCAACGAGGGGAGCCAGGGCCGTGATGGTGGGGTTGAGCGGGAAGTCAACAAACGCACCAGGGGCCATCTTGGGCATGGTGGGCACGGCCAGCTTGCGAGCCAGGTCCTCCTCGAGGGCGCTGATGGCCTTGTACGAGGCGCGGCCGTGGGCGTCAGTGCCGTCGTAACGGGCCCGCTTGCCCGAGATCCAGAACGCCCGCATCGCCTGCGAGACATTCTGCACCACCTGAGCAGGGGCCGCAGGGGTGTGCGAGAAGTAGCGGGCACCACCGCGGCCAGCACCGCCCGTGGCATAGCCGCCGGCCGTGCGCGGGAGAGCGCCGCCCGTCAGGTTGGGACGGAGCGTCGAGGCAAACGGCGCACGGCCAGACGACTTCCAGACGGCGTGCGAGCCGACACTGGACTTGAGGTAAGCGGCACGGTCGACATAGCGAGGCACAGCCGGACCATCGGTGCTGAAAAACCGGCGAACAGCACGGTGGGTCGAGGAGTACCAGCGCGAGCCGCTACCGCTGTTGCTCTTAATCTGGCGGCGGAAGGCGAGCGGGTGCACGGGCTGGCGAGCATGGCCGTAAGGGGTCGATCGGACAGCAATCGGTTCGAGTTCACCGCGCGTGGCGGCCTGGATTTGGTTCCGGAGAACTTTGGTGATCTTAGTGCCGGTGGTGAGGGCCTGCCGCAGGACTCTCTGGGCCATTGGGACCCAAATGCCTCCGGAGGACGCCATCGCCAAACACAAGGTTCGTGCTCAGTTTCAAAATGCCCTTTTTGTTCAAAAAGGCACTGGGAAACCACACGAATATGTCGATGTGGACGTGAAGAAGAAAGGAAGGGAAAGGAGGCAAAAGAGGCGGTGGAAGGTGCGGGCGAGTAAGAAGTCGGCCTCTATTTAAACCGGTGATAGACGCCAGTCCGCCGCTCTAATCACTATTCACTATTCGCTGGCAAATAGCGGAAAGTTACGGGGAAGCGGGTGCATGACGTTGATGCCTGGAACCGCCATAAATCCGCCAACCGGCCGCTGTCCAGTTGAAAGTTCCCTCCTGGAATACGCTGTGGGGATACCCCGAATTTTTCCGTGGCAGAGCGGCTTCTAGCGCTTTTAGTGGGCTCCCTCTTCCCTGCCCCTTGTTATCGGACTCGACGCCTCGTCCGCCAGGGACCATTCCAGAAGCAAATAAGCGATAAGCGATAAGTTAGCGTGTAAATGACTAAGCATGGACAATCTCCACTCTTTCTCGGACGTCAACTGGCTCCACCTGCGCACTAATGATTTTCCTGCTCTTCTCCCAATTATTTTGCGCGCTCGTGTCCAAGAGCTCCAATAAATCTGCGAAACTTTTTCATCTCTGCTTTTCTCCCTTCTTCTCCTCTCCCCAATCACTTTTTTCTGCATTCTCAGCTCTTCTCTTTTACAACGAGGCTTCTTTTCCTCAACACGCCCAAGAACAATGCAATGCGCAAGGTACGGTGCTCTTCTTCTCTTGCAACCACATACTTCTTTGCCCTCGCTCTCTGTTGCAATGATGCTTTTTAAACATGAACAATCCAAATCATACACATCATGGTGAAAACAACATTCACAGAATGGCACTGAGCAACATGACGAACCTGCACAATGTTCCTACTTCATACGTGGCAGAGCTGCCTCTTGCTCCGGACGAACACTCGTGCTGACAGCTCTCTTCAGGTCGCATTGCATTGGTCTTGGGTCGTAGACCGTTTGTTATCAACGGCACGCGTTGCTCATATTGCTCCGCGTGCCTGCTACCGCAGCTTCTCCAGCTGGCGGTAGCTTCTCTCCAAAAGGTAAGAACAATTTTGACAGCAGCCTCGTCGGCTTATGCTGCCATCTATATACATGTTTTGTTTCTTTTTTCCGCGCCTGGGATGCCTTCGCGGCTCCCATATAAAGTGATGACAACAAATACCAAATCTAGGAATTCCTCTTGCCGAAGATCATATGTGGATAACCCTATTGTTTCAGCCTTGTCTGATTATACACTTCTTTCTATCTCTTTTATAACATGATGATTGATTACATTTGCTGTGGGAGAGACCAGTTCGCTAACATCCCGCGCTTCAGGTACTTCACACTTTCTCCATCCAACACCGATGTCAACCAGTTGCACTCTGGCACGCTTCACACACCGTCGCTGTGGCACAATGATGATACTTTGAACGAACGGCGGACATAACGAACCCTCGGCCGCTCTCCTCCTATACCAAATCGAGGACGTACAAACCTTCGAGGGAGGGCGGGTGGCCGGGGGATTCTTGATGAGATCTCGTCACCTGAGTCAGACCACAGCGACAACGTCTATATTCGTCATATCGTCGAGACAATGGTGTCGTTCTTTTTGTTTTGGAACATGTTCACTAACTCTGTTCGCCAGGTAATTACAAGCTCTCGCACCAACAAAGCGGCAACAATGGACTTCCGCCGTCTGCATTTTTCTTTTCCCTTCATTGCATAACATGATGATACGTTTATTCACACTGTTTGATCCTTGCTTCGGCTTGGACATGAACATAACATCAAAATCTGATTTAATGAGGTTAGTTGACACCACACCCCATTTTTCTTTTCATCTTATTACGAAACCACTGGCTAACAAATCCCAGCCTGAATATGCATTATTTTTTTTTACAAATTTCTGCTTGTCTACTTTGGCAAAATACAGGATGCAACCAGACCGCTAACCCGTTTGTGTCTGCTTCAGGTATTCAGTATATGTAATTTGCGTCCGATTTCTTCAATGTGTAAGCTTTTTACTCTCCCCCCCCCCCCCCCTTGTTTCTCAACCGAAACCCACCCTTCCCTTCCCACAAGCCATTAGGATGATATCCTTTTACTGCATTTTACTCTGAATCCTCATGTCGAGACTCTTTCACTTGTTCTATCACCTTGGAGAACTGAACTGGCTTAAGCAACACGCATTCATGCAAAACATTCTCCTTCATTTGCTGAGTTTGACTTTGATGCTAATGTTCACTCTTCAGGATGGCTATGTTAAATGACGACAACGGGACGTACTTTTATTAGCTTTATGATACCCAATCTATTGTTTTGAATGACCAAAAACATTCTAATAAATGCTATGTGACAAAACCACCTGTATCCAATCTGTACTGTAGATTACACGTAAATATACACCTTATTTTGTACCATAGTTGCACCGCCGAGCAGAAACAGCCAGCAGAAACAGCCTACTGCTTTAGCTGCAGCCGCGCGTTCCATGCTACAATGCACCGCAACAGATCCCAGTTGCCGCGGTAGCCGACCCAGTCCGTCACCACAATGCCCGTCGAGCCGTCGCCCACAGCAGCGTTGTTGTCCCCTGTGGCCTCGCTGTGCTGCACGCAAAGGTACTCGATAATCGACGGGTTCACCCGCGCGGCCACATTCTCGGGCCAGCACCGCGCATTGAAAAAGTTGCTGCCCGTCAGAAAGTTGATAAACAAGGGCGGCTGGGCTGGTGGTGGCGCGCCACCCAGCGCGTGCAAACCACCAATCTTGCTAAACGTCTCGCTCGCCGACTTGGCCAGCAGTCCGCGGACGTACGTGATCTTGGTGTCGATGCTGGGCGTCTGCAGCACGTCGTAAAAGTCTTGCAGGCGGATGGGACCGGAGCCGCACACGCCGTCCTCGCAGTTGTCTGGCCACGACGAACCATCCAGACCCCAGCCAGCGCCGCCGTGCAGCTGCTTGAACGTGTCCTCGTCAGGCGTGTGGAACCGCCGGATCAGCACAATCTTGCCGCGGACCTCGTCCAGCGACGGGATACGCGACTCGGTGTACCACCGCCACGGCTCAGGCTGGCCGGGCTGCCTGGCAGAATAATCGGCCGGTCTCTCTTTGGTGAGGTCGGCCGGGCCGCCTGTGTAGTGGTTCACCAGCTGGTGTGCCAGGTCGGCATCGGTGCCCTTGCCCAAGCCCTCGCGCTTGATGCTGATGAGCACAGTTTCTGTTGGATTGGCATCCAGGAAGCCGCAGACGGCCTCGTACAGCTCGCTGAAGTGGTGTGGTCCCAACAGGCCGACCGGGAAGACAGAGTGGACCAGTGAGAGCCGCGGGTCGGCGTGTGGCTGTTTCGGGGATTGACACCAACGCGCACGTCGAGGAAACGGACGCCATTGTCGAGTTGCGTGCGCACATCCACGGCCTGGCAGCGCACCGACGGCAGGGCGTAGTGGAAGGCCGGGCTGTTGTGCGTTCCCGGCAGCGACAGACTCGAGAGCGGCCAGGCGCCATCGACGGTGGCCATCCAGCGATTCAGGGCAGCACTGCTCATAATGGCAAGATGGGCTCCAGAGGCCGTGTAGACGGCAGAGAAAGCTGCGGCTGCGGCTGCACCGGCAACATTGGCTTCGCCGTCGACGGGCCGAAGCTCGATACTTTGTGGTGTTGCAGACGGCACGTCAACCGTATACGTGCGGTGGTTGGCGCCGCCATCAAACGTCGCCTTGAACGTTAAGCGCAACACCTCGTTGGCTGGGCTGGGTGCCTTGATGGGCGTGTGTGCAGTTGAAAAGGGCGTTACGTGAACATCCGCAATCTGGTCCGTCGTCGTGGGTGCTGCGCCCTCCTTGGGCACAAGGCCACTGCCGCTGCCACCGCCGGCCGGGTTGTCGCTGCAGCCGCTGATGTAGTTGTACGGCGCGCGGACAAGACCCCAGAAGAGGTCGCTGACGCCCCGGGTGCCCTCGACGACGTCGGCTTCGAAGCGCTCGACCTGTGTCAGCTCCAGGGGTGTCACCGAGATGTTGCGAATCGTAAGGGAGGCCATGATGTGGGTGAACAAAGCTTGCAATAAGTTAGATTAAGATGACATAGACAACTTCAGAGCCACAGCTCCTATTTTTGATGGAATTGGACAAAAATGGATGATATAAAAGAAACCCGAAGGAATCTCGCGACGAATTCTGTGAGGAGATAGCATTTAAAGGAGTCCACCAACAGACCCAAAGTCTTCAGCTGCTATGTTCCATGTTTACAGTGGGTCCCAGGGCCAATCGGTGCCCACGGGCGATCCCCAATTACTCGCCGAGCACGCCAAGTTTGGCGTTTTAAGCGCATGCAAGCTGGCTTTCCAAAGTCCCTTGTTCAGCTGAGCCAGCACCTCACTAATAGTAAAGATACAGCTGTCGGCGACGTCATATAGCGACTAAAATAAATGGAAGAGGGAAAGTTTAAAGTGTATCGCTCCTTCTCCGATCAGCTCTACAAGGTTATTGCTTGTTTGTGTTTTGGAATTAAAAAAGGAAAGGGGAAGGTAGCTCTCTCCTCGCCGAATGCCAAGCAGCCAAGAGCATTCGTTGTCACGGTCGTTGCTTCCTTTTTTGAGATTGTGCAAGGGGACAGGCTCGTTGCTTCCCTTTCTTTGAGAAAATGCGAATGCTGTCCCCTTGCATCGCTCGTCCTCGTAGTTTTGGGTGCTTAAGTCCACTTTTGCCATCCTAAGGCGGCCAACTCTTTTTTACTTTTCCACCATCATTGTCCGTTCCCATTGTTATGATGAGGGAAAGCATCACCAAACAAGTTCCACCGCTTAAATCTGGTCTAATCTGGTCTGTAGACCATGACCTACTCCCCGCGCCTCCACGGACACGCGATGCCAGCCCACCTCGGCTGCAGATCAAAGATGGCCCAGTAGCTAGACGCCACGGATGTTTTTGCTCGACACTACGAATATGGTGAGTTTCAGCTGAAGAAACGGGTCTTACGACCTGCATCCGCATCTTTTAGTGTGACGCAAAAGCTTGCCGACAAAGAGAAGTTGTCCATCTTCCCTCACTCGTTTGCACAAGAGGCCGTTGGTCGCCCGTGTCGGGCAGCATCGGCTTGGCTCACCGGACGAGTGATTCGTACAACAAATTGTTTGCGGCTATTTCCACGTTGAGGATTGATCTACATTGAGGACTGAACGAATGAAATACAATCTTGAAAAGTAGGTATGGTATGTACAGCTCCGTTCCGCCCCACACACGGCCCTTCTTCGTTTTCTTTTTCTCTCCGCGATCGAGACGACGCCCGTTGCCATCAGATGCGCTGCTCCATGTGTATTTCGCAACCGCACCCCCAGACAGAAAACAGCCATGAGCCATAAATAAGGCCTAGCCTTTCATCTTTCCCCGTCTTTCACGACAAAGTCCGTTCAACCGGTCCAGGTGTAGTTGCCACCCATATCCAGCAGCCAGGTCAGCGAGTTGAACTCAACGTTTATCTCGCTAATCTGCCACCAGCCCTTCTCGAACGTGTTCTTGAGGATGGTAATGCCCTTGCTGGGCTTCATGGCAGCACCAAACGTCGCGTGCCAGCGCAGCGCAATCACGTCGCAGTCGACGGCGTCGATCGAGTCCACGACCAGAGGGAAGGGCGGGTTCAGCGCCTGCGCGTCCATGAAGATCTTCTTGGTCGCAAAGGTGGGTGCGCCCAGGGGCTGTAGCAAGAAGGTGTTGATGCTGTCCGAGTTGTCCACAAAGGAGTCGGCGCAGTACTTCTCGCAGACGGGGTCTGTGTAGTTGGCAATGAGCTCCTGGTAGATGCTGACAATGTCCTTGGCATCTTGGGCGGCCAGGCAAGCCTTGGTGGAGTTGCCAGCGAGCGGCGAGGCCAGAGCCGACCCGACAAGGGTGGCCGCGGCGGCAAAGAAGGCGAAACGCATTTTGAGAAAAATAAAGCAATGTCTGAGGTTTGGAAGAGAGAGTGTCCTGGTTGAAGAAAAGCTTCAAGACAAGTGCATCGAGAGAGAGATGGTTCTCCATTATTTATGTCTGAGCAAGGCCTGAAAACGTTTCCGTCTTCCCGTGGAGCCCTCCCTCCCTGTCCTCTTTATTTTCAATGCTGCTCACTTTAGAGCTTCTACTTCTCCTGGGCAATATCTGCTCGAGAAAGGATCATTTCTGCCCAGCCCGGAAGATCGAGCTTATCGGCCGTCGACATGGACAGGGACGGGCTCCGGAAAAAACGTGCCATGCCACTCTGATATTGAGGGAAGGGTAAGGGACAGCTCCGTACCCCAAGAGAAATAAAATGATGACGTCCTCTTCTCTTTATGAGCTCTTTTGGAGCGTCTTCCAAGACGGGACCAACGCTGCGCGCATATACGCCGAGACACGTCCAAGAAGACACGTCCAAGAAGGAAATATGGGCTTAGACGTCGCTCTACGTCGCTCTCATCTACTTGGCTGTTCGTGGCCGTGCCTTTTCGAGCATCCCAAAGATCCTTCTGGAAGTGGAAATAAACGACACTGAATGGATTGTTCGCCCTCACTGGTAAAAGCAAAAATCGCTGCCCAATGGTAGGCGGCGATCCTTGACAGCCTTCTCTCGTACCCCATTTACCATTCACACTTTGGCCGCGCATTTATCCAGTCAAAATCGGGGCCCTATATCGATATTGCCCCTCGCAACGGACGTCCGGTCCCTGGGAAAGACGGCGTGAAATCAAAACACGTAAGGTTCCGTGATTTGGCTCTAAACAATCTGGATAGTTTCTTTTTGCCCATCATGTCCCTAGGAAACCCAGGTGTCACGCTCAATTTATGTGGAGATAAAGTGCCTTTTTGTGTACTTCCCACCCCATGTTACACGAGCTTGTCCATGCTCCGGAGACATGGCCTCGTCGCCTCACATGTCTTTGTCTCGATTAGCGATGCATGTACTTGCCTTGAAATATATTCTTCTGGCCGTACCAGCATTTTTTCCCCCAAGAGAATGCCTGGCTAGCTCTCATTCATGGCAAGCACATTTCCATATGTCTGCGTACTTAAGCCATACTTTTGCATTCCGGACCAAACAGCCGGAGATCAGCATAGTGAGGATCGCCCTTGTATGTGAGTTTGATATAGCCTTGAGGTCGAAAAATATAGGAGCGCGCTGGTATAGCCATACTCTTTCAGATGGTTTGCTCTCCCTGCCTCTCAACAAACATATGTGAGGCTCAACAGAACAGTCGGCCGAGCGAAAGAAGCCGAAAGAGAAGGGCAAGGGGGGAACGTAAGCAATCCGCCATTGCCGTCGGCCGGAGTCAAGTTCACCGGGACAAGCAAACCCTCACTGGCGAGTAGTTCGTGCATCCGTCATCCACCAAGACCGAGTCGAAGTTGATTGGTAGCGCCGGGCAAGTCAAGGACTGCACATGATCAGGGCGCCACCTACGTAGAGATACGCGACAGATTCTTTGGCGAGTCGCTTTGAGCTCTTACTTACGGAAAGACTCTTCCGCAGTAACACTATATTTTTCTCTGATATGATTCCTTTCTGTCAGCCAAGGCCGGCGGTTGACATGAGAGTCGTGTGCAGTGTGCGAACCATATGCATCAGACATCAGCTTCAAATTTCTTTATTCTGGATAAAGCTTACTCAATATAAAGCAGTCTTACCGGAAATCTACGTACAAACGCGTGGGTATGCGTGATAGTCGGTGAAATGGATCTTGGTACCACCTGCTCGTCAGGGGCAATGTCAACACGTGGACTTCAAGAGACTCGTACACGGCTCATCGCCCACATTTCCGGGCCCAACAGATACTGAATTTTCCTTCTTAGCTTGACTATATATCCTGTGGCCTTTCTTTATCCGGTGGGTGCTCAAATAAGTCCCAGCAGCAAATATTCAGTTCAGTATGTTGCTGTGCGAGGCCATGGCAATGTCGATGTTCCCAACTATTATCCTGCCTACCCTCACTTACAAAGCCACCTAATTAGTTACAATATATAGCCCTCTTGTCTTTAGATCCTGCTATTACTTAGTTTTTTTTTAACCATTTTTTGTATTTTACAGCTAAATAAATCCCCGTCGAGAAAGAACACAGGCTGCACATAGGCACACGTGACCATGCCATCACCCAACTTAGTCATCCTACAACCGGTGCAGAAACGCGCCTTTGTTAGCGGTGATGATGTGAGTCTGTCGCGATAAGGCTTTTTGGGGCGTTATCACAAGGTTGCCCTTCCATGCGCTCTTCTTCTGCCCCCCGTTGGCAAGGTCCCAATACCGCAAAACCGCAACCCCAGTTCGATGCGACGATCCACTTTGTTATTAACTTGACTTTTTTTTTCTTATTAGAGAATCAGGACCCCTATTTTCTTTTCGACGAAACAATCGCGCCACGTCGCTCGCAGGCAGTCTTATCGCATCGAACTCGAGCCTTTGTCTCTTCCAAACACGCGAAAGCTCTTTGACAGCGACAAACGCGTCTCTCCCGCTGCCGCTTTTACTTTCCTTTGCTCACCCGCTTACTCACCGTCGTCCTTGCTGGCGCGCCACCGTCCAATGGACCACACAGCCCTTGCCTATCTACAGGGTATGTCGCATATCCGGAGGTTGTGTCGATCGGCCAACATTGTCGTTGCTGCCGTCGTCGAATGACTTGTCACATGCATCATGGGCAACACAACTGACACGTCTGACCACCTCCTTCCCAGGCTTCCTCCCAGACTCGCTTTCGTCTCTCCTCCAAGAGTACGCCCTCCGCGACGGCGCCCCGCTTCAGATCTGGTCTTCGGCCCTCGCCTCGCAAGCTGCCCGCGCCGCCGACGCCGTCAGCCCTACACGGCACCCGTGACCGCCAAAGTCACCTCCACCGTTGCTACCATGGTGACCCCGATCCTCGACCGCATCGCCCGCGCGGCCTACAATGCGCCCGACGTCGTCGTGCTGCTTCTTGTTGTCGTTTTCGCCGTCTTGGTTATACAAGTCCTGTCACTGCTGCGCCGCCTCGTTGCCTGGTGGACGCGCATACTGTTCCGGCTCCTGTTCTGGTCGGGTGTGGTGCTGGTGCTGGCAGCTGTGTGGCAACGGGGGCCCTTGCAGTCGGCCCAGGACGCAGCGGCGATTGTCGGGCGCCTGTATGGATACGCGTCCTTTGTGGGCGACATTTGGCGGGCCGAGTACAACAAGTACCAGCAGCAGCAGGTACAGGCGCAAGCCGCAAACGGCGGCACGGGCACTGCGGGTGGTGCTGCGGCCTCGGCGGCCTCTGCCTCGGCCTCTGCCGCGGCAGCATACGCGGCAGCCGCCGCAAAGCGCCGGATATACCAGCGGGACGCACCCAATGCCGCTGGCACTGGCCGACCATACACGCGTGCCCGCTAAGCCTATGGACGGCGTGGTATAGAAGACTTACGGTATGGAAGAGATGCGGTGCTAAAGCGTGCCCACATGCACATACAGGGCGGCGGCGATGGAGTGGCAGTAATGGCTTGGGAGTGGAAGGCTGATAGAGTCGTGAAGATGTTTGCTTTTCGGCATTTATGTTCTGTTTCTTTCGATATCTTGTACAGGCGGCGTTTCATGATTTGATTTTTCTTTCTTCTTTCTCGGGAGGCTTTCGTCTGACTACCCCTTTCACTCGTTTCGTTGCTCTGGCTGTCCTGTTTTGCATTCTTGGCTTTTCTTTTTGGGTTCTTTTTTCGCGGCTCACTTTTTTCGTATCTCATCCGTAACTGGCGATCACACGGAGGTGATCAAGGACACATCATTGCATTATAGGAGTTGCTTTGGTCCTTTGAATGGCCTTGACTATCAGGGGCAAGGAAGATTTTGTATTCTCTATTTTGATAAAGTTTCAGGTCCAAAAACGCCTTCGCTATGCATCTCCAACCTGAATAAGACGAGACGGTTGATGCAGACGTCGTCTTCCAGTCTCATCCGTAAACACCAAAGGTAAAGTAAGCAGTCCAAAAAGCAACCAAATAAAGCACAGAACCCGAGCTCCCACAAGGCGGCCTACATCTCCTCGTCGTCAAACTCGTCGTCCTTGAGCTCCTTAGGCTCTTGCGCCTCGTTGAATTGGATGCAGTCGTCAATGTAACTAAGAATCGAGCCAACACTGTCCTCGCTCGACGCGTCCAGCTTGAGGTACGACACCATGCTGAAGCTGTCAATTAGGTTGGCCACGGCCAGGTTCAGCCGCCGGAAACTTGTGCCGCGCATCAGCTGCGCCTTGTCCTGCGGGTCGGCCACGACGGCCTCACTGTCGTCGATACCCGATGCCGCTGCTGCCGGGTCGTCTTCCAGGAGCTGGACGTCGGGCGTCAAGAATTTTTTGAGGTCCTTCTTGCGCACCTGGCCTTGCACAAGATCCATCTTGCTCAGGATGTTGAGGTGGGGCACCTCGAGCATGATCATGGCAGACATGGCACTGAGCGTGCCAGCAAAGAACTTGGCGCGGTCCACGACAAAGGTCGCCTCGAGCAGGTAGGCGGCACACAGGCGAATGTCGAGGGATCCGGCGCGTGTCAAGAATTTGACGAGAGACGGCAGGATGGGCACGTGGGTGTAGAGCTCGATCTGGCCGGGCATGTCAAAGATGATGAGGTAGTCTTCCGTCAAGGACTCGAGTGCTTCGCTCAAGAAATCGAGGTTCTCCATCAAGAACTCAAAGCAGTAGATGAGGCCGCCATTGGGCCCGAGCCCCATCTCCTCCATGACGTCGTCGAGCGAGATGAGGTCGCGGATATCGAGGTCGGGCGTGTGCTCAAACGTCTCAGCGGCGGGGTCGAGGTTGACGTAGAAGGAGGAGCGGCGGTTGAGCTGGAGGTGAGTAATGAGGGCGGCAGAGAAGGTGGACTAGATGAAAGGGGCGCAGCGTTAGCAATGGAGAGAGCGTGTGGAGGCGTGTGAAGGAAGCATGCACACAGCCTGGCGACAGCATGGACCTACCTTGCCGGCGCCCGCCGGGCCCATGACCATAACACCAAACTTGCTCATGGCGACGGTGATGCAGGTCGAGAAGCTTTATCGAAGATTTGGGTCGGGGGCTGGGGTACGTCTAGCTGGGGGTGAACGATTGTGTCTGCGACAATTGAGGGCAAAACGTCATATGCGACGACGCGATGCTTTGTCAATTTGTTTTACTGCTTAAACTTTTTTTGTCGTTTGTCGCCTCCCTCTACGCAGTAAGCTTCCAACAGGTGGCACCCCGCAGTGGGGCCCAGTCCGTCCCAGCCTGGCGAGGCCGCTAATCAAGGTGCACAGGCCAACGGCTGTTGAGACTTTGCACTTGTGGCGCATTCCAGGCACTTCAAAAAGTCTACAGCGCAATGTCCATTGAATTGCTCAGTAACCAGTCAAAAGACGGCATCTTCCGTCGAGGTTTGTTCAGGTCAACCTCCTTTGTCAGGGCACAGTAACAACTCATTGCCACATGTCTTGTTTGGTGGCATCTACGATGTAAAACTAATGAGAACTGTGGGGATATCTCGAATAGTCTCTACTAAATAACAGAGGCCACACTTGACCTCATCAGTGGCCCTGCGATCCTCCTTCGCTTTCTCGTTGTCCTCGTCTTTGAAGTCCTTGTCTGCCTACCTTGGAACTTTTTGAAGTCTCTATGCGTACACGTACGCTCTTTTGTTTTGTCTCTCGTTTGTTGTTTCGATCCATCCTAGTCCATCCTTTTTCTCCGTAAAGTCCCCATATTTCTCTTTCGAGTCCCTCTTCGAATCCATGGAAGCTTCATTTATCTCCAGTTTCACTTTTCCTAACTGAGTTCTTGCCCGCGGCCTGCCACGGTCCTAATAGCTAAGGTCGCTGTCTGAGATACACTTTGTCGGCTTGGCCGAACCCTTTGATTTTCTTCTTCTAAAGTGCCCAACGGCCAGAGTCGAGCACCCGGTCGCAACTTAAGACGGCACTGGATAGAGGGCACTGCCACCTTGGCTTGACCGTACGGTTGTAAAATCCATTGTGGCATGCGGTCCGGGCATGGACGATTCACTGGGTCACGGCCGTAATATGGCTTTCTCTCACATCCCGCGGCGTCTTTAATTTTTTGCCAGCTCGGCCTCCTCGCCGCCATCGAAGGGGTATAGGGCTGAGTTGGCTGAGCTGTGCAACGGTGTCGGCAGTATACTCCGTCTGCAGTATGCCGTGATAATGTCAAACGGCACTTTTGTAGACATGCGAATGAGCCAGAGTAGCGAACTTCAAGCTCGAACGGCGGTAGCGATGCCATTGACTGAAGCTTCCCAGAAGTGCACTTTTCCCTAAAAAACGACGAAAAGATACATCCCTACATACACATTATACCCTGTCATTGTTAGGTCGGCCTTGGTGTTGGTCAGATGTGTTCTTCTGCTTGATGAGGCTACATAGAGTAAGACGTGGTTGGAGCCCGTGGTGGCTCGCAGTAACAAGCGCAAAGTGAGGCCTTGCTATGGCCTTTGCATAAAGTGAACATAAACTCGATTATTCTGCAAACCATGTCCTGGTGTCGTTCTAACACAGGATTGCTTCACTCTAAACGCAGCATCGATCTCTGGGACAGGCAACATTCGACAGAAAGACGCCCGCCCGCCGTTCGGACTTGCTTCCACCGGCAGTTGTCAACACCCGTAAGTCGGGCTTTGCTGGCGGCATGGCCGCCCTCCATCACCATCTCCATCACCATCTCGGCCCACCGTGTCTGGTGGAGTATATTTAGGACCACCTGTCACACCCTAGCCAACACACCTGCCGGGGAAGTCGACTTGTCGCTTTCCTCATTTGCGCAGTTGCACCTGCCTACACCAGATGAATAGCGATCCACCGTTTGCCATTGCCTGTTTAGGTTTAGAAACGTCGCACACAGCGTCTAGGCCCAGAGGACCGTTGTCACCTCGCGCGGGCAAGAGCGACGAGCACAGGGCAGGCGCAATTAGAGAGGAAAGAGCAAAGGCCAACAGGAAACGACGAGAGTACTTTGCTCCTGGACCGTCATACTCATCTGTGCAAGGGAAGGAGCACAATTTCTGGTACGGCGCCCGTTTCGTCCATTTTATTGCGTCGTATTAGCGAGTGGCGGCGCGCGCGCAAACAAAGTGGTTGTGCATGTTCTGTGCCGTCTGTCCTGCATCTTGCAGAGCAGGGACCCGGTCACCGGGACCATACCGTTGTCTATTTACGGAGTACTGTACTCCGTACGGGCGGCAGAGTCAAACGCTGGACCGCGCTACAGCCATTTTCTTACGTCGTATGCCGTCTCTTCGCGTTCTGGGTTGCAGCTGCCTCTTGCGCCTAACTAATTTGCAATCGTTGTCGTTTGCTCCCTCCCATTCCCTCGCACAATGCCTGCAGGTACGTCGTACATCGTAAGATACACAAGTGCAAAATGCAGGCAGGCAGGCAGGCACGACCAGGACCTGCCCTTGTCTGATGCCTGCCTGCCCTGAATCTTACATCGTACTTTGTTTCTCAATCTCTTGCGTGGCCAAGGAGCGATTGGCGGCCGGGGTGAGCCAACGCAAGGCCCCCAGGGGCACCAGAATGCCCTCTCTTTCTCGCTACACCACATAAGGACGCGCCACCCTGGCTCTCAGTCCTCTTTGCGCGCCCAGCCAAAGCGACATCCCGACGGCAGAGACAGGTACCACGCGTTTAATTGGCTCACAGAGTGGGTCTGGCAGTCGAGGACCCCCTAATGCGCTTACAGCGAGATACAAGCGATAATTACGCATAGAGGAGGAGCGAGGAGGGACGGGGAAAGCAAAAAAACTGAAAAAGGAAGGAAGAAAAAAAAGGCACGAGCAGTGCAATAGCAATGACGACCGGGGAATGAGATACCCAGACCCTACTCAGTAAACAAACAGCAGGCACGAGGTCAGTGTGCAAGGTAGCAGCAAGAGGAAGCAAGAGAGAAGGCGAAAGGCAAGAAAAGCAAGAACGACTCGCAAAGGTTGCATCCAGTGCCTTGTTCTTTCTTCTGCAGTATTACGACAAGCAACAGTAGCTCGAAGCGCCCCTTTTCCGGCCATTCGCACCTGCCCCCAAAGACCTTTTAAAGTCCCCCTAACAGAAAAAGAAAGAGCGATTCACGTGCGGCCCCACGGATTCGTGCGTTTTGACGGAGGGATCGACGACGGAACCAGCCCAAACGAGAAAAAGAGGCAAATCATAAAACGCGAAGCGTTTTTCTCCAGCTTCTGGTTTCCCTCTGACTTTCTGGTCGCCGAGGGCAAAGGCGAGACAAAATCCAGTCGGCAGCAGAAAGACACAAACCCGCATTGCTTGCACATACACACACCACCGCCGACGAAAGGGGGCAGGTCCAGCCCTTGCCTCGTGTGTGCAGCCACCAACGATTTTTAGCTTCCCTTGTTCTCGCGCTGTCCGATCGAGCCACCTCGGCCTCAACCTCTTCTCACGATCAATTCGCTTCTTGCCGCCCCTTTTGACCGGCTCGGAACACCCAGGAGAACCACCAACCACTAGCAGAACGACGGCGTCCCTTGCTTGCGACTACAAACCACGACTTCGGCCAGCAGGAGACCACGAGCGAGTCGGTTTGCTGCTCTATATCCGCGGCCCTTCGGTACACATCTTGTGGCCAGCACTCGACCGTCTCCCTCGATTGTCGTCAACTGCCCTCGAGAGTACTTGACATTTCTCGGGATCCTCGACGAGAGCTCGATAGCGTACCGTCCTTCTGCGCTCCTCTTCTCGCCTACGTCGCACACAGATTTATCCGTCAATCGCTGCAGCCGCACAGTCTGCCTCCACTCAATCCTCTTCAAAGACAAACGACTCGAAGTCACAACGCGCATATCGTGCATGTCGTGGATCTCCTGCACCGCGCATCCCGCGTCATCGCATCGCCTGCATCCCGCGACACCTGCTCCTTCGGACAGAGACCGCTCTCCCTCCAAAGAACCCGATATACAATAGTTGAAGGAGTTGTAAGCCGAGGAAGAACTTCAGTGTGTAGCTGAAGAAGGACGAAGAAGGCCTTCGAGCCGGAGACCGAAGACCGAGAGACCAAGGACGAGAAGAGGGCACCTTTTGCGACCACAGACGACAGCCAAAGCGCATCCCGCAAAGGTACGAAACGCGGCCCGCCTACGAGCAGCCGGCTCGCTTTATCGTGATCTGCGTTCCGTCCCGCCTGCTCAGTCCTGCGTATTGCACGCGCTTAGCTCTCAACTCTCTGTACTACACCCTTGAGCCTTCTGCTCAATCCTCACAATGGCCGCCATGGACGCTCGCGTGAGTGCGCACCCGCAGCCATATTCAAATCTTCCCGCCTCGCCGACCTTGACAAACCCTGATATGATTCTTCCCGATTATGACTTTGCTCTCTCGCCCGGTCTCGACGAGGACGAGGACCGCCCAGCCCGCGTCCAGTCACCGCTCATGATGTGGAAGAACGCCCACGCCGCTTCATCCACCTCCGACCTGCAGCAGCTCTTTGCCAGCTCTTCGCAAGCGCAAGAACTCCACGCCTTCCCCTCTGGGCCCATCACACCCACTACCCCCATCATCTACGGCAATGGCACCATGCTATCCGATATTGGCGAAGTCACCGAGGCTGAAAGCACACCCGGTCGGCCCTCGCCAGCTTCCATACGACGCCGCACAGCGGGCGGTGCTGGTGGTAGCAGCGGTCCATTTGGCGCCTCCTCTGGGTCACCCTCGGGCTCCCGCACACCATCACCGACTCCTCTGCCGCACAACCTCCGCCACCCCTTCCACCATAACAACCTTCAAAATGCACTCAACAGCCGTGACAATCTGTCCGACGTACCACGCCGGTCCTCACCCACGATGGGTGTCGATGATGGCCCGCAGCACATGCCCGTGAACAACAACGGTGTTAAGCAGCGTGCCCGGCAACAGCAGCAGACCGCCCGGCGAGACTCGCTCGAGAGCAACAGCACCATTACGACACAAGACCACGCCGGTCTGTTTGCCGACTTTGACGATACTGTCAGTGTTGGCGAGAGCGCATTCCAGGGCGATGACGAGGAGAGTGTGGCCGAGTCTTATGTCGAGGAGACTTATGTTGCAAGGGAAGTGCCATCATGAGCACGGCATCATCTTCCCTTCTTTCCGTACCCGAATTTGGCGGCAATGGCTCCAGTAGTGGCGGCAACACAAGCGATGAGGGTGACCGCCGACTCTCTGCAGCAACGCTTAGTCTCCGTGCCGAAAAGATCCTGGCCAACGCCAAAAAGCGGCTCACAGTACGTACAGCCAGGCCCTTCTCCTAAAGATATCTGAGACGCTCGTGAACTAATCAAGATTCAGACAATGGAGGGCAATTTGAACCGCGCTCGTAGCTCCCTCTATATCTCATCGCCTCCTGCCGGCTCCCTGCCCTCAGATGGCTCCACGCCCTCCCCAAGAACACCCGTCCGCTCCGCCACCGCCAGCAGCCGCTACCACGACCCCACACCCGGCTCGCCAGAACACTCCCGCATGGTCAGCGATGGCTCTGTACCTGTCAACGGCACTCTGCCCAGCAATTCGCATCAACGATCGGCTAGTGCCCTGGGTGCGGCTGGTGGCTACCGCAAGCCGCAGCTGACCGGATCCAAGAGCGCCGACCGCATCGACGAGATTCAGGACAGCCTCAGCGGAGGTTATCACCGTGCTGGCCTCGCTAAACCGGTCGATATTGTTCTAGAGCGCCTCGACGAGGACGGTGCTGACGACAACGAGATCCTGCCTTCCCAGAACCGCTCGAGTGCTCAGCTGGAGTCCTTTTTAAGCCCAACGTTTGGTACAGTCGTTGGTGGTGGACAGCCTGGCCTAACACGGTCTGCCTCGGTGGCCCAGATGCGCGACCTCAAGGACCAGATGAAGGGTCTCAAGGGCAAGATTTCGACACTCCGTGAGCAGGCACGCGCAGACAGCCTCAAGCGTAGGAGCTTGCAGAGTCTACGGACACCAAGCCCATTTACATACTCCCAAGTCGACCAGTGGTACGCTGAGCAGCCGCAAACGAACGAGAGCCCCGAGTCCTCGGGCAACGGTAGCCCTGCCCAGAACCAGAACAACTGGAGCGAGGACCAGGGCGTGGGTGTAGCTGAAATCCTGGCGGCAAGCAGAGATGTCGTCACGCCCCGCCTCGGAAGGCTGGTAGCTCCCCCGCTGGCAGTGCACGTCTGCCACGTAGTGGCGGTAGTGGCTCCAGCGGTGCTCGCCGCAGCAAACAGAATCCTGCTGCTGCACTCGATGCCGACCAGACCGACGAGGACTCTGTCCTCAGCACGTACGACGATGTGGAGGATGGAATGGTGACGAAGCTGTCCTATGCCAACCAGCCACGGCATTCCACCGAGTCTCCCGTTCTCGGGGAACGGCCAACCTCTCCTGGCCAAAATACTCCCGGTGACGACGACCTGGACGATATGCGGACCGAGGATGGCGACTTTTCTGACGAAGGCGAGCCGAGACAGCTCGAGGATGTCTTTGTCGACAGCGACAGCGCTAAGACGGGTTACGCGCAATTGGGCAATGGCATCAATGCGATATACGATGTCGACGAAGAGGGTGTTTCGCGCGGAACATCCGAGCAACAGCAACAGCAGCAGCAGTTCGAACAAGACGATGCCGACTACGAGAGCGAGAGCGGCGAGTCACTCTACCACGAAGCATTGCAGCATCCCTTGTCTCACGAAGACCGTGAGGACGCCTTTGACTATGAGCATTTCATCCTGCACAGCGCCCTGGGGACTATCAGTCAACAGCGCCTAACACGGAGCGGAAGTTTCAGCTCAGAGGAGTCCGTCGAGACCACACGTGGCCCCGTGTCTTCGTCCAACAACAACGACGCAGCTTTCCCGAGCCCGAACCGCCGGACCAGCATGAGCTCCATCTCCACCGTTGAGTCGGCCGACTCATTTGCCACGGCCACCGAGGGGCGAACCAGCCGCAGCAACCGCCTTAGCTCCGACGAGGAAGATGTCTTTATCAACCACGAGACGCGTGCTGCCGCTGCTGCTGCCAAGGACCGGCCCGATAGCCTGCTTCTCGCCCATGCTGCTGCCGCAAACCAGGCCCCAGCACCCTCCTCAGCCTCGCTTGAGGACAAGACCGTGTACAGTGCTCAACGTAACAGCGCCGAGGAACCCCGGCAGACACAGCTGCCGCCCATGGCTCGGCGCCCGGCCAGTGCCGTGCCTGGCCACCGCCCATCCGTCTCCTCTTTTGAGTCCACTGGAACTACGCGCAGTTTTCCGCTCGTAAACCGCAGCCGCATCGGCAGCGTCAGCACTGTCAATGGTGCTGGTGGCGCCGGCTCGACAACGAGCTACCGCAGCGGCAGCGGTGGCCACCACAGTGGCAGCTCATCCATTTCGGTTCTGCCCAACGGCAACGGCAACACCAACTCGGCCTCCTCGACGCCGACGCCGACGCCAACGTCGACGCAGGCGACACAGGGCGGCCGCGTCTCGTCGGACAACGAGGAGCTCCGTAGCATCTCCGAGACGCTCATGAATGAGACGGCCAGTATCTGCGAGCAAGGCAGCAGCGCCAGCGACTCCCAACTCGATGGGAAGCGCAGCGTTTCCAGCCTCGACGCACCATTCCACGAGCGCTCGGGTAGTGCCGGTTCTGGTTCTGGTTCTGGTTCTGGTTCTATTTCTGGTTCTGGCGGCGGCATGGCCTCGCACACCCAGGCCCTACAGGTACTTTCGAAAGAAGACCAATACCTGGTCGAGCGCCTGGTCGGCAACCTTGGCCGGTGTGTTCTGGGCCTGTCTGAGAGCGGCCGTGCCAGCACTGAGAGCCGCGTCTTTCGTCGGCGCATCGATGCTGCCCGTCGCATTCTCGAGGGCCTTGACGCAGTCTGATTTGCTCTTCTTCTTCATCTTCTCCTTCTTCCTGTTTGATACCTTCACTTTTCAAAAACGACCTCTTTCACCTTCAATGTCCTAACGAAAGCGCACGATCTATTTTGATATTCAATTTATCTTTTTCTTGGTTTTATTGACTTGTTTTATTTTTTGTCCTTGACTTTTGTTATTCTCTGGCCTTTCAATTCTTATCCATATCCCCAACACCCGAGCGGGATGACGGACCATATTTCCCCATTTTCTTTTGTATATTTCCTTTGTTGTCCCTTTTTCTGTTGGCGGTGGATGCGTATATATCTATACCCCCCTTTTCGCACTCATCTATTGCTTTTTTTAAAGCTACAACTACTGGTGTCGAGAACCAGTGCTGAAAACTTTTAAAGAATAATACAATGTATAACTCGAAGCCACCAACGATTACTGCAAGCGTTCGATACGTTGACTTTGCTCGTTATTAATACTCTGGACACTGTGTGCCATGCATGTTATTGTGCAATCTCTCAGGACCTGTTCCTCACTAAAACGAAAAAAACCAAACCATTTTCTAAACCATGTAACTTTTTGGACTTTTGAGACCTGAAAGGAAAGAGAGATAAGAACAGAAAGAAGCTGCCGTTTAAGCGGCCAAAATAACAAACAAAATAAACGGAATAACGGACCAAACGGCTGAGAAACATAAGAGACGTGAGCTCATAATTTCTACTCCCTGATGGGATAACAAAAAAAAAAAAAGAAGAAACCCCCTAAAAAATGACGACATTCTGACCCATGATCCCCGGTCATTAAAAACATAAAGAGGGTGACAGAGAAGAAAGATAAAGGGGAAAAAAGAGAGAAGAAGACCAAAAAATAAACAGGGTTAGGCAGAGACAGCTGTGCAAAATGAGACAGGGCTGTGGCATCACAGACAGCGAGCCCATCGCGTTGCCTGTACTGTCAAAAGTTCCCCCAAACAAATGTTATGGAAGCAAGAATGGAAGCAAGAATTAGAAACGCCGCCACATGTTTGTTTTTGTGTTTCCTTTGTGGTCATTTAGCAATCAATCATCTTCGTCCTTTCGAGCTGTCGGCTCGCTCTTGGACTGCGCACGGCGGGAGTAGTGAGGCCGGTTCCAGTTGACAGTGGCCTTGTTGTGTCTACCCCTGCCTCGTACGCTGCCGCGCATGCTGCCTCTCATGCTACCGCGGGATATGCTGCCATTTGATTGCTGGTGAGGTGTTTTTGAGTGTTGCGACTCGTTTGGCTTTGACCGTCTATCTGGCTCGTTGATGTCTGTACCGCGTTGCATATTGTGGCGCCCAGAGCGATCGGACGTATCAGGCGAACTGGCCACAGGGTCGGACACAGTACTGCTTGCGGCCGTGATCCCTCGCGGTAGGCGACTTTGTTCCGAGCGATCAGAGCGTACCGGTTCCCCACGGTTTGTCGAATGAGGAACAAAAGCCGTGCAGTCGCGTAAAGGCTGGGCTTGAGTAGTCAATAGAGGCTTGCAGGGTGTTGAAGGGCTTTCTCGGGTGTGAAAGACGGCGCGATTGGGTTCAGTCGGGGCTCCTGAGAAAAAGAAAAGAGAAGACATGATTAGAAACAGCCAAAGAATAACCAACAACATTGGCCTTTGACAGTAACCATCATACCTCTTTCTTTCGATCCGAAGTTGAGTTTGTCTCTGTTGCTGTTTCCGATCCAGAATCGTCCTCTGCGGGGTTTCCATCGTTGGCACCGTCACCTGCAGCTGACGCTGACCCATTTTCTGATTTGTTTTCGCTGTTTGTCGTCTTAGCAGCCTTTGACGTGGCTTTCGTTGCCTTGGTCACCTCATCACTAGCTTCATCCACGGTGAGATCATTGACCAGATCGGAGAGGTTTCCAGTAGCATCCGTCGCCTTGGACTTGTCTTTGGGCTTCGTAAAGACCTGCTTGGACCACAGATTGGCGTATTTTCCACCAGCTTGAATGAGCTCGTCATGATTGCCCTGTTCGACGATCTCACCATCGGATATGACTATGATGGAGTCGGCATTCATGACAGTAGACAGGCGGTGTCTAATGAGGGGCAAAAAATCAGTTCTATGTTATCACAAAAAGAACGAGGCAGGGAATGTGCACGAGGCAGAACTTACGCGACCACAAACGTGGTACGGCCGGAGCACAAGGCTTGCAAGGCATCTTGGATTTTCTGTTCAGTCTCTGTGTCCACTGAGCTCGTAGCTTCGTCGAGAAGAACAATAGACGGGTCCTTGAGAATTGCCCGAGCGATTGCCACTCTCTGCAATTCACCGCCGGATAGTTTGATGCCGCGTTCGCCAACCCTTGAGTTGTAGCCTGTTGAATGTCAGCATGATTGTCAAAGACTTGATCCAATCTTCTTTCAAGGGAATTCACACACCTTCAGAAAACCCTAGAATCTGCTCATGAATAGCGGCCGCACGGCATGCATCGTAAACGTCATCGTCAGTTGCGTCAAGCTTGGCGTATCGGACATTGTTCATGATGGTGTCATTGAAAAGGATAGGAGCCTGAGGCACGATTCCAATTCGCGATCGAAGACTGGATGAATAATCAGCAATCTGTGCGCAATTGCGAGATGGCAGTCGCAAGAAAACATACCTGTGAAGATCAACGTCTCGGATGTCTTGTCCGTCAATCTTGATGGAGCCCTCAGTGACGTCGTAGAAGCGGTCCAGCAACTTCAGAATGGTAGACTTGCCGGCGCCAGTAGCGCCGACGAAAGCAACAGTCATGCCAGACGGGACGTGGAAAGAGATATTCTTGACAATATCCTTCTTGTCGTTATATGAGAAACTGACGTCTTTGAACTCAACAGTACCCCCCGCGAACTCAAGGTCAACCGCATTCTCCTTGTTGACCACTGTCGGCTTTGTGTTCATAATTTCCAGAAGCTGCTCGGCATGAATAAAATTCTTAGAGATAGTCTTCCCCAAGCTAGCAAAGAAAGTCAGAGGAGCAACAAGCTGAGTCCAGTATGTGAGTAGCATGACAAACTGTCCGGAGGTGGACTGGCCGGATGTCACTTGGTAGACTGCTAGGAAAGCTCCAGCCAAAAGACCAGCAAGAAGAACAAGGTATTGGAAGGCATAGGCAAATAGATAGCCAATGTAAACATTCTGCGACTTCTCGACGCGAGTCTTGACAGCGGTGGAGTATCGATCTTCCTCGTGGCCGACTTGATTAAAAGAGGCAACCGTTGACCAGCCCTGAATGCCGGCTTGCCGAACATAGTGTTCCTCAAACCAAGCGCTAACTTCGCGCGACGAGCCGCCTTGAGGCTTGAGATCATACGCCCTGCGATATAGAGGAAGATCACGGAGGTAGCGAAGGTGATGAACCCTTCGTAGGGCCCAAATGTGGCCGAAAGATAGATGAATGCGACAGCCATATCGATCAACATGGGAATGGCCGAGAAGCAGATCGATTCAAGAAGGTTGGAGATGCTCTGTCCCGATGATATCGCGACCATAATGTCGGACGAGCTTTTTTGAGTCATGAAAGTCAGACGAAAGGTTGAGAACATGAGAGTAAGCTGCGATGCTCATCGCTCCAAAGGAATAGTACTCCACAGGGATCCAAAGCCATTGGCGGAGCAGGGAAATACCAGCCTGGGAGGCCGCGAACTTCAAGCCTGCGAAGACAACGACCTGGACCCACGGGTTCTTGTCGTTCTCATGGCTCAAGCTATCCAGAATAATACCAAGCTGGCGAGGAATGAGAACATTGAGAGCGTTGTTTGCAAGCAGACATGCGCCAACGAGAAGGGCCCGGATCTGTAGAGGACGGTTGTTGACTGGCCAAATATAGGGGAAAAAGATCTGGGTGTGGTCAGCAACGACGGTCCATAACTATAAAATCACGTCAACGACGACCCGAGACAGAAATCAGAGACTCACCATAAATCTCTTTGCGTAGTCAAACCAGTTTCCGTTTTCCTTAAGACGCTTCTCCATCTCCTCCCGGCTCTTGCGCTCCCGGCGTTCCAAGGCAGCTCGGTTGTATTCTCGGCGTCAGATTTCTTGGCCTTGCCATTTTGATCCTCGTTGTCGTCCTTGGATCCTTCCGTCGAGGTCTCCGAGTCCGGATTACCAGTCGTAGAGTTGGCTGTACTGCTAGTCGCCGTGGTATTTGTCGATCCGTAAGCGGTAGTAGACTGTGACCCTTCTCCTTCTTCAGAAGATTGAACCGGTGTGCCGTCGGAATTCTTGGGGATCAGGGGTTGTTGCTCGGCGTCGGTGGCATCTTCGGGCTCGTCTGCCTTTCTCCAGGTGAAGTATGTCGCAACGACCAGGCCGATTGCAAGATAGCGAGAAGCAACGATGGTCGCCTGCGTGATCTCTACGCGAGAAAATGGTCCAGGAGTGCGGGCTACTAAAGAGAGAATCATGAGAGCCGGTTCCAACCCCAGAGAAAGAACATAAGGCCCAATAAAAGGATACCAAGCGACCTCAGTCTCGTCTGAAAGCATGGCAAACTGGAGCCCAAAGACCAAGATGCACGATAACAATCCAATCATAACATCTTGCTGACCAAGCCACTCCTTAACGACGATAGAGGAGATGATGATGGCAGCGATCTGAGCTAGGTAGCTCAAGACTGTAAATAGCATCAGCGCCAACAATGGACGCCGGCGAGGATGCTCTCTTCTGTCAGACAGGGTGCAGAGAGCTACAGCCGACGTTATGGCAAAGTAGCCAAAGATAGTTGCCGGAAATGCATAGTGCAGGCTTATTAGAGCCGTGTCCACAGGCTTCACCAAAGTGGTGAAGCTGGACATTGTCGAAAGGCCCGTATTGAGGCTTGGGAGCTCAGCAATCGCAGTCGAGTGTCGTCTGGTGTTTATAATTGCTCAAGAAGGGCTCCAATGCCAAGAAAAAGAAACTCAAGCCGAGGCCAAAGATAAGTAATTGGCGGATTGCGTAGAAATTTGAAGAGGAAAGGTCGGGACTTGTAAATAAGCACAGCAGCCAAGCAATCACGAGCACAGATCAATTGGAAAGCCCCAATAGCCGCACTGAAAGGGCACAAATGCAAAGACGGAGCTGCAAAGACGGAGCTGCAAAAGCCAAGGTGCAAGATTAGCGGAGCGAGAGATGCCTCGTTGTTGCCCGGGCGTACTCCAACTTGAGGCGAAGAAAGGTGCAAATCCCGATGTAATAAAGCACTGTCTCGAGGAGTGTGTCCCAACAAGGCTCTCCTCATGCCAACGAATGCCGGGCAATGAGGACGGGGCGGCTGGGAGGGCTCCCAGTCAGGATGCGGCGTACGGTGGCGTTTCAGAAAGGACAATTCTGTAGTGATTCGTTAGGACTAGCCGGAGATCATCATGCAGATAGGAAAGGCGGTCGGTACCAAGCGTGCACCGGCTCACGGGACGAATGCTAGACTGGCCTAGACCACCCGGAGGCTGGTGAGCAAATGTGCCTGAAAGCCTTCTGTCAATATTTCGTTCTAGGCAGCCGTGGTGCGGGGGGTGGCTTCCAATGCGGCTGTGAGCCACGCAGGTGGCAAAAGTGTCGGGGGATTATTGACAAGGGTGAGATCGGGGAAATCGTGCGAGGCTGAGAGAGTTTGGGGTGTGTTCGGAGGATGAAAGGAGGCTCGGAGGCAAGAGAGACGAGAATTGGGAGGGCAACGGGGCGTGGTGAGATGTTTTTTATTTGCTGGGAGAAGAAACTTGGAGGAAATGAAGCCGAATATGGGAGGGTTTTGTTAAGAGAGAGAGTAGTGAAGAATGATAGAGTGTAGACGGTGCAATCGAGTGTGTTGCTGCGAAAAAAGGGGGCGGTTTGCTTATAAGACAGAAAACGGAAGGAGTGGATGGCGATACAGTGAAGAGGGGAAGGCACAACAGACCTTCTTCAGCAGTGCAAGAAGATGCGCCAGGAAGGAGCAACCAGCAGCTTTCTGGTAGGAATCTGTTTCAAGACGAAGCGAAATAGGCCGATATGAGCCCAAAGTTCTTTCCTCAATTGGCGCACTTTCCCAATAGGTGACAGGTGAGACAAACAAAGACCACAACACGACTTCCCTTTGGAGAAAGATCTATGAAAGAAGGCGGGCGGCGCGTCAACGTGCGAACTTCCCAGAAATATCAACAAATCAACAAGAGCAACAAAGGCCGTGAGGCTGGAAGCAACAGCAGACACGGAATGAGAGGTAAGAGAGGTAAGAAGAAGGGCTAGCGCCGACCAGATCCCACAGACAGATCGCAGGTCGCGCGGGCACGTTGCAGCAAGCGAACGTTTCCTCGTCGATTACACAAGTGGTGTTTCTTGATGTTACAGTATGCGTCGTGTTGTCTCTGCGATCTTCGTGCAATACTGACGTGTTTCTGTGTGTGTGTTTTTTTCGCTTACACAGACAAGGCGACAAGAGGAGGCGACAAAAGGCCGGAGGTGCGGACTTGGCACAGACCGGCAGCCCCAGGAGACAGCACAGGCAACGGCCGAAAAGGTTTTTTTTATTTGATATACGCCTCTGATATCGCCGACAGGCTCGTTGCCGAGATCGTCTCTGTTCAATTGGATTTGGTATGGTGCCGAGGGCTAAGAATCCAATTCGCCTACTTAGATTGTATGGCGATATCGATGCCGTCTCGGAGACCGAGCAGTTTCTGTCTGCCTACACGGCGCAATCCAGGTGGAAGGTCAACGATTCTGGCTGTGTGGATGGTTGCCCGTCGATCGAAACTCAAATTGGGTGTGCAAATGCTTGCGTTTGATCACAACGAGCTCACCGAATCGAGCACAAAAATCCGAGAAGTAAATCGCCTTGGAGAGAAAAAACGCTCTCTCTTTTCTTTTCTTTTCTTTTCTTTGGCAAGAAAGGAAAAAGAAATTCAAAGAGTCGAGCAGGTGGTACACGAATACTGCTTCACCAACAGCAAGTGGTCTTTGTGTTTGTGTGAGGCGTGAAGCACAGTCGTGGGTTGCAGTCTGCTTTCTCGTTATCGCATTGTGTGACCGCAAGGTAAGTGCGTACTGGTGAAGGTGGCGGGCAGAGGACAAGTGGACTGGGCGTTGTCGATACCATGTGGTTGGTTCATGAGATGTCCACGTTTGTTGCACACCGATGCCATAAAGAGAGGTGAGGGTACTGAGTACAAAACTTCGCCAAATACCGACTCGTATTTAAAGCGAGGAAGAGATGGTTGGCGTGGTCAATGGACCAAAGAGGTATAAATGCTCGTCTTAGCAGTGAGGCGTGAGCAACTAGAGACGACGCCAAGGACTTATGGCAAGAAGGTAGCGCCAGCACAGTAAAGGAGCGTCGATTAAAGCAGCAAGACGAATGCGTTCGTGGCAAGAAAGCTCGGACTCGGTGCAACACGAGCACGGGTGGACGGCAGTCGCAGAGGTAGGAAAGGCGATTTATTGTTGAGCCTTGGAGATGCAGGAATTTTAAACGGGATAAAAACTCTATGTTACGAAAGAAGGGGTGAAATCACAATTCAACAGAAACACGACGATAGACTAGGCAAAAACACTAAAAAATACGGAGTAAAAAAAGCTCTGATAACAGATACATGGGACAAGCAAGAGTTGCAAGCAAGCAGTGCAGGTTGACGGATGTGGGAAAGGGGGGTGGCAGAAGGCGGTGCATGCATGCATTGATACTGGGCCAGACCGTCGGAGGAAGCTCGATGGCTGGGAAATGGCGGTATGCAATCCGCACCCTCAAAGCTCGCCGCACGAATTCGGGACTGGACATGCTCCAGGGTACGCAGGGGTGGTGGCGTCCGCCCCATATTGACGGAGCACACCTGACTTGCAGGTATGCCAACCTCACGTTTTACTGGCCGAGGCAAAGCTCACGAGACGGGCCGTCATCAAGCTGACAAGAAGAAGTCACCGGCGTGGGCTGCTGAAGATCATTCGCCTGCGGCAACGCCGTAGTGGGCACCAAACGTGGCCGCCAAACCCTAACGAGACCCCGTACGGAACGGGGGGCACGGATAGTCGTACATACGCGCGCACGAGCGAGGTACGAGCATCTGACGGACGGTGGCAAGCCCAGGCGTGTGCAAGGAAACCTGTCATCAAAGGTCTTGGTAGAAAATAACCCATGCACATTCCTTTCGTTCTGCATTCTCCGTTAAGACTCTTCAAATATGCGGGCTTGCTTCACTTTGATGACATGTTGATGTAAGGAGGCAGAGACGGATTAACAACTGACGACCATTGTCCGACTGATCAACGCGGCAGAGCTTGGACCACAATACAGAATGAACGCAAGGCCGAGTGAATACACGCAACACAGAAGGCCCTAAATCACGAGGTACTCCGGCCAGGCCTTTCCGCCTTTTTAACCATCGGAGCATGGATCAAAGAATAAATCATTGCCACGACGTATAACGGCCGCACTTGGTGACCTCGATCCCCAATATGGCCGTTGATTGTAACTGTGCCAACGGCGTACAAGGTGAGGTCCCATGGCCATCGCCATCTTAATCCTAGCCTGGCCTGGTTGGCCATGTGGGAAGGGCATCGACATGCCCATCGGCAAGTGATAAGTTTCCGGTCTTAGACAAATGGAGGCCAGAAACGACTACATACAGCTCTAAAAACTACACAGTTGAAATAAAATTCGCGGCGAGAGACAGAAACGAAACGAAACGAAACGAAACAGAAAGCATGGTTCCTGTGCACTTCTGCTTCACCGCTTAAAAAGAAGTCTAATACAGGGGACAGGGCTTCCAAGAGAGCGATAACTGCTGGCGGAACAGGGATCTGTAGCCAGCTCGTAAGGGACGTGTGTTACGGAGAAAAAAAAAGATTCCGGCCAAGAGACAATCAAACCCAGAGTCGTCCCAATTGGTCAAGCTCAGGTACGTTTCTTTTTATGTCGTATCTCTTCCATCGCCCGCTTGTGTCTTGTGAGCTCACCCTTGTATTCCAACTCCTCCTGTTGCATCCGCGCAAGCCAATGCGTGAGTTACGTGTACAATACGCCTTTTCTGCAGCTGTCTTCCTGGTCGCCTTCCATGGTTTCCCAACGGCGCTACTGCACGGCGGTCGACAAGAGGCAAAGAGGAGTTCGCCGCTACGGGACGCCGCGAAAAAGCTGGACGAAAGCATGCCCAAAAGAGCATGCCCCAACACCCAAGTCAACCGAGCAGTTCCCGACCTCTATATCCAGGAATGGCCCCGTACCGGCGAGAGGCCCATCCCGAGCAGCTCCCAGGAGCTGTATTTATCACTCGGCGCCCGCGCACCGTCCGTCGACGAGCTACAGAGCTTGAATATGTCAACTTCCTGATGCAGACCGTTGACGCATCTAACAAGAGCCTCCCTCCACCGCTAAATTCCAGGAAGCTCGGTGCCCCACACACCATGCAATATGCACATGCAGTGAGGTATCTCACACATGCAATATCAGAATACAGACAGGCCGAGAGGGTCAAGGGGGGCCAGTGTGAAGAATTCTGCTGGTCCCGTGAACAGAAACGACAACAGTCCCAAGCAAAAAAGCCTGTCGCACTGGATCGAGAGTGCCTCTGATGTCTCCAGTCCAAGAGTGGATCCTGCGTTTTGGGATCATCAGCGTCGCATCCAGTGTACGGGTACGACGTACTGGTGGCTCTTCTTTCCCCGGTCTGTTTTCTCCGACGCTAGAAAAAGGCCACTGGCAGTCAGGAATAGGCTTGCCTTTTTTTAATTACGATCAAAGGCCTTTTGGCTAACACCGTCTACAATCTCCGCGTTTGGCCAGTGGGAGAGTGGTCTGATGCAAAAACAAGGCGAGATAGCAGATGCCAGTTGATACCTTTTCTCGCGGCACTTATGCGTGGAGTTTCTTGTGGTCATGACATACTCCTTGTGGCAAAGGTTTGCTGCCGACTTTGCGAGGAGATTCTTTTGAACAATTTGAGTGACGAAAATAATGTGCCGCCAATGCTGTTCTACCCGAAAGCTAAAAAGTCCAGCAGAAAGAGAGGGCGGCCCGCAAATGAGCCAATGTCGTCAAGTTGATTCAAAAAAGAAGTGCACTGATTGCTTCCTTTTATTATCTCTCTGCCAAGTTGCAAGGTGTGTCAGAAAATCAGGCAAAGAAGCTGCATAAACCGCAAACATGCATATGGGCTTAACAGGGCTGCCGATATTGCTGGGCAGCTTCCGCAGCTGCGATGTCAGGTGCAGACAGTTTGTTGGTGGGATTTTGAGTTGTTTCGTTTTCATTTTACTTGTTCACTTAGATTTATTTTTCCTTTTTCCCCCACCATGTCGATCGTCACACGCAAGGTTTAAGGTGTTGCATCGACTGCTGGTTGGGCATGTACGCTCATCTTTTTCAAGTATACAAGAGTAGCTGTACACCACGTCCAGAAGAGATGCATCTCAATTCTTTACACGATTTCCTTCCAAGCAGTTCATCTTGGTGTCGGATAAGTTTCCATCTGCAAGATAAAATTCTGGTGCATTTCGAGACCAATACTCAGCACCGAAACGAACCAAGACGGCGGCTTTCGGGAATGTCTATGCTCTTTATATATGAACACTTGGTTCACGAGACATTGTGAAGGGTGGGTAGTGGCAATGAAGGGGTGTGTCCCTGGGCCTATTAAGACAATATAAAATGAAAAGAAAATGAGGGGGGACAAAAGCGTGAAAAACACAAAAGGGCCGTGCTGTTGAGCTGTTGTGCGAGCCCAAGATCTGTTTTATTTGGACCTTCTCGTGCCATTGGATCCGAGACAATTTCTGCGGCGCTCCCAATAGGTTCCCGGCGATTGTGGGAGTTTCCGTTACACGACGTCTTGCAGCCGGGAATCTCAGAAAACTCACTGCGAGTTGAGTAGCACCCGTCTCCTGCTCGCCTTTCCTTTTTCTAGTTCACTTTTCTCCAAGGCTTCTTCTTGATAGATTGTATTCATCACAACTGGACTTGGCCGGCAGCATAAAGGCCCGCTTAGACCGGGCTTTTAGTTGTTAGGCTTCTACGGTGGATTGCTTGCGGTACGGAAGTCATCTTCGGAGTAACGACGGAAGTTTCAATTAGAGGGACGAAAGGAAAGAAGCAAGCCCGAAGACGGTCATGTGCAGCTGTCGAGCTGTAAGAAGCTGAAAATGACTACAGACCGATGCATCTAAACTAAGGGCCGGCTTTGAATCTAACATGGCAAAGTCATGGAATATTTTACTTGTCGCCGGATGCGTTCCAAGGGAAGGTGCTGTGTAACACGATTCTAATTTTTGTTCGGGTGTTTCTTGCTTTTCTTTACTTTAGTCATGGTAACCCGTGCCTACCTTTAAGGACTTCTCGTTACCTCTCCTTGAATTTTCATCTTTCACCCTGCTCAGCCACCCTTTATATCATAATCTCGCGCCCAGGTGAAGTCAAGCCCAAGATCATGCGTACCTCCATCTTGCCTGCCTCAATAGTATTGTCTGCGAGATAAGTCAAAATACAAAAGACGATCCTGTTGAGAAGCAATCCTGACTCGCGTTTCGAGGTTTCTCTTAGTCTCTCTGCATCGTTTGTGGTACCCGTGGTCATCGTCCTTCACACCCTCTCTGACCAAAAACTCACAGAAGGACGACAACACATACGTACACTCTTACACGCACACACGCGTTCTTCACACCCTCACTTGTCTTGTTCTTAGTTTACTTTTCCTTTCATCCACCCTCCCTCATTGCCTACCATCTTCAACTTCAGGGATGTTTAAGACACTCATGGGTTGTGGCTTTAATTTACAAATTGCCCGATGTGGTCGGAAGACGCGATCCAGCAGGCACAAAGAGACGAACCAAGAAAATGTGATGTGTCTGATACAAAAATAGACATTGATCATACATTCGGTGGGCATTCAAGGAGGTTAGAGATACAAAATGGGCCATGGGCATATCCGACGAAGGGGCGACACTGCAGTCGAGAACTGACAAACTCCCGTCCTCTTAATTTCTTGGTTCTTGGGGTAAAGGGGCTGACGACATGTGTGTGTACACGAATCGCAAAGGGGGGGCAGAAGACTGTCGAGGCAAATGAATGGCACGCGGTAGAAACGATGCAAGAGTGTATCAAAATGCAAGGATGACAATACGGCCCTACGGTGTGAATTTGCAGCATGCGTTTCTGTGTGTCTCGAAACTTCAGTCACACGACCTGGTGAGGGAATGAGCAAAGTTTCCAAGGCTCGCTGCCAAGTCTTTCTTTTGTGGCATTGCCTGATACTCTGTGAATCAAATGCGGTAACTGGCCCAATGAAAAATGTTAATAACCGTAGAGGATCAGAGAATACTTCTAGAAGACTGGATTTTACTGTGCATGACCAAGTTCATGACACTCGCTAAATCGGCGTGCAAATGAGAATGGCTCTGAACTCTCTAGTCAGAGAGCTTCCCAAATTCTTCCGTGCTTTGATGATTCATACAAGCATTGCCGTCACTGTTGTATTAGGCAGCATTTTTTACGGTGCAGGAACAACGATCACAACATTCTTACTACTTAGACACCAACAATACGAGATCACACAAGTTGTACGTCGACGGAAAGGAGATGTTTACCAGATGACCATTGTATAGAGATGTGGTCTCTTTTTCTGTTTCTAACTCTTTTCTTGATTTGTTTTCTAAGCTGCGAGATATTTTATGTTTTGATTTATATTACAGAAAATATTGAGATCTGGTTGAGAGGAAAAAAAAAGGAAAAAATAGTAAACAATCATAGTTAACGGGAGATTATTAATTTGAGTCGCGGTTTCCTCTTGACCAACTTTCGACTGTCAGAACATTGTTGTTTTCGTAAATGACAGGTTGTTGATTGTTAACTTGTGTTGAGAGTTCCCCGCTTTTAGACTTGTTAGCTGCTTCAACTGCATGGGGCACGGCCCCGCAGCTATCGTTAGGCTATATATACGGAGATAAAGCGTCTTGTCATCAACTAAGATTTCGGGCTGTAACTCAGTGGTAGAGTGCTCGCTTTGCATGCGAGAAGCCTAGGGTTCGATCCCCTACTGCTCCATCTAGAATTACGATTCATTCTTCGATCATCTTTTTTTGTCCTGTCACTCTATATATTTTTTATGCTTCATTTTTGATGACGCGTACAATATTGTATGTTGACTTTAAGCTTACGAATTTTTTTTATCACTGGTAGGATCCATTTTAAGATGTTTATTTGGCTTTGCCTTCCTTCTGACAGAAAGTTCTTATATCTTTTTGAGTGGCGTGTAATGCATCAGACGTGCAAACCAAAAGGAAACCTTTCCCTTTCCAATCTGCGGCGCTTCGTCGTATGCGTGGCTTTTCTTTGCGATTTTCTTTTCGCCCCTTTTTTTATTCCCCAGTCCCAAGAAGATACCTTCCCAAAAAAATACATATATACAAGCACCGAATAAAAACGATGCTGACAGAAAAAAAAAGGCGAAAAAGCAAGCCAATCTATAAGATAGATGGAAATGAAAGAAGGGACCAAAGAGATGAAAAGCCCATTCTTTTCTGTTTGCCCAAGCAATAAAAGCAGAGGGACGGTGACAAGAGTTGTATCGAAAAGAAAATGCGATCGAGACATGCAGTAAAATGTAAAACCCCGAGACCCAAAAATAATTGTGCTGTGTCTTTTGATTTTTTTGCCTGCCTTTTTGTCTGCCTCCTCATTGATTTATGTTCGATTTTTGATGGTTTCTCACGTATTTCCTGCTCCTCAGAAGATGTATGATACAAGAGATTATTGAAACAGTATAGCGGGTGGGATGGCTGGGTGAGGGAGATGCGATGAGACGGAGAATATGCGAGAAATGTTGTTGCGAGCCGTGAGATGCATCACGGTACGGGTGGGTGATGATAGCGTGATGAAACGAGTTGGGTATGAGATGAAGAGAGGGAGAGAGGGAGAGAGGAGAGAGAGGAGAGAGAGGAGAGAGACGAGAGAGAAATTAAGAAACGAAGCCAGAGATCAAACTCATTTAGATGTAGTCGCGGCCGCTCTTCTGCATCTCAATCAACCGCCAGCCGCGGGTCTCGGGGTTGCTGACATCCTCCGGCACACGGGTAATGCCAATAGCGTAGGTAACCAGCTGGACCTTATCCTCCATGCCGGCGGCCAACTCCCCGGTCTTGACCTGGCGGTAGACATGCACCTCCTGCGTACGGCAGGTAATGATGAAGACGGGAATCTCACCTGGCTCGAGCATGCGGGCCTTGAGAATGTCGACGTGACGAATGTCCAGAATGCGGCCGTCCGACTTGAGGCCAGCGGTCAGGTACTGCTTGGTCAGGGCCTCGTAGACCGAGTACTGAGCCTCGGACAGCCACAGCTTGAGGGTCTCAACGTCGCCCTTGACGTAGGCGTCCAGGACCTCGGGCAGGATGTACTCGCGGAGCTCGCGCAGGAAGGGCTCGAAGCTGGAAAGTGGGGTCCATCTGGCGCAGCTTCTTGATGACCATGGCGGTCTCGTTCTCAGCAAAGAAGCCGGCAACGCGGTCGGTGATGCTGCGGGCGGTGGAGATCAGAGGGTTCTCGGACTCGTTGTAGACGTCCTTCATGCTGAAGAAGCCCTGGACAACCTTGTTCGAGTCCTTGAAGCCGCGCCACGCCTCCTTCCAGGCGGCGTCCTTGTGCAGGGTGACGTTGGTACCGGCATCCGGGTTCTCCTCAAAGACCTGGGGGGCGCCGTTGGCACCCTGGGCAGCGCGCCACTTCTCACGGCGCTGGCGACGCTCCTCCTTGTCGGCCCAGCCACCGTAGCGCGAGCTGCTGCCGTCGTCAATGACCTCCTTGACGTTCTTGAAGGCCTCGGTCTCACGGATGGGCTTGGTGGCCTTGTCGAGGACCTCGCCGGTAGCGTTGGCACCGGCCCGCACGCCCTTCATAACGGGTGTCTCCCAGGTCCAGGCAGCGCCCTTACCAATGGTGGTGGCAGTGGACTTGAGGACAGTAGATGCCGTGGACGAGACGGCGCCGGTGGTCGCATCGTAGGCCTTGCGCGCGCGCTGGACAGACTCGCTCTCGGTGAACTGGTGGGCGCCCTCGGCCAGGGCCTTGGTGGAGTCGTTCCACTCCTTGGACTGCTTGAACTCGGACTGCATGGTGTCCAGAAACACTTGCCACGGGGTCTTGTCACCATGAGGCGGCGGGGTGGCGGGCCTCCTTGTCCTCCTTGGCCTTGCTGTCCTCGCCCTCACTGCCCTTCTCTTTGCCCTCGCCGTCCTTGGCCTCCTTGTCGCCCTCCTTCTCGGGCTCCTTTTGCTGCTCTTCAGCGGCGGCGCCCTCCTTGGCGCCTGCCTGAGCGTCGGCCTTCTTAGACGGTTCTTCTGCGGGCGGCGGTGGTGTTGTGGGCTGCTGTTGTTGTTGTTGCGACCGGAGGACGGTGGCGTGGAAGGCACGCGACTGGATCGACGAGGAGAGGCGGATGGAGGACGGGAGGAAGGGCGAAGTTAATGCGGAGGAGGATGAGACGGAGGCGGCGCGCGAGGCGGTATCTACGCTGCGCAGGAGGGACGGCGATGTCAATAACCGTCGGTAGGCCGGTGTGCGGCCGGTTGTGAGAAGAGAAGAGGAGGCCCGCGAGAGGCCATGGGGGTTGGCCCGCCGTGCGACGTTCATCTTGGGCAATGTGGGCTGTTCTGCGGGAGGGAAGGTGGGAGTGAACAAGAGGAGGAAGGAATGAGCGGAACGAGAGGTTTGAAAAGGGAAAGAGGAGAATATAGAGGAGAATATAAAAGCCTCGTGCCTTCCCGGTTGGTTGAGGAAAGAGCACACAAAGACTGATTGTTGCAAGGCAAAGCGAGAAGGTGCGATGCGTTTGTGTGTGGGGTGGGAGCAATTGAGTGGTGGGCGGGAATGGGAAAAGAAGCGAGGCAAAAACGGCTTTTACTGAATTTTCTCGGGTTAATTTTTTTTCGCACGTCGCTTTTGCAGTGTCTCGTTTCCCTAGCGGGCCCGGGCCTGGAGCAAGAGAGAACGAGATCGAAGTATGACGATTTGCTTGGGCGGCAGGGATTGGCCACAGCAGCTTTTGGGGGCACTTGTCGGGAGGCTCTTTCCTTTTGGGGCATTTGCTTCTTGGGGAAGGGCCAGGGAAACTGCGACCGGTGGTCGGCCAGTGGCCGGACAGCCGGGGCTAGAGGTTTTTTTTTACCTTTGTTTTTGGAGGGCAGGTGCCAGTGGCTTTGGGTGCCTTTCGGGGCTCGAAGGAGTCTAGACCAGATGTGGCAGACGGGGAAAGCGCCGGATGCTGATTGGCTGGTTTGGCGGGCGAGCTTTTTCAATGTGCTTCGAATCTGACCATTGAAAATAGTATGGCCAAGGGCCAAAAGTCGAAAACACGAGAGACAAGCGACGACACCCGCCCGTCCCATTTGACAACAACCACCCCGAGCACACCGCGACCACCTGCCCGCCATGGAGAAGGTGTCGGCCAGCTCGATGCGGCTGGCGCGCACTTTGGTGCAGTCGCTTGCCTCGCCAGCACTGCGGCCAACATTGAGAATCTCGACTTCCTCCTTTTCCTTCTTTTCCTCAGTCACCTCCTCCTCCACTTCCAGTTCCACAGCCCTGCGGCGGCCATGCGCGGCAGCCCGGCCGATACGGCTGTTCTCGAGCACATCAGTGTTTCGGAACGCCGACCAGCCACCCGCGAGCGGTAGCAGCAGCAGCAGCAGCAGCAGCAGCAGCAGCACCGCCGCTCCTCCTCCGCCGCCGCGGCCAAGCAGCGCCAGCCTCATGGAGGGTCTGGCGGACCTGCTGCCGTCGACTCCGTCCTCAAGCTCGTCTCCGACGTCATTGTCGACTGCCGGGTCCTCGGCGCTCCCTGGCTCAAGCTCGTCGGCTTTTGACGACCTGAACCGTATGAAGGACGAAGTGGAGGACTACAACGGCGAGTTCCACATTGCCATTTACTCGCACAAGCACAACACACACGTGACGCTGTCAAAGCCCAACGGCCACGTCATTTTCTCCGTGTCGACGGGCAACATTGGCTTCAAGAAGTCATTGCGTGGCTCGTACGATGCGGCATACCAGCTGGGCGCCTACGCATGCGACAAGATGTACCGGGGCAGCTGGCACAAAAAGATGCACCGGATCCGGGTGTCGCTGCGTGGATGGGGCCCGGCCGTGAGGCACTGACCAAGATTCTGCTGGGTACGGAGGGCCGGCTGCTGCGCAACAAAATCACGCAGGTGGCCGACACGACAAAGCTCAAGTTTGGTGGTAACCGTTCGCCCAAGAAGCGTCGTCTGGGTTAGGCGGATGGATTTCTGACTTAAAAAATCGAGGATCACGGCGCTTGGGATACGCGCTTGTACTATAGAATGGGAGACATACACAAAAATAAAAGATCAACTGCACCCTATTTCGCACATTATCCTTTGAAAGAGCGTTGTCCATATGTTGTATATTGCTTTGTGGCATATGCGTGTATCGGGGCATTGGCTTTTCTTCTGTTGCCAAAACTAGCCGCTATTCTCCAGCGCTCGGCGCCGCCCATGACCGCTATAAACTGCTCTTATTTAGTGTCCGTGACATCAATGATCACACCAATCTTTCCACCTTCAACGTCGAAATGTCAAAACGTCAGAACGGAGAACGGGCACAACCTACACAGTGACCATGATTACGCCAGACACAATACAACGGCCCTCTGCGGTCCCCGTGGCCTCCACGGCCCATGCGTCCTCTGTCCCTTCTTCACCACCACCTACCTCCCCCTCCTCCATATTGAGCCTCGACACGCTCTTCGACAACCCCGTCTTTGCAGGCGGCATCGGCCTCGCTGGCCTCGGAGCCGCTGCGGCGGCTGGCCGACGAGGACTTATTGCAGGCGCACAGCTCCTGCGTCGACGTCTACTGGTGAACGTCGAGATCAGTCGGCGCGACCCTCGTATCCCTGGGTGCTGGCATGGCTTTCGGAGCCCCGCGCGCCAGGCGGCTTTCTGGCCCAGCGCATCACGCGCATCCACAACCTGTCCGTGGCCACGTCGACCAGAAGCATGAACCCCGGCGGGCCTACGCCGGCTACGGGCCACGGCGGCGAGACGCATGATGGTCCTGTGCAGGCGTCCTTCTTCCTGCAGCCCGGTTACGGTCGGCATATTATCCAGCACCGGCCGGGCGTCTTTATTGCTGTCAGCCGCGAGAAGCAGAGCACGGCCAACATGGCGACAGGCGAGCCTCACGAGACTGTGACTCTGACGACGCTGTATGCGCACCGCCACGTCTTTGAAGAGGTCTTTTCGCAGGCACATGCCCTGGCGGCACAGGCGGCCGAGGGCAAGACACCTGTCTACAGCGTGCAGGGTATGGGCTGGGGCACGCTGGGCGAGCCGCGCACGAAGCGGCCGCTGGCATCGGTTGTGCTTGACCGCGACGTCAAGGAGCACATTGTGGCCGACGTGCGCGACTTTATGCAGCGCCAGCACTGGTATGTCGACCGGGGCATCCCCTACCGTCGCGGCTACCTGCTGTACGGACCTCCAGGCAGCGGGAAGACGTCTTTTATCCAGGCGCTGGCGGGCGAGCTGGACTTTGGCCTCGCTGTCGTCAACCTGAGTGAGATCGGCATGACGGACGACAAGCTGGCCATGCTGTTGATGAAGCTGCCACGACGCAGTATTCTTTTGCTGGAGGACGCCGACGCTGCGTTTGTCAACCGGCGGGCCGTTCGTGACTCGGACGGCTACAGCGGGCCTACGGTCACGTTCTCTGGTTTGCTTAACGCTCTGGACGGTGTCGCGGCTGGCGAGGAGCGCATTGCGTTCCTGACGACGAACCACATTGACCGACTGGACCCGGCTTTGATCCGTCCAGGTCGTGTGGATATGATGGTGCGCATTGGCGAGGCCACGGAGTACCAGGCGGCACAAATGTGGGATCGCTTCTATGGCGACATTGACAAGGACGGTGCCGGACGGGAACGGTTCCTGCAGCGGCTGCGCGATCTGCGGTTGGTGGAGGACGAGAGCAGCGATGCGGCTGCTGCACAAAAGACAGACGACAGCGTGCCAAGACGGCACACGAGCACGGCGGCCATCCAGGGCCTCTTTTTGTTCAACAAGAATGACATGGAGGGCGCCATCAACATGGCCGAGGGCCTCATTCCACGGCAGTTTGAGCCGGAGCCGGCCGATCCTCAGGGTGCGATCAAGACGCCGGCGTAACGGTGCCGGTACGAACATGCTGTCTTACTGAACTGACTGTACTATATTTTCTTTTCTACATTTCACATGTACAAAAAATCTCGGCGGATAGACAAAAATAGGATACCCATTTTCCCACTTTGTTTCTATTCTTCTATCCTCTTGCCGGTCTAGACTGAACTAGATCGTATACAAGCAAAGTGCGTGCACACCCTGTCCCGGGATTATCGGTTGGGCACGCCTAAAATAAGCTTCAAGAATGCGGACTGCAATATGACTGATTTTATGAGTCGTTGAATTTGAAACTGCCGGATCTGCTTCAAGAAACAATACACGATTACGCTGCACGCGAAAATAGGCAAATGGGAATTAAGGAAGAGGGATAGGGAATGGGAGCTTTGGGCACCTCGATCAAATCAGCACCGAGGTGTTGTGAATCAGAGGGCTTAAACTTCCTTGTCCCATGTAAATGAAAACGATGGGTTACTTTTGTTGACTTCAGAACGTTATCACGAAAATCAGCATGACAACTGAAAATCACAGAACCAGAGAGCACCTCCTTCCACAATGCTAGGATCTATGATTTTGGTGGCTCTGCTGCCCACACTCAACGTCACATACCGCGACAAGGCATGCTCTTTGATTGAATCTGTGTGTCATACCTGTCCACTCACTAACGGACAAGCTCTTCGAAACGATGACCAACGTCGCCCAGAACGCTTTCGCTCACGAGTCAGGCGTGCACCAATTTGCACTGCTCACTCCCCGCTACAATGAGTCCGACACGACGTCACTCTACTCGATCGAGCGCTACACAGACGACGCTGCTTTACAGGGTCATTTGAACACGAGTATTGTGGCGGACATGTTTGCCTGGATCAACGCGAGCAACGTCAACCAAGCACCATCGACGGCTTACCAGCTGGGGCCACTCGCCCCAAGAGAAGAAAATGCGTCCTCAACCACGGCCTCGCCATACGAATTTGTCCGCCCAGAGGTAGCGAAGGCCGAGGATCCGTTTGTGGTCGTGCGGCAAGTCGACTATGCGGGCGGTGCGGAAGCAGCAAATACATCGTTGCCACATTGGAAAGACGTCGTGGCGCGAGTACGGGGCGATTTTGAGCAGGGCGATGAAATGGACCGACCGGGAAGCTCGTCAACAGGCACACTCGCATATGGCGTCTATGGCCGTTCCAACCAGGCTGGTCGCATGTTTGTCTTGGCTGTCTATGCGGACGAGGGCGCATTCCGCCAAAATACGGCAGCCGAAGGTGTTGAAGAAGGCATTGAGGTATCACAGCCATTGTTTCTCAAGTTGAGGGGAGGATTTCTCTACAAACCCCCCGCTTGACCGTGTGGCGAGGAAGAGCATAGGAAGCTATCTGACGCTCCATTCCGCTCGTCTATCTCCCACCGGGCGTGTCTCGGGTGTCTTCTGGATCGGTACAATTTACGCTACGAGTGCGACGCCGCAGCTGAGCTGGTGGTTTTCTTTCCAAAAGAGGAGTCGATCGGGCCGTCGAGCGAGTTGGACCTGACACTGACTGGAAAAGGAGTACGTGACGCCCTAGCCGTAGGGCTCGGTTTTGGAGACACATATTGAACTGGATTTGTTGTCTCTGTCGTCTGGCCCTTCCCACTCCATCTTTGCCCTTATTATTGATTGATCGATCGGCAATGGGAGACAAAGGAGAGGAAAAAGCGTCGGTCTAAAGCAGCAAAAAAAAAATAAAAGATGATTGGATTCGAAAGAAGACCAGTAAGTGTATGATTCAAGTGTTCTGAAGAGGGAGAAGGCAAAGAAGCTGAGATACAACCTATAGGCTGGGCAGTGGGAGTATGGAATAAGCCGAGGCCAAGATGGACGGTGACTTATAGCAGTCAAGAAAAAACTAGACACAGGAGATGCCGTGAAGGTGTTTGCATAAATGATGGAGTATGGGGTTCTGAAAGCTGTTGTGAGCTGGAAATCAGTAGGCACGCCGGCGATCTTTGATTGATGGTCGTCGTCTCTTATATGCACTTAAGCCGAATTGCGCTAAGCGAAGTCAACACCTTTAAAGTCTCCACTTTTCCTGCACGACTTTATCGATACCGTTTTTTTCTGAGGAGACCGCCTAAAAAAGTAACTGCTGAAAGTCGGCAGAAAAAAAAAACGGACAAAAGACGACTCCAGCCTCTTTCTGCCACCATATTACGAGGGCATCACGACAGCACAACCTCTCTGTCGACATTCTTCTCCCACCCTTCCATACGCCCTCCTATACCACCACCACCACCATCACTACTATGCTCAGACAAATCACGCCGCGCAATGCGCGCTCCAAGCGTGCGCTCGAGAAGCGGGCGCCCAAGGCCGAGGAGAACCCCAAGACCTGTCTGTTCCTCCGTGGCACGACGGCCTCCCAGATCGTCCAGGACTGCCTGACGGACCTGCACTCGATGCGCGCGCCGCTCGCCAAGAAGTTCACCAAGAAGAACGACGTCCACCCTTTGAGGACCCGGCCAGCCTCGAGTTCTTTTCGCGCAAAAACGACGCCAGCCTGCTGCTGTTTGGCAGCAGCAGCAAGAAACGCCGCCACTGCTTGACGCTGTGCCGCACGTTCGACTACAACATGCTCGACATGCTCGAGCTGTACGTGGACGAGACCTCGTTTACGCGGATTGGCCAGTTCAAGGGCGAGGACGGCAAGAAGCGGACGTTCCCCGTGGGCGCGCGCCCGATGCTGCTCTTTGCCGGCACGCCCTTTTACGAGGGCGGCGACGGCATCGAGGGCCACCGCGACGGGCGGGGTGGTGTCGCCCCGCACCTGGGCAGCGCCACCTCCGACACGGGCCGCAAGTACGCGCTGGCCAAGAGCCTGCTGACCGACTTCTTCCGCGGCGACAGCTCGCCCGACAAGATTGACGTCGAGGGCCTGTCGCACATTATCGTGTGCACGGCCGCCGAGGGCAGCGACGGTGGTGGTGCTGCTGGTGCTGCTGGTGCTGCTGCTGCCGGGACCGGGGGCGCCGACGCGACGGCCCTCCCCCTGCTGCACCTGCGCGTGTATGCCATGCGGACCAAGCGCAGTGGCCAGCGGCTGCCGCGTGTGGAGGTCGAGGAGATTGGCCCCCGCCTGGACATGCGCCTGGGCCGCTTCAAGGAGCCCGACACCGACATGCAGAAGCAAGCCATGCGCAAGGCCAAGACGACCGAGGCACGCACCAAGAAGAACATTGAGACCGATGGCATGGGCGACAAGGTCGGCCGCGTGCACCCGGGCAAGCAGGACATGAGCGAGCTGCAGACGCGCAAGATGAAGGGTCTCAAGCGCGGTCGGGGCGAGGACGACGGTGTGACGGCGGGCGGCAACGACGACGACGACGATGCAGACCGGGCCGTGATTGAGGACGCTGGCGAGTTCACGGGCGTCACTGGTGTTGTTGAGATCAAGAACGACTTTTCCAAGAAGAAGGCGAGACGGTCATAGACGAGATGAAGACATGGAAGAAGGAGGCAATGGGGCGTGCATGGGCATCGTCTGGAAAAAAGCATTTGTTCTTTTTAAATTATTTTGTTTAGGAGCACGGCGTCATTCGGTTTCTGTCTTAAGGACGTGCACTGATTTGTTTCATTAATTACATTTTTACTACCGCGCTCCTAATTCGCCAGCGTCTCTATCAAGTGACTCAAAGATATTGCTTTCTATTTATTTATTGAAATCCTTCCTTTCGTACAGACAAATCTCGATCGATGATGTCGAAACACAAAATAAAGAAAATGGCAGAGGAACGAATACATATATGATACTCGTCGATCAGCATCTGTCTGCCCAAAATGAAAACGCCAGAAATCAGTTCCCACCCCCCGTTATGTCGCTCCAATATGCACACAAAATCGCCACCCATCATCTCCTTTTTGTTTCCCCCTTTTGTCAAAGAAGGTGTTTCCGAAGAAAGCTTCCAAGATCCAGGAAACTTCAAAGAAAGATCGATGAGAAAAATTCTTGGCAAAAGCAGAAGGAAAAACCGCTGAATAATAACATGGTAAGAAAAAAATAAGCCATGGACTCCGCAACCCCTTTTCTTTTAAAATGCGCCGAAACAAAATTTATCCCTGCTCCTTGTCAAATGGTGCGTGCCGGCCTCGTGAGGTGGCCACTTGCCGTTCTATATGCTGGCAAAGTTGAACTCGTTGAACTCGGGTGCCGTGCCGCCGCTGTTGATCGTCTCTGTGATCATGTCGATATGGTTTACGAAGCTTTCGTGTTCGGCGGCGGCGGCGCCGGCCAAGTCGTCGGCCAAATTGGCGCCGTCCATGTCGTGCCAGCTGGCACCCCAGAGCTCGGCCGGCACGTAGTCCGAAGGGTGGTTGTCGTCGTGATACAGGGCGACACGGACAGCCCACTGCATGTGCGGCCACCAGCGGCGCTCCACGTCGACGGGGACAGCATCCGAGTTGAACATGGAGACGACGCCCAGCACTTCCCGACGGGCCATGCCGTGCAGCCACCAGACGCTGTCGAGCGTCTTGAGCATGGCGAAGAAGCAGGCAAGAATGGTCAAAGCCCGTGGCGTTCGGTTGCCGAGGAGCTCCACGAAGCGCCGGGAGACGGTGGCCGGGAACGCGAGGCAGGCGCCACTGTGGCGGATGCTGTGGGCCCAGTTGAGGACGGCGACCGCGTGTTGGTAGGCGTGGCGACTGCGGGCGCTCTCGTCGGGGTCGTCGGCTGCATGCAAACTATCACGCAAGATGTCGGCGATCTGGTGGCTCGTGTGAATGGCCGACGCAGCTTGGCGTGGACGCTCCATCTCGGCAGCGCGTTGACTGTCACCCATACAGACGCAACTTGGGCTGTGTTGGCGAGCGCCTTCTTGGACGTGAGCACCGGCGGCATCGTCTGGGGTGTGGGAGAGGCTGAACGCTTTGGCCGTGGCTGTGGCGGCGGCGGCAGCAGCTGATGCTGCAGCTGCAGCCGACGTCGTGCTGGCACCTGTCGCTTTGGCCACTGCGGCCAACTCCTCGTCCACGCCGTCGAGCAGGTGGCCAAAGAAGCCGTCCTTGGCCGAAGCGATGTCGAGGTGCAGCGCGGGCTGCGCATTGATGATGGGAAGCACGACGTTGCTGCGGCGCAGCCAAGGCCACGAGGCGGCTGTGATCGCCTTGACACCCTGGAAGGCGTGGAACCAGGACATGGGCAGGCCGTAGTTGCCGTTGCTGACACCAATGGACATGTGCGGGAGTGTATATGTATATGGGTCACGGGCGGGCGGTTGACCGCCAGGCGGGGCGGAGGCCAGCTGCTCGTCTTTGCTGAAAATGCGCGTGGCGGTGGATTGGAAGGCTATGAGGGTCGAGTTGAGAAAGAGTGCCTCAGCGTTGGTAGCCGTGATACCCTGTTGTAGAAGACGGTTGTATTCGCTAAGGGACGAGCCCATGTAGGCGTGTGATGCGCGGATCAGCTCGCGGTCCTGTGGAAACTCGCTGCGGAGGTGAAGAGCGGCCACAGCCAGAACGGCGTCGGTGAGATGGTTCGAGGCAGCGTTGACAGAGCCACTGGCCGCCGCGAAGGCCACACGAGGCACATTGTCGCGCCAGATCTGCTCAGCCGTGGGGTTCTGGCAGGATAGGGTCTTGCTCGTTTCTGTGGTGTAGTGATGCAGCAGGCGCATCTCTAGCAGGCGGGCGGCGGCTGGTGACGCTGTTGGTGCTGAGAGAGCTACGGAGGTTGGCGACGCAACGGCTGAAGGGACGGAGGGCGGGGGGCCTAGCCGTGCGATGGCGGCGGCGTTATTCGTAGATATTGGGGGTGTGGCCGGGACGGGAAATACGCTCGCCGGCGTGGCTGCGGCCGGTGTGGCGCCTGGTGTTGAGGCATAGGTTGTGCGTGGTGTATGGGCAATGTCGGATGCGGCATCGGGGAATTCAAAGTCGCACTGGACGCCGTGCTTCTCGCAATTGTAGCAGCGTGGGCGAATTTCGTCACACTGAGAATGCGTGTTAGACGGCGATATGAGACAATATGAGTGTACCGGCAGCCATGTTTACCTTAATTTTGCGCGACTTGCACCGGCGGCAACCCGCTCTGGACTTTTTGTGTGAGCGCCGAGGAGGCATGGCGGGTGTGATGAGGGCACGAGGCTCGTGGAAGTGAAGATTCTTGGGCCGTGGGCGTAAACGTGGCGACGACGATGGTCAAGAGCAACAACTAGACAAAGAAGCGGTCGAATCGCTTCATGTAAACGACACGAACGCGGCGACACGGGTCAATGGGCGGCGGAAGGATCGGAGTAAACAGAAAGTGCACGGGGAAATGATGTCATCCAAGCCATTGAATGAGGCGGCTGCCTGGTCATGATAGGGAGGCCGTCGCAGGGCGTAATCTTGGGGCGTGCCCCTGGAGTTGCATGGGAAGAGGAAAAGAAGAACAGAGGGCGGACGTGGTTGAGCACGTGAAGAAGAACGGGGCGAGCAGGAGAGCGGGACGGCTGGGAATTTGGCAGGGGACGGGCAGTTTGAGAGATGCGTTCTGCAGCCGCAAGATGTTCAGACGAGACGGTATGATGGTCCAAAGCAGCGCGAATGCGAGAAGGCAAAGAATGCGAGAATGCGCGGATGTCGGTTAGAGGAGAATGAAGTCGAACGCGGCAGCTGTTCTGCTGGACTCTGCTGGACGCTGGGCCCAGGCACGTGCTGCGTGGGGACCCAAGACGGACCCAAATGGCCCAGGGAGGAACGGCAGCTGACGGACAACACCTGAAACCGAGGGCCCGATAACCACTGGAGAACAGAGAATGGGTGATTGTCGGGGGCGGTAAATAAGACTAGTGTCGTCGCGAAAAAGGAGGCTCAAGAGTCAAAGGTGAAGAAGGCAAATCAAGTGCAAAGCCGCAAAATAGCACTTTCGTGAGTAACGCTGCCGAAGTGGGAGTGGTTCGGAGAGTTCCATTGACCTGGGAAGCTACATCAATTATGCAGACCACAGGAAAAGGAGAGGAGTCATAGCCGGACCGTGGACTTTCCGTGCAAACGTGCATAATGGCCTGGGAATGCGCGAAGTTAACAGGGCAAAGGCGAAGGGCGACTGCCAAGGGCCAATTAGTAGAGAACGGAGGGAGCGGTGCAATCCAAGAAACAGACTCGTTCACGATGTGACATTTCCGGAAGCTACAATACACGAAGCATCAGAAGAGATACTCCGCAAATGACAGGCCAAATGACAGGCGCCAGACGACAAGATCCAAACTTGAAGCGTCCCTACAAGCATGAGAGCAGCTGTCTCACAGCCAAGGGGCGTCACAATGATCGATGCAGGGAAGAGGGGCGCTCGGGGCCAGACTGTGACCAGGTGCGATGTGGAATGCAAACCAACGAGGAATACGGAATAGACATTGGCAATAGACCTCGTGGCCTTGCTTAGGATCAACACCTCGACGGCACCAGGAACTCACCGCTGGGTCTACATACGTCGCCGTCGTAATAGGGTTGCACCGTGCCTCGGTGCAAGTGTCGTCTTCGGCAAACCCAACGTGCGAAAGTGCGCCAGCTAAACGTTAAATTTTGGCACAGAAACGCAAGTACAGTACGGGGCAATACGCGAGAGTCTTTTTTGGCGTAGCGTTTGGGAAGATTTCCCCGGCCAGCGGGCGCGAGTGCAGGCGAACGGAAGAAACACCGTCGAGCTTTTGCGTTAAGGTTGTTTTCAAGGGTCTGGGGTACGACGCGCGGGGCAGCTTATCGTAGCTTGCAGGAAAGTGGAAAAGCAACCGCCGGAGTAGAAAGGGGAAAACAAGCCGCAAGGTGCGTTGGAGAGAGGACCTGGCTGTCTGAAACGGTAAGAAACGGAGCAAGATCCTCTGCAGAAAGCACAGAAAGTCGTTACCGCTGGTCGCCTTCTCAGAAAATCAGCCATGACGACATGCGGCAGGGGCCGCAGAACTCATGGCGGTCACGGCCTTTTGACAGCGACTGTCGGGTGAGACCGTGCTTCGTGACACAGAAAGCCGCGATCTGTGGACAAGCAAGATCGTCGCTGTTGTGAGGATGAAGAGAAGGGCGTGCACGGGTGCGGTGCAGACGGCCAGATGACCAAGGACATGACCAAGGACGATTACTCAATCATTCTGCGTGGTTTCCAGCAGGCGCGGCTGGCAATTGCTCTGTTGAGTAATAGAAAATGGCGAAAAAAACGCCGAAACAAAAGGCCATCGACATTATCAGCGAACCCCGAAGAAAGAACGATCGGCCTGCAACAGAATATTTCAGGAAACAGGAAACAGCGACCATGATGCAAGCACAAGCAACCAGATAAAGCTCACAAAGAGGGAAAGAGTCACCGACGTCCTGTTCGCAAACAACACTGATGAAAGAGAAAGAGCGACCCAAAGCGCTGAAGCTTCAATAATACTCTACGCAGTACAACAATTACATCACAATTTCTACCTCGAAAGATACCTGCCCGTCAAAGAAAAGAAAAGAAAAAAAAGCCTAAACCGAATACGGCAAGTGATAGGATCGAAAGAAAAATTTCGAGAAGGAAAAAACGGGACGGCAACCACCACACCAAACCCCTCGCAAAAGACGGCTTTTAAAGACGGAAGGAACCCCACACCCCAACGGCATTGCGCCATTGCGCCATCGTCTTACACTCTTGCGACTCGAGCATCTCGCCTTACAATTACATCGACGTCAGCCCAGCAGACGCCGCTGAGCTCTTCTCGCCTTTTTATTTCTTCTTATTCCTCCCTACAAATACGTTTGCTTGGGATACCTAAACAAATACCCCACGCCTGCCACCCCTCCTTCCATTCTCCCGTCCAGTTGAAATAATTGAAAAGAATCACATTTTCCCACCCATCGTCAAACCCAGATCAAGAACGACAGGATACACGAATTAGAACCCAAGACTAGACCGGTAGTGCATCTGGATCTCGTCGGTTGCGTGCTCCGGGCCTAAACAGCAGCTTACGCGACCCCTCCCAATCCGCCTCCCAAACCTTCTCCCAAATAATACAACGCCAGATCCATTTTTGTCAACATGACCGATGCAAAGCTGGCTCCGAGCAGCCGGCCCCTCTGGCAGGGCTGAAGAACGGCGTGGCTTCTGCTGCCAACGGGTCTGCAGCGACCCCCACAGCCCAAAAGAAGGCCCAGGCACCTCCCCGGGGCTTTGGTACCCTGGCCGTCCACGCCGGCAGCCCCCACGATCCGACTACAGGCGCCGTTATTGAGGCCATCAGCCTGTCCACCACCTTTGCGCAGTCTGCCGTGGGCGTCCCCGTCGGCGAGTACGAGTACAGCCGCAGCAGCAACCCCAACCGCACCAACTTTGAACACGCCGTGGCCGCGCTCGAGAAGGCCCGCCATGCGCTCGCTTTCGGTTCTGGCAGTGCCGCCACGGCCACCATCCTGCAGGCCTTGGCCTCGTCCACGTCGGTCGGCCCGCCGCTCGACAATGCGGCCGGTGACCGTGCCTCGGCGGCGACGGCCGCTGAGGACAAGGCGTTCGGCTCGTCCCATGTCATTTCGGTTTCGGACGTCTACGGCGGCACCCACCGCTACTTCACCCAGGTCGCCAAGGCCCACGGCGTGCGCGTGACCTTTACGCCCGCCATTGAGGTCGACATCGCCGACCACATCACGCCCGCCACCCGTCTTGTCTGGATCGAGACCCCTCCAACCCGACGCTGCGCCTCGTCGACATTGCCGCCGTCGCCCGCGCCGCCCACGCCCACGGTGTGCTTGTCGTCGTCGACAACACGTTCATGAGCCCCTACCTGCAGAACCCGCTCGCGCTAGGCGCCGACATTGTGGTCCACAGCGTCACCAAGTACATCAACGGCCACAGCGACGTCGTCATGGGCGTCGCCGCCTGCAACCGCGACGACCTGCACGCCCGCCTGGCCTTTCCTCCAGAACGCCGGCGGCGCCGTCCCCTCGGCCTTTGACAGCTGGCTGGCCCATCGTGGACTCAAGACGCTGCACCTGCGCGCCCGCGCCGCCTCCACCAACGCGTTGGCCGTCGCTGCGGAGCTCGAGCGCCGCACCGACCTGGTGCGCGCCGTCAACTACCCCGGCCTCGACTCGCACCCGCAGCGCGACGTCGCGCGCCGCCAGCACCGCGACGGTCTGGGCGGCGGTATGCTGTCGTTCCGCGTCAAGGCGGGCCGCGCCGCTGCCGAGCGTTTCTGCCAGTACACGCGCCTGTTCACGCTGGCCGAGTCGCTGGGCGGCATCGAGTCGCTCGTTGAGGTGCCGAGCAGCATGACGCACGCGGGCATCCCGCGCGAGCAGCGCGAGGCCGTGGGTGTGTTTGACGACCTTGTGCGTGTGAGCTGCGGTATTGAGGAGTCGCAGGACCTGCTGGAGGATGCGATCCAGGCGTTGGAGCGGGCGACGGCCGAGGTTGAGGCCGAGGCTGCTGCCGCTGCCAACGGCAACGGCAACGGTGCATCGCAGTGAGAGTTCTTTATTGGCTGAATTGAGTGTGGGAAAAGTTACATTTGGTTCTGATATTGATTGCGCCTTTTCATTACTTTTTTGCACTTTTTTTGCATTGCATACTACGTTGCTCTTGAACATTGAACATTGAACTTAGAGCGATAGATTTCTACACGTTGCTATTGAACTGGGCGTTCCACTTTATACGATTGGCGACGATAATCACAGTGTCCTAGAAAGATACAAAGTAACAGAGGTTTTAGACAATTGATACGCATCAACATTTCACGTCCACCATCACCATCACCACATACATTGTGCACAATTGTGTGTAGCCTAACTGACGTTTTTATTATGCTTTGGAGGAGCGCCCCTCCTTTGGTATCGTCCCCTCTTTTCTCTTTTCTCTCTTCTCGCCGTTTCCAATCAAGACGCCGTTCGCCCTCCTTCCTATGAGGGCTCCAATTCGTTATAATGAAATGAGAATGAATATGAAAATGCCCGAGATAAACGAGATTCGTCCAAGAAGATGATACAACAACGAAATAAAGTGAATTGCAAACAGTGTGAGAATTAGTAGAACGCCGCCGAAAAAGACCTCGCTTTCCCATGCCATAAATGTTTGGTTGTCAGCAGACTCGGTGCGCTATGCACGGCGCTTCAGGGTAAAAGACAACGATGAAGAAAAAAAATAGTAACACGAAAATAACAGAAATTGAACACGATACAATGCGCTGTAAATGATAGCCCGTGAATAGAACAAATGTGGGGAGGGGGGGGGGGGGGAAGAAAAAAAGATGAAAGCGTATCAACCCAGACGGCGCATGCCGTCCACGCCAAGTGTGGGGACTTCAACGTCCTTGAGGCCGTAGATGCCCTCGTCGCGACGACGGTCAACGAACGAGTTGCATTCGTTGACCACCAGACTCCATTCGGCCAGGGCCCGGCCCGCATATTTGGCACGCAGCAGCGCGTCGTGGCCCTTGGGTTCAACGGGCTGTATGACCACGCGCTCGCGCTCTCGTTCGCGTTCGAAATGGTCGCCGGGTGCGGCCCACTCGTTACCGTTGTTTGTAACAATGGAAGAGCTGTTGCGACGAGATCCAAGGCTGGGGCGGCCGCTGCTCGAAATGGAGCCTGACCGGCTGCTGCTGGCGGTGCTGCTGTCGTCATCGAGGGGTACCGCTTCGGTGGGGTTGGCGTTGCGAGCCCCATTGATCAGGCCGCCCGTAGTGAAGCCGGAGACACGGCGTGTAATAGGAGGGAGGCCGGCAGCAGGTGGCGGGGGGCTCTCGGAACGTTTGCCCGAAGCGGCAATGCGGGCACTGACGCGGGCCTGGGCAGGTGCTGGCAAGCGGGGACGAGTGAGGACACGCTCACGGTAGGCAGGCGGGAGAACGATCTCGCCCTGGTCACCACCGAAGCCTTGCCAGGGAATGTTGTGGAGCATGAACTTGAAGACGAATTGGGCGGCGTCAAAGACGGGGGTCGATCCAGTAGACGAGTCCGAGTCCGATGACGGCGAAGCAACGCGGCCGGCAGACGATGAAGAAGACTGGGGCAGAAGGCTTGGCCCGCCCTGCTTGGAGGCAGCAACAGCCGCAGCTGTCTCCCGGCGCATCAGCTCAAAGTCTTCTTCTGAGGGTGTCTTGGATGTGAGATTTAGGACCTTGCCAAGCAGTGACCACTTCTTCTTTGCAGAACCGCCGTCAGCCTTCTTATCGTCGGCTGCAGGCGAGGGTGTGGGGCTGCCAGCACCCAGCTCGCTACCACCGAAAGAGGGTACGTTGGCGGTGCTGATACCACTGACCGAGCCAGCGAGAGCGTCGAACGTGGTAGCAGGGCGGTTGCGACCACCAGCGGAGCCGGCACCGTTAGAGTTGGCACCGTTAGCAAGGAGGCCCATGTTGGGTCCGGTGACCTCGGTGCGCACAATCATGAAGCGCTTACCGGGCTGCGGCAGAGAAGGTGCGGTCGAGGGCGGCAGGGCGCCCTCAGAGTCGGCCTTTTGCTTAAGCCACAGGTAGTGCGACCAGACCGTCTTGAGACGCTGGGAGACCAGCAAGAAGATTTTGGCGTCGAGCTCGTTGGAGCTCCCTGCGTCACGGCACATGCGCCAGCAGAGCAGACGCATGTAGTAGGCACGGACCATAGGACACCAGTTGTTGAAGAACTTTTCAAAGACCTCCTCGGTCAACAGCCATCCAACACACAGTGCCTCCTTACGGGCCGGGTCGGCAGCAACAATGTCCCAGGAAGCAAAGACAAACGACAGAACGCGGATCTCGGACATGGTGTTGTTGGAGTTGAGCATCATCTTGCAAACATCGAGCCAGAAGGTCCAGTCGATAAAGTCGACAGGTTCATTAGGTGAGGAAGCCGTAGTGTCTTCGGTCGAGTCAGCAGCAGCCATGCCGCGGTTGGCGTAGCCGTAGTAGCTATCGAATGTCTGCAGGATCTCGTGCAAAAAGTCACACAGGATGTAGCACGCGTTGTGGTCGTACTGCGACGTGCGCAGTGTCGCCGCCTTGAGGAGCACCATGGCAGAGCCAGCAAAGGTGGCACGCGCACCAGCCAGGGACTCGTCTGCACTCAACAGGTCGCGCAGCAGGGCGATGATACGGTTCTCATCCATGTCGCGAAACAGGTTATGGTTGGGCTGCATCATGAACGAGGGGACAAAGGCGTCGTCGGACGAAGCCACGAGGTACGGCTGGCGCTGCTGCATCTGTTGTTGCATCCACAGTGAGGGCGTACCATCGGTCATGGGCGTACCAGCCATCATCATGGCTGCTTCGACGGCTGCCTGCCGGTGGATCGTGTTGTCAAAGATCTGCAGAAGCTGGGCATGCAGAAGCACGAACCCAGGGGCACGGGCCTTCTCCACGAGGGGCAGCTGTAGGCCAGCAGGCATGAACTCGTTGGCCAGCATATGGTAGTACTTGCAGAAGATGAACAACAGGTCAGTATCGGCACCGCGCCAGCGGGACAGCCAGCAAGGAGCGAACCAGGACACACGGCTGCAAGCAGACACATACGCCGGTGGCAACAGGCTCATGCGAGGTGGACGTCGCAGTTTAGCCTGCATAGCGCTCACAGACGACCAACCCAGGGGGCCGATGCACGGCGGGAAGAGGGCCACAAGATCCTCGCTCTCGCCCTTGCTGCGACGGGGCAAACCAAAAGCGTCGGCAACACGGCGCACCAGTTCAATGTTCTTGTCCAGGCTCCAGAGACGGATGAGAATATCAGCCACGCCAGGAACGAAGAAGAAGGCGTAGGCGCAGGCCTTACCACTAAAATTGACAATCGAGAGCGGTGCCTGGCGCAGGGCCATCTTGTCGACAACCAGAATCAGCTGGGCCAACAAGTTGTTGATGAACATGGTGCGCACGTTGTGCTCGGCCGACTCTTCAACGAGGAAAGATGAGTCGTCGAGGGGCGTGAGTCGGATGTGTTGGCGCGAGCACGCACACGCTCGCCAGGCGACCGGTCAGCGAGGGGGCGGAAGACGGTCGTGAGCAGACGCCATTCAGGCCGCGACATGATGAGGGACATGCATTCGAGGACGACGGGACGGTCGACACCTGACACGGCGTAAAAGTTTCCGTTCGTAGTCGTAGACGTACCGAAGAAGGTACCGCCACCAAACAGGCCACCTTGTCCTTGGCTGGCGCTCCCCTGCATCTGGCCGGGGCCATCGAGCATCTCGAGGAGACCCATCCACCAGCGGTTGAGGATGGAAGCACGGCGTTCGACATCTTCAGGCGAGAGCGTCGAGTTGGTCTTGTTGTTGGTCGTACCATCGGTCGTATAGCGGCGGAGGAAGGGAACGAGCGTGGCCCGGACCAAAATCATGCGCTGGGCCGTCGTCGTCTTAGACAGGAACTTGAAGAAATTGGTCTCGAGGTCCTTAAAGGCCACCCAAAGCGGGTCGCGCGACGTCGGGTGTGTCATGGGGCTGTTGTGGTTGCTGGTGTCGGCGGTTGTAAGAGACCCGGCCTCGGAGGCAGGGAGCAGCGTGCTTCCGTTGGCGCTGCCGTCGCTGCTGCCGTCGTCGCTGTTGCTGCTGCTGTCGGTGCTGCCGCTGTTGGACTGGGCAGCACGAGACGCCTCGACACGCTTGTCAGACAGCAGCTCTAGCGACAGAGACAGCGATGCAGGTGCAGAATTGGGTGCGGTGCGGCTCGAAGAGCGTCCATTGGTATTGGCCTTGTCGTCGGGCTTTTCGCTGTCGCCGTTTTCGTCGTTGTCAAGGGGCGAAATGTTGCTGCTATTGCCGTTGCTGTTGCCGGCCACTCTGACAAACATGCTCTGAGGCCGTTGCTTTCATTCGGCTCAGGTATGTGCTGGCGCGGCTGAAAGTTCTTGACGTGGATGCTGGGGCTGTTGGGGCTGTTGGGGCTGCAGCGGCAATTGTGGTGGTAGCGGCGGGTGGTTCTGCAGCCATGGCGCCATTGGCGGCGTCTTTGGCAGAAGCCAGTGCTTTTGTAGGTGCTGCAGGTGCCTTTTCGGCCGATCCAATGGGACCCTTTCCACCATCACCACTGCTAGCGGCATTGCTACTGCCACTTGAGCTCGTATTCAGGGACCCCTTTTCGGGCAGCTGCTCTGTGTCAGGGCTGCGCTTGTCGTCATTGTTGGTTGCGTTGTTCGTACTGCCAACAACGTTGCTCGTACTTGGACCGCTATTGTTGCTGGCAAGCACAACAGTGGACCCTGGTCGCTTTCGCGTCAGTCGGCCTCCTGATCGATGAGATTCCTTGTTTCCCTTGTCGTCTCGAGTCAACTTCTTTGGTGATTGGGGCGAGGGCGAAGGCGATCGCGAAATCCAAGAGCGTCGCGCAAAGTCGACAAACGATGCAGACACCGTGCGCTGCCGCTCGACCATTCTGTCACCGTCCAACAGTAGTGTCGGCACCTCTGTCGATGTTGCAGAAGCGTTGTAGGTCGTGTACGCTATGCTCTCATCTTTGTCTATCGGCGCTGGAGAGAATGCTGCTGCTGCTGCGGCTTCGGCTGATAGTCGGGCTCGGCGAGCCTCTTTCTCGCGCTCCTTGTTGAGAAGCTCGTCGAAGTTGCGCGTCGAGCGTGAGCTAGGAATCCAAGAAAGTGGGCGGTCCACGATGGTTTTACGACGGCTAAGTTGCCCACCGTCGGTTGCGGCGGCCTTTTCTTGGTCAAGGGCTTTCTGTCGAGCAGAAGGAGCTGCTGCAGTACGCGGCGAGGTGTCGGAGGAATTTCAGGAAGCTCGCGGGTGCTGAGGTCGGCGCTTCCAGTCGACTTGGTTGACGATGTCGATGTTGATGCTCCGAATTTTGAGATGAGTTCTGCCTCAAATTCGCTGGCAAAAGAGCTCGTGCCGGTGCTGCTTTCGTTCGTACTACTACTGATACTGCTGATGGTATTGTTACTGGTACCAGTCGTAATAAATTCTTCCCACACTCGTCGAGGCGGCTCGGCTGGTGGCTTCGGTTGAGATAGCGTCTTTTGTTTGCGTAAAAACGAGAGTCCCAGCTCGGCGTCGAGGTCAGTGTCGAAGTCGAACGAGGGGACGTCAAAGGCTGGAAGACTGGGAAGCTCCTTGGACAAAAATGTGGCAGAGTTCGAAAAGGAGGTAAAGGAGGAGGAGAGAGGAGAGACGTTGGGGGTCAACGCAGAAGCTATTAAGGCAACTGGTGTGTGGTCGAAGGTGTGCTTGAGAGCGAAAGTGCGGCTGGTGGAGTTGCTGTTACCTTCGGTGTAAACAAAGTTGGCTCTGCTAAAGTAGTGCCCGCTGTGTGACTGTGGTCGACATGGCTCGTACTTGTATGAGTCGAGCGGGGAAGGGAAGAGAGGGAAGAGCGCAGTAGTAATAGATCCGGTGTCGAGTGAGACCGGTGGAACACGTCGGTGTCTGTTGATTCGACGGCCGGAGCCATCGCCAGTGTAGGGCCGCTCATCTCATGGCTGGCCGGAATGAAAGAAACTGGGCGCAGACCTGTGCCTTTTGTGACAACACAGGGGGGTAGGGGGTATTCCAAGGCAAATGTGTCTGTGCGACGTAGACAGCACGGCGAATATGCGTAATCCGGTGTTTTGGAGCCTTGTATGGTATGTTGTCGTAATGGCACGGGGCAGTAGTGGTGTCAGATAGGGTGGGAAGCACGGAAGAGGGTCAACCGCAGGACGGACAGGAGCAGGGAGCGCACAGAGCGAACGGGGCAGACTGGTAGGCACGACAGTGGATACAGCAGGCCAAGACCAAGAGAGACCAGCACCAGGGTACTAAAGACGCAGGAAGGCAGGCTGAGCCCCGGGCTGCAGTAGGCGAGGCGTATTAGGAGGGAGAAAAAAGAGAGGATGAAAATTAAAGGAAATAAAAATAAAAGGCGGTGGGCTGAGAGTGCAAGACGATTGTGAGGGCAAGCATAAAACAAGAAGAAAATGAAGGAAACGGAAAAAGGTCAAGAAGGGAAATGGAAAGCGGGTGGAATAGGCTCAAGAAAACGCAAATATGCTCAAGAATGCTCCCCAAACCAGGAAACAAGCCAGAAGCAACGCGGGATGCAAGCAAGGGATTGCACGGTATTGGCCAGGCAAGTGACCCAAAGCAGGAGCACAACAAGTCTAGCCGGTCAGAAGGAGGCTTCTATGATCGCAAGCGTGCGTCGAAGAAAGCAGAATGATCCAGCCCCGGCTCCAGTCTCACTGCATGCCTCTCGATATTAACGATCCCGGAAGTCGTTTTGAGTCGTTCAGGGCGTACAAAGTGCTAGGACAGACAAGATCGTGTATGCGGTATGCAGAGTACGTGGCGTACCATATACAAGCCGGTAGTATGATTTTGATATACGTCGTAGGAGCCGGCAACAATAGAGCACAGAAGACAGGAAATGGACCAAAAATGCAGACGGCGTAAGCGGCAGGCGGCGGTCGAGAGGGTTCGAAGGGCTCTAGCTTTGGTTGCGCAGACGGCTTGGCGGAGACAATCGAAGCAGAAAGTAAGGCGATGCGAAGTGTACGGCGTGCGAGCAAGGAATGCGAGTGCGCGGTGTACCTCGTTGTTGCGTCGTGGGTGGATGTAGCAGTATGCGAGGGAAGATGGCCGTGGGCGTGTGCTTTTTTGTCGAGGGTACAAGGACAAGGGCAGGCTCGATGGCTTGCACTTTGTTGCTGTTGCTGTTCTGTTGCTGTTGCTGTTGCTGTTGCTGCTGCTGCTGCTGCTTGCTGGAATGGTGTCAATACGACATTCCCGCATTCCTTGGACCAAGAAAACTCCGTAATACGACAGGGCACGGCGCGTTTCATGAAGAAAGGTGACAGAACGGGGTAAAGACAGGAGGACGGTGAGGCGTGAGGAGGTGAGGTTCGTGAAGGGAGCGATGTCGAAAACAAGGAACAGGGAGAGCCAGGCGGTTAAAAGCAGACAAAGGAAGGACCTGACTCAGGCAATATCAAGAGAACCTGAGGTGCCAGACGTGGGCAAGGTTGGCGAGAATGACGGGGATGAAAGGCAACAAAAGGCCAACCCGAGCAAAAAGAGCAAGAGAAGGCTGGAAGCGACTCACATGCAGTGACAGGCGACCGACCACCTTTATTGGAAGATGTCGATGTTCGTTCTCCTATTCGAAGGGCTTGCGTAAGGAGAGAGGACGGGAAAGCAGAGCGCCGCAAGGAGCAGAGAGAGATCGACACTTGAGAAATGAACTGCAGTGTGGAGTAACAGATGGCAGAATGACGGGCGAAAAAAAAACGTAGAGGCTAAAAAAGGCGGACAAAAAGATCGGGAGGCAAGCAAGATAATCGAGAAATTGAAGAGACAAGGGCTAGAGAGTGAGACAAAATGGCAGAAGAAACACGATGCAGCGCAAAACAACTCCAGGAAAGGCTATGCAACAAGAACGAGTGACTGAGACGGGCTGGCAGGAAGTGGGTGCGGTGAGGGCGGAACAGGAGATGTGGTGAGCTTCTGAGAAGAGAGAAGACAAGAGTGAGAAAAGAGAGAGAAAGGTGAAGTTGCATTCGCACGCGGAGCAGACTACGGAGTATTCGTACGAAAAAAAAAGACAATGCAACGAAGAGAAGGAAGGCACGGCCAACACGGCTACGACATACGCTACGACACGACACGAAAAAAGGAAACAACGAATGTGGAAAATCAAAAGGTACCATGAAGCGATGAAGAGGAAAGAGCTGAAGCGCGCCCCGTGAGCCTTTTCGACGGCCTACAAGTATTTTGGTGCGGTGAGCGGGTCACAATGGCGCGATGGAGCCGTGGGTTTTTGGGGAGAAGGGACGATCGGGTTGGCTTAAAAATTAGACAGGGGGTGGGGAAATACTCAAATAAAACGAGAAGGAGAGAAGGACAGAAAAAGGAAAGAATCAATGCAGATTGGCGGAGGGGGCGGTGGAGGCAGGAGAGACCGATGGACAATGCGTTGTAATACGTCGTCAGAGAACGAAAAGAAAAGAACGTGCCTTCCTGCTGTCGGAAAGATGAAGGAAGGCGCAACGGGGAGGTGGTCGTGGAAATGAGGTCAAAAAGGAAAGAGCAGCGATGCGAGGGAGGTGCGATGACGGGGATCTCGTTGAATTCAAAGGGACGCAACCAGTCTGAATTAAACAGGGAGGAGGGCCGGATAGGCAGATCGAGGGGCCATAAAAATACATAAAAACACATAAAAACACATAAAAAAGACGTCAAGACGCGTTCCAGCGCTACGATGCAACACGCGTGGATCGCATCTACCAGACCGGGGTCACAGTGGGTTTGGGGCCAGGGTGACAGCAAGGCTAATACGAGGGTTTTTTGGCCGTGGTTTTTGTAGCCTTTTGGCAGCCTGTTCACTTTTTCAACTTCTTTGGCCTCTGCATGGCATTATCAGCTGAAATGCAGGCCATCTGCCTGTCCAGCCTTTCGACACGTTCAGATTCAAATGTTGCGCCTACCTGGAGGATTGCCTTGGTCGCACGCAAAGACGGACGGACTTGTCTTTTCGATGACCCTGAAGAAAGTGAGGGAAAAAGAAAAGCAGACATCACAAGCCGCAGACGTGCTTTGCCTAGCCAATGATTCAGACGACAGTAGAGGCCGGCCACCATATATGCAGGCAAAGAGCAGATCGTTGGCCACCAGCGTCTCGCCGAGGCCGCCGAGACAGAGAACAACAAAAATGGCAAAACAGTCTAAGATGCGAACGATGATAAAGGAACGACAACAACACGTCTTGTGTTGACATGATGACAGCCAATTTGCGCATACGCATATGATCATACGGCGTACTTTTCTCGTCTACGATGAACAAAAAAGGAGAGGTGGGTTCGGCCCCTGGTCTGTTTGAGAACGCCGAACTTTTGCGTGTGCCGTGGAGGCCGAACGGCACCGACCAGGAACCAGTAACAGTGAGAAAAGAAAGGAGAGGATAAGAATGCCAAAACGTAACCCACACAGAATAGGGACACGCAGGGCCGGCGCCAACTAGGCTCGCCAGGCCACAGCCGTGTCGCCTACCATCCTTGCAAGGCAGGGTTGGTAATGGGATGGCGCAGAGCCCATCGTTCAAGATCGATAGCGGCCTGCACTAGCCCAGGGTGTGGAGGACCCTTGAGGACTTTATGACCCTCAAGAAGAGCCACAGAGGCTCGAACTACTGAGTAGGCAAGTCGAAAAGAACCTGTAGAAGACAAGGCGAGAAGACAGAAGAACCAACAACGTAATTCTTGGCGGAGACAGGGCAAGGTTTAGATCCAGGCATATTACGAGGATTACCGTGTCTGCTGCTTTAGCTGGGAGAGCTGAAAAATAGTGATGTCGCATCGTGTCTGTCGGGAAGGCAGTGAGGATCAAAACTTTCCAAATAAGCCTTCTATTGATCCTCCAACAACAGGCAACTGCACATCCGAGGAGTCAAGTCTTGAAAAATTCCCAAATGCAAGGCAGACCAGAAAAGAAGCGGTCAAAAAGATGGGCATCGGGATCGAGACATGCAGCACACCAATCGGAACGAGAAAAGTATAATAAAAAAGAGTCGATGGCCGCCAGTCAGTTGGACAGCTTGACGCTGAAGAAAGAGAGCGGAAAGGCAGAAAGCACAGAGCACACGTCTAACGCAATGGAGGAAGATATTGAAAAATTTGTGCAGGCGCAATACTCATCTGTGCAGCATAGGCAGGCAAAAGGAGAGCGAAATGAAGGCGCTTCCCTCGCGCATGCGTGACGTAGGAGAGGAGGAGACAAAGAAGGAAAGAAAAAATGGAAACAAGAGGGCCTTTGCAGCACGGTCGTTCCGCTAGCACAGCGCTTCTTTGCTTTTTGCACTCGCCGTTGCTTCATGTCAAACGTGGCTCGTCCTTCCTTCTTTTCTCTTGTCGCTCCTTTAATCCTTTAATAGATCTCTTGATTGGACGGATCGATCGTGGGACACGTCGGTTTTTCTTTCTAGAAAAAAAAAAGATGCGACCCGCCGTGAAGGATCTGGGTTCTACAAAGTATGTTCCCGGGCCGTAAAACAACCAACACGGGTCATCGCGAGGAATACGATCCTACTGCAACAAAACACTACGACAGTGAACAGATTTGGACATGGCTTACGACGTATATAAAGTGCATAGTCACGTATTCGTGCTCTTGCCTACAACAGACCACGGCAGCTCACATACCAGCAAGCGAATACGTTGGGACAAAACCCCATGCTTAAAATGGACGGGAGAACGACAACGTCGGCGTACAAAGGATGGTGTAACAGCAGTAAATGAATATGCAGTCGTATGCCTGTTCAAGACATTTTTGTGACTGGTAATCGAACGCTCTCTTCGATGTTTGTATCCTTTTTTGTGCCACGTTGGACAAAAGTGTGGGGCAAGAAGGCACAAGGACAACGAAAATGGACGAGGGCAGACAAGGACTTACGCGTACGGAGAATGGGGAAGACCACAAGCATCACGTCCTGTCATACAAACCATAGGCCAAGAGGTCATTTTCGCCAGATATACGAGCAGTAAACAAAAACACGCTGTCACATCAAGAAGACAAAATACAATACCAAGATTTCACATCGTACACCAGAGGCACGAGGGCGTCAATGCGGTGTCGCTGGAAACGAAGCTACTAGAAACGCCCCGAGGCTAGAAGCCTTCCGGAAAGACTTGAGTCTTCGCTCGGCTTCCTTGACAAGTTCAGGTACCCGAAAGGTGGTCCGCCAAAAGAAGTAAAGAAGAGGAATATTCTCATACGCCGCGCTCGGCGTGGCCCGAAGGACGCCCGGCGTTTCCCCCTCCTCATTTTATTTTGTCCCTCCTCCTTTTTGCTAAACGATGCCGCTCCGAGCCTAGCGACCTTCATTGTGGCCGTTTGGTCCCAGCATGTCAAACGCTACCGTCTGAGAAAAATGGTGAAAGGCCCTTCTGCTTTCTTTATTCTCGGTGCGCCCACCGAACATACTGAACATGCTGTGCACATACACGTAAGATTGCTTTCACCTATCCACAAGGGAAATCTCCATCCCCATCGCCCAAACGCAACTGCGGTCAGAAAAGGGAAAGAACACAAAGAAGGGGGACCAAACGAAGGAACAAATGAAGACGAGAGACGAAGGACGCAAAAGGGACCGAAGCTAGTGTTTCGATGCAAGCGCTGGCACCACTTGGTGGCTTGCTCTGGCGCTCTGGCGCTCTGTCGCTCTGGCGCGAACCATGTCTGGTCAGCAAACTTCCACTTTGTCCACAGCCACACCGGGTCAGGCCGGGGCCATGCCAAGGCCTTCTGATGAGGCGGTCGCTTTCTGAGACAGCTCCACTATCATGAGGATAGTGAAGGGAGAGGAATCGTAGCCAAAAAAAAAGACATAAAAAAAGTACGGACAACGCACCTGGCATACCGTTCTCATGCTTTGTAAACAAATTCGGTGTACATGTACGAGTCGAGGTCCAAATCATAGGATTTTGACAAGGACAGTGGACGTGCGAGACAGGAGACACATTCGTACTTGTTCACCAACCCTTTGTTATCAAACTTCGTCCCGTCTGATGGGATTTGAGATTCGTGGTAGCCTCTTATGTGCGAGAAAGACTCTCTTTTCTTTTGAAACACGCCAGAGGGTGAGAAGGCTCAGAAAATGCGTAACAGTTTCTTCTCGTGCATCGCCCTTCCGCGTATTACACAATGGCCTCGTCGGTCCTTAACGATGATGTTGTGTTGAAGAATTTCCTCGTTAGCATCCCGACTTCCGATATGCCAGATTGCTGAGACGATACTTTTGCAAGTGCAGTCTGGACAGGATTTGATCGTGAGCCCCGGCCCTGGTAGCCCTGTCGCCTCATGTTATCCCTGACACATATGATGCGTTCAATGCGTCGTAGCAGGCGGAATCGAGGGCCGATCTACCAAGACTGGCACGGACTTGAATACACCTGGAAGATAAGGAAGACGGCACAGGCACAGGAAGCGGCACAAAATGTTGTAAGGACATAAAACGGCTCAAAAAAAAACCCCAGAAAACGCCCGCCCAAACACGGCTCTTGGACCTTGATGTAGCATTCCTCCCTCAAACCCTATTTTGTCTCCCGGGTACGACACACAGAGAATGTAGGTATCCGGTCGCTTGGCGTCAACTCGATTGACCTGGATAAGAAAAAATGCTAAAAAAGGTATTTACAAAAATCTCCTACGAAATAGCACTGAAAGCATTCCACAGCTCGGTGTATTTTCACTTGGCGCGCCGTCCTCGCGTCATAAATGAAGTGGAAATTCTGAACTAGATTGGCTGGCCTGTATTTGAATTGTGCAGCCATCCTATTCCTGGATTCTGATGTAGTAGATCTTTTTCTGCATTACTTTCTCTTCGACCTCTTTGCTGGCACATGTGTCTAAAAAACAATGCAGCCATGCTTGCAGGTGTGTTTCCAGGAAAGTAAATCAAGGGGTGGCATCCTTGGGCCTTCAGGATGAGGTTTTGTCATGCTCTTGCATGGTGCAGCTCACGACGAAACCCGTGTCAAGCGGCGAAAAAGGTACATGGAATACGATATAATAACATCGCCGATTGAGAAAATAATTGATCACAATCAACAGGCAAAGTAAAGGATGCTGCCAGCAGGTCTCACTCGGGTATTCTTGTAGAAGCCTTCTCAGAAATGACATGTCATATGACGCATCACCATTGTGAGTTACAGGCATTTACTGTGCGCATCACACATTTGGCTCGATCCAAGGACGGCAGGTTGAAGACGAACTACCTCTGGGCAAATAGCCGATCTACATGACCGCCTTCTCATGTTGTTGATTTTCACATATCGACTTATGTCGTTCTTTCACGACTCGTGCACATGTAAAGAAAACCGGCATAAGCCCAGAGCTAGTAGTGAAAACGATAGTATAAGACACCACGGAATCGAGCAGTTTATATGATCATCGTGAGTATACCTCACAGCAAAGAGCTGCTTCAAACGGCTTCAGTGTTGTCTGATGCTTTCTTTACTTTCCCCATTCTCGAATTCGCCCTGTCTACTCCGTCATCATGGATAATGTATAGTTGCTCCGTTCAGTCAGGCAAACTTGGTTCTAATAGGTAGGATGCCATGGAGATGATTGACATATTTGGATCATTAGTCTTGTTCATCCTATTTTCAAGAACCTGGGTTATATTTATTCGTTTTTTTATAGTGAGTACTGGTTGGCACTTTAGATAGACTGTATTAAAAAGCCTTTTATTTTAGTATTTCCCTGTTCGTTTATTATAACGATTTTTCGTTTTCTCTTTCTCTTTTTATCTTTTCATTACGACATTACTCTCTGTGCAAGTAGAATACAGTGGAAAGAACATGCTAAATATATATCTGAACCTTTCAGCGGAATGAGCTCCTCGTCAGCCTCTTAAAAAAAGCAATATCAAAGCCTACGACCAATTTTGACCCCAGACAACGCGCGTTATATGTACGACGTAATGACGCAACGAAAAGGGGATGCTACATACGACGTACTTTCCGCAATACAACCAACCCTCTTTGTATGGTTTGCGTTCGAGGCCTGGATTGGCCGGCCATTGGCCGCCATTTCACCCCTTGCCAGTGCGTGCGGCTACGGGACTTTTCGTACGAGAAGGCCCTCATGTTAGATTGATTTCGACGCGTCGCATAAGCAGGCCTGGAAGCCGGAGCATCAAGTAGAAAAGGAGAACGAAGAAGAGCAACAGCCGCACTCACACCACCTGCTTTGGCTGGCAAAAGTACTGTGCATAGTGCACCAACGTCAGGGCCAGCCGCTCGCACTTTTGGCTAGCCTTTTTGTGAGCTCAGCTGGGTGAGATTAAGGCAGAGCATGTTCAAGCAAGTACTTGATAGAAGTTCAGACGAGACACAAGCACGTTGTCGAGTGTCGAGTCACAGAACAGCCAGGCAAGGGAAGGGCCGCAAAAAAGAACATCCTTCAGCCTCGCCACAATGCAAATAGCCGTCTATATCCTTTTGGCAGCTGCTGGGACCACAGCATACATGTATGGCAAGAAGAAATAGAGTGAAATTAAGCCTTACAAGACGTATTACGACTGATGAATAAAGGCTGTCTCGCGCAAGAGTAAGGCTGTTTGTTGGTCGCAAGATCAACGCCGGATTACCTAATGCGATCCTCTCCAGCGGGTGCTTGAATCTCAAAATAGGGGGTGGGCGCTGCAATCCAATAGGGGGGATGGGGCTCTAGACGCTAAACCCACAGGGAAAATAAGTGCGTGCCGTCGCCGTCTTCCCGTGCGCGCACAGCGTGTTCCAACGTGCCCTGCGCGTTTCCCCGCAAGTTTGTGATGGCGCCAGTTAGCCAGTAAAAATAGCACATACATAGTAGATTAACCAGTAAAAACTGGGGACCTTAGGCTTAATCTTGCGCCCCTCGTAGCAGTGCGCAGTGGACAGAGTTGCTGACACTAGCTCGACCAGTTTCTTTCCCAGCAAAAAGTCTCGCGAAAGGCGAATTTCCAACGCGACACTTTGTCTGATTCCTTTCCTTCACTTTCATTTTGTCAGCGTCAAAGAGGAGACGAAGAAAACGAGTTTCTCCATCATCAGACTTTCCTTTCTGTTTATCGTCGCCCGCATCTTCTTTTGTTCCATCCTTTCCTCCAGCCGTCTACCAATTCTTATCTTCACAATCTCCGTGCCTCCGGACCTGTGCGCGTCACTTTCGGCCTCGACCTCGACCACAGTTTGAACCCCAAGAGTCGCATCTGACGACACCACCACTACGATCTACATTCTCGACGCCCCTTCATTTCTCCACCGCCGCCGACTTGGTCGTCGACGACTCTCGACCTCTACAATGCCCCGCCGCACCAAACTCGTGGTCATCGCCGCCCTGGCGTTCACCATTGCCATGATGCTCTACACATCGAGCCTTCGCGACTCGGCCACCCCCGACCAGCGCACCCTTCAAGATTTCTACCACAAGACCAAGGGGCCTTGGCGCCGGAATCCGCCGGCTCGGGGGCAGGTCCGAGCAGCAACACCGCGCCCAAGATTGTCGACATGGACAACGACGGCGACATTGATGAGGAGGACGTGCGCCTGGCGCGGGAGATGCAGAGCCGACTCAAGGCAGCCGAGCAGCAGGCCAAGGACAATGCAAATGCCAAGGCGCCGAACCCGCCGGATGCGCCGAGCAATGTGATTGGTGTGGGGAGCTCGGCCAACGGGCAGAAGGGGGGTGCTGCAGCGGCGGCAGCGGTGCCCGCCGCTGGTGGTGCGGCTGCTGCTGCGCCCGCTGGCGCTCCTGGTGCGGCGGCTGCGGCGGCTGCCCGGCTGACGCCGTCGGGGCCGATGACACCGACGCCGCCGTCTCGACCGAGCTCGCCACCATCCTCAAACGCGCCCCCGTCGTCATCTTCTCCAAAACGTACTGCCCCTTCTCCAAGCGCGCCAAGGGCGTCCTCCTCGACAAGTACGTCATCGACCCGGCGCCCTTTGTCGTCGAGCTCGACACGCACCCGCTGGGCCCGCAACTGCAGGCGCGCCTGGCCGAGCTGACCGGCCGGCGCACCGTGCCCAACATCCTGGTGGGCGGCACCAGCATTGGCGGCGGCGACGACATTGCGGCGCTGGACACGAACAAGCAGCTGGTGGACAAGGTGTCGACGCTGGGGAGCAAATGGGGTGTTGTGATGAAGGAGAGATTGGTCTAAATACACCTGCGGTAGCGTCTTTTTTTTCTTTTGTTTTTGCTCTTTTCTCTTGAGTTCCTGGCGTTCGGTCTTCTTCCCCCCCCCCCCCCCATTCACCTGTACGTGGTAACATAATTTTCTTTTCTTCTTTCCTTTACTTGATTATTAGGGAAGCACCGTTTTGGGGGAGGCTCAAAGGCGTTCATTCCTTTCTCTTTTCCTTCTTCATTTTTTTTCTTTTCTTCTTCATCGACTTTCCTTTATATTTCGGCGTTCCGGGAAAGCAGCCGGCTCGGGCGGTGATGGATTGGCTGTCGCCGTCTGGCTTGGCTGGCTTGGCTGTCAAATGTTTTCTATACCGTGTATTGCTTTCTTCCTAGATTTTAAATTGTCTGTCTTTTTTTCAACTGTATCTTATCTGAAGGGACGCCTGTCTATTTCAAAGAATTGTTTTGATATGAACATGATATTGTCCAAAGAAAGCATGTCGTACGTTGCTTGTGAACAACCTTGTGTCAAAATGTAAAAAAAATATGTAAGAAAATATTAGTAAAGTTTCGTATGAAGTCCGTTTGGTTTGTCTATGCTGTCATCAAGCCGGGGTCATGTTGCCGTCACCGTAACTATGTGGATAACGATTCAGCGTTGAGGCATTCCCAACAGTCGAGATTAGTTCTGTCGAGTCGTTATTCTGCGTCCTGTTGTCTACCTTTATCCCAGAAGCAGAATTTTTCTACCCTTCTATTTCCTCTTTCTCTGCTCTTCTTTTTGCACAGCCAACACTGGCCGACCAGGGGCTGGATGTAAACGTGCCCAGTCATGTCTGTTCTGTCTCTTGTCCGTCGGACTGGGCCGTCCGCCTCTTACTACGTGAACTATTGTCTATGGCGGCCAGAGAGCGGGAAATTAAGCATCAGCTCGTAGCAATCTCGACTCCTCGCTAGACTCCTTTTTGGCCAACTATTTCTCACGTCCATCCGATTCCTCACAGTGTCCTTTTCTTATGAGTACTCCGCACGTTTGGGACAGCATGCACGCCGGACTCTCTCGTCTTACATGTCCCTCTTGACCATGCCTTTGGACCCATTGCGCATGCTTACCCGCTCACACGCCTCAAGTCGATATGGAGTAGTCGAACAAGGCCAGGCACATGGGACACGAACGAGCACGGAGAACACGCAACACGTTTGCTGCCGGCCACTCGTCCTGTAGCACACCGACTTTCGGAGCAAAAAGTTGAATACTGATAGCGTGCGGGCAGCGCCTGTCTGGTGTAATTGTGTTGAGTCAACAGAGACAAGCGAGACTCGGGATACGTCAACCGCCGGGGAGCGGGGATTGCAGCCTTGCAGGAGGACAAAACAAATTGTCGACAAGGATTTGCTCGTTCTTTTCTCTCTCTCTCTCCTTCCGCGTTGTGGGGTAAGTTGATAAGTCTGTTGCATCACGGACACAGAGTCCGCCGTCTTTTTTTCAGTTTAATTCTGCTGCCTTGTTGAAGTAACACTAGCCAATTTGCCCAATGATGACTTACGGCGCCAGACGACCCTAAAGAAGCTTTTCGACGTCGGTAAGAAATTAGCTTTGTTGTTACGACGCTCCTTTAGGGGAACAAAACATCGGCGGTAATGATTCTTTGTGCCTTCGTCAATCGTCAAGGGCTATTCTTCTGTGTGAGCCACGGACCTTGCTCCGAGCCTCACTCCGCGCCTTGTCCCACACTTACACACGCAGCTCCCCAGTGCGCCCACTCACCCACTTACATCGTACACCCGATCTTAATGCCTTTGTCCGCCGTCCGTCCCGGAAAAGACTGTGGCGTCATTCGAAATAAGAGCCGCGTCACAGCCACGACAAGATAACCTTTTTGTTTGACAAGTGACTTGTGTAGGCACTCCAATTATTGCCGACTTTCGAGTCACCTTTTCACTGCAACTGCAGTTTTGGCCGACAGGCATGGCGCAAGGCTATTGGCGGTGTCGACGTGATTTTCGGTCTGTTTGCTTGTAACCACACAGGCTGTCGATAGAAAGATGCATCTTACATTACCTGCAGCGCTTGTACTTTTGCGTTGCGGTGACTTCTTCGTCGGCGTCGGTGTCGACAGCAACTCGATGTGACGAAATCATGAAAACGGACGGTTGTTCTTCCATCTTATTAGTTGCCTCCGGCATTAAAGGTGCGCTAGTACACGCGGAACTGGCACTTGCACTTCATAAAGTTACGCTGCGTGTGCAGGTGCGTCGAGGCGAAATCGATAGCGCTGAGGAGAGACGTCGTCACAATGTGAGCTTACCAAATCAATACGATGAAATGGTACAGTGAGACGGTGTAGAGCACCAAAGAACAGTCAGGACAGACTAAACCCAGCTACAGGTTGATCTTTACAGTAGTCCGTAGAGTCAGAGTAAGACTGAGTAGGACGGGTGAGAATAGTATGCTTTAAACCTATCAGCCCGAAGTCCCTGGCAGTGCTCACAGATTCTGTTCAAGTCTTGTTGAAGACCGTCTCGCCTAGTTGGCGCATCACGTCGTCTCTCGTTAGCCTTTTGAGCCCACCGGAAACGCCGTATTCGAACATCGTACGTATCCCGAACGGTGAATACGGATCTCGAGAGAAATACGGAGATTCTTTTCCGTCCACGGTGCATGGCGGGTGTGCACCCGATCCTGCCAACAAACAAAAAAAGAAAAGCCAAAGAGAACCCCAGAAAAGATAAAGTCGGGTGTGATGCCCACCGTTCCCGCGGCCGTTCCCTTTCTGTTAAAAACATGGGCTATCTGCCGTTTTATTGCCTTTTGAGTTTTGGGTACGGCGAAGGGGACCAGAAACGAAGCCAATCGCCGGCCAACTACGACGTGCTTCGTAGGGCAATTTACGCCGTTGCACTCTCATTGTGACTCACGTCGCGCGATTTGACCAAGTTTGCAGCCCGTCTTTCCTGCTATTGGCTAGAACTGGGTGCGTATTGGCGATGCTCACTCTGTACTCCGTACTCTGCACGGCCCATTGTCACCCACCTCTTTACACCCTGTCTTTTTCACTCCTTTCCCACCCTTAACCAGTCACAACAAGGCTAAGCATCCTGTGACTGATGTTGCATGTTTTTTTTTGGTTCTCGCCTAATTCCGTTTCTCTTTTTACGACGAGCCGTTTCGTCTTTGAGAAGTCAGGATGTTGGTGTTGTTTGCTGCCGGACGGATCAAGCCTTTTAGAACGACATAGTGTCTTTCACTGTCAATGTCGGCGCACGCTTTTGTGACACTAATGAACGTCCTTTTGTACGGGATGACTCGAAAAGTCGCCAATGGGGAAAAAGGAGAGACAGGAGAGTGGCATACTGGGAAGAAATGAAAGAAAACCATGAAAGTTCAAGAAGCAAGACGAAACGAGCTGGAAACCGAATGATGAGAAACAAACACATGCTTCTTGCACTGGCTGGGTGACTGGAACTGCAAATGTGACTGAAAGTCTTCTTGTTTTCAACAAAATCCAACTTGGAAGAAACCCCACGATGTCTTCATGAGCAAACAAACCGCGTCCAACCGTAGCAAGACGTGTGTTGCCGCACGCAAACCCCGTAAGAAAGAAGAGAATGCCGGCCTCGTTGTCCAAGCACTGTTCGTAAACTTTTACAGGATTTTACAGAATTCTACCGACCGGGCAGACGAACGGGACTTCCCAGTACCGTAGGGCTGCTGCGCCACGAGCAAAACTGTGAGGAAAAGTGCAGCATGTCTCTGCGGAGATTTATATGAAGTTCTGCCAGTGTGTTACGTCTTTTTTCGTCTTATCACGTTCTATTACGTCTTGTTTCCCCATTGTGGTACAACACATCATGAGTTTTTCTTAAAGGACTTTCAGGGGAGCCCATTTTCATCCGTTTAAAGCCTCTTCTATCGGAAGAAAACAAGACCGCTCTTGCCTCTCTATTTTTGACTTTTCTCATTGCCATGTCCACTGAAGGAAACATCTCCGCCCATGTATGCTTGCTTTAACAGATTCTTTGCTTCATTTCTCCGTCTTAATATCGCCTATTTAAGCGGAGAACGGCACCACAAAAGCTGTCGTTTTGCCGATTGCAAATCGGAGTCCCATGCATCTTCACTTATGAAAAGGCTGAGCCGCCGGCCGGCAGAAACTGCGAAAAAAACTGTGACGATCCACTGCTGAGTAAAAATGCAATTGACCTTTTATATGTACAGAAGCACAGAACACTTCCTCTTTGGAGCGGGGGCACGTCACTGGGAGGTCTGGACCGTTTGGGGCTGTTACAAACCAGCCCCTTTCCCACCGCAAAAAGAGTCATTGCTTGCTATTACATTGCCCGCCGGCGATGCTAGCCTCGAATAAAGGTTGCCAGCCACAATCAAGGGATGTGTAGGACAATATCGACGTAGTAGCTCGTTTGGTCCGTTTGGCATTGTGGAGTTGGCGAAAGATGACCCGACTGAGGGGAACGTGGACGACAAAGTCGGAGAGAACAAAAGGTGCAGGCCTGATCGGCAAGGCAGCAGGGCATGACAAAACGACATACATCGTACTGGGTAGACACGAACGAGACCAGAGCCGACTAGAACGAAAGGCCGCGACAGATACGTCATCCCAAAAAAAAGGCAGCAATTGTAGTACGAAACGGACGTGCCATTGCTCCGTTATAGGAGGCTTGCAGGAACAAAAAAAAGACGGAAACACGACCGGGGGGCCAAGCCGGCGGGACAGCACATGTATGCACGGCAGCGCGTATGCGGAAGGTTGACGCGCGGGGATCGAGAAAAGTTCATCTTACAAAGCACCGGGAACCAGGCAGAGGGTAGGAAGGAAAAGTGTCGTAAGACAGGCAGCAACCTTTCTGGCGAGGCCCCATTTTCATCCTCAATACTCAGTATTGCTGGTGCCAGTGTGTGTTAGTGGGTGTGGAGCAGGGTGTGTGTGGTCAAGGGTGGGTGGGGACCATCACTAGGAAGAGAGAAAGAAGTTCGTGGCATTGCTGGGGCCTGCACTTTGAAGGCAACAGAAGTTGTTGACGACGACCCAGGAGTAGGAAATTTTTCAAACAAAGAACGACCTCGAGATGACACGACGGAGTAGCCGTAGCATGTTGAGGCTCTATGTTTTATGAATCCTCTGTTTGATTTTTTCTCTCTCTTCTTCTTCATTTACATACGACCAGACGACCACTAGATCGGATCAACACGTACGTCAGAACTATTGACATATTGGAAACTCTAGCTGTGGACCTGTGGTTGGTGACGCCCTTACAAATCGTCACGCCTGTTCATTGTTTGCCCCCTTTGCTCGACTTGTGTATAAGTAAAGAGGCATTCCTCTTCTTTCTCGAGATGTTTTTTTCTCTTCCCTTTCGATCATCACAATCAATCATTGAAACACATTAACAGCAGTTGATTCTAACACAGCTTCACTTCCACACTCAAGCAAACAAACAAATAAACAATCACAACTTCTCCTCCTCACCACCGCTACCACCACTACCATCCTCCTCCCTCGTCTTCCCATTCAAACATCACCACAGTCACAATGTCTGCCTACAACGACGCCGTCAGTGCCTACGCACACGTCAAGACCATGACTGATGCCAACAAGGCTGCAAAGAGCTCATCTTCCACACGACCTCTTCGGCTGCTTCCGTCTACAGCAACACCTCGTCCTCCTACCCCATCAAGGACAATAAGATGGGCGATAACGACTGCACCCCCAAGAGAAAGTCGAGCTCGCTCAAGAACTGGACCAAGAACCTGGTTTCCGATCTGGGCAAGTCACCGACGCACCGGTACGACGCCGCCCACTCGTCGACGCACTCGGCCAACGCTGTCGGTGCGCCGTACTGGGACAGCAACCGGCCCACGAAGATGTAAGAGGCGTTAGCAGATACGTAGGCGGCGGTAGCCGCCTACGCAATTTTCACCGTCTCTTATTCAAATCGCATCTCGACATTCTTGCATTGCATCTTTGTTTCCAGCGCCAGCATCATTTGTTCTTCACAATCTTTATACCACTATCACTGCATTTTCCTCTTCTCAGCATCCTTCGGCTTCATGATACATGGTCAACGGTACACGGCATTTTCTTTTCTTTTCTTTTTTTTTTCGTTTTCTGCTTTCTATCCATTGTCCTCTGATTTATCTATCATTGTTTAATTTGCTTGATTTCCACGACGGAGGCTGCATTTGTAAATTTGTTTTCTTTTTTTCTAATATCTCTTTTCTGTGTTTTCTGTGTTTTCTGTCGTCTGTCAAGGGTCATTGAAAAATGGTGCAGTTGACGACAGAAACTGCTTTTTTTTCTTTTCCCTTTCCCCTTTTCCCTTCTCCCTTTTAATCGTCATACCAGCCTTTCTACTGCTCTCCTACCTCCTCTGGCCCGTCCTTCTATCTATTTGGTCTATTCCTACGACGACTGCCGGGATCGTTCTGTCCTCTCTTTTCTTCCTAATCTTTTACACCCGCTTTCCGCCATCCACACCACATTGACACCGCCCCTCCTCCTTCGCTTTCCTCCAGAACACTGATCCTTGGGCTTTGAGAGTTTCGTAGGGGGGAAAGACTACGGGATTGTTCTCACGGAACATTCTTCTTCCTCGATCCTTCGCTACTAAAAGCTCGAAGCCCAAGCGTCAATGTCCTGGTGTGGAAAAGGGAGGGAGGGTACCACAAGAAAGGAAGTGAAGAGAAGGGAGGGAGACACAGAAGAGGGATCTGCATGGTCCTCCTTTGGGAGAAGCTACTCGAGACACGCGATAGAGCAAACATCGTAAAAATTATCCAATCAATTCAAATTAATATCAAACTCGCTGCGCTGTGAAGTAACCTTTTTGTGTGCAACTTGTGAACAGCTTTTGACACTTGAAATAGGTTTCGTCAACTCAAATATCATGTCGTCGGTACTGCGAAGGAGAAGCGGGCCATACACCATGGCCATCTTTCAAACCCGCCCCGTCCCGTGGCTCGTCGACAAAACAATCACCCAGCAACGCCGCAAGCAAGAGAAGGGGTATAGATGTGTCATCTCCGGGACATTGTGGCCGTTTGGTGAAGAGTGCCAGGCCGCCTGAATGAGCTTCTTACGGCAGCAGAAAGCCGTCGATACCGTCCTCATCGTCGTCCACGCCGTCATCCTCAACGTCGCTGTCGTCGTTGACCAAGCCCGAGGCGCACGAGAGGGCCGCAACGCGAAGCAAGCTCCATTGCAGTTCCAAGAGCTCCATGCTGGGCAGGTCTTGTGGATTCTCTGACTGAATCGTAAATAGTTGGCCAGTGCGTATAGGCAGGCCACTCCGGCGATGTGCCAGCATCGCATCCGTACTCTCTGTGCCCTCTTCGCCCCACTCGTTCATATTGTTGTTATTGTTGTTATTGTTGTTATTGCCGCCGCCGCACATCCGGTTCATCACCTCGTCCTGGCGACCAAGCGGATTGCTGATGATTGTCCGTGGCCGGTAGCCGGACTTCCTGAGCCAATGGAACTGGACTGTAACGGCATTGTCTGGCGAAACGATGGGCTTCAGTGCAAACACAGCTGCACTCCACCACGAGTGCATCTGCTCGTTCATGCACAACAAGTTTTTGGGCGACTCGGTGATTCCGCGGTCGCCGCACAATGCTCGCCACGCATCAAGTTTTTCTTGGCCCCAAAAAGCCAGGACACATGCAATCGACCGTCGTTTGTCCTCACCCCAAGTTGCAGCAGAGGGGAAGATATGGGCGGCCTCTGGGTCGCGAAGCCCAGTCAAAAAGCAACGCCCCCCATCGCGGGCCTTTGCGGATAGAGTGGCTATACGGCTTCGTTGGGCGGCAACAGGAGAAGGGGTTTCCGGAACGGACGCCGAGGGCCTGGTAGGCGTAGTAGGGTTCGCCGGCAAATTGGGCGGGACGGACACCGAGGCGGACGCAGTTGTGGCATTATTCGTTCGCCTTCTTTTTGCGTTGCTGCCTTGGCGATCCACGGGACTCTCCGGCGCTGTTCGCTTCGAGCGTTGCCGCGGTTCTGGTGTAGATTGTCCGCGAATATCTGCAGCAGCGGCGGCGGCAGAGCCTGAACCAGCTGGCTCAGCCTGTGCACTGTTCTCGTGCAAAACCGTTGCTCTGTCGGTGTAGTCAAAGGTGTAGATGCTGTTGCCCACCTTTGGCAAGGACTAGACAAGGCCAGAAGTGATATTAGTATGAGAAGCAAGAGTAGGTATTGGGCATGGGGGCTATGGCATAGATGTTTTTGCTCACAATCTCTGATTCCCGTTGGAGCTACCATACACAGGTCGTAAAAGAGCCGGCCGGCGCTGTTAAAGTCCGACACCGTTTCAAGTCTCCGTTCAGGGACTGGCAGCGGGGCAACCATGAGGACTGCTATTGCGGTGGCGTTGAACGATTCCTGGGATAATAAGAGACCCGTTCACAACGTTGAACAAGATCCTCAAAAAAGCCGCCATCGAGCGTGGGTATCTTCAACATAGCTGTGTGTCGGCAGTGTGGGGCACGGGATGTCCTTGGCGATCGTGGAGGCGATGACTGGCTCATGCTCAGAGATTTTTAGACCTGCCTCTGCCGCCACTGGATCACGGTCGAACAGAGCTATGAGCCTCACGATTGCATCGTGGCGGCGCCGATCTTGATCTCCTGATTGAGACATCGTGTGGATGTGGATTAGGGGGGGGGCCAGCAGAAGAAAGAGATAGGGGCGGGGTGACGGCGATGCTGGTAGCAAGAAGAAGTGGCACGATGACCAAGGTGCCGCAAGATAATAATGAGGTTGATTATAGCAACAGGCAGATGCCTTCAAACAGCGGAAGAAAAAAAACACACGCTTTCTTATAGAGATGGTTACACATGCCAGCACGTGACAAGGCTGTTGGCACGATTGGGAATTCACATGTACAGAGACGGAGTATGTTGCTTGATTCACTTCGTACGATTTAAAAAGAGAAAAATAAGGCCAGAGGTTTAAGATGGGAAAAGGGGAAAAGCTGTTGTATTCTTCAAAAGTCCCCCCCCCCTTCTCCTTTATTATTGTTTATGTTTTGCTGCGCAACATTCGTTCTAAGAGTTAGGCGCCACCGCGCCACACCCCCACCAACTCCCTCCTACTAACTGCTCTGTCTTTCTTTTGATCGTAGGTCTGATCGATGGTCTTCTTGGTCCGGCGTGTGGCTTGTCCAGCCGGCCAAGCGAGGATGCGGCACAACCTCAAACTTACCTATTGTCTGCTCTATAAAGTGTCATATAACGTTCCATATAGCGTTCTATATATCTCACTTACACAATGCACTCATGATCTTGGCTGCATCCGTTCCCCGCAAGTAATATAAGTCGAAAAAATCACGTGCTGATTGTCTGTCGACTTGTTATAATATAAAATCGAGCATCACAAAGCATTTCTCACGGCTTGCGATATTGTCACCATGGCACACACTTGTTTGACGCGACGCTGGCCAGTCTGCGCAGCTCGCTCCAAAAACATGGCCGCCGCACGGGGAAAAAGAGCTCGTTGTTGCCGAGACAGACTAGCCCACGTCCTGCCTGAAGCCCAAGTACAGCTTCCGGCGGACGCCGAGAGCATATCGTTTACAGTAGTTGGGCAGACATCGTGGGTGGAGGCTTAGTGTTGGTGAGGAACAATGCGATGAGGTTTGCTTAGGTGGCCGACTTATTTTTTTGGATAAAGCGATATGCGGCAGTCCGAGTGGAATGTGGGTCCTTTATCAAAGTCTTATCATCACGTGCAACGTATTTTGGGGCTACACGTGAGGCTCGTCACTTGCGTTCTTTAAATTAGTTTTCTGATCTCTCATTGGCCCACCTCTCTCACCCGCAGGGCAAGTAAGCCCTACAGCGAACGCTCTCCCGCCTATGAGGGCCAAAATTTTATCCGCCATGTTTCGCTAGCGCCTTTCGAGGGCAGCCCTTTGGGGCCCAGTCCCTCCTTCCACCCATTTTTTTTGCCCTGGTTTTTTTTTCTGCCCAGTTGGTCCACCATTCTTGTGTGTGTGAAGGAAACTAACGAAAGAAATCGATCCTCTCGTTCTCTTTTCCCTCTCCCTCCCCCGACGATACGAAATTCGACATCCTCCACCTTCAACCACCGACTTCGACAATCACCACCCAGAAGAGAAAAAAATCGGTTTTTTCTCTTTGCACATCACAAACAACAGCAAACATGGCTGATTCCGAATACGTACGTTTGTCACCACGTTGAGACGAGAAGGAGAAGGGAAAGCACAGCAAGAGGAGGAAATCGAAGAGAGAAGACGACAACAACATCTTCGACTGTCCCGGATGTCTCGACCATCCTACCTGTCTCGACCGACTCGACGCGCCGGAAAAGGGATCTCGATCAGCGATCTGACACAACTTGGATGGCGACGACGACGAACTCGACGACAGACGGACAGCACGGGGATGGACGAGAAATGGGGGAATCAAGACTGGGGCTTTGGGATACCGGAATGACGGGTTCATTTGATGCAAAGTTTCAAAGACGACGAAACTAACATCTCTTTCCCATTCCAGAACGCCGAGGAGGCCGCTGAGCTCAAGCGCAAGAGAGCCTTCCGCAAGTTTTCGTACCGCGGTGTTGACCTCGAGCAGCTGCTCGACCTTGGCTCCGATGAGCTGCGCGATGTCGTGCACGCCCGTGCCCGTCGCCGGATCAACCGTGGCCTGAAGCGCAAGCCCATGGCCTCATCAAGAAGCTCCGCAAGGCCAAGCAGGAGGCCAAGCCCAACGAGAAGCCCGACGTCGTCAAGACCCACCTGCGCGACATGATTGTCGTCCCCGAGATGATTGGCAGCGTCATTGGCGTCTACTCCGGCAAGGAGTTCAACCAGGTCGAGATCAAGCCCGAGATGGTCGGCCACTACCTGGCTGAGTTCTCCATCTCCTACCGGCCCGTCAAGCACGGTCGCCCCGGTATCGGTGCCACCCACTCTTCGCGTTTCATTCCCCTCAAGTAAACTTGCTGGCGCGAACGATTTGTGTGTGTGTGTGCGATGGCAGACTACGACGACAAGACTTTTCCGCAGCGATTCGACCCTCTTCTTTTTCCGCCTCTTCCCCCTCTTTACTCTCTCAACATACCACCTTCTTCGACCCGCGTTTTGCTGTGTTTACGATCTGTTTTCGGGCCATGGGACAAACAGGGTTTAACGAAAGAAAATACAAAACTTTTTTTCTGAATTAAAAAAAGACGACCAAAAAAGGAAAATGGAAAACAAAATTTTCCCGGAGAGAAGGTCGACAGAGCAGAGAACGGAGACGGAGATGTGAAGGATGAAAGGAGGACTAGACAACAATCACCGGCACTGAAAACGGGACGATGACACTGGTGTCTGTTCTTCTACTTCGGCTCTTTATCATCTTCCTGTCTCTCTTCTTTGTCCTGTTGGCTTTCGTCATGCATGCCCCGGGTGGGAGGGCAAACAAATGGGTTCTTTTGTTTTTATTTACTAAACCTCCATTAGAGTGGCTATCACGGAAAGTTTTGATAGTTGGCTTGAATCAAAAAAAAATGATCAAAATCAGCTGTATGCAAGGTGTGATATGCTGCTTCTTCGTAACTCATAAGAATCGTGCCCAACTTTTCTCATCCCCCTCTTCCTCTTCTCATCCCCATCTGCCACCCCCGGTCCCGCCCACATCCTTTCCCCTTTTGCTTTTCAACGTGGTCCATGCCGAGAAAACGCCTGTATGCCAAGAAACTAAAAGGGGAATTGAATACAATACATAAAGATAAGGCTCAGGATGGCCGCTTGGAAAACAACAATAAGAGAGACACCACTGTCCTTCTTTCCTCCTCCACGCTCTTCCTTCCTCTCTCCTCTCTTCTCTCTCCTCCCTCCTCCTCTCCCTCCCTACTTCTTCACGCAGCACTCTCCTTTGCACTGGAAATCCTTGACGTCCTTGCTGTAGTTGATCGTCACCTCCTCGCCCGCTGCAATGTCCCGCAGCGCCAGCACGGCAATTGTGCCCACGTCCGCCGCTACGCGGCAGTTTTGGAACCCGCCGCAGCGGTGGTTGATGAGGTCGGTCAGCAAGTACACGGCCGCTTGGTGGTTGCCGCCCGGCTTGGCAAACGAGATCTCTGGCTTGAGGCGGAAGGCGTAGCGGCTGAACCAGTCGAGCGTCTCGGTGCGGGCGCGTTTCTCAGCCACGTCCTCGTCCGCCAAGTCGGCCAGCGACGCCGTCGGGGAGGAGGAGGAGGAGGAGGAGGAGCGTTTGAAGAGACCGCGAAAGACCGCCTTGGCCCGGAGGGTGGGGGCCGCCACAACACGCTCCTTTGTCTCTGCCGCCGTCCCCGTCCCCGCATGGAGGCGGCCCCCGTCCGGCCGCATACGCATGTGGTCCTCGGCCGTCAGGCGATTGTCAATCACGAGCCCCTGGACATGGGCGTCAGCAGGGAGCCAACGAGTGTGCGCGCGGCCGCGGCCTCCTGGGCGTCGATACCATTGGCCCAGGCCAGGTGTGGGAAGGAGCCGTGCAGGGCCCGACGGCGGTCAACACCCATCTGACAGTAGCGCTCGTAGACATTGCGAATCCCATCGGGATGGGCATCGTGGGTGGCTTCCAGGGCGGTGCGTTCTTCAAAGAGGCGCTCGCCGCGGCGGTAGGGCCTCAGGGCATAGACGCAAAAGCCAAGGGCAGGGTCGTCGTTGAGGCGGATCTGGAGGTCGGCCTGCCTGGGTGGTAACGCAGTAGCAGTGTCTTGTAGAGATTGTGTCGTTTGTCCTGCCTCTGATTCCCCAGCCGTGGCGTCGTCGGCCGGCCGTGAGGCCACGGCGCCGACGACGTCTTCAGACATTATTGGCACGTGCCCTGGTGCTGGAGTGTCGATGTGTGTGCTTGAAGTTGTGAAACGTCTCGAGTGCCTTGCAATCAATCCAAAATTATGCAGAGTATCCAAAAATGAGTGATTATGAGGTATGTAAACGGAAGAGCCTTTTTCTGAGATCTGAAGAAGACCGAGATATAAACTCGGTTTGCGTATGCGTTTTAGGACGGAAGCTTCTTAGCTTGGAAATTTTAGTAAGGCAGGCAGGTACAACTGCAACATGTATAGTGACGCGCCGATGGCATGGAAAGAACTCGGTGCTCATACACATGACCATGAGGTTCACAGCAGACGACATGCGCTTTTATGGGAAAGCCGCGCAATTGTCAGATGATGTGAGGCGAATTCAAAAGAAATCGGCCGTGAGAACCCTGCACGGATGTTGACGAAAAAAGGCACGGGCGCGGAACACAAAACGCACACGATTGGCTGCTTCGGAAATATTACAGTGGGCAGTCGGTCGACGATTTACAAATACTTTGTATGTGACGAACGAACATACTGTATGTGTGCAGTTGTTGACTAATCTCTACGAGGAGAATGCTCGTGACGTTGGACATTGTGACTTGATGTTGAAAATGTCGAGTATTTATTTGCTGTCTTGAAATGGCAAGTGGACAAAGAAAAATAAATGTTGCTAAAACGCAAATGCATAGCCAAATCCGACATGACTGATGGTGTTGAGACTCTGTTGCAATAAAGTCCCTTCTCTGCTCCCAGCGTTCTAATGTCATCGTCGATGCTTCTTCTCTCCGGCTTCCCCATCCCAACTATATGTACTTTCGCCGTCGAGGTTTGTATGGTACATGGCGTCTGTCCTCCGCTCGTGATTGTTGTTTTTTTGATGCTTTTTTTAATAGTATTTTAAGTTGTTCCCCTCGTCATCGTCTAATTACGCCTCCTTTGCCCGGGCCGCAGCGGCCGCTTGTTGCCGCTCAACCTCCTTGTGGTGCTGCTCGCGGTAGTGGGCAACCACCTTGTCGAGGTTGGCGCTGTGGCCGGCGGGCACGTTGTACGGCGAGCTCGATTGGAAGACCCTGGCCTGTTAGTATACGCAGCACAGAAGATTGACTGTCCCATTTTCGTGGCATGAACGTACTCGGGATACCGCAGATCGATGTTGGAGCTGCGCTCGACGGTGTAGAACAGGTTCTTGTCGTGGGCGGCCTGCTCGACAGCAGCAGTGTGCAGGTGGCCACGCTCCTCCCACTGCTCGCGCAGGTAGGAGAACTTGCCGAGGTAGGCCTCGAGGGCGGTGGGCTCGCCGTTCTTGCCGGGCCGGGACAGGGTGTAGAGGGCGTAGCTGAAAGGAATCGCGCCGAGGGCAAAGAACCAGGCGGCCTGCAAAGTTAGTGGGAGCCCCTCAAATCAGTTCGAGACATAGTGTGGCGGACATACACCCATGGGCTCGTCGACGGGCGCGCTGTGGTGGTGATCGTGGTGGTCGTGGTGGTCGCCGTGGCTCTCGGTCGAGGCGAAGCGGACGGCCGGCGCCGCAGTGAGGCGGGCGGGCTGGACACGCGCCTGGCGCGCCATGCACGCAACCCGTTGTCTTATCGGCAGCATTGTGGTGTGAGAGAGGGAGAAAACGTCGTCGGGGGAGCGATACGGAAGTCAATTGGCGCAGACGGGGGGGTGGTTGGCCGTTGCGTCGGTGGTCGTCGGTTGCTTGCCGGAGACGAGGGAAAAAGCAAGAGCGAAAACGACCAGCCGGAAAGAGAAGATGCATGGATAATGCAATAATTCTGCCGACTAGAGAGATATGCACTTAGTGAGCTTGAGAGGGGCCTGGTTTTGGCCACTCAGAGGCGGCGAATTAGGAAGACCTGCAGTGGACAGTCTTTGGCGCTAGCCGTGCGCTATGCCACCACTCTAAGAGCCATTTCCACGCGTACAGTAGCACACGACAGAGAGGCCCCCTAAATGCTCGCTAAAGTTTGACGTGTTTTTTTTCCTTTATTCAGGACACATCACACATCGACTAACACGGCACTACAAGCGATTTGAGTGGCGAGGCTGCCTTGCGAAAGGGACACTTTGGCACTTCAGTTTGAGTCAACCCTTTCAAGATTCCATGATCTTCTTTGTATTGTGTTTGTTTTGCTTAAAGGCCGATCTTTTTCTCGTTTCTTCTCTCTACTCTCGTTTTCCTTTTCATCAAAGAGGGGCTTTTTTTTTTTTTTTTATCTTACTTACTGTCGTCCTCGTCCGCGACTTGTGATAGTTTATAATTACAGCTCCCCTTCTCCCTCCTCCACACAAATATGGCCCGCTCACGGTCTCGGCCGGCAGCTTCAACGGTCCCTTGTGGGCAAATTTCTGGCCATTCTTCTTTGTCGTCACTTGCCTCTTTGCGGTGGCTTCAGCAGCTTCTTCAGCCCAACCTTCACCAAGACAACAAAAGGACAAAGCTGGCAGCCGGTCTGCTGGCAGCACTGACAACGACGATATCATCTGCCACTCGGATGTAGCCGCTGAGTGCTACCCCCGCGTCTTCCAGCCTACCACGAGTTCCAGAGAGTCCACGCAGACCAGGACCTGCCACCCGGTCTGCACGTACGCCTCAACATCAACACACGGACTGCGTGAAGCCAAGATCAACAACGAGTCGGAAGAGCTGCCGGAGGCCATTCAGGGCCTCCCCGTCGACAGCAGCGTTGTTCTTGTTGACCAGCCCGGCGATATCGAAGTTGAGGCTCCCATCGCCCGCATTCCCAAGGGTGCACCGGCGTACGACCCTGCCGGTGTTGTCAAGGACCCTGGTGCCCATGCCGACGGCGAGGGCAGTCCTGCCGCCATCACTTTCCATGAGTCCATTGCTTTGGTCAAGGGCGTGGCTGTTGGCCAAGTTGTCGGTGGCAGCAGCGACGGCAGTGGGAAGATCGATCTGACGGCCGCCGAGCAGAGCCGCTTCATCGATGCGCTCGTTGAGATTGACGACGTCGCCCACGACATCTACTACGGCCTCAAGCTGACCGAGGACCGTGCCATCACAAGACAACTACTGTGCCTCATGAGCGGCGGCAGCATCGGTGGCGCCAGCATCTTCAATGGTGTGGTCGACAGTCGCAGCGCCCGTGGTCTTGCGGCGGCGCAAAAGGCAGCCATGGCTGTGGCCTCGGCTGTGCAGAACAACCCCGTGGCATTGCGTGAGGTCGCGACCCACTGGGACACGTACAAGGGCAGACTGTGCGTAACAGCCGGCGGACAGAAAACCACGCTGGGCGATGTCATTTTTGGACCGTACCACCACGCCACCGAGGGCGCGCACGGGGCTGCTGAGGGCCACAACAGCAACGAAATTGCTGCCAACCACCCGGCATGGATTCGCTCCCGTCTCCTCGCCATCAGTGGTCTCATCCGGGACAAGGACATTATGGAAGACTTTTTGTCGCGAGGTGGCCTGACGGAGGTGCTGAAACTACTCGTCGAGCACGAGGGTGACGCGGCTTATGATGCCGTGCGCCAGCGTGCGGCGAACTTGGTGAACGACAACTTTTGGATGAGAGCATGGGCGCAGATCTGTCGCTGTGGCCCGTCAAGGACTTTGCCGCAGCCGAGGCGGAGAAACCGTGTGATGGTACGGTACACGCGCACTGCTGGGGCTACCATATCCAGCAGCTCGCCAAGGCACACAAAAAGGACAAGACCCACTGGTCTCACGGACTATTAAAAGGCCTGCACGAAGTTGGGAAGGGCGACAGTGGTGGTGGGAAGACAGAATTGTAATGGGCTGTCGAGAGCTGTATGGGCTCAGCCGGCGTTTGCTGGGAAATAAACTAGATAATAATATTGCATATACCCTTTTCAATGGAACATATTTTTCGTGTTTTCGGGGCCATATTTGTGCATTTACGGGCGTCATGTTGTCTTGCGTTGACTCTTGAGTTGGGGAAATGACGTTCGCGAGGCTGAAACGGACCGAAACGGACCGTTACGGACGGCGCGAGGCTGTAAAGAATTGTAAGCGCTCGAATCGTAAATCCAGGGCAGAAACCGCCTGTAACGGTTCTCATTGGTCCCAGCTACAGTCGCCCGAGTGGGTGAGACCTGCTCTAGCGCATTGGCTGCCCACAACTTTCTTCCAGGGCCTGCTCTCGGGTCCTCTCGTTCCCTGCTTCCCCTCTGATTTTTTCCCCTTTTTCATTCTCATTCTTTTACTTTTTCCGCTCTCTTCTTCCCTTTCTCCCAATCCCTCCCCGTTCTCCCTCTCTATCCTTCCACCTCCCACCTTCACACCATGAACGCCCTCCCACCTGGTCTCGAGGTCCGCGGTGACCGGTCCCCGCCGGGCGTGACACCGGCCAGACGAGGCCGCGGCCTGTTTGCTACAAAGAGTTTTTCTCCGGGTGATCAGATTGCTCTGTTTGACAACCCGCTCCTTGTGCTGCCTTCTGGTCCTGACGCCACCAAGACCTGCAACAACTGTCTTGACGCACGCCGCTCGCACCTTATCAAGAAGTGCGTCGGCTGCCAGGCCGTTGCATACTGCGGCAAGGAGTGCCAGCGTACACACTGGCGGCGCTGCCACAAGTACGAGTGCAAGCCGCTCAAAATGGCCTTTGCGAGCGCCGCACGACAGGCTGCGCAAACACCGGGGGGCTACGTGCAGCCGCTGCCGACGCCCGTGCGTGCGCTGATGCTGTTGATCCTGCAGTGGACCAACCAGCCTCACTCGGCACAGCTTCGCGCAACGGTCGAGAACCTCGAGGGCAATGTACCCGCCTTTATCAACAACAGCGAGCTGTGGAACGACTTCAAGCTGCAGGCGGCGGCGGCATGCCAGTTCACAGAGTGGCTTGGCGAGGACCAGATCCGCTCGGCTGTTGAGATTATGTGCCGCATCCACACCAACTCCTTTGACCGCCGCGACTTCAATCTGACACAGTCGGGCATGTTTCTGGATGCCAACCTCGCCATGGCCAACCACTCGTGCTTGCCCAATGCTGTCGTCGGTTTCTTCGGCCCCAAGGCCTGGCTGCGGGCCCAGGCGCCGATCAAGGCCGGCGACGAGATCACCATCTCGTACATTGACTACAACAAGCCCCGAGCTGCTCGTCAGCGCGGTCTTACCCACTACAACTTCACGTGCTCGTGCCGCCGCTGCACCGAAAATTTGAATGTGTACCAGGTGTGCCAGCAGTCCCCCGTGCTGGAGCTCAACAACCGGTACAGCGTTGTGCCCAGCCTCGCGCTGCTGCGCAACCCACCCATCTTCCGCGAGGCTGAGGGGCACCGCATCACGCCCGAGCAGATTGAGGCCATGTACGATGAGAGTGGCGTCGAGGCACTCGACAACTCGGACATTGCCTTCACGGAGGAAGACCCCAACTTTGGCAAGCGCCTACCGCAGATGCGGAAGCTGTGGCGCATCTGCCGGCCGCTCATTGAGGCCAAGCGTTGGGCCGACGAGCCGGTGGCCCACCTCCTGCATCTCGCCTTTATGCACTTCATCGAAAAGAATAACTCTTGTCAGGCGCTGGCCTTTCTGGTCTTTACCTGCCAGCGCATTGACCCCTACCGTTACCCGGCTCCCTTTGACATGCGCCGGGTCCGCAACCTCAACAATGTCGCCACTCTGCTCCCGCAGGTTTTCAAGACTGTTTTCCCTGATGTGAGCGGGTCTTTGTCGCCGCCTCCCGAGGTCACACCGCGACTCAAGGACACGCTCTACGATTTTGTCGATAGCGCGACTACAGAGGCCATCTTGCGCATCGTCCTCGAACAAGGCCCCAAGGGCCACTCGACCCAGTGGCCGTATATGGACGATGCCAGGCATTTCCTCGCAAATGTTGAGGTGATGCAAAACCGCGAAATCCTTTCTGGCATGGTCAAGGCCAGTCGGGACCCGGCTCAGGCATCATCCGCTGCGTCGAGACTCAAGCCAGATGCTGGTGCGTCCACGGCGGCGGTCCAGCGCTGGTTTGCCAACCCGTTGACCCCCGAAGGTGTAGATTACTTTAACAAGCGTGTCGTGAAGCGACTCAATGCCGTGTCTGGGGTGGTAATTCATCTGCTTGAAGATCTCTTGAACTGAGAGATGTGCCCATTATGCATACCGAATGGATGTGTAGCATAATATGAGAAGAAACGTACTATAGAAGAAACGTACCTAGAGCTAGACGAAGAGATGAAGAGATAAAAATATGAATATGTAGAACAATCGTGTCAAAGTCCAGGTTGTATGCGTTGTGATAGTACGGCGTGATTGTTCGAAGTAAGATTCACTGTGAGCTCACTGTACTCACTGAGTAGCCCGCTGTAAGACGTTGTAAGATTAGCTACATTAACTGTCACACGTCTTGCTGTTTAACAGCTTAGTTACCCAATTCGGAAGGCGGTGGTTCGCCTCTAGCTCCAATGTTCCTGCTTTGCGCGGCAGAATTATCTTTTCTCTTACTAGCATGACGCCCATCTAGACTTGTTGCAGGCAGGAGCATCCCGCTACTTTTCCCATAAGAAACAACACGATTTGAGAGCACAGCTCTTTCTTATTTCGCTGCTTGTCACCTCGCTCGCTCTTTCCCGACCGACCTGCATACATTCCTAATCTGAAGATACACGATCGAGACGACCATCGTAACTACCTTTACCCCGACGAATTGACCGACGACTGGACTTTCTTCATCCTCCGTTTTTTGAACCATGTCGTCCGTTCCAACGGACTCGACAACGGCCAAGCCGGCCAACCCCAGCAATGACTCGCCAACTCACAGTGCCAGCGACTCGGCCGTGAGCGTTGCCGGCACCAAGCGCTCGCGCACCGATATGGAGCTCGGCGATCTGGCCGCGGCCGAGGCGCTCTCCATCTCCAACCACAGTAACGGCCACAGTAACGGCCACAGTAACGGCGACAGCAAATCACAACACAAGAAGGACAAGAAGCGGGAACCGAAGGAGAAGCACGGCAAGCACAACGAAAGAAGCCAAGCAAGCGGGGGCGCTGCCGACGACGACGGTGGCGAGTGGCAGACGATTCGCGGCGGCCGCCCGACGAAAAGGTTAAAAAAGGTGCCCAAGAAGGACTCCGGCAACTACCCGGCCCTGACCTTCAACAAGAACGCCCGCCTGCAGAGCAAAATCCAGGTCTCGGATCTGCGCAACCTCGTCACGTACATCTTTGCCGACGGCACGGCGCCACAATGGATCGGTGTGCACCACCGCCCATCCTTCCGCAAGATCGTCACCATTCTCGTGCCCGGCCTGGAGGAGGCCATGTTCAAGGCGGGCGTCGACTTTGCCAAGTGGATGGAGCAGGAGGACGGCAGCATGGAGGCGCTCCAGCGCTGGACCAAGAATGTTGCGACGCCGCACGACGACGCCTACCCGCGCACACTCGACAAAGACAGCCTGCCGACGGCTGTCCAGCCCTTCGCCGACGTCTTTCCCCAGCTCTGGCCGGTGCGTGCGCGAGGCAACGAAAAGTACGCCACGCTTTTCTCGCCTGTCGCCACCTTTTTGACGGCGCCACTGCCCAAGGCGGCCTCGGACGAAAGCAAGCCCAAGGGCTCTGGCCCCCGCTACCGGCCCGACAACGGCTCCAAGGACGTGCGCACGCGCATCACCGAGTTCATCGCGACCCCGGAAGAGTACATGGCTAACGAATTTGTGCTGCATCCGGCCCTGCTGCCGGCTGACCAGCGCGCCGCATTCGAGGATGCGCCAGGCTGGGTGCACACCGATGTCGCCAACCTCGCCGACGGCGACGTGCCCGAGGCCGACATTGAGCAGGGCAGCGTCACAGCCGGCCGCAACGTCTTTGCCATTGACTGCGAAATGTGCAAGGCCGCCGACGACAAGTTTGTCCTGACGCGCATCAGCGTTGTCGCCTGGGACGGCGCGGTCGTGTTGGACGAGCTCGTCAAGCCCGACGAGCCCATTGTCGACTACCTGACCCAGTTCTCGGGCATCACCGAGGCCATGCTGGCGCCCGTCACCACCCGCCTGCCCGACATCCAGCGCCGCCTGCTGGCCATTCTCGACAAGCACGCCATTCTGGTCGGCCACTCGCTCGACTCGGATGTCCGCGCCATGCAGCTCACGCACCCCTTTGTTGTCGATACGTCCATTGTCTTCCCCCACCCCATGGCGCCCGCCAAGAAGCACGCTCTGCGCTGGCTGTCCAGCAAGTACCTCAACCGCGAGATCCAAAAGGGCCACGGCACGGCCCGAGGTCACGACAGCGTGGAGGACGCCCGCACCTGTCTCGATCTGATCAAGCGCAAGTGCGAAAAGGGCAAGGCGTGGGGCGGCAGTGCCAGTGGGCAGAATGCCGAGTGGGCCGGCGGCGAGGGTGCCGGCGAGAACCTGTTCCACCGTTTGGCGCGTGCGGGCACCGCCTACCGGTCGCAGGGCGGGCCCCAGGCGACGGGCGGCATTGCCGCGGGCAAGTCGACGGCCGCGGTGGACTGGGGCGATGCGCGCCGCACACTGTGTGGCGAGGCGAGCATTGTGCTGGGCGGCTGCCGCAGCGATGCCGATGTCGAGAACAACTTGCTGCGCGCTGTGCAGGGTGACCCGGACGGCAAAGTGGTGCCGGGCGGTGGTGTCGATTTCGTCTGGGCGCGGATGCGCGAGCTGGAGGCGCTGCAAGGCTGGTGGAACCGCAACAAGCTGTCGGGCGGCGCGGATCCTCAGCCCACGCAGAACCAGAGCCAGAGCCAGAACGGCCACGGCCACGGCCCGCCAACGCTTCAAATGCTCGAGGTGCTCATGGCCGCTGAAGAGGACAAGCACGGTTCGGAGGAAGATAAGCCCGGGGTCGTGGGCGACGTCTCGCCCCTGGAGCGTGCTGTCCGTATTCTGGCACGCCGCATTCGCCGCATTCACGCCCAGCTGCCGCCGTGTACGGCCCTTGTGGTCTTGAGCGGCAGCGGCGATCCGCGGGCGATGAGCCGTCTGCAGGCCCAGCGTGCCCAGCACAAGAAGGAGTACCACACGCCTGGTATCAAGTGGGACCAGATCTCGGTGCCGTGGACGGACACGGAGGCTCAGCAGCTGCAGCAGGCCGTGCGGCGGGCGCGTGAGGGCATTGCCTTTGTTGCCGTGAAGTAGGGCGCGCAGTATGAGAGAAGGAGTACAAGAAGATTTCTTTGAAAACAAATGGCCGGCGACTAAAAGCTTCGTCATGTCATGGCTTTACGACTTTGATTTTCTATTTCTACTGATTTTTTTTTTTCACTGTATTTTTCAACGGACAAGATACCAAGAGATTAATGTGGAAAGACGATCGTGAGTAAGTGGTTCTTCTTTTCATGGAAAAGGGGAAAAGCCCGCGGGTGTGCCATCGACATCGCAGGCAAATATGAATGAAGCTATGTACAATATAAAAAACAAAAGCATGGGGAGAATTTGTCCCAGTAATACTAAACGCAGAAACAAAAACAAGGGAAATCGCGAGGGTGATAATAATGAAGCAGTCCCATCAAAGCCGATCCGATAAAAAAATGTGGATGTGTTTTCCCGTTCCTTAAAGTCAACGGTGCGTCCTGGTTTCCAGCCATTGTTTTCTTCCTAAACAACAATCTAGGTTTCTCTGTCGTCTGTCGTTTTATCATCCTTCTTTCTGTGTCTTCGTCTCCGTCTAGAAGTCAAACTCGCCGCGGAAGGCATCCGGGTCCATGTCGGTCGACACGCGGTCTGCCAGATCGCGCCGGTCCATCAGGCCAAACACACGCCGCAGCGTGTCGTGCAGCGTCGTGCTCCGGTTCTGGGTCGTCATGCGGTCCAAATGCTCGTCAGTGACACCCGCAGCGGCGCCGCCCAGAATCTCGCGGCCTTCTCGCGGCCGCTCTTCTCGACGTCCTTGTGCATGGCCAGGGCGGCCAGCAGGTGGCTGGCGGCCTCCTCGTAGCAGCCCATGTTAATGCAGCTAACACCGAGGTTGTAGCGGGCGCGCACAAAATTGGGGTGCAGCGACAGGGCCTTTTCGTAGGCGGCAATGGCTTCTTCCGAACGGCCCGAGTTGGCGAGAGTGGCACCCAGGCGGTTCCACAGCAGGTGCACCTGCGAGCGCTGGTTGCTGGTGCCCTGTTCGCTCGACGCCAGGGCGGCGTGGAAGCAGTCAACGGCCTTGTCGAAATCCTCGCCACCGTAAAACAGCACACCCAGACCGACCTGGACATCCGGGTCCATGTGCTCGCCGTCGGGCGACAATTGGGCCGCCTCGATGAACTTCGCAGTGATGCGCTCGTGCAGCTGCTGGCGGTCGGTGAAGCCAATCTCGGCGGCATTGCTGAGCTCGGCGGGCGGCAGGACCTGCGGGTACTTGGCGGACAGCCAGCGCTCGAGAGTGCGGTAGGCCGTGGTATCGTAGCCCTCGTTGGTGTAGGAGACGGCCAGTGCCATGAGACCGCCCAGGTTGGTAGGGTCGAGCTTGAGGGTGTGTTCCAGGGCGCGGATGGCGGCGGTCTCCTTCTCGTTCTGTGCCTGCGCCGAGCCCAGGTAGACCCAGGCCTCGACGCGCTCGGGCTCGCGCTGGCAGGCAGCCTCAAACGCAAGAGCTGCCAAGGACAGATTGCCGTTCTCGTTCATGATGCGGACGCCCTCCTCAAAGGGATTGCTGTGGTCCTGAAAAAAGGTTCTCCTCCTCAAACTGGTACGGGTCGATGCGCGGGTCCAGGCCCATGCGGTTGCCGAGCGGCTCCCAGTCGTCGCCCCAGGTGTTTTGAAAATCTTCCGACACGTCCTTCCAGTCGCCGCCGTCAAAGGCCTCGCGCATCGCCGCGTTCTCGGCCTGGATACCGTACCAGACGGCCTCGAGGTCACCGAAGTTGGTCTCCGAGTTTAGCACCTGCTCGTCGACCTCGTTCAGCTCACGCTCAATCGCATCGTTGGCGGCCTGGTCCTGGTCGTCGAGCTGGGCGCCCTCGGCAGCCTGCTTGTCCTGCATCTCCATGCGCGCAAACTGCTCCTCCCACTCGTGGTCGTTGAGCTCAACGATCTTGCCCTTGCCCTTGCCCTCAACCAGCCGGTCCTGGTGCAGCGGCTGCTGTTGAAAGTGCTGCTGCTGCTGCTGCTGCTGCTGCGACCAGCTGTGCTGCATCTGTGGGCGGTACATGGGAAACTGCATGCCGCTGTCAAACTGCGACATGCCGCCATAGCCCATGCCCATACCAACGCCCATCATCGGCGACTGCATGTGCTGTGAAGGGCCTGCGGCGGCTGACGACGATGCGCCGCCCATCTGCTGTTGTGCGGGGTGCTGGTGGTGCTGCTGTTGCTGAAACTTGGAAAACTCTTCGGGATTGAAGCCGGCGTCCATCGGCGTTCTGGGCGCGGAAGCTGTTGTCGGACCAGACGGGCGAGGCGGACTGGGCGCGCAGGTGCACGCCGCGGGCGGCGGGATCGATCTGGAGCTGGTTGAGGTGGGCGGGGTCCATGGCCATTTCGGACAGGCTGGGGCCCGTTTGGAGGAAGCCATTGACCATCTGTACGTACGGGTTAGCAGGAACTCTTGGACAAGAAGAACATGGCCATGAAATCGCGTGCTACGTACCTCATCTTGTGCCGGGCCCCGGTTGGCACTCCGGAAGCCGTGAATTCCGCCATTCGGTCCAGCATTAACAAGCCGATCGCGCTGCAGACTCCGGTCGTCCTGGACGTGCTTGGTAAACTGGCTCAGCGGGTTGCCCGCCGTCGAGCACTCGGCACCGCCCATAAACGACATGGCGACGGGCTGTGTGCGGGGTGAGGGGGGATATGTCGGTAGAGGCTGAGGAGTGAGGAGCTGAGGAGCTGAAGAGCGAGGAGCCGAGGAGGGTCGGCCGAGAAAAGGAGAAGTCGATTTGCGTCTGGTTCTGTGTTCCTCGAAGAAACAAAATCGTCGAGGGCGTTGTACAGAACAGGAAAGAGTGCTCGATGAAGAAAAGGAAGGATGTCTGTTCCAGACAACAAAAGGAAGGCGCAACCAAGATACCTCAAAACCTCTAAACACCAGGCGACGGGGAGGCAAGGCGCTAACGGTCGATAGAAACACGGGGAAACAGCAGAAATAGGCGCTGTTGTGATGCCCTCTCCAGGGGACTTTGTTGGGCGGTGACGAACGGCAGGCACGCTGACCAATATAAGATACATACATAGATAGTAATGATCGGTCGCCTCCTTCCGCCACCCCCACTAGCGCACTTTCCTTCTTTAATGAGTCCCCAGCGCAAAACTACCGAGGCATTCTTTCGGGAGCAGGTGACTGGAGCGACTTCCTGGCTCTTAGCAGTTGCCACACAAATCAAAGTCACTTTTTCCAACGCCGACTTGCCCCAGATCTTCTGCCCCAAACCTACAAGTTCAGGAGCTCCACTATCACGCGCCAGACACAGGCTACAGCCAAGCTTTCCCTCGCTTCCCCCGCAAAGAACGAGCCAACGTCTGTTGCAACTCGAGGCTTTCGGCGAGTCGGCTTGCGTTGGCGTTCTCTCCTTTGCTCGGTAGAAGCACCCAAAAGTCCTACGAGCTTTGCTGCGTATATGCATGCCCAACAGTAAGGCTGGAATCTCGAGCATGGTACAGTACGTTATTGAAGACATCCTTAGCCAATCGATTTACAAGTGAACAAGACGCTGCCACGTACGAGGCACGTGTGCATCATGTGGCAGACACGTCGGCACGTTTTGGGTCGCCAAGAGTCGATATTGTGCATGCCCATTGGGCTCGCTGTGTAAAGAGATTATGTGGCAAGGCCTGTTGACAAACATATGTGACAAGGTAGTATGTAACTGGGAGAGTATCTACATTGCCTGAAACTATCTTCAATCTTCTTCCCCATCTTTTCGGTCGTGTGCTTCCTCTTCCAAAACACAGCAAGATCCGCATCAAAATATAAAAGCGAGGCTTGAAAATAATAGAGGGCAAAAAGTTTAAAGGTCTTGAACAACAAAAAGGGGGGCAACTCTGGGGGTATCAGATGTAGAACGAGGTTGGTGGATGGGATGAAGGCGAGATGATGGTACTATGGGAAGAGGTGGATGTGACGAAGAGAAGAAAGTGAAATGAGAAAGTTGAAAGAGCCCCGAACTCTTATGAACGAGCAGGCAGCGTATTGTCGGCAATCGTTTTCAGCAGGCTGAAGAAGGCAATCAGTACACAAGTAGCAAAGTAAACAGATTCGGCAAATCAAACATACTGGGCATTGCGATCACGCAGCTCATTGTCAAGCTCCTCGAGGCCGGTGCCGTCACTCTGGCTTTAGCGATCTATGGCCACAAAACCGGCATGTTAGTATATACATCTCCGCTCGGTCTAGGAGGCATCGGTGGAAGAGGGCAGAGGGGGCGGATGCACTCGCACCGAAGCTAGGGCTGCCGATGAATGGTCCGGTTCGCCGGACTCACCTTCCGCAGCAGCAGGGTCTTTGTTCTCCGCATCCGAGGAGTCGTCGCCGTCAGCCTTGGCATACCGGCTTGCTGCCAGCCCCTTGGGTGCTTGTGCCTTGGCCTAGAGTTTGTTAGAATAAATACACAATTCGTCAGTTGGAGGCTGCGCTCAGACTCACGTTCGCCTCCTTCAGCTCGGCCTCCTTCACATTCAGCTGCGCCAACAGCTCCTCGATCTTTGCGCTCGGCGTCCGTGGCCTTGCGCTCCGCATCGGCCGTCTTCTGCTGGGCCTCTTCGACAAGCTGCGTCATCGAGTCGCTGAGATCCGAGTAGTCCACGGCCGCCGACTTCTTGTCGGAGTCGGCCTGCAGCTTGTGGCTCTCAAACTCCTTCTGGAGCAACTCCAGATCCTCCTTCACAGAACGAAGCTCGTCCGACGCATTGGCCGTCTTGGAGTTGGCCGCAAACAGGTCGTTCTCGTGCGACGTCTTGAGCGCCTTGAGCTCGGCACGCAGGCTGTCCACCTCCGTCGTGTCGGGCTTCTGGTTCTTAGTGGCATCAAGCGCCGCCTCGGCCTCAAACTTCTCCATCTTGACCTGCGCCAGCTGGCCGCTGATGGCGTCCGTCTCCTCGTTGGCCTTGGCCAGCTCGTTGCGCGTCTCTGCCAGTTGAGCCTCGACAGCAGCGAGCTGCTTCTCGAGGGCCGCTGTCCGCTCCGAGGCCGAAGCGAACTGGGTGCTGATCTCGCCAATCTCCTTAGCGTGGGCCTCCTTGAGGGCAGAGGACTCGGAGGCGCCGTCCTTTTTAGCGCCCTCCAGAGCCTCCGAGTGCAGGGCAATCAGCTTCTCAATCTCCGCGCCGTGCTGGCTCTCAAGGTCAGCCCTGAGCGCCTCAATGGCAGCAGCCTGGCCAGAGCCGGACTGGGCCTTGGCCGCCTCCAGGGCGGCCGTGTGAGCATCAATCGTCTTTTGCAGCTCGCCGGCGTGGCGCTCAGCCAGGTCGGCCTGGACCTTCCCGAGCTCGGCAGCGTGCTGCTTTGTCAGCTGGGCCTTGAGTTCCTCCATCTGCGAGGCCGAGGCATCCGAGCTGGCCGACTGGGCAGCAGCAATGGCCTCGGCGTGGCTGGCCAGCAGAGACTCCTTGTCGGCGGCGTGCTCCTTTTGCAGGGCGGCAAGAGCCTCAGAGTGGGACGTGCGCAAGTTGTCAAGGTCCTTCTGCAGGGACGAAGAGGCGTCGGCCTTGAGAATCTCAATCTGCTCGGCGTGGCTCGTCTTGAGCTTCTCAAGCTCCGCCAGGTGCACCTCCTTCTCGGAGCTGCTCGTGGACAGCTTGGCGGTCTCGAGCTCCTCGCTGTGGCTAGCGCGAAGAGCGTCAAGGTCCTTCTGGTGGGCCGCCGTCTTCGCCTCCAAGGCGGCAGCGTGCTCAGCGCTAGCGTCAGCCAGGGCCTTGGCGTGTTCGGCCTGGGCTGTGGTGTGCGCCTCTTGGAGCTCAGTGTGTTTTCCGTTGAGCTCGTTGAGCTTCTCGGTGAGCTCGGCATGCGCCGCGGTGAGCTCGTTGTGCTTAGCCTCGAGATCCTGGAACTTGCGCTTGAAGAAGGCGTCGCCACGCAGGCTTTCAATCTCAGCCTCGTAGTCCTTGGAGACCTGCTCGAGCTCCTTGCGGTGCTTCTCAATAGCGGCCTCGTGGTCGCTTGTCAGCTTGGCAATGCTAGCATCCTTGGTGGTGCTGTCCTCGAGAGCAGCATCCACCGACTTCTTGAGTGCCTCGTGCTGCTCTGCAGCCTTGGCGGCAGACGCCTGCGACGCGGCAAGGTCCTCCTGCAGCTTAGCAACAGCCTCCTCGAGAGAGGCCAGCTTGGCGTCCTTGGCCTCAAGATCGGCCTTGGCAGCAGCCAGCTGGGTCTCAACAGCCGACACGGCAGAAGTGTCAGCCTTGGCATCCGCCACAGCCTTCTCAGCGGCCTCGAGCTTGGCCTTGAGATCAGCAACCTCGGCCTCGAGGGCAGCCGCTTTCTCCTTGTTGGCCGACTCCAGCTCGGTCTCGGTAGCAGCCAGGCTGTCAATCTTGGCCTGCAGCTCAGCGACGGCGCTCTCGTGGGTGGCCTTGAGGTCGGCAATGGCTTGCTCGTGGACGCAGATGTAGCGGCCTCGCCGTCCCTGAGGCTCTGGGCATGCTTGGCCTCAAGGGTTGCAATGGCGGAATCGTGGTCCTGGGCCAGGGCCCGCTTGAGCTCCTCGAGCGCAGAGGCATGGTCGGCGGAGGCCTTGGCAAGAGCTGCTTCCTTCTCCTCGAGCTGAGCGGCGTGCTCAGCCTGCAGGGAGTCGAGAGCTGCCTTGAGGGAGTGGGCCTCATCGTCCGTAGTGCCCTTAGCAGCCGCGGCATCGGCAAGCTCCAACTGGTGCTTCTCGAGGCTGGCCTCGGCGGTCTGGAGCTTGGTCTGAAGCTCCTCAATCTGGGCGTTGAGCGCAGCAACGGTCTCCTCGTGCTCAGCAGCGAGCTCGGCAAGACGATAATTTTGCACATGCTCGATCTCGTCGTCCTTCTTCAGCTGGTCGTTGAGCGAGTCAATCTTCTCCTTGGACGACTCGATCTGCTCCTTGAGCTCGGCAACCTCCTTCTCGCTCGCGGTGAGTTTCTCCTTCAGCTCCTCAGTGAGCTTGGCAGCTTCAGCTGCTGCGGCCGCCGAAGCACCGGCGGTGGAAGTTGAAAGGGACGGACGAGCGGCATGGCGGGCCGTGGCGGAAGGTGCGGCCGATGTGCCGATAGTGGACAGGCGCTTCTTGGCCTCGGCGACCACACCAGTACCAGACGGTCTCGACGCGGTAGTACGTGTGGCGGTGGTACCCGTGGAAGATGTGCTTGCCGCCGGCTTGTGAGCAGATGTGGAGGAGGTGGTCGCTGTCGGCTTCCGTGCGGCGGCAGCCGTGCCAACAGCGGGAGTGGCCGAGGCCGAGGATCTCACCGATGGCTTGGCCGTAGATGTCGAGCTGGACGAGGGCGCTGTCGAGGTGCGGCGGGCGGCTGTGCTGGAGGGAACGGTACGCTTCTTCTCATCTTCAGACGCGGACGGGTTCGAGCGGTGGTGGCAGTCGACGAGGAAGTCGTGGGCCGCTTGGCCAGGGTGGACGTGGTGCCGGCAGCGGGGCGCAGAGGGGGCTTGGTCAGGCCGGTGCCGACAGTGCTCGTGCGCGTGCTCGAGGTAGAGGTGGGCTTCGTAGCTGTGCTGCTGGTCAGGCCGGTGCGGCGCACAGTCGGGGCCGGTGTGGTGCCAAACAGTCGATGTCCGCTTGGCAGCGGTCGAGGTCGTGCCGGCGGCAGACTTGCCAGCCACGGTCTTGGGAGCGGCCAGGCGAGTTGCAACCTTCGGAGTCGTCTTTGTGGTGCTCTTGGGGCTCGAAGTGGTCGCGTCGGATGTCTCGCCGGCCACATCAGGGGTAGGTGTGGCAACCGGTGCGGGCACATCCGCGGGAGCCGTAGCAGGGGCCTCGTCGTGCGAGACGGCGTCGGGGGCGGTAGCGTCGGCCATTGTGAAGCTTCTTTTAGGATCAGTAGCAAAGAATTGTTTCTGTTCGTCAGGTAGTCGCGGGGTATGAAGTCGCGGTTTAATGATCTTGAAGCTAAGAAAGGCACCAAAGGGACCAACCGTTAGTTCGTGTTGTATGATAAGTGCCAACGCGACAAACCGCGCGTCGACGAAGGTACACTTTCGTTTCAAAGAGCACTTTCGCGACACTATGCAGGCAACAGACATCACCTCGAATTGTGACGCTCGAGTCGACTTAGTCGTCCTGTGACTGTCTTCAACTCGACGAGGAGTGCACCACTTACTGCTCCGAGACAAAGGCTGCCGAAGTCTGCTTCCTTCTCCTGTCTGGTAGTGAATCGAAGAGGAGGCTCGTTGACGCGAGGGATAGGGTCGACCAAATGGACAGGAAAAGCAACCGCGATGCCGTGAGAGAAAGGACAAGAACCAAGGTTGAAGAGAAAAGTAGCTTGCCGGGGAGCAGTGGAGGGAGCTTTCGGTGAATGAGAACGAAAAACGAATAAGAAGGGACTCGAGAAATTAGGAGAGCAGAAAAGGACAAGGCAGCAAATTAAAACGGGGATGTAATTATTCGGGGCCAGAAACAGAAAGGCGCCACAAAACAGCAGACGGGTGGGAACCGAAGCTCTTTTTACATTATGTACTGTGAGAGCATAAGAACAATAAGGCCAACCAGGAAATAAGATCGTGGAGCTTTTGTGGAAGCTCTCTAAAACTGACAAAACTTGAGGCGGAAAAGAAGAAGAAAGGAGATTGTGAGAGAAGGTGGAAGACGATGTGAAAATACGAAGAGAGACGCGGTCGAGAAAACAGAGAAGGGCAAAAGGGCAAGAGGCTGCCAGAGCATCAGGAGAGTTGGTGGCTCTATTGGGAAAGTGCAAGGGGACAAGGGGGAGGGGGATGCGCAAAACTAAGAGGAAATTAAAGTGGGAAAGAGCGCGCGTGTGAGTAGCTTTTCCTGGTCCAGACGAAAAGAGCAGGGGCCAACGGGAGGGAAGGAGCGGCGAAGGCAGCAAGGTCAAAAGAGAAGGGGGCAGTCAAAGAGGTCGAATTGGGAAAGGGCAGAGAAGCACAGGCCTCATGTCATTTGTCACTTTGTCACTTTTGTCACTTCCCCGTTGTCACCGAGAAAGGACAGCGTGCTGTATGGCGCGCGAGAGAGAGAAAAGAGCGAAAATGGCACACTACGAAAGACGTGTACGTGCAATTACAAGCTACACTTTTGAACGGTGCGTGTCCCGTCACATTTGCGAGAACATAGTAGCCAAAGCTGCGCACTCAAGAAAGAAGCGAGGAGGCGCAAGATCAGAGACATTTGAAAAGGGCCAGGTCAGGAAAGAGCGAAGGACACGAAGAAGCAAATGTAGTAAAGTGGATAGTATGAGTGGCCCTCCTGGCCTGGGCAGGAAGGAGTGATGGACATTGGAGGTTGGACATTGACAGCGTCTGTGTTGCACTTGGGGCAAGAGCCCTGAAGCCGGCCGTTGGTTTCTAACAGGCAAGTTCCCCTGGGCGGACATCGAAGCCAGGGGCAGTATGCAGTAACTGAAAGGCCGACGCGGCGAACGCGTTTGGAGGTCAAGAAGGATGCTCAACTGTTCAACACGACTGGGGACTACCGGCAGTGTCTACAGTACATGTACTGTTCTCGCTATTGTTCTGTGAAACAGCGGCGATCATATTTGTCTTTTTTAAGTACCCTCTCTGAGCCTCTCCTCCCTGTCATCTATTTCTCGTTATTGTGTCTGACTTGTCTTTTTCTTTCGTTTCCTTCCGTCCTTTCCGAACTACCGATGTATCAGGTTTCGTCCTTGCATTGAGCAGCAGGCATTGACGAAAGGCTGGCCGTCGAGGTCTGTCCACGGTCGTATTGTACTGACATTGACATCAGCGATGCTGTCATCAGGCCGTTGTCAATCAGATAACCTCGACGCTGACGACTGGGAGCTTTGACGTGATATCTGTCAAGTTTTATATATATATATATGTACTGAGTACGACGTATGGGGGAGGGGCGAACAGCAATTGACTGCAACGCAACGCCAGCAGACGAAAACAGGCCTGGCTCTGGCCTTGCCACATGCATCACGATCGGCGGGCCCGTGTTTTCTTGGCTGAAGTCACCCGAAATGACAGGGGATGCCACTCTCGCTATCTCGCTCCTCGTCAGCTCACCAGCTGTTAAAGTAAAATAATACGGAGTACTCCGTACCTCAGTGCCAATGCGTTGCGGCGTGGGTGGCGGCACCTTGCATTTGGGCTTTCTGGGGTGCATCAAAATATGCACAGGCGCCACTATCAGTGAATTTGACGAGACTCGACGAGAACAGAAGCGTCGTGTGGCTGTTTCGGTTTTGATTGGACATACAAAAGGCAGGTCGGACATTTAGTAAAGGTTCCTGATAACGGTCTTTGTAAAAATACTAGTATCCTATTCGCACGGAGAGAAAAGCAAATATTGGTGGTATCACAGAAAGAGAGAAGGGGGGTTGGAAAAGAAATCCTGTAATGGAAGCAGAAAAAAAAAAGAGAGAAAAAAAAGAAACGAATTCCAAAACATGCAGTATTCTCCGTTATGCCACACACATACAAAGCCCTCACCGAATCGTATAGCCTGCTTGCGCCCAGTGCGGCACGGGCTTCTTGTCCCTCAACAGCTTGGCGCGGACCACGCTCTTGATGCCTTCGGCGCGGTTGGCGACATCAAACACGTCGCGCTTCAGATCGGCCGCCAGCTTCACAAGATCGAGCTGTGCTGTGCCCTTGAGTGTGCGGAGGCGGGCCAAGATTTGCTTGAGTTCGGTGTCCACATAAGGACGCGGGCCAGCAGCAGACGCAACACGCTCGGGTGTCGGCGGAGTCGGAGCCGGAGTCGGGCTATCGCCGGCAGGTGTTGTAGGAGCCTTGGCTTGCGCTTCGACCTCGACCGGGACATCTACCTGCATAGCGTCTGCCACCTTGCCAACTTCCTCAGCTTCCTCAACTTCTCTGGATTCGACCGCTTCGACCACTTTCTCTCTCTCCTCAGCATCCTCACCCTCGCCAGCCTCCTCTTCTGGCTCGCTCGTTACGGCCACGATCATATCCTGGGTCTCCTGCTCGACACTGATGAGAGGGATGCTTGGCTGTCGCACAGCAGAGGTAGCAGCAGCAGCAGCAGCAGCAGTTGTCATGACTGGGCTGTCATCCTGCCCATCATCTTCGTCGTTGCCGTCGTCGTCGTCGTCGTCATTGTCGACTTCGTTGATATCCATCATGGCCTGTTCCAGTAACGCGGTCGGCGGCCGCGACAGGATAATCTGGACCGACTCGCCGGTACGTCTGCTGGCGACAGCAGGCCCATACACATAGCTCGTCTCGTCGTTGTCGTCGTTGTCGGCGTTGTCGTCGTTATCACTCGAATCCCAGTCGGCCGCCATCACTGCTCGCGCGCGCCGAAGGTCGAGCGGTGTTTCAGATTGTTCGAGTTCGGGTTGTTGCTGCTGTTGCCGTTGTTGTTGTTGTTGTTGTTGTTGGTGGTGGTGCTGTGGCGGTGGTGCTTGGGCCCTCTCCTCGCTCGGTGGCCGTCCCCGCTTCCGCCGCTTTTGTGTCTGTGGCGCCCGGTTCACAGCGGCCTCAATGGGCATGAATTCACCGTCGTCTTGTGCGTTTGTTGCTTCGTGGGTGGCCTCTTGTGCCGGCTGCCGTGCAGCTCCTTGTGCGGCTCGGGCTCGTTCGATGGCCACCCACGCCAAGCCGAGCTCGTCCTCCAACATGTTGAGAAGTGGCTTCAGCCGGCTCCGGTCCCGTCGCTTGGTGGCGACCGACACGGGCGGCGGGGGTGCATCTGTGTCATTCTGTCGCTGAAACGAGCGGTGCCCAGCTTCGTAGTCAAAGTCGTCGTCTTCCAGGTACGTGATCCGGCCTCCGGGATGCGGCGGTCGGCACGGTAGCCGAGCTCCCAAGCGAGCGCATTTTCGAGGCGAGTGATCCAGCCGGCCACGCGCCTTGCCGTGTCCAACGTAATGGGGATCATCTTCACCGTCTTGCGCGGCACGTAGATGGCTGCTACGCCCAGCTCTTGATCGGGCAAGCTGCCGCCCATGGCATAGACCGTCTCAAGAAGCTCCACGGCTTTAGGAATCACAAACTCCACCAGGTCGTCGGCCAGCAGCCAGCGGAATCGTACCGTCTCGCGGGTAGTGTCGACGGCATAGGTCGTCAGTGGCTGGAGTGCATCGTGGCAAACACCATTCACAAGGCCGTTGATTGCAGAAAAGAGCGGGGCACTGTCACAGTCGTGGTCTTGCAGGTACTGCCTCTGAATGCGCATGTCGAAATTCTTAATGTCGATGGTCCGTTGCGCGTTCGGTCGAGGCACTCGCACATAAACATCAATGAGATGCCCGAGCTGTTTGCAGAAGGTCTCTAGCCTGCTGTGTGAACGGCTCCGGGCCGAACTGGCCCGGGTCGATGTGCTGCCAGTTCAGCCCAATTTTCCAGGTTGCTTTGCCGGTCCAGCCAGCGCTGCCCATGAGCTCGATGAGCGCATTCAGCGTCTTAGTCGAAAGAGACGTTGTCATGGGCGGTGCCGCAGATGTTGAAGATCCTGGTATTTGTGGCAATACCTCTGCATCGTCCTCGTTATTGTCGTCCTCGACGTTTTCGTCGTTCAAGTCGTTGCTTTGGGGCTGGACATCTGTTAGGCCGCTGTCACCCGTTGCCTGTGGGTCTCTTGTATTGTCTGTGCACTCCTTTGAGAGGATGGTTGTGCGCCATTGGCTCCGGCCTCGGCACTATCGCCTGCTCCTGGTGCGTCCGGCTCGGTGGTTGGCTCCCGTCCCCGCAATCGACTCGACATCCGCGAAGGGATGGGTGCTGTTGTTTCTCGGTCTTGCTGCTGGATGGTGACCGTTCTGGTGTGCCTTTGGGTGCAGCCTCCTCCATTTCTTCCTCTCTCTCCTCTACTTGCTCCTTGCCGTCCCCTTCTCGATGTTTGTTCTGGCCTCGACTTCTTGTCTCTTCTGTTGAAACTTCAAGCTCCTTTGCTGGTGCTTCGCCCTCATCAGCTTGTCCCACATCCTCCTCCTCCTCCTCCTCGTCCTCCTGGCTCCGTGGATCGATTTTCGTTTGTTGCTGCTCGGTCTTTTGTTGCTGCCTTGTTTGTTCCTCTGCTTCTGGCTGCTCTGCCACTACCTCTGTCTCGGCCTCCCCCACCTGCTGTTTCGTTTGTGCAGCCCCGCCTCCGGCTGCGCCCGCCCAATAGCTGCCGACATTTGTTCCAGCACGTTGGTCACGCCCAATCGGCCCCTGCGGCTTCGGTTTGTCGCCGCCGTCGGTCTAGGTCTCTCTACTGCCGCTTTGCGTCGTCGCTTTCGTGGTGGCTTTTTGGGCTCTCGTGCACAGGCGCAGCGTCACTCTCATTGGTCTCGTTCTCGTCGTTGTCGTCGATGACGTCGTTTTCGCCATCGCTCATCAAGTTCCAAAGGTTTTCAAGTGAGGAGGGTTCGCCGTCCTCTTGTTGTTGTCGCTGTTGCCGCCGTCGCTCTTGGCTTTCTGTCTCCTCCTGTGCCTGCAGCTGGCTCTGAATTAGGTCATCTACCGGCTCGTCTGCCGGCTCGTCTGCTGGCTTTTCTCCCTCCTCGTAGAGCTGGAGAGGCGGAAAGATGGAGCTGTGGCTGCTGTGCTGCTCCTCCTCTCCGTGCGGCAGTGGCAGCTCATCGTCCGAGTCGATCGCGTCTTTGGGTGGTCGACGTGCCGGGCCCGTAGCAAACGGCGCCATCGCGCGCCGTCGCTCCATTGTCCGTGACGGCGTAGTCGAACTCGGCATGCGTTCTTGTTATGGATTTGGTGGTGTGGGTGTTGGTATTGGTGGGAACAGCACTCGTGCGGCCATTCGGTAGGCCCCTTTGTAAGACCTTAACGCGTCGCGAATATGGATAGAGGCTACCGAGTCTCTCCGTCCGCGGGCTGTTTCTAACGCCGTCCAAAACTGTTCGCTTTCCGAGGTTGATTGTGTTGTCGTCCGATCTTGTCGCGTCCAATTCATGTTAGGGTAGTGGTGCAGAGAGAACGCCAAGAATCTCCTACAGCGCGGCTGGCAGGCGCTGTTGACATCAGCCCTGTGGTTAGCCGTTAGCCTGACAGTCGCGTTCTAGCGCGTCTGAGGGGCTAGAAGCCTTATCCAACCAACACTTTCACTTACACAGCTTCACCTTATGTCACGCAGTCTACGAAAAAAGAATGCTGCAGACAAAAGAATTGGTTTGCACTTTTTTCTTGTGCTTCATATGACAGATGGAATGCGTAAGAGCTTCGTAAAATCTATAAATGTGCTGGCCCTAAACGAAAAATGCTGACAACCCGACTGTCTTGTAGCCCGTAAATAATTCCCGAGAAAGAAAACAGATTGAAAAAGAAGAAGAAGAAGTCAAAACAAATCAAGAGAATATAATCGAGAAACCGGAAGATAAGCATAAAACCCCATAAATCATAAACGCCGCCCAGAACCCATCAAATTATCGTGCCCGTCGTATTGTGCGCCATGCCCGCGAAAGTAAATAGAACGCCCGCCATCGTCTTCAGATGGCCGTGAAAAGAATATATGGCACCAGCCAGTTCGCCCAATGTAAAAAGCCCAATGTTTCTAATGACGGACGGCGGAAGTCCGTATGATCCATAACAAGAGAGACCGCGGGGCACACAATGTATGGCCACCAGCCGGCCATCTCGCCGTACCCGCGGAACGAGTTTCGGATGGTCGAGGTGGCCACCGCAGTAGCCGCGAGCGTGTCTAGCATGTCGTTTGTCATATTGTTCGCCTGGACCAGCAGGCGACTGTGTGCATCGAAATCAGAGAATAGTGCTTGCGTCACACCCTCGAGCTGTGACATGCCCTTATATCAATTTTGTGTCAGCGGACGGGAGTGTCACCGCATAAAAGAACAATGATCTTACCCTCTCAAGAGCCTCCTGCCGAGAAGCTAGGTCGGTTGTCTGGAGCTGAGTGTATTCCTGCTCTGTTAGGACAACGAGAGTATGGCCCATGATAGACAACTGTGTGTGCACTCACAATTTCTCTTCGTAGGGACAGTGCTGATTCGAACGCTCCCCGCATAGCAGTGTTGACTGCATCCACATCGCTGCTCACTCTCTGCTGCACCACCTCAACTGACTGCTCATATGCGAAGGCAAGCTCCGAGTTGCTCTCGAGCACGGTCTTCACCAAGATACTGATAAGTTGCTGTAGCGCTAGAGCGGACTGTGCGCCATCTTCAACCGACGCGGTCGCCTCGCGTACAGAAGATACGAGATCCTTTTTCAAGAGAGACTCCATGTCGCTCAACTTCTCCCAAAGTGCGTCCACCACGGGGAGAACACGGTCTAGACGTTCCGCGGCATCCTGTACCACGGTATCCCAGACTCCCATGCGCCTTTGGAGCTCGGCCTCAACGTCGTCCGTCAGTTTCGCCATGACTCTCGTGAGTTTCTGGAACACGAGTATATTTTGGGCTGGAGAGTTAGTGTGCATAGATGATACCGCACTTCAATGGGGGCGAGCTTACTCTTCTCATGATCGGCCCGCGCAGCTTCACAAAATCGGACGGCCTTGTGGCTGTAGCTAACCCATGTGTTCCATGCTGAGGGTGACTCGCCCAGTCCGGCTAGGCAAGCTCGTATCTGCGATTCAGGCACATGTAGCTGTGCCGTGTCGCTGAGGGGTATTCGGCTCAGTGTAGGCTCACGGAACGGCTCGCACGCCGGCGGGATACTGAAGCTGGCCCGCTCGAGGTCGCAGATGGCGAGGCTGGCTGCGTACGAGTCAACAAAGTCCCGCGCTATGCGCCCGCTTTCTGTTAAAGCTGTGGCATCGTCCTTGCCTTCGAGCACCTGGCAGTTGTTGACGAGCAGTCGGGCGGCAACGCGGTGACATAGTGGCTGAGTTTCCAGCTCTTGCAGCTCAGTCAAGGCGAGCTGGTAGGGCACGGATCGTTTCGCGCCTGTCTGCAAAAGGCTGGACGGGCTTATAGTCGAAGAAGAGAGGTTGATACCGCGGTCTATCATATCAGTAATTGGTCGCATTGCTGTGAGGGAAACGCATTGTTCGAACCTAATTTTGCTTCGTCCTTGGAGACCCACGGGATTGCTGCGATGGGTGGCAGGAGAGCTTGTATGACGAACAACGTCGCCCACAAGTTTTCAAAGTACATGTCTCGGTGACTCTCAATTGGGTGGACCTGATGGGTGTAAAGGCGTTTGTGTTTTGTTAAGATGTTGTCCGAATGTTTCGGTGTGGCGCATTGAATTGATAAATATGTTCACCTAACCGACCCGGAATGAAGAGGAACGAAGAAGAAGCGAGGCAAAAAATAACGAATCAAATGGAAAATCACTACACGATAACAGAAAAATAGAGAAAAAGGAAAGGATAAAGGAAGTAAAAAGAAAACGAAGATCACCGATTTTGCGATATGATTTGGAGGTCTATGTGCTGAGCCGGTCGCGAGAAGGGTCGTTCCAAGCAACTGTCTGTGAAATGTACCACTTTGAACCTGATGGCTTGTTGTCAATGATCAAGAATGACACGGATTTGCGACAGATACAAACATCGAGAAATAACAAAAGAAAAGAAATTCATCAAAGATTGAGCATTTTCAGCCCCTGAAAGTCAGATGTTCTTAATACAAACCTGAGTTTACTGTCAGGGAAGGAACGGCGATGGTGCGTTCCAAATAAGGAAGGTTTGAGGGCCAGCGCGACGAATTACACGGCAGGAGCGCCAGCTGGGACCCACGCCAAAAGTTGGGTTGATGAGTGGATCGCGTAGTCACGTGTGGCCATCCGCGAAACCGGGACCCAGAAAAATCGGTTACAGCGCTGTTCCAATTGGCCGCTAATTTTTTTTGAGAGCTTCGACTTTCTCGTCAATCGAACGGTATCGCGAGATCGACCAAGACGAAGACGAGGGACGACGACGACGACGATTGACGACGGCGAGCCATCGCAACCCGAACTTCTCGACACACAACATCACACACCTATACGGCCCTCGACATGTTCGCCCCAAGACGAGGGCAGGCGCTCGCAAGAGCGGTTGAGTGCTCGGTTGCGGCCGCCGCGGCTTCGGCCACGAGAACGACGACCACACGGCGCATGGCTCTGCCAACAATCGCTGCCACCACCCAGAAGTGCACCCGTGCCTTTTCGGCCACAGCCACACAAAACTCCAAGCTTGGCCGGACACCCATCTCGATCCCGCCCAACGTGGAGCTGACGATTGGCGAGCCGATTATCAAGAAGGACCCGACCACATACCTGCGGGTGCCGCGGAGGACGATATCGGTGCAAGGCCCCCTGGGCCAGCTGCAGCTGACAATGCCACCGTTTGTCCACCTCGACCACGACGCGAACGCACGGCGCCTTACGCTGAGCGTTGAGAACCGCCAGCTCTCGCAGCAGCGGGAGATGTGGGGTGAGTACAGATATCCGGAGAAGAAGAAGAATGGCTGTGCATTGGTTTGAACACATACTGACTTTACAGGAACGATGTGGGCACTCCTCAACCGGCACATTATCGGCGTGTCCGAGGGTCACACAGCTGTGCTGCGGCTGGTCGGTATCGGTTACCGTGCGACAGTGGAGGAGCGGCCCGAGCTGGAGGCGTACCCGGGCCAGAAGTTTGTGGTGCTTAAGCTGGGCTTCAATCACCCGGTGGAGATGGGCGTGCCCAAGGGCATCTCGGCCAGCACACCGCAGCCGACGCGTGTTCTGCTCGAGGGTATCGACCGTGAGGAGCTCATGACGTTTGCGGCAAGCATTCGCAGATGGCGGCGGCCAGAGCCCTACAAGGGTAAGGGTATTTTCGTTAACGAGGAGACGATTAAGCTGAAGCAGAAAAAGATCAAATAGACGATGTGCGCCGAGTTGTGCGCGCGCGTGTGTTGTTTCTTTTCTTCATTGGTGTGTGGGAAAGCAACTGCAGGGGAATAAAGCATTGCGCATTATATGTATAACATCTTCGTCTATTTTTTTTTGGTATGGGTTGTAAACTACACTATGGACCATCTTTTTTCAAGTAACGAACAAAAGCCACCATGGCGTGCTTACCGTTGATGCCATTGGCTTCCCAAACGCCCACGTTCAACTATTATGCTTGGGTGGCAACAGGCCGCACGAGAACAGTTTCCGTTTGCAGTCACGCGACAGACCGCCGCCTCGAAGTCTTTTCGATGATTGCAGTTCCCCAGAACCTCGTCATCCAGAATCTCTATATGTGCTAGCCTCCCTAGTTCATCCAACTACGGCGAGACCTTGAGGACCGTCTGCACAACGTTCAGCACAGTTGCGTGAATATCCTTGGGCGCTGCCACAACACCCTTATTCTCGGCCAGCGTCCGGCCACGGCTGAAGTCGAGACGGCGACCCAGCGTGTCCGTCACCTCGCCACCGGCCTCGCGCACAATCAAGTCACCGGCCGCGTGGTCCCAAATCTTCTCCTGGTAGGTTGCCGACACTGGGAGACGCAGATAAATGTCGCCTGCACCGCGCGCAATCGAGCCGTACTTCGCCTGTGAGTCCATGCGCACGCTCGGCTTGGTGATACCCAGCATGCGTGCAATCTGTGCCGACTCGTCCTGGTTGGAGTGGCCGGCCTCGACGCTCTCGCAGAATGACGCCTCCGCCAGGCCGTTTGTGCTGGACAACGGGTTCATGCGAATCTGGCGACTAGGAGCCACGTTGCCCGTCGTCAGAGGCCGGCTGAAGGCGCCGTCGCCCTTGACGGCCGAGAAGAGAGCGCCGACATTGCTGCCCTCGTCGGTCTGGTTGGCGCCGACATCGGTCGTCAGCTTGACGGCATCGTCGGCCGGCAGGTTGGGGCAGCCGAGCACGCCGACCTTGACGTCGCCGTCGACAATCAGGCCAACACAAACGGCGTACTGGCCACCGCGCAGGAAGCCCTTGGTGCCGTCGATGGGGTCGATCGTCCAGATGCGGCCCTTGGCGCCGCCGTTGCTCTTGCCCTGGTCGAGCAGGTCGAGCATGGCATCAATGGTGGGAATGGGGCCACCCAGCGTCTCCTCGCAGCGGCATCGTCGAGCTTGGCGTTCTGGACAAAGCCCCAAATGGTATCCCGCAGGTTGGCGTCGGAGCGCAGCTGGTCGGCCTCCTCCTCGGCCACGATCTCGTCGGTGGGAAGTGGTGACGCAGCGCGGAAATAATCAGGGCCTGGGCGCCAAAGTCGCCAATGGTGACGGGCGACTTGTCGTCCTTGGAAACAGTGCCCTTGGCCTTCTCGTGGAACACACGCTTGGTGAGGATGGCAGCACGCTGGACGGCTAACTGAGCCACCTGCAGCTCCTTGACGTATGCTGGACTCGCCATGTTTGTGGTGGTGGGATGGGTAGAGGAAGAGGCGAAGAACCGGGTCTGGGGGAGAGATTGGCAGGCCTTGGAAACCCACGTTCGACGGACGAGGAGGAGAGCGAAGGCCAGGGCGAGAAACGAGAGGGCGAGGAGTTTGCGGAAGGAGAAGAAATGCTTGTCGCGGGATAATGATGCTGCTGTCTCGAAAGGCTAGCCGGGACAGGGTCTGTACGGATGTTGTCGTCGGAGGGAGGGTGTTGGTCTTGATTCTGTTTTGTGGCGTCGTGCATGAGGGAAACAGAAATGGTATGGATGCTTGCTAGTCGTCGTCGTTCACTGGGTAGCTCCTGCAGGTTTTCACATTTTCGTAAGCCCGCGCAAGACGAGTTATGATGTAAACGGGCAAGAGCTAGTGACTACCCCGCTGGTCTTCGATGCGCTGTCGCTGCTGGGCTCCACAAAATGTGCAGAGTTCTCTTAGGCTGTACCTTTTACACCTAGTTTAATAGAAGAAGTACTTCGCTTCGAACTGCCGTTGCGCTGCACCTGCAGGGAAGGCGCGACCTAGCAACGAGGCAGTCGCACGCGGCACAGGCACAGCACAGCAACGCCAGCGCATATTGGACGCCCTATTGGCTACAACTGCCCCCTGGGCCCTGGCTGTCAAACCATCTCGTCTGTGGGTTTTTTGAAAGCATCCTTTTCACCACAACACGAAACGACAACGTTCTTTGTTTCGGCTCTCTTTATGTCTTGCCTTTCTCGCATAGCAGCCCTATTGATGACTTGACGACTCGAAATCGATTCTTCCCTCCTCTCCCTCACCACAAGCCCCCTCGGTTGTTTAATTCTACGCTTCTCCCTTGTCTCGACAAACCTCGGAACTCCACGTTTGACAGCCTTGCCACATAGAGCACCAGCACCGACGGTTACGACACAGCAAGCTTGGAAAAGCCAGTACCGACGGGACGGCACTGACAGTGAGTGACGTGCATTGCAAGGCCCTTTCCTGAGCGGTCCTCGGCTCGCGAAACGACAGACAGAAAGCGCACTTTAAAAACACAAGAAAACATGAATGCGACGAAGCGAAAATTCAACGCCCTCCTCCAGGGGATCGGCACGCGATCTACCGGTTCCGTTTCAACAATTGACAAGAACGATGTCTCGCGCCCATCTTCCGTGGAGCTCGGCTGGGTGGTATTGGAGTTGGGATCGTTGGAGAGCGGGAGGGCAGCACATCTCGACTTTCGACCTCGACGCCTCCAAGAGCCGGTCTCGAGACAGACGCAACAGCAGCAGGAATGACGAACACAACGACGAACACAACGACGGGAAGAACGTCCGACATGTTGCTTTCCTCTCCATCACGAGCGGCCACGGCCGCAACAACGGCGACGACAACACCAAACTCGGCAGCGGCCAGTCTCGAGTTTCTTGCAAAACGGCGACGCATCGCTAACAGTGGTGCAACCCTGCGCGACACGACGGGCAACGCAGCTGTGACACCATCAAACAGCATCCTGCGCAAATGGGGCACGACCACACCCCGGGGGAGCTCGACCACTACTGGTCCGACGACACAGGGCTCGGCAGCGGCACTACCCGCACCCCGGTACTGCCCAGGCGACCGCGACCAGCTTCTGCGGCGACTGGCCACGTTCCAGGAGCTGACGGACTGGACGCCCAAGCCCGACCGGATCAACGAGATTGAGTGGGCTAAGCGCGGCTGGGTGAGCCAGGGCAAGGAGCGGCTGCGGTGCACGCTGTGCAGCAAAGAGCTGGTGGTGCTTTTGGGCCGCGCCAAGGGTAGTGAGGCGGAGGGCAACAGCAGCTCAACACCCGAGTCGGCGGAGGCAGCGGAGGCGGCTGTGGTGGACAAGTATGTCGATCTGATCGTGGCGGCACATGAGGAGGACTGTCTGTGGCGCAAGAAGGGCTGCGACGATAGCTTGTTGCGGCTGCAGCTGGCCAGTCCGAAGCAAGCGCTCACCGACCTTCGCCAGCGCTACGATGAGCTGTGCGCCCGCAAGGACTTTTTGCCGTACGAGTTCAACCTGCGGCTGCCCGACGGCCTCGACATTGATGCTGTTCTTGCGACCCTTCCCCCGACGTTCTTTGACGCGTCCTCGACTGTTACGTCCACAACAACCCCTGCCACTCCTTCCCCTGCCGCACCTTCTTCTCCAACCGTTCTCCCAACCGTGTTGCACTTGCTCTGGCCGTCATGGGCTGGCAGGGCCTGACCAACAGCCGCATTGGTGCCGTGCCCAACTCGGCATCGTGCCATACCTGCCTGCGCCGCCTAGGCCTGTGGATGTTTAAGAGCAAGCAGGTCGACCTCGAGACGAACACGGTGCTCGAGCCAGCGCCAATGGATCATCTCGACGCCGTGCATGAGCACCGCTTCTTCTGTCCGTGGAAAAATGGTGCTCTCCAGCGAAACCCAGGTGCACGTTCCATTCGGAACGGCAAGAGCGGCACTGCTGCTGAGCCGACCCCTGGCTGGGGCGTTTTGGTGCAGATGCTCAAGAACGACGCCTATCTGCGCAACCGGATGGCAGCCGGGCCAACCTCCAGCCGGCTGCCGCCCACACCATCAAAAGCAACACCAGGCGCTGCCCCTGCAACGCCCGGGCGTCAGCCTGCTACTGCTGTCGACACTGACGGTAGCATTGCTGGCACACCTGGCACACTGCTGGGAACGCCAAAGACACCGGGCACGGGCAGTGGCATCTTTGGCGACCGCGAGGCACGCGAAGAGGACGATGCGGCTCGCGATGCCAAGGACAAGGAGCGTTGGGCGCGGCTGCGGCGTGTCAAGAGCTTGTTTGATACCAAGGCACAGTGGCCAAAAAGCTGAAGCGGGCGGTGTCGGGAGTACCAGCCGGCCGGGGACGGGGCATTCGAACTCCTCGCTGCGTCCCGAGAGTCAGGGCCCATAACGTTTGTGGCAATTTTGTAGGAACGGAGCAAAGTTTGTGGTGATTCATCTAGCGAGCATTGCATGCATTATTTGATTGTATCTATCTCTAAGCGAATGCCTATCGGTCTGTTTTCCCATAAACAAGGAGGGTATCTGCATCTATGTTGTATAAATTCTCTGTTCTTTGTGATGTCTCTTTACGTCTCCCTTTACCGCTCTTTCTTCTCGTCATCTGCCGCATCGTGTTTAGCTTGGTGTTCCGCAGCCTTGGCCGCCGCTGCCGCCGCTACTGCCGCCTCGACTGCCTCTGCCTCCTTTGCCGCAGCCACCTCTTTTCCACACCGCAGCCACACATCGTAGCTCGTCAACAGCGTCGTAAAGAGCATGACACTGCCCACCGTCGCCGGCTGCAGTGGTGTCCAGCCGACAATCGCCCCGGGCAGCAGAGTATCCGCCGCATCGGCCACGACGCGACGGCCTAGCACCGCCAGTCGGGCCCGCAGTGCCCGCAACCACGTGCGCCGCGTCGCCATGCGGCCCTGCACAATACGGCGAAGGCGCAGCCGCTCTTCGTTTAGGCTTGCCGCCTTGTCCTCGTCCTCGTCCTCGTCCTCGTCCGCCTTGCCGTCCCCCAGCTTGCTCCCCATGTTGCCCTGCTTCTCCTCTTCTGTGGGCGGCGGCAGCGGCAGGTCCCGCGTCACATTGGCCATGCGCACGAGCGTGGCCAGCACACTGCAGCTCAGCGACAAGAACCAGTAGCGCTGGCCTTGGACGTTGAGGTCGTTGGCACGCTCGGGGCCCCACACAGCAAGGCCGGGCACGTCCAAGGCGTCGACAATGGTGGCCGTTTCCAGGATCAAGTAGATGCCGGCAAACGAGCGGGCGAATGCGTCCAGCCAGGCGTCGAGCCGCACCCGTCTGCTCTTGGGCGCCTTTTGGCTGGCTGGGCCGACGCCGCCGCCGCCGCCGCCGCCGCCGCCGCCGCCACCGCCCAGAAGGGTTGTCCATGACTGGTGCGCCAAGTAGAAGCTTTCGATGAAGCGAAACATGCGGGAGAAGCGGCGGCCGAGGTTGACACGGTCCCGGGCGCCCACGAGCATGAAAACGGTGGACTCGTGCGCGGCAACACTAGTGACTGTACGAGGAAGCTTCCCGTGTGCACGAAGGCGGTTGCATAGCCGACGAGCACGGGCACGCTGACAACGATCTGGAGCAGCGAGTGGACAAGGCGCAGAATGCGCTCGAGGCCGACTAGTGTACAGTCAGTACATGTGATACAGTCATGTATCTACGAAATATGCAGACATACCAGAGTCCGTCGAGAAGACAATGAGCTGTTCTATCGACATGGCGACGGCTGGGGTGTTTTTCTTGATATTTGCTGGAAGAAAGAGAGGAAGCTGTCGAGACCACACAACGTGATGGTGTCCAAGAAAACCTAAGCGAAGGCGAAATGAGGTTGATAGGTATGTCTTGAAAGACAAGCCAAACACGCAAACACCAAAAAAGACCAATAAAGCAACGCGAAACGGACGACGTCGCCGATATCGTGCAACTGAGGACGGATTGACCGCTTTCTTGTTTTCGGTTGCGATAATCAGGGTATTATCTCAGGCACGGTGTGCGCTAATTTGTGGCGGACCATTGAGCGATTGGAAGCGAGCAAGGTCCCTGTAAATATGGGCCCAGCTAGGGCATCATAAGCGACCAGTAATGCCAAAGACACGGAGAAAGTCTGTCAACGACGTGCAGGTTTTACTGGTATATCATATCTGTCGAACGAGACTGCATATACGTCGTAATTATGAAGAATTTGATGTAAATATAAGCTCACCCAACAGCTCCTAACACGGGTTTAAATACAAGTGGTTGTGTTTTCTTGAGAAAGATGGGAGAAGCAGGCGAGAGAAAAGCAGCAACTGAACAAGAAAAAGAGAAAAAAAGAGAATAAAAGAGAACAAAAGACAAAACGGAAAATGCAACAAGAAATTTACACAAATGAGTCCGTCCCGCTTCCTGTCTCTTGTCTTTTATATGATTATGTTTTTTTCTGTGAATTTTTTTTTCGGGCGGGCATCAAACTGCACCTTAAGTTATCCTCTTCTCTTCCCCTCAGTGGCTTACTGTCCCGGAGCAATCAGCTTGCCCTGCTGGCGTGCGTCGTGCGTCCAGCCACCGGCCAGCGCAGAGCCGCCGTTCTCGGCAGCGAACTTCTGCATCCGCGCCTCGAGCTCTGGGCCGGAAGTGGCGGATAAGACCCTGGATGGGCCAAGCGAAAGCCTCACCGAGAGCTGGTAGCATGTTAGTAAACAGTACAAGATGAGTTGAGCATGTGTGTGTGAGTGTGTGTGAGTGTGAGTGTGAGTGTGAGTGTGTACGTACCGCAAATGGTGTGACCCTCGACCTGCTTGGTCAGCTCCTGCAGCATGTCAATCTCGCGCTCGCGGCCCATGCCCTTCTCGAACCGCGTCATGATCTGCTCCGTCCACTTGCTGCCCTCACGGCACGGCGTGCACTGGCCGCACGACTCGTGGCGGTAGAAGTGGCTCAGACGGCTGATGGCGCGCACAACGTCGGTGCTCTTGTCCATGACAATCACGGCTGCCGTGCCCAGACCCGACTGGCTGTCCTTGAGCGCGTCAAAGTCCATAATCTGGTCGTCGCACATGTGCTTGGCAGGATGGGCGTCGACGAGCCGCCGGGGATGACGGCCAGCAGGTTGTCCCAGCCGCCGCGGACACCGCCACAGTGCTTGTCAATCAGCTCGCGCATCGAAATGGACATTTCCTCCTCGACCGTGCAGGGGTTGTTGACGTGGCCGCTGATGCAGAACAGCTTGGTGCCCTGGTTGCGCTCGCGGCCAAAGCTGGCGAACCAGCTACCACCGCGGCGGCAGATGGTGGGCGCCACAGCGACGGTCTCGACGTTGGTGACCGTGGACGGGCAGCCGAAGAGACCGACGGCAGCAGGGAAGGGGGGCTTGAGACGGGGCTTGCCGGGCTTGCCTCGAGCGACTCGATGAGCGACGTCTCCTCGCCGCACACGTAGGCGCCGGCGCCGCGGTGGATGTAGACGTCAAAGTCGTAGCCGGAGCCGCAGGCGTTCTTGCCAATCAGGCCGTCTGCGTACGCCTCGTTGATGGCCTTTTGCAGGACCTCGGCCTCGTAGATAAACTCGCCGCGAATGTAGATGTAGGCGGCGGTGGCGTTCATGGCGCGACCCGAAATCAGGCAGCCCTCGACCAGCTTGTGAGGGTCTTTGCGCATAATCTCACGGTCCTTGCACGTACCAGGCTCACCCTCATCGGCATTGACCACGAGGTAGCGCGGCTTGTTGTCTTTGTCCCAATCCTTAAAGTTCATAAAGGACTGCCGTCTTGTCAGTATTGTTTCAGTCATGATGTAGTATGTCACCGGGCGTCTGTGTGTGTCTCTCTCTGTGTGTGTGTGTGTGGGGAGGTAAGCCTACCCATTTCAGGCCCGACGGGAAACCGGCACCACCGCGGCCGCGCAGACCCGACGCCTTGACCTCGTTGATGATCCAGTCGTGGCCCTTGAGGATGATCTCCTTGGTCTTGTGCCAATCGCCCATCTTCTTTGCGTGCTTCAGATCCGGCGGGTAGCGGCTGTACAGGTTCTGGAAGATGCGGTCCTGGTCCTTGAGGCCGCCGTACACCCGCTTCTTGGGCTGCTCGGGGGTGGCATCCTGCACCGTGGCCATGGAACGGCGCGACGACGACGAGAAGGTCCGGCGGGCCGGTAATGAGGAGGGCGACGATGTCGAAGAAGGAGAGGTGGTCGAGGAGATGGCGGGAGCGACGCGAGCGACGGCCGAAGCAGCCGACGCCGCCTTGGGAGCGGCAGATGCGCTACGGGATAGCATATTGAGAGTTGTGGAGGGGGTGGGAGTCGGAAGTGGTGATGTCGGGACGGGTGGTGATTGAATGTGGCGGAAAAGCCCTCGGCTGCGCAAATTGGAGCAGAATGCAGAGGAAGCAATCCAATGGAAGGGCCTGCCGGGCGGGTGTCGTCGGAGAAGGGCAGGAGTCGGTGTGTGTCCGGATGAGTGAGCGAGACGCAGCAAGTGGTGAGAAGAGGGACTTTTTCACGCTGGAGCCGCCCCGTTGTCCGTTTCGTGGAGAGTCGGGAAAAGGCGAGCAAAAAAGCTGTGATGGGGGAACGGGGGGAACCACCAACTTGAGCCGGGAAACTTCTCTCGCGGGTCACGTGAATGAAGCTGTGGAGACCCACCGAGCCAATCAGCGCAGCTTGAAAGCTAATACTTGGATGCCAAATGTGCGTAACAGAGTGCACACCCCGACGCTGCTGAATTGAAATGCAGCTGACTGTTAATTTTTACAGAATTTCAGTCAATTTAAAGATTCCAGTCTCAAGACCAATTGATGTCGATGCCGTCACATATTGGACCCAGCACATTCGGCTGGGCCGTTTTAGATATTCTTGGTGGACGTTGAGCACAGCCGAACGCTGATTGGCTTACGCCCCTGAGTATCAAAAGACCCACTCTCTGCGACCTCCGACGGAGCTTACCTGAATATCAATACATCAGGCCCACAAGGTCTCAACGTCGGTTGACAACACAGAGAGACACATACCGCGGTCCAACTCTCGATTGCTTTCTTTACGGAGCACACTCTTTTTACTCACCCTGGTTGCTAGCTACGCACCCTTGTCGCCATGTCGAAACGCCATTCGATGATGCCAGCGGCGCCGCCGACGCCCGTCCACTTTGTGACGGACCGTACCGGCGGCGGCGGCGGCCCGGTGGTCATGGCCGATGCTGTTTATGTGGTTGGCACGTTTCCCGTGACCATCAGCGGTGACTCGGTCATTCACCCGCGCGCACGCCTCGACGCCAAGGGCGGGCCCGTCAACATTGGCCGGCGGTGCATTGTGGAGGAGCGCGCCGTCGTGGGCGGCGGCGCTGCGTTCTCGGCGGCGAGCAGCAACGTGTCCGTCCCGGGGAGTTTTCCGTCACCCGAAGGCAGCGTAACACTGGGAGACTATGTTTCGGTGGAGACGGGAGCGGTGCTGGAGGCGGGCGCGGTGGTTGGGCAGGGCAGTGTTGTGGGCGCACGAAGCCAGATTGGCAGTGGTGCCGTAATTGGGAGGGTGAGCCATTCTTTCCCCCCTCCCTCTAGCATTCTAGCATTTTCGTTTGGTTTCATACTAACGGTGTAGTACTGCACACTCGCTCCTCGGAGCCGGATCTTGCCTGGCGAGCGCATCCCTGACTTCACAGTGGTGTACGGCCAGCAGCGACGGCGAGACGGACGTGTGGGCTCGGCCGAGGCACGGCACAAGCATCAGGCGCGCAAGATTGAGGTGCTGCGCAAGCTGATCCCCAGCGTGCCAGAGAAGTACATGGTACAGTAGGGCCACGAGATAAAAGGTGGCGAGAGGCAGATACGGCTGTGCACGATGCGTCATGAAGCGTCATGATTTTCATTAGATACCCAGACTTGCTTGCAGTCTATAATGATTTTTGAACGAGTTGAGTTCCGGCTTTTCCCCAAAACGAAACAATTCCCAAAAGTAACGACCATGTCCATGTAAATGCTACAGATGATGATGTATGTACGCCGTTGTCCCAATGTTTCCCATTTTCCATTCCTGTTTCCGTGATTGCAGTTATGACATTCCAATGTCCGACTGATTTCCAAGATTTTCTGTTTTTTCCGTTTGAGCTTTTTGTTGTCAATTTCCGTTTATGTCTTCGGGTATGAATGTACTGGTGTTTTAGTGTGATTATCGTTAAGCGAGAATAAGACGAGGAGCGACGCTGCACCATATGACCATGGCTACAGATATCTCGCCCTCATCCATTCGCTGGTGCCGATGCCCAGGTTGAGGCGTTGGTTGCCCACCACCGACGTACGGCGGCCGGATCACCGAGGGCATCCTCCAGGGCCTCCTCAATGTCCATGGTACGGTATTCGACCTGCTTGGCCCGGCGGCCGTTCATCCGCGGCAGTGTGCCGTGTGCATAGCCCTTCCACCAGTCGAGCACGGGCAGGTGCGAGTGCATGGTGGCCTCGACGAGCACCTGGTGGTTGAAGACAATCTTTTCGTCTCCCCGCAGCTCGCGCCACAGCTCCAGGACATCGACCTGGCCCCAGCGGGAGGCCACTTTGCAGATGGCGTCCTGATGGCCGCCATTGACACCGCTCTCCTCCCACCAGCGGATCGCATCGACGCGGCCGTATTGGGCGGCGCACATGAGCGACCGGCCCGGTTTGAGAACGACCCCGGGTACGTTGGCAATCGACGCCTCACGCCACCACTCCAGCACGTTGACGTGGCCCTTGGCACTGGCCTGTTCGAGGGCGGCCTCGGTGTATTTGAGCGGCAGACCGGACCGGCGCCACCACTCCAACACATGCAAGTAGCCGTTCTTGGAGGCACCATCCAACGCTTCGGCGTCGTACTGCTTCTCCAGGAAGGAGGGGCTGCGCACCCACCAGTCCAAGATCTCCGTCTTGCCAAAGTATGCCGAAGCCTTGGTGGGCACTGTTTTGCCGTCAAAGTTGCGGAAGACGAGCGGGCAGTGGGCCTCGACGTAGGTCAGGACGTCGGTCAAGGAGAACTTGAAGATGAGCTTGATGGCCAGAGCGGACAATTCGTGGATGGTGGCGGGCGCTTCCGACAGCTTCTGGCAAATCTTGTCGGTCTGTGCGGTCAACAACGTCCATTCGAGCTCGTGCATAAACACGGACAGCGGGTCTTCGGGGTTGGAGGGCTTGCGACACCAGCCGTAGTGTGTGGGCATTTCCAGTTTTGTAAAGACGTCCAGGGCCTCCGCCAACTCCCAGTCGCCCGTGTACTCCAAGATGATGGTCCAGATCTCGGGTGGCAGGCGGGTCTTGGAGCGCTTCGACGTGAATTTGGACTCGGTCACGGCGCGGTCGCCGTTGAGTGCAGCAATATCGACATCGTGGCCCAGTGATAGCAGCTCGGCGTGGTTCTTGATGATGCCGATTAGTTCGGCAAAGCCAGACCACTCCACCATACGTTTGTTCTGTTGATGGTGCTGCGAGTGCGTGAGCATGGCTGCCTGTGAGCCACGGCCAAGAGGCGTCGAAGGGGTGCTGGTGCCGGGGCTGGAGAGGCCGTCGCCCGAGGAGGAAAGTGTGTTGTAGTGCCAAAGGATGGGCGGCAAAACACGCACCCAGTACCATTTCCGGTGCAGCTTGCTAATCTGCCGTTTTGTGACTGGGTTCTCCCACATGTGAGTGGACATGCCGGGCACGAGCAGGATGCGTTTGGAGGCATCCCAGCTCCGCAGGATTTCGAGCAAGAGGGTGTCCGTGATACCGGCCATCATGCGGCCGAGATTGTCAGCGTCGATGGGTGCCAGCACAAGAAGATCGGCCCATGCGACCAGCTCAAAGGCGCGCCGCTGGGTGCACTCGACCTCGCGGCCGGTCTGGCAGCCGGGGAGGTTGTGGCTGGCGCCGGTCGGCTTCATGGAGGACTCTCGCTTGGCGCCGCCGCTACTGAAGTAGTCAACCTCGAGATTCGCAGGGCGCAGCGAGCGGTTGGCAAAAGAAGGGAACTCCTGGGCAAGGCGGTGGGTGAGCTCGTCGACAATGACTTTGACGGTGATTTTGGGCTCCTTGGAGAGACGGACGGCGATGGCCTGGGCATAGGCGATCTCCTTGGGCCCGTTGGCGGCGACGAGCAGCTTGAGGCGGCGCTCCCGCGGCATCTCGTAAAAGGAGGTTGTGGACGGCGTTTTGGGGAGGAAGTTGATAAAGGGAGGTGGAGGATCGTCTGTCGATGGAGACTCCATTTTGACGAGAGTTCGGAGTACAGAGTACGGCGATGTATGGAGTAATATCGAAGGCGATTTGAGGGGGGGTCAAACGGGAGCCAGACGGCAGGGCAAGGGCTGCTGGTTGGTGCGTCTGCAAAGCACACAAAAGGTTGTGGTCACAAACCGTGGTCGTCTGCGATATGATGGATGGTGATTGGCCTGGAGGGCAAGCCAAGTGTTGAAAGCAGCAGTGTCCAAAGTGCACAGCATACAAAGCAGTCCTTTGTTGTTGGACTCTCCGCGGTCGGGGCTGAAAGAAGGAAAGGGAGGTAGGAACTGCACAGAATAGAAGGAGGGAGTATGCAGTCCCTTAGTCGACGGGTATCGTGCAAAAGAAGTAACAGTGCGGAGATGCAGGTCGTTTGCGTCAGAGATGGAGGGAGGTGTGGCTGGCTCGAATCGGGGTATTTAACGTGTACTTCGTCGATAAGTAGTGGATTGTTTGGGCTGTACAAGGGTTCGAGGCGGTGTCGAAGTAGAGTCAACTAGTTTGGCGTACGATATGGCAAAGTGGTCGGATTGTCGCCCCAGAGCAAGGGATGACATGCAATTGGCAAAGTGTAGAGATAGATGAGGAGAGGAGCCCAGAAGGTAAAGATGCGAGGATGCCAGGATGCGTCGTGAACTCTGCAGTCTCCGCGTACGTGCAGCAATGTGATGGGACAGGCGTGGACTCATGGGCCGTGTGCCGAGGGCTGCGAATGGTTGCTTTTTTGCGGCTGCAAGAGTCGGTGAGCAAAAGGGAGGTTTGCTCAATTGAGGCAATGAGGCGAAAGGTCGAACGTCGGATGCGAGAAATCAGAGACGTGTGGTTGGAGTGGCCAGACTGGAAAGCCGCCGGGGTCATTTTGGGGCAGTTGCCATTGGATGACCTCTGTAAAAGAAAGAACAGGGGCAAAGCAGCAGCGCATCGCGCTTTCCCAATTTTTTTTAGTCCTTCTTTATCTTCTTTTTTGCTCGGCAGGCTGCCGCTAGTGTCGCTCTTTCCTCGCTGGTCGCAACGTCGAAGAGGAAGGAAGAGCCGAGTACAGCCCGTTAACAGGTGGGTTGCTGATAGTTTTCAGCGGGTCCCGCTTCTCTTTTGCCTCCCCCTTTTACTGCGTACATCGTATTGTTAAATCGAACGTCTGTGGCTCCTTCCCGATTCCTCACCTCCCTTTCGCTGTGCGGGCGTGCGAGAAACTACCTACTCGGGACAGGGAGTACACCCGCCAGGAAGGAGCCAACGCACCTGCATTGGTATTCCCTGTTCGATACGACGTATCGGTGCTTCGGTCGCACCTGCGCGCGCGCGCGACCGCTGTTCCAGGTACCTGCCAGACACTACGGCCCAGGCCCTGCTAGCGTCTCCCAAGCCTTGTCCCGTCGGCTGTATGATCAAAGAAAGATTGACTTTTTACCTTCTTCTTCCACTTCTCTGGGCCTTTTTTTATCGTTCCCAGCCGCGGCCAGCCGCTATCAGAAAAACTTCCACGAAAACCCCGCTAGAATACCTAAAACCATCCCAAGTACGACGTATCAAGATGTTCCTAGCTGTTCCGGCGGTGGGGACTGACGACGGCGGGTTGTTTTGCCAATGATAGTGGAGTGATTTGGGGAGCTTTAGAGCTGGTTGCCACGAATAGAAGGCGTGGGAGTGGCTGCTCTTTCAAAGTGCCAAGGGGCTTGGTTGCCAAGGGCTGGGGATTTATCCAGGAGCACGAGGAGCAGCAGAGGTTGCATTAATACGGGCTTGAAGAGCATGCGCCGAGCTACACCGGGCATTGGTGGAAGATGCCTGTAGCTCTCCTGATCGACGCGATATCGATTGACAAAGTGCACAATGTTCAGGCATCACCGAGTTTTTTCAAAGGACTCCGTACGTACCTTGTACAAAAAAGATAACAACCGCTGTCGGCTGTTCAGCTGTTCGGCGCTTAACTGGCCACAATCCACAAACACAGTCAGATCACAGCCTCGCATCCGAGCATGTCGGCTTGTCGATGTTCAGACCCGCTGTGCTGACGACATTTGACGAATATGCCGTGATGTGTGACGGCGGGCAAGGACGACAGTGGCATGCGAACATACGAGACGGCAGGCATACCAATCCCACATGGAAGGATATTCTCGCACTCGAAATGTGGATCCGCAGTGTCATGAAATGTGCATTTATTGAATGCGAGCATCGCAAAGTACTGCGTAAATACGTGAAAGTCAATTACAAAAGAACGCTTTCCTCTCAGTAGCCGTTTCCTTCTCTCACGTCGCCGGCTGCACTGCTTCGACAGCCGCCGCTTTTTGGCTGTCCCCGCTGGAACCCGCCGCGTTGCCCGGCGCCACAGCCGCCGCCGCGTTGTTGGCCATCTTCTCGAAAATGCTAAAGTCGAGCGGCAGTCGCTCGCCGAGCCACATGGCACGCTGCGAGTGGTTGCGGCGCTCCGTGGTAATCTTGCTCACAGGGTCGGCCTCGCCACCGTCGTCGGTGGTGTTGGGGTGGACGAGGACCGAGAGCGGGCCGCGCCAGATGGACAGCCAGGGGATGAAAGCGCCGAACTGGGCGGGCGTCAAAAGGTCGATTTCGAACATGGCGACGGGGTGGGGGCCGATGGGGCGGTCCCAGAAGCGGTAGATGCGTAGCTCGGGGACTGCAGGCCAAGCACGAGACCCGAGACCCGAGGCGTCAGCCGAGGGCGAGGACGAGGAGGGTACAACTGACATAAGGGTGGCTTTGACTTACACTCTCTCCGAATGCGCTCGTGAAGCGCGCGGGCGTATTCCGTCTGTTCGGGGTTGGCCTGGAAGTAGTAGATGTGGACGTCACTGTGGACTGTCAGTGGGGTGATGGGCACATGAAACGTGGAGGACTGCGGGACTCACAATCCACCTCGCCGGCCGCGGTCGAGGGGATCGACAAAGGCGTCATAGGCAGGACTCAGAGCAGCGGCCGGCTCGTTCTTGAGGCTCTTGCCATCCTCATTCCTTTCGTCGCCGAGCGGTGCCTTGCCCTCGTAGCCAGTCAACGGCGACGGATACGACGACAGAGGCGGGTTGTACAAGTCCGGAGCAGCCATGACGTTGGTGGTGTTGAGGTGAGGTGAAAGTCAAGTTGGAGGTGGCGAGTGTGAGATCTCGTTGAGTGAGGTCAGTAGAGCTGAAGTTGAATTATTGTTAAGCTTCAATCATCTGCGTCGAACGATGACTATAACGACGTACGTGGTCTCACACTTGTATATATACGTTTGCGGGGATATTTGGTTATGGCGGGACGGGAAGCTCCAGCGGGGACGGCTGTGAAAGCAATGACAGCGACAGCGACAGCTTTGCTTTCGCGTCTTTTGTCATTTGTCATTTTGTCGCACGAAGCCCCGCGCCAGCACGGCACTGTCCAGTGTAAGCACGCCACTGCGGGACACTTTAAGACCTGTATTATGGGATTTTGTCAGCGGGCGCTGCTTCAATGTAAGTCGTTTTAGTGCTGTATTACACAGCTTGTTAGTGGACGGGCCGGGGACGGTCTTGTGGTGGAAATCGGCCGAACGCGGACAAAACAAAACAAGGAAGGCACGTCGCACGGGTGTCGCTCCTGACGAGAATGAGATATTTAGGAAAGCGATCCTTCCACATTTACGTTTATAATAGAAACTGATCAGCAATCCTTTCCTGCTCCTTCCTGGCATTCGCCAACTCTTTCCACCCCCTATTCTTCACGCATCCTTCGCCCGCCACACGCCGTACAACACATACATATACATTGCATCCGTATTGCCCGTCAACGCCGCGCCCATGTCACTTTTGAGGGGAGACATGGCTGCCCACCACTTTGCTCCTGCGGCCGCACCAACTTCGTCCCACAGCTTCTGGAAAGTGGCCGCATCGGGAAGATACCGCGTGCGCGGGCTCAACGGCACAATGCGGTGCTCGCCCGGTGACCGATGAGCAAGCTGGGCTCCAAAGATGGAGATGCCAGGAGCTCTGCCCGTGCCCCGATCGCTCAGAAACTAGAAACTCGACGATATATTTGACTGCCTTGACTTGCTCATCCCACGACAGTAGATGAATAAAATGGGCGGCGTGGATCATCGTGCCGGATCCCGCGAGAGCGTCAAACGGACTGGGACTGTCGGCCAAAAGAGCGCCAGCCGCGATAAACGGATTCCCGACGTCAGATTCACCGTCGTCAACTATTTCGTACCCCAGATCGATCGATGTGCGATGCAGGTCCGCTCCGGCCAGCTTCTTGGGATCAACACCCCTTGTTCAGCAGTTGGCGCAGCACCTGGCCGGCACAGCAGCCGAGATCGAGCAGATGTTCGTTTTCGGAACCTGACTGCAACCGCTTGACCGCTTTCTGGTCGCACTCCGACTCGGCCATGCCAAGATTGAGAGACGAAAAGAAAAGCACCCGATGCACGGGTCCCTTTGGACGGCCCAGAACTTGTCGCGGAATGCGTAGGAGTGCGCGTCGACAGTTTCGGCCGGCATGTGGCTGTGCTCGGTGAGGAGACGGCGCATAGGTGCAATGTCCCCTGGCAACGTCTCAAAACACGAACGTTTCTCCCTGAACAAGACCTTTTTGGCATCAGCCGCCATTGCTGGGCGAGGTTTGATTGACGTGACCTCAGGTGCTGCGACGTCGGGTGCACTTGTGGTGCCAGCCTCGCTCCTCAGCTCAGCCTTAACTCTTGAAAGGAGATTTGTCGCCTGATGGATGACTTCACGACAGAACGAGACAACCCTCGCCGACAGAAACATTTTTCAACTTGTACACCTTCCATCTCTAATTCGATTTGTTGATTTCACACTCACATCCTGCCTTGGCAAGATGCCACCATAAAGACGTACACCATCCGATGTACACCAACCGACTCTATCGACCACCAGGACATACCACCGCACAAACAACCCCGACTAGTCACGGGCCTGCCCCAACGGCGTGTACTGCCAACGGTGCACATACGCCGGTGCCGCGTTGCTTGCATTGCCGCCGTTGCTTGTGCAGTACACACCCAGAAGTGCCCCCGTGAAGCCCCAGCTCACAGCGTCGTTGTTGGCCCAGGCAATCGCAATCCTTTCGGTTGGTGCCCTCGTTGGCCACGCCGAAAACGAGTAGTGCGTCGCGTTGGTGGCCTGGATCTGAAGTGTCACCCGCAGCGGGGAGGCGTCGTTGTTTCGGAAGTGGCTGCCTGTGCCGCCCATGTGCCAGCGCGACGGCACCATGACCGAACGGTCCCTGGGCAGATGGGCTACGGCGACGTCGGCGTCGCCCGACGTGATGCCACGGAAGCGCAAGTACACATGGTTGGGGCGATTCTCTGTCGTTCCATTTGGCACGGGTGTCGTGTCGGCCAGCCGTACGAGTCCCAAGTCCAGATGGTGGGTTTGCGTCAAGAAGACGCTCACGCCCGCCTCGTCCTCGCGGGATGCGATCGGCTGGTATGCCATGTCGACCTGGAAGTGGAAGCGCGTGTGCTGCTGGCGGCGACCGACAAAGGTCTGGCCACTCGGACCGGCGACGTTGCCGTCGAGGCCGGTCAGGTTGAGCGTCGATGGGAGCAAGCGGAGGGTGTTGTTGGTTCTCAGCGCTGCGATGGCGCCATGAGGAGGGTGCCATGCCGTGTTGCTCATATTGCCATGGTCTGCATCCGGCAGGGGTGCAATCGCATAAGAGCTCTGGATGGGGGGCCGCCAGTAGGTAAAATGCGGCGGCAAGCGCTTTCCGGTAGGCCACTTGGCAAATTTGAAATCGTCGCCTGTCAGCTCGCTCGAGTAGCCTTCGTCGCCGGTCTCGTTCGTGGCGTCGTCATCGCCGCTATTAAACTCCTTGTCAACGATTGGCCGTGGGCCGTTCATAGTACCGCGGACGGGCGCGAACTGTGGCCAGCCAGTCGTCGCATTCGTGTATGTTCCTCGAGCGCTCGGCCACACCACGGTTGTCAATACCGTCTCCCGGCCCATTGGGTAGTTTGTATACGCCGGGCCGGATCGTGTCGCCAACGCCACGGCCCACCAGTGACCCTTGGCATCCTGGAACAGGTCGGCATGTCCGACCGTTTGAAAGTACTCTGTCGTGTTGGCGTTACTGAGCACTGGGTTGCCAGGATTTGCTGTGTACGGTCCAGCCAGTGTCCGAGACCGTGCCATGGTCACCATGTGGTTGACGCCTGTGCCACCCTCGGCGACCAGCAGGTAGTAGTAACCATCTTTGCGATAAAGATGAGGGCCCTCCGGCGCGAGGCCACCAGTGCCAGCCCATATGGTGGTCCAGTTGCTACGCAACTCGCCCGTATCCAAGTCAATCTCCGTCAGCTGGATGCCCGGCTCGACCTGCCATGCATGGCTCGCGACCAGGTACGACCGCCCGTCGTCGTCCCAGAACGGTGAAGGATCGTAACCAGTAAAGTTGAAGTGCACGGGGTCGGTCCAGGAGTGCGCGTCGTACAAGTCGTCGGATGTGAATATTAGCTGACCGTCAGCGGCCATTTTATACCTTTTTCCTTTTTTTTTTTTTTTTTTTTTTTTGCTGCAGTCGTTGGAGAACCTACATTACCCCACCGCGAAGCATCCGTCTGTGGCCGTTCATCATGAACGAGGGCTGCTGGTGAGCGGTGCCATAGAGTGAATGGTAGGAAGGGACAGGGGGACCTACTTGTCACTACGTAAAACGTCCCACCGTGGTACCGCAGTGTCGGCGCCCAGATACCGCTTGTGGACCGGTTTGTCTCGGCCAGGGCGGGCAGCTGTGACCGCCGGTTCAGGACGTGGCCGACGAGTGACCAGTTCTGCAGGTCGCGGCTGGCATGGATGGGAATCCCGGGAAATGCGCTGAAACTCGACGAGACACAGAAAAACGTGCCGGGGCAGTCGCTGTTGCCGTCATCGTCGGGGACATGGACATGGATGCAGCTGGGGTCCGGATGAAAGCCGGGGAGGACGGGGTTGGTGAAGGTGGTGGTGTCGACATTGGGGACAACGGCCACGACTGCCGTTAGCATGGCAAGTGCCCTTGCGACTGTCCACAATGCTGGCATATTGCCGACTGGATGAAGGTCGACAGCAAAGTTGAGCCATTGCTTGGCAGGAGAGCGAGGGAGACAAAGAGGAGAATGGGAACACTGTGGCGCGTCTTTCAATATATATGTCTAGACAACCCGTTCCGTGGCACCATGACATTGTCTACTCGGGTAAAACAGCGCACGGTAAAAATGGTAAAGTAGAACACGGGAGAACATATGATAGTACGATATTCAGGGTCGGGAGGCAGAAGTGGTGTGAGTTGAACAGTTTGGATGGAGAATGCAGAGTGCAACTGCGCCTATCGAATAAAAGAACAATGTTGAAAGTATATGTTGGCAATGATGGATATAAACAAGAGAAGTGGCGCGTACACTTGGGAAAAGTAAACAGAAAAAAGTCAAAACGCCTCGCTATGTTAGTTTTCCCCGCGACGAATTTTGTCCGAGGGAATGTCAGTCTCCAAAAAGACGATTCAAGAGCAAATATCAACTTCCTCCTTCCCCTTAGATGGTACATTGAAAGATGCGGCAAAAGGCAGTATGCAATGTGAGCGCAATGCTGTCTAAGATGGGAAAAAAAAAAGGCAAGACAAGCAAAACTTTTGTTGAAAAGTATGCAGGAGGTTTTTTTTTTTTTAGTTGTCCTTGGGCGTCGGCCGGTCAATGACCAGGTCCTTGACGCCCGTAATCACCTCGGCGTCGACGTCTTCAGCGGCGGAGCTTGAGGGTGAGGACGACAGCTTGTTGTTGTCGGAAGCAACCGAGAGCTGGCGCTTGGAGGTGCTGCTGGCACGTTCAGGCTGCGGCTTTTCCTCTTCGTCCTCTTCCTCGTCTTCCTCTTCGTCATTGCCTTCCGTGGTTGGCAATGGTTGGTCGGGCGAGATGGAGGCGATCGGAATCTTCTGAACGGTCTGGCCGTCGCCAATGTGCTCGTCTTCTCCCTCCTCCTCCTCCTCCTCTTCATCTTCGTCTTCATCAAACTCTTCGTCTTCCTCGTCTTCTTCACCCTCACCGGCCGTCATAACCGAGTGCATCATCCGGTCGTCACCCTCGCCATCGTAATCGCCGCTCAGCACACTGCCCTCGCCGTAGTCGTCCATCGAGTTACGCGAAATGTAGCTGTCGGCCATGTTGCCATTCTCTTCGTCTTCGTCATCGTATTCGTCATCGTCTTCCTCCTCTTCGTCTTCGTCGTCGTCGTCGTCCTCGTCTTCGTCCTCGTCGTACGTCATGCGGCTGTCCAGCCGGTTCAGAGCTGGACGGCCACGGTGGTGACGGTGGTTGTTGATGTCGTCGTCCGACTCGCTGTCCGAGAACTCGTCCATCTCCAGCGGCTGGTCGCGCCAGTAGCGGAAATCGGTAAACTCTTCGCCACCGCCCTTGACCAGTGTGCTGATGGGCGGGAAGTAGTGGTCGACGACCTCGGTGATGTTGACGTACGTCAGTTTGAGCATGTTGAGACTGAGGAGATCGAGCGACACCTCGGCGTTGGCGTTGATGGTAAAGATGCGGTTTGCGAGGCACATCGACGGTGCGGTACGAGATCTGGTCCGTCAAACGGTTGCCAAAGCCAGCATAAAAGGGATGTGTCTGTGCGCCGTACAGGTTGCGAATGTCGCGCAGAGTGGCCATTTTGAACACCTCGGGCTTCCGCAGGTAAATTTCGCGGCGCAGAGCGGCCATGGTGCGATCAGGCGACAAAATGGTGGGGCCCCGTGGCAGACGGTAGCCGTTCTGCACGATGCCCGCCAGGTAGGTGCGGGTCGTATCGGCCTGACCGACGGAGCGACTGGTCAGATACATAATGTTGTATCCGTTGGCAGCAATGTCGCTGTACAGCTTGGCGACGCCGGCGTGGGTCCAGTCGCGGCCGATCATATTCAGCACGTGGCCCAGGGCGTCCGACTTGGTAATGGTGCCGTCGATGTCGGAAATGACCACGGGCACGTTGCACTTCCACAGGTACATGAAAGCCGAGCAGGTAGAGCGGTTGACGGTGAAGCTCATGGTGTTTTCGCCCGGCTGCAGGTTCAGAGCCTTGAGCTGGTCGCTGGTCAGGCGCAGCGTCTTGGCGTAGTTGCGATTGGGGTCGCCGACAGCCATGGGGCCGAGGGAGGAAGGGGCGTGGTCTGGCCCATCTGGCCGACGTCGGACTCGGAGCGGCGGTGCGAGGGCAACAGCTGGGGCGCGGAGTTGGCGCTATCGTCGCTGTGGTAGCCTGGGTCGGAAGCAGCGTCGATGGCGACAGCGGGGTTGCGATTCATGCCCGAGGACTCCATGACGCGGCGCATAGCCGCCTCCTTGGCCTCCTCGCTGCTGTAAATCCACAGGTTGCCCTGCTCGTCCATACCAAAGAGGGCGCCAACGTCGTAGTTGCCCTGCAGCTCGTTGGAGAGCACACGACGGGCCAAGACCTCGGCGCGCAGGGCCTCCTCCTCGCTGTTCTTGAAGCCGGTCATGTTGAGCATCAGGTCGCCGGACTCGGTGACGCGGCTGGGAATGTTGACGGACTCAAGCTCCTTCGAGAGCGAGATGGCGCGCTCAATGGCCTCGGCGGGAGCCAGCGGGGGCGGGCTGTGCGAACGGTCGGACAGTCTTGGGCTGCCATTGTCCTTTTCGCGGTCGACAGATTCAGCGCGGATCGACTCGTTGCCGGTAAGCGACGGCTGGCGGGCAGCTTGGCGCAGGATGTCGTCGCTCTGTGATCTCTGCGCAAACGAAGACCAGTCGCCCGACCGCGGGCGGCCAGCGTAGATCTCGGGAGAAGCGGAAAGCGGGGTGAGGAGGCCGTTATTCTGTTGCGTGGTAGAGGAGCGCACAATGCTCTTGGGCGCAGTGTTGGAGGTCAGGGTAGCGGAGCGCGGCTTGCCAGACTCCAGGTCGAGGGCAAGCAACGAAGGCTCTTGCAAGGAGGGCATGGCAGTCACTTCAGCGGTGCCAGAACGGGGTGTCTGGGGGCCAAGCGACGGACTGCTGGCGGGCGAAGAAATGGGCGAAGTCTGCATGCTCTGGGGGATGTCGTCGGTGGTCTCGAAGACAAAGAAGGCCTCGCCGCCCTCACCGAGCTTCATGGAGTAGTCCTGGCGAATGCCGTTGACCTTGAACTCGACCTTCTTCTCGTATGGCCGCAACAGCGAAAACTTGCCGAAGCGAACGTGGAAAGGCGAGCACATCAGAGTGCCGTCCTCCTGCTCCACGACAATGACGTCGATGGCACCACTGAGGGTGGCCGGGTTGATGGAGTTCCATGCTGTCGACACGGAGTCGCTCAAATTACGAACGTACTGCATGGTGGGTTGTTGCGGGGACGTAAACGAAAAGAGGTGGGCGAGAGTGGGAGAGGTTTGAGGCACTCGAGGCGCCGGGGGGCGGAGAGAGGAAAACGCGGCCTTTGGCAAGGCTGCTTAGTCGAAACGTGGACTCTGTTGTTGGTGCTGTTTTGTGGGATCAAACAAGAATCGGAAAAGTCTCGGTGTCGTCGTCGTCGTCGTCGTCGTCGGCCGTAGTGATCGAGGAATTGTCGAGGTGCCGAGGCCCGTGTTGAGAATAGCGAGAAAGAGGAAGCGAGGAAAATAACAAGGCTGGGCAATGCAGATCAATGCCGAGGATGAGGAGCAGCGAAACTGGCGAGATTGGGTGCAAGAATGGGGGAGAAATTCGAGAAACAGAATAAAATGAGGCCGGGGGAGAAATGGAAAGAAGGAAACCAGAGAGAAGAAAGGAAAAAGAGAGGCCGTAGTCAAATTACAGTAGACTCAGGACAGGCGAAATACGGAAGAGAGGACCGTCGGGGTAAGAAAAGAAAGAAAAGATGTTGAGGACAAGAAGTGTGAGCAGCAGGGCCGAAAGTGGGCGTGGCACGACGTATTGGTTGGGCATGTGGCATCGGAAAGTTGGATGACGCTGGTCTGCTTTTTCTTCTTCTTACGTTCGGATTGGGGAAATCAGAAGCGGCTACCCGGCCTTGGCTGGGACAAGAAGGAGGCAAGACGAATCATGCCGGTGGGGCCTTCCTTTCTAGCAAGTCCTGGGGCGGGTGTGACTTTTTGGCTCGTGTTTCTGCGTTCTTCGCGCCTTCCCTACAAAAATATTGCTGAGCTTGTCCTGGGTTGATTCCTGGGTTGACGAAAAATGCGGAGGAGCCGCTCTTTCCTTACTCGGAGCAGTACAAAGCTAGTGCCTTTTGGGGAAATTTATTGGAGGGCCTTGGAAGTCCTTGGGGGCACGGCGGCACGCAAAGTATCCACTGCGCACTGGCTCTTGCTGCGGTGACATCAACATTCGGGAATACGTTACAGGGCAGGAGCGTGCAAGTTTCAGTCCAAGCCTCAAGGTGCCAAAACGAAATCGGCCAGGTCCGGCCAGGCCTAGCCCCAGGGCCAAATGCGAACCAAAAAAAGCAAAAAAAGCAGTCATGGGGATGGCATTTGGTGCCCCATCCACCTACCAGCTACCTACCGCCCAGCTTGCCGCATTGTGTTTTGGGGGAGGAAAGAGGGCAATTGGGACGCTGGACGCTGGGGCCCTACCGCAGACGGGTGAGGCCCCAACAAAATACTTCGTAGAACGGTCGCGCCTGCCTCAACCCAACATGTTCGAGCCTACAACGCTGGGGAAGGTGCGGGCGGCGACGACAGTAGGCGACGAATCAAAGACTCAAGAGGGCACGAAATAAGACTACAAAAGGAAAGAGCTTGCTCACGCGGCAAGATAACGAGGCAGTTGCAATGCTCAAAGTCGCACTCTGCTCAACAAGAAAGGGCGCCCCTCTGTGCCGTCACCTGCCTGCCCTGTTTGGAACAGTAGGCAGGCGTGTAACTCAAATACGTCGGCGACGACGTAGAAATGCGCTGCTCATCTTTCGCTCATCTTATTTTCCAGGTCACCATGCCTCCACCCATGATTTTCCTTCCAGCCTCTACATACATACTAAGTATTATTACCATCACCTGGCCCCAAAATCCCGAAACGGACGTCGTAGTGTGGCCCTTCCCCCGGCGCCGGCCAGGCGGCTCTTTCCTTTCAAGGCAAAAGAGCCGCTACTTCCGTTGTTGCCCGAGCGCCGAATACGCTCTTTCTCTCTTTTCTGTGCTATTCCCCTGATTCTCATCTCATCGGCGATTTTGCTAGGAGTTTGCTAGGAGCTTGGGGCATTGCACGAGAATTGAAAGGTCACGATTTTTCGTCATGGGCCAGTCGATGGTGAGAAACGAAGAGCGCGTGCAGGCGGGCAAGAAGACGAATAGCTTGGCGACGGTCACGACGCTTCTGCAGCGCAATACGCATATGGCTGCAAGCCAGCGTCCCGTTGCGGGAATGGTTAACATCTTGAGACCTAAAAATTACACAGAGACACGCTCGCTGTGTTCGCTCTGTCGGTGCAATTTTACGGCTGCATATTTGGATATTCTCTGTGGGGCAGTTTTGGGGAGCATTGGGTCTATTGCTTGTGGCTTTCGCCAGGGACGAAGAGGCTGGCTGATGGTCAGAGAGTACCGGACTAGGGCATGTCTTGCTTGGTGACTTTAACTGAGACATAGACCGCACAACGCGGCTGCAAGCGGAAGCTGTGAGTGTGAGTGCCCAAAGCCAGAGGCTTTGTTAATTGTCTACGAGAAGGAATCGCAGTAGAATTTGAAAAAAAAAGAGGCAAAAACAGAGTAAGAGAACCACAGGCGCACCTTACAGCGACACGTGCAGTCTCTTCGTGGAGATGTGCCGCTGGAACTTGTTCAACCATTTAAACGTGCTCGTGTGGCGCAAGGGACCAAATGAACAAGTGCGCGTACGGTGAAGAAGAAAAGGGGGAAACGGTTGAAGGGTCCCTTCATGTCAGCTTAAGCCTTAAGCTTCTTTTATTTCACCTTTAATCGAACGTCATATGTCAAGAGGCAAGTTATGTATGTCTTCAAAACGTGATGAAGACGACGGACAAACAGCAGTGCAGCCAGCCCGCTTGTGTCGCTTTACAGCGTCTTTCATTGGTTGCCAAAATGGCTGCCAGACTTCCTTGTCCGTTCTGCTCCGTCTGTGTGACAGACGAGGCAGACACTACTACGTAGTAAACAATCTTCAACGGACCTGCCCAGCGGAATAGCACACAACAGCCAAGTGACCACGTAAAGAGGGCAGCCGATCGCCACCGCCCCCGCCGTGTATGAGAACGGACAGAAAATCGGCGAGGACAGAAGCAGTCAGGAATTGTATCGGCGACATCGGCTTTTGGAAGAGGCCTATTGCAGAGCGACGCGTGGGATATACATAAGACAAGAGGGGAAGTTTAGTCACGTGATGAATCATAGGGACCGCAAGAGACGCTGCGAGGTGTTGTAGTACTGCGTATAAGGACTATTGCTGATAGAGTCAATTAGGTTAACGGAAACATACTGCTAATTTTAAATTCTACTCAAGAAAGCTCTTCATGTAAGCTCGTATTGTTGGAACTCTTAGTGGCCGTTGGATGTGGCGGTTGACTTTCTTGACGTGTTTTGTTGGTGGTTCGTTGTTGTTAGAGTTGACAAGTGAGAGGGTTGAGAAGTGTAGTTGTTATTTTCAAAAGCAGAGCATGTACAGAAAAGTTGCACATCGGACTTTTGAAATCAACACCTGTAAGCCCCTTTTTTGATCTTTTTTTTGTTATGGTATGGCGAGATTTCTTGGACATGTTTTAGCACTGTTCTTCCACTTGAAAACCACAACTTCATTTTGTACACTTTTTGGCCCAGTGTAAAATACACGATATCATAGAGCCTGAGCAACTGTCAGTCCACGGGCACATCGCGTAGAGGGCAAGCTACTTGACTGTGCGGCTGACCGCCAGTTCAACATTAACAGCCGTTTAGACGATGTGCATCAACAAGGCCAGTAGTGTGGCAGGTTGTGAACAGTGGCGCCTGATAGGTGGACGGCATTAACATTACACACCCCGAGGAACAGCGCTGCATTGTCGATCCTGCAACTCGAGCACCCCTCCTTGAGTTTTTTTCTCCGATCTTTTGTCGTTTCCCCCTCCATACTCCATTACCATATGTCGATTGTTCCTTATTTCCCATACGAACACCCATACTTTCTGCTCGCCTTGGAAGCAAAAAGAGGAGACGCTGTGCTGGCAGCCTGGCACTTGACGGCACACTGCAGCGTAATACGTGTAGTGGTGAAGGTGGTGGTGGGAGACGCTTTTATCTTGGCTCGCTCTTTCACAATCACCTCAATAATCCGAGGCATTTATCGTGTTTTCAGTTGTTCTGGACCGCCAGACTTCTCTGCTCGACCAATACATAAATGGCCATGTGATGAACCAGGTCGCTGCTGCAGTTCCAGAGCATTATCGGATGCCTTGCTATAATAAACAATAGGCTCAGAGTTTTGATAATACGAATGCTCCAGTGCTGCAGATAGATTGGGCCGTGTCACTCTGCCGCCGCCCTCTTTTTTTAAGAACTAGAAAAACCCTTTGTTGACATAATAAAGAAAAGAGGCGAGGGCCGTCTGCACAAGATCTGGAACCCGCCGTTGTCGACCAGCTCCCTCTTTTTTAATTTGCCTTTCTTCCCCTCCATGCAGAGCCCATCCCCGCGCATGAAAAAGAGGGAGCTCTATCTCACATGCCACGCCACGACCTGCCCTTCTCGTGTATTGCATGCACCTTGTGGTCCACTGCAAGAAAAAATGCGACGCTGTGCCGTTGGTGCCGTCCGACTTCTCTGGCATCTTTCTTTTGCATAGCTGTCGCAACACCCCCCCCTTCTCCTGTTGTTCCCATAGGCCCTTCAATGCCTGAAACCTCTGCAGTGGTCGTCCTCTGAAACAGTGGCCTTAAGAACAATAAAGTTGAATCGTAAAATGGTGAACAAAGCTAGATTACGTCCCAAAGCAAAAGCATGCGAAGTGGAGAGTCTACCTTCCGCCGGGCACACCGCACGCTGCATGGCCAAGCCGTGAGCCCTGTATTTTAATGCCGAGGAATAGGGCAGATCGCCTGGCACTCGAGATTTCTGGATGTTTGAAAAACAGCAAAGTGCAGAACGGCGGGCCTACACCGCTCCACTAAAGGCCCTGTCTGTGAACGGACGTATATCTGGGCGTATGTGCGCCGTATATATAATATGCATGTCGATTGCATTTTTTTCTCCGGCAGAGCATATAGGGTTGTCCACCCTTTCAAGGGCGCGTGCTGTAAGTTATGCGCCCAGGTATCCGGGAAGAGGTTGCATGCTGTGCCCTGGCAAGACGAGAGAAGATAAAGAAACAACAGGAAAACAAGACGGGATTAAGCATGCCAAGACCAGCACATCAATGCCTCGCTTCTTCCCAGTCGAACATCGCGACCCTCGTTGTCGCTGTCTGCCATCGCTGGTCCTACCGAGCAGCTGACTTTGTCTTATTGACTGGTTTTTTACCATCATAAAGGCAAGCTGGCGTGCACTTTTAAAGTGGCAGTTAAAAGAGACCCTGGGGTCGCATTGTTGCACAGTTAGCTTCGTACTGTCTTTGTTGATTGCTTTTATCGAGTCAAAGACGTGATACTTCCCCAGCTTCCATACTCTCATGTGAAACCCTGTCAAAGTCGGCCAAGGAGCCCGACACTGCTCTAGCTTCGTCGTCTTATTCCCACCGTCTCTGACTGCCTTTTATGGGTGTGTCCTCGCATTCTTTCTTTCAGGCCACCTGCCGACTCGATGTTTTTTTAGTAAGACCCGCGCAGCGGTCAGATTCATGGCAAGACAAGGAAGGGGGCTAGACTAGGGACCTGGAGCCTGGCAAGTGGCAAGTGGCAGCCGCCCCTCCCCTCCTTCTTTCCTTCCCCGGGTGTGAAAAAGCGCTTCTCGCCTTGTCGTCCAGTATCTCCTGAGACTGCCGCCGGTACGTCTTTCCCTGTGCTGCCCGTCAGCGCGCGCCTTACCCCATTTCTTGGCCAGGTCCATCCCTCGCCCAAACGGGAAAGATCGAGGCAAGATCATTTAGTCTAACATTAGACAATACTGTCACTGACTCTTTCCTCATTCCCTCTTTCCCTCGCCGTGTGAGTGTAGCCATTGATCGTTCCTTCTTTTGTGGTGCACGCTCTTTCCTTTCCGAGTCAGCCCCTATCCCGCGGCTTCCGCTCCTATTTTGTACTGGATATCTTGATGCATCTGCATCGCATCTTGAAATCAAAACATTTCAAATTAATGGTCTAACAACAGCCCTCCAACAGCCAAAAACGGCCCCCAATGCCCGTCTTCTGGCTCTCTCCCCATTTTTTTCTTTGGCGCCGCAAAACTCCAGTTCCAGCCCGCCACCACTCTCTTTGACATTTTAGCTCCAAGTTTTTTGGAGCACTGGCTCAGGCCTTTTTCGCCTCCCCTTTAGCTTTGGAGGCTCCTTTTTTCTTTCTTTTTTTTGTCTTATTTTTCTCTTGTCTCAATTTGGATTTTCACAATACTCATCTCCAGTGTAGCCGTCAATCCAGCACCGTTATTTTTTTCTTGTTCCTATTTCGACCTTTTCCATCTGGACATCGCTTCTTTGGTGCTTTTCTCTCTTCGTTTTCATCGCCATTTTCGACGCTCTTTTCAACCCTCGCTCCCGCCATCCCGATCGTGGTTTGATTGATTGCCTACCTCCTGAAAACCAGAAACGACCCGCCATCCGCTGCGGCCCTACAGCGCCTGCTGCACTTTTCAGCACCAACTCCCGCAGCCCGTTTTCTCGGCCTTTATTTCTTCCCACAGCACTACCACCCTTGTCGCTTCGTTTTTCCGTCGTCGACTTTTCCAACCACCGCACTTGCTGCCTCTCTTTTCACCTCATCTTCGACTTCCTCCTTCTCTCCGCTTCCGCCTCCTTTCCTTCTCTCTCCCCTCTACCCCATGTTCTCCTCCCCGACCGCCCCCCTTGCGCGTCCCGACATGTTATGGGCTACATGGACGAACACGCCGCTGGTTTCCTCGCTGGTCCTCTGCTCGCTCGTCTTCCTCATCTGGGCTGTTGATCCGCAAATCATTCAGCTTAACGTGCTCTTTTTCTTCGCCTGCCTCGCCCTCCTCTTCTCGCTCGCGCCTGAGCGCACTGCCGCCGTCTTCGAAGCGCTCCTGGCATTGCCACCGCACTCATCAATGACTACCACTTGGGCGGGCTCTTCTTTACGAATGCTAGAATGCTCTTTACCGGCGCGGCTGCTGTCTGGTACGGCTCTCTCCCTTTCGCTCTCTCGCTCTCTCCGGCTTTCTCCTGTTTGAGGTCATCGGTGACACTTTGTGTCTGCCTATCATTGAGCGACTGCGCCTGCGCACATGTGTTTGGCAGACACGAGGGTTGCCTGGTCAGACAAATAATCGGCGCTGAAGTCAATGCTAACCTTTTTGTCTTTTTCTTCCTTTCAGGCTGCTGCGCAGAGGTCTGCAAACCCTCTGGAAACCGGTTCCCGAACTCATCGACATTCTCGGCGTAGACGTCCCTGCTCCCCCAGACGTCTCGTTAACGGCCATTGGCGTGGACAAAGCCACAATCACATGGACGCGTCCACCATCAAACCGCGCTGTCGACAAATACGTGATTCAGGTGAATGGCGTCAATGGTATGTTAAGGCTCTGATCCTCCCAATTTCCTAATCTCGGCGTCGGCAGGTCTGCGTGCCTGTCTTTTTGGCCCCCCTTACTAAATCCCCGATTTTTTTCATAGTGGGCGAATCCGCGACAAGTCACGACACTTTCATCACCGTCTCTGGCCTCAAACCGAACCACTTTTACAACGTCCGCATCATTGCCGTCGGCTCCAACAACTTCCAGGCTGGCAGCCGCGTCCTCCGCCTCCGTACCTTCGGTTCTGACGGCCGTCCACGCCTCGGCACTTCGCGCCTCCCTTCCGATTTCACCGAGGACGATGCAGCCTCGGCTTCGAAACAGCACGAGGCGTCGGCGGTACGGACGAGAACGGATCGGTAAAGCAGTTTGTTACCTCGACTTTTGGCGTTGCCCAGCCGCTTCCGTCAGAATTGCCCCAGGCGCTCTCGCGAGAGGGCACTTCGCTGAGTTCATTGGCACCGTCATCGCGCCGTAATACGGTTAATAGACGACACTCGCCTTCGACGACTAGCCTCGACCAGCAGCAGCAATTCAATGGAGCAGCAACGGCACCCACCGCCGACGAGGAGGCAGGCGTGACCGAGGCGCAGATGGCAGAGCTCAATCAGCGGTACCTGGCACTACGCAAAGAGACCGAGGAGGCCATGGCGGCTTGTGCGAAAGAAGAGGAAGATATGAAGAAAACAATAGACGAGTTGGAGGCGGAAAAGCAGGCCAAGCGAAAGGAGCAGAAGCGGAAAGAAGAGCAGACGGAAAAGCTGAAACGTGAGCAAGGCGCCACCGAGCGTGCCATGCGCAACGCCATATCACGACGGGCGCAGAAAGAAAAGCGCCTCAAAGAAAAAACCGCCGAGCTCGAGCGCATCCACAACAGCATCGAGGAGTGGGAGAAGTCGATACAGGAGATGCGCGAGAAGGAGGAGGACTACAACAAGCAGCGAAAAGAGCTCGACCACGAGTACCAGCAGAAGGTCAACGAATTACGCGACAAGAATAAAAACGCCCAGACGGAATGCTCCAATCTGGAGACCGAGCTCAAGGAGAAGCGCCGTCTCGTCAAAAAACTCGAGGACGAACGCACCACGCTCGAAAGCAACGGCGACGACACCGGCTTGCGCACAGAGATTCTGTCTCTTAAGCGCAGGCAGCAGCGCATGGAGAACGAGTACCGTAGCCGCTTGAACCATGAGAACCGTCGGAGAGAAGGTCTCGACGCGCACATACTCGTCCTGTCTGCCCAGATGCAGCAGATCCCGCAGCAAAACTACGCCATGTACAACCCGGCAGCCAGTCCGCCCATCATGCCTAACATGATGAGCCCCCCCAACATGCCAACGACAATGGGTTACGACTACGACCCGAGCGCCGTGGGCCACCTTGAGCAAGACAGCAATCCGATGTCGAATGGCGCTGTGTCTACACCGGCAGCTGCCTTTGCCCACGCCGATCTGAATGGACTGCCTCCATCGTCGACACCACCCTTTGTCAGCTCAGGCCGGCCTCCGACGCAATCCGGTGGCTTCCTCACGGTCCGTTCATGGGCACGTCGGCAGATCATCCTGGCCCCGAGGACGCCGATACCGGTTTCAAGGCACTGACTATGGGCGCTCCGCTGAGCCCGTCGGCTACCTCTCTTTTGCCCTCCAACATCTTTGCAGACGACGAGCCCCCAAGCCCGTCCTTGAATTTCCGGGCCATGAGCCCGTTCCTCCCCATGGACGCGGCGTCTCCCGATGTTCTTGGCAGCCTGAACAGCTTCACGAACAACCACAGGACAGCCGATAGCAGCAGCAGCCACGGAAGCCAAGACAACAGCACTGGAACCACAGCAATCCCCTCAATATCAACGGCCCCACCTCTACCGACTCGCCCAAGACGGTCCCCGAATCTATTGCAGCTGGCGCGGCTAGCGGCCCCCAGTCGCCAGCCTCGTCGCACCGGTCGAAGAGTATCTTTTCGAGCCGTACGCATCCTCGCAGAACTTGCCCTTCTCATCGTACGGTATCGACGGTGTCGATGGACGCCCGCCAACAACCAGTGCGCTGCCATCTCCGATTGTTGACCCTGCCACCGTGTCTGGCCAGCCCGCCAGTAGCACACGATTCAACCTCTTCTCGTTCCAACGCTCCCGTGCAGCCAAGGCCGCTGGCGACGAAGGACCCGCGCTCGGTACCCTTAAGCATGGTCAGAGCCAGTCATTTCCTCGCCAGGGTGAAGATGCCGAAGGAAACAAGAACCGCCGCATCAGTCTGTCAGCTTGGAGCATGTTCAATCGCAACTCGGCGGGCCCTGAGATCATTGAGAGCCAATACGGCTCGAGTGGCCAACCGATCAACAAGTCTGGCGGATTCTCGGCCCGGAACTTGTTTCCTTTTGGCGCACGTGGCGGCAACATATTCGCGGATCGCGATATTGGCAGCCCTCGGCCGGCCTCCATGGCCTCGATCGATATGCCTCGGCCGTCGACGGACAGCGGTTCCATTTGGGGCCCACCCGTCGACAATGGTGCAGGTGGCTCGGGTCTTGGCAAAGCCAGCCGCCTGTGGCCCTCGGACCATGCCTGGCCAAGCCGCAACCCATCGCGTCGCCCATCGATTCACGGATCACCCTCGGCGCTCAAGACCAACCTCGCCTCCGCCGACGACGAAATTCTTGATGAAGAAGAGCTGCTCAACCCGGAGACGTCGCCCAGCCAGGTCGGCGTCATCGGCAGCCGCCCGCCCGCCTCTACGCCCAAAGTCAACAAAACGCTGAACCCCGCCGCGCCAACGTTCATGGCAACATCTTCCGCCCCAAGGCCGACAAGGACAGGGACCACAAGGACAAGCCGAAGGGCAAGGACAAGGGCAAGGACAAGTCCAAGAAGGACCGCAGCGCCTCCAAGGAACTCCACGAGTCGCCGGAGACCGCCGCTGGTGCGAGCGTGCCCAGCCTCATGGTCGAAGATTCGCCGTCGACTTCTCGCATGTCCCGCGATGGGCTGTCGGTGCACACCCAGACATCCGTCTCAGAGTCCCGCAACTCGCTCGACTACGTTGTGTCCAACACGACGTCGGAGCCCAACAGCCTCGGTATGCTCTCATCGTCCAAGGACAGCAGCGAGAATGCGCTGCTCAAGCTTTTCAAGAAGGACAGCACCGGCAAGCTCAGCTTCCCGCGCCGCATCGGCCGTGCCAAGGGCCCGGGCAGCATGGCGAGCTCGGACAAGAACGCGAGCATTTCGGAGCAGCGGTCGAGCTTCGGCGACTTTGACGACACGGCCGCGGATGAGTCTGTACTGTCGACATCGAGCAGCCGGCGCACGGGTATGAGCATGCCTCTTGCGCCTGCCAGCACTGTCAGCACGAGCGGCGGTGGCGCCGAAAGTGTGACCAGCAGCCCGTCGTTGGGCCCCTCGAAATCGACGCGCGACGGTAGCGGCAAGAACGAGAGCGGCAGTGGCAAGGTGAAGGGTTCCGGGTGGTTCTCGATCAAGAAGAAGAACCGTGACAAGGAGAGCCTGGACATTGACCGTAGCCTTCACGGTCTTGGCCTGGGCGAGCCCGACTCGACGGTGTCGTCACTGGCCACGACGGCGTCCAACGTCACGGACGATGGCGATCGGAAGGCGTAGTCCAATGTGCTGTTCTTTGCTCTACAGGGTGTCTTGGCATAGGCATATTTTGATAGGGCGGAGCTGCATTTGTTATTTCTGCTTTAGCCGGTGGTCTGGGGGCTTTGTTGCATTTTTCACTAAATTGGTCGTCTGCATGTGTTGGAAAGAAGAAAAAGACAAAATCCGCTGAACAATATATTTTTGACCAACTTGAAACCTGAGATGGATTTTCACTCCAAGAAAATGACGGCAAAGGTTGTGTGACATACGAACAAGGTGAGGATGAGGATGAGGATGAGGATGAGTCCTGCAAGTGAGTTCTGTTGGTGAGCTCTACTGCGTATGGGTTTGTTTTAGTGAGTGGAGACAGTAAATGGCAGGCGGTGAACACTGGGAAAAGAGGGCAGAAAAAGATCGGATCAGAATGGAGAGGTCCCGCTTCCCTGCTAAACGCCGGCCGCTTTTCTTGCTCGCCTTTTGGCCCATTGGCAAAAAGAACGTCCCTCCTCTGCAAAATCGTTCGATTTCCCGACCACCCCAACGACCACGACGACGGCTGCGACTTCAACGGCCCCTTTCCCGGTTCCCGACTTACGACGACGTCTACGACGACGATGATCAACTGTCCCACTGCCGAGCTCTCCAATTGACGACGTACTGGACGCCAGCCCCTCCAACTACTTTCTTCTCGATCTTTTCCCCTCCCGTCGTGCATGGCCGCCGTGGCCATTGATCCGCCGACCGGCAGCTCGTCTTCTTCCACTTTGTCTTTGTCTTGACAGCCCTCCCCCTCCTCCTCCTCCTCCGCCTCCTCCTCCTCCGCCTCCTCCTCCTCCTCTTCACAGCCAGCGCCAACCATGGCCTCCATACCACCGCCACAACCGCCGGCCGCGGGCCTTCCATGCCATCGCGCAACCCTCTTCCCCTCTCCGCCTCCCAGGAAGCGCAGGTCGCGACATGTACTACGAGCGTGTCCGCAAGCAATGCCATGAGGAGATCAAGGGTGAGCCTTCCCCCCCCCCCTTTTTTTTTTTGCACTCTACACTGGCGGCTACGCCCTATACTGACTGACGGGACAGCCTTTGCCGACTGCGCCTTGGGCCGCACCTTCTCCGTCGTCTTCAAGTGCCGCGAAAAGAACAACGAGATGAACGCCTGCCTCAAATCCCACGCCACGCCCCGCGCGCTCGACGAAGCCCGCGAAGAATGGTTTGCCAAGCGGGCCGAGCGCGCCGCCGAGCGGGCCATCAAGGCGGCACGGAAGGCCGAGCAAGAAAAGCTGCTGCGCGAGTGGTGGGGCCTGCAAGAGGCGGACGGCTCCAAGGAGGGCTACGAAGACATCCAGGCGAAGCGGCGCAAGTACGAAGAGGCGCGGCGGCACCGACCGGAGCGGTTTGGTGGCATGCCGGCCAAGGACCGGCCGCGGTTTGACGACGCGCCCGTGGTGGAGAGCGACGAGACGAAGCGGTGATGCTTGCTCGTCTCGTGTCTCTCTTCACCTGTACATGTTGCCTTTTGCCCTTTTCGTCGTCTCGGTTCTTTGTCTCCTTGTCTTTTTTTCTTTTTCATGTTATCCGGCGCACGGGATGATGGAGGGGAAAGCATTCTGATTTTTTTGGCTGTCCCCTGATCTTGCACGATTTCCTCTCATGCATGGCGTTCTCGTATTTTCTTCTCCCATGGTATTTATCTCTCTTTTGGTGTTTGTGTGTTCGGGACTCGTTTCCTTGACCACATTCACTCTTGTACAATAATGACCACTTTAAAAAAAGGGGGGGGCACGTTGCATAGACAGCCTGGTCGGCTGGCAGCAAGGATACAGAAAACACGTATTTATCTCTACACATGAACACGTATATCGCATTGCAAAAAGCGCCATGGCCTCCGTCTACAGGTTCTTTTTCACCAGCTCCGCCACAGCCCCGGCCACACCCCATGAGATCTCGTAGCCACGGCCACCGACACCGTAGGCGTGCACAATCACAGACTTGCTGGTCTTGTCCGAGGTCGTGCCGGTCGCCTCCAACACCACCTCCTCCACCTCAAGCCGCATGCCGCCCCGCCGTGTCGGCCGGCGCCCGACCACATCAGCCAGCACCTCAAACGTCCCGCTCTTGCTGCCCTCGAGCACTTTGGGGTACGTCTTGGCAAAGTTGGCCAGCAGCCGCTCGCGGTTGGCCATGGAGGGCGCCGCGTCCCAGTTGTCCGGCTCCTTGGTGCCGCCAATGATCGTGCCGCCGTCAAAGTTGCGCGGCACCGAGAACGTCCAGGAGCCGTCGGCGTTTTGGCGCGTCACCGTGGCGTCGCACGTGTTGCGCACAAGGCAGGTCTGCCCCCGCGTGATAAACATGTGCGGGTCGTCGCCAAAGCCGTTGCCCGAGCAGTTGACAACCAGAGCGAACCCGCCCGCAGGGGCGCCCAACGGATTTTCGGGACCCGAGCCCGGGCTGGCCGGCGCAGGCGCAAACAGTTCGTGCGGCGTGCGCAGGTCGCGCCGGGCGACTTTGCCGCCGGCCGCCACAAAGCGGCGCAGCAAGAACTGGCAGTAGATCATGGGGCTGGCGCACCAGGTGCGGTACGTACAGCCCCACGTGACGCCCTCGGGGAAGGGGGCCTCGCCCTTGGCACGGTTGCCGTTCTTGTCCAGGAGGCGGAAACCCAGAGCGAGATCGTCGTCCTGCAGGCCGAGCTGCTTCTGGACGGCCTCGTCGCCCAGCTGTGTGTACTCCGGCCCCGGTGCCTCCAAGTATTCAATGCCCGGCAAAAACGTGACACCAGCCTCCGGGTGCTTGGCCGCAATGGCCTGCATATGACGGTACGTGGCGAGCGCAAAGGCGTGGTCGCGCTCCGCGGCCGCAGCCGCCTCGGTACCGTCGGCCACCCAAAGCACCCAGCGGTTGTGTGCGCCAGCCCAGGGCGAGGTGTAGTTGATGTGCGCGGCCTGGTCAAGGAAGAAAGTCTCGGCGGGCGCGGGGAAATCGCGGGCCACAATGGTGACCTCGATGGAGCCGTCCGGGTGCTCTTCGAGGAGGCGCAGGGCGGCGCTCAAGCCGATGATGCCGGCGCTGACAAAATGTGAGTGCGTGGGGTCGAAGGGGATGATGAGAAGAGGAAGTAGCTTACCCAATGACAGCGATCTTGACAGGCATGGTGGCGGTATGTATCTTCGTATCGTCGAGAGTGGAGGTAAGGAGGCTCAAAGCTGGAGAAGGGTACGAGAGTGTAAGATGTATGGGCGAGACGGTATGACTCGTGAGCCCTTGAGGTGGTCCAGCCGAGAGAGGTAGATATATATGTTTGTTGCAAGGGACTCGCTTCAACGACAAGTCACAACGTACGAGAAGCAATCGGACGGGAACAAGGTTGAAAACGGTGGGCTAAGACAGAACGGACAGTGCCGTGCACAAGGCTGGTCGTCAAGGCAGGCAAATGGGGTACTTGCAAGGTCGAGAGTCGGAAGATTGTCTGAGTTGGGCAGAATGAGGCTGAATGCGCCTTGCCGAGGGAAAAGTGGTGGTGGTGTTGTCAGTCGGAGGGCACTGACTTCTCGCCGAATGAGGAAAGAGTCAGGGTGGAATGGAAAGGCAGTCGACTCATGCGACTTTCCTGCAACTCTTACGATTCATGCAGCTCTCTTTGGTTGCGACTTCCTTTTCTCTATTTGTGAACGTATGTAATACTGTAGTACTAGCCGCCGAGTATCGGGGCGGGCTAAAGAGGTAATTACGGAGGCTCCGATACGGCGATAACCCGTTCCTGAGGGAAGGAGCTTACCCGAAGGAAATGGAGAGGGCGGCGATTTCCTGTTCGGGCGACGTGCTTGGTTTACGAGCTAAAAGGAAAGAGCGCCACGACAATGGACACAGCGGGGGAAGGAGCATCGAGTGGAAATCACCGAGGGAAGGAGGGAAATTTGGAGACGAAACAAACATGAAAAGGCAGCCAACCGAATCCAAAGGCAGATGGGATAGATTAAGACTACCAACGGCACACCTGTGAACTGACAACGGCAACTCGGCCGATCTGTTTCAATATTCTGCCTTGGCCAGACAGCGGCCCGCCCGTCAAGGAGAAATACAACGGCGTCTATTGGTCTGCACTGACTTACACCTTTCTCGTTGACAGTTTCTTCTTGTTTGATTCTTCGTGAATTGCGGAGTAGTACGTCGTATCAATCATCTTATATGCAGTTGTCTCACAGTTGGGAGTCCAACATCCCGAGGCGACCTTACTCTCTCAACTTCTTCCCTCTTTCAGCTGCACGCTCAAGCACCACGACACCAATACCAAGGGCGTAAGCCAACTTCGCCCTCTCTCTGGTTCTCGCAGAAACTAGCGTCGGGCATCATGTTGCAGCAGGCTTATTTATCGCCAACAGATGCCCCCCTCAATTGGATGCAATGCACTGTGTCTCGCTTTTCAGACTTGTCAGAAAAATGCACTTTCTGCTTTCTGCACTTCGTTCCGTCTTTTCGCGACATGGTGTGGCCGCGTGTTCACGTGGTCCAATATCTATCACACAGCGGCTGCATACCTGCAGGGCGTTCTTTGATGCGGCTGTCAAACGTTTGCGTTTCTCGTCACATCCGTCGGAACGACGAGGCATACTTGCGCTTGGACGAGAACTATCCAAGAGGTGTCTGATCAAAGGTCAAACAAAGTGAGGCTCTTTCCCCATTTCTCTGCATTTTTTTCTCTCTTTTTCTTCATTCATAGTTCGCAGTCTCGACATCGTACTCAACCCGTCGCCTTGTTCGCTGCTGTCGCCGGTTTCGGGATCTTGAAAGGATGCGCCTCTGTGTTGTAAACATAGTCGTCCAGACTATAGTAATCGGGGTCCGTAAACGTCAAGTACAGGTACTTGAGCGTCTCGGCGAACCAGAAACTCTCCATTGCGTCCAGCTTCTGGGGCGTGCCCGTCACCGTCACATCGGCAATCGCCGAGTTGGCCTGCTGGGTTGCCGTCGACCGTTCGATGTTCAGGTACATGCGCCATGCGGCCTCCTGCAAGGACCGGTCGCCCGTGATGCGGTACAGCAGGAACACGCTCTCGACGGCCTCGGGCCGCAACAGATAGCGCGTATCGCGCAGGAATGCAAACCCGGGCGGGCAGCGCTTGTCTTTGGGACTCTGGGCGGCGCGCCAGGCGTGCTCATCCCAGGGGCAGGCGGTCGTGTGTTCGGCCGCAGCCATCTTGCTATAGGTCGACCCCAGGGCCATCTTGTCGAGCCAGCCGCTCGGCTTGGGGCAGGGGACGAGGTCAAAGGCCTCGGGCATGACGCCCGTGGGGAAGGCGTCGTAGGCCCAGATGCAGCCCTGGGTCAGCTTGCGGCCGACATCCACATCTGCAGGGCGGTCAAAAAGCTTGCCGCCGAGAGCGAACATGCCGCCGGCGAAACAGGTGAGGTGTTGGCCCTCGGGAATGAGGTTGATGCCGCTGCTGCGAGGACCGCCAGCAGACAAGACAGTGCCCGAGACAAGAATGTCGTGCCCACGGGCATCTGGGTTGGGGATCATGGGGCGAAACAGCAGATGCTGGCGCGCGGCGTCGGCGGCTTTGATGTACATGTCGCGGTACGTAGCGTCCTGGCCGCCCAGCAGCAGGTGCATCTTGGGCAGGTATTCGTAGAGCGAGTCGGCCATGCCACCGAGCGTGTACATGTTTCCCTTGGCGGTGAATCCGTTTTGAATGTCCAGAAAGGTGGGCCAGAGGCCGGGATCGTCGTCGTGTCCTGAACGCGGGCGAGCTCGCGCTTGATGCGGTCGATGGCGTCGTAAAAGCGGTTGTCGCCCGTCAGCTGGACCAGTTTGGTGAACTCGAGTGAGAGAGTGCCCACGGCGGCCGACGCTTCGTGATCGCTCGGCACCAGCAGCCCCTGCCAGGCGCGGTCAAAGTGGAAACGGTTGGACGGCATGTGCGAGGCCGTGTCGAAAGCGGCCAGGAGCATGTGTGCCAGCTCGGCCGCTTTGTCGAGGAGAGGAGCAGCCCCGCTCATTTCGTAGGCCGATAACAAGCCGCCCAAGTACCGGATGTTCGTCTCGAAGAGACTGCATTCGGACCCCGTCGCGGCGTCCCAATCGATCGTCGCAATCGCCCGCACAGCCTCGTCAAACTCGTTGCGCAGGCCCATGATCCAGAGCGTGTCGAGGCCATCGACAAGGGTGGCGCCCCAACCACAGAATCCGTCTTTGCCTTTGAGCTTGATTGGGAGCAGCTCGTCATAGCCCCAGGCATTCTCGAGGTAGCTGTTCCAGGCGCGCAAAAAGGCGCCGCGGATGGCGTCGCGGCGCGTGTCCCTTAAAAGCTTGTTGTCGGCGGCTTTGTAGTCGGGGTCGGCGCGGAAGTTGTACTGAATGGACGGCATGGGTTCGGGCGTGCCCGTGGGCAGACGCACGAGGCTGGCATCCGGGATGGGATGAAGGCGTGGTCGCATCGCCCAGTTGACGGAGCTATTGACATAAAAGATGGGGTCTGTCGATGCGCGGGCGGGCTGAAGCACCTTGTGCAGGTAAATGCGACCAGACAGAGGCTGGAAGATGTAGACGATGAAGAGAAAAGCGGCGGCAACGCTCACAAAGAAGCGCGTCTTGCGCTTTAGCGAGAGGGCCGACAGAAGGACAGCCATGATGGGGGAGAAGGGCGGCGGAAGTGTTGGGTCAATGACGTGGTAGAATCATGTCAAGAGAGGAGGGCTTGCGAAATGAAGTGAAGTGACGAAGACGAGAAAGACAGTGGACGAGCGAGACAAATGCCACGATGCGATCAGCCTCGTACATGATTCCGATCCAGTGGGACAACAGTGAGAATATCAGACAGGCAGCGTCCTTTTTGGCGTTCCCCTTGAGACTCTGTGCCCGTTCCCATGTCCTGGCTTGTGTTGATAATGGCAGCTTCTTTCTCACACGTTGATGTTGATCGATGTTGTGGGAAGCCAAGCCGAAAGGGGCCAGGGCAGGGGCCACTTGAGCCAGCCAAGGCACAGAAAAGGCGGAGGGAAGGTGCAGTGGGTGCTGTTGCGGGGAACGGCAACACGAGGTCCGAGAGGGAAAAGAGCCAGTGAGACGACGAGGAAGGCGCGACCTCGACGTATGCCGTACATATATGTCCCCCAAGGATGGGAAGGAGCGGCCGAGGGCAGCTCAGCTCCGCTCAGGGTCTCTCGTATTGAGGACATATACAAACCATCCGACAGGTGGCTTAATACTGTTGTTTGAGGATTCGAATCATTTGAAAGAAGACTCTGAGGGCACAGGGACTCGAGAGACGCTTCGGCGCAGGCGCTCTAGCTGTAGGGCCCGCCGAACGCGCCAATAAGACGCGGGAAATCGGTCGAGTGTCAAAGTTCGAAACACCAAAGAAAGCGGTTAGGAGCAGATAGATGAAAGCAGGGACAAGGAGAACGAGACGATCAAGAACGAGACGATCAAGACGATCACCGAGAAATATACTGGTGCCATCCCATCTTGCTGCCTCGGTTTTTGTGACGAGAGGACCTACATGCTGACTGCTTAAGTTTGGGCTTTGACCAATTTATGCTTCTTGCCCTTAAGGTACAGCGCCAAGTCTTGGTGTTTTAGCGCCGGGAAGGGGCTCGTTTAGCGCTTGCATGGGGCACAAGTTTACCGCCCGGATATGACAAAGCGGGTTTGCGCGATAAGATAAGACTTTTTTTTTCTGCCACCTAAAAAGTACCACCAAAGTGAAAGTGCTTCGTCTCGACGGTCTCGACGTTCACCCTCACTCAACCTACCACAACCACCCCCCGCACCCCGATACACTCCCACACAATGTCTTCCTCCATGCGAAATGCCATCCAGCGGCGCTCCCACCGCGAGCGTGCGCAGCCGCTGGAGCGCAAACGCCTCGGCCTCCTCGAAAAGCACAAGGATTACAGCCTGCGTGCCAAGGACTGGAACAAGAAGAAGGCCACCCTGCAGAGCCTGCGCGAGAAGGCCGCCGCCCGCAATGAGGACGAGTTCTCGTACAAGATGATTAGCCGCGGCAGCGGTCCTGGAACCAAACTGTCGCGCGGCAGCGACCAGAAGCGCGACCGGCACTGGACAGGCACCGTCGATGGCGACCGGGGCAACAAGGCGCTGCCCGTGGATGCCGTGCGGCTGCTCAAGACACAGGATACGGGCTACCTGCGGATGGTGCGCAGCGTGCTGGTCAAGGAGGTGGCCCAGCTGGAGGAGCGGGCAGCGCTGGCCAAGGCGTTCCTGGGCGTGACCGAGCTGGCAGAGGAAAGCGAGGAGGAGGAGGACGACAACGAGGACGACGAAGACGACTTTGATTTTGGCGATCTCGACAGCGCGCCGAAAGCCAAGGCACCAAAGTCCAAGGCCTTTACGCCACTGGCCAAGCCCACACGCATCGTCTTTGCCGAGAACGCAACCGAGCGCGACGGCGTTGTGCAAAACGAGATTGTGCGCGAAAAGAAGGCGGCCGCCGAGGACGACAACAGCGAGGAGCGCCAGGCCAAGATTGACAACGCACGGCGGCTGCAAAGACGGCTCCTCAAGGCGCGGGCACGGCTGCAGGTGCTGGACCAGGCGGAGCACGAGCTGGATCTGCAAAGAGCGCGCATGGCCAAGACGGCGACGATGGCCATGATTACAAAGACGGGCAAGAAGATCAAGGTCCGCGAGCGGAAGCGGTGAGAGAAGGCGTGGTGTCGACAGTATTCGCTATTCTTACATTGATTTGTATGGTTTTCAAGCATGGCTAAGGCCGGTCATTTCACAGTCACTGGGCCTCTTTTTTTTCCAAGTTTAGGCGTTGGACGGTCAAATGCACTTTTTTTTCTTTGGGTCTGAGGTTGAAACAGAATCAGCGTGTGTGAAAGCATTGTGAATTGCCAATCAAGCAAGGAATCAAGGAACGAGAATGAAGAACGAAAAACGAGAAACCCGATGGGGCAAACAAAACGAAACGCCTCCTCCAGATGTATGCGCCGACATGAATATCGAAAAGACCGAATAAATTACACAGGGAAAGGGACGAAAGGAAACACCAGCATCATCAGTCGTAGAAAAAGAGAGAAGGTACAGGAAAAAGAGAGCATCAAAAACAAAACGAAGGAGGAATAACCGAAGTGGCCTCCCTACGACAGGAGCTTCTCGTTTGTCACGCACTTGAAGCAACCGCCAAGAATCGCCAGTATCGCCCGCACCACCATAGCCACACACCAGAAACAGCACTTGAACAAGGCAGCAATCAACCGCAGGCAGCCAGGCATCTTGTCCGCGTCCGTGTCTTTGCGGCTGCGCTTCTTGCCCGGCTTGGTCGTCATGCCGCCACCCGTGCCGCCATTGTCCATCACGCCAATCGTGCGGCCATTGCCCACGGGGCCCATCTCGAACATCTTGCCCGACAGGTCGATGCTTGTCTGGCTCTCGAGGTCGAGATCAACGTCGTCCATGCGTGGGCGGCCTTTGGAAGAAGCCTTGTTGTTCTTGCTTCCACTGAAGAACCCAAAGCCAAGACGGCTGCGCTTCTTGTCAACAGCCCGCTTTCCACCAGAACCGGTGCCACCGCTGGCACCATCCCGCACGCTCAGCCGGCTCGTGCTGCCCCGGCCCATGGCGCCGTTCAGGACCATGTTGACCAGGCTGTTGTGTGCACTGTTGTGTTGGCCCAGGCCGTGCTGGTGCATGGCCAAGCGGCTGTCGGGCGGCGGCGCGAACTGCTCAACGGCGGCAAACTGGCCGTCGTTGTGGGCCACCAGCAGCAGGGCCGTGACGACAACGTCCACAAGGTACACCGCATCAATCTTGGACGCAATGCCCGTGTCCACCTCGAGGTAGCCAGCACCCGTACCGTCGCGTGTCAGGCGGGCCAAGTGCTGCGGCGACTCCCGGTGCTCCAGCGTATAGGCCGTGCGGCTCCACGTGGAGCTGCGCTCAATGGTGACGGCAAAGGGCAGGGCCAGAGTCGGGTGCACCAAAAAGTACGTGTTGGTGTCGTCGTCCCACACCAGACGGGCGCATTCGCGCTCGGCGGTGGCGACCATGGCGGCATCATTGGGCCGCTCCAGGGCCATGCGTGTCGCCGCCGACGGATACAGCAGGGCGACCAGCCCGTCTTGAGGCTGGTGGCGCCGGGCCTCTTCTTCGAGGGTGGTCGTCATGGCCACTTGCCAGTGCTTGCTGCCGTCGAAGCGGGCATTGTGGGCGTTGGCGGCGGCAGCGGCGCTGCTCTCCACACTCTGGGCGCCACTGCCGCCGGCCATGCTGCCGCCGGCAGGCCCAGATCGAGGACACTGTTGCGGCTGGAACCGCCACCGTCGGCACCACTACCTGCCGCATCGGCGTCCGAGGACGAGGCGTTGTTGTTGTTGTTGTTGTTGGTATTTATGCTCGACTCCAGCTTAAACGGCCGCGCCGGGTCATGTCGTGACAGCGTCACGTAGGCCGACATGGACGTCGGGTCGAGACGCAGACGGTAAAATGGCTGGTGGCTCGCCGACGACAAACGGTAGATTGGTGCATCGCGATCGCAGGACATGCGGAGACAAAAGACACGGCCCTCTGAGGGACCGGCCTTCCAGCCGTTGGCGACCTTCCAGAGGTTGCGCAGATCATCGGAGGTTGACGGTTTTGGCAGTGCCGGAGGATCGCCACGGGGTGCACCGACAGGCACTGGGCCCGAGTGCATAAGCACTTGGACGGGCGCTGGTGATGGGTCATTGGGTGGTGTAATATGGACGGTTGGCCGTTGCCGTTGCCGTGCAGGGCTGGCAGCGCTCACGCCCGGTGCGTAGACTGGACCGGGGCTCGTCGTGCGGACGGCAGCGGCGTCCAGGTGCTGATTTGGCTGCTCTAGTTGTTGTTGTGGCGTCGTCGACACAGGCGAGTACAGTGGCCGGCTAATCACACCCCGCGGGATGCGTGTCGGACTTGTTTGTGTAGGGAAATAATTTTGCTCGTCCAGCGACACGTCCGGGTTGTATTGCGGGAAGATGGACCGCAGTGCTGGCGGCCGGTGCCTTTGTTGATGTGAGGACGCGCCGCCTTGGCCGCCTTGGCCGCCTTGGCCGCCTTGTGTGCTCTGCTGCTGCAACTGCTGCTCAGCCAGAGTCGCTGCCCCGCTCGGCATCGGCGGCGGTGGGTCGTCGTCAATCGGCGGACCGTCGTCGTACATGGACAGCCGCACTTTGGCAATCGAACTGCGGGACCGGACGCTGCTGTTGCGGGCTATGTCGTCTTCTGTCGAGGTGTGTTCTGGTGATCTTCTTGACCTATCGGCCACGGCCGCAGGTGCGGGGATCTGCACTTCAGCGGTCACGGCCTCGCCAATCGTCTGTGGAAGGTGTCCTGTCGGCTCCGGCGAGGCACGCTGCTGTTGCGGCGATGCGGCGTGGGGGCGTGATGCTTGTGTTCTGGATGGCGGGCGGCCGGTGCTTGGGAAGAGGGAGAAGCCCCCTGATGGTGTTGTTCCGGACATTTGAGGAGAGGGTTGTGAAGGCGAATATGAGGTAGAAAATGAGGAAAGAGAACCTGTCTCTCAAAGATGGTGCGGTGGACAGATGAAGCTGTCGTTTGGCAAGGTCAAGAGACAAGCAAGAGTCAAGGGATGCGAGATGCGAGATGCGGGGTGCGAGTCGAGTGTCGCCAAAGCACAATTCGATCCTCAGACTTTATGTTGCCTGCAGGAAAGATGTGCTAGTTTGTTTATGCTGCTCGAGTTCGACTGGTGAGACGAGATTGTTCGTGTAAACAAGAATGAGATGTGAGGGGAAAAGACGAGGATGAGTAGAGTGGAAAATAAGAGAGTCGAGTTGAAAAAATACGGTCAGATATCTGCCAGAGCCACAAAATAAAACAAAAGAGATTCACCCTCCTCTTTTCTTCTCGAAGGCAAGATGCACAGGCGGGAAGGAAACGGCTGGCGGCCTGCATATAGTACTCTGGGGGGCAGTAAATAGCGGACAACGGCCGGCGACAAAAGAGCATGGACCCCTGCTCAACCAGGCATAAGACAAGATGTGTGGATGTAGACGTGTGAATGGTAGCGGTTATTTTTACCCTTTACTTTCTCAATCCTCCACCACCACCTCCTCCTCCTCCTACAAGTGCTTCCGTGAATCCCGCCTACAACCACACAACCTATACAAGAATAGACGGGCGCGTTCCCAGCAAAGGTGTAGGGGGTACTGGAGAAATTGAGTTGTAAGGCGGGTCATCCAATAGACCCCCCCATGCCCCTTTGCTCCTCTGCCGCCGTGCGTCTCCTCTTCTTCATTCTTCTCGACCTCTATTTCCTGCAGCCACATGGGTAGCAGAGTCGGGTTCTCGCTGGAGCAGTCAATTACGGACAGTCGCCATTGGCAAGCAAGAGGGATCCGGGCAGAAGAAATGATTCGAGGGGCTAGACTCGGGTGACGAGAGAATCAAAAGCGGCAGTTGATGCTTGCCGCCCCCATCTTTCCTTTCCAGCACGCGTTTTTTCCTCTTTCCCAGGTTTCCTTGGAAGCCCTAGACAAGATCGAAACGCCCGGATGCGCGCGCGCCTGCTGAAGGGAAGCTGGTGAAAGAGGAAGAGAGACTACCTGTCCACCAGTGGCTTCTCTACGAAGTAGTATTTCCTCTTTAAGCGCTGGGCCACGGTCTCGAATAAGTGGGCCCTCAAGAAGGAGCGGAGCGCCTGGCGATGTCGTATGGGAGATGGTTGGAGGGAAGCAAACAGATCTCGAAAACACAGGAAAAAAAGGCCCGTCGTAGTGGTTCGTGCGGCCTTGGGCACCTGTGTACTGTAAGAAAGAATGGTCGGGGAAAAGAGAAGAGAAAAAGAGAGGCGGGCGAATGCACACAATATGGCAAGCACGACCGGCCATTGGCTAGGGCGCGGGAAGGCCCTTGGGGCGGGATGCGGGAAGCGCTGCCAAATATAGCAATAGAGAGCTCAACATGGTGGAGCCTGGGCCAATCACAGCGCGCATCACCTTGCATACTGTACTGCTTATGTACTATTAGACGCCGAGCACATTCCTCGACCTTATTTTTAACTCTGGACGTCATATTTTGTTCCTGACTGTCGCAGCCCATTGTCCTGATTGTGTCCGGAAGGACGTCTCAGCGGCAAAGCAGTCCGGCTATTCAATAGGTAGGCATTAATATTGATCTCAGATATGCAGGTAAGCAGATGAACGAGATGCAATAGTCAAGTGTCTGTTTTCCATGATATGGGATACATCAGGCAGTCGAGACGCCCCAGGTGATGTTCGTAAACGACTCTATCACGGGTCTCCCCACCAAACGTGGATAGACTTTGTGCTTGATACGAACGTTTTGGCATACTTCGTATGGACTGCAGTCTTTCATCATCAAAGCAATGGCCAGCCGCCGAGCACGACACACAAACAATGCGTGCAACGCTCCATCGGCCACGCATCCCGATAGCCAAGCGCCGTGGCGGCGTGTAGTGGCTAAAGACTCTTGCATCAAGGAGGCAGACATATTCCCCTCCTATCAAAGACGGTCGCTCGCGCCAAAGATGGGATGTTGACACTGTGATAGCCCCGTGGTCATCTGTAAACGCTGGCGACGGGCGCCGAGATTTCGTGAGGCTGTCCTGCCTGGCCATTTTCAAAATTCATAACATCTATAGTGTGTATATTAGACTTTTCGGACTGTCGCAAGCGACAAGACTCCGGGGAAATGAACGCCTTGCAAAATCGACAGGGGGGAAAAACAAGAATGCGTGTTGCAAATACGCAGTATGGCAAAAAAATCTATCCACAATATGTAGCGTCCGTCACACCGGTCGTGTGTTCGTTGTGTTGTGCGTTCACTCATCCTCACTATCGCCGTCGGCCATCTCCTCCTCGTTCTGCTGGAAGATAACCTTCTCGGCCAGCTGCAGGAACTTCCGCACGGGCAGGCCAATCACATTGTCCATGCTGCCCTCGATGCGACTCACCAATAACAAACCGCCCGTGCCCTGCAGCGCGTACCCACCGGCCTTGTCGGCGCCCTCGCGCGTGCGCACATAGCTGTCAATCACGGCGTCCGTCAGGCCCTCGGACGCCTTGGCGAACACCACCTTGGTCTCTTCTGTGTGCGACGCAATCGAGTAGCCCGGGTGGGCGGCATCCCGCCGCGGGGAGAGAACGCAGACGGCCGTCAGCACACGGTGGGCGTCGGTGTCGCGCAGGTGCCGCAGCATCTTGATGTGGTCCTGCACCGAGCGCGGCTTCTCGAGAATCTGGCCGGAGCGGGTCACAATGATGGTGTCGGCGGCGATGACGAGCTCTGGGTCGGGGGCGACGGTGTGGTGCTGGTCGGGTTCGGCCTCGGCCAGCTGGGCCTCTTCTTCCTGGGACTTGAGGGCCTCCTGGTAGACATCAAGACACTTGCGGTGTGCAGTCTCGGAGACATACTCAAAGGGTCCGTACAGGGTCTTGGAGAGGTCCTCGGGCTTCTGCGACGGCCAGATCTCCAGCTTGGTGAGCCCGACCTGGGCAAGCAGTTGTTTCCGGCGGGGCGAGGCGGATGCGAGAATGACACGGTGGGAGCGCAGGTGCGCAAGGATTGGGATGTCCATGGGCGGTGGCGGCTTGCGCGGAGGGGGCGCGCCTCGCGGTCTAGGGGCCGCAGCGGCGGCAGCGCCCGTCGTCGAAGCAGGTTCATGCTCGGCCGCGGCGGTGTAGACCGGTGGCGGGTCGGACGGGATCGAGCTGTCTGGCGGAGCGCCGCCCTTTGTGTCGGACATTATGGAGGATGAAAGGGGTCGATGGATGGGATGTCGAGGGAAAGGAGAAGGCTGCGCAACCTCAATGAAAGCTTCGGTGAGGCCAATTGGCGGGATTGGGCTCCGTACGAGGGTGCTGTCGAACAGAGTGCTGGCGATGCGGCCAGAGAGTAAAACAGAAAACACAGCGAGGCAGAAAAGGGGCCGCGATGGAGTATGATGTTTGGAAAAGAGCAAGGATATCGTCGTGAACGTATTCCGAATCGCGCCTTCCTCGTTGTTAATTGGGAGCTTCCTAGCCCTTGGGGCTTCCTTGTTTCAACCCGGCCGCTCCTTCTTATCTTATCGCGGTTATGGGGCCTTGGCCAAAGTGCCTAGGTCACGCTTTCCTGAATGTCTCAGTAGGTTCAAAGACCCCAACCTGGGGCGGAAGGACCCCGCTAAAATTTACTGTTATTTGCCGTCACAGTCACATGCCAACTTTCTCCACCATTGCCGACCAGACTAATTGACTACTTGAGCTCAGTACACACTACCAGACAACCTCAACACACACAACGCAACAAGAACACAACAACGACCAGCCAGCTTCTGACAAGCCACACACTGCAAAAACACCGAACGACCTCACATGCATCTGGCAGCCGGGCCTCGCAACCCCCTTTATATGCCTCTCCCCACGGCCTCATCCACGACGACCTTTCCGGTCTTCTGAATTTCCAGAGCTCGGCCCATGTCTTGTGCATCTGCGCCGCCGCCTTGAGTCACACGCCCCTCGCAATCCTGGCCTTTCAGAGATTGCCAATCGACTCAGCATCTCTAACAGCTTGTATTGCTTCGATCCCATTTCCTTTGTCTCCTCTCCCCACCATGTCATCACCACCATCGGAGTTCACGCCCCAGGGCGGCGAGTCGGCCGGCGCAGCGAACGGTTCAGGTGTTGATGAAAAGCCACGCCTGACTGAAAAGGAGAAGAAGCAGAACCACATTGCATCTGGTATGTGGTCGCCTCTTGTTACAGCGCACATGCAGCGCACACATGGCATGTACTAAACCTCACCCCGTCTTCCTCCAGAACAAAAACGACGCCAAGCCATCCGTGAAGGCTTCGATCGCATGACCGAGCTTGTGCCGGGCCTCGAGGGTCAGGGACGCTCCGAAGGTCTCGTGCTGCAGCGCACGGTCGAGTACATGAAGCAGCAAGTGGAGAGGAGACAGCAGCTGATTCGGGAAATTGAGGCCCGTGGCGGGACGGTCGACGACAAGGACCGGCTGTAGGACCAGCCAACCGTTGTGCAAGGCGAATGCAAAGGCACAGGGAAGGCGGAAGACGTGTTTCTCGAAAAAAACACATACTGACCCTACTCAAAACGGTCATGGACAACTTTCGTTGATGGGCTTCGGAGGTGCTTGGAAGGCAGAGATCGGCATACGACCAAAAAGGAGGAGGAGGAAGAAGAGATGCGTGAGGTGAATGCGGAGTTGGAGGATTGGCTAAGAGGGTCTGACAAGCTGATGCCAGCGTGTATTGATCAACAGACAAATCGGGAACGGCGATCGGCGTTGGTTTCATCATTCTTTTTTATGTTTTTCTCACTTTGTTCTTTCCGTTTTTTTCTTCTTTTTTTCCAATATTATCTCTTCCATGAGACGGACACGGGATGGGCTCAGCTGCTTGGGATTCCCCATTGTTATGCCACATTACGTTCTCACTTAATGTAACACACTGTGTACGATGATTACTGGGCGGCGGCGGCAAGCAAAACTGAACTGTTGTACATTACTTAGATGGAGTGAAAAATATTTACATAACCTCATCAGAGCCGTCGTTCATGCCCAGTCGATCAGTGGCCACTGGCCATCGGTTACTGGTATGTGTTGACCTTTTCTTGGAGCAGCTTGAGCAGCGCCTCGGGCGTCATTTCAACTGTTGCCTGCTTCTGTCTCTTTCCGCTTGTAGGCGCTTCCGTCGCCTGTTCCGCACCCTTCACGGGAACCCCCGACAGATCAACGGCAACGGTGCCCTTGGCGACATCCTTGGGGCCAACGACCACGATCGCGCCGTAGCCCTTGGACTTGGCCTCGCGCACCTTCAGGGGGAGAGTGCGAGCACTTGCATCCACGTCGACAGCTGCCAACAGTGTTGGGCTAGAGGTGATAGGGCCCGACTCGGAGGGTGCTGGTGCTGGTGCAGATGTCCCTGCCAGGACAGCCTGCACCTCCTTGGCAAAGCTGACAACTGCGTCGCTGTCGTTGACGGTCAGCACGATGGCCTGGCGCGGGTTGAGCCAGAACGGCCACCGTCCATTGTAGTGCTCAATGAGCAGGGCCATCAGCCGCTCAACCGAGCCCAGAACGGCACGGTGGATCATCACGGGCGTGACGGGGCCGGCCTCACTTGCATCTGCATCCACCTCCCCGGCCCGGCCCTCCCGCTCCAGCTCGGGTGATGGCGCTTGGTACGACAGCTCAAACCGCCGCGGCAGCTGAAAGTCCAGCTGCACCGTCGCCGTCTGGTGCTCCTTGCCGTCTGAGTCTTGCAAGATGATGTCAATCTTGGGCCCGTAAAAGGCGCCGTCGCCCGGTTGATCGTCCACGCCTGGCCACTGCTGTCCAGCGCACGCCGCAGCGCATCCTCGGCGGCATCCCAGTCGGCCTCGGACCCAATCAGGTGGCCGTCGGTGGGCCGTGTCGAGAGGACCAGTCGGTATGGGCCCAGACCGAGAACGCGGTACGTGAAACGCACAAAGTCGAGCGTCGAGCGGATCTCCTCCTCGACCTGCGACGGCCGGCAAAAGATGTGTCCGTCGTCCTGGTGGAAACGGCGCACGCGTGTCAGGCCGCTCAGGGCACCGGAAATCTCGTCGCGGTGCAGTGGGCTGAAGTCGGCATAGCGGATGGGCAGGTCGCGGTAGCTGTGGCGCTGGGCAGCAAAGATGAGGCAGTGGCCCGGGCAGTTCATGGGCTTGAGGCCGTACTCGTCTTCGACCGTCGTGGTGTGGGCCGTCTCGCCCGTGGCGTCGGCTGTGGCCGCCCCAGCATCCACTCTCTTCTCGCCCGTCTTGAGAGAGGCACTCGACACGGTAAACATGTCGTCGGCATAGTTGTCGAGGTGGCCCGACTTGGCCCAGAGCGCCTTCTTGTAGATGGTGGGTGTGATGACCTCCTGGAAGCCGTAGCGGACGTACTGTTTCCGCAGAAAGTCGACGAGGCGGTTGAAGATGCGCGCGCCATTGGGCAAGAAGATGGGCGAGCCGGGGCTGTAGATGGAAGTGGTGAAGAGTTCTTGCTGGATGCCGAGGTCACGGTGGTCGGGCGGGATGCGGTCCTTGTCGGCCTGTTTTGATGGTGGAGGTTGTAATGGCGAGCCGTGTGAGGAGCAGTACTGTCGAGAGAGTGAAAGGAGTGGCCGGTGGCCTCGTATTGAGGGTGTTGAGGGTGTTACGTGAGCGGATCTGGAGGACGAGAGAAAAGAGATCGAGGAGAATGACAGACGCGGCGACGTTGCGAGCGCTAGCCGCACCGCCGGGGCACGCAACGCCACACAGGCGTGCCTGGGAGACAGCATGGCACGTCGGCTTTGCAATTGGCACGAAACCACGAAACGAGGGCGACAAGACGGGGAAGGCAGTCGATACAAAAAGGCTGCACGTTCTTCGAGGTCGAGCTGTCAGACGTTTAGCAGTCACAGGCCATGCCAAGCTAAAATTCGAGATCGCTAGTGGGGTCAGTCGCAGAGGACCAGGTACTTCCCAATGTAGACTAGCGCACTATGGCACCTGACCACGCGGGTCGTCTTGTGGTGTTGTGGAGCCCACTGGCAGCCCCATCAGTCCATCACGCGGCGCGCAGCCTTTCTGACCAGGCATCCGCCCGCCGAAGTGTGTTTTCATCATCGATTCCATGATTAGGGTCCCAACCGGCCCAAAGGCTCGCATTCTCAGACAAGGCTCCCACGGTGCCTCGTGCCTGTGCATTTCTTCACGACCGTTCTCCACCGACTTTGATCACCAACAATGACTCACTTCCGCATCAACTTCATCTCATCTTTGGCTTCACTTTTCCGGCCTTAAACACAGTTCGACCTAATTCAACAAGTCAATAAATCAACAACTTAACAAAGAAAGCCACTTTACGCGTCTCACTTACGACCACCGGACCGGCACGCGTCTGGCTCTTGTATCGGTACTTTTCAATCCGGCTAGCAATTGTATATTAGAGAAGAGGAAGCCCTGCACCCACTGTTGCCTCTATGAGGCTTTTTCAAATCCGTGGCTAGCCACGGACCACCTCTTTCCCTCTCTCTCTTTTCTCTCTTGCTCTCTCTTGCTCTCAAAACAGAAACGCCCTGTGTGACAGCTGCTTTGTCTACTTTACGCATGGCCTCCTAGAAGGTTGGCCTCCTTCCATCAGCCTCTTGATCCACTCGGCAACCCTCGCCAACTTCGTTTCTCGCCACTACCGTCGCCAGCATGGCCGCGCTTCCTGTTGAAAGCTCCTGGCGCATGGTCGAGGGCGAGCACGACAGCTTCGACACGTCCATTGTCCCCAACGCGTTCGGTTCGAGCGGCGAGTACGGCGGTGATGGCGATGATCCGTTTGTCTCGAGCAGCGGCGCGCCGTCGCAGCAGTCGGCAGGCTCGGGCGTAGGATCGGCTGCGGCGGCAAGAACAAGCCCTCGACGTGGTCTCGGCAAGCGCACAGTGAGCGGTGCCAGCGCCATGAGTGCCGTGAGCGGTGTCAGTCGAGGTGACGGCGCTTTGTCCTCCAGGAAGACCGTATCAGCCTTGGCGGCGCATCCTTTGGGGGCTCCGTCGTAGGCTCGCAAGACGACGACATCCACTCATTCCTCCGTAAGGCGGAGAACGACGAGCGCGTCTTGTTGAGGTCGCCCTTCCAGCCTTCGCTGCCGTCATCTGTGCGGCAGAGCCCGATGAGCGCGAGCAGTGCCGGGAAGACGACAAAAACCGACGACAAGAGCAGATCGGTGACTGGCAGCAGCCGACTCGACCGCACATGCTTCCAGACGCCCGAGCCCGAGTTCCGGATGCCGACGATCGATATGGACGGCAGCCTGCACGCCGGCGACATCCTTTCTCAGAATCGGAGGTTGGCAGGCATCACCTCGTCGTTTCGTGTCGGCGATACCGGCAGTCCTGCTCAACGGCGACGGACGGGTGGTGGACTTCTCAGTCGACTAAATGGACAAATCAGACGAGAAAACGATGCTGGGCCACCGTCGTCTCAAAATGGCCTGTGCTCGGCAACTGCTGCCCGGAGACGGGCCACTAACTCGAGCCGAACCCTCTTCTTTGTTCTCCTTCCACTCCTCGGCCTGCTTGCTGCCTACGGGATGCCGCTCTTTTCTTCAACCACTGCCGATGCAGTTTGCTCGCTACCAGGTGTGCGTTACATCGGGCAGCCATTATGTCCACCCACAACCAACACAACCGGCAAACCGACAGAACCGACACAAGGTGATGACACGGACACGGCATTGCGAGAGACAAACTACTGGGCCACACGAAATCGCTATCACTCCGAGAACCGGCAAGCCGTCGCCGAAGAATGGCCACCACCACCACCACCAGCCAAGCCTGTCGTCGTCAGTCTCGTGCGCAGTGCCGGCCAGCTCATGCGCGTGCAGACGCAGCTCGCCGACGTCGTCAAGGACAGGGTCCTTGTGCGGCGCACCAGGAACAGCAACAACGACGTGCCCCCCGCACAAGATGCCTGGCTCGTACCTCGTGCGCAGACCAAAGACCTTCGTCTGGCTGCTCAGATTCAGAGTGGACAGCAGACGAAGCAAGAGCAAAAGAGCCAAAACTCGGCTGCTCTGCTGCTCGTCGAGCTGGACGCCTACCTCGATGCCGCCAAACGTGTCTCGATTGCTTTGACGCGACTACAGACGGGCGCCGCCGCCACCGCCGCCGATACGCTCGCCTACCGGAGCCGGCAGACGCTGGCACAGCTGCGGCGGATTGCGGCGGCCACGACGCGCGAGGGAGGCCACGGAGAAGGCGATGACGGCAGCGGCTGGCTCGCGCTCGGTCGCATCTTCTCTTCCGCTTCGTCCACCCGCCGTTCACAGCTCCGCGACACCTACCGCCACCACGTCGATGCCGTGCTTGCCAAGACACAGCTGCGCGTCACCGAGGCGAGAGGCTGTCTTTCGGGCGCGCGAAGTGGCCGGCCAGCATCTGGCCGGCGTGCAGCAGTATGTTGTTGCGCGCAAGCTCGAGCTTATCGGCAGACACATTGAGCAAGAGTCGGCGCGCAGCAGTGCCAGCAGCAGTAGTGCTAGCAGCAGCAGCGACACGGCCAACTCAGGAGGCGGTCCTGGTGGCGACCCTCTTCTTGCGACATCGGGTGGCCTCTTTTCCTGGCTCTGGTCCGTCGTCTTTGGTCGGCAGCCCGAGGACGTGCAGCACTTGTCGACGGCCAGGATGAGCAAAGAGGCACGTGCGTGGTCTGGCTATGCTGACCAACTGCAGCGTCTGTACGAAGAGCACGAGGCTGCTGTCAGCCGTGCTGCCGAGGCTCTGGACGACCTCTCGGCCGTGCGGGATGCACTGAGCGTGCTGCAGACACAGCTTAATGAAGACAGCGTCGACGACACCAGCAACAACAACGACAAGGATGACTTGGACTTGCGGCTGCACATGGACATTGTCGATGCCGGCATCCAAGACCTCGAAAAAGTGGGTCGGTGAGACTTTGCGGGGGAAAGATGATCTGATGTATGGGTTATGAACGGGATATGCACGGCTTCTCGTGTTTTGATTTCTCCTCTCTCTGCTTCGTTTGCTTTTTCCTTTCATAATGAGATACCAGGACAGGTTTGGGCCCCAATATATGATCGAATGGCGTTCCAAGGGACACGAGATCTGGGCAATTTATGATTCTGCTTGGCGTTACCGGAAGCAATGCAAAGCAATGCTTTTATCGTACTCATCTGTTCTCTCACATTCTGTCGAGTCAAAGTGAAGCCCACTGTAAGACCAAAGACGACGTACATATTCAGCCGCAGATAAACAAGAGAACTGTGCTACAGTCGTTCTCGTGCCCTACAATCACCCGTTACTTTGACCCTTCCACTTTCTTTCGTGCCAGCGATATCCTGAGCGGCTCAGTGTCCGCGCTACCGGCCCACGTGTGGGGTCCTGGCCTGGCGTCCAAACGTCCAACGGTACGGTATGTTACTTGCAGAGGTGAAAGAGTCATGAAGATATAAGATACAATGCGGGGGAGTAGGCAAAGGTCTGGGCGTGTGTACGTCGTAATAGCGCAGCGTAACAGCTGTGTGAAAACAGCGGGCGGTACCGCGAGTCGGTCCTAGCGGTGCTAAGACAGCAAAGTGTTAATCTTTGGCGGGAAGGAGCCCACCTTCCTCTAGTTCGGTCCGCCAAGGTGTAAACTGCCCTGCGATTCGCTCATGGCCTCGTTAGATACCAGAACGGCAAGTGTTACCCAACTACAGCGGGCTATTACCAGCAAACAGAGGCACTGGCCAATGGAGATGGCGCTTTGCGGTCCTTATCTCTGGCAGCCCCCTCCGTCCCATCGTTCCTTCCGTCCCTACGTCGATAAACCTGCGGGGTAAGTTTGCGCCCGTCCGCCTCTTTGCGAGAGAAAGCGCAGAAAGAGCTATGGAATGGACGTTCTTGCTGTTTTTGCATGGCGCCAATCGCCAGTCGCTGGTTCCTGGCCAGTTTTTTGGTGTTTTCAAAGGATATGACTAGGAAGGAACCTCTGAAAAAAGTTTTGCCCGTTTCTGGTCTCTCACGTTGGTGATCTTATCTAGGAAAGAGCGAGCGACCGTTATTTTGTGCGATATCCTCAACAGTTTATCATCTTTTAGGCCTTCTCATAATCTGCTTCACTTTCTCCTTTTGCATACCCATTTGACAGCCTTGTTTCCGTCTTGTTTGCCCGCCTCTCATTGCCTTCCCATCTCCGATTATTCTTCCCTCCTTCCGCTGCTTTGCACGCACACACCCTCGTCGGTCCCGTCAGAGGGCGATCCTCTCAGCGAAACAAAAACACCACCACAAGAACCAGCTTTCTACCAACTAAGCCATGCATCTGGTGCCAAAAGAGGTTTGTCTTACGCGATAAAAACGCTGCTAGCAGCACCCTCTCTGCCGTTTGCCGTGCGACATCTTGGCTTGGCCTTTTGGAGATGTGTGCCCAGCCTTGCACGGTCTACACAAGTTGATTGAAAAGCTCATTGGATTAAATTCAAATACTGACGCATGGGATCGCATCACAACAGCTGGACAAGCTCGTCACATCGCAGCTCGGCTTCATTGCCCAGCGCCGTCTCGCCCGCGGCGTCAAGCTGAACCACTCCGAAGCCGTCGCGCTCATCGCCAGCAACCTCCAGGAGCTCATTCGTGATGGCAACCACAAGGTTGCTGACCTCATGGCCCTCGGGTCGACCATGCTCGGCCGCCGCCATGTGCTGCCGTCTGTCTGCGCAACGCTCCACGAGATCCAGGTCGAGGGCACGTTCCCCAACGGCTCGTACCTTGTGACAGTGCACGAGCCTATCAAGACCGACGACGGCGACCTCGCACGCGCGCTCTACGGCAGCTTCCTGCCCGTCCCCGACAACAGCCTCTTCCCGCTCGAAGACACCGCCGCATACGAGTCGGCCGCACAGCCCGGCGCTGTCGTCGTCGTCAAGCAGACCAAGGAGAACATGATTGCAATCAACGAGGGCCGCGAGCGCACGCGCCTCAGTGTGACCAACAAGGGCGACCGCCCCGTCCAAGTCGGCAGCCACTACCACTTTATCGAGACGAACCCGCAGCTCCTGTTCGACCGCAAACGTGCCTACGGTTTCCGCCTCGACATCCCCGCCGGTACTTCGATCCGTTTCGAGCCGGGCGACACCAAGACTGTGCCGCTGGTCGCCATTGGCGGCCATCGCATTATTCGCGGCGGCAACAGCCTGGCCTCGGGCCAGGTCGACCTGTCGCGTGTCGACGACATTATTGAGCGCCTGCAAAAGGCTGGTTTCGCCCACGCACCCGAACCCCTCGCCGACGCTCCCCTGAAGCTCCAGCCCTTTGAAATGACGCGCCAAGCCTACCAGACCATGTTCGGCCCGACCACGGGTGACATTGTGCGCCTGGGCTCGACGGACCTGTGGATCGAGGTTGAGAAGGACTACACGGTGCGCGGCGACGAGTGCAAGTTTGGTGGTGGCAAGACGCTGCGCGAGGGAATGGGCCAGGCATCGGGCCGTTCCGACAAGGACTGTTTGGACCTGGTGATTATCAATGCGCTGGTTCTTGACTGGACGGGCATCTACAAGGCCGATATCGGTGTCAAGGAGGGCATCATTGTCGGCATTGGCAAGGCAGGCAACCCCGACGTCATGGACGGCGTGTACCCGGCGAACATGGTTGTCGGCAGCTGCACAGAGGTTGTGGCTGGCGAGAACAAGATTGTCACGGCCGGTGGTATTGACACGCACATTCACTTTATCTGCCCGCAGCAGGCCTACGAGGCTGTCGCATCGGGCATCACGACCATGCTCGGCGGCGGTACGGGCCCCACGGCCGGCACGTCCGCTACCACATGCACACCCAGTGCGCACTACATCAAGCAGATCCTGCAGGCCGTCGACACGTTGCCACTCAACCTTGGCATCACCGGCAAGGGCAACGACTGCGATCCCACGGCCCTGCGGGAGCAGATTGTGGCGGGCGCGTGCGGTCTCAAGCTGCACGAGGACTGGGGCACCACGCCGGCAGCCATTGACGCCTGTCTCACAGTGTGCGACGAGCTCGACGTGCAGTGTCTGATCCACACGGACACCCTCAACGAGTCGGGCTTCGTCGAGAGCACCGTGGCTGCCTTCAAGGGCCGCACCATCCACACGTACCACACCGAGGGTGCCGGTGGTGGCCACGCGCCCGACATTATTTCCGTGGTCGGCGAGACGAACGTCCTGCCGTCCAGCACCAACCCGACGCGCCCCTACACTGTCAACACGCTGGACGAGCACTTGGACATGCTCATGGTGTGCCACCACTTGTCCAAGGACATCCCCGAGGACATTGCTTTTGCCGAGTCGCGTATCCGTGCGGAGACGATTGCTGCCGAGGACGTCATGCACGACCTGGGGGCCATCAGCATGCTGAGCTCCGACTCGCAGGCCATGGGCCGCTGTGGCGAGGTCATCCTGCGCACCTGGAACACGGCGCACAAGAACAAGGTGCAGCGTGGCAAGCTGCCCGAGGACGCGGGCACGGCGGCCGACAACTTCCGCGCCAAGCGCTATGTGTCGAAATACACAATCAACCCGGCGCTGGCCCAGGGCATGGGCCACCTGGTGGGCAGCATCGAGGTCGGCAAGCTGGCCGACCTGGTGGTGTGGGACCCGGCGTGGTTCGGCACCAAGCCCACGACCGTCATCAAGAGCGGCCTGGTGGCGTACGCCCAAATGGGCGACCCCAACGCGTCCATCCCGACCGTGCAGCCCATCCTGGCGCGCCCCATGTTTGCGCCCATGGTCCCCGCGACGTCGGTGCTCTTTGTGAGCGAGGCGAGCCTGGCCCAGGGTGTTGTGCAGCAGTACGGCCTCAAGAAGCGCATCGAGGCGGTGCGCGGCTGCCGCACCGTCTCCAAGAAGGACATGCGCTTCAACGACGCAACGCCCGTGGTGCAGGTCGACCCCGAAGCCTACACGGTGCTGGCCGATGGACAGCCGTGCACGGCAGCGCCGAGCGAGGTGCTGCCCCTGACACAACAGTTTTATGTGTACTAGGCCGGGGCCAGAAGGGGGCCAGAAGGAGGCCAGAAGGAGCAGAACATGGATTCTCTTCCTGGCTTATATATTTGGATATGTGTATCTCTTGGCGGTATTTGCAGTTTTTTCAGCTACGCAATGAATCTTTTGGGAGCGTTATTTCAAGAGTTGCGGGGAGTAATCCTTGTCGTGTTTCAAATGAAAAATGAGTGACAGTGGAGAGCATGTATTGTATGGCGACACCGATGCTGTATTTACGAGGTGTGGCGGTGAATACATGTATCTTATTTTTACTACAGGACAGGGGGGAGGTCCTATCAATGTGCAAGTCAAAAGTGGTCACCTGGGGGAAGGAGCGTGGTAGAAAACACCGGATAGGCACGAGAGAAATGTAGAGTAACTTATAGGCAGGTGCGTCCGGCAATTGTCACGCATATATGGGGACTGACTAGTCTTGGAGAGGAGAGGGAAAAGAGAGGAAAGAGCAACCGCCTGGGGGAACAGTCGTGTCAAAAAAGGCAAGAGATCCTTGGGCGGCAGCTTCTTAGTAAGATATACTGTTGCATGTGGAAGGAGCGCGAAAGAGGGGGGGGGATGCTCAGGGAAGGTTTTCCAGAAGCCGCTTAAGAGAGGAGACACCTTTCGCAAGTGTCTTTCCAGGCTTCGATACGAGAACAGTGGTGGCCTGGAAAGATCAGTATGCTTTGTCGTTAAGGGTTAACGGTTAACCTGGTGAGTCTGCCACTCCGGCATGGGCCTGGTCTTTGGGTCCCGACCGAATGGTGCAGTCCTTCAGGCTGGTCCCTCCCCGGCACCTGGAGCCAACCCAATTGATAGCCAACCGTCAAAACGGAGTGTGTAGTATTTCTTTTCCGGCAGCTTGGAGGCTTTGCCGGCCACCGTTTTCGACAACGATCCCTGTTTGGGTTTGTTCTGGGTCCAATCCGTGTAATGCCACTGGCTGCTTCGGACGTCGCGATAAGTCAGACCTGACTTCCTCTAACCTGTCCTTCAGTGGCCGGGGCCCTCACCGTTCTTGCCTTGGACGCTCTGCATTACTGCCAAGTAGCTTTCAGTGTACTGCTTTGTGATACAGCCTACGGATGCATTATCCTGCTGGTCTTCTTTTGCTCAATAAACACGACAGCGGCCTCAACGGCAGCTTCCATACAAGCCAACTGTCACCCCCTAATTTAACAACTTCCTCTTTCTCAGCCTCAGCCTCAGCATCAACAGTGCACTACACTCTGACCAATATATGTCAGTATGATACCCTCTCTTACACCACACAGACAGCTGATCACACTTCATGGGTCAAGATATGGATTTTCAAACAACTGTATTCTGCGAAGAGAATGAAGGCAAGCAATAAAAACGACGACAACAACAACATCCCGCCACCACTCTTTGCAATAGATAGAGAATTAATTTAACTTTGTCGTATATTTGGGGGGCCGTTCAGCTAAACTGTCTCTCCGTCAGCCTCCTTAAAAAAAGAAAGGCATGCTGTATTTACGTCTCCTGAGAGAGAACCGCCGGCTGGTCCTAAAGTCGCTTCCAGCGCTTTCCGTCCCCAATCCAGAAATAAGAGACCCTATGACCTAAACCGTCATTTTTTTCCACCACCCACAACCCTTCCCAAAACATTGATAGAGTATCAAAGGACTTTGTAAAAACAGCAAAACCAGTAAACAGCATAAAAAAGCAACAACCTCAAAGCAACGAGAGTCCCTTCCTTGACAGGAAGTAACCGGGTAAAAAAACAACCGAAAAGACAGACCGCAAACATAAAATACACACAAACCCAAAAAAAGGAAGCCAAACATGACATAGTAGTAAGAAATCAAATCCCGTCGTCACAAGCCAGAGAAAGAGTTGGAAGAAGGAAAGATGCAGCGCGGGTGCGGGAGAGAGAAAGAACGAGGCGAAAAAAAGCAGATTGTGACGCAGAACGGGACACGACGGCGTCGCCATACGTACTGTGCTCTGCTATGCCGGAAGACAGCGAAGCAGGCAGGATTCACACATCGTCGTTCGAGATGTGGTGGTGGTCGTAGAGAAATGGGGCCTCGCGCGCGGGCATCGTAGTGGAGGGATATAATAATCGCGACGGATCATCCAACGGTGGAAATGATGAAAAAAACAGACAAATCGACAAGGGTTATGGAAGAACTCTCATCGACTCACTATTTCACGCTCTGAAGAGCGCCGGGTCAATATTATCAGTAACCAGAGCATTGGAGAACGCCTAACCGCCTCTTAGCCTTCTTGCTTCTGCAACTCTCGGGCTCATGCTCTAGTTACCTTAGATGTCCGCTTGCGCTTCTTGTCGGGGCTGGCAGGAGCGGCACCCTTGAGCGGCTCGGCCTCGGCGCCCGGAGTGGCGGTCTTGCGCTTCCGGCTGTCCTTCTTGGCAGACTTGGGGTCTTGGCCGTGGTGTCATCGGCAGGGCCCTGCTGCAGCTGCTCGGCAATGGCGTCCTGGTCGTTGCCAGGGTCGGCCTCCTTGCTGGTGGGCATCGGGATGTGGAACTCATCGGCGTAGCGCAGAGCATCCTCGTCGGGCATCAGACGAGCGTTAGCGTTGCCGGACTTGTACGAGTGCACACGCGCGTTGTACAGGCGCAGGTTGTATTGGTAAGCGCGGTCCCAGCCCTGCAACAAGTTAGCGAATTTCTTTCAGGGTATCATGGACACACATATAATATAAACAGTGGGAATGGAAAAGCAGGGTAATACATACACCCTTGTCGTGGGCGTTCATGGTGCTCCAGCGGCGCTGGCCCTCCTCCTGAACGGCACCCTTGGGCGCTTCAGGACCCAGGTCGTTGGCGATGATAGGACGAGCGGTCTGCATGTACAGGAAGTACGGCGTCAGGGGGCGCTTGGGGGCGTTGGGGTCATGGGTGCGCTTCTTGCGCTCCTTCTTCTCGTCGGCCGGCGGGGCCGCAATAACGGCCACGGGCGGCAAGATGGAGCCGACCTGGGGCAGAAGGCCGGCTTCAAAGCCGCCGATAAGCTCGCTGATACCGCTGTCGGCACCCTCACCGAGCAGAAGGTTGGTCTGGCGAAGGTACTCGACGGAGAACTGCTTCAACAGGTCCTGGATGGCAGCAAGGCGGGAGTAGACCTACGATGCTGTTAATAAATTGGTCAAAAAGCCACTGGTGCAACTGGTCTTCTGGTGTCTGTTTTCCCTGCAGAGGGAGGTGGGAGTCGCATGAGTAGTTTCAAGCGCGTCACCAAACGGGTCGAATGTAAACAAAAGAGTGGAGCATTGGCAATGGCTACTCAGCCAAGCGCAAAAGTGCGCGCAACTGGCCACTTTACTGCTCTTTATGTCGCTTGACTTGGAACAGGAAAAAAAGAAAAAATGCTTGCATGTTGAATCGCTAAGGAGTTGCAATTCTGGCGTTGGCCTTGTACATGTGCCGCTTGGAAGTGTCGTAGTGAAAGCGCACAGTTTGGCGGTGCGCAATGCGACGGTCAAACTCGTGGATGGGACATTGTGAATAGGATTTTGATGTGGTAAAAGAAAGCTGCGTGGGCGGGCTGGTGGCAAGCTGAAAGCTTCAATGTTGGCGCACGCAAGCTGGTGTGAGAAGAAGGAAGATGTTCAAGTGCAATGACCATGTGTGCGACAATGAGGTCAGGAGGGAAAGAGTGGTGGCCCAAAAGAGTGCGGAAGTGCACCATATGACCGACCGCCCATTGGTGAGAGCAACGAAATGTGGAAGATTTGAAGCAGGATGGGATTTTGGAACAGCCAGCATTGTCTGCGCCGTTAAAAGTGAATTGAATAGAGACGGAACGCGACAAAAAGCACTGGTGAAAGCAGGTAGAGAGGGTGATACGGGCTCAGAAAGCAACAAGGAAGACACCGAAAGGCTAGAAAGAAGCCGTGGACATTGCACACAGAACAAAAGGAGATGGCAAAAAGACGTACCGAGTCACGGACGCGAATGAAGTTCTCGATGTCGATCTGCTTGGGCGCATCGGCCTTTGCGGCCTCAGCCTGCTGCTTCTTGGATGGGCGAGCCATAGCGCTGATGTGTAGTTGTAGTGGTGATGCTATTGGAGCGTGCGTTTCCAGGGACTTCAGTGGCGACGCGCTGAAAGTCGAAATGGTGAAAATGGTGGAAATGGCGATGTGGGTTTCTAGTTTATTTGATGCTGGAAAGGAGACAAGAAAAATCTACAGCGATGGTGGGAGAAGTAAAAGAGAGAGAAGAGGGGAAGAACAGAAGGGATCAGAGGGGATCAGAAGGGAAGGGAGGAGGGGAAAGAGAAAGGTCCTTCCAGGCGCGCGAGGGTTGGGGGGTGCCCGCAAGTTTATAGGCGGCTGGGGGGTTGGGGGACGACGCGCTGATTTGTTTTGATTTTATTTTTGCGCTTCTGGGCTTCGCTTTTTTTCGGGCCCGTCGCTCCTCCCCCCTTCTGAATCTGATTGCTGTCCTGCCTTTATTTTAGTTGGTGTGGCTCCTTCCTTTTTTCGTGCAGTCGCTTCCGCTAGACTTGGAAGGAGGGGGTAGGGTGAGGAAGGAGGTCCCCGACTGCACTGTCAGTCTGTCCTAATCTGACCTTCGGGCAGCACACCCAGTAATAGCCTCGTACAGGCGACCAGGCCCCATATCTTTTTTTGCTGCTAGGGCGGCTTCGGCAGGTTGAGCCTGAACTGGCCGAAAAGGCTCAACTCGCTGTGAGTCCCGCGCACCCCTGTCTTTCTGCCTTTTTGTCCTTGTGTTCTTGTGTCCTGCATGTTTCTGAGCGCGAAGGCCCGTCACGCTGAGAACGCTGAATGGCCTGTCGGCCGCTCTTGCCCTTGGAAGCGCTGGGCTTGCTGCACACACGCGCTGCCTGCCCGCCCATCCTGCCCTTTGCATCGTTATTGTCCAGTGATAGTCCACTTTTTCTCAACGCACCCTCGCACGCTGTTTCCGCACTACGGAGTACCTCGCCAGTTTGCTCTTTCCTTTCCTTTTCCTCCCGCTGTTTTTATCGCGCCATATTCGCGCACTTGCGCCCTAGTGATGTTACTGAGATTAACAGGGCAGGCGCGGCTGTTCGCCATACGCATACGCTATGATGATGGCCTGCCAGCCATTTCGTGTTTTCTTCTTGCCTCTTGTTAACTCGATGAGTACTCGTAATACCGCCAGCCCGGGAGCCGCAAGATCGCACTGTCGCGCAGCACATCCATCTTCAGCGTCTACAGCTGTCGCCTCCATCCCCTCATCCTTTCTGGCGAGTTTCACAAGGGTCTCCTCACCTTCAGGTCTGTACGCCCATTGTTCCATTCAGATTCCTCGATCGCTCTTGCCTAGCCAGCCTGCCAACCACGACTGCCTGCAACCTGCATCCCTTCCACCCCCCTGGCAAGCTCCTGCTCTCCCCCCCCCCCAGAAAGGTACTTCGACAGCGTTTCGCGAGCGTCTTTATATATATGCCTTCAAGACATGTATCTTTTTGACTCGTGCTCTCACAATGGTCTTGAATAGATTGATCTTGACCGCGGCGGGAGGCTAAATTATTTGCAAATTCGAGTTCTTCGGCATTTTTTGTACACATTGTCCAGTTGTGTTCTGTCCATTCGGTGCTTGGTGGGTGCAACGGGCGGTGCCAAAAACATCGTGCTGTTTTCAAGGGACAACATTTGGGACATCCAGTGAAGTAGTTTGGGTGCCCGGCTGGGCGCTGCTACGAAGTATCGCGGCGTGTTGCTCAGAGCTGAACGGGCAAAAACGAGTCGAGTGGCGGCGCGCCCCTGTGCCCCAGGCGATTGCACCTGCCCTCTTGGCCTCTTGGTTCGTTTTCATTTGTTTTCGTAGGCAAAGCTGTGTCACAGGCGCTACGAGCGCTTTTCTTCAAGGAGGGTACGGGCGCACGCCCCCTGCACGGGCACTGTTGTCCAATGAAAAGGCCGCTAACGTCCAGGTCATGACGGAGTTGGTGGGGGCACACGCGACGCCATGCTCGCAAAGAAGGAAAGAGGAAAGAGGAACCCAGGAAAGAGCGAGATAGCGAGACAGCGAGACAGCTCTCAGGCGGTCTCCCGCCGTTTTCTCCTCTGCTCTCAGCCTCTTCTCAGGCTCTCGTACGAAACTGCTGTATTACATGCTATTTTCAATACGTAACCCGATGCACACCACTACGAGTACACTAATTCGCCGCCTTTTCTTTCCCACGCTGTGCCGCGTGCTCAGTTCGTGTTGGAAATGAGCTGCGACGCACAAACCCCCCTTTCCCCTTCGTTCACCCCCTCTGTCCTCGCTATCGCTTACTGATCGCAGAAGAACGACCGTACATGTACGCGTAAATTGCAAAGCATCCCGCTGCACTTTCCCTCCACTGCCCAGTCCCAAGGAATTTAGCGCCTTTTCATGGTCGCGCCCGAATGCGCTTGATTGCGCCTGGATGCACCACAATACTACGATGTACTCAGTAGTAAAGGCCTGAGGCCTCTGAAGCTCGCTCCTTATCTGAGTTTGAGCTGAGGAAAAGGTAACTTTCCAGAGCCCGAAAAGCACACCCCCTCCCTTGGCGCTGAACAGCCCCAAAAGAACACCCCCAAGAGAACACCCCCAAAACGCCAGGCCTTGTGGTTAGCCCCTCTTTCCAAAAACTGCTGAGCCCCCTGCCCAGGCGAGCCCAGGCCGAATTTTCCTAATACTCTGGCATCCCCCGCTCTTTTACTGATTTCAGGGAAGTCTCCTGGCGCGTCCTAGCGAGGCCACCCAAGGTCGCTCCAAATCAGCAGTTACGATGGTGAGCGCGCGACTTTTCTCGTCTCTCTCGCTGTCTCGTTGCCTCTTTCCTCTTTCACGCCGAATGCGCCCAGGTCACCGCCAACGAGGCCCCATCGCCAAACGGCAGCGACTCGCCAGGCGACGAGCGACAGCGACCTCCTCTGTTTCGTAGCATACGTGAGGTATCTTACTTTGTAAATTAAGATGCCAAAACCCAAAAGGCTGCATGTACATGTATCTTACACGCCAGCTCCGCCAGCTTCAACTGAAATGCTGTAACGGCTGGCTCTTTTGGAGTGCCTGGCGCGCAAACGGCTTTCTGACTTTCTGAGTCTCACTTTCTTTGCAACGTCCCCAACACCATATTTTCTCTCTTCTCTTCTTTTCTTCTTTTCTGTGTCTTGTTTTCCACAACCTCTGCCCGGCACGCGTGGCACCGGAAGAGCGGACAAGCCCTTTTCTTTCCCATATACCATGCCAGCGCCAGCTTCGCTTGCCTTCCAGATCCCAGCATCTGCTTCTTTTTGCCTCAGACATACATAGCTCGTCCCAAGCTCGTCCCAAGCTCGTCCCAAGCTCTTCCAGTGTCTCAGCTGCCTCGACAGCCAGCATTTCACGCGTCATGCAAGATCTTGTATCCTCTTGGCTCTCAGGATCGAGCTCGTGCTACGTACCGTAATCATTCGTGTACGGACGAGAGCGAACGAGGCTACACGTCATGAGCTTGCCTCTCGGGTCACATGTCACGCGCATCGTCCTCAGCCGGTGCTTTTCTCTTGAGCAGCTCGACAAGCTCGTATATCCAGTCTCGACAACAAGTCAACAAGCTCATAAGAGACGGGACTCTATGTCTATGCTCTGCCTAGTAAGATACCTGTCGCTCCATACATATACTCCGTACGCAGTTGGGACACTCTGAGGCAGATCGCGCCGGGCTGTACTGGCACGCGCCGTGACATGAAGATAACGCGACAAGAGCTCCTGCCCACACAGACGACATCCATCACTTGCCGCCGTACTCAGTAGTCGTGCAAAGGCCCGCATTCACAAGGAACGGGTCTAGCGTGTCGGTCGGGACCCGAGCTCCAAGGAGCTCGGGTCAACGTCCAGCGGAGCGCCTGAGATAGAGCGACGTCAAGCTCCGCTTGCCCACAACAGCTCTTCTTGTGGCCTAGGCCAGTTGCGACGTGCCGATTGTTTGCTGGCTGCTGATTGCGCCCAGTCCCCAAGTCCCCAGCACGCGTCGCCCACGAGCTCCCTCCACGAAGGTGGTCTTTCTTTCTGGCGCGACACCTCTTGCTGCCCGTTGCAGTTGTTCTCAAACATCGGAACACGGTCGAAGATCAAGGGTCGTTCAGAAAGACGCTGCCTGTAATGTATTTGCGATAGAACCTTTATGGTATACGGAGTAGACGTCCCTTCCGCTTTATTATCCCACGCGTCAATAAGCTCCCTGTACGGAAGTTGCTCAAGCTGTTGCCCCGTCACGTATTAAGAGTCGGAACGTGCTCGTAATGACCCTGTTCCACGCTTCGGCCAGACCACCCATGCCCTCGACGGTCTTGTCTACCCACGATCTGGCAGCCTTGCACGACGCGCCGGCGAGAGGCTCGTCGCTGAGCAAGGGAACTCTGCCGGATATAGCATTGTTGTCGCAAAGTGTCTTCATTCACGAATACGCAGTATGGTCGGCATGCCCAGTGCGGCCGCCAAATCTCGGTGAAGCACAGCCAGCGTGGGTGGGTAGGCGCGCTGTTAGTAAAGCCCCGTTTAGACAGCGCATGTTAAGCAAGAGGTCGACAACCGGTGATGACGGCTTGAGACGCCTCCGTATTTGTGTATCAGAAAGCTTTGCACTTGTTCCTTGAAGCTTTGACAGGCGCGACCTGCCGTACAAGTACTCCCGACACGCGACAGCGCAAACGTCACGACAAATCAATGGTAATCTTGCGCGCTGACAAGCAACAAGTGCTAAACGCTCGGCACTGAACCGAAGCTTAACGGCTCAACTGCCACTTGTCTCTCAAAGAGATGGCCCCTATGCTGTTTTTGTTCACCCTCTTCTTCTTGTCTTCTTGTTCCTGATGCCATCGTCTTAGCGCTCGTAGCTGCCGGCATGAGCCGTGAGACCAGGCCAAAAGTATGCGGCTTTGCGACACCAAGTCCAGGAACGCGCGGGTTGGTGTCGATGGTGGGCGATTCGCGCGGGCCACGCGCCGCCAAAGTAAGAGCTGTGTACCTGGTTTTATTGCTTTTTCCACCTCTCGTTCTCGAAGCTTTCAATGTCCAAGCATTCATTGCGATATCTCCATATCTGGTATTGTTCTCACTCGCCCTTATTTACGATCACCACATCGCTCCGTCCTTTCTTTGTTGCCATCCACCCTTCCGCATTAGCACACTTTTCCATCGCATTTGCTCTGCGACATGCTTATCACGTGCACACTCCTCTTCGATTGTATCAACATGACGGGAGGCACGCCCTGAGCTCCAGGACAATGCCAGGGCCAGTTCCCTGCGGCATCATCGACAGCCAAAAAGCAGTCCCGAACTCAAAGGTGGCACGTCATGGTGATGGGACACAGCGCGCCGAGGGGCTGTCAACGAGGCAGTCAACAGCGTCCGCCTCCGTCGTCTATTCCCAACGGCCTCTGTCCTCCCCTCCTTCCTAATCCTGAATTGCTGATGACATACTCCGTATTTGGACGTCCTATTGTGACTGACTGCAAGAACGTTTTCCTCACTTGCGGATCGCTCCTGCCACTTCACACAAGGTAAATATGACACGGCAAGAGCAACCCCTCCACAGAAAATGCTTCGCGCCTTCCTCGCCAAGTCGGCTTCCAGTCGTGCAACAATGCCAAGCCCAAACGCGGGTCCTCTACGTCGCAGGTAGCCCAATCAAGCACTCTTGCAAACAAAAGCCGGCCTGCCCCTCGCTCCTCCCTCAGCAGAGCTACCCCATTGACGAGGCCTGAAGATTGCCGTCCAGTGTCTCCATCGCACCTTCCAAACAGTAGCTTGTCACCAAAAGAGGGAAAGAGGGGCCCCCAGTCCTTGCCCTCCCTCCTCTTGGCAGCTTGGCATTGTAAGATGTGACGACGCTTCAGTCCCTCAGCACCGCATCTCTTGCTTTTTCCTCTTTTTTTCCCTCTTTTATCCTCGTATCTTGTGAAGATCCTATTTTTAAATAGGAGGGCTCCCTCTTTTTTCATTGGCTTTAAGTGCTTTCTGGAATCTCCAACTTCTTCACCCCGCCTCGGATCTCGAGATATCAACCGCGTTTGTGCTCTCTCTCCTGCATCCAAACATCACCAAGTCTTCACTTTTTTTTGCTAGGTTAGACAGCCCCCCATTCGTAGCTCGGTCAAACCGCTCTTGGACGACCTCTTTTGGGCTTCATCTGGCTTCCGCTTCGATTCTGTCCAAATATCTTTCTTACGATCCGCCCCTCCTTCGAGCTTCCTACTGACAATGCCCAGCTTTTAATACGACCCTATCAACATCCCACGATGCCCTTCCTCAAACCACCTGCGCTGCTGGTCGGCCTGCTTGTCCTCTTCCTCTTTACCCGTCGGGTCCATGCCTTTGGTGCCGGTAACATCGCTGGCATCTCCAAGGTCGAGGGCCAGAACTGGCGTCATGGCGACATCGAGGATACCCTGCTCAAGCTGATCATGGCTCGTGCCGTGGGCGGCAAGAAGTTCGACAAGCTCTCCGTCTCTCGCGTCTACTTTGGCAACTGGCTCCGTGACTACAGCCAGGCCATTGATGTCGGCACCGTCAAGGCCGTCTCGGCCGAGGCCATCCGCCTGTTGCTTTGCGTCCTGGGTTTCCTGACGTTTGGCTACGGCTCGAAGGAGTTTGAGGTCACTGCTGAGCGCCTGGGCACCTACCGTCCCGAGGATCACATCGACAACCCCAAGAACTACGCCGACAACATCGATGCCCGCCGCTACGATCCTCGCCTCCGTGGCCCCGTGGATGAGCGTGTCGAGCTCGCCATCGACCCCGAGTCGGGCATGAAAAACTACATTGCCAACGAGCGTGCCGGCATCATGACCAGTGCCTACCACGTCCGCCAGCTGTTTGGCAAGTGCGTCGACCTTGGCCGCTCGTACCGCCACAGCAAGCGCAAGGAGGACCTCTACGAGGCTCTGCGCCTCTTGGGCACCGGCCTGCACTGTCTCGAGGATTTCCTGGCCCACAGCAACTACACGGAGCTCGCCCTGATAGAGATGGGCGAGACGGACGTTTTCCCCCACGTTGGACGCAGCACGCGCATCCGCCTCCAGGGCGCCAGCCACAGCGTCTACCCATTGTCACGGGCACGTTCGGTGGTGTCGATTTCCTGCACTCCGTCACGGGCGAGGTCTCGGACAAGCTGACCCAGAACGAGATCCAGGAGCTCGAGGGCACCCTGCAGAACAGCCAGAACAACGACACCAGCATGCTCGCCAACGTGCTCGACATGATCCCCGACGGCATCTTTGGCGGCAGCGACAAGAAGGACAAGATGAACAACATTCAATCCAACGCCGCGGCCGCCCAGATGCAGCAGATGAGCGTGTCGCCCCGCCGCCCCGAGGAGTACACCCTGTACATCAAGAACATCTTTGCCCAGATCATGCCGGCCATTGAGTTCCACGACGAGCTCCTCCAGAAGATCACCGAGGCCATTGAGAAGATCCCGGTGCTCCCGCAGCTGATTGAGCAGCTCGAGGACCAGCTCTCCATCTTCGTCTTTTCGGTCATCGCCCCTTTTGTCGTGCCCGTCATCCAGCAGATCCAGGCCGAGCTCGCGACGGGGTCCTCGGAGATTATCCAGAGCAGCCAGAACGAGCAGCTGATTGTGTTCAACGACGACGAGTGCACCGACCCGACCCACTCCATGCTGTCCAAGGACCACTTTAGCAACATTCTGAACGAAGTCGCCGGCCGCACCGCCAGCAAGGTCGTCTCGTGGGTCGTGCCGCAGATCATGCAATGCTGGGACGACGACAGTGTCGACATTGGCCGCACGCTCAACCGCATCATCTACGGTGTGCTGCACCACCCGGCCCAGCGCGCGCTAGGCGACGACGGCGCCAGCGACTGCCGCCGCCTCATGTTCCGCAGCGTCGAGGAGTGGTGGCAGAGCATGCCCGACGACCAGCGCCAGGAGTACCGCGAGAAGCTTTCACGCGACGGTGTCGAGCGCGGCGACAACCACAAGGAGGGTGTCCACGACACGGGCCACGGCTGCGGCAAGCCCTTGACCATGCAGAAGAACGTCACCGGCTTCGGCTCGTCGTCGGGCGGTGGCGGTGGTGGCGTTAGTGGCGGCCTACAGAACGAGCTGGTGGGCGCCGCGGCCGGTGCCCTTCTCGGTGGTGTGACCAGCAGTTTCTCGGGTGGTGGTGGCGGCGGCGGTGGCGGTGGCGGCGGCAACGTTCTGAGCGAGATCGGCAACCTTGTGGGTAACAGCAGCAGCAGTGGTGGTGGTGGCGGCGGCGGCGGCGGCCTCGGCGGTCTCCTGGGTGCTGCCGGCTCCCTCCTCGGCTCCGGCTTCTCGGAGAGCACCCAGCCCCAAGTCAGCCATGTGCAGCACGAGGCGGACGGCGGCTACAGCCAGACCTACACCCAGTACGGCCGCAACCAGGAGGATGGTCGCTACGCCCAGGCCGAGTTTAAGAGAACCGAGTACCCCGACGGCGAAGAGCGCACCGACTACCGCCGCTACGAGCAGGACGAGTTTGGCGGTCACGGCCAGCGCCCCACGGGTTTCGCCTACGAGGAGCGCACCGACTCCCGCCCGACCTACGGCGGCGGCTACGAGCAGCGCGTCGAGGAGCGTCGCTGGGGGGGTGGCGGCGAAGACGACGGCGGTGGCCGCTGGCACGAGGAGCGTCGTGAGGAGCGGTTTGAGGAGCGTCACGAGGACTTTGGCGAGCGCCGCCACGAGCGCTTCGAGGAGCGTCGTGAAGACTTTGGCGAGCGTCGTCCGGAAGACGGCTGGGGTGATGAAGGCGGTCGCCGTCACCACGGTGGTGGCGAGGAGTTTGGCGGCGGTGGCGGTGGCGGATGGGGTGGTGAGGGCGGTGAACGCGAGGAGCGCCGCGATGAGTACGAGGGCGGTGGTGGCGGTGGTGGTCTCGGCGGCTTCATCGGCGGTATGGTGCGGGATACCCAGGAGGCCTTTGAAGACGACGATGAGGACCGTCGCCGCGAAAGACGCGAGGAGGGCGGCGGGTGGGGCTTCTAAACGGGTGTACGGAGTACAGGGACGATGGCTACGAGAGATGAGAGATATGTGATGATGACGACGATGAATGAGTAAGCAAAACTCGGGCCTGTTGTGGCGCCAAGTTATGATGAGATAAAGAATCTTCTTTTGAGAATAAATAAAAGTTGATGTTTCTGAAACTTAAAACCTCTTATCGTTTATAGTGTGCATTGTGTTTTTTTATGCAAAAAGTTTCAACCTCGAAAATCGTTTTCTATTTGAGATAAAAATTTATAATAATAAAATGAGACAAAAAAAAAAGAAATCCCCTAGATGAAAACCAAGGAAATTAACTCCATAAATGGTTCAATAGATTCATACAATAAGTCCATAAGCCTCACAGTGACCAAAAAAAAAAAAAAAAAGGATAAGTAAGGACCGAGTCATGCTTCACATACATGCCAACAGGGCTTGTACAGCACAGGATACAGACGTGGGAGCTGCATGGGAACGTCTACGTCCTACGAGGACTTGATTGCTTCAGCCGAGTCAGTCTGCGGAAAGCACTGTTGCCCAGTAGCACATCTTTTGCAAATTAAATCAAAAGTGCAAGCGGAAATACTATTCTCATCTGCCCTGGATCGTCTCTACATGGCTTATGGCAGCTCGCCATATTGCTTTCTTCGTTTTCTTCCCCTAGTTACCAGTGACAATCGTAGAATCTATCATTGTGTCCTGCCTCCTGAACTCTCTTTTTTTTATTCTTATCAGTCCTTCCAAATGTTTTCACTTCATGTCGCCTTTCTCCCCTACCACATACGCTCCGCAGTATTATTATTTACCTCATCCTGACCTTGTTTATTTTCATATCAGCTCTGCCGTCCTCGGCTCGTCACCTGGGTGTCTGATAGACGAATATCGTATGTTGTATATTGCACACGCCGTTTATTAAGGCCTCTGAGATTTTGTGCTCTTGGCCCGCAAATTGTCGGCGCATATGGCCCGGCGGGTATTAGGGATGAGGCAACGGGCTGCGCAGGGAACTTTCATGCCCTCCAGAAACTTCACACGCGCGGGAAACACCTTTCTCTTTCTCCGCCCCCACAAATCAGGGGCTTTGTTCCCACGAACCTTGAATTTTCTCTATTCACCATGAGGAAGGTTTTCTGTACAGTATCTCAGTTCCCTCCCATGTACTCCCATCGTGTCACCAGCATTGTTGTGCCGTCTTGGTATGTGGGTTCAGACCTCTTTGTCATATTGACTGCCTCGTGTACTGATGTTCTCGATTCAGACTCTGCCCTCCACATCGCAATATGGGTATTTATGCTTGATCCCGAACTTTGACACGTCAATGGTCAATGTGCGGCACATCCCACCCGTTCCTCACTCGGCAAGTCTAAATGTAGAGTGTGAGTGCAGCACTCCCCGGGAGATCAGGCCGTCGATCTCCAGGATATTCTATTTACGAGAGACGTTGCCAGGCACAGGCACACAGAGCATATGGATAGTAGATGCAGGCGCACATTGAGTCTCCTTTAATCGGAGGCCGCGCCCACAATTGTTCGACTGCGAACTGGTGGCATGGAGCGGCAGACAGTCTCTCTACCGCTTTTTGGCTGGCCGATGAGTAGCGCGAGAGATGGGACAGGCACAAAGGGGCCGAAGAAAGTCCTGGGCTCTATGGATGAGGTCGATGTGCGGATCACATACCCATCTGCCCCATCCTGCCCCATCCTGCCCCATCTCGGATCATCCTTGCAGTATTGCCATATACCATACATCGAGACGGTTTTGTCTCGATGCGGTCGACAATGAGGCAGACAAGATGCGGGTCGATAGCGGGAGAGGTAAAAGCCAAAATAGAGGAGCAGATCCTGAGACCTGTGAGAGCATATACAACGATATAAAGAGGACAGAGCCGTAGACTGCCGTTGGCTACTCTCTCTTTACTCCCTTTTTTGCTCATTTCGACGCAGCAGGTTGTGATTTTTTTTTCTTTCTTTTTTCACGCCTGCGAGTCTCGTCTTCCCTACGCCAAAGCAGCCCACCTTTTCCCGCCCACACCCCCTCCACATACCATATTCCACTCCCTCATCATGCTTCCTCCTCAGGCTCTCGGCGCCCTCGTACCGTCCGCCCTCCTGCTGTTCGCACAGACGGCCGGCGCCGACAGCACTGGCACCACCACCCGCTACTGGGATTGCTGCAAGCCTTCGTGCGGCTGGGCCGGCAAGGGATTCGCCCAGGGCCCCGTCGGCACCTGCGACAAGAACAACAAGCCGCTCAACGACAATGGCGCCACCAAGTCCGGCTGCGACAATGGCGGCGGCGCCTTCATGTGCTCGTCCCAAGCACCCTGGGCCATCAACGACACTGTGGCGTACGGCTACGCGGCCGTCCGCATCTCTGGCAGCACGGAGAGCCAGTGGTGCTGTGCGTGCTACGAGCTGACGTTTACGAGCGGGCCCGTGCAGGGCAAGAAGCTGGTGGTGCAGGCGACGAACACGGGCGGCGACGTGGGCGCGAACCACTTTGATCTGGCCATCCCTGGCGGCGGTGTCGGTATTTACAACGCGTGCACGCAGCAGTATGGCGCGCCGCCCAATGGCTGGGGCGACCGGTACGGTGGTATTCACTCAGCGTCGGACTGTAGCAGTTTCCCGGCGGCGCTCAAGGCGGGCTGCCAGTGGCGGTTCGACTGGTTCAAGGGCGCGGACAACCCGAGCGTGACGTTTAAGCCGGTGACGTGCCCGGCAGAGCTGACGGCCAAGTCGGGCTGCCACCGCTAGTAGGTGATGTCGATGGATGAGACGTACATATAGAGCTGTACCTGCAGTCAGTTGACAAGAAGGTAACAGGGAATTTAAAAGAAAAAAGCGAGGTAAGAAGAAGAGAGGCGACAGCAAGGATGGCCCTTCATTTTGTGCATGCACATATGTCAAAGGAACTCTATGAGACTTTCTTCAAAAAAACAACGAGCATTTTATTCAACAAATCGTTGACCTGGCAGAGCTTCCATTGGCTCATATTCTCGCTACGTTTGTTGATGGCCCTTGTCGATCTCGCGATGGTCTGCCCCTGGAGGTCATTGCTTGGCTTTGCTTGGCCTCTTGGCTGCGTGGTCATTCGTGTTGGTTTCCGCCTTTCCGTCTAAGATACTTGCATTTTGTGTGCACCGTTGCACGAGATCGGACGTGGCTTGGTCCGGGCCGCCATGGATGACTGCCTTTGTTTCTTGCTGTTTTTCTTCTTCTTTTCTTTTTCTTTTTCTTCTTCTTCTTCTTCTTCTTTCTTTTCCACGGCCACATCTTTCAGCCCTGTTTAGCTCCTCGTCGTTGTGTTGTTGGACCCTCGCGTTTGGGTCTTGTGTTTCACACTCATAATGTCGGATGTGACCGATTTTGTGTCTCAGACTCGCCCCCAGCCATGGTCCTGCTCGCGTTTGGTGTCGTGCCTCCCCTGCACTTTTTATTCTCTACTCAGTATATGTATTGTGTCCATCCGTAACAACTGGCCACAACAACTTGTCGAAAAATGGAGGAGAAAGAGAAGTGAGAATCGTGAATAACTCACTCGACAGACACCTCGACCACACAGACAGGCCGATCGAACAATACTACTGAGGAGACATAGAAAACGACGTAACTGGCGTGCAACGTCAAGGGTGAGCCGAGGAGACATTACAATGGACAGGTACATTCTTCGTACATGCAGACATCAATGGGCTTCTGTGTCTTGGTAGAAAAACAGCATCGGAGCTGCCAGAAGGAGTCAAGCCTCGAGCTCTAGCCCAGGGTCCAGGAACATATGTAATGCGCCAGCCCACTGGCAACTGACTCGTACGGAATATCCCGTTCAATGGGAGACGCTCACGGCAGGAGGAGGCATCGTTCGTTAATTTCGCTTTTTTTGTGGCAAGGGCGACTGGCTCTGAAAAAGCGTGTGGAATATTGCCCAACGGACCGGCCAACTTCAATTTTTGCAATTTGTCTGCACCTTCCCCGCTGACTAGCCCAACACGAAAAGGAAAGGAGCGACAATGAGTGCCTGCCTACCTCAGGAAGGCCCCAATCTCCCTCGCGCTCGAGTGGAGACTTGTGTAGCGCTAGCGGACTGCAGGATAAAAGTGCTCCTTCTGTTTTTGCTGGCTCGCTGTCTCTTGGTATTGCGGCTAAGAAAAGAGTCTCAATACGACGCAAGATCCATATTTCTGGGACTTTTGGCGCGCCTTTTGGGTTTGCCCAGTCCTACCCAGGCCTCGAAGTATCTTGCCTATCCTGACTTCCCCGGCCTTGGGAAAAGCTTGGTTGACCAGGTCCGTATCCGCCTTGCGTAATTGTTGTGGTCGAGTTGGTTACGGCTGTATCTGTCATGTCGTGTTGGGTCGCACCTTCTTTCATGGACGACAAAATGAGATGCATCCGAGGGTCGCGACTGCCATTTCTGCGTGTGCTTGTTGCATCGAAAGCAGGAAGACACTTTTCTCTCTTTGCTGCGTACCGTACCAATACTAAGTACTTCGTACTCTGTACTATGCGAGCGAATTACTTATACGATCGCCACCGATCGTTCTTTCCACAGATTCCACGGTATGCTGCTTGTTGCCCGTTGCATCTCAGAGACGGCTTCGTTCACTTGCAAACCTATGAAGTTGGCCCTGGCCGTTGCTCATTCTTCTGGCACTTTGCCTCGTCTTGGGCGATCGTTCCTGCCTGGTGCATCACTCACTGTGTTGGCCGTGCCTTCTCCTTCTCGCTCCATTCAATCCATCTACAACCCATTCGTTTCCCTTCTTTCCTCCTTCCCATCTTTTCGCTCCTGGGATGGTAACAAATGTGCCGCTCTTTCCTCCTCAAACCGAGAGACGGGGAAGGAGCGATCTGAAGTCTTTCCCTGGCGGCGGGCCGTACTGTGCTGCTGTTTCAACCCTAACCCCGCTGAGACGGTCTCTCCTTCTCGTTTCTCCTTTGCGTTACCCCTTTTGTAGCCTGTTCGCTCTTTCCCTTTTTGTTCGATTTTGACTCTGCTCGCAACTGTAGAAGGAAAAAGACCGTAGGCAGGAATTACCGCGTTGGCCTTTCCCTGCGCTGCTTTCCCTGCGTTGCTTTCCCTGCTTTGCGCGTGTTGTTGTGCATCCTCCTTCTGCATTCGTCTTCGCCCAATGCCCGTATCTCCTCCTTCCCTCTTTTTCACTCTATTCGTTTCCGCTTTTCTCGCTCTTTCCCCATTCCTGGCCACGCTCCTATCTCCTTTTCTCAAAGCCCAGATCATCTGCATCTGCGAACTTCTCATCTTCTCGTCTTTTCGCAACATCATTGTCTCTCCGCCTCCAATAGCATCCCCGACTCGATCCCCGTTCCTCCTCTTCTTTGTTCCTGGCCGGCAAGGGTGGTTGTCAATGGGCCCTTGGTCTTGGCACGCCCGAAACACTTCCCACGCGCCATGTTCTTACCCGGTTGACCCATTTCTTTCTTAATTCCTCGTTCTCTGTGTCTTTGGGCCTTCTGTACGGAGTCGGCCCTGGCCCTGGCGTATTACCCGCCCTGCAACCTCCGCCACGCACCCACTCTTCTTGTTCTTGTTCTTGTTCTTGGGTCGTCTTCACTGCTTGCTGATGCCCTGCTGGGCTCAGTAGAGCCACCAAAGCCCGTTCGAGTTCGCGCTGGTTCCGCACCAAACCCCTTCGCGGTGGTGCCCTTATCAACGAGAAGGCCAGGCCAGCCCCTCCGGTCTGCTGGCTGCAACGCTGCAACCCCGATTCCTCTATTAGGAAGAGGCTTCGCCCTTTCTTCTTTTCCTTCGCCGTCCGCCCCAGAACGCCCAGAAAAAGCCAAGAAAAAAGCGTCACACTCCCAACCAGGGCCCTGACTCGCTGGATGATCTCAAGCTTTCAACGCCTCGCCGCCCGATTCTTCTCTCTTTCCCTTTCCTTTTCCAAAGGTTTGGGGCTCCTCCAAACCGTCTCGATCATGATTGACCATGAGCATGTGTAAGTTTTTGTCATCCCTCGCATTTCCTTTCTCCTGCCTTTTTCTGTCGTAGCAATTTGCTTTGCGTTCGCGATCGTCTGTTCCCCCGATGCCAATCCTCTTGGCGCCGAGCAAACGGCTTTCTCTTGGCTGTCGCCTTGTCCCTCGCGACGTCCCGTCTGTCTTTGCCCCTGGTTGTGTGTGTCTCGCCATCGGTCTCTCAGGATTTCCGGCTTCCTGTGCCTTCTCAGCGCTCATATTTGATTCGCAATCGCATTGATTCGCAATCGCATTCGCTACGTGTGATGGATTGAGAGAGACAGAAGCGTACGCCCATGCTGGGCTTGGCTGCGCCCTCATCGCCCCTCGCATCGCGCCCGCCAAACCCATTTGGCTGCCACGCGTCCTCGCTGGCATTCGGCAATGGCAGCATCACGGCCACAAACAGCGAACAAAACACACGATGAACGATGAACGATGAACGATGAACGATGCACACGATGCACACGATGCACACGATGCACACGATGCAAAAGATTGCCCGCCAAGATCCCAATGAATCCGAGAGACTGATGAGACCGCACTTCTAAACCCACAGACGTTACTGCCAAGAGGTCGCCAAGGCGTCACAATGGAAAGACAGGAGTGAATTTTTGAGATACAGATTTTTGACTGACGTTGGACAGCTCTTGACGGAGTTCAAAATGTTGTGTACGTATTGGCCCTTTTCTCCTTCACGTCCATCTGCTTTCGTCTTGCCTCATCCCCGCGTGGCCTTCGATGGGCCACTGTCGGTGCCATCTCTCTCGGGGCTTGTCGCATCAAGTCACCTCACCATCTGGCCTTTCTCTGATCGCAGTCTTTTGTTTGACTCAATGCACAAACATGCAGCCGTCGTTTGTCACATCCACCCCCTCCTCTACCCCCGCTTCATCGAATGTCGAGTGCGAGCCGAGTTGCCGTCCAGCCTCGGACAGCCCCGGGCAGCTTGTGAGTGCAATGAGCGCAACCGTGCTCAAGTGTGTACACGGATGTCCGGCATAGAGGCATAGACCCAATTTTCCCTAGCAGAATTCTGCACTTGTTTGAGCATACCCTCCCTTTCCATACTCCGACAGTTCGCGGACCAGCCTTGTCCTACGAGGCGGCGGCGGCTGGTTGCGTGGCCCTCCCTCTCAAATGCAAGTGCCGCGCGACAGTGCTTCGGAAAAGAGAGAAGTCAGGCGCCGGACAGAGATTCTACTATTGTCTGGCTGTACGAGAAGGCTCGTGTTCCAACTGCACCTATTTCTGCACTCTTTTTGGATCCTTCCCACTTTCTACCACAAACTCTCCGGCTGTTGCGGACATTGCCACAGTGCCCCTTTTTTTGCGCACTTACTCACACCTCACACTTCATCGCTCCACTGCGCCAATCCTGCCCCAAATCCCGAATCCCCGCAATGCCTGGCAGCGCCAAGCCAGCCAAGCTTTCCTTGGCTGAACCACGGCGGTGGAACCAACCAACCACACTGAAGTTGGCCCTGGCTCCGGAAGCTTCAATCGCGGATAGCAGATTAGCGGTGGTACAAGACGAGGCTTCTAGATCTGTGGAGGTTCTTGCAACTGCCGCCTGTTGTCAATGGTTGACGACCGTTGGATGTACTGGCTGACTTGCCTGTACTATCCTGCATCTTATCTCTTGGCGTCTTCCCCTCTCTCCACCCTCTTTACGTTATCTATCACTCTTCCTTCTCCGTCGTCTCGATCCTTTGCATCTTCTATCGTACCTGCTGTCGTCATGTCGTCATGTCGTCATTCCATCATACTGCCGTTCCCTTGACTGCCGACTAACCTCCCCCAAGGCTCCTCTTCAGCGACCCTATATACGAGGGAGTGGACACAGTCCCGAGTACCATCTTACGAAACCTAACGGCCGTGTCGGGTGACATCGCATACTCTGACCATGTCACCGACAATCTGACCGTTCTGCTCTCCAAATACTCAGAGACACAGAATGGATTGTTACGAGGCCTTCTCTACGTACCCGATCTCGCCGCCAATGATCCCTGCACCATCTCGGAGCGTGATTATGTCCCCGACTCCGCTGTCCGCCAGGGCAACCTTCCTGCCACCAACTACAACCTCATCGCCCTCGCCCCTTGGTACAGCATCAACTGCACCAAGTCCTATCTCTCTTCTGCACGTTACGACCCACTACGTGCGTTTATCTTCTACCAACCAACCAATGATACAACAAAACCACCTGGCCCAGATTCAGACGTCTGGGACCTGCAAGATAACGGGGCATGGAGACTGGACAACCACTACCCCATCTTTGCTGTCTCAGGCGCCCTAGGCCAGGAGATGATGTACCAGCTGAGCCTCTATTCAGGAAACTTAACCGATGTTCCCTTTGGCGAGAATATCAGCGAGCTCTACAACCCCGACCCCGACGACTATGTTCGGATATGGACTGAGCTCACCGTCAGCACACCAACCGGCCTGCCCAATGTCTGGGTCTTCATCCTGATCGTAATTGGTGTGCTACTCGCCGTTATTGCACTCACTTCCCTTTTTATGCACTTTATGTGGCGGCGACGGCGTGCGTCTCTTCAACGGCGCGTGGCCATTGGCGAAATCAACCTCGAAGCCATGGGCATCAAGCGCTTGACCGTACCGGCCAGCCACATTCAGAAATTTTCTCTCTTCACATACCACTACGACCCGCCAGTGCCGCCCTCTTCAATAACACGAAACCTGCCTGCCTCGCCGACCACCGAAGCCGCAAGCACGATTCCACCATTGTCGTCCACACCGCCCTCTGCTGCGCTCGCGTCACGAAGGCATTCCCGACGATCGTCAACACGACCACATCAGAGCCTCGACGCAGCACTTGACGCCGCACTTGATAGTGAGACGGTTGCAAATTCCAATTCCTCGTCCGACACACGAAGCCAGTCTGCCTCGGATCATAGCGCCCCGACTGTACCATCAGCCGTCCCAGTGTCTCCTGTGGTCGAAACAATTTCCGAATCGTCAGCCATGGGTGATATGGAGTATCAGCCAATGTGCCAGATATGTCTGGAACCGTACCAGAGCCGTGTCACCATCATCCGCGAACTGCCTTGTGGCCACATCTTCCATCCAGAGTGCATCGACGAGTTTTTGGCGCACATCAGTTCTCTTTGCCCCTTGTGCAAGACGTCCATGCTGCCGCGAGGATACTGTCCACGTATCACCAACGCTATGGTGCGCCGTGAGCGGGCTATTCGGCGACTGCGCGAACGTGTCGTGGTGGATGATGGTCTGCCAGGTGGTAGTGTGGGTGACCGCGGCCGTATCCACAGCTGGAGCTCGTCTATAAAAAAGCACCTGCACAGCGCGACCGATCGGTTGTCCATGTCGCCCAGTTTTGGCACAATCGTGGCCGACCGCGAATCTGGCATCGAACTCAAGAGCCAGCCTATCTTGCATACACACTCGATACAGCAGCTTCCGGCGATAAATACATCCGAGGCGACACGGCGACGAATGGCACGGTTGGCGGGTATCCAATGGCGCGACCTGCAGCCCGAAAAGGACCAGACGTGTAAGTTGATTCTTTGTACGCCATCTTGACAAACTCAATCAGTGATGCTGACACATTCGTTTAGGGAAAGGAAGGGCCAAGGCTGCGTGGGCGAAAGTAGTTTGAGTCTTCACGGTCAGGTATGGACGGGCACGGCATACGAGCGAGCGAGCACCTTAAAAAAAAACAGCGTGCATAACGACGGGAGCAGGAGAATCCAAAAAGGACACATCCCTATTCTCCTCTAACATCATTAGTTTTTGTCAAGCATCATACCCATTTGCATTTATCTCTACGGGAGGGTCTTGGTTTGGTCGTTTTCACCCAAGCACATCATGATGGCGTTTTTATGGCGGGTTACATATATATTATTTTCAAATCATTATTTCATCTTGGCTGAGATTTCTGGACGATGTTGCGGATGACATGTCATGTGGACTATGCCACAACAATCTATAACCAGGAGAAGGCGACTCTAAAGGAGTGGAAGGGGAGACAAGCATTTCGTTGGACGACGTATTGGAGCGAGGGTGTGTTGGAAGGCATGCCATTCATTATTTCACCTCTACATACTCTCATCTTCCCTATTTTGCATACATAGATCTTGTTGATTACACAATAACACGACCATCAAAGCTTCGAAGAGATGCAGTCATTAAGGACACAGAAGATGTTTGGAAAGAACTGTATCGACTAAGTGGATATTGAAAATCATGACCACATTCCCAGGAGTGCAATGGTCTGCTTGCAAACGCCCAAGAACGCCCCTTGCTAAGTTATAAAACAAGACAGAAAAAGACAAAAAAAAGAAAGTCACTGTATCCCTCCCCTCCCAAGTATTTTGTATCGTACTGTTGACAATAAACCCAGGACCCGCAGAATTACACAATACAAAAACAAACAACCACGATCTTCTACAGTCCTCAATTCTATTCCTCTGCTTCTCTCTCTCTCTCTCTCTCTCTCTCTCTCTCTTATTCTTCGTCGACCTCCTCATCCCAGGCAGCCTTTTCCTTCTTAATCAGCCCGGCCATCTCGCTTGGCTGGAATATGCTGCTGTTGGGATCCTTGGCGCGTGGCACCCGCTGCAGGCGCTCGTCGTCAAAGACGGTGCCAATGTTCTCCATCCACCGCTTGCGCCGCTCCATGAGCGTCCGCGTCATGTCGCCAATGCCCGGGCGGGCCATACCCGCCGCACCACCGGCACCGGCGGCGCACCGGCGGCCGCGTTGGCAGCCGCACCGCCGCCCGGCCGCTTGCCCTTCTTGGACTTGCCCATCGTTCGTGTCCGTTTCAGGTAGGCGGCATTAACCTGGCCATCCAAATCTTCGAGGATGGTCTGGTACTCTTGGTAGGCCATGCGTTCTTTGACGAGTTCGGCCAGCCGGGCCTTGCGGGCACCGTTGACGAGCATCTGCTCGCGCAGGCCCGTTTGCAGGCGGCGCAGGCGGGCGGCGATCTCGTCGTCAAAGTGGCCGTTGTAGTCGGCGGCAAGGGCCGGGTCGACGACGTCGCCATTGGTGTGGGCGTTGGCCAAGGTCGTGGACGAGGACGCATTGCCATTGCCATTGGCCGCCGTGCCATTGACTGCGGCGGCACCAGCACCAGCGGCAGCACCGGCAGCACCAGAACCAGCAGCGCTGCTTCCGTTCGAGGCACTGCCGTTCGCCGTGCCATTCGCAGCGCCATTGGCCGTGCCATTGGCCGTGGCCGTAGCCGTGGCCGAGGCGGATGACGGGGTTGGGAAGGGCAGGAAGCCAATGTGGCGCAGCTCCTGCTTGATGCGCTCGTCCACCTGGTTGTACTCCAGCTTCGGGTGTGTTGCCTTCTTCCAGGACTCGGACGAGGACTCGGGCATGAACGTGGCTGGCGGCAACGAGCGGTCGTTGTCGGCATTGCCCTGACCATCGTTCATGTCGCCGTTCATACTGGTGTCCCCGTTCATGGACGTGTCGCCGCCGTTGCTGTTATCGGGTGCACGGTGCTCGGGCCGCAGGGCCTGCAGCAGACGTGCCAGCAGGGGGCCCACAGACAGCTTGTCGGTCTCGGCCACGTCGTCGTTCATGGCCTCGATGTTGCCGCGCGGCTGGTTGGGCGGCAGCGGTTTGTCGCTACCAGCGCCGGACGCCGGTGCCGAGTCAATCGCCATGGCGCCGTCCTCTTCGGCCCAAATCTCGGTGTAGTGGCGCTTGCCCCGCTTGGGCATGCTAAAGGGCGACACGCGGTTGCCGCGCTCGCGCAAGAAGGCCAGGTCTTCTTCGGTAAAGGGGCGGAAGTAGGGCTCGATGTAGGTGGAGAAGGTGGAAAAGTTGATTTGGTTGGACGGCTTGGCACTACTAAAGTCCTTGTCCGGCGGGTTGCCCGCAATCAGGTCGGCGAGGTCCGACGGCGGATACGAGGCAACCGAATAAATCTCCTTGATCTCGTCCACAGACATGCCGGGGGTGACGGGGCGGATTTCGTAGACAGTTGGGTCGGGGAACGTCGACGGGTCCTCGCCGAATGTCTGGTTCTGGGGCACCGGTCGTGGTGGCGGTGCACCCTCGTCTTCGGACGACTCGGACTCGGACTCGGACTCTTTGCCCTTGTCGTCGCCCGCCTTGTCCTTGTCCTTTTCGTCCACGTCCATGGCTGTACCTTGTGCTGCGCCGCCGTCTTGTGTTTGGCTACTGTCGCCGCCGCCGCCACCGCCACCGCCGCCACCGCCGCCGCCGCCGCCCGAGGGTGCCTTGCGCTTCTTCTTGTTGGCGCGACGCTGGTGGTCGTCGTCGTTGCCCTCGCGCTGGATGCGCTCTTCCTCACGGCTGCGGTCGGCGGCGGCCTGGTCCATGCGCGCTCGACGGCTCTGTGACAGCAGGCGCATTCCCCGGTCAAAGCTACTGCCCCGGTCGTCGGCGATGCCCTGCAGGCGCTTCAATCGTGATATGATGCCGTCCAGCGACCTGGAGTCGGGCACATTCGAGCCCGTGCCCGACCCGGCATCGACAAGGTCATCGTATGTGAGGTCGTCAAACACTTCAAACTTGAGCTCAAGGTACTGCAGGTCGGTCGTGGTGATCTCGGGCAGGCTGGCCGTCGCTGTGGCTGGTGGCGGGGCGGCAACGCTCGAGGGGGTGGTGTTGCGCGATCGCTGGCGCGCAAGGCTGTTGGCGCCCTTTTTGCCGGCGCTTTGTCCGGGCGGCATCGTGACGAGTAAGTGTTTGTGTGAGAGGGGTAGGGGTAGGTGTCGGATCGAGAGAGTGATGTAAGTGGCGGGTGAGAGACTCTGAGAGAATCGTTGGGTGTGTCGTCCGTGGTCATCGAAGAGGGGACGATGGAACTGTCGAGGAGGCGGGACGCGCACAGGCGCGTGTACGCAAGGTGAAGCAATCAACTGTGTCGCATGAGAGCAAGGCCTTCGAGAAAGGGCGGCGCCGCTGCGGGTTTGATGGACAATGGGGGGTGTGGTACGCCGCGTGGTGGAGAGTTGATGGGAAGCTCCGAATTGCGATATCGTGGATGCGCCGCGCCGCGTGTAGCTGAGTACAGCATGCGGAGGCCCCACGATGGGGAAGGGGCGGAAGAATAAAGGGCCGGGGTACGGGAGTACATGCGTCTATGATTATGTAATTGAGCGCGATAAAGTGGGGTCTCCATCGGGGGTCCAGAATAGCGACAGCCTTGTTCGAAAGGCCCTGGGCCCAGACATTGGACTTTGAGCTTGAGCTTCAGAGCCAGGACTTGCTACAAGTACAAGCTTTCACGATTCTACGCACAGCGCGTCGTATTGCATCCTCCAACCGGACTCGACTACAATGTCAACCAAACATTTGGGTTTCGCCGATTACTGACTGCCAGATTGCTCGCCTCTTTCTCTCCTGCAGATACGGGCGCGTTCTCTGCAGCGTTCGACGCGTTTGGACCAGGTTGCTGCTCTTCTTTTCGATCTGTACATATATGTTTCTTATGTCTCTTCCTGTCTCGCCCACCCCGGCGACAGCCACCCGATAAGCGTTTCGTACCGAGATGCCAAGATCACGTCTCAGGTGTCTTCGGCCGCAGAGACACACAAAGAAAAGACATCCATTTGATTTCATTGTCTTGGGGTCTGCTTGGCCGAGTCAAAAGGTCAGTCTTCGGACGTTACCAGCAGAAGTTACCAGCAGAAGAAGAAAAGAGACGGCGAGCTAGAAGAGCAGGGGAAAGAAAGGACGAAAAAAAAGGGACGGCGAAAGACAGCCGGCTGATTGCCTTGGCTGCAGAATGGGAGCACAGATAAAAGGTTTCTGGCGGAAGGCCGCATAATGAGATGCAGGACATCAAGACACCAGAAGCGCCAAAAAATGAGAGAAAAGAATAGAAGGCAAAAAAAAGAACCAAAAAGAGCGCAAGTCATTTCATCCAGATCCGGCACGACCATCTAGCCCAACGAGACGCGAGATTTGAGGAACGGGCAGCAAGAAGACAGACGATCTGAGAGACCAGACACCCAAAGGAGCACGTCAGGACCAGATCGGCAATCGGGCAAAGGGGGTGCGCGGGAGAAAAAGGAAGCAGGCGAGGCAGGGAGGCAGGGAGGCGGACGACCGACAAACGACGAGGGAGGAGGCATTCCCACGTTTTGTCGTTGTGGTCGTGCAATGCGCAAGACACAACACGGGCGATTCTGCATGTGCTTGAAACAAGGGCCGCGATTGGCACCTCGCTAGATGAGCCCACTTTTTACACGGCCTGGCGCTTCCCAACGACGAGCTTGCACTACGAAGTACGAAGTATGGCCTGGGAGAGGGGCCTGCGCTAGGCCCCAGAAGGTCGCCCCACGAGAGGAGCCACGCTCGCCACGACGGACCTTGTTCAAGCTAGAGAGGTGAAGGTCAAGAGGAGGGCGAGCTCGAAGTGCGCTTGGGCAAAGTTGTGCATTCCCTGGCCAGAGAAGTCTCTGTGGTCTCTGTGTTGAGATGTTTGGGGAAACTCGTTCCGTGGTTAATGAACGCCCAGGACAACTTGACGTTGACTTTGATAACGACGAGGGACAAGAAGAGCCAGCAACAGAGACCAAGAGCGGCCAGGTCACTTACACGAAGTTAAGGTACATGCAAGACGGCTGAGCTGACACGCGGACTCCCACGCCCTCAACGGCTTACACTGGCGCGCAGGCGGCGACAATCGCAGTGGTGCAGTGGTCTTGTCTCGGTTACGGCCTTTTTGTTGCCCATCTTCTCGTGTCTCGTCACTCTTTCTCCCAGACAGGCTTAAGACACCCTGCACCACCCTCCATTACCCAGCGGATAGTAGCCAAAGTGTGGAACGGAGTTGCACTGCACCCGGTGCTTGCTTGGCCTGGCTTGCTTGGCCTGGTCCCCGGCTCAGGGCTCGCCAAATGGATGGAGCACGCGGTCCCTTCATTGGCCAATGCACCACGCCGCGACTGGACTGCGAGCTAAGGATCGAAGAGAGCGGCCGCATATCATTCGGGGTCTCTTTGACGTCGATCGGCCAGCTTGGAGAAGAAGGAGGCTGTCACTTTTCATCTCACTTGTACTCGGTACGGCAAATTCAACTGAGCAACGCCCAACAAACCAAGCAAACTGGGTACAGCGAGACCACTGCGTTCATGTTCAAGTCGAAGTCGAAGTCGAAGTCGAAGTCGAAGTCGAGGTCGTGCATGTGAATGCGCACGTCTGCGCGAGAGGCCAAGCATGGATGGAATGGTATGACTTGGGTCGGAGCTCGTCTGGCGCTGCTCTCCTTCGTATGCTCTCCTTCCTGATGCCTTGCTATCTGTTTTCCGGCCGAGATCTTCAAACCCCTCGCTCACCCTCCTCTTGCTATTCCCCTCAAGCCTCGAGCGGTGCCCCTCGAAGTCCCTCAACACCCCTCGACATGGGCCCCGACCCTGATCTCTGCTTTCCCCTAGCTTTGGCCAAGCCGGTTCGCGTGGGCTGGGGACGTGTCTCCTGTCGTCTGTTGTCTGTCGTCTGTCTTCTGCCGTCTTTATTTGTCGAGTAAGGACTCGCGTGTATGCCTGTGCCCTGCGCCTATACCTTGCGTCTCCAAGACATAGAACACAACGCCCATATCCTCCGGCAGGGTCAAGCGATTATCGGCCCAATTGCCCGCATGCTCTCGAGACAAAGTCTGTCCGGATATATTACTGTGGCCGGGTTGCTCCTTCCATTTGTCTTGTTGCGTTCCCTCTCCTTCCTTCTTTCTGCTCTTTCCTTTTCCTAATAGTTCTGTCTCTTCTTCGTTGTTCCTCCTTTGTTCCTTCCTCTTTAGTTGCTGTCTCGTTGTCTGGTCTTGCCTGTTCCCTTTATATATAGATCATTGTCTCTGATCACTCTTTTCTTCTTCATTGTCTCTTCCTCTTCTTCTCTTCCCTCCTTTATTTACTCTTCTCCTTCTCCCAACCTCTACTCGAACATCTCGTCTTACCCGATCGTGCATGCCGGTATAAAGAGACCCGCTTCTCGCGCTCAACACAACCACAACTCGCTCTCTCCTTCGCGCCCAGCAATGAGAGAGTACCATGGCTTCTCTTGGTGGTAACATAACGCCCCCGGATGTGGACGGCAAACTCATCTTTGCCGGGCTGGCAGTCCTCTTGTCGGCTGCCATTGGCATCACCAAATACGCTTCTTCGTCATCGTCCTCGTCCCGGACAAGACAGACGACCGCCAGCCGAGCCTCGTGCGCTCGTTTCTGCTCTTCTGCTACTCGTGCTTTATCAAGCCGCACCGCAGCAATGGCCAGGCCAAAGGCACGCAGCAGGATGCTCTCGAGAGCTTCTACGAGACGCAAGCTGGCGTCTACGACGTGACTCGCAAGACCCTGCTCAAGGGCCGCGAGGACATGTTGGCTCTTGTGGCTGCCCAGCTGGCCCACCGCTGGTCCGTCGAGGACCGTGCCGCCAAGAAGAATGGCGGCAACAACAACAGCAACAACAGCAACAACAGCAACAACAGCAACAACAGCAACAACAGCAACAAAAACAAAAACAACGACGACGCCCGTGCCAAGCGCATCTGGGTCGATGTCGGCGGCGGCACGGGCTGGAACATCGAGGCCATGGCCGCCTACGTCGACGTGCCCGACTTCTTTTCCAGCGTCTACCTCGTCGACTTCTCGCCGTCGCTGTGTGCCGTTGCGCGGAAGCGCTTCGCCCGCCTCGGCTGGACCAACGTCCATGTCATCTGCGAGGATGCCCGCAAGTTCCGTCTCGAGGACTACGAAAGTGGTCTTCCGAACCGCCGCGGCAGCGCCGCCGCCTCGCCTGCCTTTCCCGGCACCATTGTCCCTGCTGGCAACGGCTTCTTCTCGTTTGACCGCCCGGACCACGGTGGTGCCGACCTCATCACCATGTCCTACAGTCTGTCCATGATTCCTGACTACTATTCTGTTGTCGACTCGCTGTCCTCGCTGCTCGCCCCCAACGGTATCCTGGGCGCCATCGACTTCTACGTGCAGAGCAAGGCTGACTTTAGCTTTCGCAACTACACGGGCGGTCTCGTCAACCGCCACATCAACTTCCTTGGCCGTACCTTTTGGCGCTCCTGGTTCGAGCTCGACCGCGTCAGTCTCGACGCCGGCCGCCGCGACTACCTCGAGTACCGCTTTGGTACCGTTCTCAGTGTCAACTCGCGCAACAAGACGCTTGGCTCCATCCCCTATTACATCTGGCTCGGCTGCCACAAGAAGCCCTTCCACGTCACCAGTCTACCCCACGAGGTCGTCGAGCGCATCGATGCCATGGTCACCGAGTCGCCCTACCTACGCGGCAACGCCATGGCTCTGACCAACGGCAGCCGTGGTGCGTACGGTCCCGGTTCCGGTGCCCGTCCCATCCCGCCGCCCAGCCCTGCCACCACCCTGTCCCGCGCCGTCCAGCGTACCGCCCCCGAGCTTCGCTCCAAGGCCTTCCAGACTGCCATTGCCAACCTGTCCGCCAATCTGCCTCTGCCTGCCTTCTTCTACCAGAACCACCACTGGCGCATATACTACGATGACCAGCTGCCGAAGCACACCCAGTTCAAGGACGAGTACATTTACGCCTTCACCTGGGAGGACACCCGCGTCGACGAGCGCCTGCTGAAGCTCAACGAGAACGACGTCGTGCTGGCCATTACCAGTGCTGGTGACAACATCCTGTCCTATGCGCTGCAAAGCCCCGCCCGCATCCACGCCGTCGATCTCAACCCGGCCCAGAACCACCTGCTCGAACTCAAGGTTGCCGCCTTCACGGCCCAGATCCCCTACGCAGACTTTTGGCTGCTGTTTGGTGCCGGCAAGCACCCCGGTTTCCGTGACCTGCTCATCAACCGCCTGTCCCCCCATCTGTCGAGCCGTGGCTTCCAGTACTGGTTGAGCAACGAGCGTGTCTTCAGCAAGGCCAACGGCCGCGGTCTGTACGACACGGGCGGGTCCAAGAACGCCATTCGCTTGTTCCGTTATCTGTCGTATGTCTTTGGTATGCGTCGCTCCGTCGAGGCCATCCTGTCGGCCAAGACACTCAACGAGCAGCGCGAGATTTGGCGCGCCAAGATTCGCCCGGCCTTGTTGTCGCGCACTCTGTCGCGCCTCGTCGTCAGCCAGGAGGCCTTCCTGTGGGCCGCCCTGGGTGTGCCCAAGAACCAGCTGGCCATGATCGAGGCGGACTACGCCAACGACCAGGCTGCGGGCAAATCGAAACACATCCGCTCCAGTGCCGTCTGGGAGTACATGGTCAACACGCTCGACCCCATGGTCGAGGCTGTGCACATGGCTGCCGACAACCCGTACTACTATGTCTGCATGGACGGCCAGTTCTCGCCCCGCTGCCACCTCGACTACCAAAGCCCGCAAGCCCACGACCGTCTGTCCCGCCCGGGCGCCTTTGACGGCCTGCGCATCCACACCGACGAGATTGAAGAGGTCATTGCCCGCCTGGCGCCCGGTTCGCTGACGGTGGCCGTCGTCATGGACAGCATGGACTGGTTTGACCCGGAGGACAACACGCTGCGCAAGACCAACTGTCCCAGCAGCGAGACCGGCGGTGCCGCCGCCGCCAGCCAGATTGCCAAGCTGAACCGTGCTCTGGCTCTGGGCGGCCGTGTCCTCCTCCGCTCCAGCGCCCGCACGCCCTGGTACATCAAGGTCTTTGAGCGCCTGGGTTTCTCGGCCAAGCAGCACGGCAATAGGGCGCCCGGTGTGTGCATTGACCGCGTCAACATGTATGCCTCGTGCTGGATCTGCACAAAAGTGGCACATCTGCCGCCGCCGACGCCCGGTCTGGACGGTGACGGTCTGAGCCGGCGCGGCAGCAGCGAGGAGGGCACTGGCGTCGGCGAGATTGACAGGCTGGTGATTTAGATGAGTTTGCTGCCGTGTGATGGGCACTGCCGTGTCCTCTTGAAAACATCGTATGACGATGGTTTTTTCTTCTTCTTCTTCTTCTTCTTCTTCTCTCTCTCTCTCTCTCTCTCAACATCTAGATTTAGACATCTTTGTTCTTTCTTGGCTTCATTCTGATTGACAACCGTTATATATGTTCACAAATTGACACACCTTTTTTCCCGTACATGAGCTTTATGCAAAAACAGAAAGACGCTGGCATTATTGTGTGTGTAGTAAAGTAACATGGAGAGAGACGCCAATTGACAAAAAAGGATCGACGATCGATACATCCCGGCCCAATGGAACAGAAACGAATCCCAGCTGGCCCCCAAAATAGGTATATATCAACAATACGTGGTCAATATCGGCTCCCGTGCAAAATACAAAAGAAGTTTGAACTCTCGCTCTTAGTCATCAATCATGATGTACTCTGGAGACTTGACCCGCGTTGGTTCAGCAGTCGCAGTCGACGCTTTCGGCTTGGCGGCCGACCTCCTGGCTCTCTCGGGCGCTCTGAACACGCCGCCGGTCCTATACTAGGGGGCCGTGCCGGCATTTTCGAGCGGTCGAGGCTGAGACGGCGGCTGAGGCTGGGGGTCGAGAGATCGTGCCGGTGTCGATGTCGGCGCTGCCGTATCGGGCGAGGAGGCAGCCTGGATCTCCCGGACGCTCATGGTGACATCCGTCTTGACGTCGGGTGTTGTCGTTGTCGCGACGGCGATCGAGGTTGACACTGCTGATAGTTCCGTCACATCCTCCACATGATCATCACCACCACCGTCGTCGCCCGCGTCCACGTCAATGTCTTCCACCTCAATTGTATCGTTGTCGTCGGGATCGTTGTCCGTCGCGTCGGGGTCCAGGTCCTCCATATCCACCACTCTCTCCTTCTCCACCGTCTCCAGCTTGGGCACAAACGGTGTTGCCGCAATCGCCGTCGTCACCGTGGCAGCTGTCTCCTCCTTGACACGGCCCGGCGTCACGTCCGTAAACAAGTGGCGGCTGTTGAACCCGGCCACTGTCTCGACCGTGATTTGCTGGTTGGGCGGGATCATCTCGTGCTCAAACGCCCAGCCAGCCCGGCGACAGAGCTCCGAGACGACCACATCGCAATCGCCAAGCAGGTCAATGTCAAAGTTGATGTGGCTGACTGGGGTGCGCGAGATGTAAATGGCCGGCACGTGGGGCGGCATAAAGGGCACGACCTCGGACACGGGCGCGACTTTGAGGGAGGTACCAATGACCACGACCAAGTCGGCCTTGTCGCGGTCGTGCTCGGTGAGACGGCGCGAAAACTCGTCGGGAAGAGCTTCGCCAAAGAAGGTGATGTCAGGCTTCATGACACCGCCGCGACCCAGGTGGAAGTCGCTGTCGGCATCGTCGTCGTCATCGTCGCTGCTGCCGCCCCGCTTTTGGCGCCGTGGACGCCCTCTAGGTCGTCCAACTTTGCCAGGCGGGCGTCCGCGAGGACGGCCACGCCCGCGTGGTGCAGAGGGCGTGCTGGCGGACGATGGAGTGTTGTCGACACTGTTTGCTCCGGCTAAGCGAGCCGGCACGGCTGCTCGACTCGCGGACAAGAGCTTTCCGCTGTTTCCGGGCGGCGGCGGCGGCGGCTGCAGCTGCAGAACCGCCGCGGGGCTTGCCTGCAGCACATCGTGGACAGCGCGGGATCTGCCCCGCCTTGATCGTAGGGTAGAGCGACTCGCCCTCGACACGGTAGCCACAGGCAACGCACGTTGCAGTAGCAAACGACCCGTGGCACTGGATCAACTTGGACGGCAGGATGCCGGCCTTGGCCTCGAGGTTGTCGATGTTTTGCGAATAGTTGGTGAGCAGTTTGCCCTGCTGCTGCAGCAAAGCGATAAAGGCGTGTGTGGGCGTGAAGCGGTCGTCGACGGCAGGATGTCGCGTGCGACCGAGTAGAAAATCCGGGGTCGTCCTTGAAGACCTGGATATCAAAGACTTCTTGTGGGTCGCTCAGGCCGAGGTGTTCGAGGCGAGAGTAGAGACCTGTCTCTTTGGACCGGAAATCGGGGATGCCGAGCGATGTGCTGATGCCGGCACCAGTCAAGACGACAATGTTGCGGCTCTTTTGGATCAAGCGGACAGCATCGTCGACACTGTTGTACTCTGTCAATTTGGCGCGCTTCAGCAGTTCGCGACTCAGAGCCAAACTGAGCAAGCCAAAGTAGGATTCGTCGGGCTCGCCCTCAAGGAAGGCCGGAGGCCGTATGCCAAACGCGGTGAGGAGACGTTTGGCGTGATGGTGCCAGCATCGACTGTGCGACGACAAAACTCTTCCGGGCCAATGGCGCGAAGCTGCTGGCGAAAACGAGCACACTCCTCGGCCGTGCAGGGCTCAATGTCAGTGCCGGCGCCCAACGCGGACTCGTTGTTGTCTTCGGCCAAGTCGTCAAGAATGTCTTCGAAGAGCGACTCGGTCTCCCATGAATCGCCCAGGTCATTGATGTGTTCCTCCAGGTCGTTCATATTTTTGTTGCTTCCGCTCGCAGAGCTACTGCGGCTGTCACCGCCTTGAGCAGCAGCAGCAGAAGTGCTGGCAACCGGCGCGGCATCGAGAGGAACCCGGCGGGGCCTACCACGCTTCCTCTTTGCGATGCCGCCGCGGGCTGGCAGGTTATTTACGTCTGCCATGGCTGATGAGTTGTGAAATGTGTGAGATGGCGAAAACGCTGAAATCGCCGCCTCTGAGTTGATGAAGAGCGAAGGCAACGTAGCCTTCTGAGGCCTTGATAAGACAAGAGCCGAAAAATTACCGATGGCTTTAAAAAAATGATGCTGATGCAATGCGAACGAGGTGTAGAAATGATGCGGTGATGAGATAAAATTGGTGGTTGACGATGAAAATAGGGATAGCAACGGAACAGACAATAGACAAGACGATGTGTCTCGTGCTGTGTCGTGTTGTGTCGCGTAATCAAGGGCAACGTGGAATTCGTGTTTGATAGAAAAGTTGTGCTTTGGTGCAAAAAGCGGGCTGGGCGGGATATAACAAGACAAGCTGCGTAATAGTTGAAGAGACGTGGAGGAATTCCTAGGTGGGTGAATAAAGGGAAGAGAGGAAGTATTCAAGGCAGAAATCAGGCTAGAAAGAAAGGCTGAACACAACACAAAGGCGAAAAGAAGGGTGCGAGAAGAGGGTGCGGAAACCGGGACGACGCGAGAGTATTGAAAAAGAAAAGAAAAAAAGGAACGAAGGCGGCAAAGAAATTAAATAGAACAAATGTGAGAAGAGGGTTAGAAAGGGGAGCAAGACGACTGGAAGGCTGCGGCTGCAGCTGCAGTAGTGCCAGTTGTTTCCGCAAGAGAGAAAAAGCAAGTCGAAAAAAGCGGCTGCAATATGAGCTGCTTTGGTGGTTGGTGCGTTTGGCGAGTCAAGAGATTTGGGTGACTTGGGTGAATTGATTTCTTTGGTTGGGCGGCGAAACCGTGACAGGTCGGTTTGACAATGTGTTGACAATGTGTTGACAATGTCGAGATACGACGCGGATGGCTTCGAATGATGGTAATGGGGGTCTTTGATAAGGCGGGAGGCGAAAGGAAGACGGAAGAAAGACGGAAGAAATTCGGAGTTGATGAAGAGAAATTAAATCGGTGAAGGGACAGAATAAATGGACAAGGTCGATAACCCGTGCGGCAGACGCTGTGTTTTTGTCCGTGACAGAAAAACGGCAATCTTTGTCTCCAGGCTGAGGCCCTATGATGAGAAATGAGAAAGGAACAAAGTGCTGGGAAATTCTGTGAGGAACGCCGAATTATTCACAAAGCGTTTGTGAGGAAGAATTAAGGCTCCAAGTTGACTGTTGGGAGAAATGCGAAGGAAAGGGGAGTCAATTCAAGGGAGACGGTGAAAGCGTAAAGGAAGACAGGGAGCCAGAATTGAAAAAGAGAATGATGTTTCCAGGATGATGTACACGATGGAAAAAGAAATGTGATGGAAGAGAAAAAGGGGTTTAGAAGGGGCGGACTAAGAAACATAGGAAAATGGGAAACGAGGGGAAAATAAGAGAGGAAACGCGGCGTGCTTTTGGTGGCGGCAGCTGGGAAAAGGCCCAGGCAAAAAAAGGCTGGGTCAAGCAACGAAACGAGAGAGACGCAATAGAGAAACAGTTAACAAGAACGAACGGAGTGTGATTTGAGCTGTTGGACAAGGCTTTTGGTTGGGCAATGGTTCGGCGAGGCGGCCAGAGCTTTCTGTAGTTGTTCTGTTTTGCGTCTTCTTCCTGAGGGCTGTGTGCTTCTCGTCTTGTCTTTGTCATTGTCTGCCAAGTTAATGCTAAACTAACTATCCGCGGGTTCAGTTTGCATTAATTAAAATCTGACTAGTGGTGACAACTCTTTCTCGGTGTTGGTGTAGTCGTGGTGTAGCTGTGGTAGCTCTTTGAGGAGTGCTGGCGAGAGGAAAGACGAGATCCGCAAGAAAATATATGAAAGAGGGAGAAAACAAGAGAGAGGAGAAAGAACGTGAGAAATACGCGAGAAGAAGGTAAAAGTCACGCATTGATGGCTTGACGGGACATCACCAAAGAAGGAAAGAGCCACCCGTTACTGACAGAGTGCAGATAAACTAGGGAAGGAGGCCGATCTAATGAGGAAAGAGCAGGAGGCTTGGGGAACGAATAGAAACGGAAAGAGCGAGCGCTGATAGTCACGGCGTGATGTCTGAAAATGGGCAACACCAGAAAGAGCAAGAATAGGAGATCAGGCAGTAGTGGGATAAGGAGACATAAGCGCTGGGGGCATAGAAATGAAAGAAAAGAGGCGAGGCAAACAAAAGACTCCTTGCAGCCACCGCTTCTTATTCTCTCTCTTTCCTTGGACGCAAGTACCAAAAAACACGTGCCTTGCCTTGGTGCATGTGGCACCACCGCTCACAAACAAGCGGCAGCCTTACCATATGGCGCGTTATAGGTGAAGGCAGTCTTAGGGATGAGGATAGTCAGACTAGACTTCGTGTCCTATCAAATTTACAAGCAGTTCACAAACCATCATGTTCTCCCGTCTGATTGTAAAAACCGCTCGTCGTTTTGATTTTTTTTGTTCTTGTTTTTACGCCGAAAGCCCCAGGCTGACTCACTTCCACAGAGGTGAATTACGGGCGCAGTGTTCCGTAGATTTATTATGCTCCTACGACGTATCTCGAAAGCAATCCCCAAGCTACAGACTACTTACCTATCTGACTGCAGGTTGCAAGTCTACTGCGTCGTACTCTATTTGTACTCACCCTGCTCCCTCTGCACACCGCCGTGTGCCTGTCACAGCAGTCGACATGTTGTTTCCTTTGACCAATGACTGGCTGCCTGAGTTTGCACGTTCACGCTGAACTACCACGCCCGCGTTGTCCATTCTGCACCTTTGAAAGCACTGCCGAAGAAGAGATGTTGTCTCGCAATACCAAATGACCTTTTTACCAGTCAAAAACACAACATCTCATTGCTACCTCAGTACAGTATTGTCATCCGCTTCCACCATTCTGAGCATCACAGTCGTCACGCAACTCGCCGAAAAAGATCAAAGTTTGAGTTTTTGCATTTGCATTTTCAGTTCTGTTTCTTTTGCCTATACATCCATATAGACGCAAGAAGCCCTGGACGTTTGTGTCTGTTGTCCGTTCTGATCATTTGTTGTTGAGCGAGCGCCTTGGTCCCTTTCGTGGTCTAGCAACTCCAACTCGTTCTGCCAACCACACTTGAGGTCCGGTGCCTCCAAGTAACCTTCTCGCAGTCGTCTCCGCCCTCTTTCTTTTTTCTGTTGCTTTTTTTAGTTATTCTCGTTATGTCCTCATCCTTGTCCCTTCTCTCCTTTTCCCTCATCCGCTATGTACATGAATAACGAGAGCAAACGCAAACAAGAAACAGTAAATACACAGCAAAGGAACAGCAGGAAACAGAAACAGAAGACAGAAAAAGACAGAAAACAAACGCCAAGCGCCATACCCCTCCGAACCAAAAAGAGCCTAAAAGGTGCAACAAAAGCTCGCAACGTGCGCGTGAAGATAAAATGCAACCGATTCCGACCATGCTACCATGCCGGTATGCCGATATGCCGCGAGGACCGATGCCGAGAAAGGGGAAGTAAAGAATTAAAAAAAAGAAAAAAAAAGAAGACCGTCCAGAGGTATCAATGGCAAATAATAAGCAGAGATACAATCCCGTCCTCCCACTTCCACTGCTGCCGTCGCCTTTGCTGGGAATCAGACGCCGAAATGTAAAAAAAAAGAAGAAAAAAAAGGATAAATGGTAAAGAAGAGAAAAAAGGATGCAAGGGTACGAAGATGAAGAAGTGGGGGAAAATTGAAGAGATGCGCAATTGATGCAATGGATGAGTTGGCAATGCAATGAATGGTTCAGGGCCGGGTGCCCAAGGCTATGCTATGCTGGAAACAGTCGCTACTTTTATTCGTTGCAAAAAGATACTGGCAGAAGCCAATACAATTCCGTCGACTTCTATTGGAGCGTCGCTAAAGTCAAGTTGCACTCTGAACGTCGACGAGCCATTCAATACTTGGTGCAGCGCGTTAGCTGGCCCAGGAGGTCGTCGAGCTCGGTCCAGTTCTTCTCGTCCTCGGCGAACTTGCGGTGCTTGTGCGAGACAATGTGGTCTTCAAAGTCGTCAAACTTGTCCTGGCAGTTCTCGCAGTACCCGGGCTTCGGGTCGCGCTTTCGCCGCTGGACTTGCACTGCCACCGGCACACTCATCGTGCGCTTGTGCTTCTCGTCATTGGATGCCGTGCTGCCCTCAATCGCCATGTTGAGCTTCGCGCTGAGCTGCGCGGCTGCCGTGGACCGGCTGAGGCTCGTAGAGCGGTTGTAATTCGGGCGCTGCTGCTGTTGCTGCTGCACATCCATGCTCAAGTCTGTCATACGGCGCGAGCTAAGATCCTGCTGTGAGGTCGATGTGGTGGACCGCTGGAGAACCTTGCGCTGCAGGCCGTGGATTTCCTTGCTGGTACCGGCACGTGCACCGAGTGTGCCGGTCGCTGACGAGATCATCTGCGAGCGAATCGCAGAGGTGATGCCAGTGGCCTGCAGACCGGAGGCCACAGGCTCGCCACCAAAGCAACGACCAGACTTGGCACGGCTGGTAAAGGCGTTCTGGTACTCGGTTGAGGGACGAGCCAGCTTAGACGGCGGAAGCAGTGGACGAGATGGAGCCAGCAGAAGCGGCATTGGCGCTAGCAAATACTCCTTCAGCTGGACGCAGACTCGGCGCACCAGCCAGAGCAGATCCGTTGGACAGAGACGACTGGCGATTGTGCCCATCCTCCATCTCTGCCAGTGTACGCTTGCCCGTCGCCTGCTTCGAGGAGGCTGCCGCGGCGGCGGCAGCAGCGTATCGGTTGGCAAGCGTCTTCTGCATCGAAGTGCTCATCGTAGCAGCCGTGTTACCAGTGGCAGTAGCCGAAGCGGACTGAGTCGACTCACGGTGGCCGTAGCCGTGGCCGTGGTCCGCATTCTGGCGCGCTTCTTCTCCACACGCAGCTCCAACTGGTCCGTGTCCTCGATGAAGGACAACGCGTGCCAGCACTGGGTCGCAGCTGGGGCCAGTCACCCTCTTCACGGTCAGCCACCTTGAGGTACTCGCGAACCATGATCGGCTTCTGCTTCTCTTCAATGTCGTAGACATAGATGTAAGGGCCCTTGAAGTAAATCAGCTCACGTGTCGCCACCGTCGGGTCACGATCGGACGGCCCGCTGTGGCGCTCCTTGTCCAGCATCTGCAACAGAGCCTGGTCGCCCGTGAAGCGAGAGTTGCCCTGCTGGCTGACAGTCGTGCTAGTGGTGTTGCCATTCCGCATCCGCTGTCCGAGTTCGGCACTACGGTACGGATCCGGCTCCAACAGCATGTCCAACACCTTCTGTAGCTTCTCCAACGACCAAATCTTCTTGCCCATCTCGCGGGCGCGCTGCAGGATATCCGTGCTCCGTGTCGGCTTCGGCTTGCGGATCGCGTCCTCGGCGGCGCCAAAGGGTGCCAGAGGCATGCGGCGGCCGGGAGCCGTGTCGAAAAGCTTCCGCTTGACGGGGAGAGAAGTTGTCGTGATGCCCAGCTCATTGACATGAGTTCGGCTCAAAAGAGAGGGGTTGATGGTCTGCATCTGCTCGTGGCCCGTCTCGTTGGCGCGGTCGGCGCGGTCGGCGTCGGCATCCTTCGCGTCGAGGGCATTGTGCATCCGCCGCTTGGGGTCGATCTTTTCTTCTGGAGGAATCGAACGCGTCGTGACGACGTGGGTGATGTCGATGGAAAAGAACTTGTCCTCTCTCTGTAGCACGTGTTAGTATGTGAGGATGTAGTGTAACAATCAGTAGGGAAAACAGTTCATGGCTCGCCAACTTACAGCTCCTAGAAACGAGACCTGCTTAGACAAGCGAGCACTCTGGTCTTCCGGCAGGTTGTCAAAGTAGAAGACAAGTTTGGGGAACCGCAACCGCTGGCTCTGCTGCCACCGCCGCACTTCCTCGGCCTCCTTCTCCGAGACCTGGATATGGTGATGGTGCTGGTGAGAGTGGTGTGACTGCTGTGGCTGCTGTTGTTGGTGATGGTGCGAAGAAACACGCTCGGTCTGGTACGAGCGGGATGTCGACGCGCGTTGAACCTGCGGGACACGTCGTGATGTCGATGCCGATGTGGATGTAGTACCTGTCGAGACATTGTCGACCTTCTCCAGCATCTGCTTCTTGGCCGGTGGTGCCAGACCGTAGTTTTCTTCACGCTGCATGCTCGCGTGCGAGCGGCGGTGCTTTGCAAACGCGGCAGCGGCAGCAGAGGCGTTCAAGCCATTGCCGGCTCCGGCCCGCAAGGGTGAGTTGGCCGCATTCGGGTTTGCGGAGAGCGGCACCCTTCTAGACTGCATGGACGACGACATGGCTGTAGAGAAGGGCACGGGGTGGGTGATAGAGATACTGCTGCCATATATAAGATGAGAACAGGTCAAACTCAGGCGAGGATGCAAGCATGCTCAAAAATGAAAGCATGAACGGTCGTCGACGCGATGTGGCGGGCGGCTCGACACGCTTCTCTCTCGGTGGTGAGGGAGGCGACGGAGAGAAGGTTTAAAACAAAAAGAGATATACGACGTGATGAGAGTATGCTTGAGGAGAGGGAGGAGAGAGAAGAGAGGAAAAAAAGTAGAGCTTGAGCGTAAAGGATAGACAACGGTCGACGCAAGACACGTAGAAAACAAAGCCTAAACACGCTGTGGCATTGGCATGGGAGTGACAAGGACGAAAAGAATGACAGGACGGCCTTTGGTGGATGGGAGATAAGCACGCGAACCGGTCCACTTGCAGTCGTGCCTGAGATCGAGTCTGAAGAGTAGGAGAGGTCAAAGTAAAAAAGAGAATAGGAGGCAAAAGTCGTCGTGAGCAGAACAGTTCCAAAAGGTGCACGAGATCCAAGAAGGAAAGAACGAACAACAGGATGGAGGGGAAGCAAACAATGTGAGGAAGGAGGTGAGGAGGTGTGGTGGCGGTTGCAAAGCCGGGCAGGGAAGGAGCAAAACAGACCGAGTCGTGTGTGTGTGTAGTGTACTCCGTAGTGTAGTGTGTGGTGGTGGTGCTGGTCGTGCCTGCTGGACGTGCGTCGTGGCGGGAGGTTGGTGTGGTGGTTCCTGCCGAACAAGCTCTCCCTAGCACGCCGCGCCTTGCACGTTAGGAAAGCGCGCCTCAGTGCAAAGGGAAAGGGCGTCTGGCGTTTCCTAGGCGGCGCCCGGATTGGTCCGCCGTCAACAATAATATTGCCCGCTCAAGGAAAGGTTTGGCGTGCACGGGCCAGGAACGCGGGCGGGCCAGTTGCAGCACAGCAACCAGGAAAAGAGCAAAAAAGCGGCAGCAAGGCCCGCCTAGCTTTGAAATAAAATAGCAGAAAAAATGCGAAAATAACAGAGCCCCACGGCTGCTTTCCAGGCGTGTGCCTGCCCGAAACGGCAACCATACAGAAGGCTTCTAGAAAGAGAAGGAGGGAAAGAGCGCCGGAAAAACACAGGGAAGGCATACCAGGTGCTAGCGAATAGCGAGTTAGCCTCTCCCCCCACCTAAAGCCGAGAGATCATGAGATGAGGAAAGGCTTTAAATGACGACACGCCAAGGGAGATGCACCACGCACGACCGTGAAACGCTGTCAAGGGCGATCTCACACCCGTTGCAACGGCCAATTGACTCACGGCACTTCACCTCCACACAATGAAACCGCGGAAAACACACGCCGCCTGCCTCGAGCAGGTTGGCCGGCTCTTGACGGCGTCTTTCCGCCCAGTTGCACAACGGCCAGAGACAGTACGGCAAGCGACACGACCGTTCTCCTCACAGTCGCGGCTCCTGCGACCAAGATGCAGTGCTTCCAGGCAACCAGGTAACCACCGAGGCTACTCTACGGTCCAAGCAGCAGACTTGCTTTTCGGCCAGCCAGTCCACGAGACACACCCTCACATCCTCAAGGCAGGAGAACGTACGTTCCTCTCTGGCGTGCACATTATGTACTCCTCGGGCTCTCTAACATCTAACACATTCATACAGTCACTCCTGGCATCACCGCGCAAGAGTACTACGACCGCCGCTGTGCCCTCGCCGCCGCCCTTCCTCCCGACTCTGCCGCCGTTCTTCGTGCCTCCGACGTCAAATACCGCTCCGGCGCCGTCTTTTTCCCTTTCCGCCAAGAATCCGACTTCTTCTACCTGACCGGCTTCAACGAGCCCGATGCGGTCGCTGTTCTCCGCAAGACCGGCCCAGATCCGGGCGACTGCGTCTTCTCGCTCCTCGTGCGGCCAAAGGACCCGCGTGCGGAGCAATGGAGCGGTCCCTGGAGCGGCGTCGACGCGGCCCGCGACGTCTTCAATGCCGACGAGGCTGGCGATGTTGCCTCCCTTGGCTCATGGCTGCCATCCCTCCTACAGGGCGTGCGCACCGTCTACACCAATCCCGAGGTGGACGTGCCGCCGCCGTCCTCGTCCACAATGGCGGCCGCCAAGTCGATCAAGGCGCTCCTCGACGAGGCCGGCGTCGCGCGCGTGCACTCGCTGGCGCCCATTGTCGCCAAGCAGCGCGCCATCAAGAGCATGGCCGAGATTGCCAACATGCGCCAGGCGGGCCGGCTGTCGGGCCGCGCACTCACCAATGCGATGCGCCGGCCGTGGACACGTGAAAAGGACCTGGCCGCGTTCCTGGACTACGAGTTTCACCAGGACGGCGGCGACGGCATTGCCTATGTGCCCGTAGTGGCCGGCGGCGAGCGCGGCCGGTTGATTCACTACGTGCTCAACAACGCGGCGCTCGACGAGGGCGAGACGGTGCTTGTTGACGCGGGCGGCGAGTACGGCACGTACATTGCCGACATTACGCGTACGTGGCCTGTCAGTGGCCGTTTCACGGCGGCCCAGCGCGACCTGTACGAGGCTGTCTTGCACGTGCAGCGGTCGTCTGTGTCGCTGTGTCGCGCGGCGGGTGGTCTGTCGCTGGACCAGATCCACCGCATCACGAGCGACGGGCTGCGCAAGGAGCTGACCAAGCTGGGCTTCGATTTCGGCTTCAGCCTGACGGGCGGTGGCAGTGACGCGTTCTCGACACTCTTCCCGCACCACGTCGGCCACTATGTCGGCCTGGACGTGCACGATACGCCGAGTGTGCCGCGGCACATCCCTCTGCAGGTCGGCCACTGTGTCACTGTGGAGCCGGGTGTCTATGTGCCGGACGACACGCGCTGGCCGGAGCACTTCCGTGGCCTGGCTGTGCGTATTGAGGATAGCATCTGCGTGGGCGAAGAGAACCCGCACATCCTCACGACAGAGGCCGTCAAGGAAGTCGTGGACATTGAAGGCATTACGAGATGTGTAAGATCTTGGATTGAGCACAAAGATAAAATAAAATAAATCTACACAAGAAATAAGGTATATTGATACAATTTGATGTAAATATTAAAAGTTGGGGGAAACCTTTAGATTTTGTTGTCTCTTTTCCTCCGTTCCTCCTCTTTGGGAAAAAAAAAAAAAAAAGATATAAAACTGTACGTAAATCACCGGGAAAGTATTTTCAAAGGCATATAACATCACTACCAATGTCTACTGCATCGTAGATCACCACAAGACATACAACTCTCTGGCAAATATTTCAATTTGACTTCACATTTCCCAAAGATTTATAATCAATCGCTATGAAATGGCCGTTACTTTTGTCTTTTGCCGTAAACACTCCACACATAAATTCCCTTCCTAGGCGGTCCATTGAACCATACCATAGAGTACCCCTAACACCTTTCCCAGGACCTTTCCGAGGTTATGCCGCCTTCAATCTCAATACAGTCAAGTAAGGGGGATGCCGAGGCGGCCACCAGCCATAGTCGTCATACCAGACGCAAGATCGCCAAAAACAAAAAGTTAAAAAGTTCATCGAATGAAAACAGAAACTGTGTACATTGCGTACCGCCATGAAAATGTGCGCAGATGAGATGAATGCTTGTATTGTCGTATTTAGTCATAAAAATGAAAGGAGCAAAAAAGCAAGAAAATGGCACCAGATGAGGATCAAGGATGCGACCAAAATCGGTGAGTTGAGAGGGCAAAAAGAAAAACAGAGATCAACAGAAGGCTCTGGGATCAAAGAGTGTTCTGCTGTAGTTTGGCATCTGGAAGGTGGGACGAGCGGTGGCGTTGAGAAGTTGCTCAAAAGCTTGTAGTCGTCGGGAGAGCTCTTGGTGCTGCTGCATGATGGCCTTATTCTTCTTCTCAAGGTGATGAATGTAGTCGGTGGCTTTTGTCAAGACCGTGCCCTGAAGAGTGGGTTAGTATAATGGCAAAAAGATATGAACAAATGAAGGACGTCAAACGCACCTTTGACACTTTGGGGGCACGCCCGGCCTGGTTGGAGCCCTCGCCCTCACCGTCGCCGTCGTCAACGCTGTTCTCGGGTATGGTCTGCAGTGAAGGCACTGCGTCGCGCAACTCGGCAATGCGATCCTTGAGGTTGGTGCGGTATTTGCGCTCGATGTCGTTGTGGGCGGTTCGGTCGGCCGATTTGGGCTTCTCCTTGCCCTTGTCTGTCGTCTTCGCTTGCTTTGCTGCAGGCTGTGAAGAGATAGAGGCGTGTCGCTGTGATGTCGCAGTGCTCGAAGAAGGCGCCATCATTGCGCTCATGAGATCGTTATTGGACATTTGGCCGAGCGATGCTGTGCCCAGCCCTGGCCCGAACATGGGGAATGTGTTGAAGTTGGCGCCCATGTTGTTGCCCAGGCCACCCATTGGCGTCGTCGGGTTCATCGCAATCGCAATCAGGCGACGCTGCTCTGCCTCGCTCAACGTCGGCGTCTGAAACCCCAGCATCGAATCCAGCCGCAAACCCATCTGTGGCCTCTCCCAGCTCAACGGCGTCGAATACAGGCCCTCTCGTTGTGGAACCTCTGCTGGTGGCATAGAATCGATTTTGGAAAGCTGGTCCGCGAGGTCGATGGACGAGTACGTGAATCCTTCCTCACCCTCATCCGACAGGGCCTTCTCCAGCGCCGTGTCGTCGAGGCTCACCTCCTCAGGCTTCTGTCGTCCCGTCGAGAGCGTCTGAGAAGTCATCGTCGCTGACCTGGACATGAGCCAAAACAAAATGCCGTGTTAGTGAATGTCCTTTCCACGCCACCGGAGGGCACGCGTCGTTAAATCCATAATAGCTTACCGCTGAGGTGCTGGGGCTTTTACCTGAGAGCTAGAGGCTGCTGTGGTGTCTGTTGCATCGGCCGTCTCTTGGCTCTGCTTCTCCTTCCTTTTCTGCTTCTGCTCCTGTTCTTGCTTCGAATTTTGTTGCCGTTGCCGCTGTGCCTGCTGCAACTGCAGCTGTTGCTGTTGTAGTTGTTGGAGCTGTTGCTGCTGAAGTAGCAGCTGTTGCTGTTGCTGTTGCTGCTGCTGCTGCTTTTGCATCTGCTGCTGTTGCTGGTCCTGGTCAAATTGGATCCAGTAGTCGACCGAGTCAAAGGGGGTGGTCTCTGTGTTTAGGCGCGAGCGTTTTCTTTCGTGTCCGTCCCTTGACCGGTGATTTCTTGGTGAAATGATGGAGCGAGGGTTTTGGCTGAACATGGACGATGTCGACATGATTGGACTGTACGGGTTGAGGCTAGACGCACCAGCCGATGGCGCCAGGGACTCAAGAGACAGACTTGGTGCCCCGGATGATGTGTCTCTTGTCCGACCCAGGCCAGCCGGCGTTAAATTCTGCTCATCCCATATCGATGAGGACGGGAGTTGTGAGCCCAGTATTGAAGAGTCGCCAGACTGGTCGACCGGATTGAGTGTCTGTGCCTGTTAGTGACGCGTAAAGTAAAGCTGTGATCAAGATGCAAAATGCAAAATTACCGTACCTGGTTGTTTGGCACGGCAAAGTAGCCAATGTTTCTGAGAAAGCTTGGATCCATGCTGCCCTAGCAGCTATGCATCCCGAAAGCGATGATGGTGATGGCGATATTCAGGGTCCGCCCTGGTGAAATAAAAATCCGTGTTCGATAAGATGGTAACACGAAGGTTGTGAGCACGTTGTCTGATGGCTGCGAGATAAGAACCCTGAGAGACAGAAACGAGACAAAAATCACAAGGCTAGCTCGGAAGTGAGAGCCGCGAGATCTGATCGTGAGATGTTGAGAGGTGAGACGTGTTCGTGATTAGGTGAGCCGTTGACGCTAATATAGACGTGTGACGAGCCGCAAACCTCTTTTATGGTCGTGTTGTTGTGTATCGTCGAATCCAAGACCCAGGCAGCGAGAAGGCAAAATGGTATGCGTAAAGGACAAAGAGATGAAAAGAGAGAGATGAGAGAGCGTGTATGAAGAAAGGGGGTGAGAGGTAAGAAGGAGTAAAAGGAGACCAATGGCCGGGGCTGTAAAACGACCAAGCAATCCCCAACAGTGTTTTGACGGGTGCTGAGTACCGATCGAGATCGAGAGGGGGGGGTTGGGTTGATGCGAGACAGATGGTAAACGGAAACTTGTCAATGGCATCAGGGTCCTATGCAGAAGCGAGCAAAGACGAGACACGAGGGAGAGGTGAGAGGTTGAAAAAGGTAGGAAGGCAGGAAGTGTGGAAGGCCGGAAGCAAGTCCCGTGAGCGAGAGGAAGATATGAGAGCACGGGATGCGAAAAAAGTGAGTTGAGTAGCGAAAAAAAATCGTCAACGACCTGCCGAGATGGGGAGGAATAGATCGGTGGGGGCAACAAAACGATGTACTGAGTGAAAACAATCCGCCGCAGGACAAAATAGGCGAACGGCTAAGGGGACATAAGGGGGATATGAGAGAGATCGAGAAGATTGCCTGGGATAGGAAGAGAGAACGAGAGAAAGCGATGGGATGGTGAAGGTTTGGGAGGGCAAAAGGTACAAGAGGGTACCTTGAGCAACCCAGGTCGAGAGAGAGAGAGAGGGGAGGTCCTTTAAACGGAAATACGGGAAGAACACAACGGTGGTCGGCAAAAGGACAAGAGGGCGCTCCGTATTGAAGAACTGAACCGAAAGAGGAAAAAGAGGGAAGCGAAGGAAAAGAACGGAGGCGACTGGTTCGATCAGTCGAGATGACGAAGAAAGAACGGTTTATACGGGAGTGGCCGAACTGGTGGGCGTCAAAAGGGACATGTTAAACGGAGCCTCGAGGAGCCATGCGGTGCCTGGTAACAGGAAAAAGACGACTTTTGGTCGTTCTGTTGGTCGTTGGTATAAATTCTCTGTGTGAGATGCTTTGTTTCGTCGCAGCAGTCAAGAACAAAGACAAACGAAGCCTAGACGGAGAGGCCAGTAGAAACGCAGACGAGCGATGTGAAAAACCAGGGCGGAAAGGGATAAAGAAAAAGAAAACGGTAACAAAGAAAGAAAGCGAGACAGAATAATGAATGATCAGATGGGATGTTCAAACGGGAGGGGGGGGGGGCAGGAGAGGAATTTCGCCGTGGAGAGAAACTGTCAGATATGTCGGCAGAGTGTCGATGGCGTTTGTGCGAGAGAAGTGACAGATACACGAAGCCCATGGGGTGGAATCGAAAGGGCAGGGTGTGCGGCGCGTTGAGGAACGTTCGGGGCAAAGCCAAAACGAAAGCGAAAGCTTGTTGCACAAGGGTAAAAAAGAGAAGAGATTGGATTGGGCCAAAATAGGAGGCGAGAGAGATTACAGAGAGATACGCAGACGATACAACACGTCTTGCTGGAACCTTGCAGGAAACGACACGAAAAAGGGAGAGCAGGAAGGAGCGACGTGGTGGCCCCTCCACTCAGATACGGGACAGAAGGAACGGAGGACTGCTCGCGACACGAGAGAAAAGAAAACGGAAAGAGCACCGTTGCCGATAATGTGGGAAGGAACGAACGGGGAGACAAGAGAGGGAGCAAAACAAGGGTGTTTCTGCTGCAAAGGATGAACTGGCAAAAGCGCAACGCGAAAAGAAGGGAAGGAAGAAAAAAATTGAATCGACAAAACGACATGAAAGATGGCCTGACTTCGGCATCCGAGTCCGGGGAAGACAGGCCAAGGGGTGGTCCAGCAACTGTAGCAAGAAGGCAAAAATCAGACCACTCGTCCATTTTGGTGGAGGAAAATCGTACAATAGGCACACGCCAGGAAGGCGCCAACGGCTGTAGTGCGGGCGGTCTTCTTGGGAGGCCAGGGCGGGCAGTACATGCATTTGTGGTGGAAACAGGTGTCATGTTCAGGTACCGCGATGCGCGTGCTTCGTAGCAAATCGGGCTGGTGGGTACCAAAAAGCGGAGATCAGAGGGACGAGACTGGACGACAGAAGCAGAAGTGGTGCACTTTTTTTGTGAAGGAATCTGCGACCTGTCTACCGCCACTTGTTCCTTCCCTTTCTGTCACCTTTTTTGTGTTCGTTTATGCGTATTTCTGCCGCTTTTCATGTGCGCGTGTGTATTTTGTTTACATCTCATGTCCTGCGGACTACGAATATGTACGTCGTACTGGCGGGCTCTTTGCCGTTCGTTTTTTTGACAGGTTTACCAACGCGTCGGGGAGACCCTTCGACGTTCTGCAAGTATTAAGATCCAGGGCTCATCCGGTAGCCCTGCGCACTCGTTTCTCACGGCCGTCGATCTTTACGGCAGAAAAGGGAAGGATCCACGGATGCACCATCTGGCAGAAAACACGGCACACAGCACGGCGGGAAAGAGCGACTGGACGTTTCGTGTGGCTGTGACGGCTCCGAACCTCAGAGGGCTGTACGGAGTAAAGACTGAGGATTGGAAGGGTCCAAAGCGGACACCCTTTTTCTGCCCGTTGCGGCCTTTTACTCGTCAATGGCGCCGTCGCCGTCGCCTTCTCCCCTTCTTTTCTTCTATTTGTATGGGGCACATAGCACATATCCGTACGATTAGTGCACAGCGCAAAGATGGCGTTGGCGATGGCGTCGAAAGAGGCAATCCAGCTCAGTTGAATGCGAATGCAGGGTCTGACTGACGAGGCCTAGGCCCGTTGTCTTCAGCGGCCCGGCCAGGCCCAGAACGAAGTGATTCTTTGCGTACGATGCCGCTCCTGGGCTGGGCATTAAAGTGGGACTGCAAGTGTTGAGAAACCAATCAGAATCTCCAATTTACCACAGCCATCAGCAGCTCGGGACGGCCTTCCCAAAGCGCACAGCTTGGGAGCGGACGGGCCCAGGTTGCACCGTGATTCCGGCCCGCCATTTGAACAGGGCAACGGCAGTCTGATGATAGCTTTTCTGTCTACGAAGAACAAGACGCCACACAAGCCACACGAGGCTGTCGTTGACTTCTTTCTCTTGTGAGAGGCCAGAAGGCTGGGCCATAAAGATATGGATGGACTGTGTAACGCATACCGGCCGAGACGGGCGTTTTGTGCGACAACTCGTTCATGTGCTCCCCTGTCTGCCTACCACTCACCTCTCAGTGACCACGACTATGGAATACGTGTACTCCAAAAGGTTTCCGAGGCACGTTGCAGTGCTTGCCGTGTAGCTGTCGCGGGCCGGAGCCAAAACGGCACCTTAGTTCATGGACAGTGTGTGTACAGTGTATAAGTACCGATAGACACAGTGTCATCGCTGCCTGGGGAAGGAGCGGGCAGTCACAACAGTTGCGTCGCGGGCTTTGGTATCAAGCGGGCAGCGGTCGGCTCGTTTTCCGTCGTGCGAATCTGTATTTTCGAAGATCGGAGCCAAGTACGATCTTGACTTCAGAGCATTCCCATCCCACCACAGTCATGGAGTTTCTCAACCGCGTCTGGCAGACGCAATATCCGCCGGAGCCGCCCAAGACGGCCGACGCGCTCCGGTTTGGCGTTCTTGGTGCCGCCAACATTGCGTCAGTCCATCAAGGGGTTGATTTGGCCTTTGTTGTCAGAATTCTGTGGTTTTAGGTTTCTACATCGTGGTGAAAATGCGCCGTGCTGACTTTGACTGTGTGGCACGAGTGGCTTTGCTGACGATCCGTCTCTTTGCTTACCAGGCCTACTGCGCTGTTCCGGCCGGCCAAGTCGCACCCTGAGGTGATTGTCCAGGCGGTTGCTGCGCGCGATAAGGCCAAAGCCATAGCCTACGCGAAAGCAAACGGTATCCCACAGGTACTGGACAGCTACGATGGTACGCGTTCTCAAATCAGCCTTGCCTTGTCTTTACGTTGCCATCCACCCACTCACACGTCCATGTACAGCCATCCTCGACGACCCGACCATTGATGCCGTCTACATACCCCTGCCCAATGGCCTGCACTATGAGTGGACAATCAAGGCCCTGGCCAAGGGCAAGCATGTGCTCCTGGAAAAGCCCTCCGTGTCCAATGCGGCCGAGTCCGAGCTGCTTTTCAAGTCGCCGCTCCTGACGAAGCCCGTGCCCGCCGAAGTCAATGCCAGCGCCAACGGCAGGCCGCCCGTTTTGCTGGAGGCGTTCCACTACCGCTTCCAGCCTGCGTGGCAGTACTTCTTGTCGCTCGTCGACCGGCCCAACATTGCTTCGGTGCACTCCGAGGCCCTGGTCCCGTCGTGGCTGTTCAAGAAGGACGACATCCGTTTCCGGTACGAGCTTGCCGGCGGCAGCATGATGGACCTGGGCACGTACACGTTCTCGACGCTGCGCCAGGTGTTTGCGGCCGAGCCGGAGGCGTGCCTGGACTGCAAGATTGCCACGTGCGACCCGCCCTTTGAGCTCTGCGACTATGCCTCGGAGGCGACGTTCCAGTTCCCCGGCGGGCAGATTGGTACCACCAAGAGCACGCTCCGCGGCGGCTACTTTTCTCTCGGTGTCCCCTGGATCCGCGTTACGCACAAGCCCGTGCCGGCACCTTTGGCTGCAGGCGAGAACGCGTCCAGCATCCCGGAGGGACACGAGCGCGTGGTGTCACGCCAGATGACCCTCCACAACTTCATGGTCAGCAACTTTTGGCACCGGCTGGACCTGGAGGACGAGTTTGTCGTGCGGCGCGTCGACGACCCGTCCAAGGTGGCCAAGCGCTGGACGGTCAAGGAGTCCAAGAAGATCTACACCTTCAAGGAGGCGGGCATCGACCAGCCGGGCGAGCCCTTCTGGCTGTCGTACCGGCACCAGCTGGAGCAGTTCGTGGACAAAATCCGCGGACGCGAGGGCTCGGGCGTGTGGGTGTCGTACGAGGACAGCATTGCGCAGATGCGCATGATTGATATGGCGTACAAAAAGACGGACCTGCCGCTGCGTCCCTCCAGCAAGTACCAGCCGGAGTAGGGAGCGGTGCTGGACCTGAGCCGGTATCGACTTTACCATGGACTGCTTTGCTATTTTGTTCCGATGAGCCTCAAGCTCTCCTCCGTTTCGTATTTTGTTATTTTGTCAGGTATCAGGGATTTGATTTGTGCTATTAATCAAGAAAGTCTGGTTTGCTTTGTATATTTTCTTTGTTCTCATCAAAACGTTCCTGAACCAGCGTTTGGCAATGCATTTCTGCGGTTTCGCAGTTCTGCGGTTCGCAGCATAACAAAGAATTCGTTCCGTACATTGTTTGTAGGAGCTGTTCATTGTTCAGCTCAACGACAATCTGGACTACCAGGTTCAATCTGAACAATGTCTACCTCATTTGACAGCGCGAAAATGTTTATTTATACGATAGCAGTCTTCACGATTCGGCTATTTTCTTTCCCAACGTCACAACAATCACAACAAACGGCTTCTCACCAGCAACCGCCAGCTCTCACCTCCCAGTCTCAGTTCTTTCACCTAACCAAAAGGTAAGTATTCCACCCCCAAAAAACCCATTATTATTATCAAGGATGGCCCCCACCGAAATCCCGAGACTGCAGAGCCTGGCCAAGGACCAGCAGATCATCCAGTGGCTCAAGGAGATGCCGCCGCTGGAGAAGCTCCATCCCTACGTCCTGGAGCCGTGGCAGAGCCACCCCATGGAGCCTACTCTCCTCCCCCCTGCCGGCACCGTCGCCGTCAACGACCCCAAGTCGGGTGCTTTCTGGAAGTGGGTTGGCATTGGCAGTGACAAACGCCAGTAGACTTGCCTCTTCCGCCTCCCATCCATGGTATGCTCATCCACTACATAGCTTAGTGTTCTTTTCATGTCACTGTCTGTTTTCTCGTCTCTTTTCTGTTTTTTTTTTCTTTTCTTTCAGAATCTCCAGAAACACTGAAAGGGTGCGGCGTTGTTTCTGTGAATACAATACCACTTGATTTATCCAAACGACTGCTCCGATTTGCAAACCGTGACGAAAAATGACCTCCGCGTAACACTTTTAAATGGATGGCAGCTTATAGACAGATTTGATTATGTTCAATGTAGTGCATTCTGTTTGCATGATGAACTTGATGGGACAATGAGTAGTAAACTCCCTAGCAAAGATCCTTACCGTGGACTGCGCCGACCAAAATGAAAAAGAAACAACAGAAAATAAAAAACACATGCGGATATAAAACAACCAGACCTCTCCTGCCCATTCATTTTTACTCCATACCCATCTCCTCGTCCTCCATCATGCCGTCGTCCGCAAACACGTCGTCCATAGTGCCGCCCTCCACACCGTCGCCGCCCACATCCTCCGCATTCGGGCCATCCGTCATCGCCACGTCGCCGTCGGCACCACCCTCTTTGCCCTTCTTGGACGCCGAGCCCAGCACGTCGGCACCCCGCAGATCCTCTTCCTCCTCCTCTTCCTCGTCGTCGTCGTCGCCCGCCGCCGCACCGGGCGCCCACGAGTCCCGCAGGCCCCAGCCCACACCCGACAGCACAAACCGTTCGCTCGGCAGGCGCGCGCCCCACTCGACCGCACCCACACGCGGCAGGGCCACCTTGTTGCGCTCGCGCGCGAGCTCCAGCAGCCATTCTTTGCTGGCACCGCCACCGGCGGACGCGCCACCGGCGCCGCCGCGAAACTGGAAGGCCAAGCGGCTGGCAATGGCGAGCTGGACGGCGTTGGCCGAGACGGACGCGTCGCCGCCAGAGGGGGCCATGGCGGCGGCACCGCTGGCGGCGCTGGGCTTGCTACCGGCATGGGATGTGTAGGGGTCGGCGCTGAGGTGGATGGCGTCCGACAAGACGGAGGAGGTGTGGCGGTAGGCAAAGTCGAGGAGGAGCTGGGGCACGCGGGTTTCGTAGGCGGTGACGCCCTGGGCGGTCAGCAACAGCTCCATGGTGCGGACGTCGCGGGGCTTTGGTGCGGGTTGTTGTGCGTTGGATGGTTGTGCTTGTGAGGAGGCGGCGCCCGGGTTTGGCGTTGCGGAGGAGCCCTGTGTCGGTTGCGACACGGTCTGGGAGGACTGCTGTTGTGTGGAGGCCGAAGCGGTCTGTGAGTTTTGGTTGTTTTGCGAGCCGGTGCCGTTTGTGGCTGCCGTTGGCGAGACGCCGTTCGTCTGGAACGAGACTGACGCCATTGTGTGTGAAGGAGAGGAGGTGGTGATGAGGATGGTAGTATGCCGAGGTCGGTAGTTAAAGAGAAAGTGAGGGTGCGACGTTGGCTACAGAAGCCTGATCAAGTATGCACCAACCGGGCGCCGTCTCAAGGATTAGAGCTGAAGTTTGCAATTCAAATAGCCCAAGAATTCTCCTCTTTGCGCCCGAGTCGTGATGGCTCGCAGGGGATTGACCAACGAAGGTTTGCGCAGGGCTGTCGTCGAGGAAGGTTTTGAGGCTGCACGGGGAAGGCAGTTAAGTCGCCAGGCGCGTCGTCGTGGGTGAAAGGAGGATGGACGATGATTGTCCTTCGTCAGGCTATACAGCCTGTGGTAGAGGGAGCGAAAATCGGTGATTCAACTTGTGTGGCACCGGATGGTAAGGTCGTCGTTGCCGCTTCAGCGGATCGAGGAGAGGCTCGCGCGGCGCGCAAGACGTCGCATCGCTTCGAAGCTATTTCTCAATTGGTGGTGTCACGTGCAGTGGATATCTGGCTTATGTAACTACATCTTCATTGTCATGAACAGCATCGGGGCTCAACAGTCTACGGGCCCACTCTGTTGAAAGACGTACAGTGATGAAAGAGGAAACATCACGAGTCGTAAACGTAGCAGTAAATACTTTTTTTGAAGAGAAAAATGTGAAATTTCATTTGTTTGTGTGTAGTCTTTGCTCTAAGTGTATGTTGTATCCCATATCCCAACCCGAAATTGCCCAGTAACAACAGAAAAAGGTACATGATGCCCAGTGAAAAAAAGAAGCCGAAGCCCAGCCCAAATCCGTTCCCTCCTGTCTGTGGGTGTAGCCGAAGAATGCAATGTTGCTTGTGTGTGGTGCTCGCGCTGTGCGTCCAGAGTGTGTTTTAGGGTTTGTCGAAACTGCCAGTGTTGTTTTTTTTTGTGTTGTATGTTTATGCGCTTTTGTTTCTGTGGAAGTGAAAAAGATCTGAAAGACAAGAAAGGCGAAATTTATTGTGGACAGATGTTTGGAAGAAGCAGCAATACGAGTCTGGATAGAGAGCTGAAAATATTAGAATATGCCTTTGCCAAGTTGAAAAAAAAAAGAAAATCTGAACTTACTTTGCATTTGGAGATGGCACTAGAAGAGACAGGAGAAGAGGGAAGGGGAGTTGGAAAAGAGAAAAAGAAAGGGGCAGCTTTGAGAAAAGAGAAGAAAAGGAGAGCAGAAAGAGAAGAGATGGAGAGGCATAGACCTTGCTACACCTGTGGGAGTACTAGATCCCGATCTGTGAAGCCATGAAGACCTTGCTTCAGGCTTGATGAATCGTGCAGCTCCAGACAAACTTTTGGGAGGCCGATGAGGTGCAAAGTGGGTGAGTGGAACATGATGTAGAAGTGATACAAGAAAGTTGGGGCAGTCAAGGGGAAGAGGCAGGACCAGATGAAGCACATGAGTTGAAAGGAGGAGAAGGGTAAAAGAAACAGAGTAACAGAGACAGGGCTTGGGCTTGGGCTTTGTACAGGATCTGGTGGGTGCTGCCTTGGGGGAATTAAGCGAGATGCTTGTTGATGATTGATGGCGACCTGGAAGAAGAAGAAACGGTTAGCGAATGAAAAAAGACGAGGCGCGATTGAAGTCGGTGAAGTGAACTTGCCTTGGTCAACCGTTCGGTGGCGCTGATGCCTTGAGCCTTGAGTAAGAAGAGAAGTGCGTCCTTGGTATTGATTGATGTCTCTTGGACCTTGAATGACGATGCATCGCGTAGTTGAAAGAGTGCTGGATGCGGATGAGAGAAGATGAGAAGAGTTGATATTGTTTAGTGTTGAGAAAGAGAAGAAAAAGGGGGGGCTAAGGGGAGAAATGGAAGCTGTTTAGAGAGAGCCTGGAAGGGGAGCCTTGTTGGAGAACGGATGTAGTCTGGAGACAAGAAGAAAAAGAGGAAGGGAGGGAAGTGTGCTAAAATGGGAGAAATAGTGGTCTTTTATACAAAAAGTCGAGGTCCAGAGTGGCCTGTGCGAGCCTGCAACAAAATTACCACATTTTCTGCACACCTTCTACCGCCTTCCCTTTTCTTGATTTTTTTGCCGGTTGTGTGATGCCTTTTGCTGCGTTGAGGGTTGAGGGAAGGTGCGATCGTGTTGTTGTGTCGGAAGGGAAGGAGCGATGTTGATGCATTGCCGATTCGGAAGTCACGATGTGGTGGGTTGTCGATTTTTGGGGTCAAAAGTTGCAGGAAAATATTAGCGGAGGATTAAACTCCCGGGCCCACAAAAATAGTCTGGGCTTTGCGTGCAGGGCATACGTCATTGGGTGGTTTGTACCGGGAAGATGCTTCAGGTGCTTGGAGGTCATGATTGAGGAGAATGATCAGAATCGATGCAAGGCCGGAGGCATAAGGTGCTTGTCATGGGGTATGACTGATAGCCAGAAGGAATCAGTGAGGCTTGGTACTGTACCCCATAGAGCTGCTCACAGTTACAAGCCACGACAATACCACTGAAGACAATGGCTGTTTTCTCTGGTGAAGGGTATAAATCTCTGTGATGCTCTCTGCTTTTGTTTGTTTTGGGAAAATGGCATGCGAGACTTTGAGCGTGCAACAAGACGCCATCGAGCTAGCAAAATAACAAAAAATCAACCTAGATTTCAAACGGCTTCTCCAGCAGAGACCACTTGTTGCTCGCCTCCTCCTGAAGATATACACCAGCAACGCATCCCAAGGGCAAGAGTGTCGACGTTCAAACCGCGATATAGCAGTCACTGATGGTCAGCACAGAGCCCCAAGCATGGCGTACCTCCAATGCTTTCGCATCTTGATGAGGACAACTTTAGGGTTAGGCCAGCTACATCACAGCTGTCCATTAGTGGCAGTTATCCATATTTTATAGAGTGATTCTCAGTAGCAGGAAAGATCGTACAAGTCCATCCAGGTAGCCACTGCCTACGCGTTTACTAGACAACTACGACATAGCGACACCCCATCATAGACAAGCGTCATTGATTGTCCAGCTACGTATCGGGTCCGTTAAAATTGAGTACACACAATGGAAGATGGGGCGTGATGATGATTGCTGCTTCGTCATAGAGCCTGTCGAGGAATGAGATAGTTCTATATGTTCTCTAGATAGTAAAAAAAATTGGGCCATAAATGCAATGCCCACTGTTTGTAAATGCTCCATACGTGCCATGGTTTTAATCCAAAATGTGCTTCTGGTCCGCCCACGACGGCGCCACCTCGCGGCACACACTCGCATAGTCCCAGATGCGCTGGTCGTCCACACCCTTGGTGACACCACCGGGCGGCGTCGCGCCCCACGGCGTCGTCCAGAACATGGTCCAGTTCACCCCGCCCAGCTTCCACGTGCCCCGCGACCGCTCAAAGTACCAGCGGTTGACCGGGTTGTCTTTCCGGCTGCGCCAGCACACCCCTTCGGGGAAACAGTCGCGGACCATGGCGGTAAAGACAATGTCGGCGACGCCACCCGCGCCCTGGCTCTTTTTGAGCACGGCAAACTTGTCCAAGTAGGGCACGAGGCGACCGGTGCGGTAGGCCGTCTCTTCGTCCATTCCGTCGGGGCGTTCCCACGTCAGAATGGCACCGCCCTCGTACTCGCCGGCAATTATGACGCCGGCGAGCGAGTTTTCGACGCGGTTCAAATAGTCTTGGACGTCGAGTTTGCGGTTGAAGGAGTCCTCAATGAGGTGGACGAGGCGGGGCAGGTCGATGCAGGTGTCGGTCAGGCGCAGACGGGGCCCGCCCGGCTTTGGTGGTGTCCAGGGTGCCTTGTACGGATCGGGGTAGATGGTCAAGGGCATGCCCCGCTTCAACAAGGTTGTCTGCGACATGGGGGGCTCGTCGGTGACGGAGGCGGCGACGGCCGCCGCACTGCGCTTGGACCGCGGCTTGATGCGGCCGATGGGCAGCGACGACGAGTATACCGGCCGGTCGGTCAGCAGGTTGTGAATGAGCGGATTCTGGCTGCGGCGGGTGCCGACACTGCCAACATAGCCGAAAACGTCGTCGGCCTCGTCAGCGGACCCGCGCTCGTGCGATACCATATTGGCCGCCTCGGCCGGTGTTTGTCAGCAGTGCAGACGATGACGACGGCAGCAGCGCCAGAGCGTTGCGCACAATGTCTAGGTTGGCCTTGTGGCCCTCACTGACGGCCTCCAGAGGCTGTCCGTTGGTCGGCTTGAGCATTGACTTGGCGGCCATGATGTCGACCGCCTTCTTGGCGGGCCGGTACTCCTCCTCCAGGTTGAGAAAGACATGTGCCCCGTTGGGCCGCCGTGCTGACGGGGTTCCGCCTATGGGGTCAATGACAATGACACGGTCAACAGATGCGACGGGACCTGTTCTTCCGTTCTGTTCCGTTGACGTGCCGGACGAGCCGGAGCCGGTGTCGGGTTGGTGTTGCATGCCAGCAAAGTACCGAGTCAAGGCGAGGACGATGTCGTCCGTGTCAACCAGCGTCGCTTCGGACTTGGTTGTCGAAAAGGCGTAGGGTGGGATGATGACAATGTCGCCCTTCCATAGAGGCCGCAGCAGGCTCTCTTCGCGATCGACATAGACCTGTCCTGGTGTGAAGGCCGAACCGCTGAGGAGGGCGTGCTGGTCGCGCTGGGCTGGGATGGCGTCTTTGAGGCCCACGGCCGAGTCGACAAGGGACGTGACGGGGTCGCCGTACTTGTCGATCGCGGCGGCCACACGCAGAGTGGCGTGCGTCACATAGTCGAACCAGCCCGTTCCGTTGCTGCTTGTTGGCTGTGTCCGTCCAATGACAATGACACTGATGAGTCCCAGAGCACGCAGCTGTACAAATGTCTTGGCGAGCCCTTCGAGTGTGGCGTCGTCGATGGTGTCCGGGTCTTGCAGCTTCACAATGGCGACATGGGGCAGGCCGTCCATGGGCAGCTTCACTTTCTCGCTTCCCGGGCCCTGGACGAATTGCGGGCTCTGGCTGACAGCCCGAATACTGTCGGCGGCATAGTATGCGCCATCAGAGGTTGTCTGTGTTTGCGGTTTCGGCGGTGTGACTTGTTTCGCTGGCGAGGCAGTTTTGGAAGCGTCCTTTGACTTATCGCTGCCAAACGTCTGGAGGTACTTTTTCGCATCACGTTTCGTCGGGGAGGAAGACAGAACCGAGACGAGGAAGTCCTGTGGGCAGAATTGAAGGTTAGACTTGGTCGTGTAAATAGCTGGGGAGCAACAGGAGCCTACCCTCTCTTGTGACTTCTTGTGCTTCTCGTTTCGAGAGATCGAGGTATACAGCGACGTCAGATCGACCGTTTTGTCCGTAGACGACGAAGAAGACGAAGAAGACGAAGAAGACGAAGACGCAGCTCCAGTAGCCGGCTGCCGATTGCCGCTGCCGCGGCTGTTGCCCTTAGGCGCCGCCGCAGCCGACCCCGCGGCGGAGCTCTTCCATCGCGTGCATGCCTTTCCTGTGCGAATCTGCAGAGTCGAGTTAGACAAGGCTGTCTGTGAAGAGCTGTCTGGCTAGGAGACGCATAACTCCTTGCTCGTTGGGGTCCGAGCCGAGAGACAAACATACCGGGGCAAATACGGCCTGTTTCCACGCTGCAGCTCGCAAAACCATGGCGCGTTTGGCGAGTCTCATAAACGCATCGTATGTTGAGAACGATGCAGGAGGGTGGGGTGTCGGGAGATCGAAAGAAAATCAGCTGGGCGTAAACGAGAGAAATCAAGAAGAGGTCGGGAAGATATTCTTGGAAACTCAATTGTTCGACGGCACGCACCAACACTGACGTAAAAATGGCGGTCGAAACTTGGTGAGTCAAGCGCCAATTGGCAGGAGAAAGGGCGACCGATAAGATAAAGCCGCCCCTCACCGATGTCCAACATGCAACGGAAAGAGCTCCCCCATGATCGGTCTACCGAGGCTAGGCGTGCCTGCCCCAAGGCTGTGGGGGGAAAGAGCACCCCGCCATTGGGTGGTGTGGCACAGGCACAGAAGGCAAGCTTGACAAGGAAGCAACTGGCAGGTCGAGCTTTCTACAATTGGCAGCTGTGATTTTGTTTTGATTGCGAGGAGAGGGAAAGAGCAACCCTTCTTACCTTTTGTACGGATGTCCGTAAAGGGCAACAAACAATCATCACACTTTGCTCTGGCTTTCCCCATTTTCTGAGCTCGTTTCACGGAGCTTGGAAAACGCGGGTGGGATCTTTGGTATGACCATTCTGCTCAATCCCACCTCTCACACGACAAACAACACATCCCGCACTTACGAGCTGTTTTCGTCTTCATCTACTTGCATTTCATACAAGCCTTACACTCGTCTACTCTTTGTCTCATATCCGTCAGATGAAAGCTGGAGACACTGTCGGAGCAATCCGAGTAGGCTAGGAATGTGACATGATGTGAGAAGACGACTGAGATGTCTGAAAAAACATACGCCCATGCCCGGATACAGTACCTCTTCCACCCGATGGCCGGCCGAGTCAGCGGATCTGGGGCGGGTGTGAGACGGCTGTCACCGTTCCTTCGGGCCCTTGGCATGCCTTCTTTATCCACTTTTGTGTTTTGTATCCTCTTACTCGATTGAGTTGCCTCTCCTTTCTTTTCACATCGTTCCTCATGTCATTTGTACGCATCCACAGGTTTATGCACATGTCTCTTATCTTCTTTGCTCAGGTTGGTATCCTAATTGTATAATCTTTCAACTGGATCTGGATCTGTCCAAACCAGGCTTAATATCCTCTCGAAACAAACATTATCCCGGACGCAAACGTAATTGTGTCACGACCGGGGAAGGCGGGAAGTCGGCATGCCTTTCTCGCCTCGATAACGGACAAATGTGACAATGACCGGCAGACGATACCTTGATTCGTGGCTTTCTTTTTGTCACCCCGCTCGGAGAACTTAAAGCCGCTGGGCTGGTTGGTAGTACTATGGAACAGTAGCTCTCTACTCAGTACATAGTCTGGTGCGGTGCAGGTGCAGGTGCAGGTGCAGGTGCAGTGCCGTATACCCGAATTCGGCGAATCCAAGCCGGCGGGAGCCGTCATCAAGTTCGCAGACATCAAACAACAGAGAATAAACAACAGACAACAGACAACAGACAAAAACATCAACACGAGCACAACCCATACAGTCATTGCAATTCAGGTCCAATAATCAACTTAAACATCACATACAACCATACCTCGAAATGGCACCCTCAGTCTTTTTCATCGGCCTTGGCAACATGGGCTACGTAGGTACACTGTTAAAAAAATGACGTTGGCCACCTACGGGCATTCCCACTAACACGACTCACAGGCCATGTGCAAGAACATCGTGCAAAAGGCCAACCTCGACAAGCCGCTGGCCGTCTATAACCGCAGCAAGGAGCGGTCTACGGCGCTTGTGGAGGAGCTCTCGGCCGCACAGGGTAAAGTCACCGTCGCCGACAGCGTGGTCGCCGGTGCTGCCGAGGCCGACATTGTCTGGGTGATGCTGTCCAACGATGCCGTCGTCGAGAGCACCTTTGACGAGGTGCTGTCGTCCGACGCCAATCTAGAGGGCAAGCTATTCATCCAGAGCGCCACCATTCACCCCGATACTACGGACCGCCTCGCCGCCAAGGTCGAGAAGCGCGGCGCCCTGTTTTTGGCCGCGCCCGTCTTTGGCGCTCCCGCCATGGCCCAGTCTGGTGCCCTTGTGGGCGTGTTGTCTGGCTCGGTCGCGGCCGTTGAGCGTGCCCAGTTCCTGTTCAAGGGCGTCACCTCGCGCCATGATATCTTGCTCAAGGACGTGCCCGCATCGCACGCATCGCTCCTCAAAGTCATTGGCAATACGTTCGTGTTCAACATGATTGAGCAGCTGGCCGAGGGCCATGTGCTGGCCGAGAAGACAGGGCTTGGCACTGACCCGCTGCACCAGCTGATGCAGGCCATGTTCCCCGGTCCCTATGCCGCGTACTCGGAGCGCATGGTGTCGGGCCAGTACTACACGCTGGAGCGGCCGCTGTTTGCTGTGGATCTGGCGCGCAAGGACATTGGCTACGCGCTGGGACTGGGTGACAAGACGGGCGTGCAACTCCAAAATGCGCGGACAGCCGATGCGCACCTGGTGCAGGTCAAGGAGCATGACGGCGAGACGGGTGATGTGGCAGCCATCTACGGCGCCATTCGTCAGGAGTCGGGCTTGCCCTACGAGAACCAGAAGTAGGAGAGACGTTGTGGGGAGTAAGGTTGTGAAGTGGTCTTGTATTATGAAATCAACTTGTTTCATTTTCGTTTTCAAAAAAAAAAAAAAAAAAAAAAAAAAAACATAGCAAAATTGCGTAGTAACCAGCAACAAACTGCATCTAGACACAAAAATGCAAAGAAAAATACGCCCAATTAATAATACGTAGTAAAAAAGTCAAACAAAGCAAGGAACACAATACAGAGACTACAAATAAGGTCGGCATATCTTCTCACAAATGAAGACGACGCTGAAGATGGTGTCACGGGACTTTAAGCTTGTTGCGCGGCAGGTGCTACTGATCTCATATGTGGGGCCGCCCGCACCTGCCATTATCGCTGTTGGATCCCAGCCCAGCTTGCGTCGACCTCTACACCACTTTTGCGACACACCAAATCCCTCCACGAACAAAACGACCACCATTGACAAACGACCACGCGCTTGTCGACGCAAGCACCCGATCTGCATCTGCATCCATCGCCCACATCGCGATACAACTTATAGAGCATACTGCCCCGCTTCGAACTGACCCTGCTTGGGCGACTTTCGCGACGAGGCTGTTCTTGCGCTTCCACTTGCTCAAGGCCTCAATCCCGGCCCATAGCAATCCACACCTGGCGATGACCAGTGCGCGGTCGTGCATGGCCTCTGACGTCTAACGAACCGCCGGTCCGCCTCGCGATGTGCGGTTGTTTGACTTGCTTTCTTGTCTGCATTTAGGCGTCTTTGCTGGGATATCTTGGATACTACGAACCGACACGATACCCCCCCTCCTCTTTTTCGCTTCTCGATACTTGCCACGCGACCTCTCTCGACTTGCCCATCTTCACATCTCAGTCAACATCGTTTTGCGCTCACAGTGCATACGAAGGCACTTGACAACCATTGCTATACCTTCCACTCCTCACCTCGACACCAACCCCACCACCTCCTTGCAATGGCGACCCCGACAGCCATGAAGCTTGCGCCCTCGCAACAGGGCCGGACACCCGCAGCGGCTACTCCACCTGTCTCGACCCCCTTCAGTTCACAACATCAACACACGGCCTTCTCACCGCTCGGGCCCCGGTCATCACCACAAAATGTCAAGAAGTCTCCCGCAAACTCAGCCACGCTCATGGGCCTGACTGCCAGCAGTAGTGGCCATCCCGGTGGCAGTGGCGGTCCTGGCAGCAGCGCGGCCGTGAACTACGACAGCCCAGCGGCGGCCGCGATGGGCAACCTGGGCATGGACCTCAGCGGGCTGGACAATGTCAGTGTCGTCGGTGGGCTGGCACACCTCGGCAGTGTGCTCGGCCGCAACGACGATGACGAGCGCGCACGGCGGCTGCAGACGGTGCTTCACCTGCTACAGGCCAGCAAAGGCCATGTCAGCGAAGCTGGCCTCGAGCGCCTGGCCAAGTCGATGGGCCTTGAGTGCCTGTGGGAGGAGGCCATGGGCGGCAGCGGCAACGATGCGCGCACGTTGGTCGTGGCCGGGTCTGCGCTGGCCCTGGAAATTGCCGTGGCCAACAACATCGTCGAGTCTGTTTCTGTGACGTTTTCCCGAATCGCGGAGTATTGTTTTGCGGCACGTCGAGCGCGCCGACAAGATCTTGCTGCAAAACCTGCAGCTGCAGCCCGGCGAGAGTCCGCTCACCAAAAAGCTCGACCGGTTTGCCGCCAACCTGGAGACGCTGGCCGTGCTCGATAGGTTGAGTGTGGAGCCCGGTCTCAACCTGTACGAGGCGGTGGCCGGTATCTATGAGGCGCTGGACCGCCTCTTCCAGTGGGACGTGCAGCAGGTGCGCAACGACCCGACGGCACACGTCCAGAGTGGCCACGGCAGCAGCGAGGACGCGCTGGTCACGACGGTGCAGTGCACGCGCCACGGCCGGCCGACAATGCACGAGGGCGGCTATTTGGGCCTGAGCATCGACTATTGGAAGCAGATGCACCGCGTGCGTCCCGTGGGAGCGGATGGCGAAGACGGTGCAAACACTTCTGGTGCAGGCGCAGACGACACGACGTGGCGCATTTTGATCGGCTGTGCGCCCACGAGCCACGCGCCCATGTACCCGCCCGTTCGCGTCTCCGACAAGTGGCTGTCGGATGCCATCGAGAAGCAGGACGGCCTGTTGCTGGGCAGCAGCGGCCACCCTGTCCAGCCGGACCTGGACTGGCTCGAGCCCGAAAACACCATCCTGCCGTCGACACAGCCAGACGGCACGAACAAGAACGAGGGCGAAGAGGCCCCACAACCCTGGCAGGTGCGAAGCTGCCGGACGTGCGCTTTCATGCCGTGTTCAGTCCACCAGTGGTCCTGCCGTTGACTTTGTGGCACCAAGATCAACGAGCTTGTTGGCCTGGTGCCCGAGGCCGAGGCGCAGCCGCCCGCGACCTTCGACGCGCTGCTCTTCCCCGTGGCACCCGGCACACACCACGATCCCAGCGAGCCCCGCACGATCCGGCTCGACAAGGAGGTTTCGTTCAGCCCCAAGGGTGGCAAGGGTGCCGCCAAAAGCCACCAGCACACCATGTTTATCTACAAGCCGGTCTACGGCCGCGTGCTGTCGGAGCTGCCCTTTTCGCACCCGAGCCAGCTGGTGCGCATGCTTCCGACGCTGCGGCAGTACGCATTCCTGGCGACGGTTCTTCGGAACGCTTTTGGTGAGGACGGAGCGTCTGCGCCCAAAGGCGCCGCGGAAGGCGCCCGCGGTATCTACAGCACCAACACCAGGGAACACCTATACCTTGCCCATCAACGGCCGGGCCAAGACGTCGGTGCTGTCCACCGCCGATGACGAGTTTGAGCGGTACGCTGCTGGCGGAAGCAACACGTCGCCCCCGTCTTCGAGATTTGCCACCCTCAACATGGACGTCGTGCTCACGGCGTACCCGGTTCCTCGCCTACAAGTTGTGTTCCCGTTCCGCGCCGCGACAGCCGACATTGTTCTCGAGATTGGGCCCAACGGACAGGTGCACGTGGTCTCACAAAACATTTTTGACGAGGACGACAGCAACGACAGCAGCAACAACAACAACACCGAGGCAGCCGATGGCGAGAGCAAAGGCAAGAGCCGGCGCCTGTACCCACAGGACCTGGGACGGATCCTGGAAGTGTGCGAGGACTTGGGTGTATGGTGTGAGTGGATCCGGAGCCGGTGTACGTGACGGGCCGACGGTATGTGTGTGTGTGTGTGTGTGTGGAAAGCAAACGTGATGGGAGATAGAACGGGAAACAAAACAAGACAAAACAGTTGCAAATACACAATAACACTAGAATGGCGAGTGTGTACGATCATTTCGGTACGAGGGCTCGTAAACAGCCGAGCCTTCTCGGTAAACAATACGACAGTCGAACCTTTCACGCACTTTTTTTGGTTTTCCTTTGTTTTCCTCTGTATCCCTTTGTTTTGTTTACTCTGTTTGCTCCTCGGGGTGCGACGAAAGACCGTCATGATTGACCCAAGGACCAAGGAAGACCATCCAGGAAAAGCCTCACCGCGAAGGTTGCAGTCATTTCCCGTGGTTCATGCATGGAAGCTTTTGTCGAAGGGTTTCTTGCGAGTGTTCCTTGCGAGAGGACCCGGAGCCCAAGTCTAGGGTCTAGGGTCTAGGGGGCAGTCGGGACCCCAGTGCCGCTGGCCTGTCTCTTCCCTCCTTGCCCTATTGTTTTTTTTTTCTTTTCTTTTTCTTCTTTTCTTTTTCATTTGCATCCCATCTTGGGCTCTTGGGCTTGTGGGCGCTCTTGTCAATTGATGCCCGTTCCCAACACGCAAAGAGGAAACAAAACGATACGCTAGATGAAACAAGATAATAATGTGCAAGAAGAGAAACGACAAGAAGTATAAAAAATGAACAAGACGATGGCGGGCATATCTGTAAATTGGTCAAAAACTACTGTGTACTTGGTAAAGTATACCAATGTTGGCCGAGCTCTTGTACCGGTAAAATGCCAATTTTAAACACGCACGATGCCGAGCACGAAAAAGGCATAATTTTAATAAAAACGGGCCACTCGCGCATATTAGGATGCTTTTTTTATGCAAGACGAAATAGGAGGTGAGATGCAAGAGCAGCAGAAAGGAGAGGAAGAAAGAAAAAGAAAAGAAGAGGAAGAAAAGAGATCAAGGGGAAAAAAAGAGCGAGACAAGAGGGAAGGAACTCGGTAAACGCGGTCTGTTTATTTTTATTTCTCCTTATTTTGGAGAGAAGAGTAATATACGACATAGAAAAGAAGTAAATACGGAGCACACATACTCCGTACACTGGCAAAAACAGATGAATGCTTTCCTGGAGGATCGTTTTGTCTCGACAATGGCACAGAAGGTGAATAGCGAATTGCTGATATACGTCGTATGAATCGGAAATAAGTACGAAGCACGGAGTATGTCGCACGCAGACATACTGGAAGCAGTGATGCCCCTCGCGTCTGGGGGCCAGACGAACAGGAGGAGCGGGCGGAATGTATCAAGATTCATAGCCCACGCAGCCATGTTGTGGAAGCCACATTGTGACGAATAACAAACGGCATGCCTTGTGAGTAATATCGTACTTTGTAAGATACATAATTCCACGTTGTCACAGCTGTGTTTGGAAAGGTAACACTTCCAACGGCGTCTCCAGCAGGCACTGGCCACTCTGCAGTCGATGAGGAGGGGCAGAGGGGGCAAAAATGGCGACGGATGATAGAAGATAAACAAAGAAACAGGACAAGAGGGAGGCGACATCTGGTCCCTCACGCCTCCTTTGGACGAGACGACCCTGACGCCGATCGTTCAGGAGGCGATATCAATAGCAGAAGGAGAGGCCAATAGCAGGGTGTCGCATCATCACGACACAAGCAACAGTGCTCACAGTACGGAGTACACGATCTGTGAGAGCCTGGCTCGAGCTTTCTGTGTAAGAATTGGGCCCAGTGGGCATCAGGTCAGGTGGACAAGAAGACAAGCTCACAACACGTACATGTACACGTCAAGCTCCTTGAGGTGAAAGGACCCTGTGTGATCCACTTGGCCGCAGCATCGCGTCGTGGGAGGTGGAGGTTGCTGTTGGCATTAGGTAGAAAAAGGGACCAAACGGTGAAGAATAAGCAGTAGGGTCAACGGACATAACAATGAAGACGTGTACATGATGTCTACTGCGTAACGGAGTAGACAGAGCCCCGATGTCTTGAAGTCGCCACCCATTTGCAAGGCCTGTTCCTTGGTCGGGCAGTAGCCGCTGGCTGGCAAGTCGACGGTGTCGATCCGAGCATCTGGATGTCCTGGATTTTCTGGATTTTCCTGGCCTGCCCGTCCGCGGCATTCCTTTTCATCCTTTCTCACTCCTTTTCTTTTTTCCCGGTCAGGCTGGATCCCAACGGCTGTCTACGAGCATTTAGCAGTAGGCTGGAATGGAGAGCGGTGAGTTGAAACGCTGCAGAAACGACGGCTTCTTAAAAAAAGACACAAAAAGGACCAACATGGAGCATGATAGGATCTCCAGAACTAAGAAGCGAGGAAAAAAGGAAAATTGCCCACCTTGATTCCTACCTCTATTCTTGGATTTCTGGGGACGTTGTACACCGCATCGTATCGTAATTCCCCGTATGCAGGGTGAATGCAGGGCGTGCAGGAGGGCACAGAAAAGCCACAAAAGAGACAGCTCAAAAGAGTGTCAGGACAGACTGAGATCCCAGGAACATCTGGCTGAGAAGACGCGGTCAGAGTACGTCGTAGATGCACGCGTTTTTTTCTGTCGTATTTTTTTCTTTTTATTTTTCGCTTGCCCCTTGCCATTGTTGTGGCCAGGGTGCGCCTGCTGGGCCTGGTGCCTGCCATTTTCAACAGCGGCCTTGTCGGGAAGGAACAGAAAAGTGGAGACTTAAACGGGTCTCAATGGCAGAGTGGGACCAACGCCCTTGCCCCCCAGACGCGTTCGACACGCCCTTCTTTCCTATTGCAGCAGCTAAGTAAACAACACGCGTGTCGTCACACCGTCCGCTCCTCCTTTTCGCACTTTTTTTGCATCTTTCTTTTCGCACCTTTCGCACCTTCCGCGCGCGACGCACCGCCCACGCGCACTACCCCCAACCCATTGCCAGAAAGCCCATCGCACCCCATCGCGCCTGTCTTCTGTGTCAGTGGCTCTTGCCACCCCTGGTCATCCCGGCTCTTTCTACCGCCACCTCAACCCATCATTCCTTCCCAATCCTCGCCATCGCTCTTACCCTGCTGCCTCTTTACGTGCGCTCACCTCCCCCCTTCCTTCCCAGATTGCCCGTTATTGTTTATTATTGCCTTGCATTTTCCAAAATTGTGTGTTTTTGTGCGCGGAGCGAAGGAAGGCACGACCGACTGCGACATTGTGGCCATTCCTGGTCTCTTGCTTCTTGCTCTCTTCCACTCTTTCTGTCCTCTCTCGTTCCTGGCTTCCCCCCCGTTCCCCTCTCTTCTTCTTTCATTGCTTCATTTTATGATTCTGCATTGTTCCTCTTACCAGCCTTTGTTTTCTTCTTTCACATAACGCTCGACACCGTTCACCGACCGAACTGTTCGCATCTGCAACCGATTCCGCAAACCATCATTGACTCGCCGACTCACCGACTCGCCAGCTCTCCGAATAGTTGCTAGCAAGATTGCCCTTAGTTGTATCCTCGCCACTTTCCGCCACCGGCTCCAGCATTCTTTGTTTCTTTTGCCTCGACTTGCGTTGCGAGGATCACCCACTGCCGCTGCCATCTCTTCGCCTCTTCCTGACATCATCCGCTGTCGTGACTCGACTGGAATTTCTTCTTCTTGGGCCACAAGACCCTAGAGCCGGTCATCGTCACAAGACCCCGACCCGGAATGTCCTGAAGAACTCGCTGCGCCCCTTTGCGCTTCTTCTCCCACTTCCTCTCCTTCACTCCTTTCTCGCAGAACCGCCTGCCTTCCAGATTTACGCCAAAGAGCCTACATCGGCGCATCTTCTTTCGTGCGCTGTCGCATAGCCAAATTCGAACAATGCTGTTGCCTACCCGCCGCTACTGATAGCAGACTTCGCCAACACAACAAACTACCGAGGCTAACATAAAGCGCTGCCTGCGTATCCAAGGAGACCAACGACCTTAGTTATTGCTTGCTTTTCTTTCGATTTTTTCGTCGTTTTGCCACGATTGAGTCTTCTTGACCTTCACCGAGTAATACGCCCGCGAAGACTGCGCAAAGCCGCCAGTCATGTCTTTTTCCAACAGCGGGGGAGGGACGCTTGCGCTTCCCTCGCCGACTGGACTCCATGGAGACTCTGGCCCTTCTTCTGTGCGCTCTCTGCGCCGCTCGCTATCACGCTCGCCATCCCGCTTCCACCTCATGCGCGCCGAGTCGCATAACTCACAGCACTCGGACAGCTCAAGCAGCTCCGCTCTGCCTTCACCTTGCCCACAACCTCATACAACAACGCCGGCTCATGCGCCGCCAGCATCTCTATCCGCCTCATCATCGGATTCGTCCGTCAGCAGTGATTACAACTTTACTTCTTCAACACCACTAGCTACCGTCGCACGCGCAGGCGCGGTACCTCACTCGGCACAACCGGCCCAGACGGGCCTTTTCTCAACGCCTCTCCGGTCAGGCGTCAAGCTGTCTCTTCGCTCTGTGCGCCCTAAGACTGCCTCGGCTAAACCCGTGTCGCGCCCGCGGCCATCGCCAAAGAGCCCGCTGAAGCGTGCCTTGAGCATCAACTCGGATATGGGCAATTCGGCACCGTCTACGACACCGCAGTCTGCCGGGCCTTCTACCGCCCTCTCCGAGCCACTTCTTGGCCAGGAAAACAGCAGTAGCGGGGGTAGCAAGTTTAGCAACCTGCTGCTCGCACTCGGCTCGTCCCCGCGTAACAGGCTGGATAAGCCCTCGCGCCACAGCATGCACCTGGACCTGTCGGGTGACTCCCGCCTTGATGCCCTGGCATCGGCCATTGCAAGCCCGCTTAAGCGCAGTGACGCGATTATGAATCTCGACCAGACAAACCCGGGCAGCCCTGTGGCCAAGCGCCGCAGTCTGCACGGCATCGCCAGCCTCGGTGGCGATTTTAATGTGTTTGACTTTGGCACGCCAGCCGCTGCCCCGCCTACGCGTTCTTCTTTCGAAATCTACGACGACTGCAAAAACCGTGAGCAGCAAACTCTTACTGCCACTGCCTCTCCCGCTCCCACTTCCGCCTCCGTCTCTTCTCCTACACCTGCTGCTGATCTCAACTCATCCACTTCTTCTGTCATGACCAAGCGCACGTCTTCGCTGCGCAAGTCAACTTTACAGCAACGGCATGATCCCCGGTCCTCTTGGGGGCGCCGCCAAGGCGAGAAGTATCTGGCACAGCAGCAGCAGCAACTGCAGCAGGCGACACCATCATCGCCGCAGCTTCAGCAGCCGAAGAGAGCGTCGAACGAGTGGCTGTTCTCAGCACCACACATTCGTAACAAGCCCCGTGCCTCTTTGGACCAGCTTCTGAAGCCCGAGCCCCGGGAGAGCCCTTTTAAACCGAAGGGCCCGCTTCCTAACCCATCTGTCCATTCTATTGACCGCCCTACGGGCCTGGCAGGCTCAACCCACCTCCACCAGCCTCACCCTCTCTCTCGCACCCTGACCACATCGTCTTCCGGCTCGAGTCTGCCAGATGAATCTCCTACCCACTTCCCCGTGCAGCACCCCCAGACCGGCCAAGACCATCCATCTTTGCCCGTTCGCTGCCTTTGAACGCACATCGGCCGAGACCTGATCCGGTTGCCACGCCACAGTACAAGTCGGCGCGTCCTCTGCAGTCAGTCTTTGCCTCCGCTGGTCTTGTTTCCAAGATGAACAAGAACGGCGAAGACGAGTCGCTCCAGCACGCCATTGGCCGCCCCATGATTATGCCCGACACCCCGTGCAAGAAGCAGGTTTATCCGTCCAACACTTACCCGCCGTCGTCTGGCAGTGGCCGCAAGCAGCAGCGCCGCTTTTTCTTCTCTGCAGCACCAGAGACGCCATTCAACTCCAGCTCGGGGTCTGCCGCTCAACCGCGCGGCTCGCCCGCTAACAACGCCAGCGAGAGCGTGGCCAACTTCTTCAAGCGGAGATCAACCCATACTAGAAAGGGAAGTATCCTCAGCCTTGACGGAGACATTAGCGACAGCCAGGGTGCCACCGATGGTTTTGACCTGCCTCCTACGCCCACCAAGTCAGTTCTCGCCAAGAACTTGTTTGGAAGCGCCAGCAAGGGCAGCTCAACTCCCATCGCTCTCCACGATATTGCTGCAAGTGGCCCTCTCAGCTTCACGCCCGATGCTGCTGAACCACGCCGGGCCCCGATGCCCATCTCAAGCCCCATTGAGAGCTCGAGCTCGGAGAAGATGTCGCCTAAAACGCCCCGCGAGCACAGCATTCTTCACAATAGCGACTTTGCGAACAGCATGGCGCCGCCCGACGCCAGCCGCCTGTCCATTTCCGGTGGCCCGTCGCAGCACAATGCACCCAGCAAGGTGTCCGTCGCGCTGCCCACGAACAAGTCAAGCTCCATGATTTTCCCGCCCGCCACACCTACCACGGACCGGGAGGCTTATGCCAACTTCGTGGATCGCCGCGTTAGTATCACGCCCGTCCACGGTGCCGCACCCAAGGACGCGGACATGGTCCTGGCTTCCATGTTTGGCAAGGTTGAGTGTGTCGGCCGCGGCGAGTTTCTCACAGGTCTTTCGCGTCAACACTCGCGACTCGTCCGTGTACGGCAATGATCCACTCGACTACTTCAGTGCCACGCCCAGCAAGCGTTCGTCGACCCGTGGTGGAAGCAGCACGCCCTTGCTCGCACGCTCGCAATCTTCTTCGGCGCCGCATGTGTTTGCGGTCAAAAAGGTGCGCTTGCCCTACTTTGGCCAGAAGGAACGGGAAGCCAAGCTTAGGGAGGTGGCCGTTCTCGAAGCTGTTCGTGACCGCGAGAACGTTCTGCAAATTTTCGACCACTGGGAGCAAAACGGCCACCTGTACATCCAGACCGAGTACTGCGATGAGGGAGGCATGGATAGTTTCCTCAAGAAGGTGGGCGAGAACGGCCGTTTGGATGACTTCCGCATCTGGAAGATTCTTCTTGAAGTGTCCCAGGTAAGTTGCAGCCCACCCGGCTTATCATCTGATTTTTGCGAGACTAACATAAGTACAGGGCCTCCGGTATGTGCATGATGCCGGCTTCATTCATCTCGACCTGAAGCCCGCCAACATTTTCGTGACGTACGAGGGCCACCTCAAAATTGGAGACTTTGGCATGGCCACCTCGTGGCCTGCACCCAAGGGCATCGAGGGCGAGGGTGACCGCGAGTACATGGGCCCGGAGATTCTCCAGGGCCGCTACGACAAGCCGGCCGATGTCTTTGCTCTCGGCCTGATTGTTCTCGAGATTGCCTGCAACGTGTTCCTGCCAGACAATGGCCCCATTTGGGTCGCTCTGCGTGAGGGTGACATGTCGGTCGTTCCCAGCTTGACTGCCGGCGAGGCCAATGCGCTCGTCCGCGACTCAGCGGGCATGCCCGTCGTCGGTGACTTTGACGACTCATCCCTGGACGGCCACAGCCTGACTGCCAGCCTCGACCTGGCCTCGACCACCCCCGGCCGCAACCCGCCCGTCGACTTCAGCCGCTCTATTCGCCCGGGTCGCAACCTGTTCGGTACCCTGTCGCCAAAGAAGCCCATGGGCCTCGAACGCCCACCTGCTTTCATGGTCAACGCGAGCAACGCAGGCTCCCTCGATTCCGTCGTCGCCTGTCTCATCAACCCGACCCGGCCAGACGCCCGACGGTGCACGAAATCCTCGAGATGGAATCGCTCCAGTGGGTGTTTGGTCGCCGCCGGGCGCCCGCCACCATCTTTGAGGGCAACTGGGGTCCTGAGGATGACGAGAACAACGTGCAGGCCCCTTTTGCGGAGTGCGATACAGAGATGACGGACGTTTGAGATCCGTCATCTTTCGCATCTCCTTGTCCTTTTAGTTGAGCTTTATGCCCTTTTACTGTTTTGCTTTCTTGATTTTAGGGGCTTGGTCAGCATTTTCGACAGCGTTTGTACCCGAGGACATTGTTACTGTTTTGTTGTTACTTTTCTTTCCTTTTCTGTCTTCTTGTTCAGGACTTTTCTCTCTCTCTCTCTCTCTCTCTCGTCTCGGATTACACCACGAAGACGACGAATAAGGGGAAAGAAGGGGTACACAAAAACATTTTGGTCACGTATCTGGAGTAACGACATTATTTTTTGAGCATTTTATTGCGGCACTTCTGAGGAAGTGACAAATAGGGGACTACGAGACCGGCGTTTTTTGTTTCTTTTTTTTTTGTCTTTTCTTTTTTCTTTTCCTCCCTCTGTTCTTATTGGGAAAGGGCTGTGTGGCCAGGGCCAGCAGAATAATATGTCCATGTTGATTGGGAGGGAGGCGTCGAGCGTTGTTGAGGATGCCAAGTTCAAGTCGGAATTTGTTCAGACTCGAAACATATGGTGTTGTTGTGTATTGGGGCTGTGGGCTGGACATTGGTATGAGAAGTTGGTAGGGAGACTGGTGAGGACATGGATGGACATTTGTTTTCTGGGCCTGGACACGGAGAGGAACTGGACGAGTAGAAGGACATGGCGGACTCTGCCTTTCTGTCCTTTTTACTTTCGGCCATGTTTTCCTTCTATTTATGGAGGTATTTTGTTTTCATTCGGAGGAAAGGATTTGTAATGGTTTATGACTGGCCCCATGTTTATGTATGACCCTCTAGATAGAAGATGGAGCGCCAATATGATCAGGGGCGATTAAAAAGAAACAAGACACGTTCCAGTGGGAGCAAAGTGAGATGTGAGACATGAGAAGCGAGAAGTGAGAAGTGATGTGTAAGTAGAAGCATGCAATTGTCGTGACGTGCTATTTTCCGTAATAGGAAAGCTGGGGAAAGGAGAAAAGAAAGATGATGGCTAAAGAAAACGCCTCATATAAGAAAGTGCGATAAGAGAGACCCTTTTCGGACATGAAGAAGCAAATGACAGAAGAAAACAATGCACCCCAAGCACCCCCAAAGTCTCTTTCAGCACCGGTTACCCTCCTTCCCTACCGCTTCGTCCCTTGCCGCTGTCGGCCCTGCGGTATCACATACACATCGTTGAAGTTCATCGACACGCCCAGGAACCGTAGGTCCGTGTCCTTTTGGTACGCCAGGTCGGCCAACAGGTACACCACCCGCCGGCGGAAGCTCTTGCCGAGCGTCTGCAGCCGGTTCTGGAGCGCAGGCCATTCTGACTCGATCGCGGGTGCACCAGCGCCAGCGCCAGCGCCAGCACCATCGCCCTCGTCATCGTGGGAGACTGTCGCCGAGGCCATGCGCGGATTCCGCAGCACGTCCGCCTCCTGCCGCCGCGTAAAGTCGGACACGGCCCAGCTGTACAGTCCGTCGACCGAGTCGCGGAAGCTGAGCATGGTGCGCAGCAGGTCTTTGAGCTGGACGGGGAAGCCGTGGCTGTCCTCTTCGGGTACGTGGTTGCTGTTGTTGTTGCTGTCCCGGTCCGCACCCTTGCCCGTGGCGGCCGCCAGCGCCTGGGCCTGGGCGGCCGCCTGCTTCATCTCTGTAAATGCCCGCCGACTGACGCCCAACAGACCCTTATTCGTAATGGACGTGAGGTACTGCTTGTGTGCAGAGATGAGGTCGTCGAGGGTGCAGTTCTCGCGGTGAATTTCCTTTTGCAAAATGGCCCAGCTGGCCTCGATGACTTCAAACAAAATGTAGTATTGCAGCTGGCCGACAAAGTGCACCATCTCGGCCAGGGTCCCACGCGTCGTCTTCCACGCCTGCCGGACGGCCGGGTCGTCGGTCTGCAGGACGCCGCGCGAGCCCGTCATGCACTTGTGCCACGTCGACGACAGGGCAAACTCGACACGCTTGACGTACCACAGGAAATTGAACACCTTGAGGTACTGCTTGTTGGCCCACTCGGTGACGACACAGTCGACGGGGGCACCAATCTTGTACTCGAGCGTGAAGCAGTCCCAGCCCGTGTCGCCGTGGGACTGCTGCAGCATGCGGGCGTCGAGCCGCCGCAGGATCTCGGGCGGCTCAAACTGGGCGTTGGAGCCACGAATGGCGTGGTCGAGCTGCGAGGTCAGGGTGTGGCGGTACTGCGCGGTGGCCGGCCGATCGAGGTTCGGCGCGAGTGACTCCATGAGCAGCGCCACAAAGTCGCCCTGGCCCAGCAGCACGTACTTTTTCAGGGCGGCCAGGTGGGCAAACAGGTGGAACTTGTCCGTCATGAGGTGCATGAGGCGGCGCATGGTCGTCTTGTAGGCCTCGTCGATCCAGGCCTCGAGCGTCTCCGTGTCGCCATACCGCAGCTCCTTGGAGGCACCCTTGCTGTAGTTCTCCACCCAGGGCGCGTCGGCACAGCTGTGGCGGATAAAGTTGAGCGACTTGCCAATCAAGAACACCTTCTCGGCAAAGTCGGTGCGCACAATGGAGGGGATCATGGCCGGGTCGATCTCGTACTTGTCGTTCCAAACGGAGCTGTGGCCCTTAGCCCTGGCAGCCTCTTGTCGTTTGGCATCGTCGGCGCCTGTCCCCTGTTCGCGCACAAAGAACTCGCGGTACGGGTCGGCCAGCTCGCCGTCGTAGATCCAGCGCCGCAGGATGTCGTAAAAGGGCCGCGCAACGGGCGCCAACAGCCGCTCGGCAAAGGCACCGACCACAGGGTCACCATGGGAGATGGAGAAGCTGTGGATCAGCGAGATTAGCTGCCCTCCGCGCTTGTTGGCAGACTCCTCCGCAACAAGGGCCATCAGGCGCAGGCCCATGGTAGCCTCGCGTGTCCAGACGACGCACCGCTTCAGGGTCACGCCGGCGCGCCCAATGCCACGCCGCGGCGCCGAGCCGTCGAGCGCCGCCAAGGCCCGCCGTGTCTGGCTCTCGAGCGTGGCCACCAGACTCAGGTACGACCGCAGCTCGCTGCTAATGGCGGCACGCAGACTCTGGCCCAGCAAGCCCTTGGCGGGCGACCGCACAAAGCTGTCGAGCCGGCGGTAGAGCAGTGCCGGCTCGGCGAGCGTGTGCAAAAGCGAGACGATGGGTGCGGGTAATGTCGCTGGCAGCACGAGAACGGTATCCTTTGTGAAGACCATGGTCTCCGAGTTGAGGCCCTGGAGGGTGTATGGGATGTCACGGAGCAGCATCGTCTCGCTCGGGTTGGTCTCAACGTAGCTGTCGGCCAGATGCGTTGACTTGGGTGCCACATCGCGTGATGGAGCAGCGGCCGCTGTTGTCGCTGCTGGATCTTGGGTGGCTGCTGCTGCTGCCGCTTCTTCGGGTCCTCGCCGTGCCTTCTCTGGTGGGAACTTCCTGAGGCCGTCTCGTGCAAAGGCCTCGTCAAAGGCTTCTTGCTCTTGCCGCGTCGTCGTTGATGCTCGCTGTTGCGCCTGTTGCAATGCTCGTGGGTTGGAGGCTGCTCCCGATGTTGCCGTCCTGGATGTTCTTCCGGAAGCGTCTGTCCGTTCTGCTGCGGCCCTGGATGGGCCCGCCGCTCGATTGGTGCCCGACTGGCCGCTTCGGGCAGTATGCCGTCCTCGGCCGCGCCGCCTTCCAGGCCGTCCTGGCTGTCTTCCGACTCCTCCTCCTCTGGTACTTCAGGCAACGACGGTATCGGGTCGTTTGGGTCGGGCGAGTCGGATAGCTGGTAGAGCAGGTACAATATAGCCCACTTCTGGTTCAGCACCGGCAGGGCCAGCAGCCGTGAGTACAGCTGGGAGAAGCGCCAGGCGTCGTTGGGCCGGTCGACCGTCAGCTTCTTGCGGATCAGGTCCATTGTGTGGTTGACATCGGTGGCCATATCAGGCGATGTTGGTCTTGGGGGGGTGGGGTGAAAAGGGCTGGTTAGCAGACGTCTTGCTACGTGAGGGCCCAAGAGGGGCACTTACGACTCCAGGACATTCCGGACCATGTTGAAGCAGTACTGCTGCCGTCTCTGGGCAGCATCTTCGTCTTCATTTGGATCCTCCGGCACGAAATGGTGAATGAGGCCATTGATGGCTGTGTTGATACGGTCGGACATGACGGGGGCTGCTTTGCGCGCCGGAGCGGCGGCGGCGGTCGGTGTTTGCGGGCTTCCGCGGTTTGCGGTCCATGGCCGGCGCGTCGAGGATGGTCAGATTGGCCGTGATGATGTTGCTTGAGAATCAGTGTCGCGGAAAATGCGGTTGGGAGACTGGAGAGATCACCAAAGGCCGTCCTGCTCGATTTGGCAGGTCTGGCGCGGTGAAGTGTGCTCGGACGCTCCTTCTTGCTGGTGTTCCGTAGACAACAGACAATTATTTACTTTACGCGACAACGAGCAAGAGCGACCGACGCGTGCCTTCTCGATAACAGTGAGGGGCCGCTACCAGGTGCCTGTACGAGTATTTGCAGTGCCGGTAGTGGGCAGCTAGGCCCTAGCAGCTAGTAGCTGTTAGGGACAGGAACCACTAAGCTGCAGGGACTTTGACCGCCATCATCCATGTGCGAGGGGTCGGCAATGCATCGGTACTTTGAGTACTGGCATAAATCCTAGCATTAGTAAGTACCTCGACAGACCGTCCTTTACTGTAAGATACCTCCCTACCACTACTAACGGCTTAGGCGCACCACGACCATCGCAAACCGAAATCACAGCCAGAATCCAAACTTACACTTCGTCCTCGAAAATCACCACCAGTCTCCAGCCCGCGAGCGTCGCACTTCATCGATTCCACCGCCCCACGATGCCAACTTCATCAATCTAGCATCGGGATCTACTGCGCGCACCTTTTCTCTTTGCGCCTATGCGCGCCTGATTACCGATTTCGCGCGGCGCAGTGCTTTTTTGTCGCACGCGACAACGCCCCTCCCGATTTGTCCGTTCACTTCTTCCGACCTCCGATCCCCCGACCGTATATCCGCCGATTCCCCCGGGACGGCCCCCGAATCGCACAATTGGCATCGCTGACGGTGCCCAATCATCTTTACGGGTTCCCTGAGCTTGTGCCCGTTTTCTTTTGGGCTAATTAAAGGCGGCGACCGCAGCCCTGCCCAAAGACACAGCCGCCCATCATGCCGGACATCAACCCCGCGGATCTCAGTCGGCCGGCTGTGGGCCTGTCTACACCCATTCTCTCTAACAAATCCATTACGGTCTCCTCGTCGCTCAAGACTACCAAGGCAGGCCAGTCGATCCCGCCGCGCATCGAGCTTGAGCAGGCCTACACGTCCCTGCGCATGGCCGTTGGTAACGAACAATGGAAGATCTATAAGACAGCGACCACCCAGTTCTTTATCGGTAGGCCAGCACCGCTCCCATATTTCCATATTGCTATGCCGCTTTTCTGACCATTCTAAGGCCGCCTGAACCAAGCCGAGTACACCAACATCATCGACCCCATCCTCTACTCTCCTACCGGCGAGCGCGAACATCTCCACAACCAGCTGATCTCGGCCATCTACGGCAATGTGACGCGTGACCTACCGGATCCAGGCCTGGCGCCGTGGGTCAGTGCCAACGACAAACCCTCGTCCGGGCTCGGCAGCAAACCGAGCGGCAAAAATGCCAACGAGCGCCGCATCAAGGGCGAGGTTATGCTGCTGCCGAGCAAAGACCGGAGGCGCATCAAGGACATTGTCAATAATGAGGTAAGCGGCGGCCGAGTACATTGTATCCATCTTTTTGTCTTTGTACAGTTGGCAGCGCACTAATGCACACGCGCGTAGAAGTTTGACCCGTACGACGCACTGGCGAGCGTCTTCACCGACCAGCAGCGCATCAAGGTTCCACGGCCCATGGACGCACCCCCAGCCAGCGCCAGCGGTGGCATCAACCGCATGAACCTCGACCTCGAAATCCGCAAACGGTTTGCCCAGCCCCTGGCCGTCGAGTCCGGCGAGTTCCCCGACACCAGCAACATCGAGTCGCGCATGCTGCCCATTTGCTACGAAGCCGGCCTCGTCTCGGGCCACGTCTCGGACGCCGCCCAGTTCATGTCCATTGCCACCGAGACCTTTGTCAAGGAGGTTTTGTCGTCGGTCTTTAGCCGCACGCGCAGTGACGGCCCTGGCGAATACGGCAGCGCCGGTTTCGGTGGCAGCAACTGGGTGCAGACGCGCAAGTACCAGCGTCAGCTGGCCCGTGAAGAAGAGCGCTCACTGCTCGGCGAGATCCACCGCGACAAGATGGGTTTGCTGCCCATTGAAGCCAAGAAGGCAAGCGAACGCGGGCCCCTGGGCGTGGCCGAGTTCCGTCTGGCGCTCGAGATGGGCGACTGTGGATTGACGCAGTTCCCCATTGTCGGCCACTCCCTCATGGCCAGCTATCGCGAGGGCGAGCTGGAGAATTGGGACGACTTTACGTGGATGGACGGCCTCGACCCAACACAGGACGACAACAGCCTCGAGTCGACCTTGCCGTCTCTATTGCCTGCGGCCACCGTGAACGGCACGGTGCCTGGCACAAGCACAGGCGATGCAGCGAGCGGAGCAGCAGGCACAACTGGCGGAACAGCCATGGTTAAGACCGGCTCGTCAGCCGGCGCCGCCCCGACCGTTGAAGGCATCCACCTAAAGACGGGCCAGCCCAACGGTGTCGACTACTCTGATATGATGGACATTGACGAGAATGACGAGATCACCTGGGAGGGCGCCGGTGTGGGTGATGGTGATCTTCTTAGTGGTGTTCTCGAGTCGGTCTTGGCCGTGGGTTGAGTCTTGCAACCCCCGCTATTTGATACCCTCCTTCCCTTCTCTCTTCATGCTATATTTCCCTTTTCCCTTTTCCCTTTCCCTTTCCCGCCTTCATCCTTCTCCTTTTTTTACCCCCCCTCTCTCTGCTCATTGTCTCCTCCGGCTGTCTGACGAACCGTTGGATAGTACATCTGACATGGAGAGTAATTACGATATCCCTAGCGGCGGGCTCGAATGGCTATGTACGGTTACAAAAAACTACGCGACGACTGGTGTGGGCGGACTATTTGGGCGGCGGTGCGTGGCGTTCTCTTCCTTTCTGTGTTTTTATATCTCCTTGGACAGCACTCTGCCCTCTCCTACGGGTTCCTGCTGTTTCTCCGGCGATGGCCGAGTTTCTAAGCTTGCATCATTTTCCGTCTTCCTTTCTTCAGACTTTCCTTTGTTCATGTTGGGCTCGGGCATCTCTCTTGGCGTTCCCTCATTCCCAATCTGTCTTCTTTTCTTGCGCGGTCGGCTTCTGTTTCTTCTGTTGCTTCTGTTTCTTCTTCCTCTTCTTCTCCTTTTGATTTACACTGTATTGGATCTGGAGCAGGAAAGAGAAGTGTTTGCTTCTTGTTATGCTTCTTTTCTTTTTTTGGACTCGGGCCACTTCTTGTACACTACTTTGCCCACTCTGGCTGTATTTCGGGGATGCAATTTGTCCTTCATTCCCGTCGTGTTCTTTTAGACAGCAACTGTTAATACAAAAGAGATACCATCAATTGTCAACGATCTGATCTTCCATGTTCATAGGGCCGTTTTGGTATGAGTGATTAGCTGACATAAGCGAACAGAACTGCCTAAAGTGGCCAGGGCGTCAGAGCGCCTGCCCTGCGACACCAAAAAACGCGGGCGCGCGCGCATGCAGGCAGGTGCGGCCGGTCGCTCTCCACTAAAAATAAAGGGCTAACGCGTCGGGAAAGCGCGTCTGTCCACGCTCCTTCCCTCTTTCTCTCCACCACTTTCACGTTCAACACGTTAATGAGGAAGGAGCTCCCCTCCCTGTCTCTCTACATTGTACCTGCCTTTCCGCCTCTCGCTTTTTTTCCCATTGATTATTTCTCTCGACGATTTCGCCTCATCGCCAATTAATCTGTAGCTTCACACTACCTTTTTGCATTGAAGTTTGGCGTGCCACTTCTATTACCTTTTGCTCTGTTACTTCTTCCTTTTGCTTGCATTGCTTCTCTCGTACATACCCCATATACGCCATGCTCTCAATTCAATACAGCATTTGACACGCGTTGCATCATCACTTTTCGACTCTTGATTCGACTCGACACAAAATATCCGACAATTCGGGGCAATCCGCTTCAGATTCAAATCGCACACACACACACATACAATGGTTGCCCTCTCTCGGACACCATCGCCGGCCTGTGGCTCAGGCTCCGACTCCGACTCGGTCGTGGCCACGCCCGTGACACCGCGGACCAAGCTGCGCGAGCTGTTTGCAACCATTGATGGCGGCAACGCTGGCAGCAGCAGTGGCTCCGATCATGAGCGCGAAAGCAACGAGGAGAACAAGACGCCGAGCCGCAAGGCCAAGAAGACCGCCAGCGCGAAGCTGTCGGCCGGAAAGTCGCCGCGGCCGGCAGACGGGTCTACGTTTTCTTCTACCACACCCCCCCTCCAGACCAGACCGGCCAGCCGGTCACCACGAGCAGTCTCTCCTTTGATGGGTGCCGGAGCCCTCGGTGCCAGCAGCGACGAAGACAGCGATGTCGAGGTGCGGCCGCGTGGCCGGTTTGCGGCGCGCATGCAGGCGGCTGCGGCCGCTACTGACAGCACTGCTTCGACATCTGAGCCACGCGCCGACAACGCCCGCGAACGCGTCAAGCGGATGCTGCAGCAGGCTGCCGGTACCAGTGCTAATGCCAATGCTGCCAATGCTGCCAATGCTGCCAATGCCGGCAAGCCAGAGGAGGACACCAATGACGCTGAGGACGAGGACGATGCACCGGTTGCAGCAGCACGCCCACGCAAGCGGATGACCCACTTCCGCACTGCCCGGCGCAGTGCTTCAGCCTCGCCTCGCCCGTCTCCGTCTGCCACACCATCTCGCTCCACGCGTGAGGACTCGCCTCCCATGTTTATGACGCCGAGCAAGCAGAGCGCACGCGAGGACTCTCCCGACATGTTTATGACGCCGGAGAAGGGCGGCAACAACGACAGCACTGATTCTCCTTCTTCTTCTGCTGCTGCTGCTGCTACGGCTACGGCTCCTGGCCGCAACGCCCGCTTCCAGGCACTCGTGGCCCGCAAACAAAAAGAGGCCCGCGCCCGTGAAGAGGCCGAGGAGCGCAAGCGCGAAACCCGCATGGCCGCCATGGCTGGTAACAACAGTGACAACGACGACAACGACGACGATGTGGCCATGGGTGGCCTCAATGCGGATGACGACTTGCTCATGCGCGATGCTGAGGGCGCCGACGACAACCCGTCGGACATTACCGACGATGAGGGCGGCCGCCGCTTGACACAAAAGATGGCTGGTGCGCGCCCGGAGCGCAAGGCTAGCAAAAAGGCTCTTGAGGAGATGCACCGCGAGACGCAGCGCATGGCCCGGAACCTGCAGTTGGCCCACGAGGCCAAGACCCGCAAGAAGGTCACCAAGGCCTCTCTCTTTGAGCGCTTCAACTTCCACCCGACTGGCCCTGCTGCTCCGGTTGCAAAGGAGCCGACCAGCTCTAGCCGCCCGACATCGCCCGTTTCTCCCAACAACAACAACAACAATACCGACACCGAGATGCGCGCCGTTGCCGACACGCCGCCCAGCTCGCCGCCGGTGCCTGTGGTGCCCGATGCACTTTTCGACAAGACCAAGGAGTCAGCTGTGGCTACGTCGATTTTGGAGTCTGCTGAAGCCGAAATCGCCCCTCCCCGGCTCGCCAAGGGCAAGGGCATGGGCAAGGGCAAGGCTGTCGAGACGGCCTTTGTGGTCGATGAGCCCAAAGTCGAGATCAAGCGCAACATCCGCGTGCGCATGCCCGTCATTCAGACCAGCCTGGTCATGATTGACTCGTCCGACGAGGGCGAGCTGGAGATTGTCCAGACAACAAAGAACAAGCTGGACATGCTCTTTGACAACGTGCCCCTCAAGCGCAACCAGGAGCCCCGCTCCATGTTCGCCCTGCGCCGCCTCGCCCAGATCGGCTCGCCTGGCAAGAAGCCCCGCGCTCGCCCGTCCGCCAAGGGTGCGAAGAACGGCGCAGGTGGTGGCGCTGGCGATCTGACACTCAGTGAGCTGCAGCAGTCTCTCCAAGAACGCGCCCGCCGCCAGGCCAAGCTGGAGCGCGAAGAGCGTCTGGCTATGCTCCGCGCCAAGGGTGTGCGCATCCAGACCGAGGAGGAGCGCGAGCGCGAGATGGAGGAGGTCGACGACATTGTGGCGCGCGCGCGCCAGGAGGCTGAAGAGCTCATGCAGCGCGAGCGCGACGAGGCCAAGAAGGCGAAGAAGAACGCCGGCGACGGCGAGGATGCCGTCAAAGATGTCCTGGACTGGGACGAGAGCGAAGACGAGGAGGACTACGAGCCCGAAGAAGAGGACGAGGAGGAAGCCGAGGAGCGGGAAATTGAGCTTTCTGGCTCGGAGGACGAAGACGAGGCTTTTGAAGGCGACGAGGAGGTTCTGGCTGGCACACTTATTGACGGCGAGGCCGAGTCCACCGACAACGATTCTGGCGACGACAAGAAGGAGGAGAAGGACGAGGCCGGGGCGCTTCCTACGCCGATGCGTCCGCGTTCCATCAAGCGGCGTGCTGCTCTCATCATCTCGGACGACGAGGATGAGGGTGACAACGACAGCGACAACAACAACAACAACAACAACAACAACAACAACAACAACAACCACACACCGGCCGCAGCCAAGCCTGTCTTCCTGGCCGTCGAAGCCGAGACGCCTGGCCCCAAGAATCCCTTCGCCAAGTCACCGTTGAGCCTCGCTGCTGCCCAGAACACGGGCGAATCACCACAGGTGCCCACCTCTGTCCTGCGCTCCGCCACCAAGACCTTTATCCCTGGTCTGCCCGTCGCTCCTGGTGGCCCTGCCGGCCTGGGCCTGACCCAGATCTTTGCAGGCACCATGTCCGACGACAGCCAGGCCATGGTCGACGGCTCGCCCTCTCAATTTATGCCCACCATCGGCAACTTTGTCGACACCGACTACTCGCAGATGGCAAGTGGCGAAAAGACGAACGCGGCGGCCATCCTCGACAGCCAGCCCGCGGCGACGACGGCGACAACGACGATGACACAAGAGGACTGGATCAAGCGCATCAAGGGTGAGAGCAGCCACGAGAGCAGCCACGACAGTGCCGCGACTGGCCCGAGCCAGATAGTGCAGTTCAACTTCTCGCAGTCCCAGGCGCACGGCCTCGACAGCCTGCTGCGCGAGCCGGACGTCAGCCAAATGTCCACGCTGGGCCCCAGCCAGGACAACGGCCCGCACGAGTACACCCCGCTCAAGGTCCGCTTTATTGAGAACCAGCCGTCGACGATCGACACAGTGATTCTAGGTGGCGATGCTGCTGCTGCTGCTGCTGCTGCTGCCACACAACAGACGCAGCCGCTCACGCAGTCACAGTCTGTGATGCCGTCTCCGTCGCCTGCTGCGCCTCGCCGGCCCCGCGGCAGACTGTTCCGCAAGACAGATGTGGCCAAGATTGTCGAGGAGGAGGAGGAGGAGGTGGACGAGGAAGACGAAGACGAAGACGAGGAAGACGACGGGGCTGAGCCAACGCCGACCCGGGAAGAGGCTCTGGAGGCCGCCACAGTGTTCGCCAAGATGCGCCAGGCCGCCCTCCAGAAGCAGTTTGACCGCAAGAAGAGCAAAGCCAAGGAGATGGTCGAGGAGCAGGCCGAAGAGTCCGAGGACGAGTATGCCGGTCTCGGCGGTGCCGACGGCGAGGACAGCGACAACGAATCCATGGCGTCGGTCAAGGACATGATCGACGACGACCAAAAGGTGTCGCGTACTGACAACGCCAAGCTGGCCGCGTTTTATGCCGACCGCGAGCGGGAAGAACGACGAGAAGCAGGTCGAAAAGCTGTTCCGCGACGTCACCACGGGCATGCTGCGTCGCAAGCGTGGTCACGGTGCCAGTGGCGGCGCAGGCGACTACGATTTGTCCGACTCGGACGACGGCGGCGAGGCCCGTCGCCGCATGAAGCGTCGCCAGTTTGCCCGCATGCAAAAGGCCCTTTTCGCCGACGAGCGCGTGTCCAAGGTGGCCGAGAACCCGCGCAACATGGCGTTTTTGCGCACCATTGAGGACCGCGGCAGCGACGACGAGATGGACTTTCTCTTTGACGCGGCGGACGTGCCGGCCTCTGCCCCATCGGTCGCCGAACCAGCTGCTGCCCCGGTTGACACCACCACGTTGATTCCCGACAGCCAGCCATTGGCCGGCGCGGCGCCGACCGTGCCAGCACCTACCGATCAGCACCAGCACCAGCACCAGCACCAGCACCAGCACCAGCATCCCCGCCGCCGCCGCCTCTCGGCCAACCCGGGCAAGAAGCCCGCCAACATTGGCGAGATCCGCGAGTCGCTGTCCAGTTTGTTGGAGGACTACCACAATGACGGCAGCAACCTGTCGATTGTGGCCGACTCCGAGTTTGGGTCGGATAACGAGGAGCAGGCGGCGGAGGCGGCGGAGGAGACGGAGGAGACGGACGGCGACAAGGAGAACCAGCCCGTAGCCACTGCTGCACTCGCCCCGTCCGTCGCCCGCCGCCCTGGCCGCAACCACAACGTCCAGGTCGTCGACCGCATCTCCCTCAAGCGAAACAACAGCAACATGTCGTCGGCATCGACGTCGTCCACGTCCTCGTCGTCGACAGCCTCGACGACCATCGCCCCGGGCATGAGCATGGGTATGGGTATGGGCCCGACCGGGTTCCGCGTGCCCGCTCTCCTCCGCCGCGCCACGACCAACTCGCTGGTGTCGACCAGCTCGAGTGGGAGTGGCAGTGGCCGTGGCAGTGGTGCCGGCAGCCTGGTGTCCAACGCCGGCGGTGGCGACAAGGCCGACCAGGGCAGGATCAAGAAGAATGCGAGCAAGATGTCGGGCATCCACTACTTTGCGCGCGAGAACGAGCGGCGGGCGGCGCTGGCGGAAAGCGACAAGCGGCGGCAGGCCAAGAATGCCGAGGGCCGTGTGCGGGCCGTGGGCGGGCTGTTTGGTGCCGGCAAATTTGAGTAAAGCGGATTTGGTTGCATGGTGGTATTTTGTGTTGTACTTTCTTTTCCTTTTCTTTTTCCTTTTCTTTGGCGCATGGAGAAAACTGAGAGTTCATGGGGCATGAGAATCTTTGGGACGGCGTTTTTGTTTACTTACAGGCATGGGCGTTTTGTGGGGACGACGGATACCAGTCTTTTTTCAATTCACAGGTCGACGAAGAAGAGGAGCAGACATTGCTTTCCTTCTCATTTCAATTCGGTATCTTTCCTATTGATTTCTATTTTTCACTTCATTACTCGCATACGCTTTTTGTATGGACCCGACCCGTACATTGAGAAAGATTCCTGGAGCAAAATGGACGTGTGCATCAGATTCAGAACAAGGCAATCATCCATCATGGTCGGTCGTGTCGACCGGCATATAGCCATCACCATCACCATCACCCCCAAGGTGGCCACTACTTTGCCTCCTGCTGCTGCATCTCCTGGTCCTGCCGCATGGCCTGCTCGACCTCTTCGCGGTCCGGCATCACCGTGTCGTCTGACTTGGCATCGTCGTCGTCGTCATAGTACTCTTGGTTCTCGATATCGTCGTCGTCCTCGTAGTTGTAGATGCCGTCGTCGTCGTCGTAAAAGACAAACTTTTCGCCGGCGGCGGCCGTCGTGGCAGCAGCCGTACCAGTTTTGGCCGCGGCTGTCGCCGCCGTTGGCCGCACGACCACCATATCGTCAAACGAGCTCGTCGTCATTGACGACAAATTGCTCCTCGGCGTGGCAAAACTGGCACCGCTCGTGCCCGTCAGCGTCGAGTGGCCGTCCTGGACGGCCTGGCTGGCATTGCTGCTGATGGAGGGCAGGGAGTCGTTCCACAAAGACGAGTGGGGCGCGGGACCGGGCACGGTGGTGACCTGCGCGGCGGCCAGCCGAAGCCCGTCGAAATGGCGGACCATGATGAAACTGCTGGACACGCTCTGTCTGTCGTCATCGTCACCGTGGTGGTCGTCCCCGCGTCCTCTGGCCACCCCGCCATCATCGCTCGTCGGGGCGTCCCGGTACCGCCACTCCGTGTCGCCGGCTTCACTCATAGACGGCGGACCGGCCATGCTGAGCGCGTCGTCGATGCTGGGCGTGCTCATGCTGGTGTTGGTAGTGCCGGTGTGGTACTCGGGCCCGGGCGAGATGGGTCCCAGGTGGGCGGTGGGCAGCGCGGCTCAAAGACGGCGCCGGTGCCGTCGTTGTCACCGCCGGCCCAGGGGGGCAGGAACCGGAATTCGTCGGCCGACAGGCCCAGCAACAGGTGCGGCGAGGCCTCGAGCATGGCCAGCTCAAACTCGGGAACGAACGCGTCGCGCTCGTACATTGTTTTGTTTTTGTAGAGCCGGTGGACATGGTCGTAGAGAGCAAAGCGGATGGCGACGGCCTGGAAGGCGTTGAGCTCGTTCATGGGCTCGTTGGAGGCGAGGGTGGTAACGCCGTCGTCCAGCACGGGCTTCAGACGTTCCCGCAGGTCGTGCCGGAGATGGGCACGGGTCTCGGCGGTGCCAAAGGGCACATCGTACTCCAGGGCTGTGAGTAGCGTGTCGTTGGCGGCGGTGACCAGGTCGAAGAAGAAGGGGCTGCGACACTCAGCTGACAGCTTATCCTCGATGGACGGGGCGAGGAAGCGCCAGTAGGCGGCGGTCATGGCCTTCTTGTCGTCCGGCAAATTGTTGTAGACATGGACGAACCAGTTCTTGTGCAGGGTGGATTCGCGCACATAGAAGCTGAGGCTCGTTTGGACGTCCTTGGTGTAGGTGTTGTGCAGCAGGTCAGGCTCGTGCGTGCTGCGCATGAAGCAGATGCGAACAATAGAAACGATGCGGCTCAGCAGCCGGCGAACCGCGGCCAGTGCGTTCGCAATGGGTAGTCTTGGTCCTCCATGAGGCTGTCCGTGTTACATCGGGCAAGTTTTTCTTCGGCCGCGACACAGTCTGCAAGGGCTTTTGCAGTCAACTGCAGCTTGCTGATGGGGCCCTCAACGGCCGGGACAATGGCTGCCAGCGACTCGTGGTCGTCCTTGTGCATGGCACCAACGGCTGGGTTGGACCTGCCGGCGGTCGCCGTCGTCGTTGTTGTTGTTGTCGATTCCAACGTCAAAGAGAGCGCCTCGACGCAGGCATTCGTCTCGGCCAAATGGGCACTCCGGGTCTTGAGAATACGCTGGACAAAGGCCTCGGTGGAGTGATCAATCATCGTCTCCATGTCCTCGTCGAGCAGACCCGAGAGCTCGCGGCCAAAGACGGTCTTTTGGCGGCTCTGGTACTTGCGCGGCTGGGCACCGGTGGTGCCGGCCTCTTGCAGGGCGCGCTCGGCGACGAGGATGCGGTAGGCAACACGGGCGATGACAGGCAGCTTGATGTTCCATGCGATGATAAAGCACTCCTCAGGCAGGGTGTCGATAATGTCAATGTTGTTCCACGCGAAGAACCAGTCTGAGATCGAGGACCGGAGCTGGTTGGCAAAGGCATAGCTCCCATGCCGGTCGAGCTGACCTCCCGACTTGGCGGCCGTATCGATGTGGTAGGCATCGCTGCTCTTTAGCCGAAACAGTTTGGCCAGGCCGGCAATGGTGTAGACACGCGAGGCCGAGTTGAGGAGGAGCGGCTTGCCGGCCATGGCCAGCAGGAGACGGATCACATTGGCAATGTGGCGAACCTCGCAGTAGTCGTCGATGCGGAACTCGGGCGACAGCGGGAGGTCCCAGATGGAGCCCATGAGCGAGCCGTCATGCAGTGTGGCGGACCGCCTGGTGCATGCACGTCTTCAGGTCCTTGTGCCGACGAGGATGAGGACGAGGACGAGGACGACGGGACGGGGTTCCCGGCGTTGTTGCCAACGTACGGTGCAGGTGCGGTGAATATCCGATCCGTGCCAGCAGCTTGACCTTGCGGCTGTGCTTCACCATCCGCTCCCCATTCCAACTCTGCTTGCCTGTCCGATGCTGGAGGCACGACACCAGACGGTGTGGTCACCGGAACCGTGTTGCCCTGAGCCGTCGTCAGAGGCTTGTGCTGGCCGTTGATCCAGTAGCCAGGCTCTTCGCACTTGGCACCCCGGATCTTGATGTTGAAGCAGTGGCAGGCGTCGTCGTGGCCGCCGGCCGCCGCGATGGGTGCACGCCGGCTCGGTTCGAGGCGGGTCATCATGCTGTACTGCACAATTCCCTTGGGCAGGGTCAAGGCCTCGAGGTGTTCGGACCGAAGCTCAAAATCGGTCGAGGGGCCCAGGTCAAGCACGTAGCGAATCTTCTTTAAGATTTCGGCGCCATTGGGACCCAGCTGGCCACTGAGAAGCAGCCTGCAGGCTTCCCGTTTCTGATAGCGCTCGTCGTCGAGCAGCTGGACAAACTTGTCGAAGCCGCTGTCCCGGAGCACGGTCGAGTTGTAGCAGAGCAGCCAGTTGGTCGGGTACGCGGTGCCCATACAGGTCATTTTGAGGTTGCTCGACGACGAGATCGGAGTCCGGAGCCAGATGAGCGTGTCGACCTCGTCTTCGGGAAAGAGGTTGGCAAACTCGGCCTCGGCGGCGATGATGTGGGTGACATCCTGGTCGTGCAGCTTGTCGGCCTGCTCCCGCTGATAGTCCAGCGAGCTGAGATGGGATACGTGCGTTTGGTTGCTCTGGTGGGAGAAATAGCAAGAGAAAGAGGAAGAGGAGACAACGCGTTGGTCAGACTGTTTAACGATGGCCAAGTTGGATTGATGCAAAACGGACATAGAAGAACTTACCATGTTGTCGGCTGCTTTCGACTGTGCTGGAGAGGAGTGGGCGGGAAGCGAGCTTGAAACGGCGAGGCTTTGATGCTCTTCAGCTTTTGAGCCCGAGTTTGCAGCGCTTCTCGTTTTGCCTTGAGCGAAACAACGAGATGGCGAAGATGACGAGGAAGATGAGAAGCAAAGGGAAACTCGAAATCAGGCAATCGGGAATAGCTGGTCAACACTTCAGGTGCGAGAATAGGATCAGAATCCGATCCACAAGGCTGGGGCTCTTGGCCGCCCGGCGGCTCTGGCCCGTGCCAAGGAACAATGGGGTCTGGCGATGCCACGGTGGACAGAAGAGGGGCGCCTGTCGGTGCCTTGTCGATGCTGAGATGGGGGGATAAAACGAAAAAAAAGAGTGGAAGATCGCCGTTCGATGGTGATGGGTTGGGGGAGGAAAGAAGGCAGACGTTAGGCACCAGCGAACACCGAGATGGCAACTGCTTGTTGAGAAGGTGTTGAGAAGGAGCAAGGGTCAATCGGGTTGAAAGAGGGGAAGGAGCAAGCAAAGACGCGTCCACGATGCAAGAGACAAAAGGGCGGCACAGACCGAAAACGAACGTGAATGAGAAAGCTTACTCGTCCATGGGTGAATAAGTACAGTTTGGGAAGGAGCAACATTCACGTGTTCTAGGCATCCACCACCACAAGCAACAACCAAAACTTGTACCACCAATTGTGCCTACTGCGCAAGATCTGCCTGCAGCTTGTCACTCTTCTCGGCCTCCAATTCTATATGTTTAGGGAGCTCAAGGCGACATCCTGGACATGTAGCAGCTCGACGCGAGAAAAGCGGGGCATCAAACCGGCATGTGTGCTGTTGAGTCGCTCCTGCCGTTGGAGGGGTCAATGACACAGCCGCACCTGTCGATTAGCCAAAAAGTAGGAAAGCGAGAACTGGCCATATCGAAAGACGTACGCCGTAAACCGGACATAATCCATCCTGAATCAACACTCCAATTGTGAAGTGTTGGCATTCGAATGTCTTGCGTCACAGCCTTATGGAGACTTACAAGCGACCCGAGGCGCTAACACTTCGTCTCTTGTCGAACAAGCTGTCAACTCTTGGGATAGCGCCTGCCGCCCCAAGACTTTTAGGCCTTTTCGGCAGATGGGCTCTTTCCGGGGCAGGAGCCACTTTCGTGCACGACAAAGGCGGGGCAGACAATTGATGGCTGGCCATGGGCTCATAACACAACCCAACTTCGTCGTAATTACCGATCATTATCAGAGCAGTCAAGATCGGGAAGGCGCGAATGAGTATCGACGTGAAAACAGGAAAGAGCAAGTTGATTTAGGAAGGAGTAGCGGTCAACGCCAGTGCGCGGGCAACTTCCTATCACAGAAAAGACATTCAAATGCAGCGATTCTTTCTTCTTTTGCGATTTGCAAAACCATGACAAGGCAAGCACGACCAGTTGCAGAAGAAAAATCCTGGAAAAGGTTCCAGACCGAGACCAGAAACCGAAACTGTCAGCAGCTCCTTCTGGCTGCAGCCTGGGCACATACATATATGCGCCCAATGCCTGAGACCGCCCAGCACAGTCTTACATGCAACAAGGAGGGGTAAACTGGAGCACGCGACCAGAAAGAGGCGAAACAACAGCCCAGTGCCGAATTAGCGGGAAGGAACGCGCCAGCGCGCCTTCTCCACGGGGAAGAGCAGCCGTGCAGCAGTTAGCGCACAGCTGGCTCAGGCTGTACAAAGCAAGAGCGACCGGCCACCGGCCACCAACGGAAAAGCTGACCCCTGCAAAAAGCACAGAGGGTTGCAGAGGAAGACCGAGGGCGAGAAAAGAAAAGGAGAAGAGGAGAAGAAAAAGAGACAGAAGCAGAAAAAGAAAAACGTACGTGAGCTTGAAACGAAAAAGGTTCAAAAAAAGAGAAAAAAGAAAACAGGTACACACATTGAAGAGAACCACAGAAATTACCAATCTTTACTCGTCCTTGCGCCTTCCTGTTCTTTCCTGCTCTTGCTCCCTTCGCTTTATTTAGCTCCCTCGCTGCTTCCTCTTCTGGCGCCTTTTTTTCGCCTTCCAAGTCCGTCTCTGTCCATTCTTATCTCCTCCTTGAGCCCCCCTCCTCTTTCTTCTCTCTCTGATCTATCTATCTCTGACGTCGTTTGAGAGGTTCTCTCTTGTCCTTCTCTCCAACCAAATATCCTTGCATCAAACTATATATATCTCGACAAATGTCAACCATCTCGATATCAATTGCAACCGAGTGATCTCCTCGAACGCACCTACATCTACACCTCCAACTCCACATTCACAGACCAACCGCAACCATGGCCGCTGTCCCCAACAAGTATGCTTCCCCCCTTTTTTCAGACGCGTCTCTCATCTACAGCTGTTAATTGCGTTTCTGTCTCCAGCCGCTTTCGTACTGTGGCCGTCATCGCCACCGTCGCCGCTGTCGGCATCGGCTACACCGTCCGCCGCAACTCCAACCGCCTGCGCGAAAACGAGCGGGCCCAGCAGCGGGCACAGTCCGGCACGGCAGCGCCGGCCACGGCGACTGGCTCACCCAATTTGTACGTCAGTGTCGACCGCAGCGGTGGCGGTGTTTGAGCGTGCGGCAGCAAAGGGAGCGCAGACAACCGACAAAATTGATGCGGCTCCGGCTACGCCGCCCACGTATCACGTAGCACATCTTACGATTTCATTACACGACGCAAGGACCTTTCCAAGTCACTGTTTCTTCCCGAGAGGCCGGCGCATCGGAAGTTTGGCTTAGACTGCAACGACGAGAAACGGAAGAGACCCATTTGCTTTATGCATTCTCACGGCGTTATCTTTCTCAATGGTTTCTGATCGATTTTATCAGATATTCTCCTCACACTGCTATTTGTACAGGTTTGCTGCGCTAAACGAGGAAATGGAAGGGAAATGGGGTATCGCCGGACAAATGGCCGAAACGCTCTCGGGATTCTTTCCCTGTTTTTTCCCATTGCGCATGTACAAGAACCTTTTCTATCCCTCTTCTTTGAATAAATTGACGGTTACAAAAACAGAAAACTGAATTATCGAAATGCTACAATGATGCGCGCCGACGACATCAAACGGAGGCAACAAACTGTGAATTGTGCCAAAATGCGAAGATAAAACAGCTAGATTCCAGCTCAAAATCCGACCTTGGGGATGAGATGCTGACCCTTCATGCATAGGCAACACGAAGAGTGCACGACATGCCGCAGAGCAACAAGAATGCAAGGACCGGTCGGAGAAAAAAAAACGACAGGCGACAGGAAACAAAACTACATAAACGCCATGATCAACCCAGCCAAACAATGCAAATACGAACGATATGCCGCCCAGTGCCAGAGAGCAAGAAACTACGAAAACATAAGCTGAATACAAATAGAAATAGGAAAAAGAAAAAACAATAATATTAGTTCGCCTTGATGTGTACGGGATCCAGTCCGATACACGAGCCACTCAGCCCTTCTCGACAGCCTCCCTCTTTTTCCTCCTCCATTTCGATGGACGCTCTCGCCGTCATCGTCGTCCGACGCTACAGTCGTCCGCCGCTTCGACTTCTTTGCCCTTGGCCCGCCGTGGCACACGGCTTGGGTTTGGCTGGGGCTCTCGCTGGCTTCGTTGCTGTTGTCGCCGGCCGGACGGGGCATCTGCCGTGAGCTGGCCACGCGCGGCAGTTGACTACCACCCGGGCCTGGCGGCGACGACATGCCGAGACTGGACAACGTGGCCGAGATGGGGATGCGGCTGCCCGTCGGGCTCTTTGGTGTGCTGCTGCCGAACGGCGCCCGTGCCAGTGCCCGTGCCCGTGCCCACGGTCTGCGGTGCAGCCGACGTCGTCGGCGCGGACGGCCCCAGAACGGTCGGCATGCGAGACAGCGGAGGAGGCACTCTCGGCTTCTCCTGCTGTCTCTGCTGTCTCTGCTGTCTCTCCTGTCTTTCCTGTCTCTCTTGACCACTCTCCCCCTCCGAACTCGACACGGACCGCACTCGTCCGCCCGCTCGCCAGCGCCTGCTGCTGCTGCTTTTGCAGCGACCGCAGCTCGTGCACCACGTCCGTAAAGCTTTCCTCCAGCGTCTTCATGCGCGCCAGCACCAGCCGGCTCATGCGGTCGCGGTCGCGGTCGCGGTCCGTCTCGCCCGCCAGCGCCAGGTTGGCCGTGGCGCGCGCATTGTTCATGGCGGCAGCGAGGGCGAGCTGCGACGTGAAGCTGCCCGGCAGGACGACATCGGGTGCACCCAGCGGCGGGCCGATGGCCGACTCGGTCATGAGCAAGCCCTGCGGCGCGACGCCGACGCTGATGCCGACACCGATGCCGACGGGCCTGCATCGTCAGAGCCCAAGTCAAACGACGAGCGGCGGCGCTGCGGCTGCTGCTGCTGCTGTTGCAGGTGCTGGTGGTGGTGGTGGTGATGGCGGCGGACAGGGCGTCGATCAGAGCGGCGGTCGTATTGAAGATGGCGGCGGCGCGGCTGGTGGCGGACGATTGTTGTGTGGGTTCGCGGGTGGCATGATGGGCCGCGGCCGGGTTTCCGGAGGTAGCGGATTGGCCCGGGAGGCCGCCTGGGTTGGACTTGCGCGGTGACCGCTGGCCGGCGGTTGTGGGTGTTCCGGGCACGGCAGCAGGTGTGGTATGGCGGCTCGACCTGGGCCGCGATCGTGAGGACGACTGCGGGCGGTGGCCGGTCTTGGGCGAGAGCGAGGGCGGGAAGAAGAGGCCACCGGGCGACTGGCGCAGGCCGAGGATGGCATCGCTGGCGTTGTTGTCATTTTCCAGGTCCGGGTTGGAAAGTCCGGGGTTTCCACGTCCGGGTTGGGTGGGTTGTACAGGATGGTGTTGCTCGACAGGGCGCGGGAATGTAACGCGCGCCGGGTAGTCGGCTTAGGCGGGCTCGTGGCGTTGGCCATGTGGCCAAGGTTGCCGATGCGGCGGGGACTGGCGGCCGAGGACCACCCGACCGCCTCACCCTCATTTCCCTCGTCGTCCTCCTCCTCTACGGCCTTGGACGACTCGGGCGACCGCGCCGCAACATTGAGGAACCGGGAAGCAACAGGCGTCGCAAAGAAATCGCCACCGTCGTCCTCGTCCTCGTCCTCGTCAACGTCAACGTCATCATTGTCGTCGCCCGTCTCGCCATCGCCCTCGTCGTTGTTGCCACCGTCCCGTCTGCTCTGCCGCGACGGCATCTCGTCCCGTGAGTGCAGCGGCGTCAGCCCGTGGCCACCGGTGTTGGTCGCCTCGTCCTCGTCGTCGTCGTCGTTGGTCACGAGCTCGTCGTCGCCCTCGGCGTCCGTGTGGTCCTTGAAGGCGGCCTCAAACGGGCTGCGCTGCGTCGGGTACGTCGGGTACGCCGGGTATGCCGGGTACGTTGGATGCGGGTGCATGCCAAACATGCGCACATCCCGCGCCAGCCCGGGCATGGCCGAGAGCGACATGAGGTCGGCCGGGTCGCTGGCTGTGGACCGAACCTCGGACATGTGCCGAAACCGCTGCGCGTTGGACCCGCCCCGCTCCCGACTGATGCCGCTGCCAAAGTGGTTGATGCTCATGCGGCGCTGCCACTCAGGCTCGGGACCACCGGCCGCCGACGCCGCCGCCACCACCGAAACCACCGCCACGTTTGTTGTCAATCGTCGAGTAGCCTGTCCGTCGTGCTGGTCCATCCAGTTGCGGATGGCCGTCTGGGTCTTGCGGCGCTCGTTGCGGCGCTGGGTGCGCAGGGTGGCGATGTCGGGGGTGCGCCGGAACACCTCGTCGAGGGCGCGGTCCTTTTGGAAGCCGACGACCGACTCTTCCCGCAAGCGGATGCTGGGGCTGAAGAGGACCGGGCGGCTGCCCGGGTCGGCCAGGGAGATGCCGCGGTGGCGCGCGCGGGCGTGGTTCTCCACCAGGTCGGTGGGTTCGTACATAAAGGGCGCCAAGAAGAAGGTTTCGTAGGCAAAAATGCCAAAACAAGAGTGGAAAGTGCGTGGCTTTGATGATGAGGCGGTTGAAGCGCGACAAAGTGCGGCAGCGGCATGCAGTACCGCAAGGGCATCAGCATCCACGCGACGATGTTGGTGGGCGCCACGTACGAAAAGAGGGCGTCGTTCTTGACCATGGAAATGGTGTTGATGGCAAACAAGAACTGGTGCTCCTCGTTGGCGTTGGAGGCAATGGCCATGAAGGAGTTGGTCAGGACGGTGATCAGGATGGTGACGACGACAAAGTGGCAGATGATGAGAAAGAGCACGAGCAGCGTCTTGCCCAGAAGGTTGTACGCCGGCCAGACCTCCCAGGCCGCGGGCGTGAAGCCCATGAGCAGCTGGAAGATCAATGTAGGCCACGTCGGCCGGCTCGTTGTCGGTGTGGGAGAGCGTGAAGAAGACAAAGAAGCCCGAGCACGACACGAGGATCAAGACGAACACGGCGGCCAGGTCCACGGCCATGAGCCGGAAGGCAATGAGCAGCTGCGAAAAGTACTGGTAGTGGTCGAGCACACTAAAGATGCGCGGCAACAGCAGGATGGCGTTGGCGGCCAGGATGTCGTAGGCGCTGTTGTTCCAGCGCTGGGCGTCGGCCAGGAAGACGCCGCAGATGCGCAGCGAGTAGTACACGATGAGCAGCAACAGAATGCCCAGATCAAAAATGTTCCAAAAGCTCATCATGTAGAGCGAGAACCCTTGCTCGTTGAAGCCGACGAGCTCGTCCAGCATGAAGCCGGCACTCCAGAACCAAAAGACCAGCTCCAGCGTGGTGATGCGGCTGGAGTGCTGCGCGAGGACGGCCAAGAACAGACCGATCAGGATGGCGAGCGAGCAGGTCGACAAGAACTGGCGGTAGCGTGGCACGCGCAGGCGCGACAGTTTGAAGAGGGACGCGTTCCGCGGGTCGTACAGCGTCACCGTGCGGCGGTGGAGCGCGGGCAGGGCGGGCAGGGCATTGCGTGCCGGCTTCCTCTTTGATCGGCTGCTGCTGGTGACCACGGAGCAAGGGTGTGCGCTGGTCACTGCTGGCTCGCCGGCCGAGCCGACACCGCGGGGGTGCGTCTCGCCGCTGTTGTCGAGCGTGGCCGCCGGCGCTTTCCCGTGGTTGTCGCCGTTGTTGTTGCTGCTGTTGTTGTTGTGGCGGTGCAGCTGGTCGGCCGAGCTGTAGAAACTAATGGCACCGTTCCAGATGGCCTCGAGCTGCTGCACGACGAGCGGGTGGGCCAAAAAGTGCTTGGCTGAGGCGCGGATGGCCACTTCGAGCGTCGAGATGCGCGCGGCCGGTGCAGAAGACCCGGGCCGGGCGGCCGAGAGGCCGCCCGACGAAAGAGCGTGCTGTGGCGAGAAGGGGGGTGCACCGGGCAGGCCCTGCAGCGGGTTGAAGTCGTACGACAGGGCATCGATGAGCTCGCGGGTGGTGTACTCTTTGAGCAGCTTGATGGCGAGCAGCTCGCAGACCTTGGCGCGGTGTTTGCTGGTCCCGCGTTGCCCGGGTTGAACTGGGCTTCCTTGGCAAAACTGGAGGCAGTTGGCCATGAGGGCGTAGAGGGTGGCGCGCGAGAAGTGCTGGGCACGGATTTGCTGCTGCATGGGCTCACCAAGAACTGGGGACACCTGCGGGGACCGCAGCTGTTCCCAGGTGAGGGTTCGTCTCGGTGCGGGTCTGCACGATGATGCGCATGGCGTGGACGATGCTGTAGACGGGCAAGGCGTCGAGGTGGGAGGCCGAAAAGAGCGGGAGCAGTTGCGACGAGTGGCGGTCGCCGTCCTCGGAGGGTGTGTGGTGGCCGTGGCCGTGGCCGTGGTTGTGCCCATGTCCATTGTGGGAGTCGTCCTCGTCCTCATCGTCGTCGGCTTCTGTAAAATCGGCCGTGGCATGGCGGAGGTGGCTGTATGCCGAGCGGTGGTCATGGTGGTGGTCGTGGGGGTAGTGTGCCGGGCCCGCTTGTTCCTGGTCGACGTCGTTGTCCTCCTCGTCCAACACCATGCGCGGAATGAGCGCAGATCTGGGTCCGGGTCTGCTTCAGCGGCGTCCATGTCCGAAAGCAGTTCGTTATCGGCGGGCCTCTTGTTGCCGTGGACGGCGCGCCGCAACATGGAAAACATGTTGAATGTGGTGAGGTGTTGACGTTGATGTTGACGTCGAGTGGTGAGGTGTGAGATAAGACTTGTCGTCAGACCATCTGCCGTTGTGACGTTTACCCAATCGATGATAAACAGATATAGTCCCGAATTCCTCCCTCGCGTCCTGGCGCAATCCCTCGCCGGCGCCGGGTCGTCAACAAGGCTCAAAGGCACATCTCCGTCGCGGACAAGGAGGGAGAAAGGGAGAGAAGAGAAAAAGAGGGGGGGAAGGGAAACGGAGAGAGGATTAGCAGAAAAGGGAGACGAGACAGGGGGGGAGGGGGAGGGAAAAGGAGGCGTAAAAAGTGTAAAAGGGACGAGACAAATCTAAAGAGTAGAAATAAAAATACACAATGAAGAATCAAGAATCAAGAATCGAGCCACCGCAAACGCAAACGAGGAAGGAGATCAAAGGATGCGGACCGTCAAAAGAGCAAAGAGCCAAGACGAAAGATGGAAATGTGTGTTCTGTGACCCTCCACACACACCTTTTCTCCAAGTGCTTCTCCCTTTGCAGAGTGACGCGCGAGAAGCGCGATGGCTGTGTAAAGACGAAAGAAAAGTGCCCCAGGAACAAACGCTCCCAGTAAGATACATTAAACGACGTAACTCTCTGCCCCAGCCTGCCCAGCATCAAAATGAAGGCGGGCGCGCTATTAAAATTAAACAACGTCTGATAAGGTGATAAGGTGAAGCTACGAACCGGGGGCTGCGTGCCTAGCGCAGACACGCCGAGACTTTGGCGGCGCGAAGGCGGGTGGAGGGGGAAGAGGCGAGACAACCGAGAACTGTGGTGAGCTCGAAACTGGTCATGTGCCGTTTTGGCGAGGCGGAAAGAAAGAATATTGTACAAAGTACAAAGAAGGAATGCGGCGAGTCAAAGGATGGGAGGATAGGGTGCGAAGAAGAAGAAGCGAGAATGGGAGCGAGGGTGAGCGACCGTGAGGATCGTGAGAATGGAGAGAAACGGCGCATAAAGTTGATGAAGATGGCAAAACAAGAATCGAACGTCACATTCAGAGCATCCACAGGTAGGGGCCGGAAAGCAGGATCGTCAAAAGAGGAGAACAGGCGACACGAGTGGAGCACACCATCGTAAACACTGGATGGGCACTGGGACACTGGACCGGGGTGGCGTTGCACTGCAGAGGTCCAAAGTCGGCGCGGCTTCAGAGCGTAGAACACAGAACGGAGAGCACAGACACAAGACACAGCCTGACTGCCCGCATGAGAGACTTGAGCACGATCCTCCAAAGTGGAGATTGTGTGTTCTATGTTTTGTTCAGACAAGGCAAATGGACTCGGCAGCAATCCGGGACAATCTTCTCACTACCGCTGCATGATAAAGAATGTGCACGAGGTGTCTACATGTACGTGTATGTGTGTGGACGTGTTGGAGCGTGGAGCGTGGAGCGTATGCGTAGAGCGTAGAGCGTACGGCGTACATACAGTAGTTAGCGTCGTCAACTGTCGTTATATATGTCAGGGGAGCTGGCGAGTATGGTGAGCCTGGCGAGCATGACCATCTGACTCTTCGCCCCAAAGAGTGCAGTGCAGTGGATGTGCAGCCGTGCCCCAGCTGATACATGATGATACGCCCCGGGCTGTCTACCCAGGACTGCAGTCTGCATGTTGATCACTGTCTGGCGTCGTACGACGTATTCTTCTCGAGAATCTCTGGGAGCAGTACGCCGTAGAGGCATCTAATTTGACGCCCTCCAGTCGTTGTGTGCGTGTGGGCAGACACACATGCGGGTTGGACGAGCCGCCTTTACTTTTGGGTCGATCCCGTGGTGGCCGCACTGAACATACTGTACATATAGATACGAAGTACACCTGCACACGGCACGCTGATTGGGCAGGTGGTGTGGCAAGTTGAGAGGCGTGGAGACGTGCAGGCGATGCAGCAGGAGGGAGGGAGCAGGCTGCCAAGCATCGTGTCTGCCGGAAAGAGAGTGCAGCCGGAAAGCGCTTGCAGCAGTAGCTTGTATCTTATCCTACTGTGCTTGATCTGCTTCCAGCTTCTTGGCTCTTCGCAGACAGCAGACAGGTCCACTGTCGCCGCCCGTGATTTGGCGAGAATCTGTTCTGTGCTCTATGTGCCCTCGGCGGTATAATATACGACATGGAAAGCAGTCTGCACTTTCATGGCCAGCTTGGCCTTCTTTCTCCCTGTCTTTCTTTCTTTTTTCTGCTTCTTCCGCTGCCTTGCATATGGCTGGAACCGGATGACTCTCATAAGTGTCGGTGAAGGCCATGCACATGCTTTTCTTTGTATCCTACTTGCTACAAGTGCCTGCAAGTGCTGCAAAAAGCGCCAAAAGGGCTGCAAAGGGCTGGAGCCAGGTGCGCCTTTCTGAAAGCACAAACGAGGCTAGAATAAGGAACGACTGGGGACTGGGCAGAGGACAGAGGACAGAGGACAGAGGACAGAGGACAGAGGACAGAGGACAGAGGACAGAGGACAGAGGACAGAGGACAGAGGACAGAGGACAGAGGACAGAGGACAGAGGACAGAGGACAGAGGACAGAGGACAGAGGACAGAGGACAGAGGACAGAGGACAGAGGACGGAGGTGAGATGTGCGAGTTGAGAGTTGAGTCGAGTCGAGAGCCGAGTTGCCTTGTGAGGTGTGCATTGTCTGCCTTGTCGAGGAAGACGTTGACAGACACAAATAACGCGTGGAAGAGAAGCTGATCGGAGTTGAATCTCATGCACCTCATACGTGCGATGCGAGATTGTTGACATGCGTCGCCATGCGTCGCCATCCGTTGCCATCCTCTCGTTTTCCCTCCAAATCTGTCGTCTCTTTTCTCCAACTCCCCTCACTGCTCGCGCAGCCAACACGACATCAACCGGAATGCACCAAGAAGGCAGTTTTGGACGGACAGTGTCTACGAGAGCCAGGCCAAAGCGTTGTCTGCCGTTGCCGTGCCGGTGGCCTTGCACGAATGTGTCGTCCCCAGACTCAGTCGATTGGCTCGGCTGCAAGCAATACGCGATGCAAGCACTGTCGCGATTTTGCGTGAATGACTCGATCTGTGTTGACGCCTTTCCTTCTTCTCCTTGTCCTGGCAACTCCATGTTGGCGTCCATCTTGAATAACATCAAGACGAACACTGAGCGTGAATCAAAGAATTAAATCGACACTTCTCTGCTTCTCCACGCCGGCCTTCCGCCAACCACCGCCCACCAGCATCACCGCCTTCAGCCCAGCAGCCGCAAGGCGGTGCCGTTTCTCTCCGACCCCGCGCAGCACGCGAAACCTGCCAATTGGCCAACCATAATGCCCTGTCGTGAGCCCCAGGTTGGGAGGGGCGCACGGTGCTCGCACTGGTGACTGGTTGACTGTGACGGTGAGTGGTGACGAGCGGTGACGAGCGGTGGCCATGGCGATCGACCCGCCCGAGAGGGGAGAGCACCAAAACTTCGAGCATGCGATTCACCAGCAGCCCCGAAATGCCATCTCGCATCTCCAAAAGCCGATCCTGAGCGTCCTGCGGCCGTCTTGCAAGGTGGGCGACGACCCAGACACGCGCCTTTAGCCTGCCCAGTGCTCGCACGGCCCTGCTAGGCTGGCACTATTCTGTTAGTTGATTGGTTCGAGGGCTGAAGAACGTAAGAAGAAAGAAAAAAGTTGTAAGAGAGCCATAGCAAGGCCAGTAAAAAAAAATAGAGCCAGAAAAAAAAAAGCGAGGCGACTAGTCAGAGATTTTTCTTTGCTGGGAAAGCCTTTTCTCTCGTCCCTTGGTCTCCTCTGTTCTTTCTTCTTTCCTCCTCTCCTCCTCCTCCTCTCCTCCTGTTATACCATCTCTTCTTCAAAGGACTCACCTGTGTGCCATGAGAATACACAGCCGTCTGGCGAAGAAGCATTGGTAGAACTGCGAGACACGAGAACCCACCAGACACTCGAAATCCGCCGCTACCGCTCTTTTCACCGACGCACCTCGTCACGCAACCTTGTTTTGTCCTCCTCTCTCCTCCCTCGACCGAACCCGTTGACTCGATTCTTCTGCCGATTTGTCCTTCGTTTGATTGCAGAGATTCCGGGAGCTGACCGAGACGTAGAGCCGTCTTTGACCCTCTCTTCGTCTTCGTCTCTTCGTCTCTCTCCCCTTCTTTCTTCTTTCTTATACCCCCCCCCCCTCACCATGGCGCCTGCTTTCTTTGCGCCGGCCTCAGGCCGCGTCGTGGAGAGCGACGCCTCCGAGAAAATGGTCAGCCTCGAGCTCCAGGACGGCACCGTCTACCAGGGCTACTCCTTCGGCGCCAACAAGAGCATCGCCGGCGAGCTGGTCTTCCAGACGGGCATGGTCGGCTACCCCGAGTCGCTCACCGACCCCTCGTACCGCGGCCAGATCCTGGTCCTGACCTTTCCCCTCATCGGCAACTACGGCGTGCCCTCGCGCGACGCCCTGGATGCGCTGCTGGGCGACCTGCCCGCCCACTTTGAGTCGTCGCAGATCCACGTCGCTGGTCTGGTCACCGCCTCGTACGCCGGCGAAGACTTCTCCCACTTCCTGGCCACGTCGTCCCTGGGCGCCTGGCTCAAGGAGCAGGGCGTCCCCGCCATGCACGCCGTCGACACGCGCGAGCTGACCAAGCACATCCGCGAGACGGCTCGCTGCTCGGCCGCATGCTGCTCGAGAAGGAGGGCGGCCTGTCGGCGGCTGCCACCGTGTCGTCCACGGTCGTGCAGGGCGCCCCTGCTGCCGACGACGACATTGTCATTGACCGCACCCTGCTGGCCCCCTACAGCGCCGCCACGTGGCGCGCGCACTTTGAGACGGTCGACTGGGTCAACCCCAACGAGAAGAACCTGGTCGCCGAGGTCTCGATCCGTGCGCCCAAGCTGTACCGCCCGCCCGCCGACGCGGCCCGCAAGCACCCCTCGGGCCGCACCCTGCGCATTCTCTGCCTGGACGTCGGCATGAAGTACAACCAGCTGCGCTGCTTCCTCAAGCGCGGCGTCGAGGTCCTGGTCGTGCCCTACGACTACGACCTGGCCCGCGCCGCCGCCGCCGACGAGTACGACGGCCTGTTCTTGTCCAACGGCCCCGGCGACCCGGCCACCCTCGCGCAGACCGTCCAGAACATTGCCGCCGTCCTCGCCAAGCACCAGACCCCCGTCTTTGGCATCTGCCTGGGCCACCAGCTGCTCGCCCGCGCCACCGGCGCCAGCACCACCAAGATGAAGTTTGGCAACCGCGGCCAAAACATCCCCTGCACGTCCCTCGTCACCGGCCGCTGCCACATCACGTCGCAGAACCACGGTTACGCCGTCGACACCGCCTCCCTCGCCGCCGGGTGGCAGGAGCTGTTTGTCAACGCCAACGACGGCTCCAACGAGGGCATCATGCACACCAGCCGCCCCTACTTCTCGGTGCAGTTCCACCCGGAGAGCACACCGGGCCGCGCGACACCGAGTTCTTGTTTGACGTGTTCCTGGGCGCCGTCCAGAACTGCGCCGCCGACGCCGCGCACCTGTCGCTGCCCGTCAGCTTCCCGGCGGCACGGCGGCGGAGAACGACCGCCGGCACCGCGCGTGCACGTCAAGAAGGTGCTGGTGCTGGGCTCGGCGGCCTGAGCATTGGCCAGGCCGGCGAGTTCGACTACTCGGGCTCGCAGGCCATCAAGGCGCTCAAGGAGGAGGGCATCTACACCGTCCTCATCAACCCAACATTGCCACCATCCAGACGTCCAAGGGCCTGGCCGACAAGGTCTTTTTCCTGCCCGTCAACGCCGAGTTCGTGCGCAAGGTCATTGTGTACGAGCGCCCAGACGCCATCTACTGCACCTTTGGCGGCCAGACCGCCCTGCAGGTCGGCATCCAGCTCAAGGACGAGCTGGCCGGCCTCGGCGTGCAGGTCCTGGGCACGCCCATTGACACCATCATCACCACCGAGGACCGCGAGCTCTTTGCCCGCAGCATGGAGTCGATCGGCGAGAAGTGCGCCCAGTCGGCCTCGGCCAACACCGTGGAGGAGGCCCTGCACGTCGTCAAGGCCATTGGCTTCCCCGTCATTGTGCGCGCCGCCTACGCGCTGGGCGGCCTGGCAGCGGCTTCGCCAACAACGAGGACGAGCTGCTGGCCCTCTGCCTCAAGGCCTTTGCCGCCTCGCCCCAGGTGCTCATTGAGCGCTCCATGAAGGGCTGGAAGGAGATCGAGTACGAGGTCGTGCGCGACGCCCAGGACAACTGCATCACCGTCTGCAACATGGAGAACTTCGACCCCCTGGGCATCCACACGGGCGACTCCATCGTGGTCGCCCCGTCGCAGACCCTGAGCGACGAGGACTACAACATGCTGCGCACCACGGCCGTCAACGTCATCCGCCACCTCGGCGTCGTCGGCGAGTGCAACATCCAGTACGCCCTCAACCCCTTCTCGCGCGAGTACTGCATCATCGAGGTCAATGCCCGCCTGTCGCGCTCGTCCGCCCTCGCGTCCAAGGCCACCGGCTACCCGCTGGCCTTTGTCGCCGCCAAGCTCGGCCTCGGCATCCCCCTCAAGGACATCAAGAACTCCGTCACCCAGGTCACGTGTGCCTGCTTCGAGCCCTCGCTCGACTACGTCGTCGTCAAGATGCCCCGCTGGGACCTCAAGAAGTTCACCCGCGTGTCCACCCAGCTCGGCTCCTCCATGAAGTCCATTGGCGAGGTCATGTCCATTGGCCGCACCTTTGAGGAGGCCATCCAGACGGCCATCCGCGCCATCGACTTCCACAACCTCGGCTTCTCCGAGACCCAGGGCGCCCTCATCGCCATCGACGACGAGCTGCAGACTCCCTCGGACCAGCGCCTTTTCGCTATTGCCAACGCCATGGCCGCCGGCTACTTCCGTCGACAAGATCTGGGAGCTCACCAAGATCGACCGCTGGTTCCTTAACAAGCTCAAGGGCCTCTCGGACTTTGGCCGCCGCATGACCGGCCTCACCACGGGCGACATTGTCAAGCGCCCGGACCTCCTGCTCCAGGCCAAGCGCCTCGGCTTCTCCGACCGCCAGCTCGCCTCTTCTGGAGCTCCAACGAGATTGCCGTCCGCCGCCTGCGCCTCGAGGCCGGCATCCACCCCTGGGTCAAGCAGATCGACACCGTCGCCGCCGAGTTCCCGCCTTCACCAACTACCTGTACCTGACGTACAATGCGTCCGCCCACGATCTCACCTTTGAGGACAAGGGCGTCATGGTCCTGGGCTCCGGTGTCTACCGCATCGGCTCGTCCGTCGAATTCGACTGGTGCTCCGTGCGCGCCATTCGCACACTGCGTGCGGCCGGCCTGAAGACGGTCATGGTGAATGTAAGTAGATGGTCGGGCAGCTGTTTGATCGGATTTCGACCTGCCCCCCCCTCTTTCCGTCCGTATATGCATTGCTCCTTCCTTCAATCCCATCCTCGTTGTTCTCCCAAAGTCTGGCCAGTGCCTGGACGCGCCTTCCCTTTCCGCATGTTTCAGCAGACCATGGCTTGTTAGTTCCATTTTGGGCTCAGCGACCTCCATTCTAAGGAAGTCGCGTCCCCGCAACATGTTCCCACGGTACCTTCCTTGCTCTTTCCCTTTGACGTCACTGTTTCCCTTTCACTGCCCTCGCTCTTTCCTATCTCGTCCCTTCTTCCTGTCTTTAGTCCCGGCACTCGCGTATCATCTCCGACCGCTTCTCATGCCCTCTTCTGCCATGATCTCAACGTCTACACACTCCTCTTGCCTTATTTCAGCCTCAAAACACTTCTACGACCTTCTACAAGACGAACAAAGCTGCTAACACCACGTGAAGACCAACCCGGAGACCCTTTCCACAGATTACGATGAGGCGGACCGACTCTACTTTACGAACATTGATCTTGAGACGGTTATGGACATCTACGAGGCTGAGGGTTCGGCCGGTATCTTGGGCGCCATGAGCGGCCAGACGCCCAACATGATTGCTCTGCCCCTGATGCGTGCCGGTGCCAAGGTCCTCGGTACCTCGCCCGAGATGATCGATACCGCCGAGAACCGTTACAAGTTCTCCCGCATGCTGGACCGCATCGGTGTCGACCAGCCCACGTGGAAGGAGCTGACCTCGTTTGACGAGGCCAAGGACTTCTGCGACACGGTCTCGTACCCCGTGCTTGTGCGCCCGTCGTACGTTCTGTCCGGTGCCGCCATGAACACGGTCTACTCCGAGGCCGACCTGGCCGCCTACCTGCAGCAGGCCGCCGAGGTGTCCCGCGAGCACCCCGTCGTCATCACCAAGTACATTGAGAACGCCAAGGAGATTGAGATGGACGCGGTGGCCAAGGACGGCAAGCTGGTCGGCCACTTCATCTCGGAGCACGTCGAGAACGCCGGTGTCCACTCGGGTGACGCGACGCTGATCCAGCCCCCGCAGGACCTGGAGCGCACGACCATCCAGCGCATCGAGGAGGCGACCCGCAAGATCGGTGCCGCCCTGAACATCACCGGCCCCTTCAACATCCAGTTCATTGCCAAGGACAACGACATCAAGGTCATTGAGTGCAACGTCCGCGCCTCGCGCTCGTTCCCCTTTGTCTCCAAGGTCACGGGTGTCGATCTGATCGAGATGGCGACCCTCGCCATCATGAACCTGCCCTTTGAGGCGTACCCGCCCGTCGAGCTGGCCCCCGGCACCGTCGGTGTCAAGGTCCCGCAGTTCTCCTTCTCGCGTCTGTCGGGCGCCGACCCCGTGCTGGGCGTGGAGATGGCCTCCACGGGCGAGGTGGCCTGCTTCGGTGCCGACAAGTACGAGGCCTACCTCAAGGCGCTGCTGTCCACCGGCTTCAAGATGCCCCGCAACAACGTGCTCCTGTCCATCGGCTCGTACAAGGACAAGAAGGAGATGCTGCCGTCCATTGCCAAGCTGCAGCAGCTGGGCTACAAGCTGTTTGCCACGGCCGGCACGGCCGACTACCTCCAGGAGCACGGCATCCCCGTGCAGTACCTCGAGGTGCTGGGCAACGAGGACGACAACAGCGGCGACGAGGGCCGCAACACGCAGAAGCAAAAGGGCGAGTTCTCGCTGACGCAGCACCTGGCCAAGAACATGATCGACCTGTACATCAACCTGCCGTCCAGCAACAAGTACCGCCGCCCGGCCAACTACGTGAGCAAGGGCTACCAGACGCGCCGCATGGCGGTCGACTACCAGATCCCCCTGGTGACCAACGTCAAGAACGCCAAGATCCTGGTCGAGGCCATGGCCCGCCACTACGACCTGGCGGTCAACCTGCGCGACTACACCACCAGCCACCGCACGGTCGTCCTGCCCGGCCTGGTCAACGTGGCCGCCTTTGTGCCCGGTCTGGTGGCCGCCGGCGGGAGCGCCGACCTGGAGGCCGTGACCAAGGCGTCGATTGCGTCGGGCTTTAGCATGATCCGCGCCATGCCCGTGGGCGTCGACGGTGCCATCACCGACGTGCGCACGCTCAAGCTGGCGCAGCAGAACAGCCGCCGCGGCAGCGTGTACTGCGACTTCAACCTGTCTGTGACGGCCACGTCGACCAACGCCAGCCAAATCAGCCAGGTCGTGTCCGAGGTCGGCTCGCTCTTCATCCCCTTCCACCACCTGTCGGACAACATCAGCAAGGTGGCCGCCGTGACGGCGCACTTTGAGGCGTGGCCCACGCACAAGCCGATTGTCACGGACGCCAAGACGACGGATTGGCCTCGCTGCTGCTGCTGGCCAGCCTGCACAACCGCCGGATCCACGTCACGAACGTGACCTCGCGCGACGACGTCCACCTGATTGCGCTCAGCAAGGAGAAGGGCCTGCAGGTGACCTGCGACGTCTCCATCGACGCGCTGTACCTGTCGCAGACCGACTACCCCGGCTGCCCCTGCTGCCGACGGCGGACGACCAGGCGGCGCTGTGGGAGCACATGGCCGTCATCGACGTCTTCTCGGTCGGCAGCCTGCCCTACCAGCTGGCCCACTGGCTGCAGAGCCAACAGGCGGACAGCGCGAAGGCGAAGGCGAAGGCGACGTCGACCGAGGTCGATGTCGACGTCGCGGCTGGCATCGCGGACGCCCTGCCCCTGCTCTTCACCTCGGTCGCGGAGGGCCGCCTGACGCTCGACGACCTCCGTGCCCGCCTGCACGACAACCCGGTCCGCATCTTTGAGCTGCACGACCAGGCCGGCACCGCCGTCGAGATTGAGCTGAACCGCCCCTACACCGTCCCGGCCGACAGCGCCTCGCCCTTTGCTGGCCGCACCATGCGCGGCGCCGTGCAGCGCGTGACCTTCCAGGACGTGGCCGTCTGCCTGGACGGCGAGCTGCTGTCGCTGCCGGGCCACGGCAAGGACATGTCGACGCACAACGCCATGCCGGCGGTGCCGCAGACGCCCGTCTCGCCCCTCATCAAGGCACAACAGCAGCAGCAGCAGCAGCAGGACACCACCCCCGACAGCCCCCACGGTGGCCGTCGCCCGTCGGCGCTGCTCGCGAGCGCCCTGCGCACCCGCGTCGGCCTCGACGCCGCAGCTGCCGGTGCGTCGTCCACGCTCCTGCCGTCGGCTGCGCTGGGTGGCCACGCCACGTCGGCCGTCGCTTCTTCGCTCCATGCTGTGACCGAGGACGCGCCCTACGCCCTGCTGCCCGCCCCCGCCGCCACCGCGCTGGCCGTGCCCTCGGCGCTGCCGTCGCTGCTGTCGCAGGCCTCGGCGTTCAAGAACAAGCCGGTGCTGTCGGTGCTCGACTACGAGCGCGCGGACCTGCACCTGCTGTTCACGGTCGCCCAGGAGATGCGCCTGGGCGTGCAGCGCGAGGGCGTGCTGGACGTGCTCAAGGGCCGCGTGCTGTGCACGCTCTTCTACGAGCCGTCGACGCGCACCTCAGCCTCGTTTGACGCTGCCATGCAGCGCCTGGGCGGCCGCACCGTCGCCGTGGCCACGCAGCACTCGTCGGTCCAGAAGGGCGAGACCCTGCAGGACACGATCCGCACACTCGGCCAGTACGGCGATGCCGTGGTGCTCCGCCACCCGGACGAGCGCAGCGTCGACATCGCCCGCCGCTTCAGCCCCGTCCCCGTCATCAACGGCGGCAACGGCGCCCGCGAGCACCCGACGCAGGCGTTCCTGGACCTCTTCACCATCCGCGAGGAGCTCGGCACCGTCCAGGGCCTGACCATTACCTTCTTGGGCGATTTGCGCTACGGCCGCCCCGTGCACTCGCTGGTGCACCTGCTGCGCCACTACCACGTGCAGGTGCAGCTGGTCGCCCCCGCCGGCCTGGCGCTGCCGGCGGTGCTGCGCGACGAGCTCGCGTCGCGCGGCCAGCTGCTGAGCGAGGCGCAGTCCCTGACGCCGGAGATGGTCGCCCGCAGCGACGTGCTGTACTGCACGCGCGTGCAAAAGGAGCGGTTCCCGAGCGAGGCGGCGTACGAGCAGGTCAAGAACGCGTACCGCGTGGACAATGCGACGCTCAAGCACGCCAAGACCAACATGATTGTGATGCACCCGCTGCCGCGCAACGAGGAGATTGCCGAGGAGGTGGACTTTGACCAGCGGGCGGCGTACTTCCGCCAGGTGAGTTTTCTCCGCGTACCTTACGATTTACGAACCCCCCCCCAACCCAAACATGACACTAACATCACAGATGCGCTATGGTCTGTACATCCGCATGGCCCTGCTTGCCTTGGTCATGTCGACGTAAGAGAGGACAGATCCGGAGACTGCGGGGGGTGTTTTTTTTTTGTTTTTTGTTCTTTTTGTTTCTTTGTTGTGGACGTGGAGAACCAGTGAAAAGAAAGTTGAAAAGTTTTTGATTTCTTTGCATTTCTCTCAATTGGTCGGGTGTTTTTCTGTTTCGTTTTCTTTCTGCTCGGTTCACCGGTTTGCATTTTCTTTTCCTTTTCTTCCTCTTTGCATTTCATCTTCATTCTTCATCGCATCTCCTTTGCTAGCTACATAAATCACGCAAACAGGAGCGTAGACTATACACCACACATGGGCTCGGAGCCTCTGCATTGGGTGAACGGTGTTTTCTTGAGCATGGCATGCGTGCCATCGTTTTTTTTATCATGATTGGGGCGTTTCTATATATTCCATGTGTACTATTTTGGGCGGCGTGGGTTCTGCGTTACGTACGTTGCGTACGTTGCGTATATTACGTGTATATGGTGTTTGAGCGTGTTTTCGGATACCATTTGGGTTCATTAGGAATTTGGGTGTATTCTTTTAGATTATGTATAATAGTAATATGTGTTTTCTGTCATATGCTTGCTTCGTGTCTTGTGCTCTCGTCTATTTTCTCTTCTCTTGGTCTCTTGGTCTCTTGGTCTCTGGTCCCCCACGCTTGATGATGATACATCAAAGTTTCTCACTGTATCTCGTCACCTCGTACGTCTTCATATCCACACCTCGCCCTCCGCCTACGGGCTCAGCCGCTTGACGGTCCAGGTTGCCTTGCCATCGGCCTCCTCGCCCTCCACCCGGTCATACACAAATCGGTCGTGCAGCCGGTTCTGCCGGCCCTGCCAGAATTCCACCCGCTCGGGCACAATGCGCAGCCCGCCCCAGAACTCGGGCACTGGGATCTGCGGGTCATCTTCGCCTTCTCCACCACCCTTGCCAAACCGCTGCTCTGCCTCGGCGACCCACCCTTCCAGTTGTGCTCGGCCGTCGTCCTCCGTGTCCTCGTCGCCCTTGGGCACCAGCGTGGCCGACTGCCGCGACGCCCATGCACCAATGCGCGATCCCCGCACCCGCGTGTCAAAGTACACCTGCGACTCGTCGGCCGGCAGCCGTGACGCCCGCCCCTCGACACGCACCTGCCGCTCCTGTGCCTCCCACCAGAACGTCAGGGCCGCCCAGGGGTTGCCTGTGGCGCCAAACAGGTCGGCGGCCTTGCGCGATGTGCCAAAGTTGGAGTACAAGACAAACCCCTGGTGGTCCAGCTCCTTCAAGTAGACCACGCGCGCGCTCACGCGGCCCGACGGCAGACTCGCCGTCGACAGTGTGCACGTCTCTGGGTGCGCAATCTGGCCCACGGCCTTGGCCTCGGCGAACCAGGCGTGGAACTGCGCAATGGGCGACGTGGCATCCAGGTCGCGCTGCCGGAGACCGCCGCCGGACTCGTGCTGCAAAAACTGGCCGGCGCGACCGGGCGTGGACGTGCCGGAGGCCGACGCCGACGCCGACGCCGACGCCGAGTCGGTGGTGGCGATGCCGGCGGCGACCTTGGCCGTGTGGGCAGCCGCGCGGGCGGCAATCGCAGCTTGACCGGCGGGGGAGGACAGGGGAGTGTCCGGGGACGGTGCGACTATGCTGTCAGTATTTGTACCGGCAAATGTCATGTTTCAAACCGAACTCGGGTGGTAGGTGACAGGTGACGTACAGATCAGCTTCTCGGTTTTGGACGAGGAACCCGCAACAGGCGGGGCCGGCGAGGGCGGATAGAGGGCCATTGTGCTTTTCTTGTTGCGCAGTGGGTTGGTCGGAGTGCAAAAAAGCTTGCTGTCGTGAACGGGCGTGAAAAGAAAAAGACGTCGTGCAATGACGCTTGAGACACGTTTGTGCAAACCAAGCGAAGGTGGCGAGAGACGGCGTCGCATGCAGACGGCCACGCTCCCCCAGAGTTGTGCAAGTCAATTGGGGTCAATGGAGCGTTGTCTTGGGCGTGCTGGCGTGCTGGGAGAGGTGTGAGTGGTGTGAGTGCAGGAAAGAAAAAAAGAGGGCAAGACACAATTTGTCTCGAGTGAGACAACGTCGGAAGATGTGTTGATGAGTCAATACGCTCATTAGAAAGTGGAAAGTTCGTTCCTTCCTACAATAAACGGTTCCTTCCGTTCGAGAGAGGAAAGAGACTAATTGAATCACTATGCGTAATGGCAGGAAGCGCGAGTTGCCGTTTACAGAAGGTCCATTCCAAGAAAAAAGTTGGGTGATAATGCACGTGACAGTTTTGGCGTGATTTCCATATCTCCTAATCTGGACAACTTTCTTTGTGCATGAAGATTCGAGACACTCTACAACGTACATACTTCAACTTTGATCCCTCGCCTGATTTTTCGTTACTTGTACAGATCAGGCCACTTTACTTTCGACATGTTTCGACACGAGCCGTCCCGAGGAAGTCGTGAGACTTGACTTCCGAAGAATTGGCAGCCCTGCGTTATACCGGTGCTCGAGCCATCTTCGAACTGGTTGAATTCCAATGACCCTGAGAAGACCACACGATAGCCAGCCAACGCATCAAGCATGAGGACAGTCAAGAAGCTGTGGAAGTCGAATTACCATTAAACACTATTCATTTCTTTCTCCCAGTATCGGAAAAGGAGCATAGCATACATGCGTGGGGTATGATCATACGGCGATGACGACAAAATTCAAAGAGATGAAGGGACGAAGCAAAACGAAAGAAAAAAAAAAACGCCAGAACCGCTGATGGTCGCTTGCAGAGATGATGAACATAACATGAAGAGAGAAACAGGAGAAAGTGGAGAAACAAGAGGAGAACGCCAGAATGCCGCAGCGGAAAGATGGAAACAAAAAAGTTTTTTCTGACAGAAAACACAAATCAAAAGGAGAGAGAAGAAAAGCGACTGGGCCAGACGCCAGGCAGTGACAGCTTGCATCACCAGTCATAGACGGCGTACCGGCCATACGACTCGGACCGCGAGGACACGTGCCGGCGCTGCATGTTGCTTGGAAAGTTGAGCGAGATGACCTTGCTCGTGTCCACGGCGACCAGATGGCGACTCTCGTCTTGCCTGGCGGCGGTCGACGACGTCGCGCCGTCCACCAGTGCCTCTTCGGGCGGCGTCATGATGGCAGGCACCGGCTTCGCCTTGGCGCCCGCTGGCGCCCGCTTCGCTGTGGGTGTTGTGGGTGCTGTGGTCGTGGGTGCTGTGCTTGTGGACGGGGTGGCCGACGCCCGCCGTGCGCGCAGGGCCTGCGCACCCGCCCGGCGCATGTCCGCCTGCGCGTCCGCCAGCAGGTCCGCATCCATCAGTGGCAGGATCCGGTAGCCGAGGTTCTGCATGATGCAGCGCTCGGTGGCGGCCAGTTGCGCGCCGGTCCAGAGAGCGCAGGGCCCCGGGCCGGTCGAGGTTGAGGTTGACGTTGACGTTGACGTTGATAGGGGGGATGTGCCCCACGCCGTACAGTAGGCCTGCGCCGGCTGCTGGCTGACAAACCCGTCGTCGGTAAACTTGGCGGCAATGACGAGCGCGGCGAGGACAATCACTTCGGGGAAGACGGCGTCAATGTGGAGGCCGCGCAAAGCGTCCGAGGACGGTGCAAACAACGTGGGGAACGTGGGCGACAGCGGTGAGGGCAACGTGTGCCGCTTCTCGGGGCCGGTGGGTGAGGCGAGCGTTGCCGGCGTGGCTGCCGGCTCGTTTGGTGCCGTCGTCGGCGGCGGTGTCAGCGGGCACGTCAGCGGGCACGTCAGCGGGCACGTCAGGCGCCAGGAGCGGGCAAAGCGGCTGTCGAGCGAGTCCAAGATGCACACGGCGAGGGCGACGGTGTCCAGAGGCAGCTGGGCACGGGCGAGCATGGCCTGGACGAGAGCGACCGAGGGCGTGGCCAGCGAGGCAGCGGGCGGCAGCAGATTCACAAGATGGACGGCGGGGCCGAGCAGGGAACTGTCGGTAGTGGCAGCACCGGCAGCGCCTGCAACACTCGAGAGACTGTACGCTCCCGCATATGGGCTCTGGGCGAGCGACGAGGCGTGGCTGGAGGGGGGCGGCGTCGGCAAGTTGGAGAGCGGGCGGTAGGTAGACCTGAAGTAGTCCTCATCATCGTCGTTGTCGTCTTCGTCGTCGTCGACCTCCTCGTCCTTGTCGTCGCCCAGAAACAGGTCCTCGTCGTCAATGGCTGGTGCATCGGCAAGCTTGTCCGCATGTGGTGCTGCCGGTGCTGTTGGTGTTGACCGAGGCACTGTGTTGTCGGCTGTGGTGACCGGCCCTGGGTAACCCGCCAGGACCGCGGCGTCCGCAAACTGCATTGGGCGCGTGCGAGGGGAGAGAAGAGTCGTCAGACGAGAGGGGTGAAGTCGGAAGCGGGGACCGGCTTTTCGAGATTTGGAGAGACACTCGGAGAACAGTGGTGGTGCGTTGTCAGTTGGGTCGCACAAACAGGGGGTTGTAGCTTTGGCTGGCCTTCTCGACGTCGTGTGATGACTTGTGTGTTGACAAAGTAGGTCGGCGTGTTGTAATATGTAGTTGTTGTGATGTTGTTTAAGGTCTATGTTCGTAGTCGTAGGCTTGTTTTTACCGGACAACAGCCGTGGAAACTGACAAAATGCACGTTGTCGTCCAAGGGGAATCGCCCATCGTTTGATGGGGAGAAGGGAGAAAAGGAACAAGTCGAGATGGAGAGAGGAGAGGCAACAGAAGAAGTATAGAATAAGAAGAAGCTAACAAGAAATAGGATAGAGGAAAGAGAAAACGTCAGGGTGAGAAACCAGGGGAATAAAAGAAAAACAAAGTCGAGAATGCATAGGAAAACGAAAACGAGAACGTGCTTTGCACTTTGCTGTAGCTGGCCCGAGGGTTTGCTCTGCAAATACGAGCCAAATACGAGCACGCGACCGGAGAGCGGTGAGGCCCTGTTTGTATGTCTGGCTTGTGTGGCTTTTCTGGCTTGTCTGGCTTGTTTGGCTTGTTTGGCTTGTTTGGCTTGTTTGGCTTGTTTGGCTTGTTTGGCTTGTTTGTGGGTGTGTTTGGTTCGGGGCTTATTTGGCGGCGTCCCTGTTCTGTCTAGATCGACGCCAATGAAGCCAGCAAACCGAGAGAAAAGGAGGACCCTAGGGACCCCTCTCTGGCTTGAAATCCTTGGATCCTCGAGAGATGTGTTGGCAAGCCGTTTCTTTCGTCTTTATTAATGAAATGGGCAGAACCCCCGACTTGATTGTGTAGTGGGAAAAGAGATGTAGAGGATCAAGCAAGACTCAGCAAACAGAGACGACAAAAGTGAGGCGAAGTTGAGAAGATAGAAGAGAGAAGAGAGAAGAGAGACGAGAGAACCAAATAGTCAGAGAATTGGACGACCAGCAAAAGGGAAACAAGGAAAGGCAAGAGGGGGGAGAGGGGAAAAGAGATGAAGCTGGAAGATCTACACTGATGTTTATTATCGGCCCAGAGAATTATGAGGCCATGGGAAAACAAAGAAAGGAGGTGTCGACAGGTTGGCGTACGTCTCTGCTCCGGGGTATGAGAGAGTGAATACCATTAATTTTGTACGCATATTTATGTGTGTACACAGTTTCTGTAATAATTTTTATATTACCGCGGCCGGACCTGGGGTATTATCGATAAAGAGCTGGGCAGACAAAAAAGTGTACATGTAAATGGCAAAAAGTGGTAATAAATCTGCACACCGTCTATTTTGGCGGTGGCCGTGCCCAGCAAGCGAGGTATGGTATGGCCAGGGAAACGCCCAGAGAAACGCCCAGCAAAGCCCCCCTTTTGGTACGGACACATCCTGTAGATGTACAAGGACGGAGCCTGGAGAACGACTGTAAAGCAAACATGAATGGCGTTTGGCCAAGCTGGGCATTGCGTATTGCGCGAGAAGCACCAGTGGGCAGAACAGTGGACTGGAATGACAGGGTTAAAGCTGCGAACGGGGCTGCAAACGGGGCTGCGAGCGGGGCCAGGGTATGTAAGATACTACTGAGTACGGAGAGGCGCAAAAAAGAGAGACCGGGAACGCAAAGACAGCCAAACACGATGCAGCGCAGCCCACACTAGCAATAAGGCGAGAGCGAAGAGGGGGGGCGGAGTGCATGTGAGTGGGGTGGGAAGAATAAAGAGAGAAGGGGGTGAACGCACATGAGAATGGAAATGAAAATAAAAATAAAAATGAATAAATGAAGGTGACAAAGGGGAGACGTGGGAAGAGCGATGCGGTGGGTGGAATACGGAAACATCTTGCAAGCTTGTAAGAGAAAGCCAGTGAAAGGCAAAATATGTAAGACGAGGGGCTGAGATAATATCACGACGGGAACAGAGTTGAGGGAATAAAAAGTAGGAATAAGAATGAGACAATGAAACAATGAAACGATGAAAAAAGAAATGAAAAAGTCAGGAAAAATCAACCAGAAGCGAGAGCAGCGTGAGATTGAACATAAACACAACACGCCGGCCCAACCGGGGCTGAATACGGAATACGATTTGCAGGGTAGAGAGCAGCGCGGATTTGGCCGTCGACAGCCGTATGCAGACGCAAGAGAACGTCGTATTTCGGACGTTGTCGACAAGAGGCTGCACGACGGCCCCTCAGAATGGATGAGGAGATGCAGAGGTCCCTGCCGGAATTTTCTTGGATTTTATGTGGTCTTTCTTAGATGCTTTCTTTGCTTGGCTGGCTGAGCACGGGCTTGGCCTGGGGTTGACCGGTAAATTTTGATAAATTTGTATGCAGGACGCAGAACGCAGTACGCTGTTCGGATCATCTCACTCGCAGTACGACGTACGGTCCGATCTCCGTGACTTTGTAGGATGCTTCTTTCAGCCCAGTGAGTACAAAGGCTGGAAGGAAGAAGGATCGTACTTTTTGCAAATATTTAAAGGACGAAATTCAGACGACAGAACGACAGGGGTCGTCAACAAACTGTCTTGCAATCCACAGCGCCATAGCACTCGATGGCAGGCTACAGTGTACATGTACATGTATCTTACATACTTTGTAGCTCAAGACCTTTGTAGCTCACGACGGAATGGCACCCTCAGAGACAAGAGTGACTCCGCTGGCTGGCTGGTCAGGGGCAATGACACCCGAAAAGGAAATGGGCGGTTTGGGTGCACGACAACGCCGCTAGGAAACGCCAGGAAACGCCAGAAAATTGAATTCAGTGGACAGTGGGCCGGCGCACAGTCCAGAAGGCGGTCTGTTGGGTGGCTGTTTTCATATTTACGGCGTATTTCTGCTCTCCGGTGCTCGCAATTACGAGGACAACATCTGCCAGGTAAGACATCTTACAACAGACGAACGCTGGACAAATTGGAAGAGCCACGCAAGACACACGGCATATGTATCCAGATCTCAACAAACCCAAAGGAGGATAAGCTGCACGTTAGCCAGGGGCGCCTTGAGCATAAGGGATCTGCAAACCCTTCTTTTTAGGCGGGTTTCGCGGGTTAATGATTAATAAATCTAACTGGTTTTTGGCACGCTTGGCGCCCTTTTGGAGAACTATTATTTTGTGAATTATCTGCCAACTACATACCATGAATACGTCGGGAACAAAGACCTGTTTCGATAGCCCTCGTTTCTCGGGTTTGGCTCAGGGGCAACCAGAAAAAACGGCAGGAAAAAAAAGACGTCGAGAAAAAATAGAAGACCCAAAAAGTCCCAAAAAGTCCCAAAAAGGGGCGGGCGCTGATGTGCAAATCGGCCGACTAGCCGATGGCGTGGGTTTCGGTTTCAGTACGCCGTAAATGGGCCTTTTTTTAGTCTCCGTGCTGTCCGGCGCAGCTTGTCAGAGACAGAAGTGGACAATTGCAATGGCGCGTGGTGGGACATGAGAGAGACGTGACGCCAGGGGTAGCAAGCGCGCGTTGGCGTTTTCTTCTTTTGCTTCTTTTTTTTCTTTTTTTTTTCTTTTTTTTGGCAGGGGCGTATCTCGGTGAAAAGTACATGTATGCGTACATATTGGCAGGACGTGGAGCATGTTCAAGAGTAATGCTCCGCTGAAAGGGAATAAAGGAATTGCAAAGCGACCTCGGTTGATCATAAGCCTCCATCCTATGGGCTTGCAATATCTTCTGACATGGACATCGACGTACATGTACGTCGCAAGATACGAACCCTGCTGGTACTCTTGGACCTGCAGATTGTCAACTTCAAGGGACAAAGGGTCTCAACCAGTCTTGGGATACCCAAGTTAATACGCATATATGCAGGACCCGATCGAGGTGTACGCGGCTTGCCTGGCCTTGTTGCTGGCCTTGTTGGCCTGTCGACCTATTCCCTGTTCTTGTCGACCTAAGGGCATGCGAGTTATTTATGGGCATGCGAGTGTGACGTGCGAGGGAACAATTGTCGAGGTATCTTACAAAAAGAGGGCTGAGGGTTGGCTCGGTTGGCTTGTTGACCCCAAAAGCTCCTTGTACATGTACCCGTACGACGTACGACGTACTTGGACTCGCTTTCTCGATCGCGTTTTGCCTCTTGATGTGGACACGGCAGAAAAGGGGCAAGAGGCAGCGTGCTGAACACTGCTCCACCCTTTGTTTCCAAGAAAAGATCATGCTTTTTTGGGAGCTATTTTGCTCTCGTTTTGCTTTTTTTTTTGTTTATTCGACGCTAAGATCGAGTCCACCACGCCAAAGATGCCCATAACATCTTCGCAGTACGTATTTTTCTGCAGCTGAACGAGTAAAACTCAGCAAGTGAACTGAATTGCTTTTTCTGCCTGTTATATTGTTCTGCCTCTCGTCGGAGCCATCCTCTCACATTGCTGAGCTGAGCCGCCTGCCGAGACTGCACAGAACATTCCTGCTTGCCCCTGAAAAGAGGGTGAGGTTCCAGTTTAGTGTCGGGCTTCACGTCAGCGGTTGCCCGATGCCACATCTCGCTCAAGATCGAGACCAGGACATCTGCGAACATGCCGTGCCAGAGGGTTTCACTCTGTGCTTTCTGGTAGAACACATGCATGATACTTTGTCGATTACGAATGAAAAAGGGGTCGAATGATGACGACGGCTTTACGAGATGGTAGAACGGAACAACAGAATCAGCGGACGCGTCAAAGTGAGGCATATGTCTGATAGAAAAAGACCGCAAGCCGGCATCAGGACAGGAAAGCCGAGGCGCAGCGGCACAAAGACCACATCAAAGAGGTGTCGCGGTAAGGAAGAAGCCTGGAATGGAGCTGTTCCTACATTCAGAATAGGCACTGCAACCGAGCCGCTCAAAGGCTCAAGAACTTCAAGTGCAACTGAACGAAATACACTTCTTTGCCCCCGGAAAAAAAGGGAGGGAAACAATCGAGGAGAGAAGGGAAAAGGCCAACTAGCGAAAAGTCGAAGACCAAGACAGATAGGATGGAGAGTATTTCCGGAGAGCAACGCTTGAAATCTCGTCGCCTTGCTCTCCCCTCCTCACATCGCCGAATCAGCTGACGGAGGGATCATGTCGTTCCCGCAAGTACGTTGGCTCAATCTCATTTGTTCAAATACTTGCATTCCTCACCTCGATTCGTTCCCTTCTTCTTTCTGCTCTTTCTTCCCCTCATTTGTATCCCGTCCCTGGGCGAGCGGGACGGCAAAGTGAACAGCGTGGCGACGGCAGAGCTGTGTGGGAGGCATCTATGGGGGAGACATTGACGAGTCAAGGAGGGTATTCGACGTACGCGAGATGGAAAACGATGACGACGCGCCCAGCACGGCATCGTGTTTCGTCTCCTATTCCATTTCCTTTCCTTCTCTTCCTTCCACGCATCGTCTTCTCGCATTTTCCCGGCCGCCTCGTGTCTTGGGCAAGAAAATGCTTTTTTTTTGGCATTCTTTTCATTTTCTTTTCTTTAGGGTGTGTCTGCCACATCGTTTTTTTATACCGTCTCGGCTGCAGCTTCTGGTACTTTGCTTGCTTTCGGCTCGGCTTGCGGGCTGACAAGCCAAATTCGCTCTGCTGAGATGGGTCGACATAAGTGCGCCTCTATTCGCAACATCACAATGGCGACATGTCCGGAAGTAAGGGTACTGCAAAAGAATTGTGCACCCTTGTTAGTGCCGATATTGGATACGTACCCTTCAATATCAACGTGTGAAAGGCTTCTCTGACATCGCAGCCTGGATGCATTGGGAGGCTACCATGCCTCCCCAAGGTGCGGTTGGATGATGGCAAGGAAAGTTGACACTTTTGTCTCAATCTTTCCGTTATTCTATCTTGAGACTTTAGAAGAGAAGGACAGACGAAGAAGTGAGCTCTTCTCAAAGTCAATAACCGCCCTTTCCAACCGCTCGAGTCAGCAGGAGGAGGATGCAATCTGTTGACCATTTCCTCCCGATCCAGTAACTCGTGATGGAAACTTATCGGCTTCAATTGTCGGGACAGGCAACAAGCCGAACTGACAAAGAGCAGTATTCCTCAGTATAGGAATAAAAAATAATAGAGCAATTGGCAAGAACAAGTATGAACCTTCAACACCTCATACAAGCCTAACCATTTCAAATCAAAATGAAGACAAAGTGTTCCAAAGTACGTCGCAGAGGGCACCCGTTTTCATGGCCAGACACCAGCCGCACAACGCCATTTTGGGAGGCTGCAAGGTGTTTTGGTTGGCCGATAGCCTCTTAGCAGACATTGGCTTGGCAAGGCTGGTCCGACAACAGTCAACAAAGCTGGCAACACCCGACGACAGTCGGAACGAAGAACAGAGGAACTGAGAGACCAAATTAACCACCGTCTGTGTGTTGTTGAGTTGCTGGAACTTGTGTCGTAGCATTGAAATGGTGTCATTCTCGGGGCCAGGGCGGTCATGGCCATGACAGAATGTGTGGAAGGCAAGGCAGAGATAGCAACTGTGGGTGGCGGCCGGTGTCGTTGCAGTGCACAAATATACGTTTGAAGACAATGTAGACTTGTAAAGAAAGAAAACGCGCCTCAAAAAGAACCGCCCATTAAAGACTAGAAAATAAAGAAAATAAAGAAAAGGGAAGAGGAAAATTGTCCGAAAGTGCCATGACGGGAGTGTTGTGCAATAGCCTTGCCGCAAGGTCTCCTCAGTCTCCTCAGAACACAAACCCCTGACCGACCGGGATGGTTTCAGGCATTGAAGCCAATGCCGCACATCAGACACCGGAACTGTGCGGTTTTCCCTTTGTTCTCTTGCTGCGGCATGGAATCGGATGGCAGACAAGACAATCAAAGATGACAAAGGTCAGATGTCCGATCGAAAATGGCGAAACCACCAAGCTATTTCACGCCTGTGATATATCGGACAGGCTGTCACCCGATGTCTGCCGTTTATGCGTTCTCTAACTAAAGCTTGCTTGTCAAGCACCCGGGAGTTTTCAGGGTTTCTAGGGCTTCCAGGGTTCCCCGCTGTCTCGGGATTTCTCCTATCTTTGTTTACACTCCGTTTATTTCGCAGATGAGTCAATGGACTGGGTGTGGTGAACTTAAAGTGTCACTGGAATCAGCTAGACTACAGAATGATGATTAATTTTTCTGGAAGATTGGCTTGATTGAGAAAATAAACCTCCCAGTAGTCTACCGAAATACAGTTTGCAATAAGGAGAGATAAGTCAAACGGAGACAGTAGATCAGAGGAAGCACAAGTCCTTGAGGGCCAAAAAAAAAAAGAATGTACCCAGACATTTGTATCGAGAGCGCGAAAAACGGAGAAAAAAAGGGAAAATAGGAATTAAAAAAACTAGAAGCTAGGAAAAACAGGAAAAACAGGGGAAAAAAGAGAGATAGGGGTTTCTAGTTTTCCTCGTTACGTTGAATCCCGAGGAGAGGATGAGCAGGAGAGGGGATGACAGCGACAGGAGAACAAAACGTGTGTGAGTGAAGAGAAGAAAGAGAGAGGGAGAGAGCCAACTTGTTTTGTCACCAATATTTCCCATTTCCTCCCCTTGAAAGTGTTTTGTCCTCCTCCAAAAGAGCGAGCACACAGAAAAAGATAGAAAACAAAAAAAAAAGATAGCCAGGCTCCGCCCTCTTTCCCTCCCTCCGACCTCCCAGCTCCTGCGCCTCGCGTCCAGCCTCGGAAACTCTCTCTTGGGTCGTCCATGTCGCGGAGTAGAAGGGTACCTTACTCCTTGGCAATGACGGCTGCTTTGCTTTGTTAGCGGTTGGTTTTTGACTGACTTGCCTTGTAGAAAGTAAAGGGACCTTTCTCTCTCTCTCTCTCTCTCTCTCTCTTTCTCTCTTTGAGGACGTACCAGTCTGGATCACTTGTGTGATCTGGGGAACCAGGGACTTGTCAACCAGGCTGTTGACATCGAAGCTGCTGACGCTGTTGATCAGGCCAAAGTTGAGGTTGCCAAAGTTGAGCGTCGACAGGTCGAAGCCGTTGAACAGGCCCAGCTGGGCCAGCTGCAGGACCATCTGCAGCTGCTGGAACTCGAGGAGCGACTGCAGGCTGAACTGGCTCTGCTGGAACAGGTTCTGGAAGCCCAGAATGTTGAAGTTGTTGACCGAGCCGAGCTGGGCCAGCAGCTGCAGGTCCAGGCTGTTGACAACGTTGAGATACTGGAAGTTCTGGTTCTGGAAGCTGAGGTTGTTCAGCTGCGACAGGTCGAACGAGGTACGGGCCGAGACCTCGGAAGCCGGGGCGGCAGTGGCAAGAGCGGCGAAAGCGCCAATGAGGATGCTGGTGGTCTTCATTATGAAACGAGTTGGGGGCGGGGGGGCTTTGGGGTTTCTGAAAAAAAAAAAAGAGAGAGAATAGAAGTCAAAATGAATTAAAAAAGTAGTTGAAAAACAAAGAGCACAGCTAGGCGACTGTTAGTTTGCAGTCTTTTTTGGTTTCTTGGGATCAAATGAAGACTCACCTCGAAATGTTTTGATAAAAGAATAGAATGAGTGAAGCGAGCGCAGCTGGGATCTGTCAGTAAACGTCGTGAGGAAGAAGATGATCACAATAAATGTAGGGAGAAGGGTGGTATGTATCTATAGACGAATGGAAGAGAGAAGATGGGAATAGAAGGACTCACCTCTGAAAAGAAAGAATGACTGAAGATGGGCAGACTGAAACCGAAAGATGCTTGAGTGAATGAGAGAATAGAGACAAAAAGAAGACAGATGAAAGGACGACGGGAGAAAGTCTTATATACTTGAAGAAGGGGAAAGCAAAAAAAAAGAAGAACAAAAGAACAAAAAAAGAGAAAAGCATCCCACGATATACGGCACAATCCACAAAACGCAAAGGCATGAGCCAAGACAAACTTTGCCAAGCCAGATGGCAGAGAAAGTCTCCTGCTGCTCCTTCCCTCTGACACGGTCCGGGTCCTGTCTTGTCAACACATCCGAGGGCAACGAAGGGGGAGGGGATTGTCAGGTGTTGCCGGATAGAAACGAAGGTGGCTAAATCGGGGGCACAGAAAAGGAGGGGACAAAACGAGTGGGACAAAACGAGTGGGATGGCAGGAAGACGGAAGGGGGAATCTTGGTCTGGAGCCCTTGACATCAATTTAGAGTATGGTCGGAGCAAGATCGGGTGGAACATTATGACAGTAAGGCAGGAATGGGAGACAGGGGCCTGGAAATCAATGTGGGTGATGCACAATGGACGAGCACGAGGAGAGAGAGCGCCAAAGAGACGGGAAACAAACATATGCACTACAGCGGGTGCCAGGGCTAGTGGAAGAAACAGAAGCCGGACAGGGGAGAAAGAGAGAGACGAGAAACAGGCAAAAAAGAGCATAGACCAGGCGAAAGGCAACAGGAATGACAGGGATCAGCATCATCGAGGCCAACGTTGACAGCTCCCGGAAGACCATCTGGCCGAAGCGTGGAGGAGCCTTGAGCTTGATGGCAGATAAGCATCGGAGGTGGGTAGTACTCCACAACTCCATACAGATGGGGAAGGGGTAGGAGGAGGGCACACACCTTCGAGGGGCCGCCGCCAAGCTGGACTGCGAGGCTTTCGCGGCAAGGGATAGGTGACGTCGAAAAGACGCATCGGCTGGCACGTACGTCGTAAGCTTAATCTTACTACTAGCCTCGGTGCGGATCGAGCCCATTGCGCCGTTGCGTGTCTATTGGTTCCCGATGCGATTGTGAGTACGACGCTGGGTCACTGTCGAGACTGTACATAGGGCATGCCAAGCCGGAGGTCGATGAAGCAGAGACATGATCAAAGACAAAATAGAGTAGAGACGGCCCAGCATAGCGACGTTCGTCGTGGACACGCCTCGTTAACACGGGGTACGGTTACGGAGTACGTTTACGGAGTACGGGGCTGTGGTGCTTGTTTTGACTGAGCTGCAAGGAGCATCGACACAGGGAGTGGACGTAGTGTGCAGTCAAAGAGCGTGTAAGTGTACTGGGTACTACTCGTTGGCTATGTAAGTGTGGAAGAGAAGCACACCGCTGTGCTCCCTGATCGACGTCGAGTGTGGCCAGCTTTCCGTTTCGCAAAGTCTCGCTGCCTTTTGCCAAGATGAGAGGAGAGGAGGCAGAGATGATGCAAGCTGTGAATTTCACGATGACTGCCTTTGTAGAGATGTTTCTGTAGCTTTCTACTCTTCTTGAGGGGAAAAAAATTTGGGACGTAAACAACACGCATTCTGTGACTCTGTGATGTCGTAGGAAACTGGCAGATACCTCGACAAACTGCTTTCTTTCCACGTGAACAGGAAGTTGAGATGACTTGCAGGACGTGGCGATTGGCGACACCAGCCAAAGAAATATCGACAAAACGATGACAGATTTAACACCAAAATCACCAAATATCGATCAACCGACGCCCGAACCCGTCAACGCCAAGACCTCATCTGCGTGAGAGTCCGGCCCGTGTCCCTTGGGGCTGGGCAGCACGGAGTTGAAGTAGTCCGTGAACAAGGACACGCCGAACGGCAGTTGGGAGTCTTGTCGCTCGTTGTTGGTAGCGGTGGTTAAAATAAATGCAGACAGCGTCTGGACCAGAAAGTGAACCCTGTCCCATTTTGTGTGTGTCTGTGTGTGTGTGTGTACGGAGCATGTGTACGTCGTGACTCGTATGTACCTGAAAATGAAAACGTCTGTGCAGAGCCTCCTTCTGGATGAGACTGGTTAATGAATGTCCCGTGTTTGGAGCAATGCACACTCTCTGTCTGAAGTTGTACTGAGCTGTCATCTGCTGCCATCTGCTGCCATCGACTGTCAATTCGTGCCACTCGGGTACCACCTAGCATCTGAACTTTGGTTGCAACGGGGGCCCTTGGGCGTCTTTTCCGTCCAAATAGGCACGGCGCGGCGTCACAGAATAGCAGTGTCAGAGTTTCAGGTGGCACAACTTGACGCAGCCCTGGGCAGATCCGACGAATGCATTACCCACGCGAACAAGTCGCCAACTCAACGCATTCGGTGCTCACCACTCAAGGGAAACAAGAGACCATACACAGCACGATGTTCTCCAAGGCATTGACGGAGGTGGTGTGGCCGATTGGGCGTGTGACGAGAAACCAACAGACGCTGCAGCTACGACTATTGACAGAAATAGGCAAAGAGGATGCAGGATGCAGGATGCAGGATGCAGGATGCAGGACGAGGATGAAGACGAAGATGAAGACGAAGATGGCGATGGGAGCTGCCGAGTGACAAGAACAGGGCGCGGACCATCTGCTTATTTCTTGTGTCCGATGCCGATCAATTGGCACTTTGTGCAGGAAATGCAATAGTCCAACTCAATCCGATTTGTTCCTTTCTCTTTTTTTCAAGGTGTAGCCTTTGCGTTTTCCCGTTTCCTGTATGAAATGCCTCTGGGAGGCTAGACTGCCGGCACGACGTTGTGGAACTACGTTACAGAATACAAAAAAGAACAAACAATTGCCGTGACGAGCCGTCTCAAATCGTTTCTTTTGGCAGCCTCTTCGTCTCGCTTTGATCAACTTGATGCGTCGGACATTTTGTCTATTTCCTTTGCGCTTTCACAGCACTCTCACACATACGCAGTCGGCTTCATGTAAGTGCTTGTCTGACACGTCCTGCACATTTGTATCTTATCTTGGCTTCAGCAGCAGTTCACTTTGTCTGTGTACCCAGTCTTTCTCAAGATTTGCGACTTGCGACATCAACATCAGCAGGTCAAACGGGCAAAGTACCAAACCAAAAAAAAAAACACAAACACATCCAAAGTACAACAATGGAAGATACAAGAACAAAAAAGAAACGTACAGCAGCGGGTATTCGCTGGTCGTCACCGACCCAACTACTAATCCGCCGATTACTGGTTTAACTAGGGGAGAGCGGACGGGATCCCGTGTTCTCCAGTATCTATGGCCGTACGTGGAAGATCGTGATGCCGACAGCTTACTTAAGGGTCGACCCAAGAGGCAGAACTGGGTAAAGGGTCGCACTCGTTGTCGTTGAAATTGACGTTGCTGGGTATAAGTGGCACTGTGGACCATCGATGTAAAAGTTGGAGGCGAGGGCCACTCTGAAAGGGGTTGGCACCTTGGAGAATCTCCTCCTCAGTGTCGAATGGAACGAGAGACACAAGCGGACCGAGTGTCTCTTCGGTCATGGATAGCATTGGCGTCTTGTCGGTCTTGGCGGGACCGTTCTCAACGGTAACAAGAAGGGTTGGCGGGTCGCGAAACGGGCCGAGATCATTGTTAGTGGCACCGTCCGTCACGAGCCGTGCACTTTTGGCGGCAGAGCTGGCAGACTGAGACAAGGAAGTATTTGGCAGCAAGTCACATCTCAGCCCCAAAAGCATTCGCAACGTATCTGATAATGTCAAAGCTCCCTACTACTTGCGCGCGACAACTATTGCCCCCAAAAAATAATGACAGGAGTACCGATAAAAGGCGTCTCTGTACGGAGTATTCTTCTATTGCTTTTCAATGTGACGGAACGGAACTTGCCATGTATGAAAGCGCCTTGCCAAGCCCCTCTTCCGTATCTGGCGTCGTGGGCGGGGCGTCGTGACCGGATAGCTGGATATGCGTCACCCAAATTCACAGCTCGAATTTTGGACGATATACGGAGTACGACAAACTTTTTGTTGAACATTATTAATCAAGCTGAGCGCTTTGATGTATATATTCAGGGCTTCTCCCACCTCATCGAACTCTCTGTGGCCTCTTCAAATCAAGAGTTTTAGGGGGCTCACACAACATCACAACATACACACACTGCCAACGAATCTTCTCTTCATCTTTTTCGATTCTTCCATCCGGTCGAAAGCACCGTCCGCCACTTCTTTGTCAGTTCTTTGCCAGTTCTTTGCCAGTTCTTTGCCAGTTCTTTGCCAGTTCTTTGCCAGCCCGTTCATGACGATACAGGCATACACCGCCGACAAGATGGCCGACACAAACACTGCACGCACAGCACTTTTTGTGATTGACATCCAGGGCGAGCTGGCCAACGACCCTGCAACGCAGATTCCCCACACCGATCGCATCGTTCAGGCTGGCGAACGCATCCTGCACTCAGCACGGCGTGCCATTGCCGGCGCTACCGCCTCCAACCACGCATCGACGCCTTCGGTCATCGTCTTCGTCCAGCACGAGGAGACTGGCGACGGCCTCGTACGCGGAAGCGAAGCTTGGAAGCTCGTCTTCCCACCCCAACCGGGGGTCGAGACGGAGATTCTCGTGGCCAAGACCACGCGCGACACGTTTGAGTCCAACCCCGATCTATCCCAGCGGCTGCGCGGCCTGGACATCAGCCGCATCGTTGCGTTCGGCATCCAGAGCGAATGTTGCGTGCTCTCGACCTGCCGCGGTGCACTGGCTGCTGGATTCGACGTCACGCTTTTGCGTGGCGCGCACTCAACCTACGACGTGGATGGCAAGACAGCAGTCCAGGTTGAGCGCGATGTTGAGGCGGAGCTGCAGAGTCAGGGAGCACAAATCGTTCCCTGGGAGGATGTGATCAAGTTGTGGGAATAGATGAATGGTACTTCTTCTCTGGGGGCGCCACACCAATCCATACCACATGAATGGTCTCCCTTTAAGCACTTTGGACGTCACAGGAACGTGGGTCCGCATCTGTCTGCTGACAAAATACGCATATGGTGGCTGCGTCCTGCATCGTATTCAACTAAAGCCAATGGTTTTAGGCCGTCGTCGTCGTATACTCAGTACGCATATGGTCTCACTTTCGTATTTCAAACCTTCGTCTAGCCTGTATTTTCCGGTAAAACCATTTCCCACGGCAATCCACTTACACGGCCAAACGACCACCGCCGACGGGCAGGTTGACACCGTTGACAAACGCGGCTTCGTCGCTCGCCAGGTAGATGGCTGTCTATGATATGCCACAAGGCCCAGACATACGACGCAGAGGCACGCTCAATGCAAATCTGGCACGCTTCTCCGGCACATCCGGGACACCTGGAACACCACTGAACATCTCAAGATGCCGGTGATAGAGTAATATAATCAAATGTAGCCAAAGTAAGAAGTTTTGGGGCGCTGACCAGCTGTACCCGGCTCTCGGGGCATGTACATAGTATGGATTAAAAAATGTAACTGGCAATGGCCGTTGTATAGAGCAGTGGCCGGGAGAATTTCAACGCCGATTCCCGAAAAGGGTGATGTACCATTGTATCAAATCCCCTCGACTTTTCTCGAAATACTGCTCCACCACCCGGCGCAGGTGCAGAACGACCATGAACCCCGCGTGTCTGGCATAGAGAAGCCGATTTACTGTGCGTGAGGCTTCAGAGCGAATGAACAATAGGAACACAATGTCCACACGGTACGGTCCGAAGATGCTAGCCCTGCGCAGGTAGTTGCAAGCACAAGCAAAAGCGCTGATTGAACAATAATATTGTTTAGGGAAGAACAAAGGACAGATCGACTTCTTTGTGAATTATGAGCTCACGCGAGGGGGCCAATCACAGTTGTTCTCGTGAATGTGTGTCAAAGGTACGGGAACTCGTTTTATATGTTCATGCTCATGTTCACATCGATGCCCAGACGCTACTTTTGTTCACTGAGCTTCCAAAGCCACATAAATAGAACCAATAATCCACCAATTTTAATAGACTGTGTTGCATTTGATTCTTCATCAACTACTCGACGCGGAGTCTTACTGGTATCTTTTCACCCTGAAGGTTTTGATAGAGGAGCCTATTTTCTCCACCCAGCAACGAATACACAGTCACAACGTTCAGCACAACCACAAAGGTAAGTCAAATGGCTCCCGTCAACTCCACCTCGATACATCACCACGCCATGAACGGCACTCACCCGCACTGCGACCACCTCGGCAACACTGTTGCTCTTGCTTCTGTTGACTCGGTCGCTTCTTCCACCCAATCGGCCCGCATCGATGACGGCACCACATCTGTCACCGTTCTTGGCTACTCCGCGCTTGGACTTATTGTCGTTGCCGGCATCGCCGTGCTCGGCTACTGGATCTACGTATACCGAAAGGGCAAAACAGCCGGCAAGGAGGGCCGTCCGACCCCGGCTTCGGTTGTCTCCTTCCCCGAATTTATGGAGCAGACCGAGGCTCGCAACAGTCTGGGGTCATCCGTTCGTTCTGATATCGGCACCAATGTGAGCCTCGCCCCCAGTGGTTTGAGCACTGTCCACGAGGAGCAGGCCCCGGTGCCTACACCGAAATCAGCCATGGCTCATACGATTCCAGTGGCAAAGCCGGCCAAGAAATCCGTCTTATTCACGCCCGAAGTCGATCGTCGTCAGCAGTGCTTCTCTAACCAGGCCACCCGGTACTAGTTGCCACGTGGCACATGTTCGCATTGTTCAAGGTAAGTGAGCGTAGTATTAGCCACAAAGTCTGCCCCGGTAGCAAACTACATCCGCAGGTGCTGTCTTCGTATTTTTTATGGCGACTTAACAGCTTCTTCTGCGAATGTGTTTTGATCCCCCCCCCTCCTTTGCTTCATTCTCTTTCTGCTTTTATATACCCAATAAAACTACATGAAGACCGCCTCTACCATCTACTTCATATGAAAGTGACAAACCCTAATGTGAGACCTAATTGTAAAGAAGGCGCCTCTTTGCTCCATCGCCTTTACGAGAGTAGAGAGCATTGGGTCCGCCAGGCACATTGTGTACACTGTCGCCAATGACTACAATGCGCATCGACTTGTGCAGTAGCAGGCCTCACGCAAAACAGTCGAGTGCTGTGCGCCCCAGCCGGACATAAACTACAACAATGCCGATATGACGAATCTGTGCATCAGCCCGCCCACGTGCCATCGACATCTTGTTATCAAACTCCAATCGCGTCTTTTCAGATGAGCTCATTGACAAGGTCACGGACCGCAACGAGTACATCCTCAAGGGCATGATTCTTGTCCATCTTGACGGCCAATCTCTGGTTCGTCTGGCGCAGGCCTTACACATGGCCAGAGACGTTGTGGACGGGCTGCCTACGTTAGGTCCCAAGAGAGACAAAAGTATTCTTACAATGAAGGCCAACAAGCGTGAGACCAAAGTTAATAACAGCTACACAACTGTCGATGAAGGAACGGGGACGACAAATGGATAACAACTCACTTTGAGTACATCTGTATTCTTCGCAAGGTACATTTTCTTCGCCTCCACGACATCGATATTCATCTTTGCGCGCTTTTTGTTGGAGACGGCCATATGTAATTAAGTGGTCGAGAAGCCAGCCAAAACTCTTATATTTATTTTACAAAGTATATCATAAACACGCCAGTGGCCTGACAACGTTAAACCGCCCCTTCCTGCTTTTCTTTTACTATTTTCTTTTTATTCTACTAAGATCTCATTGAGATAGCGTCTGCTACTCGTCACATCACCTACGACGGCTTTAAAGCCGAACGAATAGAGAAAATACTAGAAGAAAAAGTAAAAACTCTAGACCTCGAGTGTGTGCACTGCTTTTTATCAGAGCAATAGGACACTCAACGGCACAGGCGACAGGATAGGCGACGGGAGACGGCGGGAGACGGCGGCCTCGTAACGACAGCACTTTTGAACATAAAGAGAAGCCCTGTATGTTGAGGGGTGACGGCGAAAACGACGGGAGCGTGTTTACGATGTAGGGAAAAATATTCCCGGGTGGGGAAGAACAGACTGCAATAGGCTCGAAAAAGTGTGTTTGACATGTTTCGCTCGAAACAGTTCAACCTGTCCCTTCCGGGTAAAGAGATAAGAGGATGAAAACAAAATAGACAGAAGAAAGAAAGAAGATTCAGGGCAATAGATCACCACCATCGACGACCGGAACAACAAGAAAGAGAACATCAGCTCTCACAACAGGCTACGAAGCAGGGGCACAAAAAGGACGGCGTTTCGGCCCCATAAAATAAACAATAGTCTCCCGTTTCATGATTTGAATACGAAGTGACTTACACTACGGAGTACGGAGTCCTCGATAGCTTGTCATTGGCCACCTTTGAAGCGAATCACACCGTCCGTACAAGTACAGAGCCGACGAGATCTGTGATGCGTTTCCCTTCTCTAATCCAACAGTCTTTCCTGTGGTCCTCGTCCCATTGGCAATTTAAGACAATGACGGCCACGAGGGGTTCACCTGTGGCAGCACCTGGTCCGAAGCAAGGCCCTAGTCAGTATCACTGGTTTAACGGGCATCAACAGCCTCGATAACTACTATCGCAACATCAAGCTTAAGCCCTAGCTAGGCACCGACCGCCCCGGGTCCTCTAAACGCCAGCGGCCCACGTCAAGTTCAGGCAGCATAAAGCTTATTCCATCATCCTAGGCCTTCTCGTCAACTTCCTCTCCAGAACCAGCATCCGGCACCGCAAAAACAGCGAGCTAATATACCGGTCTGTCCGGCAAATTCCGCCGACATTCGAGTCGAGTATCGATAACTCTACGGCAATAGCCTTCTCTGTCTCCTTTCTTTCTTTTGCTCGTCTTCTTTTCCTCTGTTTCTAAAAGCTCGTCTTTTCTTTCCTATCCGCGCCGTCCTCTATTCACCTCACCACCTGCAGGCGAAGCCTCGGCGTGTAAGTGAATACAGCAACTATTTTCTCATGTCCCCCCCTTCTTTATTCGATTGAGCACCTCTTTCAGTTGGTTCCTACATACCCTCTTTTCTCATGGCGCTGTCTCCGCTGATTCCTATCACTTGTCTGCTCTCGCCACAACTCTAAACCCTGACAATGAGGAGGCAGCAGGGGAAGAGGGCAAGTGGGACGCGGCTCTTAACACGATGTCGGAGGACAACCGGCCAGGCATCAGCGACCCTTGCAGCTCAACCCGACAATCATGGGCTTTCTCCAGAGATACCCGTTTAATGTTGCGGAGGCCACACCAAGAAGAGGCTATACCGATGACGAATATAAAGAAGAGTTCGGCGAGGAGAAGTTCTGTGAGCTGATTCTCGGGAGGATCGAACAGAGACGGAAGTGGGGACATACGCTTCTATCCTCAGAAGATTCGGCTCCCAAATCTTGAAAAGCTTCAGCTAATGGTGCACGACATTATTGGAACAAGGCACTGGAAGCTATTGAGCACTTTCCGTTGACTGACGGTGGAACGGCACGAGTGATCATTTTATTAATTTGCGGCATCTTGGGTGATGCCGTACTGGTTCAGAACTCGGAGACTCTGGTGGCTTCGCTGGATGCATTTGCTCGGCCAGGCGGTGTGCAATACTGGATCGCTCGCGGGTCTACGGCATTGGACGCAGCATTCAGAATCTCGAGATCGCGGTCGTTTACAGCTGCTTGCACTACTGTATTCGCCTCAGGAAAATAGGCTGGTGGGCTGTTTCGCCTCTCATCATACAAGTCCTATTTATACTGCAATCGACAAGACTACTACAAAATTGGGTGGACCACACAAGATAGCGGCGCGGAGTGGTTGCGAGATGTTTTCTCTCTTGCTCATCACGCCCGGAAGCGCCAGACTGTTGATTGTTGACGGCATGAAGGCGATAATCATATGTGGCAATGCATTCAAAGTTATATCTTTTTCTTGTTTTTGTTTTTTTTTTATTATTCCTCTAAACGGGTCTCATACATGCGGCTTCTGCCCCCTCTCTTATTCAGGAAACGAGGCATGAGGCAGACTGGATCGCTCTTGCCCTCAAGGGCGTGCTGCCTTATCGCCCCTCTTAGCTCCACTTTCCCGCCTCGCTATCCCGGGCAAGCGCGACCCTCATCACAATAGCTTGCCCGCCTTTGAGCCGCCCTACCTGATTACCAGTGAAACCGCCTCTCTACCACTCTTCCACTCTACGCTCCGTGCACGCCATCCCGCCACTACCCTTCCTTTCCATCTCAATACTTTCCACGACCCTTTTCTACGACATCACCACAACGATTGTTCTTTTCTCTTTTTTTTTTCTCCTGCAAGCGTTTGTGACTTTCGAAACAACACACAACGCCCACGACAACCATCGAGGTCATTCCAGTTGCACGCCTTGATACCCGTACACCGGCTGTCGGTCGGCCGTCTCCTCCGATTGATATTGTCGTCCTTTTTTCTTTTCTTTGTCTTATCTCTCTTCATTGGATCGACATCGATATCGACCTACCCTATCTCTCCGTCACGGCGCTCTACGCACAACGATCATCGACTTTTCCTTCCTACAAACTACGAGTTCCTTGCCAGTCTGACTTGGGCACATGATTCAAGATGTCGTCCCATCACGGTGAGGTCGATGGGACGGCGGCGAGCAGCAACAGCTCGTTCCCATCTGAACCGGTCGATCATAACAGCGACGCAACAATCTCAGTCAATTCAGGCAACACGACCTTGTCCGGCTCTCCAGTTGGCACATCGTCTGGCTCGGAGACGGAGCATCATGATGCAATAGAGACGGCGGAAGATGTTCCAGCGATGGCTACAGAAGAAGCATCGACACAAAACACCTCGGCACCAGCTGCTCCAGCCGACCCGGCTCCTCCAGCTGTCCCGGCTCCTCCGGCTGAGCTCGTTGCGCCTTCTCCTCCTGCTCTCCTCATCGCTTCCGCCGTTCCAGAGCCGGCTGCGTCGGCTAACGAAACGAGCTTGCCGATTAGACAACCATCGATTACCGGGTATCGGCCGCCCTCCCCGCCTCTTCCTCCCATCCCGGCCGAGTGGACTGCCCAGTCTTCTGCACGCTCGCAGCCACGGCGTCCGTCTGCCGCTGGCCACACACGTGCACAAACTCCGAGTACGAACACAAGCGGCACAAACAACCCAGGCGGCACAGCTGCAGCTGCACGGCGGACATCGATGGCTGGTGGTTTTGCAAACAACGCCACCTCAGAGCCGCCACTGCCTCCTGCACCACCTGTAGGATATGATTCGCGCCCGATGCCGCGGCCGCAACAGCCGCAACAGCCGCAACGCCAGGACTTTCTTGTTCCCCGGTGGCAGCCCGACAATGAAGTTACAGTCTGTCCCATCTGCAACACACATTTTAGCTTTCTCGTTAGAAAACATCACTGCAGGTACGTGCTTTCCTGCGTCTGAGTCTCGTTTCACTCCCAGATGTCACCCACATTTCCACATTGTCTTCACATGACTAACAGTTGCCCACAGAAAATGCGGCAGGGTCGTTTGTAACAGCTGCTCACCACATCGCATTACCATTCCCTACCAGTTTATTGTACAGCCGCCCGGATCACAGCCGTACCAAATACAGGCTTCTGGCTCACTGTCCGGCCTGGCAGGTGATATGAGCTATCTGGGCGGCGGCGAGCGTGTTCGTCTCTGCAACCCCTGTGTGCCGGATCCCAACACTGCACCCCCAGCAGCCGCTGGTCCTTCTGCTGCTGGTTCGCCAAATCGTTATCATTCACGCTCGTTTAGTGGTGTCCACAGCAGCACAAATGCCAACGTGCGATACGCGTCCCCAAGTGGCATTACTGCAAGCCCGCTTCAATACTCCTACAATATCCCTGGCCACGGAGTCTCTTCCATTGGCACCTCTACTGCTGCCTCTGCCTCCTCCTCCTCCTCAGCTTCTGCTCAAAACCGCAACCGCCAAAACCGGCTTAGCTTGCCCCAATGGCCGGCAACCCCGTCGTCGCGTCAGCTGCTCAGGAGACGATGCAACAATACCTGTCGTCGCAGCTACAACAACAAGGCTACCAGCAACAATCGCAACAGTCGCACCATTTTCAAAGCCATGGCCAAAGATCCAGGCAACAACCGCCACGTCAACCACAACCACAGATTGCCGAAGAAGACGAGTGCCCCGTGTGCCGCCGCGAGCTGCCCCGTCGCTCGCTGCCCAACTTTGAGACGCTGCGTGAGGCCCACATCACCGAGTGTCTGGAAGAGCACAGTCGCTACATGGGCGGCAGCAGTAGCAGCAGCAATGGCAACAACAACGGCAACAACGGCGCGCCGGGTGCCAACACAGCCGGCATGTCGACTTCACTGCCCAACAACGCAGCAGAGGCGTCTTCGTCGTCGGCACCGCCGGCCCCACCACGACTGACAGGCATGTTCCCCTATCGGGCGACGGAAAAGGACTGCGTTGATGCGGCAGAATGCACCATCTGTCTCGAGGATCTTGAGGTGGGCGTGCGTATGGCCCGGCTCGAGTGCTTCTGTCGTTTCCACGAGAAGTGCATCCGTGCCTGGTTTGACAAGCACCCAGGACGATGCCCCGTCCACCAGCACGACAGTTTTGGCTACTGATTGCGCTCTCCTCTTTTTATGCCCCCTCCCCGCCCCCCTTTGTTTTTGCTTCTTTTATTTTTTTATTTTTTTTTTGGTCTTTTCGTCTTTTGACGTATGTCTTGACTTCACTCAACTCACAAGCGATGATCACACTTCGCAATGTATATGCTTGTACTCTTTCCAAGCAGTCTCTTATCTTCAGCCAACTCGCACCATACCCCCTCTTTTCCTATTTATTTTCAATTCGATGTTTTAGCCTCACCATTGCTGTTTGTGTGCTGCCTGCTTGTCTTTTACAACAGCCAGCACATGTAGTCAGCCGCATCCATGGACTCTCTCGCTATCTTTGGGTCTGTGATGCATATCTAGAATCAACTACTGATTGTCTACTTGTTCAAGTAAATACTGATTGAAGTCGAACTGATGCTTTATGTGTTTCTAGACTATCGCTCATTTTTCATTTAAATTACAAGGATAGAAAACAAGCTCAAAATTGTTACACCGTTAAAGAGTGTACTCCGTACGTTCAAACTCAACTCACCAGACAAGACAGATTTTGTATGTTATTATAAACAGAGTAAATTGTGTATTAAAGCAGCGAAGCGTGTAGCAACAATAAAGATAGGAAAATCGTCATGATGAGAAAAACAAAACAAATACAAAAAGATATCTTTGGCATAAAAAAGAAAAACAGAAACCCCAAAAAACTAAACGTTGCAGCATATTTTTTTCTTCACTTGTCCATATTAATGTTCCCCAGCTGCATCCTTCCCTTGATATTCAAACCCAAATTGTGACCCAAATCTTTTCTTTCGTTGCCAAAACAAGCAACCTATTTTACGCCGGAGTACCCTCGCGGCTCGAAGGAGGACGGGCCTCGCGCTTGCTCAGGAAGCTGCGGCGGAACGACTTGGGGCTGTCCGTGCTGCCGTTTGACTCGTGCGGCGTGAACGTGCTCTTGACCACAACCGTACCATCGCCGACCTTGAGCTCCTTCTCAGCGTTCGTACCAGACTCGTCCACAACGTACAGCGACTCGCCCAGGACGTCGTCGCTGCCGAAACGGTGCTGCTCACGGACCTGGACCTGGAACTGTGCATCGGCCGTGCACGTCGACTTGAACGTCTCGTCGAACTTGACCACACCGCCGTGCGCCTTGTGGTGCTTGGTCTTGCCAATCGTCTTCGACTTGCCGCCGACCTGGTTGAGGGTGACGTACACATCCGACGACGGCGGGAAGCCCGAGGCAGAGACAATGGTAAAGACCGCCGAGCCAGCACCTGGAGAACCGGGCACCACGCTGTAGATGGACGCGGCGCCACTGGCTGTGCGGTTGTGGCCCAAGCTTCTCGACGCAGTCAGGGCGGGGCCAGGAGCGCCGTCCAGGGCGGGCTCACCGTTCTGGCCTGCAGACACCGGCTCAGCGAGGCCCGAGGCACGCTTGACCATGGTATTGGGGACCGCAGAGTCGCCGTTCGTCGTGATGGCAATGCCGGGGGCGGCCAGGTCGGCAACGCTGCCGTGGCTGGACGACGTGGCAATCTCCTCATCCTTCTTGCTGCCACGGAAACCACGACGCAGGAACGAAGCACCCTTGCCAACACCGTGGCCCACCACGCCAACAACGGCAACGCCACCCTTGATGGGGGCACCAGCCACGCCAGTAACGATTCTTGTCGGAGCAGCGAATGTCGATGTGCCCTGTCTCTGGCGGGTGACGTAGTCGGGGCGGAACAGGAGACGGAGGCGGACCGTACCAGACTTGCCGTCGAGCGGCACACGGATTTCAGAAGCCTTGAAGGGTTCCAGCTGGTCCAGATAGATCGGCGCACCACCCAGGAAGTCAGGCTTGTCGGCAAAGTCGTAGTCGTACACCTTGAGGTTGAAGGCAGCACCGATTCTGGACGGGACGGGGATCTCAAAGAACTCGTTCCATGTCGGGTTGAGCGTCTTCTTCTGCGTTTTGGACTTGAATACCTCGACGCCGTTGAGGTCAAACTTGCAGTACGGGTCGCTCTTGCCGTTCGAGTCGGCGGCGGGCAGGGACTCGGCGTCAAGAACATCCACGCGAAGGTTGCCCATGTTGTTGATACTTTCTCTGGGGTCAAGCTCCATCTGCACGGGGATGTACTTGAGGCTGACGCGGACAGAGCTGATTTTGCCCTCCTCGTCCTTCAGTTTGAGGGTGGTGGGGTTGTTCTGTGTGTGTTAGGGAACGAACTTGGTGCAGCGAGCTGAGGTTTCTGAAAAGATAGCAGAGGCAACTTACCAGGCACTGCTTCAGGGTATCGAGGGTGTTGCCAGTCAGGCGGCACAGAGTGCGGTCCTTCTCGTCCTCCTTCTTGTCGCCACCACGATCGCGAATCTTGAGGGTGAGACGCGAAAAGTCAAGCTCACGAATGAAGCAATCACCCATCTCATCAAAGGTGAAGGACCGGGAGCGCGCGCTAGACGAGACGTATGAAGCAAAGGCCATATCGTCGACAAAGATTTCGAGCTGGGTATCCGGGCGCGGCATCTCGGCCTCCATGAGCTTGAAGATGACGAGACCAGACTCGTACTTGAGGAGCTCCTCCGGCGTCAAGTGAATCTTGGGCGGGCCCTCCGTCTTGGTGGACAGCACATCGCTCTCCGGCTGGGACATGGTCGGGCTGCCAGGAACGGCGTTCGGGACAGTGGGGCTGGCGGGGGTCTTGGACGAAGTGGGAGAGGTGGGAGAAGTCGGTGACGTAGGCGAAGTGGGGACAGAGCCGTTGACAGAGGCTGCGGCGCCGTTCTGCTCCTTGGCCGCCTCCTTCTCGCGCTCGCGCTCCTCCTCCTCGGGGTCGGCAACGTTCAGGCAAGGGAAGAACGACACGGTGTAGGACAAAATGCCCTTGGCCATACCCTTGCCGTGCAGTTTGAGGCCCTCTTCGCGCAGAGTCTTTTTGTCGTTGACCAGGTAAGAGCCGTCCTCGCCCTGGAAGATAAAGTCGCCGGCAAAAATCTCGAGCAGACCAAGACTGCGGTCGCGGCCCATGGTTTCGGCATCCATGACCTCGAGCTGGAGACGCTCACGGGTGCTGTGGACGGGGACATACAGAACCTCGTCCCATTCGGGGTTGAGGTTGTTCTTGAAGGTGACAGTGCGGGCCTTCTCGATACCAGACAGCAGGACACGGGCATAGGGGTCAGACTTGCCGACGGTCTCAAAGTTGCGGAGACCAGCGGCCTTCATGAAGTGGATGCGCATGACACCAATAGGCTTCTGGTAGCCGCCCGTACCAGCGATGACGCCGGACAAAGCGACGGGCTTCCACTGGGCCTGCATCTTGATGCGACCAGTCTTGGCACCAGCGAGGTTGTACCAGTCCTGACCCTTCTCCATAAATTCGAGCATGTCGTCGAGCTTGATCTGGTAGTTGCCGATGATCTGGTCGCCTGCAAGTTCGCGCTCGTCCTTGACAACAACACCAAGCTTGGCCTTGGCGCGGTCGGTGATGAGGATTTCCCTGGAGCCGTTGTCCCAGATGGGGTTGTTCGTGCGCTTGAGCTTCTTGGTGGTGTGAATCTCCTTGCCGTTGAGCAGGAGGACCGAGTAGGGGTTGAGCATACCAACAAGACTCTTGGTACCGTCCAGATCTTTGGCCTGTTCGACCGTGAAGCGCAGAATACCAGTGTTCGAGGGCGGGGCGGGCTCGACAGTGCCATCGGGCAGCTTCTTCTCACCGAGAACAGGGAAAAAGCGGATGTCGCAGGAAACCTGACCGTGGGCCTTGCCGTCAGAGATAACCTCGAGCGTCTCGTTCTCGGCCTCGTTGACCTCCTCGACGTTCTCGAGCGCGAACGAGGCAACACCGAGCTCCTTGTCCTTGCGGAAGTCGTTGAAGTCGTAAACAATGAGATCAAGCGAGTCGTTGAAAGAGGTGACAATGATGTAGTGCGTTTCGTTCCAGCGGGGCGTGTTCGTGTCGCGAATGACCTTGGTCTGGGCCAGGGGCGAGCGGCGGTTGAGGGTGATGACGGTGTAGGGGTCGATGGAGCCAGCAAACTTGTCGGGGTTCTTGAGGCCCTGAGCACCGTGCAGTGTGACGGCAACAATACCAATGGCCTGGTCGACGGGGGAGCCGGACAGCAACTTGGCGACCTCGATGGGGAAGACATTGGGTGCGTACATCATGGGAGCCAGGTTGCCGTGGATCTGCTCAAGGATGAACGTCTCGAGACCGGGGATGAAGTTGATGTCGAAACCAAAAGTCTCACCACCGAGGGGCTTGCAGACGTAGTCGATGGTGGGCTTCTCGAGGAAGCACATCTCAATCTTCTCAACGTGGGGGAAGGGGATCTGGAGCTTGATCTTGAGGCGCATAAGACCAGAAAAGGCCATGTCCTCGACGATAACGTCCAGGCCCTTGCTGATCATGGCTTTGCCAACACGGATCTCGAGCACAACCTTGGGGTTGATCTTGTTTTTGACCTGCAGGGTGGTCAGGTCGGTGACGTCGTTGGGGGCGAAGCTAAACTTCCAATCCATCATGACGATGTCGTCCTCGGCCTTTGGGTAGGTCTTGACGTGCTCCATGCGGGGAGGCTTGGAGCCGAGGGTGAAGGTACGGAGCTTCAGGCTGTCCAAGAAGGCTGGAGTGGCACCACTGAGGACCTGGTCGACGGAGTTGATAATGGTCTGGGCCAGGACGGGCTGGTAGATGGGCCAGAACTTGACCAGGAACGAGTTTATCCACTCAAGCGACTCGGAGTCGGTCTCGATACGCTTCTGGGAGAGCTCACGGTTGAGGTCGTCGCGGAAGTTGCGGCGCACGCGACGGATGGACGTGCGGTAGTAGGTGCCACACGTGGCAATGACGATAAAGACCCAGCCAAGACCGCCACCGAGGACGGCCACGAACCAGGAAGTCAGAGAGGCGAATATGATGATGCCGGCGTTGTGGTACCAGTCGCCGTAGAACTTGTCGGCAAGGTGGCCCTCGAGCCAGGTCGAGTGATCGAGCAGGCTGGTGCCTTCGCGGACGGACTCCGTGGGCCAGCCGAAGCGAGGTGCCCAGCCCGTGGTATCCGGGCCCATTCCGGTCTCGTCGTCGCCCGCAGCTCCGTCTTCAATGGGCTTGCCATCCTCGGTTTTCGGCACGGCGATCGCAACGGCTTTTGTGGGCGAAGGGAGGTCGTAGGCAGGCGCGCTGCCGTCGTCGATGTCGGTTGCGATTGCAATGCCCTTGACGCGCTTGGGGTTGTGGAAGTTGTCGGGGATGGCCTAGCGACGCAATGTTAGGAATTTGAGTTGGGGGGAGCAGACAGAAAGCAGACATAACCAGAATGGCGAGCAAAGGGTAAACACGTACAGCCCGGACTTGCGCCTTCTTCTCCTCGGGGCTCGCGTCGGGGTTGAAGCTGAAGGCGGGGACGCCAGCCTTCTTGCTCTCCTGGACCATATGAGCCTGGGCATCGGCAGAGGTGACGGAGCTGTTTGGGTCGTTGGCAGCCTCCATCACAATTTGCTGCTTGTGCTCTGGCAGACTTTGGTCGGTGGTCGCCATGTTGGCGATTGCCGCGCTGGCGGTGCTCGAGACGAGGGGAAAAGAAGCTGTGTCGTCGATTCAGATGTCGTTGGTGCGTTGGTGTTGGGCGGACGAGAACTATGTCGTTCGCAGGCGCAAAGAAAAGAGGCCACGCTCAAGCTTTAAATTGGGATCCGGCTGCCTGAACCGCGACGATGCCGTGGTAGCAACGAGAGTGGAGGCGTGTGGTAAGAGATCGTACTGTGGCTCGTTGATGACGAGCTGTGAGAAGAACGAGTATGGACAAGCTTGATGCAGCTCTTGTCGAGACTTTTGAGGAAAGGCGGAAGACAAAAGAGAAGCTCCCAGGTCCAGAAAAGCTATGCGCGGGCGGATTGTCAGAAGAAAAAGTCTTGGCGAAGAGGCAGTGGGCTTCGACGTTAAAAGAAGAACGCGGCGGAAGTGGCACAGCTGGCGGGAAGGGAGACCAGGCGGGAAAGACAACGAGGGAGAAAGAGGAAGAGGGAAAATAGGAAGGGGGAACGAATCGGCAAAAGAACGAAAAACTAAAAGATCAAGAGGAGGGAGAGTCCAAAGAACAACGAGAGGAAGAGGAGGAGAATAGTCGCAAAAAAATAGCAGCTCGGGCGAGACAGGGCAGGGCTCAGTAGATAAGACAGACGCAATGCGGTGCCAAGAGGAGAAAGCGAACGACAGGACGCTGCTGGAGGACAAGCCGCAAAGGAGTACGAATACAGTAATAAGTTGGGAGAGGCAGCAGACGAGGCAACACAGATGAACACAGAGGAGGCGGTGCGGGAAATGGAATTGGATTTAGTCCCAACGTAGCGCAGGCCGAGCTAGCTGGAGCTGGTTGCTAAAGATGGTCGTCGAGAGGGCCGAGGAGCTGATTGAAGATGTGGGTGGGTCAGGTCGAGGACGCAGCGCGATGGGATGTGCGGCCAGGCTAGGCTGGGCTGTCAGATAGCTCTGCTTTGGTGGCCAAATGCGAGGCGGGAGAGTGAGGAGGCAAGGTTGAGGATGAACAGAGGGAGATGACTGAGAGGGCAAGATGCAAATGGGAAGGCCGGGGATAAAGGGGGAAGGCCACAAAGGGAAAGAAGGAAATAAAAAAGAAAGGAAGGAGATACAGAGAGCAGAGACAAAATGGAAAGGCGCAATTGGCAAAATGGCAAAAAAAGTCGAACAAGGAAGGAGGCGTGTTGAGTAAGAATGCGAGACAAGCAAGACTGTACAGTATGCAAAAGAGGCTGTTTTCTGGGCATGAGGCAGCCAGCAGCTGCCGAACAAGGAAACACAGCTACGAAAATGGAGTTAAAACACGCAAAAGCAATCGTAGTACGAGTTGGTACGGATACAGCAAAGTGGTGGCATTGTGTGGTCTGCAAATGGCCTGCAAATGGTCTGCAGATGGTCTGCAGATGGTCTGCAAGGACAGGGAATTGCCTGCTGACAAGAAAGACCGGGACTGCGACGTACGTCAGAGTGGGTGGAAAGGGAAATAACCGAGACGAACCCACTGGCAGAAGGTGCGGGCCCACCGAAAAGAAGGAAGGAATGATGGGGCCGGCCAGAGCTCTGGCGACACGCCAGCGCAGCCAATTGGGGCCAACGAGGCCAATGGAGGAAGCTGCGACCGAACTGCGGAGTACTCAGTACGAGTACGGAGTATGAAAAACTTTTGAAGCAAACCACAGGCACTTGCGGAAACTACGATGGACGGACGAGTCGTCTGGTGCTGCAAAGAGGCGGGCAAATCCGAGTGAAATGTAGCGAATGAAAAGTCAGGCTCAAAGACGGGCAATACTAAGTAATATGTACAAACACATATACATTAGTGCGTCGTACTCGCACTGCGTTCAACGACAGCCTCTCACAAGCCAATGTCCAGCGCCTCTGTAAGAAAGCTAGCGCAGTGGAACAGGGTTGCAATATCGCATTTCGGCCATCCAAGAACGGATGCAAGAGAACAAATTCAAGTTTTCTATTGCTCCCTCTCTCCTTCTATTCGACGGCTCGGCGGCCTCGCTCTCTCCCCCCTCCCCAAGCCGCAGACCTGGCACACGAACGCTCTTTCCACGCGAAGCAACGCTGTTTCCCTGTGCTTGGGTAGGCCGTAAGTGAGCGGGCGATCCCAGGGCAGGCGCGATCGGGCCTCCCAGCCCGGCGAGGGGAGCTATTAGCGCCCATTGTGGGTTGTGGGTTGTGGCCGGGGCCAAACCAGCGAGTTAGCTCGTCTGTCGCGCGGTATTACATAGTAGTAGTACGTCGTAGCTAGGCACGAATCCTGTCAGGCTGTGGCTGGTTGATGCTTTTTGCGATTTTTTTGCAGGGGAACAGGGATTGGGGTGTGCGAGCCCAGCTGAAAGCCAGAAAAAAGGGAAGAAAACCAAAAAAGTAGAAGAAATATAGTTACCTCGACTTTTTCTTCTTCTTTCTTTTCTTTCTTTCCAGTCTGACCACAGGCAGCAGGGTCGTCGGTGGAAAGCAGATGTTGGAGTCGCCCACATCTCGCATGATAACAGACTCGTAGTGACGATTTACGATACATACGATGTGCAGGGCCGAGGACGAAGAATCTGACGGGAGGAGGCAGGCAGTTTAAAGCAAACGAGTTGGAGCGACCCATTACCATCGTCGTATGTCGATCGAGCGTCGCAGTTTTGCGACACCGCAATTGGGATCGAGCGAAAACAGGTGCGCCCATGGACCAAATAGTGTAGGACAACATGCCCCATTGGTCGGACAGGCGTTGTCGAGACAATACTAGCCAAAGGGCAGATGCAGGGGACACGAGTTGTGAGAATTGTCTCGATCCTGGTTGACTGTCATGATAATTCACGACGACGGCAACAAGATGTGTCTTCATATCAGTCATGCGGAGGAACCGATGGGAGGTTGGGGAGAGAGAGCACGCGTTGCGCAAAGATTGCGACAGACGGAGTATCTTACATGTACAAGTGCTCATACAAAGTGTAAGTACAGTAGGTACAAGGTACCTTACCTCCGTATTACTCTGTGCAAGTCAAGCGCCCTTTTTTATATCAGTACTTTCGGCGTCGCATTCTCTTCCCTCCTCCCTTTCCATTCCTAGCTTGGCGCACATGCAACATGCACTGGTTGCGCGTCGCACAGATATGGCGCCTTTGCACACGATGGAATGCACTACATCCAAGGCGATGAACCAATGCAGTATGCAATACAATGTACTCAAGTAACAAAAGTGCTGTGCTGTGTGTGCGAGTACACATACTTGAAACCTGGTTCCTGTCGGCAGACGTACCTCGCGGTAAATTCACGCGCGCAAGACGTTGCCAGCGCCGCATCTTCTCCAAGGCCATGACAACAAGGTCATTTTTTCGTCGAGCTTCAAAAACTATTCTCTCAAAGGCGCCCTGATAGAGAGAAGAAACTGCCCTTTCGGCGTGATCTGAGCATCTCTCAGGACCCGGATTGGTGGGCCAGATCCGCATCTATTCGTATGTGGCATGCCCCTCTGGAAGTGATCCATACATATACCCGCATGAGCTGAAAAGGAACAACAGCCCCCTGGTCCAATAAAGCGGAGCTGAGGTGGTTGGCGTGGATTCGAATCTTGCACACTACTCAGGACAAACAAGAAAAAGGGCAGAAAAAATACGCATACATAGTCAGCAAGGGACCAAGATACCGATACGGCGATGGCGATGGCGATGGCGAGCACGGCGGAGACAACAAATATAAAAACAAAAAGCTGCCCAAAAACAAGGGTATTCTCAATTCTTGGACGAACAAGCGCCTTCTGGCGCCCAAAGCTAGGCAAATGTCAGTGGTGCTTCCCCCGACTTGGCGTGAACTTAGGAACAGATAGCGATCTTCGACCTCCTCGCAGCCCCTCTCATTCCGATCGCCGCCCCGGAGGATCAAGGCAAAACCGCCGTCGCAGTGCCTAACAACGTTGGCTTGGGATAGCCAAGTTGTCGAAGTTGTGCTGACGCTTTCTCGGCTCTGGAAAGGAAACGAACAAAAGAGAGTTCTCATGGACTGGAAAATAAGAATAAGCAATGCCAATTGAGAGCATCTGCCTTTTGTAGTGGACAGACAGGATAGACAACAACAACAGTCGGCCATCTGTCTGCATCAAGCAGCCTCCCTGCATATAAGCGTAGAGTATGCAACATCTTTCACATGCACGCTACTGTGACGGCTGACCGCATTTCGCCATTGCGTAGACAATGCTGTTTCTTTTGCTGTTCTTTTCTACACATAGCAAGCGGTAGGCCTTCCGTCTTGCACCAATAGCGTCTTGTACAGCTAGACGACACGCAAGCTCTTTCAATGCGCGCTGCGATTGAAAAGGCAATGCTGCAATTGCGTGGTGCGTAGCATTGGTGTTTTCGATTTGTTGTTGAGCTGTCCTCAGCGCTTGGCCGGCATTGTCCGTTTCTATATCAGAGAAAAGACGTCATTCTGACAGGGGTCATCGCAAGAAAGAACAATTGATGCGAGATGCGTTGACAGGGAGCCTGGCTGGGGCACGGTGAAGCTGTGTCTTAGCAAGGGCTGCATCGCGGGACAAAAGACTCCGGGGCGAAATAGAGCCGGATGTCAAGTTGGGCCTGTTCTTGCCTGCACTTGTGAATTGTAGCGTGTGCCCTGGGTACGTCGTACGGAGTACAGAGTAGTCGAATTTGTACATACGTTATATATGTAGCATATGTACAGCCTGATTTGTTCTCCTGACATATCACGTGCATTTAGCGGGAGGCGACCGTGGCGTTAGTCTGTGGCGTTCTGCGGCTTTCCATTTTAGTCATCGCTCTCGCCGTTTTCTTGTGATATTAGCAGCCTCAACGCGCGACAGCACTTTGCAGCCTCACGATCCATAAAACACAGTTTCCGCCCACACTTCCACTCGATTCCCCACGCAAAGCTCAGTGGAACATCAAACATCACAATGGCGAACTTCTTGGCGTCCATTTTCGGCACAGAACAGGACAAGGTAAGCCCTTCCTCCGTGTCGCGCGAGGCTGCTTGTGCCTCCTCCGCATTCTCTCTTTCTCCTCCTCTTGCTAACCACTTCCTCTCTCTCTATTCAGGTCAACTGCTCCTTTTACTACAAGATTGGTGCCTGCCGTCACGGCGACCGGTGCTCACGCAAACATGTGAAGCCCTCGTACTCCCAAACGATCCTCATGCCCAACCTCTACCAGAACCCAGCCTACGACCCGCAGGCGCGCATGAACGCGTCCCAGCTGCAGAACCACTTTGACGCCTTTTACGAGGACATTTGGTGCGAGCTGTGCAAGTACGGCGAGCTCGAGGAGCTCGTCGTCTGCGACAACAACAACGACCACCTGATTGGCAACGTCTACGCGCGCTTCAAGTACGAAGAGAGCGCCGCCTCGGCCTTGCGATGCGCTCAACAGCCGGTGGTACGCCGCGCGACCCATCTACTGCGAACTGTCACCCGTCACCGACTTTCGAGAAGCCTGTTGTCGCCTAAACTCGGGCGAGGGCTGTGCGCGCGGCGGCTTCTGCAACTTTATCCACCGCAAGAACCCGAGCGAAGAGCTGGACCGGGACCTGTCGCTGTCGACGAAGAAGTGGCTCAAGGAGCGTGGCCGCGACGAGCGCAGTGTTTCCCGGTCGCCATCGCCAGAGCCGACCCGTCGGCGATACTAGAGAGACACCTGTTCGACTGGTGCAGTCCTGAATTTGCGTTTGGTTTGATTTTCGTTGTTTTCTTGCGTCGGTTCAGTTTTAGAATGTATCTGCATAGGCGTTCTGGCTCGAAAGCTCGAAAATTTTGGGAGCTTGTTTTCATAGTGTACAGTCCAATCTCACAATGGGTTTCTGGACCCCTATATACGATTCTTTGTTGTGCTTATGCGCTTATGTATGGAGAGGCTGTGATTGATTACTTCCGCGAGGCCGGTCGTGCCGCATGACTATGCTAGGCTATGCGAATGGACAGCCTGGAGGTCTCTATGGTCTGCAGCCTCGGCAAGACCTGGATAACAAAACAGAAACAGACGACAAGTATGAAAGTGGCAATGAAACCAAAAATAAATGAAGACAGTAAAAACACAGAGAAAGGATAAGTTCTCAAGGCAATCCTTCTAAATGTTTTCCGGGTTCCCTCTCCCTTCTTTCCTTTTCCATTCTTCCTTTCCCATCCCCATCCTACCCAAAGTCGGGCTATCCCGGTTCCCAATGTATGTTTGCACCGCTGCTCATGATTCTAAATACCAGCACTCTCCCTCCCTCCCTCATGTACTAGACGATCCTCTAGTTCTCGGCATCGTGGAATATGTCTTGAGACCCGCTCGTATCGGAAAGCTTAATCGTTGGCAGGTTCTTATCCAAGTCCTTGTTGAAGTCCATCAGGGGCCTGCGGGCGCTGGCTTGCCCGTTGAGGACAGCATGTCCGTGATCTGGCTGGAGCCTTGATCGGCCGCAGGTGCGCTGTTCTCGGCCGGTGCTGCAGCTGCAGCTGCAGGCTTGGACGCTTCGTTGTCACCGAGATCAATCAGGTCACCGCTCTTTGCGGCGGGGGCGGCGGGGGCGGCGGCGGTAGCAGAGGCACCGCCAGCAGCGACCCCGGCTTTGGAACCAGCAGAGGTACTAGAGGGTGCGTCCAGAGACTTTCTGGCGGGAATCGGGGTATTATGCTGTCGCGCTTCGACGTCTGGCCGGGCAGCACGGGGTATATGGCGAGGATCTGGTCCTCCTGAGCTTCCACCGTTTTGCCATCACTGAAATGCAATTGTTAGCCGTGACCTCATGAAAACGATAAGACTCGCACACGCAAGTGGGGGAACATACATTTGCGCATTGATGATCCACTCGAGGTCTTCCTCGCCCTCTTCGGGGCCGCCGGGGCCACCGTTGACACGACGGAAGAGGCGCGGGGTCCACTCGACGCCGTCTTGCGCCCGGGTAGCGGCCTCCTCGCGCTGCATGTCTTCGACCTTGGTCTTCTCGTCGGTGGCAAGCTCGTGGTTGCGTTCCTTGACGGCGCGGGCCGTCCGTTGCCACAGCCGCTGCGACTCTCTCGCCTCCTGCTCCCCAATGGGCCGGACCTGGGGTGGCGATGGCTTCGATTTGAGCGCGTTGAAAAACATTTCCTTTTGGCCAGTTTTGACGTTCCTAATCGTCATCTCCTCGCTCCAAAGACCAGACAGCTCGTACAGAACCTCGCCGGTGGCCTCGTTCTTGACCGTGCCGCCAATGGCGTTGTAGGTACCGCCGACCCAGCCCTTGGTCTTGAACTCGATGTCGGCGGTCAGACCCAACTCTGGGCAGCGGACGAAGCTGTGGTCGCCAAGCTCGTACTTCATCTTGCCGAAGAGGATGCCGCGTGCGTACATGTTGGGCTGTGTGAGGATGCTGTGAAGAGTTGTGAGTTAGCACTTGTACAGAGAAGGGGAGATTCGAGGGCGATCCGAGTATAGCATACTATCTCTCGGGCTTGCCGCCCTTGCCCCGGTTCAGGAGGCTTAGAATAGCGGTGCCTTCCATCAGACTGGCGGCAGAGTTGCCAAGGAAGCGACTGCGGGGCTTGAGTGTGCCATCGACACGGATATTGTGCTCAGGGACCATGTAGAAGTAGCTCGACTTGGAGGGTGGTGGGAGGTCTGCTCGGAGACGTAGTAGGCGCGCGAGTTGTCGGAGAAGTCCCAGTAGCAAGAGAAGACCTCGCCCAGGATAGGGTTGAGGGGCTTCTTGACGCCTCTGTAAAGGAGATAATTTAGCATGACAGTAGAAACCGATGGTCAATGTCAGAATGCCAGTGCGGATTGAAATGTAACGTACGGAGGACGAATGTGCCAGCCGCTCAGGTAGAACTTGACGACAGACACGAAGCGCTCGGTAGGGTCCTCGATCTGAGGAATAGGAAGGAGCATTTCGGGGTGACACATGAAGCTGTACACGACGTCAGCATAGCTCGTCTTCCACATGGCATCACGGCATTTCAAGAAAGGCTCTGTTGACAAACTTTGTTATCCTCTCCAGCATGCTGCGGGGCTCCAGGATAAAGGTCGGAAGGACGACTCGACTCAAGTCGGCGCCGGGGCGAAGCTGGGAGATGATGTGCATAAGAACTGTGTCACAAAAAAAATTAGCTGGTATTCCGGCAGTATCGGGGAGCAAGCCGAAAGCCACGTGGACTTATTGCCAGAGGTCGTCCTTACCATTGCCCTGATCGGGCTCGACAACGAGGGTATCATCGTCGCCGTTTCCGTTGTTGTCGTCAGACGACCGGTTGGAGTGCGCACCTAAACGAGGGGAAAACAAAAGAAAGTTTCTGTTAGCCATCGGAGCTTTGATGGTGCGAAGCCAGAACGTCCGGAGCTTCCGGAGACTGCGGATTTGCGACCGCCGAAGCTTACACTGCCCGGGATAGAGGGGCCGTGCCGTTGTCTGCCCGATAGCAGGTAGCACAAACATAGGAGAGGGACTAGTGACATACTTGCGCTTGAGTTCGCCCGGCGGCGAGAGCCAGAGACCAGATTGAGCATGTTGGGTAGAGTTGGAGCACTTGGTCGGTCAGGAGCGCCGTGTCCGACGCCGAGCTTCGATGACGCAGTGGTGAGATTTTGTCGACAGTAAACAGCGTGTTCTGCGCAAGGGCGGGGGGTGTGAGGAAGGACGCGCGCGATGGGGTGCGAGTAGCAAACTGGTGATGCTACTGAAAGTGGAGGCTGAGTATACGGCCGATGAAAAGCAGTTGGCGATATCTTACTGTGGAAAAGACTGGGTAAGAAACAAGAGGCTCAAACAAACGGAGATGCAAGAGAAGGAGGGAGGAGAAGCGTTGGAAGCGATGGGACAGCCAAGGCAGAAGGGAAAGCCAGCGTCTGTCTAGTCAGCAAAGGGCGCTGGGGTGGTGGGAAAAAAGTGACGGAGGAATGCGAATCGCAAGGACATCCACGCTACGACATACATACTCAGTAGTAGAGAGCAGGCTATGACGGTTGGAACCCGAATAGGCAGCGCAGTTTTCAACTTGGGTGCTTGGCCACGCACGTTTTTTTCTTCTGAATTTCCCTTATTTTTTCATCCCCGCTGGTCAGTCGTTCTTTCCCGCTATGCGGTACTACGGGGCCAGCTTGATTCCCGATCACCTGCCTTATTGTTCGCCGCGATTTTCTTCGCCCTATGTGCCTGCCTCCTTCCTCCTACCTAACTTATGCTTTGGCTCTGGACCGAACGAAGGCGGGTTAGGAGGGGAAGGAAGGAGGGGAAGGAACAAAGGAGGGTGGGTGGTTCTTGCTCCCAGCTGCGGGGCAACGAATGACGTTGCAGGTGGTCAGGCTACCAGGCAGATTGCTGGAGCTCAGCAGTAAAACACCCAAAAGTCGGGGTTGCACAGAGGCCGTGCACCGCACTTGTCACGGGGAAGCCAATAGGTGCCGCCGACGTATGCACGGAGTCTGAGTGAGTATGACAGTATGTCATCGTCCACCAACGAAGAAACGCTACAAGCTCCCGTTCTTGCCGTTGTCGGGTCCAGGCCGGGGCGGTTCCAGGCCTCTTTTGGGCCAGGCCAGACTCTTGGGGGGGGGGGGGGGGGGACTTTCCCGGGAAGGAGGGAAGGGGCCAAGAGAAGCCTAGAGAAAGAGCCAGGGAGCCTAGAGGAGGAGCTTACTGAGTTATTGTTAGCAGTTGCCCAACAGTCCATCTAGGTACAGCAATACCACCTGCCTCAAATTTCTGAGTCTATTATGCACCTCTTTATGTCTTATTCTCATGTCTGATGACGGAGGAAAGAGCGACTGAGGGTGAACTACTAATGTGGCATCTAAATACTGACTGTGTCGAGTGGAAGGTGCGCGCGGCTGCATTAGGAACTTGCCTCCTTGTCTCAGTGCCTCAACGCTTCAATGTGCAGCATCGACATTCCCGATTCACCAAAAGCGGCCAATGCACCGGTGCATCCCAAGCAGGGAATATCCTCTCCCAGGGCTGGTCTGTAGCATGGTCTATTCTTTCCGTTCTTGTTAACAGCATTTCGAAAGGTCGCGTGGTCTTGGGGAGTTGCATATTGGCGTCTGGGACGTCACTGAAGACACCAAGCGTTGATCGCCGTGCTGGCAAGGCCGCAAGGGCTACAAATGATATATAAGGAGGGGGAATTTGCCAGGGAGTGGCAGGGCGGCCTCCTGTTTGCCGATCCAACGCCACAGCCTTGCAAGTTGGTGGCCAAACTTGTCGTCTGTTGCTATGACACACCTGCCCGATCTCAAGCTGTACTCCGTATCTCACATTGTTCACTCTCGAATGCGGTCCATGACCAACGGGCGAGCAAAATCGAGCTCGAATGTCTCATGAAGCACGGACACGATACTGTACACAAGACATTTCGACACTCCGCTTCGACATTCCACTTTGGCAAGTCCCCTTCAATGTAATACCTGCAACCTGTATTTGGGCATCCAAGATGCCACGGTGGGTGGAATGACACCGTACGACGTTCACATAGCCCGGATGGCAAACCGCAATGGGGTCCTGGGATGCCGTTAGGTTGGGGTTCGATTGACATGCACATTCGACATTCAGCACCGCCGTTTCTATGACAGCTGCGGGCCACACATGGGAATTAATGAAAGAGGCCGCGTATGTATCCCCGACGCTACGCTGGATGCAGAAAGCGTGCCTTTGGCATTCTCGCCGTGGGCCCTACAACGACGACGTATGACGGTGGATCTATGGGCTGGCACCCCAAACGGCCTGGATATGTCCTGCGCGATACTTCGTACTCCGTATGTATATGCGTATGGCTTTTTTTTATCTCGCTTTTCGCTAAAGTTGATAAAATTCTGTCTCGCTGGCCGGGAGATGTGCCGTTTGAGCGAGGAAGACCTGGTTTGGCAGGGCTTGAGTGTCTAAGAAGTTGCGAACTGCACACGATGTCGATGTTAGCTGGTGTGCTGAGACTGCGGGAAGCAAGGTACGATGCACGAAAAGATCGCATGCCGAAATCGAGAGAGTTCGCAGAGCTTCTCGAAGAGCCTACTGAGTGATTCGAGCGTTGCTCAGTATGTATATTTGAATGGAACGGAACACGCCCGCTCTTTGCCTTGCCCGGCCGCCCCTGCGCTTACCGTCGAGTCTGGATGCTCTCTCCCATGGCATGGCTCTTGGCCAAGTGGATCGTCCCGTCTTTGTCTCCTTCTCTGCCTTCCCTGTTGTCGCTAACGATCTGTGTGACGAAACCAGGGGAAGACAGAAAGACTCCGGCTTCAGGGTGCAGCTGTCAACACTGGCGCTGCGCCTCATGTCTCGTTCTTGTACTCCGTTTACTTCGTCCCTTGTAAATTACCATATTTTGCCAATTTGACTCTCAGACTGTTGTTGCAGCCGGCCACCACATTCTGTTTCCTGGCCAGCCTCGTTTCACTGCATACGACAAATCTACATGATATTTTAGCAGAATGTCACATATAATTGTGCACAAAACATTCCCCATGGACGGCCAGTTGGGAACGACGTGTGAAGACGAGCACAAGGCAGTGCAAGCGGCGGCTAAATTGAGGACGTTTAAGCAGCAAGCGTGGCAAAAGAAGCGCGGACCTTGCATTTCGTAAGCTGGCTTGGCTGGGGTCTTTTCAGTGCACGCCTCTTACGCCTATGCGTACGTAGTAATAACGACCTGCACGGCCAAGCAAGGCACAGACAGGGGCACAAACAGGGCAGCCGCTGCCCAACTGGAACGTGACCGAGAAATGCGGGTGCCGCAATGCGTGGCTTCTTGCGTGGTGCGTGGTGCGTGGTGGTGCATTCACAACTGCGACACACCCCAATATTACAATATCGGATATCAACCGTGGCTCAAAAAACGGAAAGCCAGCTAATCGTACATCGTAGACGATGCAGCAAACGACATCCTCCACAGTTGAGCATTGTTGAAGACAAGGTCTGCAAGGTCGAAGATAAGGCGCCTTATTGGCCAGGGTCGTCCAGACTGTCCGAATAGGCGGCGCTTCGCCTCGTCTCTGCCCTAACTTCCTGACTCCCCAGTTCCAATTTCGTGTTGTACGCGGCGGACCGTCTTGGCACGACATGGCATGTCCACCACATTCGTATCCGGCCCTAGACGCCGCCTATCCTGTTCTCCTTGTCCCCATTCGATAGCGCAGAAGCAGCCAAGGGGTCGGCACACAAGCATTGGGCTGTCGTATTCAACAGACGCTGGCTGTCAACTGCCACCGTTGGCGCAAATTAGCCAGGAGGCTACGATGGTGGACGGTTTCTGGCTCTGGCGGTGCCATCTATGTATTGTGTGGTGGCGGTTGGTCTCTTGTTGCATGTCGCATCTGTTGTTGTCATTATTGTCCTCTTGGACAAGGTTGATAAAACGGAGTGGTTGTAACCCCCTTATCCTAATACAGAAAGCACGCAGTGCGACGCACCCTGCACAGTACTTTGCAGCATGCGTACTCCGTTCCGTAGGGATGCACCTGCCGCCCGTCGTGTTGGTCGTACGTCGTTCTTACCTTCGCTCTACCTCCCTTACCAACTTCGTCCCAGTGACAGCATTCCTCATATTCCTTCCTTTTATGATGAATGTGGCGCCGAGCTGAGTACTGTGTTCCGCTTTTTTGTTGCGTCGTAGCTTCCGAGCCTGTTCTCTGGGGCATGGCTATTTTTACCTTCCAGTCCTCAGTGTGGTGTCGTCGTCTCCTCGTCCCTGCCCTTCCTGCATTTGGGCTGTCCGCTTTTGCGACCCAAATTCCTTCCTTCTGCATTCCACATCCCACTTTGGGATCCCACGACGTGCCCTTTATGCTTTGCGTGTGCGAGGCCACGCCAGTCGCACCTTCCGCAAAAATTGCCCCTCTTCCTACTCCTTACTCCTACACAGGAAAGCAAACCCAAATGTTGGCACAACACCAAGGGACAGATACCGCCATCTTACTTCGTACGTCGCCTGCTGCCCCGTAAGGCCCCATAAAACGTCGAGAAGAAGAGACGACGACAGCGCCTGCGACATATCTCATGCTAGTTAGGGTAAATAATAGTGGAGAGAGGAGGAAGGAGGGGTGAGCTGCTCCTGCCTCCCCAGTCCCCCTGTAAATCCCTGGCCTGGCCCATCGCAGTTTCCCTCTTTTGGCTGTCTTATCCTGAAACAGAGCAGGAGAGGTGCAGAAGGACCAGAAGCAGGGAAAGAGCAGCCCAAGACGAGCGAACGAGCGACAGAAAGAGAAAGTACGACATACACAAGGGTTCACACAAGAAAGAAGAAAGGGCCACCCGAGCAAAATCGTACCCAGAACGCACATATTCGAGTCTACGACACAATTTCCCAATTTGCTCCAAACTTGACACCATTTCCAAACTCTGTTCATCAACAAACAAGCAAACAAGACAAGAGAAGCCCCCTGGTCTCGACAACCCTCCCCCTCTTCCCGCCCCGACTTGGTCTTGTTGCCCTCTTTATCTTGCGCCCTTTCCCCCACACAGCACTGCCGCACCTGCGAGCACGCGGGCCTTTGCTAAAATCAGCCTCTTTCTCAGAACTGGCTGCAAATCGACGGCATAAACCGACTGCAACCGACGACATACGACATACGACAACCGGGCCTCGACGACAAAAGCTCGTCGACTGTGTCCGAACACGAGCGCCGTCTCACGCCTCCGCGCCTACATACGTCCCTAGTCAGTGACATTCGTCCTGCGGCTATCGGCCCAGCTCTCCGCAATCTTGTGAAATTGCTCGGCGTCTCAACTCGAGAAGGAGAGTCAGAGAGGCAAAGAGCGCCGACTTCCCTCATTCTTTTTCCCACGCGACTTCTCGCCAGATTGCCTTGGCTATTGCCTGACACGACCGACCGTCTTTTTTTTCTCTCATGACGGACAAATCTACCCACAACCACAAACACACACACACACTCTCTCTGTATCTTAACGGCACCCGCCCGATTCCTCTTCTTTTCCAGTTCAGCAGCAACCTGCTATGGACCGAGACCATGGCCCCGCTGCGGCGCCTGGTATGGACGACTTGCGGTCGCGCAAAGGCCGCCTTATGGGCAAGCTCTTTGGCGGTCGCGACCGCAAGGCGTCAAACGAGCTACGTGACAGTGGTGGCGACGACGAGATCCATGCCTTTTTGCATGGCTCTTCCTCTTCCAGCGTGGCCCCAAGTGCATCCTCTCCACGCTCGTCTACCACTGTGAGACCTTCCTTTGACGGCTTCACAGTGGCACATTCTACGCCGCCGCAGCTCGCCAAACTGGACACACGAGCCATATCGCGGTATCCCAATGCCAACCCTGTTGCCGGCGCAGCTCACAGCCCGATATCAGCCACTCACTATACGCCGAAGCGAATACGACCCGGAGGCAAGGGCCTCACGGTCCGTTTTGCCGAGACCTACCCTGAAATTATCGGTGAGGGCGGTGACGAGTCCGACATCCCACCAGCAGAGATTGGCCGGCGGCGGCGAACGAACAGTGTCCGACAAGCACGACCACAAGTTACTCCGTTGTCAGGCTTTGACCCTTCGATGCCAATGTCTGCCGCATCTTCTCGCTCACTACCATTGCGATCACCACTTCCTCCCATCCCACCTCAGAAGGGGGCACCACCACAGCAACAGCGGCCTTACGACGGCGGCGACAACTTCGTACCGGCCCCTGTGCGGAGAACACAGACCGGTTTCTCTACAATCTCAGAACCGTCACCTCGAGACGACCGGCGTAGAAATATCTCTCCAGAGCGGAGACCACAGGCCGTGCCGGAGAAGCTACCCGGCAGACAGCTGGCAGCTGCTCCGTTCCTGGGTGCCCCAGTACTGGACCGTGATGATAAGCGTCGGTCATTCATCGAGATCCACCAAGCAGAGATGCGCGAGGCCGAGGGCCGGGCTCTGCTCCAAAATCTCCGCGATGGTGTCAGCCCGCCATCTAGCCCGAAGTAGACCAAAAAAACCCAGTGTCGCCCGTCAGGTACTCACCCACAAAGATGACACCACCACCTCTCTGCCACCTCCGCGAGACCCCCGGCGTGGCAATTTGCAGTCAGCTCTCCCCACACAGAATCCGGAAGTTTCTCCGATCTTACCACTGCCCTCAGCGGCATTGACCCCGATGGCACTTCGTTCGCCTCTCGATCCAGACAAGCCGCACAGGAATACAGCCCGCCCCGGTGGCATCCCCGACATCTGCCGTGCATCGTGCATACAGCGCCTTCCGCCGCAACGCCAGCAGTCGACTTTCGAACAAAGAGCGTGACGAGGACTCTGGGTCAGTGTACTCTGGAACGTCGGGCGGTTCTGCAACCTCGCCTCGGGCGCCAACGGCCGACCTGCACGACGTTGTCCAGGCTGCTGGAGACGATGCCTTTGATACGTTTATTGCCCGCTCTCGCCACCTGTTTGAACTGTTTCGCCTTCAATCTGAGACAATACGCCCTCTTTCGTCGAGCACCGCTGAGGAGCTGGCCCGCGCTGCATTGTGGTGGTTCATTATCGGTCGGATGGGCCTTGAGAACGCTTTCCGAGAGCGCTCAGCTCAAGGTCCTGGGGCTGAGTCGCCAGTCTCGCGGGCCAACGAAGCTGCCATGCAGCAGGCCTACGCCGACCTGGCCAAGGCATACTGGCTGGCTGGGGAGATCCTGCTTGATGTGCCATCGCCTGCCGACGGAGAGGTGGACACAGTCCGCAAAACCCTCCTCTACAACCTGCGCAAGCTGGCTATTTCCATGAAGCGCAACAACATTTTGCCGCCCGAGGACGCCTTTCTTCCCGCGATTATCGACAAGACGATCTGGGCGACATATCCTCCTATTAGCTCCGATATCACCGCTCTCTTACAGGGCAATTGGACGTCGAGTCTAGCTGCATCGCCTGTTTCCGGCCCTCCTATGGCAATGCTCGAGTCACTTCCTATCTCGGACAGCACCGACGACTTCATTTTCAGCCGAATGTGGGCCGACGTATATCTTATGGAGCAGGGCCGAGAATCATCCCCTCACCCGTCGAACAAGTTCCATTTTCCTTGCATGTTGAGCGTGGCTCGTCCGCAAAGCTCTGCTATGCTGGAGATTATCGTGTCCAGCCAAAACGAGAATGTGCAGCTGCGTGTGCAGGGCCGGAAGAACCCAGGCCCGATGTGGGAAGACGTGCGCTGGCGGTCCGATTTGTATTCGCTTGAGATCCGTTTACCGCGCGGCTTCCTTCTTGCGATCCAGCTGTCCAAGCAGGACTATGGCCTGCTGTGGAGCATGTATGATTTTGGCTCCAAGATCCATAGCCAGCTCTACCCGCGCAGTGGCGAGAACCCCATCTTCCGCACAACGCTCAAGGCGTTCCAGTATTTCGAATCGGCGGCACCGACCGGCAGTTTCCCGAAGGAAGCCGTACCCGACTGCGATGTGGCTCTTTTCGCGAAGACGCTGCAAGAAAATGCGGCCACGGGCCGTCGCTACTTCCACCGCGGCTTCCGTGTTGCCATCGTTTCTGGCACCCGCACGCGGACGCTGTACGGTGTATCGCACTCTTACCTGCCAGATGCGCCCGTGCAGTTCAGCTTCCTGCGCGGCGACCAAGGCGACCCGGCGCTGCTGTTGCGTTTCGAGAACAGCCGGACAAAGGGCAGCATGGTACTCACCTTTAGCCATGGTGACGAGCGCACCGAATTTCACAGCCTTCTAACCGGAACGGCATTGCAATCCGACGAGCAAGTCACCGCCGACGTGCCGATTTTAGCCCTGGACATGCGCGTTGCATCCAAGGTCGGAACGGATGCCAGCGCCAACGGCAACAAAGCTCTTGCGGCGTTCAAACAGCTACATTTCAAGCGTGTGCGCGTCATCAACGTCGACGACGGCCTGGATGGAACGAAGCCACCCACGGTTCTTGCCGAGCGTTTGCGGGTGATCTATGAATTCGGCGACTGCACCCTGGTCGACCGCATCAACGCCGCCCCAGGCGAGCTCAAGATCCGCCTCGATGTCCAGGACAGCACCTCCCTGGTCCTTGTGCGCCAGGCCCAGCAGGACTTTACTGTGGCCGTGTCAGACGTGCAGGTACCCAAAGAAGCCGGCCGGGGTCTAGCCGATGGTCTGCGTGTCGCTAAGGCTTTCCCGACCTGCCGAGCCCTGCGTTTCTCGTCCCTCACAGACCTGCACATTGTCCAGCAAGCCATCACGGGGTACAGGGTTCTGTTCGATGGCGTGGCCACGACGTTTGGCATTGCCCGTCGTCGCATGGTGGTGCCGATCCACAAGAAGTGGGAGGCCGGGCAGACGCGCATTCAAGTGGTCATTCACCCGAACACCAAGGTTGTGCAGCTGCTGGCGTTCTTCCAGGACTTCCACTACGGCCACTGCATGAGCTTTGTGCTCAAGGGTACCGACGTGTTCGAAGCCTTTGGCCGTGGCAGCAAGGCCGGTATCAAGTTCGATGACGCCAAGTTCCCGCTCCCGCGTATGCCCACAAGTGAGTCGAGCAGTGGAGGCGGCGGCTCTGACATCGGAGCTGGTGGCGGTGGCGGTGGCGGTGGCGGTGCCGGCGCGGATGGTCGTGGTATGGGCAACATGGAGACCGCTTTTGTGTGTCTTGATATGCCTGACCTGCCCGGCGAGCACGACGACATCTCCATCTTATTCGACAAGGAAGCAGGTTAGTATCTCTCGTTTTGTTTGTCCAGCATTTGGAATACATCCATCTCCGTTTGCTCGCACACTAACGTCGTATCTAGAACGTGATCGGTTCGCTGCCTGTTTGCCCGCACCAGTGCGAGGTTCACGCCTCGCCAAGATGTTTTGAGGAAGAAGGTGCTACCCTAGGAAGAAGACGGCCCCAAGAAGACGGCCATATGTCGAAAGTCAAACGTCGAAAGTCGAAAGTCGAAAGACGAAACCTACATTTTACACACAGCACAGCATAGCATAGCGGCGTGACGCAAGCCTACCTACGTAGCTTCAACAAAAAGAGGCATATTGCATTTTGCATTGCATGGAAAGCGGACATTAACTTACCCACCCAATCTTTTTTTTGTGTTTTTTTTTTTCTGTTTTACTTTTCCCATATATGCTTTAGTTTGGTCTTTCTTGGTACCACTACAGCAGGCCTCGTTTTTTTGCATTTGTCCGGCGTAGATACCCGGCGAGGCGAGTGGTAAAAGGAGCAGGAGCGTGGAGAAGAGGAACTTCAAACGGGAAAGAGCTCTCGTGGCAGTCGGACGAGGCTGAAAAGGAGCCAAACCAGAAGGAACGAAGGGAGGCCCAACTCCCGCCTTATAGCCGTATATCTCTCGATATTGGCGGGCGCATATAGAGGCAGATATCCTGAAATGTCGAATTGGGTAGAACCAACAAAGCAGAATCGTGATATAAAGATGGGGTATCAAGAGTCGTCTACTTCTAGACCTCTGTGCCGAAATGGACAGAAGCAGATTGATCCTTAAAAACAATCACGTACAACAAGGTACACGTAGGCACACACACGTACACACAACAAAAACGGGGAAGAGCAATTGGGAGATGTGAAATATAAGGTTTAGAATGGGGCAGGCTTTAAGGAGAGGATATATCTCGGAAAGACGATAAGTGTAGCAAAAGAAATCATCGGGACCAGGAGGAGAGGAGAGCTGAAGCGCAGTAATGCCCGCGTCTTCAACAAAATTGACCGAGAATCTGCTCCTGGAGGAACCCAGATTTGCCCCGTTGCGTCCCATGAAACGGGAGAGTTGATAAGAAAAGAAAAATGGGGGAGAGACTAAACACAAGAAAGAATCTGACGACACTCCTCTCCCACAGGTACTGACACACGGTGCCCACATGAGCATTGGCAACACCCAGCAATTTCCCTTACATTCCGTGCCTGTCTTGCATTGCGTCCCTCTCCTTTCAGGCCCACAAGGCAAAGAAGTAGCAGGCGACCCAAGCAGTAGGCACCACCGAAATGAAGATAGTTACTCTCTGGGTTAGAGACACAACCTGGTGGGGATAAAAACAATAAAACAAGACATGTTTGCAAACAGAGGCGCGCGCAAAAAAAAGAAAAAAAAAGGACACGACACAAGGGAAGAAAACCACACAAAGATCAAGAACAAGGGGAAGAAAGTGTAGTTGAAGAAGAAGAAGAAGAAGAAGAACAAAGTGTCAAGCACAGCCTGAAACAAGCCCAAATAGCAGGCGTTCAGCAGAGAACCAGTCGCGAACGCAATCCCTTGCTAACCGAGATCTGGTCCAGCCGTCTTTCATGGTGGATTGTCTTTTCTGTTCCAATTCTTTCTTCTTTCTTTTCAAATATGGATTAGGATTCTAAAAGCGGGTCGCGCGAGCGTTGAGGTCGGAATCAAGATGGAGACATGCTTTACGAAGCAGCCTCCGGCTCGGGCTCGGCAGCCTTGGGTTCGGACTCCTCGGTCGCCTCGACAGCGGGAGCCTTCTCCTCGTCCTTAGCGCCCTCGGCAGGAGTGGTCTCGGTGTCAACAGCGTCGGTCGACGTCCACAGGGTCAGGTTGTCGCGGAGAAGCTGCATGATCAGGGTGCTATCTCTGTATGACTCCTCCGAGAGCGAGTCGAGCTCGGCAATGGCGTCGTCAAAGGCCTGCTTGGCCAGGTGGCAGGCGCGGTCGGGCGAGTTCAGAATCTCGTAGTAGAAGACCGAGAAGTTCAGGGCCAGGCCGAGACGAATGGGGTGCGTCGGGGTCAGCTCGGTCTGGGCAACGTCGGTAGCGCTCTTGTAGGCCTCGTGAGCAGCCGTGGCGGCAGTGCGGCGCTTGTCGCCAGAGGCGAACTCGGCCAGGTAACGGTGGTAGTCACCCTTCCTGTGGGGGGCGTTAGCATTGCGCATCAGCACAACATTGGGAAACATTGAGAAGCCTTAGAAATGTCAAGAGTGTGTGCGCCTTTCTTACATCTTGTGGTAGAAGACCTTGGACTCGCCGGTGGCGGCGTTGGGGATCAGGCTCTCATCAAGGACGTCAAGGACATCCTGGCAAACCTTCTCCAGCTCGGCCTCGATCTTGTCGCGGTACTCGCGGATGGTGCCAACGTGCTTCTCGGAGCCCTTAGATTCCTCCTTCTGCTCGATGGACGAGATGATACGCCAGCTGGCACGGCGGGTGCCGACGACGTTCTTGTAGGCGACGCTCAGCAGGTTGCGCTCGTCAACGGTCAGCTCACCACCCAGCTTGGCGACCTCCTTCATGTAGGTCACCATCTCATCGTAGCGCTCAGCCTGCTCGCACAGGCGAGCCAGGAAGGTCTTGCTGCAAAAAAGCGCGTAATGTCAGCATTTGCCCATTAATTGAGATCGGGGTGCACATTCTCCTCTCTCGCCGCTCTCCCGTGCCCTCCCTCTTTAGTCCACATCACCCGCTCCTCCCCGTATCACGCGGCGATGCACGGTAAACACTGGAAGGGATAGGCTCATGCACCATCCTCCCCGTTATTGTAGAAAGAGTGGGCATCTGTTCCGAAGCACAAGAGAAGGGGAAACCAAGTGCATGGTGGAAGGCATGGGTGTAGAACATACTTGTCGCGCTAGTTGAATGAGATACACGTTAGCAGATAGCTCTTCAAAGGCTCAAACGCGGAAATGTGCATGATCGAAGCAAGATTACGGCCAGCCGGCTGCCATGAATGCAGACCGGAGACATCGAAAAAAAGAGCCTCTAGGACATCGCCGGGGACGCCGAGGCAACTGCCCTGTGCTATCGGGATGAAGGTGCGAATCAACCCTCGCTGCCTTGGCGGACACGCGGAGGTTTTATCGGGCAGCATTAAGCCGGCGTTGACACAATTGCGGAACAAAGGGGCAGAAACACGGCCGTGCCGGTCGCAAGACAGGTCGATGCAAGACAAGCCACCAAGCCGGGGAAAGCCCGGCTGCCGAAAGGGGGGAGAGAGGATGAAGAAATAGAGAGGGGCGTTTCCTTACCTCGCTTGCCATTGTTGCGTCTTATCTAGTAGAAGGAGACTTTGTTGGGAAAAGGAGGGGAAGGGAGACTTTGTGTCGAAAAGTCAAAAAGGAGTTATGCGGATAGAAACCGGCGGTGTTCGAAGAAGAGATGCAGAGGGAGGGGGGGGATTCGAAATGGACGGAGTTGGGATTGTTGTTGAGGATTGTTTGTGTGCGATGAAGTTCTTTTTGGGAGAAGGGGGGGTTTGTTTTACAGCGACGGGGTGTATTTTTCGATTTGAATTAAATAATAATATTTTATTTTCTACGACTCGGCGAAGGGGAAGGAGACGTGTGCATGGGGCGGTTCCTGCTGCGCTGGCGGAGAAACTGCAGGAGCGACGCAGGAAAACGGGAAGGGGGAGGGGAGCAGAGGGGAGGGGACGAGACGAGATAGCGAGGGCCAGAGCGAGCGAGAGAAGGAGGGGCGAGCGAAGAAGGAGCGATGGGCAGAGCGGCGGCCTGGGCCAGACCAAGACTGGCCAACGAGAAGCCAAGGAGGGAAGAGAAGGAAGGTTCGAGGCACGGGAGATGGTCAGCCAGCAGGGAAGGCGTGCCTATCTAGTGGAAACGCCGCTAATAAGGCTTCCTTCCGCGGTTGCGTCTCTAATTTAGTACCTGTAAGACACATACTGAGGATACGATACATACACAGGAGAGTGAGAGAGTGGGCAGAGAGTGTGTAACGGGGCACGGAGTACCGTTATTAGCACCAAAAGTACCTGGACTGGGCCTGGCTAGGCTCACGAGGGTCCCGACGACAGCGGCTTCACAGTACTGGGTTTGGGCCAAATAGGAGCATGAAGTCAGATGGTGGGGCCCGAGCGCCTTTGTTTGTTTTGGGCTTAGCATGTATTAGGCAAGAACGGGAGAGAACAGGGAGAGAAGCTGAGAAAGGAAAGAGTAGGGTCATCAAACGGTGAGCATATGTACTTCTAGCAAGCAAAAGAGGGTAAGACCAAGGCGTATTGAACTGTATGCAGTACAGCAGCGCACGTGCAAGAACGTAATCATAGTGTTTTGTACTCCGTACGTAGCACTCACAAAGAACGTTCGGACGAGGAAGGAGAGAGCGGGGCAGTGGGCAGTGCGGGAAAGAGCGACGAAGACGTACTGTACAAAGTACATGTACTTTGGAAGATACAGTACAAGTAAGATACGAAGTTAAGACCGAAAACCAAAACGGATGAAAAACAACGTAACAAGTCGGCACCGCTGAGCAGCAGTGCAAAACTGAAACCAATGAAAAAAGGATGAAACAGATGTAAACAGCCAGAGGATACTGGCTCGCGTGCTTGCGATAGACAGTACGGATCAAAGGCGCTGTGGGGCGATGCTGGGAGATGAAGCCCGTTTAATGGGGATCGTGCCTGCCATCCAAAGTGTTCATCCTGTCGTGTGCCTCTGGATCGCACCTGCCCTGTGACATCTTGTGATCATAGGCCATTGTTTGTGTCAGAACACGAGGCCTTAGCAAAGACGCGTCGCAGCCTTGCGCCATGTCCGGCAGCCGGCCCTGGTGTGGTCTGCAGCTGTCTTTCATCTTGCTTCTCAACTTCGTTTGCGCGTCGCAGTCTCTGACAGCTGTTGCCTGCTGGCTGACTCTGCCTTGTATCCTGTGACGTTTGTGTGAGAGAAAGCGCCTGTTGCCTGCCTCCAAGCTTGCTGAGTTGCCTGCCACGGAAAGAGCAGTGCATCCCACTTTCCCTCCGTATTTGTATTTGTTGTTGTGCAAGTCGCCTTGCAACAGAGACAGAAAGGAAAGTGCGCTCTATGCGCCCCAATCGGCCCCGCTGCCTGAAAAGCCCATCTTCCCTTCTCTCGCCTTTTCTTCGCGGCGGGTGTTCCTCGTCATCTACCGAACAAAACAAGCGCCCGGATTCTTTGGCCTTCTATCACCACCCCCCGTCCTCCCGTCACGGGCCATGGCAGGGAAGGGCAGAAACGAAACGAAAGCACACGCAGAGGACGGAGACGAAAAACAACAGGCACGATCCATGCAACAAATGTGGCACAGCACAGCCGCCTCACCAAAGAAATAAAAAGAGAAACGAATAAAACACATTCAAGGCCGCCATCGCGACAGTCAGCAAAAACAAAGGGAGATCGAGTGGTCGCCTACAGCATCTGAGCCTCTTTTATCAACATCGCACTCTGCTGCTAGGGTGGCCTTGGGGTCTCAAGCAGATCGCAGCGATGCCTGGGCGTAAACAAAAGGGGACGCAAGCTGTCTCACGATAAGGCGGGCGCCAGGGCATCAGAGGCACAGGGCGCCAATCTCGTCCTACAAAGTACTTTGTACATACGTTTCTCTCGCTGGCTACTCTCAAGTGCTCATCTGCTGCATGCCGATTGCCACACTCACTGTTCGATCGGCTTCTTGTCGTCTTCTCTGGCCTTCAAGAGTGGGATGGGGCCTGTCACGCGGGCTGGTCACAACCGTCAGCTTGGCCAGACGGTCACGCCAGGGCAGGGTTGCGAAATTAGTACATTAGTATAGTATTTGCCTATACTAATACTAAAGTAGTAATACTAATACTAATACTAATTAGTATTTGGTTATACTAATACTACTACTAATACTACTCTTTAAGGCCTATACTAATACTAATACTAATTTCAAGTATAAAATTTAGTACTAATACTAATACTAACTTTAATATTATTTTTTATTATTAATTTTTTAAAAAATAAATATTTAATTAATAAATTAAATTAAAAATAAAATAAAATATTTAAATTTAAATTATAATAATACTAATGTAGTACTATTAGTAGTATTTACCGGTACTAATACTACTACTAATACTACTGTAGTATTAAAAAATTAGTACTAATATTACTGTAGTACTAAAAAATCAGTACTAATACTATACTACCCATTAGTACTACAGTAGTACTAAATACTACTAAAATTTTTAGTACTAATTTCGCAACCCTGCGCCAGGGCGAAAAAAACCTCTCTGGACCTACAAAGTATTCCGCTCACTTGTCGCCTTTCTTTTTTTCTTGTCACGTCACGCTCGCGCCTGGTGCCGTGCGGCTCGACCAACCGTAGCCTGCATGCCACGTTCCTCAAAATGATGTGTTTCCTTGTCAACTGCAGAAGCGGAGGCTGTCATCCAATCACTCCTTTACCGAAACAAACGTCAATCATTCGCTGGAGACAAAAGACTCCAAAGAGGACGAATGGCGACGAGGCGAAACAAAAACAGCAAAAACAACTTCTAGATAAGGCCTGAGGCAGTAAACAAACAAAACAAAACAAACCCCCAGTGCCGTGCCTGATTGATCATGCGTGTCAAACCAGGATCTTGAGTGGCTGCTATGTTGCCGTCTCTATGCTAGCTTTGACAACCGACGACACGCTGGCACCGGTGGTTTTCAATATCAAGGAAGCGGAAGCGCGCGCTACGTCATGCAACTACTCGTGATTTCGAGAGCCACTGCTCGTACTCTGTACTTCGTAGACATGTGGCTTTATGGACTTGGAAACAAGCTTCATGTTGTGGATGGCTTTGATATGCGCTAGACATTCGAACCGTGCAATTTTAATTCCTCGGTACACATGGCTACTAGCACACACCAAGATATACGATATACTGCGAAAGGACAGTTATGCGTCGGGAAAAGGGGAAAGGGAAAAAGCAGTGTGCATTTTGGCGCTGGAAAGACATGCATGATACGGAAAGAGAAAAAAACGCCGTGCAATGAACCCGTAAAGTACCCAGTAAACACGAAGCAAATCAAGACCGGTCGTAACAAGCTCGGCCAGCATTACAGCTCGTTGTCGGTGTAATTGTACCGCTCGCGGCCCCAGTCCACCGGATCGCCGCCGGGCAGACACAGACCCAGACGCCAAAAGTAGTCGCGATGGGCAAAGAAGAGCTCCCACAGCTTCAGACTTGGCGGGACGATGCCCTTGCGCGTTGTGGTAACTGTCTCCTCACCAACATCGTCGTCGCCGCCGTCGTCGTCGTCGTCGTCGTTGTCGTCTTCAGGGCCGCCGTCTTCGTCACTGCACGCCGGGTCACTCCGACCACTGCACTGGATCACGTCCTTTGGCGAGGGCGAGAGGCTGACCTTGGCGATAAAGATCTCGCCAGCGTGCGAACGGTAACCCCAGTCTGACAGAGGCAGTAATGGTACAGGGTCGTTCTTGTGTGTGACCCGCCGGTAGCTATTGGAGACTGCTCCTGTTGTCGACTTGTTTGACCCGAGAGCAAAGACATCTTCGAGAAACGTCGCGAAGCCAATGTTGCCAACGCGCGGTTCGCCAAAGGTTGTCACCTGCACATCGTCCCAGCCCAGCACGGCCTTCATCTCGAGCGCCGCCAGCGCGGCCACAGCGCCACCAAGAGAGTGCCCGACAAGGTGAACACGGTAGGGAGCCGAAGAGGAGGTAGAGGCGTTCGCGTTTATGGATTCGTTCCGGGCTTCGGCCACAATCGGCAGGACAAGATCGCGCGTGCTCTGCCAGGAGGCCAAAAAGCCCATATGGACCGTGCAATTTGTGCACTTGGTGCGCTCAGCAACACCGGCGTCTTCGTCTTCACCCTCACCTGGTTCGTACGGCACGTACTTTTGCGGGATCGTGCTCAGGTCGGCGACGGTGTTGGCGATGCTATAGGTGCCGCGGAAGGCCACAACGATCTCGCGCGAGCTGTCGTCAATAGCAATATAGCCACAGCTGTCACGCATCAGGACGCCAGTATTCCATGTCGTGACGAGCCGCAGCTCGGGAAAGTCGGCGCATCGCGACGCACAGGAAAATGGCCGCGAGATGCCTGTGCCAGTAATGCCCACGCAGTAGGCAACATCGACCATCCGTGCATATCGCTCGAGCGACAAAAAGACGGGCAATGGCACCACTGGTGCCGGGTCAGACGGCGGTGTGAGAGCCGGTGGCGGTCGTTCGGGTGGCGGCGCTGGCGGCGCTGCCTCGGGGACGACGGCCGCGGGCGGCTTTGCTTCGATCACGCCGCGAAAGCCACCGTTGCGGCCGCCACTGCCGCCAGAGTGATCAGAATCACGATTTCCGGCATTTCCGGCAAGGACGAATTGATCTGAATCCTCGCGCGCGAGAAGCGAGGCGATTTGAAGTGCGAAACCGCAAATCGTGGCGACCCTCATAGCGGGCGATGTGGTGACGGTCGTGCTTGTGGGAGCAGAGAAGAGGGAGAAAGCGAAGAAAGTGGGCGGCAATCGGGAGCCTGCTGCTATCGCAGCATCGCAGGTCGTTCGCCAAAGGCTAGCTTCGGCGTGGAGAGAAAATCGGCTCCAAAGAGGCTTCTGGACGATGTGGCGCGTTGAGGCGACAACTATCTTCGTTGGGGGGCTGGTCGCTCTTTCTCAGGAGAAAAGCAATCGATGATTACGTCGTGAAGCGGGAAAGCGCGCTTTGCCAAAGTTGGCGGAGGAAAGAGCGATAACAGGCAGAATAAAAGTGAAGGCAGGTACGACACGCTTTGCCCATATTTTGAGACGTTTCTTGTCTGTTTGTCCCCTCTCAAAGGGCTGGCGATCGCTCTTGCCTGATTGTCTCATTCGAGAGACTCTTTGTTGAGCGCATTGTGCGGTCGCATGACCCAACGAAGTACCAACAACGCCGCCTTCGTTCATTATTTGCCGCTATTACGCGGGGGAAGGTACGATGGACTCAGTGTGGCATTTGATTGGAACATGCTAACTACGCAACTCACGAGATAGGTGATTTGATGCACGTGACACCAAATCGACTTACAAGAGGTTTTCAACGACGACTACAACGACGGACGGCACCTCATAATACAACCAATGATGGGACAGACGACAAATAATCAGTTTCGGGACAGCAGAACACTACACGCAAGGAAGACGTACACCAGGGCAGGTAAGGAAGAGGACGTCACTATCTCATTCAGCCAAACATAGCTTCATTTACAAATAAGAAGACAAGAAGAAGAAGAAAATGGAGAGAGGAGAAGGAAAGTTTCGATTGGAGTTTCAACAATAGAGAAGAGCAAACGCGTCCGTTGCCTAGTCGTGCGCTGGAAGATGCCACAGGAAAAGCATCTCGACAAATGGAGCGAAATTATCGGTTCGACTAGGGTTGTGAAAACGTGATTCGGGCAAGCTGGCTATAGGCCCAGATGAAAAAAAAAAAAGGCTGGCGATGGATAGAGTGAAAGTCTCGCTGCGCTTGTGGTAATTTACAATCATTTCATATGCACGCTTGGGGAGATCTGAATAAGGAGCATACGGCAGCACAATGCACAAAAAATTCGGGCGTCCTCATGGAACGGGCAAAGGCAGAGGGACGGGTTAGGATTGAGATTGTACAGAAGAGCAAGAGAAAAGAAATGTTCATTCATATACAGGAAGAAAAGTCGCTCTGTGGGAGGGGTGAAGAGATAAAATGGAGGTTTGGTAGGTGTGGAAGAAAAAGAGAGAGAAAAAAAAAGAAGCGAGGGCCACGGGCCATGGCTGCGTGGGAGAGAGAAAAGCGCTGTTTTGAAACCCCAGAAACAAAAGAGAAGCAGTCAAAAACACTCCAATCTAAACTAGGTGTTTAAAAGAGCTGACCGCAACCCAGTGCTGCTCGCAAGCGCACGAACCGTTGTCCTTCCAGTCGTCGTTGGAGTACGAGAAGAAGACAACCTGGCCGCCAAGAGCCGCCTTCAGCGACGAAATGGCGGTGGCCTGGTCAGACTCAGAGCAAGTGGCAACGCCGTTGGCAACGCACGACGAGGGCCAGCCAGTCTCCAAGACGTAGCCAGGAAGGCCGCAGATGTTCTTGACAATCTCGAGCTGGCCCGAGACAAAAGTACCAGCCTGCGAGGGGGTGGTCTCAGCGTTGAAGTAAGCGTGGGAGTTGCAAGCAACAACGTCGACAACCTCGCAAAGAACGCCCGAGAAAGAGGTGTCCTCCCAGGTGTTGACAGTGTCGGTGGTGGTAACGGGAACGCTGCAGCCAGCCTCGACGATAATCTCCTTGACTTCCACAATGAGCTCCTTCAGCTCAGAAGGCGTGCAGAAGCCCTGGTTACCGGCCTCGTTACCGACAACGACGAGCTCAACAAGATCCCACTTGCCCCAGGCCTTGATGGCAGCGATCTGGGAAGCGACATCCGGGTTGCTGTTGTCGCAGCCAACCTCGCCGATGAAGACACCAATGATGAGCTTCAGGCCAGTCGACTCGCAGGCAGCACCGACGTTGGGGAGGGTGTCGCAGTCGGTGGAGTAGACACGGATGGTGGTGAAGCCCTTGGCCTTGATCCCCTGAAGATCAGACAGGACCTGCGAAGCCGACTTGCAGCCACCGGTAGTGGTGTACGGGGTGTAGGTAATGGCCCACTGGTCACCGCCACCAAGAGCAGCGTGCGAGGTCGAGGTCGACTTAGCGGCCGCGGAGGTAGCCTTGGTGGTGGTGGGCTTGGCGGAAGCAACGGTGACCTTCTTGACGGTCGTCACAGGGGCCGGAGCAGGAGCAGGGGCCGTGGTGGGGATGCTGAAGGGGCAGTACACAACGACGTCAGTCTCGATGACGGTCGTGACGACGGCGGGGCGAGTGTAAGTGCCGGGGAAGAAGGTGGTGACGACGGGGACAACAACGACAGTCTCGGTAGCGCAGACAGTGGTGACGGGGCCGATGGTATAGGTACCGGCCGAGGGGCAGACGTAGGTGGTCTCCTGGATGATGCTGGTAACAACACCGTTGGGGAGAGTGGAGGTGGTGGCGACGGGGCAGACAACAGTGGTCTCGGTCTCGACGACGGTGGTCACACCACCGAGGGTGTGGGTGCCAGCGGGGACCGAGGTGGTCTCACCGCCGCAGACGGTGGTGGTCTCGGTGACAACGACGGTCGTGGCCGGGAAGGTGTAGGTGCCGGGGGTCGGGCAGGTCTGGACAACGAGGGTCGGGACGGTGCAGGGCGTCTCGGTCGTGACGGTCCACTCGTGCTGGGTCGCGGTCGTCTCGGGCTGGATCGTGGTCGTCTCAGGCTTGATCGTGGTCGTCTCAGGCTTGACGGTGGTCGTCTGAGGCTTGACGGTGGTTGTCTCGGGCTTGGTCGTGGTCGTCTCGGGCTTGGTGACGGTGGTCGTGACGGCGTGAGTCAAGACCTTGGTGGTCGTGGTGTCACTGCACGCGGGGGTTGGGTGCCAGGCTGTTGATTTGCTGTTAGTTTATGACAACTTACAACACTGTTCGGCTGATGCAGATATATGCCACGCTCGACTTCCAAATATCGAGCTCGATGCTGATTTATCAACATCCTGGAGACTGGTCCTCCATGCCAAGGCTTTACTCATTCTCGCTCCTGGGAATTTGATTTGGGTGGCGATTCGCGCAAATTATCAAAACGTACTCATCTCGCCGTAGATCGTGTTGACGATGGTCGTGCAGACCTCGCCCTCGGCGTGGCCGCGCTTCTCAAACAGGTCGTGGGCGGCGGCATGGCGGTGGCCGACACGGGCGGCGCTGACGCTGCCGGCAAGGGCAGCAGCTGCTGCCAGAATTGAACCCTTCATGTTGAAATTTCCGAAAAAAGAGAGTATTTATAAGTAAATAAAAAAATACCGAAACGGTCAATTGGCGTATTAGTGTTGATCGTGAGAAGTGGAAGCGTTAAAGAGTGCCCGCTGAAAGAGTGAAGCGGTTTTCAGAGTAAGAAAACAAGTATAAACGAGTGACAGAAAGCAAAGTGGCCTTCGAAGACTTGACTACCACATCCGGTCGATGATGGGAAACGAGGATGTAAGAGGAGGGAGGAAGAGAGAGGGGAGAAAAGGGAAAGGAGGAGAAGAGGGAGGAAAGCCAGAAGAGAGGCACGGAGGTGGGCGGACGCCAATACTATTAAACCATTCTAGAGCAACACGCCGCCGACCAAGGCGAGCAACAACGCTCACACCCTCTGACCCTCTCACCCACATTCGCACCCACGATGAAAGTCTCTTATTATGGGGCGGTGGTCAAGGACCGGGGTGGTGGAAAGGGGAAAGGGTAGGGAATGCAGACACACGGGACGCATGTCTGCAGAGTGCCCTGCGACTCTCCTCTCGCGCAAAAGTGGGTGGGCGGGTGGCCAGCCCGAAGCAGGTACTGGAATACCTGGACGCCTCGAGAAGCCTTTCCAAGACAAGAAGCAGAAACGAAGAGGAACGGGGCAGAAGACGCTGCCACCGAGGCCAACGAGAACCAGTGTGAGAGCCGGAAAATAAGAAATCAGACAATGACAACGAACCCACCTCTCACCACCAGAACAGAACGCGCCCACCCGGAGCATGGGACGTGAATAGCGCCCAGCATTGGCAACCTCCAAACAGGCACAACAAGTCCACAAAGTCCACAAAAGTCCACAAGCCCACCGCCGTCCAAGCCGGCCTAGCGTAGCAAGGGCCCTTCATGCAAGCCCTGTGCAAGGCCGACCAAGAGCTGAGCAGGCACGGTTCTGGCGGTCGCAACTGCAATGGATGGGCGTTGCTGTTGCTCTTCGCGGTCGCGGTCCAGTGGACACACCAGCGAGCGTGTACCTGTTTATTTTTCCTTTTTTTTTCCTGTTGCATGGCGCCCGTTCTTGTGGGGCGGCCCTTGCTCGCGTTGGCAGCAGGAACTTGCGGCGACATGGGGGTGTGGGTGTTGGTGTGGATGTGGTGGACTGTGAACTGTAAATTGTGAACTGTGGACATGGGATGGACCCCGGGGCGTCAGACAGAAAAATAAGAATAAAAGAAAATGGAAATTTGCTTCTTTTGCGCATGGTCAACTTCAAATGACCGAGTCGCGTCGTGCTAGCGGCGCTGGCGCACGGATTGGGCAACAAAAAAAACAGGGTGAGAAAATGAAAATGAAGCCAACAGAACGTTCGTGACCTTTTAGCTGGCGATGTTCATTTCCCCAGCTGCTCGCTCTTGCCACTGGCGTTGCCGACCACCCGGCACAGGTAGGTGCGACGAGGCATCATCGTCAGGAGAGGCAGGTACGATTGCAGCGCTCCTGCCATGAGACTTAACACTACGGTGTTACTTGGTACATACTGTAGCATTACTCGAGCCTAAGTACGTGTACGGAGTACATTGCACTTCGAAGAGCTCTGGAAAGAGCACTCGACGCACCGCCTGCCCAAGTGAAGAAACTGCGCGCGGGTCTGCCAAGATCAGGAGGCGGTGGAGCACATGGTCCTGCAGAATGCAGAGCTGCCAGGCACAGTCATAAGGAAGGTACGATACGGGGCGTGGCTGTGGCCAAGACTGGACGCAGCAATGCAGCGACACGCCGATACAAAAAGGAAAGAGCACAGGAGCCTCAAGAAACAAACAAAACGACCGCCCAGTTTAAAGATGCCTCCATGAGAGAGACGCTGCCAGATTGTGAATTTGCCGTCACGCGTCTGTTGAAACGGTGCCTCTCGCACTGAAAGGGGGAGCTTGTCTCTGGTTCCTGGTGGTTCTTAGCGGTTTTTTGGCGTGGAGGTGGCTTTCGGAACCTCTGGGAAATTAGCTAAGCGACATTAGCTCCACGCTACCTGCCCATCCTATCCACCCACGGCGCAGACGTGCAGGCACGACCCCAGTCGATAATGGTTGCTCATCTTAATTTCGCAGAAGACGACTAAAACCTGGGCATTACCCCTGGAAAACTGGGTCCCACACTCTTACTTTCCCGTTCTTGCCTCGTTCGTGCTGTTGGCAGTTCCCTCTTTCCCGAGTCGCTCTTTCCGATAAGCGTATATCGTACTCCGTATTTCAAACACAACGACGAGCGAAATAAGCCGGCCTGAAGCAAGCCACACAGAATACGGAGTACTGGTCACTGGGCAAATTCCATGAATATCGAGCCGTCGTACCTGGTACGTTGTGCATGCGCCGCGTCGGCAGCCTTGTACAGCAAATGCCGGACCTCGCACAAGTACAGCCGACTTCGCACGTCGTCCGAACTCGAGTCATACGCCTTGTGCGCCCACACATCACCACTACACCTCTATGTAAGATATCTTATGTACGACCCCTACTTCGTACATGTACACCCTCTTTCGCCCTCCCCGCATGATAACACGGCGCTTCCTCAATCGCTCTTTGTGTTCTCGCAGATGTCATGTGTATCTTGCCGGCACAATGCGCTCGATGCTGTGCGACGGCACGACGGCCTAAAATACTAACAAAGGAAGCACACAACGCACACCTATTCCTCGACGCACCTGGGGCAACCGACGTCTCTTCCTATATTTTGCGATGCTGCCAATCTTCCCCAAGAGTCGACGCAACCCGCGAGATGAGCGCGTTGATGAAAGGCGATGCTTGGCCACAGAAAAGTACTAGTAAACATATGTGTACACAGTCAAACAAACAATTAAACAAACAAACAAACAAAAAAAACCAACAGACATCGCCGATAGGACGAAAGCCCACTCGAATCAAAAACAATCAAAGCAATGCAGAAAAAGGAACCAAAAGCACGGAAAGGGCACACAAAAGTACTGTTTACGAGTCTTTCCACTCAACACTGCGATCACTGCGATCTGCTCTCAAAGACCGTGGCCTAGCCCGGCGAAACACGATCCTATTTTGGGCCAGGCACTGCCCGTAAAACGTGCAGTATCCCTTACTGAATCGTGATGAGGGCCAGTCGCGTTTATATGGTGGGTCGGTGCGGAGCAGACTCCGTGATTTACTGCTGTTGGGAGAGGATGAAAGAGAGAGAAACTCAGAAAGATCAGAGCCAATCAATGGGAGATTGGAATTGCTTGGGTACGAGGGGATAGGGCGGTGATTTTCCGTAGACGAAAAGCGCACATTTGAATCAAAGGTATTTTACCATTAATGGGCAAATAGAGGGTCCTACGACGTCGTTAGTCCGTCGATCCGACCTCGAACGGACGATCTGCTGGGAGATGGATCAACAGAAACCAAAATGAGACAAAACAAAACTGACACCACAGCAGATTGTTGGCTGAGAGTTCCTACGGAGTAGAGATCCCATGAAGCAGGTTGCTATGCCGAGTGCCCATGCCTCTATTGCATGTGCTAGAGTGTGCACGGAGAATGTTCCTTGGCCGACTGAGAATGCGTCGACGGGGCTTTTGCGTCAAGCGGCATGCCTTCAGTGTGTGGAAACAATCTTTATTTGTATCATTGGGAAATCCTGGAATATGCTTAACCAGCCCAAATGCCAACTGGCATCTGTTCGCTGCGGAATCAGGGATTGTTTCTGCAAAAAGGATCCCGTATGTTTTCTCATGCCTTGCACTCTCACAGGTCCCCTATTTGCCGCGAACAGGCGTTGTCTTTGTAGGATACCTCCTCCTTGCCCCCCGTCTTCCTTGGACAAGCCCCTGATCTTTTATGAACCTTAAAATGGGTCCCGCATCCTCATTTTGGCCAGGAAGGGACAACCGCGATCGGTTGGGCGACAGATGAGAAAGGACAAGAGAGAAAGTTGCCTTGCAGCCATCGACGTGAATGACCTGGATAAACTAAAATAAGACACCCGTGCTCTTTTAGTATCTCATGCTGCTAATATTAGGCCTTTTGGGGCTCTTGGAGACGCAATATCGCGAAATTGGGGGAGAGAAAGCCTGCCAAGTAGGGTCATCTGAAACGCCGGGCCGGCCGTTGACAAGAAAGCAATGAGCAGAAGAGGGCCATAGAAGCCTCCGCAGCGCTTCTCCCATCTTGAGAGCGCGCGTCTCACGACCGCTAACCCACCTGGAGTGCGACCCCTGCTGGCATAAAAGGCTCCCTAGTATTATGGCTGGGGGTGTGTGTTATTACTTCGTTCTCCATACATCGTGTACATCGTCAAGGTGGAAAAGCTGAAAAATAGACTTATGGCGGGTGAACCTCCTGCAGTGTATTTTGCGGGGCGCAGGATCAGGTGCCAGGAACCCAGCAAGACCAAGGCACCGAAATCTGCCATCCCAGGGAAGGAAGTAAAAGGCGCGTCTTGTTTGCTGAAGGAAGGAAGCTACGGAGTCCGTACATGTAGTGCTGTTGATGTCGTGTGCTCTTTCCTGGGAACTCAACAAGAAGTCGTCTCCTTCCATTACTCAGTACAAGACGTTCTGCAATTGCAAATCGGGGAGGAAGGCACGCGGAGTGGAAGGGAGAGACACATGCCTGTGAGGCTTGGTCTTTCCTCTTCAAGCCCATGGCTGACTCGACACAACTCTCCCTGCGCTCCTGCCTCGATTCTTTTCTTATTCTGCAAATGCCCCTATTCGCTCTTGCCAATTTTATGCGTCCATCCTGGAGCCCAGATTGCGTGCGCTCGTATTCGTTGTCAATCTCATCTTGCTGGCTCTATTAATAACACTAGCAAACTGGACGAAGAAAAAGGGGCAAGCAAATCAACAGCAAATCAACAGCCACCAACCCCAACCACACCGCGTCCTCAATGATTGTTCGTGGGGAGTCCTCACCCATTCGACAATAAACGCCAGCTCTCTTTTATTGCAAGAAAGCCTCAGCAGCAGCAGCCTTCTGCCCCTTCTTTTCCCCTCTCCCTTATACGGCACGCTCCACTTGGAATGCACCTTTTTATTCTTCGTCCGGCCCCTTTTCTCTTCTTGATCTCTGGGTCTCCAGCGTTGTAGCGCCGGCACAGGCCTCCTTGCACCTCCGCATTTGATACTTTTGTCTTTTGACTTCAGTTCTCTTTCACACCGTATCTTTGTCAAGTCCCGAGCGCGACCGTTGCAATAATCGAATAGGCAGCTTCAGGCATGACTCGGGGCGCCAATGCGGAAAGGTGCTGAACCGTGTTCTCTTTCTCCCCTGGCCCTGTTTACTACTGTGCATACTGAGTAGGGTGTTGAATTGGCCGTCAACTGAGGCAATGCGGAAAAGCGTCTTGTCGAGCTGTGACTCTTTTGTGCTAATTCCGGAAAAGGTCATCGCAAATTGCGCCGCTCAAAGTTGTGCTGTGTGGTGAACTCTGGTCGGGTCTATGATAACGAACAACAAAAAGGCCAGCCCCTGTCTTTCCTTGGTAACCAGCTCTCAAATCTGCCCTGGCCCGCCTTCGCCAAAGGAAAAAAAATAGGAGAACAGAAGAATGGATCGCGAACGACGAGTTGCTCCTCTTTTCTGAGTATTCCCAATGTCGATCAAATCCCAAAAGCGAGCAGCGCCGACATGAAGTTGATATTCTGTAGCGCTGTGTATTTTGCCTTCTTAGTGGGAAAACACGCGATATTGCGGAGCAGACTCCGGAGAAGCTGCCTTGCAAGCGCTCATCATCACTGCTGCTGTGACTGGGCTGGACTGAAATGGAGTGAAGTGGGCTGGGGTTTTTGCTTTTCACCTCGTGAAAGCGTGAAGAAGAATTCACCTTGCTTGTGTCCGGATCCCAGCCCATCAACTATGTATGGTCGTGTCACATCTTTTTTATTATTTTCGTTTTGTCAATCTCGAGATATGTCCATCACTTTTTCTTGCCTGCTTGCCGCTGCTGCCCGCCTTGATCATCCATCACTCTCTTGCAACTTGCTCGCCAGACAGAGTGACGATCTGTTCTGGGTCCTTGGCAGTTTCCGCGGGTCGGAAGAGGCCAAGACACGAAGAATGAGCAAAGAAGGAGAAGAAGATGGAGAAGAAGAAACGGCACGATGGAAGCAGAGAGGAGGCTGTCAAAAGCTGCAGAACGAGCATGGCATCTGACGATGTTGTGCGGTGATGGTGTGTATTAATTTCTTGTAAACAAAGAAAGTAGAAGAGCTCCAGTGAAATCCCGTAAGCCGCAATATACAGGGTAATGGTCCCAATGGTCTGCCAAGAGCAGTATTCTTCGACGATGTGGTCAGACAAGGTTACGAAAAGGTGGAAATGAAGAGGAAACAGGTAGACGTATGAAAGGAACAATGTATCAACAATGCAAAAAGCCCGCCAATATCTAAAGAATTTCCAACAGATCAAGAAGAACGTATGCTCGAAAAGTATTAAAAGTTTGTAGAAACAATGCTAATACTCAAAAAGAGTAGGTAAAAGAACAGAGGGGAAGAAAAGGAACCGAGCAGGACAAAAAGGAGGTGGTATCGTAGCGCAAAGAAAGAGCCAGAACAAGGTGGTATATTGCCGGGAAAGATAGGCAACAAAGGAAAGGAGAAAGAAAAGAAGCTGAACAAAAGTAAAAAAAAAAAAAAAGGAAACAAGTGAGAAATAAGCGAAAGGCTCAACAGCAGCTGGCAGCCAGTCATGCACCGCGTCTCCCATGCAACATCAACGTCTGCCTCCCACGATCATGGACCGGTGGCCGATGCGAGAATCGACGGCAGCGAGAAGCCACCACCGGACGCGGACGACGACATAGATGAATAGGATATGGCCGACGATGCCAGAGAAGACGAAGATGTCGACGACGAGAAATCGTGGCCGTCACTGCTCCGACCATCTTTGCCGCTCACACAGCCGATACTGCCAATGCCAACTTCACCACGGCCCTTGGCCGAGGCATACGACGAAGAAATGCCCAGCGGGGCGACCGTTGGAAGCATGCGGACCGAAGTTGCTGGAGCGGGAGGTGGCAGCGAAGGCGAGGCAGGCGTAGCAGATCCGCGGGGACCCCCGACTACCGACTTGAGACTGTTCATGGCCGGTTGTGTCCACGAGGCATAGTAGGGGCCCTGGTGGTGGTACTCGGGCTCCCACTTCGTAGGGTGATGGCCGCGATGTTGGGGGTGCTGCGGCTGGTACTGTTGATGCTGTTGATGCTGTTGATGCTGTTGATACTGTTGGTGATGCTGGTGATGCTGGTGATGCTGGTGCTGCTGATGTGCGTGTTGCTGTTGCTGTTGCTGTTGCTGTTGCTGTTGTTGCTGTTGTTGCTGCTGCTGCTGCTGCTGCTGCTGCTGCTGTTCATATTCGTAGTGGTGAACAGATGGCATCCGGTCGCCTGGACGGTGCGCCGGATTCGCTGCGTCTGCCGCCGCCGCCACCTCGTCCATAGCCAACGAGGGCGTCGTCGCTGTCGAGTGGACCATCATCAACGAGCCGTCCTCGCCCTGTTCGCCCTGTTCGCCATGCTCGCCATGCTCGCCATGTTCAACAACAGTCTCCAAGCCATCCGCACCTTGCGCGACGCCCATTGAAGCCTCGCCTGCTGCCCCTGGCGCTGCTGCTGCTGCTACTGCCGACGCACCCGGTCGCCGCCGTGGTGGCCGTCCAGACCGTGTCTTGGGCGTCTTTTCGCGGATGGCCAGCTTGACTTGATTGAGACTGAAGCCCGTGATCTGGCAAATACGTGCCTTGGGCAGTCCGGCGTCGAAAAAGAGCGTCCGCGCTCGCAGGCGATCCGCCTCAGTCAGGTGCTTTGTGCCCATGGCGGCGGAAGGACCGGGCGAAGTCAAATCGGGAAGGAGAGAGGAAGAGGGGGTGTGGCCAAAGTCCGAGAAGAGTCGTCAAGACAAGGCAGGCGCGTGGTAGGTCGAGTGCTGAGGAATGGCCCAGTGCCGATGATGACCAGTCTGGGCAGGAGCGGTCGGAGAGAGCGACGCAGAACAGCCGGCGAGACAGTCAGGGCGCAGGGCGGGACACACGGAAAGAGGTAAAAGGAGGAATGCCCGCCCTCTAAGGGGAGCGTGCTGTAAATCGGAATGGCGATCGTGGCTCGTACCTTCCTGGCGTTCCTGGGTCCGATCGAGTCGCAATAATTGGGAAGATTGTTAGTGTGTCGTGCCTTCCCCTTCGAGATATCTCTTCAGGCAGCGTAAGACGCGACAGTCGCGTTCACCCCCTACTCTTTCCTTTCAAATGCCCGCTGCACGCCATTATGGTCGCATATTACTGGGGCAATGGCCCAGGCGTCACCAGCCGCACTTGCCCAAGTTCAGTGCACCATGTAATGCAGGTTTCTATGTGGGGAAGGCGCCAGCGACGGGGCCCTGGCCCGGCGCCTGCCATCAGTGCAGTCCTAGCCTTGTCACGGCAGGAGCCAATCAACGCCCAAAATAAACAACATTTTAGGGGCAAACTGCAAGCTTCGCTCAGCCTTTTGCAGATTTTTTGGTCTTAAGAGGCTCCAATGGCAAAACGGTGACACACCACAATCGGTCGACAAAGCACGCGCATCTTGACACCGCGTGCCAATTCGCACTCAGCCGTGTTCCAGAATGCAGACGTACTCTAGGAGGGCACAATGCGTGCCGTTGCCTGCCAAAATTGTCTTTCTCGGGCCTCTTCGCCAACGCAAATACCAACATCACGATCATGGACCAGCCTCGAGCAGTCATGTACAACGAGGGTAAGCCAGAGATTATGCTTGTGGAGCTCCTCAAACTTTTGGGCTCTTGGGGCTGCTTGCTAACATGATGCTAGCACTTCTCCTCTGCCAACAGCCTCTGCAGGTTTCATGACGACAAAGGATCGTATGCGAGGCGGTCCTCGAAACCCAACGTGCTGCCGTGGATGGCACGGTCAACTCGTCTAGACTATGTACCAAAGAGACGGGCCGATGGGACACCGTCAATTCGCGACAAGCTCCGAGAGTTTGTGCCCTTGGGATTTGAGCTTCCTAGCCGCCCTATACCGCGCGATGCAGCACGCATCGGTAGCACTGAGAACTCGTTGACACGCATGGAAAGTCGCAATCTCGCCGAGATCCAGGCTGGTGAGTCGAGCCTCGGTATCGAGGATGACACTGGCAATATTCTCCCTGGGATAGCAGTGGCGACTCAGACAACGTGCCGTCGCTGCTTGCACGCCCGTACGGTGTTGTGGCGCCTCGTGCCGGCGACTTGATCGAGATCAGCACCGAGTCGTGGCGCGTGCAGCTGCTGGCCGTGTGTCTGGGCAACTTCCGCGGCGTCGACCACTTCTACACCAATACGGGCAAGTGGTTTGTCAGCTCAGGCGTGCGCAGCTTGTTCGCCGTGACTCGCTTTGCGACGCCAGAGGAACTGGCCCCTCTCATTGCGGCATTGCGGCTGAGGCTCTGGAAGAGACAGCAGTCGATCTAATCAGCCAGGGGGGCAGCCAAGATACGGGGGCCTTTGAATCGAAGCTCAACATGCTGCAAGACCTGAAGCTGGGTCCGTCTCGTGAGGCTGGTGCTGGCTTGCTCAAGAAGATGGCGGAATTCGCTGAACAGTCCTCCGGCATCCACATGGCGAACGCCGGCGTGCTCGACAACGCTTTTGACGTTCTCTATCGTCAGGCCGAGGCGTCAGATCCCATGACGCAGCAACGCAAGACATACATGACTGTTGACGAGCTTGCGTCTCTCCTGCTGCGGCGCCAGAAGAACTTGAAGCTCGGCCCTCGCGGCCTCCACCAGAACCATCGGCACCATTTTCCCCTGCGTAACCTGAGAGGCAGCGGCAGCGGCTCTGAGGGCATGGACGAGTTCACGGCGCCCGCAATGTACGCCGTCTACCGGGCCATCATTTCCAACGACCTGGCCTTCCGTCCGCTGACGACAACTCTCGGAAACGCCAACGAGGCAGACGACGCCGCGTCGGAGGCATCCACTGCTGCTGGCGAGAAGGTGCATAGCCACAGCCGCTCTTGTCTCTTTTCGATCGCGCCACGGGAGGACATTGAAATCATCGACGAGGTGGAACGCGTCGTACGGAACTTCCTCGACGATCCCAGCCGTATTCTATCTGGCAGCCGGCCCAATACGCGCGACTTGAAACGCACCCAGCTTGGAAACTTCATCCACAAGGCACGCAAGCTCATTGACTTCAGCCGGAAAACCCGCGCTTGGTCACCCTATGGCATGCTAAGTACTGGACGACGGGAGCAGGCTCGGGACCGGGACCAGAGTCAGAGCCAGGCTAAGGTATCGACTCCCAGGTCATCTCCTGAACCCACGTTCGAGCAATGGAGTCCTTCCGATGTCGCCATATTGCACTTTATGCACCTGTGGGCAAGCTCACAGCGCTTCTCACCAGCGTCGCGGCTTCAACGGCACCGGCTCGGCCATTCTTCGTGCGCTCGATCGGTACGCTGAGTCGGAATTTCTTGTTATGTCCACGGGCTGGACATTTCTTCAAGAAGTTGGATGGGTGACCCCGTGGGACATCTCCGCCCGCTACAAGCTGGGCCTACCAGACATACCGCCACTCCGTACAGGTGGACTCCAACGGTCGCTTGGCCTGCCTCCTCCTCCTCCTCCTCCTCATTCTCCGTCTGAGTCTACCAGGACTACCTCTCTATCCTCACCATCATCTTCAGGCTCTTCTTCTGTGGCTACGTCATCCAGCTTGTCCGAAGATATCTTTGCAGGCAGGCGCAAGGACTGGGGTGACGTGACTGCTTTCTGTATCGATGCGCCAGAAGCCGCCGACATTGACGACGGCGTTGCACTCGAGCGCATTGCAGAGAGCCCGGACGAGTTCTGGATTCATACGCATGTGGCCGACCCAGCTTCGCGCATTCGTCCGGGCAGTCCCCTAGCCGAGCAGGCCTCACGGATGCCTCAGACAGCTTACTTGCCAGGCTACCACGAGCGCATGTTCCCTGACGACGCTGTTCGCCAACAATTTTCCCTGGGCCCGGGCCAGCCATGTTTGACGTTCAGCGCCAGAGTCAACCGGCAAGGTGACGTGCTCGAGTCCAAGATCACGCCTGGGCGCCTGGGCCGCGTCGTTTTTATCACGCCCGGCGAAGTCTCGTCCATTGTCGCCGATGCCGAACAGCAGGCCATGCGTGACAGCAACATCGCCACCCTGGCCGAGCCTTCGGCGCTTGATCTGCCATGGGAAACATCGTCATTCTCGGTTGGCACTCCCCCGGGCGAAAAGGAGATTGATACCTCCTCTCCTGCATCACGCCACATGACGACAGCAGATGAACTCAGCCCAGACCAAAAGGCCGACCTCGAAACGCTTTCGTCCCTTGCCACAGCACTGCGCGCAGTGCGTCTCGTCAATGGCGCCATGCCACTCTACTGGCCGCGTCCTTCTGTTGATGTGTCGCTAGACCATACAAGTGTGGTCATCGCCGATGCTTCTGCACACCTTACCAGACAGGGCGGTGCCCTAACAGCCTCTCCGAGGGCCAACGACAGCAGCCTTGGGCCGACTTCCATAATGCATGCCAGCGGTGACCCCTATATCCGAATTTGGTACGAAGGTGCCGATGCCACCGCTGCTGCTGATGCAGCATCGTCTGCTGCCGGTAGCCGCCTCGTTGAGAGCATCATGCGCCTCGCAGGTGAGGTGGCCGCTAACTGGTGCCACGAACGGGGCATTGCCGTCCCCTTCCGCGGCCAGCCCGATGCGACGCGCCACCTTCCCCGGCTGCGAGAGCTGACGCGTGACGAGATCTACCCTGCCCTGGTCGCAGGCAAGCGGCCCTCTGATGCCTCTCTGCGTGAACTTCGGCGACTATTGGGTGCTGACGACATGACGGCCGTGTCGGTGCCCCATGTCACTATGGGCGTTCCACGGTACACCAAGGCAACGAGTCCACTTCGTCGTTACTCTGATCTGTTGGTGCACTGGCAAGTTGAGGGTGCACTTTTTGGCCGGGATGAAGGACGGCGATAATGTCAACATGGCCGGCGTCGAGGCTTCGTCCACGGTCGGCGCCCCCTTCACACGGCTGCAGATGGAGCAGGATATCCTGCCGATGCTTCGAGTGCGGGAACGCACCCTGCGTACGCTTGATAATCAGGCCGGGCGCGACCAGTGGATTCTGCAGGCCATGGTGCGGGCATGGCTCGGCGAAGAGGCCCGGGTCATCAGCCGGGCCAACAAGGCCAGCAAGGCAACCGAGACGATGACAACGACGCCCTTTTCAAATCTTCACCTGACTGTCTCGCGTGTCGATAAGCGCCGCGGTCTCGTGACTGGCCGGCTCGACTGGTTTGAGCGAACGGCCGTGATGGATGTCAACAGCCTCAATGCCACTCGCCCGGACGGGGACAATGGCGGCATGCAACAGCTAACTCTCGAGGACCTCCATCCTGGCCAGGTCTATCCCGTGGAATTGTCTCATGTGGATGTCCATGGCAATATGGTGCTTGTCCGCCGTGTTGGCGATGCTTTGTGAGACGCAATACTGCAATGAGACTGTCTCTTAACGACATTTTACGTGTACAATATTTTTGGATTTAATGACCAACTCTCCTGGCTGGGAAAAGCATATCAAATTCTGCATTTTATTTGGATACCACCCTACATAAATACCACTTTTCAGCTAACATTAAACATCATTTTAATGACGAAAAAGGAAAAGCAAAACGACAAAACTATCTAGATCTATAACGGTATAAGCAATATACGGTTCAAACAATAAATCAAAGACTTCCGGAACACCATTGTTACAACACAAAAAACGCAAGTCGAAATACTTTGTCAAACAGAATGCCATGTATGTTATTTGCTGCTGGTTCAGAAAATGAAAACGAAAACAGAACGCTCCCTTGTGACCATGGAAAATCCCGTATCCCATATCCTTTTTTTTTGTTTTTGCCGTTTTGCAGCTCGCGCCTATCCGATCCAGATATGTTCCGTAAAGCCCCACCCCTTTGCCTCCTTGACCCGTTTCCGACGTATAGAAAGCCAGATACATAAAAACACAACAATACAGAATGCGAAAAGACAAAGAATGAAGAAAGAATGAAGGGAAAAAATAAAATGAGTAACCCATCCGCCGGCCGTGATGAATAAAACAGACAAATAAGATGCAAACACCTTTCCGAGACCAGAGAGTCTCTCCAGCCCGGACTTGTTTCCTCCCAAAAGCCTTTTTGTGTGTTGTGTATCCGGTCTGGTGGTTATCTGTGTCGACCTTTTCGACCACGATGAATTCTTTCCGTGACTTTTTTTTGTGTATTCGCTGCATCCAACTCCGGAACAAGAGGATAGAGTAGATAACAAAAAGAAAAGCAGAAGCTAAACGCCAGTTGAAAGTGCTGTTTCGTAGCAAATAAAATATGAGGTTGATCGTCGAATCGAGTCGCGTTCAGACTGTTAGGTTGAGAGTAAAAAAAAATTTTCTAAAAAAAAAGCTGCCGTGGTTTGCGAGGCAGGCCGCAGCATGATAAATATAGATGGGCATGGGTGGATGGTCGCGTTCATCGGTTCGAAAAAAATGTGTATTCGTAAATCGTGCTGAACGCCCGGGGTATAAATATGTTATGTAGGTGGCGTGGATTCAGAACAGAAAGTAAAATGTGCCGATTCGGTGGTGTGAATTTTGTCGTCCCCCGCTCACTCTCCGTATTGCTCAAATGCATGCCGCCTCGTTGCTATACTAATGTACAAACAAAGAGACAAAACAAACAGAGATGCCATGCGCGTGCGAAAAATTTCCAGAAAAAGGCAAGATAGCGATGCCATCACCGAGGCCGATGATGGCGTGGAAAAGATGACAGGTTCCTAGAGCTTCCTCCTACTCATGAAAAAAAAGCAAACAGATCAGCAAAGCCCAAAGGCGACAAAGTAAAAGGACACCATCCCCGGAGGCCCTCGAGACAGATCAGCTGCATTGGGGGAGGAATGGAAAAGAAGTGCAGCATAACTGTTCACGGCCTCCAGCCGACGTTCCAAATAACATGGATGATGTCGCGGGCTGTGTTGACCGTATCAATGACTCGACCAACCAGCCCGCCGTTTCCGCCTCCCGCTGGCTCACCTTCGTCGTAAGGCATAAACATGCCCGAGGCTGTTCTACGCATCCCGGCGGGTTCCGCGGAAAGGCTGCTGGTCGAAGTTGTGCGCTTCAGCCCGCCGCCACCACCACCACTACTGTTGTTGCTGCCACCCATGCTGTCGGCAAACATGGATGATGCGTGCAAGGCACTGTCGATGGAGTGGCCGCCAAGTCTCGAGGTTGATGCTGAAGGCCGGAGGCCACCGACGCGCCGCTTCGGGCCACCCATGGACATGCCGAAGCTGTCGTCGTCACTGTCGCTGTCGTCGTCATCATCGTCGTCTTCGTCATCCTCGGCTGCTGAACCACATGGCCATCATTATCCTCCTCGTCCTCGTCATCATCGTCATCATCGTCGGCGGCGAAGAATTTGCCGGACGTCTTTGACGGGCGCAGCGTCTCCTGGGAGGATGAGGGCGACAGGATAGGGCTCCGGTAGCTATGCTTCATCGCTGATCCAGTCGATCCAGTACCCGGCAGGTCTGGCGTATCCTCGCGGTACTTGAGCGTGGTCGACGGAGCATGGCGATGGTCTTGTTCTCGTTGTGGTGGCTCATGTAGCTGTGGTGGCGGCGCGGCTGCATGCGGTGCTTCGAAGTCGTGCGCTTCATCATGATGGCGCCGTCGTCGGAGTCGCTGTCGTAGTTGGCAGGCGCCATAATGCTGTCGGCGTCGTCGTCGTCGTCGCCCTTGACCTCGACAGCAATGCACTGCTCAACCTGCTCATTAAAGTGGATGTGTCTCCGCTCGACGGTCGGCGAGACAATACCCGAGGACGAGGTTGACGGCAGCATACTAGGCGGGCCGGTGCTGTACTGGCGGGAGGAAAAGGGGAAGGTGACGTAGTCGGTCGTGGCACGCTCGAGGCGTGGGCGAGACATTCTTCGGGAGCCTGAGTCTTTCTGCTGAGCCTGGACAGCAGCCGCAGCCTGCTTGATAAGAGACGAGGCCGACAGTGAACGCTGAAGCATGATCTCGGACATACTCCGCTTCTTGAGAATAGGCTTTTTGTTGCTCGCCAGAAAGGAGTTCGACTTGGTCAGTTCGACACTATCGGCAACCTGACCGGGAGCTAAAGTGGCATGGCCTGTTTGTAGCGGGCCATACAGCCAAGTCACATCACAGTCCTTGAGCCTTGTTTGTGTTAGTAGGGACAATGCCTGACCTAGAGTACCGCATATAGGGAATCTCGGGCTCACCAGTTGAGCGTTTCAGGTGAAACGGTCTTGAGCTTGTTCTTGGACTTCATCCACGTTCTCCAGGACGCATTCTCGAGCCGTGCCGAGTTTGCTGTAGTCGCCTCTGCGGGACACAACATACTTCCATGACTCCCAGATGTCTTCCTCTTTCCAGTTATGGGAAAGGTAGTCGACGTGGCGGGAGGGCATGGCGCGCACGGCGGTGTCGTCCTCGGCCACATGCTCAAACAGGTCGAGCTGATCAGACGAGTTTGTTCTTGAAGGGCCGGTCGATGATACGGTGGTGTCGTCGTTGGGTGACGCAGCGTACGATTCGCCGAGGCCACTCGGACTTGGTGTGTCAAAGTCCTTGGTCGGGTTGAAGTAGCTCACACCATCGTAGTGCGGGTAGTCAACCGCTACATCGGCGTCGGTACCGTCGTCAGTTCCATTTGGCGACGAGGCGTAGCCCGTGCGGCCCATACGCTGCGGCAAGCGCAGAGCCGGCACCAGAAGCTTTGATGGTGATGATGAAGCCACCGCATCATCGCCAGTGGCCGAGGCGCTTGGGACGACGCGCCCGAAGAGTTTGAAGAATCGGAGAAGACGGGGATTTGTTGATATAGGTCTGGTGGAGATTGTTGTGCCTGTGATTGCGGCTTCGAAGACTGCGGTTTTGATTTTGATTTTGATTGTGATTGTGGTTGTGATTGTGATTGTGATTGTGATTGTGACTGCTGTTGCCGTTGCTGCTGCTGGTAGACGTCGCTGATCTTTGAAGCAGAGGCAGACTGGCGAAACCCCGTCTGCTTTGTAGAAAACTTGGGCTGTGAGTGTGAACGGCGCATCCCGGCGCAAAGTGGGCGGCCTCGTCAGACGTAATGACGACGGCCATAATGAGAAGACAAATTAGCCGAAAAGGGCACTCGGGATTCGTTCTCGTTGATTTGAATAACGATACCACGATACCCTAGAACTCTTCGTCAAGTTCTCAACTCCGACGAGTCGACGACTTCCGGATCTCTTTCATAGCAATGGAGGCACGGGGAAGAGATGTGCTTTATTGATAGTCGGAGGTTGAACAGGGTCCCCTTTCGGCAAGGAGGGTAGTTGTAGGCGAGAAAACTAGAAGACGGCCGATGGGAAGAATACCAAGCCGAGGCGGTCTGGTGTTTGAACGTTTCGTTGTTTAGTTGTACGTGGAGGCGGAGGGAAGACTCAAAGTCTACGAGCACCAAACAAGGCGATGTGCTAAGCGAGTTTGAGGGACAAATGGTAGGTCCCTTTGCGAGAGAAGAGGAAGAGTCAATCGTGAAGGAAGTCGGATTGCTGTGCTTCTGTGTCTTGGCTGTACGTCCAGAAGCAGGATGTTTAATTATTCCGAGGATATCGAGGAGAGAGACGATGGTATTAGAAGATTAAGAGCGTCATCAAAGACGTGGAAAGCGAGCGAATTTATGAAGTCGAAAGTCGAGAGCGAACAAGCGAGCGAAAATAGGGCTGCAGACAGACGAGGAGAGAAGGCTGTTATATTGAGTCAGAATAGTCCAAAAAGGCGTGCCGTAAAAGGCGAAGGCGAAGGCGAAGGTCGATAATGAGGAGATATGACAAGATAACGAGGCAGAGCGGGACGAGGAAGAGGGCTTCGATGGGATACTGGGGAACGGCTGGTGGGAGGGAGGAGGGGACAGAGAGAGGAGGCGGAGGTGGAACGAGAGACAGAGAAGTAAAAGAGAAAGAGAAGGAGAGAGTTGAAAAAAATTGATGGCGCAGTCTAGCACGAAACGGAGATATGCAGATGCAGATTGAATGGCGATGGGAAAGGCAGCCAAAGGATAGGTGAGGAGAGCAAGGAAGAAGACGGAGGAGTGAAAAGGCGGTGGCCTTTTCTGATCTTGTCGCAGCTCAGTCTTTGTAAGATACAGTAGAGAGAGTACAGAGAGTAGAGAGAGCAAAGACAACAAAGAGAGGGAGGGTGAGTTCGAGAAGAACGGATGAATGTACCGGCTCATCGGACTGAGGTGTGAGAGGGCGAGGGAGGGTGTGTGGGAGAAGGAGGAGTGGGTTGTAAGGGCGTGTGGGATTCCAGAGAGTGCGACGAGAGAGAATTGCATAGGAGCGATTGGCAATCATAAAAAGAAGAGTCTGAGTGTCTCTGTCTCTGAGAGGGAGAGAAGAGGGACGTCTGGAATGGAAAGGGCTAGAATGTTGGGGAGAGCACGTACAAGAGAGTATTACGCGGTTGTTTCTGGGTATGTCGAGAGAAGCAGAATCAGAAAGGAAGGGAAAAAAGACAGGAAGAAGAAACCCCCGTAGAGGAGCAGTAACGAGCGAAAAATGAGGTGAAAGGATGAAGCCCAAATGGCGAGAAAGGCGAATAAAAAAGGAAAGAAAAAAGAAACAAGAAAGTTCAAAGAGGAAAAGGTGAGGCTCGAGAGCCCACAATTTCAATTCCGGCCAGGCCACAACACCCCTGCAGGCTTTTTTAGGTTTTGGGATTTGGGTGCAAGTTGTGTCTGTTTTTACACAGCAGCTGGGAGCAAATGGCCAGAAAACGAAAAGCAAACGTTCTGGCCAGCGACCGTTCGGGGGGGCGAGAGCACGCGGCCGCGTGGGATATGCAGGGTGAAGTACTTCGTTCCCCGTAGAGATGGACTCGATGGATCTATGCCTTCTATGGAGACCTGAGAGGCAATGAGGGACGGATGGCGGTCGAAGCGATCGAGCCAGTAAACCAGTAAACCAGTAGACCAGTAGACCAGTCAACTAGAAGATGGGGAGGACCGAGAGAACACCGAGAGAGAGGTGAAGAGAGGTGAAGAGAGGTGAGGAGCGGGGAGGATGATATCAGAATTGACAACCAATCGAGACAATCGAGGACAATGACGCTGTCGCAGAGGAAGTCGAAACGGATCATCGACGGCTCGACAAAGGCACCGCACTTTCGTTCAGGATGCTTCTCAATGACAGGGAAAACAGAACGAAAAAGAACGAGACGCCGGGAAGCGCAACCGATTGGGAATACGCGACAGCAGCCGGGATGCATGGGTGCAGGGGGGGTGTGGTGCACGGTAGTGAAGGCTGTGAAGGCTGGTGAAAGGGGGGGGGAGGGAAAAAAAGGATGTGTGGAGATGCAGTTTGGGTGGAGGTGGAGGTGGAGGCGAAAGGGGAGGAAAGTAGCGAACGGAAGCGAAGGAGAGAAGAAAGGAAGGAAGCATCGAAAAACACAACAAACTACAGGGGGGTAGGGGCCGGTCTCGAGGGGAAAGAACGAGGGAGCGCCCCGAAGAGACAGTGACAAAATGGCCAAAATGAGGGGAACGGAAGGAAAGGCCTGCGCGTTGGGACCTGCCAATGGCTACCACGAGTCGCCCGCCGCCCGCACGCCCTGGCGCCCTGATGCTTTAGCCCTCCACGCCTCGCGCCTCACGCCTCGCGGCCTCACGCCTCGACGCCCTCCTCCCCCATGCAGGTGACCTCAGTATTTCGGAAGGAGCATGTAAGATAAGTATACTTCGTACTTCGTAGGCAAGGTCAGATACCTCGTACTTCTCCTCTTTCTGCCCTGTTCCAGTGGCTTCAGGGGCTACTCTGATTGGTTGGTGATTCTGCGGTATGTGATTGCACAACGATGAAGATTGATGTCGACTTGTTAGCCAAACAAGCAAACAGCAAACAGCAAATACCCCAAACAAGCAAAGGGGAGCGAGAGGGTGCATCAACAAAGTAAAACGTGCGACGTGCAGGACGGACACCGTACAAAGGACTCAGTACAAATAGAGTGCGAGAGTGCTACAAACGTATAAAGTAAGATATCTTACATGTATTCCGAAAAGTGAGAACATTACAGCGGGAAACGTATTGTGCTCGCAATGCCAAAGGGGAAGGCGCAATCAGAGCCCCTTAACCGCGCGAGGAAGCACGAGCCGGCAGCGATACCTCAGTACAAAGAGTAGAAAGAGACGCCATAAAAGAAAGGTGCAGGAGGCGGGAGGCACAATAGGAGGGAAGAAGTAAAAGAAGCAAAAGACGGCAGGAGTGAGCGCCGGCGAGCCTCCAAAGCAGGCTTCATTTTGCAGGCTTTGTCGTGGCACATGACCTAGGCAGAAAACTGGAGCGGTGGACATAAAGAGTCAAACAGAGCCAAACAGACAGGGCAAGCACGGACCAGGCGCAAGCGTTGTCTGGGACGGCCAGCCAGTCGTCCATTGCCGAGCGTCGACTCTTGCTTGAGAAAGGCCGTTCCCAGCGATGTTCCAGCACTACGATTACGAATGTTCCGTACACCAGGTCAACCCCAGGTCAGGCATCCTTCATCCTTAGGTATCTCAGGTGCTGTTTGTGTTATTTGCAAGTTGTAAGTAATCTTGCACAGAGAATCGAGCAAGAAAAATACATAAAATAGAAGGGGAAAACAGAGGCGCAAGAGGGAGCACGAAAATAGCAAATAGCAATCCAAACTATTCAAGTGAGAAAGGAGCTCTAAAGAAAAAAAATTCGTTGGGGGGAGGGGAGGCAAATGGCGGCCTAGCGCATCTTGCGTTTGCTCTTTTCTGTGATGTACTCCGTACTCAACCGACCGAGTCGGCATCCCTTGCACTTGACTCGCTTTTTTCCACAGGCCAAGACTTGCTAGGGCGGGCGCTGTCCGCGCTCTTTTCTCTTGGACCAAGGCCGTGTCAGATACTCCCTTGAGGTCTAGGCCCTAGGGCCATTTTCCCTCGAGGCGATCTGGACACAAAGTACGACGTACGGAGTAGAGAGACCCTTTTAACCTCGTACGCTTGTTACCGGCGACACCTTCTGGAGCCTGAACCTCTCGATGCCTGCCGCCAAGTTGCCGTCCATTGCCACGCGAAAGCAAAACGTCAGCGGGACAACCCGCTGGCGTCAATATTCGAGGCCCTGGGAGAAGGCCGGACGGTGGCGGCAAGCTTCTGCTTCGGTCCTTTAAATCGAAAGTACTGTGTACGAGTATTTGAATTTTGATTTTGTGTCTTGAATTCTGAATTCTAAATTCTGTATTCTGAATTTTGTCAAATTGAAGCCAGTCAGTTGTGAGGACTCAGTTTCAGTACCGGTACCAATGGCGCGGAGCGTCTTTTGTACAAAAGGCTGTTGTGGACTATTGGAACAACCATCACGAAATCAAGAATGGGACCAGCCAAGGTAGTGAAGCGGTCGGACAGGACAGATGCTACTACTCCATGAGCTAGTGCAGTTCCGGGGAGCCGTTTCCACTAGACCGCCTGCAGGCGTCTTGACAGACGGACAAATCAGACGCGAGGAAAGAGCCAAAACCACAAACCCACAAACCAGAGAGGGAGGGCCGACAGAAAATGACAGTCTCGACAGGCAAGAGCGTTTTGATCAAAGTTGCGTCCTGAGTTGGGGAGGAAAGAGGAAAGAGGAAAGAGGAAAGAGGAAAGAAGAAGAAGAAAGAAGAGGAGAGGAAAGAAGAGGAAGGAAAGAGGAAAGAGGAAGGTTTCAATTGTCTGGCTAGTCATAGGCTGGAAACGGCAGGAACTCGAAAAGGCGCATTTCCGACATGCTCCGCTAGTAAGATGGCAAGAGGCCAAAGACGGTAAAGAGAGCCAACCGAGGGGTGAACGACAAGTAAATCACCAGAGATTGATCTCATTGACCTCACGGTGCTCACCTGTCTCTGCTCTTCCTGCTGGTGTTGACCGCCGTCAAAATTGGCTTGAAGAGCTTGGGAGAGCTGTCGGGCTGCATTTGGTATGGGCTTTCTGTATGGCTTATTCAGTGAATTAAGATACATTAGTGAATTACTCCGTACGTCGTACATGTACATTGAGGCACGGCAGCCAGGCCAAGAATGAGTTTAGCCAGGGGCCAATAAGCCTGGAAAGGACGACCGAGATGAGAGACAATAAGAGTCCAGCCGAAATTCAGCCAACCACCGGATCCAATGCGCACTTGTGCCTGGACGGTGAGAAGGGGTAGAAAGATAAATAAAAGAAAGAAGAAAGAACGCGAGAAAAGGTAAAAAGAGAATAAGAGGGGGGTCGTATATTGCGTCACAGCATTCGTGCTCACGGGATACGAGCACACTCAGAGCATAAATCAGAGCCATGTCTTGGTATTACTGGTATCACTTTTGTTAGCCAATTGGTGGCAGGGTTCACGATGTACATGTACGTAATACTTCTTGGAAGTACGAGTACTTGCCCTCGCTCACGTCCGGAGTACAGACAATAAGCAAGACTACTTCGCGCATGCTCGGCGCCCCATAATACCCCATATTCCCCGGTCGTTCTTGCCATATCCTGTTTTGCTAGACAGCATTGCGTGGAAACAAAACCGGCTGAAACCAGCAAGTGAGAGCGCGAGGAGCTGGATAGAAGGAAAGAGCGACGATGGCGCTCGTTGGCGCTGCAGTTGGGGACCGAAACGACAAAGCAGAAACAAGCCAATATGTGAGTCTACGCATACATGTACATGTACTGCGTATGTGCCTTATGTGGACAGAAACTGCATGCCACAGCTTACGAAGGGGGCCCTCCAACAGCTCAAACAGCACCAACAGGCACTCCAGCAAGCGATCCTCCGCCGGGGACTGGCTCTTTGGCTTCCGCCTTGACAGAATGCGGTCGACGGCAGATGTGAGACATGTCGAGCGACCCATCTGCATTCCAGAGAACCACACCATCGCCACAGAGAGCGGGGCCGGATGAAGACGATGCAGCGAAGAGAAAAGAAGAAAAGAACAGACGCCAAGGTTATTGTCGGGCTCGGAGCTGTGAGAAGAAGCTGTGAGAAGATAAGAAAGACGATGGCTTCAGCGCTGGGACATCCCCTGTGCGCAAGACGTTGCCTGGGAGGGAATAGAGTTGGATGTTACGGAGTAAGATACACAAGGGAGGAGGGGGCCGGGGCTTTAAGAGATCGGCCGCCGTCGCAGGTCCGGGTGTTCTGCGGCTTTGTCACTGTGAGACCCTCCTCAGTGTATTTCTTTGTTTCTATCCATTGTTTTTTTGTATATATGTAGAGTATGTTTGACGGCCCTCGTGGTTTTACATCCAATCTTTGAGCGTCGCTGTCTTCTCTTGCTCGCTCGCCGCCCTCGCCCATTTCATGCCCAGACATAATGAGCGCGAGAGATGGATCAGCACCGATTCCCCGGAAATGGTACATCCTCATAGATACACATCAGTGCATCTACACATCCCGGGTCCTGTGACGACATTTAGAGCGTAGGATTATGGTATGATGTGCACATCAGGGACGAGACTGTCTCAGTGAGCGAGTGTGCCTCTGTATCCTACCTTATGTGATCGACACAGCGCGTTCGCAGCTGGTAGCACAAAAGAGCACAATGGATACAAGCTCAGACAATGCTTTGTAACGGAAGGAAGAGACATTCGATAGAAGCACCGAACTTCGAGCGCAAAAATAACGTGCGCTGCCACAAACTGAGGTCAAGTGATGAGCAGATCCTGTGAGGCTGGACCGCCGTATGTGTGTGTGTGTGTTGTACACATTGTTCAATCGTGTTGTTCTGGACCGCAAACAAAACAGCTTCATAGCTTCCAGCTTCAGCTTTGCCAGCTGTTTGCGTTTCAATCCAGCTTTCTAGCTTTCCAGCATTCCCCGTCGTCGAAGCTTTTTCCAGGGTTCCATTTGCTTCCCTTGTCCTACCTGGCGAGGCCTGGGCCGGCTGTCGATCATTCTTTGAAGCAGACACAGTTTTTGTCGTGCTGGAGAATACGCACTTGCTAGGCATCCAGCTGCGGTCTGTACTTAATTTGCACTTGTAGTACTGGCTAGGCAGGGTTGCGAATTAGTACTAAAGATTTTAGTAGTAGTACTATACTACTGTAGTATTTTAGTAGTAGTACTGAATTTTCAGTACTACAGTAGTAAAAAGAGTAGTATTAGTATTGATAATTACTACTGTCAGTAGTATTAGTAGTAGTATTTACTACTAATAATAGTAATTAGTATTTTACTATCTATAATTAATAATAGTATTAGTATTATTATTTATTATTATTAATAATAATTAATATTTTTATATTATTAAATAAATTTTATAAAATAAATTTAAAAATATAAAAATATATTAAAAATTAATATTACTTATATTAATAATATTAATATAATAATAATAATAATATAAACTTAATAACTTAATAATAATAATAATATTTTAAATTAATAATAATATTTTAGTATTAGTAGTATTTTAGTATTAGTAATAGTATAAACTTTATAAATTAGTATTAGTAGTAGTATTAGTATACTAATAATTTAAGAGATTAGTATTAGTAGTAGTATAGTCTTCATAAATTAGTATTAGTAGTAGTATTAGTATACGGTAATACTAATTAGTATTAGTACTAAAGAACCTCCAGTAGTATTAGTACAGGCCTTTACTACTACTAAAGTACTAATTTCGCAACCCTGGAATAGAGTAGATGCACATTGTACTGAGTACGCGTATCGCAGCGTCTCAAGACGATTACACTGACGGATTAGTACCAGGCCGACAGAGAAAAGTGACAGGTCACAACAGGCTACTAAGGCTGTCTTCACACAATAACGTCTTTGTTTCCCATCTTTTCGAGGTTTGCTGTTGTGTTTGTCCAGAACCTCGTCTTCCGAACCAGTCTATTGCAACCTCGCAGGCGCCCTTCTGCATCCAGTAAAAGTATGCTCCGTTCAGAGAACCTAAATACGCATGCTCAGCCAACTCGTAAAGAAACAACTGCGAGGTGGCGGCAGGCCATGTGGACAGCTCCTGTCGGCCCAAACATAGATTGCCCGGCAGTCGAAACGATGCAGCACATAACACTCCCAAGTGTCAATTGCAGCTTCATTCATAGTAAAGGAGCACATAGAAGTAATCAACTTGCACTCCCATTTTCTCAACTTCAACCACTCTTCCCTCACGCCCATAAGCGCCGAGCTGTGCGCACACCACGCGGCCGGCCGTCTGTAACCCCCACTGTTCTTTTATATCTCGTCATCCGGCTTGCCCTGTCCCGTATCCAAGAGACCTCCTTCCGCCCCCCCTCTATTTCCTGGCCCCTATCCCCTATTTCCCGCTCTGCTCCTACCCTCGTCCCGTTTCGTAGCAGCCCACCCTCCCCCAAATTGTTGGTTGCTCACCGTCTTTCCAAGCTCTGAAATGGGGGTGTGGAAGGGTGTAGCGGAAGGAGGCACCAGGAGGGGAAAATCAAGGAGGTTGAGGGCTTGCCAGCTGGCACGGCTAGATTCTGGTCACAGGACAAGAATCGAGGATCCTAGTCGACATTTTTCCTCGTTTGGTTTACAATTTGCCGTGCGTTGTTTTCTTGTTTGTTGTACTCCATCGCCTCATTTCTTTAAGGAAAAAAAAATCTATCATCTCTTCGTGTCGACAAATGCCTCGTCTGCTGGAAATTTTTGCTGATTTCTGCCCCTCTCAACTTTCGAAATACGCGTAGACAGAGGAAGAGCAGCCCTGGCAGTGGCACCTGGACACTTGCAGGGGAGGAGCACTGCCTACCTGTGGGGGCTTCTCTGGAAAAAAAAAAAGTCCCCATAGCCTTGCCTTCTCGTGGGGGTTTGATACTCGCGTTACGAGAGGGGGGAATAGAGAGAGAGAGAGAGAAGGGGGAAAAAGGTGAAAGACGAGATTAAATGAACGACAGGGACGCGAAAGGGGACGTGAGATATGGAACAATCAGGCCTCGTCGCCATCCTACGAGGTCCAGGTGCACCTCCTGCTCCGTGCGTTGATGTGCCGGGTATTTGTCGCATTGTGTCGACATACAAACTGGCCATCAGTGACGGCTTTATCGGGAAATGCTTCGCAGTTGCCTATCGCGGCCATCGTTGTTCTCCGCTGCCGGCGAGGTCCGGCGAGGTCCGGCAAGATGAAAAATCGTCAGTCGGGCAAGGCCTGGCCTGGCCCCACGATTTTATATCGGAGAGCCTTGCTCCCATATTGTTAATCGAGAGGGGAAAAAATATTGGATCGAGTCGAGGGCAGCCTTACTTTGTATTTCTGTTGCGCAAATACTTCGCACGGAAGACATGCTCCATGCTCAGTGACAGCCCTCTGGAAGATTTTTGATACGAGTGCGGATCCCTTACAACGGAGCCTGCGGGAAGGGCGAGACAGGTGGGCCGGCAAGAAAGAAGCGATCAACGCCAGTGGATGAAGAAAAAAATGGCAGTAGATTGTTTTTTTAAACGGGGCCATCCTTCTCTCTGTCTCATTTTTAATCTATCGACCGCCTTGTCGTCTTGCAATACGACGTGACAAGATGGGCAACGAGGCAAGGCCAGCAACCATCCATCAAGGCAGAGCAAGCAAGGCAGGCGAAGCCGAAGGAGGTGTGAAAGAAAAACAGACAGGAAGGACAAGGACACGCGCTGCAGCTGCTATCGCCTGTCCGTTTGCGTTCTTGAACTTGTTGCATCGACATGTATCTACGGCATGTATGCATACACGTATCACACTGGTCTTCTGCCCTCGCCTTTCTCGAGCTCGGATTTCTCTGTTCTGATTTTCAATTTTCAATGTGGACTGGACAGCCGCAAGGCCCTGTTCCAGCTTGCTCAGCCTGGCTGTATTAAGACGGAGAGCGCGCGCGCCCAGCGACAAGGAGAACAAACAAATGGAAAATCTCGGCAAGCTCGAGTCTCCAAAACATGGGATATCAAGTCTAGACTTGCGTACCAGACAGGGTGGGAAGGCTGGAAGCCGTTCTAACAGCTCTAGCAAGGGCCTAGACACGGCTTTAATAAGACAGGGGCTCTCGACGTGGATCCGTTTTCTCTTCGTCTGTTCTCTCCTCTTTTCTTTCTCTCGGGCTTGGTGCTTTGTGGTCGCCTTTTCTGGCTTTTGCATCTGGTTGTTTATTTCCCTTCTTCCCGCCTTCTCCCTTGCCGCGACTACTGAGGTACATGTACAGTACTCTTTCTCTGCATCGCTTTCCTTCCTCTCACTCCGCTCTGGTCTGGAGCACTGCAGGACAAACACAAAATGCCCGCCTCCGCCGCACTATCAGTGCCCTTCTCTACCTCGCTGCCGGGCAATTGCTCGCATTTTCTTCGTAGCGTACTGCAGGCCGAGTATTTTGCGTGTGCGCATGCGCATGCGCATGGTGTGTGCTTGTGTGTGCCTTCTTCCGCAGAGTCTTTTGTGTGCTTTGTATTATGTGTTTGTGTGTGATTTCAGTGTGGTGCGCCTGGAATCCCTGGATGCGTTCACCCTCCTCCTTCGTTCCTTCCCGGCCTCGTTCCTTCCCCCCACGCGCGGCGCACGGCGCCTTCCCTAACTGTCGCCCAATGGTTGCAGCGCATGGCGCCTTCCCCCCCTCTTGCGACGTAAGGCGAACTTCTTCCTGCCTTCTCCTGCCCTCCTTCTCTTCTCGGGTACTCCGTATTGTTGGCCTTGCACCTTCTGTCGTGCCTGCCGTCGCTCACCGGCCTCCGCGTCGATCTATCAGAGCCTTCTGGGGCTTCAGATAACTAATAGAACCACACCCCGTTCAAGCACACAACATGCATACGACGTACAGACAAATACACATGCAAACCTATGCACACATGCATATACAAACGATGCAACCCCGTCTGCTGCCTCCCCCTCTTCTCCCGGTGAAGCGGCGGAGATTCGTGCATCGCGGATAAGACACCCCCGGAAAACGAGGGAAAGGCGATAACGATAGCAAGACCCCCTATCGCCCTATCGCACAACGACATACAAAGAACATACTCGCAGCAAAGTGCATGGGAGGGATGCATGGGCAAATGCAGGACATTGCTATCTGGATTCTGGGAAACCAGGAAAGGGCATCTTTGATGTGACAGGACGGTGCTGACTCCATGCGCCTGCCGCTCAATTGCTTGGACAACTCTGGATGTCGAGCACCTGCAAACTTACAACGAACCTATATAACGAACCGGCCTATCTCTCTACTGCAAGAACAAAGAACAAGAGCCAAGAACTGCCTCGCGGCCGTCTGCCAGCTTCTCGTCCTCTGAGCCGATGGCCATGCAATGGCCATTGCGTAAGTCACATCAGTCACAAGCTACGATGTATCTACGGAGTGACACATTTGAGCCAAGGGGTCTGGAAGCCTTTTGACCGAGATGTGAGAGGGTGCAGCATGCGCTGGCATTGGGATGCCATTTTGGCAGGATATCAGATGCTTTTTGGTGAGGGGAGGGGACCATTGGCTTGTTTGGCTTGTGCTGCGCAGGACGGAGATGCATATGATATTGATTGCATGTGCATCGGGAATCCATCGACAGTGAAACGTGCGCAAACACAACGAAAACACGACTGGATAGTACATAACTACTCGACAACCAACAGACGTCGTTCACAAAGCTCAATCGGGCTCGAAGAAAAGAAAAGGAGATAGGCGGAGCGACGACAGGAGACCGGCGTTTCTAAAATAGCAACATGTGAACCTGTTGGTTGGCCGTCCGTCGAGCTATCTGGGCTTCGAGCAATGCGAGCAACAAGACAGCTTCCTACGGCTTGCCCTAGCATCGCCAACCGGTGGTTACATGCCAGTTTTCGCCTCCTCTTATATTTTCTCCTATCTCTTGCTTCCTCCCTTCTTCCCCTCTTCTGCTTTCCCCTCCTCGACCCCTCGCTACGTCTTCGTCCATGCCTCGAGAGTGCTCTTTGATACGCACAACTACCTAGCCCTTGTTTCCGTCGATCTGTCCTAAGAATCTAGCTTTTCCTGCGCCGATCTGCCGTTTCTTTTTCCTGGCCGGCTCCGTACATGTAGGGCCCTTTTGTTCTTTCTGTTGCTTCTGTTGCTTCTGTTGCTTTGGTTACTTTCTATCGTATTCTCGTTATGTTATGGGCGGTCCCTTTTACGGCATGGCCATATGTAAATCTCGTCCATCTAACGCGAGTTTATGTCAAATCCGTATCAACAAAGCCTGCAAAGACCTTACAGCATCGTTAGGCGGCGTACAGCGGCGTCCGGCTCCGATCGTCTCCCTTGATCAGCACAGGAAGGCAGGTACATCAGTCCTTTTGTGAAGGCCTTGGCCCGGACTACCACGTTTCCCATTTGTTATTGAGCTGTGCCGCTGTCAAACAGGACCCCTGTATTTGCAATCTCGTCACTTGTTGATTGCGGGCACGAGTGAGCTCCTGTCGATGTCGAGCTACGTGGTTGTGGTGGCGAATAAGCTGTAAATTATGTTACAAGGGCTGGCTGTGAGGTGTCATGAAACCACACTTGGCAAAATGATGAGTTTAACGTAGATATTTTTTTAAGAAGATTTGTTTGGTTCACCTACTCTGGTTGCTTTGACCTGGATAGTCATTCAATTCATAGAGTAATTGTATTGTGCGATTCTTCTTCTTGTTTCAAACTACTTTTATTCCCTACTTGGCCAGAAAGATAAAGAAAAAAATTCCTTACGACATTTCATTAATGCCAATAAAATCTCACAGCACAAGTAACCGTACACAACAGCATGCCTGCTTCAAAAAAAGCTCTTCGTCACGATAGTGTGTCCTCGCTTGCATATTGTGCACAGTGTGCATATAGTTCTTGTCAAACTGCGACCCCCTCTCACCGGACCGAATCTGCAGGGAACGTGTGTGGATGTGTGGTGAACATGCGTACATGCGTACATGCGTGTCAATGACGAGGGGAAGGGTTTGCCGTGCTGCTTGGCATGGAGTTCACGGGGCAGAGCTTCCCCGCGGAGCTTCTTATAGAGCTTCAAACCTCTTTCTTGTTGGAAACGCGACTAATTCACCGAACCTGTAGCTTGCCGGAGCTGTTGTCCAAGCTGCTGTCCGAGCTGCCGTGGCCATCGACAATAGGACGTTGATAGATAACGGCAAACCTCGTGCAAAGTACGTGCTTCGTTGCGCGAGATAACGCTGTATGAGCTGATGAGTTTGATGAGCCCACAAGATTCACAAGTTCAAGATAGGCGGAGCTACATGGCTTTAAAAACGCCGAATAGAAAAATGATTGCTTTTGTTGTAGCTTCATGTAGCTCCATGGTGGGAGATCAAAGTAATATCAACGCTAAGATGACAACACCTCTATTCCACCGTCTCTGCCTTTGCCTGCCCTTCTTGTGCCCTCGGAGCAAACGCCACGGACGCCGGCAGCCGGAAGCTGGCGCAGAACATGGACTTGTGTGGCGCCACGGCCCGCACATTGTGGACGTAGACCAGATTCTTCGGCTCGGTGGCCAACGGGTCGTCCTTCTCCATATCTTCGTACCGTGGGCAGAGCGTCATCTCCACACCAAGCTCTGCCGACACACGGTCACGCACTTCGCCAAAGGGAATGCTCTGGTCCTCGTCTTTGGGCGCAAAACAGTGCGTGTGCACAATAGGCAGCTTGGGGTAGGTCTTGTCGGCCGGCGTCTCGGCACCTTCCGCTGGCTTGAAAAGATCCTCGTGGCCGGCGTACAGGCCCTTGAAGCGCGGCAGGAACGTAATAGCAGATGCCGGCAGGTTCATGACAAAGTGCGAGATGGTGGACGGGACAGGTACGTGTCTGCGGGGCGGGGGGTTGTTTCCGGGCCTTGGGGCCACCACCGGGAGACGCCTCCTTGGCCGGCTGTTTAGGTGCTGGGGCAGGCCGAGTTCCCTGCTTCCGCGAATCCACCATGTCGGGGACGTCAAGCGCGCCTTCATTGGCCTCGGACGACTTGCGCACCAGATCTGCCGATTTGTGGATAAACACCAGCCCGTCCTCGTTGAATGGCCGCACATAGGAGCCGACCTTGTTGCGCTGGATGGCGTTGCTGAGCGCCTCGTAGCTGTTGGGGTTCATGTCGTTGGCCCAGACAAAGACGCCGCGCTTGCCAGCAGGCACGGCAAACGGACCGATGCCAGCCATCAGGTCGACCACGACCTCGCCCTGCTTGAACAGGTACAACAGCCGTGTGTGCTCGGGCTCTAGCTTGCTGTTCCAGTACACCTTGCTGTAGTCGAAGCGGAACGTGCAGCCGTTCTCGCGCACTTCAACGTCCATGTCGTCGGGGCCGGCCAACACTTCGTAGGGGAATGTGCGGAAGACCGACTCTGTGCCCACAAGGTCGACCTTGTTAATGACCGTCCGCAGGTGCGGGTTCTTGTCGAGCAGCACCTCCGCCACGATGCGCTTGTACGGCTTGAAGCGGTCGCGCAGGTTCAAGTGCGCCACATGGCCGGCCGTGTTGAAGCCTGTCGGAATATCGTCGTGGAACTCCTCGGGCAGTACCGAGACGAGCACTTCGCGGGATGTCCAATGCTCGTAGCCCAGTGTGAGCTGGTACGGGATCACACCAAGCTCGCTCGTCTCAACGCCCTGCTTGATCACGTCGCTCCATGTCTCTGGTGAAGACGGCACCACGCCTGGCCGCAGCAGCAAGCACTTTTTCTTGGGACCTGGCTTGGCTGGTGCAGCGGCGTCGGCTGCCGAACTTGGAGCTGTCTCGGGGACATCGGCCACGGAAGCCAGACGATCGATGCGCAAAAGCTCTTTACTTGAGTTCAGGGCCTTTTGGTATTTGCTGATGAGGCGGACATCGTGCACTTGTGCAGCCGCGATCTCGTATGTGCAGGTGAACAGAGCCTTGTTCAGGGATGCGGCTGCCGTCAGTGCGGCATTCCGCAGGATGGGGGGGCGAAAAATGTTCATATTTGAGGAAGAGCCGGGGCCGGAGCCGGGGTTGTTTCCCGCGTCGGTTTCGTCGCTGCTGCCCGGCCGCGGACGCTTCTGGCCTGCTGCTATCATGTGTGAAGGAAGGGTGAATGATATGTGAGCCGAATTTTTCAAAGAGAAATGGGCGAATTTGTCTCGAGACAAACCACTCAAAAAGGCGCGGCTTGATGAGATGCCAAAAGATAAGTGTTGCCCTGCCGTCAAGAAATAAACACTCCGAATGACATGCACTGTTGGCTGACAAGATGAAATTTTGATAGTGAGTGACAGTTTGTGAGAAAAGTGTGGCGTTACGTCATGAAAATTTTGAAGATAAGTGTGGCGCACTAACATTTTGCGTGAAGTCCGCCCAAACAATAAGCCTTGCGATTCCGTCTCATCAAACCTCTTCTGATTGCCGGGCCGGAAAAAAGATAAAAAAAAGAAATTAATCTAAACAAAAAGAAGTCCAATAGAAACAGACAAAAAGCCAACGGGCCGCTCCCGCTGTTTACAATGCCATGACAGGAAAAGAAAATGAAGACAGAAAAAGAACACCCAAGTCGCAAATATAAAATGCGTAAAGAGGAGAAATGGACGCCGGCGGGGGCAATTAGAGCTAGAATTTCAGTGGAACAAATTGGCCTTGAAGTTTGACATATTGCGGTGAACGAGTGTTAAATAGTGATACAGAAATGTATCGTTTAACGGCCAACACGGAACTCGGCATCAGCAAACCGGTACAAGCCCGACAGGAATACTTGGTAGCCGACGCTGTGGTTGTCGGGCAGATGGAAGATCTCAGTCAGGCGAATCTGCCACGGCGGGTAGCCCGAAAGCTCAATGTGCGGGCCAAAGAGAAGCAGCAGGTCGGGCTCGGCCATGACACTTTCCGTCAGCTCTGCGTCGATCAGGTCGATACTAATGTCGGACGGTGAGATTTTGTTGCGCTGGGCCATCTCAGCAAGCGTCTTGGTCAGATCAACGAGCGAGTCACGGCCGTCCTCCTCAGACAGGAGCATGATGGTAATGTGGCCGTCGTCCGTCTCGCCGTTCTCGCGCGCATGTGGGGACACCGTCGATTCGATTGAGGGAAGGTGAGGTGCCTGCAGAGTCACAGCGGGGTGCACACGGCCAAAGTAGGTCGTCAAGCGCTGGGAGACGGCACGATGAGTATCGGCCAGGTAGCTCTTGAGAATGCCTGTCCGCTCGTAGACAGAGAGCATAGGAATGCCGGCAGAGGCACACCAGGCGGCAATGTCAGAGACCTCGTTGACGAGACGCTCCAGCTCCGCTAGTCCATGCCCGTTGTCTTCGAGCTGCAGAACGACACTCAGGTGCTTGGGAAGCCGCCGCAGGTCCCGGACATCACGGGCAATAATTTCGGGCGTGCGGTGGTGGTACTTGAGGACAGAGTAGATGCGGTCACGGACGCCATGGTAGCTGACCCGGAAGCGGCGGTAGACGGAGAAGATGAAGTGGACAACAACGTAGATGAGGACATAGAGCTGGCGGTAGAGAAAGGTGCGGACGCTGAACCGTTTCCGACTGGTCTCGCGGAGGAGAAGTCTGCTGGCGCTGGAGCTGCCGGTGCTGCCGGCTTCGCTACGGGCGCTCGTTTTCTCGGTCTCGGTGTGTGTGGCCGGTGATTTGAGAACCGGAGGAAGGTAGGGCTGTAGGCAAAAGCGTGTTAACGATAAGTTCATCGGAGTTTTCGCTTTGGGACGCATGTGCTGCAAGTAGTCGATCATGGCACTTCTAGACTCGGCCGACAAGGATGGGTAGCAGGAGGCTCCGGACGCAGAGGAAAGGCTGTTTGTCGAACTAGACAACGCAGATGAGGCATCGAAGAAGGGCTAGATGTCGCCCCCTCTGCCTCGTCGTCTCGTCGTCTCGTCGTCTCGTCGTCTGTCGTCGTCCCCGAACCTCGTTCTTCCCGACGAAGTTTCTCTCGACAATTCTCCCGATTTGTCCACCTCGTCCAATAGAAAAGGGAATCAACTAACCTCAACGAGCTTAAGACGCTCTTCCGGCGTCAAGAGCTTGTGGCCGGACCGCGCATCTTTACGGTAGAGCAGCGTGTCTCGCGATGAGAACGACATGGTAAAGTGTGTGTGGTGAGTTTGTCGACAGGGAGAGAAATTGCCGGTAATCGGCCGGTTGAAAACACGGAGGTGAGAAAAGGGCGAGAAGAACTAGAATCACGGCTCGAAAAGGGAAGTCGCGGGCAGAGATAAAAACTGCAAAGTCGAGGAAAGAGCGGTTCACGTTGACCGCGCGATGGGGCCAGTTTCCATACTCGAATTTGTTAGTTCTTGCTTTGCTGTAGCTGGCAGCTTTCGCAAATGGGAAGGTCCAACTGGCCAGGTTTTCGTATCGCCTCCGTTGTCACATTTACGCACGAACTCGACCGTTCAAGCATGTGGTTTGGGGCCTAACCTAGCCTTGGCTCTCTTTGGGTCGCTCCTTCGAGTCCTTCCCCCGTGGCTGACGCGGCGGGTCCAATCACCGGCACTGTTTGGCCCCCTTACTTCCCCAAACACTTCCCTTACAAAGTATGTAGATAGGGCCTGAACATGCCCCTCGATGACATCTGCAAGGTGGGCACTGGGCACCTAAGGCTCTAAGCCACAGCGTCCACGACAGCGCGCTACAGGTGCTTTGTACCAGCTTGTCACGCTATGTTCCAGCACCGTCCATCCGTCTGTGCGTCCATTCATCGGGCAAGCTGTCGATCTACGAGTACGATGCTCCCTTTTCAATTTCGAGACGACCACTTCACCAACCCAGCCACGCCTACGCAACACATTACCTTCCCCACCACCTCCCTCCTCTATACGGCGAATAAATTTGGACAACCAAGAACAGCTCACGCCCCACTAGATCCGCCGCGTGGACTGGATAGCTCGGCGATGTGAGGCTGCAAGCCCATATGCAACTTTGATCTCTCGATTCCGCTCGACTTTGACGACGGCCTCGAGCTTCATCTTGAGAGAGGCTCACGAAATTGACGGCGGCCTTCGCCTACTTGGACATATATATATATATACCTTCCTCTTCTTTGATTGACGCCCTGCCCAACGATGGAGCGCGTCTCGTCGGCCGCCTCGCGGGCCCTCTTCCCCAAGGGCCCCAGCTTCACCCTCGACGACTTCTCAAACAAGGACTTCATTGTCCGCGACTTTGTCGACACGTTGGCCGAGACGGCTGTGCCGGCCAATCGGCGGTCCGGGGCGGCAGCACAGCAAGTATTCGATCCGAAACCGTTGATCCGGACATTTGAGAGTAAGCAGGCAAGCCTAGGGGACGCCGACTTGTTGTTCGTGTTGAGAGGCGTCGCGTGCTAACCATTTTTTTTGGCCCTTTAGACGCCCTCTCCCAGCTGGGCTCGCTCTCTGAAGAGCTCCAAGAAAAGGAGTCGGACATTCTGTCGCAAGTGCGCCGCGCCGAGATCCAGCACGACCAGACCCTCGACACTCTCGGCAGCAAACTCGACCAGTCCATGGCACAATTCGAGGCGCTGGACTTGAGCTTAAACAACCCCAATGGGGCGGCAAACGGTTCGACCGAGCGCGGAAGCCGGCAGGGGCCCGACTCGGGCGGCGGCAACATTGCCGTGCAGATTGGCGAGAAGCTCGAGGAGCTGGACCGCAAGCGGAGGCGCGCGCTGGACGCCACCTTCCTGGTGCAGTGCTGGACAGAGCTGAGCGAGACGGGGCAGCTGACGCCGCTCGAAGAGATCCAGCGGCAGGGCGGTGCCGAGAACAAAGTGCGCTGTGCCGTGATTTCAAGGCAGCTGATGCGCATCAGCCAGCGGCTGGACCCGGCCTCGTGGGCCGAGGCAAAAGGCGGCCGTGCGTCGAACGGCATCAACGGGGCCAATGGCACCAACGGAACGAACGGCATGACAAGCGGCAATGGTGCAAACGGCACAGGAAACGGCAGCGGCAGTGGCCAGACGCACAACACGCGCGAGGCGCTCGAAAAGTTCTCGGAGACGCTGGAACAGGACCTGCTAAAGCAGTTCAACAACAGCTACCGGCGGCAGAACTTTGACGACATGCTTGAGTGTGCCAAGGTGCTGCACGACTTCAACGGCGGCACTAGCGTCATCGCCGCATTTGTCAACCAGCACCAGTTCTTTATTGATCGCGACCAGCTCCTGACGGACGAAGTCACAACAGACGGCGAGATGTGGAACCAGCTGGCCGATCCCGACGCGGACCCACCGGGCGTCGAGCCGAGCTTGCAGTCTTTGATTGACGAAGTCCGCATCGTCATGCAGGAGGAGTCCTTCATCATCAAACGGGCCTTTCCTTACTACGAGACGGTGCTCATCAAGTTTATCCAGCGTGTCTTCCAGCAGTCTATCCAGCAGCGCCTGGAGATGGTGCTCGAAAAGGCAAGCACTGTCTCTCTGCTGGCCTACCTCCGGTCCCTGCACGCATCGCGCAGCTACATTGGTGCGCTCGTGGAGGACCTCAAGACACACGGCCTGACCGAGCACCCTGAGCCCTGCTCGAGCCAGATCGCGCAGACGCTGGACCAACAGGTCGAGGAGCTGTTTGTCCCGTACCTGGTGGGCAGCTCGTATATCGAGAAGGAACGCAAGAGCCTCGAGGAAATGTACAATTCGCTGCTCTTCAAGTTTACCCTGTACCACTCGCGGCGGCCCAAGGCCACACGTGCGGGGTTCATGGGCAAGATCGCCCAGCAGGGCACACAGCTTCTGGCGTCGGCCAAGGACGCCTACATGGACCGTCTGGACTCGTCGGATCTCACGCCCACCCAAAAAGCCATGATGCTGCGCGTTGCCGGCATCCAGGACACGGACAAGAAGAACGAAATCGAGGTGTCGGACGAGGACGGCGTGCTGAGTACGGCCAGTGCCAAGCGCATGATGAGGTGGCTGGCCGAGAGCGTGCGTCGCACATTGGAACTGGGCACTGCCGCTGAGACACCCAAGGACGTCAACGTCCTGCTGGGCCTGTTGATGATGGCCATGGGCCGCGTGTACGTGGAGACGGCACTGGACGCAGCACTGGACGTGGCAACGTCGCAGGAAAATGTCAAGACAGAGCCCGACCTCAGCTATCTGCCATCGGTCCGGCCCGCCGTGACCATCACAAGCATCATGGCGCGCTTCATCCAGACCGTCTTGATCCGCCTAGCTGATCCGAACCCGACAGTCCGGCGCAACATGGAGGCACAGACGCGCGTGGGCATCGACTCGATCGAGAAGAAGACCAACAGCATCTTGAAAACGACTGTTGACGTGGTCATCAACTCGGTGTCCAAGACACTGGCCACACAAAAGCGGACCGACTTCCGCCCCCGCGACAACGACCTGGAGAGCATTGTCGACGCACTGCAGACACCGACCTGCCTGGCCATCTGCACGTTCCTCGACAAGGTGGCCGCCCTGGCCGCACAGTCCATTGACGGGCGCAACCTCGACATGTTCAGCAGCGAGCTGGCCCTGTCGCTGTTCCGCCTCTTGTTTGAGCATTTCAAAAAGTTTGCCGTCAATGCTACGGGCGGCCTGATGGTAACAAAGGACATTGCCAAGTACGTGTCGACGCTCAAGGCCTGGCCGCTGAGCCGCGACGGCGAGGCCACGATCGAGGTCCTGACCGAGGTGGGCTACCTGTTCATCATTGGCCCCGAGGCCTTGCGTGAGCGTTCGAGGAACCTGACAACGCCGGCTGGCACTGGCGTCAGCGGCAAGAAGCTGCAAAAGGCCGACTTCAAGGCGTTTGTGCAGCGGCGCGAGGACGCCAGCAGCGTCGGTGTGCAGAGCGTGCTGGCGGGATTATAGTCGCACAGTGACTGCCACAAGACTGGTACGGCATTGACTCACATCCTTCAAGAAAGTTCGACAGGTCGAATTATGATTTGCTGTAGGGAGCATGTATCGTCACAAAGTAAGTCAGGTTGATCAAGAGGATCAATAGGCATTGCCAAGCACATCTACATGCACATTTACATCGAAGGCAGCACAAGACATATGCTTGTGCTTGCGAGACAGGCTTCGGCCGTATTTGATACGAAGGATATTGAAGAGTACATAGCATGGAGGAGCCGGCACGCAGAAGAGAAGATAATGATACCAAGTTCAAGCCAAGCTCAAGCATGCAGAAGAAGGTTCCCCAGCTACCGTTGTCTTATCGAGACCAGACAGGAGATGTATCCCAAAGGGATGTCCGAGGATTCTGAGCCATTAACATTCGTTTTCTTCTTTTCTTTTACTTTTCTGATTTTATATGTCAACTTTCTCACATTCTTCTGCTATTCTGATGTTTGTATATTTCAGTCAAGCTGTTTGAACGATGATGTGTATTCCGAGATGGCAACCAGAGAGACACCGTGGCCTCAGTGGCGACCAATTTGCCGGGACTTTGTCCGGCCGTCCTGTTCTTGTCTGCCAGGTGATCTCTTAGTGTTGATGAGGCTAAAATAGAGGAGATCGAACAGGTGCACGATTCTACGCATACTGGATATGTGGCCTACTGCAGCCGTGGACAGGCGCTCCTTCCCTGTAAATGTGGTGGCGGGGAAGTGGGGCCTGTGACCCATGTTGTGCTGGAATGTCGAGCTTGTTCTTTCCCTCCATATTGTCCTTTTCAATTACCCGATAGTGAGGGCAGTTGCGTTGCAGGTCTTTTTTACCATAAAGAAGTTTTCAGGCAAGAGCAGTGGGCCCCATTAGGCGGCAAAAATGCGCCGTGGACGGAAAGCACGAAGCAGCGCCTATCGTAACGTGGTCAGCCTGATACGAACCATTCGTACGAAAGAAAGAACTAAGATTACTCCGTACTGTCTACGACGTACTCCGTACGAGTATCTAACAAACAGCGCAGAGTGGGCCTGGGATTGGCTGGCGGTTCAATGTGCGGCCGTGGCGTTGCAACAGGGCCCGTCGTTCCTGCCTCGCCGTCTCGCCTGCTTGTTTTAGTGTTTTATTGACCAACCTAAGCCAGCGTGGCTGCCGTTTGAAACAAGAGACGCTAGCCTCCTGGGTGCCTGGCCCTTTTGCAGTAGGGAGAGGGGGAAGGCGAAAACGCGCAGAAAAAAACCCCATCAAAGATGCTCCTGCCTCTTTTAACGCTCCTGCTCTTTCTGTAGTGCTCGGCTTAAAAGACACGTCGCCTTGTTCAGCAGGATTCCGAGCGATTCTGGAACCTCACTTTTTGTTCGACGACAGATTGACAAACTCCTACGCCTGGCAGCACCCACAACTCCACTGCCGCTGCCGACCACGTTTCCTCTGTGGACACGAGTCATTGAAACGGGCTTCCCTCTTTTTTTGCTCGCTGTGATTTCTCATCAGTACCTGTTCCCGGCCCAGTCTGTCCAGCCTTCTCACTTTCTTTGCCAGCTTTTGTTTTTCTTTCTTTTCGAATTCTGTCTATTCCTGTTCCTCCCTGCTATCCTCTTTCTTTCTTCCCCTCCTTTCTCCCCCCCGGTCTGTTCCTTGCATCATCTGGTGCTTGACAAGACACTGCATCTACTCAATTGGTCCCGCCCATCTGAGCCGCTATCAGATTGACTGACGCCTCGTTTTTCTGACGGCCACTGCTCAATCCAGCGGAGACTGCAAAAGCACGCCTTCGCCAGGCCCTGCAAGCCAGCCTTGTACTTGATCACTCCCTTGCATTACTCACAGCTGCTTCCAGCCTTTTTGTCTCTTATTGTTTTGGGGCACTGTTGCATAGAAAGCAGTCGTCACCCTTCATTTCTTGCATACCTCTTGGCAGATCACGAATTTCTCCAGGATTTTGAGAAACACATCGGACTTTTACGCCGCTTCACACGAGGCCCCTCCACCTCATCTTCACCATGGAGAACGCATTCGCGTTGCCGACTGAGCAGGTCCTCGCCCAGCTGGGCGTTGATGGTGCTCTTGGTCTGACGGACGCCCAGGTTCTTGAGCAGCGGGCCAAACACGGCAGCAACTGTGAGTACGGGCGGACGAGATAGCCGAAACACGACGTCTCTTGATGACACTTTGCTAATACATTCACAGCCATCGCCGAGGAGCCGCCTACCCCGCTGTGGGAGCTCATCCTTGAGCAATTCAAAGACCAGCTAGTCATTATCCTGCTAGGCTCGGCTATTGTGTCGTTTGTGCTCGCCCTGTTTGAGGACGAGGGTGGCTGGAGCGCTTTCGTTGACCCCGCCGTCATCCTCACTATTTTGATCCTGAACGCTGTTGTCGGTGTGTCGCAGGAGAGCAGTGCCGAGAAGGCCATTGCTGCGCTCCAGGAGTACTCGGCCAATGAGGCCAACGTCATCCGCAACAACGGCACCGTCACTCGCGTCAAGGCCGATGACCTTGTCCCCGGAGATATTGTCTCTGTCTCTGTTGGCAGCCGCATTCCCGCTGACTGCCGTCTTGTCCATATTGAGAGCAACAGCTTTGCTGTCGACCAGGCCATCCTGACCGGCGAGAGCGAGAGTGTCGGCAAGGATAGCTCCACTGTCGTTCAGGACGACAAGGCTGTCAAGCAGGACCAGGTCAACATGCTCTTCTCCGGTACTACTGTTGTCACGGGCCGTGCCACCGCCGTCGTTGTTTTGACTGGTCCCAACACGGCCATTGGTGACATCCATGAGAGCATTACGGCCCAGATCTCCGAGCCGACTCCGCTCAAGCAGAAGCTCAACGATTTCGGTGACTCGCTGGCCAAGGTTATCACTGTCATTTGCATTCTGGTCTGGCTCATCAACATTCCCAACTTTGGCGACCCGAGCCACGGCAACTGGACCAAGGGTGCCATCTACTACCTCAAGATTGCTGTCTCGCTCGGTGTCGCTGCCATCCCGGAGGGTCTGGCTGTCGTCATCACCACCTGCCTGGCTCTGGGTACCCGCAAGATGGCCGCCAAGAACGCCGTCGTTCGCAGCCTGCCGTCTGTCGAGACCCTCGGCAGCTGCAGCGTGATCTGCTCCGACAAGACCGGTACCCTGACCACCAACCAGATGAGCGTGAACAAGATTGTCTACATCCGCGAGGACGGCAAGGACTTGGAGGAGCTGACTGTTGAGGGTACCACCTTCTCGCCCCGTGGCAACATCAAGACTTCCCGCGGCAAAATCGTGGCCGACCTGGCCCAGTCCTCGTCGACGGTCCGCCAGATCGCTGAGGTTGCTGCGCTCTGCAACGATGCCCGCCTTGCTTACGACTCGCTCTCCAGCACGTTTACCAACATCGGCGAGCCTACCGAGGGTGCCCTGCGCGTTCTGGCCGAGAAGATTGGTCCTGTTGCCCCTGCCGGCACCAAGCCCCGCGATCTTGTTCACCACGCCAGTGCCGTCTACGAGCAGAAGCTCCCCCGCCTCGCCACCTACGAGTTCTCCCGCGACCGCAAGAGCATGTCCGTCCTGGTCCAGGATGGCGCTGCCGAGAAGCTTCTGGTCAAGGGCGCGCCCGAGTCTATCATTGAGCGTTGCTCGCACACCCTGGTGGGTGCCGATGGCAAGAAGGTGCCCCTGACCCGCAACCTGGCTGATCTTCTGCTCCGTGAGGTTGTCGACTACGGCAACGATGGTCTCCGTGTCATTGCCCTGGCCACTGTCGACGATGTCTCCGGCAACAAGCTCACCCGCACCGCCAAGACGACGTCCGAGTACGCCCAGCTCGAGCAGAAGATGACGCTCATTGGTCTTGTTGGCATGCTCGACCCTCCCCGTCCGGAGGTCCCCGAGTCTATCCGTCTCTGCAAGGAAGCTGGTATCCGCGTTATTGTGATCACGGGCGACAACCGCAACACCGCTGAGAGCATCTGCCGCCAGATTGGCGTCTTTGGTGCCGACGAGGACGTGACGGGCAAGAGCTACACTGGCCGTGAATTTGACAACCTGAGCCCGAGCGAGCAGCTCGAGGCCGCCAAGACCGCTTCGCTGTTCTCCCGTGTCGAGCCCACCCACAAGTCCCGCCTGGTCGACCTGCTCCAGCAGCTCGGTGAGGTTGTGGCCATGACGGGTGACGGTGTCAACGACGCTCCTGCGCTCAAGAAGGCCGACATTGGTGTTGCCATGGGCTCCGGCACGGACGTGTCGAAGCTGGCCGCTGACATGGTCCTGGCTGACAACAACTTTGCCACTATTGAGTCTGCTATTGAGGAGGGCCGGTCCATCTACAACAACACGCAGCAGTTTATCCGCTACCTAATTTCGTCCAACATTGGTGAGGTCGTGTCCATCTTCCTGACGGCCGCGCTGGGTATGCCCGAGGCTCTGATCCCCGTGCAGCTGCTCTGGGTCAACCTGGTCACCGACGGTCTCCCGGCCACGGCCCTTTCGTTCAACCCGCCTGACCATGACATTATGCGCCGCCCTCCTCGCAAGCGGGACGAGCCCCTGATCAGCGGCTGGCTCTTCTTCCGGTATCTTGTCATTGGCACCTACGTTGGCCTGGCTACTGTGGCCGGCTACGCGTGGTGGTTCATGTACAACGCCGAGGGCCCCCAGATTAGCTTCTGGCAGCTGTCGCACTTCCACCGCTGCTCGGCTGATTTCACGGACATTGGCTGTGCCATGTTTGCCGACGACCGCGCCAAGGCGGCCTCGACCGTGTCGCTGTCAATCCTGGTCGTCATTGAGATGTTCAACGCCATCAACGCGCTGTCGTCGAGCGAGTCGCTGCTGACGCTGCCGCTGTGGAAAAACATGATCCTCGTCTACGCCATTACTCTGTCGATGGCGCTGCACTTTGCCCTGCTGTACATCCCCTTCCTGCAGACGCTCTTCTCGATCCTGCCCCTCAACTGGAACGAGTGGAAGGCGGTGCTGGTCCTCAGTGCGCCTGTCGTGCTCATCGACGAGGTGCTCAAGTTCTTTGAGCGCTTGTTTTTTGTCGATGCGCCGACCAACAAGGTCACCAAGGCCAAGAAGCAGAACTAGATGGGCAAGGTCAGATCTAGTGAAAACGGAGTCGATGCCCGACAAAGGGAGAAACGGGATCCATCAAGTGGTGTAGAAAGATGTGAGAAGCTCTTGATAGACATTTAGATCTCATTTCATTGGGAACGAGAAAGAAGAAAAGATCAAGCATAGCAAAATAAGCAAAGACCAAAAAAATGTCGGCATTTGGTATACAATCGGAGGGACGTGCATTTTTTTCTTTATAACAAATCAGCAAAAACAAATCCGGAATCTATGGGAGGCTCTTAGATAGGAACACAAGTCAGGGCCAAAACAATATAAGAAATATTAAAGAGGACCACTCTTGCAATGAAGCGAGCCATGTGAAGCCATGCATGTGCCAACGCCACATTTCTTTACTTGCTATAACTCGGCAAGCAATTGGGTTGCAGTCACTCTTATAGTACCACGTAGCTCACTCTTTTTTTTCTTTTTTTTTGGTTTACATCTTTATTGGTAATGGGCCGCAGCTGTGGATGAACGATATATCTTGGCCACCCATCATAAGACGAATGGTATCTTACACTGAGAGGACCTTTGAAAAGTACACAATGCAGGAGAAACTAGAGGGTTTTCTGGCCTGTCTTTGCGTTTCCCCCCCCTTTTGTATTTCCTCTTCTCTCGGTTCTCTCGCCCCCTCTTTCTCTTCCCCCTCCTCTAATCTTGCCGACCCTTCAACAACCGCTTGGTCACCTTGTCCTTCTCGATAATGTACACGTGCGCACCCCAGCCAGACAGCGCATCACGGTCGACGGCGTTGAGCAGTGCCTGCGAAATGGTCTCGAACAGGTCCTCTGGGCCCAAGTTGGGCTCCCACAGGCTCTCGCACGTGCCAAACAGCTGCTCGCTCGCCGTGCCCGAGACGATAAAGTCCTTGGCAAAGTCGATGCAGCCGATGCTATCGAAGCCGCAGATAAAGGGCTGGCCCGTCTTGGGCTCGAGGCCAGCCACAACGGGGCTGACAAAGTAGGGGCCGAAGCGCTTCTCGTAGAGCGACGAGGAGACGAGGTTGGCAAATGTCTTGGGAGCAATGTGGCGCTCTTCGCGCAGGCGGTAGAGGTTGACTTTGTAGCGGAAGAGGTCGGAGACGGTGCTGACGTCGGTGGCGAGGCCCGTCAGGCCGAGGAAGACGTGATCGCCGTACTGGAAAATCTTGGGGAAGTTGTTGGAGACGGTGAGGGCCTGCATACCGAGGCGGAGATCGCAGGCGATGGCGACACAGTCCTTGCCGACCATGGCGACACACGCGCCGCCGTCTGTGAAAGAGGGGAAGCAGTGTTAGCATTGTATTTGGGAGAATTGGCATTCGGGGAATGTAGAGTGGTGTTCTTGGACGATATATCGTCGATCGAGAAGGTTGGATCGGTCGTACTTATTGAGAAGGGAGAAGACTATAAGGATGAGGTTAGCTTCCGTTTGTTGACAATATCTCGGCGCAGATGCTCCCACACAGCCAACCAGGGACCTTACCATATGTACGAGAGGGAGAATCAACAGAAGCAGCTGGCCCCTGCGATTCAAGAGAGATGGAGGATCGAAAGGCTCGCCGAGATGAGAAGAGACAGCTTCGAAGCGCTGCTTTCAGGCACAAAATTGAACAGGTTATGTCGTCGGGAGATGGACTTCGATGGATGCGGCAAAACAAGGGGAGGGATTCACAGGTGTCTGTAGTGATGCAGTCGTACGCGGAGATGCCAATGTAGGCTGAATGGGGTGCGGTCGTGATGGTCGTGATGGAGGCTCAAGGAGTTTGGAGCTTCAACGAAACACACAGCAACAGCGACGGCGAAGGCAAACACGCAGCTGGCGCGGCTGGATAAAACGTGACCTGGCCTGGTGCTGGTGCCAGGTGGTGGGTGGTGCTTGCCCAAAATGCGCTATGCGCTAGGGGAAGCTGGCTGACGCCCCGGCCTGAAGTGGTCTTGGGCCTGGAATTGACCGCCCAGTGTGGTTGGTCCGCGCGTTTCTGCCTGCCTGTTGGGCCAGACAAAGTGGTGGCGCTTGTTTGTTGGTGGAGGCAGGCACCACCGACACCACCTGCACTTAGAGCTTGTTTAGTAAAACCAGGGTTGCGAATTAGTACTAAAATTTTTAGTAGTAGTACTATACTACTGTAGTATTTTAGTAGTAGTACTGGATTTTCAGTACTACAGTAGTAAAAAGAGTAGTATTAGTATTAATAGTTACTACTATTAATAGTATTAGTAGTATTATTTACTACTAATAATAGTAATTAGTATTTTATTATTATAATAATTAATAATATTAATATTAGTATTTATTATTAATAATAATATTAAAAAAAATTTATTATAATAAATAATATTAAATATTAAAATTTATAATAAAATAAACTTTATAATTTAAAATTAGTAGTAGTATTTTAGTATTAGTAGTAGTATTTTAGTATTAGTAGTAGTATAAACTTTATAAATTAGTATTAATAGTAGTATTAGTATTATAAATAATATTAAAATTAGTATTAGTAGTAGTATAACCTTTATAAATTAGTATTAGTAGTAGTATTAGTATACTGTAGTACTAATTAGTATTAGTACTAAAAAACCTCTAGTAGTATTAGTACAAGCCTTTACTACTACTAAAGTACTAATTTCGCAACCCTGAGTAAAACTACGTAGCAGGAGCGACACGGCGGCAAGAGGAGCTCTTTCCCTCTGTTTTTAACTTTAGTGAGCGGCGTGCCCCTCCAAGGCCTCGCTAGCAAAGTAGGCAAGAACGGTTACTGCGCGTACCTTCCGCCTTCTGTGCAGTTCTCTAGTCTTCTGCCATATGTATCTTGATTACATCACAAGGCAACTATTTTGACCTCATTCTCTACGATTTTCCCATTTGATGATTTGACAGCACTCGACAACTTTGCATACGACACGGCCGAGACGGCTAAACCCGCGTCTGCAACTGCACAGCTTTTCTAGCCAGACAGCTGCTTTCCACACCTGATTCCCCGCGATCGTCGATACTTCTCACCTGAACCAAGAGTCGCGATATATAGCGTGGCAGTCTGGAGCTCGATCTCACATTGTCTCCTTGTTTACACACTCCCGACCTCACTGGGCATTCACCCTTCCCCCAGTACCTAGAATGGCTACCTCATTTGTTGTCATCTCGACCGACCTGCGCCGGACCAACGTCAAGGCCCCAGGCGGCGGGTACTTGATCGACGTCCTCGAGGAAGCCTGCACAAAGCTCAAGCTCAACCCCGAAAATTACCAGTTAAAGCACAACAACAAGCCCGTCAATCTGACGGACCCGATCCGTGCCGCTGGTCTCACACAGGGCGCCAAGCTCGAGCTGGTGGTCAAGTCCAAGACCCCGACGGCCGTCACTGTGGCTCTGCGTCTGCCACCATCGGAAGCAGGCCTCGGCATACCCAACAACCGTGTCTCGGCCAAGGTACGGAGCGATACACCGCTGTGGAAGCTGCTGCGGCACCTGGAGGAGACGGACGTTGTGAAGCAAAGGGGGCTCAACATTACAGCGCGTGGCGTGCCGCGGACAAGTCACACGGGGGCCGCGACATCGACAGGGTCGACAGCGGCAGCCGCCGCGACAGTGGGCAGCGGCTCAGGTCAGCTCTACTGGGAGGCACCGGTGCTCAAATTTTGCGGCCGCGAGCTGTCCACGGTGGCCGGCTTCCGTAAGACGCTGTCCCAGGTCGGCATCGACTCGGGCAATCAGTTGATTGTGCTCGAGTTTCGCACCACGGACACAACGCTGCAAGAAGCCATGGAGACGGTGCAGACGCAGCTGGAGACGACGGATGCAGATGTTGCTGCCAGCCAAGCGGCGGTGGCTGAGATGACCGCAGCGGTGGCCGCTCCTTCCCCAGCGCCAGCGCCAGCGCCAGCACCAGCACCGGCGACAACAGAACCAACGACGACAGCACCAGAAACAAGCGCACCGCAAGCCAAGGCAGCTGAGACACCACAGCCACTCGCACCTACGGATACAGCTGCAGAGCCAATGGATGTGGACAGCGCTCCCACAGCTACCACAGCTACCACCAGTACACCTCCAACGGCATCAAATCTGCAGCCTGTCCAAGTATGGTCACCACCCAAGGCCAATGCCGGCATGCCTGCGGCTGCGTCACTGAAGTGGACCAAGGAGCCCGAGTCGGCTTTTGCGCCGTCCATTGCGCAGATGAAGGCGCACCAGAAGCAGCTCGAAGAGGCCGGGCGCAACAGGCGGCTCAAGTCGGACGAAGAGCTCGAGGAGGAGAAGCGCGAGCGCGAGGCCAAGGCGGCGGCTGTGAACCGGGTTGACATTCGTATTCGCTTCCCTGATGGGTACACAGTCATGTGGTCGTTTGCAAACGGCGCCACGGGTGCCACCTTGCACGCGGCTGTGCGCAACGCCCTCCATCCCGGCATCAAGGACCAGGTGTTTCAGCTGTCGCCGCCCATGTCCAGGGACGAGATCCATGACCGCTCCGGCAGCGCCAAGGATGATCTGGTGCGTGGCTACGGCATGCGTGGCGGCGTTGTGGTCAACTTCCGGCGCGGCCCTGACGTCCCTGCACCGCCGGCCGGTCAGCCGTATGTGCGGCCAGAGGTGGCGGCGCTGGCCCGGGACATCGTGATACCGCAGGCTGCGGACGACGAGGACGATGATGAAAAGGAGAAGGGAAAGCCCTCGTCATCAAAGACAGACAGTGATGCCAAGCGGCCTAACAAGACGGAGGCCATCAACAAGATGTCCAAGTTTCTGCGGCTAGCCAAGAAGTAGGCGGCGAAGAAGGTCATGTCTTGAGATAGCACGTTCAACCGTAGATTGTAGAAGAACTGACTGGTATAAGTCAATTTGACTTCATAATTGAACAAGTATTGGCGGGCCGTGACTTTACACTTCACTTTCATGTACAAGACGAGAACTGCTTTGTTCATATTTTCTCATTTTTAGTCAAATTTGGATTTTTATTGTGTTGACGCCAACCGATATGCCGACCCAAAAGCAAGAATAAAAAGTAATAAAAGGACCTGAAAAAGGGAAGAGGTCGGCGTATAGGGGGAAGAGAACAAGACGGAACAGACGTTTGAGGATTGCAGAAGATCGCAGAAGAGTAGTCACACAACAACAAAAAGGGTGGAAAGGGCACGAAAGGAGAGGTCAAACGAGAATAAAACCGCAAAAACCTGCTCTTCCTATCGTCCACCTGATCTGGCTTGTCGATGGTTTGTTTGCTTCTGCAGTCCGTCCTGTTGTCGTTTCACACTTCACCCCAAAATCCTTCCTCACCACTGGATATGTGATATGTGTGGTGGCCCTTTGGTCCATTTTCTTTCCCTCGTTTTCCCTTTTGCTCCCTTTTCTCGCGCACGAGCCCGGAACTTTTTGATGAATGGTGGTGAGTGGTGGTCGGGTATGCAAATTTTTGTTGAATTTTTTGTGTGTGATTTGTGTGTGTGTGTGTGTTTCGCCGTTTTGTCGTCTTTCCTACCACAACAACATGACGGCCTCCCCTTTCTATTCAGTCCTTTTCACCGAAAAACATGGAAATCATCAAACCGCGCAAAATCGATCGTTCATTTTATTGTTCTGTTTAATGTCTGCGCGACTCGGTGATGACACGGGTGAGCTCATCAACCTTTCTCTTGGCACGGCCGAAGGTACCGAGCTGTGGATTGTTAGTACTTTGAATGTAGACACGAATGGACGGTAGGATGCATTGTATCTCCCTGGTCCCTCTGATCCCTCTGAAGGGTGAAGAAGGTACAAAGTACTCACCCGCTTCTTTGCCAGCTTGCGGGCACGCTTGTCCTTGCTGTTGCGCAGCAGCTCAATAACACGGCGCTCGTAGGGAGCGAGGCCAGCGACCTCCTTGACGATGTCGCGGACGAAGGCGGTGCGCTTGCTCAGGTGGCCCTTGGTGCGGGACACACGGGGCTTGACAACGCGGGGGGTGGTTTTCTGGATGGTACGTTAGTCTCGTGGTTCTCGAGTCTTGTATCGATGGTTATTTCCAATTGCCCGTTCTTTGTCTGACGGTTGACAGACGGCAGACAACACACGACAGACGATCAACGCTGAACGATGGGTGCTCAATAGAGCGTTCGGGTGGTGTCCAGAGTCACGTTCAAGGTTCCTCGAGGCAGGCCAAGTTCGAGTGTCAAAAACACAAGAGTCCAACTGTTCGTCCAGAAACAGCCTGCCGCGAGAAACACTGTCCACAGCTCATGGTCCTCGATGCATTGGGCACCTTTAGGCACCGCGAGCTCCCTCACCATCGTCGTCGGTCGTTGTCGTGTCGTCCACCGCCGTCAACCGCCCGCCACGGAACGGCTTCTGTCTTCTCCATCCGGAAAAGAGAATCGAGGGGAGTCGTATAAAACGTACGTGGCCCTTGTTGATGCCGACGGCCAGGCCGGTTCTGGGGGCGGCTTCCTTTGCCATTGTAATCGTGTCTTCGGGGGTTGGTCGAGACGATTGTGGTTGTCGAATTCGTCGGTTGTCGATGGGGGAGTAAAGAGGAGAGGAGGGCCAAAACGAAGGGGAAAAGTAATATGCAGCTTTTTTTCTCTTCCCGCCCAGAGAGAGAGTGTGGGAAAAAAAAAACTAGCGGATTTTTGGGAAAGGTGGATCCATTTTCGCTCGGGAAAACTGTATTGGAGGGAGAGCGAAGTTTTGCGCTTTGGTCGGAATAATACCTAAAAAATTGGCCGTATTTCGGAATATTTGTGCGTCACGTGCGCGAAGCTGCTTAGCAGCTTTCGGAGGAAACCCTCAAAATTTTGGGACGCACGTGCAGAGGTGTGGCGGCTAGTATGGCGGTGCAATACGCTTAGTCACTTTGTCGAGGCCCCAAAACAGAACTACAAAAGTAGGCAGGTAGCGCAGTCCAAACATAGCACTGTACGACTGGCACTGTGCATATCATGTCGAACAACTTGAATATGCAACGCCACCGTCCACAACGGCTGCCAACACGAGATGGCCTTGTGTTTGTGCTCTGCTGACTCGTATGTGTACTTGTATGTGTTGTGTCTGCTCAACATTTATTACCATCTATGCTCACGGAACTGCCGATGGGCTTTTTCCAGACGTCATGGCATTCCGGCCGAACAGCATAAACCAAGGCGGCCAGGGCGAGCATCCACGGAGACATCGACGGCCTCCCGAGGGTCCCCAACGGGTGCAACGCTACTCTGAGGATCTTTGACGATCGCATCTTTCGCGAGAGGTCGACGGCATGGGACAAAGTTTCTTGCTTGTTCAGCAAAGGCCATGAACAGTTGCTTCAGTTGGCCACGCGCGCAGGTGGCACGAGTGGCTGCGGAGCCTTCAATTACCTCCTCGCTTTTTAGCCGGTCGTTTGGCGAAATGGGAGATGTCTCCTCTTGACGAGACACACATGCAGTTTTCACATTTCACCACTTCCATCTTCAGCTGTTTTCTCGTCCTGTCCGTTTGCTTTGTTTCTCCTGAGCCACTCTCCCTGGCTCATCCCTTCCCAATGAGGAAATAGCACGTTGGCAAACGGCGGTGCGATGGCAGTGCTTTAATGCCTTCGAGAGCGGGAATTATGAAACAAACGAGAACCAGAAAAAGGCTGGCACTAAACAAGCAAAACAACCGGGTCGATGGCGGAGAACGAGCCACTATTTTGTCGATAGAATCGGCTAATGTTCACAGAGTGGCAGAGAGACCCGTACTTTCCGGCAGTTTTCCAGCCAAAACACTGGCACAGAGGGGGCAGCAGCGATCGGCCGGTGGTCGCAATCTTGCACGCCAGTGCGAGAGAAGGTGCGCCCTTTCCAGGGACAGCCGTTCCTGCCTTTTGGTGATGTGCTTTGAACATTGGATGATGTCCTGTACCGCTGGCTCTTTCCGTGTATCTTTCTGTACATCGTATTTGACTTTGCTTTGTTTACTCTGGGCTCCTGCCGTGCTCTCGGACTCTCGTCTCCTGTTTATTCGTACTTTGTACGTCGTCTCGTATTGCTATGCTGTGTAACAGTCGGCCCAGCCGCGTATGTTGGTTGTGCGAAAAGAAAAGACGACCAAAAAAAGAAAAAACGGCGCCGTCACACTTTGGTCAGTGGCGATAAAGTTCTTGGCACAGGGACTGGCAGCATTGGCGCAAGGGGTCCTTCCTTCCTGAGGAGCGCCAGCGGCTGTTGTAAGTTGAGTAAAATACTTGATTGGGAAAGGAGCACCGGCAGGGCAGCCAAGGCAGGTACATGTACAGTCGGACGACGCGAGTTGCACGGCTTAACAAAAGAAAAAGGGCAAACGTCACCGTTGGTCGACGGCATCTTCCTTTTCCATCTGTCTTACTCTCTCCTGTCCTTTTCATCTCTTTTTGGTTTGTTTCTTTCGACACTAATTACTTTCGTTCCCGTCTTGAATTTTCCGTCTTTCCTTCATCTCTTCATCCACATCATTCGCATCATCCCTCTCAATTTTCTTTTTCCGTCTCTTTTCTTTTCGACATTTCGACATCTTCTTTCTTTCTTTTCCAGTCTGTTCTCAGTCTAGCCTGGTTCTAGACATCGTCCAAGCATCAAACGACTTCGTCTTCTTTTTAGCTGATCCTACGTCGTCCTCTTCGTCTTGTTCACTTCCTCATTCAGTTCGCAAAATATTACATCACCAACTCCGGCTTTCTCATCACTATGCAGCTTCTCGCCCATCTCCCACTGATCTCGCTGCTGGCCACGGCCGCCAATGGCCTGCAGCTGCTCCAGTACGACCTCCCCGACGAGCTGCTGGCTCTGTTTGGCCCTGGAAACCCCGACCCCGTGTCTTCCTCGTCTGCGGCGGTGCCCATTGGCACTGGCTCTGCTTCTTCGGGCTCATCCGCTGCTTCCCACTCATTGTCCTCGTCTTCCGCTTCATGCTACTACCCTGCCACATTCACGCTCAACAACTTCACCACCTGGTCGCCGGCGACCAACGCGTCCCAGTCCTACGTCTCCTTCAACTACGTCGACAGCGGCACCAAAATTACGACCCCGTGCGAGTACAACTCTTCGTCGCAGTCGCTGACAGCCGGCACCGGATTGGCCGCTCGGTATGCCTGCGACGACAGCACGATTTCCTTCATCTGGCAAAAGGGCAAGATCACCGCCATCGAAACGACATGTCCGGGTCAGACTGCGTACGTACCGCCCTCCAAGTTCCCGAGTTCACTAAATACCAAACCATGAACATCTACTTACTTTGACCCCCCACAGCACCAAGTTTGAGGCGTCTGGCTCGATCCTGCCGACGGGTCTGCAGTGCTCCAAGACCAACGGCACCGACGATACCGGCCTCGGCCAGGGCAGCGGCACCGTTTGCCTTGCGCCTGGCTCGCTGTCGGCCAACTTTACGAGCCAGGAGCCCAGTCCTGTGCAGAACTAAGCCACTCTTCCGTGACGGAATTTACGGAGAATACTCGTCCCATGCATGCATGGAACAAACAGACAGAATTAGGACGGCAAAAGCAGAAATAGAACCATGTTCATTGAGAAAATCGCATGAATACGAATACATGGCAAATAGGTGACCCCAGAGCATCTCACGCCTTCTTCTAGACACCAAAAGCATACACCATGGGGGCTTGGCTAACTATAGAGGCATCGGGGTAGTAATGAATCAATAGGATACAAGTCAAGACGAGAAAAAGACAAAAAAGACGGGGCTGGAAATTTTCTAGAGTGAATGGAAAATGAACAAGCAAAGACATGTCGTCCGTATATTAAACCTCGCGCACCGTACTTTTCTGTAGAGCTGGCTCTAGCCCCCGAGATATGGACATGGAATATATGTAAAGGTGTGTTGTGTGGCATTAAATAAGAATAAGAGTGTGCGGGAGAGATGAAAAGTGAAAAACACACGGAAAAAAAATCAAGAGAAGATGCCCAATATTTTCCAACAGGAGAGAAAACAGAGAACCCGCCGCAAAAGGAACGACAGAGACATAGGAAAGAGAATGAAAAGATGAAAGGAGGTGCATGCAAACATATGCAGAGAGGAAGCCCGACAAGATGAGAGAGACATGGAAAAGAAAATCAAAAAGCCACGACGAATGGAACCCGAAAACTCAGTAACACCACAAAAATACAAGACGCCCGAAAAGGGAAGCGCGCGAGCCTCACGCTCACGCGTCCGAATAGTACTCGTCAAACTGATGGTGGCTCGGCGGCGGCATCGACCACGTGCCGCTCGGTGCAGCACCGCCGACAAGGTTCTCACGCGAGCTCCAGTACTGGCTACGTGTGCGGCGGTCGCGCTCGAACTCGGCCCACCGCTTCATGGTGATCTTGCTGCTATCAAATTCGCCCTCGTACTCAATGCCGGCCTTCTTGGTCTTGTCGCCAGCCGTCTTGCGCGTATCACCCCACGAGAAGTCGTCAAACTTCCAAAAGGCGTACGTTGGCAAGACAAAGTTCCAGATCGGGAGTGACATCAGGTAGATCATCATCCAAAGAACGTACGACAACCGGTGCGCCGTGACCACAATAAGAATAGCGGGTAGACCTAGAATGAGACCCAGAAGGACAAGCGGGATGATTTGCGGCGGACGATGAACGATGGAAATTATAACTAATTCGTTAGTGGCTGCTCTACTCTTCACACACACACACACACACAAAACAACAAAGGGAGATGGTAGCTCAGTTGTACTTACCGACGTAGAAGGTAAAGCCAATGGCGGCGGGAAGGACAAGAGTACCAATCAGCTCAACACCGATAAAGAACTGCATGCTGAAGCAAAAGGTACCGCAAAGGTCTCTGACCAGTACCAGCTCCATCAGGTTGTGAATAGTCGAGTTAATCCACCGACGACGCTGCGATAAAAGAACCATGAACGACTCGGGCACCGTGGTCTTGCACACGGCCTGAGGCACGAACACCTGCTTCCGCTTGGGGAACGTCCGCAGCATCAGCGTCGTGAGGTAACGATCCTCACCGAGGAGGAGCAGGTTCTTCTTGTGCAGAGTATCGACCACATTCTCAGAGTAGTGCTCGACGACGTCGGGGTTGGCGAGGATAGGCACCCAGTAGTTCTGAGCACCCTTGGGAGCCTTGATGCGGTACATGGAGAAACAGCCAGGCAAACAAGTGACACCACCAAAGACGGACTCGAAGGACTTGGACAAATGATGCGAGATGAAGTACTCAAAGACCTGGATGGCAGACACCCAGCTGGCGCGCTTGTTGGCAATCTTCGTCTCGCCGCACAGGCCCATGATTTCGGGATCCTTGACCATAGCGGAGACCATGTGCGTCAGACTGTCGGGGAAGACCTTGGTATCGGCGTCGACCATCAACACGACCTCGTAAAAGTCGGGAGAGATGCCCGTCACCTTCCATAAACCATTGAACATTTCGTACTCGAGCTCCGTCATACGCTCATCGAACATGACCTTCTGCAGGAACGACATGAGGATGATCTGACTGTCACGCTTACCACGGTTACCGGGCTTGGACTTGGTGTGCTCATCCGGCGTACCGCACTTGACAACGACCATCATGGGAACACGCTGCTGCTTGTCGAGAGGGATGTTGGACTTCGCGCCGTAGTCGTAGAAACCGGCATAGATCTTGGCCATGTTGTGACGCTTGGAACCGCTGGCAACAGCAACATACGAGAATGCCTCAACCTCTTCCTTGGGGATGGTCAGGTCCTTCATCATGTTGAGAACAATGTCCGGAGTCGAGAACTCCTCGCCCTGGCCCTTGATCATGCCGTCGCAGATAACGAGCAGAACCTTGTGGCTGTTGGGGTAGTCCGTCATAGCAACCGAATCGAGAGTCGTGCGAATACCAAGTTCGCCCTCCGAGTAGGCGGTGACCAAGCAAATTGTGTGGGCGAGAGGGAAACCGAAAGGCATCCAGTCCGAAGGCGGCTGCGGGACGACAGCCTCGTGGATGAAGCCAGCAGGGCCAGGGCCATCGGTCGGGCTGACGTTGTTGTTGTTATTGTTGTTGTTGTAGGAGCTGGCGCGAAGGAAGCTGCTGCGGCTGTCGTTGCCCTGGCGGTAAAGCGAATTGGGGTGGAGAAGCTGAGCACCAGAGCTCTGGCTGGCCATCGTGGTGGGAGCCATGCGCATGCGGGAATTGCGGTCGCCGCCAGACACGGCAGAGAAGCGCGACGTCGTAGGCAGGAAGCTGCTCCGTTTGCTGTTGCGGTCAGAGCTAGCACCAGCAACGCTACTGCCAATGTCGCCCGGCATCCGGATGGGAGCACGGTAGATGTCGTCACTCCAGTCCTCAATCTGCTTGTTGCGCTTGCGCTGGTCGGACGACTGTGACGTCTTGGATGCCGCGTAGTTCTTGCTGAGGAACCATTGGAAGAAGATGGCCAGCAAGAAGCGAGACACGACGACGGACAGAATAAGAACCAACGACACGTACAGCACGACCTTGGAGGCAATGCAACCAACAGTATCCGTGTCAACGGTGCCCACCTTAATAATGTCCTCAAAGCACTCGACGTAGGCCTTGTCGCCCGTGGACTGGAACATGCGGGTCACATCACGGCCACGGATGGCCTGGTTTGCCGACGTGGTGTTGTCACGGAGCTCCTTGAAGCGGTTGGGGATGGTGACCTGCGTCTCGTTGAACCAGTACAACAGGTCAAGATCCAGAACGTTGCCGGAGTAAACAATTAGGTTACGCGAGCTGTTCTTGATGTCCTCCCACTTGAAGTAGACGGAGGCGGTACTGTGGAGCTGGGTGTAAAAAGTGTTACGGGCGTTGGCCGAGGTGTGGCAAGCATAGCCCAGGTAGTAGGGGATTGTCAGGTTGACGGGGCTCGAGCCGTCCTGATTGAAAGTTGTGCAGGGAAAGTACCAGGCCAGGTTGTTGTCCGAGTCCGTGGGGACATCGGAGTTGGTGGCCAGGGTGATGACGTCCTTGCACTTGCCGTTAACGTTCTGGAATAGGAAGCTGCCGTCCTGGCCGCTGTGCTTCTCGGGCAGATCGAAGAGAACGTTAGAGGCGCTGGGGATGCCCTCGGCAGCGGGATGCCGCGAGGTACTCAGGTCGTAGGCCGTACCGTGGAAAATCATGTAACCACCGGACACCTCGTTGACGCGCAAGCGGATGCCGGGCGTCCCACACACAGCCTGGCTGAAACCGAACGTAATGAAACCGACAAACGCCATAATCATGAGGATGATGCTGATGAGACCCATCTTCTCACGCCACGCACGCTGCTGCTCCTTGGCGGTCTTCTTGCAGCAGCTTCTCAGGAAAATGTCAGGGCACCAGAAAGTCACAATCGCACAGTACACGTTCCACAAACTTGGCGGGCGGACCGTCTCGACCTTCTTGTCGCGGGTACCGTCTTTCCGAATCTTTGTCGACTTGCCGCGGCCAGAAGCGCGCCGCCGCACACGGTTCTTTTCAGCCTCGTCGCTGTTGGTGCGGCTCCGGCCGATCGGGTGAGGTGTCTGCGAGGTGGTGTCGGAAACGGCGTCGCCGATGCGTGAACCGGAGACGTCGGTGGCTCCCTCCAGATCTTCCAAAATCGGGTCGTTGCCGGTCGATGAGGGAATGGTGTTCATGTTGGCGGCATGTTTGCGGTAGTAGTAGTTGGGGTGGTCTTTGCCTATCCGGTTCCGCTCGGGGCGGATCAGGCTTCGTTTCCGTTGGAAGGGCTGGGCATTTCTGGCTGCGGCCTCGGCCTGTTCGGGGAAGGGGTAAGAGGTAGGCTTTCTGCTGTTCCATTAGGGCCTCTGATCGTTTCCGCGAATGAGGTTAATGATGCCCCACGTTGATGTTGCCCGTCTACGGGGTAATAACCACCAGTCTCGACATCTGTTGGGCGAACACGTCGTTGGGGAGACTCGCGGTACGAATTCCGCGAGTCAAACGACGGACCGCCGCCAGGTCGGTCGGGGAGAGACATGGCTCTAAATGAAAAAGTAAGGTCAGCGACGGGTTCGCGATCGTAAATGACGAATATGTGTGTGGAAGTGTGATGTATGAATGCCCAGTCGTCGCAAAAAAAACTTTGACTGAAGCCACCGAGCCACATGGCAGCGGTCACGAGGCGCGAGGCAATGAGAGGGGGGAAAGAAAAACTAATCACCCTTTCGGAGCTTCGTTTCCTATCGAGATCTGAAGGAGGACGATCGAGGAGGGATAGGGAGGACGAAGGGAGGACGAGGTAGACGCTTCGAGACGACAACAAATGAAGGGAAAAAAAAAAAAAAAAGCGACAGAATAAAAACGAAAGTGAAGACGAAGTGAACGGAGCAAGAAAACGAGAGAAACGAAAGTAGAAGCTCTCTCGCGTTGCCTTGAACCAAAACGCAACGGCAAAAATCCAGAAATCCCAAAAGGTAACGAGGGTGGAAGAAAGAAAACAACGACGCAAAACGACTGTATGGGAAACGAGGCAAACCAGGCGGAAGACGGTGGGAACGAATGAACTGTGGAGGGAACACAGGAAGAAAACACGGAGGGAAAAAAGGAGAGCCAGAGGAGAGCCCGGAGAAAAGAGGAGTGAGCGCACGACGGGGCAAAGAAACAAGCGTGACTAGGGGATGGGGGAGAGGGGGGGGAAGGGGCCTGTCTTACTGCTATTGGGCTGGGGCGTGGGAAGCAGCCGGACAGGCAGTAGGCGGTATTATTTGTGGATAATGCCCCTGGTCAACCCTGCTTCAGCGGCGAGCGAAGGCGTGTCTGCGTCTGCGTGTTTCTCGGGAGACCGCGGACGAGTCGCTGCAAAGCAACCGCCAAATGCGCAGTGGAGCGTGGGAACGGGCAGCAGCACGGTCGTGTGAATCACTCGAGCAGGGTGGCAATTAGGTTTTGCAGCGCGCAGCGGCGAGGCAGCTCGGCTGTGGCGTCTTTCGAGATGTGGTTTTTTTTTTTTCGAGATGCTGAGTTCTCTTTCGATGTGTGCCCAGAAAGTTCGCAAGAAAATCCTGTGTTCGCAGGGGTTCTTCGCTCGTTGAGGAGCGGCAGGAAAAAGCAAGCAGGTCGAAAGTTGGAAAGGCCGGTTATAACAACAGTCGTCGCGCCGGCGACCAGCAGGGCAGCAAAACACACCAACAAAGCACCGCCTCGTGTGAGTGGTCGGGCGAGAAAGCAGGATGCAGGTTGGAGGCTGCAGGTGAGCGAGTGTCAGCTGGAACGATGCAACCCGGACGTCAACAGCGAATAGTCTGCCCCAAAAGGCTTTATTTTCTGGACAGGCCGAGACCGCTGGATGTGTTTATGTGCTGACGGTCGCCCTGTCCGGATATTCTTCTCACAGTCTTGAATGTCTTTTTGCTGCTGTAATGATGTCTCTGTCTCAAGCACGGCCGTTCCGAGAGCTGCCACTTTCAGGCAAACAAGAAACAGGGCCAGGGCCGGTTGTGTGTATTCCTTATGGGCTTATGTTGCGGGCGGGCTAGGGCTAAAAGCAATGGAAGGAGATGCTTGTTTGTCGAAGAATGAATGCAAGAGAGTTCGTACTCGGTACTCCGTACACCGTGTGCCAACAACAAGCAACAAGGCTTGACAAGGGGAGAGGGGGTCCCAAAGAACAGACGTCAGGTGTCTTGGGTATTGGGGAGGCAAAAGACCGGGCTGAAGCGGACAAACCCAGAGGATCCGCGGCGAAGGCACGGCAAGAGATCGAATGTGAGGCGTATGGACTGTATGGAGTCGAGGCGGAGGTGTGTGAGGTGTATGAGCTGTATGAGCGGTCGGGCGGCTAAGAGCAGCGAGTGTCGAGGGATCGATGGACTTCAGACGGAAAAAAAGAGCGTTGTCCGACAGAAGGGAAGGAAGAGATAAACAAAGAAAAAAGAATGAAATGCTCGAGAACCCCAGCAACAAAAGTTGAGAGGTGGGAAACGAGGGGAGACACCAGGTGCAAGGTGAGGCCTGGCGGTTGAACGAGCAATGAACTGCGGCCGACACGGTGTTTGCCAAGGAGACTGGCCGATGCAGCGTAAGAAATACACAGGTTGCGAGGAGGCAAAAAGAACCAGAAAACGAGAGGATGTGATACGAAAGGCACGATGCATTCGAAGATGGCAGGATAGCTACGAGAGTACGATGTGCAGTTAAGACAAGTGGCCTGGGCTGGGCCCGACTGGGCAAGAACGACCAGGACAAAGAAGATGACCAGGGCAAGAACAAACGGGTCTTGCGCTTCGTTCCTGCGTTTTGGAGGATCTTGCCCCTTCCTTCCTCCTTCCAAGTTGATTTGTCCCTCCCCTCCACAACAACAGCGCAAGTGGGTGGGGTGGAAAGGAAAGAGCGAGCGAGAATCAACGCCAAAACACACTCGATGGCTCGAGTGGCTGTTGGAATGCTGTGGGCAGGTGCTGAAATGGCTGCTCAGTTTTGAAAAGAAAACAAGGAAAGAGCCCCCATGTCGTCCACTTTCCTTGCAGGACAGAACCTCGTAATACGCATAGAGCTCTGCGCAGCGCTAGCGTGCCCCTGATGCTCCGTTTTCTAGCAGGTATTCTAGCGGGGTTTCCGTCCTTTGACCTTTGAGGACCTTTCGATCTACTCTACTGAGTAGTTGCGCCGCCGGTGATGGTCCGTTGGCCGTTCGTTTCCTCCTCCCCTGGTCCTAAAAGTTCCGCCACCGACTGTTTTCTTTTTTCTTTCTTTTTTTTCAAGCTGTACCTTACATGCTACTGCGTAGGCAGTCGAACCTTTGTTGCTCCTTTGGACCTTCCTCGTAAAAAGAGAATGGGTGAAGAATCGGTGAGCCGCGCCTTCCTGGCTAGAGTCCACACTGTATTCCCAACATGGACTAGCGTATCATCTGGCTCGTTCCTGCTTTTTCGATGCAGGCGGGCCGGTGGGGGCTCCGTACTCCTCAACGTACATGGTCGCCAGATAGTACGCCTGCATTACAGTAGTTATGGCCACTTTTCTAGGCCAAAGGGTACTTTTCGGTACAAGGTCGCACTGCTGGCACCCGGCAACTAAAAAAGGATAGTTGGTTATTATTTTTGTCCGCCAACCAGAGCTGCTGGTCCCCAACGCTGCCCCACTCTAACAGTACTCAAAAAGTCTTTCTACGGTGTCTATTACTGTCTTGTACTGTATGTCTTGGTGCCGCAGGGAGAGAAAATAACACAATCAGAGTGCGTGTCTCTTAGTCCTGCTTGAACCCTCATATTGAAATGCCAGGAGGCCTGATGGGACCGGCCAAGGCGACAGCAAATTGAGAAATGACATCAGTGCTGTCAAATGCTGTCAAACTCGAGGCTACAACAGGTCCACCAAAATTTAACGAAAAAATAATAATGTCTCGTTCACCTCAGGCTTTGAGCCAAGCTCTCTCATGTGCTGCACTGTCTCTTTTGCTCTCCATTTTTGCTTCTTTCTCAACTCAATGACAGCGATGGTTACGCAAACTAGTCTTGCCCTCATATCCGGTCTACTGGAAACCACATTCCTGGAGCACGAGGACATACGACACGTCCACATACAAACGTTCCTTGCTTCGCGGAGGTGGACCAGACCAAGGACGCGGCCCGGCCAATGAATGGCTCGATGTCCCGAGGAGGGATTAGCTTTGTACACATACAGTACAGCATATTGATTTCGTGCCGCATATTGGGCCTTTTGTTTTTCTTTCTGCGGCTTTCCCCTATTTATTTCAGTCAAGGGGCTCTCCCCTAATATCTGGGTTGCATGCCGTGCCAGCCTCATGGCATCGTTATCCCAGGACGTCGTATCCTGCAGCATGCTTACAACCGGGAGCGCAGGAAGTTGCTCTTTGCCATTTACAGTCAATACGAGCCTAGCCTGTTATGACACTACTACAAGAACACAGCCCTGTCAAGAATTGGTTGCTTTTATCACTGTCAAGGGTTGGGCTTTGCCGTTATTGACATCCGACCCTCTCTACTCCTTTCGATATCCGCCAGAACGTCGAGAATGATAATAAAGGAGAGTGAAATTGAGGCTCTTGTGTATTGACATGAAAGCACAAGCTCTATGACATCTCTGTGCCCGCAACTCCTCCAACGGTTCTATTTAAGACCAACACACAAGGGCTCGTGGCCTGCACAACGGCGACGTTACATTCGCACGGGGTCGCAATATAGCACTACTCAGTATGTATTTTACGGCAGAAAACCCTACGCCAATCGTAATTCTACATATGCTCAAGATGCATATTGAAACATCGAAAGGCTCGAGGCCGGTGCCATATCGCCCAGCACACCCCATTGACTAGCGTCTTTCCCCGGGCCGTTCCCCCTCTGCGAGCCTCCAAGTGTCCAGTATCCTATTGTACGTACACAACACTTGGCTTTGCATCTTGCATGCTGCTATGCCCCTCCAGCCACAGATGGGGGCGCGGCATCAAAACCTTCATTATAGGGCCAAATGGGCCTTTGTGTTACGGCACCATCCTTGCTTTCGACAGCCTGGGAGCTGCGAACATGCCGTGTCGGTGCCAAGGCAGTGATGCGAAAAGACGATGCAAAAGAAAGACGCGCGTCTTCCAACTCAAAGATGAACAGGATACAAGCACACGGGAGAGAGCCGCTTTGATATCGGTCATTGCAGGACCGGTTTTCAGTGGCGAATGAGGCTATATTCAAATCGTACTCTCCTTGGTCCTATTTCGGCATATCTTCCAACTTGGGGCCACTTGTCAGTGTTTTCAGGAGAACACGTTTGAGTTGCAAGAGCTCCGTTATATTTTATGTTTCTTTAAAAAGGTCTAGATTTTTGTTTGTTTGTGCCTCTCGAGAACTGTCATTGTTTTTACGATATCTGTATATGAAGAAGCTCCTGGGGGAGCTCCTGTGATAGCCTTCCGGCGCTCGGATCTGCGCGATGCGCTGCACGAGACCCATGTCCATCGCCCTCACTTATATGCATGTCAATGATGTGCGCTTCCGATCTGGCCTCTCTGTAAAGGAAGTTTAGGTAAGAAGGAGAAGTACTTGTTTCGTTTAGAATTTCTGCGCAAGAAAATAAAGAAAAAAAAGTGAGAGAACCGCCAGTCCGTGCCCCTCAAACGGCAACTGTAAACAAATCGGCGACGAACAGACCACGGAGCACTCCGTAAGATACAACAGCAAGCGCCGGAGCCTTGTGTCGTATTTTCTCAAACACGGGTTTTCTGCTCCGTATTCTTTTATCGGCTTGGGCCATAACCCACTGTTTCTTTCTATCCCCTACCCTGTGTCAAATGCCAAAACCAAGGTCGAAGTGAACTAGCTGCAGGAATACTCAATTTGCCCCATAAAATAGTTTAAACAAATACGAATTTACCCAACACGGAGACCCAGTGTCTATCCTGCCCCTTTGTCTCGGGGGGTTTTTTCCCTTTTTTTTCTTTTAACATTACAATTTGTATATTTTCTCTTGATGTCGGATAATATGTTTCTCACATGTCGTCCTGCAACGGATCATCAACTTGTTCCTGCCCGTGAGATACGGACTTTCCGCCCTCCAAACCACGACGTATGGACGTCCTCCTTTGTTTCTGCGAATCCCGAAATAGACAAGCCTACGACGGAAGTGTAAGATGCATCATTCTGGAGACCTGTAAGACCCTTTGACCGGGTCCAGCGGCAGCCGCCGTGCTACTCCGGTTGTCTCAGAAGGCGGCATCTGCAAGTTACGCCCTTCTGTCCATCACTACGGAGTATTACGTGTTTTTCGCTTGTGGCTCTTTTCTTACTGGGTAGCAGCGATGATCAGTAAGATTCTGATCTACGAGCGTGCGAGGTTTCCCCAGTGTACAACCACCCAGCACTGGCCAGCCAAGACAAAAAGGCTACGGGGCAGCACTGGAGCCTTTGCTCCTTCAGAAAAGCACTCTTATGTAACTTACAGTAAGTACATGCATCTTACGTTCTTTTTGGAAAGGGAGATACCCCTGACAACTGGCTCCATCGATCGTGCTCCCCTAAAATTTTTGCTCTGATGAAGCAAACAACGCGCTCGGTGTGCGGTCAGAACGCGTATGCGTAAGAGCCCGGTAAAGTTACGCGATGCAGTGAGATTGTCAAGGCAAAATTGACAGGAGGCGAAAAGCAGGGGCCCTGCAACCCCTGAGCAGTGTGGAGTCCCTCCAAGTTCGAAAAAAGAAATTTCAAGAATGATCTGTATCCTACATGTACGAGAATGGAGATGGAGTGTTGCTTGTCAACAGCAGACAGTTTCTCATTTTGCTTTTCAGTGTCTCGGCGGCTTTCCACAGCGGCCTTTGTCGCATCCGGCCGGCTCTTGGTGTCTGGGAGTTATGGCTGGGCATGACCAGGCCCATACACATATATTCACAGTACACCAACCCATACTCAGTACTGAGGATACTCCGGAGACAGACTCCAAGATGCAATGTCCTCATATGCAGTGGCTGTAGTTTAAACCTTTCACCACTCTACTCCAGCTGGCAACGTGCAACTCAAAACGGCAAACGGAAAAGCAGCAAAGGTGGTGCTCTTCGCGTGCCGCATCTGGCGCAAGCAGACAACGGCTCCAAAAACGAGACAGCTGACGACTGGTCTCATACGAGTACTTGTGATTTGGTGACGAAAGGCCATGGGGGCTGTTTTAGCAGGTGCACGCGGGCAGAGAGGCAAAGACACAGATCGTGACCAAGAATTCGAACGGGAAACATTGAAAGAAGACAGTACGAAGCAAAAGGGGCATACTCGTAGGCACTTAGGGTGTTCCCATTGCAAAGTGGAAACTGCGCTACTGACGGCGTATTAGCTCGGAAGCTTGGAGAGCCCACCGGGCTGAATACGAAGATTTCTCGAGAAGCTAGCATCTCTAGCGAATGAGATAAACCCAAAGGAGAGCAAGAGAGAAACAGATCGGAGCGGCGCCGTCGTCTCCGAGACGAGAGAAGGAACTAAAGAGAAACATGACAGGCAGGCGCTGACTCTGACCACCATAACATAACTGGGACCCTGAGATGCAAGACCCCTGAAATGAATAGCGTCTGCTGTGTTGCTGGAGTCAACGAGTTGCCGAACCCATCGACAACGTCAGAAGGAACTCCAGCACCATGTCTGCAACTGTATGCCGTGTTTTGTCGTGGTATATGCCATGCCAACGATGGCAGATGACGATCTAGCCTTGGCCTGGCACATTGTTCGTGCGCTGAAGGCCAAGCAAGAAAAGCTCTGCAATGCTTGCCGGCTGTGGTCACGAAGCCACGATGCAGGGCGTTGGTCGGGTGAAGGCTTTAAACATGTTGTTGATATTGACTGTTTGGGTGAGGCTGTTGTCGGGAGGCCTGGCAGTTACACGGGAACCAGTGCAGCCGAGATCTACCGGGCAGGAACAGACGGGCAGCAGCCGCCTCCGGGAAGCCACATTACTCAGTACATGTAATCGTAGTTGCAGTCGTTGCATTCGGGGGTCATCAATGTAAAAAGGGAGTGGAGAGTGTAGAAGAGTAAATACGAGTATCAGTACATGTATGGAGTATGCGTAGAGCACATATTCCGCTGGCCCTGCTGTTAGTGGCAGTTGCCCTATGGTGCAATACAAGACCGTGACGGCATGTTCGGGGAAAACAAGAAAACGGGAAGGAGGGAACGGATGGGGCAAGCTGAGAGTGCCTTCCTTCTGCAAACTGGAATCTTTCGATTCTGCGTCGGATGTGTTGGGAAAGCGACATTGGGAAAGAGCTCCCAAGAGGAGGCGGCAACTACTCGTAAATCGTGCCTTCCCAGATTGAAGTGGGGCAATACAGTGTAAGTTCATAATAGGTCGTTTGAAACGGAAGGCGCGAACTACAAAGAGAAGTGATTTGTTGTGAATACCATCCTGAAAAGCTTCGGTTCTGCGCTATGACAGCGCGCCCCAGCGCTGCAAAAGATCACTGCATTTTGCGGCGTTGAGCGGTTCTGGCGCAACAGCCCAGCCGCAACGCGCCTTGATTTGGAAAGCTATGCGCAACTGGCTGCCAAGCGCATCATTCGTTGCAGGAGTGGGCCTTTACCCCGTTCTTTCTCTTTCTGTCTTGTTGTTCTCAGGCGTTTTTTTTTCTCTTGCCTCCTATTCTTTGGTCCTTCCACGCGTTCCTTCCACCTTTCCATGCCTTCCCTCTGTTCTTTTGTTTCCAGACTAGCCCAGACAGGCAAGCACGACTGAGGTTTAAGCGAGGGGACGTCTGGGGCTGAACTCTAAAAGGACAGGAACCTTTGAGGGAACAGTGGAGCACATGAAAGCGGAGACGTGTGGCCCAGTGGAGACAAAAATGGTGTGTGAGCGAAAAATGTCTGCCGGAAAAAAAAAGACGACAAACAGGCCGGTGATGCGATCCGTGGTCGAGGGCTTTTTTCTCGTATCTCGCCCCTGTAAACAAGAGCCCGTTTTAACAGCTCGTTCATAGCCTTGTGGAATAGCGAGGATCTCAAACTGGTACTGACAATGGTATCGTGATATTTGCATCGTTTGACTGCACCCGTTTTCCGAGCAGTCGCTAACAGTCTCTTCAAGCCAGGCAGGAAATGCCAAGCCTGAATCCAGGCGGGCTAACAAAAACCTAAAGAATCAAAAAGGTTAACGATATTATTGGGGAAAAACAAGGTCGGGGAAATCAATTGGTCCGTAACAGGGAAAAAGCCGAAAAGCTGCAACCAAGCAATATTTTTATAAAACCACTAATTTTCCTCAAGGCTCAAGCGGCCCTACGACCTGATGGTGCCGGGCATGTCCAACCCGATCACAAGGGGGTTGTCCTACTGATGCTGTGTTTTATGTGACATTTTGTTTCGCCCAGACAAACGGCAAACGGCAAACGACTAACGACTAACGACTAACGACTAACGACTAACGACAAACGACAAACGACAAACGACAAACGACAAACGACAAACGACGTCACTTTGTTGTTTGTGCAGCTTGAGATGCCGCCCACAAAGACAGTCGTTCCTGCCAGTTGCCAGTTGGTGCAGCACAAACTTGTCTTGCCGGGCTGAGCAGATTTTGAGGTTTAGACCTTCGGCGAAAGGCGCCACCCGGCGCATACGGAAACGTCACGAACGATGATGCAGACGAGAGACAGGCGGTCTGAAAAATCCAATAGCCTCACCGATGTTCTTGGGAGTCGTTCTGCCCTTGCCAAGCCCATCTGATAGTCCAAATTTAAAATGACGACAAGGGTGTTGGCGAGGCCTACGAAGTACAACGTAGCCAGCAATGCGCCTGTTGGTCTCTCTCATCGTAGGCTCCGTAAGACGCAATCCTCCATAGCGCGCGCGCTGGAAATGCGAAGGATGAGGTGGTCAGGCAGGTCCCAGGTCCCAGGTCCCAGACAGACAGAGTGCAGAATTGAGCCTGGCTTGAGAACTGGGAGCTGGGAACTGGAAGCTAGGAATGGGAACTTTCTTGACGTTTGGAGCATGCAGGATGCACAGGCACATTGTTGGAAGGCGCCAAGCCCAACGAGGCAGACATTTCACAAACCTGCATTTTGAAGTTGTTCTCGTTGGACTGTGTTTCGACGGCAGGCGCGAACAGAAAAGCCTTCCTACCTTGTCACCTTGTCTGTCTGCCTCGTGGAGGTCACATAGCTTGCCCATCAGGCCCAGCTGGGTACCTTCCCGTGTACATATATGTATTCTGAGCTTCGCACCTGCCTCAAAAGACATTATGTGTCCAGCATGACAACCATAAGAAAGGAAAGAACGACTTGGCCGTATGTAATCTTACACAGGTTACTTGTAAACAACCGCCACCAATCGCGCTAGCCCCTGTCTTTGGCTCTTGCCCACCATAACGGCTATTCTGCCAAGGGGAAGGAGCCCTGGACCTGGATGAACCTGTCGCACGGTGCTTGCCCCACCATCAGTGTATGGCGGTTGTTTTGACTACTGAGTACGGCGAGTTCCTAGTGCACTGCAGGCGCTGCCAACGTCTCTCTGTCGCGCCTTCCCTGTAAATGATGCGATTCCTTCCGTCTCTGGCGCCCTCGTGTTTCCATCACGAAAGGGGGCGATCACATCTTACTCGGGACGTCGTATATTTTACTATTCTCTCTCTCTTCTCTTCTCTATTATTATCCCTCCTCCAGACGTAAAATTAGCACTCGTTTTCGCCCACTCCCACTCCCACGCCCAGCCGTCTCGCCCGTCATCAGCTATTTTCGGCTGCACGATCACGTCGTAAGTTACGCTCCCAGAAACGTTGGGCCTTGATTTCTTCTATGTTTTCTTGTGTGTGTGGTTTATTTTTGGCCTGCCGTCTCTCTCCCATCTCTTTAACTTTACTCCCGACTCCCTTTCTCTCTTTCCAAGCCCTGTCTAAAAGCACCCAACTCGCCTCTTGTCCCACCTGTCTGTCTGCTGTCTGTCTGCCTGCAAGCTGCCAAGCAATCGACCTGGCGTGTCTGCCCAGCAATGCCTCGCCCTGCTTTTCTATGTTCCCGATTAATTGTTCCCGAACAGTAGAGCTCCACATGTCTCCGCTCGCTTGATCCCTCGTTCGGTGCTTCGTATGGAGGAGCATCACCGTCGTCCTGTGTTTTCCCACAGAACACTCGCTATTTGTCTTGTCCGTGGCCCGGCGCTGTTGCTGGATTCAGCCTTCTCAGCGCTACCCACCAGGCTACGTTGTTAGTGTTCTCCTGTGACGATGCCGAGCTGCCTAGCGGGACTGGACAGTATCCTCTTGAACCCCTTCTGCTCTTTCAGCGTTTTCTTATTATTTTCGCCGATTTGTCCATACGCATATTTGATCTCGCATGCCCTGTGCCCTGTGCTTTATTGAGATTCCCCAGAGTGCTGCTGTGCTAGGGCATCTCGCATGTCTTGTCTGTAACCAACCACCATCCCCACCCTCCGTCTCTTCCTCTCTCCCTTTCCCTACTCATCCCTCGTGCCAGTGACCACACCAGCATTCCCGGCTGATGCTTCTGTTTTCTTTGCCCTCTCGTGTGCCGTCGTGTCCCTCTCCTTCTCCTAGCCTCCTTCCTGACGGCACGTCTCGGCCAGCAAGAAGGACAGCATTCAAGCAAAAGCTAACTTGGAGAAACCGCTGTACAGCCCGGTCAACAAAAGAGTGCCCGCCCTCAAATATACAGTATGTACAACAACAAGATACAAAATCATAAAATCACAAAGTTTAAATACTCTTCCTCGAATCTTGCACAACTTGGCACTGAACGTACAATACAGCCCTTCCCGGCACACAGACATAAACATTACGAGTTGAGAGACAACAATCCGTTCCGCATCTTCCGACACACGAGGCCCTGACGAGATTGCCTGTTTCTACGACGGTCCTCCAATTGTCCCTACGGGGGCCCGAATCTTCTTGAGCCTCTCTGTCTGTCTAGTTTCTTTGCTTCTCAGGCTCCCTTGGTTAGGGCCCTCTCAGGAGGCTCCACGACCCTTAGCCCGGCTACCAGGGCCACTTAGTCCAGCCCACCCTCGCTCTCTCCCCGCCCCTTTTTTTCCCAGGAAGAAAAGGAAAGAAAAAGAAGAAAAGAAAAACACTTCAGGCAACACCACATCAGAGCAAAACAGGGAAGAAAAAGAGTGAAGAATGGCAAAAAAGACGGCTCAACGTTCACTAAAAAGCAACCCACATAGCACGCTCTCTTTGTCATGCCCCCCCCTCCCAAAGCCAAAGCCAACGCCAAAGCACTCGTAGAGAAAGGCCGGCCGCTGAAAGGCCAGCCGCTGGAAGACCCGTGGGAAAAAGCCTAGCCTCCCGTTACTCTGTCACGCATCTTCTGTTCACTTGATTTTTTCTTCTATGGCCATTCCCTCAACCTTCTCCTCTTTTGTCTTTCCCCTCAACCCCCCCCTGGTCATTTGATTCTACTCTCCTGTACTTGACTCTTTGGTCAACTCAAATGCAACCCAAGGCTTCTTCTAAGGAATCAATTGTTGTTCTCTTTATTATTCCCCTTCTCGGTCCTTCGTCTGCCTCTTGGGTCTCTTCACCTTGTGTGCTTGTCATTAGCTTCGTCGTCTTGTCGTTGTCGTTACCGCCGGCTCGCGTTCGTTCGTTTTGTTCACTCGCTCGCAGCAACAACCAGCCTCACAAACGTACAACCCAAAGGCCTACGACCTCGAGTGCTTTTGGAGGCCGCCAATCGCTTAAGCCAACACAGCGCCGGAAAGGAAGAAAGACGGACGACGGGAAACCGGGACACAAATCCGTCCTTGTCCTTGTCTCCCCTTCCAGACCTCGCCTCTCCTTTACTCAACGTCTCCAACCGATTCTCAATCTCCTCCCTTTCTCTCATCTTTTTACAACTCTTCTCTCACAATGGCCGCCGTCACAGCCTCGGCGCCTCACGCGGCTTCACCGCCATCCAGCCCACGGGATCGCAAGGCCCTCCCGCTGCAGAGCATGTCTCCAGAGTCCAACAGCTGGGCCGAGGAGCCGAAAACACTTCCGGCCATCCACACGCTCACCACCGACTCACCACGCATGCGCCAGCCGCCCGTCTCGCCTGTCCGGGTCAATTTCCAGCCTGAAAACTGGGCCCAGGCCACCAATGTCAGCATCGAGTCAAGTCCAGCTTACTCGTTTGATCCTGCCCCGCCCGCCGACCGCTCCCTGCCGCGAACCCCCGACGCGCCATCACCACCACCGCATACGCCCTCCCAGGCCCGTGTGGAGTATGCGGAATCGCCCGAGCCCTACCACGACGCAGACCGAGGTCCTCAGCTGGACGGCCGCACGCTGCCAATATTGAGTGTGCGGTCTGCCGCCGACAACGGCCAGGCCCCAAGACTGGACTTTGGTCTGCCTGACCCGGCCAGACTCGGTGGTACCGCCACGCCTGACACGGATGCGGACAGCGGCCTTGCCGGTCCCAACGCTGATGACCGCCACAGCCATGATACCAACGCAACCGCCAGCTCGGGCCAGCAGCATATATCCGCCGAGTCCTCGGCTGCGACCAGCACCAGCTCCATCTCTGGCCCGAACGAGCAGCCCAACTCTGGCGACCTTTCCCCCGAGAGCTCGCTTGAGGACGGCACCCCGGGCAGCCAGTCTGTCCCCCAGCTGCAGTACCACCACCAGGGGTACCTGCCGCACTCCGCCAGCATGGCTGCGATTGCGCAACAGGAGCAGCACGGTGACTTCCGCTCCTCGTCCAACCCGGACCTGGTCGGCAATCCTGCCGCCATCAATCGCCACCTCACCCCCACGTCGCATAACTTCCGCCGTAGCTCGCTGCCTCGCCCGCAGTCGGCCTACTCTGTCTACTCTGACATGGGCCCACGCGGTCGTTCGCCGGGCTTCCTGGGAGGCAACCCACACATGCGCGCGCCCTCAGCCCACTCGCGCAAGTCTCCCGATACGCGCCCGTCCTCATACGCAGACATGCTCAACGTGCCCTACCCACAGCCTGCTCCGGCGCCCATTGCGCTGGACAACAATCAGCTGCGCAACAACGTTGGCTCCAATGCCTCTCTTCTTAGCACACAAAAGACGCTAGAGATGTACCGTCAAAATGTGAAGAAGACGACCGACATGTCCATCCAGTACTCGTTTGCCGTTTTCCTCATCTCGACGGCGCAGGAGCAGGGTCTGAGCTACGACGAGTCGACAAAGCGGAAGAATAGCCCCAAGATCGTGCGGGATCTTGAAAGCCCCTACGTCGAGACTGCAGGAGCCACACCCCTGGAGCTCGTGCGTGAAGCGCGCAGCATCCTGCAGCGCCTGTCCAACAACGGATATCCGTTTGCGCAGTACTACCTGGCTGACGGCTACGCCTCGGGTCTTTTCAGCAAGGGCAAGGAAGACTATAATGCCGCCTTCCCCCTCTTCGTTCTTGCTGCCAAGCACGGCCACGCTGAATCTGCTTACCGCACTGCTCTCTGCTACGAGTTTGGCTGGGGCTGCCGCAAAGATCCTGCCAAGGCCGTTCAGTTCCTCCGCACTGCTGCCGCGAAACGCCACCCCGGTGCCATGACTCGTCTCGGAAAGGCCTGCCTGTCCGGCGATCTCGGCGAGAAGCGCTACCGAGAGGGACTCAAGTGGCTGAAGCTTGCCACGGAGTCTGCCGATGCCATCTACAACGGTGCTCCGTACCAGTTGGGCTGTCTCTACGAGACCGGCTACGGCGACGACATTTTCCAGGACGAGAGCTACGCCGCTGAGCTGTTCACACAGGCTGCTGAGCTTGGCCACCCGACGCCAACTACCGCATGGGTGATGCTTACGAGCACGGCCGCCTCAACTGTCCTCGTGACCCGGCCCTGAGTGTCCACTTCTACACCGGTGCTGCGGAGCGTGGCCACGCCGGTGCCATGATGGGCCTCTGTGCGTGGTACATGGTCGGCGCTGAGCCGCTCCTGGAGAAGGACGAGGAGGAGGCCTACGAGTGGGCTCGCCGCTCTGCTGAGCTTGGTAAGTTGCTCCTCTGGGTTTATTCAATACTCTCTTTCGTTTTGTCATACTAACAATACTTTCCCCGTAGGCTACGTCAAGGCACAGTACGCTGTCGGTTACTTTACCGAGATGGGCATTGGCTGCCGCAAGGACATCCTCGAGGCCAACGTGTGGTACGTCAAGGCGGCTGACGCCGGTGACGAGCGTGCCACGCAACGCCTGGCGGCCATTCGCTCGGCCATCAGCGGTGGCGGTGGCGGTGGCGGTGTGCCGATGGAAGTCGGACCTCCCCGGAATGGCAAGATGAAGAAGAGCGGCTCCAAGGACAAGGACGACAACTGCACCATTATGTAACGGTACAGGAACAAATCCACTCTCCAAACAACCCTCTTCGCCTTTCAGCTCTTTAAACCTTCATAACCACACATTCGCAAGACGCACCATTTCAGCACTGCTTATATAACCGCATCGTACTTGGTCATCACGCTGCATTGAACTTTGACCATACTTTGGATCTTTTCCGAATTTAATATCTATCATTTTCCCGTTTCTTCTTTTTCATTGGAGACTAAAACAGCCCCGACCAATGCGTCTTGGAGTGGGCTTGGGATGGCCATGCTTTCAATAGACGCTCGCGCACCCAGATACATACAACACACTTTTTTCTTTCGCACACACAACACCACATTTACGAATGTCAACGGAAGAAGGCCTTTTTATGCTTTTTGGGTACGCTTTTGCAATGCACATGCCATTTTTTGTTTGGGGGGGGGGGCTACGATCAGGCAATCGATACCGCTCAATTTGTGGCATGCACATACTTTTCTTTCTGACCTGGTTTTACATCTTTGCAATGCGACTAAAGCTGTTCCTATCATTGCGTTGTACTTTTTCTCCCATTTCCTTCCCTTCTCCAGCCTCCACCTATCGTCCTTTCAAGGCTGAGATGAACTGACCTCACTATGTGGACCGGCGTTTCTTGCTTTTCTCGTTCCTTGTTCTGCTTTTGCTCTCTTTTTACCATGTCCATGGGTGTTTTTGTGTTCTTGCGTTGTCTGTATCTCGTTTGTGTTGCTTTCAGTATGGTTTCGTCACGACGTTCTGCTTCTTGTCAATCACATCTTCTTTATTGTTGTACGTGTGGGGTGAGAAAAAAAGGGGCTGTTCATATTTGTTTCGTATATACGCGGATGGCCGTTTTTTTTCTTATCTAATCCAACCTGTGCCAGACAGAGGCCGCTTCATTTCTTAGCAAAATAAAGAGCATTATTCTTTTCAGTCGATTGTTCATGATAGAACCTCTTGTTGTGTTCGTATTCTCGATGCGCACACCTCGTCTCGTGTATTTTTTCACAACTGTACAAATCATATTCAGGCACGAGAACCTCTACAAATGTCCCCGTTTGCAGTCCTGCTTCTGTCCAATACAGTCTCTTTTTCTCTGCCTGTCTCCATGTCCGTCCGGGTACGCACATCTGCATGTCTGAATGTGCTTCTTGTACAACGCACGGCCAGTCATATTCGCCGTATGGTGAGTGCAGCATCTGCTTTTTCTTTTCTTTTCTTTCTCATTCGCCTAGTTTCTTCCACCCAACCAAGGTTGAAGGCCACAAAATTTGGTCGAAGTCGGTGCCCTGACCACGTAGATACCTATCTATATGTGCATGCTCTTTGTTAGAGACCTTGGTTGGTTCTGGAGTAGTTGTGTCTTTGCTTGTATCGACCTTTATTGACAAAATTTTCGATTTTAGAGAAACCCTCTTTTGTCCCCAGACCCTCCTCCGGGAAAGATGGAAGAAAGAGATTAAGAAAAGGGTGGAAGATATAAGAAAAAAAGAGACGAAGAAAGGGAGGGGCTTTAATGGAGAAATTGTGGCAGTTTACTTCCCCGAAATAAATCGGTATAATATATAAGTACTTGCTTTTCTTGTTCTATTTTACTCTGTTTTCCATCCTTTTTTTTTTTTTCCTTTTTTCCTTTTATTCCTTAAAAAAAACAAACCCAAAAAACAGGCCGTACCCAATGCAGCATTAGAACAAAAATCTTAAACACCCAACATGTCGTAGCTTGGACAATTCACACGTTCAGGAAGTGAACCGAACATCATGAAAGTACGCTGCCGGGACAAACAACAGAAACTTTGGCACAGACAGAGCCGTATCCAGAAACCACAGCGTCTGAAGCCCTGCCAATAGGAACGCTCTCGTCCTTCATCGCTCGACATACGACCTACTCTGTTTGTATTCTCTCCTTATTGCATCGTATTTCGTCCTGGTCTCACAGCACCATGCCGTGTGACACCAACCGCACAAAAAAGATGGAATGCAAAGTTAAAACGGCCGGAAAAATGGTAAGATAGGTCCAAAGAGCGACCGAAGAGTCCAATAGGCGGGTAGAAATCCTGGAAATGGTCTCACTGCAGGTGTAAACGGAAAGGACATTGACGAGAAAAGGAAACGAATGGTGCATGTTGAAAGAACGAGAACGGAAGCAAAAACAGAGTGAACATATTGTATTGCGTATTGTATTGCGGTCGAATGACATGCGTTTGCTCTATGCCTGCTGAGAGGTAAAAGTGGCAGGCATTTGCGCTTTCCTTTCTTTTTTTCTTGGCCCCCACGTCGCACTTGCTACATCCGCTCCGCGCGCCCTTTTCCCCCTTTATCTCTCTCCGTTTATGTCTCCTTCCTTTTTCAGAAAACCTGGGGTCTTTCCCGACATTATTTACGATTCTTTCCTCCTTCCTTTGTTTCCCAATAAGCCAGCGTCGTCTCGAAAAACGGAAACCTGCCAGAGTGTAAAATTCTTGGGCGTAGTACGACGTATGCATAGATGACAATAGAAACGACCCCCGTGAGGTAAATAATAGGCTCTCTGTTTTGCACTCAACCTCGAAAAGGACTTGTCAAGAAAGGCCTCTTCTTTGCGTGATACATCACATTTTTCGGATAGCATGCGTCGGTTGGCGGTTGATTCTTTCTGGTTTCGTTTGCAAGCAGGCGCACCTGCACTCTTTCCGAAAACAAAAGCCACCCAGTCGCGATTATATAATTCGAAAGGAAACAGCGACCGTTCTTCAATGTATTTACAGTGATATGGCCATTTGCTTGAACATTGTCGGAAGGCACGCTCGACAAGTCTTGATGTCAGCCACCGCTTTTAGAAGGCGCAACGGGTACGGCTGAAGCTACGGAGCCTGGGACCTCCTCGATGTCACTTTGCCGCTACTGCGTGTTGCTCGTTACGGTCTATCCGCCCCACATTTCTTCCTTGCTCGTACTCTCAGCCCAATATTGCTTTGTCTTTTGCTCACTTTTGCTGGAACAACATTGCTTGTTGTTAGTAGCTTCTCGACGCCACAAAACCTCGAGTCTCTGTTTTGTAAACTCGGTTTATTCTCAAGAAAATTATGAGCATACAACTGAAGGCTTCTGAGAGCACAGTACGGAGTACTGCGGTGCGTTCATCCATCGCTCCTGCCGCACCAGCCTTGGGACATATGGCCTAGCCCCGCCAGTTGTTCTAAACTGTCTCGAGCGCCTGCCTTTCCCACTGTTCAAACGCACCCAGTCCAACCCCCCGTTTCCCCATTAAGCGCCCGCCGTTACTACGCTCCTCTGTACGGCAAGATCACGCCCTTCCGCACCTTCCCTCTGGTTTTAGCTCGCCAGCTCGCCAGTTCGTCCCAGTCACTCGACTTGCCCGGTTCCGCCCATTGTGTTGGTCGCTCCTGCCCTTCCCCCACTTGTACCGACATTCATCAGCTATGCCGGTCGCACCTGCACTTTACCATTACCACATTGCCACATTGCCACAGACTATCTCTCCTCTACAAGTTTGTTTCTCTACCGAGAACTTTGTTTTTCATCTTTCATAACATTTTTTCCACAGCTCGCAATCAACAGCCACCTGCCGTGCACTGGGTTCGTTTCGTCTCGCTGTGGACTAACAAATACCGACTACAACAACTACAACAGTACGACGACCATCTTAGACCTGCGTTTCCCACAGCCCATACACTTTATCTTGATACGAGCTAATCGACACCGCCGAGGCCGGGATCTCTTTTCTCTCCTCTTCCTCTCTTCCTCTCTTGCTCGTTTCCTTGAGCCCTTTTCCATCCTCCTTATCATCGCTCCTGTTCCCACCGCGCAGCTCACTCTCGACGACAGCCTTAATAACCTATCCGCCCTTTCGCCCTCAGTTTTACCTGGCCTCAACCGTTGACGCCTCGTCCACTTTGGCCCTCACCGCCGGCGTCGGCCGTCGACCTTCGATCGGCCTTATCCCAGCCGCGACCATGAACTAGCTGATGCCAGCACCTGCGTCATGCTCTACTACAACCTCCAATCTCCGATTTGACGTCTTCCTTCAATCTCTCTCTCCCCGTCTCCTTTCAGCCACGCAGTATGTCTGCCACCAACGACGACAGAGGCCCCGAAAGCCTGGCACTGGCCGACGGCATAGCACCGCCATCCACGACTCCGGCATCCGAGACAGGACCGACCGGCGAGGCCTTGCTGGGCGATGTCGGACAGATGACGGCAGAGCCTGGTGCTGCTGCCACTGGCGGTAGCTCTGGCACTGGTGCTACTGGTGCCACTGGTGACACCACCGCCGACGCTGCTGTTGCCGCCGCTGGCGATCCCGATACCGACGTTGTGCCTACTGCGCCCAGCGAAGTCCACGACAGCGCATCGATTCCACCAGACACTCTCGAGGTCGACTTCAACAACGCTCACGCTGCATATCCGCTTCCCCACTGGGCTCACGTCCCGCCCGCATTGCCCGCGTTGTTGCCTTTGCCCGGGCCCCATGCCGGCAGTGGACCAGCCGTATTGGACTTGGACGAGGAACATACAGCGTCTCATGTGGCGCAAGCGTATGGGGACGACCAGCAGGAGCCCTTTGGAACTGCGGCCGATGAAAGTGCAGACCAACCAGGCCCTCAACCAGCCGCTGGCCAGAACATGATCCCCACACCGTCTCAGATGATGCAGGATTTTTATCATGCAAACGACTCCTTTGCGAGCCTCTTCTTTGCACCCTACCCAGCAGATAACCAGCCAAGCGACACCAATGACAGCACCAACGCCGCTTATGGCGGCGGCTCACAGATGCCCCTGCTTCCTCCGCCTCTTCCTAGTTACTACAACGTCACAGTCCCGTATGGAAATGGCTATGCTGTTCTCCACGGCGTCCACATTTCATCTGGTCCCAGCGTGCCGCATCATCCTCCTGCGTCCGACGTTGCCGGCGCAGCTTCCGAGGCTACCACTGGTGGCCCTCCCCCCGAGCCAAGCATGGACCCTACCACAGCATCCCTGGAGCCGCAAATTCTTCAGGCCGCACCGATGTCTGAGATGGGCATGGGCATGGACATGCCCATCGGCCTGGCGACACCGGTGACATTCACAAACACGGGAGGGCTACCAATGAACAGCGAACTCAGCCCGACCAATGCGGACTTGAAGCGATTATTGCTCAACTGGCAAGCATCCACGCATTTTAGCGTCCGGGGTGTGCCGACTCCACGAGGCCCGGTGCCGACAGTTGTTCCTAGTTCGACTGGCATGGGCCTCTTGATCCACACTGACGTCGATGAAGTCACCGCCGCAGACCTCAACGGAGACCACTGCGACTACCAGGGCATCAAATGGGCTGCGATGGGCGTCACACGCCGCGAAGCACGCACTTTCAGACAGAGGCGGTATACTAACTACTGCTCCAACCACCAAGATGCCTGGATAGTGAGTTTACAGACGTCCCGAACCAATGTGATGTGCTTTCTTTTGTTTTCTCGCTCCCCTTGCTAACGGCTTCTCTCTCCCTCTAGCCACACCGATCGGAACTCATGCCGCACAATACCGAGACGTACTTCCAGTTCCGCAGAATGAAGATGAGAAAAGCGCCCTACTTGGCACACTTCCAACTGCGCAACCTGCTGGCTGCGCCGTCCAAATCTCGCGTCTTTTATGCCGACCGCCGAAGCATTGTCCGTCAATACAACTTTGCGACGAATAAGACTGAAGTTGCCCTGCGATATCCCTCAGAATTGTACATCCAGATCTCTACCATTGCTGCCGGTCAAGGTGTTCTTGTGTCGGGCGGCTTTAATGGAGAATACTGCACAACAAGCATCGACCCCGAGTTCATTGACGGCTCCAGCTCCGGCGAAAAGAAGCCCGGGACCTACAAGAATCTGGGCAGCGGCATATCCAACCATATCCAGATCCACAGCGCACGCCGCTCAGGCGGGCCAGTAGCGGCGTTGGCGTCCAACGACTCGCACGTGCGCGTCATGGACCTCGAGACACAGACCATTGTCTCCGACGAGGACTTTGGATTCGCCGTCAACTGCACAGCAGTGTCTCCCGACCGGCGATTGCGTGTCGTGGTCGGCGATCGCAACGAAGCCTACATTGTGGCCGCCGAACGAGGGCGCAGCATGATGGATGTCGATGGCGCATCGGCGCCCGAGATCCTCCAGAAGCTGGGCGGCCACGCCGATTACGGGTTCGCCTGCGCCTGGGCCGACGACGGCTATACCATTGCCACGGGAAACCAGGACCGCGCCATCAAGATCTGGGACGCCCGTAAGACATCGACAGCCTCAGGCATCTGGACCCCCGTCGTCACGCTGCGCACCACCATGGCCGGCGCCCGCAGTCTACAGTTTTCGCCCGCTGGCTCGGGCAAGCGCGTGCTGGTGGCTGCCGAGGAGGCTGACATTATCCACATCATTGATGCCCAGACGTTTGACAAGCGCCAGGCTTTTGACGTCTTTGGCGAGCTGGCCGGCCTCAGCTTCTCCGAAAACGGCCAGGACCTGTTTGCGCTCTGTACCGACCCGACCCGCGGCGGCATCCTGCACTTTGGACGAGAGGGTCTTCTCTCGGCTGCGGCCACTTTTGACGAGACGCCCATCCAGGGCATGCCCGGGTACGTCGATTTTGACTGGCCCGGTATGCGGCGACGGTCCTACCGGCAGCGCAGCCGTGGTGTACGACGCCGCTTGCGAGCAGCTGCTGTGTCCTCGATGAGTCCGTTCTAGACAAGAGACTGTTTGGAACTTCACCAGATCCTTATTGAGCTCCCCTTGTATCTGATCATACCTGCCACCTGTCTTTTGATTTCCCTCGCATTTTTGCGTGTTTCTGATTTCTGCACTCTTTGCCGGGCTACCTTCCTTCTCTCTCTCCTTTCCTTACTTGCATGATATGAATATACACGACGACGATGTCTGGGCTCTATGGGACGGAAATACCCCCTTTTTTCTTCTTCTTTTTCCTTCGTTTACGTCAAAGGGTCTTGCTGTCGGTCAAACGCAAGGCCCAATCTACTTATGACACTTATATTAATTTAACGTCACTTTGAACATAACCTCTCCGCTGAAAGAACGCGGAAAGTGAGACTTCAAGAATTGTGGCTTTAATCTTGACTGACGACGAAAGAAGGGACGTAGCCAGTAGCAGGGACGGAAGTACTAGACAAGCCCACACAAATTCTAGACGCAAAGCAAGAACGAAAGAACGAAAACAGGGGAAAGAAAGAAGTAGAATCAAGACATTACGCAATTTGGGTGGTCATACCACCAACGCAAAAGAGGTAATAGTAAAGTCAACAAAAGACACGCAAAAAAGCAAGTCATGACTGCGAGGGCATCGGAAATCCAAAAACAATTCCAGAATTAGACACCAAGAAAACTCCACAACAACACACCCTTTTCCCCCTCTTCACCCTCGTCTCTACACACGCCTGATTATCTACCCCCACCCATCACTTTTTCTCCTCCAGATCCGGTCCGATATCGTTGGGCCGGCGGGGATCGACCATGGCCGATAGGCGGACATCGCCTTGCCGGGCGCCAATAGTCACCCACACATGCTTGGCAGCTGGGACAGGCGTGGGAGCCGTCGTGCCGGGAACCTGCTTTAAGGTCTCGCGGGTGCCCGTCCACCGCAACCGGCGTGCACGACTCATGTCGCTGTTGCCCATCCCGCCGTTGTTGACCCACTCGCGCACCACGCCGCGAACAAACTCGACCTTGTGGCGGAAGTCGTTGGCAGCAGGGATGCCTTGCATCTCAATGGGAATCACAGGCCGGCGACGGCTGCTCGAGGTGGAAGCGCCGCCCGTCAGAGAAGCTGCCGAGCTCGAGCTCGAGCTACCAACACCAAAGTTGAGCAGTGTCTGCAGCGGGTAAGAAAGTACGCTGCGCTCGTCGAGGGCTGCCTCCTCCAGAAGACCCGTGGCCTCCAAACGCTGGGCGGCCTCAGCAGGCAGATGCCAGAAGTGGCACCAAACACCCGCGGCGTCAATCACGAGCTTGGTGTGATCGGGGAAGTTGAACTGCAGGTGGCCGTCGCAAAAGACCCAGCAGCCAACATCGCCAAATCGTTGGTAGAAGGTGACGACATCGCTGGGGATCGCGGAATGGTCGACAATCGCTGATGGTGCTTTCCGTGCGCGATCGTTAGCCCGCTCGTCAATGCCTCCGTCCAGCTCACGGCCGTAGGCAAGCATGTAGTTGGCGAACTTTTTCCAGAGAACAATGCGCTCACGCTTCCGATGGTCGTACACATCCTTGCCGGCAGACAGCTTGCCAGCAGCGCCAGTACGCGGATCCACCGTAACACGGAAGCGGCTCGGGTCAACACGCACACGCCCGAGACCTTGCTCTCCATTGTTCTCGTAGAACGAAATTTCCCCGTTGCCCGACGATGACATGGGCACAATTTGGTGACGGTCGACGTAGCTCGGATCTTCACGGCGCAGAATGTGGCGCTCTGCACCGTGGATCAGCAGGCATGCTGGCGGCAAGTGGCCAGGTTCCTTGTCCGACTCGACCTGGATCGAGCGCAGAATACAGCCGATGCTGCCATCGTTCAGAATGTAACCGAGACCAAACTTGTTGGTATAGTCCACCCACTTGACCACAATCTGCGGCGGTGTCGCGTGGGCCTTGTCCCGAGTTGGCGAGATGAACGCCATAGTACGCGCATTCAGTGCACGGTCCAGCTCTGTCTGTAGTTTGCGCAGGCGCAGGAGAACGGTGTCGGGTTCGCTGTTCGGGATGCGCTCCTGGATTTCTGAAGGGTTGAAAAGCGAAAGTCTCTCTATGCCTGGGGCCAGCTCTTCTCTGTGGATGACCTTGGCCGCATTCGATGCTGCACCAGTACCAATGGTGGGTGCCGACTCGGCCGTTGCAAGGGCAGCGCTGCGGGCAGATGCTCTCTTCTCTATCGAGGACATTGTTGCTGATGGCTTGCTACCAGGCAGCAGGGTGCGGGCACGACTAGTTGTCATTGTTGTCGATGCTGACTTTGTCGCGACGGCTCTTTGCTCGCGTGCTTGGAGGGACAGGCCGTTTCCAAGAGGAATGTCTCGCCGTGCAGACGGTCGCCGGACGAGACCAGGAGCGGGTGCATCTAAGGCAGCTGTGGAGGAAGTGGAAGTTGGGAGTGTGGCTGTCATGGTAGTGGAAGTGGTGGTGGAAGTGGTGGTGGTTGTGGCAGAGGCAGTCTGTGCTGACTCCGTGAGGCCGGCGCCTCTTGTGGGACGGCCTTGGGCCCGCTGCTGGGCAGCGAAGCTCTGTGGCGGCGCACGAAGCAGGCTTGCCGGCGCCATAGACATAGCTGCCGCAGTCGAACGCTGTGCAGAAGCCTCCATCGCATTCGCAACAACGGTAGCAGTTTGTGTGGACCACTCAGCCAGTGGCGGCTGAGGCGGGACGGATAGAGATGGTACTGAAGAGGAAGTTGTGATGGGCAGGAATGGCGATGCAGCCACCTGCTGCTTCTGGTGTGTGCCGTACCGGCTGCTGCTGTTTGCGCTCGTACTGCTGCCGCCCTGAAAGAGCTGGTTTTCCTGAAGCCAGCTCTCAAAGGGACGGTACACAATCTCGTCGGACAACGGGATGGCCGGTGTCAGGCCAGCCTGCTCCTCGGCAGCCATCTCACGCCACACTGGCTTGGACACGAACTTGGTCGGGTTCCACGGGCCCACATTGCAGGTATCGCACATCTCCTTGAGTGTTTCAAGGCTTTGGGTCTGGACGCGGCGGCTGACAGGGTATTGGTAGAAAAGGTCGCTGTCAGGGGGCAGTTCGCGAAGACGGACGGTCATGTCAGCTGGCGTGGGCATGTAGCCAGTGACGAAGAAGGGATGTTCGACAATGGCATCAGGGTCGGGGCGCATGTGAGCTTCCTGCAGCATCGAGGCCACGACGTGCTTGGCCTCCTCGCTGATGAAGCGGCCGTCGCCTGTTGGCCACTCGTAGTCACGCTCCTTTGCGCGGCGGTAGATCTCGTCCGTGGTTGAAGACTGAAATGGTGGCTTGGATGTGAGCATGGCGAACATGATGATGCCCAAGCTCCATATGTCGACCATGTGATCATGGCCCTTCTTGCCCTTCTCCAGAATCTCGGGGGCAATGTAGTTGGGAGTGCCGCAAAGCGTTGTGCGCCGGATGGTTTGCATATCGCGGCCGGTAACTAGCAGAGCAGCAAGGCCGAAATCGCCAATCTTGGCGTTCATGTTTCTGTCGAGGAAGATGTTGCCCATCTTCAGGTCGCGGTGGATGATGCCTTTGGCGTGCATGTACTTGATAGCACCGGCGATCTGGACGGCGTAGAAGCGCACTTCGGGCTCGGTGACGCCCTTGCGGCGCTTGACCATGTCCATGAGCGAGCCGTTGGGGCACAGCTCGAGGACGAGATAGGTTGAGCTCTCAAAGGAGAATGCACGAAAGAATTGGACAATGTTCACCTGGCGCATTTTGGAGTGAATCTGGAGCTCGGTTTGGAACTAGAGGCTGTTAGCATTTTACAAGGCCCCCCCCACCCTCTTCTGATATCAAAGCGGCCTTGTCTCACCTTCTGCTCCATCTTGGTCGGCATTTTGCTTTTCACAATCTTGAGAGCATACAGCTTCCTCGTGCCGGCCAGCGTGCCCGAATAGCAGACGGCAAAGCCGCCCTTACCGAGCAGTTTGCCGACCTGGTAGACGGCGCCGTCCTTGCGGTCTGCGCTTGGCGGCTCCGTCACATTGGGCGGCGGTGGCGGCGGGTGCTCCTTGTCCTTGCTCGCCTTGAGCTGCGCAACCGCCTTTGTCTTGAGGTCGGCAACGTTGGTGCGAGGACGCCTGGCGTTGGCATCCCTAGGCGACAGCGCCTCCATATCGATGCCCTTTCCAACCATGTTGCTTGCTGGATCCCGTCGTGATGTTGCGATCGTGTCTGGTCATCCGTGGCTGGCTGGCTACGTGTCTGTCGTCTTTTTGTTGTAGGTCAGACTGGAGGCGAGTCGGCGGTCTGTTGTTGATAAACAGACGAAAAAAATGCGTAGCGATGATTTTGTCGATGTGCCTGTTGGTTTGTTTACATTGCCGGTTAGAAGATATTGCAGCAAAGAAGGGTCGGGAGAGATCTCCTGAGATTGTGGAAAACTAACAAGAGAAGCAGCTACACCGCACAGGTCTCAATAGATGCTGGGAAAAGAAGATGGGTAAGGACAAAAAGAAAATGAAGCGGGAAAAGAAAATAAACAAAAGAAAGTGCTCACCGAATATCAAGACTGGCTTGCTATACAACGACGCTCAAAAAGCCAAAAAGCAAAGCGACGAAAGAAGTAAACGAACAAACCTGGGTATCGTAAAGAAGAAGGGTGCCGCGCGTTGTGTGTCGTTGGAAGTCGAGGTGTGGACGTGGAGGAAACAATGCCGTGAAAGAACGCAAGCAAAAGTCAAGAGTAGCAGTGCTGGGGCCGTCGGACGGGGCCGTTGGTTGCCGAGCAACACGCTCGTTACCTGTATTTGGCAGCTATGGTGGGCTGTGGTGGTTGAGCAAGGTGAGCGCTATGATTGGCCAACAGCTATCGATATGCTTACCTAAGATTTCTGGCGCAGCTATTCCCAGCTATCCCGCCAGGCTGACGTTTCGGCGATTCGCATTTGTATGTACCTTTCTGCCGACGACAAACGAGTGCAAACTCGCACGATATAGCTGTTGGTAGGCTTGGGTTCTGTGCTTGAGGGCGAGAGTTGTTGATGGTGGCTGCATTGGGAGCTTTGCTGACGGCCAATTGGCAACTTGGCGCAGGATCACTTTCCTTCTTTTCTCATTCTGCGGACTCCAACACTCCAGCAATGCTCCCCACGAACCGCTAAACGACACTTTCCTTCCTCTCTTCCTCAGATATTGTTCTCTGGCGACTGGCCGTGCGGTGGACTGCTTGTCGATCTGATCTCTCGCCAAGATGGTCGCCCTTCCTCTCTTCAAACTCGGTGCCCTCTTCGTTCGGCACATTTCCAAATATGGCGCAGTAGGTGACAGGCTGCTGGAATCCCGGTGTGGTTAGCGATTGTGGGCAGGAATGCTGTCCACAGATTCCTCATACTCTCATACTAACCAATATTCCTCGACAGAACCGCATCAAGGTGCGCGCCCATGAGCACGAAGGTTTCCGCCGATTTGCCGCACGGTACGGCCAGCACATCCACCAGCTGAATATGCGCATGTCCGTCGCGCTGCTGCGGAATAGCAAGGCCGAGAAGATTGCCAAGGAGAAGGCTGAGGCGGCCGAGGCGCCGACTGCCAAGACCAAGGAGCAGGTAGAGAAGGAGACCCGCGAGAAGGCCAAGGACGACGCCGACCGGGCCAAGTACGGCACAACCGCAAAGGAGTCACACCCATCGACAATCACAAACTCGCGCGTGAGTGTATGGAGACGCAAGTTCCGGCCGTTGCCAGAAGCCAAGGCCGTCGATCTGTTTGCCGATGTAATTGGTGATGGTTTCATCCTGGTGATTGCCAGTGCACTCGTTATCTACGAGTACTACCGGTCGTCGTCGAAGCCAGACGCCAATTCTGAGCGCATCCGGGAGCTCACAGACCAGGTGGAGGCGCTGCGGTCAGCCGAAGAAGAGTATGCCCGCAAAGAACGGATACGCGAGAGCCGGATTCTTGCAATGGAGTCGGCACTGAGAGCGTTCCGCGACCCCAAGACAAAACAGCCGTTGCTGCCGCCAGTGCCCACCGAGGCAGAATCGAAACCGGAGACGCAGGTGGCAACGGTGACTGCGCTATGATGGGAAGCATTGCGAGCGTGAGGTGAAGTTTTCTTGATTAGACGCATGAGAATGCATGGGAAAAGGGGCTGAAAATACGCCAGTATGAAAGCCGACTCTGAATGAGCGTTCTGGGAAAGAGCGTCCCGGCATTTCGCCGGTAGGCGCGGTCGAGAAGGAGCAACCACGGAAATACAAAGTCCAGGTTTGGAAGCTGCGAACGTCAGCCGGACTTCTACGGGAGGAGCGACGCACGTAATATATAAGGGAAAAGAGAGGGGAGAAGAAAGGAACATCTCCCATTTCTTGCAACTTCATACCATTACCGCATCACATTACCGCATCAAGACACTATACGAAGACACCACACCGCTATCGACCATCTGCAACCGTCAATCTGACTTTGCATATTGCGTTCTTCTTTGTTGCACATACACCCCTCCTGCTTATAGATCTCATTTGTACATAGACCGGGCCTTTTTTGAGCCACCAACGAGAGACACCACTCCTCATGAACCACCAGTTTGCCTCATCGTCGGGATCATTCCGGCGGCCGGCCATTCCCCAACCTCACCGTGCCAATCTGAACCCGTTAACACCGGAAAACAAAACGACTCCAGCCCGACCAATGCAGCGTCAATATGGCTCATTTGTCGCATCCAGCTCAGTAGTTCTACCTACGCTGTCACCACGTCCACGTCCAGTGCAAACGCCCCTCAGGAGACCAAATGCAGCACGGCCGCCGTCGACGCCAATGTCCTCATCTAATGCACCGCTGGCTAGAATTACAGAGATGATATTCTGTGCCTCGATCCAAGACCGCCCAGAATGGGCTCCGGTCGTTTCTCTTCTGCAATCTGGCCGAACCGAACCTCGCTGGGAGAGGGCTCGACTCAGTTCTCATGACCTGGCAGTACGCATAGTGACCGGGGACGGCAATGCAGCTGCTGACAGCACCGACGGCACTATTCGTTTTTTACTCGTCGCACCTGGCGATGTTGGCCAGCCGGAATCGACGAAAAAACTTCAACGCCTTGCTCGGCGGAAGAGCGGACTTGGAGACGTTGTTGTATTTTTACTCCAGAGAGGTGACGGCGAGGGACACAATATGGAAGCTTACAAGCAGCTGCAGCTTGAGTAAGTCGGCGTGCAGTGGAGTTTTGTGACATACGAAGAAACTAATAGTAGTATATTTCAACCAGACTCCGTGACACTGACCTATCTATTCTTCCATTGACGGCCGTGGCAACCTTGCCAGCGACACTTGCTGCGTTCTGTGGCCAGATCACCATGCCGCGGCGGGTCAAAGACAGCCCCAGGCACATTTTGCAGGACCTCGTGCGTATTTACCTTGGAGAGCCGGTGCCGTTGTCGATTGAAGGTGGCAAGCAGCTCCTTGCAGCAACGGAAGCTGCCACAAGCCAGCCCGACATAACGTTGCAGGACGTGATCCTCTTCTGCTCCGACCTCAGAGACCGGAGCCCGCACCAACTTGCAGACCTCTTGGGGCGGAGGATGCCTCCCGCCTGGCCGACTTTTGAAGGGCCGGCACGATCATCGGGCCCTGTCCATCTTTTCAATCATTTATTTTCAAAGATGCCCGACTGCAACACTGCACTCTGTCGGTTTCTCTCTTGTCCCTATTACTTTCTATTTTCTAACACCAGAGCAAATAGACCGCTTCCGAGGGCTCTGCTGGTCGTCAGATAGGCTGCATTCTGGAGGCGTTGTGTCACCACACCTACTAAGTAACTGGCAGGCCTTTCTGCAGGTTGGCTGATCGCCTATTGTTTCTGTCAGCGGCTTGTCCCTCGCAAGAAGGGAACAGTTACCTGTTGTTCTTCTTTTGGCGTATTCTATTGTGTTCTTTATTTTATTTGTTTCTTTCTCATCTGCGAGACATTGTACTTTATTTTCTTTGCATTGTGGGTTGTACAGTTCACGAGTTTCGAGAGGGAGTCAACAAAGGCCAATGGTTTAGTCTGTGGAGGCGCTGACGATGCTCGCTGACAGTCTGTGGCTGTCTCTCACAACATTTGTCGGCGGCTGCCAATGGTTACAAAAATGGGGTTTTAAGCGCCCTCACAAGACTGTACATGCACGAAGGCCATTCTTACTCTTCCAACATACAATGTATCTGACGCTCACTCGTGGTAAAGCGACACTAGAAACATGTCGGTCCCTTCTTTTGCACTACATGTGACTTTTCTCACGAGGAGTGTATTTGCAGTTCGTCAAAGGGGCATGCATTTATTGATGCTGCCTTCTACAAGCGCCCTTTCCAACTCCGTACAATCTATATCATGCATCAAATTTGTGCTCCGATTATCCGGCCCCGGCATGAGAAAGAAATTGTACTACTCTCTTTCGTCGTCGAACGGAACCGTGAGAAGAAAGCAAGACGACATGTTTCGTGGAAGTCTCTTCACATTTCATTCTGCACAATCTCTCTGACCGCTCCAGTCGGAGACTTTCTCCAAGACAGTCTTGGTCGGCTTGGAGTTGAGAGGTTAGCTACCATTATCTCTTCTTTCCCCGCTCGCTCACTACATAGGAGGAACAACAAAGTCACAATTACAGCCGTGGCCTCTTGTATGACCATCATAACATCCTACGACGTTGAAAGCCGAGATACAGCCAAAGAATATATGCCTTATCCGTGCGCAAAGAGACCTGTCGACTTTTTTTGAACCTTGAATCTCCTTTAAGCAAAGTGCCGGATGAGAGGCCGAGGCGAACCCAGGAAAGCGACGAAAAAAAGAAGGGTGAAGCGGTCAAGATGGATGCCAGCTTTTTTCTTTTCTTTTCTTTTTTCCTCTTTTTTCCCTTTTTCATTTCTCAATCTGTCTCTTCCTCTGTTTCTTTTTTTGGCTTTTGAAGCTAATGATGCAGCAAGGGTCTGTGTAAGCCCAATAAAAGAAAAGAAAAAAAGCCCAAAGAGGTAGTGGGCAGGTGACAAGTGGGGGTGAAGATGGACACGAACGGGATGTGACCAAGTGCTTTGCAGAGATGTTTTGCGATCCCGGCATGACCCCGTGAGGGTTTTCATCAATGGGGCTACTTCGCGGGGCTACTTCGCAAGATACAAAGCGGTGAAGGGTAAACCAGCTCAGGACATCAATATATCCTAGGCTCCGCAAATATTCACAAGTGTTATGTCTCTCATTTTCCACCTGGCCATTGAGCTGGGATAAATAAACAGAAAGCAACCAATACGACAAGTCCATGGCACGATGGGGGCCAAAAGCTACCAGAAGACAGGAGAAGCAACGAACGCGGCAGGAACTGGGACACTATGTCGACGGCGAAAGGACAGTGTTGATTGACTGGTTCTCTTTGCGTCTTTTTGTACATAGCAAAATTGCCTTCTTTTGAACCGTCTCTTCCCGTGTCGTTCATTGCCAGCCAAATTCACTCAAGTACGGAGTACGGAGTAATGCATTTCTTTTCTTCAATTTGTCTGGGGCTGCAGCGGTTGGGGCGAAAAAGACGACCACAATACCGAGGGCTTTTTTGCTGGGAGAGGCGGGCTGAAAGTGGAGAACACAACGATGCAGGACACGAGGTTGACGGACAGCTTGCTTTGAGAGAAAAGTATCTTGCATGTATCTATTTGTAGCCCAGGCCAACGGTCCTCTGGTTGAGGTGGCCTCGCTTGGCAACATTTATTTGTGTTCTTGTCGAACGTCAAAGTCGTATTCTTATATATTGTTTCTTTATATTTCTGTTCACCATGTTCGGTCTCGTCTGCCGTCAGTTTCCGATACAGAATCGTCTACGGGCAGACTTCTCCGCACGGTCACAAAATCTTGTTCTATTTCTGGAAGCCAATAGACAGCTGCAAGGTGATTCGAGTGATGTGGTGATGCGCGATTGTGAACATGAACCATGATTTGGTAGCCCTTGGTGGCTCGACGGGCATTAATCTTGTTGGTGAGGCGAGCGACCAAAGAAGGATTGGCAGAGAGGAGTGCAGCGGGCGAGCACGCAGGAAAATCAATACAATAAATAACGATGCCGGCCACGGCCTGTTATGACTAGGTTGTATGGTGGCCCGAGAGGAGGAGAAGAAGACGTCGAGAAGTTGAGGGATGAGGTTAGGAAATAGCAGCGGTGGTGAGGGCGGGAAGACCCAGCGCTAGACCAATGAGCGGCGCTGTGCAACCGCCCAGGCCAACCGGGAGCAGCGCTAGCGCTATCATGTGGGGCGAGTTGATTTTCGGATTGAAGAATAACGTGAAAGGCGGGGCCATCTGGCAAGGTGGGCAAAAATGAGTGTAAGTGACCATGTAAGTCGACAACGGCATCGTGGTGAACGAGCCCAGCCATGATGGTCGAGTGGTATGCCCACCACAAAGCATCCAACATGCTACTAGATGACAGACAATGCGGATCCATCGGGTGAGAGGTGGTTGGGAACTAGTACTCCGTACAGATTACAGCATAACACGGTGAGATGGTCAGGTGTGCGGCTGGGGGCAAGCGATATGTTCGCAATTTCACTGAAAGCATTTCTTTTTAGTATCGTGAGTTTGCTGGATGCACTCAGAGAGGGCGGGAAGATCGTGGTGACACAGAGATGGCGCCTGCTGCAAGGACAAAGGTATTACAATTGTGTATATTTTAAGGAATACAATTTGCCTTATCAATCTGTTTCGGCTCATCTGTGAAGAAGCCCACACGAACTACAAGAGAAGAAAAAGGCGCTCGGGATGAACGAGACGTGGTGCGGCGTGCAACGAGTAGATTGGCGATGAGAACAGCGTGGGTGGACAAGAACCAAAGAGGGTGCAGATGCAACTAACCGAGCATGCTGAAGAGAGGCAAAGACGGAAGGAAGCAAGCACAATGGACGTGCGAGATCCTTCCTTCTTTCGCTCCGCGGACCATGGCACATAGCACACAAAGGTCACGCGGGCGTGATGAGAGGGAAAGAGCAAGGGAGATCGCCCAAGCTTCACGATTCGGCAACATTGTGAACTGAACTCGGAAGGAACGAACAGAATCACACACCGTTCATTGGCCAACGGCGAACGTCGTACGACGGACTTGTTCTTTAAAATAGATATGAGAGGCAGGTCTCGGTGCAAAGATGTGTGCAATGTTGTGCCCAATGGCAGAATCCGAATGCATAGTCGCAAACATGTGCAGCCAATGTGGTTCCTCCATAGCACTTGCGGTGGAATTTGGCTCTTTCCAGGCACTTTCCAGGTGGTTAATCGGCCGCTAGCAGGATCGTGCCGGGCTGTTAATAAAATAGCGTTGTGTTAGGCAAAGTTGGTACTGAAATGCACGTGACAGCGCTTTGTTGATCTGCTGTTGACTGACAGCACTCTGGCCCCGACAACTTCGCCCGTCAGCACTCTTGCTCCGGGCGACGACAGGGGTGCTACCAGTCAAACCAGCGCCACACACACCACTCCGAGGCACTGACGCTAAAAATGGGGGCGGGTGTCCACGCTTCAAACCTTTTTTGCTTCAGGTTTTGGCGAGGCGCCGTCAACGGAGGGTCCGTCAGAGGGCCTGTCAGATCGTTGTCTCAGAGTGTTTGAGGGCAGAAGACGGGGAGGGAAGGTGAGCAGAGTTGACGTTTTCTGTCTGTCGTCCGGTGTTTATTTTTTACTCTCTCTCTCATTCATCTGTCAATTTTCAGCAGATCGCTGCTGCGATGGCATGTCTGTGATTTGAGGTCAATTGCTGTGGCGGAGAGCCACAATCGCTCTTTCCCGTATAGATGCATGTGAGTACGTCGTGCAGTACGCTCGTATGTATTATTCGGAAGCCCACATCACCCCATAGCTAACGGTATATGTCCATATATTGAGAGTCGTCCCAGGGAAGGAACGACTGCTCCGCAAAGAGGAGGCTCGGAGTGCAACGTACGGAGTATGACAAAGTACTTAGTACGGAGTACATGGACTTACTTGCACAAACAAAATACTGTACAAGGAAAACGAGCGCACGTTGGGCACAGTTTATACAATGCGACGGTCAAGACGCAGGCTTTCTCTACCATTACTCAGTCAGTTCTGTATTGAAGAGATGTCTTCAAAAGTCTCCAGTACTTCGTATGAGCTGACCTGCACGAGATGGGCTGCTTCTATGTATTATGGGAAACCGTCCCCATGGCGGGTGTGGTCCTCACGAGGAAGGCTCGACCGGCCACCACCAGCACCTCGCTGTGCTATCGTCAGGGGCGGGAGGGGGCGGGAAGGAGCAGCCCAAATGGAAACAGGGGTTGCTTGGAGCTCCTAGAAAAGAGGCCCAGGAAGTCGCAAAGGACAATAAAGACAGGCGTACCCCTGCCACTTTGCAGGCACGACCCACCGCCAATCGCTGTCTTGATTGGCCAGCACCCCGGACCTCTAACCGCCCAGAACTGGCCGGGGTGGGAAGCTGCAGGGCAGGGATGTGACTGGCCACCCCAGTTTTTTGTCGACATTTCTCAACTTCGCATCCAAGCCATTCTCTCTCTTCTGCACCGTTCTGCACCCATTCTCTCCACCCTCCGCCGTTCCAATCACACGCTTGGCGCACCGCTTGTCTTGCTTTGTCGTCACTTCAGTCTGCCCACATCGTGGAGGGGCGAGGGCGTTTACAAGGGGCAGGCATCTCCTTTTTCTTTTCTTTTCTCTTTTTCTATTCCGCAGTCGCCGAGATCCATCTCTCGCCCTCACAATGGCATGCTTTCTTGTGCCGCGGCCGTGGCTGGCGAGGGCCCATGGATGGTGCGTGGACGAGAGATTGCCCTGCCAAGGCCCAATGATCTGGCCATGCTAGGATTTGATTGCTGCTGCTCGATCACTTGCCGGACAGAATGGAGCTGCTGCGAGGCGTCGTCACTTGCACGCGGCCAGCCGCCGGCCTGCAGCCGAACGAGACGAGTACATCGTACTCGTGAAAAGAAAACGCAAAAAGAAACAAAAGACACCGTCAATATACTTGTACAAATGTTGTATGCAGCCCATGTGGGTAACACTACCGCCGCTTGATTGCCTTTCCACGGACTGCAGACTGTCCGTGAGAACGCAACGCAAATCTGCACGTCCGGAAACTACATATGGGCTGGCCCTCGCTCTCTTTCGGCCCCCTCCCCCCCATATTGCTCCCTTGTCGAATATCAAACTCAAAAGTGTTTCCAAAAGGCCAAGCTGCCATCTTTTGTCTCCTCATCTGTCTCCTCATCTGTCTCCTCGTCCAAATTTACGATTCTTTCCAGCTTTGCAGCCTTTCAGTCTCTCCTCTCATCTATCGTCTCTTTTTCAGACACAAGCTCACCCCTTCAACGCCATTCTCAGACGCCTGTCCGCCTCCGTGCTCCGCCTCCCTGAAATCCACCCTCGTCTGCTCGCAACCCGGCCTCGTGTCTGATCTTTCAAGCTCCATTGTTCATGCAGCACGTCTCCGTCCGTGGTCCTGCAACTCGATCGAAAACTGTCAACTCTTTTTGCCCGTCATCTGCCCATTTCTTCTCTCTTCCTTGACCTTGTCTTGTTGAAACCCCTTTTACCACTCTAAACCTTTGATACCATTGATACCCTTCTGCTCCTTCTACGTTCTTCTTTCATCCACTTTTTGTCCCTTCGGCACTACCCTGCCTCGAATTTTCAATTTTCAGAACGGAATTGCAAACTTCCCCATACCTGATGCAAGTTTCCCATCTCTGACATCGATCTCGACGACACTGTTCCATCCGGCCCTCGCCCTTCCACTATCTTGACACCTTTTGGACTGCCTCCGTGCCCGTCTCTTTACATACTATTGTCGCCTGGCTCTGCCCCCTTATTTGTGTCTATTCTGTCACGCCCCAGTCAAGCCATACTCCTGGGTTATCAGCAGAGCCTCCATCTTTGGACACCTCGCATCGCCCCACGCAGATACGCCTTGGATTGGCCGTCCCCTCTCTCTCCTTCTCTTCCAGAAACAGTAGCTGCTTTATGCCGCTCGGATGCCCGCTGTTGTCATAGATCAGATAATCCGAACGTGGATTGCAAGCGAACGACACCGTCGCAGAAACAACAGGCCTCGTCAGCAACAGAAACAACAGAGAGAGCAGAGACAGCAGAAACAGGAAATCCAGCAAAAACACCAGCACCACTTACACTCAAGGCAGAAGCTACAGCAACCACCGCATCCACCTTAAGCCCCCATAGTCCCACTACCATTGCCCACTGCTACTCCTTCACCCCCAATACCCATACCAGCATCAACCCACAAACATCCGACACGGGCCCCCGTCGGAAACTGGACCGTCTGATACACGAGACATCCGGTCCTGGGTACTGCCCTTGGGGCACGTACTCGGTCTCTAGAGCAGCCCATCGAGCAAGGCCACACCCACCAAGGCCACCACCCCCATAACCCGTCCTGGCCTTTTAGGTGGTGGACCTGCATAAACGAAAAGAGAAGAAAACTCTCGAGACATCCAGTTTTCGGAAATCCCATCCTTTTCTTCTTCTCCCTTCCTTTCTTCGTTCGATTCTTGCCTCTTCTTTTTGTTCTTCTCTTCTTCAGCGCTGTGCACTCGCTTTTGTCGATAGCCTTCTTTCATATCGACACTGGTTGTTGTTTTCTTTCACTTCGCTTCTTCATCGACTTGTATATGCAGCATCAGTTTTTTACGCCAACCGTTTTTTTCTTTCTCGCGGGTCCGGATACCTGCTTGTGTTTTTTCCAACCACCTTCGCTATCTATCTCGACACATTTTTTTCTTCAACAAAACCAGCTGTTTCCATATTTTTCTTCGGCTATCCGACAGGATTTTAATTGAAAAATTGAAAGTTTTGAGAATCTTAAAGAAAGCGTCCTAGAAATCGGGTAAATCGAGAGACAGAACAAACAACCGACGACAAAAACAGCTGAGATTTTGTCGAGATATTACCACTACCGAAAGAGGAAACGATTCACATCGACAAACAATATATACCACACCCGGCATCATCACATCACATCCTAAACCGTCAACATGGGTCGTCTCATTAAGAACCACTGGGCAAGACTCATTGTTTTGTCTGCCGCAGCCTGTATGTCTATTTCCTGGCTTGGTAGAAGGAGCGTGTACGTACGACAGCGAAGAAAAAACTAACAATACCCAGACCAAGTCGCTGCTGCCATCGAGGGCTTCTTCTGGCCCAAAGTTTTTTGGGACTTCTTGACCCGCAACCTCGATCCCATCGTCAAGCCCGTGCCGATATTGCAGATTCTCAACCTGCTCCTAGGCCTCTTTATGCTTGCCTGGGAGTGGCCCCTGGGCTTCATTGCCGGCACGGCCATCCACCGCAGCCTCGAGTCGCGTCTGGCCGTCATACCATTGGCATCGCTCGCTGCCGTCCTGCTCTACCAGGGCACCAACGCCGCCATCTACTATATTGTCGGCATGGCCGTCTACTTCTGGCCTACAGCGAGGGCGAGATTATCTGTGCCAAGCCATGGTCTCTGCCTCAGCGTGGTGGCCACACTGGCCGCGTGTGAATGATCGATTTAAACGACGCCAAATACTCGACAGTATCTTTTACCACCACGCCAGTCTCATCTCTCCGGACCAATCTCGCCTACTCTTTTGTCGCCGGCTACGTTTACTGGAACCATGCGGATGCCGAGTATGTATGGCACCGTACTGTCGACTTCGAGACGCACAGACAGAACGGGCTTGTCTTCCCTCGCAGACCACCTGCTCTCCGAACCATTTCTGTTCAAACCTTTTTACGCCACCTTTTCCTTTCTTTCTTTCAACTGTCTCTCATTTTATCAGCCTATCTTTTTTTATTCATCTTTTATCTCTCTTTTTTTCTTATTCTTCTTCTCCTGCGTGTGTGGGAGTGTATACACAAACCGGGAGCGGCGTGGAGGTGGAGGAGAAAGTCTGGAAAGACGGGATATCTTTTTTTTTTTTTTGCATGTGCATGCACTTGACCCGCAGCAAATCAAAGCCACAAGCTACATTGTACAGCTCTTTTTTATCATTATGAAAGAGGACAGCACAACAACAAAAAAAAACTCAAGCAGGAAATAGACTTATAAGATCCTCGAAACACATACTACTTATGACCTAATGAATGAAATACAAAAATAAATTCAAGTAAATGGTCGAGCTTGTTTCAAGTGATGGCTTTCAGATGGGCCGATACATCTCAAAACATGTTTATACTAGACAATGCCATCGCTACTCGATATAGTACAGTTGACAGTACACGACTTTTCCCTCCATGGCCTTTTTTTTTGACAGTTCCGTCTGTGTGAGGCCAGCGGCTGAAACACCTACTCACCCCGGCCATGAAACGATTAGATGAGGAAAAAAGACTTTGTCTCTCAAAATGACTTGAATTAGAGCCAAGCCGTTTTTCGAGACACTTTGGAATCCCAAACTTGCGTGGTTTTCTCCAAAATCCACCTCGTAAATGGGCACAACAGTCAGCCCCCTCCGTCCAGCTGAACTTGAAGCCGTTTCTACACTCAGTGCAAAAAGATGAGCAAATACAAGTGGGGGAAAAACGCCGTTACAGATCCGATTTTGCCCAACTCTGTCAACTTTCATAGCAAAGTTCGTTGATTGATTATTCGATTTTTTTTGTATTAAAAATTATCTGCTTGCTTTGGGTCTATGCATGCCATACCGTATGATGCTATGCTGCAGCAACCATTAAAAGAAAAGAGAGCAACAGGGAGACAATACAAATAAAGAAGGTTGTGCGCGAATGGTTTCAGACATTGCAGACCCCTCTTTTCTTGCAGTCCCCTTATGATTCGTATCTCGCTCCCCCCCTCACTTTCTTTCAACCCAGCCGTGTCAGCCTCTCGTCAGATGTCGGTAAAGCGCCTAACATCTTCCCAGCTGTATGCTTTGAGGTGGACTAGAAGCGGCCAGAATGAGGGGAGTGCGAATGCGAAATGGGAATACACGACAACGTTGTCGTGAAATTTTCCCCACGAGAGAATGAGTGCCAAGGGAAAAGCTTCCTTCTCAATCTCTCGGCCTCTTATTCGATTTTAGACTTAGTGCGCCGTGCGGGCACCCTGGGACTCGTTCCGGAAGCCGAGACGCTCGGGAGCCTGTGTGATTGTAAGTGAGTGTTCAGACGAGAGCGTTAAGCAAAACCTCTGTTATGGCTGATGGGCGGGAATGAACCGACCTCGCTCTCCTGCATGGTGCCCTTCTGGAGTATGATCTTGATGACCTCGTCCTCGTTGTGCGTGCCGAATTCGTTGTCGAGCGTGCTGTGGGGCGCCGCGTTGACGGGGCCCTGCACGCCGTGCCGCTGGGTTGTATAGACGGTAAATGTGGAGACAAAGTGTGTGAGCGGCACCGAGGAGTCCTTCTGCCACTTCTTGTAGTCCTCCTGGTCGTCAACAAAGACAATGAAGTCCTCGTGTTCACCCTTGTAGTGAACCTTGGTCTGCGTAGTCTCGCCGCGAGCCATGGTGATGAATGTGTGTGTGTGTGTGGAAAGAGGGGGATGTGTGGTAGAGAGAGAAAGAGAAAGAGAAAAAGAGAGGAAGTAGTTGTAGCTGTTTTGGGGGGGGTATCGAAAGTCAGTGTGCAGTTCGTCGAGATGAAAGTTTCTGGATTGGAAGAGAGAGGGAAGAAGAAATCACGAAGTAGGGGGAGGGGGCAACTGCCTCTTTTTATCTATGAGCTAAGTCACCTCTCTTTCCGAATACACAAATAAAGAAGGAGCCACCATTGCGTGACCCTTTCTTTCCCTCGATTTGATCTTTTCCTTCCCCATTATGCTCTGCTCTGGTCGCTCTTTCCCTTCATTTGTTCCTGGGCCGGGGTCGATTACACCACACGAGACAATACGTCATAGGTACGAGGCTAAACTGGGGACAATTGGCAAAGGTGGGGCCACAGCCAGCCAAGCAGCTTACAAGCTTCGGTACCTAGCTACCGCACTAAGTCAACACTAATAACAAAGTATCTCTGGAATGCCCGCAATGGAGCTGCCCATTACGCAGCGTACGTCAAGTGACCTTTGTCTCTTCGAGCGAGAATCTCACAGCCAGGTCACCTCACTGCTGGCGGGGTTGGGTGAGAAAAGCTGCCCCTCGCGACTTGTCAGCTCTGAACGAGTCGAGCTCGCTGGTTCGCTATGAGAGACTATCCAGTACGCCAAGTCAGCCAAAGCTGTATGTACAGCATTACAGTGGTTGGGGTCCACTAAAGCACTTTCTTCCCGCTTCTGGAGCTCTCTCTTTGTACGTCATTGCGGGCCAGTTTACAGGGCAGGCACTCCACCAGAGGTACGGGGCAAGGAGAAAAAGGAAGGAAAGGAGCTTCCAACAACGCCTCATTGACGTTGATCGCAAGACCAGGCTGGTAAAGTTTCCAAGACAAGACGGGCCAAAACCAGGCACAGCCAGGCACGCGACACATCGTCATTCGTCTCTAGAATAAATTTGGAATTAAAGCTTTTGTTCCAAGTGGCTGCGGGTTTGGTGGGCTGGCAGTTGATTCCTGGGCACGTCGAAGCCAATTGCGTCGTTTTTGACAGTGAGACCATGGCAGAGATGGAACAGGAAACGGCCAGCAGTATTGAGAAGTGAGGGGAGTTTCCTATTCTTTTACAGTAAAAGTTTTACAAGGCAGTCCAAGTCCCGGGTCCCTAGAAGAAAATGATAATACCAATGTTGACCACGGAGATCTCGACAAATGCGGGCTGGCCCGGCCTTGTCTCACACACACCCAAGCCAAGCAGGAGAGTCGACGGTCTGCGATGATAGAAAACGCGTAAACTAATCCTGAACATCGTAACGTCTCTCCCGGACAATCTATCATAATCAATGCTGTGCCTCCTTTGCAGCCCGGCGAACGCTTCTGCGATGGAGCAGCGGTCTTCCTAGCCAGTGTCGGAACTGCCTTGTCGAGCTCGTCTGGCCTGGCTGCTGCGTTAAAGGTCCCATCATCTTGACCGTAGAGCTGGAAGTTGACACATCTGTGGTCGACAGAAAGCCGTTATGGGAAAGATCTGGCATGGACGGGGACAAGGGAGTTTCACTGTGCTCTCGGCCTATCACCCCGACTGAAGGCAACCTGCGCGGCCCCATTTCTTCAATGAAACGGTTAAACGAGGATCGAGGAATATTGGCGCCTGTTGCTGTTGATCCTGCTTGATATCTCCTCTGTTGAAGAGAATGTGCCATCTGCTCGGTTGTTCCCGTCAAGAAGTATGAACGCTCTCCTGGTCTGTCAAACGACGTATAAACGTCGCTCGAGGTGCGCTCGTGAACAGTGACATCGACCTGGCCGGCCTTGCTCTGTCCATCCGATGGCTTTGAGCCCTGTCTCTCTCTTGTTGTCGAGCCAGTCTCGACAGGACCTATTGGGTGTTTTGGTTGTGAGGCCTCTTGTTCCACCCTATCTACTACCTTGAAGGATGAAGTGGAGGCCGACTTTCTGCTGAATGTACCAGTAAGGCTTACCACACTGATTCTTCGCATAATAGAGGATGCCGACGGACGTCTGTGGTGTCCGGCCTTTGGGCGCGCTGCTAAGCCAGTACAGAGAATGATATCGCGTGTCCAAACATCCGCAATCAGGGACTCAAGCTGTGCTCGGTCCCCTCGAGCCGGTGACAGGACAGGTATCCGAGAGCTGACTTGTACTGACTTGGATCGTTTGATAGCCGTGTTTTTCAGTGCCGCTTTCGCTGGCTCCTTTCCAGTACATGTATTGTTCAGAATGACTTGGCACATCTCCGCCTTTGACAGCGGCATCGTCGTCATCCGCCGCATGGAAGGCTTGCGCTTTGCTGGGCCTGCGTTTGGGAATTAGCACATGTATAATAGGAAATGGGCATAGCAGATGGCAACCCACCCTGACCTCTGAAGACTGTCCCAAGTGACTTCATTTCCAGACCAATAAACTCGAACGATGTACCCTCGGATACGGAGGTGTTTCCGCAAGTTGAATACCGGACCAGCCTCCGTCTCCATTCACGTTCCTCCCTTTGATTGCCGGCAGTCAATAAGATCTCGTACAATTGGCAGTTGCATTCGAATGCAATCTTCCAAGAATAGGGGGCCGAGTGGCACTGCAAGCCTATTGGAAATTGTGAGTTTGCGTGTCCGAAATTTGAGAGTCAGTGTACTGTACGAATCGCACATACCTCGTCCATTGTCGGCTTCTTCAACACTCGACTTTTGCAGTGGAAGACAGGCTTGAAGTGTGTAGGTTTTCCCCGTCTTGTCTGCCATGGCCAAGCAAAGCCAAGAGCGGTATAAGATGACCATCATGTATCTGCCTTCAACCGCCAACTCAGACTGCCAACACACATGGAGAACCCCGCAGAGCTCGATGCGTCCAAAAGAACGTACCCAACTCCTGCAAGCGCCGCTCGTAATCTGTACATCTATAGTTAGGCGCCCAAAAGATACACTTTTGGAGAAAATATAAAACAAAAACCTTTTAGCTCATAGCTCACCTCAGAAGGAAACCGTAAGCGCTCTTGCAGCAGCCATGTTTTCTGGAGCATTGACTTTATTAGGGGATCGTCGGCTGCATCGTTCATGGCTTTCGCCACATTTTCCAGCTCGTTCAAAGCCTTTTCAACCTCGGCATGAGAATGCGGGCAGTCGTAGACTGGCGTGGCCTTCAACAACTCTCTGAACAAAAGAGGGTATCGGCAAGCTCGCTGTATCGGCTATACTCATGAGCTGTTAGTTGGGATCGGTGAAGGGATCTTGCCAACCTACACACTCTGACTCTGCCGCATTTTACACACCTTTGCAAACAAGTCGTCAATCGACAAGGCCCTTTTGGAGCCAGCTGGACTTTTTGGATAGCTTAGGTAAGATGCCAGGTTTTCAAGTCCTCGTTGGTGTTTTTCCCAGTGTGGGTTTGAACGGTACATCATCTTGAGGTCATCTGTTACCATTCTGTACTTTGCGCCGTACTCCTCATAAACACATAAGCGGTTTTTTCTGGCTTTAATGTCAGCTTTTGCATAGTATAGCATCTCAAGCGGGGCGGTTTAATGATACTCACAATTCCTGAGAAGATGTTGGCCACAGCCGCTGCCGTATGGGGCACTGCAGATAAACCTGAATACTCGTAAAGCGGCAACCTTTTTGTCCCATCTTCAGGAAGATTATCGATACTCCGTCTTCTTTGTGTTTTCGAGGAAGGTGTGCCATATGCGGAGCTCATACGCGGGATGCCGGCGTATTCGGAGTTTGGGACGGCTCTGTGGAGGCTGCCTAGGATTTCGTCGTGAAGCTCGATAATGTCTGTTAGACTGCTGTACATGGAGAGTCGAAAGCCGGGGTCGACCAGCGATGAAGAAGCAAACAGTGTCAGGTAGGCCTACATTTGTCAACACCCTGGAGGATTACCTCAATATTTCAAAAGGGAAAAACCTGGCGATTACCCACCTTCATCAAAAACTTGACGTCCCCAATATAGCCTTCCTCAGTCTCGATCAGCTCTTCAATAATACGACGACGATGTTTGGAGCGTTCTAGCGTTTCCAGATCGGCCTGTGTCTGTAGTCGGTCGTCTTCGGAGAATCTTGCAGAGCAGGATGCACGGCTGCTACGGTCTGTTTTGGACAGTCTTTTGGATGACCTCGCTTGTTGTCTCCGTGACGATGGCGCAATGCTGGTGCCAGCACTACTGATGCTCGCATCGCGGGTGGCCGAGACGTAGGCGAAGGAGCTGACTGAGGATGAGTTCCGGCGGGAGACAGAGCTGCGGGAGATTCTGTTGGACGTTTCTGACCGCGTCTGGTCACTTTTCTCCAACCGGCGGAGATGTCGTCGTGCGATGCGGCGTCGGTTCAGTGCCTTGACCCATTTGTGGAAAGGCTTTCTCGGTTGGATGCCTGGCACCAGCGGGCCATCCACGCCTGTTGCGGGGTCGTTTTGCGTTTCCTCTGGTGTAGTCCACCGGACGTTGGCATCGGTTGAGGTGTCCCGGCCGGTACCCCGGTATTTGTCGGACCATCGTCCATGGCACATGCTGGCTCTGTCACGACGAGTCGAGGAAAGGCGGCAGTGAGAATGCCAGTCTGATTCTCGGCAGTGCCCTTGACGGCATAGCGGTTTCACACACATTGGCGGCCAGGGTCGAGCGATGTATCTGGACGGATTCGCAACTTGGCGAAGACAGGTGGCTGCCGCGAGTGAGGCCATCTTGGGCTTCGTCTATCGCCATATCCAGGTCATCGGCGAGCGCCACCATTAAAGATGCCGGCATCTTGTCATGTATGGACTAGCAAAAGAAAGCGGACCTCGATACGAACAAATAACTCCAAAAGACTTGAAATGATAATATGAAAGGGAAAAGAGCTGATGCGATAGGTTGAGAGAGACGCGCAGATACCCAAAACACAAAGAGATGAATATCGATTGGGCAAAAGAGGGAAAAGAAGGAGCCCATCGTGAACATCAACAAACTTTGTTGGCGGCATGTGGAAGGTACTGGCTGGCAGAGCTTTCCTCCGTCTGACAGAAAAGTGCACTTGCACAAGGACTCTCCTTCCCCGCCATGAGTCTGAATGTTGAATATGGAAGGAAGAGGCAGATGAGGAAAGAGGCTCCTTCTCGAAATGGCAGGAAGGAAGGGCGAGCCTTTCTTCCGTCGCTGCCCCACTGCATCACGGCGCGACTTCCAAAACGTGGAGCATATCATATACTGAGTATGTGAAGAGTATCTCACAATCAATCGATGGTCCCCTTTGTCCCTTGTGTTCTTGCCACAAATAAAACCAACGTCGTCTTTGTTCATCAGGTGTTGTTTTCTCAAAAGAAGAAAAAAAATAGAGAGCGCCTCGAAACAGCACACTAATTACGGACACTACAGGGCCAGGCACGTGCTTTACAGGTGGCGCTACAGGGCCTGCTTGCACTGAGCCAACCGTCGCCCCGCCGTCACGCGCGTCATTTTGCGGCCTGCCTAGTGCCACAGCGGCATTCTTATGCTGAAAGGAAGGCGCGCCCCGCTACGAAGCGACCTCCTTTGAGTTCCTTGATACTCTTTGACACTGTCGTACTTCCTCACTTTCGATTGAGAAGCAATGCTTGACTTCCCGCAACTGTGCACAGGATTATGGGACTACCATTGAGAATGAACAACATCCACGCGCCCACCGTGCCTTCGGGCCCAACGACTGCCCGCCAGGCGAATGGCAACTCACAGACCCTCTCCTTTGCGGAGCTTCAGCGCAAGAAGGAGAATATGGAGGCCGAGTTGACGGCTCTCGGCAGTGTCTTGGACTCTGTACGTGCTCTGGTCGTCAAGAATGTCAAGAGGAGTATTACTGGCGATCGCCGGCTAACAAGCCTTTCTCTGACCAGCACAATGTTGATATGAACACGCCGCTCCTCACGCCCGACGGGTTTCCACGAGCTGACATTGACGTGGCGCAAAGTACGAAAAGCACACGCTTTCTCTCTACTGCTGACACAACATGAATGAAAGGCTGAATACTGACTGGGTGTGTACAGTACGGACGACACGGTCGCGCATCGTCCACCTGCGGAACGACTATAAGGAGCTGATGGGCACCATCGAGAAGTTCTTGCACGAGCACTTTGCGAGCCTCGACGCAGACGACACAGAGGCACAGGAGGGCGCAGACAATGCAGGCGCTGCTGCTGCCCAAATTCTCCCCGACTCGATCCCAGAGACGCTCGATCCGCCGTTTGCCAAAGTCAACAGCGTTGTTGCTGGCAGCCCTGCCGCTGATGCTGGACTGCAAGCTGGCGATCAGATCCGTACATTTGGCTACGTCAGCCACACGAACCACGATGGTCTGAAGAAAGTGGGCGAGTGTGTGGCCGGGAACGAGGGTGTACGTTATCTTATCTCCTTTCATGCTTTTTCTTTGCCCTTTTCTCCTTTGTCTTGCTCCTGATATTGCCCTTTAGCCCAGCCCATTTGCTAACTAAGTGCCCAGCAACGCATTCTCGTCAAGGTCGCAAGGAGCACAGGCTCGGGTCGCCTGCAAGAGCTCCGCCTGAACCTGACGCCGCGTCGAAATTGGGGTGGGCGTGGACTGTTGGGATGTCACATACTGCCGATATGACGAGCGGCCGTGCTGGAAAGAAAAGGGAGATAGTCGAGGCCCAATTGGGAGCTGTGACTGGCGAGCATGGAGCTGTTGATACCCTATTTGGCAGCTGTGTGCTGATGCACATCGTACTCGTGAGACAAATATGTTGGGTTACAAATTAATCTTACATGTGGATGTGTCTGCGAGAGCTGTTAAGACCAACGCCTGCAAGGCAGCGTTGGGCTCAGCGATCGATCGAGCTATTTTATGTATTCTATTTTCATTAAATTTTATTCAAGCCCTGGCCAGCTGTGGCTCCATGTACCGCCTTCTGCCTGCCCCTCCTGCCTACATACCTTTGCTGACAAAAGCCAACACGTGACCGTCCAATGATGATGATTTTTCCCCCCGCCGACGCCCAACCTGGTTTACGCTAGTCGAAGCTGCCCGCCAAACTGGCGGGCGCCTGCTGCAGCAACAACAGGGCGGGAAAAAAAAACATCATTAAAAAGATTTCTTTCGCCTGCGCTTTCCAACCTCCCTCTCCATTCTCCCTCCTTTTTCCCTCCCCTCTCTCGCCACGATACCCTCACCATATCCCACCCTTACACCTTAAACACCGCATCGCGAAGGTAAGCCCGCTCCCAATGTCCTCCTGACATAAGGCTGTCGTCTGTCCGAATCTTGTCTTTCCCTTTTCACGCCCTTTTTTTGCCGCGCCCATCTTCGTTCAACGGTCCTATCACTCCCCGCCTTTTAGTTTTCTTTTTGGAGGGTCTTTGAAAAAGGGCCCAACAACCAAGAACCGGTTCCGACGACGAATTTTCACCTCTTTTCTCGAGCCGCGATCACTAACAGCCGATCTTTCAGACCGTTTACATCGTCTTCGCTCATTTTTCGGTTTCTTTTGTATCCGCATCTCCACCTGCAATTCGCATCCTTCACCCCTCCCTCATACAACCATGGCTGAGGCCGCCGCCCCCGCGAGCAATGTGCCGACCTTCAAGCTGGTGCTGGTCGGCGATGGTGGTACTGGCAAGGTAAGCCGCTCACTTCGTCATTGCGAATGGACTGTCGACGGCCGGTTATGAGGTGTCCGGGTGGTCTTATCTTGGACAGCCTCGTAGCCGCGCCATTCTGCAGCCCTTTCTTTGATGACGACCATGATGACAATGACATCAATGGCATGCTAACCATGCCGTGCATGCGACTATAGACCACCTTCGTCAAGCGCCATCTGACGGGCGAGTTCGAGAAGAAGTACATTGCCACCCTCGGTGTCGATGTTCACCCTCTGGGTTTCACCACAGTAAGATAACCGCGCCCTTCCGACGACTGCACGCGCAGCGCCATGAAACAGACACGAAGACGTGAAGCTAACTTGGTACCTTCTAGAACTTCGGTCCCATCCAGTTCGATGTCTGGGATACCGCCGGCCAGGAGAAGTTTTGGTGGTCTCCGTGACGGCTACTACATCAACGGCCAGTGCGGTATCATCATGTTCGACGTGACTTCCCGCATCACCTACAAGAACGTTCCCAACTGGCACCGTATGTGACAACCCCCCCCCCCCCCGGCGTGTTCTCGCTTTCGCCTTTTCAGGAGCCCATGTAAATGCACGGTAAACACGAGCTAACCCATTTGACCCACTACAGGCGATCTCGTCCGCGTCTGCGAGAACATCCCCATCGTCCTCTGCGGTAACAAGGTCGACGTCAAGGAGCGCAAGGTCAAGGCCAAGACCATCACCTTCCACCGCAAGAAGAACCTTCAGTACTACGACATCTCGGCCAAGTCCAACTACAACTTCGAGAAGCCCTTCCTGTGGCTCGGCCGCAAGCTGGTCGGCAACTCGGGTCTGGTATGTTATGCGCTCGCAACCCGCCCTCGTGTAGCTCTGCCCAAAGCTTGACACACTAACAATGCACCAGGAATTCGTCGCTGCCCCGCTCTGGCTCCCCCTACCGCTCAGGTCGACGAGACTCTGCTCGAGCAGTACCGGAAGGAGATGGACGCCGCTGCCAGCATGCCGCTGCCCAACGACGACGAGGATGACGACTTTTAAACGATTCGACACAGTTTCTTTTCCTTAAATGAAGTCGGCGGTAGTGCTTTCTTTTCGATTTCATCGGCATGGCACACAGGGAGGTGGTGCGCACGAGCGCCCGTTGCCGCTGCCTCCGCAATATTTGGACAACCCCCAGCCGGAGCGTTGCGGCAAGGGGCGCCGGACGATGGCTCGACGACGCTATGACGATTGCGCGGGGGATTTTGCTTCTTATAGTTCTGTTTGCAACGACGAAAGAAAGGATAGATAGACCCAAAAACGGAATGAATAGTGCAAGAGTCGGAACCACCTCCACAAGTCACTTGAAAGACCCAACATGATGAGATGAGCAGACGTGATTTACGAGACGGAGACACAATCCTCGACAAAGGAAGAGACAGCCGGGCGGACAAGGCTGCAAAGTCTTGCCCCAGTGCTTAAAGTTCTTAATATTCCTCTCTGTCATTTCCAAGAGATACCAAAGCCACTTACTTTTTCAGTTTCCATGGCCTTGTGGCTCTTTGTCTCTTGCACAATTCATCATCCAACTTGCCCGAGCAATTGGGCCGTAGATGGAGAAATACGTGGTATAAGCTTTGTTTTATTCAAAACACGTCGTTTCACATGAGACAGCACAATTAAATACCGGCGCACAGAAACGCAATGACTTCTTTCCACTGGGTCCAGCCAACACTCAGCCGTGTCGTTGTGCTGCCCATTCGCGGTTCCCCAAGAAGGCGGTGAGCGTTCCTTCCTCGCTGGGCTTTCTTCCAACTTCGTCATTGCAGAGAGTGGCGGGCATGCTTTTTTTTTCGCCAGTCTTTAGCGGGTAGTATCCCCTGGCACCTGTTGAAGAGGCGCTTTTCATTGTTTGGTGTTGGTTCTTAGGGCCCCTGGGCCCCTGGGCCCCCTGTAACCTGCTCCTTTGCTGCCCTCTCTTAGTCGAGGGGGAGGCTTCGCTCAGCTTCGCAGCAGTTCGATGTTGCCCCACACTGTCAATATTTGTACAGTGTCTGTGTGTTTGACACTGTGTCTTCTTTTTCAACGACGTCTGGTGAACATGTCTGGACAGTATTGAGTGTTCGACGCGATTATATCGACAAATTTCACATCATAGCATTCTAAAGCTTTTTACCTTATAACTAATGATCTCACAGTCGTGTACTTGCCTTTATGCTATTGGAAGGACTCGCGGTCAATCGTACAGCCTCGTGCATAAATCCAGTTCGGGGTCAATATGTACCGTTGATTGATTCTCTCGGCCACCGTGTCCATGGCATATATATATATATTGGGACATCTAATCTTGACTATCTTTAGGTTGTTTTACGAGCGTATATAATTTGAGGCTCCTTCTGTATTCTTGAGCCACTGCGAATTCGCGAAATGTTATCCTACTATCAGCTTTTGAAGTGTATTTCAATCCATTTTCTGTAAATTTTACTGCTCGCGAAGAGCCCCTACAGAGCTCGCAAAAACATACAAAAAAGCAAAAAAGCACATCTGCAACGACGAAAATGCAATACTCAAAGCAGTTGTTTTTACTACAAACCTTAATTTTGACGGTCTTACTCATGGGCTGCCCGGAACAACCGCCACCAGAGACGAAGCGCACTCGCAGCCCCGGGTTTCGCGATGCTTTTGCAAACGACACGTGTTTCAAGGTGACGATCTCGGACATTGCCACTGTTCAATACCAGAATGAGGGTTCTATTTGTGAAACTACGCCAGGTGTCAAGGAGCTTGTCGGGTTCGTTGACGTGATTGACGAAGCCGGTGGTAGTGCGCAGAACAGCTATTTCATCTGGTTCACGGAGGCCTGGTGCAACGCCGACACGGCACCGCTCACGCTGTGGCTGAACGGCGGATCGGGATCAGACTCACTGCTGGGTCTATTGGGAGGTAAGTTTTCCCTTGAGCAGTTGCAGTGTGTTGTTGACTGACGAGTTCAGAAATCGGGCCATGTAAGGTGACGGACACAATGCACAAGCTATCAGTGGTCTGAAGTGTCCAACATTCTGTTTCTGTCTCAGCCGGCGCGCGTAAGGGTTTCATATCATTAAAATATCAGACGCACAATAGCAATGGCAGCTTTGCATCGGTCAGCAACACGTCAGAAATGGCTTCCATTGCAGCCTGGGAAGTGTTGCAAGCGTTTATGCAAGCACTGCCCACATTGGACTCAAAAGTCAAGACAAGGGCGGTTTACTTATGGACCGATAGGAACGCAGTAATTACATGTACTCCGTACATGTACACACAGCCAGGGAATGTGATCAAACTGCCACGATGCTGACACCAAAAATATGCAGCTGTGGCGGCCGCTATGGATCAAGTCGGTATCCCTCTCCAAAACGTGAGTACTCTAGCTGTCTAGCTCCATTGACATAGTATAGCTTTCTTTCGGTACTTTCACGACATGAACGAAAAAATAAAAAACCGGGTCGGCGACGATTGGCATTCCTCTCGAGCTTGGAACGTTGGGCATTGGCAGTGGCACTATCGACGCCCTTGCTCAATCTCTTAAGGTGCGTGTGAATGCCTCCTCTGAAAGGGCTGCAGCCTAATTCGCAGCGGACTCGCAGCGCTGCATTTCCCGGAGTTTGCAGCAAACAACACCTATAACATCTCCCTCGTTCCGGACAAAGGTGCGTTTGGACGCCAGAAACGTTTGCCCTCTCTTGATTCACAAGAAATAGAAGGTGCTGCAAGATCGCTGATATGGCTGCTCTCACAGCCTCACACTACATTAACTCTGCCTGCCACATGCTGAACGGATGCATCGATCAGGTGCAGCAATGCCGCGAGGCGTATCTGCAAGACAGGCAAAGGTTGGTACCGTACTAGCCCGTGCTTGAGAGTTGTTTACTTTGGCTTTGATGTGCTTGCTTGTCGCTTGCCTTTACAGTCTTCCCCAAATTGCTGATTAGCAGTGTATGGCATCGTATGGGAAGAAACAAGATGAATGCATTCTTGCTAACCGGTCAAAGCCCCAGTACCATTGCTCGCTGCGCTGAAGCAACATCCATGTACATGTGTAAGTGGGCCACGTGCCTGGCAAAGCTCATCGGCAACTTCCAGAAAGCATTTTCGATCTCGACGGCCGGCTGGCTAATACCGAGTATATGAGCGTCCATTCCAGGCCGGGAGAGCGTAGAGGGCCCCTACTGCTTTTTCCGGCAGCCAGAACATGTACATGCACGGTATACGCCGGCCGGCAGACGACACGATCGTCCCTGGATGCGTTTGTGGATTTCCTATACCTGCCCGCGACTTTGGCGGCTCTGGGCGTCGACAGCATACCGGAGCTCAGCACGGCGGCCGCGTCGACATCATCGTTGTCGTCGTTTGTGTATGCCGTACGACGTAAGATACATGTACAGAGCGAGACAGTGTACAACGCCTTAACGGAGTACACGCGCGCGAGATTACGTCTTGTCCACTTTTCTGGCCGATCTCGAGTATCTGCTTGAGAACGGCATTCGCGTGCTGTGAGAGTGACATACCGGGCGTCATGGGTGAAGATGGAGATGAGATCACGGTGCAAGCTTTTGGGCTGCACGTTGTTCGCCCTTTCCCCCCTTGTCTAGCAGCCCTTGCTAACCTTCTTCTCCTTTTATCGACTTTGTACTTTGATGCATGGCGATGCCGACTACATTGCCAGTTGGTGCGTGTAAATCGTGCAGCGTAAAAAGGCAGCTGCACTTGTACGAGTACACAGGTTAGGCGGCGAGGCGGGCTCCCTTGCCCTCTCTTATCCACAGTCGTTCCTGTTCCAGACCACGCCCTACACGCTGCTTATTTTTGACGATCCAGAGAGTAGCCCGGACAGTCCTGGCCATGGCAATGGAAGTCTCCAGCTCCAGGGCAAGGTGTGCGAGCATGGCAACCTAAGTTTTGCCGTTGTGTACGACGCCGGGCACTTTCTGCCGCTCGACAAGCCTGCCCTCGCTCTCAAACTGTTTCGACACGCCGTGGCCAGCCTCCATCTGCCGACGAGTCGTGGTCCCGCGAACAGCACGGCCGTCCCCTTTGTACCAGACTCGCCGTTGTCAGCTGCATTCGCACACAGTCATCACAGCACATCCAATCTCGCCCGGGCCAGAAAGCTTGTGACGCGACATGGATGTTGAAGTCTTCACGGGGAGAGAGAGAGAGGGACGACGCGACCCCGCGTCCTTTTTATACCCTGCATGGGACAGGAGAGCATGTCCAGTTGATGGGCGGTGAGAGTGAGCAACAGGAGAAATGTGGGCAAAAGATGAGAACTGCTGTAGGCTAAAGGAACAGGCTCGATATGGAGTCGACATGCACTTTAAGATTGAGTGCTCGGGCCAAGACGATTTCCTTCGTGCCAAGGCAGCGTTGGATGGCGTCTGTGGTATTTTCCAGCATGGCAGGTTCTTTCTTGCGAGGCCAGCGGCGCGTCGTTGATGTACTTTGTCGTGTTGCAAGGGGGCGGGCCTGCCTGGCTGGTCCGGTCCGGTGAGGTAAGATACGTTCTGCAGACCTTGAAAGAAAATGACTTAAGGGAGGGGTCCGTGTCTGTTTGAGGTTTACCTTTCGTTGCAACGAAGTCCGCAAAAGAGTACCTCCGCAGGACAGAAAGAGGCAAGAGAAGAGCGAGACGCAACAGGGAGTCGTTGTGGGAAGAAGAGGGAAGGGGGAAGGGGGGCAGGGCAGGAAGGCGCTGCTGGAGCTGGGACCCGCCGGCACGACGACGACGCGACCCAGCAAGTTGCAAGTCTTACGGTACTGTGCTCCTGCCTTGCAGCGAACAACGCAGGTCGGACGAACACTAATTTACAGGAAAGTGCCATTGCATATGCGTAGAGGCAGTTGCCCAAAAATCAATTGAGCGGACAAAAGCAAGAAAATGGGAAAGAGACAGAAACAACACGGGCAGTCACGACTGACACGATTGCGCGCTTCTACGATGTAGGTGAAGGAAATGGAAAGAGGGGGCGTCTCATTAAGATGGGGACTGGGGGCTGGAAACAAACGCGCTCCAAAAGAGCTCTAAAAAGGGCTACTTAGTCTCAAGCTCTCTGCAATTAGAGTCGTCCGGTCAACCAGCCCGGCGGGTCTGTTTGCTTAATTGCCTATTTGGGGCATAAGAGCTTTCAGCGCGTCTCTTGATTGGCCAACGCGAATAATATGAGAAAAGGCACGAGCACAAGTGGGGCTGCCCGCTGCGTCACGTAAAAAGTTGCTGCAGGGCAATCTTGCTCTTTCCCATAATCCAGACATGCCGCAGCACCTTCCACTGCAATGCAAAGTACCGGCAAGCACGACCCAGGTCAACTCCCCAAACAACTGTTTCTTGAAAGTAGCAAAGGGCAAGGAGATGCAAAAATAAAAGACGCGCGTAAAAAGGGAATAGACACGCCGACGAGGAAAGAACGAATGGTCTCAGGCTTGCAGTCGGAAAGAGGAGGGGCGTGGACAATGAGCGATTGAAAACAGCATTTACGAAGTAAAGTGTCAACCTAGTACATAGGGAAAGTGAGGGGAGGTACTCAGGTACTCAGGTAAGATACTCTAAAAACTTAAGGAGTACGTCGTACTTTACTGCATTGGGGGTTTAATATGCACGAGAAATGGAAACACTAAGTAGACACTCCGCAGCAATGCTTGCTGGGGCCACTCTGCCACTGCATTCTGAATCCACTGCTACAACACGCTTCGCGGTTCTCGTGTCTCTTGTATATCGTATATTTTGTGGGCGTCTTGGAGCGCTTTCTCGTGTCATGCCAGATCCGCTTTACCAATCGCGCTTGCCTTACCTCTTGGTCGTTGCTTCTCTTTTCTCTCTTCTCTTTTTACTCCTCCTTCCTGCCCTTGAATCCTGATCTCGTCCGATCTCTCTTTCCTCTTTCCTCTTCCCTGCTTCTTCGTTCCTTCCTCGTATGCTTCTTTCCCAGAGCGACGCGTCCAGCACGCTTCCACTCGTTAGACCCCTCTTCCCCTTCTCGACTGCGTCCTCGCCTTGTGTCGTCTCCTCGTCCTCTTCGTTTTCTTTTCTCGTCAACATCTCCCCACCCGCCATGGAGTCCGAATTGCCCGCCACGGCCGTGGCCACCCGTACCGACGGCGACGCGTCCAACGAGCCTCTCACCTCCTCACCACGAAGCAGCGATAGCAGCACCATCGACAAGGCCGACGAGTCCCTCGCCCTTTCTTCTGACGCCGGGGACCAGAGTATGCTTCGGCATCCCAAGGGCAAGCGGAAACGGACTGCGTAAGTATTTGCCCGGACGCGTTCTTCTTCTATTCATTCTTGTATCACGACGTTCGAGTTTTTTTTGGGTCCTCATTTTGCATTTATATATGCACTGTACAGGTTTTAACTGCCTGCAAATTCTCGGAGGTGACGCGGCTAACATCTGTTACCCCCCAGTGCCGCAGACAAGAACATCCTCGAGGCCGCTTACCTGTCCAACCCCAAGCCCGATAAGACTGCGCGTCTGGACATTGTCAGTCGAGTGTCGTTGAACGAGAAGGAGGTCCAGGTATGTAAACATATCTATCGATATATCATGGGAGACATGGAATACATGGCAATGTCTTCAAGTCTACTTGACGCGCTTCGACGCGACCTATGCCGCGTGCTGACATTGCACTTCACTAGATTTGGTTCCAAAATCGGAGGCAGAATGACCGCCGCAAGTCCCGCCCTCTCTCACCCCAGGAGATTGCCGCCCTCCGGTACGGTGGTATGCACGCCCTTTCTTCCGACCCGACAACACCCTTTGGCCACGCCCCTCTCTCTCAGCATTCTTCCTTCTCCGACGGCCATGGCGCGTCTTCGCCCCCGCACTACCAGCAGTTTACCTCCGCTTCTATGCCCGTTATAATCCCCTCAACGACACCCGCTTCTTCTCCTGAGATTGGTCCTTGGATGCCCGACGCGCTCGCCCAACGCCAGCAACGCGGACTGGCACACGGCCGGAGTGCCGCGTCTGACAGCGGAGCACCCGCTGCCGCCCAGACGCCGTCTGGTCCCCGCTCCTTCTCTAGCTCCATCAGCTCCGTCGGCTACCTGGCCAATCGCTGGAATATGCACAGCTCACTCTCTACGCCGTCCTCCTTGAGTGGAGGTAGCGGCCCATCACCGAACGGTGACAACTCCCGGGACGAGTCCGTGAGACTCGAGCCCTGTGCTCGCCCCTCCTCATCAGCAGCTGTTCTCCCCCCACCATCTCAGCAGCAACATCTCCCCGCACAGCAAGCTCAGCAGCGCCCCTTCCGTCTCTCTCTTTCCCTGGAAGGCAAGGCTGAGGTTATTGCAGGCCAGTCGCCATCTCCTCCCCGGCGTTTGCCTCCTCCCAACCCACTGTTGCTATCGGCAGACGGACGAGCAGCAGCAGCAGCAACGGCAGTGATAGCATGCTCCCGTCTCTTCCCGCTATTCGCCGGTCTGGTCTCAGCCGCAGCCAGTCGGCCCTGCCTAGCCTAGGCCTTACCCTCCCGCCCATTTCTAGCCTGACGAACTCGCTTGAGAGTGGATCGGCTCCTCACCCCATGCCCCAGCCCTCCCACCCGCCTCGTCTGCTACGGGTCGCTCGCGTGACGTGCACGCGTGGGAGTCCGTTTGTGACGCAGATACACGCGTTGACGACGAGCTCAGCGCCCACGCTGAGCAGGAGGCGAGCGGCTCGGCCATTGCCGCCATTAGCCTGCTGCGCTCAACATCTTCGGCTAGCAACTCGTCAATGACGTCGAACTCTTCTGTTTTCCAGCCCAACGGCCACAAGCGTAACGTGTCGTCCCGGTCAGGTATCACAAGACCGGGCATGAAGCGTGCCAAGCTTGGCCGCGCCCTGAGCAGTGTTGCCCGTATGCAAAATGTCGCCAACACCCGCGAGGAGACTGGCAAGGACAAGGTGTGGGTCGACGATGAGAAGAAGAAGAAGCTGAAGCTGTCTACACTTCTCTCTGGAAACGACTCGGACAAAGAGAACTGGAGCCCGGATGAGGATGGCCGTCCCAGACACAGCCAGCTGTCCTCGAGCAGCCTTGGAAACGGTGGCCGTCGACCTCTGCCCTCGTCTCGGAACGGCTTGCAGCAACGGTCCGTTCTGGGCGAGGGTGGCAAGGGCAACAAGAACGCCCAACTCGCTTCTCGGATGACTGGTGGCAAGGGTGCCACTTTCAACGCTGCCGATATCTACGAGGACGGCCGCTCTCCGCCAAAGCGCGCCCAGCTGTCCCGTGCCGCTACTGTTTCTGCCCCGGATGACGTTGAGCGCTTTATGCGTGGTGCTCAAGTCAGCCCGAGCAAGAAGGGCGACATGGACTGCATTGCTGGTCTCCTGTCACTCTCGCAGGGTAACTGGCGTTGAAACCACGATTGATCGGGCTGTTTGTTTACAGCACCACTCCAGGCAAACAAACCTCGACATACCACAACAGCGCGACACTGTTTGCTTAATAGCCATGCCCAACGAACTAAAAAGATACCAATCGATTGGCGCCAACGATCACAATAAGACGGTACTGGGCCAACCCAGAACTGACGAGCCACTTGTACACTACTTGGCTGATGCCGGCACGCACACACGAACATCCATCCACTACACAAACAATACCAAAAAAGCGGTCATCTACGTGGGAAACCGGAGTTTTATCCTATCTACTCAAGGCGGCGGGCCATTTTTCTTACTCTCTTCTTTCTCTGTAATACCAACACGTGAGGTTTGGGACATTTTCTGGGTCGGTTGCGCAACATGTAATGTTGGATACGATTTACTACCACTTTTTCTTCTTCTCTTATTGACGAATATCTGTGCTCTTTCAGTTTCCTTTGTCCTGTCCCTTTGATCTTCTACGTCTCTCACTTTCTTTCTCTCTCTTTTCGTTCCTCTTTGTTTGGCTCTCTCTTCCTTTTACTCGAGCCGGTGTTTGCTATCCCTTTTCTTTTTACGTGACCAAGGGATCTGATCTGACTTTCATCTTCTCTCATTTTTGTCAAGAAAAACAACAACAACGATATAAACGGTCGTCCAGGGCTTTATGTCTTATTCTCATTACCTACTCTCTTTCTTTTTAACTGGGTCAGTCGCTGGGCTAGCTAAGAGTGAAAGGGTTTCTTGGCGCTTGGGGCTTCTATATATGTTCGATGTATGTCGTACAAAAGGGCTGTTTCTTTCTTGCTCCCCATCTGTCTCTGAACACGGTCTATTTCCTTTGTCATCAAATCAAATATCAATAATATTAACAAATTTTCAAATGCAATACGTCCCTTCCTCTATTTCTGACGAAGCGAATCTGTCTGTTTCTTTCTTTCTTCAATCATTTGAACTCTACGTGAAGTAATAAAGGTTTGTGAATGAGCGCGCACGAGTTCCCGGGCAAACAAGCAAATACAAACAAAAGAAGTCTTTAACAGGCTAGGTACAACAAAAAAATGAGATGGAGAGAAAGCAAAAGGGATGATGAGAAATGTGCGCAGTCCTTCAAAGAAAATGGTCGGTCGTATCAATCATGGGCAAAAAGGAAAAAAAAAAGGTAGAGTGCTAGATGTTGGCACCCCATGAAGGCGAGGAGGCCTCAAGGTCTCGACTCGCAAGAGCACTGTCGTATGGTTCGACGTGCTTTGGGCATTGGCAATATATGCAACCATCTATAAGGAGATATATGCAACGCTTGCTTATATAAATAAAAGAAAATCTGATCACATGCCGAGGAGACTCATCTGCCGCCGCAGAGGGCTGGCAGCGACACTGCCCTCCTCGCTGGCATAATAGCCGGAGTCGGTGTCAATGTCCCAGTCGGCCTCGTCTTTGGAGGCCAGATCGCTGGTGCTTTCACCCAGGCCGGCATCAAAGCCTTTCTGGGTGGCAGCACGCGTATTCCAGCGCAGGGTGCGTGAAACCGAGTTGAACCATTCAGTGTCCGTGCGAGTAACAGTGGGGAAAGGGTACTGCGAAGCAGTGATGGTGACACAGTCGCCCGGCTTCAGTTCGACGCGGCCCTTGCCATCAAAGGCACAGTACGCTGTGGCACGGCTGTTGCGCGGAATGGACACGCGAAGGAGCATCGTATCCGAGAGCACCATGGGACGAAACGAAAGAGTATGAGGGCAAATTGGAGTAAGCAGAATCGCTGGGATGTCCGGGTGCACAAGAGATCCGCCGGCGGACAGAGAATAAGCAGTGGAACCTGATAACGTGTGTTAGTACTTGAAAGCATATGAAAGGGGCGGTGAGACAATTTTAAGGTTGGAGAAGAAAACTTCTAGCGGCTTACCTGTCGGTGTGGAGAAAATGCAGCCGTCAGCCTGGACGACAGTCAAAAGCTCGTCGTCGCCGTACAGCTCCAGGTTGGAAACATAGGGCGACGGGCCACGGTCGATGACCAGCTCGTTGAGGACCTCAAACTGCTCACCCTCCTCAGGCTGCTCGCCAGGAGTGGTGCCGTCGCGGTAGACAGTACAGGTGAAGCGCATGCGCAAGTTGACACGCATGCCCTCGTTGCCCATGATGCGGTCAAGGTGGTAGCGGAAACGCTCAAACTCGAAAGTCGTGAGGAAACCAAGACTTCCCAGGCTGAAAGACAGCACTGGAGGCACAACACGCTGGAAGAGCCATGATGTGAAGAGGACGGTCCATCACCGCCTAGTGTGATGACGAGGTCAAATTTCTCAGGCTGGCTCCAGCATAGATCGGGAGTCCAGTACCGGAGCATGGACTCGAAGCGAGGGTCGGCAGCCACGAGGCTGGAAGCACCAAAGCGCTTCGAGTTGCGCAGCTTGGCATCGACGTAAACATTGACGCCGACATCCGAACCGTAGCGAGGGGTCGAGAGCAGCCACTGTGCAAGCTCCCGTGTCAGGACAACGAGCTGGTTGTCGCGTGCCTTTGTAACAATCATGATGTTGCGCACAGCGCGGCGAATGGGCCGGCGCTGCAGCTGTTTGGAAACCTCGCGGACTCCCGTAGCCGTCTGCACGAGGCGGGAATGCGACATGTACTCGTCGTTCTTGATTTCTTCCAGAACCTTTTCAATGTCGACAGCATCATCGAAGCGCTGGTGGTAGTAGCAGGGCGATTTCAGCCCAGAAAAGGCGGCTGCCGCGGCAGCTGTAGTGGGAGTGGCATTGTTGCGCGAAGCCAGGTCGTTGAGCGCATCGCAGAGCTGTTGTGATGACGACTCCTTGCCGGATGCAGGCTGGAATTGCGCAGTCGCCGGCGGCTGCAGCGATGTCGGCTCTTTGGCGGCTGGTTCTCCACTAGCAGCCGGCTGGCTGTCCGAGGCCACCTCGACAACCGGCAGCGAAGCCTGCATGGTGGCGTTCAGCACGCTGCTGAGAGAAAGGGCTTCGGGCTTGTGGTTTCGTGCGACAGAAGCAAGAGCCTTGATGATTGTTTGGCGGGGGACCGAATCAAGAGTTCCGTGGTGGGAGCGGGCCGACTGAGGTCTGCACAAAGCGGCGGGCTTGTCTAGGCAGTCCACGAGCGTCTGTTGGTTCTGTTGGTTCCCTTGGTCCTGGAGCTGCGAATCTGACTGGCCCAGAAGATCGGTAATGGACGACGGGCTGTCACCGGCGACAAAGGACGATGGCGACGTAGTGTTATAAGAAGTCCTGGGACGTTGTTCCGTGGGGTTGTCGATACGATTAGTTGAAGTGCGAATCAGCGACTCCAGCCCTTCAAGAGGCGTCGTGTGCGCCAATGCAGGGTGGATTGCGGTCGTAGGCGAGGAAACCCGGCTAGCCATTGTATTTTCCCTCTTTTTTTCCCTGCTGATCTCTGGCTGTGTTTATACTTTTCCCGCTGGACAGCAGGCGGAGTTTAGGTGGTTGGTATTGCCGCCGGCCTGAACCCTAGAAAAGGCGAAAGAAGGGTATCTCGGAAGGCTTCTAGCGGTGAGTGCTCGCTAACAAGATTGCGAACAATAACGAGCAATCCTGCTAGAGGAAAGTTTGCAAGTGCTGGGAGGGACTCGTGGAGACTCTGGAGAGGGGGTGACACAACTTGTCCGGGTCTGGACACCGGTGGGGAAGGCGGATGGTAGTCTGGCCGCGGAAGGCCTGGGAATAGAATCGCAGAGAATCTAGCGATGTTAGCAAGTGCCAAAAGACTCCCTCCTGGGCTGCTGTCTCTCTGGTAAGATAATCTTACAAGAAGGATCACCCTGCGCTAGTTTGCTAGCCCACGCACTGTTCTGAGCTTACAGATTCCAGAGCGAAAGGAGGAGGCGATCTTGCAGCCGAAGTCCGTCTAGCTTCGAGATGGAGTAACACGCTCAGACTTTCCGAGGCGAGGTCCGCTTCCGATGGTCTTAATATAGTCTATCCGAGGACGCACACTATGAGCGAGAATTTGTTAGTATTTATCTCACAGTTCCCATATTGACACTTCCTTGGATGGGATTATTTATAGAGGCCAATTAATGGAACAACCCTCCTCAATCCCATCACCGGGTCGCCGGCCTTGTTTGTGTCCTGCAATATGCAGTAGGCGGGATGTGTTGGTCTTGGCTTGGGTCCGCACTCACAGGAAAAAAAACTGCGAGATCGAAAATGGCGAGCGCACAGCACTGATTGGTCGAAAAGAGGAAGCGTAAGGTGAAAAAAGTGCGGGAGGCAGACCGGCTGGACCGTTGCAGAGGACCGTGGGTTGCTGAAGCTGATGAGTTGTTGCTGCAAGCGAGTCGTGTGATGGCTGAAAAACGGAACAGAACCGGCGCGAAATGTTGCACGTGTGATATATAAAAGCGACCGGGCGCGATATCAAAAAGAGAAGAGGATGAAAAGAAGCAAAGAAAGGTGAGCAAAAGAGCTAAACGAACAAATGCGGCGCTCTGGGTATGGCTGGAAAGGAAATGCAATGTGACGAATCGAGAAAACTGAGTGTTGAGCTTCGAAGCTGACTGGCGGGCAGTTCTGGAATGGATGGTGAAAAGATGTGCTTCCTGCAGGTCCTATGCACTGTGACAAATCTGAAAGTAGGATAGACAAAAGAGAAGAATAAGTGTAGGACAAAGGTAAAAATACGGCAAAAAGATGCAAAGGGCAAAAGCGGTAAAGTCTAATCAATAAGAGAGAAAAAGAAGACACAAGGCAACGAGAAAGATAAAACGAAATCTAAATAAAGCAACGAAAGCAAGCAACAGTCAGAGCTCCAGAGCTCGTCGGTGTTACGGCGCAAAAGGGAAGTGGAAAGGGACGAAAGGGTGCTGGGCCGACTGTGAAGAGGTCTGGAGAGAGAAGAGAAGAGCCGGGAGGAGACTCACGATAGCAAAGCATTGGACGAGCCGTTGGCAGTTAAATACGGAACTGGCTCGAGGTCTTTGCTCTGCGGTCTGTCCCTTCGCATCCTTTGCGCGAGATCACCGTCGTAGCTCTGTACGGAGTATGTGCATGGAGATCTGTCGCGGGAGCACAGGGGTGGAAGATAGGGGTGTTGATATGGGACTGGCCGGGGCTGCCGTCCCTTCCACCAGAGAGGGCCCCGGACGTATCTTGATGCTTCTGGTGCTCCATCCACAAGTGGGTTTGTTTGACAAGCGTCGATTGCTTCCTTGACTTGCCAAGACCTCCCGATGTCCCTCTGTTGACGAAACCCCCTTTTCATCCTGTTTTGTCTGCGCCTTTGGCGCCGGCAGTGTGTTGACAGAAGAATAAAAATAGCCAGGCCGTTTGCCATTATGATAGAGAAGGACTGTTCTCCGTGGCGTTCGAAGTTCAAGCATTTCGACTTACCAGAAACGGCGATACCCTCGCTCGTGAAAAGCGGCTCTTCAATTTGGCTCTTTAGCTGGACCCTTTGAGCTTGGCCCTTGAGCTGGGCCACAGACTCTCGGGCCGTTGTGATGGTGGCGCTTGTGCCAAACGGCAGTGGATACGGGCAGCTTCACCCGCGATCAGTCTCGACTTGAAGTCTTGTTCTGGTGGTTTTGCCATCTTATCGTAAAATTCATTGGCCTTTCTTTCCTTTCCTTTCCCTCGCTTCCATTCCTTTCTCTTTTCTCTTCCTCCTCGACGATCGGTTTTTTCTGGCCGTCATTCTCGTCGGAGCTGTTGCTTTGCGTGAGAAGAGTCGTTTGTCGTGGTGATCCTGGCGAGACGGGGGCGAACTGCAGGGATCTGTTCAGATCAATGTGTGTTTTGGTAAGGGTGGAAGGGGATGAAAGACGTGGCGGGACTGGCCAGGGGGCTCCTGTTCGACAGGAAGGAGACAAGCAGAGTGGCAAGGCTGCCCCTTCCCGTTGTGTCTCAAGCTCCGCAAGGCAGGGCTTAAGTGGCTCCTGCCGTCTAGGGTCGGACACGATACTGTTTCTGCGGGCTACCCCTTCCCTAACCCTGTGCGTGTTTGCCCGTGAGCCCTTTGCTCTTTCCATGAAGTTTAGTCGTACAGGCGACAGAATTTAGTGCAAGTACGGATGTGAAGGAAAGGAAGGAGCAAGGTGAGAGGTGTGATTGGACAGCGTTTCCCGTGTGGTCTTGCCAGTCGTAACGGTTCTCTTACCAACACGCTCTTGCCATGCGAGCCATGCGAGCCATGCTATGTCAACATGTTTGACGGTGAAGAGCGAGATACCTCCTCCTTTGTCCGCTTTTTCCACGCATATCCCTGTCGCTCGTTCTTGCCGCGCTCATTTATTGTTGATGGGGAAAGTGCGATATGTCTTACGAAGCACTGAGTATGTACGGAGTATGGAACGTCGTAATACTTTCCTCATAAGTTTGACCCGTGCGGATCACACTTCGCTGCTCTAGCGCGAATCAATTACCACATGTATCTTACATTACTCCGTACGTTGTGGAGCTGGGGGTGCAAGCAACTAATACACTCCAGATGCACAGAAACACAAAGGAAAAAGAGAAGAGGCCCGAGACGGTGACAGAGTCCCTTCCCCACCGTGCCGCTGGGAACGGCGGCCCCGCTGCTTGCGCCTTCCCTTTGGGTTCGTTGCTTGTTCTTTCCCATCTGTGCCTTCCCTCTTCGCCGGTGATCGACCAAAAGGGTCGATGTCTCATTTTCAACTCTCAGAAACTGTGTGTAAGTGCTCTTTTCCCGATGGCTCTTTCCTTTTGGCTTTTCGCTCTATCGTACTCTTTCCTTATTCTAACCCACGTGTTTTGGCACTACACTGCGACAGGACAGGAACGGCAGGACCGTCCCAAACCAATGCCAAGACCGGGCATATTAATATTGTTCCTGGCACAAAGGGGGGAAAGAGCAGCAATAACACGCTCGTGATATGCCACTGTCGCACTCACTCTCGCACATGCAAAATAAAACACACAGTTGCACTGCAACGTTTTACGGAGGATTTTTGTTTGAATGCTGTTTTCGCTTCTCCTCCATACTTTGTGTCTGCCTGTGGAATATTCTACCCTCAGGCCCTGTGGGTTTTTTGTGCAGCCCATTGAGAGCGGAGCCCTGCTGTCTCATCTGGGAGGACCCTCTGGACCATGGGCGCTGAGTGGACTGGAGAGATGAAACGGGTGCCTTTTTTGCTACCAAAACACCCCTAGATACCCCTAAGCACCTCTAAGCATCCCAAAAATATCCACGAGAGAGGCATATCCCAAACACAACCGTGCCAGCTAGACCCACCCGCCTGCTCGTTTGAGATAAGGCAAAAAAGGCGAGAGGACTGGGGGAACAGTTGCTCGCAACAACGTTAGACGGAGAAAGGAGAGAGCAGAGAAGGAGACAAAAAAGATGTCTGAAAAGAGAAGGCTGGGAATCGAGGATAGGGGCGCAACGGCGCAACAGCGCAACAGACAGGGCTCGGCTTGAATTTGGGAGCTCGCATGGTATCGCAACTGTGTTGCATCGTGACGAGGCTCGTCGCTGTTGACGTGGCCTGGCAAATCAAACGTTGCCCGAGTGATGACCCTGACCACTTGTCTCAACGGCTGGATCCAAAAATAGGAGACAAGTTTGATTTGTGACGAAATGTGACGAAGTTGTTGAGAAAAAAGATGCAATCAGCATTGCAAAGCCGTCGCATCACGTAGCCGCTGGAGGAAGAGGGCCAAACGAAGAGAAGGCTGGGTTGCACTGTCGGTATCTGTGCCGGGAGAGACTGCCTCGCCTATCTCTCCCTCACCCAGGGCCCACCGGCCGCTTCCTTCTCTTTTCTTCCCATGGTCACCGTTCGCAGCCGCCGGTGCTGTTTCTTCTCCTTCTCCTTCTGATTTGCTTTTTCTTTCGTCGTCTTTATTTTGTCGCCCTTGGCACAACGAATACAAGTCGTTAGGTCGATTAAGTGCGGGAATCCGTGCCACTAAGCTCTCGTTTTACGTCGAAATCCGCGGCCTAGCCTTGCATGAGTTGCGCTTCGTGGAGACGGTTCGTGGCCCTCGCATCGTCTGTTGTGCGTCATGCATCGTGCACATCAGTGCAGTCCGCAGCCTAAAGGAGGCAGGAAGACCGGCACAGATGTCGAGCTCGAAGCTGTGCCCCAAGCTGTGGATACCGTGCCCCAGAAAGCGACTTAAAGAGCGAACAACGTCGCATGTGAAGAGATGATGGGCAAACAAATCATTCTCTTGGTGTAGCCTTCCACTTGAGGGCATCCTCGAGCTTCCCTTGGACCGTCGAGCGGAGGAAACCACGGAGGTCGGGGCCGTCATTGTTGCCGTTGCTGTCGAGCGCCATGCCGTCGCCGGATGCGTCGACAGGCTCTGCGGTCTGGCAGCAGATCTTCTTTGCCACCGCAAGAACATCGTCCCACTCGCCCATGCTGAACTCGCCCTCGCTCTCGGCGAGCAGAAGCGTATCACCCTGGGCCGAAAAGGCAAAGACGTGCGTCGACCGAGCGATCGAAGCGTCACGCGGCGAGAAGCTGCTAACAATCTTTGTCTCGGTGCTGTCGCTCGAGACCGGCAGGATGGCCAGAGATGTGGCCGTTGCCGTGGTCCGCATGGGGATGCTAGCCGAAAGCAAGGCCAGGACAGCGCTCTGAAGAAGAGCTGGCAAAACACCCAGGTTCTGGAATTGTTAGCTGGTGCAGTTGTAAGATAAAGGTCCAGGCAGAGAGAAGCACGCACCAGGCCAGGAGTGTTCAGCCGTGTGTTGACATAGTCGTTCTCCGGTGCGGACTGCACTTGCAGAACGACTTGAATGAGACAACGCGGAAAGTCTTGCACAAGAATGATCTCTTGCAGCGTCTTTTGCAAAACAGACTCGAGATGGCGTTCACTAGGACCTATATATGTGAGAAAGAAGCGTATGGTGAGCAGAGTGGGCTTGAGACAGTAATCATATGTTCAACGAACGATGTGGGATGAGAAAGGGGGGCAGGGGGCCACAAGGGGCCACAAGGGGGCTTTTCTTGTGGCCTTTCCCCCCTCCAAACGCCACGGAAGCAGCTTTACATACCTCCTACGCCAGCAGCCGGTCGTACGACAACATCGATGGTGGCCTCGTCTGGATCCTCGTCCCGTCTTTGAGCCTCGATGGGACCGTTTGCGGACGCAGTAATTGTGTAGCCGGCGTGCGAGTAAGTTGCTGAGCCGTCTGCGCGCGGCAGCGGTGAGAGCACGACCAGCGGTTCTACAACGGCGACCATGGTGTGGTGTATGTGTGTGATAAAGTGTGTGAAGAGGGTCGTAGAAAGTGGAAGACGGTTTGTGGCGGTTCAATGGGCTGGCGATTTGGCGGTGTTGAGCTCGGAAAGCGTTTTGTTGACGAGGCTCCAAGAAAAAATCGTAAAAATCTTCGTAGAAAAATTCACGGCGGGCGCCGCCAATGGCTCTTGCCTCCTCTGGAGCCTTGCCCTTTCTTTCCCAACGCAGAAGCTAATGGCCCAATAGCTGGGTAGCACCTACCCCGCAAGAATGGAGCTTGCTCCCGCTCTTGTCAACAGCGTTGCGCGGCGGCTTTGTCCAACAGAGTGCTCCACAGGGAAGGCGGCACACTAAAAGGGCAAAAAACGCCACTATGTTGGTCGCGTTTTTGCCGCCTGAAATGCCCATCGTTCCTCCCCCCCCAAAATACGTCAGATCTATTCCAAGACTATCCTGTCCCGTCCATTTCATCGTGCGATTTCTCCAACACTCAAACAATACTCTGACAAACACAAGCTCTGAATCAAACGACGGAACACCTTCACGCTCAACGTTGTGCATTTTTATCCGGCATTTTCAAAGGACTCGCTCCCGGCTGTGGCCACGAACCGCATTCACTTCACAACCCGTTCCCTCCCCTCCCGACCTGCCATGGCTGCTCCGAGCAGTGCTCCAACCGTTTCGACGGCGTCTTCCACTGCGAGCAGCATTCCCAACTTGCGCGACCGTATTCCGAAGCTGCAGCCCCGCCGCCGTGCCGCTCCTCCAGCCAACCCGACTCCAGCTCCGGCCACACCTTCCCTGCCCCCGCCGACGGCTACCGCGGACAAGGTCGACGAGCATGAATTTGCCATTCCGCGGCGCCGTATCTTGAGCCAAAACGACCACGAGCTGTTCTTGGACTCGTCAACCTGCACACTCCTGCAGGCATGGGTGTTTGGCCTGGCAGACTCAGTGGTGGACACGCCCGTGGGCGTCTTTGCAGAGGCTTTGGCCGCAGCGGCACCGGCACCGGCACAGCCAGAACAGACCGAGGCTGAGGCCATTCCGGGCCAGTGGCGGCCGCAGCAGCAGCAAAAGACATACCAGAAGAACCAGCCGCAGCGGCCGCTGTCAGCGGCTGTCCTGGCACTGCTGTCGATCTTGGATGACGCGGAAGCGCTCGTGTACGCCAATCCTCCGGACGACGCTGGTGGCTCACGTTTTGGCAACAAGCGGTTCCGTGGGTTTGTGGACCAGGTGCGGCAGAAGGCGCCGCAATGGCACAAGGAGAAGCTGGGCATGAAGGAGGCAGAGGGCGAGGGCGAGGGCAAGGGCGAGGGCGAGGGTGTGTCTGCTATTGCCGAGGCCACCACATACTTGGGCCAGGCCTTTGGCAACCGCGCACGTATCGACTACGGCTCGGGACACGAGCTGCACTTTGTCGTGTGGCTGCTGTGCCTTTACCAGCTGGGCCTTGTGAGCCGCGAGGACATGCCGGCGCTCGTACTGTGCGTGTTTGCGCGCTACCTGGACGTGATGCGCCTGGTGCAGACCACATACTACCTGGAGCCGGCGGGCTCGCACGGTGTGTGGGGTCTGGATGACTACCAATTTTTGCCGTTCTTGTTCGGCGCCGCACAGCTGTTGCACCACCGCTACATTACGCCGCGGGCGGTGCACCAGCCGCTGACGCTGGAGCAGTTTGGCGACGACTATCTGTACCTGGGACAGGTGCGGTTTGTCAACAGCATCAAGGTGTCCTCGACGACCAACGTGGTGCAGGCAGGCGATGGTGAGAAGCTGACGTCCGGCGGCAGCGGCAGCGGCAGCGGCGGTGGCGGCGGTGACAACAGCCTGCGCTGGCACAGTCCGATGCTGGACGATATCTCGGCCGCCAAGACTTGGGAAAAGGTCGAGGGCGGCATGCGGCGCATGTTTGTGGCCGAGGTGCTGCGCAAGCTTCCCGTGATGCAGCACTTTTTGTTTGGGTCACTGGTGCCGGCTGCACAGGGTATGACGCCGCCTCGTGAGGGCAAAGAAGCGGACGAGACTGGTGCTGGTGTGGACGATGAGGACGACGAAGATGCCATTGTCGACGGCAACGACAGTGTCGAGGTCTTTCAAGAGGGCGGCGTGCGGCACATCCACAATCCCAGCGGCTGGGGCGACTGCTGTGGTATCCGTGTGCCCAGCAGTCTCGGTGCCGCTGGGGAGATGCGCAAGAGCGGCCGAGACGCTCTTCGGAGGATTCCATTCGACTGAGCGCGTGTTTACGTGTATATACGACTGCCTCATTTGCATCTACAGAGAACGAATACAAATTAAGGGGGGAAAATCTTCATTAATCGCTAGATATGGTGAACCTCCCGTCCAGCGTAGAGTCCCGAAATTCACAACCAAAGTTTTGCACAAGGGCAAAAGAGAAACATAGAACAACATGAAATCAGGATGCTGACGAGTGTGGCGACGCAGTGAAGGACAAAAACAGACAAAACAGAAGGACAGGAACCGGTAGGCCCCGTTCATGGGCTGGAGCTTGAGCAAGCCGTCGTTCCTCTGACAAGGATGGGTGAAAAGCAAAAAAGACACGCAGACGTGAAAAATGAGGTAAGCATGTGAAAAAAAAAAATAGCTGGCAAGTAGTCAAAGGAGAAGAATGCAATATGCCACAAGGGTATCAGAGCAAGACCTCGGAGCAGATATCCGTCGGGTCAGATAGTAAATGCAGGAGCAAATGGGTAAAGCATGATAGGAGAGAAAGAAGAAATAAAAAACGAAAACGTCATATCATAGGTGGAGTGAGAGACCATTAATCCTCCCAGATTGTCTCCAAATCGAGGTCTTGTCGCCGTTCAGCTCCACAGACACTCCAGCGTTTCCGCTTGTCGCGTGAGCCAAAACTGAGGGTCCGGCCACGTGTAGGGACATCGAGGCTGCCGCTGCCGCCCTTGCCATCTCCATCAACAGCTTCAGCGGCTGCTGTCAGTTGAGCCATGCGTTCAGCTTCGAGAGCGGCTTCTTCGGCGTCGGGTGAGTCAGGAATGGTCTCCAAGCTGGAAATACTGGGGCTCCGTGATCGTGTTGATGTCGGTGTAGAGGGTACGGATGACGATGAGAGGCCGCCAAGGCTACTGTAAGACGGAGCCGACAAGAGCGTATCCGACGGCCGGTAGAGTGGTGAGGAGGCCGCGGACGAAGGCGGCGTGATGGTCACAGATGCCACGGGGACTGGAGTCTCAGCTGTGGCGTTTTGAAGCTGTTGGCGTAGTGGAGATGGTGCTGAAATTGGGAGTGAAAAAAGTAGTGGAGTTGGCCGAGGTGGCAGATGTGATTGAGGAAGAAGATGTGGTGGTTGAAAGGGAAGGCGCTGATGCGGTGTATGGTGTAGGTGTCAAGGAAGGTGATGAGCCGCCGCCGCCGCTAGAAGACGAAAGCCGGCGGTATGGCGAGGATGGCCGACGAGTGCGCGTCAGCGGCTGGCTCGTGATGCTCATGTTGAGCGTGCCATCGGATGGAATCGTTGGTAAGGTGTGGATGCCGAGGTTGGGAGAGCTACTCCGCTCGTGCGAGTTTGGGTGGTCCACGTCATGGATGACCGACACGCGGGTCGGCGAAGAAGGGAACACGTCTTCGACGAGACTCTTCTTTTGGCGTTCGCATGGTCAAGGCTGGCGGACGGTGGCCGAGTGTTGGACTTGACGTCCGCGGATCCATAAAGAACTGCAAATGGCCAGCGCCGTTTACACCTGGCATCGACCGTGTCCGCCCCATGGCTGGAGGGTAAAGGTTGCCCACACTGGCAGTCGATCGTGACCGCGTATGCGAGCCAGAGAGCGGCGAGGCTGTACGCGGCCGGTAGGGGAGGGTGTTTGGTGACGGTGCCCAGGACGGCGAGCTGGGAGATGGTGGTTCCGTGGAACGACGCAGGTTTGGCGGCTTTCGTAGGCTGCTCTCCGGGTCGGTGGTGACGCGCGGCGGAAGAGGCGTTGGCGAGGCAAAGATGAAGGGCGACGACGAAGAGCTCTGGAGGCGCACTGTAGGCAGCGGCGAGGAGCGAAACTCCTCCATCCGCTCGGTCTCGGGCACAGGCTCCATGATTGCGGTTGGTGTTTCCAAGGTCGCTTTCCTAGGCGGAAATATCGCAATGTATCAACTCAAGGTCGAATGCATGTGTCGGTGAGAAGGCCCGCCGTGCAAAGGACGAGAGGGTATAGAATGAAGAGAAGATTGAGACAAGACACTATTGACACAATAGAGAAGAAAATAGGTCGTGGAGGAGGTGCTGAGGCGGCGCAGAGAGAGGTGTTTGATAGGCCAGAAGGTCAACTGCAAAGGCGTGGCTCTGTTGGTTCGTTTGTTAAAGGACCTCTGCAAATGGGTGCAGTTGCCCCCTTGTCTTTCTTCTTCCTTCTTCCTTCGCTGCCAAAGGCGCGGTGTAAGGCTAGAGATTGACAGCGTATTTACCCGCAGGACATTCTAGACAGGCGGAACAGATGCAACCGGGCAGATGGACAGGCGAGGGCCAGCTCTTTTTTCGCAAAGAGGTTGTAAGGGAAGGGAGTTCAGAAAAGTGCTGCCGTGGAACGCAAACGGATGGTAAGCGAGGTAGAGAGAAAGAGAGAGAGAAAGAGGCAGGCGGAAAGCAATCGCTGCACGTCGCCTCGCCTTCTTGTCTGTACTGCCCTTTGGCCCGTGGTCTGCGATCCCCTTTCACATCGATGGCTGGATCGGGGCGCGGCAGAGCATTGCCCGACGTGAGAGACGGCTGTCTGTCGGCTGGTTGAACTGGTGGCAGTCAGGAGTGGTAAAAGTCGAGAGTGGTGGTGGTGGAATGGGTGGTGATCTATTGAGGGATACGGCTGTTGGGCGGTTTAACGGTTGACGAATTGGCGGTTGTTGATGTTTTGCAGCTTTTGTCAGTCTGTCGTTCGTGTCCTGCCTGCAGTCGAGAAAACGCGAAGCAAGAAAGCAAGGGGCGGTGGTGGTGGTCGAAGGAGAGGCGGGCGTGAAGAAACGATGAGGGAGAGAAAAGGGAAAAGGGAAAAGGGAAAAGCGAAAAGGGGTTTGGTCGAGGAAGAGGGCGAGAAGAAGAAAGGACGACGACAGCGACGAGAAGAGAGAAAAGAGGAAAGGTGAAAGAGGAGACGTCGAGAATGGGTCAAACAAATCAGGCGGAATGTGGAAGGTGCAAATAAGCGTGTACTTGTGGTACTTGCCCCCTTAGGTGTAAGAACTCTGGCACTCTAACAAACGGCCCACGAAGAAGCAAAAGAATACGAGTAAGGGTGGCAAGTACGGAGTACTTCGTAGGGGCGAAAGCGGGGGTGGACAGGATGGACATGGTGCAACAGGAAGGCGGTATGGAGACCCGTCCACTAATTCGCATTCAATTTGCCCGGGGAAGGTGCGTTTCCCGGGGCGATTCTGTCGATTTGGTAGCTTTTGGTAGCTCTTTAGGGTGTCTGGAGTTTAGGGCGACTACTGGGGCGTTTGTTGGCGACTTTGCGCCTTTCGTTCTTGCTGTTTGTGATGGACGAGCCTTACGATGTAAAGGCTTAAACTGGGGCGGCAGGACCAAGTCTAGTCTACATATATGCGTAGTGTTGCAACTTGCACCCTTTGATGCAGCAGGAGCGAAGGATGGACGGGTAAAACGGGTGCAGAACAAGGCAGGACCGTTACTCATGGCGTAAGAACAGCCCAAAGAAGAAAGAGGCAGTCACTTGATCGCGATCTCGAATGGAAGCGACAAAAGAGACTGCAACCGAAAGAAAGGGGATGGGGAGGTGGATGTGTCCTGGTGGTTCCTTCCTCTGTCTGTCCGGATTTCTTGCTGCCTTCTATGGGGGAATTTTTGTTGAAGAAACAGCGGGCGTCTGGAAAAGGAAGGCGTGACGGACCATTGGGCGAGTCGCTGGGGTTCTGGGCCAAGGTCCATTATCGGGGCACATCACCCACTGGCTCGAGCCAATTAGGCAGCCCACTTCTGAGGTCCTGAGACCTTGGAACCTCTTTCTCCTGGGTCTTTTGGCTGGCCGATCGTTATGAGAAACAGAGCTGGGTCTGGATCCCCTGCCAAATTGGGCTGCCATGCGATGGCCGAAGGCCTAGCTGCTCGGTCACGCCTGCCTGGCTTAGCCAAATCACCTGAAAGGATTCTGTGACACATTGGTTTGTCCTTTTGTTCTTTGTTGTGGCAGTCGCGGAACATTAAAGAGAATGGGACCCGCTGCTGCCGGCCGCTCCTGCCGCCACTACGGCCACTACGAATGCCAGCGACAGCGCTAGGAGACGCCGTTTCTTTCAGAGCCATGTGTCTGAAGTGGGCATTGCCTCTTCAGGCCCAGAAACCTGGGAATAGTAGACCCTTTAAAAAGAAGGCGCGAGCTAGTCGTTGGTGAACAGAAAACAAAACAAAAATTGTTCGAGAAGACAACATGCTCCAGCTTCTCATGGCTCAAAGAGGCGATCTATGGCTCTCAGTACCTCATAGTCCCCGTACGGAGACGGAACGCCAACTTAGAACGTGTATCGTCGCAACATGTCGCTATTGGGGGTTTCCAAGCCCGAAGATCTGACGCGTTTCTTTCGTCTTGCCCCTATTCACTCAGATCCTTCTTGTTTCCCCATTTTTTCTTCTCCCACCCTCTTCTTTTTCTCTGTATTTTTCTCTCTTGGCCTCTTCCTCTGGTTGGGCTCTCATGGATACATCAGCAGTGCCGTCCGTGGTCCCTCTTGTTGCTATATTGTCCCGCGCCGTGACGACATATAGCGACAGTGACCAGGGCTGGTATTTTTGAGCGAAGGCTGGCTGAGTTGGCATGCAGAAGAGCTGAATGAGCTCACAAAGCAGCACACTAAATTCTGGAAAGGCCTCAGACACTACACTGGTTAAGAGACGGAGAAAGAAAAAGACAAGATAGAGACGAAAAACAAGGGCGAGGGCACGGGGTAGGGCACGATGCTCGTTTGTATGTTCACGGACGCATCCGTGCTTTCTCGTTTCTCGTTCGTTTCGGTGTCCGGCACTGCAGCTCTGCGATAGCTCCGGGACAGAGAGCTGCAGGAATAAACAAACGAATCATATACGCCGTAGCACAAAGGGAGGAAAATAGAGTGAAATGTTCCAGATGCTGTGCATATGCTGTTTCTCCATGCCAGCTACACTGTTTGGTGCACTTCTGAGCACTATTCGTTTGTGTATTGTCAGAGAGAAACGACATTAGATTAAGTCAGACCGAAAAAGCAGCATTTGCTCCAAAATACAAAAACTTCTTGACACATCCTCCAATCGCACAACTTATGCGTAAATCCGGACAAATTTCTCATGGAACTGGTCCCGTAATTTCTGAAAGGCCACGAGAACAAGCTCCAGTCCCCGCTCGGAGGACGTCTCAGACAAAAGAGGCTTGGAAGTAAAAGGCACACCCGGGAGGGCTTGTGTAGATGCAAGCCCGTTCTTCTCTTCCTCCTCCTCATCGCTGCCACTGCTATCCCACGAGTCGACAATTTTGGCTTTCTTGGCTTTCTTCGCTCTCTTCGGCACCGTCGTCACTTGCGACGGCAAGGCACTAGCCATGCTTTTCTTACCTTTTGCACTCACATGACCAGGCGCCTTGATTTCCTCGCTAATATCGTCATTGTCGTCCCGTCTTCATTATCCGCATCGTCGGAAAAAGACAGACCCTCTACTGTCAGCTCATTCATCAGGCTGGTCTTCAATGTGAGCTCAAAGTCCCACAAAAGGAACCAGACCTCTCCATCCTTGATTCCGTTTGCCTTGACAAGTGTCTTCGAGTCGCCGTGACGGAAGATGTCGTAGATGTAGGCATTCAAAGGCATACCGTCTGTGTCGGTCGGGAAGATTGCCATGTAGGGCACCGAAGACTCTTTGAGGAAGACACCAGCACGTACTGTCGAACATAGCTCACGAATCGACAAAAATTCGTCATCGAAGCCAGACAGGGCAGCAAAAGGCGACCGTAATTCAACGGGTGGTAACCGGCCGGTATCGCTTTCGCCAGGATAGTCAGACGTATGGAAGTCAAGTGAGCCTGTCGATGCGATCTTTTGGTGCGTGAATGGCAGCGTGTCATCTGGCTCGCTGGAAAGATATTGCCTGATATATGTTTGCACATACTTGCGGAACATAGACAGCGTGCCGGTGTTGTGTCCCTAAAGAATTGTTTCTGCCTCGGCAGGCAGCGACGTTAGCAGCACAACAGACGAGGACGGCCGCACTACATCTTTCAACCAGGTCTGGTCCTTATATCGTCGACAGGGTATGCGATTAAAGAGATGAGCAAGAACCAAAATGAGGGTGTCCAGAATCCTAGGCTCATCTATTTGGATGTCGGCACAGAGATTGTGAAGGTATCCGGCCTCAAGAAGCGAGTGGAATGCAAAGACGGCACTCTCAGTATAGTGAAGGTGACTGACGAGACCAGCGAAGTTGATGGGTGTACCCTTTGCCGAGAGGAGATTGTAGCGCCGCAGGTATTCAATAGAGAACCGCAGATGATGCTCGATGGCTTCCTTGCCCTCGGGGCCGCCAAGATACATCCGCGTCTGAGAAAAGAGAGACTTGAGAGACTGTCGAGAAGACTCGCAACGGTTCGTCTGGTAAAGAAGATTCGATACACGCAAAACCAGCGAGGTCGAGATGGGAAAGTGACCACGAAGATCGGAAAGACGCATGGACATGACTTCCTTTGCACGTTGAGGCGTAAACTTGTAAAAGACAACATTGCTGAGGATGTCAAAGCCTCGACGGCCTGCACGACCTGCTCCTTGCCGGTAGTTGAGTGCCGTGAGATATGTCGAGTCGGACGAAAAACCAACAGTTTTGCAAGGCATGCTGATACCGAGGGCGAGTGTGCCAGTAGCCACTACGGCCGTGAGAAAGCCCTTTCGAGATAGTATTTCGACTATGTAAAGAGATTAGTAGAAATCACACACCCGAGACCTCACAACAATTGAGAAAAGTTAGCCTTCTGTTATGTGTACTTACGTTTGAAGATACTCGAGGCTCATCCCGGCGTGGTGGACGGCGACACCTCGGCGTAGGCCCTCGAAGACATAGTCCGCAAGCTGTATGTATTTCAGCTTCTTGATATATTCCTCAAGCTTCATTTTTGACAACTTTGTGTGGTTGGCAAGGCTGAAGCGTTCCAGAGGCGCGTCTGGATTAAAGCTGCCCCATTAGTTGCTGCCCTGGCTTGCAGCCTCGCGAATAGAGTCGAGCTTGGACGAGGGCCATCATCATCCTCTCCATCGGCCTGCTTGCCTTTTTTAGACTTCTTGGCAGGTTTGGCAGCTCTCTTGGCCAGGGCTTCGGCATCTTTTTCGTATTTTCTTAAAGCTGCGACTTTCTTAGCCCAGACTGGGCTAGCATTTTCCCACTGGTCCTCAAGTTCACCCAATTGAGCAACAATCTGCCTGGCAGACTCATTGCAGCCAGTCCGATCGTACACAAAAACTAGTGCTGGGAGTGCATCTTGCCTTTGTAGAACAACAAGCAGCTGCAAAGTCCGTTCGCTGCCATATCTGTCGTCCTGTCCAGACTGTTCGAGGGCGGGCGAGAGTACCTTTTGGACTTTGGGCAATGGCGAGTCATGTTGTCGTAGCCAGTGGAGCAGGACCTTTTTGAGCCCAGTCCCCCATGCCACGGTGTCGGCCTTGACAATGACCGAGTCTCTGAAAAATACGTCAGGATTCAAAGTCGAATTGAGAGGATACTCTCCGGATTGGTGTTTGTTCATGCTTCCCAGAGTGAAAGGCAGTCACGAGCCTCGAAGCTGATACCGTCCAGCGTATCTCTGCTTCTATCCACCAGGGAGGCCACAGGGTGTATAAATTCGAACGGGGAGTCTGAATTGCAGCCATCTTTACCGATACCGGGAACTGGCCAGCGGCTCGGGGAGGTGAAGCCGTTGAATTTGTAATCGACTGGTGGCGTCCAGTAGTAACAGCGAAGATCGGAGTACCGGGCCGAGTGGATAATCATGTTGAGCTCGCGGCCTTTGCCCTTCTTGCAGCCCTCCAGCCAGTTCTTGAGCTCGAGTGGGTTGCCCACGGTGGCGGAGAGGGCAATGATGGGACATGGGACCATGAGAAGCAGCTGCTCCCACACGACACCCTCGTCCGACTGGCCAATGCTGTGAACTTCGTCGAAGATGATCCACTTGATGCGGGAGGTCCAAGGCACCTTGCTGCCGCCACTCCTACTGCTACTGAAGGGCGACAAGAGCAGATTCTGTAGCATTTGCGGCACTGTGACGAGAAATTGGCAGTTGACCGGGTTGTTGACTCGGTTGTCCCTCGTGTTGATGGCCCATACCGATTTTGCTCCCATCATTTGCGGATACGACTTTTTGAAGCGGGCTTGGACGTCTGCAGCGACTTGGTTGCAGAGAGCTTTTGTCGGAGCGACATAGACAAGAACACCATCGTCGCTTTCCTTGAGCACTTGCTTCATGGCATCGAACGATATGAATGTTTTGCCGGCGGAGGTCGGTGCCACGACAACGAGGCTCTTGCGCCTGTCGATGGTGTCAAGAATACCACGCTGCCATGCATCTGGGTGGAAGTTGCTAACTCGCGGATCAGGTTGAGAATCGAGACCCTTCTCCATGTACGGCCCGCAACTCTCGAGCTGAAATTTCGTAGACTTTGGTAAGACTGGAGGTTTTGTGCGATTGCGGCCCTGTAGCAATTTTGTGACTCTGCCTTCCGATAAAAAAGGCTGGTCCTTGTGCTGGCTGGCTGGGAGAAAGTCGATTTCAAACCCAAACGTAAAGGACAGGAGCTTCGCGACCTGGCCCTGCTATTGAAGATGATGGACCGAATGTCATGACGCCGACAGTGCCCTGAGAGGCAGATGCCTGACCGTCCGACACAAAAGAAAAGACGAAAAGGTCTCTGCTTTCTGTATAGATCATACTCATCGCTCTCCATGGATGTGAATCGGAAGCAGAGCTCTGCTGTTGTCGTTGCTTGCTGACTGTAATGCTGCAGATGGCGTATGAGGACGATGCGAGCGAGCCGGCGCTTTCGAAAGGCCGCGTTTCGAGCCTCTTTCTGCTCAACGGAGGAGTCTTCTAGAGACTTCGGCTCGGGGAGCAGAAGGCCCTCGTGGTCATCAAACCAAAGGATACTGAAACTGCAGCGCCGGCTGCGGAGCTTGCTGAGGACTGTCTCCACGGCATGGACGAGATGGAGAAGCTGAAAGCCTTCTGGATCGAAAATGATTAGCAGGCATAGCACGTAGCAAGCAAGGACCGAACGAAACGTACCGTCAAAATCAACTCTGGCTTCGGCAAGACAGTGCATGAGCATCAACTCGCCGTGAATGACACAAAGTTCGCGGCCGGCAAAGTCACCCAAGACATCCTGGCGGCGAGGCTGAGCGGCATGCCGCCACTTCACAAAGGAGCAGATAGCCCGCTCCATTCGATGGTTGGGCATATTGTCTGCTAGAGGGGGTTTCCAAAGTGCGTGTGGAACTTGAGTGCTTCCTGTTTTGAAGTTAACTTGAACGATGAAAAAAATAGCTTGCCTTTTGTCTATTATCCCATCTAGAAGCCGTGTTTTTGTGTCGTGTTTGCCTTTCCCACGTTTGCCATTACCACGTTTGTATCTCCCCTGTTTTGCATCCGTCTTGCTTGCAATTTGATGCTGCAACTCAATGCTTTTGGGCACAGCCTTTCCTGGTGTGCTCTTGTTTGTCATTTGCCTAGCCTCACATCTGCAAACCCAGGTTTCTGCCTAAAAGACAGCGCGTTGGCAGTTCATCGTATCGGGATACTACCCCAAGCTGCAGAGCCGTCCTGTATCTCTGATCCGTACAATGTCTTGCTGTTTTCTCTATCTTCACTGGAAACGATTTACTGCGTAGATTAGTGAGGCCAGCCACCATCTCGGGTGGGATGATGAGTTTTCTGCACTATCGGAACAAAAGGTAGTGATGGTGTGCACACCGTGGCAGGGTGCTGCATCGGTGCTGCATCGGTGCTGCATCAGGTTGGGCTGTATGTTTGTTTGCAATGTTGTGCCTATTGATGTTTGAGAGAAGTATTGATTTTAGGCAGAAATTCCTAAAAACAAACGCGTCGACTTGACGTCGTGAGACGAAGGAACGCCGGACGCTCTTTCCTGTGTAAGTCCCTTTCCTTCGGAGGGCTTTAGCCGACAGCAGAGCTAGCAATATGGAGTACTTGTGGGGTTGACAAGAAAAGAAAGAGCGACTGGACGTTGGAGTTCTCCATAGTGACGAGGCGGAAAAGCAGCCGACCGTGTCAGGCGCGCAACAAAAGCAACAAAGCGGAGCGCCAGGCACAAGTCTTGGGGATAGCAGTGCACTAATTGTGCGCCGTTTCTTCCGTGGGCGCACCTTCCTTGCACGTGGACCCTGGTTCCTCGCCTGGCAATAGCCAAAACCCAACTGGTGGCCACTGAGAGGATGAGCAGGGCAGGAGCGACTGCGCAACTCTTGCCGTAAAAGTCCGAGCTACGACTGGCTGTTGGTTCGTTCTTGCCCTTTCGCCCTCCTTCCTTGCGCCAACTTCCCCGTACTCCGTCCAACTTCCCCAATAATACCCCATTTTCCCAGTACGGATACGCAGTTCGGAGTAGTGGAGGAAGGAGGGGCCCACGACCACAACAAGGGCTCTCCCACGCCCGGCGAACACTATTCCGCCAGAAATTGACGCCAGAAAGCGACTCGACGAGACTCCGACGGAAAATACTGGAGATTTGTGCTCGCATGCTCATAGCGCGAAGCCGGACGACTGTACAGCAGACCACTCGGGCTTTTGTTTGCCGGGATTAGCCCGAACATTCGCCAACGAAAGCGGCAGCGCGCAGCCCGCCAGCGTTTTCTTTCTTCTTGCGACCAAATTGTAGATCGTGAGATCTCTCCTTGGATGTCCGCTGTTCTCTACCCGCTCATCGTTCTTTGTCGGCATCACATACCTCTACGGACAACGAGTGCATACCGCCGACACACTCTCGAGAGACTGCCGCGTGCTGATGCGTGCATCCGACACCCCTCACACATCGTCACCGGCTGGCGCAAGGCCATGACACGACTTCCGCGGGTGTGGCCCTGCCCCTCCCTCTCGTTTCTTCCTCTCCTGCTCTTATCTCCTTACCTTTCTCTCCCTCCTCCTCTTCTCGTCTCTCCCGCTCTGTTCTCAACTCCCCACGGCCGGGACGCCTCTCTGCTCCATTCTCCACTTCATCCAGCCAACACATTCTCCGCCCGGTCCACAGGCAACAAACATGCCCCGGGCATCCGCATTCACTTCCGGCATCGCGCCATGATGTGCTTGGCCAACACCGCTGCGCATCGTCGACACCAAACGGCCGGCCAAAAACGGCCATCTTCTTTCCGGGTGAGTCGCCGAGCATCATATGCAAAATAGACAGACTGGGCAAGAGGGGATGGGGCATGGCATGTGGGAATACACCAGCTAACCGTCCCCAGGCCAAGGCGTACAGAAAGTCGGCATGCTCACGCCGTGGCTCGAGGCGTTCCCCATTACCGCGCGCGACACAATACAAGAGATCGACCACCTCATGGGCTACAAGCTGTCGCACATCATCCAGGAGGGGCCCGGCAAGGTGCTGACAGCGACGCCCAATGCACAGCCGGCCATCATGGCAACATCCATCCTGATCCTGCGCATCCTGGAGCGCGAGTTCGACTTCCGGGTGGCTGAGCGCGTCGACGTCACGCTGGGCCACTCGCTCGGCGAGTTTGCGGCGCTCGTGGCGGGCGGCTACCTGCAATTCGAGGACAGCCTGTACCTGGTGCGGAAACGTGCCGAGGCCATGTCGAGCGCCACACAGAAAGCGCGCGACGAGCACGGCGGCGACTACGGCATGGTGGCGGTGGTGACGGAGCCCGAGTACATGGAGCCGCTGGTGGCGGCCGTCTACAAATTTCTGGGGTACAGCACGACGGGCGAGCGACCTGCGATGAACACGACGACGGACAAGACGACGGGCAAGACACCCCCACCGAGTCAGCAGGTGCAGATTGCCAACATCAACAGCAAGAACCAGATTGTGCTGAGCGGCAACATCGAGCGCATCAATTCGCTGATGGCGCAAGTACGCCTCTTCCTCGGCCACGACCCGCGTGCTGTACGACTCAACAGCGACAGCCCCTTCCACAGCCCCATTATGCGACCGGCCGTGGCAGAGATCCGGCGGCTACTGGCGGGCCACAGCCGCGTCTCGGGTCGTACATCCAAAGACATTGTTTCGTTCCCGGGCACATTGCCGTGCATCAGCAACGTGACCGCCCGCCCCTTTGGCAGCCGAGAGGAACTGAAGGAGCTGCTGGCGCGGCAGTGCGAGGAGACGGTGCGCTGGTGGGACAGCATTCGGTACCTGGACCAGGAGGAAGGTGTGCGGCGCTGGATCGGCATTGGGCCAGGCAAGGTCGGCCGCAACCTTGTGGGCAAAGAAGTTGGCATGCGCGGCAAGGACCTGGTCAAAGGCGGCGGCGTCTGGGCCATTACGGACCCGACAGAGATTGAGGAAGTTCTGCGGGGCCTCGAGGAGACCGAGTCGTTTGTAGACGACGACGACGATTAAAAGCGAGGACGGGAAATAGGACGCATGGTCTGGGAAGACTTTATATGCAGAAACAATATGCAGAAACAGACTGCAGAGTGGGATTAAGGTTGGCAAGTGTCTGTCCTTTCGTTTCCTTTTTTCCCTTTATTTTGAGTTTTCTTCTTTAGACACAGGCGTGCGTTTGAGTATGTATTCCTAACAAGACAAAGTAGACACACGAGTGACGTTCATCCGTGCGTTCTGATATTTAGATTAGATTCAAATACTGAGTTTGACAGAAGGAACACTGCTTTACGTGTGCTCTGATTGCATGTGGTTTGGATCCCCTAAATTGTCCTGTAAGTATCCGGTCTACAGCGCTCTCTAACAGCCTTAGCGGCGCGTTGTTCAGCCTCGCAGCTTATCTTATCAGTTCTGCCTGTTCTCAACTTTCCTTTCATTGCTTCACAGCCATTTCGCTCTATGTCCCTCTCGGCTTCTCTCCAGGGACACCACCCACGTCCTCCACCTCTGCCAACGTCCCGCGCCGGCAAACTTGTTTTATTTCTCTGCTTCTTCTTTTTGCGGTATTCCTGTCTTGGCATCGATCGCTCCCACCACATCCCCAGCCAAAACGCCATCATGTCGCATAGTAAGTCAACTCTTGTCGTCTTTTCCTTCTTTTTCTTTTCCGTCGCCTTCCTATTGTCGCTTCGTTCCAGTCGCTTACACGACCCTCCTTTGCAGGCAAACGAAACACGAGTCGAGCCGTCTTCACCTCCTACGAGCGCTCTCTCGCCAAGGCGGCCTGGACCGTCTCGTCGGCCCGCCTCACGCGCGACAGCTTCCTCCCCTTTGCCTCGTGCTCGCTCTGCCTCGAACTCGCCCAAGACCCCGTCGCCTGTCCATCGGGCGACATCTTTTGCAGGGAATGCGCTCTCAACAACATCTTGTCACAGAAGAAGGAGATGCGCCGGCTGGAGAAGGCGCGCGAGCAAGAGGAGAGGGAACGCGCCGAGCGACAGGCACGCGACGATGCTGAAGACCAGGCGCGGGCGATCAAGGAGTTTGAGCTCGTGCAGGCCGGGCTGGAGGCCAAGGGGGGACGCAAAGCAGCTGCCAACGGAGCGAGTACAAGGGAGTCCCCTGCGGCAGTAACGCCCGCACCAACAGCGGCGGCACCGACACCAACACAAAAGCTCCTTGAGGCTGGACCTTTGCCTGCATCTGCAGGAGACGACGACACAGACAACACACCACAGACAAAGAAGCGCAAGTTTGCACTCGACGAGGACGAGCTGCAGCGGATTGCCGAGGAGGACCGGTCCAAGGCACGGCGGGCGATCGAGGCGGAGAAAGCCGCTGCCCACGACGCGCGGGCACTGCCGTCGTTTTGGACGCCATCCGAGACGCCCTCCAGTAGCAAACGGAAAGACGGGTCAGAGGTGAAGGACGACGGGGCAAAGGCGGCAGCAAGCAGTGCGGGGACCGATAGCACACCGCTCTGTCCCGCCGGCCGCGACCGCCACACCTACTCTCTGCACACGCTCGTCTCCATTCAGTTTGAGCGCGACAGCAACGACAAGCGCATCTGCCCGGCCTGCAACAAGATGCTCACCAACGCATCCAAGGCGGTGCTGGCCAAGCCGTGTGGGCACGTGTTGTGTCGCAGCTGTGTACACAAATTCGTGAAGCCACCAGGAGCGAACGGACAGGCAGTGCTGTTTGACCCGCATGCGCCGCCAGGGACGACGGGCACAGTGCGATGCTACGTGTGCGAGACTGATCTCCAAGAGCGGCCCGAGGATGAGAAGAAGAAGAAGAGCAAAAAGGACAAGAACGACAAGAAAGAAAGGAAAAAGGAGCGCGTCAAGCCGGGTCTTGTGGACCTGCGCAGCGAAGGCACGGGCTTCTCGGCTGGCGGTGCCAGTGAGGTCAAGAAGAATGGCGTTGCTTTTCAGTGTTGACGAAAAAAAAGGGAAAATAAGAGAAAAAAAACAGAGCGGACAGGAGTTTCAAGGGGAACAATACATGGACAGGCGTTTTTTTTTTGTCAAGGAATGTCAAATACTGGGATTTCATAACTTGTATTCTTGGCCACGATCTTGAGGCATGAATTAGATAAAAGCGTTTATTCTGGAGGTGCTTTATGGTTGATCTGCTCTACTACTCTCTAAAGCGATTCACCACACGAGGGCTACTGGAAATCATGTTAAAGATGACGCTGCCAGCACCGTTCTCGTCCCCATCGTTGTCCATTCCACTCTCAGTCACGGCAGCTTTCGATGTTGTGTTGCCATCAACGAACCGGTGAGATGCCTGACGGCCAGGTCGTTGTGATGCTTTAGATGGAGTTCCCGGGGGTCGTGAAACAATGGTCTCGGCACGTCGAGTAGCGTCGTAGCGGATCAGGGCCACATCGTCAGGCGATGTTGGGAGCAGACCTTTGTGTCTGGTGAGCTGGTCCTCCACCCAAATCTGTTGGTTGGAGGCGACGGTTTTTGAGGGTGCCTCCGACTCTGGTGACACGGTTAGGCGAGCAGCATCATGTCCAACCTTGCTGGAAGCCACCTCGCTGCTCCCCGTTGTCAACTCAAGCCATGTCTCTACAGCCTTGGTGACCTTTTCCCGTTCGTCGGTGAAGGCTTTGGTTGTCTCCTGTGGCATTTGCGGTGCCGACCGTGCTGTTTCCGCATCGACATGTCCCGGCTTTCTTGGTCGCGCGATCGTCGCTTGTCTGTTACGGAGGGCTCTGGCGACTGAATATACGAGCCTCAAGACGAGGCCGTACAAAGCACGTTGAAGAGCCATCGTGAGGCCGTGGCCGAGGGCTGCTGACACCACATTTCGCAACCAGCCATTGAAGAGGGCCCGAAGACCGCCAGGATGACGGAGGGTCTTCCACAGGATGGCCAAGACTCTGCGTTCGGGATTATTTTCCTCGTTTGTAGAGGGCTGCTGCCGCCTGGCTGCCTCTGCCGCTGTAGATGCCACATGGAAAGGATATGTGATACCCGTAGCAACAGCTTTGCTCGTGGCTGCGAGGAGAAAGGTGGTCACAACGGCCGACAGGCCGCTTGTGTAGTGTCGCCTCGATGCATGTCGTCGCCATTGCCTCTTGGCTGCCAGACGTGCGAGCAGCTCATGAACACAGAACGTCAGACCTGGGTCCAGTGCCAGAACAAGGCCGTTTTCCAGAGCTGCACGCGACCATCGATGATGTCGGTGAGGTGGTGGAGGTGGTGGCGACGGCGGCATTGCAGAACCGTCTTTTCCGTCTGGGGGAGGAGCCTCGTGTTCGGCCTTGTCCTCGTCATTTGGCGAAAAGCCCTCTCCACGTCCAAATAGTCGAGTGCAGACGGATGCTGTGGCACCGACAAAGAAGGCCTCAGCTGCTGCACTTCGAGTCGATGCCAGCTTCCCAACATCAGGATTGTGTCGGCCGGCAAGACGAAGTCCGGCTGTCGCAGCCACATAGTAGGCCAGGAAGAAGATGAATCCGTTGCCGGCTGCTGTTGCCGGTTTTGCCAATTTCGGTACGACTGCAATAGAGTTGAGCGGGACGGCCCGATCAGTGATGAGCGCCGCTATAGCAGTGGCTGCAGAGCCCGAGATGGCGAACGACGCCAGTTCCGAAAGGGACATGTCGCACGGGAGTATGTTGTGTCGATGAATACGGAGTAGACGGACAAATATCGTGAATTGTCAACGAGAAAATGATGACGTAGGTCGGTGTGCGTCGACACTGCCATCAAGAGCGTGCCGAGAGCTTTTTATGACTTTCGGGTCATTGTGACGGACCATCTGCACCGCTTCCTCTTATTCTTTTTTATTGTCTGTTCTCCTCTGCCTTAGCAACACGCTGTGCTGTGCTGCATGGGAACTGCCAACCAGCCCTGTCTACTGCTATTGGTGCCTTGACAGCCCTGGCTGTGGGGAATGGGAGGATAGGAGTTGAAGCTTCGTCACATTTTCCGTCTCCATTGTGCTGTGTTGGGACGAGGGCATTGGACAGAACAGGGGGTCCGAGGCAAGCAAGCGGTTGTCGCCCCAGTTGCCGACCTCGAACACAGAAATGCCTGCTGGCTTTCTCCATACTTGGCTGTGCTGGATCGGCAAGCGGTGGCGGATTTCTTTCTGTTCACTTGCTCACCGCACAAGGCGTCTCAGGATTTGCAATCGTCGAGTGAGTCGTCGGGTGCATTGGGCTGTTGATCAAAAAGCGGGCGGATCATTGTGCCGTTTTGTATTGGACGCAAGACTGCAGACGGGCGGTCGACGTGGTTGGGTGCTGAATTCTGATGCCCGGTCCGCTATTACTGCTTCTGATGCTGTGTTGGCACATGCCTCGTGCATAACGTACCAAACAACGAGTACGAGGCATTGAATCTGACATTTTGCATCTTGCCCAGCTGTCGCGTTTCTTGCCCAACCGAAACGCGCCCAAACGAATCGCGCCCAAACGCATCGCGTGACAACAGGAAAAGCAGGAAATCGAAACCTGTGAGGTGGAATTGCAGCAAAGACATCGACATGAGCACTCCAAAGAAGAAAAGAAAAAACAAGGACTATCAAAGTAGAATGGTAATTGCATCGTAAAACACATCCAGTCAATAAAGAGCAGCAAGAAACCACCCGAACGTTTTGTAAAGACATTCCAACGCCTTCAAACGCCTGTTGCGCCATCTCCAGATGCCAAAATTTATACAAAAATAACACGACAGAAGAAGGAAGGGAAAAAAAAAGGGTATGAACGAGGAGGGAGAAAAAAAGGGACGTCGGCCTCAACAGAAGTCGCACCAGCGGTCGCAACAACACTGTATGGACTATATGTTCTCGGGGGCGCATGGTTGCTAGGCACGGCCTGCCACGGGAACGGGTCTCTGTGTCGTTGATGGACTGCTGTGGTTGCGCATGCCCGGTGGTGGCGACGAAGACGACGGTGTTGCGGGTACCGGTATTGGTGTCGTCGACGTGACGGTAGGCGGCAGCACTGGTGTTGTGGACGTCGCGCGCCCGGCCGACAATGGAACTGCTGGCGGCATCATGGTCGTCAGCATGTCGACATCGGGCTCGCCCAAAGCGTCCTCGCTGTCGGCCAGGCTCGGGTGGTCGTCGGGCAGTTTCTGTGCTCCGTAGCCGCGCACTGCAAAAATATTTACGCGGCCGCCGTTAGTTGCCGTGTTGAGCTGCTCAAACAGGCGCGCCATCTGGTATTGGCGCTTGATCGGCGCAAATGCAGGCTGCGGCACGACTGGCCGCGGCCGCCAGTTGGCCATGGCGTTCATCACCGTCGCAGATTCCTCGTCCGAGTCGACGTTGCCGCTGTTGGGGTCCTCTTCCTCCTCCGCCGGTGCGCTAGCATCGATAGCGGCCTCTGTGCACGGTAAGTCAGTGTCCATACAACACAAACAAATGTCGTCCGTATATATACGTGAGCTGAGACTTACTTTGCTGCTTTGCCTGGTTCTTCTTCTGGTACGCCGCCAGGAGCATGTCATACGGCAAAGACCGGCCCGGCACCGCACGCTTTGCACCCATGGAGTGACTCTTGCAGGTCAATGAACGGGCACAAAGCTGGCCGTTGGGCAGAATGACACCACACTGCCGCTCAACATCAACGGGGCCCTTGGGCTTCGCGGCCTTGGGCTTGGCCTCTTCCTTCTTCTTCTTCTTAGGAGCCGCCTTTTCAATCTCGGCCTCGGCCTTGCGCTTCTTGTTGGCCGTTGCGCCGCCGGCTTTGGCATCCGCCCCTGCTGCTGCTGCTTCGGCGGCCTTCTTCGAGGCAGCCGTTGTCTTCTTGCCCTTGCCGCTCGGTGTGCCCGTCCCTGCTGCGCCGCCCTTCTTGCCGTCTCCGCCGTCGTCGCTGTCGCTCGAGTCGTCGTCCTTGTCGCGGCCCTCGAGCTTGCGCTGGGCCTCCTCTTCGTCGCGCGCCTGCTGCTCACGGGCCCGGTCGCGTGCTTCCTTCGCTTCCTTCTTCCGCTGTGCCTTCTCCTTCTTAACTTTCAGGCACGCCGCAATGTGCTGCTTCGCGGCGGTGGCGAGCACGCTCTTCTTGCAGTGCTTGCACATCTGCAGGTTCAGCGCGTCTTCGAGTGGCCGGCCGGTGGCAAACGTTTCGCGTGCGGTCTCGTCGAGCTGGTTGACAACGGGGCTGGGCGATGGTGCCGGGATGGCCGAGCTGGCGTTCTTGCCCTTCTTCTTTTCTTCTGCTGGGTGTTAGCAAGAGCAACAGATTGCCGTACAGGCATGAAACCAAAACCCCGAAAACAGTCCGTAGAGCAGAGGCCGCATCACTTACGGTCGACAAATGTTCCTTCTTTCCAGTTGCCGGGGAGCTTGTGCTTTGGTGGCGGCTTCTTCAGCTTGATGGTGCCGCTCGACTTTGAGGTCGTGCCGCCCTCTTTGCTGTCTTTGTCCTTGCTCTCTTTGTCCTTCTTTGATGCCACCTTGATCGTGGCCTCCTCGTCATTTTTGTCCGCCTTGATTTTGGGCGTCCCTGACGCGCCGGCCTTTTTACCTGCCGGCGTCGCGGGCGCCGGTGACGACGACATGCCCTTGCGGTCGTCCGGCATGGTGGTGGCCGGGTTGTGTGCAGTCGGTGGCAGGTGGGTTGGATGAATTCGTCGTCGTCGCGGTTCTGGTACCGTGGTTGTGATGCCCCCTCCCCTTCTGGCGATTTTCTAATTCGAAATAGAATCGGCGCGGTCGTTGCCTATCGATGCTTTTTGTTGTTTTAAAAACGTGTTGTGCGCGACTTCGATGCCGACGATTCGACGGACACTGTCGCAGCGACGCGGCCGGCACGATGATTTGATGTTTAGTCGTTGGCGCAACGAGGGTTGAATCTTGAACGACAGTCCCGATTACGAAGGAGGAGTGAGGAGTCGAGATGTGGATCTTTGTTACCAGCATACTGCTTTTGGACTTTGATGGCAGCCTTATCGCCGTGCGATATTGTCACGTGACGCAACGTAAACGACGACTAATCACTCCTCCGTCATCGCCGCATGCATCCATTGGACTTTGTGCACAGTGCATCGTCGTGCTAATTAGCGATTCCTATTCTTTCTGCCTTTTAAAACGCCTGCTCCGAGTGATATATGTACAGCGTGCATTCCGAAAAAGTTGACGGCTTTTTGTACTTTTCTTTCTCCCTCCTGAACGCCCCCAAAAAACAAAAAAAAAACGAACAAACGTAAAAGCGTAGAAAACACAAGTGTGGAATCAGAACAGGAAATCCAAACACGCAAAAGACACAGACGACATATCTGGTTGTCTGCTCTCACAGCCCACCGTTCGCGCCCTGCTGCTGCTCGCCGACCGTGGCCATGCGCCGCAGCTCGTACTCGCGCGTAAACTCGCGACTCAGATGGCCGAGCGATGCGACCAGCTGTTTGCACACCTCGACAATCGCCTCTTTGGGCGTAATCGTGCCGTCTGTCTGGACGCGGAGCAAGACCTCTGCCACATTAGGGTGTGCGACTGTGCGTGTGTGTGTCAGCAGGGGTAAGGGGGTATATCGAAAGAAGCCCACGAGCTGGGAGAGACGCACTCTTATAACCTGCCATGAGGACCTTGGGGTGCATCTTCAGATGCTCTGCCAGGAGGTTGCCCAACGTATGGTCTTCCTTCTTCATAATAAAGTCGGACGTGTTTGCCATGCCTGGGGGGAGTCAGTAGATGTCCAAAGGCTCAGCAAGAAGGGCTCGACTTACCGGCAAACGGCGTCTCGGATATCTTCTTCTCGCCATCGGCGAGGATGAATAGCTCAAATCTGAAAAGACAACAATTAGCGATCAGTTACCAAAGCTTGCCCTGGGCGCACCTGCGCCGCCTCGAGTGCACAACCTCTCCGGGACGTTGGCGTGGAAGATGGTGCGAACGGGCATTTCTTTGGGCTCGAGCTTCAAAGTGGGATTTCGTGATGCGATGCAGCCGCGGTGCAGAATGGAAGGAAGGAAAAGGGGGGCAGTCGCCCGAAACCCGAAATTCAAGAACCACAAGTTGAAGCCTATGTGGTGGTCGCAAATAGGGAAGGAGCAAAACAACAGAAGGAGCGGACGGCACATGGCGAGAGAAGCTTGGAGAGGGGAAGGTGCGATGGGGAGCTCCTTCCCTCTCGGGCGCAACCCGGTGCTCGGCACGGCTAGGCATAAAGATGCCCCTCCCACCTTCCCTCCGCGTTGCACAACCCAAGCATAGTTCAGTCGTAGCTTCCCAAAGCTTAGCGAAGGCCAAAAATAGTCTCCGGATACCGAGCCTTGCCGACTTTTGCCTCACTTGAAGCGCAACTCCATTCTACGACAATGCATCCACGCCGCAGCGCATCCAACGCCACCCAAGCGACAAGCCCATCACGTTCGAGTCGAGGCCGAGCTCAAGACCCCGGTGCACCAGCGTTGCACAGCAGCCGCCAGCTACCGTCCAAAACATACCTGTCCGGGGCGTTCATATCGTCGAAAAGATCGAGTCGGAGTAAAAGAAGGTGGCCACCAGAGGGGGTTGAGAAGGGAGATGCTGAGAATGAAGGGACGGAGGGACGGAGCTGTGCAGCAAAGTGCAACAGAGGACAGTCGGGAGCGAGAGTGGGGGGCGGGAAGTCGTGGTGTGCGCAGCGAGAGATGGCGATGATGTCGGTTGCGGTTGTTGTTAGTAGAAGGAAGAAGGGAGGTTCTGGGGATTCATTCGGATTGAAAACAGAGGGCAGACGCCAGCCAAATGGAGCAGCGGCGCAAGGCTTCGATAAAAATGGGGTGGAAGTTGCGGCCAGCTTTGGGTTCAAAGGGCCCACTTTTCCGCCTTTACACCAACAACTGCAACTCGACAAGGCTAACAAATAGCTTTCGCTGACGGCGCAGGAGCATATGCGTACGGAGTCGACACAGAGAGGCTATAATTGTCAAAAATATTATTGGGAACTGCAGATGGCTATGAAATACAAGTGAACAGCTCACAGAGTGGCTTATGATAGGAAACAATCAGAAAACTGGCAATCGCAAAAATCTTTGGTCCAAAAAAAAAAACAGGACATAAAGGCGAAAAAAAGAGTCAAGATAACAAATGAACAAATGAACAGAAGGGCTTAGTCCTTCGATCTAAAGTATAGTATTCAATCCATCCAGTAATCCAAAACGACCAACGGCAAGATGGCCGGGGAAGGTGGACTGGCAAATAGGAATAGTTGCCCAAAAGTACATTTCGCCTCAGATGCCTACCAACGAGAAAGAGAAATGTAAAAGGACGCAAAAATGCAGAATGCAGAAGAGAGGCACGCAAAAGACAAAATCGGTAACGCAGGAGACGCAATGAAGGAAATGGCAAATGATGGCGTCGCGAAAACCAAATGCAACAGGAGAGGGAAGAGCGACAAGGAAAGGCCGAGAGTCAAAGCAGACACTGTGCTGAAAAGCACCGTCCAGTTTAGCTTCTATCGCAGTAGCCGGGGGCCGAGGGCTCAGCGGACGAGTTGGCCCAGCTCAGAATGGTCAGACTGGTCGTGTAGGCCATGGCGATGAAGCCAAAGATGCAGAGGGCAATATCGCTAATCTTCCAGAGGCGGCTACGGGCTACGCCCTTGAAGTGCAGCAAGGGCGGGTAGATGTAGACCAGCGGAATGCAGGCAAAATTGCCGACAAGAGCCACAAACGTATCAAGGTTGTCGGCACCGCCCCAGGCAATGCCCGCGCAGGCCGCCACGACAAAGAAGCGGAACACGTTCTTCTGCCACTTGATGTACGGGTTGTACTTGCCGCTGCGGGTGAACAGGCCGTTCTCTGTGATGCGGATGGCGGGGAAGATCTGCAGCGGCGTCGACAGCAGAATGGCCAGCGAGTACAGGAACTGCACGCTGTTGACCATGCGGCTGCTCTGCGGCAGATTGAGGAGGACCACGGTCTCGGTTTTGGAGCCGTAGGCAGCGTACGACACGGCGCCCATGGTAATGAACATCGTCGTGATGATAATCATGACGGCGAGCATGACCTTGGGGAACTTCTCGGGGTGCCGCATCGACTCCTGGACGGGGATAATGAGGCCGATACCCTCAAACGTGAAGATTGCTGTGCCGATGAATAGGGTCCAGCTGTCCTTGTTGAACAGGATGATGTCGGCCACGCCAAACTTGTTGAGCGTCAGGATGTCGTAGTAGAAGAGGTATGCAAGGCCAATGACGATAAAGGCATCGGCCACAAGCGCGGTAAAGGCCAGCTTGTTGATGTCGCGCAGCAGCGAGAAGGGCAAGAAGATAACCATTTGCATCAGGATCAGGTATTGGGTCGGGATGAACGTCCTGCAGTCGGTGACGGCGAGAATAAAGGCTTGCAGATTTTCCGAGGTAAAGACAATGTAGGCAGCCACAAAGCCGACCTGACTGATGACGATCGACGTCAAAATCATAAACCGCAGCCACTTGCCATAGAGGATGCCACCAAGATCACCAAACGAGCCGGCCACCTTGAGCCGTGTCGTCACCAGCAGCACAAAGCAGTAGTAGCTCAGCGCCGCCACAAACAACAGGACCAGGTTACTGAAAAGCATGCCGCCGTTGAGGTACGCCCGTGGCAAGAACAGCACGCCCGTACCCACAAACGACTTGAGCAACACGGCCGCCGCACTCATGGGGCTTGCTTTGCCGCTGCCACCACGAGTCTTGCGTCTTCTCTTCCGGCGCGAGGGCGTCAGAAGGGCACTATCCTCCATCGGCTCACGCTCGTCGTCCGAGCTGCCGCTGCCTCGCTGCTGCAGTACTCGTCGTCATCAAGATCCCGGCCAGAGACATCATCGCCGGACGAGAAGTACTCGCCGGGGGCAAGCACCTCGTCGTCTTCTTCGAGCTCTTCACCAGCAAAGTGGCCATAGATGGACAGGAATTCGAGGAAGCTGGATGTGAAGAGCTGCGGCTGCTGCGGTGGTGGGCCCTGGTGATGATGGTGATGGTGGTGGTGGTGGTTTTCAGCGCCGTTCTCGCCGTCGTCGAGAGTGCCGTAGCCGTCCCCAGCCGTACGGCGGAGGTAGTTACGACGGAAACCACCGGGCACTTTGATGGTGTTGATGTCGAGCGTCTCGCTCTCGGGTTCGGGTCGCGGCATCGTAAAGCTCTTGCTGCGATGCACCTTGTTTGTCGCCTCCTCCGTCCACTTGTAGATCGGTCTTGTAATGTCACCGCCCTGCAGGCGCAGACTAGAGAACTCGTCGTCATCAATGCCAGAAGCACCCAGGGCCTTCACAGAGTCTGTGTCACCACCACCGTTCGCCGCAGCCTCTGCACCGCCGTTCGCAGGCTGCTTGCCCTTGGCGTCGACTGCGTTCTCGGAAATGCTCGCCGCGTCCGTCCGTTGCACCAAGTGTCTCCGCACAATCTCGGGGTCTTCGTAGGGGCCGCCCATGCTGGCATTCCGTTGTCTCGAGTCAAACGAGCCAAAGTTTGTGGGCGTAAGGCCGGTGCCGCCAACAGACGGCGTGCTGCTAAAATTGGTCGGAGCCGCGGCAGTCGAGGCAGCCGCCTGCGATGAAGGTGAAGCAGGCCGCACAGGAGGTGTACCGAACCGCGGAGGGGACGTGCCGACCGAGTTGGAGAGAGCTATGGCCAGAGCAGACACGCCCGGGCCGGTAGGATGTGATGCACCTGAGGCACTGCCGCCGGCGAGAGGCGTCATGTTGCCCGAAGGCGACCATCGTCCCGAGCCTCGACGGACACCGGGACCGCCGCCGGCCGATGGAGCAGGCGAGGTGCCAAGGTTCTGGACGGGGTTTGCGAGGCGGGCAGTCGTATCGGCTCGTGGCACAGAGGTGCCAAACGACCGCGCACGGAAGGAGCCGATCGGCGAGGAAGAGAGGAGGGCTGCTGCGTTTGCCCGGGGAGTAGGCTGCGGAGCCGGCGAGCTCCGCCCTTTGTCGCTCATGGCAGCGGTAGGTGGTGATTCAGAGAGTGTAATGGGAAGTCGAGATCGAGTCGCTTAAGGCTATTGTTGCATATCGGTGCGATCGACTCAGACGAAGAAGAGGCGTCGATGGGGGTTTAAACAGGCACAGTCGAAGGGCCTGTTTGTTCTTATCGCGAGGGTCAGAGCTGTGCTGCAGGATGGCTGTCGGCGGCCAATGGCAGAGCTGGCAGCTGATATGGCGGCTGACCTATCGGCAAAATCGAAGTCCAGAGTCGTGCGTCGGAAGAGGGAAGAAAGAAAGTGGAAAAGAAAGGAAATGAGAAAAATGAGAGGAGAGGTGGTTAACAGAGAAACCAGAAAAATCAGAAAAATCAGAAAAAAGAGCAAACAAGGGACGAAAATGCCGAATAGCAACGGTCCAGAAGAGAATGCAACCGATAGTGACAGACGAAAGGATTGGATCCGTGCGTCGAATGAGACAAGAGGAGTTGATGTGCGTTATTTGAAGGCGCAATATTAACTGGAGAGGGGAGAGGCAGCAGACGTTGGAGAGAGGAGCAGAGGAGCAGAGGAACCGAGGAGGTCGTCGATTTGGTGACAGTGTGCGACACGGGAAAAGAAGTAGGCGACCCGCCGACAGCGCTGGTGGCTGGGCCAGTCCACACAGTGCTTGCCATTCCTTGTGGGCTCGTGATAGCGGACTCCTGCCTTATCTTGTCCTGGCACCTGCCCGCAATAGCCCTGGCCTGTCAAGCTATCAGCAGGTGATCTCTCTGCCAGGCGGCAGGCGCGACAGGAAGGAGCCCTGGAGCGCCCCGCTAGGGAGCCTAACGCGAGAGCCAAATGCTAAAAGCCTAAGACACACCTGCTGACTGACCCTTGTCTGGACGCAAACTGAACAAAGTGGGTGCATTGTTGCATTGTCTGTCCTTTTGCTGTCTTTTTCTGTTCATGTTGACTTTGCATTTATGACTATTCGCTTTCGCACTCGATGTTTTACACAAAGTGCAAAGTGGTGTAATAAATGACGAGCGATGATAAGGAGGGGACTTCGGCTGCAGAAAAGACTGGGGAAGGAAGCAAACGACTGCGACCTTCGCTCCTTCTGTCGAGGACTGCCGCCTGCCGTGCTACTGCCCCTGAGACACGATGACGCAGTTGCCATTCTTGTCAACAAGCGCGCTTCAGAGCCCATTGCACCTGCCCTTTTGCGACGAGCATGCCTGCACTCATCCATGCTGGACAGGGCAGGTACGAAGGACGGGCATTCGTACGTTGTAAATACAACGTACGACGCACTTCGTACTCAATACTCAATAAAATAGGAAAGAGCCAAAAGGGGTATTTTCGAGATGAGAACGAAACGAAAACAAGGTTCTTTTTCTCCAGTTCAGACCGCCATCCGCCACTTTTCATTCACGCTCCTCCCGGGGCGGACAAGACAGCACGGCCGCATTCCATTGGCAAGCAACACTCTGCTGTGAACCTGCCAAGCCGCGCTCCGACCAGCGCCCTCACACAGGGCGAGCAGGCTCCACCTTGCGAAATCAACGCAGCCATGGCCAGGCTGTCGCGAGACGTCAGGTCAAGATGGGCAAACCAGCCTCGTTCTGAGCTCCATCCTCGAGTTGAATCTCTGTTTTGCTTCTTGTTCGGCCGGAAGCGCAGGAGCCATACTCACTATCAAACCCGCTTGCATTCCGTCACACTTGTGCATTGAAGAAGCTCCGCTGCAAAAATCTTGGAACTCACAGGGACCACTGCATGCACTGTCGATCCCTTGTTGGGTTAGGTCTGCATCTGTGCAGCTCCAAGATCTTGCTTGCCTTCGACCGTTCTCTTCGCAGCATTTCGACTTCTCTCTTCATAAACTGCCGCGGCACTTGCAGGGTTGTCTAAAGATTGGCAGTCTCTCTCAATATATCGTCGTTTCATTCTCCCATTTCCACGAAGCAACTATCGACAAACTCGGCATCAAGAACACAGCACATTTGATCGAACCACTTCCCCTGTCGCGCCGGCAATCGCGCATGGCGCTTATCGAACTCCCACTTGGCTTCCGGTGAGCTCCTGGCGAGCAACCGCATCTTCTTCGCCCGCCATGGATCGAGTCAATCATGATCATGGTGCCAAGAAGCACAAGCTGGGTGTCGTATCCGGCGTCTATGTGCCCGTCTGCCTCAGCATCCTGAGCATCCTCATGTTCTTACGCTTCGGCAGCATCCTCGGACAGATCGGTCTCTTGGGCATGCTTGGTAAGTTCACATGGCATCACACACTCTATTATGTTTTTTTTTTCTCATTCGCTAATTGCTGTCTAGGCCTTTTTGTTGTGTCATATCTCGTCGATTTCCTGACGACATTGTCCCTCTCGGCCGTGGCTTCAAACGGCGAGGTCAAGGGCGGAGGCACATATTATCTCATCTCCCGGTCACTTGGGCCCGAGTTCGGCGGCTCCATCGGCCTGCTGTTCTACCTCTCCCAGGTGCTCAATACCGCCCTCAATGTTGTTGGTCTCATCGACTGTATCGACCTCAGCTTCGACTCCCTCGTACCGCACGGCTATTGGTGGGGTTACTTCTCTCAGACCATCGTCCTGGTCGTCTGCACGTTACTTTGTTTTGCAGGCAGTGCCCTCTTTGCCAAGGCTAGCAATGGTCTCCTTGTCGTGCTTGCTTTTGCGACCCTGAGTATCCCTCTCTCAGTTCTCGTCCGCAAGCCATTCGCAGATCCTGTGCGTGGCGTTGAGTTTACCGGCGTGCAGCTGGCCACGCTGCGGTCCAACCTCTTCCCACACTCTGGCGAGGACTTTTCCTTTCGTGGCCTTGACACATTCCGTGATTTGTTTGGCATCCTATTCCCGGCCACATCAGGCATCTTTGCCGGTGCCTCCATGTCCGGCGATCTCCGGAGCCCCAGCAAGTCCATCCCAACTGGCACGCTCTGGGCCATGGGGTCGACATTTGCCCTTTATCTCGTCGTGATCATGTCGCTGGCCTCCAGCACTACTCACATGTCTCTCCTTACACAGCCAAACATTATCAAGGAGACAAGTTTGTGGGCGCCCATCATTCTGGCCGGCGAGTGTGCTGTGACCTTCTTCTCTGCCTTGATGGGCCTCATCGGTGCATCGAAGCTGATGCAGGCACTTGGTAGAGACAAGCTTCTACCCGGCCTGTCTCTGTTTGCATGGGCACCGAAAAGCATGACGAGCCTCTCCTCGCTCTCATCGTGACATACGCCATTGCCCAGCTGGCCCTCTTTGCCAACCTCAATCAGATTGCGACCTTTATCTCCATGGGCTACATGGTGACGTTCTTCGTGATGAACTTGGCCTGCTTCCTGCTTAAGATCGGGTCGGCTCCCAACTTCCGACCGGCCTTCAAATTCTTCAGCTGGCAGACGGCCCTGCTTGGAAGTGTCATGTCGGCTGCGGCCATGTTCTTTATTGACGAAACCTACGCTACTTCATCTGTGATCCTGCTTGTCATGCTCTTCCTGTTGATCCACTATCTCTGTCCGCCAAAGCGCTGGGGTGACGTGTCGCAAAACCTAATCTACCATCAGGTTCGCAAATATTTGCTTCGACTGAAGCCTGAACATATCAAATTCTGGCGGCCCCAGATTATTCTCTTGACCAACAACCCCCGTCGTCAAACTCGTCTAATTCAGTTCTGCAACTCGATGAAGAAGGGCGGTCTCTACATCTTAGGCCACGTCATCGTTACAGACGACTTCACAACCGGCGTCCTCGAGGCCAAACTTCAGCAGAATTTGTGGTCGCAGTACATTACCGAGTACTCGCGCATCAAGGCATTTGTTCAATTGACCATGTCGCCGTCGATCACTTGGGGCACGCGCAATCTTATTCTGGCAAGCGGTCTGGGCGGTATGCGTCCAAATATCGCCGTTGTCGGGTTCTACAACATGGACGATCTTCGTATGGCACATCCTCTTCTTCGGGTCCCAGAACTGCCGCTATCTGCCGCAACATCTATGAGAAATGGAAAAACTGGAGGAGTCTCTTCAGGACTGTCGTCGACAGGCAACAACCCGACGGTCGTTCGACCAAGGCGGCGTCGTGGCGACACCACTTCAAGAATCCTAGAAGGTGTCCTTCCAACGGACGTCATCAAGACCGAGGGCATGATGAAGGCGACAGAGTATCTTAATATTTTGGAGGATTTGGCCCTCCGGCACCGCATCAACGTAGCCGTCGCCAAAGGGTTCCACAGCCTGGAGACGCCTCGGGCAGACGGGACAAACACGAAGAAGTACATCGACCTCTGGCCCATCCAGATGTCAGCCGAACTCGAAGCAGACGGCAAAAGCGTTTTGACGACAAACTTTGATACTTGTAGGTGACTACCCATCATGCACGCGAAACGTATGTCTAACACTATATCTACCAGATACGTTGATTCTCCAGCTCGGCTACATCCTCCATACTGTCCCGGCCTGGAAGCGAGTCTACAGCCTCCGCGTCATGGTTTTTGTCGAGTACGAAAATGAAGTCGAGGAAGAACGAGGACGCGTTGAGGCACTGCTTGAGAAGCTACGCATCAGCGCTGAAGTTCACGTGTTTCTGGCTGGCAAGCGGCGACTTGACCACCTACGAAGCGATCGTCCAAGGCGATGCCGACCCGTCTACTGAGAAAATTGTGGACGACGTCCTGGGAGATTCGCTGTGGTGGGCGAACCTACAAGAGATCCGCGGCAAAGTCACACCGCGAAGGAACAGCGGTTCGGATGGGGCACCCTCCAATTGGAAGGACGACGTACGCAGGCGACGTCCGAGCATAGCCCACATCCAAGAGCTCCAGAAGCATCAGACAGTGTCTGCTTTGGCTCGTTTAGGTGTGAGCATGGGTATCCGGACACAAAACCTGGCTGGCCAACGGCCTACCCATACACGCTACAACCGCGATGACAACGGCGACAACTATAGCAGTGCCATTAGTGACAGCAGCTCGACATCGGATGAAGATGACTTTGACACCACGGACTTCAACGACATCGATAGTGCAGCGAGCGAAGGTGATATTGATGATGTTTGACGACGAAGCAGATGCCACTCGACGGCCCCTTCTGGCAACGCCTGCACGCAGAAAAAGCCATGGCGACGCAATTGTCCAGAGACCAGTCCTGCGTCGGAAAAAAACGGACGAGTCAAAGCGTGGAAAGCCATCTTCATCAACATCGGCAGGCCCGTCATCTTTTGTGCCTGCTTTTATGCCATCACTCACCACTGCATCTGGCCGGAGCTATGGCACCATGTCAACGGCCGCATTGTCATCAATCAGCGGCCAATCCAACGAATACAACCCGAAAGCGCAACATGACTCCTCTTTATTGACAGTACACAGCACGCAGTGTAAGTACAATGACCCAATTATGTGCAATCTCCCTTTACTGATCTATTCCTTGCCCTCTCTAGCGCTGGCCCCATCCTCCTCCATGCGCTTCTCAAGCAGTATTGTACCAGAGACCCGGATCACGAACCCCGAGGAATCAGAACGTACAATCATGTTTGCCGAGACACCGGCGTCGGATCGGCCAGAAACGTCCGCCTTTTTCACGGACAAATTCAAGGCAGAGTCGTGTCAGTTTGGCCGAGTCTATGACGAAAAAGCGGCCCAAGGCAACACCGCGCCCATCTGTCTCATTTGCGGAGCCAGAGAGAGACTCGTCTGCACAGCAAGAGCAGCGGCCACACCGGCCCCTCCTCTCGCGTCATTCGTCAACGCCCTTCGTGCAGCGTGCATCTTTCACAGAGGATAACTTGGGAGAGGCAAATGGAGAGAATGGCGGTGGTGAGGTTCGCATCGGCATCGCAGGACTGTTGGCCGACTACAAGGCGCGAAAGCGCGCTAATAGCAGCGGAAGCGGAAACGTCGACGATAGCGATGACAGCCACGATGACGGCAACGGAAGCGGCTCAAGCTACTCTACGCAGGATCTCGCACTATCCTTCAACGACCTGCCAAGCCGAGCGCAGCATCTCATTTTAAACGAACTGATGCGACAACACAGCGGCGAAAATGGCGATCTAACAGGCGGGTGCCGCAGTCTTGTTCACGACGCTGCCAATTCCAGACGAGGGAACGCATCGCGACGAGGCCGCCAGTGTGCAGTACCTGTCGGATGTTGAGCTGCTCTGTCAAGGGTTGCCTCCAGTTCTCATGATCCTGAGCAACAACATGACAGTCACGGTTAGCCTGTGATTCTACAAGGTGCTCAATGCGACCAAATAGCGTACTTTTTGTTCTCTCCGACAGCCGCAACGGGTTGGCCTTGCTGGTGCTTTGTGTCTACCGACAAAGGGGCCAGCGTTGACTTTGAAAGAGACCCTGTCCGCAGCAACCACAACGCAACAAAGAACATTGGGCCTCACCACCAAATCTATTTCGAGGTGCCTCCCTTTGTACCAACCTACGTCGTCATACAGAACACAGAAGCGGCTTCCAGAATGACAAAAACCTGAGCAATGCCGTTAGAAAAAGTCCAGTCAGAAAAGGAAGGCTTCCGTCCTGTTTCTTGTTCAATCGTGAACAGACTCGTTTTTGTAGTTCAAGTTTTTCTCTCCTTCCCAATGAACAATTTTAAGACCATCTTACCCTTGACTCGTGCCTCGCCTCGCCCATTTCCCCCATCTCCCCTTTATTTATTTAGAGTGACTCCCTTTCTTTTAATTTTCCCCTTTCTGGCCCTTGCAAATGAAAAATCCGCTCAAACATCAAAGTGCACCAGTTGCAGCAAGGCCATACGATACCAGCAAAACAAAAGAACACGGCCACAGCCGTAACCACAGCCATAATAGTAGCATCGGACACATCTTCTCGGGCCTCGCGCAACGACTTCGAAGCGGATTCTCCTGAATCGTGACCAGTTTAGAGGCAACTGCCGCGAACAGATTTCACATTGTTCCACCTGCCCGATTCGCCCCTTTGTCCCAATTCAGCCGTCCGAAGCCCCGTCTGAAAGACGAGTGCCGCCTTCTCTTCCAAGGATTGCACTCGGACAGCAGGCCATCCACTACAAAAGCGACTTCTCATCAAGAGGTGGGTTTTTTCAATTTTTGAAGATTACGGAAAAGAAGGCGGTGAAGATGGCGAAAGACGGAGTCCCTGCGCAAGCGCAGGTCGACCGGGCGCAGACTGCCATGCAAAGCCGAGCGGCAAGGCTCTCTCGGCAGAACCGTGCCCCCGACACCATGTCCTTCTTCTTCTTCTTCTCCTTCTTCTCTTTCCCCTTCCCGACCCCAAACTTCACATGCAACAAAGGCAACATTGCCTCGCAAAGCAGCGTCCTCGTCTCAAGCGAGATTTTTGGCGCCTACATCGTCTTCCCCGTGCGCGAACTTCCACAACAACACAGCCTCCAACCACTACGACTAACACTCCGCGTGGACGCCAGACGAGGTTTTCACAGCCGTCTACTGCCTCCTCACAGGCATCATGGTCTGCTCCACGAGTTGCGTCTCGGCCGAGTGTTCGCAGCAATGTAAGCGCGACGACCAACAGCACCAGTGGCAACGGTGGAAGCAGTGTGCTGGCAGCAATGTCCGGAAAGGATCGAGTAACGGCAGCCTGTCCTCGCAGCCTCGCGGGGACCTGAAGCCGGCACCAGTTTCTGTGGATGTCAATGCGTCTCGGTCGTCTTATATCAGCCGGCCACTTCCGCAAATTCCTCAGTCACCAATGCAGCCGACACCAGCTCCAGGCCCACAACCACAACCACAATCACAACCACCTCGCCAGCAATCACCACGCCAACAGGCACCTCGTCCAGCCCGTCCTCCGGCGCCACTGTCCGCAAGACCCCTGCTTCCACCCCCGATCAGCCGTGCCGTCCCCACAGCTGGCGTCATTCTCTGAGCGTGTCGCTCGTGCTCAAACGGGCGGACAGCCCTTATCTGCCTGCTTCAGCTTCCAACAACGATCACTACAGCTCGGCGGTGCAGAGCCATAATGCGCCAAAGCAACGGCAGCCGGAGCGAGAGCAGAGCCCGCCGCCGCGTCCACCTCCTCCACCTTCGTTGCATCGGTCACCGCCAACTCCATCGCAACGGCCGGTATCGCCGCCCCAGAATCGGTCCCAGCAGCAGAGAAAGAACAGTCAAGCACAACAGCCGAAGCTATGGGTACCGGCGGGTTTCTTCACCTCTGCGCCAAGCACAAGTATCGAGCCCCTATCAGGCGCAGGCCCATCAACAATCACACCCCCGGAGTCCACGACCGAACTCGGCAGATATTTCCCCTCTGACGCCGCCACCCCAGTCCCCAATTCGAGACAATGACCTGATGCCGGAGAGGCGTCTACCATTCGACGAGCCGGATACCATCCTACGTCCTACCACATACGGTACACAAGATCCTGGTACGATCAAGGCACTACGTGCTGCCGAGAAGCAGAACGGTGAGCCTCTCCTCGAGTGGGAGGTTGAGACAATCAAGGCAAGTCGAGAGGGAAGATCAAGAGCCTCTCAAGAACCAGGTGGCCGCCTCGACCCTGATTTCGTTCGTTGGGAAAAGGAACCCCGTGCTAACCGTGCGGCGTCCGAGTCGTCCTCGACGGCTCTCGCCTTTTTGCTCCAGTCTATGAACGGCATGCCATCCATAGAACAGAAAGAAGATGGGCATAGTGTCCATTGGCTCGGTGAGCCAGCCTTGTCCACTACCGCTGCTCGGTGACCCCGACGACCCTGCCGCCGACTACGAGGCCGAGGCCCACCGAGCGGTCATCTATGAGGACAGGCGCAGCAGCAGTGGTAGCAGCATTGGTGGCGACTACACAATCAGCTGGCCAGAGAGCTCTTACTACTTCGGTAACGACTTAGGAGCAGTCGATGAGAAGCGGCAGCACAGCCAGCCGACGTCCGCCCGCGACAGCCACTCGGAGCAGCAGCGAGGAAAGCAACTCGCTTAAGAGACAGGCCGCGCGTGTCAAAGGAGGTGCGCCATGTGCACTATGCATCGGTAAAGGTAACTGTTCTCGCCTCAAACCCTTCTGTTTTGGTTACGTCTGCTTCATTTTTGAGCATATTTATATTCCCCGATGTTCAGTCTATGAAACGCAATGCCCTGTATTACCGCCAGTATGCCATGAATCCCCCTTTGCAATGAAACGATGTGTCATTGAAAACCAACCAAACGCCATCTAGTGTATCATATGTGCCAATCGTAAACTAACTCCTTCCTCTCATCTTTTCCATGAGTCCTGTCCCTTATGCAATTTTCTGTGATTGTCAGTGCGTCCGTGTTGATGCCTGATTCGCCGGCCAGAGCCACAAAATCGCCCGTCTGCCAGCTTCTTGGTCCACTTGTTGCTCTCGTAGCGGGCCAGGATCAAAGTCATGCGCAGAGGTACATTATCGCTCGATGCATGCTCTTCCACACCAACTGCCACGGGTGTGATCGTCCAGCGGCCAAAAGGGCCCAGTTAAGAATGTACCGGGCGCCGTGCCCGTCTTTGTCTCTGCTGTTGGCTCTGCCGACTCTTCTGCTGGGTTGACGCTAATGCTGTCGTCCGAGTTCTTGAGCTGCGATGCCGCCGCAGCGTCGACGGAAAGTACAGCTTTGATGCGGTAGACCTCGTTCCTTGGAGGCCGTTGTCAGCAGCTTCGACAGCTTGGCAACATCAACAGACGCGCCCTTACTGTCGCCCTTGAGCGTCACAGACAGCACCTCGACCTCGGACTGGTGGTCGTCCTTGTGCCCGTGGTCATGGTTCGCCGTTTGCGTGGCCGTTGGCGCCATCATGGCCGTTTAGCTTCGACGTTCCATCGTCCAGCGCCTTGGCCAGCAGCCCGCCGTCCACGCCAAACACCAAGCCAGCATCCACCCAGCCCTTGTGGCTCTTGACCCACGCCACATCGTCGGTGTGCAAATCGCCCAGCCGGTCCAGGCACACATCGAACCGCCGCTCGTCGCACGCCTCCCACTTGTTGAACACAATAAGGTCGGTATACCGCGCCTGCAGCTTGGCCGTGTAGCTGGTGTCCTCGTAGCCTGCCCAGTTCTCAACATCAATTCACGCTGACGACGCCGTCGAGCGCAAACTTGCCACCGGTCGAACGGGCCAGGCGGTTGACCTCGAGGGCAAGCGTTGCGGGGAAAGCCGACCCCGAAGTCTCGACAACAATGCGTGACGGGATTCCCGCGCCGTCGCCCTTGTCCGTCGTCAGCTCCTCAAGCGCATCGCCCAGTTGACCGACGAGGTTGCAGGCAGATGCAGCCGTTCAGCAGTTCGCGGACACCAGCGACGGCACTGGACGCAGCGAGTTGCGAGTCGACGGCGAGGTCACCGAACTCATTTTTTCAAAAAGGGCTAGCCGGTAGTTGGGGTTGGCGGCACGCAGCTGCGGGATAAGGTTGAGGATGAGTGTCGTCTTGCCGGAGCCGAGGAAGCCCGTCACGATCGTGATCGGAATCGGGGCCATTTTGGAGGTGGTGGGGTGTCTTATCTTGCGATTTATTGCGTATCCGTTCCTCCAAGGGCTCAAAAATAAAAGGGCGCGAAAGAAGGACAACAAGGTCACGGTCGCTTACAGATTTGTCGCATCGCGTTCTCAACTCTGGACCGGATGGTGGGATGTTGAGATAATTTGCAGGCGCCCACCCTCACCGCCTTCCCCATCAGGCAACTGTGCCTGACTACAAGCGGATTCTGCCGATCCCGGCCGCCCGCATGTTGCTCCTTCCTCCAGGGACCTTGGACGATCAGACAAGGAGGAACTCCGTTTGGCGAATGAGAATACAGTATTTTTCACCATCTATGTAGTGTCCAAATAAGGGAACATTCGTTTTGTCAAACAACCTCATATGCGGATTGCTTTGTACTTTGTGTCTTGTGTTCGCGGATTGCCTGATCGATCAACAATGACGTCATCGTAGTTAGTTGCTCTTTCCTGAATATGGAGTTTGCAAAATCGCCAAAAATCGCTGAGTTACGAAGAGGGAGCGGCCATGAAAGGCAGTAGCAGGAATCAAGTCCGCAGCCGGAATATTCAGATCACAATCAAGCAGAGTAGGTTCAGTTTAACAAAAGAAATTGATTTCTCAAAACGGTCGACATGCGTCATTAAAAGGAACAGGGAGTTCGGTTCAATCCAGTAAGCCCAGAGAATGCCATCCCCTAAAGATAAGAAAGGGTAAAGCTTCAGCTCGTCAGGAGGAAGAGTGGGAAGAAGTAACCGTTTGTACATGAAAAGAAAAGGGTACAGAAAGCCGTGAAGAAAGCGGGAGAAGAAGAGAATAATCCATAGACAAGAAAATTTCCCAGAGAGGAACAAAAGAGGTAAAAGAACAAAGAACAAGTAATTAAAGCAAAGCAAAGCAACTCCTTATGAACCCATCATATGAACGTCAAAGTAGCAGGCAAGAGACTGTGGAAGACAAGAGAAGTGAGGCATTTACAGCAGGAAGGGGCCAGCCAGCAGGAGGAAGGCACCGGCCAGAGTCATGGAGTTCTTGAGGGTGGCCGAGCCAGCCGTCACGACAGTGCTGCCACCGTGAGCCGAAGCGCTGGCCGAAGCGTGAGCGCTCGAGCCCGAGTTGCTGCCGCTGCCCTTGCCGCTGCCAGTGCTGGTGCTGGTGCTGTTCTTCCAGGTGCTGTTGCACTTGCCGTTGACGCAGACAGTGGTGCCGGAGCTGCCGCTGCCGTTGGAGTTGGCATTGGCGTTAGCCGAAGCCGACGAAGAGCCACTGCTGCCCGAGTTGGCATTCGCGTTGGCATTGGCCGAAGCCGACGAAGAGCTCGACGAACCACTGCTGCCCGCGTTAGCGTTGGCGTTGGCGTTGGCCGAAGCCGAAGCCCGACGAAGAGCCGCCGCTGCCGGCGTTGGCGTTCGCGTTGGCGTTCGCGTTGGCCGAAGCCGACGAAGAGCCGCCGCTGCCGCCAGCGTTGGCATTGGCGTTGGCGTTGGCCGAGGCCGAAGCCGACGAAGAGCCGCCGCTGCCGGCGTTGGCGTTCGCGTTGGCGTTCGCGTTGGCCGAAGCCGACGAAGAGCCACCGCTGCCGGCGTTGGCGTTCGCGTTGGCGTTCGCGTTGGCCGAAGCCGACGAAGAGCCGCCGCTGCCGCCAGCGTTGGCGTTGGCATTGGCGTTGGCGTTGGCCGAGGCAGACGAGCCGCCGGAGCCGGCGTTGGCGTTGGCCGTGGCGTGAGCCTCAGCGTTGGCAGTGGCGGTCACACCGTTGCCCCAGACGGTGACGCTGCCAGTCTGCTTGCCAGTCTCAACCGGGCAGGTGATGGTCACCGGGGTCTCGTTGCAGACAACAACGGTCTCAACAAAGTTGGGAGGGATGGTAGGCTGGACCCAGCTGCCCGAGTCGCCGCAGACGACCTCAATGATGGTGTAGGTGGCATCAGCCGCCTTGCCGGTGACAGTGTAGGTGGTGGTGAAGGTCTCCGTGGTAGTGGCAGTGGCCGTGGTGGTAACGGTGGCGGGATAGCTGGAGCAGTCCTCGTAGAAAGAGCTGGACGAGAGAGAAGACATCTTGGATGTGTTGGTTTAGGGCTGTTGACGTTTGAAAAACGAAAAGTCAAGAAAATTAAGCGAAAGAAGAAAGTTGGTAGTTGTTTTGAAAAGGAGTGGCTTGAGCTAAAGAGCTGCAAATAAAAGAGTGACTGGGAAGAGTGTTGTTAAAGAGGCTGGAAGGCTGATCTTTGCTGGTTGATGATGAGGAGAAAGAAGAATATGAACAACAACAAGCGAGAGGAGCGGCCTTCATATACCAGTTGAATGGTGGATCGCGGCATGTTTGCCAAGCCCCAGGAAAAAGCATCAACAAGGTTGTAAGACTTTGAAAAATAAGCAACATTGAAGCTGCATGCGGGAGGAACGGCCACGGAAGGGGGGGCACGTTTGCTGTAGAATCCGTGTCGAAACTAAGGTTTGTGTGTGTAAGTGTGGGTGTGCGTTGTGTGTGAAGAATGTGTTCGGTGTGTTTGGGGTGTTTGTGCTGTTGTTCAACAAGCGTGAAGAATGAGTGGGAAATTTGGATGCATTCTTGGTGGTATCAGGAAATACCGTTATCGATTCCACGGGCTGCATCGGGGGCAATATTACTCAGTATGTGCAACACGAGAAGCATTCTTGGGTGGCCGCCGAAATCCGTGGAGAGGAGAAAGGCATTGGGCGCTGCATAGCAGAGGTGGCCCACTGCAATGTACAATATGCGAGAAGCGAGAAAAAATAAAGCTTAACTGTGCAATGAAATGCGAGGTGAACCAAGGAAGCAAAAGAAAGAAAGGAAACAATGAATACGAGCTTTGGCCCTTTGCTCCCGAGACCTTGCTCAAAAGGGTGAACTCACACCAATACATATACAGCAGCAAATAATCACCTGTACTGTCTGAGGGCGACTGCAAAAGGGACAAAAGGGACGAAAAGAAAAAGAAATAAAAAACATAAGCGAAAACGACGAAACAAAAGTACAATGGGAGCAAAGACGTGCCGCCAGCCAAACAGTACGGGACGCGGGACACCGTTGAGATGAAACGCTGAGACACGGCATGTCTGTTCCTGACAGGAGAGCCAAGTGGTGATATCGACGATGTCGGTTATGTGTAGCACTCGGCTGCAGTCAGCTGGCGGTGCTCATTGCTGAGATCAAACATTGAGATGCACTGCTCATAGACTGCAGCGATCATCGATAATCGACATTCATGTGCTTCCCAATGAGCACTGCTTGGCTGACCATGCGATCCTATGCTTGTTGCTGACCTTTTACCTCAGTAGCAAGGGAGGCTACGAAGCAGGGCAGGTCGTCCACTCGCAGGGCGGCCAGGAACGTGGGATCGGAGCTCGTGTTTGCTTCCAGTGCGAGAGGAAAATGGGCAGAAGAACAGAACGAAGAAAGCATACTAGACGCAGAAGGCATGAGGACAGAGACGGTGCGAACTGAAAACACGCGCAGAACAAAGGGAGAACACGCCGCCACGGCCGACTGGCACGCAGCTCGCAAATGAGAGCAAAGCTACCATAAAAAGGTGAGGAAAGGGAGGCAAAAGGACCGTCTGCTTTTCTGGGGCTTTGCATTCCGTCCATTCCAGGCACAGCAGCGCAGCCGCACGCCGCATACAGTATGGCCGTGCCCTCTTGTTCGGTGTCCGGCACAGTTGCCTTGGTTTTCTGGAATTCGGCGCGTTCTTAAGCATACTGAGCACCCCATACTGCGCGTGATTTGCACACTTTTGCAGTCCATTCCCAGACTATTTAAGTGCCTTGATCGTCTGGCTCGTCTTGCTCTTTCTTTCGATGTCCACTGTGCACGTTAAGAGGCGACGGAATGCATCGCAAATTGGCTGGAAGTACGGTTGCAGAGTACGGTGAACGGCATACGAGGCCGGGGCTTGTACGATACGAAGGTCCGCCGATTGCTGCTGTGCACGCTGTGCTCGACGTAAGGTGGCGGTGTTCACAATGTGATGTATCCTAAATGTATGACATTTGCGCACTCATGGCCCGAAGGCGAGTCGGCAAACTTCCTATTCCTGGACTTTTTTCTGCAGAGGGATCCCTTCGTAGAAGGAATACAATCTAGCAACGCATCACCGTGGGTTTGAATGTCGAGATGATGGTCGTGGCGCCTCTGGGTAACTTTTTGATCTGAAGAAAAAAAAAAAGAAGAGAAGAAAGCAAGAAAGAATTTTCGGCGGCAGGAATGCAAAGAAATAGTCGGTTCCTGCAGATAGTGGGGCCCTCTGCTGCAAAGGCGGTGGGGGAAGGTGCTATTGGCGCGCGTGTTTGCCAGGAAGCAGCGACCGGGCGTGTCGAAGCGTCTGTCGCCCTGGCGGTCACGTGTTCTTATCCAGTCATCGCACCTGCCAATCGACCACAATCGATAAGAGCCAGGCGCCCGACGTCCGACGTCCAACGTTCGACGTCCCTTCCTTCGTTCATCAACGCGTCCAGACTCAGACAGACCTCGATTTTCTCGCATCTCGTCATTCCTGCCGGTCCGGAGTGCTCATCTTCCGTCTCTCGCGCCTGGTCCACACACGTGAACAGGCATTTACAAAATATCGACCGGCGCGCGCATCTTTTTAATTCCACAGCAATCTTCCGCACCGGACCTTTCTCTCTCGTTCCCCGTCGTAGGGCAACGCAAAAGCAAAGAAAAAAAGAAATACACGCCGAGACACAAAAGGCATCTCTTCAAAGAGGAGAGGCAAGCGCCGTTTTGCTTCTTTTTGCGGGGAGGAGATCTCTCACACACAAGCATCCACGCGGTCCTTTTCTTTCTTTTCTTCGTAACCGTCCGTACCATGCCGTCCGACGAATACGCGTCGGCGAGCGGCGGCGCGTTGCGGCTCAAGGGTGCCAAGTGGAGAAGCACAAGAGCAGGAATCACAAGAAGAAGAGGAGCAGTCGGGATAAGGATAGGCAGGGCAGCCGGGCACGGCACGCCAAGGACGAGCTCGAGCGCGCTGGCTCCGGCGGCGAGGACCAGGAGAGGAAGAGGAAGAGTCAGAAGAAGGACAAGGACGGCGACAGCGGGGACGAGGACCACGACGACTATGAGGACCTCAAGAACGACCCGTATGCGCGCATGACACCGGCCGAACGTCGGTTTGCTGAAGCACAAGACAAGAAGGTGAGTTTCTGGCTACGTGTGCCTTTCACGATGCATACTTTTCGTGTCCCCATTGCTAACCAACAGATCCGTGATTTGATGCATGCATCGCCCGAGGAAGCCCGTGCAGCTCGCCCAGAACTGTTTAAAAGCCACAAGGAGCGTCTGGCTGATCTCAACACCTACCTCTCCCGCCTCAGCGAACACAACGACATGCCCAAGATCGGGCCTGGGTAGAGGAGCTCAAAGGTGTGAAGAGATGATGATTTGCATTGTTAGTGGCGGACGACGGGAGGCAGGAGTCTGTTGGGATTCGGACAAAAGAAAAATAAAAACAGACATGGAAATTACAACAAGGGGAGGGAGTTTTCGTGGCAGAGACGAACAGTCCATTCAGTGGTCTGCGGAGCTGTCCGTGTGGGTTTGTTTAGCTCGCATGTTGTTGTTTTTTTGCTTCTTCTGACATATATGGCGCTTTCGTGGGATTTTGGGGACCGTGGCGTCATGCTTTTGTGCAATTATGAAGATATGTTTCGATTTACGATAGCTTGCAATTTAGTCTATTTTATTGGGCTTTTTTGAGATCGTGTCTATATTTTTTATTGGTTTTATTCCATTCCTTTATTTTTAACTTTTTTGCTTTTTCGGTGGGTTTTTTTAAGGCCTGACATCTGTATATTCTTGGGGTTTTTTTTTTTAAAAAAAAAAAAAAATAAAAACCAATACATTTTCTCTCAATTTAGTGTCATTTCACCGCGAACAATAAGCCAACTTGATTCCACCATACTCTACAATTCATATCAAACTTTAAAGCGCCCCATGACGGAGCGCATCCTCTCGCCAAATTGTCCACAAAAACAACACTTCGCCGATGAACATCACAAAACGGGTGTCCGGCGTGCCGTTGCAGCCTCGGTAGCCGATCACACTGTTCTGCAAATCAATATTGATTTCTCTCTTCCTCACGGTTGCCGGTAAACCACGTTACATTCCTGCCCAGAGGCAAGCGTCTCCCTCTGTAGGACGAGATCGCCTGCAGCAGGCTTCCTAGTCACGCACGAAGCACAGCGTTTCGTATCCCTTCCCTTGTCCGAACAAACTCAACACAGACCCAGGCGATCCTTTCCCGTCAAAGCAAGGGAGCGTGACCTCGCGTTGTATGATTTGTCCAACTTCATGTTGTTCGTGCCTGCCGATGACAGAGCAAAGCAAAATAAAAAACAGAGGAAACCGTTGAGTAATGGTTTCCTCACCCTGCAGGCTAGACTTTACGGTTGCGTGCCAGGCAAAAGCCCCGAAGCCTTTGCAAAAGTGAGTGGGCAATCTCAACACTGCAAAGCACGCCGTGTACAGTACATGTATGAACTCGCATACTTTGACTTGAGCGGCTTTCTCTTTCCTCCAGCTGGAGCCGAACGGAACGGTAAACGCGTCAAGTTTTGCAACCCTCCTGCTAGAAATGCGCTGTGCGTTCCCCACGAGAGCGTTTTCCACGAATCAGCCTCGAGAGCGCACAGCCCGTGGCTTGTTGGCTCATTAGTTGGCACGGCGGAGGTTTGAGCTGGATAATAGCCAGTAACAGTATTATATTCTTCGTATTTGTTTGTAGTACTCCGTATGTCATGAGACCTATGTAGTACTTGCAAACTTAGAAAGGCTAAAAAAACACTACCAACAAGTCTTCTACTCGTATGGTAGAACCCAAATGAGACCAGGAAAGACCAACAGAGAAAATAGCAACACGCAATAGCCAATCAGAAAAAAAAAGGGAGAACGCCCCGTCCATGCAAAGGAATGTGGTGATGTGGGTAAAAAATCAACGCTTTAAGGAGAGTAAATGGTTTGTGGTGATGTATGCTGCAAAATGAGTGACCAGGTGGGAATAATGATGAGAACAAACGACAAATTAGAAATAAAAGGGAGGCAATAAGACGTGACCCAAGAGATTAGAGGCGACCAAGAAAGACGGGCAGAATCAAGCATAATGCAGCCGACGTGCCTACCCTGAATAGGCTCGACGGAAGGGAGGAGAAACGCGACAATTGAATCCACCAGCTCAAGCAAACAAAGGGAGGACACCACATGAGGGAGTCCAGAAAGAAAAAAGAATGGGCCGGATAGGCTATAGACAAAAAGGCTTGATTTTGTCTCTAACCCGGCTGATCCTTCTCACCTTCCTATATTAACCCCATCCATTGGCCGTCGTTTGTGGTTGGAAGGGTCATTTGTCCCTGCCTGTACTGCACCATCCCCAGTTATGCGTGTCTTTTTTTCGTTCTTTCTTTCTTTTTTTTTGTTCACGCTCCCATCTTCGTCTGACATCATGTCGACGTCCGATGTCGCTTAGATGAGCATGGCGCCGACAAGGACACCGGCGACTGCAAAGCGGGCGTTGTTGCCGGCGGCCAGGGGCGCGGCAGCACCAGTCTGCAGGGTGCCAGAGTTCGTGGTGGTGCCGCCCGTGTTGGAGGCACTGACGCCGACAACAGAGGTGGCCGTCACGACGGTAGGTGTGCCGTTGATGGTCGAGGTGTAGATGTTGGTGGTCTTCTTGCCGCCAGTGGTGGTCTCGGACGACGACGACGAGCTCGTCTTGGACGAGGTATGCGAGGTGGTGGTCGACGCGGTCGACGAGTTCTTGAACGTCGACGTCGGCAGCGCCGTTGTAGAGCTGGGCGCCGACGAGGGGGTGGTGCTGCTGGGCGAGGTGCTTGAGATGGTGCCGTTCAGGTCGCGGCGGGCGAGCTGGGCAATTGACGTGGCCAGGGCGGCATTCTCACGGTGGATGGCCTCGAGGGCGTGCTTCTCCGAGGGGTAGACGCCGTGCTTGTAGGTGTCCGGCAGGTACTCGTGCAAAAGGTCGTGCAGAGACTCGGGCGAGACAGCCTCGAGCAGGCGGGAGAAGCTGCTGCCAGTAGGGACAGCACCCTCAGCAACAACGACGACAGCACCGTTCTTGTGGTGCGAACCGGCCTTGCGGTGCGAACCGGCCTTGCTGTGGGCAGCAGTGTGCTTGCTGCAAGGGCGGGCGTGGCGGATGGTGCCAATGGCGAGAGAGCCGAGACCGAAGACTGCAACGCAGCAGGCGAAGACGAAGGCGAGAGTCACGGTCAAGTGGGCAACCTTCTTGGCCTTGGCGACACGGCGTCTGCAGACGTGGCTGCACTTGCTCTTCTGGTTGTCGGCGGCGATGGTCGTAGTCGTCGTCTCAGCGGCGTGGGCAAGCAGCCGCTTCTCGTCTTCTGCTGCGGGATAGGAGGCCATTGTGACTTGTGGCGATGTGTGGTGATATGATGATGTCGAAGGAGTGTGGTGAACGATCTTGAGAGGGAGGAGATGAGGCGTGAGAGACAAAAGACGAAAAAAAAGACGAAAGGGTAAAAGAAAGTGAGGAAGGGGGTCCAAGAGAAGGGGAGGTAGCCTCGTTTTTGTTGACCTGAATAACGTGGGCAAGACAGACGTCTGTGGGGATTCGTTTGCAGGTTGCAGTCTATTCCGGAGACACGGGGTGGTGTCACTGTCGTCAGGACAGAAAGAAAAAGAAAATCCACCTGCGTTACAGGTACAAGTAAGTGGCGAGAGTGGAGGACGGTAGCCAGTGGACACTGGGTTGTGATTGTGGCCTCCTTATCAACAAGCGGAGAAAAAGAAAGTGGCTGGCGGAAACCCGATTTGGCGATTTTCTCGTATTTGGCTCCGATGCAAACAAGGAGTCGGCAGGGGGGTTGTGCAGTCTGTCAGGTAACAAAAGGACAGTGCAGGAGAAGGTTTCAGGGTTCCCATGTAAACAATGAGAGTTTGAGTAAATAAAAGAAAGTGGTGAGTTGAGCGGGATGAGATAAATCGAGGTAAAATAGAATCGAGAATGAAAGAAGAGAAAGAGCGCGGCTTTTTCTGGGATCGCAGGATGTTCAAAGTACGGGTAAGAGGGAAAGGATTGGGGGGAAAGGCGTGGGAAGGAGCGATGGTGCTACGGAGGGCAAGAGAAAGAGGGCCTTGCTGGCCGGGTCAGCCGAAAGGGGAGAGAGCGACTGGCGAGCAGTGGCGGCGAGCGACTGACCTGCAAAAAGGTACAAGTCAGGGGCAGCAGCGACCGGTGCCAGCGGGCGAACGAGCCAGCGGGCGAACGAGCCAGCGGGCGAACGAGCCAGCGAACCAGCCAAATGGAGAAACCCGCGCGAAAAAAAAGCTTCACAGAGGGAAGGCGCCAGGGCGAAACAAGTGCCAACCATTTTTTCGACCACAACTGTGTATCGTATATATGTAGTGCAACCTATCTTACAAAATCAATAGCAAGCCATTGAAGGCCTTCCACTTGGCGCCGCCCTTTTTCCCTACAGCATCCTTCATCGTGTTGACTCTTTCTTTCCCTCTTTTTTTTCAGCTCGCCTAATTATTTTTTTCACGGCTCGACAGGATCCGAGCAGTCTTCAATTGTCTTGGCTGATGCTTGGCTGATGCTTGGGTGGGCAAATTGGTGCTATTCGGTATGTTTGGACTGGACGTGTCTCCGTATCGCACCAACCAGGGCAGTTAGCGCTGCTCTCTTTTCTCCCCTAGCGACGTGTTAGCGGGGAGCGGCAACAGGGCCAGCAGGGCCAGCACGAGGAACAGGGAAAGAGGGGAGGTAAAATATCCTACTGTACATGTATCTTACGATGATGGAAGGAGCCTCGTAAGAAACGAAGAATGACGAGACAAGAAAGAGCGAGAGACATTCCCACCGGACAGGAAGCGACGATGCACACACAAACACACAGAGACAAACTGTGACGTGCGACGTGCCGGAGCAATACGAGTATTCGTACAGTAGAGTACGACGTATACGGTGGTACTGCTGCACGCAGCGTGGGATGCATTTGCATTGCGTTGGTTGAGGATACGAGCCCTACCGTACAAATACGATGTTAGATATTCGTTACACATACTGTACGCAGTAAGATACACAATACGCAATACGCTGGACGCAATACGAAGTAGGATACAACGGCAACTTATGCGTACGAGTACTGGGGACAGCAGGGAGTGGCAGCTGCAGGAAGGCGCAGACAGTCCGCCCCCTTCTGCACATTCGTTCTTGCCTGTTGTGCTGGATCGTGCACCTTCCTCGCCTGGTTCGCCATGGTGGTCTCGTATCGGACGGGGCAAATCGGCAAAACAGTCTGAAAGCCCGGGTTTCTGTTGGTTCTGGAGCTTTTGCTGTGTGTTGTGTTTTCGCGGGCGGGCCTGGGCCAGTCTGCGTCAGCGTTCGGCGCTGGGATCCAGCGAAAAAGCCAAAAAAGCCAGCCAAAGGCAGATCCAGACTATGGACAGACCCAGTTTCTCCGTATGCAGGACCCCACTGTGGGCCGGCATGTCAAGAAAGAGGCAAAGGCAAGGCCGGGCGTTCCTGCCTTGACAAAAGGCCTTGCTTGCCAACAAAATTTGACACTTTTTTTCAGCTTGTTGACGAGAATGATCAAAAAATCAAAGTATGCGTGAAGCGTGACCCTAACTTTTCTTTCATGCGATGCTGTGAAGTCAATGGAAACCTCTCCTACGTTGTCGCCAATTATTGTTTATCTGAAGGACCTCTCTGACTTTGGCCGGATCCGGCCTGGCTCTCACGATGGACGCACCGACGTCACGACGTTTCACCACGCCGAATTTGCAGCCAGCCTCAGCTGGCCTGTTGTGATTTTTATTGGCCTTTTTGTGGCGAACGAAGAACATAGGACTCAGTAGAGGGACTGCAACAGGGGAGAAGTAGGGGGGAAGCTTGGCGCTCTTTCTAGAGCCTTCATCTTTCGGAGAACGACTACTTGTAGTTGTCAGCCGCAGTGGGCTCGAGCGGCTCTTCAGCCCCTTAAGACCACTACCGAGGAAACCGACGCTGTTCTATTTTCTTCTATTTTTTTTGTTTATTTTCCCCGGTGGACCTCGTCATGGACCGTCGGGAATCGAGATCAGTGAATTTATTGACCAATATGCGTATTGGCATTTACTTACGGAGTACTCGTAGTAATTCCCTCCTTTGGTTCTGGCCCGGGACCACCGCCTCCGTAGCCATGACGCTCCACACAACCAATTTGAGGCGTGACGTGGCCGGGAAGAGACGACAAATGGTGGCATATGGTGGCATGCGTTGATAGATGGTATTGGTGAAAATTGTAGTCTGTTATGTGCTGCCTGCGGGCGTAACAGGACACGATGTACTCGGTAGTGCTCATACCGTGCTGTGCTCGTGGTCTTCCTTCCGATCATTGAAGGTGTGAGATGCAAGGCCTGAACGGCGAGGAAGGCTACAACCCTGGCTGTGCAGGGCGTGCAGGTGTGAGAACACGGCGAACACCGCACACGACGGCAGCACGACTCGTATGTGGTGTACACAGTAGTGCTGGGATAAAAAGCCTGTTGTGGGCTCGTTGCAAGGGATGGATGTTTATTTTTGGAGCTGTGGCCGGCCAATACTAAATTACCGGTCTCCGAATGATGCAGATCCCAAAATCGCCGCTTCTCGATTGCCCATGATGGTTCTATCATTGAAGGCGAGCCGCGGGCGCGGGTGATAACCCCAGATGAGCCCTTCATTTCAAGATTGTTTGGTATTTTTCGAGATATTGTTCGGAGACTTTTTCTGCGTTCGTGATATTTTTTTCTTTTTCGTATAATTTATGAGCTCTTTTCTAGTTTTTTTTTTTCAACAGTAGAAAAATAGGGGGGAAAACAGCAAATATACACTGCTGATGTAAAAGCCGCGATAATTAATTCGAGAAGAAGAACGACTGTTCGCCATCGTTTTGGAGTTTACCATAAGCCGACCTGTCTCATCTCATCTCATATCATCGTGCCATCTCATCTAAAGGTCAGCTATCTCATTCAAAAATCACACCAAGAAACCTACTGACTTAAGTCACATGTATAATAAGATTGTATTATGGATCCGGGTCCAATCAATGTTGATTGTGGTACAAGCGAAGCCGCGAGCGAGGAAATATCATGCTGACTCGTATATGTATTTCTACAGGTGCAAAAGCAAGCTGCTTCTCAGCTACTGGACACACGCTAGACGATGTATTTATCACAAAGGTGCAATACAAGTGTATAAAGCAACCGTCCTATCGTATATTGTCCCGAAGTATTGGTACTTCTGTCTGCTATATGCTGAAATAATAATAATTTTTTTTTTACAATCATTAGCGTCAAATCCGATAACCGTTGGCTGATGACACAACTTGCCAGTTTAGGTGAGTTTAGAAACAAGACGATAAAGCAACGTAGAGACACACGCATAAACTAGATTATATACGAGAGACACTACTCTCGGAATTAATAATATATAACCTTACATGCCTACCCCTATACAGTATTTTTTACCAGGGAGAATAAAGTTATACGAGTAGATGTCCAAGGAGGAGAAGGAGAAGGAGACTCAATAATAAGGTCAGCATATACAACGGAATCTTACGAGTATTACGACGTACATATATAGTAAACGCGCTACCGCGCTCGGGCGGTTGAAGGACACCAAACTCTCAATCAAGCCGCGTCGCGCCGCTAACGTAGCTCCAGGTATAACGACGATATATTAGTTATAGTGTAAAAATACTTAATTTCTTCTACTAACGACCGCGTTAAGGCGGTTCGTAATTATAATATATATTAACGCGTTATACGTTCGGAACGGAAAAACGTAACTCCGTAATTAAGTTATAATATAATAAAGTTTATAATATATACCCCCCTCGTAATATATCGTCCCGATAATAAAGTAAAATAACGTAAAAATAACGCGAAATTATTATACCGATAATAATAAACTAAAAGTAAAGAAATTAATAAAAGTATTATAAAATAAACCGGCGCGATAATATATTAATAATATAATAATTAAAATAATTTTATTCTTCGTTTTCTTCCTCGTACCCCTCGTCGTTTAAAGTTTCGAGATTTATAAGTATTTTTTAAATAAGTATAATTACGTTTAAAACGAATACGGTAAATAACTCGTTTTTATTAATTACGAGTAATAAAGTACGTTACGTAACGGCGGACTTTTATTATTTACGGGTAACGGTAAATATTAAAGGAACTTAAGTTTTAAGTTACGTAATAAACTTATAAAGGCGGCGTTCGGCGGCCGTTAATAAGTTTATATCGGGGGAAGTAACGTTTACGGTAATATCGTATATATATTAAAATAAAGGGATAACGATATCGAATTAATTAATAATATTTAAAATATTAAAACGTAAACGTTAAAAGTTATTAAAAACGCGTCCCGGATAATATTATCGAACTTCGGTTATAATACGTCGCGGGTAAAATAATCCGTCCGGGCGTTCGGGGTTAATAAAGTTAATTTAAACGTAATTTTTAATTAACTCGATAAAAATATTAAACTTATCGTTTTTAAAACGGTAAATAATACGACGGTAATTTTATATCGGTATCCCCGTAAATAAATAACGTAATAAAATCGTCGATATTAATATTTTTAAAACCGTAAAAACGTCCGGGGATACTTTTAATAACTTTAACGAATAACGTTTATAAACGTAGTTTATATACGTTAAGTACGGTTTTAATACGGTAATATATTTACGTAACGTACCGGGTTATAAACGAATTAACTAGAATATATATTATAATAACCGTAAAACGTTATTTATATTTTTTTAAAGTTAAACGGTTTTATCGGATTATTTTCGTAATTAATATAAATATATAATAAGAAAGTACGTTATAATTATAAATAATACGGAACGTTTTAAAGTTTTATTTAACGATTAAATTTAACTCCGAGTTATTCGTATCGAATAAATACCTTTATAATACCGTTACGTTAACGAAGTTAAAAGACTCGTTCGGGAGTAAGGTTAAGGTAAACGTTAAGAACGGTAAATAACGATTTAACGAAAATATTAAATATCGTTAAAGTTAAGTAAGTTACGGATATTACGTCGTAAATTTATTAATAATTATAAATAAGTCTTCCTAATCGTTATATAATACGGAAAAGTTTAATTTATATAAGTTTAAATTTACCGAAATATTAATAACGGAGTTAAATAATATTAAAGTAAAGTTTAAATAAACGAAGTCCTTAACGTCGAAAAATCTTAACTCCCGTTTACGGTCGTATTAAGCTTTAACGGTTATAAATATTTATATAATAACGTTTTAAAGTAATACGCGAGTAAGTGGAAAGTTAAAGGAGCGTTATTTTACTTAAAGTAAGGTAAAGAGGTCGGTTAATTAAAATTTTAATATAACTTAATTAAGGGAAAATTTAATAACGGAATAATAACGTTAATTATATATAAATTAAATCTCGGGAATATACGAAATTTAATTTTAAAGGTAATTAATAATTTATAATAAGTACCGAAGGAATATTTATAACGATTAAATAACGCGTTCCGTTTATTCGTTAATTTACGGGTAATATACCGTAGAGTAAAATAATTTTATACGAAGTTATTATTATATCGTTTTTTATAAATCGGATAAAAATTTAAAATCCCGATCGGAAATAATTTAACGTAATATTCCCTAGTTATATAAAAGTAAATAAGTAATAAATAAGGGTATTTAATTAATTATAACGTATATCGTTCGGCCGGGTATAAGGATAACTTATTTAATTAATTTATTAATAACGATAAGTATAACGTCTTCGTTATTTCGTATAATAAGTAGTCTTAATAAGAAGTCGATAACGATATATACGTATAAAACGTCCGGGACGGGAAAAGGTTTAAAAGAACTGAAAAGTTTATAATATCGCCGATTATTAATACGATATTAGTAATATAACTTAATATAAGCTCGGAAAAGTCTCTTAACGTTCGGTATAAAGAATTAATTAATAACTTAATATTAATACGTCGAGTTTTAAATAATTTTAATCGTAAACGATTTCGAAAATATCCGTTACGTATATACGTAAAATATAAAGTCGGGGGCCGAGAGTAATATAATAATAATAAAGGAGGCCGTCCCGTTTTTCTTATTTTAATACGGTAATATTATCATTTAATACGTTATTATATCGGATTTATTCGAAAACTACGGATAAAATTAAGTCTTCGTTATAATTTATAATTAATTTCGCGCGGAATTTTAACGATAAGAAGACGGTTAACGTAAAGTAAGTTAAAAAGTTTTACGGAACGTTTACTTATTATTTACGTATTTAATAAGAAGCTTAAAGGATTTATATTATATCGTTTATTATATTAAATTACGAGTTAATTTAATCGAGGCCGCCTAGTATAAATAAATCGGTTATTTAATCGTTTCGGGGTAACTTAAATAAAACGTCCGGGACGATATATATTTTTTTAACTTTATAAATTATTTAAAATTCGAATTAATTAAAGAATTTTATAACTTTAATAAGTCTTTTATTTCGTACGTTAAATATTATTAATAATATAATATTACTTTACTAGTTTAAGCCGAAGATAATTAAATAATTTATAACGATAAAAATAAAGTAGTATTAATTCGCGTTAATTTAATATTTATATTTTATAAGAGTTTAAACGAGTTTAAGGACTTTTAATTCGGTTAATTAATATCGTTTCTTTACGTCCGTTAACGTTCGGGATAAAAATACGATAATTTAAACCGCTTTACGGGGAATAACGAAATTTATAAGGATAATATTAAAAAAGTAAAAGTTTAAAATATAATAAATTTCGATACCGATACCGCGTCCGGAAACGTCGTAATTTATAAAGAGGCGTCGTTTACCGTTATAATAATATATAAGGATATTAAAACGATTATATCCTTAATATTTTTAAAAGTTTATTATTCCGCCGGGGTTATTTAAAATAACGTATTACCGGTTAAGCGTTATTTACCGTATTTTAATTTATACGCGGGTAATATTATAAAAAGAAACGTTTTACGGGTTTAAAAGGGCTTTATTCGTATAACGAAATTTTTAATATATAACCGGAGTTATATAATTAACCCGATAAATATTTCGAAGTCTTTTAAGTTAATAAGTATATTAATATTAAATATTATAATAATTTTTTCTTTAATTATAAATAATATAAACTCGTTAAAATATCGTCCGAAGATATTAATATCGGGAAATCCGATATATAACTTTATTAGTTTTATAAAGATATTTTTTATACGGTAAACGGTTAAAAATTATCGTAAGTTACGTATATAATTATTATAATTTTCGTTTACGAGGAAAACGTTATCGTAATATACGTCGGCGGCGTTAATATAAAAGAGGAAGGAATTTATATACCGTTAAACGTATACGTTAAATCCTTTATATTTTATAATAAAACACCGGAATATAAATTATCCTTTATATATATTAATAATAAATACTTAACGGGATACGGGGTAAACGCGTTATTAATAATAAAAGCTTATCGTATTAAAGACGGATAAAAATTTAACGTTCCTTTAAATAATCTTAATTAATATCTCGTTTTATATACGTATAAGGTACGCGTTTAATAAGGTTATTTTATTAAAGTCGCGTATATCGATTATTATACGTCTTTTTATAATATCTCCGACGGTACGTTATATAATAAAAATTAGGAATAAGAGAGGTATCGTTTTTATTATACGTTTAATCTTTTTATTTTTATATAACTTATTAAGCGTCGAATTAATTATTTATTTAACTTTCGTATTAAGTGGGAAGACTCGCGTATATTTCGGAAGGGTAAATTATTAATTATTACGTAAGTATAACCTAGTTTATTCGGAAAGTAATTATTAAATAAAGCTTATATTAATAAATACGTCGGAGAATTCGGAAATTAAGTTAATAAAATCGGTAGTTCGTTCGGGATAGTTAAGGTCGTTATAAATAATAACGCCGGACGAGTATTTAAGTGTATAAATAAAGTCGGTAACTTTTCGTAATAATTAAGTTATTTATTATTAATTAATCGGTTAATATACGGTTAAAGTAACGGCTTCTTTAATATTTTCCGATAATTATATTATTTAAGTATATATTATTATTAAATATAAGTAATTAACTCGTTACTTAAATTAAATAATAACGGCGTAATTAATCGTATTATAAATTAATAATACGGAGGTTATCGTATTCGCGAGGAATACGAAGGTAACGATAAAAAGTTTTTTATAAAGTTCGAAAATAAAGTTTTAATTAAATATTATAATTATATATATAATCGGGATAACTTATAATTAATATAATAAAATTACGATACGTATTTTAACGCGAACCGTAATAATTATAACTTATAATTAATATAATAGGATTACGATACGTATTTTAACGCGAACCGTAATAATTAATAAGTTAATTTAACGTATTACGGAAAAGGGAATAAATACGTTATAAGATTTAATAAATATTTATATCGTATCGTAATTAATAACGTACTTTTCCGGTATTAATATATCGTTATTAATAAAGAGTTTCGGCCCGAAGTTATTAACGATATAAACTCGGCGCGTAAAAGTTATAAATATTAATAAGCCGTTTTTTATAAAACGGCCTTTAAATAAAAACGGGAAGTTTACGTATTAACGGGTAACGTAAAATAATTATCCGATATTTTTAAACTTAATTAATTTTTACGCCGTAAAAATAAATAATTTATAAAAATATTCTCGTAATTATCGTCGGTTAATTATAACTTAATTATACTTTAAATTACCGTAAACCGAAAGAGTAAATAAAACGTTAATTAACGTATAAATAAATAATTAAAGGTGGGTATATATTATTTAAGTATTATCGGCGGCGTTAATATAAGCCGCGTTAAATATAATAATAATAAGTTTTCGGAGGGAAAGTACGTTATTATTAAAAGTTTATATATTATTAAAATTATAATATTATTAAAGTAAAATATTTTAAAGGGTTTATAAATTATTAAAATATATAAGTAAAAATATAAAATTAATTTATCGGGGTATCGCTAATAACGATTTAATATTAAAATTAATTATTATTATAACTTTTAAAAACTCGTCGTTATTAATACTTAATTTTTTAAATCCGACCGGCGTTTACCGTACGTTTAACGGAGGTATTCGTAAAGTTAATTATTCGAGTCGAACGACTTATAATATATACGGTATTCGTATAAAATATTAATATAAATACCGATAAATTTAACGTTATATTCGATAAGTATATTAACGGGGCTCGGTTCTTTATAAAAATTATTATTAAGCGAGGTACCGTCGTTTATATAATTATCGATTACTTTAAATATTAAGTTAAACTCGTCGTTAATAACGTTTATATTATATACTTTTTATTATTAAGGAGCGGCGTTATTACGGAATTACGGCTTAAGTTTATTATTAAATAAACTTATCCGTTACCGTTAATCGTTATTATAACTTAAAAACTCGTCGACGCGGTTACGTTATTTATTATTATTATTTTATTTATTATTATTATTATTAAACTTATTATTATTATTATTCCACTTATTATTATTAATACCTTTATTAACGTTTTATTTATTACCGTAACCTAAACGTTAATTATCGGTTTTAAGTTTACCGGGCTAGTTACGGAATTTATAAATACGTTTAATTAATTATTTAACGCGTAATATTTAATCCCGAAGGATAATAATAAAATTATTAATAAAAGTAAATAACGAGGGTTTCTTAATAACGGTTTAAATATATAAGTTTAAAACGAAGTATATAATTATAACGATAAAAGTATCGGATATATCGTAGGCGCGGCCGTATATAATTATAAAATTAACGAATATTAAAATATCCTTACCGTCGGTAACGTTTTATAAAGTAAACTTAACGTTTTTAATAATTTAATTTACTTTACCGAAATTAAGTTTAAACCGTTTTTCTAAGTATATAATAATTTAATTAAAATTACCCTCGTCGACGATAAGTCGCTCGTAATCGTTAAAAAAATTAACGTATTAATATAAAGCGGAACTTATAAAGTATTATATTTATACGTTTAAAACGGTTTTAAATAAAGTAGTTAAAAGTAAATATATTAAGTCGACGTATAAATATAAAAATATTAATAAAAATACTTAACTTTCCGTTATAAACGAAGCCCGTATATATAAAATCGTAACGTAACGGGTCGAAGAATCCGACGATCTCCGGTTTAATACGTTAACGTTAATTAATATAATCGTTATAATTACCGTTAAATACGAATAAAAGAAATAAAATAATATACCGATCGTTATAGCGGTTAAGCTTATTAATAAAGTATTCTTTAATATCGATATATTAAGCGACGGTAAAGTTAATTAATACCGGGGGCGGATCTCTCTTATTATCCTTTATAACGAAGTAACTTTCGATATTAATATATTAAAGGACGGTAAACGATATAAAGATAACTTATAATTTAACTTCGTTATTAAGAGGTAAATTACCGTCGTATTATCCGGGACTATTACCGTTAAGTACGGGTTAACGGTCGTCGTTTTATATACTACCTTACCGGGATAATTATACTTAAAGGTACGTTAAATATTATTATCCGGGTACGTTAACGACGGGTTAATAAAGTAATTATTAATAAAGGAGGCGTTATACGTACCGTTTAACGAACGAGGTTATTTAAAAACGGGGAAGGTAATAAAAACTTTATTTATAATTAAGAGAGTAAAGGGGGAGTAAATATAATACGGGAGGGTTATAATATTAAGGGAAAGGGTAAAAGGGGAGTGGATATAATACGGGAGGGTTATAATATTAAGGGGGAGGGCTAAGAGGGTTAACGGTATTAAGGGGGAAGGTAATAGACGGGGCTCGATACGCCGTATATTTCGTTAACGCCGTAATACGGTTATTAACGAACGGTTATTATAAATAAACGCTAAGTTATAAAAACGTAAACTTATTTATAATACGGCTTCTTAAAGGAGATCTAGTTCCCCGGGTAATAATAATAATTAACGATCGATATTATCGTAAAAAAAGTCTCTTAATTACCGAACTTCGTCGAACGCCATCGATTAATACCGTTTATAACTAGTATATAAGTATACTAATCGTTTTTTAAACGCGGAGGTGTTACTAATTATAACGACGATATATTAGTTATAGTGTGAAAATACTTGATTTCTTCTACTAACGACCGCGTTAAGGCGGTTCGTGACTATGATACATATTGACGCGTTGTGCGTTCGGAACGGAAGAACGTAACTCCGTGACTAAGCCACAATGTGGCAAAGTCCATGACACCAGGGCTATATCGTACATTTACGGCGGCCAAATCACAAGCCAGGGAGCCTCCGCCAAATCGAGCCAGCCTGGCCCTTACCTCCTGCCCAATGCAGCCGCTACCTGCCACTGGCTCCTGCCACTGACTCCTGCCACTGTTGGACACCAACACTACAGCGCACCTGCCAATAATACCGACGATTGTGGACATCGCCAGGCTACATCAAGCAAGAAAGGCCAGCTCCATCTTTCATGTGATTTCGACGACCAAACAAAACATTCCACATCGCACGACGCTGGATGCAGTCACACCAGTCCAGCCTGTCTCAGTCGACCCCGACCTGCACCATCCAATGTCGACCTCGACTCATTTTGTCGACAGCGTCGCCATGTAACGGCGCACAACTACCTCTACCTTTCCTGTCGAACGATCCGACCTTGCGACGTTCTTTGTCTTTTCGATTTTTGGTTGTTGACAACGATTGTTGACCACCACAACGACATCGCAGCTGTCCTCGGCTGACGCTGCGATAGAGACACCGTGCCGGAATTATGGCCGCCACCGACGGCGACGACGACGTGTCGGACAGCTCTGTGTCGAGCAGATACACCAGCGGCAGCAATGGCAGCAGAAATGACCGAAACGAAAACACCACGGCCTCAATCCCAGCTTCATTGAACAGACCGTCAGCAGAAAACGATAGCGCCCCACGACCCCAACTACAACCACAACCACAATCGCAATCACAACCGCACATTGTTGACTACGCCCTGGCAGGTGGTGACGCCGACGGACTGCGGCTGCTGTCCCGGTCACCACATCCCTACCACCACCGGAACACCGACCTCCTCCACCCTGCCGACCGTCTCCACGCCCACATTACCGTCGTCAACGACTCGGTCGATGCAATTGACGCGGCTGATACATTGCGCACAAAGCATGACCGCCCTCCACCCCTATCCTCACCCGGCTCTGCCCTGTCGTTGGTGTCCTTCGCGTCCGGCATGGGCGGCTTCCACAAAGACTCGACGCCCGCTAGCGACAGCGGTACCGAGGCCGACGACGAGCACTTCTTGAAGGGACTGCCGGCGCCGCGATCCAAGCCACACAAAGGCCTGAGGGGCATGAATGAGGCGCTGTCGGGAATGTCGACGCCGTTGCTGCCCGTGCCGCCAACGCGAAGTAGTGGGAGGCTAGAAGACAGCGACCAACCACGACGGACGCAAAGTGGGAGGAGGAGAAGGGCAGGAAAGCAGGGCGACGGCAGCGGCGTGGATACAGACGGCGGCGATAGTGTTGCCGACAGTCTCTATAGCGTTGTGGGAGTTGACGGCCAGAGCAAAGGCCATGATGGTAAAGCCGCCACTGGGATGTCACCCAAGACCGACGACCTCATGGGCACGGCCACACGGCCATCTCACCCCATAAGCTCTCCCAGAAGCTTTCCCAGAAGCTCTCCCAGAAGCTTTCCCAGAAGCTGGAAAGCGATGTCCTGTCTGCTTCGACCGCCCTCGACAGCCGTGACAAGGACCGCCGACAGGGCAAAGGTAGTGCCGAGCGCAGTCGCCGTCGACGCGAAATTGTGCGCCGGTCGACCGAGCTCGTCCTTCTCGTCTCGCTGGCTGCCCTTCTCTTCTCGAATCCAGATGTGCGGCCACTCCTCTTCCACTGGCGATACGAGCTGCAAGCCGTCACAGCCGTTCTTGCCAGCCTCCTGGCTCTGTACCCATCACGGCTCATCCTTTGGTTGCGTCACTATAGCAAAAACTACAGTGACTATGAGGAAACACCCCCTCGCCACATCATCTCTATCCCCACCTCCTTCGACCCAGCCCCCCTCTTTTATCCTCTGGCCATTCCCGTCCTCGTCTCCCTTCTCCTCGCCACGCCGACGTTGCATGCTGCACCTCTCGTTAACCTCGTCTTGAGTCTCTGCACACTCCCAAGGCCACTCGTTCCCTTCTCCCTCTCTACCGAGCTCTACAATCCGCTCCACTGGATCATCTCGTGCGTACCCATGATAGTCACCAACGCTCGTCCTTCGCCATTCAAGGGTAGAGCTTTGCAGAGCACTCTCCTCTCGCCAGTGGCCCCACTTTCACCTGACCTGGCTACTCTCATCTATCCGCTACACCAGACATTGTGCTGGATTCTTCACGACTTGACCACGACGAGCCTCCTTCCTGCCGAGCTGCAGCTTACATCCGTTGCTCTCATCAATCTTCTTCTCCTGGCCCACTCGCCACAAGCTGTCATTCTGCAGGCTCTCCTCTGGGGCGGCGGTGTCAGCATCCTTGTCCTCGGCGGCAATGTCGTCCGCCGAGGCATTCTCCTGGCACGCATCCCGCGCTGGCGCTTCCGCCGGGAGGAGCTTGCTTCCAAAAGCAGTGGCGACCTTTGGTGGCTGCTATCACCCACCGCTGTCCTGAGCCGCGTCTGGGCCGAGCTCAAGTCTCTGAAGCGGGCCCGACTGGAGTTAATGTACGGCCCTGGCGACGGCCGAACCAACGGCGACTTCGATGACTCGGCTGACAACAGCACCCATCCTCGGGGTGGCCTCTCGGACGGCACGGCTTGGAAGAAAAGGACCGTCAAACGGTCTGCCACCGTGTCAGCAAAGAAGCCTGCACCTCTTGACGGCAACGCCGATGGCAGACCTCGCAGACACTCCACCACCCATGCTCACGCCCAATCAGCAGTCACGCATACACCCTCAGGCCGTCGCAAACGCGCCACCTCGCCCACGATTCGTGCCTTTTTCTCCTTGACTCACGAGCAGACCGTCCGTCGCAAGTGGCTCTATGCTGGCTACTTGTACGCTTGTATCGCCGTTGTCATCCTCGCCGGCATTCGTCCCTATGTGGCTAAATATGCACTGCACGGCCGCGAACCCTTTGGCTGGGCCCTGGGATACCTTTTTGGCGACATTGACTGGTTCCGTCTCGAAGTAGTCAAGGCCAACCTGGAGAGTTGGATTTGTTTGCCTGATAGAACCGCGGTAGACTCGTCTCTTCCCTGCCCGTCTTGTGCTGCCGGCTGGGTCGAACAGGTGCGTCAAGCCTGGCTCGGTGCAGCCACCACCCGCCTTGCATTGGTCGGATACTGGTGCGTCGTTCTCGTCTTTGGTCTGGCTGTCGTCTTTACCTTGTCGCCTGTCTACGAAGTCGACACCCGCCGCAAGGTTTTCCACTTTATGATGGTTGCTATGCTCCTGCCCGCCATCTTCGTCGACCCGGCCTATGCTGCTCTGGCTCTCTCACTCGTCCTGGCTGTATTCCTCCTGCTCGACCTACTGCGAGCCAGTCAGCTACCACCCCTCTCGCGACCCATTGCCACCTTCCTCACACCCTACGTCGACGGTCGCGACCTCCGTGGACCGGTTGTCATTTCTCACATTTTCCTGCTGATCGGCTGTGCCATCCCTCTGTGGTTATCGATGGCCTCTCTCTCCAGAGTCGTCGACCTCTCGACACACTCGACACGCTCGACACACTCGACACACTCGACACGCTCGACACACCTGGCTCTCCATCGGCCGGCTGGGAAGTGCCCACGCGCGACGTCAGCATGGTGGCAGGCGTCATTTGTGTCGGCCTGGGCGATGCAGCCGCCTCTCTTATTGGCCGGCGCTGGGGTCGTCGCAAGTGGCTGTGGGGTGGCGGCAAGAGTCTTGAGGGCAGTTTTGCCTTTGCTTTGGCGGTGTTTGCCGGGCTGATGCTGGCCAGCCTGTGGTTGCGAGTTGGTGGGTGGGCAGCGACGGGAGAGGCGCCGCTGATCATGCCTGCGAGCGCAGCAGCGGCCAAAGCAGCAGCATCAGCAGCCAGCGCAACAAAGACAGACTTCTCCTGGCTGACTGTGAGCCCCTCTCTCCAGCGCGTGGCATCATGGATCGGTTTCCAGGCAGCACAGTCCGTTGCCCCCGCGCGGCTGTCTGTGCCACTGTCGCCAGCTTGACCGAGGCTGTGTTGACCGGTGGCAACGACAATGTGGTTGTGCCTGTCATCCTGTGGACGTGCGTGAAAAGTTTTGGTCTGTGAGAGACGTCAACGATTACCTCTAACGATACCCGAAACCAGAAATAATGATACTCATAAAATTGAGCTTAATACAGACAGTAATAATGGACATATACGTATGTCTTTTTATCATTTCTATTCTATGATGCATCATATTCAAGTGAATTGCATTGTAATGCAGAGTAAACGCCAGCTATCGCCATGTGCGCTCCGATATGATGCTTGTTGTTCCGTCGAATGTCTGCTTTTTTTTTGTGTTTGCCTACCCCTCCCTACGACGCGAGATCTTCCAGTAGCGCCTCCAGTTCGTCACGTCGGAAAGGCAGGCTGAGCATCTCTGTACCGAACGCGTCTTTGCGGCTCGTCACCATTTGGTGGTCGTGGAACTCCTTGAGGAGCGTCCGAAAAGCCATCTCGGAACTGCAAATGAACTCCTCAACGGCCTTGTTGTACAGCATTCGGTACTCGAGCGCCACCGATTCGGCGGCACCGCCGTCGCGGTCTTCGCCGTCGTCACCATAGTCGTCTTCGTCGTCGTAGCCGAAGCCTCCATTTCCGCTGGCTTTTGGCCTTCGTCCGCCGCCAGCACTTCACCCACCAGCAGTTGAAACAGTGTGCGTGCATTTTCCGGCAAACTCCGCAGCACAAACGCTGCACCGTCTTTGCCGCCCACCCGCCGTATCCGCCGACCCAGCAGGGCATGTACCTCGTCCACGGTGTCCAGCCCGGCCAGCGGTCGAAAGGTGGTCGCGTCATGGAACACAAAGTTTTGCTGGCTGCGTGCGGCGCCGTCCCAGAGCAGGGCGAATCCGGGCGTGTCGGCGGCGCACAGGAGGCGGATGCTGCGGTGGGCCGCCAAACGGGCGAGTGTGGCCTGCGCGGTAGGGCGGCGCAGACTGGGGCTGTCGATGCCGTTGATAATGAGGGTCACCTGGAAGGCGCTGTTGGTTTTGTCGGCCCTGTCTAGAAGGGACAGCACAATCCGCTCGGCGGCGGCAAGACCGGACGGCAGCTTGGGAGGGGCATCTTTCCCACGGCTGGCGACACCCGAGGCTGCCGCAGCGACGACGAGCATAACGTCGCGCAAGGTCGAGGCAGCCGCGGACGCCGTCATGCCCATGCTGGCGCCGTTGGTGGGCGCCGTCGTAGCGGCTGATGCCGCCGCGGCACCGGCCGTGCTCGTGTTCACCATGACAATCTTGTGCGCGTCGTGGTCCCGGATGCCTTTGTGCAGCGCCGTCGCAAACGCCCGTAGCACGCGCTGCTTGGAGCCGTAGCCGTACAGACAGACACTGAACCCCTGGGAGAGCTCAAAGGCCCACTGTGCAAACGACTGCGCATGCAGCTCTTCCAGGTAGCCAATCTGCTTTTCGTGGCGATTGACCACATTGCCCGTACCGCCGTCGCGCAGCCGAAAATACTCGTCGTATGTCAGCAGACGCAGTGCGGCCAACGTGTTGTTGGATGTCTTGATGCCGGCACCCGCACGATTTTGAAAAAAGTAGTGTTCGTGGGCAGGCAGGTCGCGAGGCGGAGTGACATTGCGTGCAGCCGCCGAAGTTGAGGTCAATGGGCCTGCCCCGTCGACCTTGCGAGGCCGGCCACGACCGCGCTTGACAACCGGCTGTCCATCCGGACCGATCACCACAGGGGCTGGCTTGGCAGGTGTGGGTGCGGCGCCCTTGGCCTTTGGTGGCCTGCCGCGCTTTCTAGGCGTAGGCGCCTCCAGGGCTGGTGTTGATTCGGGTGCTTCCTGAACAGCGGGAATGTCCTGCCCTAGCTCGAAATCGTTTGTCTGTGGCAAAGCTTCCTCCTCCTCCTCCTCCTCCTCTTCCTCCTCTTCCTCCTCCTCAAATTCTGCATCGAGGATGGCGTCGTTAAGCGCCGCCTCGTCTTCGTCGTCGTCATCGCCGCCTGCCACCATACGGTCAATCAGCGCACGTGTGCTCTTTTTCCGTGCCGACCGGTCAGCCAGTGTCCGCTTTGTGTTGGGAGTCGGGGCGGCCATTCCACCACGGGCTTTTGTTGGTGTCGATGTCGACTTTGTCGGTGTTGCAAAGCCTGTGTTCCGCCGCTTGCTTGTCGGTGTGCGCTCAATCGGGCCGCCAGGCGAGTCGAAGCGGTCGGCGAACCGGGCCTTGGCCGGCCGTCCACGCTTTCGTGGTGTCTCGACTGCTGTTCCTGCAGCTGGCCCGTCTCCTGGCTCCTTCTCTGGGCCCTCTCCCGCTTCGCCATTTGTCGGTGCTGGAGCACTCTCCTCTTCTGCCACCACCTCCTCCTCTGTCTCGTCGTCGTCGTTCTCTTCAGCATCGTCACCATCCATGCCCCCATACGAAACGGCAGCTGCTGCCGCCCGTCTCCGACTTGATCGAGTGCCGTTTGCCTTGTTGGCCGACGACACGGACAGATAGCGCGCCTCGTCTCGGCGGGAGTTTTTGAAGGCGTCGAGGCTGCCGTCCGGGACATTGTAAACACTTCCTGTCGTGCCATTCGCGCCGTTCGTCGATCGTGCCGGAGTTTTTTTTTTCGTCGGCGTATTGAGTTGTTTGGCGATTTCGTTCTCGTTGAAAGGTGACACTGGTCGCTGTCCGTCTATTGGTGCCTCGACCGCGGCGTCACGGCTGCTGCTTCGATTTGTCGTCGAGTGAGCCATGGCGAGTGTGGGAAGATGGTTGGGATGGAGACAATCGGTCTATCGCATCGTGTGTTGTGTCGTGGGAATAAGGAGTGCCGTCGAAGAGATGGCTTCGGTGTCTCCAAGAGGCATGCACGAGCACGAGAACGGAGTCGCAAGTCGCACCTTCCCACCAATAACGCGTCCTAGTCGCGATTCGCTGGCTTTGGCTCTTTCCCCCTTCCCATTGAATCGGTTTATGGATCCACTTTATTTTGCCCGCTCCCCAGCTCCTTCTTGTTGCTCTGCTCCTTCCATCAGAATTGAGGTTGGAGCTTTAAAATAAGTGGGCCTCGCAGGACCGCACCAAAAGCAAACGTCGTCGATTGTATCGAGCTACACAGCAGGTGTTTACTGTAGATTTACGAATCATACGACGTACACGACAGAGAATCAAAAATTCACACCACAGCAGACACAATGAACCTAAACTTGTCGGCCTCCGTCAACGTGTTCCGGCTGCTGGCACGGCCGGCGCTGTGTCTGCCGCACGGCGTCGTATCAACCTTCAACGACATTCCGATTCCACTTGACAGCGCCTTCGCTGCACGGGCAGGCGGCCGGAAACCCGAGATCAAGGCTGTCGTGCTTGACAAGGACGACTGCTTTGCTTTTCCTGAAAGCAGCGAGGTGTATCCCGCGTACAAAGTAGGTGGCGGACCCCCGAGAAGGTTGAGATAGAGCACCCACTGACAGTGTAGGACCATTTTCAAAAACTGCGCGAGGCGTACCCCGGCAAGCGGCTGCTGATCGTGTCCAACACGGCCGGTGCTCTGAGCTACGACAAGGACCGCAGTTTGCTGGTAACTGTTGAGAAGGGTACGGGCGTTACCGTACTGCCGCACGCAACAAAGAAGCCCGGCTGCGGCGACGAGATTTTGGAGTACTTCAAGGCACACCCGGAGACAGGCGTGACCTCAGCGCATGAAATTGCGGTTGTCGGCGACCGGCTGACGACGGACATGATGCTGGCCAACACAATGGGCAGCTGGGGGCTGTGGGTGCGTGAAGGTGTTGTGCCGCCCGAGAAGAAGAGTGTTGTACGTGTAAAGAAGACAAAGAATCCCGCTCGTAGATGTGCGTCACTAACAACGCAGTTTGCCCGCTTGGAACGCCGACTTTCCGACTCACTGACAGCACGCGGCTACGAGGCGCCGCTGCCGTCGAGTCCGTTCGAATAATAAACAATCGACAAACGAAAGTAGATTGTTGACTTGTTTGTGGAGAGATTTCGAGGCGAGCCTCAAGCTGCCTTTGCCTTGGCTATTTGACTCGACCTTCACCTCACCTTCAGACAGCCGTCGCTCTCCGCTCACTTTCCACGCTGCCCACACAACAGTGACGTGGACTGCGCGTGGGCCGGCCTTCGGATGGAAAAGCACTTCGTCACGAGGGCGGCAAAACACGTCAATGCATCCGGATAGGAATCGCATGGTCGCGCCTTTTGTTTTGAGGCTCGTTTTGGCAGCTTCCCAGACACTTATAAATACCTGCGCACATCTCGTCACTACCATTTTCCCACAACATAACCTCTTTCCAGAATTCTTCCCTTTTTTCTGTTCTCGTCTTCAAGCTCTTAATCTTTTGATCTCCAAATCTCCCAGTCTCTTAATCTCTCAATCTCTCAACAACTTCATTCTCAAAGCATTATTGGGCGCTCCAACATCACTTCGCACGACGACAACTTACATCTTGGCAGGCTGCTCGTCACGTTTGAGTCACCACTTTGTTGCTCTTTTCTGTTGTTGCCACTTGATTATTTCTTTTGCTTTTTGGGCGTCGCCTTTAGACTTTCTCTGTCCTCTTCCTCTCCTCTCACATCATTTTCTTCTACTCTTTTCTCCTTATCCTCATCGTTGCCTCGTTTATTTGATACCTCTTTCTCTGCCCACTCCAGCTTTTCGTCCTTCTGGTCTCTCTTCTCTCTTCCCTTCCACAGCCAACCCTGTCCCAGTTTTTGGCCGCCCGCAACATACCATTCTCACCATCTTCTTATTGAGCGCTTCTGCTGCCTTTTCGTATCACGATCGAAAGCAAGACAAGCTCGACCGCCGCCATGGGAGGTAAGGTCTGGTCTGAGGCGGAAGAGCGGGTGTTTTGGACGGAGATTATACCGTCCTCCAAGAAAGGCCACCTCTTCTCACGTCCCAATAATGATGCACACGGTTGGGAGTCGCTTCGACAGGTCATGCAGAACAGGATGGGTAGCTTGGCCAGGCGGAGCTATACAGCCCTGATGCTGTGTTAGTCTTCTCTTCACATCACTCCTCATCCTTCTCCCAGTTTGCGAATTGCTAACCGCCCTCCAGACGAACACTTCTTCCAAAATTGCGTGCTTGAGCGCTTCTCTCCGAACGCCGCCCACTTTGTGCGGGCCTACATTGCCGACGAGCGTACGTTGCGCGCTCTTCCCGAGCTTTGAAGATGTCTTTCTTTTTTTCCTTTTATCTTGACTCAATAAGGCTGACTGCTGATTACAGGACTCACCACCGGCCTCACGCCCATTCAGCGCAGCCGCTCAGTGCAGATCTCGCGGCGTAGCAACCTCTACCGCAGCCCACCTGTCTCTCGGTCCGGAAAGCTGCGGATTTCTGCGGCTCAGAACGCAGCCAAAGCAACAACAGCCATACAGCCCTCCGGACAACAGCAAGCAGGGCAACAGCAGCAGAACGGACACCCTGGACAACTGAGTGGGCAGTCTTAGATGGACGACACTCTACATAGGGACCGCAGTGCCGTTGCCAGCCAGCCCTCCACAAACTTGGACGCCAAAGCAGTAGGCCATAATCCCGGCAGTGAGCAATCTCGTGCCGGATTGTCGACGGAGCACAGGCAGAGTGTGTCCAAAGAGCAGATGCCGTCGATCACGGCACTCGGGCTCCCATCTCCTTTTGCCGAGCAGACCATTCAGTTTTCGATGCCACCCCTGTCTGCCATCATGTCTCTGCCTCTTCTCCAGCCGCTGCCGTCTGCCTTTGTGCCGCCTCCGACGCTCCCGACCGATACGCTTCGCCTGGCGCGCGTGCAATCTCCAGACAGTCTCTGCGAGCAACAACAGGATCTGGCTCCGCCGCCAGAGACACTCACAACCTACATGCAGAGCCTCGAGCGGACGAGAGAACGGCAGGAGCAGGGTCGCACCGGGCGCAATAGTTTGCCACTTGCACCTCAAAATCAGCGCAAGACCTTCCACAACGAGCCAAAATTTGGCCGTGTTGCAGATGCCCTGACGCTGTTTCCTCCAAGCAGCGTGTCCCTACCCCCACCGGACAGCTTTTGACGTCGTCTCCAGCAGCCCTGCCCGCCACCGACGAGGCCAAAGAAGATGAGGAGGCTGACCAGCTGTTTGTTACTCAACACAAAGAATAGGTGCAGACCTTCCGTCATACGGCGGCTCCTGTTTGGCCTCTGTCGTATTAGGCGCATTGTTTTGTCTTCGTTTTGTATTTTTACAGCTTGGTGTGGCGTCTAAAATCCAAGGATGCTCAGTTGCCATTTATTTTTGCCATTTGAACTAGCTTTTTTCTTCTTGAACACGTGAGCATAATATTGTTTGCTCAGGAATTGCACAAGTTTTGCGGGCAACGAGACAATTTTTGGTGTCATATTTGCGTTGTTGTTTCTATTTGCTCTCTTCTTTGATCACCATCTTCATAGTGTGTGTTTTTCCCCTTAGCTTTTTACGCCTCTTCTTTTTGCGAAGCCCTGATATTACAATTACCTTACTTAATTGCCCATTTGTGCCTGTTCAATCTGGATTGTTCCAGTGTTTATTGGAAGTACTTATTGTCTACAAGTTGATAAAATTGGAGCAAGGCACTGGATGTCTAGAGCGGCCCCTGATGTCATACATACGAGTACTTTGTAATTTGTACGGAATTGCGGGTGGAGATACATTGTGTTAGTCTCTAGCAGCCACTGTCCCGCATGTTACGTCAGATTGAACGACATCGACTTTGACCGACGACAGCTACTTTGCCCTTTCATCTTCAATCTCAGCTGACTTTCCGTCATTCCCTTTTTTCAATACATTGCATTCCAACACCAACACGCGCTATACACACAATACACACAACCACCATGCCACCGACTTTCGAAATCCCCGTCTTCTCGGCCGCCGCAGCCAAAGTCGCTGTCGACAACGGCGCCACACGCCTCGAAGTCAACCGCGCAGGGTCCTATGCCGCAGGCGGTTTGACGCCCACGCGCGTTGAGCTTGACTCCGTCGTGTCAGCGCTGGGCGGTGCCCAGTCAACCACTCCGCTGCGCGTCATGATCCGGCCGCGGGACCGCCATCCTCGGGCGAGCCCGACTTCTTATACTCGGACGACGAGTTCCGCGAGATGCGCAGCGACATCGAAGCTTTTGTGGACAGTGGGCTTTTGCATGCGACCCGTGGCGATGGATTCGTGTTTGGCATCTTGGCCAAGGAGGACGGCGACGACGACAACGACGACGACGACGACAACAATGGCAACAGCAACAAGACCAGCGGCCGTCTCCGCATTGACGCCGATCGCAACCGGCAGCTTGTGCAGGCCGCCGAGCCGTATGCTTGTGTGTTTCACCGTGCCTTTGATTCGGTCCTGGGCAAGGACTCGACCGGCAGCGCCGAAGAAAGTCTGGCCGCCATGCGCGACTGCGGGTTTGCAGGTGTCCTGACGGCCGGCGGACCAGGCAGCCGTGGCGCTGTCGAGCACGCCGACGCCCTCAAGAAGCTGGTCACGGCCGAACGCGCCGTCGCTGGCTCGGCCCAGGCGCGACCGCATGCGAGCATTGAGCTTGTCGTCGGCGGCGGTGTGCGAAGCGCCAACGTCGGCGAGCTGGCCGAGAATATTCTCAAGGCAGAGGAGGGTGGCCATACAAGCGTCGTTTCCTTCCACTCGTCGTGCTTGGCAGACTCGGCAGCCGCGACGGCCAAGGGAGCAGAGGGCGAAACGGTCAGCGCCGAGGAGGTTGAGCGGATACACAAGGCTCTGGCGTCGATCGGGGGTTGTAACAAGGAGGGGAGAACCAAATACTAGGTCCGCAACGGAGCAGATGAATACATTATAAAAAAGATTGCAAAACTATACGCAGAAGTCATTCTTTGTATAAAGATGCTGGCCATAAAATGCAGTGATATCGAAAAAAGGACGCTGTGCTCAACCCTGTTCGCAAACGGTATTGTTGTCGTCAAAACCACGAGAAAGCGAAAGAAAATCCGTCTAGGATCGCATTGCTGCCTCAAAGTGTAGATCGCTGCTCTGCCTCCTCTCTTCTTCCTCTTCCCCGGCGTTCCCTTTCCTCCAGTCAACGACGAGGCTCTGGACAATGCCAGCGCCGGTTCTCCCTATCCAAGTCGTCTGCTTCTGCATCTTCTGCATCTTCTGCATCTTCTGCATCTTCTGCCGCCTCTTCACCCTCATCCTCTTCTTCCTCTTCACCGCCCCCCTCGTTGTCACATTGTTCAATCGTGACAGCACGAAAATTGGGATCCATGAGATCAAGACCGTTCAATGGCACCGTCGTGGTGCGACTAAGCTGACCAAAGTCGTAGTCGCCGTAGCCATAGTTGCTGAGGTCGTATGTTGTTTCTGCTGTTGTCGTTCCTGCTTCTGTCGTTACTGCTTCTGGGGATGTGTTGTCTTCCGTCTTGACATACGTCTTGACATTCTCCGCTTTGACATATTCCGTCTTGGACTCTTTTTGGCTGGTCACCGTGTTGGTGGCAGTTTGCCAGCTGGTTAAAGCAATCGACGCGCTGTCGCCATAAACATCCTCGCTCTCGTCGCTCTCGCTCTCCTCATCGCTGTAGTCGTAGCGGTCAAAGCAGCGCATGTCGTCGCGGGCGTTGTACCACTCCTCTGACTCTTCGTCGAAGCGGAAGTGCATGTCGCTCCCGGTATAGACTCGGAGACAAGGTTTGATCGTGAGCGCCGTAGTCTTGAGTAAGTTGGTTTTGCTGTTGTTCGAAGTGTTTTGGTTTGTATTTGTGAGATTTTTTGGGTTGTGTTTTTTGACTTTGGTCTTAGTTAAAAGTCTCTTAGATTATGAGAGCGATAGGAATAATGATGTGTAATTCTGAGACGAAGGACGTGTCGTACAAGAACAGGTGAGATGTCGGATTGTCCGTATGAGACAGATGTTTCGTGAAGTGTGTGTGGTGTATTCTTTACAAATGCTTTTTTCCCCTCTTTTCGACGCAAGGCGGGATGATCATATATACTGAATGCAAAATCGGAGCCTGGCGAAGGGCACATGCTATCTCCGTTTGACCCTTTTCTGCCTACTTTGTACGCCAGCAAGGGATGAACAGGTCAACAAACCCAAAAAAGGGGACCAGATGAAAAAAAAAGGTGATGCCCACAGGGCGCAGACTGGTGAAAAGTCGGGCAGCGTTTTGCAGCAGCAAGAACCTGTGGAATGACCAGTAGAAAGGCTGCAAACCTCCCCAAAGCAAGGCTATGCTGGGCGATGCCGCAGGCAGTCGGGCTTAGACACCTGAAGACACCTTGGACGCCCTGTCGGCCGAGGCATTGGGACAAAGGAGTCCGACAACTGGCCGACAGAACAGGCGAACAGGCGAAAATCAGGCGAAACTGGTCGGAGCTTGCAGAGGACTCCCGCCAACGCTGGCTTTCGATTCGCTCGATATTCGCGGCACTTGCTTCTTTCTTTCCCCTTGCTTCTCCCCGGCTTCGATTCCTTCTTCGGTGACTTTGTGGCGTGCCTTGCCTTGTCTTGGTTGCTGAAAAGGCTGCGTTTTTCTTGCTTTTCAGCAGGTAGGAGACTCAAGGAGGGCGGGAAAACCAAGAGGCAAAGAGAGGCTAAAACGGCACAAGAAACAGACACAAGGACTGTAACCATGCAGTGAATGCACTGGAAGGATAACAAATGAGCCTGAAACAGGAAGAGGAGAGAGTTAGAACGCCAAAGGAAGGTCGTGACAGGGGCTGGATTCCAAACCCAGGCCACCGGGCATCGTATTAGTTGAACAAGCCAGCGACAGCGAGGACGACAGCGAGGACGACGTGCATACAGGCAACCAGATTGTTCGTTGAAAGGGCATCTGAGTGGCTGAAAAGGTCATGATTGAACAATGGTCAGAAGCAAATTGAATAATCACTCAATCTCGAAAATGGACAAGATTATCATAGAAAATCGCCTGGGTGTAATACCAAAAAACCAATCATTGTTGACAATGGAATTTCCTTGTTTGAATTGTTTGGAGTTGTCGCGTGAATTGTTATGTGCATTAATAGAGACTGAATTGCCGTGGCTGGTTGAGTCTCGACCGGTTCGAATCGGTTGCGGCTTGAGGCCTCCTCAGCCTCGTAGACCGTAAACTTGTGATCTTGCAACTTCTAGCCGAGAAATTCTTGTAATCTGACTCTGTGTCGCCAGTCTTGCAGCCTCCCGCCCCTTGGACGTATCGGCGGTGGCAACAATGTTGCACGGTAGTCCCCCCATCATTGTCCCTACCCATCGGAGGTCTCGGCCCTGAAGTTCGACTGAATCGATGAATTTGAGGAACGATAGGCCTCAATCTCCGTCTAATTCCTCCATGCTTGACCCTCCCATATTTTCCCCGTAGATCGCGTGACTGTTTTCAGGTACTGAGAAGTATGCGTAGAGGCAGTGTCCGGCGTATTGGCCCGAAGACGTGGAAGAGGCATCATTGGGGATGTGCCACTGTGTCTTCTTTTGCACAGCTTGTGGTTACTGCCAGGTACAGGTGCCTCTTTCCGTCAATGGCACGGGCCGTCTGAGTTTATGCGTAGATGCATAGCCTCGGCGTTGGCGAAAGCGTTGGACATTGTATTGCCATCCATTCTCTCCTTGTCTCCTTCACCGGTTTGGACGCTTGATGCCCTCCGTTCTGCCGTTGCCGTTGCCATTGCCGTTGAAACTGCTGCTGCTCCCGTTGCCCACTTTGCCTGACACCAGACTGGACAGGATCGATCTGCTCGCATGTGCCCGCCGTGCCCGCCGTTCTTGTATACGTGCGGCCACATTCTTGTCCGCAGGTGTCGTACTTGGCAACGCCGACACATCGGCATCGTATCCCGTCGCCGGCTGTCGCGACCGCCAATCGCAGAGTGCTGCGGAAGACGCACTTTCAGGAACGACAGCGCGCAGGGCATTGTGCACAAACGTATCGCGGTAGTTGTCGGCATTTGACGACACAATTGTGGCCATGCCAGACGGGCCCTCGTCGCGGTCGTATGGCCACGGGCCGTGGAGCGGATTGCTGCGGACGACGGTGCGGTGATGGTAGTCGTTGCTGGGAAAGACACTGACCACAAATGAGCGGTGCTGCACGCCGCCCGATGAAGACGAGTTCATAGAGGAGAAGGAGGAGGAGGAGGAAGTGGCGGACCAATTTGACGTGGAGGGTTTTGCTGATTCTGCTGATCCTGCTGATGCTGACCCCGCTATCGACCTGGCTGACGAGCTCATCGGCATCTCAATCGGCTGCACGAGAGAAGCCACCCGCGGCTGTCCCCACGGCTTGGCCGACTCCAGCGTCTCCGCCAACAGCTCATACTGCAACGGACTCCGCTGCACCAGTGCATTTGCCATGACCGTGCTCGACGCAATGCACACAAATGAGCTGTTGTCCGCCAACTTCTTGAACAGCTCGGCCTTGCCGTATCGCTCGAGCACGCCCAGCACTGACCGCCGCTCGGCGAGCGTGGCAGGCGGTGGACGTACGTTGATGAAGAGAGAGCGTTGAGCGAGATCGGACGTCGAGGACGGTGAGCCTGATGATGGCGAGGATCCTGAGGAGCTTGAAGCGGGTCTGCTCGAGATGGCCGATCCTGATGAGATGGGTAACCTCATGATGCTGGGCCGGATGCGGCCGGCAAACGACACGGCCAATGCTTGGTACGGCCGCATGTTGACAATGTTTGGTCGAAAACAATGAGTTTGTTTTCCGTCGTGGCGGACGTGATTGCCGTGTTTGGGATGCCTTTGTCGTTGTCGTCGGCAGGAGCTCGGTCGTTGCTGCCGTCTTCAATCGCAAATCATTTTTAGGACCTTCTCCACTGTTACGCGCAGTCACGTGGGATCGGCATGCGCTGTGGCGCCCACGAACATGCCACTAACTTTTAGCGGGCCATCCCGTCTCTCATTTTCGTCCTGTGTCGACCTTCAACTTTATGACAACGGTCGATGCCAGCAGGAGCTTCTTTTTCTCATGCACTTCTGTTGCCATTCAGTGCGTAGTAGATGACTGCTAACTTTTCTCCCGGCTCGGCTCTCGGAAACGTTGACGTGATCGAATGGGTTTGGCTCCCTAAAAGTTACCACTGAACTTGTCACGAACACCGCCCCCACAGACCATGGGCCCGTATTGTCTGGTTGCCCGTTCGAACCCGCCAATCGTCTGCTACTCGTCTATCGTGGGATCCAACCGACAGGCGTGAGATGCTCATCCGCAAGTCATTTCTGACCAGAAATGACGAGACAGCACGAACCAAAAATCACAATCACAGATAGGAGGACACTTAGCACGGACGGGGATCTGTCTCGTCACAGTCTCAGTCGCATTGGGGGTCGGATACATTAACAGTTGTCCCCCATTTTTTTATGCTGTCTTACTCAGTATTACACAGCAAGACAGTGCAACTCTAAATAGGCCAACAGGACTGCTTTTACGACGTATTGCAGACAGGTGCCCTGCCTCTGAAACAGCCGCCCAGGATGTCTCGCGTTTTCTCTCTGTTCTTCGGTCTGTATTCTTCTTATTATCTTGTCCCCACTTCGGCCCTTTTTCGTGTACGATGTATGGTTTATCCCGGCTCGAAGCCGATAAAGTCTGGATTCTTGGAGACTCTGGTATTGGGTCGAGGCTGAGGTATTACACAGCACACAAATGCTGTGTTCTTCTATGTTTGAAGTAATATATTGTTGACTGTGCTTTAAGTTTGCATGTGCTTTTCGTGCTCTTCGGTTCATCGTCAAAAAATAGTCGGGATTTGAAGCCCTTAATTTCTTTAAGCACGCCGTTCGGGTGCCTGCATTAAGATCCGCCCAGAGTGAACAGACGGCCTAGAAAAAGAAAATATGAAAGAGGAAAAAGAGTAAAAAGAAGACGGGCGACCAGCGCGAGAAGGGACGGGCCTGCCATCCCTTGCGGCCACAACGGTCAAAGGATGGGCCACGTTTTTAGCTGCATTTCTTGGAGAACAACGAGTGCCCTTCTGTATGAAGTTGACCTTACTACACAGTTCCAACGACTAAAGGTGTGGCAGTTTGAGAGACAGCGCCTGGCCGCATTGTGATCTATCACATTTGTCCCCTTTTCGCCCTAAAAAAAACATGCTTGACGCTTGCCGCTCGCCTTCCCCTTCTCGCCTCGCAGCACTGAGACAGTCTAGCACATTGGGACATTCAGTTGGCGGGAGAGGCTGTAGGCGAGGTACGCCATTCCAAGGCCTAGAAGCACATTCCCAAAGAAAACGTACCAGAAAGCAAATCGTTCAAGCAAAGTAGGCAAACGGGGAAAACGGTCACATGGCCCTGGAAGTCTGGCATAACTAGTAGGGGGAGTACATGTACGCATAGGCGGTGAAGAGGTGTTAAATTTCGACAAGTTTTGAGGCTCAAGAGGCTCATGGACCAACAATGACATCAACGATGTTGATACCCGTTTGATGGATCGACAGCATCAGATGGACGACAAAAAGGTGGACCACCTGCCGGTACTAACAAACCAGGGGACCTGCAACTTCAGAATCTGGTTCGCTTGCACGTCGTATGATGGCAATGCGCGTATCCTGTCTCTGAAAAGGAGATCGATCACTGCATTTTTTGTGAAATGTGATCAACGAAATGTGCATGCTGTGGTGAGAAAAAGTGAACCGAGGGGACCAAGGTGGAAAAGGAAAGAAACGAGAAACAAAAAAGCATGTGCGTCCAAATGTATCCTACATGTGTGTGCATGAGAAGAAATGATCTGTCTGATAGTCGGGAAGGTCTCCTCTTTTTTGGTCTTGAGTCTTTGTCGCTTTCTCACTCTCGGTTTCTTTTTCGAGGCAGAGGACCCTGGACCAACATCTCTCTACTGATGCACTGCTGCAGTCGATTACTGCTACTGGCTGAGGAGAGTCAGCAGTGCTCCTCCAAGTCAACTTTGTATTCGTATAGACTACACAGTACTCTTCCTTCTTTCTTTCTCCTTTTCTTTTTCTTCTTCTTCTTCTTTTTATTTTTATTTTTATACCTACATTGCTTTCCTTCATCCCCACCCTATGCCCGTGATAATTTCTAAAAAATAAGAGACGCATGAAAAATTGCTTTTACTTACAATATGCCTCCCGCCTCCCGCACATTTTGTATCCATGGCTTTGGTACCAGCGGTCGGGAACTAGTGGAGTGGTTGGGACTCTGAAGGAACAGGTAAATGGGCGAATTGAAATAAAATTTATGTGCCAGGACGGCTTAAAGAGAGAAGATTCCAGAGAGATATATTGCGCGCGTCATGCTCTGAGAGTACTGATACGTACAAGTCACACAAAAGCACAGTAATACGACGCAAATTGCTGACAACACAACACCAGCGCTGCAACACCACCCACCGGGGCATCGCTTGTGAGAGACATGCCGTACGGAGCTGCAAGCCATCTTCGGGTGTCCTGGAGGCTGACTTTGTGCCGTTCTGCCAGGAGCAGACTCTTCTCCATGTTCGTCCACGACGATAATTTCCTTGGCCTCGGCCCTGTCGTCCATTTACCTGTTGGCGGTCTGTAGGTCGTCGGCCTTCATGCTCGTTGTTCGTCATTCTCTCATGCATGGCACACCTCCGTACGCCACTGCCAGGCTCTCAACCTCCCTTCCATAGAGAAATCAGATACGGCGAACGGCTGACGCGGCAGCGCCCATTCGCTCAAGGGAGGGTGGAAGAACTGAGTTACGCTGTTAAAATAGAAAAGCGGCACGGTTGCTGTAAGGTGAAAAAAAGACGCCACAAAAGCAGGAATCGTACGAGTAAAAGATACAGCAAACAAGATTGTGAGAAGTCACGATAAAAAAGGTGACAAGATACGATGCCAACAAAGAATACGCTCGACTTTGTGTGCCTTTCTCCGTGAACATCTAGCCGCTTCAGCCAGCCCTTTGCCCTTTATTATCGTTTGCGCCCGTCTCATCAAAGCCATGATTAAAAAAAAACCGTAACCAACAGACCTCGCGTGCGTTGTGCATCGGTCCCGAAACCCGCTGGACTCGACGGACCCTCGTCTTTCTTCGGCAACAACGCTGAAAACCCACCTCGCTTCCACCCCCCCCCCCCCCTGTGGTGGGTTTTGGGTTCTGTGCGATCCCTGCTCAGCAGCGGCTGTTCCCCCAGGCGTAGTCTCAGTGAAGGAGACATTGCTCCCATGCTCTTTCTTTGCCAATAGTCTCCACGCAGCTTTATCTGCTGTCTTTAAGTATTATTTTCTAGCTTCTCCTTCTAACTTCTCCTGCCTCGTACGATCAGTTCCCAGTTTTCAGCATCTTTTCTTTTCTATTTTGTCGTCGCGTCTTCCACGAGGCCACGCTTCCCGCAACTTTAGCCACATCAAGAGGTCTTTTGCTACAGACTTGCGGAGACGGACCGGAGCCGACCTTTTGCCCCCTTCCGGACCAAAAAGATTGGACTGGCCTTGTGCCTTCTGCCCCTCTGTGCCTCTGTTTCGCAGCGATCCTCGCAATCCCTGTCTTTCTTTAATGGATTTCCCTGTCATTGGCTGCTATTGTACTGGCTGCACCTCCTGGAGCCGAATCACAGAGTCACAGTGGCCCCGTCAGAAATAAGAAAGTCCCCTTGTCAACCAGGGGGGGGTGTGTGGTCCTGCAGACGCGTCGTGGGAGAGGGTGTCCTTTTAGGCATTCGGACTCTAAGACTCTCTCTTCACTTCGCCTACGTCGCTCACTGTAATCGGGTAGTTTTGAGCTGCCTAGTGCCTACAAGGGAGGCCCGGCCTGGGTCTGGGCCTAGTCCCAAAAGCGTGGTAAGACCCGTGGTTCTCCCGCGGACCTTGCCTCTGTTCTTCGCACTCTCTTTGCCATAATCCCCTGCCATCTTGTCACTCTGACGAGGGCCGGTTTACTCGCTACGCATGTATTTCTTCTGCTTTTCTTTTGGCTGTTACGAGCCTCCAGTACGGTCGTAATCCGCTTTCTTCTTTGCTTGCAATTTTGAGGAGTCCACAAATCCTATCCTTTTCCCATGGACCAATGTTGACCGCCACGCATCGAAAGAGGCAGCCGTACTGTCGTGTTTTTACCCCTTCACCTTTGCTTTCTTCTTTTTATCACAGATATCTCACGTATGTAGGCGGAAAGCTGATACTGGTGTATCTTACCTCGTAGATTGTTTGTGAGTCTGTCTGTCAGACGACAGAGCCGTGTCTAATGGCTCACTGCAATGCGCCGTTAAGCACCCTTTCAAGTTGCAAATTCGTGTCATTTCCCTTCTCCCCCTTTTCTTTTGCCTTTCTTCGACCTTCTCATCGCCGACGATTATGATCGCTGTAGAGCTTGTCCAATGAGCTGCTGAACCTCGAGTCTGCGGCCTGCGCTACGGCCTGTTCAATTTGCATTCTCACTATCCTTCAGGCTTCAGCACGCCTACCCAGCCCGTGCTCACTGGCGCAGTGGCGCCACCGCTCCTTCGCTGACCCTTCTACGAGGTAGAACATGTAAGATACATGTACGGAGTACTTACTGTACACTTCTCACTTGACGGCTCTAAAATAGCACCGGCATCTTCCCTAATTCGGAAGCCAGCCGTTTTTCCTCCTTCCTCGTACATGTATCTTACGCTCGCTCCTCTTCCTTTTCTTCATCGTACGGGTTCACTGTTTCGAAGGAGCAGTAGAGACGAAACAAAAATGCGACGCTCGGTTCTCGTCAAAGTTGACGATGCACCTCGACTGAGGCCTCATGTTCGTAAAGAACGTAACGATGTGTGTCACCGCCAACGAGGACAAGCACATCGTAAAGTCAGGTGGCTATTTCTTTCTTCGTTTCAGGCGGCCCATTCTTCGTTGAGCAACTCGATTTGAGCCGACAAAATTCTCTCCGTCCCTCGCACTTCCTCCCACCTTTCTCTCTCCGCCCCCTCTTCACCCACACCATCCCTTTTCGTGAACCTCGCTTCCAGCATCCTGACAACAATTGGCCAGAAGACACTCTCAGGCCCTTCCTGGTCCCCTCAGGCCTACTGCTTCCAGAACGCCACAATTTGGTCCGCAGCACTGCTTTCTCTGCTGCGTTCTTCGGGCGCCCTTCAAGGAAGGCTGGCCGCGACATTTCCAGTCTGTTGCAAGTTGGGTGTGAGTAGCCTGTAAGATATTTGTACATATCAGTGTGCAGTATCATGCCACTGGTTCCTTGTACAGAACACTTCGTACAGCCGTCGTGCTTGATCAGTCTGAACCCGGCCAGGTGCACGTCCCCGGGACATCCTTCCTCCCCAGGCGAGAGAGCATTCATAGCCGGGTTTTCTGATGCACCTGGACTGTTAAACACAGGGGTCGCCTGTTCTTGCCGTGCTGTGTTTCGCGATCCCGTGTCTGGGCCTCTCAGGGCCCCTTTCAAAGTGCAGCGTGCATATTGTATTGTAGCCTAGTAGGATACAAAGGCTGATAAGGTCTGATACATCCAAGGTACATGCATTTGCATGCTCTCCGGCCGTGTCACAGAAGTTTTTTGTCGTTTCTTTTCGACGTATTATTATGCCGGTTGTGCATGCAGGCGGCCGTTACCCAAACGCCCAAATGAATGCCCAAATGCCCCCAAAAGATCCAATACCACGCAAATACGACCGAAGCCAGAAATTCAAAATCCTACGGCTCCTACATGAACACTGCAGGCCCCATATCGTAATTCTTCCTTTCTCTTCACCCGCCTTCAATGCCCAGCTAACAGCAATACACTACAATACACTGCAATAATCCGTCTGGCAAGGAAACACACAGAAATCCCACCACCACGGCACCAGATCCAGGACGAACTGCTGCCCCAACGGCCTGCGCCCCACTGCCGACCGCGGGCGTGATCGGGTGTCTGACGTCTTGATCGGCGGTATCTGCAAACGTGTCGCTCAATGTGTCGCTCAGTCTCTGATTTCTTTGCTACCAGTGGATTATGCGTATTTCTCACACGCCTTGCCTTTCGTACTCGTTTATTTGGCCTACGAGTATTCGAGCCAGTTGAGCTACCAGGCGTCAGGCCCGTTGCTCCTCCCTGTGTGCCTTTTGTGCCTGCCACCTGCTTTCCGCTTTAAGCTTCATCGGGATTCACTAGAGGTGCGATCGACGCCGTGCCTTCCATCTTAAGAGACTTAAATACTCGCGAAAGCAAGAGCGAGAGAGATCGCAAAGCAAGAAAGGAAAGGAAGGAGCATCTGTCTCCCCGACCTGCAATTCGCTCTTGCCGTGTTGGCACATTTTCGCAGTAGTTCTTCTGCTCGCTTGTACATGTACGAAGCGGATCGCTCCTGCCAAAAGTGCATCTTCAGCGTGGTCGCTCTTGCCTCGCCCGAGCATGCCAAACAGCAGCCGTTGAGCCTCTTTCCCGTTTCTCCCTTTTGGTGTTTTGGCCTCTTCCCTTTTCTCAAACGACATTTCCCGCCTCTCTCTTCAACATCTCATCCCTTTTGCATTCCTCGCATCGCCATCAGCACCGTTTTCACATCGCTTGGGTCAATTCTTCGCTCACCTTCACGTCCCTGCATCGGCTGCCGGGTCTTTTGGTATATCTTTCACATGCAGCATAGCCAATCTATTGCAACCCCGATCAATGGGTCTGTCCGACCGCTATTTTCTGTTTATCTTTGTTGTTTATTCTTCCCCCCATCTTCTTCTGTCCCTTCTGGGCCTTTACTCTCCCTTTCCGAATACTACGTCCTTTTGCGCTTCTAAGGCTTTGTCTTTTCTGCGCTGTCCCTTTGACCTGCTGGCCCTATTCTCGTTTCTGTCGGAATTTGCAATAGCAACCGAGTTCAAGAGATGAAAATCACCATCTCAATTCTGGTACGATTTCTCTTGTCCGTCTTTTTTTTGGTCGGCGGCCTTTTCGGTGTGCTCACTTTCACATTCGTTGTCCACATTTCTCTCCCACGATTTTGTCACCGCCTCCCCTAACTCCTTGCAGCCTTCCAATTTCCCCCATTTTTGCGTGGCTCCCCTCCTCTTCCCTTTCTGGGTCTCGCTTCAACCCACTACTGACTGCTCAGTGCCCATCTCGTCCTCACCAGCCTGCTCCTGAAACGCCTTTTGCGAGCTGTCTACAGACTGAGTTCTCGTATCATTACTGCGCTGTTGTGTGTTGTTATGCGTATTACTGAGTATACGTGTATGCTTAAACTCTTTTGGAGTGTCTCTCGTCAAGTTGTTGCTTGTCTTCTTTCGACACTTTTTGACAATTTTTTTCTTCTTTGAATCGGAAACAACGGCCCTCGTGCTGCGCACTGTCGACATAAGGAGCAACACAACATACAAACCCAAAAAAAGTGATTAAACAAAAAAAAAGTGACGCCCAAGGCCATCTCATTTTCAACAGCCTCGCTTCCAATCTTCCATGGGGGCTAGCCTGCCTCTGCTTTACTGGGGGTGTGTGCCTTGCCCACTCCACGTTCCACCCTGAGACCCGGCTATCCACACACCCATTCACCCACGCCCCCTCCTCTTTCTTCTTCGTCTCCGCCCTTTGCTTTTGCTTGTCTGTCTTCTCTGTCTTCTCCCTGTCTCTCCTTTTTCCGAGTGTCGATACTCAAAGTATCTTATTTTCTAATAAATACGGAGTACGACGTACGACGTGCAGCCCATCTGCATCCCAGCAGCTAGCTGGCTGCTCCACCAAGAATAGACAGGGACTCACGTCCTCCACGGCACTGAAAAAAAAGACAAAAAAGACAAGATGTGAACCAAGAGCCACTACTCCGTCCAGTCCCAGCAGCAAGGGAAGGGTGTGGACTGAAAGGATCGTCCTCCCGACTACAGGCTACCACACTAGCGACCACGGAGAAGGGAGAAAGGAAGAAGGAGGGGACCACGCACCCAGAAAAAACATCAGGCGTTTCTTCTACGGAGGACAAAACCGTTTTCTGTTGCCTTGCCGGTCCCATCGTGTCTTTTGTGCTTTTTGGGCTGTTCTCTCGTGCATTCGCCATTTCTTTTCTCTGCATCAACTTCTCGTGCGTTTCTCTCGTCACTCTTCCGTTTCTCTTACGACGACTGTCAGGCCTGGCCTGGACCCTTCTCGTTTGCGTCGACGGCCCACACATTAATCATGCCGGCTCTTCTTCTATCTTCATACTCTTGACAGTCTCTCTCTCTCACTGCCGCCTTTTGTCCTTCGCCCTTCGCGTTCCTTTTCATTTTTCTGACCACCCGCAGTTGCCTCCTCCCGCGATCGATCTTTGTTTCGCACGATCCGCCTTGTCGTGTAACACTCGCTTTTACCCGCCCTCGCCCTCGCTCTCTCTCTCTCTCTCTCTCTCCCCGCGTCTCTCTCTTCTCTATTCTCACCTTCTCTCTACTCCCTTTCCCTCTTCTCTCTTTCTCTCTTCCTAGGTTGCTCTCTCCCAACGCCCTGTTTTCTCTTCCGGTCTCCGTACACTTGCAAATCCCATGCACGCCCTCCTGTCTCTCCTGGCGCCTGGCACTGGGCCTCCTTGTGTTCCCTGTGTTCCCTGCCCTCTGGGCACCTTGTAATTGTCGCTCCTCGTCCTTTGTATGCTCGGTGACCTCGTCGCTCCCCTTTCCCGTCTCAGACAGCCTTCTCCGCCTACTCGTCTACTCGTTGCTGTCATTATTCTCGCCACTTCGCATATTTGCCTTCGTGCTCTTCTCATCCTGTCTCTCACTTATCCCATGGTATATCGCCAAGTGTCTCGTGTTGTCAACAACGACAGCGCCACTCTTGGCCTATAACAATTTGTGACTAAACAGTTTCGACCTTTTAACATCGAATGGACCGACAGCGGTAGCATGGCCAAGTAGTGCCAACATCCACCAGAACGGGCTTTTCGACATGAACGATAGCTTGCTGTTGTCGTGAGACCGTGAAAGTCTTGGTCATTCCCTACAATCAATAAAACGGATGTTTCGACAACCATCCGGTTCGGGGCAGCCGCCGCCGCCGCCGCCCGATTGTTACGAGGGCGGTGGCCGCGGCGGTGAGGTCGACAACAGCAACATTTACAAAATCGTACCAATAAACAGCAACAGCAGCAACAGCAGCAGCAGCAATCCTCACAGCAGTGACCCAGGAGCCACTGTTGGGACTATCGACGCCATTGAAGTCGACGATGCGCCATCAATACCATCATCCTTCGCCTTACTCTCAGCATTGCGGCAACGGAACCTGCGCACATGGCCGCGTCAACGACGACGCGACTCTAAGTCGCCTCGGCCAACAGCGAAGTCGCAACAGACACAGCCGCAATCTCAGTCAAAACCACAACATCAACATCTCGCATCATCATCATCCTCTAACCCTCTCCACCAACCCACGCCAACTGTACCAAGCCCCGTAATACCGCCAGCCTTTCACTCACCACTCTCGTCTTTGCTTGCTCTGCCGCCAGCAGGCTCCGCCTTCTTGCACCACCGATCCAGGGACACGAGTCAGCCAAAACAGCCGCGCCAACGGCGGCAGATGCCGTATCCGCTCAACGCCAACCCACAGGAACAATCACCATCCCGCCCACCACCATTATTGCCGTCACCTCCGTCATCAGCACCATCCGTCTCAGAAACGCTTAGAGATGTCGAACAGCTTGCCGGAGATTTCAGTCGCCAACAGCTTGAACGCACGACGACAACGACGGCATCAGGTTTCCGCAGCGCCGGTGGCAGGATCGGCATTAGTGTCAGCGGAAACGGTAGCGGCAGCGGGTTTGGCAGCGGTCCCGGTAGCCGAAACGGGAGCCGTCATGGAAGCCGATACGAGGACGCCTTTGCCAACTTCAGACCCGCCATGGCCGAGTTCCGCTTACGACGCGGCGGCAACGAACCTGTGATGGACCTCGAAGTCGACATGGACCAGGACAGCCGCAACGACGACGGCGACTGCCAGATTCGGCCGCGCTCACCGTCACCACCCTTTGCATCTGCCTCCCAATTTGGACCCTCATCCTCGTACGCAGACAGTGTGGACATTGATGCCGGTCCCGCTGTGCCGATAAGTTTGCAACGCGCGCGTATGCGCCAGGTGGCTCTGGCCGATGCCAGTGTACGCCATCTCGATCCTGGCTTGAAATCGTTCCCGCGCCATCTCAGCCCAGAGACCGGCGCGTCTCATGAACCTCGGCCAGCGGCACCTGCAACGGAACCAGCATCGCCGACAATGTCAATCGACACTTCACCACCGAGGACACAGGCGCCAGCACTGACTCCCTTTGTGGCATCATCTGGACTGGCAGCCCTGGACGCAGCAAACTCAATCGAAGTCGGAGACGACGACCTTGCTCCGCTGCCGATGGACTCCATGGCCATGATGGCCCCCTATCCGCAACGCAACTTTCACCTTCATTCTCACTCCTACTCACGTTCCTACCACTCTCAGGCTATGCCCTACTCTCGCTCTCTTCCACACTCTCGCCCTCACTCCCGCCAACAAATAGCATTGTCGTCGCGGAGTGGTGAACCGTCATCGCACTGTCTTCCCTTGTCCCCCGAAGCTCTCGCTATGCCTCACCTGGCTCCCTTGCACAATGATGTGCCGTCAACTGGTTACGACATGCAAGGATGGCTGAGATCCAGCAGCACTGTTGAGGCTGCAGCATCGCTGACTACGGGTACAATCGACAACTGCAGCGAATCGTATTCTGCGGGTGTGGGTGTAGCCAAGAACGACTGCTCAGTTGCGCCTCGCCAAATTTCGGACACTACCACTGAGGCCATGCTCCCTAATACCGGCAACCGTAGCGACCGCCCATCCACCGGAGCATCATCGACAAAGGCGTTGTCCCAGGCGAGCGATCGCCATCGACAGAGCAAGCAGTTTTACACTGCCTACCTCCAGCCGCACCAATTCCCCTTCCTGCAATGCAGCCCTGGGCTGAACCCGCTCGTTGGTGTGTTGGAGGCCGATGGGGAGAAACCCGACACTCGTGGCATCGACGACCTGATTGCTACTATCCCGGAGGAGGCCGAAGCCTTAGCAACCGCTACTGCCGCGCCTACTCCTGCATCAGACTCTGGACCCGGCTCGGCCATGGCCACGGCATCTCGAGCAGCCAATCAAGGTGCCAGCGTCATGACCACCACGCAAAGTGACCAGTATATGACTCCCTCGCAACGCGTCCGCCTGATCCAGATGGCCTTGGCCCGTGAAGCCGAACGCATTCGATCAGAGAGCTCGGCGGACGGTAGCTCGGCAAATGGATCGTCCGCTATTGTGGCCGAAGATCGGATGGACGTGGAGATGGCAGATCCTACTGCCACCGAAGTCTCTGGCTCCTTGCCTGCCCTCGAATCCAGTGTTATGGACGTTTCGCTTGTCGGATCGCTATCACCGTTGTGGGACCCCGATCAACCCAGCGACCTTCTCAGGTATATGGGTCCCTTCCGCTACCACCTATCGTCAGAAGTCGCTATGCGCTGCACCAACCTCGTGCGCAGCAAACCGCGCATGCGTCGGCGGAGACAGCCCGGTGAAGGCAGCGAGACCGCAACTACCAACGATGGCGGGAGCAGCCTTCGGAGCGGAAACCACAAAGATAGTGGCAGCAGTCGGCACAGCGAGCGGCGCAGTGAGCGACGCCGAGAACGTCGCCGGGAACGGGCCCGCGAGCGCGAAGAGCGGAACTCGAACAGAGATCCGAACCAACCTCGTGAGAGCCGCGAGAGGCGAAGCAGAGCAAGTCGGCACCGCGAGCAGCATGCTCGTCTGATCACGGCCCACGCCGAATCCCAGAAGCATGCCGTCTTTCCAACTCAACCCTCGCCACTGCCCGATCCGTTGATGACCCCAGTTCCCCATCCAGCTCTGATGCAGGTTGAACAGTCAGAGCCGATTATAACGACGGAAGATCGACAGCCGCTCCCCGAGTGGCGGCCGCCCGTCCCTGAACCAATTGCTGCCGCCACCGAAATGTCCTGATTGCAACACCAGGTGATCATGGCATGACACTTGCAATCTATCAACCTTATTTGCCTCTGACGCAACAGTCTCGGCATGTCTTTCATTTTGTCACGACCATCATCGTACCCCTGCGGGGAGTACACAAGAACAGCATTGATTTCTTTTTCGTTTCATTTACATCTCCATTTACACTCGCGAGATGGTTGTTTTGGATCGCCTTGATACCATTTTTTTGGGAACCTTTTTTTCGAACGCTTGTTTGCCATATTGCTTTATTGGTGCTTACTGGTTAGGCGTTTCCTTTGTCGGTATGCTTTCCTTCATCTCTTTTTGGGTTTCTCTTCTTCTTTCTCTCGCATGGGACGATACCCTTTTCAACTCATGCTCGCATCTTTGTACTATGGTTTTCTGTTTCTTTATTTTTGGGGGCTTTACTTTTGTTGTCTTTTGGCTAGGTACTTTCAGGGTCTTCCGGGGTCTTTTTCTCTCTTCTCTTGGATAACGGTCTTGTTTAGCTGGGACTCTTGAGGGTGGGGGGAAAAGGATACAAAAAAGCCTACCGTCGTCTCTTCTTTCTCTTTTCAAGATAAAAAGCAGTTGGGACACCCTGGGAGGGCAGAATGGCGTTTTTGGCTTTCGACGGACTTTCGAACCACCAATTTTACAGCTTCTTCAATAATACCAAAGCCTCACATCCTACTTCAACGCTCTCTATGCCTACTCGTCTTTGTTTCATACCAACCTACAGAACGGAGCACATGCGCAAGCCTGTTCCATCAACAGTCTACGCCGCCCATCGACTCTTGTCTACCCTCTAACCTCATCGCCGAGTATAGCCAACTCATAGCAATTACTCGCGAAGCGAGAAGAATGATAGGGCAATGAAGGCACCGAACAATCTCGACCTGTTTCGACAATCTTGGCACTCAACCAGATTGCACCTGCTCTGACATCCCGGCATCCGACATCCAGCAACGGGCAACCTTCGATGCACGGAAGACACGGCGGCGACAGTGGTGGTGGCACTCGGAGGCGTCCGAATGGGCATTGCAGTGATTGTACCGTTTCTTGGTAACATCGGTGCAGGCAGACGGCGTGACGGTTCAGGAAGGTGCACAAATTGAGGCTGTCCTCCAGCATCGGACTATCCAGCACTATCCAGCACCACCAAAGCAACAGCCATCCGGTCTGTGCTGCTAGGCTCCAAGGGCACCGTCTGTTCTTGTCGCTCACAGTGCCCAGCTCTGACTTTGTCAATCCGGCTTCTACATTTACCTGGGTGGCTTGCCATTCTCTCCTGGCTTCTGGCTTCTGGCTTCCTGATAGGGACGGGCACAAGACCTATCCGGTCCGGCCACGCCGGGGACACTGGCAGGATACCTGATTCAGGCGAGCTGGCCAGTGCTCATCAAGGCTGTGAAAGAGTGGCTAGCGTCTCGTACAAGGCGTAAGGCTTGCCATGGGCTGCATGGCTGGCATGGCTGGCATGGCTACTTCAGGACAGGAGAAAACACGCACCTGCAAGGGGGAGGGGTCGCAGAAATCAGAGGTCAGAGGCTGGTTTGGTCACGGCAGTTGCATCACTGAGATTCGTCTCCGTGAAAATAAACTCCAACCTTTCACTTTTCTCCAACATTCCTACGCTGTGCAACTTCTATTCTTGTCTACCTACCTCGCCGCTGGGCACACACAAGCTCCCCCTCTTTCTCTCTATCTCTCTCCAGTACACTCGACTGGCTCGCGTACGCAATTCGTATTCTCGCTTGTATCTCCTCTTCCGTACAAACAGAACAATTTTTGCTGCACATGGTGTCCCCTCCTTCCTTCTCGCTTCGTCGTTTGTGCAGGAGTGTTCTCCAAGTCCTATTGGTCTATTTTTCTGCTCGCGTATATTGTTGCTCGCCTGTTCGTCTTGTCCGTCCTGTTCGTCCTGTCCTGACTATCTGCCTGGTCACCGTCTGCTTCTTGCCTTTTTTAACTGTTTTGTAAAGCCGGGTTTATTCTCTATTGGGAATAGTGTCGGACGGCCATGTGTTGGAGGTGGAGTTGGGCGATGAGGGGGAAGACAGAAGGTACAAAGTACTTGTCTAGTACAAGCAAGAGGAGTGTCAAATAGTAGACTCTGTATCTCGATCAGCCCTATTGGCAAGGGAGAGGACAATGTCTTGTTGACGACGGCCAAAGTTCAGGACAGAAAAAGGTCCACGGAAAGGCCAGCAAACGGCCAGGGAACAGGTACAGGACGGTACAAGCGGGACAATACCTGCAATAAGAGTCCCGGTTCATGCACAACGAGGCACAAGTGCCGTGACAATGAAGAGTAGAATAATGGGCACGGATGGAGAAAGGAAGAGAGAAGAAGGGGGGGGGGGGGATTAGCCAAGAATGAAAGGATGAGAACTAGAAGGGCGGAGAAGAAAAAAAGGAAGGAAAAGGGAACAGGCCGTGGACCAGGGGTCGTCAGAGATCAGCAAAGAAAAGGGAAGAAGGTGGCAGGTGGTGGAGGATAACAAAGAAAGACAGGGAAAGGGCAAAGGAAGAGATGCATGATTGTGGAGAGATAAAGAAAGAGTGTCGCAATCAAACAACAGGAGAACAGGGCCGACATGCCAAAAATAACAGAAACGATCCACCAGGCTGTGTCCCTCGTGGGAGACTCAAAAGGACAAAGAAATGCCCTGCAGTAGGCAGAAAGAAGATAGGAAAGATGAAAGTGGCAGACGATGGTGGTGTGGGTGGGTCACGAAGAAGATCAAAAATGGACTGGACAAGAAAAACAAAAGGATAGATGAGCAGTCGTAGTGTAGGACTGAGCAGCCTTCAGCAGCCTTCAGCAGCCTTCAGCAGCCTTCAGCAGCACAAAGTGGTCGTGGGACCACAGGACCACCACCCATAGCCTCCCTTTTTTTCTTGTGGCTGCAGCCCTGGTTCGTTCCAGAAGGAGACGTAGAAGTGATTTTCGTCAGGGGAGTGGAAAAAACCAAAGTGGGAGAGATGAAGGGGAAAGAAAAAATAGCGGCAGTCACAACTCAAAAATCAGCTGTCAATGGATCAAAAATCAATTCGAGTTTAATGGCAAACGGTAGTCGTTGCTGTTATTGTTACCTTATTCTTTTTGTGTCCTGTTCCCGGAGCTTGTCTTACCGCCATGCGGGCTGTCTTTCCTTTCCATGCATGGCCTCGATCGTAACGGCTGCCAGCTGCCATTTCGATCTTGTTCCTGTCCCCCTGTGAGCACCCTTCTTTTCTTTTTCCACTCGTCTTTCTTCTCTTTTTTTGCCACGGATTTTATGACAGCAGTAAAGTCTACGAGCGAGGAGCAGCTTTCGTCTGTCTTGCGTTCTTTCCTACGCATCCGTGTTCGCGCAGCCTGTCTTTATGCCTTGTATTCTCTTTCTTTTTCTTTTTTCTTCTTTTTTCTTCTTCTTATTTTACATGTACTTCTCTATTCCTGCCACAGTGCATCCATCTGCAAGCCACATCTCCAACCTCGTATGTACATGGGATGGCAGCGGATTATGCACAAGATGAGAATCCTTCATCCAGCCTCTCCTCATTCCCAACCACCTGGCTACTCCTCTTACGGATATCAACGGATGCCTGGCAACAGACAGTACTGAGTAGGCAACAGAGAGCGGTCATCGGCAAGCACACTTCCAACAGCAAAACGACAGCTGCGTCTGCATATGCACAAGACCCCGCATGAACCCTCGATTGGTCGTTGCTCCGCTCAAAGCCTACAGAAAGGCGAAAAAAAGCTCTAAAATTATAATCCCTGCACGTTAGCCAGGAGAAGAACAGAAAAAAAAAAGAAAAAAGAGAATAGAGACAAAAGAAAGCAAAGGAAAAACAAAAGAAGAAACTAGCTCGGTCATCTCGGTCATAGTTCTTTCGGTCACGAACTGTACCCGGGAACTCGGTGCTCTTGTGTTTTTTTTGCTGCAAGGAGTAAAAAATAACAAAGAGGGACTGGGGAGGCGGTAGAGAGATGTGAGAAGAAAGATGTTGGAAGATGAAAAGTGAGAAGAGGGAAGAAACAAAAATGAAAAAAAGGGTAGAGAAGAAGCACATTATGAAAGGCAAGATAGAAGAGCAGAAGAGCAAGAGAAAAGGGGACACAGAGAGAAAAAAGACCAGATAGGACGGGAGAGTGACGAGTGTCAAAGAAGGCCACATGGCAGAGCCGGTGGGCAAAGTTCAGAGTAGCTCTGTAAATCACAAGAGATGAGGTGTGGGTTATGGGTGCTTGACAAGTCGTTAACACTCTTTTAGAGTGCATTTGTTAGTAATCTCTCTCGCATAAACCTCTCTAGACACAAAGATTTGCACAAGACTTACCATGTTCCGCATACAGATTACACTGAGTCGGATATCATTTTTCTGCCGTTGTCCGTTTGCCGGGTCCGATTTCTTGCCATTTTCCGCGAAGGGGGAGCGGACAGAGTTGTCAACTCTCGTTCACTGTTGTCAGCTATTGTCGGTTGTTGTCGTTGGTTGATTTTGTTGATTTTGCATTTGCAGCAGCTGCTTAATTAACGGCCGTAGCTCGATCTGTGCGCAAAGTCGACGAGTCAGTTGGTCGACAAAGGAACGGGGTAGTATGACGGACAATGTTCTTAGTTCCGAAGATCGAGAAAGGAGACAGGACCAGCCTTTCAGGGCGCGCAAGATCGAGCCTTATTCAGACAGAAAAGGGTGCACTAGAGACTCGATAATACGGAAATAACGACAATACGATTGCATGACAGAACGTCATTTGCCGACGTCGATGGTCACTACGCTATCGACAGCCTCAACGGTCACGGCTTGTTGAAGACAGACGGTAAGCTGGTCCGTTTCTGGTGGCCATGTTGGTTTGGCAGCTCAAGGTCGTCTGATCGTCCTGTCAAGTCCTGTTCGCCTCCCTGCCCCTGTCGAGTGTGTCTGCTTGTCTGCTTGTCTGCTTGCCTGCTTTGCCCCGTCTCCCTTGTTGCAATAAAGCAAACTGGATCACAGCGAACAGGACGGGCAAGGGCATGGGTTGTCTGTTGGTGCACGAAAAGGAATCGCATCTCCGGATCTTGTCCCGTTTGGGTTTGGTAGCCACGGAGGTACGTGACGAGGGCGCAAAATGAGGGCACTGAACGTACTAGACGTACTAGACGTACTACGCAGTAGACGATTGGACGTTTGGCGCTGTAGGGCAGCACAAATCAGTATTAGTGCCGTCTTGTTCGTGTCTGTTGGTTTTGACAGACAGTTGCTGGGCACAAGTTGGGGGTGGCGGAGGACCAGTCTGGCATCTGTCGAGGCTGCGGACTGGTGGTCAAGCTGATGTCGTTGAGCAGGGGTGCACTCTCCGAAAGAGCGGGGTGGTGAGCACATGGCGAAGAGGGGTGTAGAGAAAGAAAGGAAGTGAAAGAACGATAAAAAAGAGACGAGGCAAACAAGACACGAGGCAAACAATAGTTCAAAGTCCTCGTTTTGTTTCGTGCTATTTCAATTCTTTCCCATCTTTCCTAAATCTCTTTGTTTCTACAACTTCTTATCCGACCTGAAAAAAGGGCCAAAACAGGGCCGGCCTTTGGTGTGCGATTTGACGGCGTCAAAGTAAGGTGGAAGGGTTCTCCGTAGGCCAAAGCTTCTTGACATCGCCGTCGATCGTCAAGGTCTAGGTCTGGTGTTAGATCTGGAGGTTAGGCCAGGATACTCTCCTAGACCAGTCCGCGTAGTTCCTACGAAGCGCCCCTAGTCACGGGTAGACTCTCTTTGCTGTCCACAAGATCCTCCCTCATCGACAACGAGCAAAGGGAGAGAGGCAACTCCGGCGCCAACTCTTCACCGTCCACGCAAATCAAGGGGACCAACGTCCGGAATAAACATCAAGTGCGCATGAACAGTCATCTCTCCACCGTTGAGGCTATTACGCCATGACTAGTCCGTCTCCAACATATTTCGTACCTCATCACTCGCATCGGAGGCGGACGATTCCTCAAACGGGGCAGATGGGCGGCCATCTACTGAATATGGAAGGATGTGATTAGAGATTAAGACGAGGATTGCCCGTTTGTGTCATCGTCATCCTTTTCCATCTTCCTCCCTCTCTTGACTATTCATCAATTGCCCATTGCATCAAGATTCAACAAGGGATTGCCCTGTCGGCGAGTACGCCGTTGACGAGCAAGATAAACAGCCGTTGTCGTGGCTGGATTGGGAAAGTACCCGGGCCGCTCATTTGCTTTCTCTCATTTTCAGAAACGAACTTTCTCTTTTTTTCATTTCTCTTCGTACCCTCCCAGCCTATCTATTCATGGATCTTGTCCCAAAGCTGATGCTACACAATCTCATATCTCCTCTTCCCAGCTGCCCAGCAGGCATGCAGGGGCCTGTGCTCAGCGATGCATCGCACACCTTTACAGCCTGCTGAGTGTGCTCCGGATATACGACGTTGTTTTTGCTGGGTTGCTTGGTTGCTGGGTTCTGTCCGTTCTGTGCGTTCTGTGTCCGGAATTCTGGTGTACATGTTTCGGCCGTATGCCAATAGCCAATACCACGCTCTTGTTGTTGTACGCAGGAGCCTTCTTTCCCGTGCTTTCTTCTGCTGCTTTCTTCTTCTTTTTGGGTGTGTCTGTTTGGGTCTCTTTTTGCCTCGTTTTGCCCCCAATCATACATTGATGCATTCGCGGATTCACGCATGCCTTGCGCCAAATTCTGCTCACCGCTTCGTCGTGGTGCAATCCATAGTTGTGCGCTCATCGTTTCTGCGGATGTGGACATGAACATGGCCTTGCTTTTCATTTTTCCTTTTTTCATTTTTTTTTCTTTCCTCTTTTCTCATTTATCTTTTTTTTTCTGCTATTTTTTTGGTCTCTCCTTCTTCCTTTCCTTCTCCCTTTCATTCGACTGTTCCGCTGTCCTTAGCTCCAACTTGTCCTCGTGCTTGTCTGCTGCTTTTCGTTGCCTCATCACGGAGTATATCATTGACTGTTTCTTCATCTCTTCGTTTCCTCCGCCGCTTTCCCCTTTTCGTCGTCCAACGGAGCCATGCCTCAATCGCCTTGTACCTCGTCCCTTTCACTTGTTCTTCCTTCTGTCTTCCTTTCTTCTCAAAGTCCGGCGTTGCACCCCACCCCTCTTTTATTGTACATGTACATGTACACAGCATCTTCCCTCCCCATCCCCGGCTTTGTCTGCCCAAGCCACAGTCCGGAGCTATCAAAGAAGGCACCGACAAAGGAGAGAAAATCAAAGCCAAACAAAGTCAGGAGGCCGTGAAGATGTCCTTTGAGCCTCGTACTCTTTTTTGTTGTCTTGTTGATTGTCGTAGGCAGTCTGTCTATGGTATCTTGTGTCTTTTTCATAGTCTGTCTCTCTTCCTTCTCAGCCGCTTGGCTTTCTTTTCTTTCTTTTCTTTCATTTTCGTCTTTTTGGTCTTTTCGCTCACCGTAAGATGGTCTCAATTGTTTCCTTTTGAACAAAAAAAAGCGCACACAATTGTACACAATCTGGTTCCCACTCAGCCACTGGCATGCTGCTGGCTTGTTGACACCATGTGCAAAATGATGACGAGGGGCCACTTGAGGCCAATTTCTCATAGTTCTTCCTCGTAGGCGAGGAATGGCCACCATCCACCTCCCTGGCTCTCCGGCCAATCATATTACAAGAACTCGGACAGAGACCCATATCTTCTTTCAAGCCAACAGCACAAAACTCGACAAACAAGAAGCTGGCAACACCGCGTCGCAGCGCGCCTTCAGTTTGTCCAGACTCTGGTGCCCTTTGCTGGTCCAGCTCGTCTTCTCGTATGCTTGTGCAGGCCCTCGCTTCTGTCGTTTAACGGGCTGCTCAATCAGGTTACGCTGCAGAAAGTTGCGATTGAGACGTCAAAAGGTCAATTATCACCAAATTCTGGTTTGCATCAACAAGGACGGGACATCTTGGCCAAACTTCACGTAAAGCCTTTAAGGCATCTAACAGCGGGTTCCGACTTCTCGATTGGCCTAGACTGAGACCTCGGGTGATTTTCACCGGTCGTTTCGGCCTGCTTTTTGCCCCATTTTCGATCCGATGCGATCCATTTCTCTCCATTCTGGCCCGGTTTCGACGTCGACAAAAATGCAAACCATTGCCTAGACGACCTACTGGGTGTGTACTTGCAAAGGCACGGCCAAGCTGTCTGCTGCTCTGCCGTTCTCCCATACGATCCCACACCGAAACAGCTGCACGTAGTGTTCCTAGTATTGATTATGCGTGCCATTGCCCCCTTTTGTGTCTTCCTCAAAGTCCAAGCGATTGACTGTCTCTTTCTGTTGCCGTGCCAGTGATACAGCAGTCCATCGTGGTGCTTTGTTGACAGTCTTTGGTGAGAAGACATACAGCCGTACGTAGATGCGTGCCTTGGACTCCAATATACATGTACTCCATATCCATAGCTGCTGAGCTCTCAAGCCTTTTGTTTTGCTTCTCTTGTTTTTTACAGCTTTTTGCTTCAACTTCTCACTTCTGGCACGTCTCGCAACCACGCTCGTTTCTCTTCATCCTCAACCATGGACCTCAATTGCGACTGCTAGAGACCTCCACGCATCGATTGACTTTTGTTCTCTCTTTTTCCAGCCAGCATTGACCTGTTTTCTCTTTGCCATTTCATCATTTCATCATTTCTTATTCTTTCGGATTTTCAATATCATTTGCTCCCCCGCGCCTTCCTCGAGACATCGCTCCTTTCTGTTCAACATCCTTTCCGGCCCAGTTCAATCTGTCCTGATCGCTCCTTCTTCGATTGGCCGCTCAACATTGACACGAGTCACCGCCACCTCCTTCCTCGACTTCCTTATTCAAAACCACTGCAACAAATAATTAAGAAAGTGGAAGCTACGACGGTCGGACGGCCAGATTCCAAATCGACACAAACCCGGCAGTCACGACCGGACACCACACCTCACACATCAACGCACGTCACGGAGATCGCGGAGATCACAGAGATCACAGAGGAAAGAGCGTTCGAACGGCCACCATTCGAATCGGGAAATCGACCGCAGACACTCTGCATCGTCCCTTCCTGTTCTCCCCAGAGAACTCACCCCTGTACATCTAAATAGGGCAGTCGCAGAAGGAAACAGAAGGAGGCAAGGTGACGGTGCTTTTTTTTTTTTGGAGAAGCCCTGCCCAAAATCTCAAAACGCCCAAAAAACAACATCGAGTTCACACCTTGCAATTTTTGTCACTTTTCAGCGCCTTGCAACGCAAGCTCCAGAGATCGTCCAACGGCCTCGCCACCCGCAGCGACCATCTTCGACTACGACTCGCCTTTTGGACTCTTGCTGTCTCGCTCTCTTCCTGGCCCTGCCCTGATCGTTCATCCCTGCGCAGAGGCGGCCTAGACCACCACACCCATTCGGTGAGAAACAAAGGCGTGCGCAGTTTTGAGTTTAGCTTGTTGACTGCCAAAGAAAACGACAGACGACAGACGACAGACGGCAGACGACAGAACAGACAAGAAGACAAGAAGACAAGAAGACAAGAAGACAAGAAGACAAGAAGACAAGAAAGAAAGAAGCCCATAAAGCGAGAAGAAAGAAGACGACAAAGAAGAAAGAAACGAGACGAAACGAAGAGCGGCGTCAAAGAAACGACAAGCCAAAATAAGCCAAAATAAGCCAAAAAGCCAAAAAAAGACCATCCGGGGATCACCGTTGCAGAATAACAAAGAAAGAAGTCAAAACAGCCCCAAAAACCGACTGCGACCACTTCGACTACTGCAGGTCCGTGAGACACTATTTGGGGCCGAAACAGGAAACGCACCGCAACGGACACAAAGTCACATCGCACACCATGGACCCTCCGGGCCTCGTGATGGACGGCGAGTTCGACCAGTACCAGCAGCTCCAGCAGCAGCTAGCACAGATGAGCCAGGAAGAGATTGACCAGATGAACTCGGTCCTGAGCCATTTCCAGACGATGCCTTCAGCTGCTGCTGGCGGCGGCAGTTGTGGTCTTGACAGTGACAATCTGTTTGGAGACGACGAGAACTACCATCTCAGCCAGGCACAACAGCAGGCTCAACAGCAACACACAATGTACCTGCAGAGCATCTACATCCAGCAGCTGCATGAACAAAACCAGCAGCTGCGTCTGATTGAAGAGTCTATTTCTCGGGGCCGCACCATGCCTTCAGGCTCACCTTCACTTTCTCAAAATCCCCCGTCACATTCACACCCCTTCATGCACCTGCAACAGCCCTTTCCCTACGACGCACCCCCCTTGGAGCCACACCCCAGCAGCTGCAGTATGATTTCCAGCAGCAGCAGCAGCAGCAGCAGCCTCAACATCCTCCCCCCCTCAACAACAAAGAACGCCCCCCGTCACCTGGCCCCAAGGCGGCGCCGGTGTTTCTGCATCCATTGCCACTTCTGCGTCTGCGTCTGCGTCTGCTTCTGCTTCTGCGTCTGCTTCTGCGTCTGCGTCTGCTTCTGCGTCTGCCCGATCGGGAATGTACCCGTCAGCCAAGGGCGGCGGCGAGCCTCCAGGTCCAGGGGTCGTAGCCACTCCAGGAGGGCCTCTGCAAGCGCCACCTTGTCTGCACGTCCTCCACAACCTCCAACGGTCGAGCCAGCACAAGCTCCGGCGCCAGTCGATGCGCCAACAGCCAACAGCGGCGTCTCCAACACCAACTCCAACAACACCTCCAACTCCAACTCCAGCAATACCACGACGGACGACAACCAGCTCCTCCGTCTCCAAGATCTCTCGATCATGCATCACCCCAAGGGCAAGGCGAGGAGGCTGCGTCGTCCATGTCGTCCATGTCGTCCGTGTCGTCCGTGTTGTCCGTGTCGTCCATGACCAGCTCTGCTAGCACTGCGACCATAAAGGCTTCCTCTGCCTCACCATCTCGTCCTCCGGCTCCCCAGCTTCTTTATTTACCCTCCAACCCCCCTCCCTCATCGCCTTCTCGTTCTTCTCAGTCCCATCCTCATCATCCTCATCCTCATCCTCAGCCTCAGCCTCATCATATTCCACAGTCTGCTCTTCCTCCTCACCCTCTTCACTCTGCCCATCTCAACCAAACATCTCCTCGCCATCCTCAACAGCCTCTCCCCAACACGCAGCCGGTTGATTCGTATAACAATCACCAGAACCAAGCATCTGCCTCTTGCTCGTCTCTCCCCTTGGACAACATTTCCCTGCCTCTTTCACAGCAGCCTTCCAGCCATCACACTCTCTCCCCCCGGAAGCAGCGCAACGCCTCGTCCTCGCCCAAGAAGACTGGCCGGTTTGAGAGCATCTACGCAACCCTCCGCAACAAGGCCACAAACATGCGCCGCTCACGCACAGCATTCTTGCACGAGGCCACACTGCCGACTATCGCACCCATGGCCACCCTCAACGACGCCGGCATGCCCGAGGTCAGCATGAACAAGAACCACCACGCACACTACCGCAGCCACCACCCCGGCGACTTGGACTTGGACCTGGAACTGTCTGCCGCACACGCCGCCGCCATGAGCAGCTACCCGCCCACGCCACCATTGACAGGAACTCTCTCGTCTCTGTCCTCCGCATCATCAACGTACTCCGCGTCAGGAGGCTCTTCTTCAGTGGCCTCATCAGTTGGCGGTGACGGTCCCCACTTCAACCACCTCGTAGCCGCACAGTTCCCTCAGCACTCTTTGCACAACCACCACCATCTGGTGAACCACCACCAGAATGTGAGCGAGGAGGAGCTGCACCCGGCCGATATGGCCAACTTTGTGTCCGGCCTGGTCGATGACCCGTTTGCCTCTGCCGACACCAATGCCTTCTTCGGCGGCGGCGGTCACCCGGGTCCTCAACCGCACCCGCAGCACGCTATGCTCGCACTTCGTCCGCACATCAAGACTGGATACCCGCCACAGCCGCAGTCCCAATTACAGCCGCCCCGAGCGGTCTGAGCAGCGCCTGCTGGCCTGTGACAGCGTCTACGCCCAGCGGCAAGGCGTCGCCAGAGTATCGTCAGGATGACAACGATGCCACGCCTGTGACGGCTGCCATCAACATCCCTGGCCGTGGCAACGGCCTGCAAGTCTCCCCCAGCGCGTACCTGGCCAATGCCGCTGCCAACATGTCTGGCTCCAGTGTCATTGCCTCGGCCAGCGCAACAGCCGCTCTGGCCGCCATGACGGCCGGCATGAAGGCCGATCCGTCGTCCATGGCCATGGACACCGATGAGGACTGGTGGCAGCAGTCCGTCGTTGAGTCGGCTGTCGGTGACCCGCTGGAGCAGTCCAGCAGGTCCAATGAGGCGGATGCCCTCTACACCACCTCTTCCATTCCCACCGGCTTCCCGCCCGACTTTATTGCGGCCAACCCCCAGGCTTTTGATGCCAACGGCAACCTCACTTTCTACATGCCCGACCTGGCCACCAACGGTCTCATGATCCACATGCCGCCCTCGTCGGGCACAACAACACCGGGCAGTCAGCAGAACCAGTACTACTTCCCGAGCATCGCCAGCAATACCGGCTACCCGCCTCCACCACCGGTGCCTGCTACAGAGCACGAGTACCGCCACGACCACCGCGCCACCACCAACGGTGGCAGCCGCCGGCCCAAGCCGCGTGCGCCCTCGGCTGGTGCCCGCTACCACAGCAGCCGCGGTGATGGTCTGCACTCCCCGCGCAAGCGGTCCACCGTCACCAACCTGCCTACAGTCAACAGCAGCAGCGATGACGGCTCTGGCGTCTCTGCTGCCGCCATGACTGCGCCCAGCACACCCCGCGGTCACCAGCTGGGCCGCCGCTCGCACTCTATGCAGACGCTGCCGCGCACATCACCCACGCCGGGCGGTGGCAGCTTCAGCACGCTGCCCAGCGGTGCCACCACGCCCTCGAACGGCGCCATCCGCAAGCGCCGCTCGGCCAGCAACATGCGCCGTGTGTCCTCGACCCAGGGCATCACGAGCCTGACGGCCGCTGCTGCCATTGCCACGGCTGTCGGTGCCTCCGCAACGGAGCCCAAGACGCCCAGCCGTCGCCAGCGGTCTACGTCGGCCGAGGCCAGTCGTCCGCGATCAGCCGCTTCCAACGGTGGCTTGGAAATTGGCTTTGTCAACTTCACGCCCAATGACCACAAATCGCTCATGAACGGCGTCGCTCCCAGCGGCTCGTCCAAGACCAAGGCCCGTCGCGAGCGCGAACTGCAGGAAAAGACACGCAAGTTCAGCGAGCGTCTGGTGCGTGCCATGGCTGAGACTGGCGACAAGGATGCCGCCATGCGCCAGCTCCAGGCCGAGGGTCTCAACGATCTAGGGGCCATTGCTCTGTGATCGACAAAGTTTACCCTCTTTTTTTCCTTTTTCTTTCTTTGATCTCCCTTTTTCTTTCTTCTTTTCTTTTTTTCCCAATCTACCTCTTCTAGATCGCTTTGCTTTTTTGTTCTTGTGTCTTTGCGTTTTTCCTTCCTTGCGTGACTACCTACCATTTTGACTACCTTTCTTGTACATTTGGCTTGTCTTTGGTATCCAGCTCTTTCTCCATCTCCTTGTACTCTGTGTCAAAATTTTCTCCTTTGTCTGTCTCTGTTTAATGACTTTTGAACGACTGCGTTCTGCTCTTATTTTTTTTGGTTGCTAAACTGTACTTTGGAAACCCCAGCTTTCTATTTTTTTATGAGTGTCTGATCCTCTTCTCAACTTTCAACTTGTTTGTAACAACATACGTCAAGCACCCTGCGGTGAATTGCTTTTTTTTTTCTAAGACGTTGATCCTTACGGACTCTAATTTTGTACTTGGATAGCAAGCACTCCTGGCATATACAAAGAATAAAACCCAAGAATGAGAATATAAAGGGCCGGCATATGTGATATCGAACAGTCCATCTATCCTGGACGCACTCACAGAATAACTCGAGTTTGTTGACAGTGATTGCTGGCTCATACACACTCTCAGACTCACTTACACACAGTAATGATCTCACGTGACGCCTCACCCGAGATGTTCGCGAGCCACATCGCACACTTTCTTCTCTTGATGAGAATACATGGTACGAGTTCACATTGCCTTTGTTGACAGATTGACTGGTTTCACTTTAGACAATACTTGATTGACAGTTGAAGGAAAAGACAAAGAAGACTAGCAAAGCGTGACTTGTTTTGACTTAAAAAAAGAAGCTTGACCTATAAAGAGAATACAGTAGATAGAAGAACAAAAGACTTATAAGAAAAGCGCGAGTGCAGTAATGGAAGTGTGTGTTGTGTTGATCGGGTTGTATACAAGGGACAAGGTAGAGATGTGTGTGTGTGTGTGGTGGTGGTGAAGACAAAAGAAAAATACTAATCAGAAGAGTGACGAATAACAAAAAAAAGAAAAGGCAAAATAACACAAAAAAAGAGAGAATACAAAAACTACCCAAAGGCTTTGGTTGTTTGCCCTCCTTTCCCTGGACGCCTCTTGTTCATGCTGTTTATAAGAAGAAAAATGTGGAAATGTCAAGAACCGGACAACAGAGAGTGTGTCCCGTCTTCCCAAAAAAAAAGGAACGCAAAATAAACCCCATTTATGGCTGAATGGATGGAAGGACGAGCTTGCCATTGTCATTCTTGTGACAATAGCAGCGGCCGCCTTCCCAAGCATGACGACAGCAACAACCGTTCTTTGTCGAATGCTGCTATGTTGCTGCCGTCAGGATTACTGAAACCGCACGACTTTCTTTCCCTAGTGGTCGTAACCGGCACCACGCTGCCATGGGCTGGCGTTGTTCTGCTGGCGGAACCCTGCCGGGCTCGCGTTGTTTTGTTGGCGGAAGCCCGCGGGGCTGGCATTGTTCTGCTGGCGGAAACCACCTGCAGGGCTGGCTGTGTTCTGTGACTGGTAGCCGGGGGCAGAAAGGTTCGAGCTAGAGTTGTCGTACGGGCTCGGTGAGCGAGCGTTGCCCGGAACAGACGAGTAGCCACCGTAGGACGGGGGCGGACCGCCCGAGTTCTGCGACGAGGCCTGGCTACGGTTGTCGGCAGGGAACAGAGGCATCGACGGGTCCACGGGCGACCGAGGCGGGTCGCGGTACAGGTTGCCGTTGCTGTTGTTGGAGGCAGCCATGTTGTTGGCAGCCGCCAGGTTGGGGTCGGTGCGGCGGCGCAGCGAGTCCGACGAAATGGAGTCGTCGTCGTCGAGGTCCAGGTTGGACTTGTAGCCGGCCTTGTCACCGCGAGCGGTCACGGCCAGCGCATCCAGCTCGGTCGTCGTGTTGAGCTGCGTCTGCGACTTCATAAACGAGGCGCGGTCGTCGGCCATGAACTGATAGCGGGTGTCGGGGTTCTTGCGGAAGAAGACGAGGGTGGTCGTCACAATCAGCATGATCAACAGCACCAGGGCGAAGACAGCGTTCATGATCCAGAGAACGACACCGACAATGCCAATGACGAGGCCAGGCAGGCCAAAGACGTCAGTGAAGATCAGCAGGAAGATGGCGTTGACAAAGTTGAAGACGCAGATGGCAATGTTGTAAGCGTTGGTCTTCTTGTCCATCCACGGGCGCAGGACAGTAGCGGCAATCAGAGCGAAAGCCTCAAGCAGAATGAAGGCAATCGACTGGACAACGCCGCTCGACTGGGCAAAGGCAACAAACATACCCTTGACCAGGGTGTAGACCAGCATCGGGACAATGTAGTAGTAGGCGGAAGCACGGAACTGCACGTAGAGGAAACCCCACTTGTTCAGGGCCTGGGGGTCCGAGAACAGGATGTAAGCCGGGTTGCGGTGCATAGCGACAGAGCGGCGAGCGATCCGGATAACCTTGGACGCGGCCCAGCCAAGAGTGATGAGCATGCCAAAGAAGAAGAAGACCGCAAGGACAACAATGGCGGGCGAGTCGACCTGGGTGAACTCCCACAGGCAGAGAATGCACATCTGAGGGAAGCCGATCAGCGTGACACGGAAGAGAATGCCCTTGAGGACGGTGTACCAGCCGTTGCGGAACTCAAGGAAGGTGTCGCTCTTGATCCAGTGACGCTTGGCAGCAAGCTCACAGTAGCCTTTGAAAGCGGCCACGCCAAGAATGACAATGACGACGAAGATGCAGAAGAAGGTCAGGCCAGTCAGGACCAGGTTGGTCGACTCAATGCCGGCAACGTAGGCGACACGCTGGATACCGTAGACGACGTAACTGCCGGAGCTGTTAACCTCGAGGGTGGAGCGCTTGCCAATGGCGTTGGTGACAGCGCTGACACCAGTCGTAACGTGGCGGGCAATGTGGCGCGGGGCCATGGCGATGTGACGGGGCATGAACGAGAGCGCCTGCGGCAGGTACTGCGAGGCAGCATCGGCGAGGCTGAGCGAGCGCTTTTCGACCTGAACAGAGACGGCCGTGAGCGAGTTAAAAAAGCTGCGAGGGCGTACCGCCGGTGGCGCGCTGGTACCAGGTGAAGATGGTCTGCATGAAACCGACGCGGATGATGCCCATGCTCCACTGGAAGTCCTGCGTCCAGGACGCGGCCGCAGGCGGCAGCTTGACGCCGGTCAGACCAAGCATGGCCTGGCCCTGGAAGTAGCTGAACAGCGACAGGGCGTTGGCGGCAACGTGAGACGCAGCGTTCGAGTGGCCCAAGCCCGAGACAACAGCAGACGACGCCAGAGCCAGGCCAGCAACAATAGCAGTAGCCCACTTGACGCCAAGCAGGTCGACCGTCTTGCCGTTGGAAATGTCGGCCTCAACACAGGCAACGCTCTGGCCGGCCTGGTCACCAGAGGTCATGTTGATGAAGACCTTGACGGTGGCGTCGAGGTCAGGGAAACTGTACGCAATACCAGGGATAACGTCGTTGACATCAGAGCCGACAGCCAGGTTGAAAGTCATGGAAAGCTTGCCGGCAGTCATGGGGCAAAGACCGGCGAGACCGACGTCACAGGGGTCGACTGTGCGGCGAAAGAGCTGGAGACCGTAGGCAATGATTGTGACATCGAACAGGACGTTGCCCTCGATAGAGGAGACGGCGACCATGTCGACGCTGGCGGAGTTGTTGCTGGGCGTGAAGACGACATCGAAAAGACTGGCCGTGAAGCCGGAGTTGGCCTGGCAAGTGTTGAGCGAGTTCGACTTGAGCAGCTCCTCGGCCGAGGCCGCGGTAAAGCTCAGCGCGCCGATGGCGGCAAAGAGAAGTGATCTTGCGGATGACCACATGGTTGCGGATGCGGTGGACCGGAGAGTCGAATGGTCCTCGATTCGATTTGTTGTCTTTGTTGTCGATTTAAAAAGTGTCGATGGAGTCCGATTTTCAATTCGAGGAATTCATGGGTCTCTCTTTTTTTTCGAGAACCAGCTGCTGACAATGAAAAGACCGAGAGTAAGAACAAGTGATAATTTGTCACAGAATAAACGAGTGTCGTAAAGTTAATTGAGATGTGGCGGCCAGTCGTGGAAACGGTCGCTGGGAAAGACGGCGATCAACGACGAAGAAGCGAGGGAGGAGATTGACCGTTCAGGGGCGTGACCACAGGCGATAGAGGAAGGGAGGCGTAAGGGAGGGCCTTTTCCTGGAGAAGAGTCGACGAGAGAAAAAAAAAAGGAGATGCGTCGATTGCACCACCAATAAAGAGCGAAGAGCGGAGGGGGAAGGGGAAGGGGTAAGAATGTAGGAAGACGAAAAGAGAAAAACAAAATGGGGGATGAGGGTTGGTGATGGTGGAAAACGAGAGGAAGTGACGATGACGAGAGGAAAAGGAGAAAAGAGGGAAAGATGGACCGCCTCCTTCCTGTTTTTCCTTTGTGGTATGGTGGTTGGCGTGTGTGTCGCTGGCAGTGGCAGGAGCGAAGGGGGGTGTGGGAGGAGTCCCAGAGTGGGAAGGAATGGGAAAGAGCAAGAGTAGGGAAAGCAAGGACGGGGGCCGGGGCAGGAGCGACAGAAGCAAACAGTAAAAGCCGGGACCAGAGAGAAAGAGTGGAGGTCGGTATCTTACGTAGTCCAAGAGGCCCGTAGCTACTTCTGGATTGGGACGAATAGTGTGGTAATGAGAACGCTGGCGCTCGTACATGTACTCGGGCGGAGGAGGTGACGCTCACGAAGCAGGTGCAAGTGAGCGTGCGGGAGGTGAGGGCCTGAAAGAAGCAGGCACGAAGAAACGCACCAAAGAGACTCAAGGACACCAAAGGCACCAAAGAGTCTGAGACGGGCAGGGGCAGCGGGAGCGACAGGGGCGTGGGCGCATCCATGCAAGGACAAATGAGAGCGCGGGAAAGAGGGGGTGCCAGGGGCGTGTCAATAGACGTCGCACTGTTGCAACAGGGAGGAAGGGGCGACTGTCACTGTTAAAACGAGGAACATCGTTGGCAGGCAGGGGCTGTTGGAAGCCTGTACTGAGTAACATGTTGTAAAATACAGGGCAATGCGTACTGGGCTCCCCTGAAGCCCCTGGGGCTGGTGAGTATTTAGCACCGTATATCGCTATCAACGGTGCCCGAGCAAGTTTTCTACACAACACGGTGGGCATGGAAGCCGGGGTACATACCGCTGGTGCAGCCGGCGTCGCGCTAAGCAGGTACCGCGCACAGTGATCATAATCGTGGAGGGCACTGTTCATACGATTTGGTACCTTCCTACCAGAATAAGGCCTATAGATACTTCCTTATGCCTCTTCTCATCTCACACACTGTGTGGCCTCGTATTGAAGAGGAAGCAAGCTCGACGCCGAGCCAGCCGTCGCGATGGGCCTCGCATGGAATCTTTTGTTCATTCTGGTTTATTTTGCATTGCATCTCGTTTGAGTATTTGTTCTTCAATTCATTCGTGTTGTGTGTCCCCGTGTCGACGACAATCATCGCTGCTTTACACCGTATCTCAACGGCGGCGCCTTGGGCAGTGTTTGTTTTTTCGTCCCTATTCGCCGTTCGCTGCTCTTTCCTTGTTCGTGTTGTGGTCGCTGACGAAGAACCGTCTGACGTTACGAGCCTTCGATGACAGCCGCACGTCTTGGTCCCAGCCCTTTAGTGTCGTGATCGGTCCTGCCTCGTCTTTATTGTTCTTTTGTTCTTCTTGGTCGCGCTTTCCGTGTTTGTCTTGCCACCGTACGACCCATTGAAAGCCAGCTCTCATCGATCGCTCTTTCTTCGTTCAGGTCCTTTCAAAGCCTTTCACACTTTCACAGCGCAAATCACTGCAGTTGCGTGTACGACCCTCCTTTTTACGTCGTAATCAGTACTCTTTTCCCTCTTTTTTTCTTGCGTTCTTTGTTTCTTAATTTAGATGCCAGTGTGTAGCGCGAGTTTTGTGTCTAGGCCAGACCTGGGCTCCCAGACCTGCTGCTAGCCCCAAGAACCTGTTCTTCTCTTCCTCTTGGCGCCTTGGCTTTTCGTGAATTTCGTGGACTTTTGTGCCCGGGTCGGCTTGGCCAATTCTTCTGATCTCTCTCACGCAGTCGTTGGCTTTTTCCCTCTCTCTTTTCCTCTTTTCCCGAATAGGGGAGCCAGGCCCACTTTGGGATGGCATCCACTCCTGAGCGCAGTGGGGAAGGTGCGCTCGCCCCCCCTAAACCGAAAATTTTGGGAAGGACGAATGGCTGCGTAGCGCCAAAAACAACGGTGTCAAAATGAGGTCTCCCGTGAAATGCAATGAAAACACTGGAGAAGCACGGCGCCCGGGCAGGACCAAAAGCGTGTGGAGAGGAGAGAAAGAGGGAAGGTGCAAGGGGACGCGCATACACTTCGTATCCCATGTCTTCTCTACTGAGTAGTATTCTGCAAGGCAGGGGCACCCCAGCACAGTGCTCTTGGGGAGATACACTGTCCGTTTGGGGTGACTTCATACGAGGCTGCTCCGTATCACTTTCCGTCGAGAACGGAAGCCCCCAAAGTACGGGGAAAGCGCAGCAAACACAAATAAAAAGCGACGCGCTTTCTCACGTTCCTTTCTCGTCTTCTCCATCCTCTCCCGTTTCTTGCACTGCCACCGCCGGCTCGTCTCCCCGTGTTTGGGTGCCGTTTGGAACAGACGAAAGAGTCAAAATGGCTGGCAGCTGTCTCTTGTCTCTTGCCCCTTGTTTAGCCAGATTCGGCATCGGCCATCTTGAAACGCGGCAAAGAAGTTAACGCTGAGGCCCAAGAGCAACGATGGCACTCGAGAACACAACAGAGACTGCTATGGGCCATTTTTACTTTGCATGGACAGGTGCTGAGGCCTGCAACAGGACGCAGTGGGAGGTGGCCAGCCAGCCGCCGGAGCACCAGCCCACCGTTGCAGTTGCAGCCAAGATCCATTGGCTGGCGGGTCTTACTGTCGTCACTGCTTTGCAGATACAGAGCACGACGTAAGATACGGACAGTATTGTACGGAGTACGTCGTACACGACGTACTGAGTACAGAGTAATTAATTACAGCGTTGCAAAAAAGGGGGGCGTGTCGGACAAAAGACCAAGGCTCCTCACGACCACGACCACCACCAAGATCAAGTCCACCAAGAGACCAAGAGACCAAGAGACCAAGAGACCAAGAGGGTTCAGTGTGCGGGATAGAGGCGGCGGGAAGTGAGGTGAAGGGGTCCTTGTTCGCTTCCTGCCTATTTCAAAACACCAATTGTCAGAAGCCGGCGGCCATGCAGCACGAGAGAACACAAGACCCTCAAGGCCCGGCCAAGCACTTGGCTGCAAGAGATGCTCGACCCAGGACCTACAGAGACTCCAAAAGAACTGTTTGCGCGTGTTTGTGTTCTTCATCGAAAGAAAGAAGAAGAAAAAACACAAATCGTAATCTTAGTTGCACAGCCACGCTACTTGTTCCAAAGTTTCCAAACGAAAGACAGTCTCCAATTACAGCAATGCCAGGGGGGCCAATCACAATATGCGTACAGTTCTGACGACCTTGCAAACCAATCTACACACGCTTTGTAGAGTTGGAGTGTCTGCATGAAACAGAATGGCCAAAGAGGGAATCCCGTAAAAGGAACCCGGGGGCCACTTGATTGACGACAAAGACAGCGTGACGGATTGAGACAAAAATGACAGGAACACGAGCCCCTCGGGCCAGAAGAAGAAAAAAAGGCGTAAACGACGCCCGCCGACGGACATAAGTCGACACATGAGCTCCTGTGAGAAACGAGAAATGAAAGAATGAGGCTGTACAAAGTCCACTGGGGAACGTGCAGTGATTATCTGTGGTCGATATCGTCCACCGGGACTGACTGGAATGCGAAGCTGGGGCGGCTGGCCGGGCGAAGGACAAAACAGGCCGAATCCCAAGAAAACCGGCAAAGAAGCTGGCAAAAGAGTTGGCCCGTATTACGCAGGTCGTGCCATTCAGATGCCGTCTGTTGCGCGTGTTCCATGGACAAACGACCCCTACGACACTCAAAGTCAAGCGTATTCGAAGCATGGCATGGGATGCCAAAGTCTCTCTTGGAAGTGATGATAGGCGGTTGGAGATGCCAGTCAGGGCTACAATATGTAGCACAGCTGTACGTTACTTCGTACCCCTCGATCTCTACCCCGTACTCAGTAGAGCCGTTTCGACTGGAAAAGGAGGGAAGCTGAGGCACTACCCAGTGGAACGGAGATGACGAGACGACATTCTGTCGAACATTTGCGACCTTTTTACGCCCGGCAAGGATCCAGAGAAGCGGGGAGGCAGCGGAGAGAACATGTCCGGGAGAAGGAGCTAGCAGCGAGGCTCTGAAAGGCATTTTGGACGACGACCAAGATATCTGGGCCATCTGCAACTTAAGCTGTGTTTTGGGTTGCTCGCCGATGTGCTACGTTCATTCTCTTGGGTTTCTACGAGTTTCTCTTGGGTGCATCGCCCGGCCGGATCCCATGCTGCCCGATCCAGGTAAAAGGTAAAATGGCACACGCTCCAACAAAAGAAGCCAAGGCAGCATATGTTTTGTTACAGAAGTAAAATTAAAGCCGTCAGAGAGAAGAGCATCGACAGGCTGAAAAACAAGGTTTGATCGCAGGGTCGTAGGGCCCAGGCGGTCGATAAAGATGGAGTGGGTATGAGTAAAGGAAAGATGGTTCTCAGTGCTCCATGCAAGGCAGCCAGATCAGAAACAAACGAGAGGGATGCACCCTTCACGATTATCAAACACGCACACTCGTTGGCGAGGGAGGGTAGGAGGGGATCCGGACCCAGTCGTGGAGAAGAGAGAAAGCAGAGAAAGAAGAAAAAACGAAGAAGAAAAAGGGGAGGAGATAAAAAACAGAGTCATCTGCGGTCATGGTTGATCTGCGAGGCCGTGAGCGAGCTAGCCTGCACCACCAAACCCATCCTCTTCACGCCTTTCTTTTTCATCTTGTCTTGCATCCATATTTTACTCTGCACTCGGATTTTGTTGATGTGCAGCTGTACCTATCCCAAACAGCAAAAAAGGAGGCTCGCTCCCTGTTTGAAACAGCACGGAACACCACGACAGGGGCGTGCACTTTTTTCTACCGCCTTTACCCAGCTGCTTCCCATTTGTGCCCTTTGTGCATGCAGTCTGCAGGAGGGAGAGAGGGCACGGTAGTACGTTCTTTAATGTGTAATCGATTCCGTCGACTCATCTATTCGATAGTAAGGCGTGTGCATGATGAGAAACAGCAGGATCACGAAGGTGACGGAATAAAGAGAAGCCAAGCCGGAAAGGACCGACGTTCCTCGATAACAATTAATTGGCCCAGGAAATGGGGATAACGGTTCTACTGTTTATGAGGACATTATGCTTGGATCTTTGAACTTGAGTTAAATGGGGTTTCCAAATGAAATGGAAGGATAAGATCCGATGGTAAAATAAGGTTGTTCAAGAAACGCTCATGAAAACATAATATAATATTGTATTTCGATATTTACTTTGTTTTTATTCCAATTTAACATTTTAAAGATGAAAAACCCCATACAATTACTTTTTTCATATTTTTTTCTTCATATTTCCCCTAAGAATGATTGCATATGTGTTGCCGCCTTACGACAAGAAAGATACCGTTTTCTAAGAGAAACATGAGACTTTAAGTCGAAATGGTATCTTCTCCAACATACATACTTTATGTGTGAGACAAGCTAAAGCTATTCCGTGTCCGTTACATGCTCCAAAATATTGAGTCCGCGCCCTATGTTCCGGGACCAGTTCCATTTCCATAAAAGATCAAAAACGCCTGTTGATAGTAAGAGCATCAGTGGTAACGACATCCTACCTGCATGGGCGCCTATAACCACTCCTCGGGCTGCTCGTTCCACGGCTTGTTGCTTCGTGAGTAGTCGTAGCCCAGCTTGTAGCTGCTCATCAGCTCCTCCTGGTCCACGCCGCAGTGCGTCTTTCCGTCACGGCCCTCGAACCAGCCCAGGCCGTACTTGTGGCCTTCTTCCTCGAGCTTGACCAACATCTCGGCGTTGCTGCTCTTGCTCGTGCCCACAAAGTTCCACAGCATCTTGCTCTGGTGGATGTAGGCCAGCACCGATGCGATCGTGTTGGGCTGTCGCGGCAAGAACGGCCGGCGCCGACGGATAAACGCAACGGTGGCCACGATGCTCATGTACGACAGGATAAACGACACCAGACCGAGCGTCAGCCAAAAGGACAGCGCTGTCTCTTCGCCGCTGTCCGCACCGGTGTCGGCTGTTGTCGACGACGTTCCCTTGCCGATAAAGTTGTGGCCCTCGACCGTCGCCAGAGACGTTACCAAAATGGTCAGCACTTCCGTCATGACCGTACCGAATCCGACAAAGAACACTAGATAGTGGCCGTTTTTTAACGCCTGTAGCGCCACCCACAAAAAGGGCATCGCCGTGTAGTCGAGCGTCAGCGTCTTGGCGGGTGCGTGCCGGCGCCACAGAATGTAGTACGGCTCCATCAAACGCACCGACGTTTCGAGACCACCCCATCCCAGCTTAATCGTAACGGCCAGTGCTGTCAACAGCCACGCAGCCTTGTCAGTGAGCACATTGGCCGGCGTGAAGAGCACGATAGGGATCAGGGCCGCAAACAGCAGGATGCCGGTGATGAAGGGGATACAACCACGGGCGCGCAGCATCAGCGGATGCGGGTTCTCTGACATGTGGCTGTCAAACTCCTTGTATCGCTCGCGCTCGGCCAATGAGACCGGGTTCTCGTCGTCGGGCGCGAGCGACGAGTTGCGCAGGACGTAGCGGTGGTCCTTGAGCTGGTTGTGGATGTCCTTGTGCGTGGCCAGGTCCATGCCCTTGAAGTCGGTCATGATATGACTGACGACGGCCATGGACGCAAGGCCGGCAATGCCCTTGACGTCCGACATGAGGCCCGAGCGCCGTCGCTGCAGCAGATAAAACAGCACGCAGCCCAGTGCGGCAACCACAAACAGAACGACGGTCAGGAACCGCGACCACACAGCGCTAATGACCACCTGCTTCTCGCCCTGGGGGTCAGCCAAGCGCGTGGCCCGGTTTGGTGTCAGTACAATGGCGGCAGCGCCGAGTGTCGGCACCAAAGACACAGCAAGCAGCGACGCAATGGACGACACGGCCACCGCATAGTGCTTGCAGTACAAAGCACGAAAGGGACGGAAGAAGGCAAGGTACGTCACGTAGTCAACATTAATCGACTCGTCCGCAACAGCACCATTCTCCTTGCTCATCTGGTAGAAGGCCTCGAGACGCTTGACCTCAAAGTCGGTGATCTGCCACAGCACACCGAATGTGACTGCCACAATGGTCGGCGCAAACTTGACTGTAAAATAAAGGCCTCCTGGGATCTGCGTGGGCGAGTTAAATTTGACCAGCGGCCGCTCTAGTGACATGCGGTAGATGAGTTCCTGTGCCACACCGAGCAGGGTCGACAGCAGAATAAGGGCGATGAGGTATGGCGGGCGCATCGAAAATGGACGCCAGTTGGGCTGCGGATAGAACAACTGAGTCTTTTGTGTGCCGCCCCGGGTTGCCATGCGAATGGGGATGGACGACTGCCGCCGATTCGCCCTGCCCATGCCACCGGCGAGTGGGTCTGGCCCCTCGGGGCCCGACATGACACTCAGATCGACCTTGGAGCCGACATTGACCATTTCGGAAACGTCCTGAGTGATGTCGCCGCTCGGGCCTCGACTGTGCCATGGCTCACGATCCTGGACAGTGGTGGTGTTCTCTTCATCCTCTTCCATAATGACTTCGACGATTTCACCTCGTCGGTTGGCCTCACTCTGTGCGAGCGCCCGTACGGTGCCCTGCCGGGAGTGCTGGCTTGGGTCAATGGGAGAGCCAGCAGTGGGCGTAAGTGGTGTCGAGGCAGAGGCAGACACCGCCGACGTGGATGCCCATCTCCTAGACAGCGTCCGACGTAGCGTTGTACCGCGATCTGACCCAAACATTGACGTGGGGCTGGAGAGCAGGTCTGACTCCTTAAGTTTCGTACCTGGCTCAAAGCCCGCTCCCAGGCCCATGGTCAGTTTGCCCTGGGCTTCTTGTTCGTGGAGTCGCTTGATAAACGCCTCGTCCTGGCCCGTTGTCGGACCAAAGAAGCTCGTCAGGTCCACGAGGACACTGCCGGCCGAGATGCCACTTGCGTTTCTCGGCGGCGCACCTTCTTCGCCGTTCTCCAGATCGTGTTCGGCGAGGCGTGAATATGGCTTGGACGAGGTTGGCGACATGCTGATAGGTGCCGCATTATGGACCAGGCTGGTCATATCAATGCTCTCACGACTGTCGTAGGGGCCCTCTTCCATAATAGTGCCGTTTGTCGGATCGATGCGCCGCATGCTCTGCCGCCGCCCAGAAAACATATTACTGAGTCGGCGGGTGATCGTGGCGCCCACCGCTGGGGGTGTTGACGCTGCGCCATAGCCCGAGTTGTACGTTGAATACGGGGCCGGTTCAGACGGAGCGGTTGCTACCATCGTCCACCCTCCACCACCCTCAGTCCCGCCGCTCTGTGTTGTTGGTAGGAGGTCTGTATACTGCAAGACTGGCGGTACGGTCGAGATCGGTGCCGGTGGTACTGGCGTCGATACGTTGGCGGTCGGCATAGTTGTTGCAGGAATTGTGGTTGGTAGGGCGGCGGTCGTTATCGGTACTCTTGTGTAAGCGTTGATAGACTCATCGTAGACGAGCGAGTCGAGAGACGCAAGCGACTCGCGGCCGCGTAACGTCGGCTGCGGGTCGTAAGGCGACGGTGCAGTCGCCTGCTGCTGGTATTGTTGCGGCGGAGCGCCATATTGCACTCCTTGGTGTTGGTTGTAGGCGTCAAAGTTGTCGTAGTTGGCAATATCCGAGAGGCTGGAGATACGATAGCTGCTTGTGTCTTGAGATCCCTGAGATTGGTCCAGAGGGGGCGGATAAGTAGGAGGTCCGTTGTTGGGAGTGGCGGACCCGGAGGAGGGCATAGAGACGGAAGCGGAGGACGGGGCGGGATGAGGAGCACCCGGGGCCCACGCGGAGCCGTACGGATCCATTGTCTCTTATGCGCGCATGGTATGAGGGAGGAGAGCAAGTGGAGAGGCGTAGGAAGAGAGGAGGAAGAGAGGATGCGCCAAGGTGCGCTGGATTGCGAAGTATGTGATTTGTAAAAGAGCTGGCAAGGCAGCAAACGAGAGAGATCGGCGGCAAGGCGAACGAGAGCTGTAAACGGCGGCTGTCTTTCCTGTGAAGCTTTTGGAGTTCTTTGTATCTGGTTGGTTTACTGAGACAGGCGCAAGACCATGTAAAGTAGTTGAGGACGGACAGCGCGAGAATAAAGCAGAGTGTTCACGGGACGACGCAAATACAGACGGAGGATGTGCCTGAAACGAGCGGCTTGCTGCTTTACCCGTTTGCTGTGCTGTGGTGGTCAGCGTGGAATTGGATCTTCAGCTGGACGAGACCCCCGGTAGCAACGTGAGATAGTAGCACAGAATGAATGCAAGAAGGAGAAAAATGAGGAACACGAGAGAAAAGGAGAAAACGACAAAACGAGATAACGAGAGAAGAAGCGTCGAGAGACGGACGAAGAAGATGAAGTGAGAACAGTTGAATAAGGGAAAAAAAGGTAAAATCTAAAAAAAAGAAACCTGCAAGACAAAGAAGAGCGATCGCCAGGTCTTCAGGTCTGGATGAAAAGGGCAGGCTAGCCGGCTCTAACGAGACGGACAAGAGGTGAGGAAATGGACTGGGACTGGACCAGGGGTAGGGGTATCCGCACTTTCGTAGAGGAGGGGGGAATCCTGCGGCGCGCGGACGCCAAACCTAGGTGCGAGGGACGATTAGAGATGATGGGGCTGTTGGGGTGGCTCGTGGTTCAGCTGGCCACGCACGCAGGCCGTCTGTGGTTGCAGCGGCGATGTGGTGGGCTGAGACGATATTAGACGCGACGGTAAGGATGAGGAGAAGAAAATGAATAGAGGAGAGAGAAAAGGAGAGACGATAATGTGAAGGGACAAAAGGATAGGAGACAAGATAGAGGAGCTGAGGAAAGAACGAAGCGGGAGAACGTAACGGCAGGAGCTGGGGGTGGGTATTGCTGGAGAAAGGGAAGGCACGAGCGGAAAGGGGGAAAGCGCGACAAGGCTGAAGTGCCCACTCACGAGTGAGTTTAAGGTGCTTGACGCTTGGGAAGGAAGGTAAGATACGATGGTGGGAATATAACGTCGCAACTGCCCCGGCGCCGTTAAAATGGTTGACCGTACCTTCCGTATGTTTGTCTCGAACTCGCAAAAAGGAGCAAAAATAGCAGGAGCGTCCCAAATGTACGGTTTATTATGGCCTGCTGTGAGTTGCCTACAAGAGAGTTACGAGGCAAGCGCAACCTGGCGCGCCTTCCCAGCCGAGATAACGACCACCGACCAAGCGCCGAAATACTCAAATTTTTGCAGCAATGCGCAGAACGACACCCGAGAGAGAAAACAAAGGCTTTCACAATCTCGAAAGATCGTTGAAACGCGACAGTCGACACGGCGGCACACACAAACGCAAAGCTGAACGAAGCGGCTCTGTCGTGTTGTTTGACAAGCTCCCGCAGGTCGCAAGCCATTGGACAAAATGGGACGCGCAGCGGGAGGCCTACGACAACGGCAGCCCTAAGGCAAGCGCTAGCGCACGACGTATGACAGATTTGGAAGGGACGAGGGAGAGCACTGGGCAGGTACTGAGTACGGACAAGGGACAAGGGACTGGGCCAAGGGGCCGGGCAGCTCTTGCCAAGCCTGCGCAGTTTAGTTTGCACCTTCCACCAGCGCCTGGGAAGGAGCAGTGGACTCTGGGTGGAGAATCTATCTTGTCCATTGCTGACGACTTGGGATGGCCCAATCGTCGGGCAGCATAGCAATAAACCCAATGGGCCTGCCGACTGGCCTGCTCTTCTGCTGTCTCTGTCAATTGGTGGGCGCATTCAGGTGGTGCATTGTTTGCTGCAAGGTTGCAAGGTGTGCTGCCAAGTCTAAATTTAGGCGGGCTGTGCTCCTTCCCTCCCGACTTCCCTCCCGAAAAGCAAAGACAGCTACGCGCACACTTTGGCCGAGGGCGTGGTGCGCTCCTGCCGTGTGTGAGACTGTGAGTCGCACATGCGTGAGCCGTTCCTGGAAGGAGTTCGTGCAAGGAAAGAGCGGCCCCCAAAAGAAGGCATCTGCCCTACGAGCGACTTCCTGAACCAGGTATTCTTGTGCTCAACTCTATCTTGCGTCTTGCATCGATTTCTGCACTTTGCACTTTGTTTCGATCATCTCTTACTCTGGTTCAGGGTTGCCACAGTCTTTTTGATGTTTCTATCCCCGTTGCAACACCATCCTTCTTTCTTTTACGAGGCTCTCCAAAAGGTATGGTACCACTGCATGGCCCCCATCGGACTCACTTGATCGTCACGGTTGCCGTCATTTGCGCTTTTCATTCTATTTTCGTCCGTTTTGTTTTTGCCAGCTGCGTTCTGATTTGGAACAAAAATCATATCATTGCTTTTGCTCTGCTTTGCTTCTGCTATCGCATCCTGGCCGTTCTCGCTTTTTGTGTTCGCTCACCAGATTTTTGTCAGAGCCTCCTCCCTTCTCTCCCACATCCTGACTCAGCCCCTCATGTGTCTTCGGCCTCTAGCGGCACCTGGAGTATTTGCAGCGCGTTCGGCGCGTGCTCGCTCGCCAGGATGACCGCACCGGCTTTGGACGTCGACAGGTAGGACAGCTCCGGCAGCTCGGCCGGTGCGCTGTCCGTGCCCATCTCGGCGACGAGTTTGCCAGCGACACCCGATACGATTCCCGTAGCCTCAAAGGGCAGGTCAACAAGATCAAGGAAGATGGGCGCCAGATCGCCGGCAACGTCGCCCACGAGGGCACTGCCAAATAGCGGCAGCAGCGTCTTGTCAAGCAGGACGGACGGCGGGTCAGGGGCTGCGAGTGTGACGGACAAGAAGCGTGGCGGCAGAGCGAGGGCGGCCACCAGACACGTGTAGAGGCGCGTATCGACCGTGTCGATCCAGCTCTCGCGCTGCTGAGTTCCCCGACGCTGTGGACCATGGCCGCCGTTGTGGTTACCTCCGCTGCCCCCGCCTTCTCTGCCGCCTGACCCACCACCGCCACCACCACCTCCCATGACGCCTGATCCTGAGCAGTGTGCGAGACTCAAACCGGGGACAATGTACGGCACGACGTTGCGTTTTCGCAGCAGGTCGAACGTGCGGTCCCGCAGCTCAGCCGAATTGGTCGGGAGCGGGTCGAGGTCGAGCTGGTGGAATGACGATAGGCTTGCGATACTGCCGCTCATGTTGTTTCCACCGCTGCTGCTGTTGTTGGGGCCACCGCGCTGGTGATGTGCCTGGGATTGCGGGTGCGACAACGAGCCCGGCGATACAAACGACGACTCCATCTCCGAGAACTCAAAGCCACGCGATAGCAGCGCTTGGACGACGCTCTGGCGGTCTTTGCTGGGCACGAGGATGAAGTCGGAGTAGTACGTGGTGATGAAAAACAAGGGAATACCCGCGAGAGCCAGCGGCGACGACAGGTCGACAACACGCGAGCCGGCGTCCATGCCGCCGCTCATGACGCAGAGGGCAATGTAGGCCTCCTTGGCAATGGACACGGCGCTGAGCGCATCAGCGGGCAGGTGCCCGGCGGCCGCCGTGAGTGCTGGCGCAAAGACATGGGTCGCCCAGTAGGTATGGCAGACGATGGAGCACTCGACGGGGGTAATACTAAGGTTGAAGAAGGCGTGGGTGTACTCGGGCGTGAGGCCTTCGGGCGCATTGGGGCCATCTTTGGGCTTGGATAGGCTGTGCGCCTGGGGCAGGAGCATCTGCAGAATGGGCTGGAGAAAGGCAGAGTACAGTTCCAGGGGGATGTGGATGAGGCTCAACTCGCCATCCTATTGTTGTTCTTGTTAGTGGAAGGGGGGGGGGCTGAGCCATTGACAAACACGGCGATGTTGCAGTCTCGCGATATTGAGCAGACTCACCAGGAACGAAACCTGGGCATTCATACTGCGCCAGAGGTTTGGCCCCGTCAGGCCGGGTGCCTGTCCGTGATGATGCGAGGCTGTAAAGTGCAAAGTGCGCTGGCTGGTCGTATTGTTGCGAAGCTCGTTTTTTGTGAGGCTTTGTTAGGCTTTATTTTGGCTTGTCCTGAACCGTGTCCGGTCACTGCACAATGCCACACAAAAGACAGAAAGAAGAAATCAAAGAATGTAGAAGGAAAACAAAGTTGAAGAATAGCCGAGGAAAGGATAGCAAGTAGTTAGAGAGCAAGTAGTTAGAGATGATCCGGTCCGGATGTTGGATGGTGCGAGCCGTATCCCGATTTAAAGGGTACTTTGTATTGTCGTATCGCAGGTTGTGTAATATCGCAGGTGGCCGACTGTGGGCGACTTTGTGGGCGGAGACCGTATGGTCACTTCAAGGACGTAAGAGGAAATCGAACAATCAGTAATGGGTATTTGATGGGCAAAAAGAAACGGCAGCGATAAAGAAGAAAAAAAGGCGAAAAAAAGAGAAAAGCCCCCCTAAAATACACCAAAAGAGATGCTCCAACAGCCGGCCGGTGGACTAAAAAGGCGTTGGCCAGTGTTAAGCAGCATTTTAGACCATTCGTGGGGAAGCTAAAAGAAGGGATCTAACAAAGGGTCCGAGATAGGCAAAGGAATGGACTGGAGACGTATGAACGGCCGGAAGAGAGGAATAAGGAAGAAAGCACGGAACTGTACGAGAACGTAGACAACGCAGAAACGGAAGGCAACAGGACACAAGGTGAGGTGATTTGCAGTAATGCCAACCAGCACTCGTGAAGCGAGAAGCAAACGACAGCTAGCCGGCTCACAGCGTCGTCTTGTCTGCCACACGGAGCGTGGACAAGGTGCGAAATGAGACACTGGAGAAGGCAAAAAAAGGGTGGGAGAAAAAGAACCATCCTCGGCCCTAGGGGAGTTAGTCGATCGTGTAAGACGTGCAGAGTGCAGGGGCGATCTGCAGAACATGATGAAAGACGTGCAGCCGTTGGAGAGGGGCGAAACAGGAGTGGGAACAGGGAGGGAAAAAAAAGAAATGCCACACAACGCAGTAGAGTACGACGTAAAACAATGAAAGAGATATATCAGATTAGTGGACACAATAAAGGCCGGCGCCGGCTTCACAGCGGAGCTGCCCGTGGTTCGTGTCGTGCAGGGTGCGGGACGGGTGAAGCTTTCTTGTTAAATTTCTAGGAAAGAAAAGCATCATCTCACCAATTTATGCGATGTTATGTGATTTTGCCCGGACATTTGTGATTCTTGGTGATTTTTGCTGGTAAAGTTCGTGGACCGACAGCAGCACGCAAGATGGCGAGGACAAGCTGCGATGCTCGGTGGACTGGGGCCGAAATGAGAGGGTGGGACAGGTCCGGGGATAGATAAGAGATGGTCTGTGAGTCAACGACTGGATGAAATTGGTTCCGCTGTGACGTCGATCGTGTTCTGTATTCTGTGAGTCGTTGAGTACTTTGTAAGACTACTTGTGCGCCCGGTTTGACAAAGTTGGGAAGGAGTCAATGACAGCTGTCAGTTCGGGGCTTTCCGTTGCCCGTGATGCGGAAGGTGCGAGGCAGGTGCAAGTACGAGTTTAGGTGGAAGCGAAAACGGAAGGAAGCTGCGGTGGCAGGACCCACCCAAGTCCACGATATGCCAATTGAGCATGAATTGCGAAAAAAGGAAGGAGCAGGAGAACAGGCAAGTAAGGCGTCCAGCTGTGGAAGCCGTTCAAGCTATTGTCCGAGGGTGAGGCGCGTGGGCTTTTCAGGATAGGGCGATCATGTCAATGACAATACGTAAACTTTGCTAATCAATGTGCAGTTTTCAGAGAAGGAGAAGAAGAAAAGGTGCGAGGAAGAGAAAGAGGCGGGACGATCTTCAATTGAGGGGGGGAATTGTTCCTGTGATCACCTCACCTATTTATTCAATGGCAGCGTTGCATGTCTAATAAATTCTTGAGCCAATGGCTACAGGGCCTGTTATATGCAGGACGCAGTTATCGTGCGCCTATGTACTCATAAAGCGAGGGGAAGCTGCTTGACGAAGCGAGACACGATAAAATTGGTGGGGAGAAGATGGTGGGTGGAGGGCGGAGGACGGTAAAAGAAGGGTAAAAGAAAGGACAAAAATCAAAAGAAAGCTCCAGAACGAGAACAAGAAAACGAGGGAATGCGCCCCCACGCCTCAGGAACAGGTTTTGCTGCGTGGGGAGGATCGGATGACCCTGCTGCTCCGGCTGCATCTTGATGAGACGACAATACGGCGACGACAAGCTAGTAATCACAGCCGACCGTTCAGGCCCGGCAGGACTTCATATCCCGACCTAGCTAAAGTTGAGAGTTGACTGGTTTAATTGGCCTTGATTATGTTTTTTTCTTCGTCTGCCAATACCGTACTATCCGCGCTTAATGTGTAGTGCTTCGTAACCGCGTTCATATCACTTCCTTTCTGTCGGCCGCCAATGCTACTATGCCGGGAGGTGAACCCGTTCACTAGACAACAGCTAAAAGTGGCGGCGACTCGGCACTCGCAAGTCCAAGTATTACTCCGCAAGAGCTTTTTAATCTAGAGCTTCGGGGCGTAACTCGTTTGCTGCAGGTTCACTGTCTACCCACCCATCTTCCATGCCTTTTCTTGTTTCACTTTGCCCTCATCCTCATCCGCATCATCACCCTCGTCTTCATCTCCATCCGACGCCATGACACAAGATTGGCCTCCTACGATCGAGGAAATCCTTGTGCCGTACAAGGGCAACGCGAAGATCTATTTTGACGGCCGCAACCTCTTGCGCAACGGCCATGCCCACGAAGATGTCACCAGCTTTTTTGCCTTTGTTGACGCCCGTCCTTACAAAGGCCGGCAAGCCGCGGGTTCACCAGCCGCAGCCGTCTAAAAAACAGCCAGCCGACTGGTGGCGGGCGCAGTGTTTTTTCCGCGGGCTGCCCACCAAAGGCAACACTTTCGACATGCAAGAGCGCCTCCGCGGCCACGAGGCGGATCCCCTGGCCAAACCATTTCAGGACCTGCATGCCACAGCCAGTGAGGCCTATCGCACGAAAAACGATGCGGCCTGCGAGCACAAGTGGCTGAACAAATGGAACGACGAGGAAAAGATCAAGAAGAACCCCTGGCGCCTATTTGACGAGCTGAAACAGAAGCCCGCCAAGCATTCTCGTGCCAAGGACTCTGTCATTGTCATCAAGGGCGAGGTCCACAACGAGCAGGTCGATGAGAGCTACTCGCAAGACATTAAGAGCAAGGCCGAGGCGGCCAAAGTCTTTGTTGAGATTGTGCATGGGCCTGTTCCCGGCAACTGGCCGCGCTACTGGACAATTCTCGGGCGGACCCAAGCGGCCGTCACGAAAGAGGCCAAAAAAATTGCGGCCCAGAGAAAAGAGTTTCGCTCCAACACCGCCGGCTCTGCGAGCCGCGGCTGGGGGATCGTTTATCGCGGAGGCAAGCCGGCCCCAACACTGGAGGCAAAGCGCAAAGCAGCGCTCGACGCCTGCGACGACTGGGACGTGACGGGCAAGTACCGCATCTGGTGTCCTGCGGTCGAAAGAGAGTGGCCGTCTATGGCACACGGGATGCAGCTCACTGTGTACAAGTCGCTTTCACCGTACGGGACGCTGGCGGCCCGATTCGATTTTGGCATCGTCAAGGGCGTATTTCGCATTGAGCGGCCGATCAAGAGCAAGAGCAAGAGCAAGGGCAAGAGCAGGAGCTGGCAGGGCGGAGAGGCCAGTGCAGGAGACAAGCGCAAGCGGGACGATGGGCATACAGGAAACCGCCGAAGTAAGAGATCGGAATATGAGGACGACGAGGACAGCGAGGACAGTGAGGACAGTGAGGTCGATGAGGATGAGGGTAGCTACGACGAGAACGAGTGCGACTATGACGACGATGAGTACAACGACAGCACCGACGACGACGACGATGATTTGAACGCACCGCACGGCCCACACCGCAAGTGGACTTACCGTTGGCGTGGCGAGGAGACGGGTGAGGGCGTGATCGAACTGGGCTCTGACAAACACGTATTTGAAATCTCGTTTTACGGGCCGCGTGTGCTCAAGATCAAGGGCACTTTTGGCGGGTGCTTTGTGGGCGACTGCACATTCACGGGCATCAAGATTGGCACGGGCGCCGACCTGAAGGACAAAATCAATTTGCTTGGCGAATGGAATCAGCGGAGCCAGCAGGCATACGACCGAGCTTCGGATGCCCGCTGGGGCAAGAGTAGCTGGTGGTAGAGGAGGTCAAAAGAGATCGATTCAAGAGTACCAAGAAGATCAAGAAACACCAAAAAACACCAAAAAAACACCAAAAAACACCAAAAATAACAACAAATAAGACACATAAATATTATCAAGAGAATGCTGAGAGAACATTGAGATATGATTGAGAGAATAACCAGACCATCGCCACAATGCATTGCCTGTCAATAGGGCTTTTCTTGATATATCTATTTTCTACGCCTGGTCGCCCTAACGAACACCCACGACCACAAGATTGCGCGGGCTCTGGTCGTACGAAAAGACGCTCTCAACCCAACAGTCACGCACCAGCCCCCGTGCCTGCAGCTCGCAGAGGTACTGCCAGCGGTCGGCCACAATGGCGGACTCGACGACGCCGGCACTAAAGGCCATCAGCGACCACACGGCACTCAGCTCGCGCCGACGCAGCGAGTTACGGCCATAGCGTACGTCATAGTCCTCGAGATCTTCGTCTGTGAGAGTGGCCATTTTCTCGGCCACGGCGGCGTTGACGGCGGCGTTGTCCGCCGAGGAAGACGCGCCGTCACCATTGCCCTGGGCGGCAATCTTGGCCACAGCGCCGCGCACGTAGGCTGGAAGAGAGGAATAGCAAGCCTTGCGCAGGGATCCGATAATGATGGGCGTGACGGCCGTGTCGGCATCGTCGGTGGGACTTTCGTCGCCCTCCTTCCCGTGCAGACGAACTCGCTGCAAGACGCCGCGATCCAAAAAGATGCGCTGCAAGATGGCGCGGTAACAGTGGCGTGTAAAGAAGGCCTCGCTCTCGGCCTCGGTCCAGTTGCCCGGCGCTTGGCAGGCCATCATGCGGGCTGTGATGTTGAAGCGGATGCCTTTGTCGAAGGTGTCCTCGGCCGTCTCCGGCCGCCTTCTTGGTGCAAATTGGGCAAACCGCTCACTCATGGGGAAGCCTTCGGGGTCCCGACGCTCCTCTTCGCGCACCACACGGCCGTTGACCGGCTGCAGTGTTGGCCGTGGCCGCATGCCAGGGACCTTGTAGGTCGGGGGCCCGAGGCGCTCGGTCAGCAGATTGTAGCAGCAGCCGACAATAGCGACAGCACGTACGGCCGGATTGAGCTCCAGTGCGCGAAGACCGTAGTGCGACAAGTTGCCACAGGAATGGATAGAGACAGTGAGAAAGCTGGACGGCAGTTCCAAGCTGCCCTCTTCGCCTTCGTCGGCCTGCCGCAATGGCTGTACTTGGGAGAGGACGTGTGAGAGGTCGCCATTTTCCAGCCGGCCCTCGACGTACTGGATCAGATTGTCGGCCTCGGCCGCCGCCGCATTGTCCTGTTCTTTTTGTGCCTGTTTCGCTGTCCGGCCAGCTTCTGGTTCTGCTCGTACGCCTCAATGGCAATCTCGTTTCGTGGCCGCATGTCGGCAACGATGGTCGTCTGTTTTGGTGCCGGTGGAGGAGCTGATGTCTTCTTGTCGCCTTCTCCTCCTGCACTCTCGTCGTTATCGTCGTTCTCCGTCTTCTTTTGGGCACTGACCGCCAACTTTGCTATCCGGCTCTTTATTTTGTTCTTGTCTGTCTGCTTGCCGGTCGCATCTTTCTCGTTCAACAGTTGCTGCTGGTACAGCTTCTTGTTGCGCATGGGCCGCACGGGTGCTGCCATCACGCCCGTCATCATGTCCAGGCCCTTTGCGCCGGCAATGTTGTGGCCCTTGCTCTCGACGGCCACAACACCGCGGCGGAGACGCTTTTCGTGTCTCTGTTTGCCGTCTTGGCCCTTCTCTCCATTCTCTCCATTCCAGACCTTCTGGCCGCTTTCAGTGGCTTTGGACTTGCTTGCCAGGGCTCTTCCCAGATAGTTCTGGCCGCTGCCAACATCCACCAAATGCGTGATGGGCGTCGTTGGCGCTTCCTCCGACACAGCGTCTGCCAGCCGGTCCACGTACTCGGAAAACTGTGTCACCTCGTGGATCTTCTTGACGTTCATGCCCATGGTGATTCTGCGAGGCAGTTTGGCCGTTGTCGAAGCGGCAGCTGTTGCTGGCGGCACATCTCTTTGCAGACTGAACCGCCGCACATCGCGGACGTACTGCACAAGACTGGGCGGAGGCGACACCCGGCCGCTCTTCTCAAACTGTGCGAGAGACTCGTCAATGCCGTCCCGCAGAAGAAAGTCAAGCAGCGCCATGGGCTCGCGGTCGAGCAGAAACGGTTGCCAGTCGGCCGGGACAACCGAGTAGAACAGGCCTGGATCCGTCGTGTAAAAGTCCATAATGTGCACGCCGCCGCACAGGACCTGGAATGTGGGCGTTGATGCCACATACTGCAGCAGCTGCTCGACATAGTCGTCGGCAGACGCAAACTCATCCGAGTGAGGTAGAGACTTCTCAGGCCTCATCGTCTCGATAGATCGTCTTGATGGATCGACAAGCAGAGGAGGAAACAGGAGCTCTGACGTCCGTATGTAAGAGCGAGGTTGAAGACCGAAGACTCTATCTCGCTACAAGGTCATTTCAAAAGGGAAACAATGCAGCTTTTGCGCAAGAAAGTGACTGACAACGCCAATGTTACGCTGTCAAAGGCCTTGATGAAGACGCACGCGGCGTCGATAGTGACGTATATCTTTCTGGCGGGAGCATGTCAGACTCCGGTACTTTCTGTATGGGGTCATTGAAAGAGTAGAAACTAACCTGGAAGTCCACGAGAATAGTCCAGCCACGTTTCGGTGACAACGACGTAAGTTTGTCACGTTGTCGTCGAACTTCGATGCTCGCTTTTGCCTTCACTGAAAATTTAGGCGCTATATCGACCTGGCGGGCAGGAGCAAGGCTGGCTCACAGGCGGTGGCCGCCCCCAACCAATCATAATCGCGTATTGGCCTCAAACCCGTAGAGACCCACTTTTCGAACATCCCATCGCCAAATTTTCGAGATGCTTCTTGAGTGACGCCTTTTCTCGGACCATTGCCGTTGCCATCGCCATTGACGACCACCCCGACGACCCGCGACGAACGACCCGACGACGACAACGGACGGACTCTTCTACTATAACATCCACACACATAGTCGCTGCTGCTGGTCTTTTTTCGGCCGTCACAGCACCCCCCAAACCGTCAAGATGGTTTTCATCCTCGGTGTCAACTTCCACGAGATGAAGCTCGTTTCCGTGCGCCTGCCCGATTCCCAGCTGGTGTCATGCCGTTAACCCGTCCGCAGCACGTACTGACCCTCCCACAGAAAGCCCTCCAGAGATTTTACGCCATCGGCCCGCAGGCGTCCGCCCGCATTCTCGCCAAGTTCTCCATCCACCCGCGCGCCAAGATTGGTACGTTGCCGGCCAAGACAATCACCGGTCTGACCGCCGAGCTGTCCAACATGACAATAGAAAACGACGCACGACGCATCATCCAGGACAACATCAAGCGCCTGCGTGATATGGGCACCTACCGCGGTAAGCGGCACGCCATGAACCTGCCCGTTCGTGGCCAGAAGACGAGAACCCAGATCATGTCGGCACGGAAGCTCAACAGAATCGAGCGTTCTGGTTAAGCTGGTGGAGTGTTGGAGGATGGTGAATGAGGATAGGAAGCGGAGGACAAGACAAGACAGTCCGCGGTGGAGGAGAGAACAACGGTCACGACCGACGACAGCACACGCAATCATTGTAGTGCTGCTATGAACTAACAAACAACTTTGTATATACACATCTGAAGAAGAGGGTTGGCCCTGTACGATTACGGAAGAAATGGAAGAAAAAGAGACTACATCCAGAACCACAACCTGTGTACTTGAAAAAGTCGTAGTGGCCGCTGGCTTTCCGGCTTGTATATGTCTATTTGAACCTCCTGTCTGCGACCTGCTACGGCACCCATTACAACGGCACCGGGTCGTCCTCAAGCGGGGGCACACCGGCAGCCTGCAGCTTCTCGGCCACAGCGTCCACCTCACGCCACACACGCAGCACGTTGCCGCCGACCACCAGTGCCGCCTCCTCGTCTGTCACGCCACGGCGCAGCAGCTCGGCCACCAGCGCCGGGTACGCGGCCACGTCGTCCAGACCGCGCGGCGTCGAGCCGATGCCGTCAAAGTCGCTGCCGAAGCCGACGTGCTCAAAGCCAATCAGACGGCCAATGTGCAGAATGTGCGTGGCTACGTGCTCCAGCGTTGCGTTGCCCGGAAAGAACGATGGCACACCGTTGGCCTCCTCGGGGCGGCCCGTCCAGTGGCACGACACAAAGTCGGGCGCAAAGTTGACCATGACGAGGCCGCGGCGCTCCTTGACGAGCTTCAGCACGTGGTCGGGCACGTTGCGCGGGTGCGGGCAGATGCTGTATGCGCTGCTGTGGCTGAAGATGATGGGCGCCTGCGAGCCGTTCCAGCCCTCCTCCTCGTCGGGGCGGCCGCCGAGCACGTCCTCCATGGTGTCGACGCTCGTGTGCGATAGGTCAACAATCAGGCCGACACGGTTCATCTCGTGGACGACCTTGCGGCCGAGCGGGCTGAGACCATCAAAGAACTTGGGCGCCTTGCGAAAGGGGCCTTCCCAGAGGGCGGCATCGGCGTACTTGTTGGGGCAGTTGTGCGTCAGAGTCGCGTACCGCACACCCAGAGCGTTGGTACAGGCGCAGGTTCGACACCGAGTTGCCAATCTGGTGCAGACCCTCAATGCCCAAGGGCGAAATCAGCTGGCCCTTGTCAAACGCCGCCCGTGCCGTCGAGCTGTTCACGTTGGGCGAGAACACGTCCGGGTACTGCACCTTGAGCCGCGCCACCAGGTCGATCTGCAGCAGCGTATCGCGCACGCTGGCGACGTAATTGGCGTCCGAAAAGTCCGTGCCATTCTTGGGGCACGGCGTGAACACGCTCCAGAAAGCGCCGCCGTTCTTTCCCGCCCGCAGCCGCGGCAGGTCCACGTGCTGCGGCAGGCCGTCGCGCTCGAAGCCGTTGCGGAACTCGTCGTTGTTGATATGGTTGTTGAAGATCTCGCGGATCGCAATCGGGAAATCGTTGTGACCATCGATCAGCGGCGTCGCCGTCAGGATCTTGTCCACGCGCTCATCGACCGTCAAGTGCGCGTGCGCGTGCGCCGTGCGAGCGGGAGCTGCCGGAGCGGCACGGCATTACGTGCCCGCCCATGAGCATGTGCACGCCCAGCAGCAGCGTCAGCACCACGAGGACGGCCACGCGAATGGCCAGTGCCGTCTTTGAAAGCTGCGCCCGCTGCACTCTCTGCAGGAGTGTCCGCGGACGTTCCGCCTGGCCTTGGTAGCTTCGGTGTCGGCATCAGCATCAGCCAGCGGCTGGTACCCTGCCTTTTCATCGGCCAGGTAGTAAGCCATCGTGACGGGGGTGAGGACGATGTAAGCTGGGGAGAACGAATGTGAAGCTGAAGTCAAGTTGCAGTCGGCTTTGCAATTGGTGATGTTTAAGAGAAGAATGAAAGAGTCCGAGAGGCAAAATACAGGAAGGTGCTGCCTCTACGTGCTGCCTCTAGGAGTATGTCGCCATCTGCAGGAAAGAAGGAGCAATCGGTCGGCCGAGAGAGCTGCATCAGGAAGCTGCTTGGTAAGAGAGCTTCGCTATCGCTTTTACAGGGAAGGTATGAAGCACAGTGTGGATTGAGAATCAATGTGCTTTGACGGATGCTTTCACACTGTATCTACACTGTATTCGCAACTTGCTGCAGATAGCCTGTTGGATGTGGCTACGTGAATCTGGCGAAAGGTTGCCGTATCTTACATGAGGGCGTCAAAGACGCACAGGCTTGTTGTTTATCTGATGCCTCTGTTGTCCCAGCAAGGCAGGCAAACTCGTCCCTCGTCCTCTGTTCAGAACACCGTGTGTTTATAGTATTATCGCACGGTTGTTTTCAACACACTACCATGCCGTCATACAGTGCGAATCATACAGGGGCCGCTGGCCCGTTTCAGGGTGCCTCTGTTCACAGTTGCAGAAAGCCAGGTGCAGCTGCAGCGCCGAAATGAGCACCAGCGGTCAATATGGGACGGATGGGCTAGGGTTGTCGACTGGCAGTAATATCTCAGGGACCTCCTCCACATATTCCAAGATTAGTGGGTGGCGAGGCGTTTTTCTGCTCCTTCCTTGCAATCCGCTCCCCTCGTCCTCGTGTTGCTCTTGCCCTCTCGATTCCAGCCCGTCCCAAGTCCAACGGTGGACTGTGGGACTGTGGACTCGCGCGCTTGCCCTTCCCAGTGGGCCAAGTGAGCCAGTGGACTTCTCCGTCGGCTGCCCCTTCCCTGGCGTCCTTCCCTGGCGGCATTCGTTATGTAGCAGGCCAATCAAGGAACCGTCTGCGCCTGCCAAATGGGTAATTAGCGTACGCCGCGTCAACTGCCAACACGGTACTGCACTACAGCGGAGAGCTGGAAGGAGCGGCCAGAGAGGCAGGGGCAAAAGGCCGTCGCTGCTTCCCAATTGGGCTGCATTGCCCTCGCTGGAAAGCTGACGGCAGGTGCCAGGGAGCCAGGGAGCCAAGGAGCCAGGGGTGGACCTAAATCTGGCCTGTGCCTTCCTGTCCAGTGAACCAAGTGTTTTTCAGCGCGTTGTTCTTTTCTGCAGCTGCATCTTTCGCATTGCCGCCTTGTGTCTCGAGTGTTCCTTTTTGTGCTGCGTAACCACGACGAACGCGTTTGTTCGACAGCGGCCAGCGTCCCTCCTTTCGCTTTGCTTCTTTCTCGCTCATACTCTCTCCGTCTTCAGCTATTTTCTTCTTCTTTTTCTCGCTTTCTCGCAGTCTTCCTCAGGCCCGGCCGCAGCCTGACGAACCGACTGGCAATTCAGAGACATCGCCACTTTAATCGAAGAGCTTCAGCTTCGAGCGACTTCTCGACTTCGACGCCCGTCCCTATCGGTTGTACGACTAGTTGACGCCTCCTCCCTCTGTCTTCTATTACGAATCGACGAAGCATCCGCTTTCTAGTGCGCCAGTGGCCACCGCCCACATCGTCCTGACGAGGACCGTTGCGGATCGACACAATCCTTGATTCTCGATTCTTGACGCGCAACTTCTCCCGACATCCTCCCCTTCTAACCCTGTGCAACCAGCTCGACGTTGCCCGTCATGCCTGGCTTCGCAGATTCATTCTGGTCCTCGGACTATGCTGCAGGTAGGCACCCATTGCGGGGGACGGCTCTTGGAGCGAAGCGGGCAATTTCCGTAGTGAGACACCTAGCTAACGGCTTTTCTTCGTTCTTTTTTTTTTCTTCTTAGGTCTGGGCATCCTGTTTGGCAAGCTCCAGCAGGGCGTGATTGAGAATCGGCAGATCCTGATCGTGTCGCGCATGCGTGCCGAGGCCGAAGAGGTCTACGGCCAGAAGCTCGGCGAGATCCCATTGTCTGTCGACAAGGTCCAGGGTGGCTTCTCGCGCGACGATGGCGCCAGTGTGCGCAAAGCCTACGAGGGTGTCCGCACCGAGATGGAGGACGCCGCACGCAACCACCGCAAGATCGCCCAGAACATTCGCGACCTCGTCGTGAAACCCCTTCTCGCGCTGGTGCGACGCCCACGAGGCTCGTATTCAGGACTGCCAGGACGAGCTGCAGGCGCGCATCAAGACCCACGACCGCCAGCTGGTCAATGTCAAGAAGCTGCGCAACAACTACTTCAACAAGTCGCGGCTGCTTGAAGACCTGGAGGAGGAGAACAAGCTCGCCTTCCAGGACCCGGAAACGAGCCCCAAAAACACCATTCCCGAGATCAAGGTCGATAAGGAGGAAGAGCCCGAGGAGGAGGAGCCCTACGAGATCGGCGACGAGACCTACCAACCCGAGCAGGTCAAGAAGATCCTGTCCCACATGCTCAACAACATCAAGATGGGCGAGACCAAGGTCCCCATCCTCGGCACCTACCAGAACACTTCCGCCGGCTCCGACATTGTCGAGTACCTGCAAAAGAACATGAACACCAGCAGCGTCAGCTACGCCGAGCGCATCGGCCAGGATCTGGTCACGCATGGCTTCCTGCGCCTTGTTGGCAACGTCGGCAGCACCTTTGCCAACAGCTCCAAGATGTTCTACCAGTGGCGGCCCAAGGCTTTTCAGATGAGCGGTGTGCCCGAAAAGAAGGTCCCGCTGGGCCGCACGTTCTCGCTGACCGCTGCGGCAACGACCCCAACTCCATCGACTCCCCCGTTATCGGCACCGTCAACGAGTACCTCGAAAAGTGGAACGTGCTGGGTAGCGCCTACCCCAACGAGACGCCCAGTGACCGTATGCGCCGTGAAGCCCGCGAGGCCGATGAGCGCTACAAGGCGGGTGTGCGGCGGCTGGACGAGCTGCGCTGTGAACTGGAGGAGGCCATCTTTGACCACCTGCGCTTCCTGGAGCGTTGTGAGCTCGACCGCCTCAAGGCGATCAAGACAGTCATCCTCGACTTCTCGGGCACCATCAGCAACGTCATCCCCAGCCTGCAGTCGACCGTCGACAAGCTGGTTCTGTACCAGGAGACGGTGCAGCCGCTGGGCGATCTGCGCTACTTGCTCGAGAATTACCGCACAGGCAGCTTTATTCCCAAGGTCGTGACGTACGAGAACTACTACAACCGCGTGGACGAGGAGACGTTTGGTGTGGATCTGGAGGCTCGCGCGCGTGCCGACAAGAAGCGCGTTCCGATTGTGGTCACGACGCTGCTGACATACCTTGACCACCACTACCCCGACCTGGAGGGCGACGAGGCGCGGCGCAACGTCTGGCTGATCGAGGTGCCGCTGTACCAGGTGCACAAGCTGCGCGCCAAGGTCAACCACGGCAAGACCTTCTCGCCCGAGGTGCTCCAGGAGTTTGACATTCCCACCATTGCCAGCCTGCTCAAGCTCTACCTACGCGAACTTCCCGGTATGTCCTGATCCCCCCCGACCGGCCATCTTTTGAGCATACTACTCTGTTACTAATACTTTCTACCCTCACCTTTTCAGACTCCCTTGTCTCTTCCCACGTTTACGAAATTATCCGGACCATCTACCAGACACCTGCCGGCGAGACCCCCGACGACGCACGGCGCGTTCCCGTACTGCAGCAGACGCTGTCGCAGCTGCGCCTGACGAATATTGCCACCCTCGACGCCTGCATGAACCACTTTACACGACTGATTGAGCTGACATCGGCGGACGAGACCTACGTTGCGGCCCTGGCCACGACGATTGCACCCTGTGTGCTGCGGCCGCGGGTCGAGAGCTCGCTGACGATGGAGGAGCGCCATGCCTACCGCCTGGTGCGCGACCTGTTCGCGCACAAGGACGCCATCTTCTCGGAGCTCAAGCGTCTGTCGGCGCTGACGCACTCGTCATCGATTAGCCGGCCTTCAGGCAACCTGGCTTGCTGCCAACGCACCTGGTGGCGGTGGTGGACCGGGCAACGGCGGTATTGGTAACCGCCCTCGCGCCATCAGCACGGACGAGAGCAACCGCAAGGCGCACATGGAGGAGCGTACGCGCGCGCTGCTCGAGAAGGCCAACGGCGGTCGCAGCCGTGCCACGTCACCGGCACCTAGCCCGCGCGCCGGCACGCACCGTCGCGACCGCAGCATTGGTGGCCCCGAGACACGATTCCCGATCCAGACGAGCCCGACAGCATCGGCAGAGCGTCACCGGCAGAGCATCGGCCCGATCCTGGGTGTCAAGCGGTCTAGCCTGGAGGTGCCCGGCGACGGCGCCTCAGCAGCAGGCTCTACGGATGCATCAGCTACGGGTGCCAACGGCGGCGCACCTGGCCTTGAGGCCTCGGCCCTGCCTGCCGACGGCACCTCGCCCGGTTCTCCTGCTGACAAGCGTGGCAGCATGAACCGGAGCAGTGTGCGCTTTGTTGGCGGCCGGCGAATTGCACCCGTCGCAACTGGCGGTGCGCCGGGTGCCACTGGTGCAGCATCGGCATCAGGAAGCGTTGACGAATCGAGCAACCGCCGCCACTCACAGCATGCTGTAACGCTGGTTGACCGGCCGATGGACTAAAAGATAATGCGAGTTTTGGATGAGGTGGACACGATATGATGTTGGACGCTTTTGTATTAGGACTGGTGAAAATGGCAAGAGGCGCACGATAATGCCAATCGTGTTACTTTTTATGTCTCCTTTTGGATCTGGCTTATATTCTCTTCCTACCATCTTTTCATTTCTTTTCATTTGTGTTTTTCGATTAACGTCGTACTTTGCTGGATTGCGTGTACTTTGGTATGCCGTCTTTTTTTTCTATTTTTTTTCGGTTTCTCGCTCCTATATTACGACTTCGTTTTTGTCCTTCTCAACTGTGCTTTTTTTGTACTGGGCAAGCCCGTCTTTGCCGTCTTTTTGAACTGCTTGTTACCCTTGCTTTGACGTTCTGTGTTGATCTTTCCTGGTTGCATGAGGCTGCATTGTTCGTTCTGGATTATCGTATCCCTGCGATGGACTCGCCACTGCCGAAGAAATGGGTCGCCAGGCCGACCAGCGACCACTTTTACAAACCGAAGTCTATTCTAGACCAATCCCAGAACGCCACATGCTCACGGCTGAGATATGGAGACACTGGGTGCATTGCGCCCCATTGACCGTTTATCCGGCGTATGGACCTCGTCAGCTCATTGGAGGCGGCAGGAAAGGGGTCCTGCAGAGGTGACGAGAGGTGTCAACTGCCGCCGTCTTGACAGTCCAGCATCAAAATGTATTCTGGCTATTCGTCAGATTGACCGTCTCTTTGTGTAGACTCATCTTTGGCACATTCAATTTCGCATATTTCTTTTCTGTTTTCTTATATTGGTCTCATGTGGCACTGTCGACCAGGGTTGTTTGTCTGGAGCGAGCCGTCGTCGTAAGATTGTGGTCGATCTTTTGGCAGATTTGATTCTGTGATTCTTTCCCTATTTTCCCCTCCTCATCTCACATCACCCGCTCGTCTTATTTCTATCTCCTCCTTGTTGTGTCTGTTGTGCCCCTGTCTTCTTCCGCTTCTATTTCACAACTGCATCCTGTCTTCTTTTGCTCTAATACGCCGTATTCCGGCTGTGGGCTGTCACTGTCTATTTTGCATGCATATTAGCCTACTGCCTTGCTGGCTCTTGCAGCTCATCCTTCATTTTCCTCTCCGTTGATGTTATTTTTCCGTGTTCAAGTGCATTCTCCATCTCTTTCATTTTTCCGTACCTCTTTTTCTGCCTGTTCGGGTACGCATGAAAACGAGCCACGCTTCAGTGAGGGGGAAGTGGGGAGTCAAAGGAACAACGAGATCCTCCAATTATTCGCATGTGCCACTCATTCGGTGTATTTTTTTTTTCCTTTTTTCCTTTCTCTTTTCCTTTTTCTTCCTTGCTTGCCTTCCATTTCCTTTTCTTTCTTCCCTTCCCCAGAAAGCGCCACAAAGGAGCCAAAAAGCCAGAGCGCGTTAGTCGGATGCAGGTCGACCCGCTGGATAAGCAGAAACAAAAACAAACGTTAGAACGGGGACTGTGAGATTCAAGCCACTCAATGAACGGTTCCAGTACATGTACACACAGAAAGGCAGCGATTGCCTCTGATGGCCCCGATCTGGAGACTCCCTGTTACGCTTTGTTGGCTCCAGCGCTGGCGGCCCAATTCGCCAGTCTCGCCAGTCAATTCAGGCCCTGGCCCTGGCCCAGACCCAGATACCAGGGCCCTGTCCAAGGCGAGGAGCAACGCTGGAGAAAAACAACACCAAAAAGCACACTGACCTCATAGCACCTCCAATTTTTCTGAATTTGTTTGGACGGTTTGGGAAAGTATCTTACCAGTACGACGTAGGGTATTGGGCACAAACACCCCCTGGTCCGAGCTGTGTTGCGGAAGATGCCACACCTCACTGTCTGTCGGCACACTTTGCAGAGTTACTTGCCCAAACCGGAGGAACTGATTGCAACGGTGGACATAATCAGGGAAATATCCCAGAAAGTGGTTCATAATGATGGCATTTTTTTTCTCTATATCCCCCAGTATTTATTACAGTGCATCGTTGGAAAGCATCGCGAGATGGAGATAAGACGATGCCAACCACAAGCGGGAACCGTCCGTCTCGCGCGTGATGCTTTGTGAACCTTGGAACAAGGTTATTTTCCATTCACACCTTTGACGATTGATTCTCCGAATTTCTGTCAATACGTCGTTTGTCGTCTGTCGTTGTTGTCATTCGCTCCTTCTTTAATTTTTTTATTCAGTCGCTGCTTCTTCATTTGATCATGCCCATCCTTGCTTCTTTCCCTCACAAGTTCTGCTCCGTAAAGTGCAGTCCGAGATAGACCCACTTGCTCTTTCCCATTGATGCTTTAACGTTTGTGTTTGCTTCCTTTTTCGTGAGACCTCCGTATTGTCTGTTTTCCTTCTTCCGCCTGTTGTTCGCTCTTTCCCTATTTCGACCTTGCCCCCACCAGCCACTTCACTGCCGTATTGATGACGTATCATGCGCCAGCCGCAGCTCAGATCACGGCCAGGCATCCTCATTCTTTCCCAGACTGGCCCAGGGGCCAGGGCCCAGGCCCTTCGTACCTGCCCTGTGCTTGGGGAAAGGGACGCGCTAGAAGATGTCTTTTTTGCTCGGCCAACTCCACTAAAAAAGGATAAAATAGAATCAAAGTGAAAATCGAGTGGACCTCACTTGAGGAAAAAGAACAAAGTCGAGAAAGCCAAGGGAATACGCATAGAGACCACCACAAGTCGGCAAACCAGTCAGTCTAGCGACTTCTCGGCCACTGACCGTTCCAAAATAGCGACAGGACATTGACGGGTGCCTGTCGCGACCGGTCCAGGCACAGGAATGGCATGCAAAGACGAAAGACGACCACTTTTCCCTTTCGCGACGATCTCGAGGCAAGACAGGTGACAAAGGAGGCCCCCCATCTTGTAAGACGCGGGGACGTGAACGGAAGCTGAAAGCTCGAAATCTCGACAGAACTGAAGGACAGAAATGAAGGACCAGAATATGGACGGGACGCTTCACGAGAAACGGAATGCGGTGGGATCCATTCATTCTCTGCTCGTCAGCTGAACGGCACTTGTCTGTGCCCTCCCTTTCTTGTCGTTCTTATTTGCTTAATTTGATTCTTTCTTTGTGTTGCTTGGTCTTGTGGGTACAGCAGGAGAGTGGATGTTTCTTTTCCTGGCGTGGCAGTGTGCAAGTGGGCTTTGAAGCCTGAGGCACTCGAGGGAACCTTTTGCTTTTCTTAGGCGGCTACTAGACTCTTTACAGCACGACAAAACCTCCTCACGAGAATACTCGTACTCGTACGAATACAGCGCCCGAGCAGTTGGTTTGCGCGTCGAGTGTGGCCGAGACAAAGAGACAACGCCACCAGTCCACCGGAAACTCGACAAATGGAACAAGCCAGTGGAAGAGCTCGTGGCTGGTGGGCCTTGGCTACACAGCACGGGCGGGCCGTGGACAAGCTTGTCTGCTTGCTATCCTAGCAGGGAGGCAGCCGTGCGCTGTGGCGACGATGTTGGGGACAGGGAAAGAAGACGGAACGACAACCGAGCAAGGCACGAGACTGGGGACATAATACCGCAGACGGCAGTCTAACCTGCAGCAGTATGTACACTCTTCGTCTACCTTCTGCAACTTTGTGCGTCTCTGCGTTTGCACATCCTCTGATGACGTCGCACCCCTGTCTCACCACCCCCTGCTCGTTCTGCTCTTGCACTTGGACAACAAGACAACAGCCTATTCTTTGCAAGCTCCACCCAAACAACCAAAGAAAACAAGCGCCACCGTATTGGACCTGGACCTACCCCTGTCCAGTGACGACGTTTGACCTCTCTCTTCTCGTCCGTCACAATACCACGGCGTATTACAAGTACTCAGCCAGCATAGCAGTGGCTCGAGTGGGTGTGGCACAGCGCAGTCAATAGTCCTTGACTACGTCGTAGAGTACAAGGTACTTTCAGACTTGCAACCTGTGACGATCGGCACCTTTTTTTTTGTGTGGTCTTCCTCCTTGTTTTGCGTATCCCCCTTTTGGGGCAAGGCCTGTTCCCTCCTACGTCGTCTCCGTGTCGTTCGTCGTTTGTGCCCAGGCCACTTACCTGAAACTGTCTCGCAGTGACCAGTCTTGGTCCTCTCTCTCACGCGTTCTCTCACTCGTCCAGCCGAATATATCTTGCCCGTCCGCCACCCTTTCTCATCCCACGTTTTTCTTCTTTTCTTATTCATTCCATTTCATCATTCACATTCCTCTGTCCTACATTGGTTCACATTCAGCCTCGCTCCCTCTCTCTCTCTCTCTCGTCATTCTCTACTCTTCACTCTTTACCAGCCTGACCACCTAATTTACCTCGTTCTCCACGACAACACAGCAAACCACAATGGCCCGCACTGGCTTCTTCCACCACATCGGCAGCTTCCTGCTGTTTGCCGCCACCATTCTGCTGCTGGTCACGACCATCTCGGCGCCCGTTGTCGACGACATCTCCATGCTCAGGGTCGACTTGAGCAACTCCACCAGCGAACACCAGTCCGCCATCACCTTTGGCACCTTTGGCTACTGCACCATCCACACCGCCAGCGGTCACAATGCCTGCTCGCCCAAGAAGATCGGCTACAACCCGTCTGCCGTGATTGCCCATGCTGATGGCACCGACAACTTCTCCAATGCTTCGGAGGACTCCACCAAGGCCCTGACCCGCGTCATGATCCTGCACCCCATTGCTACCGGTGTTGCCTTTATTGCCTTTTTGCTCGCTCTCGGCGCCGGTGTTGTCGGCTCGTTCCTTGGCGCCCTGGTTTCGCTCCTCGCCTTTGTCATCACCGCCGTCGTCCTGATTACCGACTTTGTGCTCTTCCATGTGGTGAAGAAGCACGTCAACGAGGACGGCTCGGGCTCCAAGGCCAGCTACGGCGTCGGTCTGTGGTTGATCCTGGCCGCCGGCATCTGCCTGCTGCTCGGTACCCTGATCGTCTTCTTCTCGTGCTGCAGTGCCCGTCTGCACCACTCGCGCGGCACCTCGAGCGGCAAGGTCGACCCGGCCTACGTCGCCCAGCCCCGCCGCCGCCGTTTCTTTTAGACGCATGCGTAGCAAGAAGACGAACGCCACCACCATCGACGACGACGACTCACCTAAACAGCAACAAAGACACGGAGATGTTTGAGAAACTCCCCATAATGACCGGTGTACGACCATAAGACGAAACCGCCCCGGCGGAATGCAACTTTTACAATCATTTTAACGAATACAAACGCGACCTGTTGATTTACAACTGCTTTTTTTATTCGTCGCTTTTCTGCTATCGATTACCCCCATTTTCATCAATATGATATCCCATTCCTTTTCCTTATTGCCCATACGACATTCGCACATTAAAATATGTACCATAATGAAAGACTTAATTCAACATACAAAACTATCAAAATGATGTAGATTGCTCGTGAATGAAATTAAATGCATACAAATGACAGGCAGAACTGCCTTTTTCTCACTTCATTTTCACCAACTTCAGGCTTGCTATTCCTCGCCAGATCGTCCGTCTCACCTCACTCTGTGATCTCATCGCACATTTCGTTCCGTACTTTGCTCTGCACATCCTCTACAAACCCTCTACACATCCTTTAACAGAAATGACATGCATGTCGTAAAAGTTTCTGACGGCTGCCAGTCTCTGGCTCCTGGTAGGATGAACACGAACGTACGCATAGAATGAAGGTGTGGAGTTGCCCCAAAAGGGTGTGGAGAAGACCTTTACTATTTTACGTTATCACGCCAACAATGACGTCAGCGGGTCACGGCCCAAGGGACTTCATCTGGCCATGTCTGCAACCACATCTGTATACGCATATGTACACTCCCAAGAGGCACTTCCTGGTTACGTTGCCTCGGTTGCCTTGGCTCACATCGAATCTCACATCAATGACATGTCTAGAGACCATCCCTGCGCATCGATCGTGGATCGAGGATATCGTGTTTTCTTGCTTTCGTGTTTTTGGGCAGAGCGTCGTGTTTAGGGGAGGGAGCCAACTAAAAGTGCTCCCGTACGCTGTATTCGTCACTGGAATGGAGGTGTTGAAGAATTTGAAAAGCGTGTCGGAAATGGGAGCGGCGGCCGTCTTTCGTAGCGGACTGCACCTTTTCATTTTTCAGAAAAAGAAAACGTATCGTCGTCGTCGTCGTCGTCGTCGTCCGCGGTCATACCTTCCACGTGATCTTGAGAGTGACAGCTAGCTGCCTGTCTTGGCAAAGCGGCAGGCCACGCTGCAGCGGATAGCCCGTCATCCGGGTGGCCCCTTCCTGCCAGAAAACAAAAGGGCCCCCAGAAACCCCTTAAAAGAGGCTAAACTGTTCGCACTTGCCCTCCATTGTCCACTAGACAAAGAGACAACAGCGGGCACTACGCACTACTGCAGTCCGCCACGTAAATCGCTAATCGCTTAATCGAGAAGGAGCGTGAGCGTATTATCGTATCGCCGACGACAATCGGCCAACGTCACCTGCCAACCCCTCAAGCTGTAGGCAGCTGTTGAAGGATTGTTTAACGACTGTTGACATACCGACTTATCGACTCAACCACTCGACCACTCGACCACTCGACGGCTCGACGGCTCGTCTTGATCGTGTGTACTCGAGTCGGACTGCAAGTCGAGATCACCCATTTGACCGGCTGCGACAGACTTCATCGTCAACCGGCATCGACATCGACATCGTCCTTGTTGTCACCAATATACTGCCACTTCCGCTTCTCGCCATGACGGCCTATCCTTGGCAACATGTCGCCCGGAGCGGCCGCCACAGCGTTTCGACCCTCCGCCGCAGTCCGCTCGCTGAGGTGTCGGGCGCACTCGGCGATCTGGGCACGCTCCTACCGCTCATGGCCGCGCTCGCGCTTCAGGGCTCCATCTCGTTGTCGTCGACGCTCGTCTTCTCGGGCATTTTCAACATGGCGAGCGGTCTCTGGTTTGGCATCCCGCTGCCCGTGCAGCCCATGAAGGCCATTGCTGCTGCTGCTATTGCCGAGCGTGCCTCGCTGCGCGATACTGTCGCTGCTGGCGCACTCGTGAGCAGTGCTGTCCTGATCCTCGCTGTGACGGGTCTGCTGCGCCGCTTGGCCGAAGTCGTGCCAACGCCGGTCGTCAAGGGCATCCAGCTGGGCGCCGGTCTGTCGCTGGTGATCTCGGCCGGTGGGAACTCGTTGCTGGGCGGTCTGGGCTGGGTTGACCGACCGTCTGTTCTCGACAATCGGCTCTGGGCCCTGGCTGCGTTTATCGGCTTGCTGTTGACACAGAGGATGGCTCCCGTCAGCTCGTCGTCGTCGTCGTCGTCGTCGTCGTCCTCGTTGTCGTCGTCTACTCGCGCACTCTTCCTCCCCTTTGCGCTCGTCGTCTTTTTGATCGGCATCCTCTTCGCGCTGATTGACCACCATCACCACCCCGTTCATTTGCTGCCCCATTTCGACCTTTGGACACCCCACGTCTATCTGCCACACTGGCTGTCGAGCGATGCCTGGGCCATGGCCGTCGCCCAGCTGCCGCTGACCACGCTCAACTCGGTCGTCGCCGTGTCCGCCTTAGCCGAGGAGCTGTTCTCGCCGTCTGCTCTTTCCGCTCTGTCGCTGTCGTCGTCCACTTCTTTTACGCCCGCGACTTCGGTCACTGCTTTCGGCTGCAGTGTCGGCGCCATGAATTTGATCGGCTGCTGGTTCGGTGCGATGCCCGTCTGCCATGGTGCTGGCGGACTGGCTGCCCAGTACCGTTTTGGTGCACGAAGCGGAGCGAGTGTTCTTCTTCTGGGCGCGGCCAAACTCCTTTTGGGACTCTTTTGGGGCGAGACTCTTTTGGACCTTCTCCGCGCCTTCCCGCGCAGCCTTCTCGGCGTCTTGGTTCTGGCGGCCGGTCTCGAGCTGGCATCGGCTGGCGCCACTCTCAACAACAACGGTGGCGATGTTCCGTACTCGGCCCTTCAAAAAAGAGAGCGCTGGACCGTCATGCTCATGACGGCCGCCTGCCTCCTTGCATTCAAAAACGATGCCGTCGGATTCGTTGCGGGCCTGCTGTGCCACGCCTCCTACCGTCTCGCTGATGCCCTCGAGGCCCGCCGCAGCCGCCGGAACCGTCTTCGCCGCCCCGGCCACAACGAATCCAGTGCTCTTTTGGCATCGTAAGCGCCCACCGATACGGAGAGCGAGAAAACGAGACATTGGGAGGGCGAACAACGAGGAAACGGAGAAACGAGTAAACGAGACGATGGTGCAACGAGAGATAACGGTACCTGCATACAAGAGTATCTTCTTGCGAAAAATATGTCAATATGTGTCAATATACGTCAATGTACGCCAATATACGTCAGTTTTTTTTTTTTTTTTTTTAAACCCTCTTTTGTTTGTGAACATGTGCACTTGTACTCATCTTTTTCTTTGCCAATTTGCCGTATCCTTGTATTTTGCCCAGTACTTCCCTGGCATTCCCCCTCGTGAGGGTACATTCTCGTCTTGTCGTCTTCTCGCCAAAGACAAAAAATACGTATATATGCGCCAGTGTGTCCCTAGAGGAAGAGGACTCAGCAGTGTCTGTTGGGATGTCTGTGGCTGCTCCTCGGCGCAGGAAGTTCGGCAATCAAACCTGTCAAAGTGACTTGCGTGACGGCGTCGAGGAGTCCAGAAGTCGAGGATGCCAGAAGTCGAGAAGTTTGAGAAGTCAGCGAATGGGAGAAGCTGTAGAGGGTGGGGGCCTAGTCGTGGGCGTGGGCGTCGACAAACGGCGTTGTCAGTTGCCTTCTTGCGTGTTATAGAAGAAACTTGAAATAAGGTTCGCAACTATGTGGAGGGCGGCAAAGCTCTCTTAAGTGCTTTTCAGACACAGTCGAAGCTTCTACGAGCACTGTGAAGCGCATGTCATCTACTTCGAGGGATGACAGTGTTTTTTCTGGGTTTCCCGCGCTAGTTGTGACGCAATGCCTCCGTTTAAGATGCAAAAAGAGTAATAATTGCTGGGTGCTCACGAGATGCCAACCGCATACACTGCATCAGCACACTGCAATATATCTATCTGTCAGTACTTTGGGCACGGGTTGGACTTGGTTTGCGTCTGATTACTCTCAAAATTACTGTCTTTCTGCATCTGCATCGCTTGTTTCTCGTAGTCAACCATATATATGGTCCTTGGCCACCTTTTGTTCTGTTTGCCTGACTTTTGGATAACTGGAAACTTGGACACCGAAAACCCCAGAAAACGACATGAAGCTCACACCAAACCTCACCGAGCCACACCTCACAATGCTGCCCTTCCTGTAGCATCCACGACTTGCTTTGATATCCTGGCTTCGACATTGACAACAACACCCTCTTTTTTTGGTAAAATGATATAGAAAATACGACAAACACGACGCCGCTCCTTCTATTTTGCAACAGTTTGCAGAAGCCACGCTCTCAAATCCTCTACTCCCCGTCAATCCATGACAATCCTGAACAGTATTCTCTCGATGACCTCTTTAAGCGACTGCGCTCAACTGGATTCAAAAAGAAGGGCGCTCTGAGTTCCTCTTTTGGGCGGTCGCGAGATCGCTTAGACGCGATTGGCCAGGACACACCAAATACCCACTTTACCTCTGGCGTGTGCAAGTGCACGTGCGCTATTGGCCTGATACTGACGAGACCCACTTTAGTCCAGTCCCGACTGCCTCCCAATTTTTTTGCCAAAATTTTTTAGACTTGGCAGTATTGGCCAATCATGTCGCTGGATGCCTCACCGCCCGAGTTCCTGCCGCCGCTTCCCCACGACGACAACGACTCGACAAATAATAGATTCTTTGACCTCGAAAACAAAACCTCTTGGAAGTGTTATACCGAACCGTCCGAAGAAGACCGGCCGCAACGAGTCCGCAGCGACGGCAGCGACTACGAACCTCGATTCATTCCAGGGGAAACCTACGCCTCAGAACACTTGGTCTGCCAAGGGCAACAGGATCCTGACCGCCCCTACCGACGCTTCAGATACCCACTCTCACCGAAAACCTGGGCTTCTTATTACGGCGAACGAGCTGCCACGCCTGCAGCGATGACTTCGCCCTCTGGAGCCGATGCCGGCACGGCCGGGACAGTAAAATTCGGCAACATGTTTGATCGCGCCCCGGCACCAGCACCGACCGATGCGCAGCTCCAGCTCCAGCCACAGCCCCAAAACGGCGACGAGGCTTCTGCTTCCGCATCATTAGGAACAGAACAGCCCGTCGGCGACTTGATTCTCAATCTCGACGTTCAAGGTCCATCGCAGTCTGCAGACCGGACTCAGCTCACACCTGACGAGAATGGGCTTCTTCCTCTCCCGCTTTCTCTCCCGCAATCCGACAGCAACGATAATGGCAACAGCAACAGCCACGGCCATGACACCTTTGACCCATCCATCCCTCTCGAAATGGACATTGACCTGCCCCGCTGCCTCCTTGGCCGCCACACATCCTGACGCCAACGACTATTTCCTGCACACTGATCCCATGGACCCGTTTAACAGCCATCCCACGCTCAGACGCCGCGACAGCCTGAGCAATGGAAACGGCATCGACATCGACAACAACGGCAACCTCCAGCCCGACGAGGACACCGAACACATCCACTCTTTTGCCCGCCTCATCTTTGCCGACGCCGTCTTTCACATGACCACAAAGAGCCTGCTCATTGGCCGCGACATGCTGGCCATCGAACAGGCAAAACGCAACCAAGAGGCTGGCTTCGACATGCACACAAACGGCGGCCATGGCAGCATCGCTCTGGGTGGCGGAGTTGGTGGCGGAGTCGGCGGTGGAGTCGGTGACGGCGATGGTGACGACGCGAACCTCCAGGAACTGTCCAACGTACCTCGATACAGCCGCTCGTATGTCAGCCAGGAAGGCGGCTTCCTCGGCCCCTCGCGGTCGGCTGAGCTGCGCAAGCGGCGCAGGCTCAAGTCGTCGACCTCGCGTCCGGCCAGCTCACACTCCAATGGCCATGGCCATGGCCATGGCCATAGCGGCGGCGGCGGCGGCGGCAACAGTGGCAACGACGGTACTGGAGGCAGTAGCAATGGCCACAACAGCAACGCCGATGTCGACGAGGTGATGCAGGACCAGGACAACCAAAGGCAGAGCCAGAACCAGACCGAGGGCGAGGGCCAGAACGGGACCCAGCAACAGCAGCTGACTGAAGAGACGGACCGCGAGGCCATGGCGCCGCCGCGCGCGCCCAACCCGGTTGCGGACCGCGAGTACGTCAACCACACGCCCGGCTCGGCGCACCTGACTGTCAAGGACTTTATGCCGTCCGTCGACAGGGAGGGCTTCCTCGGCATCCACTCGCCGGGCAACATGGCCGAGGTGGTCAACCGAACCAAGGGCATCTCGCGCCAGCACATGAAGATTTGCTACAACGCCGACAACCACACGTTCGAGGCCATCCCCATCCACCGCAACGGCTTCTTCGTCAACGACAAGTTCGTCTCCGGCCAGACGGCGACACTGCGCAGCCACGACACGATCCAGATCAAAGACGTCCACTTCATCTTCGACATTAGCTACGTCCCCAAGGGCAAGACCGGCGGTGAACCCGAGTTCATCAAGAAGCGCAAGGGCACCAAGGCCGGCAAGAAGCGCCGCAACAAGGCGGCCGCCGCTACTGGGGGTAAGGAAATCAGCTTTGAGTTTGAGAGAAACAACGGCTCCTCGCCTCATGCGCGTGATACAAGTGAGGAAGGCGACAGCGACGGCGACGACGTGGACCCTGGCGATGCCGAGCTGGCCGCCGGCGAGCCGTCGGCTACCGCTCGCGTCTTCCCCTCCGCCCAAGCCGACTCCTCTCGAACTTCAAACAACCCAAACAACCCAAGCACCCTCATCAACCCTCCTTCTCATCCTCTCAACTACTCTCCTTCGCCCTCTACCAACTCGCCCCATCAACTCCATCAACTCCATCTTCTCCAGCCGTCCTCTAGCGGCAGCGCAAAACTAACATCTTCGGCACTCTCAGGACCCGCCACAGGGCCGAACGCGAACCATGCCGCCGTATTCTCCTCCTCCCCCTCCTTCTTACACAACCAGAGCCCCGAACAGACACGCGCCGACCTCGCGGCCAACCCTGCCCATGCAGTCGCTGGTGGCCCCGCCGCCGGCGCTGCTCCTCCTCTGGGCGCTCCTCCTTTTCCTCTTCCTCTTCCTCTTCCTCCTCCTCCTGCCAACAGCCCGCCCAACGATCCCGCCGAAATGGACGAGAACCTCGTTGAGATCGCCGAGATCATGCAGACCTTCCGCGAACGCAACGAGGCTGGCCAGCCCAAGAAGCGTGGACCCGGCCGTCCGCCCAAGAACGGCCTCTTCTCCATCCGGGAGATGAAGGACCGCATCGAGCACGGCGGCTTGTCCCCGGAGCAGGAGACTCTGCTGCAAAAGGCCATCCAGTCCATGCGCCACAAGCAAAAGAAGTCTCGCAACCCGGCCAACGGCTCTGGCTCGCAGGACAAGAAGGCCCAGCAGGATGCGGCAGCAGCAGCAGCGGCGGCAGCGGCAGCGGCAGCGCAGAAAGCGCCCCAGCAGCACCAGCAGGCCCAGCTCGCTCAGCAGCAAGCACAGGCGCAGGCGCAGGCTCATGCTCAGCAACAACAGCAGCAACACCAACAGCAACTGCTTTTGTTACAGCAGCTTCAGCAACAGCCCGCCCTCGCCGCGTCGGACGATGCCCAACAGCTCCAGCAGCTCCAACAGCTCCAACAGCTCCAGCAGCTCCAGCAGCTCCAGCAGCAGCCTCAGCAGCCCCAGCAGCAACTTGGCGACAACGATGTCGAGATGCACGACCTTCACCTGCTCCAGGCCCATATGAACCAGGTGGCCGCTGCCGACAGTGCCGGCTCTATGGACTTCCTCCACTCCGCCGTCAATGACCCCAACGCCGACCACAATGACCAGAAGACGGCTCAGTTGCTGCTCGAGGCCATTGGCGCCACCTCGGCCAGCGAGCTCGCCGACGCTGCGGCTTTGGGCCACCAGAATGTTGCCAGTGTCAATTTCAACCTGGACATCAAGGGCAAGGGCACTGCTGTCAACGGCAACGGCAATGCCGACGCCAACGGACACGGAAACGCCAACGGCTACCAGCAGGCCGGCTTTGAGAACATGGTCCCTGGCACGCCCGACGGCGGCAGCGCCGACACCCAGGGCTACCCCTTCCATGCCCAGTTCAGCACGCCCGTTGCTGGCGGAAACAACGTTGCTGGCACGCCCAATGTCTCTGGCACACCGAGTGTCTATGGCACGCCCGGTGCCGACGGCCAGACGCCTGTCAAGCGTAAGGTCGGCCGGCCACGCAAGCACCCCTTGCCTGAAGGTGCCGAGGCGCCTGCCGAGAAGCGCAAGTACAAGCCGCGCAAGTACAAGCCGGGCGACGAGGGCAACCAGATCGTCGAAGACGGCCACGGCGGTTTCATGGAGATTGCTCCCGACGGCTCCATTGTCAGCGGCCCTGGTGCTGTGCCGGCGGACGACGACAATGGCGGCGAGGGCAGCAGCGGCGGTGCCGGCGGTGCCAACGGCAACGGATCCGCCAACGGCAACGGCGGTGGCACGACAGCAGCCAACCGCGGCCGTTCCGAGCGCTACAAGACGCCGCCCCTGGAGCTCAATGCCGACGACTACTCGGCCGCCGAGAAGACGAAGCCCAACAAGAACTACAGCATCCTCATCGACGAAGTGCTTACCGAGGCCGTGCCCCATGGCTTGTCGCTCAAGCAGATCTACAAGCGCATCCAGATGCGGTACAAGTACTTTTACTTTTGCGTCGAGACCAAGGGCTGGGAGAGCAGCGTACGCCACAATCTTATTGGGAACTTGGCGTTCCGCAAGGACGAAAACACGAGCACCTGGCACCGTGTGCCGGGTGTGGAGCTGGACGCCGGCAAGAAGCGTGCCAAGGGTGGCTCGCCCGAGCACCAAGTCTACCCCGGTCCGTGGCAGCTGCAGCCGGGCCAAGACTCTCAGCAGTTGCAGATGCAGCAGATGCAGCAGCAGCAGCAGGCCGGTGGGCCTTCCCAGGGCTACCCAGTCCCGCCGCAGCAACATCTACAGCCGCAGCAGCAGCAGCAGCAGCAGCAGCAGCAGCAGTTCCAGCAGCTTCAGCCGGGCCAGCAGCCGCAGCAGTTTGCCGGCCAGCCTCAACAGCAAGTCCAGCAGCCACAGCAGCAGCAGCAGCAGCAACAGCAGTTTGTCCAGGGTGCCATGGCTCCTCCCCAGCAGCCCCAGCAACTCCAACAGCAGCAACTCCAGCAGCAGCAGCAGCAGCAGCACATGGCTCAGGCAGGATACGCTCCTGTTCCTGCTGGTGCTCCTACCCCGAACGGTGCAAACGTCAACATCAACGGAAACGCAACCCAGGTCCAAGGTCAGCCTCAGCCTCAGCACCTCCGGCAACAGCATCAGCCTCCGCAGCAACAACAACAGCAACAGGTTGTATATGCTTCCGTCGAGGGCCAAGGCCACGATCAACACCAGCAGCAGCAACAGCAGCAACAGCAGCAACAGCAACAACCGCGTCCTCAGCCTGCCGCCGCCTTCCCCTTCAACCAGGCCACGCCTCGCAGCCAGCAGCAACAATTTGCCAATGCTGCTGCAGGTGTGAACCAAGGTCAAGGTCACGTCGAGATCTCGGCTCGTCCTCCTCCTCAGCAGCAACAGCAACAGCAACAGCAGCCAGTCCAGAACATGCAGCAGTCCCAACCACAACGCATGCAGCCGCCCCAGCAGCAACAGCAGCAACAGCAGGCCCCGGCCTCTACTGTCGTTGCTGCTGCTGCTGCTACCCAGACTACCTCCTCCAAGGCCAGCACGCCTGCGCCCAACGATCTGCCGCCGGCCATCTCCCCAGAGCTCGTCAACCTCGTCCGCCTGTTCCGCACACAGGTCGTCACCCAGGCCAACACGCTCTCCGAGAACGTCGAGGGTATCGCCATGGCTGTCGCCAATCGCGCTCTCGGCCTAACAAAGACTATCAACGCCAACGCCCAGCTCGACGAGATTCTTTATGGCGTGTTTCTCAATGTGAAGGCCTCCCTCGCGCCCGCGGCCCTGCCCAGCCCCGAGCTCATTGCCAAGTTGGTGGCTTTCAACGACAAGTTTGTGTCTGTGCTCCAGGGCAAGATGGGCGACATGGCCGAGGCTCTGGTCTTGTCCGCCATTGACCGCGTCCTCGAGTTCACCGACGCCTCTCTGATGCGGCCCAAGACCGATGCTGAACGCCGCGAAATTGAGGGTGCCGAGACACTTATCATGGACGAGGCACGCAAGGTCATCAATGCGCACCGTGCGACTCTGCCTGCACGGGCGACGGCGACGCCGACACCGGGACCTTCAACTCCGGCGCCTTCGACGCCGGCTCTGGCTCCGACTCCGGCTCCTGCCCCGGCTCCTCCCGCCCCGGCCCAGCCCGCACCCCAGTACCGGGCTCCCCAGGCACAGGTCCCTCCTGCTCCGTCTCCCTCGCCCGCTCCGGTTGCGGTCGCGGCCCAAGCCCCGGCACCTGCTCCTCGGCCTGCCGTCGCTGCAGCTCCCGTCCAGCAGTCTCCCGTCCAGCAACCTACTGTTGCGGCCGCGCCTGAACCTGCACCTGCACCACAGCAACAGCAGCAGCAACAGCCTCTTCCAGTTGTGCCAGCTCCTGCTCCGGCTGTTCAGGCCCAGGCCCAGGCCCCTCCTCAAGCCCCTCCTCAAGCCCCTCCTCAAGCCTCTGCTCCTGTCCAGGCTGCTCCTGCCCAGGCTTCTCCTGCTGTTCAGGCTCAACCTTCTCCCGTTGTCCAAGCTGCCCCGGTTGCTCAAGTTCAGGCTACTCCGCCTGCCTCGGCTGCCTCGGCTGCCCCGTCGACCCCGACTGCTCAGCCTTCCCCGCCTCCGACTGTTCGACCTGTTCAGACTGCCCCAGTTGTGAAGGTTAAGGACTCTCCATCTCCTGTTATGCAGTCAATTCCGGCCGCCGCGGCCGCCTCAGCCGCCCCGGTTGCGTCTCCTGCCTCGGCTGTCAAGGCAGTACAGTCTCCACCGATCTCTCAGGCAACTCAAGGTCCTACCCCGGAAGTCCAGGCTGCTTTGGCTGTCAAGCCCGTCCAGACTGTCGAGTCTGTTCCTGCTCCAGCTGCCGCTGACTCTGCCACGCCTACGCCGACACCCCCTCCTACGCAGGCCCCGCCCCCGGCTGCGGCACCCCCGACGTCAACTGCATAGATGTCTGCTGCATAGCCGTCTACTGCATGGCCCAATGCCCGATGGCATGGCAAAAGCAGCTTATTACGTATTGACGACACTGCATACTCGGCTCAGAGTCTCAGCATCCTATCACCCCATCATCTGCAGTAACAAAAAGCTTCATAGCATGCCCTTGCAGCGTATCCCCACAGCGTCGCTGCATTCCACTCCTTCATGCCAGCTTCCGCTTGCTTGGTTTGCACTTTTGCGCTCTTGCACTCCTGTGCGTTGTTATTTTATTGTTTTTGTTGTTTTGTTGTTTTGTGTTTTTTTTTTCTTTCTTTCGCCTTTCCGATCTTCGGTCTTTTGTTTTGTTTATTCCGTTCTTGCGTACTCGGCTACACAAAATCATAAAAACGGATTTGGGTAGGGGAATAACGGGAGAAGGGACCGGCCCACAAACAAAAAGGAAGCCTGGTCCTCCCTTTAAAAGGCGTTGGCGTATTTGCTTTCTACGACACCCACCGTTTGGTTATTGTTATTTTTTTCTGTCTTTTCTCTCTATCATGTCTTCTTCTTTTTCTTATCTGGTTTGGGTGTACTATCGCAGCGAAGGGCGCACCGGAGTTTTGTCTTTTTGACGACGTCTACTGTACTCGCTTTCCCTCCCTACCTCCCTCCTCTACCCTTACATGTTATTTTCTCATTTCCTTCCCCTTCTCCTGTACAATACAAAACAGAGGCCCTGGTGGGCTGCCATGGCTTTGGGCTTTCGGTTTTTACTTGTCACAAGGAGTTATTATCTTGTATCTTGAAAGGGTCATGTCAACTCGGTTCTCATATTCTTTTCTACGTCAATCTATATTCCTCCTCTGTTTTGTTTATCTCTTCCCATTACGCGCACTGCCGGGGCGTGACAAGACGCTTTCTAAAGTCTGTCTGATAATGCAAACAAGGTTCTATTCTTAGCAATTCGTTTGCCTGCGATCCGTAGATTTGTAATGGGAAATGTGTTAGCACATTGATGCAAAATGGCCGTAGACTCCAAGGCCCCTGTAAGCCCCTATAAGGCCAGGCTTGGATGCCCCCTAGGAGTCTTTAAAGGCCTGAAGAGCCTCCAAGTCACCGGAACATCCTAACCATGGTATTACTTGTCGACGCTCTCCCTTTCCAGTATGTACAGTTCGCCGACAGCTCGTTTCCTCTCCCTCTGTTGCCGATAGAGCATCGCACCACGTGCCGTCGTTTCCGATCGTATCGCTCGGCGCCCCGCTACAAATTCCTCCGGCCAGCGCTCGCCTTGCCGTTTCAGGTCTGCCGTTTCTGGTTTGCCGTTGGTTATGTTCGTTGTGTTGGTTGTTTTCGTCGTCGGTTCACCGTCCACCGCCGGTCACTCAGTCACTCGGACACTCGGTCACTCGGTCAATCGTCATATCGCCCCCCTTACAACTTCGCAGCCTCGCCGACGGTGCCGACCTTAAGGCGCTCGTCGTACTTGTCGAGAACCTTTTTGCTGTGGTACTTCCAAAACGACTTGGTCGCGTCGCGGCCGGCCATGCGCTTCAGGATCTTGGCGCCACCGGGATGCTCATCAATGAAACCTAGGAGGAAGTCAGTGGATGTGTGTCAGTCGAATGTTTTCTCTTGGAAGAGCTGCTCACCAGTAATGTCGTAAACACCGTTGTCGACGATAATGTAGAGGCCGGCATCGTCGGTCTTGTGCTTGGCGACCTCGGCCGGGGTGAATGTCTTGGACATTGTGGTGGTTGTGTGTGTGGAAGGGTTCTGGGTTGGTTTGGTTGTTGGTTTTTGTAAGAGTAAAAGAAGACAAAATGCCGTTTCTGAGAAGAGGTTAGCGAAGAAGGTCAAGCAAGGTAAGACTTGTATGCGTAAGATGACAAAATCGAAAGAAGAGACTATCATCAGCAAGTGCCCTTTGGTCGTGCCTTCCTTAACCCCCCAGCAAAAGCACATACCTCGGCTCGGTGCTCATTAGGAAAGTGCGAGCGAAGGTCTGCTGGCCTTGCGCTGCACCTTCCTCCTACTGGAGTACCGTGCTGCAATGGCTGCAATGCTGCTGGATCCACTCTTTTCTGGTGACTCGCCCCAATCAAGACAAGGCGCGTGAGCCCAATTGCGTGCGGGGAAAGCTATGGGGCCTCTCAAGGTGCAGTGGAGATAGAGGAGGAAGCTAGCTGGCTGCCAGGCGCAGAAGGGCTGCAAATTGGTCAGACCTTTGCCAATTCGCTGAACGCTGATGGGCTGGATTTCGCAGAAAGAGATGGGGTATTACCCACTGGATCGCTACTGCCCGCCTTGATGGCACCGGCGAGGCCAGGCCCCAGGGGGAAGCAAAAAGAGGAAGGAAGGTGCCCGATGCCCGAAGTGCCTTCCCCAGCCAATCTCCTCTTTTTCTCTCTCCCCGACATTTTTGGGTAATGACGTTATTTGTTCCTCGGTGGCTATTTCTTCAGGCGTGCCTTCCTTTTCTGCCGACAACAAGCCACTGACACTGCCGAATGCGTGCACTAAGCACGTGGAGAGACAAGACCACTGTGACTGCCCTTCTTGGGTGCAGGCCCAGAAGCAAAGGGCATTTCTGAGCTTGGCATTTGCAGACTCAATCTCCCATACTACCGCATTCTAAATGAGATACATCTAGCATGCATTCCCATTCTACGACGTAGAATGATACAGACTGAAATTTGCCCTGTAGGGAATCGCAACAAGAGAAGACGTCATCGTCCCAGAGCGATTCACCACTTGTTCAACAGCCACTTTTCTTCTTCCTGTTGCTCAAGCTTCACAATTACCATAGCACAGCAGGCGGTAGTAGACACAAATAGACGACAACCTGACGACAAGCAATCTTCCATTACACAACAACAGTTGGAGCGTGTTTCTTCGAGCCAGCTCCATCTTTTCCAGGGAGATAAGCAGTGGAGACATTATGATGTCAAAAGGAAGACAGAATAGAAATGGTATAGAAAAGGGTAACAGTTTCTATAATACCCGCCTCGGACTGCTTCAAAAGAGACAGCCCGGTCTTCTATCTCGTCCAGAAAGGGGAATAAGAGAGTTACAAAAAACGATAAAAGCAAATATTCCAGCCAGTTGAAAATCAGAACCAAATATCCAAATAGACGCCCAAATAAGTTCCAGCTTCCCAAAAATACAAAGAGACAAAAAAATCAAATGTGTGAGAATCCCGGGAGAACATAGCGACGCAACTTCGGTGAGGAAGAAACCGTGGCTTATTGGGAATGGGGAGGGGTGTGTATCGAGATCGATATCAATAGCAATATCGATGACGAGATGCGAGTTTCTGTCGGGGGAAGATGGGTCACAGGGGTGCAAAGGCCGAGATAGAAAGTCGAGTTGGGCCGGGACCGGGGATAAGAGTCTGTCGGCTTCGATGTCGTCAAAGATTCTGCCACGCGCGTCGTATTCTCACAATGGTCATAAAGGATGACCCTCTCCTCTCCCGCCCGTCTTGTTCTTTGTCTTGGCCGCCGTCTGTTCTGACGTGCCCGCATGCTCAATGCCCTCTACCCTGAGATGCCGACGTTTTCAAAGTCGCGCATCATGACGGCGATTTGTGCACGTTTTTGCAGCTTCGGCGACAAGCGTAAAGTCTTTGAGGAAGGCATCGGTCGTCGACGTCTTGACCGTAATCGGCGGTGGTGGCACGATCTTGCCGCCGGTTGCGGCAGCCGATGAAGAAGACGACTGCCGGGCCGCTGCGTGTTGTGATGAGTTCATCGTGGATGTGGGGGCGGGAAGTAGGAACGCGGGAAGTAGGAACGAGGAAAGACTGATGGCGCTGTTAGTCGTAGTTGATGAGACGAAATCGAAATTGAGATCGAACGAAAAAAAGGCGTGCGCAAACGTAATTTAATAACAGAAACAAAAACGCTTAAATCAGAGACAGCCCAATTAATGACAGATAACAAGTGAACCGCCAGGCCGAGATAAAGAAACGACAGCGCGGCAGCCTGTCTGATTTCTCACTGCGCGGGAAGTGAAAGTAAAGACAGATATACCACTGGCAGCAAGGCACAGAAAGAGACAAGGCACATAATAAACGCGAGAAAGGGGAGACAGGAAGAGGCCAGACCAGCGGTTTAAGCGAATAATAGGACCGGCTAAACAGGGCAGACGCAAGTGAGAAAGGAGAAGAATGGCGACATATAATGGGACACCAAATGGGGAAGAAGGGGGGGGGGAGGCCACACGATCGTTGTGAAATAAATAGCCCAGAAAAGGGCATGTGAAGTTTGGCACGCAGAAGCACGATACTAAAAGAACGAAAACTCACCAGATGGATCCGTCTATCTTCAATAGCGGGCAGCGGAGAGGAATGAAAACGAGAAATGGCTTTCTGGAAAAGATAGTCTTGCACACGCAAGAGTCTAAAAGATGGATATTCAAGAGTCGACAAAAAATCAACAGGCGGATGTTTTGGAGCGAGGCGAGACGGATAACAAGGTCGAGCCGCGCGGAAAGACTTTGAAAGATCCAGTTTTATGTTTGCTCTTCGATTTGCTTCTTGCTTCTTGCTTCTTGCGTCTTGCTTCTTGCTCGAAGTATTTGTTGATATTAATGTTATGCAGGGACAGAGAGAATAAAGAACGATTGAATCGTTCTGTCAAAGCTTGGCCTGGACTGGTCAGAGTGCACTGCTGCAGGACGGAGGTCTGGTCTGTGATAGGCGTCGAGATAAGGATTGTGAAAAGACAAGATATCGGTCGAGACGAGACGGGAAACGCAGGGGGTTGAGATCGAGCGAGACTGTCTTGTAAGGGCGAAGAGGAGAAGCCGAAGAAGATCAAGAGAACGGTGAAAGGAAATACAATAACAAAACACAATAACTGTTTCTCGAATTTGTGTGTTGCAATCAGGTGGTCGGCGCAATTGTCGGAGGGGCGTACGAGGCTCGTGAACGTTGGGGAGGGATGGAGTCGTTTTGCGAGAATGGTGTTGAAGGAAACAAAAGAGGAAGAAGATTGGGAACAGAAATCACAACTGGAAGGAAAGAATATCTACTTCTCCAACAAGAATAGCACTTCTAACGGCGCCCGCGTGAGATCAAAGGAGTTAATAAAGCGAGAACAGAGAAAATGGAGAATCAAAGAAAAAGAGGGAACGCCGGGACGAAGCGTGCAAAAAAGCCGGGCAAACCTCGGGAGACGAGAAGCGAAACTGGCGCCAGAATCGACGCAGAACAACACGAGAGAGAGATAAAGAGGAAATAGGGTCCTCTTTGGTGTCAGTTTTTCTGGGTTTATTGGCTCTTTGGAAGAATTGCGGAGTCATACCGTGTTGGAGTTAACGTGACGAGGCATGTCGTAGAGCCGTCGAAGAGGCCGAAAGACCACATGGAGCTGTTCCCGGGCGAAAGCCGTACGTGCCGATAAACGATTAGACAAAAAGTAGACTGCAAATAGTAGAAATGGACCCCCAAGGGCCCAAAGGAACAAAAAGAGTGCGAAAGGCGAGCGACTGCGGAGAATTGCTCGTGGTTTGCGGTGCCGCTAGTGGTTAATACTTGAGCGGGCGATGACGATGAGCTCCACAGTACTCCGTTGTTGCGATCAGTGAGGGCCGAAGAGGAGAGTGCCGCAAATACGTCGAGCCAAAGACGGTGCGAGCGACACAGTGTCCGCGTCTCAACACGGTGCGTGACTTTGCACGGAAAGACTCGGAAAACCCGAGGCTGCTAGTTTGCAGCTCTTGTAGGCGACTTACATACGGCGGCTGGCGGGAAAGCTATTCTCACAAAGGGCGAGCGGCAGTCTAGACTCTGGAGATGTGTCACGGGTCCGTGACGGTTCATGAACGGGTCCTCGGCGGTGCGCAAACACTTCGTGCAGGCCAAGCTGTCCCGCCGTATGCAATTGTTTGCAAATATGCAGAGACAGGGCGAGCACATGGGATGACCACACGCGTGCATGGTCTCATCGTACGGGAGCACACCATCGGGAGAGAGGGAGGAAGCATTCGAGGCAACAAAAAAGATCTCATCGCAGAGTGGATTCGACACGACAAAGACGAGACGATACTCTTAAATCAGCCGTACCGCGTCTCGGCGGGCTTCCAGAACGTCGAGGTCGATCTATTCTGCAGTCGAGGGATAGCGTCGAGACTGAGGAGAACAGAAATAAGAGCAAACCGACAAATGGACAGGGGTTGATGAACGAGAGAATGGTCAACAGAATAAAGGGAGAAGACAAGAGCAAGATGATTTCCAGTCGAACCAAGGACGGCAGACCGCGCGTCCGTGCCGCTGCTATCTTATGGGCTCCAAGCCATGTCAACCGTATGGGGAGGCAGCAAATGGAAAGAAAGCAATGGAAGGGGTGGGACTTGAGAAGGGATGAGGGAGCAGCAAACAGCTGATGCTCAGAAAGTTGTTTTTTGATATCGCCGCTTTGCAAAGATGCAACGACACTTTAGCCCCTTTAGCCTAGGAAGCTGCTACAGGAAAGACCCGAATCAGGAAAGATCGAAACACAGGAAGGCGCGACGGACAAGTAATTGCGAGCAGGTCGAAGATGCGAGGAAAGAGCGTGTGAGACGAGGTGCAGTAGTCGCCATAAGGAAACCGCGATAGAGGTGATTACCCAAACAGGAAGGAAGAACCACACTGCAAAATGGCAGAAGAGAAAAGGCAGGCAAAGCACACAAAACACAAATACCGTCTTTCATCTCATGCCGCAACAGCCTGCCATTTCACGTCGACCGATAGATACGACAGAAGTTTGAGGCGAAAGATGGACTCGACAAAGTATTCTTGTTGCCTTTTTTTCTATTGCGAAGCACTCGAGCCGCATGGGATGCTGGCAGGCGACGCTTTTTGTTACATTGCTCTGTGCTCTGCTCCCCAATCGCTCCTTCCTTTCCATCTTTCTTTTTCAGTGCTCGCGGAACAATCTGAAACACACGCTCCCAATGCCAAGGGGCGTTCGATGGGAAGCAGGGTCGCACCTTCTCTTGTCATGACCCCTGCGGATCCTCCGTGGTTGCCGTCTGCGATTGGCCCACAAGGACGGGATGCGCATACTTCAAACCACGGTTTCCGCAACAAATCGTAAAATCGCATCTTGACAACTTCATCTTTCTCACCACCACACAAAACACTCAGAAACCCAAACGCCCAAACACGCAACGATGGTGCCAGCCAGCATCTCCTCCAGCATCAACCCATAGCACAAAACCCATGACCCTTTGACGGCGATCAACCCTGCTGAATATAACCGTCCCATCCGTCTCAAACAGCGATAATGATGGGCAAAGTCAAAATAGTTTGTTCGCGAGAAAGATACCATTCATCGCCTCGCTTTGCCTCACTTTCGTGCGATGTGTCGGCCACTGCAAAACAGTTTCGACAGCCCGGCGTCCCCCCCCCCCCCTATACATCGTAGCCGACGATTGAACGAGCCAACTGGATGAATACGGTTCATCTTTTGTCGATGCCATTTGTATCCTCCCTGACCCTCCTTCAACCCATCCTGACCATCTATGGCACTCTCTCGGCACTGCGCCTGGCGATGGGCCTGGATCTGCCACCTCTTCTCCCCTTCTCGGCTCTTTGTGAGTGTCGTGGGTAGCCTCAGCTTTGGCTGTGCCCTTCCGCGGTCCGATGGGTTGGATGAAGAAGAGGAAAAGAAAAAAAGACGAGATAGCAAAATTGAAATGGGAAGGTGAAGGGAATGGCAAAAGGCAAAAAGGAAAAGAGTCTCGTGTGCAGGGCATATAACCCTCTTTGCCCATTACTTTCTCCGGTCTGATTGTTGTGATCTCTGTGTCTCTTTCTCGTCCCTTTTTCTTCTTTCTTCTGTTTTTCTCGTCATCTCTTCACCGGGATTCACACTTCTTCGCCGTCTTTTGGCTTCCTCTGCTTCTGCTTCTGCTTCTGTTTTTACCTATTTTTGCTTTTGCCTTTGCAGTGTCTTCCTTTCACCTCGTTCTCGACCTAACGATCTTCACTTCTTGGTTTCTATCCCCCTGTTCTGACAAGTCAGGTTCCGTAAAACATACAGGCCCTGTTTCCGTATCCATTTTTGCATCCATCTTCTGGCCACTGCTCCTCTCTTTCTTGGTGTGCTCTCTCTCTCCCTATCCTTACATTTCTTGCCACTTCATCGTTCTATTTTCTGTCCTCCCTTTTGCGTCGTGAAACCACAAAAGTGCGCAACAAGGAAACCCCTGCTACCAAAAACCCTGTTCGCTCAAGGCAGAGAAATCACCAGCACTACTGCAGCTTGCCCGCAGCGTCTGCGACAGTCTAGCCTGCCATCGAGCCCACTGCATCCACATCGACACCACTGTTTACACAAGACCCCTGTCCTCCACCCCGGACATTGCGCAGGATGCTCTCCATCCTCAGTCGTTCCAGGTCCATCAGAGGGGGCGGCCACCACCATCATGGCGGCAGCAACAACAACAACGGCCATGGCCACGGCCATATCAATGACACCGCTGCAGGCGCTTCCGTAGTAATCGCCTCATCGGCCTCCACGAACCATGCAAGCGGCCAGGGTAGGACGCACGGCCCAAACGCGCCGCTGTCTCTGCTCTCGACGATGGTGGTCCCCTCGAACGCACCAGCAATTGTTATTCCCACGGCTGCCAGTAATCGTACTACGTCTGGTTTCGTTTCTGGTTCTAAATCGACACCTCTTCCTAACACGGCCTCCCTCTCTTCTTCTTGGGCTACTTCGTCTCTTTCTTCAACCTCGCTTTCCTCCTCATCCAACACGGCCGCCAGCTCGATCTCCAACTCCTCGTCCATCGAGCCCGGCCTTGTTTCGAAACCTACGCTGCAGACGTCGACTGTCCTGGGACTCGTCGAAGACAAGAACGGCGACACGGCCAGATCCGACCGGCTTGAAAGGACGGGAAGGATCGAAAAGACTATTCAAAAGAGCGAAAAGCCAGTCAAAGCAGCAGAAAAGGCTTTGCCTCTCTCGAGACCGCCCTCGCCTGGTATCGACGGCAAACGAGAATGCCCCTACGTGAACCGGCCACTTCCACCGCCACCGCCTCCTAAGACGCCATCCTCCACCACCAATACTACTAGCAACACCGCCGCCACCACCATAACAACAAGAACCACAACTAATATGCCATCCCGGCCAGACACATCAGGCGGCAGCGCCTCCAATCGGCAAGCTCCTTCGGCTTCCACAGACTCGTTGGCACCGCCCAGCAGACCAGACAACTTCAACCGCCGCATCTCGAGGGATGATATGTTCCTGGGCTCGCAGAGCAAGAAGCCAACAGCCGCATTTGACAAACGGATCTCCCGTGACGATCTCTATCTGGGGACAAGGCCACCAGCAGCACGCGGTGGCGCGTTTCACATTCCTCTCCGCACACAGCCAGCTACCGTCGACGAGGTCGGCGGTCTGGATCCACCCTCATGGCCAGCGCGCCGTGCCTCGCCCGAGTCTCTCATGTCGGGCGAGATCCAGATCGGCATGGCTCTTGGCAGCCCAGTCCATCCCCCGGCTGAGCCAATGTCGTTCTGGCCTCCGCAGCGGGCACAGACCGACCGTTTCCAAAGAAGCGAGCCGGCCACCTATGCCTCGTGGCAGCCAAAGGAGGTTGCACAATCCCCTGAGACTCTCACTGCCGTGTCGGAACAAAAGTCGTCCCCACAAACGACGCACCCATGCAGCGCTCCAAGACGACGCGGCGGAAGCTGTTTGGCATCTTTGGCAGCAAGCGACACCACGATCCGGTCAAGTCCACGCTCACATCGACTACGTTGACACAACCGCTCGAGGCCAGCGACTCGTCGTCGGTCGCCATGACCTCGGCTATGGGGACGGCCACAAACGCCTCGTCCACAGCCGTCGCAACAGAGCGGCCGGGGACACGCAGCGGCACCAAAAACAAAAAACACCAGCCTATTGTTGTGCAGATTGTCCCCGAGCCAGCCACGACCACAAACATCAAGGCAAGCAGCGGGAGCCCAGCAGTCTCTGGGGTTATGGCACCTTCAGGTGGTACCGCACCAAGCACCAAGGAGGGCCGTAGCAAGCGTCCTTTCTTGCGGTCAAAGACATCCGAGCCTGCCTCCCAAAAAGGACGGACGGACCTGCCCAACCCAATGCCCATGGGCCTGGGAAATGGCACAATGAGCAACCTGGGTGGTATGAACGCCATGCCTGCAGGTGATAATAGCAACAGCCACTTGATGCCTCCGCCAATGCTTGGTGCGAGCCCGTACCTCGATGTCGAGATCCCCGAAGCGCGCATGGAGCGCTACAGCGTCATGTTTGGTGGTCTGCTGGGCAGTGGCTCGTCTTGGCAGCCGGCGTCGTCCTTGTTAGCCCGTCGCCAGGCTACACTGGACAAGCTCAAGACCATCAACGACCGTATCCGCCAAGAGGACTTTGAGCGGGATTTTGCCGCTGCAGCCGCAGCCGATGCCATAATGGTCATCAACGGTCAACCCAGTCTCGGTCTGCCCAGTCCCGGTCCACAACGCCGGGCTACGTCGCCACATGCCACAAAGTCGCCTGCTTTCTCGCTCTTCCCCGGCCGCTCGCCTCATGTCGCTGCTAGCGGCCACGGTAGCGGCCACGGCAACGGCAATGTTCCCGTCGGCCTGGCCATGACAAACGCGACCAATGTAGACAGCCCGCTGCTGTCGCCACTCTTACGGTCAAACACCTCCCCAGCAGTCATGCGGTCACCGATGCGAGCTGGTTTTGATTTCTTGCAGCCGCCTGGCACGGCTGTGTCTTCATCCCAGCAAGCAGCTCAGCCTTTGACGTCGTCAGCTTCGCAGCGGTACAACAACAGCCCCTTACGCAATACCAGTAACCAGGGAAGCATCTTGAACCGCCGTGGACCACCGACCAAGTCGCATACCATGCCGACGCCTGCTCCAGCTCCGGCTCCGGCTTCGATTCCTGCACCCGTCTCGGTTGTCCAGTTTGATCCGACACAATCCAGCCTGGTCCTGGATTCCCCCACCGAGATGGACTACCCTGTCGAGAAAATCCAGCAGCCGTTCAAGCCGGTAATTCAGGAGCCGCAGTGGCAGATGATCTCGCCGCCGTCGTCGACGGGCTCCACGTCGAGCAGCAGCGCAGGCAGTGCGGGTGGTGCTTCGAGCAAACTCCTGCGTGGCAAGGCGACATCTGGCTCGCCTTCGTCGACCGCTTCGCTGGACCTCGAGGTGGAAGAGCCTGACCCGACGCTCAAATCGGCCGTGGAGATCTCCATTGCCCGCCAAATTAGCATCTCACGGCAGCAGCGGCAGCTGTTGCGTCCGCTTAAGACAAACAACCTGGCACCACCGACCACTGCAGCCACGGCAACGTCGATGACCCCAATCTCATCTTCGTCGTCACCCTCGCGCTCAGCCACGCTCCGCCTCGGCAAGAACGAGCGGCTGCAGGAGACCAAGATGTCGACGCCGATTCTGGTGGTGGCGCCGACGTCGCTGCCCGATACCGATGCCGATGCCAACAATTACCAATTTGGCCGGGAAACCGACAGCAGTGGTGCTCAAGCCTCGTCATGGTCTCAACAACAACAGCAGCAGCAGCAGCAGCAGCAACGGCGGATGCGGTACCTGTCACCACGGTCGAATGCCAATGCCAACAGCAACCTGCAGGCGTATCAACTGGCACAGAATCGCAAGAGCGAGCGTGTCATTCTGGAGGCGGCGTAGCCCGGCTGCCAGCCCATTGCTTTCATTTGCCTCTTTTCTTCTTTCTTCTCTTCTTTCTTCTCTTCTTTCTTCTCTTCTTTCTTCTCTTCTTTCTTCTCTTCAGTCTTGTTATTGAGAGCTGGTGTTCTCGTGACAAGTCTTTCTGTCACTATTCTTCATTTACCTGGACGGGAAGTCTCCCACCCATCAACTTGTTGTTTACAACTTATTACTTTTCCTTTCTTTCGGGCTGGCTCTCTGTATGTATTTTTCGATTGGGACTGGTTCTTTTCTCTGCTTCTTTTCTTCCGTTCTTCTTACTTATCGGAACAAGGTCTCCCTACCCCATCTATTTCTTCGTTTATATTATTACCCCATGTGCGATACCAAGAGATGTACCTTCAAAAGACACTCAAAATCAAATCTCAAATACAATCAAAGTCGAATCTACCTATTGTCACTATCTGGTGTGAGTGAGACCCCGCAGAGTCTTTTCAGAACAAAACAATCATCCTGTCTCATCGTAGCCTCGCCCCTTGTTTACGGTACAACGGGCGGGGCTGGCATCGTAAAGCATAAACAAGCATGTTTGTAGGCACACCTCCGTGCGACTGTAGCATCCAAGTGCCCAAGCGCGTTCAGGGAGTGGCGGCTGACAGAATAAGAAAATAGGAAACGGAAGAAACGTTATTTGAGACAGAGTTTATGAAACCTTGTTTTAGTAAAACGAGGACCCTGAACATTCTTCGAAGTCAAACCCAGGAGAATCGCATAAATCATACTCAGTACGGGCTCGCCAAAATTGTTGCAACTGACGGCAAGAGGTGTATTGCAGCAAAAAGACTACCAGAAATAACCAAAAAAGGCGAAAGAATGAACTAAAAAACGCCGCACCATACGTTTGATGGTGTGTCCAGACGAAGAAACGAAGAAAAGACAGAAACGGAAGCAAAGAGAAAAAAGAGAGAATGAAAAGAAAAAGAAAAAACAAGTGAAAAAAATACACCAGGCAGCTCCATGTCACCCAAGTCGCCGTCTTCCCCTACGCACATCCCAGCCCAGCCTCTCACCTCTCACATCACCACACAGCACGAGTTCTGCTTCTTTGCTTGGGTGTAAAACATCTTGGACTGGGCGCTGAGGCCGTCGGACTTGGCGACGAGGTCGTCAATCTTCTCGCCGCGCTGGAGGACGCTCTCAATGGTCTTGTGGAGGACAATCTTGGTCTCGTCGAGCTGCTGCTGGATCTTCATGATGCTGTCGGCCTGCTGAGGGTCCTGGTACTTGACAATGTACTCCTTGAGTTCGGGGAAGCTGACGCTGGGGTGTTCGCCGGTGGCCCAGGCGGAGCGGGGGCAGGATGCCAAAAACTCGTCAACGACCTTGCCGAGGAGCTGGTGGGCGACAAGTCTGTTAAGTGGAGAGAGGAGAGGGGGGGGGAAGGAACGGAAAGTCAGTGAATGGCAATTGATTTTGATTTGATCGGGTGCGTGAGACGGAGTAGCGAACGCATGGGCGACTCACGGAGGATACGCCTGGTCGGAGATGATGATGCCGCAGATGCCCTCGCTGCGGCCGTAGGCGTGGAAGGTGTAGGACTGCTCCTCGACGTCCTGGCGCTGGCCGGCCTTTGTGCGCTCGGCGACGGTCTTGGAGAACAAGGTCATGAACTCGCCGATGCTGGTGCGGGTGAAGCGGGAGTAATCGGAGAGGTCCTTTTCGGCGACGAGCTCCGCAGACTTGTTCTGGCCGCCCTCGTTGCGGATGATCTGTTGGAAGAAGGTGTGTCAGTGGTGTTCAGGGCTGTGTATTGTGTATTGTGTATTGTGTATTGTTATTGCTGTCGTCCATCGTCTTCTGTCGACCATCGTTTCTCGAGATATGGACATACACCAATGTAGTAGAGCTTCATAGTGACGATGGGTCGGGTGGTGACGTCGTGGCGGTGAAGTCGGGGTTCGGCGATGCGATGAATGGAGGTGGTCGACAAAGAAAAGGGGTCGATCTGTAGATGGAGAGAGGGGAGCGTGAATGCGGTCAAAGTTCGTTGAGTCGCAGTCGCAAGGCGATATCGTCAAAAAAAAGATCGAAAAGGGCAGGAAGGAGGACGAGCGTTGGTTGCGAGAGTACAAGGAAGGAGCAAAGAGCAGGAGATAGCTGGCGGCGGTAGCTGCTATTACCTGTTCTGTCGACTTGGAGACAGACTGTATCTTGGGTTGAAACTCCGTGCAAGAAGGGAAGGAGAAAGCGGGGTGCCGGTCGCTGTTGCCCGCTGTTGGTGCGTGCTTCGGTGGACTTTACAGGTGCTCCTGCCGCTATCACATGCCCCTCGTCAGTGGCGGACTTGCCTCGTAGTAAGATACTCATAGCTCGTAGTGGAGGGGCCAGTTTATGCTTGTTCTGTTGGGGCAGGCGCGAAAGGCTGGACTCAAAGGCAAAGGCGGTGTGTTTGGGTAGATGGGTAGTAGGGCGCCAGCCAGAAAGAGCAAGGGAAGTTCCGCACGGCAAGAGCGCCTGTGGACTTCGCCAGTATCCACGCTGTCTAAAATTTCGACGTCTCCTCCTTTTTTTTTTTTTGTTTCCTGCTCTCTGATCTCGCTTCTTCTCTCTCAACAATGACGAGTTTGGCAAACACAAGAACAATTGAACTGCACAACACAACGAGCGCCGCCCATCGAAGCGAACATGTCGTATTGACGAGAATGGTATCTGCCTTGTCCAAGGCGCATTTTATTTTGATGCACTGGACTGAAGTGTTGGCACGCGATGTTTTCGGACTTCGACCTCGATTCGACTCAATGACGGATGCCTACATAGGCGCTCAATCTTTGGACGGCGTGTGGCTGTGTGTGTGTCTGTCTGTCTGTCCTTGCTTTCCACTTCCTCCTCTTCTCCTCTTCTTCTCCTTCTCTCCTTCTCCTTCTCCTTCTTCTCCTTCTTTACCTCTCCTCCTCTTCTCCTCTTCTTCCCACCCTTCACCTGCCACGACGGCCTGGCTTATGCTATGGTAACCGATTACTGCGTTCCCTACGTTTTCGGTGGTCTGTCGACGAGCGAACTTTGTGTTTGCTTGGATGGCAGAGATCAAGTTCTCTTTGAGTTGTTGACCACGATTAAGCCGGAGCACCACGCTCAGTCCACTTGTCCGCTGAGAGGCGGCAGGTGCATAGCTGGGGCTCGATTTGTGAGGGTCATACATCACTTTGCGTGACACTCTTGTCCTTCTTTGTTTTGTCTTGACAGTTTTGATTGATCTTGTTTCCATAGCGTACACCGTAACGTAACGTTTACCGTAAAAAAAACATTCAAAGCACATGCCATCCATAAATGCACCCGCAACGCCCGCTGACAAAAGCACTGCCCGTAATATTGCCCCATCTTCGCGGCCCTCTATTTCAGCACCGTGTGCGCTCCACGCATCTCCAGGTATTGCTCAGCCACGCCTTGCTGGAAGTTCCGGATCGCACCGAATACCTCCATGTTGTGGTACCGTAGACGCGTCTTGGGGTCTGTGTACGGCGCCGACAGGCCCGTGATGTCGCAGTACCGCTTCTGTGGTGCCAGACTCGGCGCGCTCTCGACGTTTGTGTAGGTCACGCTCGGTGCAGCCGCGCCAACGGCTGTGAGCGCGGCGGCGCCCGTAGCACCACCCGCACCGCCAGCGGGCGGCTTCAGACTCTTCTCGAGAACCAGTTTGGACAGGCTGCGGTTCGCCTGGGCCAGGTTGGGCGGCAGACCTCCGTTGTTGCCCGAGGTGGCGCCGCCAGCCGGCGTTGACGAGCCGCTGGTCGACAGGCCGTCGTCCTCTGCTTTCTCGTTCTTGGCAGCCGCAGCAGCAGCCGCCGCTGCGGCGGTGGCGGTGGCGGCCGCTGAGTGTCGTGACGCCCGCGGCGTGTTGACACCGCTGTTGTTCTCCTGGGGCGTCGCCAGAGCCGAGGCTTCACGACGCGACACGTCGCCCAGAATCGTCTTGACGTTCTTGTTGCGGCGCTGGTTCGGCTTCCACGACGGGTTGCGAAACGTCTTGTGGATGGAGTGGATGTCGCGCTGCTCGACGAGCTCGACGTGCGCTGCGTGCGCCGCAATCTGTTCTGGGGTTTGCGTGGACATGGTAAGGGTGCGTGGCTGGTCGAATGAGTGTGCCGATGTACAATGTCGAGGGGTGGAATGTCGAACTGAGAATGCAAGCAGACGACGTAGTCGTATTACAGTTACGACGTTCAACGCTACAGCACCACCACTCTGAGTCGTAATGACAGGAGCTTCCTGTGAGCTTCGCTGGCACGGCAGGCGAGCGGCCGCATTCTGCCGGAATACACCGCCTTATGGGTAACCAAAGTCCATGGACCCGTACTGCGCAGACGCGCATCGCCAATCGCCGCCGCGTCGGGGACCAACGACAATCTTGTTTATGCTCGGCAGTCGCTTCACAACTCGACCCTTCGGACCCTTTGCAAGCAAACACGATGGTATGTCAATATTGAGAGTGCATGGGCGTGTTTTACCCTTCCCACACACGAAATACACGCTAACTCGACACAGGAGAGCCCTCACGAGCATCAGCAGAACTTGCTTCTGTCGCGTATTATTACGAATGTTGTAAGTGAAAAGAAGAGGAAGGAGATGAAGCGATTGAGAAGAATGCGCCGAAAGGGTCGGAGGGGTCGAATGAGATGTGTCGAGACGGACGAGGGAACGACAACTGACACCAATTAGGAGAAACTTAACGAGGCTGTCATGGTCATGAACAAGGCGCTGCAGGTGAGCTCCTCTCAAGATTATGAAGACACGGCCGGCCCTCTTCTTTTTGGTGACCTCGTGTACTGACCTCGGATAGGACATCAACATCCAGAACATGGACGTCGAGCTGGTTGCCCAGATGTTCAAGAATTACCGCTCCAATGTCCTCTTCCATCTGGAAGGTGAGCTCATTTACGGTGGAGCACTACTGTTCTTATCTCTGGAAGCAAACCATTGCTAACTTCATTATAGCTACCGACAAACTATCTGAACCCTCATAAGAGCCGCCATCTACTTTATTTGCTGTTCTAACTTTTCTCTCTCTTTTACGACCGTTTTTTTCTTTCACTTGTCCTGTTTTGCCTGAATTCAACGAGTCATGATCCTTTGCGCTGGTTTGCTGTATAAATCGACTGTGTTTCGGCTGTGCTTCATGGGGAATAGTAACAGCTGCTATGAATGTCCAAATCAAACGTCCGGAAATCTTGTTGAGAGGCATCAATAGATGCAATTGTATCGATAGGCCGCCTTATTACAAGTACCAACCGACAACCACACGGACCGCCCCAGCGCCCTGACCGCCCTAACGTCACCGGAATAGCGCCCCTCTAGCAGCCGCAACCCCGCCAAAATGGCAGTCTCTAGTGGAGTCGGCCGGCCCAAAATTCTCAAATATCCTCAACGTCTTGAACATCTTTTAACATCTTCAACTTTCACCTTTACAACTCATTGTCCACCACACACCCACAATGGCATCCTCTACTTTATCACATCCTTCCCTCTTCCCGCCAATCCCTGCACCGCTCCAGCGCCTCTTTGACCGGGTGCCCCTCGTCACTTATCCGGCAAACGCTCTTCCTGGTGACGCCAGTCTGGACAATGCGGAAGATGCCAACTTCGGCATCGACGGCTCGAGAACGCTACCCACCCTCTACGTCTTTATTGACCCCAAGGACGCCGCTGCTGGACGCGCCAGCTTCAACCCGACGTGTCTGAAGTGGCAGGTACGTTGAGAGAAACGAGACGAGAAGGAGGAGGTTGTCTCGTGTCAAAGAGAACGCGAAGAATGACGACACCAACTCTGACTGTCCCAGACTTTCCTTCGTTTTGCCGACATTCCCGTGACCATTGCCGCCTCCTCCAACCACGCCTCCCCCACCGGTGCCCTGCCGTTCCTGCAGCCTGTCCGGAGAACGAGCGCCGCCGCGCCCCAGACAAAGTCGACACAAGAGCCGCCGCGGCCTATCCCAGCCCACGATTTCCCGACGTATGTTTCGACGTACGCCAAGCAGGCAGCGGACGAGGGCTCTTCGTCGTCCTCGTCAACGGCTCCCTCCACCCTCCGCGACCATCCCAAGGCGGCCGCCTACCAGGCTTTGCTGGATACCAGTCTGCGCCGCGCCTGGCTGCATGCCGTCTACCTCGATGCGATCCCGACACACACACACAGCCAGTCTGGCTCGAGCTCTGGACCCATCGCTTCGCGACTCTACGCCAACGCCGCCTCCACCTCGACATTTGTCCGCTCTGCCTTGGCCAGCCAGCTGCGCACCGCTGCCGCCGCCGAGGTCTGGGGCAGTAGCAGTGGCGCACAGGCCGTGACGGCGACGGCGACGGCGACGGCGACGGCACAGCTGTACCGGGATGCCGAGGCAGCCTTGACGGCACTGTCCACCTGTCTCGAAAGCGAGGGGGGTGAATTGTACTTCTTCGGCAGCAGCGAGCCGACACTGTTTGACGCGGCTGTGTTCTCGTACACCCACCTGTTGTTGGAAGACGGCGACGAGACGACTGGCGAGCCCCGCTTCCGGTGGCACAACCGGGTCCTGCCCGATCTGGTGCGGGCACACCCACGGCTGGTTGAGCACAGAGACCGCATTGTGGCAAGGTACTGGCCGAAACAGGGTGTGGCCGAAACGACAGAGAATACGCCAGCGCTTGATACAGCAGCGAGCTGGGTTCAGGTCTGATGCGAGACGGCGATCCGAGATCCGAGACGGTGATTCAAGCTGGCATGGCTAGTTGCTGCTCTGTACATCACCCCTCTTGTAATGATACCCATAGAAAATGTACATGTCACAGATCAACTCATCGTCTGCTTGTAAAGTGAGCGAGCTGTATTGTCTTCCGACGGCTTGGTGTATAAAGGGTTTGAGTAAACTAACAGCAAAGCAACAACTTAGAAAGCTACAAGAGAGGGCTGAAAGAGGGGAAACGCAATTTCGACGCCGAAACGGCAATTCCGGGAACTCCTTGATCTATAGAAAATGAGGGAAGAGGGGAAGAAGAGGGAGAACGAAAAGGCAAAAAGAAGGAAAAGAAAAAAGACGTATGCGCCCCTGAGTATAAAGAATTACTACTGCAAACTGTCATAAAACGAGGCAATTTAAGTAACGTGGGGATTCAAGAACAGTGAAGAGCAAGAGAACAAGACGAAAACAGGCAAACGGGAAACAAAGCAAGATGGAAAACAAGATCAAATGGGTCCCTTAACGTAAAAACCGAATAACAAAGTGGCAACGCCCAAAAGACGGAAAACACCTGGGATATGAAGAGCAGAGGAGACAAAAGCAGAAAACAAAAAACAGAAAGCGAAAAAAAAAACGTAAAATAAATGCAGCACTTATAAACACGGGCCGCTGCCGAGATATCACAAAGACGACTTCTGGATCTCGTCCAGGGAGTCCTGAATCGTCACGAACGCTCCTGGCCCGCCGGTCTGCCGCAGGTCTTCGAGGAGCACGCTCGTCTGCGCATACAGATTTTCCAGCGCCGACCGAGACGACTTTCCAAGGGATTGAAGGATGGCCGAATTGAGCTCCTCAGCAACGGTCACGCGGCCGCGCTGGTCCAGGAGATGAGCCACCTCTGGCTGCTTCAAAGGATTCGTATACGCCAGAAGCGAAAAGACCTCGTTAAGCTCATGGCGAATCTTAGGCCGCAAGTCACTTTGGAACTCAAGCTGAAGCTGCTGGCCGTACTTGACCGCATCCTGTACCAGCGCATGACCCGCCGGCTGGCCGTCTGCACCCGCAGAGGAAGAGGCGGTGCCGTCGCTGTCCTCGACCATCATGACGTCGTCCACATCCATCTGCGGTCCGCCATGGCCGTTCGTCTGCCTCGTGTCGTTGGCGCCACTGCCGTTCCCGTTACCGTTCGCATTGTTCGTGCCGTTACCATTGTTGCCGACAATATTGAGTTCAGCCTCACGGCGGATCATCTCAATGAACTTGCGACACTTGAGACGGAAGTGCACCGCCTCGTTCCGGTCCAGCACGGTCGGATAGTCGGCCTTGGTGAGTTCAAGGGCCCGGTCAATATCACCCTCCAGCACGGCACGCCGGATGCGTTGTCTCTTGTTGGCGTCTTCGTCGTCGGCAATGTTGTATGCCTCCACGGGCTGCTTCGGGTCAACGCTCAACGCAACTTTCTCGGCCTCAATCTCCTTGGCAAAGGCGCGCGCAGTGTCGACATAGCCGTCGTGCTGCAAGAATTGGAGAACCTGTGAATGTTAGAACGGTGCCACTGATATTCATAGACATTATGGCAACCTACCAGCTGCTGGACAAGATCTGTCTCGCTTGTGTCAGGTGCAAGCTTGTCAGTCCTGTTTTTATTAGCCATCAAAGTACAGTGGGCGAAAGGTATGATTGGACGGGAAAAAGTGACACACTTCGTCTTAAGAATCTGCTGCTTGATAGCTTGCTTCTCGCTCTGTAACACAGGTTTTGTTAGACACGGATCAAACCATAAAAACTGGAAACCAAGAAGACGAGTCTCGTAACAAGAAATCATAAAATGACAATGACAAAAGAAAGAAAGAAAAACTGCGAGAAGCGCTGCAGAAGCTCGACAACACTGGTGGTAGAGTTTGGTTGCTGGGGCAAAATACCAAGGCCCCTAGACAGAACTTGCCGCCCTATCGGCTTCCGAGAGTCAACCTTCTCGACGACGCCAGTTCGTCAAGTCTTGGATGGCTGCGGTAGAGAATACTCAGAGCTCGAATGTACGCCGCACCCGGGATGGTCTCTCGTCCAGCATCGAGCATACGGCATACGTCCGCGATGGGATTACGACCAGAATTATCGGATAGATCAGGACTACCCACTTCATAATCCAGGGCGTCATCGTCAGCCGGTGGAGCGTCATCCTCGGCCGGTGGAGACCGAGGAGGGTCCAGATCCACGCCTGGATTAGAAAGACTGTCTGGATTGTGTCCCGACGGTGCTTCGGATATCCCAACGCTTGGATTGGGATTCTATCCGTTGCCGCGGACATTGGCTGGGCGATTGATGAGCCGGCCGGAGTTGAAGCCGAGTTCGAAGCCGTCAAAAAAGCCGGCATAATAGCGGAGAAGGCGGCCGTGGTCGTTACTGTTGCCGTCATGGTTGCCGTCTCTGGAGTCGTCCTGGGCCATGGGGAATCGCCGGGTGGCAAGAGAGGCAATGGCGAAATAAAGGATGCAAAAAACAACAATGTAAGGCAGAGTGGGAATGAGGGATAGTAAATAAAGGGCAAGGATGCAAAGGTAGATGTAGGGAGGATGAGAACGCGGAATGCGACAAACTCTCGCAGCATCCATTCCACAATCATATAATGTTTGGTGGTGAATGTATGAGAAATGGTGGGGAAACGGGTGTGAAGCAAATTGATTGAGAGGAAAAGAGAAAACAACAAACGAGCAAAAGCAGGCAAATCAAGACAAAGTCAAAGCACGCGCATAAAAGGAGCAAAGCACAAAAGAGGGAAAGAGGGAAAGAGGGAAAGAGGAAGGAGGTTCCTACCTTCATGAGACCGTCAATGTCAAATATGAAAGGCACCTGCCCAAAGTTGACGCGTACGTGCTCGCCCAACTTCTTTAATCCTATGGAGGGAAAGAGCTTGGAGTTGGCCGCTCTGATGTCCTTGAATGCGGTGCCTAGGAAGGAGCGGTCAGTAAATTGTCGAAAGGGTGGCAAGGGGTGAGCGGACGACAACGAAAAAAACCAAGAAGGGAGACCGTGTCAAAGCCGTCCAAATATCAAACTCACCCAGATTTTCGCCATTTTTGGTGAAGAAGGCGGTGCCTGTCCGGAAGTTCACGCCGCAGCCCACAGTATCGGTAGGACCAAACGATTTACCATACGTCTTGCCGGAGCCATGGTCGGTGAAGACGTTGCCATCGTCGCTGTGATAGCCCCACGAACCAGGCTCCCAGCCAGGCGGGCGTGACAGCTTGGCCGTCGCCTCGGAAAAGCCAATACCAATCGTCGACTCTTCCCGCTTCTTGGAGAGAATCGTCACCTCGTAGTAGTAGATGCCGCACTGTGGTGGCATGTAGTGGTCGGCGCGCACGGAGCCGGCCTCTTGGGCATGCTGGTTGTGGTCTTTTGCTGACCGCGGGCCGACAAACTTGACTTCAAGGCCGTCCGACAGCACGTCCAGCGACGAGGCCTTGTCGTCCTTGTCCCAACGCGAAGGCAGAGGGGCAATGGGCTCTTCGTCGTCTGCGAGGCCGCTGCTGCCACCGAGACCGGTGCCGGATCCACTGCCTGCACCCTTCTCGACCACATCGTACGCGAGGCCACGGTGCGAGCCGGGACCGCCAATCTTGCCGTTGCCGAGACCAGCACCAGCACCAGCGCCGTTGTTGATGCTGATGTTGGTCAGGCTGGCGTAGTTGCTGAGGCCGTCGAACCCGCTGCTGCTCAGGGATGTGCTGTGAGGCCGGCCAGACAGGCCGCCGAGTGTGCCTGCACCGACCATCATGCCGCTGCTACCCGAGACGCCTGAGCCGCGTGTGGCAGTTGGTGGCTGACGCGAAAGGAGCTGCTGGCTGTCCCGCGAGGCTTGCATCTTGGCGTTGTACTGCTCTTCAAGGCGCTGGACGTAGACCGACTCGCGGAGGTAGGAGGGCGTGAAGAAGCCTGTGTTGTTGTTGTTGGGGACGAGGCCGGGCGTGTCGTAGGGAGAGGTGCCGCGCAAGAAGGGCTCAAAGGCGCGCGAGAAGGACGGCAGCTGGTGGCTTCGTGAGCCGAGCAGACGCAGCAGGGCGCTGTCGGATGCGTTGGTGGCGCCCCACATGGGGTCGGCATCGTTGTCGTCGTTGCTGCCGCCGCCAGAAAGGTTGCCGCTGCTGCTGTTATGGCTGCCGTAAGATGGCCGTAAGCTGCTGTGGTTGTTCATACCGTTGCTGTCGGAACCGTCGGCATTCGTGGTGTTGAGCAGTTGCTGGAAGGTGGCGCCGGAGCGTCCGTAGCCGCTGGGGCTGCCCGAGTTGCTAGCGGAAGCATAGGAAGAGCGTCGTAGGTTGAAGCCCGGAAGACCGGTGGGCAAGCCCGACGGATCAGGTGTGTAGTAGTTGTTGGACATTGTCGGATTAGGGGAGGGATGCAGATGTCCGACGGAAAGTCGTCTGGAGAGAAGGAGAGAAAGGGAAGGGTGCGTTGTCTCGGTGTCTAAAACGATCGATAGGATGGCGTATGTCTTGACGCTTCACTTGATGACAAGGCGAGGCCGATTTCAGCGATTCGATGTGAGATGCAAGATACGAGAACAACGGCAAGGCTTTCCAGGCTGGAGTATCAGATGGGGGACCGAGATAGAAAGTGCGGCGTCCCAAGGATAAGAAAGCAAGTAGAACAATGAAAGCTGCGAAAGGCTGACCCAGAATGCTAGGTGACAAGGTGTTGGGGTGATGAGGAAGAGGAGGAAGGTGCGAGGTCGAAAGAGGAGTCGCGAGACACGCAAATGGCAAATGCGGAGAGACTGATGCGTTCGGCTCGTGGGCTCTGCTGGCACCCCGGTTCGGCTGGGCCTAGGCTGTCAGTTGGTCGGCCAGTCGTCGAATAGCCGTGACCGTGCTGTTCGCTCTGAGGCCGAGGTTGTCGTGTGTTCTGTTATTGTGTTTGACTTCTTGTCGATGCGTCGGTTGTTAGTTGTTGGTGAAGAGACGTCGTTGAGATGTCCGCTCTGAGGATAGGCGTTAGAGATAAGCCAGGCACCAGACGGTTTGCTGGAAGCTTTCAATCGTGCGGTGTACGAAGTAGTAAGCGAAGGGGTGTTGGGGGCGAGAGGAGATCGCCAGGTATGAAAATGGAGGAGAAAGCTTCAGGGGAAGAAGATGCTCAAACGGAAGGAGAAGATTCGACTGCCTTTTTCGATGGCGGTTCGTGCTTGCCGTCCGTTGTGCTTAGACGCTGTCGATGAAGGAAAGAGGTGCAAGGTGCGGTCGCAGGTGCGGGCGAAGGCGCAGGTGGCGGGAATGGTCGGGGGTGGAAAGGGCGACTGGTGCGTAATAGCGGGTTAGTTCATAGCGGAGGTGGTTGCGTAGTGCATTTTACGGGGTCGTAGCGCTGCAGCTGGAGCGTAGGCTACGTAGCTACTGAGTAGGAAGGAGCGACAAATCACGGTATGGTGAGCAGACGGTTCCAAGACACTTGAGACGGCAGGAACAAGAGAATCGAGCAAACTCGAACAAAGATGAGTAGATGTTGGCCAAAAGTCGGAAGGCAGGATATTAGCTTCGCTCAAGCAGCTCTTTAGGAAAGAGCTACCAGCACTTCTGTCCCCTCCCCGTCTCAAGTCTACAAAGTGCAGTGCCGTCACCGGTCCGAGCACGCGAGGCAGAAGATCGATATTACCATTGTATCTTACAATGACGGAGAGCACTGGAACGGACCGCTTGTAGTCACCAACGATGCATTGTCGGGCTCTGGAGCGCAGTAATACCAGCTGGTCGGGCCTGGTCGCTGACGGAATCGTACATCGTACATCGTAGAGTGACAGTGGACAAATCGCAAGCCGTTTAGCGGGTACTTGTTGGGCGAGGCTATTTGCTGGCAGTTTTGCGGCACGAGCCACGGCAGAGCATGTACCTCTGGATCAACAAATAACAACCCACCAAGAAAGAGTAGGAGATCCATATTAAAGTGGGCCATTCCAACACTTGCAAGCAGAGGGCTGGAGGAGGGAGGGGGGTGGAGCAATTTGGAGCCACATCACGCCTGGGCTGGCCTTGCAGAAACAGGTCACTGGACCATATGTTCGCAGGATGGGCGAGAATGGGAGAAGGAGAAGCAGGCACAGCATGATATAGATGGAAAGCATTTTGGATGCAATCTGGATACGATACAATCTGACTACAATGATGGTTATTATGCAGATTGAAAAATGAAAGTGGAAAGTGGAAAGTGAAAAGAGCGCTCGACATCGCGAAGACAGTGTACGACGAATGCGATTCGTGTGAATGTTACAAGAGCTTATCCGCCAAAAATGAAAAGCCAGAGCCGTCCGAGTGTCTGGAGATAGTACCGGCTGTACGAAAAGCGGTGGACGACAATAGGATGTAGATGGGTACTGTGGGTAGGGTCGTTAACTTTTAATAGTTTAAGCATCTGCGACTTCTCTATTTCTCTTCATTTTCCCCGTTCCAGTAATACAACTCCGACCGTTATTGAGACGAAAGACATGCACAAGCTGATGACAAGAATAAGGAGTAGTGGAAAAAAAACATTTGCTTCAAAAAGACAAGACGCAGGCCTGATCGCCTGTGACCAACTCCCCTCTCTCTGACCAGATACCGCGTCAAAATCTTAAACAGACAAGAAGACATGATAGAATGATAAACAAATATAAGAGGGCGGGAATGTGCCTGGCAAAAATCGCCCAACGCCAGATATCAGACCGTGAAGAAAATCGAGACCGCAGTCGTAACTAATGTACACGCCCAGAAAAAGGAAAATCGAAAGAAGAAGAAAAATCGCTATAACGAGGCAAAAAAAAAAAAATGAGGCAAGGGGCCGAAAAAAGACAAACAAAGTAGAACGAAGAGCGACCTCATGCCGCGGCAGCAACGGGAGTCGCAGCCTCGGTGGCCGGCTCGACAGAGGGACTGGGAACGGCGCTGGTGTTGGCCAATTCGACGTCGCTGGGGGTAGCGGTGGCCGTCACATCACCGTTGGTGGCGCCATTGGTGTGGCCGTGGGTCTTGGTGTCCTCCTTCTGGTCTTTCTTGTCGCTGTTGGTGTGCTTGCCACCGCCGCCGTTCTCCTTGTTGCTGCCGTCGGCTGAGGCCGTAGCAGACGTCGTCTCGCCGCCGCCCTCGGTGTCGGTGTTGGCAGAGGTCTTGGGCGGTGCGCGCCAGCGAGGGATGCTCCACTGGACGCCAGTGAAGCTCTTGAGCTGGAAGCTGCCCTTGGCCCATTTGCGGCAGGGCTTGCCGGAGCGGTCGAGGGCGCGCAGGCCGGCGTTGATAGCGCCCATACTGGCCTTGGGCCCAAGCTTGTGCGCGCCGGCGGCAGATGCCTTAATTTCGACGCCGTCGTCACTTGTCAGGTTAGTACGGGCAACTGCCAGGATGAGTGAGGGGGATGTGTGATGGTGCAACGTACAGCTTGGCCTTCTTCTTCGGACCGGGTTTGCTGCGGACACGTGCAGGCGGCTGAGGCGTGTCGCCGTTGGCGCTGCCGGGTCCACTGGCCGTGCCGTCAACACCGGCTGCAGCGGCCGTGCGTTTCAGGCTGCCCTTCTTCTTGTTGGCAACGGCGCTGCTGTCATCGTCGGCGGTCGCGGTCGCAGCAGCCGTTCCATTGGGTGGTGCCATGGTCGAGGAGGCAGGTGTATCGGCAGCAGCCGCGTTGCCGTTGGGGGTGGCGGGAGTCGACTCGGACGCGTTGTCGTCTTTAGCAAACACGGCGTTCGTCTTGTTTTCCGGGGCGTCCTCGTCCTTGGTGGGACGGGGCGTCGACGGGGCGGGAGTGAGGGCGTCGGCGTCTGTGTCTGCGTCTTCGTTGTTGTTCGACTTCGCGTTCGACTTCGCGTTTGAGTTTGAAACAGTGCTCTCGTTGTTGTCCGGGAAGATAGCACGCAGCTTGTCGGGAGACACAGTCAAAGTGACGATGCCAGGGGCGTTCTTGTCCAGCTTCTCTGACCTCCGGCGGTCTTTCGATGACATAATGTGATGGGGGTGTGTTTGTGGGAAGAATAAATGGTCAAGAAGAGTCGAAAAAGAGTCGAGAGAAAGAAAATCGACACCAAGGGAGAGTCGAGCTATTGATTTGGATCGGCGGTGCGATAAAGAACAGAGTTCGTGGCCGTTATGCCGACGCTGATTATTGACAGCGTGTGATTGTCGTGTTGTGTTGGCTCTTTGGCCTTGTCGAAAAGAAAAGGCAATACTGACACGGTGCAGAGATGAGTCTCCACGAGAAACTCGTGCTGGTTGGAGACAAAAGGCTCTGGCACAGGAGCCAAAGACGGCTCCAACGAGAGTTCACTTGGTCAATCTCGTGGACGGTTTGACAGCCTCCGTATCCGTCTGATCGGTGGGCTGGGCGGTGAAGACGATCGCAAGATGGGCGCGACAGCAGTCGTTGTAGGCGACAGGGGCAATCATGGGGCGTCGCGGTGATACTTTTACAGTGGTAGTGATGGCGATGGCGTCGATGGTGATGTTTCTCTCGATGGGTTTGGCGACGATCAAGATCGTGCCGACGGGGGAAGGGGGACTGAAGGAGATTTTATTGTGGCCTGAAAAGACATCCTGGGGGGGGGAAGAGACTTTGGGTTTTGGGGCCATTCTCGCAATAGGAGCAGCCGGAGCGTGGACAGCTAAAAAAGGAGGGCGCATTTTTGATGGGTTTTTTTCTCTCGCCTTGTGTTCGCGCCGCAAAAATGCTGAATGAGGTTTCCAGGCGAGCCCGGAACGGGAACTGTGTAAGTTACGTGGTGGTTTGGCCCGTGGCAGCAAGTGTTTTAGTCTGGCAACTGGGGCCCGTGTTTTTTGTGTTTATTTTTGCTATTTAATTAATCGTAGTGCCAATAATACGCCAGAAGGCTCGATCTTTGGGCCTGAGGCAGAGAGTTGACCCACAAACGTGGAAGGAAACAGCCAATTATAAGCTCCACGATGATACCCAATTGAGACTAGCGCTCTTGTCTGGGCTGTCAGGGGTACACTGTGCCGGACATGTGCGAGGCACGGTAGCTACCTTGTACGAAGGCGTTTTGGTGATGATGTGCTGCCCTTGTTCAGTCGCTCTTTCCCTTTCCCCTCGCCCCCTTTCGTGGTTTTACCGCCTGGATTCTGCATTTTCTCCCTGCTTCTGTTGGGATTACGGAGCAACGCCTAGCAGCCAAGGAAAGAGCGCAAGACAGTCAGACAGGACACAGACACAACCCACCTTCGTCCTCTTTTTCAACTTGTCATTGCAGACCATTAGTCTCGCCAACTCCGGCTGACGCCAGGATGCAGTGGGTAGCTCAACAGGCTGGGCAAGATGTTCAGTTCGTGCGCTCGCTGTGGCGTGAGTGAGCCACATCTCACAGAACGCACAAGATGGCAATGAAGGACGGTCGTTCCTGCTGAACGGAGGCACGAAAAGCCAAGGAAAGAACGATCGTACGATGGAAACGACGAGGTCTTGTGCCCCTTCGCATCGAACGGAAAGAACACACCTGGGCAAACCGACCTAAGTCGCACAAACTCACCCCGGAGAAGAAGGAACGAGAGAAATGGACGGCAGAGGCGAGTTTTGAAGTTTGTTGGTTGACGGTGTCAGTCCAGTCCACACAGTGCCCACGGTCTGGCCTGGTCTTTGCTCATCGCGCTTTCTCTCACCTTTTCTACTTTTTTCGCGATAACCGCTTCATCCGGCAAATCGCTTGGAAGATAGCCCTAATAACGAGGGCTATTGCTAATACTTTGGAAACGACGTATTATGGCCTCTTTGCAGTGAGCGCCTCGTAAGATACCTCCCCTGCACTACTCCCCAGGCACAAATCGTCAGGCCGCCAAATGGCAATAGCGACCGCACGCCGCAGTTAAAAGGGAGGGAAAGAGGAGATGAGAAGAACGAGGAAGGAGCCGAGCAACGTCATACGGTCACAGTCCCCGTCTGAATCCGGTGGATCTTCAAAAGTACCCAAAGCAACGCATCTCTCTCAACGTTGGGCAAGACAAGTCGTCAAGTTCCTCCATTTGCATCTTTATATCCTTTGCGTTGATAAGTTACAACGACAACACGGGACGGAAGTACGGAGTAGTAGTCTTACGACGTACATGCGCAATCAGAGGGTCCTTCAGGTCTCGAGCGACAGTCTTCAATCATTCAAACACACCGTCAGAGTTCCCAACAATATTAGACAGAAAGCACGCGAAACGCACGGAGAACGTAAATTTTACTAGCCAAGGTCTAAGCTACATGCGGCCGTGCCGTCCGGGGCGGCTGCCGTCGCCACGGAACGTCCACCGCGGTCCTCCGGAGACACACGTGATACATCACGTGCTTATAGGTGTCATTTTATGTATTAACCTGCACCTACACCACTTCCTTCCTAATTGGGGTACATACACATCGCGGCTCCTTCCCTTAACATCTCTATCGTGCCAACCGCATAAAAACTTGTCAACAAAATTCTGTCAAAAAAATTTCGTCAACGCGCGCGAAGAGCAAAAATCACTTTAGCAGGTCCTTTCGACTGCCCATCAGCCAAGTCCGTATTAACATCATCAAAAAGTCGATTCCACTCTTCCCGCATCTTCTGTCGGTAATGTCTTCACCATGGCCTCGAGCCAACCCCCGAACACTGGCACCGACCGCCAGGCCGACAATATCGACAAAATCCCCCATATGAAATAAAGGGCATGATCTTGAAGTATCCTATCTACATATAGAGTACTAATATCACAGCCATTCGTGAGACAATTCTGTGTAAATGACCGCCTTCCAAGTGCGGCGCCATCGCCATGAGCGACGTCTACCGTAGCCGGGCAAAAGAACCAGGCACATATTCGACATAGCTTATTTTCAACGTCAAGCGTTTTTTTTTACGACGATATAAAGCGTGTCAGTCAACATCGCGTCCAATCCTTTCACCTCCTGTACAATCTCAAGACAGCTCAAGGATGCAATGGCCTCCGTGGTGTATGGCGGCAACTTGATCGACAAGGTCGGACCAGGTCAAGACGACATACTCAAGATTCGCCGTTGTATTTCCGTCAGTGAAGCCGTTGATGATTTGGAGCCAACACCACAGTATGACGCAACTTGCCGTTGACAGTGCAAGAAAGCATGGAGTTTGTCATTGCAATTCTTCTTTCTTATTTACCTATTGACTAATTTGCAGTGTCTTCTTGGTCTAGTCTTTTCTCTTGCATTGATTGAACTTGACAGTATGTTAAAGGGTTCCCTGGCTTCATTGTTTATTTACTTCCTCTACTAACATTTGATCAATCACAGCATCTGAACTCTCAGACTTACTTCGGAGCCGACACCTCTTTCGTCTTTCGTCCTGCCTACCGTCTGTCCTTCCTGGCAGGAAGCAGAGACGGTGCGAAACAGCGGTCGGATATTGGGCCTTTTGGGCGACTTAAGCGCGCACGCCATTGCCGGACGGGCTGATGAGACGATGCAATTGGGACCAAAGAGGGACCAGAGAAGGACAAGACGAGTGAGGAACAGCGAGAAAAAGACCGCACGAAACCTCACAGGGTTGCAATTTAGTGGCTGATGGCATGCAATGAGTTCCGAACCGCTCTGGCGCTTTTTTGGCACCTTTGTTTGACCCTGTTCCGCCCCCAAGCCAACCATTGTCGTTAGATGCAACTACAACCACGAGTGTCCGCCGCTCACAACTCGTTTAGTGCATCGCCGACGATACAATACTATTTTTCAGCTTCCTTTTTGTGCCCTCTCCTGGCAACACCACTGTACTTTCGGCCGACACGGGACAAAATACCATTTTGTTCTTCTTGAAACTGCCTGGCTGTTCAGTCAGCGATATCGTCGTCAAGCGGCTACAATGACCCGGAATTCACGAGGTAAGCTCACAGGCGATGATGTATTTACTTTGTCTCTTGGCTATTCGACTTGGCAACTAACATCGACTGCCGGCCTGCCGATCACCGTCTTCGATAACAACCATATTCAAGTCGACCCAACAACGTTCAATAAGAAGCGAGAACGGACAAATACGGCCTGTGTGCGCTGCCATGAGCGCAAGATCAAGTGTGATGCGGGTAAGTTGCCGGCTCTCGGTGATTTAGACGGTGATGGCATCTGACCGACCAGCAGGCTCGCTGCCAAACAGCACACCATGTAGGGTACGTGTGAGCTTCGCTTCCTTTTATTGTTAATAGATGAGATACTGACACAGCCAGAACTGCGTATCAGCCGGTGGTGCATCGTGCGTGTAAGTGAGGCTTCGACGAGGCACCCATCGCTAAGATTATATATGTTTTTCTGACCCAACAGAATGCAGGTTGACGGCCGAACACGAGCTGGTCCGGTCCAAGCTATCCTGGACAGCAGCAGTAGCAGCAAAAACCATGGCGACAGCTCACGCGATGGCGACGATAATGGCGACGACGACGAGGACGGTGGCGGCGGCGGTGGAGGGAGCAGCATCAACGATGCCTCTGAAACGACACAATCTGTGTCCCAGTCCGCCTCACACTTCGCTCCACAGGTTGCATCCCATGCCTCCCACTTAACGCGAGGTCCCGCTTCACCAACTCGCTCACTGCCGCCGCCGCCAGCCTCCGCATCGGCACTTCTACTTCCACGGCTGCCCAGTCCGGCTCCACGCGCACCAGCAGATGTGCCCGTGAAGCGGTTTGAAGCGTATGTTGAGGACAACCTGGGGACCTACGCACCATCATTTCGGTCTTCGAGGGGTGGTGGAAGCAACGATATGAGCACGGGCACAAGCGGTCCATCTCAGACGGGCAACAACAACAACACATCAGCTTCCGATGCTGCACTTGCTGCGGCTGTCCTGTCTTCCTTCACACCAAGTGCCACCACACACGATAGTCACAGCAACAACAACAACAACAACAACATTAACAACAGCAGCAACAGCAACAATGATCCCTTCCTGGGAGCAAGTGTCAATTCTGTATCCAACGTCAATCCCTACGCTGGCGGCAAAAACTACAGTGTTGACAGCACAGCATATACAGACCGAAACTATCAAAACGGACACGCAAGCAACAACATCAACAACAACCAGCATACGCCGGCATCGTACACTGCCATTGGGACTGGGTCCGGAACGGCTGCTGGTGGTACCGGTGGCGAGCGAGTCGAGGTTGAGATGGGCGCACGGGCCACACTCGACTGGGAATGCGGGGTGACAGATCTGGACACGGCCGATGTTGACTATCTGCGAGCCAAGGGCGCCTTTGACCTGCCGTCGGCCGACCTACAAGCGGACCTCATTGACGCCTTTTTCAGTGATGTCCACCCGACGTCACCCGTTGTCAATCGATGGGCGTTTCTGGCCGACTTTCGCGCTGGTCGCCGACAGAGCCGGCTGCTTCTTTTTGCCATATTCACAGCAGCTGCCCGTGCCTGCCGCAACCCGGCTCTGCTGGACGCCCGTGGAACCAACCATGCAAGTGCTTGGAAGTTCTATCGGGCAACTAAGGCACTGCTGTACACGGGGTACGAACGCAGCCGGCTGGTAGTGGTGCAGGCCTTGCTGCTGATGACCTGGAGGTGGGACAAAAAGGACGACGGCGGGCGCAGTATGCGCAGCTGTGCCGTGGATGCCATCAACACAGCCCAGAGTATTGGGATGCACCGCTGGACCAATACCCACGACAGCGAGATGCGTCCAAGGCCAACGTCGAACTCGGTCTGTGGAAGCGCGTCTGGTGGTTATGCGTCAACCGCGATGTCGGCGTCGCCGTGGCCCATGGCCTGCCGTGCATGTTGTCGCTTGACGACTCGGATGTGCACCCATTGACGCCTCACGACTTCAACGAGGACCCGAGCGGCGCTGCGGGTGGGCAGTGGGCAAGCTACGGCGAGGTTGAGGTGCTATTCATGATCGAGCAGACCCGTGTCGCCGAAGCACTGAGGCACATCCACAACCAATACTTTGTGCAGCAGAAACTACAGCTGCGGCTAACAGGGTCGATTGCAGCCAGAGAAGAGCAGCTGGGTGGCTCCTTTTCGGGGCGATCAGTCCATCAACACAGCAGCCATAGTGGCCACGGTGCGGCAGGAGACTCACATGCAGCCCCCGCCTCCTCCACGTCTGGTCCTGTTGGTCTTCGTCCGGACAACTACAATGACACCGGCTTGCGTCTATGCAGAGAGCGGCTGGCCAACGCGCCGGCTGCCGTGCAGTAAGATGTTGACGACGTGCAGGGCCACCGCTTCTGGCTGGCCTTTCTACACATTCTCAACTAGTACGTCGTACGCAGCCTCCCAGCCCTTGTTTTGATTGCTCCACTGCTGACATCTTAGCGGCAACATCATGCTCCGCTTCCGCGAGGTGTCAGTATCACACCCACAGACACCTCGTGCCGTTGCTGAGCACCAGTACGGCAAGGCCCGTGGCATCGCTGCCGCCACCATGGTCAGCAAAATCATCCGCAACATGCGTGCCCATGGTCATCTGTTACGGTGCACGGGTCAGTTGACCAACTCGCTCTTCAACTGCCCTTCTTGATTGAGGGCCACCTCGCAGGCGCATCCAACAACTCTGCCGTCCGCAACGATGCCCGCCGCAAGTACACGCTGTGCCTCAATGGATGTGTGACCGGGCGGCACGTCCAGGCGCTGTCAAGCGTGGCGCGGCCGTCTTGTCAGCCAGCGACGTGCCCGTGGGCCCAGAATCACCTGTTCCGCGCCCGCTAACGGAGGCCAAGATCCAGGCGTGCATCAACGACTACCGGCAGGCGGCGATCAACGCCATCGTGGCTGGTTTTGATGGTGTCGAGCTGCACGGTGCCAACGGTTACTTGCTGGATCAGTACACACAGGACGTTTCCAACAAGCGGACCGACTCGTGGGGCGGCAGTGTCAAGAAGCGGTCGCGGTTTGGTGTGGCCGTGGCGACGGCTGTTGCAGAAGCCATTGGCGCCGACCGAGTGGGCTACCGTGTCAGCCCCTGGAGCCGGTACCACGGCATGCGCATGGAAGACCCCGTGCCGCAGTCTACCGACCTGGTGACGCGTCTCAAACCTCTGGGGCTGGCCTACCTGCACGTCATTGAAGGCCGCGTGGAGGCCAACGCCGACCTGCCGGCACACATTGTGGCCGAGCCCGTCGACTTTGTGGCGGACATTTGGGGCACGACGTCGCCCCTAATCTTTGCAGGTGGCTACAATGCGCAAACTGCACGGGAGAGAGCGGACAGTGAACAAAAGAAGGTGGAAGATGGCAAGGTACGGGAGGCCCTGGTTGCGTTTGGCCGCACGTTTGTGTCGAACCCGGACTTGCCGCGGCGGGTGCAAGAGTGGGTGCCAGTGGTACGGCTCAACCGTGATCCTATTTATGAGGTGGAGTCGCCAAACAGATATACAGACTACCCGTTGTATGTGGAGGAAGAGACTGAGGGCGACGGCGAGAAGAAGACAATTGTCAGGACGGGCAAGGGCCATGAGTGGCAGCAGCGACAGTGGGCGTTTTGGCTATCAACTGAGCGGCGGAATAGACAAAGGGCAAAAGGGCAAACAGGCAAAAATAAATAGACAGTAACGAGCATGCAAAGATCGACCTGCAGAACATTGTGAGCAAAGCCCCGTATAGTGAGAGGTAGCTACCGTACATGCCGATAGTGTGAGTAAAGTGCGATATTCTCCACATCAGCACATGTAACTCGATGAGTCGGAGCAACCACCAACTGCAACCACCAATTTGCCATCTACAACAACCACCACATTCGCGAAAGTCCAAACACACTATCACACAATCACCAACATGGCCTCCCCTGCTTCTTCTTCGGCAGGCTTCGCCGTGGTGTCGACGTCGCCTGACATTCGCATCTTCTTTCGATAGCCAAAACGCCATCTCATCGACTCTTGTGCTCTGCTTGTGTTTGTGATCATTTTTGCTGTCTTTGCTGTCCATTGTTCGCTCCTTCCGTTGTTTGCTCACTACGCGTTCGGGCGGCGACGGTCGAGAACGGCTTGTGCCGGCATCCGCTCGGCGTTACCCGATTAGGCAATTTGGTGTTAGTGCTGTAGCGGGCCCTGTTGCGCATGTCTCGTAATTGGCGCCACCGCCCCAGTGAGTGCGCCAGCGGCCACCAACAGGCCCCCAACGGCCTCCATTGACAGAAAGCAGTCAAGCGGGGGCTCCGGCAATGCAGCCCGTTTGAGGAGTTCCCAGACGGAGCGCAAAGAGCGAGAAGAGAAGATGAAAAGGAGAGAAAGTGTACTGGTGATGTGTGTCAACATTTCTACTTGTGTAGCGTCTGTGTAGTTTTGTCGACATTGTTAATTTTGTTTTCCCACATTTGCCACATTCGGCCTTGACCATCTGTTGACTTTCCAAACAGAGAATCAACACTTTCCAACAAGCATCATGACTGTCTCCAACGGCACAAATGATGTCAGCACCAACGGCGCCTCGACCTCCTCAGGCACAACGCACGACTTATCCGGCTCACTGGTGCGCACGGCGCGGTGGGACAAGAGTTTGGATCTGACGGGCAAGAAGGTCGGTGTCATTGGCTCGGGCGCCACGGGCCTCCAGATTGTCGCGGCCATCCATCCGCACGTCCAGTGACTCGTGTCCTTCAACCGCTCACCGACATGGATTGCGCCCGATTTCGCTTGGCAGCTGGCCAGCGAGGGCCGCGAGACGCGCTACTTGGAAGAGCAGCGCAAGGAGTGGCGCGAGAAGCCCGAGCTGCTGCGCGCGTACTGACGCAACATTGAGGACGCCATGAACGCGCGGTTCCCCTCCTTTTACAAGAGCTCCGAGGCACAGAGACAGGGCCAGGCGTTTGTGGGCGCGGCCATGCGCAAAAAGCTCGAGAGCCGGCCCGACCTGGCGGAGAAGCTGATCCCCACGTTTGAGCTGGGCTGCCGCCGTGTGACGCCCGGCAACGGCTTTCTGGAGGCCCTGGCGGCGCCCAATGCGACCGTCGTCATGGCGGGCATCCAGCGGGTTGTGGCCAATGGTGTCGTCGACAACGAGGACAGCCTGCACGAGGTGGACGTGCTGATCTGCGCCACGGGCTACGACACGACGTTTGTGCCGCGGTTTCCCATTGTCGGCCTGAACGGTGTCAACCTCCAGGACAAGTGGCGCAACGAGGGGGCGGCCGCCTACCTGTCGGTGGCCATCTCTGCCTCTGGGATGATGCATGAAGTAGGCAAAGGCGCCGGCAGGTCCAATGAGTCGATCAAGTTGAAGATACAAAGACGGTAAAACAAAGTACAAGTATAGCGGTCAAAGTGCAATACACTACGTAGCGAGTCAAGTCAGCCATAAACATTGTGTTATCTGTCTCGTGTCCAGGCGGCTAAGTCGACAATGCAAAAAGTAAAGTCACAAACAGATTAAGGTCATTTTGCAATCTATTCACGAAATTCATCTGCGTCTCTGAGTCTCTGCCATGTCTGCCATGTCTGTCCTATTTTTTGACCCCACTCGCCTCCTCTCCCTTTGACTGGCCCCCTTCCTCGGCGTCGTGACCAAAGAGCCAGTCTCTCTACTCCTTGTGGCCCCAGATGATGGAATTCTTTACATTATCCTGGACCATAGCAGCGTCTCTCTCCTCTTACTGCGGACCATCCGGCAAGTGGTAGGCAGCCTGCAGTCGGCGGCCCCATCTCTATATAGCCGAAGCACGCGGCTGGCGGACACGCTCGTACGTCTTGATGGCCTCTACCAGGGTCGCAGGCGTAGCTCCCTGCAACGATGTGCGGAGAACAGCTGCGTCCTCACAGGCCATGGCAGCGCCCGAGGCCGTGTAGGGTAGCATCGGGTGCGAAGCGTCGCCCAGAAGCACGGCCTTGCCAGAGGGATGGGCCCAGTGGTCCACCGTGTCAAGATCGTAGAGACGCCACTTGGGAGACCCTTTGCCGGTCAGGGCCGCCAGTTTGCGCACTCGTGGCTCCCACGTGGCAAACCGCTCGACCAGCTCGGCATTGTCGTCAACGACGAGTTTTGTCTCGTCCTCGGCGAGCTTTTGGTCGTTCATCGTCAACTCGGCCACACAGAAGACGACGTTGTAGATCTCACCGCCCGCGGACAGCGTAGCCAGTAACGTGAGCATCGGGGCCACACCAGGAAGAGACCCAGGGCTGGGGGACTAGGTCACGCATGTCCGGGTCGGACAGCATGTCCTGGCCGGGGACGAGCATGCGGTAGGAAATGTCGCCGGTGTCGACGGGAGGCAGGGCATGGTCCTGAAACACCTCGCGGGCTTGGCTCTGGACGCCGTCGGCCACAACCAGCAGGTCGCCAGCCACTCTGCTGCCATCCGACACAAGCGCGTCCCAGTCGTAGCCATCGACACGGCGGTTGGCCTGAACATTGGCACCCAGTTCTCTTGCTTTGGCCAGAAGAACAGCATGGTCGTCGGCACGGTGGACCATGAGGTAGCTGCCGGTCTCGCTGTCGTCCATCTTCACGGCTGCTCCCTACCACTTCTCCACCCGAGCCGTCGGCCTCACGGTTCTCTCGCCCTTTGTGGCCAACATTATCGGCAACTTCGTCCCCGGCCCCGTGGCCGATTGGCTGGTGACGTACATGTCCCGCAAGAACGGCGGTGTCTACGAGCCCGAGTTCCGCAATGTTCTGTGCATCCCCGCCTTGATCACGGGTCTCGCTGGCTACTGGGGCTTCGGTCTGGCCAACCTCTACAAGATCCACTGGTTCGTGCCCGTCTTCTTCTTTGGCGTTGCTGCCTTTTCTGGCTCGATCCTGGCCCTCGTGTCCAGCACCTATCTGCTGGACTGCCACCGCAAGCATGCCCAAGACACCTATGCTGCTGTCACGCTCGTCAAGGTCGTCATGACGTCTGCCATTGCCTTCTTCATCAACACGTGGCTGGCCAAGTCCGGTCCTGTGCGTGTCTACTTTATCATCGGCACCATCCACGGCATTGGCTGCATCTACGGTCTGGTGCTCTACGTCTTTGGCAAGAGCATGCGTCTGGCCGTCCATCAGAATGCCTTTATTCAGCGTCATCTGCGTTGAGGTGGTGTAGCAGGCAGTTGGAGAAGCGCTTGGTTGTTTAATGGACGTGTCTCAAGACTCCCCCACTTTGTTTGAATAATTTGTTTACTTGATTATGAATTTTATTCTTTATAATTGGATGGTGATTACTGATTTAAACCTTTATCTTTTCCGCTTTCTTTTTTCCTTTCCTTTCTTATTCCATTTTTATTTCTGTTTTTCTTTGTCCTGAAACTACTGCAAAGAGTGTCATGGTAAGACAGAGTTTACAAGAATACTCACGAGATAAGGCTTGTATCTCAGGTCATCCCAAGATCAGGGTTGTTTTTGCAGCTCTCATTCCATCTTTGATCCTCGTCGTCGACTTACACCAAACTATATGTGGCCTTACCGGCGAGGCTAGATAATGCTTTTAGCGTTTAGATTGCGGCGAGGCTGTGCAAATCATTACATCGTACAGTGACAGCGCGGCAGGCGTTTAGGCCTGGAATGGCCTGTGGCGGCTGCGCTAGCTGCATTCCAATGGAAAAGACCTCGGGCGGGTTGCTCTTTCCCCAGCGGCATGTGGTTGCCCGCTCCACTTATTTCAGGGGAAGCAAGGGCCTGCCAGCCTGCGCACAGCGTAAACTTTAAGCCGTGGTGCTGATTGGCGGGGGTCGCTGCTTCCACTTTCCTTTGGAGAATGTCGACTGTCATTTTAGCGTATCCCGTGCCTGCCTTTTCTGCCCTTTGCTGCCAATTTGTTAGCATCGTGTTCTCTGGCCTCTTAAAGCTGACGCGTGACGTCTTTCCTCAGCTTCACTTTTGGTGGCTCTTCACCCTTATTCGCAGTCTTTTGTCCCAACTGCACCACCCCGCGCCGACTGAGCGCCCACACTCGACCATCACACTCGACCACCACAGACACGCCATGGTCTGGTCCTCTCGCTTCTGACATTGTCGTTTCCTCTCCTTTCTTGCCCTTCCTTTTGGCGAACTGACGCCAACTTTCGCCCGCCATGTCGCTCTTTTCGTTTCTTCGCAGCATCTACGATGTCGACACCCTCGATACCCGCTTTACCACCCCCTCGACCGTGCCCTACAAGTCCGACACTCCTTCGTCCAAAGCCACCGGCCGCAATGGTTCATTGGGCCACGCAGACAGCCGTCGCGATGCGGCCGCCGAGATTGTGAAGCGCGCCGAAGCGTCCAAGTGGAGGACACCTGAGTTCTTTGTCTACTACTTTATCTTCTTGACCGTCGTGCCCTACATGTTCTGGGTTGCCTACGACGTGTCGCGGCGTACGTTTTCAACGTATTCACGTTTTCCCGGGAAGCTGGCCTTGTTTGACGTCCACAGTTGCTAACGTCTGCCTAGCATCTGATCCGCGTTACTCCAAATATGAAGACAAGCTCGCGCCTGGCTGGATTCCAGGACGCAAAGTGGTATGTCCTTGTCCCAAGAGCACGTCGGCCACATCCAATGCCTCTGCTAACCCTCAACCCTCCCCCAGGACACGTCTGATGCACAATACCACACGTTCCGCTCCAACCTGCCTTACATGGCCCTCCTCCTCCTCTTCCATCCTCTCTTGCGCAAAGCTTGGAACGCTGTCTACCCGATCTCGACCTCGACCTCTGCCTCTGCCTCTGCGTCGACGTCCTCCCCGACCCGCGCCCTCACGCCCGACCAGGCCCAGTCCCGCAAGGAGCAGCGCCTCTCCTTTGACTACGTCTTTGCCTTTGTTTTCTTGATTGCCTTGCACGGCATCTCGGCCGCCAAGGTCCTGGTCATCCTCTGGATCAACTACAACCTTGCCACTGCTTTACCGCGCCAGTACATCCCTGTGGCTACCTGGGTCTTCAACATTGGCACGCTCTTTGCCAACGAGCTGGCCGGCGGCTACCACCTGGTGAACGTGGCCTCGCTGTTGAGTGAAGGCTCGTGGGAGCCCATCTTCCATGCGACCGTCGAGGGCCACAAGACGGCCACGACACTCGTGAACTGGGGCGCCTGGCTCGACGGCTTTGGCGGTATCATGCCGCGCTGGGAGATCCTCTTCAACATCACTGTGTTGCGCCTCATCAGCTTCAACCTCGACTACTACTGGAGCCACGGCGACCGCGGGTCCAGTCCGCTGGAGGTACGTCCACAACCCACAGCCCAAAAACCCTCGCTGTATTCTTCTTCTTCTTCTCATCCTTCTTCTCGTTCTTCTTATTCTTGTTGCCACCATGTGCGTGACCTAACACCCCCAGAAGAAGCAGCTCGATCCCGCCAACCTTTCGGAGCGGGATCGTGTCACGATCTCCGCGCCCCCGCAAGACTACTCTTTCCGCAACTATGTCGCCTACGCCATCTACGCCCCGCTCTACCTGACCGGCCCCATTGTTTCCTTCAACGACTTTGTCCACCAGGCCCGCTACCGCCCGGCCACGATCGAGGGCCGCCGCACTCTGCGCTACGGTGTGCGCTTTGTCCTGTGTCTGCTGGCCATGGAGCTGGTGCTGCATTATGATTATGTCGGCGCCATCTCGCAGTCCGGTCCCAACTGGAGCTCCTACACTTCCGCCCAGCTGTCCCTCTTGTCCTTTTTCAATCTCCACCTCATATGGCTCAAGCTCCTGCTGCCCTGGCGCCTCTTCCGTCTCTGGTCTCTGCTCGACGGCGTCGACCCTCCGGAGAACATGCTGCGCTGTGTCAGCAACAACTACAGCACCCTGTCCTTTTGGCGCGCCTGGCATCGCTCCTACAACCGCTGGCTCGTCCGTTACATCTGGATTCCGCTTGGCGGCTCCAGCTTCAAGTCCTGGGTCGGTACCGCTCGCTCTCTGCTGACGTACATGCTTGTCTTTACCTTTGTCGCTCTCTGGCACGACATCCAGCTGCGCCTGCTGATCTGGGGCTGGCTGGTCGTCTTGTTCTTTGTCCCCGAGGTTCTGGCCTCGTTCCTCTTCCCGCGCCGCCGCTGGGCCAACCGTCCCACAGCGTACCGCATGCTCTGCTGCGCCGGTGCTGTCATCAACATCCTGATGATGATGAGTGCCAACCTCGTCGGCTTTGCCGTCGGCCTCGATGGTTTGCAGAGCATTGTCCACGGCATCGTCCACGACTGGTCTGGGTTCCTCTTCTTGATTACGGCGTGCGGTGCCCTCTTTGTCGGCGTGCAGGTCATGTTTGAGATCCGCCAGTCCGAGATGCGCCGTGGTATTCTGCTAAAGTGTTAGGAGGAACGCGGGAGAGAGGAAAAGCGGATTGCATTCAGTGTATGGCTATGGGTTTCTTTTCATTTCTTACTGTTCGAATTTAGGTTATTTTGCCAGCCGCCATGACTTGGCTGACTCACATTATCACGGGAACATTGGGAGCATTTGCTGTTTGTTTTTTCTTGTATATAGTTTTGTATTTTTGAGTTTTTGAGAGTCTAAAATTCTGCAAAAAAATTCACATAGTAATTCACATATTTTGGACACGCTTAGCCTTTCTTTTTTGTCGTGCTTTCTGTGTCACCAAGCCACAAGTTATCTTCCTTTCCCGTTCGGCCTTGTATCTCGAGACGTACCGTTCGTTACCTGCCACTTTTACACCCGTCATAATTTTGGTACGAGTAGCTATAAACGTGGACCAAATATCAAAGTGCACGTAATGCACGCAATACGCAAATGCACTTTCCCTCGACCGAGAGCACGCGTTCAACGAGACATACGTATGGTTAGTGGTTGGTTTCTTTGATTTTTCTTCAGCAGCCACATTTTACGTGCGTGGCTGGTAAACTACACTTTGCATAATTCTTTCCAATAGTCTCGATAGCTTTTTCGTGTCCGCCAATACTTTTCAGCCGTTCAGCTAGACTACGAGTGATCCAATAGCCTCTTGATTGGGCTCAGCCGAATGTGAAGGGCATCTGCAACGAATGAAAATGAAAAGAAAAAGACATTGCAAACCAGATCCTAATCCTTCAGCCCATTCTTGTTGGTTTCTACTGTGCACCTGTCAGAAAGTTGGGATTGAGGTTGGCAGCACACAGACGGACTCATATTTTTGTCTAATACAAATGCTAATCAGTAGTATGGAGTTCTACACCATGCAGAGCCATTGACACATTGCATCTTTCCCTCCATTTGTTACACTTGTCTTGACTTTTCCTTGTTTCATACCATTTTTCTTATTAGTGGGCCGGCCGTGCCGTGCCTCGGGGCTGAAAAACAGGTAAAAGCCACGAGAACAGACCCTAAAATCGTCTTATTATCATCTCGACTTGCATCGACGCCACGAGAACAGACGCTAAAACCGTCTTGATATCATCTCGAATTGCATTTAGATTTGGAAAAAGTCCCCCCGAAAAAGAGACTCGGCCCGTCCGTGCTCCGGTGTTGTCTCCGGGCCACAAAACCAAAGTACAAAAAGCACGAAAAACACAAGGAGTGCAAAAGAATTGATACCATGAACTGTGTTGAAGAAGAGTTTTGGGGATTTCCAGAAGAAAACGATGTAAGCCGGACCCAGCCATAAGCACAGAAATAACAGCCGCCACTCTAAAATGTGCTGTACACTTGACAACATGGCCAACACCGCCGGCCCAGCACAGTCCAGTCCGCTGTTTCGTCTTGTGATAAAAAAAAGAAACGCAAATACAAGAATCAGGCAAGGTTGAAGATTCAAGAGCCGCTTCGCCTCAAAAGGGTATCGACCCGGCCCCGGACCAAGCACAATCGTAGTGAGCAATACGACGAAGACAAGGACACAGACGCGGTGGGAACTGTCAATTTTTTCTTGAGACGACGAAACACCCGTGGTCCGGTCTGCGATATCAAAAGACACAGAGGCACAGATTCTCACCAGAAAAAAACACGCGATCAAGGTGGGTGGGATATCTCTTTCAAATTGAAGCCGTATTGTTGGGACTGAAAAGTAGCGAGAGACGGGCATCACGAGTCTTGACAAAAGGGAAAGAAAACTGGGAGAGAGAGGGAATACCGTGAGAAGAAAAAGCAACTTCTGCCAGGGTACTGAGTAGTTGTTAGACGGCTCCGGACAGAGATCGTAGGTGGTCCGTCCTCATCCTTGTGTTGCGCAAAACACGGGTCCATCGTCCGTCGTTCGCATCGTGAAACATGCGACCAAGCTGTTTTGAGGCAAGGCTGCTTGTTGACTTTTGCGCCTGGCCAGATCGAGCAAGGCTAAACGCAGCTAGACGGTTCAGAAACCCAAAAAAGCACCACGAAAGCACCATCATGGCCTGAATCTGGATATGAAAATCGAGACGGCACGGTCCATTCACTTTTGCGTCGGTGGTTTTTTTTCTGTCCTATTCTCTGTTTCCCCATATTTAGTCCTCTGTTTCCTTTTTTTTACTGGTTTGCCGACTCCATACCTTCTTATTTCTTCCCCTTGGGACTGGGTCCCGCTCTGCAAGCCTCTCGCTTCTGTTTCATGATGCAGCCACAATGTCTAAATAAAGAAGCACGGGGGGAGGGGGTCGGGGTTAAGGAGGCTGAAGATTCGGTGACGATGCTGTACATGTAATTGACGGGACGGGCGAATGTTATCGTCCTGATTTCGCCGCTTTTGCTTGTTTACTTTAATACCGTCTTGTCCGCTCCCCTTGCCCTCCACAGCGGAAGGGTCTTTTAAGATTGTAGGACCACTACATCGCGCACCACCAACATAAGGCCCGGCGACGTGCCGCGAAGCTTTTCTCTGTCAACACTTTCCCTTTTCCCATCTTCAAATGACCGCGGAGCACGGAGCACGCTTCTAATTTATTCTCCCCTCGTCCTTTTATCTCTACTTTAATTGTTGCCTAGCAAGAAGCTTGGACGCGATTGGGATAATATTCATATGTCGAGAAAACAGGCCGGGAAAACAGGTCGGAAAAACGGTCGAGAGACTGATGACGGACGGTAAACTCGGATCAGACGGGCTGCTGCTGGTCGAAGAAAACGACGAAAAGAAGGAATATGGAAATGAGTGGAGAAAGTGTACACTTCGACCTCTTTGACATTGTTTTTACATTATCATTTTCTGCTGTCTTCTGCCTCCTTTTTGAACTGTTCTTTATTCCCGCATCGACTTCTTTTTTTTTTTTTTTTTTTTCTTTTTTTTTTTTGCGACTGCAACTTCGGCTGCATCTTGCTCAGTGAACTTGAGTATGTTGTTCTTACAAGATGCATCAAGCTCCTGCTGCAAAGTCGTATCGGCTGTATGGTGGCCCTGATGCCGGCCAAGCTAAGGGCATATAAATGGGTTTATTATTGTGCATGCGCGCGTGGGAGTGAGAAACAAGGCAGAGAAACAAACAAGACCGGAAAAAAAAGGAACGGGATACTACAGAACCACAGACGTCTTAACAGATGCATTATTGCAATTAAAGTGCACTCCAGCAACACCGTGGGATGGGAAAGGCCTCGCTAAGAAGAAGAACAGGAAAAACAACAAGAGGAAAAAGAAGATCAGGAAAAAAGCCTCTGAAAGACCCGAGCCTCTTTTTTTCTTCTTTTTTTTTACTTTTTTTTTTACTTTCACCAGATAGCCCCCTGTAATCTCCCCTCTTCTGTGGCCGCCCATGCACCTGGATAGCAACTTCGTTCTGGCTCTGACTTGCATATCTTGAAGGGTTCGAGAAGGTATCCAGCCCGCCAGTGATAGGTAGGCCGCCGTGTTTATTCTCTTACAGCCTCCCTCCTTTCTTCCTTTCTCTTGGGAGACATTCTCATGTCAGCGGCTTAGCGTGTTTCTTCTCGGTCTGTTGTCGAGGCCGGGTTCCTAGTGACGGTCGTCTTTGATAGAAAAACGATAGACCACAGCGTCCGTATCACGTTCTGCCTTTTCTTCTGTTTCTCTTTGTCCTTTTGGACTTTGGACTGCCATCCTCCCCTGTCGACACTGCCACATCCGGGCGAATCTGTTCTGATTCGAAACGACGAAACACTGTTTGCAAGTCTTCGATGGAACAGGTTTGGCAGACGATCATGTCACCTGGCTTTCTGTAAGCTTTGTGCTAGTGCACGGCTGCCAAAGTTGATTGAATCGACATCTGCAGATGTGCCCGCCCGAATGATGCACGATATGCATGGCATGTGCAACAATAACGGCTTTATGCAACACAAGCGGACTGCTGTGGCCCAGACTGTGCAACTTTATTGCGTAAACTCCGTTTCTGTGCATTGTGTGACCCGTTTGCATATTTTATTTTATTTGTTGCTGATCCTTTTCACTGTTTCTCTCATAATCCAACAACATCTGCTGCACCGTCCGTCTGCAAGTTGTGTTGATCCTGGGCCGCTCCTACTCAGTACCAAAAACCGGGTACCCATCCTGGGCCGGTCGTTGCTATTCAAACTCCCAACGATGCGGCCATATTTCTACCCTTTTTTCTTGGTTCGCACCACATCCAGAGTCCACTCCCAGTCCACTCACAGTCCACTCACACCCCCTGCCTTGCCCCTTACCGTCGGCCCCTGGCCCCTGTTCATCTGCCTTTTCACGCTTTTCCCTGTCTTTTGGGTAGACCTGTGCGGCGGCGCCTTGCCCCTGCTCATCTCCAAGCTCCTTCTTTTCGACCTTTGACCCGACGGCCCCACTGAACCACAGTGGCACGATACGCTATGGGTTTGCTTTCAATGGGTGGAAGAAGAAGCGAACAGCGTTGAAAGCGGCGACGTGATGCGCGACGCGCGATGCGCGATGCAGCGCTACGGCACATAAAAAACTGAGTATTCAAGGTGCCTTTTTTGGTAGCAAATGCACCGAGCGCACCGCACCTTCCCAGAGCTGCTACGGGTAATGCCCGAGGCTGGCCCGCCGTATAAAAAGAGGGGAACGCGCGATGCAATCGAAGTGAGTACTTGTACATGTACTGTTGATCGCGTCGATGCGCCATAGGTTGCATCCCGCACCTGCTCGACCTACGAAGTACAAACAGTGTGGCCGGGCCTTGAAAAGAGCCAACCTCAAATAGCTTTGTTTGGCTCCACTGCAGCAAGGTCCAGACGAAAAAATTCCAGAAAAAAACAGACAATCACTGCCACTTACAGCATTTCCAAGCATTTCCGTGAAGCTTTCGACCCCTTCGACCCCTTCGACCATGCAGCTACCCTGGTCGATCGACAAAAATAGTCTCAATGGTCAAACCAAGCAGGAGCCTCTTTTGTTTGGCCTCTTGTCGCTCTCCCTCGCTCGTTCGTTGTTTGTTTCGTCTCAAGCCAGGATTCGGGCATCTCGAGCGTCCGCGGCCGAAAAGGGATGCGATGTGTGTACTTGTTGTTTGTGGGCAGAGAAGGAGCTGCATTTTGATGTGCATGCAGAACCAGCCGGGCCGCTGGAACTCGACGGCGAGATGTTTGGGGAACGAGACAGCCCTCCCATCGTACAGAGCAGTACCGTACTGCCTCCCGGAAGAAACATCGTGGCTCGAGCAACAAGCTTTTCCCACGTAAGATAAGATTACAAAAGTCCCAACACTCCTAGAAACCGACATGGCAGACATGGCAGCGAACACTGTCACTGAAGGACCTCCACGTATCATACGAAGTACATATAGATGAAAAGAATCTGCTGCACCAACACCAGCCAATGCCCCCATCGGCTTGAATGCTCTCTCTCCACCCGGCCTCGGCGTCCGGCCTTGTGGCTTGCTGCCGCTTTGACTTTTTCTTTTGATTTTTTTCCGTACTCAGTAATTTCGATGACCAGAGCTACGACGCATGTCCGCTTTCGCTGCCTCTTTTTTCGCCACAGGGCCAACCCCACGGTGTCCCTTCGTTTTCCAATGTGATGTTTTTCGTGGTTTTTTTTTGGGCTTTCGGTTTCGTGAGATCCTTGCCTCGCGCGACTGCGACAGGCTCCGTTCGCTCCTTCCTTCCCTCTCTGCTGCGCCGCCTCCTCTATCCGGCGCCGGGGATACGCTGTATGTACATGTATGTGCCATCGTATAGAGTCCCATTTCGAATCTGGAAGGGGCGCTCGTGGGCTCGTGCCTGCATGTGCTGCCTCCTTCTCTTCTTGTGCTGTTTCGATGCTGTGGGCTTGATGGGCCTGGCTGGCCCTGCCAAGGCCCCATAACCTGCCTGGGCTCACACACATCCTCTGTGCTGGCCTGCCCTGCACCTGCACCTGCTCCAACAACGGACTGCGCTGTGTCGTGCCTGCCGTAAGATCATCTTCCCTCCGCACTTATCTCGTCGCCCGCATTCGGGTCCGTCCCACCCCCCCCTTCCTTCCCTTTTCTCTCACGCCTCATACTCACCCAAACACCCCCCCTTTTGCTGCTCCTCCCCTTTTCATATGGCCCTGGATGTAAAGGTGCATCTCTCCCATGCCGCTTGCCTCGCGCCTTCCTGGGTTTGCCTCGACGGCCGCACCTGCATGTACGAAGGACACAATCATACAAATGCTTCTGCACTTTCCTTGCGTCGTGATTAGTTGATTAGTATCTCTTAATACCCTATTTCCTTTCTCAGCTGGCCAGCTACCCATCGTGCTTTCCCGAATCTCTCGTGTCTGCCCGTTCGCTCCTGCCCCCCCCCCTCCCCTTCTCTGACCCTTTGACCCTTCGAAGTATCTTTACTATTACGTAGCAATCAGAGAGACATTATCCTAGCGTCACTAACATTTTAATACTCCTTAGTTGTAAACATTTCTTTCATCTACTACGTAGTTCCAGGCGTAATTCCCGCACCCCTGTCTTTTCTCCCAGATGTACCTTTTATGGGCCCTTTCCAGGCCATACCGTAATTAGTATGGCCGAAAAGAATGAATACAAAAGAGATACATCGCTGAATTCAAAAAAAACGAAAACAATAACGAAAACGACAAAAAACCTACGAAAAAAATGTTACGACAACTCACCTTCGACGAATATTCTCAAATTCGAACCCTTTTCTTTATCGGCGGTCTCAGCAAGCCACAAATTAGCCGTCAAACAGGCCATAGCTTAGACCAAGTCAAGCGTGCGATTCGAAATCAAGAATATACCCATCGCTCCGGCCGTCCACCTTCGTTTTCGAAAGAAGAAGAGCAACAGTTAATTGAATTTATCTCGGCTTCGACGAAAAATAAGCGTATAACGTATACGCAATTATCGAATACTCTTTTCGATAAAAAACACGGTCCTTATATAATTCGCTCGACACTTTGGCGCCTTGGTTATCGACGGTATGCTGCTCTCGTGAGGCCGCCATTGTCGGACAAAAATCAACAACGACGACTACAATTTGCGCTCGAGCATAAAGACTGGACGGTAGAGCAATGGAAGGCGGTGCTTTGGTCAGACGAAACGTGGGTTTTACGTCAAAAAAGCCACAAAACCTTCGTTACTCGTCGCGCAGACGAGCGACTGGATAAATATTGCGTCCTCGAAAAAGAGTCTCGTCCGGGAGGGTGGATGTTTTGGGGTTGTTTTTCTGGTTACGGCGGTAAAGGTCCTGGGATTTTCTGGGAGAAGGATTGGGGCTCGATTACGTCGGAAACATATTCGAATCGGATTATTCCAGTTGTCGAAGGCTGGCTCACTCTTTTACGGAACCAATACCCAGGTGTTGACTTTCTTTTCATGCAAGACAACGCACCCGGGCACTCGGCGCATAATACACTCGGCGAGATCGAAAGTCGTGAGATTCCGACGATGTCTTGGCCACCATTCAGCCCAGACTTGAACCCTATAGAAAAATGCTGGCTTTGGCTGAAAAGAAGAGTCGATAAACGATTCGACGAAGGACAAGTGAAGAAGCCCTCGTATGATACGTTACGAGAGTGGGTGAAAAAGGCTTAGGATAAGATACTTGTTGAATTCGTTGAAAATCTCATCGCCAGTCTCCCTGCGAAAATGCAGGCGGTAATTGATGCGAAAGGCGGCTATATCGAAGAATAGGAGAATTTCTAGAAAGTACTGTTGTTCTTATGTACCCCCTTTTTTTGGTGTATAATGCTAGTAAAATTCGGGATTAGTGCGAAAAAAGTGACCTGACAGCGTTTCTCAGGGGGTGCGCGACTTACTGGGGGTACTATGTAGAAACGGCCTGGTCGCGCCCTCTTTCCCTCTCGCTCGCTCGCCTGCACTTTCGCCCTAGGGGGCCCTGGGCCTCTCTTCCCTCCTGTTCTTCGTGCCGGCGTCTCTTGGTCGCTCTTTCCACCCGCTATGGCCCTCCTCCGACCTTCCTAGCCCCAACCTATCGTACGGAAGCAATCTCTCTTCATGTTGGGCCTTCCACGCTTTCCACGCGCACGCCGCCTTTCTCGATCTCTCTCTCACCCTCCTTTCTCTGATTCTCTAATTCTCATAATGCACCGTCCTCTTCCCTGATTTTCCCCTTCCTGTCTTACACTGCACGGCTTTGTCAGACGTCCTTTTTCCCCCTTGATTTTTCGTTATTTTCCTCTTGTTCCCATCCTATCACGTCGTTGCATCTCCTTTCCCCTGGCCTCTTGTTTTGGTTCTCCTCCTTTCCTCCTTTCCTCCTTTCCTTCTGCGTCTATCTTTCTCTCTCTCCCCCCCCCCCCAAATCTCTCTATTTCTCGTCCCTTCTCCTCAAACCCCCTTCGTCTCATATCCCTCGCTGAACGGCTCGGCTCCTTGACGAGTCCTTGATCTTCTCGACAGTACGCCAGCAACTCAATATTATTTCTTTGTTTTCCTATCTGAGCAATCGCTTCGCAAGCCCTCCCTCCCTTTGCTGTTTCGCCTCCTTTCCTCCCTTGGAACCAACCAACAACAACGCGCGCTTCGCAACTCGATTGCTGCGTCCGCACGCGGCCTCGGCCCCATTGGATACAAGTTGCAGCGTCTGCCGTGCCTGGCCACACTTGTCGAACTCGACCGTTACACGTACATCGAAACCGACAGTTTGCCGATCCATCTGTCTTCACCCGCACGCACTTTTGTCGGCCACATTCCCGAACCCAGTACTTTTCTCTGGCCGACTCCTCGGGCTATCCTTGGGAGTGGCTTGGCCGATATTTTGTCTCTCGACCTCTGCTCTTTCAATCTCCGTTTTGCTCGCATCTTTGACGAATCTGGAATCACGGTTCCACGGTCTATCAACCTACGCTTGGTTCGGCCCCTCCCCCTCCGCCATGCCTTTGGTACAACGCTCCTGAGAGTTCGACACTTTCAACACGGCATTGGTCGACGTCCTCTGCCTGTTTCTATTTCCAAAAAAAATTAACGACACCAATCGTGACCGGAGTGCTTGCCAAATCCTTGACCGGAAGTTGGCCTTCACGCTCGTGCTATTCTACAACCTTATACGACTGGTCCAACCGCCGTCCTCGCTTGCCCAATCGTTTGGGCCTTGCCAACTTCTACTGACATACTAGCAGTGGCATCTGGGCTTTCTTTCGGTTCCACTGATCTTTTGTGTTTCTCGCCTGCAACTACCCGCAGAGTTAAAGGGCCTGGCTACTGGCAAAAAAAAAAAACCAACAACACGGCATTGGGTGCACAGAGTTTTATGTCGGTATAACCGACCGGTCACCACTGACCACTTTCTCTTTATTTAACACGGGCTGTTGAAAACAAAACCACTTCACAATGTCGTCTACAGCAACCGAAGCCGCGGCATCGATGCGCCAGAACGGCCAAAATGGCCAGCTCGCCGTGCGCCTGTCTCCTATGCCACCGCAATCGTCACACTCTCCGTCCGCTTCTCCAGTACCCGACCAAAATCAAAATCCGGCAGAATTCGTCCCGCGCAGACGGCCAAAGAAGCCTGCAATTCCACGGCACCCAATCCCGACCATGCAGGAAGCATTTGCCGAGTCTCTCGCCGAAGTATCGTCCGGTACACTTTGTATGAAGCCGAAACTACGGGTCGACACACCGCAAATCCGCCGCGACCGTCTGCTCGACCAGGAAAAGACCGAGGGCCCGCCCGCTGCCCTGTGGCGTATGCGCCCAGCACAGAACTGCCACGAGCTGCGGAAACTCCTTGCCCAGATCGCCTTTGGTGTTTACCTGTTGCTCAAGGGCATGGCCAACAGCGATGCTCAGGTTGTGGCGATTCTGCAGGGCCACATTGATGAAGTGGACGACTTTCTGAGGACGGCCATGGAGGATCTGAAACTGGCGACGCAGGACCTCAACACCCGTCTCGACTATCTTAAGCTGCCTCTGGGCAACCTGCCTGCTTTCGAGGAGATGCTAGAGGACCGCGAGTTCCGTCTTCGTATTGTCGAAGGCAACGTCCGCATTGAGCACATCCTGTCGCGGACAACCACGGCCCTTGTGCAGACAATCCAGGATGTCTCAGAAGGCCTGCGGTCAACAAAGGAGTTTACTGCCTATCTTTCCAAGGAGGAGCACGGCCCGTGGCGCTACGAGCGGCCAGCTGAGGTCGCCGAGATCTTTGAGGCCATGCGCGGCAACGCCGAGGGCTGGCTGAATGCGTTTGCCGACCTAGAGGAGAAGACAAACACGTTGGATCTTTTGATATCCAAACTGGCCGACATGGTCACTGAAATGGATCGGTGCGCCGGCGAAGTTAGCCGCCGTACAAGAGTATGTTTTTGACTGCCATCCCCATTATGGGAATTCTGACACTATGCTTTTTTTTTTTTTGAGACAACTTCCCTTTCCTTCCATATCTTATTGATTTCCACATTTCGGTTAGACTAACTCACGTTCACGCCACAGTTCAGCATCAAGCCATACACGTTACCAGAGCTCACGAGTCGTGTGTCACAGGAGTCTCAAGAGTCACGAGATTCGTCGTTTCTGGCGTCCTACGAAGCGACGCCACCAGTGTCTCCGGGCATCAACGTACCCCCAATGCCGCCTCGCCTCTCGCTTCGGTTCAGTGCACTGGGAGATATCTTGGCACCCAACTTTTTGGAGCTGGGCTCAGAAAGCAATGACACCGGCCCTGCCCCCGACAACACGCTGCTCCCGACGCTTCAATACACACCACCAGCAGAAGCCTCGAACGAACAACTCGGTTCCGGAAAGTTCATGCCGCAAAACCCCTTCGAAGACCCCGTCGAGACGCCACAAGCCAAACACCGATCGTACGAGCAAGAGGCAGACTCAAACGGCCAAGATGCTGATGCAGTGACGATCAAGTCAAACACGACGGCCATCAAGGACGCATCTGCTGCTACCTCGCCTGCCGAGCACGAACCCATGCCCATCCCGCTACAGATAATCGTCGACCCAGCAAGCAGTGAAGCACCCGCCGCAGAGGTTGTCGACAGTCCAACTGAATCCCTCTCGCCCCAAGAAAAGACAGTCGACGACGAACCGCTGTACATTTTGCAACCCAAGATCTACTCGCCCACGCCATCCCCTCTCCCTTCACCCCGTGTCCCTGAGACCGGCCGAAATAACTCCAGCCCGGACCTCACATTGTCACAGCCTCGTTCCCGTGCTGAGGCACCGTCGCCGCGCATATTTATCCCTCCGGTTGAAGAGCGCCTCAGTTACCGAACCGGCACATCGCCACTGTCGAGCGGATCACCCCGTGGCAACTATTCGACATTATCGAGACAGCCTTCGAGTGTTTGTATCGCCCGCAGATTCTGTGTCGTCTGACCGGACACTTGATATGGACTTCCAGAACGGCATTCCCAAAAAGAGGACGTCGATCCGTGAACGCGTGTCTCTTCGTACGACCCCGCCGGACGCCATCCTGGTGCCACCACCCAACGCGCCGCAGCTGCACCGCCCTGTCTTTGCCTCGCCACATACGTACCAGAACTACCGGACGTTTACCGGCCCGGACTCGGCCTACAGTTCCGACATGGAGCGCGCGGCTAGCGTCCAGTTCACCGACGTGCCTCCGACGAGTGCGAGCGGTGCTGGCCACAACTACTCGCCGCCTACAATTCCGAACGTCATTCCCTCGCCGCACTCTGACCAGCAGCACTTTCGGCCAGTGCAAGCCAGCCCGCACTCGCCTTTGCAGCAACGTCCTCATACAGCTGGCCAGGTCCCCTCGCGCCCGTACCATCTGCGCAATGCTCCGTCATCGATGGGCATGAGCATGCTTAGTAGTGTGACGACGATGACGCAGGACTCCAAGGGCCAGCCGGTGCTGAAGAAGAAGCGGAGCGCTTTCGGCTGGCTGAAAAAGGCGTTTACTCTCGATGAAGACGAGCGCGTCACATTCGATCAGCGCAGACAGGTGCAGGAGCGCAACCTGTACTACGACACCAAGAGCCCGAAGTTTCTGGACGGCAAGCGGATCAAGTGATCAAGTGATGAACCTAGTCACTATTTACAAACATCATTTTGGAAAATTAACAACAAAAAAAAGCCAAGATACCCCCTTCATTGCATCTATTACTACCCATCAATCCATGATTCCCACAGCCAACGTCGCTGCTTTTTCTTCTTTAATTTTCCTAATCCATATTTGCTACTTATTGCATTTTGTACGAAAGCATAGCGTGTCTTTGGTTTACACCTGTTTCACTCCTTTATTTCCTTGTCTATGCCTTTTACTTGATACCTGTCCCCACTGTCTCTTTTCCTATTGTCTCTCATCTCTACTACTTCTTGGTTTGTTTTTACAGTGTCCGCCGACTCTCTTGTCTACAACTTTCCTTACTATTTCCTATTGTCTAAAGTAATATTTCATAACCGGGGGGCAACTACGTCGTACAGGTGCGCGAGAAGCGGCATGGGAGGCTTATTTTTGGAATTCTACAAGAATTATGATAGCGTTGTTGATGAATACGAAATTGGATATCTATGCACAGTTCTCTTGCCAGCGTTGTGCCAGATGCCGTGCTATGACAGTGGCTGGGCCTCCAAATGCTCGTCTCCTTCTCTGTGCTCTACCCTGATAACTTATAACCTCTCCTTCAATGCAATGAACACGCAGTCTGCCTTGGCCAGCACCTGCGACTTGTCGTCCCAGATGGCGCCCTCGAGATAGTACTTGCGTATTCCCTCTTTCCGGACGAACCGCGCCGTCACCAGAATGGGCGCTGGTGTTACGGACTGGCCGCACATATGTGGTGTTGAGGTAGCCTGTGACAAAGCCCTTGTCGACTCTCGCTGATGCAATGGCAGCTGCTTCAGGGCCATTGGGGTCTGCATTGGCAGGCAATGGCGGCGCTGTCGCACCGATGCGGTCATTGTGCTTGGCACGTGCTCGGTTGAGTGGAATCAAGAGTCCCAGAACTTCGTCGAGAATGGTGGCCACGATGCCGCCGTGGGACACGCCAATGTGGCCGTTGACGCCAGGGCCGAGGCGCATGAGGGCCTTGAGCTCGAGGACGGGTGCACGGTACCCTGGACTGGCGCCAGATGAAGAGGAAATGGACGGCTCCTCGTAAAACACCATGAATCCGCCAATGGTGTCTGCTGTATGCAATGTCGTGGAAAAGGCATTGTCAAGCGTCTTGTTGCTGCTTGTGAAGGAGCCGTCGGCGTTGGGGACGGGTTTTCCACGACGACGTGAGCCAGGCTGAAACAATACGAATTTCTTTGGCGGCAGCGCTTCCTTCTGGACGGCCTTCTGCTGGTCTAAGGTGAGCTCGACACCACGGGACGCTCAGAAAGAAGTCCATCTCGGCGACGGCATCAGGCTGGCCCTGGAAGTCGTAGATGTCGCCAGGTGTGTCCGGGCCAGCATCTGTTGAGACTTTTCGAGACATTGTGAGGAATGTGAATGAGGAAGCACGAGGATGAGAAAGAGGCGAGGTGAAGAGCGTTGGTGACGCCGGCTGTTGTGGTCGAGGATAGTCAATAAGGTGGATCTTGCCTCGACCGTCGTGCACTTGTAAGCCGCTCAGGGGCTCGTCCAACGGTTGTTCAGAGTGTGGAAGAGAAACCGGGACCTACCTGTGAGACTTCTTATATGTTACCCTTCATTTCAACTTTCTGGGACTTTTTCCTGCAACAAACAACTGGAGATGGGGTAAAGCTTGGCGGACGGCGGTCCGAGATGGTTAGCTGGGCCTCCGCACAGCGCTCCGCTATCGAGCTAAACCGAGGTTTAAGTTGGCCTGGTGCCTTTTCTCCGCAGTACTTCGTGGGTTCAGCCATTTCTCCCTAACGGTTTGTCGGCATTGCGGCTCCCCAAGTCTAGATCCACAATGGTGGAATCTCGGAGCTGCGCACGTGATTCTTATCTCTAATCAGAGACTGGACCCGTGTTTTTTTTTCTTCTTTTTTTTTTCCTTTTTTTTTCCATCTCAAAAAAATGGCGGGGGACGGAAGGCGCTGATCGATGCTGTCATTAGCAGCCCAACGAAAAAATGCGCCAGGGCGTTCCTTCCCTTTTCTCTCATTATCGCCCCTGTCTTTGGTCACTTTCTACAACGCATCACGACCTGGGCTCTTTCCTCTTTTGTCGACTCTCCTCTCTCCTTTCCCCTTTCCCCTTTCCCCTTTCCCCTTTCCCCTTTCCCTTTCCCTTTCCCCTTTCCCCTAATTATCTCTTCTCTCCCTTTTCTCTCCTCTCCCTTTTCCATACTCTACACAAACCACACGTCTACAATGTCACAATCACAACCACAAACCCAATCACCACTGCCACAGGCGTCGGCGCTGTCGCAGGTGCGCGACCTGCTCGCCAACCTCCAAGACCGGGCGGCACAACTCGACACTCAAATGACCGAACTCAGCAAAGCCCTCGACCATTGGCGGTTGTTGGGCGCCGAATACGAAGCCCTCGCCGACGAGGTCAACCAAGCCCGTACAAATAACATTACGGCAGACGAAAAGACCACCAGCAGGCACAGCAAGGCGGCCCTCGTGCGCATCCGCCGCGACTTTGACGGCCAGCTCGTCGACCACCAGACCGTGTGCGACCTGTTTGGCGCCCGCCAGGGCCAGACGATTACCCGAAGCATCGACCACATTTCCAGTGCCATCGGCCGGCGGCTCGACTATGTAAACCAGAACACCCACACACTCGAGAATAAGGTGGAGGCGGTGGTCAAGAAGCTGTCGGCGCTGCAGCTGGGCGGGCTGACGGAGATGCTGGCCGACGATGACAAGGCGGAGGGTGACGAGGGTCAAGACGGAGAAGGTCGTGGTGACGGTGGCGACGACGGCGACGTTGACATGGACGGCCCTGTCACGGATATTGTCGAGCAGCTGGACGAAGATGGCAACGTCATTGATGTGCAGCTGCACTTGCCGTCCAACACACAAGAACGTGTAATGGAGGCGCTGAAAAAGGCTGGCATCGAGGAGATTCCGGCAGGCGGCCCATCTTCGGCAAAGAAGAGCACCGACACCGACACCGCCATCACTACGAAGGAGACCACAAAGGCAGCGACAGAAACAAAGGATGCGCCGAAAGAGCCAAAAGAGCCAAAAGAGCTAAAAGAGCAGCCACAGGCATCCAAACTCAAGCCAAATACATCGGCAGCCCGCAAGGGTGTGTCCTTCTCTGACGACACAAAGGCTGGCGACTCGTCTTCCTCCTCACAACCTACATCGTTCGCAGCACAACGGCTCGGAAATATCATGCGCAGCGCCAAGGAGCAGGAGAGCATCGTCGACGCCTCGACAACGGTCGTGCCTGACGAGGAGGCTTTAGACGATGCTGCCCTCCGCCGCGAGATGCTCGAGTACAGCATGTCCGAGATTGGGCCGATTGTTGCGCAGCTCGACCTTGAGGAGGGCACATCTGAAGACGACGAGGGCTACGACGACTTTTACGACGACGAGTTTGATGACGACGACGACGACGAGGAAGACGAGCACGGCCGGTCCAAGTACAGTGTGATCGACGAGACATACCGCGAGCGCATGCGGGAGCTGGAGCGGAAGCTGGGTGTTGCGCCTCTGGACAGGCCTTCAACGCTGGCGCCTGTTGAAGGTGACAATGCTCCTACGGCAACGACCGATGACATGGCAGAGAGCCTGGGCCGCATCCGCGTGTCCGGCCTGACAGCAGCCACGGCCAGCGCGGCCAATGGCAATGGCAATGGCAATGGCAATGGCAATGTTAATGGCAATGGCAACGGCTCTCCAACAACGAGCGGCCTGGCATCGCCCAAATTGCCAGCAAGCCTGACGTCCGTCTTGAAGGAACCGACAGAGAACTTCCGCACCAAGATCAAGGCGACGGGCAGTGACGCCAAGAAGGTGTCGTTTGCCAGCTCCGTTGACATCGCGCCGCTCGAGACAGTGCTGCCTGCTGCACCCGCTGTGGCTCCCAAGGCCAAGGCACCAGCAAAGCCTGCCATTGACCCCATGGCCGAGATAATAGTGGAACGTGGCAGCAGCAACATGCAGAACGGCGCCGGAAGCAGTGCTCCCCAACCCCCATCGGCGCTCGATGCCAGCCAGAAGCCAAAGCGCGTGTCTCGGTTCAAGAAGGCCCGTGGCGATGGTGCGGCTGCTACCCCAATGCCCTCAATGATGGCCTCCCCCAGGGCCCGCACCAGGCACCTGTCCGGTTCTTGGACGAGGACCGTACGGTCGCCCCTGAAGGTCCCAAGGGCAAGACGCATGCCGACGAGGTCATTGAGCGGACAGCCGTGACCCAGCCCAAGGAGCCTCATGAGCTTGACGCGGGTATTCTCATGCAAGAGGCGGCCACCGAGTACCACAAGACGCGCAACCGGCTCATCCAGCAGCAGGGCGGTTTCCTGCAGGCGAGTGAGTCGGCCGTCGTGCCCGTGGGCCTGGAGGATGGTGGTCCGCGCATCAGCAAGTTTAAAGCTGCCAAGCTGGGCAAGCAGTTTATGAATGCCTAGGTGGGTGGGAGAAATATCCTTGGTTTCAGGAGCTGATTTGATTGCATTGCCTGGGGTACGGCGTTTGTACGGCGTTTGTCGACGTCGGTTTTGAAGTACATCTGGGGCATATTTTCGCGTTGCCTTTTTGGAGTCATCTCACAACACCATACTCCCGCCATGGGCGGATACACGCATATTTGGCGTTCTATTGAAATGGGTAGCCACGATCTTTCGTACAATATGAGACCATCTGATCTTTCACATTAGATTTCACTCTCTCGTTTATGCTTACAGTCAGGAAATGCCGATTTCTTTAATGCCTTTTCACATTTATAGTTGTAGTCTTAATCATCGTCTCCGGCCTTCTCCAATTTCGCTGTCTAGCTGATCTTGGCGTTGGAAAAGTCCATCTCCGGGTGCTGCTCCTGGAACTTCTTGAGGATGTCAATCTTCTTCTGCTCATCGGACGTCGGCAGACCCTTCTCCTTCTGCTGCTGGTCAAACATCATCTTCTCGACCATGCCGCGTGTGGCGCCATCCAGGTCCGACAGCTTGCTCGTCTCCGGCTGGATGCGTGTCACGTCAATCTTGGGCGCCGTTGTCACCACGTGTGGCCACCACTCCAGCTTGTTGACCTTGTCCAGGTGCACCTCAATCGTCTTTGTGCCGTCCGAGTTGGTCGTCAGCGTCCACGTCGACTCGTCCAGCCGCACCGCCTGGAACAGGTCACCCTTGACCACGGGCTCCTGGCCCTTGATGGCCACCGACAGCGTCGTCTTCTTAATGTCCACGACAAGATCGCGTGCCTTGAGGTTGCCTGGGATCGACACCGTCAGGTCCAGGTCGGCAATCGTCTGTGTCCATTTGTACGGCAAAGCATCCTGCTCCTGCTGCTCCTTGGCGCGGGCGGCGGCCTCCTCGGCGGGTGTGCGTTCTGTTGGTCAGCGCATGGACGGGAGGGGATTGGCAAAAGATCGAATGTACGACGTACCCTTGTTGTCGGCCATGGCCAGGTTCGCTCGGTGGTGTGTGATTTGTGAGAGAAGAAACAAAGCGGATGAAGAAAAGGGTTAAACGAAGAAGTCTTGGGCGTTTGACGTTGAAAGAGGCAGGCGCTCGAAAGGCTGACAAAATGCACGAAATGCACCTGCCCGCCCCTCCTAGCGCGCCTTCCCAAACGCCCTATATTTCTGATTCTAGGTCCTTCCCCCGCCATCGAACGTTGTATTAATGCGCCGGCGCGCTAGCCAATCGCAGCTGCCCGCTACGAAGAGCTCTTCCCAGGGCCAAGGCTCCATCCAGCCTTGCCAAAATCTGACTAATCTCGGTATATGTAAGAGAGCTCCGTGGAGCTCCCTGCCGTGAATTCTTGCCTCCCTTGGGATCTTCAACTATCAGCGTCTCGCCGACAACGACAGCCACCATTGGCGAAGTCGCACTACTTGACGCCTCTACGACTACATCAGCGAATTGTCTAGTTGGATGCACCCCAGCCCAATGCCTTGAGGCCATCAGGACAAATACGCAGCTCTTTGACCTCTACATCCCTAGAACGCCCCATCCGCCTCATCCTCCTCAAACTTACCTCACCATCGACTCATCCCCTCCTTCGCCTCAACCCCCACAACCGTGCCCCCGCCATGTCGTCCAAAAAGACTTTTGGGCGGATTCCCTCGTCCGCAATAGCCTCCAACGCAGGCGGCATGGACGTCGTCGACCCAGCCCTCGACGGGCGGCACCACAAACGGCTCCGTCGACGACATTCTGCCCCGTCTGCAAGACCATCCGCTACCTCAACAAGGACATGGTCTTCCTCATCAACCCTGAGTGCTACCACCCATGTGTTCCAACTGCGTCAACCGCCTTTTTGCCGGCCCCAACCAGTGCCCCTACGCCGGCTGCCACAAGACGCTGCGTCGAAAAGACTTTCGGAAACCCTTCTTTGACGATCTCGTCGTCGAGCGCGAAGTCGATCTGCGCCGCCGTGTTGCTGCCGTCTTTAACCAGGGCCAGGACGACTTTGAGACCCTCGACGACTACAACGAGTACTCGAAAAGGTCGAGTCGCTGACGATGGACCTTGTGGGCACAGTGATTCCGGCGCGTCGCGCTGCTGAAGCAGAGCTGTCGCGCTGGGAGGCCGAGCACCGGGCCGAAATTGAGAGGAACCGCCGGCGTGGCGAGCGGGCCGACGAGCTCACCAAGGCACGCATGGCCGCCGAGAAGGAGGCAGCGCGGGCACGGCGACTGGAAGCGCTGCGGCAAGACGAGGAGGAGCGCCGGGCCAAGGTGCGTGCCCACGAGGCCGATCTTGACAGCCTCGCCAAGGCGCCCGATGACGACGGCGGTGCCGCAGCCGGTCGCATCATGCTCCGTCGCCGTGGCCAACACCAGCGCGAGGCAGTCCTCAGTGCCGAGGAGCAGGCCCTTCTCGCCCGGGACAGCGGCGCACCGGGCCTCACAATCCGCGGCCTCAAGGACAAGCGCAAGATTGCAGCCGCCGCCGCAGCAGCAGCCGATGGGCCCTACGACCCCTACGAGGGTCTGGACCCGGCACCCTCACGGTTCCGCGTGCAGCCTGGCGAGTACCGCAACCCTTGGCTGCAGGGCGCGCGCGAGCACAACAGCCACGTTGTGGGTGGCTACGATGTGCACGAGTACTGTGCGCGGGCGCTGTTCGAAGCCTTTTCTGGTCTGGCCGTCTTTGTCGACGATGAGAAGGAGACGGGCCGTGAGGGGTCGTCAGCTGCAGGTATGGCAACTTCGGGCGCGTCCCTGGCAGCGGGCGACCCGCCAAGTCTACCCATCAAGATGGAGGTGGATACATACTGATGTTGAAAGCGTTTTGTCTTCTATTTGTGTTGATTTTCTCCTATTTTTGTTCGCATTGATATTTTATGTACATGCATTGCAAGCGGCGTTTGGGTAAAAGCAGGTCACGGGAGAAACCTGGCAAAGGTCCATCTGTATCATAGGAAAGAATAAGGATATCTATATACTAAAGGTGGTTAAAATGAAGTCACATACCAAACAGCTTTGATGGAGCCATTTTTAATCAAGTTCAGATCGAATCTGGCTTCTTAAAGAGTGCATTGGAAAGACAAAAGACATGAACCAGATGCGCATGAAAACATTGACCAGCAAACATAAAATGATGAAGGCTCGGGCAAAATGAAAATTATGTAAACAAGATGTATTTGAGATTAAACAGAAGATGAAGTCAGAAAGAGGAGCCTTCGAACATAAACGCCTCGCTGGATCAACAGTCAACGGTGGACAGCCAACAGCTGAAAAGGGAGATGAGAAAAATGTAGTTTGCAAATAGATAGCCAAATATAGGAAAAACTAGAATAAGCAACCCCTTGCCTACTGCCACGGGTTCTGCTGCGCCGGCCGTGGGAAGACAGGCACCGTCTCGAGCTGCACGAGTAGACCGCCCGTAGGCTGGCTGTGCTGCCAGCCCATACCAGTGTTTTGGTTGATAAATTGGGACTGGCGGAAGGGGTTCGTGCTCCCCGTCTGCTGCGGCATAAGTGGCGCGGCGCCTACGGACGGCGTATTGTTGCTGACACCGCCCGCCGTGTGTGGCCGCACAGCCTGCTGCTGCGCCGGCATACCGTAGTCCTTAGCGAACGGGTTTGTGCCCGTCTTCGTGGGCACAAGAGCCGCCGGGGGACCTGTCGCACCAGCCGAGTTCGGCGCTCCAAACGGTTGCGTTGCTTGTGGCGAGTTGCGGGCAAAGGGATTTGTCGACGTCTGCTGGGCGACAAGCGGGCTCGGTGTATTGCCGTTGCTGAAGGCAGAGCCCATGTTTTGCAGACCACCTGTGTGCATCATCGACTGTCTGAACGGGTTCGTGGCCTGCTGGCCCGTGGCCATGCCGACCTGTTGCGGTGCCATGCCCGAAGGTGTCGTCGGTTGCTGTTGCTGTTGCTGTTGCTGTTGCTGTTGCTGTTGCTGCTGCTGGAACGAGGCGACCGAATTTTGTGGTATCGATCCGAGTGACGTCGGCTGGAAGCCTTGTTGTTGTGGCTGCTGCTGCTGAGGTGTGAAGCCGCCGAATCCCATGCCAGTGAAGGCAGGCTGCATTTGCTGTGGCACCTGTTGTTGTTGCTGGTTGAAGGCCGCGCCCGCGGCTTGCATTTGGAACGGATTGGTCGACGCGAAGCCGGTCTGCTGGGCGCCAAAGCCGTTTGGTTGTTGCTGCTGGAACATGCCGGCCTGCTGCTGTTGAAGAAATGCGCCATTGTTCGCCACGGGACCCCATGGTGTCATGCCGGTCTGCATAACTTGCTGTGGCTGTGGCTGTGGCTGTTGCTGCGGTGCAGGTTGTGCCGGGACTTGTTGCTCGAGAGTGTCGAAAAAGTCGATCAAGTTGCCGCCACCGGAGCCACCATTTGTGGCCTCGGCCGATTTTGCTGCCGCCGATGTAGACGGCTTGGCTGCTGTCGTGTTGCTCCAGGTTGCAGAGCTGCTCTTTTCGCCGCTTGGCTTGGACGACGAGCCGCCTGGGCCGCCCTTGTTCTTCTTCGCATCGAGCTCGGCCAGGTACTGTCTACGGTGGACTTCAAAGTCGGGGTCGTTGAGGTACTCGTCCAGCTGGCGGCCCAGGTTCACGGGCGCATGCTTGAGCTTGGGCACCTCGACGCGGGTTTGGTGCTCGTATTGGCGGGCGATGCTCATGAACTGTACAACGTGGTCGGTTTGGCGCGTAAATGTCCGGTACACCTGCATAGCCCGGTCGGCGTCCACCTTGGACATCTCAAAGAAGTGGCCTTGTGGAAGTGTTAGCGGTCTGGTCTTCTGTGGTGGCCAACTGACCAACCATTTTTCCGAACATTGTGTGCAGCTCATGCAACTTACCCAAAATGTTGATCATGGCCTGATTGAGGACCTGGAACAGGGCCAGTAGATCCAGAACCAAAAGCCGGAAGACAAAAATGGTGATTTCGTTTCCTTGTTCACCTTCACAGACCTATTTTCCTGTTAGTACTCGGGGCACTGGCAATATATGGCCTAGCGTCCACCACAACAAGACTCACATCACTGCACTTCAAGAGGGCTGTCAACTGGTTCTGAACGGCTTCCGTCTCGCGCAACAGGCCCTTGTCCACCGGCAGCTTCTCCAGGCGTGTCTCCTTCACCCGCACCCAGTCACATTTTGTGTCGCGGTACGCCCGTGCTCGTTCGTTGAGATAGGTCGCGTAGTGCCGAATGTTCCGGCCTTGTGTTTGTGCTGCAAAGAGAAAGGGTTAGTGATATTCTCCGATCACAGCCCGTATGCTGCCTATTGTCTGATTCCCCGTCCTGCCACGTACCATCATTTATCGAGATCGGTGCCAGGATATTCCGGTGCTTGGCGAGATAGGATAGCGTTGCGTCGGGCGCGCCCTCGCGGATCATGAGGTGGACAGTGATCAGGCTCTTAAACACGGTCGTCCATGTGGAATCGTGGAGGCGGTACTGCAGGGCGCGGAAAACCTCACCGACGCCGGCTTCGTCGGCATGTGTCGCAACGAGGATGTGCTCAATGTATTTTGTCTTTGGCGGCGCAAGCTGGAGGGGAACACGGAGATTAGTAGGGCGCATGGAGGAGGAAATCGGGGGCGCAAAGGAAGGGAAGTTAAGCATACCTTGACCTTAGTAGCGCCCTTGACGGACTTTTCGAAGGAGCTCGCCATGATGGTCGCGGAGCTGTATCAGCTACCAATGGGGCGCGGTATGTTATGTGTATGCGCGAGCTAGCAAATCGTATGAGCCTTTGACGGTGTGGCGACCAGGCCAAAGTCCACAGACCGGATTACGTCTGGAGAGGATGAGTTGCTGGAGGGCTGCACTGAGGAGGAATTGCACAAGAGAAAGGGCAACAATCGATGATCGGTAGCCAGGGTCGCAGGACAGAAAAGTAGAATAGGGTTGGGCGCGGCACGGGGATGCCGCAGGCGCATAAGCCGCAAGTGGTGGTCGTGAATTGTCAGTGTCCGGCAGTCTGGCAGCTGTCGAGGTGAATCAAGGGCGAGATTAAGGGGAAGGCCGAGGAACAGGTTGACCCCGGCGGTTGAGGTTAACGATGTCGAATCGAATGCGGGAAGAAGACCCAGGAAGTCGTAAACGGAGGAGAGCAAAAGGACGTGCGAGCGTATGCTGGGGAGCCACCCGTAATCTAAAGGGGGCGTTTCGAGGGGATTTTGAGGGAATCGAGCAATTCGAGGGGCGTGCTTTCTTTGGGCGCCCATTTGGCGACAGGAGGAAGGAAAACGGATCGGAAGAGTACTCCGTACTAAGTAGGTGTTTAGGCGACGGTGGCGGCAAGTGATAGCAACGCCATGGCAGAGAGGGGAGGAAAATAAGAGTAGAAAGAAAAGCAACCAAGAAAGGGGGTGGAATCAAAGCCCAAGCCAATGGGAAATCCAAAAAGCAAAGAGACGCAAGAAGGGCGAAAAGCAAGAGGCTGGAGGCTGGGTGGAGAGGAGAGGTGGGAATGCTCGGCGGCGGCGGGAATTAGCTGTTGCAGGGCTGCGCACTGGCCTAACGAGATAGCGAGGGCGCCCTGGAGAACGGGGGAGAGGAGTAGTGTGGACAGCAACACAGTAGTGTGGACAGCAACACAACAGCACCGAATTGCACAACGCACAATGTGTTTCAATGTTGGACAAAAATGAAGCTGACGATGTGACGAAACTTCGGGAATTTATCGACTACGTAGATACGGCAGCCAAAGGGAAGGAGCATCAAGCAGGGAAGGAGAGAGAGAGAGGCACAGGAAGGCACGGTCGAGAGGATTGGATTACGCGGAGGTGCGCCCGAATGGGCAGGAAGGGGCGCTAGCGGCGCTGCGTTGCGGCTGCCACGAGCTACATGTAGATACGAACGTTAGCTTCGCTGGGCGTGTGACGACGTATTCGTTCCTTCTGGCTTTGGGAGGTGTCTGGCCCTGGAGAGTGTACGCAGTGAATTAAATTGTTAGGCTGGCAGTGGAAGGTGCTGACGTCGGGCAGCCATTGCTGTTTCTCAGCAAATTGGGACAGCGGGGGTTGCTCTTTCCATCCGAATTCTCCAGCGGGCACGCAAAGGCTTCAAAGCCTAAATTGGCCAGGGCAGGCACGATTTCACCAGAAGTGTTAACATCAAAATGGCAGGTCTGCTTAACGAGATATATTTCTCTATACAGATTGGTCTAAAATATTTGACAATGCGAAAGTTGGCGAGAAAACAAAAACAAAAACATGGCAACGAAGCCGGGGAATAATGAAGAAAGACAAAAAGACATAATAAAATAATGAAACAAGACAAGCAGGGAGCCAGCCGACCACAGCAGCAAACTCCTGTCCAACTTTAGACAGGAACGGCTGCGAGTTCGTGCAGCTTGTGTCGCAAAGAGAAGGAAAAGCAGTGAGAACCCGACAGGACAAATACGACAGAAGAAATGACAGGGGAATGCAAGAACCAGCTCGGAACTGAAGCGAGAACACAAAAAGAAAGCGAGCACGAGGCGACATGGGAACGACGCTGTGTCACGCTGTCCTTTTCTCTCTTTTCTTTTCCCCTTCCTCGTGTCCTTGTCGCTCCGATCAGGGCCGAGATCAACAGCAGAGGCTGCCTCCTTCTTTCAAGTGTTGGTCAGAGTGCCGTCATCGCGTCCGTTAAGACAAGGTCGGGTGTGCCGAACGCTTATTTCACGATTTCCAGACCCCTCGCGTACAAGCAACCACTTAAGCCTCCCGTGAAGAAGGAGAGTTGCCTGCGGCGGTGGGCGGAAAGCATCATCGAGGTAAACACGCTGGCTTTTCATCATCTGCGTCTGTTAGTAACGCCGCGGCGGTTTTTTTTGATTGGGGGATGCAAAACGTGGTACTCACATTTACTTGAATTGGAAGGATGAAGAGAAAAGAAGAAAAGAAAGAAGGCTCGAAGCTCCCGCGAAGCTTTCTTGATATATTTTTTTCGAAAAGGCGCGCTAGTGCAAAAGTGGGCTTCCGGAGCGGGTCGTCATTGGTCCGGAGCAAGGCGTCTCCACAATGCACTGCAGACTGCTGTATATCATCGCACTGTGTCTGTTCCTTGGCGCCCATAGCAAGTGACGGACGCCTTTTCAAGAACCACACCACTTTGGCGACGACGACGACAACACGGCAGCTTTTTATATTCATAAATTCGTATCATTTCCCACGGAGATTCGGCATGTGCTTATAACAGCCCGGAAGAGAACCAATTGACTCACAGCGGCCATGACCACAGCAGCCGTTTCTCGCCGCGGCGTGCAGGCACTCATGGCATCACGAAGCCAAGCCTGCCGTCGTGGCATGCGTGCTGTGCCGAGACAGATTCTGAGCCGGCAGTTTAGTCTTTCGGTGGTAAGATCAGCCAAAGAGAGCTCCAAAAAGTCCAAAGTCTCGGCAGAGGATAAGGCCAAGTTGTGGGACGAATACAAACAGAGCTGTAAGCCATCTTCGTTTGATTTTGTCTTCATGAGAGTGCATAACCTGACATGCTCCAGTCCACTTCACACCCGCTTCACCACCAGAGAGTCTTCGTGTGGGAGCCACCGTTACGGTGCACGGATTTCTGGGCAAGCGCCGGGACATCTCGGCCAAAGCAGCCTTCGTCGACGTGGCTTCATCCCGGCCAGCCAAGACCAGTGCAGATCCGTTCGGCATGGGAGTCGAAGGCAGTCCCGAACACGAGCTGCACCTTCAACTTAAGGCTGCCAACTCGTATAGTCCGGTTGCTGTGGCAGGTGTAGTCGAAGAGGCACCCGGCGGCGGAAAAAGGAAGAAGCAGGCAATGCACTGCTGCGCCTCGGCAGTATCCAAGTACTCAATGCTTTTCCTCGCGACATCATTGTCTCCAAGGGTGCACAATTCCCAGCGACAGCACGCCACTTGCAGATGCGCTTCTCCGAGGCACTGCAGCGGCGGTTGGCATTTCGCAGCGATGTCGCGGGCTGGTCGCGGAAACAGCTGACATCTGCCGGGTTCCGCGAGTTTGAGACGCCCGTATTGTTCAAGTCGACGCCCGAAGGCGCGCGTGAGTTTTGTTGTACCGACACGGCGTCGTGGCTTTGCGTACGCACTTGCCGCAGAGTCCGCAGCAGTTTAAGCAAATTCTGATGGCGTCGGGCGTTGCTGGCGGCTACTTTCAGTTTGCGCGGTGTTTTCGAGACGAAGACTTGCGTGCGGACCGGCAGCCCGAGTTCACACAGCTCGATCTGGAGATGGCGTTTGCGACGGGCGAGGATGTGATGCAGGCTGTGGAGCGGTATACCAAGGAGCTGTTTGCGTACCTCGGCGAGACGTACCGCTTGGTGAAGAACAGTGCCGGCGATGGCAACGAGACGATTCCGGTCCCAATCGCGGCTCTGACCAAGGGTTCGGGAACACCGTCGACAAGGCCATATGCCAAGCTCTCTGATGAGCCCTTCCAGCGTATGGCCTACGACGAGGCCATGGCCAAGTATGGATCCGACAAGCCAGACCTGCGAATTCCAGGAGAGGTGAGCTGAAAGTGGCGTACTGTGTGTCCGCTTTTTGACCATTTTGCTAAATGAACATGATAGATTCACCGCGTTGACCATATCCTGCCATCGAGCTTCACCAGCATGATCACCTCGCTCGAGGACCCGATTGTCGACGCCTGGCGGCTGCGACTCGACGGCAGCCCGTTCGAGAGCCGCAAGTTTGTGCAGCGTCTGTTTGACTCGCTGCCACCGGCGATTGGCAAGAATCCCGACGGCATGCCGGCGTTATGATCTATGACTCGAGCAAGCCGCTGTGCGGCCTGGCACCGCTGGGCCACGAGGCCTTTGGCGAGCTGACCGACGCGGATGAACACCCCGAGCTGGCCAATCTGTCCGACTTTGAGGACGGCGATGTGCTTCTCCTACAAGCGCGGAAGCGGGTGCCCTTCTTCAGTGGTGGCTCGACCGCACTGGGCCTGCTACGGCTTGAGGCGTACCGGGCGGCTATCGAGGAGGAACTGCTGCCATACGACGACACCTTCCGGTTCCTGTGGGTCGTCGGTTTTCCCATGTTCACGCCGACCGAGGCCGATGCGGCAGACCCGGGTCAGGGTGGGCATGCTGGGTTCTCGGCGACGCACCATCCCTTCACGGCACCCTTGACCGAGCAGGACTTTGAGCTGTTGACGACGGACCCGCTGCGGGCCAAGGCGGACCATTACGACCTAGTGGTCAACGGTGTTTGAGCTGGGCGGTGGCAGCCGGCGTATTCATGTGGCGGCCGTGCAAGAGGCCGTTATGCGGGACATTCTGAAGATGGACGATGCAGGTGTGGCACAGTTCGGCCATCTGCTGGAGGCACTGCGGGCAGGCTGTCCACCGCACGCTGGCTTTGCACTGGGTTTTGATCGGTTGGTGGCCGTGCTAAGCGGCACAGGTTCGGTGCGTGACGTGATTGCGTTCCCAAAGAGCATGAAGGGCGAGGATCAGTCCGTGAAGAGCCCTGGAAGATTAACACCAGCCCAGCTGGAGACGTATCACCTTGCCCTTCGGTCTGCAAAGAGCAGCCAAGGGAATGACACAGAGAAATAGACTCGAGGGACGAAGACGACGAAGCAAAATAGAAAATACCCCTTTCACATTGTATACCAAAAAACTGCAAATAGATCAAAGATAGATAGAGCGCCCTTCGAGCAGTAGACGCCAATTGTACATTCCCAAGATGAGATCTGAACCAAAAAGACCAAGAAAATCACAGACAGCTCGTTTTGTTTCTCCTAAAACATCTTGCCCGTGAACGGACTCTGCACGCTGCTGAACCCTTGCGGGCATGCACGACCCAATGCTGCGTTGCCGCTGCGCATGTAGCACACTTTGGCGGCCGAGCAGGCGTCACTCGTGCAGTTGGGCGTGCGTACACTGCTCTTGCTCTGATACAAATTCATCTCGTTGACAAGACGATGCGACTTGTCGGCCTCGATGGCCTCGGTCACGCGGTGCCAGAAGGTGGCGTTTGAGCGGTGCGTCATCCGGCCAGTTGGCAGCTGGACCATAGGCTGCACGGGTCGAATACTCAAAATGGAACACGGGACCAGCACCAGCAGAGTCGGCATCAGTGTCAGACGATGCTGTCACATTGAGCGTTTCGAAACTGTCGACGTCGGCATAGAATGTGTATGCGTCCATGATCTCCCACGAGCCCGTGTCCATCTCGTACATGCGGAAGCCTGAGTTGAGGTTGGTCAGAGGCGTGATAGACGGGCCGACCCAGGCACTGGCAATGGCATTGTCGGCCGTTTGATTGGTGCCGTTGTTGCGGTAGTAGATGAAGGCCTGGTCCTCGTGGGTATGGCCAAAGAAGACGTTGGCGACGACGTGCGGCGAGTAGCGCTCGATAATCTGGTAGAATAGGTCGGCGCCGTTGGGCAGGGCATTGGAGCCGTCCCAGCCACTGAGAACGTGGCCCACGACAAAAACACGCTGGCTCGCGTCCTCGGCACGCTGCAGCTCACGGATCAGGAACGAGAAGATGCCCGAGAAGTCCGGGTCGGCAGCGTGTAGAAACGCATAGTAGTTGTTCTTGTAGTACAGGTCGGTGTTGATTGTAATGATACGCACACCGAGGCGGTCAACGACAGAGTAGGCGCCGTAGTGCAAAGCTGCCTCGCCGGCAGTCTCATTGTCGAGCCAGCCGTAGTGCTTCCACAGGTTGGAGACATGCTCATAGTTCCATGAGAACTGGCGGCCCAGCGGCCATTGTCGTCGACACCTTGCGGCGCGTCGAGATTAGATGGTGTGGTATCGTGGTTACCCAGGGCACAGTAGATGGGTCCGCCGATGTACTCTTTGAAGAGTTTGCCACAGCGAGGCCTCGACGTACTCGACATAAGACTCGGAGAGCTGGTTGAGGGGATCGTGGGCGACGAGATCGCCTGTATAGAGCGTGAAAGCCAAAGGGTTCTCAGCGGATGTACCCGTCAGCGGACCTATTGCCTGCATGGCTGCAAGGGCCAAGAAGTACGGTGAATCACAACGGAAGTAGCCAAAGAGCGGCGCAGGCACAGAAATGTCGTCCAGGGTCGAACCTGCAGCGGAAGAACTGGAGGTGGCTGCACCACCAGCAGTGAGGTTAGGTGGCCGGCAACAAAGACCAGAAGTGCAGTTGGCTTTCACTGCCCACGAGATAGCGAGGGTCAAGATGCAGATCAGACATGTGCAGCACCTTGACGCGCTGGCCACTGCGTGCGGGAACAAGGTCTGCATTGGCTGGTCGCGGTTTGGGAAAGACGGCCTTGACGGACTGCACACTGGGGGCTGGGCAAATCTTTGTGCTGAGCGACGCACAGATGTACTGGCCATCGAGGCCCGTGACGTCGGCAGCCGCAAGAACTTGTGTCCAGGCGGCGCCGAATGCACCGGGCGCGTAGTTTGGTGGCACATGTGCTGTTCGATGCGAACCCGGTTGCTTCACACAGCGCGACCAAAGCATCAGGAAGCACAGATGGTGCCAAGCGAGCAGCCATTTGGCCAACGGCCAGAGCAGCAATACACCGTGAGCAGTCGCTGGAGAAGGAGCTGTTGGCAGAAAGAATGCCCATAATTTCCGAGGTGGCGGCCTGGACAACGGCGGAAGCACTGGCATCGCTCAAGTTGGCCAGCGGCTGTGGGTAGAAGATGGGATCGTCGTTGGAGTTTTGGGATGCTCAGCGGGCTCGTCAAGTTGAGCGGGAATACCTCGCTCAACGCCGGATCGTTCAAGACGGGCTGAGGCTCGTTTGTCGGTCCAGGCTTGACGTAGTAGCTGGCAAAGGCTGTTGTGGGAAAGGCTGCAGGGAACGACATAGGCCGAGACGCCTGGGATGCTCGTGGCTGGTTGCGCCGATGGCAAAGAAAAGGCGTTCGAGGCAGTCGTTGCAGCGCCTGCACCGGCATGGCCAGCAGTACTCGCGGCCACAGCCAGGACGTTTGAAGACTTCATATTGAGAAGCAAGACGAGAAGCAGCGAGACAGACACAAGCACCAGGACAGTAAAGGCGGATATCGTCAAAGCTCCACGAGCTGGGTCTCTGGGCCTCATGGGGCACGGCAGCCGACTCGCGGCAGAAAATTAGCGTTATGTTGCATGTGTATGGGATAAGAGGGAAATTGATCGAGTGCCGTGCCGCCTGAGAAGGACAGCAGACGCAATAAGATCGGAAGAAGCGAGAAGGGCGTATCAAGAGAAGAGGAGATGCGGGCGAGCTGCAGTGTGATGGAAGAGTGGAAAAGAGCGGACGTGCTCGAAAAGAGACGTGATGTCGTCGTCCTGAACGATCTTGACCGATCCAGAAAAGAAAGGAAGAAGCTACAGGACGATCAGCAATTAGAGGATCGGCATCTCTTAGCAAAGGACCCCGGCGGAGGCGGACGCGATAACGGCGGGCCAGCCGCGCTGCCGCAGCATTGCGACGTATGGTATCAGTACTTTGTCGAGCTGCAACAGCTTGTCTCCCTTGCTGGCTCCAATGGCAATAGTTGCCAGCCTCAGTTGTCTCGCTTTTTAGTTCATAGGCCAGCCCCCCAACGGGGCGCACTAAACTGACTGGGTTGTCAGCGCGGGTGCCAGGAGCGAGCTGGGGAAGTGCGTGTTTGGTGGCAAATGCTTTCTTATTGAGGTCTTTATTCAACTAATTGTCTTCTTTGGAATTTGAGATCTCCTCTTTTTCGCACCTTATGGTCTCAATATCGATTGAAGCTTACCTTTCAACAACACGTGTGCCGTCTTATCGAACTGCCGTCTGGCCTTATCGTGCATTGTGTCGTGGTGTGGGGGCATTGATGGCGGGCTGATGGGAGCTTGATGGAACAGTGAGAAGACCCTGGAGGAAGGCTGAGAATAATTCGAAAAGCTCTCGAGGACGAAAACATGGTCGATGCTGCCTGCCAGTAGTGGGGAATACTGCAATTGCTCAATTGCCAATTGCTCCTTCCGTTCATCGGCCACAGATCCGAAGAAAGAGCGGTCGTCTGCACCGACAGGAAGGTGCCGGCCAAAAGCTTTACATTGGCAGGAAGGCAGATTTGACAGGGCTTGCACACAGCTTGATGGAAGGATCGACGCACTCTTCACGACAACAAAAGACATTCTGAACAATAGAATGGCAGGAGCGACCCTATGCAGAATCTGGAAAGAGAGAATCGAAGCACATCAATAGAAACTCACCAGAATGGTCAAGTTAGCCCCTCCTCCGTAATCGCTGCCAGATAGTCGTCTGCAAAGTGAATGATACGACTCCATCTAAGCGAGAAGCGAGGCCTCATCGCTACACAGCCGTAGAGACCTCTGCACAGTGAATGGTGCTTGAATAGCTGGATAGTGTGCAGAGCGGTCAGACGTGCAAACGGGCAGCTCGCAGTTGCCATTTTGGGACAGAGCTCTTGCCATTGTTGTTTTTTTGACCCTCCGCCGCAACGAAAGAGCGAAGGACTCTGCGTGCCATGGTCTCTTGCCTCCTTTTTCGACTTCGACGACGAAACTCCTGCAAACTCTTTCTCCTTCTTTTAAACACAAACAACACATCTGACCATCGGCAGTTCACGAAAAACGGCATCCCGACAGCTCGACGACGACGTGCAGCATCACCCTGCACCACTACTTACAAGAAATCTCCCCGTGATCTTTCACGTGACTATATCAGAGACCCTAGCAGCCCAGGGAGATCCACTTATCTTTGTAACGCGCATCGCGATTTGGTTCGACGATGGACCACACATTGCCATCGGCTACAGAGCCACCTCCTACACCCCATTCGCCGTCCGCAGTCTTGCTTTCTCAGGAAACCTCGGTCTCGCTCCAGAACGGCAGGGATTCCAAGCAGAGACGCTCAGGCTTGTCGCGCGCCTTATTTGCACCTCTTATCCCCCCTCGCTCGTCTTCTGCTTTGAAAATCGCCGGAAAGCAACAGGAGACTGCGGCTGCTGTATCTTCTTCCTCCATCACAACTACCCGCACAACGCGCAACTCTGCACGCCGTGCCTTTGCCGAAGCTCAGACACCAATGCCCGAGCTCGTCTCTAGTCATTCTCCCCATACCACCCTTTCTTCGAGCAGTATTGCCGGGCCATCGATCCAGCTTTCTCTCGACACGAGCCCGACGAAAGTGTCTAAGGCTACCAAGGAGCCCAAGGAGCCAAAGCAGAAGCCTGCAAAGCCTGCCAAGAGCACCAAGAGCACCAAGTCCTTCAAATCTGCCAAGGAGAAAGCGCAGACGCCTGCTTTAGACGAGACCGTGGTCAGCCAGGAAGACCAGTGGTACGCCATCAAGGACATTGTTGACGAAAAGCTTGTTCGCGGCGTCCGTCACTACTTGATTGACTGGTGCAACGACCCTATTTCTGGCAAGGTCTACGAAAAGTCTTGGGTAAGTTTGGGAAGAGAATGGAGAACTTTATAAGACATCAAATGGGAACGTAGCTAACTTGATAGATCCCCGCTCGTGACGCCAACAAGGAGGCCATCGACGACTGGAACCTTGTCAAAAAGGCACGCAACGCTTCCAAGTCTAAGGCGGCCCCTGCTCCCAGGGCAGCCAAGCCCAAGACTGCAAAGCCTGCCCCGGCTGAGAACTCGCAGAGCTCATACGCCGATTCGAGCAGCCTCCTCCCTTCTCAGGAGTCACAGGCCCCCACCTCTTCCTCCGGCAACGTTGCTAGTGCTGCCGGGGCTACGAGTGCTGCTAGTGTTACCAGCGAGGCTCCCAAGACGGCTTCCGGCAGAAGCCTGCAGCGCAAGCGGCCCATCTCACCGTCTGAGAAGGAGAACGCAGACGACGACGAGGAGGAAGAAGAAGCTGTTCCTCCGCCACGCAAGAGACGCCTTGTTCGTGGTGTTCGCCCGGACAGTAGTCGTGCCCTCGAGCCCAGCCAGAGCACCGCCAGCCAGAGCGGTGGCAGCCAGAGCCAGGACTTGAGCCAGGACTCGAACCAAGGCTTTATTGCGGTTTCTTCGCCTCCCGTTATCCACGAGGAGAGTGTTGAGTCGGCCAGCCAGCTAAGCATCCAGCATAGTATCGAGCAGGACGAGGTTACCAGCAGCCAGGAAGTCTCAGCTCTTCCTTCAGACGCGGCTATCCCGAAGACTGCTGCTATTGTCAGCGCTGTCAACATTGTCCAGCGCCCAGACCTCAACCCCAGCGACTACGTCCGCACGTCTCAGGTCGCCCATCTCACCCAGATCTCTCGCCTTGCTCTGCAGACGAACGGTTGGATGCAACCGCAGTCCGCCGTTGCCTTTCAGTTTTCATCAGACCACTCAAGCCTATCACCCGGCAGCGACCAGCTGCACTCATCGCTGTACCATTCATCACAGCATTCCAACTCGCAGGACGAGGACACCGAAGTCGAAGAGGATTGCGCCCAGCCGCTCCCGCACTCTGGTCCCACCATCCCTGACTCTCAGGCTGAAGAAGACGGCACCCTTGACACCGCCACTAGCACAAGCAACTCGCAGTCGCTTTTCGTCGACCAGTTTGAGGACACCAACCCCATCTCCAACGAGGCCCCGGCTCAGCCCGTGTCTCAGCCTGTCTCCGAACAGATTTCTCAGCCTGCCTCTCAGGTCCTGCCGGTCCCCCAGATCTCGCAAGTGTCCAGCGAGCAGCGGACCACTTCAGACGTGACCTCGGGTACCCCCTCGCAGCAGCAACAGCAGGACGCGGTTTCTAAGAGCTCCTTCAGCGGCGACGCACAGCTTGCTCCTCCGTCTTTTGCTGTCCCGTCGCAGGACAATCAGCAGCTTCGTGCATCTGCCGACTGGGCTTCGGAAGAAGAGCCTTCTGCTCCTATCCAGGCCAGCGCTGACGAGTCCACTGCCAGCGGCTTTAGAAGCGAGACTCTCGACTTTCTGACTCAGCCTGAGCCGGACTTTGTCCTCTTCACCCAAGAGAGCGAACACCCAAGCCAACAGATTGGCAAACAGACCGACCACTCGTCCTCCAACGCCGACAGCAACAACTTTTCTGCTATCTCTGTCGTCCCTGACTCGACTCGGCCGGTCCGCGTTACTTCCTCTGTCCGTATCGCTGCACAGATAGCTGACGACCACTCATCCTCCAATCCTATTTCTTCTTTGGCACCGATTGTGCCCCACCCCTCTACAGCAGTAGCCAGGGCCACAATCTCGTCTCCGACAGCCCGGCTAATTATTCGGTGCCCCGCCCCAGCACCCCATCCCAACAATTTTATAGAGCTCCAGAGGCACTCATGGCCGAGTCCCCCAAGCCGCCATGTCGGCCGCCGAGAAGCTTCGGCAAGCTATGCAGCTTCAGTTTGATGAAATGGATCGAGAAGCTGCCGCTGATGCAGGTCCGAGCGAGGATAATGACCCGCTCGTCCAAGCCGAAATTCGCCGCATCGAACAGGAGATGGCCGACGAAGCTGCCGCCAAGGAGCAGCAGCAGCAGCAGGGCTCTTCTCAGGACGAGAGTCTTGCCAGCAGCGCCAGCAACAGCTTGCCTGCTTTAGCACCCTTGGCCGACCCTCTGTTTTCGTCTCACGCGCTCGATGCCCAGCCTTCGCTCGTCGCCCCTCAGACTATCGACGCTACACTTCCTCTTCTCATCTCACCCACTGCCCTTGTACAGAACGACAGCATTGTTCCGGGCTCAGAGCACATTGGTGGGGCTATTGGGGACATTGGCGACATTGGCGATGCTCACCCCGGCACTATTGCTCCTGGTGACCTGTCTTTCGCCGACGCCGATCCGCTGGCCGCATCTGGCCTCGACCTGTCTCCAGAGTCTGAGGCTGAGTACCCTGGCAACGACGATAACGAAGCTGCCGATGGCGTTGGTGGCGTTGATGGTGATGAGATTGACGAGCATGGCGCTGAGGAGCATGATGACGGCCCGCAGGAGCCATCCAGCCCCCTTGCCATGGAGGAGGATGCCGCTGATGACGACGACGACGACCTTCCGTCGCCGTCTAACCCCAATTTCGCCACCTCCAGTTATGTTGTGACGCTGCCTCTGGCTTCCAACACCGCCAATACTACGCCGACCTTGTTGTCGAGAAAGAAAATGAGCGCATCATCAAGGACTTTAGTGAAGCCTTTTCGCGTGACGAGTTCGTGGCCCCCAGCACCGAGACTGTGGCCCGCGTCGATGAGCTCTTGCGCAAGCTGATGGACTTTTCTGATCTGCCCACCTACTACGACAGCCTGCCGCCCATGTCCAAGCAGGCCATGATGAAGCACGCCATCGACACCAACAGCAAATACTCGTTCGTCTACGAGTTCCTTGAAGGGATCTCGACGCTCGAAAAGGACATTTTGATTCTCGTGCGCAAGGGTGTCGCCATGGACTACGTCGAGGCCATCGTCAGCACTGCCGGCATCCCAGTCGAGCGGTACCAGGGCCCCGGCAACGTTTCTTCGGTGCCAACTGGCTCCGACAGCTCAGGCAAGCAGGAGAAACGCCGCCGCCGCAGCGGTGAGCTCTCGGTCTTGCTGGCGGACACAACCGAGATGAGCAAGGCCATGAACTCCGACGTCACCGAGAATGACGACTTCCCCCTTCCTGACGCATTTGACATTGTCATTGGCTTCGACCACACGGCTCGCATCACAGAGCTCACTGCCTACTTCCTTGGCGATTTTGTTCCTTCAAACATGGGTGATAGAATCACTCACAGCAATGGCAGCATCGCCCGTCGCCACTTTCCCAAGCCTATTGTCATGCTTCTTGTCAGTGCCCTCACGCTGGAGCACATTGACCTGCGTCTCGAGCGCAACTCGGTCGACGACCTGGAGCGCAAAAACGCGCTTCTCCTGTGCACGCTCGAGTGCCTGCCGCAGCTCAGAGACTGCCCGCTCGACATGCTACCCGCAAAGCCTCACGAGGCAGCTGAGGCATTTGCCAAGATGATTGCCGATCCCACCGAGACTCTGGCTTGGGAGCCCACACCGCTTCCTGAGGATGTATTCGACATCTACATGCACTCTTCGGGTACGGCATCTCAGCCCACATTCACACAGGAGGAGACCATTGACAGTCGCCTTCTCGCATCACGGAAACGGCAGCTGGAGGACGACGGCGACGACGACAACCATGGCAACGACACACCGAAGCGCATGCGCCTGACGGAGGCCTCGACCCCCATTATCCATGAGGTGCCGAATCAATTTAACGACATCATCAAGCACTCCCTTGCCCGTCTTAATGTGGTCGCCTCGAGCAATGATTTGACCGTCGAGATTTCGCTGCCCCAGCTGGAAGCGCTGGCGTCCAAGGTCACGTACCTAGAGTCACTGCTCGAGGACAAACAGAGCACTGAGACCAAGCAGACCGAGCAGGTGCGCTCGTTGGACCGCCTCGTTAAGAGCCAGTCGGCCACCATTGTTGACTGCCAGCGGAGACTAGCTGAGGCCGTCAACGACCGCGCCGCTTTCGAGAGAAAACACGACGTTTGCCGTCAAGGAAGCCACCACAAGCAAGGAGAAGCTTGAAGCCCGCACCACGTCCCTGACCGAGGCTCGCACCGAGAAGAAGGAACTCGAGACCCGCCTTGCCGAGGCTAACGCCCTTCTTGCCGGCTCCAGCCAACCCGACGTGGCCGAGCTGGGTTCTACCCGCGTAGCACTCAAGGAGGCCCAGGACAAGCTTGCCGTGCTCGAGCGAAAGACGGCCAGCGCCGACGACGACCTCGCGTATGCACGCAAAGCCTATCAGGATGCATCCAACTCGGCCGTCGAGTCGAGTAACGAGAACCGGGATCTGAGAGCACGTGTCAAGGAACTCGAGCGCCTTGCCAGCGAAAATCTCCGCTCTATCCACGAAATCAACGCCCGGAACGAAGCCGACTTCTTTCGGCAGCAGTGGGACGAGGCCAACACCATGCTTACCGAGCGTGAGCGCGAACTCGAGTGGGCCCGTGAGGAGCTCCGCGTGCTCAAGAACGGCCGTCGCGAGACCCGCCAGCAGAGTGTGCCCCGCAGCCCTCGCCTCAGCGTCATTAGTCCACGCACATTGGGCCGCGGTGGCAGTGTCGGTGTCGGTGCCAACGGTGGCGGTGGTTTTGGTGGTGCCAGCAGTAGCGCCAGTGTGACGCCTGCTCCCAACTTGGGTGGTCCGCCTGGTGCCGGTTATGCTGTGGCAGCCAGACAGTCGGTGAGTCGGGGCAACAGCCCGGTCTCGGCCAACTTTGACCCCTCTGTCTACGGCGGCATGTCGTCTGGTGGCAACGGTGGAAACGGCGGCAATGGTGGTGCGGGTGGTGGTCCTCCACTGCCTGGCATGACCTACCTCAATTCTGGCCAAGGCAGTGGCCGTTGGGGTCACCTGCGGGACTGAGCGTTGTCTAACCCTTGAAGATAGATATGGGCCTTGTATGGATTCTTTTTCTTTTCTTTTCTGTGGTTGTTTCTTCTTTCGTCTTTCATTTTGATTCCCTTTTGATCCATTTTTTGGTCTGCTATTCTTTGCTTCGGTCCAATGACTTTGTGTTTCCCATGTTACCCAGCTATCTGCCCTTCTCTAACTCAAATTTCTCCTCCTCATCTCACGGTCATGGTTACTTTTATTTGCTTCTTTCTTTGCTTGTCTTCTATTTTCACACTTCCCTGTGCTTTCTTTTGACTTTGGTTGTTTCTTCCTTCTTCTCTTCTCTATGGTATGTCTGTTCGCCGTTGCTGTTTGGAGATGGGGACTCCACCACAACCAATTTTTCGATTCTCTGTACTATCTTTCTGTTTCCAACTTGCCTCCCTCTGGAGAGGATCTCAGTTAGGTGTTGACCACATCATGTATTGCAACCATACGGAAAAGACTGCGGACATTTGGGAACCGCTCATCGTTTATATAAGGTGGACATACTTGCAACTGTGACATCGCAAACAATAGCATGCAGAACAATCACACAGCTCACAGTAGAACCAAAAAGACGACGAGTTGAAAGGATGGCTTTCCTAAATAGACTGTGAATAAAGAAGAAAAGGACTCCGCGCCACGCTCCCACCCCAAGTCCGAAGCCAGCAAAGAAGTGAAAACAGTAAAAAGAACGACAAGAAAGGAAAGAAAAACAACCACAAAGTTCCCTTTTTGTGTACCCGTCCATTGCAGTTTCTATTTTGTCCCCCACTCGAACCTTGTCGATGTGTTTGATCTCCCACAAAAGCAACCAAGCTCGGCGCCTCCATCCTAAACCGTTTGTAGCGTACAAGCGCGAACTACCTTGGCCGATGCTGTGCAAATGATTGCTCGTTTCTGCTCCTTGTCCTCATTTTTTCTTTGGTCCGAAGAAAGTGAGATCCCCTTCTTCTTGTGCCTTTCCCCCCGAGAAAAATGCAATTTCCCCTCTTTGTTCGCCTCGCTTTCCCTCCCGAGTCCCTGTTCCCAATTCCCGGTTGCCCATGTTCCCATGTTCCCACTTTGTTGGTGTTGGGACGTATCAAAGGTCAAGATAAAACTGCAAATGAGACAAAAAGCATGAGTCAAGACTAGGCCAGAAAGCAACAAAGTTGATGATGGTAGAAACAGATGCAAATATGAACAATTTGGGGCAAAGCAAATGGGGGGAATGTGTAGTGGAGGAGCAACACTTGACAGTGAGAAAGGCGAAGTGGGAGAGAAGTGAAAGGAGAGAGAGAGATAGCTGCGTAAAACGAACAGGAAAGCCCCGGGAAGAGCACATGGACTCTCCACAAACCAAATTGTTGAAAAGAAGGAAGATAAAAAATCAAATAAAAGAATATGCCGATACAACGGGAATGAGACATGCAACGACAATATCAAAAGCCAAATATGTGTGGAAAAGAAGACAAATTTCCATAAGAGAAAAGAAAAGAAGAAAATCACCGACACCTGTCCAAATCGCAGTTCGCTCCCCTGCCTTTTTCCCGTTTATATGGCCCTCCCTTTGTTGTGTTAAAAAAAAGATCGATCGCCCGCTCAATTTTGCCGTCCTGCCAGTTCCGTTTTTTTGAAAACCCCCAAGCCTGAAGGAGCCTGCCAAAGCTAATGCAAACACACAACACCCCCTTTGCGAAGAATAAGAAAAGTCGAGAGGCCAACCTGGGGTTTGCCCAAAATTTAAAAACAAACAAGGCAATCAATCAGAAGGGTTAAAGAAAACGCTCTTACCAGGCCCGGTCCCAACATCCAAACGTCCTTTTATGTCCTGGCAAAAACAAAACAAAAAAATCAAATGTGAAACGAGTAGAACAAGTATAATGCGACGATGAAGTGAAGAGATGAAGAATCATGCTGCTAGTGAATAGCATCATGACGTCAAGATAGACATGTTCTTCTCATTTGCTGATGTCCGCTTTAAGCAGGCGACTTGTTAGGGGGTGCACCCGAGCCGTTCTGGCGGTTCTCGCCCGAGTTGTTCACCGACAGTCCGCCCATGCCGGACGAGAGGAACGCAAAGGGGTCGTTCTGTGAGTAAAAGTTGTTGGACGGGCCAGCAGACGCGGGGCCGTTGGTAGCAGACTGGAACGCAGCCTCAGCAGCGCGGCTGTCAAAGGGGCCGGCCGAGTGCGAGCTCGAGACAGGACCAAAGTGCGTGTTCAGTGGAGGGTACGGCGCGGCGTTGCTGCCGCCGAGGCCGGAGGGGAGGGCATAAGTGCTGGGGGGGCCACCAAACTGCTGGCCGTAGCCACCGTTGCCACCGTTACCGGACGCAAAGGGACCACCGCCGCCACCTGCAAACGGACCAGGGCCGGGATTGCCGCCCATGGGGTTTTGGTTCATGTTGTAGGACGAGCCGCTGTCCATCGGCGACGGGTAGCCAGAGTCCGCAACGACAGCGGCGGTCGCACGACTGGCACCACAGCGCAGACAGCAGACGTTCTTGGCGAAATTGTGGTAACCGCAAGCCTCGTTACCGCACTTCCAGTCACCAGCACGGAAGGGAACAACACCGCTGCCACCCATACGACCACCGCCGTGGCCACCACCACCCATGTGGCCATGGCCGTGACCATGACCGTGACCATGGCCGTGGCCATGGTGGTTGCTGTGCTGCTGCTGGGGCGGCATCATCGACTGGGGACCATAGAAGTAGCCGCCGCCGCCACCCATGTCGCCAGTCGGACCGGCGCTAACGGCAGGGAATGAGCAGCGGAAGCAGGCCGTACGGCGCTGGAAGTTGGAGAAACCGCACGAGGGGCAGGTCCAGTCACCGGGACGGGGACGGTTTTTGCTAGGAGGGAAGGGGGTGAGGATGTCCGCGGCACGGTCGAGAACGCGGCTGGAGCTGGGCGACACCTCAATGGCCTTTTCGTTGAGGGCACGACCGTTCATGCACAGGCTCTCAGCAGCCTCCTCGTGGGACGAGAAGACGGCGAAGCCGGTGCCGGTGGGCTTGTGCTGCTCAGGGGTGCGGAGCGTCCAGAATGCAATCGGGCGGCCGCCGAACTGCGTGAACCAGCTCTCAAGCTCAGACTGCGTGGTGTCGTGGGGCAGACCGGACATGTGAAGCACCTTACTGCGCTCCGACAGGAAAGCCCGAACATCGGCGCGCGCATCCATAGGACGTGCCAGAACATCGGGGTGCTCATGGGCCGGCTGGGACTTGCGGATCAAGCCGCGCAGGACGCGGGCCAGGGTAACGGCCTCCTCCATGGCTCTGCGGGGCGAGGCCGGGGCCAGGGCCTGCAGGTGGAATGGAAGGTTGTGCTTGATGGGAGCGCTGGACTGGACAGCTTCGACTTCGAGGGCAGCGCAAATGTTAGCAAGCGATGACGGGCCGAAGGGCAGCGACTCCGGGTGGTGTTGCTGCCATCTCTGATATTCCTGGCGCAGGTCAAAGGTCCGAGAGTGCTGGAGATAGGGAGGCAGGACGACGGCCTTGTCGCGAGCCTCACGGGGCAGCTGGACGCGGAGATCCCAGGCATCGAGTGTGACGAAGACAAAGTCGAGGTTCTGCGAAGTAAGGTGTTCGGAGGCAAAGGCGTCGAAGCGGTTGACGGCATCGCGGAAGCTTCCGGCATTTCTAACATGCTCCCAGGTGAGTGTGGTGAGGCTCGCTGGAGGAGAAAGGGACAAATTAGCTTCATGTGTTGTCTTGGTCTCGAAACAGACGGGGCAACTGCTTGTGTGACGAGAAGAAACTCAGCAGGAGGGCGCCGTCCCAAGGCATTGGCCCTGGGGGTTCAAGGTTCAAGCCACGAAGCAGCGTTGCCCCTTGCCCTGCTTTAAGTGTCTTCCAAGATGCCATCACTTCCTCTTGTTCTCGACACATAACAAGCTACCATATTTCTGTTCCTGGCCGCCATTGGGGAGATCGGGACTCACTACAGAGAGGCGTAATAGGGGTGTTTACCGGCTTGACAAGCACACTCTCGCGGTAGAGCTATAGGTAGAGAAACACCAAGTTAGCTAGAAAGGCTCTTTTTGGAAGCAATTGACGGGTCCGAGACTGTGAGTGCCGGCATCATACCTCGTCCAAGCTCTTGGAGTCGAGCAGGATCCAGCCAATCTCAATAACTTCGGCAGAATCCTTGGTCACATAGACACCATGCTCGTCGCAGGTTGTGGCTACGTGGATGACCACATAGCGGTCAATCGACGCCGGCGCTTGCTGGTTGTTGGCCATTGTATCTCAAAAGGGAGACGGTGTTCGGGGAGGGAGGAAGAGGATCGGTGAAGACAAAGGGAGGGAAGAACAAGCGAAGTCGGCAAGCTAGAGAACCGAGGGAGGTATGTCATGTTAGCGAGGCTGTTGAGACACAATGGAAAAGCAACGAGTGTCCAAAAGACGGCAATACGACCACGGAAGAGGACCCCGAGCCCCAAAAGAGGCGAGGCAGGGGGGGCAAGAGAGGCAACTGTTGAGGATGGACTCGAAAGAAGGCCAAAGGTCGAGGTTGAAGCCGAGAGTCGAAGCCGATGCAAAAGCACAAGCCAAACAGGATCACAAAGAAACGCACCTGGGGCGAGCCTATTCAGGGGTCAAAGGGTCGAAAAGGCGCGAGAGCCAAGTCAACGCCGGTAACCAGAACTCGAAAAGATGCTGTAGAATAGTATAAAGATAAGAAAAAACTGGTCGAGGATCGAGGTCGAGGGCCGTCGGGGGGGGGGGGGAATGTACAATGCAGAAAAGCTCGAGGCTGCTGAAGAAGATGCTTCAGGCACACAGGGAAGAATGGAGTGGACGATCGACGAAAGGTCTTTTTTTTCGTCGTGCCGAGATTTTCTCTTCGAGGGCGTCGCTCTGCTTCCCGTCGTCTGGGGGGAAGAAGAGGAGAAGAGAAGGGATGGGGAAGGGGGAAAGGTCGGGAGACGAGAGAGATCTGGTTGCTTCGGCACGGGAAGGTCGAGGCAGGAAGTCGAGTAGGAGAAGACAGGAGCAAAGGAGAGAAAGACGAAACGGAAGAGCAGGAAAGGAGACAGCGAGGTCGAGGAGGGAAGGAACACACGGACGCTGAGGACAGTTGAGTGGGCCGGTGGACGGTGGGCAAGACAGTGTAAAGAACTAGGGGAAGGCACGTTTGTGGTGCGTGGAGAGGCGTTAAAAAACTAGTATGAAAAATAAAAGCCCAATAATAGGCAAATTGACCGAATTTGCTGGGTGGTGCCTCGTCGGTAGCAGCAAAGAGGCAGCGAAAAAGAGAAGGGCCCCAAAATTAAATCATAAATACGATGTAGTAAAATACAATCTATTTTTCATTTTTACTGGGTCTACCTACCAAGCTTGCAGCAAGCGCGTTCGCTGCACGCTTTTGAACAGTTGAGAAGAGCGCGTAGTAGGCATCGCAGCCTTGCCTTTCCAATTGGCATCGTCGTGGTTTTTGTGCTGTCAATATCTTGGAGGCGAACTGTCTTTACTCATCAGGAAGCAGGCCCTCTCGTAGTGCAGAGACACGTATCCGTACATATATGTTAACCGTTGTCTGGTGTCTGTTGGCAGTTCTAGTCGGCTGTGATGCTCAACTCGCCTCTCTCCAAAAAGCTCACACTGTGGGGGGAGCCGGTCTCCAGTATCTCTTGGGCGCGTTTCGGTGGAGAGGTACTTGTCCGACAAGTTCCCCTGGAACGCCCGCTGGAGCTTGCCCGGACACAGGCGTTGGAAGTGGGGTAGGGGTCCTGGCACCTGGCTAGGAAGGCGCGGCGGGTGCCTGCCGTGGCTCCTGCCCTGATTTTGGTGCGTTGTGCTGTTGTCTTACGACGAGGGTCCTACAAATACGCTTGCATGGAGCTGTTGCGAGCATTGGTGGAAAGCTGCGATAGCAGCGACGAGACGAGAGGAAAAGGCTAGAAGCGTCGACTTTGTTTTGTGGTTTCGAGGTCAATCAAAGATACGGTGTATTGAGATACACTTGCCTGTGTTTTGTGGTCTTTTACGCCTCGTTCACAGCACATTTCAACTAGGAAGGAACCAAAAGGCGTGCCGTCGTATGCGCCAGGCACAGGAAGGCACGGTTAGCAGGTGGCTACGTTGATCTGCTCGTATCGTTGTTCGGGATGCCAACAACGCCGAGCGGGCAGGAGCGATCGCCAACGTGACTGGTCCAACTTACCTCTTGGCCGCGTCTCTTCTGAGCCTGCTGCAGCAAGTTGCACCAGGCTTTGCACCCTCGTTCCTTCCTGCTTCCTGAGGAATTACAGTGCTGCTCTTGCCTCTGACGGCTTGCCCCTTCCGCCATCTGGCTTTCCTCTTAGCTCACCAACTCACAGCTATCACCTGTCGCTTGTCGGTTATCAACTGTCATTTTTCATGGCCGGATTTGCCATATTTGTATCTAACTTTACCTCCCAACACCTCCAGATACACCCACCCTTCCGCATCACATTGCACGGCTCCAAATCACACGAATCCACCCACACGCGGCTGCTCCGCCCACGCAACGCTTTCCAACCCCAGCGGGCCCTTTTCCCCTTTTGATAGCTTGTCCGCAATTTAAACAATTGACCTTCTCCCCAGACACCACAATTTGCTCTCCTTCTTCAGCAGCCTCGAAACGAGGCTTGAAGAAACACGTGAGAGGCGGCGGCAAAGTATCTCTCTCTTCAATCTGTCATCACTGCAACGAGGCCTTGCCTGCATCAACACAATGTCAAATGTTTATTGTTCAATATTCACCAGTGACTGCTGTGTGCTCGACTTCGCCCCAGCTCGCTCGCCTTGTCTCCCGAATACGCCCTTGTTGGTTCGTTCTCTTGTTACCAGCATATTGTTCACCAAAAACTGCAAGTACCGATCCGCCCATATTCCTTGCCTCACGGCCTGTCCTGCTTGTCCTCCTGTGACCGCACAAATGTGAAACGCTCCAGTCGCCGATGAGAGACATTGGCAGGGCCCATCCTCGTACTTTCAGCACCCAGTACAGACATTCTCTTCGACTCGATATTCAACGGCTGTCGCTATCTAATCCGCCGTCCTACGATACTGATAATAACGGCTTTGTAAGGTGGCATTTGGGTAGTAAGACTACGGCCATGTCTCGTACAGGAATTTCTGAGAACCTTGTGCAATAAAAACTCATGCAGCAGCAAACAATTGTCCGGTGCGAGGCACCCGAAAGAGCAATGAAGTGCTCTGTGACTGCATCTCAAGGTCCCACAATAGGAGAAAATGGGGGACAATGAAGGACAATGGGGCACGTTTGTCCAGTCCACTTTCAGTTCACCACCACACGGCTCGCCGGCGTCCATGTCCCAGTACCAGCCCCAGTACCGAAGCTCGATCAAGGTGAAGGCGGTCAAGGGGGCAGCTGCCGACACGGGAGGACCCGAGTGAGGAACCCTGCTGTGCACGGCTCTCAAGGCAGGTTTGTGTATGCGCTGTGGGCGCCGTGTGAACCTCGGGTATGGTCTCTATGGAGGATGCGCATGCTATTGTGTGACAGCCGTTTCGACGTTTGACATCTCGACGAGTCTTGAGTACTCTGCCTCTTCTCTTTCAAAGAAGGAGCCGTACTTGACCGGGTCCCTCATAACAAGAAAGGGGAGAGGGGAACTAAAGTGCATGCATGGACGGCACACATTCCAGTGTAAACTGGCCACAGCCTCGTCAGCCAGCTTGGAGTCTATTCTGGGCGGCGGCAACAGACCCATCCACTGTCAATCAGCAAGGTCAACCCATCTCTGCCTACAATTGTGCTCAGCGCGCAAGTTACCCGGAACCTAACACTCACTCGGGACAAGACAAAAAGCGGCCCGTCATGGCAGCGTCCGTCGTGATAAGGTGAGAATACGACGCCGGCGTACCAGTCCAGCTTTGGTGCCTGGGACACAACTGCAATAGCGTACGCAGGTTTGATAATCACGTGCACTAGCAGCACTAACAGCACCAACGGCAGCTCTTTGGCGCGCTACCAGACATACATATACGTCATCCGTTCAACAGATTGGCGGGAGGGAGCGAGGGAGCGAGGGAGCGAAGCTCTGTAACAAAGAACACCAAGCCAAACACAATGAAACAAAACGCATGAACAGTGAGGCAACTAGGCAGCAAGTTTTGTCAGCTTGAGAACAGCAGCTGATTGCGTGTAGGGCTTTGTTATAATTTCCCCGTCTGAAAGTGAGACATCTGGATTCTCGAAGGAAAACGGTGTGTTCTTTCATTCTCCAAATCGTTGGCGTTGCTTACTGCCGCTTCAGAGCGCGCGCTTTCGCTCCTTCCTTGGCTGGCACCTTGTACATCGTAGACGAACGAAAGAGGAAGGCGCGTTTCTTGTCCAGGAGGGAGGAATAAGTTGATAGGTCGCCGTTGCCTCTTATGGCCGGCGGCCCACCGTTGTTGCTTGAGTCCGTTGTGAGTTTTAGTGCCTCGTCCTCTAAGAGTAAGAGTCTTTTTTGGTCTGGCCCAGGCCTTGTTTGGCCAGGCCGCCGCCCACCAAGCCTGCTGCGGTGTAGCGTCGCTGACGTAGTGTTTGCCATTTGCCATCGTCGTCCCTCCCACCCTCTTTCTATACATAATCGTCCTTTCCCACGTCTCGCAATTCGCTCTCTCTCAATTTGCATTTCCCTCGTCTTGAACTGCATTTCCTGCAAACAAAGAATACCTTTTTACGCGTCTCGACGACTCTCTTCATCAGCGACAACCTCTAGCTTCGACACCATCACAAAACGAACGTTCGAACAATAACAAAAGCAACTTCCAATCCACACAACCGCAATCATGGTCAGCGCTTCCGCCATCCTCATTATTATCATCACGGTCATCTGTACGTCTTTTCGCGATTCTTGCTTCTCTTCTCTCGGAAGCGGTACTCCACCATTAGGCCTTTTGCTAACATGTCTCTCGTATAGTCCCGCCCATCGGTGTCTACGCCGTTGCCGGCTGCGGAGCGGATCTCTTGGTCAACATCTGCCTGACCATTCTTGGGTGCGTCACCTTTTGTCGAGCTGATTCTCTCCAATATACAATGCCTCCATCTATCCTCAACATCTGCTAACACGACCTTCTATACAGTGTCTTCCCCGGTCACATCCACGCCTTCTACCTCGAGTACATCTACTACGATCGCCGCGAGCAGGCGCGCGAGGGCCGCTTTACCGCAGGACGTGCCCCCGGTATCTACAGCGAGCGCGTCCAGCAGGGTGGCGGTGGCTACGGCACGATTGCCCAGACCACTTAAATGGATGGCGTTTGAGACCCAGAGAGACGGTGCCCGGTCCGAATTGTGTTCAATCACGCCGAGGCCGATTACGATGCACGCAACAGACATTGAGCAACCTTTCTAACCACGCCTAGGCACGTCTAGGCACGCCTAGCCGTGCGAATATGCCATATCAAAGGCGTACATACTTCCGGGACGAATAATACGAGAAGTCGGAGGAGTTGGAGGAGTTGGTATGCGGCTGGGTCCAGACAACGAGCAGGCCGACTATGTCGGAGCCATCATTTCTCGGACTTTGAACGACTTTCTGTTTTTGTTTTTTCTATTCCCTACAAGTTACTATTCCCCCGTCATCGCGACAGCTTTAGAGCTTTTTAAATTGAACCATGCTTCCTATGAAGCCCTTACTCTCCTTATCGCAAGTAACATTCGCCGTGTCCATGTGCTACAATCAGTTTGCGTCTTCATACGGCCCAGCTGGCGAGGCTGATTGGACATTAGAGACTACTCTACACGCATGAATTTACATCCCGTATTTTCTCGATACTAGCTAGCTATTCGATGAAGCACTGAGACCGCGCAGATGCGATGTGTGACATACGAGGCATCTCTTAATCAGTGTACAAAAATAAAACTGTGCTATGTTCTACTGTGTCGACTCCGTGCATGCGCCGTAGCATGCAGTAGTCTGCAGCTAAACAATCGCTCGATATGCATGAACACGTCAATTGAAAGCGGGCCAGGCCAGGCAAGGCAGGTTCGAGAATTGTCGCCTTCAGAAAACCTGCTCTCCGTGAGGCCACGGATAGATTGAAGAATCACAAAATAAATCGAATGATGAGAGAACTCAAATTGAAGATGGATAAAAAAAAGTTCGACAAAGGCTCAGATTGAAACAGCTCCCTCAAAAGTTCCGGCCTGGACATCGCTTGTTCCCCATCAACATCATTTGATAGTCGGTCTGTGGCGGCTTGACTTGGCTTGACTACCAGGGTCTTGTAGTTGTGAGGCCTGGCCACGCCACGACACAGAAGGTTGGCCACATAATCAAAAGGGCGATGAGAATGGCCTCGTCAGATCCTGCACACACCCGTTTTGAGTGGCTAACAGCGAAGCCAAAGAAGAGAGCAACAACTAGATTGGATCTGGAGGCTGGGCAGGGAAGGAGTGAATGAAAGCCCACGAAAGACAGCGAGAAATAGGCAAATGGGAAAGAGAAAAGAGGAAAGAGCGACCGCACTGTGCATCATCTTGGCGCACTCTCACTCGCAAACACAGAACGGTCTTGTCACCAACGCCCACCAGAAAGAAGAAAAGAAAACGAAGAGAGCCCATCAGAACTACTCAAGTGTGGCTGCTCTTGTTGGATGGCCTGTCAGTGTTTGTCAGAAACTGCAGCGCCAGGCGAGAAGTTGGAGGGTGGTGGTGGAGGTGGGCATCTCTTGATTTGGCCCGGTTCGTGGTGCATGGGATGGTCCCATCTCTCCTTCCCTCCACACCCCCTCTCTCTGCCGGGTCGGTCGTGCTTGCCCCCCATTTTCCTCCTTCTTGCTCGCATCTGCCCTTTCAATGGCAGCCACGACTCTCTGCAGAAAACTCCGTATGCATATTGCACTGCGCACCAGCCAATGGCAGCGTCCGAACCAAATACTCCAGTGGCTCCTGCCTTCTCCCACGCTGTACGTGATTTGTCTCTTCCTACGACCCAAGAGCCTTTTTTTGCCCCCATGCCTGCTTCCGTGTTTGTGCGCGCGGCGCGCGAGATGGGAAGGAACGACCTGCGCCGAAAAAACGATGAAGAGAATAATCGAGGGAAAGGGAAAACAAAGGCCCAATCGCATAACTGTAGAGGAAGGAGAGGGAACCGAGATAGGAAAGAACGAGCAGGATATTGCAAACGACAACACAGCCGGACCTGGCACTTCCATCGTGCTTGCCGCATTGAAATTGAACCGTGTCTGTGTGTGCCTACTTGAGTATTGCTCCTGCCACGAGTGAAGCTCTGTCCTGGCCGGCCCCATTTGATCTTAGGACCTCTTTTCCCCTCAACCCTTTTTCATCTCATATATTCCGCAGCCTCTCCTGTTTCTCTCTTCCAAGGCACGACATCCCAAAGCCACCCTCCGGCACTCTCTCTGGATATCACCACCCGCTCCCATCGGATTCCCACCGCTTGTCCTTTGAGTGGAAGCGCTGCTTTCCCCTCCCACCCACCCCCAGCTTACCCGCCCAGCAGGGTCATAGCGCTCAGTCACGCACATCTTGAAGTCAGCATCAGCGTCTTATGGAACAAAATCCAAGGGAAACACGCATCTCTCGCTTCCACGGACAATACACGCCTGCGCTGGCACAGAAGCGAGCCACACGTCGGGGTGAAAGTGGCCCGGGAAATAAAAGACAAAAACAGCCAAAAAAAAAAGTCGGCGACACGACACAGCTCAACTGAACTCCCAGACAGCGAGCGAGACACGGGACGGCGAAAGGCAAAGTGAGGAGAAAACCTGCAGCAGCAAGCAATTAACGACTTCCACGTTGTCGCTGCTTGCGCCCCCTCTCTCACCCACTACACTTTGCCTTTTGTTTCTTTTCTTCTTCTTTTGAAGCTTGACCTTTTTCTCTATATCCAACCTTTTACCTTGGCTTGCTTTTCTGTCGCTCGCTACACCACGAGAGCGGCGGCCTGCATCGCCTCTGACAGATTTTCCACCGCTCACAAAAGAACACGAAACACAGACCCGACCGGCAGACAAGAAAGATTGCAGTCTGCTGTACCCGCGGCCAGCCTCTTGCATCTTGTCCTGCTCGACAAGAGGGGCGGCATCTTCCCAAAGGACGGCCAACGCGACAGACTCGGCCTCTCAGGAAACTGACCTTTCAAAAAAACAAGAGCCGACCATGTCCTCTTGCGCGGGCTGACTGGTGCTGCTGTCGCCTATCGTCTCTTATTTTGTTATTTTTTTCTCGCATTGCCACGTTCTTTGAATCGCTCTGTTTCTCAATCTCTCTTTTTTCTCTTCGTGCTGTGCGCCTCCGCGTCATCCTTCCTTGTCCTCTCCCGCTTTTCTTTCTCTCCTTGTCTCTTTGTCTCCTTCTCTCGCTCTCTCGCTCTCTCGTTCTGCATCGCTTGCTTTGCCCCTCTGTCTCTCCGGGCAGGTCCCGTTGCGTTGGCAAATCTGCCCCCCTTCCCCCATCGAAGTAGAGACAGCGTACACCCATCTGCGACTCCGAGCTGGCCTTGCATTGGTACCACTTACCCGCATCCCTCCCCCAATATTACCTGCTTGCCATGCATGATGGGTGCCATGTACATATATAACAAACCACATGTCCTTCTGTCTGAGGACAAAACACGAGATGGCGCAAGGAAAAGCCGGGAGCGGTCCAGCAGACAACGACCTGCTTCGGACGCCGGTCTCAGCTCCGGCCGTGTTGCCGTAAAAGAGTCTGCTTCTAATTTTTCTTCTGCATCTGCCAACCCTCGTCCTCACGCCTATCGCCACGCTCGTATCTCTTCCTCATCTTCTTTTTCTGCCTCTGTCACCGTTTCTTCTCCGGTCGGCGCTCTATCTTCTCTCCAACCCCGGGCATCTACCTCACTCTCTGCGCTAGCTTCCCAAAACCCTTCGTCTTCCTCTCTTCCTACCCAGTCTCGGCCAATAAATGGTCATCACCGGAACAATTCTGCGTCTTCCAACAGCAGCCAAGTCCCCCCGGACCCGCAAACTTCTTGCTCGATTCTCTTTCTTAACTCAGGAAACAACACAACACCAGAGACCTCCCTTGTTGGAGCCCGTGGCAAGTCAATACCACTCGACGACGGCACTGCGGCGCACCGTACATCTGCTCTCCGGGAGCTCAACAGTTGCTTTCCCTCGCCAGTACTACGGCACCAACAGGCGAAGGCTACAGGAGCACAAAGCTCCACGTATTCACAACCCGTCATTGTTCGAACCTACTCTGGCCCGCCCCAATCACCTTCGACGTCCGCCCACTACCGGCCTCCCAGCAGCAGCAGCCGTCGCGCTGGCAGTCGCACGTCTTTTTCTCGTCGTATTCCATACGCCCCGAACGGTACAGCTTCGTCTTCGACCTGGGATCCTGCTGCCAACAGCAGCAACGATGCACAGCGCGTGGGCTGGGGCTTAGCAAACAGCCTTCTCGGCATGGCGCGATCCAAGGGAAAAAAGGGCGGCTTTCTTCCATGGCCTTTTGTTGCAAGCACGGATGGCCAGGCACAAAAGGATGAGGCAAAGCTGCCTCCCATTGAGGCATTCTCTTACAAGGGCTTCATGGCTGACCTGCAGACAACGACGGATATTCGATCGGACCTAGACCGTATTGCAGAGATCTGTGCTCGGTCAAGATATTGTCTCAGCGATAAATACGACTCACATGTGACACCTCATGGTTCCGGGGCCAGCTTTATGGCATCCGTATCCCAACACCCAAACCACCCCAAAGGCCGCCGGAAAGGAGCGTCCAGTCCGGGTGGACCAACCCTGCAAGCAGTACCATCTGACGACGACGAGAGCAGTGCACGAGGCCATCGCCGCAGGCGAGGCGGCATTGGCGGCGCTAGACGGAGGAGTGAAGCCTATGGCACCCTGGAAACCATCATGTCCTCGAGCCGGTCATCTGAGGAGGACAAGTCCAAGAAGAAGTCTGCGGCAGACATTGCCGAGGCTGTTCGTGGTCGCGCAGCACGGAAGGGACTGACTGCCACTGACAGCACCGGAGACGGCACTACCAATGCGGCTGAGGAGAGCAGTGTGCTCGACCAAACTTCTTCGAAATCCAGCAAATCACCCAATGGAAAGGACAGTGACAAAAAAGGATTCAAATGTCCAAAGGAAAACACAAGGTCGAGCCTTGCGGCCGACGACAACTCCCCCGGCGGCAATGGACAGCCAGCCATTTCCCGTTCTTCGCCAGACCGGCCCCAAGTGAAGATTCCGCGGCGGCCAAAGTCAACGTCCTTCGCCCATGCTGTTATCGGAAGCAGCCGCCAGCAACAGAAGCACCGGCACTCTGCCGGGCGCGAGAGAAGTTCCACACAAGCAACACAAGCAGCCATAGACCTTTCTACTGTGCCAGCCTTGCTCAGTGACCCGGCTCTTCCTCAAACCTCTGATGGAGCCATTGACATGTACAGTGTGCTGGACAATGGGAATGGACGAGCTCAACCCGAGCCCGCAGCTCCCGCCATCGCGGCAGAAATCGTGAGTCTGGTGTCCACATTGTTGACCCTGACAGTGAAGCCGGCCAGGATCCGTCTTTGTACCTCAGCCCGGAGGATGCCGCTGAAGCCGGGTTCTTCTCAGGCCTCACCCATTGGATCCCGTGGATGGCACCTGGGCATGACGGCACGACCACGGAGCAGCCATATAGTGGTGGACATCATGCATCCCGCAACCACGAGTCAGCAATGCAGATCGCAGCTACAAGTTCATCGGCAGCAGGTCCAAGCCACGCAGAAGGCAGTCTCCGCGAGCTGCTCAAGACCGTTGATGACACAAGCGGAAAACGGAGAAAGGGGAAGGCCGTCGATGACAGCAACAGTCGTTGAGCTTGCTTCATAAATGCAGCCCACTTGATCTTGATGATTTCATCCTCGTTTTCAGTTTCATCTTTAAATTTGTATTATTTATACCCCCCTTTCCTGTTTTATAGTCCTCATGTGTTTTTTGTTCCTTTTTTGTTCGTTTTTCTCTATTCTCTGCCATATATTCTCTAAATACTCTTTCAAATATGGCTCTATCTATGATTATGATTCTCATGTATGGCTGAGGTTTTCTTCTTCTTTTCAAAAGTTTTCGCAAAGGACCATACACAAAACAAGACGGGATCCGAGATGAAGGGGGCAAATAATATACACACAAAAGGAGTGCTGGTCTAAAGGCGAATTGTACAGTTTTCTCAACGGTTTTGATAGCGAATGAAGAATGTGAGGTGTGGAACTGCTTATTCCAAGCATATGTGCCACGACTGCTTCATTTCGTCTAGTTTTTGCAATAAGGGATCCTCTCTTTTCTATTGGAATCATGCTCCTACAAATACAAATGACAGATGACAACAGACCTAGTTTTGCAGGTATGCTGTGTGGTAAAGATGGAATCAAGTCCCAGTCCTCATTCCAGGCCCCAAGTCTTTTTCGTTTGCAAAGCGCCCTCCTTGATAGACCCTTTTTTTTTGTCTCCCGTTCCCGTCTCAAAAAACTGCAAAGGTAAAATGTGCAGTAGAAATAAATACCATGAGTGTGTTTCCTATCCAAATAATTCCATGGAAGAGTAGAGTACTAAAAAAAACTTGACAAAGAAAAAGGATAAGAAAGAAGCGAGCTGTTACGTAGGCATCACCTCATGACCCCATAGATGGCTGTCCTCTCCGCGCCCTGAGCGGAGGGTACAAAGCAACACTGCCGTCCAAAAGCCTCCACTTTGAGACTCTGCTGCCTCTGTCCGGCTACTGCGGAGGCATGTCCTTCATGGTGTCTGTCTGGGCAGTTGGCACATATGCGGTAGTCTTGCTGGCATCCTCTGGCGGGAAAGCCGGGGTCTGCTTTGGCTGCGTCGGCACGTCGGGAATGGGCATGGTGGCAGCCGTGGCTTCGGAGATGGCAGCAACAATAACCGAGGCGGCTTCTGCCTTTGCGACAGGCAACGCCGCATCAACTCTTGCTCCATCGCCGGGCTTTGCCTCTTCGATGTGCTGACGCTTGGCCTCACGCTGTTCGATGCTACCGACTTCGCCGTCGCCGTCTTCTCCTGTTGCTGTAAGAGGCCGCTTCTTCTTCTCCTGGTTGTTGTCGATGGCTTCGGTGGCCTCGATGGCACCAGAAACTGCTGCGGTTGCTGTGTTCGCTTTTTCAGGTGAAGAAATAGCATTGGCTGCAGCCTTGCGGGCCTCTTTTGCGTCGCGTTCGTTTTGGCGTCGAAGCGCCTTGGACTCGAACTCGTGCCAGTCACCACCAATGTCTGCGAGTCTATAGGAATCAAGTTAGCATCAAGTTGTGCCGAAGATGTAAGATAAGAAAGAAAGTGAGGAACATAGGAACGTACTCAACGGCTTGCCGTGCTGGAGGCTCTTCTTGGGTGAAGTAGGCATGCTCGAGGACTTCAGCAGCCGATGGCCGCTTGGCAGGGTTGTACCGGAACATGGCTGCCAGAATGTCAAAGGCAGCAGGCGTGACGCGGTGCTTGTATGTGTCAGCAAAGACATTGGGCAGCTTGTAGGTAGGTCGCATGAGCTCGAACCAGGGCATCTCGGTCAGGCCGGGCCAGTCACTCTTGGACGGTGTACCTAGCATGTTGTAGATCTTGGACAGCTGGCTGATCTCACCACCGTTACCGGGGAAGATAGGGGCTTGCGTGAAAATCTCCATCATGACACAGGCGGCACTCCAGATGTCGACGGCGGGGCCGTACTGCGTCTCACCCAAAAGAAGCTCGGGAGGACGGTACCAGATTGTGATGACGCGGTTCGAGTAGTCGAGCTGGTGGCGCTTGGCGAAGAAGCGCGCCAGACCGAAATCGGCCAGCTTCAGGATACCGTCGCTGCTCACAAGGATATTGGCAGCCTTGATATCACGATGCAGGACACCGCGACGATGCAAGTAATCGAGACCCTGGAAGAGCTGCAGGGCCATGTGCTTCTTCTGGCCGTCGTCGAGCTTGAACGTCGGGTGGTTGAGCAGGCCGTTGAGGTCGTGGGAGAGGTACTCAAAAACCATGAAGCAGTCGTTCTTCTCGACCATGACCTCCTGCAGCTCGACCACATTAATGTGTTTCAGGCTCTGCAGCAGTTTGATCTCACGGATGGCCGTCACGGGCAAACCCTCACGCTCGCCCTCCATGCGGATGCGTTTCAAGGCAACAAGCTTCTTGGTGTAAACATGCACCGCCTTGAACACTTTTCCGTACGTGCCAGAGCCAACGACTGACTCGTTGCCTGGCTTGCGGTAGTAGACCGAGTCAGATGCAGCCAGGTCGTCGGGCAGTGTCGGCCGTGGTCTGGGGTGGCGGACGATCTGCTTCACCTTGCGGTAGCGAGGGCCCTGTCGTGACTGCTGTTGGTCGGCGCGCTGGCGTTGCTGCTGTTCAGACCGTGCTCGTGCTGACGCCGGCTCAGTCGGTGCGTTCCGGGAGGCATATCCTGACGAGGGCTTTGCCGTTGCTGATGTTGCTGATGTTGCGGCGACTGCTGCTGCTGTTGTGGCTGTCGTGGAGCGGCGCTAAGCTTCTGGGCAATCTCGGCCTTGGGAACAGCGACGGCTGGCTTTGATGCAGCCTTGAAAGCAAAGCTAAACTTGGACCCTTGAGGGCCCGTGGGCGGCTGTCTACTGCTCGGTGGAGGCATCTGGTCGTCGGCGCCTGAGTGGCGATCGCTGTCTTGCATCGGGACATCGTCGCCTTCGTAGTGTGGCGGGCCGTGGCTGCTATGTCGATGGCTGGGATGGTGGTGTTGGTGATTTCCCGGATGAGGGGACACGGCCATGAAGTTTGCGTTTTGTCCGTTATCATAGCTGCCGTTTCCACCACCGTGGCCAATACTAGTTCTATGGCCGCCTCGTCCTGGCGCGTAGTGGCTTCTGGGGGCTGATGGTGTTCCGTAAGGCGGAGAGTTGGCCTGGTGGAAGGCTGCAGGGCCCAATGGTGTGCCGTTCGGTGAGTACTTGTTATGTGGTTGCTGTGATTGTGAAGGGTATTGCCTGGGAGAGGTTAGAGACGAAAGTTCAGCGACCATTCATGAAACGCGGCGAGACAATCAGAAAGACAGTAACTATCAAAAGACTTCAAAAGACTGCACTTACCCCTGGGAGAATATTGCTGGTGGCCTGGGCCCCATCCCTGGCTGCCGCCAAAGGGCGATTGGGATGGCGCAGAGCCGTGGAACGACGAGTTTGGCGTGCCGTGGCCGGACTGGTTGTGAGGGTGAGAGTGAGGATGGGGAATCGTTGGTCGCGCTGCTGTTGCTGCTGCTGCTGTGGATTCTTCACCGAGTACGGGCCGTGGCCTGCGCCGCCTCGGTAGCCTCCTCCACGAGCGGCCATATCGTCGTCGTCGATGGGAGATTTGGGGCTGTGGGACGGTGCGTAGGACACGTTGGATCCGCGAGAACGGTCTCTTCTGCGGCTGCGTTTTTTGCTCGAGCGAGGTGAGCGGCCGCGGCGGTCTCGGTCTTGGTCCCGGTCCCGGTCGCGGTCTCGGTCCCGGTCGCGGTCTCGATCGCGTTCCCTATCGCGTATCGTTCCCGTTCACGCTCCCGTTCTCTATCCCGGTCGCGGTCGCGGTCTCTGGGTCTATCTCTATCTCTATCTTTTTCTCTGTCCCGGTCTCGTCCCCTGTCTCGTCCTTGGTCACGTTCGTCGTCGCGATCTCGAGCCCGGTCTCTATTCCGTTCTCGCTCCCGCTCGCGTTCTTTAATCGACCCGAGGGACCGAGTTGAAGCAATAGAGCCCCTGCGGGTTTGTTGTTGCTCGTTTTGAACAGCAGGAGGTGTGCCCGTCTGCACAAGGTCGACTGCGTCTTCGAGATCGTCGGGGGATCTATCCCTGAACAAAGTCGAGTCGTCCGGTTCAATAGAGGCGCGTGGTAGCTGTTGAGGTAGCTGTTGATCGGACAGCCGACGCGATCCTGCACTTGAACCCGCACCTGCGCCTGTCCCAGAGCCGGCACCGACTGCTGCGTTGCGCGCCTTGTTCTTATTTCTTGAACGTCGTTCGCGCCGGGGGGAAGACGATGGTGGGGGATATGGAGATCGGGACGAATAGCGCCTTGATGATTGACGCTGCTGCTGCTGGTCGTTATAGTGCGCGTCAGGTGAGCGTGAGCGAGGACGCCGGCCGCCGCCGTGTGAAAGAGGCGGCTGCCGGTACGGACTCCTGTCTCGTCGAGAACGCTTTGCCTGTGTACCAATACCACCGCCGCCGTTGCCTCCGCCGCCAGAAACACTGCCGAACGACGCGCTCGGGCTCCGTGGCCGTTTTCCAGGGCCGCTGTTGCTGTTGCCTTGCTTCTGGTTGCTACTGTGCGAGTCGCGTCGTCGTCCTCGATCTGCTGTGTCTGCAGCGGACAATGATGGTGCGTCTAATGGCCCAGCCGTCGTTGTGGCCGTCGTCGATGCTGACGGTCGGTCTGCGTCTCGGTCTCTATTGTCTCGATCGCGTTCTCGGCCTCGTCGTGCGTCGCCCCGGTCGTGTCTATCTCTGCTCCAACTTCGATCGCGCGACCGTCGTCGGCGGTTTTGTCCGTCGTTGTTGTTGCCACTGCCACCGCCGCCGCCGCCTGACTTTCTCGATTTGCGATTGCTGTCTCGGTGGCTGTCTCGATCGCCACGGCCTTCGCGGCCACCTCGCGCGTCTCGATCGTCACGTCCGTCTCGACTGTATCGACCGTCTCTGTCGCCGCCTCCTCTGCCTCCTCTCTGCTGTCGTTGCTGTTTCTTCTCCTGCTGTGCCAACTGCTTCTTCTGATGCTGTTCAGACGGCTGCTGCTGTCTAGACTCTCTCCAGTCTCTCTCCCTGTCGCCCTCCTCGCGTGACCGATGGGCAACGACAGCACGAGGCGGCGAATGTGTTGGTCCGTTCGACGTCATGCCTCGTTGAGCATCTTCTCGGAAGACGATTTTGTCGTGTGTTGGGAATGCGTGGCCGGGGTTGCGGCTGTCCTTTGGCATATCCACATCTCGATGATGGCGATGGAAATGCAAAGTCTCCATCGCGCGGCAGCGTAGCGAAATTCAAAAAAAGTCAGCCAGTTTTGTGTGGAGAGGTGCAGCGTCTGAGAGCGTGTCTTTGGGGTGTTTGCTCAAATTTTCCCTGCCCATATTGGGGGACGGTCGCGCCTGCCTGCTAGCGTTGGGCTGCTGTAATGTGCGATTTTAGGGAAAGAGCCCCCCGAGCCCTCCCCGTCGCTATTGGGAAGGCACGCTAAGGTCAAATTAGTAAGTGCAACGCGTCGCAGTATTGCGGATCACAGAAAAGTCAATAGTTACAGTACTGAACGGGAAGGGCCTAACACAAGCTCTTGCCTTCTCACTTGCCAAACATCGTCACTCCGTGCTTTCCTTTTACGCATCTCAACCGCTCTTTCTTCAGTCGGGTCTTTTGGAATGTACACGATATCAGTAGGTCGAGGCTATCCTTCCTTCCTTATCGGTACCAAAATACCCGCCCTTTCCTTGCGCTGCATGCTGTATCAAGAGGTTTTTTGGGAACTAGATGGGCAAGAGCCTTGCACTATGCCAACTTCCTTCCGTCCAAAGTTGGATATTATGACGAGGTAGCCTTTCCGTTCCTTAGTGTCGGTGCTGCCCATCCACAACGATGGGACTATAAGTCTTATTATACTGAACTTTCCCATTCTCTATCATCGCTACGTTGAGAAAAGCGTATCCTCTGAGAGAACAATGAATATAAAATATAGTATGAGGTAACGAATCACGAAGGTGAATAGAGAGCGAGACAGGGAGAGAGCGAGAAAGGGAGAAAGACAGGAATAGGGCGAAAAAGAGGAGAAGGAAAGCATTGTAAAATAGTATGAGTATCTCTCAGGCCAGCCGAGAAAATGTCGTAAATGTTGGGAAAAAAGGAAAAAGAGAGAGAAGCATACCACGCCCAACCTGCTACAGTTCATCATACATCGAGTCGGCCTCGTCAATGGTTTTCATCGTCACACCCAGCGAGCGGTGAAGTAAAGGAGGCGGACTTGACGGCTTGTTGCTCGAGCTTCTAGATGTCCTGTACTTTTCCAGCTTCTCCTCCAGGAACTGCACCTTGCGGGCCAGCTCAATGTACGCAGTCGCAAAGCACCGCGGCACCTTGCCATCGCAGTCGCACAGGACCATGTCGTCGCGCATGAAGCCGTCGCCATATTTGCACTGGTGAATGCCGCAGAGGAAGTGGAACACCTCGGCCGAGATCTCGTCCACATTTCCGCACTGCAGCATCGTCTTCAGTCCGTGGGATCGGTGGACCTGGCTCAGTGGCCGGTCTGGTGTCTGCGACCAGCTGCGGTAAAGAAAGTCCATGTAGATGCCTTCACCGGACACGGTGGGGTTCACCTCGGCGAACTTGGCCTTCATCTTGGCAGACGCCTCCTTACCAGCCGGTCCGTAGTTGACAGTGAACGGGATGGAGGACGAGAAGGGCTTCCTTTCATGCCGGGGTCGCCGATACTTACCAAATTGTGTGTCTTTACCATCACCACGGTATGATGGTCCCTCGCCGGAGAAAAATGCATTCTTGCTTGGCTTGCTGATGTTATAGGGAGCGCCAGTGTTCGAGCGGTTGTGGTCGGGGCGGTTGTTGTTGTGACCTCTGTGGTTGTTGCCGCCGATATTCTTGTCGCTGCCGTTGTCATACAAAGATCGCATAGCATATCCCTCTTGTTTGCCGGTGTCCATTTTGTTCGGGAAGTAGGGATTGCTGCGGTCCCCGTAGTATCTGCCAAAAGTCATATTCATCTTGTTCGTTGTTTGTTGCTATGCTCGACTCTTTGTGTGGTGAAAATATGTATAAAGATTAAGTTGAAGCCAGATCAGCTGAAGTATTGTCTCTTTCCCTTCTTCTTGTTTCGTGCTCGTATGGTGTCAGGTGGCTTGTTTGGTGAGACTTTGAGGCGCTCTGTGGTTTCTTTCTGCACCTTCGCTCCGAGATCGATATGCGGTAAAAATCTCGACAAAGGGTGTTGTTGCTGACAATCGCAAAACTTTGAGATGAGCATACGGCTCGGGCAGCCTTTTAATAGGAAGCCCATGCTGAGGCTTGCCAAAAGGGCATGCATCTGACAATAAGAAGAAAATGGCATTGCGACGTGAAACAAGGGCTTTGTCGTGCCTTTGTTGATATAGACCTCGCCTTTCGATCCTTTAATCTCGTCGTTGACCTGGGTTTCTGACTCTCATCGTATTTATCAACAAATCAACAAATATCGAGAAATAAAAGGAGCGGTTAGCTTATCTTTATTTGATTTTCTTTTGTTTCGCTCCGTTGTTTCTATTTTCTTTCTCTTTTCCATCTTCTTCTCTTTCTTTTCTTAGTTGTGCGCCATTGTACATGTGTTGCTTGGCTGTATTAAATTTAGCAATCAGTCAAAGAAATCGGTCAAAGAGATCAAGGAAGGTCAGGTACAAAGGAGGAAACAAAGCGTTGCAACTGTGATCAAAGCCGACATCGCCGGGGTGAATACAGATAAGACAAAGAGATTACCTTAGCCAGCATGAAAACCCGAAGTCGTGTATTTCATCCTCATCTATTACTGGCACAACAACCGCTGTTTAGAGCAATAGTCGTTCAAATATCCATACAATCTGGCGTGCAATCTACACAGCTTTCGTGGGGCCACTTTCCACGGCTGTCTCGGTATTCTTGCCAGTTCCACAGTCTGCCAGTAGTGACCTTACCGTACGGACTAGCTCCACGGCGGTCGTAGCCTGGCGAGCCTGGCCATTCTCTTTTCGTATTAAAAACAGGCAAGAAGAAAGGGAGATGCCTGGGGTTAGGCGGGGGAGTATCGCATTCCTCGTATCATACGTTGTTTAACGCCCCGGGTAGTACCGCCGCCAGAGGCCGGTGCAGCCAAAGAATGTGTAGACCTCGCGTGTCTTGGGAAACAGGAATACGTGTAGGACCATCGGCTTGGGGCCGGTGGTGGCACGGCTACCACGCCTGCCGTGTTCGTTTCTCTTGCAAAGTGTGCATCCTCCGTACGTCGTCCGCCTTGGCCGTTCACTGTGGCGCACGGCAGCTGCTTGTCTACCACCGGCATAGCCAGCATGCCAGTCAAGCTCAGCTTTCCGTGCCGCCATCAGCTGGCCAGTCACTGCCGTTGCCGTTGTCACGCCTCATGGATGGGGCAGTTGGAATGCTGGCATAACTTCTCTTTTGGGTGTTTGCTTTTGCTTTTCTTCTCTTTTATCTCTGGCTTGCTCCTCCCAAAGACAGGTTTGACGGCTCGCTGGATTGCTCGTATTCATTGGGTAATATGATTGTGGCTTGCGTTCCCATTCTGTGTTTCATTGTTGCGTGGTGAGCTGTGTCTGAGAGACCGAGACAAATGCTGCCGCTTCTGTCGACAGTCATATCCCGGCGAGCAAGAGCAACAGCAAATTGCATAAAAAGCAAAAGGGCACAGCTCTATTTACCGGAGTAGAAAAGCCACACGTAATAAAACTCGTGTGTACGGAGCAGAGGCGTCGACTTGCGCGCTGAAACCCCGCATTTAGCGATCGATATCCCTGGCGTCATGACACTGACCACTCCAACCATCTTGGTTTAGTGCCACTCTTGAATGCCGCGATGCTGCGGGTGTCCTGTATACAAATGCAGGCCGAGCAGGTCGGTTGTCTCTGATCGGTGGTGTCAACCATCTCTAGCTCGCCTTTGTTTCCCGCGCTGCCGCTGTACTGAGTAGATCATCCTTCCTTGAAAATTTTTCTTAGTGGCACCTTTGCCATCCAACCAATCATATCACGTATTGCGGCCAACCCCCCACTTTTACCCCTTTCCCGTCAGTATGGCACCGCTTCGCCGCGGGCCGCCCGCCAGTGCCGGTGACGGCTCCGGCGGCGGCGCGCGTGCGTTGGCGACCCCGACGACACGTAGGACTATTACGGTACAGTATACGAAGTCGCCGGCTGCCGCCTCCCCCTATAACCTAAGCCACTCGCGCCACGTACTTAACACCGAAGTGCTGGCGCCGGACTTAACTACGTCGAAGGATTAATTTATAGCCTTAAATATTAATACTAATAATACTAGCTACTTAATCGCCGTTTTCTTAAACGCCTGGCTCGATAGGTAGTAAGTAACTTTAAATAAGAAGCGCCTTATTATTACCTCGGTATTTAACGCCCTAGAAACGTACTTACGGATAACCTTATTAAAAACTCGGTTAACGATATAATCCGCTCGTTTATTAATTACTTTAAAACTCTCGACTTTAATAAACCGTATATAATATAAAATTACCGCCTCGTTTTCGTAAAAACCCCCGGGGGTACGTAAACGTACCGCCCGGGTACTTTTAAATTACCGGTTAAACCGGTTATAATAATTATATTAATTATAACCTTAATTATTATAAACTTAAGTTATAAAAATAACGTTATCTTTAACGGAAATAAACGTATTTTCCTTAAACTTATTAATAAAGCCACCTTTTAATACTTTATATAAGTTAAGTCCGTTATAATTATAACGGTTAACCTTATATTAACCGACGTACTTAAGGTTACTTTAATAATTACGGGTTAAACTTTATACCTTAATAATAATATTATCCGTACCCTCCTTTTCGAGAAAACTTTTACGATTATTAAAAATATTTAAACCGTTACCTTAAAAGTTAACACCGTTTAATATAATTATTAATATAAAACGTCGACCGTTACGTAAAATAATACTTCGTTAATAATACCTTTAATATCTCTACCCTAGTTTCCGAAGACGCGGTTACCTAAACCGGTTATAAACTTATTAAAGTTATTAAAACTCGCCGTTTACGCGACTCCCTTAACGAAATAAGGGTTTAACTCGTTTTATTCGACCGGCCGGTTTAATCCTTCCGGCTTTTTAATACGAGCCGACCCTTTAAATATTACTTATAACGCTCCGTAATCCGCCTTTATAATAATAATTACTAGGGTTATTATAATACGCGTATTTACCGCCGCCTTAAAAGGTACGGTTAATACGGGACCCCCGACCCGACGTATATATTAAAGTTTTACCCGAATCCCCCTTATTACTTTAATTATTAAGGCCCGTATAAGGCCGATACTTAAAATTACCCGGTACGGTTAAAAATAAAGGTAATATTATTTACCGTCCGTTTAAAGCCGTATTAAAAGGTATCCGTAAAAACGGCGCCCGTATAATTTAAGTAAGCTTAAAATATATTAAAGCCCGGCCTATTATTACGATAAACGTATAAAAGGCCCTTAAATAAATATACCCGTTATATAAAACGACGGGCCGTATACCCCCCTCCTTACCTAAGCCCTAAAGTTTATCTCGTTAAACTCCTCGTCGGACTCGAATAACGAATTAAAAAATATAAACGTGGGAAAAGACGCCCGTTACGTAACGCCTAAAAAATAAATAACCGCCCTTAAAACCCCTTTAAAGCGTATTACCCCGGCTCTCGCCCCCGTTAAGGCCGGCCGCTCGAATACCCGGACGATTACCCTTAATAAATTTAAAATTATTAAAAGAGGTTAATTAAACTCCCGGTTTACTCGTAAAAAATTATAATTTACGATAACTTAAACGTTACCTCGATCTCCGCCGACTTATTTTCCCCCCCCCTTATATTTAAATACCTAAAGAAGGTATATTAAGGACTTACGACTTCGCGTCGAACGTTTAAAGTAACGTAAGTAAACGTTAACCGGAGCTCGTATAAGTAAAGTACCCTTTTAAAGTTATATTATTAAGCCCTCGTCGACGTCGTTTACTTATAAGAATTATATACCCGGACCCCCTTTTTTATATTTACTTACTTTAATTACGAAACTTATTTACTAATAACGGCGTAAGAAAATACGCGAATATACGAGTAAAATAAGCCCGCGTTATAACTTATATCTTAAAACGGTTAAGTTTAACCGTTAACCTCCCCCGTACTTATTATTCGAGGGATATCCTTTAAATTAAAGTTAATAATATAATTATATTAAATATTTATAAGGGTATTAATAAGCCCCGTACGCTCGATTATATTTATATACTTATATTATTAACGCGTTTTATTATTAAAGGAGACTTTAACTTTAATTACCCCCGCTTCGAGTTAAACGTACGCCCCGCGAAGGGCGGATAAAGGCTCGTCGCGTAAGTAAATAAGGCCGGCCTTATTTATATAAAGTAAGTTAAGTAAACGACTTATAACGACGGATACGTTATAAACTTTACCTTTAATAATTTACCGTTCGTTATAATAAAAATTAATACCTTACTTAAAAGTAACTCCGACTACCGTACTTAATTAATATTTATCCTTAAAGTATAAAAGGCCCCGACGATACGAAAAAAGAAAACGATTTTAAAAGATAAAATCCTAAATTACGCCGTAACGGTAAACCGCGTCGTAACCGCCGCCCTAAGCTTATCTCCCTAGCCTACGGAGGTCGAGTTAAAAAACGGCGTTATAACGATCCGCCGAACGTTAAAGGAAGCCCTCGATAATATTAAACGGATAAATTTATAAAAGGGACGGAGTTAACCGTAATAAACCCCGGCTTATAAAAAAGCGTATATTATTATAAGGACCGCCCGGCGGCTTAAAAATAATAACGGTATCTCCTTAAAGGACTTTTAAAAAATATAAAAAAAGTAAACTTCCACGATCCGAAAAACGAAACGGGGTTATTAAACGTCGGTAATAAACGAGGCCGCGGATAATATTAAAGTCCACCGTTTAATTTAATAATACGGGTTATAACCGCGTTACGGAACCCCGCCGGTCGTTATCGGCGACCGGATATATATTATAATATTAAATAAGGTTAAGGCCTTTAAAAAATATTATCTTTAAACGCTTTATAACGGAGGATAACTTATAAACGGACCCCCTTAAGCCCCCGCGGAAAGGCTCTACCCTCCTTTAAAACTTAAATATTAACGACGAAAAAATCCGGGAAAGTATAATTAATATTTTTATTATTACTTTAAATACCGACGGCGTTATAATTAAGTTATTAAAAGTTATTTAAAATTATTTCGCGGAGCCGTTAAGTACGCTTTATAAAGGTACCTTTAACGCGGTTATTTTTTATAAATATAAAAAGAGGCCGAGGTAATTATATTATTAAAGGGGGGAAACGGGATTAAACCTCCTTAAAGCGTAACGGCTTATTATATTTATTTCGTACGTCGTTAAAGGCTTTAAACGTTTACTCGCCCGCCGGATCGTATAAACGGTACTTTAATATAATATTATCTCTCCTTAATACGCCGGGGTATTACTTAAACGAGGAGGAGTTAACCTTATCGCCGCGTTTACGTATAACGTAAAAGTTACTTTCTCGAAATAATAAGAAGTTACCGTAATAATTACCGATATTTAAGCGAATATTTTAATACGCTCTTATTACGCCGCCTCCTCGTACGAATACGTAATAACGGTTAACCGGACTCTCTCTTTAATACGCCGGGGTATTACTTAAACGAAAAGGAGTTAACTTTATCGCCGCGTTTATATACGACGTAAAAGTTACCTTTTCGAAATAATAAAAAGTTACCGTAATAACTACCGATATTTAAGGCGTATTTAATACGCTTTTATTACGCCGCCTCCTCGTACGAATACGTAACGACGGTTAACCGGACTCTCTCCTTCGACTTATCCGTTACTTCTTTAACCGGCGACGAGTACGCGTTAAACTTAACGAGTATATTATAATATTTACGACGGTCGAGTACGGGACCTTATAAGGATTATTACTCTCGCTTATCTTTTATATATTATATATCGCCGAGATTTTAAAATAATTTATTTAACTCGTAAACGTTATAAAAAAAATCCCTCGTTTATTATTAATAACTTAATAATTACGCCGGTTCCCCTCTTTACGACGACGGTCCTTTACTTAATATTACGTTAACTTAAGGTATAATTCGATAAATATTTTAATTTTAAACGATATATAATAAAAAAGGGTTACCGGGCGATAAAAATCGTTAAATACTTAATTTTTATTAATAAAATTCGTAACGGGGCCGTACCGTTTACGCTTCGAAATATAATTATATAATATATTTTACCTTTAATACTTTACGCCTCGAAGGCGTAATATATTAAACGCCTCCGCCTTACCGTTAATAAAAGTAAGAAAAAAAAAGAACTCGTATCGTCGAAAAAGGGGTAATACGTAAATTAAGTTTATAATACCTTATTTACCGTAACGCGGGTTATTTTATTAATATAACGGACGACTCCGAAATATTCGTTATTTAAAGACTTAAGTTTATTAACCGGAGAACTCGCCCTCGAACGGGTAAAAGTACGATAAATATTACGGATTTCGACGGTCGAGGAGTCGTACCCCCTCGCCCGCCGGGCGAAAATTCCACTTAACGTTAAGGGAAAAGGTTATAACCTCCCCTCTTAACGTCGAATAAAATTATAACTCTTCGCGGAGTTCGTTAACCTTATTATACGGTAAAAAATCGTACTTTTATATTATACCCGCGGTTACTTAAAGGAGTTAACGGGTAACCTTAATAAAAAGGATATTATAATATAATTCCGCGCGTAAGTTATTACTCTTTTAACGGACGACTTAATAATTTATTAAATAAATTTTAAATAAGGGGTTTTTAAAGGGGGCTTACCGTAATAAGCTTAACGATTCGATAAGGGGAAAGTTTATAAAAAGGTTTATTAACGGGGTTAACCGGATTAAATAATATACGTAATATATATTATAATTACGGGTACTTAATTTAAACGGTAAGGTAAAAGTTAATATACGGATATAAGTAACTTTATTAAGTTATAAAGGTCTTCGACGCCGAGGCGGCGGGAGCTTTACGGGGATTATAATAAGTACTCCGGATTAAGGAGGGCTTACCCTTAAGTAAAATTTAATTATATTTAAATAATACGGCGGTAATCCGGGGGATACGAGGGAGGGTACCGTTAACCTCTTAAAATATATTTTTATAACTTTATTAACTCTTCGCGACCACCCGATTATTATCCGGTGGGCACCCGGATATATAAGTATTAACGGTAACGAAAAAGCCGACGAATTAATAAAGGCCGGTTATTAAACGCCGGTAAATAACGAGTTTAACGGATTAAGTTATAACGGCCTTAAAGCGTTTACCGTTAATAAATTACGTTATATAACGACGGTCCTTTAAGAGCGTATATATAAAAACTTATTAAGATTTTATAACCGTTAAAACTTAACTTATTTTATTCGAAGGCCCCCCGAGCTTTCGCTCCCCCGAGCGAAGTTATATATTTTATTAATTACTAAGACCGGTTATAAAAATTATACTTAATATTATAAACGCTTCCACCCGTATATCGTTATATAAAATAAATATACCTACGGCTAGGCGAAGACCCTAAATTATATCGTTTATTATTACCGGGTTAAACGGGCCTAGAGTATTACGATAAAGGGATAAAACTTACGCCCGGTGCCCCGACGCCCGGAGGAGAGACTTAACTTTTTAAAATTACTCGTTAAAAAGTTATATAACTTCTTACTTTATCTTAACGCCGTCGCCCCGGTTATAAGGATAATATAAGGACCGCTCTTATACCTTTATACCCCTTATTTCCTTTATTTTTTTTTACTTTTTTTACTCTTTCTTTTATTATTATACTTATAAAAAAGTCTTAACACTCCTCGCGAGCGCCCGTTTAAAAATAATAGCCGAATATTAACCGACCGGAGGGTTAAATTACGGACTGAATCGCTTATATTTTAAGCACGCCAAGTAGGCATTTCCTCGAATAGAGGTGATGAACCGTTAGTTTTATATATTTAGAGCTAGCTAGTGCGTCACCCTCGTCATATACCCTTAGGGAGGTGGGCGGCTTTGCCGCCGTGACGTTAAAATTATAATAATAATAATAATAATAATTTTTACGTAATACTTTAAACTAGTTTTAGGGGTAGGATCGGCTTTTCCGCTTCTTGTTAGGTAAAGTCTGGCCGTTTGTCCGCCAAACACTCAACGCTCAATGTTCCACGTCTCGGGCGTCCCTGGCGAGACGAGGCCATGCTCGGATGCTGCCACGGAGTGGGACAGGCGAGTTGGCAAAAGCTCCTAGGGCCTGGGCCAGGTCTTTTTCCCAACTAAAATCGCTGCAACCAACGCTTTCTTCGGCTGCGCCGTTGAAAAATCTGCAGGCTAGCAATTCAGCCAGAATCGCAGATGCACGATGGAGGGCGTTGGAGGGCGGACAGTCGCGCACCGATCGTAAAATCGCGGGATTACAAAAAGAAAAGGTCAAGAAAGAGGATTTTCTGGCTTTATTTTTCTTGGCGTCCCCTTTGTTGGGACCGAGATGAGATATTTGTCCATGTTATCGTCACATCCCGACAACATGGAAAGAGCGAGAGAGAGAGAGAGAGAGACATTTGGGGCTCGGTATCGGCGAGGTCAGGCAGGAGCAACCGGGTGAAGCTCCTGCCACAGAATCGGCCTCGAAAAAGTGGCGCTTTTCCGCCTGTTAGCTGGCGCAATTGAGACTTAATAGGATACAGTCAGTATTTTCAGACGAAAGAAGTGAGACAAGGTATCATAACAAACTTACACAAAGCAAAAGAAAACCAGCAAACGCCCCAGAAGCCCCCGGGTATCGAAAACTACCATGACAGCTGTATCTTAGGTCCCCCTACCGAAAGTGGCCTATGGAATGATCACTGGCATGTGCCAGGTGAATCCGGGGCTGCTCAGTGGCTCCTTCCCCGCCCATTAGCGAGACAAACTCACCCAGGATTGCGCCTTCCCTGCGTCACTTTTCCGTCTTGACCTCGCATACGCCCCCAATGGTTCCTGCCATTTGCGATTGCCCAACCAGAGCCTGTTGCTGGGCGTCGTCGTGCAGAGTCACCACAAATTACCCATAAAGCTGCAGCATGGAACCCTCCGTGCAGTATTCGTATCGATAACTTCCCGCTCGATCTCGTTTGGGTAGCGGCGACGTGCAACCGCGGTTTTCCTGATTGCTCCTTCGAGTATTCACTCCTTCCTATTCTTTTCCGTCTGCGTGCCTGCCTTGCCATTTTATTTTCGTTCCTTCCTGCCTAGCCGGGCCAGGATACCGATAGCTCTAATCTGTATCTGGCCCATCGTGGATATCACCGTTGAAAGGAAAGAGCAAAGGACAACGAGCAGTCTCAGATAAGTCATCAGGGGGCGAGTTTCTCATCTCTCATGCCTCTCCTTTCCAACTTGGCTTCCTATTTTCAAAATCCACATTTTTACCTTATGTTCGTCACATTTTCTCTCCTCATCTCGTTGCCGTCGTCCGCTGGTCGTCTCGTTTTCTCAAAACGTCCAGCACGGCGCTTTAACCAGAAGAAAGCATTCCTCGCTCGCTCCTCGCCGACTTGCCTAGCCAAGCTTGGATAGCTTCCCACGCCCCCCAGTCTTTACCCCTTACTATCCATACTAAGCTAAAAGCAGCGCAGCAACTGCACCACTATTCTCCTTTGCCAGCAACCTTGCAACAGCGGCTGTTTTCTTTATTTTTTTTTGTTTTGACAGACCTGTTTCTCGCCACCCTCACGTTGCGCTCCACGAGGCTTTGCCGACAGGTTTTCTCGTCCACCCCCGTCCTTATTAGCTCCTCGTCCGGTCTTTTTTTCGTCTACTCTCTTGCCTTCGCTTTTTCCTTTTTCTTCTTTTCCTTTTCCTCTTTTTTTCCCTCTGCTTTCTTTTTTCATTGCATCCGTTGTCGTGTTGTGCATTCCCCCATCTTTCTCCTGTCTCCGAGCTTCGTCTAGCTGTGACAGTACGAGTACCAAAGCGGCCAGCACCTCATTTCATTTTGTTGCGGGAAAAAAGAGCGAGTGCAAAGGTCTCTCTCTCTCTGACGGGCCACGGCACACCCAGCTCTGCGCTTTCTCGCTTCTCCACTTTCAACCCCAAATTGACGTTCTCCCCGCGAGCCTAGACCTGTGCTCTGCTGATCTGCCTCTTCCCTGTTTCTCCTCGCTTCTCCTCGATTTTCACCCTCTACTGAGTATTTTCTCTCCTCTCTTCACACTCGCTTTTTTTCTACTTATTCTTCTGCCATTGAGTGCTCACACAGCGCTTCTCGATCGGCGCCGTTTCCTCAATCTCGATTCTTCCTCTTCCGAAAACAACAGAACCCAGCCTTTTCACACAATGGCTCAGGACGGCGTGCGCGAGCCGCGCGAGGTCAAGAACCACTATCTTTTTGAAATCGCGACGGAGGTCGCTCACCGTGGTATGTTTTTGCTCTGATTTTGAGGCTTTCCCGGCTCCTACCCTTCAAATCTTACCGCGCAACCTTTGTGGACTGCAGTCTCGAACATCTGCTGATCCCACGTTTTACAACCACAGTTGGCGGCATTTACTCTGTTATCAAGTCCAAAGCCCCGGTCACCACGGCCGAATATGGCGACCGGTACACTCTTATCGGCCCCCTGCACCGGGAATCTGTACGTTCGAAGCACCAGTCTATTCGGTCTATTTGAAGTGACTCGAGCGCCATTACTAACCATGTGCTATACAGGCTGCTGTGGAGGTCGAAGAGCTAGAGCCCACAAACCCCGAACTTGCCGCAACAATCGATTCTATGAAGGAGCGCGGCATCCAGATCGTCTATGGCCGTTGGCTGATCGAGGGTGCCCCTCGCGTCCTCCTGATTGACACCAAGTCCGCCTACAACTTCATGGACGAGTGGAAGGCCGACCTGTGGAACGTTGCTTCAATCCCGTCACCGCCCAGCGATGAGGAGACGAGCGAGGCCATCGTTTTCGGCTACCTCGTTGCTTGGTTCCTTGGAGAGGTAAGCTGACGCACAGGATTTGAGCTTTTGCCTAGCTGTTGTCTGGTTTATGATTCTCTAACATTTGCTTTTTTTTTCTCCTTTATCTAGTTTGTCTGCCATGAGAAGAAGAAGGCCGTCATTGCACACTTCCACGAGTGGCTCGCCGGTGTTGCCCTGCCATTGTGCAAGAAGCGCCGTATTGATGTCACGACCATTTTCACCACCCACGCCACCCTCCTCGGTCGGTACCTTTGCGCCGGCTCGGTCGACTTCTACAACAACCTGCAATACTTTGACGTCGATGCTGAGGCCGGAAAACGCGGTATCTACCACCGTTACTGCATTGAGCGCGCCGCGACGCACTCAGCCGATGTTTTCACCACCGTGTCGCATATTACTGCCTACGAGAGCGAGCACTTGCTGAAGCGCAAGCCCGACGGTGTCCTCCCCAACGGTCTGAACGTCACCAAATTCTCGGCCATGCACGAGTTCCAGAACCTGCACCAGCACAGCAAGGAAAAGATTCACGACTTCGTGCGCGGCCACTTTTACGGCCACTACGACATCGAGCCCGAGAACACTCTGTACTTCTTCACGGCAGGTCGCTACGAATTTCGCAATAAGGGTGTCGACATGTTCATTGAGTCGCTTGCTCGGCTGAACCACCGTCTGAAGACGGCTGGCAGCAAGATGACGGTCGTGGCATTCATCATCATGCCCGCCCAGACACACTCCTTGACGGTGGAGGCCCTCAGAGGACAGGCTGTCGTCAAGTCGCTTCGCGACACTGTCGACATCATCGAGAAGAGCATTGGCCGTCGCATCTTCGAGCGCTCGCTCAAGTGGCACGAGGGTGACCCGCTGCCCGATGAGAAGGAGCTGATCACGAGCCAGGACCGCGTTCTTCTGCGCCGCCGCCTCTTCGCCATGAAGCGCAACGGCCTGCCGCCCATTGTGACGCACAACATGGTCAACGACCAGGAGGATCCCATCCTGAACCAGATTCGCCGCGTGCAGCTCTTCAACCATCCAGCGACCGTGTCAAGATTGTATTCCATCCCGAGTTCCTGAGCTCGGCCAACCCGTCCTGCCGATGGACTACGACGACTTTGTCCGCGGTACCCACTTGGTGTCTTCTCATCGTACTACGAGCCCTGGGGCTACACCCGGCCGATGTGCACGGTGATGGGTGTTTCCCAGTGTGACAACCAACCTGTCGGGCTTCGGTTTGCTACATGGAGGAGCTGATTGAGAACTCGAGCGATTACGGCATCTACATAGTCGACCGCCGCACCAAGGGCATCGACGACTCGGTGAACCAGCTGACGTCGGTCATGTTCGACTTCTGCCAGAAGAGCCGCCGCCAGCGCATCAATCAGCGCAACCGTACCGAGCGTCTCAGTGACCTGCTCGACTGGAAGCGCATGGGCCTTGAGTATGTCAAGGCCCGCCAGCTGGCCTTGCGCCGTGCCTACCCCGACTCCTTTGCCGGTGAGGACGACGACGAGGACTACATCCCCGGTGTGGAGCAGAAGATTTCTCGGCCGTTCTCTGTGCCGGGCTCGCCCCGCGACCGTACGGGCATGATGACGCCTGGTGACTTTGCCAGTCTGCAGGAGAGCCACGAGGGTCTGAGCACCGAGGACTACGTTGCGTGGAAGCTTCCGTAAGTTGACCCCTACTTGTCTTCTTTTTAGAGGAGACGCACGTTTGCTGACAAACTTTACCACAGTGAGGAAGAGGACCCGGACGAGTACCCGTTCCCCCTGACCCTGAAGACCAAGCCGACCGGTGGTGCCGCCAGCCCGTTGGACGGCGTTATCCTGAACGGCAAATAAATAGCTCAGTAACGGAGAAGTTGGATCGGTGAGGAGGCGGCGAGGTGGCGGGGAGGTAGGTGAGGGTGGAAGCGGGCGTAGAGGTGCCTTGCATTGTACGTTCAGCGGTGTTCATAACGAGCTTTTTTGTTCATTCAATTTTGGCATATGCTGTCTTTTCAGGCCGGAAGAGACCAGTTCCATCTAACCTCAACAACAACATCATACTAATACTAGCGAGGGAGGAAGTAGCCAGGCTACAGAAAGAGGCTCGAATTTGCACGGTGGCAGTTGAGCGGTGGCTTTTCCATTTGTTTTCGTCTTATTGTTTTCCGCTTGTTGTCTCTGTTTTCGTCATTCTGGATTTAATAGGATTGTGTAGGATTTATCATTGATTGTGTACGCAGGGATGCGGGTGGACCAATTTTCTGCAGAATGAAAGTGACAAAGGGAGAAAGTAGAAGAGATTGTTGCAAAAAATCGACGAGATTTTTTGTTCTCTTTCAGATCTTCAATTATCTTATCTGAGTGCACAACGAGTCGGACACTTTTTTCCTCTTGAAGTGCCCTATCCCGAAAACGTCGTCTTGTCTTTCAGGGCTGGCATATTAGATTTCGTTTAGAGTTCTACTCTTCGTTTTGTAGCATCAATGACGTAAATAGAATCAGGAGACGTCGTATTCTGACAGAATCAATAGATACCTGTACCGTGACGAACTGGACAACGATGCACTAAAACCGTTCCATATCTAAAACCAGTCGGCCGCGCCTTCCCCTTCCCCGCAAAATACTGTGCACATAAATACAGGGGAAAGGCGGTGCCTGGCGTCTGGCCAGGCCAAGGCAGGGAAAGCGCGCAGGGCGACGCCCTGGCCCGCATTTTGACTTGCCTGGCCGCGCTAAATCATCGACAGCTGTTTCGCGTTGCCATTTCTTCTTGGACCTTGTACACGATGCCAGAGAGAAAGACAGAAGCTTGAAACAAGCCATGTCAGATTCGGTGAGCAAGAGGCCACTCCGTACTCCATACAAAAGTGCCGCTTGCTCCTTGCTCCTTCCACATGCGATTTGCATGCGATACGTCGCAATTCTCACCGCAGTATATTTCGAACCCCCTAGCACGGCGACGCCTTCCATTTTCGCCGGCTTGGCTCAAGCTTTGAAAACCGTAGCTGGTCGGAAACAGAAAGAGCGACAGGTTTAAAGAAAGGGACAGGGGGGCACAGGAAACAAAAGGGCAGGAAAGAGTCTTGGCATTGACGGAGAGGACGGCCCAAAGGGAAAGAGCAACACAGCACAGCGCCACGAAGAAAAAAAACAAGAGGGCCAAAAGGGTCAAGAGGGTGAGACTGGGTGTCACAGACCCACAAAAGGGAAGGCGCAACCGCCATGCTCTTGCACCCTTTACCAACACGCGCACGCAGCCAACATCGCCAACGTCAAACGACAGCCAAACAATAGCCTCCAATTCAAAACAGAGTAGACAGCAAAAGACGCAAAAAAAGAGACCGCGCCGCGCCCAGAGCTGACAGCTCACCATGACAAACTTCCATCGCCTCGTGCTCTCCCATCCTCCAAGCCACCAACAGCCGTACACAGCAGGCACCACATCATAATCCGCCTTGCCCATTCGCGCCAGTGCCGCCACCATCGATTTTGCCCCTGTCTTTCCCAGCTCATTCTGGTAGAAAAGCTTCATGGAAACCTACACGAAAGCGTATCAGCCAACCAAATCACGAAACCTGACAAGAACAAGGCCGTTGCGGTGCAGCCCGTTGGGTTAGCTACTTGCGGGAATTCATCCCATCTCATCGCTCTCCGCCGTCGCCGTCAGACTCTAGACTTTGGGCTCTCTTCCCGCCTTTTCCCCTCTCGGCGCCCGCACTTCTCTGCTTTTGCTTCTTATCCCTCTCCTCCTCACTCCCTCTCCCTCGTTCTTCTTTCAGGGCCTGCTGTCTTTCCGCTGGCCCCTCATTATTTCCCTTTCCTCCCCTCCCCTTCCCCCCGCCTCCATTTTAAAGCTTCTCTCCTCTCCACCCCATGAAGCTTCCCACATTTCGCAATATGAACCTCTTTCGGAAACGAGACAAGCAGAAAATCGGCGGCGCGGCCGACGGCAAACAGAGCTATCCCGGCTACGGCAGCTCCAATACACCGAGCTTCTTCATATCAGAGGCGAATTTGCCGGCCAACGGCAGCGGCAACAACTCACGGGGTCGCCGCTTTAAGGGCCTCAAGGGATTCGGCGGCGGCAGCACCAGCAGCAGCACCAACAATGGCCGGCGCAGTGCATCGGACCCGACAACGGGTGCAGTAGTGTCAGGGACAAGCTCCTCGGCGCGTGTTCTCCAGACGCTCCCAGACACAATTCTTGCACGCATCTTTGCCTTTGTGTGTCCGCACAGCCAAGACCGGTCCTATGAGAAGTGCGAGGACTCTTCCTTTGGCGAATGCATGCTCTGCGACATGCGCGACCTCGCACACTGTGTCCAGGTGTGCCGGCGGTGGCGGCCTGTAGCCGAGCAGGTCTTGTGAGTCCATCGCATGGTAGGGGCGGACGCATTTGTTCTGCTCCCTTTTCCTTCTTGCTTCTCCCCTTTCCTTCTTGCTTCTCCTCTTGCTAACGGGTCCAGATATACGAGCATCCGGATCGACACCGTGCACTACTGCGCCCGTGAAGGCCTTCTCGCCGACAAGCGCAAACGTCGCTCCTTCTTCGACCGCAATGCCGAGCCCGAAGACACACCCGACGCCCGCCTCAAGCTCCTCTGCCGCACCCTCCGCGATGGGCCGACACATCGCCTTGGACAACACGTCCAGTTTCTCAAGCTCCCCTATATGCTGCGCGAGTCCCGGCACGTTGATATCGCACGAACGGTGTCGGTGCTGCAGAACCTGCGTTACGTCGACCTTCCCGAGGGCCTGTTCATGGACGATCCTGTCTACCTCACACTCAAGATTGAGCTGGAGGCCAAGTGCCACAACCTGCGCAAGATGACCTACATCGGCGGCGCGGAGGGCAGTCTGGAGGCCCTGTCGTCGGGCAACCGCTGGCGCTCCCTTGAGGTGCTCGAGCTGGTCAAGATCAACGTGGACCCCGTGATGCTGCGGCATGTGCTGTGCCTGATGACCGAGCTGAAGGCGCTCAAGGTGACGGAGCTGCCCGCTGGGCCGCATAGCTTTACGGACGGTGCTCTTGCTGCGTCGCCTGTGGATGACGGCCCTGGTGGACCGCTGCACGAGTTCTACACGATCCTGCCACCTTTGGAGGAGCTCGTTTTGACCAACACCACACTGTTCACGATCGACGGCCTGCTGTCGTATCTAAAGGCCTGGTCCGAATCTGCCCGCGCGCTCAAGGTTCTGACGCTGAACAACACGGGCGTCAAGCCATGGGAGCTGCGCGCTTTTTTGGACCTGGCAGCCAATCTGCGGCACTTGACAGTCGTCGACCAGGTCACTGTGGCCCTCCCCATTGCCGCAAACACAAAGAACATCCAGCCCCTGGCGTCGACGTCACTACGCACTCTCAACTATGAAATTGCACCTGCGCAGGGTGTTAGCCCCTATGCAGGTGTCACGCGGTCGTACTACAACTACCTCTCCGGCTCGATCTTGTCGGGCGGCCTGCCGAATTTGCGGGCCGTGTATGTGCGCGATGCTCAGTTTCCGGAATCGCTGCTCGGCGACCTCCCCCTGCCAGGTCCGATAGGCGGTGCAGCGTTTGGCGAGCTTAGTGGCGGAAACAACGGAAACAACGGAAACAACAACCGGCGGCCCGCTTCAGCCTCGGCCAGCTCGGCATCCGGAACGGCGTCAGCACTCAACTCGCCCATGAACTTCCTCAACCCAAATCAGTCACCCGGTTTCCCGCCGCCAGCTGCTGTGCCGCGCACACAACGCACCCTCCCAACGAGCCCCGTTACCAGCAACAATGCGAGAGCCCCCTCGGCCAACCCCTTCCTCGATCCGAGCGCGTCGTCCGCCTCGCCGCCGAAGCCGTGGGCCGCCGGCCACAACCCGCGCTTCAGTAGCAACAACCCGTTCGCGGGCATGATCTCGCCGCAGAAAGTGCAGACGCTCGAGGTGTTCACCAAGGGCGACGACGACAACGACTGGAGCTCAATTATCGTCGGCGACGGCGACAACCACTTTTTGGACGGCGGCATGGGCTTTGGCTTCGGTGGAGGGGGAGGAGGCAACGGCAGCTCCAGCCGGCCAGTAAGCAGCTACGGACTTGGTGCCGACCTGGGCGCAGTGGGAGCGCGCAAGAGCGTCTTGATTAGCACGGGCACGGGCAACTTTTTGGCCGTGCCCGATGCGGAGGGTGGTGGTGGAAGCAGAAGCGGTGGCCTTGGTGGAAGCGGCCTCGGTGAAACTGGCCTCGGTACCCCTTTGAGCACCAGCCCCGAACACAGCGGCAGCAGTGCGCAGGGACCGGACCTGTGGCCGCGGCCTGTCAGTGCCGGCGAACGGCGGAGCGAGAAGCTGGATCTCTGGCGGTAACACAGGCACGAGGACAGGCTCTGAAGTCTGTGACCTTTTTTTTTTCATTGCGTTCTTCGCCATCTCACTTTCTCGTCCTATCTATACCCCACTTCTCGATTCTCGGTGCCCTTTTGTTTTTCTTTGATTCGACCCATCTTTGATCTTTCCTCTCTTTTCTTCCTTTTTGTTGCTTTCTTTGTTTTCTTTTCAGTGAAATGAGAATACACCCCTCCAGGCATGCATATATTCCCCATTTGTCTTTGCTTCGTTACCTAACTCAAGATCTATATTTGACAACAACCAGAATGACACTTGTCCGTGAAAGCAAGGCCCAGTGCCACAGGGTTGCAGGATGGGCCAGTGACATCACGTAGACAGCGTCTTTTCTATGACTGGCTCCAGCTAGGATGTGCATACCCTTGAAGGCCTTGTATCGTGGGCGTCGTTGCCCATCATGAGGCCAGCCCACACAATGGTAAACCCTATTCTACCTAGGATTCAGACCACGCTTAGCATTGTCATCTGCGTGTTTGATTTGCAGCTTCTTCTCCAGCTGCAGTGTCTTTAGTCTGCAAAGCCATGATTCGCATCTAATGGAGGCCATGTCTGCAGTCCGCTGTTGTCGAGGCGCCTGTTTGGTCGAGTGATGAAAATAGAAACAGCGCCAGATTTTTATGTCTTTCGTTGCTTTTCTACCTTTTTTCTTATTTTCTCAGTGGTCTCTTGAACAAACAACTGTCGTGTTTGATATTCGTTGATCTTCGGGGTATCGACGATGGAGAGTGGCGTGTGATACATGATCGACTCGGACTCTTCATTAAGCATTCTTGAAACAAAAAAATAATAAAACACAATCATACCAGTAAAAGTCAAAAAGCACATCGTTCGACGCCAACCAAACTCGGGCAGCCAGCAGATCAGGAGGTCCGGTCGTGTTTTGTATCGTCCACCGATTTGGTGACGCTGGTTGTTCTAAAGTTGGCTTTATGCTGCTCGCTGTTTTGCGATCGCAGTGGCTGATGTTCGGGCAGCGAAGCGATCTTATGTCGACTCACCTTTTGTTGTCGCTGCTCTTCTTCTTGCATATATGCTCTTTTACGCACTGTCACTATTTCGAAACTCGACCACCATTTTGTTGCACAGCATGATCGACACCACAACCGTGAGTTGGTGAGGATATGCATGTATGAGACATGTATGAGACAGGTGATGGACGGGGGAGGCACCAGAAGTAGGCAACGCCATGAAGGTCAAAACGAGCAAACAAGTCGATGATTTTCCATGCTGGTCCCGTCGTTGTTTTTATCTGGGGAATACTATTCTCGCTGGGCTCCAACACACCGCGTGGTTTCTTGTCTTTTTCAATTTTTGTTTTCTTATTGCGACTTTGGTATACAAGGAAAAAACCAACAAGTTCTTGTGTTGTCTAAATCCGAGCCTTTTTTGATTTTCGAAATGTATACATATATATGCGCATAAAATGATACAAAAAATACAAGCGTGAATACAGACATGTCAAAATCAAGATACAATCATCAATACAACCAGCAGAATCGAGTCACGATTTCCATACCCATAGGACCAGTTTTTCGGTTTTCTGGCCTCTGTTTCCTTTGATTCACACTGAGCCTAACTACAGCTTCACCATGCTTTTCCATCATCATGTTATGCGTCTCCAGCATTGGTCTCGACGGCACAGCCTATCACTGCTCGTAGTTGCCACACACCAATGACTCGAAACACTTGTTTCCTTTTTCCCGGCCATTGTTACTCTTTCATACTTCCTTCTGTGCCCACACCCCGCTGAGTCTCCTGATTTACTGTAGAAAGCTGATTTTCTGATCGTAGATCCGCAAACACAGTCTACCGACAACCTGCAGAGACCGGGCGAGCTGTTTCCGAATGTTTCTTGTTCACCCCCCATCTTGCATGCTCTTGTCGTTCTTCTCGCTCGATTTTCTCCGTTTCCTCTTTCCTCTTTTCCTCTTTTCCTCGTTTCCTCGTTTCCTCCCTTTTCCACAGACTACCCTTTTCAGCTGCAGAGGTGTGCCCATCCTTCACCATGAGGACCCATTTGGTCCCAGAGGAGGACTGTGTAGCCTTGTCTAGATCGGAGCTTGTACCTGAATACGAGGTGAGGAGGTACAAACAGAAGCGTTGCGCTTAGATCGTCTTTAGTTCCAGGCACCGTGGGCACCGACAGAACATACTTCGTAAAAGGTTCATCCTTGTTCGTCCTTTTCTGCTCCCATTCGTGTAATTTGATTGGCCTAGCGAGTACTGGCGGAGGGGTGCTGATCCAGGGGCAGAAGACACCAAGAAAGGCGCGTTTTGGTGGGCTCTAGGCGCCCCCCCTTTCTTTGGCAAACGACACGCCAAAATGCACGAAGTTATGCCACCACTCTACGCGTTGACCCCGTTGGGACTCCTCTTTTACACGTCGTTTTTCACGACCATTTCACGACCATTTCACAAACCTTTTTTTCACGTTTTTTCTCACATCCGACTTGTCCGGTTCGTTCTACGCGGATCCCCTTTCCACTGCGGGACTGCGTGACCGTCGGCATTTCGGAACAGCATCGCGTAAAAAAAGAATACATAGTATGGGGCGAGGAGGAAGAAGGGCGAGGAAGCCGGTGAGGGGGCCAAACGCAAGGGCCGTTGCATGTTCGCTGGGATGTTTGGGATGTTGGAGGGGAGAAAAAGGACGTGGTGAGCACGGAAAGCGAGACAGATTCCTTAGAAAATAGTAAGGGAAAAGAAGACCGGAGGATAGCGATGGTATGAAATGTGAGGGGAAGCACTTTGCTGTTTTAGCTTTGTGCCCTTCCCTGGAAACACTGGGAGCATTGGGAGCATCGTGCCCAGGTCTGCGTCGGAGCTGTTTCAAGATGGCGCAAGCTTAAGCCTTAAGGACGAGGCTAGCCTGCCGACCCCTTTTCTTGGGTCGTCTAATGGGCTTGTTGGGTTCCTTGTGTTGGAGCTGTTAGAGCCTTGAAGAGGGGCGAAGAATGGACGAAAAACGAAGAAGAAGAAAAGAGAAAAACCATACGCCAAGCGAGTGGAGACGCGTTTTAATGGGGAAAGAACGAAAGGAAGGACGATGACGGTTGCAAGAACAGCCGAACGAAAAGACAAGGTCTACTCGAGAGAGGCGAGAGCAGGGTATCGTAGCTTGGCAAGGCAAGGCCAAGACAAGGCAAGGCCAAGGCCAAGGCAAGGCAAAGGAAACAGTGTGAAGTGGGATGAATGTGAGGGGAGTGGGAGAATGACAATCTGTTGCGAAAAGAGGGTGAGGCTGAGACAAGGGGAATAGGAGACGAGGGAGCAGGGAGACGCAAAGAGGGGCAGAGGGGGACGTTGCGATGACGGCAGACGACGTTCGAGAAAGAGTTGTCTTACCACGCTGAAGTCGAACCGTCGAGGGCGCCGCTGGAATGGAGGGAGTGAGGAGTGAGGAGTGAGGAGTGAGGAGGGCGCGTGTATGTGCCAGGAGTACTCCAGACTCCGTAGTGAGGCTTCACGTTGTTGATGATAGAATGTACAGTACGAAATGCTGTTCTCGGTGTTCAGCCCTTCTGTTGCCAAACTTTCGTCAAACTTTCGTCAATCTTTCGTCTTTGCGTTTGCCGTTTCCCGGTTTTGCAATGCATCGTCTCGTTCCGCTGCATTCCTGGAGAATAATTTTTGAAGACAGAGCCAGAGTGGCAGTGGCAGAGAACTCGGTGTCGAATGTCCGCCTCCCGGCCTGGCCTGTGACCAAGGCTCAAGGCTTGGCCAACTTTGATAGACCAAACGCAAGGAAACACCCCTGCGCCAACGCCGCCGAATGCTGGTAGTTGGTTGTCTTGCTTTTCACACCGCAGAGCTGCACCTCCTGCACCAATACGTCAAGCTCCCTCGCTCGTGTACATGTACCAATGTGACCACCTCCACAAAAGAAACGCGAGACCAGCTTGACAAGCGAGACAGACGAGAACGAGGCCATCATGACAGCCCGCCCTTGGGACCTTGAGCACGCCCGCTTCGACAGCCACCGGCCAGTCATTTTGGACACACGCCCTCCACGATAAAACCAAAAAAAGCACCAAAGACCACCAAAGACTACCAAAAGAAGCACTAGTAGCGACCGCGGCAGGTCCTTCTGTCACGCCCTTGTGCTTTCTGCTTTCGAAAGTGGCTTTAGTTGTCTCTGGCCAGGATCGATGGCGCCTGTCAACAGGGCCATTGAAAGCGTGCTAAAAGGAAAACTGTAGTCGTACTGAGTAGTCGTACTCGTGGTCGGCGGTGCGTCCAGAAGAGATGAACGTGGTGCTCTCATGGGCAAGTATCGTAGTTGCGATTTTGACAGTCCCTGTTTTGCCATGCAATCTCCCCATCTCTTTTGCTTCGTCTGGACTTGTCTGGGCTTTTCGAGTCTTGTCTGGTCTTGCCTGGTCTTTTCCCCTCTTATTATGCGGGTGCTGAGTTTGGGCACGCTGCAGACTGCCCATCTGCTGACTCTGGTTGGCTGGAGGCAAAAAAGTCTGGCTGTAATCTGGACAGGTTTTTGGTGTGATTTGGTGCTGCAAACACAGTCGTTTGTCCTTTTCCCCTTCTGCGCCAGACCACATGTCTGATTGACAAAAAGCAAGACCACACACCCCAAGCCGCCTCCAAAAAACTCACACGAGACGCTTGACAACCCCAAAATTTGCAAATTGTCAGCACGGAGGCCCAGTTGAGAGGCCGGCCAGCGCTTCCACGATCGTATGCCTCAACACGACATATTTCCACGAGAACTTCTGCATACATTGAGGTCGGCGGTGGGCTGGTGATGAACGATGGATGGCGTCCTGCAATATCGGTCGGCTGCATTAGAAGGGCCATCATATATATATATATATATATATTAGTTTGCCGTCGATTGGAAGGAACAGCAGTACCGACGGTCCTTTGTGGCTCCTAACCGACAACTATATCGTGCCATCGTACCGTTGTAAACAAAAAGTACCCTCGACTGCTCCCAACTGGCTGGAACAGTTTTGTCCTGTGGGGGGCTAGAGGCGGAGAAGGCCGGGCCGTGGTGTTTTTGGGTTTTTGGGGTGTTTTTTTTTTTTGGAGGGTTTCCGCCACGGACGTCGACCAGCGTGGTGCTGTGTTTGGGGAACGCAATGTATGCGTTTATGCCGTGTCGATCGATTTGCATTGCATCCGCCCGCTGCGATAAGCTGCGATACGCTGTTGTAGCTCTGACCGCTCGGCAGGAAACTCGGCAGGACGCTCGGCAGCTTGCTCAACCTCGTTTCTCTCCTGAACTTTCGGTCTTCTTTCCTCTGTTGGCTCTTTCCTTTCTTCTATATCCGTCTTCCATTACCAAACCTTGAGGTCTTTTTTTGCCGACTTGTCAATTTGGCAGCACATGACACTGCTTGTCAACTGTGGCTTCTTGTCACGCCCCCGTTTCTTCTTGCTTTGTGTCTGCAAACTTGTCAGTTTGTTGGGAAAGTCTCTCACAGTAGGCGTGTTATCACGGAGCACATCCGGAGAAACAGAAAATAGGAAACACGAAACACGAAACAAGTGACAAGAGACAGGGGACAAGAGGATAGGTCGAAACCACGTTATCGCGTGGGAGAGATCGTCCGTCGTCGAGGCCGGGCGTCTATTAAAACGGCCTACTGATGCTCCTTGTCATTGTGTCGATTTTTTTGTCGATTTTTTTGTCGATTTTTTTTGTTATAAAGGCAGCCTGTCTGTATCATTCCTCCATTTTGTTCTCATGGGAAACGAAAGGGCTCTGTTAGGAGACGGGCGAAACGTCATGATAGCCCATCACGGCCGCATGGTCATGACGACCGAATGACCCTAAATCGCACCAAATTGCACAAGATCGGCACTGTTATCTTGTCTTAGGACCAAGCAACACTAGCAGTCTTCAACATGGCCGGACATGAATGATTGCGGCGAAAAACAATGAGGCAATGTGCTCAAGCTTGCGCTAACTGGCTCTTAAAGCACGGTGATCTGTGAAGACAAACATAAGAAGTCAGAATAGCTCAAGAGAAGGTCATAACAAGTTTTTTTTTTGTCGAGATGGTCAAATAGGTGCCGACATTGCCTCTCACCTTTGGGGGGTGGCCCGTAGGCTTCACTGAATCAACGGTCTTGAGACGTTTCGTCCATCGTAGCTCATCGTATGTGCTCAGTATCTCATCGTCGAGAGCGGTACTCGGAGGGAGCCGGGCGCCAATCGTTTCGTCTGTCGCTTGGATGTGTGGCGGCTGTAAGTCTGTAAGTCCTCGTGGGCGGTTTTGGGCGGTCGAGGTGGTGTAAGTCGTAGTCTGATAGGAGGCTGATAGTGGTGTCAGTTCAACGTGTGGTATTGTCGTCCCCTCTTTTTTTAGCACTCTTCTCATGTGCTCTAATAATAACCAGCATCAGCCACGCTCCTCCCCGCGGAAATCTAGTGCCCGTTGCAAGTCGCCGGGTGCAGAGAGTGGTTGCAGACAGTTGCAGAAGTTGCAACTTGGCTCCGGCCATTCAGACGACGAGGACCATCGTTACCCAACCCGCCAGCCACACTCTGACCTGCCGTCACTCCCGCGAGCTGAATGTGGCAGAACCCTCTTTTTTTTTCTTCCCTTTTCTTCTTTCGGCCTCTTTCTCGTGTTCATTTTGTGTGCTGGATTTTTGGGTCTTTTTCACAAGTAAGTACGTATAGGACACGTAAGAATAGGGCGTTAATGGCAGTGGCTGCCCCCCCCCCGCGAGTTTACCTATGTTGTTCCCGGTGCTGTGTCCATGGGGCCCTTCTCATTGTTTTGTGTTCTCGTTTTTTTTTGGAAACTCGCCGCCAGTCGGAGAGAGTCTCTTGGCTCGAGGCCTTTTGGTCCTGGCTTTCGGTCCTGGCTTTCTGTCCAGGACCCAGCAGGCTCGACAGGCTCGCCCGACCTCACATGGTCCCACCCTTCTTGCCAGTTGAGCCATTCTCTGGCCTGTGCATCGCAGCTGGAATGTACGCAGAGCATCCGTTGCCTGGTCCTTTTCTTTCTCGTCCGTCCGCCCTCGTTCCCAGTCTGCAAGGAGCACTGGCATGCCCGGTGTCTCACCAAAGCAGACCCTGTCGACGCTGCCAACCACCCTGTGCTGTGAGGAATGTGCAAGGAATGCGCACTAACACGAGGGCGTACAACTCTTGTTGTGCCTTTTCTGTATTTTTGTTTTATTCTTGTGCTGTTGGCGTCTTTTGCCAGCCTATTTGTTGTCATACCGCAAGCTGGCAAACAGCTTGGCTCTGATCTCTCTCGGAGGACTTTGTATTGTCACCGGAAGTCGCCCTCGTCATGGTGCCACAGCTGACTGCATGCGGCAGTCCGACGAAAAAAGGACCGTGACCCTCGAGGCAAGGCAGTTGGAAAATAGAAAAACGTGGAAAAACAAGGGAAGACGTTCGGCTTGTGCTCGTACCATGGGTTCTCGGGCTGGACTGTTGTGAGCCTCTGCCTGTGTCTGTGTCACTGTCCTCACGTCAAACGGAGAACTAAACTTGACGACGGCCACGCTGGGCTGCGGTTGCTATTGCTCTTTTGCAGTCGATTTGGCTTTCTCCTTCTGGCCCTGGTCTGTTGCGTAAGCTGTCCGTCACCCGCCCCCTGTGTGTGAGAGTCTGTCCCGGACGTCGTACGTCGTTCAATGCCGTTGGTACGGGAGTACTATGTGCGCCGTCCGCTGTGATAGACGTTGCGATAGATGAAGCAACGCTTAGGACGCTTGGTGTTGTTTGCATTTTATGTATTTTGTATTTTGGACTTTGCTTGTTTGGAGGAGCAAGGCACAGGGGTGGGGAGAAGGGGAAGGAGCAGCAACGGAGAAAGGGCATATCATCAAGCACGGGAAGGAGGGGCCGAGGTGCGGACGAGGTGCGGAACGACGACAAGGAGAGGCAAGAGCGAACAGAGGCGACAAGAGGGCTTCTTCTACTACAAAGTATGTACTGCTATTTTTGCAGTCACTCGCAGCTTCCTGAACGTTGTCATTTTGCAAGAAAAGCAGGGGCAACAGAAATGGAAAGAGCGTGTTTGGGTTTGGTGTGTTGGAAAGAGCAACTGTCCACGACATGGGAAAGAGTACACTGAAGACACGCAGAAATTGACAATGGGCGTGTATTCTGGTAATTTGCCTTTTCGGGGCTACGGCAGGGGAGGGGTGGGGTGTGCCTTCCTTCCCAAGGGCTGGCCGCCAGGGGGGTGCGCGAGTGCGCGCGGGAGTTTGAGTGTGGAAGGTATGGGTGTGGGGCCAGGGAGCGGACTTGCAGTGGTGTACGGGTGTGTGTGTCTTGTCTCTGCACCTGCCCTCTGATCCATCCCCCAGCTGTTTAAAGGTCCCCATCCTGCCTCTTCAATCCCCCGCCGCCGGTCGTGCTTTCCTACTGCTCCTGACTTATGATCTTCTCTTCATATTTCTCCTTTGCTCCTTCTTTTTTTCTTCAAATTCTCTTCACTTTCCTCCATCGTGACTTCCTCATTTTATTTTCCACCTTCTACCGTTGCTTCTCCAAATAACCTAGCTCGACCCACCGCTCCTGCCCCAAACCAAAGCCTTGGGAGATTGCTGTGGAGAGTCTACTGCCCAAAAGAAGCCTGATCGAACAGAACGGCCCCTTTTCTTTGGAGTCTTTTGTTACTTTCCTCTCTTCCCCGGCGAACTAGACCTTGTCGAGGTCAAAGAACGGAAAGGAAAGAAACGAGACGAGAATAAAATACGACAAGGGTGGGCTCGAACGCGGCGATCCAAAAACAAAATAACCAGGAAAAAAACGCGGTGACAAAGAGGCTCTCTCGGCTCTTTTTGGTGCCTCTGTGCTTCCTTTCTTTTCTTTGCTCGCTCGTTCCTTCTCTTTCTCTCTCTGTCTTTCCTCGCAGACAAACAACAAGGAAGGTGCATTCGACAAAGAACCTCGTCAACTCGCCTTTCTCGGAACGTCCTCTTTATTTGGAACCCGAACTCTCCCCCGTTTTCTTCTCCCACCAATTCCTCAAAACAGCTGCCATGACGGCAGCTCACTCAAAGATGACACTCGACGACGACGTCGGTATTACATGCACACTTCTGCTCTCCAGAATGGACGGCCACACACAGAAACAGCCCCTGGGCTCACCGATGAGCTCACAAAACAACACTCCTCTCAAAAACAAACTCTCAACACCACTCACATCCGCCTCTTTGCCGTCTCTCTCTCTTATTCCTCCACCACTTCCACAGCGTGACGCTCGCCGCAAATCGTGCTTCCTCGACGGCCTTCTCGATCCCAAGACGGCACTTACTACAGACGCAGCAGCCACGCCAGTGGCCAGCACAGCAAACTTCGCCAGCCCGCCTACACCACTCGACGTGTATCTCTCGTCTGAAGAGGATGCCTCGTCCATGGGCGAGCTGTCAGATTTTGATTTTGACAGCGACGAGTACGACGACTACGACGGCGAGTTTGAAGAGGCCACGGCTACAACGGCGCCTGTCGTCGTGCGGACCACAAGCAACAACAGTGCCCCGGCTGCGATGACCACAGCTACTTCCACAGTAACGTCTTCATCAAAAGAACCAAGGGCAACTGCAGTGCCTCTCCGCCGCCACAGCCACGATGTCGCTCGCGTCGTCTCGGTTGTCTACGCAGGAAAGCCTTCGCTCGTTGACCTCGGCGTGGAGCGCGCAGCTCGCCGGCGGTCACTTCACAACGGCCGCAGTGCCTCTTCCTCCTCTTCGTCAGTTATTCTTTCCGAGACGCGGCCTTCAACGTCGAGCGGCGGCTCTATGCTTTCTACTGCACCCAGCAGCACCGTCAGCCCTGCAAAGCAGCGCAAGCGCAACAGCTCGTCCGGCAGCATCACCAGTATGACTGCCGGTGATGTGATGGCGTCGTTCCGTGCACGCAAGATGGCCATGACAGCTGCTGCTGCGACGGCAGCTACGAACACTACCAACCTGGGCCGGAGTCTCGCCCCTAGCATGACCTCTCTAGATACCTCGATGCCTTCTCCACCCTCGCCTACTGCAACTGCACCTTCCAGTGCCGTGTACACGACGGCACCCGTGTCTGCCCCTCCTATGGCACCGCCCGCACGGTCTTTCACTGCCTCTGCTCTGATGATGAGTGAGCCTGCATCGGCTGCTTCATCCCCCCGCACACCTACCTTTGGCACTGCCGGCCTGCTGCGCGGCATGACGCGCTCGCTGACCCTGAGCGGTCGCCGTGGCCTTAACCGGCGTGCGTCCATGGCAGAGAAGGTCTCTACTCCTAGATCAGAGATGGCCACATCCCCTGCTCTTCTTTCTGCCATGCTGCCGGCCGAGACGGTCTCGGCTCCACTTGCCTCGAGCGGCAATGCCAATAACGCCGGCAACCGCAAGTCGATGGCCGTGTCGGTTGTTTCTTTAATGACCTCTCTGAACGCGCCGCCTCCTGGACCTCCCAACGAGGATGGCTTTTGACGAGAACGGCAAGGTTGCCGCTGCCACTCCTAGACGTTTGACGATGCCCCCGGCTGAGATTGTCGTCTCTAAGAAGAGCACGGGTAGCAGCTTTCTCGGCAGCCTGACTGGCCGCCGGCGGAGCATGAAGCTGCTGTAGTTCCCCGCTCTTTTTTTTCTTCTTCACTCTTTTTATTTTTTATTATTTTCTTCTTACATTACTAGGGACAAGGATGATGCATAAAATTGGATGGCACCACAGGGACGGAGCCAGGGGTCAGGGAACAACAGGACACGGACACCAACTGTGATTTTCTTGGGCATACTTTTGTTTATTGTTTTTTTTTTACCTGTTTCTTTTGTCCTTTTTTTTTTTTCTTTGCGGACTCATTAGTTGGACGATTTGATGATACCCATCCTTCTCATTTTTCTCTCTCCCAATTACATTCGCTACGGAGTATTGCTATTTACGTCCCAGTTTCATCGCCTAAGACTACACATGCTCACGCAATTTTACGACTGCATCTCATGGGAGACGACAGAATGCCATCCACTTTGACATATTCCTATCTGCTATGCCATGCTTTCTTCTTCAACGTGCCATTCTGTGGAATTGGACGAGCGTCCCCTTCTTTTTTTCATTTGGCTGTATGACTTTCTTTCTAATTACCGCGTCCCCTGAACTCTCTTCTTTGTGCATGCACTGACTCTTTGTTTGTACTGGACTCTTTGTTTAGATTCCCGGGCCTGATTTCTTGTCTCCCTTTTTGACCATAGCGTAGCGGCGCGTTGGCTTTGTCTTACCAGCAAAAGCGGCCAAGAAGCCGAATGGCGAAGCTTTCAGGGACAAGCTCGCAACTTTCCCAATGCGGCCCCAGTTTTTACTTGGTGTAAGTGTTTTCGCCTTTGCGGGCGCAAAATCCCCTGCTTTTTTGGCATGTCTTTGAGAACGTTCATGTCTTACTGACTGCGACTTACGACATTAGGGATGAGCAGTAAAGGGAAAAGAAGGCAAAGACAAGACGAAACAAAACAGAATAAAATCAGGGAAGAGAGGGCAGCACGCTCGGGAAAAAACTAATACAATGTACGTGTATATTCTCCCTTCTTTTTTGGTGCAAACATGGAAGCACGACATTCACTTTGTCCAATACGACACGCTCTGTTTCCTTGAGCGAAGTGCTCTGATGTCTTACGAGCGAGGGAATTGAGAGGTAGAGAACGAGAAAGGGAGACGCAAGTGACGTCTTTTCTTCCACTTGCTCCTTTCACAAGGCTTTGCGTGAAAGAAATCGTGAAAATCCCGTCAAAGAAGTCGGACTCTCCAACTTTGCTTTTGCCATCATATGACTGTTTCCTCATCTCCTTTGTTCGTTCGAAGCAAACGGTTCGTTTCAACAACTGGACGGCCTGTCTTGTCTTCTTCCGTCTTCTCTACGACTGTTTCGTAAATGTGCATTTTCCCCTTCCCCTAGCATTTTCATCGTTTCCGCCGTCACTCTCTACTTCTATTTTCTTTCTCTACACGCCCCCCTCGAGCGCTATGTCGTTGTGGCGGCTGATGCCCGCTGTTTGCGTCTTACCTGTCTTTGCCATCTCTTGTCACTTTTCGTGATTTTGTGTCATTCCGCATTCTTTGACTTTTGTTTGACTTCTTTCGATTCTTTGAACGCCAAGGGATCTTTTATTGGGCCCTCGAATATGGCATCTTGCATTGCCGGGCAACTAACGGCAGGGACACAGCAAACGTCTGGTAAAGCACACCCCACACGTCGAAGTCTACCTGTTGCGCGGTCCATTCTCATTTTGACCCTTATCCTTCTCGTTGGCCAACGGTATGCAGTTGAATTTCGACAGGAGGATAGCCCAGTGGAGATGCATGTCTGCCATGTGCACCAAAGCATGCATCACTGCGCGGTGGCCGAGTTTGAGCGAGAACCTGAGGAAAAAGAAAAAGAAGAAGAGACAAACGGGGTAGCTTCAGCTACTGTCGAAATCAAATCGCTACGTCTTGGCGATGAATTTGGGGGAACAGAGGGGAAACACATGAAGCAGAAATACCCTCAGACCTTTTTTTCAGGTCAAGTCCATCCTCTTGTGCGAGGTAAAGAAGTGCCATGCAAACCCGGGCATGTTTAATCACACAATGCGCCTCAAGGCAGACGGCTAGATGGGGTAAACAGACAAATAACGAAGGCTCATTGTGGCCAACCCCCCGCGGTTTATTGAAACCATTGTTTATTTGCTGAAAGACGAAGGCGCAGCATTCCGACCATTATCAGCCTCGAAGGGAGCGCGGCAAGTAACATAAATACTTGATAAGACGGCCTCCACCTATCTCGCGGGGAGCTTCCTTGGACTTGCTCGACGAAGGAAACGCCCCCAGAAAGCCTTGTGTCATTGCGTTCTGTGGATGTTATTTTTGTGCTCTAATGCCTTCTCTTAGTCACGAAAACTTCCCTTACCCGCACTCTGTGCGACGTGCTGCCCCATCAAGACTCGGAAGGATACTCGTACTCCGTACAAGCACAATGATTTGTTCCTCCCGTACCATGCAAACACCAAGATTGGGCGAACAAGACCCCAGGACATGGGTCGGAGGGCAGAGAGCACAGCCAAAAAAAGGGAAAAAAAAGTTATAAAAAAGTTGACCCAAACATGGTTGCATTGTGGTCACCACCCGGGCGCCCTTGCTGAGGATCACGTTATTTGACGAGGCGAAACTGCGGACGGGCGAAGGAGCCCGAATTTCTCTTTTTAAACCACAAATACCATGTGCCGCCCACCATCTACTACTGCATACGAAGCTCATACATACACGCGGACTGACTGCAACGCAACGCTGAGCTGTCTTGCCCTGCAGTGATCAAACACTCCTCACCGCCTTATGAAGCACTGTGACCTTTTGACCTTCTGATTCATCTGTCCAGTTCAGCAACGTGCATCATCCACGTCCTTGGAGGCTTTGCATCGTCCTGGCGTACGACAGACAATTGATATTGTTGACATAATTCTGTGTGTCGGCCAATTCGCAGTTTGCTTCCCCGACTTGACACTAACTTCTTATCTGCATGTCTGTCTAGTCCGACATCCAGAAGGGGTATTTATATCTCTCCGCGTGTACTACACATAGCGTACAGAATACAGGCAGCCACAAGTCAGGTACACAGCCAGCCTGCATAAGGCGGCTTGGAGCTGTACTGACCAAACATTTGACAAGACGTATAAGAGAGACAAGGAAGGGCGAGAGAGGAAGTTGGTGCTCCGAGTTGGACATGGCGGAAGCAAGAATCAACACATTCGACAGAAACGGCAAGCGGGAAGCCAAGCCGGGCGACAAGACAAGCCACGATCAATACGTGGCGCTACGACGATCTATGAGTAGAAACACTGAAATGGCCACGAATCTTGGTCACATCAACCTATCTGGCAACGTCCGCGGATTGCTCCGAGAAAAATTGTGTAAGGACGAAGACGACACGGAGAAAGAAGAAAAGAACCCCCTGCATTGCCCGTCCCCTACATGTACTCTCATACAAGTTCTTCTGCAAGCTCTTCTGCAGGCTCATTTTTAAGCTATGCGCTCCTTCTCTGTTTGTTATTGACACACCCCCACCGCGCGGGATGTGCCGGTTGTCAAGACGGAAGGAGAGGCCGAGGCAAATTAAAGACAGAAGGAGCGATCTTGGGGAGCTGTCCCTTGCCGACAAAGCAATACTCATAGTAGGCCTGCTATCAATAAGGCAACAATCGCATACAACCCGCTGCAGCGCATCGGCCTTCGGCCGCGGGGAGGGGGTTCGAGTTTCGACAGCACGGCAAGCACGGCACAACAACGGCTATTTTTTGGGTTGCCGGGAGGAGGGAGGAGGGAACGCCTAGCAAAAGCAAGAAACCCGCGAGGAGAGAAAAAATGCGTCGAGTGAGACATCACGGAACAATCCAACAAAAAAAGGCAAGCTCTACATCGTCGTTTGAAGATCAGAAAAGAGTATCACCGCATCGCTCAAGACACGGCATGGACTCTTCGCCCGCGACTGGCCCGGTAAAGCATACTGGTTTGAAGGTGTTGGGAGATCCTGCTGTTACCGAGTAATGGACTTGCACGGCATCATGGGGTTTTCATAGGTTGTATGTTCTTTTTGCATTATTTTCGTATTAAATCCCGCTCCATGAAGGACGACGAGAAACAACAGCGCCTCCCATACAATTAAAAGTTGTAACTTGCTATTACGAAGAGGACAAACGGTTGGCCACAAACCAGCCGAACTCGTCGCCTTCTCCCCTTCCACTCCGCCAACCTCCGCGCGCGTGTCTTTGTGCAGGCCATATAAACAGAGAAGGAAAATATAGGGGAAGGAGTTAAAATGGATGTAGATACAACAGAATGGACAGATGAAAAAGGAAAGAAAATAAAACGAGTAAAAAAGGAGGCAAGAAATTCGTTGTGAATACAAGTTTGATACAAGAAAAAGAGTTGCAAGAAAAAGACAGTGTTAAAAGATGGAAACAAATGTTTCCGCCCTCGATCAGGCGAGAAAGACCAGAAGAAGGGAGACACAAATGAACATCCATTATGACGCGCCACTTTTATATCTCCCCTTCTACCGTGTTGTCTTTCTATGCTCGTCCTGAAGATAAAGAGGGCTTAACGCCGTCCACCCTGTTGTGTTGTTCTCCAGAAGTGTGTCGAGTCCCGTGCTAAACCGATTCATATCGCCGTTTTTTTTGGTCGTTGAGATGGGTAGCGCAAAAAAAGAGTCAAGTCTAGATCGTCGTCTCCCTTTTCAGCTAGGCGCGAGCACTTGCCCGCAGACACATATGCTAGATACATATGCAGCTCTCTTCCATCTTTCGTCGTTGCCAGCACCGCCTCGTCGCGGATGCTGCACGTTCTGTTCGAGGTTTCCCCCATCGCCTCGGCATTCAGTAGTCGTTGTCCCAGTCAGAAGTCTAGAAGCATTGGTGGCCACCGATTATGTGTTGTTAATCGTCTTGAGGCAAAACGGGCGGCTATCGAGGTTCCGGGGCACCACTGACGGGCAGTTTATGCCTTGCGGGAGCGGGTGGTGACACCGCTGGTCTTGCCAGCGGGCTTGGCGCCCGTGGTCGAAGCAGTGGCGGGCTGCTGAGCGCCGACCAGCAGGTCATGCGGGTCGGGCAGGGGAGCCTGGGACATGCGACGGACGGCCTTGCGCGAGGTGGTCTTCTTGCCATCCTTGCGGTAGGTGGCCAGGTAGAACGAGATGAACAGAACCAGGTACGAGCTGAGAATGCCCATGCCGGCAAAAGCAGCGAACTCCTCACCAGAGCACTTGCCCATGTTGGGCAGGTACGGGAAGTAGGTCGAGGTGAAGTAGGTGTACGAGGCGAAGTAGACGAAGCCGAGATCAATGATAAATTGGATGATCTGGAACTTGGTGACCCACTCCTTCCACCAGATGCGGATGCCCCGGGCAGACTGGAAGTAGTACCAGTACATGACGACGTGGACGCCCAGGTTGAGGGTGATCGGGACCCACGAGACGGCGGTCGAGCCGATCAGCTGGGTGTAGCACAGAAGAGCAGTGGCGCCGTGGTGGTAGCAGTGCAGGAAAGTGAGAGGCTTCTTCTTCAGAAACAGGAAGACGGTGTCGAGCAGCTCCAGGTACTTGGTCAGGTAGGTAAGCTGTGGAGAGGCCTGTTAGTATTGAGTCTTCTTGCTGTCGCATGTCTGCGCTGCCATAAGACGCATCCAGAACTCTGAACGGAAGATACATACGTAATACAGAACAACCAGCTGCTGGGTCCAGCCACCCTCGTTGCTGCAGATAGCGTGGAAGATGCCGTGGCGGGTAACAGTGGGAATCAGTTGCTCAGCGTACAGAACCAGGAGAAGGAAACTGACGAGCGTCAGGATGTAGTTGTGGACCAGGAACAAAGCCTTGAGCTTGAACGGCTCGCGGCTGCGCATAAGCTCACGGCCACCAAAGATGATGAAGTAGTAGATGACGATGAAAATGCTCGTCTCCTTGAGAGTCGACATGGGTGTATTGCCAGCGACGAACTCGAACTGGTCGGCAGGGTAGCCGACGACGAGCTCAAACGCCTTGTTGAAGATGGGCCATAGCTTCAGGCCAAACGGGCGGTCCAGCGTAGGGACGCCGAACTCAATCAAATCACCGAAGGACGACATTGTGGGCGAGTCGAAAGGAGGATCAAGAAGAAAGAAATCCGAAAAGGGTCGTAGCAAGGAAAGCGAACTGGAGGCACGAGATGCGAGTTAGCGAAGGTCGTGAGCCGCAAGGAGTGACGAGAAAAGGATTAGGAGAGATAAAGGAAAACAGGAGCAAACGCCGTTGTAGAAGAACAGCGCGACAGATGCACAACTGGCAAAAGAATGGAACTGAATAAGGGGAAATCGTGAAGACGAAAGGGGGGAAGACAATAATATGGGGCTGTCCAAAAAAGGGGGAACAACGACGCGAAAATAAGACGAGAACAGGGACCAAAAGGGTCCTAAAAGCAGAGCACGCAGAACAGCAGAATGAAGGGTGCACGCGTACCAACCGTTTCCCTTGCGTCGCGACGACCACTGAAAAGGTCAAGAGACAAAGCTTAACGCTGGAGGGTCGATCGATGCGACGAATTGGCAGCAACAAAAGCTGTTGATGGCCGTGATACTCGAGAAAACCGAGAAAAAAGGGTCGTCAAGAAGAAGACGTAACCCGGAAGTCGCGGAGAAAGGCGAGAAAATAAGAAAGAAGAAAAGAAAAAGAAGAGGTAAAAGGAGTGACGGAAAAGATTCGAACCAAAAAAACACGGTAGGGTTGAAAGGAAAAGGTTGACGAGAGGAATAGGAGAGAAAACGGAAAAGGCAAAAAGAAAAAAAATCGAGGAAATAGAAGAGGTAAAAAGAGGCAAGAGGAACAGAACACAAAAAGAAGGGGGTAAGAAGTTTGGTTGAACGTGGCCTAGTAAAGATGGTCCTAAAGGGGGAAAGTCCGAGCTGGCCGGGGCGCGCGCGGAGCCATAGGGAAGCTGCGATCCTCGTTTTTCGGGGGCTCTTCACTAAAACTCTGTGGAGGCAGGTGCCGGTTGGTGCGTGTCGCAACCAGGGAAGGTGCGTATGGAGGGCTGCTGGAACAGTTCTCCGTACGAGCAATCTTAAAATTCAACGGTGGGGAACATGGGAACAAATATCAGCACTATGCGTACAAGGGGGATTGTCCCTGCAACGCGGTCAGTCGTAGACGCATTCATTCGCGGTCTTTTTGGCGTGTTTTGAGCTGGAGGGTCCATCAACAGACGAGCTATTGTAACAAATAAAGACTGACGATCAGGGACACAAATAGGCAAGAGCAGTCGAGCATATGGACATTGCAATGCAGGTATTCACTACGCATAAGTACACATTGCAGGCGCGATGCAGGCCACTCGCTAGCACTACAGGGTAAATTGCTTAAATAAGATGGGTTTGGCCAATCAGGTACTAGGATGCCAAGCGTTATTCAGCCAACGCGACCGAGGACCAGCATTCTGCCACCACGCACCGCCCTCGTCACAAGCAAAAAGGCGCGAAGATGCGTCTCGTATTACCGGGACCAATATTCCCCCCCCTGACTTTTGCGGCGCAATTGGGTGCGTCTAGGACTTTAGCAGCGCGGGTTCGCGCATAGATAGAAGGAAGAGGAATCTTAGATTAGGACCTCCCGCGCAAATTGGACCTTGAAAGATGAGTGTCCGAGGCACAGTACAAGTTGTCGGATTCAACTATTCGCAGGCCTTTCCGTGGTCCAGCACATTCATGAAGCAGTGCTCAATACCGAATTGGGTATGACGTACGCATACTCCGTATATGCTCTGGATTCACAGCGATCGAGTTGTCAATTACGCAACATTAGACAAGACATTGTTGTTGTGAACATGGCTTCGGCAAAAACGACAGTCAATGACAAAGATCATAGATATCAGTGTCACGTGATAGTCCTGCAAATGCCCCAATGAGACGGCCGCAAATCCGCCAAGCTGCCAGATTACGCCAGAGCCGTCCAACTGGCAACATTGCATGACGAGCAACTGGCTTGAGCTGTGCATATGCGACATCCCAAATGTGGGAGCTTCAATTGGAGCAACAAAACCATCAGGGGCAATGGCCAAAGTGAACCGTTACAAGTGCCCGTACATAGGCACGTGATGTGCATGCCCATCTTCGTGGATGCCAATTGCAGCTTTGGGCCGGAAAGAGCGCGCACGTCACCTGCGCTTTTCTTGTTTAACTCGTCAGAGCACTGGAACCGTCCGAAAAGTCAGTCCACCGGCGATTGGGAAAGCGCGTTTGGTGATTGGGCCAGTTGTGGAGAAGCTTTGTCCTGCAGCTCCCAAAAGTCTCTGCCTGAGGCGCCAAATCGTGCTGTTTGGGGAAAGGTGCATGACTTTGGGCGGGAAAATAACGGGGGTTTTGGTTTGGCAGGGAGGAGCGAAGGTGTGAGGAGGGGTGGGTTCCTTCCCAGAGCAGGCCACAGCGCCTGGGTACATTCCCCAGCAGGCGACAAAGCCCGCGAGTTAGCAGGAAAGAGCCACCGAGCCATTGGAACCGAGAGGGAAAAAAACATCATTCGATTTCCGCTTTGCTGCCTCTTTTTCTTCCCTTCCCTTCCCGCCTCCTCTCCCCTTCGCCCTCTTCCACCCCTTCTCTTTCGACGCTTCTTCACCCGATCGCTCCACGCCCACGCACGTTTCCTTTGCGAAATCGAAACGCACCGTCCTTTTCTTGCACCTCCTATCTCGACGAGCGGCCCTGCGGCAACGCCAATTGAACCTTGCGAAAATCTTTTAACCGACGATTTTTCGTGTCTCGTCATATCCCGGCAGAAAATCAGCCAACAAGCTATCTCTCTCCTCTCCACCACCAACCAAACCACCACCCACCCAACATCATGTCCGCTTCGATCTTCCGTGCCGCCGCCCGCGGTTTCCGGGCCCCCTTGTCGCCCGCCCCGCTGCCATGGCCACCCGCACCGCCTTTGTCCAGAAGGCCAGCTTCAGCGCCGGCGCCCGTCTCCGGTCCGAGCACCAGGAGGAGACCTTTGAGGAGTTCACCGCCAGGTACGCGCGATTCAATATGCAATGCAAGGAGGATGAGAGGAGGGGGGTGGAATTGGCGCAACTGCGTCGCATTGGGGATCGGCGGACGTGCGCAATCGGAGCATCGGAAGCGGGCCGGTCTGACTCTTCTCATTTCGGAGAGAGCTCCGTGCCCGCCCCGGACTTCTTCGGAAGCCATCTCTACCTTGACTCTTGCTACCTGACTGCGTCAATTGCTGCTGGATTGTTGTCCAATTGATAGCTGGCTGCTATCTGGGCCCCATGGGAGAATAGGAGGCTAACTTATCCGTACTAGATACGAGAAGGAGTTTGACTCCGTTCAGGACGTCTTCGAGCTCCAGCGCAACCTGAACAATGCCTTCGCCTACGACCTGGTCCCCTCGCCGTCTGTTCTGGTTGCTGCGTTAAAAGCCGCCCGGAGAGTCAACGACTACCCCACCGCCGTCCGCGTTTTCGAGGGTACGTACTGCCGAGGAAGAGTCCTACCACCGACTCGATTGACAACTTCTATTTATACTAACACCCCCCCCACTCTAGGCATCAAGGCCAAGGTCGAGAACAAGGGCCAGTACGAGCAGTACCTTGAGGAGCTCAAGCCCCTGAAGGAGGAGCTCGGCATTGTCCTGAAGGAGGAGCTGTACCCTGAGGAGACCGCCTAAATTCTGCTAAGCTGGAATTTAAAGGGAAGCTTTGCTGTAAATGCATGCTCGCATGCTCGCATGCTGTCGGCAAACAAAGGTGAAAGGTTAATTGACGCTGTAGGAAAGTCATTGAAGCGAACGAAGCGAAGCAGCAGAGGAAGAAGAGCCGAAAATCTAAAACATCATCAAGATCGATGCATGCAAAGATGGGAGAAAAAAGATCTATAAAACCCGCACAAAAAACCAACTGTATATTTTCCACCCAAACACTAGATTTTTTTAAACTCTTTTTTTGTCGTTCCATTTCTTCCTTTGGTGGTTTCATTGGAGCTGGTAGAGATGCTGAATAGGTCACCATTTTCATTATGTTCGACGTTACAATGCAAGGCGAGCTTTAAAGTCAAAAGCAGTTTTGATTATAATGAAGCATTATCATGTATGTGCCTGACATTTGTAGTACAAGACATACGAGCCGTTGAAAGGAAAAACAAAAGGCATGTCAGTGCACAGCACTGTGCATACATACATGGTGAAAGACAAAGCCAGACGGCAAACAAAACAAAACAAATCATATCCCTCTTTTCATTGTCCATTATCCATTGCCCACTCCATTCACCTCATTCCTTCCCATTTTCTCGCACCACCTCTCGTCCTGCTCGTCTGAGCCTCATTGTCTGAACCTCATCGTCTGAACATCATCGCCTACACTTCAATGGCAAACACCTCGGCCTGCAGCACGGCTGCAAGCTGCGACTTGAGATGCTCGGCTTCCACAACCAGACCGGACAGGCGTCTGTTTGCCATGCCGGCAATGTTCGGGTCGTCGGAGTGCGAAGCGTCTGTGGCCTCATCGGCCACCGCCACAGCTTCCTGCACCTGATGCATAAGACGCACAACGTCTCCGAGACCACCAAACTCGGGCGCGAGGATGTCCTCGGGATTGGGAAGGGGCGTGGTCGGAATGTGGTCATTGTCGCTGTCATTGTCGTGGCCGTCTTCCGCGCCCAAGTCGTCACCCGCAATGGTACCGCCAAAGAGTGTATTACCGGCCGCCATGGCCGCCACCATGAACTCGTCCCAGTGCTGCAGCTCCTCCTCCGCATACTCCATGTCGGCCTGGGCCAGCAGTGCCGCGTCGACCTCGTCTTGCTCGTTTAGGGCCCAGCGGATGCAGGAGCGGACAAGTCCCTTGTGACGTCTCGACAGGTGCTGGGCCGACGCGGGAAGAGGGATAGCCGGTGCTGCGGGTGTACTGGGCGGGCTTGTCCCAGGAACGTGGGGCTGCTGGCTGCTGCTTGCCGATGTGTACCCTTGTCCACCACCGCCACCACCATTGCCGCTTTGGTCGTCGTCGTCCATGTCATCATCGTCGCTTTCAAAGTCATCGTCCAACATGTCTTCGTCAAAGTCGGCACCAATGTCGTAGGCCTCGTCTTCGTTGTCGTCAGCTTCATTGGGCATGCCGTCGGGCTGCGTGTATGAGACATCGTCCACGTTGTTGTTGATGTTGCTGCCGACCGCACGCTGGTCGTTGTCACCGCGTTGTGTCCAAGCCTGGCGCCACAGTCGCTCCTGGTGGTTCTCCCACCAGACGTCAATCTTCTCTTGCAGCGTAAGTGTGTCCCAGCGATTTTTGAGCGTGTGGTATGGCTGCCATTCCGTCTTGTGCACGGTGACGTTGCCGCATTGGTCGTTCAGACGGAACTCGGTCACGGGAAGCATGGACGCGCCGAACTCTTTGTTGACCATAGATACCGCACCCACATACTCGCCAGTGGGACCAGCATCAGCAACACCAGTAGGAATGGCGATGTTCTCCTTGTCCACGTCAATCTCTCCACCCTCACCGTCATCGCTACTCTGGGCGTCGCTTTGGGTGTCTTCGTTGTCCGAAATGTACAGCTCGTCGAGGGTCGGGAGAATGTTCCCGCCCGTGGCAAAGTCGCGGTTGCCCCAGACGCCCATATAGGGCACATGGCTGTTGAGATCGACGCATTCGTCAGGCCGAATGCGAACACGGCGTGCAGCTTCCAGTGGAGCCAGCTCGTCCGGGCGCAGCAAGTGCTGCGTGCCCTGGCCCCAGCCCTCGAGGTGGCCGATGCCCATTTCCCAGACCGGGACTGTCTGCATGATATCATCGAGAGCGTTGCGCTTTTGAGCCTGAGTGTCGACAAAGGGCTGGTCAAAGCCAAAGCTGGGGTCGGCATGGAAGTTGAGGCTCGAACTGAAATCATCAAAACTGTTGCCGTTCCCAGTGGACTGCGTATTGAAGGCATTGTGCGCTGCTGTCGCAGCAGATGCGTTGCCATGGGACTGGTTAACGGAAACACTTCCAGCAGCGTTGGATGTTTCGAGGTCTTGGTCAAAAACTCCAAGCCCGAGAAAATTTTCAATAGGTCTGTTGATGGCCACACCAAAACCCGAAGCCGCTTCTGCTGTCGCCATAGAGCTCAGGATTTGAGCAACATCGTGTTCATTGGCACTGAAGTGCCGCCCAGCCTGGCGTCCAGCTGCAACTTGGGGCGGAACAAAGTCGTAGCGGATTTTAAGCTCGAGCGCCTCTCTGACGGTCCGGTATTGCTTGCGACGCAGGAACTTCCAGAGGACCTCAAAACTGCGCTGGCCAAGGAGTGTCTCGACAAGGACGTGTTCCGCCGGTAGCTGCTGTTGCTGCTGCAGCATGAATCTCGCAGCTGCAATGGCACCCTCCTCTGTGGTAACCAGAAAGTCTCCGTTTTCATCAATAACGGCTCCCGGTATCTGGTCGACGGTGATCTCGCCGGGGGCGACCTCTGTAATGTCGACAAGCGGGTGGAATGGACCTTGAACTGGATCGTGGAAGAGTAGGACGAGCTTCACGTGGAACATCTGGATCATGAGCAGGTCCGCGTCGGTGAACAGCTGTTCGTTCTGGAGCATGTCCATGCGGCCTTGGTTGGTGGGGATGTCCATGAGAAGCCACATCTTCTTGACGGCAGCTGTGGCCATGGTGCGTGGTAGGCGGAACCCACCACGGGCAAGTGCTGCCACAATGTCACGGGCCTTGCGCTCACGGCTGACGAGCATGTTGACGTAGCGAAGCGTCGGAGCACGCTGGGGCGGTCGGGCGGACCAGTTGAGATCGGCGGCGTTTTCGGCATAGATAGGAAGAGAGATGGTCGCCTTTGTGTAGAAACGCCAGTCAAAGACACTCACTGTCTCAGCCGATGCAAATTGGCGGGCCATGCGCATCACGTTGCCTTCCAGCTCAGTGTCGAATGTGGCCTTGAACACACGGCTGACGCTGTAGAGAGCGAGCACATCGTCCAAGTCCAGGAACTTGCACACGTGAAGGACAATGTCGAGGCAAGAAGAGACCGAGCTGAGGAGATCAAACTTGACGCTGGTTGCCACTGGCTGAGGCGACTGGTGGGAGCCCAGCGCTTGGCTGTTGGTCGTTGGCGCGGCTTGGGCACTGCAGCTGCGGCTGGGGAGTGGAAGATGCTGAAACCGCACTGCATCATCGTTGTTCTCGTCGCTTTGTGCCGGAAGCTGGCCAAGGGAGACAGCCTTGGAAATAAGGCGGCGCTTGGAGGCTGGCGACGCCGACTCCGGCTGCCGCTGGGCCATGGTCCGCTTCTGTCCAAGTTGGCGCTGGTGACGGGGCTGGAGAACTTGCATAGGATGAGCAGGCATGATCGCCAGGTTGCTGTTTGCTGCATCGAGACTAGCAGCTGGAGTGCTCACGATGCCCTTGAAATACTTGGTCCAAAATATGGCCATGCCCGGCTCGCAGGTTGTAAATGAGCGAGACTGTTGGGTATCTCCAAAGTGAATGTCGGGAAGACTCTGCGTGAGGATCAGGATCTGGACCGATCTATTGTTGCTGAACGAAAAGCCAGGCCAGTCATGAGGGAAGACAACAGGTGCCATGTTGAGGCCTGTCCATGCTTGGTCGAGCTCGCGGTGGAATTCGTGGTCCTTGCCCTTGCCTGGCATCTCGTTGTTGAGGTTGTTCCAGTCTTGATGAAGAACATTGTTCTCTTGGACGACACCGGTGATCTCCTGGCATGTGTACCGGCCACGGGCAATGTCGCGGCGAATGCGGCGAAAATCTCGGTGAGTAGCACGGTTGAGGGCTTGCTGAAGCTTGTGAGTGCTGAGTTGGGTAGGCTTGAGGGTGTTGTCTGGAGTCGAGTCGATTTGCATCGGAGTAGCACTGGTAGAAGATGATGCAAAGCTGCTGCCACCGGATGGAGCTGTCATGGCTTGTAGGAAAGTCTGGGCAAACGGAGCTGGAGTTGGGAGAAGAGCGGATGAGTCTCCAGGCAGGTTTTGGATGGCTGCTGCAATGTCCTGCAAGTCGAGAGGCAGCGCTCGGGTCTTGCCTTTGCCCTTGGCGTCCGACGAAGATGGATCCATCGTAGCTGAGATCTGGCAGGCAGAGCTATGGGAAAGAAAGAGAAGATTTGTGTTGTCATCGACAGAGAAACAGAAGATTAAATGTAGATAAACAGGTGGGAAATCAAGTGTCAAAGAGGGAAAAGAAGAAAAGAAGATGTGAAAGCGAGTGTCGAGAAGGAAAAAGGGCAAAACGCAAAAAAGAGTGTGGGTGGGGGAAAAGAAAGCACGCCGAAGCTCAAAAGAACAAGCCGAGCGTCCCCATGATGGCAGGAAAGAAAAGAGTGCGAATGGAGGTGGCTGTAAACGTTCTGTTTTGCTCAATAACGTTGGTTGGCCATAAAGGCGGAAAGCGAAGCTATTCACGATCATATATTGTTTTGTCAATAAAGCATCGAGGCCTTGATGGCGGACAATAGCAAACAAACAGCAGGAAAATGCACACGCTAAGAGCGGTTAAAAGTGGAACAATAGCAAGAGGAGCACCTGACCTTGCTGTGCACCGTGCTCACGGCTGGAGACCAGAAAAGCACGGTCTATGAAAACAGTGTGACACAAGACGCGGGACAGCGAGCAGGCAAAACAACGAGAAGGGTCACGAGACAAGCTTTGGTGCTTCGGGCTTCGTAGCGTCAACTCGTCTTTGTTGCCTCATGGCCAACCTCCCAGCTTGCCTGTGAAGTGAAGAATGAACGGTGAATAAACACAACTTAGAAACGGTGGACGACGAAAGACAAGACGATACGACGAAGACGATCAGAAATAATAAAAAAAAATGAAAGAAACTTTTTATATTAACCATGGCCTCCGATCTGCCGCCAAAAGAAGGACACTGGCCCTTGCGTTTTGCGCTCCATTGATGGCAGATCTTTGTGAACAGACGGCCAAGCTTGGCCGCTTCACGTGCTCGTCCTCTCCTCCCAAGTCTTTCCGAAGCCCCCCCCCCAAGTACGCCGTTGTGAGAACAGATGACAGTAAGCAGAATCGTAGAGAAAGTTGAAAATTGTGCGAGGAATACCAGCCGACAGATGTCCCGCCAAGATACAAAATGAGAAAGGCAAAATGAACAGATCAAAATATAGGAAAAGCACAATATGAAACAGAAAAGACACCTTTGAAGAGACAGACACGCGTCGTCGATATCGAGGCTGGCCAAGAAATGCAAGTTTAAGAAATGCACGTTTAAGGCGAGAGGAGGCCCGTCGATACTAGTTTGGGAGGCAAGCCGGTGGTACCGATGAGACGAGTGACGGGCTTCTAACGGTCCATCTCGTCCACCGGCAGGTCTGCATCATCACGGCCGACAATAGAATCCGCGACCTTCCAGATTTGCAGCAGATTGTCTTCGGCGGCACTGCAGACAAGCCATGAGTCGGCCGGGTTGGGATTCCAGCTGAAATCGGCCAGATGGTTCGTGTGGCCGCCGTGCATGAACAGCAGCTCCGGAGGGCCATCCTCCTGGTCGTCGGGCAGCTGCTCCTCGCCGACGCGGCTGAGGTCCCAGAAGATGATGCGGCGGTCGTAGGAGCCACTGCCCAGGATGGCCGCCTCGTGCGGGTGCCACGACAGCGACGTAACAGCGTCGTTGTGGCCCTCGAGGGTGTGCACCTTCTCACGCACGTTGCGCAGATCCCACAGACCAATGGTCTTGTCAGCCGAGGCCGTGGCCACAATGTACTCGCTCGTCGGGTTAAAAGCAAGCGCGTTGATCGCATCCGTGTGCCCATCGCGTGCCACGAGTGCTGCCTTGTCGCTTGTTGCCTGGCGAACATCAACCACCTGCAGGGTCATGTCGTCCGAGACACTGCCCAGGAAGCTCTTGCTGATTGGGTGGTACTGCACATCGTTGACAATGCTCTTGTGGTGGGTGAAGCGCCGTGCGGGCTTGATAATCTTGCTGCCGGCGGTGGCCTGCTTCAGGTCCCAGAGGCACACGGTGGTGTCCTCGCTGCCCGAAGCCAGGCAGCCAGCCTCATGCGGGTTCCATGCCAGACCGAAGCCCTCCTGCTTGTGGCCCACCAGTTCGAACTGGGGGTTGACGGTGCCCGTGGGCGTCAGGCTGTGCTTGGTGCGGTCGAAGATGAGGACACGGCCGTCGACACAGAGCGTGGCCAGAATGTCCGGGTTTTGGGGCTGGTAGCGGGCCTTGTTGACCTCCTGCGGGTGGTCGATGCGCTGGACAATGTTGAAGCTGATGGAGGGCGCGGCGCCGTTGCTGCTGGATGCGCCGTTGCTGCCACTGCCGCTGCCGCTGGCGTTGTTGGCTCCGCTGGAGCCCTTGTTGCCGTAGCCGCCAATCTCGCCACGCTCCTCGTCGTAGTCGTTCACGTTGGGCTCGTTGAGCATTGGGATGGAGACCTCGGCGATCTGGAGGTAGTTGGGCAAGTCCTCGGAGGTGTGCGTGCCGAGAAGCAGCCGGTAGACGCGCGACTTCTTCTCCTCGAGCACCTTGACGTCGGGGAACCACTGTGTCGTCAGAGTCGGCCATGGCAGGGCATTGCTAGCGATTGTTAGATGAGGGCAAACTGCAACAGGGAGAGAATCTGTCGAGTCTTACCTCAGGATCATGTCGTAGAGAAATGGGCTGTTCTTCTTCCATGTCTTGTACTCTGCAGAGGCACACTTGTTAACTCACGCCGCCTTCCACATCTTGGCTCACCCCAGTCTCGTCTTGCCCTCTCATTCTGTCGACTGTTTGCGATTTCTCTCTCCCTTTTGCCCACTTCGTAGGTTTGACATACCTTCGTTGATCACCTTCTGCTCCTGGTCAATGCTGAGGCCGTCATCGCGCTGCATGTCCACTGTGAAGCCATATTTGTTAGTATCAGAAGAGCCACAAACTTTCCAGCCATCTTGGGGCGCCTGTTCAGCAAACGAGAGCCAAAACGCCATTTCTCTCAAAGACAATCTCACCATCCGCATCGTCCACAACCTGCGCGCCCTGAGGGCCATGTTTGCGACCAAAGAAAGCTTTCTTGTTGAGGGATAGAAAGAGAGGGCCGGAGCTCGTGTGAGGGGGGCCGGTTGCGGTCGTTCGTGGTGGGTGCAAAAGTTGATTGAAATGTGTCGGATGAATCAATTTTGAATGAAGAGGCGTTGAGCTAAAAACTTGAAATTGGTCAGGGGGTTTGGTGAAGTGAATTGGTGAGAGATCGAGGCAGGAAAGCACGACCGGAATATTAAGAGGGAGGGGGCAGGAAAGTGCAAAGCACGCCGAAAAGGTTTACTGCGTAGGGAAACCGCGACCAGGGGACCAGAGAGAGACAACGGACAACCGCGCAATGGCGCCAAGACCTCACTCAGCCGGGCCGCTGGTGGCAGTTGCTCCTGCCCACACGTAAAAAAGTCGCGTAAAGTGCACAGAGGGCGGTGAAGACTGGCAGAACACGTCCCAAAGTAGCTTTACACGCTACAGCTATTAGAGCTCTCGCATCACAGCTGCTGATTGGCCAGTTTTCGCTCTCGAACGGCATTCCGCATTTACATAGATGATTTACAACGTCCTTTCATTTCATTTACATTCCCATTTACAGTCACATTCATATTATTTAGACTTCAGCCTGTTCCCCCATATACATGCAATTTTATTCATGACCAAACGCGATCTTACTATTATATTCGTAAATAAAAACCCATGAGAACCATATATCGTGAATAAACCCAAAAAAGGAGCCTTTGGTTAGATTGCTCCCTCCTTTTACCAGGAGCACCCACATGACTCCAGCGCTTTTATGCCCGAAGAAAACGTAGATGACATATGACAGAAATGCAGAACATAAGCAAACGAAAAAAGGAAAAAAAAATATGCGTATAGATCCAGGCTGGGCCTTGACTACAAGGCCCCACATATCTCCTATGGACTGCCTTCCGGGGCAACCTTGACCACATCAAATGCTGTTGAAATACCGTTTCTCTGTGGCCTTCGAGTGGGCGTTGTGTCGCCTCTTAGTTGGCTGCAGGTGCAGGTGCGGGGGCAGGGCAGCGGGGGCAGCAGCGTTGGAGTTGTTGCCACCGCCGTTCTTCGGCTGCTGCTGGCCGGCGTTGTTACCGCCACGGCCACCAGCACCGTTGCCGCGACCACCGCGACCACGGCCACCACGGCCACGACCGCGTCCGCCACGGTTGTTCTCAAGGTTGGCCGGCGGGGGCACAGCGTTGAACGACTGCGACGTGTTGATAGGGGCAGAGCCCTGCTGCTGCTGCTGCTGCTGCTGCTGCTGGCCGTTGTTGTTGTTGGGGCCGCCGCCGCGGCCACCGCGACTGCCACGACCGCCGCGTCCGTTGCCACCTTGCTGCTGTTGCTGGGGCTGCTGCTGGCCTTGACCCTGACCGCCGGGGCGGTAGACAAGGCTGCTATGCTCGAGGGTCTGGCCAGGGCGGGGACCGGCGCGCGACTGCTGCGGCTGCTGGCCGCCGTTGGGACCGCCGCCGCGTCCACCACGGCCATTGTTACTCCCGTTCAGGGCCCCCTTCCAGGAGCCACGGAGAGGGCCGGGCGGCGCCGCATCACGGTACTGCCGGAAGCCATGGCCGTGTTGGCCGTGTTGGCCGTTTAGGCCGTGTTGGCCGTTCTGACCGTTCTGCTGACCGCCGTAATTGCCGCCAGGGCCGGCCGTCAAAGTTGTGACCGACGCGTTGGGCTTGCGTTCAATGGTGGCACGCGAACCGCAACAACCTGGCGGTTAGACAGGTTGAGGACGGATGACGCGGGCACCATCTGGCCGCGGAAGGGCGGGCAGCGGTCGCCAAGCGTGGTGCCGCTCATGAACGTTGTGTCAAAGACAACATCGAGCAGCTTGGTCGTGGCCGTGCGGCTGATGCCGACGACAGTACCGCGGAAGGCAATGGGCACCTTGCCAGAATCCTGCACGTAGACGACGCGGTCGCCAAGCGCAAAGTTCTGGTTGCCCAGGCGCTGCTCGGCGTCGGCGGGCTTCAGAACGGCGTTGCGAGGCACATTTTTGACGGGCTTGTTCTCGGTGGGTGCCATGGCAATGGACGCGTTGTCGGCGGCGGCGGCAATCTGGCCCACAATCTCCGAGTCGAGCTGCTCAGCGTCGAGCGGCACGCGCTCGAGCTTGCTTGTCTCCTGGGTCTTGAGCCACGCGCCAATCTCCTTGACGCGCTTCGACGCCAGCTCTTGGTCGGGCCAGATGTCCGTGTCCTTGATGTCGCGGTTCTGCGGCAGGTGCTTGAGGCCTGCAAAGAAATCCGGGAAAGCCACCATGTAGTTGGCAATCAGCTGGATGGCCGGAGTGCTAAACTCCCAGCCAGTACCCGACTTGCGCGAATAGCCCAGCACCTTCTGTTTCTTGGCCTCAAACTTGAGGTTGAGGCCCAGGTTCACCTTGAGGTTGCCGACGGAGAAGACGAAAAAGGACGATGTGATCTTGCTCAGTGACAGCGGGTGCAGGTCCAAGGACTTGGCCACGGCGTACGACGGCGTGTAGCGATTGGTGCGGTTGGCGCGCGCGACAATGCCGTGTGCGAAATCGTTCTCCTTCTCCTTGAGAACCGAGACCATGACGTCCATGCGGTTGCCCTTGTGGCCAATGACACCCAGGGGACGGCCGTAGGAGTAGTCGCCGAGGTAGAAGGCGTGTGAGCCGAGCGGGAACTCCTCGGCGATGGGAACGGCGGCGCGCTCGATAAAGCGCTCGTCTTCGTTGACCACCGCGTCGACAATCACCTGTGTGGCGAAATCGGTCTCCATGGAGGGCACCTCGGCGTACTCCTTGATCGTAGCGCCCTCGTCGGTCTTGATGAGACCCTTGAGCATGTGCACGTGAACAAGCGACTCAACCGTGCCGGTCAGAATAGCCAGGCGCTTGCTGTAAAACTCCTCGATGCTGCGCGCCTTGGACGACCAGCGATCGCCCTCACGGCCGCCGTGCGTGTCTGCGCCACGTTGCCGTTGTCGTCGAGAGTGTAGCTGAAGAGCTCGTCCGACACGCGCACCACCTTGGCCTCCTGCAAGAAGGGGTAGCCGACGTGGCAGCGCTGGCCGAGCTTGCGCTTGGCCGCCTCGACGTTGGTGCGGGCCGCCGAATCGGACAGGGTGACGACCATACTGGCGTTGCGGCTGTCCTGCTGGAAGACATTAACGCCATGGAAGCCCAGCGCGGCATGGTACGGCAGCGTGTGCAGGCTGGGGAAGCCGGCCAAGGCCGACGCATTGAGCAGCGCGCCGTTCGTCAGGTCGTGCAGGTACTCAAGACCCTCCGTGGGCGGCAGATCAAAGATATTCATGACGCAACGACAGTGCGCAATGTCCGGGAAGATGCCCGTCAGGGGGGGACGGGTAGACAAAGTCGGTGTCGACCTGGAAGGCGAACTCAATGGGCACGCCAAACTCGTTGCGGGCCTTTTCGTCTTCCGAGAGAAGCTCGTTCTTGGGCGCCATGGCGTCCAGCAGGCGGCGCTCGTCAATAAAGGGAATCTTGACGACGGCCTCCCACTCCATCTTCTTGCCGTTCATGTCGAGCTCAAAGTCGCGCGGGTAGAAGTCGATGATGGGCGAGTTCTCGTCGGTCATGAGGCCCCAGTAGACTGTGGGCACAATGCTCTTACTGCGGTCGGGCAGCACACCCATGAGCTGCTCAAAGGGGCGGAAGGGCTGGCCGAGCTTGAAGTTGAGGTCGGCACCCAGGCCCTTGATCACATCAGAGATCAGGGGCGAGTAGTGGTATTGGTAGAACCACGGCCACGAGGCAATGCCCCGGTAGTAGTAGAAGAGGACCCATTGCAGGCCTTGCACGTAGTTCTCGCAAAGCTTGCGCGTCTCGTCGCTCAGTTCAGAGTCAGACCAGTGGAACTTGTCCTTGTAGTAGGCGTCCTTCCACTGCTGGAACTTCAGCATGTACAGCTTGTCGAGAGCCTCGGCGCTCTCGCCAGCAAAGACGTCAACGACATCGGCCGTGTCGTACTTCTTCATGACGCGGAAGAGGGCCAGCTGCGCCTCCTCCTCTTCCTCGTCATCATCGTCCCGGCTCTTCTTCTCAGCCGCGGCCACACGGTCTGCAGGGAAAGAAAGGACCAGGCGGCGGCCGCCGTCGCCGTCCTCGTCAGTCCGCCAGTCAATTCTCAGACTGTCGGCCAGGTCCTGGACGAACTTGCGATCGTCCGCCTTGAGGTCAGAGCCAAGATCCAGAGGCGTGGCAGTCGGCTTGCTGACAAACTTGCGAATCTTGGACTTCCAGAGCTCCTTTTGGAAGTTGGACAGCTGAAGCTTGCCCTTGTTGGCGGCAGCGGCCGCAGAGGCGGCGGCCTGAGGGGTCGGGGTGGGAGCGAAGCTGTTGGTATTGCTGCTGCTGGCGTGCCGTTGCCGCTGCCGTTCTTGTGGTTGCGGCCACCCTTCTTCTTCTTGTCGACGGCAATGGTGAGGCCCTCGCCAGCCGGCGCGTGGCTCATCAGCTTGGCCTGGAACCACTTCTCACCCTCAATCTCGTGCTCGAAGAAACGGAACTCCTCCTTAGAGAGCTCCGCGAGCAGCTTGCCGAGGCGCTCAACGTTGACCTGGCCACCCTCGTTGATGTAACCTTCACACTGCGGCAGCACGCGCTTGTACAGTGTGAACATGGTCGCCAGAGCGCCCTCGTTGATGTGGAGGCGCGGCAGGTTGGGCAAAAAGTCGTTTCCGACGAAGAATGCCATGAGAATGAAGTCGTCAATTATGCGTTCCAGGTTGAAGGGGAACTTCATGAGCCCCTCCTCCTTGAGCTCCTGGAATTCGAGCTCGAGGTATTCGCGAACGATGCACAGGTGCATCAGGTAAAAGTTTTGATGCTCCAGCTCCTTGGACTTGGCCTTGCTCTGGCGACCAAAGGTGACCTCCTCACGGAGGAGGCAGAAATGGGGGTCGTGGCTCAGCAGACCCAGCATAATCAGATCGGCGTCAAGACCGTACAGGCAGTGACGCATGTTGTGGTTGTAGTCCTTCTGCGCCTTGGCGTTGCGGATGTACTCCATAATCTTGTGCTCACCCTCACCGGGAACGTCGTGGCCCGAGAGCACGACCTTGCACTGCTGCCACTCCTTGTCCTCGCTCACCTTCTTGTTGACAAAGTACTTGAGCTGCGTCGACAGCTTGGCCATGAAGCCGGTACCCGGGGTGATGCAATTGCTGTCAAAGGGCTCTTCGGCTGGCATCTGCACACCCTCGGCAATGGCCTTCTTGCGCATGTTCTCGGCGTCGAGGGCCGTGCGGAAACGACGCGAACGCTGCTGGTTCATCTTTGCGCGCGGCGCAACACCGTCAATGGCCATGAAGAACATTTGTTTGGGTTTGATTTTGCCAAACAGATGCTCTATGTAATTGAAGATGCGTATAAACATTTCTTCTTCGCTCATGCGGGTCAGGGCGTCGTCGGAGTCGCTGTGCGTGCAGTTGTGGATGATGCCATTCATGTCGAGGTAGAGGCAGTCGAACTCGGGGATGCGGTTCTCGGCAATCAGCTGTGAGATGGCCGGATACCGCTCCGAGAGCCAGCGGAAGAACTTGGGGACGCCCATGATGTTGGATTGAGGTTGTTGAGAGGTAAGAAGGAGAGGATGAGTGGAAGGAGAGGCTAGTATGGGAGGAGAATGAGAAACGGAGAAGGTAGACGGAGGGACGGAGACGACGAAATGTCGAGTCTCAGTCACAGATCTGCGCGTCGTCGGTTCTGCGTTTGGACAAAGGTTGGTCGCCGGGACCGCTGGGAGAGATGCTGAAGCAAAGCAGCGCGGGATGCAGAGAAAAGAGGTGGAGGGGGAGGTCGGAAAGGAGGAGAGGTGGGAGGTAAGAAGGATGACAAGAGAAAGCTCAGTCTATGTTTGGCGATGCAGCGCAAACCAAGAAAATCTAGATACGGCAACAGCAAATCACTATGATGCAGCGGCGCCAGGCAGGCAGGTGCTGCGGCTCGCCCCTGCCGTGCTAGTCATATGGAGGAGAAGCGCAGTGGCAGAGCAACAAGGCGCAGTAGCGGGGTTACGCCGGTTCCGGAAAAAACGAGCAGCCGCCAATGGCAACACAGGTTTAGTGGACCTGGATGTGCCTGGGCGGTTTAAGGCCCAGAGTTGTCGTTTCGCACTATTCGACGGAGTACAAGGCTGCATGGGATGGAGGCGATTCATGTCGAGCTCAACAGACTTGAGCGAGCTCGACCTCGACGCCGAGGTATATGTGTTGTGCTTGGATATCGACAGTTATCATAATAGGCAAATCAAAGTAGCACTGGAACTTATGTATCCGCAACACGCTGTGAATCAAAGGCACGAGGGAGCAGATAGGAGAATGCACAAGAGCGCATGTCTTCTGGCTGCAAGGGACCATTCTTTATCAAAAGCTTCTATATTATTTATCTCGTCGGTAATTTTCCACGATACGATTGCCATGCTCCTTCCCTATATTGAGGCCGTATCATGCATCCATCTTCTTTGTATTATTGTGCGACCGCTCCTGTCGTATTCCTTTCTTGGCTTTTTCATGTAATTCAAACGCTGCATACATTTTGCCATTTCTTTACTATTTGTGGAGCTGCTCCAGGCACATCTTCTTTGCTTTGCTTGTATGTATACTCGTTATATATACTCATCGAGAATCTCCTATGAAATGAAGCAAGAAACTGTAGGTGAAGGGAATCTGGCGGCTCGTAAAGACTTGTCATGAAAGCTTCCTGTCTTGAATGCGATGCACGGAAAAGCAGTTGATTAATACTAGAGAAGAAAAAAACTAAACGAAGCAAAAAAAGAAAAAGAAGCTTGCAATATTCACTCCTTTTGTAGTTTCAGCCGTACATCCATAAGTGCCTTCCCCAGTCGGTTCTCCCCCACCGTGACTGATCCTTATGCATACAGGCCTCCCGTGCTGTGAATCCGATGCCCCATACTCTATCCTCCTTAGCCGCTTCTGCTAGTATGCGGTTTCCCGTCGAGAGAAGTATCGTCTCCAGTGCCTTGTTCTGTTTGAACTTGGCTGTATTTCCTAGGACGACAATGTCGCTCTTGATCGGGTCCCATATTGTAGCATCAAAGCCGGCCGTCTGTCGACCGAGACGCTTTTGTTCTTTTGCGTCATCTGTGGCCATAACCTTCCTTTGCGTAGTTGAATCGTTGAAACAGCCTGCTTTGCAATACATCATGAACTGCTCTGCGCAGTGAAAGTAGATTGGCGACCAGCCTTCTGGGTCGGCGAGGTCGATAGGATGACCGACAATGGCGGATATGTCTGACTTGTCGACGGTAAATGTTGCTGGGTACCATTGGCAGAACTCGCCGTATGGCTCATTTGGCATAAAGAAAAAGACAGGGTGATTGGCCTTTTTCTTCTTTTTCGGTATTGGCCTTCCTTGCCTCGGGCTCAGAAGAGGTGATGTGGGCCTTTTTACCCATGACTATAGTTAAGTCACCAGCGTGTGAAATTTTTAGGTGATGAAAGATTGTACTCGGTAGACCAGGCTGGATGGAATCGAGGAACTAAAAGATAGGCGAGGCTGATTGTAGTAAAGGGAAAGGAGTGAGGTTTGCGCATCGGTTTCTTGCTTTGTATTGTTTCTTTTTTTTGGCGAGAATAATTTTCTGGGAAAGGCCAGCCGAGAGGTGAGACAAATAAAAAGAAAAGAGGGTAAGGCGGCGAGAGAATCTGAAAGGAAGGATATGCAGTGAAGGTGCCATGGGCAGAGGTAGTCAGCAAGCATCTGTTGGCGCGTAAACCTTAAAGGTCGGAAAATACAATCGGCTTATGTGTTTTGAGGCTACTCCTACCAAAAATAAGGTTCGAACACGATGACGGCCAAGCTGTTCTTCTTTGTATATTCTGAATCTATATCGCGGCAACTAGTATCATCACATGCGACATATTCCTTCGTTGGTGTTTCTATTATCTCGAGGCTATGTACAGTTCCATTTCTGGATGTCTTTCAGGTTCCATTTGGCCACACACTCTTGTAGTTTGCTCCAAGTGACTTTCCTTTTCCAATGAAGTATGGCGAAGCATGGGCTCTATAGCGAGGTACCAAAAGATCTCCAAGTTCTTTCTCGTCAAAGAGCTCGAGGCGTACGCGGATATTATGCCGCCTTGATAAAGTCCTATGTTAGGCCTTAGCAGGAACAGAGCTCGAGGAAGAGAAGCTGGAGGTGGGGCTATAAAAAGACGGCCGAAATAGTAATAGAAGGCAAAGTGGGCAAACGAAAGGATGTGTAAGGATTACGATGAAAGGGGATAATATTCGGCTCCTCTTGTTTGAAGCTGGAGTCAGAAGTCGGGGACTGGGGCAAGACCAAAAGCTGGAGCAAGATCAGATCTGGATTTTTGATTGGCCACTCAATCTTCCTTGCTCACCAAGTTCTCGCCACTTTACTGAACTGATCTACACAACGACAGCACTTTAGCGCCTCCTCCAACTCGCCAGTTGACGTTACACAGGCTCAATATTGGCCTGCCTAATGAACGATGTTGAGCTCATAGTAGCAAGTCAGGTGCCCGCCATCAATATTTATTTTCGGTATCCCGGAGAGGGCAAAGCGTAAGATATGATTTCTGCGCCCTCGTGCCTCTTCTTCCCATTTCCTTTTTTTCCTTTTTCTTTTTCTATTCATTACTTCCCCACCAGCCCTCCTGTTGCACCTGTCACCTCCGCCGACATCTTGCCCGGTCCCCAGGCCCCTCGCTGCCAGTATGCCAGACAAAGAAATAAGCATTCTCGTCGATGCCGACGCCAAGCAGCTCACGAATGAGCACCTACTTCTGCCTGGTGACAAGCCTGGCCTTCAAAAGCTACATCTCAGACGACTGCACAGGGCCAGCGATGAGGAAAATGCCGACCTACCGATTAGAGGATTCGACGGGCCGGCTCCTGAATCAGCTTTCACCACCATACCTTCGCACCTGGTCTCCGTTGAATGCCTGCTCTACCTTGGCTTCACGAGCAGCCGCGCAGAACAGCTGTGGAGCGAGTGGTTGGATTGGCCTGACGACAGCCCAATACAAGTTCCTTTTCTTGATTTCATCCTCGGCCACACACCCCACCATATGGCGTCGAGGATGCCGGAGAACAAGACGAAGAAGCTACTTGGGCGACATCTCTACAGCAATGCGGCCTTTCCGAATCGCTCATCAGTGCCATCCTTGACAGCTCATTTCAACCATAAGACACACCGAGTCGGCGTTCTACTGGGCCAAGGACAGCATCCAAATGAGGTGGTTTGGATTGGAGGATATGCACTGTGCTTCGAGACAACGCGCAGCTGTATTGGGGGCCACCCATAAAGACACGCAAGATCTTTCGCAACATCTAGGCTCCGACAGGGGCGTAGGTAAGTCATCATTTCTATTTATATGACCATGCTTTCACCCTTACCTATCTTTTCCCTCCTGTGTTTGTCTCATGCACTGCATTTCGATATCCTCGATAATTCATATCAAGATTTCTTTCTTTTGTCTAAATTTGGCTTTTCTTGATCCTTTGTGTTCTTTACATGTTCCATTTGACATTATCTATCTCCAAAATCCATCTACTAACTATATACGAATTAACAGGACGCCAAGACAAGGCAACCTCTTCGCGAAGAGCAGGAAGTTTATCAGAGCTCCAGCAAGCTTCAGAGCAGAACATTTCTACAACGAAGTGGTCAATTAGCATCGCAAAAGAGCTTTCAGCAACAACGGACTACATTGTTTTGTACAAGGGACTCGACCAAGCTCGCCTGGCTGGGTTTTGGCCGAGACAAGGAAACGACGAGGTTGATGTGCACAAGCTTCTCAGCTTACCCCCTACTAATTTTAGCGGCGTAAGCGCACTGTTTTACTTTACCCCGGATCCGGCCGTGGCCGAGCTGTATGCCTCTTATGCCAAGCGCAGAGTGGGCTGCCTTTCAGTCGTCATCGTCTGTCTGCGAATCAAACGCCAAACCATCGAGCAACTTGAAGTTGTTGAAGACGACGACATAAGCGATGACATTAACCAACCCCGACGCCCTAGAATGTATCGCCTTTATTACCCGACCCCACAATGGAAGCAGTTGGTTTTTCGCTCAAAAAACATCCAGCCGCTCCCAAGAACGTTGAGAAAATACCGGGAGGCTCTGCTACTCGTGGGTACAGCTACCAAGGGTTCTCAAAGAACCTTCCAGGCCATGTCAACGTGGGAGGATGTTGGGGAGCGAAATGTGCTGTTCGTACCAGAAGGAAGTAAAAACCCCGCCATTCAGTACGTTTTTGCTGGTACGGATGAAGGTGTTGACTTTTTAAGCAACAATGCTTCGTTCAGTGTATATCCGTTGCGTATGTGAGGGTTTTGCTGTTTTTTTATTTATATTTTTCCCTTCCTTTCTCTTATTCTGTGTATAGCCGTTATTGCTTTCCCTCCGAGTGTGACTTTATTTCGTTTTCGGAGCAATAAGGCTGCAATGTGCATAACGTTCTGTAATGATATAATTATATCAAAGACTAACAAATGAATCTCTAAAGAAAGCTATACGAGTTTGACGAATGAAACTAAAGCAATCATCATTGTAAATACGAGTCTAGGTTGAATGCTAGATACATCTCTTATTAGTAACCTCTTTATATAGCGGACATTTTCTATTACTTGGAGGTCAGCTCCTAATAACAAAGATATGCGTACTCTAGTCTTTAAAACCCCTCTGATACCTCCCCAACAACCGCTCAAATATGACAGGAACAGCAAGCCTGGCAGACCCTTGCCTATGCCGACCCTCGGCCGCCTTGGCCTTCTTGCTGGCACTGCCACTGGCACCGACGGCTGGCAGCTCAAACGGCTTGCTCTCGCCACCGGCCAGCGGCTGCCACAGCGGCGAACCAGCACCGCCGCGCTGTGGAAGGAGCCAGCTGCTGATGCTGCCGTCGCCGCTGTACTGGTTCCACGAAAGCATGCCGACCCACGGCTGGACGTTGTAGTGCACGCGCAGGCGCACCTGCTCGGTCTCGGCGATCTTGCCGCTGGGATGCGTGATCTGGTACTTGGGCTTCTGGTTCTTCAAATGGAGGATGCCGCTGACAAAGTTAGCAAGGAAAGCAGACGGGAGAGTAGCATCGAGGGGGAAGCGTAGAAACGTAGAAAATTTCGGATAGTAACTGTGGGGGGGCGGTGGAGGGGGTGGCGGCACCTACCGGCTCGGATCAATGCTCTTGCCCTCGGAGCTCTTGCGCAGTTTGCGCATGGCGACGGGACCAATGTTGGCCAGGTGGTCGGAGCTGGGGCTCGTAATGATCTTGTCCCAGATGACGGCCGTGTTGGTGGCCTCGGTGGCGTTGGCGTGCTCGTCGCCCCATTCGGCCGTGACGTAGACAAAGACCTGCTTTGTGTTCCACGTGAAGAGCGACGACAGGTCGGCATCCAGGTGGAAGCGCACGACAGCGTACTCCTCCTTCTTCTTGCTGTAGTAGTGTGGACGACCGCGGACTCTGTGCCGGCATTAGCTGGCTGGGACTGTTGGTCTATCTGGGAGGGCGCACGCTCACACTTGAAGACCGGCTGGCCGCACGGTCGCACTCGGTGTACGCGCATGCAGCAGGTCTGTAGCGGCAATCAGACAGGCAATGACCGTCACGATGGTCGTGAAGAAGCCAAATACATTCTGAAGACGGACGAGGGAGGAATACATTGTGAGGGAAAACGCGGATGGATCGAGATGTCGAGACGGCGGGTATTCGAAGGAGTCGATTCGAGTAGGTCGCGCGCAATTGGATGACCGTTGACCAGGTCGACGATCGCTTTTGCTGTAGGTAGTCACTATAGAATCCTCCGCGCGATGGAGTAACCGGTGTCGTGTCGTGTCGGACCGGCCTGTCGTTGTCGTTGCGCGAGATGAAGCGGTGCTCTATGAGGTGTGTCCTTCCAGAAGAGAGTCGAGTCTCCATATGGAACGAACACCTTTAGTTTTGGCGCGCCCGGAGCACCAGACCCACTTTTATTTAGGCGCGAGCTGATATTGCCAAATCAGGCTAGCGTCAATCGCCAACTACACTACCCAAGACATTATGTTGCGTACTGAAGTTGGTAAAGTGTATCAAAACTGGCTGTCGCAACCGATGCTACGAAATCTCTTTCAGGTTACGTTACTTTCAGTATGAAAGTTGAGTTGGAAACAAATGAATGAAATGTACATAAGAAAAACACAAATCTCCGAAACAATGGCGAATATGTCAAACAATCAAAGACGATACTCCATAGAAGCATTTACGCGCTCGGTGCTGGCGGGGTTCGTCCCCCTGGGCTGGTGCGGCCAATGGTATTTGCAGCACCGCCTGACGCACCGCCTGACGCACCGCCTGACGCACCGCCCGTGGCTGGGCCCAAAGCTACACCGGCCGCATTGTTGCCGCGCAGGTTAATCTGACCGATCCGCGACACAATGTTGCTGCCCACGGCATCGACAGCACCGCGAGGCGACGTCAGTGAGGGCCCTTGTGCCGCCGCTTCCTGGACGCGGAACAATTTGATGGCGGTACTGTTCCACACGCCGACAACGGAACCCTTGGCGACCTGCATCTCGCTGCTAAAGATGAAGCTCCAGAGCATTGACTCGTACCAGCCCAGTGCGAGCGCCGACCACTCAAACGAGTGCACGCGGATCGTCGAGGGCTCGATGCCGGCGAGGTGCACATCCTGGATGCGCTGCAGGGTATCAGGCGACGGGTAGTCGGCAGTCAGCTCATCCCGCGATACCAAGGCCGAAATCTGCTGAATCACGGCCAAGATCGTGTGCAGGGGCAGCTCGGGCAGCCAGCTGTCGATCCACTGGGCCGTCGGCTCGAAACCATTGCCGCCCAGACCGCTAGCACTGCCAGAACCGCCTTGACCATCGAAGCGCCCACTGCCGGCCAGGTTTTCGCTGCTACCACTGCCCGCAAGGCCACCGTGTGCCGAGCCGCTGCCGAGGCTCGTAGTACTATTCTGCCGCGAGAAATTAAAGGGGCCTGCGCCGGCAGGCATTTTGCCGCGTGCCTTTTCGGACATGCCACGCATTTGCGTCGGCACCGCATCTTCAACAGACACAACCGATGACGCGCGGGACGGGTTTTCGCTAAGACTGGACTGTGATGGCGTCGGACGGGGCTCATCGTCGTCACTATCTTCATCGTCGTCGTCGCCGCCAATCGCAAAGGCATCGTTTTCGGCCACATCGCTCAAATGCGACTTTCGTGTCTGCTGGTGGCCGTGATGATGTGATGCAGAAGGACTCCGTAAGCTGTCCACGGAGCTCCGTCTGGAAGCAAATTCGTTGGAGTCATCACCAGTAGCGCCTGAATCCTTGCGGCGCTGCATCCGGCGCTCAATCTCCTCCCGGCCACTGTCCAGTGTCAGATTGCGGAGAGCCTCGAAGCGCTTCCGATTCCGGACGATCGTGTAGACAAGCTGGGGATTTTCTATGTTGGGGTCAGAAACTCGTGTCACATTATTGCATTTCACCCACTGCACAGTGCATACTTGAATATTGGTGCTCAATGGTGGCGTTGAGGGCCTCCAGCAGAGAGCACAGGAGATTGTGGTTGGTGTCGTTCGCCAAAAAGGAACGACGGAGAGGACATGGAGCTAAACAGTTGAATGAGGCGCGAGCTCGTCCGCGCGCTCAGGCCTTCAACATGGGCGGCAATGTTGTTGATAACAGCCAGCAGTGCCGGATAGATGGCCGTCAGTCGGCTTTGGCTCGTCGTGATAAGACTGTAGATGGATTGGATGAGAAAGTCGGCATAGGTGCCACGGAAGTTTTGGATGCGGATGGCCGGCGGCAGGGTGTCTTGGGCATCAAACGTCTTGTTGAGATTGATGCCAAAATTCTTCTCGACACTCAGCGTCTGCAGCAGGAAAGCACACATGCGGACGACGCCCTGGCGTGTGCTGTCATTTTTGCACTCAAGGGCATAAAAGAGGATGAGAATCACAAAGTCGTGGGCACGCTGGGTGTCGATGATAAACGACCGGAAGCGCTTGTTGCACTGCGTGATTTCCCAGAAGAGCATGATGATCTCGGGCGCAAACTTGACAGACGACTGCGTGCCGGGAATGTAGGACGTGGTGGCCTGCAGCGGCTGGTTCAGGATACGGGTCATGCCATCAACGATGAACTGGAAGTCTGTCGGTCGGTGCAGGCGGCCAAGAAAGTGGCGGTAGTAGTTTCTTGACACAGAGCCCGTCACCGGATCTGGCGGGATGGGATACAGGAGTACGACCAGGAGGAAGTGCAAGCTGTAGGTGACAAGGATCTGTTTGGGATCTTTGAAGACGAGCGTGTTGTACGGCACACGCCAGCTAGCGGGGTTGTACTTGACGGTCTGGCAATGGTTAGGAAAATAGCACTAACAATGAATAGAGAGAGAGAAAGACATACCGTATTCAGCAATGAGCACAGAACGGAGAGCACCACCTGCTTGTCAGGGCATGTGCAAATATACGTCAAAGATCGTACGCCATGAGCTGGCAGAGCACCTGCTGGTCGGTACAGGCTGGAGCTTGCGAGCGTCAACAGTAGACGCAGGATCTCGCAGCGGTTTGCTCTCAGACTCCTTCGTCGTCGGCGGTGTTGTGTTGCAGCCGACGCCGCTCTGCCAGATAGTATAGCTGACGCGCGGCTTGCCCGGCGGTTGACGAGCGACAGTGAAGCCAGAGAAGAAGAGCAAGTCAATCAAAGTATCAATGAGCTCTTCAGCCAAAGGTTTTGCATCCTCAAACCCGTCCTGCGGTGTGGATCCGTCATCGCCGTCCTGGCCACCGGCCTCGGCTTCGTCAAAGAGTACCTCGCCCGCTGACGCAGCCGATCTCGACCGTTTCCGCCGCACAGACCAGAAAAAACGCTCCTCCCAGGCATGCAGCGAGTCGCGCTCGTAAATGTAGGGCAGCACACGAGTCAGGACACGCACGCAGTTGAGGAGATCACGCTCGGGGGCGACATCTTGGTCCGGGAACGCCGGGTGTTGTCGTAGTAAAAAGAGTCGAGATGTGACGGCTAGCAAAAGTGTCTCGAGGTTCTCGAGGGCGGTATCGCGGGTCCGGCGGATGTCGGCGGGCGAGAACAGGCTGAAGACATCCTCGGGCGACTCGGGCAGCTCCCAGAACGAAGTCCAATAAGGATCGTCAGCGCGAATGTTACGTTCCTCCGAAAGACGGAAGATGCCCTTCTTGAAGACGAGCTTCGAATCGCTGGCGCCCATCGTGGTGGCAAGGAAGACGGGCGGGTTAAGGGCGGTCGACAAGGATGCACCGAATTGTTCGATACGAGTAAGGATGCGGTCGAAATGGAATGCAGAATCGATGGGCAGTGACGTGCCGCACCCGATGCGGTGAGGGTTCCGTCGTTGGATGTTCAGGAGCTGTTGAAGTGCGGAGCGTGCAGTTGACTGCAAAAGCACAAAGGCCAAGAAGGGAGTCGTGGAGGGCACCTTCCGTGGTCGATTGTACTGCTCTTTGGCTGCTTCCGCTTTCCGCTACGTCACAAGACTGGGAAGGCGCTCGGGCCTGGAAGGTACGTACGACTATTCCAGCGGCTTTGTTAGAGCCCTGACGTATGGCGGATGTACCTTGCACGTGACTCATGGACTGGTCAGGTAGGCTACTCACGTGACTCTGGTCGATTGCCCGATTGCCCTCAACATCTAGGACGCATCTCTCAACATAGTAAGTGATGCAATCTGATGAAAGAAAAATAAGCAGTATCTCTCAGGTGGTGCTTTAGCCGCTGTATTTAACCGCTGTATTCTAGACAGCCGTTAGCGGCGTCACAGGTGACAGTACACAGCTTTTGATGATAGGATATTGAAGTAGACACGCTCAGAAACGCTCGCATCATACAAACCAACTCTACGTATCATGCTTCTATTCGTACATTGCACAACTCCACATGTGTTACAAACCGCATTACCGGGGTATCATCGTGTCCCGTCGCGGAGGCGCGTTTCTCGGCCTCCCTCCTTTGCATCAATCGACAGCCAAAACGAGCGATTTTGCTTCTTCTCTTTTGTCACTCTTGACCGTTCAGTGACTCTTCTTTCCGTCTCTCCTTCTCATTGGGCACACGCTAATACAACCGTGTACCACTCGAGCTTCGCCGTCCCTTCTCATACAGCCACTTGTTGTTCAGGCCCATGCTGAGCCGCTTGCCGGTCGGGCTCGGCGTGCCAGGCAAGCTGGACATGGTCGAGTCCGAGAAGAGGGAGCCGGCATTCGGTGCAGTACCCACAGAGCCACCCAGCGTGCCCGGCGAGCCAAAGGACGCCTTACGTGCGCTTTGGAACGGGCTGGTGGGCGAAAAGGGCGAGCCAGGGCGGCTGCCGCTGGAGACACCGCCGTTAGCGGGCCGAGCCTTTGGAAACAACGGGCTGCCTGAGATCGGCGAGCCAGTGAAGCTTTTGCTGAAGCTCGCATCGGTGCTTTTGCCGCTACCGTGCGTGGCAGCCGCTATGCTGGCGGCCGAGCCAGAAACGGAGGGTGTGCGCGTGTACCGCGGGGGCGTCGTGTACAGGGCACTGGGCGTTGCTGACGCCTTGATGGCCGGCAGACCCAGCAGCTTGCGCTGGCTGGGCGTTAATGGGATGTCGGAGAGGGTGTCGGGCTTGCGGAAAAGCGGCAGCAGCGAGCGGACCATGTTGAGGACAAGCACCGTGTTGAAGACCGTCACCAACATGCCGCTGTATTGCTGAGGAATTATTGAGTGGCCACTGGATAGTTAGTTGAGATGGACAAGTGACAAGACACGAAAGCGAAGTCTGGAAAACGTACAATTTTCGTAGCTGTGTAAATGGCACACCCGAGGCGTGGCCCAGCAGATAAATCGCAACCAGCGCCAGGACGTTGTAGACAAACGTCTTGAGGTTAGTCTCGGTGAACACGGTGGCCGCCCGCCGCCGGGTGATCTCGTCCATGCGCGGATGCCGCCAGTTGCCCGGGCTATCTGTCACGGTCGGTGTCGAAGGTGCAGCCTTGGATGGCGTGCCCCTTGCTACTCCTCCTGCCGCCGCAGTCGCTGCTGGCTTCACGCCCACCACCTGTCGCTGCGGCGTCTGCATCCCTGCCGGGCGCGGTGCCACTGCCCCAAATGCCATCGTGGATGTGTTCTCGTATCTTCCCTTTCCTCTCTCTTCTTTCTTGCCTGTTCGCTCGTGGCTGTCGTTGTCTGTCGTTGTCTGTCGTTGTGAATGCAAAAGGCAGGGAGTCGAGTTGCCGATGAGCAATGAAATGCGCGTGGAACAAATGCAAAGTCGTAGAAAAAATGCTCAAATTGAAACCCTACTGTTTGCTGCTATGGTAAGTATCCTGTCGTCGGCACCGGTGCGGTCGGCGTGTCGTTGCTGATGCGAAAAGGCCGCGTTCGTGTTGGTTGTTGTTGTTTATTCCTCTCAGTGCATTTTGGCCTTGCGTTGCAACGATGGTCTCTGCGTGGAGCCAGGCCACTGCAAAATCCAGTGCACGCTCTTGATTGGCTGAAACCAAGCACACTTTCCCCTGCCGGCCCAAGCTGCACGAAAAAAGAAGCCACGCTGCCACGCTAGTGAGGCCTGCTTACTGCCCGCTCTCTTCGCTGTAAAAGCCGTCCCCCGCCTGTCGGATTTCCCTGGTTTTCCATACCCGCTTATCCATCTTCCGTAGCTCCTTCTCCCCTCTCTCCACAGCGGATAGTGAACTACATAAATAAAAAGGCTGGATGGTGGAGTGTCCTCGCTGTGGCTTCGCGTCTCTTTGCTTGTTTCGCCTGTCGGTTTCGCCTTACGGGTACCTCTTTTTCCCCTCCCCTCTCTTCCTGTTTCTTTTTCCAAAACGAGAGCAGACACGCCACCAGCGACTTTGTCTGTGCTCGTCCCGTCTGTTTTGTTTTTTTGTGAGAGCTTGTCTCCTTCCCGATCAAGACAGTAGCTGCTTTCCGGTCGCGATTTCGGAACAGGAAGGAACAAACGACCACGGGAAAAGGAGGCAGCCAATCCTCTGTTCTGGAAACCGAATCCGAAACCGACATCACCACGACATACACAACACATTCACCACAACCCACAATGGGCTTCGACAACGCAATGTGGCGCTTCGACGAGGGCGTCACCGGCCTCTTCGGCCAGTGGAACGTCTACTCCACCGTCCTGGTCACGTTCCTCATCGGCATCGTCACCTACCACCTGTCCACGCGCTCCGAGCCCGATACTCACCCGATGCTTTTGGCTCGCCAGGCCCAGGGCTCGCCTGTGCGCCAGGAGGGCGAGTCGCCTGTCTACCGCGCGCGCAGTGCTCCGCACGGCATGCCGCTGAACCCGGCCTCGATGTGCGTGACCCGGGCGTGTCCAAGTGGGCCAAGGGCCGTGATGGCGATTTGCGTGATATCTGGCGCCGTGCCGTCGGCGGTGTGCCGGAGACCGAGGCCTCCTCGGGTGCTGCTTCTGGACCTGCTGCAGCTGCTTCGGCTGTTCCCAAGCCGGCCGTGGGCGCCCGTGGCAAGATCCTGACCTCCTACGGTACCGACAGCGTTGTCGAGACCTCCCTCGAGGACATTACGCGCCAGATTAACCTCATTGGCCAACACATCCTTGACCAGGGCGGCGCCCGCGTCGCCATCTACCTGCCCAACTCGGTCGAGTTCCTCTCCAGTCTGTTCGCCTGCAAGCTTCTACAACATGACCGCCATCCTGCTGCCCTTTGACCAGAAGGACGACGCTGTGCTGGTGTCTATGCTCCGTCGCTCGGCCGCTGATACTGTCATTACTGCCCCTGGCTGCTTCCCCTTTGACACTGTTGTCCAGAGCTACCCGGCCCTGCGCCAGCTGATCTGGGTCGTTGACGAGGGCAGCGCCCACCTCGACTGGAACGAGGTGCCCAAGGGCATGGGCGGTAGCGTCAATGTCTCTACCTGGCAGGACGTCGTCAACGATGCGCCCCAGGCTGCCGGCCGTGAGCTGCCGCCGCTCGAGGGCCAGTCGCAGCCGCGCGACGTCACCATCTTCTGGGAGGCCTACCGCGACGAGAACAACGAGAGCGCTGCCACTGCTGCTTCGTCCACCCCCGAGGAGATGGTCCGCTTCACCAGCGGCAACCTCGTGTCTGCCGTCGCCGCCCAGCTGTTTGCCGTTCCCTCTGCCCAGCGCATTGGCCCCTCGGACCTGTTTCTGCCTGCCGACTCGCTCACGCACACGCACACCCTCGTCCTGACGCTGGCCGCACTCTACTCCAACGCCTCCGTCGTCCTCAACAGCGTTGCCCCCCGTGCCGCTGACCTGTCTATGGCTACTCGTGGTATTGCGCCCACAATTGTCGTTGCTTCCCCATCTGCTGCGCTCGCCACCCACGACGAGGCTGTCCGTCTTCTTGGCAACGGCGCCTTGGCGTCCTTCTTCCTTAAATGGCAGACGCGTGCTCTGACTGAGGGCGGTGTCCTCCCCGCTGCCACGTCATTTGTCAGCCGTTTCCTTGACAGCGCACGCCCCGCCGTCGGCAGGACCCCCGGCAAGCTGCGGCTGCTGTATGTTGCCGAGCGCGCGGCTGCCGGCACCCCTGCCCTGTCGGCCACGGTTCTGTCGAACCTGCGCATCTTCACGGGAGCACGCGTCATCTATGCTCTGGCCAGTGCCAAGGTGGCCGGCGCCGCTGCCCAGACCACCTTCTACGACTACCGTGTGGCGCCTGGCAAGTACGCGCCGTTTGGTTCTCCGTTGTCGAGCACCGAGTACTTGGTGCGCAGCAAGGGCTCCCACCAGGTCACTGACGACAAGAACGAAGGCGAGGTAAGCTTTTCTCTGCGCACAATAATGAACGATTAAGTCCCGATGCAGTATGCAGAAACTGACCTTTATCATTTTTTTTTTCAGATTGTCGTTCGTGGCCCGTCTGTTGTGGGCAGCGAGGCTGCTCTGGGCGTCATTGGCGTCATTCGGGACGACAACACGCTGGCGTACGTCTGAGCAAGCACTGAACAGGAAATTTTTGCTGGAGAAAGTAATGCGGGAGCAAGGCGCGTGTTTGGAAACATTAAAATTCTGAAAACGGCACGGCCCGAAGCGGACCCTTCTTAAACGGACGGTCAATGACCAATTTTGTAGATAGATAGATCGTGACGTACGTTGGTATGACGTGAATCTCTTTTCCAGTTATGAACAAACTTGACTGCATGTCATTACAGCTTGAAGTTCTTCAGACCTCCATTTGGTTTGTTTCATTTATCGTATTCATGCCGGGTACTGGTAGCAACTTCCCACACCCGTTTCCATACATCTCCGTCAAAAAAAAAAAAAAAAAAAAAAAAAAAAGCCCAGCCTCGTATGATTAGGACTACATGACAAGAAACAACCCGTGCAAGTGGATCTGTAGAGAAAGAAAAAAAGAAAAATCATTATAAGGCATCACGCCATAAAACAAGAACATGAAAGATATCCCAGACCCAAAACTACCCATGAAGAAAATGCGAGAGAACGACAAGAAACAAACAAAGGCAAAGCTTCCAAACCAAGCACTACATTATGCACCGTTCCGGTACACTTGTGCGCCTTGGTTGCGAAACATGATTGTGTCGCGCCGCTGCAGCAGCATCAGTGCCCGGTTAAGGGCCTGTTCACTGAAGCCACGCACCTCGACCATCTCCCGCCGCAGCGTGGCTAAGCTTGTGCTCCAGCCGATGGGCAGACGGCGCTTCAGCTCTGCCTCCACACGTGACGCCTCCTGGTACAGCTCGCGGGCTGCCGCGCCACCGGCACCGGCACCCGACGAGATACCTGATCCGCCGCCGTTGTTGCCAGCACCCATGCCCGACTGGCTGCCCTGGTTGACGGCGTCCATGGTCGAGCACAAGAACAGGCGGATAGCCTCGTCGACGTGCTGCTCGGTAGCAATGGGCGACAGGGTGAGCTTGGCCAGCGACTCGGTGATACGCACAATAGCCTCCAGCTGACGAACAGTGATTGGGATACTCGAGCGCGCGTTTGCCTCCAGCTCAGCGGCGTGCACCTGCCGACGAATTGACACAAAGTGCGACGACAGCTTCTCAGCCGCCTCGGCACTCAGTCTCGGGGCACAGCGTCTGTACATATGTTAGTGTCTGTTTCAGCTCGCATGCATGTATGGGGCGGAGGTACTCACGATTTGCAGTAGCTGATGTAGCGCCGCAGCTTCTCGACTGGGATTTCTGACTCGGCCTGGTCCTCGACACCACGACCACCCATATGGATGCCCATGACGTGCTTGGCCATGCGTTCATCCTTGCCACGCTCGTGTTCGTCCCTGACAATGAAGATCATGTCGAAACGAGACAAAATGGTAGTCTGGAAATCAATGTTCTCGCCGGGCGTCTTCATATCGTCGTAGCGACCAAAGATGGGGTTGGCTGCTGCCAGGACCGACGTCCGGGCGTTGAGAATGGTGGTGATACCGGCCTTGGCAATGGAGATGGTCTGCTGCTCCATGGCTTCGTGGATGGCCACACGGTCCTCGTCACGCATCTTGTCAAACTCGTCAATGCACACAACACCACCGTCAGCCAGCACCATGGCACCACCTTCGAGGTAGAACTCGCGCGTAGACTGCTCGCGCTGCACGGAAGCCGTCAAACCTGCTGCAGACGAACCCTTACCAGACGTGTAAATGGCAATGGGCGCAACCTTCTCTACGAACTTTAGCAGCTGCGACTTGGCGGTACCGGGGTCACCCAGCATCAGCACGTTGATGTCACCACGCAGCTTCATGCCGTCTGGCAAAATCTTCTTGGAGCCACCCATCAGAAGACACAGGATAGCCTTCTTGATGTCACGGTTACCGTAAATCGACGGCGCAATGCAGTCGGTCATGACGTTGTACAGGTCTGGCCGCCGGCTCAGCTCCAGGAACTCCTGCTCCTCCTCTTCTGTGTAGATGGCACTGCCTTTGGCAGTCTGGTCAATGTCGGTCTGGATGCCGACGGCACGCAGATATGGTGTGCGAATGGCAATGGCGCCGCCCGTGTTGCCGCTGCCACCCTTGGTCGAGCTCTTGTTCTGGTAGATGGAGAAGATGCCGGTGATTGTGCAGCGCGAGCCGGGCACGACGCGGTTTGTGAGGTAGCGGTCAGCGGAGATCAGGACGTGCCGAGGCAGCTCACCAACAGGCACCTGATCGGGCGCCTCCTGCAGCTTGATGACCTGCTGGTCGACAAACTCGGACTCTTCGTGCATGACAATGTAAGGGTCGAGCGGGCAATTGTCGGAGTTGTCCTCCTTGGACCGGACACGGCCACACTGGCGAGGGAGCGTCACACCGGTGAAGCCACCCGTCACGCTGATAGGAAGAGGGAAGCTGCAGTTGCGGCATCGCACAGCAAGCTTTGTGGCCTTGGACGACATGACAGAGGCACCGATGACGATACCGGGAACGCGCACCAGGCGCGAGATTGTGAGCGAGTCGAGGTTGCGGATAGCGACCTCCTCGGCGCTGGAGTGAAGCAGCAGCTGGTGTTCTGGAAGGGCGACTTTCTGCTGGTGGGGAAAGACGATGCGGTGCGTGCAGCGCTTGAGAGCACTCTCGAACTGGGTTGATGGGGAAAATGTCAGTTTGTGCGCACAGTTGCACTGTGTCCTATCATCGTTGGCCTCAGCTTACCAAAGGGATGATCTCAGCAGGCTCCGTCACCAGGCGATGTGCAAGCTCTTCATTGTACTTGATCAGGTCGCCAATGTCGACGTCGCAGTAGTATTTTTTGAGGAGGGCATTCTCCTTGAGTTGGTCTCTGTGATGGAGGCTGTTAGCATATATCCTGTGAGCCTAACCAACGATTCGTAAGCATAAACCTACCTGTAAACAAAGTTGTTGTCGAGGCGGAACTTGAGGATAAAATCTTCGAGGTCTCTTTGCGTCTTCACGCGAGACTCATCGCCATTCTCGTTGTTGTAGTCGTAGACATGGGCAGAGTAGACCGACTGGCGATCCATCTTGACAGTTGCTGCTGGTGAAGAAGTCGATGTAGTGAATCGGATGTGTCGTGAGCAACCAGGCAGGATTGTGTGCGATGCTGTCGTTGGGTTGGGACGAGAAGAGAAGAGGGAGAAGAAAAAGCGATGACATCCAGGAATGGGGCAGAAAAAAGGCAGTTAAGCAGCGAGGACAACTGCGGAGTCAGTGGCAGAGAGGTAAAGTGGCCGCAGAGACAGAGAAAGTGCGATGGAGGGGGGGGATTTCCTAGAGCGACACGAAAAACGCGTCGCGTTCCTTCCACCAACGCGTCTTAATTAAAGTGGTTGCATATGGCAAGGGCGACTGGTTGGAGCCACTTTCAAGGGGCAGGAGCAGAGCGTCAGACGTTAGCCTCATTCGGACCTACCCCTTGATACCCATCTCAGAGAATGTCACGTGCAGCTGCCCAGCACCAAGCAACAGGCAACGACGAAACGCTGACCCTCATACTGTTTGCTGTCACCGTGGCCGATCGCAGCGCAGCTGAAGCTCGAAGCTCGCCGACGACACACGCCACGGACACTGGCATCACCGCCCACACCCGGCCCTCAACAGCTCCATTATCCGTCCCGCTCGATTGAGTGGTCGCATTGCTACGATTGAGACATTTTTTCTCTACGAAATACGCCATCCCCATCCAACTTCGCACAGCTCCTCTCTTCATAAACAAAATCGACGGCCTCGAAGCTGATTCGACCGATTTAAAATCGATTCGAGACTCAACCCATCCCCTTCCATCGACGCCCCTCTTGCCGCCCGGACACGCGGAACCGGAACTTCTACCTACATGCGATCGTCGGTCTGTGGCCTGCATCCCGGTTCTGGATCCGTCCAGGGCTCGTGAGCCATGTTCGCCAACTCCGATGGCCGCAAGTCGGTCGACAGCTTGACGTCGCCAGCTGGCGTCACACACCGTCCCGACTTTCCCTTCCACAAGTGAGAACAATTTCCCATGCCTCAGACGAAGGAGTGGCTGGAAAGGTGGCCATCAGTGTGCTGACGTAACCAGACAATACCCGAGACAGCGGCGAGAATCTGTTGCTAGTTCGACAACGTCTATCGGCGGAACTCTCGACACAGCCCTGGGAGGTTGGCCCGAGACTCTGCAGGAGGCAGGCCAAAACGCCATCTCGACGCTGCTCCAGCCGCCCATTGTCCGCTCGGGCTTCCAGCCGCATACAGCTGCCCCGGCGCACAGCACCCACAAACCGCCGACTTCGCGCGACATTCCGCCCGTCAAATTAACAAACATCGAGCAAGTCGACACGTCCGAGTTCACCTCGTACCTCAAGCAGGTCGGTAAGTTGCACCAGAAGCTCCATCGCGCCAAGGAGAAGGACGACGAGCAACAGGGCAGCGGAACGCCGCGGCGCAACAGCAGCAAGGACGATCTTGGCGAAGATGGTCATTTGCGGCCTGGCTCGTCTCGACGGACTTCGGCAACGAGGAAGCTGTCTGTGTCCTCTGTCTCGTCAGCCACGCTCGTTGATGCTCCGAGCCCTGTACGACGCAGCTCGTCCAACTTCCGCCGTGCGAACCAGGGCCCGACGCCATTGAATACAATCCCCAGCGTCTACTTTGACGAGTCTTTTCACCTCGAGAACCCGCGCACGTTTGATATTGTCAGCGAGCGGGCCACGCTGATTGCAACTCCCGCGTCGGACTCGGCAGGCGAAAGGACGCGCAGAATGGCGACGTCGCGAACAGCCCGGCTGCGCCCCAGAAGACGCTTGGCAACAACCAGATCCTGCAAGAGAAGCTCTCGTGGTACATGGACACGGTCGAGATGCACCTGATCTCGTCTATTTCGACGGCGTCCTCGGCCTTCTTCACGGCGCTTGGGTCTCTCAAGGAGCTTCATACGGAGGCCGCCGATTCCGTCGACCGCATCAAGGCGCTCCGTACAGAGTTGGGTGCTCTTGACGAAGAGGTGGCGATGCGTGGCCTGGACATTGTGCAGAAGCAGCGCCGCCAGCAAAACACCCTCAAATTCCGTGCCGCCGTCCTGCAGCTGCAAGATGTTGTCAACGGCGTCACTGCGTGCGAGTCGCTCATTGATACTGGCGACGTGGATAAGGCACTGGACGGCATCGACTCACTGGAGAAGCTGATTGCCGGCGAGCACGAGCCCAAATCGCAGCTGACGCAGCCGCGGGCTACGCGTTGTGCGACCTGCGTGGCGCCGCTGCTCTGCAGGGTATTGGCGCTGATATTGCGGCGCTCCGCTACCGCATCGGCAAGGCGTACGAAGCCAAGTTTGTCACGGCACTCATGAAGGACATCCGCCAGCACACCGAGAACGTCTCCCGCCAGGAAGTGCTGATGCGCTGGAACAGTGCCGCCATGCGCGCTCGCGGTGCCCACAGCCGCGAGTCATCTGCATTCCCCGCGTACCTCGCATCCACCGACGCGCTGCGATCCGAGCTGCTGCCCATCCTCACGGGCTTGTACCGGGCCAAGCACATTGGTGCAGCTGTGCAGGCCTTTAGAGACGCCGTACAGCGCGAGATCCGCAGCCTGATCCGCAGACCGCTGCCCAGCTCCAACGACGACGACGACAACGAGTCCGTCATGTCCTCCTCCACCGCTGGCGGCTCGCGCCACCTCTCGCAGCACGAGAAGTCGTCCAATCTTGCCAAGAACCTGCGTGCGCTTGACCCGCAGGACGCCGAAGAACTGCTTGTCAAGGTCTACATTGGTGTCACTGAGACGCTGCGGCGCTTCACCACCCACGGTAAGGTGCTGCTGGATGTGGCAAGCTCCGTCGGCGACGACCAGACTCCAGACGGCGTCAAGTCGCCGCCGTTTAGCCCGTCCGGACGGCCCATGCAGCATATTTCCGACGCCGGCATGGAGGTGCAGGGCGAGGTCCACAAGACGCTGGATTTGGGCAATCTGCTTGGCCAGGCTGTGGACGTGGCGCAGGACAAGATTGTCAAGCTGCTGCGTGTTCGCCAGGAGCAAAGCGCCAACCTGTCGCTCAAGCTGTTCCTCCGCTACTTCACGCTCAATGTGCACTTTGCCAACGAGTGTGAGGCCATCTCCGGCCGCAGTGGAACGTCCCTCAAAAACGTGATCAACGTGCAAATCAAGGACTTCTTGAAGGGCTACGGCGACACGGAAAAGCAGAAGCTCGCCGTGGACATGGACAAGGACCAGTGGACGGCAAAAGACTTCAACGACGAGGACAATGAGGTGCTGCAGCGCATTTTGAACGCTAGTACCGAGGACGCTCCCGCCTGGACCACGGACGTCAATTTGTGGGTCCCTATCACGGCAAGCGACTTTGGCGACGAGGCCGACAGCGGTGCCATCAACAGCGCAGATGCTGCGCCAGAGGCAGCAAACAGTTACTGGCAAAGCAAAGATACGCAGCGCCACAATCGACGAGGAGAGCTTCTCGCTGCCCGAATCAGCCGTGGCATGCATCAAGGGCATGTCGCGCTACATGCACCTGGCAGTCGCCATCCCATTTATGACTGCAGAGGTGGCATCGGCGCTTGTGCAGTACCTGCAACTGTACAACTCGCGCTGCACGCAGCTCATATTGGGCGCTGGCGCAACCAGGACTGCCGGCCTCAAGAACATTACTACGCGCAACCTTGCTATTGCCGCCCAGTCGCTTTCGTTCCTGGCAACCATCGTCCCCTACGTGCGCGAGTTTATTCGCCGGCGCGCCAACGCAGTGCCGGGCGTGACGGCATCGAGCCTGATGGGCGAATTCGACAAGGTCAGACGCAACTACCAGGAGCACCAGAACAACATCTTTGAGAAGCTCATGGAAATCATGAGTGCCCGCGCCCAAGTCCACGCGCGGTCCATGGCCAAGATTAAGTGGGACAATGACGACAGCGAACCCGGTGTGCACAGCTACATGGAGACGCTGGTCAAGGACACAATAACGCTGCACCGCAATCTCGTCAAGACCTTGCCGGAGAGCAATGTGCGGTTCATCATGGTGCCCGTGTTTGCTAGCTACACAGAGCACCTAAGCAACGTGCTGACGAAAGCCGAAGTCCGCACGCAGAAAGGACAAGAGAAGTATGTGCCACCCTTTCGTCTTCCGTGGATTGACCTTTGAGAGACGTCCGTGTTACTAACGCGCAACAGCATGCTGCAAGACCTTGACTACTTCAAGAACCGCCTCAGCAAGATTGACGGGTTCGACAAGACGGGCGATGTGCTCCGGACGATTGCCATGAACAGAGTTATCAAGCCGCCTACGCCTCCGCCGCCGCCAGCACCTGCCGTCGAAGCCCTTGCAGAGACCAAGCCATCGAGCAAGTCGGCAAAGGAGGCCGACAAAAAGGCTGCTCCAGCTCCTGCTGAGACAAAGCCAGAGGCCAAGGCGGAGCCCAAGACCAAAGAAGAGAGTGACAACGACGATTCAGCGCCCCCACCGCCACCGCCAAAGGATGGTACTTTTCCGACTACGAAGAAGGTCGATAAGGTTGAGGTGAAGAAGCCGGAGCCGCAGCCGGAGCCGGAGCCGGAGCCGGAGCCGAAGCCCGAAGTGAAGAAGGGGAAGAAGGAAGAGGGGGTGGAAGCAGAAGAAGAGAAGAAGGTCGAAAAAGAGGAAGAGACGAAGGTCGAAAAAGGAGACGAGGAGAAGGCTGAAAAGTCTGAGAAGGCAGGGGGGACAAAGGTGGAAGAGAAGGAGGATAAGGAAGCAGAGAAGAAGACCGAGAAGGGCAACCTGAAGCCGGCTCCAGTGGAGAGCAAGAAGGCTGACGAGAAGCCAAAGTCCGACTTCAAGAAGAAGGACGAGGTCAAGATCGAGCCCAAGTCGGAGCCCAAGTCGGAGCCCAAGTCTCAGCCAAAGGCGGAATCTAAGACGGAGGCCAAGCCAGAAGTCAAGGCCGAACCCAAGACTGAGCCCAAGGCTGAACTCAAAAAGTCCGAGTCGTCAAAGAAGAACAAGAAGAAGAAGGCCAAGAAGGCTGCTGCGAAAAAGGCCGCGGCGAAGATAGAGGATGACAGCAAGGAGGCTGACGGCAGTTCTTCCGATGAGGGCAGCGGTGATGATGATAAGTAGCAGTCGGTGCTTTCGCAGACGGGTTAAACACAAAGTACTGTTTTGCAGTATTTCACAGCCCGTTTGGTTGATTGTATCGTTCTTTTTGGTTTACCGGTTCGAAAGAAAGACCGGATACAATAGATTTTGGTTTCACATGATAGCGATAGCCTGCGTATAGACACGAATACAATTACAGCACCACGGAAATCAGTTAAAAATACTGTGAAAGTCCGGTGTAAAATATCGTGAATGCAAAAACAACAAAGTCTGTTCGAGTCCTTTCGTGAACAGTATAAGTTCGCCGTCTTCCCAGCCTTATTCGATTTTAAGCTTTAACCCACAGTGGCTGATCAATTGATACTGTTGCCGAAGGGGGGGGGGGAGATGTGCTCATTGCAAACGGACTGCGAAACCTAGATGGCGATGTCATGTCCTTTGGAAGATTAGATGTAAGGTGCCTTTTCGGTGGCTCTTTTGACGTTCGGGTTCCTGCATAATAGTGGGGTTGCAGTAGGGTCTCCCTCCTTCCCGTGCGGCGATCTGCCGTTTGGGCCGTTGTATTTTCTTTGTTCAAGACTGCAAGCGCGACCGACCTAAAAGTTGACAACTTCAGACGAAAACGGCAAGCAACAACATCGCGCTTTCTGCATTGCAAGGTCGCAACGAAATAGGAAACAACAACTAATACTCCGGGATCAAAGCGAGCAAAAGGTCTTTGCGAACGCCAACGTCTCTCCAACGTCCTCTTGACCGTTCCAACAGGCCGATGCTGGCACCAGAAAGGATGTGTTGGCATCGCATTATGATATCCGAATGCGTCCAGTTCTTTCTTTCGTCCTTTTAACCTTTTTTCCTACGGCTTCGCGATTCAATGCCAAAAGAAGGAGCCTTGAGATCGCACCAATGATTCGGCAGAAGCTCTTACCGATGGACCGTTTCTGTTGGTGCCTCCTCCGAGATCCGAGAAGCCTCACAGTGCACCAAAGAGATTCGATACAAGATACAAAAGCAGTCGAAGAACGGCGCAGAGAAAGAACGAAGAAAGGGGCAGCCTGGGTCGAGAAATGGTCACATGACAGTGCAACGGACACGGAGTACGACATCCGGTGTGGTGGCGGCCGCGGCGACCGAGGTTCCTTATTTAAGTACAGTGCCCGATGCCGTAAGGGGCAACGGGCAGGCTATGCCGTCATTGCTTCCGTTTTCAGAACGCCCGCCTTCTAGAGGACCGCAGGAGAAGAGTTTGCCTCTTCCCCCCATGACGTCTTCTCTCACAAAACGTGCAAGTGCACCATGCGTGTAAGTGTCCCCAAGTCTTGCCCCCTGCGAGAGAGTGTGCTCTACCTTTTTGCCATTCCTTGATGCCGGGCGAGAGTCGAGTAAAGCCGCCCGAAGCCTTGGCTTCTGTGTTCAGCCATGAAAAGATGGGCTCGGGCTAGAAAGACATGGAAGAGGTCTCTTTGCATGCCAGAGTTGCTTTCCCACGAGGCAGAGGGTGGGAATGATGAGCAAAAGCCAAGAGTCGAGGGGTCTGAGAAGCAGATATGCATGTTCAGATCCAGGCAGATCGGACCAAAATATGGACAAATGTGTGCAATTTGCGGGGAAATTTCGATGATCATTTGGGAGGGAAAGACAAGGCGGCGTATGAGCAAAAAAAGTAGTAGTTTATCAATGTCAGTTCTTTGTGGATTGGTGGATCCGGGGGTGTCGCAGGGTGGCATCGACGGGTCACGATCGTCGTGGCCCTTTTAGAACGCCTAGCCTTGCTTTGGTTTGGCTCGATTTTTCTCTTTTTATTTGCTTCTTCCCGCGGTCAACTTCGTAGGTGGCTACGACTCCGTTCGCGGGAGCGGGTATTAATTACAGATCGTAGATCAAGCGAGATCTGGGACAAACGCACGGAAAGGGGGGCTCTGTTTTGGCCAGTGTGGGTTGTTTGGAGGGGGCATCGCAATTTTAAATTTCACGAAAAGGGAAAAGAGCGCTCAAACCAGCACCCAGAGCAACGGGACGGGCGGGAAATGGTGTCGCATCGTGGGCCACAACAATTGCCAAGCCATGTGTTTTTTTCAACGACATCTCATTAAACTAGCGACGAAAGCGACGACGTCTACTTCAACGTCAATTAACGTCAATCCAAAATTTGTGAAGTTTAATCTTAAATGAACCGAGGTGGGTTGGACGCGATGCGTCTTCTTTGAGAAAGGGGGGAAAAGACGTGCCACGAGGACAATCTTCCGTCGCCTTGTCGCCTGACTCGATTAATCTAGGGCCCTTAATCAATTGTACCTGCCGTTTAGACAGGCACGATAGAAATCGGTATAAAGCCGAGTTAAGTCGAGAACTTGGCAACAAGCATCGAGCATCAAGGTCACGTCGTTTATTGGAATGGTCAAATTGGTTTGGTAGGATATCTTATTGATTGATCGTCAACAGGTCTATCGTCTATTCAAAATATGGGCAGAGCACTTTTTCGCGCCGCACATCCCAAAAATATGTACAAGAAATGGCAAAAGTGTATGCAAAATGGGGTATGAAGAAGAAGAAGAAGAAAAGAAAGCGAAAAAGATCGCAAAAGGGCTGATCGCCGAGACTGAAAAGAGTGGCAGCCAGGGGATAGCAGAAGAAGTGGTGAAAAAGGAAAAAGGTCGGGCAGAGAAGAAGAAAAAATGAATGTGAAAAGAATGTAAAAAAAAAGAGTGGAAGTTGCCCTTGAAGGAGTGTATGTGGAGAAGAATTTTTATAAGGAGTGCATCTCTTGCGTCGTTGTTTTCCAAATAGGGACGGCTTTTCGAGTTTTTTCAAGAAGAAATCATGGTTTCAAACCACGAGGGGGGAAGATACCACGCCAGGAGAAGGGTAGGGAAAAAAAGAGGTAGAAGAAGTGAGAAGGTTGAAGAAAGGTCGTAAGGTCTTGGTCATCGTAACCCGTCACGCACAGCGGATAGGTTGAAGTCTTTTTGTGTCGTAAGGAGAAATGATGCGAGAGAGGTAAAGAACTTAGTACTTCAGCTCGACCAGGTTGCGGGGCATGTTCTTGCCGTTGGCAGCAGAGTTGACGTCGCGCTTGGCGGTCACGTTGGTGCTGCCACCGCCCAGAGTGACGATGATGTTGGTCTGATCAGTGACCTTGGTCTGGACATCGTCGGGCAGGTAGTAGGCGTTGTTGCAGGGGAAGGGGTTGCAGCCAGAGATGGGGGTGCCGGGGGCCTCAGCGGGGTACATCAGCATGACGTTGTCGGTGTCGGCCGAGTTGACAATGGCGGAGACATCGAAGTAGGTCGAGCCGCCCCAGCCCTGGAAGTTGACCTCGGCGAGCATGCCGGGGACGTTCTCCTTGCCTGCCTGGACAGCGTAGGCGTTGCCAATAAAGCCAGTAGCAAAGTTGACAGCAACGGTGGCACCAGCAGCAACGGTGACGGGATCCATGCCCAAAACACCCTCGCTGGGGGTGATGTAGATGGTGCGGTCAACGTTGTCAGTGGAGACAAAGGTGAGGGTGTTCTGAGCCTGAGCAGTGGCGGCGAGAGCCAGAGCAGCAGCGATGTTGCGGAAAGAGAACATTTTGGCGATGTTGAAGTGGTTGTGAAAGTGGGAAAGATAAATGATGTTTCTTGAAAAAGTGTTGTAAAACCACCGGGGTCTTAATTGGCAAAGTTGTAAGAGAGAATGGTTTGAAGTTTGGTTGAAAAAGCTGTTAAAGAGTGTAGCTGTTCGAAGCAGAAACCAGTGAAGGAATGGACAAGTTTGATGCTTTGGTTGGGATAAATCAAAAACAAGAAGAAAGACATCGAGAGATGGGGTGAGGGAAGGGGGATCTTTATAGAAAAAGGGGGGAATGCGAGATATCGGGAAGATTGGGAAGACATGAAGCAAACAGACGGCGCGAGATGCCGGCAAACAGGTGCAGAAAGGTACAACAAGCTCTCCATCCACCCCGTGCCCCGTCCCTTCCCCCCTTTCAGAAGAAGCCAGAAAGGGAAGGGGGGTGTGGGTTAGCCTAGCGGGTCGATGGCACCGGCGCGTGGAAAAGAAGAAAAAAAGGAACAAAAGAGGACCTGAGAAAGGAAAGAGACAAAAGAAACAGACGGCAAAGAGGAAAGAGTACTTCGGCAGAGAGAGAAAGAGCGTGCGTGAAAACCAGAAACGATGGGAAGGCGCGAGGTAGCAGCCAGCAAAAAGGTACCTGCCTTCTATGCCCCAAATGCTTTAAATGCCGGGCGGACTACGGCAGCTTGCGCGGAAGGTGCGCCGTCAGGAAGGAGCCAGGATGTATCGGGACTCGGGCAGGTACGAGGGACAGGCAAGACAGCCACGCATGTCAACTGCGCGGGCTGGGAGCGGCCCTTGCATGTATCTTACATGTACCTGTGGCCAGGGCAAAAGAATAAAGAGGGTGCGTTTGCCCCTTGTTCCCCTTGTGCCCCTTGCACTAGGCCGTTCGCGGCTACGGCTCCCGAGAGAGGCGGCTGTGTTCTGGGCTGCAGTTCGAGTTTTTCGTCTGAGTGGGCTAATTCCACTTTTGCACAGGCTCAACGGCTTGCCACTGGCACACGCAGGCAGCTTTTTGCTAGCCCGTTTCTCGTGCCCCTTTTTTGGCGGGGCCGAAGGGCAAGCTGCTGCTGGTAGTGCAGTCCGCGGCTCCGTACAGTATGAGGAGAAAGTCACTGCTATTTCTAAGCAGATATGTCGTACATATGTGTACGAGTACACCGACAGGTCGCTCTTGCCAGCACAGCTCCAGCACGGTGAGGGGCGGTCAAAGGTGGGTCGGCAGGCCCAGACCAGACTCTTTCAGGTACCAAAAGGCAAGGGGCCAGTCTGGCAGCTCTTCCACGCGTGCGGAAGGTGGGAAAGGTGGGAAAGGTGGGGGGGGACACGGCGCTTTCAGCTGCCAGCCTCCAACAGCCCCCTTCCTTCCTTTCATTTGTTTCATTGTTTCGAAACGAGAAAGAGCGAATGACATGTAAGAAAGGGAGAATCAAAAGAAGAATGGCATACGATAGATAAAGACATGAAAGACATGAAAGGGAACAAAAAGGGTCCCAAAAGAGAGCAACAAAAGGAAAAACCAAAAGAGCACTAGAGAAAGAGGGCTCAAAGAAATGGCAGTAAGAATCAGAAAAGGTCGAAATCCTAGTCCTGAACATCCTCCACACAATGGACAGCAACGAAAAAGACGCAAAACGGCGCAAGACAAAGGAAGAATACAGGAACCCAAAGAGAAGAAACGGATCGGCAAAGCTCCACGGCATAACAGCCACCAGCAGGAAGGACAGGAACAAGGCGCAACCTCGTGCAAGCACGCAAATACGCCACATTCTGCCCCGTGCAAACTCTGCTCCCATGTACACGTAGGCCCCTGCCCTGTCTGTTCGTGCCTGCTGGGGCGGGAAAATGAGAGTAGAGATTGGGTGCTTGCTTTTCCCGCATGCGATATGCTGTACTCTGTACATGTACATGTACGGTGCCCGAGGTCAACTCCGTCAGACCAAACAGTGCATACAAATGGGAGCGGCAAGTGTACAGTACATGTACAATGCATGTAAGACAGGCCGCACAGTGATTGAGACGGGGCTTGCCGTCTTCTTCTCGACATAAAAATTTTTTTTTTTTTCATGAAAACCCTTCGACTGATACTCTACGGTGTACCAGATGACTCTATTGTTTGCTTCTCTTGCTGCCTCTTGTTCCCATTGCCGTCCGTTCTGCCAGCGTCGGGGCAAGAAGGTCTGGGGGCAAAGTCTGAGAAAGAGAAAGAGAGAGAGAGAGTCTAGAGTCTCGATCGGTGCCGCAGCTGCTCTTGGATGCTTGTGCCTTTCGTCTTTGGTAGACGAATATCCCGTCTGTTACGACGTACACGTACAGCATGCGGGTGCCTACTCCGTATTTCGTGGCCGGGCAGGCACTCTAGGTGGTCTTTGTGGCGCACGTGGGAGTTGTTTTCATCGCCACAGAACAACGACTAAAAAATCATCGTGCAAAATGTATCTTCAGTGAACGGTGTGGAAGCAAAAATACGCATGCAATACAGGGACTATTACATAACTACAGGCATCGATTCAGAAACCACAGATTGTCTAGTCTGGATCGAACCGCTAAAACAGAGAAGCACAGTTCCGCAAACGGGCAGCAAAGCTCCGGCTCCGTTTCACGGAGCGGTCGCAGAACATCTAAATGGGTACAGATTTTACTGTTCGCGATGTACATGTACCAACAACTCAGACTCGTTAGGCGCTTAACCGATCGAGCACGTTGGCGACTGGTCGGAGGCTAGGCAGCTATTGCGAACCAAATGCCTTACAGCGGTCTCTTTTTTCGCCCGTGCGGACTGTTGGGCTTGGAAGAGAAGTATCTTATCTTACGTCTCCAATACAGACCGTGACCTATCTGTTTTCGTGTACTTCGGCCGCCTCTGGCTCTATTGAGTATTCACTTACAGCGTACTACGACACACTGTTTTCGGCCTCAACGTCCCGCTTAGCTGCACAAAAACGCGGCTTCAGATAGCAAAGCAACAGGCATTGCGCCAACGCGCCAACAAACAGCACCGTCAATTCAATGACGTCTGAAGAGCATATTATTGTTCTCTGTTTTCGGACGTTGGCAGCACAAGGCACGCTTGCAGCACGCAACAGGTGTCGATGCCGTTCGATCATCGGGCACAATTCTCGTTGCGTGTCATCTCATCACCAAACCGGGCAAGGCAAGAAAAAAGAAAGACCAAATGAAAAAAAAACCATTGTGCCATCGTGTGTACTGTGCAGGACATGTAAATTTCACTGTCTCCAACACTAGATCAAGAGATGGAACGTACCTTTTCCTGTGATCAACAACGACGGATCGAGCGTGCCGAAAACGTAAAAACAAACAAGCACAAAAATACAGCAACCCAACCGTACCATCTAAACGGTCCAAACAAAATAAGTCATTGGCGTCCATCAGAAGGTCCAGACCAGTTAATCACCGTCTTGTTGCTGTCTTTTTCTGGGTCCTTTTTCTGTTTCTGGGAATACTCTGGGCCTTTTCTGGGTCTGTTTTTTGAGTGTGACAATCCTCGATGTGGCTTGTTTCCATTTGCGCAGCGCTTGTGCACTTTACGCCTCCTATTGGCTGTTTGCTTTGTTTGCGCGTCGAGTGGGACCAGAAACGCTCAGGACGCCAGAACGCTTTTCCTTCTGACGCTGTTCCGCTTCTTTTCGAGCTTGTCTTGTTCGCCCCGGGACCTGCATACTCGTATGCACGAAGATGGAGCCTATCCCAGTCGGATTTTTTCACTTTCCCAGGCACTCTCTTTGGTCGTAAGATACTCCTGAGTATGCTCGCTTTACTGGGATTTTCCGGGGCCTCTTTTTTTTTTTTTCCGGGCCACTTCACTGGATTTCTGGCCGCGTCTTTTCCTGCCACCTGTCTCTCTCCCTCCCTGCTCCCTGCTGCTGGTAACCGAACCCCTGCGAATGCGACCAGAGTGGTCGGCGGACTCGGATCGCATGCCTGCTTTCCAACGCCGCTTGTCCACTCGGACGAAGTATCTAACTTTGCCGTGTCTGCTCCCGTGTTTCTTCCACCTCCTCCACTGTACATGTACGCTCACACGTAATTGACTGCCACCTGGTTGGTTGCTTGTGCCTGGTGCCTGGTGCCTGGCATGGTGTGTCCAGCTTTTTTTTAACCTTCTTGAAGGTGCCCAAATCCCGCGTCCTTCAGCACTTCAGCACCACCATCACCCAGTTGCGAAAATACCGCTTGGCCACCAGTTTTATGAATCATTCTATCCGTGTTGTATTTTAGCCTATCCCCGAACCACCTCGGTGTATTTTCTGCCCTCCATCTTCTCTGGACAGAAAATGAACAAATAACCTTAATGCCCAAGGTGTCTATTGTTTGCTCAGAAGGGCAGGAGACCACACCTCGAGCCAATGGAGTAACAAGAATCGTACAGAGTGGATATCAATAAAAGGAGCTCCGCAAATCAGAGAAAGAAAATCGCTCGCTGAAACCTCCAAATTCAGGCACCGATTTACTGCTTTGAGGTTGTGTACATGTACGATGTAAGTACTTGTGTGTGCTTTAATGTCAGGATTCTAAACCTCTTACACTCCACTAAACAGTAGCTTCTAAAAATGAGCAAAAATAAAAAAAAAAAAAAGAAACTCTATTCATCCAGGGCAAAAGCTGGCTAACAAACACAAATAGCCCCGGTACGAAAAGCACTAAAAGCTGCTGCTGCTCCATTAAACTCCACTGTACGGAGTAAAGATAGGCCCATAACACTGCCAACAGTGAGAAGAAGAAACGAGAACAGTTTCCTGTTCAGAGAGACATCTGGTAGAAGAACAGCCACTGTGCTCGGTGGTGGATCAGAGTATCTTTTTGCGCTAAATACGCTATTAACGCTACATCCATACGCTACAAATATGCGCTACAAGATACACTATTTTACGCGATATACGCTACAAGCACTACTCAGAACAGCTGGCCGGAATTCGGAGGAAAAGTGTAGAAAAAAACACCCTCGACCTGCTGTATTTGGGAGGAGAAGAGCAGGCCAAAAAAAAAAAAAAAAAAAAAAAAAAACAGCGCATTGTTCACAGTTTAGCGGGTGAAAAGATAGTGTCTGCTAGTCGAAAAGAAGAGTGGAAAGAGCACTGTGAGACTGTCTCGAGGATTTCTAATTGCCTATTCGGTCCAGCAGCGCACGCCGGCCGATGCCGTAGATGCAGAACGAGAAATCTCTGCAGTGACCGCAACCGCTATTGGGTGTCACCCTTTCCACACCAGTGGCAGACACACTGTTATTATGTGAGGCATACGCATATTTGACTGTGTGTTTCGTTGTTCTCGTTCAAAATGCCAAGAACTGTGCTTTGAAGGATGGCCGGGTCCACTCGCTCGGGTAAAGAAAGACGTACTTCGTGGGCATCTAAGCATACAACAAACCTACTGTCCTGTTAAGCATAATGGCAGATGGATTGTCAGGGCAGACGAGGAGAGAGTACGGTCACCGTTCCGCCCTCCGCGTTCCCGCGAAGAATACAACGAGCTACCTTGCCTCTTACGATATGGGATGGACTTACGAGTAACTCGGTTTCTTTTGCAGATATTGTTCAAGCTGGACCACGGTTGACGTGCAAGGCCATCACACCTCTCTTGGGACGATGTGACTTGCTCGAGTCTGTCATTTGTCCACGAGCCTAGAAGCCCTGAGAGTTCTTGTGAATATGCAGGTGCCAGCGAATATCCACGTTGGCGTTTTTTTTTCTTTCTCATCACTTGACGTTCAGAGTCTGGCCACGACTTCGTCTGCAACGTGCCGTGTTGGCAAAAGCCACAGAAATTTTTGTCCACGACACACGGCAGGGGTCTCACATAAAACGTCACCACATGTTCGAGTAAGTGATGCATATATGATATTCGTAGAGAGTCCGTGGCACACTCCCGTCCGCTCTCTCCCACTTACACAGTACGCTTCCTGCCCAAACGAAATACACGTTTTCCATTGCAACGTCGGCGGTAACACCATTCACACAGCCGTTGGACATCTCTTTGTCTGCGAGTTTGCTTTATGACAACATCCCGCAATTAAAGAGAGGCCGAACACGTTGGCAAGGAGGCAAAGCCACGTTTGCGCGTGTTTGACAGGCATCCTTCGGACCTCCTTCGGAAGAAAAAGTAAAGAAAAAAAAAGACATGTGCGTGAAGGCACCAGAGGCGTGAAAAAGGTTTAAAAAAAGCTGCCGGCCTGCCGGCCGGGACGTCAAGCGCTAGTCCGAAAGAGGAACGTCTTCAGTAAAAGTTTTCAAAGACACTGTGCTGACACTGTACATTATCTTTTTTTTTACCAGCGGCAGCCGTTCGGAGGCACCAGGCGTTCACTAATGCGGCAAAATGGGCACGTCTTACGCCTGGCTTGGGCCGCGTAGCAGCAGGTACAAATGCTGCACTGTGTCGTCTAGGCCCTTTCCGAGTTCAATTCTCCCTATTGAGTACGCTATCACAGTTTCCTCGTGGCTCATCTCTTCGTCGCCTTTTTCTTTTTGCCTCTTCAAACTTCTAGACGCTCTAGGGCCCTACAGCGTCCCCGAAGGACCCCGAAGGGCAAAAAAATCGTCCAGAGGGCCAAATATTCGCAAAATTTACCCCAAGATATTCCAAATCTACAACGGAGACGGAGACACTGCCCAAAGCGTCCGTTGTATCCCTCTGTATTGCAACGAAGACGACGCCGGTCCAGGCACCGTTTCACTGTAGTGCACGCTTGCCTCCGCGTTTTGCGTTCTGCCCCCTTTACCTAGAAGACCATTAACCGTCGGTCGTGCCTCGTGCTTCGTTCCACGTGCTTCGCCTTCCCTTCTTACCGTTCTTCGGTCTTTCTTCTTGTTTCCAGTGAGGATCTTTCTTTTTCCCAGCTCTCCGGAGCCGCTGTGACTGTTCGCCGAGCGGATGTTGCCTCTTGCCCCTGGAAAAAGAAACGAATAGAAGAAGAGGAGGGAGGGTGTCACGGGCATAGGACAGATTTAGTGTCGGCGAAAAAGACTCTAGGCGGCATGCGGCATGCGACGGCACACGTTTTTCTCGCCATCTACTCTCCCTTGCCGTCTCTTGTGACAGCAGTCGCCGCACCCGGGGCAAGAAGTTGCCATGCAGTGGCCACTGCCAACGGGACCCGGCATAAGGGTCTGCTTATGCCAGCAGGCTGTCGTGAGGCTTCTCGTTTGTAGTCTTAGAAGGCAGAGAGGATATTCCTGTGCCGGTCTGATAGAGCACCGAAATGATTTGCAAAGAGTCCAGACGGCAACGCCAAGTAGATGGTGCAAAGGCAACTTAGATACAAAAGAGGCGCACCCATGCATCCAGAACGTTGACTCTGACTCTGATTCTGATTTTTGCTGGTCCTTCGCCACACTGAAGGATTCACCCCACGCACAGAGTTTTCTTTCGTCTCCTACCTTCAAGGTGGTGTGGAGGTGCTCCGAGGCAGAAACACAGAACCTTCAACCAATATGGGCAAGACGAGGCGACGATGTTTATCCTCCCTGACCGAATAGCGGCCGGTTAATTGTGCGAGACAGGTCCTGCATTAGTTGACTGTCATTGTTGCAGTTGTTAAAGCTAATAGACCCCTTCTCTTTCGGGCATCTAGACGAGCCATAGGAGCCATACAAACGGCGCCGTCAGAACATAGTGGCTTGACTCCTCTTTTTATCGGTTCGTAGCAAAGAACGCTCATGCAGTGCAGGACGCCGTGTTAGTCGACAAAGACCAGTTCTAGTCCACCAGTCGGCGGTATGCAGGCACACTCCGACAAGAGGATATCTCGGTGTTTGTTGACGAGTTCGCAGCCCAACATTTGCTGGTGCCTGGTGGGCATCCGGAACAATATCGAAAGAAATGGTGCACGAAGAGAGGGAAAGAAGAGGATGTGGCCGATGGTTCCGACGAATCTGGTTCTGTCGAGCAGTCAAGATTCGCAAGTTGACTGTTCGTAGCGCATGTTGTGTACCTGCATCGTGAACGACATACGTTTTCCGTCAAGCTCCCTCTTCCATGTGACTTCAAGGCACAAACATGCTGTGAGAAGACGTAAGGTGAGCTGTTCCTGCATGCGTTTGCGTGTGTTGTTCAGCAGGATTGTCGCGGAACAAAAGGGTGAGTACGACGTACGCATCCATGTCATGCAGGCTCTCCATGCTGTCTTTCGGGCCGTCGCCGTCGATTTTATTGGTGGTCCTGGTTTTTCTGGTCAGCCGCTGTGTTGCATTACGTTTTGCTGTGCTCCTCTGTGTTCCCTTGTGCTCTCAGGCACTCTCCGGCCCCCACGTGTGACGATGCTGTCAGTTCTCGAGATAATTGGCTGTCGATTCCGTGCTTGCTGCCTCACAGGCCAGAGACAATCCATCGTCGGGCGGAGTCGGCCGGACAGGGCGGGGGTGCCCATGCACACAGCCGAGACTCTGTAAGGCGGTTGTTTCGTGCGACACGAACACGACAAGTGGAGAGCTGGAGTGAGGGCGTGGATGGTGAGCTGGAAATTGTTAGGCCAGAATCACAGGAAGGCGACTCTCGATGCAGACAATTTATCGTGAGCCACTCTCTCTGCAGCCATCCGAAGTCGAGGGAAGTTTGCCCAATGTTGTCCCCATGATAGGGGACCCCAACGTATGTGTGACAAACTCGGAGCTGCTTGAGCCCGTGCAGATAAGTGAACCTTGGAGAATCCTGGAGGGTTTCGTCTAGAGTGCAGCCAGAGCTGCACGGTGCCGCTTATCGTAGCTCGAGAACACCTGCCCGTGAGACCAATGTGTGGATAGGACGGCCGAGCTGCTGGGATCTCACGATAGATGTCGACCGTGTCTGTCTTAAATCTCAGCTTGTCAGTCGTAGACTCGGGGTTTCTGATAAACCCGTACGTGGCCCCAGTGGCCCGTCCGTGGTCGAAGCCTTCGTCGTGTCGTTCGCGAGGCGTGATGCCAGAGCCGTGATTGCCGGCGGATGTAACGGTCGACATGGACGGGCCCTTCGGCTGAGTATTCCGCGCTGCAATCGTCGACAGAACACTCCTTTAAACCAGGGAGAAGTGGTGCATGTCACGATGTTTTCACCAGACCTGCCTGAAGGGGTTCCATGGCCGTCCGGAAGGAGCTACCGCAGCGTACCTTCCTCTGGAGTGCACGTAGCAAGATAGTCAAGGAAGCTGCGGCGGTCGTGGTTTCCCATTATCGCTGCTTTCTACCAATCGTGGAAGGAGCGTCGTATCGTTGTCTGAAGAGGAAGGCGCCCCTCTCGTCAAGAGCAATCGTCACGTTCCGAAGCCAACCACATCCTGGCCCTCGACGCCCTTTTTGATGCCCTTTTCGCTTTCCTCTGCGGCCATGTACATGTTGACACACGGCCTTCTCAGGCCTTCTCAGAACGCCGGCCGAAGCATGCGAAATGGTTCGTATTGTTGCAGGCGCTGCCGTCACTCCAAACAACGCCTAGTTGCCAACAACGCAGCAGCATATGCTCCTAAGCGAGAGCAGAGGAAAGCAGACTCTTGTCCAGCAGCACCCACCATAGCATACGGCAGCCCTGGAGTTCAAACAACTGCTTTCGGCTCTGTGAGCCCATGGCATCCGACGCACAGGCAATCAAGTCCCGGGGCTGAGGTGGCCAACGGCTTTGCACTGGGAAGCCTACGTCGTAGCGACGATGCTCATATAAGCAGTCGTTATATTTCCATTGACGTTCAACATCCCAACCAAGGCCGCAATCACCGAGATCATGGCAGGGCGCATACCGCTCGAGAGCATTTGCAGCTCGATCTCCAATCTGTCAACTTGCCATGACCCTCGATGTAGGAGAAACCAGTACCGAGTCCAATATCATCCGCAGGATCTCACAAACTCGAAGACGATAGGGGAGCAAATGCCTTGTGCCCTCCCTCTCATCCGACGCGATGCTGAGAAGGCTGTATCATCATCCATCGATCCATCGACCAGTATTAGCCGGCGTATGGACATTTAGATCCCGCCATCTGGGACTCAATGGCATGCCCGTCGCCTTTTTGCCTCTCGCCGTATGCCTTTCAGCAAGAGGAGGCCTTCGCCGACTATGAGAAGAGCCGGCATCATCTTAGATGTCGAGACAGTGCACGCATAACTTTACGCCCCGGCTACCGACTCTTTGCGTCTCTGATTCTCGTGCGCGCCTGTCATCCTCCAGCATTCAACGACTTCCCGATATTGCTCCCGTCCGTCCTCGAAATGACCAAATTGTCATCGCTGCAGGAGCCGCATGCCTCTATATTTGCCATGTCGATTCCATTGTCATAGTGTCAAGTCAATGGTGATGTAGTTGTATGCCCCCGGCTCAGCGTATCATCGACGTTTTCTTCTGCACCCTCCCTTCACCCGGACAGGGTCCTGGCAGCAGCAGCATCAGGACCGAGCCAGACTCATCAATCTCGAAGACAGCACTTGCTGCATAGACCGAATTCTGGACGTGCTCAATACGTCTTCGTTGTAATGAAGAGAACAGAATCGACGTTGGACAGCTGCCAGTCGTGCCAATGCGCCATCCTTCGACCTCTTCGCTCTCGCCCAGCTACAGTCTATGTCTTTCTCGTATAGACGTAGTCGGCGGGGTTTGCATCTAGATAAAAGAAGAATCTAGAACGAAGAGCAAGCTGCTACTGCAACTCGTATTCTGCCCCCTCATCCGATATATGTTCAGCATCTTCAGTTTCTTCTTCCCATAACCCCCCGCCATCTCGTATCCACGTCGACCGATCTCTCTCCGCCAGTCTCCTTCGCCTCTGGTCTAGGTATCTGCTCTCACGATCGCCACACTTGCACCTCTCTTGCCCTGGCCAGACTTCAGATCAGTAGTGCACTTGGACTCAAAACAATGTATGCGAAGAAGCCTTAACATCACGGCATCTTTCGACTGTTGTCGATGTCGTTCGTTGGACTGCAAATTGGCGTGAGGTTTTTTTTTTTTTCAACTTATCTCATAGAGACAGACCACCGCCAGCAGAGCAAAGACCATAAAGGGTTTCGCACATAAAGCGTCCGCTAGGGAACCAGTCTCACCTAACCCGGAAAGGTAGGTCGATCGCATGTGATCAGCGCTCACCAAAGAGCCCATGAGTCGAAGAGTGAGAGTTCTTTATGGGCAAAACAAAGAAAAAAACAGTACTTTATTCCTTGTGTACCGACCGCCAAGTGACGTGAGGTTTTTTTGGAACTGAAGCTTTGGCTTGTCAACAGTATCTCCAGCGTAGAACGTTTCTTCCCCTTCCCTTCTTTTTGCTTCCCTTCTTTTCTCTCTCTCTCCTTTTCTTCTCCCCTCCCAACCTTCTTGTTCGGTTTTCTTTTATTTTTTCTTCTGTGCGTTCTTGCCTTGCGATCCGGAGAGGCTTTGTTCCAAGCTCCACCGGTTCATACTTTCCCTCACCTTCCTGTCCGATGCCATTAGTCACTGGCGATATTAAGAATACCTGGGTGGGCGGATAAACGGGTCAAAGTTTTTTAACTCGTATCCATGCGGCTCAAATGCCTCTCTACCTTTCTCCACAACTCGTCCTCTTCCTGCCCCCCGGAGAAAGACGACTCTGGGAGGTGGATGGAGAGAAAATCCTGGTTGTAAGTGTGTACAGCTAATCCATATCTGGTAAGACTTTTCACTGCCGTTAACTCGTCCGCGAGAGCTCATGTCGTTATCGTGGGAATGGCTGCCGCATCATAGTCACTTTGAGTATCCATTATCAAAGATCCATACGGAGTAAAGAGGGTCCATGGGGGTGCACAGACGCTCATAGGATGCCCACGATGGTAAGCAGTTTCGAAGCTTTCACGGCAGCGGAATCACAAGCGAGCTACAATGACGTTATTTATTGTCCGTGTCAAGAAAGAGAAGAGACTCTTCCCCAGAAGACACACCAAGGCACCTAAAAGATGGCTCGTCGCAAAAAGGGACAGAATCCTTGGGACGACGGGGCCAACCCCTCCGGGGACACTATACGACGCTGAAGTAGTATGATGGCAGGCCCCGAGCCGGCCAACTATCAGGAAGAGTAGGGCAAGATGGCGAGAAAACAGCATGCCAGCGGCGCATCAGCGGCGCATACAAATAGACGGTGTACCACAAGTAGTCCATCGTATAAAAAAAGAAGGGTAGCTCAGTCTTCACCAAATAAAAGAATTTGGTCGTTTCGACGAGCGTTCGAGTGAATAACGGATTGACTTCCAGGCAAAGTCCAGAGAAAAATTCATGTCGGCTGCAACGTCGTAACGGCCCCAAATGCCCTTCGAATTAACTTGCTCGGCGGCTTCACCTCTTGCCAGGGCAAGACGGTTCCAAGGGCTGGGCAGAGGCAAAATATCCCACAGCTCCACACGGCCTAAAAATCCCGAACAAGCCGTGTCTTTCTGATGCTGGTCTTTTTTTTTTCCTCTTCCAAAAAGCCTGGCGGAGAACCGATGTGGGAAGCAAGTTAGGATGGGTTCTTGGCGGGCTTGTTAGCTCACTCGCCCATTGCTGTACGGAGTAGTCTCTAGGGGAGGGGGGAGAGAGAGAGGGAGAGCTCAAAGTTGCGAGACATATCTCTTCAGCACCAGAGTTACTGAAAGCAAGAGAGAAGAAGACAAAAGCGAGTGAGACAATGGGCCTTGTTCCAAGACAAAGGCATCGTAAGCCAAGAGATCGCGGCGCGGGCGAATCACATCACACCAATATCAAAAGTGGAGACAGTGGGTCCATCAGCTGTCGTTGTTTTCGGCGAATGGTCGAATGGCTGTCTCGTCGGAGCTGTTCTCCCTTTGTTCCGCCTGCGAGCGCTGGATTTCGTTATGATGCGGTTTCCAGCTTCCCAGCTCGGCAAAAAGTAGAAGCAGAGCCTAGTGAAGCTAAACACAGTTCTGTGTCGGTCTTTCCCCTCCAAGAAACCTTTCTTCCTCAGCGCCAGTAATCAATTAAGGAAAGAGCCCGAAAGTGGGTTGGGAGGAAAGAGCAAAGAACCAGCAAGCCTCGAGTCCTTGACTCCTCCCTTCACCGGCCACACTGCCTGATAGCAAACGGCAAGACATGGAAACCGCAAACCGGCATGATGACGAGGAAGGAAAGACCGCAAGCGCAATGCATGCACACTGTTTGTGAGATCCCGTCAGACAAGCCATCTCCACCAGCTCCTCCAACCGCACGTTGATCCTTCGACCCGGGTATTGTGTAGAAAAGAAATGCAGAGAAAAAAAATACGCATACGAAGGTGTCCACTTTCGTTGCCAGGCGAGCCAGGCAATCGGTCGTGCCTTCCTGGTGAAGCGGAAAAATTGGTATATGGGGCACACACGAAGTCAAGAAACTGGGCAGGTGCGATGCGAAAGTACCGATGGGCAACATCCACACTGCCAAGCCTCACCAACTTCGTGCCGCTTTTCTCTACCTCTTCTCGCTTTTCTGCCTCTTCTGTTCTCCCTTACACACACTAGCATCTTAGATCAAGCGCTGGACGGATAGCAGCCGGCACGTTTTGCGCAAAATCTCTGCATCCTCGTATCGAGCGTATTTTTGGCACTTTTTGCCCTTTATTCGCGGCCGCCAGACACCAGACACGTTGGAAAGCCAAGAACGTCAAGCGCAGGAACAGACGGCGTTGTCAGATAGGCTCATAGGAGACCGAAGGGACCCTACGAGCGGCTGTTCCCCCCTTCCATCGACTGTAGCCCGTCGTAAAAGACCGCTCCTGCCTGCTCTAGTCAGGGCATTCTTGACAGAAAAATGGCGAGTGCAAAAATACTTTGCATCTCGGTGCTTCCTGCCTGGTATAGCCCACTCCCGCTTTACGGCGGCCGTTCTTTCTCTTCCTGTATGCCTTTGTTCTCATCGTGTACTTGTCTCCCTCTCGCAAATCACGGCATTTACAACCAAATGTTTGCGAATTTTACCCGCCCTATTCTTTTCTCTTTATTTCGTGAGCCCAAGCATAAGTCGCAGTTGTTGGCTGTTGAGTTTTGTTATTTTTAGATTCTCATATTATCGTCTGTACTCCGGGGGGTTACCATTGACTCTTTGCGATAGTCGCTCTTTCCTCTTTCGGCTATTACACGCTCGCGGAGCTTTTTCGCTTTCATTCGCACGCCCTCTCAATTGACGCCACAATGTCTCAGAACCTTGAAAAGAAAAGCTTGATTGAAACGAAACTGCTATTAAGCTACGATCATTCGTTTCAAGGTCTTGAGACACGGATTAACGAGAAGAAAATAATGGAAAACGGACGATGTGAAGCAAAACAAAGAGCAGAGTGCAGTATCGTGTCCTGGGGAAGGCGCCGCTGAGTCAGGTGGCTCGGGTGGGAAGCAGCGACCAGCTCTCTCGGCGTGTCGTGTCGGGCTTGGGGAGGGCAGGAGGTGGGATGGTGTTGTGTACATGAACGAAGTATGGCCCTGCGGCGTATGCCCCTGGCCGCAGGGCCGTCCATTCGCACTTTCCGTGAACAGACTGCTGACGGCAGGAAAGCGCGCGGAGGGCCGCAATAGGGGAAAGAATGATCGCGCCATACGTTCGTATATGCCGAGCAGGTCCGAAGCGGGAAGGAGAGAGCGCTGGAAGATTCTGAAAGATTTGTTTTTCTGGATCTCGTCGTACTTTTCGCCTTTTCCAGGTTTGCTTGGTTTCTTTTTTGCTTTCATCGGTTTTGCCCTCAAACCCGCACACAACCCACCATCGAGATCGACGAAAGCTCAGCAGCTCCCCATGCCACCCCACCTCGACCACTCATCCCTCCACTTTCCTCCACTGCACCAAATCAACCACCCCCCGGCGATGGCGCTAGAAAAGCCGGCGGGATCGTGAACACGAGCTCGAGGCCAACAAATGGCCTACGAGTACGAGAATGCAGAAATTCAAAATTGCGCATACAGGCGATTCAGTGCCTCAAAAGTCCCTTTGTTTGGAGCTCTGGGGACTCTTCAGACCGTCATCCGGCGCTCACACACTCCCCAAAAAGACAAAGAAGCGGAGGACAAGAGCTCAAAAGGAACAATAGGAGGGCACCATCGGTGCTATTGTGGCCAATGGCACCACATACAATGCATGGACAGAGTGAGAGAGCTCCTCTTGTTGCTCTGCTTTTTGTCGAGAAAGACGCCAGGTCAGACTGGTCCAACTGCTTCCCGCCACCGGCCCAATGCAACCCCTGCCTGGTCTGGGTATCGGCTGTTGCCAAAAAAAAAAGGCTGCCTGCCGAGCTGGGATGAAGCTCGTCAATCGTCGCATCATCCATCCGGGCGGCGGGCGTAAGAGTTCTTCAGCAGTCCTATTTCCTTACGGCATCTCAGCATCTCAACATCTCACCAGCAGAGACATCAGATTGCTGCAAGCCACGCCAGAGTTCAGACGACAGCGCACAGCAGCTCACAAAACAGCTCTTTGCTTATTCCGAGCCGCTATCGGGCGGCTACAGCATCTCTCCCAGCGGCCGATGGTCGACCGAGTCCAATCGTCTTTGGTTTTCGTCTCTTTGTCCCTTCAACCACCCTGTTGCTTTGTCGAGTCATCCAGCAAGCAGATTTAACTAGCAGACTTGATTGGCAACACCCTCATTGTCCTCTCCAGTCACCAATTTCTGCTTTCTTTTCTTTTTCCCTCCCTTTCTTCGCTACTTCTTTCCCGTCTCCCTGCCCGCCTGCAGGTTGACGTTGGAGGTTCCTCTTACCAACTCAACTTCCTGGCCGGCTTCCTGTTGGTCAGCACCGCGCCAAGCCTGGGAAAAGCTCGTATTTCTATTCTCCACCTCCGTCATACACTGGCCCAGGCTCACTGTTTTGCGGTCTTTTTTTCCTATTTTGCGGAGTATTCCTCCCAATCCTGCTTACAACGTGCCACTGAGCCACTGTTTTTCTCGCCCATCCTCGCTGACCCATGCTCCATGCTGCCCACTTCGGCTTTCTCTCAGGCCCTGCTCTGTGCTGTTTCCGCTTGGCCAACGCAGGAATGCAGAAAATGGGTACAACCCACACACCCCAAACACACTCACACACCACACACCCTCTCACACAGCTTCACACAGCTTCACACAGCTGCGGCACAGCGACACAGGCTAGTCCTGAGAAGGGAAAGATACTTACTTCAGCCCTATTTGGTTCCGCAAACGATAAGTCGCTTTCCCCCAACGCCGCGGGCGGGGGAACTTGAATGTTACTCCTCACTCAACCACATTCCCACTTTCCAATTGCTAACACGAACAAAAGTGCACTTCACTGGAATTGCATATTCATCTACAACGGCGGTGACTTGGAAAAAACGAAAAAGTGGCCAAATGCAGGCGTGGTCCAATGCAGGTTGACTTGACAATTGAATGATGGTTGACGCACACAAAAGAATAAAAGAACAAAAGAAAGCCCGCCATCTCACAACAGTTGCTGTGCTGTTGCTGTCCAACATGCATATTCTCCGCCCGCTGCCATGCGTTGGGCACAGGTACAGGATTACAGGACCAACACCAGGCGAGCTACCCAACGAGCCCGCGAGCCAACGATGAACCAAGCAGTGAACAAACCACGCGGACAGGCGCCCTGGAGGCAGGAACAGCGGTGGCTAGTGCAGAGCCAAAGGAGCCGGAAAGCAAAACCTGCATGAGAAAGCTTGCTTGGCTTGCATGGCGAGGCTGCCCACAGGATTGGGTGGCACGGGTGGGCGGCATGGACCCGGCCTGTCCAATTGGGTGAATATAAGTCAACATCAACGTGTGTTATCCGTATCAGAGTGACCGGCCAACTGACTGCAGGGCTGTAACGCGGTCACCTTACAAGATGACCAGTACTGTATACTGGCGAAAGACCGCATCCGCAACGGCCATGAACAAGGCTGGCACAACCTATCGATAACTTCGAGAGCAAGGAGAGGGAGAGAGGAGAGAGAGATCCCCAGTCTCGCACACTGTTTTTTCTAGTTAACAGGACGACGCCGGCAGCGGAAAGACGCGATAGCAAAGCTCGAAGGCAACTTCTTTGGCTGCAATCGATGGCAGCTTGCAGGGGAGTGAACAGATCAGAGAGTACAGTACTCCGTACACAGGGCCTGTATTGTGTGGCTTGCTCTTTGCGTACGAGCACACAGAACAGCTGGGACGTCTCCACTCCGGGTCTCACTCCCACGCCCGGCCGAGCTGTACGAGGCAGCATTCCAGAGGATCGCCATGCACCAACGCTGAGGCCATTGATCTACTAAAGACAGACGAGAACAGCAATGTTTTCTTTTGGTCTCGCTGGTCTAGCTGGTCTCCCGCCAAAGAACCAGATCCACCGGCGCCCGGGCCACGCCAAAAAGAACCTTCTTTTTCTTCTGCGGACATCGCCTCAGTCGACCCTCTTTTGCCTCTCTATGTGGTACATACTCAGAACAGAGTCAGTGTCTGGCTCGTACACGGCCATGGCAGAGACTGTGTTTGTTTGTCATCGAGCCGTATGCTTCATCCCACACGTCCACTCATCCACACAACGCCGCGAGCGTCCGAGATCGAGAGCCAGCAAAGCCCTTGCTGGCCCTGCACGCAGGATTCATATTTTCTTTTTGTGGTGGGCGCTCAGTCGTCTGAACCATGCTCCGAGCCTACTTTTTCTGTTTTCAAGTCCTGTCTCTCATGTCTCTAGTGGTCTTTTTGCCTTTTTTTTTGCCGCTCGCGCATATCCACCCGCCCACAACACTATGTCCAAGTGCAAGTGGGCAGACATGACAACCACAACAACTCGGCCAACGACTTAACCAACAAGCCGCCTGCAGCACCACACACACTCATGCCCAAAAACTCTGTCTCTACGTCCTGTCCTCCAGGAACCACCAGGCACCGCAACCGATGATCGACCACACAGCAAGTCCGGTGAGCCCACTTTTCCTTGGCTGGCTGGCCGGCTCTCGCTCTTGTCATCGGCCCTTGGCTGTTCTCGTTTTTTTTCTCCACTTCCCAGTGTTAGTTGTTAGTGTATGCCGTAGTGCACACTCTATCTGTATGTACACACAATGACACTCTCACTCACACTCGCTCTTAGAGAAACCTCGCACACACACACACCCTCCTCTTTCTTTCTTTGCGGCCTTCCGTCTTTATTCCCAGAACAATGGCTCATCCTGCTTGCCTACCTCCCGCCCGCCGGGCGGCCTTGGCTCAATAAGCACATCCTGCTTCGATAAAAGGCTGCCTTCCCTCCCTCCCATGATGCATATTTATTTTCTCTCTCTTCCCTCTTCCTCCCCATCTTAGTTCTCTCGTTAACAAAAGACTACGACCTCAGTCCCTCGCTTACCTCACACCGCACTCGCTCTTCTTTATATTTTTTATATAAACTCCAGCTCAACCCTCTTCACGAAGTTTTATCTTCATCACTCTCGCTCAATACAACCACAGTCGCTTTCGTTGCCCACCAACAAAACACCCCCTTTTAATCTTTCATAATGCAGATGATTCAGATCGCCGCTCTTGGCTTCGCCGCCACTGCCGCCGCCCAGGGCGCCGCTGCTGGTGCTGAGGCCGGTGCCTCTGCTGCTGCCTCCGCCAACGGTGCCGCTGCTGGCGCTGCTGCTGCTGCCTCTGCCGCTGCCTCCGCCAATGGTGCCGGTGCTGGTGCTGCTGCTGCTGCCTCCGCCGCTGCCTCTGCCCACGCTGAGGCCGGTTTCACCACCACCGTCACCGTCCCTGTATACACCACCTACTGCCCGGAGCCTACCACCCTGGTCTTCAAGAACAAGACCATCGCTGTCACTGAGGCCACCACCCTGACCATCACTGGTAAGTTGCGCCCGCTCCGTTCTTAACTTACTTTTGTTGATCCGAATGGCCAATCAACTAACTCGTGAAAGACTGCCCTTGCACTCTGGAGTACCACACTCCCCCCGTCTACACCACCACCTCGCACGGCACCGTTCCCTACGCCAACAAGACCAGCATCCTGCCCCCTGTCATCATCACCGTCACCCCCACTGTCACGACGGTTCTCCAGGATTGCACCACCATTACCTCCAAGACGGTCACCAAGGGCGGCCAGACTTACGTCGAGACCATTGCCACCACCAAGGTCCCGGTTGCTCCCACCACGCCCGTTGCTCCTACCACTCCCGTCGCCCCCACCACCGTTGAGACTCCTGTCACCCCTGTGGCTCCTACCACCGTTGAGACTCCTGTCACCCCTGTGGCTCCTACCACCGTTGAGACTCCTGTCACTCCTGTGGCCCCTACCACCGCTGAGACTCCCGTCACTCCTGTGGCCCCTACCACCGCTGAGACTCCCGTCACTCCTGTGGCCCCTACCACCGCTGAGGCTGAGACTCCCGTCACTCCTGTGACCCCTACCACCGCTGAGACTCCTACCACCCACAACACCGTCGTTGTCCCCACGACCCCCGTTGTTGTCGGCACCACTTCGACCCCCGCTGCCGTTGTCACTGCCGGTGCCAACAAGGCCCAGGGTGTTGCTGCCTTCGGTCTGGCTGTCGGTATGGCTGCTCTGGTGCTGTAAATTCTCAACAGCAGCAACAACCTTGGTGGGCAACGCTAGCCGTCTTTTCTCCGTAGACATTCTCTCGTCATGAGAGTGATGTCTACCTGAAGAAGACTGCGCACGGTGTTTGCAAACCCTTTTTCTTTTTTCGTATCAAACCAGTCAGAATCTAATACGGAACCCTGTTATTCTCTTTACTTTATGGAATTTTTCTGCAGCAAAATTTCCTTTTTTTTTAATTTCCTGTTGTGAGGGATGAGACAGAGTGAATGAGTGATGAGGGTTCTGGGGGTGAGACGACGAGGATAGTGAGAGCCTGTCTCAAGCTGCCGTCGCCCGTTCTCTTCCTAGGTCTTCTCTTTGTCTGCTCTTTCTTTCTCACAGCCCTTTTTTTTCCTTTTTTTATCTTCCTCTTGGGAAACTCGGCAGGTGTTGTTGGATTTGACTTTTTTTTCCTTCACTTTTAATACACTTCTTCTACACTCCTTTATAAACGGACCCGGTTTTTTGCCTTTTTTTTACCGACTCCATTGCAATTTGCATGGACGGCCTTTGGGAATCAACTTGTCATATATCATCTCATGTATTAGGGGTAGGAAATCATGTATCTTTGGAACATCTGTATTTTTTGTTACAAACCCGGGACGAAAAGAAAGTCGAGGGTTAAAGGCAAGAGTCTTCAAATTCAAATCGAGTCTGGTGCTTTTGGCTTTTCTCCTCTGCGTAATGTTCATAAAAATCATAACACTCCTTTGAAACCAAAAATCATGTTGGTGTGACCCAAATGAGATCATAAAAGTATAAAAGGAATTGTGATGTATTGCTCAGGTTTTTAGTTGCAGTACGAGGGAAAAAAGTGTCAGTGTGAGAGGATAAAGTATGCTTGGGTGAACAACGAGCCCTGTTTCTTTGGGGATGCGGGGCTTTACTCTCTCCTTGGATCACATAGAAAGGAGTGGCCCCAAGCGAAAAGAGAAAAAAAAAAGAGAAAAAACAGAGCACGGCAAATTAAGTCCTTCTTCGTATCCAGACAACACTGCATATTCCCGTGTATCAGCCATTGACGGGGAACAGGCCTGTCAAAGTTGGGTGAATGTATTATGTCGATAAGAGACTGCCACGCTGGAGAATGTCTCTACAAAATGGAGTGCGTAGATGTGGGTTGCGAGGATTTTGCTCCTGTGTTGCCTTTTTACTCAACTTTTTTTTTCTATATTTTACCCTATCATTTATCTATTCATTTATTTTTTTTTTAAAAAAAGAAGCAACGAAAAGGTGAACAAGACGAAAAAAAAGAATTCATTCTTTTTAGCCCCCCCCACCCCCCAAATAAGTAATACACTGGAAAGTATCTGTTTTCAAAAACGAAAACACAAATAAATCAGCCACTCTCCCTCTATTGAGAGATCTTCCACCGACGCTCACGCATCTGACCGTTACCAGCGGGCCATATGAGCCTCATTCGCCAAATACGTGACCTCTACACAGACATTGCCCCTGCCACCTATCGTGTATACACTTTTCTCTGTTTCCATTTGTCGTATGGGCATGGTTGACATACGAAGAAAGCGCAGACTGGAAGCACATAATTTTGCAAAGAATTTGTGGTACACGGTAGCAGCATAAATGAACTTGAGATGAAATGCGACTAGAGACAAGAAGCAAAATATGATAAGATGAAGTAGTCAACAGAATGGATAATGATGAGACCAATGCCAAGTCGAGCAAACCAAAAAATCAAGTAGGATGACAAAAAACAAATGAAAACAAAGACGAAAAAAAAATACAGAAAATGCAACTCGCACTCTTCTTCTCCCCTTCGTCTCAACAGCTCAGCACACTTTCGTTCGTCCCCGCCGCAAGTCGTGTATGCGCGTGAGCCTTGTCTAAGTAAAAATCCCAGGGAGATATGGTCGTGGTGGACAAAACAGAGCACTCAGAGCACTCAGCACATCTACTCGTCAACGACCGAGGCGAACTTGTCCAGCATAGACGCCTGGATAGCCTCGTACTGGTTTTGTTAGTATACTGGCGGAGCAGACAAAGGAAGAGGTGGGGAAGAGGGGGAGGGAAAAATTAAGAATAGACCACCAAAAAACCCTAAAAAACGTACCTTCTTGGTGATAACGTCCTCGCCGTCACTGGGAACCTCAAACTTGAGACTGCGCAGCTGGCCCTGCAGCTCCTGGGTGGCCTCGCGGACCTTGGCCCAGGTCTGGCCCTGGGCAATGGCCTTTTGGGCCTCGTCGTGGAATCCGACCATGAGCTTCATCATCCACTCCGTCTTCCAGATGGGGCAGAACTGGTCGTAGTCGGAGTAGCCGTTCTGCTGCAGGAAATCCTCCTTGATCAGCGTCGCCATGTCCAGGGTAATCTTGTCCGGGTCCGACAGCGCCGACTTGCCGACCAGCTGGACGACCTGGTCGAGCTCCTCGGAATCCGACAGCAGCTGGCGGATACGCTCACGCAGGCGCGGGAATTCCGGGTGGTCCTTCTCGTACCACCGGTCAAGCACGTTGGTGTACTTGGAGTAGGACAGCGAGGTGTTGACAGAGGGGAAGTGCTTGCGCTGCGCCAGCTTCTTGTCGAGACCCCAGAAGACTTGGACGATACCGAGGGTGGAGGCCGTCACGGGATCGGAGAAATCACCACCAGGCGGGCTGACGGCACCGACGATGCTGACACTGCCCTCGCGGGACGGTGAGCCAAGCGAGTTGACACGGCCGGCACGCTCGTAGAAACTGGCCAGCTTGGCACCCAGGTAGGCGGGGAAACCCTGATCAGCAGGCATCTCACCGAGACGGCCCGAAATCTCACGCAGAGCCTCGGCCCACCGCGACGACGAGTCGGCCATCATGGCGACGTTGAGGCCCTGGTCGCGGAAATACTCAGCCACAGTGATACCCGTGTAGATGGAGGCCTCACGGGCGGCCACAGGCATGTTGGAGGTGTTGGCAATCAGGGTAGTGCGCTTCATGATGGGCTCCTTGCGGCCGTCGACGTCAATGGACAGCTCGGGGAAGTCCTTCAACACTTCAGCCATCTCGTTGCCACGCTCGCCTGAGTCAAACACGTTAGCTCAAGGAATACAATGGGCAATGCAACCCACACACACACAGAGAGAGAGAGAGAGAGAGAGAGAGAGAGAGAGAGAGAGAGAGAGAGAGAGAGAGAGAGAGAGAGAGAGAGAGATGAGAACGAAGAGACGGACGAAACGACACGCGCCCGGGGCGAAGACATACCGCATCCTACGTAGACAATGACGTCGCTGTTGGAGAACTTGGACACCGATTGGGAAATGACCGTCTTGCCACAGCCGAAAGCACCGGGGATGGCGACAGTGCCGCCCTGCACGGACGGGAAGAGAGCGTCGAGCACACGCTGGCCGACCAAGAAGGGCTGGCTGGCCGACAGCTTCTCGGTGGTTGGCCGCGGCGCGCGCACAGGCCACGTCTGCATCATGCCGTAGCCGGTGACCTTGCCGTCAAACTCGACATCCAGAATCTTCTCGTCGACCGTGTACTCGCCAGCCTCGACAATGCGCTTAATGGTACCGCGGGCACGGGGCGGCAGCATGATTCTGTGCTCCGTAATAAACGAGTTCTCGTGGACAATACCCCAGATGTCGCCGCCGGCAATGTGGTCGCCGACCTTCATCGTGGGCCGGAACTCCCACTTCTTCTCCCGGTCGAGCGCGTGCGTGGCAATACCGCGGGGAATGTAAATGCTCTTGGAGACTTCGGCAATGGACGCGAGCGGGCGCTGGATACCGTCGTAGATGTTGTTGAGCAGACCGGGCCCGAGCTCGACCGACAGGGGCTTGCCCGTCCGCAGAACAGGATCACCGACCTGGACACCGGCTGGTTTTGATGGTCACGTCTGTTAGTTCGCTGGCACCGACACGCCAAAATTGGAAAAAGGCATCACAAAACAGAGCTTGACTCACCCGTCTCCTCGTACACCTGGATGGTGGCACGGTCGCCGCTGATGCGAATGACCTCACCGACCAGGTTGTCGTGGCCGACCTTGACGAGCTCGTACATGGCCACACCCTCCATCTCCTCGGCGACCACGACGGGTCCCGACACCGAGTAGATCTTTCCTGTGTGCTCCATCGTGGGGGTATGAAGCAGGCTTGTGTGTGTGGCTGTGTGGTTGTGTGGTCGAGCTGGCTGTCTCGATTGGAAAGCTGGGGAACAAAGCTGGAATTGGAAGCTGTCGATGCTACCGAAATGTCGACGAGCAGGCGACGAACTGGGTCCCCGAGAATCCGAAAAGCGAAGCGAATGAAGCAAAAACAGAGGAAGAGTCTCCGAAGCGTGCGAGGTTGGATCGAGCGATGGCGCAGTCGAAGCAACGGTGATAGGGGGGGGGTTTGTTGGAGGACGGATCTATCTGTTAAGACGTTTAACAGGTTGGAAAGAATATCCCCGAACAAAGGGAGAGGGCTGGCTGACGGTGGCAGGATGGCAACTGGGGACAGTGCGGGCGTTGAGCTTCTGGGGCTTGTGATTGGGCCTGTGCCACAGATTGGTGGAGCTTTGGCCTGCGGGGCAATATGCTGCACAGTACACACAGTATCTGCACGGTGCACTGTAATTGCCGCATTGGAAAGATAACAGCACCTGAACGCACTGAGCTGAACGATCTGAGCTAGGCAACCAAGCAAAGGGCGCTATCGCCAAGCAAGCTGGGACGGTGCAAAGGTGCAAAGGTGTTATGGGCCAACTGTCCTACTATCGTCCGCTATCGCGCTGCACCAGAAATACGCACAATTGACCGCTTGGCCTCAACCAACATTGACACTTTTGTCTCTTAGTCGTTCTGCAAGGTGTCAACGGTGCTTGCTGTCTGCTAACGAGTTATATATGCATCGTTGTCTCATTATCATTATAGAAAGGTGTTGGTGGCTGCCACAATGTATAAGGCAATGCTTTGTGGCGGCAGCACAGACAGAAAAGAAGTAAGATATACAATCCGTAAACCAAAATCACAGATTCCACGCCTCCACAATCTCTCCACTCTCACGTATTCCTGCCTCCTCCGCTCCCTCGTAAACGATACAGATATAAAACATAAGCCAGTCTACCGGATCAGAGCCCAGCAGGACAAAGGGTCAAACTCCGAATGTGCGTTGTCGTAAAAATTAGAACGTGGATGTGCCGTGAAACGAAACGAAAGGCACGTAGGACGCCGAGTATATCGTGTGTCCCTGGATTTGATGCTTCCGATACTGTGTATGCTGTTGTGTTTGTCTAGGGATGTCGTGAAACTGTCTAATTCAATTGTCGTAATGGACGTGGTGCTCTGTGTAACTCAAATGGCGTTCGTCCCATGTTGTATCATGCGTGCCGTGAGCCCGTTGCTATTATCGGGCCGTACCACGTGGACATCGCGTGGGCTGCTTATCCACATTACAGAATTCGGTCCTCGACGGCAGGCGCATTTTCGCCGGGGTTGCCCTCAACGGGCGGCGACAATGACTTCTCCCACTCCTTCATGAGGTCCGTGGCTGTCCGCTTGATGTTGCCCGGCGTTAGGCGGTTGAGGGCGGCCGGCCAGTTGATGTCGTTGGTCCGGCTGCTGGAGGGCGACGTTGGCGAGAAGGCGGACATGGGCGGGGTGCGTTTCCTGTAAGAGAAGGAGAAAAAGTGAAGTGTCAGCCAAGCTTTGACTTGTTTTCTTAGGGGGCCCACCTTTTCATTAATCTGGTTCACTTCGTCACATACTGAGGCGTGGTGTTTTCATCAGCCTGCTCTGGAATGGAGGAGACGACCGCTTCTCCATTGGCCGTCGACCCGCTCCAGCGCGGCGACTTCACGGTGGGACTGTCCCAGCTAGACCAGTCGTTGTCGTCGTACGAGTCGACCGACAGCGGCGTCCAAGAAAACCGCTTGGCGTCCTTGCCGTTGCTGGTCTTGGACCCGGCCTTGGTGGTCTTGGACTTGCTGCTGCCGCTGCCACTGGCACTCGACTTGACGCTCTTGTCCTTGGATCCGGTCTGCTGCTCCGCAATGCTGCCAGAGGCGCCGTGGTGGGGTGGCGGTGTCGGCGTGCCCTGCAGATCCGTGGTAAAGGCCCGGGACAGGTTCGGCCGGCTGCTGGATGCAGATGCACGAATGGTATTTTGCTGGTCGTCGGCTGTGCGGGAGTTGGGGTCGATGTTACGCATTGTGCCGTTCGGCCCGTTAAGCTCCTCGCCGACGGCCGCCTGGCGGATGTCTTCGACAAACGTCCACAGCGTCGCAGTAAGATCGCCGGCAACTTGCTTCAGACCCGCCACCTGGTGCACAGACTGCGGCGCCACGAGGCACGCTTCGACAGCTGAGAGGCGGCGGAGCGACTCAAGTTTTGGAAGAAAGGCGAGTCTAGGTCGAGAGGCGACATGGGCGACTTGAGAGACTCATCGTCGCCGGCCGCCGCCGTCTCTGTATGGTCCTCGTGGACATCGAAGCCATCGGCCGACGTTTTTGTCGGAGACAGCAAGGACAGTGTTCTGGCATGGCCACCGCGGAATACACGGCGGCGAGACTGCGTTGGTGTATTGGGATCGCTGCCCGGCTGACTACCCGGCTGCTGCGCCAGGAGCAGTGCCTTTCTTCTGTCCAATTCCGAGACCCGCTTTGGGTTGGCGTCGTCGAGGAGCGCGGCAGGCGAGTTGGGGTCGGCCGTGCTGGCGGTCCCGGGCCGTGAAGAGAGTGACCGCATCTGCTCCGTCTTCTTGAACTCTGCCCGCTTTTTTTGCGCCTCGTGGTTAGCCCACTGTCTTTTGAGCTTGGTAAGACCAATCTCCGCACGGCTCAGCTCTTCGCGAAGTTCGAGGACACGACGCTCCTGAGCAGCAATGGCCGTGATCAGGTCAACCGGTTCAGCAGGCGACATCAGGCCCGAAGCGATATCAGCAATGGGCGTGGTGGGAAACGATGCCACCGACGAGGAGGCTGGCGTGGGCCGGCTTGGATATGCGGTAGGCGGAGCAATGGGGAGAGTCAAAGATAGACGGTTGGTGCGAGACGCCGTGGACTCTGACCGCGATGGTCGTGTCTCAATCTGCTCACCCTGTAGGCTCCTTGAAGCACTGGCGCCTGCGCTAGCACTGGGGATCACAGAGCCTGGAGGCGTGGAGACAAACGGCAGGCGGGGTGGTGGCATCGACTCGGAGGCAGAGGAAGAGGCCTCGGACGACGCAGACTCTGACTCGGCTGACGAGGAAGAATCAATGCTCACGCGGGCAGGCGCCGCCTCTTCTTCAGATGACGAAGCCGAGCTGTCTTGTTCTCTCGCAGCTGCGACAGCGGCAGCGGCGCGGCCATTGTCGCGAGGTGCTGCCCGCGGGGGACGGCCCGTCTTGGGCTTGGACCTGGATGATTCCATGCTGTCCAATGTCAAGCGAAACAGGTGCTGAACGGCGGCCTGGTCAATGGGATTGTGGAGTAGCGGTGAGAGAGCGTTGTTGGCACGAATGGAGCTGTCGCCGTCGAATGTGCGAGGAGGGAAGATGGCAGAGCGACGGTGGGCGAGAGACGACGATGGAGATAGTGAGAGCTGGTGTTGTTTCCGAAAGTGGTGAGGGTAAGGATTGGGAGTTTGCGCACAGCGCCAGCGCCGTTGGCGGTAGTGACTGGAAAGAGGGGACGTCGACTTCCGGGGATGGGTGACGACAAAGGAACGGCTGCGGCGAAGAGATCGATTTTCGTTGATGAGATGGCGAGAACAAGCAGAGGCAAAACACAGCTGGAAGAGAAAGCCAGTCATGAAGAACGACGGGTTTCCAGAAAGTGTTTTGGCGTTCTGTTTTCCCACTCGAAGATTCCCTGGTCTCTTCCCCTTTTGGTTATTTCGATTTCCCCTATTTAAATTAGGAGGGCAATCTCTGGGTCGTCATTGGCGACGGGTGCACGCGGACAGTTGTGTGTAGAGATCCGCAGCTTCTGTAGCAACTAGCTATGTTGGGGCAAGGGCCAGACCTCAGCCGAGAGACGAGTGAGGCGCTGTCGAGGGGCCCTAAAAAACTAGGGAGCGCACACCGTCAGCAGCAGGCGAGCGCTGCCAGAGAAGGATGTACGAATCGCCCCCAGCGTTGCATATAATATGGAGAAAGGCCGTCGCAAGACACCTGCGTGCACCGGGGGTGGGAAATGAATACTAGGTGGACTGCCGGGGTGTTTGTTGGTCGAGTGCAGGCTTCGATGGATGACTGACGGTGATGAGGAGAAAAGAGCCGGAAAGAGTCGACGCGCGTGATGACTGTGTGGCTGTTGCCTGCGTTACTGATGCTCTGGATGGATGCGGTGAAGACACTGCTGGAAGGCGAACAAGTATTGCTGTCAATCTTGTGGCCGAGAGCTGAAGTAGGGAAGTTGAGCGAGGGAAAAAAAATAAAGTCGAATTGAATGAAAGTCGGGTACAAATGAAGACGTCATATACGAAGTACAGCGTAAAAGAGCGAGAAGACGGCCAAAAGCAACGCGCTTGATCGTTTGTCGGCGCCTGGCAGGGGTGTCGTTTGTTGTACTCCGTAGGGCTCTTGTTGATTGATACAAATAGCCGATGTATCTCAGTAAGTGACTTGCGCAGTTGGCGGGTCGAATCCGGGGGTGTTGGGAGCAAAGTGGAAGAGAGCAAGATGCCAAAGCGTGTGTGAAAGAAGAAAAGTGAAGCCCAAACTCGACTCACGAAGCAAGAAAGGGGGAACACGCAGGAGATCGCGGGCTCGAAGTGGTTTTAAGTGTGCTGGTAAATGGTTGGGAAGGTGCGAGGTAAGATACGACGAGGGTGGTGCCTGCAGTCTCCTGACGCCCTTGCCCAACATGCCCGGACGTGCGATTTACGTGCAGTTTTGGGGCCATTCTGGGCAGTTGCTGTCTCATAGCGTGTGTTCCCATAAAATGCAGGTACTATTTGTTATGCTCTGACGGCACTAGTCTCGCTCTTAGGCATGGAAACCACAGAAACAATAACACAGGCCCACCCGAAGCTTTTTGACTTCATCTTGTTCAGTTTCTACTTTGTAAGATATTTTCGCCCTTTCGCTCTCAATTGCAAAACCTCGGGCTGCGCAAACTCCACACGCGGCCTCCAGTTCTTCTTGATCGCTCCTGCCAGATTGCGCCCGCTTTGGGAGAGGGGCAGGCGCATCCGGGCTGCAGTAGCGCGACTTCCACTTGCAGGCTTTAGTGCTTGTTGCACGAGAGACGGCCAAAGTAAACAACCCCGAGATTGGCAACTACCACAGTAATGCGTACAGTAAAATACTTGCGACTGCGGAGCAATACAAGGAAGGCACAACGGCGAGGCAACTCAATTAAAGCGGAGCAGTTCACGAAGTAATAACATGTACGCTGGCTGTGCTGCAGAGGTATATCGAGCAGAGGAGATTCTCTGGCGATGTGATGTGTTTAAGATGCAGCGTGTCTCGAGCAGACGACTCTCGAGCCCGAGGATCTGCGCGCCAAGCACAAACAAACGCAACAGCAATTTCGAGAAAACAAAAAAAATAATGACGCGAACCCCAGCCGCGCATCCTGGGGCATAAAAGCAGACCGCTGCCAATAACGAGGATGATTAATGGTGGTAATCTTTGCCGTGTGAATTGCAGACTTGGGATGAACCCAATTGGTGCAGAAAAGGCACGAGCTCAGCACACGCACGAAACATCACATGACAGCGCGCCTTCCACGTGCATCACTGAAGAAAGGCAGGAGTGTGGAATGTCTTTCAACGAGGAAGCAGCGATTGGACGTCTCGCATATCGGGCAAGTGCGCATTGTTAGCGGCAAGCCACAGTGTGCTCAATAGACGTCAGGATTGGGCTGACTATGGTAAAACCTCTCTGCAAAAACAGATGTGACATCACGGCCGCTGAGGGAGAGCAAGATACTCGATATTTCAAGACGTGCAGCCCGTTTCACATTGGGAAATCATGGCTTCCACCGGCAGTGCCGCAAGGGCCAGTCCTTTTGCGACCGCTCTTCTCCGGTTGCCCAGACGTCTGCCGATTTCCTGGCCCTGTTCTGACCTCTTTCTGGCCTTGTTCTGGCCCTGCTTCCAATACCAGTGTACCAGTGCGCTCACCAGGCCAACAGATCTGGACCTCATCTACCGTGCATAGGCGCTAGCATAGCGCTATTTCCGATAATGGGGAGTTGTGAAAACGGTACTGTGGTCCGTGATACAAATACTGTACAAACAGCTATTGAGGCGGCTGGATTTGTGCAGAGGCAAGCTCTCAAGTTAATTAGACAATATCATGGACGCAGTAGAGAACGTAGAGAACGTTGCTTTGTCGACGATGTTGTCAAGACGCTGGAGCTGTCGAATTTCATCAACCCAAAAACGCACAGTGTGAATAAAAATACTGTATTTTGAACTGTGCTCGAGGCTAGCTCCTGCCCCGCGAAAAGAATCAACGCGCTACGGCACAGGAGACGCGCTCTAAGGCAGCCTCGGGCTGGACTGCCGTGATCGCCAACGACTGCTCTGGCGACACCTCAGACGACATCTCCAAACGCAAGCCGCGTTCCACGCGACACACTCTGACCGAATCCCGGACACCGTCCTGTCTTTCTATCGGCAAACGAACGACATGATGGCGAGCACCGCATCGTAGCAGAGAATCCCTTTCCCAAAAGACCCTTTCACGGAGACGTGGACAATCAGCCGGCAGATGAGGCACGACCTTCCTTGAACCCCCATTTTGGCGGTAGAGAGTCGCTGTGCTCCAACAATAGAGACCATGGACACCTCCGAGCCCCAACCTTACGACGATGGGTGCGGGTCGCCGACTCAGGTCAATGAGGGCCGCAGCTACGACCGGTACGAAGATCCAGCTTCGTTGCCGCCCAACAGTTTGCGAGCGACACAAGAGGCCGGCAACAACTTCTTGGATCGCTCGTTGGACGAGAACGAGAGCGGTGCCGTCAAGTTCGGGTCGATTCACTCAATGGAGCTGGACTTTGAGTCGCCCACTAGCACCCACGATGATGAGCGGAGGCGGAATAACGACCTGTCTCGCTTTTTCCCGAATTCGGATAACGACCCGGTGACAACGACAACGACAACGATGAACCTCGACCCGGAGACGCCCGCACCGCCTAGAAATCCGTTTGCTGGCAAGTTCCAGACACCGCTTGTGGCTGGCTCGCAGCTGTTTGCGGCCACACCCTTTTCGGCCGCTTTCAACCAGGCTAGCCCGACATCATCTAGACCATCACCAACCGAGCTTCTCCAGCAGCCGGTGACGGCAACACCACATACCGGCCTATCCTCGCCCTCCAAACTCCGCTTCTCCAACCTGGGTGAGCAGACACCCATGCCTGCGGTTCTGTTTCACACCCTCTCCACATCCTCGACATCTCGCTTCGATGGCACCACGCCATATCCACCAAAGAAGTCAACAGACAGCCCAGCTACTGGCGTGGCCCAGTCGAGCCCGACAACACGCAGAAGGAGGACACCGGCACCTATCACAGAATACGAGTCCATGAGAAAGTCGCAGGAGCGGCGAGAGGCAGCCGCAGCACGGCCAGACCTTGCAGGAGGATCTGTCTCGAGCTCCGACGAGGAGACCAATGATGCCAGACGGCAACGCATTGTTCGCAAGAAAAAGGAGGAGGCCACGAGGATTCTTGCCACGGTCAGCATGTCCGGCCCGACGTTTCGTGGCGATATTATCGAAGTGCCCGCATCGGTCAAAAAGGATACGCGGCCACGGTCACAAGGCCGGCTATCTGGCTCTCGCATGCTTGAGATATGTCCAGAAAGCGACCCTCCTGTACTCAAGGAGCCGGCAGCGACAGGGGCGTCAACAGGGGCTGCACCTGCTAATCCATCTCCAGGGATCCGGTCGAGCGACCAATACGACGATGCTAGCTTCCCACAGTCTATGATCGACCGGCCCACCCCCGAGATCTTGCCAGGAGCAAAGTCTCCGCCATCCTCGGCAGCATTACCCGAAATCCCCTCAACAGCCAGGGCAGACCTACAGCACTTTTAAGGAGCAGCCTTAATGAGGCAGACGCCATTCCCGAGACAAGCCCAGCCGGCAAATGGCCCGTGAACATGGCGGCCAGCCGCGACATTGTCCCGTCAACCTCTGATGCGGTCGAGGCCCCGGTGGTTCCCGCATCGAGTATACCAGAACTACTACGGCCTACAGGGACTCACGAGATCCATGAGATATCGTCCACTCCGGCATATGGAAAACAAAAGTGCGATGAGGCAGAGGAGGTGGCATCTTTGCTCAAACAGGCAACGCGTCAAGAATTTGATGCCGATGTTGCATCGTCGTCCCCGCCGGTCCCGACATCGCCTACCCGTAGCAGTCGGCCACCACAAAGGAAGAAAGCACGGTATGGCCTTGATAACAAGGAGGGCCGCAACAGTGGCCACAACAGCGGTCGTAACAGCAATCGTAACAGAGGTCGTAACAGCGGGCGTGCATCACTAGCTGCTTCAGTCTCGTCCATGGACCGTTCAGTCTCCAGTCTAAGCGATCTATCCGTCACGCCTACGCAGCTGTCCCGTGAAGGAACACCAATCACCGCAAACGACAGTGATCTGTCCGCACGCGGGTCCAACAAGAGACGCTACACATCTGCCATTGCTAGATCAGCAGCTACAGCGGAGGAGGACCATAGCGGCGATGACGATGACTTACCACTCTTGCCACGGCGACGAAAGGCACGCGGAGGCTCTCCAGCCATGTCCCTTCCAGACATGAAGCCGCGTCTGGAACGCAACTCTGCCAAGACATCGAAATCACTGAGGCCAAATGTGTCTCCTATCCGGTCTGGCTCGACGGACGAGCTTTCTGCATCTCCAGCACTCTTGTCAGCACCCGGCCATGGCGTACGTTCCAGTCGAAGGTCAACACGCTCTATGGGAACAAAGCCGTCTGCTCACGCCTCTACGAGCCTCCGTACTTTGACAGCGACAGAGCCCGGTCTTTTCACCGGTATGGTTTTTGCCGTCTCCTTCCAGTCCAAGGGACACGACGATGCCAGCACCGAGGCAGCCAAGCACAAAAAGAAGAACTTGGAGTCCCGAATTCAGGAAGCTGGTGGACGTATCCTGCCTGACGGATTTGAAGACATTTTTCGGCCGCCATCAACAGCGATCGGCGCCGGCACGGCTACGTTTTCTCGTTCGAGAGCGGTGCCGGAATCCATTGGAAACGACGGTGGCAACAACGGGCTGCGGCTGCTACCAAATGCCGTGGACAGCGGCTTCACCGCTTTGATTATTGACGGCCATTCGCGCAAGGCCAAGTACATGCAGGCACTGGCTCTGGGTCTGCCGTGTCTTGCCCCGCGCTGGGTGACGACCTGCCTGGACAAGGGTGAGCTCGTTGACTGGTCTCCGTATCTACTGTGTGCGGGCGAATCCTCCTATCTTGGTGGCGCTGTACGCTCTCGGAACCTGATCCCATACGATCCGTTGACGGCCCGCCTGGCTGATGTGGTCGAGAGCCGTAAACTGTTTTTGGATGGCCTGTCGATTCTTTTTGTGCCAGGAAAGGTCTCGAAGGACGCGACGTTTTTGGCGCACGTTCTTGGTGCCCGGCTCACGTTTGCACAGAGCATCCAAGAGGCCCGGGAATACCTCAAGACGATGGAAGATGCAGGCCGGCCTTATGACTGGGTATACACGGGCCAGGAGAAGGAGGTTGTTGGTCTGTTTGGAGACCGCGTCCGGCCTGCTGCCAAAAAGCGCAAGCGCGTGCCCTCGGCTGACGATATTGAACGTGGTTCGTCGCCTGTCAAGACGCTGAGTCTCGAGCGTTTGATTCAGAGCCTCATATTTGGCGAGCTTATCGAAGAAGACGATTTTGGAGCAAAGGCTTAACGCCCTAAAGCATGGTTTTATTCAGTGTTTTGATCATGGAGCAATAGGCAATGGATATGGGGTTGCCTGTCATTTTCATTTTGATCTTCCTCTTTTTTGGGACTGCATCTATTGGGAGCGTTTGTATATTATGTGGGAAAGAGATCATGTACGAGAGCAGAACATTCCTTCAGCAGATGGACAAAACGGTAAATCATAAGAGTTTTTGCTTGATTCGTTTCGTTATACGTTTCCTTTTTATTTTGCCAGACACCCAGATCCGGAGAGTAAAATCAAATACATTCCTGCCTTCCAAGTAAATACGCAGGATGTTGTGGAGCCTGCCCTCTTACTCCGTCCGAACCCGTTTGCTTTCAGTGCCATCGCCATTGCTCGCCCCAGTAGAGTCTGCCGCCGTGGCGCTTGGCTCACCACTTGGTCCACCCTCGGCCGACACAGGCTCGGCCGCTTCCTCTGGGGCCTCATCTTCACCAGCCTCAGCCTCATCACGTCCCCGTACACGGCCAGCACCCTCGCCTAGACTACCACCACGACCCCGCCAGTTGCCGTCCTCGTCAAAAAACTCGTGTGCGTTCTCAGCCGTGATCCAGCCGCCGCTGCCAGGCATGGGTGGCGGCAGATCGGAAATGGTCGATACGGCGCCGTCACCCCGGAACACGCCCCGAAAACCCTCAATAGGCTCCATGCCCTCCCCACCCTCGATCAGGATGCCATCGTATCCCTCGCCGTCCTCCTCGTCGTACTCGTCTTCGTAGTTGTCGCCGTCCTCGCCGTCCTCGCCGCCTTCACGGAAGAAAGACGGGTAGCTGTCACCACCGTCGTCCTCGTCTTCGCCTCCGAGGTCAGGGTGCAGGTCTGCGCAGGCGGAGATTGCGTCAAACATCTTGGATGCCTCCGAGTCTGCCTGTGGTGCCGCTGCTGCGCCATTCGCTGGCGGCTGTTCTGACGGCGCAGCGTGTGCTCCAGCAGGGACAACAGTCAACTCGACCGTCTCTGGCTCGTCGTCACCGCTGGTCCCTGACAGCTCCAGCTGCATGTAGATGGACGGTACCCGCCGGCCGTCTGCTGTAAATGCAGACTTGATGGCGTGTATGCCAATGACTGGGTACGGCAGAGACAGGCCCACGCTGGCAGCCGAGCTATACAGCGTGAGAGTACTATATATGTGTTAGCTATGTCGTGAGAAGTACATCATTTTCTGTGTGAAACAAAGGGCACTCACTCTGATCCGACAAACACATCAACGACCTGCTCGACCATACCCTCACCCATGACCGGCCAAGACTCGCCGCCAGAAACTGTCGTCTCGTTGCCGCCCCATGGCAGCTTGTCGCGGTTCTCCCTGCTCACGTATGCACGGGCGCCCTTTGTGTGGTAGTGTAGCACGGGCGGGCCCTCATAGAACGAAGCAGGTGTGCGGGACTCATGGTCGTCCAGCGGCGTGTAAGAGTCCAGCGACGGCGGCGAGCGAAGTGTCGTTGGCAACGAGGCTGAAGCTTGAGGCGCCATGATGGATGTAGCTTGCGGAGGGTCGCCAAAAGAACCAACGAGACAGCTCGTATTTTTCTGTGCTTTCGGATGTCGCGGGAGTGTCTAGCCGTATTTCTTCTGCCGTGCCTCGGATCTCGTCAAGCTGGGTACAGGCCGGAGTTGTTTTTTCTCCCTTTTTTGCTTCGCCTTTTAGCTGGTGATGATGTAGTCCCGAATACGGAGAACGCAGAGCTTCAGAGCCTCCTTCCTACTTTGGTGCCTGTATCAATGGGTCGCGTTCGTGCCTCTGATTGGTCAATTGGCCCTTAGTCAGCTTATTGCTCTACTCACGTGACTATCTAGGCTGTATATACCGCCAAGTTACGGGGCAATTTGGCGGCAATGTCGCTTCAAACTTTCAGGGCCAGTGAGTTTGCCGGGTACGAATGAGTGCCAATTTATTACGAGTACGAGTACGGGCTTAGGGCGTCTGGGCGCCTGTGGGTAGGATGTTTTGCGCTATTCCGGGGCATGGTTGGGTGCCGGCCTACGTGGACTAGCGCTTTGGGACCAACAAATTGCCCACCGTTGTAGAAAAAAGTAAACAACTAGCCCCTAATTTTGCTCTTCTATGTTTCGCCGTCGCGCAGCACGCCCCACGTAACAGTCGCACTTTCTGTGTTGGGACTTTGCATCCTTCCCCCAAAAGCCAAAAGCGCGTCGTGCAGAGCGCCACCAAAGAAAGAACCAGCGAGCCCCTATTTTCCTTCCCCATCGTCCCTTCCGTTTCCTACGGAATACACGTATTAGCTCTGGTGTCGTTTCTTTTCTCCTTCTCCGTCACTCGTTCTTTCCCTTCTTCTCCTCGTCTTCGTATGCGCATTACGTTTCTTGTCCCTCCTTTTGGTTTATTTCTTCCTTTTCTTCTCTTCTTTTTTTGCCTCTCGGAAACCCTCCTTCCTGTTTTGCTATTTTGCTAGCCAGGGGGAACACCGTTCAACGTCGGTCTCCATTTCACTGTAATTTTATAATTAAAAGGGGGCGCCTCCTGCCTGTATCCCAAGAAACAATGTCGACCAGATACTCTCTCCGGCAAACGCCTAGGTGCGCACCCTCTCCGGTCCCCTTGTTGCTTTGCTGCTTTGCATCGCGCGACATGTCCAATTGGCTAACACCAGGCGCGCATTACCGCCTTCTTCCACAGAAAAAAGGAGCTCTTCAGTGGCATGGTCGAGACTCCCACGACGCGCTCACGATCCCGCAAGTCTCTCTTCCCTGTTGAGAACGCCGACGCCGACTCCAGCTCCGCCACCGAAAGCACCGCCAAGTCGGCCAAGACCCCTCGCCGCCGTCTCCCCAAGTTCGTCGAGCACATTGACGAGACCGACGAGACCACCAGCAACAACCAGGACGCGACTGAGGCTGAACACCAGAACGGCAAGCTGGACGGAAAGACCAACGGCTTCAACTCCAGCCCCGAAACCAAGCCCAACATGAACTCCCATTAAGACCAATGGCCGGCCCACGCCCATCAATGGCAAGGGCACCGACGCCGAGCCCGTCATCAAGTCGGAGCACATCTTCGATGGTTGGAAGCCCGGTGCAGACTACCGCATCGACTACTCGGGCCACAAGGAGTTTGGTGGCTCGCTCGGTGTCTCTGCCATGATGATCGGCTTCCCCATGCTCATGTGGTATATGTGGATTGGTGCTACGTACTACGACGGCAAGGTGCCTCTGCCGGCTGAGGGCGAGTCCATGGAGGACTTTGCGCGCCATCTGATCGACCTGGTGTACACGCGGCGCTTTCCCGTCGCTCAAGGCCTGGACCATCTACTGGACTTTCCTCATCTTCGAGGGCTTCTGCTACTGCCTCATGCCCGGCATCTGGGGCTACGGCAAGCCGCTGCTGCACCTGAACGGCAAGCAGCTGCCCTACTACTGCTCCGCTTACACCAGCTTCTACGCCACCATTGCCGTTGCCTTTGGCCTGCACGTCTCGGGCCTCTTCCCGCTGTACACGCTGATTGACGAGTTCGGCCCTCTCCTGAGCGTCGCCATCATCTCCGGCTTCCTAGTCAGCATCGTTGCTTACTTCTCGGCCCTCTTCCGCGGCGCCGAGCACCGCATGACTGGCGCCCCTCTCTACGACTTCTTCATGGGCGCCGAGCTTAACCCGCGCATGTTTGGCATCCTCGACTTCAAGATGTTCTTCGAGGTGCGCCTGCCATGGTACATTTTGTTCCTGCTGTCGTGCGGTGTTGCTGCTCGCCAGTTTGAGCGCTACGGCTACATCTCGGGCGAGATTGGCTTCCTCATCATGGCCCACTTCTTGTACGCCAACGCCTGCTCGAAGGGCGAGGAGCTCATCATCACGACCTGGGATATGTACTACGAGAAGTGGGGCTTCATGCTCATCTTTCTGGAACTTGGCTGGCGTGCCGCTTTCCTACTGCCACTGCACTCTGTACATGGCCAACCACCACCCCTCCGAGTACCAGTGGAGCAAGCCGGCTCTGATCGCCCTGTACGCCTCGTACCTCTTCGTCTACTGGGTCTGGGACAGCTGCAACAGCCAAAAAAACCGCTTCCGCTCGGCCGAGCGCGGCACCCTCGTCATCCGCAACACGTTCCCCCAGCTGCCGTGGCAGACGCTCAAGAATCCCAAGACCATCAAGACCAGCACCGGCGACGACATTCTGTGCGATGGCTGGTACGGCTTGGCCCGCAAGGTCCACTACTCGTGCGATGCCTTTTTTGCCATCTCCTGGGGTCTAATTTGCGGCTTCAAGAGCCCTTCCCGTGGTTCTACCCCGTCTTCTTCTGCCTCATGATCTCGCACCGTGCTCTCCGTGACATCCAGCGCTGCCGTCTCAAGTACGGCGAGTCCTGGACCGAGTACGAGAAGCGTGTCCCTTACCTGTTCATTCCTGTATGTTCTCCGCCTACCTTTTGCTCGATATGCCAAGTTTTGTGTGTCTTTACTAACAGGCATCCTACAGTATGTCATCTAATCTCTGGAAAGAGATAATACGCCGTATTATTGCAATGGCCGTACACTCGCAAACTGCGATGTTACTTTGTGGCGTCTTTGAACGTTGACATGTTCATTCTTTGTAGACACATTGCTACATTCCATCTCATGCTCTCATGCAACTGCAAGCTGCATCCGCTAGATTTCTTTCTTTTTGTCATTCTTCGCTTCTTGTATATAACATTGGAAGCATATGTCTTGTAGTATATCTGTTCTTTTATATTTGTCTTTATTTTGTTTTGTTCTGCTTTGCCCTCTGCATTGTTTGGGCTTTCATCGATCGGGTTTGTTTGGGAATCAAAAAAAAAAGCTCATTTAGATGTCCCCGTCTCACGATAATAAAAGAGAGAGAAAACAAAAACACGTGGCTTGGTATCACGAACACAGGCCTACTAATGGAACCTAAAATTCATCATATAAAACAAATCTAATCATTTTACGTCTTGTTGAGCCATGTCACCATTGCGAAAGTCGAGTCGCACCAAATGTCTATATTATCCCAGGGAAGATGAATATGCAAGAAGGCGATAAAAAAAGGAGGTGTAAATGCAAAAGGAATAGCAATGTAATGCGACAATAGTACAAATGACTTGCCGGCAGACCATTCTGGATCCTCCGGCGCAAAGACAAGATAGATTTGGACAGTGGCAAGAAAAGACAAACAAAAAAAAACAAAACCCCATTTCGGTCCAAACCTCGTTTCGTTTTCCGAAGAATAAACGGTTTCGAAAAACAGGCAGAACCTGGACCAAACTCCCCTTCCCTCACGATGGCGGCGGACCGTCGCTTTATCGTTTTCAATCGTATCCGCGTGAGGAAAAGAGGGTGGCCGTAAAATCAGTATTATAGTATCCGAGTACCTATCATTCGCTTCCCCCCTCATCCGTACACATGCAAAGACTTCGCCGAATAAGTGCTCGCGTTAGCCTGAAGTAAGCCGGCGGTGACAGAGCTGGCTCTCCCCTTATCCGTCCCCTTTGAGGTCGTTTGTGCTCGACGCTGATACGCCATCGGTAAGTGGTAGAATGCAGCAAACGAAGGCCATTTGCAGGTGTTCTACCTAGCTCGCCTGCTGGCGCAAATGTTGTCGGGTAGGTAGCGGAGCGAGTTTAGCAGACGACGTTGAGCGACGCCTTGGAGTTCATCAGAAGGGCGACAATCAGGCCGTACAGACCCAGAACCTCAGCGAAAATAAGAATCAGGATCATGCCGACGAACAGTCGCGGCTGCTGGGCAGTACCGCGCACACCAGCGTCACCAACAATGCCAATGGCGAAACCGGCGGCCAGACCGGCCAGACCGACAGCCAGGCCAGCACCGAGCTGGATGAAGCCCGTGTACAGGGCGTAGTCAGCCTGCTTCAGGTTGTCGGAAATCAGGACGGACACGACGAGACCGTAGATACCGATAATACCAGCCATAATGACGGGCACAATGTCTGTGAGGGAGAAGCGTCAGTAAGTCGCAAAATAATTTGGCGGCGGAAACGACATTCGGCTCGTTGTCGGCAGGGGTAAGAGCTCACTCTTGACGATCAGGTCAGGGCGCAGGACACCCATGGCAGCGATACCGACGCCAGACTTGGCCGTGCCGTACGAGGCACCCAGGCAGGTGAACACGATGGCGGCCGTGCAGCCCATGGCACCAAAAAAGGGCTATATCCAGACACGATATGTTAGTCCAACTGTATCCAAACTGGAAAGGTCGCGTCTCCAATTCAATATAGATAAGGGCCGTTGCGAGGGATTTTGAGCATTGATGGCAGAGAAACAGCACGTCGAAACGTCGAGCGCGAATGTCGGTGATCGTCAGATCATTGGGGCAAAGAGCAAGGAGGAACTAACCGCGTAGACGGGGCTGGAATGAGAGAAGGAAAAGTGTTAGCTTTGAAAAACGTCGGCCAAGGCAGCTATCTACGAGTTGGCGAGAAACGCGCCGAAGCTATTCGGCAGGGGCTCTGGATAGCTACAGCTTCAACAAGCACGCGTCCTCGGCCCCCTAAGCTTCCCGAAAGAGGACCTCCATCCGAGAAAGAGAGAGTAGAGACCTACCAAAGATCAGTCATGATGACGGTTGTGAGTTGTGAGGTGGATTAGATGTGAGGCAGGGAAAGGAGCGCTGAAAGAGCTGATCCGAATCAAGGGAGTGATTCGAGACGGGCGGCGCAAAATGTCAAAAGAAAGGCGACTGGAGCTGTCGAAGCGGTCGACGAATGTGCTGGGAAGCTGCGGTTGATGGTGGAGTCGATAATGGTGATGCGTTGGCGATGAAGCGATGCAGAGAGATTGCGATGCGAGATGGGAGAGAGGAAGAGAGAGAAAGCCAGAAACGAGGCCTTTTCAGTGGGCGAGGTGTTTTCCACTGTGAGTGGTTGATTGGGGAAAGGGGAGGGAGCGACTGGCAGCTAGTCCGAGCCAGGATACGCGGATAAACTATTTCGCAGTCCGCTGCTGCCTGAGCTGGACAAGATAGGGAGCGGCATCAGCGCCTCAGCGGACCCACTTATATTGCAGCGCTTCAATCCCCAAAGCAACTTCCCAATTGCACGTGGGTACGAGCCAGGAAGAAGCCCGATGAAGGTGCAGCAGCATGACGCTTCTATTGCATTGCAATCGTCGAGTGAAATTCGGGGGCATTTGCCCGCTGCGGAATTACGGAGTGTGACAATTGCACGGGACTTGAGTTCACGAGCCCTGTGCTCCTTTCCCTTTCTTTCTGTCTTGTTCTTTCCTTCTTCGCATGGCTTACACCTGGAAGGAGCGACCACTGTTCTAAAGACATTCCTGTGGATGTACGTCATTTCGTAGTGAGTTTCAGCGTGTACTCCACCAGGTCGCGCCAAAATACGTGCCATTCGGGAGTTACAGGCCTATGCCGCCTGGTACAGTGACCTACCAAACAAAACGCTAATCAATAAAAAAACGTCGAAACAAAAAAAACTATAAACCGTTTTTACCTATCCCTCTATAACGATAAGTTATAAAATTATATAAATAATACTACTAAAAAGAGAAGAGCTTAAAGAATAAAACGGTATACTTATATATTATTTAAATATTTATTATTATATTAATATATTAAGTTTAACTTAAAAAAAGAAAATATAAAAAATAAAAAGTATTTTTATATTTTAAAATATTAAAACGATTTATAAAAAGTAAAATATTTAAAAAATACCTTTATAAACTTAAAGTATAAAATAAAAACTTTACCGATTTAATTATTTTTTAAATATTTTTTTATTCTTAAATATAAAAAGAAAATAACGTAATAAAAAAAGAAAAAAAAAAAAACTTCGACTTTTTTTTAAACTATTATATCTTAACAACTATATTATTAAATTAATTAAAATTTATATTTTTAATTTCGTATTTATTATATTTACCTATATACGTATTTTTAAAAAGTGAAATACATTTATCGACTTAATATCGCCGTTTGTGCTCAATAGATTTTCACTTTAAGAAATGTTCGATTCGCGAAAAAATTAGCGTTTTGTTTGGTTGCCCACTGTACGCCGACGTCCGCCAGCGAGACAGCCGCGCGCAGACCAATTGACAAAACAGAAAACAGCGACGACATGCGCTCTGACTCGATCATTTTGTCGAGTTGCGCTCGCTCTGCCATCTTGAGCTGACACTTCTGAGAAGGATTGGCCTTCTTTATAACATCTTTCCCCGCAGCCTCACACACTCCTTTATATTCTCATCTCCTCCAACGCTTACTACGTTTCTGAGCGGCAGCAGCGCACCCAGCATCGCCCATGTGAAGATAGACGCTCGACGCAGCCTCCACCGTTTCAACAACAGTCCACCTGGACAGGGCACGCTGCCCACTCTCGACCAATATGCCTAGTCTCGCCCGGAAAGTCCTGATCTGCGCTGCAGTTGACGGCCTCATTTTACATCCCATCTCCTCTAAAAAGGACCAGCGCCCGCCTCCGTCAGTCAAGATCCGCTACGGTGACGCGGCGCTTTCGACGACATCGAGAGATCTCGCAGCCGAGGTTGCCAAGCCCAGCCCTAGCTTTGAAGCATTCGGCATTGTTGGTGAGTGAATGAACCAGCTGTTTTGTGAAGTCACATGTGGTACACAAATGCTAACCACTCTCTCCACCCTAGGCCTCATCCTTGTATCCAAATTCAGCTACCTCGTTTCGATCACCAAACGCCAGCAGGTCGCAACAATCCGTGGCAGTCCGGTCTATGTGGTGACCGAGGTTGCTTTGACGCCATGCGCCTCTTATAACGAAGCTCGGGGCTCGGTTGAGGCCACAATCGAGAGCCTGAAAGAGCAACCTCCGAGCTACATCACCGACGAGGAAGACAGCGGAAGTGAAAGCGACAGCAACAGCCACCATGCTGGCGACGAAGACATTGAAGGGGCAGTGTGGGTTGATGATACAAAACGGAAACAGTGACCCAAAAATCCAAGACGGAGAAGCGGCTGCAACCAAGCCTGTGCTGCCAGTGAAGGGCCACAAGCCAAACGACAGCATTGCACAGGATGTCATCTCCCGGAGAGGAAGTTATGGACGTTTTGCTCAAAGATGGTTTAGCCGTAGCGGCTGGCTGCAGGAGCAGAAGCGGTTGATGGGCCTGACTGGTAGCAACAAGCCTGTCGAGGTAGACGAAGAGGCAATCTCTGAGCACACTGCTGCCACCGGTACACCGAACGCCGAAACCCCGAATGCACAGGCATCTTCCGAGCCGTCACCATCCGGCACTGCTGCCACTGCCTCAAGACCTGTTAGCAATCAACCCACCAGTCCAAGGACCACAGACAAAGCCGCGATAGACACAACGTCGTCAACTCCCCCGCTGCAGCCAGCCGACCACAATAACCAGAGGACAGTGCGGCCGTCAGTCTGCTGCCCAAGCTGCTGCGCACGACACAGATGCTTTTTGGGGCATCGAGATCGTTCTACTTCTCCTACGACTATGACATCACCCGCAGTGTCATTAAGCAGCCGAAGGCGCGGTGGAACGACCTTCCTCTCCACAAACTGGTGGACACCATGTACTTCTGGAACCGGCACGCCATCCAGCCCTTTATCGATGCCGGTTCGGACGCGCTGTCCCTGCCACTCATGCAAGGCTTTGTTGGTCAAAGCTCTTTCGTCGTCGATAGCAACCCACCGCAGGTGGACGAGGGCGTCGAAGATTCCGTCGAGCTGAGTAACTTTGCATACCGGGCCGGCGCAGGGCCTTCATCACCACTGCAAGCTATGAGTGCGCGCACTTCTGCCGAGGTAGAGCGTCGGGCTTCAGAGAAACAGTTTGACGTCACGTTGATCTCTCGGCGGTCAGTGAGACGAGCCGGTCTTCGGTATTTGCGCCGCGGTGTGGACGAGGATGGCAATGTTGCCAACGCTGTCGAAACAGAACAGATCTTGTCGCCCTCTGCCGTGAACCAGATGGCTGAATCGCAGCTACTCCCATCACAGCCTTTGAGCAAAACCTACTCGTTTGTCCAGGTCCGTGGCAGCATTCCTCTATTCTGGACACAGTCTCCCTTTTCTTTAAAGCCTGTCCCGGTCATCCAGCATTCCCTCGAGCTCAACTACGGTGCCTGAAGAACCACTTTGACGGCTTTACGGCGGGAGTACGGCAGCCTGCAGATTGTCAACTTGGTTGAGAAGCACGGTGTCGAATCTGCTCTGGGAACCCAGTTCGAGAGAAGTGTGCAGAGGTACAACGATGACACGAATAGCACACCTGGGGAGACGACAATACCATTCGAGTGGTTTCGACTTCCACAGTGCCTGCAAGGGCATGAAATTTGAAAACGTGTCCCTGCTCATGGGCCGTCTGAGCAAGAAGATTGAGCAGATGGGGAGTACGGTCGAAGAGACTGGGGCAGACGCTGAAAAGACTGACGGCACCAGCAGCCCAGCCGGTACCATTGTGAGCAGTACAGGGAGCTATGGCCCTGGAATCATTGTGCAAAGGCAAAAGGGTGTGCTTCGTACCAACTGTATGGACTGCCTCGACCGCACGAATGTCTGTCAAAGCTCCTTTGCCAAGTTCATGCTTGACACGCAATTGAAGGAGCAAGGCTTCGATATGGCAGCACAGCGCGATCAGGAAAACTCTTGGTTCAACACTCTGTGGGCCGACAACGGCGATGCTGTCTCCAAGCAATACGCCTCGACGGCGGCTATGAAGGGCGATTACACGCGGACAAGAAAACGCGATTATCGTGGTGCACTCACAGACGCCGGCTTGTCACTAACACGATTTTTCAACGGGTATGTCTTCATGGTTTTTTGGGATTTTTTTTCTATTCAGATTGAGATCTAACTCTGGGTACAACAGTGTTGTCAACGACTTCTTCTTGCAAACAACAATCGATTTCTTGCTCGGAAATGTCACGGATAAGATCTTTGACGAGTTTGAGGCCAACATGATGACCAAGGATCCGGCCATGTCGATGCAAAAAATGCGCGAACAGGCAGTCGACCTCTGCCAGCGGCGCGTTGTTGCTGATGAGTCTGAGGAGTTTATCGGCGGATGGACATTGATTGCGCCCCATGACGCCGACATCAGTCTGACGACACCACCCTTTGAAGAAGTTGTTTTACTCGTGACAGATGCAGCACTGTATCTCTGCCGCTTCGACTGGAATCTGGACAAACTCTCGTCGTTTGAGCGTGTCGAACTAAGCCATATTGACAAGATCACCATCGGCACATATATTGTGTCGACGGTGTCGCCCATGCAAATGGACGAAGAGCGCAACGTTGGCTTCGTTGTGTGGTACCGGCCCGGCAGAGATGACATTATGCGGATCAACACGCGGTCGTTGTCCAGTATGCACCTGGGCGAAGGCGCCTCCGGCACTTCCGGCGAACACCCGCCATCTGCTGCCGAGGCGTTGTCGACCAGCATCGCAAGCTTCTTAAACATCCGCCCCTCGACGCCGCCCGTGAAGCGCCTTGCATTCAAGGCTCTTTACTCCGAGTCGTCTCTGGCGCCATCGGCGACGGCGTCGGTTGTCGATACTGTTGTCAAGCGGACAGAAAAAGGACCAGGTCGTGTCGATTGCGGCGGAAATTGAACGGCTCGTCCAGCTGAGCCGGCCGATCGCAGCAGGCGCAGAGCGCAAGTCGATCATTGCCGAGGGCGACATCGTATCTCTTGCGGAGGCGCGGAAGAGTACAGGGCTGTTGGGCCACCTAGGCCACTCGTTGAAGAAGCTAGTGTGGGCATAATAATAGACATACGCGAATATACGCAGCTAATGTTTTTCGGTTGCCCTTGTTTGGATCTTCTTGTGTCTCCTTTTCTAGGCTTTTATTTTGACTTGGTATCGGCACATCACTTCCGCACGTAGAGGTGGATTTGATAACGCATATCCTCAAGGCGGATGGGATATGAAAGCGATGCCGGCAAACGGTACCAGATGGCCTCGTCCTCGTGCACCTTGGTCCACGCCTCGGCATCTTGCAACAGGAATTTGTCCAGGAGCCATTTCATGGGGTACTTTCTGGCCTGTGTCCCAACAGTCATCTCTGAATAACTGCCGGGGCTATCAACAACAAGCAACACTGTGCCTGGAGGCGCGGCAGCCGTGAGCCGCAACAAAAAGGTGGCAGCCGAACCCAGGCCACCGGCCGTGAAGAGCTCATTCAGGGTGAAGAACAGAGTGACCAGTGTAGTCACTGCTCCAGACTCACCGCCACCAACCATCTTGCCCATCTCTTCGTCGTCAACTTTGAGGATGTCCCGCTGGCGGACATCCACGCCGAACCGATCTGCAGGCTCGACCAGTGCAGGCACGCGGCCTTCGGAGCGAACTTCGACCATGGAGTTGCACAGGCGATCTAAAACGCTGGCCCACGGGCCTGAATCGACAAGGGTCAGGTCACCGGCCCGAGTCGCTCCCGCCTCGCCGTTTGTCAACATAGCACCGAACGCCACGATTTCGGCAGCACCACCGCCAATGGCGACCATGCGAAGAGCTGGCTTGGTGTCTGCTTCCATACCAGTCTCCGACGCGGGGTTCCAGTGCTCCTGGACGACTGGGCTGGCGAGAATCGAGGCATAGCAAAGTGCGCGCGTTGGGCTCCAGCGCGCAGCATAGGCGTCGAGTGGCGGGATGGCTTCAGATGCCGCGTCAATGGCAAACGAAACGCTCTTCTCGTTCTTTGTGTTGTCGTCCGTTGTCTCAAGAGCCACGGTATTTGTTGGCTCGTTCGGCTTCGTTTCTGCATCGTCGACTGTGCCAAAGGCACCTGCAAAGTCCCGTTCGAAAAGAGCCTGTTTCACGGCTTGCAGGGCCTCGTTGAGACGGGGTGAGGCCAGTGCTGGAGCCAGGGCACGGCGAAAGACATCTAGCAGACCCTGCTGGAGGCTATGTGAGAGAACCTTCTGCTGGTATCCGGTCGGTGGCTTTTTGGCAGCGTCGGCAGCGTCGGCAGCATTAACCCGTGTGGCAGCGCTTGCCGCTGGGGCTTTGGATCCGGGCTTCAGATGTGGTGGCTTGTGGGCGGCGAGCTTTGAATTTTTGGCGCTGCCCGCCGAATTGGTTCCGCGAAGCCTGGGCATTTTCTTTGTTTTTGAAGCCGAAGCATACAGCATGGCCGTCTAGGCAATGCTCTGTACGGGAATTGGCCGCTTTTGGTGAGGCTCTGAGGCGCCCTGCGTTGGTTATCAGACTGTTCAGGATGAGGATGAGATTGAGGTTGATGTGGATTTTTGGATAGTTGGGATGCGTGATTCAGTAATCCGAGTTTTGGGTGGGTAAGGCACAAGGCACAAGGCACAAGCTGGTCCCTGGGCCTTGGCCAACCGGCTAACAGCCATCACAACGTCAGGGCAGTTATCTGTTGGCAGATCCAATGGCCCATCTGTTCAGTGTCTTTCAAAAGAGTAGACAATGATTCACAAGTACACGGATTTCGAGAAGTTTGTTGCTTTTCAAACTGGCAATGCGAGGCGCCCGCCCCAACAAGCACTTACACGATATGATTGTATCGGTGCGTTCGCGAGAGTCGCGCCTTCCCCCCTGCTGCCACTGCCGCCTCTCCCCGAGCCGGGTTGGGCCTGGCTGGGCGCCTCCTAAATCGGCAATCACGTCTCCATAATGAAACTAGAATAATTCTCTTAAGGAAAATGAACAAGGAGGAAAGGCAAACAGACAGCTAGCTTTTCCCGCCAACCACACGGCTCCATTTGAGCAAGTGCCCAGAGAGACGGGACGGAAGAAAAACGGCAGGCTGCTACAGCGCGCCGAGGCCTCTTTTCTGCCTTTTTTTTTTTTCTTTTTTCTTTTTTTAGTTCTGTCTTTCGTCGGGTCGGGATGCGACCGATTCGAGCTGTTTCCGATGGCAGGACCTCAAGCAGCGGTAAACCGACGAGCAGTTTCAAGTGGCCGGGCCATTGCGGCAATTACGTGCAGCGCCGCCTCGTCTCCTTGGTATTTTCACTAATTTTCACTCAATTTCTGTCAGCCTTTGGAGTGGGCGGGAGGGCAGCCAAGATTTTATGGGTGTTCTCCATCTCGCAATTTTGGGGGTCGCGCCCGCCTCGCTGCGTCGTTGACTCGCCTGTCCTTTTGACGATAGCCTCACTCGAAAGGAAGGGAACCCGTGTCAGGAGCTTTTTTTCTGCTTCCTGTGAGGAGCACTATTGTTTCTTTTCAATTTGATCCATACAGCCTCCAGCCTTGACCAACGAGACGAGACACGTTTTTGAGACATGTCACTTTACAGGGACTTGGCACCGTGGTGGCCGTGGCCAGAGCTTTCGCTGACTGAGAGCCCTGTGCTTTCCAGCAAATCATGCAGAGCTTCTGGTCGTGATGCAACGGCCATAGACGACGCCTCTCCACACACCCCTCAGCGTTTCAGGCCGTTGTACGCAATATAATGCGTACTTGTCCCTCTCTGCCTCTGTGACCACTCTGTCACTCACTGTTCAGCGGTCTCTTGTGTAAGATAAGTGGCATTGTATCATCATTCGCCACATTACCAGTGCAACGGCCGTGAACAGATCAACAAGGTGCCCGCATTCTTCTGTTATTGCACGCACAGTACTCCCCACAGCAGCCTGCTTCGTAAGATACTTTGCCTTTGTGGTCGGAACACATGCGATAGGAACAGGCGGGCATACCGCCGCCGCCGCTGCCGAGACTGTACGCCTCGTATCTCTCCTCGCGCAGGCGGTGCTTACCACACCGTGCCTTTTCCATTTATCATCTGCTCATTTTCCCATTTTCTCATGATCAGGATATGTGCCACAGCACGTGTATCTTACTATAAATGTGTACAAATACATGTATCTTACTGTGAATAGTAAGTCTTTGTAAGTGGCGACAAATTGGGCAGTTGCGAGTGAGTGTGCAGGGGGTGTGATGTGGGTGGATACGATACGCTCTCCGTAGGTGGGAGAGGCAGGTGCGACCACCGAGTGCGGCAGCGGAAAATGAGGGGCAGACTATTCCGGAGGTGCTGGATAGAGTAACCCAAGGCAAGCCAAAAAAAAAACTCGAAAAGAAAGCCCCTAGCAAACTGCTCCTTCCCTCGCCTGCCACCGCCCCCCACTGCCCCACCCCCAACAAAGGTGCGAGAGGTGCAGCATGGAAGGAAGGAGCTGGTAAGGAAAGAGCTTCCCACTTATGACAGAGGCGCATTGGCACAAAGAGGCAACTACTGCACCTGTGCCCCTCCCTTGCCGGCTCTCCTCGCCGGCTCTCCTCGCTGCTTCTCCGATCTTTCTCCATGAGTGGGGGAGGAAAAGAGTGTTATCCGCCGGCCTCGTTGCGCGTAGCTTTTCGATCCGCCGTGTTTGCCTTCCTAGCCAGTAGCCGCCACCATTGTTGTAGTGATGGCCTCAACATTCCGAGCCGTTGGATCTCGCTCAGGCCCCAGTCTCACACACCAAGATTTGCTAGCAATAGCCTGCGAGTATTAACATCAGAGGTTGTAGAGGTTGGACAGAGGTAGGTTCGGTCGTAGCTTCCTGTTTCTTTGCTTCTTTGCTCCTGAGGCGCGCTTTCCCCTCGCTGGTTCTTTCCCCCCTCAACCCCTCCACCCCAACCAGGTTGCCTGTCGTTGCCCATCCGCCCCTTCCCTAACCAAGACGAACGAAGGCAAAACAGTTATTGCGTTATATCATTTTTATTTTCTTTGGGTCCCTTTCCTTCCTGCTGTTTTAAGTGTTTTTTATTGGGTCTCGTCTCGTCTCCTGCCGCTTTCCTTTCCTTCTCTCTCCTTCCCTCTTTACTCTTCTCAACTTTTCCTACATTCTCTTTCTCTGGGGTTTTCTTCTCCTTTACTCTTCTTCCAACCCATCTCCAACCCACTTCTCAAGCTTCCAAAACCCCAATTGACAACTCGCACACACAAACCGCCATCATGGGTTTCACCGAAGTTGACCAGCAGGCCGTGAACACCATCCGTATTCTGGCTGTAAGTTGCTCTCCCCAATCCTGCCTTTTGCCCCGCCCCCTCACCAGTTTTACCCTGGCGCGTCCCAATTTCTTATCGCGGCCTCACTTTTGGGGCAACACGCGCATGGAGCGAGAAGCTTCTCAAGACTGTTTGACAAGCTTCTGAGCCTCTAATGGAGCTTGGTCTTTCTGCGGGCCATTGTTCAGCCTTCATTTGGTCGTTTTCCTCGACTTGCTCGACCCCTCAGCCCTGCCCAAACATGACATCATTATGACCTCTTTAGAGTCTTTTCATCCGATCAGCTTTATTGACGCTTTCTCTCCTTCTCTCCAGGCTGATGCTACCGCTCATGCCAACTCCGGTCACCCCGGTGCCCCGATGTAAGTTGATTTGTGCCGTTTGCCACCCCCCTCCCCCTCTTTTGAAAATAATCGGTTCGGCCGATCTGTCCAGTTTCGGCCGATTTCTGTTAGACGGGAGCCGCAATTTATTTGCCTCGCTTGCCGGCAATCAACTCGCCGCAGCGCGGGGCGTTTGTCCCTCGTGAAACAACAAAGAAAACTAGACAAAACAGCCAAGGCAAGCAAAACAATCAGGAACGAGCATGGCTAACCAATTGTGTGTACAGGGGCATGGCGCCGGTCGCCCAGGTTCTCTGGAACAACATCATGCGCTTCAACCCCAAGAACCCTCACTGGCTGAACCGCGATCGTTTCGTCCTCTCGTACGTTTCACAATCCCTCTTTTAGGTGCCAAAATGCTCTCTTGTGTTGGTGGCGTTGTTGGCAAGCTCCAGCGAGCTTTTTGCTAACATAATCACACAGGAACGGCCATGGCTGCATGCTCCAGTATGCTCTGCTGCACCTGTACGGCTTCGGCCTGACCATTGATGACCTGAAGGCTTTCCGCGTAAGTTTACCTGCTCAATATCACTCGGGGCAAAAGCGCCGGCTTGTTCAGCTTCTGACAACTCCCACAGCAAGTCGACAGCATCACCCCGGCCACCCCGAGGCTCATGACACCCCCGGCATTGAGGTCACCACCGGCCCTCTTGGCCAGGGTATCTGCAACGCTGTCGGTCTGGCCATTGCCCAGGCTCAGACCGCCGCCACCTTCAACCGTGACGGCTTCGACCTGGTCAACAACTACACCTACTGCTTCCTGGGTGATGGCTGCTTGATGGAGGGTGTCTCCGGCGAGGCCTCGTCTCTGGCCGGTCACCTGCAGCTCGGCAACCTGATTGCCGTCTACGACGACAACCACATCTCCATTGACGGCGACACCAACTGCGCCTTCACGGAGGACGTTGTCAAGCGCTACGAGGCGTACGGCTGGCACGTCATCGTCGTCGCTGACGGCGACCACAACCTTGAGGGCATCTACGCCGCCATCAAGGAGGCCCAGTCCGTCAAGGACAAGCCCACTCTGATCAAGCTCCGCACCATCATTGGTTTCGGTTCTCTGCAGCAGGGCACCCACGGTGTCCACGGCTCGCCCCTCAAGGCTGACGACATCAAGCAGCTCAAGGTGAAGTTCGGCTTCAACCCCGAGGAGAGCTTCGCCGTCCCCCAGGCCGTCTACGACCTGGCCGCCAAGAAGATTGCCGAGGGTGCCGCCGCTGAGAACGAGTGGAACTCGCTGTTCGCCAAGTACGCCGAGAAGTACCCCGCTGAGCACGCCGACCTGGTCCGCCGCCTGAAGGGCGACCTGCCCGAGGGCTGGGAGAAGAGCCTCCCCGTCTACACCCCCGCCGACGCTGCCGTTGCCTCGCGCAAGCTGTCGGAGATTGTCCTCGGCAAGGTCGAGGAGGTCATTCCCGAGCTTATTGGTGGCTCGGCCGATCTGACTGGCTCCAACCTGACCCGGTGGAAGGGCGCCGTCGACTTCCAGCCCCCCTCGACTGGCCTGGGCGACTACTCTGGCCGCTACCTCCGCTACGGTGTCCGTGAGCACGGTATGGGTGCCATCATGAACGGTCTGGCTGCCTACGGTACCCTGATCCCCTACGGCGGTACTTTCCTCAACTTCGTCTCGTACGCTGCTGGTGCTGTCCGTCTGTCGGCCCTGTCGCGGGTCCGCACCATCTGGGTCGCCACCCACGACTCCATTGGTCTGGGTGAGGACGGCCCGACCCACCAGCCGATTGAGACCCTGGCTCACTTCCGTGCCCTGCCCAACTGCATGGTCTGGCGCCCGGCCGACGGCAACGAGACGAGCGCTGCTTACTACGTCGCTCTGACCTCCAAGCACACCCCCAGCATCCTGGCTCTGTCGCGCCAGAACCTGCCCCAGCTCGAGAACTCGACCATTGAGCACGCCATCAAGGGTGGCTACGTTGTCCACGAGGACAAGGACGCCGCCATCACCCTGGTCTCGACCGGTTCCGAGGTCGGCATCTGCGTTGACGCCATCAAGTACCTGGCCGAGAACCACAACCTGAAGGCCCGTGTTGTCTCCATCCCCTGCTTCGAGGTCTTCGATGCCCAGTCCAAGGAGTACCGCCTGAGCGTCCTGCCCGACGGTATCCCCTCGCTGTCCGTTGAGGTCATGAGCACCATGGGCTGGGAGCGCTACACCCACGAGCAGTTCGGTCTGAACCGCTTCGGTGCCTCTGGCCCGTACAAGGATGTCTACAAGAAGTTCGAGTTCACCCCCGAGGGCATCTCCAAGCGTGCCGTTGCCACCGTCGACTTCTGGAAGGACGTCCCCAACATCCGTTCGCCCATCAACCGTGCCTTCCAGCAGCTCGTCTAAGCGCTCTCGAGGGAGAGAAGAGAAGTACCAAAACAAGAAAAAAAAGTACCAAGCACTGGCTTCGTCTGGTCTCGGCTTAAGGCACCTGGTTTTGTGCAATTGATGTTTCCTCATGTACCCAAATTTTGATGCTTTTTTTCGTTTTTCATTTTGACATGTTCCTTTGTCGGCGGCTTTCGTAATATACACCACATCTAAAGTAGGCACATAGATAGAACCCCCCTGAAAAAATTGATGCAGGTGCTTTTTGTCTGCCAACATAAACCGATAGTCCGATACCAGAAACCCCATTGTCAGGTCATTTGCCTTGCCCTTTTTATCGTAGAAGATATGTACATTTTAAGCTTGTATAAACATGAGTACGGCCGCAAGTCGGACGGCCATTTCCCTTCCACCGCTCCCCCTCCTAGTCATCACGATCTCTCCCATTGCCTCCATTACCTCCGGTTTTGTGCAGCAAGCTCCTGCTGCACAGCCAGTCCCACGCGTTCTAACCGAGCAGTCGCCCGCCGCGCATCTCCCAACGACTGCGCATCCGGTGCGGCAACCAGTCCGAGAAGCAACGGTGCACGGCCACCTGCCGCGTCCTCGGCGTCGTCGTCAAGGTCGCTGCAGTTGTCGATGTCGCCATTGTCGTTGGTCCCCACTTGGTTCCCCGATCCTTGTCCTTGTCCTGGTCCTGGTGATGCTCCGGATGGCTGCAAAGCCTGCTGCAGGGTCTGCTGCAGGGCCTGCTGCTGGCGCTGCCGGCGCCGCTGCTGCCGCGGGTCCAAAAAGCTGTCAATGACCACACTGCCCGTGCTGTACGTCACCACAATGTGCTCCGGCGGCGTCATTCCCAGAGCAGCCAGCAATGCCGCCGACGAGCCGTCGGGCCCGTCCACGTCCGACGCCCGTGGCATGTCAGCACCAAGACCCAGCCGGGCAGCCGCATCCCGGGCGCGGAGCGCCGTGGCCGCTAGGTCGTCCAACGCCGCTGCCCGCTGCTGGCGGGTGGGCTTTGTCCTTGTGGTGCCGTCGGATGTGACAATGGCATTCTCCTCACCATGCTGGGCTTCGTCGTCATCCTCGTCCTCCTCGTCTCGGCCCCGTCCACTGGCCGACGAGACAATGGGCGTCCGGGTGTGGTCCGTCAGGTGGATGGCCAAGTCTGGGAATTGGCGTGGCAGGGCAGCCATTGTTCCTTTTTGGTATATATATAATATATATGTATATATATATATATGCGGAGTAATAGTATTGTATGGAGAGGAATAGAGAGGGAAGCCAGAGGAGGCACGGAGTGGAGTGGAGAACCGAAGAAGGGGGGTCAATCGTAAGGGGCAAAAGAGAGTCCAAGATTGGGTTTTTTTCCTTTGGCCTTGTGGTTCGCTTACGCCTGGTCCTTTTGTTCGTTTTCGTGGCGTCTTTGAGGGTTGCCCTATGGATATGGCAAAATATGATCTGAGAGAGGGATTGGCGTTGTAGGCAATGTAGAAGAGATGCTTGGTATCCAATGGAGCGAGGTGTGATGAGGAGAAGAAAGTAAGGATCGTCCAGATTATGGGATCATGGAAATCCTCTTTATTATGTCGTCCTTTGTTGGGGAAAGGGATTTTCTTCGTCGTTGTTCCAGCCCAGGATTTACCTCTTTCCTCTTTTCTTTCAAGGGTTGTCGCAAAGCCGGGGAAAGAACGTCTTTGTATTCTATTCAGTGCCGCTTAATTCGGCTGCCAACTTTTTTTTTCTTTGGCCCCCTTTCGCTTTGTTCGCGGGGCAAGTGCGCTGGAAAATGGGATGGAAGGTGCGCATACTCCGTAGGCGGCGCGAGGAAGGAGAGAATGAGAAAGAAGAGAGCGGGGGAAGGAAGTTCAGTCCACGCTAACACATGGTCCGGGTTTGCATGCTTGCATGTTCTTGGGCGATCCACTGCCTGGGGTCCAGCGTGCATGCGCTGTATGACGCCCCAATGATCAGTGTGCGAATGAAAGCACCGCTTGCGCAGTGCTGACCTTCTTACTGTATTTTGCATGTATTACTTGCGCTGCGAAGCTTGTGAGACCAAACGCATGCAGCAAGCCCAGAAACGCGCTAATCGCTCTTGCCCCACAATTACGTGCCGTCCGCCGCTGGGAGCAACTTGAAGAAGGTGCTACTGAACTGTGCTGCAGTGCAGCTTCCCAGTGATTGCTAAGAAGGAAGCTCCCTGCCTTCCCCTTTTGAGTGACGTGTTTAGAAGCCAAGGGCGCTACAACTTGCCAGCTCGAAACAGCTCGAAACAGCTTTCCACGCATTCACAAACATCACTTGCACAATCAATTCGATCTCAAAAACCAGACGACATTGTGTTCCTATCGATTTCCGCCTTCATTTTTAAAGTTCTGATCTGCAGACTGACTCGATCATACACCTACATACGGTACCCCGAAGCCTTTGCCCGTCCACAAACAGCCCACCATGGCCGACGAAGACAAGGCCAAGGCCGAGAAGCTTGCGGCGGCCAAGAAGCGCGTCGAGGCTCTCAAGAAGAAGAAGCAGACTGGCGCTACAGCTGGTGCCTCCGGAAAGAAGGAGAAAGGTGCCAAGAAGGACAAGGCTGCTAGCGACGCAAAGGCGGTAGAGGACGAGGAGGCCGAAGAGCCGGCCGCAGAGGACGGTAAGGAAGAGGCTGAAGAGGAGACAAAGGAGGCGACGGAGACGAAGGAGGAAGACACCACAGAAAAGGCCGAAAAGACCGACACAGCAGGGAAGAGCGACAAAAAGAAGAAGAAGAAGAAGGGCAAGAAGGACGATAAGGAAGAGAAGGACGACGAGAAGGAGACCGAGGAGAAAAAGGAGAAGGAAGAGAAGGACGAGAAGGACGAGAAGGACGAGAAGGACGAGAAGGACGAGAAGGAAGAGAAGGCCGATGCCGTTGAGGAGAAGGACAAAGAGGAGGCGATTGACGAGACAAAAGACAACGAAAAGGATGATGGCAAGGACGAGAAAGACGATGTCGTCGGCGAGCCGGCCTCTCCCAAAGCCGCAGCACCCTCCCTGTCCGAGCAGTCGCGCCTACGGTCCGCCTCATTCCGCCAGGGCGGTCCTCTCAGCCCCAGTGCTGACGGCGAGACTGCTGCTGACATCTACCGCAAGCAGGCCTCGCGCATTGACGAGCTCGAGCGCCAGAACAAGCGCCTGTTGAAGGAGAATGCCGACGCCGAGAAGCGCTGGCAGAAGGCCGAAGATGCATTGGCCGACGCCCGCGACGGTGCCAGCGGCGACTCGTCTGAAGTAGCAAAGCTGGTGAGTATCTCTTGCTTTCCCAAAAAACGACTGATTCGACTTCTTGCTAACCTATGCCATTCTAGAAATCCGAAATTGCTGCCCTTACGCGCCAGAACACCCAACTTTCGGCCCGCTCCAACACCCGCCACGGGTCCTCGCCCTCGATGAGCGTCAGCTCCCCACCAGCATCCGAACTCGAGGCACAGCTCAAGTCCAAATCGCAGACGATTGAGACAATGGAGCTGGAGATGTCTCGGTTGCGTGCACAGGTCGAACGGCTGTCCGTGGGCGGCGCAGGTGGTGACGGTGATGATAACGAAGAAGGCGGCTTAAATGGCCACACGCCAAAGCACGGCCGCCAGGAGCAGGTTGCCGCGCTCGAGGAGAAGCTAGAGCGTGCCGAGAAGGTTGCCGGCACGGCTCAGCGCGAGCTGTCTGAGCTGAAGCGGAACCTCGACCGCACATCGGAAAAGGCCGTTCGCGAGGGTAGTGCCCGGTCGAGCGCCGAGACCAAGCTCAAGGCGCTAGAAAAGGAGACCGAGGACCTGCGCACCGAGCGTGACGAGCTGACCAAGAAGGTCGAGGGCCTTGAGAAGAAGGCCACCGCCCTCACAACGCTGCACAAGGAGCACGACGCACGAACACAGGCCCTGCGTCGTGACAAGGAAAAGGCCGACAAGGACTTGGCCGAAGCTCGCACACGACTTGAGCGTGTCGAGGCCGAGAACCTGCGGCTGCGCAAGACTGACGCACGCGACGGCGGCGGCACCGACGACGAGCACCTGGACGAGCTGCTCGCCAGCTCTCCTGAGGCCAGCGAGCGCATCGAGCAGCTGGACCGCCGTGTGCGCGAGCTTGAGGCCGAGAACACGGACCTGCGCTCGGGTATCTGGCACGAGCGCCGGAAGGAGCTGCAGGTGGGCCCCGAAGATACGCCCCGTGGTGCTGGCGGCCGTCACTTTAGCGACGTGGATCTGTCACCCATGGGTGGCGCCAGCGGCAAGAAGGGCCGCACTGGCTCGGTGAGCGGTGGCGGCGCTCTGGGCGACTTCTTCTCTGCCCTGACCGGTGGCGGCGGCGGCGGCGGCGGCGACCACTCGCACCACGGCCATGCCCACGACGATGACGGCTTCCTCGAAGACGACGATGACATGGACTTCGACGAGGAGGCGTTCCGGCGGGCACACGAAGAAGAGAACCGGCAACGGTTGGAGCGCGTGCGGGAGGCCAAGCGGGCGCTCAAGAACTGGGAAGGCTGGCGGCTGGACCTGGTCGAGAGCCGGCAAGGCGGTGCCGAGGGCATCGGCCCGATTTTTGAGATCTAAGACTTCAGGTCGGGGTTACCTACTGGAGTTGAGTGTACGACTAGAGTTCTAGGCGTTATTGTATTTCTTTTACTGCAGTACTCGGTAGTGGTTTAAGGCCCACTTCGACATGAATTTGTCGGTGGCAATGAAGCAATGTATGGGATAGAGAGGTTTCTTGGACTGTGGGAAGCTAATTATATCACGGCATTTCGAAAAGTGCTTGTTTCATGTTCTTCCAGGATATCCATATAGTGTACATAATTTTGTTGGTATGCTCTTTATTAGATACTATACAATCTTATACACGTATATGAGGAGAGATATGGAATTTGAGAATTCGCAACTTCGTGATATACATGACAAAAATAGGAAAAGAGGAAATTGAACAGCGAGATGGGGGCAATCAGAAGAGCAAAGCAAGGAAAAGGATCCCATGCAGGTGGAGGTGAGATTCAAACTTCATGGAGAGTTATGAGAGAAAGATATATAGGTGGACCAGGAGATACATAATAGAGGGCGAGTATCATGATAATCTCGTCAAGGACCAGGAAATTCAGAGGAAAGAAAAGTGAAAAGGAACATCGATAAGACAAAAAAATAAAATGCCCGGAACACGAGACATCATGCAATAGCCTTGCCCTTTCTCGGCCATGAAAACCCAATTAGCCAACCTATCTATCCTACCGACAACCTAAGCAAATCTAAATAGAGGGGAATATGATCACATAACGAAACGCCTGTCTCGAGCTGTTGGACAGATGCCCAGTCGTAAATACAAAAGTAGAGATGGTGTAATGAGTTGAACAAAGAACAGGACGCCGTTTCCATGCATGCATGCCCCTGTGTACAAAAGGTATAGGTATACCATGTTGTCCTGCCCAATATAGAAAGTAGAAAGGAAATCCGGATAATAATTACAGAAAGAGGGGATAGAAAACAAACAAAAGGCTCGCTAACGAAAAGAGGGTGGCGTCGGAAGTACAGGCTTATGGAAGTCCAAAAGATACAGGGTGAGGGAGAGAAATCTAGAGAAGAGAAAAGAGAGTTGAAAAAAAGCGAATCAGATCGCAGGCGGGGAAGCAGCAGAGCCGAGGACATCGTCGAGATCCGGCTGCTGCTGGGTCTGTTGCTGTTCGTTTTGCTGCTGCTGCTGCTGCTGCTGCTGCTGCTGCTGCTGCTGCTGTTGGGCCTGCTGCTCCTGATGCCGCTGGTTGAGCTGATTTAGCTCCTGCTGTGCGGCGGCGGACCGCTGCAGAGCAGCAATCTGTTGCATCATCGCCATGGTATGGCGCTTCTGCATCTCGACCTGCCGCCGCAGTTCCTCGTTCTCGAGCCGCACGCGCTTCATCTCTTCGCGCAGGTCCTGGCTTGCGCTGCTACGGTGCCCGTTGTGGCTACCGTAGTCACCGAGCTGTCCGAGACCGTTCTCGTCAACCACATCATCCTCGTCGCCCATGAGAGAAGAAGCTGTCCGCTTGCGGCCGCGGGGCAGCAACAGACCGAGGCTCTCCATCGTCTTGGCATCGTCGTTGTCGTCGGAAAGCAGCGAGGGCAAACTAGCAACCGCGTTGGCCGCCGCCGCGGCCGCAGCTGCTGCGGCAGCAGCGTTGTTATTGCTGTTGTTACTGTTATTGTTGTTGGCGTTGGCGTTGGTGTTGGCGTTGGCGTTGGCGTTTTTGTTTCCGCTGGGACCAGCATCGGCGCTCTGAGGAGGGCTATTCGGCAGAACAGCAGCCAGGGACCGTATCACGTTCATGCCAAGCAGGCCATTGTTCTGGTTGAGAAGAGAGTCGGCCGTTGCGTTGCTGCCGATGATAGGAAGGGCTGTGGTCGTGCCGGAAGGCAGGTTGAGATGGACCCGGCGCATGTGCTCGTTGAGATTCTCCTGCCGTGAGAAACCCTTTCCCGAAAAACGCTTGCAGGTCTGATACGGGCAGTGAAGAGGGTTCCGCGGTCCGCCATGCTCGCCGTGAACTTCACGCTCGTGGCGAAGCAAGCCGCCAGAGTATGTGAAACCAGGCAGCTTTTCACAGCCATCAAAAACGCAACGGTACGGGCGCTCATGCTTGTCCATGTGCTTGTTGTACTCGCACTTGCGGCCGAACTGCTGTGTCTCTTCGGTGCAGTCTGGCCACGTGCACTGGTACAGGCCCTGGCTGTTCTTCTGGACGTTACGCTCGGGCTTTGGGATCGGCTTGACGCGGAAAGTACCGTTGGTGGGGCCGGGCGATTGCGACGAGGTACCCTTGATGGACAGTGGCGATGTCGGTGCGAGCGAGGCAGGCTGGAGTGTCTGGCCGGCGGATGTGCCGTGCGAGTTGTGCCGTGATGCCAGTTCTGTGGCTATCTCTGCGGCGGCAGCGACCCGCGCGGCCTCGGCCTCGGCGACTGCAATGTTGGCGGCAGCCGCAGCAGCTGCTGCTGCTGCTGCGGCTGAGCTCATGTCGGATGATCCTGCCAGGCCGTGGCCTGTGTTGTCTCCTACACTGTCATCGCCCACAACAACGTCGTCGACGCCGAGGTCTGTGTCGTCATCGAGAAGAGACGGCTTGCTAGAAGCCAGAATAGACTGTTCAGGTGGGTGGTAGCTAACAGCGACAGCAGCCGCAAGGTCGTTGACATCGTCAACGCCGTGCATCACAGAAGCCTCATTGTGGTCGTCAGTCTCGTCGTACCGGTCGACTTCATCATCAGCCTGATCGATGTTGGGATAGCTTTCGTCCTGGAGAAAGGAGCGGTGCCTGGACTCAAACACGATGCTCATGGCGGCGGGTTGAAATGTATCAAACCAACTAAAAAAATAAAGATAATGAGAACGATTGGAAGGTGGAAGGTGCGAATGTAAAAACGAGGTGATGACGTTCACGCAAAGTCGGCGACCAGTGAGAATGTCCGATCCACCAAGCTGCCAACCAAAAGCGATGCGGATATGGGGCAAGGGGAGTAAATATAGTTGGCGATCAAGGATGGCGTGCGTGAGTGTGTGTGTGAGAGAAATGTAAGAAAATGTATACAAAAAGTTAAAAGCTGGGTGTAAAGAGTAAGCCGTAAAAGTTGTGCAGTAAAAGATACGGAAAGGGGAAGAGTGAGAAGAGTGCGTGACGTGAATCGTCTGCTCGGACGTCCAGGGCACTTAAAACCGTTGTGATGACAAAAAAGAAAACGCGCAGATGGATGCCAGACGTCCAGCACTTCAGCCCGACGCGACGTGCACCGACCTCGTCGTCGTGAATGCGCTTCTCGTAAAGCCCGCTTGCTGATCGACTATGCGACCGTCCCCAAAAAGGCTCGAGATAGCTCGAAAACCGTCTTTCTGTGATATTGTGGCTCTGGATTTTTGCACTTCTTCGCGAGGCAGGTCAGATCTGAACGAACACGCGGGTTAAAAGGTCAGCTTTGTGTCCGAGGCGCTGCCAGCAGTGAAAATAGACCAAATGGGCTTTTCCCGTAGCAATGAGCTGCTTGGTGCTTGCGGTGGTGTGGTCTTTGGGCGGCGGTGTTTGGGTGGTGTTGGTGATAATGTGGGAGCCTGAGGTTGTAAATGTTACAGGAAAGGGAAAACAAGGCATCAATTTCTTTCTCAGTGTAGGATTTTCGTTTTGCGTCGGGAAGGAGGGAAAGTGGGTAAGTGCGGACGGAGACGGAACAGGAGTTGCTTTTGGTGTATTGTTGTGGCGTCGTCGCGCCTTCCTGAAGACCGCCACTGCCAGGCTAACCGCGTCGACGTGGGACGATTCGTCAGCAGCGGGAAGGAGCAAACGAACTTGGCTTGTAAGAGAGAGGGTAACGTGACCAAAATGAGTCAAAATCGCAAAGAGAGGCAAGCCACGCACAGCCCCCAATTAAAAGGGTGGGCCAGGCTTCAGGCCTTGGGCCTCAGGCGGTTAGGCGGTAGGCCCTCAAAAGCGATGTCCACTGGGGGTTGTGTCTGCCTAAGCCTTCAGGGGGCAAAGTCGGCAACGAAACCTTACATAGACAACGCGCCAACACTGCCTAGCAATTTGACGACTACAATGCGTAAACCTGATGAAAAGGAGGGCGGCCTTTCCCAACAATCGAGCGGCGAATTCAAGTGGAAAAGCGCAAACGCAATTGAAGGAAAAAGAAATCGGGGCAGTGACTCGAAAGAAAGGAGGAGAAGTGCTAGGTAGAACAAAGGTGTGAAAAAATTCACCAACTGAATTATTTGCCTCTCAAAAGGGCAGCCAATGTTGACTGTAAACTTCCTGATGCCGGCGGCCTCGGGTGAACAAGGACCGTTTTCTGTTATGTTGTGCTCTGGTCCGCTTGTCAGACACGTCACAATCAAGCCAGCCACTTGTTCTTGTTATTTTGGGTGGCGGTTGTCGTAGAGCTGGGCTCGGGAGGTTGCGTGTTTCCCGTCTTTGTTGGGGCTGTGAATATGTTTGCCTTGGGCGTTGAGGCAAGACTGGCAGGGTATCGTATTTCGTTTTTTGATGATATTGCTGCTGGTGCTGATGCTGATATTGCGGACAATGCTGATGATTGTTGCTGCCAAAAGGGACGGAAATTATCTCTGAGTTCTGGCTATTTCTCTTGTCTTGATTTCCAATATGCTTCATCTCGCAGTTGCACGAGAAGACCGGTGGAGATGCCTTGATTTTAATAGTCGAGAGGATGAGAATGGCCGACAGGCTCTTATGGTGTTAGACAGCAAGAAGGCTCCAGGCAGAGGCACAAGCAACCCCTTGGCTTTGGCGACACGGCCAGCTTTCCTTGTGCTCTCCACCCCCAAGTGGGGAGGCTATCGATGGGGTGATCTGAGAAGGCTTTTTTTTGGTTTGTTTTAAATGCCCTGTGTGCGTCGTAGTGCCGGTGACTCATGAAGACGTTGGATTTCTCACGCAATGCAAGGTACACTCTATAGTTTGGCGTTTCTCTTCTTCGCCATTTGACTTCACTTTCTTCTTGTTTTCTAGCCTCGTCTTTCAGCCTTCCCCCTGTGTGCTTTGACGCACCGGCACCACATTGACGCAGAGCTATCTCGGGCCTGAATGTCGGGCCTCTTTCTGCCTCACGGCCATTCCCTCCAGCTTCGGCTAGCATCTCTTGCTCTTTCTATTTGTTGTCATTTTGTGAGGCGACCGTTGGGTGTGAACAAAATCTAGCTGCCACTGTTCACCTGATATCAGGCTTTGCGGCCGTGCTTGCCATCGCCTTTATATAGCTTCATTCGCTTATACACCCTATATACACACTTTCACATACCTTTCAGAACCCTGCACAAAGATTCACGCACTTTCAAGAGCATATTGTCACATGCGGTCGTCTCATACAGCAGTTGCATTTGCCACGAGGCTCCGATTTTATGTCGGTCTTCCCTCCTACACTGTCAAAATAGCTCAACGGCTGCTTAAACTGCCTCATACGGATTAGGCAGCAGGCACTCCCGTGGCACAGTTGGGAAGATCGGTGTTGGACAGCATCCGCAAAGTTGGCTAGCTTTGCGATTGCCCAGGTGTAGCTTTGTGGGCTATTTCGTGCTATTGTCCTTCAATCAATATTTTTTCTCCATTTGGTATACGACATGGACGTGCTGATTATCCAGCCCTATGAGCAGCACCCAACGCTGACTGTCTACCGCCGAGTCACGAAGACACATAAGACTGCAGCATGATCCTGTTCCTTTGCGCCTGGTGGTGTGCTGTGACGCCCCTCTGTCGTGTCTGTGCCCTGAATGTGTAAAAAATATACAAATAAACATGACAGAAGTCAGCCGCACCTAGTATACACTTTCCCGTGCTCGTGTTTACATCTTCATCACTTTTCTTGGCGTCTCTTGAGATGTACTTTTTGAGAGCACACGAGAAAGGCAACAGCCATACTCTTTGCGACAAATGTCCGCTGGTTTAAGGCAGCAAGGCGCATGAACTTTGGCCAGATGTCGTCTTGATGTTTTTTTTTCGGTGCCGGTGCTGTCGTCACGACTTGTGATGGAGGGTCGAAAAGCAATAACATAGGTTAAATCTCAGCGAATAATTTAGTCTCTATTTTTTCAGGAGTTTTAATTGCTCAACTTCTGCCCCTATAGAGTCTTCCGACCGCTCCTTGAGCACCATTGGACCTGAAGCCTTCCATCACAGCCATGAATAGCGAGTCCCAACCTTTATTTTGTATCCACACCTATCCCTCTTTCCTGTACGTACGCATACGTTGTCTTCCTTTAACCTACGCCCCGACTTTTTACCTGATAAGAGCTGTGCGCACTCCACAACCGACCTCGAGGTGAGGCCAACACGCAAGTCGCTCCTGGCCGTCGTGGCAGCCTAGTCTCTCCTTCCCAAGTCATGCCCCTCACTTTGACACAATGCAACACCAGATGAAGTCTGCGTCGTACTCTACCTGTTGCTTTGTGAGATTATAATGCTTCATAAAGACTGGTGACGCCTTGTTTTTCAAGGGACAAAACAAACAATCAGTCCGTCTTCAGAGGTGCACTTTGCGTGTAAGATTCAGCACTGTATCGTACAAGTCAAGCTCTGAGCCAATCATCGCCATCCAGCTCCACAATAGTGACCCAAAGAGGAAGGAATGGCAGGGTTCGGGGCCTTGCTTGTACTCAGTAAGGTCGCTCTTGCCCAACCAATCTGCAATCTTGCCTTATTTGCATTTACCTTGTTTCTATTTGTGACTCTCTCCCTTTTCTTTTCCCTGTCTACTTTTTTGACTGATGTTTTAGCCCTCGTCAATCTCATCCACTCCTTCACCTCCATGCGCCTTCAATGCTGGTGAAACTATCCAATGCACGGCCTCAAGCGAATTTGGCTGGCTGGCCTCGGCAGCGCCACGTCCAACCAAACCGCCTTCGGATGGACTTTGGTTGGCAGCACTACCATCCACAATGCCTGGCCAGTACAGTTCGAGTAAAGCGTAAAATCTTGGATATTCAATCCCCTTTTTCAAGTCTGTACGGCCTCTTGATTGATCCCTGTCGCACGGCTGAAAAAATCAAAGAAATCTCCACGAATGACTTCAGATGAGGCACAAGGCAGAGAAATGAACTGGTCGCCCATGGATGCGTCGATGCTACACAGTGATTGGTCCTGTCGTCATGTCCAATTATTGGCCAGGCACAGGCTTTCCGCACCATCCTCTTGCACGTGGGCAAATAGCAAAACCATGGCCAATGAGTCGACGCGAGAGGCCATCACGAAGGCAGTCTTGTGTGCAAGCAACCAAAATGTGGCAGTTGAACCTATTACTAAGCACGGATGCCTCGTCGCTGAAACATGGCTTGAGGGCGGAGATAAACCAGCACGAGGCTGATTGATAAGGTTACAATATCTTGACATTCTGGCATCAGGGGCCGTCGTAGCTCAAAATGGGATCCATCGCGAAATTGCAACCGGATAAGTGATAGGCAGCATGCAGACACTGAACAGTGGGGAGGGATATGGAATACCCTGTGGCCTTGGAAAACTTCGGGTATCTAACGAAAGCGTATCTAGTGTATGATCTATCTGTAACAGCAGCATTTTTTTTTAATACGGGAAAGAGAATCGGAAAACAGGAAGAAATAAAAGTGAGCAATACTGGACATATTTATAACCCAAGAGAAAACAACAAAACAAAAGCCACGAAGTCAATAAAAAATGCCAAAAAAATAAACAGTCGCCCGGCGCACATGACAAAGACTCACAAGAAACAGCTCAAATGATGGCGTCATCAGACCATTGTTGATCGTGACAGAACCCACGGTCGAAAAGGCGGTAAGGGGTTTAAGAGCGTGCCAGGCAGCTATGGAAAGGTCTGGCTGAAGACACCGAAGTAGCAACGAAGAGAGAGGACAAAGAAAAGGCTACAACCAATCGACGACGGCGACTCTGCCGATCTCCCGCCCCGGCGAAGACAGCCATTCGCAAGGCAGCATTCCCGTGTTGGCAAGCTTGGCTTGGTCTGTGCCCAGAGCTCTTCGGAACGATCACGAGCACCTCGTCCGGTGAAGTTTCTCCGCATGTGCTGCAGGCGTGAGACGCGTTGTCGTCTGGGCGAGACTTGCAGTGTGGAAGTGTCCATGGGCGGATCGAGGTTGATGGCGCCGGGCCCCTCAATGGGACCTTCCCCGCCAAATATGGCCCGAAGAGGCAATCGAAAACGGCTCAGTGCCTTGACAACAAAAGAGGCAGGCACGAGCGAGCGCACGCTTTGTGTTCTTCGAGACTCGTACGCCGCACCTTCTGTTTCCATTTATTAGATTTATTAGAGCATGCCCTTTCCTTCCCTTTCTGGCAATTGTCCCTTCGTATCTTTGGTCTTTTTCTTTCTATTCTTTGGCCGTCACTGCCCGTCTCTGGGTTAGAGAGCGAAACGGTTAAACCCACCAAAAAAATCATCTGCAACAAATCAGATCATTTTCGCGTGCAAAAAGCACCTAGAAGTGGAGAAAAAAGACAAGCTTAACGAATCAGAGGGCTTAAATAGCTATAAAACTGGGGTGCGCCAACCAATTAGCGTTATAAAGCTCGAAAACCCACGTTAAATTAACGGAGCCAATAATAAGGGTCAAAAGCGTTAGAATTGGAGCAACAGTGGAGTATTGGAGACCAATGGGAGGGCTTCGCGCAAACTTCTTCGTGGTACCCGTACCTTAAGAAGAAGACTGTTTTGCTCTGGGTGTGGGTCCGTCTGAATCGACCCTGCGCATGGAAGGCAGCATCGGCAACGATAGCTTTAGAAGCAACCGGGACGTGCTTGCCAGCAGTTGCGATAGCGCGGCAATCCCGAACCCCCGCCATTATCTAGCGCAAAAGGTACTAGCGATGCCGCGATATCGCCGAAAGGAGGGCACAAAATGCAGCAGTGCACCACATGGCCCCAACAAGCCCCAATTAGCGGGGGAGGGAGCACACTGAAGTCGACATGTGCCGCTGATTTCGACAAGTTACAGGCGGTTATTACAGGCCTTTTAGAGTCTCGCAGTCTCAAGATGACATCACAAGTACCGGAAGGACCCCCGCCTTTGCACCTTCCTGTGAGCTGTGTCTGCGGGTTATCAGTCGCGACTTCCCGTGCTATTACAACTACACTCGCACCTTCCTAGAATCTCTGTATGACCGAGCGTGAGAAGAGAAAACAGGTAGAGGAGCATCTCTCGATCTCACGGACTATTACGTCCCAATCTTGTAACCACAATTGCTCCCAGAAGAACTGTATCAAACAACCACAACTACTGCTGCCGCGTCGCTGTCATCCGGGTTTCCACTAGGTGAGAACTCCGAGCCAGAGCCAGAGCTCCACCGAGCCGCCAAGATAGGCGGAAAAGCGAAGAAATGGAGGGGCGGCTCTAACACGCCATTTTTTTGTTCTTTTTCTCGAGCGTGCAGTATTCCGTGGAAGCAGCAGAAAGACGAAGGCGCAGCACAGAAGCTAATCGTACAGCTGGAAGCGGCTGTTTATAATAAGAGAGCCCACACTCCCGAGCAATCGCCTCCCCCTCTCCCTCTCGGGCTACATCTCCTCCACCCACCTCTCAAAAAGAACGAATCATTCGGATCGGACATCGGGAAGAGGGGAAACAAACGGGAACAACTAAGGGACAAACACCCTTATTAATACGAAACTGGAAACAAAAGGTGCAGTACGCAATGGATCCGCCACCCACCCACTACTCTCGCCTCGTGGGAGGATATAACAACGCGCTCCCCCCGCATTCTTCCAACTGTTTCGTCCCTCTCCCCTCTTCTAGCGAGAGAGACGTTCTACAGCGACTGTGTTCTAACTGACATCCTAGCAGCTCTCACCCATCCCCGCCAATTGACATCAGACTGCCAACATGGCTTCCACCGTCGGCAAGGTAAGCGAGCGAAGCGAGAAAGGAAGGGAGGACAAAAGAAAGGGCAAGGGCGGGAAAGGATGCGATAGTCACTACAAAAGAGACGAGCCGGCGAGACGAGTCGACGCGGGAACTGACATGCTGTCACCACTTCATAGACCATCACCTGCAAGGCTGCCATTGCCTGGGAGGCTGGCAAGGAGCTGAGCATCGAGGACGTCGAGGTCGCTCCCCCAAGGCCCACGAGGTCCGCATCGAGATCTACTCCACCGGTGTCTGCCACACAGATGCATTCACCCTGTCCGGCAAGGATCCCGAGGGTGCTTTCCCCATTATCCTGGGACACGAGGGTGCTGGTATCGTCGAGTCCGTCGGCGAGGGCGTCACCAACGTCAAGCCCGGCGACCATGTCGTGGCTCTCTAGTATGTCACCCCCTTATGTCGCTCTTCTCACTGCATGCGTATTCATACTAACAATTGCGCAGCACCCCCGAGTGCAAGGAGTGCAAGTTCTGCAAGTCCGGCAAGACCAACCTGTGCGGCAAGATCCGCGCCACCCAGGGCAAGGGCGTGATGCCCGACGGCACCTCGCGCTTCAAGGCCCGCGGCAAGGACATCCTGCATTTCATGGGCACCTCCACCTTCTCCCAGTACACCGTCGTTGCCGACATTTCCGTCGTCGCCATCCAGGAGAACGCGCCCTTTGACCGTGCCTGTCTGCTGGGCTGCGGCATCACCACCGGCTACGGCGCTGCCCGTGTGACTGCCAAGGTCGAGGAGGGCAGCAGCGTCGCCGTCTTCGGCGCCGGCTGCGTCGGTCTGTCTGTCGTCCAGGGCGCCGTTGCCCAGAACGCCGGCAAGATCATTGTCGTCGACGTCAACCCTTCCAAGGAGGAGTGGGCCCGCAAGTTCGGTGCCACCGACTTTGTCAACCCCACTAAGCTGCCCGAGGGCACCACTATCGTCGACAAGCTGATTGAGCTGACCGACGGTGGCTGCGACTACACCTTTGACTGCACGGGCAACGTGCAGGTCATGCGTGCCGCCCTCGAGGCGTCGCACAAGGGCTGGGGCCAGAGCATCATCATTGGTGTGGCGGCGGCCGGCCAGGAGATCAGCACCCGTCCCTTCCAGCTGGTGACGGGCCGTGTGTGGAGAGGTTGCGCGTTTGGCGGTATCAAGGGCCGCTCTCAGCTGCCCGGCCTGGTCGACGACTACCTCGAGGGACGCCTCAAGGTCGATGAGTTCATCACGCACCGGAAGACGCTGGGCGAGATCAACCCTGCCTTTGAGGTCATGAAGGCCGGCGACTGCATCCGTGCCGTTGTCGACATGCGCAAGCTGTAGATTGATGAAACGACGTGGATGAGATGACGAAAAATGGAACCAAAAAAATAGGAACAGCTAGTTTCTGAATGAAATTGTCCGTGTTTAAATTGCGCACGCTCGAGACGGTCGATTCGACGGTCGATTCGACGGACGATGAAGTGCCAGTGCAATGTGACAGTAGGGCGTACCGGAATCAAGGTCTTGTGATCGAACAACACTCGTATGTGGTAGTAAACGGTAACAGGAGCCCGTTGTCTTATGGAGGGGGAGACGACGAGGCCTTTTATGCCAGTTTTGATCCGCCTCGTTTTTTTGGGTCCACTCACCCTTCATCGCCCTTCAAGGATTGCCGTCCGCACAGCGTTGAAGCTTTGAGACGAGAGACGAGAGATGAGAACCCTTGTGGCCATTGGATCTGTCCGGTCTCTTGCCGTTCTAACCGTCCCACAGCCACCGTTCAGCCGCCCCTTGCTATTGTCATTCTGTGACTGTATCCGTAATCTTCACAGAGTACTACAGCTCGTAAATCTATTGCCAAAGCGCTTGCAGGGCAAACACGAGAGTATGGGCAAAATCATGTGCACGAGAGTGACAGAGGTCGCACTGTGGTACGGAGGAAGAGCAAGGGAATGCAGACACGAACACGAGCAGAAAGACTATTAAATTCTCGCAATGTCTTTGATGGGTTATACCTCTATCTACTCCTCAGACCGATCTCAAAACCCTTCGGTCCCGTACTCCATATCGTCCCTCCCTGCCTATCTATCGTCGCCCGGCGCATCGTCCCGCAGTTTCGACCCTTTGTTCGGCGCCTCTGACATCATCGTTTTTTTTTGGGTCAGCTTCACTGGCCCCAATCCCCTTTTTGAATTTTATTCTCAACTACCGAAACCATGATACTTTCAGTCATCTTAAACTACTTGTAAGTTGCTAAACTCAATTTAAGCATTAGGCCAGGGCAATAAGAAAGAAACTGTGAATATCTATTGAAACGGTGCAATACGAAGTACCACCGTTTTGAATTTACTCTCATGAAACAACGACAGGTCACATCCTCCCAATATCGTATTCTGTGAGGGATGGTTGGATGGCCACCTTCCTGGCACTTTTGGGTCGGAATAAGTCAGAAAGTCGACGTGCTCAGCAATGTGCATTGGTTTCTGAAAGGCAGGAACAGCTGTCCGCTTGCGCCCTCGCACCTTCCCAACACCACCGACACCACCACCAACACACGTATGCGTATGTACAAATATATGTACAATCTGACAGGCGGCAAGCGCGTGTGACCTGACAGGGAAGGAAGGAGGGGACAGCTGCTGCTGCTGCTGCATGCGCTGGCCATTTGGGCGTGGCAAGATTCTGGCCCAGCCGCGACAAGGCCTGGCAGGCCAATACAAACCCAGACCAGTCTGAACAAAAGTGCAGTGCACCACGGGCCTCTTGTCTCACATTTCCTCTTATTTTGCGCTCTCGTTTCTTCGTCGATTTTGCAGCGATTGGCGTGGACCGTTTTTGTGTCTCCCATCGTTTGGCGTCTCGCCGGTCGCGCCTGCCCTTTGTTCCATACCCCCTGAACTGCCCTTACTTTTCAGCCTGTTCTTACCTGTTCCTGCTGTTTCTGAATCTGGACACGGCCTTCTCCCTTTGAAAGACAGTCCGTGTCTTTCCTGTGCCCACTGTGTCTCACCAATTGAACATTGTGGATTTTGAAAGGCACGGATACGCTGGAAAGACGGCTGCGAAATAAAGGTGCTGTCACTCCGGCCGGCCACGCCGCGAGCTCTTTGACAGACCCCCGGAGAAGACGACGAGAAGAGCTATGATTGCCATTCACCTGTGCTCTGATCCCGTAATCCCACACAACCGATTCGAGAGACCCTTTTCACGTGAGGGTTTTCTTTCTGTCAGCCTTTTGCCATGTCCCGATTTGATTGCGCAAAGAAGACAAGGCCAGCCGTTATGACTCGAGCAACTACAAATAGGACACGCATAACGGGGAGACAAAAAGGGCAATCACGAAATTGGCCCTCCACGATAGCCACCAGGGACACGCCATTCTTGGTGTCTCTGTGCCCATCGCCAATCGCAACAGACACCATCCGAGCACCGACAGCGGAGCCTTCTGTTGTGCTTGTGGCTCAGACAGTGTACTTGTAGGCAGATAGACGGACAGTGCGCAACAGTGCCAGGAACGGAGAAAAGAAAGAGAAGAAAGAGAGGAGCGCTAATGATACGGAGTGATAGATTAGGTGAGCGTATCTAGTACTGTAATGGACCAGGGGCCTTGTCAACGCTTACAGGCTGCTTCCAGCAGCTTCCGCGTGCCGCCGGCTCTTTGCGCCGCGGCCCCAGCCCAGAGACCCCAGGGCCCAATGGGACCCAATTGGCAAGAGTGATGAATGATCCTCGTCTCCTCTCGCGCCGCAAAATCCTGTACAAGTACAAGTACTGTTACTTATGTGGAGTTGTATCTGGATCCGCCCAGCCGCCGTCATACTCGACCTGGCCGTATCCCGCCCCATTCCATGTCTACGCAAGCGCTACCTGCGTCGTACCTCCGCACCAGGCTGTAGCTGCTTGCGCATCACTGTCCGCTTACGATTAGAGTCAAGACCATGTACGCATACGATGTATTTGGCGCCGGCCTCCTGGCCCTTTGCTCTTTCCCTCTTTTGCCATCCGCGCTCGCCGTTTGTTCCCCTGTCCGTTGGGAGGTTGTTTCTATCTTCGGCTTCCGTAACGGGCGTGCCCCTTCCCAAATGAACGAGACGATGAGCCGCCCAGCAAGCCCCAAGGCCAATATTAATGAGCATTGATCACACATTGCCAATAGTACTTTCCGCCGTAGTCTGGTCGCTCTTTCCTCTCTTTTGTCATCCTGGTTAGATACGTACTGGGCCTAAATCGTACATCGTCAAAGCCGTCTTGCCAGCCCCAGTCCGTTCTCCGTATTACCTGCGAGCTATTTGGATTAGCCTTCTGGTTCCGCAACGCCCACATGAGGCGTTTCCTCCCGACCATCGCTGACTCTCTGACTCCCATTCTCTGTGTCGTTCCTCCTTCGCCCGCCACCCGCCGCCTGCCTCCTTCCTCCCCCTTCCTTGTCCTTCTCCTTCCTTTAATACATTTCATCCCCCAAGACTGCCCCTTTCCCTCCTATTCCTATTTTCTTTTTCTCTCTTCCTTCCTTTCTTTCCTCCTTTCCTTTTTCTCATTTCTAGTTTCCTGCATCGTATCTGGGCCTTCTCGTCAACTCCTCGCATTTCGACTTTCCACCACTCCACATACCCTCTAACATCATCTTATCGCCGCCACCGCCTCCGCCTACGACCTTGGCCTAACACCCTCCACCACAAGCCATACGTCTTCTCTTATCATCGGGCCACTCTTCCCTCTTACTCTTCTACTTCTTCTCTTTTCTCACATAATACTCGCACTTTCGACGGTTTGACGACTTGACGATTTCCTTCGTTTCCGCATCTCCCATCTCTTTCAACATTAGAACAATCAGAATGGCTCCTCGCAAGATTAAGTGCTCCTTCAAGGAGTGCAAGGACGGCGCCCAGCGCATCGCCGGCGACTGCGGCTTTTGTAACGGCCACTTCTGCGGCCGCCACCGGTTACTAGAGGACCACAAGTGCACTGGTCTCGAAGACGTACGTACTCTCCCTCGATCTTTTGACTCTTCAACTTGACTTCTGCCTTATCTTGAGGCACGAATTTGAACGCCAGCAACTGACTCTTATCGTATCTAGTGCAAGAAGGCAGCACACGAGCAGAACGCTGCACAGCTCGAATCGGAACGGACGCACGTCATCAAGGGCGTATAATACCGTCCCTTTTTGTTGTCGCACGTGTTCCATCGACATCGGTCTCTGGCTCAAATTGCTTCCCCGTGGCAGGCTGCAGGCTGCAGACTGCAGACTGCAGACTGCCGGATGGGAGATTGCCTGACCGCTGCGACTCTCGACGACTCTCTTTTCTCTCCTCTCCTCTCCGACCACGAAAGTCAATACGACCATCGACTGAGTGACAATGGAGAGGGCCGCTAGGAAAAGGCTATAGCAGAGAACCGCATCGGAGAAAGGGCGGTGACGAGACACGATATGCCGAGCTTCGCTCTTTTATGGGGCCCAAAAGCACGATCTGTCTCGGTCGTTGCTATGGCCAGGGGATTTTCGTCTTCTCCCAATCCTTCATTTTCTCTCTCCTGCACTTTCTCGCTCCTCCCAAGCCACGGACCACCAAACGAAACCAGCGCCCACAGAAAACCTGCAACACTTTGCCACGTATTCTGCAACGCAAGCCCACAACCTTGCGAACCCGCAAACTACAAAGATACACAACCCACCCAACCCATCCACATAACACATTAATATCTCGACCCCACGAGCTTCGTGGTAGTGGCACTGCGCAGTAATACCACATATGCTCGAGGGAAAAAACCAACATTTTCTATTATTACTATCGACAATCCGCATATTCCCAACATTTTGCATTTCTTTTCCATTCAACTGCTTATCAACCGTACGGCGTCTGGAATTGGGTAGCGAGGGAGTGAAGCCAGCTGTTTATTATATTTGCTTGTTTCACTACCCCGGGTTTTTGGAAGCCGCTCTCCTCTTTTTACTTTCATCTCATCTACATCGCATTTCGTTTCGTTTCTTTTTTTCTTATTTATCTGCGTTTGGTTAATCATCTCTCAGCACACATATCTTGTATTGTATATAGCCGTTCTTGGTGCTAGAGACCATATTATTGAAATAAAGCTGAATACATTCCATATAAATGACATCTGCTCTGATTGCCACCAGCGTTCCGTGATGATATTCGACATGGAGATTCTAGCATCGATTGCGCGTCGGCCCGCCATGTGACTGAACGATTACGCTGTTGTGCGGGGGCGTGGCTGTGAGATGAGAGACATTGTAAAATTAGTCATGTACGTCGCTATCATAAAACAAAACAATTCAAGAAATAAGTTAACATTAAACAAGGGCCGATTACTCCGACTCCTCTTCGTCCTTGACTTCGTCTTTGATGACGCTCTCCTCGTCGTCACCAAGGTCTTCTAAGCCTAAATCACGCCGTCTCTTCCGGCCTTCGGCCACCTTTTTGCGGTTGGCAGCCCGGCACAGCCCGCGCAGGCCCAACGTGCAGTCACCGCACTTGGCACCCTGTGGTAAGCACACAGCCTGTCCAAACCCGACCAGCAGCCAGTTGATCTCCTTCCACTTGTCACGCGGCAGCCAACTTTGTAGAGATAGCCGCGTGCCCTCGGGCGTCTTGGCGGCCGCCGACCCGGGCTTCTGCCATCCCCACAGGTTTGTGATGCGGTGCACGTGCACATCGACACCGATCCCTCGACACGGTTCCAGCCGTGCTCGGCGGCGATGCACAGGTAGGCCATCTTGGGCCCGACACCAGGCAGCGCCATCAGACCCTCGGCCGTCGGTGGGATGTCGCCGCCCCACTGGTCGCGCAGGATGACAGCGGCCTGCTTGAGGTACTTGGTCTTGTTGTTGTGAAATCCGACTTGCCAGATGAGCTGGTTGAGCAGCACCGGGTCGACGGCCAGCATGTTCTCGAGGTTGAGTCCTGGCGGCGCGCCGGGCGCGTGCGGTGGCAGCTCCCTCTGCAGACGAGCCATGGCGACGGCGTTGACCGTGTCCTTGGTCTGGGAGGACAGCATGAGAGCGACGAGGGTGTGGAAGCGGCGATCACGGGGACTGGCAGACTCCAGAGCGAGACGCTCGCAGCCCATTGTGTCGACAGCAGCGTTGGCGGCCGGTCCGCCGGGCATGCGCATCTCCTTGACAAGGTTGTAGAGCAGCTCCCAGTCGGTGGGCGGCTCGACATGTGTCTCGTCCTCTTTGCCAGCGACCTTGGTCGTGATGATACGGGCTGGTTTGCGCGCTTTGCGAGCTTTGCGCGGTGATGCTGCCTTTTGCTGTATAGACGACAGGTCTTGCCGGTCTTGTTCCTCGTCCTTGATCTCCCGCTTGATCTCAACATAGTTTTCCGACTTGACGGTCGACGTCGCGCCGTTTCTCTTCTTGTGGGTAGGGAGTGTCGTGACAACGGTCGTGGTGGTCGTCGCTGCTCGTTTTCGTTTGCCTGTTGCGGCTGAACCAGTCGATGTGGTTGTGGTTGTTGTGGCTGTTGCGGTTGTTCTCGTTGTTCTCGTCCGTGCCCCTCTTGTGGTCTTTTGTTTTGGGACTGCCACAGCGTCTTCAATGTCGCTGTTCAAGGACAGCTCTGACAGGCTGCTCTCGTCGTCCGAGGGCTTGTGGTCGCTGTCGTCGTCGTCGACTTTACGCTCTTCCTGTTTCACGCCACGACTGTCCGAGTCCGAGTCCGAGCTGTCGTTCTCGCGGTACTGGAACCGGGCCAGTGAGGTCGACACCATACGTGCTGACCGCCGCCTCTGAGGCGCAGCCGTCGTCACGGCCGCTGTCGTCATAGCGTTTCGTGCTATGGGTGTGCTCTGTGCGTTTCGGAAAAATATCGACCGAGGAGAAGGGCGTGAACGCAGGCGCTCGACAGCCAAGAGTTTCCGTACTGGTGAGAGGACCTGCAGTCTCGCGTACATGCAGTCAGAAACGAGGGGAAGGTGACGGTCGTCGCGACCAAAGGCTGGTTTGTCTGAGAACAAGGTCGTCTCCTTTCTGCCCTGCATCGAGGCGCAGGGGAACCCTCTTGATTTGTTCGTGGCGGTCCAGGCCGTGGTACTGGGTCGTTCCTGCCTGCACCTTGCACCCACTACCGGGTGCTCGCCTTATGCGCTAGACCCGTATTTGGACTAGCGCATTGGAGTGGCCAGGCCAATGGGCCGGCTGCATATTGAAAGCAGCAAAACCGAGCACGAGAGTGGCGACACTGCGACGACGACGGTCAAGTATCTGCGCGAAGGTGTGTCTTTGGGCGGTGATAGGATGGGATTACAGGCGCCGGCCAAGCTTGCTTTATACCCGCTGTGTCTATCACCGGTTGTCGAGGCATTTCGTGAATGTACGGCATCTTCTTTGTCGACTTTGGTTGCTCGTACAGCCCCTTCATGACAAGAAGTTTGTCTGCTGGACTCATGCTCCGTTCAAGCCCCTGGCTAACATCCTACGCCGATTGTCGGGATGTTGTCGATGCCACCGTGTGAAGTCCACCGTCAAATTCGTACAAGTATTTGTATTAATAGCCTGATCGTCCTTTCTGGGAGGGAGTAGAGAACGGACTTAATGCAGCCGGCAGGAGCAGACGTGCAGTTGCACCAGCAGGCACCGACCGGATTTGGGCTGTTCTTAACTCCAGGCCTGTACGACTATTTTTGCAGGAAAGAGCCGCCCACTCCACAAGGCTGCCCCGAAGGTCACGCAAATTAGCGCACGGGGCAGGCACGTTTTATTGTTTTATTACTCCGTAGGCTCTGACGCCAGCAAAAATAGCCAGCCAAAATGGACAAAGACTGCAGGAAACTGGGCCGTCAAGAGACAAACATACCACCCCGGAGTCTCCCTAATTGACCCGAACGCCGCGTCTCAGAGCAATGCCGTCGGAGAGTTAGACTTTGCATCGTGTTCTGTTGGCTCCCGTGCCCTTTTGTTATGCCCGGTCCACCCAGAGCATTGAACACGCCAGAAGACGGGGCGTTCTGGGTCCTCCCTGGAAGAAAACAGTCGGTGCCCCGGGCTGCTCGACCATCCGTTCCACATTGAAGCCCCCCCCATGACGACGTCAGACAACGCAAGAAAGGTATGGCTAGGCCGCAAGGGATCTAAGGGGTTCATAAGCATTTCTTGGTGTGGCCTCTCGCACCGCCCGTGTTTGCCCAATCGGTTTCTTTTCTGTTCTCTTCCTTTTTCTATAAGACAATAATTGTCCCCCATTTTCTTAAATGCTTCGTTTATTTTTATCGCCACTTAGATCACCGACACTTTCAAGTTTTCTGTCAGCGCCAGCACCAGCAGCAACGTTGTTTCTAGCGTCCTGCCAGCCTTTCACTTTGACGACTTCTAGCGACGAACTCACTACTACGTCTTTCACAACACCACTCCATCATGGCCGAATACAACGGCGGCAGTGCCAAAGCCGACCACCTCTGCGTTCTCGTTCACGGTGTATGTTTGCTTTCTCATCGGTGTCTTATACTTTCCGTTTTGTCGTCTTTACCCACTGACAGTTTGCGCTTCCTTTAGCTTTGGGGCCAACCTGAACATCTTGGATCCGTGGCCGGCACTCTGCGCGAAAAATACTCTGAGGACCAACTGCACATCCTCGTTGCCGGCAGCAACAGCGGCTACTACACCTACGACGGCATTGACACCGGCGGCGAGCGCGTCTGTCTCGAAATCGAAGATGCGCTCAAGGCAGCGGCCGACAAGGGTGCAAAGATCACCAAGCTGAGCGTCATCGGCTATTCTCTGGGTGGTCTGGTCGCCCGCTATGCCATTGGCCTTTTGCACGCCAAGGGGACCATGGACAAGCTCGAGTGCAAGAATTTCACTGCCTTTGCCAGCCCCTTCCTCGGTGCTCGCTCTCCGACCCGCGGCGCCTTCAGCACCGTCTTCAACGCCATTGGCGCCCGCACCATCAGCGTCTCTGGCCGCCAGCTGTTTGGCATCGACTCCTTCCGCGACACCGGCCGGCCACTGCTCGCCATCATGACCGACCCCGAGTCCATCTTCATGGCCGGGCTGCGTCAATTCTCCCGTCGCACGCTCTACGCCAACATCGTCAACGACCGCAGCGCCGTCTACTACACCACAGCCATCTCCAAGACGGACCCCTTTGCCGAGGTGGCCACGGAGGGCGGCGAAATTGAGGATCTGCCGCTCAATTTTGTGCCCGGCTACGACTCGACCATTTTGGACCAAAAGGAGCCCATGGCCATTGACCGGCTCGCGGCTGCCATGAAGCGCGTGCGCGAGCGCAAGGCAAGCGGCGGGGCTGCAGAGGCCAAGGCTGAGGCAAAGGCACAACAGGGCCAACTGCCACCAGGCAAGGCTCTGCTTCGCTTTCTGGCCAAGCCGTGGAACCGCGAGCGCCGTCTGCAGCTGTTTGAGGTCGCGCCCATGCTGGCGTTTGCCCTGCTTCTGCCGCTTGGTCTGACCCTGTTCCTCATGAACTCGGTCTACCAGAACGTCCAGAGCAGCAAGCGTCTCAAGCTGCACGAGGGCGGCCTGGCTGGCATCGACATCAAGAGCTACCGTGTCCCGCTGTGGATGAAGGGCCTGCGAGACACCGTGGAGGAGACTTACGAGGACATCAACACGGCGCAGGATCCCGAGTTTGCCTCGCCGAACGACTCTGACTCGGACCTCGAGTCCATTGCCCAGGGCGGCTCACAACAACAGCTGCCGCTGTTCAGCAGCAAGTCTGTTCAGAAGGCTGCTGCCAACACGGCCCCCCGGCCGACGGCTCGCTTCTCAACCTGTCCCCGGAGCAGCTCGCCATGATCGACAACCTCGACAGCCTGGGCTGGCGTAAGTACCGGGTCTGGATCCGCAAGGTCCATCACAGCCACGCTGCCATCATTGTGCGCCATGACTCGCCGCGCTTTGAGGAGGGCAAGACTGTCCTGCGCCACTTCATCAACGAGGAGTTCCTCATCTGAGTGAACAGAACCATCCTCACTTACGACACACTCTTTTTCTTTGCATCATACCCATTCTTTCGTTTGACAACATTTTTGTATCACACTGTTTCATTGTTTCTCTTTTTTTTTTTCTGGCAAATTTCTTATTTCATGGGCTCTTCTAACAGGCAACAAGCCTACCCTGAGCATTTAACGGGCGTTTCAGACGGAAGCACACACTGCTTTATTGCAAGCATAGACTTTTGAGCTTCAAATACATCGAACTATTCAATAAAAACTAAACAAATGCAGCTCCTGTGAACATGTAAAAATATATAGTAGTCAGTTGATGTCAATAGATCGCCATTGCTGACATAATCCAACGTCTCATTGAAGCCGTGAGATTTTACTGGTCATTAGGCGGCAGGACCAACTGTCACACACAGCCTGACAGCGTATCGCGATAAGGACTTAAGGGTCGTAGCTTCCTGCGACGTCAGATACGCGTGCAACGCACCTGCATCTTCAACCTCACTCAACCCCATTCCTTCCTTCTCCACCAACTTTGCGCCAATCCACCTCCTGACAATCTCGACAATCTCGACCAATCTCTCCAAAACATTGCGTTCGACACAATCATATCGCTATTTCGAACGTATACATACTGTCATCTTTATCCAGCATATTGTTTGTCAGATTCATCGGTCAATTGCGGTTTTCAGGGCGTCACCAACGTCCATCACGCCGTCTCCAAGCCCGACCCTTGTTCTCCAGCCTCGCCAGGGATTTTGACCTACATCAAAGTACCAATTGAGGCTTTAAGCGACCCCATTTGCTCCTCAAACAACTCCTAGTCTGCTACGTCTTTACAGCACCGATTTTGCCGCGCCAAGGTCGTCGTCGACCGCATGCGGCCCACAGCGTCATGGACATCCCAAATGGTCTCCTGAGCCACATCCCATGCCCAAACGGTGAGGGGTGCAAGACGGTAAAATGTCTCTTTGGGCATCCTGCTCCAGCTTCGGAGAGTGTATCCACAACATCAGCGTCCGTGCCTGCTTTGTCGTCGACGGGTAAGCACCGCCCAAGCTTCAGCGACGAGGACTACTCCGCCGAGAAACGTCCCAAGATTGAGCACAACCAGAACATTGCTAGCGACTATCAGTCGGTATCAAGCATTCGCTCCAAAAGCCCATCCTCTTCATGGAGCCATAGAGCATCGAAAGGCTCGTCGGAGAGCTCGGTCAATAGCGTGTTCTCTCCCAGCCCAGGTGTCGCCTGTCCCGAAAATTCACCTCACCTGTCAGCCCTCAAACGGTCCATATCACCGCCACCATTAAAACGGCAACGAGAAGGTCCGACTCCGACAAAGCCCACAAATTCAGTCTCAGCTGCGGCTGCGGGATATGCTCAAACGCCGGCAACAGCTGCCACCCCTGGCACTGCCTCTGCTTCTGTCACAGCACCTGCCAGAGCTGCGCCCTCATCCAGCATAGCCAGCAGCAAACCGTTACCGCCATTACGAGAGAAACGAAAACCAGAGACACTCAACCCACGATATGTGGCCAAGGCACCTGCCAAACACGAGATCCGACTGCGGCTCGTCAAGCTGCTCCACCAGGAATTCATGAGATTAAATAAGCTTCTTCATGCATCCACGGAGCATCCCGAAGATCGAAAGCACTATCTTCTCACCCCTCAAGGTCTGGTTTGGGCGGCTCTCGACTTGGAGGAACACTTCGCTACCACCAAGTCGTCAGCAATCTATTCAGACACCATTAAGCACCGGATCATGGAGTTTAAGCGGATGACGGTCACCCAGTGGGTTAAGGAACGGAAGGACGCAAAAGAAGCAGCCAGACGGGCACGGCTGGGCGCTGCGTCTACTAACCCTTCTACTACTACACCAACAAAAGCACTGGCGGCTTCTCAGCCGACCAACAGCAAGGCGGTTGCGGTCGTAGCCACTGCCCCAGAGTCTCCACCACCTCCCATCGTCACAGGGCTTCCGCCAGACCAAGAAGTGGCCCTTCTGCAGACGCACTTTATCACCCCAGCCGACAAGCTCAGCAACCATGGCTACGTTCCCACCGTTCCTACCGACGCTGACATACAAAAGGCCCGTGACGCCGAGGAGGTCTCCAAAGGCTGGGAGCAATGTGAGCGCTGCACCCGCCGCTTCCAGGTCTTCCCGGGCCGCCGCGAAGAAGACGGTGCACTGACGTCGGGAGGCAAGTGCCAATACCACCCGGGCCGGCTCAACCATGTCACTCAGGTGTTCGGCTGCTGTAGTGCCTCTGCCTCGGATGGCTCTCCGGGCTGTGAGACGGCACCCAGCCATGTCTTCAAAGCAAACGATGCAAAGCGCCTGGCAGCCCTATGGAACTTTGTCGAGACACCGGCCAACCCTGACCCGAACGTGCCTGTCGACCGGGCCGTTTGTTTCGACTGCGAGATGGCCTACACAGTGTACGGCGTGGAAGTGGTTCGGCTGACAGCAACATCGTGGCCGACCGGCGATCTCCTGTTGGACATCCTTGTCCGGCCTCACGGTACGGTCATCGATTTCAACTCGCGCTTCTCGGGCGTTTTCCCCGAGGACTTTGCGACGTCCATTCCCTACACGCCAGAAGCTGCCGAGGCGGCAAGAAAGAACAGGCCCGCCAACCCGTCCGAGGAAATTGACGGCAAACCAGCTAGCCGACCGCCAATGCTCATGGCCTCGTCGCCGAAAGAGGCCCGGGATCTGTTCCACAGGCTGATCCGGCCAGAGACAATGCTCATCGGCCACGCACTCGAGAACGACCTAAAGGCCATGCGGATGGTGCACGCTCGCATCTCAGACACTGCGCTACTCTATCCACACCCCAAGGGACTGCCCATCCGGTATAGTCTGCGGGTGCTTGCCAAAGAGCATTTGAACCGTGTTGTTCAGGCAGGCGGGCCCCTTGCTGGCCACGACAGTGCAGAAGATGCACGGGTCGCGGGCGACTTGGTCCGGCTCAAGATCAAGACCAAATGGGATGACCTGCGTCGGCGGCAGAACTGGAAGCTGATCGACGGAGTTATGGTTCGCGATGTGTAGGCGCAAGAGGTGTGAAGGACAAGACGAACGAGCTACTCATCAAAGCATCTTGCCACAATATGATATCTTTTCTAGCATGGCTACAACCATAGCGGAGCATAATTCGAGTAGGCTAAACGGGCATTGGACTCTCTAGACATTCCGTTTGACCCAGGCAGAATGATGGTAATAGTCGTAGTTGTGATTGTAAAAGTGGTGTAGTTGTACAGAATTAAACAGCCAAGCAAAGCATTAAAGCAAAATGACGCCAGTAAATAGTGATTTTCCCGGTCCTCAGACCATCATGAGTTTCCCTCCCACAGCTCCGTCTGTATGTGATTTTCGTCTGTTTGATTTTCTTTTCTTTCCTTTATACGAATATCTTTCCAGCCATTGCTTATGCCCGGCCGGCGTTCAGCAGGATGTTGGTGCCCTGCTTGCCGCCCGGGATGTAGGCCACGTTGGGGTTGCCCGCCAGCGTCTGGGCAATCTCACGACTGGCCTCAATCTTGCGGATCTGGATCAGACCGTCACCCGACTTGGTGATGGCGCGGCTGATGGTGTCGGCACTCTCGGCCTCACCCTCGGCACGAATCACGTTGGCCTGGCGCTCCTGCTCAGCGCGCTCGACAATGAACCGCGCACGCTCAGCGTCCTGCTGGGCAATCTGCTTCTGCTCGACGGCCTTGGTGAACTCCTTGCCGAACGTCATGTGCGTAATGGAGACGTCCTCGAGGGCAATGTTGAACTCGTGGGCGCGCTTCGTCAGGTCGGCGCGAATGCGCTGCGAGACGGCCTCGCGCTGCGTAATCAGCTCGGCGGCGTCAAACTGGGCGACAATCGACTTGAGCACTTCGTTGCCAATGGACGGCAGCACACGCTCATCGTAGTCGTGGCCGAGGTTCTGGTAGATCTTGGGCAGGGCCTGCACCTCGGGGCGGTGCAGCACACGCAGCGTCAAGCTGACCATTTGCATGTCCTTGCTGCCCGTCGTCGTGGCGATGTTGCGGGGCTTGGTGCGCACGTCAAAGATGATGCTGCGCTGCAGCCAGGGCACGAGGAAGTGTGTGCCCTCGCTGACGACCTGGTCCTTGACACCCGTCAGACGGTCAAAGATGACAGCGCGCGAACCGCCCCGCACGTCGTAGATGGACGACTGCAGGACGGCGATGCCGGCCACGGCCGGGATCGACATCTTGTAGATGAAGCCGAGAACGTTCGCCATTGTGAATGTGATTGGTGGTGTGTCGGAGGGTATCGTAAAAGGTGGGTGAATGGTCTGAGCCCGACGGATCCGAGTTGTCGATGTCGTCTGCTTTTTTTTTACGGCTTCGTTTTGGGGACTGGGGTAAGCTGCGTTTTGGGTCGTGCTTGCTAGCTTTTTTGCGCTGTCAGCGGTGGTTTGACGCTGCCTCTTGCCTGCCTGGTGGTGGCTCTTTCCGTGCTAAGTGGCTGTTGCTTCGGCCTGCTCTTTCCCTCTCCCGGCTCGCTCTTGCTGGCTGGAGTGGCGTCTGTCCCATACAAATACAGGCTCAGCACGGTTCGGATTATCTCAGCGCTCCGGCATATCTAAACTAAACCAAAATAGGGAAGGCGCTCCCATTCTGCTTGGACCCGCGGCCAATTGACCATTCCGACAACTCCCATTCGGCATTCCAGAAATTCTCTCGCCTGTTTTCTCTGAAGCTTGCCAGCATCGACTGACTGTCCATTCTCACGACATCCACGACCGCTCGACGACGACCACCACCACTCTCCCCTCCACAACCCCCCCAAAATCAATCGATCACAATGCGTCCCTCTCAGATGCTCCGCAGCGGCGGCGGTGGCGACACCCCGCTCGGCAAATACGGCCAGTACGGCTCCCCTGTCCCGCGCGATTGAAATCGAGTTTCCGGTGCGCCGCAGCCGTGCGGTTTATAGACCTGGCGGTCGATGCACGACTGCGGATGTGTTGGAACGTCTTTCTGCAACTCTGGATGTGCAACTGCGCGCCCAGGCGGTGGTTTTGGTGTTGAATTGGCAGCTAACGCGTTTCTCCCATTTAGCTACATTGGCAACTGGGGTGCTATGGGTAAGTTGCATTACGGCATGGCCGGTTGGGATGAATGAAGGGAGGGCGACTGCTTGAAGAGTGAAGGACAAGATGCGGCACTGAGAGAAGCTGGTGGGAGCTCTGTTTGGCTGTGGATTTTGCCGATCGCCAGATATATATGGCGAGCCACACGGATGACGCGATGCGAATGATTGAGCTGCGGATGCGACGGCGGACGGCATATCGACGACATATCGACAACAAGACGGCAATACGGCAAGACGGCGACACAAGCACCCAAACACACTTGCTAACATTGCACAGGCCCCGCCACCCAGAAGCAGCGCGGCATTGTCTCGTTCGGCATTGCCCCCAACCGCCAGAACCCCTTTGCCGGTGCCGGTCACGACGCCGTCTTCAACACCTGGCGGCGGTTCTCCGGCAGGTCCTGTACTGGGCCCCTGCCTTTGTCGCCGGCTACTACATTATGCAGTGGGCTACCGAGCGGTATGTCGACGTCGTTGCTTAGGCTGGTTTCCATTTGGTCCGTTCAGACCCAACTAACATATGTAGGAACCACTTCCTGAACTCCAAGCACGGTCGGCCATCGGCTGGCGAGGAGGAGTAAGGAGATGACGGACGATAAACGAAAAACCACCAAACACATTCAAAGGGTGGGCTAGATGGTCCATTTAGACGATGGGGGAGCATGCGTTGAGCGGACGACTGGCATTTGTTGGCTTTGAAATGTACCATTACCGTCTACCGGGATGACAGATAGACACTACATACACACGCATTTTCTTTCTTCTTTCATGTCAACTACTGTCTATGATGAGCACGCGATCTTAGTGATGAGCAACACGATTTTTGACTAAGTGTTGTAAGTAAGCTTGTTGGCTATAAAGTGCACCAATTGCGTCTGATGAGATATCTATCTTTCACGGACAGACAGACAGACAGACAGAGCATACTTTTTCTCTTTCTCTCTTTCTCTCTTCCTTTTGATTTATGTCGAGCACTGGTACGCGACAATTACATGATGAGCACATTTTCCTGTGAGCGGGCGTGATGAATGGATACTACTCCGTATTTGAATCGCTCATCTTCTTCTGAGCTGCCAACAGTCCGAATATGACTGTGCGCAACGATCTGCACCTAATGAGCACTCCATCCAACATGCATTACTGTACTTCCCCTCTCATTCAGTGAAATATTGAGGTTGTCTTTTATCCCACCGCTCGGAGCTCTATCGATTCTATTGACAAAAGACAAAAGTACACTCACAAATATCATTCATCACCATCGCGATGACAGCTGCGCGCCTTCCTGCGCAGACGACAGCCAATCGTCTCGTCGTTGCCCCCTGGACTTGCCACTAGGCGGCTGAAAATTACTCCATACGCATAGCAATACTGCGTACTGCGTACAAATAGGCAGCAAACCCCAGGACGTCCCTTCAGTACAAGCCTGACGAGTTGGCCTCCTGCACGTGACTCTCCCCCTATTGCGCCCCTACTGCCTTCCGAATTGCGCATTTCCGCCACCCAGACACCCACACGCGCCCCAGAAAGCGCCGAGGCGATTGCGAAACAATCCCTGATTCGCAGAAATTTCGACTAGCGCAAGACAGGACCCGCTATTTTCTGTTGGCCCGTGCGTTTTCCTTCGGAAATATATAAAGGACAGCATGTCCCTCCCTCGGTTTTCCTTTCCTTCGCGCGTGCATTTTGACTGACCCCCTCTCGCCCAATTTCAGCCACGGATTTTTTTGCGGCTCCCACCCAAAACACTGTCGCAAAAAAGGCTACGTTTCTCAACCCCTCTCTGCCCCATCGTCAAGGAGACTGTTTTTCTTTGCCTTTCCTTCCCTCTTTCAACCTCTCGCTATTTAATTATTGCGATCGAGATTCCTTTTCTTTGTTTTTCCAATTACATTTTATCTCTTGTCCAGCGTCTGATTTTTGTTTTCCTTTTTTATTTTCTTCCTCAAAAAACAACTTCACTTCCATCAACGGGAAAGGAAGATTCAATACAAAAACACACACGTCGCATCGCTTCGCCCCGACTCGCGTCCGATACATCTCGAGGAGAATTCACTTTCGACCTTGATACACCGATCTACCTTTGTCCTTCACCCTGATCGACGAACTCGGCCTCTCTCTCAGCACAGACTCTCTTTTTGCGCAGAAACGCACATCTGTCATCAGCCTTCGACCCCGTCGCCGGCTGTTGTAAGTGTGTGGACTGGTCCTCCTTTTCCATTTGATGGATAAATGAGCAAAAGAGTGTCAAACTGACATGTGTTGAAGCCCCCAACTAGGCCACCGCCCTGTTGTCGTCGCTCCTCCCCTCTCTCCCTCCTCGAAGACTCTGTTCACGATCTTCTCACCCGTTCCTCACCTGTCTCTGTCCTCTCGTCCTCTCTTTTGCAAACTATTGCAAACTATTGCAAACTATTGCAAACCGCAGCAATGTCGTCTTCCGTTACTGTCGTGAACTCTGCAGCGCCAGGCCAGCCTGGGCTGTACTCGCAGTCTTCGATGGACTCGCTCAACTCGCACCCGGCGACCGCCGCCCAAGCACGGGCCTTCACAGCCCCATCGTCGCTCTCGTTTCCGGGAGGAACCGAGACCATGCAGACACCCCCGTCTGAAAAAGACGGCAGCGTGCCCAACGGCACTGCGAAGACCGGGTCTGCTGCCCCAGCGCCTGGAACGGCCACGGGACCAGCGGCTGCTGCGGCGGCGCAAGCGGTTGGAGTGAGCGGCATCGTGCCGACGTTGCAGTGAGTGTTTGCCCTAGTCCCTTCTGCTTTTTGTGATTCTGGGTTTGTGTCTGTTTCATTCGTAAAGAACACTTGTTCATCATTTTTTTCTTGTAATAAAGGAACATCGTTGCGACCGTTAATCTCGACTGCCGTCTGGATCTCAAGACGATTGCGCTGCATGCACGCAACGCCGAGTACAACCCGGTTCGTATATTCTGTCCTTCCGCGCGCCCAAGCACTCTACCTCCCGCGGCCCGAATCCTATCCTATCCTTGTCCCTCCTCGTCGCCTTGCATGGCGGCCAGTTGGTTCTGGCTTTGATTTGGTTTGTTTGTTGGAACAGTGTTTTGGCTAACAGTATTCTTTTTTTGCTTCCTGCAGAAACGTTTCGCTGCCGTCATCATGCGTATCCGTGATCCCAAGACCACTGCGTTGATCTTTGCCTCCGGCAAGATGGTCGTCACCGGTGCCAAGTCGGAGGATGACTCCAAGCTGGCTAGCCGCAAGTACGCTCGTATTATCCAGAAGCTGGGCTTCAACGCCAAGTTTACGGACTTTAAGATCCAGAACATTGTCGGCTCATGCGACATCAAGTTTCCCATCCGTCTGGAGGGTCTTGCCTCGCGCCATCACAACTTCAGCTCCTACGAGCCGGAGCTGTTCCCGGGTCTGATTTACCGCATGATCAAGCCCAAGATTGTGCTGCTGATTTTCGTCAGTGGCAAGATCGTCCTGACTGGTGCAAAGGTCCGCGAGGAAATCTACACAGCATTTGAGATGATCTATCCTGTGCTGCAGGATTTCCGCAAGGTCTAACCTGCAACTGTCCTTTCATCAGTCGCTGTAACACCACTCTGTTCATTTCTTTTCGTCACGACCGTTGTCGCCATGCCTTGTTTATCCTCGCGGATGCCAGTTATTGGTTGACACGTCGTTTGTCCCTTTGCATCATACGGCGTTTGGTCGGTTTGACTTTTTGTGCTTTTTTTTCCCCTTTTTTGGCTTGTCTCCTTTCTTTTCCTTTTTTCTCCATTCACACACACCACGTTTCACGTCAGAAACCCCCGATTCAATGGAGATGAAAAAGAAAACGATAAAACTTGGCGTCCAAGGGCGCAAGCAATAGAATGATTGTGGGCAACGGGGTCTCACTGGGATGGGTAAAGAAGGCTTTTGCTTTTTCCCTTTTTTTTTGCGGTCGTCCTTTTCGATTTTTTCCTCTGCTTTCCCTTCTTCTTGCTTCTTTTTTTCTTCTTTCGCCTTGCCTTCGTGTTCCCGTCCTTTTCCGTTTGCGCCTTGCGTTTCCCGGAATCTGGACTGGCCACTGTTCGCTGCTCTGTCTTTCTGCGATACACCAGGTCATAGAGGATAGACTTTCGACGAGGAGGGTGTGCGTGCGGTGATCTAGGGGGCGTGATACTCAGAAACGGGTTGTCGGCGCCTCCGGAGGCAGTCTGGTTGATGAGGATGGCGACAGTATGAATGGCTTAGGCAATTGTGCTGCGAATGGGTGCGAACAAAAATAGGGCGTGACTGCTCTACTCTGCGGCTATGGGCTCTCGCTCGGTTGCCTCAATATTGATACCCAAAATAGCAAAAAAATCATAAAATATGAAGCAAAAAAAAAAAAACTTGTCCTAGAAAAGTGATCGTGGTGATAATGCAAGAATGAAAAAGGAGTCGCAGAGGAAAAGTTGTGAACTTGGTTAAATATTCAGTTTCGAGTTTGACAAAAAAAGCGGCACGTGACATTCTAGTGAGTCAGCAGTCGGAGCTTACTCCGCCTAATCGCCCGTCTTTGTTATCACACGTGACTGGCGGAGATAAGTAGCAGTGTCCAATCAGGTCGCCGGAAGCACCGTCCCATTGCTGCTAGTCCAAATTTTTTGATCTGAACTTTTTTTTCTTTTCCTGGGTTGCAGCACGAGAAACGGGCGAAAAGGTCAAGCCAAAAAAAAAAGTCTGGGTCCCGGCAGCTTTCTCCTTTACCACCTCCGCATACGCATTCGTCCGTCATTACGACTTCTATCTCTTTTACGAATCCTCTCGCACATCGGCATTGATCGGCTTTTTTTTTTTTTTTTTGGCTCTGTGTTTCACGAAAAACACACACATCTCCAACCTTTCTCTCATCCTCAACAAAGACATCCCATACAATGGCTGCCAGCCGCGAGCGCAAGGAGGCCGAGGCCGCGGCCGTGACGGACAAGGTCGACAAGAAGGACAAGAAGGAGAAGAAGGACAAGAAGGAGAAGAAGGAGAAGCGCCGATCAGAGACGGACGGTGTGCACAAGTCCAAGGACAAGAGCGACAAGAAGGAGAAGAAGCAGAAGAAGGAGAAGCTGGCCCAGGCACTCGACGCCCACCTGCAGGCGTCGGCTGCGGCATCGGCAGCGGCCGAGGAGGAGGCGGGCGACGACAGTGCCTCGGACAACGAGATGGCCGATGCTGCTGCCACTGCTGCTCCGGCTGAAGCCAAGAAGAAGACGGCCGCTGCCCCCAAGCCGATTGTTCGTGGCGCGCTCGTCGAGTTTGCTTTGCCCCTGGCCGCAGACAAGTACCAGAAGAAGGTGTTCAAGGTCGTCAAGCGGGGTGAGTGCAGTTTCCTACCATTTTTCCAAACTGGTCTCCTTTGTCTTGTCTTTTATTTTTCCTACTACGCATACTAACAATTTGCAGCTGCCAAGCAGCAGGCCCTGCTCCGCGGTGTCAAGGAGGTCAACAAGGCCCTCCGCAAGGCCCCCGCCAAGAACCCGTCGTCGACGTCGGCTGATGTGCCTGGTGTTGTCGTCATTGCCGGCGACGTCAACCCCGCCGAGGTCATCATGCACCTGCCCCTGGCCTGCGAGGACGTCAACGTGCCGTACGTCTTTGTGGCGTCTCGCGGCGAGCTGGGCCAGGCTGCCCGGACGAAGCGCCCCACGTCGGTCGTCATGATCAAGGCCGAGGGCCGTACGAGCAAGAAGGGTGCCTCCGACAAGAAGGCCAAGGCCGACAGCGACGACGAGGACGGCGAGGATAGCTACCCTGATCTGTACCAGGACTTTGTCAAGACCACCCAGAAGGAGTACGCCAAGCAGATGAAGGGCATCATCTAAGCCATCTCTGCGGTGTGCTTTGGGGAGGGCAATGATAAGAGCCGGAAGGATCCAGGGGTTGGCCCTTTTTCTGAAAAGACTCGCCCGAGAATTTGCCGACTGATGTGGTCGCGTTTGATTTCGTATATCGGCCCAGTCTGGGTTTGGGCCGTTTTGTGTAATACGCTCTGTGTTGTATGTGTTTTCCGTCTTTTTTGTCTTTTTTATCTTCTGTCATAGTTTCGTTTTACTCCGGATGGCGTCACTGGCATGGTTATTGCTTTTACATCCTGTTATCGTTTCAAAGTATATCGAGTTTGCAGGACTATCAAAATTCACCTTCACACATTGATATTGACAAATTAACAACAGTCGAATATAACGTGACAGCGATTAAAATCGACGTTCCAAACCAGAACGAGGCGGAGTAAAGTAAGCGTGAGCTGCTTCAGGTGATGTATTATATATTCAGGACTATGTAGTAAGACAAAAGAAAAAGGCCAGAACCCCTCCGTACGTCAGTGGTATACGTTCCAGTAGGTATCACCTTTCAACCCCCCATTCTCTCTCTCCAGTGTTGTTGCAATAATGCAGTCTATTAACTATGGCAACAGCACGACTATGCGCACGACTATGCGTCCATGTTCCACGAGCTTGTCCTTTCAATCGAGGACTATAGCTTAGATGGGGCTCGTCCGCGTACCCCACCAGGTGAGCAGGGTCGCAAGGCCGACGGTCTCGACGACGCGGGCGACGATGCTAGCGACAACCAGGTCCAGAGGACGCTTCTCGGCCAGGAGCTCGCTCAGGTAGCCGGGGGCGCTGGTCGCGAAGAAGATCAATGTGCCGAGGTAGGCGGCGCCCTTGTAGGACAGAGTGCCAGTGGCGTTGATCAGAGCACCAATACCGTACGAGCGCAGACCGGAGCCGATGAAGGAAGTGCCCAAGGCGACGCCGGCAGAGGCAGCCTGCTTCGACTTGGCGAACTCCTCGGCGGTGTTGGCCTCCTTGGCGCGCTTGAAAGCATCACCGAAGATGGGCTGGAGCACTGCAAGTTGTTAGATGGGTGGAATTGTTTACAGCTGATCTGCGTGCGGGAGAGCAATACGTACGGACGAATTCGGCGCCCTGGCCAAAAATGGTGCCGATGGCAATAGCCGAAGGCTTAACAGAGGGGAGGTCTAAGAAGAGAGTTAGTTGTGATTCCGCGAGACTTGAGGTGAGAACAGAGCATGCCATGAGAGAGCAGCCCTAGACACGGGCCAGACGCTTTGGTGACGTCAACGTACACTGCAGAGACATGTTGTCGGTTGTAAGGTTGTGAGAAGGGAATGTGGGTGAGATTTCTGTAAGACGGTTAGAAACAGGTCGCGATTTCAATGTTGTTGATGCTTTCAATGAAAAATGAGGCTCTGAACAACAACGACAGCACCCTTCCGTGGAGCGCGACTCACAACGGCGATGGGATTACACACGACCAAACAGCCAGCCAAGGGGTACTCGAGGGGTAGATCGAGGGGCAAACGGGAGAGCAGCTGAGATCCAGAGATCTCGCGACTGGCGACAGTCACAACAAAGAGACGTTTAGGAGAGCTCAATGTCCAGACAGGGCAAACACACTTACAAGCTGGATGAGGTGCGGATGAATTGTGTTGGCTGAGAAGTTATTGATGAAAGACTGGAAAATAAAAAGAAGGGAAGAAGAAGAAGAAAAGGGAGAAGAGAAAAAGAAGGCGAGTAGAAATAAGGACACGAGAGGAAAGTACCGCTCAAAGAGGAATGTGCGACAAGAGGACCGAGAGAAGGATGGTGCACAGTACTGTCGTCATTCCTGCCTTTCCTTGTTCCCTCTGCCCCCTTCTCCAGTGGAGAGCTACGAAAGTACATCCGCGCCTACTTCCCTCTTTCCGTCTTTTCTGTCTTAGTAGTGGCGTCCCTGATGCCACTGGATCCCGTGCCTTCCACAACAGAGCGTTGCTGTTCGTGTTGCTCTTGCCTGTTTGGAGCTCATCGCTTGCCATTGAACGAACGCGTTTCGGGTGCAACAGGCCCCAATTGGGCCCCTCGACCTTTCCTGTTTTTTTTTCTTTGTGTGAGTACGACAGATTTTGGTAAGGAAAGTGCGATGAGGTGCAGCAGCGTCAACAGGTCCGCGGTTGGTAACAGGAATTGGGGGAAGGTGCAAAGGGATGGCGAGAAGGGAAGACGGGCGGCAGCTCTTTCGTCACATCATCGTGATGATGTCACCACCCTTTTGGCCCCAAGACCAGCTGAGCCGAAATGGCACGACAGCGTCAATTCAGGCCACCCAGAGACCACCAAAGAGCACTAACAGGCCACCAATGCACCCCCCGCCATGGTACACTCGACTCCGCACTATAAACAACAAAGGACCAATGTACGACGTACTCCGTACATGTACCTGCTTTGTAGGGCGTCGTAGGGTGGGGATGGCGCCGCTTTGTTGGGACAAGGACACGGAGAAGTGGGCAAGCTCTCTCTCTCTGTTTTCGTCTTTTTTTTTTCTCCATTTCTTGTCTCGGCTCGCGCTGAGCTCAGCGATCGCCGATGTACATAACGATCGGCAAAAAAACGCGCGAAACGACATGCACGGGGTGAAGTCCTTCTTTTCGACTTGCAACGAACTAACGGGTGGCTTCGTAGTTGTGCCAATGCGCTAGGTGCCCTGGAGGCAAAAGAGCAGAGTAGTCGAAGTAGAAGAGTAATACAAGGGACACGTCAAAGAAAAAAGAAGGTGCTGTGAATAAACAAAATGTAATAAACCGAGAGTCGTTTTTTTAATAATAAAATGGGTAGCGGGCAAGAACGCTGCCCGGGTAGCCCGTAGCAAGATTGCAATTACCCGAGACAAAGCAAATTAAACAAATGAAAGTACAGAAAGAATATTACTAACAATAAATCGAAAATAAACCTGCACCTCCGTTTACCTTGGAACCTCGAAGCGGGTTGCCCCAGAAAGATGTGCGCCTCGGACCTTGGTATGCAAAAAAAGGAATTCTGGAGACACATGCATTTGCGGTACTCGGCGCTTTTCTAGACAATTACTGTCGTCACCAGGGGCTATCCAATACGTATGGTCAATCGTATGCACACATGTACATGTTACAAGATTAAGAAAATATGTCGAAAATATGTCATCCGGAATGGGCTGCCTTGCTGCCAACTAAATATACGGGCATGGCTTCCTGGCTTCGGCCGGGCCCGTGGCAACCAGTGCCAATACGCCCGAGGAGGTCGGACCTGGCTGTGGTAATATTCGCTGAGAATGAGACACGGGTCCATCCTTCATCTGAACACATCGTACTGAGATACGCCGTATGGCATATGGGTTTGTCAAAAAAGGAGAATGAAATGAAACCGCAGATACACCAGGAAAATCCTTATGAAATAAATTCAAGGCAAAGCACAGATAACCCTAAACGACCGTCCTTGGGTCCCCGATGCAACTATTAATCAATACAAGAACACCAAGGTTTCCGTACAACGAACATACAAACAATGCGATGACAGCCAACCAATGTTTCCTCCAAACACCAGAAATACCTAGACTCTCCCAACGGATCTGCCTTGCGCCTTGCATATCGTCTGATCGTCTGATGGTTGTTGGTTGTTGGTTTCGAGTGTGTTGGCCTTTTTGTTTGAATTTTAGTCGTAGCTGTTGGAAGTGCGAATGAAACGAGAAAGAAGAAGAGTAAAGGAGACGGATATGCACGTTCTTGCCCCTGAAAATGCAATTCTCTAGATCAACTATCGTGTCATGTCTCTTGCTCGTCACGTCTGAAGCAGGCCTTGTCTTCGGCCCTTCTTGATATGTGTGATTTTGTGCCTTGGGTCTCTTTCACGTCGTTTGCTTCGTCATCTCATCGCCGGTGCCTGCTATTCAAATCATACAAACCCCCTGTCATGCCATGTGGCGGCCGTCCTCGCCGCCGCGCAGGGCCAACAGGGCCCGAACATCGGAGACGTACTGCAGACCCTCCAGCAGCGGCACGAGATGCAACAGGTCGTTGTCTGTGTGGTCGCTGATCCAGCCCTGGATGGGAATGGCGTTATCTAGGGAAGAGTTAGAATACGATGCGTTCCGAATGTTTGATGTCACGTCAAAGACAGGGCTACGCACCCTGATGGAACATGTAGCTCAGTGGGCTGTTGTCCAGGATCATCACTTTGCTCAGGTCAGGCTCGACAGCACTCAGGTCCTTGATAAAGGCACCATGGCGGAACGTGCAATGTTGGCGGTAGTAGCGGGCGGAAAAGAACTTGCGTTCCGATTCGAGCCAGTCAATGACAGGGTCGGCATACTCTTGCACCGAGGCCGTGAAGACAACCAGGTTGTACCATTTGCATACTCTCCGCAGGAACTCGTCGCAGTACGGCCGCTTGTGCACGTAATACAGAATCGGATGTTGTGGGCCGGCACTGGGCTGGCCGCCGATGCCGACAAATGTCGTGTTTAGGCGCACCTCGACCATATGTCCGGTGCTCATGCGGCCGCCTTTTGACATACTGTGGATCAGCGTCTCGTCGAGATCGAGGATAAGCGTCTTCTGGTGTGACTTGTCGGCGGGTTCGAGGTTGAGGAAAGAGGGCTGCCGCCGGGGAATCAGTGGTCGGGGTGGGGCCGGGGTGCGAGGGTATTTCGTGAGCGCACCAGCTGGGGACGTTGGCGACTTGAGCTGGGCAAGAATGTCCTTGGTCACACCGCCGCCGTTGTTGTCGCCGTCAAAGCTGCCGGCGCGACTGCCACCCTGCATTGAGATCGAGGAAGACGAGGACTGTCCCTTGCGGTGCTTCCGCTGGCGCAGCGTATCGTCGTTCAGCTTAATCCGCACAGACCTCCGATTGCTGCCCGAGTTGGAAGCTGGCCCGTCATCTTCACCCGACCGGCTGCCAGCTGTACCCCTCCTGCTCGAGCCGTCGTTTGCGCCTTTCCGTCGGAGTTGTGTGCCCTTGGTGTCAAAGTCCGATTCCGATTCAGAAGATACCGCGTACGAGTTTCCACTTTGCATAGAAGATGAGGAAAAGAAGCGTCCACTTCCTGTACCTGAAGTTGCTAACATTGTGCTGTTCCGTTTGAAGAGCTTCTCGCTTTCACCCGTGAGGTCGTCTTCTCCGTCGCTATATGGGGACAGCTTGGATTTCTTGTTGTGACCACGACGCAGCCCGAACAGGGCCTTGAAAGGGCCAAGCGGCGAGAAGTTCCCGTTCTCGTCGTAGAGGCAGGCAATAAGGTAGACGCCAGGAGCAGCCAAGGTCTGCAAGAACCAATGGATCGAGTTCCAGACGGTAATGGCTATGCGCTTTGGTAGCGAGCGCCACTTGAATAGACGCACACTCCCTGCACTCGCACTGGCTCCGTGCATGTCCTTTTGTGGGATCAACGGTGTAGCCTCGTCACTGATGCCAGCCATGGGCGTGCTGCTGTTTGCCGCAGAATCTTTTTTAATCACGAGGGTGCTGCCCGTGCTGCCGGTACCGTTGGTAATGGTGGTGGCGCCGCCTCCGGGACTGTTACACTCTGGCGTGATGGCTAGGCCGAGCGCGCTAAGGGAGTTGGACCGCGAGGGGATGGAACCGCCGAATGATGGAGACGCATGCGATGATAGTGTGTTGATCGAGTTCATAGTACGACGTAAGGTTGCTATTACAGAGGTTGCCGATGTAATGCGCCGCTATGACCACTGGACAGCCATGAAGGGAGGAGGCAGGGTAAAAGTGTATACAAATGGAGATGGCGCGCGGCAGTCGAGGTCGGATTTGCCGGGTTCTCGTGCTCGTGAAAGAGTGTTGAGGCGAATGTCGTTTTCTCAACCTATAGTCAAGCAATGGACTGTTTGATAGAGGGCTCTCGCTGCGCGGGGTTTGGGCAGTGGAGGTCCGCGTTCTTCGTCGATTGATGGGGGATACGTGTTCGTGTGCTGGTCGACGCGCTGCAGGGGTGGAGAAGCGAGGGCGCAGAGTCAAGTTGACGAGAAGCGCAAGCAACTATTGAATAGCGGCACAGATGCGCTCGTCGGGGTCTGGATGCGCGTGGAAACGAATGACGGGGGCGAGAAGGCAAAGTCAGCCGGTTGGTGGGAAGATTGGCTGCCCTATTCCGGGTTTGGGGGGAGTTTGAGTAAATGGAATCCGAATCCGAGGAAGGGCGGAGAGGGCGAAGGAGGGCAAAGAAAGATGTTGGCGACGAGGCATAGGGAGACTGTCGAAGCAGGGGAAAGTCGATATCGCGGTTTTTGCGTGCAATGGACGAGAAAGCGAAAAAGAAAAATCGAAAAGAAAACCGGCACACGGCAGTCGGGCGTTGCAAAAAGGCGGAAAAGACGTCTTCCGCCGGCGTGGGTTGTTGGTGAGGAATTCTGAGGAGTTCTGAACAGTAGGAGGCGATGCTCGTCGGGCCGGGGGTTTGGGGTGGTGGTAATAGTGGTTGAGGGCGAGAGTTGGGAAGAAGTGACGGGAAGACGGGCAGAATGAAGAAGGGGGAGGAAAAAGGTGGAAAGACTCTAGGCGTGCTAATAATAACATCAGGGAAGTCTGCCCAGGGAAGGTGCGCTCAGCGGGCAGTTTTACAGAATCACAGGCAGGAAAGAGCGACAGGCACCCTACCAGTGGCCTGGAAGGCACGATCCACAGCGATCTCTGGGAGGCTCTAGCGGAAAGAAACAATACGCTGGAAAACCGTTGGGAAGGAGCGGACAGGCAATAATCGACGCCGCTTTAATAAAAAAGGATGTAAGATGCTCCTGCCCGTGTTCGCTTCTGGCTTGGCGCGGCACGCAAATACTGCCAGGGAGAGAAAGACCGTCGCAAAAGGATACCAGAAAAAAAGCAGTGGCAGGCAACTTGTTTGGCAGCCTTTTTGAACAGAACAAGAAGGCGCGAGGGCGGGTATGCCGAGTGCTCATGCCGGACTGTGTGATGCCGCTCGTCCCGTAAAAAGGTCCACGTGAACCAACTCGCGGTCTTGGGCCACCTAGCTCTCTCTTTTAGTTTCGATTTTCCACATCCTCGTCTTTGACCATTCACAGCAGACAAAATGGTGCCAAATAGCAGTGTCAGTGGGCTTGCTCAGTGGGCTCGCTCAGTGGGTTCGCTCCCCAACGAGACCCTTGGCTTTGGAGCCATGGCATTTAAAAAGGACTTGGAAGGGTCACTTATTCTGTGTTGTTGGAAAAGCGTCCATTTTCTCAGACGATAGCAAGCAAAGAACGGATGAGGTGAATATGGGGAAGCTGCTCTGACTTTTGTTTGTCATGGCCTGCTTCTCGTCTCTATATAAGCCGAGGGTAAGACAGAGGGCCTTTTCTGGGGTTTGGACCAAAGCATGTGCTTCTCCTGGCCAAGGCCTGCACGAAAGAGGTCCACGTGGGTCTGGCCGTGCTTCAGTAAGCTGAAGGGCCGCCGAAGTGGCTACCGGCAGCTGTCAGTGGCCAGTCAAACCGTCGCCGTTATCTTCGGACGGGACTCCCTTAGAAGTTTCACGAGAAGTGAATCTAATCACATATATGTCAAAATACCGCTGTGAGTACAAAAGGTATGGTGCAAGATAGCTGCAACTCATTTCTTGGTTCACACTGCGTCATATCTGTTAGGAGCATGTGCAACCAGGTTTCGAGGTAAAAGTGCAACATGAAGTATTAAAAGGAGCATGCAAAACAGCGGGATAGGTACAAAAATTGTAACAAAAGAAAATTCAATAGCTGGCCGCTATGATATATACGTCCCGGTGGTGCTGGATGAATTACAGACTAAAAAAATACAGGCCGGGAGTCAAAGCTCACATCACGGTCGTCCACCAAAGGGGCGACTTCACCCTCACATTTCTTCTTCTCCTCGTCATCCTCCTCCAAGCGATTGCAGTATATACTCTCTCGCTCTCTCGCCAGATCTGCAAAAGTATCTAGAGGGATGCCCAGAAAGGGCTTCAAGAGTCAAAAAGAACCAGTGAGCAAGATACTCAATGTGGACAGCTGTCCACGGACGGCTCTCTGTCAAAGAAACATCCTGAGTTGTAAACAATGCGCACTGCAAAAAAAAAGCAACATCCCGCCGTAGATATTACTATTGGTGTATAAAATACTCCAAGCAAACAGTTTCTGTTCAGCCTTTTCCCTCGTAAGATCAAGTAACAATCTTGCGTCCGATCAGAAAAGAAGTAGGCTAGCAGGAAGCTGAGTAGGACGAGGATGGCTGTCACCTGCAGCGGCACGCCCTCGGTGCCTTGCCGGACCTGCTGCTGCAGCTGAGCAGCTGGCGCTGCGGCAGTCGTCGTTGAGTCGGCATCGCCCGACTTTTCCACAGCTGCACCCTTGCGCTGCCGTAGACCACCATCTTTGCGCAAAGAAGAGATCAGGGCCTCTGCCTCAGCCAGCTTTGCGGTAAGGGCAGCAATCGTGGCATTCTTGTCGTTTGCGGTGGTCGTCGTTATTTGGGCAACAGGTGCAGTGGCTGGCGTGGCAGACACGTTGGTAGCGGGGGAGGGTGAAGACGCCTGCAGGGCGGCGGGAGAGGCGTCGCTTCTCGCAGCGGACTTGCGATCGGTCCAGGCAGCTTCGGGAGATAGAACACCATCTGACTTGGGCTCTTCACGCGGCGACACATAGGCGGGCGGGGGACGTCGGGTGTGGCATCAATCTGGAGGAGCGACGATGTTAGGTTATTGGGTCTTGAGAGAACTGCTATTGTGGACAAGACTTCACTTACTCCGTTCGTAGCAGTCTGGCGGGCGGGTGTGATGGTCAAGGCAACTGCGTCAGGGTCCTCGGCGGGCAGGAACGCGACACGGATCTTGCGCTCTTGAATGTCTGCCTTCTCGACTCTGTCCCACTGTATGTCGGGTAGGATGTCCATCATTAGTTACCAAGTCATGCTGGGTGTATGCCGCGAAGTCGAGATAAAGGCCGCGTGACGGGGAGCTTCGGGGACAAACATACGATATCTTGGACGCTGATAAACTCCTTGTCGCCGGTAATCGGGACAGCCTGTACCAAAAACTTGTCACGGCACTTGTAGTCGGCGGGCGGATCCTGCTTCATCGCCTGTAGGAGGACTACACGCAGATATTAGGATATAAAAGGACAGGACACCGTATTGGAAGGGAGGGGGATACGGACCTGTCACTTCGACCTCGCGATCGGGCTCAATGCGCCCAGAGTTTGGGCGGACACAGTACCTGTGTGAGGAAAGATACGTCAGCTTTTCGCATTTCTCGCGAGTAGGCACAGGGGAAAACAGCCGACACATACTGCTTGGGAGCGGTGGTCTTGACCTTGAAGGCGACGGGCGTCGAGTTCGGGTTCCGGATCTTTAGAGTCTCGGAGACCTCAACAGTGAACGGACCTACACACAGCAGCACAGCGTGTCAGTTCTAATTGGTGTTCTCTAGCTCAAACGTTGGCTAATCGATGAAGGGCGAACGCACGGCGAAAGCCGAGCTCCGCGGGCTCGATCTCGACAGACATCGCGATGATTTTGAAGGTGGTAGAAGGGAATGGAATGGGCTCGGTAGATTGACGGAGGGTGCGTGTTCCGTGCTGCAGTAGGTGAAATCACGACGAAACGATGCAGCTGAATAAGCGCAGACGAACGACCGGGTGTCGACGAGAAAAGGGGGCAGGCCTGCTGTGGTGGCCTTGTTTCCGAATGGCAATTTGTCGACCCAAGAAACGGGAGGCGTGTTGGTCGAGGGAGGTCGCAGATAGAAGCAGAGTCGATGGATAACGCAACCGGGAAGCTTGAGCGCGTAGTTGTAGAGTTGTTGGCGGCAACAGAAGGCGGGTTGTGTTGTGTTGTTGTTCCTGACGATTGGGAAATCGAGTGCGTTGGATGGCGATGAATTAGTCAATACCAAGTACCAAATATTTGCACCGCGGAAGGCTCAAGACGACATCATATGGCCAAGTTTCACTTCGCTGCTGGTCCGCTGACAAAACGGGGCAGGTGCGCTGGAAAGGGAGCAGAGAGACTGGCAAAAGTGCCTATGACAGCAACTCGATCAGCTAACCTAGGCGGCTCCTTCCAAGATATTCCTGCCCATCGTGGCCCATCTGGCCCATTCGTCCTCGAATGTCTGTGCGCCGGTCGCTCCTGCCTCTCCCTCTCCCACCCAGTTGGCAGTGCAACGCGCCGAGAAAGAGCAACCGGTCCCTGGGAAGCGTCGACACCTCCAAAAACCCAGCGGCGTCACACTCACGCGACAGCGTATTTTACGGGCTGAGACGCCCGACTCATGGCATTTTAGCGGCTGCTACAGGGCGAAGCCCGACTCCAGCAGGCGCTACTCAGCTACTGGCAAGGCTCACTTTCTTGGTTGGGCGTGCACCTTCCAGATGACGACAGCGGGAGTTACCTGGGTAAGCTTACTATGTACGTCGTAGTTATTATCAGCGGCAATAGCTCAAGCAATTTCCCCTCCGTTAGCAAACGCTCGTTCAACACGCAATCATTGACTCTCAAACACTGTCGGTATTTGCATACTATCGACCTCGAATCTCCCTTGCATCTGTTCTTCACATACAGCTTGACTTGAGAGTTTTTTTTCTACGCTCAACATATCCGAGAAACCTCACACATATCCATCCGTTCTCCTACGATTGAGCTCTCGCCTTTCGCTTCAACAGATACAAAGAGATCTTTCTCCAAAAAACCACTGCATCTTCACAATGACGCAGTCCGATCTTGACGTTCTACTCGACATGGGCTTCGAGAAGGAGCGCGCTGAGCTTGCCGTCAAGCGCTCCGGCGGTCTACAGGGAGCTCTGACGTGGCTCGAGGAGACGCAAGACACGCCGCTGGAGGAGCTCAAGGCCTCGAGTTCCACAGCCGCGGCAAAGGAGGGCCCCGATGGCGAGCTGGACGACGACGAGGGTGCAACAGCGGCTGCCATCAGTGCGCTCGAGTCCGGCCAGGAGGCCAAGTCGCTCGTGTGCAACGAGTGTGGCAAGAAGTTCCGGAGCCAGGCCACGGCCGAGTTTCATGCGTCCAAGTCGTACGTGGCATCACAATGCGTGGCTTCCTACCTTTATTTTCATCTGTGCATTCTCGGGGGGTTGGGGGTCATCATCTCGCTTCTTCTAACACTTGTAAACATCTAGTGGTCATACAGACTTTGCGGAGTCTACCGAGGAGGTTGCACCGCTGACGGAGGAGGAGAAGAAGGCCCGCCTGGAGGAGCTCCGGCAACGGCTCAAGGACAAGCGGGCCAACCAAGCGATTGCCGATCGCGAGGACCAGAAGAAGAACGAGGTAAATTCAGCAACAGCGGCAGTTCCAGGACATTAGGTTCTATCTTTGTACTATGTACCGCAGACTAACATCACGCCAATTCCAGAAAATCCGCTTGAAGGCTACAAAGGAGACACAGGACATGAAGGAGGAGCTGGAGCGCAAGGAACGGATCAAGGAAGCCGCCAAAAAGCGTGCTGAGAAGGTCGCCGACGCCGAGGCCAAGAAGCGGGTCAAGGATCGCATCGAGGCTGACAAGGAGGAGCGCCGCCGGAAAGCCGAGCTGGCCAAGGCCACCCGTGAGGGCCGTGCTGCAGAGACACAGGCCGCACCAGCAGCCTCTTCCGGTAGCCTAGCAGCCGCCGTTGCAGCATCGTCATCTTCCTCGTCGAGCCAAGCCCGTCTCCGTCTGCAGCTGCCGACAGAAATGTCCAAAAGACCTTTGACGCCGAGGCTACGCTGTTCGAGGTGGCGCAGGCTTTGGAGGCAGACGACGGTTTCAAGGCCACCAAGTTTGAGCTAACATTCCCGCGCAAGACGTATGAGGGTGCAACGGACTTGAGCAAGACGCTCCGGGAGCTGGGCCTGACGCCCAGTGCTGTGCTCCGGTGCAGTAGTCAAAGAGCAAGCAAGCCGGCCTGCTTTGCCAAAGCACTGATGTATCATGGATAGGAAGGTGAACGGAAGAGAGTTATCTTGACAGCGAGCGAGAAGAAAGCAGGGAATTCATCATGTACGAAGTTTGCAGACTTGGTGAGCATAGATATTGGAGTGCGTATTGTGTCCACCCAGGCAAAACGAAAAAAATGAGAATTTGAGCGGGCACGAATCATCATATCAAAATTATTGAATTGTTGTGAGCAATCCTTTTCATTTTGGGTTGTAGTATTCCGTTACCCCGTTCCGTCAACACCATGCCTACAAATCGCAGGCAAGAATCATGCAGTGAAAAGCCAGTACACGACTCTATGAAAGCAATCGCAAGCCCTGGCTCCGTTGTGCCGGTTTTTGTTTGGCAGTCCAGAAAGTGTCCGTCTGCTCCCCGCACGAATCGACCGTTTTAGTTTTTTGGTAGACTTTTTTTAATTTTTTTATAACTTTTTTTCTGCCGTTGTGAAAAGTACAAAAACCAGAAGGGCGCCCGGAGGGTTAACACCAATGATACCCCATCCGTTGTAAGATTCCTCCTCTCCGCTCCAGTTCTATTTTGAGTTTTTTCATATGAAAAAGAGAGGTCGAGGCAAAGTCGGTAAAAAATTGGAAACAAACGAGAAAGCGATACGCTTAGTCGAACAGACCGAAGCCCATGTCGTCGTCGGACTCCTCCTTCTCTGTGGGGTGGGTTAGTACGTGTCTCGATAGGTGCAGAGAGAGACATGACTACAGCAGATGTAGTCACAAACGAAGCTTCGTGGTGGTACGTACCCTCAACCTTCTCCTCCTCCTTGGTCTCCTCGGCAGCGGCAGCACCGCCAGCGGCGGCACCGGCAGCGGGGCAGCAGCGCCGCCACCCGAGCCGACGTTCGACAGCAGGTCCTTGACCTCCTTGCCCTCAAGAGCCTATTTGACGCGAGTTAGCAAATTTGCATTGCGGCGGGTGGTGTCGGCAAGTCGAAAGAAAGGTGGAAAGGTGGTCGGCTTGGCATGGCTCTGTCGTTCTCCCTCCGGTCGTCGTCGCATCGTCTGACTGAAATCCTTCCGTTGTTCAAGCTCGTTTCCCACACCAGTTCGATCCTTTCTTTCGACGCTGCTCGACTCAGTTGTTGCGTTCGTAGTTCGTCATCGTACCTTGGCGAAGAGCTGGGCCCAGATGGGCTCAACCTCCTGGACGTTGGCAGCCTTGATAAGGGTGTTGATCTTGTCGGCCTATACCGTGAAAGGAAGATGTCTTGTTAGTCCTCCGTCGAATATGCTATCGGGACACAGAAAGCGCCGGCCAAAATGCTACTCCCGCGAATTCGACACGCATCAACTCTTCGGGTCCGGCAGATACAATCCCTTGTCCCTCCAGGATCTCCTCGTCGCGTCAAGTCGTTCGGCAGCAGCATTTCGGCATCGGCAAGAAAGGCGGCGGGTAAAAAACGCACAGTGATCTCAACGCCGTCGTCGGCGAGGATCAGCGCCGCGTAGGACGTAGCAAGCTCAGCGGTAGACATCTCGAAAGTGTTGTGGTTGTTGTTTCGTGGGGATAGAAACGAGGTTTCGATGGTGGTTGTTTAATGCGAAATCTTTCAAAATTCAAAAGCTGCGTTGCGGGTTGGTCGAAATGGGTCTTTAATTTTTTTTCGCCTACTGGCCTATTCCAGTCAAAGCCCAGGCTAAACTTGCAGGAAAAAATGGCACCAGAGGGTTTGTGTGCGCCAGTGGAGAAACCCTTACCAAATTTGCAGCCAATAATGCCTGTGTTGGGAATCGAGCGGCAATTCGGTGCCCGGAAAAACCGAAATGCCGCACCTAAACCGAGCAGCACACCGTAGAATCAGTGTGATAAGCGATAAGATAGGCCTGCCGCTTGAACGCTTCCTTACATAATCACGACGAGCCCCTCCTTCCTTCTTCCCTCTCCAATAGTGCGCTTCCGCCAAGCGACTGCTTATTAGATGACCGAGTCCAGGCCCACCTTCCCTCCAATGACGCTCTCTCCGGGCTCTGTTAGAGAACAGTGGCTGCCAGCTGACGTATTTCTTTGGGACAAAGAAAAAGCGACCTCAGCATCATAGCCTGCAATAAACACTTCAAGAAGGAGCAACCGGCTCTGCAGATACTTTTTTGACACGCACAGCAGTTGCGACTCACACGTAAATCAAACAAGGCACACCAATCAAGGCATATGAAGCCATCCTGCAGCTCCGAACGGCTGCGCTTCTTCCCTCTCCTGTGCAGCACGTCCTCTACGTTCCGTGGCTGCTTTAATTGGACTGGACTAGGCCCATCCGAGGATCGTACCTACTCAAAGAGCCCCAAAGCCCCCATTGGTGCTGCGATAACCATCCTGACAAACAAGCTCGACTACGGCTGAAGAAGTAATCGTCGCTGTCGCCTTCCAGATTCATTCCTTTCTCTCCAGAACAAACAACAATCTCAAGCACCCATTGTCGTATCGCTTCTACATCTTCCGCCGGCAATTTGCGGTAGCATTTCGCCCCCTTCTATTCCATATTTCGTAATCGTAAGAGCTTCTTGGCCTTGCCGCTGCCAGTGTGCTGCGCGTATCAGCCTGTGGGTACCTTCTTAAGCACTTCCCTTCCCCCGCCTCTTCTCCTCCCTTGGGACGAAGTCCGGCAAGCCAAAGACCATCATTCAACGATATCCAAGACAGCATTGCATTTGCTATTGCCTTTCTCATCTTTCTTATTTCTTCCATTTTTTCTCCTACAAGTTTTCCATTCTCGGCTTCTCTAATTAACCTCTGTCGCAAAAAAAATAGCAAGAATCTACCAAAAATGGATACACCGGCCATTCCGGCGCCGCGGGACGCCACGAGCGTGAGATTCTTGCCAACCTCGAGTCGATCCGGGACCGCCTGCTGCTTCTCAAGCAGGACCGTACCAAGTATATCCGAAGCCAGGACGTTCTGCAGCTGCACAACGAGACTCTCGAGCAGGTGCGCCGGTTGGGTGAGGTGCGCGCAGGCCGCAACGATGGCGAGAACAGATGTGAGTGACGCATTTGCCTAGGTCGCATGTTGCACCTTGAACGACAGTTGACTAACTTGTCACCTCCTCTCCTAGTGGACCGCGTGCTTGATAGCTGCTTCCAACTGCTTTCCCTCTTCTTCATGACCATCGGCCGCACCAGCGAGGCACCGGCGGCCTATGCGCTGACATCCACCATCCGCCGTCTTCTCGACCACCTGACCGAGGCCAACCTGTACTCCGCCAAGGATCTGGAAAGCATCACACATACGCTCGAGCGGCTGACAGCCATTGTCCACAACCCCGACTCGAACAACTCTCCGTACCTTACCGAGCTCATGGTCCAGCGGGTCGACCAATGCAAGGAGTCGATCAACAAATTGCAAGAGAAGCTACAGAAGCTGGAGAAGCCATTGCCGGCAGTCCATGAGAAGCTTATCTCGATCCTACGGTCCATGTCTCTTGCAAACACAAAACCGAGGGTGCGTACACCAGCGCTTGTCGTTCTATGTGGTAATGACATGGCCCACCTGCTAACGTCATATAGTTTCCTGTCAACGAAGTCCGAAAGTACAAGTCACAGCTCAAGGAGATTGACGAGCACCGCACCAACGGCGATTACATCAATGACGAGGGCAAGGTGCCCGTTGGTATCGAGGAGGTCTCGGATCTGCTCAGCAGATGTCTGCTGTGGGCCGATATTGTCCTCGAGCGCAAGGGCGTTATCCCCGACGAGTTCAAGCCAATGTACGAGACGCTTGTCGGTATCCGTAACGAGCTCGAGAAGTTGTCGATTACACAGGCCTGGTCGCTGCGTGAGACGGATCTGTACGACTTCCAGCGCCAGCTTGACAAGTTTGACGAGGCACGCGTGGATGGCAACTGGGTGGACGAGGACGGCAAGCCAGCCGAGCTATATGTCCAAAGGGTATGTTATACCATAGTTCTATGGATCCTCGGTATGGCAATGAAAGGAGCACGTACTAACATCGGCAGACATGTCTCTACCTTATCCGCCGCAGCTACGGCCTGGTTTACTCGCTCATGATCTCGTCCGAGCCGGTGTCGGAAGCTCTTTTGCCAGTATACAACCAGCTGTTGACCCTCAAGCGCTGCTTGCAGGAGGTCAAGGATTCTGGAGGTGTCTCTTCTCCACGAGAGCTGTACCCCTACAGCATGAAGGTATGAAAGCTTGCATCATCATCTATACCCGCAGTTTCGTTTTAGCTACTAAACAAATCCCAGCTCAACTCCATCGATAATATGCGTGTGGACGGCAAGTTCATGGTTGGTGGTGACATCCCCGAAGGCCAAGGCAATGTCACGGAGCTTCTGGCAGAGTGCTTTGAACTCAACTACGAGCTCCGGATAGACGCCGAGGACAAGGCGACTGAGGACAAGGATTAAGCTTAAATTGCTGCTGTTGCTGTTGATATCTTTGTTTGCCCTCTTTTTGCTCTCTTTTGCTGGTTTATAGTCTTTTTTGGGAGGTTCCCGTCACATTGGTTTGGCTGCCTTTTGGTTATCTTATTTTCGGTTGGTTCACAGTGTGCTGTTGCGTGACCTATCCGCTTTTTCTTTTTTCTCTTTTCTTTTTTTAGACTTCGCATCCTTTCGTTTTCTATCGAATGAATGATAGATTTCCCACACGTTGTCTTCTGTGTCCTCCACTTTTTTTTTGCTTTTGTGGTCTTCTGAGGTTTCAATACATTTTCACTAAAAGGTCGTGGAGACTTCTCGCTAGGTTGTGGCTGTTTGTGGTCAGACTCGGCGTTTGTTACGGTTTCCTCCCTTGAATTGCTTGGTACTACCGAGCAATCTTTCTTGTCTATGATATCTCATACATGGCGAGACTGAGAAACTCGGTCCAGATGTTTGGTCCTGACATTGGCCAAACAAAGGCAAGCAAGAATATCAGAACTGTATACACGCTGATGCTTAAGTTTATCAGGCTCAAAAAATCATAGCTACTCATTGCTCATCCCATAACTAAACTGTGCACTTTCAAGAGAGATTTTATCAGTGGCCCGGTTAAAAGCACTCAGCTATAGATTAATGGAGAAACTTTTTAAACAGCTTTATCATGTCCTTTATATCAAATTCACGGCAGACGGAAAGCAGTCTTCAGGGCGTAGATCTGGGCCTAAAGCCATGTGTTAGCAGGGAAGATATGGCACAAACGCTCCAGTTCAAAGACGACTCACATTCGCAACGTCCCAGACACGGCCTCGACGTAGACGTCCTTCTTCAGGTACTCGACGACCTCCTCCTTTGGTGTCGGCCAGCATGATGAGAGTGCTGCCAGCAAAGGAGAAGGTCTTGGGGTCGTTGGGGTCCGAGGGCTTGTCGTGCATGATAGCGCCTGGACGGCAATCAGCAAACAGAGAACAGAGGGCAAAGAACAGGGGACAGAGGGCGACATATTGCGCCTGTCTGGGTTATACGGGGTAAGGAGGTAGATGGCGAGAAGAGAAAACTTACCACCAAGCTTGAGCTTGCCCTTGGACGACTCGAGGTTGGCAAAGTGGATGCTGGAGCACAGTCGAGTTAGCAGATATAAGCATAGCCAGAATTAGCATGCAGCTCTGTCTGTCTCCTCTTCTCGCAAAACGCAAGACAGAAAAGACAGGAGTCAAACAGAGATGATAAACATACGGGCGGACCTCGAGACGCTTCTCGATCGTGTTGGGGAAGTCAGGGATAATGGCAAGCCATTCAGTCGTGGGTGTGGAGGTGGCCATGGTGCGATGGAGTTGCTGAAGGCGGGAGACACTGTAGTTTGGTGGAGTTGGCGATTGGGCGAGCTGCTGCGACAAGAGGCGAAGTTGAAAGAAGAGAGGCGGAGGAGGCGGGAGGCCATTGGATCTTTCCTCGCAGTATATATGTACCACACGAGGTGTGTCCAGGTGAAAGAAAGTTCGACGTAAGAAGGAGGGCGGTAATAAGAAGTGAGAAACGGAAAGTGCTACGGGTTGGAACAGCATAAAATCGTGAGTACTGGGGCAAGTGCGGAATTGCCACGAAAGGGCGCTTGACCCGGGTCCTAGCTTCCCTGGCCAATTACCAGCTCTTATTGTGACACTTTTTTCGGTCCCCTTGTTCTTTCCGTTTCCTTTCACTTTTAAACAACAAACAGCTCGGCCTCGCTTTGCATCGGGGGAAGGATCACCGTCGTGTCGGAGATCGGAAGGAGAGAGAGGAAAGGAGGGTCGCTGGGGAAGGCGCGCCTGAGAGCGGAGTTGCGCCCTTCCCAACGACAAGGTCTACGGAGCTCTTGGGTCTTGGACTCACTCCTGTGTGATTCCTGCTCCCGAGAACGGTGGCTGGTGGAGCTTGGGACAGCAGTGTTGTTCCCGCAGCTTTGGCTCGGGCTACTAATAATATTATTGCAGGCAACTGCGGTGCCAGCAGCCGCGCTTATGCGAGGTTTTGTGTAAAAGGAACAAATCCGAAGAAAAGAATATTATGGTGTTGAACAGCAAAAGATGTCAAGCTGCCATTGGACGTACAAAGTATTTCTCTCTTATCCCTGCTGTCCACTGACTCGAGCTGCCGAACCAATACGCTTTGGGCGGGAGAGGTCAGCCCTGCATTTAATACGAGCCCCAGGTGTCACATTCAATACGGCCTGTCAGCTGCCCGAGACGTCAGGTTGGAAGCCGGTGTCTTCAACAAAAACAGGGTACTTGTACTCTCTCATTCTCACCATCCAGACGACGGTCAGAAATGAGCAGCGCACGTCATACTCTCCCGTTGCAAAACAACTAGGTCTTATTTATCATCTGCCATTATCCATAAAAGAACATTGACCTTCATTGCCCGTTGCTTTATTGCCCGTTGTTGACTGCCGTTGACCGTTGGCTGTTGGCGGTTTGAAGGCTCTCAGAGGATCGATCGACCAGTCAGCTCGATTGTGGTAAGATTAAGGCCTGAGGCACCCAATTGAGCCAACCAGGAAAGCTCCACATGAACCATAATCGGTTAAAATAAAGTTCGGATCCCGTGACCATTTTTATTACATAATTCTCTTATTTGGGACTAGCGTGTTTTCTTATATAATGCGTTGTTTACAACATTCGCCCATTTGCGCGTCTGAATTCAAAATCCATCGCCATAATTTTTGCTTATATTCTAATCCGTGTTTTTACCCGTATCGTTTTTTTAGTAATTAGCTAGTAATGGTTGACGGTATATTACCCTTTTTTGCTTACTTTTTCTTTGCTTTTTATTGTATTTAATTAACTTTTTCTTTTCTTAATAGGATTATTTGGCGCGTTACCGCGCCCCGAAACCGTGTTATCTCCTTAACCTTTATTTAAACCCCCCCTTTTTCCCCTCCCTTTACGTCTCCCGTTAAAAAATATTACGGCCGGTGGTAGATTTTAGTTTATTACGTAATAGTAAGCCGAAAAAGATTTATTAAAGGTATAAGAAAAAGCGAGCGGCTTTTAAATTAGATAATTAAAAGGTGCTTTTTTAAGAAATGTAAACTTAAAAGGTATTAATATATTATTTTTTTATTTTTTTTTTTTTTTTTTTTTTTATTTAATAAATTAGAAAAATAACGAGTTAACGTTAATAAACCTTTTTTTTATTTTCGACGTACTCCTTATTTTATTTCCACTTCGACCGTTTATATAAAACGATATAAAAAAAAGAGAAGAGGCTTTCGAGTATACGTATTTTTAATAATTGTATTATAACGTTAATAAATATAATATAATAAACTAGCGGTTATCGTTTTTTTTAAAAAGTAATATATAAATTATAATTATTTATAACGTTTTACTTTTATTATTATTAAAATACGACTATTAAGTAAAAATTAAAAAACGAGAGTTAACGAGACGGTAAAAGCTTTAAAAATTACGACTATAACGGTTAAATTATATAAAAGTCTCCTTTTCCGAGTAAATATTATCCTTCTCTCTCCGTCACCGTTATTATAAATTATATACCGATATAATCCTTCGGTTAAAAGCGTTAGAGTTTATTAATATTCGCTCCTCCTCTTATACTCCGGTAAAGATTTATCGCGACTTAATAAGTAATAAAATATTAAGAGTTAGCCGTATTATATTACTTTAAGTATATTATTATTAAGCGAAAAGGTTAATAAAGAGTCTTCTAAGGTTCGTAACGGAGATTAATACGCTTTTATAATTTCTCTTTTATTTAAAAATCCTAGAAAAATTAACTTTAAAGAGTACTTTTACGGTAATATAAGGGGGCTTATATTTTTTTATAAAAAAATTATATAATTATTTACTCCTTTAATAAAAAGCTCTTTATTAACGCCACTTACGGTATAAATAATATTAATATAAATTTATATATTATTTTAGCTAAAGTCGACGGTACGGGCGTCCCTTTTATATATCTCTTCTTCGATTCGAAAAAAATAAAGGCTAGTAATAAAAAAATAGACCCTAGCGTTATAAGGGTTATAATTACCTCTTTTTTAATTTCGGTTCGAGATAACGGCTTTATATTATCTTTTTTTAGTTATAATAAAGATTAGTTTAAAGATTATAATTATTTAATACGTTTTTCCGGCCGTTAAAGTGTAGTTATATGTATAGTATATTAAGCGTGCCGTTAAGACGAGGTTATTAAGTAATAAACCACGACCTTGTTATTATATAACCTAGGAGAGGCTTTAAGGCTTATTTTTAGGCTCGATATTTATTAGGGCTCTTTATTAATACGACGGCCTAATAATATATATATCGTATTAATATATACGATTATATTTTACGTATTATTAATATTCTTGAAAGTGCTCCTTTAGAGTTATTATTTTTAAACGATAAGTAAATAGTGCTTAAGATGTTTATTCGTTATTTTTATATATATTTATTAATCCCCGACGGTAACGGTACTCGTTATAGTATAAACTTTATTTATAAAGCTTGTTTAATAAAGATATATACTTGGTGTCGAGCTCGAAATTATTTTATACTCTAGTTTTATATATATATTAACTAGTATACGTTAAATTAGTGGTTTTTATAGGCTCGCTCGGTAAATTATATTAAAATACTTGTTTTAAAGACGATAATAATTATCGAGTCGTATTAAAGGCGTATTAAGCACGACTTTTTATATTAATTTAACCGATTACGTATCGATTTAATAATCTAGGTTTTAACTACGCGTATATTATTAAATACGGTTAAATAAATATATATAATACTCGTTAAAGACTACCGCGTTACCCGCGTAAGTTAACGAAAAGTATTTAAAAAGTAGTAGAAGGTAGTAATTTAAATCCCTATTAAGCCTATAGTTATTTAGAAATACTATATAAACCCGTAGGATTAGGTATACGGTTACCCTAACTTTTTAATAAGCCGCTTTTTTTTTTATAAGTATTTACTCTTTTACTTCGAGCCTTTAATTAATAATATACGTTTTTTTCGATAACGTATAAAGGTAAAGAGTTTACCCTTTTTAAAGTTACGAGTAGCTTATTATAAGGCTTAAATTTAAACTATTACCGCCTATAATATAAAATAACCTTATAAATTAAAAAGAGAGTGTTAACGAGGCCTTTAATATTACTTTAAGTATTTTTATTATTAATATTAACTTTAGCGGTTTAAATAACGAAGTTAAAGGCGAAAAAAGTTATAATATCGAGGAGTATACGAGGCGCCTTCTTTTATTAATTTAAGAGTAAAAAGTATAACGAAATATAAAATTTATTAACGGTTTTAAGGCGCTTTTACACTCTCTTATACGGTTAATTAATAATATCGATAAATTAAATAAATAACGTATAATACCTCGTACTTGGGATATACGTAAATATTTATTAATAATATTTTACCGCCTAATATTAAGTAAGGAAGATAATAATATAAATAATAATTAATTAATAATAAAATAATATTTTTTATAACTTTTTTCTCTTTATTTTAATTACGAGAGAAATATAATAATAATACGTATATATAAGCTTTTAACGGCTTATTATTATTTAAAAAAACACTAAGTCCGGTTAAAAATATATACGATAGTAAAAAGATACGAAAAAAGTATAATTTTAAAGTAAAATAAACTAATATTACGGTATTAACTATAAGACTCCTAGGTACACTACGGGTATCTAGAGTTTAAGTAGGTATCGGGGGGGTTTCATAATAATGATACTGTGAGCCGTCAGGGATTAAATAACGAATATAATAATAAATATATAATTAAAGGTAAGTATAATATTATTAAGAAATTAATTCTTACTTCTCTAATCTCTAGTAAAAGTGGGTGCCCCCTTCTTATAAGGAAACTATCCTCCATTCCGGGATAACTACGTTAATATTTCGATAACGGTCTAGATCTCGTTACGAATTTATCGATAACTACGACCCCGTAAGGTATAGACTTAGTAGAGCCTTTAAGCCTTTAATATAGGTAGTCTTACTTATACGTAATTAAGCCTAGCCTTATTTTAGGCTTAACTTTTATAAACCTTAAGGGACTTTATAAGGTGTTAACTTTATCGAATATAAAAAGGGTAAATTACTTATAACTTTTAAATATAAGTTAACCGTAATAATTATCCCCCTTTTAATACGTATTATCCTTAACTCGTTAATTTATTAAATATATCGGTAATTAAAAAGGATAAAGGATAACCGGAAATAAAAACCGGGGGGATTCGTATAAAAGGAAAATTATATAAGTAAAAGCTTTTATTAAAGAAAAAACGTAAGGAAACTTAAAAACGGAAAACCCTCGTATTTAAAAAAAGAAAAAAGAAAAAAAAAAAAAAAAAAATAAAAAAAAACCCTTTAGGGAAGAAAACCGAATTAAGATTAAAAGGGTAATAATATAATCGGAAATATATATATCCGGGGGGATTCGGTAATACTCGCTTTAAATTATTTTTATCCGAACTTTACTTTTCGTTTATTATAATAAGTCGCGTATTATATTACGGAGCGTTTATTTAAAATAATTAACGGGGTAACGTTAATTATAAATAAATAAGTAAGTAAATAAAAAGTTTATAAAGTTTTAAAGGATTTTATCTCTTTTTATTTTTTTATCCTTACTTTTATTTATATAATTAAACGTATATATAATTATATAATTATATAATTATATACTTATACTTATATATATATATAATAAGTATCGCTTTCTTATTGTAATAATAATTATATTATATATTAATATTAAGTAATTTTAAATAAAACTTAGGGTTTTAATATATAAAATTAATTATATTATATAATAATATCTCTTACTTTAACGATATCGTCGCTTAAGACGCCGACGTAACGTCGTCGGGAACGCCGTTAACGGGCTCGTTTAATAAGTTAAGGCGCCGGGGTTAATTACCCCGGTATTTCCCTTAAAAGTTAAGTGTCGTCCGTTAACGGCGGCTCGCCCTTTATATACCGCGTATAAAAACGGGGGCCTCGTAGTATTATTATAGCGTTACGGGGTCGTTTAAGTAATTAATTAAGCTCGCGTTAATTAAGGTTACCGAGGTCGTCGTTACCTTCGGGTAGGATAACGAGGAAATAATCGATATTAATTTTAATAACGGTAATAATAATAATAATAATAATAATAATAATTATAATAATAATAATAATAACGATAATAATAACGATAATAATAATAATAATAATAATAATAATAATAATAATAATAATAATAATAATAATAATAATAACGACGATAACGATAACGACGATAACGTCGTCGGATTAATAATTATTAAGGAAAAGATAGACGAGAACGACGGGGAGTAAGCTCCGGTTTAAAAGGAAAAGGATAAAGAGGAGGACGAGATTACCGTAACCCTTAACCCGGCGGTTAAAGCCTTTTTTTTTCTCCTCGGAAACTTAACCGTTATAATAAGGCTTACTTTATTTAACTTACTTCCTCGTTAATACGGGGGGTATAATTAAAAGCCGTACCCCGGTAATTTTCTTTTATCCCCCGGGGTAAGGGAAGATTATTAAGTATAATTATAAAACTTACGTTAAAGGTTTTTACGCTCCGGTAAAATTCTTTAAAAATTCTTATTAAATAAATTTATTATTAATAAACTTTAACTCCCCGGCCTTATAATCGGGGACTTCGTCCTTTTTTTTAAATAAGTATAAACCTTAAAGGGCTTTTATACCGGACCCTTTACGGGGGCTCCGGCCTTAAAGGTCGTTATTAAAGTTACGGTTTTACGTATTATTATCGTATTAGGGTATATTACCGTCGAGTATTATAAAGTATTCGGTTTAAGGGGCGCCCGTAACGTATTCCCCGTATATATTAATTTTTATTAAAAATTAAAAGGAATCGTAATTAACGTTTTTTAAACGCGCCGTATATATTAAGGCTTAGTATTAACGGTACGGGCGGCCCTTCGGGGCGGGGGCTTATCCTTTAGGGCCCCGGCTTTACCTCGGTTAAAGCCTAGGGACCCCTTTTTCGAGCGTTAATAAACCGAGTTACGTCGGTTATAAGGGGAGATAACCGAGTTCGTCGAGTTAAGGGTATTAATTAACGACTAGGCCGCGGTTAAAGAGGCCTTCCTCTTATAAAGGAGGAGAGGAGACGGCTGGTGGCGTAAAGCGTTAGGTTATATAAGGGGGGTGTAACGTAAAGCGCGTAACGCGAGCGTTTATATAAATAGCCGTTTACGGCTTTATTTAATTAACTTTTTTTTTAGGATTTCGTTTACGCCTCTTAACTTTATTACCTTTATCCGTAATTATATTCCGTTTACGTATTTTTCGTATAACGTTTAATATTTATACGTTTCCCTTTAAAATTTATTAATTAAACTTTAACGGTTAATTCGTTTATTTAATTAAAAAGTATTTTTAACCCTTAAAGGTTTATTTTTATAAGACTCGCTTTACTTTATAAATATTTAAGTTATTTTTTAAATTTAATATTAATATTACTTTAAAGGAATCCCCTCGGAATCTTTAAGAGTTTTAAAAGTATTACCGGGAATATATTATAAAGGCGTTTATATTACTTTAATAAGGTTAAGCGATAAGCTTATCTCCTTACCGTTCTTATAATCTTAAAAGGCTTAATAAATTTAAGTATTAACTTCTTTAATATTATTTTAAGTTTTAAATTCTTAATAAATAACGTAATTAAATCTCCCTTTTAGAAAACTATAGGAGTATATTTTACGTTAAAGTACTTCGCTATACCTTTTAAGTATCTCTTATTTATTATTTAACGCGTTTTCGTATTTTTATTATCCTTACTTCTCTAGATTTCGTTATTAATACCCCCTTCCGAATAATACCGTCCTCGGTACTTATAAAGAAATTTAAGTAATACCCTATAAAAAGTTCGTAAAGAGACTTATTAATTAATTCGTTTTTTATATTATTATATACGAATTTTATTATTCGTAGTAACTTTAATTAATTTAAGTGGGAATCCGTAATAAAGTAACGTAAATACGTTTTTAATACTTAATTTATCCTCTTAATTTATTTATCCGTTTATAAATAAAAGGTTATTAATAAACGTCTCTTAATACGAAGGTAATAATATACCTCCGTTTAATAACCGTTTATAAAAAGCGATTTACGATTTATAACGATTCCCGCCGGAGGATTAAATTTTAATTATACCTCTTAATATAAAAGCTTTATAAAGTCCGCGGTTATAATTATCGTTATAATAATTAGGAATAAAGTTATTTTTATAAACTTATTTATTATTATTAAAATTATATTTACTTTCTTTAAACTATTAAAGACTAGTGGAAGCCCCGTAATAAAATTTATTATTATTCTTATTATAATAATTCTAGAACTAGTAAAGGTTATAACTCCTTATAAGGACGATACCTCCTAGGTTTTATTAATTAATAAATATATAAGTATCGATATAATTATATATCGTTTTCGTTATACCTTCTTAAAAGAACTTATTTTTAATTATATCTTTAATCCTTTTTTTATTAAAATATTTAATTACCGGAGAGTCGTAGTACTTTTATAGGATTCCCTCGATAATAAATTTATTTTTAAGTACTAGGATTTTTCCGTCCTTATATAAGAGACCCTCCTAGTTTTAAGATTACGTACCGTATACTCGACTTCCGTAATCTCGTATTTTATTTAAAATACCTTAAATCTTTAAATTATTTTCTTATATATTCTTAATTAAAGAAGGTAAAGGGCTTAATAAGTTAAAGTCCGTAATTAAGTTTTATTTTATAATACCGGCGAACACCTCCGGTTTCCGTTAATTTCTAAGGCTCGACTAATACTTATTACACTTTTTAAAATCGTCTTCCTTCGATTCCCTTATATATAAGTAATTTTCGACGGGAGGCGACGCGTTATCGATTTCCTTAAGATTCCTCTTAAAGTCCCCTTTAATTATAAGTGCGTTAATTTTATTAACCTAGTATTTTACTAGCGTTTATAATAAATTATTAAACGTTATCTTCTTACGAAAAAATAAAAGATAATCCGTATTATTTTACTTATTATTATAATTAAGACGTTTAAACGGTTTATCCGTTAAATTTTACGAACCCGGTCGGTGTCGGATTTCGAAGTCGAATAATATAAGGTATATATATTAACGTATTTAACGATTATTTAACTTTATTTACTTTATAAATACCGTTAAATTCGTATAATCCGATAAAACTTTAATTTTAATAATACCTTTTAAATAATAACGCCACTCTTTAAAGGATTATATTATAGTTATTATTTCCTAATCCGGCGTTCCGTAATTTAATTTAACGCCTTTAAACTTTCGAGATTAAAAAGTTATAAAATACTAGCGTCTTTCCTTATCCGGTTAAGAGAGGATACCGGTTATTATAAATTTTAATATATTAGTCTCGACTCGTATAAGTTTCCTAGGATTAAAGTAACGAAGAAGGGGCGTTTATTAAAAAGCTTTACGTAACTCTTCGAAAGCTTTTTATTAAGGAACTCTTATAATCGTTAAGTTAAGTTTTTTACCCTTTATTATTCCTTTTAATTTATTAGTTAGTGGGTTGGCCTTTTTTATAAATTTATAGATAAATCTCCGATAAAAATTATAAAATCTTATAAACACCTAAATATTACGGTAAGTACGGGGTATTTATTATTTTAAGACCGTCCGGATTCTCTCGGGATTTATAATTATTCCCTCTCTTAATAAGATATAACTTAAAAACTTAATAAACCTTTAATAGAATCGGTATTTTTTAAATTTATATATAACTTTACTTTTTTTAACTTCTTTAAAACTTTTTAAATATATTAAGTATATTCGTTTTTCGTTTTAGAATAAATTAAAATATTATTTAAATAAATAATATAAAAAACGTTTAAGTATTTTATAAGTTTCTAGTAAATATAATTTTAGAACGTGGCCGGTGTATTAATTAGTTTAAAAGGTAATACCGAATACTTAAAATAATTATATTTAATACGAAATACGGTTTTTTATTTATCCCTTACTTTAATACGAAGGCGATAATAAGTATCCTTAATATTAATTTTAAAAAAGAACTTAATACCTTAAATACGATTTAGGATTTTAAAAATTAAGGGAGAGGGTATTAATTTTTAACGGTAATTTTATTTAACCCTTTATAATTTATATATATTCGTAATAAGTTATCCTTTTTTAAAACGAAAAGGATTAATACCTTAGTAAGATTAATCGATTTTTTAATTTAACCCTTTTTCTTAATATTTACTAGGTATTTACGGAGGACTCTTAATTTTTTTTAAGATAATAAATAAATCCCTTTATAAAGCGGCTCGGTATTAAGTAATAAATCGATAACGTAATTAATACTATTATATAAAGGTAATAATTTTACCTTTATAAAATCGAATATATTTTAGTATAGTCGTAATTCGGTAAGAATTTAGGATAAATCCCTTACTTTTATATCCTCGTTAGGAAGTTTTAAATATTCGTTATTAACGACTATAAAGTAATTACCGGTGTTTATTATATTTATTATAAAATTTACGGCTTCGACGAGTTAAATTCTTAGACTAGTAATATTAAAATATTATTTTCGTTATATTAAAAGTAACTTTATATTAAATTATTAAAGAGTCGGTATTCTTAATAAAATCGGGGTCTTTTCGGGCCTCGATTTATTATAATATAAGTACGAGTAAAAAATTTTTCCTCGCCTTTAAAGTTTATTATTAATAAAGGTACTTCTTAAGTATTATAAGTTTTAGGCCGTAATTACCTTATTACCTTAATTATAGGGGGTTTTTGGGGACTTTTAACGAGTTGGTGTTTTTCCGCGAATATAATACTTATTACGTTTATTTTTATATTAGTGTTTAAGCTTACCTTAATCGTAGTCGAGGGGGACCTTTAAAGGATAGTTTTTATTAATAATAAACGTATAATAGGTAAATTTATTTTTCTCGTTAAATTTAATTAAAGTAAGGTAAAAGCGTTTACTCCGCCCTTACTTTTCCCTTTTAATTAAATGTCGTAAACTACACTTTAATAGCCTATCCCGTTACCTTTTTAGGGTAAGTAAAGGTATAATATCCTTTTTACTTATAATTATAATAAGTAATATAAGAGAGGTTTAATTTTTTTATTTAAAATTATTTTATTTAAATTTCCCTTAAAAATCGGAGTTTTTACGGTTTTCGAATTAATTCCGTTTTTTATTATTCCTTCCTAATAACTTAGAGTTATTACCCGACGACTTAGTTTTATTATTAAATACTCCCTTTTTATTTTATATACCTTATTTTCCTCCGATCGCCTTTTAAATTTTATTTACCCTTTACGTTATTATATATTAGGGGGTTTCCGAAGTAATTCCGTTTATAATTAAATATTATCGGTATTCTTTTTAAAGTTTATAATAATAAATAGTTAATTAAAATCGTTCGTAAAATAGATTAAGTTTAACTTTTAGGGACCGTATTTAAGTAAGATAATCCGTAGGGGACTAGTTTATAATTTATTATAATTTAATTAATTTATTAATTACCGTCGTATAAGTATTTCCCGTTTTCGGGGCGAGAGTATTAAGTTAAACCTTAAAATACTTCTAAGATTTAATAGTAATAATTCGTTTTAACTTCGATAACGTTTTTATATACTACTTTTATTTTATTAAAAATTATAACTTTATTAAATTAAGAGTTATTAGAATCCTTTTTCTTTTATTTTTAAATTTCCGAGGTATTACCTCGAATATCCGCTTTAAAGCTCGTTTTTATTCGTCTCGTTTTTAAAAGGTGAGAGTGTCGCGATACGTTTCGGGTTTAGTTAATTTTACGTTTAACTCCCTTAAAGTCCGTTTAGGAACTTTGGCGATTAATAGGTTTAAATTAGTGTAACCGGGATCGTTTTTACCGAAATCGGAAGAATTATTAAATAAATTAAGGTCCTCGTTACTTCCGTTCGAATTATTAAGAGTAAGGTTATCCTTATTATTAAAGTATTTGAAGGATATATTACCCTTAGGAATTTTATAAGTCTTTATTATTACTCCTTTAAAACTTATAAGTTAAAATATTTATAAAAATTTTATTAAAGTCGAAAATTAAAGCTCCGATAATTTTACTTTTATTTCTCGTTATCTTTTAAGGAGTGTTTTATAACGTTTATAACTTTAGACTTTTTTAAAAAGCTTTTTAAAATCCTAGTTAAAAGGAGTAGTTACTAGTTTATAAGGGGTCTTTTATAAGTCGGTCGTTATCTTTATTAAGAGGTATAAGAACCGGCTCCTTTACTAGTCCTTAAGGTTTAATAAAAATAAGAGGTTTAAATTATCCTTTAACGGTCGGAACCGTAAAAGGGTTAACCTCGGGGGTAATACGAGGGATCTTTTTAAAGTTTATCGTTATAAAAATTTTAACTAATAACGTATAAGTAAAGAATTAAAATTTATAAAACTCTTAAGTATATTATAAGTATTTAGAGTTTAATAGATATCGGGGGGGTTTTATAATAATAATATTATAAGCCGTTAAGGATTAAATAACGAATATAATAATAAATATATAATTAAAGGTAAATATAGTATTATTAAGAAATTAATTCTTACTTCTCTAATCTTTAATAAAAGTGGGTGCCCCCTTCTTATAAGGAAATTATCCTTTATTCCGGGATAACTACGCTAATATTTCGATGACGGTCTAGATCTCGTCACGAATTTATTAATAACCACGACCCCGTAAGGTATAGACTTAGTAGAGCCTTCAAGCCTTTAGTGTAGGTAGTCTTGCCTGCACGTGATTAAGCCTAGCCCCCTTCTAGGCTTAGCTTCCATGGACCCTGGGGACTCCATGGGGTGTTAGCCTTGTCGAATATGAAGAGGGTGAATTGCTTATAACTTCTAAATGTAAGTTAGCCGTGATAATAGCGCTTTTATAAATAAAATTTAAAAAAATTAAAAAGGGTATTAAAATAATACTCGTAATTAGCATATTAAGGGTATAAAATCATCATCTATTCATTCGATGTAATTCGATAATATTTTAACGAAGTTCTTTGCGATGTATTTTTACTGCCTCAATTTTTAACGCGATGGCAACCGCGCGCGCATCGCGCGCGGTGCATGGCGGGTCCGTGCGCAGTCACGTGTTATATTTTAGTCAGCCCAGGTCACGAGATCCGAACTTTATTTTGACCGATTATGGGACGTCAAGCTCCAACTCTAGTCACATGATGCGACCAATCAAATGCGCGGCTTTTTGGGCTGACGGGCCTGCTCCATAATTCCCTCTCCTGCCCCGTGCGTTTACGTTCGGCCTGGCGGGAATTTGAGGGAAGTTTTGCGGGCAAGATGCCAAGGTGCCTTTTGCCAGTAAGGGATTCCCAGGCGTAAAAAAATATAGAGAACGACACGAAATCGGAAACCACACCACCACGTTGTTTAACATCGCCATTCCCTCTCTCTCGACAACCACACTCCACTCCACCACCCACGCAATTGGATCAATTGAGAACCACCACCACACACAATGTCCTACCCGACGCTCGCCCCCTTCATCCGCTCGCAGCCGTGGCTGCACAACCTGCTCAAGCCCGCCGCCAACTGGTACGTCGGCCTGTCCGGCTACCGCCAGCTCGGTCTGCGCGCCGACGACCTGATCCCCGAGGAGAACGACGTCGTCCAGCAGGCCATCAAGCGCCTTCCCGCCCAGGTCAACTACGACCGCGTCTACCGCATGCGCCGCGCCGTGCAGCTGAGCTTACAGCACAAGCTGCTGCCCAAGGACCAGTGGACCAAGCCCGAGGAGGACGCCCCGTACCTGCTCCCGCTCATCAAGCAGATCGAAGCCGAGATCAAGGAGCGCAACGAGCTGGACACCATTGAGATCATCAAGAGCCACTAAGCGAGCGTGCTATGGCGTGACGGATGGTGGAGATGGGGCGGTAAATAGACGAGAGGATGCGCGGATGGAGGAGAGGTATTCGAGGCATCGGAGGGAGGAACGGAATGATGGCGGGAGGCTTCCGACGACAACCACCAACGATGATGACGGTCACTATCGCGACGATACCAGCCAAAGCATCGAAAATGGCCTTGATCAGCAGACAACAACAAACGGACACCTGGTGACTCGATAACAAGGGCATAGGGCACCGGATTTCGAGAAAAAGTAGCTCTCAGCCATGAACTCTAACCACCACCAAGGCCTCACTATCTTCCCTATCGTATCGACCTCTGGCGGAAGCGTGGAAGAAGAGCGGAAGGGCCCGTCGGGAGCTGGCAGGCATCGTCGTGCATAGAAAGTCCAGGAATGGATAGATCCATAGGGCTGGGATGGCATGAATGGCGACCTGCGTTTCCTATTTTGTATCATATACGCACATAGAAGAACTCGAAAAAACATAACCCTTTAATCACCTTCTTGTATGTGTATCATCGACAGCTCGTAACGGCGAGTATGAAGATAGGCAAGTACTATGTATATTAAGAAAAGCCTATGTGCCTGTCTTTGACTATTCATTTAACATCACCACACTACAACAACAACAACAACAACAACAACAACAACAACAACGACAACAAGGGACACACGAAAGCCCAGAACCGAATCTATAAGCTATTGCGCCAAGGAAAGACAGAGAAACCAGAGAGACTCGGCCAAAGACGGGCCAGTGACAGAGTAAAGCCATCAGAGGTAAGTCCAAATGCAACACCCGGCATTACACGATAGAACGCAGTCGCAAAAGAAACAACAAATGGAAAACAAAAGACAGACACCCCATGGCTTTCACGACTGACTCCTCATAGCATTCGGTTTCCATACGCCCTCCTTATTATGTGTGGGTGCTAGGATGCTATACATCCCACAAGTGCCCATCGGCAGGTGAAGAGACCTTGCCCGTATTAACTCATAAGAGAGCACCAGACAAAAATTCCGTATCCTTGTGGTGAAGAGCGAAAAGGAGGTGCGCTTGAGGTGATACAACAACTTGCTATTTGTGTGCAGTTGCCAAATGCCTTCAAAAACACAAAAACAATGAAACGATTTGCACAATTAATGGTACGAGAGAGAGAAAGAGAGAAACAGAGAGAGAGCAAAGAAAACAGCCGATGGAATAAAGGAAATCCGCCCAAAACACCGTAAAACGCCTCGTTCAGACGAACAAGTCGCACGCAATATGTGATAGTAAATATGGTAGTGTGATTCGTGAGAAATGAGGAAGTGGGGGGGTAGAGAAGGAAGAGTGAGTGTATGGGGAAAGGCAGGGAGGGAGGTAAGCAGCGAAAACCTTATGCGTTGCCGCCCTTCTCCTCGGTGTCAATGTGCCAGACGACATAGTTGGGCAGACCGTAGACGCCGTAGCCGGCACGCTTGGCCATCTTGGCAAAACCCTCGGTCTCAGCCTGGTTCTCAAAGGCGTAGCAGGGAAAGTTGATGCCGGAGCGGTGGACATCGGCCTTGACGAGGATGTTGACGCCACCAACACCGTCAAGCTCCATCTCCTCGTCCTTGTCGTTGCGCCAATCGCCCATGCGCGCCATGTAAGTCCGGCCGGTATCGTACTGCTTGTAGCCTGGTGGTGGAGCGTCACGTTAGCATGGTTCTTCTTTGCGACCTTGTAATGTGGTGTGCAGACTTACCCTCTGCAAGAACGACGTCCTTGTCAAGGCTGCTGGTCAGTCGCCGGCCCTTGTCCGACTCGACCCAAGAGTTGTAGTCGACTGTACGCCAGTGTTAGTATTCGAGCCTGCAACAATGTTCCGGGCAGTGTGCTATGTCTTACATCTTCCCTCAATGTCGCGGCCATCTCTGTAACGGTGGAACCAAATGTCTGTGTGGTTTGTTAGTATTGTTAGACATAAAGAGCAAGGGGGCTGTGCGGACATACTGGGAACAAGAACATCGCGGTCGTGGGCGACAAAGTCCTCAATGATCGACTCGGGGCTCTCGACAATGTCAACATCGCGCCAATACACCCAAGAGTGGGTGGGCTTGAGTGCAGCCGACAGGAGGTAGTTGCGAGCGCGGCCGAGAGCCTTGCGCCGGGGACCCTGCGCCTCAAATGAGTGGCGCTCCTTGACGTCCTGGCTCAGGTGAAAATCAAAGTCCTTCTCGACAACCATGGCGCTGTTGAAGGGAATCTTGTCCGGGCGCTTCTGGATACGGTCGAGCTCCATGGACAGTACAGCCAGGGTGTCGTCGGACGAGTCGGACACGAGGAAGGCGAGATCAATGAGGTGGTGAGGGTAGGTGAGCTCCGAGATCAGCTCAAAGTACTTGGACAGGTACGAGCGGCATCCTTGATCGGGGTCAGGATGAGCACACGCTCCTCATTGGCGGCAGCCTTGCGTGTAGACTTGACCGGGTTCAAGTTCACATGCTCTATTGTTGTCGAGTTGACCGTCAAAGGCGCATGGTGGTTGAAGATGACCGGTGTCTGCATCCGAGCATTCCACATGACTTGCTCGTTAGGTGTCATCTCCATGGGGGACTTATTTGGGCCCCAGCAGTAGAAGCTGTTGTGGAGTGAGAAGCATGTCAGTCAAATTAAAGCTTTGAGCCCCGCGATCGTCCATCGCGTCTAGATCCAAAACAAAAGTAGATAAAAGCGATAAAGGTTCGACGTTGATGATAAAAAAGTGAAACCCACCTTTGCATCTCTGATGCAGAAGACCGAATGCCACGCCATAATAATAAGACTATACTGACGACGGCAATCAGAAGCAGAACCCGCGCCCGTGTCAGGAACACGATGACGGCACGCGAGGGAGGCAGATTGGCCTTTGCGGCCTTCCAGTTGAGTCCGCCCTTCGGGAGTAACATTGTGACTGGTTGGATGTGCGAGCTACCGGCGCAACAAAGCGCAGATGTGGACGGGAAGAGGAATGGGGAAATGTGGGTGATTAAGGACAGCGAGTAGATGCTGTCAAGATAAAAGCCAGTCGTTCGTATCGGCGACGTGGAAGTGCCCTTTTCTTCCAAAGATCGTCGTCTGTTACGTCTCGATAGTGACTGTGTATTGTCTCCTCAGCGACAGAAGCAGTCGTTTCCGTGCGTGAGATATAAATTTAAAGAAAAAGGTCAATATGGGGAGGATCGGTCGGATTGTCGAACGAAGAAAGAAAGAGGTCGTGTGCTGAGCAAGTCGTCAGGAGAGGGTCGAAATTATCGCCAACCAATTCACGCGCGATATTTTCCGCCTGCCACGCCGAAAGACAGCGTGTCTATGTCAACCAAAGTGAGAACAATTTGTCGCAGGGCCAAAAAAAAGAGAGAGAGAAAAGAGGGCTCGGAGCCAAATGATGGCGAAAGCAATATCTGGAAACGAGTGACGATGTGTGGAACTGATGGGAATAAGCGTGACGTAGAGCGAGTTTTTTTTGAGGAGCCGATCCGAGGCAGATTAGATCGCGGTTCGTCGGATTTGGGGAAGACGGAAGACGCGGACGGGGCACCGTTGTCGTTCTCGTGTATTATGACGCGGCCGGGTGCAAAGGAGATGCTATGCCAGTCGACGGAGGGCGGGAGAAGATGTCGTCGGGATGCGAAGCAAAGGAAAAGAGAAGTGTTGAAGGAGGGAGGAGAGAACAAGAGACAACGAAGCTTAGCTGTTCAGAGAAACCCACAGCCTGGCGCGGTCGTGCTTGCCTTTCCTGCGTAAGATACCAGTTTCTTTTTGCTATGTAAGATACGTCGTATGGATACTTGGGGTACTTTTCGAGCAGTGAAGCGGACAGGAAGGAGCGACTGATGGGGCAGGCCCAGGCCCGCTGAGCCCTGGGACCAGACAGTCGCTAGAAGCATCTTTCAGTGGGTAGATTCGGGGTGTCTTGCGCTGATGACGGGCCATACTGAGTAAGATACTAAGTAAGATACGGTGACGGGTGTGGGTGATCAGATTAATCGCGTCCAGGGAGGGAAGGGGCCAGGGGACAGGATCGGGGAAAGGCGTATGTGCCAATCAGGGGCAAGCAAACTGACAGAAACTGGCGGGAGGCCCGGTGGGGCCCGTTCAATTTCTTTCACTTCCAGACTCTCTTACGCGGCCACAATTTGTACCAGATACTTCGCTCGCTATAGTATGGGCTCTGAACTTCAAAGCACCTGCCCAAAAATGGCCCTGGCCATGCGCTGGAGGTCTCCGCTGCTTCCCTTGTGATTCTTTTTTCCTTCGCTCCTTTCTTGAGAAGGGGAAATGGGGATCGTAAGGGGAAGGGGTTGGGAATGAGCGACTAGCCAATCTCGAAGACTACAGATACTGTGTAATGTTGAAGCATTAAGGTTTCTGACGGCGAGCGGGTAAGAAAGTAAAGGCTCTGAAGAATGGCCAGGCCATGTCCTCGATGCTTGGCGGAACGAAATCTTGAGGCGTGAGAGATAGGTCACACGGAACGGGCGGGATAACATGCGGTTACAGTGAGTGGGCCGCCCTTGCTGCCCTTGCGACGCTGGGGGGCTGGCAACCGAGTCAACTGGTCAAGTTCGTGATGTGTCCCCGCTCGTACATGAACCAGGAAGATGATTATGCAAGAAAAAAGTAAAGAAATATCAAGGTGAAGGCTTGGCTGATCGTGATGCCAGGACGAAAGTTCGAGAAGTCAAATGACGGAAGTACCTGCTACTTCCAGCAAACGCCACACTTCCAACTTTAGCGTAGGTGCATTTTTGCTGCCCCTGCAGGACAGGGAAAGAACTGGCCAAGGAAGAAAAAATCGGGAGGGAAAGGTGTTGACACAGATAAGATGTGTTGATAAGCCGCAATCGAATTAGATACGGTCAACAGCACTCAAATGAAAGAGACGGCCGCTGGCCAGATCGCAGCAGGTCTGGAAACGAGTTTTTAGGAAGACAATGGCTGTCTCGAAAACGAAACGACAAGCGCATTACAGTATAATCACAGTGTTTAAATATGCCCCGTACTGTATAGCTGCCATTTCGTTCCTTTTTAACAGGTTCTTGTCATCCACTAATACCCAGCATACAAAGGAAGGCGCGGCCCTGCAACGAGCGCCAACATACACCGCGCGCGCACATGCGCTTTCAGGTCGCTACTGCAAGATACAGTATGTCGTAGCCGCCCTCACTCCGTAACGGTGCTATTCACTCGAGTAGCAGGCGATTGATGTGAGGTCCTCCCTTCGCTCCTTCCAATACTTACAACATCCTCCCCGTTAGAAAGAAGGACCATAGAGCACTCACTACAGGCAAGAGTCACCAGCGATAAGGAAATGACAGTCAGCACATGGTCATGCTGTTGTTTTTTCTGATATCGCGCACACAACTACTACTCTGTCGTATACGAAACCAGTACCTAGAGCCTCTCTTTTAACGAATTCCATGCTGTGGTGGCCGATCGAGATCCGCCATGACCTTCAGGTGACTCTCCTGTAACATTCTAGCCTTCGCCAGCTTCAGGCTGTGTTTCGACTGCCAGCATCGACTTCTCAAGAACTCAGGACAAGACCGCCATAAAATACCAAGATGACCTTCAAGGCCATATCCTTAGAGAAAAAAGCTCCAAACAGCTATCCCCACTGCCAAGCTCTACTGGCTTATGCCCTGCGGACACCTCCCGAGACACTTTAATATATCACGTGACAGGGCGACATTGGTTGGCGTCATGGCAACGCGATAACAAACCAATGGTGCGTAGTTGATCCGCCAAGCTGACAGACTGCCAGTCGCTCTCTCCTCTACGGACCATTTGCATGTCGGCCGCAAATCGTTGCTTTGGAACTCGTGCCTTCCCCCTGTGAAGAATATTCTCTTGGCCTTCCTTGCATGTTCCCGTTCTATTGTAAAGCGCATCCCACCAAGTTTCCAGAACCACTTCAACAACAGCCTCGTCTTTTCGAACTCCGGATGCCCTCCGGCTTGCAAGGCTTCAAGCACCTGCGCATACGTAGCTCCAACTCACTATTTCCGCCTCGGACCTGGCTCTTTGCGAGCAGGAGTCTTCACATCATACGCCTCATTTTTCCTCGGTCAGTGGTCTGCTCCACTTTGTGCAGCAAAATTACGTCACTGTTGCCCCACGGACAGTTCCAGAGCATGGCTTCCATTGCACCCATTCGGCGGTCGGCACGGCTGAGCACCGGAAGTGCCTCTGCCAGCCCCGCTCTGGGTCCGGCGAAGACGGTGACACAGCCCAAGACCATCACTACAGCAGTTGCCCGCAAGAGAAAGACTCCTGCCACTTCGGAATATGTTTCTGTCTCGGGGTCCGTTACCACATCCATCGCCGCTCCGGCGGTTCCACAAGAGACAGATTTGCCTGCTCGGCCATCCACGCCACCGCCAAAGAAGCGGCGCGGGCGTCTGGTTGCGGAAAAATCAGCTGCTGTCGCAGAGGACCACCCAGTTGTTCCGACGACTCCGCCTTGGACCACCAAACCCGGTTCTGAACCGTCTACGCATCCGGCACCGCCGGCCACACCCAAGACACCGCGACCAAGGCACCCCGCTGTTAACCGGTTGGCAAATCCAGACATATCCAATGCACCGCTTATCTCTCCAGAGACATCCCGCATTGTATCGGCACTGCCACTCGACAGCCTCGACACGCCGGCCGCCAAGCAGAAGACAACGACCAAGAACATCTTGGACGAGGCCTGTGCACACCTGATCAGCGTTGACCCGCGGATGAAGACGGTCATCGACGCACATTACTGCAAACCCTTCAGCCCCGAGTCTCTGGCTGAAAAGGTTGACCCCTTTGAGAGTCTCGCCAGCGGGATCATCAGTCAACAGGTCTCCGGTGCGGCCGCGCGGCGATCAAGAACCGGTTCGTCGACCTCTTCGAGAAGGGGGAGGACCAGACCTTCCCGCATCCATCGCAAGTGGCTATCAAATCGATTGAGGAGCTCCGGTCGGCGGGTCTCTCGCAGCGCAAAGCCGAGTACCTGCAGGGCCTCGCGGAGAAGTTTGTTTCGGGCGAGCTGACCACGCAACTGCTGGCCGACGCCCCGTACGACACGCTCGTTGAGCGGCTGGTCGCCGTGCGTGGCCTGGGTCTCTGGAGCGTGGAGATGTTTGCCATGTTCGGGCTGAAACGTATGGACGTCTTCAGCGTGGGCGACCTAGGCGTGCAGCGCGGCATGGCCGCCTTTGCCGGCCGGGACATTGCCAAGCTCAAGAAGGCCGGCGGCACGGCCACGAAGAAGAACGCCAAGTGGAAGTACATGACCGACAAAGAGATGGTCGCCATGGCCGAGCCGTTCAAGCCCTACCGGAGCGTCTTTATGTGGTACATGTGGCAGGTCGAGTCGGTGGATGTCAGCTCGTTGGGCTGAACAAGTGGGCCCTATTGACTGTGAAAGGATGGTTTTCTCTAGAATGTCCGGCTCAGTACCGGCCTATTTTTGTATGCGGAGCGGATCTTTTCTGCGAGAATTTGCTACTATTTTGCTTTTATATTCTCCCCTATGTTCAATCGTGTCACTTTCTGTGTGCTCTCATGCTCTCTGTTGCCGCTTTTGCTTGTGTACATTGCCCGAACCTCAATATGTCGCCGTATATTCATCACGGTGGTTGCAGCTTTACTCTCTTTTCAAAACTAACACGTTGTTTCCTGTGGTGTGGTCAGAATAGGCTGACGGCGACAGTGTGTATGCATGCAGGAGGGCGTGGACTGCGCCGCTCTGCCGGTGATGTGGGATATGAAAATTCAATGAAGTCAATCAACACAATTCCTGTCTACTTCCCGGCGCAAATATATCAACCCGGACTTGGATGTGAGGTTGCAACCAGGCATTATGGGATGCATCACCGTCTATGGGCAGCCTTGTGTAAGCAGGAGTATATACTATGGTCCGTTTCCAGGTGCACTACGTATATGATCGTGCTCTTGTTCTTCCTTTCATACGCTTCTATTGTGGCTTGCCCATATCAGACCACTGCCGCAATTCGCAGCTCTCCCGTGTGGTGGCGTCTGTGGTGTCTAACGAACACATGCCAGTCGATGAATCTCGTCTCGAAAACGGAGCAGACGCCCCCTCCACTACGAACAACATGCCGCATACCAGTCGTCTATTGAAATAAAAAGCAAGGTGTACATGCATGTTTAGATCCCGTCCTCCTCTCTTCGGGCATGTAGCTGTTGCTGTCTAGGCAACATGGTGAATTTGCTTTGCTTTCGGTATACGGTGTGTATTGCATGCTTTTCACCCCTTCTTTGGTCTTAATATAAACGTCAAAAACAATGACAAACATTTATTAAAAAAAGTAGCTGATATAAATAGCTGGATTTACACGAATTATTTAACATCCGATCTTCGATTTTTCTCTCATTTAAAAGAAAAACTCCGAAAAATAAATATATCCACGCAACGCGAGAATGCACATATTACAAACAATAACACAGCCGAAATGACAGTAGCCACGCGCGCAGCTCCATGGCACAGCGGTGAAGCACAGAGCAGCCACCAAGAATGCAAGGCACCACGCGGCTTGCCATGCTACGCGCTGGACCAAAAGACAGTCGTCCGGATCTACAAAACAAACAATTGAATTGTCGGCCAAGAGAAAGTGCGGCCACGGACCTTATCTGCCACGGGAGCGATCCCGTGTGCCAAGTAATACAAAGTAGCCGACCAGATCGCCAACTAATACACGGCAATTCGTAAAAGTACAGAGTCATCTTCAACGAATTGTTCTTCGAGGCACGACTGGTTGCAGCTTCCCCGTGTCGGATACTCTCAAACCACGTCTCTTGGCATGGTTTGATTGCACGTTTCATGTTGGATGTGTGTTGGAGTGGCACTTCTGCCCTCCCGTCTAGTTGCCTGTTGTCCCATGCTCCCAGCCGCTTGCTTGGCTGCTAGGTTCCCGCAGCCAAGAAAATCTTGAACCATGCAGTCGCTGGACGCAACCGATCCGCTTCTCGAAGATGCACAACGACGTCAGCAACCATAAAAGTGTCAACGATCAACCTTTTCGACCTTTTCGGATTGCTCAACTGGTACGTCGTATTTTCAAGTTCTCTCTTAAAACTTTGCATCTGCCGTTCAACTGAATCGCTTACGCCGTCTGACCAGGCTCTTTACGCAATCCATCTTGCGGCCTGTAGAGGCTCGTATCTTGGTACATAGCAACGATACGCGGTTGAACAGCGGCGTGCAAATGTACATGTACCCTCCTGTACCGTAACTGACAGCTGTTTTGGCTACACCAGAGCCGTCTGTTGGCCAGTTGACTTAGTCCTCGATTCTGAACCAAACAACCAACGGCGGCCAACTCGCTGTGCCCCTGGGCCCTGGCTATTGTTTCTGCTGCTCTTTGTCCGAAGGCGGCGCAAGACTGACCAAGACAGTGACAATATTGAGGATGCAGCAAAATGCAGGAATACAAGCATTGCCTTGGCGGGGTACTTATCGGTTGTGCATTTCTCAGAATCCTCGCTTGGTCGTTGAAAACGACATCGCCAAAATATCTTCGATGGCTTTCCTGTGCTGGAACAGGAAGGACCAGATGCCAAAAAATGGGCCCTGCCAGTTCTCGTGTTCCTACGCATATTTGTGAGCAACTACAAGGTAGGTTGTGTATTAAACGCCCTCCTTGACGGGTACTCTTTTGGCGCGTCGAGAGAATTGGCCACTGTAAACAATAATCATTCGACAAAGAGTACATTGGACGGTGAAAACGGTGGCATCTGCGCACACAAAAAGCCTCTGACCTGAAATTCGTGGAAGTCAAGAGGGATTTCCTTCCGTTTCGGTCGCAGAATCAGGGGGGATAACACCACGAAAATACCTGTGGCAATGACGAATAATTATCAAGGGCAGTGTATGAAAAGAGCAAGGAGGCGCTCCTTCCCGCAGAGGGCGCCCCTCTTTTCCAGCGAGTCTCAATGGAACCCAAAGCGAGGATCTGCCCAGAAATCTTGAATTTGGCGTACAAAGGATGCATACGTAATGCTGCAGGTGGCTTTCAGTCGTGTCTGGCTCCCGGTCTGTGATGCACACGGCTCAACACGTTTTTGTTACAGTGCTTCTGAGAGTGCCCCGGTCGTGAAAAAATGTATCTAAGGTTGATGAAGCCTTTTTTTCGCCTGTAGCGAATGCTGCGACAGCTCCTGCCCTATTCGGGCCTGGCCTGGCGACTGGCGCGGAGCTGGCCTCCTGGTGAAGAAGGAACGGGCGACGGGCGACGCGCTTTCCCACAGAAACAGGAGATGGTGCTTTCCTGCTTTGGCGTTAGCGTAACAACGGAACAGGCCAGCCTGCAGATTGGGGAAGGGTGCGACCGACCACACTAACGACACGCCCCACCACCCAACCCTTGTGGGTGGATTACTTTCAGACACGTCTCTTCGGATTTGGCACGCTCCAAAATTTGGAAAATCTCAAGAAATGTTTTCAGAAGAACAAAAAAAGCTCACCAAAGAAGGCTTCGAGATAAGACGTTACATGAGTATTACGCATATGCCTTCATGGAATGCACTGCAATTGAATGCCATATGTCTGCGAGGAAGGTGCAATGAGCTGGCTTAGAAGGGGAACGCACGGAGAGATACGACGCGTTGCGACCACCATACAGATGGGGAAGGAGGGATGGAGAAAAGAGGGAGGGTGGCCTAATAAGCGACACCACACGCGAAAAAGCTCGTAACAGAACGAGGACGCGTGCATTTGGATGCACCACTGCAACAAAATTCATGATAGAGCCCCCTCAGAAGATTAAGTTGCTCGACTTCGTAGCCGACGCAAACAGAAAGTGAAGTACTGTTGTGGTAGGTGCGATCAAAAAAGAATTGCGCGGCATGTGGCGTAAAAAGGATAAAAAAAGAAACAAAAATACCGAGCAAAGAAACTGAAAAAAAAAAACGGAAGCTACACAGTATGCGTAGAAACAAACTCGACAGCGTCTGCCAAAGTGCAGGACGGGACCGCCCAGCTGTCCGGCTTCCAAATGTTCACTGTGAGCCTGTCCCTTGAGTCCTGTCAAGTGTCAACTGCAGAAGAACGATTCTCGCTCGCCGAGAAACATCGACAGGGATATATGGCTCCTTTGGCTGGTGCTGGGTTCTTTTCCGCTTCCTGCAATCGGACTTTTCTTATCGTGGCGTTTTTCGACCAAGGCCTACATAGTATGCCTTCCTTCCTCGAGAGTGCGTTATTAAATTGTGCTAATTGTGCTGTTTGTGTCATTTGTGCATCGGTGTGACCTCTTGATTCTCCTGCCTTGAATTTCAACCAACGAGAGAAATAGTGGAAAGAGGCAGCCCCGTCCCGTCTTTTATCAGCTCGGCATGTGCATCGTACTTTTTAAGATGCCAGGCCCGGATCCTGGGCCCATCTTTAGGACGTCCCCCTAACCGGACCAAGGTCCCCTCTCATTTTTGCTCCAGTGGCGATCTTCTTCGCCTTTCTCAAGCTTTCCTCTGCCTTTCCCCACTTTGCTCTCTGTATTTGGCCTGTGCAGCATCTGTTCGTGCTGCCACTTGATGCCTAGCGACGCTCGCGAGGCCCCAGCTGTGGAACGCCGGCGGCCTGTTAGCTGGTTTTGGGGCGACGCAGGTCCCGGCTGAAAGGCGGGCCCGAGTCCTTGTATCTACCATAGTATGTGTATATGTACGTCGTACATGTACGAGTACATACGAAGAAAGAACGACAGGCGACGCGCACACGCACACCGGATTTGCTGCCGACTCCCACTTCATTTTGGATATCGGCCCACAGCCAGCATTGTTGGAAGAATGCACGCATTTCGTTACGACGTTGCGAAGTATTTAGTCACGCCTCGCGAGGTATGCAGATAGCCGGTCTTGCCCTCTAGAGCGACGCGAAATAGGGGGTTCCAATTTCCTGTAAGAGATTTACGTGGATCATGCTGGGGCAGGACAGCACAAAAGGGCTAGCGACTGCCTTGGCGGATAGAAAGAGAAGGCATGTTGGAGCCATACTCGTAGATTGACTGGGGTGTGCGATGGGATGTAAATCTTACTTCAAATCCATACATGCAAGCACGAAAAAACGGCTTTATCGTCTTCTTTTACAGGTCAGACAACTACAAACATTCCCTATCGCAAGACTTTGGGACAAAATTTTGAGATGTCCCAGTGGCAAGTGCAATATCTCGACGATGCACAAGTACGAAAGCCATTGATGATGATGGCCCGGCTGCAGCCACGTTTCTGTCTGTGCGACTGTCGTTTCTGCTTCGTACGCCATTGGTAGCGTGCTCTTCCTTGGATGCACAGCTTCATATGCCGTGACTTTGTGCGCATGAACTAAACCTGCAAAGCGGCCACGGCACGGAGGGCAGGATGCGGGCGAGAGCGTCGGTGCTTTATTGACGGCGCAAGGTGACGAATACGGAGACGTCGCCGGGCAGGTAGAGACGAGACTGTACATATATGCATACGCCACCAAATGCCCATACAACTTTTAAGAAGCTAGATGCGAGCTCTGGAGGGCAGCAAGCACGACCGCGAGTCCTGTCCTCCTATGGCTTCGAAGCACGTATTTTGTGTGTACATGTACATGTACATGTATCAGTCAGTACACATGTATGGTGCAGGTCTGGCCGCTTCGTGGCGTTCGCTGTGGAGCTCCATCGCAGCTGCTATTCTGGTGCTTGCTGTCCCGGAGTGGTCCTTCCTTTGCGTGGGCCTGGCTGGCCCAGTTGAGGCAAGTGCACTGGGTGGCAACAGCTCGAAAACAAACGAATACGCATAAAATCAAAATTCGAAAAAAAAAAATAAACATGAGAAGAAACGCACAAAGCGATCGCAGCCTTTCGTCCCCCATCGCGCGACTTGCCGCTTGAGTGGATAATTCTCTCTGATCTACTACGGTGCACAAGAAAGTCAACACGGCCGGCTCTAGCGCCGTCTCTTGCGCTGCTCGGCGTGTTCGCTGGGCTGGGTGCTTGTGCCTGCTGGCATATTTGTTGGTTGGCAGATCATGTTGTCGGGCCAGCTCCTTCTCTGGTATTGCGACCAAATAACTTTGGCGAGCAGGAGAAGAAAAGAAGGAAGCAGGCGACGGCAGGATACAAACCAGAAGTGCAAAAAAAAAAAAAACAACAAAAAAAGACGGCAGTAGCAGAGAAGCAAAGACAACGTCTCGCTTGCAGATTGTAGATGGAAGCTGCGAGACAGAAAAAAAAAACAGGAAACAGCCACAGCCGTGCTTCCCCTGGCACGGAAAGCGCTGTCCAGCCAGGCCCTGCTCGCTGTAAGGAACTTGAAAACCCAGCAGTTGCGACTGGCAGGCCACCAGGAGCTTTGTTGCTCGTTGATCGTGCTCTCAACCAAGAAAATCCACTGCAAATCGACAAAACAACAACAACGGAGATACTGGCCATGGTGCCCCGTGGCGTGCACCAATTTTGGCCAAATCGTGAGGAGAAAAAGGGGGCGTGGCTTTATCCACTTGTACCGGCAGGTCCCACTATTGAGAATACTAGCTTCGATTAGCCCTTCCCCTGCCTTTGCAGTGCGTGTGTCGGTCGCTCATTCTCTGCTTGTCCCTTTTTCCCCCTTCTTTCCTGCTTTCAGTCGTGCTCGTAATAACGATTTCGCACTAGTGAAGCCGTACCTGTTTTCCCCCCTTCTCCCCTGGCTCGTCTGTTTTCCTCTTTTTCCTCGCTTCTCCCTTTCTCTCTTCTCCCTCTTTTTCTCTTCCTCTCCCTTTTCTGGTTCCCAACTCGTTTCATTTCGATTCATTGTCCATCGTTTAATCGACATCGTCGTGTTCCTCTTTTTCTTTCTTCATCCTTTTCTCTGTAATTCTTTTTTACGTGCTTACCTGTTTTCTTTTCCCCAGGTACGCGTCGACTCTCGCTTATCCACACAACAAATAATCAACTCCTTCTACCGGACCTCCCGACATTTTGTTTTAGAAGCTTCGCGATCTCGTCATCACGAAGTTTATTCCATTCGAAGGTTTTCACAAGGTACGTATTCGCACGCGTCAATGACAGACATAAAGCCAGTGGAAGGCCGGCAAGCACAATGACGCGCCATTGGCGATACCCGTCGTCCCTGGGTGCCTCAAGTGCTCCTCCGTGTGCAATAATCGTGACGTTGCACCTCGACGGTCGTCCACTCAGTACCGTTGTCCATCTTGGCACGACCGACACGCTGGGCAGCCGACGCAATCGCCCGATTTTGCGGCCTTGTGCTCTGGGACGCGCGTGAAAAGACATGACAGTGTGCAGAACGAGCAAGCAAATCACTCTCGACGGTTGTGGAGTTGCATCCTTCTGTCATTGTGGGCGTTGTCGGCTCGTTCACTACCGTCATGGGCTTTCACACTGCCTTACGAAGAGCTTCAATGGTCCGTGGAAGCAACACTGCGTCAACCAATGCGTACGGCAGTGGGACTACCGTGGTCGGCAAAAAAGTGAGAAGTTAAGACGAGTTGAAGCAATCCACACAGCACGTACCAGCAATGAGCAGCAAGAGACGAGAGTAAGATCAAGAACACGAATGACGACAAAAGCCAGCTTTTACATTACTACGACATTGGAAGCTCTGTCGATTGTTTGTCACACCGCCAGAGGGCAAGGCGAAAACCGCACACACAATTCCACCCAGACAAAGTTCGGGCACCATCAACACACAAATTCGACAACATGCGCAGCATCGCTCAATGAAATCGCCACACACTCTGTCTTGGCTTGATTTACCGCCTTCAGGATACACAGACGCTTCCCTCGTCACCAGCCTGAGGCAATCTCTTTTCCACCGACAGCGCGCGCCACCTTTGTTTGCCCTCGTTTCTCCTTTTGACGGACCATTGCCGCCTCTTTAAGAACGACAATTTGAGTTTTGCTTCTCTTATCTCACTTGCTTCTCATTCCGAATGCTGTGCTGGACTGCTTAACGCTTATTTCTGCCTCTCACTCACTGCTGCTTGACCTCGGGCTTCACAATCAATTTTGGCGCGCCTTTTACGCCGGTCTTCCACTGTCTAAATATCCTATCTGGAGTGTTTTTTTGTACCTCATCTTCAAATAACCGAGCATCAAGCTGACGCAAAAATACAGCTACTCCAGCAAAATGTTCTCCAAGCAGGTCCTCCCCGTCCTTGCGGCGGCGGCTGGCGTTGCCTCTGCGGCTTCGTCGTCCAACATTTGCAAGCAGGACACTTTCACCATCAACTCCCAGGCTGACATTACCAACCTGCTGTCTTGCACGACCCTTACTGGCGACGTCGTCATTGGCAACCAGACCGATGCCACCCTTGACTTCACCGGTATCAAGGTCATTGACGGTGACCTGACCCTGCTGAACAACAACCTGGTCAGCACCCTGAAGAGTGACACCACCACTGAGATTTCGGGCGCTTTCCACCTGCAGAACCTGACCACCCTGTCGACTCTGTCCTTCGGCGACCTGACCTCCGTTGGCTCCATCAACTGGGTGTCCCTGACTGCCCTTGATGTCCTGACCTTCACGGCCGGTATCAAGACCGCGAAGAGCATCGTCGTCAGCGACACCTTCCTGAGCAGCCTGGACGGTCTTGACGTTGCCTCGGCTGACACCATTAACATCAACAACAACCGTCGCCTGGTTTCGTACTCCTCGTCGCTTGGCAACTTGACTACCCTTCTGAACATCAACGCCAACGGTCTGGACCTGCAGGTCAGCTTCCCTGAGCTGATCTGGATCGCCAACATGACCATCTCCAACGTCTCTAGCTTCGATGTCCCGTCGCTGAAGGTTGTCAACGGCTCCATGCGCTTCGACTCCAACTTCTTCACTTCGTTTAACGCTCCCAACCTGACTTGAGACCACCACTGGTGACATTTCGTTTGTCAGCAACGCTGAGCTGGCCAACATCACCATCCCCCAGCTCACCACCATTGGCGGTGGTTTCCTCATTGCCAACAACACTGCTACGGATAAGATCAATGGCTTTGGCAAGCTCAAGACGGTTGGCGGTGCTATCAACATGCGTGGTAACTTCACCGAGTATGTATTCCCTTTTCCGTGCATTGCATGAGTTTCTTTATCCTACGATCGAAGCCAATTTACTAACCCACTCTCTAGCATTGAGCTGCCTTCCCTCAACGACGTCAAGGGTGCTTTCGACATTGTCTCGACCAGCGATATCTCCGCCTCGTGCTCTACCTTCAAGAAGCTGGCTCCTTCCTCGCAGGGTGGCGGTGGCCAGATCCAGGGCAAGTTCACTTGCGAGAGCAACAATGCTGAGGCCAACTCGGACACCAACCCTACCTCGACTAGCACGTCGAGCAGCAGCAGCGCCACCGCCTCGAGCGGCAAAGGCAACGCGGCTGCCGGCATTAGCGTCAACTCCCTGGCCGTTCTCGGCTTGGCTGGTGTTGCTGCCATTGCCCAGATGCTGTAAGGATTGGAAACTACCTACATATCTTAATAACAACAAAATGGGGGGCGACATGACCAGGGCCTGGCTTATCGCTCTTTTCTGTGTTGGCTTTTCATTTGGGGGGCGGTTTGCATGCGTTGCGTTTCCGTGCGGACGAACACCAATCTAAGGAATATCAAATTGACGGTTCTGTCTCCGACTTTCTCTCTTTCCTTTCATGGTCTCTGTCCCTTTTTTTCTGTGTCTTGCTTTGCCACAACGTTTTACCCCACAGGTTTTTTTTTCTTTTTGTTTTGTTAACCCTTCTTCAATGTTTGTTTTACTACAACTCGACGTCATTCACCATTATCCACGAACTACCCGACCACGTACACAACTACCGTAATTAATAGCTCCTTTCTTTTTTAATTGCTTCATTTCAAGCTCATAATGCCAATGCCGTGACGCAACTCTCCTGTGTCTACTGTGGGAAAGTAAAGCTTAGGTCAAGAGCAGTCAGTGTATGGTGGTGTTTTGTATTGGGTCATAGCATCATATTTATCTTCAAGTACGTAAGAGTTGATCCTTAGTCATATATGCCCTCCTCAAACTTGTCCGCGTCGTAAAAACTTGGGACGATGGGATTGCCGTTGAAGATGCGGCCGTCGAGGGCGTTGACAGCCCGCAGCGCCGACACAGCCTCTGTGAATTGAATAAAGACCAACTCACCGGGCACATCGATGTAGACACGCTCAATACGTCCGTACTGCGCTCCGCACTCCTCGCCAATATCCTGTACGAGCTGACCGTCAGCAACCTCGGCGTCCAAGTCAGGCAGTCCCGTGACCATGTTTCGCAGGACAATGACGGGCGATATCTTTGTTTCGGGGCTTCCTTCTGCTTTGCGGACATTGTTATTCTTGTTGTTACCACCTCCACCACCGCCAACAATACGCCCAATGGCACCGCTCTTGCCAACCTTTTTGTGCCGCAACGGGTTGACGATGCCACTCTCGTCGGCACCAAGACCCGATCCCCGTGTCCAGCCGTACTTTGACATGAGTCTCGCAGCAAAGCCAGCCTGACCAGGGCGGTTCGTCCGTAGCTCTGTATCTTCTTGTTGTTCGTCTCTGTCATCTGCTCTTCCAGACAGTGCTGGCCTGTAGTTGTCCTCGTCCTTGTCCTTGCCCTCACCCTCGCCCTCGTCCTCGTATTCATCCTTCATAGCATGATCTTCTGTTGCCGCTGGGGCAAAACGGATGGGTGCTTTGGAGACGACAAGACCGTCTGGTCGTGGAGTTGGAGTGGACGACTCTTGGGGAGGCGGTGGTGTACCAGCAGTGGCTACCGATGGCAGATCATAGCTGGCCGGTGGTGCAAACGCACTGTTCAGGTGTGGTGGTGGCCGGCCGTGTCCACCGCCACCCCGTTCGTCCCCAGAAGAGCCGCTGTTGTCGCTGTTTCTCCTAGCCATCTGCTTCTCTCGCCGATGTGCATAAAGCACACTCTTCCACGCGTTAACGGCGTCAATGTGCTCGTCGCTGTGCAGGTACGCCTCAATGTTGGTAGGCCGTGCCGGATCGTACAGCTCGTCCCAGTCGACAATGTAGGCGCCGCGTTCCGCCATGCGTTGCTTGTCCTCCATGCGCTTCTTCTTGCGCTTGCGGCCGCCTCGTTGTGTCCATTTCCGGGCGTCGTCGTATCCTCCGTCGTCGCCCTCGTAGTAGTCATCGTCTCCCTCACCACCAGCGCCGCCCGAGGTCCAGTCGGCGAGGGACGTTCGTGCTGGTACCGGACGTTGCGCTGGAGCTGCTGTAGCAGCAGTCATTGCTGCTTTTGCGGGAGAGCTAGGGTTGGAGGTGGTCGTGGTAGGAGGGGGTGGAGGGCGAGTCGAGGAGGGCATGCCGCCAGTCCTGGGCTTTGCCTTGCCCTTGGCATTCGGTTGTGGCCGGCGGACAATGGGTTGAAAGCGGAGGGCTATAGTACATTGTAAGCTCTTGGCTCTCGTTATACTCTCCATGGCTCACGACAACTGTCGCACCATCGTACCTGGATTCTTGGCTGCTTCTGGTTTTGCTGCTGCCGAGGCTGGAGCAGCTTCTGCGCCCCCGCCACCGAGCAGGTCGGCATACAGCGACATGGTTCCGCGTGGCGGCTGTGGTGGAGGTGCAGCCATGATGTGTGTTGTGTGTGCGTCGAAAGGGGGCGATCCCCGAAGCACGTTTTTGTGGTTGTGGTGGTGGTGTCAAAGCAAGGCTGGGATTCAAAGTCGGCGCGATGCAGGAGCTGGATGCAGGAGCTGTATTTGCGGCGCGCCGTTAGCGCCTTCCAGGCCTGCACCCCACGCTATCCTTCAGTGGAGCTACAGCGTGCTGTAAGGACAATAGGACAAGAGCTCTCACAACGGGCATGGAGTTCTTCTCTCACGAGAACTGCGTCGACTCAACGGGTTTGATGCATTTACTGCTTTGGTTCTCTCATTGCCTTTAAAAGTCTCGTAGTCATTGCTCCGCTTTGATGTACCATTCCCGTTGACTAAGGAAGCATGGCTGTATGGTCTCACTCAGCATCTGTTCTGATCCACATTGATAAGAAGTATCGCTTCCGTGTACGAGCTTTCCTTCTCTTGTTCAATCTTGAACATGCATGAAAAGCAAGGACAGACCCTTTACATCTGCATTATCCTCCCCCATCACTTGTGATTCTGAGACTTGGCCGTTTGTGTTGGGGGTTTTGCTCTTCACCTAAAATACGTATCAAAATACAGGGGAGCTTGTGCTGCGGAAACGGGGGAAGGAGACATGGAGACCCACTTTCTTGGCCCACGCTGCTCCGAGAGCTTGCCGCGACAGCTCCTCATCTCCTCTTCTCCTCTTTTCGTCTTTCCGTCTTCTCGTCTCGCCTTGGTTGTGCTCTTTTTCTCTGTTCTCGTTCCACACACCAAACTGCTCGTTCAGACAGGTTATGGAGATTAACTGTTTTGTCTTTTGGATGCTACCATTTTGACATTATCGAATCCAACGCCTTCTACACATAGCCAGTCGTGCCTTCCTCAAGAGTCAAGCTCTCACACTGCGTCACGTGACCACGTCTGGAGGCGTCATCACTACATCTGACGGCTGCCCATCTCGAACGATAAACATCGCAATCGAGTTTTCCATATTGGCGCTTCTCTCACGTCCATACCATGTCCACTCCTCTTACACTCCGCTCGGCCGTCAATGGCGCCTCGTCGTCCACGGCCGTGATCATCCCCGCCTCAGGCCCGAACGGCAAGGCGCTCGAGGTGTCTTATCTCGATCTCGTCTCTGAGGTCTCCCGCTACCAGGCGAAACTTGCCGCCCTCGGTATCGGCCGTGGCGCCCCGGTCTCTATTGCCACGGTGAACTCGTACGAGTTCATCATTTCCTTCTTGGCCGCCTCCTGGCAGCGTGCCGTCGCCGCACCGCTCAACCCGGCATACAAGCAGGAGGAGTTCGAGTTTTACATTGAGGACGTCAAGTCGGCCATTGTTCTCGTGCCCAAGGGCGCTTTCGCCGCGGATGCCCCTGCTGTCCGTGCTGCGCGCAAGTTCCGCGCGGCCATTGCCGAGTCCTACTGGGACGCCGAGCGCGGCGAGGTGGCTCTGGATGTCAAGGAGTTTGGCAGTCTCGAGGGCGGGCCGCAGCCGACGCTGTGGCCGAAGCCGCACGATACGGCCCTGGTACTGCACACGAGGTGAGATGGCAAAGTTGGTTATCATGTTCTGAGTTCTGGAGATTTGAGACTAACAAAGAGACAGTGGAACGACGTCGAGACCGAAAGTTGTGAGTTTACAACATGCTTGATCTTGATTGATCATCTTCATTCGTGCCCCCATTTGATTTCATTTTGTCTCACCACAGCCTTGTCTAACCTGGCATTTAGGTCCCATTGACGCACCGCAACCTCACAGTGACCATGAGTATGTCTCTTTCCCTCTTTTTACCATTTATGTGGCCTTCCCCTAACACACCCACAGAAAATATTCAGGACACGTACAAGCTCACAGCAGCTGACCGCACGATGCTGGTCATGCCTCTCTTCCATGTCCACGGCCTGCTTTGTGGCCTGCTGGCTCCGCTCTTCTCGGGTGGCTCAATGATTGTGCCGACCAAATTCTCTGCCACCGAGTTCTGGCGCGACTTTGTCGGCCACAAGGCCAACTGGTACACGGCTGTCCCCACCATCCACCAGATCCTGCTCAAGCACCCCATCCCCAGTCGCGCCCAAACATCCGCTTCGTGCGCTCCTGCTCCTCTCCGCTGTCGCCGACCGTTTTTGCCCATCTTGAAAAGGCCTTGGGCCGCCCCTGTCCTCGAGGCCTACGCTATGACCGAGGCTGCCCACCAAATGACCTCCAACCCGCTGCGCCTGCTAAGCGGAAACCGGGCCTTGTCGGTCTGGGCCAGGGCGTTGAGGTGCGCATTCTCAACGACGAGGGCGCCGAGCTCCCCCAGGGCAAGGAGGCGAGATCTGCGTCAAGGGCGACAACGTCACTGCAGGCTACCTTAACAACCCTTCGGCCAACGCCACGGCCTACACTGCGGACGGCTTCTTCCGCACGGGCGACCAGGGCCGCAAGGACGAGGACGGCTATATCCAAATCACGGGGCGTATCAAGGAGCTGATCAACAAGGGCGGCGAGAAAGATTAGCCCCATCGAGCTCGACAATGTGCTGACGCGCCACCCCGACGTGGCAGATGCCGTCAGCTTTGCCATCCCCGACGACCTGTACGGCCAGGACATTGGTGTTGCTATTGTGCGCAAGCCGAACACGAACCTGCAGCCCGAGGCCCTGCAGGCCTGGGTGGCCGAGAAGCTAGCCAAGTTCAAGGTGCCCAAGAAGGTTTATTTCACCGACGTCATGCCCAAGACGGCTACCGGCAAGATCCAGCGCCGCATTGTTGCCGAGACCATGCAGAAGCAGGATGGCAAGGCGAAGCTGTAGGCGGTGGGCACTATGAGAAGAAACACTATATGTGCATTGCATTATTTCAGCTCGGATATACGAAACATTTATTGCTAAAAGAACAAAACACATCATACTCATCAAAGCTGTAAGAAACGACATAAAGCAACCTGTAAAATGGCCTGTCCATATACTCCCTAGTAGCCTTGCCCAACCAGGCCTCCTCTGAACAAATCACATCACTCTTCCCGGAATTCCCACTCAGTCTTCGTCGGCCACCTTATCGGCAACGGCCTCCTTGGCCTTGTTGACAACACGCTCCGGTGCCCACTGCTGCTGCTGCGTCCACGGCGCGGTCGCTGGCGACACTGCCCCAGACTGGATGCGCGAGTGCGTTCGCGACTGTGGCTGCGAAGTCACCTGCGACTGCGGCTGCGACGTGCTTTGCGGCGACTGCACCATTACCTGCTGCAACGGCGTGCCCGAATTGGCGCTTCCGGCTCCAGTTCCGGCTGGCGGCAGTGTCAGGGTTCCAGCGGCTCGGGCGGGCCCGTCAGGCCGCCACTCGACAGACCCTGGATAGGGCTCATAGCCCCGCTGCCGCCCGTGCTCGTAGCTGCACCACTTCCAAACGTCAGGAGAGGCGACGCATGCCGGAAAAAGACGTTATCGGGACTGCTGCTGCCTTGTGACTGTGGGATGTCGTCCAGACCGGGGATCGGACAATCTTGGCCTCGTTCTGGTTACGCCGCCGGGATGATCTCGATGATCTTGTTGCGCGGAAACTTGAGCTTGGGAATGTCCATGGCGCTGCAGTGCATCAGGTACGAGTACAGCACACGCAGCACCGACTCATGGGCAATAATCAACAAGTCGTTTTGCTCTCTCTCCAGTTCCAGAATAATCGGCTCTAGGCGCACAGCCAGATCGTGGTAGGACTACAGGCGGTTAGTCAAAGCTACCAAATATGATTTTCACGCCATGTAACTCACCTCAGCCCTGGGGAAACGGTGGTGGTAGGGATCCAGCTGGTGAAGCTCAACCTCCTCCGGATACAGCGCTTTGAGTGCCCGATCCGAAAGCTTCTCACACACGCCAGGGTTGATCTGGCTCATCTGCGACCGCTGCCGCACCTTGTACCCGCGCTCCTTAAGGTAGTCCGCCGTCTGCACGGTACGCAGACGAGTCGATGTCCACACAGTAAGCGGGCGCAGGGGGGGCGGGTCGGCGATGCCGGCCTCGGCCGCGGCTGCCTGGCGTTCGTGCTCGCGGTGAGCCAGCAAAGCCTCCGACATAAGCTCAGCATAATTTTGGCCTGCTGGACCCAGTGGCGGGTCGGCACGGTATGACTCCTCTTCCTCCGTCACGTCGGCGGCAATACCGGCACGTGCAAAGAAGGTCGTGCGTGATTTGATGTGCAGGTTGGTGAGATAGAAGACAATGCGGTGCGACAGGTAGTTGAAGGAGACGTTGTTGTAAAAGAACTTTTGGCCAGCATTGATCATCTTGACAAAGTTGAGCTCCTTCTCGTCCATGGTCTCAAAGACGGGAATCTTGGCACCAATGCGCTTCAGGTACAGCTGGGCGGCCTCGTCAGGTTCCATGCCGGCAAACTAGAACTGTTAGACGGGTGCCTGCTGATAATTCTCGGGGCAAGAAACTGCACATACATCAGGAGACGAGATCTTGACATTACGAGCATTCTCAGTCAAGATCCGTTGGTCGTCGACATAGGACTCGAGAAAGAGTGTCTGGATATGTTAGTAATATCCAAGGGCCAAACGTAGATGGGCAAGCGAACACACCTGCACATCGTGCTTTGCAAACTCCTTGGCGAGAAGCTCTCCGGGCAGCCGCTATCGGGTTTACTGCGTCGTAGATTGCGACTTGACCATTCTCGTGATTCAGCCAAGAGTAGATGTCCTCACGGCACCGCTTGAGAATCTTCTGCCGCAACATGATGGACGCCGGCGTTTGCGTTTGGGAAGAAGTAGTCTTCGGGCACGGTGCCGCCGGGGACAGTTGCACGGCGATAGTCGCCCAAGTGGAAGATGCGTGTCTTGACACCGAGCCTAAGTTACCAGTCAGAGCTGTAGAATACCGTCAAGGAAGCCAAGAGGAGTACCTACCATTGCAGATACCGAGATAGGGAAACGCAAATATGTCTGTTGTCCATCCCTTATCAGCGTCGTGTCCAGAATTATCCATCTTCAACATATCGTCATTTATCTTATCGGGTAGAGGTGCGAGAAGTCGTACGTCTTGCCACGCGCCGGCAGGCCGACCATCACGATCGCAATACGACCAGAGTGGAACAGCCGTCCGGACATTGTGCTGTAGAGCTGGGCCGGGGCCATGTGGTTCGGATCCGTGGAGACATCGTGGATGCCGTCGATGAAGGTGGAGCTCTTGCGACGGTATCGTGGCGCGTTTGGCCGCGATCTCGGCCGTACTGCGAGATTGTCAGTTGATTATGTTGTTGCTGATCGCAAGCTTCCATCCTCAGCTTCCTGGATACCAATGGAGGCCGGCAGTTGTCCCGTCACGTTGTCTCCAGACTTGTTGTGCACGGCCCAGATGGAGGGAGATCATATGCAAGGAGGCTCGCCGTAACGTAGGACGTGCCTACAGCTAGGAAAATCGAGGCTCGCAGCAGCACGCGCAAACAAGAAACCAAGGAAGCAACTCACAGAAGTGTATCCATTTTTGTATCGAGCCACACGAGGTCCGTAGGTCGTTCGCTTCGTAGCTTGTTTGGCAACGAGCCCTTTTGTGCGAGCTGTGTCTCAACGCCTGGAGGAGGGTGGTAGTAGGCGTTTCCAGCTGGGGAAGTGGGGCTGTCGTGGCGAGCTGTTGGAGGGAGGTTCTGGACCGAACGTGGGGGACGTGGAAAGGAAGAAACGACAAAAGACGGGAAAAAAGACCTTGATGTCATACGCGTACAAAAAGAGGAGGTAGACTGTGAAGCCTGAGAAGGGAAGTCACGATAATTTTCGGTCCAAAGCTGTTGTACCCAAGTTGCGCTGTTCCGAGAGGGAAGGTAGGGCCCGGCGGAGTCAAGGGGACAAAAGGAAGGAACAAGCGCTGCTGCTGATCGATTGGCAGGCGCGAACAGACGAAAACGAGCAAGGGCTAGCAAAGGATATCCTCGGAAGAGGCAAAGTGCAGCCGCCAACAGACAGTGGGGAAGTCCTGTAAGACGTACAAAGATGGAAAGAGACAAAACGAGCAGTAAAAAGGCACAAAAAATCAAAAGAATTGAGAATGAAAGCTAAGTTGGCAAGGTTGAAGATGCAATCATGCATGCGAACAAAAATAAAAATACCTCAGGAGATTGGTAAGACATGCGTTTGACGGCCGGGTGCAAAAAGCCTGGCTGACGTTTACCGTGGTTGTGACGATAGATAGCGCTGTTGGGTGGCAGACGAGGCGTGCGTTAGTTTCACATAACTGTGAGTCGTCTGTGACCCAATGGCTGATAGAGAGCAATACGCATAATATATGTACAGTGCTTGTGTGCGATAACGAAGCCATGGGCATAGCGCATATTGTGTATTCTGGTGAGCCATTCTCACGACTTTGGTGGTATCCCCTCTGGCCGTCACGTCGCCAATGCAATCTGGAGAGAGCTTCTATAACTGGCCGGTCTACTTTTAATTTGTATTTTTCTTCTATGGATTTTCAAAAATAATTACCGGAGCCATGTATGCCAGTCGGGGAGAGGTCGTGCTCTTTCGAGTGATATTTTCTTGTATACCCTTCAGGCCAACCAGAGCATCGTAGTCTAACATCGTCAGACTGCCCAAATCCAACATAACGTCGTCGACCGTTTGCCGCGAGTAAGAGTTGAGATACGTCGTAGAGAGCATGCTGTGAATTTAGTCACATTTTTTTTCAACCCAAACTTTTCCAATCTTTCAGTATAAAACGCTTGTCCTGCCGTGTGGCCATGCTCCTGAGTTCACCTCGCAAGGTCACGTGCACACCACGAGGCACGTGCCATGTCTTCCAGGCGATTCCAGCCGCGAGCGCTGACCGTTTCTTCGCCGGAGGAAGCCAGCCCAGGAAGGAGCTGTCGAAAAATCTGCCACTCTTTCCTGGGTTGTGACGTCTGTCCAGAGCGCTTTCCTCAGTACAAAATTGAAACAAACAAAGACAATAAAATTGTATCACGATATCAAAAATAGAAGAAGTCCAAACATAAACCACCTCAATCAGAGACGACCGTCAAGCCCGTCTGAGCAACCCCGAAATTGCACGTCATCGCATTTGCTGCGTGCGGCGCCGCCCAACAGATTACAGTGCAGTTCCAATCCCCAGTTTTATTTTGATCATTTTTTTCCGCGCCAACTCTCGTCGGACAAGTTTTTTTCTTGTTCCAGTCTCCATTTGGCGTCGACGTCGACGACACCATCCACACCACCAGTCCACCCCCCCCCCCCTCTACGTCTCCCTTCCCTCTCCTCTCTCCGATCGCCTCCGTTTTCACTGCAGCATACCCCCGGACCGACGCGGCCAAGTTAAAATTTGACGACTGGCGAAAGCGAACAGCCGCAGCCACAACACCCCTCATCTCCCCGTCTATTGCGCCCCGAAAAAGCGCCCTGCGAAACCACTTCTTCTCTTCACGACACATACACAACCGCAGCCATGGCGTCGGCAACAGATGCGCTGCAGTCGTTCCTGCAGACAAACCCGGTGGCCGTGTCCATTACAGATGCGTGGCGGTCGTTCACGGAGCGTCGCGACAAGTTCGGCCTCAGCAACCCCGGCACCATCGAGTCGCTGTCCAAGGAGGTGCAGCGCGATGTGCTGCTCAACAACCACATGTTCACGGGCATCAAGGCCGACCTGACGAAAGCCGTTTAGCGTGTCGCCGCTTTTCCAGGTGTCGCACCAGTTTGCCCTCGCGAGCGGTTACAACCATACACTTTTGCTGCCCTTTACGGCACGAACCAGGTCAGTTACCACGGTCATGTTGCGGTTATATTCTTGTTTTCATGGCCACTCTTACGGCCACTCTTACGGCACTCTTTTGAGACTGTTTTCTCCTCTAACTCCACGGATAGGTCTTCTGCCAAGGAAACGTCGACAACGAGGGCCAGCTGTCAGCCCGCTTCAACTACCGCTGGACCAACGCGCTCGTCAGCAAGGCCTCGCTCCAGCTGGCGCCCGGCGACGGCCAGCAGATGGCCCAGTTCGAGCACGAGTACATTGGCCGCGACTTTACGACCTCGCTCAAGACGATGAACCCCTCCGTCCTCGACGGCGGCCTTACCGGCATCTACATTGCCAGCTACCTGCAGTCTGTCACCCCAAGCTGGCGCTCGGTCTCGAGGGTGTGTGGCAGCGCGCTGCCCTGTCGCAGCCCCCGGATGCTGCTCTGTCCTACTGCGCCCGCTACCAGTCCAACGACTGGGTTGCTACCGCTCAGATGCACCCCAGGGTGCTATCAACACGAGCTTCTGGCGCCGTCTGTCCGAGAGCGTGCAGGCTGGTGTTGACATGACTCTGTCGCTGGTGCCGAGCCAGGCCGGCGGCATGATGGGCGGTGGCCTGCAGAAGGAGGGCCTGACGACGTTTGGCGCCAAGTACGACTTCCGCATGTCGACCTTCCGCGCGCAGCTGGACTCCCGGGGCAAGCTGGGTGTCCTGCTCGAGAAGCGGGTAGCACCCCCCGTCATGATGACCTTTGCCGCTGATGTTGACCACGCTACTGTGAGTACTCCTGTTCTCTGACACACATTAAATTTTGAACATATTCTAACAGCCCGCAGCAACAAGCCAAGATCGGCCTCGGTATCTCCATCGAGACCGGTGGTGAGGACATTGAGCTGAACCCCGACGGCTCGCCCGTCCACGCTCCTCCCAACAACGTGCCGTTCTAAGCTTGAAGTTGACGACAATCGAGAACAACGACGATGACGACAACGTTGTAGGAAGGACAAAAATCACATAAAATCGAAATACGAGAACAAAAAAGAAACGAAAAAAGCAAAGAACGAAAAGACGACATAAGACGACATAAGACGAAATATGGGTCGAAGCATTATAATGGGTCAAACATGTATGTGCCTATGGTGTACGCTGGGCCTGGTTCAGGGATAGAAAAACGCGTGGGGTCTCTTTTTATATGTTTTGGTTCTTTTTTCTTCTCTCGTTACAAGAAAGGACGCAACATCAGCAATGGAAGCCATCTCAATTCTGTCACGCCTGCGTCCCATTTCGTTCCCCGTTTCTGCATTTTCGGTTGGGCCTTCGTCTCGCGTTTATCTCTCTCTCTTCACAACCTCCTCCACTCCCAATTCTGTTGTTTTTTGTACATTTTTTGGGGGTTTCTAGTTTCCTTGCTTCGAGGTCTGGCTGTGGCGTTTTGATCTTTCTCCTTTCATCTTTGTTCGCTTTTTGTGTTAATATTCTTCGCATTTCCCCTATTTATAGATAAAAAAGCCAAACAAAGGTCAAAAAGTATTACGTCGTGCCTCTTTTTGTTTCCCATGTCACCTTTCTCATCTTAAAAAAAGGGAAGTCGTTGTCGGCCGGGCGGCAGGCGGATGTCTCAGCACCGGCGGCGTGCGTCATTTGAGAACGCGCACCTCTTACTTCATTCTCCCTCTTTCTGCACTCCTTATACTCTTTCCCTCCTCTATCTTAATATCTGGCCAGCTCCGTGATCAGTTGCTGTCCTGCTATCCCGGCTCAGCCGACGTTTTTGTGGCTCGTCGTTTGTTTTCCTGTCTTTAATTCTACCGTCATCTTCTATGTCTGGACACTCTGCCCATCTTTCCCCTCACCTTGGTCGCTTGAATATTGCATCAATTGTGTGCCCGTTCTCTCTCGCCTCTGATCGTCGCTGTTTCTCCCAAATTGCACGCGAGGCACACTTTTTATTGACTTATAAGTGACCATGCCCCTGTTAGGACGATCTTAAAGGAGAACGTGCAAGGAAATACAGAGAAGACTAAGCACTCGAAATATCATCACGCCATCGAGAGCCAGACACAGAATGTTTGTTGATATGACCTTCAAACTTAAAAAACTCATCTTCATCTCAAAGTCCAATAGCCAATATCTGCGCACGTTTTCTCTCTTCCTCCACAGCTCTCTACAGTCACTTCGTCGATTGCAATCTGTGTACTGTTAGTCATTTTCGAGGTTCATTTCTTTTTGAGCCGTCTTTTTTGTCATGTATTGCCACGATGCAGATTGATCTCCAGTAAACCGTGGGAATATGTACAATGCTGCCTCTCGAATAGCACACAATTGTCACTCGACAAAATTCGGCAACATCGATACATATCATCCCTTTTTTTCAGAATTGCCCTTTTGCAGCTCAATTCTATTGGATCTTGTCATCTAGTCCTGCCGATGATATGCTTTTCCCATGTTTTCCTTGGCCTCCTCCAAGCTTTTCTTGTCATCTACTTCTATTTCGAGTCGTTCGTTAATCATTCGATCGAGACTGCATGTGCGTCCAAGCTTCCAGGACGTGTAAGCTTAACTTGGGGGCAACCCAATAAGCACCAAGATTTACAAAACAGCATGCCGATGCAAACAGACTGCATTACAAAAGACGGAGCTCGATCGATCATTGCGACCATGCGGAAGAGCGAACAATAATGTATACGCCCAAGCAAGATTATCGTGTGGACACCTTTTTTTGCTGTATGTGGCGGTGGCCACGCAAGACGCAGCTCTGTAGCATTTATCCAGAATTCACCTAGTGTTTCGCAGTCTCTTCAACCGCGTCCCCGAAGTCAACTGTGTGCATCTGCTGTCGATATTCATGCTTATCGTATCTAATGTTCTACACAATGCAGTCCTCATTTTCTATTTTTGGTCACTAATATCAAAAGTTGCCAACGTCTGTGGTGCGTCTTGGTACGCACTGAAGCAAGATGCCTCTGGCTATCGGTGTTTTTGTTCCCGAGGCGTTGTGATGGCTCAAAGAGAAAAACAACCGTGAGGGTGCCTCATGTCCATGAGCTATTGTAAGGCCAGCCACAAGTCTCTGTCTTATAGCTGTATGAGATGAACGGAGTCTGTTAATCGTTGATGCCACTGTGGCAGGGCCCCAATGCCGGGCTTCGATGAAGTGTGCTTTAAACAGAGACTTTCATAAGAGGCGTTTACAGGGTTCTCGTTGCAAGGCAGAGCGGCTGGCACATTGCAGTTCCTCTGCCGTGGGAGCTTGTCAGTCATGCTCACCTGTGATATGTAACAGGCCCCAATGTTGCCCTCCAGTTGATATCTGTTTATACTCCTCGTTCGTTCCGCTTTTTGGTTGGTCATTTCTTTCTCAGACGCCCATTCTGCACCGATGAGACCCAATGCAGAGATCGCAACACATATTCGCAGAGACCGCAACATGGCCCAGAAAGTGTGAGAAGAGCCTCTACGAAGAATTCCCCACCCAGATGCAAGCACATTCTGCCACATCAAAAAGGGCTGAGGAGAAGAGGTGAGGAAGGGTGATTGCGTCCACACTTTGCGCGATAGTATTCGTGCGTGGCCATGGTGAGCCCTTGATATAACAACAGCAAAGTAATAAGAGGATACCATTTTGGACGCTGATCATGCCGCTAAAGAGTGTCATACGCAATCCAAAGTCGAGTTTTATGATGAGGTGATGCCTTTTCGCCTCTTTTTGGGAGCATGTTTCTCTCCCCTTTTAGGAAACTGCGCACAACTTCGACCTGTGACTTCCTAATCCGGGCCGAATGAACAACAATAGTCACGGTTGTGCCTCCGAGGAAGGAGCACCGCAGAATTGCACCAACGTGCTTTCCATCAATGGCCATTCACACGTGATGCAATCCTAACCAAATATCGCCAGTATTACTGCCCCTTTTTGGCTTCACTTACCACCCTCTTCTTTTCCACCAACTTTCTTTGATCACCACCAACGCCTTATGCAACCCGCTCGGTCGACTATCCTTCCCATATTTGCTCTGTCGTCATCTGTCTCAGTGGTCCTGGGATTGGGTATTCCTTACATCACTTCTCGTCTCTCTTACACTGTCCCGGCCTCGATTTAAATAGCAGCGGCAGCGGCAGATCTATCCATCATGACCACGGACGGAGAAAGACAAGATTTTGGGGGTGGCTTAGCTCCGTGCAGGTCTGCAGGCTCCATTCTCCGCCCTCACATCATCCAAGTAGAGTAAGTACCTATAGTGCTGCCCTGCTGCTGAAATTAACAGAAAAGAGTGACGACGCGGCTCTCCGCATAGAGAGGTTCGTGCGGGTGTGCAATGCACTGTTTCCGCTTACTACACTTTGGGACGACAGGCTATGAGCAAGCCAACCAACTGGTATCTCGATGCGTTTACGGAAGGGAAGGAACCACGCATAAGTTTGGATCTAAGACAGATAACAAGGATTGTAAGATATCATCGTCGAGCCATATCTAAAGCCTCTCTTTTGTTCCTTTCCCCCCATCTCACTCGCTACTCTCGATCTCCGCCCTTTCATTGACCTTCCGTCCCTCCCTCGATTCCCCTAGATAAGCGGTCCTCCGTCTCCAGCCTTCTCATGCCCGTCTACAGTTGCTGTTTTTTCTCTGATCTCGGGGTAGAGGGAAATTGTGAGGATGACGAAAAGAAACACCCTATGAAGGTGTCTTACTGCCACTCCTTCCGCTCAACCACCTTCACCCAGATTGATCCTTTTCCTCTCATGCCAGTATATTGCCAATCTAACATGGCTGCTGCCAGATGTAGTCCTCTCACTTCTCCTTACATACGCTGACTGCGGGTGGTCAATGCTCGCCATTCCGTGTTCATTAAGCATATCAACAAAAGCTTACGTCGTCCATCGTATGATCGATATGGCCTCTGGCGTTGACCCTTCGATGGTGAGCGCGGCGGCGGGCAAGACGAACGAACGAGACGGGGTGACGACAAGTTCCTTGGGTGAGGAGGTGGTCGAACATTCTGCCGCCCCCCCAAAAGAATGGTACCGCATGAAGGAGGGAAGAACAAAAGATGAAGCATCGGCTCTTGTCAGTTTTCGTGTCTACTTCAGAGATATAAGAGTCTGTCCTGTCCTCATCTCTTGGCCAAACAAGAACTTGGAAGAAGCCACTCTTCTTCAGAGACACGCATGTCCATCACTTTACTCGACACTTCTAACTCATTTTGTGATCCCCACTTTCTTATTTTGAAGACAAACCATCAAGATGCTGTCCAAGGCCTTCCTGACCGCGCTCCTTCTGGCGCCGGGTGTTCTGAGCGCCGTTCTGCCCAACGTGAACGTGAGTCACCCGTTTATTTATTCTACCATTTGTCCTGCACAACTACTAACAGCAACAGGCTGGCGCCGATCTAGCAACCCGCTACGCAGCGGCTCCCGTCACGGATGCCACAGATGCCGATGAGTTCCACAAGCACCACGGCAAGAAGCATCACCACAAGGACCGCAAGGGCTTCGGTTCCCGCGACGTCGAGGAAGCCGACGAGGCCGACGGTGAGGCAAGCACAAGCACCACAAGCATCACAAGCACCACGAGGGCCACAAGCACCACGAGGGCCACAAGCACCAGGAGCGCGGCCCTCGTGACGTCGAGGAGGCCGACGAGACTGAGGATGCTGATCTCTCTAAGAAGTACCACGGCAAGAAGCACCACCACAAGGGCCACAAGGGTTTCGGCCCTCGTGACGTCGAGAAGACTGAGACTGCCAACGAGACCGATGCCACCGACACCGAAGAGAAGCACAAGCACCATCACAAGCACCACAAGGGCCACAAGGGTCGCGAGCACGGCTCTCGTGACGTTGAGGAGGCTGATGCCGATGAGGTTGAGGAGGATGCTTCCCACAAGCGCCACCACAAGAAGAAGCACCACCACAAACACTTCTAAGCTTGCTGTTGAACGCAAAAGCCATCAAATATAAAGGGCAAGGAACAGGGGTCCTGAAAAAAGTAGAAGCGACGGACTTTGGTGTCATTTAATTGACTACTGTTGTTTATTCCTCCTTTTCTCTGACCCCTGTCAGTCAAACACCATCCCTTTATTCATAGAAATTGAAAAATACTCGAAATTCTTTATTGTGTATCTATTTTACCACAACCAATCTTCCGACATACAATCATTTGATGTCACCATTATGCGGGCTAAGGTTACAATTCTTGGGCATAGCATACGAATAAGACTAGCACATTTAACGTCACAGGAAATTGGTAAAATGAATCTGATTGTTGCACAAGAAGTAATTCGTCGATTGCTCTGCGAGGGCACTTTTCAGATATCATGTGTTCGTTATATGGCCTCACATTTGCAGGAGGACTTCAGAGTGAGTCTCAAGAATAAAGAGTGCTTTTAGTATGTAAACCTTCTTGAAAAAGGCACCAGGGGTTTCATAATTCCAAACAACAAGTGGTATCATTTCATTACCCAACGTTATAAAAGAAATAGAAATGAAAAGTTAACCCCCAAAAATGATGATGGTGGCCAGAGACAGAAAAAAAGAAAACCAAGAACCGCGCAAAGCTATGCTCCGTTCCTTTATCTATATGTGAGAATAATTATGAAAGACCCGACCATTTACTTTTTTTGGCAATGCAACTCCAGAATGATTTGTCGTAAAAAAAACGACAAGCGCAAAATAATAGAAGAAACTAAAGAAGGGCACCAAATGAAAGAATCAAGCACAGCAATACCAAAAGTACCAAAAGCTGTGTCGACCGGCCTACATGATCGAACACTCGCGTTCTGGCAGGCCCCTGTTTTTGGACTTTTCCCTGTCCTTGCCCTTGTCCTTGCCACTCGGTGCAACATAGTCAGGCGCGGCCTCGTCGGCGGTGGTCTCGCCATCCTTTTCTTTGCGGCGAAAATGGTGATGGTGATGGTGATGATGGAGGTGATGCGTGCGACCTCCATCGTCCTGGCCGTCGGTCTGAGCGGGGTGCGCGTTGGTGGAAGAGGATTGGCGTGGGTGATGAGGCAGGCCACTGTCGACCAAGGGCACCGTCTCCAGGGCTGACCAACAATCGCGGTCGCCGGTCCGGTTGTCGCGGCTGCTGGAGCTGTTTGTACCGTGGAAAGAGCCGCGCCGGGACCCAGAGAACTCGGAGAGAGAGACATCGTAGCGGCCGAAGCGTCAATACCGTCCTCAGAGAGACGAAGAGGCTCCTTGCTGGCTCGGACGAGGCCACCAAGACGCGACATGGTGAGACTCATGCGACCTTCACCAGCCTGGCTGGGAGGCCGACTGCGGTTCGTCTTGCCGGTAAGGCGTGCGGCAGCTCTGGACAAGCGCTGCGCTGTGGACGGTTCATCGGACGGGGAAATAACAGGCGAGCGTCCGCCTTCAGGCGTAATGACGGGCGTACCGGTGATAGAGCCAGTGAATGCGAGACTACCGCGACGCGATTCGGCAGCCCGCCTGGCATTGGCAATCAGCGAAGAGGATCCGACAGACTCGTCGTCAAGACTAAAGCGTGGAGGAAGGTCCATCTCCGAAGAAAAGCGAATGCTAGGACCGGTAGTCGTAGAGCCGCCCCAGGTCGACGAGTCAAAATAGTTGCCACCATTGACATCAAGGCGATCGGCGACGAGTGGTGTTCCAGCCACGTTGTTGGTTGAGGCGTTGTACGAGGGAGGCTCGTTTACCTCGTTGACCGTTGTTGTCGAGGAGTTGGGATCCATGATTGGGACGATTTGGTAAAACAGGAGATAGGGCATCTCCTCCTTTAGCGCAGCCTTGATGTCGTCAACAGGTGTCACGCGACGGTCAATTTCAAGATCGTCAAACTTGACCCATTGCTGCTCTTCGTAGTCCGGCGGCGGATCGAAATCGTGGCGGCGGTTATCTGTAAGGAGCTTTGATTGACTCGAGCAAAGGAGACGTAGTGGCCACTGTGTAGAGACACACCACGGTGACAGACGACGGACTGCAACACGAGCTTGTAGCCCTGGCTCAGCTCATTTCCTTCCCTAGGCTGACCATCCTCGCCCATCATAAAGTAGGGAAGGCGGAGGCTGTCGGGGATGTCGATATAGGTGTTGTGTCGTAGGAACTCGCCATTTCCGATTCATCAAGTAGCGTTTGAGGCAGATGCCAACAACGGGCCGTTTATTGAACTGACGCATGACCTCCATGTCACTCTGAGGCTCGCTATTGGACGTCGAGTGCCAGGGAATCAAGCGAAAGAACTGCAAGCGGGAATGGTGACGGCCTTCATGATGGTAGAGCCCTGCTTCTTAAACTGCTGCAGTAACGTCGAAGCTTCCTGCGGTTCTGACGGCTTGCCATCCTCGATGACGATGCGCTGGATGATGCTTGCCGACCGTTGGCGAGAAACAGTAGCGGCAGATGCACGGCGGTCAGCAGCGGATGATGATTCAGCGGGGCTTTCGGCAGTGAGGGTGTCCGGCTCGAGCATGGTCCATCGGCGGACCATGGGTGCAGGGTCACGATCAAATGCCTCGCTTGTCGGATCTGCTCCAGGGGACATGGCTGTGGGGGATGCGGTGACGGTAGCGGGAGGAGCGGGCTCCAGGCCACTGGTTTCGATTTTGGCAACAGTCGTAGTGGCAACATCTGAGGTGGTGGCAGTTGTCGCTGCCGTGATAATGCTGGTACTAGCTGCATCGGTGGTACTGATGGGCCCGTCAGTGCTCTTGGTGCCTTCGACGCTCGAGGCGGTGTCGTTGGTGGCGGCGTGTTCAACGTTGATATTTTCGGCCCTGGCGCTTTCGGTACTTGGCACAGCATATTCGACGGTTTCAACAGTTCCAACTATCTCGTTGTCTTTTAATAAAGCGCCGGCGGGGACATTAAGGGCGTTCTCGGTGGTCTCGGTAGCTTTGGAAGTTTTGTTAACTTTCGGTTGCTTCGGGAGAAACAACTCGGATGGTCTCGGTAGGTGTCTGGGCGGCCCGTTCGGCACCCTTTTTGTCCTCTGCACTATCCCGCAGTACGTCCACCCTCGTGTTGAAGTAATCCTCTAGACAGTCCTCCAGCTTGACTCCTTTGTTTTCTGGGTCGGGTGGTACGGCCAAATTGAGGAGACGCTCGTAAACGACTTTGTGGTCGTCGGCGTCGCGCTCGCCCTGGTGGAAGAGGTCGACCTGGAGAGTCAAGAGAGGCAGCTGTAGCGTCTCTGTGATGAACGCAAAAGCTTCCGACGTGTCTTGTTGCTGAATTATGCTGGCATCTTGCCAACCACAGCTTGCGAGCGCGTTTTGGATCGTTTCAGTCTGCAGATGAATTAGCAAACGGGGCGGGGCATTTTTCCATGATATTATTATAGTTGTACGCACCATATCTGTCCGGATGAGTTTTCCCGCTGCGAAGCATGTTGACCCAGAGGCGCAGGAGGGCAGCCAGGTTGCGTTGGTCATTGTCGAGGTCGTCGTTCTTCAGCATGCAGTCAAAGGCCTCGAGCTTTGCGTACATGGCGAAGAGTAGAGCATCGAGATAGCAAGTGACATACTCTCGGTTTTCGGCGCCGACCATCTCGACATTGGGGTTGTAAGGCACTAGGGTGCCGGAGAAGGCCTGTTGCTGGAGCTGAATGAGCTCGATCGCCTTGTCGGCATCGCCGTCGGAGTATTTCGAGAGCAGCGCAAAGCGGATGTGTTCTCTGTTTATGTTCTGGAAACGCAGTTCGTCACATCGACTGGCGATAAGTTCGACCTGGAAAAGCAGCAACAAGGGGTTCGTGTTAGTGAAGTGCGCCAGGGCAAGAGACTATGGGCAGCTTGCGAGAAAAGTACATTGACAAGCGGACGTACGTTTGCATCGATGCGCTCCTTTTGTTGCTCTTCCTTCGCGGCCTGTTTTGCGGCGTCGCTCTTGAAGTACGAGAAGAAGACATCGGCGGACAAATGGTCGATTCTGTTTGTGAGGGGGAAGGGGAGACGTTAGGTTAAGACTTTGGTCCTTGTCAATCGGAAGCTGCTTGTGCGGGGCGCATTTGCCTACCTTATGGTTGCCGGGTTCTGATGACTTGCTGCGACGGTGGGTGCCGTTCTTATCGCGAAGACTCTTGAACTTCTTGGGAAAAGAGCCCTTCATGATGGCGATGGGTGGATGGGTGGATGGGTGGGAGAAAGCGATTCGAGGAGCTCGAAAGGTGCGTTGCGGAGGGAGCAAGAGGTCGTTCAGAGGTGGGAAAGCCCCAAGGTCCTCCTACTTCGTAGTCCTCCAAGTCCCGTTGGAGGAGCCGTAGTGTATGAGCAGGCGAGGCGCGGTTGGAGGGTAGTGAAGCTATATGCGAAGCCCGAGAGTGCGAAGGCGCGAGGGAATGCAAAGAATATAAACAACAAAAAGGCCGATAGAGCATCAGCTAGAAAATATTCAGAAGTTGGATGCGGCGCGCTGGAGCACATAATTGAATTGCGCAGAGGAGAGGAGGCAACAAGCCAGCGACCATTCGATCTGGCCGCTGAAGCTGAATAGTGACGTGCAGAGGGTAGAACGGAGGAGGCGGGAGGCAAACCCGTTCTGTATTGAGCCTGCAGCCTGGGGAGCAGAGCGTGTGGCGGGGGTCCGAAGATCGTTGACACGAAGACGACGGAGACGAATGGCAGTCAGGAGAGAGAGGAAGAAAGAGATGCGGTTCGGGAGGCTGAGACAAGAACGGGCGGAAAGGAAGGAAGGAGAGCCCGATCGCGACAGCTGTTTTCGGTCGTTTTTTGTCGTTCTTTCTTTCTGCGTTGTAGCTGTCTTGTTCCTGCCTAGGAATGATGCGAACGAGCAATAGCGGGCGGTGGATCAGCCAGAGCGAACGAGTTAGGGAGGCAGTATTGTCGATTGTTGAGCGCCGGGGGAAGTTGATAGCGAAGGCGGGGCAGTTTTTGGCGGGCGTGGAACTTTTAGGGAAAGAGCGAGGGGCGCAAGACAAAGGCTAGGAGGGGCCCTGAGAAGTTGACGCCTTAGGAGGCTTGGAGCTAGACGGGCCTGGACCAGGTGAAGGAGTGAGTGAACGAGGAGGTTTGGGAGTCGGGGGAGCTCGGCGTATTGTTACGTCGTCAGTGTTTCGCGGGCTGAAGCAAAAACGTTCATGGGCCGTCAAGAGGCTCAGTAGGCCCGTCGCGGCGGTATATAACAGAGGAAGTGACGCCAATGGACGACGGGCGAGATATGACGCCAAGATGACTGAGAGGGCAGGCACAAGGTCACACAGCTTACCAACAAGGCAGGCGCGTTATGGGAAGGCACAACGGGAGTCCATACGAAGAGAAGGCAACAGCAAACGAAACACAAAACAGCCCAGCAGGTGTGACTTTACGTACAAAGTATAAGCAGACATCAACCTGGTATACACGAGATGCATGAAAAGGCAGCTTTCAAGATTTCCCTCTCCCTCTCGTCGCCTATCTTCGCTCGTCATTTACACACTTTCCCGTCCACTTCTCCCTTTATCAGCTTCCAAAAGGGCCTGCGAGGAAAGTGCCAGAAATTTTCTGCTGCAGCGGCGATGCCGACGCACCAAATTGGGCGGGTGCTAAAGACCCTGCGCGGGCAGTAGCGATCCTAGCGAATGGAGAACAAAGGGGAAACAGGGTGATCAGGTACCCCGAACGTGTGACCCAGACCAGCGGGGGGGGGGGGGAGGGGAGAAGGCGCGAACGGTGGGCGGCGTGTTGCGTATCTTACGACGTAAGTGCTTTTTATAGCGCACTTTTCTTCGTGACAGGTGCGAAGGCGGCAGGTGCGATGAAAAGCAAGAGGAGCAATTGGCGCAGCTTGGCAAGGTCAAAGACCAAAACAAGATCCAGATGATAGGGCCACACGAGACAAATAACGATTAACGGGACAGTACGACGTACTCCGTAAATGGACGGGAAATGGGGTAGGCCAGATGACGACAGATATATGCGTACGGCATGATATGCAGTTACCTGCCCCCAGCAAAACTTGATTCTCCACCATTCAAGTCCCCTGTTATTCAAGGGGCAGTCGAATGACACAGTTCCAGAGCCCTGGTCTAGGCCATCATCGAGCCTGCTTTCACGGCCGTCAGCCCTATAAACGCTCCATGTTTGAATCCGAGTGCTGATTGTCAGCTCACGTACTCCGTACATAACCACAAACAATCTCCTGCAGATGTCTTGATATCTCCACAAATTATGCCTTGTTCGAGGCCCCTTTCTAGTTTTGGCAACTGCCCGAATTGTACCCCGAGGCACCTTCCTGAACTGCATGCCCTCGGACGTTGTGTTCCTGCCTCAATCGGTTGGTCAATTTATTGCACAGCAGATAGGAATCAACGGGAGGCAATATGCGAAATGGTTTGATTGATCGGCCCAGTCTGCCAATTACCGTTGACTGCCACTCGCCAAAACGACGAAACGGCCGGAGCATGCAGTCCGTATGCAGATGCATGGCGTATTTTTATTTTGACGGGAAAAGAAAGTTATGGTGCCAAATGCAGCCAGAAAATCGATCCAATGAGGTAACGCCCGGCATCACTGCTGATGTGGAAGGAGCGCCCTGGCAATCCCACACGTCGCAACTTCCCCATCAAGAATGTTGGTGAATGGTCATAATCCAGCATTGCAAGGGTATCTCGGACATCTCGGACATCTCGAGAATATAAACAAATCCTCGACAAAGACAGTCTCAGTTCTCAGTCCTTTAGCCCATTGCGCAAACCTTGAGTCTTTGTTTCTTCAATCGTGGGAAATCGCCGTACCAGGGCGTACTGCAGATCTGGACTACTAAACCAATGGCAACGGTGCTTAGCAGAGAAACGGGCAGCATGCATTCGGGCTGGCTGCTTTCTTCGGCAATGTGGGCGACGACATCGAGACTGCAAAAGGCGTAGTTGACAGTCATGAAGCCAGTCAAAAAGGCGATGCTGCCGTTGGTCCAGCCGGTACTGTCTATGAACGTAGCAAACACGAACTTGGCATGTTGGTGCGTCGGAGCTGCGGCAGAGAATGTGACAAGGGAAATGGGTGCCGTGTAGAGCCAGACAGAGGCGACTTTGGGCAGAATGCGTCCATAGCAGTTGAAGAGCGAGCACGCAATGTCAAACAATCTGATAGCAGATGACAATGTGCCAGGATTGAATGACGCTGGGCAGAATGTCAGTGAACAATTTACAACAGACGTGAGATCTATAGATCGTCAAACAAGGGTCATAAAAAGCCAGGACGGGACAGCTGGTAGCAGCCAACACGGGCTGAGGCCACAGAGAGTGACACACTGGCAGACGAAAAGATGGAGCCCGGCATAGGCGATCCAGACTGTGGCGGCATGCGAGGCAACACGCGCCCAGCGGCGCGGCGCTAGTCTGGCAATCCAGAAGATTTGACCAGCAACGTTGGGCATGATGCTACAGAATGCCGCAAGCGACATGACAAAACAGAGCGAGACAGCTGCCACGATGGTGATGCCATAAACCAGCAAAAGGGAGCCGCTGGTGTTGATGCCTGTCACCAGTGCCGCCGACAGCGCCCTCCACGAGTTGGTGAGCGACAAACCCATGCAAAGGATGGACAAGATGGAGAATTTGCGGCGTATATACTGCGGGTAGCCCATCTCGGTCAGACGCTCGGCATCGGCATTCGGCTGGTCACCGAGAGGACAGCCAGATTTGTCAGACGAAGCCATGCTGGATGCTCGCCAAGTCGGCAGCAGCTCTTGGTGACGGTGGCGATGCCCACTTGGCCTCAGTATCAGAGTCGATGCTCATTTTGGCCGTAAGAGGCTGTGGGTGTAAAGTATGAAGTAGGAAAACAGACAAGCCTCACATCTGCAATCCTAGATTCTAACAGCCCGGTTCGTTTCCTGGGCACAAAATATGGATAGCTTCCGCGGAGGTATACAACGGCCAATCATTTGAGAGCTGTCGTTGTGAGTCCCATCTTAAAGTCGGCTCCGAGGCACGGTTATCGGTAAGTGGGAAAGATAAATGCGAAAAGGTTGTCAGGGTGTCAGATCGCATAATATTGAAAGTCAGCATTGATATAAGTTAAGCTATCTGCTACGGAGAAAAGGGTTTCCCCACAAAGCAGGGCTTTTTACGTGCCCCCATACTCCTTGCATGTCAAAGAAAACCCAAGCGACGAATAGGATGTACAAAAAAAGCATGGCCTGGACCTATCATAGGCCTGGACAATCGCTTTGTATTATTCAGAATAATCTCCAGGAATAATCTCCAAGCGTCCCACGCGAAACGCTTTCGTTCTCGAGATGGTTTGTACGAGGTAGATATTATACCTTCTTTGGCTACCGATATGGACGTGTATTTTTGCCCCAGAAACTCCGAGAGATTACCAAGGAAAGGCTGTAGGAATCGAGTAATGGTCGGGCGAGAGTCGGCAAGCCGTACCGAAGACTGCCGCGTCTATCAACTAGATTCAATTCAAGAACGTCACATTTGTCTCTTCATTCGTGATAGCCAAACTGGCCGAATCTGCGTACCGTCTTCCTCTTTGTGCGCGAGAAGTCTGTCTGTAAAAGAGTTCAACAACGACGAGATCGTGTGATGCATATGTATCACATTCATATAGTCGTGCCTTCATCGACAATAGCAAACTGGAAGATCAAATTTTCCATCTCAAGGTTCAAAACAAGCATCAACCTCCTCTACATTTCTCATAATCTCCTCCTTCTCTTTTGTTTTGTTTTTTTATTTTCCTCACCCCAAAGACACCAGACTCACACATAATGCTTCCTGAAGAGCCTCCAAAGTCGCTGAGCCCCAGCTTCCTTCTGGCCGGACGACCGCAAGCGCCCGCTTCCCACGGTCTCTATCTTTTGGCGCCAGCACGGTAATGGCCAACGAGGTCGCAGCTGCCATGATCACTTCCGGCGGCTGTGTCTTGAAAAAAACCCTGGCGTCAGGCAAGAGTCTATACACTATCGAGCGTGACGTTCGCCCCTTTATCTCGGTGACAAGCCCTGGATGGCGACTTCTGGCCTGCCGAGACGCGCCGCGCCTTGGGTCTCGCTGACCAGAGCAAAGTCGTCACAAAGACTGTTGTTGGCAACAAACTGGCGCCCGATGTCTGCCAAAAAGCTGCTGGCGCCGCCGGCGGTCCACGGCCGGTTTGGCGGTGAAGGGTCGAGACGCCCGGCAACGCGGTACAATATGAGAGAAGAATCTCTCATCAGAATGCAAAAGACTTGGAACATCCCATTAAAAGTGGAAGGAGCTGTGAGCGTCAAGACGATAAAGAGCTGGCCCACTGTCTGCTAGTCGTAGCTTTTTGACATAAACCGAGATTTGGGTCTCTGCCTTTATCATTTCTGTTACCTCGCGCCTTCCTACGCGTGTCGCCCAGAGCAACCCTGACCAGGCCACCGTATCTGCGGCCAGCTCCGCTTCAGCAGACAAAAGACAGAATTTAGTGTCGGCATCTACCTACTATGTTGTCATTACTTGCTCAGTATGTTTAAGTGGTGTTAAGGAGGGCGTAGCAGTTGGGATGGCTGCTTAGAAAAGCGAAGTTGAATAACGAAGTCGGACGGACTATTTTTCCGGATCAGCTGTCACACTACATTACTCTTATCAACCGTCATCTCCCAACGGCATCTCTCTAATCATCAGCGAAACTACATCATGTCGGCGCGACTACAAGAGCATATGCGAATTCGAAGGCAGTTCCAAGCCTGCGGGGCAAAGAGGTTAGGGCCTATACTACCAGACGAAATCCTCGACCAGTTTACGGTAGCGTCACCGCCGACGACCGCGATGCCGTCCGGGCGCTCCTCGATACACATTTCCCCGATCGGACACAGCTATTTCCGGGTCAATATAATATCCACGAGCTGCTCCCAGTCATTAGCCAGGCGGCTCGAAACGACCAAGCCAATGTCCTGAAAGAACTTTTTATACCGTACCCGTTCCCCCGCCAATCAACGGACTTTGTGGCGCGGGAGGCCATTGATACCGGTTCCGAACACATCCTTCTTCTTCTTCTTGAGAACGGATGGGATATTAATCAACGAATCGACGCCGGTCTTAACGTGTTAGAAACGCTTTTACACCTTGGCGCTCAAGACCGGCGCATGGTTATATGGTTACTCGCCCACGGCGCAAGCCTGAAACGAACGGCCGCGACACATGGACATCACGGGTATGTCCGAGGCTGTCGAGTATACCTCGCTCGGTCTAGTGCGGGAGCTAGTAGACGAAATGGGGGGAAACGTCCACCGGGGACAGCTTTTACACCATACCCTTAAGCGAAAGTCGCGGACGCAATCCGGGACACAGTCGGTGGCGGCCGCTAGCGATATTATGGAGATGCTCGGCTTCTTGCTAGAACGCGGCGCGCCCTTAAATCTCACCCTATACGCCGACGACGAAGTATCGTCCTATAAATATCGCAACTCCGACCATGGCACCCCCTTGCACGAGGCGGCGCAGATGGGCCACGTCGAGGCTGTTCAGTACCTGCTGGCGCAGGGTGCCGACACGAGTATCGTAAGCACCAGGAGCAAGACGACGGCGCTGGCGTGGGCCGAAAAGGCCGGCCACGAGGACGTGGCTGCTATGTTGCGGTCGCCGGACCAGTACAAGTTGTAGAGGAGAAACGAAAAGGCAGCGCGTTGATTGTATTATCAATGTTTCTTTATTTGTGTTTTGATTTTGATCTTGATTTTGGATACTCAATACGCACAGTGGGACAGAGGACTACACATTGTACTTTTTCGAAGACATTGTTTTCACGACGATGAAGTGAGATGAATTAAACGAGAATCTCTTTCAACTACGTCTACTCCAATTACTATTCTTTACACCCTAGACTGGTGCGTTTATCTTATCTGCAAAAAATCCGACTGAAATATACTCCGGCCTACGAACAACAACGGGAAGTAGAGAAGCCTGTTACGCCTTCTGTTCTTTGACGACCCCGGTTACCGTTGGAGCGAAGGGATCTTTGGCCACCCAGCCGCTTCCGGCGAAAACTATTACGGAGATAAATAAATCAGAAGAGGCGGCGGCATCACAGGCAGCCAACGCCCAAACTTTCACTGTCGGGAAAGCCGTGACAAGGGGAAGCGCGGATCAGAGCAAGATTAGAGGAGATGTGGCAAGCGCAGATAGGAGGGCCGAATAAGTATACATAAAGGTGTATCGTTACTGGGAAATCCGATGACGGAGAACATGAGTCGTCTGGAGATACGATCAGGTAGATGCAAGCTTGTGTATTCTGGCGGTTGAGTTCGGGCCTGCTTTGGCGGGAGTTGTATTGCACCAGCGAAGCCACTTCACGAGTAGAGATTGGCGTGCAGTTTCCGACGATAAAAATTGACGCAGTATGAGTATTGGGGAAACAGTTACTGGTACTGAAGGTGGGCGGTGCTTCCTTTCCTTGAGACGTTTGTTTTTCTCGTTTTCTGTTTTGTTGTTGGAGACTCTTCTCTGCCCCCGTCTTATCGTTAACAAATGTATTCAATTTCGCTAAGCGTCTAATACAAAGAAAGCTGTCCCGTCCTTTGTACAGCATATTGCTCTCTTGCAGTTGCCAACATCATCAATTCAGTCCATTTCTTTGTTAGCTGTTTTTGTTGCTTTCCTCCACTCATCAATGACCAACCCCTCCAGCCAGCCAATCAAATTGGCCCGGGTCACCAGGCGCCGGGAACATACCACCGGCAAACCCATTTTGTGGTGGTGGTGGCTGTGGTTGTTGTTGTTGTTGCTGTCGTTGCTGCCGCCGGTTGCGCTCGTCTTCTTCCTCCTGCTCACGGGCGCGCTGTGCCGCCTGCTGTCTCTGCTGGCGGTAGTACAGTAAGAACATAATGGCCACAATAAGACCGACAATGACAAAGGGCTCGAGGACCGAAAATTCGTCCAGTTCATCGTAGCCGTCGTCCATATCGTCGTCCATGTAACCGTCGTCGTCGTACAGGTCATCGTACAGGTCTTCGTCGTCGGCATAGCGGCCGCTGTTCACAAACGTGTCGACCCACTGGCTGAACGACCAGGAGCGCGCAGGCGCAGGCTCGTCTTGGATAGAGTTAATCGAGCCGTGCGTCAGCGTGTTCCATGCGCTCCGAATGCGCAGCTTGAGCAGGCTGAGCGTCACCGGGAGGTATGCCTCCTCGTTGGTGGCGAGGGCAATGTCGTAGTAACGCTTGGCCAGGTGGAAGTCCTGGTCAAGGCCGACGCCGTTCTCATGCATCCAGCCCAAGTTGTACAAAGCCTGCGCGCTCTGGTGGTACTCGGAGGCGCCCGCATAGCACTGCACGGCCTTGTCAATGTCCTTTTCGGTGCCGATGCCGTTGAGGTAGTAGTCGCCCATCTTGACGAGCGAGTCGACGTTGTTCTGGCGCGACGACCGTGTAAAGTGAATCAGGCCCAACGTCGGATTGTCGAGCAGGCCCTGCTTGCTCGACGAGACCGAGGACAGAGAAGGGAGAGACAGCCACGAGGGCAGCTGCAGGCTCGACTGCTGAGGGTCCAGCATGTACCCGATATTGTTCTGGGCCTTTTCGTAGCCCTGCTCCGCAGCACCCAGGTACTCCAGAAGTGCCAGCTCGTAGTCGCCGGACTCGTACGCCTGGTTGGCCTCGGTCCACGACGAGACGAGTGGGTCAGCTTTTTCGGCAACGCCCTTGTAGTAGGCTAGAGCGGGCGCGCAGGCCTTGTCGCGGCCGACACCGTGGTGGATCATCTCGGCAAGGTAGTAAAAGGCCTCAATGTTGGCGTAGCGTGCAGCCAACTCAAAGTAGTCGTTGGCAACACGCAGGTCATCGGGCTGGCCCTGGTCCAGGTGCAGCACGCCCATCTCGACCTGGGCGGGGGCGTAGTCCTGTTCAGCGGCGGCGCGGAACAGCTCCGTCGCCTTGGCAATGTTCTTTTGGCCGCCGTAGCCGTGGATGAGCATCAAGCCCAGGTAGTACTGCGACTGGGCATCGCCTTGCGCAATACCGAGCTCAAACCAAGAGCGAGCGCGCTCGTAATTCGGCTCATCCAGACCGTCACCGCGCATATGGATGCGGCCCAGGTAGCCGGCTGCCTTGCCCGCGGTCTTGTCGAGGCCAACCTTGGGGCTTTCGACGGTGCGGCCGTCTTTCTTCCAGAACTTGCTCGCGACCATCAGAAAGTACTTGCGAGCCATGGTCATGTCGCGGTCAAGCCCGCGCTGGCCCTCGTAGTAGATGCGGCCGACGTTGAGTGCTGCCTTGAAGTCGCCCTTTTGCGCCATAAGATCCAGGTACTCGATGATGTCCTCGATGGAGGCATACGCGTCCGAGTGCGGTTGCGCGCGCATAGCGTTGATACCGGAGCTCACAGCGCTCGCGCCCTCGCCATAGACACCACCAACCTCATCCGCGATACGGTACGGCTGCTGGACCCAGCCCATGCCACCTGGTGGGCCCGAGCGGTACCAGGCGATGGCCTTGTCGGCGACACGCTTGTAGTACTTGACGGCCTCGTCACAGCTGCGGGGTGTCCCAACACCGGCATGGTGGCGCGAAGCGACAGTCATTTCGGCACGTGTGTGGCCGCGCAGAGCGGCAAAGGTATAGTAGAGCAGGGCGCGGGCCTGGTCGGGCTCGACGGCACCGCCAATGCCGGTGGAGTACATGAGGCCGACCATGTACATGGCAGAGCTGTTTCCATGACTGTCGGCGAGCTCGAGGTAGTAGTCAAAGGCAACCGGGAAGTTGCGTGGGTGTGTGAAGTTGCCAAAGTAGTTCATCTCGGCGAGGAGGAAGAGTGCGTCGGGGTTGTTGTAGCGCGCAGACGACTCCTCGAGCAGACTGACAGCCTCGCTCAGCGGTGCCGGGAGAGACCTGCTAGAGGAAGACTGCTGCTGCTGTTGTGAAGAAGAGGACGAGTGCTGCGGCTGTTGCGGCGGCGGTCCGCGCATGGAGAAGCTCGGGGCGGCTTTGAGGACGAAGCGCAGGGCGGTCGAGAACATGCCGGTCGGTCGTCGTTGTTTGTGGTAGGGCTGGCTTGGGATTGAGGAGAGTTTTGCGAGAGCGGCATCGACGAGGTCGGCGCCGGGTAGCCGTTCGTTTTGACTGGAGTAGATAACATCTTCAGTGGTCACAGGACCGGCACCGCCCTTGTTTCTTGAGTTACCGTTTCGTGGGTCAGCACAGTTGACGGCGACGCCCTGCAGAAGCACTGGAGATTGGATTTGTTAAAATGGCAGTCCTAGAGGAGCAAAAGAAAAAGAAGAGGGGAGGGTAAAGCCATATAAGGCTGACGTGGCACGTACGGAGCGTCCAGAGGAGGGACTGCCGCATCGTGAAAGGCCAACAAGCCGGCGGATGGGACTTTGCTTCGTGGGAAGGAGGAGGAGGAGGAGGAGAAAAAGTGTTAATGCTCAAAGCAGAGAATGGCAAAAAAAAAGGGCGAAAGGAAAGAAGGTCAAATCATTGCTTCAGTCGACGAGGAGGACAACGAAGACGTGCGTCGGATGGGGCGCCACAGGTCGTGTGGCATGAGAGAGCTGTAGGCTTATGAGACTGGTGGAATAAGATGCAAAATGTATGGGAATGCTGGTTGCGAACGAATGCCAGCGGGTGTCGGTGAAGCTGGCAAGTTTGTTGGTAATTCTGCGGGATTGTAAGATTCTGACAGTTCTGGAACTTGTGTCGTCGTGGCGTTGCGTCGTCGGTCGTGCGATCACCAAGCAGGAGCAGGCATGGCCAAGGGACAGCAGGAGCGACGGGCGGCGGATGGGCCTTCAGGCTCAAGGCAGGAAGGCGCAACGCAACTGGTGCAAGCTGGCAAGATGAAAGCGGCGCTAGTTGAGAGCTCCTGTAGCGGGAGACCCTACGATAGGGGCATTGTGTCGCTCCTGCCGGTTGGTGTTACCTCCCGACCGGTAATATTGGAGAGCCAATGATGTGAAAGAGAAGGGCACAAGACCCGCTTTTATCAATGGAGACTAATATTCAAGCTTAGTCATCTTCACGATTGGGCTTTTGGTGAGAAGCATTTTCACCACCAACTCGTCAACTTGGTCGACCTCACTCTCATACTTTTCAGAACATTTTACCCAATTTGCTACTCACAAATATACGCAGCGGTTGTCTTTACATATATCTCATGGGACTCGACGACTGTTGAGATCTATTTACAAATTCTACCAATGATTTCGAGCTCAACTTAGTCCAGTCTCATTTTCCATATTTTTTTATCCTCTTTTTTATATACCACTCCATCACACAGCCACCATAATGTATCACCTCGCTGGTGCTGATGAGTTCCAGTTTAGGGGCTCAACACCTCCATATGTGCTGGACTTGATTCCTCTGGCATCTGGCCTGGCCTCGATCTCGACCGACGGCAAGCTCTCACTCTTTGATCCGCACCGGATCGGCGCCGGTCCTAAGCGCACGTTCACAACATCACACGGCAACCTCACAACGGCAAGGGCTTTCGACACGGCGGGATGTGTGCTGGCGACGGCGGGTGATAATGGCACAGTTGCGCTATGGGATCTGCGTGATTCGGCGACGGGGCCCCAGGCAAGCGTCAAAGTTGGTGGGTGCAACTTTCTTCAACTTGTCCAACAAAATCATATGAAATGAAAACGGGCATACTAAATTCACAGGCTCCGCCAACGCAAACGTCACGTCGCTGGCGTGTGATTTGTCAACGCAGGCCGTGGCCGTCGGAACCGAATTGGCAGACTACCAAGCGTCGATTGTGATCTGGTGAGTTTCACTTCTGCGACCTGACAGTGTTTTTTGACGCTGCTTTTCGACCTCGCTCACACGTCCAGGGACATTCGTAATGGCCCGACACCCAAGGTGCGGTACAATGAGGTGCACAGTGACGACGTCACAGAGCTCAACTTCCACCCGACGAACGCGCACATACTGCTGTCTGGCTCGACAGACGGTCTTGTGAATGTTTGCGACACGCGTATCGAGGACGAAGACGAAGTCGTGATACAGGCATTCAACCACGGTGCATCCATCCACCACGCCGGCTTCTTGAACGACACAGAAGTGTATGCGATCTCGCACGACGAGAAACTAGCGCTGTACGACCTGGCAGAGGCCCGCGAGGCTGGTTCTGCAGCACGCGATTTCGGCGATGTGCGGCAGGCTATCAACTGCCAGTATGTGGCCAATGTGCTGCCCAAGTCGGGTGGCCAAGCTGGCGCCGTCATTGGTGCAGGTTCCCAAGAGTATGTCCCTTGCCCCAGCACCAGAAATGGGCTTCTTCCAAGTCTTCCATCGACTAACTTCGTAGCTCCGAAATGTTCCAGTTAGTGCACCTCACCAAGGGCGACGATTGGGCGCTTGTGCTCGACTCGGTTGTTGGTCTACCTGGCGCGCACGGTTCCGAGATTGTGCGTAGCTTCTGCGTGTTTGACGAACAGCAGGTTGTCTACACGTGTGGTGAGGATGGAAAGGTTCGTGCATGGCGGCCGCCTGCGTAGATGTGGTACTCCGAGAATAAAGAGGAGGACAACAATTGGGGGTATCTGTGCCTTTATTCAACCGTTGAGCTATCTGTATTTGTCCCTGCATATATCACCATCAATGCCAATGCCAGTCCCGTTATAATGTATGTGTTTACATGAAAAAAATCTACAAACTCCGATGGAACCTACATTGCTTCACGCATAAGTGTCACTCTTGCCCTTGACCTTCATGTCAAGCAGCCGCTCATGATAGTCTCCCTCACGCCGCGCCCGCTTTAGCAGCTTAACCTCATCGTCCTCTAGCCGCCGGCCTACAGCCGTCTCAAGCTCTCGTCGGCTGATCTTCTCGCGAGCCTTTTCTTCTTTCGATGCCTTGATGCATGGCTTGAAACGGGCCTGCATGCGAATACGCACACCTGTAGAGACATCGGCTTCCGTTGCGTCACCGCGCAGCTCGGGCACAGCGTCGGCCTTGGCTGCTGCACTTTTGGGTGCTTGTACCGACAAGTACGTATCGCGGAGAGTCTTGATCTGGAAAACCTCAGGCTCTTGCGGTACAGCATCCTTGCTTTGTGCTGACGCTGCTGCATCCACCAAAACAAACGACTCCAGCGGCGACACTGCAATTGACGTTGCCGAAAACAGGCCGTACTTGTCGCAGCCCAAGTACTTGCCGTGATGGCCCTTGAACAGGAAATGCTCTGTGCCAGCCACACGGCTGGCCACCCAGACTTGGCGGACATCGTGCGGTTCGGCGCTTGCTGGGTTGCCGTCGACAATGTTCTCGATGGGCATGGCAAAGACTTTTCCGTTGGCGTCGGACGCGAGCGCCGTCGGTTTTGTGTCGCTTGTGCCCGGTAGTACAATCAGGACCGGTCCAGAGACATCGCTCAGCGCTTCCGCCGAGACCCAAGTGTCGTCATCGGCCACTGTCTCGTCGCCGCCAGCAACCTCCACAGCCTTGCGCTTGCGTGAGTCGTCATCCGCGTCCCGGTCCCGATCACGGTGCTTGCGCTTCTTGACCTTCTTGTCGCCTTTGAATGTGAGTGGCTTCACCATGGTGATGGTTGCAGTGACGTTTGATAAAAGTGTGTTTGATGTTTTTCTTAATCGTAGGTGAGTGATGCAAAAGGCAGGAGCCCTCAAGGACTTGCCTTGACCCTGTAATCCACACCTGCCACCTGCTGCAGGCGCTAGCCAATCACAGCCGTGAAATCTAACTTCAGCACATTATGCGACAGAAAGGTCAATAATTATGCGTGCAGTATCGTGTTTTTGCTATCAAAGGTGCATGTTTATCGATTGTGTACAGGATATTTGACTCTGGATTTATTTCATATTCTATTCCATTGTATGGGTTGAGATATCTTTCTGGGAGTTGTGAACAACGGCTCTATCACTGCGACTGATTATGTAATACAGAACGGCCACTGTGAGCTAGCAGGAATCTGGCGAAAACACTCACTAACTGCACTGTAGCGAATTGGACTTCACCTCGCCTTATTCCTCTCATGATAATGGTCATTAGCAGAGACTATTCAGGCCCCCGTTGATACCCTACGAGAGACATGTTCTTCTTTTCCTCTCCCATAAGGTCTGGAACTGGCCGGGTTCCCTCCTTAGGGGCCATCCGCCGAGCCTTCACCCCATCCTCTCAGCCAATCTCATCTCCCTTTCACCCACGATCTTTCTTTTCATCACCATTGGCTTCTCGCCTCACCTCTCCCCCCCTTTCCCACACGCCCTCCTCAATTCTTCTCCGCTTCTCGAGACGAACCTTTTCCCGAGCGGATGCGCTCCCTACACCGCGTTTACACTCCACTGTGAAGCCAGGCGCAAGGCGATGTATGTTTTCAGCCCTTCATCTCGTATCCTCTGAACAGCACGACTCACCTCATAGTCCCTGAGAGACTTCTCATCTACCATGCCGGAACAGGCCGGACCACCTTCTTGGCCTGTCTCAAGGTGACCGCGCTCTTTGGGTTGGCCTTCTTCACCTTTTTGGTGGCACCCGCCTACATTGCCGCTGACAAGCCTCTGTGGCAGATCATTGGAGGTCAGTTTCTCCTTCTCCCTGCCCTGTCTCTTCTTGGATGCCTGCCCTCTGACACCGTACAGTCTCCATCTGCGGTCTCGTACCCTTTGCCGTTGTCTCGTACACCTCCTCGCCCTTTGTTGTCTTTATCCACTTGCGTCTGCCGGCCTATGCCCGTCATCCAGACCGCGAGCTGCTGCGCCGTTTTGTCCGCAACATCCCCGCCAACACCCAGCTGGACATTACCACCATGAACCTGGTCGGCCGCCCTCGTTTGGCGACTGTGGCGGTCAGCGATCTGGTGCCGGTGAAAGAAAAGCTGCGGATCGTCAACTTTGTCGATACGCAGGCGTCGACGGCTGGTGCTCCCAAAGTAACACGGCCCACCACAGCCAACCCGGCGGCAGACTCGGACAAACCCCACAAGAAGTCCAAGCTCTTCACCACTTCCGACAAGTTCCCCTTCATTCAGCTGCCGCCGACGACCCGGTTTGGCGCGCCGGCTGCGGGCAACAGCAAGGGTGTGCCGTACAGCTGGGCGTGGGATGACCTGCTGGCTCTGATTGAGCGGCGTACGCGTCATCCACAAACCGCCAGGAACAAAGGCAAGGCCAACGGTCAATAGATTGTTGGCTGGACGGTTTCTGTGGCCCAAGAAGAGTGATAGGGCTGTCACCACATTACAGTTGACGTATCGTAGACAAACTCAACGCCAAAAAGACGTGCTATTATTTTGCTTCTCATAGCTTTCGTATTTGCTTTTCAATTTTTGAAAGATGAAACACTCCCAATGGATGGAATATATGCAGTTTGATCCATAAAATAGGTATCTGGGTACCCATAAAGTGAAGGAAAAAGGAAGCCGTCAAAACAGGATATGGTCCAGAATAGTATACATATGTTTGTGCGCCCAATGAAGTAATTTCCCGCAAAAGCAGAACACAGTTCCCGAAAAAATATACGCGCTGTGACCGTAAATCACCCAGAAGAATATGAAATGCCTCTTTTGTGTACAAGTCCGTTTCAAATGTTTTTCCAGAAACTAAGATGCAGTAAAAACAAAACCGTCGTAGACACCAGATATGTGAGATCCTGAACAAAATGTGGGAAGAATATGTAGGAAATGAAACGAAGACGATAACGAGTGAGATAGCAGAGACGTAGATGAGCCTATGAGAGCAAGGAAAGTATCGTTCTGTCGTTAATATTCGGAAAAACATGTAATTAACGTTCTGCATAGCAAATAGAGGTCATAATATGGAGCGGTTAGAAATAAACAAAGAGAAATGTCGTTCGAGGGAGGGGCGCCACGTGGCTCTCGGTTCGAAATGGCAAAGTTAAGAGTAGCAAAAGAGAGAAGGGGTGTGGAGGTCGTAATCAGAACGAAGAGGCGGAAGCCCGTGGGCCAGACCCAATCGTTTGGCTGAGAGTCCTACCATTGATTATGTTAGGAGGTGGGCATGATCGATCTAGGCGTCGAAGTCCCAGCTGCGCTTATATCCGCCTTCGAGAACGCTGGCGACGGATTCCTGCCACATGGCCGGCGTGACAAACGTATGCTGGGCAGGGATCGGCCCTGTTGGGTACGCGGCGGACACGGTGTTCGGATTCATAGTGAGTCCGGCCTGCGCGGCTTGAATGTCCTGAAGCGTAGGGACTTCGGCGGAACCTGAAGACGAAGGGGCACTTAGAGCACTGGTCTGCGAAGTAGCTGATTTTGTCTGGGTAGCTTGGGGCGTACCGAAAGTCGTGTTCCACTGGCTGTTGGAAGGAGACTTGTTAGAAATAAGGCCAAAGACGTAAAATAACCTGTTGTGACCGGGGAAAGCCTACTCAAAAATTCTCGCTGGGTTCCAGCCTGGCGCGCTCTCCAGGCTGAGGTTGTTGCCTAGACCGTGGGGAGCCTGGGATTCCGTAACCGCTGAGATCATGCCGAGCGAGGCGCCGGTGAGAGGCGTCGCACCGAGCGACTTTATGTCGGATGCGCCAACCGACACAGGAGGCGAGATCGGGTGGCCGACAAATGCAGATGACGGGTGGGCTTGTGACATAGCGGAAGCAAGCTGCTGTTGCTGTTGCTGAAAAATCTGGTCGACGGATTGCGTCCGCATAGTATCGGGTTGGAAGTTGGACGCTGTCGGGGTCGTCACAGCAGTGGTCCCGGGTTGCTGAGGTGGGCTGGGCTGGCTGGCAGACGGCGAAGGGCTGCCGTACGGGAACGTTGGCTTGAGCACAAACGGCCTTCGGACATCAGCTGAAAAAGCCTCGCGCATCGCGTCAATTTGCCGCTGCATATCCGCCATCGGCCACGAGCTCATACACTTTTCCAGGACCCGCATGTGTCTCGTAAAGTATTCGCGAGCATCGGTGTTAAAGTCGGGGTCGGGCGATGTGATTGCGACCTGATTAGTTAGCTATTTGCCCTGTTTGGAGGCGGCAAATCTGAATAGGAAAGATATCAAGCATTGTGGAAGTACGAGATAAGACTATAGTTAGGAGAAAGGGGCGTACCAAGTGCACAAGAATGCAAGTTAGGACCGAGTAGATCGTAAAGTTGATACCGCGCTGCATGTTCTGGAGACCATTCAAGCCAAAAGATTGCAGGATCGACTCTTCCAGCCGGCAAATAAGTTTCGCCGAAGAGTAGCAAACCATCATGTGCTGCTTCCACCGGCCGTCAGGTGACGAAGGGTTGAGAACTTGAAGCTGCGGCCGGTGCAGGAGCAGGATGCTGAGGTAGTAGTACGAGTGCATGTTACCGACAAAGGACGATGGAATCCACGGCGGTGTCCCGTCGGATGGAAAAGTGATGGTCAGGTCTGCCGGAAGTTCGTTGGGCCAAGCATGAAGCAGCGGAGTCATCCGCGTAAACTCTGGATCAGCGCCCCAGTCCTTATTCCGCTTGATACGTGCATAGATGCGATTCATGCGGGACACGTTGCAAATGATGCGCGTCAGATGAACAAAGTTCCGTGACACTTGCATGTCTGTCTCGTCAACGCCGGGTGTTGGTGGCGGCTCCCGCACATTGACCGAATCCTCGGTTACGGACAGGTCCGTACGGCCCTGGGGTGAACCAATCATGACCTCGCAGACAAATATTGTTTGCCAGATGCGCGTCTTCGTCAGGCACTCGGCGGGGCTTGAGCCACACGACTGGCCGGCTTCGTGGTCGGCATAATGCTCATCAAGTCCAAGATCCTTCCCCATTTGCACACATTGAACAATAGCCATCCACGACCGGTAGTAGTAGCCACGCTTTGGCGCTGCTTCACGAGCTTTGAGCATAACGAGAAGGCCTGGAGAGTGCTCAGGCGGGGCACATCCATAAAGGAGTCCGCGTGCCGTGTCGCAAGTGCAAGCCACTGCTGTCCCTGTGCCGGGTCATCCGCAAGACGGCCACCGATGGCCAACAAGGCTTCGATGAGCAGTGGTGAGATGGCTTCACGGTTGGTCCGCCACTGCTGGTAGAAGGTGTTCTTGTCGAGAACCGGGACATACGGGTGCACATTCGTAAAGTAGAGGTCGAAGTACTGCAGAATCGTGTCGTCGTCGGGCATGAGTTCAGGAGGGATGCGAATTTTGAGTCCTGGGCCGGACACAAGGGGGGGCAGGGAGCTCTTGTAGTCGTCATCGTCGTCGCCCACCACGGGCGTCTCCTCATTGCCGGGCTTGCCTGCAAGCATGCGGCGGTTCAAGTAGGGCGCCGATCCGGCCTCGTTCATCCGAAGGCTGCCGAGCAAATCAGCCAGGTCGCCGCTTGCGTAGCTGGTCTGTCATCATTCGTCACATAAGCCGAGTCTGAAGGCGACTGGGCATGCGAGCCTTGCTGCAGTGGCGGCGTTGGGAAGACATCCTGTTGGCCGGCGTACGCTGTGTCCACGAGGCCCATAGGCGGGGGCCCTGTCGTGTACTGAAGTCCGGCGGGAGACCGGCCTGGGTACGGGACCTGTCCGTACATACCCAGGGCTGGAGTGCCGCCGTTTGGCGAGGCATAGTTGATTGTCTGTGCTCCGTAGATGCCTTGTGGCGGTTTTGTGTCGTCGGGGATGCTCGTGGGGTCGAGCTGCTGTTGCCGGAAGTCCAGAGGCGGTGCGTATAGTGCCTGCTGCTGTTGCTCTTGATGTTGCTGCTGCTGTTGAGGTGGCAATATTTGCTGAGGCTGGGGCTGTAGATTCTGCGGTGGCAAATTTGGCGGTTGTTGATGGTGTTGCTGCGGTTGCTGCATATGAATGGGTTGCTGCGGCTGGTCTTCGTAGCCTTGGCCGTCGGTCGATCCGTCGTATCCGGTCGGGCGTACACATTGCAACTTCAGCCGGACGCAGGCCGAGCATGGCCATGTGTTTGTTGTAGCGGCGTCGCACTTGATCTTTCTTCTCCGGCATCCTTCGCAAGCACGCATCACTGTCGATGCCCAACGGGGCGCGGTCAGCTATGTCCGGTCGACTCCAAGCAGCCACGCAAATCTTATGCGCTGATTCTTACCCTTTAGCCGTTTATGGCGGTTGTGCTCGTCAACAAAGACATAATCTGCAAGAAGAAGAGGTGTTAGATATGTTGAGCCAAACTTGAACACCCTCGTCTTCGCGGGCTCCGCGCATGCCATGAAGGCCGATATCGTCTTGCGCTCGCCGAGCTGTGTATCGTGTCTCCTATCTATCCTTCTCGTGAAAAGCATTGAAGGCAACCAAATAAAACACACAAACGACTCACTTCTTTGCTGCGTCTCTTGTGGTGGTTGCTGGTATGCCGAGGGCGCGAACGAGAATGAATTCATCTGTGAGCTCTGCGGCAAGATGCGCCGCTCTGAGGGGTCGTTGTTGGCATTTTTTGCGTATAGCTGTGTGCGCGATGTTGTGGAAAGTCGCGATTTGTGTAAGCACAGAGATGTTGCCCTCGTTTCGTCGAGGTCTGTCTCTGTTGCTGTTCGAGAGGTCGAGCGCCTGGCGTCACGCAATGCGCCGGCGGGCCTGCACAGAATCCGTCTCTTCTTATTGAGATCTACATCCAGTCGTAGATAATCGTGTGCGCCACTGTTGTGCGGCCCTGTTGGTGAGAGCGAAAAGCGAGCGCGCTTTGAGTCGCGGGAACAATATGTAAGGGTGAACAGGTATAAAAGAGTGTGAAAAGTAAAGGACGTGGGAGGCAAAAAGCGAAAATGGAGAGAAAGAAACGTTTAGTCGTGGACAAGCGTCGGTACTGACAGGTAGAGTGCAATGTCACGTCCGTTTGTAATTGGTGCTGTTGTTGCGGCGGCGAAATAACAGAGTGTGCTGGCTGGAGGGGGTGGAAGCCCGAGGCGACGTGCTAGCGCAGGAGGGAGAGGCGATTGAGGGAGGGGAGGGGGAAAAACCTGGTCGTCGGCGGTCCTTGTTTTAGTTTGTTATTCTCTCTCTTATTTCTATTTTATGATCTCCCCCTTAGTTAGCTGCAGGTGACGAAGGAGAGGGTCGCAATTGACCGCAGCCCCTGCAAAGAAGCAGTTGAAAAGAAAGAAAAAAAAGTGGTGGAATAGGTCGGTAGCAGGAAGCGGCGACAATGGGCGGCGGGTGCGGGTGCGGGAGTAGCAAATTCGAGTGCGTAGTCGACAATCGCGTGGATGGTGGAAGATGGAAGGGGAGATTGGGCAAGTTTGACCTGGGCGTACGGGTAGAAAGAGGATGGGGATGAATGAGAGGTGGGGCGTGTATCTCAACTTGTGAGTGGAATGGAAAGTCTGGGACGGGAGCGAAGGGACTAGAGCAATGCTTTGTAGTGAGTACTGATACTCCGTACGACGTAGGGGTAGTGGATTTGCGGCCAGCGAGTTGTTTTGCGACAGCCAAGCTCAGCGCCAAGTCTGTGGGAGAGAAAGTTCCTAGGAGCCAGGTACTATTGTGGCTGCAAAGTGCCGAGCAAGAGCAGCAACAAGGCAAACAGGTGACCGAGTACGGAGTTGAAAAGGCAGAAGAAAGATGCAATAAGCTGAGAGGGAGGACAATCATGAAGAGAGAACAGGATGCAGGCACAAAAATATCAAACGACGTACCTGGCGGAGAGTGGTGTGTCTTGAGGCGGGTGTAGAGAAAATAAAATATGGCGAGGGGGGATACGGAGGACGCAGGATCGCTAGCCGTCGTGGTAGGGTGTCTCAAGTCTGTCCAAGTCGACTCGAGTGAAGCCCGAGTGCGAGCGTGAAAGCAACCGATGTGCAACCACAAGCGTCGATCAGTCCCGGCGATTATTGGAGCAGCCCGCTTGCGAGGAACTGGCCAGTGCTGTTCTGTAGCGCAGTGTTGTTGCAAATGATGAGGGACAAAAAGACGAGGACAAAAAGACGAGGGACGGAAGAAGGCGCACGACTCGTTTTGATACTCTTGTTCGACCTAGAGGGCACAGGTCGGGAAACACAAATGAAGAGCGTTGCAGTGAGCGAAAATCCTGCATACACGACGTGTCCCGTGAGTTGGTATTGTTGCAATGCGCGTAGAGATAGAGAACCAAAAAAGCAAAGACAGCAAGTGTACGCGTACGGAGTAGCAAAACAAAAGTAGGCGGAGGGAGGCACAGGAAGCAAGACAGAAACAAGCCAAGGAAAGTAAATGGTGGCAGCACAAAGGGGCAAGCGTGGAGGGGGTGGAACACGCAAACAGCGAATGCGTTTTGGTGTGTGCAAGTCAAAAGACCAGGGGGCCCGTCCCGTTGGCGAACGCTGGACAGGGGTGTGTGGAAAAAAAGAATATTTTGTCTCTGCTGGCTCCTCGGATTATGGCCTATGCAGGCTGCAGGTCCAGCAATGCAATCATGCCTTTTCTTACTCTTTTTTTTGTATATATATTTCGGATGGAAAGCCTCCTGTCGCAGTAGGAGTTGGGTGCCGTTTGCGTGCAACAGTAATGGGGGCGAGCAGGAAGGGTATCTTACCTTGGAACAAGCGATCTCGAGTATATGTATATGTACGCGTGTGTGTACAAATATATGCGAGTGCATGCGTGTGCGTGGCCAGAGGATGTCTAATGGGGGCTGCATGAGCTGGGCTGCATCTATGTGCCGGGGGTGAGGGTCAATGGTAGGATTGCAAAGATTGGGGGATGCAGTCCCAAAATGCAGTGTCAGAAATCAAACTTACGTGTTTCCGAATTTCTGGATGCGAGACTATGTGTGGATGTGCGTCGTCAAGCCTTTCAGCCCAAGTCCAAGTGGGCGGGTCGAGAATCGTCAACGATTGGGGTCGATAGAGGTCGCCCGATGGAAGACCGTTCGTTTCACTGCAGATAGTGCGCCGGCCGTGCACACAAAAAGCGACGATAGCGGCGACGTCGTTACGAGGCTGAGTAACGGGCCTTGATGCGTGGCGCGGAGAGGAGGCGGGATCGTGCTGTCAAGGGCGTGGCTTTGCGTGGAGATGGGTGGGGATGAGAGGAGAGTTTGAGATGATGCGAAGTAGGGGGGCCTGGGGGGAGATGGCGAGATTGTCTGCTCTTTCCCATCGCCTTCCGTCGCAAGATGGAAAGAGCGATGAAAGAAAAGGCGGGCTGGCGAGGAAGGAGCTCAGGTGAACGCGGGGAGGATGGGAAGGAGGAAAGCTGCAATGCGGTTGCAGGGGTGGTGGGTGTGGCTGGCGGTTTGCGTTCTATTAGTGCCTGTAAGGAAGGCACTTCTTGGGGACATGACGAAGTCAGGTAAAATGGGCAAGTGCACTCCAATCTCCAATACGTATCGCCTGTATGGACGATGTAAGATGCTTGCCTGTATCTTACTGGGCAAGATATTGCGACGAGGCTACACGACGTCGCAGGCTTTGTTGCCTGAGACGAGGTTTACAATTGCACCTACGCAGCTTACGGAGCTTACGCAGCAGCTGCTGACTCGTTGTATGCAGAGGCCGCCGCCATCGAGGGCCGTCCAGCAGTAAGATTACTTCCAAAGACAAGTACCGCACTTGCCTGATAACTGTATTTGACTTTGCAGCGGCAAAGGACGAGGTTGTCCGCTAGAATAGACAGGAAGCGCGCTGCCCAGGCTTCCAGGGCGCGCTTTTCAGCGGGCCCTTTCTCCGTCCCAGCGCACAAAGCGCACGAAGGAAGCACTTTTTGATGCTTCAATGCTAGTTTGGGGTGCAGGGACGAATGTGGCTATCCGTGGCCAGCGCCAAAGAAATTGTCCTCGGCGGCGCACTTAAGAGCTACAAAGGTGTCATCTCTAGCCGATCCGCAATCATTGTCTCTGGGCGCTTGGACCTGGACTCATCTTGAGTCTGGCCCTTTCCTTTGTAAGATATCTTATGTACGTCGTACTGTGCAGCTTCTAGTGCCTGGCAGGTATCCGTTGTTGCCGGTATTTGCTGCGTCTTGTAAACTGTTGCGCACACGACTCGACGGCTCCGTTGGACTGGCTCGACTGGCAAGAAATCAGAACGGATCTTCAATAAAAAATGCAAATTCGCCCAGATATCGGTCACTGCTAGAAAGCAGATCGCTCTCCACTGCAGCCGCTGTCTCCTCTCCTAGACTCGTCCCTCTTTTTCTCGACAGCTGTTAGACTTCCCGGCCCCTACATCCCATCCCTGCAAGTTATCCCTGCTTGGCAGCTGGAGCTTTGAAATGAGTACGGAGTACAGCGCATTGAAAGATAATCTTTGGGCCTCTTCAAGTGAATGTCCGAGCGCTCTAGATTCAGATACGTACATGTATATGTAAGATACATGTACATGCCAATTGTCCTCATAAGCGATGCGAGTGTTGTCTGGAAACAGCTCAAATACAGCTCATAACAGACTGCCTACTCAGTATTTGGGCTTATTGATGCACCTTCGTGCCGATCCAGCATGCATCTGCTGCTCAACTGAATGACGCTACTGCCAGAATATGTCTGTATCTTACTTTGCAGTACATGTAAGCACCATATGTAAGATACTTTGCAAAGTTGAACCATCGCTGTATGTATGCAGGGCCGTGAGCTGCAGCGTGGATGATGTCTACGGAAGTCCCGTCATTGGTCAGAAAACGGGAGTCGAGAGAGTAAGATGTATTCAGACGCTGCTGGAGATGGCATGTTCGAAGCTAATTTCCAGCGTTTCCCTGGCTCTCCAGCGGACGATTTGGGGCCTACCAGAAAGCGGCAAGGATCAGTATCCAGCATGGAACAAGCCTGGTCGAACGGCCGCGGTTTTCAAATGGTCGGTGAGCATCATTCCTTCTCTTTCCCCCGCAACTTTGCAATCTCGCGTATCTAATAGTTGGGGAAGACACTTCGTGGAAAGCAGCCAACTTTTTCCACCATTCGAAATACTCTTTTCGTCTCGTCTTTTTTTTGTTCCCAACTTTTCATCCGCGCCTTTTCTCTCGCCAAAAACGACCTCTGCACAGTGACTCCACGGAACATGCCGTCCTGCGCCTTGCGTTGTCATTCTGAGGCGGCAACAGGGCCTAGCTACCCGACGTCGCATTGCGCATTCTCCATCCTACGAAGTATCCTATAGAGGCAGACAGGCGACTGGCCAGGGCATTCAGCCATTGAGCAGAGAAGTTTCGCCTATATTTTACATACCGAGTACACTGAGCTCGTTCCAACAGGAAATGGTCCAGCGGGCCTCTGGAGGTCACTAAAATGGCCCAAAGCTCTACGACGTACTTACTCCGTGGTCCGTACTGAGTGAGTAGCAGCTAGCGGGTGAAGACAGTCCAGCCTGTCTAATCGTAGACTCTAGAGCCGCTGTGGATATCTGGCAGGGCGTGGTGGGACTGAAACAGGTTACAGGAGACAGGGGAGACAAAGGAGACAAAGGAGACAGAAAAGGGAGTTGCATCTTTTCAGGAACGAGACTCTTAACTTTTTTCAGCGTGTGTCCCTCTTGCCCAGCAGCAGAACACCCACTCTAGCTCGGTCTGGTACATCTAATTGGTGGCTTTACCTCGGACGAAGCGTCCAAGGGTGTGAAGGAGGGAAACAGTCGGGAAAACTGCGACCAGCGGCAGGCTTCTGGGCTTTCTTTTCACTCTTCTTTCCTATTCTAACGTTTCTTCCATAACCAGGCCCCAGACGGGCATCGAACCAAAGAAAACGAACCCTTGGATCAGTGCAAAATGCACGCTGTTTCCTTGCCCCCCATCCTCCCCTCCCCTCCGTCAACGTCGTAGCTATGAGTGTGAATGCAACGGCGTGCGATGCTGCAGGCCAACAACCAATAAGCGAGGACCAGGGCCTAGGGAATATGGTGAAGGGGACAGGCCCTGGGGGCCCAAGGAAAATGAACAAGAAGCACAGTCTAAGTGAGAGAAGAGAGAAGCGTCGTATTGTGCGGCGTTCTCCCGTCCACGCCCAAGAAAGACCCCAAAAAGGCTCCGACGAGCTCAAAAACTCGTGAGGGGTTCGAGGGAATCTGTTTGGCGAGGTCGGCTACTGGCACCCCCCTGTCATTTCTTCCCCTTCTTTAACCGTGCGTACGAGTTGACCCTGGAAATCAGTTGTCGTACGTTTGAACAAGACTTTTTGACATGTGAAAAAAATATCTGCCAAGCGGCAGAGTATTACCTCGTACTTCAATATGTGCACCGTTTTGTTGTAGCGCAAAATCAACAAGGAGGGGGCAAACGAGGGGACGGAAAATTCAACAAAAACGACATCGAGGAAACAAAACACTCAACACAATAAGAGGGGGCGCTGTAAGACACGACAGTGTCAGATTTAAATCACAATTCAAACACCGGACCGGGGACCATTCGAGCGAGGCGAATGGGTTCCCCGCTTGGCCAGCCCGCTGGAAGCTATCCAAATAGGGAAGGAGCGCAAATGTCGTTCTTCGCCTCGCCTTAATAAGTGTTTTGTCTTCTTGTGTCCTGGGAGGAATGGTGTCCTGTGGAGCCATGCGAGCCTCATCTTGCGTCGTGAGGAAGAAAGGAACACACGGGAATGAGCTTCCCGGCATATATGGGGGGCCAAGTGGGCAGGCGAGTGGGCAGGCACGCCGCTTCCAGAGATCTGATTGCGTAATGGCAGTTGAGGGTGGTCAAATAAATTATTCGTAGGCTTGCGTATGTATTTACTCAGTAAATACTGTGTATGTAAGTCTTACGAGAGGGGGAAGGAATTGAAAGGGGTGTGAGCAGCGTGAGATGCGTACAAGTAAGATACATCGTACATACTCGTCGGAAGGAGATGGGGTCTCCAACGGGAAAAGAAACAGGAGCAGGCCAGGTCAGGCCCAGTGGCCAGGTTTAGCCAGGAGTCCATGAAAGGCCACAAAGCAGGAGGCCGCTGTAGCGGCGTCCAGGCACCTTAGAGCCTCACCCAGAATCGAATCCCTACATGTGAGCCCCCAAATCTCCTGACGACAGCGTGCGTTTTGGTGGCCTGTCTGACTAAGTTACTGCTGAGTGGCATGTTGTTAATGCTGACGAACACGCTGCTTTTGCCTGTGTGTCCCGTTCAACCGCGATGTCGTACTGTGCGCAAGATGTCAATTTTGCCAACTCCATCGGTCCGTCTTTTCCCATCTTCCTTGATAAAACCAAACTCAGACCTATCGTGATCTTTTGTCGTAGGCGGACAGGGCGGCGGTGTTAACGGGGAAAGCGCAAGATAGCGAGGAAACACCGAGGAAAGGACCACACCCGTACAGTCTGGTACGGAAAACTTGTCTAGGGTATCTTATTACACAAGATTGACAGGCAATACAACGTCACGAATTACATTACAACAACTTGACAACAAAGCAATCCAGAAATTTTGATGTTTAGCAAGCTCCATTCTTCCTCAGCTTTCAGCCACCAGGCGTAAGGTGTCCCAGGGGCTTGGGTCAAGCTGATGGGGCCTCGTATGCGTAAGTATCATATGGAAGACTATCTTTGCCGCATATCAACCTGGCACAACGAGAAATAGAATAGTCAGGTGGCAATGGTGGCTGTGTCAAAAGGCCCATGTTACAGTAGCCAGGCTTGTCGGGAAACCTATTTTACAGCATCCCGTATCCATATGCGGAGATGTGAGAGCATGGTGAAAAACAAAAAATAGGGCTTTTGACATACAAGCTCATTTCAATCAGTAACTCAGTCAACAAATCAGGCGAGATGAGATGAACAGCACCGGCCGGTGTTGGTGTACAAGTAATCTGCAGGGCCGCGGATGACAAGGTGGGTATCCAAAGATCAAAAGCAGGCACAAAATAAGATTATCATATTGAATCGAACTGCCACTGCTGCCCTCCCCGCGATCCAAATTTACCAAAACACGGGCTGTCCCTTGCAGGCCGCGCGGCTACAAGTTGGCAATCAGCGGAGCATTGCACAAATCGAGAACGTCTTGTCTAACTCGTATCTTTGATTTTTATTTTCAAATTTAACAAGGACCGAAGCTGAGAGCGATCCGCTTCCAACAGGCGGTACTTGATACAGACCTGCCACGGTGGAAACCAGGGTCATGATGTTCTTGGTTGCTCACATAGACATAGGGCAATACATGGAAGTTCGAACACAATGCCCCAACCGTGGCGCTGGAAAACAGTGAGCAAAGGCCTGAACATTGATCTTATTTCTCAAGCCCGGGTATTGGAAGAACCACTTTTGACAGCTTAGCTTTTTTAATTAAGGTTTTTCGTTGGTTTCTTTTCATTTCCTCTTTTTCCTCTTTCTGTTTTCTTCTTCTCCTTTTTGATCACTTCTTTTGTTCCAACCCCACTATCGAATATGACCGTTGAAATATTTCGTGCACGAAATGCTGGTTAGAAAGACAAAAGGCTATGAACTACTGGATAGCCTCTCGATCGCGTCCTTTAGCACCACCGAGAGAGGCAAGGCTCTGGCCGCCATGGTTCGATTATTAAATGATAAAATGAAGTAGCTCAGTCCGACTCAAGTTGGCGATGTCAAAATTCGAGAAAGAAGACACGCCCAGGAGAGCCAACAACTACGAAGCATAACAGACACCTGTGGTTCTGGATGCGCTCGCTTTCGCTCTGGCGCAAAGAGTGAGCGAAGAAATTGGCGTTCAATTATGGGTAACAATGGGATATTGGTAGGTTGTGGGGCTTGACTTTCAGTGGGAGGCGCCTTCCTTTTCTAAAAAGTGGGAGCCCCGGGGCCGTGCCTTCCTGTAAAGCGTCATTCTTGTCCGAATCCCCGAAAAGAATACAGATTGAGAAGACAAGCAATGGACGAAAAGAGAAGGAGGCACTCTCGCCTTAAAAATGAGCCGCCGTACCTTCCGTTTCCAAAGCTCGGCCGCGTCCCTGTCTTTCAAAGCCAGCAGACAGCCTTTTTTGACAAGCCTCAATCTTCTTTTTTCCAAAACCGTGGTCGGCAGTTCAACAGAACCCCCCACACGGAACCAGTTGATAAGTCAAGGTCTACAACGGGACGGAGCCTGCATGACACCACGCTGCAAATCCGGATAAACGTAAAACCTAGGCCGTCTACACGCTAAGACTGGCTTTGAAACGGCATCTGACAAATTCGATATCGATATCCAATGTTGACTGACATCACCATCGACGACAATTGCTGTTCACGAAACTGAAACTTATCGACTCTACATTACTCAAAATTACACATTACGACAATGTCTGAGCTTCAGAACGCCAACCCCGTCATTCTCAACGCCGCCCAGCTGCCGAGCCGGCGTCTGGGCAAGGCCACGGCCGCAAAGCGTGGGCCTGAGTTCAAGTTTGACGACATCCTTGCGCCCAAGACCAAGTCGTCTGGCGGTGCAATCTCTTCGTGGACCACACCTCCTGTGCAACCGCCCTCACCGCTGTCCTCGGTGTCGTCAGGCGACGCATACGACGATGTTGATGCTTTCGGTGGCGATGACGGCGATGTCTTTACCGAGGAGCCCATTGACGAGCAGGATATTTACGGTATGTTTTTCTTTGTTTTACATACTCTCAACTGGGTTTTTTTCCTGCCCTTGTTCTTCTATTCTCTTGACTTGGCGTTTCACCGCATGTTATTTGAAATTTTAGACTCGAGCAACCGCGACGGAAACGTGCAGATATTCAAAATGTGTGCTTTCCACAGCAACGTCGCAACAATAGCCCTTCATACTATGTACCCGTGCACTGAATTCTGTTATTCTCCATGTTGGGTTTTGCTCGTCATGCTGTACCTTTTTTTCTCGGCAAACTATTCTTTCCCCTCCATGCATCGAGCCATGTGAGACAAAAGCACACCCCGCTAACGTTTCAACCCCCCGTTTTTTTTTGGCAACCCTCGCCAACAACAGACCTGATCTCCACGATTTCTGACCCTGAGCACCCGCACACGTTGGGCCAGCTCTCTGTTGTTAACCTGCCTGACATTCGCATTACGCCCTCGCCCACGTCGGCTGAGGCCAAGGCTGCTGCCAACGATCCAATGCCTTGACGCAGGTCCTCGTTTTCGTCACGCCGACCGTCAACCACTGCTCGCTCGTTACAGTCATTGGCCTCGCCATCCGTGTGCGACTCGAGCAGACGCTGCCTCCCAACTACCGAGTTGACATTCAGGTCAAGGAGGGGGCGCACGCACAGGACGACCAGGTCACCAAACAGCTGTCGGACAAGGAGCGTGTGGCCGCCGCGCTGGAAAACGACACGCTGCGTGGCGTCTTGGACAAGATGCTCGAAACGTGCCAGTGATAAAACCATAATTGGCAAAAGATCGTCTCTAAGCCTCCGCCGTTTCATCCCGCCCTCCTAACTGCCTGCCACCACCACCACGCCACACATTGCATATTGCATATTGCAAGTGTTTCTATTTTTGCCTACCCTCACTTCACTCTTGCCCGGGGAAATAACGGCCCAGCAGGCAGACGACACATGGACAACCATGCCTAGCCATGCGTCCTTCCCCAACCCTCCGTGTGGGTGTGTGTGGCAGGCCAAGACATGGCGGTAGCCAAGCCTGAGCCCAACGACCAAAAGTGCAGACTCAACAATGCAAAAGCCAGGCTGCTAGAGGGCCGACACTGGTGATCTTCAGCACCCGGGCCAGGTTGATCCTTTTTTTAGCCTTTTCTGTTTGATCGCTCAATGCTTGCGCCATGCGGATCTTCATTCATCATGAAAACGCATGACGCGGTCAAGCTTGCTGCATGAAAGTCATCCTTATGTTGATGCACAGATTTGAGGTCATGCGTGCAACACCAAATACACAGGAGGATGAACCCGATTTGAGATCAAACCTCCGGTCCGGCATCCGCCAAACATTACTAGTCGGAGGAAAAAAGCTTCAGGCACGAACCCCAGCCAAAGCTTGATCAGTGTTTGAATCGTCAAAATGCACAATGCCAAAGGGATACGGGAGCTGACGCGAATAGAACGTCTAGCTGTTTTGAGGAGGGCACCAGAAAGAATAGACATGAAATTGCTGCCATACGAGGAACATCCTATCACGATTTTAATGAACTCAATGCACTCGCACACACTTGCACACGCCCCTCCTGTCATAATTTGATTTAGCAGCGTCGGATTGCATGCGATGTAGGATCGCGCCTATGCCACTTCTGTGAATAGAACACTCATTTTTCTTCAACTGCCGCTGCCAACCACGTAGACAGACTCGTCATAGCGCCCTTCTCGACGGACTTTCCCTGTCAGTGTCAAAAAAAAAAAAAAAGATCAAAGGAAGCCGCTGGCAACTCGATTGGCTTTCGTCCTATATTCGACGATGCACAGCCCGTCCTCCTTCTTCTGCTGCTTATTTTCACCCTGCATCTTGGCCAATCTAACATATGCAGCGGCTTTTCTTGGGGCGCATACGACGTCCGGAGTACGCAATCTGTCCGATTTGTATTTTGTGCATGACAAGAAAGGTGTGCTGAACTGATGTCAATGCACCGGATTCCACAGCGTCCAACAAACCCGTCTCGTGGGGCTTTTTGTTGGCAGGAGGAAGAGGACGTGCACCAAGTGCCTAGGAAAGGCACCTCGTAACCTTCTCGTGCCTCCCTGTGTACTCGCATTCTCCATTGCTTCTTGTTCACTGTTTAGCGTTCACTCTCCGTATTCCTTCACAACACGCTCGGATGGCACACTCCTCTGACGTTGCGGGCCACTCGCTCGCTCTCTGGGTGTTATGATGGATATTCTTAGACGTGCTATGATGCATGCAATAAGATAGAGGTCCTTATCTCGTCCCATTTTTTGCTCTGCCCGTGCTATTCTCGTCCCTTGTTGCTGCCACTGCCGGACGGAGGATTTTCAAAAGTCTGGATGCCAGGTCGGGCAACCCACTCCGCCCTACCCACTGTCGGACCAAAATTGTACCTTTTCAGTAAACTTATTCTGGCCGTCGGCTTTTCCTGTCTTGAGTGTTGGTCTTGCCAGAAAGAAGGAAAAAAGAAGAGGGAAAAGAAAAAAGCTTCCGTAGCTGATGGAGAAGGGTTGCAGGCGCGGAACATTGAAATGGGGTCGGAGGCGGCAGAGTCGCAGCGCTTGCGAGTGTCCCACTCGAGGAGTTTGACAATAAAGACAAGCTGACGACGCAGGGGGAAGAGGACAGAGCAAAACTTTAAATGGGCAGGGCTTGAGTGAGGGACATCCAATAACGACGGTAGTTCGCCATTAGCTGCATATAGATATTTTGTTTTGTTTTGCTATATTGAGGATGCGTTTTTTTTTTTTTTAAACAGAAAAAAAAAGAAACAAGTCGATAAAAAGGAGGAGGTTCAAAAGTATGAAAGAGATTAGAATCATTTTACAAAAAGAGAAGACAAAAGAGATGAAAGACATCCCAAAAAACGCCTCTAGAACGTACCTTTTTTTGCGAACTTGGTAAAAGTGCGACAAATCGATCCCTAGAAACACGTTGTCAATATTAGCCACCGCATGTGTTTTGATATTGTTTTCTTCTTATATTGTGACATCGACCGCCTCAAAGAGATACATGTAAACATGTACAAATACCTCACAAGTACACGTTTCTGCTGACATCAGCACCCATGATTCACGCACACCTTGATAATGTTCTCGAATATAGCCAAGCCAATTCCCCTGTATCGTTACGTTCGGCCAGGACAAGAATTAATGTTGTATTTGAGTGCTTGAGAGATCAAGAAACAGGAAACAGGAAACAAAAGGATTGTGGAGCCAAAGGGTAAAAAAAAATCAAACAAAACGCTACATATACGTCGTACCTGTAGAATAATACGAAACTGATAAAAGACGCATCGACGAGAATTGCACACAAAAAAACGAAAATGCTTCCAAACACAACGTTCACGGAGATTAATATGCAATCTCGTTTTCCTCGATGCCTCCATCGTCCCGGGTTTCCAAGCTCACCAAGTAGGATGTTGCTATTCTTGCTAATCGTAGATATGTCCTTATCTCGCTTACATTTCTGCCTGTACATGTTTCTTTTTATAGCCTCGCCCACTTCGACAACTCACTTGCAGAATGTATTGTCAACGGTAAGTTCCGCTACAACTTCGGGGATGTGATGAACAAGCAGGGTTTTTGCTGATATTTCGTAAATTAATTACCTCTGCATGCACCAGACCTGGCAAGAAGCCCCAAAGATGGAGGCGGGAAGGGTTGCATCCAAACCATACATATATCGTCTCCTGTTAACGGAGCATCTGCGCAACGTACATGTACTAACTACGTGAATATATGAAGGTACGGGTTTGCACATCTGGGCTAAACTCCGTATGTCATTGTCGCCATCTTGAGCCCATCAAAACTGCTCCTCGTAAAGAACGCACTGAGGCGCACGGAGAGCTTGTCCTAAGTTCACATGCACGTCCAAGGGGAGGTACAAACCTTGGATAGTATGTCGTTCCTTGGATACGCATACCTCTATGGAGCCTCTTGGAATGTTGGCATCCCAGCCCTATATTTGGCCCTTCTATTTAAAAAAAAGAATGCCCCTGAACTAGCGGGGATACCCCCGAGAATCACACATGAAAAAGCCAGAAACAGAATCGACGAGAGCGACTGCCGACGGCATGCTTGGAATAATTATGAAAAAAAAATGTACAAGTAAAATCGCCGTGATTCATAACCCGTTTTCCTGCGTTCGTATTGCAAAGGGGAAATGAGGAATGAAAATAGAAAACAGAACACGGTGCAAAAATTAAGAAAAAGCAAGAAAACAAAAAGTAACCCTCAACCTCGCTCCGTTTTTGAAGAAACATGGACATAAATCAAGAAAAAGAACAGCAAAGTAATGGGGTTATCCTTCCTTTTTTATGAGCCCTCTTCCAACGTCCCGCTCGACACGAGCTCGCTGTACAGCTCGGGCTCCAGGAACTTGCCAATCGATACGTCCTCACTGAGACCCTTGCGCCTCCGCGTCTTGAGCACAAAGTCACGCGCAGTACCCTGGACAGGTGCCATCTGCATCGGCCGTAGGATGACGTCGCGGTCCAGCGGGTCACCTGGCACCACCTGCCAGCGGTCGAAGACGAGACTGACCAAGCCCTTGTTGTCGGACGAGATACGGAAGTCCGTCTCGAAGCCAAACGAGTCGATCACGGGCAGCAGGCCGACCGTGCGTGAGAGGTTGGTGCCGGGAATGCCGACGTCTGTCAACACATGGCCACGACGCTGGGACAGGATCTGGTACAGCTTTGACGATGCTGACTCGGGGCCGGTCATCGAGACAGTGTATACCGGCTCCATGAGACGCGGCGAAGACAGCATAAAACGAGCCGTAGCAGGCGCGGCGGGCCGTCGGAATGATCTGGCCACCACCGCGATAGATAGTCTCTTGGGCAAGCGTGACGTCCGTAAGCTTGAATTTGATATTGCGAATGGCTAGAGTATGTTAGCATGTGTAAAATGAGTCAAAGCAGGGTGGCAGGGACTCACGCTCTTCGCAGAGAGGGCCTTCACGTGTGGCCCAGCTGAAGCCCTGCCGGATCGACTCCTTGACAGTGTTGAGAAGCTTCTTGTCGACCTCACCGGGCAGCGTGTCATCCTGGAGCAGGTTGGCGCCCATCTCCTCGGGTCCAAAGGCCCAGACACTGCGCGATGCCAGCAGATCCCAGTCGTACTTGTCCTGGAAGAACTTGGCTGTCTTCCGCACGGGGTCCTTGATCCGCACGGCGCCCGACTCAATGTCTCGTGCCAGGCCGTCCTCCAGCGGCTCGGCCACCATTGTGAGCCGGTTTTTCTTGTTGGGCGTCAAAGTCCAGCACCGCGTGGCCGACTCGTCCACCACTGTCTCGCAGAACCGCGTCAGCGGGTCCGACACCTTGATCTCCATGTCCGCATACTGCAGGCGCAGGTCGTGCATCACGCAGTCCATGTACATCTCGCCCGTGCCAATCAGAATGTGCTCGCCCGACTCTTCGACCTTGGTCGTAATCAAGGGGTAGCTCTTGTTGATCTTGCGGATGCCGTCTAGCATCTTGGGCAGCTCCGACGGGTTGACAGGCTCGACTGCGATCTTGAACACCGACTCCGTGTAGTGCGTCACCGGCTTGAAGATGTAGGCGTCCTCGTCGTCCTTAAACTGCCGCGCCACCACCGTTGCCGACTTGACGATCGAGTTGTCCACGCCACCCAGCAGCACCCAATTGCCTGCCGGCACGCCGTCTACCGGCACATTGTAGCGCGTCTCGGGGATCCAGACGCTGGAAATCAGCGCCGGCGCCATGTCCTCCTCGTCGTCCAGCGAGTAGCCCTCACCCAGCACGCGCACTTCCGTGCCTGGCCGCGCAATACCGCTGAACACACGTCCCAGCGCCTGGAAGCTCTTGGCGTCCGACGAGCTGTACAGCTTAGTCACCTCCATGACCAGCGGGCCATCCTGGTCGCACGCACTGATCGACTCGGCCACATTGGTATCGAGCGGGCCGGTGTAGTACCGCTGCAGGTGGCGTGCCGATGCCTCGACGGGCGACGGGATGTGTTTCACGACCATGTCGACAAAGGCTGCCGGCGGACCGAAGAACTGTGCGCACACTAAGTTGAGCAGCACCTTGGCGTCGGCCTTGTACTGCGATGGCTTGAGAGAGATGCCGAGTGGCGCCAGGAACGCCTTGAGGTCCTGCGGGTTCTCGCTGATTGTGTGCGTGAACAGCTTGTAGATGGGCTCGAGCACAAAGTGCACGAACGAGCGCTTGGCGTTATCCTCGACAGCCTTGCGCGTAAAAGACCGCTTCTTGGGGTTGAAGAAGATGTCGCCCCACAACCGCTTCGCAAACTCGTCCGTGTCCATGGCGCCGAAGCTGTCGGCGTACATCTTGGCAAAGGACGGAAGAGTAAAGCACCACTTCATTTCTGTGCACGCAAAGAGCACGTTGCCCTTCTCGGGACTGACGCGCTTGCTGTCGTCCGTCTCGCCGGGCAGCGTCTCAAAGATGGCCTTGTTGACTGCCTCGATCGTGCTCTTGAGCTTGTAGTAAGCGTCCGTTGGCGGCAGTTTCAGCTCCAGGATCAGCCGGTCCACTTTGTTGACAATAAGGATCAGCGGGAGACCCTCGAGCATTGCGTGGCGGATCACCATCTCTGTATGCAGCTGCACGCCCTCGATAACGTCCACCACGAGACACACGCCGTCAACAAGTCGCAGAGCCGAGGCCACTTCGTCGGCAAAATCGACGTGGCCGGGCGTATCGATCAGGTTGATCAGGTGCGACTTGCCCTTGGTCGACGGCAGAACAAGGCTCATGGGCGCACTCCGGATCGACACACCACGTTCCCGCTCCAAGACGTGCACGTCTGTGTACCGCAGCTGCTCGTCACGGTTCCTGCCCGTCCGCTGCTCCAGCCGATCGTTGATGTCGTGCGTCTCGAGCACCAGCATGTCCACAAACGCCGTCTTGCCGTGGTGCAGGTGGCCCGCAAAGGCCACGTTTCGTATTTGATCGGGGAAGTTCATGAGGTCGGTCATGAAACCGCGGTCGAAGAAAACCGGCGGCAGGTCAGCTTCCTCGACGGCAAACTTCTTCTGCTCGACGGGTGCCACGATGGGCTCGCTCAGCGGCTGTGCATCCTCCTCTTCCACCAGCGCTTCCACCTCGGCTCCGTATACTTGTGCGGCGGTCGGGTAGTACTGCTTGTCTTCGTGCAAGATGACGGCGTTCGACGGTCCTTCGTCTGGAAGAAGAAGTAAGAAACAGTCAGCCACAGGCAATGCATATATAAAGCTTCCCGGCCGGGACTGCCAGGACAACGGGGAGACCTACCGTCCACCTCCATTAGCTCCTGGCCCACGCCATCCTCACCGGCCTCCTCCTCGTCTCCGTAGACGTAGTTGTCGGCATCCGCATCGCCCTGCTCCGACCCCTCTTCTGAAGCTTCGGGCTCCTCGCCGATAAAGTTGCCGAACCTGGTTGCGCATTAGCAATTGCATCGCAGTGTGGGTGCAAATCAAATCTCTCAGAGACTTACTCGTCATATAAATCATCCATCGCGACAGACTGGTGTGTTGTGCGTGTCTATCGAAATGACAAAAGTTGAGGCTATGCGCGCCGTATTTTTGGGGCCTGTGCCTTGGACCTCTGGACGCGCCACGCTCCTGCGAAAAAGCTTCCTGCGAAATTCGGCGCTAACGGACAAGGCTGAAATGCGCTGTGAGTGGTCCAAAAGCTACAGTGGTACTGTAGGCCGTTCAGGGCACTGAAAGTCGTCCTTTGCGACTAGGGGCAGTTGCACGTGACCAGGATCATGGCCAATTTTGCCCTTTGCGCCTTCCGCCGATCTTGTTGCTTTTGGCTTGGACTGTTGTTGGCTTAAAAAGTAACCAGGCCCACAGGCGGAAAGTGCGTACCCAATACTCTCGTAGGCGGAGAAGCGCTACTGGCCGCAAGTAGCAGCAACCCCTTTCAGTAAAGCTTGCGAGCCAGGTTTGGCGCAATAGCACAGCAAAACGACAAACAGCAGACACACGTGACAGGATCGTCTCGCCGAGGTTCACATGCCGCTGCGTGCTGATTCAAGCGTCATCGCCAGCTAGCTAAAACCCCAGAAAGCCGGACGGGGAAGGATGGGGGTTTCCCTGCAAAACTACATAACCGAACGTGCTTTCCCCAGATCCATCTCTTTTTGCCCCTTTTCTTTCCGTCTTCCTTTCTTCTTTTCCCCTTCCCCTTCTTCTTTGTTTTGCTTCATTCTCTCTCTAACCCATCGAACCATTGTATTTTCTACCTACCGACGCGATCGCATCTTCATCCGCAGCATCCGCATTTGTCGCATTATCTCCGTCGCACGACCACATTCAAAATGGGTATCTCCAACGGTAGGTGGTTTTCCAAGCTCGGAGCTCAACGATGCAATCCCAACGCCGATGGCGATGAGTTTGCAATGGTAGAGCCGAGAGCTGCATTCAATCGGCCTTTCCCTCCCGCCGAAAGTGCCCAGATTGCTGACATGTGCTCCAATCACAGAAAAGTTCCCCTCCTCGGTGGCCTTCGATGCCATCAACGACGTCCTTAACAGCAGCGAGGCCGATCGCAAGGACGCCATCAAGAACGGCAAGGCTGTGTTCGGCATTACCCTGAAGAACAAGGCCGGCGAGACCGAGAGCTGGTTCATTGACCTTGCCAAGGAGGGCAAGGTTGTTCAGGGTCTCGACAAGTCTGATGGTACGTATCGTGCACAGGATGCCCATGTGGCGTCTGCGCTCTCTTCCGCTCCGTCCACTTGTTCCGCGCCACTAACACTCCTGTAGTCGAGCTCCGCCTCTCCGACGAGGACTTTGGCAAGCTCGTATTGGGCCAGGCCAAGGCCCAGGGTCTGTTCATGTCCGGCAAGCTCAAGATCAAGGGCAATGTTATGAAGGCTGCCAAGCTGGAGCCCATTCTCAACAAGTCCCGGTCCAAGGCTAAGCTGTAAATCGGCAGCTTTCCACTGCCTTGGCATACGAACAGAAAAAAAAAAAACACCCCATCTCATCCTACAAAAAAAGAACACATTCGAAGGGTGGCCGGTTGGGCCAGACATCGGACGGGTAGTCCAGGCGTTTGGGTCAGAACGGTGCAGCAGTGGTGACGCCGTGCCTTAAAAAGGGGCGGATTGGAAACAGGACGGCTCCTAAATTGCCTGCCATGAAGGCGGTGCCTGCAATATCTATTTGCTGCCCTGCCGAGGGGGAAGCCGAAAGCCGTTTGTATATTTTTCTTCGAGTATCGTTTGCTAGACCTAAGAATACCCTGACCTCAACTCAATATCTCTGTCTGCGCCTCGCCTGTCTTTTACATACACTCTTACATACACTACACTCTGACACATGCGACTGTTACCGCCTTGTGATTGTGCCGCCCTTTGTCGCAAATGGATTGGCTTGCTTTCAACAGCGAGCAACTCAGCGATCGTGGCTTGGAATCGGCGCTATGCGCCTTGCCATGCGCGTTTTGTCGAGAATGTTGTGAGGGTGGGGGCACATTTGGCTGCTTAGAGTACGGTAGTGTACAGTGCAAGGTGCAATAATAAACAGTGCTCGTAATGGGACCAAGAGCCAACACCAGGCACATGTGGCGACCCAACCGCAAGGTCAACGGGGGTTCAACGGGCAACGGCACAGTGCCGTGTCTTGCGGTCTTACTGTCGCATTTGCGGCCGCATCCAACGCACTATTTTCAGTGTCGTTTGGTTCCATCTGCGTCTCTCTTTTGCCCTGGGTTTGAGGCTTTTCACGACAGATCACCAGACACCGCCTCACCAATCGCAATGTCTCCGGGATATCACTGGACAAATCAGGTAGGATTATTCAGATTTTTCTGCTGCACGATAAGAGCTTTTAATTTTATTATTCAAAGTGGGTTGAGCCCACAATGTATGAGTGACAAAAAAAAGATCACTGGTCGTACAGGACTGAGGACAAGCGGACTGAGGATAAGCAAAAAAAGAAGAAGGTCAAACTAAAATGCCTCTTTCCCCCCTATAGCTGGCCAGCGGCACCAAAGTCCGCAAGGGCCTCCTCAACACGGGCCTTCATGGTCTTCTCACCCTCGCGCACCCACACGCGGGGTCGTACTTCTTCTTGTTGGGCTTATCGGCGCCCTCGGGGTTGCCGACCTGGGTCTTCAGGTAGTCAATGTTCTTGGTGATGAACTCGCGGTGGCCGACGAGGTAGGCCCACTGCAGATCGGTGTCGAGGTTGACCTTGACAACACCGTGCGAAATGGCGTCGCTGAACTCCTTCTTGGACGAGCCAGAGCCACCGTGGAAGACGAAAAAGACGGGCTTGCCAGACTTGTCCGACAGCTTCTCCGAGACGTAGGCCTGGTGCTTGCCCAGCAGCTCGGGGTGCAGGCGGACGTTGCCGGGGTGGTAGACACCGTGGACGTTGCCGAAAGCAGCGGCAATGCTGAAGTAGGGGGCGATGGCGCTCAGGGTCTTCTGAATCTCCCAGACGTCCTCGGGCTGGGTGTACAGGGCGGCGTTGTCGACTTCCTCGTTGTTGACACCGTCCTCCTCACCACCGGTCAGACCGACCTCCATCTCGAGCCACTGCTTCCACGGGGCAACGCGCTTGAAGTACTTGGCGGTGATCTCAATGTTCTCCTCGAGCGACTCCTCCGACAGATCGAGCATGTGGGAGGAGAACAGGGGGTGGCCGTGCTCCTTGAAGAAGGCCTCGTCGGCGTCGAGCATGCCGTCCATCCAGGGCAGGAGCTTCTTGGCGCTGTAAGAGTGGTGTTAGTGGAAGCTAAGTCTCAAGAATTGGAAAAAAAAGAGCGAAGAAATTGAAAGAAAAAAATAACAGTAAAAGAAGCAATCATGGCAACTCACCAGTGGTCAGTGTGCAGGACAACCGGGATGCCGTAGATGGGGGCAATAGAGCGGATGAAGTGGGCAGCAGCAACGGCACCGGCAACGGACGCCTCCTGCTTCTCCTTGCTGTTGGCAATGCCCTTGCCGGCGAAGAAGGCAGAACCACCCTGCGAGGTCTGCAGGATGATGGGCGACTTGGCATCGCGAGCAGCCTCGAGGGCGGCAACGACGGTCGACGACGAGGTGACGTTGATGGCAGGGATGGCGAACTGCTTCTCCTGGGCGTACTGGAACAGCTTCAGGACGTCATCGCCGTAGATGACGCCGGGCTTGAGGTTCAGCTCGCTGAGGATACCCATGTTTGCGGTTTTTTTGTAATGTGAATTGGGGACGATGCAAAGTTGCTTGTAAGATGTAAATTAGTTGTTTTGTTGACAACAGAGAGAGGGGTAGCGGGTGATAAGAGGGGCACGAAAAATATATATAGTTGACTGGGTTTGACTAGATCTGGAGATTTCAGGTCGTGGCGCCGGGGGTGGGGTGGAGCTTAAGCAGCAACGTTGGTATTTCAGCGAGAAACGAGGGATAAACGAGACGAGAGACGGAGCGAGACAGATCAAAGCAGAAAGCAAGAAAGCTTTCAATCGGAGCCACAAAAAAGCACGCGGATGACCGAAGCTCTTTATAACAAACGACACGACCCAAGACCGAGAAAGGACAAAAGGAGGGGCTCGTCGTTTGACGAATAAAGGAAGAGCACTTCCCAGTGACAACACCCGAACTAAGACGCTCCTTCCCCCTTCTCTTGCCCGGAAAGCACCCCTATTGCCTCTTTTTATTACCAGGCTTGTGTCGCGAAACATGAGAACCAAAGACCGCCCCATAGCCGGAGGCTACTCCGTAGATGGCACAACATTACTGGCAATGGCCAATGACAGCGCCTGCCTATGCCAATGCCTGTGGTGATGCCCGAGGCTTTGCAAAATTAGCGCTTGGTCGGCGTGAATGTCCACTAACATTTCCCGAAACTCCCCTCACCATTGGCCTTGCTTTTCCTGCTTCTCCCTGCTTCTGGTCACCCGTACTTGTCGCCGCCTGGTCCGTGCACAATGGCTCTTTCCCACCTTTGGTACCCGAAAACCCCACGCACGCGATGAGCTGCCGCGCTACAATACGGCAGTTTCCCTTCGTCCTGGGGCAGGAGGGAAAGACCGTTCCTTCTTTTTTTCGTGTCGTCGCTTCATTGTTCTGCCCACTACATACTGTAAGTATGCCAGTTGCTCCTGCCCTGCAAGGCAAGGCATAGCCGTTAGAGGGAGGCAGTTTTAAACCGAGCCACCTGCTGTCAAAATGTGTGATATATTAATGATTGTTGTATGAGGAAAATCTACAGAATGTGGGCATGCTCGTTGACCCTGAAAACCTCCCTATTTTCTATATAAACTCAGGCTAACTCCATTTGGTTGGTTTCCCAGGTTGATTCCTTAGGCCACCCTGTATATTTTGTGGCTCCTTCCGATACACCCCCTTAGGGGGGCCTCCCTGCGTAATACTTAATGTGTTTTAACTTTTTTAAGAGCCCGGGCGCTTCGTTTTACGGTATTTTATAATGTGTTTTTTATTTTAAATAAGGCCGTTATTATTTTAATATTTTACTTTAGTTATATTTTCCGTTTATTTTTATTTTCTCGTCGTCGTTATATATTAAGAAAATTTACTCTTATTTTCCTCGAGGGTTAATAACCTCGTTTAATATAATAATTACGTTTATAACTTTTTTAAAACGTACGAAAGGGTTTCCCGTAAGGGCCTTTATAAACTTATTAATTATTATAACCTTCGTAAATACTTATTCGATTTTAAGCCGACTTTTTTATACCTTTTAACGAGTTTATATATTATAAATATCGATATATCGTAAGCGAGTTTTTAAGCGGAGGGTATCGTTCGTAATAAGGCGAATAGTTTACTTATTATCTTCTTCGATAACGAAGTTATTATTAAGCGTAAGGCCGAGTTAATTAAATAACCGTCGAATATAATATAACTTTTTCGCGGTATATACTAGAACGAGGAGCTTTATTTTTATAAAAGAAATAATAATAATATATTACTTAAATAACTTTTATATTATTAACGTATTAAAAAACTTTATAATATACCCTTATATACTTACTCGGTCTTTTATATTATCGTTAAAAGACGTATTAAAGGCGTATTAAAAGTCGGTTATAATATTACTTATACCGTCGAAATATAAGTTAAAATATTAGGTTTTATATAAGTAAAGGAGTATAATTACCGTATTATTATAATCCTTTAATAATAAGTTTATATTATATTTATAAAAACGAGTAATATAAAATATTACGTTTAACCTAGTATTAATATTATATATAAGAGTAACCCGGTAATACTCTAATATTAATATATACGAAACTACGGTATTAATTTTATCGGAGTAATTAAAATAACTTATAAGGGATATAATCCTCGTTTACCGCGGGAGGAGTATAAATCGTTAATCGAGAGGTATTTTCGCGTTATTTTATTAATATATTTAACTTAAGAGAGTTATAACCTCCTTATTTTACGGTACCGTAAAACCTTTATACTTAAAAAAAGTCGTATATTACCTAAGTCCTTTATTTTAAATATCTCTTTTAAATTAACTATTAAAGAGTTAACCGTTCTTTACTTATTTTTACGGTATAATAAAATAATATCGTCGACGTAAATAAAAACGGTAATATTATACCTTATAAGTATATAAAAATCTTCCTTAATAAATATATAACCTAGAGCCGTTAACTTTTTCGTAATATATTATTATTATAATAAGGGAGATTATCGGAGGTTATATAAGGCCTTCTTTAATAATTAAATTACCCTCTCTCTTTACGGTATAATGGCTTTAAAGCCTAATAATAATAATATATAAGTTAACTTATTAAGGTCCGCGTTAACGAATACGTTAACGATATCGATTTACCGTAACTCCAAGTCGAATTTAATAACGATATAAAGGAAGATCCGAAATACAAGATTATTAAAAGTCGTTACCCTCGTAAATTAACTAGTCTTCTCCTCCTAATTACTTAAGATTATTATACGTACTTTAAGCGTTAACTTTATTATATTAGTAGGATCGGTTTTATAATTATATATTTATATATTCCCGAGGATTTTATACCTTTTAATATTTTTTTCGGTAACCTCTTCGAAAGTTTTTAACTTACGGTAAAAGGTAATATATTACTCTTAAGCTTATTTAAAAAGGTGTCGGTCGTTATATATAAAAAGGGTTTCGTATATATACGAAGGAGGTATTAAATCGTAATAATTTTATCGTAATACCGTTAAAAACGTCTTTATAACGGTCTTATATTCGGGTAATAATATTTCCGACTCCGTAACTTTATTAAAATAAATATCTCCTCCCGTTAACGTACCCCGAAAAATTATAAATTTTAACGTTATTAGTTTTTTTCCCGTATCGTTATTATTTTCGTTAAGTAATTTATCGTTAATATTATTACTCTTTACCTCTCGGTTTTTATTACGGTTACGGTAAGCGCCGCCGGGTATACCCCTAATTTTATTAATCGCCTCCGGTATTATAAAGGCTCTTTTACGGGGGTTAACCGTAAAGGGTACCCCCTTAAGAGTTATATCGCTAGTATAATTTTCGGGACTAAGGTTATCCTCTTAAGTACTTACCTCGTTATTAATCTTTAATAGAGATTTAAGTACTTAATAACCTTATAACTTATCGTTAAAACTAGGGGTCGTAACTCCTTACTCTTAAATACCCTCCTCTCCGTTAAAAGGTAATAAATTAACGCGTAAGTATAACGGTTTTACTTTAAAAATATTTACGTTACGTACTTTTACGTAATTTCTCTCCTCTTCTTTTACGTATATATCGATAATAACGTTTAATTCTTTTATTAATAATTTAACGTATATAATAACTTCGCCGAATATCTCGCCTTTATTAAAAATTATATCTTTTATTAACTTTACCTCTCTTAATTTCGGGACTTAAATTTTAAAAATATTAAAGGATTTATAACTTATTAAGAAGTTAATATACGTCCTAGGTTATAACTTTCGCTTTTTATTTTAACGTTTCTAGGCCTCTCTCGTTAAGATAAATATTTTATAACCGAATACCTTTAAATAAGTAATATCGGGCACTTAACCTCGTACGGCTTCGAAAGGGGTTATATATTATAACGAACGATAGGGTAAACGGTTACTTATATATACGGTTACACCGATAATATTAAGTTATAAGTCTTCTAAGAGTTTTATATTTATTCGTATAATACGTACTTTAATTATTACTACCCCCCTAAAACGTTTAAAAGCCCTATTTTATACTTATATATACGGTATAAAGGGTTTAATAATAATACTTCTCTTTTCGACTCTTTTCGCCGCTCTTTTATTAATAATAAGCTTATTATTAACTCGAATTATTATAGTTTTATACCCTATTCGCTTTATAATATTTAAAGCCTTTTCGATTACCGTAAAAGAGTTAATCTTTTTAATAAGGGTATAATATAATATATATTTTATATCGTTATAAGTAATAAAAAGGGCTCTCGTACTATTATCGTATACGGTAGTTATATCCGTTTAATTAATATTTAACCTTCGAAATAACCTTAACGATAACTTATTAAACGGTAGTTTACGTAATATTATTCTTTATATCTTTAAAAGGTTATAAACGTTATATTCAATAATATTTAAACTTTTTAAACGTACGCTTTTTACCGAAATAAGTAAGTAAGTAATTATATTTAACCCTATATAACCTAGACGGCGATATTAAAGACGTCCCTCCTAAACTTATATATAACGCCTCTCTCGTAAAAACGATATAAATATTAACTCTTTTACTTCCTCGATAATATAATATTACCCGTATTTTATTATTTATATTACTAAAATCTTTATACGAGGGCGGCTCCCGCCGGTATCGTCGACTTTATATAACTCCCCGGTTTTACTCCTTAAAATACCTTTTACTCCTTTAAGCGACCGAGGGAAACTACCTCGATTATAAATTTTAAGTAAATAATTACGTTTATTAATCTTAACGTTAAATATACCCCGTTCGCTTTCGTTTTAATTAACTAAGTGTTATAATTATATACTTTTATTACTCCGTTATTAATACGTACGTACTCCGGTATTATATATTATTCGAAAGTTTTAAAATAGTTAAGGTTATTAATAATATATACGGAAGTACCCGAATTAAATAATACCTTAAAAAGCGGTTTATTTAACGTTAAAATAATAAGTATTTCGGATATATATAATATATTAACTTTTAATATTTTTCTAGGACCCTTTAAACTTTTTATAATAATTATAAGTTATAAGTATACCTTTTATACTAGTTTACCTCCCACTTTAATAATAAAGGTATTAAGTTTAACCTTAATAACGGTTACCTTTTAATAACGCTCCCGCGTAATAATAATTTTAACTTTCGCCTCGGGCGAATAATATATAAAATAACTAAGTCTTTTCGCCGAATTATTATAAAAGTAATCCTTTAAGTTATAACTAGTCCCTTCGTATAACTTATATAATACGTCGCGCTTAATTTATTACGTAATACTACGATTACGATATCTCCTACGTCCCCGTTAAGAAGAACTTCTTTATCGGCCTTTATTATACCCTTAAACCTAGTTTTATTATACCGGTAATAACGGAGGTAATTTTTAATCCTCCTCCTCTTCGACTTCGTCGTTCTCGCCTTTTATACCGAAGTTAACGAGTATTAATTTAAACTTTTTTTTTCGAATTAAAAGGTTAAAAGGTTTAGTAAATAAAGTCTCTTTTACTCGAAAGTCTTTAATAATACCGAGGGTTTTTTTAATATAACGAGGTATATCGTTTAAGTCTCGTAATACCTCCGTTTTTAAAGCTTTAAATTAATCGATTAACTTTATTTACTCTTACGGAAAAACGCCTCTTAAATACGATAACTAGTCCGGACTTTATACTTTAAGCCCGTCTTAATCGATTTACTTAATTATATACTTACGTTATAAAATAAGTTAATTATTTAACCTTTTATTTACGAATTTTATATATTTAAAGGCCTTTTAAAAGAAGATTTTATACTCCGTAATAAACGAGGGCCTTATTTCGTTAAAAAAGGGCTTAACGACGTCGAATAACTTTAATACTTTCTTTTTCGGCTTATTTCTCTCGTAAAATATATACTTAAGGGTATTATTAACGTAATTATTAAAAAACTCTTATATTTTCTCCGTCGCCGTATTAAACTCGCGCTCTTTTATAATATACCGATTAATTTACCTCTCTTAAAAATATAACCCTTTAAACTAGTCGTTATATATAATACGTACTCTCGCCTAGTCCTTTTCGTATACCGCTTATACGGTTTACGTATTAACTTCCGGTAACGTTAAAAAGGGCCTAGGCGGTTACTCTAGGTGGAATACTTTAAGCGGGGTTATACCGTAATATATATTCTTCGCCTCGGAATTAATCCAAGCGTTATAAACTAAATACTTTAAGTCGATATACTTTATAAACTAAAAGTAATTAACCTTCGCCTTAACGGCTCGCCACTAATCGTAAAAGTTAGGCTTTTCGGCTAAAACCGGGATTTCCGTAGTTTTAATAATCGTTATAATATTAAATTCGACTTTTATTAATTTTAACGGTCGTAAGTTAATTCTTTTTTAATTATTTTATTATACGTCGCGCGTACCGGACTCGTAACTATTAAAATATATAATATATTAATGATTGTTATATGAGGAAAATCTGCAGAATGTAGGCATGCTCGTTGACCCTGAAAACCTCCCTATTTTCTATACAAACTCAGGCTAACTCCATTTGGTTGGTTTCCCAGGTTGATTCCTCAGGCCACCCTGCATATTCTGTGGCTCCTTCCGACACCTGCCGTACAGCCGCCGTGCACCTGCCGTATGATGCGTGATTCGTGCAGCTGCGTCGTAGCCAACGGTGGCTCCTGAACCAAAACCCATTGCCGCGCCGGTCAATTGCTCCTGCTGTCCTGTCTCCAGCGTCTTATGAGGAAGGCGGCGTCGGTAAATCAACCGTTGGCACCCGTCGTGTCCACTTGTTTCGGCTTTCTGGCCCTCCACCCCTTCGATCCCGATGGTGCTTGCCCGGTCGCAGTTTCCTTCTGTAACAGATTATCCGTGGTGCAGGCACGCCGCCACACGAGCTCAAGGAAAGAGTCGTGCTCATGCCCAATCAGTACACAGTCCACGCAAGATCGAAAACGAAATGGTACAGTTGCTGTAAAGCTCGTTTACACCTATGCAAATTCCGGGCAAGCAAGGTGAGTGCGAATGCTGTAAACATTTTGCCGGAGGCTAGACACGCAGGCGCGTCACAGTCATCCCCACATAATCGCATATTCACCCACTCACCTACTTGCATCGCTCTTTCTATTCAACTAAGCGGGCACTGCAGAACTCGTCCAGACCAGGATTCTAGCGTCCATGGCCCCTTCCCTCTAAACTGTTTGCACTGTCCATTCGATGACCGAATGCTCGTTAGCGACTTCCCCTTCTGTCTTTCACTCTTTCCCTTTTTGCGCGCTCCTTCCACTTTCTGCGCTTTTCCTTGTTCGTTCCTTCCTTTCCTGCAGCCGCCCCTGTGCACTGCACGCGCCACATCATCAATATTTTTTGGCCTCCAAATTTTTTCCTCCCCCCGTCGCGACTCTCACGCTTTTGCCCATCGCGACAATCCATCAACGCGACTTTCCCCCTTTCCCCTTTTCACGCCGCCCGTCACCACACATCGACTGGTGCTTTCTTTCCTTTTGAATTTCTATTTTCCTACTCGATCCTTCCTTTCCCCCTACCCTATTCGCATATCCTTTTGTTGCAGGCAGAGCTCCCGCTACAGTGTCGATGCATTCCATTTGAGCTTTAAACTCTGCCTGCTCTGAAGCCTGATCACCCATCCTATTCCGTCGCCGTCATCGATCGTCCCAACGGTGGGCATCATCCACCAATCATGGAGACCCCCCAGAAGCGACAGAAGTCATGGTTCAGCAGCCTGACAGGCCTAGTCAGCGCCAGCCGCAATTCTACTCAGGAGGCCAAAACTTTGTCCACCGCGACGCCGACCCCTAAGACTGGCGCGTCCCTCGTGAACGGCGACCGTGCATCCTCCCGCGTCCGTTTGGCACGGCCGGCCGAGCACTCGACGCCGGCACGCTACTCGGGTACCTTCTCTGCACCCCCCGTCGAATCCCCCGAAAGTCCTGCCAAACGCGCTTCACCGACCCAGTTGGCTCAGCGAAAGATTCACGACCGTGTTCAAGGCCCGTCTGGCCGCATCGGCACGTCCTCGAACAATGCGAGCAACATCCCATCCAATAGCTACTCCTACGGCAGCACTCTCAACCTCTACTCAAGCAGTAGCCTAGGTAGACCTACCTCCACGCCGCGGAGAACCAACTTTTCTTCTGCGACGACACCACGCAACATGTTCCGCGACTCCATGGCCCGCGACATGCCCGCCTTCTCCTTTACACCCCGCGTTCCTGCAAACACGCTGCGTGGCAGCTTTCCTGCTACGACGCCTGGCCGGTCGCTTCGTGCTCCTGGCGTTGAGCTGAGTGCTCGCGAGATGGCCAAGGTTACCTCAAGCGACTTGTTCCATATGAAGATCCCCGACCCCGACCCGAAGCTGAGCGCCGAGGCGATGACCGACATGATCCCGAACGAATTGAAAGCGGGCGGCCATTCCGTATATGCCAACGAGTTCCTGTCTCACCTGTGCCCGCCCGACTTCAACGAGGAGCAGCGCAACCAGTTCTTCTGTATCCTGGACCTTCGCCGGCTCAAATACGCGGCTGACGAGGTATTTTTGAAGAAAGATTGGAAGTTGAACATTACCAACTTCGCAAAGGAGTACGAGAAGAACCGGAGTCTTATCATGCTCCGCTATGGTCTTTACGAGTTCAAGACGGTCAAGGTCTCCAAGGACACTTTCACAAAGTGGAAGCAAGACAACAACATTCCCAACGTGCCTGGTGAGGATGAGGAGGAGGAGATCATGGTCAACCCTGCTGATCTGTCCAAGTCGTTGAGATCGTCGAAACCCAACGGCACCGAGGGCATTCTCCGCACCGGAAAGCGCAAGGCCCAGGACAACATCGACCCGAACGCCACGACCTCCAGCTCGCAGCCAATCAAGAAGCGGACACGTGCCGATGGCTCCAAGACGGCTGCCGCTGACCGGGAGCCGCTCCTTGAGTCAAGCACTCCGTCGCTGAACAAGACCAAGCGGAAGGCCTCGAGAGGTGAGGGTTCGGACCAGCTCCAGCGCGCTAAGCAACAGAAGCCGACTCCCGCCGCGACTCCGTCTGCCACGCCCTCGGCCACCAAGGCCTTTTTCGAGAAGGTTGCCAACTCGCCTGCAAAGGAGACCCCTGTTTCTTCCGCGGACACGCCCTCCATTAAGGTCACACAGCCTGCCCTGGACAGTGCTCCGACGACATCAAAGACCTCTTCCCCCTTCAAGCCTGCCACCAACGGTAGTCTGGCTCGTTCGGTTCTGGAGAGTGGCCTGAAGTCTGGCTCTGGTGCTGTACAGAACAACAACATCTTTGGCTACCTATCAGACGCCAGCTCTGCCAAGGGCAGCGGTAACGACAATGCCGATGCGGACGCCGAGGACACGGATGATTCTGATGGCCAGGAGGAGTCTGAAGGCCAGGACGCCAGCGACAAGCAGGCCGTTCCTGCTGCTAGCAGCTCCTCTGCTGCACAGCCGTCTGCTTCTCTATTCGCTCCTAAGCCGGCTAATCCCCTGCTCGACGCTGCCTCGCAGAATGCCTCGGCCAGCTCGTCTGAGGCATCGGATGCCGCGCCTGGCCGCAGTCTTTTCGATCGCGTTAACAAGGGCTCGGATGGACAGCCGATTCGCATGTTTGGCAATGGTGGCACTTCGCCGTCGTTCCAGTCTGCACCCGCGGCAGCATCTTCGGCCACGCCCCTCTTCGGCAGCAAGCCCACGTCTGAGCGTGCTAGCCCGGAGAAGGAGTCGGCAACGCCGTCGCTGTTTGGCGCAAACAAGACTTGGACGCCAGACAGCCCGATAAAGTTTGCTGGCGGTGCCTCGACGACCACGGGCAAGTCCCTATTTGGCAATGCTTCCTCTACTACTCCTGCGGCAACCAGCACCACCCCGGCACCGTCTTTCAAGTTTGGCACTACCACTGCACCGGCTGCTGAGAAGCCCGCCGATGCTAAGACGCCGGCAGACAACTCCAAGGAGGCGACCCCCGCTGCACCCGCTGCTGCCACCCCGTCGCTGTTTGGCTTGTCGAGCAAGCCTGCCGAGACTGGCTCATCCTCGCCGTCCCCGTTCGGCGCCTCTACCGCTCAGGCTTCTGCTCCCGCTTCGACTGGCGGTTCCCTGTTTGGTGCTGCTTCCACCCCGACGACCACTGCTCCGTCTACACTGTTTGGCAAGACCTCGACCACTACTTCTGCGGCTGCACCTCTCTTTGGTGCATCCTCGGGTGCTTCCACGAGCTCGCCATCTCTGCAGGCATCGACACTATTCGGCAACTCGTCCAAGACCGACACTCCCTCTTTTGGTCAGAAGCGCTCTGCCGACGAGGACTCTGCACCCAAGACCACCTCATCTCCGTTTGGCAATGCTGCTAAGACCAGCAACACCAATGGCAGTGACGAGCCCTCGGCGAAGAAGACCATGTTTGGTGCTTCCTCCTCGGGCGGCCCTGCTGCGTCTGGCAACTCGACCCCGCTGTTCTCCTTTGGCGCCCCCAAGGCGAACGGTGATGCCGACACCAGTGCAGCAGCGAAATCGCAAGAGTCTAAGCCTCTCTTTGGTAGCACCCCCGTTGGCGGCGCTTCTGAGGCTCCCAAGTCGCAGTCTGTCAGCCTGTTTGGTAACTCCACGCCGGCCGCGGCACCGGCCTCATCTACTCCGTCGTTCAGCTTTGGCGGTAACAACGCTAGCAGCACGCCTGCTGCCCAACCGTCAGGTGGTGCTCTCTTCTCCTTCGGCGTATCTAACACCCAACCGCAGCAGAACACGGCACCTGCCCCTTCGACTGGCTTCAGCTTTGGCGGCGGCAGTGATGCGGGCTCGGTCGGTTCGGGAGGCTCATCTTTCACCTTCAACGCTGGAGGTGCTGCGAGCGGCGCCAGCCAACCTTTCCGCAACCCGTTTGCATCTGGTGCTGATACGTCTGCTACCACCCAACCGTCGACTTCATTCAGCTCCGGTGCCGGTGGCTCTAACGGCCAGTCGTCTACACCGAACACGTCCATGTTCCAGTTTGGTGGTGGTGCACCCGCTGCAGCCCCAGCTGCGAGCACTGGTGGACTGTTTTCCTTCGGCGCTGGCTCCCAGACCACGGAGCCTGCGACGACCCCGGGCAACAGCTTTGGAAACGCTGCCCCCTCTGCCGGCAACGGTTCGGCCATCTTTAGCTTCGGTGGTGGAGCCCCGGCGCAAGCAAGCAGCACGCCGCTCTTTGGTCAGCAGAAGCCTGCTGGAGCGCCCATGTTTAATCTCGCCCCCCCCATGGGCGGAGCATCATCAGGTACTAGTAAGTTGTTACTGAAGTCACCCTGCTCTCTTCCGTTATCTGAGATGATTTCCGGTTAACCGTTTTGACATAGACACCCCCTTCACCAATCTCGGTGGCGCCTCTAGCCTGGCTACTACACCGGCCACTGGCACTCCCGAGCCTGGTGCCACTCAAGACAATACGGACAATTCTGGACACCAGGCTGACGGAGATGAGGCCCCACAGGAACAAATCAGTTTAACCGACGGCGGGCCGGGAGAGGAGGACGAGGCCGCCGTCCATGAGGTGCGTGCCAAGGCCCTCAGACTCTCGACCGGCAACGACGAGTCGGGAAGCGATTCGCCAGCCGCCAAGGAGAAAAAGAGCCCGTGGAAAACGGAGGGCGTTGGCCCGCTGCGTGTTCTCAAGAACAAGACGACTGGTAGCGTGCGTCTCTTGCTGCGGGCCGAACCCCGTGGTCATGTGGCTCTCAACCGGGCACTGCTTCCCGATTTCACCTACAAGCCGGAACCTAACGCCAAATACGTCAAGTTGACAACCTCAAACGAGGCCGGCAACGGACTAGAGACTTGGATGCTCCAGGTTAAGACCAAGGAGGCAGCGCAGACGCTCGCCGACGTACTCGAAGAGAACAAGTCGGCCAACAAAAAGTAATTGGTAACGATACGACTGCCAAATTGCCGACGACGACGACCAACGAGTTTGATCTGGTGCCACTTCCCCTATCTTACCCCTTCACCCCTTCCATCCTTTCACCTTTGTTGTTTATTACCTCCACAACTGTTTCCATTCTATATTGTGTCACATTGTACCGTATCCCTACACTATGTAATGTTGCGAGATTTGCATCTGCTGTCCACGGAGTTTTTTTGCTGTTATTTGTATGTGCTTTCTCCCGTTTTCATTTGTATTGCTTTTTTCCTCTCTTTTCTCACAGCTTTTTGAGGAGTTTTAGGAAGGCCGGACCAGCATCGTTGATTTCATTTACACTTGTTCAAATTTCTATTCTTTCATCTCGCTTCCCTACAACCCCCGCGATGTTTCTTAACACAGCTCTGTGTGCGTGCATGGAGAAAAGCACTATCGGAAAGGAGCATACATGTTTTTGTCCAGAAAAAAAGGAGGCCCTGTTCTTGCGATTCACACAATAAAGAGAAAATTTTCAAAAGAAGCAACGGATGAATATTTGTTTGGCCATCTAGGTTTAGGTGTGCTGCGGTATGTTGTGCTATAGCTTGCGTTTGCCTTGCTTGGTTTCGCGTGTCAGGTTCTTCCCCATCGTTTTCCCTTCTTTCATCGCCGAGTTTGTACTGCATATTTGTACGATGAGAACTATACCCCATGCGATGATGTCTACAGCACACAAAAGGCAAGCGCGGTATTTTCAATCGCAGTTTCAGGCACTCCCTTCTTCTGGATCTCTGGTCCCGCCGCCCGTTTCAATCACAGCAGATATCTATGATAGAAGAACCTGCTTGTCCTTCTTGAGCTGGTTGACGAAGCTCAGAGAGGCACCTTGAGCGTCTGGGCAACTATGTCGGCGCGGGTCAGGGCCAGCCACTGGGTCAAGGAGATATCGGCGACGCGGTCCGACTTGTAGATCTCAATCCAAACAAGATCCTCGGTTTCTGACGTGTTCTCAATATAGTGCCTGCGGGTGTGAGTGATGATCGAACAAAGAAGACAACGACAAAAGTCGAAAAGAACGCACCCAGAGTTGTCTGGAAAGGCGGCCGTATCTCCAGGACCAAAGTCAAACGTGCGCGCGTTGCCACTACCGATGAAGACAGTGGCCCTGGCTGTGCCATTGTGTTCAAGTACAGCCACTCTTGCGCCCAAGTGTGTGTAAGGAAAGGAAGGGCCGGGTGTACAAAGGGAAAGTTGGGTTGCGGAAGCTTACGTTAGGATGCCAATGCATCTCACGAAGTCCGCCCGGCTAGAGCGGGACAACAGCAGCAGCAGCAATGGTCTTGGCGATGGGAAATTTGGTCGCGTCGATCTTGTATAGCGAGCCGCCACCTCCGGGCGTCGAGTCAGGCTCGTGCTGGAGGGTGCGGTGGACGAAAGTGGTCGTCAAAGACGAGCAAGTATTCGGTCTGTTCCTCGAGGCCCTGGGCAGTGTGAGCGACGCCCTTGGGGAAATACCAGACGTCACCGTACTCGAGGCGCTTGACCTGGTATTGGCCGTTCTCGTCGACAGTGGAAATGAGGATGACACCGGAATACACGATGCCCCACTCAGCGACACGGTGCCAGTGCAGCTCACGGAGAGAGCCCTTGGTCAGGTGCTGTTAGGCGGCAGCGACGGTGTTGCTAGAGGGTAGGTCGGTGATGACGGTCTCGCGCGACCATCCGCCCTTGAATAGCTTGGTCTTGGAGTCAGAGAAGCTCCACTTGAGGTTGGGCACGGTGCCAGCGTCGCTGGTGGTCAGCTCGCCGAATTCGTCTGGTTTCTGAGAGTCGAGGGCATGGTTGGTTCCGCCGAGAAGTGGGGAGCCTTTGCCAGTACCGTCTTCGGGCTGCGGTTGGACGGAACGGCCCTCGAGCGAGCGGGCAACAACGCCCGGAACGGAAAGAACGAATGCCAATGCTTTGAGATTCATGGTGAGTACTTGGTGACTATACACAGCAGAGAATGTACAACAATGGCTGCCAAGAGAGAAGGCTGAGGCTACGAAGGCCAGTATCGCGAAGCAGACGCTGCGAGGGGTGTCCCTGTCGTTTATATACTAGTTTACCACGCTCGACAACCCTTTATTTGTCAACGATCTTCTTTTCACACTTCCGCACACTTTTGCAAGCTCCCACCAAGTTTGCTCGTCTCATCGCCCCCCCCCCCCCCCCCCCCCCCCCGGCACCCGCATCACAGCTTGCAGGCTAATCAATCTGCACGTCCTGGTCGAGCTGTCCCAGACGCGCGAACTGCGATATGCGAGCACTCTGGTGGTGTAAGGCGCGCCCTTCACCTTTGCGGGTAAAATTCCCTACGGCCCATCCTCTTACGTCGGCTTGCATTGCCATTGCGCAGTTCGCCGACTATCTTGAGCTTATTTTTTTCTGTTCATTCGTATTCTCTTCCTCCGATGGACGTAAAGACTGCACATCCTCGCCAAACCGCACGCCAGACACGACATTCCCCATTCTAAGCCATAATGAGGCCATGAAAAAGTGGCTGATGCCGCGGTCCATGCGGAAGATATATAAGATACAATATGCAGAAACATACAGAGCCCGAAGAAGCGCGGAAATGGCGATGTGAGCATTGCTTCTTCACTGATCCAGATTGTGTCATCGCCCGGCCGTGGACTACGGCGGACGGCAACTGGTCGGCCGCGTGAGCAAGTGGGCAATGTGGGATTGACGGGGAACCATGCAGCAAGCAGCAAACGCAACACAAAAACACAGAAGACGTCTTGGGGATCGTCGCAGCCTTGCGTCCGAACAGGGACGAAGCGCCGTCGATGCGCAGTCTTGGCATCACACAATTGCTCAAAATTGGGGGTATTTGTCATGGCAAGACGGCGTGGAAACACGCAGTTTTGAAAGTATGCAGAAAAACCCACGGTGTGGTACACAAAAACAAAAGCTTACAATGTCGTTCTCCTTATTTGAAGTCTGTGGCTATCAGGACGATTGAAGTGTCAATCAACAACAGAAAAGTCGAGATCGCGAAGATCGCCCATTGAAAATTTCCAAATAGCCGCGTGCGAAAAGGACCTGACGCGACGGAAGCGCAGAGAACGAGGCCACCGAAAACAAAACCGGTAAAAACAATCAAACCGCAACCGTACCACGAAAAAAGAGAAGAAAAAGAACAGACTCGTAAGGCTGCCGTGGTGTTGTATTAAGCCTGTAGGTTGAAGTGGAGGCCGTGCTTTACCTTTGGTATTGCTTAAGTGCTTTCAAAGATGTTGGCGCCTTAGGCAGAAAACTCTGTTTGGCGCACGACCGATCGTTCCTTCTTCCGTTCCTGGCAACACAACAGGGCCCCTACAGGCGCGGCTGTAGCAAGTGAGGGTCCACTTGTCATGTCGCCTGCCACCAGGCTGGGCCACCCCTCACTACGACTTGGAGTGGGAAAGAGCGACCGCGGGGAACACCGCCAGCCCACTCGCTTTGGCCAATAATTTTTCTGTTTAGGCGGGTTTCTGGCAGGTTTTGGCGCCAGATTGGAAATTTTGGCCCGCATGAGTCAAAACGCATCGCCGAAACGGACACCGCAAGCATCGTCACTTTTGTTTTTGCCAAAGCCATTCTTCCCCACCCGTGCCGTTTCTGAGCGCATTTTGCTAGCCCACGAGTGAGCAGCCGACGACTCTTCACCCTCATACCCGCACAAACCCCCTGCCGACTGCCACCATGCCGACCATTGGTGTGGACAAGTACCGCCTCTTCAAGGAGCTCGGCCAGACGTGAGTGACGAACGACCGAGAAATCACGAGGGCATACAAGGGCGCTAACAACCCAGCTTTACTCCCGATGAGTTCCAGAACCTGGCCTTTGAGTTCGGCGTCGAGGTCGACGAGGACACCGAAGATGACCCGGCACGGCCGGCCGACGAGCCTCCGGAGCTCAAGATCGAGATCGGCGCCAACCGCTACGATATGCTTTGCTTCGAGGGCATCGCCATGAACCTCAACGTCTTCCGTGGCAAGATTGCCATGCCCAAGTTCCGCCTGCTCGACATCCCCGAGTCTCAGATGCAGACCATCACTGTCAGCAAGGACACGGCGCGTGTCCGGCCGCTCGTCGCCGGTGCCATTCTGCGTAACATCAACTTCACCCAAGCCACCTACGACTCCTTTATCAGCCTGCAGGACAAGCTGCACCAGAATCTGGCCCGTCAGAGAACACTGTGAGTGTGGGGGTGCGGAGGGGATATATCGTTGGTCGAGCGTTGGTCGGGCGTTGGTCGGGCACGCACGAATTGCAAAAGTAGCACAGAATGTACAGGATACTAACCACACATCCCGTGCTCCAGAGTCTCTATCGGTACCCACGATCTCGACACCATCCAGGGCCCCTTCACGTACGAGGCGCACAAGCCCGAGGACATCAAGTTCGTGCCGCTCAACCAGACCAAGGAGATGAATAGCAAGGAGCTCATGACCTTCTACGAGTCCGACAAGCACCTTGGCCGCTTCCTGCACATCATCCGCGACAAGGAGGTCTACCCGGCCATCTACGACGCCAACCGTGTCGTCTGCTCGCTGCCTCCCATCATCAACGGCGACCACTCCAAGATCACGCTCAACACCAAGAACGTCTTCATCGAGATCACCGCCACCGACGAGACCAAGCTCGACATTGTCTGCAACATGATGGTCACCATGTTCTCTGGCTACTGCGCTGACCCGTACACGGTCGAGCCGGTTCGCATCATCTCTGAGCACAATGGCGCGTCGCGCGTCACGCCCAGTCTTGTCACGCGCAATGTGGACGTCGACGTCGACTACATCAACCAGTGCTGCGGTCTCGAGGAGTCCCCCGAGTCGATTGTCAAGCTGCTGTCCAAGGTCACCTTTGAGGCCACCCCTCGGACGACGGCAAGATCCTGCACGTGGCTGTGCCCCCCACGCGCGCTGACATCCTGCACCCGTGCGACATTATGGAAGACGTGGCTGTCGCTTACGGCTTCAACAACCTGCCGCGCTCGTCGCCCAACAAGTCGGCTACCATTGGCCAGCCGCTGCTGATCAACAAGCTGGCCGACATTGTGCGGCTCGAGGCTGCCATGGCCGGCTGGATCGAGGTCATGCCGCTGATCCTGTGCTCGCACGACGAGAACTTTGGCTGGCTCAACCGCAAGGATGACGGCAAGACCGCCATCAAGTTGGCCAACCCCAAGACCACCGAGTACCAGGTCGTGCGCACGTCGCTGCTTCCCGGTCTGCTCAAGACCATCCGCGAGAACAAGAGCGTTGCCCTGCCGCTTATGATCAGCGAGGTGTCCGACGTCGCCTTCAAGGACGAGTCGGCCGAGCGCAAGGCCCGCAACGAGCGCCACTGGGCCGCTGCGTACTCGTCCAAGTCGGCCGGTTTCGAGCAGGTCCACGGTCTGCTCGATCGTGTCATGGCCATGCTGCGCAGCGCCTTCATCACGCGCGAGGAGGGTCTGGAGACGACCAAGGCCGCTGCCGCTGCCCTTGCCACCCCTACGTCGTCCAAGCCGGGCGCCCAGGACGGCTACTACATCCAGGAGATCAACGACCCGACCTTCTTCCCCGGCCGTGCGGCGGCCATCAACCTGCGCCTCAACGGCAAGACTCAGCGGATAGGCGAGCTGGGTGTGCTGCACCCGACCGTGCTCGAGGCTTTTGGCCTGAGGTAAGTTGTGCTCCGTCCGTGTTGAAAAACTGCTATGTAACAACTGCTAACTCCGAATTAGATACCCCGTGAGCACAATGGAGATCAACCTGGAGGTCTTATTATAAGTAAGATGTGCAATGACTACGAAGGATTGTAAAAGCGATATAAACAAAAACTTACCTAGATACGGGGACAACCAAAACGAAAGAGGGGAATGAAATGGCGGTTATGTTGAACATCCATTGATCCAACACTCAAACGTAAAGCCTTCATAAATCCAACGCAAAGCGAAAAATCACACAACCCGAGTACGACATGGGATGAGAAATGAAGGCGCTGTTGGGTAACGACGGCGATGAGCTGATTTGTGTAAAAGGGGGGGAAAAGAAGCACAGAAATGGAGTTAGATGCACAGCTGAGAGCTCTACTTATCTCAAGCAATGTCGCTGGTATATGTAACCTCACAGTGCCACGACCACAGCATAGCTGTACAGCATAGCTGTGTGTGTGTATGTGTTTAACTACTGTTTCCATGGAGCGGCACACCATTTAACAATGAGTCTCACAAAGACCAATGCTTCTTCACTTCATCAATATTAGCCCGTCCTGCGCAAAAGTGGTGACGCTGTAATGCCGTTGGATGTGTTCCCCACCGCTCCTTCCTCATTGTTGATCAAGACAAGAGATAAGCTCTCAGGGATCGCCCACCAACCCACCCACAACTGCCAATCCGCCACTAAAGTAGTCTTACGCAGTATATATGTATGTAAAACCGCACCATTGCACCTGCCCACCAACCTGCTCTTGCCCACCCAAAGCCTAACCCACGAGCCCACCCAGCCCTCCAACCAGCCAACCCTGTTCCTTCCCTTCCCGGCAGTTCCGTGAACTAGGTCGCATACCTGTGCCAGCGACTTTTACGGGATCTTACATACGGAGTACACATAAGCACAACCGCACACTCAGCAAGCCAGAAATAACCCCCGCCAACAGGAGAGGCGGAAGGCGCCAACAGCCACTTGCGCCTGCCGGACTTGCACCAGCGATCGATTCGTTGGATCCTTTGGCCCTGCAAGTCACAACTCTGCCGAACCTGCCACTTTAGGCCACTCCAGTCAAGCTTTGCTTTGCACAGCGCATCATGCTCTAAAACAGCCATGGAGCCAGGATAGCTTCGAGCTACGGGGTTTTAGTCGACCGCACTATACCACCTCCCGTATCGAATCTGTCCATCCTCAGCTCGAGTTGAGTCCTTGCGACACGAGCACGAGAGCCCCATCTTGGAGCTTGAGCACAATCTCTCTCTCGCGCACCGTATCTCGTCTTTTCGGCCCCCCTGTGTAATCAGTAGTGTCTTGTTCTCTAAGATTACCAAACACCCTTTTGTCTGTTCTTCCTCCATGTTTCTTCTTCTCTCTTGTCATCTGAACATCACCTTATCTTGGGCCTCGACCTTGACGTTGAAGATGCGCACTGCCGCTGTCTGAAGATCCTTGCCAGTTTCGGCCTGCGCACAATTCAGTTCTCTCACCTCTCACCTCCTCCTATCAGAGAAATAACGACCTTCACAGCAAAAGTCGCGACACGGCGACACGAACGAGACAGCAGCACGACATTCTTATGTACTGTACCGCAGCCTCCTCTTTACGGGCCACTTCTGTGCAAACCTCTACGTATATCTCGCCCCTGCTCATCGCCCTACAAGCCGACCTGACTTGACGGCAGCGGCCTTCGCAACACAACCCTTCCAGCCCTCTTGCCTACCAACCTGGACATAGTGTCCCTATTGGTCCTACCTCAACTGCCCTCTGTCTTCAATGACACCGTCACTCGTCTTTCGTTCTCCTAGTCAAGCAGTCTCAACCAAGAATACGACTAAGCGCCAGCCCGCTGTTTCTCCCGTTCGACCAATGATACATGACCGCCTACGTTTGAATACATTTGGCGATTGGACGACACCCCGAGTCAACATTAAGCATTCAACAAATTAGAACTTACTTGTCCCTGGCGGATAAGCGACCTGTCCGTTCAGCTGCCATCTACCTCATCTCATCTTCAGCATCACGCCGGGGAATATTGCCCAACCACCAACAACATGTCTTACAACGGGGACGATGATGCCGACCTGGAGAGCTCCATGTTCTCCCGCAAGACTTGGGTTGGCATTGTCGTGCCCCTCTGCGTTGTGGCCGGCATCATCTTGATTGCCCTCATCCTCTTGTACCGCCGCCGCCACGTCCGGCGGCGCCGGAACGGGCTCTCACTTAACCAACAAGGCCGTCTTGCCCTTCAACGAGATATCGAAGAAAACTATATACGTGAACGTGACCGCAGCAGCTGGAGAGACCCTACTGTAAACCCGAATCAGTTTCGGACGGGGCCGAATGGCGAGAGCATCTCCCTCGGACGGTACTTCCGCAGAAACGGTGTTTTTATGGGCAATGACCGTGGCAGTAACGCTGCGCCCCGGCGTCCTGCCGGTGCCAGAGTTGGACGGACAACATGGACCTTTAACAGGCCACGGATGCATACGTCCGTGTACAACCCTACCGTCTGGAACAGTCTGGAGGGACTTGACGAGTTTGGTGAGGCGCCTCCACCATATGAACCGGCCAAGAAACTTTGCAGACCGAACAGCGGCGACAATACAGACATGACCGAGCACGCTGAGCGCGCGGATGGCGCATCTGTGCTAGAGGCTGTGACCTTGCCGGCGCCTGCACGCACACGGCACAGCTCGGGGACGGGCGCACTGGCGCCAGAGCGCACCGGGAACATCCATGGAGACACCATCGCAGCAACAATGCCGACAACAAGGACGGCCACGATGATGGACACAGCCACGCTGATAGAACCACGGTTTCGGCCTGAGTCGCCCAGCTCTCTTGGAGAAGCAGCCGCGCCACTGGCTGTCGGATCGTCTCTGGCATCCTCTTCTTCGATGCCGCCAAATGTGACCACTCCAACGCCAACATCCCCGCCTGCCTATAGCAAGCGGACTACCACGAATAGGGAAGACAGACGGATTTAATATGCAAGCGCCTGTCTCACGATTACTCTACTACAACACGACTACATCACCACTGTGTACAAACATCCCGGCACCTCTTTCCACCGGGCACACTCACAAACAACACCCACAAACAACACCCACAAACAACAAACGACGACCAACGATACCATATTTCATTATATCCACCGCCATTATCACCCCTGCGTTATTCATGAAGAATTTTTCCCTTTTCTTTTTAGCCCTTTTCTTCTTCTTCTTTTTCTTCTTTTTTCTTTCGTTATTGCTAGTTTCATGGACCTTATCATGGAATAAACAGGTAAAATAGGAGTCAAGGAACACGACAGCGTGTCTGCAAGGGACGACGGGACGGGGAGGCTTACTCTTGATCATTTTATTTTATTTTATTTCGACTTTATCTGCTTTTACTTGCCGGTATTCTTGGGCATGTTGCACGGTTTCAGAGATGGATTTTTCATGTCTCGGGTTGTTTCTAGGTGCCATTTGTCTATGAGTCACCATTACATGGCTTTCTGTGTGAAGACCTATCACCAGCATTGTATGTTGTTCCATGTCCTGTGTCCGTGAATTTCCATGTCAAGAAATTCTTGGAGGTGAGTGTTGAATGACCATCTGACTAAGCCAGAGTGTATGCCATCGCCACCCCACCAACGGTTGCCATCATACCGACAAGAGGCAGATTATTTTGTCAGTGTTTTCGTTGTTCAATTTTACTGCTCCATGTTTTTCTCTTCTCCATTCACATCACCTTTGCCGACTTTGCAGCATCTCTCGTCCTGTGTCGTTCTGGATGAAACGCCCGCAACCCAAGATACGTTTTCGATACCAGTATCCTTTTCTCTTTCTGTTTCTCTTTCTATTCCCCGTCTTCTTCTAATTTTTCTTCCTCGTCATTATCGTCTTCGTCTCCTTCGTCTTCTCCCCCTCTTCTTCTCTTCCTCACCTTCTTTTGTTCGTCTTCTCTTTGAAATAGCTCCGATCGTTCTCCCTCCCTCAACTCTTTCAACCCGGTCAAAATGGAATCCTCGATGCCATCGTGGGTCGCGGATACGATGAAAGACTTTTTTGGCCACGGCCAACCGAAAGAAACAGTTGATGCACTTCGATCCTTTCTGAGTGCACCTGCACCAACTGTCCATGATGCAGCCTGGCTCCCACCGGCTGATGAGGTCGCGGTTCGCGAGGACCTCGCTCGCAAGCTACTGCGGAACATCAAAGAACAGTCTGCATACCGGTCATACGAGTACAACACCTTGCACCTGTCGCTGCTCTTTGTAATGCCCCTCGAGCGTCTTCAATCCTTGGTCCATAAGACCGGCCCAGAAACGGGAGACGGGCTCGTTCGTGAGGTGACCGTCAGTTTTATCGTGACTGAACTAGGCCACATGCGGGATAATGTTCGTTTTTGTAAGTTACCTTGGTGTTTTTGGATATAACCGCTTCTTCTCTTTTCCCCTCTCTCCTTTTCCCTTTCGGCATTCAGACTGCATCGGGGGCTTTCTTCCTGCCTTTGTATCATGGAGATTAATTAACACATATACGCTCAAAGTCCTCCAAGGCAGCCATCCCGATGCTGCCACGAAAAAGAGGAAGACCCCCGGCAAGGACCCACAGCCCATTGAGGGCAACTACACCGAGGACTCTGAGAGTAGTAGATCGAGACAGTGGGTGAGCCGCAACGCCGCGCAAAGAATCAAGGCATGTATCACTATATCTTGTTTGTATCTTACTTTTAATTGCACGCATGCTAATCCAACTAATAGTGCCTTGAGCGGGACAGCTTCCGCTGCGTCTTCACCAACGTCATGGACCCCGAAGTCTGTCACATCGTTCCATTCTCATTCAACTCCTCCACCAAAAACCTCGAGTATTCGTCTCGCTTGGCATCAAACTTGCGCATTTTCTTTCCGCCAGCGCCGACTCCGCCTGCATTTGACAACCTACTCACTGAAGGCGGCCTGGGTTGCTCTGATAAGAGCTGGAACATGATTTCAATCTCTCCCTATCTTCACGCATGGCGGTCCAAGCCCTACTGGGCTGTCGAGTGTATCGGCATTGTCCCGAACGGTGATGGTAGTGGCGATGGCGAAGGACACGACCAGAACAACCAGAAGTTTTTCGTTGTCCTTGTGTTTCATTGGATGCCTCACAATGGCCGCAATGTCCCCGACAAGAAGGTGTCTATGGACTTGGCGTCGACCGACTGCCGCACCATGCTCTCCAACTTGAGAGAGGGGCTGCACTATGGTCAAGGACTGGGACCTTCGTCCGCCGGCTATGTAACAGCGATCCAACACGACTGTTTTCGCCCCATTATTTCCGGCCAGGAGTTCAAAGTCCTTGTGGACACAGCCGAGGACGCGGCGAAAATGAGAGAAATGGTGAATTTACAGTGGGCCTGCGTCCGTGTCGCCGCCATGTCGGGCGCTGCTGGTCCCCGAGAACTGGACGACGATTTTTCCGAACTCGATGAAGACCGCTACGCATTTGAAATGGAGGAGTTCTTCAAGCAAGCCGACTCGGACAGCGACGACTAGAAGTCTGCTGCAGGGCCTTCTCTGGAGAGAAACGTGCTTCGTATCCAACGTCTGCCAAGCGCCGAGCAGTCTGGGCAGGCTGAGCAGTCTGTTCAGCCCGATGCGGACCTCGCAGCTAATATTCCTCTTCCAGCGGGCGAAGATCTACCAGGCGTGCTCCCAAGGCAGTCAAGGGCCGCGCGCCGCTCCGTCTGACCAGTCGTGGGTAGACCCGTTGCGACGATCGAGAAAACTCCGCAACCGCTCTCCCGCAAAGCGCCCCATTATTGAGTGTTCTTCGGAGCCTCTGCTGGAGATCGGTCACATCCAAACGGCCGTTGACCTAGGAAGAAAGACGCCTTCATTTTGGACGGTCAAAGGGATGTCGGCAAAGCTGAAGAAGCTCCGCTTGGGCAAGAAGCATAACCAATCCGGCCAAGCCTAAAGGCCTTTCCATTGCTCTACTTGCTTTTTTTTGTTGCCCCCGGAGGGTAAATTAGTTGTTTAATTTTTTTTGCGTTTGATTTCCGAATGGACTGAAGGACATATTCCCTCTTTTCACACTTCCATTACAGCCTCTAGCCTAATATAGGCCCGGCATACATGAAACATAAGAGTTAAAAACAATAATAATCAAATCAATCACGAATGAAATCGGAAAAAGTAAACCACTATACGAGCGAGATGTCAACGTCGTGACTTACGATGTAATATTATTCGAACTGTGTTTGAGCTAAACATCTGACGTACATTCATATTCTATTCCGCTGCGTAGCTCAAAGCTCCATAAATCTGTTTAGCGCAACTTTCAACCAATTCGTCACAAAGACACACATCTCTTGTAGTATAGTGGTCAGTATACGGGCTTGTCACGCCCGGGACCCGGGTTCAATTCCCGGCGAGAGAGAAATTTTTGTCTGTCGTAGCTTTCTGTTCTCCGTCTAGCTAGCTGCTTGTTTTTTCCCCTTTTATCCATTTTTGTTGCGTTTGTTATTTTGTTTTCTTTCTTCATATATCGAGTTTGTTTCGTTTCTTATTGAGTCAATCTAATGTTTTGAACAATTTTTGTCATGATTGGATGAGACGTACGGGTACCCTTAGATACGTGTCAAGCATACACTACATACGGCCCTCTCCCAACTCTGGAGCAACCAGCGAGCTGGCACAAGTGTAGGTCGCTGTCTCTACCTAACCGACAACGCATATAACAAACTTCTTGACTGATCGTTTTTATTCCTCCCCTGGTATGTCCCAAATAGGTCAATTAATTAATATATATAGTCACGTTTTTTTTAGAGTTATTATGGTTCATGCATTGGCTTGTGTTGGTGTGCGGCGGATAGACCCACGTTTCTGTCTTATCTTATCTTTGCTGTGCCGAAAGCGTAACTTCCCCTACTTATTTAGCCTTTCGATATCTTCAGCATTCACGTTCACGACCTTTAACTGCCCTCCTACCCGACTCGACGCCCACGCACCCATCTCTCCACCCGCAACCATGGTGCGCGCGATCCGCGGCGTTCTGGTCGAGTGCGACCCGGCGATCAAGTCCATCATTGTCAACATTGACAGCGAGCGCCACGACTTTATCATTGAAGATCTGGACGAGCAGCGTCTCGTCATCAACGAGAACATGATGGAGACTCTGAAGCGGAAGCTGGAGGATGTAAGTCGACTGTGCGAATGTCCATATCTTACGTTTGGATACCCACTAACAGCATCAGCGCCTCAAGGAAACTCAGCAGGAGGAGGAGGTGTCGGACTCGAACTAGGCCGATACCAGTCGACTCACAACGATATAACGGGACAACGGGACATCGCAACAACAAGAACAATGGAACGGCGTTTGGGGGAAATTATATGTACAATACGGCGGGCATATTGCCGGTTTTGGTGAAAATGAATCATTGAATTTCTACATGGTCTTTGAGACCTGTGTTCCCATATCTATACACGGCCCAGTCGTTCATATTTCCTTGTCAGTCATCCGCCGTCTATAACTTGGTAAAAGCGTGGCTTCGTCTTCTGCATTCCCGACATCAAAGCGGCCTGGACATCGTCGCACTGAATTGCCGATGCGTTCCACACCGACGTGAACTTGAGGGCTGTGCGTGTTAGCGTTCTAGAAGCGCGAAGTAGCAAGATACGAGCGAGGGGCTGTACGTACTATCCTCGACGGTGTGGTCGCGGCCGTGGATCAGCAGCTCTTTGGTGCCCTGCACGGCAACGGGGCTCTTGGATGCAATCAGGGCAGCCATATCCAGACCGTAGGCCAGGGCTGCGGCCTTGCTCGGCAGCACGCGGCTCACAAAGCCGACAGCCTGTGCCTCGGGCGCCAGAAAATCGCGAGCGGTCAGCGACACCTCAGCGACCCACGACTGCGAGGCCACAATGTGCGGCAGCCGTGCCAGCGAGCCCAGGTCCGCGGCCAGACCAATATCGACCTCCTTGACGGCGAAGCGTGTGTCACTCGCACAGATACGCACGTCGGCGCAGCATGCCACGTCAATAGCCATGCCCAGGGAGACGCCGTGCAGAACGCAGATGACGGCTGACAAATCATCAGCGGGACGAAGCCGAAAGGAATAAAGGGACAGGTTATGCAAACGTACGCTTCTCGCACTTTTCAATAGCAGTCAGCGAGTCCTGCATTCCCTGGATGTGGCGGCGCATATAGACGGTCCGGCGCGCCACATCCGGCAAATTGGCCATCTCGCCCATCCACTCGGCGGCCGAGACAACATCCAGGCCGGCCGTGAACGCACGGTCACCGGCACCTGACAGAAGAATGGCGCGCACATCCGAGTCGGTCGACAGCTGCTTGAAGGCCAGGCCGAGCTCGACCCAAAGCGCTGGGATGAAGGCGTTGAGCTTGTCGGGGCGATTCAGCTCGACATGGGCGACGTACTCGGACGGCTTGGTGATGCGGAGGTACTGGAACGACATGGTGGCGGTGGCGGGGGCGGTGCGGTCTGTCTCGTTGAAAACCGTTGTTGAATGTGTTTTCGAAAAATGACAAAACGAGAGAGGAAACAGAGGCAAAGATCAGACGTTGAAGAGACAAACACGTTAGCAATGGTCAGTCCGGGGAAGTCGCGACCTGGAGATGCCCATGATTAGTGTTGGCAGAAGATGCCGAGGCTCGGACTAGTGGATCTGGGGGCAGCTGCGACAGGCGTGGTGCGGCGCTCCTGCTTGGCCTAGATTTAGAAGCATGCATATGATGCCGCCTGTGAGAGTGCCCTATGAATAGAGCCTTACATACGCATACTTTGTATGTACTCCGTACAAATGCAAAATCTCAGCGACGCCCGCCCAGTGACTGCACGGTGCTCCCCACAGCCGTCCAAGGCCATCCAAGACCACTTCAAAGTGGCAGGCAGATCCTAGGACCAGACCAGACCCAGATCTGGGCCTGGCGGCAAGCGTTTTGGCGTCCAACCATAGATTCTAGCGCTCTCGCCTCACAATCTTGATGCCGCCTCTTGGCTTCTGATATTTTTTGTGGAGCTGATAGTGGTTAGTGGCATTGGGTCTGTTCTTAGCTGTCTCGATGTCTCAGGGGCTCTTTGTCACTCATGTCTCTGTTTCTGGAAGGATGCCGTCTATTACGACGTAGTTCTGCATGCAAATATGAGAAACAGAAGGCGATTTGTTGTTAGAGGGTTTTGTTATTTGGCACGTATTTTCCTTTTGATGTTTGCAGAACAGAACAGGCCGTGCCTTTTGTCACGACTTCCCCTGACTCTTCATCGCTTCTTCCCCGGCATTTCGTTAATAGACTGTGCCCCACACGACATTCAGTCCACGCCATCTCGACGCCAGAGGGAAAGCACGGCCCCTGGCTGGCCAGGCCATCCGCGCTGTTGGCACCCTCCACTAATAGAACAGACGTCACCCAAAAACCCTTGCGAATATGTTGCCATCACGAGAACAGGGTTGCAATCGCAGGGAGGGGCGCTATTATGCCAGTTGCTTGCCGAAGTGTCAGAGTATGCTGTGTTGTGTTGTGTTGTGCTGTGCCTCGTCAGGAGCCTCGTCACAGTTGCTTGGTATCTTTGCCGTGTCGTTGCTTCCTTTCTTGTAAAGATGGATTGTATTGTGTGGGTGCCGCCTTCTCCGCCGTCCCCTTCTCCTTTCTTTCTTTCCTTTTACGGTTGCTGTCTTACAAAGTACATACGCGAATGTCTCGCTCCGTCCTTGCTTCGTTTCTCGTCATGTCGTGCAAAAGCCTGCGTTCTCCGTATCCCCTCGTGAATTCAAACTGAGAGACTGGAAGGGGCTGGGTTGGGCTGGATTATGGCCAAGCCAGGGCTCCGTTCTGCGGCCGTTCTGCGCCATTCTGTGTCCATTTCGACGCCTCCTCCTCTGCATGATAGTGCAACATCATAGCGCCCGCCCGTTCGTTCTTGCCACCGCATCTGGGCTTCCTTAGGCTCCTTCCCAACAGCATCGGCCGCCATCGTCCGCCATGGTCGTCCCTGCCTTTTATCCACCTCCTCCACTGTATATTTCGCGTGTGCTGTCCCTGCATAAACGACTCCTGTTTCCTGCACAACACGTTCAAAGCTCCTTCCTCGACCCTGTCGACCTCCTATCCTTGCCTTCCTCTCTTCTATTGTGTTTTATACTCGGTTCCCGTCTATTTGTCCTCTTGTCCTCTTGTCCTCATGCAACGTAATACTCGGCCTCGTTCCCGTCGCCAAATTCATTCTTTTATCTCCTTTTCTGTCTTGTTTTCGTCCACGGCGCATTTACTATCCTTTGATTCGTTCGAGTGACCTTATTTTGGATACGATTTACCGCCCAAACCCACCCAGCAAAGCGACAGCATTCCATCCGTACTGCTCCAAAAACGATCCAGAGCCGAGCGATTGACGACTGGACAACAATCGAATGTCGAAACGGGAAAACAAATAACAAAAAGGGTGCTCACTCGACATTGAGGCCTTCTCCTTCCTGTTGTCGAACCTTTGTTGTGCCTGTGACACATCTCACCGCGAGAAAACGCAACACCAATTGCAGCAGGCGATGGATTGAAGAATCTCGGCCCTACAAATCCCCCCAAAGCCATAGATAGTAGACGTTCGCACCATCAGTCGTAACCGCTTTCGCGACGTCCCTCTTGCACACGCGCTCGCTGTGTGGTGCTATCGCCTGCCGCCTGCCGCCTTAGCTCATTTCGCCTAGACGTCTTTTTGCAGCGTCCGGCAGCGTGTCTCGCTTCTTATTCAGACTACCACGCCAACGCGCATTCCACGCCCGCATTTTGGGCTGTATCTCTCATCTCACGCGGCGCTCAGTCGTCTGTGTTTTGCTTTCTGTTTCTGTTTCTCTTTTTTTCCCGCATCAATATTGCCCCGTTTTTGTGCTCTTGTTCTTGCTGCGTCTTGTTATTGTTGCTCTTCTGCTCTCTCCCAGATGTCTCCGTCCCCCGGATCGACTCAAGAAATCTTCCACGATCGACAGACGGCGAACCTAAAACAAAGGGCAAAGCAATAAAGGTGAAAACTAGAGGGATAGAGTGAAGGCACCACAAGAGAGCCTAAGACTCGAAAAACCGCAAAGTTCGAGAATAGCACAATAAGCCCCCCCCCAAAGGGCCCAACACTCGCCAACATCAACTTGCCCCCTACCCTATCACCCCTGCGCCGCTAAAAGGGCACGCCTTTCCCGCGGCTCCTCTTTAGCCCTCCCAAACTTCTGTGGCCTATGCCACTTTCCTTTAGCTTTTTCGCTTCTTGTGTTTTTTTTCTTCCCTCTCTCTGACAACTTCCCTTCTTCCTTCACATAATATGTCGCCATAATACCTTAATGACCTCCACGGCTGATTCGAACTTTACGGACTGATGCCCGCCTCAAACCCTTTCAAATCTCGAACTCTTTACTCTCCGCTTTTTTCGACACCGTTTCTGTGTACAGCCTCCTCGACATACGCCGTTCGCTCATCTTATCTTTTTCCTTCTTACTCACACGCTCAAGCCCGACGCTTTTGCACTTCAACCGCCGCTTGCCCACGTTGTTCTTCTGCCTTCCGACGCCCGCCCCTCTCGATTGCACGACAGCGACAGCACAGCACCGCGGACCACAGTTGTTCTGCCACGAAAACGCCCTCTCTCGTCTGGTGGACACGTTAACGCTTTGCCTACGCTTCTCTACCTGTCGCCTTTTTGTCGTCTTGGTTGCTTGATTAATCTTTAACGACGCCCGACGCACCTTTCTCGCTTGACGCCGTTTCTCCTCAGACAGCCAACGCCAACGCAGCCAGAACCCAATCTCCTCCACACGGCGCACTGCACGCTGTGGCCCCAACGAATCTCCGCATCGACGCAGGAAGAATCCTTGCACGCAACCTACTTGTGGCTGAACTGCTTCAATCTCCAATCTCCAATCACCTTTTCCTTCCCCTTCTCTTCAACCGGCCACCGACGCCTCATGGGTTGCTGGTGACTTTTTTTGCCCGGATCTCTCCAACTGTGCGCGCGCAGACTTTATCGTTCTTGGGATTTCTTAATATTGCGAATTGAGAGAAAGGCTCCATCGCGCATTTTTCTCTTTCCTCGATTCCGTTGTCGATTTTTCGTCACCCAACCCCCTACTCTTTCCTCCTCCGCTCCACGCACGAGTCCCCTCCCCCTTACCTTTCTTCCTTTGCGTCACTACTGAGGCTCGCACATCGCCTTCGCCGCCACAATGGCTGCTGCACCGAATCCAAGACCCGACGTGGGCGACATCCTCGTTGTGATCCGTAAGTTTAGACCCTGCCGAGAGTGATGATTGAGGACTGAGAGATACCTCGTGCATTGCAGCGCGTGACTACCTTGGAAGCTAACCGCCGAACCTATCAATGCAGACGACTTCCAAGCTAGAAGTTCAGACGAATTGACACTGGCAAAAGGCGATCGGGTGGAATTGTTGGAGCGTGACGACGAGTTCGGTGACGGGTGGTTTTTGGGAAAGCACATGGTCAGCGGCAACACCGGCTTGTTCCCAGAAGGTACGTTTATCACCAGCGAATCTATTAATCGAGTCTTTAGCCTCCCATGCTGATCTGTTTCTACCTGCAGTGTACACACGTCCGTCTCCAAAAGGCTTCCAAACTGGTGCCAGCGCTCTCGCTGCCGTTAAACAAGTTCCTCTACCTAGCCCAGCGACGGAAGAAAAGCCGCCTCCACCTTATACGAGTACAGAAGGCCCGGCAGTCGAATCTTCGTCGAATGGCACTGCCGGGACACCGACGTCTACCCACGTGGCCGAGGCATCGGCCGCTGCCACCTCTGCACCCACCTCTGCCCCGTCAAGGACAGCGTCTCTCAACCGGCCACAGTCTCCGACGACACCCACTGCCGCAGCGACGCCTATCTCCTCACAACCCTCGACATCCATCAACGTGGTTTCACCGATTCCCATCTCGTCGTACAACCAGACAACACCCCCACCAGTCTCTGCTAGCTCCGGTTACAGCGGGCGTCTAGTTTCTGGCCATGACAGCCAAGTCCTCCACGAGACGCTCAACGTCATCGACGAACACATTACCGACTTGCGGTCGCCACCCGGTAGCAATGGCACACACCTTCACGCTCCCACAGACTCCGGCAGCGAGTACAGTTCCAACTTGGACCACCGCATGTCGTACATCCAGGGTGAGGAGACTGATGAAGAAGAGGATGGCTTGCACACGCGCAGTGAAGTTGAAGCATGGGGCCCCGACGACGTGGCTGAGTATCTCTTCACCGTGGGTGTCGAGAAGCAGCACTGCGAGGTCTTCCGTGACCAGGAAATTACTGGTGAGGTTATCTTGGAGATGGACCAGGCGTCGCTCTTCATCAAGGCGTTTGATCTGGGCCCAGTGGGCCGCCGCCTCAAGACGTGGCAGAAAATCAAGGCTTTGCAGGACGAGGTCAACGGCCACGGATCCGCCACAGCAAACAGGCGGCGGAGCAACTACGGTAGCGACATCGCATCTGAGGACGCGAGACGGTCAAATCGCAGCCGTACAAACACACTGACGAGCGCCAACAACGTACCCAACCTGCAGCAACGTCTTCCACCCATTGACGGCCGCCCGATCTCAATCCACTCCCGCCGCCTTTCTCTCAACCAGACGCCCAGAATGGACGCCACGCAGCCGGTCTCTCCAATCTCGCCAATGTCGCCACGGGGCTTCCTTGACGGCTCCGGAGCGCCTCTGTCGCCAAGACGGTCGATCCTTCACGAAAAGCGCCCGTCTGCTGCCTCTATCCGTGACCTCCACCACTCGCGTCGCCATTCATCAACGGATTACCGCGCGTCCATTGCTTCGTCCATCGCTCCCCGTCTAACCACGAGCGGCACATTCCCCCAGGCCGACATCACGCAGCAAAGTTTCCAGCCTGAGCCGCACTCGCAATCAGGACAACAGCAACAGCAGCATAAGAAGCACCCCTCGTTTGATCGTAACTGGACACTTGGCAATGCCAGCTCTCAGCAGCCACCCCCGGCCCACCAACCGTTGTTCCATTCCCGACCTCTGTCTTCGGCTGGCATCCAGGACGTGCTTACAACCCAGGATGCGGAGCATGGTCTCAATGCCGGGCTGAACGAGCCAAACATCGATTTTGATAGAGGCTATTTCTCAGGCACCGATGCCGACACCCGCCGCCGGTCGCTGCTGCAGAAAAAGAATCGTGACAGCTTCCTCAAGTCCCCTCGTGGTGGCCCGACCGTTTCGGCCTCGTCTTATGCAGAGGAGCAGCGTGTTAGAAGTGCAACAGCACTGTCGCGGCACTCGCGCTTTGGTAGTGTCGACTCTGTGCGCGACCCGTCGGGCGTGTCCTCGGCTGCCCAGAAGTACTACGGTGTCTCGGGGGCCAATGGAGGTTCTGCGCCGCATCGCCGAACCACATCTACGAACACGACCGATTCGGTGCGCATGCGCCCGCGCTTCCGCCCAAGGACATCCCCGCCCCTACAGTTACGAAACTTGACAATTCAAATAATGGCACACTGGATAAGCTGCGCCCATTGCCTGCATCGCCGGCTTCTCCTGCTCCCCACCGCCAGGGCGATTGGTTTTCTGCCAAACCTGGATTTAAAACTCCCACCTTTGGTCTGCGCGCTCTTTCGGATGCTGTTTCAGGCCATGACCGGAACAAGATGGCCTCGCCTGCTTCACACGCCGACTCATTCCCCAAAGACTCACCCATGCAATCACCATCTCGGACTGGATCTAGCACACCCTCGGCCGGGCCAAGCTTCGAGCTGGATTCTCCCGACCCGCGCAGCCCTAGTACTACGGCTACGGTGACCTCGGCAAAGAGCAACAATGCCGCTCGTAAGAAGGGCAAGAAGGAGACGAGCGCTTACCAGCGTGGTTTGTTGAAGGTTTCGCCCCGCGAGGCAATCAAGGATGCTGATTACAGCGGCTGGATGAAGAAAAAGAGCTCCAACCTCATGGCCACCTGGAAGCCGCGTCTCTTTGTTCTCAAGGGCCGCCGATTGGCTTATTACTACTCCGAGGACGATGACCAGGAAAAGGGACTTATTGATATTTCCTTCCACCGCGTCCTGCCGGCCGACAATGAGCGCCTGACTGGCCTCCATGCTACCCTCACGGGTGCCTCGACGACGCCTGCTATTCCTGCCAATAGCAACATGACCACACTGGCCTCGGCGGAGGCAGATGCTGAGCCGGCCTCCTCGTTGAAGCCGGGCTCTGCCCAGGACTCCATTTTTATCTTCAAGCTTGTGCCGCCCCGCGCCGGCCTTTCGCGTGCTGTCAACTTTACCAAGCCCATGGTGCACTACTTTGCTGTCCCCAACGTCAAGCAGGGCCGTCTTTGGATGGCCGCCTTGATGAAGGCGACGATCGACCGTGATGACGCCGTGGCTATTACCACGACGTATCAGCAGAAGACGATCTCCCTTGCCAAGGCACGACAGATGCGCCACCGCCCGCCTGCACTGATGAACTTGGACGAAAAGGTCGAAGACTCGCGCATCATGAGCCGGGACGGCCAAGCCAAGGACAACGAAGATTACGAGGATACAGACATCCTAGGCGACGATGAGAAGCGGATGTTGGCTGCGGCACTGGCAACAACTAACGCACGCAAAGTGGAGAAGCCCATCAACGGTCTGGGAATCACCTACGACAAGGATGGTGTGACGCCTCTTTCGACCGCGTCTGCCTCGGCCGCTCTGCCGAGTAGTGAGAACCTAGCCAACAACGCGAGCAAGCCGCCATCTACAGGAGGAGCGTCCTATAAGGTGGAGAGTGCCCGTGCACGGCAGTTCATTTTTGAACCCGAAAAAGACGACGACCGGCTTCCGATGAGCGCTTAATAGAAAGACGACACTTTTACATTTGTTTTGTTTTGCATGTCAGCTCGACGTTTTATATACCCCCTGTTTTTCACCTCACTTCACTTCACTTTTCACTCCACGCCTTTCTAACCCGCCCTTTACACTCACCTGATGTCCCACACTACCTCAACTTTTTGTTTAGTTCTTTATTATATCATATCCCTCGCCCTTTCACCAGACGCCCATATCTGACTGGCTTCCCGCATGCGTTCCTTTTCCTGGGACACGATACCAATTACATACACAGACTGGGACAGTATTTGGAAAGAGAGCTATCTTCTCCATGACGGGTCTTATTGTATATTTTTGTTAGCGATTAGGAGAGATGAATGGAATTACCATTTTAGGCACGATTCATGCATATTGTTGTTTTCTTGTGCATCCGGCCGCTTTCTTTGCCTTCATATGCCCTGTGTCACCAATCAATAGTCGTACAATTCTTCGTCAGTGATGAGCAAGTACTGCCGAACCGGCGCCCAGAACGCGTCAATATCCTTAACCTGCCGGCGTGAGGTCGAGTTGCCAACCTTCTCTTCCCCTTCCACGGCGACCCCCACACCTCTGAGAGTTCCTTCTTCAAACATCTCACAATCCTCGTCCAAGTACCGTGCCAGCGGCCTTTCAAAAAAGGCCTTGTATCGAAGCAGCGTTAAAGAATAGTCTTCCGGTGTCTCGCTGTACTTGGCGGTGATTCGGATGGGTGTGGTGGGTGTCTCTGGGGTAGCAGGTGTGATAGGCGGTGTCGACATAGCAGGCAGTGGCGGTGAGGCAGAAACCAAGGACGTCCGGTCATGATGGTCCTCTGCAAACTTTTGGCGACGCCAGCTCGGTGTAGACGGTATGAGGGGTGTACCGTCCTTGTTGGATATGGCAGAAAGAGAAGCAGTCGAGGCCCTGGTACGTCGGACAGGAGTGGATCTCCGAGGAAAGGGACTCTGTGCTGGCGACAATGGGATTGTTGGAGACAGAGGTGTCGACAACTGTGCAGCTCTTGGCGGCGGTGGTGCCTTGAGAGAAGACTTTCCCGGCTGTTCTCCAGCCCTCACGGGGGCTTCTCGACCACATTTTCGACCACCTTCTCTGCTTTTTTCTGAGCATTGTTCCCTCCTGTCTTCTCAAGAATGCCAACCAAGCTATTGTGTTGAATCTTGACTTCTTCCTTGTTCGGACTTTGCTGCACAGCTTTCTCGTCTGTCTTGCCTGGCACTTCTTTTGGAGTCCCATCTGTCGGTTTCTCTGGTGTTTCGGCCTTTGTATCCGGGGTTATCGTGATTGGCACCGGCCGCTGTACGTCCCATGGTCGATTTGTGGACGAACGAGCCTGGGTGTGGAAGGCAGAAATACGCCCAGCCGTGATTTTCTCCCGGTCTTTCCAGATGGCTTTCTTTGCGTCTTCCGCATTGCCGCCCGACTTTTCGAGCCGGCTGATCATGGCACGCACCGACGTGACGGACGAGGCCGGCGTCGTTGGTAAGCGGCTGCCGCCGGAGGAGGAGGTTGTGGCCATTTTTTGCAGAGTCCGTCAATACTCCGTATGGTTTGTTGACTGTGTTCTGAGCCTTGCCTTTCCTTTTCTTTTTGAAGAAGCTGGCCGGAAAAGCACATCACGAGGGCAAGCGGTTTGTGTCAAGATAGGGAAGGAGCGACCGGCCAAATAGTAGCGAATACCCGGCCGAGGACCTGCCCTTTGGGACGTGTCGAGCAGGACGAGCAAAGCAAACGGATACACAAATGGCAGACTCATTTATTATCCGAAATTTAATTAAAAGGAGTTGATCGTGTGTTCCGTATCATCTATAGTCTATGCGAATGCGAATGTATCATATGAACGGTCTGAGGGTGTGAGTGGAAAACGTGGTGTCTCGATTGGTAAATGGCAGTCCTTGCGGCGTCCGTCGCGCCTTCCTGACGCGTTGATATTCACTCTGCCCTTAAGTCTTCCTTCCAAGAACAACATTTACCCCTTTCTCTATTCGCTACCTTTTCTGCCATCTTCTTGCTCTTCATCCATCATCTTGGCAATCTCAGCTACCTCGCCCTCCAGCCTGTTCAGCTCATCAAGATCGTATGTCAGTTCACGGTGCTGCTTCGTTCGTGCACCAGAGCTTCCCAACCGTCCAAGATCTTTGTCAGCCCTCTGAGCCGGACCGGAAGCTGAGCCGTGTTCATGGCCAGGCAAACTGGTGATCAGGGAATTCCCATTCCCATCGGTGGTTTGAGAAGCCTCAAAGGCAGCATCGTCTGCAGCAAATGCAGCATCAAAAGCCGCCTGGAAGGCGGCCTCTTCGGCGACCTTGACGGCCTGTGCTTGCCGGGACTCGAGCTGCCTTACGATTGACGTCTGATTGCTGAGATAGGACAGTCCGCGATATGTGAAGTCGTCAGGCTCTAGGCCGCTGCTTTCAAGACGCTCAAATGTCTTCATGACGTTTCCCGGTCGTTGGGCGCGCGCATAGCCAGCCAGGAGCGTGTTCCAGGTGACTAAATTAGGCTCGATGCCACGTTCACGCATCATGTTGATCACGCTCTCAGCTTGGTTGTGTTGGTGGTGCAGCATGAAGCCCTTGACCAAGATCGACCAGGTGTACACGCTGGGTGCAGGGTGGAGGCCGCTGCCACTGTGGGCCGCGTCCATGTCAGTGGAAGCAGGTCCAGCAGCAGAAGTATGTGCCCTCGCATTGCCGGATTCGAAAGTGGCAGCCGCGTCACGAAGCATGTCGCTGACAACGTCGAGCGCAGCGCGCAGCATACCATCGAACTGGACAAGCGCCATCACGACGATATCATGAACCCGGGAGCCTCCATTTTGCACGAGGCGCACGGCCATTGGGTCCCCCGTCTGCAGCAGGTCGCGGAAGTGCGTATAGAACGAGATCACATCGTACGGATTCGACAGGCTCTGGATGTACCCGAGCACCATGGTGGCGAGGGTCGATTCGGTAGGCTCAACAAGCTCGGCAGCCGACAGCTGCGGAAGACTGCGCACGGTGGGTGCCAGCTGCTCCGAAAACTCCCAGTTTTTGCCCGAGACCATGTTTGTAAGGCCGCCCAACTGGTTCCTCCTCGACCAATCACTGTTTCCGGAATCGTACGCGGCACGGCCGCGGTCTGCCGCAGCGACCAAATCCAAGTTGATGTTCGGAAACAGCTTGCGCAGCGGTGCAAGCTCAAAAACGCGCGCATATGCCTGAACCATGAGCGAGAATGCAGGGACAACGCGCGGGCGTCTGATTTCCGGATCCTGGCGTGCCTCGTTCAGCGCGGTCAGGTAGATGGCCTGCAAAAAGTCATTCCACAGAAACGGGTGACGGATGGCGCGTGCGGCAGCCGACCGGGCTACCTGCTGGATGATGGGATAGTTGCAGCCCATCTTGGCGCCGTTCATCAGAACAGAGTAGACATAAGCGTCCGGTTCCGTCTTAGTCTCACTGAGGATGAGCTGAAGCACCTGAAGGGCAGGGTCGAGTTCTTGCTTGAGACACAGGCCGCGGATAATGGTCGTGTACGTAATAAGGTTGGGCTCGAAGCCGCGCTGCAGCAAAACATCAAACAATTCGGCCGGTGTTGCCGCCGATGTCGAAGGCTCGGATCCGCCCTCGGCTGCCTCTGCCTTGGCCAAACCGCCCTCCGAAGAGGTCAGAATGGCGGTGCACAGAGCGGCACTCTGCGGCGCATTGATGTCCAAATCCGTCTCGGCCAAGGTCTTCTCCAGCACAGCGATAGCGAGCGTCTTGTGTTTCGGGTCCAAGCTGTCGGCAAGCCTGCCTGCAATCTGTAGCCGTGTGTACTTGTGCAAAGGGTGCTCGTACTGTATCAGTTCGTTGTACAGGCCGACCATGTCATCGAGCGAGCCGCTCAGCATGCGCGTGATAAGGTAGAATGACGACTGCCGCATCCGCAGGTAGCCGCGGGGGCTGTTGTTGAGGACATGCCGCAATACGCCTAGCAGATCCTGTTCTGAAAGGACCTCGAATGGCATGACGGGCTGGACAGGCTTTTCGCTCTCGCGCATATGCAGCAAAAAGTCGACGGTGTTTTCGGCCATGTACGACGGCACGACTTTGACATCGAACGTGGCCAAGAACACAAGGTGTGCACGGTCTGGGCATGCACGGAGAGCAGCCTGCATCAGGTGAGGCCACTCAGTCTGCCGCTTTCTCGTGGACCAGTCCAGCGCTTCCCATGCTGCCTTGATGCTTTGGACTGTCGGGCGCACACCCTCGGCTTCATCGTCTGTCGTTTCCAGGAGTTTTTGAAGCACAGGAGTACTGCTTCCCTCATCCGGCAGCTGCCGGCCCTGCAGTAGTATCCAGGTCTCAGCCATGGCCATCTTCCAGCCTCTATACACGGACCTGGCCCTCCTATCCAGCTTGGGCGTCTTTTCCATCCATGCCACAGCCTCAGCAGCGGTCAATTGTCGCTCCGTGCGTGTCAACCACTGTGGTGGCCGGAGCTGCATCCTCTGCTTCTTGGTGAGAACATGTTGCCATTGTGGCAGATTGGCGGTCCGTAGAGCTCTTTGTGGAGCAACACTATGTGCGCTTGTCTGCGATACTTCCGAGCTATCGAATGGCAGTGAAGCATGCCTAGAGTACCTGGGCTTCTTCGGATCGGAGTAGTGTCTTGACAAAGTGTATGGAGTTTTGGCTTTTCGCCTGTCCGAGCTGTTTGTGGGCGCACCCATCATCGCCTGAAGAATGCTGTTGTTGGCGTTTGTCGAGCCAAAAGCGTCATGCTCGGCTGAGTTCCAGGGCCACACATTACGCTCCTGATGCTTTGGTTTTGGACTTTCAGAGGGAGCCGAAGATGCGTGCGTCGTCACCGAGCGTCTCGCTACCGGCGCGTGGCTGGGAGTACATTGGGAAAGACGCCATGTGTGCCGAAGTTGTTGCTGCTGTCGCCAGAGCTGCAGGCGGATGCAGGGACACGGCTGCATTGTGGCGGTACGGGGCGTTGTTGGGGGAGAAAACAAAAGCAAGTGCCCCGAGTGAAAGGCCGCTTATCGTGTGCTGTCCATTTAGGTCGAGGTGGAACAAAGGGTCGCAAGTTCGTGGAGGCGCAGAGTCGTGAAATCGAGAGATGAGGCTGAAGGACTGTCGCTGAAGGTTTGCTCGGCTGTGACAGGCAAGTGGCGCTAGCTGTCCGTTAGTCCATGTCTGGCAGGCGCTGTTCCGTCATAACGCGGCTGCGAAAAATTTTGTTACACAGTATCGAGAAAGGAAGGCGCTAGGCCACAAGCACTAACTAAAATGGCAACGACCTCTCTTGACATCCAAACACACCTTCGCGCCTTCCACGAACCAACGACAAGCCCACACAAAGCATAGAAGTACCTTCGCTCCTTCTCTCCTAGCGACAGCTTCCTCTCATTCTCCGCCTACACTTCAATTTGACCGAACACCAAATCTGAGCCTGCCTGCGTCTTCTTCCTACAATGTCGTCCCGCGCCGCCCTCAGCGCCGCCGCCGACGACCGCAAGGCGCGCCTCGCCAAGCTGCGGTCAATCAAGCGCAAGCAGCCCGACGATGAGATCGTGCCGCCCGAGTCTGACCGTGCATCGCCTGCTGTTGTCGCTTTTCCACAAGGCCAGGATGACAAGACTGGCGAGACGGGCGAGACGGGAGAGACAGGAAAGACACAAGAATCGGGCGAGACGGCCGTCGAGCGCGACGTGTCACGGCTACACCTGTCCGGACGCAACTACGACCCAGAATCCCGCGGTGCCCGGCTCGGCTTTGAGGCGCCACCCAACCTCGCTGCTGGCGACGACACGCTCGAAGCAAAAGCAGCAAGACTGGAGGCCGAGGTGCGACGGAAACAGCAGGAGGAGGAGGGCGGTGCTGTGGGCGAAGACGGCGAGGAGGAAGGCGGTAACGCACAACAACAGCGCGACAGTGGCGGCAAGCCCATCGACTTGTTTAAGCTACAGCCCAAGAAGCCCAACTGGGACCTAAAGCGCGAGCTGAATAAGCGTCTCGAGCCGCTCAATGCGCGCACCGACAATGCCATTGGCAAGCTCGTACGTGAGCGGTTGGCGGCCAAGCAGCAACAGTCGTCAAAGCAGGCTGAGTCCTCGAGATCGGCCAAGGCCGCGGCCAGTGGCGGTGGGGCAGACGATGGGAGCCTTGATGGCGCGGCCCTTGTTGAAAGCATTCGGGTACGCGAGCAAGAGGCCGAAGAGGAGGAGAGGCGGGAGCGCGAGCTCGAGGAGGAGGATGCATAGACAGGGTCTTGGCGAAGCCACACATGCATAGCTACTATTGGGATAACGGAAAATGGGGCGTTTTTGGAACGGATTAACAGCGCTTGTACGATATCATTATTTACTTGCATTTGATTTCAGTGCAGTCACAAGAAATGCCATATATTGATACCCACAGTTGACACACCTGGGTGTCTTGTTTCTCTATCTTAACAGAACGGCCATCGCTGTCATGGCCCATTACCTCGCTAACTTCATCTCTTTCGTCAGGGCCAACCGCCTGCTGAACGGACTCAGACTGCGGTCTCGATTGTCACGGCTCACCTGTCCTCTCTCCGCGGGCGGCTGTCGCTGTCTTTCCCTGCGTTCACCACCACGATTGTCGTCATCACGCTGTCTATAGGGACGCTGCTCTCCTCTCTCCCAAACTGGTGATCGCGAGCCGTCCCGGTTGCGTCTCCGGCTGATGGTGCCATGTTCAGAGCCATGTTTAGGTCCACCCTCCTTGCCAAAGAAGTCGGATGATTTCATGCGGTCATCGTGTGGCCTACTTGGTCGCTCACGTTCCCGCGATGGAGGCGATGCACGACGTGCTGGTAGGGGAGACGGTACTCTGCTAGCAACCGATGAAGGGTACGACAAGACTGAACGTGAGCGCGAACGTGACACCGATCGGGAGTCCACTGATGCCGACCTGCCGCGTCCACGTGGTGCACTTGCCTCTGCTGCTGCTGCTGCTGCTGCCGGCTTCGAGTTGTCTACCGCAGGCGATCGCGTGCGGCGTGGTGCAGCTGGTGATGGGGAACGACAGTCAGATGCGGAGCCAGATGATGAATAGCTCGACGACCGTTTCCGCCGGCTGCTGCTCTCCTTGCCCTTCGTTCGTCGCCGGTGAGCGTCGGATGCACTGCCGCTGCTGCTGCCATCGCTGCTCGCACTGACGCTCCGACTATGCCGCCGCTTCTTGGCCCGCTCTGCCTCTCTCTTGGCGAGCTCTATGTCAGCAACGCCCTTCTTCAGCTCCAGCGCATCAAAGGTCTCTTCATGCAGTTTGGGCGCCAACTTGGGATTGCGCAGCTGCTGCGACCGCGACGGCCGGGCTTTGTACGGGCGGTCCTGTGGCGCGACCTTGCACTCGTACGAGTAGTGGCGTAGTCCATGTTAGAGATGCGATACCGAAGTACAAAACGATACTGAGAAGACAGAAAAGAAACACTTATCTCGTTGTAAACATTTCTGGCAAAGGACATTCGTCGGCGTCGACTTTGGCGGTCCACGGCGTGGATACATTGTGTCAAAAAAAAGGTGGTGGGTGCGGTTTATAGGTGATACAATGATTGCGAGATTTTATGAATTAAGTCGAGTGTCGAATCTAAAACCCTCCAATTTTGAGGCTCTGCAAGTCAATGGCTGTTGGTCTTGGTGATGTCGCGCTTGATGCACTTAAAAGTGGTGGAGCTCCCATCTGCGAGGCAAGAACACAACGTGCTCTTCCGTACGACACACGTGACTCGACAGATGGGCACCACGGAAATTTTGGGCGGTCGGTTGAATTTGCCCGGCAGAAAACAGGAAAGAGAGGCAAGCAGCAACAAACCGCAAGAACCTAGCAGGAAGGAGCAGGCGACCGCCTTTTGAAAAGGCCCCACTCTTTTCCCACTCTAACGGCGTGCTGCTCCTTCCTCTCTTTGGCCTTTGCAGCACTCCGTTCTTTCCATTCCATCTTCAGTCCCATCCACGGCACCAGCCCACACAAAATCCACCTCCACAAATTATCCAGCATCGGGTCCCTTTTGATCTAAACCATCACCAAGTCTGTTGCCAACACAAGCAATTTGTCCGCGCCACCCGTCCTGCATTCGCCCCCGGTCTGCAGCACCCGTGGCCTCCTCTCTGACCACCGTTTGAGGAGAGCTTCTCGGCAGTACACGCATCTGTCGAAGCAAATTGCATTTCCAAACGGCATGGCATAGCTAGAAACAGCAGACAGCTGCCCGACTCTTTTGCTTTGGTATCCTTTTACTCTTTTGTCTCGTTGTTTTTCGATTGCTTCTTTTTTCACGGACTACTGCGACCTGACTTCACCACCTTTTCTTTCAACGGCTGGCAACAACGATGACCTCCGGCGTGCTCCTCTCCTCCTCGGCTGCATTCATGAATTTTGTCCCTTGAGATCCTGCTTTTCTCCTCTGGCAGACAAACATTCGTTCGTTTACCCACTCCCGATCCGTGGCACCGCGGCTCGTTTCGTCAGAATTAGCACCTAACGAGCATCGTTCGCTTCGACCCTCGCCCTTCGTTTTCGCTGTCAATTTTACTTTTTTCCACCTCTTTCCTCGATTACTTCTTTATTTGAGCGGCGGATAGGTGGATTTCACGACTACGACGACAACAGCATCTACAATTACTGTATCAGAACGACTTCTTTTCTCTCTACCATCATCGAACCATCCTTAGCCAGTAGCAAGACATCACGATGGCAACAGAAACAGGAAAGATGTCCTTTGCCAAGGTCTGTTTTCTCACGCTCCATGGTTCCCATTAAACCCTCGACTTATCATGGACAATCAACTAATCAATGTTCCCCTCTCTCCAACAGGTGGCTGCGTCAGCAACGAAGAAGGACCTGCCTACAGCCATAACGGCGTCACAAAGCTCGCCCAAAGCTGCTAGCACCGCGCCAGCGGGCAACATGAAAGGGGCCAAAAGCAACAAGCTTTCTTCTCCGACTGGAGGTGCTAAGTCGCCAAAGAAGCAGGTGGCTGTTCCCGTGAAGCCGGCAGCGGCTTCGACGTCTGTAACCCCCGCCCCGAAGAAAACAGATGCTCCGGCCATCGAGAAGGCTGAGAAGGCTGAGAAGGCCGAGAAGGCCGGAAAATCTATTGCAGAAGGCTTGGAGGCGCTGAAAATTGCGCCTATGGCCCCAGGCCTGGTGCTGAATGATGCCGTTCTAGACGCAGCTGCAGACGGACAGATGGGCACTGCAGGTACATCAAGCACTGCAGCTAGTGCTGCTGCCAGTGCCACAGCTAGCGTCAACCAGACCAACCCATCCTCGTCAGATGAGGTGTCACAGAAGGCCGATTCCAGCTCCGAGCTGGGTACAAAGCCGCCGAGCCTGGACGGCAAGAGCATTACGTCGGGCACGACTTTTAACGCCCTTGATGAAAAGGAGTCGTTGCGCCCGGATGATAGTGCCAGCGTGAAGGCGGCTGCCGATGAGGACGACTCATTCTCTGTCCGCCGCTCGCTGCTGATTTCCTCCCGTATGGGATCCGACGTTGCTGCGCGCGTCCAGCGCATTCAGCTTGGCGATATGCCGCCTCGTCTCGTCCCGCTCAGCAACCAGGATCCGGTGGTGTCGGGCGCGGTAACCCCGCACAGCAACTCGTCTGAGCAGCAGCCTGTCACTGAAGCTCGTGTGCAGCTCGCCACTAACTCGACCACACCGGGCGGTGTTAATGGCCAAAACCCCGACGAGAAGCTGTTGGATGCCATGTCATCACAGAAAAACCGTGTCTTTCTCCTCCGGCTCGAAGGCGAGGTTGTCGATTTTGTGCAAAACTCAAAGGAGCCTTTTATGGACCTGCCGCCCAGCAACTCGTTCTGTCGGATGCTCACACACAAGCTGGCTGATTACTACCATATGACGCATTCGTTTGAGGCCGTGGCCGGCTCCGTGCGCATCTACCGCACGCCGTTCTGCCGCGTGCCGCCGCCTCTGGCCAGCTTCGTGCCGGTTAACACCCCTGAGAGCACAAACACACCTCCACAGATTGTCAAGCCGAGGAAAATTATGCGGCGCGGCGAAGAGTTTGACCAATCGACAAGTGCTGGCCCATCCAAGCCGACGTCTGAGGACGGCAGCGACTCGAAAGACAAGGCACCGCCTGCCAAGGGGAAGATGACCCGTGAAGAGCGCGAGGAAGCCTACAACAAGGCCAGAGAGCGCATCTTTGCCATGCCCACCGAAGCGTCCACACCCGAGAACGACGATGGGACCGGTATCTCTAGAGCCAGCTCAGTCTCAGCCAAGGACAGAGCTGCTCTGGGCAAGAAGGGCAAGACAGGGAAGCAGCGACGCGACGACTCGGAGAGCTTCGATTCGCGGTCGCAGTACACTCCCTTCTACCACCATTCGCAGCAGGCGACCTGGGTCAACCCGCAGTTTATGCCTACGGGCAACCTTGCCAACATCCCCTACAATGCGCAGCAACAGCACCAAGGCCAGCCTCTCCCGCAGCAACAGCAGCAGCAACCACACGGACCGCCTTATGCAAACAACAATATGCAGCCACCGATTGCATACGGCACATCGCAGGCCGTGTATTCGCCAGTTGTGTCTGGTAACAGCCATATCCCACCGGCAAACGGAATGCCTCATGTATGTATTCCTCGTCCTCCTCTTTTATCTTCACGTCATTCTGCACATCCCACTTTACTAACACAACTCAGTACACCCCTCAACCTGGTCCGCCTCGCCACCCTTCACAGAACGGACCACCCTCATATCAGTACACACCACCTGGCCAGCCACCAAACGTTGCGCCACCACAACACTGGCAGCAACACCAGCAGCCGCCATACAACGGCGCGGCGTTCCCTCCGTCACAAGCCCGGCCCGGGCCTCCTACTGGTGGACCTCTTCCGGCTGGCATGACGTACGCTTATGGCCAGCTGCCCGCGCACTTCAACCCTAACGATCCGAAGGCGCAACACCCGATCCCTGGAAGCTATGCGGGCACTTACACCCGCCACGGATTCAACCCTAAGACGCAATCGTTCGTGCCCGGGACGGGCCCTATGGCAATTCCCATGACTATGCCTATCCCAGGAGCTAGCCCTCATGGATCCTATGGCGCCAACGGTGGTCCTGTGCCGATGGGCATGAGCCTAGGACAGCCACAAGGAGTCATGCCCTATAACAATGGCGGTGGCTACCAGCAGGCCAACTTGTCCACGTCGCCGTTTGGTGGTAGCACCACGTCGAGCTACGGGATGATGCGCCAGGGCTCCAGCAGCTCAACAAATGCCTACCCGATGGGACAGCAGCCGTACCAAGGACCGGTTGCCTACCATGACCCATATGGCAACAACACGGGCCACGCTCCACCTGTTTCCGGTGTACCTGGCCACAGCCATGGGCCGCTTCCCCATGGGCCGCCACACGGAGCCCCTCATGGTGCGCCACGAGGCCCATCTCACTACAAGATAAATGCCCCACACAATGCCGCCTACGGAGGACCCAAGAAGCCCAATGGTGCACAAGCACCCAAGGACCCAATCAGGCGAACGGCTCACCACAAGGCCAGAAGGGCTCTAGCCAGGCGTACGGTAACTTGCCAAACTACGGCAATCCAGCCACTCTGCCGCAGAAGCCAACATCCACGCAGTAAGGAGGTCAAAAACAAAACGGCTTTTTGAAGAGGCCACTGCTTGTCACACAACCCTTTTTTTTTCAATGATCGTGCTTCTAGTTCCTATCACAACACGCGGGACAGACACGCCGAAATCTGGCGTCACGGGGGAAGACCGGGAGGCCCGGCTGCATTTTGGAGTCAATTCTCATTTTCATCGTACCTTTCAACTTATTCATCCTTGTCTACCATCCTATTTTCTCACCCACCTTTCCATGTTCTTTCTTAGTTTGTGCATGTCGTCAAGGGCCAGAAGTAGCTACGTTGCGCTGCACGCTGTCTAGACGAAATTTGGTGCGTGTAAGCGTACAGAGGAGATGGGATATACGAAAGTTCAGGCTGCGTCACTACTCTTCAGCAGCAGCTCACTGTGACATAAAAACGAATAGCGAGCGCTGAACAACAGCCTGGTTTTACCTTTTTGTGCTTAACGCATTGACCGTATAAACTGTCTATTTTGTGTAACAGCAACCAAAATTAATACATGAATAATTTTATTCGTTTTTTTATGAATATGTAAGTTCTATCGTCCACACCAGCGCCTCGGGATATAGCCCCAGACCAGGATCCATCCGGCCCCTCATGCGTCCTGCTTGTCCCTACAAAAGGGAAACAGAAAAGATACCCAACGCAGCTCGGTCTCAAACTGCGAGGCACCGTAACATGCATCTTATATATCGTGTATTTTTCTCCGTTCTTTTCGTTTTTGTCTCGTTTTGCTCGTTGTCCATAACCTCGCAAAAACAAAAGGAAAAGAATTAAAAAGAAGAAAACCCCAAAGCTCTGGTTAAAGACACGACATGAAAAGAAAAAGAAAAGCCAGTAACAATTTGAAAAAAAGGCACCCAATGTAATTTTAAAACCCACACTTTTCATGCTCTTTCTTTTTTTCACGTCTTCACACAAGAAGACGTGCCCCCTACTCCGCCGGCTCACGCGGCTCTCGCGGCTCTCGAGGCTCTCGTGGCTCGCGGGGCTCACGCTGCTGGCCACCTCCCCGGCCACCACCACGGCCACCACGCTTGCCGCCACGCTGGCCACCACTGCCGCGCTCATTCTTGCCCTCCTCGCCCTCCTTCTTCTCGCCGTCCTTCTCGCCCAGGTTCAGCGTAGACGTTGCCAGGCGCTGCGACAGGTCGATCTGGGTGCGGATGGTGTTGGTCAGGTACGACACCATCAGGACGTCCTGGATGTGGTTGTTGAAGTCGTGCTCGATGCTGGCACTGTCGACCTTGGGCGCGAGCGACATGGCGTTCATCAGGTACTGGCCCAGCGCGTGGTTGGGCTCCTTCTCCTCGTCGAGGACGGCACCGACAAAGTCGGACGTGCGGTCCAGCAGGTCCAGGGTCTGCTCGATGCTGCGGGCGAGGGCCTCGACATCGGTAACGACGGGCGCCGAGCGCGACTCGAGGTTGGCGGGGGTGGTGGCAGCAGCAACAGCCTCGAGGGCCGAGCGGTCGGCATCGCCGTACAGAAGGCGGTGGGGCACCTCGGCGAAGAAGCAAGAGTCGGCGGCGCGGTCGGGGCTGGCGGCGACGGGCGACGAGACGTAGCAGCGAGTCTCAATGTCCTTGCCGGCCTCGGTGCTGATGGTCAGGTGGACGGCGGGGTAGGGGAAAGTGCCGGTTTCCGGGGCGGCAAAGAAATTCTGGATGAGGGCCGAGAAGGAGTTGAGCTCGTGCGATGTTGTGTACCAACCGAGCAGCGACTCGCGCGGCGACGCCTTGAGGGTCAAGGCCAGCATGTTCTTCTGGTACTCGACGTCGACCTCGACCTGATCGTCCGTCTCGGTGTGCGGGATGGCGAAGCACGAGCGCACCTCGGCCTCGAGGCCGTCCTCAGACCGGACACCAACAAGCGCGCCGATCACGCGGGTGGACTGCGTCGACGATGTCTCTCTCCGCACGGCATGGTCAAGGATGGAAACGATAGCCTAGGCGGGTTGGGAGTATAGTGTTAGAGATACAATAACGGCATGATATTGTGGTGAGGGAGTGACGCGGTAGAGAGATGAAGAGGACGACGACGACGATAGACAACATACCTGGGGTTGGATGGTGACGGTGATGGGTGCGACGTTGGCACTGAAGTTGGCCGACACAGCGGGCACGACGGGGCGCGCCAGGTGGAGGAACTGCTCCTTCTCGACAGCCATGATTGCGGATCGGGGGCCGGTACAGTGGGATATATCGAGGTTGAAGAAGGGGAAATGGGTAACAGAGAACGGGGGGGGGTTCGTCGGTGAGGGGCGGATTTGCCGACTTGGAAATGCCGATGCGTGAAAAAAAAATCGATGCGGGACGACGGGCGACGCGAATGACAATGATGAGCGTGACAATGACGCTTCTTGGGGCCGGAACGGGGGGTGAAAGGGTGTCGTTGGAGGGGTCGAGGGCGTCCCTTTTTTCGCTAACTGGCCGCTTTTGGACAGACGACGTTGGAAAATCGTGCAGAATTAATTTTGAGGGCATTCGCATTTGCTGGTGGGGTTTCTTGTGCGCGCTAAGATAAGGCCGATAAGGCAGATGTGGCGCAGATTGTGGCACTCTTTAACTTTTTTTTTTAAGGCAGGTGCCAATGAGGCTACAGGGGTCTGCCAGTCGCTACTGCCCATTTATATGAGAATGCGCCTAGGAGCTTAGAGCTTGTGAAGCATTTTCACTGCCGTTAAGGGGAGGTGCAAAACGACACAACAACAACAAAACTTCTCATACTCGTAACAAAACAGCACAAACACCAATCATGGGCCCTGGACCCAAATTTCGTGGCCGAGGCGGCCCGCGAGGAGGTGGCTCTCGAGGTGGTGCGCGAGGCGGTGGTATACGAGGCGGCGGCATGCGCGGTAACGATCGCGGCGGCCGTGGTGGTCGTGGCAGAGGTCGCGGCCGAGGAGCCAGAGGTCGTGGCCGGGCGGCCCGTTTTGACAGTTCTCGCCTTGCAGCACAAGAAGAGTGAGTCCCGTCTGATATATGTTCATTTCGCCATTGATTTATAAATATTCTCTGAGATAAAATCACCAAAAACTGACTTTATACAGCGTCGAGGAAGAAGAGTCTGAGCCCGAGTCCCCAAGTGAGGATGAGGTAGAATCAGAGGCCGAAGAGTCTGAGGAGGAATCTGAGTCTGAAAAGAAGAAGGAGGCGTACCGGACTCTTATGCAAAGCTTTGAGAGCCGTTCGGCTTCAGCGGCTGGTCCTGCGGCCAAACGGCGGAAGCTAGAGAATGGTGCCGTTGCAGAGCCAGAGGATGACGGCAGCGAGGAGGAAGAGGAGGATGGGGAGGACGAAGACGATGAAGAAAGTGGCAGTGACGACGGGGAGGGTGAGGAGGTGGGGGGCGAGGAAGTCGAGGGCAAGGACGTCGACTACATGGACGAGGACGACGATGACGCCGAAGAAGACCTCGGTCTCGACGAAGACGATGATGATGACGAGCAGGTTGACACCGCAGATCCCTTTGAGTCTCACTACTCGGCACCAGACCTTGGGGATGTCGAACTGCGGCTCGAGGCCATCCAGGGCGACAATTGGTCGACATCCAAGAGCAGAATCAACGACACGCGCCAAGTCTTTACTCTGCCCAAGACGGAAGCTGCAGACTTGTTCACTGCGCCGGCGCCCGTCAAGAGCCCCCAACAGCTGAAACTCAAGAAGCGTCTAGCAGACATAAACAAGGCGTCATTCAGTCCAGACCAGCAGACAGTGGCGCCGCTTCTGTTCAAACTACTACGACACACTGTTCTGCGAGCGGAGTCCGCAGAACGGTGACGCTCTCCGAAAACTTGCCAGTCTCCACGCTGTCAACCATGTTTTCAAGTGAGTTTCTTTGTTTTGTCGAAACACTATGTTATCTTTGCATATTAACGACATAGAACTCGTGACCGGGTGCTCAAGAACAACGAAAAGCTGGCCAAGATTGCTCGAAAGAAGCAGGAGAGTGGTGCAGCGGAGGACAATGACGACTACGACGAGAACGACGAGTACCGCGACCAGGGCTACAACCGGCCCAAGGTGCTCATCCTCCTGCCCACCCGCCAATCCTGTGCCCGAATGGTCGACGCCATTTGCTCTGTCTACCAGCCTGAACAGCAAGAGAACCGCAAGCGGTTTGACGACACTTATGTAGACAAGAGCTCGACGATCCCCGAGGACCGGCCGGCGGACTTCCGCGACCTTTTTGAGGGCAACGATGACGACATGTTCCGCCTGGGCCTCAAATTCACGCGCAAGACTGTAAAGTACTTCTCGCAGTTCTACAACTCGGACATAATCCTGGCTAGCCCTCTCGGCCTTCGTATTGCTATGGGCTCTGAGGACACGCTGGCGACGTCGCTGGCCGAGTCCAAGCGCAAGGGCAAGCCCAAGACGGACTTTGACTTTCTGAGCTCGATCGAGGTGGTGCTCCTCGACCAGGCAGATGCACTCCTCATGCAGAACTGGGAGCACGTTGAGCACATTTTCAGCCACCTCAACCTTCTGCCGCGCGACAACAACGAGTACGACATTAGCCGTCTGCGCAGCTGGTACCTCGACGACCGCGCCAAGTACTTCCGCCAGACGGTCGTATTTTCGTCGGTGCACACGCCGGCTCTCTCTGAACTGTTCCGCCGCTTCTGCCACAACTGGGCGGGCCGCGTGCGCGTGCAGGCAGGCGAATACAAGGGCGTAGTTGGACGGATCGGCGTGCGCGGTGTCAAGCAGACATTCTCACGCTTTGAATCGCCCACTATTGAGGCTGAGCCCGACGCACGCTTCGACTACTTCACCAAGGCCGTGGTGCCGACACTCATTGCCAAGACGCGAACGGGTAGTGGCAGCACTGCAGCCAACCGCAGCACCGGCGTGCTGGTGTTTATCCCGTCGTACCTCGATTTTGTGCGCGTACGCAACTGGTTCGCAACCTCGGTGGCCGTGGCGAATGTGACGTTTGGCGCCATCTCCGAGTATGCGTCTGTTCCGGAAGCATCGCGGGCCATGTCCCATTTCCTCACCGGTCGCCACCGTGTGCTGCTCTACTCGGAGCGTGCACACCACTTCCGCCGCAATCAGATCAACGGTGTGCGCACGGTGATTCTGTACGGTCTGCCAGAGAACCCGACGTTCTACACCGAGATCACGGGTGGTTTCCTGGCCCGCAGCCAGCGCAGCCAGAAGCTCGAGCCTGGCCAGGGCACGGTGCGGGCCATGTTCTCGCAGTTTGATGCTTTCAAACTTGAGCGGATTGTGGGCAGTGCGAGTGTGGGCCAGATGCTGCGCGAGCGCAGCGATACCTTTGTCTTTGAAGAGGACAAGGGTCTGTGAGGGGTGGGGGTGAGAGGGCAAGGAGAGGTATACGGAGAAGAAGAGGGGGAAGAGATATAGACTGTATTTTCAGACCGCATCGCATTGGATCTACAAAAGCATATAGGCGTCCTGTCTTTGAATTTGCTGCCATTTTTTATACTTACTTTCATACAAGCTCTTTTGCAGGTACACATAATATAGAGATCATTTCATCAATATGGTGTTACTTTATATCTTACATGGTATATATAGAGTTAATGCTGTACACAGATACCGAGACCACACTCTCATTCTTTCGTCATATGTTTTCTCTTTTGTTTCGCTTTTGCCCGTCAGATCATCGCAACACGCCTCTAGGCATCGCTCCTGGTCCGTCGTCTTCTACCGCTTCTATAACGGCGGCGCCGGTGCCTGGCTCTCGGGATCACCAATCTCTTCAGTCAGCATCTTGGGGGTCTTCCGGCTGCCAACAGAACCGCTGCTCTTGTTAGGCTTCCAGTAGTCGTGTACGGGCTTGGCACGCTTCAGCTGCTCATCCGCTTCAGGTATACGCCGCGAGATAATGGGCTCCATATCGGCCATCTGCGCGCCAGCCTCGTCGAGACGGAGTTTCTGTGTCCTGCGGACCATGAGCTCAAACGCGTGCTCGCCGTCCTTGCGGTAGCGTATGGCCTTGTTGCGGTTGCGCTGGGTGATTTCCGAGTGCTCGCGGCCCAAGGCACGGTCGCGGGCGACAGTCGCGGCGGTCATGGCAAACCGCATGTCGTAGGGGCCGTCGACCAATTCGAGGATGGCCGAGGGGGCCTGGTCGTCCTTCTTGGGCTCGGTGCGCAGGACGCGGGTGTAGCCGCCCGGGCGGTCGGCGTAGCGAGTCTTGAGCTGGCCAAACAACTTGGGCATAAGAAGATGGGGGGTCTGCAAAACGGAAACGGAACATCAGCATTTGTCCAGCGTGTTGTTGAATCTCCCATAATTTGCTCGCTCTTGGGAGAGAAAACGCACGTAAAGAATGGCCTGGGCTTTCCGGCGTGTCTCTTCGTTGTCGCGCTTGGCCAGGGTGATCAGCTTCTCAGCGAGCCGCTGGGCCTCCTTGGCCTTGTGCCATGTTGTGTGTATTGACTCGTGCTTGACGAGAGACGTGACCAAATTCCGCAGCAGGGCCTGGCGATGTGCAGAGTCGCGGCTCAGATGCCGGTATTTGACCAGACCACCGGCCATGGCGACGGTCGGAAGTGGGGGTGTTGGGGGTGTCGGGGTGTCGGTTGTCGTCTCAGGCGGTGTCGGGATGGTCCTACAAACGCAATTGGCGTCGTGTGCGAGGAGGGGGGTGTGGTGCGCAAAAAGGGTTCGTCGTCGAAGATCTCGTGAGAATTGGAGGTTCAAGCTAGTGGAGCACTTTTGGCATCTCGAACTTTTTCTCCCACCACTGAAAGCGGAGATCACGTGCGGATGTGTCGCTTCTCTCGCTTCTCGTCCGTTGGCTGTTCGTTCCTGCCAAAATTGTGGATCGGGAATTGCCGCGTGCCTTCCCTGTTTCCGTACTCCGTACCTGCGCGTAGTAATAAAGAGCAGCTAATCATGCGCTGATCCTCCTGCCCAGACAGCGACTCTACAGCGGATTTAGTCCCCGTAGAACGCTGCAGGTACAGCTGCGCCGCCTGGAAAATAGCGCATGTACCGTGGCCCGAAAGCTCACTTTGGCGGAATCCCCTGGAAAGCGAAATTCTTCCAATTCTCGTTTCGTCACCAGAACAAATAAAGAACGATCGCGACAGGCAGTCAATTGGGCCACCAAACTCGTGACAAAAGCAGACGACACGACACGGTACCCCTCTCCAGCCGATACATTTCTTTTCTCCCATCGTCAGCGTCACCTCACAGCCCACCGGAGCCATGGGCTTCACCACAGGATTTGTGCGTCGGTGCCTCACGCGCTCAACTCTATTCGGCTCATGCCAAACTCTTGACTAACTAACTCTTCAGACGGGTGGCGTCACGCTCACGCTCTCGGTCGCCTACCTCACGGTCCTCGCACACCAACGCAACCGCCAGCGGCAGTGCGACATCCTGCGCGCCAACACCAGCGTCCTGCGCGCGCTCGCCCTCGCCGACCCGATCACGGCCGCCCGCCTGGCCACGCCCCAAGCCGCCGAGACCCCCGCCGGCCTTTCGGCTGCTGCCGCCGCACAGGAGTTCTACTACCCGTCGAAGCCGGAGACGCCGCGGCAGCCACGGTCGTCCTTTGTGGAGGAGCTGAAGACGCGGTGGAACACAGAGATTGAGGGTGCTGTGCGGAAAGTGCAGACGACCGACTGGGTCGAGGTGCGCGAGAACGCCGAGGGCCAGCTGGGCCAGCTCTGGCGGCAGGCATTTGGCGGCGAGGAGCCCGCGGCCACAGCAGCAGCAGCCACGGCTGCCGTGAGGGAACGTGCGGCCGCGGTCACAGAGACCGTCAAGGCCGAGGCCAAGGGCTTGCAGAAGGCGGCCATTGCACATGCCAACGAGGCGGCGGCAGCGGCCAAGAACGTGGCCAATCGCGCCGTCGACAAGGGCCGGGAGGTGCTGGCCGCTGAGACGAGCAAGGCCCAGACTGCCGCTGCTCAGGCAACGGACAAGACGTCGGAAGTGGAAATTGCGCTGCAGCAGCGGTATACGGGTGCCGTTGAGGAAGCGCGGATGAAGAAGAGCGTGGGCGAGCTGCTGGACGAGCGCTACAGGCACACGGCATGAGTGTGTGAAGGCGCAGGTTGTCTGGCTGTATGTATGATCTGTAAGGATATGTAATTGGGCAGGGGCAAAAAGGGCTAGACGAGGACGGCATGCATTTTCCTACGCTTTCCTGCGTTTCTCATTCATTTTAATGGTCATAGTGCATGGCATAGAGACTCCTGTACAGAATAATATATCTCATTTGTTTTGTTCACGTTGTTGTCGCCAGTTGTGGTGCACCGTGTCGTCGTCTTGTCGTCGTCTAGTCGTCTTGTCGTGGCCCGCTTACGTGCATATATGTCACTTTCCCATGTATGCGACAAACCGCATTTCATAGCCGGAAAAACGAACACTGTCTGGCTGTAATACACTCTGGGGCAGCCGCTCCACTATAGCTGCCGTTGGCCAATCAGCGTCACGCCTTTTCTGACCAACGCCAGAGGCGACAAAAGCCGCAAAAACCTCCTCCGTACCGTACCGCCTCCCAAGCACCAAGAGGGCACCTTTTTCCTCCTCCCGAGGAATTATCATCACTTTTTGCAGCCCCCAGTCCGCCCAGTCGCCCACGCCCGCCCATTGTCCCGGACACAACCCCATCGCGATACACAGACACGACCGACATACCCTGCGACCGTGTCGACCCTGTTCAATTGATTGATTGCGACGACAGCCGAACCGGCGACCCGAGAATCAAGACGAGGAAAAGCGAAGAGGACAGCGACCGCCTCTTTTTGTGTTTTCCTGCAATTCCTGCGGCCTTCGCCACACCTCTCGAAACCCCCTCCCCCTTGGCCTCACCGGCCAACGACACGCGATCTTTCCCTCCTCTCCTCTCAACCATCACATCCCACAACCATGTCTGCCTCTCTACGGACAAGGGCCACAGCAATGCTGCGAGGTTCGTCTTATCCCACATCGCGATCGACATACTCTTTTTTCGTCCTCCCTCCCTCGATGCCCCCTTTCCATTGGCCCGCTGCCCACGCGACATATCGATATGCATATGGCCGTGGACACACATCTACATCGTCCCAGCTGCTCTCTCTTGTTTTTGATGCTCGTCTGTCTTGTACTAACTCCTCGCAGCCAAGCCAATGCCCTTTGCTACCAGCACGACCGCTCTGGTCCCCTTCCGCGCCACCCCGGCCGCCACCTCCCTTCACACGACCTTCCTGTCCAGTGCGCCGCTCTCCTCGTCCGCACGCCAGAACAATGCCGCCGCCGTCGAGCAGCACCACTCACACGGCGCCACCGGCCTCGCTCGCCGTGAACGGAAAGAGGTGCCCCTGCCCAGCCAGGAAGGCACCAAAGGTCTCGTCCAATACGCACTGTAGGTTCTGCCGCCGTTGTGACCCCTATTTCTTTTTGCATTTCACTGACAACGCAGAACCACCCTCGACATTATCGCCAACTGGGGCCGCCAGTCGTCCTTCTGGCCCATGACGTTCGGTCTCGCCTGCTGCGCCGTCGAGATGATGCACCTCTCCACCCCGCGTTACGACCAGGATCGCTACGGTATCATTTTCCGTGCCTCGCCTCGCCAGTCCGACGTCATGATTGTCGCCGGCACTCTCACCAACAAGATGGCTCCCGCCCTGCGCCAGGTCTACGATCAGATGCCTGAGCCCCGCTGGGTCATCAGCATGGGCTCCTGTGCCAACGGTGGTGGCTACTACCACTACAGCTACTCCGTTGTCCGCGGCTGCGACCGTGTCGTCCCGTCGACGTCTACGTCCCCGGCTGCCCGCCCACCAGCGAGGCCCTCATGTACGGCGTCTTCCAGCTCATGCGGAAGCAGCGGAAGACCAAGATCACCCGCATGTGGTACCGGAAGTAGATGGCAACGAGTCACTCTTTTGGCGTCATTGTTTTTTTTTCTTGTTCCAGGTCCAAGTTGGCCGAGATGGCTGCTGAATGGGACTGCGTGGTCCTCCGTCTAGACTGCTTACTCGGGTGGGAAAAAAATGACATAAAAAAATATCCAGAAAATTATATCGATGGGGCTATTGATAGACGGGGGGGACGGTGCTGGCAAGGCTCTCATTGCCCGGTCATTCTTCTTAAATTGCTGCTGGTTTTTTTCCCTTTTTTGCCTCTTGTTTCCTTTGTTTTCCACGCATTGCACTCTTATTTCCACCCCCCATATTTCACATCCTTTCATATTACATAACTGTACATATATTCTCGGCCCTGTTACGCCCAAGAGAAGACGAACAACAAAAGATAAAAAATCAATAAAGACTTGAAACTAAATAGGCGCTGCGGACTAAGATGTTCACGAGATGGCCACATGGCCAGAGCCGTAATGGAGCCGACTGTAGTTTTGTCAATGTGACCTACCAAGTCACAACAATCACTAACATAAGGAAGGAGCCAGCATATACTGCTGAACGATGGATGTAATTATTTGGGGGGGCAACGGAGTGTAGATGGGGCGTTTGATGCGAGCTTTATACAACTAAATACTTGATAAAATGAGGAAAACATGATAAGAGACTGTTTCGACTAGGCCGCCCATACTGTGCAACACAAACGTAAGGAAAAGAAAAGGACAAGGAAAAAAAAGGCAAATTGACAAACGGACCAGTGACAGATTCCAAACTTGTGCTGCATATCGTCCATAAACGAGACTCTGACCACGACAGTATGTATTGATGCTTCCATTCGTTATAGGCGGACATGAATGAACTCGTAGAAAGATAGAGATAGAAATAAAAGTCAGAAACACCCGAGTTGGTGCAGCGGTGCAGCGATGCAAGAGGGAGAGAGAGCGGGGGGGGGGCGCAAAGAACAGATTCAGAAATCAAAAAGGCACAAACAACAGCCAACACGCAAGTATGATAAAGTGACAGGAGGAAGTGGGCCCAAGGAAAGACGTGCAAGGTACAGGCAGGTAAGATCAAAAACAAAAAGGCGATATGATAAATAGCGTACCTGTCGACGAGCCCACCAGGAACAGTGAGATTTGCCAGGACGAGAAAATGAAAGAGAAAGCAAAATGGCAAGATCTACTCCTGTCCAAAGCCCATCGTCTCTTCAACAGCGATGGTCATCTTGCCCTGAAGCGTCTCCAAGGTCTTGTAAGGAGGGAGATCCAAGCGGTTGAAACTGTAGTCACATTAGAAGAGTTCAAAGTTCGATAACAAAGAAATAGAAGTAGACAAAAAAGGGGGACGGGAGGGAGCATACCATGTGTGGGCCTTGGGCAAGTTGATAATATCACCCGCTTTTTCAATCGTAAAGCGTCTTGGGCCGTCGCTGCCCTGCAAATCCTTGAAGCCGTTGACCGGGATACGCGAGGTGCCTGTCGTGAACTGCAGCAGACGCGATTTTTTGCTCACCATCCCACGAGCGCACTGTCTGCCAGAAGAATTGGATAACCTCGTCGGACTCCGTGTAGCCACGGTAGTCGGTGTGCTTCTTCCAGTCGTCGACATCAATCTCAGCGATACCACCAATCAACAGCTCCAACTCGCGCTCGTCGAAAACGTTGATCAGATCCTGCGGAATAAGTTCATTGAAGCCTTCCCGGAACGACTGGAATTGCTCCGAGATGCGCTTCTCAATACGCCACTTCACCATCAGATCGACGTACTCCTTCTTATTCTCGTTGGTCACCTCTATGTCCCGGCCACCGGGGATGAGATCCTCAACCGTCAGGACACCGAAACGCTCGTCTTCCGTGGAGAAGGTCTGCTCCAAGATACCGCCGGAAATGTCGTTGTCCAAGATCCACTGCAGTGAACGGTGGAAGTCGGCATCGACACCCTCCATGTCAGCGAGAACGACCATCTTGCCCAGCACCATCTTGTACAGGGCACCAATGAAGAAGGCGTCGAGGAAACGGCGATGGAAGATAGCCAAGCCGACAACACGTCCGATAAACTTGAAGTAGTTGAGATGCTCGGGGTTGATGCCCGAGTGGGGGTTGATCTGCAGAGTGTAGTTGTCGTGCGCAGAGTACTCGAACAAACAGTAGAAGGGGTTAAACATCTCGTGCGACAGGAGGAAGAAGAACTCGCGAGAAAGGCCACCGTAGTCCAGACCGTCTTCGCCGTCAAACTTGATCATGAGGCGCTTCTTCAAGTCGTGGGGGGTCTGGCGAGTGATCTCCGCAAACGAGTCCTCAAAGATGTGCGAACGGCGCACCTTGATGTGGCACTGACCCGAAAGGATGCGCATGGCAGGCTGTGAGCGGAAGTAGATCAGCTTCCTCCGGAAATCACGCTTGTACTGAGGCACATTTTGATCGAGCGACGAGGGCAGGCGCGGGTCGTCCCAGGTAGTCGTCTTGGTGTTGTGGTCAACGAAGTACACACGAGCAGTATTAGTGAGACGCATTTCCCAACCACTGGGCAGCGGACCAAGCTGGGATACTGGCTGCTGCTGAATGACACCGTTGGAGCTGTTCTGGCCACCATACATGCGGATGTACTGCTGCCGGCGGGGATCAACCCAGGTCGTGGTGCGGGTGTTGTGGTCCACAAAGTACGCTCTGCCTTCAGGAGTCCATCTCTGCTCCCAGCCGGGCGGAAGCTCACCAGTGCCAGGGCTGGTAGCTCCAGTGTGCATCACAGTACCGGAACCAGGAGGGGCGGATGCGGACGCTGCTGCCGCCACTGCCTGTTGTTGTTGCTGCACATGGTCTTGCTGGAGCGTAGGCGAGCTGGTACCCGTGCGATCCTCGGGAAGAGTACGGTTTTGGTGGCGCTGGCGCTCGACTTGCGTGGCCGCTTCCTGGTTGCTTCTGTCCACAGCTCCGTTCGCGGTGGGGCGTGTCCAGCTTGTCGAGCGGGTGTTATGGTCAACGTAATACTGCCGACCCAGGTTGTCTTCACGACGCTCCCAACCAGGAGGTAGGCGGCCGAGGTGGTCCTCGAAGGGGCTCATAGTGCTCGTAGTACGGGTGTGGGATCCACCCGAAGCACCGCCCGTGGACGAGGCTGCCACGGAGGGAGGAGCACCGGCCGGCGGCGCTGCGGAAGATGTGGAAGCGGGTGTCGAGCTGCTTGCACCGGTGTTGGGTGCAACAAGGCTGGCAGGACGGATGGGAAGGGCAGTGGAGTTGTTGGCGTTCGGCGACGCCCCATTCACAGAACCAGACATGGCAGATGTTGGCCGGTCATGTGTACGAGCACTGGAGGCAGCAAGCGATGAGCTGTTGACAGATGTGCGGCTGGATCCAGGCGTCGCTGCTGCTGCGGCTGAAAGGGACGAGGACTGCTGCGCGTTCTGTTGAGGTGGCTGATGCTGGCGAGGGGGCGATGTCAGGTCGGTCGATAGGTTGAGGATCAGTTTTCCATGAACAACGAGGTTATCCGTCGACTTTTTCAAATCGGGCGCAAGCATCTGGTCTGTTGAGGAGAATAGCAGAAATTTGGGTTAGACATCGGAAAGAATGGTAGGCGGGGAAATGGGCACAAAACCAGTTTGGTGGTTTGGCGCGAGTTAAGCTTCTGCTCACCATCTGATTCAGCCAACAACTCGACAGAGTCACCAACACGAATGTTCACGACGCCCAAGAAGCCCTGGTCCTTCTTCTTAAACTTGCGCTGGTCGAAAACCTGGACGGCGAGTATACTGTCTTCGTTCACGCGGCTAGAGGTGAGAATCATCAAAGGTCAGCACAATGAGATTGACACTTCGCAGGGACGATGGGGTTCGGACACGCACAAGTCAAAGCTCTCGTTCCAGTAAGGATTGAGCGTTCTCTTAGAAACAGCAGTTGTCTTCGTCTGTTCGCTGTTGATGGTTGCGACGGCGAAGGGGTCCGGAAAGCCTACAGAGAGAGGAGAAAACACATTGTCAGTAGAATTCGAAAAAGAGCAACCGTGAAACACATACGACTGTGCGAAGAAGCCATTTGAAAACTTACGGAATACATCACGCTTATACAAACCATCGGCCGCGATGACTAAAGAAATTTAGGTGGTCAGTACTCGGTACATACGTACTCGGTACACACGAGGCAGAGAATAACATCAGCGCGGGGTGCGCTATAAGCTTTGGATGAATACTGGCGATGATGTTGCCGTAGGTGAAAGGTACGTACTCGTGACGCGAAGATTGGGCTGGCTATAAATTGAACAAAAGGTTAGCAGTCAGTCAACAATTTCGTCAAAGAGTGATGGGCTTCCGTCTTCGTCTTCTTCCTCGCAGCCAGACATCGGCAGGCGCCCGATAGTGGCGTGGCTGTGGGCAAGGCTGATCGAGAGAAGACCCCACGAAGAAGCAAAAGGTTGGACTCACGCAGGAAGCCCGTCGTCCATCCGGCTGTTGGCCATGACGAGACTTGGCGTGGAAGATGCAATCGATGCACCTCGTGTGGATAGAAAAACGTCGGTCAAATCGAAAGGGAGGGGGCAGGGCTATGTAGTTTCGATTGGAAATGGCTGAGAAGCCAGAAACGATGATTGTTCGACGTCGGCGGCAGGCGGCAGGCGGCAGCTCAGGGGTCGACAATGCTAGAGAGCAAGTTGATACGCCGGCGAGGCGTGTGTGTGTGTGTGTGTGTCGGAAGAATGGATGAGTGATGCAGGGCGCAGACGACGGGAGGCCGCTGGGAAAGAGAGTAAGATGCGGTGGAAAGCGGAGAAAGTTCAGAGAGTGGCAGGACGTACTCCGTAGTGATAGGCAGCGAACAAAGGCGCTCTGTAGGTGTATTCCCCCACTTTCTGCAGGACGCTGTCCAAAAGCCGTTGCAAGTCGGAGTCAGATCGTCGCACTGTGCAGACGCAAAAGGCAAACGCAGGAAAGATGTTTATGGCAAACTTGAAACTTCAAAAAAGTTGAAAGATTCAAAACCAATATGGCGGCGAGAAGAGTTCGATTCGCAATTTTTTCGTGCCAGTTAACGGCGATTCAAGGACCAAGCACGCAGTAGAGGTGTGTCGGCGGGAGGCGTGTGTGGGTACTGGCAGGTAGAGGGTACTGATAGCGTTGAGGCTGTGCTATTGTCCAGACCTGCGCCTCCTGTGGGCAGAATATAAGACGTCGGGTGCCCGGCGATCTGGATTATGTCGTACGAGTGACAACGCTGCTGTGTCTGAAAAACAGGGCCAGGAAAGACGAAAGGCTCACTGAAGAGCAATTGAAAGAAAAAGTATTCAGGGGCGAGAGTCGATGGGCTGTGGTGAGTGGCAAATGGGGCGAGGGCCTGGGGCGAGCGATCAACGGAGCTCACGGGCGGCTAGCCGGACAGTGACGAGCAGCCGAGACAGGGCAAGAGAAGCTCGGAAAACGAAAAAGAAAAACGCGAGGTTGAGCAATGAAATATATACTGAAAATATCGAAGATGAAGCCGTGAATAATGACAGTCAAGATCACCAGGTTCGGCGTCGAGGGTGCTCAACACGAGACTGGACAAGATGGTGCAAGGAATGATGACAAAGGCGACAAACAACAAGGGCGCATGTCAACGTAGGGGCAAGAAGCTGGTGCAGAACAAAAAGACAAAAACGACGCCTCGAGAGGTGTGCGTCGAAGATGGATGCACCTTCGAGTCAATAAAGCACCCAAGAGAAGCGGAGAACAGAAAAGACTCCAGTTGGCCACCACGGCAAAACGCAGGAGCACAGAGCCAGACTAAGCAGGAAAGAGCAAAGGGCGCAATCGTCAAACGGTGAACACAGGGGACACCAAGAACTTTCAGACGGAAGGCGGCGCCGGGATCGAAGGGCGCAAAGTAGCCGTGATATGCCCTCGTAGGGCAAGAACGACCAAGTGTGAAACCAAAGAAGAAAAAAGAGGGGCAAGTGCGGGATAGCGCGAATAGGACACGCAGCAGGCCACGCAGCTCAGTAAGAGAGTTCTCATATTTTGTATGGCCGGGCTGGAACACTGAGGGGCACTGGGGCAGTCTTGAGTTTGAGGACCATACCCAGATGTCAGACAAGACTGTACGGGCGCTCCGGTGAGCTTCACACAGTGCCAAAATGCCCAAACGACACGTTTGGATCCATCCATCGATACGCTGTGGGAGAACGCCAGCCGGGCAAGCGCAAGGTACTGGAAAGGAGGGGCACGCGACTGCCATCAGAGCCTATTTTTGTCACCCAAGCGCCCATTACAACGCTTCGTGCCTTCCGTTTCCAGAGGCTACCAACAAAGGACAAGCAAGAGCGAACTGCAATGAAGAACATGGGAACGTGTGCCGCAATTAGAAGGAAGCACGAAATAGGGAAGCAAAAACAATATACTGCACAACGCCAGGTAGCTCGCAGCCCTGTGGCATGCCTCGCAGGGCTTACAAATGGGTCGTTGCAAACCACTCTTCGTACAGAGCAAGATCGTCGCCCACTGCCAATGGGAAATTAGATTGATAATCTTGACTGACAAACGCATGGGAAAGCATACAAGGACATGCGAGGCTCTTGAGGGTGACAATGAATTGTAAAGGGCGCGGAATTATCAAGAGAATTGCAAAATTCGGGCAAATGACTTGAGTCTCGTCATTATTTCCCCCGTCCTATTTTTTTAGTTCTTCTCCTTCCAGGATATTCTATTCGTATCATACAAAGCCGAAAAGAAGCGCAGCAACGGTACGACCTGCCGTAGTAGCGTGGCGCGTGGGAAGAGAAACAAAGCATCGCAAACAAACAAGTGACAAATGATTGAAGACCTCCGCGAAGCACGAACGTGGCGCCGCATCCCAACGAGTCTCTCTAAAAGCCGTGTTCAAGTAAGACGACGCCACGCTCATATGCGCTCACTCTCCGTCTGAGTCGGGGGCAAAGGTCTAATACGGGGCAAAGCCACCCCGGCCACGGCCCCGGTAGCCGCCACGGTACCCGCCACGAGGGTTGAAGCCACCGCGACCACCGAAGAAACCCGGCCACGCGGGAAACCGCCTCTGCCGCGGCCACGGCTCATGCCTGGGACGTTTGTCCGCTTCGGAACAACCTAGGTGGTATTGGTCAGTTGGGTATCCAAGAAAAAAATATGCGCGGGAAAGAGTGCTCACCTTAATGTTCCGTCCCTTAAAAACGCTCTCGTTCAGAACCAGCGCCTGGGCGACCAGGCTGGGCTCAGAGAACTCAACGTACGCATATCTGCACGGGTGTTAGTATCCACGTTGGCCCATTGATAGTCCCGTCAACTCTGCATGAGCAACTCACCCCTTCGGCTGGCCGGTAAACTTGTCCAAAAGGATGGTCACCCGGTTGATGGAGCCGCAGCTCTGGAAGTGTGCCTGGATCTCCTCGGGCGACGCAGAGTAGTCAACGTTGCCGACAAAGATACTCCGCGAGTCAATGTCCTCCTTGTTCTCTGTAATCTCCTGGCTCTGGTGGTTGAGGTCCTTTTGCATCTCGCGGAGCTTGGCAGCCTCCTCTTCCATCTCGGCCACGCGGCGCTTCATGTCCGAAATCTCCGCCTATCAAACCCCCTTTTGTCAGGATATTTTCTCTATTTTATCTTTTGTTTTTCATGTTTTTTGCAACGCCCCCATCCAAGGAAGCTGTTTCCTCCTCTTCACCGCGGTAGTGTTGTTCTCACCTCGTCGTTGCCGGCCACTTCATCGTTACCGCTGACGTCAAACGACTTGTCGACCGACTCGGTCGTCGGCTCCTCTGTCTTTGTGGTGTCTGCCATGTTGTCTTGGGTGTGGGGGAAAAGGTGGTTGTAGTTTCGCGCCGTGCGTTCGTTACGTTAACCTTGGCGCAAGGTAACAATCGGCTCTGGGGATAGAGCAGATGGAGTAGGTACCGTTCGGTGCAGATAATGATGGTTCGTTTGACCGAATGTCTGTTGTAGAGAGAGGTTAGAATCAAAGGAGAGAATGCTCGGAAAATAAAAGCGAGAAGGCAGCCATTTCCCATGGAAAGGTAGCTTCCCAGAAAGCTAGATGAAGCCGGGCCAGATAAAGTCCAAAGAAGGGAAGATCTGCTGCGTCGGTGCGCTGGCCAACAGGCCAGCCCAAGACGCGGCAGGGTGGCAGCTTGGGCAAATCCGTTTTCGTCACAAAGGAGCCGATGCAGTGATGCCCGGAAAAGCTCCCTTGCGAGGGCGGCAGATTGGCGAAATGCAAGCTCCAGTGCGGCCTGGCGTGCTGTCGCTTCTCGACAAAAGTGGATAGATGACAGGTGGAGGAGTACTCACGAGAAGATGACGCAGCTACAGGTCCAAAAGATAGGCAGAATGGGCTTGGGTCGTCGACGATGGTTGCGGGAAGAGTTTCGGCGAGCGACATACAGTAGGTTACGACAACCAAAATCTTATGGCGCCGCGGTACACAGGCTCGACAGGCTGGACGCGGTTGCGATAAGATAAGAGGTCACGTGAAGCTCTGTTGACAGGTCGTCGATGCCTCATCGAGCATTATCAACTTGATCACTGGCGTTTTTTTTTTTTGGCATTTGCTTTTTGTGTTTATATCAACAGAGGATGGCGTTTTATTTTGTATATTTATTTCGAATATTATGCGTTATTATGATTTTCGCTAGAATTTACTGCTGACACCTGAGTTGTCATATTTCTGTAACAGTACCTATTGATTTTTTTCATTTATAATTTTCCGATTGATGGAGCTTTACCAGAACCCCAATCACAGAAAAAGAAAGAAAGAAGAGAGAAAGAGTAATACAATAAAAAAACAGGACAGATGAGGGGCTCTCACTACTTCGAAGAGTCCTGACAAATTTCTTCATCTATTTCTTTAGTGGCTACGAGGTCGTCTTCCAGACAGCGATGATTCAACCAAATATGGAGCACAAACCACTCGCCAGATGCGAGAAGGCTGTCTTTCCATCTAGCTTATTGTGTGCTCACGCATCTATTATCATTATAAATTCTCGAGGAGCCTTTGAAATTTGTGGCGGTTGCGTTCTACATGAGACGCGCTGTCTGTAAGAAATGCGGGTGAGACGAGACTCAGAACGCCCATGACGTAACCTGTACAGCATGCTGTTTCGCCAGCCTTCCAGCATCGTTTCAGGCGCGATTTAGGCATTAAAGGTTATGCTCAATGCCTCCTTTCCAAAGAGCGACTCAGGCTCACCCAAGCAGGACCAGGAAGGAGCAGCATTTGGAAGGAGCTATCTGCTAGCTCCCGTGGCTGACGGTGAATTAGCTGGTCTGGCAGGCGCGACAGGCCACCTGGTCACGGCCTGTACCTGGGACCTGCCGGGCTGCCCCGCAACAGCAACGTGCCCCTCTCCAGGTTAACACCCCCCTTTTCTGGCACTGTAGGAAGATACGCAGTACTACTTGGGGCGCCTCTCTCTGTGGCGAAGCTTTAACGTCGGAGCTTCTGGCGACAAGCACGCAGGCAGCAATTCTTCACTTCTTTTAAAACCTTATTTTTTGGCAAATCCAATTCCTTATTGATCGACTCGGACTATCTTGGCGATCAATTGACAAAACGACGCTTTACGGCGACACTCACTGGAGAGAAGACTATCAAAGACCTCAAGCTCGAACTCAGCATCACATAGACGCAGAAATGGCCTCCATTACCGTTGACCGGATTCTGGCGGCAGCTCCAGTCACGCTCCGTGGCCAGCCGACACCTCTCTCTGCCGATTCCAAGGGCCAGCGCATAGCATACGCGGTGAGTGTTTGCCCGGTGCTTGACGTGCAACGTTGAGGAGACAAAGGCGAGCTGTTACGAAGTCGCTGGGATGTGAAGCTAACCCCCCCCCCCCCCCCAACACAGTCCGGCAAGTCTATTTTTATCCGGTCGATCGATAACCCGGCAGAGTGCAAGCAGTACACGGGCCACACGGCCGCGACGACCGTGGCGCGGTTCTCGCCATCGGGCTTCTACATTGCCAGCGGTGACGTGTCCGGCAAGGTGCGCGTGTGGGATGCCGTGGAGGCCGTCAACACCAAGGGCGAGTACGCCATCATTTCGGGGCGCATCAACGATGTGGCGTGGGATGGCGACAGCCAGCGCATCATTGCGGTGGGCGACGGCCGCGAGCGGTTCGGCCACTGCATTACGGCCGACAGCGGCAACAGTGTGGGCGAGGTGAGCGGCCACAGCAAGGTGGCCAATGCGGTGGCACTGCGCCAACAGCGGCCTCTGCGGGCGGCCACGGTGTCCGACGACGGTGCCATGTGCTTCCTGCATGGCGCACCGTTCAAGTTCAACTCCAAGGCCGACGGCCTGCACAAGGGTTTTGTGTTTGGGACGGCTTTTTCGCCGCGGCAGCACGCTCGTAACGGTGGGCGCTGACCGGCGCATCCAGCTGTACGACGGCAAGACGGGCGAGCCGACGACGACGGTCGGCAGCGGCGACGATGCGCACACGGGCAGTATTTTTGCTGTCAGCTGGTCCTCCGACTCGAAGCGCATTGTGACGGCGAGCGCTGACCAGACGGTCCGTGTGTGGGACACGCAGTCGGGCAAGTTGCTGCAGACGTGGCGGCTGGGTGGCTCGTCGTCAGTGGCGAGCGTCCCTGACCAACAGGTTGGTGTTGTCTGGCCTGCCGGCCGCAGCGACGACCTGATTATCAGCATCAGTCTCAGCGGTGACATCAACTACCTCAAATTTGGCCAGGACACACCTATTCGGGTGGTGTACGGCCACAATAAGTCAATCACGGCGCTGGGCGTCGAGTCGGACGGCAAGGGCCAAGGCCTGTGGACGGGCAGTTTCGACGGCCGTGTGTGCCACTGGGATCTGGCCAAGGGTGAGGCGCAGGCGGTGGACGGCCAGGCGCACACGAACCAGGTGACGCAGTTTGCCTCTCTGGCCAGCCAGGGCCAGACGTACAGTGTGGGCTGGGACGACACGCTGCGCATTGTGGACGAGGGCGCACGCACATTCACGGGTTCCGATGGCATCAAGCTGAGCGGCCAACCCAAGGGTATTGCATCGGTCGGCGGATACTGGGCACGTGTTTGTGGCGCTGGCATCGGGCAAGATTGCCATCTACCTCAAGGGCCAGCTGGTGGGCGAGGTGCCGACGGCCGACTACACACCGACGGCTATTGCGGCTAGTGGATCGTTTGTGGCGGTCGGCAGCAGCCCCGAGCCGGTCGTTTACGTGTACAAGCTGGACGGCAGCAGCTCGCTGAAGCTGGCCGAGACGCTGAAGAACTCGACATCGGCCATCTCAGCACTGTCTTTTTCCAAGGACGGTAAGTACCTGGCAGCCGGTAACTCGAGCGGCAAGATCGTGGCGTACGAGACAGGCTCGTGGAAGGTGGCGACGGACCGGTGGTCGGCACACACGGCGCGCGTTACGACGATTGCCTGGAACGACGCGGCGACACACGCGGCCAGTGGTGGTCTCGATACGAATGTTTTTGTGTGGAGCCTGGCGAAGCCGGGTAGCCGTGTTAAAGCTCTGAATGCGCACAAGGACGGCGTGAGCGGTGTGGCATGGGTTGAGGGCAGCTCAAGGGTGGCAAGCGCTGGCGTTGATGCGGCCCTGAAGATCTGGAACGTCTCGGGGCTGCAGTAGGGATTCCTTCACGGAGAGCAAGTTTACTTTGATGGACAAGAGATAGAGCGTTATATTAGAGTGCAAACTGTAGTGGATTGAACTATACGAGTACAAAGAAAAGAAAAGTTCATTCTCGCTAGAGTGAGAGGAACTCGCAGAACGGCCTTCTGCCGTCTCTTTCATACAGGGTATACTACTGTTAATAAAGACACGAAGAAAGAAAAAAAAGATACGAGCTCCCCGTAACGCCAAACCCATCTAACGCCCATATACTGCCCGAAATAAGAAGTAGACAACTTTTCTAGTCTAGATGCAGCAAATTTGGCTCTGTTGATGCCGTGCCTGGGTCCTGCCCGGCGTATATGGCAGCCCAGTCAAAGAGGCCGCTTCTCTCGCCCTCGGCCGTGGGAAACGCCGGTTCTTGGTATGGAGGCAGGCCTCGAATTGAGTCTTTGTCAAAGTTTCTTGGAGCTCTTGCGACGGCATCACACAAGTGTCTGTAGGTTAGTATTACACGGTAGAAATAGCAGGGTCGCGTTGGACTTACCCTAGCTCGCCCCGAATGGCCCAGCCAGCATCGTGAACTGCGTCGGCCAATTCGGCCTGGTGGTTTCCGAGCAGGTCGGGTTCGCGACGACAATCAGTGGCACGTCGCACCGCACGGCGTCCAAGATGGAACCAGAGCCAGCATGGGAGATCATAGCTCCCGGAAGTCGTCGTTTCGTCTTGCTCAGTTCGCCACGGCAGGGCAACATCATAGAGTGCATGTCGGTAGTGTAAGATATGATTTTGACGGAAGGCCAGCGTATCTTTTTGGCGCCGTCAGGAGTAGTTGCGTTTTGGCCCAAGGACTCAATTTCTTTGAGCGCCCATTCATGATCGGGCCCGGTCTGGACGATGAGCTCGTCGAAGCCCTTGGTGGCCAGACAGTCAAGAAATCGGGCTCGAGGACATCGCGCAGCAGCTTTATAAAACTGGCAGTCGCTCCAACAGTGATGAAGCATCGCCGACCCTCCGTCTTTACCGGCCCACCCTTGTCCATGACGGGCACGAAGTGAGCTGTGTTTTGTTTCCTTTCTGAGTTGTCAGTGCTCGTTGGTGATGTGGTTGTGCTATGACGATGTCCAGAACACAACGAAGATGGACCGAAATTTGCACCAAAAATACGCAGCTACTTACAAGATAAGTATATGATGGTAGAAAAGTGGATGTTCGAACCTCGTCGTCCAAGTGCAGCCCTACTGGTAATATTGAGAAGTGAGTTGAGTTGGCCAAAGGGCCAGAAGCTGTCGTGGTATTAGAGCTCCAGTAGCACGGGTGGGTCCTGCCATCCGAAGTCATTACATAATCATTGAGATGAGTGCGCTCCATACGAAAGAGGCTTAGCGCGCTTTCTCTCTCGACTCTTCGTGAGAAAAAAAACTAGTGCATTGCCGAAAAGGCACATCGAGACATTCGATCTTTTGACGACACTGCGACACGGAGCCGACACAGAGTCAATTGGGTGTTGTTTCCACGGATTCAATTGACGATATCGACCGACTGACTGGCACGACATGGCGAGCGCTTCCTCCCGGTCGCTGCAGCTCAGCGCGCGCCGCTGCTACGCGGCCGCCTCGACAAAGGCAACTCTCACCTTCTCCCCCTCGACGACGACCCTCTCCATATCTTCCAGCACACGAGCCACAGGGGCACTAGCACCGACGGCAGCACAGGCGGTGGGATGGGCACGATGTTTCTCGGGTACAGCCCTTCGCCGCGACGATGACCACGACACCTCGGGCCGTGGCAAGCGCCAGCTCGAGTCGAGGCCGACCGAGACGCAAAATACGGGACGGCGACCGCGGAAGCGCGTGTCCTTTGCCGACATCATTGCTCGTCGTAATCGGGGCGATGCTCAGAGATTCAGCTCCGAGGACATTATCTTTGGTGATCGGGCGCTTTCAGACATGCAGCGCTCACTGGCCCTAGCCGCCCGCCCAGACCGGAAGCTGAAGGACCAGTTTTGGAACGACTCTGAGGTGGAGCCGCAGATGGTTTTGCAGGAGGGCCCTGAGGACGAGGACGCCAGTGATGAGATGACGAGCATGGCCCACAGCAAGCTCAACGAGGTCCGCGACCAGCGCAACCTGGCACGTGTCATTGCATGGGAGATGCCGCTTCTGTCGAGTGAGTGGACTGCACGCAGCTTCTTTTTTGAACACACACACATATATGTGTATATATCTTGGTTCTTGTTTAGTGCTAACAAAAGACTTGAACAGAGTTTGCACAGCCGTTTGAGCCCCCAAACCAACAAGCAGCCCCTGCGTTTCCGCTACACCTCGTACATGGGTGAGTTCCACCCGGCCGAAAAGAAGGTCGTGGTCGAGTTCTGCCCGGCCGACTTAGACCTCACGCCGGTCCAGCAGAACAAACTCAAGAAGCTGGCCGGTGTGCGCTACAACCCGGAGACGGAGATTGTGCGCATCAGCTGCGAGCAGTTTGAACACCAGGCGCAGAACAAGCGCTACCTGGGCGACTTGGTCGACAGACTTATTGTCGAGGCAAAGGTATGTTGCGATATATCCCACGAACTGTTTTAGTTCATGTTCTGCAACACAAAGCTGGAACTGACACTTTTCTCTTCTCTCCTTTTTTCTTTTGCATAGGACCTACAGACACTTTCGAGGACATCCCGCTGGACACCCGCCACCACAAGTTTACGTCCAAGCCCAAGTTTCCCCGCGAATGGCGCATGACCGAGGAGCGCAAGAAGCAGCTCGAGGCCGTCCGCGCCGAGTCTTTCAAGCTGGACCAAAAGAGGGTCTCTGAGGGCACGCTTGTCGATGGCTCAGAGCGCATTGCGGCCGCCCTGGCCATTCCCGCACAGAGGGCCATGACCGGCCGGGTTGCTGAGTTCTCCCGGCTGCGGCCCGCTGGTCAGCAATCCTTCGGCAATAGAAGCTGAAACAAGGGCACACGAAAAACGAATGTGAGATGAGACGAGACAGGCGCAGGGCCGGCGCGCCGCGTGATTGGACAAGTTCCAGATGCAAATATGGAGTTTGTCTTGGACAGGCGGCCAGAACCGGCGCCAGCTGTACGAATATTATAGCAATTCATTACCATTGATCACCATTTACTACCAATTCTGGGGATTCTGGAGTGAACCTCGGCAGTGGAACCTCTCGAGCAAACGACACTTGTCGTCCGTTTCGAGCTGATATGCCAGCTAGGGCTAACTGCATCTCCCGCTATGAAGAGCATTTATCTGGCGGAACGGCTCATGTCTAGTGATTCTGCAAACAATGAGGCCAAATCTGGGACATTTGTTGGCTCTCAAACCCCTGTTTTAAGTTGTGATGCTTTGCTTGGCTCACCACTGTTAAATAATCGGCGTTGCTGTGCTAATGGCACCTACCGACGTCGTGCATCCCGCTGCTTCCCCTCTTTGCCCTCCTAGGCTGGAGCCGACTATCTTTGCATCTTCGTTTGTATTCTTTGTAAGATACATGCCCTCACAGGTTCATAGAGGCAGGTTCGTTCGCTTCTTCCGATGGGACGTTTATTACCCGACTTCCTGTCTCGAAACTGGGGGAAAGAGCGACTAGCGAGATTCCACCCGCCAGTTCCTCTTCTAGCGAGTGCCTCGGCAGCCTGTGAACTACTGTACTATCCCAACGGCTTGTGTGGGGTAGGAGCAACCCAGCTAGCTTCCGTATATCTGGCTCTCGCCTCTTTGCCTCTTGCCCTCTTCTCCTTCACCCCTTTCCCTTTGTCGCTGGTTCTCCATCGCACCTCCCTTCTCCATCTCGTTTGTTAATTCACGACTAGCATTCGTCCCACCCCTTTTCATCACAAAATCTCACCGGATTTCCATCGCTGGTTCGTTTAACACCTCCACACGCAAACACGCACATATTTTCCTCAAACTCCTGCACACGGACTGCCAATCTCACCCGCACCTTATCGGTTCCGTCAGCATTTTATTTTGATACAGCCACTTAAGGCCTGGAACAACCGCCTAGCGCGCGCTGCACTCCAAAACAACTTCGCTACCAAAACGGCATTTTCTAAGCTCCTTCAGCGAACACGGGCTGCACCGATCTCACATCTTGTCAGCATGGCGACCGAGAGCTTTGAAATACCGCCCTTTGAGGCCACTGCCCTCAAGGAGGTGCCGGTCAAGTGCGCCAGAGTTGCCAACACCTTCCGCACCAATCGCACCAAGGACCTGGAGTACCGCAAGGTGCAATTGCGCAAACTTTACTGGGCCACTGTCGATTACACGCCGCAGCTCAGCGAGGCCCTTCGTCGTGATCTCAACAAGTCTGCGTATGAGTCTCTGCTGACCGAGATTGACTTTGTTAAGAATGACTGTCTTTTTTTGCTGTCACAGATTGACAAGCTGGCTGCCGACGAGAAACTCCGCTCGCCGGACATCCCCATCTCCTTTTATGCCGCCGGCATGCGCACGCGCAAGGAACCATTGGGCGCCGTCTTGATTATCGGTGCCTACAACTACCCCGTCAACCTGCTGCTGTGCCCGCTGGTCGGCGCGATCGCTGCTGGCTGCACCGCTGTCGTCAAGCCGTCCGAGGTGGCGCCCAACGTCGCCATGGTTCTCAAGGAGATGATCGAGAAGACCCTGGACCCTGAGTCGTACCAGGTTGTCAACGGTGCCGTGCCCGAGACAACTGCTCTGCTCGATTTCCGCGACCCCGGTGAGCTGGGCCAGATCGACGGCGAGGAGCGCGGCTGGGCCAAGATCTTTTACACTGGTGGCCGCCAGGTGGCTCGTATTGTCGCTACAAAGGCAGCGCAGACGCTGACGCCCGTGACGCTCGAGCTCGGCGGCCGCAATCCTGCCTTTGTGACGGCCAACGCCGACGTGGCTCTGGCGGCGCGTCGTTTGCTGTGGGGCAAGACGCTGGGTGCTGGCCAGGTCTGCATGTCGGCCAACTACATCATGGTGCAGCGCAACGTTGTTGATGCCTTTATCCAGGGCTTGAAGGATGCACACAAGAAGACGTTCCCCAACGGTGCGCGCAACAGCGAGCTGGCCCACATTGCCAACTCGCGCCACTTTGCGCGCCTCAAGAAGATGCTTGACGAGACCAAGGGCAAAATTGTTGTTGGTGGCGAGATGGACGAGAAGACGCTCTTTATGGAGCCTACCGTCGTGCTGGTCGACTCAGTCGAGGATGCCATGATCCAGCAGGAGAGTTTTGGTCCCATTTTCAGTATTCTGCCCGTGGACTCGCTCCCCAAGGCCATCCACATTGCCAACCAGGTCGACCCGACTCCACTATCTCTCTACACCTTTGGCAGCAAGGCCGAAAACGAGAAGGGTAAGTGGGCGGATGTCCCTTTTGGTTCATTTTATTTGCCCTTGCTGATATCCCTGACTAACACACTCTCATAGTCCTGCGCGAGGTCAACTCTGGCGGTGCATCCATCAACGACGCTTTCATGCACGGTTCTCCCAATACTGTCAGCTTTGGCGGCGTCGGCCACTCGGGCACCGGCGCCTACCGCGGCCGCGCCTCCTTCGACGTGTTCACCCACCGTCGCAGTGTCGCCGAGACGCCACGCTGGATGGAGGGTCTGTTGCGCGCGCGCTACATGCCGTACGACTGGAGCCAGATGCGCTTGCTCAACTTCCTGGCGGCCAAGCCCAACTTTGACCGCGACGGCAACATCAACAAGGGCCTGGGCTATTGGGTGCGCCTTGTGTTTGGTCTTGGTGGTCGCAACGCCCAAGGTGCGTTTTTCCGGTGGTGCAGCTGTTTTGTTGTTCTTGTTGCTGCCCTAGCCTTCCGTGATCGACAGGGATTGTTGACATTGGTTCGATCCCTAAGAGCTTAGTTCGACGCCGGTGACCAACGGCCATGCCAACGGCAGCGCTTAATCAACTCGATCTCGAGTCCATTTTCTTTGTCTTTTTGTAATTTTGAAATAGGGAACAGACTGACTTTGTGTTGTCCAAGTTCTCACACTTGGCAAAGACTCCTTCTTGTATCAATGCTTTCATAAGCATTTCATTTTCGATTCTCTTATGTCCTTTTCTTATACTGCCGAGATATTACTTGGATATGGTTTTATAATTCTACCAAAATCGACACTGCAAAGCCTGCAGACAGAAAAATGTACTCTTATATATCGCACTAATCAAGCCATGCATTGTCAGACAGTACGGCCGCAAATAGCGTGTAAACCGAAATCATATATATAGAATATCAAACAAAGCTCTCAAAGGTACAATCCAAAATAAAAGACATCGCCTCAACTACTTCAATCAGCCCCGAGTGCGCTGTTACGCAGTGCGTTCAGACCTTGTGTCTCCTTGACCAGCCGCCGCTTCTCTGCAACCAGCTCAATCATACGACGCATATACCGCGCCTCCTCGTCGACCAGAGCTAGCTCAGTCGCCAGCTCTGCAAGTCTGGCGTCAAGCTGCCCGATTGTTGACAGGTTAGAGACCCGAGACGGGGCACAGACGCCAGTCACTACGGGTGGAAGATCCGACAGGACGGTCGGCTGGGTCACTGGGAGTGATGGTGCAGGAGGTCGGGTCACAGCTGAAGCGGTGTCCCGTGAAAGCGTGTTGTCGACGGGGGGCAGAGGACGCATTGGAAGCTGTGTTTGAGGCTGGGCTTGAGGTTGACTCGGCGGTGCGGCAACTGTTTCAGTTTGCGAATGTGCAGCCTCCTCCGCACTCTCTGTCCAGCTGCGCACGTGAACGAGGCCTTTGTACTTGCTGAGATCGACGCTTTGCAGATTCGTCTTGTCCAGCATCAGCGGGTTCCGGTCGGGCAGCGTAGGATTGAAGAACAGCGGTATCTTGGCGGCTGTCATGGGAATGGTGTTTTCGTCGTCCGGACTGACTTCATGGGGACCTTTGCGCAGCTTGCGGGTCTCACGAACGGGCCTGGGGCTGCTGCCGTGGCCATGGTCGTCCTTGATGCCGCGAATCTTGGCCCAGTCGCCAATGTGTGTGTGCACGTCGCCGGTGATCGACAGCAGAGCTTGGAACGGCTCGTTGCGCTGTGTGCTTTCCCGCTTTAAAAGGACGGCAGTCCGGAAAAAGCTTGGCACGCCACTGCTGGCCTGGTGGTTTTCGTGTAGCTCCCAAACGGCACTGTCCGCGACGCGCCGCCCGTCGGGCCGCTCGCCTAGCGCCTTGACCACACCTTCAATCCACACATGGTCGTCAATCTTGCGGGAGTCCGTTTGCTGCCACTGGTACGACAACGTGCCCGATGCCGGGCCCACGGCACCCTCTAGAGACGGACTGATGGTGTGGCTGCGCTGGCGGTCCACTGTCGTCGTGCCTGTCTTCCAGCGGTTTTCCGGTTGGATGACTAGCTCCGTGCCTGCCGTGAACGTCAGCGTAATGGCAATGTCGCGGAAGCGACGGCTGCGGCTGCGCGGGCAGAATGCAAACTCAAAAATGAATAGCGACGCCGGCTCTGAGAATTGATCAGATGTCAGTGTGCCGTGTACAACGGAGTCAACGACGCACTGGACGGTCAGTGTATCGTCGCCAATGTCCTCGTCCACCACAAGTCCTCCTGCGTTGGGCGTCTGGCCGCCGAGAGACGTGCCCTTGAGCTGAAACTTGGTCTTGAGCTCAGTCGTTGCCACTGTGGGGTCGCTGCCGTTCAAGGCGTCGACAAGCTTGAAGACGACGACGTCGTTCTCTCGCCCTGTTTCTTCCATCGTTGACTGCCGATTTGATTGCTTTTGCCGGGTTTGAGATCGATTATGTTCGAATCTGTTTGCTCAACTTTAACGGTTGTTCAATGGTTTTATCACCTTTCTCCTCAAAAACGGAGGTGGGTTCAGCTTTGCCATCTTGCTTTTCCTTCCACTGCACATCTCACAAGCCCGGGCCCAGCTGGCGCTTGGCGAAAATGAGGGCTGTATGGCGCCGAAACTTGTGACGAGTCGGTCCGCACTCGACCAGTTGTCTTGGTTTGTCTAGGTTGTGGCGCTTTCAGGGGCGCTGATCCTCTCACTGAAATGCTACGCTGAGCCCCGGTTTCTTAAATTGTGGGTGTTTTGCCTGGAGGTGTGCATCAGCCGCCGTCTTGTGACCCAAGAAAATGGATTTTTGTACGACGTACACCAGACCGTTCCTGTCGTTGGTCAAGGGTAAGCTGGCTTGTGCGATGCAAATGTGTAAGGTGAGAACCAAAGGTTCTTATGGCGTTGTTATTTGTTACTGGCTCGATATTTGACTTGTTTGTATTGGAAATCGACAACTCGAAAACGGCCTGTTTCTAGCTGTTGCCATTCATTGTTGACGTTCTTGTTACCCGGCCGTTCGACGGTACAGTGCTGATATAATCATCAGGCATGTTCCAAAGAAATCTTTCTACTCTATCCTCCAGCACGGCCAATTTCTTGTCACTAGAACTGATGTGTGCATAGCTCCTCCCGGATGGCAAGGACGAGACTGGTAGCCATTGGCCCTCTCCCGCGGCCGATGCCGAGGCACCCCCGTCGGGGTACAGGCTGTCGAGTGCGCTCTTCATTCCGTCGTAGGTTCTCAAGTAGTCAATCTGCTTGTGGCTGGCTCCGCTGACTCGGGAGCAGTGTAAAATCATTGCGGCCAGACCGGCAGCCAGTGCACAAGCCAGTGAACTGCCGCTCTGTTTGGTCCGCTCACGCAGAGGCCGGCCGACGAGAGGCCCCTCGTTGATTATCAAGGGGCTTGGTTGAATAACGACCGGCTGCGTAGGCTGCTTTGTCTCCATGTGGATATCAAGGTCGACACCGGGCAGCAGATAGGTGCAGGACTTGTCCCTCGCATCAATCCAGTCCCAGCGTTTGCCGTTGCGTCCTGCGGCGCCAATGCAGAAGATACGCTCCTTTTCGAGGTGATACGGGTATGTGAGGTTGTTGGCGTATTCGGCGCCTTTGTCAGGGTTGGCGCAGAAAATCAAAATGTTGGCGTCGATTGCATCGCGGATGGCCTGGCCAAGGGACTTTTTGATTTCCGACGGCACATTGTCATCGATGGCCCAGCTCATCGATATGATGTCGACTTTTTTCGTTATGGCCCATCGGATTGCCTAAATTTTTAGCACACCCTCGTAAAATTCAATCGGAGCTACAAGAACGAGCTCACGCCACGTACCTTTATGACAGACTCAACGGTGAAAGTGACCTTGTCCTCCACAGTCGGCAGCCCTGGAACAACCGGATCGAGCTTGGCAACACAGAGCTTGACCCTGGGGCACATGCGACGAATGTACCACGCCATGATGGTTCCGTGGCCGGTCTGTGAAGTGTTGTACTTTGGCGACGTAACGACGCGCGGGACTCTTGTTGTCTCCTGTGTTGTCCTCGGTGTCGGCCACGACTGGCCGCAGAGGATATTATCGTCCAGGCCACGGTAGCTGGATTTAACACCGTCGTCGATGAGAGCCACCTTTATTGGCACTTTAGAGTCGCCCTATTGTTATTGTTTATAAGTCAGTCTTTAGCGTTTCACGACAATAAGGTTGTGCTGCATGTTGGCGCCGATGTGTGCAGTAGCCAGACGTACCTTTCCAATTTGATCCATGAAAGCAGCAAATTGGTCCATGCTGTGAAGCCATTCGTTTCTAAGATATCAAAACTGTCAGACACGTTTCTCTTCTCCAATCCTTGATGACAGTGGGTGGCACATACGCTTCGTGCTCGTTCGCACTGGCGGAGCTGTTTCTGTCGTCCAGAGCACGCTGTTCTGGGGTTTGGAGCATGGCAAACTCGACAGCCTCGAGGCTTCGTTTGTTTACTTGGAGATAATTTTTCTCGATCGTGGCTTTGAAGTTCGTAGCGGACTTTTTGGCATGCTCCCGCGACTCCAAGCCTTGGCCAGCGCACAAGTAGATCCTCTCGAGCTTCTTAAGCCGAGGAAGCCCACCAGGCGAAGCCCAGCTTTCCAGTACTGCATCAAGACCACTGCTGTAAAGGTACAGCGTCTTGACTGAGTCGCCGGCAGCCTCCTGGATGGCAGAGCATGGAATATCGGGACGCTGCCAGTCCCAAGTTTCGACGCCAAGACCCTTTAGACACTCCACAATGGCCTTATCGCTGTGTCGCCGCCAAAGGCTACCGGAAGTCTGGACGTCAAAGTCGTTTACGGAAACTTGGAAGACCTTTCTGACGCACTGAGTCTGCTTTAGCCAGTTGAAAACGAGATAGAGGTCGGAATTGCCAGCGCAACCCCAATCCTGGGCATCAAGGTATGGCTTGCTTGTTTGGTCCCATTCGATCTGTACATTCTCGATTGAAACACTCTTGAGTTGCCGGTCAGGTCGAAAGTGCTGGCAAAGGCTATCAAGCGTCTTTTTGGAAATTGTCACATCTTTCAACGGAAAATCAATTTCCTTTTCTATAGTCCAAACAAAAGAAACCGTCCAGTCAGTATGTTCTCACCACAACAAGGAGAGGGTAATATGACAAACCATTGTTCTCTGTGTACATGAAGCTGCGACATATCTCAGAATCTTCAAAGGCAGCGAGACAGTGTAGTTTGAGATCATCCTCAAGAGCAGCCAACTTCGCATCCATGGTTGTCGACAGAGGCGGAAAGTCGAGGATTGCCATCGAATCGTCCTGGCCGAATCGGTAACTTTGGACTTTGATTCTTCTCTGCCGCGGCATGGGATCCAAGAACCGTTGCTCCGCCAAGTATTGCAGTGGAGTAACTTTCTTCTTTTTGCTACCCATAACGTGGACCTCACAGGACTCGGCCAGCAGGCGAGGACACATGCGAGCGAGGCTTTTGGCCCACTGGATCTTGGTAGATGTAAAGGGCATGCTGACAGCGAGATGCAAGCACGTCCGCCCAAAACTGTCGACGATATCAAAGCAGGGGCTTAGTGCATCGACTACCGCGGGTGGGAATGCAATATCTTCCTCGATGGCAGCGTGCACAGCATGGAACTGAAGTCCACTGTCCATGTTGGAAAGCTCTTGAAGCGACGCCAGGGCTTCCTCCATCGCAGCGCCGCAATCCCGAATGCAACAAAGCATGCCCAAACTGTCCGGACCGGCACATGTCCCGCCATATACCGCGCAAGCATTTGATATCGGCTCGTCCGCGCTATCGTTCTCGCTGTCATTCCGGTATGTTGGCGCTGGCGCGGATCGTTGGCGTCTCTCTACGTGCCGCCACTCGCCGTTCTGCCTCTCCAACTTTCCCTGTCTCCCTTGCCTTGCCAGTTTGCTGAATCGGCTGTCGAGGCCATCTCTTGTACACATGAACGTGATAATGGCCTCTTTTGCTTCGTTCAGTAGCCTCGACGACGCTGCTTCATCCTCTTCCGAAGCCGACGAGAATATAAGACAGTGCAGTGGCGTCCGCCGACTCTTGTCAAAGACAATCAACATGGACGGCTCGATCTCGAGAAGAAGAGAGATAAAGGCGCGGAGACGGCAGAAGCTGTACATCGACGCATCCTCCAGAAACTGGCTGGGATCCAATAGCGTGTGGAGGATGAGTCCCTGCGATCCTTCTGCTAACAGCAAGGACAAGTTCCATGGCCGCTCATTTTCCGGATCGCTGCCATTCAAGAGCTCGTCTAAAACACTCTTTCGATCCGGGGCAAAGATATCGCTGTTGAACCGGGTGGCAAGGGCCATGTGAAGCGTGTGAGCTCTGCCCTTTAGCATCTTGTTCTGAACAGCATTGAAGCCGAGATACTTGGCGGTGTCCGGAAGTTTGGCATCGGCTGTTCCAAACGCCATTTGCTGGAGCGCTTCTGCTGCAGCCTCCTGCGTATTCTTCTTGTGCGATTTGCCGGCAATGGCGGCGCCAGTGGTGACCACCGGCGCCTCGCGCGACATGACCATGACGGGTGATAGGAACGGACTGTTGCTGTTCCCAGCTGGTGCAATAGAGGAGAGTAAGGAAACAAAAAAGAAAAGAATCGAAATGTTGTCAAGGAGAGCACGATAGGTTTCGCTAGACGAGGGCAGAAAGGTCGCCGAACAAAATGGAGGGAAAGAGCGAAGGCGTAAACAGAGCTGCGAAATGTGAATGCGGAAAAAACACGGACCCAAAATGCAAGGACGTGATCAAGTTACGGAAAGAGCGAATGAATAGCCTTGCCTCGGATTTGAAGAAAGGCGAAAGAGGGAAGCCGCGAGCTGCGTTTTGTCAGTCGATGGAAGGAACCCAGGCAGACAAAATGCGCCATAGGAAACCACGACTCTGAGACGAAAACAAGCCCAGCCTTCTCTCGATCTTCGTTCGACACTCTCACAAACTCTTATTCCCCCCCTCCACCCCTTCTGACGAGCCTCTCCAGCCTCTCCACCATGAGAGACAGGGATGATGCGGCGGTTGCATCGGCAGCGCTCAGGAGCTGCAGCACCGTGTGCCTGATTTGGCTCATTCGGCCTGCGTCCACCAACCAAGTGGCTGATCCTTCAGCATCAGCACGGGGGCACTGCCCACCACACCACGAACGATGCCATAGGATGCAGTGTGACAGAGAAGGACTTGGCAGCCCAGGCTCCAGTGCGAGGGGCCGTTTGTTGTCGCGCGCCTTTCCTTTTCCTTGTTTTGCAAGGCTATGACGGCCGGATCAACATGGCACAGGGTTCAAACAGTCCGCACATCAAAGGCAATCGCAGCTTGAGAGGATCAACAGCATCTTCAAAAGACGTGCGGGCAGGCGCTTATCATCCAAAGACTCTGCGCATTTTCTCGTCGTATCTCTCACCTCGAACGCCTTGTCGTGCGTTCTGCCTCTGTCTGCCGCTTTTGCTGCTTTTGCTGCCTCTGATTTCACACCATCCCCACCGTGACTCGAGCCGGACCGCATTGTGCTACTGCCGCGATGAACTGGGATTTGGCAACGGAAGAGTCCAATAGGGCCGAACAGTTCGGCCAGTTTGGAAGCCTCAGCGTCAACGTCGCTCGAAAAGACGTAAGATGCAGGTAAGCGACCTTCGCCGCACTGTCGTCGGTTCTCAGGCCCGTATCGCAATGCCATGGATTAACATTGCAGCAGAGTCGTTGCTATCTCTGGCTTGGCCAGCAACCCACACTGGGAATGGACATCATTCTCTCCAGAATCGCGCATCGCGTGCAACTGGCTGTCCGAGCTTCTGCCAAAACATACAAGAGGCGTGACTATCGAAACTTTTCAATACAATCTGCTCCCGGGCAGCATCGGTGGCTTCCTCTCCGAGGAAGGTCTCACAAATGCTGCCGACCGGCTCCTGAGGATGCTGGACAGATCGAGCGGGATCCTTAGGGTAGGACTTTGCTACGACGTGCCCCTTGATCGCTGTAGTTGAAATCGTTTGCTAAACGGGCGCTTTATGCAACAGGCAGCACCAATTGTGTTTGTGGCCCATGACCTTGGTGGCATCGTGGTCAAGAAGGTGAGTGTTCTAACGTTGATTGCTTGGCCCCTATACACCGAACGTATTTTGATACGCTGACCAACTGTCTAGGCTTTATTGATGGCACACACGAGAGAACGGTTCCGGCACATTGCTCTACAAGCGAAGAGGATTGTGCGTGTTATGTACTCCTTTGTACTCCTTTGCTTGCCATACTTCTTCTCTTTGTCTTGACAAAAAGACGCGCTGACAGTGCTTGTTTACTGCTCCCCACTTCTAGGTCTTCTTTGGCACACCACACCGCGCCCTTGACGAGGGATCATGGGAAGATCTACTGCTCAGTATTATTCTTGCGTCGCCCGCAAAACTGCGCATGGTCCCGAACCTGTCTACACGTCTCGGCCGTCTTTCACATTTCCTCGAGGAGGTTTCTCGCGACTTTATTGATGTGGCAGTCGATTGCCGTTTCATCAACGTCTACCAGGATGTTGGCGGCGAATCAAAAGATCGGCCGGTACAGTAACCTCGACCGTGCTGATTCGATCAACTGGCACTATATATTGATTCTAACATACACCATTGCAGGTACTGCCTCCGTACTCGGCTATTATGGGTGTTGTTCACGAGATCTCTGTTGCCCGCCAGAGAAACCACGAGGACCTGGTCACCTTTTCCAGCGACGATGATCCTCTTTTTCTGGAGATAGCGAAAGCTATCCGAGCTGGTGAGTAGTGAAGCTCGTGACATACACGACATCAATAACAGTCTGTATTGGTATCGTGTACCAGAAACTGACATCTTTGTCAGAGGCGAGTGGGCAATACCGTAGCCACCTCAATTTCTTTGCTCGCAAGTTTCCGCCCAACGAGTTGTTTCGATCTCACGACGACGACCTGCACCGTTTTCTAGAGCTCAGCCAATGGAAACGACCAAAAAACGGCGCAAAACCAAAATCTCTGGCGTATCTCGACGCCCACTTTGCTAAGCACGACACTCTTCTTGGAATTGGGGAGGGACTGCTGGATGCAAAAGCCCTCTTCCAATGCCTGAAAATCAACGACCGCCCCGTTCTTTACTACGCCCCTTCACACTGTAACATTAAGATGCGGTATTCCAACTCTCTCTGGGGCTCTCTTGTTTACCAGCTACTTACACACGAGCCGCAACTATACTTTTACGTGGAGGACCTTTCGAAAGCAATGAGTGCATCCGGTGCGTGGACTGGAAGAAATATTGCAAAGTTATTTCGCAGACTTCTTGCCAATATAGTGCCACTACCGACCAAGGCAGACGAAAAAGCACATGTCTATGTACTACTGGAGAACCTTCCCTTGCACGATCCTCTCTGGAAGCAATCTATGGGGTTTCTTCGGGCCCTTCAAAAAACGGACGCCACAAACCCTCTCGAAGAAACGGAGAGTACAATCTCTCCAAGACTGGTCTTCCTCTGCGACCGACACATGATGGACAAAAACCCTTTTACCGACACGCCTTGGGCCAAGATAAAGACCGTTGATCCCGTCTTGGCCTTTGGCAAGGAGCCGCTTAGAAAGTTTGCCAAAGCTCTTGTGGCCACTTGCCCTTCCAGAAAATACCGAACGAAGTATGAGTCTCTCATACTGGACCAATGCGGCTACGACACTGAGGGTATTAACGCCCTTCGTTCCATTGTCGAGAAAGACCTCAAAAAAACACATCCCGTCACACCGGACAGCATCACTAAAGAAGTCATCTGGGAAACTATTGCTCACAGCGTTGAAGATGCTTTCCACATCTCTCCACCATGGGTAAAAGTTGCCATTGGTTGGGTTGTCCACGCATTTAAGCCGTTTACACAGGAGGAGCTTCGATCTGGAGTACAGCTCTCAACTAACGACTATTCCGTCCCACCGGTTGTGCCGACTCTCAAGCAAATCTATGGCCCTCTCATGTACGCCACCAGCAATAGGATTTGCTTTCCAAGCAAAAAAATCCATGACTCCTTCCGTGATTGCCTCACGAAAGAACAAGAGCGCCTCGGGCCCGACTGGGCAAATTTGCGGATCCCCGATAGCAAAGCGATTGCTGATGTGCTTATTGGCTGTATTGCCCAAGAAAGCAGCCTTCTCAAGACAACAACCAGGATGCTGCACTTGAAACAATATGCGGCTGAGTTCTGGAGGAGACATCTTGAGGAAGGCCCGACGGACGCCTCGGAAGTTTGCAGCTTAGCCCGAAACCAAAACTTCATGAAAGTCCAGCGGAAAATGGAATATGATTTCTACTGGACGAGGTACAGGCGCACAAAGAAACTGAGCATGGACGGTCCTCTTGTTCTCGCTGTACAAGTGGGAAACCCCAGCATTGTGGCTAGTATCCTCCGAGAAACGAAAGGCGCGGAGGAAGTTGGTAGCGCCATCACAATGTCAGCTAGATACAACTTTGGCGAGATTGTTAAGATCCTTCTCGCAGCACGCAAGCCACTAGATGATATGAAAGAGGACGAGGCTGTGGATGCGGCTTTGGAGATTGCGGCAATGCACAATTGCTCTGCAGTCTACAAACCAATTCTGAGCTGGATGAACAAGTACGCAGACATCCGACCAAAGGCCTACCACGCGGAGCTGCTGAGCCATGTGGCATGCCACGCCGCTACATTCGGCTACTTGGAGCTGCTCAAGTTTGTGGTGCAATCGCACGGAGCAGAGGTTGACATGCCTATCAACGGGGCGGTGAGGCCTCTTTCACAGGCGGTGTATTACGGCAATGCGGGCTGCGCCAGGTTTTTGGTGCAGGAGGCTGGTGCAACCATCTACAGCACGAAGCCCGTCCCAGAGGGCAATATATCGCACGGCACGGTGAGCATGAGCTCCGAAGAAGGCAAAGATGATGAGAATCCCTTGATTGTTGCCGCAGAACAAGGCTTTACAGAAATTCTCTCGATCTTGCTTGACCAAACCGTTGTTCAGCTCGACGGCCGTACCAACGGTGAGAGCACGGGCTCATGCGATGATACCAGCGATGCCGGCGATACTGGAGATATGAATGGGGCAAAAGGCTTTAGGAGAAAATGTCTCATCCCATGGTCTTTCATTGAGGATGCCTTGATTGCTGCCTGCAAACAGTACAGGATCGAGACCGCCAAGCACATTCTAGAGCATCCGACTGTCAAGGCTGTTCCAAAAACCCACCGCCCTGCCAGCAGCGAGCTTTTGTGTTCTGCAATCTGCGCACAGCCGAAGCCTGGCTCCGACTCTCTCGCGTTGCTCATTCTCAGGTCATGGAAGCCAGCCGAGATCAGAGACGATCTTGTTCATCCATTTGTGCGTGCAGCTGAGTTTTGGTCAACTTGAGTTCATTAAGTATTGCCTGAAGCTTGACGACCCAAATGCGGCCATGGCTTTTGTCAACGGCAGTGACGAAGGCGACAGAATGGCACTGCACTGCGCCGCCGATCAAGGCCACATTGACATTGTGCGGTGTCTCCTAGAAATAAATGCGGATCCGAATGTGTCCGACGGGTCCGGCTCAACGCCCTTGGCGCTTGCGGCAGTTTCCGGGCACGTTGAGACCGTCGAGCTTCTCCTTGCTAACGGAGCCGATGTGTCATATGTTGGTCCGACGACACGGGGAATCCTGGCTTCGGCGGCCATGTCACGGGCCTGCGAGCTGGAGGCAGGCGTCATACGTCTGTTACTCAAGCATGGCGCCTCGGTGAACGCACTAGATGGCTCAAAATATACGGCACTCCACTGGGCAGCACAGCGAGGCCACGTCAACATCTTGGAAGTGCTGCTTGCTCAGGACGGTATTGATGTCACCATGACGGGCGACCGCGACATGAATGCGCTGCACAGTGCTGCCCAGAGTACTGCGCGCACGGCTGTGATCGCCGCCGAGATGTTGATAGCGGCTGGGATCAGCACACAAAAAGCAGACGTCGACGGATGGCTGCCGCTGCACCTGGCAGCCTGCTGGAACGGTGTGGACCTGATGCAGTTCTTGCTGGGCAACGACAAGAGTGGGCTGAAAGCACGCACAACAAATGGCGATACGGTCCTCCATGCGGCGTACAAGACATGCGAGGTGCTGATTTGGCTGCTCGACCAAGGGTTTGGCGTGGACATGGAAAACAGTAAAGGCAGAACCGTGCTCATGCACGCAGCCAAAAATGGCGTGGACGAGTCGGTCGGCCTGCTTTTGGCCTTTGGAGCTAGCACGGACTTGCTGGACCGGTCGAACCGCAGCGCACTGCACCATGCTGTCGAGACACGAAGCTTGGCCGTGGCCAACCGGCTACTCGCTGCCAACCCGGCGGTCCTATTCCAGGCAGACTCGTCTGGCACCTCCGTCCTGTACACGGCGATCACGCGGGGATGATGCCATTCGCTCTGCGGGTGCTAAACGAGCTCGAAAAATACGCGAAAAAGCACGGCATTGAAGACGACATGATCCGGATCCTCAATGCTGAGACGGCCAACACGCAGCGGTCACCGCTGGTCTTGGCTGCGCGGCGAGGCGACGAGGAGATCGTGGCGAAGTTGGTGGAGCTTGGGGCCGACATTGAGAAGAGAGACTACGACCAGCTAACGGCACTGTCCTACGCCATTAAGCGGAACAACGATGTGATTGCCAGGCTGCTTCTGGAGACACAGCTCAAGCTGAATAAGGAGCGGGCAAAAGATGGAGGAAGAACGCAAAGCCGCCGGCGGAGAAGACCAGCAGTCAAAAGACAGCACTAAAGGCAAAGACATGGCCAGCGCTCGGGCCAAGGCATATCCGGCACCGTTGCAATCGGCAGCGGCAATGGGCAGTGTTGATATGGTAGAGCTCATTCTCAGCTACGACGTGGATATCAACGAGGAAAGCGGACAATTCAACACGGCACTCACGGCGGCAGCGGCCGGAGGGTACAGCCACGTGGTCAGTATTTTGCTGGACCATAAGGCCGACCCGACGCTTGACGGCGGTCCATACCCAAACGCGCTGTGCGCAGCCGTATTGTCGACGTCGTCGGCCACGATCGATTTACTGCTGGCCAAGGACAAGTCTGCGGTGTTGGCACGCGATATCCAAGGCCGCAACTCACTGCATGTGGCTGTGCAATCACGGGCACTGGACGCGTTTGAAAAGATGCTGAGCGTGGCGGAGAGCCTCAGCGACGGTGGCGAAGCGATGCCGTTCGGTACGGCACTCGACCCAGATAAGCAGGGCCGGCGACTGCTGCACTTTGCGGCCAGCTCAGGCGACGTGGACATGCTGCGGTACTTTTTGGAGCACCCACGGCTCCTTCTGAAGAACGAGATCGACATCCTCGACAACGACGGCTGGACACCGCTGCACTGGGCGTGCCGGCTGGAGGAGGGTGCTGTGGCGGTAGAGCTTCTGCTGGCGTGTGGGTCGGACCCAAGCCTCGAGACGAGAGACGGCTGGACGCCGCTCAACATTGCGCAGTACCACGACGCGGTCGATACCCTTTCTGTCATCAATGTGGCCTTGCGTGAGCGTGCCCATAAGGCAGCGGAGAGGCGTAAAAGTATCAGTCGGAGGTTCGTCGTCATGGACGAAGGCAAAGACGAAGGCGTTGAGCGAGAAACAGGCGGTAATAGCGCACGGGAAAGGGTCGAGATACGGGCAGTAGACCAGGAACGGGCCAGGCCGGAACGGTCACGGGAACGGTCGCGGGAAGAGGCGCGGGAACGGCATATATTAGAACAGCCAAGATCACCGGAGCGGGCAGAGATCGAGACAGTGCCCGGGAGAGACAAACCATTGGCGCCCGGCCACTCAAACTGGGGCGTCACCTGCGATGGATGCTTCCTTGAGGTGGGTTCACACACAATCTCACTGTCGGCTGTATACTTTCCCATGACGACTGCTAACAGAATTTACTTAGCACACGGTTGGTGCTTGCTACAAGTGCGAGGACTGTGCCGACTTCGACTTTTGCTTCAAGTGCCACTGGAGCGCCAAATCTACACACTATGCGGGGCACAAATGGAAACTGCACGACGGCACAGAAGATCCAGGCGACAGTCGACGTCCGCCGTATGGAGCGCGCAAGGTGAAAAGTGTTCGGTCACGAGTGCGCTCACGAGAGTCGGCTATGAGCACGCAGCAGAGGTTGGAGAGAATAGACAGCATGCATTATGAGATGGACCGAGATAGTTACCAGGTAAGACGATGATGAGAGGGAAGGAGCAACAAGACCAAATGATATTTCATAAAACGCCAGCCGAGAGTTGCTCTAAAACAGCCGGAAAACAAGAGAACAACAAAAACAGGAACGTGAAGACCAACATGACGAACCGAGATGACGAACCGAGATGCAACCGATGCTTTTTCTAGCCACCCATAACCCGAACCCACTTCATGCGAACAAACCAATTACCGACCCCCCAAGCCTGCGGCAATCTTGTCGCCACGCTCGCCGCCCAGATACACGTCGTCCTCGCCGCGATCCGATGAGTGACGAGCCACATCGAGAGCCTCCCGGTACGCTTTCATGACAGAGACCTCATCGATGGGCAGACGGTGCTCGACCAGCAGACCGACAACGCTCCGTAGACGGGCAATCTCACGCATCGTCTCGCGGCTGACCGGGTCGTTCTGGCTCGAGTAGATGGCCGCGCTGACGGCCTCCTCGATGTTGTTGATGCCCACAGCAGCAACGGGTCCTGGTGAAGCCCCGGCCGCCGCGGCAGCAGCAGCCGACTGATGTGTCGCATGCGGCTCGACATGTGCACCAATAAAGACGTAGCCGTTGACACCCAGGATGACGTCAATCTTACCGGCGCCCGTACCATAGGCGGCCGCGTGCCGGTTGCCGCTGGTGCCACCGCCGCCAGCAGCATCGTCGTTGCCGTACATTGCAGCATCCTCGCCATGGCCCTCGTCATCGTCATCGTCGTCATCGCCACTGACCGTCCAGACTTGTCTCCGCGCCCGCACAACACCGGCACCGGCACCGGCACCACCGCCCGCCACCGCAAAGAAGACGCCGTTGCGCAGCTTGCCGTAGCGCAGCGAGCGCGTGTGCAGCACGGCCACGCCGTCACCGAAAATCTGCTGCACCTCGGCCACCAACAAATCGCCCTCGGCGAAAAACGAGCGGATCTGCAGCTCGTCCGTCTCCGTACGCTTGCGCAGGACACCGCCGGGCAAGTTAATGGCCGACAGGGGCAGCGCCGCCAGCTGCGAGGCACCGACATCGACACGCCAGCGACGGGCCTGGACCTCGACGATGCGGCCCACAACCAGGTCGCCGACTTCGGGCGCATAGCGGGCGCGCAGTGGCCTCACAGACAGCAGACGGTTGGTGCGGACAACGGTGCCCGCCAGCGAAGACACAATGCCGCCCGACGACCCGCGCGTGTCGGCATACGTGCCGTGACCGCGCATCCATTGCGGATCGTCTGTGATGACTTCACCGGGTGTCACAATTTCGTAGCTGCCGCCGGCGTCGTTGTTGCCATCGTCTGCGCCGTCGTCACCGCCTTGGCCATCGTCCATCTGGACACCATCCGAGTCGTCTGAGTCGTTATCGCTGTCGTTGGCGCCGGCCGTCGCCGACCAGCCGCCCGTTCGCGCCTTGGAGGCTGGGGTCAGCTGGAAGCGGCGAGACGCCGCCTGCAACGGCGGTAGAATCGTAATGGGCATGTGTATGTGTGTGTGTGTGGTGTGGTTTGAGATGTGTCTGTGGAATGTGCAAGGTGCGTTGGGGTGTCAGTGTTGCGGGTGTTTCCTTGCGCCAATTGCTGGGGATTGTTTGTCGTCGTTTGAAAGTGCGTGTACACTGCAAGGTCTCACTCGCTTTCATAAACGTCGTTCTACGTCGTACTCACTGAAATAACTTTTTTGAGGCTCTTGAACATAACAGTGGAGCCAGTTCGGTATCGATACGTACTGTGCTAATTTACCGAGTTTCCACATTGTCGCACTGTACATCATCCACCGACTTACACCCGGGCATCAATACTCTTCTTTTTCTTCACACAAAGGAGTTCAACGAACGTTGTGTCGCTACAATTGATATTTTGTTTATGTATTATTGGGTCCATATCCTCGAGTTTTGAATTGCATGTCATGGTTCGTTGCTTTTGGATGTGTTCTTGATTTTTTTACATCGCCAGTGCTGACGGCGGCATCGGGTCCGATCAAGATACGAGACTCCGTGCGCTGGTGCAGGTTCAGCCCTCTCTCACGTGTCTGCCGACGGGACCATCTGGGCCTTTTGCTCTGCCCACTTTGGCGCCGATGTCATGATCTACGGTGAGTCCCTTCCATTGCTTCTCTGGTACAAGTTTTGATTTTCTTCCTACTAACATCATGCAGCCTTCTTGGCCAACTTTTTCACGATCATCAAGGGCATCAATGCCGACTTCTCGACGCCCGTCATCGAATTCCTAACCATTTTCTGCTGCCTCGTCGGTGCCGCCGCAAACTTGATCGTGGGTCAAATCTTGGATCGCATTTAGCATCGTGCCCTCTTTGTCAATGTCTCGGGTATCATCACTGTCTACGGCTACGGTAGGCTACTTTCCAACGGTGGCGTCTTCGTCCACTGTGGCGCTCGTTTCTTGGTCGGCATGCCCCTTGCCTGGTTGCCTACCAATGTCCCCCGTTACGGCAAGCACACCACCGCCATTGCCATGCAAGCGTGTACCGGCAACAGCGCCGGTTTGATGTCCGGCTACGCCTACCCGGCATCCGAGGGCCCACGCTATAGCAAGGGCCACGCCATCTCGCTCGGTATGGGAGCCTTTGCTGTCGTTACCTACGCTTTGGTCCGGGTCAACTATGTCTACGAGAATAAGCAGCGCAAGGCGGGCAAGGAGATTGTGTGTTGATGGTCTGGCCAAGGGGGGGGGCCGAGGGCTGGGCGACGAAAGCCCTCGCCTCATCTTTGCTACGTATGCGTGTGTGTGCACCGTTTTACTCTCCTTAATTGCGAACAGCACTTGATATCCCAGAGGACAATCTTGCAGGGTCGTTGTTCTTATAGTAAAGAATGCATCACGTTATACAGTCTGACTTGGTCTGATATCGCATTGAACAGGCCAAATAAGGGAATAAGTATTGTGTGCGATTTTATATCAGATAAAAATACAGTCTTTCTTGTTTCTCTGTCTTCTTTTCGTTTGAAGGTGTTTTACTAGATTCTTATTCGGGAATACATCTACTATATGATTTGATTCGATTACGGGACTTATATCTCTGATAAAACGATTAACAAATAGACAGATATAAGAATGCCATTTCGCCATGTGTGTGTGGCCCCTCGTTGTTTATTATCAAGTCTTCTGAATACTTGCTATGTAGTCACAGCGTCACTCACACTTTTTGTTTAGATGATTTCGAATACGAAGCGTATGACGCGCGTTGAGTGATCCTGACAATGCAAACCACGATTGACCATGCCATGGTTCACTGGCTATGCTGTTTGCACGTTACGAAATGAATTGAACAAATGGAATGCATTGCATAAGGTGTCATATGCATTGCCAGTGGATTCTTGGTTAAACCAGGTTCAGAACTATGGTAGGCCCTCTCGCATAACATCTAGCCGTACCTTGTCCTTTTCCTGCGCATGCCAATCTACAAAGCTTGTCAAGTTTTGCTATACAATGCCGTCTACAGCTCCGCCTCTCGGATCGCGTTCTTTTTTCTGTAGATCCGAGAATGTTGCTCACTAAAGTCCGGGCGCATGTCGACAGCCACCACTGACAGCCTCGCCGATCCAGTTAGGCTAAAGTGTCACAAGGGCTCAACCTGCCCTTTTTGGTATCTAAACGATGCAACTGATCGCACACTGTCTATTCAGCCCCTACAAAGTAGGGGCTTATTTTGTGGCTGCTGCCTTCCCGTACAGCACGCTGCACACCACCTCGGCAGGCGACTAGCCAGCGCCAGTAGACCTTATTGTATCTTACGAAAAAATTCGGCGCCCTTTCCGGGTGCCTACAGAATAAAGCAAGCGTGACCAGCGCCCATGGCGATGTGGGGAAACGCAGTCTGAGGTTTCTGGTTCAAAGCTGTCAGGTTGATAGGCTTGAAAGGTTGTGTGCTCTGTAGGCTGTTTACGACGTAGATAGATTTGCCGATCTGCAAAATGTGACACCACAATCAGGTCGGCTGAATTTGACAGTTACCTGTTATTGTTTATTGTTTATCGTCTTTGTTCTTTCCCTCTTTCTGCGAGGCGTTTCCCTGTCCCCTTTTTACCCTTTTGCCTACGTGGTACATGCACAAGTGAGTTTGTAAAAATAGCGGCGGCCAGCGAGCCAGTGAAGCTGGTGAGCTACCATTCGCAGACTGCGTCTGAGTCTAGCCAGGCCTGCGTCGGTCTCGTGTTTGGCCAGCCCCCCGGCCTGGCCGTTTTGTCTATTTTTCGTCCCCTTTTTTTTCGCCTCCTCCTGACACCAGACGATAGCGGACTGGTAGTTTTCCGTAAGGGCGGGCACTATTGTCGGGCTATTCTGCTAGGGAAGGCGAAGGGAAGAATGAAAGAATAAAACGGTGACAGCCACGGCCACTAAAGGCACGTTGAGGCACAAGAGCCACCATAAGCCGCCAAAAAGTCACGAAACGCCCTGCACAGCCTCGAGCGGCGACTCGTCTGCTTGACCGAGATCGCAGCCAGCCAGCGGCCAAAGATGAGACGAGGCGAACAGACGCAGCACTTCGTAACGGCTTGAACGACCACGGAGAATGAACCAGGAGGTGTGTCCAGTTTGCACATCTTTGACGTCTGCGTGGAAAGAAGAATACTCAGTATGAAGAAAGGAAAGAAGAATGAGTGAAAAGAAAAGGCTCTAGAAACAGAAAAGTGGGACCAATTGAAGAGTGGGGAACCGTTCGCGTTTGGACCCTTGGATGGGCGGTCTCTCCTGCCAATTGCAACACGTGACTGAGGTTTCGATGTCGACGATGATGTCTGATGAGGTGTATTCGGCAGGTTTTAAGCAACGAGTGAGGTGTATGAACTAACGTGACTGAGCCAGGAGCCTTGGCTGGGTCAGATGGCATCGTCCTGTACCGCCGACCTGGGCAGTATTCTGTACCGAAGGGCCATCTTGGCTGGGACGAGACCGTGACGGGTTCGGATCCGAAGATATAATTTTCCGTGTCCCCATGGACGGTCAGAAGAGAGAGGAAAGCATACTTCGTATACGAAAGCTCGCCTCTGTTTGTTGGGCTCTCGAATTCAAGTGTTGACTTTGCCGCCATCTTGGAGGTGGTTCGTTGGTTCGTCCCGCAGCGCCCCACTCTCGACCTCTTTGGTTGTGAAAACCCCCCCTTTTCTACACCCGAGCCTGGCCCCTCTTGCCCCCTCTTTTCTTTGGGTCTTCTCTGGCTGCGTTGTGCTGTGGGTTCTGGCCTGGAAAGGTTGGGAAGGAGCGCCTGGCTGCCTGCTGCTTCCTGCGAGGAAGGTGCAGTGCAGGTGCATTGGAGTTGTGCCACGAAAGAGGGAGGTGCGCCGGAGCCATTGAATGGGTTGGCACACCTTTGTTGCGTCTGTGTTCTGGACCCAGGTCCCAAGGCCTTGAGGGCCTGCACAGGGTCGGTCGGCGTCTGTGTGTATTCGTTTGTACGCATACGCGTGTGACACGTCTGCTCCGCATGTGTGCACGAACTTCTGCCTCGACTCGTTGGCTTCTGTTCTTGTCATTTTCTTGGATTCCGTCTTCCTTTTCTCGAGTGCCTCGTCGCTCTTTCCTTCTTTCTTCTTTCCTCGTTCTTTCCCTTACCAGCCACCTTCCCACCTAGCCGCATGGCCCGCTTTTCATATGCCTCCAGCAAAAAAAAAAAAAAAAAAAAAAAAAAAAAAAAAAAAGAGCCAAAAAACGAAAGTCTCCACCCGGCGGCGCTCTTCCCATTGTCGTCAAAACCGCTCGTTGACATGGGCCAGACATCTGCCTCGTACATCGTACAATAAAAACGGGGATCGTGCAGATGGGATGGACAAGTGTCGAAGGAGGAAGGAGCAAAGAAAGCACGGAGCACAGGCAAGTTCCTCTGCTTATGCCCTACTGCGTATTTTCGACTTTACAGAGACGATTGGCAGATGTCGTTCGTACCGTTAACATGGTATCAAATTCAACTACTCCGTATCTAATGCTAATATGCGCAAATGGACAAATGCGTACCCGTCATCCGTACATGTAATGTATATTAAGCATGGCTGCGAGTACAAAGTAAACAACGGTAGTGAAAAAGTACGATGCGAAGAGACTCTGCATACTTCCGTCGTCACAAATGGTTACGAAAACAGGTTTCCGGGCCTCAGATAGGGCCTGAATGTTGTCTCTGCCGTGCTCAACTGCTCACGCCGTCCCGCGGTTACTTTCTTTGCTGCGCTGAGACAACGAGGCATGAATCAAGCTCTGTTTAATCGTGCATCGTGTGCCCTGTCCGCCATTCATTTGTCCCTTCCTTCCCTTCCCGCGTTTTGTGGTGCCCCCTGCTGCTGCCCCCATCTTATTCATTCTTTCGTCCACTGATGCGCATCGGCTTGGCTTGCGGCGCACAATGCAGAATGCTTTCAGATACGACGACGTGCGACGTAACTCGCCCGCAATGAGCAGCTGCTTGCTCAAAAATATGATATGCTGCAGCGCACAAGCCAACCAGCGGCCTCCGCGGACAGGGCTCGAATTGCTGTAAACCAGTGAACCTTACCTTGTCAGTGCTTGTTGCTTGCCCTCGTCGTGATTGCATCTCCTTTCAAGAGCGACGTTGATATGATTGCCTCGATCTCTTTGCTCTTTACCTTGGCTGGCTCCCTCTCTCAATTCTCAATTTCAACAATTTTAGAGAAGGCGCATCCCACTGTCTCCCTCTTTCGTATGAGCATCACTGTGGCCAAGCCGACTCGCTCCTTCCTTGCTTGTCTCTGGCATTCTCGCAGCGGTCGACCTCGTGGCAACCGTTTGGGGAATGCGGACCTGCTCCTGCTCTGTTCTGTTGACCGCCTATTCGCTAGGGCGCTGGGCGCTAGGCGCTACTGCGCTGTCTGGGGCCTCTGGGCTGCAGCGTCTCGTCACCTGCTGGCGGCCAGTCTGCATTTTGGCGCCATTAGGGCCTTTTTGGCGCTCTTCGTCCTGCAGCCCAGCGCCCGTTTTCCCTCTGTGTTGTTCGTTTCCCCTGGGGCCTTTACCCACTTCGGTAATAGGACCAGTAAAAAGACGGCCGTGCCTCGACAGTTGCCCACCGCCCAGCCTGCCGAGTCACCAAAAATCTCCACTGCGACGTACCCCGGGCGCCCACTCCAGTGGCTCTGGTGGCCAGCCCCCCCAATCGCCCGTCGCTACTGCCGCTTTTTCCCTAAATCATCACTCCCCCCTTCCCTGGCTGCCCTGGCCTCCAAGTCCCTGCCGCAGGCTCTCGCCTGCTGGGCCGCACCTCCCCCTTTCGTCTTTCCCCTTTCCCACCGCCTGCCTCGCTCATTTCCCTCTCCAATTTCCTTCGCCCTCTGCCTTTCTCCGCGCCATAGCACACTCCTTCCCCCTTCTTTCCTTCTCTCCTCTCCTTTCCCTTCAGCCTTTCTTACCTTTCTTCTCCTTCCCTTTCCCTTCCTTTCTCGACTATTGATTCTCGATCTTGCTTTCCCTTTCTCTCTCCCTCTTTCCTTCTCTCCTTCCTCCCTTCTCTCCTCTCTCGTCCTTTCCGTCGTCGGCTTTTTCCTTCTTTCCTTCTGCGCCCAACGAAAACTTGCTGCTGCCTCCGACGCAGCTGCGAAGCTGCTCTTCCTCCTTTCCTCCCAACCGAAATCGACCGACTTCGAACCCGACATCGCCAACGATCCGGCATCGTCAACGCCGCCTTTCCCACTACTACCACCCTGAGATCGAAAATATAGCATTCAATTTTTCGGCAATCCCCTTTTATCGCTGCCACCCAAATCCACCTGGGGCAATTGTCGTCGCTTCTCGTCCCCGAAACGGCCGCCCATTCTTATCCTATCCGCCTTCTCCTCCTTCTCCTCGCCATAAACCCCTGCCAGCGAGCTGTTGACAGCCGCCTTCTCCTTTTCTCCTCCACATCTTCGTCATGGCTTCTTCTTCGTCCAACGTCGTCGGCGTGCACTACCGCGTCGGCAAGAAGATCGGCGAGGGCTCGTTTGGTGTTATTTTCGAGGGCACCAACCTGCTAAACAACCAGCAGGTCGCCATCAAGTTTGTGCGTGGGCCCAGAATACTATTTTTTGACTTCGCAAATCCCATGCGACTCTTTTTGGGACACCGAACCTCTCCTAACATATCCCAGGAACCCCGAAAGAGCGATGCTCCTCAGCTAAGAGATGAGTACCGCACCTACAAGATCCTCGTCGGCTGCCGTAAGTCTTATCTCTTTCTTCATCGCGAATCCACCCCCATCGTGCCGTGCCGACACAAATGTCGACCATTGTGCACACCATCTCGCCTTCCGTCTACTGTCTCACCATTGTGTCTTTCTCTCTAGCCGGCATCCCGAACGTGTACTACTTTGGCCAGGAAGGCCTGCACAACATCCTGGTTATCGACCTTCTTGGCCCCTCACTAGAGGACCTGTTTGACCACTGCAACCGTCGGTTCAGTATCAAGACCGTGGTCATGGTAGCCAAGCAAATGGTGAGCCAGCTTCGCCCTATTCACTTTTGTATTTGTTTTGCATCGCCACCTCCTCTAACACCCGGTAGCTGTCTCGCGTCCAAACAATCCACGAGAAGAATCTGATCTACCGTGATATCAAGCCCGACAACTTCCTCATCGGCCGGCCGGGCACCAAGGCTGCCAATGTCATCCACGTCGTCGACTTCGGCATGGCCAAGCAATACCGCGACCCCAAGACGAAGCAGCACATCCCCTACCGCGAGCGCAAGTCGCTGTCTGGCACTGCCCGGTACATGAGCATCAACACCCACTTGGGTCGCGAGCAGTCGCGTCGTGACGATCTCGAGGCCCTGGGCCACGTCTTCATGTACTTCCTGCGTGGCGGTCTGCCATGGCAGGGTCTTAAGGCTGCTACCAACAAGCAGAAGTACGAGAAGATTGGCGAGAAAAAGCAGACCACCGTCATTAAGGAGTTGTGCGAAGGCTTCCCCATCCAGTTCGAGAAGTACCTGACCTACGTCCGCAACCTGGGCTTCGAAGATACCCCCGATTACGACTATCTGCGCGACCTCTTCACCCAGGCTCTCAAGGAGACCGGCGGCGTCGAGGACGGCGAGTATGACTGGCTCAAGATTGGCAAGGACTCGTCCAAGAAGACCGACTGGGACCGCCTGCACAACCCCAACCAGCGCCCAGGCCCCTCCAACATGGAACTGCATGCGAACTCCCGCGGCGGCACCGGCACCCCGCACGCAAGCGACCCCCGTGCCCGCCTGACGGTCGACCGTTTAAACGCCGCCCAGCCCCCGCCTCCTTCGCCGATCAAGCAGAACCCCAGGAAAGATCGGCAAAACGCCCCCGTCGCCGCAGTGGGCGGGAGGGGCAACGGAGCCGGGGGTCTTCGGGACATGGCGACACCGACGGGTTCTACGCAGGCTCAGTTCCAGAACAGCTCCCAGAACCTACCTCGCCCCATGCATAGCCAGCATGGCGGCGTGCAGACTCAACAGCAGCAACAGGCCGTTGCTGCTCGTGGCGCTGAGCCCCAGCCCTCTGGCTTCTCCAAGTTTATGAAGTCTTTCTGCTGCTGCTAGAGAAACAGGCTTCGAGCTTTTGTTTCATCTTGATTCCCATCATCTTTCATCTTGCTTTCCCCACCTCCTTTCTAGCGATAGACAGACCTGCCGGCGACGATCTTGTGACCTTTGCATAGCCATCTCTGCTAGACAGTGATGCCGGACTTTCGAAAAACCCACACTGCGTCTCATTACTCTCCGCTGACGAAAAAACTCTGGTTTCCTTTTTTTGCCGTCTTTCTATCTGCCTACTTTTCTCGTTATGTCTCCTTTTGAAGTCGAGACATCTCCTTTTCATCTTTTGCTTTCGACCGTCTGCGCACCCCTTCGCGAGGACCGACGACGAAGGAGGTTGTGTGTGTGTGTGTGCGCGCACGATCAGCGACGAAGCGAAGCATTAGCGAAACCGAGAACGAAACCCCGAAATCGAAACATTTGATCGACCGAACCTCTTCTGAACTGATGGTCAGCAACGAACACGAAGCCATACTGTCAGATGCTTCTACATTTCCATCGTGGAAGAGAACGCCGAAGATCGAAAGCAAAAAGGAAGGCGAGACACAGGTCGCGGGGAAATGCATTGTACATCGTGCATTGTAGTGCATAACGGCTGTTTTGATTTGTTTGTTTCTTATCTTAATGACGAGCTCAGGATTGGTTTCCTTTTTATTTTCTTTATCGTCTTTTCTCCCCCCCTCTTCATTTCTTCTTTCGTTGTCGTGTCGATTGCGTAGCACGGCGCTAGGGTATTTTATCCGTTTTCCTCACTTGCCTCTTTCTCTTTTTCTCTTTTCACTGTCTCTTTTCGTTGCCTCTTTTTATTTTGTTTTTTCTTGCGCGTCACCGTTCATTGCCATCTGTCCCCTGTCTTGTCTACTGTTTCCTTTCAGCTCTCTCTACCTCTCTGTGTCTCCCATACACATATACACTCGCTCTCACATCTCCCTTCTCCGTCAACGGGGATTTCGTTTTTTTTTTGCATTGGGCCTGGCTTTTCTCATGTTCGTTGATTCATTTTCAGCTTTTACTGTCGTATCTATTAATCTAGTTTTGTGGAGGAAAAAAAAAGGGGAGTTTGCACTTCTCCATTCTCATTTTTGTTACTCTTTTCGACTTTTGTATGTCTCACTCTTCTCTTGCTTCTTTCTTTGGGGGGGCAAAGCGAAACGGTAGCCTATAGCCAGAAATGAAAGGAAAAGAAGAACATATAGAACCTTTGTCCTAATTTGTCTGTTGCCTTTACGTGCTTATTCTAAGGTGGTTGCTTCTATCCCATCTTTCTCACCCTCAGCACTCACATCAGCCGGTAGCTCGTGAGATAGTCGTTTGATATCGCATGAAGTCTTTAACCACATAAGTCGTCTCAGTAACGTTTTGTAAGTGGCATATAAACCGCCAGGCAGTCCGTATACTAGACACGATGGAAAACGCCATGCTCGTTGCGTTTAGTCAAAGTGAAGAAGAGCAAAATGATTAGAAAGACCTTTAAAACAAGACAAGAGAAATAAGGACAACAAAAAATGTGAAGAACCCGACAAAACAAAACCGAGAGCACGAAAACAGAGAAAAGAAGCAGTTTGTGTGTATAAAAGTCGTGCGTTTCCAGGCCCGGTCCGGCCCCGCCCCTGTCCCAAGTCATTTTGTATATCGCCCCTCCCCAATTTCTGCTGTCCATCGCTTCTATCGTAACACAGCAGACGTCCCTTTCGGCTTTTTTTGTTTGGTAGTTGTGGATGATGGTATAGCAGGCCGTAGATGCCCGCTCTCCCTTTTCAAGTGGGACGATACGACGTCCTTGCAGGCCAAGTTGCTGGACATGCTCGCCCACCAGGGTTGACACGATTGTGTGCACACACCCGGTCCCCTCTCATGTCAGCTTCTGCTTGATAAAGAAGGACCGCAGGTGCGACAGCTGCCAGGCACAGGTGACGCCCAGAACAACGAGCTGGATCAGGATCCAGCGGACAACGCGGGCATTGGTGGACTCGGACTGGTCGCGGAAGTCGGCCTCGCGTTCACGCTGGAAGACCTGCTCGCGGCGGATGTCGCTCAGGCGGTTGTTGAGGTCGCGCACGCGGCTCTCAAGGTCCTCGAGCTTGTTTTTGTCGGTGCTCTCGAGCTTGCTAGACTCGCCGATTGCCAAGTCGAGCTCCAGCTTGATGCCGACGTGGCCCTTGTGGCCCTCGTGGCCCGTCGCCGACTGCCAGCCGGGGCGGCCGCTGTTGGACGTGGGCGTAAAGCAGATCTTGTGCTCGCCGGCCTCGGCGGACGTAAAGGTGAACTTGCCGTTGGCGGAGCCACGCTGCGACACCACACGGTGGTCGTTGTCAAAGGTTTCCTAGAGAGAAAGGCGAGCGGATTAGCTAGGGTTTGTTCACAAACATGGCTATCTCTGAAAAGCACCGCAGATGTACGCACATCAACCGAGATGTAGATGCTGATGCCGTCGTGCTTGGACCAGGTCTGGACGTGGTCGTCCCACTCCTCGGCGTTGTAGTGGCCGACGACGAGCGTGTCCTTGGGCAGCTCCTCGAAGAAGCACTTGGGCTTGGAGGCGTCAATGTACAGGTGCAGCGCGCTGGCCGCGCCGGCCAGGGACAATATGGGCAGCAAAGACTTCATTGTGATATGCGTGGAAAGAGGGAAGGAGAGAAGGTCGAGAAATCGAGAAAGTCTAGAACTTTCGAGAAATCGAGGTATCGAGGGATATGATGTCGCGTGGACGTGAAAAAGAGGACAGGGGAGGATGCCTTCGATGTCGTGTCGTCGTGAGAGATCGGTCGGCCGGAGGGAAATCGACTTGAAGTCCAATTGCAAGCTCGAACGCCGTCGCAGATCGCAGTGCTAGGGGGAAAGAGGATGATGCGTGTCCCTTGTGCAGATGCAAAGTGTCGTGGGTGTTCAGGTCTTGGATTTTGGTCCTTCTGTTATTTGGGGCCAGAAGCTCTGCCGTTTCCCCTTTACAGGTGTCCTCCTTCCCAAAAGCTGCCACGTCGAAGAAATAAAGGGGCCTTTGCTCTCTGTAGCGTGATCACGTGCCAATTTTAGCGAGCGCTCTAGGCGTCCAGGAGCGCGACTGCCCGTTACGCGCGACTGATTGGGTGGGGCCAATGGGCCCTAGAGCTGCACTCCTGAAAAAGCCAGAAGCTGAGATCGCTCTTTCTGGCTAGGTCACTATTTCAATATTAGTCATGCGGTCACGTGCATTTCCTTACAGTCAGTGCCAGGCTGCTCACGGTCATTGCAAACGCGCTTTAGCGACTCTTAACACTGAACAAAAAAAATACAGGAAATCGTTTATCGATGACAATCACCGGACGGCACCTCCATCGACGACAATCCTCTCATCACCACACACTACTTATCGAAACGACCACGGAGACCGACCCAATTTGAACGCAGTAGACGAGTAGAGCGATCCGTCGACATTTTCAGATCGCTTTATCGGCGGCACACTTCCCCGCGCCGGAAGGGCCGCCTTTTCGTTTGTTCTTTGATTGAAACAAAACTTACAATCATCTTTACACTCTCCGACGGCATTTCCCGCCCACAATGGCAACATCGCTCGATGCACGCGATGTGCTGAACCTGCCACAGGATGGTGCGGGCGGTGCTGGCCCGCGGCCCGCTAAGAAGCAGCGAACCGGCGGCCACGCCTTGGGCGCTGGCGCAAATCGAAATTTGAAGGGTCTTGCGCGTGAAGTGCAGAGCCTCGGTGGCGAGAGCCCGATTTCGATCGTGCCACAGATGTCCAACATTAGGAAGCGGCGACTTGCTAACCGCAAGCCTGCGGCGCGCTGGGAGCTGAAGCCGTTTACCAACTCGGCACGCGACGACAAGACTCTTGTGCTGCGACATTGGCGGAGGAAGGCACCCGCTGGCGATGGCGCGGCGTCAGCACAGGCCGGCGAGGTATCCGGGGAAGGGATGGAGACAGACGACCCAAAGCCTTCTCGGGACCAGCAAGAACAGCCAATGGACGACTCTGCGTTTGCGAAATACAACGTCCGCGTCACCGTTCCTCAATACAGCGACGACCAATACGCGGCCAACCTGCAGCACCAAGACTGGACGAAGGAGGAGACAGACTACCTGATGGAAGTGGTCAAGGACTTTGATCTTCGTTGGCCGCTGATTTGGGACCGCTACGACTACCGGCCCTCGGATGGCTCGGCATCTTCACCCGCTGCAGACTCGACCGCAGTTGTTCCAGCAGCCAACTCAACGGGCGGTTCATCCCGGACGATGGAGGACCTTAAAGTGCGGTACTACGAGATTGCAGCCAAGATGATGGCCGTCCAGAAGCCGGCGCAGTACATGACACAGACCGAGTACAACCTGCACGGCATCATGGCCAACTTCAACCCGGACAAGGAGCGGCAGCGCAAGGCTTTTGTGACGAATGCGCTGATGCGGTCGCGCGAAGAGGTGCGTGAGGAGGAGGCGCTGCTCTTTGAGGTCCGCCGCATCATGGATCGCACAGAGCGCACAAACGACGAGCGCCGCGAGCTGTACCACCGTCTCGACTTCCCGATTGCCGACCAGGACATTAGCAGCTTCAAGACGAGTGCAGGCCTGCAGACCCTTCTCCAGAATCTCATGTACAGCAACGAGAAGTCCAAGAAGCGCAAGAGCCTGGCAGCAGGCGAGGGATCGGGCGCAGCCGGAGCGAGCGGCGCAGCAGCTGCCGCAGGTGCCGCAGGTGCGGACGCGGGCAGCCGGCGCGATAGCATCGCGGCTTCCGGTGCGGCCAACGCAAACCGTCGCGAATCGGTCAACACCAAGGAGGGCAAGGCGGCGGCGGCCGCCGCCGCCGAGTCCGCTTCCACCCCCGCAGCAGCCGCAGCGTCATCTGCAGCCGCAGCAACGGCCACTGCACCTGCCACACCCGTCGCGGCAACTCCCACAACCGGCGGCAAGAACAACAAGAAGGGCGCGCCGTCGATGGAGCGCCGCAAACTCACCGACCAAGAACAGGACGTGTACGGTGTCACGTACCACGACCGTCTGGGCTCCGGCCCGACGTTCCGCTACGAAAAGATTAACAAGCTGTTCACACACAAGAGCGGCCAACAGCAGCTCCGCATCAGCAACATTCTTAACGAGCTCGAGATGCCTGCGCGGCTCTTTATGCCGACTGCGGCCGTCACGGCACAGTTTGAGCACCTCGTCAACTCGGTTGTGCAGCTCGTGGACCTGCGCAAGGTCAGCGACAAGCTGGACGGCGAGATCAAGATCGAGGAGCAGAAGAAGGCCGAGCGCGACCGGGCCAAGGGCATTTTGCCCGGCCAGAGGGACGGCGCTGCTGATGGCGACGCTGACAAGAAGGCAGACGACAAGACGGCCGAGGGTGGTGCCGATGCCGGCAAGATGGATGCAAAGGGGGGCGAGGAGGACAAAAAAGCGGAGGGCGCCGACAAGGCCGACGACAAAGCGGCCGACGAACCGGCAGACAAAGAAGCCAAGGGCAAGGAAGAGACTGAAAAGAAGATTACAGAGCTCATCCCGACCAAGGAAGAGGATGGAAGCGGCGATGCCCCCGAGACCCGGACAACACGGTCGGGGTCACGGCCAGGGAGCAGCAGCAATAACGCGGGCACGGCGCACAAGCGGAGCGCTAGTGTGCTCAGCGTGGCCAGTGACAAGAGCTCGAAGCGGCAGAAGAAGTGATCTACGTTCGCCTTCATCACGTCGTTCTTTGTTTACTTACTACCCTGTACACTACACTACTATCAATATTTTAATGCAACCCACCCATGGCCACTCTGGAACTCGCACATCGATCACAGCCAACGTCGCCGCTGCCTACCGTCATTGCTGTTTTGAAATAAACCGGAACGTTGACGTTGAGTGCCGTCCGGGATATAGAAGGCTGCCTCAGAGCCTCGTTGTTGCCGACCAAACAAACTTAAGCAGTCTCGCACTCTTCATACATTCCACGTCACTTCTAACAATAGACATCGGCCGCAAATGATGGCCACGGCCACGGTCTTGGCCATATGCGAGATCGAGGCCTCCTATTTTTCTGCATTCGGCTCTGTTCTATTGAGACTGAAAACGGCAAAAATTTCGGTAGGGTGTGCCGGTGCTATTTCTTTCCTTCTTTCCTTCCTTCTCTTCGTATGCAGGTCTTTTCAAAGACTTGACGTCATTTTTTAAGAAATTGGAAGTAATAAGGTTGAAGAGTCTGAGATGGCCAAGGTGATGGCCGTGGTCCACCTCATGTTGGAGAGGTGTGAAAAAAGAAAGGTAAAGCCGAGTGGAGACGAAGACCTTGTCACTTTCTTCGATTCTAAATGAAGCAGCGGGAGTATTTTCGGTGATCACCAAGCGAGATGGACTGGGCCGTCGACAGCAAGACCAAGAACTGGCAGGATCTGTCTTGCAGGGAAGCATGTAAAGGAAAGGAACGTCATTTCCTTTTGACATTGGTCTCCACGATGGGCCACCTATTTTTGGAATACTGCTAACAGTGCACGATGTTTCTTTGTTCGCTGTGGCTTTCTCGGCGGCAATTGTATGCACGAGCTGAGCAGCGCCGGCCAGTATCGACCAATGTATTGTCACGGAAAGAGAAGGGGGTGTAAACAAAACGCCAGCTGAGAGAGCCGCCCATTGGACTGCACGTGCCACCTGTGATTGCAAAAATAGATTAGAGTTTTCTCCAGCAGCCGTAGTTCCACTTGGGAAACAATCAATGTAGGCCAGGACTCTTAGAACGAAAAGGAATGGTGATGCGGTTGGCATTATTTATTTGTCTAGATCTATCTAACCAAATCATTTGTTCTTGCATTCGGTACATATCTTCAGAGTTACACATTCTTCGTTGTCGATAAAGCGTTTATCGTGATAGCCGTATGCATGTTAATCTCTTTGTTTAAGAATTGCAGCGTCGTGACTCTTTATGTATCACTTGTACTGAATACAATAAGAAGAAAAAAACTGCTGGCAACCAAGATCACAGAAAAGAGTACGCAATATTTGCCGATGGAGCCTCATCATGCCTCTCCGCTTCCAACAGGACATGTCGTTGTATTAAGCTCGCCGAACCGAGAACCATAGCTGCCCCCCGCGCGTGAATATATGTATAAATAGACAAAGGCAAGGGATATCACCGAGATATCACACAGGACGTGCGCTACAGACACGTGCATGGCCCCAAAGGCATGTACGGCGTATTGACTCCACTAGTGTTCATCAAGGTCTGGGGTTGCTGTGTACAATCTCAGATGGAGGCCTCGCTCATGTGATTGAATACAGGCCCACAAGCCAATTGTAGATGGAAGAGAGACGGTGAGTATGCAACATCACCGAGTGTGTTGGACGACGTGTGGGTATTGACAATAACGGGGCCGGCGGTACGTCATGGGTCGGCGTATTGAAGCCTGGCCATTTGGCTCTTCATTGGCCATATGTTGGGTTTTCCTACCAGGTCAATAAGCGCTCTGTACTTGGACGTCATGTCACTGACAGGAGACATGGCTTCACTAAAACAGCGCGTATCTAGCATTGCGGTGTGCAGTTGAGAATGGCAGTGCCTCGCGAACGACACCGGCGCCCCTTTTTTAGCAGATGTTGGTGCATTATCACCGAGCGTAGCGCAGCCTTATGTTTATAATTAGTTTGCATCACTTAAGTTTACATCATTGAATGTTGGTGGAGGTCAACGCTGGACCAGGAACCAAGGCCAGAGCTCGAAGGGGCGTGAGAGTAACAACGAGCTCGTGGATATGTTGATATTCCAGAACTAAAAAGAAGCAACATGGCAAAGAAAAAGGAGAGCCACCCATACTTCGGCAGACGAGAAGGTTAAAAATAGGCATCTGCCCCATGGCTCCATGGGGCACGGCGGTTAACCGATACCACGGCGAGCCAGACCGTCGGCGGTTGTGGGTCATCTTTCTGGGGAGCAAAAGGATAGCGCATGCAGATATGATGGACAGAGACGGCCGCGGCAGCGTGACGCTGGAGATGACCGCCGGTAGGTACCTGCATATGTGATGACGATGGAATATCATCTATATTGGGCCAAGGGCGCTGGCCGCAACAAGCTTCGTTCGCCAAAACGTGTGCTTTATCTCCAGAATGCCGGGGGGTGTGTGTAAAGAACAACGATAAAAGAAGCAGGTACGCTGCAAGTTGAAGTTGATGTGCGGGTATGCGCGTGCGAGTGGTATGGGGTTTGCGTATGGGTGCACGGCGGCTAGCCGCATTGGCATCATGCCTGTTCTGGCATCTTTCTGTTGCGTTGTCCCCATTCGTCGTTGATTCTCTCCATTGTGATTCGTGGGATGTCAGCATGTGGCAAAGGAAATATAGGGACACACCGCGACTGGCGACTGGCAAGAAACAAAGTTGACCGCTGGGTCGCCTTGAAACTGACGCCAACTGATGGTTGGCAACCACACCTTGGCCGACTTTTGTCTGTTTGTCTGTAGGGCCGTGGTCGTCGGCGCCTGAACCCGCGCCCCTTTTCTTTCTACACCGTGCCGCGGACTAGAACTCCCGGTAATGGCAAGGATAGGTCAAAGCTGTTTTAGGAAAAACAGCTGTTATGAAGGTCTGCCTCCGTATTTAGCCCTTGAAGTGCCATGCGAGATTGTCTCGTCAAGTGAAAGAACGTTGGGGCCAATAAATCACCAAAAATGGATGCCTATGACTACGCCAGTAGGCCTTGACGCCGGCGAACCCTGGTCGCGCTGATGGACTACTTGTTCTTGCCACGAGCCAGTACTGCGGGAATTGCTTGAGGCCTCCTTTTTTTTGTGTTTTCATTTCAACGGATCGGCTGGTGCAGCCAGCTCGGCCAGTGCTCTGGAGGTCCAGTATCTTTACATCACCTATGCTTTAAACAGCATTGCAGACGGGAACATGGCCAGGGATCCGAAACCAAAAATAGAAGTCAAGATCTTGAATGAATAAAAAACATATTAAAAAGAAGATCCGAGACACAACGAAAAGGAACTAGGAGCCAGGGTGACCAGACGAGAAAAAAAAAACGACCACGGTTGCATTCATGCAGCTTTGCAGCGTTGAGCACGTCCATGGTTGTTTTGGCTGTTTTGGTGTACTTTCTTACACGCTACTTGGTTCGCTGGTTCTCTCGTTGATGGACGGACTGGACTGCTGGGCGCTTAGAGCATGTTAAACGGGCGGCTATTTGTGTATTCGAGAGTCTCGTCATCTTTGATTCGTCAGAAGAGGCCAAAGTGGACCTCGTTATGTCCAAGTCGGAACTCACAACGTCGGTCGACAACAAAAAAAGGCAACAGACAAAACGAGGAAGCTTTGCCGAGGTGGACTGGTAAGGACTCAACTGAGAGAGAAAAGTATCATGAGTCGAAAAGAAACGCCAAGTGCCATTTTGATCAAAACTTGAGGCTATTTGGTCCATACTTCGGTTGCCAGGGCTGAAGATGAAGTGTTGTTCGTTGTTTCACGTGATTGGTCACGTCCAGAGTTGACAATCAACTTGCTTTGGCGACATCTCTTGATAATTAGTCCGCGAGGCGGGAAGTCAAAAAGACTAGAAGAAGAGATGGCAGCAGGGCTGGAAAAGCAATCCCTTCATGCAGTGGCGGCCTCGGTTTTCCGGGGAGAGCCTTGACGATCTCGGTTTAGCCGCTGTTGGCCGGGCATAGTTCAAAAGAAACAAAGATGGACGTTGGTGGTTGGGACAGGCTGGGCATCCGAGGCAAGGACATGAGAATCAACGACGCTGAAAAAATCAGATCAAATGAAAGACGGCCGTTATTTGGGCCGCATTTTGGGCCTCATCTCGGCCCCCCCGTGCACCGTAGATTATCCGCCCGCAGCACAAGAGATTCAGAGAATGGAGCGCACACATCGTGGGCGGACGGTAGGAGAAGGGGCCAAATATCTTTTGCAAAAGAAGAGCAAGTAACGGGAGGGAGAGGGTCCAGAGGCAAACCAGACTGTTGGGAGAATTGGCCCCCGATACACTATCTTGGCCTCATTCTGAGTGGGGAGAATCAATTGACAAAGACGCTGGCCAAGGAGGAGGCCGAAGTTCTGAACGAGTGCAATGCCATCGGAGACCGCAACCAAATTGAAGAGGCCATCGTCTCGATGATGTTGGGCGCGAGAAAGCCCATGACTGCAAGAGAAGATCTCTCCAGAGGGGCCATAATGTACTGGCAGGCGAAGTTACAGGGACAGGTGGCAGACAGACCGCAGTATGTGTAGGCGTGGAACACGAATCACACACAGAGAGAAATACGTAGCAGAAGTAACAGAAAACACAGGAGACCAACGAGGGGCGGCACCGAGAACAATGCGACGCCATTGGCAACCATCCGAGCCGCAAAGCGCCGGGCTTCTAAAAATACCCTCATTGCCGTGCCCCTCGCCCACCACAAAGGGGAAACAAGATCATTCTGTTGCCACCTTCTGTCCCCGCGTCGGTATCTCTGTGCCTCTTTGGTGCCGATAAGTGGTGTTGGCCAAAGAAAGGCGTTGTCGGCGAACACGATGACCCATGTTCCTGTCGCATTCTTTCTTTTTTCCTTGTTGGCCTCACATCCTCTGCTTTGTTTGTGTGCTCTCTCATTTCCTCCCGTCTGGCCAACGCAGAGGAGACCACAACCAGAATACACAAAAAAAAAAAAGATTTGCAGATGGCTATGGCTGCATCCCAATTTCGCCAATGGACTAAGGACGAGATAGAAAAGAGGGGACAAGAAGCAAGGGGCGGTAGAATAGCACATAACAGGCGCGCCCTCTGCTATCGCTATCGCATTTCATATGGCGGAGGAGCAAGGCGGCTGTGCTGGTACTAAAACTGCCGGGTCAACATGACGCTTCTCAGTGTCTAGCTTTCTCGCCCACGTAAAGGCATAAATCGATGAGCCAAATAGGAAAGAAGCCGTGTTGCTGTTTGTTTTCGGAGCTGTTCTTGGAACTGTTGTTGGAACGGTTGTTACGGACGTTGCCGGGTATTACGCCTGCTTCTTCTTTTCTCTGTTTCCTACGCAGCATTTGAGGGTTTGAAGCTCCCATCTTGCAATTGATGTCTGTGATCGTCATTGCTTTTTTTTGGTGGTGGGGGGATACCATTTCCTCTTTCGCTCGTTGCTCTTGTTGTTTCTATTCTCGTCTTTGGGACCCGGTTTTGTTTGTCAGTTTCTCAAGTTTCTACATCGATCCCCTGGTCATCTCCGTTCTTGTTTGAGAGCTGCATGCTTGCATCCAGGACGAGCAAGGAGCCATCCATCCATTCCCCGTCTCAGTCAGACCTCGTCCCTCTGCTGAGCAGGAATAGAAGCGACGTATATGGGATACCACCTCAGATTACACATGCTGAGTTATATGAATGCATGCTAGATAGAAAGACGGCGTGTTCGAGTGATGATGCCTCGCCAAGCTTCTTTGCGGTCATCTTGCACGCGAGGCAATGGCAGATGGCACCGTCTGCTCGTGAGAAAAATATTGAAAAGAAGGGAAACTACGTGGAAAAGGAAAAAGAAGAAGAGAAGGAAACCATTCTGTCCGTCGTAGAGTCGCTTTCCTGTCGGGAATGATGCCAGCCGCGTGGATGGATGTCGAGGGGTAAAAAGGGGGTGTGTTGGAGAGACAAAATGCTCTTCAGTGCTCCGCTGTGGCGCTTGTGTTGGTGCATGGAGCTTGTTACGTGCTTCCCGCCGGGTGCTTCCCCCATCGCTTGTGCTGTAATCCCTGGTCAACCGTTTCCCCCCCTCCCCCCCCCTTTCTTCGTTATGTTCTCGTTTCCGGTGCTTTTCTGATGTTTTCTTTTCTTCTTCGTTTTCTTCTTTGGTGGTCGTCTCGGCGTGACATTTGCACTCTCCCTTTAATTTCTTCTTTTTGGAAATTATGTTTGTCTCAATTTCATCTCACCTCTCCCTATTTCCAAGGGTGCAGCCGTATCCGCGACCTAATCCGCATCCTATGATGTGTCTTGAGCGTCCAGACGAGGCGATAATACCGGCCATTGTCCTAACCGCCCTGCAAGGACATTGTACATGTATGTGAAGGCGTGAATTTATATGCACTAGACCTGCGGCTGCGATTGGATGGCAAAGCAGCTGCAGCATTGTTGTTTCTTTTGTCATTTAAGGGCGCCGTTCCAGCATGCTGCCACAAGAAGTCGGAGCCGACGATTCCTGGGGACTCAAGTGTCTCTTCCCACCCCACTTGTCCGAGACAAGCGCCGATAAGAAATAAAAATAGACATCAAGAGAGAAGGAGCCGGGATATTGCAAATTGTCAAGGACCGAAACCCAAGTTGCGAAGGCCGCTCTGCTATCGTTACGATGCCGCTTGCAAGCAAATCCCATAGCCGTCAACTGTCAATATCTTGTGCCGGGACTTGCCTTTGTCCTCCCTCCGGTTGGTGGACGGCCGTGTCTCTGAAGACGCATCCAGCTGTTTGAGCGGCCCTGTGTTTTGCATTTTGAAAATGACACTGACAAAGTGCGACGGGATGCAGCATATACAGTACGTCGGACCCATCGAAGGATCGCAACAAACAGCACTGCTGGTCTGTTGGCAGGGCTCGACGGACCACGGATGGCAGGCCGCGAGGAGGGTTGTTGGTGGCTGTTGGGTTGACCCCGATTGGAAACAGCGGGTGATCCCTCGGCTTCTAAATTTAGGCAGTGGACAGTCCACGGTCGGTGTCCATGTTTCGACTGCTGTGTGGTGGTGCTCGCTTTGCCACGAGAATACAACCTCCGGCTCATTGCCTCGTGGTTTCTCACGAGATCTTGTTGACGCTGCACATCTTTTCGCGCCCCGTTGTTTCTCTCCTTGACCTGGCTGTTTCGCCATTCCTGCAATACAACAGTGGCTTGTTTCGAGGACGCGGAGATGCGGGAGAGCACGGTCACGGGCAGCGGGAAAGAAATGCCTGAAATTGAAGAACAAACATCATACCGTAAATATTACTGCCATCAAAGAGCAATGAGATTTGTGGTGTACAAAGTATGTGTATGTACATGTACGGTCGTATTGCCTGGCCCTGAAGCTAGCATGGTCTGACCCGACCTGGCCTGACTTGGACCTGGCCAGAAGACCATCATCCATTGGCAGTTGGTTGGAACAGCATCAAAGTCTGGACTTTAAAGTTCTTCGGCAAAATAGGTCGGAACAGCCCCAACTAGATTGTCGATCGGCCGCCGAATGTGCGTTGTTGTCCACAGGAAAGGCCCGGTTTTTGCATCTGTGTTGTGACGATGCTGGCCTGGTGAGATGACAAGGGCCCCGTATTCAAAACGATACGGCTGCACAGTACAGCATGACGTTCCTTCTCGCCATAAAAATACAAAATACGGACCGTGTTGAAAGCTTTGAATATTTGTATGGAAGGCTTCTGAGCGGCTTCTGGGCGGCTTCTGAGCTTGTTCCCTATTCGGAAACATTACCCGCCGCGCTACTTCGAGAGCGTGGTGTTGGTAGCGTGGTGGACCAGGCGGGCGTCTTGACTATTCCCCCACGGCGTCTCCAGGGTCGCCGCCGCCCCTCGAGGCTGCCCCTGGTCCACTGTAACTCTGTCCTCGCCTGCGCAAGCCAGAAAGCGTTTCTGTTTCGCTGGTTCGTCAGCTTCTGTAATATGGAGCAGGCAGAAATAGCGTGGAATTTTAGGCGAATCCCAGGACAGACGGCACACTACTGAGTATTCCAACAGGATACGAAGTACACATGGTGCTGTGAACAGGCTCCAGGTGTCATTGCTTAGCGCAAGGCCCGTCTTCGGGGTGGACTCCGCCCAAGGGATGTGCTGGAGAACAAAGACAAACTCCTTAGCACCTTCGCTGGGGCGGCGGAGTGGGCCTGCTTGGTGTTTTTTTTTTTGTTGTTTGCGCGAAGGGCGTGTCGTGTTGTATGCGTATATCTCCGTGTAAATACTTTCGTATATAGGGGGAATAACTAGGATGTGTCTTGATAACGGGGTACGATTGACAGTGAAGATGTGAGTGTGTTCGTTGACACTTCTCATAGCATCCGCGTTAGACCTTCAGGAACCCCGTATGAAAGGCACTTGTTAGGAGGCTGCGCGTGAATACCGTATATTTTGTGTCGCCCTGCACTGCCGCGATGTGTATTGGCCTAACAGGATCCATTTTGATTAGAATTTGTCTTGAATAGGTGAGCCGAGCGTTAGCATTGATGCCTGGCGGATTAGGGTCCATCAAGACTGAGGCTCGAAGAATCTGACAAGGTTGGCTATTTGCACTTAATATTTTAGGTTAAGATGCGTAACTGTCGGATTTTTTTCTTTTTTTCTTTTGGCTTTCAACTCATGGGAGGCTGTTGATACAGTGAGGCCTGTTTGAGATGTTTTTTTTTTTTTTTTTTATTTTTATTTTAGATTGTTGGCCTGGCAGATAGTGACGATCAGGGCCGGTACCACCTGGTCCTTTGACGACACCTGAGCCTGTGCTTGAGTCTGTTGTGCCTGTGCCCGTGCCTGTCCTGTACTTCCGCTCTGCATCACTGGTAAGACTACATCGTACATGTACATCGTAGACGCGGGTGGAGCAAGCAAGCCGCTAGCAACTGGACTGACTGGGGCCGCCGAGCCCTGCCGAGGCAAGGAACTGGACAAAGCCTTGAGGGCTTCCTGCGACTGTGCTCCAAGGCCCTGGAGAGGTTGCAGGGGTGCTGGCAGGAAGCTGCTGGAACTTGCCGTCTGGCGCAAAGCACAGCATGGTCCGGCTGCCCGCTTCAGAATAAGCACCGATCAACGCTTTTCTCTTGCACGAAAGATGGTGCTCTGTTGTGCCGTGAAAAATAACACACTGGTGGGCGTCTCTTCGCCCCTTTCCGCATGCTTTTCTTTTCTTTTCTTTGTTGTATTTTGTACTTTGGATTGCGGAAAACACGAAAACAACGAAGTACTGTACATGTAGCAAGCGCACCAGGCGAAGGGGGCAAAAAGGCAAAGATGAAGAAGACGCTTGAGAAAAAAAAAAGGGGGTCGAGAAAATAGGATGGGTCGGCTGGGTCGGCCGATAGCAGAAAAGAGAAGGCGCCGCGCAGGGCAGTTGCTAAAAACGGAAATGAGTAGTCGACGAGAGAACGGGAAATAGCAGAAAATGGCAACAGGGAAAGAGCCAGCCGCGCCAAATTGCTTTTGGGACGCCAGGACGCGATGAAAAGAGACAGGAAAAGAAGAAGAAAAGAGGAAAAAGGGGGCCCTATCCATAGCGTGGCTCCATCGTGCTCATCGTGCTCATCATGTCCCCTTTGCACCTTGAAGCCATGCTGTTTTCTCTCCGTCTGGGACCGAAGTTATGGGACGAGCAGCCCAGCCTGGTGGCGGGTGGCGGGCTCGCTTCTTTCTCGCTCTTTCCAGTTTTTCACCTTTGACTTACGGTGTTATCCTATTTGTAGTGTTTTCTTTTGGGCAGTTCCTTTCCTGCTTTCTTTTTATTCAGTCTGCCTCTTGTTTTCTCTCTTGCGATTAAGGCCGGTCCAGATCGTTCCTTCTCTCTTTGCCTCTCTTTGTTGTGTTGACCCATCGGTTCACTGCTTCGTTCCTTCCTAACGAGTTTGCATCCCTCTTCATTCTTTCCTCTCCAAACATACTCGTAATATACCTGGTATTACGCAGTACGCCGTAGCTCCATTGCAATTACTCCGTACCCTCTTCTAGCCAACCACACCTTTGTGAGAAGAAGAGTGGAGTTTGCACAAGCGAGCACTTGCTTCTCAGACGCCAGCAGGATGTGCCTACGCTCTGCACGAAGGAGCATTGAGGCATCTTTGAGCTGTGGTTGGCTGGCGCGGCGGAAGGGGCCCAAGCAGAAAGAGGAAACAACAGGGCCAGTTGGAGCGCGCCGGCGAGCGGCAGGCAACGCTAAACACGCTGGGCGAATGCAGGGCGACACATCCGCGTGCGCCCGTTAGGCTTCTGCAGCTTCTGCAACTTCTGCAGCGCTTCACTTCCAATCACACGCGAGCATGCTGGTAGTGGTGTGCAATGGTGCGCGGCTTGGGGGTGCACCTGTCTGTTCCTTCCGTTCCTTCCTCAGAAGCCTGTGGCTGTGGTTGTGAGTCTGTCTCACATCGTGCAACATCCGCGGATCAGTGTGTGTACATGTACAATGTATTGTGTATACGCGTGTATCTGCTGTGCATACCAATACCAATACAAATACGAATCCAGCGTGCAAGCAAGATGTGTATTTTGTGCCTTCCTTTCCTGTGGAAGGTTTGTCCCGACCTAGCGGCAGACGACTGTTCCTGCCTACCGTTCCTGCTTCGTGAGCGTTTCTACAAACAGCTGGAATCTGCGCGCGGCGGCTGCCTTCCTGTCTCCTTCTCGTCTGGTACCCGTGACTTGCAGGCTACGCCGTAATACGGATAAGACTCTTTTTTGGCTATTGATCGGTGAGCGGAAACTTCCGCTTTGGGCGTAAGCTTCGTTCAGTGGACGAGCAGTTGCAGAAGCTTCGTTTCGCGGCTGTCAAGTGTACTTTGTTCACTCAAGGCCATTGACATACATACAAAGTAGTATGAGTCGAGCTGCCGCCTGAGAATGCGTACAGGGTACTTCCGGCAGAGGGAAGGGCATAGAGTTTAGGTTACATGTAAGATACTTCGTAAGACACGTCGCAAGCTTCAGCGCGCGGGTGGTGTGGTGCAGGAGTTCTGGGCTCTCAAACTTGTCTCGCTTGGGCGCATTTCGTTCGCTCCCTGGCCCTTCATACCCGCTCTTGCCGGGGGAATGAGTGGATTCTCTGCCCCCCCCCCCCGGTGCATGCTTTGACGAGGCAAGCGCAGACGGGGTGTGGGAAGGGGCGTGGGCGGGTCGTCCTCTTGAATAGAGTGGAGTAGACGGAGGGAAAGAACGGCTGGTCAGGGATCGAGGGGGTGTGATGCTAGAGACACAGAACGGGGAAAGGTGGACTGGTGGGTCTTGGAGGGCCAAACGAATCACACGTCGGGCGCCTTGATGAACCGAGTACGGAAGCAAATAAAACGGCAGCACTTGACCTACTGTATTTCATACTTTGTGGTGGTTTCTTCCTCGTCGAGTTCACACGGGGAAAGCATCCTATCATTTCGTTTGCCGTCAATATGGACGGAGAAAGTGCGGGTTAGGAAAGGGCCCTGGCTTTCTCGATGCCACACAGGTCGTGAAGATTTTGGTTCTCGCACGGAATATTTGACCTTAATTTGTACAAAGTAGGTCGTCGTCCTCCGTATCAACTTTTGGGGCAAACAGTGAAGAAAGAGAAGAAGAACAAAGTCCTGGAGGATATGGCTCAGCTTAGCCATTTAATATGAGAAGCTTTGTGAATTCATTGACTCGCGCCTGCCCTCCGTGTTTCCATTCGCAAGTTCAACGGCGAAATGTCCGAAATAGAAGGAGCCAGTTATACCGCACTGTTGATAGAAATTGCAGGCAGGCAGGACATAAATAGAAACTCCAGCAAAGACCCAAAGCGGCAGGAACACGGGAGAACAAGAAGAAGCAGCGTACATGTACGAACACGGAGCAAGAACGGCCCAAAATTACACCAAAAAAGGCAATCAATTTGCGAGTATTGATTGCGTATTGATTGCGTCCGACAAGGAAAGACTGTCTCGACCCCAACACAGCGTGCCTGACCTTGAGCCTTTACAACAAATACAAACAAAATGAGCTTCAAATTACACAATATGAAACCAGAATCTGACTTCATACAAGATGATGTCGCTCGAGGCTGAGTGTACTATATGACTTCTTTTCCAACCAACATCGTACACAGATTCTCCAAAAGCTTGACTTTCTATAGCTGCTGGACCAGATGTTACTATATGTACAACATTCACGGCTGAAAACGGCCAACGACGGAGCCTCAGTGGGCACCTTACAGCTTACAGTGTGTCTTTTCTGGGCCGCACTGAAAAGCGGGACGCCGTTCGCTCTTCTACGTGAGATTTTTACGACGTACGGAGTACTCGTACATGTACATATACATGTATTACTTTGTATCCAACTTTGCACATCGAGCTTGCAGCGTTTTGGGGAACTGTTACGCGCTGTTGGGTCCGGATGGCACTAGCGACAATGGGGAGACCTTGCCCAGCTGTTGGGGTTAGTGTTGTCTGCCTAGTGTGGCTAGCTGCGACACGTCCCGGCCGGCAGCGACAGGCGGCGGGAGGTTGCGTAGGATTAGTGCACGCTAGGTCATTGCTAGCAGGAGCGATCCAGCGAGCTACAAACGCGCCAGAAAATTATGGGAGCAAGCTACGGACAACAGTCTGCAAAATAGGTTTTCTAACGCGGCGTTGTGCTGGAAAGGGAAACGGTGACGAAGCCGGGCCGCCGGTTAACAAAGAAATCGCCAAGCGGCAGAAGAAAAGCGAGAAACTACCGAAGTGAGTATGTGGTGAGGCGAGAGCTCATATTTGTCTTAGAGCGTTTGGTACTGGCAGTACATGTACGTCGTACTCCGTACTAGTCTAAATCGATCGCGAGCGTACAAAGAAGGGCAAGCATATTTACAAAGTGAGATAGACCGCGCGTGATAGAATACAGTGCTAATCATGAACAGCGCGCCCCACCCCAGGACCAATGCTGTACCGACACATGCAGGTTACCGGTGCCTGAGCTGGGCCCCATGAAGCGCCATACACCGCACCTGCTTTTTTAGTGCCTTTGAGACTTTGAGTAGAGATACAAAATCAGATACATGCGTGGATTATTGTAGGCGTGGAATTAAAGAGCATCTTCGGTTGTATTTGGAAGATATCCAGCGAGGAAGACACGATGTAGACAGACTGCCACTTTGCATGGAGGGTGCTAGGCAGTTTGTTCTATTATGCTTTCTGCCTCGCTTCTCAGCAATTCCATTTCCTCGTCCGAACGCGGCTCAACATCCGCTGTCTCCCATATTTCTCTCCGTACTCGCATCACCCAACTGAACTGTGTATGCCCTGTCTCGTGCACGCATGGGCTCGAAAGAAGAAGGCACCCATGTGCTCTATGAGTGTCACACGGCACCCACGACGAACGCTTCTTCCTCATCGTGCGACCCTAAGACAGACGAGGCCCAGAAGGCGCGACTGTGGCCAAGATGCGAGACAGAGGGGGCAAACGGCGTCAAATCGAGCGAGTCCAGACCTGGCCAAACCAGTCAGAACACAAGCCGCGATTTATATACGGAGTCAAGGCGCGACGACAACCCCCGCAGGCGAGAACATTGAACTTTTCGGTCCCATCATGGCATGTTGGCAAGTGCAGTCCAGATTGCTCCCGCTGGTAAAATAAATGTCAGGAGTTGGGGGCCGTTTTACCCTCTCCTCGGGCCCTCGTCTGAATCTTTCGTCTTCCTCCCATCGCTTCAATCTGCCAATCTGCCAATCTGTGCCCCAAACAGGCGCCCCCCCGAAAGGGATCCAACTTCCAGCGTCCGAGGCACATCTTCCTGAAATAGCCAAAGATCTCAAGCATCCCGGACTTGCAGGCACACGCCCCCCCTTCTCTCCAAGGCAACTGCGCACTATTAATCGCGCGCCAAAACTCACGCGCCCGCCCTTGTTTGTCCCCTCTCTCTCCTCTCTTGCTTTTCGCTCTCCTTCCTTCTTCGTTCCGCTTCTTGCTTGCCAACCCCTGCTCCCCTGCTTGTGTCAACGGCGTGGCCTGGACTGTCCGGCAGCCAGCCAAGCTCCCCCTCTGTTTCTCGTCTCTCATTCCTCCTCTTTCCTGATGTTTCTCGCCCCATTGTATCCGTACACGTCGAGTACTTCGTACAGAACTTATTTTTTGCTGGCCAGAGGGCCCGACCGTGGGCCAGATGAAGCCGGAAATCTTGGGAGGAGCACGATGGCCGCACGCCCTTTCTCGCAAGCATGACAATTCACTATCCGTATGGCTACGAAGTTTCTGCCGTATCTGTATTTGCACGTCGTTTGTCGTAGGATATTAGCCATGCTCAGACCTAGACTGGGAGGTATTGGCTACATACACTTGATGCGTACGACGCGTGCGGACCACGTAAGTACATGTAGGATACTTACATCCAATCTTGCCGTGTATATACTCCGTATACTGACCAAGAATTGCGAGCGCTGTTGCATTTTGCGGCGTCCACGGGGGAAAGAAGTAAATCCAACCTCACTTTGGCGGATAGGCTGAGCCACCAACAGACAGGCAGAAAAAAAAGGAAAAAGCCGGTATTCACGCAGTGTGCATGATACAAACGCCGACACAACGCGGATCTGAGGACCCGAAAAGTGATTAGGAAACATGACACAAAGTACGGAGAATGCTAGTGAAGTAAAAGACACGAAAAAAAGAAGAAGACATCGTACTTGCACAGGGCAATCTTCCACAGCCGCCTGGGTGGAATTGGGGGAAGAAATCACCCACGTTCTGAGCACATCGCAAAAATAGCTCTGGACCGCTTTGGCCACCTTCGTCGCTTGCCCAGTGCCGCCCATCCCAGCTCCGTATTGAATCTGTTCACCCCCCCCTCCCGGGTCCGCACCCCCCTTCTTTCCCTTTCTGCTAATCTCGCCTCCCACCCCTGATAGCGAAGCAGTAGCGCACTGCTGAGGAAGGAACAGAGTGCAAGACAACTGAAGGAAAAGATCGAAGAATCAAACAAACGCAACACAACAGAAGGAAAGAACAACCGAAACCCCCCCCGTTCAGTGGAAGCGGGCGAGACGCAACGCCCAGATGCATACTCAGTAGCTTCGGTACGCCATCTTTGGCCTTGAGTGGTCTTTGGTTCAGCTGTCTCCCTGCTTCGGCCTTGCGCCTCTACCTTCTCCAAACCACCCCCCCCCCATTTCCACTGTCGATTCTAAATCTTTCTGAAGCTTCTCTGTACTCCCGTAATTCTGTCTCTTGTTTCCTTGTCGTCCCTGTCTTTTACCCTTCGCGCTTCCTCGTCTGTGTCTCATCCGTTTTCTTTTTTTCGACGGGTATTGAGAAAACGCCAGCGCCTGCTGGCTCCTTCCTTTCACATACAGCCTGATAATCCGTACTCCGTACTCGTATCTTACTCGTACTTGCACTTTTGTGCCGTTCGCCTTCTTTGCGCCTTCCTTCTTCTTGCCTCGTTCCTTCTCTTTGCATCTTCTCCCCCCTCCTTCTGCGCCTCGTCTCTTTCCTTTCTTGCCATTTCTCTCACCCCTCGTCCCTTCCATTCCTTTCTCCAACCTTTTTCTGCAACTGGTTTGGCCGACTCCACTCACATCTCCTTGCTTCCATCTCTCTCCTTCTCACATCACCACCGCCCATCCTTCTCCTCCTCCGTGCGCACAAACGTTTGTTTGTATTGACATCTCTACCCGCGCTTCTCCGTGCTGCCGCCTTCGCCTTTCCGTGAAGTGCATCTGGTCCTACCCCCGACCGCACTTTGCGTTAGACGCGACCCACGAACACTTAAGGACTAGGGCTCGCTCTTCTCTTTTGAAAGCTTTCGTCCATAGACTCAATCAGGACTGACCTCGCCACCTGTTTACTATATACTCCCCCCCCCTCCACCCTCCCCTTCACCCCTTTTCCGGTCCGTACATCTCTTCTTTTCTTCTTCTCTTCGTGGCTCTCGCTCCTCGACTCCTGCTATTCGCCCTTCTTCTCACGTCACGTCACCGCCACCTCGCGAATACTGTTGTGTACTACCACCGTACACAAACGCCATTGCCAGCTCACTCCGAGCAGACAGACAGAGGATATTTGCTTTCTTTCAACCCGCTCGTTCACTCGCCCGTCTGCAGTCGCTGGCTCGTTGCATTTCTGGGCGCATTTTTCACCTTGTACTCAAAGCGGCAAGCTATACAACAAAGCATACACCTATCCACTTTCTCGCCAGCTTGCTCCATATTCGGCACTGCACTCGACAATAACGCAACAGGAGCAGACTGCCTAACCTGCTCTCACTCTCTACAAGGGTCTCGACGCATCTGCGCTGATATGCGCATGTCGGCAGCCGCGAAAAGCCGTGTGGCAACGTGGAGGAGGATGACTGATTTAACAAGTCACGAAGGCGTCAGCTCGCCGCCAAGCCCAATGGACGACACAATTGAAGTGCGCCTGCCACCATCGATTCAGGCGGCACACGACGAGCGCGAGTACAACCTGGACCGTATTAACCCGAGAACCGCAAAACCCCGGACGATGCCCGACGTATCCGCAGCCACGAGGCGGGAACGTGAGATCTGGGGCACATCGCCTCTGGACCGCTCACCACATCGCTCGCCGGCCACCGCCTATCCGAATCTGGAGAACCCCGAGGAGTCGACACAGAAGCGGAAACGCTCACCTTCCGTGGAGGAGGCCTCCTATCGTCAAGAAGCCCAGCGGATCCGTCCGCTCCCGCACCAGCACCAGCGCGGCGAATCAGACCTGCCCCGGATCCTGACAGCCACGGAGACCGCCGCGGCAGCGATTGCAGCAGCGTCAGCAGTATCTCGTGCGTCCAAAGACAACGAACAGGAGCCGCCTCGCGCTTCGGCTGAACCCCGCGATTCTTACGACCCGTCTCGCAGCCGTGAGTACACCGTCAGACCACATGTCGACGAGGAACGTGAGCAACAGCAGCGGGAGCAGCAACAACGAGAGCAGCACCATGCCGATATGTGGTTCTCCCGCACCTTGCGCGACGATCGCCAGGCCGGCCCGTCAAACGACACCACGGCCTACCACCAGCATCAGCGCTCCGGCTCGGTCCACTCGCCTGCCGAGGAGCACTCTGGTAATGACTCGCGCCAACGGGAAAAGTCAGTTCCGCATGCCAGTGCCTCGCCACAAAGCGAATACGGTGCCAACAGCCCCGACGAGGAGGAGCGGCCACCTGTTTACGGCGCTCCCTTTTCGCCAAGTAACCAAAAGATCGGCCCGCCACTCCAGCAAACTGACCCCAAGCGCCGGAAACGCAACTTCAGCAACCGCACCAAGACTGGCTGTCTCACCTGCCGCAAGCGCAAGAAGAAGTGTGACGAGACGAAGCCCGAATGTACGTTGTTTGTTGACGCTTTTAGCCTCCTCATGTCCCTCGCCCCTTGGTATAGTTACTAATCAATGCAAATATAGGCAGCAATTGTGTTCGTGGTGGCTTCATCTGTGCAGGCTACCCGCCGCAGAAGGGGCACTGGGGCAAGCCGGATCCTGCAAAGCCGACTGTGCAGATCGAGTCCAAGGACCCTACCTACGTGCCTCCTGGTGCGTACGGTATGCCCGGCCCCATCAGCGGTCTTCAGGGTGGCACATTTCATCAGCAAAGACGTGAATCGCTTCCTCTGTACCGTGGCCAGGCACTTCGTATCCAGCCGCCACAGGGACGCCCTATTGTGACTGACGACGACCGGCCGACCGCGTCGACCCTGCCCAGCGCTCTCACTAGCTCGGATGGCCACAACAAGCTGTCTGCTCTGTCCGCCTTTTCTGCGCCCGCCAACGTCTTTCCTACTCCAGTCAGCGCAGCCACAACGGCTCCCTTCCCTGATCGTACTCCGAAGGAATATCAGCGTGTGCCGCCTCTGCACGACTTGAGCCGGACAAATGACCCCGAGACACCGCAGCTCTCGACGCCGCTACCACAGATCAACATCCACCGCTCTGGTAGTCCCCCCTTACCGCCAACCATCACCACAGCAGAACCACCCTCCCCCGCACCAGCAACAGCAGCCACCGCCACAGACACAGCCGCAGCATCTCCACCACCGTCAACTCTCGACGACCGAGCCGCCTCGGCCGCCCCAGCAGCGCGAGCATGAGCACGATCACGCTCCCCAGCACTCGTCACAAAACTCTCATCAGCCTCACCACCCAGGTCAACAGCATCTTCAGTCGCCGCAGCAGTTCCATCTTCAGCACCCGCATCCAGCCAGCACCCGGGCCAGCAGCCGCTTCCGGACCACCGCTCGCAGCCGCCAATGCAACGCCACCAGCCTCGCCACGGATCTCTTCACCAGGAAACCGTCCCATCGAAAGACAGGCTCGCTTCCTGCACCACAGCCCGTACTCGCCGCAGTCTACTGCATCGCGCCAGCCGCATCAAAAGGAAGGCGGCGGCGAGGCAGAGGACAGCAAGGAGGCCGAGGAGGCACGGATTGCTTCGAGACGCAACGTTCCCTTCTTCAGCACGGTTCCGGGCCTGAGACGCGAGAAGGACGAAATGCAGGCTGGCCGTCCTTTCTATCAATTTGATAACGAGTTGGTGGATCTCCGCGAGCGCTGTGCTGCAGCTTGCTGGAAGTTTAACAACTCGACGAATCCCAATATTGGTGTCTCCCAGAGCGAACGCACGCGCCTGTTCAAGGAGATTATTCAGCCACGCAGCGCGGATCTGCAGGCACCAATGGGACCCGTTGGCGACCAGGTTGTTGTGGACGCGCCCTTCCATGCGGACTACGGCTACAACATCACCATTGGCAACGCCGTCCACATTGGCCGCAACTGCCACTTTTCTGATGGCATGCAGATTAAGATTGGCAATCGCGTGACAATTGGGCCAAATGTATCATTCTTTACAACGGCTCCATCCACCGATCCTATGGAGCGCGACGGTGTGCACAGTGCTCTGCAGGGCCGTGGCATCACCGTTGCCGATGATGTGTTTATTGGTGGCAATGTCACGATTCTTGCAGGCGTACACATTGGGAAGGGTGCAGTTGTTGGGGCCGGTTCAGTCGTGACTTCGGTAAGTTGATATCCTTCTACTCCTTCACACACTCTAGCTCACAGTTCAATTACTAACCCTCAACAGTCTCTTCCTGGCTTCACGGTCAGCCACGGCAGCCCTGCCACTGTCAAGCGGGGCATGGCACCGGCCCACATCTGATTGCCTTGACCAATTTATGCACACATCTGCATCTCATGTTTCATCTTTTCTGGGTTTATATCTTCTACCTTTTCTTTTTATCTTGCCCCAGGGCTTTGTTTCCTTATGTGTTTTTTTCTTCTCTGAGATCTTGGCATGATACCCCACGACATTGCGCTTTGCGTACGTCGTTACTGCGCTACTCTTTGTATAACCGAAAAACGAAACAAGAAGAGTGACAACTGTATCGAGTGTCGGCTAATGCAAAGCCTTCCTCGCTGATGGATATATGTATATATGGGTCTTGGGAGTTCTTGCCTTGTTTCTGCGAAACGGCGAGAACTGGAAAAGGGATATCTTGCGTTTATATTTTCTGGTTTCTTATTCATATTTCCTGTTCATGCCTTTGAATAAGCTCTGGCATACATTGTACATTAGCGACGAAATGAATGTTGAGTATACAGGGACTGGACACTACGTTCGATGGCGACTGTGAATACCTTGCCGAGTGGGCTGAAGTATGACTCTAGCCCTATGATCAACATCGATATAGTCGGATTAAATAATAACTAGCTTGCCGAAGAGAAAAGTGCTTGACGCGAAACTAGTCGTGGCACTTGCCTCGTGGCATCGCACGTTGAAAGGCCCGCGCTGGGGAAGGCTCGGAGATGTCGTTGGTCAAATTACCGCATGTAGTAGGAGCTTACTCCGTAAGTCCGACACAGAGTAAAATTTTCCCCACTAATTACGAAATTGGGAAACTGCCGATCCCAGGACATGTCCGCGCCTTCGGACTCAATCGCACCTTCCTCCTTCCCTTATTCTTGTTTTCTAATCTTCGTGCCAGTCTCATCGCGCCTGCCTTGCGAATGTAAAAAGCTCTCTGCTTTTTTTATTGATTTTTTCTACAAAGGCAAGTGCGAAGGCGTTGTCGTCTTGTCTAAACCCCTTGTTTTAATCTCCCTTTCTTCATCGCTATGTTCAGCGATCTTGGCATCATGTCCAACAAGAAGATTTCCAATTACACGTCTGTGTTCCGTGTGCGCTTAGAACCCGACGATGTGGCCAGCAACAGCAGAAGCAACAGCAGCACTATTGCTACTGCGGGAAACAACGGGACCATAGACCCTCAGCAGCAACGCTCTGCCAACGGCAACAACATTACTGGGCCACCAATTCGCCGGTCTCAACCTCGAGCCAAGTCACGCCCTGTCGTGTCCTGCCACCTGTGCCGCACCCGCAAGCAAAAGTGCGACCGCCTGCTACCCTGCGGCACCTGCACTCGACGCGGCGATGGCGCACTTTGCCGCTATGGCAATGAGGGTGGTTTCACTGGCGTGAGCGCGGCTTTATCTGCTGCTCCCTCGTCGCGTGTGGGAGGGAGCGGGGTAGCTTTCGCCGGTGCTGGCAGCAGCTCTGGGTTGGGAAGCGGCCATGGTCGGCGGCCGGCCTCGTCAGTTGCAGCAAGCGCCCGTGCTGGAGCGAATGGTTCTACAGGATCGTCACTGGGCGCACGCCAAGAAGCCCAGTTGCGTCTGCAGCGCCTCGAGGAGATGGTGAACGGTTTGGTGTCGAGGGCACCGGCATCTAGCAGCCAGGACAGTCTTTCCACATCCAAAGACGGAGAGGCGGCGGACAAGACACCGACACTAGCTTTCGGTAGCCCCGATCCCGCAGTGACTGGAGGGTGGCCAGCAAGAGAAGAAGGCGACAAGCGCGGGCCCCGACTCGAATGGACCATGCCCATTGGCCCAGGAGCTCCAAGTCTGTCTGTGGGACCCGTCGCATCGATGCTCGGACAGACACCATTTTCCGGAGCAACAAATTGGGCTGCTGTCCTCGACAGTATTCGAGATATTCAAAGTTACCTTGGCGAGGCAGCAAAAGAAGACAAGGCAAAGGAGCAGGAGGGTACCGATGAGAATGAGGGTGAAGGTCAACAGAATGAGGATGCCGACGAATATATGGACGACGCTGTGGAAGAGATTACCGAGGAAGCTGCTGTCCCGAGTCGCCCTGCGACGAACCAAGCATCAAAACAAAACCAAAGTCAACCACGACATGCATTCCACAGCTCCATTAGCAGACCGACAATGTACGATGGCGTCACAGACCCCAAGACTGTCCTTCTTCCAGCCTCTCTCCTTCTCTGCCATCTTTGCCAAACCGGCCAGTAGCCACTGAGCTTGCTGAGAAAACCATCCCACCGGCTAAGAGTATATCCATCGCCGAAGCGCAAACTTCCCAACCGTCGTACACCTCGTTCCAGCTGGCCGAGCCAGATGGCATCTTTGCAGCTGTTGTCGCAGCACCGGGACTCGCGTCTTCTGATCAGTCGAACCCTTCATCAACTTCGCGAATCGCTTGAACCCACCGCTCCCAAAGCATCTGGAAGACGCCATTGCATGCCTCCCGCCGCGGTCTGATTGTGACCGACTCATGGCCGTTTACTTCCAGAGTAGCTACATGACAGGCCCATTTGTGCACACAGGCCATTTTCAGCGGAGCTATCTGCGCTTTTGGTTGACTGGCAACCCGGCTGCTGCCAACCCGATCTCGCCTCTACTTTGGATCAGCATGCTTGCCTCAATTTTAAGCATGGGTGCCATGATCCACGGTGGTCGGCAGCAAGCTTGGATGGCCGACCGGGAGCAAGGTGCATCCCACCTGGGTGAGCACAGAGACAGCCATGTTGCCGACGACGGTACAACATCGGGACCCAAAAACAATAAAAAAAAACAATGAAGCAGACCCCGAATTGAGTAATGAGGACCTCACCCTAGCCGCCAAGCTTCGGAAGCTATCTACGCGCTGCCTCCTTGCCGGCGACTACCTTGCTGGACGCCCACTCGCCGTCGAAGCTCTTATTCTGAACGCACACGTTCGTTTGATGCACAAACGAGATTCAGATGCTAATCAATGGGCTACATTTGGTGTCATCGTACGGCTTGCTCAGCGCATGGGCTACCACCAGGTTGATGCGCCAGGTGGCAGCGTATGCGGCATTGGCGGAAGACGGCTTACACCTTTTGAGAGGGAGATGCGGCGCCGCGCCTGGTATTTTGTCGAGTCTTTTGATATGCTGTTTAGCTTCCAGTTTGGCATGCCGACCGTGGTTCACGAGGACGAGATCGCTACAGATCCGCCGAGCAACCTCACTGACGACGACTTTGACGAGAACTCATTAGAACTGCCACCAAGCCGGCCACCTGCGGACTACACGACGTCCCTCTACTTCACCGTCAAGCTGAAGCTTATTCGGTTGCTGCGCAGAGTGATGCGGGTTGCCGTCTGGTGCAACGAAAAGACTGTAATCCACGGCGCGCAGTCATACAAAGACACAGTGGCAAGAATCACCCAAGAACTGCGATGGAACTTCACTACGCTGCCAGTGCGCCTTCGTATGCCCAGACACGTCCGCGACTGTCCCTTCAACGACACCAGCCACGACATCATGCACCGTCTGGCTGTAGAGCTTATGCACCACAAGGCCGTGTGCATTCTGTTTCGTGACTCACTCAGCCGGGATATTGATCCGGACGGCGGCGTCGATGACAGAGGATTTACGGCCGGTGAGACGGAGATGCAGCGCCATACATGTTTAGTCTCCGCGCTACGTATTTTGGACTTGCACACCGAGTTTGAATACGAATCCCGGCCTGAATCGATGGCGGCGACGATCGCACGGACTGGAGGGCCCTTGTTCCAGGCGTCACCCGAGCTGCCTGGTGGAAACCGTGGTGTTGGCCGGCTGGCAACCGACCGGAACATGCTAAACTCGCTGGCACTGCACGATTTCCTGCTGGCAGCCACAATCCTCTGCTTAGACTTGATTGAAGGCAGTCGACAGGACCAGGGGGAAAATGGCGGTCACAGCAAGAAGCAGGCTGGTGAGAGCGGCCCGTCAGCTTCTAGCGAGGCCACGGCCGCACCGGCTAGTAGCACCAGGAACCTGGAGCTACCGCCCTCGCTCGTTTTTGCGCCTTTCTCCGGTGGAGGCGGGGCGTCATTAGAGGAGCGTGCAGCCGATCGAGGCGCCAAGATGATTGCTCTGCGCACCGCATATGCACTATGGCACGAGCGGCGTCTAACTTCGCGTGATGCTGCTCACGCGGCCCGGGTTCTGGGCGCAATTGTCACGAAACTGTCGTCGGAGGTGGGCGACGGTGTACCCGGCGAGAGGGATTATGATGCGGCCGGTAACAAGGTGCGTCCCTGGCCGGACTCGGACAGTCCTGGCTGGGGCCACTGGGACATTGCTGCCCGCGAACAGCAGCGCAGACAACACGAAGAAGAGCTCAAAAAGCAAAGGGAAGAACGAGCCGAGTGGGCCCAGAGAAACAAGGCCGGTACCGATCCCAGCGGAAGCCAGTCGGATACGTCGCGGTCGAGGGGTGCAAGCTGGACGCCGAACAACAGCAACACACCAGCATCGCAGACGACAGACGGTGCCTCGACAGGAGCCCGGTCACAAGGACAGCCACAGGTCCACGTACAGGGTCCGACACTGCCGCTGGAATATCAGCTGCAGCAGCCGCCTCAGGGTCACCCGCCACAGCATGCACCATCGTCACAACCTCTACTGCCACCGCCGTACCTCAAACTATGCTTATGAGTGGGCCGAGCCGGGACCCTTTGACGCAGCTCTCAACGACCCGACGAATGTCGACTGGGTATGTCACTTCTCTCCCCCCATTCTTCCAGATGTCGTCTCGTCCCTACTGACAATAAGCAGAACATGGTGGATTGGTTCTTGTTTGACCGGCAGCTCGATGTGGAAGTAGGCAGCAATGTCTGGTCGGCAGACCTGATGGTTCTCGAAAACTGAGGGGAAACACAAAGAAACGGTCTCGATACCCGCAGCGCAATCCAAGACGTTTTGAAATTAAAATATACCTGTTATCAAGGATGACCATTTTCATTCATATGTGGCTGTCTATTATGCATTGTTTCTTAAACTACCTCGCCCAATCAACACCGCAGCTCAATGCCACCCTTGCTGACGGTCACGTACTTGACACCCTTGAAGGGCCGCACACCATCGCCCAAGCCACGGCTGCGCTTTGTGTCGAGGACAATACTCTCGACGCGGACACCACTAGCCAACCAGCCCTTGACGGAGAAGCTCACAGAGGCCGAGCTCGGCATCAAAAATCTTGTTGCGGGCAATCCTGCGGTTCGCTGCTGCTTCGGCCGGGGTCTCGACGGGAGGCAGAGGTTCTAGCGTACTCGGTGCTGTTTTTGGCACCTTCTTCTTCTTGGTTTTTGGTTTGGTCGACTCTGAGTCTGTACCCTTGTCCTTCTTCTTTTTCTTCTTCTCCTTCTGCCGCAAGGGTGTCGCCTGTGTCTCTTCTTGGTCAAGCCTCTGTTCTTCGCCCTGGTGCGGATTCTCGTATGTGTACTCGGCAAAGCCATAGTCGTTGCTTTGTTGTGCACCACTGCCGCCAGGGTTGCCACTGGCCTCACCACCGCTGAAGTTGTCGTCGTCACTGTTTTCGCTGTCATCACCATCCAGATCCAGATGGCCAGGACGCTGCTGGCCAACGACAGTACACCGCAGACCGAAAGACGTAAGGCCGCTGGCAATGTCCTTGGCCGGAATGTGCCACTCGAGCACGCGCTCTCCGGGATTGTACACAGCATCACCGCGCGAGGGCCGAATCTCGAGCAAGTTACGCACGTCGGCCGGAAGCGGGACAGTGATGCGCACATCTTCCAAAAGAGGCGCACCTGGTGAACCGGTATGGGGACCACCAAGACCACGACCACCACCGCCGCCGCCGCCACCACCAGAACTTGATGGACCATTGGACCGGCCAAAGGCGAATGTGCGGTTGACGCTGGCACGGACTTCAAAGTCGGCACCCACCGGGCCCAAGTTCGTCTTGACCTCAACATTGACGGGCATGCGCAGGCTGGTGTTGCTGCTGGCGGCCGAAGCAGAAAAGGCGTCGCCACTGCCGGCGTCAAAGGGCATCAGGTCGACCTCGTAGGCAGCCAACAAGAAGCGGCCGTCGGGCGGCACAAAACTGAGCTCGCCAGGCCGCTCTTTCCAGCGGGCCAGGCGCACGCAGGGGTGGAAGACGGGCAGCTCGAGCACGCGGCCCAAGTTGTGCTTGCCCGACGGCCCCGTCAGAGTGACAAGAATATCAGGAAGGCCCGAGACCTTGGCGGTGAAGGCAATCGAACCCTGGGCAAATGCAGCCAGCGGGCGACCCGAGGGAGCCAGGGTGACGGAGAGTGACTCGATGACGTCGCAGTACATCTCGTTGGACGTGTGGCGGACGTTGGCGCGGCGCCAGGGCAGGGCAGGTCCACCGGCCGCTGCGCTGGAGCCGTTGCGCTGTCCCAGGGAAGACGAAGAGACGGAGGACATGTTGGAGGAATGAAGCGGGTGCGGAGACGAGGACGACGATGTGGCCTGGGCGGCGGCCGACGAGAGGGCGGCGGCAGCTTTGCCGGGCAGCGTGATGCTCCCGAGCAACTTGCCGACGAGGCCCTCAACCTCCACGAGATCGTGCAGCGCATTGGGCTCCGTGGTGCCAATCATGCCGGCATCGCACATCTCCGTCAGCAGCTGGGCGACCACCTCGTAGCTGCCCTCAATCTTGCTGGCCAGCAATGGGCTGCCAAGGAACTCTTCGAGGGCATCGGCGACGCGGTGCAGAAACTCGAGGGCCAGCAGCGGCTCGAGCTCAGAGGACGTCGTCAGGAGGAAGAGAAGGCCGGCGTGGACAATGGTAAAAACGAGCGTCGGCGGGTTTGTGTCGGAGATGTAGACGAGGCTGGCGGGCTGCTTGCGCAACGATGCAGGGCCACCGGCAGCGGATGCGGAGGGCGAAGAGAGGGAGGAGGACGACGAGGAAGAAGCTTGCTGTTGTTGCTGCTGACGTTGCTGGTCGAGATACAGCGGGAGGAGCTGGGCAGCCGAGAGTGGCCGGCCTGTGTAGGTGTGCGACAATATGGGGCACTGTTTTTGGAAGAGATGAGGTTAGCAGGCGAGGCGAGCGGGTTGACAGGGGATGAAGCTGGGACTGGGATGAGGCTGATGATCTCACTTGTGCTCATCATAAATGTGCAAAGCCTCGATTACCCCGTCCATGTTGGGTGCTTGTGGCGGCCGGAAAGAGCGAGGGCCATGGACCTGTTGAGTTTGGAAGGAGGTGGCAGGTGGGCAGGTGGCAGGAAGCTAGAGATTGGGTGGAAGGCAAGTGCGATTGTGGGTGGTGACGCGATGTCGTACATCGTAGTTTGGGCACGGGCAGGCACGAGTCAGTCGCATGCCCCGCCAATCTGGGAAGGAAGCTTTGTGGATCGGTGGTCTGGGCGGCTTGGCCAGGCCTGTTTACATAATACTAGACGCTAACCTTCAGCGCTTTGCAGTGCGCGCCTGTCACTTCTCATCGCATGTACCCAGTACGGAGTACTGTGGCTAAATTTTGTCTAACGTCTTTCGATCGACGACGTCTGAACATCAGAACAACAAAACAACGTCGAGGCACCACAGCACAACAATTCACCATGGGCAGCAGCAACATCCCATCAGTCGCAACGCTCGACCGGCCTGAGAAGTACCAGGACCTTCTCAAGGAGGACCGCGGCGAAGACTGTCTGCCTTGCCGTGTTGTTGGTGAGTTTTGTCCTTTTCTCTTTGGAAACTGTCCATACAACAAGAGACTATCTCCTCGATCATCCTGCTAACACACCCAGGCGGCGGCGCATTCCTTGGTCTTGCAGCGTATAGCTACTTTTCCGGCATGTCCCAGCTCCAGCAGCAGCGCCAGACCATCATCAAGAGCGGCTCCTTCTTTGGTATGCGCAGCCGCCAGGCAGGCATCGCTGGTATCTCTCTCGGTCTCGCCTGGGCTGGCCTGTGGCGGTTGTTCAACTGAGGGAAAGGTCAAGATGCAAAGTCTCTATTTGTGGCTTCAAGTCTCATGAACACGCTTTGAACACGCTCTGAACACGCTCCCACCGGTCTTCCTTCTCACGGAAAGCGTGGGCAACCAAACTCACCTTCATCTCATCTCTCATCTTACCACTCATGAACGAATCTCCGAGATTACTTAAGGCGGCATTCTTGATGCCTTGCACGGCGGTACAGAGATGCATCGGTCCTTGTACATCCCTCTCAAGGCCCCTCGCATTTGACCAAGCCCCAAGCCGCGGGCTTGGTGGCAAGAAACCTCGGACTGGTGTCAGTCCTCTTCATGCAAGACGTTGGGTGCTCGGACGTCAGGTCCATGGCGGACACAATGTACATAGCCACGTTCCGTGTACATACACGATGTATAAATAGAAATGAGAAACGAATGATGCAACTCCAAGACAGCTGTTGTTGAAACGGCGACTGCTGGGATAGTCACGTGACTGTGCTTCTCTCTCTGTCCTCAATGATCAAGTATCATCACCAGCCAGCATTCACCAGCAATAATCATGTTTGGAACGCAAAAGTGTTTGTGGCATCTCTTTGCTCGACTCTTTTGTAAAAAGAGCAAAGAAGACGAAAATAGACAGTAGATTGATGATTAAAAAAGGAAAACGAAGGAGAAGCAAAAACATATGAAAGAGGAGACTAGATACAGAAAAGAAAAGAAGCGCCGTATTTTGTTTTTGTCCTCTTCTTTCCCTCTCTTTTTTCTTTGTTCCTAAATCACCTCCCAGGGTGTTTCTCGCTCAAAGAAACATACCAAGAAAGATGTGAGAAGATGAGAGAAAGGAGTAAACACAGAGGGAAGAGACAAGAAAGGCCCCAATACAAACCAGAATGCATGAGCACCAACCCGAAATAGAAAGAACAAATGAAATGGCAAGGATGGCAGAGACCTCAAACCCCAAAGAAAAGCAACAAAGCAGAGTCGAAAAAGCAGCCAAAGACACAGGTCTGATAACGCCGGATGCCTCTCTTCCTCTCGTCCACCTCCATTGCCACAACTACCGACGAGTCCCAACCCAGCGCGTAGACCGACGCAGTCCATAGCGACCCGACTGCGTCTGCAACTCGTCGATCTGCACATTGTACCACACATTGTCGGGCACTTCTTCGTCTTCCTCGTCCTCTTCTACACCGGCGCCCCCGCCGCCCCCGCCGCCGCAATCACCCGCACGGTCATGGCCGCCCAGCATCCACTAGGCACTGCGCGGACCAAACAGCTTCCACTTGAGCCGGCCTACGGCATCCGACCCCTGCACCTCGGTCAGACGGTCCATTTCGGCCTGAACAGCACGTTCGGCACCCTCCTTGGCCGTGCCGCACCAATCCTCGAGCCGGCTCTTGTCAATGTACTTGCGCAGAGCGGTGTCCTCATGGCGCATGGCGTCAAACAGCTTCTCGCGGGCAGTGTCCTCCATGTGGCCGAAGCGGGAGGCCGTGGCGGGGTCGGAGGCGTCCGTGTACACGCCGAGCGCCTCAGACGGCTTGATCATCGTGAAGACAACAGATGTGTCGATTTTTTCTGAATAGTTAGCGGGAGGTTTCCAGCGAATAATAATAATAATTGCTTGCAAGAAAACGGTACTCACGTTGAATGGAGAGGGCGTAGAGGGTGGTATAGACAGAGGTCTGCTCCAAAATAGCCGCAGTAGACTCGTCGTCCTGCAGCTGCGTGTTGTTGATTTGGGTCCAGTCGTCGCGAATGAAGCAGCGGCGCCAGATCAGGCGCTGTGCCTGCCGGCGGTCCTCACCGCTCAGGCCAGCATCGGCCACGAGCAGTGCCAGGTAAAAGACATCCTCCTCAATCAGCGTCTCCTCCTTGCGGGTGTTGATCAGCGTCAGAAGGTCAATCAGCGTGAAGGCATCGAGTGCCTCGTGCTTGAGCAGCCGGCTGAGACCATCCTCGAACACATGCAGCAGCGTCTTGGGCCGCTTGGGCAGGCGTGTCGCGTGGTTCTCCATGGCCAGTTGCAGCTCGGCGGCCTCGTCGACAGCCGTGGAAATCGAAGGCAGAACCCAGCTATACAGGAGGTCCTGGATCCTGATCATGTTGAGCTGGCGGTCGACGCGGTCAATGTCGCCTTCGTTGCGGTTGTTGCTTGTCGCGGCGACCTCGTTGTCCGAACCAAAGGGCGCAGGAGACGAGGACTTTGGCGGTGTAAGGAGGCTGTTGGCAGCCTTCAATGCAGGACCTTGTTCGGCCAGCAGTGCCAGCTTGCCCAGGCTCAGTTCGATCTTCTTGTTCCACACCCGGCGCTCGCGGTCGAGGCCCAGGTTCAGCAGAGTGCCGGCAGCACTCTCGACGTCCTTCTCGCGCTCAACATCGTTAATCCACGAGATTTTGGCTAGCTCAGGCTTAGCCCGCAGAAACCGGGTGGCGTAGCCCTTCTTGTCGCCGGGGAAATCGAGAACAGCCTTGATGCCGTCGTCGCGCAGGAGGATCTCGTACACGGCAAACGCAAACGGCTCGCCGTACGTGTCAAAGTACTCGGCAATGCGCTGCTCCTTCTCGAGTGCCTCGGCACGCTTCTCATTGGCGCGGAGCGAACCAGCGTCGACGGTGATAGCGTCGTTGCGCAGCTTGCGCACCTCCTCGACCATGATGCCAGCCAGGGCATCGATCGAGCGGTGCTTCTTGGCCACCTCGATGGCATCGTCCCAGAGACCATAGTTCTTGAGGCGGTACACCTTGGAGTACCGGTCCTCGGCATAGGCCTTGGAGCAGCGCTCGCCGTACTCGCGCTCCGACTCGACGTCGCGCGTCTGCGTCCAGCGGTAGTGCTCGAGGAGGGCAAGCAGGTAACGATCGGTCAGGTTCGGCAAAGACTCGCGGATCGACTCGATCAGGCCCGGGTCGGGCGCCGCCGCATTGTTGGCCTTGTTCGGGTAAAACTGGTCAAGCCAGTTGCAGCACAGGTCGACGAGGCGCTTGGCGTTGTTGGTGATAAAATAGGTCGACGTCCATGGCTCCGGCAGGCCATCGTAGCCCTCGACAAGAATACCGACTCGAGCTCCTCACCGCCCAGGCCGTAAATTGAGAGCTTGTCCTGGCGGTATTCCGTTGCCCCATTAAGAGCGCGGTAGTTGACTTCGACGCCTTCAAACAAAAGACGGGTGACGCCGCGGTCGTCCAGGAGGTGATCTCGGTAGACGTACTTGATCACTTCGTAAGCCCACGCAATGAAGAGGTCCATGCGCCAGACATCATTGACGAAGAAGTGGCGCACACGGTCGACCTCGCCGACGTCGCGATCAGGGTTCTTTTTATCGTCCTCGTGGATGTACTCGACAATCTCCGAAATGATCGTCTTACGGTCAGATGTCTTGCCATCGGCACGGTCGGCCAAGAACTGCTCATGCAGCAGCCACATGTTGGTGGCTGTGAACATCTTCTCGGCGTCGGCCAGCAGCCGCCAACGGGCACGGCGGCTTAGGTCGACGCGCAGCGCGTTGAGGTGCGACATGAGTCGATCGAGGTAGCCGGCACGCATGCGTAGGTTGCTCTCGAGCGAGGCCGGCACGCTCGGTGTAAAGGCAGTCTTGGAACCCAGGATGTCGCGGCTCAGCTCCATAGCAGCCTCGCCAATCTCGGCGTCGGAGAAAGGCGAGTCGCGCTTGCCCTCAAAGACGAGCGGGTTGTCGTCCTTGATGCCATAAAACACGGCCTGCTCAAGCTTGCTCTTGGCAGTGACCTCGGGTGGCTTCTCGCCAATAAAGCGCTCGACATCCACAGTGGCAACACGCACCACACCAACGCCACGCACAATGATCACAGCCGCCGGATTCTTGGACTTGTGCCGGTGCACCCTAGAGCCGGCTGCACCGGAGCCGGCATCGGCTGCTTCGGGCAGCAGACTGGCAGGCTCCTCTACACCAGAACCGACAATCTCGGACATGCCGTCGTTGCGGAGATCAACAATATCCTCAAAGGAAGGCGGCAGATAGCTAGCCTCGCCTTGAAGCTGAGAATCGGGAGTCTCCGGCGGTTGCACGAGTGATGCTATCACAACGGCGCGGTCAAACACAACGTAGGCAACCACGGCAGGCTTGGGCAGGTAGACCCGTGGGCGCTGCTCGGTCGTCTGCTGTTGGCGGCGAATAGGGGCAGAAAGAGAGGTGATTGGGCGGACCATGCCGACCTGGGTGTCGTCGGCAGAGAGCAGCAGTTCGACAAGGTAATAAGGCTTCTTGCGCTTGTTGGGGAGCGAAACAAGCACAAGGAGCTGGTGTATTGCGTCGTTGTCGTTTTCAATGGCGTTGCTTAGGCGAACGGTGTCGGTGTACTTGCGCTCGATGCCCTTGGGCACATAGGTGAAATCGATGACCTCGAGAGCGTCCCCCTCGTGACCGTCGGCGCTGAAGTCGAGCTGGCGGATGGCACCGAGAAATATCGTCACGGGCGTCGGTTTCGAGGATCGCGTCGTGGCTACCGCCGCGGTGAATCTTCCAGCCGCTGAATTTGCCCTTGGATGTGGCGGCGATAATCGAGCGTTCGCCAACACGCAGATGCGGGCCGGCACGGACAGCCACAACATCTTCACGGTGTGCCGAGTTCTTCAGGGCATGGCGAATGCTGCCAAAAAAACCGGCAGACGACGGACCGCCGCTGGCTGTGCGCAAAAACTGCACAGAGATGGCCGGCCGACCATGGCCGTCGCGGACGTTCATGTAGGCAAGGCGGCCGGTGCTTGTGAGGAGGATGAAGCCGGCGGGCTCTGCGTTGAGGATCTCGGTAACGTGCTCGGTCGATGATAGGCCGTGGACAACATCCTCGACGCCGGTCCGCTGCTGGCGCAAAAAGTCGAGTGTGGCAGCGCTGGAGATGGACTCCCAGTAGCTGACCTTACCAGTCGTGGGCATGACAACAACCAGACCAGGCTCCTCGGATTGAGGCTGCGGGCGCAACAAGAGCACCGAGCGGTAGCGGATCGGAAATGTGTCGCGACGGATAGGGCAGGGTGAATGTGAAGGCTTCGGGAGACGGACTGTTGGCAGTGTAGGGCCAGACGATGGCGTGAGTGTGCGTGAGGGAGACGGCGTAGCCGCTGGACGAGTAGATAGTACCATGTTGGCGGCCTGACATTACGGATAGTTAGTCCGATGTCTCGAGCTCAGCTGAGCATGCATGGACCAGAGCTTACCTCCTGGATCAGTTCGTAATCTGTCGGGGAGCGCGGGCAGTTTGCTGACAGTGTATGCGTTGTTGCTGGCCTGTAGATTGTCAGTAAAAGACCATGAGAGGAAAGACAAGGGAAGGGACCAGAACATGAGTAGGAAAATAAAAACAAAGCAAATTAAAAATTCGAGGCCCAAAGGCGAGAGAGCTCAAAAGAAACGTACCAAAACAACACTGCCGTCACCCTTGCTGATCCGCTCGCCAGCCTTGGTCTTCTTTGACCGCACGCTCAGTTCCTTCTTGGTAGCTGATGCAGACGTTGTGGGTATTGAAGCCAAAGCTGCTGCGGCCGCGGCCGCCGAGCTTGCTGAACCGTCTGAATTTTGCCGGGTGGGGTGGTTCTCGACGCCGTCGCGGCGGACGCTCAGCATGGCGACCTTATCGGCCTTGACCTGGAACATCTCAGGCGGCACATCGGGATTCGAAAAGGTCTGCTCGGTGAGCGGGAGGCGCTGGCGCTTAGCCTTGGGCTGTTGGGCGAGGCTGTCGGAGGAGACCGGACGTTGACGGCGACGGCTCCGCGTGGCGGTAGCCGGGCCTCCTTCGTGCGGCGAGAACATGGTATGTCGTGGGTTGCCTTCGCCGAGGAGGACGAAAAAGGGATGAGAAAAGGGTGAAGAGGGGAAAAGGATTAGGGAAGGTTTAGGAATCGATCGAAAGAGTGTTGGCAAATCATCGAGCAGCGTGCGTGTGGCGTCGTTCTGGATATTGGAATTGTCACGAACTGGTAACGTGTCGATGGACGTCGGCGTTTAGCTGTCGCAGTCGATGCTGTCGCGAGCGTCAAGCGCGTGGAGGGAGACGGGTCGATTGATGCCGTCGGTGGCTGAAGAAAGCGACTGGCGATGGATGCAAAGAAGCAGTCGATGCGAGATGGCAAAAAAGAAAGGCAGGTGCGAAATGAAGGAAGGAGCGACGAGATGGTCTTGATGAATGGCGACAACAAAGGAAAGAGCGATGGCGTAGAGACGGCGCGCGGTGCTTTGAAAGGCAAGAGGTGGCCGACCGTTAGAAAAGAGTCGTGAGGGTTGACGTTGGGGCCTGAATGTGTTTGGTGAACGATTGGGTCCCTTTTTCCCTTTTTTTTTGTCTTGCTTCCTCTCTGGCCTCAGCGTGCAGATTCTCCTGTTCGATTTTTGGCTTTGTCGCTTTTTCATGCAGCCTATGGAGCAATCATCGAGCCAAAATGTTAGGGGCATTGTATTTCTGGTATTTATTTCTGTATTTATTTTTATTTTCGAGGCGGTCGTTCTTGCCATTCTTTCATGTTCTCCGCCTTCTTTCTTCCCCAACACTCGACGCTGATTGGCTGCAACAGTGCTATGTTGAGCTTGGTTGCGCTGTCCACGACAACACACAGGTGGAGACCCACATCCACCTGCCTGCGACGGTGAGCGAAGAGCTGCAAAGCTATTCCCTGTTCGGCCACACACGTGAGCCGTCCAGCGCCAATTGGGTAGGCGGTTACAGGGAAGCATTCTGGGTATTACAGGTACAATGTGCACTGAATAGAGCTCCTTCCCAGAAGGATATGGGGCGTCACACAGATGGGCCTTGGATGGAAGACGGTAACTATTCACACCATATTGAAGCCTCTTTGCATGATATTGAAAGGCCGAGAGTGCAGATGAAAATATTGACGAGAGCCCATCAATAGAATAGATGTGGAGGTACACGTATTGTCCGTGTCTTCTTCCTGGGCTTCAGATTCATTGTCCAAGCAGAACACAGCTTTTGGAACTGCTCCTCGGTGGAATGCGCAAAACAGTTCAAGGCACATTGTTGGACGGTTTTGTCGTTCCTGGAGCTTCATTATCTGACCGTTGGGAGATTACTGCCTGACTCTCAAGACGTTTTGCTGCCAATTTAGCGTGCTGGCCAAACAGCCTGTTGCTATCTGTTGCTGCCTCCAAAATTCAATGGAGTTGCCAGTGACATCATTTGCCGTTGAGCTTGTGCATTATGTCAGCACTTTGGCGGCAGTATTTTACAAGGCAAACTGGGTCGCCTTCACCACCTTTCATCTTCTGTCCGCAGCGAGAATACTCTCGGACTTGTTTGTTTTTGCTGAGAAAAAGAGAAAGAAGAAAAAACTTAGCAAAAAAAAGAAATAGCCAGTGTGTCATCTACTATTCAGTATTTTCATAAGTGTGTGCTTTCTCTTATTTGCCAGCAAATAGAACCTTGTGGACACATATCAGCGTGAAATGACGGAGGCTTACAGTATTTATATCTTTTCCTTATAATACACAGGCAAGACTTTTCTCCTTGCTTGTTTGTTTCTATCGCAAGAAGGAATATTCGGTCAGTATATATATACATGTGTAAAATATATTTTTTTCCTGAAACTGTTTTATTAAAAGAATCGATAGTATTCACTCCGTGTCCAGCTCCGCGTCCCGTAGAATTCATACAGATAATTTTGTTTATTGGACTAAGCAATAGACATGAAATGGCACAAAAAAGACGAGAAAGTACAGAGCGCAGATGCGGATATAAACAACGTGACGAGAAGAACGACACCGAACCCTGTGTTGGGTGGACCCTCTTCTCACCTACATGTGGAAAACGACAACATAAATACAGACTTTATAGTCAGAACAAATGAGATAGTGGGATTGTGGAGGATAACGCAGTCCAATCTGAATTATGTGCCCTTATTGACTCGTCTTGAGATGTTTCAGACTGTTTTGTGACTTTCTTCTTGTGAAGCAGCTGTGCCTGGAAAACAAGAGGTTCCGGAGGGTCCATATGTTGGCTGTATAAGTACTATCGCATTTGTGCACACGCATCCTGTCAAAACAGTTATCGATATTCATTGCGAAAAGATCCATTGAGACACATTGAGAAAACGGCAGCCTGTCGGCAGAAGAATGGGGACGACCTAATCCAAGCTTTTCTCAAGTGGATCGTCAGTGATGCATCACAGCGTGACTGGTATTCAACTGGGAAATGCACAGTATCGTCCTTTGTCTGATGATTGCAGTATTCTCCTTTATTCGTGTTTCAACAGACATCTCCCCGTACTGGTTGGCATCGAGACTCATAGTATATACTCGCTGGCCGTTATTCTGCTCCCGCCATTTTTGCCGGTTTTACAAATAATTCATCCCGCCTCCCCCGCCTCTCAAGGCTTTTTTCAGACGAGTGCTGGTAGTAGTCAGAGAGACAGTGACCTCTTTTTGTTATTTTTGTTGGTTGGTCTTTCTCCATGCTGGTCTCAATGCTTGTTTCGTAATGCTTTCACCTTCCATGTGAGGTCACTCCTTTACCCTTGTGCATCGTTTCTAGACGGGACCTTGGCTCGCTATCCAAAGAAGCAATCTATGAAAGAGGGGCCTGTTGTGCCGCGGACAATGTCCTGCCGCGTTGCCATAGACGGTGAAGAGTACTGAGTATAGAAAACAGAACAGAAAGACTTGGCCTTTGCTGGACAAGGACCACTTCCCGAGCAGCAGAACCGAGAAAAAGGGAAAGAGTGGATAAGTGGATGCAGCAGTGTGGAGAGGGAGAGAGATGGTAAGTTTAGATGATTAAGACTGAAGATGCGTCTCAATCCGCATCTCCAAAGCCTCAGTGTTAGGGATATTGAGAAGGAATAGGCCTTGGTTGAAAAATACAAGTGATGTATTGGAATGAGCAATGGGAAGAGACAAATGAAGCCACAGGGCAAGAAGAAAGCACATCCGATGCATGGATTTGTGAGTCGGGGAAAGGCCTGACCAACAGAGTGACCGGCAAATCAATGTTCCAAGTCAGCCTCCCTCCATTTTAGCCATTACTATTGCCGCGTAGCACATTTTATTCAACTTTATACATTGTAAGTTAGATTTGGCAGGGAAGGACAGGACTGGTAAAATGGCCAATGAAGAACGTACTGCTGGGCAAACCAAGCGCCTTGCTGCTACCATTTACCGTATATACCTTTACTCACCTTTTTTCTTTCCTACGCTTGATTCATTCTAGTGAATTGTCTACTAACGTCGAGTTAAAAGGACACGCTTTGTCCCATTTCCCTGCTTGCTTCGCTCACGACATCTCTTTGAATTTCAGCGTGCTCAGCGTGCCATCCTACCATCATGAACGCCAGAACTCGCCGGTACCTACCGTTGCGGCCACTGGTCATTGGTCTTAGTCTATGTCTCGTCCTCTTCTGTTTGTACTTTGCCAGTCGTAAGCCACGCAGCACCGTCCAGTGGAAACACCATCTTCAGCACGATCACCAGAAACAAGTCCAGCAACAGAAGCAACGACAACACAAAACACAGCAGCAGGCACAGCATCGTCCATCCCCTGCTACATTACGCTCCTTGTCACTCACAGAGAAGCAATGCCAGGCGGAGTTCCCAGGTCTGACGCGGTCCATTGATGAGATTGTTGCTGAAGGTCCCTTCCGGCTCAAGAACACGGGCGACATGGGCGCCCTGCAAGGACGCATCAAGAATGGCAAGGCGAGTCAAGATGAGTGTTGTTGGCAACAACTCAAATCTAGAGTGGTATTTAACGTTTGAGCAGATATTTATCATTAACGCGCAAAGGCGGTCAGACTTGTCAGAGCAAATGCTAAACGTAAGCCACACCCAATGGCAAAAAAAAAAAGACGAATGACAAGAAGGACAGTATTAATTATGTGCTGTAGTCCCGCACGGCGGCTATCCACCAGCTCCACCGCGCCCTCGTCACGTCCTCCGAGCCCGTGCCCGACACGTACTTTTCCATCAATTTTCAAGACCAGCCCTTTGGTACCGCATGGGGCTACAGCCGCGCCATCAACCCCGCCTTCCGCAGCAAGGAACGCGACGAGCGCAATTTCTTGATGCCGCACTTCTCGTTCTGGGCCTGGAAGCTGCCGTTTGTCGGGTCTCTGGGCCGTGCTGCCGCCGCCATCGACCGGCTCGAGCGCGACACGTATCCATTCTTTCACGACAAAATCGCGAGAGCCGCCTGGCGCGGGACGACTTGGTTCAACTCGATACACAGCCCGCGGCTGCGGCAGAATCTGCTGGCTGTGGCCAAGGGCCAGAGCTGGGCAGATGTCGAAGCACTCGACTGGGTTGGTGGCGGCCAGGGACAGAAGAACGGGCAGAACGCGACCAACGCGATGGCCATTGAGAATTTCTGCCGCTATCGCTATGTGCTGCACACAGAGGGTGTTGCATACAGTGGACGGTTCCAGTTCCTGCAAATGTGTGGTAGCGTCACCATCACGCCACCGATTGTGTGGATGCAGCACACGACACACTTGGTTAAGCCCATCTTCAGCAGCCATTTGCTGGCGGCAGCAACAAAGTCGACAAAGCCCGCGATCAGTACAAAGCAGCAAACAGAGAACGAGCCACCCAGAAAGGCGGCCCGGGAATTTGCCCACGCTGTCAAGGAGGTCGGCCGTACAAGCGTGCCCCTGTCGCACACGGCGAAGGTATCGTCCGGCCACAAGAGCTGGCCTGTCTCCTACCCGGCGGATGAGGCCAACATTGTTTTTGTGGGCCCCGACTGGTCAGACCTGAAAGATACCGTTGTGTGGTTGGAGGCACATCTGGAGGTTGCAGCTAGCATTGCCCGGAATCAGAGGAATCTGTTTGTTGGCGGTGGCTACTTCAGTCCAGCAGCGGAGGCGTGCTACTGGAGAGCGCTGGTCCGCGGTTGGGCCACAGTCGCCAAGGTCGAAGTAAAGGAGTGGGTCGGGCAAGAAGAGGTGTCGTATGAATCGTTTACCCTGAACAATGGCCATTGAGGCAGCCTTTTGGGCCGGGGCTGCTATTTATCTCTTTGTGGCTATGTTTCCTAGCCGGTGTTGTCTTTTCGTGTCTCGGCGTCCCTGGGCGTTATATTGCTTTGTCTCGTCTCGTGTCTTGTGTTGCCGTCAAGACGCAGCATGCTTGATTCCCGTGATTTCGTGTGTTGCGTAGTATTGATGTGGCAAGTTTCGACACATCTAAAAGTTTGTGCTGCCTGGTATCCAGGCCTCGCCGATCCGCTGCATATCATCGGCAAATCGCCGGCTGACAATCTTCTTGCCGCCATGGCCATTCGGCGGCGAGTGCTCGTCAGGGTCGTAGAAGGGGTTCTGGAGTAACCGCACGTATGCAGACTGCATGGCCTTGAAGACGGGCTTCAACTCTGTCTCACGCAAGCCGACGACACTGCCACCGAGAGCACCGCGGCTGCTCGAGGAAGTGGAGCCTCCGCCGGCACCACCGTTGCCCTGAGCACCACTGCCGACACTGCCGCCGCGACGACCACGCATGTCGACCACGGCAACCAGCTTGACACCCGTGTTGGTCTCGTAACCATAGACAGCCAAGCGGTCGTCGAGCGCGTGGAGAAGGAGAAGGCCGGCGGCATCACTGGCACCGCTCAAGCTTGCTCCACTGGCCGCTGCCCCCGAGGCTACAGAACCGCTGGCTGTGCCGGACGGTCGCTGGGCAAAAATGTCGAGCGTGCCACAGAGGATCAGCGAGAACTGAAGAGGCGTCCGGACTGGCAGAAGACTGTTGGTGGCTGCATCGTAGGAAGGGAATATGGAGACGTGGAGGGGGTTGTCCTAAACGAGAAGGGGGGAGGGGGTTAGTTGAGGTTGAGCTCAAGCTGCCACGGGCTATTCCAGAGTACGCACATTGCGGCCAATGACGCCCAGACAGGCTATGGAAGGTATTGTAGAGGCCATTGCGTGAATGAAAGCGAGGAGAGGCGATTGTAGTGGTGTCGTGTGGTCGTTGCCAATAGTTGCTGGTTAGAGTGTGGGAAAGACAGGAGGTTGAGTGTTGTTGAGAGTAGAGTTAGACCGCTTTGGGTCCATCTTCGAGAGCTGTTCCGTTTGCTCTTTCCCCACCAAGCTGTCCTGAAAGTGGAGACCGCTGTTTGATGAGGGAAGGCGCTCTCGGCGCTCTTCGAGCCAGGCACTACTAGTTCCAGCGCTTCCTTGCCCCGTTGCAGCCCTTGAGGCCCTCCGACTGTTAGCGCCTTCCGTCGCAAAGGCAAACGCGAAAAGCAAATCAGAGCCCACATGTACCTGCCTCCCAGCGTGTGGATAGCGCGTGTGAGCCGATGCTGCGCCGTGGTTGGCTGCGGCTTCCTTCGTTTTCGCAAGTCGCAAGGCTGTCGCACATTCACTAAAAAAGTTTTGTAGCGGCCGACGACCGATCACCGACACCCACCGAGTCTATCATTTCTTGTTCTATTCCGAGTCTGAACCCGACAACAACAAGGCGCACCGACTTCTGTACAGTTTCAGGGGAGTCGCCGGATGGAGGAAATATGCGCATAGGGAATCAGACCTTGGCCAAACCAGCCAATTCATCATCACAGCATCTACCGGAGCTGATTTTGCGCCAGTTTCTCATCGCCACTTTCGGCCTTCTAACATACTCACTTTCTCTCACTCTCACTCCCACTTGCCTTCGCACACCGACGCCTTGCTTCTCACCACCATGTCTGTCGCCAATGCGCAGCCGCGCAAGCCCGGCGCCTTATGGCGGGCCACTTCGACGTTTGTCATGGCTACAACGGGCATGATCTGCCGGACATTTTTGTATGGCTTCAACAACGTCGAAGTCGTTGGCCGCGACAATTTCCTAAAGCTCCTCGATTCGCGCAAGGACGTCCAGGCGCGGCGGCGTGGCTTGATCACAGGTACGTTGTGGTGACACCCATGTAAATGTATTTCTATCTTTGAAAATTTTTTCACATTACTAAGTGAAATTAGCGAGCAACCATATTTCAGTGTAAGTGCTCTTTGCAGCAGTCAGCATTTTATCAAAGGAAGAAAACGCACACAAAATACTGACTTGTATGTAACCATCAGCCTTGACGATCCATTACTATGGGGTGTTCTGCCATTCAAGTATGCCGTCGACCACCGGAACTTGCGCTGGAGTCTTGGATCCCACGATATCTGCTACAAGAGCAGGCATGTTGCATCCCCATCTATGCCCCTTCTCATGACGGCCACTGGCTAACATTGTGTAGCTTCACCGGCAACTTCTTCTGCTCTGGCCAGACTCTGCCCACACACCGTCTGCGCCACTCTCCGTGGGGTGGCCTCTTCCAGCCGACCATGAACCAGGCCGTGCGGCTGCTCTCGGCCCAGCCATTGCCGGCTGACCACACCAAGCTCGGCGCTCCCATCGAGAGCCTTTCCTCACCATCTCCCTCTGCTCTGCCCTCTGAATCACTATCCTCTTTGCCCTCATCTGACTCTGGGCCACTGCCTCCCGCCCCAGCACTGTCCTCCAAGTCGCCATCCAACCACGTCTTTGCCTCATCCTTCTCGCCCTCCCTCTACTACTCCACAAACGACGTCGACCGCTGGCCCGCACCGTCGGCCTTTGCCTCCAACCGCCATGCCTGGGTCCACATCTTCCCTGAGGGTCTCGTTCACCAGCAGCGCGACCGTGGTCTTCGGTACTTCAAGTGGGGTGTTGCCCGCCTCATCCTGGAGAGCGAGCCCACGCCCGACATTGTGCCCATGTTCATTGACGGACTGGATCGCGTTATGCACGAGGAGCGAAAGTTTCCACGGTTCCTGCCACGCATTGGCCAAAAGATCCGCATCGTCTTTGGCGACATTCTGGACCCGGAGACGTTTGCCGACCTGCGCGAGCGGTGGCAGCGGCTGGTGGCGCAGAGCCGGCGGAGTGTTGGTACCAGCACCGACGGAGAGAGCACCGACGGCTCCAATGGCACGGCTGTCGAAAAGGCAATTGACCTCAAGTACGGCGAAGAGGCCCAGCAGCTGCGCAAGGAGACGGCTCACCGTATGCGTGAAGAGATCCTCAAGCTCCGGCGACGCTTCGGCTACCCGGAGATGGACCCGAGTTTGGGCTTGGCCGAGACCTGGGCTGACGAGCCGAACAAGAAGCGGTATCGCAGCCAGGTCGATGACAGCATGGTGTACCAGGAGTGAATAACAGCCAAAACACACTCAAATAGATATAAAAGGGGTATAGCGGCAGACCAGCAGACATATAAAAGGAATGTCTGCCGGTTTTAGACAACTGTCAATTTGCATGTAACCATAGATGTATACAAAATTCAAGATAGATGGCCGTGCTTGTATTACACACGACAAATCTCCAAAGTGAGGGCCGAAAGTCTCAATATGAATGCCCAAACAAGAAGATTGAGTTAATTTCCAATGCTATCATAATTCAACCATCCCAACCAGGAAAATAATGCATCCGATGTGCAGCGTTAACGCCGAAAAAAGAGAAGAACCCGTTTCCATGGCGTTGTTTCAGCAAGTTGCAGCGCAAGATACCCAATGCGCCATGCCCTTCACTTTGTAAGTCCGTGAAATCCCAGCCATTGTCATCATGTATGTTCCATATCGTCCGTCCATCGTTAAATTCGTTGGTCTCTGCCCTCTATACAGCGACTTTCTACTCATCCGTCCGCTGTTAGCAGCAAAACGCCGTCTATTCGCATCTCCTGCCGTTTCAGGGCTTCTCGATGCAGACGCATCTTGTCAGCCAGCGACCGCGCCTGGCGCAAGCCAAGATATGCCCACACCGTATCGATTACCGCCAATGCCCAATTGAAGTCCTCCTCGGGGACGCCCGGCGCACACGCAGCCACATACAGGTGGAACAAAGTCGGCATCAGCCCAGCAACACCTGTACCGCCGTTTTGTCCGTAAATTGGCGCCGGGGTCGCTACCGATTCGTAGTCTTCGAGAGGGATGCTCGGGTGCCGCCAATAGACCGGCGTGCTCACAAAGGTGGCCTCTGCACATTCCCGAATCGTCTTGAGTGCTTTGCGGCGCAGCTTTTCTGTCGACTCGAAATCGGTATCGTGGGTACCGACGCCAGACGCATCCGATATCACGGCATTGATGATTTTGGAGGAGAAGGCACTGCCAGTGTCCATCCTTAGTCGAGTGAGACCAGCGGCTACAGAGTTGGGGCATTTATCAATAAATTCCAGAAGCATCTCGTTGAGAAGGATGCGCGCCCACCGGTAATAGCCCCAGATCCGAGCTGTCGAAATGTCCGAGTAGCGGTGGTAACGGCCTTTGTAAACCGCCTCCGGTGGCAATTTCGACGTTTCACATTCGTCGTACTCCCAGAGGCCCTTCTTTTCCGTGATACCGAGCTCCCATGCAACAAGGCGCGCCTCCAATTGCAAAGCTTGAACCACGTGATCCACCATATCCGACCGTCCATCAACGAGGACCTGGTGGTGGATGTATGCAGACAGATTGATAAAGTCAATCAATGTCAAGAGCAGCTCAGACATAATCTGGTCGTCCGCTGGCTTTTCTTGGTATGTGTCTGAAATGTATTCGGCCACCACTGGTGGCACAGTTATGTGAGCAGCATGGCAGGAGATCAGCTACATTGGTGTCAGTGGATACTCAACTCGAGTGGGTTTTTACGATTAGACTGGAAACATTCGCAGCTTACAAGAGAGCATGAAATTTGAATCAGACCCCGGTAAGGGTGCAAATATGGGGGTAGCATAGGAAGGAAGTGACGCATCAGGGCAGCCGCTCCCATGACATGAACGTTGGCGCTGCCAAATGACTGATTTGCGCCCCGGACAATCTACACATAGGTAAGTGAGTAGGTGGCTTAATATACTAAAGGAAACATCACGGGTCAAAAAGATCTCACCTCAAACATGGCCATCAAAATGATGCTGCGCATGACGTTGTTGATCGTGTCGAGGCCGGGCGTAGCAAGTGTCTTGGCCGTCATCTGAAGACCAGTCACATAGTTTTGCCATGCTGATATTTGGATTCGATCGTCACCATTCAGATTTGCAATACCAGCCATACCTACAGCCGATGCGATCGTTCGTGCTGCTGGGTCAAGGATCCAAGGCGTATCAACTTCAATGACCCCTGTCTTTGTTGGTGATTCTGGATGACCGTAGAGATAGTGGTCCATGTAAAATTGCAAGCCTCGTTCAGGGAGGGTTTGTCCGGGCCCGAAAAGCATTGCCTTCACAAGTGCAGACTGCGCTTCGACCGAGAGTTCGATAGTTTCCGCAGGAGAAGCAGATACATTGGGTGGTAAGACCACCGGAAGCGCCTGCCGCCTCCGTTGCTGTTTTCGGGCAAAAAAATGGGGCGGACTGCCTTTGCCAGAGGTGACTGGGCTGCTGTTGTTTCCAAGGGTGCCGCCAAATGCTGCCAACGCTTCGCTCAGAGAAAGGGACCCGTCGGCGTTGGAGCCCCTTATTGTTGTCAATTCGTTGTTTCCATGTAATGTTGTGAACTGGCTCGTATGGTTGCCGAGCTGGTCGGTTGTAGACGAGACTCCCTCTGGTGTCTCTGGGAGAGCTTCGGCCTTTATGAAAGAAGGCGCTGCCTCTGGTGATGAAGATAAAGAGGCGCGAGCCACAGTTGGGGGAAATGCGGTGGACGATGAGCTGGCTATTGCTGTTGAGCCCTCTGTGCCGGGTTCCTCAAACTTTTTCCGGACCTTTACCGTTTCGTCCCGGAACATCAAAGACAGCTGATCCCGGTAGCCGGGGCATGTCTTGCCGGCTCGAATACATTGCGAGCATTCTGGCTCAAGCTTGTTGCACTGAACACAGAATTGTACGTTAGCCAATTGGTTCTCCTCCCAACTTTCCCATTCACATAAAACGCACGTGCTGTGTAGCAGGTGCGGTGTGACGCAAGCGAGGCGTTTACCGACCCCTAACGTCACGTCGTGACGCACGAATGAGATGAACCGCCCACCACCGTCGCACAGAGGGGTAGCTTTCCTCTTAGATCGCCGATACAGCCGCAACTCTGGTCGTGTATCCCAACAGGCCACTGGCAGAGCTGGCGCATAGTCTTAAAAGTAGATTCAAGAAATCTCCACCGTTGTCCGTCTCTCAAAAAAGGCAGTACCCAAAAAAACCCACCTTGATACGCCGGATGCGGCAGTTCTTGCAACTCAAAGAAGCCTTTCCGCAGAATACCATGGCGGACTATCAGGAGGATCAATCAATCGATATGGCTTGCAAGCTGTGCCGGTTCGTGATGCCATGCACAGTCGAACATGAGGCGGCTTGCCGTAGTTGCCACGCGCCCAAGGGCCGGACAGAGCGTGCGGCGTGCCACTTGCTGGCTATGCCAGCCTTGCCAGGAGGTTCGACGCAGTGCTTGTTTTTATGTCGTCGAGAGATTCGCGTCGCAGCTGAGGCGAAAGTCTGGCCAGCCACAAGCGGTGCGGTTCGTTGTAAGTCTCTTCTTGTTCCCTGTATATTGGCCTTTGGCGCTTGTTGGCAGCACCGGCCAAGAGAGGACACAAAAGGTGGTGGAAAGTGTGGAGAGTAAGGCTCGCGCGCGTTGGAGATCGGTGAGGGGGTTCCAGCGCGACGAGGTTCGTAGACAGCAGAACAAGACGAAAAGACGAAGATAGTAAGCCGTGGCGCTGCAGGATGAAGGGTCTAGAGTGGAAAGAACTAGGTGGGCTTGCTAGAGGTAAATATAGGGCGTTGGTGGTTGATTTATCATACGGGGTCATAGGCACGCTATCAGGAAACCTGGGGCCAACAAGAGGGAAGGAAGCACACGAACTAACAGAACAGGAAAGGAGGGATGGAGGGGAGGCGTGAAAATTACAATGGGGGAAGCCGTGGGAAGCTGTCAAAGGAAACTACGACTGCCTCTGGCGGTCGAAGTGCGGGCTAGGCGCTGTGGACTACGGCAGGTGAGAAGGGCAAAGGGTGTGAAACGGTGGGGGACGGTGGGCAGATCCTTCCCCTTTAAGTTCCTTGCTTGGGGTGCTGCCTTCCTGGACGGAGTTCAGAAGGGTGCCCCACAGAGAAAGGACGTGCGGCTGGCGTCAGTGGTGCGAAGCTACGAAGGGGTTGTTTCTGACCATAAAGCCTGACTTGAACTTGGAGGGAAGCGGCAATTGTGCAATGCCTCCGATTTAGTAAAGTGCACAGGTACAGGTGTTTGGGTGCGAGGCAGGCGCGGACGACGCGGACGGCGGCTGCCGGGCAGGAGCGAGCGGCCAGTCGCTGCCGTTATTACGGAGAACTCCAAGTAATATCTCACATGCCGGGGCGGTTTGCATGTGCTTTGATTTGGGCAGTTTGTGCCTTTGCGGTTGGTTTCCTTTACAGCTCTGTCTGTGTTTTGCAGGCAAGGACGACCACGCATGGCTCGTCGCAGTTGCCAATTAATCACGAGCGCAAATTACAGTCCACATCTCAAGCATCGTGCTCGTACATGTACTTTTCTCAAAGCAAATCCCCTGTCCCTCAATTTCAGCTCTCGCTTCCACCATGTCAAATGGCCCTCTGTTTGGTCGACCTGGCCTCTCTCCTTTGCAGACATCCACTTTTCGAAACAGACCCTGCGAATGCATGGCCCGACGAAATGCAACCAGAGCAGCCCCCCGTCAGCAAGTCTTAAACATCCCTTCCGTCTTTCTCCGTCGTCCGGCGCCGACCAGGGGGTGGGTCTGGGCCAGCGAATACGCTGCAGTCGATCCCAGCACGTTGAAGAGTCAAGACCGCCTGGTGCTGGGCTGCGCAAGGCATGGCGGCCGAGCCAGACCAGGCAGGGACAAGCTCGAGAGATCACCAGCACCCTTCCCTTCTTCCTTCGGCCGAGAAGATGCGAAACTGGCAGTGTCCGCCCGTCCTCACTTCTGGCGCAGAACAGCTGGCACTTGATGTTGATGGCTGACTGGGAGAGAAACACTCGTGAGTGGCTAGCCTCTCTGTTTGCTTTTGTTTGGTGTAGTGCATTTCTTTCCCATTGTCTGATTTTAATTACTTGCTCACAGCCCAGACTCCATTTCACACAATACGCGGCAACATTCTGCTCCGTGCGTCGTTACTTCCATGGCGTTCTTACTGTACAAAGTACAGTACGACGTATTGCTGTCTTGATTATCTCGTGTTTCTTCCCACTATTTTCCTTTCTTTCTTTTTCCACCCTTGTTGCGCCCCGCCCCTTCCATGTCCCCAAGACTTGCAAGAGTAAAAATTAAGCGTCTCGGAGGTTGAACCCAAAATCCACTTCGTTGGCTCTGGAGGGCAGGGCACGCACTAAAACGAAACAGGCGCTGCCAAACCAGTGAATGGGCGTAGAAGCGTTGAACAATTTCAAATGTCGTAGCCAGTGCCCCGTTTTTTCCTGCAATCGCTGGCATGGCCACCCCGGATGCGCAACTGGTTAGCTCGCAGACTATATCCCGAATAGTGTACGAGCATTTGAAGTACGATATTCAGCAAGCAGAGGGCTTGTACTGTGTTCATACATGGGAAGAAGTCCAAGAAATAAGGCGGCAGAACACCAAAACGATGCGCGATGGCCGTTTATGGACAGCAGGGCCGCGCCGCCAGGTACTTCGCAATCAAATGCCCGCTCAACCGAATGAGGGACACCCGAATCGGGCTTTGAAAAAGAACGGGAGCGCACTGGAGGCGCACGAACATAAAGCAGCAGGGTCCACCCTTTCATGCATACGACATGCGACAAGACGACAACGGAGCACAGACAAATAGCCAGCTGACTATTCCAGGCAGTCCGGCAGACTTCCGGCGCGCCGGTATTGGTGGGAAGGCCGACCCCTGCCACCTCTCAAAGTGGATTGTCCTTTTCTTTTCTTTTCTGGCGGTCCCTGTTGTTCACACACAAGAGTAGTGGAGCCTTCTGTTGTTTGAGTGAAGAGGTGAGCCGACAGGTTGTGCGTGTATCTCGTCAGCTGGCACTAACACTCTGACAATCTCTATTCGTGTTTCTCGCGGTCTAGCCTCTGTCGTCGTGTTTCTGTCGTTTCCTTTCATGCTGCTAGGCTTTCGACAGCTCGTTCCCATCTTCTTCTTTATTTGTTTTGATTGGAAAAAAAAAGCCAAGTTGAGACTTACGCCACTTCGATCTTTCATACTAGTCGACGTGCTGCATAAACGACACACCCGTCATCGTAGCGTACGGCGAGTGTACGTGGATGGGCGTGCCTCCGTTGTGCTCGGCCTCGTTTACCGATGAGGCCGCATGCCCGTCCGACTACCCGCACCTGGTTGTGCGTCGACCAGCGGCCATGGCAGCGCCGGAACGTGCTGGGTCGGCGCCGTGTGCTACTATTGCAAGGGCGCCTCGACAGCGCCCCGCGCGTTTCAAGAATGCAGCTGGAACAGAAAAGTCTCGCACGCCGTCCGCTCGGCCGCCAGCAGCGCGGTCGTGTGCGAGGACAGCTGTCCAAGCGGCCAGTTTTTGGTGGCGCGTTAGCAGGGCGCCTGAGCGCTGGGCACCGAGGCGTTTTGCTACAAAGGCGCGCTATTGACGGGCGTGGGTAGCGTACTGTTATCATCGTTAGAGGCGTCGGCAGAGCTCGTCCTAGACAGCACAATTGGGTATCAGGAGCTGACGAGTAGCGACATAAACTAGTTCTTAATCGAGTTTTACCGCTCTACCTCGACCCCACTTACCCGGACGACTTTTCGACCCTGTACGACCCCAACGCCGAGGCGTACGAGGACGCCGGGTCGCAGGGACTCTCGTCGGCTAAACGGCGCAGTACCCGGCTAGCAACAAGCGGCAAGTGAGACAGCTACTACTAGTTGGGCCTTCTCAAAGAGGCTGTAAGTACGCTGGCTATTCTCTTTTACTCGCCGTACCAACAAGAGGCCCTCGGCGACATATAGAACAGCCTCCAGCAGACCTCACACGGGGGATTCAACTAGATCCGCCTACACTTGCTGCCCGGCGACAACGGCCCGCTTATATATGACCCGGACCGGGTTATCCGCTCTATGTTCTACGACACCGACAATACGCTCACCGGCCTCGATGATATAGCGTCGTCTGCCGCACTTATTTACGAGTGGCCGGCGGCGGCATCGCAGGCTTCTATGGCGGCTATAACTATAGCGGTGTCGATGGCGGTGGTAGTATAACAGCTCGGGCCGACGAGTAGCAGCGCATGGCGCCCCGGCAACAACACAACTACCCAGACGCTCAGATGGCCCAAAATTCCCGCGTCTGCAGCACGCACAGATAAGCGATTTATCTCTAAGTTCGGACGAGGCGCCCTGTATAATCATGGCTGACGGCCGGCTGTGTTTGCCGTCCTCTTCAGAATCTACATCGATAACGTTTAGCCGTCTACTACCGCTGGATCCGGCTACGTCAGCGCCGAGACGCCCACGGCAGTTAGGAGGCTGACCTCGAGATTGCATATTCGGTAAGGAAAATAGATGCATCCCGTTCTCCGTGCCCTGTCCGTGTTGTGAACCTGTGGCACCATGGTTGTTGTAAGGTTGCACCCGGTCGGAATGCGGAACAGGGATAGCTCACTCCACACGAAACGTTATCTTGGCAGCAGGTCTTAGCCTTCTCTTTAGTTAACAGGGACAAAACGGGACCGACCGCGTCTAGTAGTCCTTCCGTCATTTTATTAATATGGGACTCTTTTCTTTCATCTTCTTTTGACAACTCTACTACAAACAATCCACAGTATCCGGGCATCGATTCAGCATGTGGCGCAACGCGGTCCGCCGATATTCCAAGATAACGGCTACATGGAAGGTCCATGGCCCTTTCATGTTCCGTCCTGCACACTTATCGCCATTATGTTTGAGCTCGGTTTCCCAGCTGCAGTCTCTCGCGTCCCACATCGCTCACCAGTTTCACACAAGCGCGTCTGGCTATACCGAGTTGTACAACAATATGGGCAGATAGGATCCAAAGGTTCGGGTGCGGCCAGACCAGTAGTTACATGACCCCGTTGGCAGCTGCCGCTCTTTCCCACAACGCAGCTGGTGTCGCCGCACTACCTGTAACCCCAGGCGCAGACCTCTGCACAGGCCTTGTCGCACCGTCCATTCGAACAACACTTCGTGGCGAGGACACCGCGACCGCAGCTAATTTAGCGGAGACCGACTGCTACACGGCCGCTGCACGCAGCCATGATCGGCCGCCCGGATAAGAGTCTACGCGGCCCCAACTTCCGGGAGCCGCAATTGTATTAGCGGACAGTTCTAAAGTAACGAGGCGTACGGTGTCAAGGCCAGAAACAACATCCGCATACGAGACCGGCTGTAAGGCGAGTTTAATGAGCCGCTCGAGCTCCCCGTGGATCCGGACACTCTACGGGTCACATTCAACTATGTTATCACCAGCGAGGCAGCGCGTAAGGCGTATCTCGGCAACTGCGTGACCACTTTGCAACTGCTGACCGCCGACGCCGCTGTCTGCAGCACCACAATCAACGCCAACGCACCCGCACGATGGCATGCACTACACGCCGCTGCAGCTGGGCGCACGCTTCGGTCGCCACCTGCCGATGCTGCGTGTGCTGCTCGACGCTGGTGTTGACCCGCGGCTGCGCAACCACCGCAGCCGCCACCGCAGCCGAGATGAACGCCACACGCAACGCCATACAGGCAGCGATCCAAACGGCTCAGTGGCAGGCAACGACTCAAAGCGACCAACTCGTGGATATGATCGGCCCAAGTCATGCAGCAGCTGTCTCTCCCATTTTTGAAGACTGGAGCTCGCAGTCGCTTGCTGATAGCTCCTTGCTGCTTGAAAGCAGGGACTTTATGTCTGGAAACTTGATCGACATCAAGTTTTGCGGGAATGAGCAAATACTCTCCTTTAGTCAAGTGCGTTGAAGGAGGATGCAGATGCTCTTACAACTTTGGGCCTCTTCGATACGGCGGCAAGAGTTTGCGAGGCGAGTTCCGACTGGAATTATAGAGTTACTACGGTGTTAATGGGCGGCGGTACCATGCCAAAGAAAAAATCCCAGCAAGCCCGATTGTTTGAGAATACAAGGAAGAGAATACAAGGAAGAGGATAAGTAGGCTGGAGTAGGGACGGCACAAGAGCACGTCCAAGAAGAAAATTTTCAGTGAGGTTTTTCGGTTCGTATATTGGACTGATATAGTATTGATGGGTATGCAAGTAAGCCACACTTGAAGAGGCAGCTTGCCTTATTATATCGGCAAGTACCTACTGCCGGTAAGGCAACGAGTCCATGCCGTACGCTTCGGCGTCGTGTGCACTGGACGACGGCGGCAGCTGCTGGTCCGTCTTCTTGGACTGCTGGCGGAAGCCCATGGCCACATAGGCGCCGGGTGGGATGACGGTGTAAACAAGAACCAAAAGAATCATCGGGATAGCATCAAACACGTACACAACCCACTCGTGCTTCTGCGTGTAGCCCCGCTTGCCCATAGAGAAATCAATCTCACGGTAGATGGACGGACAATGATCATGGCGCACGAGAAGTTGATGGCATACAGCAGCGTCCGCCAGCGAGGCTTAAACTTGCGCTCACTGCCCTCGAGCGTGACGAACTTGTCGCCAGGCACAGCTCGGAAGCGGCGCTCGAGATCGGCGGCAAAGCGGCGCGAGGTGAAGTGGAAACGGGCCGCGATGACCGTAAAGAGACCAAAGGCACCAATCTGCGTACTGACACCCGCCAGGGCAATGTTCTTGCCGGTGTGCAGCTTCGAGGCGGCGTTGGGCGTCGTCAATTGCGTACCGGAGACAATAACCGCACCAACAAGCTGGAGGAAAAGTGCGAAGATGTCGAAGCCAACAAAGATGGGTGTCAACCAACGTGCAGGCACCCACAAAAGCTTCACGGTACGGGCCTCGGGGGGTACAACGTGGAAGACAATGCGGCCGAAGGCGACGTAGATGATACCGGCCATGAGCACAGGTGCGAGAATAATGAGACAAAACTGGATGATGTAGAGGTCGCGGTTTGTCGCTTGATTGGCAGAAGCGATGCGGGCACCGTAGCCAACCGTCTCCACTAGAAGGAGCGAAAAGTGGTCAGTATTGAAAATTGGAAGGAGGCGGGTGCGACTACAGAGGATGCCTCGCCCAAACGAGAGAAGGAGCAACTCACTGGCCATCGCAAGAAGCATCACGAACCAGATCCAAGCCTTGTAGCGGATGGTCTGATATGTCGACACAAGAAAGCCAATGCCGAAGAGGGCGCACATGACTCCAGCCGCCGCCGCCGACGGCTGGAAGTTTGGATAGTAGCTGACAGCGATAGACGACATGGTGGGCAGTTTTGACGGCGTTGACTTGGGGTAAATAGACGATGTCGGGTAGATTTATGTGCTGATATAAAGCCGGCGATCAAAATGGAGACAAACGAAAACAAGAGAGCAGTTGTATGGGAAAATACTCCTAATGAAGCAAAGAAGAAAAATATACTGCAGGAACGAGTGGGTGGTGAAAAGAAACAATTAAAAACCTATGATCCCGCAGATACAGGACACGGCATCCGACTTTGGTGACGCTCGGAGAAAAAACGCAGTGAAAAGGGGGGACACGGTCAGCAAACACAGATTATATACGATTTGGGCAGGGCTGAAGACAAAGACGGGGGATCGGGGACAAAAAAGCCCGACCTGGCTCATGGTATTGCTATGCTTTGTTTCGTACGAAGAGTAATCTTCAGGCGCAGCAGGGCGTCTGGCCATGCCCTTTGGTCCTGCACCAAGCAGCGCAAATTGAGCGCGGACGAATACTCGTATTTGCTAGACATTGGGGCGGTAATTGATAGCAAGAGCAAGACGAAATCCGTCGGGGATTGGCTAGGGTAGAAAATGTCCGCTTGGTGGGTGTTTTATGGGGCAGTTTTCTTTTCTATTTTCTCGTCTTTCATCTGTTCTTTCTCCATCCCATGTGCACTTCCACCAAGCTTACAAAACATTTGACTTCAACCAAAGAAACACACTTTGTTCAGGACAAGCGTTATCCACATAAAAGCTTGTTCCTGACAGGACTGCCAAGGTGGACGGATCTGACATGTGCGGGCGCTATCGCCGTAGTTACTGTGCCATGTATTGGCTTAGTTCTACACAGTACGTCGTTCTTGTTTGATACAAACGAATCGACTCCGTTTCCCCATTTTCCCATTTACCTTTATACTGTCGTCTTTATTGTATTTTAAACGACACATGCGTGCACGATAGGAGTATTTCTTGGCCTCGTCCCACGCGTGCGTGCTCTGAACCCGGTCTTACTTGCATGAGCCACGAGATAGACTACTTGTTCAATGTCTACTCTGTAAAGGCGACCCATACTGTCGGAAATTGCGGCCTCACAGGCTCTAGATCTTGCAAGATAAGGCTTCTTGCCGTACCGCCGGAGTTCGCCCGAACAAGATGCACGACGAAATCAAAATCAGACAGAACAAAAACTCACTGAAAGAAGATACGACATCGTATTCACAAACGGCGTCTCACAGCCAACAACAAATCATCGCACCGTCGTACGCATCGAGGGGGCTCAGCTACCGGGCCCTAACGCAAGGTCGGCTCTCTTCCGTGATCGTTAGCCAGCTGGGGCCAGACCTCCAAAGCCAACGGCCGATCACATCATCAAGCAGGAACTGTGGATTTAACGACGCGCCATCTCCCATCCTCTCCTTCAAGGATTACTGCACTGAGGCTATGCTCTGTTTACTGTTTATCGCGCAGAGATCAATCCCTTCCTTCTTCTGTCCCATTTGCTTCCTTTGTCTCCGCAATAGTTGCCCCGTCTGATCCTTAATCCCCTTGATCTTTAGTCAATTGTACTTTAAGCATAGAACTTACAAACTTTTGTTATTTTTATCTTGGACTGTAAAGGATCAACAGCCACGCGGCATCTTTTTTGGTCGGCGTTGCAGTGTCCGGGCGCCGATCGTCAGGAATGGGAAAAGAATGTGTGTGCTAGTACATTCACGTGATGCATCATGTGTTGCGGCCAAGTCTCGGTTTTACAGCCCCGTTCGCTAACTTCACTGGCAAGTGCTGTTGGATATTTAAGTCGCCATGGTCCTTCCTTGATAGCTCCTTGAAGGCATGGGGAAGGAGCAACTCTCAGAAGAGAATTACGAAAAACAAACGGCCGACCATGTTATCACAGCCGAACGGCAGGCGCGAAGCCAGACGGGCTAGGGGCTCATAGAAATCGCCATCAATGGTCACGTGACGCATTCTGTGCTCCTAATCCTTTCTTGTCGAGCCCGATTTCATGATTGCCAGGGTCTACGAAGTATCGTCACGAGTTCGCCGAAATTGATGTCATCTTTTGTCGCGAGTTGAAGCTTTGACAAGCCCAAAGAGACAGCGTCTGTGACATGTACTTAGCTAGCTGCAGCCACAGGATGTCCGAAGTACGTCGACAGCTTGGTGGCCTGGCAGCAGTCAGATCCACACACGCAGACACAGACAGGCGCAGAAAATCGGTCCCGCTTTTTCTCCATTGCGCCTGCCGCACACAAGTGATTCTGTCCCCTTCTTCGCGGACCTACGGGTCCACTTTTTTAGCTGGTCCCCTCGTGCGTCTTTTCGTCTTGCCAGTGACAATATTTTTCTCGTCGCCTGAACCTTTGGCCTCACATCATCACAACGCCAATCGCGCACACATCCACACCCCCCTTTTCTTCCCCCAATTCCATCCATCAACCTCCCAGATTCGACTGAACATTCTTATCATCGGATAATCAACCTTCCTTTTTTTTTAACTACTTCTAGGCACTGCAAGACACCATCGCCAGGTTTTCTCGTTCGTTCTCTTCGACTTTCGATTCCCAATCCCTCCTTTCGTTGCTTTTTCGACTGCCGCCGCAGCTCATCCTCCTCGGCTCTTTCGTTGACCCTCCATCTCTTGCAATCATCTTCATCGTTCGGACTTTTCCTCAGTCCATCTCTCGATCTCTTTCTTTTGTTGCCGAAGCTCTCCGTCTCTTTCTTTGAGTTCGCCTTCAACCCCGACATCGCCTTTGCTGCCTCGCGTCGACCCGCCCTCCCACTCTTCGAGTTACTCTTTCGAACTCTCTCCGACCGAGTTCATCCTATCCAGGAGCTTTACGTGTTTCTCTTCTTCAATCTCCTTACCTCCACATCACAACCATCACACACAATGGCTACAAACGGCACCAACCACAACGAGTATGTGACACATGGCCCATTGGAAGCTCTAGCTTCCCCACAATCCATCACAAGAGACGCGTTGAGCTAACATCTTTTGCAGGGGCCTGTCCAAGGACGAGGTCGGATGGTACTTTGTCGAGCAGTACTACACTACCCTGAGCAAGAACCCCAACCGCCTTCATGTCAGTATTATCCAAGCTCCGTTTGCTTCCCATATGGCCATCTCATTCCTGTCGTTCGCCTACTAACCTTTGTCTTGTTTTGTGCCTGCAGCTCTTCTACGGCAAGAAGTCTCAGCTCGTCTACGGTACCGAGACCGAGGTTGCCGACGTCTCGGTTGGCCGCCAGGACATCCAGGAGCGCATTGCCAAGCTTGACTTCCAGGACTGCAAGGTCCGCGTCTCCAACGTCGACTCCCAGGCTTCTCTGGAGAATATCCTTATCCAGGTCATTGGCGAGATCTCCAAACAAGTCCGAAGACTCGCGGAAATTTGTTCAGACCTTTGTTCTTGCCGAGCAGCAATCTGGCTACTTTGTTCTGAACGACATCTTCCGCTACATTAAGGAGGAGGAGGCTGATTCCACCGACGCTGCTGCCCCTGCCGAGGAGGAGAAGGCCCCGCCGCTGAGGAGGCCAAGCCCGAGGAGGTTCAGGCCCCCGCTGAGGTCGAGGAGGTCAAGGCTGCTAAGCCCCAGATCGACGCTGTTGTTGTTGACAAGAAGCTCGAGGAGGTCAGCACCGAGGAGGCCCCGGCCGCTCCGGCTGTTGTCACTCCCGCTGAGGCTGCCCCCAAGGCCGTTGTCCCCGCTATCCCGGCCGTCCCTGCCGTCGCCACCCCGGCCCCGCTCCCGATGCCGAGAAGGCTGCCAAGGAGGTCGCTGAGGAGGAGGAGAACAAGACTGAGGCTCCCAAGGACCCCGCCCCAACTCCTTCTGTCGCTCCTGCTGCTGCCCCTGCTGCTGCCCCTGCCGCCCCTGCTGCTCCTGTGGCCGCTGCCCCCGCCGAGCCTGAGAAGCCCAAGGGCCCTCCTAAGCCCATGACCTGGGCTAGCCGTGCCGCCGCCGCTGCGGGCCCTGCTCGCCCCGTTGCCGTCCCCAAGCCTGCTGCCGCCGCTGCCGCCACTGCCGCCGCTACCCCGTCTTCGCCTGCTTCGTCCGCTGCTGCTGTCCCGGCTAAGCCTGCTGCCGCTGCCGCTCCGGCTGCTGTTGCTGCTGCTAAGGCCGCTGATGCCGAGTCCAAGGATTCTGGTAGCGAGTGGCAGACGGCTGGCGCCGACTCGAAGCGCCAGAACCGCCCCCAGTCGATCTCGGGCCCGCCGCAGGACAAGGATTCCGCTCTCGGCTACGTCAAGTACGTGACCGACAAGGTTGACGAGGCCGCCCTTCGCAGCCACCTGGAGACCTTCGGTCCCGTAGTGTACTTCGACATCAGCCGCACCAAGAACTGCGCCTTCATCGAGTTTGCCTCGCCGGCCGGCTATCAGGCGGCTGTCGCAGCCAACCCGCACACCATCAACGGCGAGACCATCCTCGTCGAGGCCCGCCGCCCGAAGGCCGGTGCCTACGGTGGCTCCAACTACAACCCCAACCGCGGCAACCTGGCCAACCGCGGCCGCGGTGGCTTCGAGGGCCGCAACGGCAGCCAGGGCGGTGGCCGCGGTGGCTTCAATGGCCCTAACCGTGGCCGTGGTGGTGCCGGCGCTTCGCGTGGCCGCGGTGGCGCTCAGCTCGCTGCTTAAACGGTACCCCGTCTCTGCGACATCAGAGGTCCAAGCAAACAAACGAATAAAAAATTACATCCCAAGCGGCAGCATTTTGTTTCCAAAGCTTCTTCATTGTCTTTTATAATCACTTATTTTATACTTCTTTCACCAGGCCTTTTTTTCAAAAGAAAAAAGCTCGGATTTGGCCTTTGGCATGAGGAGCACTTGCTTTTATTCATTGCATTGTCGTTCTCCCTCCATTACCTACCTCCTCCATCACCCACCCTTTCAAACCCTATCCCCTCTCTGCCTCTCTTTGATTCATCATCTTCTTTCCCCTTCACTCTACCTTCCATCTACGCTACCCGCTACTAGTAACCCATTTACTACTCGGTGTACTTCTTTGGTGCCCGGGACTCTCCGCTGTTTTTTATTTGTTGTCAGGAAGTGGATTTGGGTCGTGCGTTCTTCAAAAAGAGACAAGAAGTAAGGGACATTATTCTTTTTTTTCTTTTGGCTGGATTTCGGTACGGCGCAAGTCATATGATACACAAAAGCTTCCGTCTCATTTTTTTGATTTATCTCTTGTTTCTCTCTCTGGTGTTTTCTCAAATCAGTCAAAGATTGAGTCGTATGTTCTCGCCTATGGGTGTGACATCTGTGTTTTTTATAACAAGCGGTCGGCGAGATTTCTATTGTTTGTTCTATTGTCTACACTCCAGCTTCCGGAGGGTCATGTCTTCAGCGTTTGCATGTGCAGCGTTACCGGAGAAGGAGAATAGCGAAAGATTGGAGAGTTCTGAAAGAGAAACGGAGACTGCGGTGGGGAGTATTTGGCTTTCGAGCAGTTAGACGCGGTACCTCCTTTCTTCTTGGATGTCCCTTGAAGCTTCCGAGCTTGCTATTGCTCGACGAAAGTTTCTTCTTGGTCCCGTTCTTCGAACAACAGCCAACCCTTAGATTCAAGCGAAAGCCACGGCGGCAGCGATCCAGCGTGGAAGAGCGGATATCCATCATGTATACTAGATAAAATTTCATCCTCAAGGGACCTTACTTCCTGGGCATGAGCCAAACAAAAGAAATAAATTTTCCAAACTACCAAGACGAAAACATCAAAACAAGCCCATGATATTCATGAACACATGAGATTACTGATGTGTGGGACGAGGCTAGTTTGTTTGTAGAATTGCATGCCATGCAAGGCTCGTGCTGTTGTCAAAACAAGCAATGAAACGTGAAAATCACTCCAGGGCTGATAGAGCCCCTTCTTTCATGCTCAAATACTTTGATCTTCTTTGCCCGTGAAGCTATAAGAACACGATTTGTCTTCGTACTATACTCAACTTTGAATGGGTAGCTGTCGATTCCAAGACACATCACAATAATGACAAGAATTTCACGCTATGTTATTCTACCTGACTATTTGTTTCCCTTTCAGTATTCAAGATGAGATACGGAAAGAGGGGTTCCTTGATTTTTTTATTTCTTTTTGCATTTCTTTTGCATCTTTTTCCTCGCTTCCTTCTTTTCCAAGAGAAGAAAGATAAAGACCGGACAAGAAAATCGAAAACCATATATATATACCAACGACCCAGTTCTCAGCCCTACCCTATTGCGAGAATGGCAAAAATCAAATGGCAAAAATCAACGGCAGAATACACGATGGGGCCGATTCGAAAAGGCGAGAGCGGCGAGTCCCCGACTGTCCAGCCAAATCCATGCAGCGCAAGTCTCCACTCACTCTTCACTCCTTCTACCGCTCTCAGCTTTGCTGCGGGCTGCACTCTTTTCCCTCTTCCTTTTCCACCCCTTGTGCCTTCCCCCACGATCATTAATAGGTGGCCCAGTTTATATGTTGCGTAGATAGCCAACAAGCGGCTTGCAGTAGCACTACTTGCGAGGTTTCTGCGACATAATCAAATCAATTACGTTATTTTCACAGCGCGCATGTACATTCAAACCTGGGGCGAGTTTGCCGTAGGCAATGAAGAGGAACCCCCTGATTGCAGGACAAGAGACTGGGCAAGACGGGCAGTTGTTTTCATCCCGCCTGTCTCTCACACTCTCTGCTCATCCAATTCTTCCGCAAAAAGCAGGTCAAGCAAGACATCGTAATGCCCCTCCGCCGTTTTCGGGCCCCGTCTCGCGTGGGAACCGACACCCGAGAGCGTGGCTGAGCCATGTAGTCTTGCCGCTTTGGGGGCTCTTGGCTCGACTGGGCTTGGACACACTTGAGTCCAACCTGTCGCGGCCTGGCCCTGCATCAGTAGTATGAATGCAAATAGAGTACTGCGTACATGTACTTTGTACGGGTACTTGGTAGTTTTAATTGGAATGGCAGGCACACGATGTCTGGCCTCGCTCAACTCAACAAGACGAGCCAGGAAAGAGTTTTTTGGTGAAGCGAGAAACGGGATCAATCAGCCCGGTGCACCAGATGCGATGACAAGCAAGAGCGATGTTAAGGAAATGCTGGTGCGAGAGACGTCGTAAAGACAGCAAGACGGCGGAAATGAAACCGGCGATGCTGGATTAAACCCTATGCCAACGCTCTCCACTTTGGCCAAGCCTCATCGCCCCCTCACTTCACAAAACACGTCCTTTGACAACACCACGGCGTGATATATGCTCCAACTTGTGGCAGAACTCCAGGGTCCCGGTGCCTCGGTGGCCGGCCACGTTGGCCTTTGTAAGTTGGAAGCCTCTCCGACACGACATTTCACGATATAAACCCAAGTTGATAGTCTGACGGGAGATGCACCGAAATGTCTACACAGAGCTCCGTTCTGCACTTCACAATCGTTCTGACGACAGTACGGTACGTTGCATACAAAGAAGGTCGGACGAGATGGCGGGGAAGGGAATAACGTGGAGAAGGAAGAAAGTGGCACGAGTTGTCAACTCTTGCGTGAATAACCGTCCCGAAGTCTCCGCCATGGTCGCGGGCGTCTGTTTTTGTGGTTCGGCGGGCCCTCTTGGCCTGGATCGAGCAGGACAGCCCCCCTGTATCTTTGCTGCTTGCCCTACATCGTAAGGCCTACTTTGTAATCCGCGCCTTCCCAGTCTTTCTCCACAGCGTCGCATTATCTGAACACCCACGGCACCTTCCCGCCCTCCCAACTTGCCCCAATGGAGAAGTTCCAATACACAGTAGCACCTGGGGCACTGAATAGGAAGGCAGGACGGGATCGTCCCTGCGTGTGCGTGTTGTTGTGTGTGTCGCTCTTGCAGGCCCGCCGACGGTTTGTCGGCTTTGTGCCACAATGTGCATGAGATTGGGTTTTCAACTCTCGTCGCCGTCTTTGCTGTTTCCGTTTTATGAAGTGATTGAACGTCTTGCAATTCGTTCCTTCTTGTCCGTTCTTTTGTCGTGGTCTTTCGCATCACCATGCTTCACTCTCTTGCCCCTCATCTAATTCTCATCTGATTCTCCTCTGAACCTCCCTCAAGCCAAAGCCAGCCTGCCAGCCCGTCCTTCTCAAAGCTAGCTTGACCCTGCATTGACTGATTTTAGCGCAGGGGGGAGGGAAAAAGAAAATAGCCTGCATACGATGTAAGATACGAAGTTTAGCGAAGCGTGGGAGAAAGCGGCTTGCCGGCCCAGAAAGAGGCGAGGAAGGAGCGAGTGCGAAGAGAGAGCAAGTCGATACATATGTAGTATTTTGTGTGGGAAGGTGCGCCCGACCCAGGAAAGCGTGCCTGACGGACGCAACGGACTGCCAGCTAGTCGCAAGCTACTGTTCGCTGCGTATGAGGTGCAACGTACGCATTAGAAACTCCCGTTCGAAAAGACGCCAACCACGCCAACGACGGCCCAAAGCGCCCAGAACGAGACCAAAACGAGACCATACGAAGTCAACAGAGATGCATAAAAAAACCGCTCGCTGCTGGTGGAAACCGGGGTGGATTTCCCGTTTCTCCCGCTCTTTCCTCTTATTCGTCTTTTTTGTCTCTCATCGCTCTTTCCTTCTACATATATATACGCTTCTCGCTTACTCTTTCCTCCGCCGTCTCCGCCTTCTGCCACACCTTTATTACTGTGAGTACCAACCTGACTGAGTAAACGTCGAGAGCCAGGCCGGCCGTTCCTTAGCTTTCTTTCTGTAGCGAGACGGCGTTCTGGTTTCACAGCCCCTCTCTCAGTATTTTGTACGCATTGTTCTCTTCGCAACCAACAGTACATCGTAAAGCGCTCGCTTTCGTTGGCTCCTTCCCCCCACCGGACCAGGCCCCGTTTTCCCTCTCCACTCCACCCGGTATCGAAAAACCGGTAACCGTTTGCCTCGCGTCCGCTCGCTCCTTCCTGCGCCGTATGTGTACGCATTACGAGCTGGAAATACGAGGACGGCGTACGTCGTAGTGCATTTTGTACTTCGTAAGATACCAGTCGCTCCTTTGTCTTTTATTCTCTCGCCCATTCGCTCCTTCTCCTCCTGGTCCCTGGGGCGATCGACTACCGCCGTTCGGAAAGGTACCTACAAGCCGTGAGATACATCGAACCTGGAACTCGTACCTGTTTCCCCTGTCATGTATGCAGCACCAGGAAAAGAAGGAACGCCCGCGAACACCCGCCCACACCCAACAATTAACCACCGCCAACCAAAACCACACCAGCAAATGCGAGCAAAAACCGTGCCAGGACGGATGTCGGAGAATGCGACTTTTTATCCTTTTCCCCCCTTGTACTCTCAGCGGACTCACCCTTCATCCTGCCTTCCCTCGTGCAACTACGAAGATTTACTGTAGTATTCTGTAGTCTGTAGCATACTACGTCTGTCTTGCTTTTTTTGCTTGTGCCGCGCCGTTTGTTCCTTCCTCCTCTCTTGCTCTTGCTCTTGCTCTTGCTCTTGCTCTTGCTTTCTGTGAAGCAGATTGCTCTTCCCTCTTGTTCTTCCTTCCTTCCTTCCAACGTAAACGAGTTGTTTCCAAATGCGGATTTCCTATTTTGTTTATTGTGCCCAATTGTTTGTTTTGTCGGTTTGCTCATTGCTTTTTGCTTTCCCCGTCTGTTCGTCTCCTTTTTCTCCTCATTTCTTTTTTACCTCGTGTATCTCACGGTCTCTCATACGCAACGCCATCCGACGTCCGGCGTTCCGTGGACCAACTCCACCCCGCCCTCTTAGTACGGCAATTGCGATCTTTTCGACTGATTCTCAACCCGTTTTGGTGCCTTCCTATCTTTATTTTTTGGCTCCTCTTTTCCTCTTTTCTTTTCCAAAGCCTCACCACATCTCCATCCCATCTCGAATACCTACCACTTTTTCAATGGTTGTGTCTTGCATTCTGGCATAACGGCCACTTCCAAAGACGACTCCGAGCAGGCCGGGGTTGAGTGAGCGACGAGCGCGAGGAAATCAGGAACAAGGAACGACGAGTCCGACAAATCCGACAAAAACGACAAAAACGACAAAAACGACAAAAACGACAAAAACGACAAAAACGACAAAAACGACAAAAGAGGCGAGACATACAACGGGTTTTGTCTCCTTCGTGCCTTAGCCAACGGACATACGACCAACAAAGGCGGCGGGAAACGGAAGGACACAAGACCAGGGGGGGCTTCAAACGAATCCGTTGGAGAGAACAAAGGCGAGAAAGGCGAGAAAGGCGAGAAGAAGCAAAGAGACTCACAGAAGTAGAAAGAGGAGGAAGCCAAATTAAGAAAAGAAAAAAGAAAAGTCAGGCACGCAAGGCATAGCGTGCGAAACAAAGACGGCAAACGGCATTGCAAGTAATACGACACAGCCCAATCCAGTACGCATCCATGATATGTGGCTGTAGGAGCGTCAACTCGCATCACGAATTGTATCATACATAGCTCAACATCACACCAGACGAGCAAAATCGACGACACACAACAGCAGCAATGGCTGCGACGGTAGTAGCACCATTAGCCACGGCCTTTCCGGCCTCGCCATCACCTGAACAAGATGCGCCGGCCTATTCCGCGCCGGCCACCGAGCCGCTTGCGCAGGTGCCGACAACCTCTTCTCGGCGGTCTTCCTCTTCGTCGGCGCCGTCCCGCCCATCGCTGACCCGCCGGACGTCGCTCGAGGAGGACTACTTTTATCGCGAGGTCATGACGGTTGAAAAGCGACCCACCGAGCCGCCACCGTCGTACGAATCCACCATGAAGAAGATTCGGCGCAAGGAACGGCAGGAAGCCGCGGCAGCCGCGGCAGCCATGGCAGCAGCGACAGCAACGGCGGCAGCGGCAGAGGCAGCGGCAGTGAGCAAAAGCAATGTGACAGAACCGGCACCACCTGCGCCTGCGCCAGTTCTGGCAACTCAGAAGGGCAAGGGAAAAGAGAAGGCATCGTCTCGTCCCAAGGTCTCGACATTTGAGTCTGCACCTGCCATCACGCACCTGTCCAGCAGTGGAACAGTCCACTCCACCGCCCCCGACGACGTTCTGCCGGCCTACTCTTGCGATATCCACATCGAAGGCGTCTTCCAGCGCAAGATGGAGATTGAGAACGCCACCAAGCGTGCCGAAGACCGTCGCTGGACCTCTTCGTACGTTGTGCTGCACGGCACCTCACTAGAGGTCCACGAATGCCGCAAGGACCGAAGCTGGGCTGGCCGCACGGCCCGCACGGGTCCCGGTGTCTCGCCCGACCGACCGCCATGGATGCGCAAAGCCGGACTGCTGAGAAGATACAATCTGTCGTACGCCGACGTCGGCATTGCGGCCGACTATGTGAAGTAGGTCACTTGCATACTCCTCCTCTCCCCGAATTCCCTCCCGTTGTTATTATCACACCCCGGCTGACCTGGCATATGTCTTTCACTAGACGTCGCTTTGTGATTCGCCTCCGCGCCGAGACGGACCAGTTCCTGTTGTCGTGCGTTGAGCTCGAGACCTTTATCCAGTGGCTCGATGCTCTTTTTGCTGCTCTCAGCGTGGCTGCGCCTATCGACGAGCGCGACTTTCCGCGCGACCAGAGCATTCCGCGCCTGCAGCGCATCCGCTGGTACCAAGGCCGCGATCGCGAGGCGGAAGCCATTCGGGACCGTGAGCGGGACGAGGATCGCGAGCGGGAGAGCGAGCGGGAGAGTGAGCGGGAGAGTGAGGCCGAGAGTGATCATGAGAGCAACCGTGAAGTAGACGACGGCGGCCACAGCAGTGCCGACGATGAGGCGGCTGACGCGATTAGCCCTCTGCCCTTACCTTCGCTGTCACGGCCCAGATCGCCCGTGGGTTCGCCGTCCAAGTCCGTGCGCACGGGCCAGTCCCTGGCTGCGGCCGCTGCCGCCGTTCTCGAAGAAGAGTCTCATCGTGACGAGAATGCAGTGGCAGTTGCTGCGGCTCCTGCTACTGCCCGTTCTGGCTCAGTGTCGTCCGACGCGTCGTCCGTTTCGCTGGCGTCCGCGTCGTCCGCGTCGACTGTTGCTGGCCCATCTACGGCCCCGCTTCACAACCTGTGCGCCCAACAGCAGGCTGCTTCCCGCGCTATGCTTTCTCCTGGCAACCCGGTGCCCGACGCCAACGCCAACGCCAACGCCAACAACGGTTAGCACGGGTGGTCGGTTTTCGCTCCGCTCCATCCGTTCGCGCCTGAAGCTGGGCGGCAGCCAAGATGGCGCAAACAATGCTGGACGCACTCAGAATACGCCGCCTGTGCCTGTCTTCCGCCACCACGCAGTCAACGCGACGACGGGCAAGTGGCAGCCGAGCCACCGCTGGACCAAGACGCATGACATGGTGTACGCCAAGCTGTGCTATGCGACGCTGCTGTTCCGCAGCCCGCGCAAGTCCAACTATATTGTGATGCGCGGCAAGCAGTGGCTGGTCGACTGGAGCACTGGCAACATGGTGCGTGTCAGCCCGCCGCGGTATGGCGAGATCGAGACGCAGCCCGGTCCGTTCCAGGTCCTGCGGACGGAGAACACCAGAATCTAAGTGGACTGGCTGTTGAGTGTCGTGTGCTGGGTGATGACGACGATGTGATATGTATATGTTGGAACGAAGAAGAAGAAAAAGGTATGGAGTGATCCCAATCTTCTTTCTTTTCATGTCTGTATGTTTGTACGCCGGGGGAGTTTTTTTCATCTTTCTGTTCTGTTTTCCATTTCACTCTCTTGGGACATGAGCAGCGATATATCTTCCTGGGCTCTTTAGTCCACCTTCCTTGCTTGTTCTTTTACCCATTTTCTTGCGCGGAGTCAAAAGCATGAGCGCAATTTGGGGGTTTCTTGCATTTTCTGTTTCATTTACGTTTGCAATGGTTATATTCACGCTCTTTCGAGGCTACCCTTTTCTTTGTCACTTGTTCTCTTTTGCACATACACGCCATTTGCTGTCGTTTTTCTCTGCACATATCTGCATTTCGCGCCGCTTCAAATATTGGGCAGTTGCAATTTTCGATTGCAATTATCTGTTCATATATTCTTTCATGTCATCTGTACATACATAACAAAAAAGAAAAGACAAAAAAAAAAAAAAGAAGAAAAGCGCCCAGAAGCAGCTTGTCATGCAGGGCTCGAAGCTAGATATATAATACGTATGCTATCCCACAACCATCCTTTCCATCAAGGTAAAAGCATGCAAAGAAAAAACAAGCCAAACCAAACCAGACCGTGACGCCGTCCTAAAGAAAATCGTAAACTGCAAATGCCTCGTATCAGGTCATCATATCTTTGCTCTCTCCGTCTCCCTAAATCCCTGACATCTCAGCCTCGGCTGCCCGCGTTTCCCGCGCCAGCTCAGCCACCAGAGTCTTGTCCACTGCGTCGCTGTGACCGTTCTCGGCTTCCCCATCAAGCAATGCCGCCGCTCCCTCTGCGTCGGCCAAAGCCCGCTCCAACGCCGCCACCAGCTGGCCCGCCTCCGTTTGCTGAGCCGCCAGCTTGGCAAACCGCGCCGTGTTGGCGGCCTGCACTGCCGCCAGCCGCTCTTCCAGCATCTGTCGCTGGGCTTTGCGCTGTGGTGCCAGGTGTGCGGCCAGCACCGTCTCGGCCGGGAGAGTGTGTGGAGGTGGCGGTGGTGCAGGCGCCGTCGAGGCAGCATCTCCTGCAGCAGCCGCCGCTGCCGCTGCCGCCGCCGCCGCCGCCAACCGCCGTTTGTGGGCATCGGCCGACAGCGTTTCGAGCTCATTGAGCCGCCGCACAACGTCGCGGTTGCGCATGACGACGGCAAACTCGGCAGCGCACAGTTCGCCGAGACGGTCAACCATGGCGCGGTGGACCGTCTTCAAGGCTTGCGGCGGCTTTGGCGGCGGCGGTCGGGTAGCAGGCGGCGAAGTTGTCCCAGCTCATCTTGTTCAGCGTATGGTCGAGACTGGAGGCAAAGAGGGCTTGGAGACGGCCGGCGCGAGGGCCTGGGGGAGGAGGTGGTGGAGGAGCAGGAGGAGGTTGTTGAGATTGTGGCGCCTGCTGGCCTTGTGCGGTCGGTTGTGTTTGCGTGGATGTGCTGTCGCCGAGGTCTGCGCCGCCCTGATCATCTGCATCGGGGAGAACCTCATCGCTGTCGCCTGCCGGTGGCTGCTGAACAGAACAGAGAGCGTCGGATGTTGTTGTCGTCGTCGTCGTCGTCGTCGTCGCCGTTGTCGCCGCCGTATTGCCATTCTGTGAAGCGCCGCTTGACGCGGTCGCCGCCGTCTCGTGCGTCGCCATTTGCGGTTTTGGGAGCCGGCGTCGAGTCTATTTTTTGTTTGCAGCTGAGTTTAAAAAGTATCGGGCGCAGTGGATAGTGGGTCTCGTTTCGTCGTGCGAATGGACTGTATGTTTTCGTGGTCGACTTGAATTATGCCAGTTTGTCCAAGTAGTTGATCGCGACAACAGAGGGGTTCCACCTGCCATTTAATGCGCTGGAGACGGAAGACGCGTTTTAGCTTATCGATAACACCTTCCAGGCCATCGATGACATCCGAACTAGCGGCCCCCTATCCAAACCCAAACAAAAGTCATCGACATTCGACACCAACGGAAAACTATGGCTTTCTGTGTCAATTCAATGTCATTGCAACTTAAAACAGCGACTGTGCATCTTTCCAATACTATTAGATCTGGGCATTGTCACTTAGTAGCAACCACGAACAAAAAGTTAGAAAAACAAGTCCAAAATGATCATCAAGATCAAAATTATGTACTCCGTAGTAATAGTGTAAACAGAAATAAGAAACAAAATACCGCTGAAAGTACGCAACATGCATGATTGGGGTCCGTTCAAGCCCGAAAAACAGAGTCATGAAATGGAACAAATCCAAGGAAAAAAAGATTGAAATCACCCAAAAGATCCGCAAAGTAAGGATAAACAATCCGCTGGTTCATAGCCTCAGCAACTACTGGTAGTCCACCTTGGCTTGTGGCCGGCCATCATTTCTTTCTAGCCGCCGCCTCCGTCTCCGCTCAGCGGCTGCCGACGACGTGACATCTGGTGGCTGTGCGCCGGCGCCCGGCGATGGGCTCATGGCGCTCCATGTTGCCGTGGCTGCCGGGGCTGTCGACACTCGTCATGGTGTGCCCGGCGGCCGGATTGCTTCCCGACGGACCGGCCGACCCTGGTGGACCATGAGCACCCGAGAAGTATGCCGAGTCCTTGGGTCGCCGACCACCGGCGAACGGCGGGTTTGGTGGATTCAGCACACCACTGCTGGAGTGTGGTGCACCCTGGTAGGGTGCTGTCGGCGGCGGTGGTATTGAGCCCTCGGTCCTCCGCTCGGCCGACAGTTCTGCTGGCCGCACGCTCGACTCTCGTCTGTACCGCCGGTTGCTTGGCGATTCGGTTCCCGACAAGCTGCTGGCGTCGTCGCTGGGGTGTGGCCGCCGTTGTTGACTGCTTCCACGCTCAGCTGCCGCCTCTGCCTCTGTCAATCTCCGCAGTGTGATGTTGCCAGCGCGGTCGTGTGGCACCTTAACCTTTACACTGACAGGCTGGTTGGCGGGTGGCGGGTATGCGGCATAACGACTGTCTTCGTCTCTCCGCCGGCTGTTGCTCCGGCCCATTGCTCCTGCGGCGGCCCCCACTGCACCGCCAGCTGCCAAAGCTTCGGCTTCTCTGCGACGACGAGACGCTGAACGCCGTGCACGGCCCTGCGGAAGAACCGAGTCACTGTCCGACTCGGGTGGCATTTCCGGCATGGTGACTGGCTCGACATCTTGGCGTGATCGAGACAGGGATTGCGAGCGACGAGGGTTGGCGACCGGTGTGACTGGCGGATAAGCTGCGGCCCCTGCCGCTGCTCCAGCTGCAACGGGTGCATACGGACGCGAGCCGCCCTGTTCAATGATGGACTCGGACACCTCGGAGTAGCTCTGGGCGGTGGACGGTGGCGGACGGTGGCTGCGGCGGTCGCGGCGAACTGGCGATCCATAACCGTCACCCGTGTAGCGTTGCTGTCCGTGGGCGCCGGCTCGACGGTCCTCTTCCTCGCGGCGCATGCGTTCTCTTTCCTCTGCTGCGGCAGCATCCTTGTTGCGACCAAACTTGCTAGCAAACCAGCCCAGACCCATGCCACCCAGAAGCCCCTTGCCGGCCGAGGCAACACGGCCACTGGCGGGAGGCGTACGTCTTGACGGGCTCTGGTACGATGAGTAGTCGGAACCGTCGATGGGGTCGTGCATGGAGTGCGTACGTTGATGGGATGGCCGGGGCGTGACGGGACGGTTGTTGTTGTTGTTGCTGTTGTGGCGATAAGCGTTACCAACAGAGGCAGCGGCAGCTCCAGCGGCAGCACCAGCGGCGGCAGCACCTGCTGGACCCATGGAACCGTGGTGATGATGTCTAACTGGCGATCCGGTGCGGTTGGTTCGGCTGTCTTCCGTGAAGTAGGTGACATCGCTGACGGGCGCTGTGTTGTATCTGGGAGGCGGGCGAGAAAGGCGGCCGGTGCGGCCCGGGTGGCTGGGCGTATCCGTTGCGACGGCCGAGTACTCTTCGTCCCGGTTCTTCTTCTTACGGTTGGACATGAAGTTTGTCAACAAAGCGCCAGCGCCCGCAACGGCGCCGACGGCAAGAACCTTGTTCATAAAACCGCCACCTTCCTTCTTACGGTTCGCGTTGGACTTTTCCTGCTCGACAAAGCTTTCCGAGTTTCTGCGAGACGACAGGACTTCATGGCGGCTGTAGCTGCGGCTGCGACTGCGGCTCCGGCTGTCGACCCGCGATCGGCTCTGGCGACGGCTACGGTCGGGCGAACGCTCACGCTTCCGGCCACGCAAAAGAGCCCACGCACCGGCACCAGCAGCCAGAGGACCCAGCCAGCGAAAAGCTCCGCCACCCGACTTGGCCGGGGCATCTGAGCGGCCACCACCAATGTAGCCATCACGGTGCAGACGGCCCTCATGGCGGTAGCTGAGGATGAAGTAGACGAACAGCAGGAACGACATCCATAGCGCGTACAGGATGAACAGAGACTTGGGTGAGCCGTAGAGTGTCAGACCGAGGGGCACCTGGACGATGCCCAGAATAGCAATGGCGCGGCCCGACCAGCGGTGAATTGTGAGACGGAACGAATGGCGACCGGCGAGATGACGGACAAGGCGGCCACCAATGATCTGCAGAAGAACGAGCGTGTAGATGGCGACACCGATGCCGTGGTGCGGGTTTGTCAAGCTTCGGTGTGGGCCGACAGCAAACCAACCAGTGACCAAGACGACGGTAGCAAGAAGGACGGCAATGACGTTGAGATAGGCGTGGTAGCGGACGGCCTGGCCGGTGCGATTGCTGTGAAAGCGGACGATCATGACGCTGATTGGAATGATAAAGAGGAAAGTAATGATGCCAATAATGGCATGGCCTTTGACGAGCGTATGGTATTGAGCCACGGTGGAAAAGCGGTTGCCCATTCCTGTCGAGTAAATTCGGTTAGCTAGTGTTTCCTATGGCGTTCTGTTCATGGATAAAACTACGGTGTACACACCATTGTAGCGCATGGTGTCAAAGTTGAGGCCAACGAGATTGGGAAGGAGGAAGTCATTTTTGGTGAAGTCCCAGGTCCCATCGCCGACATGGAGAGTGTCAGACGAATAGGAGCTGGAGCCCGCCGGGGCGAGCTGGTCGGCCGGCGCCATGTCGGCGGCGGCGAAGGGGGGTGGTGAGAGACTGCTGGCGGCCCGTGCGGTGTGCGCTGCTGGTCAAAAGGACGAAAGACGACCCGACTTTGACTCGACTCCAGAAGCCCAGATGGGGCGAAAAGAGGGTTTTCTTGTTGGGAATGCGGGCTGCTGCGCTGGCGTCGGACTCCCGCAGAAAGGTGTGAAGCGAACTCTGTGGAATGTAGACGAACAGTCGGGCAAGTAGGAGCGAGCGAACGTGTGTGTGCTGATTGACGGACGGCAATGGATGGAATTGAAGAACTTGTCTTCTTTGTTCTAGTCTTGTTGATTCTGTGTGTGTTTTTGGGCTGTTCCTGGAGGCCTCGAGGTGTGCGTGGAATGGCGGGTACAAGCCGTAAACAGAGGCAATTGGTAGATATGTGCAGGTATGCGATAGTCGAGTAGAAATCCAGGCGCGGCGTATCGTAGATGGTAGAATGGCAGTGTGACGGGCTGCGTGCGACTTGACAATGTTGTGAAGCTGTGAAAAAAGACTGGGACAGGCCAAATGCCAGGAAGTGCCTGGATTAGTATGGGGTCTGAATGTAAATAAAGCAGGAAGGAGCCATCGGGCTAGGTTGTTCCTCCGCAGTACTGTGCAAAGGAACCCTGTGTATCTTTCGGGACACCAGGAAAAAACCAGCAAAAAGCAACAAAAACACAAAGAATAAGCTCATCCACCTCATGCACAACTGATTGGCCTACCGTTGGGTCCAGCCAGCCTGTCCCGGCGGGACTCCAACGCAGCGTGCAGCCAAGGCTCGTGTGCAGCTTTGTGTACTGAGGCGTACACAGCTGGGGGTGTGTCCGTTGGTGGGGTGACGAGGAAGGTGCGCCCCACTGCGGCCATGGGCAACGGAGGGTGCTTTCCTCAACACAACGAGTTAGCGGCGCCCTTGATAAGCGATAAAGATGACCCAGGCCTGGTCAGGTGATATGTATCATGTGCTAGCTCATGTGACAGTTCTCGTATGAACATGTCCGTATGAACTGCTCCTGTTGATCACTGCCCCAGCTTCTCCGCAACATCCATTTGGGTGCACGGCATTTGGCTTGTGATTTTGCGTTTGGATTCTCCATCGCCGGAAGCTCTGCCCACCATCATCGTGTCGATCCCCCATTCAACAACCAGGCACCGGCAAACGCCAACCTGGTCGCTTTTTCATACCAGCATCGCCGTTCAGAAGCCATGCGACCAGCAAAGAAACACAGCGTCCGAGATGGCTTTTGCCCCGGGCCAAGTCTCTAGCCGCAGATAGTTTGATGAGGTTCTGATCGTTTCCTGGACACGATGGCACTCCACACGGAGTTTGCAGGAAAGCGGACTACGCTCCGGCGCTGTCAGCTGCCGAAAAACAGGCTGGAAGTGACTTGGAGAGTGGGCAAATGAGAAGAAGAATGGCTGACCAAAAATGAGGAGGGAGAAGGAACCTGGAGAGAACGCGCTAGAGCTCATGTTTGCATGCCCCCGGACGGGGTTGTATTGTTGCTGGTTGAAACGTACGCAGGGTTGCGAATTAGTACTAAAATTTTTAGTAGTAGTATTATACTACTGTAGTATTTTAGTAGTAGTACTGGATTTTCAGTACTACAGTAGTAAAAAGAGTAGTATTAGTATTAATAATTACTACTATTAGTAGTATTAGTAGTACTATTTACTATTAATAATAGTAATTAGTATTTTACTACTATAATAATTAATAGTATTAGTATTAATATTTATTATTAATAATAATATTAAAAAAAATTTATTATAATAAATAATATTAAATATTAAAATTTATAATAGAATAAACTTTATAATTTAAAATTAATAGTAGTATTTTAGTATTAATAGTAGTATTTTAATATTAATAATAGTATAAACTTTATAAATTAATATTATAAATAATATTAAAATTAATATTAGTAGTAGTATAACCTTTATAAATTAGTATTAATAGTAGTATTAATACTAAAAAATAGTAATATTAGTATAAGCCTTTACTACTACTAAAGTACTAATTTCGTAACCCTAAACGTACGACGTATCTTATATATTATAACGTATTAAAGCGCGTTCCACCAATAGCTACAGGCGTATCCAGTACTTAACAACGCGGCAAAGGAGTACGTATATAAAGGCTTTATTAGAATATATAATATATTAATAATTATTATATAAGGAAAATCTATAAAATATAAGTATACTCGTTAACCCTAAAAACCTCCTTATTTTCTATATAAACTTAGGTTAACTTTATTTAGTTAATTTCCTAAGTTAATTCCTTAGGCCACCTTATATATTTTATAACTCTTTCCGATATACCGTTGTCGCCCTAAGGGGCCTCCTTACGTAATACTTAATATATTTTGAAAGTTTGTCTTAAGAGCTCTTCGTTCCGGGCTGTTTTCGTTTTACGGTTACTCTACAGGTAGTATTTTTTTACCGTTAAATAAGCGTTATTATTAGAGTAATCCTTTATCTGTTTAATTATATCCTATACGAGGGGAGAGTCTAGGTTATCTAATTACGCGTTCCGTCATACGTGGATCGGTTATACTATTAACTATTACGTAACGCGGCCTTCCCAGGCCGCACTAAGGGGTATAAGTGGCTTTTTCTCCTATACGTAATAATCCTTTAACTTAATTATTAATTATATATTATTTTACTTTATTTCTTAGTCGTTTATATCGTACCCTTATATTATTACGAAGTCTTATAAAACCGTTATACCCTCGCCTTTATCTTTAGATCGGTACCGTATCTGTAAGTATTTATAATATTAGCCAGTTAACCTGGCGCCTCGTTAGCGTAACAGTTTAAGTAATAGACTCTTTTTATTATTCCGTTCTAAGGTAACCCCGACCCAGTGCTTCGTTAGTGTGGTTAGTTTAGAAAGGCCCTCGTTTAGAAAAGTCGGTGGATATATATAAAGATTATAAGATTTTGTTTTTAGGAACTCGGCCGCGGGTACCTAAGGCTTAAAAGTATTTGAACTTTAATAAACCGTTTAAAATTAATTAAACGCCTTCGTATTTAACGGAGTAAGTTACCGTACCGTTAAATAACGTACGAAGAAAGCCGTTTAATATTAATTAGCGCCTCCGTATTTAACGGAATAAGTTACCGTACCGTCGAATAACGTATAAAGAAGCCGCCCGTAACCGTATAAACGCCTTTAAAATAATATAAAATATAAATACCAGTAGAATTATTTATGCTGTAACGTAGCGAAGAAGCCGTTTATACCTTGTAATCGAGCGTATTATTAAATAATAAACGTAAAACGGCGGTAAAACGAGAGTTTTTATATATTCCTCCCTTCTTGTATTATTTATTATAATATACTTAATAATTATTCCTCGTATTACGGCGTACTTTAATTTATTATTGTTAACCTTTTTTATGCTGTAATAAGTGTAAAAAAAAACGTGTATTAACGTAAATTATATACCGGAGTTTAAATTAATATATTTTTATATTTAATAACGTTCAATTATTAAAAAAGCGCGTTAAAACTATTCGTTAAATTTAACCTGTCTTACTTAACTGTGTTCTTTTCGGAGTTTACCGTTGATTGTATTTTTTACGTTACTTGTTTAAACGCTTTTCTACGGTAGTACCGTTTTTTTTTGCTTTTTGTTAGTGTTTGGGTGGGGTATTGGGGGTGGGGGGGGGGTGGTGGGTGGTTTGTTTTCTCTTTCGATGGCCGAGTTAAATAAAGGGAAGTGGTGTTTTAATTTAAGCGAGGGCTGATAATTTGGTTTGGTTAGTTAGGATGACTTGTAACGACGTTTGTGAGAAAAGGATTATTAAAATGTTCCTCTTTTTAACGAAATAACTTAATTTGGTAATATTTGAACTTGCGGTATAAAGATAATTGAGTATAGCGATTGCGTATTTCGAGTGTGTACTGCCTTACGTAAAAAAGACCCGGCTGGCGTTGTACGGCTTTAATTACGACGAAAATTTAAGTGGGACGAGCCCTCGAGTAACCACTTTAATGGTATATTTTATTCCTGTTACGTAGTGAAATAAAGGAAAAAGGACCCGTATGGGTGTCCCTTATATAAATAGCACCGATCGGAAAGTGGGCCTTCGGAATATTAGCTTTTGTAAACGTCCGTGAATATCCGTAAATCTTTTTATTTAAAGTTAATCTGTCGGTTGTACTGGTCGTTAACGCCCCCTTTTGATACATCTTCCGTTAACCGAAGCATTCGTTAAAGTAAGTGTGTAATTAACTTTGTGGTTTGAACTTAAGTTTGTTAAAGTATTTTACTCCTCGCGGGCTCCGGTTAAGGAGGAGGAGTTTAAACTCCGTTAAACGAGAGGGTACTTTAATTAACGTTACGGTATTACCTCCGAGCTACTTTTAATATTAAAACTTTTTTTAATAACGTAATATTATAAAACGATATTAAAGTTTAATACCGTTTAACCGTAATTACGATTATCTTCGGGAAAATCCCTTAATCGGGCGGAGTATTTTTATTAACCGAACTTTAACGTAAATAAATAACTTTATTCGAGGAGGTAATTAATAAAGAGCTTATTAACCGACTCTCCTTTAAACCGGCTTAATTATTTATACCGTATTAATAAACGGTACCTTTATTACTCGTAAGTAATTTATTAATACCGTTTAACGAGTAATATAACTTTCGTTTCCCTCCCGCTGAGTTTATTAAACCCGTTATATGGTGGTAAGTTAATATAAGTTGGTTTGTGTGTGGGTTTGGTAGTGGTGTGGTCGGGGAGGGGGGGGTGGGGGGTTTGTTTTTGCTTGTGAGTGTGTGTTGTTGTTTGGTTGAGGGGGGTGGTTGGGGCGGTGGGTTTTGTGGATGTGTGGTTGTTTTTGGGTTTGGGGGGGTGGTTGTGGTTTTTATGTGGGGTGGTTTTCGGTGTGAGTGTGGTGAGGCGTTTTTGTTGTGTGGTTCGTTATTGGGTTTGTGTGGGGTGTGTTTGGGTTTTTATTTTGGTTGGTGGGTGTGTGTTGGGTGTTGGTTGGTGAGGGTTCCGACCCGTTTAACGAGTAATATAACTTTCGTTTCCCCTCCCGCGGTTTATTAAACCCGTTATATTAAGCCGACCGTAAATTAATAAACGAAGTTATAAATATATAAGGCTTTAATTAACGTTATTTTAACTTTATAAGACTTAATTAACTTAATTTTTAATTAATAAATTAACGCGCGCGTTATAATACCGTTAATAATTCGAGTTTATATAATATTAACGACCGTTAATTCGTTTTAACGGACGTTATTAATTACGATAACCGCCGGATCCTTATTAATAATATTAAGGCCCTTTAAAGTTATTCGACCGTTTTAACGTTTAACCTCGTTACTCGTTACGTATAATTACCCTTAATTAACGGTAATTTAACGACGACCTTTTACGTCCTTTTTTACCGGTTACGGTACCGCGTAACCGGGAAACGGGATTAAAAATCGACGATAAATAAAATATTATATAATTACTTACCTTTTACCCGTCGTAACTTAACTTTACGGTATTTTTAATTACGATAACTCCTTATACTTCGTCGAAGAATTCCTTAATAATATCGAGGTATAAAAAGCCCGAGACCCGTTAAGTATTATCGTTAACCGGCTCGTTATAAAATTATAAACCCGTTTAAAAAACGAAGCTCGCGATTAATATTACGGTTAACTTTACTTTAATTTTAAACGTCGTTTTAAACGGATTATAACTTTAAAAAACCCTTTTAAAGGATCGTTTTTAAGTTATTAAAACCGACGTATAACGTTAATTAAATACTTATAAAATCGACTTTAATAAATACGATAACGCCGATACCCTTCGCCGTAACCTTATATTAATAATCCGTTATTCGCGGATTATCGTCGGATAAAATAATATTATAATTAAATATTATTTATTTAATTAACTTAACCTTAATTTCGTTTTTACGGTTTATTTACCGAAGCGTATTAAAAATCTTCGTAAATATTAAAAAAAGGTTTATTAACTCGCCGAGTTAATTATTAATATTATAAAATTTAATAACCGGTTAATATTATTAACTTTATTACCCGCCGCGTCGATTACGAAAGCCGATTAATTAATAAGCCTTTCTTAACTTTCCGCTTATTACGTTAATAACCCGGCGGATAATATAACGTTATAATAAAGTCCTCGCGTACCGATTATAAAAATTATAACGCCGATATTAATAACGATCGACGGTAATTAAAGGCCGAAACTAATCTCGCGAAGATATTAAACGTTATAAATCTTACTCCCGAAGCCGTAAAAAAAATTTCGAACGCCGTCCTTTTAACCGCTTTAACCGCGGCTTTTTACGCGACCGGTTATATAATAATTATTAAAACCGTTCGCGAGGCTTTAATCGTAACCGCGCTTTTAACCGCGGATACGAATAAAGCTTTAAAGACCGCGATAAAAGATAAAGGATACCGTATTCGATTTAATAAGGGTAATTTTATTAAGTATTACTTTTAAAAAAACGATTTAAAAGGTAAGCTTTATTTTCGTCGTTTTTATAATTAAAACTTAACCTTCGCGGACCGCGTATAACGGTTACGTTAAAAAGGTTATAACTTCGTTTTCGTTATAATAATTAACTTTAAAAACGATCCCGCCGTATTTATATATTAAACGGCGGATTAACTTATTATTATTAACTTTAATATAAACGAATAAATATTATTTACGACCGTTACTTTAAACTCTTCGGCGGTATTATATTTTAATACGTTATACGAGTTTTAATATTAACCCCCGCCTTAAACGTAATTATATACCGCGCTCGTTAAATTTATAATTAAGTACTCTTTATAAATAACCTTTACTAGTAAAATAATTACGGTATTAAATAACGGTACTTTCGTTTACTTTACGTATATTAATACGGTTAAAATATCCGCGTTTCTCTTAATATATATAATAATAAAGATATATAACGCGTTAACGCGTTTTACGAAAATAATATCGTTTAATAAAAAGCTTAACTAGTACGCCGATATCCTTAATATTAAAACCTAAGCCCACTTAATAAATTTACGAAGCGCCGAAGTAATTAAAGCGTTATTATTACCCGGATAACCCGACGTCGAACTTAATACCTCGATACCCCTTATAATCCTTATATACTTTTTAATAATAAGTTTAATCCTCGAAGTATACGTTAATACGGGCGCCTCGTATTACTTAATTAAGCGCGCTTAGGTCGAATAATACGGCGTTAATTACCGATTCGAGCCGTTTTTAAATTCCGTTAAAATTATTAAAAGCGAAGTGCCGTTTATTTTAACCTTTACTTCGTCGGATTAAACGGATTAATTTTAAAACTCGGTTATTTTAATATTAAAGTTAACGTCGTATAATCCCTCGGCCCGATTTATTAATCGGAAATAACGTTTTAAAAAAGCTTTAACGTTATTATTAATATAATTATAATAACGCTTCGTTTACGAGGAATACGTAATTTACTCGTATATAATAAAATCGAGCCCCGTATTATAAACCTTTTAAACCGTCGGTTAAAGACTATTAATTATAAAGTCCGTATAACCGCTACGGTATATCTCCCACTACGGTTAACTTATACGATATTTATTCGTTACTTTAATCTCCTTATTAACGTTTTAAGTAACCCGTTATTATTATTTAACGATTATTAATTCACCGTATCGTAAACTTATACGTTAAACTTTACTCTTTCCTCCTTTATTAATAAAGAGTTCCTAATATATAACGTATTTAACTAGACGGTTACGATAAATAACGGTACCGTTATTAACCGTATTATATCGTTAAAGTAAAATATAATTATTAATTATTATTTTATTTATTTTAATACCGCTTATTAAATCCGTAAATAAGGTTTTATTAATTTAAACGACGATATAAAATTTACCCTCGAGGCTTTTTATTAATCCTTTAATAACCCTTCGTAAACTAAAGCCTTCCTCGCGTTATATAACGCCGTTATAACCGGCGATATTACCTTTAACGATATCGTTAAGTCGGGCGATATAACACCGTATATAAAGGTAAATATTAATATACCGTAATATAACTTGGAAATACTTAAGGGTATACCGATTATTACTATTATAATATACCTCGATTTATACGAAAGATAACGAGTTTACGTTAAAAATTAACGCCTTAATTAATAAATACCGTAAAATATTTTAAAAACCGCGGTATCGTCCTTTATAATTACCGATAAAGTATAAAATACGTATCGACTTTATTAAAAAATAATAAAATTAAAAATAAAATATTAAGCCTTACCCTTTAAACTTAAAAAATAATAAACTCGTTAACGAACGTTACGGGAAGCTTTATAAATAAAGTAAAATAAAATATCTCCGTTAAAGAGCCCCTATCGCGTGCCCCGTCTTCGTAATTTAACGTACGGTCGATAATAAAAGAAAAGGTCGCGTTATCGTAAACTTTCGCCCGTTAAATAAACTTACCGTCCCCGATATTTATCCCCTTCTTAATTAAAATAATATTATATAAATTATTATTAATAAAAGTCTTTACTCGATATACGATATAACCGTATTCTTTTATTAATTACCCGTATACCGAGTTACCGGTAACGATTAATTATTATTAATAAAAGAGGTCTCGAATACTCGAACGTAATCCTTATAAGCCTTCGTAATACGTTTACCTTTATTTAACGTTATATAAATAATTTTTTAAAACCGTACCGCGGTTTCGTACGCGTATATATTAACGATATTATTATTTTTAATAATAATATAAACGAATATATTTAATATCTCGAAATTATATTCCGGCTTTTTATTCGAAACCGACTTTATATATTAACGTTAAAAACTTTTTTCGGTTTTACGTCGGTCCGTCTTTTAAGATTTATAATCGACGGTAAAGGTATTACTCGTACGGAAGACCGTATTATAATATTTAAAAAAATCTCCTTCCCCTCGAACTTAATAAAATTATCTTATTATCTCGGTATAATAAGCTTCCTTCGCTTTAATATTATATAATTCGATATTAAGGCCGAGCCCTTATAAGCCCTTAAAACCGCTTATTACGTAAAGGTATAAAGGAGAGAGGACTCGTAAATAACTTAACGTAAAATAAACGTAAAGCGATTATTAAATCCTTACGTATTAAACTTACGCCGTAACTTTTAAAGTCTTTTAATACTTTATAAAAAGGCCTTTATTAATAAATAAGGCTTTATTATTACGATATTAACGTATCCTTATTCTTTAAATTAAATATATATAAAAAAAGTATTAATATTAAATCTTTTAATTATTAATTTTATAAAACGGTATTATTATTTTAAGTAAAGATATTAAATAAGATTAAATTCGACCTTTAACCTTTTTATTTCGCTTTTATTTATCCCGCGAAAAGGTTTACGGTATAATAAAGTTAAAAGTCGTAAATATTACTTAAATATTCGTTAAAATACGTAAAATAATATAATTTAACCGAAACCTTATTATCGTTTTAACGGATTATACCTTAATTAAAAATATTATTATATATACGTCGTTAAAAACGATAAACTTAAATAAAATAAACCTTAAACTCGTATTAATAACGAATTATATATCGTAATTTAATCTTTTATATCCTTAACCGACTTAATATCGTTTCGGATACTTTATTACGGTTTCCGACGTAAATTAAAAACGGTATACCGGTTAATAATAATATCTTTAAAGAAGTTACTTATATTAAAAATTTTATTATATATTATATTAAAGGCTCTTAAATTTATACGCTTAAAGAGGAAATAAACGTACCGCCGCTTATTTTACTCTTTTTAATAAAGGCCGAATATTAATACCGGTATTTTATTTCCTCGTAAATAAATAACGAGACGGTAATATAATTATTAAACGAATTTCGTTATCGTTTAATTTTAATATATAAAATTAATCGTATTTTTCGTTTTTTACGAAGGGTATTATAATACGTTACCCGGGTTAAAAAAACGAAAACCGTAAAGGCCGTCGAGAAATAATCTTAATAAAGAGCGTTACTAGTAAAAGATATTATTAGTTAAGAATTAAATTAAGATAATTATATTAATCCCGGTTAAAAAAAACGGTCGAAACGTTATTAAACGTTATAACGACTTATTAATCGGTTACTTTATTACGTTTCGGAGTATAATAATTTAACCTTATATATACCCGCGTTTATAAAAAAGGAAATCCTTAAAATAACTTACGATAATACGTATTATTTCGACGAAGGACGTATAACGGTATTACTTCGATAATATTTTTATACGGCGTAAACGTAAAAAAATACGTACGTATATTAATTATTACCCGGTATATTAAACGAATTAAACTTTAAAATTACGCCCCGCCGGGTAACTTTAACTTATTACCTTTTACGACCTTTTTTATTATACCGTAATTATAAATTTTATACTTACTTTATTAAAAGTACCCGTTATTTATACTTTATAATACTTAAAAGGCTTCGATATATTAAATACCCTTTATATAATTACTTATAAATTCTTTAAAAAAATAATCCTCGTACCCGGAAAGTTAATATTACGGTATTAACGAATAAGTAATATAATTACTTCGTAAATTTTTAAGAGTAAATTAAGGTATCCCGAAACGAATTATTAATAATCGCGATAAAAAATTCGTCTCTAATTTATAAACCGAGTTTTTTCGACGGCTTAAAGTATCCTTATTAATATTTACGGTATATTACGTTAAATAAACGGTTTATTTAAACGAAAAATTAAACGGTAAAATCGTTATTCGTTTTTATTATACCGAGTATCCCGATACGCTTTAAACTTCCGTTATCCCCGTATTATAATTTTAACTTAATAATACGGCTTCCTTTCCCTTCGGTTATTTACCGAACGAGCTTATTTTAAGATTCCGTCCTTTCGGCTTATAAACTTATTAACTTTAATAAAAAACGATAAAAGGGTCGCGGAGGTTTAATAATTATAACGAAAAATTCGTTAAAAGGACGTAATAAGCTTAATTAATATAATAAATTAATAAGTTAAGTTTCGGTACGATAAAATATATCGTTTAATAAAATTTAACGTTAATAATATAATTTTTATTCGTTTTTATAAAAGATATTACTTATTTAATAAATTTAAAAAGAAGCTTTCTTAATAAAAAGCCGGGCCTTTTAAAATTATCGAGAGGGTCGGTAAATAAATATACCGCCTTTAACTCCCGTAAATATAACGTATTTACCCGGTCTTTAACGTCGAGTATTTATATAAGGCTCCGGAAAGAAAAGACTTATATAACCGTACGTAAAAGCCGTTAAACTTTATAATTTAAAAAAACGTTAAAATAAATAACGAAAACGTAAAAAATAACCGTTTTAAAGTCGAACGTTTTTTTTACGTCGTACGCGAGTATACCCTACGGTAAATTACTTAATTAAATAAATAAGTTACGGGTATTATAATAATTAATAAGTTAATAAAGTTATATTATTCGACGGATCCGAGAAACTCGTTAACGAATACGACGTTAATTACCCCGATATTATAATCCATTTATAAGGCGTTAAGTACCCCGTAAAGAGTACTCCGGTTAAGGAAGCGCCCGTGTCGGAAGATAAAACGTTCGCTTTATAACTACCGTAACTACGCCGTAAAGGGCGCCCTCGTAAAGCCTTCGTAAACGGTAATTATATTAAAATAACGGAGGTAATAAAAGGTATATTACGCCGCCGCGGGCGGCCGTTAAAAACGGTTATTATACCCGATATCGAGGCTCCGAAGTAATTTATACGTAAATCCCCCGACGGTTATTAAATATTAATTAAACGGATTACGTAATAATAATTAATTAATAAATTATATTATTCTTTTATTTACTTTCTTTTATTTATAATTTTTACGCCCCTTTTATTTTTTCCGTTTACTTTACTTATATTATAACTTTATAACGCGTTATTTTACTTATTATATATACTCCCCGAATAATAATATAATCCCGTTTATTATAAATATAATAACGAAGCCTTTAAACGCCGCCTTATTTAACGAAGTTATTTAAGTAACACCTCTTTCCGTATACGTAAACGAACGTACGGTCGTTCCTTCTTATTTAATATAAATAATAAATATACTTTTCGGTTATATATAAAGCCGTATATAACACCGTATAAAATAATAATTAAATTTTTATCTTTTATTATTTTATATATAAATAATATTAAAGTCCTTAAAAACACCTTATATTTATATATATATTATATACCGTCGTTAATTAACGGCTTCCTTATATACTTAAAACCTTATTATACCCGATATTAAAAATTCCCCTTACTCCTCCCGAGTAAACGTAATTAACCTATTATTTAAAGAGGCTAGTTATAAAATCCTTATTATTATTATACCCGAGGGCGAAGACTTTATTATAAAAAACGTAACCGACGCCTTAAAGAGCGACGAAGAAGTAACTTAAGAGGTCGAACCCGAAAACGACTAAGCTATATAATACGAAGTAAAGGATAATAACGATAACGAGGATACTACTATAAATACTTAAAAGGTAAAGGTATCGTTTAAGCCCGCCGCCTTACCGGTAATTAAAGCGGTTAAAGTTAAAAAACCCGTTAACTTACCCTTAAAAGAGCGTACCGATATTAAAGTATACGACGCGGCGAAATATAATTATAATCGCTTTATAAATTTATAAATAAATATTAACCGCCTGAATATAATATTCGATAAACTCTTAAAGTAAAACTTAAGTATTAAAGTACGTAAAACCCCCCGCGGCGAAAACGGGTAATTCGTCCTCGGAGGCGGGCCCTTTACTCTTAAGAAAGGTAAGTAAGTATAATAAATAAAGTTAAATTAAGGGATAATATTTAAGGGCGAGTTATTTACTCGTATAAAAGCTTTTTTTACGAATATTTCGTAATTTACCGTAATTAAAGTTTTTTAATATTTAAAGGAGGTATTCGAAAATAAAAAGGCTCTTTTTTAATTTTTATTTACTTATCGTTACCGTACTCGTTATTATTCGGTCGGTAAAAAATATAAAGTTCCGGGCCTTAATTAAAGCCGTAAAGCCGCTTATATACGCGATAATATTAACTACGCGTATCTTCGACGAGGCGTTTTAATACCCGGCTTTTATAATTTAAAACCTTTACGGGAGCGAAGCTTAATCGCTCTTTAACTTTCCGGACCGTTACGGTAACCCTTCGGTAAACGCCTCCGAGTAATTAAAAGTTATCGTTACCGTTACGTAAAACGTAATTACCGTTATTAATAACCGTTATAAAAAATTTACCGGATAAACTTTAAATACGTATTAAATCGGCCGTCGTATAAAGTATTATACTCGTTAAAAAGGATTTAAAAAACGTTATTAATATCTTTAATAATTAATCGGTTATACTTTAAGAAATTAACGAACGAGTCGTTATAATAACTTCGGTTACCCGTAACCTCGCTTATATACGCCGTTAATTAATTAATATATAATAAACGGTAATTAAGTTAATAAAATAAATAAATACGTCGGGATTATCGTCGGTCGCCTTTTAAAGCCGCGGTATTTCTTTTACTTTAAATACCTTAACCCCGTTAAACCGGGTTACCTTCTTAACGGTAACTTTATTAAGCCGTTAAACGGTTACGACGATACGCGCCGTTAATATTAATTAATTAATTAAAAACGTAAAGGTTTTAAAATTAACGTTCCGGCGTTTTAACTCGCGTAGTCGCCTTTTTACGGTACTTATTACGCCGGCGATACCGAAAGCGCCGTCGCGTAACGTTAAACGTACCCTCGTAATACCGATAAGTAATATTAATACCTTTATAAGCCACGAAATACCGTCCGTTAACGACTTTATAAATTAAAATAATTTTTAATTTACGATAATATATTAAAACTTTACGAAAGTTTATATAAATTATTTTTATTACTTTTTAACGTATTATTTATTTATTATTTTTATTTTTATTATTAAGTCTTTTTTATATTTTTCTTTTCGCCCGATAACCGTTATAAAAGGTAATTATTCGGTTTATATTTTCCGTAATAAAGAGTTTTTTCTTACGTATCCTTTACGGTAAAATTTCGAAACGGAACGGGAGAATATTTTTTTCGCCCCCGCGGGAGATATTACGAAGAAGGTAATTATTAATTACCTTCCCGTACGATACGTAACGGTTATACTACTAGTTATTACGTAACGCGGCCTTCCTAGGCCGTACTAAGGGGTATAAGTGACTTTTCTCTTATACGTAATAATCTTTTAACTTAATTATTAATTATATATTATTTTACTTTATTTCTTAGTCGCTTACATCGTACCCTTATACTATTACGAAGTCTTATAAAACCGTTATACCTTTGCCTTTACCTTATATCGCCGTTACCTAGTATTTTGATATTAGCCGTGGCCGCGCCTCGTACGTAATATTTCCGTTTATTTTTATTTTCTCGTCGTCGTTATATATTAGGAAAATTTACTTTTATTTTTTTCGAGGGTTAATAACCTCGTTTAATATAATAATTATGTTTATAACCTCTTTAAAACGTACGAAAAGGTCTCCCGTAAAGGCCTTTATAAGCTTATTAATTATTATAACCTTCGTAAATACTTATTCGATTTTAAGCCGACCCTTTTATACTTCTTAACGAACTTATATATTATAAATATTAATATATCGTAAACGAGTTTTTAAACGGAGGGTATCGTTCGTAATAAGGCGAATAGTTTACTTATTATTTTCTTCGATAACGAAGTTATTATCGAACGTAAGGCCGAGTTAGTCGAATAACCGTCGAATATAATATAACTCTTTCGCGGTATATATTAGAGCGAGGAGCTTTACTTTTATAAAGGAAGTGGTAATAATATATTACTTAAATAACTTTTATATTATTAACGTATTAAAAAACTTTATAATATACCTTTATATACTTACTCGGTTTTTTATATTATCGTTAAAAAACGTATTAAAGGCGTATTAAAAGTCGGTTATAATATTATTTATACCGTCGAAATATAAGTTAAAATACTAGGTTTTATATAAATAAAGGAGTATAATTACCGTATTATTATAATCCTTTAATAATAAGTTTATATTATACTTATAAAGGCGAATAATATAAAATACTACGTTTAACCTAATATTAATTATTATATATAAGAGTAACCCGGTAATACTTTAATATTAATATATACGAAATTACGGTACTAGTTTTATTAAAGTAATTAAGATAACTTATAAGGGATATAATCCTCGTTTACCGCGGAAGGAGTATAAATCGTTAATCGAGAGGTATTTTCACGTTATTTTATTAATATATTTAACTTAAGAGAGTTATAACCTTTTTATTTTACGGTACCGTAAAACCTTTATACTTAAAAAAAGTCGTATATTACCTAGGTCCTTTACTTTAAATATTTCTTTTAAATTAATTATTAAAAAGTTAACCGTTCTTTACTTATTTTTACGGTATAATAAAATAATATCGTCGACGTAAATAAAGACGGTAATATTATACTTTATAAATATATAAGGGTCTTCCTTAATAAGTATATAACCTAAAGCCGTTAACCTTTTCGTAATATATTATTATTATAATAAAGGAGATTATCGGAGGTTATATAAGGCCTTCTTTAATAATTAAATTACCCTCTCTTTTTACGGTATAATAACTTTAAAGCCTAATAATAATAATATATAAGTTAACTTATCGAGGTCCGCGTTAACGAATACGTTAACGATATTAATTTACCGTAACTCTAGGTTAAATTTAATAACGATATAAAAGAAGATCCGAAGTATAAGATTATTAAAAGTCGTTACCCTCGTAAATTAACTAGTCTTTTCCTCTTAATTACTTAAAATTATTATACGTACTTTAAGCGTTAACTTTATTATATTAATAAAATCGGTCTTATAATTATATATTTATATACTCCCGAGGATTTTATACCCTTTAATATTTTTTTAATAACCTCTTCGAAGGTTTTTAATTTACGGTAAAAGGTAATATATTATTCTTAAGCTTATTTAAAAAAGTATTAATCGTTATATATAAAGAGGGTTTCGTATATATACGAAGGAGGTATTAAGTCGTAATAATTTTATCGTAATACCGTTAAAAACGTCTTTATAACGGTCTTATACTCGGGTAATAATATTTCCGACTCCGTAACTTTATTAAAATAAGTATTTCCTCCCGTTAACGCACCCTAAAAAATTATAAATTTTAACGTTATCGGTCTTTCTTTTATATCGTTATTATTTTCGTTAAGTAATTTATCGTTAATATTATCGCTTTTTACCTCTCGGTTTTTATTACGGTTACGGTAAGCGCCGTCGGATATACCTTTAACTTTATCGGTCGCCTTTAGTATTATAAGGGCTCTTTTACGGGGGCTAGCCGTAAAGGGCACCCCCCTAAGAATTATATCGCCGGTATAATCTTCGGGACTAGGGTTATCCTCTTAAGTACTTACCTCGTTATTAATTTTTAATAAAAATTTAAATATTTAATAACTTTATAACTTATCGTTAAAATTAAGGGTCGTAACTCTTTACTTTTAAATACCCTCCTTTCCGTTAAAAAGTAATAAATTAACGTATAAATATAACGGTTTTACTTTAAATATATTTACGTTACGTATTTTTACGTAATCTTTTTTTTTTTCTTTTACGTATATATTAATAATAATATTTAATTTTTTTATTAATAATTTAACGTATATAATAACTTTACCGAATATTTTACTTTTATTAAATATTAAATTTTTTATTAACTTTACTTCTCTTAATTTCGGGATTTAAATTTTAAAAATATTAAAAGATTTATAATTTATTAAAAAGTTAATATACGCCCTAGGTTATAGTTTTCGTTTCTTATCTTAACGCTTCTAGGCCTCTTTTATTAAAATAAATATTTTATAACCGAATACCCTTAAATAAGTAATATCGGGCACTTAACCTCGTACGGCTTCGAAAAGGGTTATATATTATAACGAACGATAAAGTAAACGGTTATTTATATATATAGTTACACCGATAATATTAAATTATAAGTCTTTTAAGAGTTTTATATTTATTCGTATAATACGTACTTTAATTATTATTACCCCCTTAAAATACTTAAAAGCCTTATTTTATACTTATATATACGGTATAAAGGGCTCGATAATAATACCTTTCTTTTCGACTTTTTTCGCCGCTTTTTTATTAATAATAAGTTTATTATCGATTCGAATTATTACGGTTTTATACCCTATTCGCTTTATAATATTTAAAGCCTTCTCGATTATTATAAAAAAGTTAATTTTTTTAATAAGGGTATAATATAATATATATTTTATATTATTATAAATAATAAAAAGGGCTTTTATATTATTATCGTATATAATAATTATATCCGTTTAATTAATATTTAACCTTCGAAATAATTTTAACGATAACTTATCGAACGGTAATTTACGTAATACCACTTTTTATATCTTTAAAAGGCCGTAAACGTTATATTCGATAATATTTAAGCCTTTTAAACGTACGCCTTCCACCGAAATAAGTAAATAAGTAATTATATTTAACCTTATATAACTTAAACGGCGATACTAAAAATATCCCTTTTAAACTTATATATAACGCCTTTTTCGTAAAAACGATATAAATATTAACTCTTTTACTTCCTCGATAATATAATATTACCCGTATTTTACCGTTTATATTATTAAAATTTTTATACGAGGGCGGCTCCCGCTTATATCGTCGACTTTATATAACTCCCTATAAAACTCCTAGGTATACTACGGGTATCTAGAGTCTAGTGGGTATCGGGGGGGTTTCACAATAATAATACTATAAGCCGTCAAGGATTAAATAACGAATATAATAATAAATATACGATTAAAGGTAAGTATAATATTATTAAGAAACTAATTCTTACTTCTTTAATCTTTAGTAAAAGTGGGTGCCCCTTTCTTATAAGGAAACTATCCTTTATTCCGGGATAATTACGTTAATATTTCGATAACGGTTTAAATTTCGTTACGAATTTATCGATAATTACGACCCCGTAAAGTATAAACTTAATAAAGCTTTTAAGCTTTTAGTATAAGTAATTTTATTTATACGTAATTAAGCCTAACCTTATTCTAGGCTTAATTTTTATAAACCTTAAAGGACTTTATAAAGTATTAACTTTATCGAATATAAAAAAGGTAAATTATTTATAACTTTTAAATATAAGTTAACCGTAATAATTATCCCCCTTTTAATATATATTATCCTTAACTCGTTAATTTATTAAATATATCGGTAATTAAAAAGATAAAGGATAACCGGAAATAAAAACCGGGGGATTCGTATAAAAGGAAAATTATATAAATAAAAGCTTTTATTAAAAAAAAAATATAAAAAAACTTAAAAACGGAAAACCCTCGTATTTAAAAAAAAAAAAAAAAAAAAAAAAAGAAAAAAATAAAAAAAACCCTTTAGGGAAGAAAACCGAATTAAAATTAAAAGGGTAATAATATAATCGGAAATATATATATCCGGGGGGATTCGGTAATACTCGCTTTAAATTATTTTTATCCGAACCTTACTTTTCGCTTATTATAATAAGTCGCGTATTATATTACGGAGCGTTTATTTAAAATAATTAACGGGGTAACGTTAATTATAAATAAATAAATAAATAAATAAAAAGTTTATAAAGTTTTAAAAGATTTTATTTTTTTTTATTTTTTTATCCTTACTTTTATTTATATAATTAAACGTATATATAATTATATAATTATATAATTATATACCCATATTTATATATATATATAATAAATATCGTTTTTTATTATTATATATATAATTATATTTATAATAATAATTATATTATATATTAATATTAAGTAATTTTAAATAAAACTTAAGGGTTTTAATATATAAAACTAATTATATTATATAATAATATCTCTTACTTTAACGATATCGTCGCTTAAAACGCCGACGTAACGTCGTCGGGAACGCCGTTAATAGGCTCGCTTAATAAGTTAAAGCGCCGGGACTAGTTACTCCGGTATCTCCTTTAAAAATTAAATATCGTCCGTTAACGGCGGCTCGCCCTTTATATACCGCGTATAAAAACGGGGGCCTCGTAATATTATTATAAGCGTTACGGGGTCGCTTAAATAATTAATTAAACTCGCGTTAATTAAGGTTACCGAGGTCGTCGTTACTTTCGGGTAAAATAACGAGGAGGAGGACGAGGACGAGGAAATAACCGATATTAATTTTAATAACGGTAATAATAATAATAATAATAATAATAATATAATAATAATAAATAACGATAACATAAATAATAATAATAATAATAATAATAATAATAATAATAATAATAACGATAATAATAATAATAATAATAATAACGACGATAACGACGACGACGATAACGCCGTCGGATTAATAATTATTAAAAAAAAGGACGAAGACGACGGAGAGTAAATTCCGGCTTAGGAGGAAAAGGATAAGGAGGAGGACGAAATTATTATAACTCTTAACCCGGCGGTTAAAGCCTCTCTTCTCTCCTCGAAACTTAATTATTATAATAAGGCTTACTTTATTTAATTTACTTCCTCGTTAATACGGGGGGTATAATTAAAAACCGTACCTCGGTAATTTTCTCTTATCCCCCGGAGTAAGGGAAAACTATTAAGTATAATTATAAAACTTACGTTAAAAGTCTTTACGCTCCGGTAAAATTCCTTAAGGATTCCTATTAAATAAATTTATTATTAATAAACTTTAACTCCCCGGCCTTATAATCGGGGACTTCGTCCTTTTCTTTAAATAAGTATAAACCTTAAAGGGCTTTTATACCGGACCTTTTACGGGGGCTCCGGCCTTAAAGGTCGTTATTAAAGTTACGGTTTTACGTATTATTATCGTACTAAGGTATATTACCGTCGAATATTATAAGGTATTCGGTTTAAAGGGCGCCCGTAACGTATTCCCCGTATATATTAATTTTTATTAAAAACTAAAAGGAATCGTAATTAACGTTCTTTAAACGCGCCGTACTTATTAAGGCCTAGTATTAACGGTACGGGCGGCCTTTCGGGGCGGGGGCTTATCCTTTAGGGCCCCGGCTTTACCTCGGTTAAAGCCTAGAGACCCCTTTTTCGAGCGTTAATAAACCGAGTTACGTCGATTATAAAGGGAAATAACCGAGTTCGTCGAATTAAGGGTACTAGTTAACGACTAAGTTACGGTTAAAAAAGCCTTCCTCTTATAAAGGAGGAAAAGAGACGGTTAAGTAACGTAAAGCGTTAAATTATATAAGGGGGGTATAACGTAAAACGCGTAATACGAGGCGTTTATATAAATAACCGTTTACGGCCTTATTTAATTAACTTCTTTTTTAAGATTTTATTTACGTCTTTTAACTTTATTACCCTTATCCGTAATTATATTTTATTTACGTATTTCTCGTATAACGTTTAATACTTATACGTCTCCCTTTAAAACTTATTAATTAAACTTTAACGGTTAATTCGCCCACTTAACTAAAAAGTATTTTTAACCTTTAAAGGTTTATTTTTATAAAACTCGTTTTACTTTATAAATATTTAAGTTATTTTCCAAATCTAGTATTAATATTACTTTAAAGGAATCCCCTCGGAATCTTTAAGGTTTTAAAAGTATTACCGGGAATATATTATAAAAGCGTTTATATTACTTTAATAAGGTTAAACGATAAGTTTATCTCCTTACCGTTCTTATAATTTTAAAAGGCTTAATAAATTTAAATATTAATTTCTTTAATATTATTTTAAATTTTAAATTCTTAATAAATAACGTAACTAAATCTCCCTTTTAGAAAACTATAAAAGTGTATTTTACGTTAAAGTACTTCGTTTATACCTTTTAAGTATTTTTTATTTATTATTTAACGCGTTTTCGTACTTTTACTATTTTTATTTCTTTAAATCTCGTTATTAATACCCCCTTTTAAATAATACCGTCCTCGGCACTTATAAAAAAATTTAAGTAATACCCTATAAAAAGTTCGTAAAAAAACTTATTAATTAATTCGTTTTTTATATTATTATATACGAATTCTACTATTCGTAATAACTTTAATTAATTTAAGTGGGAATCCGTAATAAAGTATATAAATACGTTTTTAATACTTAATTTATCCTTTTAATTTATTTATCCGTTTATAAATAAAAGGTTATTAATAAACGTCTCTTAATACGAAGGTAATAATATACCTCCGTTTAATAACCGCTTATAAAAAACGATTTACGATTTATAACGATTCCCGTTAAAGGACTAAATTTTAATTATACCTCTTAATATAAAAGCTTTATAAGGTCCGCGGTTATAATTATTATTATAATAACTAAGAATAAAGTTATCTTTATAAACTTATTTACTATTATTAAAATTATATCCACTTTTTTAAATTATTAAAAACTAATAAAAGCCCCGTAATAAAATTTATTATTATCTCCTATTATAATAATTTTAAAATTAATAAAGGTTATAACTCCTTATAAGGACGATACCTCCTAAGTTTTATTAATTAATAAATAATATAAATATCGATATAATTATATATCGTTTTCGTTATACCTTCCTAAAAGAACTTATTTTTAATTATATTTTTAATCCTTTTTTTATTAAAATATCCAGCTACCGGAGAGTCGTAGTACTCTTATAGGATTCCTTCGATAATAAATTTATTCTTAAATATTAAGATTTTTCCGTCCTTATATAAAAGACCCTCCTAATTTTAAAACTACGTACCGTATACTCGACTTCCGTAATTTCGTATTTTATTTAAAATACTTTAAATTTTTAAATTATTTTCTTATATATTCTTAATTAAAGAAGGTAAAGGGCTTAATAAGTTAAAGTCCGTAATTAAGTTTTATTTTATAATATTAACGAACACCTCCGGTTTCCGTTAATTTCTAAAACTCGATTAATACTTATTACACTTTTTAAAATCGTCTTCCTTCGATTCCCTTATATATAAGTAATTTTTAACGGGAGGCGACGCGTTATTAATTTCCCTAGGATTCCTCTTAAAGTCCCCCTTAGTTATAAGTACGCTAGTTTTATTAACCTAATATTTTACTAACGTTTATAATAAACTACTAAACGTTATTTTCTTATAAAAAAATAAAAGATAATCCGTATTATTTTACTTATTATTATAATTAAAACGTTTAAACGGTCTATCCGTTAAATTTTATAAACCCGGTCGATATTAAATTTCGAAGTCGAATAATATAAGGTATATATACTAACGTACTTAACGATTATTTAACTTTACTTACTTTATAAATACCGTTAAATTCGTATAATCCGATAAAACTTTAATTCTAGTAATACCCTTTAAATAATAACGCCACTCCTTAAAGGACTATATTATAACTATCATTTCCTAATCCGGCGTTCCGTAATTTAATTTAACGCTTTTAAACTTTCAAGATTAAAAAGTTATAAAATATTAACGTCCTTCCTTATTTAATTAAAAGAGAATATTAGTTATTATAAATTTTAATATATTAATCTCGACTCGTATAAGTTTCTTAAAATTAAAGTAATAAAGAAAGGGCGTTTACTAGAAAGCCTTACGTAACTCCTCGAAAACTCTTTACTAAGGAACTCTTATAATCGCTAGGTTAAGTTTTTTACCCTTTATTATTCCTTTTAATTTATTAATATTACGGTTAACTTATATTTAAAAGTTATAAGTAATTTACCCTCTTTATATTCGATAAGGCTAATACCTTATAAAGTCCCCTAAGGTTTATGGAAGTTAAGCCTAGAATAGGGCTAGGCTTAATTACGTATAAGTAAGATTACTTATATTAAAAGCTTAAAGGCTTTATTAAGTTTATACCTTACGGGGTCGTAATTATCGATAAATTCGTAACGAGATTTAAACCGTTATCGAAATATTAGCGTAATTATCCCGGAATGGAGGATAGTTTCCTTATAAGAAAGGGGCACCCACTTTTACTAAAGATTAAAGAAGTAAGAATTAATTTCTTAATAATATTATATTTACTTTTAATTATATATTTATTATTATATTCGTTATTTAATCCTTAACGGCTTATAATATTATTATTATAAAACCCCCTCGATACCCACTAAACTTTAAATACCCGTAGTATACTTAGGAATTTTATAATTTTTAATTTTTTAAATTATACGTTACTAGTTAAAATTCTCGTAACGATAAGCTTTAAAGAGATCCCTCGTATTACCCCCGAGGTTAACCCTTTTACGGTTTCGACCGTTAAGGGATAATTTAAACCTTTTATTTTTATTAAACCTTAGGGACTAGTAAAGGAGCCGGTTTTTATACCTCTTAATAAAGATAACGACCGATTTATAAAAGACCCCCTTATAAGTTAAGTAATTACTCTTTTTAACTAGGATTTTAAGGAGCTTTTTAAAAAAGTTTAAAGTTACGAACGTTATAAAACACTCTTTAAGAGATAACGAGAAGTAGAAGTAAAGTTATCGAAGCTTTAATCTTCGACTTTAATAAGATTTTTATAAGTATTTTAATTTATAAGTCTTAAAAGAGTAATAATAAAGATTTATAAGATTCTTAAAGGTAATATATCTTTTAAGTACTTTAATAATAAGGATAACCTTACTCCTAGTAATTCGAACGGAAGTAACGAGGACCTTAATTTATTTAATAATTCTTCCGATTTTAATAAAAACGATCCCGGTTACACCGATTTAGACTTATTAATCGTTAAAGTTTTTAAACGGACTTTAAGGGAGTTAAACGTAAAATTAACCGAACCCGAGACGTATCGCGACACTTTTACCTTTTAAAAACGAAACGAATAAAAACGAGCTTTAAAGCGGATATTCGAGGTAATACTTCGGAAGTTTAGAAATAAAAGAAAAAGGATTTTAATAACTTTTAATTTAATAAAGTTATAATTTTTAATAAAATAAGAGTAATACGTAAAAATATTATCGGAGTTAAAACGAATTATTATTATTAAGTTTTAAAAGTATTTTAAGGCTTAATTTAATACTTTTACCCCGGAAGCGGGAGATATTTATACGACGGTAATTAATAAATTAATTAAACTACGATAAATTATAAATTAATCCTTTACGGATTATCTTACTTAAATACGGTCTTTAAAAAACTAAGTTTAATTTATTTTACGAACGATTTCGATTAATTATTTATTATTATAAACTTTAAAAAAAATACCGATAATATTTAGTTATAAACGGAATTATTTCGGAAACCCCTTAATATATAATAACGTAAAGGGTAAATAAAATTTAAAAGGCGATCGGAGGAAAATAAAATATATAAAATAAGAAGGGAGTATTTAATAATAAAATTAAATCGTCGGGTAATAACTTTAAATTATTAAGAGGGAATAATAAAAAACGGAATTAATTCGAAAACCGTAAAAACTCCGATTCTTAGGGGAAATTTAAATAAAATAATTTTAAGTAAGAGAAATTAAATTTCTCTTATATTACTTATTATAATTATAAGTAAAAAAGATATTATATTTCCGTATACTTTAAAAAGGCGACGGGATAAGTTATTAAAGTATAATTTACGATATTTAATTAAAAAGGAAAAGTAAGGGCGGAGTAAGCGTTTTTACCTTACTTTAATTAAATTTAACGAGAAAAATAAATTTACTTATTATACGCTTATTATTAATAAAAGTTATCCTTTAAGGGTCCCCTTCGATTACGATTAAGGTAAGCTTAAATATTAATATAAAAATAAACGTGGTGGGTATTATATTCGTAGAAAAACACCGACTCGTTAAGAGTCTTTAAAAACCCCTTATAATTAAGGTGGTGGGGTAATTACGCTTTAAAATTTATAATATTTGGGAAGTGCCTTTATTAATAATAGACTTTAAAGGCGAGGAAAAATCTTTTACTCGTACTTATATTATAATAAATCGAGGCCCCGAAGAGACCTCGATTTTATTAAGAATACCGACTCTTTAATAATTTAATATAAAGTTACTTCTAGTATAACGAAAATAATATTTTAGTATTACTAGTTTAAAAATTTAACTCGTCGAAGCCGTAAATTTTATAATAAATATAGTAAACACCGGTAATTACTTTATAGTCGTTAATAACGAATATTTAAAACTTCTTAACGAGGATATAAAAGTAAGGGATTTATCTTAGATTTTTACCGGATTACGACTATATTAAAATATATTCGATTTTATAAAAGTAAAACCATTACCTTTATATAGTAGTATTAATTACGTTATCGATTTATTACTTAATACCGAGCCGCTTTATAAAGGGATTTATTTATTATTTTAAAAAGAATTAGGAGTCCTCCGTAAGTACCTAGTAAATACTAAGAAGAAGGGCTAGATTAAAGAATCGATTAATCCTATTAGGGCACTAATCCTTTTCGTTCTAAAAAAGGATAGTTTATTATAAATATATATAGATTATAAAGGATTAAATAAAATTACCGTTAAAAATCGGTACCCTCTCCCCTTAATTTTTAAAATCCTAAATCGTATTTAAAGTATTAAGTTCTTTTTTAAAATTAATATTAAGGATACTTATTATCGCCTTCGTATTAAGGTAAGGGATAAATGGAAAACCGTATTTCGTACTAGATATAATTATTTTAAGTATTCGGTGTTACCTTTTAAACTAACTAATACACCGGCCACGTTTTAAAACTATATTTATTAAAAACTTATAAGATACCTAGATATTTTTTATATTATTTATTTGGATAATATTTTAATTTATTCTAAAACGAAAGACGAATATATTTAGTATATTTAGAAAGTTTTAAAGAAGTTAAAAGAAGTAAAGTTATATATAAACTTAAAAAAGTACCGATTTTACTAAGGATTTATTAAGTTTTTAGGTTATATCCTATTAAGAGAGGGAATAATTATAAATCCCGAGAAAATCCGGACGGTCTTAAAATAATAAATACCCCGTACTTACCGTAATATTTAAGTGTTTATAAGATTTTATAATTTTTATCGGAGATTTATTTATAAATTTATAAAAAAGGCTAACCTATTAATTAATAAATTAAAAGGAATAATAAAGGGTAAAAAACTTAACTTAACGATTATAAGAGTTCCTTAATAAAGAGTTTTCGAGGAGTTACGTAAAGCTTTCTAGTAAGCGCCCCTTCTTCGTTACTTTAATCCTAGGAAACTTATACGAGTCGAGACTAATATATTAAAATTTATAATGGCCGGTATCCTCTCTTAACTAAATAAAAAAGGACGTTAGTATCCTATAACTTTTTAATCTCGAAAGTTTAAAAGCGTTAAATTAAATTACGGAACGCCGGATTAAGAAATAATAACTATAATATAATCCTTTAAAAAGTAACGTTATTATTTAAAAGGTGTTATTAAAATTAAAGTTTTATTTATACGAATTTAACGGTATTTATAAAGTAAATAAAGTTAAATAATCGTTAAATACGTTAATATATATACCTTATATTATTCGACTTCGAAATCCGACACCGACCGGGTTCGTAAAATTTAACGGATAAACCGTTTAAACGTCTTAATTATAATAATAAATAAGATAATACGGATTATCTTTTATTTTTTCGTAAGAAAATAACGTTTAATAATTTATTATAAACGCTAGTAAAATATTAGGTTAATAAAATTAACGTATTTATAATTAGGGGGGACTTTAGGAGAAATTTTAAGGAAATCGATAACGCGTCGCCTCCCGTCGAAAATTATTTATATATAGGGGAATTAAAGGAAGACGATTTTAAAAAGTATAATAAGTATTAATCGAGCCTTAAAAATTAACGGAAACCGGAGGTATTCGCCGGTATTATAAAATAAAACTTAACTACGGACTTTAACTTATTAAGCCCTTTACCTTCTTTAATTAAGAATATATAAGAAAATAATTTAAAGATTTAAGGTATTTTAAATAAAATACGAGATTACGGAAGTCGAGTATACGGTACGTAATTTTAAAACTAGGAGGGTCTTTTATATAAGGACGGAAAAATCCTAGTATTTAAGAATAAATTTATTATCGAGGGAATCTTATAAGAGTACTACGACTCTCCGGTAATTAAATATTTTAATAAAAAAAGGATTAAAAATATAATTAAAAATAAGTTCTTTTAAGAAGGTATAACGAAAACGATATATAATTATATCGATACTTATATTATTTATTAATTAATAAAACTTAAGAGGTATCGTCCTTATAAAGAGTTATAACCTTTATTAATTTTAAAATTATTATAATAAGAGATAATAATAAATTTTATTACGGGGCTTTTATTTATCTTTAATAATTTAAAGAAAGTAAATATAATTTTAATAATAATAAATAAGTTTATAAAAATAACTTTATTCCTAGCTATTATAATAATAATTATAACCGCGGACCTTATAAAGCTTTTATATTAAGAGGTATAATTAAGATTTAATCCTCCGGCGGGAATCGTTATAAATCGTAAATCGCTTTTTATAAGCGGTTATTAAACGGAGGTGTATTATTACCTTCGTATTAAGAGACGTTTATTAATAACCTTTTATTTATAAACGGATAAATAAACTAAAAGGATAAATTAAATATTAAAAACGTATTTACGTTACTTTATTACGGATTCCCACTTAAATTAATTAAAGTTACTACGAATAATAAAATTCGTATATAATAATATAAAAAACGAATTAATTAATAAGTCTCTTTACGAACTTCTTATAAAGTATTACCTAAATTTCTTTATAAGTGCCGAGGACGGTATTATTTAAAAGGGGGTATTAATAACGAGATTTAAAGAAGTAAGGATAATAAAAGTACGAAAACGCGTTAAATAATAAATAAAAGATACTTAAGAAGGTATAAGCGAAGTACTTTAACGTAAAGTATACTCTTATAATTTTCTAGAAAGGGAGATTTAATTACGTTATCCATTAAAAATTTAAAACTTAAAATAATATTAAAGAAGTTAATACTTAAATTTATTAAGCCTTTTAAAATTATAAGAACGGTAGGGAGATAAGCTTATCGCTTAACCTTATTAAAGTAATATAAACGCCTTTATAATATATTCCCGGTAATATTTTTAAAACCTTAAAGATTCCGAGGGGATTCCTTTAAAGTAATATTAATACTAGATTTAAAAAATAACCTAGATATTTATAAAGTAAAACGAGTTTTATAAAAATAAACCTTTAAAGGTTAAAAATACTTTTTAATTAAGTGGGCGAATTAACCGTTAAAGTTTAATTAATAAGTTTTAAAGGGAAACGTATAAGTATTAAACGTTATACGAGAAATACGTAAACGGAATATAATTACGGATAAAGGTAATAAAGTTAAAAGGCGTAAACGAAATCCTAAAAAAAAAGTTAATTAAATAAGGCCGTAAACGGTTATTTATATAAACGCCTCGCGTTACGCGTTTTACGTTATACCCCCTTTATATAACCTAGCGCTTTACGCCACTTAACCGTTTCTTCTCCTCCTTTATAAGAAGAAGGCTTTTTTAACCGCGGCCTAGTCGTTAATTAGTACCCCTAACTCGACGAACTCGGTTATCTCCCTTATAACCGACGTAACTCGGTTTATTAACGCTCGAAAAAAAAGTCCCTAGGCTTTAACTAAAGTAGAGCCGGGGCCCTAGGGGATAAGCCCCCGCCCCGAAGGGCCGCCCGTACCGTTAATACTAGGCCTTAATAATACGGCGCGTTTAAAGAATATTAATTACGATTCCTCTTAATTTTTAATAAAAATTAATATATACGGGGAATACGTTACGGACGCCTTTTAAGCCGAACACCTTATAATACTCGACGGTAATATACCCTAATACGATAATAATACGTAAAACTATAACCCTAATAACGACCTTTAAGGCTAGAGCCCCCGTAAAGGGTTTAATATAAAAACCCTTTAAGGTTTATACTTATTTAAAGAAAAGGACGAAGTCCCTAATTATAAGGCCGGGGAGTTAAAGTTTATTAATAATAAACTTATTTAATAAAAATCCTTAAAAAATTTTACCGGAACGTAAAAACTTTTAACGTAAGTTTTATAATTATATTTAATAATCTTCCTTTACCCCGGGGGATAAGAGAAAATTACCGGGGTACGGCTTTTAATTATACCCCCCGTATTAACGAGGAAATAAATTAAATAAAGTAAGCCTTATTATAACGGTTAAGTTTCCGAGGAGAAAAAAAAGGCTTTAACCGCCGGGTTAAAGGTTATGGTAATTTCGTTTTCCTTTTTATTTTTTTCCTTTTAGGCCGGAGTTTACTCCCCGTCGTTTTTATCTTTTTCCTTAATAATTATTAATTCGACGGCGTTATTATCGTCGTTATTATCGTCGTTATTATTATTATTATTATTATTATTATCGTTATTATTATTATTATTATTATTATTATTATTATTATTATCGTTATTATTATCGTTATCGTTATTATTATTATTATTATTATAATTATTATTATTATTATTATTATTATTACCGTTATTAAGATTAATATTAATTATTTCCTCGTCCTCGTTCTCCTCCTCGTTATTTTACCCGAAGGTAACGACGACCTCGGTAACCTTAATTAACGCGAGCTTAATTAACTATTTAAACGACCCCGTAACGTTTATAATAATATTACGAGGCCCCCGTTTTTATACGCGGTATATAAAGGGCGAGCCGCCGTTAACGGACGACACTTAACTTCTAAGGGAGATACCGGGGTAATTAGCCCCGGCGCCCTAGCTTATTAGGCGAGCCCGTTAACGGCGCTCCCGACGACGTTACGTCGGCGTTTTAAGCGACGATATCGTTAAAATAAGAGATATTATTATATATATATAATTAATTTTATATATTAAAACCTTTAAGCTTTATTTAAGATTACTTAATATTAATATATAATATAATTATTATTACGAATATAATTATATATATAATAATAAAAAACGATACTTATTATATATATATATAAGTATAAATATATAATTATATAATTATATAATTATATATACGTTTAATTATATAAATAAAAGTAAGGATAAAAAAATAAAAAGAAATAAAATCCTTTAAAACTTTATAAACTTTTTATTTACTTATTATTTATTTATAATTAACGTTACCCCGTTAATTATTTTAAATAAACACTCCGTAATATAATACGCGACCTATTATAATAAGCGAAAAGTAAGGTTCGGATAAAAATAATTTAAAACGAGTATTACCGAATCCCCCCGGATATATATATTTCCGATTATATTATTACCCTTTTAATTTTAATTCGGTTTTCTTCCTTAAAGGGTTTTTTTTATTTTTTTCTTTTTTTTCTTTTCTTTTTTCTTTTTTTAAATACGAGGGTTTTCCGTTTTTAAGTTTCCTTACGTTTTTTCTTTAATAAAAACTTTTACTTATATAATTTTCCTTTTATACGAATCCCCCCGGTTTTTATTTCCGGTTATCCTTTATCCTTTTAATTACCGATATATTTAATAAATTAACGAGTTAAGGATAATACGTATTAAAAAGGGGATAATTATTACGGTTAACTTATATTTAAAAATTATAAATAATTTACCCTTTTATATTCGATAAGGTTAACACCTTATAAAGTCCCCTAAAGTTTATAAAAACTAAGCCTAGAATAAGGCTAAACTTAATTACGTATAAATAAGATTACCTATATTAAAGGCTTAAAGGCTCTACTAAGTCTATACTTTACGGGGTCGTAATTATTAATAAATTCGTAACGAAATCTAAACCGTTATCGAAATATTAACGTAGTTATCCCGGAATAGAGGATAATTTCTTTATAAGAAAGGGGCACCCACTTCTACTAAAAATTAGAGAAGTAAGAATTAGTTTCTTAACAATACTATACCTACCTTTAATTATATATTCATTATTATATTCGCTATCTAATCCTTAACGGCTTATAATATTATTATTATAAAACCCCCCGATACCCACTAGACTCCAGATACCCGTAGTATACCTGGGAGTCTTATAATTAATTAATAGGTTAACCTTTTTTATAAATTTATAAATAAATCTCCGATAAAAATTATAAAATCTTATAAATACTTAAATATTACGGTAAGTACGGGGTATTTACTATTTTAAAACCGTCCGGATTCTTTCGGGATTTATAATTATTCCCTCTTTTAATAAAATATAACCTAAAAACTTAATAAACCCTTAATAAAATCGGTACTTTTTTAAGTTTATATATAACTTTACTTCTCTTAACTTCTCTAAAACTTTTTAAATATATTAAGTATATTCGTCTTTCGTTTTAAAATAAATTAAAATATTATTTAATAAATAATATAGAAAACGTCTAAGTATCCTATAAGTTTCTAGTAAATATAATTTTAGAACGTGGCCGGTATATTAATTAGTCTAAAAGGTAACACCGAATACTTAAAATAACTATATCTAGTACGAAATACGGTTTTCCATTTATCCCCTACTTTAATACGAAAGTAATAATAAGTATCCTTAATATTAATTTTAAAAAAAAACTTAATACTTTAAATACGATTTAGGATTTTAAAAATTAAGGGGAGAGGGTACTAATTTTTAACGGTAATTTTATTTAACCCTTTATAATCCATATATATTCGTAATAAGCTATCCTTTTTTAAAACGAAAAGGATTAATACCCTAGTAAAATTAATCGATTCTTTAATTTAGCCTTTCTTCTTAATATTTATTAAATACTTACGGAAGACTCTTAATTCTTTTTAAAATAATAAATAAATCCCTTTATAAGGCGGCTCGATATTAAGTAATAAATTAATAACGTAATTAATACTACTATATAAAGGTAATAATTTTACTTTCGTAAAATCGAATATATTTTAATATAATCGTAATCCGGTAAAAATCTAGGATAAATCCCCTACTTTTATATCCTCGTTAAGAAGTTTTAAATATTCGTTATTAACGATTATAAAATAATTACCGGTATTTATTATATTTATTATAAAATTTACGGCTTCGACGAGTTAAATTCTTAAATTAATAATATTAAAATATTATTTTCGTTATATTAAAAGTAACTTTATATTAAATTATTAAAGAGTCGGTATTCTTAATAAAATCGGGGTCTTTTCGGGGCCTCGATTTATTATAATATAAGTACGAGTAAAAGATTTTTCCTCGCCTTTAAAGTTTATTATATAAAGGTACTTCCTAAGTATTATAAATTTTAGGGCGTAATTACCCCACTACTTTAATTATAAGAGGTTTTTAAAGACTTTTAACGAGTCGGTGTTTTTTACGAATATAATACTTATTACGTTTATTTTTATATTAATATTTAGGCTTACCTTAATCGTAATCGAAGGGGACCTTTAAAGGATAACTTTTATTAATAATAAACGTATAATAAGTAAATTTATTTTTCTCGTTAAATTTAATTAAAGTAAAATAAAAACGTTTACTCCGCCTTTACTTTTCCCTTTTTATTATTAAATATTATAAATTATACTTTAATAACTTATCCCGCCGCCTTTTTAAAGTATACGGAAGTATAATATTTTTTTACTTATAATTATAATAAGTAATATAAGAGAGATTTAATTTCTTTTATTTAAAATTATTTTACTTAAATTTCCCTTAAAAATCGGAGTTTTTACGGTTTTCGAATTAATTCCGCTTTTTATTATTCCCTCTTAATAACTTAAAGTTATTACCCGACGACTTAATTTTATTATTAAATACTCCCTTTTTATTTATATACCTTATTTTCCTCCGATCGCTTTTTAAATTTTATTTACCCTTTATACGTTATTATATACTAGGGGGTTTCCGAAGTAATTCCGCTATAACTTAAATATTATCGGTACTTTTTTTAAAGTTTATAATAATAAATAATTAATCGAAATCGTTCGTAAAATAAATTAAACTTAACTTTTAAGGACCGTATTTAAATAAAATAATCCGTAAAAAATTAATTTATAATTTATCGTAATTTAATTAATTTATTAACTACCGTCGTATAAGTATCTCCCGTTTCCGGAGTAAAAATATTAAGTTAAACCTTAAAATACTTTTAAAACTTAATAATAATAATCCGTTTTAACTCCGATAACGTTTCCACGTATTACTCCTATTTTATTAAAAACTATAACTCTATTAAATTAAAAGTTATTAAAATCCTCTTTCTCTTATTTTTAAACTTCCGAAGTATTACCTCGAATATCCGTTTTAAAACTCGTTTTTATTCGTCTCGTTCTTAAAAGGTAAAAGTATCGCGATACGTTTCGGGTTCGGTTAATTTTACGTTTAACTCCTTTAAAGTCCGCTTAAAAACTTTAACGATTAATAAGTTTAAATCGGTATAACCGGAATCGTTTTTATTAAAATCGGAAAAATTATTAAATAAATTAAGGTCCTCGTTACTTCCGTTCGAATTATTAAGAGTAAGGTTATCTTTATTATTAAGGTACTTAAAAAATATATTACCCTTAAGAATTTTATAAGTCCTTATTATTACTCCTTTAAAACCTATAAATTAAAATATTTATAAAAATCTTATTAAAGTCGAAAATTAAAACTCCGATAACTTTACTTCCACTTCTCGTTATCTTTTAAGGAGTATCTTATAACGTTCGTAACTCTAGACTTTTTTAAAAAGCTCCTTAAAATCCTAGTTAAAAAGAGTAATTACTTAACTTATAGGGGGGTCTTTTATAAGTCGGTCGTTATTTTTATTAAAAGGTATAAGAACCGGCTCCTTTACTAGTCCCTAAGGTTTAATAAGAATAAAAGGCTTAAATTATCCTTTAACGGTTAAAACCGTAAAAGGGTTAACCTCGGGGGTAATACGAGGGATCTCTTTAAAGTTTATCGTTACGAGAATTTTAACTAGTAACGTATAAGTAAAGAATTAAAATTTATAAGACTCCTAGGTATATTACGGGTATTTAAAGTTTAGTAAGTATCGGGGGGGTTTTATAATAATAATACTATAAACCGTTAAGGATTAAATAACGAATATAATAATAAATATACGATTAAAGGTAAGTATAATATTATTAAGAAATTAATTTTTACTTCTTTAATCTCTAATAAAAATAAATGCCCCTTTTTATAAGGAAACTATCCTTTATTCTAGGATAACTACGTTAATATTTCGATAACGGTTTAAATCTCGTTACGAATCTATCGATAACTACGACCCCGTAAGGTATAAACTCAATAGAGCCTTTAAGCCTTTAATATAGGCAGTCCTACCTACACGTAATTAAGCCTAGCCCTATTCTAGGCTTAGCTTCCATGGACCCTGGGGGACTCTATAGGGTGTTAGCCTTGTCGAATATAAAGAGGGTGAATTACCTGTGACTTTTAAATATAAGTTAGCCGTAACACTCCCCGGTTTTACTTTTTTAAAATACTTTTTACTCCTTTAGGCGACCGAGGGAAATTACTTTAATTATAAATTTTAGGTATATAATTACGTTTATTAATTTTAAAGTTAAGTGTACTCCGTTCGCCTTCGTTTTAATTAATTAAATATTATAATTATATACTTTTATTACTCCGTTATTAATACGTACGTACTCTAATATTATATATTACTCGAAGTTTTAAAACGGTTAAGGTTATTAATAATATATACGGAAGTACCCGAATTAAGTAATACCTTAAAAGGCGGTTTATTTAACGTTAAAATAATAAATATTTCGGATATATATAATATATTAACTTTTAATATTTTTTTTAAGACCCCTTAAACCTTTTATAATAATTATAAGTTATAAATATACCTCTTATATTAACTTACCTTTTACCTTAATAATAAAGGTATTAAGTTTAACTTTAATAACGGTTACTTTTTAATAACGTTCTCGCGTAATAATAATTTTAACTTTCGCTTCGGGCGAATAATATATAAAATAATTAAGTCTTTTTACCGAATTATTATAAAAGTAATCCTTTAAGTTATAATTAATCCCTTCGTATAATTTATATAATACGTCGCGCTTAATTTATTACGTAATATTACGATTACGATATTTTTTACGTCCCCGTTAAAAAGAACCTCTTTATCGGCTTTTATTATACCTTTAAACTTAGTTTTATTATACCGGTAATAACGGAGGTAATTTTTAATCCTCCTTTTTTTCGACTTCGTCGTTTTCGCCTTCCGTACCGAAGTTAACGAGTATTAATCCGAATTTTCTTTTTCGAATTAGGAAAGTAAGAGGTTTAATAAATAAAGTCTCTTTTATTCGAAAGTTTTTAATAATACCGAGGGTTCTTTCGACGTAACGAGGTATATCGTTTAAGTTTCGTAATACCTTTATCTTTAAAGTTTTAAATTAATCGATTAACTTTATTTACTTTTACGGGAAAACGCCTTTTAAATATAATAATTAATCCGGACTTTATATTTTAAACCCGTTTTAATTAATTTACTTAATTATATATTTACGTTATAAAATAAGTTAATTATTTAATTTTTTATTTACGAATTTTATATATTTAAAAGCTTTTTAAAAAATAATTTTATACTTTATAATAAACGAAAACTTTATTTTATTAAAAAAAGTATTACGAGGAAGGTAATTATTAATTACCTTCCCGTACGACACGTAACGGTTATACCACTAACTATTACGTAACGCGGCCTTCCTAGGCCGCACTAAGGGTATAAGTAGCTTTTCTCTTATACGTAATAATCCTTTAACTTAATTATTATTTATATATTATTTTACTTTATTTCTTAGTCGCTCATATCGCACCCTTATATTATTACGAAGTCTTATAAAACCGTTATACCCTCGCCTTTACCTTATATCGCCGTTACCTAATATTTCGATATTAACCGTAGCCGCGCCTCGTACGTAATATTTAATAATAACTCTTTTATTATTTTTAAATAACCCCGACCCCCGAGTTTATTTAAAAGCCTCGTAAAAAGCGATTATATAAAAACTAAAATTTTTTTTAACTCTCCGGCACCGAGCTTAAAAGTATTAACTTTAATAAGCCGTTTAAAATTAATTAAGCGCCTCCGTATTTAATAGAGTAAGTTACCGTACCGTTAAATAACGTATAAAGAAGCCGTTTAATATTAATTAAACGTTTCCGTATTTAACGGAGTAAGTTACCGTACCGCCGAATAACGTACGAAAAAGCCGCCCGTAACCGTATAAATACCTTTAATAATATAAAATAAAATATTATATTACTTATTATAACGTACGAAGAAACCGCTTATACTTTACGAACGTATTATTAAATAATAAACGAAAACGTACGAAACGAGAGTTTATAACCCTCGCGTATTTATCGTTATAATTTAATAAACGTTTCCTCGTATTACGGACTTAATATATTATTACGTAAGTTTAAAAAAAACGGTATTAACGTAAAATATACCGAGTTTATTAATATACCTCGTAAACTTAAAACGTTAACCGTTAATAAGGGCGCGGTTAAAGTTTTATAAACTTAAGCCTCGTTATTAACGGCCTTTTTCGAGAGTTTTTAACCGGACGCCGTTTTTAACGCTTTTTTATTCGTTACCCTCGACGACGACGAAGAAACGTTTTATTCGGCGGACGAGTAATCCTTTTATTAAACACTTAATAACGTTTAAAAAAAATTATTAAAAGTCCCTTTTTTTAACGAGGACGACTTAACTTAATAACTCGACTACGAAGATAATATAACCGTATCGAGCTTATTTTTTACCGCGAGAAAAACCCGGCTCTTTACTTTTAATAACGAAAATAACAAGCCTTCGGAGACCCTTAATTTATTTATCCTTCGTATAAATAAAGGAAAAGGACCCGTATCCTTTAATAAAAGCCACCGTCGAAAGGCCTCGGAAAGTTTTTAAACTCCGGATCCGTAAACTTTTAAAGTTAACGCGTTTACTTCGTACGCTCTCTTTACTCTTTTAACCGAAGTTTATTAAATAATAATTAATTTTTTTAATTTAATTTAAAGTATTTTTACTCCTCGTAATATTATATCGGGCTCCGGTTAAGGAGGAGGAGTTTAAAACTCCGTTAAACGAGAAACGCGAAACGAGAGGGTACTTAATTAACGTTATAATATCGGCCTCCGAGCTTACCTTTAATATTAAAACTTTTTTTAATAACGTAATATTATAAAACGATATTAAGGTTTAATACCGTTTAACCGTAATTATAATTATTTTCGGGAGGATCCCTTAATTAAACGGAGTATTTTTATTAACCGAACTTTAACGTAAATAAATAACTTTATTTAAAGAGGTAATTAATAAAGGTTTATTAATTAACTCTCCTTTAAACCGGCTTAATTATCTCACCGTACTAACCGACGGTATTATTATTACCCGTAAGTAATTTATTAATACCCTACCGTTTAAACGAGTAATATAACTTTCGTTTCCCCTCCCGCGGTTTATTAAACCCGTTATATTAATCGACCGTAGGTTATTAAACGAAGTTATAAGTATATAAAGCTTTAATTAACGTTATCTTAACCTTATAAAACTTAATTAACTTAACTTTTAATTAATAAATTAACGCGCGCGTTTATAATACCGTTAATAATTCGAGCTTATTATTACGACTAACTTATATTTGGAAGTTATAGATAATTTAACCTTTTTATATTCGATAAGGCTAACACCCTATAAAGTCCCTAAGGTTTATGGAAGCTAAGCCTAGAATAGGGCTAGGCTTAATCACGTATAGGTAGGACTACCTATATTAAAGGTTTAAAGGCTCTACTAAGTTTATACCTTACGGGGTCGTGGTTATTAATAAATTCGTGACGAGATCTAGACCGTTATCGAAATATTAACGTAGTTAACCCGGAATAAAGGATAGTTTCCTTATAAGAAGGGGCACCCACTTCTACTAAAGATTAAAGAAGTAAGAATTAATTTCTTAATAATATTATACTTACCTTTAATTATATATTTATTATTATATTCGTTATTTAATCCTTAACGGCTTATAGTATTATTATTATAAAACCCCCCCGATACCCACTAAACTTTAAATACCCGTAGTATACCTAGGAGTCTTACACTTATATAATATTAACGACCGTTAATTCGCTTTAACGGACGTTATTAATTCGACGGATAACCGCCGGATCCTTATTAATAATATTAAGGCCTTTAAAAGTTATTTAACCGTTTTAACGTTTAACTTCGTTATTCGTTACGTATAATTACCCTTAATTAACGGTAATTTAACGACGACCCTTTACGTCTTTTTTACCGGTTACGGTATTACGTAACCGGGAGACGGGATTAAAAATTAACGATAAATAAAATATTATTAATTACTTACCTTTTACCCGTCGTAACTTAACTTTACGGTATTTTTAAGTTACGATAACTCCTTATACTTCGTCGAAGAATTCCTTAATAATATCGAGATATAAAAAGCCCGAGACCCGTTAATATTATCGTTAACCGGTTCGTTATAAAATTATAAACCCGCTTAAAAGGCGAAGCTCGCGATTAATATTACGGTTAACTTTATTTTAATTTTAAACGTCGTTTTAAGACGGACTTATAACTTTAAAAAACCCTTTTAAAGGATCGTTTTTAAGTTATTAAAACCGACGTATAACGTTAATTAAATATTTATAAAATCGACTTTAATAAATATAATAACGTCGATACCCTTCGCCGTAACCTTATATTAATAATCCGTTATTCGTAAATTATCGTTAAATAAAACGATATTATAATTAAATATTATTTATTTAATTAACTTAACCCTAGTTTCGTTTTTACGGTTTACTTATTAAAGCGTATTAAGGATTTTCGTAAATATTAAAAGAAAGTTTATTAACTCGCCGAATTAATTATTAATATTATAAAATTTAATAACCGGTTAATATTATTAACTTTATTACCCGCCGCGTCGATTACGAAAGCCGATTAATTAATAAGCCTTTTTTAACTTTCCGCTTATTACGTTAATAACCCGGCGGATAATATAACGTTATAATAAAGTCCTTTATATACCGATTATAAAAATTATAACGCCGATATTAATAACGATCGACGGTACGATCGAGGCCGAAGTTAATTTTACGAAAATATTAAACGTTATAAATTTTACTCCCGAAACCGCGAAAAAATTTCGAGCGCCGTCCTCTTAACTACTTTAACTACGGCTCTTTACGCGACCGGTTATATAATAATTATTAAAACTACTCGTAAAACTTTAATTATAACCGCGTTTTTAATTATAAATACGAATAAGGCCTTAAAAACTACGATAAAAATAAAGGATACCGTACTTAATTTAATAAGGGTAATTTTATTAAGTATTACTTTTAAAAAAACGATTTAAAAAGTAAACTTTATTTTCGTCGTTTTTTACGATTAAAACTTAACTTTCGCGGACCGCGTATAACGGTTACGTTAAAAAGGTTATAACTTCGTTTTCGTTATAATAATTAACTTTAAAAACGATCCCGCCGTATTTATATATTAAACGGCGGATTAATTATTATTATTAATTTAATATAAACGAATAAATATTATTTACGACCGTTACTTTAAACTTTTCGACGGTATTATATTTCGATATATTATACGAACTTTAACGTTAACCCCCGTTTTAAACGTAATCGTATATTACGTTCGTTAAACTTATAATTAAGTACTCTTTATAAATAACCCTTACCGGTAAAATAATTACGGTATTAAATAACGGTACTTTCGTTTACTTTACGTATATTAATACGGTTAAAATATCCGCGTTTTCTTAATATATATAATAATAAAGATATATAACGCGTTAACGCGCCCTACGAAAACGGTATCGTTTAATAAAAAGTTTAACCGGTACGCCGATATCCCTAGTATTAAAACTTAAACTTATTTAATAAATTTACGAAGCGCCGAAATAATCGAAGCGTTATTATTACCCGGATAACCCGACGTTAAGTTTAATACTTCGATACCTTTTATAATCCTTATATACTTTTTAATAATAAGTTTAATCCTCGAAGTATACGTTAATACGGGCGCTTCGTATTATTTAATTAAGCGCGTTTAAGTCGAATAATACGGCGTTAATTATTAATTCGAGCCGTTTTTAAATTCCGTTAAAATTATTAAGAGCGAAGTTTAAATCCTTAAAGCCGCTTATTTCGACCTTTACTTCGTCGGATTAAACGGATTAATTTTAAAGCTCGGTTATTTTAATATTAAAATTAACGTCTAATTAAAAATAACGTTTTAAAAAGCTTTAACGTTATTATTAATATAATTATAATAACGCTTCGTTTACGAGGAATACGTAATTTACTCGTATATAATAAAATCGAGCCCCGTATTATAAACCTTTTAAACCGTCGGTTAAAGATTATTAATTATAAAGTCCGTATAACCGTTACGGTATATCTCTTATTACGGTCGGTTTATACGATATTTATTCGTTACCTTAATCTCCTTATTAACGCTTTAAGTAACCCGTTATTATTATTTAACGATTATTAATTCACCGTATCGTAAACTTATACGTTAAACTTTACTCTCTCCTCCTTTATTAATAAAGAGTTCCTAATATATAACGTATTTAACTAGACGGTTACGATAAGTAACGGTACCGTTATTAGCCGTATTATATCGTTAAAGCGAGATACGATTATTAATTATTATTTTATTTATTCTAATACCGTTTACTAAGTCCGTAAATAAAGTTTTATCGACTTAAACGACGATATAAAATTTACCCTCGAGGCTTTTTATTAATCCCTTAATAACCCTTCGTAAATTAAAGCCTTCCTCGCGTTATATAACGCCGTTATAACCGGCGATATTACCCCTAACGATATCGTTAAGTCGGGCGATATAATACCGTATATAAAAGTGGATATTAGTATATCGTAATATAACCTAGAAATACCTAAGGGTATACCGATTATTATTATTACCGATAATACCTCGATTTATACGAAAAATAACGAGTTACGTTAAAAATTAACGCCTTAATTAATAAATACCGTAAAATATTTTAAGACCGTAATATCGTCCTTATAACCGATAAGTATAAAATACGTATCGACTTTATCGAAGGATAATAAAACTAAAAGTAAAATATTAAACTTTACCCTTTAAGCTTAAAAAATAATAAGCTCGTTAACGAACGTTACGGGAAGCTTTATAAATAAAGTAAAATAAAATATCTTTATTAAAAAACCTTTATCGCGTACCCCGTCTTCGTAATTTAACGTACGGTCGATAATAAAAGAAAAGGTCGCGTTATCGTAAACTTTCGCCCGTTAAATAAACTTACCGTCCCCGATATTTATCCCCTTTTAATTAAAATAATATTATATAAATTATTATTAATAAAAGTCTTTATTCGATATACGATATAACCGTATTCTTTTATTAATTACCCGTATACCCGAGTTACCGGTAACGACTAGTTATTATTAATAAAAGAGGTCTCGAATACTCGAACGTAGTTTTTATAAGCCTTCGTAATATACTTACCTTTACTTAACGTTATATAAATAATTTTTTAAAACCGTATTACGGTTTCGTACGCGTATATATTACGATATTATTATTTTTAATAATAATACGGACGAATATATTTAATATCTCGAAATTATATTCCGGTTTTTATTCGAAACCGACTTTATATATTAACGTTAAAAACTTTCTTCGGTTTTACGTCGGTCCGTCTTTTAAGATTTATAATCGACGGTAAAGGTATTACTCGTACGGAAGACCGTATTATAATATTTAAAAAGATTTCCTTCCCCTCGAACTTAATAAAATTATTTATTATTACGATATTAACGTATCTTATTCTTAAATTAAATATATATAAAAAAGTATCGTATACCGTAATTTTTAATTATTAATTTTATAAAGCCCTTAAAACCGCCTTATTACGTAAAGGTATAAAAGAGAAAGGACTCGTAAATAACTTAACGTAAAATAAACGTAAGCGATTATTAAATCCTTACGTATTAAACTTACGCCGTAACTTTTAGAGTCCTTTAATACTTTATAAAAAGGCCTTTATTAATAAATAAGGCTTTATTATTACGATATTAACGTATTTTTATTCTTTAAGTTAAATATATATAAAAAAGTATCGGTACCGTAATTTTTTAATTATTAATTTTATAAAACGGTATTATTATTTTAAGTAAAGATATTAAATAAAATTAAATTCGACTTTTAACTTTTTATTTCGTTTTATTTATCCCGCGAAAAGGTTTACGGTATAATAAAGTTAAAAGTCGTAAATATTACTTTAAGTATTCGTTAAAATACGTAAAATAATATAATTTAACCGAAACCTTATTATCGTTTTAACGGATTATACCTTAGTTAAAAATATTATTATATATACGTCGTTAAAAACGATAAACTTAAATAAAGTAAACCTTAAACTCGTATTAGTAACGAATTATATATCGTAATTTAACTTATTAATCCTTTATATCCTTAACCGACTTAATATCGTCCCGGATACTTTATTACGGCTTCCGACGTAAGTTAAAAACGATATACCGGTTAATAATAATATCCTCGAAGAAGTTACTTATATTAAAAATTTTATCGTATATTATATTAAGGGCTTTTAAGTTTATACGTTTAAAAAGGAAATAAACGTACCGCCGTTTACTTTACTCTTTTTAGTAAAGGCCGAATATTAATATTAATATTTTATTTCCTCGTAAATAAATAACGAGACGGTAATATAATTATTAAACGAATTTCGTTATCGTTTAATTTTAATATATAAAACCGATCGTATCTTCCGTCCTTTACGGAGGGTATTACGATACGTTACCCGGGTTAAAAAGGCGAAAACCGTTAAGGCCGTTAAAAAGTAATTTTAATAAGGAGCGTTATTAATAAAGGATATTATTAATTAAAAATTAAACTAGGATAATTATATTAGTCCCGGTTAAAAAAACGGTCGGAACGTTATTAAACGTTATAACGACTTATTAATTAATTACTTTATTACGTTTCGGAGTATAATAATTTACTTTATATATACCCGCGTTTATAAAAAAGGAAATCCTTAAAATAACTTATAATAATACGTATTATTTCGCGAAGGACGTATAACGGTATTACTCGATAATATTTTTATACGGCGTAAACGTAAAAAGATACGTACGTATATTAATTATTACCCGGTATATTAAACGAATTAAACTTTAAAATTACGCCCCGCCGGGTAACTTTAACTTATTACCTTTTACGACTTTCTTTATTATACCGTAATTATAAATTTTATATTTACTTTATTAAAATACCCGTTATTTATACTTTATAATACTTAAAAGGCTTCGATATATTAAATACCCTTTATATAATTACTTATAAATTCTTTAAGAAAATAATTCTCGTACCCGGAAGTTAATATTACGGTATTAACGAATAAGTAATATAATTATTTCGTAAATTTTTAAAAGTAAATTAAAGTATCCCGAAACGAATTATTAATAATCGCGATAAAAAATTCGTCTCCGACTTATAAACCGAGCTTTTTCGACGGTTTAAGGTATCCTTATTAATATCTACGATATATTACGCTTAAATAAATAATTTATTTAAACGAAAAAACTAAACGGTAAAAATCGTTATTCGTTTTTATTATACCGAGTATCCGATACGCCTTAAACTTCCGTTATCCCCGTATTATAATTTTAACTTAATAATACGGCTTCCTCTCCCCTCGGTTATTTACCGAACGAGTTTATTTTAAGATTCCGTCCCTTCGGCCTTATAAACTTATTAACTTTAATAAAAAACGATAAAAGGGTCGCGGAGGTTTAATAATTATAACGAGAAATCCGTTAAAAAGACGTAATAAACTTAATTAATATAATAAATTAATAAGTTAAGTTTCGGTACGATAAAATATATCGTTTAATAAAATTTAACGTTAATATAATTTTTATCCGTTTTTATAAAAAATATTACTTATTTAATAAACTTAAAAAAAAGCTTTTTTAATAAAAAGCCGGGCTTTTTAAAATTATTAAAAGGGTCGGTAAATAAGTATACCGTTTTTAACTCCCGTAAATATAACGTATTTACCCGGTCTTTAACGTCGAGTATTTATATAAAGCTCCGGAAAAAAAAAACTTATATAACCGTACGTAAAAGCCGTTAAACCTTATAATTTAAAAAACGTTAAAATAAACGACGAAAACGTAAAAAACGACCGTTTTAAAGTCGAACGTTTTTTATATATCGTTTACGTCGTACGCGGGTATACTTTACGGTAAACTACTTAATTAAGTAAATAAGTTACGGGTATTACGATAATTAATAAGTTAATAAAGTTATATTATTCGACGAATCCGAGGAACTCGTTAACGAATACGACGTTAATTACCCCGATATTATAATCCACTTATAAAACGTTAAGTACCCCGTAAGGAGTACTCCGGTTAAGGAAGCGCCCGCGTCGGAGGATAAAACGTTCGCTTTATAATTACCGTAATTACGCCGTAAAAGGCGCCCTCGTAAAGCCCTCGTAAACGGTAATTATATTAAAATAACGGAGGTAATAAAAGGTATATTACGCCGCCGCGGCGGCCGTTAAAGACGGTTATTATACCCGATATCGAGGCTCCGAGGTAATTTATACGTAAATCCCCCGACGGTTATTAAATATTAATCGAGCGGATTACGTAATAATAATTAATTAATAAATTATATTACCTTCCTTTATTTATTTTTTTATTTATAATTTTTACGCCCCTTTATTTTTTCCGTTTACCTTATTTATATTATAACCTTATAACGCGTTATTTTACTTATTATATATACTCCCGAATAATAATATAATCCCGTTTATTATAAATATAATAACGAAACCTTTAAACGCCGCCTTATTTAACGAAGTTATTTAAATAATACTTCCTTCCGTATACGTAAACGAACGTACGGTCGTTTTTTCTTATTTAATATAAATAATAAATATACTTTTCGGTTATATATAAAGCCGTATATAATACCGTATAAAATAATAATTAAATTTTTATTTTTATTATTTTATATATAAATAATACCGAAGTCCTTAAAAACACCTTATATTTATATATATATTATATACCGTCGTTAATTAACGGCCTCCTTATATATTTAAAACCCTATTATACCCGATATTAAAAATTCCCCTTACTCTTCCCGAATAAACGTAATTAACTTATTATTTAAGGAGGCTAGTTATAAAATCCTTATTATTATTATACCCGAGGGCGAAGACTTTATTATAAAAGACGTAACCGACGCTTTAAAAAACGACGAAAAGGTAACTTAAGAGGTCGAACCCGAAAACGACTAAGCCTCGTAATACGAGGTAAAGGATAATAACGATAACGAGGATATTATTATAAGTACTTAAAAGGTAAAGGTATCGTTTAAGCCCGCCGTTTTACCGGTAATTAAAACGGTTAAAGTTAAAAAACCCGTTAATTTACCTTTAAAAGAGCGTATTAATATTAAAGTATACGACGCGGCGAAATATAATTATAATCGTTTTATAAATTTATAAGTAAATATTAACCGCCTTAATATAATATTTAATAAACTTTTAAAGTAAGACTTAAGTATTAAGGTACGTAAAACCCCCCGCGGCGAGAACGGGTAATTCGTCCTCGGAGGCGGGCCCTTTACTTTTAAAAAAGGTAAATAAGTATAATAAATAAAGTTAAATTAAGGGATAATATTTAAGGGCGAGTTATTTACTCGTATAAAGGCTTTTTTTACGAATATTTCGTAATTACCGTAATTAAAGTTTTTTAATATTTAAAAGAAGTATTCGAGATAAAAAGGCTCTTCTTTTAATTTTTATTTATACGTCGTTATTATACTCGTTACCGCTCGGTCGGCGAAAATATAAAACTCCGGGCCTTAATTAAAGCCGTAAAGCCGTTTATATACGCGATAATATTAATTACGCGTATCCTCGACGAGGCGTTTTAATACCCGGTTTTTATAATTTAAAACCTTTACGGGAACGAAGCTTAATCGTTCCTTAACTTTCCGGACCGTTACGGTAACCCTTCGGTAAACGCCTCCGGGTAATTAAAGGTTATCGTCGCCGTTACGTAAAACGTAATTACCGTATTAATAACCGTTATAAAGGATTTACCGGATAAACTTTAAATATATATTAAATCGGCCGTCGTATAAAGTATTATACCCGTTAAAAAGGATTTAAAAAACGTTATTAATATCTTTAATAATTAATCGGCCGTACTTTAAAAAATCGGCGAACGAGTCGTTATAATAACTTCGGTTACCCGTAACCTCGTTTATATACGCCGTTAATTAATTAATATATAATAAACGGTAACCGAGTTAATAAAACGGGTAAATACGTCGGGATTACCGTCGCGTAATCGTTTTTTTACGGTATTTCTTTTACCCCGAGTACTTTAACCCGTCGAGCCGGGTTACTTTTTTAACGGTAACTTTATTAAGCCGTTAAACGGTTACGACGATACGCGCCGTTAATATTAATTAATTAATTAAAAACGTAAAGGTTTTAAAATTAACGCTCCGGCGTTTTAACTCGCGTAATCGTTTTTTTACGGTATTTATTACGCCGGCGATACCGAGAGCGCCGTCGCGTAACGTTAAACGTACCCTCGTAATATTAATAAGTAATATTAATACCTTTATAAACCGCGAAATACCGTCCGTTAACGACTTTATAAATTAAAATAATTTTTAATTAACGATAACGTATTAAAACTTTACGAAGGTTTATTTAAATTATTTTTATTATTTTTCGACGCGTTATTTATTTATTATTTTTATTTTTATTATTAAGTTTTTTTTATATTTTCTTTTCGCCCGATAACCGTTATAAAAGGTAATTATTCGGTTTATATTTTCCGTAATAAAGAGTTTTTTTTTACGTATCCTTTACGGTAAAATCTCGAAACGGGACGGGAAAATATTTTTTCCGCCTTCGCGGGAAATATTACGAGAAAAGTAATTATTAATTACCTTCCCGTATAATACGTAACGGTTATATTATTAATTATTACGTAACGCGGCCTTTTTAGGCCGTATTAAGGGGTATAAGTAGCTTTTCTCTTATACGTAATAATCCTTTAACTTAATTATTAATTATATATTATTTTACTTTATTTTTTAGTCGCTTATATCGTACCCTTATATTATTACGAAGTTTTATAAAACTATTATACCCTCGCCTTTACTTTATATCGCCGTTACCTAGTATTTCGATATTAACCGTAACCGCGCCTCGTACGTAATAAAAAGGCTTAACGACGTTAAATAACTTTAATACTTTTTTTTTTAACTTATTTTTTTTATAAAATATACGTTTAAGGGTATTATTAACGTAATTATCGAAGAACTCTTATATTTTCTCCGTCGCCGTATTAAACTCGCGCTTTTTTATAATATATTAATTAATTTACTTTTTTTAAAAATATAACCCTTTAAATTAATTATTATAAATAATACGTATTTTCGTTTAATCCTTTTCGTATACCGTTTATACGGTTTACGTATTAACTTTTAATAATATTAAAAAAGGCTTAAGTAATTACTTTAAATAAAATATTTTAAACGGGGTTATATTATAATATATATTCTTCGCCTCGGAATTAATTTAAACGTTATAAATTAAGTATTTTAAGTTAATATATTTTATAAATTAAAAGTAATTAACCTTCGTTTTAACGGCTCGTTATTAATCGTAAAAGTTAAACTTTTCGGTTAAAACCGGGATTTCCGTAATTTTAATAATCGTTATAATATTAAATTCGGTTTTTATTAATTTTAACGGTCGTAAATTAATTCTTTTTAATTATTTTATTATACGTCGCGCGTACCGAACTCGTAACTATTAAAATATATAATATATTAATAATTATTATATAAGGAAAATCTATAAAATATGGGCATACTCGTTGACCCTGAAAACCTCCCTATTTTCCATACAAACTCAGGCTAACTCCATTTGGTTGGTTTCCCAGGTTGATTCCTCAGGCCACCCTGCATATTCTGTGGCTCCTTCCGACAGGCTTCTGCTCCCGCCAAAACGCAGGCCTGTGACCGAAACTGGGGTACCTACTCCGCCGCTGAGGGCCGCCGCAAACGGCAAGTACCGCGCGCTCGCAACGAACCCCACAGCGCCCCAATTAGATCAGGTGAATGCCGAGGCAAGAGCGACTGGCTCGACTGGCTGCTGCCGAGAAGAGCCATTCCTGGGCCAAGCATCAGAAGGTCAGCCACGCTAATATTCTGAAGCACACCAAAGACACGCCTTTCTCGAAGCAAAAGCACCACGACCAAAGCATGCGGTCCGTTGCTTCAACCACGACACTCCGCGTTCTCCATGGCTTCTCCTGCTGAGCGCAGCCGATTCAATTAAAGCGACGAGCGAACAACGGCAAAAGAGGAGAAAAAAAAAGGACGCGCCTCGCTATCTCCACTGCATTTGCTTCTCTTCTACTTCTCCTAATCATTCTTCTCTCCTTTGTCTCTTGATCGAGACGATAGGAGCTCCGCCACTCTTTTACCGACCTCTCTCTCTCTCCATCTCTCGCTCTCTTTTCGGGCGTCTCCACCACTGCCACGCAATGGCATTCCGCAACACCTACTCGGCCGGCTTCAACCCGGCTTTTGGCGGCAACGGCAACGGCCATGGCAGCCGCGGCGGCCAGTCGCTTTCGTCGTCCCTGTCTTCCCTCTCGGGCTCGATGAACGCCCGCAGCGGTTACCCGAGCCGTGGCAGCCTGGCCAGCAGCAACATCTCCAAGACGTACCGCCAGGCATCGACGCTGTTTCTGACGCGTCGGCTGCCCGAGGCTTTGACGACTCTCCTTCCCCTCATCACGCCGCCGCACACCGAAGATGATGACTCCCACAGCGCAAATGGCGGCAATAAGATGAACGGCATCAACAGCACAAACGGAACCAACGGCACCAATGGCACACCGGCAGTTGTGGTTGAGCCGGCACCAGTGGCCTCGGCATCGCGGGCCACGCGGGTCAAGGTGTGGAGCCTGTACCTAACGATCCTTAACGCTATTGTCGAGCTCGAGGCCGACGAGGGCAAGGACGCCTTCGGCACCCAGGACTGGCGCGTGCTGTGCACCAAGGTGCGCGATGGTGAGGTCTGGGAAGAAGTTGTCCGCAACGGCTACCACGGCGCCGAGGGTGACGTCGACGCCGATGTTGTCATCAATCTGGCCACTCTTCTTCTTGCACACGCAACGTCTCAGGTGCTCAACCAGAAGCGCCTCGAAAGCTACCTGTCCTTTTCTCAGTCCCAAGTCTCACCCAACCTCGATCTCTCTGGCCGCTTCGAGACGTCCCTTCAGCGCCGCTCGCTCTCGCGGCATCGGTCGCCTGCACGGCGCACACCCGGCACCGACACCCGCGCGACCTCAACTCGCGCGTCAAGATTTTGGAGCTGTACACACTGCACGTGCTGCTGCGCAACGACGAGTGGGACTATGCACGCGAGTTCATCACTGCCAGCCCATCCTGGACGAGGAGCGCCGCGAAGCTTTCTTGCAGGCCCTGCAGAGCCTGCAGGACGAGCAGCACGAGGCCGAGAAGCGCGAGACTGAGGAGAAGCGCCGGCAAGAGGAGCAGGTGCAGCAGGAGGCCGAGGAGGCGCGGCGCACCCGGGCCGAAAACGAAGAGCGCGAGCGCAGACGAATAGACGAGGAGCGCGCACGACGCGAGGGCGGCGGCAGCAGCGGGGTCGGTGGTGGTCTCAAGGGCATTGGAGGGAGCGAAGTGGAGTACTCTGGCGATGGCCTGAGCTCAGCAAGCCGGCCTCGGCAACACAAGGCACCGTCCAGCACAGCAGGTAGCACATCAACACGGGGCGGCGGCCGGACACGGTCTTCCAAATCGGCAAAGGTGGCCGCAGATGCTGCCTCCGCACCTGCACCGCCCGGTTCTGCCAAGCCAACACGAGCAGCATCTGCACCCAAACCAAAACCGAAGTCGGCCAAGGGGAAGAACCGTGCCGTGGCCGCGCCACCAACACTCGGGTCCCGGACAGCCATACTTTTCTCTAACCTGCGGGGCTTCCTCGAGCAGATGGGCCTGGCCTTCCAGACCACGCCTCTGGCCCTGCTGCGGACCCTATTTTTTGTTGCCGCCCTGCTTATCATGCTGGGCCGGCAAGCTAACCGGGAACGTATTGCACGTGTTCTCGGTGGCGTGTGGAACAAGGTCAAGGCCACAGCGGGCATGGGTGTCAAGGTTAGTTACATTTGAGGCCGGCGCTATCTGATGGGATGCCATTTGTTTATTATTCTTCTTGCTTTCACTCTGTCCATTTTAATGCGCATTCACGCCACGCCACGTCGATAGGGGCTTTTGTATCATATCTATTTTTCTTTTAGCATAACGGAACGGGTCATTAAGAGAAGAAGACAGTAACGAGCGAGCTGTACATACGGGAACATAAGAGATTCTTATCAGATAAAAAATTGCATGAAATTCAGATCTTTATAATCAACAAACGCTATTTTCGATATTGTAACCAAATGATACGCGAAACGTGTCAACTCAGAACCAGGTAACCTGCTTCTTTTCCCGTTCTATTGTTTTTGTTTCTCGTCCTCCGTCGTCTTCCTTGTGGGTATCAAACAATCATATACCGCCAACTTTTTTTGTGACCCCCGACTGTCTATCCGAACAAAATCCCGAATGAAGTACCAAAGATTGTAAAACAATGGCAAGCTGAGAAAAAAATCGCAGGTAAAACGAACACACATACACAGTCCCGGCCGCCTTTGCCCAGACTCGGGCAGTGCCGGGACTAGTATTGTGTTCGATTTGTCTTCTTTTGGTAGAAGAGCTAGGACGGTTAGCACACTGTAAAACATGTAAAAAAACTTGAAGGGGGGGGGGGGGGGGAGAGAGGAAACATACGTCTGTCCTTGAACTGCCCAGATTTATGATCTTTGGGCAGCCGTCGCGGTCCTTTTCGAGGCGCGTGCACTCGAAGCAGTAGAAGGCGTCCGAGATGCCCTCGCCGCCGCACACGACGCATTTATTCATGTAGTTGCCGAAGCTGCACTCGTCACAGATGCGCACCAATGTCGTCGGGCGCACGTACGAGTCGCACACCGGGCATTTGCCGTCGCACTTGTCGCAGACCCGGCCGACAGCGATGCCTGGCTGCTTGCGACACATGACGAGATCGGGGTGATGGCGCGACATTGTGGGCGGCGCGTATAAGGAGAGAGACGCTAGAGGGTGTAGAGATGGTCGTCAAGTATTGTAGAGGTCGTCTACCGTTAGTATCCCCGTCGTCGAGTGAGGAGGGGTTGAAGTGATGTGGAGTGTTGAGGCTGAAGTTAAGAGTTGAGGTTGAGGTTGAAGTTGGACAGACTCGATTTGGCAGGCACGGCAAAACAATGTATGGCAGGCGCAAACCGCGGTGGGCAGCTCTTAGTGGATTTCTCATCTTTTGCCACTGGACCTTCCAGCCACTTCTGTGGCGGATCAGCGCTCTTTAGCGCATATCCAACCCATTTCTTTCGCACTGCCAGGCCAGGCACTGGGCTGTCAGTCGCGCCTGCCATCTCGCAATTGGTCAGAACTGTTGCCCTGTCACAGTGGGGGAAGGAGCTTCTGAGGCTGTGGCAGCCTTGCATGCAGCATGTTGCGCACAGCTTCCAACAGCTACTCCTCTCATCGAAACAAAAGCTGGTCCCCAACATGACGCCAGCATGGATTGCAACTTTCACAATGTCAACAGAATAGCCTGAGCTATATATCTGCACCACACAGAAACACATTGCATTTCTTACCACGCAGCACCTCTCATCGCAAACAACCCAGCATAAGCTGAAGCTCTCGCAACCACTTCTAAACGGCAACGACGATGCCATCAGGTTCAGGGTGCGATCAATTCGAGCTGCTGATATACTTCTGTGACATGATGGACATTGGCTAACAACTGTTCATAGGGACACCACCCCAGTTGCTGCTCACGTTGCAGAAGCCGAGCCAGCTACCGAGACGGCTCTGGTCGCGCCAGCGCCGGCCAAAGCGCCGTCGCCGCCGGAGGATGAGGAGATGCACATCTCGCCGCATCCGCATAAGCGGCCATTGGGCGGTACGAGATCGCCAAACGTGGCCTTAACCGATGACGAGCCCGTCTCGAAGCGATCGCGACTCGACGGCGAGCAAGGTGAGAGACGGTCCAGATCTCCACTGGCAAGAAGTCCTCCGAGGAACAAGTCGTACCGCGAGCGCAGTCGCAGCCGCAATCGTGGCCGAGACCGTAGTCGCAGCCAGGGCCGGACGTACACTCAAAGTCCCGAGACACGCCGGTCGCAGCGGGACTCGACTCCTCCCTTTAAGCGCAGACGCTCCTCTGGTGCAAGCGGTACGATCCCAGAACCCGAGGCCCGCGATATACGCCGTAAGGCCGATATGTCGCAAGAGGAGCGGAAGCGAGGTCAAAGGCTCTTTGGGGGCTTGTTTAACGCCCTCGGCCAGCCCACAGCAAGAGCAAGAACAAGGCCTGCACCCGGAGGTCCAGGTGGGCCAGGCGGAGCTGGCGGAGCTGGCAGCAGACAACCAGCCTTACCGGACCGGGGCCGATCAGAAGGCAATAGCAGTCGGCGACAGGAACGCCCACAGCCTACCGAGGAAGACCGCGAACAGCAGAACGAACGTCTGGTCAAGCTGGAGCGGGTTCGAAGCATTGAACAGATCAAGTTTGATGAGAAAAAGGTGAGCTCCAGCCACTGCAAAAGGCCGATTGGGGACACTATTCGCTAACAAGGACAGATGCACACGGTACAGGCTAATGAATTGATGTGTGCTCGGAGCTTGACTACAAAAGCAAAGCCGTCGTTGGTGCGCGTCTCCTTTCTGAATCGATCCCGGAGGTAATAATCATACTGACAGTGTGTAGCTCTACCGGCCTAGAAAGCTTTCTCAAAAGCAGGAGCAGGCAATAGAGTCCCAAGTGCAGGCTGCAAAGAGCCGCATTGCCAAGCAAAAGAGTGAATTTCAAAAAGACATACAGGCTAGACTTGCTGCATTGGACATGCGGCATACTCCCAAGCAAATCTCTTTCGAGGCAGACAAGCCACAGTCGGCCGACCCGAAAGTTATGCCAACCGAAGAGACCGACAAAGCAGATAGAGACATGACTTTGGAATTTTCACGGCTGCAGCGTAACCGTGTACATGGAGTCGTCGCTGTGGGCGAGGAATCGAATTTGCCATTGGCGGAGATCAATACTCATGATCTCTACGATGACAAAGATAAGGGAGTCATTGTCGAGCACGAAGAGGATGCGGTGTTGTACTAACCGTCCGACGCGATCAATATTGCTGGGGCTATTTTGCGGCGAATCCGCCCCCTTTTTTTCTGCCGACGATATCAACACGACAAACGAGATCGTTATCAACGACAGACTCTGGCATCCAAATCGACACCGACATACGACATACTGAACTCAATACGGCTGCCTATTCGTGCAGACGCAATCGTTTCTGTGTGTCCACGATTCATTTTAGCACGCTATCTCCTCGGCGGCAACAAATCAGACAAACAAGTGCCTCAAGTTGGCCAAGGAAAGTCAGTGCACTAAAGGGCCTACACCTACAGCCCTTTTTGCCACCGGCTGGACGACCTTTGCTGGGTATCGGCCCCTCTTTTCATATTCTCGACATTCCCTTATCCTCTCGCCCACACGAACCATTAATACCACGATAAGGGCTTGTCTTAGTGGGTGGGGGAAGAGACCCATAGAGGATATGGGGAAGAAGGACAGCAAATAGCTGTGGCTAGGCGCATCGGACGCGTGAGAACATGAGGCATGAGGTGACTCGTGTCTGGGGGCCTTCTCTTGGGTCGTTTGGATCTTCCTCGCCATCGCAATCTACCGCCAGCCCGCATCCATTGCGTAGATGGCGTCGACATGGTCTTAGCCGCTAGACGGCGCAGAAGGACCTCGCTGGCACCTCATCACACGATGACTTCATATCCCACGATCGCAGGAAGGGAAAAAAACAACGAAAAGGGAAAAACAGGCAAAAAAACCAAAGCCTGAAGCTGGGAAGGAGACAAATTAGGGCGCCGTCGACGTGAAAGCTGTGATAAGCGTATCTCTTTCCCAGGTCGAATGCCGCAGGCGGCAAGATTATGACATTATGACACAGAGTATTACAGTATTGCTACACAAATACACACACCTTTGCGTGCCTTTGCTATTGTGGCGTATCGCGCTGTCGCTGGGTCCCGGGTGAGCGCAGGGCTGGCCACGCCTTTCAAGGTGTGTCGTCTATATATGGAGGCGGGCTGCTCCGGCCGACAGTCGTCTGCTGTTGTCTGCTGGTGTTGGTGAATTCGACAAGGCAGGCCCAGACCAGCCAGTGATCGATCTGCTTTTCAACGTGGGGCACACGCCTTCTCATTACAGGGACCATAACGAACTAGGCTAGCCGATAGGGCAGCCAACAACACACCCAAAAGTGCTTTCCAGTCGCCTTGCCCACACACCCAATAGCCGAACGTGATCTACCTGATTCGTCTCGCCCAGGCGGGAAGGCACGCGTCACAGGCACCCAATACACCCTGCTGTCGTCATACGCTCCTTCCGATCACAAGCCAAGCGTGTCAAGCGCTCTTTCTGTTTTCCTTTGTCTTGTGTTTTTCGCTCCTTCTTTTGTTCTTTCGCGACTGCCTTGTTGTTGGCAGTGTTGGACGTCGATCTGCGCCAGCTCGCGCCTTCCCTGACAGAGGGGCTGAGTGGGGGAAATCCGCTGGGCTCAGGGCAAGAGCCAACCAGCAGCCAACCAACAGCCAACCAGCACCTTCCGTTGCCGGCCCGTCCGCCTAATCCACGCCTCCATCAAGCCGCACCCATCGTTGGTCATCAATCTTAAACCCTCACACTTACAACAACCACTTCCAATTACTTCCAACCACACTCGACGGCACAATTCACGGCGGTGCTGTCCGGCCACCACACTCCAACACACGCTCCCACACCGAGTTTGCCTCTCCGATCTAACAGACTCTTCACGTCAACTTCCTTGTTTTTTGTTTTCCGGTTGTCACTCGACGGCGCATGCAACTGTTATTGCCATTTCTCTTCGTCCTCCTCCTCGACGTTCGGTTTTGTCTCGACGATCTCGATTGCTACAGCAGCGCCCTGCCCATAAAGGGAGGGCTCCGCTGCTGTCGAACTTTTGCATCTGCCTTCTGTACTGTCTGTCGACATTGCCTCATACTACATGAACTCGACAGCCTTTCCTACCACTCTCCATACACCACCTCCCGAACCCACTTCCCACATCTACTGATAGGGCATGCCTCGTGTCTCCATCATGGACAAGATCCGCCAGATGTTCGCCAAGAAGGACGCCGGCGATGGCCCGGGCTATGAGCCCGTCGGCGACGAGCGGATGCCCCTGGCTCTCGAGGACGACCGGCACAGTGGCTACGCCTCGTCGTTGATGGAAGGCGAACTGGAAGACGACATCGATGCCGCGCCCTTTTCGTGGTTCGAATACAGCATCTTTGTGCTTATCGGCATCGCCATGCTGTGGGCATGGAACATGTTCATGGCCGCCGCACCGTACTTCCAGATGCGCTTCTCCGAAGACCCGTCCATCCTGGCCATCTTCCAGTCCACCATTATCTCCGTATCGACCTGCACGAATCTCGCCGCTATGCTGGTCCTGACCAACATCCAGTACTCGGCCTCGTACCCTTTCCGCATCAACACCGCCCTTGTCATCAACATTGTCGTCTTTGGTCTACTGACGGCGTCTACTTCCATCTTCCTTCACGTCTACACCGATGTATATCTGCTGTTCCTGGTCATTATGGTGGCCGGCTCCGCTTGGGCTTGCGGTCTCATCCAGAACGGTGCTTTTGCGTACGCTGCCTCCTTTGGTCGTCCCGAATACACTCAAGCCATTATGGCTGGTCAGGGCATTGCTGGTGTGCTGCCACCGCTGGCACAGATGGTGACGGTTCTTGTGTTCCCGCCTCCTTCTCCACCGGGCGCAAATGCTATCCACACACGGGCGGCAGCTCCCAACTACGAGGCCGTCGCCGAGGCCGGCACGTCCGCTTTCTACTATTTTCTGACGGCAGTCGTCATCTCCGTGGCCGCCCTTGTGGCCTTCCAGCCCTTATCGCGGCGCCACGACCGTATCGTCGAGAACCGCATGGCCCAGGCCCTGTCTGAGAGCCTGGCCTCCATCGAAGATGCCGAGCGTGCCGCTCGCAAGATTGTCAGCCTCAAGACACTCTTCTTCAAGCTGCACTGGGTGGCCCTCTCCGTCTTCGTCTGCTTCGTCGTCACCATGTTCTTCCCTGTCTTTACACCCAAGGTCCTGTCGGTGCGGACGGACAGTGGCGCCTCGGTCCCGACCATCCTGCAGCCGCCAGCATTTATCCCGCTCGCCTTCTTCTTCTGGAACCTGGGCGACCTGCTCGGCCGCATTACCACCATGCTGCCCGTTCCCGAGGTGCTGCAACGCCGGCCTGTGCTGCTCTTTGCCTTTGGTATCGCGCGTCTGCTGTTCTTGCCGTTGTACTTTTTGTGCAACGTGGGCGGTCGCGGCGCTGTGGTGAACAGCGATCTGTTCTACCTGTTGCTGGTGCAGCTGCCTTTTGGCCTCAGCAGCGGCTGGCTGAGCTCGACGGCCATGATGACTGCCGGCGAGTGGGTCGCGGACGGCGAGCGCGAAGCGGCTGGCGGTTTCATGGGCCTGTGCCTGGTGGCCGGCCTGGCTGTCGGCAGCTTCTTGAGCTTCACCGTGGCCAGCATATAATGTGTTGTTGATCTTGTCTACCTTGTTTTGTTTTGCATGTTTGCTGGGGGTTGTTGCATTTTGCTGCATTCGCATGAGGATATGACGTCTTTCATTTACGGCTCATTTTTGTTTGCCATTGCTATGTTTATTTGTTTGTCTATTTTTTTTTTTGTCACATGCCAGCGCACGATCTTTTCTTTTCGTGATCTTTTTCGCGCTCTCCTTATATAGATATTCTGATACCACGGCAGCACAATGTGCGCCACTCACGTCTTCAGTCTCAACCTTGAGATCTATCTCATATGAACCACAATATTATACTCATACTGTCCTGAATGCCTGCCACCAATCAGCCGCGAAATTGCCCGCGCTTCTTGTGACACATTACACATCATGCATTGTCATCGGATGGCATGATGCTCGTGTTGTAGAATATGCTGTATAGAAAACTCATGGTGGTATGGTATAACTACATGATAAATGCAAGCAATTACCCCAAATGCTCAGATAAGATGAATGCACCTCTGGTGAGCAGTAGAGCGGATCAAATGATGGCCCCTACGCCCTTCCGTATCTAGATGCTGCCTCGCCTTTGCCCGGTACAAGGTATAGCCGATTCTATTACCTTTCATGCAGTCCCATCTATCACAGCCGTCTCCCATGACGGATAATGATGCACAATATGACAATAGGAAAGTACCAGCCTGGTAATACAATATTATACACAATGATCGACAGTAAGAGAGAGAGAGAAAGGGAAAAAAATCAGAAGGATAAAAAAGGTGAGAAGAAGAAGAACTAAAAGAAAAGCTAATGGCACATGCTAGAAAAGACATTACATTATTCATGGTACAGACAGGCAAGGAAACACAAAAGAAAGAAGTAAAAAAAACATGCAAGTGCACATAGCTAGGCTGATGCGGAAATCAGCCCCGCTGACGCTCCAGCCAGCAGTGCGTCTGTTGACGGGGCTCTTCGGTGCCGAGGTAGTAGCCACCCTCAAGCAGAGTGCGCTCCTGGTCCTGCCACCGAGCCAGCTTCCGGCGTCCGTCCTTGCGGTCCAGATCGCCGAGCTTGGCCGAAACCGAGACAGGCGCGGCGGTGGCTGTAGAAGACTCGCCCGTTGTGACCCGCAGGAAGCATGTGCAGTCGCGCAGAGTCATGGCCGTCTGCAGGCGGTCCAGGGCAACAACACCGTCCTCCTGTACTGACAGGACACCATGCGGGTCGAACTCGGCCTGGATGGCGGCTATGCGGCGGAAGAGGTCGGTTGTGCACAGCCAGCGGATCACGGCCGGCCGGGCCTTGAGCAGAGAGAACGGCAGCGATGAGGTATCGAGTGGTACCGGGTTCGGCGACAAAGTCGAGCAAGACACGGCTGAGCTCAGGTTCTTGCAGACATAGTCCCACAGCGCAGCCTCAAGCTCTGCCTCTTCTTGCGGAGTAGTGGGGGGATCAGCGACTAGAACCATAGGACACGGCTTGATTTTGTGCACCTTTGCCGGCTTGGCACGACCAGCGTGCCCGTTGGCTTCTCCGTTTGTCGTCTGCCCGGGCGAACGAGACGCAGCAGCCGATGCCGCGGACAGGGCGCACGTGCGGCATCGGCGCGCCGCCGCCGGGGCGCTCGGCGATTGAACCAACCACTTGGGCTTGCATTGGATGGTTGTGGTGGTTGAGGGATTGGAAGTTCGTTTACATGCTGACGTCATGTCTTCAACAAGCAGGGCCACATCGACATTGGCAGCCACGCCCGTGCCAACCCAATCCGGACGTCGGCGACGATTGCGACCCAGGTCGTCCAGCAGACCATTGAGAACAGCGTACAGACCGGTCGACACGACACCCTGAATAAGATGCTGGCCGACAAGATAGTCGGCGCCGAGGAGTGGGCGCAAGACGGAAGAATAGTATTCTTGGTGCTCGAGGCATGTGGTGGGGCTGACGCCCGGGCCAGCCTTGGGGATGCGGAGGAAGTGCGTCGACAGGGGCCCTGCATCTGCATCTGCCTTCGTGGGGTTGGCATCCCTTGCAGCCCTGACAGGCTGGACAGCTTGCGCATCACTTGCATTTTGGGCATCCTGGGCATCCTGGGCATCTTGTGCGCCATTTCTGGCGCCGTCGACGTCATTGGCCGGCAGCACAGAAAACACGGCATTGGCCGACCCCTCGCCGACAAAAGTGCACGTCACGGCGAAACGGCAGGCTAGTGACCAGCGGTGGGGTAGCTGGCAACGTGGGCGGAGTCTGTGCAATGTGTCTCGCCGTTTGCGTCTGTGTTCGTGGCCGCAGCGAGGTGCCGGCAGCTACGGCCGATGCAGTGGCAACATGGTAGCGGCCATTGAGCGTCTCGTCGGCGACCGTGTCCGCTTCGGCGGCCATAGGAGGGGGGTGGGAAAAAAGGCGGGGAGAAGACGGGGAGGGCGGAAGGAATGACGAGGATGATAGGTTGACGTTGAGACTGAATTGAAGTAAGGGGTGGAGGGGAGGGAAAAAAGGAATTTTTGGCACGAGAAGAAGAGGCTTTGTAGACAAACAAGACAAGGCTGCCAAGAAAACGCTGATGAGTGTGTGGAGGGGACGGCCTAAAGAGATTGAGCAAACGAAAAGATGTTTGAAACGGACGTGGTGCAACGAAAGCCGCCTTTAAAAGGAAATTTTCAGATTTTCTTGGGTCGGCTGTTGAATGTCGAATGAAAAAGACAAAGAGAGAAATTGAAAGTGAGGCTTAGATATGTGAAATTGAAGAAGGAGGTTCTCGATGTTCTGCACTTTGCTCGCGAGGTAGGAGCTGGAAGCGCAGCGGAGGCAGGCGCGATCGAGGGTCTTCTGGCGAGAGAGGGGGAAGGCGCGACCAAGAAGACGAAAAGAGGGCCCATTACGTGAGAGCTTGTCGCGGCTAACGGAATCAAGAGAAAGAGGCAAACGACATGTACACCATGTACACTGGCAGTTTGCCGTTTTAGGAAGTGCCATTCGAGACGCACAAACAAAAGCGTTTCGCTCAATTATAGGATATTATCACTTATTTCCCGACGTCTGTTCATGTGCTCTTTTGCCCTTTTGCCCTTCATTTGTCGGGGCGAGTGTCTCGTACGTGTTCCGATGTTTTGTTTCGGGCGACTTGGGCGACTCTGGCGACTTATTGGTTCGTCACAGCTTGTCTGCCGAGGCAGCCCGAGAGGCTGTGGCGGTCTGCAATTCTCACGGTCTCATCTCTCATCTCTCACATCCGACGCCTTTTTTGTGGCATAGCAGTGTGCATACTCTGCGGATAGCCAAAAGGGGCAATGCGAGGAACGAGAGGGGAGGCACGAGGAAGAGAAGAGAGGGATGGGGAAAGAGCGACGGGTAGCTGCGTCATACGTGCTGAAGGTGCAACCGAGCTGTGCTCCGGGAGGAGGAAAGTGGAAAGACGAGAGGCAACAGATGAATATGCAAGAGTGCATGATGAATATGATAAAGGGAAGCAGTGACCCAACGGCGAACCGCCGATTAATATGGGAGCCGGCGCAGAGGGGGGAAGGCACGCATCTCACGATACGAGGTACAATAAGCGTGGAAAGAGGGCAAGGGTGGAGAGATGAAACCCCGACAAAAAACGACGTGTGAGGAAACAGTCTGCGCCTGCATGGAAAATGAGGCATCGTCGCGAGACAAATATAGCGACGGCGTCTCCAGGACAAGAGCGTGCGTCATGCAGGGACATCTCGTCATGGGCGCGGCCTCTCACACACTGTCAGACTGCACAAACCTCTCGTTTCTGGCCTCTTACTCGCTGCAGGAGTCTCGGCAAAAGCTGCAGGTCCTCTTGGAGACGATATGCACGAGCCAGGCTGGCGAATCGCAGCAGGGCAACCTCCGAAAGACAATGGCGAGCGTACACAATCAAGACAGCCGACGGTCAGCCTGGTCTGCGTGGTATGTGTGTCGTTGGCGAGGGGCATCGTCACGGCAGACTTTTGGTCGGCCGCCTTGTTGTGTCTCAGTTCCTATTCTCCTACTCTCGTCCCCTTTCTTGTCTTCTCGCCTTCCTTTCCTCTATGTTTATTTTGTTCAATCTCCTCCCTGCCGCTTGCCTTCCACCCCCGCCAGCCTCGCAGCTGCCGGTCCGGTCCGCGGCAAGATGCTGCTGCATCGTCAGATTGGCCCCTCTTCCGTCAATCTTGCTCGTGATGGCCGTCCTCTTCTCTTTCGCACGTCTATTATTTCTTTCTTTTCACGGCCCTTCGTCTGCAAGCCAACGACGGTACGTGTTTACGCATACTGTTCCTCTGCCCCTCTGCCCCTCTGCCCCTCTTCAACGTTTCCCCTCTGTATGCCCATGTCCCTTGCTCCTCTTCTTCCTCTTTCGGTCTCGGCTTGCAGCCAGTCGTCCGTTGCCGATTCTTGTCTGGCCCTCTCCACTTGTGTGCTGTCTCTTGGATTGTGGTGTTTTATTTGCCTGTCTGCCCACTGCCCGCTGGCCGAAAAGGCGGTGGTGTCTCGAGACACTCTTGACGCCGTCACCGCCTATTCTCCCTGCATACGACGTCCGCTCCGGCCTCGACTCGTCTCCCCCCATCTGCAAGTTTCACTTTCGGAGAACACACATCTCACAGACCCCGCGTCTTTATGTTTCTTTCTTCAATTGCCTTCCCCCCTTTCCTTTCTTCAAGGCTGCGTTCGATTTCTCTTTCTGTGTTTACAATCCTTTGTTCAGGGTCAGCTGCGGCTGTCACAGGCCTTACAGCAAGGCATATTATACTTTGTGCCGTACAGGCACACCGATCATGAACACCTTGCACACAGAAACAACAATTGCCACGCCCGGCCTGATCGTCGTGTCTCTGTTTTTTCCCCTCCATGAAAGATGAACGTTGAGAAAAGGGTCTTTCGGGTTCTGGTTTGGGCTTTGGTTTATGGCCTCTCGTGGCTTCGCGTCTTTTCTTTATCCCCTCGTCGATGCAAAGCTTGGCCAAGAAACAGGCCACTAACAACGTCCACACACACCAAATGCGTCCACAATCGTGAGGTTTTGTCTCCCCACCACACCAGCTCCCTTTGAAAGCCTTTTAGGCCCTTTTGTCTCCTGTGTTCACAGTCGCCTTTATCTTTTGTCTTCGCCTCGCGCGTCTCCAAAGTTCTCTCCAGATCCATCTGCTGCATGCACACTGCGGCGGACGTCCAGTCTTGCCCTACTACTGAGAACTATTGCGTCTAGGTGTGTCGACTGCTGCATCGGCTGCTGCATCGGCTGCTGCATCGGCTACTGCGTTATTCGTTTTTATGCTGTCCTCTGGAGCCCGTCGCTTTTCCTGCATGCACTACGCCGAAGTCTGCCCCGGACCATACGATTCTCCATGGTCTGCAGGCGACTTGTTGCTCGTGCCCATCGTCCTATTAGCTTGAAAGTCTGGAATTTTGGGCTGGGACCTTGGCGCCCAAGGGGTCCTTTGGCTGAGGTCTGGCTCGCCTGGCCCGTAATAAAGTATCAAGACGGACTTGGTTCCCTTGGCTTGGCCCGTCCCTTGGCCGAGGGAACAAAGGGAGCAAAAGGAAGCAAAGGAAGCAAAGAAAGCAAAGGGAGACTGATGATCAGATCGAAGTGGAAGCTTCAAACCCGAGGCGGTGAGTGGTCACGTGCCGAATAACGTCAGGCCTGTTTTAGCAGTGGTACTGGATGTGGAGGGCGGGGAAGGCGTGGAAATTTACGGGATGGTCACTATTTGGGTGGCGGGCAACAAAAAAATTAGGCGAAAAAACAGGCATAACATAACAGCAGGAAAAAACAAGGTGAAAAAAGTTCCAGGGGCATCTGCCCGCCAAAAACCACAAAAAAAAACAGTCCAGCCTAAAAGACGCGTCGCAATTGGCCCGACCCAAGCTCCATCCTTGCAGCCCCACATGCAAGCTTTTCTTTCTTGCCCTTTTTGGCTTCCCTGTCCCTTCCCCCTGCCCCCCCGTCTGCGCCTGCCAATTCCCTCACGCCATCATCGCTCTTTCCTCGTCCTCGCGCGCTACCACTCGCTACCAACGGGCTGCTGTTCCTGCCCTCGACGCCGTCTGTTTTCTAACTTTTTTCCACTGCTCTTTCCTCGCTCTCCCGTCCTCCGCCTCTCCGGCTCTCTCCGCCTCCACCTTTTTCGCTGTCGAGGAACGTATCTCCACCACACAAACTCGTTTTTTCGACCGCTTTAACGGGTTGTCACACTGGCAGTCCCTTGCTCTTTCCCTATTTTGCTTCCCTTGCCGTTTTTATCTATTGCCGGGGTTGCTGCTTTCTTGTGCCCGTTCTGTTTTCGGTCTCTCTCGGTCTTCTCTCCTTCCCTTCTCGCTTCTTACATCCCGCACTTGCACAATCGTACTTTCCCTCTCCTGACAACCCTTGTGTGTTTCTCGTGATACCTTCCTCTTCTTTAGCTTTTTTCTTGCATGCTTTCTTCGCACTCCTTTTTCTTCCGTCTCCCGACCATAGACGATTTTCTGGGCCAGCTTCAACGCTGTCTTCCACCACACCTCTCCCCACCGCTTCAACACCACCACGCCTGTTGTCACCCCACCGGGCACCCTCCTGACTCTTTTTTTTCTGCCCTCGTGCACAACGACGTCTCAGAGTCACCTGCACACAAACGGCGACAGACGACGAACGACTTCACGAACGTTGCCAACTGCCCTCCCGGTAACGACGATATCTCAAAACATCTCGAAACAGCCCGCGAGCATCAACGACAACCCCAAGACAACCCCCGACAACCACTGACGATTCGACCGGCACTTGCTCAACTGGCGTCTCCACTACCGACACTCCCACGATGAGAGTACAATAGTTTCGCTTCGCATCTAGAGACAAGGGACACACACGATATCCGTGGAGAGGACGAGAAGTGTCTTTGGCGCACCCGCCGCCGTTCACGACAACGACACTCTCCTCCTCCCCTTCTTTCCTCGACTGTCCTTCTCGACCGCAGCCATGGCGTTCAACTTCAACTGGTCGCCCCTTGCGGCCGACGCCAGCTTCTACCAGCGTGCCCGCGACCTGCTCACGACGGCCCTCAACAAGTCGCCGAAGCCGCCGATTATCGTCGACGACATAATCGTCACCGAGTTCAACCTGGGCTCCGTGCCGCCAGACTTGGAAATCCTTGAGATTGGCGATATCGCTGCCGACCGCTTCCGGGGCATCTTCAAGATGTGCTACACGGGTGACGCTTTCTTGACCCTCAAAACACGCGTCCAGGTGAGATTTTGCTTTTTTTCCTTTCTGTTTTCTCTCGTTGAGCTCTGTCTATTCTTGTCCTCTGCCTCGCATCTGCCCTCTCCCCTACCGCTGCCTCTTGTTCCCAGTCACCTCCAAGCCCCTTGTGGGATGCAGACCAGGAAGTGGGCCCGCGCGGCGGTGAAGATCACTCAACGCGACAAGACCCGTTTTCTTGCCTCTTTGGGGGTCCCGTGGGCTGCATGCGCTGGCACCTTTGGCGACAGCTTGTGTTGGCTGTTGTGATGCTGTGTTTGACGGTCGAGGCGATGCTTGCGAGCAGACTGGGTCTCGACGATCTCGGTATGCTTACTGCTGCATCTACGGCACTTTTGCGTGTTTGCTTTCCCTGTTTCCATTTGCCTCCTCCCATATTCCAGAAGCTGCAAGGCTTTTTTTTCTACGCTTCCCAGGTTCCCCCAAAGAATGCTCAGACTTGTTTATTGTTGCATGATATTCGCAATTTACAAGCCGACAGGGGTTCGCGCGACACGAAGTTGGACAAGGGGGGAAAAGGCGAGAGAAGAAGAAAGCATTCGCGTCACCGGCCACACTGATTTGTTATCTGGTTCCTTGCCTTACGCTCATTTCCCTTTTTTTTGCGCGCCTTTCCGCCTTTTGATCCTCTATTTCCACTTTTCAATTTCTCTTGCCGCCGAACCGTGGACTTTGCGTCTCCCTCTATTATCCAGTCGCTAATACAAACTGCTTTCTTAATAGGCCAATCCACTCAACACCTACCTCTCCTCTAAACCGTCCTTCACATCACCAGAACCGCTCGCAGCAGCATCTGGCCTCACAATTCCACTCCAAATAACGTTATCTGAAATCAAACTCTCCGCTTTCATTATCGTCGTTTTCTCCAAACAAAAGGGCCTCACTCTCGTCTTCCGCAATGACCCTCTCGAGTCGCTCAAGGTCTCGTCGACCTTCGACTCCATCCAGTTCGTTAGGGACTACCTACAACGGACAATCGAGGGCAAGCTGCGCGACCTGATGATGGACGAGCTGCCAGCAATTATCCACCGCCTGTCACTGCAATTGTGGTCTCCCGACCAAGTACCAAAAGACGACGATGCGACCGCCAACGCAGAGGACGACGACGGCGAGCTGCGGGTGAACCCATTGGCCGATGCGCCGTCCGACGCCGTCGATGTTAATGGCAACCTGATCGACGCTGGCGAGATCCCCTCGCTCTCCACAACCGGCAGCCCCGAGTCGCAGTCCCTCTTCTCGCAGAAGAACCTCTTGCGCCTTGCCGCCCTCACAAACTCACACCGCACATTATCCCTCTTCACGCCGGGCATTCGTGAAGTTGTGTTCCGTGCATGGGCTGGCCCCTCGGATCGCCAAGACACGCCCACCGGCGGCAACAACAGCCCGCCCTTCGCCACGCCAAGCCTCTCGCGCGGCAATTCGTTCACAGCAGCCGCCACGAACACGACTGCATCCACGACGACCTATACCTTCTCCGATACCGGCAGCCAGATCCATGGGCACCTGCCATCACGCCCCTCGATGGTCAGCCTGGGCTCGGCAACGACCGGTCTGTCTCTCGGTTCCAACAGCCAGCGGCACTCCAAGGCGTATGGCAGCGGACGTCGGAAGAAGACGCGCGTTGTCAACCTGCGCAAGAGCAGCGGCAGCGGCAAAGATGGCATTGCAGGCAGCGCTCCCGTCAGCGAAGCTGGTGACACGGCATCTGACAGCGTGTCTGTCCAAGGTCCTCTGTCTGAGCCGATCATGCCTGCCTCCATCCCCGAAGAGGACGAGACCCAGGACATGCTTCAGGCGCCGCCACCACTGCCACCACCGCAACAACAGCAACAACAGCAACAACCATTGAGCAACATTGGTGCCGCATTGGCCGCTGCCAGCAACAACCGGGGCGTCCACTTTCAGGAGACGAAAGAGAAAAAGGCAGAAAGTCCAGTTTCGCCAGGATCCCGGCCGCAGCAGAAGCGCCCGGAAGTGAACCGCGCAGGTGTGCCAGTCGGCGGCCTTTTTGAGCCGATGACGAGCGCACCTTTTTCCCCCTCCAAGGAATCCGCCCCCATAGTTTCCTCGCCTCTCGCAGGAACCCCTATGACACCGCAATCTACGGCTTTCCCGGACCCGTCGCCAGTCATGGAAAAGGACTGGATCATGAAGATGGCAAGCGAGATTGCCCGCCGCGTCTACGACGAGAAGCGGAAGAATCCGGTTTTTTGGGATGACCGGGACGACGCCCCTCCCCCAGCATATGAGGCCACGAGATAGTTTATGACCTCACATTTTCCATTTTCCATTTTCCATTTTCCATTTTCCATTTTCCCACTCTTCACCTGCACATACTTGCCCGCTCTTTTCTCCCTCGTGTTCTTTTGTCAGCCTTTTTCCCTTGCACACCTTCTCATCGCCCATTTTCTTTTTTTTATGTCTTTTTGACACGAATGCACACAGCCTTCATTTTGGCAGTGGATGATGATTATGATAGACAAAAAACTACCAATTTATGAACCATTGAAACAATCACAGTTTATCACTAGAGCGTACATCTCTTGTGAGAACTGCATGCGATTGCCTTGAAATGCGGATAAAACTGTGTCTTTAAATACTGCAATAAAATAAATAGTACAAGTAAACAAACTAAGAAAAGGGAAAAGAAAAATCAAATCCGGATATCCTGAGTACTCCATAACAATGATCTACGCATATTTTTTCCCCTTCAAGACCCTACTCTCTTCGTATCCTCTTGCGAGCTGTAATCCCACTCACACCGCCACAGGTGCCTGGATGGCCGCTGGACGGCGCCGGAGCGCGCCGTGGTTGGCCTGCCAGGCAGACTCGAAGCACGTACGGCGCGGTGTCAACTGCTGCGGTGCAATGCCCAACCGGCGCACCATGCTAAAGGCGCCTGTGCCGATAGTCATGGTCTGGCCCATGATGATACACTCGCTGACACCCTCGATGCGGTCCGTCTTCATGCCGGCGGCGGCCTCGAACAAGTGGTCGGGCGTCTTCTCAAACGACGCCAGGTGCAGCACACTGTCGCGCATCTTGGACATGCCGAATCGCGTAATGCCCAGCACCTCGCCCTTGTACGTCATCACGTCGGCCAGCAGCTCCATGTGGCGCGGGTCAATACCCATGCCGCCCATGACCTCGCTGATTTCAACGGCGATCGACGTGCGCGCCGCCTCAATGCCCAGCACGTCGCGGCACTCCAAAATGCTGTTGGACGTGGTCTTGGTGCCGATCACGCCCTCGGTGATCATGCAGTCGCGCAGGCCGTACCCCTCAACAAAGACAGTGTTCTCGCTCTGCTCAGACGTCTGGATAATGGCACGCGTGGCATCGGCGTAGCCCGAAATGGGCACCGTCGGCAGCATGCGGCGCAGGTAGTTCACACGCAGCAACAGATCAGCCGTTTCCTCCGTACCAGTCGTGCTGGCCGCCGCCTTGCCGGTGCCGTATGCAGGTCCAGTGCCGGTGGCAGCAGCCGTAGCACGGTTCTTCGCTGCACGCTTTGCGGCAGCCACGTCGACATAGTCGTTGGGCACAACCAGCGTGATGGTGTCGCGGCTGTAGTCGAGCTCGATCGTCTTCTCGTCCACCTTCATCTTCTTCTGGCGGCAGATGGCCTGCGCAATGTCGCTCAGGCCAATCTCCAGATGCATGTCCATGAGTGCCTGACGGTCAATCTTGAGCACGACGCGGCCCGCAAAGGTGCCCCACTCGTCCTCAATGTACTGCAAGATGTCCGAGATGTACGTCTTCTCAATACGGCCCTTGACAATGCGCGCTGCCTCAATCTGCCGCGTGTTTTGGAGTGGGCACTTGATGACAGGCGTGCTAATCTTCTTGGAGGCATTGATGATTTCCTTGATACGCGGCACACCCTGCGTCAAGCTCATACCGGCGACACCGGCAAAATGGAACGTCTTGAGCGTCATTTGCGTACCGGGCTCACCAATCGACTGTGCACCGACAGCACCGACAGCGTGGCCAGGCTCAACGTGGGCCAGGCGGTACTTGTCGATGCACAGCTTCAAAAAGTGCTCGAGCGTGCGGCGGGAGACCTTGGCCACGCGCTCGGTCCGCTTCAGCTGCGCCGGGTCAACAGTATCATCAAGACCGGCATCGTTGTTGCCACCAATCAGACCAGCCAGGGCACGAGCGTCCGACAGCTTCTGCGCCCGCTTGCGAATGTACTCGGCAACAGTCTCAATGAACATACGGGCGCCCTCCTGCAGATCCAGGTGACGATCGCTCTGGTCGTTGTAGTCGAGAACTTCGTCAGTAACAAGGTCGTGGCGCGTATTCTTCTGGCGCTCGCGGTCCAAAATCTCCTCGCAAATGGACATGATTTCGTCGGGAAGCAGAGTCGGCTCGTCGTTGCTGAACGTTACAGCCTCGGCGTGCGTCCACGTTCGGTCAAAGTGCACAGGCACCGCCGAGCCCTCCATGTTGACAGGATCCAGGCGATCCGCACCAAACTGGAACTGGACAATGCCGCCCGACGAGGTACGCACAGTGTTGTCGTACTGCGTCGACAGATCCTCCAGACACTTCATCAGACGACGAGACATGTAACCAGTCTCGGCCGTCTTGACAGCTGTATCGACCAGACCTTCACGACCGGAGATGGCGTGGAAAAGGAACTCGGTCGGCACGAGGCCAGAGTAGAAACTGTTCTTCACGAAACCCTTGGATGCAGGCTGGCGCGTGTTCTTCTGGAAATGCGGCAGACTGCGATCCTGGAAACCATCCGGCACACGCTGACCACCAATAATTTGCTGGCCGACACAGGCCACCATCTGGGCGACGTTGATAGCCGAACCCTTGGAGCCGGAATTGGCCATGGTCAGCGGGGCATTGTGGCGACTCAGCGTCTCTTCGCACTTCTCACCGGCCTGCTGCCGAACCTTACTCAAAATACCCGAGATGGCGTTCTCGAGTGTCTGTTCAGGGTTACAGCCGGGCGCCTTTTCGAGCTTGCCAGCCTTGAACGTCTCGATGAGGGCATCGCACTGCTTGTTGGCCTCCGTCACAAGATCCTCCTTTTTCGACTTGAGCTCTTCTGTCGGGAACACGTCAAACACGCCAATGGAGAAGCCAAAGTTGCCGAGGAAGCGCGCACAGAGCTTGGCGAGGCGGTTCATCGTAACGACCGCAGCATCCGGGCCAAAATCACGAAGAATGACATAAAAAATGGAGTCCTTCTTGCCAGATCCCACAGTCGACTTGTCCATACGGCCACACATGACCTCAGAGTTGCGGATCACCAACCAGCCGTCGTTGGGGCACATGTCGGGACACTGGCCAGGGCGCGGCTTGTACTCACGACACTTAGCGTCCAAGTTGACAAGCACATTCGACTCCTTGTTGGGGCGCATCAGCATGTTGAAGACCTGCTTGCCCGTCCACAGCGCCTGGGGTTTGATGATGGCTGGTGGCGGGATGTCGAGCGGAACCTTGGCCTCCGTCATGTGCATGCAGATGTAACTGAAAGCCTGGCGTGTGAAGAACATGTCCTTGCTACTGATGAGGTAGGCGGCAGTGATAAAGTCCTGGTTGGCGGCGATGATAGGCTCTCCGTTCTTGGGCGTGGTCAAGTTGTGTTTGACGCCCATTAGAGTGATAGCTTCCGCACGCGCCTCTTCGGTCTGGGGAACGTGAAGGTTCATCTCATCACCGTCGAAATCGGCATTGTAAGGACCGCACACACACTCGTTTAGGCGGAACGTCCGCCAGTGGCGGACCTTGACAAGATGGGACATGATACTGAGCTTGTGCAGCGACGGCTGCCGGTTGAAAAGGACAATATCGCCGTCCTCGAGATGGCGGTCGACCTTGTCTCCGTACGACAAGTCCCGGGCAGCCTGTTCACGGTCGGCGTACTTGAGGTCAATTTTGTAGCCACCATCAGCCTTCTTGTGCACACCCATCGCACCCGGCCATTCTGACGGTCCGTTGCGAATAAGTCTGCGCAGCTTCTCAATGTTGACGTGGTTGGCCAGCTCGGGATACGTCAGGTTCTTAGCGACCAAAATAGGGACGGCGACCTCGTCGATACCCAGGTTGGGATCTGGCGAAATGACAGTACGGCCAGAGAAATCGACACGCTTGCCAGACAAGTTACCACGGAAGCGACCCTGCTTGCCCTTGAGGCGCTGGCAGAAGCCTCTGATGGTTTTGCCAAAGCCTGGCTGAGAGAGACCCGGCACTTCGCTATTCACGTACAGGGCAACCTGCATCTGCAGGTACTCCCATAGTTCCATGACAGTCGCAACAGGGGTACCCTTGGCCAAGGCGCCACGGATGAGACCGCTAAGATGCACAATCTCGGCAAGCTTGGTCGTCAGGTCGTCCTCTGTGCTAGAGTTTTCCTGGGCAACCGAAGGCCGGATGCAAATGGGCGGAGCAGGCAGATACTGCCAGATGAACATCTCCGGGCGACCCTCTGAGGGGTCAAGACCAAGCAGCTCGCAGTCGGACGGGCTGACCTTTTTGAAAAGGTTTAAGACGCGCAGGGGATTGAGATCTTCGAGGGCCTTGCGGACGTGCTTTTCGAGGTCGGGAACGTACTTTTTGGCGGAGGCAAAGGACTGGTCGAACTCGATCTTGCCGCGGGGCACCTGCTTCTTCATGGCGGTCGAGCGGTTGAAGGCGGCAAAACGGTCGTGGGCAAGCTTGAGCGTACCAAGCTTCTTGATCACGCCGTTCGTGGCGCCACAGTAGTGGCAGACCTTGGCTTTGCGACACTGCTCGTTGATGCGCTTCGAGATGTTCGTACGACGCAGGTTATCTATACCTGGGCGACGCAATTCCTTGAGGTAAGACCGCCGGTCAGGCTCGGCGAGAAGGACATGGCCACAGTCCTGATATCGTTAGCAAGCTATCCATATATATATGTATATATATATTTCGACCGGCTCTTTCCTCTGCAAACTAGGACAATGTCACCTACCTTGCAAATGTTCTGAAGAATCATCTGAATGAACCGGAGATATCCAATGTGGAAGACGGGGAGAGGAAGTCGGATGTGGCCGAAATGACCTGTGCAGAGCTGCAAAGGCTGCATGCAAGTTGCGCATTTGCCAATCTTGCTCGATGTACCCTGGGCAAGGAGTTAGCCACATGTAATTCCAATAAAAGACTGGAAGACAGGAGAACAGCAATTTCTCAAACCAAAATACGTACCAGTCGGGATCGAGCGGGCCATGCTTATATGGTGCGCGGTTGTTCTCGATGTCGTAAAGCATCTGATCCGAAACTTCGAGAACGGCCTGGTTCACAATGTCCTGATTGGACCTGTAGCAGGATTGTCAGCAAACAAGACCACACATGATAAGCCCAAGATACAGAAAAAGATGCCAACATACTGGATACCGAATTTGATGCCCTTGAACCGCTTGGGCAGCTGGTCCACCATCTGCTCCTTGACGGGGCCATGAGGCCGAGCGCCGCTCATCGTGGCGGCCGGGTGCTGGGGATCGCGCGGGTGGCGGGCGGGGGAGCGGTTGTGTGTCGTGCACGCCTCAGTCGGACGTACTGCTACCGCATGTCGCGGTTTGTGTGTAAGGCTGGTGTGCGGGGAACGTGTCGCGAGGGCGTGAAATGAGGCGTGTTTGGGAGAAGAAGGTTTGGTGATGATTGGCAAGATCGACTTTTTGCTGTATATTTTTTTTAGCGTTCGCTGCTGCAAGTGGATGGATCTCGCCTTCCCTGGGCCGGGCTGCGCGGCGGGGCGCACCTGCCGCGATAAATAGGCCTGTGGTTGGTCGTTCGTCCCCACCATGCTTCTAGAGCAGGTGCTTTCATGCGCTATTGCAGGCAGGGCAGGTGCGATGGGCGTTGACCAATTGCATGGTGGGCGACGGGCATAACTGTACTTGTACCGATGTACAGGGACGAGTCACCGGCTGGCGACGAGCTGCGACGACTAAGAACAGTACAAATTAGCCACGCACGGCCTATGTCACACAGTGGCGTAGTCTTACCTGCGCTGTTGCCAATGCCGTCATAGGCTAGCTGGTCGCAACTGCCACAACAGCTAATACGGCCAGACTGAGCAGCCTGGCTGGCCAAGGATGTTTTGTCAATGTGCTTTCTTCAACATATTTTCAAATGGTCGACAAAGTCGATTTCGAATCTCTGACTATACTTATAGCATATCTCGTTGCTTCCTGCAGTTCATTATAGAAGGCACCGACCTAGCAACAATTGCAAGCATCGACGGCAGATTGGCCAGGCGATTGACCTTTTGCCAGCTCACGAGCTCGATTGTTTCTCTCGACTTTGGCCACCAATAGCCTCAATCAACACACCAGAGCCGCCCTCACGCGTCCGTGAGCCCTCTTTTTCTCACGTTGGCGCGAGCTTCGAGGCACCTGCTTCTGTCGGTCGGCCCGCACGTCGCTACTCGGCCCTACAGCTCGGACGCCGCGTCTGCCTGGAAACACGTTCGGACAGCGCTTGCCTGGCGGCCCTTGTCTGCGTCTCCTTCTGCGCGACACAGGAAACAAAACGACGCCGACAGCACCATGGGCCCGCCGGCAGTGGACAGGAAACCCGAGAAGACGACGCTGCTCGGCTCCATGAACCCATGGGGCGGCAGTGGACGCAGCACCCCAACACCCGTCCCGGGAGCAACGGACTCGGCCGCAAACACAACAGGTACAGCAGCAGCGACATACTCGTCCTCTGCAGGGCCACAGCCACCAGCAGGCACCACTTCCACCGCACCCGACCACGGCACAAGGTCCTACTACGGCCGCAGCTTCAAGCAGTATCCACCAGGATGTCCGCCGCTCAAGGTGCAGTGGTTCCACGCGGTCGACTCTCCAAAAAGAAAGGCACACTGGATGGGCAGCAAGAAGGTGCCACAAGACACAAAACCGCTCCCGCCGCCGAAAAAGTACGTCATGTTTTCTGGTAACGACAACCGCTCGATTGAGGCCGCATACCAGAAGGAGTTGGAAGGCTTTGAGGATCGAGACCAGGCTCTCCCGGGTTCTCGCTCGCGGGGCAAGTCTGCGACGGGCACAAACGATGCTTCCGAAGTAGGGGCTGCCGCGGCCAAGGACGAGAAGGCGAGCGATGAGCTTCAAACAAAAGGGTCTGGTGTCAAAGTTCCCGTAAATGAGGACTTTCTCTTTGACGTGGATATTGAGAGCCGAGAACTTGCGCCAGTCTATTGGCTGGGCCCGGTGTACGATGTGCGCCGCGGCACCTGGTTTTACCAAGAGGGCTCGAATCTGAGGCCTTGTGAGGAGAATCTGGCGGCGCAGCTCGAAAGAGGGTTTCCTAAAGGCCAAGCCGTGGCTCTACCCTGTGCGCGAGAAACAGCCCGCCGCGTCGAGTGAAGTGTCAACGAAGGGCTCCGGCGGGAACTCAAAGTCTGGCGAGAGCGGTGCCGAAATTGAGTCGACAGCTCCCCCTTCTTCGGTCATTGCATCAGTAACTGCCGTGTTCTCGTCAACGTCAAGTCCTGCAACGACTGGAAATGGTACACAAGACAAGCCGAAGCCGAAGTCGAGCCCCATCGCAGCGGCGTTCCATCCTGAATCGCACCGCCTTTTCGGACAGTACATGAGCCACGTTGCAACCTACCAGGATGAGAACACAGCGTGGCTATCGACCGACAGCGTTCTCTCGTGGGTCACTTCCACGGTGTACGAGCGTTTCTCGGGTGGTGGCTATATGAGCGGCGTCAAGGTTGTGCGTGGTTATTCCGAATCGAAGAAGGCCAAGGACGACAAAGACAGGGCAGCAAAGGGTGGCTCCGCAAAAGACGATACGCGACTAGGAGTCGATGAAGCCGAGGAAAAGAGGCTCAAGGCCCTCAAGCGGAGATCCGCGCCTCCGAGTACGACTGCGACCGCACGCGAACGCGAAACCACCGACAAGGACAAAGGCAAGGACGAGAGTCCTGGACCCATTTTTGAAATTGAGCGCCGCAGCACACAGCTTCAACGTCAGCTTTCATCTCTTATGGGCAACGAGAACCGCGATCCGGAACAGCAGGCGGAAGAAATTCGACAGCAGGCGGAGAAGGAGATTTCAGATGACTACAATGCGCAAACCGGCGAGTCGCAGGGTCGCGAGATTGAGCATTTTATTTCTCGTTACGCACGGCATTGGGCAGCTCCTTGGCCTTCGCATGGAGAGCTTGAACTTCATCCACGATGTCAATACGCTGCGCAAGACGCTCAAATCGGTTTACTCGGAGTCAAAGGATCTGCGGGCACTCAACGCGGAACTGCCCGAAGGCCCGGGCAATTGTCGCATCCAAGTTCTTCCCGTCTGCTGGAGACATTTGCTTGACTTCCCGCGCCGCCGTGGTGAGTCCAAGAGGCAGGAGCAGGACATCAGCGCGGTCAACGAAGAGGAAGAGGACGAGGACGAAGAGTATCCGGCCACTCGACGACATTACCATCGATGGCGTTGCATATGCGCGTGCGCTCATCTCCGACCTCGCTCTGACATTCTGCTGTATCAAAGTGCATACCGCGAGCAGATTGCCGAGATCGTGCTGAGCGAATCCAACCGCATTCACAATCTGTTCCTTGAGCGCAACCCAAACTTCAAGGGCACAGTCCACGTCATCGGCCACTCGCTCGGTTCTGCCATCATGTTCGACTTACTTTGCCGGCAAAAAGAGAAAGCGGCGGAGGAAACCACTGAGTCGTACCGCAACCCGCTTCAGCATCTGGCCATCGGCCAAAGCTAAGAAAACAAAGCCTACAACAGTATTCGACGATGACGAGATAGAAGGTGCTTCGTCGTCAGAGAGCAAGAAGGACCTTGCATTTGACTTTGACGTCCAGGACTTTTACTGCCTGGGATCGCCGATCGGCCTGTTCCAAATGCTCAAAAGGTCGCACGATTGCCGCACGGCACCTTCTTAAATCTCCGCCGAGGCCAGAGCAGACCTCGTCGTTGTCGCTGTCGTCGTCGGCTATGGTGTCGTCGCTAGCAGACAATGATAACAGCCCGTACGGTTTCGAGTACACAGATGACACCTTCCTGACCGCACCCTCGACAACGGCAGCCGATCAGCGCGTCTCGTCCATAACAGGCTTGCCCTTTTCTGTGTCGTCGCCCAAGGTGGGCCAGCTGTTCAAACATTTTCCATCCGTCGGACCCATCAGCTACCGTCTTGAGCCGCTCATCGCGCCCGCCATGAAGACACTCAAGCCCCAGCCACTGCCGTACACGAAGAAGGGACTTCTTTGGCAGTGTGGCGCCGCAGGGTCTGACGGACATTGGTACCAAGGTCGGCCAGAGTGTCTCGGGCCTGTGGTCGAGCTTCCAGGCCGGTATCACGACCAACATTCTCAATCGCAGCCTCGGCCTAACAGCAGAAGACGTCTCCAAGCTTAACCAGCAGGAGCAAAAGCAGATTGCCGCTGCAAACGAGGAGGGCGGCACCGATTTTGCCGGCAACGAAGAGGTCGAGACCCTCTTCTCACATTTTGAAAAAAGCGAGCCGATATGGCGAAGGAGAAGGCCAAGGAGAGCAAGGCAGACAGCGGCAACAACAATGGCGAGGAGAGCCGCGAGGCGCGGGCGGCCCGGTGGCGCCGCGAAGAGTCTAAAGCACAGCGGATGCGGCGTGAAGAGGCCAAGGTGCGGGCGCTCAACCGCAACGGCCGCGTCGACTTTAACATCCGGGAGAGCGTGATGGACTTCAACCCCATCAACACGGTCGCCTCGCACATGGCCTACTGGGCCGATGAGGATGTCAGTCACTTTATCATGACGCAGGTCTTTACAGGCAAGCCGCGGGCATCGTCAAAGCATAAAAAAGCGACTTCGTCAGGGGCTTAAGCTGAGATGTGCTGTCGTGTTGTGGTCTTTCTTTTGGTTGGTAATGTTCGAGTCTATCTTGAAATTAGGTGTCGAACGTTGAGCAATTGGAATAGTATATAGATATTGCATAATAAACCACTCTAAGAGCGATTGTCCTTCTTGTTGCTGTCTTTATGCTAAGTCTCACTCGATGGGTATTCAATAACAGTCTGTTGCAAGTGAAGGTGTGGTAGTGGCCTTATATTTATTACTAGACATGTTTTTCTTTTCTTTTTTTTTTTTCGATTTCCTTAGAAGCTTGATCTTATTGACAAGGGAAAAGTTAAACAAATTAAATTGAGATTTCATTTTTGAGAAAGTCTATTTATCTCCAGTCTGGTAAACCCAGGCACAACTTTTTCAACACCGTTCCCGTCTATCGTTTTTGTTTTAGATGTTCACCCTTTCAACGCCACTTTCATCTTTACACCGAAAAAAGACCGCGCTGGGCCATCTCGGCCCAGATGCCACCCTTGCGGAGGGCCAGCACCTCGGCCGTCTCGCTCTGTGCAGTCTGCAGCGAGCGAATGTCTGCGTTCTCGATAATGGCCTGCTCCGGGCGACCTAAACTGTGCGGGCGAACTGCAACAGCTCCGGCGGGAACTGGTCCATGGGCAAATGCGAAGCCAGGTACAGCAGAAGGTAGGCAACATGGACCTGGTCGTTGGCAATGGCGACGTGGAGGCCCGTGGCCATCTGGTTCAAAGGGTCCTGGTACCGGAGTAGTGCAGCGGACCGCACAGCCGGCACAGAAGGCTCATCGTCGCCCATCTCGTCGTCTTCGTCGTCATCGTCATCTTGCTCCTCGGTATCGGCCTCTTGGCACAGCTCAATAATACCTTCGATGTGACCCTCAACTGCACATGGCCAGGAACGGCCGCGCGCGCAGGAACTGCGGGTATGTTGTGTAGTAAGCCTCCTCGGCAATTTCGGAGTAGATATCGTAGCCCTCTTGGAGGCCGCTTTCGTTAATGTACCGCGTGAGGATCCGATGCGTCTCGGGCGCGGCAGCAGCAGAAGAGGACGAGCCGGCGCCGACTTGGCCGCTGGACGCGACATTCTGGCCACACGATGGGCACTTGAGCGTGCCGGCAACTGCAGGAGCGTTCTCAAAAAGACATTCCCTGTATGACGAAAGCACCACGGTCAGAATCTACTTCTACGCATAGCTTTATAGCGAAGGGACGAGGAAGGCACTTGCCAGTGGAAATGACAGCCGCAGGCCAGCTGGAGATCGTCTGGCACTTCGACGCCGTCTTCGTTGGGGAACACGAGCGGCTCGTTGCAGGCCACACACGGAAATGCCATAATGTGGTTGGATACGGTTATACGGGCAAGCTTGTGTGATACGGATGGGTGGGAATGGGATTCTACTGCACGAAAGCTCCAGTCAGAATTTGAGGCAGCCATGATGGATTTTATACGAAGGCAAGACGACACGATACGCAAAGCAAGACAGCAAGACAGCAGAGACAACAGAGTGCAACCCGGTACGCAACCCGGTATGCATTCCACATGCATCAATGCATCAGGAATAAAAATGTAGGAGTCCCCAGGGGCGTCTCGGCCGTTGAGCCAGGAGGACAAGAATGCCCTCCCAGGTCGGCGGCCGAGCACCTCAATGATTGGGTAGGCCCGGAGTTGCTCTCCGCCATCCGAGTGAGTCCAATACCTCATGTGCAATTTGTGAAATTGTTGAAAGCCAGACGCAAAGAAAGATGGCGGGGTCCTCACGAAGCAAGAGAATAAAGAAAACGGAACAAAGGGAGAACAAAAAAACAAAATCGACGAACAAATCGACGGTGACACAACATCCGACAGCAGCCGCGACCTGCCAGGTGACTTACCGTTCTGGTGGCCGTCCGATGACCGAGAGCCTCGCAGATGGAAGCTGTCGCGATGGACGTAGGGCCAGCCGAAGCTCGGTTGTCTGTGTCTGTGATATCGGAGCACAAAAAAACAAGGCAGCCAACAACGGGAAGGCCTGTCTTTGATGCAAAATCGACGAGCTCGGCACGCAGAGAAGATAGAACTTTCTGTCTCAAGTCCGTTGTTATCCTGGAGCCTGCTGACCTGGTAGCAGTCCTAGATAAAGGGGGCTGTGGTGCGACTGGCTCGAGGCTAAAACGGCGTGCGGCTGTCGGAATCAAGAAGCAGAAAAGATGAGATGAAAGGGGAAGAATTGATTTTTGGATGAAGGAAAGAAAATTTGCTGTGCAGCTTTTTAACGCGAGGGCGAAAGAGAGAGCTAGGACTGCTGGGGTCGCCCCACTCAAACTCGGGATTGGCAGTTGCCTTGCGGACCAACCAAGCCTGCTCAGGCCCTGAAGACGCAAGTCGGCCTGGCCGCTGCGGCGAGGCCCACTCTGCGTCCGCCAGCCCAGCGCCCAGCGCCCAGCGCCCAGCGAGGGGCGCGCAATATTTAGGCGGCCGCACCTGCTGTTTTGCGCTGCTGTGTTGGTTTTCGCTGTGTTCCCCTGTGTTCCTTCCCCTTCTTCAGTCCCCGCTTTTCCCACATGCTGTGCTCGCGCTCGGGGTGACAGGTTAGGCGGCAGCGAATCTTCTGGGCGCCAGCGCGCAGCTTCCAACCCACCCCTCCTTCCCATTCCGCTTCCAGGGGCGGGAGGCATCATTACATCAGTGCCTCGCAGTTAGTTGGTCGTACCTGCCGCACGCCAACCCCGCCGTCGGGGCTCCTGTCTGTGTTGTACCTCAGTGTAGTGCACGTCGTATCTTACGTCGTATCTTACGCTTACTTCGTAGAGTCTGTCTGGCCGCCCGTATTGGCAACGCCGTATTTGGCTGGGCAGTGACGACTGGCCTGTCGCGTGTTGCTCCTGCCTACAGCGCTACACCCCGCCAACTTCCTCATTCTGCTATTTCCCTCCCATCAATGGTTGTCCAGTCGTGCCTGCCTGCGTAAACCCTGATCTCAGCCAAACCGGCTTTCCTTCATGCGCCGCGGGCCTATTATTGTGATCCTGACGCCATTTCTTTCTGGCTTCTGACAAAAAACACCCATCTGTCAACCTCGTTATCCTAAAACGAACAAGACAAAGAATTCGCGAGCGCAACACTCGCCTACCAGCCCACGAACAAAGAACCAAAGCGGAGAGCTGCTCCAGCCTGCGGACCCCTCAAAACCCAGAGCTTCCCGCACCCGCCATCGTCATCGGCCTTTCTGCGCATTTCCAGCTTCACTGCTGCCTCTCTCCTCTCTCCACCCCTTTTGCTTCGCGCAATCCCTCATAACCCCCTCTCGTCCATCATGAACGTTCTCAAGCTCCAGAGGTAAGTTGTTTTTTGAGTTCCTGCAGCTGCAGCCCAGTCTCAATCTACTTTAATCTGCCCCAGTCTGCCCCCCTATCGGCCCTGCTAACCCGGGCCTTCCGAACAGGAAATTTCCTCAATTCCAGCAGAATGAGATCTTTGAATTGAGCAATGCTTTCCGCAACCTCGATGTCGACGACAAAGGCTACGTCGACGAGGCCACTGCCATCAAGGCCACACAGGCCAGCGAGCGTCAGCCGTACGACGTGGTGCGCCAGGCCCTGAAGGAGGTGGATCTCGACTCGTCACGGCGCGTCGAGCTCGAGGACTATGTCAGCGTATGTCCAACTCTTTTTTCTCTCCCGCCCTCCCTTAGGCGCCTGCTAACTCCTTCAGCTCATTGCACACCTCCGTAATGGCGCTGCCGATCCCAAGCGCATCTCCACCGGCGCCTCGCCGCTCCCCGGCCCGACGTCACCAAAGGCCGGCATTGTTTCCCAACGGACAGGTGGCGGCGGACATGCCTCCAAGGGCAGCGTCAGCGGCAAGATTCCACGTCCAGGGCTCCAACGCCAACACCACCCACACCATCAACGAGGATGAGCGCACCGAGTTCACTCGCCACATCAATGCCGTGCTCGCTGGCGACCCGGACATTGGCAACCGCCTGCCCTTTGCCACCGACACCTTTGAGATGTTTGACGAGTGCAAGGACGGCCTTGTGCTCGCCAAGTTGATCAACGACAGCGTCCCCGACACCATCGACGAGCGTGTTCTCAACGTCGCCGGCCGTAAGACCAAGACGCTCAATGCTTTCCAGATGACCGAGAACAACAACATTGTCATTGAGTCTTCCAAGGGTATCGGCTGTTCCGTTGTCAACATTGGCAGCGGTGACATTATCGAGGTGCGCGAGCACCTGATTCTCGGCCTCATCTGGCAGATCATCCGTCGTGGTCTGCTGGGCAAGATTGACATCAAGCTCCACCCCGAGCTGTACCGCCTGTTGGAGGATGGCGAGACACTCGAGCAGTTTCCTGCGCCTCCCCCCTGAGCAGATCCTGCTGCGCTGGTTCAACTACCACCTCAAGGCCGCCAACTGGCACCGCACCGTCTCCAACTTCTCCTCCGACGTCAAGGACGGCGAGAACTACACTGTCCTGCTTGCCCAGATCGGCCACGAGTACGGCTGCACGCGCGCACCACTCCAAACCCGCGATACCCTGCAGCGCGCGGAGGAGGTTCTGCAGAACGCCGACAAGCTGGGCTGCCGCAAGTTCCTGTCGCCGACGTCTCTCGTTGCCGGTAACCCCAAGCTGAACTGGCTTTTGTCGCCAACCTGTTCAACACCCACCCCGCCCTGGACCCCATCACCGAGGAGGAGAAGGCCGAGGTGGAGGACTTTGACGCCGAGGGCGAGCGTTGAGGCCCGTGTGTTCACGCTGTGGCTCAACAGCCTGGACGTCCAGCCCGCCGTGCAAGTCCTTCTTTGACGACCTGCGCGACGGCACCATCTTGCTGCAGGCCTACGACAAGGTTGTGGCCGGCTCGGTCAACTGGCGGTTTGTCAACAAGCGGCCCGCCCATGGCGGCGAAGTCATGCGCTTCAAGGCCGTCGAGAACACCAACTATGCCATCGAGCTCGGCAAGCAGCTGGGCTTCTCCCTGGTCGGCATCCAGGGCGCCGACATAACGGACGGCCAGAAGACGCTGACGCTCGGCCTGGTGTGGCAGCTGATGCGCCGCGACATCACGGTGACGCTGTCGGCGCTGGCGCAGCGTCTGGGCAAGAAGGAGATTACCGATGCCGAGATGGTGCGGTGGGCCAATGACATGTCGCGCAAGGGCGGCCGCAACTCGTCTATCCGCTCCTTCAAGGATTCCGCTATCGGCACCGGTGTGTTCCTGCTGGACGTGCTCAACGGCATGAAGAGCAGCTACGTCGACTACGACCTGGTCACGAGCGGCCGCAACGATGAGGAGGCCTACCTCAACGCCAAGCTGAGTATCAGCATTGCCCGCAAGCTGGGAGCCACCATCTGGCTGGTGCCCGAGGATATTTGCCAAGTGCGGTCGCGCCTGGTGACGACGTTTATTGGTACGATGATTCTCGCTCTTTTTGTACTTTCCAAATGGCTCTTGATATGCGACCACGGCTAACATGTCTTCTTCCAGGCTCTTTGATGGCGACGTACGAGAAGTTGTCGTAAATGCTCGACACACGATGCACGTCACACGCGTAGGAGCCATGTTTGGGTACAACACTTGTTGGGCAATAAAAAAAAGGCAAGACTGGGTGCAGGTTCAGACAGGGACGGTCGACTTCTTCGTTCTTCTTTTGTGTGTCTCGTTTTTGTTCCTTATAGTTTCTTTCTTTACGTTTCCTGTTTTGCATTTTGTTTCTGTTTTTGCGGTATTCTTTTTCTTTGCTTTCGTGTCCATTTTAGTAACCATCTTTTTTTGTCTCTTCGAGTCCAACATTTTTAACCTTCTTCCGTTTCATCTCATCCTCGTTTTTTATCATTTAATCTTCCCATGGCGTTGCCTGCGTTATCGAGTCGCAGCGCTGTCGTCTCGTCACACCCTTGGCCAGGCGAACACAATTCCCACCTCGGTTTCCTAGGCCCCCACCAATATGATACAAGTACACGTAAAGCGAAGGCTTTGCTATGAATCGTTGCACCATCCTCGCGGCGTTGTTCACAAGAATGAGTATTAAAACCACGCCTCCGAACCCTTCCGCTTCGGGACCTCGTAGTGATCCGGCAGCCCCGGCGCTCGTCACGCGCCTCAATTAGGTAGTACCGCGAGCGGGAGCGCGGGAGGTACCTAAGACGGGGAATTCTAAACGAGCAGCGGCACATGGCTTGGAAAAAGGCGATTGAGCGAGAGATAACCTCCGTCGGATCGCCATTGGACGACTGGCCGCCCTCGTGCGGTTTTTCGCCATGGAAAGCCAAAGAGGCAAACAGAGACACAAAGCAGGGGAACGCGCCAGGAGCATTATGGCGATTGGGGCCTTTGTAAGCGCCAGCCACCTGGGAAAGACGTTGGCACAATGCCTCGAATGTCGAATGCTTCACTGACCTGAAATAGTGAGTCTTCCCTGGCGCTGCCCTGCAACAAGTGGACACTAGGGAGCTGTTATGCACGGCCCTTACGTATGTTGTTATCTCTTATTTCGACAATCTGCATGGCCTGTCGCTGTTTCCCAATTGCCTCCGCCTCTCCTTTTCCCTGCTCTTTCCTATGAGAACTCGTCTGCCTGGCTGCTGCATCGCGCTTTGCCCCAGCTCCTTCCTGCACCTCGCTTTCGTTTTACGAGGATTCGCATTCCGTACCTTCCTCGCTGTAGCTTTAGTGTGTTGGGAAGTCGGCATACTCGATTGCCCCGACATAAAGCGGCTCCCTCGCGCCTTCCTTCCCCTCCACCCGTCTTCTTGGCATACTTGTCGACGCCGAAGAATCCGGAAGGCACAAAGGAGTGGCCATCTTTTCACCTATTTCACAAAACGTTGCTTCCTGCCACCTTCTCGAATGTTTCTGTCCACCGTTCTTGCCCCCATACAGCCTTCCCGCATCACTTTATTTAAAAATCAATAGAAAGAGCGACAACGCTGCCAAGTCCTCCTCAGTGACAAGCCGCGCCTTCTCAAAGCGGCCGAATTCACTCCAAAGTAATCAGCCTCCCATACTCAATCCGGACAGCTCTTTCTGGGTCCTCCCATATCCACTTGCCCACTTTCCCATCTTCTCGTTCGCACCTGCCCTACGTCACCGCAAAAAAAGTTTGTCAAGCTTTCTCCTGAACCTGGTAAACATCAACAGAGCGAGAAAGCTCAGCAACGAAGCAACGGCATTGATAACGACCGATTGGCCAAACGCAACACATATCACCACCACACACGCAATGGCGCAGCACAATACTGTTCCCCAAGGGGACAGTGACGGTGCCACAGCCGCGCAGCAACAGCAGCAGCGACCCAATGCTCTGCGTGACGCCCTCCGTGCTGCTGCCCATAGACCGGACGGCGGTACGCTCAGCTCGGATGCCTCGTTCACAGCCTCGGAGAGCCCCAGCGAGGAAGACTATGACGAACTCACCTCGCGGCCTGCCGAGGCCATGGTTCTCCGCCAGCGCCGCAAGCCGCAGACGCAACTGCGCAATGAGGTGCGTGCGGACACCTCCGAGCCCGACGACACGGCAACCAAAAAGGGGAACTCGCCCCGCAAGGACCTGAACGATGAGAGCCTTTTGTTGCCGACATCGCGCACGCAACGGGGCGGCCGCAAGCTGTCGGCTACCGTCATCTTCGAGGAGAAGAGCGGGGACAGCTGCCCCGGCGGCAGAGACAGCCAGGGTGTGCACTCGTCCGCCACAACGGCTGTTTCTTCGTCGGTGTCCATTGACGGCGACGCCTCTGGCTTGTCCCCAGTAAAGGAGTATGACCAAGCCGGCCAGAAAGACATCCAGCGCCACAGCTATGTCGTGTCCATTGACGACCCCAAGCTTGCCGAGATCCTGCGCGCCGACCTGGAGCAGATGCACGAGGATCTGGAGGAAAAGCGCCGGCAGCTGATGCGGCCTTCGGAAGCTGATGATGGCGTCGCAGGCGACGGTGCTGTTGTCGACGGCAAGGGAGCTCTGGACGACGGTGGCCAGGCCAAGCACCGCCGTGGCTCCGTTTCCTCGAAGCCCAAGCACAAGAAGAAGCGCCGCGGCCGCTTCAGTGACTTTGTTTTTACGCGCGGCTTCTCGACCTTTGACAGGCAGAATGCGGCGGCAGCTAACAGCCCCTTCCACGGCTTTTTCACGCTCTTTTGGATCTCTGTCTTTGTCTTTATGATGAAGATTGGCGCTGAGAATTGGCGCAAGACTGGCAGCCCGCTCGGTACCAACGAGATCATGGCCAACATGTTCCATCGCGACCTGGTGGTCATGCTGCTGTCCGATGGCGTGCTTTTGCGCGTCGACGGGCGTGAGCTGGCTGATCCAGCTCATCGTCTTTGACGGGCGGCTCATGGAATGGGACGGCGCGGGCTGGATCGTCCAGAACATTTGGCAGACCATGTACATTGCGCTCTTTATCGGCTGGACGCAGCTCCGTGACTGGCCATGGTCTCATACCGTGTTCTTTGTCCTTCACGGCCTTGTCATGCTCATGAAGCAGCACTCCTACGCGTTCTACAACGGCTACCTGTCCTCCATGTACAAGCGCCGCGCCGTGCTCCAGTCACGGCTCAAGGAGCTGGAGCGTGCCCAGCTTGCCAGCCAGGGCGCGGGTGACGAAATCCTGGCGTCCAGCCAGCCTGAAGCTGATGCTGCCCTGGCATCTGTGGCTCTGGCGGCGGCATCCTCTGGTGCGACTGCCGACGAGAGTGAAGCGAAAAAACGCATCCACAACGCTACCGCCGAGCAAGCAGCCGCGAGCACGGCGAGCCCCGAAGCACTTGACAAGGTCGTGGCTGCCCTGCAGTCTGGCCAGCCGCTCGACGACAACCAGGCCCGCGTGTTTGAGCGCATCCTGCACTGGGAGATCGACGGCCTTACCGAGGAGTTGCGCGGCAAGTCCACTCGCCCCGACAAGATGTATCCCCACAACCTCACGTTCACCAACCACTACGAGTACATTGTGCTGCCCACGCTCGTGTACGAGCTCGAGTACCCGCGGTCTGAGACGATCAACTGGCGCTACGCAGCCGAGAAGCTCGTCGCCGTCTTCGGCATCATTTTTGTCATGATTATGATTTCCCAGGCATTCATGTATCCCGTTGTCATGCGCGCCGTCGCGATGAAGGAGGCCGGCATGCCGTTGGCCGAGCGCTTCAAGGAGTTTCCGTGGATGTTGAGCGATCTCATCTTCCCTTTATGATGGAGTATTTGGTACGTACACCTTTCTGGGTTACTTTCTTTTTCAACGTTTTTATTTTTTCTCTCTCCAAGAATTCACAGACATGTTTTGACACAATTTGCTAACAATGACTTTCTAGCTCACCTGGTATCTCATCTGGGAAACGATTCTCAACTTCCTCGCCGAGATCACCTTCTTTGCCGACCGCAACTTCTACTCCGCCTGGTGGAACTCGGTCACTTGGGACGAGTTTGCTCGCGACTGGAACCGGCCGGTGCATCTTTTCCTGCTGCGCCACGTCTACCACAGTTCCATCTCGGCCATGAAGGTCAACAAGTACACGGCGACGCTCATCACCTTCTTCCTGTCGGCGTGCGTCCATGAGCTGGTCATGTGGTGCATCTTCAAGAAACTGCGTGGCTACCTTCTCTTTCTACAGATGTGCCAGCTGCCGCTGGTGCGTCTGAGCAGGACTCGGTGGATGCGCAACCGCCAAACGCTGGGCAACATTATGTTCTGGGGTGGGATCTTTATGGGACCGACGATCCTGTGCAGTCTGTATCTGATTTTGTAGTGTAGCTGCTAGGTGCGGCTATACTTTGCGGGGTTTATTGTTATGCGTGTTTGGGTTGATTCGAGTTGCAAAACAGCTTATATTCTGCTGCTTTATGCCAAATATCTCTAGCGTGTCCAGCAACGACCTTTAGCTGTGCGAACATGACTACGGAGTACCCGCGAGAGAAGCGCAATGGGACGATATGGAGCCCCAACGACGTAATAGTTAGCAATTCAACAGTTTCTTACTGAGTAGTCCGCGCGCCATACAATAATGAAACTCTGCGCAGTAGCCGCGCTAGCACACGTGACTAAGTGTCGTTGCTAGGCCCAGTTTGGGCACAAGAGTGCAGCAAGGCAGGCACAACACAGCCCTGTCGCCGCTGGACTCGGTCGCACCTCCCTGTCGGCGTCGCATCATCTATTTTTTCGATTCCCGCCTTCTTTCGCATTCTGTCTTTCTTTGTACTTCCTTCCATTTAGGATTTTTTTGGCCTCCCCAACCTTTTCTTCTCCCCTCTTCCTCTTCCATCACAGCAATACCCTTCTTCTTCTTCTTCTTTTTGCAACGCACAATCGACATCGTCGATTTCTTTTTATTTTGACTCGACTCTTTTGATTTTCTCACTTTGCGCTTTCCGACAAGTCACGACAATGTCTCGCGGCGGCACTACCCTTTACGTGACCGGCTTCAGCCACGGCACGCGCGCACGCGATCTCGCTTACGAATTCGAACGGTACGTTTTGTAAAGAAAGAAAGGCCATCAGATTGGTCTTCGTCTTTCTCGCTCATCGACACGGAGCTGCAAAAAGAGTCATTCGCCATCTTTCGTCCTCTTCCGTCTCTCGCCTTTCGTCTTTTCTCGTCCTTCGTCCTCCTCGTCCTTTCTCCTCGCGAACCGTCCTCCTCGCGATCCTCGTCCTCCTCCTCCTCCTCGCCGTGACCGTCCTTTTCTCCTCCGCTCTCTCCCCTCCTCCCTCCCATTCCTTCGTTTATCGACGTAGCCTCGTTGAGCCGTGCTTTCACTCTCCTCGTCTGCGCCCCTCCGCTTCTCCGCTCTTCGCTCTCCGCTTTCCGCTTTCCGCATCTCGCTGCCATTCTCGTTTTCGTTCGCATACTGCGCCCTCAAATGTCCCCAACCCTTCTTCTAGCGAATGAGCAAATGGTACGATAGCGTCGTTCCTGTATCGCAACGTTGCTTCTTGTCTACTGTTCTGCGAGGAGGCAGACTTCTCTTTTACTTGGTTGCCCTATTCACTGGACGCTGTTGCAAAAGAAAGGGAGGACGGCACGATTGGGGAGCAAAACATGGACGCCGTGCGTGTTTTGTAGACTCAAGCGTGCCCAAAGACGAAACGAAACACTGCATCCCTCGAGCCTCGATCTTCTTACAACCCACGTCGACATGTTTGATACTGACAAACACTTTGCAATCTAGTTACGGCCGTCTTGTCCGCTGCGACATCCCCGCTCCTCGCTCTGCTTCTAGCCGCCTGTAAGTATTGGACAATGTCTTAAATATACGAATATCGTTTCTCAAAAAGCAACGCATGCAAAGACGCTATTCTAACATACGTGCAGTTTCGCGTTTGTCGAATATGAGGACCGCCGTGATGCCGATGATGCTTACCACGACATGCATAACAAGCGTCTCGGCCGTGACGACATCCTGAAGATCGAGGTAAGTAACACATGAATCTGGTCCAAGCGACAGCCTCAAAGCGTGTTCTCTTCCATACTTGGCCAGGTGATCTGACAATATTTCTGTAGTGGGCACGCACTCCCCCCTCTGCCTCGTGGCGATTCGACTCCGGCCGCGACCGCGATCGTCGCCGTTCTCCTCGCCGTGGTGGTCGCTCGCCGTCTCCTCGGCGTCGCGATGCCTCGCCTCGTAAGGACGACCGCCGTGACCGTGACCGCGACTACGACCGCGACCGCGACTCCCGCCGTGACCGCGGCGACCGCTCTCGCAGCCCTGAGCAGCGGTATGAGATCTCTTCCCGCCCCGACCGTGATTCGCCTTCCTTGGAGATTGCTGCTAACTCGGACAGCAGCGACCGCGACCGTGATGCCAAGGAGGAGCGTGACGACCGCCGCGAGAACGGTGCCAACGGTGATGACCGCAAGGAGCGTGAGCGTATCGACAGCCCGCCTCCCCCAGCTCACGACGACTTGGACGTCGCCGAGTAGTGTCCCGATAACATGCCGACACGCAGCATGGGAGACAATGTTTTCTGGTACAACAATACTATGCGCTCATATTCGCTAAACGGAGTCCCTGCCCCGAACCCTCGGCACCGGCGCCGTTTCCGTGGCAAGCGACTCAAGCTGCCCCCCGGCCGCCGACCGCCACGGTACATTGTTACCTATAACATTTAAGTGCTCTGTTCGCTCCCCCCGCTCATTTGTTGCTTTTTGTGAGGTGTTCGGACACAAAAGACTACATGGCACCGACTCGCCGCCTTTCTTTTGTACTTGCCTGCTCTTTCCTATTTCCACTTGTGTTTTTGTTTTCTCTTATTTTAGTGATCGGTTCGGTCGGCGTTGCACGCCCAACTTCTATCGGCTTCTCCAGCTCCTTTCAAGATCAAAAATAGTACTTTCGACTTCACTCGGCCCCTCGTCGTTTACGTTTATCGTGTTTTTCAACCATGCCCCTTTCCTTCTCGTCCTCCTCGCTGCCTCGTGTCCTTGCTAGCGCCCAACGGAGGACAGCCCCACGAAGAAATGTTTGGCGGGCGGCGGAATTTTGAGGTCGACCCTTCTCCATTCTGGCCAATTTCTCTCGCTTCGTGTTCTGCCAACCGTAACGCACCTCCAAACGAGCGGTCCGAAACGGCGGATTTGCAGACTGTGCGGTAGGCGGCTCTCGTCAGGGGCGGCGCCTCGGTGAAGAAGAAAAGCCCGCTAAAAGTAATGTGCTTCTATCTCCTTGTTTTTTTTTTGTTCTGCTTTGTTTTCTGTTGCTGTTGCTGTTGCGACTATCTTGATGCCATGCTCTTGGCATGACACCATTGTTCCTACCCTCATTTTGTTCCTCAAGGTTGCCGTATAGGCGTTGTTGCTGGACGTGACGATGTTTGTAGAAGACAAGGAGTCAGAAGCTATATATATATATATATATATACATCTGAGAAATATATATTAGTTATCGAAGCTAAACATGTGTTATGATTTCCATGATGGGTTGGCAAGTATGGTAGATGTGACTTGGTTGGTGGATTTCCTTGAATGTCTCTTGGGAAATGCAGATCCATGGACACTGATCTCTGAAGCGATATGCGACCATAGTCTCGCCATTCATTTGGCAAGTGACCATTGTTCGCAGACGACATACAGTCAACTTGACTGTTACGTAGCACTCGTTGAAGGGAACAGAATCTCTGGTGGAGCGTGAACTGCTAGGAGCTACTTGAAAGTGAGACACATGACTGCTTCCTGACTTGATGCGTCTTGCTGACTTTCGACTTTAAATGGAAAACACAAGGGATGGTCAAAGCAGCTTTAAAATGGCATGAAAAACACAAAGATGCCTTCACAGCTATTTGCTCCTTGGCAGGCTGTTGTGCATATCCTGCCCAGCCTGCGAAAACCTGCGAGTATTTGTCCTGAAAAACCATGAAGAACGGATGCATTGCGTCTTTCAGAGGTTGGCTGTAGTAGATTGTGGCAGCCAAGAAGGACGACTCTTACCCCATAACATGGGTGTCGCAATTATGGTGCTTTTGTTTCCTCGGAGGCTGCTTGACAGGCAAAAGAGACGGGCCACATGGGCTGTCGTCACGCCACTTTGTCCCCTCTTGATCATTCTTCCATCGTTCTTCCTCTACTGGGTACTGATCATTTTCGAATGCTTTGGAGTTGACCACTCTTTCCACATTTGAGCCCCTCACGCTGGGGAGAACGACGGAGGAAGTCGGGAGATTCGGCTACGGCGATGCATGGCATATCCGAGAGACAGAAACCCCCAAGCGGGAAGGAACAGCCCTCCGCACCAGGGAAGGAGCTAAGAATGTTAGATTACGGAGAAGGGGCGCAATCCAAGATAGAAGCTCCAAGCGGCGTGGGATCCAACGTTTCTGTCTTCACCAGTATGGCTGTCGGCAGCGCCTGCCTGTCTTGTAAGTCTTGCCACTTCCTCGTAGAGACCTTGTAGAGTATGTAATACGTGGCGTGTCTGTTCTACTGCGTATATCGCCAAGAATGTTTGCCAATTGCGCTGCACTCACTGCACAAAGACAAAAGAAGAGAAAAACCACGGAGTATGAGCCTCTTGGAAGCTTCTTGTCCAGAAATCAATCATCTAGGAAATTATTTAGGGCCCTGGGCACTCCAAGTCACAGGTCAGCCGCTAGTGACACCTCCTAAGCCAGGACACTTACACCGGACCCTTGGAGCGGCGGCGCGCCTCGCAGGATATTTATGGTTGAGAAGAGCTGCTTGAACATCTCGGATTGGCTGTCCGGAAAGTCAGAGGCCGTGGGGAAAGGAAGGGAGAAACGCCCGAAGGGTTGAGAAACTTTAGAGACGTGACCTGAAAATGGGGAAAGCGGCCTGGCCAAACCGCAGCGTGACCAGTTGCTTTCTGCCAGTTGCTGTTTAAGCGCCATGGGCACCCGTGGGCGTGTCATGTCTGTCACAGCCTTTAATTTGTTCGGGTTTCTTGTTGGTCATCGCCGCGCCCCGTAATATGCAGCAATGTGCCAGCCAGTATGATAAGTTGCGGCTCACATCAGGAAAGAAAGGAGCAGGTCTCCAAGACGACACCTGCCTCGCTCGCCCTGCTGGCCTGAGACAAAACGGCAGGGCCCAACATGCACTGGAGGCCGGGCTATACCCAGCTCATTGGTACGCGGCCGCCCACGTCCTCGTTCTGCAGCAGTCGAATACCGATGCAAACCATGTGTACAGGCATGTATGCCAGCGAGCAAATTGCATGGTGCACAAACAAATGCAAAAAAGGGAGAATGGAAGTGTGGTTATCAGCCTCGCCTACTTCGTACAGAGCCGTATCCGCCTTTTCCTGCTGCGACTGCCTTTCCACTTCGGCTTTTAGTTGCAAAATCGACGAGGAAATGGGAACAGAGTCCAAGAACGACCGTCTGACGGCCGCGACCTCTTCGCACGAAGCTCTAGCGTCTTTCCGTCATACTCTAAAGCTTACAAAGTAGGCCCCTACGCCGTACTCCGTATTCGTACTGTACTCAGTATGATGCACGTCTTTGGAGCGCCCTTCTTCCATATGTCCAGACAGCCTTCCAGTCCCAGCGCCCCAGCTCCCCTCTCTGCAAGGAAGGCTTGTTTTTTCGCTTGGGAACGAGCTAGGCCTGGGCCACTAACACGTCTTGGAGACGATCCAGCTTGCGTATCGCAAATCTGGCCAGCTCACTATTTCATCTCGGCGGTTCGCTGTCTTGGCTGTCGACTGTTCCCCCTTTCTTGTCCTCCCTTTCCTTCCTGTCCTCATATTGTTCTCGAGTTCTTGCAGCATTTTTGCTTATATTGTTTCGTTGCCCGACACAATTGCCGTGGGACTTGTTGTCGACACAGACGACCGAGTCATCAGACCCTAGGGACACACAGTGAAAAGGACGCACGGCCTGGGCATTACGAAACCATTACTCCGTTCCTGTTGTTCCTTCTATCTTCTCTCCAACGACCAGGCGAGCAGCACCTTCCTCCCTCTTCAACTAATGAAAGGCAAGAGCGACTGGCCTTGGCAAGACTTTTACTTTTAATCGACTTCTCCCGAGCGAAATCGATCTCGACAGCTCTCGTTTCTTCTTACACTCTCTTTGCTATTTTTCGCCATCCAGCCAAGTTGGCATCCAGTCCGCCACATCGATTCCGACGCTGTCTCCCGATCTGTCACCTGCGCGCCGACCTGCCAACCTTCCTTTTCGACAAATATTTTTCTTGGCCTTCTTTTCGGATCGTTTCTTTCTTGCACAGATAAATACTGTAATTTCTCGCCATTGATTTCAACAACTTTTGGTTTTGGACAGGTCTTTATCAGGCCGTCTCGCTCCTTTCCGTCGTTCTCTTTGTTCGGTTAACGATCGCGGTTCAGCCTCACCCGGTCGTTTTTCTGCTTTCGCCATCCGAACTTAGCCGCTTCCAAGACAGCCTTGTTCAATGCAAACCCACTTTGGCACCGGCTTTCGAAACCACTTTCCTGGAACGCTCGACCCTCGTTGCGAACTTGAGCGCGAAACAGACAACGACGCACCTTTTTGGCTCAAATCTGCGACATTTGACTAGTTTTCTCTTCTTGACACCCTCTCCGACATCGACACGCGACCTGTCACACGCGCGCGACCGGCAGGCACATTGTATTTGCCTTCTTGGAATCGAATCTAGCTCCCCTCCTCCGCAATATCGCCATTTTGGGTTAAGCATTTCCTTGCTAAAAAAACTTCCCCTTCCCGACCCGACCCCGACCCTGCGCGACGCCCTGCAACCTGCACCCTGTGCCTGTTCGTGCCTGTTCGTGCCTGCGCAATCGACACCCTTTCTTCACGCGACCAAAATCGGTCCACTCGGCCGCCGCAATCGACGACCACATCGCACAACCGGTGCTTCGTTTCGACCTGCCGGTGAAAGAGACTTTGTTAGTGAAGCTTCACACGCGTCTACCACATTAATTGGCCCATTTGCAAAGGGGTTTTCACACTGGGCATCCCGCCCGTTGTTTCGCAGTTCCTAGACACATACAATGGCGACCGTACGTCAATCCTCTCCCCGACTTTCCTCCGTCTTGCAGCACCGGCGCCAAAGCCAAAGCGAGGGTCTGGATAGCTCATTGTTGGATCTGTCCGTCCCCCATGGGCCTGTGGGCGCAATTTTGCTAACAAGGCCTTTTTAGGACGACATAATAAAACGGAAACCGGTCGTGGGGACCGACATCCTCACGCAGACTCGCCGTTTCCTCTCGGACCCTGTCGTGGCCGCCTTTTGCGGCGGCGGCGTGGCCGGTGCCGTCTCCCGCACAGTCGTTTCCCCACTCGAGCGCCTCAAGATCCTGTTCCAGATCCAGAGCGTGGGCCGTACCGAATACCAGATGCCGGTAGCGCAGGCGCTGAAGAAGATGTGGGTGGAGGAGGGCTGGCGCGGCTTTATGCGCGGCAACGGCACCAACTGCATCCGCATTGTTCCCTACTCGGCTGTGCAGTTTGGCAGCTACAACCTCTACAAGACTGTAGGTTACTATTTCCCGCGAGCCCGTATAAATGGCAAGCTGACATTCTCCTTCTTAGCACTTCTTCGAGTCGTATCCCGGCGCCGACTTGTCCTCGTTAGCGCGCCTGACTTGCGGTGGTATTGCCGGCATTACCTCGGTCGTCTTCACATACCCCCTCGACATTGTGCGGACACGCCTCTCGATCCAGACAGCCTCGTTCGCCGACCTGCGCAACCGGACAGGAAAGATGCCGGGCATGTGGGAGACGTTGCTGTTGATGTACAAGAACGAGGGCGGCTTTATGGCGCTGTACCGCGGCATCATCCCAACTGTGGCCGGTGTGGCCCCATACGTCGGTCTGAACTTTATGACGTATGAGGCGGTCCGGCAATACTTTACAAAAGACGGCGAGAAGAACCCCTCGGCGATGCGGAAACTGGCCGCCGGTGCCATATCCGGTGCCGTGGCACAAACCTGCACATATCCTTTGTACGTTTGGACTCTGCACATCTTGACATCCTTCTGTTTGCTAATTCTTTCCTAGTGACGTCCTGCGACGCCGGTTCCAGATCAACACAATGTCGGGCATGGGCTACCAGTACAAGTCATTAACGGACGCGATCCGTGTAATTATCAAGCAAGAGGGCATCAAAGGCTTGTACAAGGGCATTGTCCCCAACCTGCTCAAGGTGGCTCCGAGCATGGCTGCCAATTGGCTGAGTTTCGAGTTGTCTCGCGACTTTCTCTTGGGCTTGCGTGATGAGTCTGAAGAAGAGGCCGCCTTATAACCAAGTACATATTGGCTTCGATTGGCTGTTTGGTTCACTCTTTTTCTTTTCCCGCGTATGGTTGCTTTTTTTCCCTTCGTTTTATCGAGAGACAGCGAGAGAGCATCATTTGCAATTATTTTTAGACCTTAGATGTCCGTCACGATACTTTTCTTTCCTTCTTACACTTCTCCTTCACCACGTCGTTATGTTCTCTATTCAGCTTTGCAGCCTGCTCGTCTTTGGCTTTTTCAAACGAGGCTTGGCTTTGTATTGATTACAGCTCATAGAGGATAGTTGCAGCGACACCAATACACTGGACGTCGGCAGCACACAAGACGACAGGAAATACGACAAAATGGGTTGGACACGCCTCCCAAGCACCAGACGGGCGGCGACTTTCTTTGATTTTGTATAGATACACTGCAATTCTAGGCAATGGGGGGCGTTTTTGCTTCCTTTTAGGTTTTGGACTGGGCTTTGGGACTGGTTTGCATGGAGGCAGCGCTCTTATACTTGATTCTTGATACATAACTCTTACGCAACATGCACTGAAAGCTCAAAACCAAGAGATGTCAACCTGGCATCTGGCATTCCCATCTTGCGAGGTTCTTCTGGTGTTGTTGTGACTTGTGGTTGTTAGTGAGATGGAATTCGGTCAACGTGTTTGTCATTCCTTATGTAATCATTCGAGTAGAAGCCCTGGATTTTAGGCATCATTCTGTGTTGGCGCAGATTACCCTAATTGCCGGTCTTCACCGCCCACCCACCAATGTGCACTTCTCGTAATTTAGCTTGACCGCTGCGAAAAGAAAGGCAGAAAAGGGCCAGAAAAGTTGGAGAGAAAGACCCACTTTTCAGATTCCGCTTCGAATTTTGGGCCCATTTTTGCTAATAATTTTTTTCGCACCAGTCCCCTCGCTTTTCTCTGGTCTCTTTCTTTTTTCCCTCTCCTCCCCTCCCAACCATCACGACACTGTTTTTTGTCAACCAACTTTTTTTTATCTCGACATTTTTCGGGCTACCTGGGGGTTCATTTCACACAAATCTCTTCCGAGAGTCAGCTATTACGATGGGTACGTGAGAGAGCAAGCTTTCTGTCTTGTCCTTCTTTCTGGACGCCTTTTCGTTTTCCTGAAAATGGAAGACGGGGGTTCGAAGGATTGAGGGCAAGCAAAAAGACTTCTTTTTCTTTTCCGAGTGTGCGAGTGGAAGGGATCACAACGACATCCGTGGCCATTGGGAAAGAATCCCGAGACGAGGACGAGACTCTTACAACCTTTGCATCGAGACGAGAATCGAGAGAACACGACATCAGAGACTGGAGAGAGAGCGAGGCGGATTGAAGCCAGACATCGAGGAGCGACGCACGCACAAAGCAATGGCTGTCAGACGACAGAGGGGGCTGTATGGGAGGCATTGGTGGCAATGGGTCTTGATCTGGGTTGTCTCTTCCTGTCCGTGACACGATAGGTTGAGATGTAATTCAGACGAGAAGCTCGCCGCCGCCTTGCCGTCTATCGCCTTTTTTGTTGCTTGCCGAGCTGTTGCATTGTTCAGTCGCTGCTGGATCTTCGAGCTACCCTGCTCTTGACGACGCCTCTACCGCTCGTTGATCGAATTCTCGTCTCGCTTGTGGGAGTTTTTCGTCTCGTTTTTCGACCCTTTGGCTACTTTTGTCCGGCTCCCTTCTGCGAACCATTGGCGGCTGGATTTGCGGCGTCCAGATGTGCTCGACTTGGGGATGAGAAACGTTTCGCGTTTTCTTTCTATATTCCTTCCTCCGGGGAGGGATTGGGCACCTTTCTTGATCTGTTCTCGTTCCGGAATGGCTCTTCTTGTCGTCCTCTTGTAAAACAGAGTGAGGCAAGATGGCTTGAGAAGGAACCGAGGCAGTCGAAAACAGCCCGGAAAGAAGGCAGCATGGAAACTTTATCTCGTTGCTCTCCTTGTCAGGCCGTCTGGGGGCTGCTTGCTCTGGCCTGCCGTTCACAAAAATCTCGTTTTTGTTTTGAGCATACCAAAGAACCATAGGGCTGACTGGGAGGAATTTTCTTTTCGTTTTTGTAGGTATCGATCTCAAGCACCACCACGTGCGGAACACGCACCGTTCCGCCCCCAAGAGCGACAACGTCTACCTGAAGTTGCTCGTGAAGCTTTACCGCTTCCTGGCTCGTGAGTGACCACCACCTACCTCCCTCAAACACTGTTTGGATTTTGTTTACATACTAACCAAACAAGGCCGTACCGATGCTTCCTTCAACAAGGTCATCCTGCGCCGCCTCTTTATGTCGCGCATCAACCGCCCTCCCGTCTCTCTGTCGCGCATCGCTGCCAACACCCGCAACGGTGACAGCGCCAAGAAGACCGTTGTCGTTGTCGGCACCGTCACCGACGACAACCGCCTGCTGACCGTCCCCAAGGTCCAGGTCGCTGCCCTGCGCTTCACCGCCACGGCCCGCGCCCGCCTGACCGCTGCTGGCGGCCGTGCCCTCACTCTGGACCAGCTTGCTCTGGAGAAGCCCACGGGTGCCAACACCCTGCTCCTGCGCGGCCCCAAGAAGGCCCGTGAGGCCGTCAAGCACTTCGGCTTCGGTCCCCACAAGCACAAGAAGCCCTACGTCGCCTCCAAGGGCCGCAAGTTCGAGCGTGCCCGTGGTCGCCGGCGGTCTCGCGGTTTCAAGGTCTAAATGGAGAGAACAAATTATGGGAGAGGAAAGCGGCATGCTGCGGTGTGTTGCTTTCTTTTTGCCTTATTTTTTTTTCTTTCTGTTGGACTTTGTTGCGTTGTTCTGGAGAGATGCCCCTTTCGTCTGTTTGGTTTGTATTTGTTTCTTTGCCTTCGCCTTGGCGCGAGAGCTCAGGAGTTGTGCTTGCCGAACAGCTTCCAACGTCATGAAAAAGATGGAAGGATCGGAGTGTCGCCGAGGGGAGTGGAGGGGGATTTTAAAAATAAAAAAGCCTTTTGTCCTTTTCGAAAACGGATTGTTTGTGATTCCTATTCCAGGCTCAATGGTTTCAGGCGCCATGGGAAGGCAGGGCCAGGGTGTTTCTTCATACTACCTCATTTGCAGAAACGTTTCTTTCTATTTACGAAATGCCAAAAAAATCGAATAAGATCAAGGTCCATGTAAATCAAGTGAAGTCGAGTATAGTTGAGAAGCAGGAATGTGTGGTATATGAACGCCTCTACGGTCCCTCCTTCGTCGTCATATTGTTACAATGGATGTGGTGCATTGGAGTTGCAAGAACAATGCGGTCACATATCCTTGATGTCGTCCCATGTGACTTCCTTTTTCCTCCGCAGTGCCACAAAGAAGGACTCTTTTGATTCCTACAGGCAGTCAGTCAGTGACGACTCGCCATACAAATTCACAAGTGACAAGCAATACGTTTCACTCACACTTCTTGAAGACTCCGGCTTCTCCCGGACGACTTTGTAAAACATCTTCTTGAGGCGGTTCTCGAGAGCCTTGTCCTCGCCGCCCTGGTAAAATTTGCACACAAAGTGCCCGCCAGGCCGCAACGTGTCGCTCGCAAACTCAAGGGCGGCGAGACAGAGGTCCATGCTGCCGGCATGGTCGCGGAAGGGGTTGCCGCTCGTGTTCATCATCCTGTTGTAAGGGTTACTCAGCGTGTTCAGCCAAAAGCCATAAGTCTGGGGCCAGGGCTCTGACATGTCGCTCAGCACCACGTCGACCATGCGGCCGGCGCGGGCGTTTGCCGATGCTTTCGGCGCGTTTGAGGCTTCTCCGTCGGGGGAGGCCCTGGGGGTGGCCGAAGCCTGGCGCTCCATTTCGAGATAGCTCGGCCGGTCCACGACTACGTCGGCTGTGGCTGGCCCTTCTTGCGAGGAAGCAAGCGTAGGCTCGCCTTCGAGCTCGGCATTGTCGAAATCAGCCTCGGTCTCGATGTCGGCATCGTTGCCGTTCTCGGGGCCAACAGCGGCCGTTGTACTCGCCGGCGATTGCAGCGTTTTTTCTACGTTGGACGGCGCCGGTGTCCTGGCGAGAAAGTCCTTGACCATTTGTCGCACTGTCGGCGCCAAAAAGTTTCCTTGGATTGTCGATACACCCCGCGGCGGTTGTGCCGGGATCAGGTCAATGCCGAGCACGCGGCCGGCCGGTTTTGTGCGTTCCACGGCCACCTGCGACCAACTTCCTGGAGCATAGCCCTACATAATTAGCGGTCTCTGGCAGGGTCGGGGAAGAAAGATGAAGTCAATTTGAAACCGTGTGAATGCGTACCAAGTCCACGATTGTCTGTCCTGGTTTGAACAGACGGTACTTTGAGTCCATCTCGAGCAACTTGAAAGCAGCACGGCTTTTCAGCCCGCGCACTTTGGCCTCACGCGCATACTGGTCCTTGCCCTGGCGCGCCTTCCAGCGCGTGTTTCCACCACCGGCAGGGACCGTAGTCGTTGTTGAAAAGAATCGCCCTGTGCATCGCTGGCAGGCTTCTAAAACAGCTGGCCTGTTCGTTGGGACGGCTCTTGTGCCTGTTGTCAAGGCGATGCAAGTTGTCAGCGCCGCTCTCGTTGCCCCAGCCGGCCGGCCGAGGCTCCGCAGGGACGCCAGCATGGGACACAGGTAGCAGAATGTCGCCAAAGCTCTAGAAGGCGCTCCGGTGTTGGGTGTACGTGGTTTCAATGCCGTCGTGGTCCACGCATGGTTGTTGAACTATCATCAATCCTGACAAAGCCTCAACATTAAAATTTCACTGGTGAACGTGCAGTTGACATCCATTAAAAACGGGCGCTAGAGTCGTGCTGTTGGGCGGTGTGGTCCACTCCGGCAGGTACGCTGAAGATCGCCCCTGTGTGCCGCGTCGCACCTTCCTCACAAAATGGGCCCACAAAATAAGGCTCTCATTCTACAGACTTTCAATATCAGACCGGCTGACAGAAGTTGGACATTGTTTATTGTTCGACAAGTTTGCAATGGCTTGTTTCTCAATCGGAAAGATGGCCACTGGGAAAATACTCGGTTTGTCAACCGCAGCCTTTTCAACCCGATCAAACCATAGGAGCTCTTCTGACGTCACTCTTGCTTTCACAATAGACGGCCGCTCCAGAGTTGCCTGTATGCAGTCTCGCTTGCTCAACGACACTTTCTTTATGATAGATATGCTATCCTTTTATGGAACACACAATTGATATGCCTATTAGACAGCGCCGTCATTGCATTCGTCTGTAGATTACTATTCAGGTGTGTTGTCGGCAGTCGAGGCTTTTGCCAGAGGATAGCCCAGCCTATGAGGAAGGTGCGGCCTGCATTCGTCCGTCCCGACGGAGCGTCGCAGAACAGTGGAAGGAACGACCATCCGATTGGCAACCAAACCACTCTACGCTCGCTCCTTCCTCGCGCACTCCAGACACGGTGACTGGCTCCAGTCCCTTAGTCATCTGGAAGCATCCCCAATTTCGTCTCTTCTCCCGCAGCTCTCCTTTTCTTGCTCTGTTTCGATCGGAAATTCCTTTGCCTGTCAAACGGCGAACGCGACACTGAAAACCGGCAGAATGCAACCCTCCTTTAGCATGTGCTTTCGACAGCCTTGCAATTGCACACACCAAGCCGAAAATGGTGGGCTCACAATCGACTTGAAGTCGACGACGTCCGTTGGATTCGGATCATCTACCAAGGCTGTCAGTTTGTCTTTTTTGTTTTTCTTTTCTGGTTGTGTAGGTAGCTTTGTTTCCATGCCGGTCAATTTCGTTGTGCTTCGTTTTCCCATCTAGAATTGTTGAGTTGCTGAGCTGAAAGCACATGATGCGCCAAACGGAGTCGGCCAGTTTCGACTACTGGCGATGGTGTCGCGGCGAGTCTGTTGGCCGAGTCTGGCCTGACGTCAACGGTTGGCATCGTTTGCGTTGGCTTAGTTTTTTGCATTTTGTTCGGCCTTTTGGGTCTGCACTACCATGGACTATCTCCCAAGGTTGAGGCACCTTCTATAAAAGAGTCGTTTCGGGACGTTCTCGAAATATTGGGAAGAGTTTCTCATCATCACCGTCATTTCCCATTTTGAGACATCCACAGCATTGAACCACAACATCCACATATCGTCATCACTGAATCCCCACACTTCTGTGCACTTTACAGCACAACACTCATACGCCTACCGTCCACCGCAATGGCTTCTACGGGACTTATGCGACCATCTATGATGGCTCAAAACATCTTGATACCGGCACCAAAATTCACCGAAAAGAACCTTTCCGACCTCGCTGGCAAGGTCTACTTTATCACCGGTGCCAATGCCGGTGTTGGCAAGGAGCTTACGCGCATTCTGTACACCCAAAACGCCACCGTCTTCATGGCCTGCCGGACCCAGTCCAAGTGTGAAAAGGCCGTGGAAGAGATCAAAGCCGCCGCTCCATCGTCGACCGGTGCTCTGCACTTTGTCCAGATCGACCTCGGCGACCTGCGCACCATCAAGCCTGCTGCCGAATCGTTCCTTGCCAAGGCCAAGCGCCTCGACGTGCTCTTCAACAACGCCGGCGTCATGCTGCCGCCCAACGAGAAGAAGTCCACTGCTCAGGGCTTCGATCTGCAGCTGGGCACCAACACCGTCGCGCCCTTCTTGCTGACGCAGCTCCTGACGCCCCTCCTCCGGGCGACGGCCAAGGAAGAGAAGGCTGCCGGCAACTCCAACAGTGTCCGCGTCGTTTGGGTCGCATCCATGGCTGCTGAATTGTACTCGGGCAAGAACGGTGTGGACATGGACAACCTGCCCATGGGGCAAAAGACCTACACCAACCCCGTGGCCGATCCTCTCGAGCTCTATGGCAACAGCAAGGCCGGCACCTACCTGCACAGCGTCGAGTATGCACGCCGCCACAAGGCCGACGGCATCGTCTCTGTGGCTGCCAACCCGGGCAACCTGGATTCGGATCTGTACCGCAGCGTTGGCGGCCGTCAAGCGGAGAAGCCTGCCCAGCAAGAGCAGGAAGTTGGTCTTGGCTGGTTCCAGCGTGTGGGTCTCAAGGTGTTTCGCAATCTCTTCCTGCACCCGCCCGTCTACGGTGCCTACACGGAGCTTTTCGCGGGTCTGTCGCCCGATGTGACAATGGACAAGTCTGGTTCGTGGATTGGCCCCTGGGGCCGCTTCTTCAACATTCGTTGCGACGTGGCACGCAACGGCACGCCCAACTCGGAGGGCGGTCTGGGCGGTGCTGAGAAGTTCTGGGACTGGACCGTCGACCACGTCAAGGAGTTTGAGTAATTGGAGTTTGGTTGAGTTGATTTGTTGTCTGTTCTCTTTCCCACGTTTACATCATAGTTTGTGCATCCTCCGTATTCTCGTATTGATATCCTCATATAGACTTAATTATCACGACTTGACTGCATACTGCATCATTGGACTTCATCTCGATTCAATAATCAAAGACTGCTGCTCATTCCCAACTCAACTCATAATCGTACACGCTAAGCCATCTCTACCCGGTAATAGTCCAGACGAAATACAAAAAAGAAAACCAGATCCAAACGCCATCCCAATGCAATGAAAAAAAGACAAGCCTAAAAAAGCACAGAACACATCATACAGCATATATTACCGCCTCTGCCAACATCCAAAACACCAGCCGCTTACGCGAGGAAACTAGCATTCACGCCGCGACGGTCACGTTTTAGTGGTGAGAAGCCTCCGCCACCGACACCACCGCCAAACGCATTCCGCGTGCCACCCAGCATTGTCCGCTTGCCAGCACCGGTCTTCATCACCCGCTTCACACCGGCACCGCCAGCTGGAGCTGCCGCAGCTGAGACGGCAGGCTTCGGTGGCCGTGCAAGCGCACCATCCTCTCTCATGCCATCGCCATCGTCTTCATCAAACACCGTCTTGCTGCTGGCGCCGAGAATCTTGCGTCTTTTCTTCTTGGGCTCTGCTTCAGACGGAACCTTGGCAACAACAGACGCCACACTCTTCTTAGCCTTCATTGCTACAGCACCAGTTGTGCTTGCTGCTGCTACTGCTGCTACTACTGCTGCTGCTGCTGGCGGTGGCCGGTTCTCCTGCTCAACTGCAACAGGCTCCTCAACAACGGCCTCCTTTGCCTTGGCCGCCTCTACAGGGGCCTTGTTGAACGGTGCCTCATCGGCAGGAACAGGCTTGCTCTCAAGTGGTGCCTGGTGCACCTTCATGTTCTTCTTAGAAATCGGTGCGTCAGCCAGGACCCTCTCCTTGGGGGGCCGGCCACGCCGCTTGGCGCCAGCATCCGCGCTCTGTGCTGCTGCTGCTTTCACTGCAGTTCCAACAGAAAAAGACTCGGAGATGTCGACCGAAGAGAGTGTGGCGCTGGCAGAGACACGGCGGCCCATAATTGAGTCTTCAGGCAGCTCGCTGTCTTCGCCAGGGAGTGTTGAATCGGCCATCATAGACTCGACGGTCGATGTTGACTTTTCAGCACCAGACTTCTCGGCGTTCAATGCCTTCGACTTGTCTGCGGCGGCCGCCGGAGCAGCGGCAGCAAGGGTCGCATCGGCAGATTCGTCCATGGGGTTGGTCGTCTTGTTGAGGAAGGGCGTGATGGAGAAAGTTGACTTTTGCACGGCAGCCGCGTCGAGCCCCCGCTTCTTAAGCGGACGCTTCGTGCGGCCTTCGTTGCCAATGCCAGGAGTCTGTAGGATCAGCTCCGGGCCGCTGGGCTCTTCCGCGCGGCGCTTCTTCTGTCCTTTGGTCTGGACCTTTGTTGTGATTGTGCCTGCGGCCGTTGCAACAGTCTTCAGTTTCTTGACGCCTTCTTTGGCTGTGCCAGAAGTAGCAAGGTTTGCTGGCTTGTCTTGGGCCGCCGCCAGTTCAGCACGGGCGCCCTTGAGCTCCTCGCGCACCTCTCGTAACTTGGATTTGAGATCGCCAACACGCAGCTCGAAAACATCGATTTGGCCACGCGCCTCGGCCAGCTCCATTTCCAGAGCCTTCTTGGCGCGCAGGGCTTCCTTCTTCTCGTCTTCAACCGCCTTGGCGATCTTGTCCGCGTCGGCGGCGCGGGCCTCTTCCTGCTCCCGTTGCATTTTCTCCCGTGCCCGCTTCTCGGCGACTAGTGTTTTTTCGAGGCCTTGAATCTGCCGCCGGAGTTCCTCCTCGACTTCGTTGTCGTCGTTTGCCGTCTGCTGGCGCTGGGCGGCGGCAGCGGCGGCGCGTTGTGCAGCGCGCTTTTCGTTAGCAAGCTCCACCTCGAGCGCGTTCAGTTGCCGCTCGAGTGCCAGCTTCTCGGACAGAACGTCCTTTTGATGTGCCAACTGTGATCGTAGGTGTTCGATTTCGGGTTTCAACACGGCGATCTCACGGGACAGCGCCAGCTTTTCCGTCAGCACCTTGGTCGAATCGCTCGTCGCGCTGCTGAGAGACATCACCTCCGTCCGGAGTGCCGTATGTTCGCGAGCCTGGGCCCGCAGTTGGTTGTCCTGTTCGCGGCATTTGTGGTTGAGGCCGTCGAGCCGGCGTTGTGCGTCGTCGTACTGCAATGTGAGGGACCCGACGCGGTCGCCGAGCGACGACACCTGGTCCTTCAGCCGCCCGTTCTCGTCCTGAAGGAGGACCACCTGTACCCGGTGCCGCCGTACGTCGTCGTCCTTGACTATGAGACCTTCCTGGTGCCGGGCTTCGAGGTATTTGAGGCCGAGCTCGTGGCTCGTGGCGGATCTCTGCGGTCTGTCAGCGGTCGCGTTTCTGCCTCGCCCTTCCTGTGTTCTCCAACACATCGTTAGGTGAAGAAGCGTACCTTGTCAATATCCATGGCTGTTACTTTCGGCTCGTGTCAACAGCACAAGAAAATGCAAAAGAAAGTCGCGGCGAGAACAACAATTGACACGAAAGAGAAGAGAAAGAAGAAGGATCAAGAAAAGATGCAATTCCCGTTAACGAATGCTCAATGGCTCAATATGTGTCGTCCAATATGGGGTTCTGATCGATAAGAAAGAAGCCTGTCGTCGAAATGTCGAAAAGGCAAACTGCGTCCATAGCAACGGGGTAGAGACAAGAGGAGACGGGCAGAGGGGGGGAGGAGAGGGATGGGTGAGAGAGAGTTGGACAGTGCGTGTCTTCCAGGGTGGGCCAATGTTTTGGTTGCTTTGGTTGTTTACTTTCGGTCCGTAAGTAGACTAGCGTCTCTATTATGTCAGCGGCGTGCCACACGCCACAGTTTGTCTCTGCCTCCTGCCAAGGATGACGCAGGGGAAAGAGCACCGGATCGGCGCTAAGATGGTCCGCGACTGAGAAACAGCTTGCGCAGTCGTTAGAGAGCGTGGGGCAGTTCATGGCCAATCAGAGGCTCCAGACAGCTTAAGGCGTACGTGGTTACAGGGCCGCGCTTTGCTGCAGGAAGGTGCATGTTGTGTTGGCGTATTGGGGGTAGCACCAGTTCAGGAAAGAACAGCTTCGCATTTCGAGACACGACGGTCCCTCGAGCATCGACAACTGACAATTGCCTTTCCCCGTCGACCACCCACCGCTCCCTCGATCTGACGACTCTTCACCATCGAGGAGTACATCCATTGGAAGGGCCTCCTTTCTCGATACCAGCTAGATCGAATTGCATTCGATTGCTTCTCCTTGGCTCGACATTCTTCGAACCCGGCCTCAGCTCTTTCGGTCTCCTTGTTTTCCGATTGCGGCCTTCTTTTAATCGTTTCTCCCTTTTTATATCTCAACACAACCACAACAACCGCGACAATGCGCTGGCTTTCGCTTCTCGCATCCTCGCTGCTGTGCACGAGCGGCCTGGCCGCCAAGAAGGCCGCCGGCGACACCTTCCAGCAGTTCCACTCCAAGCAGCTCTCATCTGCCCCTGTCAAGATCGAGGACACTGCCTACCAGAAGCTCGTGGCCGGCACCCCGCGCGACTACAGTACGGCAGTCCTTCTGACAGCCATGGACGCCCGCTACGGCTGCCAGCTGTGCCGCGGGTTCCAGCCCGAGTTCGATCTGCTGGCCCGCAGCTGGACCAAGGGCGACAAGGCCGGCGAATCTCGCCTCATCTTTGCTACTCTCGACTTCAACGACGGCCGCGAGACCTTCATGTCGCTCGGCCTGCAGACGGCCCCTGTCCTGCTCTTCTTCCCGGCCACCTCCGGTCCCCACGCCGTTTCCTCGCCGGAGCCCCTTCGCTACGACTTTACAAATGGGTATGTTGAAGACAGATGGAGGACGTGGAACGAGCTACATTGACAGGTTTGCTAACATTGTTGTAGTGCCGGCCCCGCCGAGGTGGTCCACCACTGGATTTCCCGCCAGCTGCCCGACCGCCCGCACCCGCCTGTCAAGCGCCCGATCAACTGGCTCGCTTGGATCACGAGCATCACCATTCTCTTGGGTTCGGCCACTGCCCTGTTTGTTGCCTGGCCGTATGTCCTGCCGGTGATCCAGAACCGCAACATCTGGGCTGCCATCAGCCTCATCTCCATCTTGCTCTTTACCAGCGGCCACATGTTCAACCACATCCGTAAGGTCCCTTATGTGGCCGGTGATGGCCGTGGTGGTATCAGCTACTTTGCCGGTGGTTTCCAGAACCAGTTCGGTATGGAGACGCAGATTGTTGCTGCCATGTGTAGGTCAAATCCCTCTTTTCCGTCATGTTTCTCAACTTCTTTTGGACGCTAACATGTGTAGACGGTATCTTGTCGTTTGCTGCTATCTCCCTTGCGGTCAAGGTTCCCAGAATAGCAGACGAGAAGATGCAGCAGGCTGCGGCCCTCATCTGGGGCGCGGTCATCTTCTTCGTGTACAGCTTCCTGCTGAGCGTGTTCCGGATGAAGAACGGTGGTTACCCGTTCTCTCTGCCGCCGTTCCTGTAGAGAGCTGTGCATATTGGGCTGGTTGTGCGGTCGCAAGGCTGCAAAGGCGGAAGCAGTATCCTGGCACGACCGACAGCAATGCCGACAAGTGTCTGGATGAGTTGATTTGAGTTGATACCGGCTTTGGCGTGAGTAAACACGGGACGAGGCCACTGGTCTTGTCAAATTGTACAAATACACAATGCAGATGACAAAAAGGAGAGCGGAGAGGAAAATACACAAAAGAGTGCAACTGGAGCGGTCAAAAAGTACCATTGCAGTTGTCAAGAAGGAAGCTGTCGAGAAAGCGGCCGTTTGATTTGGTTTGGCTTTCATCAATTGGGGCGAATCTGTTTTTATTTTTATTTTCAACTATTTTGCAATGTCAATACGATTTTCGTTTTGTTTTCAAATATCTCTTTCTGATTCTGAAATGATCCGGCCTTGCCAAATGTGAAAGGCAAGCACTACAGAATCCGGCAGCCTCGATGTAACTCCACGAAGGACCCGGTCGATATGGCCAGCCACAAAGATAAGAGTGGATGCTGCGTGTTTTCCTTCTTTATCCACGAAACGCTGCTCGGCGCCCAGTCCAAAACAGAGACGCGCAGATGGCCAAGAAAGCTTCTGTCTGAGGCTCGTCCGAGCTGTTGAGGTTGAACAATTGTGAATAGAGCATGGGCTAGGACTCGCAGGGCATATTCATACAATAAAATATAGACTTTAGTCCGTATTCTTTATGTCTTTCCTCACACTTTCCATGCCTATGTTTATTCCTTTTATCTCCCCCATTGTACCTGCCCTTTTCGCTTCATGTTTCCTCTTTCCTCTTTTGGACCGGGACTTCCAGAGCCCTTCCATCTCTTCAGCCGCCTTTTCCCAACGTCCCTTTTCCGGCAGTGTCCTTATGAGCCGGCATAGCATGGTGTCTGCCGGCTGAGGTGTCTTTTACTTCTCGCTTGCGGGCCTGCGATGGGCAGTGACCAGTAGTCTGGCTATGGCTGCTTGGTTGTCCCATTTTACGGTTTTGTTTAGCCGGGCCGGTTGGGCCCAACCCGAGCGACGGCAGGGTGGTAAATAGGGGAAGGAAGAAAGTTACGGAAGGAGCAAAGGACATATCTCACAACCAGGCAAAAAAATAATAAGGAAATATAATATGAAGCAAAAAAAATCGAAATAAAGAATGAAGAAAACAAACAGCCAGATGGCAACATTATAAGGCTCATTTTGCCGTTCGTGACTTTTGTACAGGCTAAACATGCTGCCCGTCAGGAACCAGTTAAAGGCGCATAGGTTCTATGAAAATGAGGTGTGTCAAAAGTGGGAATAAGAGATGCCTGAATAGTACGTGAGAGCCAGGGGGTAAAGCTGGATAAACAGATAAACACCCTGGAAAGCTTCTATAACGCAGTGTATGGCCATTGGCCACCACATGGAAGCACAAACAAAATTGTCCTGAACATCCCTTTATGTCGTTCAAGGGTGTTTGATACATGACACATAACTTTTTGCTTGGCCGGTTACGTTGTTTAACATATATACATATGTATATCTATCTAACAATACTTAAAACAAAAAAATGAACCGCAATACTTCTTAGTTTGTTTATACAGAAATAAGAAATGGCAAGCAGCATTCAAATATGATCACTGCTCTTGGGGTTCATAGGTAAAGCCACATCTAAGTTGTACTGGCATTCCTACACAAAACACTACAAACCGAGCTCGAATAATTTTCGTCTGCCTCATTGCCCTTCATCTCTGGCATCTCTTGTCCTCACAGTCTTGGCTTGGCGCCACTATCCCACACTCTTCATATCACTTTATCTTTCTATGAACATTGAAGGCACCCAATTAAACGAGTATTGCCAGGCACGCCTGTGGAATTGGCCTATTTCTGTCCCGTCCCCGGTATTCCCCTTCTTTCTTCACTCTCCCTTGTCTTGGCGCCAGTCCTTTTGAATTTGAGATGTCCTGCAAGGGCCCGTACAGGCCTGGAAGAATGAAAAGAATGAAGACACTGCGTGGTATATGTCAGGTATGGGCGCAGACGAGATGACCAGAAATATGTCTTTTGGGGCAGCCCAGAGCCGGCCCGTCATCTTACAAGTCCTGATATCTCCTCATGTGGCAAAAAACTGGAACTTCACCCTTGCTTTATTCTTTCTCTCTCGACTGCATCCTCCGCAGTCTTCCTTCAAACAGTGTGTGCCCCGATCACGGTACCTCCTTCGCGCCCCGCATTTTGGTCAATATGCACACTCTGTCGTCCCGTCGCCGTCGATAATTTGATTGACCTCACCCTTCGTTTTGTTTGGGCGTTCCCCGTCTCGAATATATGCCTATATAGCGCCTGCTGTGGGTTGCCGCGTCGACCGTGCTCCGAGCGCACTCTCGAAAGCCCACGACCGAGCACGTTTCCTTCCACCTGTGTGTGTCTCTGTGGTATCTGTGGTCTCTGTGACATTGTTCTTACGTCCCACAGCGCGGGCCTTATTTCCTGATTGCAGTCGAGAGGGGCCGAGATCGAGGCGTGCCGGAAAAAACGGGACAGCGCCTCCAGAATGGTCTGTCCGCTTTTGAAGCATAGGCAGGCTGTCTCTTCCGTCTCGCTGAGAGCAGTCCATCGTCCGTCCCCTTTGTCTGCTCTCACTCTCGTCCCCATGGGGCATATTCTCTATGGCCATTGTGTTTGGCTCTTTCTTCCCACAGACAAGGGCCATCTCGACCTGTATAAAATTCCCGGCTCCGGCCACCCTTGAGCCTCCAGTTTCTTTGCCTCTCTCCTCTGTCGTTCCTCACACCTCGACCAGCTCAGCCAATTGGCTCTCCGTGCCAGCACCTCTTTTTGAGCAACAGCCCCATCTCTTCAGCTAACCGAAACGAGACACAGACATTGAAAGGAGAAACCCGTCTTCCATTGTCAACATGAGGTTCCAGTACTCTGCCCTACTGGCGCTCGCCGCGTCGGTTTGCGCCGCGCCCCCGACTCAGTCCATCAAGGAGGTCGCTCGCCAGGCCGCGGCCGGCTGCTCGTCTGCCGTGACCATTGATGCCAGCACCAACCCCTTCAAGAAGTACGCGCTACACCCCAACACCTTCTACCGCAAGGAGGTCGAGGCTGCCGTTGCTGCCATCAGCGACTCCAGCCTGGCAGCCTCGGCTGCCAAGGTTGCCGACGTCGGTAGCTTCCTGTGGATGTAAGCTGCCCCACACCCCCGACAATTTTGTGCCCCGGTTTCTTCTAGGACACCACTGACCAACAACAGCGACACCATTGCCAACATTGCCAAGATCGAGCCCGCCATTGCTGATGTACCCTGCACCAACATCCTGGGTCTGGTCATCTACGACCTTCCCGGCCGTGATTGCGCCGCCAAGGCCTCCAACGGTGAACTGAAGGTCGGCGAGATCGACAAGTACAAGTCGCAGTACATTGACCGTAAGTCAGACATCCTTGTCCAACGCCTAAAAAGCCACTGTGAGACGGTGAGCTCGTGAGCCTGTCCGCTGACAACCCCAGCCATCGTTGCCCTGCTAAAGGCTCACCCCAACACCGCCTTTGCCCTGCTCATTGAGCCGGATTCGCTGCCCAACCTGGTCACAAACTCGGACCTGACCACGTGCAAGAACAGCGCCTCGGGCTACGAGGAAGGTGTCGCCTACGCCCTCAAGAGCCTGAACCTGCCCAACGTCGTTATGTACATTGACGCTGGCCACGGTGGCTGGCTCGGCTGGGACGCCAACCTGAAGCCCGGTGCCCAGGGCATTGCCAAGGTCTACAAGGCCGCTGGCAGCCCCAAGCAGGTCCGTGGTTTCTCCACCAACACGGCCGGCTGGAACGCCTGGAACCTGAGCCCCGGCGAGTTCTCGACCGCCTCCGATGCCAAGTACAACAAGTGCCAGAACGAGAAGACCTATGTCGATACTTTCGCGCCGCTGCTCAAGGCTGCTGGCATGCCCAACCACGCCATCGTTGACACTGGCCGCAACGCCGTCACGGGTCTGCGCAAGGAGTGGGGTGACTGGTGCAACGTTGCCGGCGCCGGCTTCGGTGTCCGCCCCACCGCTGACACCGGCGATGAGCTGGCCGATGCTTTCGTCTGGATCAAGCCCGGCGGAGAGTCCGACGGTACCAGCGACAGCAGCGCCACTCGCTACGACTCCTTCTGCGGTAAGGACGACGCCTTCAAGCCCTCTCCCGAGGCTGGTACCTGGAACCAGGCCTACTTCGAGGCTCTCGTCAAGAACGCCAAGCCGGCCTTCTAGGCACGTCGCGAAGTGGCAAAGGCGAATGCGGGTGTTGATGCTGAAATATGTGAGACGTCTGTATCTTTTACGATTTGAGCAGAGACACAGTGTTGCTTGGTGAGAGCCGGAGGCTGCTGGGGACAAAAAATTGTGTAAAAAGAATGTGGTGTTCCGAGAGGGACAAAAGTAGAGTAGAGCCTCTTCACTTTCGCCAAGCGACAAGCACCAAATAATGACAAAATATAAAGCAAACAAAACCAGAACCAAATCGTAAAATATCAGAAATAGAGCGAGAGAGCAAGAATGCACTTCTCCGATTTTTTTTTCTTTTTCTATTCGAAATGCAACGATCAGATTAAGCAACAAAGAGGGCCAGGTTTAGACCCGAGTCTGCTTCCCCGCAAACACGGCAGACATAGGACCTTTCGTTTCGTGGATTGGTGTAAAATCTGCGTTCGAGATGCTTTGTGCGGTACAGCCGCTGTGATCCGCCGGCGGTTCTGAATCTCTGTATAATGACGGGAATGAAGAACGTAGCCGAGGTCTGGCACGAAGTAGCACTTGTTGACTGAATCGACTGTAGTCGAGCCAGTCAACAGGTGAATAGACCGAGTCTGGGATACGTTTCTCCCGAGCTTGATGGGACATTGCTCAGAACAACATGACACACAAGTTGAAAAGTCACGCTTCAATTACCGAGGGTCGAGTGCTTCGGGGCCAAAGGACAATGGCAGCAGCTACACAGAGTCAGTAAGGCAGCACATGCATCATCGCACAGGCGCATTATGGACCACATACCGTCTCCAGCTTGATGCCAATGTAGTGCCCGTCCTTGGAGAACATGAGCACCGGCATATCGAGGCTGCAAAACTCACGAATGCTGTTTCTGTTAGTAAAACCATATTTTCTTTCTCCTGCAAGACACACCACCGAGATTTGGCGGGTCAAACTCACAATTGTCGGCACATGCCACATGGCGAGCTCGGAATACCTGCCGGCGCAGCCGCTGCCAGCACCGCAATCGCCTTAAAGTCACGGTGGCCCTCGAACACAGCCCGGCCCAGAGCCACACGCTCGGCGCACGTTCCCACTGGGTACGATGCGTTCTCGACATTGGCGCCCAGAATGTACCGGCTGTGGCTGCCACCACCAGAGCCGGGCAGACCGCTGCTGGAACCTGGGCCCTGGACACCGTACTTTGTCATCACAGCTGCGCCAACGGGGAACTTGCTGTATGGGCAGTATGCGCTCTCCGCGGCTGAGGCGCTGTAGCGGTGGAGTTCACGAAATTCCTCCACCGTGATGTCAAGCTGGCGGCAAGTGGACTCGACCTGCGCAAGGTCCGTGATTGAGTGAATAGTAAGGTTCGACATGGCTGGAAATGGTAGTGATCATAGAGGTGAAGGTGATAAGAGAAGTTGTCAGAGTTTGCGGTTCAAAGGCGTGCGGTGGAGCAGCATCGAGCTCGATGTGCTCAATTTGCGGCTGTTGGCGGTCTTATATGCTTGGACGTTGGTTGTGGGCGTGGCCACCTACCGACGTCACACGCGGCAATATTTGGACTTTTGACACTTGGTCGCTTGCGCTTCTTGCAGAGCCTTGCGATTATGGAAGCAAAACGAGGGATTTTGCGGAACTGCAGGGGACGACAACCTGGTGATATGCGTCTGCTGGCTGTCGAATGTCTTTTTGTTGAACGTTCGCTTTGTCGGAAATGTATCTCTTCCTGACCCTGTTCTTTAACTCGTCAATCCTTGAAGTTCAGGGTCGCGTGGTGAGAAATGGGCGCCAGTTCCATTCCAACATTCGCCACCAAGCGCTGTTTGTCAGAATGTGTGATGTATTAATGATCGTTGTATGAGGAAAATCTGCAGAATGTGGGCATGCTCGTTGACCCTGAAAACCTCCCTATTTTCCATACAAACTCAGGCTAACTCCATTTGGTTAGTTTCCTAGGTTAATTCCTTAGGCCACCTTATATATTTTGTGGCTCCTTCCGATACACCCCCTTAAGGGGGCCTCTTTACGTAATACTTAATATATTTTAACCTTTTTAAGAGCCCGGGCGCTTCGTTTTATAATACTTTAAGGTGTATTTTTTACTTTAAATAAAGCCGTTATTATTTTAATATTTTACTTTAATTATATTTTCCGTTTATTTTTATTTTTTCGTCGTCGTTATATATTAAGAAAATTTACTTTTATTTTCCTCGAAAGTTAATAACCTCGTTTAATATAATAATTACGTTTATAACTTTTTTAAAACGTACGAAAAGGTTTTTCGTAAAAGTTTTTATAAGTTTATTAATTATTATAACTTTTATAAATATTTATTCGATTTTAAACCGACCTTTTTATACTTTTTAACGAACTTATATATTATAAATATTAATATATCGTAAACGAGTTTTTAAACGGAGGGTATCGTTCGTAATAAAGCGAATAATTTATTTATTATTTTCTTTAATAACGAAGTTATTATTGAACGTAAAGCCGAGTTAATTAAATAACCGTCGAATATAATATAACTTTTTCGTAATATATATTAAAACGAGGAGTTTTATTTTTATAAAAAAAGTAATAATAATATATTACTTAAATAACTTTTATATTATTAACGTATTAAAAAGTTTTATAATATACCTTTATATACTTACTCGGTTTTTTATATTATCGTTAAAAAACGTATATAAAGGCGTATTAAAAGTCGGTTATAATATTATTTATACCGTCGAAATATAAGTTAAAATATTAAGTTTTATATAAGTAAAGGAGTATAATTACCGTATTATTATAATCTTTTAATAATAAGTTTATATTATATTTATAAAGGCGAGTAATATAAAATACTACGTTTAACTTAATATTAATTATTATATATAAAAGTAACCCGGTAATACTTTAATATTAATATATACGAAATTACGGTATTAATTTATTAAAGTAATTAGGATAATTTATAAGGGATATAATCCTCGTTTACCGCGGGAGGAGTATAAATCGTTAATCGAAAGGTATTTTCGTATTATTTTATTAATATATTTAATTTAAAAGAGTTAGAGCCTTTTTATTTTACGGTACCGTAAAACCTTTATACTTAAAAAAAGTCGTATATTACCTAGGTCCTTTACCTTAAATATCTCTTTTAAATTAATTATTAAAGAGTTAACCGTTCTTTACTTATTTTTACGGTATAATAAAATAATATCGTCGACGTAAATAAAAACGGTAATATTATACTTTATAAATATATAAGGGTCCTCCTTAATAATATATAACTTAAAACCGTTAACTTTTTCGTAATATATTATTATTATAATAAGGGAGATTATCGGAGGTTATATAAGGCCTTCTTTAATAATTAAATTACCCTCTCTCTTTACGGTATAATAACTTTAAAGCTTAATAATAATAATATATAAGTTAATTTATTAAGGTCCGCGTTAACGAATACGTTAATAATATTAATTTACCGTAACTCTAGGTCGAATTTAATAACGATATAAAGGAAGATCCGAAGTATAAAATTATTAAGAGTCGTTACCCTCGTAAATTAATTAATTTTCTCCTCCTAGTTACTTAAAATTATTATACGTACTTTAAGCGTTAACTTTATTATACCGGTAAAATCGGTTTTATAATTATATACTTATATACTTCCGAGGATTTTATACCCTTTAATATCTTTTTCGGTAACCTCTTCGAAGGTTTTTAATTTACGGTAAAAGGTAATATATTACTTTTAAACTTATTTAAAAAGGTATCGGTCGTTATATATAAAAAGGGTTTCGTATATATACGAAGGAAGTATTAAGTCGTAATAATTTTATCGTAATACCGTTAAAAACGTCTTTATAACGGTTTTATACTCGGGTAATAATATTTCCGACTCCGTAACTTTATTAAAATAAGTATCTCCTCCCGTTAACGTACCCCGAAAAATTATAAATTTTAACGTTATTAATTTCTCTCCCGTATCGTTATTATTTTCGTTAAATAATTTATCGTTAATATTATCGTTCTTTACTTCTCGGTTTTTATTACGGTTACGGTAAACGCCGCCGGGTATACCCTTAACTTTATTAATCGCCTCCGGTATTATAAGGGCTCTTTTACGGGGGTTAACCGTAAAGGGTAACCCTTTAAAAGTTATATCGCCGGTATAATCTTCGGGATTAAGGTTATCCTTTTAAGTACTTACCTCGTTATTAATTTTTAATAAAGATTTAAGTACTTAATAACTTTATAACTTATCGTTAAAATTAAAGGTCGCGACTCTTTACTTTTAAATACCTTCCTTTCCGTTAAAAGGTAATAAATTAACGCGTAAATATAATAGTTTTATTTTAAATATATTTACGTTACGTACTTTTACGTAATTTCTTTCCTTTTCTTTTACGTATATATCGACGGTAATATTTAATTCTTTTATTAATAATTTAACGTATATAATAATTTCGCTAAACGTTTTACCTTTATTAAAAATTATATTTCTTATCGACTTTACTTTTCTTAATTTCGGGACCTAGATTTTAAAAATATTAAAGGATTTATAACTTACTAGGAAGTTAATATACGCCCTAGGTTATAATTTTCGCTTTTTATTTTAACGTTTTTAAGCCTCTCTCGTTAAAATAAATATTTTATAACCGAATACCTTTAAATAAGTAATATCGGGTACTTAACCTCGTACGGCTTCGAAAGGGGTTATATATTATAACGAACGATAGGGTAAACGGTTACTTATATATACGGTTATACTCGATAATATTAAGTTATAAGTCTTTTAAGAGTTTTATATTTATTCGTATAATACGTACTTTAATTATTATTACCCCCTTAAAACGTTTAAAAGCTTATTTTATACTTATATATACGGTATAAAGGGCTCGATAATAATACCTCTCTTTTCGACTCTTTTCGCCGTTTTTTTATTAATAATAAGCTTATTATCGACTCGAATTATTACGGTTTTATACCTTATTCGTTTTATAATATTTAAAGCCTTCTCGATTACCGTAAAAGAATTAATCTTTTTAATAAAGGTATAATATAATATATATTTTATATCGTTATAAGTAATAAAAAGGGCTCTCGTATTATTATCGTATATAATAATTATATCCGTTTAATTAATATTTAACCTTCGAAATAACTTTAACGATAACTTATCGAGCGGTAATTTACGTAATATTACTCTTTATATTTTTAAAAGGCCGTAAACGTTATATTTAATAATATTTAAACTTTTTAAACGTACGCCTTTTACCGAAATAAATAAGTAAATAATTATATTTAACCTTATATAACTTAAACGGCGATATTAAAAACGTCCCTCTTAAACTTATATATAACGCCTCTTTTACGAAAATAATATAAATATTAACCCTTTTACTTCTTTAATAATATAATATTACCCGTATTTTACCGTTTATATTATTAAAATCTTTATACGAGGGCGGCTCCCGCCGGTATCGTCGACTTTATATAACTCTCCGGTTTTACTCCTTTAAAACACCTTTTACTCTTTTAAACGACCGAGGGAAATTATTTCGACTATAAATTTTAAGTATATAATTACGTTTATTAATTTTAACGTTAAACGTACCCCGTTCGCCTTCGTTTTAATTAATTAAGTATTATAATTATATACTTTTATTACTCCGTTATTAATACGTACGTACTCCGGTATTATATATTACTCGAAAGTTTTAAAACGGTTAAGGTTATTAATAATATATACGGAAGTACCCGAATTAAATAATACTTTAAAAGGCGGTTTATTTAACGTTAAAATAATAAGTATTTCGGATATATATAATATATTAACTTTTAATATTTTTTTAAGACCCTTTAAGCTTTTTATAATAATTATAAGTTATAAGTATACCTTTTATATTAATTTACCTTTTATTTTAATAATAAAAATATTAAGTTTAACTTTAATAACGGTTACCTTTTAATAACGCTCCCGCGTAATAATAATTTTAACTTTCGCTTCGGGCGAATAATATATAAAATAATTAAGTTTTTTTCGCCGAATTATTATAAAAGTAATCTTTTAAGTTATAATTAATTCTTTCGTATAATTTATATAATACGTCGCGTTTAATTTATTACGTAATATTACGATTACGATATCTTTTACGTCCCCGTTAAAAAAAACCTCTTTATCGGCCTTTATTATACCTTTAAACTTAATTTTATTATATTAATAATAACGAAAGTAATCTTTAATCCTTCTTCTTTTTAACTTCGTCGTTTTCGCCTTCCGTACCGAAGTTAACGAATATTAATTTAAACTTTCTTTTTCGAATTAAAAAGGTAAAAGGTTTAATAAATAAAGTTTCCTTTACTCGAAAGTTTTTAATAATACCGAAGGCTTTTTCGACGTAACGAGGTATATCGTTTAAGTTTCGCGATACCTCCGTTTTTAAAGCTTTAAATTAATCGATTAACTTTATTTACTTTTACGGGAAAACGCCTTTTAAATACGATAATTAATCCGGACTTTATACTTTAAACCCGTTTTAATTAATTTACTTAATTATATATTTACGTTATAAAATAAGTTAATTATTTAACTTTTTATTTATAAATTTTATATATTTAAAGGCCTTTTAAAAAATAATTTTATACTCCGTAATAAACGAGGGCTTTATTTCGTTAAAAAAGGGTTTAATAACGTCGAATAATTTTAATACTTTTTTTTTTAATTTATCTCTCTTATAAAATATACGTTTAAGGGTATTATTAACGTAATTATTAAAAAACTCTTATATTTTTTCCGTCGCCGTATTAAACTCGCGTTCTTTTATAATATACCGATTAATTTACTTTTTTTAAAAACGTAACCTTTTAAATTAATCGTTATAAATAATACGTACTTTCGTTTAATTTTTTTCGTATACCGTTTATACGGTTTACGTATTAACTTTCGGTAACGTTAAAAAGGGCTTAAACGGTTACTTTAAATAAAATACTTTAAACGGGGTTATACCGTAATATATATTCTTCGCCTCGGAATTAATTTAAACGTTATAAATTAAATACTTTAAGTTAATATACTTTATAAGTTAAAAGTAATTAACTTTCGCTTTAACGGCTCGTTATTAATCGTAAAAGTTAAGTTTTTCGGTTAAAACCGGGATTTCCGTAATTTTAATAATCGTTATAATATTAAATTCGGCTTTTATTAATTTTAACGGTCGTAAATTAATTTTTTTTAATTATTTTATTATACGTCGCGCGTACCGGACTCGTAATTATTAAAATATATAATATATTAATAATTATTATATAAGGAAAATCTATAAAATATAAGCATACTCGTTAACCCTAAAAACCTCCCTATTTTCCATACAAACTCAGGCTAACTCCATTTGGTTGCTTTCCCAGGTTGATTCCTCAGGCCACCCTGTATATTCTGTGGCTCCTTCCGACACTGTTTCGTATAGCTTTCTTGTCCCCCCTTGCTATGCCCCGCCTGTCAGCGACGTCCTTATCTGCAGACTACAGAGCTTGCTGCTCAGTCTCTCCACCCCAATATCAACAAGTGCGACTCTGGGCCGCACTTGGCCGCACCACACCGGTGCCCGACTGAACATGCGAGCGGCACAGGTACTGGACCAGACAGCTGACCGGAGCTCGTCGCACTTTGGCTTGGGGTTGTGTAATGGATTGCTTTCGGTCTAGAATCTAGATCCTCGCGATTAGTTTCGATTGATTGATAGGGGACTGTGGGAGCACTGCATTGAGCCAGGTGCACGCTAACAACTGAACACGGCTGTCGCTGTCGCCAACGACCAAAAATCTGTGCAGGGTGGAAACTGTAGTAAGACTCTATGTAGAACATCGTCTTTGTCGATGGCAGAAGTGGGTAGAAGGGCCGTTGATTTGCCTCACTGTGATATTTACCCCTAATTAACGAAAAGAACAGCTGACAAACATTTCCCAAACCGGTGGCTGCGACCAAGGACTTACACTGCTGGAGAAACAGCGACCGACACTGCCCATCGCAGCTTCCTCAACCGGAATCATCAACCCCCTGGGCTATTTGGTTAGCGCCTTCCCAAGCTGTGCACTGAGCTCTTGACAGGTCCGTGCACGAGCTTCGATTCGGCAATGCTACCCCCTGACTTGTGCTTCACTCGACGCGACGAAGAAAATAAAAACCACAACGACCAAGACTGGCGATACAGCGACGACAACTGAACACGCGAGGACAGCGAGCCACGGAAGATAACGGCAGAAAGACGGCATATACACCGAGAACATACAAAACGCCACTTTCTGGCCTCGGGAGCTGAAATTGAGCGACGCTGCGGGCGGCTTTTCGCTCTGTAGTACTTTCTATTGGACGACGACGACGACGACAAACTATAGAGGCAGCGCTTTCGACCTCTTGACGACAAAACAAGGGCCTTTGTTACGAGCGTATCGCACAATCATCCACCATGGACCAGGCAGACATACCAGCGCTGCTCTCGCGGCTGGCGAGCGACGAGGACGCGGCGCGCAAGATGGCCGTCTTCAAGCTGCAGTCGTCGATCAACGACCCAGCCTTTGCCGACGTGTTCATCTCTTCTGGCGGTCTCATTATCCTGCGCCGTCTGATTATGGCCACGGGCGGAAATACTCTTGCATATTCTTTGCAGTCGCTCAGCCGGCTGCTCGAGGTCGACATGGGTTGGGACATTTTCGAGGGACCGGCCGCCAGCGACCTCGTTGAGCGCGTCGTGGAGTTGATTGTCACAAAACCCGCTCGTCAATATTTTGCGCGGCGCCATGAGCATTCTGGTGGCCCTCGTGAGCCACAGCCAGTCCTCTACAGCCCGTGGCATCGGTGTTGGTATTGGCGCAGGCTCGGCGTCGGCAGCTCTGCGCACAAGCCCACCTGCAAGCTTTGGTTTCCGGGCCCTGAAGCCGGCCGTCGCTGTTTACCCGCAATTCTTTGAACTCGTTATCCAGCAGCTGCAGTCGGCCGACCACGCTCTATGCGCCAACGCGCTGATGCTCGTCAACGCCCTTATTCGCGATGCTGTGTCAAACGACCCTGCCTCTGTGGCAGCAGCAGCGGCGGCGGCGGCCAACCCAGCAGCCCCAGGGCAATCACCAGCAACAAATGGAATCACAAGCTCCAAGTCGGGCAGTGGTGGTGCAGGGTCGGCGAGTGAGGACTGGTCCAAGCTCATCAAGCGGCTGCAGGACCTGGGCCTGATCAAGGCTGTCTACAACCTTATGCAGAGCTCGGCGCTGCAGGACCTGGCACACCCTCTGCTGGAGTTCCAGTCTCTCACAAAAGTGCTGCTGCGGAAATGGAAGGAGGTCCGTATTGACCTAGAGCGGTCTGAGCACCGGCGCGCGCTCAAGGGCCTGCATCTAGCCAGTGCCCCCGACCGGAACAATGTGGGTGCCAATGGAGCAGCAGCGGCGGATACAAAGGGCAGCCGGAGACACAACCCGGAGAAATGGCGGCGCTTGGGTTTTGAGACAGAAAGCCCGGCATCCGAGTTTGATTTTAGCGGTTTCCTCGGCATGATGGACCTGACGGACTATGTGCGCAAAAACGAAGACGGGTTCCAGAAGCTGCTGCTCGAGCAATCGTCATGGCCACTGAGCAGCCGGTGCCCCGTTGCCCGCGCCAGTCTGGCGGTGACCATGACGCTATATGAGCATTTTGAGGTGGACCGGTCGGATCTCGAGGATCTGAGCAAGGACTTGCAGGGCTACTACCAGAGCCTGGACGGATCCGGTGTCGACAGCAAGGATGCCGACCGCATCTTCCGCCCTCTTCTGCTACAGTGGTCGCGTCTGCACACGGCAGGCCTGCAAGCTTTCTTCCGTCTGTGGAAGGCAACAAGCGCCGAGCGGGACGACTTTGAGAAGGTGGCCGAGCTGGTGCGCATCCTGATCGAGCAGGTTGTCGGCCAGGCTGGGCGCACCAAAGACGTTGCCGAGGTTGAGGAGGAGCTGCAGGAACACGATTGTGGACGCCTGCGCGAGCTGCAGATGGCCTGCTGGAGCTTTCCTTTGAAGACCAGTGGGGCACACATCTGTACCAGGTGCGCGACGAGCTGCGCATGGAGGCGCTGCAGTTTGTCAAGGAGCAGCGCATCCGCTGCCTGTTGCAAGGATCGTGGTTCGCGCGACCGGTGCCCAAGCGCGACCGCGAACTCCTGCACCAGCAGTCTCTGTCTCAAAGCGGTCTGCAGTCACCACCACAAACGGGCCAAGCGCAGAAGCGACGGTTGTATGAGCCCAAGGCCTGGCGTTTCGTCAAGCTGTCGCACAACCGGCGGTACCTGCACTACGCCGACTTCCCTCTGCAGACGCCGCAGGACCCCGGCTTGGATGCACTCATCGAGAAGATCGACCTCAGTACCATCAGTTCCGTCGTCTCCAATGTGTCTGCGACAAACGAGGACGGTGCCAGTGAGATCAGCAGTGGAGGTGCGCTCTCTGGTGTGCGGTCTACGACGACCAAGATCACTGTCTATGCATTTGAGAGCCCCGACGAGGCGGCCATGGCCAGCGGCGGCGGCGCCAACGGCGAGTCAGGTGGCAACAATGGCGATGCCTCCACTGCGACGCGCGAAGTTGCCATCCTTACTCTGCACCCGGTCAACCACTCTCTTGCGTCTGAGTGGCTCGACGGACTGCTGATGCTGCTGAATCAGGCACCCATCACGGCCGAGACGAACAAGCTGGTCTCGCTCGTGGGCGATTACGGGCTCAAGATCCGTCTGCTCAACGTACGGCAAGAAGCCGCCTACGCAGGACCGCCTCCGGGTGCTGGTGCCGTGCCGAGCCGAGAGGGTCTGGATGACGACTATTTTTATGAGATTTGAATGGGGACAAAAAGCGTTTGTTAATTCGGGGGAAGCCTTTGATTTTTGATTTCCGTCATTTTTTTCTTAATGTTTTGTCTTCTTCGCATGTTAAATCTGTCCTCAGCGCTTCCATTTTCCTGTATGTATTTTCTTGTCTCTTGGCATTTTGGCCTTGAAATATACCCCTATCTGGTTGAGTGTTGTCTTCTTGTTCTTCGTTCTGTCGCATGCTTATTACATCCAAAAGTTGAAAGTTGATGTTGTCTTTGACTGTCTGCGAAAAAACAGTGGGGACATCTTTAATGCGCTCGGGGCATCCCGCAGCCAGCGTTGCCCCGCCCAACACCATGACTGCACATCACCTATCAGCGCTACGACATATTTCCCCAGCCACCAGCCAACCAAAACACAACACAGAATGACGTTCTTATGCGCTCGAGTCTCAGCTTGAGCGGTTTGCAATGTGCGAGAGTACTCCATACAGCATGACAAATGAATGATGCACACAAACAACAATATTGACCTGACACGCCACTCTCTAACAACACTCCTTGACGGTCATTACGGATATCCGATCGCTTTTGCGCACTCATTCACCTCACTTTCACACTTTCAGCGCCCGAGATGCCGCGAGGTGGCCGTCGCTCAGGCGGCCGCCGATCGCAACCGACGACGCCCAGGGCCGCACGTACCAGCGACCCGGCCACCCCGTCGTCGGGCCGTGGTAGCGATGGCCTTTTTGCCAATGGGCAATGGTTTTGCGACTGCAAGCCTCGGCGCCCGGCTGTGCTGCGCGAAACCCGCAAACCGGGCGCCAACAAGGGCCGCTGGTTCTACACATGCCCACAGGAACGGCGGCGGCAATGCACCTTCTTTCTATGGGAGGACTATGCCGGCGTGAGCGGTGGAGGAGCGGGTGGTGCTGCGACAGCCGGGCCTGCATCTGCACCTCGGCCGACCTATCGGACATCCATTGGACAGCGAACAACACCGCCCGCCGAGCGGCAAGACGGGCCGCCAATGACGCTGGCAGGACAGCGGTCACTACCACCACCACGACCACCACTACCACCACCGCCACCACAGACAGCGAGACAGCGACAACGCATATTCGTGACGCCGACCACCAGCGACTTTCCCGAGAACATGGCCTACGGCGGTTTCGAAAACCAGCTAGGAGCTGAAGAGAAGGAGGAGGAGGAATATGAAGACGACTTTGCGCTACCACCGACACCGACGCCTGCTCGCACAAGACGAACTAGTGAACGGACAGCTTCAGGTGCATCGCTAGACGCAACACAGGCTCCACCACCGACAGTCGAGACGCCCAACCGTCCCATCACGAGGTACTTTGGCGTGGTCAAGAAGAACGGAGACGCAGGAGACCGCGGCAAAGATGATTGTGGCAAGAATGGTGCCAGCACGAGCAAAGCGCCGCGTACCATGGCAGCCGGGCGCAATGCGTCCGACTACAGCGACAGCGAGTTTGACAGCGATATGGAACGGGCACTGGTGGCGTTGGCGGATCACAGCGAGCGGAAGACACGGCGGCGAAGCGATGCGGCGCAAAAGGAGACGGGGCCTGAGGTCAAGCAAGAGGAAGGCGTAGACGACGGTGGCAGTATGGCCATGGATATTGAAACGGCCGGGGAAAGGAGACGGCGGATCATTGTTCCCATGCGTGAGGAGGAGCAGCAGCAGCAGCAACAACAGCAGCAACAACAGCAGGAGCCAGAGACGCCAACCCGTCGTCGGCTGGGCCGCCGGCTGCTGGTAGCTTCGGACGAATGTGCAGCGAAAGAAGTGGCCGCAGAGGCAGCGATGGCTACATCAACAGCAGCGGCCCCCGCCAATTCAACGTCTTCATTTGCATCGCTCTTCGGAGGCAGCCGAAACGGCGAGCCACAGCAGCCGCTGCCCAGCTTTTCATTCACATCATCGGTCCCATCTTCACAGGCCGCCTCCCAGGCAGCATCGTCACAGGCACTATCCCAAGCCTCAGTCGACACAGAAGCTCGGACCACACCATCGTCGTCTTTCCGGGCCGAGGCTGTCGTCTCCAACACGGGAAGCGGCCAGAGGCGCAGACAGGCTGTCGACCCGTGGTACGGAGCGCCGGCACGGGACGACGGGAACGATCAGAGTGACGATAACGACCCGTTCACAACACCGTCGAAGCGAGTGCGGTTCCGGGAAAAGGTCGACGCTGCACGTACGAGCCAAGAGGCGGCAACCGCAAGCGCCCCAACGCCCACACAAGAACGGCCAGCAGGAATGGCCAAGGGGAGTTGGGCGAGCCTACGACTGCCGTGACGCGGCAGCACTGGGCTGACGACGAGGTGATGCATGTTGACGGGGAGGACGGGCCAAGTGCGAGCCAAGAGGTGGCGTCGTCACAGTGGACATCCTCACAGTCAGCATCTCAACAACCAAAGGACCATAACGTGACCTTGGCTGTATTGCAGCTATTGGCTGGGCAGCCCATTGCGCCACGTGTGCGGCAACAGGTGCGGGCGTTGCTCAACGGTGCCTTTGCTGAAGACTAAAGGTGGTGGAGCTGGCGAGTATGGTGTGGAATCAGAGAGACGATATAAAGATATAAACTGCTTTGCTGGACTTGTGGATAGTGCTGGCGTGCTGTAGGAGATGTATGGTAGAGTCCAGAATAACTAGATACCCTTTTGTTTTTGACGAGCTTCATTGCCCGTGACTGGGTGTGAAATTGGTTGCAATGCGTGAGTTAAAAAATAGAATTATAATGTTATAATGGGTATCTCTCCGGGCCATTCGCACTTCTCTTATGCGAAATATGCCAATGACATCCTTCTCTCAAGGGAGAAGAAAGAAGAAAAAAAAACGAGTATAAAAACATATACAAAACATGATGCAGTGCTCGTCCTTTCCAACATGGAAACACTGCCCGTGATGCCTTCCAGATAAACTCATAAAAAAAAGAGAAAACAATACATGAAGGAATGATGCCGTGAAGGGTATGATGCTGTAAACCCAAAAGGAGCGAATGCTGCTCTAAGAAAAAAATAAATTAGGTAACCACAAAGGAAAAATGAAGCCGTATAAGCGTGACGTTGTAGGCGACTACCATCTCGCAGTCAGCGCCTTCTAGGCGGCCTGTGCGGTAGTGGCTGCGACACCGTTCGTCTTCCTTAGAAGCTTCTCAGCGCGGCGTAGGCGGGCGTTGGTCTCGCGTTGCCGGCGCTGTTCAGCAGCCGGGTCGTTGGCGTCGTTAACGTCGTTGGCTTGGGACACGTCGTCTTCCGGGTCGTAGTCATCGTCTTCTTCGTCATCGATGTGGTCGGCACTGGGTTTCATATCACCAATGAGAGGTGCAATCTCCTTGGCCTGTGCTTGAGTGACGCTAGGCGACATCGATCCGGGCGCCTTACCACCAACAGAAGTCGTTTTGGCTGGCACCTCAACGTCCTCATCGCGGACATTGTACATGGCGGTCTGCGGGAAGAAGAGGGCGCGAGAGTCGTCGCTTTCGTCGCGTAGGCGCAGGGCGTTGAGTTCCTCCCATTGGTTCCAGGCACGCCGGGCCATGGTAGCCTTGTCGAGAACCAGAGGCGACGACGACAAAGGAGACGAGACCGGTTGTGTGGGCAGAGGCGGTGTCAAGGTGGAGGGGGTGGCAGCGAGCGTGGCGTTCGTGGTGAGTGCACCCGCGGGTGAAGAGACGCTGCGTTTGTTCTTCTTGGAAAAGACAAGGCCGCGGAAGCTTTTGAACGCCTTGCGGATGCTGTCGCCGGGCCCTTCATTTGCACGGCGGACCTTCTTGAAAACAAGCTCGTCGGCGCCATCCCTTGGGTCGGCAACCCAGACAATGGGCCGTTTCGGAGTGAGCACGAATGCGCAGTGGCCGCATCTGGAGTTTTCGTTTGCAACAGAAGAAACCTCTCCCGATGCCGAGGTTGTCGCGATCGATTCCGAGGCGGAAGTGGAGGTGGGTGCCGATGGCAGTGATGGCGGCTCGGCGGCCGTAATCAGGCTGTCGTTGGGCACTGGGCTACCGTCGGAGCAGCCGCAGTAGGCGTTTTCGCCGTGGGACGACACCTCGTTCTGCCAGTACAGGATCTGGGCAATCTTGCGGCGCTTCTTGTTGGGCTCACTGACACCGGACCATCCCTTGGTGCACAGATCGACAAAGTGGTCGAGCATTTCCGGCAGAAGCTGCCAATCTGCTGAGCCTGCTGCTAGGGATGCTGCGTCGCCGTTGGTGCTGTTGATACTGTTTGCTCCATTAACACCGCCATTGACGCCAGGATTGCTGGCGTTGCGGGCCCTCCCCGACGCTTGTTGGGCGCCGCCATCAGCGGCACCACCGCCGATTGAGACGTTTGCCGACGGCGTCACCATGGTGCTCACGAGATAGGCAATGCGGAGACAGGTCTGGTCCCAGGCGAGTGCGTGCGAATCAAGGCTTTTTGCGTCAGCGTCAGCGTCAGCGTCGATGCCGTCGATGCCGTCGTTATCGTCGTTATCGTCGTTATCGTCGTTGTCTTGGTGATCGCGGTCGAGCTCAAGCTCGTCGTTATCGAGATCTTGTTCGTTTCCAATCCCGGTCTCGTCCGTGGCACGGACCACCTGTTCGGCGGCAACGTCCGTTGTCGACGTCGTCTCGTCCTTGGGTCTGCCGCCCTCCAACGACGGCCGTCGACTAGGGCTGTCGATGCGGCTGCGGTTGCGGCTGCGGTTGCGGCTGTGACTGGAAGCACCCGTTCTTGCCGTTCTTCCGCTCCTCCGAGACCGGCTGCGTAGGCACAATTGCGGGGAAGCTAGCAGCGATTGTGGCTGCGGTGAGGGAGTGGACACGACGGCAGAGTCCTGCTGTTGATGCTGGACGCCGTCGTGCTGCTGTTGAGATGATGGATAGAGATAAAAGGGATGCCGCTGGGCAATGGGCACATGATCGGGTGCCGGGCCGTCGTTGCCGTCGTCGTGGTCGGTGCCGTTGGCGGCGTTGACGCCGTTGGTTACATGCACGTGCTCAGCCTGGCCGGTCGTGTTGAGATTGAGGGTATCGTGGGGACGGTGGGTATCAATAATGAGGGAAGGATCGAGATTATCGAGATTATCGAGGTTGTCGAAGCCGTCAATTGCGTGCACACGCGACGTCGCCGAGGGAAAGGTAGAAAGCGGTGTGAAGTTGGAGGAGGAGGTGGACCGAGTGCGCGAGGGCGTCGAGGCGTCAGACGCTTCGTAGGCGACCTGTTTCGCGGGGTTGTGGAGGCGTGGAAGGAAGGGTTGCGAGGGTGGTGAGGATGGTGGTGATGGTGGTGATGTTGTTGTTGCTGGCTGTGATTGTGACTGTGACAGCGATTTTGCGGCAGGCGGTCGAGGTCAGCGTCTTGGCCACTATTGCCATTACCGGGACTACTAGGGCGTGCAGTATGGCTGTCTTGGTGGTTGTGTTGACTCTGTTGACTCTGTTGTGCACCTGACTCTGCTAGCTTTGCATAAGGGCCACCAGGGCCAGTGGCTCTTTCCCTCTCTGGCCGTGCAGCATCGCCGCTGGCATGACTCTGCTCGCTATTAATATTATCGTTGGCGGCCAGAACAACGGCGGCCATTCCTAGCGAGGGCGCTTCTTTCCCTGCTAATGGTGCAGATGCTACAGAGGGTGGCAACTGTGGCAACTGTGGCAACCACGGCCTCTGCGTGCTGTGGGCCGCCATTTTTGGTTTCCCTTCCTTGATTTCCGTGCTCGCTGTAGCGTAGTTGGAAAGAGCGATGGGCGAAATAGCGAATGGCAGAGCGTGAGGAAAAAAGAGACTCGAGATAGGAGAGTGCGATGGTCGTTGTTGCCAAAAAGGATCGGCGGCCGGAGGGGAACACCTGCCTTTGTCTCCTTTGCAATTGATCGGCCTCTTCCTTCCCAAGTTGGACGTGGCGTCGTGGGCTCTTCGGAATTGCTGTCTTTCCTTGCCTACGCGGCCATGATTCCAAGGAGATGTGGTTGTCGGAAGCCCGGAATGCGTGGTAGATACAGGCTGAGATCAAAAGTCAGGCTCGGGCTTGTTAACCGCTTGTGGTCGACGAGATCAATGAGGTCGACGAAGTTGCTACGTCGCAAGTTTGGGTACGTTGTGTTTGTTGATGCTGGGTCGTTCTTTCGGTTTTAAGCGTGTTTTGTAGCCGCCAAATCAATAATTATGCCAGTTGCAAGGAAGGCGCGGTAATCGGCGTGCCGAACGCCAAATGACATCAGTGGCGGGTGGTGCATGAAATGGCGCTCTGGCAGTTCAGGGGCTCGCGCTGCCGTTCGGTGAGGCTGAGAGGAAGAAGGCAGCAGCGACCGGGCGTGGTGCAGAGCGAATGAGAGAGGCCACACACGGAGGTCAAAGTCGAATCAAGACAGGCAGTCGCGAGAAGGCTAAAAGACAATTGAGGAAGGAACCAGGCAAATATGCGAGTCAAGACTGTGTCGTACGCTCGAAGTCGTGACAAGAAGGAGCGAGCAAGACAAGTGAGAAAAAGAAGGAGGCAGAAGAGGGTAAGGCCGCGGCGTAAAAACAAGGCAACAGACGTCAGTGCTGCATGTGGATGTTGTGCCAGACTTTTGGTGTTTGAATCGTCGTACGGCAAGAAAGGCGGGATAGCTGAGGGTAATAAATATGTTCGGGTCCGAGGCGCTGGCAGGAAAGAAAAAAATCGAATATGGTGGATGGAGGCGGAGCGGGTGTAGATAGAAGAACTCGGACGGGAAAGGACGAAGGTGAAAAAAAGGACCGAGAATGACGTCGTGACAAGACGCGACACGAGACACAAGCCAAGGGAGAAGAGGGTCTCGAGAGTGTAGAAAGAGAAAGCACGAGGGCTGAAAAGGAGAATAGGGAGAATATGGAAGAAGGAAGCAGCAAACTGTCCACGATGTCTCTTCGTATATGACGGGGCGGAAAGAGCGAGCGCGGAGGAGAGCGAAGAAACTAATCACCAAAAGAAGCGTCCAACTGTGTCTCTTCGAGTTTGGGTTGTTGGATGGAGTAAAATCTTACAAATGGTCTTAAGCACGAGCGAGTGCAAAAATAAGAGATGAGGAATAAGAAATAAGAAATAAGAACAAAAAAAGAGATCTTCTCCGGTTCTCGACGAGAGAAATCCCATGGTCGAGGGAAGAACGAAAGATGGAGCCGAATGAGAGCCTTGCTTTCTGCGCTCTTTCCTTGGTTGTTTTCTGGCTTGTCGTCTGTGTGTTTGCGGCGAAACGTGCTGGGTTCCGCTTCAGGAAGGCACATCGTGGAGTCCGCCCAGCGAGCCAGCCCACAGGCCCCACACCCACCTCCGACGACCCTTTTTTTCTTTTTTCTTTTTTTCTTTTTCCCCTTTCCTTCTTTTTTTGTTCTCTGTTGCGCCTTCCTTTTGTTCATGTTCCGCGTAATTCTAGCTTGGAAGAAGATACGATACCATTTCACATCTCTTCGTTCGCTTGTTCTTCTTATTTATCTCTCTTTCTTCGTCTCCTTCCTACTGAGTACATTGTCTCGTATGAGGTACGGCTCCGAGTGAAGCCAACTTTCAGCCTTTCAGTCCGGTGGTTGCTTTGTATTATTTTTTCCACAACCGTGTGCGCCTGCCGTTGGAAAAAAAAAGAAAGGTCGGCCCAGGGCCCTGTCACGCTGTCTCGCGGGGGCCTCGTTAGCGCAATAGCGCCAAGCACGCACGCTGCACGCGACAGAACAGGTAGCGTCAGCAAGAAGCGCCATCTTAGCGCTCTCAGCGACCCTCTCCAGCAGCACCTAAAAAGACGCAAACGAAGGTGTAATTACATGTACGAGGCTAAGGGGGGCATCTCAATGCCCTAGCACAACCAACAAGAAGGCGGTAGGTAGCTTGCAAAAAGCGGTGACTTGGCTGACTGAAAGATGCAGGGATTGGGGGGAGGCATTGGGGGCCTTTTGGGGTGTCGAGCATGCCATGTGACGGAGTTGTGATGGCACCATGTGCTGTTCTGCCAAGGGGCATGACAGGCGGCACAAGGAAAGGCTGGGAGAAGAGTGAATGCAGCGCTGTGGTTGGCTGGTGCGAGAGGCCCACTGAAGCTGCCGAGGCCGCTGGAGCCGTTCAGAGTGCCGCCCGAGGGCCGCTGGAGGGCGTGCCTTTGCGTTCTGGTAGTATGATACGAAGTACGATTCTCTTGGCTTGACATATTGTCAGAAAATGACGTAGGAGGCGGCGGGAAAGCGCTACGGCATGGCCGTTGGGGGAGAAAAAGACGTAAAAACGGGACGGCCAGATTGACGGCAAGATCGATTAGATCAAGTTCGCAACAAATACTGCGTACTAAGTGAATTGGACCCTTGAATGGCCTTCGTAAGGCTCCGATGTCGTATCGTGGAGACCCTCGAATTGGCGACTGGAGACTCTGTCTGCAACGGCCTGACGACCGCTTCCTGGGCTGTCAAGACGGAACATGCCATGATTTCTTGCGCTTATAGAGACCGAGATGCACGCCGTCGTAAACATCAGTGGACCGTTGTGAACGGGACGGGCTGAGAATATGGACTCCGGCATAAGCGTGTCGACATGGTGGCCAGCTGGCAGCTTGGCTTGACTAAACACTGTCACTGACGATCCGCGTTTATCTTCCCATCTCCAGCAAGGTAGCCTATCTGCGGCTCACCATACCGAGCAGATTGTCCCGTTGTCTGTTGTGATTGGCAGCCTTGTTGTATGGGGACTGGTATGTGTGATCATGTCCTTTATATTTGTGTGTCTATATTGACCCATTCATGTGATTCGTTGGTAACAATACCCAAAACACCCTGTAGCTGTTGTTCATGCCTCGTTAAGGTACTCATGCAGTGTACTACTGTTATTGCTTGCCGTGGCCTTCTTTGCTGAGCCACGCACAGGTAGATCCTCGAGACGATCCCCCGCGCTGAGCACTGCAGGGTTGCATTCGAGCCACCCAAACTCAGCAGGGCCATGCATGCACACGGGGAGTTGGAGTTCTTATGCGCCATGCCACGTTCCCTCCTGTCGGCTTTTCTCTTTCCACCCGCCAGCTCTACAGCAGACTCAGCTGTATGTCGTACTTTGCATTTATTCTTGTTCGTGCGTCGGACGTTACTCATGACGGCTGCAAGGGCTGATAATGCGAGAGCTCGTTGCTTGAGTCGTCGTCTCCCAACAAATCAACATTGCTGGACCGCGCTTTTGTAGAGGACGGTATCGGCCGGCCATGGCCAGCAACCGTTGGTGTGCGTGCCGGGAGCTTCGGCGGCGTATCGCTGTAACCTGGCGATGCTAGGTCGGTCCGTCGCCGAGGTGGCTTGGGTGGTGGTGTGCCGCTGCCGGTGCCGTCATCAATGTTGTGGGACGCAGCGCCGACGCGGCTCGAGGTTGGAGAGGGTGTTGTGGACGGCGCGGATGCCAGGTGCGCTGGCTTCTTGGCGACTGGCGGCATCGGCTTGCCCTTGGCCGAGACGTTTGTTACTGGAGCAGATGTGCTCGATGCTCCCGATACTGGGCGGGGCGAGATGGCATGCATTGGCGGTGGCTGGAACGTCGTGTTGACCTTGGTGGAGGTCTGTCTTGGGAGCACGGATGGTCCGTCCTTGGTGTCGCCGCTGACAGTCGGTGGGACGCGCGCGCTTGGTGGCGGCGGCGGTCCTGGGAAGGTGGATGCAAACGACGACGTCGAGGCCGATGTCTTACTTGCGAACGACGCCGCGTCGTTGTCGACATTGCCAGCTCCCTGCCGCCTTGGTGGTGGAGGCGGTGGTGGTGTAGCCGCCGCGTCTTGCCGATAGAACTGTGACGACAAGCTCTGGGCCATGGGCTGTCCGCCCTTTCTGGAGGCTGCCGCGCTGCCATTGTTCTGGCTGTTGGCTGACGAGGAGAGTACTGTTGAGTGGTTGATGTGCTCGTATGGCGAAGTCGAGAGGCTCGAGAACGACGACAACCGAGACTCTGCCCGCGGTACTGCGACCCAATCGGGCTCGTCGGTGGGTGTGAAGGGGTTTGCTGGCCGCTTCGGGTTGAGTACCGTCATGTGTGTCGACGGGTTGGCCGGTGTTGGCGGCTGGATTCTGGCCTGCGCCATGCGCCCGTTGTCGAGCCACCACTTTTGCCGGTCTGAGCTTGCTGCTGGCAATCCTGGTTCAATGGCGTCGTAGCCGATCAGATCCTCGTCGTCCGTGTCCTCGACCGTCGTGTTGGCCGTCACGTCGCCCACCTCGCCCTTGCGGCGTTCGTACAACTGTCGGCTGATCTTGTCGCGGAGTGCCTCATCCACAATGTTGACCGTGCACTGGAAGTGCGCATACACCGGCCGATGGTCTGAGAACCGCAACGGTGCTGAGTTGTACTCGGTCTGCCGCAAATGTTGGCCCTTGCGCAGGATACGATCTGTCCATGCAGGGATGCGCTGCTTCTCCGACGAGTCGTAGTCGTCCCGTCCAACGTCGAACTTGTATGTCGGCATGAAGGTGATGCGCGCTTCCGAGTAGTAGGGGAAGGCTAGGCCAGCCACCATCTGTAGGTTGAGCTGGTCATTTTCATAGAGTGCCTCCAAGTTGCGCGCGTGCACAAGATCCAGAGCACGATCACGGCCCAAGCCGACACGGTAATTGAAGTCACCGAACCACATGACGGCGTCATGGTCATCGATACCACGGTTGCGCTGAAACCGGAGACCGTGGTGGATTGTCAGATAGTCGCGGTTGCGCTCCTCGTAGTTGGCAAACCCGGCCGCCAAGTGAGCCGTCACGAAGCAGATGGGCGTATTGGCATAGTCGAGACGGATGCCAACTGCACCCTTGTTGCCTGCCATGCCAGACATGCCCGTCTTCTTGACGCTGCCTTCGACGTTCTTGATCTTGGCCAGGGACGACGACGTCACAAAGATGCACAGTGCCGCGCCAACAAGCTGGCCACTGCGAAGTAGCACATACTGCTCTCCGCCCGCCGCAGTCGCGTGTTTGTTAAGCGTGTTACGCACAACAGCCTCCCATTGCTGCTTGCGCGTTGGATCGCTATTCATGATCTGCTGCGGGCTCAGTTCCACGATTTCCTGGAAGCCAATGGCCACAATCTCGGGAAGCTGGTCGGCCGACTTCACCTGGGTAGGGAAGAGCCATGGTGACAGGTCCTCGTGTAAGCCGTCAAGACGGCCGTTGAGGTTAAAGGTGCCAACCCATCTGCAGGTGTTAGTTAAAAATAATGGGACAAACGAGCGACAGGAGAACGCAAAACTCCGCTCACATATTGATCACTTCGGACGATGAGAAGGTGGCTGCCCGCTTGTTGAGTTCCAGCGTGACGTAGTCACTGATCGGGTCGAAGAGAACGACAGGTGCTTGACCGTACAGCCGGCCAAGTAGCATATCGATCGTGTTCTGCCGTCCCTTGTCGGCAAAGTTGTTGATATATAGCCGTGTCGCCGACTTGCGTGCGTCTGCGATGGCGCCGGCCAGCGACATCTTGCCATGCCGCGTGAAGGATGATTTAAGTGCACCCGTACCGGCGTAGATTTTGGACAGCGCATCGCCGTTGTCGGCCCACAGGTTCGAGTGGCGCACCCAGAAATCGGATCCGGCCCGTTCGCTGCGGTGGCCCAAAAATGTCTCGACTGCCATCTGAGAGATAATCGTCTGAATCAGGTTTGTCCGGTCCAGACAGTCGAGACAGTTTGTGCGGAACACGCCCTCCTGCTGGAGGACAACCACGAACCGGTGATGTGCGCTGGCACTGCTTTGCATGCGCCCATTGTTGCCACTGCTTCGACCGTCGTCCACTTCCACTGCCAAGTAGTAGGCAAAGCCATTGGCCGAGTTTTCGATGTAGTGGCGGATCTCCTGTGCTGCCTCGTAGCCTGTTGGGCCTTTCGTCTCGGCATGAAAATCGTACTCGGTGGCCCGAATCAGAGCATGGTCCGACGAGCTACTCTTGTCGCTACTCTTCTGGGCCAGAGGTGTGTGCTGCAGACCGTAGCGGTAGCATTGGGTCAGCTCGGCCTCGCCAGGCTTGGCCTCGCTCAGCAGGTTGATGACGTGCACAGCGCCGTATGATGTCTCCAAATCTTCAAAGTGTTTGTCAAAGGCCGGCTGTGCGCCATCGGGTGACCGCGTCACGATAATCTTCTGGTGGCCAGGAATCAGGCCAGGCGACTGCTCCCAGAAAACGGGCACCGAGCCACGGACCTGCACATACGAAAACACGACACCGCTCGGGCTCCAGTAGATGGTCTCGGTCTCAACAAAGTTGGCCACATTGCCGTCGTCGTCGATACCTCGCGAGTTGAAGCGTGTGCCGGCACGTCGACACGACAACCGCGAGATCACTGTGAGATAGGAAGGCATACCGGACTGGGTGTTCCGTAGTGGCGCTACAGACTGTGGGATGGTCACAGTCAAGCAGAACCCGCGTACGGCGGACGTGAGAATACGTGACGAGTCAAGCGTCTCGCGCTCGTGAGGCTGCAGCCTTGCGCGGAACTGAACGAGCGGCTGGATCATAAATGAGTTCCACAAGAACGACTCGTCAAAGTTGTCAATGTCAAACGACGAGGCATCGGCGGACCGGTCTTGGAGTCGGTTGGTCATGTCAAAGTCGGTACTGTAATAGAAACTGCGGTTACCCAGGAGCTTCATAAGCTCCTGACACGGATGTTCGACAGGAATGTCGCGCCGACTGAGGCCCTGCGAGTAAACAGATGCAGAATCGCCATCGGGGTCCCATGGGTCGCTGGCGCCTGAGAGAACATCGTCGTACTCGTTGGTGTTGAGGCAGAAGAACTGCACCTGCTGGATCATCTCAACCGTCTCGCCCGGTCGCAGAGTAGCGACACGCAGTGCCTGTGTGATAACACTCAAAAAGACATCCTGGTTGACGGCAATCAGACCTAGCGTTCCGTAGACAGGCCTTGGCGCTAAAGGTCGGTAGTCGCTCAGCATGCCCTTAGATATGGGCGAGAACTCGACCATGCACTTGGAGACAGCGCCGCCATTTCCATTTCCACCATGGGCACTGCTGCCATTTTGAGATTCGCTGCCGGCGGCGCTGTGGCGGAAGATGAGGGCGTGTGTCTGCGAGGCAATTGCAATGGCACGGTGTGGATGATCGCGGATCAACAGTCGGCTGGAGGTGTCGGAATCCGGCACCTGGCCGTTCCACGACACCGTGCTGCCGACGTAGTCCATTGATTAATCGTTTCAGTTGTCGTTGCCCACTATCGGAAGCTTGCTATCCAGGTAATCAAAACTTGAGATAGTCGGTCTGTCGAAATATCGGTCAACGAGGCCCGAAAGAGAGACCCAGAAAGCTCAAGCGGGCTGGGGTCGCTGGAAAGGCGGACGATAATTTCGAAGAGAGTCTGAGCATCGCTTTCCCACGGAGTAAGCTGCCACGGAGTAAGCTGTTTACTGAGTACTGTATATGTGGACAGATGCCGGCGGGCCAGTCTTTGTGAAGCTACTGATGCCAAACTGCCGGTTTCGTGACGATGTCAGCTTTGAGCATTGAGCTTCCCGGAAAGCACGAATTGTCGTCGATGAAGAGAGCGGCAGCTCGAACGCCGCAGACGGGGCTGCGTAAATTGGAGACGCTTTCTGACCGGGCATGCGCGTGCCAATATCGTGTCGTGTCTTTTTGTTTGGGTGGAGGTTTGTCAGGTTGAAGTTCGAAATCCCGTCACCGTTGAAGCAAAGCTGAGCTGAGACGCTGAGGGGCGCCTGCCGCCGCAGTGAGCACAGCAGCACGCCGCTTATCCCGAGTGGATACCATGACGCAGCCACTGTGGGAAGGCTCATTGTAGGTCACACGTGATCCGACCAAGAGTCCGCTGAGGTAATCTTAGCTAGCTGTTTTTGGGTAATTTTTCACGACGGAAGGCACGACCCAGCCTGGTTGACCCGTGCATGCAGTATTGTACATTGCGCTAGCAAAAGCCAAGTGAGCAAAACAACAATCCAATCGTCAGCGCCAAATCTTGCCCGTTCTCCTCTTCCCGTCCAGCCTTCTCTGCCTCCTACATACCAATTCCCGTAGTATCGCGAACGTGCACCAACAACCGCCAACGACAACGAAACGCGCACACTCACACGGTCGTATCGGCTGCCCCTTGAAAGTACTCTACTACGAACAAACGACTCCCATATTGCGCATCTCATTTACCCCCTACTGCTGCCTTGATCGCGAGCAAAGGTGTCGCAAACAGACTTCGCCTGTCACATCGTCGCTGTTGCAATCGACTGAGAATCTGCCTTCACCATCATGTCCGACGTGACGATGCCCGACTACAACTATGGCGGCACCGACGAGGAGAACGCCGAGATCCGGACGCTGAGCCTGCAGCTGGTACGTGATTTTGAGTATCTTCTGATTTCACTGATTTTGCTTCACCACTGACCGTTTGCTGACTTCTGCCTGTCCCTGCAGGATGCCGACTCCGATAACTTCGAGCTCTGGGAGAAGTTGCTGTACGCGTGCGAGGCCCTCGACGGCGGCCTGAATCGTAACTCGACCCCGCAGGCCATTGAGACAATGCGCAGCACCTATGACCGCATGCTGCGCAAGTTCCCTCTGCTCTTTGGCTACTGAAGAAATTTGCCGATTTTGAATTCAACATCTCCGGCCCCGAGGCTGCTGAGATGATCTACGAGCGCGGCTGTGCCAGCATCACAAACTCGGTCGACCTGTGGACACAGTTCTGCACGTTTAAGCTTGAAACCACCCACGAGCCGCAGCCCGTGAGAGAGTAAGTCCCGACAGAGTTGTCATGCTCCTCCCCAAGCCCCCTCCCCCCACCCCGCTCCCTTGGTGTTTCCCTTTCGGTATCCCCTTCTCCCCTTTGTTGTCTACCCGTAACCAAGTAGATCGTACGCCCGAGAATGGAAAAGAACGAGAGACGAGAAGCACCCGCGAAAGAAAAATTCAGAAAAAAGATGAAAAGAAGGAGCAGCATATGGAATGGTCGCAGTGTGTGAAGAGCGAGGAACGAGGATTACTCGGCGACGTACGCATACCGAGAGACAGGCCCCGTGTCTTCTTGCGTCGTGTCAACGGCTCGCATCGCGTCAACCCTTCACGGTGAGAGTATCCAGTCATGGCCATACTGAAAACAAAAATCGTTCTGGTGGATGTGCTCTCTCTCACAAAACCACACAAGCATTTTTTCTATATTCTCCCAGCAGGGCAGTATCAGCTTCCACAGCTTCGTTGCCGCCCTCGCTCTCACGTCGCAGACCGCTCGCAATCTTGCTTGACCTTCTTTTGCTCTGATCGATATATGCCCTGCAAATCTCGGCACCATTGTCCCACCTCAAACTTTTGCAACTTCCAAATCTATTCGGACCAAAAACAATATTATTGTATTTTTGCTCCCTTCCCAACCTCCCCTCCCTCTCCCCCTCCCCACCCTCTGTCTCTTCCTGTCAACCCCTCTGCTCACCTTCCTCTTGGCCTGCCCTTATGGCTACGAGGTGGCCTTTTTTCTTGGCTGTGGACATCAACTAACCCTCGTTTTCTTTCCAGGCTATTTGATCGCGCCACAAACAATGTCGGACTCGACTTTTTGGCGCACCCTCTGTGGGACAAATACCTCGAGTACGAGGAACGCCTGGAGGCTACGGAGAACATCTTTGCCATATTGAAGCGCATCATTCACATCCCGATGCACCAGTATGCGCGGTATTATGAGCGCTTCCGCCAGCTTGCACAGACCCGCCCCATCGCAGAGCTTGCATCTGAGGAGGTCCTGGCGCGTTTGCGGGCGGAGCTCGAGGCGGAAGATCCCAACTACAGCAGCAAGACTGAGCCGGAAATTGAGGCTGCCCTGCGCGCCAAGGCCGACGCCCTCGCCTACGAGACGTTTACGAAGACACAGGAGGAGACAACCAAGCGGTGGGCGTTCGAGTCAGAGATCAAGCGGCCGTACTTCCATGTGACCATGCTCGATCACGCACAGCTGGTCAACTGGCGCAAATACCTGGACTTTGAGGAGGCCGGAGGCGACTATACGCGCACTGTGTTCTTGTATGAGCGCTGTCTAGTGACATGTGCGTATTACGATGAGTTCTGGCTACGCTACGCGCGGTGGATGTCGGCACAGCCGGGCAAGGGCGAAGATACACGCATTGTGTTCCTGCGCGCTGCAACGCTCTTTGTACCTATCAGCCGCCCGGCCATCCGGCTGCAGTTTGCGTACTTTGAAGAGAGCTGCGGACGCATTGACACTGCCCGTGCTATCCACGAGGCGGTGCTTGGTGTGCTTCCGAATAGCGTGGAGACTATTGTGTCTCTCGCCAATCTGGAGCGTCGGCAGGTCGGTCTCGAGGCTGCCATCGACGTTTTCAAGAAGAGGCTCAGTGAACCGGAGGTTGATCTATATGTGAAGGCAGTTCTCGTTGCAGAATGGGCATTCATGCTCTGGAAGATCAAGGGCTCCGTTGACGACGCGCGCACTGTGTTTGTCAAGAATGTGGAGTACTATGCCGATAGCCGGCAGTTCTGGTGGAAATGGTTTAACTTTGAGTTGGCGCAGCCAACCACCACAGAAACCGAGGCGCAGGCAGCTGAGCGTGTCGACAATGTCATCACGGAGATGCGGGCGCGGAGCCGTCTGTCTCAGTCCACCAAGAAGGAGATCTGCGAAGCGTATCTGACGTACCTGCAGCAAAGAGGAGGGAAGGATTCGATGAAAAAGTTTATTGAGATCGACCGGGAAACTTTTGGGTAAGACCTTTCTCTCTTTGCTTTACTGTTGGCTATGGCCTTTTGCACTGGCTCAATTGCTAACAAAATCCAAACAGCCCGACTTCTGTCCAGACTACGACGACGAAGGGCAAAGAGACCGGCGAGCCTCCAGCCAGTCTAGACGAAGCAACACTTCAAAAGGCAGAGGCACGGTACCCGAGCTTCTACGAAGTGTATGCAAACCCGGACCCCTTGGCACAAGGGCTGGCCAGCTTCGAGTAGCATGAAACGCTGGCGGGCCGCGAGCAAGCCTGCCTTGTCCGACCGTTGCGGTCTCTGGCTACAAGGACTGTTGGTGTCTCTGTTTGCTGATTGTATCATAATAACTCATTCCTTGTTCTATTTCCCCTATTTTCCCCATTCTATTTGTCATCCCATCTTGTGTCTTCTACGCGCCGTTGTTTTCTCACTTCTTTTTATTCCCCGGTGGCAATAATTTTTCCCAAAAGTAATGGAGAGGATGCCTGGTGGAGGCTTTCGTTGTTTGCATGTTTTTGCAATACATTCGTTTTATTAATTATCTTCTCCTATTATATCTTCCTAGTTGATGTCATTTGCTTCTGCGCTATCCCCCGGCGGACACCAGCAATAGCAATCGAGTATGTGATTTTATCGATAGTATGACGTTGTGTGGTGTTCGAGGTTGAAGCTCTAGGAAGAGAATGAAAGAAGATACAATTAATTCAACAGGAGATCAAATGACGTTGAGATATAAGAATAAACATGCAGACTCCGTACATACACCACACAACATTGCCAACAATGCCAATATAGCCAGTACCATTCTAGCAACATAGCCCTCCTGTCACCGTCTACTTCTTGGAGGACCTTGACTTGTTTTTCTTTGGCTTGTGCTTGTCGTCCTTTGGCTTGGGCTTTACCACCTTTGCTTTGGGCTTTTCCTCCTTCGCCTTTGACTTCGCGCTCTCCTTGGCCTTTGGCTTCTCCTCCTTGGGCTTCGGCTTGTCTTCTTTTGTCTTTGGCTTCTCTTCCTTATCCTCTTCCTCTGATTCTTCGTCATCGTCGTCGTCGTCGTCAGCCTCTTCCGATTTCTTTTCGTCGTCGTCACTGTCCTCCTCGTCAGACTCGTCCGCTTCGGCAATCGCCTGCTCCTTCTCAATAGCGGCGATCTCCTTGGCTGAAACGTCGCTGTTGACACGGCCGCCATGCAAGCTCGTCACAGGCGCGTCGACATCGGTCGGTGTCCAAAGCTTGCCCTTGTTGTCTTTTGCGTCAGTCTTGGTCGTCGTCTTGGCTGCTGGTGCGGCCTCTTCCTCCTCCTCCTCCTCCTCCTCCTCATCGGAGTCTTCCTCCTCTGAGGCATCTTCCGCGTCATCGTCGTCGTCGTCGTCTCCTTCTTCTGACGACTCCTCTTCCTCCTCTGCCACCTTCTTGTCTGCCTTCTTTGGTGTCGTTGCTGCAGCTGTAGCGGCTGCCGCTGGTTTAGCATCCTTGACCTTTGTATCGGCTGACTTGGCAGGAACAGAACTTTCGCCTTCCTTCTTCGTCTCCTCTGTCTCCTCGTCGTCATCGTCATCGTCATCGTCGCTGTCCTCTTCCTCGTCCGAGTCTTCTTCTGAAGAGTCGTCATCATCGTCGTCTTCCTCCTCCGCAGCTTTCTTCTTGTCTGCTGCTGCTGCTGCTGCTGCTGGCGGCTTAGTCTTGTCCTCCTTCTTGTCCGCCTTCTTGTCGTCCTTCTTCGCTTCGTCCGTGTCCGCCTGTTTGTCCTCGGGCTTCTCGCCCTTTCCATACACCTTGTCGCGCAAGCTCTGGAGCTGCACCTGCTTGGCCTTGGCAGCGGCTTCGTCGGCGATGCTCCGGATGGGCAGGGCGGTCGGATCGGTGGTCTTGGCTGTCGTCTTGGCCGTAGGCTTGGTTTTTGTAGTCGTTGTCGAAGTTTTGGTCGTGGAAGAAGACGAGGAGGAGGAGGATCCGATCACGGCAGTGGAGGGGGGTGGCGCAGGGCCTGGCGGCGGCGGCGGCGGAGGGGTCGGTGCTGCTGCTGCTGCTGCTGCGCCGCTGGCCGATGACGAGCCGGCGCCTGAAGCCTTGCCCGCAGCCGCCGCGGCCGCCGCTTCTGCCACAGCCTTGGCAGCAGGCGGGCGCGTGGCAATGCGCTTCTTCTTCGGTGGCGGGTCGGCCGGCTTCTCGCTAATGGGCGGCTGCGTGAACTCGTCCCAGTAGATCTTGACATTCATCAAGAGCTCGCGGTACTCGTTCCACTCCTCCACCTCGACAATGTCGCCCAACACGATGCCCTCCTGCACGAGGGCCGGCAGCTTGCGCGCGCGTCCGCTGGCATCTTTGCCCGAGCGGCGGCCCCAGAGCATACGTGCCTTTTCGTTCGTGGCGAGGTCGACGGCCTTGAAGGGAATCTTGTTGGCGCGCAGAATCGTCTCCATGCGCGAGGTGCCCGTGACGATGTGCATCGACCCGGCCGTCAGGGACGTGAAGATGTAGAGGGCGGGGTCGGTCGAGAAGGTTGTCATCGTGGCGGCGGGGGATGGTCTCCTAGACCGTGCGGGTTGTTTGTTTCTGGTATGGCTTGTCTGTTGTTGTTTTCTACAAAAGATGGTCACTGACGATAATTTGTGTCGTTTCGTGACAAAAGGGAAAGAGCGCTGGGGAGAAAGTCAGCTGCCTGCCCAGTTCTTGCCGTTGTTGATGTTGGGCGATGGAGGACCGCGGGGTAAGTACTCCGTAAGGAGAAGGATCAAGGATGGGCAGGTGCGCGTTCCAGGTGGGTGCTGGAAGGGTCTGGAACGGCGGGAATGGCGGGAATGGCGGGAATGGGGCGACGCCAGCCCCTCCCTCCCACTGTATTACCGTCACGTGGGGAAGCACGGCAGGTGCAGGTGTGCTGAAACCCCTGAAAGTCCGTCTGACGTCGTCGGGCGGTTTAGAAACTTTAGCCCCAGGCACAGCGGGCAACAAGGCGTTGGGGGCAGCCAAGTCCGGCTTTAGTGCGCGATCGGGCGTCGCTACCCACTAAGACTGAATGGCTAACACAGGCGACGATGCTAGTGTCCGTTTGTAAACAAATATAAATGCTCAACTCCGTGCAGAGATACAAAAAGGCAATTGCCTCACATTTTGCAAATCATTTTGCCGAGCTCCGCAATACTCCCAGAAAATCAAACCAATTGGTTTTCACACGGGCACACGGAGTTCCAAACGATGCCTGGGCGCATAATCCCAGGGAGACACCACAATAAGCCGTCGTTTCACCATCACGTCACAGTTTTGATTGTATCGGAGACATCAAAGAACAGAAGTAATGTGCAACTCGTCTGGAGCTTGTTCAGGCAACATTTGTATCGTGAGACCTCATTGTGGCTTTATTCGATAATGCCTTGCGTTGAACTACGGATAATAAGGGATTCAGACAACTTTCTCAAGACTCGCCTCCCTCGTCAATTTATTCTTCTCGTCGTCTTTTCTCACAACTGGCACATGAAATAGATGGTCTCGTCGCCGAGACTCGTACCCAGCTTTTTGCACAGCTACCGCAGACCACGGCCTGTTTAGGCATACGCTTATGAGACAGTAGGCCAAGAAAGGGCATAGTGAAGATCAGGTGCTGGTCAAGGGAGACTGGTCTCGTTTGATGAACACAGATATAAACCCTTCCTCAATACAACAATTCGAACTCCCCAACTCCGGTACGTGCTAATCATCTACACCTTGATGGGAGCATAGAAGCTAAAGACACCCTTGGGGTCGTAACGCGACTTGAGCGACTTGAGCTTGGACTGGCGCCACGACGCATCACCGTACCAGCTGTCCTGCGTCTCGTCACCGTAGGCGTAGTTGACGTACGTGTGCAGCGAGCTGAAGTCGCCGACAGTGCCCTCCGTGGCGTTGGCACCGGCCCAGAGGGCATCGCGCATCCGCGTGCCCCAGCTGAGCGCAGTGGCGTCGAGGGCGGCGGTGCCGTCGGGCGTGTAGGCGACCATGGGGGCACCCAAAAGGTTGTCGGAGCGGTAGGCGAAGGCGGTGGCGTCGTCGCCGGCGGCCTTGACACCCTCCTGGGCGTAGCCCTCAAACAAGAACAGGGAGCCTGTGAAGAGAGAGCCGTTGGCGGTGGTCATCTCCTTGAAGAGCTCGTAGGCGTTGCGGACGGCGGCGGGGTCGTACTCGGTGAGGTAGATGGGGAAGCGCGGGTAGGCGTTGCCCGTCTGCTTTTGGCAGGGGCTGGCGTTGACGTCGATGCCGGTCCAGGCCGCGAGGTCGAGGTAGGTGCCGGTGGCGGGGACAGACGAGAGCGGCGACAGCGCATTGAAGGCGTCCACGACAGTCGCGTTGACGGCATCGACGCCCTCCTCAATCAAGTAGAACTGCAGGACGGGGCCGGTGGCGTCCAAGCCGGGCGCGTAGAACCAGTAAGACCACTGGTGGAACGTGGCAGGCTGCGTGGAGACACCACCGGGCAGCCAGAGCTCGTTGGCGAGCGAGTAGACGGCCTCGACAGCGTCGCCCGAAAAGGTGACGGTCTGGATGGCGTAGTTGGGGAACTCGATGTCGTAAATCTTGGAGGTGACGGAGGTGACGATACCAAAGTTGTGGCCCGCACCGCGCAGACTCCAGAAGAGGTCCGGGTTCGAGTCCTCGGAGACCGTGACAAGCTCACCCGAGGCAAGGACCACGTTGAGGGAGACAAACTGGTCCGACACAAAGGCCGTGGTGGCCCTGCAGCCAGCCATGGCCACCACCCAGGCCGGGGCCCAGGTAGCTCACGCACTCGCACGTGCCCGTGACCGTCTGCTTCTTGGCGGCCCACAGCGTATCCGTCAGGTTCTTGGAGATGACACCGCCGGCCACCGTGACCGTGGAACCGTCCGCGGCAATCTCAATGCTCGACAGCTGCGTCAGGTAAATCTCAATGCCGCCCTGCAGGCCGCCGAGCGAAGTCAGCGAGCCGTGCGCGCCATTGGTCGCCAAAAAGGGCACCTTTTGCTTGTTGGCAAAGAGCACTGTCTGCACAACGTCCTCCTCGGTCGCCGGCACGACAATCAGGTTAGGCGACGGCGCGTCGAGGCTGGACCAAGCGCGCGGCGGCATCGGAAAACCCGGTGCTGGTCGAGTTGAGAATGTAAGCGCCTGACGAGAGCTTGGCGAGCAGCGCCGAGCTGTCAAAAGGGATGGGCTTGCAGACAGCCGCCGCGGCGAAGTCGGCTAACACCGTGAAAAGAGGTAGCTGGAAGCGCATGATGAAGGAGAAGAATTATAGGGGGGGGGGGGGGGAATCGATTAAGATCAGGCAGGTTTCGAGGTACTTTTGATACAAGGGCCAGTGCGAATTGACCCAAAAAGAGCGTTGTAGAGGGGTGAACGAATGAATGCACCCTGCACCTGAAGAGAACTAAGAGGTGGAAGAGGTGTTGTGCGGGTTGAGTGACAAGAGATAGAAAAAGGAAGTGAGCGACAGGATGACGGAAGCATTATATAGTGGACCAGGAGACGCGGGATCGGATCCGTCGAGCGCGAGAGCGACACAAGCAACAGCTCAACACGTGGTAGTCCCGGGGATATGTCAGGTCAGGTGAGAAACAGGAAATGCGGAATAGAAGGACAGAAGAGAGTGGAAGCAAGCAAGCGGACAAGGCAACAAGCGAAGGTGATTAGGGCGAGGTGTGCCGGGGGCAGTGGGTTGCGTTGGACAGCATATGAGAGTCAGACTGGGGCAGATTGAAAAGCTTAGAGGAGGAAATGGAAAGGGAGGGGCGCATTAATCGAGAAGAGATGGGCTTGCCTGGCCATACGAGGCATGAGAGAGAGGAGGGAGCTCGAGGAGATGGATCATGGCAGGCACATAGTAACAGTAGCAGTGTAGTTGGAGCACGCAATGCACAGAGCTGCAGGCAATGCAGGCAATGGAAGACCGTTCTACCGCAACAGCCGTGATCATCCGTGGAGAGCAACCCTGCTTTGTCTTGCCGGCCGCAGGATGGTGCAAGAACATGAACAATGGTAGAGAAGCGGAAGACTTTCGGAGGGCGCGGACCTGCAGCGGAATGGAAGCACAAAATCTCTGTAATATAATCTCCGTAATCTATCAGGAAGGGCTGTGAGGAGTACGACGTACGACGTAGAGTGCCCGTCGGGGCGTTGCGGTAAAAACAGTCATTTATAATGCAAATATGCTTGCGCACGTCTGCTTTGAATAACTCCCACAAGATCACAATGCAGCTATAACATACATCTTAACAAAATCGAGGCCGGTCGTGATTATTTCGTGCACTTTTATTCAACTCGTTGCCATGTCGAATTATCTACATTATATCCCCTCTCCCCTCTGTTCCCCTATCCTACTCTAGACGGAGTAAGTGCAGGCACACTCAATACGAACAGGGATCATCGATGACCTGGCCGAAGATGGAAATGGACTCGCGATGTACCAAGTACTGTAATTGCAATATTCACAAGTGCTCCTACGTCGTTCTCAGTATTGGTACGCAAAGATTGACACTAGGACAATTTGGCTAGTATTTCCGCCGAGCCACAACTCCACTAAAACAACGCCGTCAGTGTGGGATCGGCGCGCGCGGGCCTCTTTCCTTTTCGCTGGCCTCGCTACGAAGATTTCGGCCGAGTACGAAGCAAAACAATACTCTGGCTCACAAACTACATATGTACATGTACTACGACCTTCATGTACTTGTAAATGCCGTTGCAGGCGAGGTGGGCCAAGACAAGACAATACCGGCCATGGCGGAGTCGACTACGGTTCATGGCGGAACATTCCGTACGGAGTCTAGGAGAAAGAGTTTCGCATAACAACATAACAGCAGAGGACGAGTGGCGTAGCCAGGAGGATCAGCCGGAGTAATATGCAGAAAAAGGTGGCAGGAAGTTGAGGACTGTATCTTCCCACCTCCTTTCTGCTTCGTAGTCTACGCATAATGAAATAAAATTTATAGCAAAGTACGTCTACATGAACATTTTAGTCAAGCATCACCTCTTCTCACCTTTAAATACATTTTTTTTCACTGTGGTCCTGTAGAAAAAAGGCCTCTTATTCTCCAAAAGAAAACCTGCTTCACGACGACAAAAGTACGCGTTCATGCAGGAACAAGGGTTCAGTCCTCCATACTCCGTAGTCAGTAGGCCATCGTGCCGATCTCTTCAGGAGGAATGGCGCTTGACCGTTGTGGGCAATCCACCCGAGAGCCTGGTAACCTTTTACGCCTTCCCTTTCTTCTTCTTCTTCTTCTCCTTCTTCTTCTTCTTTTCCTTTCTCCAGGACAATTGTTCACGCCACCCCATCCACACCCATCAGCCCCCACATAATATGCACAGCTCGACGGTTGCAGTCCACGTCAGTCCACATTACAAACATTTTTACTCCGTTCTTATGCGTATCCTTAGGCCGCTTACCCCTTTTGCTGCTTCTTGTTGGCTAGTATTTTGAGTTATATTTTTGCTCTTCTTTCTACGGAGTAATCTCCATTATCGTCACCACCAACTCCAGCTTCTCCGAGCTGGTCTTCTACTCCGTTAATTTCCTAATGCTCCGTAGCGCCTGCATTGCCGCGACGGACTTGTTTCTTATATCTTTCGTCCGGCTATATGTGATTCTACTTTGTGAATGAGCACAAAGCTTCCAAAAAGAACGTTGCAGAAATATAGTCTCCTAAATGGAGGCACCTTCTTCCCTTTGTCTGCACAGCGACTCAAGACCCAACTCATGGTCACGCAATCATTGCTCGGCTCCGTCGGCGGGACTACTGCAGTCATGTTTTGTCTGCCAGAACTGACATGAACCTCGAATTGAGGTTTCTTTACGCCCTTGCCCTCTGAGATGAAGAACAAGTGTTTCACCCGAAATTCTTTGAGCTTCCTTTTGGCTGAAAAAAAGAACACCCTGTCACTCATACAGTACGCAGTATTTTTCACCTTCTCAGGCTAGATAGGGGTACGAAGTGCACAGTCGACCTGCATATAATTATTTTCTTTTTTCCTTTTTCTGTTTGTCAACGTCTCTCCAGCTTCCGTTTCAGGTCAAGGTTGCATCGGCGTTGCGGAGCAGGTGTCCAATGCATGGTCGACTTCCTGCATAGGCTCTCTCCTTCTGTCTTTTTTACGCCTTTTCCCTTAATGATTTGCTGCAAAAATAAGGGGGCGTAGTCTTGGAACTTTCACAAACATGCCCCTGAATCATACTCAGTACAGGCATGGCTTGTTTGCCAAGTATCTAATTTGACTTCCATACAAAAGACAACGGACACAGAACAGAGTAGGTACTCCGCACCACTCTGTCCCTCCCTGTATGTCGCTCACAGTTCGACATATATGTTAAAGGCTGGTGTCTACTGAGTATATGTGTTGGCCGAAATTGCCCCCAAAGCTAACCATTCCCCTGTACTCGTCCTCTGAGTATCATCGTGGTCGTGTTGTTGTCGTCCTCGTCGTGGCTCGCTTCGCCATCACTAGTTGTTTTTTTTTTATGATTTTGTTTTTCTTTCTTCTCCATTTCCCTTGCTCCTTCGTCCTCACTTCTTTTCTCTGACCGCATCTCTAGTGAAACCATGCGGAGAGCACTTGGGTTTCCGCTGGAGACAAAGATGGACTGGAAGAGTCACGACTCGTCGATCCAGCAGCGGTCAGCCATTGAGGAGTCACGACGCGAGAAGGCGCAACACAACAACAATAGCAATAACAGCAGCAACCAGCAGCATCACAGCAACCATCACCATAATAACCACCACAATTCTAAACTTCTCTGTCGGTCGTTGGCATTGTCTGTTTTCTGCCTTCTCCTGTTTGGCAATTTCTTCACAGCAAAGCCACCAGCACGTGCATAGTCTTCTCCTATTTCCCCTATTTCTGCCAGTTCAGTTTGTCGTGCTTCCTAGTCACTTTCTCCGTCCCCGTTCCCTTGTCCATTGTCCGTATCTTACATGATCTATGGTATCTTGTCTATGGTCGCCTGTGTACCTTTTAGCTGCCAACGTTCCTCGGCTGTTTGCAAGATCGTCAGTCGGTCCCCACCCAGCACGCTATGTGTTGTCTGCTTCGGTCTGAAACTCCGAAAGGTGTGTCTTATTCCAATCACATCTCCTCTACGCCATGCTCAGTCTGCGTATCCTTTACCTGCCATCGCCGCCTACCATCGGGGCCCGGATACAATCCGTGGGGATACATTCAAGAATAAAAGAAAAAGACTAGAATGTGACATGTTCTCTGGCCCTGATTTTGTGCCGTCGGCAATCTTCGTTTCTCTCCTTGACCATATCTTGATCTTTCTCCGAAGGGTGCCCCCCTGGATCCTACATTGATGGCGAGTCTCGTTGTATGCCGTACTCTATCTTGCATTGTCTTCAGCGTTGCAGCGTATCTGCGGCTGTGTTTTTGCGCAGTGGTCAGGCCTTCTTCTTCCTTACTTGAGGTATTGACCCTGAGATAGGACAAGAAAAAGAGCAAAATGCCTTCACTTATCTGTGGAACTACTATTGTGTATCTACCTGTTTCCTCGTAGCAACTAACATAAACCATCCCAGCATGCCTAGCTACTCCCTGACTACCCAGTCAGTTTTTCTTTTTAAAAAAAAAAGAGCACGGCGAGCCTGAAGGGGGGGATCCACCCTCGACGATCCCTTCCGTTTCACTCTTCTGTCCGTCTTGCGTCTCTTTGCTTCCTTCTGTCTGTGTTTTTTGCAGTATGCTGTGTGCAGATTCTGTGTCAATGTATCGTGCTGTTGCATTTTGGCAAAACCTCGCCACAATTGCCCATAACTGTTGCGTTAACTGTTGCGTCAAGATTTGACTTCGGAGTACTCCGGCTTGTACCGTCAATACTCACAGACAACTGCTGTCACAGACACAGTCTCGGTCTCCTTTTCTTCTTTTGTGTTGCAGCATGGAACGCAGAGTCCATGAGGCTGTCACGCCGACTTGTTTTGCGATGCATCTTGATTGTTTGATTATTTAGATGGCCCCGTCTGCCGTGTCCCTTTCTTCCGGCTCTTGGCCCCCAAATCGGCACTTTTTCCTCGTTTTGGCTCCGAACCACAGTATCACACAGCATGCTCGCAGTCAACAATTGTTTTCCTCCATCACACCGGCTGTGATCTGCCGTCTTCCACGCTTTCAAATCTTTGAGTCTCTCTTCTGGCCTTTCTCCTGACTTTCTCTCGCCCACACCTCGTCTCGATGTCGACAAACGCAACGGCGGCTGCGGCAGCTCAGACTGCGGCCGCCGCCCAGGCCGCCGCGCTTTACGCTTTCAACACAGAGCTCTGGACACTCTACTCTTTTGGTGTCTTGTTCACGATTGTCCGAACAATTGCCCGCATCCGGGCCGTGGGCTTCACTGGATTGTCGCCCGACGATGGCCTCATTTGGGTGGCCATTGTCTTCTATACAGCCCAGTCCACTCTCGCTTTTTTCGACGTCAACGTCTATGGAGGCGTCGCCAATAACAGCATGACGGACGAGGAGCGCGCGTCGCTGTCGCCCACGTCGGTCGAGTACCGCAACCGAGTGATGGGCAGCCGAATTCAGGTGGCCGGCTGGACGACGTACATAATTTTGATTTTCTTTCTGCGGATGTGCATGCTCTTTTTTTACAAACGCTTGACGGTAAGTGCTGTTCCTTCCAGGCTTTCATGTTGAGTCTCTACCCCTTGCTACCATTTTCTACCAACATAATACTAACAGTCTGTAGGAGGGACTGACAAACAACATCCGGGGTTCGGATTCCAATCGGCTTCGGTCTTGCAGGCGTCACGCTGCTGGCATCGATCATTACCATGTACGGTGCTTGCCGTCCGTTCCAAAACTATTTTCAAATCAGCCCCAATCCAGGCAGTAAGTGGCCGTCCTCCCTCCATCTAATCAGCTCGTCGCCTTGTCAATTTGTCACTAACATCTGACAGACGCCTGCCAGGCTGCCATCTCCCTCCCTGTCGTCTGGGTTACCTTCACCTCCAGCATCATCATGGACCTTTACCTCATCATGATTCCCCTGCCCATGCTCTGGAGCACCCGCCTCGCCACCATCAAGAAAGTCGCCTCCAGTGTCGTCCTCGGCGCTGGCATATTCGTCTTTATCTGTTCCCTGCTGAAAACCGTCTTCACCATGACCGATCAGATCAACGGCGCTCAGCAGGCCGGCGCCTGGGGCACGCGCGAGGCCTTCGCGTCCGTTGTCATCACCAACCTACCCATGGTCTTCCATTTGATGCGGCAACTGCTCCAGCCCATCTTTGGCAGCATCATGGCCTCGACCGGCAACAAGTACAACAACGGCGGTTCCACGGGGTTCCGCACCATTGGCGGTGGCGGTGGCACCGACGGCGGCACAGGCTACAGCCGCAATAGGCACACAACCAACGGGGGGGCCGATGATATCAGCAACCCAGCATCTGACAATGACAGCGAGGAGCACATTGTGCGGGGCATCCGCATGGACACCATCCAGCAGTCGCAGACGTACGCTACCACAGGCCCGAAGGGCAGCAAGGACGCCGTGCCGGCCAAGGGCATAGTCATGACCAACGAGTTTGAGTTGGTGGCCGTCAAGGACAGTCCCAAGTTCAATGTGTAAGAGCTGTCCAGTGGGTAGGAGGGGGGCTCGGAGTTGCGATGATAATCACACAGTAAGTTGCTCTCATAAAAGGATTCTGTTGTAATTTTTTTTTTCTGTTTTCTGGTGTACAAGTGTATTTTTGGGGGCAATCCTTTAGAGACCATGGCAAGCAACCAGCCATATATTGTATAGTATCTCAATTTGCGGATCAAGCGAAGAACAGGCTTCGTTTATGGAACTGGAAGAAAGTGTCTAGTCTACTTGCATTTCATTGTTTCTCTCCTTTCGATAATTTGCACGCCACCAAACCACCCCTTGTTGATATTGTAGCACTTGGAAAAAGCAACTTACTGTTCAGCCCTTCTCTCATCCTTTCCTCTTCTCTTTGTTTGCCCTTACAGCTGGTATATGAAGTGGAAGCCCTCGTCACCCAGGCCCCTGCTCAGACGCCACAGCTGCAGCCATGTGCGGATCCACGATGCGATGCAGCACGACAGCGCATTGGCTTAACCGCTTTTGTAGCGAGGCGACTCACGCGTAAGATGGATTTTGGCCCGAGATGACACCACTTGTATTGCCGGCGATCTGCCAAATTAGGAAATGCGGCATGACTTACACGGAGGGGCATTGTTGGCGTTGCAAGCATTTGTTTTTGAGTGAACTCAGCACAGATAAAAGAGACTGGAAGAGATGTATTCAGAATCGAATAACTTCAAAATAGTGACTGTCGACAATTTAGGGCTCCTTCCCTGATAAACCTCTCGCAATTGCTCGGGTGCCTCCTTCCCGAAGCTGTCACCTTTGACAACTGTCGGCAATTGCGATCTTGCCTCTTTCTTCTTATCAAATTGCAGAAGGAGCGACCGCCGTGTTGTCATGAGATACATGTAGCCCCTGAATTAATCTCCTCCATTCATAACAATCTTCCCGCATCACGCTTACAAGGATCCAGCAACAACCGTACCGACGTTGCTGTCGGTCGACCGAACCGCGCCGTGGCCACCCGCTTGTTGAGGTCCATGGCGATACTGAACAACGTCCGAAGCGGTTCTGCATCCGTACCAGCTTTATTTAAACCAAACGGGCCATTGTCATCATCCTCCAGGATTCTCTCAAACATCGCCAAACCTGGTTCGTCGACTTTTGCATCCTCCGCCTCCATCAGGGCCGCTGCTCGTTGCACGCGCTGCACTGACTCGTTCGGAATTTTCATGAGCGGCACTCGTTCGTCGTGAGGATGCAGGAAGTGGTTCGAATGTGCAAGTCGTGGTTCACCGGAATCCGTGTCACGCAAAACAAGGTCACGTGTGCTGGCCTCGATTGATGTTGCACCAGTCGCGTCAGCGACAAGAATATGGATTGCTGCTGCCACGCCGGACTTCTTCAAGGTTGCCAGCGCGTCTGCACGCGATGGGCTATCAAGAACGGCGCGCAATGCCAGATGGCCCGGGAGCCGCTGAAAATCGACACCACGGACCCGAATGGCATTGAGGCAGACGCCAACACCGGCTGCGTTGATACCGATTTTTCCAATGATGCCAGCTTCTGTGACCTGGCAGATGGATGGCAGAGATGTGACTTTCGGGTCTCTTTTGATATGAAGGACGACCAGATTTTCTTCCTGTGCTGGCTCCCACTGTGAATATTTGACGTTAGATCCTACTCATTGGTCCTGCCAGGAACAAGGCACATCAACTTACATCCCAGTTCTGTGCCATGAAGCACTCGCTCGGTGTCTTCCAAGCCAAGCTCGTACAGCCATCGGTCATTAGACCCATAGAGATCTCGGTACGCACATTGAGTGTCAAGATGCTGTCGAACGGGACGTGCGCGCCATCGGCGATGCCTACGGATGTTAGAGGTGTCTTCTTCATCCAGTACAATGCATGTAAAGTATCTCACCCTGCATTTCCTCGAGAAAGTGCGGCCATTCGGCTTCAAGCAGCGGCATGAACTTGCCAGCAGCAGCCGTAGTGGTCGGCCAGTCCATTCCGGTCTTTAACCGAAAGAAAGCCGCATAAAAAGCAAGGCCGCTCTCGATTTGAGCCCGTGCGGCCCGGCCATGTTGCAAGCCGGCCTAGCAAAACGTCAGTATTTTCTGTGTGCTGGTGTGCAGAAAGTCGCGTCCGAGTAGCTTACCTCATACGGCGTTCCTGAACAGTGAATCTCAAGCATCGTGTATCGCCAGCCAAAAAGCAGCAAAGCACGACACTTTACGTCAACTTTCGAGGCCCAGTTCAAGCTATGTCTAGCAGCAACAACAACTGCAAATTAGTTCTGTCAGCCTTGTCATCTTCCTTCTGTCTTGAACAGCTCGGCCTTTTCGGCAAGCTCCATTATCCTGTCGTTATCATTGGCAGCAGTAATTTACCACCTATTCTTCTACTTCATCATCCGCAAACCCCCTGAATGTACCTTCATCCAGCCGCTAGCTTCGGGCGCCATGCAACCCGCTAGGCCGATTGCACACTGATAGCACACTGTAGGAAGCATGTGCTGCGAGTGGAGAAGATTGCCGATGAGGGGCCCACCGGCATGCGCATCTTCTTTTAAGACGGCATCTTCTTTTGAGACGGCACAACAGAAGACACAGATGTGGTCGTTGCAGCAGATGGCTTGTACTCGGTATGATATCTATCTGTTCGTCATATTGTCCCAGATGGACATACTCTGACACTTTTTTTTTCCAGAAAATTCGGCGCTGCTAATTTCCAGACGGCGAAGTCGATACCGCGGCCGTTGTGCCGTACCAACAAAATGTGCCCATCGATCTCGTTCAAGCACTGTATCGATAGTTGAAAAGCAGTGTACAAAGAAGCCACGAAGTCAAGCAAACAAGGTAGCCATCGAATTGTTTACGCGAAGATCTAATGATGTCAAAGAAAAAGGCTAAAAATGTCTTGCCGTTCACCAAGGCTGGCTTAGATCGTCGTTCAAAGACGAAGAAGCCCCAACGATCAAAGAGAAAGTACCGAGGTGGGGAGGCTGTCACCAGCCTCGGATGCTTTTAGACGGCACAGTCAAGGCTACGGCACATTCAAAGTGTGAGCAGTCGTTCCACTTATCAATAATCCGTAAAATATGTCGGGATCTGATACTTTCACATTTTTCTTTTCGCTTTGAGGCGGCTGCTGGTGTCTGTGGATAGGCTCTCTTCCAGACTGTTTGCCTGGTTGAACCTGCCGCCCACCCGCCAAGACTCCTTTAACTTACACCGTTCTGGCCATCCCCTCACACCCATGAAAGCGTCCCCACCTTGGGGTGAGGCTACCGGGAAAATTTGTTCCCTGCATCTAGTCGCGATATCTTGAAAGATCTGGCTGCTTGATTGTCGCTTCCTTCGATAACGAGCTTCCCAGATCGCTTGTCAGTCAACAGCTGTTAATCACAAACCATTGGACAGGAAGCATGACCCATCCTCGCTTGACATCGTCTGTCAACCGTCAACCGGCCCCAAGATAGACGAGAAAAACGGCTACAACAAACACCCTAGCTCCATTGCGCTACAGGGCATCCGCCCCTGTACTGCGCTGGGAGTAGCTTGAAGCAGGCTGCCTATCTGGAATGTTCCCCAGGAAGCGAATTTTTCAGCGTGAAGGATCCTCGGATGACAGGCTTCTGTGTGGAGGTGGTGATGGTTTTGAAAGACTGCTTCAGAAATCGTACGCCGTGTCGAATCCGCCAGAAAAAACAAGGTCAGCTTACTATCAGTGTGCGAGCGAATTAGAGCCGGCAGATTGGTTGGAGTCCAGACTAAATCGTGTAAGCCGGGGGGAAAAGGTATTTTGACGAGGCTGAGAGTCAAGGAAGGGCCTGGGTATACAGGCTGACTAAAGGTTAAAGTTGGTTGTAGTATCGCGTCTTCTAAGATCAAAGATATATGAGAGGAAAGCCAAATGTGTAGATTTCTATGTGTAGTTTATTGTCTCGTTGCAAAATCTATCGACCACTCTTGTACGACTACCGCGCCCGATTTCTTGTCTCGTAGTTCGGCTATACGGTTTACGGCTTCGATGCCTTCTCGAGCAGCTCTTTGCTGTTCTCGGCCTGCTCGACAGCCGAAAAATCGGGACGTGGAATTTCGAAGCCTTCCGTTAGTGCGTGCATAAGTGATGCCACCGAGGCGGCTGACGGGTTTCAGGACCTGTGCTTGTTAGTGCCGATGCCATCGGAAAGCGAGAGAGGCAGAGTGGAGAAGACTTACCGCGGGGTCAATGATGTTCTTCTCCTCGTTAATGGCATCCTCGCGCACCCAAAAGTTAACGCCCTCGAGAATAACGAGCGTACCCGAGATCTTGCCGGGGTTGGACTTGCTCTCAAACTCCTTGACGTCCACAAGCTTGCACTCAGCCGAGAACACGGCCTCCTTGACGCGTTGCCGCCTTGACCACCGAGGACGGTGCTTGGTGCAGGCCGCTAAGACCCCACTCCGAGGTGCCGTAGGGTGCGTTGACCGACGTCGAGTTGGCCGCCTCGATAAAGTGCTCCGAGATGATGTTGAGAACGCACTCGTTGCTGTTGACAATGTTGGCCAGGGAGTCCTTGGCTTTGGCAATGCTGCCGACCATGCCGATGGTGAAGATGGGCGGGTCGTGGTTGACCATGTTGGTGTAGGAGAAGGGCGCAAGATTGGACGAGGTTCCGTCGGCAGACAGAGTGGCTCAGGAAGCCAATCGGGCGAGGGATGATGGCCGAAATCAACAGCTTGTAGTTGAACGCCGCCGGGCGGCCGGGCTCGTACGGGTCGATTCTCGACATGCTTCTTCGTCAGCGAGGCGCCGCCGTCGTTGCCGCCCTCGCCCCATTTCCAGCCGGGTGCGGGCGCCTGGTTGTAGTGCCACTCCTCCGACTTGTTCCACTCCGGCCGCGAAGCTTCGACGGCCTTGAAATCGCCGTGCGGGTTGCGCTTGATCGCGGCCTCGTTCGCTGTGCCGCTCCGCCAGCTGGGCAGCGGCCAGGTCCTTGTCGTTGGTCGAACTCATTGCGCGTCGTTGTGCGGGAAAGAGAGAAATAAATGGAGTTGAGCGCTGGGCGAAGCGAGTGTAAGAGTGAGGGTAAAACAGAGGGAAACTGCGAGACCACGACAAGATGTGGCTGGATGCGGGCATGTTCCAGGTTGGGAATTGTCAAAACAAAAGAAGATAAAGGCAGGAACGATCGGTTGACAATCACATCGTAATAGCCCCTCATTCGCGACCACGCCGTTGCGCTTTCCTAGAAGGCGAAATGCCAACTATCTGCGCCGCACTGCGCCTTCCCCATCTAATAGACGCCCCGAAAGCCAACTAAATGCGCTGGCGTCGCACTTTCCCGCACATTCGAAAGCTAAGAACTTCCTCCGTGAAACCCCCCACTTATTTCCAACAATCTTCCGGAAGCTCTCTCCCCACTGCCTACCGAGCGCTTCCTGGAATGCCACTGTAAACCAATCCCCATGGACCTCGGTACGTTTTTCATCGGAAACGCGAACCGTTTCTCCAAGCCCCAATCCTCCTTTTGCATCATTTGAACACCCAAGAGCGGCACAGAACCCATACATTAGGCCAACAGGTACGCAATAAAATCCTCATACCACATTTTATGGCAGAACTTTGTATGAAGCTGCTAGCTGACCTAACCCCAGCTTATTATGAAAGGCGCAGGGACCAGACCTCGCGGCCTTAGATAAACACTTTGTCGCAAAGATGATGTCCTCAGAGTCTGCCACAGACACGTTTCTCTCGCCAGTACATACATCCGCAAGAACCCAGAACTGCTTGCAGGATCGCCCGATAGTCGGGCTGAGCCAGGTCGAGTATGGCACAAGAGATAATCCCTTTTTCCCTCGCCGTGCCAGTTGGAAAGAAGCTCACTCTTTTTTGTTCATTAATCTTTACATCGGCATAAATCAGAGTCTGCCACAGACACGTTTCTCTCGCAACTCAATAGTCGCCATGGCTTTCATGATCTGTGGCATGTGCGGTGCCCTCAGTGCCCAGCACAATACACGGGCCATCAAGTCATGCAATGTCTGCGACGACTCACGGCAATACGTGCCTTCCGCACCCGATGGGCGAGTCGATGGGCGTTGTGAGCAGTCATCAACTGCTGATTTTGCGAGGCAGACTCGGTGAGGGTATAAGCTGAGCTGAAATATTCCCGTCAGCCAAACTTGGCACATTTTACGGGAGATGCAGCGTTCCAAAAAGTACCCAGAATCTCACCGTGCCCGACAACTACGACTCGGGTGTTGTCAGCCTTTACACGACCCCATAAGTGGCTATCGGCCAACGAGCACTGTTGCTGTGTACTGAGAAAGGTAACTTATCAGTTTGTTGTCGAGATATGGGGAAATGGATTGCACGTGAATGAAGCTGGCGTTCAAGTACCTTATCGACGACACAATTTTCCCTAGATGCCTGGCGGATCTATGCTCCGTTAACTGGGGCTCAAATCGTGGGAAGCTCGATGACAGCTATCTAGGCTAGGCCAAAGCCCGGGAACAGGTGCCAGGTCTAGCAATCGTAACGAAAGCAACCATGAATATCATCATGACGGATTGTCGGCCTGCAATACAAGAGCACATCCCGTGCCGGACGCGCAAACAATGAGCGGGATGCTTCTCTACAAGTCGAGCTGCTTGACTGGGATTTTCTCGCCACAGTGCACGCTGTGCTTCACATAGTTGCACCCAAAGACGCGTTCGCGCTGCCAGCATCGCTCGCGGAGAACACGCTGATCGGATCCACGCGCGCTGGTGCAACCCCTCGAAGAGGACCTAAACATCAATGTCCTCGACATTCACGGGCACCGGCTTCGGCAAATGGACGAGAATGGTGTCGCGTTGATATTCCTGTCACTCAAGGCAGCAAGGTGTCAGGACATTGCGGGCCCAGCCAAGGCCGGTGTGCTGTCGACGGCGGTGAACGACTACCTCGAAGACCAAGTGGCCACACGATGCTGTCTTACGACGCCAAACACTACGACAAGCTCTAGGCGGCAGCCGAGCGGCTGCAGGCACCTGTGAACGTCCATCCGCGCACGCCGACGGCGCTGATTGACACGACGGACGTGGAAGGCGCGGCCGTGGCTCAACTTGAGCGTATTGGGCTTCGCCAGCCGTGCCAGCATGCATTTGCTGGCTATCATCACGGCAGGCGTGCTCGTTCTGGACCGCTTTCCCAAACTCAAGCTTGTTGTGGGCCACATGGGCGAGCATATCCCGTTCGAAATGTATCACATCGACCACAAGCTGGACCGCGGCCGATTCCCGACCATGCGCGGCGTCTTTGGCGGCCAGGTCTTTCTGACGACGAGCGGGCACTTTAGCACGCCCGCGCTGCACTGCTCCATCGCCGAGGTGGGCGCACAGAGCGTGCTGTTCAGCATGGATTATTCCTTTGAGAGCATCCCAACGCGTTACGTGTGGTTTGACTCGCTGCATATGAACCAGCACGACGTGGTGGCCGCGGGCCGCAACAATGCGCTCTCCCTTTTGCTACGGCCGACACAGGCACCGCACGATCTGCCACCCAAGACCGCGTGGGAGCGCAAAGTGGGCGGGCTGTGCGACGGCTTGGCGACGTACGGCCTGTTCAATGCAAGCCTCCAACAAGTGCACGGCGACAAAGTAAGGCGAGGTGTGGTTGTTCTGAGGCTTTTCTTTCTCTCTTCCTTTCTACCAGCATCTCTCTAGGGTCGAAAACACCGGTCGTTGCAGGCGGTCGAACCGGGTATGCATCCCAAGCGAGTCGACAGAATGCAATGCAGGGGAACGGAGATGGATAAGGTGGGAACGATACAAAGGCAAGAGAAGGAGAGGCTTGGGACAAAGTGTGCAGGGGGCACCTAATTTTCGAGCCTTTATTGTCCCTTTTTGACGCATTCCCCTGAGGTTGTGTTCCCGACGGCAAGGCAAGGCTGTCCTCGTCATTTCCATTTCGACATCAAACGTCGTATCATAACGGGTTCCCCAATCCTTTTGTCGTGCAGCGTCGTTTTACCACTGCAATACTTCGCCCTCCAATTTCCGGTAGCAAAAGAAAAAGGAGGAAAAAGAGAGAACCATAAGAGCCACACCAGACATCAACATCAAACGAGACGGGACCAGGCTTCTCTTGTTCTTCGTCGTTAATATATCTTACAAGGAAGTTGTTCCCCGGCAAGGATGGCTGCATACCAAATTTCCGTGGCTTCGTGGCGTTTGAGTTGTTGCTTTTTTTTCTCCCTTTCTTTTTCTCGCCCCCTTGTTCGTGAAACTGTAGAGTGGTGCAACAGATAGTTTTCATAGCAAACCTCTGTCTGCCCAAAACCCATAAGAAAACTCTGCTTCTAGCCACCGGGCAGGGTCCCATGTCCTGTCGAGTGGTCAGGCCTGGCCATGTTCTGCTTTGACCACCATATCGAGCGACGTCGACGAGAAGTGAGAGGCAAAAGAAAAAAAAAAAAAAAAAGTGCAAAGGGGCGAATCTCGAGCTAGAGAAAGTCACACAGACGACTCTTATCGACGAGCGTTTCACAAAACATTGTAAGACGAAAAGGACGCACAGGCGAAAGCACGCGACAAGACGTGATTTCAGCTTCCCAGCTCAAGGGGAAAACATTCTCGCGCGCCTAAGTTTTCGAATACTGTCTTTGCAACTTCTCACGACTGAATTTCAGAAGTTTTGGATGTTTGGAGTACGGCGTACTGAGTATTAGCCTATTAGGTCAGCTCTTGCAGTTTCTGGCCACTTAATCGTCAGTGTCTAGGGCCTAGGGGTCTTGGCATTTGCGGGCCATCCGTCGCGGGATGTGGTTTCCACGTGCGGCAACTGCGCAGAGGAGTGCTCAGTAAAATGTCCCGACAAAATGAAACAAAGGAACAGAGTCTTCAAAGTTTTCAGACTGTCCAGGAACCCAAGACCTCCAATACGCAGTACGCGTATCCCGTACTCTGATCATCGTGCACCGTCTCGGGCTTCACCCATCGCCCTCTGTCAGCCCTCCTTGTGAAATGTATTTTCTAGGGCGAGACACGCCGTTGACAGCCCTTTTGCGCCCTGGTATTGCGTTTTTCTTTTTTGATATAATTCGTACAACACGACGGCAAGCATTGCGATCCCGATCACGGAACGACACGATACGAACGCCACGCCTCAGCTTCCATGTAGCCTTCCGTTGCCGTCGCATTTGTTTCGTTTTTAGTGTCACCAGGGAAGCCATTGCCGTCCTGTTCCTACATAAATACCGAGAACTCAGTACTCAGTACACAGAACGATATCCCTCGGCCTCTTGGGGCCCCGGCGATCCTGATATCCTGATGCAATGCCCTGCCGTGGTGTGTGGTGTTATTCTTCCATCACGTCTTCTCTTGGTGTGTCTGGGACTATTTGGTCTATCTCTTATTGGAGGGTTTCTTTCTTGCACTATGAAGTGCATCACTCCCCTTCCTTTTTCCTTCAATATCTTCCTTCTCGATCTCTTGGCGTCCCGGCAGACAAAAGCTAACCAACCCACCTTACCTTTATTTCCTTCCTGCAGACCAGCCCAGGCCCCAGCACAGACAAATGTCATGAAAAGAGCCCCCCCATCCTAGGACGCCAATGGCCGCCAGTGAACCGACTGCGTACATGTACATGTACAGCACGCCACCCGCCGAGATGAGATGCCCAAGTGGGGCATACGGGAGCCAAGACTAAGAGGTATGTGTACCTACAATCTCAGACTTATAAATACGCTCTGTTTGTATCGCTACCTCATAATATTATCTGGGCCAGACCGAGTGCCCGTTCGTTCGCTTTTTTTTGCTCCCGCTCTTCGCCTTCGCTAGACTCCCCTCCACCTTGAGGCTCATCTTTCATTGGGAAGGGCTCACTGGGGCCGGCCTGACGTGGCCCTTATTTGACTTGTGCCTGACTATCCGGGGCCAAGAGGAGACACGGAGACAAAAGGTCGCGGGTGCTAACGAGGAGGAAGGGGAAAAAAAGAGAGAAAAAGTACGGACGAATACAAGATCAGACGGAAAAAAATTGCGACCGGCAGGTGATCTTACGAATCGAGGAAGAGGAAGAAAGAAGATGAGCCAAAGTATCGAAATTGCAAACCGTTGATGATCGCGAGGGCTATTGTCCTTCCCTTGGTTTCCCCTTACGCTTTATCTAGGGATGGCAGATTGCCCAAGGGCCGCAAGGCCAGTAACGAAACACAAATCACCAAAAGAAGAGACGAACACAAACAACCACAAACGACAGGAACAAACAGAACACCGTTTCAACCAGACGGAAACCCAGGCCGCCAACCGTAATCCTCTCAGCCATTTTGTCTCTTCCCGTCCCTCACCAGCAAAGAGGCAAACGACTGCAACGCAGTGAAACGACCAGTCTCTTCACGATCGCAGACCCCCGTTCCCTGCTGGCCAGGCCCATGTCCAGTCCACTCGAGCCACTGAGCGTGCTCCCAAGATTGCAGCCAATGATTGGCCACCCGAACGTGTTTTTTCTTGGCACAAGATTTGCACCAACGGTCCCTCCCTTTTGTTTTCCCTCTTTTTCCTTGCTGCTCGCTCTTTCCCTTTTCTTTCCTCTTTTCCCCTTTCCTGCAGGTACAGTGGGCTGCTACCAAATACAGCCAATCATAGCGCTCAACAAGGCGGGTACCCCTGGAATTGCCACAACACCACTGCACATCTAGCTTCGAATACTGTAACATGATTGGCCAACCCCTGGCAGTTGAGTGGGTCTCCCATGGCGGACCTGCGTAGGGCGCCAGCATCGATTTGGAAAGCCTTCTTGGCTCTCTGGCTCACACTATGCGTATTGTTTGGAAAATCTACTCCGTAGTCTCTTTCCTTTGTTTGCATCTCATCTTGCAGGCCTTTGCATCCTTGCGCTGAGCCCAAGCAGCCCTTGCTGTCGTGGCGCCGTCGTAGCGCTCCTCCTGGGCGACAGGGGGATGCTCTTTCCCAAATTTTCGCTCTTTCCATCTGGGATCTCGGCCTGCTTCTGCGCTCTTTCCCTTTTTTCCTCTTGTCGCTCTTCCTGCCGCCATTTCGACCCACACCATCACACCGCCGTGATCCAAACACCCACAACAAACACTATGAAATGAAAGGGCGGCGAGAACCAACGAAAATCTCCTATGGCTGTGCCTCACGGCCACCTGCCTACATCGTGCATCTGCCTACTTTGTATATTACCCTGTAGGGCACGTCTCCTTCCAACGCCTCACAGAATGTTGATACTGCCGGCACGGGTCCATGTTGTGTAAACAGCTGGCATGGGGGCGTAGATGGTGGTCATGCCAGTCCGGCCAAGGTTCTGGGCAGACCATATCCGACTTTTCTGGCTGTGCCTTGCTCTTTCCCTGTGCGTTGGCCGCGCTGTCTCTACTCTTTCCTCGCTGTCGTGGAATCGTACCCTGTCGCTTCCTGGCCTTGCCTGGCACCTTCCTTGCTCTTGCCAACGTCGTGTCCCAGGCGTGCAGTCCCACAGTAGTTCCCTAATTCGATCCCATAATCTGCGCTCCAGGGGGGGGGATGCGCAAGACTCTGCCCCCTAATCTGCCCCTAATCTGACCCTAGTATGTTCCAATCTGTGCTCCCCATAGAAAAGGAGAAAATCGTCTCCCCTCTGCACTTTCCTCCCTTTATTCCTTCTCGTTCCCTCTCTTCTTTCCCTTCCTTTTCTTCTTCCTTCTTTCCTCACCATCACCGTCCGATACACATTCGTTTCTTCGACATCCGTCGCTGTCATTCTCTTTCGTCAAGTCTCTTTTTGATTCTTTGGCTGTCATTCATTTGTATTGATTTTATATCAACCACTTTCTTTTTCAAACAACACACTCCTTCGGACAAATCTCTCACGACTCGTATATTCGCGCAATCGCCCTATATCGGAACACATTACCAAAACATCACGACCTCAATTGGTAAGTTTGTTGTGGCTTTTTGTCCGTTCGCACGCCGTCTGAGACGACACGGGAAGAGGAACAAGACAAGAAAAGATGCAAAATCGAGAAGTTTGAGAAAGGGACAGCACAAGAGAAACAACGCCTGTATAGAACACCGCCTGCACAAAACAATCGTCTCCCTCGCGCCGCCTATAACCATCGAACCGATTTCCCCCCTTCCCCGACAAACTCAAAAAGAGCTCCCTGGCTTCACGAAACCGCCAAAGGTGCATTCCAGGTCAAGACGCGTCGCTTTTTCCTGGGAAAACGCCCTTTCGACAGAACATGGAGGGAAACATGTGTTCGGCAAAGAGAAGACGTTGCCTTTTTGTTGCCAACTTTCCTCTAATTTCTCTGCTTCGTGCTTTCGCCTTTTTTTGTTTCTCTTCCTCTGTTTCGTTCCATCGCATCGCCAAATAGACATCCATGAGAACGCATCACCAAAACCATGCATCGCGACTAACTTTTTCAGAATCATATCTCACCATCTCACCAAATTCAGTAACGAGACAAGTACCCGCTTCTCACAACAACATCCACCGCAACAATGTTCGCCTCTTTCTACCTGACCTTCCTGGCCTTCGTGGTCTCGCTCGTCGCTGCCACCACCGCCTCCACTGGCACCACCACCTCCACTATCTCGATGACCCAGACCATCACCCGCTGCAACCCCTCTGTCACCAACTGCCCGGCCAACCGCCACAACACGACGACCTCTACCCACTGGCCCGTTACCAACACCAGCACCGTCGCCTGGCCTACCTCGTACCACAACAAGACCACCTCCTACCACGCCACGGCCACCGGCGGCGGCACCGGTGCCGCCTCCACCGTCGTCGTCCTGTCCTCCAGCCCTGCCGGCGTCTCCTCCAGCTCGCCCTCTAGCTCGCCCTCGACTGCCACCACCTCCGGTGCCCAGGGCCTTTTCATCCAGAGCGGCCTGCTGCTTGGTGGTCTGGCCGCCGCCATTGCCATCCTGGCATAAGCGCTTTCCGAAGACGTGGAAGCAGAATGTGTTTGGGTGACGACGACAACTGGCGATGAAAACGCGAAATGGGGACGTTGTAAGATGACGCGACGACGGCCAGGAAGAGACGCTGCGTATGAGCTCTTTCACGTCGACGAATACCAACAACGACCCGCCGACAATACCGTGCCGATCAGCCGAATTGATATCGTTTTACGTCGCGATCACATCTGGACGCCAAACGACGACAGGCGGACGGACGTCACGTTTTGGAGGCACCTTCTATCTTGCTTCTTGGAGTGAAAGGGTCCGAGTGATGGCGCTAGATTTGGGCTGTGCGACAACATCTGTTCCGCGCATTGCCCGTGTTCAGCATCAAGATCTCGGCCCTTGAACTTCTAGAGGCACTTCCGTTATTTCGCTTCTCATTTTCTTTGTCGTTTCTCTTACATCACATTTTGTTCCTGCTTTCCACATTTTACTTGTGCTTGTTTCCTTGTCCTTTCACAACTGTTTTTTTCTGTCCATTCTACGCAACGTGTTGCAACCACCTTTCCTTGCATTCTCGGCTGCTGGATTGGCCTGACGGAAACCCTCCCCTCCCTTTTCGCTCGAACCATGACAAGATATCCCAAACAATGGATGGCAGGCAGACAAGAAACGAAGACGAAGACAAAACCAAACGAGAACTACACAATCATCCTACTTAATGTGTTTAATTTTTTAATCATTTAATTGAGTGGGTTGTGTTACAATTTTCGCCAATCTTCGCTTTTTTTTTTGTTTCACGACGAGCGCTCTCATCTTTCTCCCTGGGGTCGACGACAAAGGCTTTTCTTATTCTTTTCTTATTTTTTTTTGGAGGAACTTTCGTCGTCGACCGCAAAGGGGGGAGGGGCGAAAGGCAAATACCAAAAACCCAAATCAACTTCTTCTTTTTGGCTTATTCTTGAGACGAGTTGCGATCAAGTCCCGTGGACTGTCCCTCTCCTTCTTAGAACGCCATTTTTTTACGCTTTTTTACATCTTTTACCCCCTTCCCCCCCTTTTACATCTTCTTTTTTACCCCATTCCAACTTTTGTTTTCTTTTTTCTACTTTTGTGTATTCTGTTTATGCCAATGGTCCAGGTCCAACGAAAGTCATACAGAACCACCATCTATACTCTACACATACAGCGATTTAGAAGAAAAGAACACAAGGTCTCCGGGGTATTACTTTATTTATGTTGGCAAAATGGGAATGATTACGAAAACACCAATTTAAATATCAGTGCCGTCTGAAAGACCATACACAAATGGCCAATTGATCAAAGTTCCACTTGCCAAAAAGTAAATTGCTTGTCCTGTGAAAAGGGTATATACGAAAATAAGAAACCTTCCACACTCAATACTGCCCATCTCCCTCGCCTTCCAACTTTCCAACTCACCGACAAGACTGCCAATCAACTAAGATGGCCGCCTTTCCAGCAAGTTTCCTTTCCTATCACACCCGTCCACCAATTCTTTCTTCCAGCACACCCCGAACCAATAATACCCGTGGTCTTTTAACTAGCCCATCGTCGTTGTTGCGAAAGCCATCTAAGCGTCATCGTCACCGGAGAAGTCGATGCTCTGGCTGGTCTGGCCAGCCGCCTTCTGGTCGAGCGCAATGTTGTTGTTGAGCTTGGTCGTCTCTTCGGCAATCTTGGCGGTGTTGTTCTTGCACGACTGTGCCTGCTGGATCTGCAGGCCCAGGACCTCAAGCTCGAGCTTCAGGACCTTGTTCTTGATCTTGCCGACCTGCAGAGCCTTGCCCTCGGCGGTGCTGCTGCCGGCCGCAGCGATGGCGTCGTTGAAGCCGCCAGTGCCCGTCTCGGCATTCTCGGCCGTCACGCGGGCGGCCAGGATGATGGCGAGATCGTCGGGGTCCACGTTGGCAAGGTCGTTGAAGTCAATCTAGTCTGTTTAGTACTGCGTGCCCAACTGTGTTGACATGCACATCAGAAGCACGAGGGTGAACCTACCGGAAACTTGGCCTTGACCTCGTCAAGAGCGTTACCGGCAACACCGTCCGAAACCTGGAAGTTGTCGTAGGTGGTGGCTGTGAGAACACCAGCACGCTTCACGGGCTTGGAGTTGGTGGCAGGCAGAGCCAGAGCCGAAGCGGCAAAGGCAAGAACGAGGGCCTTGGAGAAGTACATTGTCGAGGTATAAAAATGGGTTGGGGGTGGAGGGGAGAAGAAGAATAAAATCAGGTGGATGAATAGAAGTGATAACGAAGGTTAAGAAAGTTGCTGAAAGAGAGAGAAAGACTGTAAGAACAGCACAGCTGTTGTAAAGAAGAGAAAGAAGGGGGAAAGAGCGTCTTCACAGAAGGGACTGACTGGCAAATGAAAAAAAAGAGAGTGCGGATGAAGAAGAAGGAAGCAAAATAAAGTTGACGAGAGAGGGCGATCATCCAGATTTATATTACTTCCTTCCACACTAGCATGCCGAACCGAGAAGGAAGAGAGAGCGTGCCGCTGAACTCCTGCTCTGGGATCCTGGTACGCTGTGCACCTGAAGAAAATGAAAAGACCAGACGAAGGGGCATCATGGCGCCAAGCAGCTCAAGGCCCTTCTGCAACATGAAGCCTCTTCGACCCGTGATAGGGGCCAGGAGTATGGAGCATCGGGCATGGAGTACTATGGGGCACGGGGTTGGGAGGTGCCTTGTGGTCCGAACTGGTGAAGCCTGCCGGCTTGGAAGCATGGTGTTCCAAGTGTTGAGCACCTTATCATGGGCGTCTCGAGTGTTCTTGGGAGTGGCAGTGCAACCCCGTCATACCGCCAAGACCAGTCGTGAGCGTCGACTCCCTGTCAACCCTGTGTCAGGCCGTCTCATAGTGAAGGTGCCCACGAATACTGGCATGCAGGCAAGGCAGCATGTCACGGCCACTGCATTCAGTAGCTTTTTTTCGTCTTCGGGAGATTTTTTCTTTTTTTCGCTTCTTTGCCGTCGACAATTCTTAACGCTACGGATGGACCGGTCGTGATAATAATAGACTGCGGAGATGGGAGAGAGGAAAACCCTAAATCAACTTTGAGTGGGCCGTGAAGTGGGCATCCAAACGATCACCAGCTCAACCGGATTGATTGTCTCTAGCTGTGGAGTCTCACATCCCCCAGATTGATGCTCATAAGAGAACACAGCTGCATCGTGACAGTCCGCGATGCACCGTGATCGTTTGGATGTTATGCTGATCCCAAATACAAGGGACAGAGCCATGCAAGTGAGCGCACGGGAAGCAAGACAAAGATGTCCGATGGCGGCACGTCGATCCTGACATTGAACCGGGTTCTGGGTTTTTGCAAACGTCTTTGTTGTCGCACGCAACGGCTCGATCATGCGGCACTTAATGCGTGGATTGTGTCGCTTATTGCAAGTGATGAAGGTAGACAGCATAAAGAAAAGTTCGGTTGACAGGCGGGTGGGGGCTGCCTGGACAAAGACCCAGTCTGGCGGGTAAGGGGTGTGCGAGAGAGGTCAGGGGCAGGTGGATTGCACGTCTCGAGACACGTCGCAGATCCTACGTCGTATTTGTGTCTCCTTCCAGGACGGGCACTCGACAAAGTGCGCATACGCCGCGGTGAAAGACGACTGGTGAGGTGGGAAAATAGAAAAAGGAGAATTGCTGCTATCAGATCGTGAAAGGAGACAGCTAGCCTGTTTCAGCCCTCACCGACGGCAGGCGATGTCACAGGACAGTCTCCTTAACAAGGTGAGCGAAAGCCACGTGAAAACAGCATCGTGAACGATGGGCGTACTCGCTTTGGGTTCCAGGCAATAGCTGTCGTCTTTTGTCGTTGTTGTCGTCACGATCGTCGATCACTTGAGATGCGCGAAAGGCAAGAAGAGTGCGCGCGCCAAGTGCCGATTGGCAGAAAGCGCGTCTCAGCTCCGTCGGAGAAGTTGCGACCAATAAGATCTGACTGTCAGATGCGGCTCCTTCCCAAAGTGAGAAGATCTCCTGTGTGCACTTGGAAAAGTAGAAAGAGCAGCCCGTGGCCTTGTTCCTTCTTTCCATCTTCATGCCTCTTTCTATTTCCCCATCGTTGTTTCCTCGTACGCGGTCGAATGTCCGTGGCGCCATCCGTTTCGAGTCACCCGCGAAATCGTGGCCAAAACATTCCGCCCAGGTTTTGAGAGGCCTCAAAAATAAGTTCTCCCAAGCATTTCTACCAAGCCAGATGGCTCGATACACTCCAAAGAACGCCTGGTTAGCCCCGACAGCACTTCCTGGTCGACCAAAGTTGTTGACGATCTGCGCAGAGGTGTTTGTGCTCTCAATGCTCGCACCACGGTTACCGTCCCATTGGACGCCGCGGGAACGGCAGATCCTCCAGCGAGCATCATTTCTACCACCGGCTTTCGTTGTTTCTTGGTCTTTGCCACTCACATTGTTCGTCTTCCGCGTTCGATTTCTCTGTCGGACAACTCCCGTTTCTATGACGAACCTCCGATAAGAGGAGTGCCTACATTCCGGGCGCGAGAAGACGAGCCTCGGCTGGTCCACATTGGCCAAGACGGCGTCGAGTTAGTACGGTTTTGGTCAATCTTCCCGTCTCCCCAAGCCCATTTCGCAGAGTGGCCTCTCTCCCCCGCACTTCAACGCGCCCCATCTCCGCTCAATCGCCCCATCACCACAACGGTTTGTCGCTCTCGCAGACTGAAGAGCGCAGACACTAGATCCAAAGAGGACGCTGCGACCAAACGAGACCAAACCAGACCTGATTACGGAGTATTCCGAGGCATGGCTCCACGCACGAAGGACTCCTTATGGAAGCAAAGACCGCGAGCAGAAAGATGGGTCAAATTGAGACCGTCAAGATTGGCTGCAGACGGCCAAGTTGCACTGAAGATCAGATACAAAATGTTCGTTTTTCTATCTCCAACGACGCTAGACGGTATTTCGCATGCATACAACGCCCGCGGGTAGCCGAACTGGAGACCGCCACCCACAAAGTGAAAGCGTGGTCATGCGGAACACTGTTCTCAGGAACGGCTACAGCAGCCAAGCTCGCCAAGGAAACACAGCTGGATTGTCAAACCAAGACGAACAAAGAAGAGCCAACAAAGATTGAGGCAAATATCAAGGCGATCCGACCTCTCCGTGCAGGGCACTTGGAAGAAGGAACTGGGGAAATAGCAAGAGCTAAACGAAAAGAGCAAAGGCTAGGACAAAGCTCTACCGGAGGGAACCCTGTTATTGCGGAGGAAGACAGGATGAATGGAAGGTGGCCGTTGGCCTGTTCCTGCTTCCTGCTTCCCTTCGTTTTCTGTCCCTGTTGTTCTTCTTGTTCTTTTTGTTCTTTTTGTTCTTTTTGTTCTTTTTGTTCTTTTTGTTCTTTTTGTTTTCCTTCTCTCGCTGCTTTGCATTTCTTTCCTGGTCTTCGCCAATAGCCTTTCTTTATATTATTCTTGTGCCGCATTTACATTTCAGCGAATACCAGAGAGTTGCTGCTTTTGTCATTACTCTCTTGATCTCTCCCTCCAGCAGAGCCTCGCCCAGCTACTCGACACACCGACACAATGGTGTTCAAGTCGCCGTTCACACCGCTTACGATCCCGGAGGTTGACCTCTGGTCGCTGCTCTTTGAGCGCAAGTCGAAGCCATTCTCTGACAGCAAGGGTACGGCGGTGTCACACTCTCTCCTTGTTTGTTGTCGTCGATTCTCTCCAACTAACAACACGCGCAGAGATCTTCACCGACAGCGAGACCGGCCGCAGCTACACTTTTGGCGACCTGCGCAGCACCTCTCTCGAATTCGGCAAGGGTCTCCAGTCGCTATGGCACTGGAAGCGTGGTGATGTCTTGGCTTTTTACACGCCCAACAGCATCGACACGCCGCCCGCGATGCTCGGCCTGCTCTGGGCTGGTGGCATCTGCTCGCCTGCCAACCCCCTGTACACCGAGCACGAACTGACCTTCCAGCTGCGCGACTCGGGTGCCAAGGCCGTCATCACCCAATTGCCATTCCTCGAGACAGCGCGCCGTGCTGCCAAAGCTGTCGGTATCCCTGAGGACCGCATTATTCTGCTGGGCGACGAGCACGATGCGTCGGGCCGTTTTCGCCACTTCAGCACCATCCGCAACCCAACGTTCAAGGGCCGGTCGACCGCCGTGTCTGTTGACGTGCACAACGACCTGGCATTCTTAGTCTACAGCTCCGGCACCACGGGCCTACCCAAGGGCGTGTGCCTGACGCACTACAATGTCGTGGCAAACGTGCTCCAGATGTCGTCCATGGACAGCCTTTTCTTCCATCCATTCGGTGGTGTGGACGGCAAGGGTGACAAGGGTCTCGGCATCACGCCGTTCTTCCACATTTATGTAAGTCTTTCATCAGACTTGTTCGTGCTCTCTTTGTCTTGTGCGGGCCACCTAACGCCTTTCAGGGCCTGACTTGCTGCATCCTGGTTTTCATCAACACTGGCTGGGAGCTAATCAGCATGCCTCGCTTCGACCTGGAGCGTGCATGCCAGCTTATCGAGCAGTACAAGATCAGCTTCGCCTACGTTCCGCCACCCGTCATTCTCGCCTTCTCCAAGCACCCGGTCATCGAAAAGTACGACCTGACGTCGATGCGCATGTTTCATAGCGGTGCCGCCCCACTGACGCCCGAACTTGCGACTGCTCTGTGGGACCGTCTGAAGATTGCTGTTAAGCAGGGCTACGGTCTGTCCGAGACGTCACCGGTCGCGATGATGCAGCTGCCGGACGAATGGGGAAAATTCATGGGCTCTGTGGGCCGGCTACTGCCCAACATGCAGGCACGACTTGTTGATCCGGATGAGGGCAACGACGTGACGGAGCTGGGCAAGCCAGGCGAGCTGTGGCTCAAGGGTCCCAACATTTTCCAGGGCTACTTGAATCTGCCGGACAACACGAAGGCGACCATGTCAGCCGATGGCTTCTTCAAGACGGGCGACATCTTCATTGTCGACAAGCATGACAACTTTACCTGCGTCGATCGTCTCAAAGAGTTGATCAAGTACAGTACGTTGATGCCTCCATTTTTACCCGTATCGTGCTGCCCCCCCCCCCCCCCCCCCCCCCCTCTCCCCGCGCATTTCACTAACAACTTTCTCCGTACAATAGAGGGCTTCCAGGTGCCGCCGGCTGAGCTCGAGGGTATTCTTCTGGGCCACAAGGACATTGCCGACGCGGGCGTCATTGGTGTTGAGGACAAGGCACAGGCGACCGAGGTGCCGCGGGCATACGTCGTGATAAAGCCGGGCCTGCCCACCGACGCGGCCAAGGCCAAGGAGATTGTCGACTGGTTGGCATCGCTGACGGCGCCGCACAAGAAGCTGCGTGGCGGTGTCCACTTTGTCAAGGAGATCCCCAAGTCGGCCAGTGGCAAGATCCTGCGGCGTGTGCTGCGCGACCAGGTCCGGCAGGCCGAGAAGACGGGCACATCAAAGCTGTGAGCCGCAAGCAGGGAAAGGGAGGAGGGGGGGGCAAACTATGATAGACCGTAGAGTTTTCTCTTTTTCTCGTTATTCTTCTATAGAATGTATATATCAGTACAAAAATGCGTTCCGTGCGTGCGTTTCCATTACAGTAGCACTCCCACTCTGGCATCTAATTCCATTTACTTCCCACGTTTTCCATGCGCCGTCCTATCCATAATGTGTTCGTATCTCAAAGAGGTCATCTACACCAGCTTCTCCACCTCTTCCATCAGCCGCTCAATGCTGAACTGCGGGTCGCCCGCGGCAAACCACTGCAGCAACATACGGCGCGCACGCGCGCCCTCGTCGAGCGAGCTGTTCTGCTTCTCCGAGCCGGGTGTACCGGGGATGGCCCATGCACCGTAGAACCGCTGCAGGCACATGACCAGAAACTGTGCGTGGTCCGCCGTCACGCCGCGGCCGTCCGACACTTGCCCCTGCATCAGCACGACGCCGCAGTCCGCCGCCAGGTCCGTGTAGTGCGTCACCGTCGTGTGCGGCTGCGCGAACTCGCCGCGCACCTTGTACTCGGCCAGCTGTGTGAAGAGCACCGTGCTCGACGGCGCTGTCGCCTGCTCGCCCTGTGTGTCAAAAGTCCACTGCAAGAAGTGGACCTCGGCGCCCTGCTCCGGGTGCGGCACGGGCAGCACAAACTGCGGGCGCGCGCGGGCAGCGGCCTCCATGGCGGCATAGGTCTGGGCGGGGATGACGGCGCAAAGGGACAGCGGGTCGTTGGCAAAGCGCAGGCGCCAAATGGCCGAGAGCTCCTCGAGGGGGAGCGTGCGGACCTTTTCGAGGTCGAGCATCGACGAGAGGGGGCGGACACCGCGGGGCGTGGATGACGAGGCGGCCGCAGAGGCGGCGGCGGAGGCAGAAGAGGCCGAAGAGGCCGAAGAGGCTGAAGAGACTGAAGATTCCGAAGAAGTGGAAGAAGTGGAAGAAATGGAAGAGGCGCTCGAAGTTGTCAAAGTCTCAGAGATTTCGGACGATGCTGACTCGGATCCAGGCGTCGATGGCCGTGATGATTTTGCCGAGGCCGTTTCGGATGTGCTGTCTGCAACCACGGTAGTTTTTCCGGCCGTTACGGTTGCTCCCTTTGGCAGGACAGCATCGCGCCGCTTCAATGCCTGGATCTTGTCCGTGTATGCCTCGCGCAGCTGGTCAATGTCGGCAACGCCCTCCTTTTGCGCCTTGCTCTCGAGCCGGCTGCGGTACCGCTCAATTACGTCATTGGCAGGCGATGCCGTGGGTCGTAATGGGAGGAAGGTGTCGAAGATGTCTGGGACGCCGTCGCATCGGGGAGGAGGAAGAGGAAGAATCGGTCGAGTAGAGGCGAAAAGCGGCTGCCCGTTGGCGGGCAATGACGGAAGAAGACGAAGAAGCGGCGGCAGCGCGACAGGCGGCACGGCCACAGACGAAAGAGTAGCGCAGAGGGCGCATGGAAGCACTCTGCAGCCGGCTGGCCGACAAGATGGCCGTTCTCGCGGTTCTCGAAGCCATGGTGGTGACGAGATGTGGGGTGAAAAGGCTTGTGCGAAAGAGTGGAAAAGCCGAGCTCTTTTTGCTCAAAAGTGAGGTTTGTCGATTGGTAGCGTCCTATTTTTTTTTTTGGTGCCCAACAGCCCGGACTGACGTCACGTGCACCGCATCCCGAATGAACCATTCTTCAACACAACAGGACGAAAGGAGGATTTTATTCTATGTAAAACTTTGAAGGACTTGAGAAACAGTTTTTAAGTATTGTGTGTCGTAAAACGTCGTGCACATGATAAACGGTCATATTGACAGCGTCGGGAGTCTTGTGGCACGGTATTCGAATAGCGCATCGAGCAAAATAGGGGCCAAACAACAACACGAGCAAGAAAATCAAAGCGAGAACCCAAAAAAAAAACAGGATTACCAAACAAATCTCCAAAATAAACAAAAATCCGAACAAAAATTACCGTCGAGCATTTCACCTGTTCATATACTAAAGTAGACTCCGCAGTTTCTGCCGCAGTGTTAGTATTGCTGTTGCCAAATCCGTGCAAAGGGAATATGAGTCAACCCAAGCAGAGGTCTGCTGACATACATGAAGGCCATCAAGGCTGTCATCAACTTGACCAGTGTCGTGGTGAGAGAGCAGCACGTTTGCAAGACGCTTCTTGGACTCCTGGAGGCGCATGACTTCCTCTTCGATCGAGTCCTTCACATAGAAGCGCACGGTAGTGACCTCCTTGGTTTGGCCGAGACGGTGGATTCGAGCCAGAGCCTGCTCCTCGATCGTCGGATTCCAATGTGGCTCCATAAGGTAGGCTCGCGTAGCGACGGTCAATGTTAAGCCGACAGCACCGCAAGAGAGCGTGAGGAGCATAACGCGGATGGATGGGTCTTTACGGAAGCGGTCGATGACAGACTGGCGCTCCTTTTGGGGCACTTTGCCGTCGAAGCGTACGCTGGGCATGCCGATTTGATTGAGGCCGCGCTGTATGATATCAAGTGTGAGCCTCCATGTCGAGAAGATGATGCTAATGTTTTTGTTTAAACAAAAATTAGTGTCGTCACCCATGTTTGAATGATTCCGGCTTCCAACTGTGTGCTCCTGAAACTTACCATTTTGCATCTGGCGGCTGGGCACGCAGGTCGGCCATGAGCATTTCCACTTTGGAAGGCAGCTGGATACCCGGTCCACCGGTATTGGGACGGCTTGCTGCTTTATCAGTGGCTAGGCCTAGAGTGTCGGCCATACCTTCCCAGGCATCGTCGTTTGTTGAGATTGAAGCTATTGGACATGCCGGCTGATGACCGCACTTAAAATCTCGTGTCGTCTGGTACAGCAACGCCGATGACGATGCCGAAGTCGTTGTTCCTGACAGGGTAGAAGTCAGGCGCAGTCTTTTGATGCAATCAGCGCAGATGAACTTGAGGCAGCGCGTCAACAGGGCGTTGCCTTCGTCAGTGAGAACCTGTTCCGTCAACTCCAGCGCCAGCCCGCATTGCATGCATTCCATGGGCCCAACACCACGTAGCGAGTTGAAGACATACTGGGCACTGGTCGCCCATGCCTCTTCTTCAGAGTTTTGATTGTTTGGATTGACGTCGGCCTTCCTCTTCCTCTTTTCTTGTTGGTTTCCTTGTTGGTCTTTCCCGGCTGTAGTGCCATTTGTGGCTCTTGTGTGGTAGTGAAGGCCTAGGTCGCAAACTAGTCGAAGTGTCTCAATCTTTTGCAGGGCGTTGGCATAGATATTTGCACGCATGCGTCCAGTCACGTCCTCAACCATCGCTTCGTCAATCTTGACCAGTGCCTGGGTGCGAATGTCGCTATACAAGGACCGCTCAGCACGTGTGAGTTCAACAGGATGCAGCACGTCTCGGCGTGGTGGCAGCGTTATCGCAGTCTTTGGTCTGCGCAGTATCAGGTACGTAGACAGTAGTTTGAGGCGGTTTGCTGCTTTCTCATCCTCTCCTGCCCTCCATAGATGTGAAATATCGGCATCGAAGATCCTGGGATCCGTGTACGGGTAGGCACGGATGAAGGAGAGCAGAGCAGCAAGGTCCGCGAGGCGGTTCTGAATAGGTGTGCCTGTCACAGCCCAGCGCGATATGGCAGAGAGACCACAGACAGCCTTCGTGCGATTGGCACTACCGTTGCGGATGAAATGGGCTGGCGATTGACCTGGTTAGAAAGTGGTAGCATACTTCGGTGACTATAGGGCAGGATTGCCGAACCTTCGTCGAGTATGATACGTCGCCAACGGACTGAAAATAGAACAGAACAGCCACTGGTGTCCTTCCATTCAGCTGCAACAGTGTCGTAGCTAGTAAGAACAATATCAATCCCGTGCATCTCATGACTGTTCTTCAGTTTGTGTCTGCCGTGGTGTCGATGAAATCGCAGAGCACCGTTGACGACATGTCTGCCAAAAAATGTCAGTCTTTGTTGGTATCTGACAGAAAACACATGACAGGTCAACTAACTCGGATAGTTGTTCTTCCCACGAGCCGATAACTGAGTATAGAAGGTTAGAAATCAAAATCTTGTATGGCAACTGTGGAGAAATCTGCTTTGTGGCGATGAGTAAAGAATGACTTACGTGGTGCAGGAATGATGATCAGTGTTGCCGGCACCGAGGGCTTGTTCGTGTCATCTTCGCCGTCATCCTCGTCCGCCGTATCTTCGTAGCCCCGGCCCAAAGGGTCAGGCTCCTTAGTGTAGCCCTTCAGATCCGTAGCCACCAAGGCCATCATCGTCAGCGTCTTTCCAAGTCCCATGGGGTCTGCAATAATGCCCCCGAAAAAGCCGGCGGCTCATTAGTCTGGCAGCTGTCGGAAATACGGTTGAAGAAGGCGTGGCTGGTATCCGTATTCACCAGCTGCCACATGTCTGGTGCAGAGCCGTCATCGACCCGACCGTAGGCCCACCCCCGTTCACGCTGCAGCATGAAAGTGAGAGCTTGTTTCTGGTGGCCTTGCAAGTTTGTCCGGATTGCTTGAGGCTGCGGCGCTTCCGTAAGGTCGATGTGACTATTTAAAACCTCCAGTACGTCGGGCGGCGGCGGCAAATCCTGGAGAGTGAACGTAGTCTGCAGATGCTGCTGCTGCGTCTGCCTCCCGGAAACAAGTTCAGAAACAAGGATGCAAGAGTCTGGGTCCAAAGCCGTTGATAACCGTTGAGGGTTAAGGTAGATAACATCACGGCCAGAGGGACGGCACTCGAGGGGATCTTGTAGGAAGATATTACTCTCCTCAAGCCATGCTGCTAGCTCATCAACCATACCCTTTGGCCCATACAGTGTCAGGTCAAGCTCGCAGGGCCTCATTGCAGCAGCCGATACCCTGGATACCCTGGAAGGACCGCTGGTTGTGCTGTCCACGTTGCAAAACACGTGCAGCTCGATTGAGGTTTCTTCCAGCAGGCTTTGTATCATGCTGCCGTGATCAGCGTTAACTCTCCCACGGGCCTTGCCATCGCTGTCGGGGAGCGCAAATTCGCGAGCTGTAAGTAGCTGAACGGGGAAGCGCCCGTTTGGAGGCGACTGCCCATGGTCGTGACGCTCCCAAGAACCACCAACTGCCGTGATCTGATGATTATGGCATGTTAGACAGAAACGCGAGAAAGCAGTGTTTGAGGAGACAGGAAAAAGCGTTAAAGGCACGCTTACTCTTCCAAAGCACACTGTTTGTACTTCAGGAGGGGGGGAAACGTGCGATTCAGGTAACTTTTTGAGGTATGTTGGCCCAAAGGACCACGAATCGTAAAGGACCGTCTCCTGTGCTGATATGTTAGCGAGATCGCCCCCCCGAGTGTTTTCCGCTTGTGAGCCGTGCGCCGTTCGAGCTCGTGTCCTCGGTCCTCCTCCCGATGGGAGTAGGAAATCGTCTGTCTCCGGCTCATAATCTGTGATGATGGGCTCCGGCCCTTGTTGAGGGCTATGGTGCTGCTGTACGCTCGGGCTATAGGTGTTAAAAATGTCGAATGAGCTAGTACACTCTTCGTCGTCAATCTCTGGTTCTAGTCGACGACGCTTGTTTGGTCCGGTGATGTCCATTTTCACGAGTGAATGTGAGACCATTGAAGAGATGTCTCCTGGAGATGAACGCAACGCTCCTTTTCACGGGATAGAAGGGCTCCTGTTTCTCCTTCATCCACGGCACGGGGAGACTTCTCTATCAAAAGTCGGCCATGCGCGACCAACTAGCTCTGCTTAGGAAACGAGAAAAAGAGAAAAAAGATGTGCAGAAAGCCAGGTGGCAGTGTGATGGCGTTAGGCGCCCTCACGTCTGAGCGGGCTGGACACGTTTTTGGTCGCCTGAAGCGACAGTGAAGCGAGCCAATCTGCGGGCGCTCAACGAAATGAGGCTGACATGGTATGGCATGCGGGCAAAAGAGCAGGAGATGCTGGGCAAAAGTGAGGCTCATAAGGCATACACGAGGCACACTTGTCCTGATGTCCAATCAAGACCGGCTAGGGCTAGGGATATGAATGTGCAGAAACAGAACACGAGAGGGAGGATAAAAGGGGCACCATGAGAGGTTTTATCTGGGCAAGGGCGATTTAAGATTCTTGAGGTAAGTACGACGTACGAGCGAGACAATCATATCCACCTTCCTTCACAACACATCTCATCCAAAATCGTTCATCGCAACTTCCCTGGCTTCTCATCTCTCAACTATGCCTCTCAGGGCGCCCGTCGCGCCTGCCGCCATCCAGGCTCTCGATACAGCCTTCAAGAAACTCGAAAAGGCAATCGCACCCGGCGACGCACTCAGCTTTGCCAACACAACTCTCGACGATGTCCGTGCTTCCGCCCTTCAGATTGAAGAGCAGATGGCTGCCCGTGGCTCTCTGCGCAACATGAAACGCCTCATGCCGTTGTTCACAGCTCTCGAACATTATTCCAGCGTCATGGAGGTTCTATGCAACGGCACGCCCTATCTGCCATGGGTTTGGGCCCCCATCAAGCTCGTTCTGCGCATTGCTAGCGAATATGTCGAGGCCTTTGACGTGCTGACCAACGCATACCATCGTATCGCGGAGGCCATGCCTCGCCTGCAGTTGCTGAGCCGTACATTCGAGCGCAATGCCGAATTCCAAAAGACGCTTGTCGTCTACTACACCGACATTCTTGCGTTCCATGGCCATGCCTACGCTTTTCTACACCGCCGTGGCTGGCGCCTCTTATTCAAAACATCATGGGGCCGGTTCAAGAACCGTTTCGACGACCTCCTCGAGAATATGCGCCGCCACGAGTGCCTCATTGACTCAGTGGCCAATGCTCAGCATATAGCTGCCAGCGCGGCCGAGAGAGAAGCCAACAAGTCCATGCGTACAGAATTGCAAAAATGGCTCGACGACAGCCACACGCGACTTGCCGATGCCGAGCGCAACGATGCTTCTCAATTTACGACCGCCGCGGCCTGGCTCAAGGCGGATGAAACCTCGGCTGACCAGATATCTCTTTTTGAAAAACTGGCTGCAGACGGTGCACGTTATCCCGGAACCTGTTCGTGGCTGCTGCAGAACAGGAAGATCAAGTCGTGGCTAAGCAACGCCGCCGACCCTTCGATCTTATTGATCGAAGGCGCGCCCGGCACCGGCAAGAGTGTCCTTTCTGCCAAAATATCCGCATTCCTCCGCACAGCTGGAAAGTTTGCCGTTGGCCATTTCTGCTCATATGCCTACACAAAGTCCATTGCTTTTGACCAAGTGCTGCGTTCGCTAATCCTGCAGATTTTGCGCCGCGATCCAGAGCTTCTTTCTTTCGTTGTGGACGAGTACGTTCTTGCTATCCGCGAGCCATCCACAGCTGTGTTGCAGGATATTCTCAAGCATCTTGTTGCCAATTTCGGTGCGTCCGTCAGTGATCCTGACCAACTTGATGGCCCCGGCCGGCCATCCTCAGCGGGCCAGCCAGAGCGTATTTGGATCGTGTTGGACGGACTAGATGAGTGTCCACCCGAGACTCAGGCGTCGGTCATCAGCTTAGCACGCCAACTTGCAAGCGAGACTTCTTCCTTATCGCGAAAAGCAGCTTACCAAACTGCCGTCGCTCAGGAAACGGGGGACCACAGTCGAGGCATTGGAGTCACATGTAAGATTCTTGTTGCCAGCCGCCTTGTGCCTGCCGTTCGGGATCGCCTACGCCGAGGCGTCGTCACCGTCTCGTTTTCCAAGGAAAGGGAACATCTCAACAGGGCCATTCGCGAGTATGTTCAAGGCCGCCTGTGTGAGGAAATGGGACCTCACCTTAGCCAGCTACATGTCGGCAAGCTTGAACAAAATGACCTTGTTACTGCTATTGCTCAAAAGGCCGACGGCATGTTTCTGTACGCGCGTTTGTTGCTCAACCATCTTTCTTCCAACCTATTCTACACCGGCCATGAGCTGCTTGAGTCTGTCAATACACTGCCCGACGAGCTAGCAACTTTTTACCAGAGCATACTCAACCGGATCCTTGCCAGCCTCGACGAGCGCTCCTCGGACCGTCTTCGCTGCCTCCTTGGATGGATTGCCTTTTCCAAGCGCCCACTCAAGAAACTTGAATTTATGAGCGCTGTCACTTTCAGCCAAGGTGATCCTACAGTCTCATACACTGTGCCTCTATATATACTCGACACCATCGCAACACTTGTCGAAGAGCGCAGCGATACTGCCCTGGGCTTTATCCACGTATCTGTCAAGGAGTATGTCGATACATTATGGCTAAGCACCCACTTGCGTCGTGCCTCCCTGCAGAGACTAAATCCTCTTCATACTGACTTCAACAGCTTTCTCCAGGACCCCAAGAGTCCTCTCGTTTTATCGGAGGTGGCTTCGGTGCAAGAGCACGGCATTGCAACGATCACATGTCTTCTTGCCAGCTCTCAGCTTCTCAACGCCGGGCACACCGACCACCACCAATTTCAGCGCCTTGTAGGAGGTATGCATGGCTTGCACGTGTATGCCACAGAGTACTGGGCAGAGTATCTTTTATCTCAAGCCGCCTCAAGTACCCCTGCTCATACCAATGGTGGCTTTGTATCGTCGGCCATGTGTGATCTGGCTCGTCGACTTGCAGACGAGATGCAAAGACATTCTCCGCATCTACTCTCAGAGTCTGCGGATGGATCATCCATATCCTCTTCTACCAAAACATCTAGCGCAAGAAGTCTCGTGGCATCATCTGGACGGGCTCATGATGAGCGACTACGCCATATCGAGGCCATCCCACAACTGCATCGCTGTGTTGTTGACTACCTCACGGCACGCTCTCTTGATGGTCTAATGGCAAATCTTGACCAAGAAGATATCGAGTCTGGCGCACCCTCGAGACAATTGGAGCACTCCACCAGCGTTGAACCTAAAAGGCACGTCTACCTGGACGGCATAACACGTCTACTTGCTTTGTATCAAGCAAAAATAGGTGCTCTGCTCGACATGCCCGACGTACCTGGTGTCCCTGCCAGCGACTTTCAACAATTCAAAAGCGAGATCCATAGCTCTCGCTACACATGCCGCTTGTCCACATGTCCGCGTGCGACTCTTGGTTTCGACTCAGCCACCCTACGACGTGAGCATGAGAACACCCACCTCCGCCGTTTTTTCAACTGCACAGCGAGTAACTGCTACTGGCCGCCGTCTGAATCCGCCGCCGCCCTACGAAGGCACACGAGAAAGTACCACAGCGGGAACGAAGCGCCTAGGCCAATTCGAGCATTCAAATCAGTCAATCCAACTAGGGCTACAAAGCAATTTCACTGGCGTGCCGTTCGATGGTATGACAAAAGATGAAATGAGCAGTCTGTTCAGAGAACACTCGGGCAGTGACAAAGTTCCATTTCCCCTCGAAGATGTCTGGGGCATGGGGGAAAGATGGGGAAACTCATACTTGGACATGGGGGAAAGTTTGGGAAGCTCATACTTGGACATGGGGGAAGATTGGGAGGCTCATACTTGGACATGGGGAAAGATTGGGAAGCTCATACTTAGATATGGGGGAAAGATTGGGAGGCTCAAACTTGGACATGGGGGAAAGATTAGGAGGCTCATACTTGGACATGGGGAAGATTGGGATACTCATATCTTTTTCCATGAGTGATGCCTCAAGATACACCATTGAAAGTATGTCAGGCACATGGCCATGGGAAACACGCATGAATCGCCTTAATAGAGAAGACGGATCTTCGTCTTCGGGGACCTCGAAAAGATAATATTGACGAGACGTTCTATCTCGATGCCCTGGAGAAACAAGCTTTAAAGTGTATTTGTCTCACAGTTCAGGTGCCGGAAATTAATACAAGTGATTCTAAGTAATTTTAAAAGTAAAAGGTTAGAGCGTCATACTCATAGCAGCCAATATCAGACTCCTACTTCTTTTGCCAAAATTACCTATCTTTGGGGACATCACCTGATCATGTCTTCACTGAACGATCGAGCTTCAAAAGGATGTGCCGTGACCAAGGAACTCATCTGGCTGGCAAAAAAAAAAAAAAAAAATTGAATCGAAAGTGCCAAGAAAAGGTCATGTTACGCCCTTCGCAGTTAGCTTCTGGACCATACAACAACCAGCCTCCTCCTCCTCTTCCCCTTTCTCCATGAGCGGCCGGGCCCTGCGAGGTTCTGCGAGAGATCGCATTGGCATTTCGGGGGCGCGCGGCAACATATATTACGATCTAAGGCGGGGTGCCAGCCTTGAAGAAGCCTACAAATTTTACAAGAATTGAAATACATCGTAAAAGAGCCGCTCGGGGCGAACCCCTGAAAATGTCAACAAAGAGCCAGAAACAGTGGAGATTTTGCTTTTGCGGAGGGACATCAGTTTTGTTGTGTTCAACCAAAAGTGGAGTCCAGACTGCTTCTTACGGCGGTGTTGGGCCTCTTTTCATAGCAAGGTGGGGCGTCACCGGAGTTCGGAATTTCTGCACCGAATTTATGGGCCTTGGGCGGGAGACTCTCCACGATCAAGGTAGTAGTTGGAAAAGAAAAGAAAGGAGCAGGCGAGTGCTCTTTCCCTTCTTTCTGATTTGCCCATGCCCCACACAAGCGGAATTCGCGTGCCAAAAACCCGGGGTCGCTCTTTCTTTATCTCCCCCAAGGGCTCGTCCCGCACATACTCCGTACGCAGCTCCATCCTAATCCCGATCGGGCAGGTTTCGCAGACCAAAAACCTGGCCTTTTTGTCTTTCTTATCAAATCCAGAACGACGGAGGTGGAGAGCAGTTTAACGGGGCAGAAAAGCTCTTTTTTCTCTCATTGCCCACAACTCAGTAGTACGACATATTCCACAAGCAAATTCGGAGAAGACTGAAGGAGTAAAATATGCCTAAACTGTTCTGGAGACGAATTCTTTTGGAGAGAAAAAAAAAATTAGATTATTTGTCTACCTAGCCTTCGCTGCCTTCTCCACAATCGGGCTGCCTCCTTCTTGCCTCCTCTCTAAACTTCTTCCTGCCTGACTGTTTCCAGATTTGCTCCATTCATATCCCTCTAAGAATTCTATCTCTCTACAGAATTTCGTAATCGGCCGTGTCTATCGGGTCTCGCAAATGCCGGAAACAATTTGTGAATGGTATGTCGAGAAGGTTTGGGGTAGTTGGGGTTATTGGGGTTCGGGTCGCATCATAAAATCTCCAAAGCAAATGGAGCGCAAAAAAAAAAGGAAAAACAACGAAAAGACACTTTTTCTATATTAAAAGAAAGCAGACGGTTTACTCGTCCAGGTTCTTGAAGACAAAGGTCTCGGTGTTCTCGGGGAAGGGCACACCCAGCTCGAAGAGCTTGACAATGGCGGCAGAGAAGTCCTTGAAGAACAGATTGTTGTCGGCAGCGTACTTCTCGACGGTCTGCTTGAAGGTCTTGTCCTCAATGAAGGCCATGTCGGCGGGCAGCATCATCAGGGTCTTGGTCTCCTTGTCCTCGTACTGCTTGGGGCCGTCCCACTTGCGCCACTGCCACTTGCTGCCCAGCAGAAGCTTGTAGTAGTCGTTGGTCAGGACAGTCGGCGAGAAGGTCCACGGACCGTCGAAGCCAGAGTTCTGGGTGTGGCAGCGGCCCAGGGCGTGGGCACCAGCCAGAGCAACAATCTCCTGGTCGTTGAAGCCCATGCGGTAAAAGATGTTGCGGACGTGCTGAGCACCCTGCGAAGCGTCGGGCAGACGGCCGTCAGGCGTGCACGAGTTGAAGTCGCGGTCAACACGGCCGGCACGGTAGGGGATCTTGGGGCCCATCATCTCCTGGATGGAGCAGACACCGCCCAGAATCCAGAGGTCAGAGTAGGAGATCCAAGGGAACTTGGCCTTGACGGGCTCGAGGAAGTTGCGGGCGTTGATCAGACCGGCGTTGGCGCCGTGGTTGCTCTCGGGAGCGAAGCGCATGGTGGCGCCGTTGCTGCCACCGGTGCCCGACTCCTTGTCGTAGGTGCCCGAGGCGTGCCAAGCGAGGCGCACCAGGACGGGGCCGTAGCTGCCGTCATCGTACTCGTCGTGCTCCTGCAGGCGCTTGGCAATCTCGTTGTACACGGCCTGGTAGTCCTTGAACTCCGGCTTGAAAGCCTTGGGGGCGGCAGCAACGCCGCCGTTCTGGGTCAGGTAGTAAGCGGCAGCACCGACACCAACGGCACCGACACCAACCCACAGCAGGGTCGACGAGCCGCCCGACTTGGGAGCCTCAGAGGAATAGTAGCGGCGGCCAGCGCCGGCAGAGCCCTGGCGGAAAGCAGCGCGCGCAGAGGCGTTGACGCTGGATGAGGAGTTGGTGAAGCCGCGACGGGCAGGCGCAGCCGCGCGGGTGGCGGCGCGGAACAGCTGACGGGATGCAGAAGAAGCCATTGTAACGGTAGGATCGAAAAGAAGCGGGAGAGAGAAGAGAGTTACTCTGTGAAGGAAGCTAGTGTGAGCGTTTGTCGATGACAACAGGAGAAAGGAAGGTTGTTGGGGATTGTAGAAGGGGGCGGCGTTGATAAGGAGGATAGCCAGTGAAGGCGTGGGAGGACAGGCGCAAACGCAACAGAGCAATGACTACATACCTAGATGAAACCTTGAATGAGTCAAAAAGAGAGGAGAGAGGGGGGAAAAAAAAGAAGGGTGAAGAAAACAAAACAACAAGGAATTTATTTTGGAGGGGACAAAAGGAGTAGAAAGGAAAGAGCAGGCGGTCTAACTACGGAAAGCTGCACTATGTAAAATAAGTGAGGAAGGAGCGACCGAGCAGTGGAGGCAGAGCAGCCGTACTCCGTACTCCGTAGAAGATTATGGAAGAAACCTCAGCAAGCACAGAACCGACAGTTGCCACAGATAGGGCAGGCAGCACATAGTACTGGTCCAGGGCGATACAGGAGCTCGCAGGCACAGCAGCAGGCCCAGACACCTTTTTTTTTTTTTTTGTGAATGGCCTGTTGCAGTCAAGTCAAATTCCGGCTGCCGTGTGGGCCAATAGGAAGCTGCCAGTTTCGAGCTTACCGGCCGTGCTCTTCCCCCCTGACACGGTTTATCTTGAAGAGGCAAGATTCCCCGGGGCAACAAGGAAGGCGCCACGGGGGTGGCAGACGAGAGAAAGGCGGGAGAGTGGGAGAGTGGGAGAGTGGGAGATCGGGAAGAGGGAAGAGGGAAGAACGCCAGCAAGTGAAAGTGGGACAGGGTTAAAAGGCGCGGGCGGGTTCAAACTGGCGTGCGCGCGATAGTGGCTCGAGTGGATTGAGTAAAAGCGCCCAAAAGGTCACACGAAGGGGAAAAAGTGAGAGCTAGAGAGAGGCAGAAAGAGGGTCCGCAGAGGCGGGCCAAGACGCCGGGATAGGCACGGAGCAGAATACGCAGTACTGAGTACTGAGTAGTGCTGGCCTGATCCACATTGCATCATGGTGGAAAAGGTGGCAGGAGGCAAGATGCTTACGAGATAGGAAGACGCGAAAGTGCTTATGGGCGGCAGGCGTTGGCGGGAGTTGCGCATTCCCATCCAAATGCAAACAAAGCCTCAAGCGCCGGTTCTTGCCCCTTCGGCGCCTGGTCGGAACTGCCAACTGCCAAATCTTGCCGTGAGACTCGGATCTACGGCCAACGTTCGGCGTATAGGAAGAAACTCTATTCTCCTTGCTTCTTTGTGCATGTCCTCATATTAGATGGACCCTGTCCCAGTGTCTCTCGTTTCTCAAAACAAGCAGCAACGTTTTACTCACTTTTCAGTTGTCAGGTGCAATTGCAGTTGCAATCAAAGTTGGGGGCTTTTCCCCTCTAGTTTCCCGAATCTACGCATGTACCTGTACGCATAGTCCACGGTTCGTCACCGGCTTCCGAAGGCCGGCCAACGGAAAGAACGCAGATTGCCGCCACCTTGCGCAGACTGTTTCAGAAGAGAATGGGGGTTAAAAACATGAGCAAAGGGACCAGGGGAAAGGGAACTGAAAAAAGCCAGGGTCCAGCCTTGACAGTGGCGTTGACAGTGGCGGGCAGGGGCGATATGCGCTGGGCCATATCTGAGCGCCGTCTCGGAGACCGCCCGCGGTACATGTACGAGTAGTACCCGGTTTGGGTCCTTTTATCTGTACTTTGTATTTCCGAGCTAGGAGTGTGCCCTCCAAAAAGGAGACGTAACAAGAATCAGGAGGAATTGATAACGAAAAAGACAAAGAGCAAAAACCAGCGGCCAAAAAAGTTTTTGAGGTGGCGCGATTGCGGTTCAAAGTAGCGCAAAATTCCCATTGAGCAACTGGCCAATCATAGCGTGTCGTATTAATTGGGCCCGCCTTTCTCTTCCGTGGCAAATTCGCGAACTCATGTGCTTTCGGGTCAAACTCATGTGCTGGCGGTCAGTCGAAAATGGCAGTGCAATACGACGGTCAGAACAAGCTGTCTCGGTGCTTTTCGAGTCGTACTACATGTACATCTACTGCGTACACGGAACTTTCTGTACCGGACGGACAAGTAGCACGTGGCTGGGACGTAGCCGGCAGTAAGCAATGAGAAAAAGAAAAGGAGCCTGACAGTGGCCGCCACAGGAAGAGGGCAACTCTCGCCTGGCTGACACCATAAATGTCTTTCTCCTCCTGGTTTGATATCAAACATGTGCCATATCGAAAAATGGTCTGGACGACACGCTGCTGCCTGGGAAAGTACAAGAGGAACAAAGAACCGGAGGATAAGCGACAGGTCGGCCGAGCTTCCTTCACCCAAGTACCTCCGAGTTCCGGCCACTCCAAGGAGAAGAAGCTATTCGAGTTGACAAGAGCCAGTCAAGTAGCCGACGAGTGTCAGCAGCGCCATCGTCGGCGCCAGAAGAATGACGAAATACTGCTCTCGCTGTGCTCATTGCTTGGCCGGCCAAACTAGGCGAGGTGTCAGTTAAGCAGTCCGTAGTGTCAGGGCAGGGCAATAGACTTTTTCTCACATATAAAAAAGATCACATAAATTCACAAAATCTTGACGAGACCGACACTGGGGGAAAGACAAGAGAAAAAAAAAAAAAATTCACAATTTAAGACCAAAATGCAAAAATGAACTGCGCTTCAGAGCAGCTCGAACTACACTGATGATCCTCCCTCGGGTGGGCTCGAACCACCAACCTTTTAGATAGACTATCATTGGTAGATAACAGTCTAACGCGCTATCCAATTGCGCCACGAGGGAATACACTTGTTGTGCTGCATGTGTTGATTCGTCCGCAATTCGAGCTCTTAGAGGGTAGGCTGCAGCTGGCGCGTAACCTGAGCAAAAGACAAGGGGACTGGGCATTTCGAGGACGAGGAATGGCTCTGGGAAACAAAAGAAACACGCGTTGGACACTTTTCTAGAGAGTCGAAGGAGGACACTCAAATGACAGCAAAGAGTGACATCAGATTGTACACATGGAAAAGAGCAATAGGACGAGTTCTTCGAAGAGGTAAAAGTGTCTGTACAGACAGTTTTGTGATGTGAATGTCCTTTGGTTTGTCATTAATCCTGGCCGAACCTTGACAAGACTTTTTGCGTATGCAAAACGAAGGACAGCCCCCGTCCTCATCCCCCTTACCCTACATACGCGTCGGGCAGTGTTTCTTCTACACCTTCAAGAGACAATATATACTGGGGATGGTACAAAGAAAAAAGGACCATATACAGGAAAAAACACAATGCGTCAAACCACTTGCCAGCCACCCTCAGCAGACCGTTTGTACCTTTACAGTCCTAACTGTAACAAATCTTCGTCGTCGCTGGCCCGCTGGTCCTGGAAAGAACCTGCTGCAGCCTTGCCCTTGCCCTTGCCTTTGCCCTTTATGCTTCCCTTGCTGCTTGGCCGGCCGTGGAGGATAACACTGCCCGTGTCATCGTCGCTGTCGCTGTCGTTGTCGTTGTCCTCTTCCTCTTCTTCCTCAACATCACTGAAGCGGAGAGACGTTGCCTTGCCCTTGCCTTTGCCCTTCCGGGCGTGCTTGGCCGAGTGGGAGGCGGGCCCTGGGCCTGAGCTGGACGAGCCGCCGGCTTGGGCAGCCGTGGGCGCGGGGAGAGGGAAACCTGCTGGTGGCAGAGAGGAGGACTGCTGCTCCTCCTTCTCCTTCTCCTCCTTCTTCTTGCCCTCAAAGGTAGCACGCACCCGCTCGTAGTGTGCAAGTTCGCCGGCGCTGATACTGGGCACCAGCTCGCGGTTCGCCTCCAAGAAGTCCTCCTCCGTCACGAGCACGGCCACATCCTCAGGCGTTGCGTAGTGGTCAAAGTAGTACGCCGTTGATATGGGCTTCTTACCGCTCTTCGTCATCGCGGCAATTTTGGCGTCGACAGCCGAGGCCTGGCGCGTGACGGCTTTGAGCATGGCATCACTGCACAGAGCGTAGAAATCGGCACCTGTGTATGTGAACGGCAGCTTCTGGGCAATCGACCGCAACGACACCGAGGGGTGGAGAGTGAATCTAAGGAGAGCTTGTTTAGTATACATGTGATGAAGTAGATGGTGGAGAACCCGTTGGGGGCAAAGGGGATTGCAGACTCACTTTCTGGTCAGAGCCTCGAGGATGGTTAGCTGCTTGTCGTGCGTGTCCGAGACACCCAGGTACAGCATCGTATCGAAGCGACCCGGACGCAACAGAGCCTGGTCGAGCAGATCCGGTCTGTTGGTGGCACCGATGACGAACACACCACCCGAGCCGGCACCGGCGCCCTCATCCTCGTCGTCACCGCCGCCCGACATACCGTCGAGCTCGGCCAGCAGCTGTGACACGATACGGTCCATGACGCCGCCACTGTCGCCCTGGTTACCGCGCTTGGGCGCCACGGAGTCCAACTCGTCAAAGAAGACGACGCAAGGCCGGGCATCACGGGCACGCTGGAACACGCGGCGCACATTGGCTTCGGATTCACCAATGTACATGTTGAGCAGCTCGGGACCCTTGACACTGAAAAAGTTGAGGCTGTACTCGGTGGCGATGGCCTTGGCCAGCAGCGTCTTGCCAGTACCGGGTGGGCCGTAGAACAGAATACCCGACCGCTTCTTCATGCCCTTGGCGAATAGCTCGGGGCGCTCGAGCGGCAGCTGAATCGTCTCCATAACAACATCCTTGACATTGTCGAGACCACCAACATCGTTCCAGGTGACGTTGGGAATCTTGGGCGCGCCGATGGCGTCGGCAAAGTTCTTGCGCGCAGCATCGACCGCAGCGTCAAAGTCAGCCTTGGTCAGCCCACGCACGGCCGCGCCACCAGCCACTTGCACGTCGCGCAACGTAAGGACCTTGCTGTTCAGCTGCTGCTCGGGATCGGGGCCAACGCCGTCTGTTGCTGAGGTCGATGGCGTTGACTGGTCGACGACAAGCTTTTCTAGACGAGACTGGCGGCAGACCAGCGCACGCTCAACCACGTCGACAAGATCGCCTGCCACAAGCGCGGCCGTCTTGAGTGCTACGCTGCCAAGATCGACCTCTGGGTCAAGAACGAGGGCGAAGTCGTTGACAATGTTGCGTAAGATGCTTTGACGTTCGGTCTCATCGGGTGCATGCATCTCCAGTTCGTGAGTAAAGAGACTGCGCACACCATCGGGGATCTTGTCGGCCTCCGTGGTAGTGGCGATCAGCACGCGGGCGTCCTCGAGAATCTCCTTCATCGACGAGACCATGCGGTCGGCCGTCAGGGCCTCCATATGGCGGATGAGCAGAGCGCAGCACTCCGGTCCACAGCTCATGGCCAGGCCGGCACGGCCCTTGAGCACGCCCTCTGTCTTGGCATCACCACCACCAGCACTGGCCTCGTTGACAACATCGTAGGCATCGACAGTAAACGTGTGCAGGCCCATATCGGAGCAGGCGTTGACGGCCACGGTGGCCTTGCCGATGTGGCGCTGCGTCGACACGAGCAAGATGGCGACGGGCGGCATGTTGAGGTGGATGGCACGCTTACTGGTGGCGGCTGCCACGAGATCGCGCAGCTGTCGCCGCAGGGGCGAGACCTGCTTCCGATCGGGCTCGACGACAGCCACAGCTGTGCGGTCGCCGTAGCGGCGAGGCGGCTCGCGAAGGCCGAGGTAGTATGGCCAGTTGCTGTCCTTGGTGCCCGGGATGCGTGACGTTGTGGTGCCCGACTGCTCAAGGTGAGCCGTGGAGATGTCGACACAGGCCACCGTCGTGCCCCAGACGCTCTCCTCCTCCTCGCCATCTTCACCAAGGTAGTGGCGCTGCTGTTGAGATTGCGGCTGCGGCTGCGGCTGGACATGGGTCACCTTGAACCAGGCTATGTCGTCGGCTTTGAGAGTCGGCTTGCCACCAACGCTGGCACTGGCACTCGAGGCTGGGGCGTTTGAGGATGCTGCTGCGCCTGAGGTACCATTGCTTCCGTTGGTGGTCGCGATTGGCTCTTTGATGCCGCCGGTCAAAGACAGGATGTCAGTGACGGCGGCGCTCTCGCTAGACAGGAGCATGTCGTTCATGGTACGGCCAAGCTGTGCATTGATGGGGATGGCGATGTAGTCGCCGGTTTTGACTACCCGCAGCTTTTTCTCAAAGTGCCACTTGAGGCCCGCAACCACGGCTGTCTGAACGGACTTTTCAATGGACACGGGCGTGCGCACCTGCTGGATGATGACCTTTTGCGCAAACGGTGGCTGGGCAGCAGCACCCATCTTGGTGGACGACCGGCCATGGGCACCATGCCGGGCGAGAGACGACGAAGGCGGGTGCTGGGCGCCACGTAGCGGCGACAGGCGCAGGTAGGGAGTGCTCTGCATGTTGGCAAGAAGAATGGGCGAAAGGTAGGCGATAGGGCTCGTGGGGCGCTGGATCTGAGACTCGAAGAAGGACAAACGCCGGCCACCAGCCTCGTGCTTGGCACTGGGGATACGTGTCACAGGCCGCTGCGAGTAGCCCTCGGGCAGACCAAAGACACGGACAGGGCGCCAATCCGGCTCGTCACCCACAGGCTCGCCGAAACTGCCCAAGGCAAAGCGGCCAAAGCCGTTGACAGGCGGCTCCTCGGCCTCCTCAAGGCGCACCCAGTCGCCCGAGAAGCAGCCGATGCGTGTCAGATTGTTCACATCAACGTATACGCGGGCTTCGTCATCGTCGTCGGCACCAGGTTTCGGGTGCAGAATCTCGGGCGGGATGGGGGCAGTCAGGCCCTGGGCCTTGAAAAGGCGGCCACGGGGTCGGTCGGGGCGAGCTGTCGTGGCTGTGAAGTTGGAAAAGACCGAGCCAGGTGTGGCGACGCCGTTTGTTCTCCGTCCGCGACCGATTGTCATGGGCGAGCCCGGGGCCAGAGTGGACACGCCACTGGCGAGTGTAGCTGGTAAGGTGGGGGCCTGCAGCGAGATCATCTCATCCATCGAGTCGTCGGAAATCTCGCCGCCATCGTCATCTTCAAGATCGTCATCGTGGTCGATGGGGGACATGTCGGTTTCCGACTCGGTGACCTCAGAGTCTTCGGTAGGCGCGTCAGTTTCGGTTTCGGTGCGCGTGCGCTCCTCGGCGGCCGAGAAGAATTGATCGTTGGCTGTATCATCGCCCTCGTCCTCAGAGACGCCATTAAGCTTGCGGCGAGCTGGAATGGGGGCCAGGTCAGCACCGCGGTTGCGACCATTCTTGGAGTGCAGCCGACCGCGTGACACAATGATGCGTGTGCTCGGAGACAGCACGCCCTGAGCGACAGGCTCGCAAAAGGTGACCTTGCCCGGATTTGGCGGCACATGGGTAATCGGGTGAGGCGGAAGTGGCAGCGGGAACAGGTCGCCTGAGTGGACCACCTGTAGCGTGCCAAGGGCAACACGGAGGGCAGCGGTCAGACGGTTTTCGCCAGACACCTGTTCGCCGTTGGCTCCCTTTGCTTTGTTCTTGGCGGTTTGCAGAGCAGAAGCAGCCGGATGCTCGCGAAAAAAGGTGCCTTCGCCGGCTTCGAGCCGCTTGCCGAGGTCGCCCTCGAGGCTCACAAAGACGGTATCCAGAGACACGGCCGCAACGTCGAGCAGAAGAATCTCAATACCACGGCGGCTGTGACCGGAGAATTTGGAGGGAGCGACCTGCTGCAGGATGGCGGCGAAATTCTGCAGAGCCAAGGAAGAGGGCGAGAATTGGACGGTGGAAGGAGCAAGAGCCGAGGATTTAGCGACAGGCACAATGGTCCAGTCGGTGGATATGGGTGAAGCACTGGGAGCCCAGGGGGCCATCGCTACATGATAAACATCGGGCTCGGCAATGGAGGAGGCGGCGGCAGTCGAAGTGGGCGTTGCACGGGCGAGGGCCGCACCAAAGCCATTGGCACCTAGAAAGAAGAAATACATTAGGAATGGGATGGGGAAGATGAGCCAAAAGGGAATGAAGTCACGGCCTACCATCTTTCTGTTGCTGCTCCTGCTGGTAAAGGTGCGGGAAGAGGTCGGCAAAGAGGTCTTCAGACAGAATGCCGACATCGCCCCGAACGTGGTCATCGAGGACGAGGCGCGCGTTGACGGCCGGCTTGTCGAGCCGCCGCCGCCGCCGCCGCCGGCGTCTGATGGGCCGCGAGGCCACATCCTGCGGCGGTGAAGCCATTGCAGCCATGGCGAAGCAAGAGAGAGTAAACTGTATGAGTAAAAGTGTGATTTCTTTCAGCTTTTTCTTCTGTTGTTTCCCTTCTGTTCGGTCTGGTTCGTGAGGCCAAGCCAATCGGTCTATGCTGGGACGGCCCCGCTGTGCGACGCATGCATTACTGTTCAGGCGGTCGTCGGGCAAAGGTGTCAATGGCTCGCTGGCTCGCTGGCTCGCTGACTCACTGACAGACGCGAATGGTAAGCTCGGTGCAGTGTCCGGCCACGTCGTGATGCGATGTGTTGAGAGATGGAGGATGCTGATCTGAGAGGGAAAGCTCAAAGGGTCGCGAAATGGCGTTGGAACAGCAAGACCGAACTAGCGCCTGCAGATACTCTCCTCGGTCGTTGTTTCCCCCTGTGCCCTGTGCTCCTCCCCAGAGCTTTCTTTCCATAGCGGAGCTTATTAGCGGATTTTCTCATTTGGCCTCGGTTCGTCGCGCCTGCCCTCTGGGTATTGCAGGCACAAATTCGGGGAGCATGGCGGTCACGTGGTTGAATTGGGGAAGTCTCACTGTTCAAGTGGGACTGAATTGAGGCCAGCCAATCATGGGTTGGCCCGCTGAACTCGAACGAAAACTGGAGCAGATCACATGCGAGCCAGCAAGAGACTGAAAAGAGAACCCGAGTCACCAAATTCACTCAATCCAATTCGACACGACACAGCGTTCTACGGCGCCCCATACGCTAGAACTTCTTCACAGCCCTTCGGCGCTATTCCAGATCATTGGCCACCCATTCCAGGTTTCCCGATTGCTGTTTCCCGCGGTGCCGGACCGCTATGACGCAACGCCAGTCGCTCCTGCCCTCGCTGCCCTGGCCGTACGTGGCAATAGCAACCACTTTGCCTAGGCGTTGGCGTCCCCTTTTATTTTGGCAGCAATCCCGTCAACGTCAAGCAAGTTTGAGCAAATCCGACCACTCGTTTCGTCTGGTTCTCCGACTAAGATAACAGCGGCGTTCCATGATTTTCAATATCAGCAGGCCGTCTCGGGTTTCTTCGACAAGCTTTGCTGTCAAGGGGACTATTTAGTCCGCGTGTGGCGGGATCGACGTCTGTGGGATCCATAGTCTCGAATCCGACGTCTTGTTTTCTTTTGGATTATCTTTTTTGGATCCTCTGTTTTTGCTTTCTTTTCTCCCTATTCCCTTATATCCGGACTGTTCCTGCATTCTCACTTCTTGTTTTTTCATGTTGGAATTCTTGAATATTCCAAAAGCCCACACATAAACATAAACTTTGCCCATTGGATATCAATATATATCGTCTTACTGTCAACAACTCTCACCATCACCACCTTCAATGTCGATCTGATGCAGCACCCATTTTGCCTCTCCGTACCGAAATATCGATCTCACTACAATCATTAACCACTGCCGGTCCCAATCCCTCTGATCCGGCCCAATTTTTGCCATGGCATCCGACGAGCCACGACCAGGCGGCGATCCGTCTGCTCAACAACGACAATATGGCTACGACAACGACGGTACTTACGATGCCCACAGCCCGCTCCTGTCTGACGAAACGCTCGCCCAGACAGCCGTCGACTTTGTAAAGCAATCCGAGAAACTTTCCTTTCAAAAACACGAAGACGAAACTCCGGGCCAGGCGCGCGATATGGCCGTCGAGGCCCGCTTTGTCACACCGCAAGATCCCGTCATTGTGACAACGGCCGGCAACCGTCTCCCTCCCGTGCCGCTGCATGAAGCACACAAGCTCAATATATTGAAGGACGAGTTGCAGGGTGGTGCACACATTCTGGACGGGAAGGCGGCCTCCAATACGGTAAAGGCGGCTGAAGCGAGCCTACCGAGACGATCACCGGATGAGCCGGGACCGTCTCTCTCGTCAGAAAAACTGCTTGATCTTGGCAAGCAAGAACGGAAGAAAAAAGAAAAGAAGGCCAAGGGACACGGGTCTCCCATGCAGAAGTCGGCCGAGGGCACCTTGCAGCGCGCAATGCCTCCATCACACACCAACCCGCTGTTTCCACCGCTACCGCTGTACGGCCCGCCATCAATCTTGCGCAATTTACAGAGCGCCACCTTTCGCGTGTCGTCGTTTTTCCTCAGCTTGTCGTTTCTGGGTGTCATCGTGCTCGGATCGCTGTTTACAAGCATACCAGGCGCTTTCCGGCGATTGGCCTGCCACCTGACCTTCCGCGACCCAGACGCCAACCGGCCGCTCCATGCCGAAGAGAAGCGCCGCAACCAGCTACGCCGTGATATGGATCGCAACTGGCGGCGACAGCGGCGCGACAGCAGCGAGGACCCCGCTGGTGCTGGCGTTGGTGACGTCACGTACACACCGACCGCCGGCGGACCCGACCCTCTCATACCAGACGTGGCCCACTATGCTCGCCGCGTCGGTCTCGATGTCGAGGCTTTTGAGGTGCAGACCGAAGACGGCTTCATCATTGATTTGTGGCACGTCATTGACCCCAACGAAGACACACCGCGACCGGCCGAGGCGCGCCGGAACCGTGGACCGGGTTTGCTGTTTGACGAGACAACCGCAGAGGAGCGTGCCGCGACTGAGCGGGAGATGCTGAATGAGCCCCGCCCCAAGAAGCCCAAGTGCCCCGTTCTGCTCGTGCACGGCCTGCTACAGAGTGCTGGAGCGTATTGTGTCAGCGACGACGACTCGCTTGCATTTTATCTCTGCAAGTCCGGCTACGATGTATGGCTCGGCAACAACCGCTGCGGCTTCCAGCCACGCCACGCTGTGCTGCGCCCATCGGACCCGCGCATGTGGTGCTGGAACATCCGCCAGATGGGCGTCTTCGATCTGCCCGCGCTAGCATCGCGTGTGTTGCGGGAGACACGGTTTGCCCGTCTGGGGCTCGTGTGCCACTCACAAGGCACAACCGAAGCACTCGTCGCTCTGGCCAAGGAGCAGCGACCAGCACTTGGTGAGGCGTTGACTGTGTTTTGCGCCCTGGCACCCGCCGCCTACGCTGGCCGTCTCATTGGCAAGATGTACTTTAAGTTTATGCGTGTCATCTCGCCCGCCATGTTCCGTATCATGTTTGGCATCCACTCCTTTATCCCGCTCATGATGCAGATGCACCCGCTGCTGCCCGGCTCGTTGTACGGCTGGCTGGGCTACCGAGTTTTCTCGTTTTTATTCGAGTGGAGCGACGCACGTTGGGACCGTGGCCTACGCAATCGCATGTTCCAGTTCGCCCCCGTTCATGTCAGTGCCGAGTCGATGCGGTGGTGGCTCGGCCGCGAGGGCTTCGCGCGACACAAGTGCATTTTGGCGACCAAGGAGGAGTGGCGGCGGGAGGAGGCTGAGGCTGAGGCCGAGGCCGAGGCCGAGGCAAACGAGGCGAGTGCGGTCGAGGATGACGACGGTGACGAGGATGTCGAGCGTGACGAGGAAGAAAACGTAGACGCTGCAGCTGGCCGTCTTCCCGGTTCCACAGCCTGGTACGATGAGCGGGCCCCGCCATTTGCGCTGTGGGTGTGTGGCCGCGATGATCTCGTGGACGGCCACCGCCTATTGAAACGTTTCCTGCCAAAGCCCGTCTTTGCCGCCCTCGATCAAGGCAAGGGTAGCCGCAGCACGACCAGTGGGACGCTGCGCAGTGTGCGCGAGCCACACGTTCGCGTCGTACATGCCAAGGTCATTCCCGAGTACGAGCATCTTGATGTCATCTGGGCCATGGATGCTGTGGACGAGGTGTTCAGTGAGGTGCGTGAGGTGCTTTGGAAGACGTGTACCGTGCGGGACTTGTGCCGTGTGCCCCGTGGTTGTGATGGCGTCGAAGCGTGGGAAGACCCTGCTCTGAAGTGGAAGCAAGAGAAGGCGGGCGAAGATGAGACTGGTAAGAGCAGCAATGCCGAAAGAAACGCAACGTGAGAGAAAAGAAACGCGTCCGATTTGTGGATAGTAATGACTGTCACAATTACAGAGATGATGTGATGAATACATGAGAGCGATTATTGCTTGTTTAGGGTAAATTGTTGATGAATTATGGATAAATGACTCGGGGAATAGATTCTAAAAGCAGAACGAAAATTGATCGCAAGGTGACCAAAATCTTTCGGTAAAGATATAAGAATGTAAAGGTATGAAAAGAAATTGACAACACGGTAGTTGTTGACGTTGACAATACGAAAGAAAAGTGGGGGGAATAAGGAAATAAACAGTATGAAAAGGAGTTGTGTCCAATCTGATGTTGAAATCGGAGAGCAGGTTGAAATGCTCGAATGTGCTTCTTGCGTTCGTGTCGGATTCTGTGTTCTTACGCTTGCCCCAAGCCTTGGCTCCGCCTTTAAAACATGCTGCTTCGACAGTTGTCTCCTTGCATCACTGCTTTGGCGCGTTCCTAAATCTCTGTGAGTTGTTGAGCTGGCGACTTGAGTGGAGAGTCGTGTGTGTTGACTTACAATGCCTCTTGAGCCGTTTGCGTATATACGCCGTGTACTGTGCTTCCGTCGTTCTGTGAGCGAAAATCACGTTGTACCGATCCAAGATGCCACGGGATCCTATTAAATTATCCCAGGCACATGAGAAGATAGACAGCCTTCAGATGGATAGCGTGCCGAATATAAATAAAACGAAATCCAAGTTGTGTTGTGATTGTTCATTCACTTCTTCTTACGCCTCTCCAGGTTGCTGATGCCGGTCTTGGTCTCCGAGTGCTCAGTCTGGAGCTTGCGCTGCTTCACAAACAGGCTGGCAAGGACCGATACGCTGGCAATGACCATGTACATCAAGAAGATGTTGTGTATGCTGTCAGAGAAGGCGTCCTTCACAGCGCGGCGCTGACCCGGGTCGATAATGTCGTCAATGAGATCGACATTCGCCGCAGCCTGGTTGCCGGCAAAGGCAGCGAGGGTGGTGCTGTTGAGGCCAGCGGCCGCGAGGCTGTGCTGCTCGCTGTTCATGCTGTTCTGCAGAACGACGCCACCGAGGACGACCGACAGAGCGGTGGCGATATTGCGAATAAAGCCCATGGTGGCAGTAGCGGTGGCAGTCTCAGACTGGCGCACAGTGTTCTGCACGGCGAGCATGGGCGACTGGAAGAGAAGTGCGGTGCCAACACCGCCAATGATCTCAATCCAATGATGGCGCCAGTGGGGGTGTCGGGGTGAAGAGGAGGAAGAGACCGGTGCCCAGAGCCATGAGCGAGGTGCCAACCCACATCATCTCGCGGTAGCGGCCAGTGTGGTGGATGAGGACGCCCGAAAGGATGTCGACGGCGGCCTCAGCAGCAGTCATGGGCACAAGCATAAGGCCGCTGCGGAGGGGAGAGGCCTGCTTGGCGCTCTGGAAGTAGAGGGGCAGGTAGAACTCGCAGCCGATGGCGACCATGTTGTGGCCAAAGGACATGATGCAAATGGCAATGTTATGCCAGTGGCTGAACATGCCGAGGGGCATGATGGGGAAGGTGGCCAGACGGGCCTCGGTGTAGACAAAGACACCAATCATGGCGCCACCAGAAGCGATCAGGGCAATGACCTTGGGGCTGTTCCAGGGGAACGTGGCACCGCCAAAGTCGAGGCCGAGCAGCACAAGCAGGGTGACGGCCAGAATGGCGATGGTGCCGAGCCAGTCAACGGCGAGGAGACCCTCTCTGAGGGGCGTGCGCGGGTTGTGCACATCGAGGAAGAGCACGACGAGAACAAAGGAGATGCCGCAGACGGGCAAGTTGATCCAGAAACACCAGCGCCAGCTAGCGAGCTGGGTCAGGGCACCACCGAGAAGCGGGCCAGACGAGCCAGCGACAGCCCAAACGATGGCCAGGGCACCGAGGTAGAGCGAACGGCGACGCACGCTGAACAGATCCGAGATTGTGATAGTGACGAGCGGGAAGACACCGCCACCGGCCACGCCCTGCAGGGCACGGCCAGCAATCATCGTGGCCATGTTCTTGCTCAAGGCGGCAATCGTACTAGCCACGGCGAAGAGCACAATGGCAGCCAGGAGAGCGGGCTTGCGGCCCCAAATGTCGCTGCTGCGAGCCCAGATGGGCCCAGCCGCAGCCGTAGCCAAAAGATAGGCACCGCCAATCCACACATAGCCGGTGGCAGAGTGCAGCGAAGCAGCAATGGTCGGAATGCACGTAGCAACGATTGTCTGGTCGAGGGCGGCGATGAAAAGTGAGAGCTGCGCTGTTAGTGAAAGTCACAAAATAGGAGCCAATAGAAGGGGCGTGTTGACATACGAAAAGGGATGCCAGGATGGCATAAATGCGCCAGCCGGGGCGCTCGTCCTCGCCGCTCGCGACTTCCATGGAATCAATGGCAGACTGGTCTGCCAGGGCAGGCACGACCGTCGGTCCAGAAAGCCCGGCAGGCGTGATCTCGAGGACGGTGGGCTCGTTGGTGGACGGCTCGAACGCCGGCTTGATGGGTACGGTGTCGGCCATGAGGGAAGGCGCGATTGGTCGCAGCTGGCAATAAAAAAATGAATCAAATAAATCGATATCTGATTTTGTTCCAAGAGTTTTCTTCTTTTCTTCCTTCCAGCTTCAATTCACGACGGAACACCATCCCAATTTGTATGTTCATGTCCCCCTGTCCGTCTCAGGGCAAGATCACATAAATCTCCAGACAACACGCCCTCCGCGCCCCGCTTTCCTGTGTCGCATCGCGCCCTTTGACTGCGGGCTGTGGTCAGAAGTCTCCATTAAGCCCCCAAAGCCCCCAAAGCATCCAAAGCACCACAAAGCACCATAGAGCCCCAATAATACACGGTTGAATTAAGCCCGAGGAGGGTTGCACGCGGCAACTCACAGCGCATCTAGCCAGGCCATGTCAGACCAGGTCAATGAATGGTTGCATTGTTGCTCCTGAATTGGAGCCCCTTCGACTTTTCTTATTTCCCTGTAGAAATGACACCGTGACACTCCCGCTCCGGAGCCCAATGCTGGCCTCTGACCGTGTTCTACAGCGTCTCGGAAAGCACATACCGCCTGAGCCACTTGGCCTGCTGTCCTGGCGTGTAAAGTGTCGTGGGCTTGACACTGCTCTCCTTCCTCTTTGGGCAATTAGCTGACAGATTACTCCATACTCAGGAGCAGACTTCGGGGCAAAGGGGGGGAAGGGGGGGAAGGAGCGATGCAGGGCAGCGTTCGAGAATATCGTGAAGCTATTTGAAAGAGAATAACAAAATTGAAGGAAGAGATTTGAAGGCGCGGCTACGACTCGACTAGGTTTAAGGAAACACGCAGTCTACCATGCAGCTTTGTCGGGTTGACTGAGCCTCTCAGATCGTGTGTCAACGAGTATGAGCCACCGGACGCTTGACTCCGACGGTCTGGTCGATCGGCTTCTCGGCACGGGCAATGCCGCTCAGCTTTTTGGCTTCTTTTCTTTGAAAAATAGATGATGGCGGCGACAGAGATTCTTAAAACCTTTAAAGGCCACGAAAGCAGCATCTCCAAGAGCATCTGACGTCGGGACGGCCCTTTCTTTATACGGGTCGAAAACAAAAGAGCTTCTTATCGCTGCCCAGGCCAGCTTTAGCTTGGCGCCGATAAACTGATAAACATGCATTCTCGGCGGCATCTAGCCCGCGCTTTCACACTTTCAAGATGCCTTTACATGTACCACGCTGTTGGTGCTGCGGGTCCCGGATCGAGTCGGTGATGTCTGATAACAGAACACCCGACATGATTGATAAGTCAACTCGGTGCCGGAGGTGGCCGATGACACGATTGCTTACGTCGTACGTACCATATCGGCAAAACCGATCAGATCCCATGGTAGTTTGAATTGAGGGCATCTCTGACATGTTCTGTAGCTTTCCATTAAATTGGCTTCATAATCAGCGTCGTCAAAAAGGCTACAACGAAAAGCGACAACGTGCCAACACCAGATAAACTCAAATAAACTCAAAGAACCCCAGCCGTAAACTCTACCGCCCGCCATGTCTCGCTCGCTTCGCATCGCCGCCGCCCAAATGGGCTCGACGCACTATGCGGACCCCCGCGAGAAGACCATCGGCCGCATGCTGGAGCTGCTTGATGGCGCTGCGGCCAAAGGCGCTCAGGTCGTCATGTTCCCGGAGACAGCGTTCGGCACCTTCTTCCCGCGCCACCTCATTTCCGATCCCGTCGAGCTCGACAGCTTCTTTGAGCACGGCGACATTGTCACACAGCCCCAGACCAAGCCCCTCTTTGACCGCGCGCGTGAACACAAAGTGCACATTTGTGTCGGATACGCCGAAAAGACGGATGCTGGTGAGGCTTTCAATGCCTGTGTCTATTACGACGGCAAGTCCGGTGCCCTGCTCAGCAAGTATCGCAAGATCCACCTCCCCGGTGACGTCGAGCCCTTTGCCGACCCAGACGCCCTCAACCAGCTTGAAAAACGCTACTTCCGGCCCGGTGACCTTGGCTTCAAGGCATTCCGTGTGCCTGGTCTCGTCGACAGCGCCGAGGCGGCCACACAGGGTGACCCCATCTTCGGCATGATGATCTGCAACGACCGGCGTTGGGCGGAATCGTGGCGTGTGCTAGGTCTGCAGGGCGTCGAGGTCGTTCTGTGCGGCTACAACACGCCCGGCTTCGCGCCGCACCTGTACGGCACCAACGGCACGCCCGCTGCCGACAACTATGCCGCCTCGCGCGCCAAGGCACTGTTCCACCACCACTTGGTGATGCAGGCGTACAGCTACACCAACTCGTGCTTCAGTGTATGTGCTGCCCGTGCGGGTCTCGACGACGGCAAGTATGAGCTGATCGGCGGCAGCTGCATCGTTGGCCCGGATGGCGACATTTTGGCGCAGGCCTCGACGGAAGAGGACGAGCTTGTCGTGGCCGATATCGACCTCGCCGAGTGCAAGGCTGGCAAGACGCGTACATTTGACTTCCAGCGCCACCGCCGCATTGAGCACTACGGCCTCATTACCCAGCAGACCGGCGTCGTTGAGCCGCCAAGACTGGGAACCAATGGTGTTATGGACACAGCAGGTGCAACAACAACACCGAGGAAGATCCGGATTCTGTTGGTCAACCCCAACAATACCGCGTCCATGACAGCCGAGTGCGTCGCTCTAGCGGCGCCGACGTTGCCACCCGATGTTGAGCTCACGGGGTTCACAGCGCCACGGCCGGCACCGTCTGCAATTGAGAGCAGCTTTGACAATGTCATGTCAGCCGCCGCTGCTGCGCGAGCCGTTCTGCCCATCGCAGCCACACACGATGCCGTCCTTGTGGCTTGCTACTCGGACCATGCCCTTATCCGCATGCTGCGTGAAGAGCTCACAGGCCAGCCCGTCGTCGGCATCATGGAGGCATCACTGGCCGTGGCACGTACACTGGGCGGCCGTTTCGGTCTCCTTGCCACGAGTGACCGGTCGCGCGTTACGCACGAGGATACGATCCACAACATGGGCTTATCGAGAATCTGCGCCGGGGTTGCCAGCTGCAAGCTGGGTGTGCTCGACCTGCACGCCGAGGATGCCGAAGCCCAGGACAGGGTCAATGCGTCCATCTTCACAGCTGCCCAGAGCCTCGTAGCCAAGGGCGCCGAGGTGCTCACACTGGGCTGTGCCGGCATGACGCCGCTCAAATTGGCCGTCGAGGCTGCTGTCGGACCTGACGTCACGGTCATTGATGGCGTCCTCGCAGGCGTGCAGCACCTTTCGGGCATCGTGCGCATGGGCAGCCGCACAGCCAAAATTGGCATGTACAAGAGCTCGTCGGCGACTCGCAAGGCCCGCGGCCAGGACTGGATCTAACGCCCAAACGGAACAGGGACGTGTCTGTATTCCCTATCTTGGTTAGCTACCGCCGCCATCATTGTACATAGACACAATAATACCTCAGATAGAAAAACGGTCCAGCATGACACATGGCCGCCCTCGGCGAAAAGCACGCCCCTTCTCCCGGCAGTCCCCGTTGCTCCCTGCATATCTTCCACGTGCGTTAACCGGTGTGGGTGGCCGTTGCCTTTGCTTTGAGTTGGTGAGATAGCTCGAGTTTGGCGAATTTTCGTTCAGACGTTTCTCGCTAGTTTTTTTCTCGGACTCGCTCCAAGATTTGGTGTCTCTGATCCTTTACTCTAGTTTGTGTTGTGCTTTTTTTCTCTTTTTTTCTTTCATTCTTCTTTCTTTTTTCTTTCTTTTTTTCTTCTTCCTTTTTTTCTCATATTTCTTCTTTGTCTCCTTTTTCTCCTGTTTTTCCCTTTTAGACTTCTCAACTTTCTTTTTTCAACTTGCCCATCTCTTTGTTGCTTTTCTCCTCTTTGTCCCTCCATGGCATCGATATCAGAAGCTGGTGTTCGAATTGGCGTCGCAGAGATTTTTTTTTTCTGCAAGTATTTTCTTGATTCAACCTGCTTTCTTCATTCCTTTACTCGCCTCCCTTTCCACTTGGGGCAATCAGCCAGCTGTCCTTTAGCCCTGGCTTTCGAATCCCGCAGGGCCATGGCATTGCCTGGAGACAACGTCCAAGCATCGCGTTGGTGATTTTGTTCCGCGCCTTACCGGGCCAAATGAAAATTAGAAAGTGGTCTAGACCGATAGTGGGCTTTCGGGCTTCCTTTGTTGTTTCGTCCAGCTCTTGTCGAATTCATTGTAAACTCCCAATTCGGATGTGAGAAGGAGGGCGACTGAGACACACCAAATCGCACCGGCGGCGACGCCAGAGCTGTCAAGATGAAAGAGACAACAAAACACTCTCACTACACATTTTGCTCATTTCAAGGCTGGCTTTGTTGTTTTCGTATCGGCTGGGAAGATGCTGTTCAGGTGGGCTGTCCTGCGAAGTTATTATCTCTCCTGCCTGCCCAGCGGCTGTTGCATCCGATGCACAAAGATAGCCGTCGGTTAACGGGTCTCCCTTGCCACAGTCGTGGATGGAGGAGGAAGGGGGCTTCTGGACCGCTGTAGTCAATTTGGCAACAGAATCGCAGTCGGCGTTGATGTCGCTGTGGCCGATGGCCGATGCGAAGCACGTACCGCTCGCGCTCAATATGCAGCGTGTGCGTGCCGCGTTCTCTCGTCTACAATGACTGTGTGGGCATCACAGAGAGCTCTGCTCAGTACCGAGTACGGAGTACGTCGTATGCACCACCGATATGTCCCCACTGCGTTTTGTAGCAGCGGTTGGTTGAGGCAGTGTGGCACCAGCATTGCTTCTCCGGAAGGGCTGTCTGCTTGTTGTCTCTTTGTCTGTCTCCGTGAGGGATGCGCGGCGTTTTCCGTGTATATCCGTGTAGCGTCATCTCGTCGTGATTGGCTTCTCCAGCCTCCAGCCAGGCCATGCAAGCTGCCAGACATGGGCAAGCGGCCGACAGAAGTTCAGCTGTCAAAAAGTGCCCTGCCATGACGGCAAACCAACATGTGGCGTTCCATTCGCGTAGAGCCCCTTCTTTTCTCGTGTCGTATCATTGGCGAGCGTAAAGACGGTGAGCACGATAGAAACACATGTAGTCGTACTGAGTATTGTGTTGCCTCTTGAGTGATTCATCATGGAGATCGCTTGGGCTTGTAACTCACATCCTCTTTGTCATCACGTGATTTTGAAATGGCCTGCCAGCATGGATCAGCGGAATGGTTGTGTGGGGCTCGCGGTCGATTCATGGGCCGAGGAACGCAGGAAAAGAGGGCCTGCCAGACGCCTACGGAGTAAAGATGACAAGAACTTGACGGAAGGCGATCGGCTAGGAGGACCAGAGGACGGAACCACAAGGAACAGAGCATGAAGTATGGAAAAGGAAAAGAGGCAGACTTGAGAAAAAGCAGCAGTCGAATTCGTTTTTGTATCGCTTTGCTCATTGCCGTAAGATACTACACGCTCGCCTTTTCAGGAACTGTCTCCTGCCACAGCGCGTTCAAGGGAGCTAGGGAGGGAAAGAGCGAGCGCCACAGGGCGGTAGTTCTGCGTACTCCATATTCATTCTTTCCAGACGAAGTCTCTTATGGGAAGGCAAGGAGCGTGAGACATGTCATATTGCAGAGGATGGAAAGAAGCAAAGAAGAACAAACAGAAGGAGCGACCGGGCAAGGGAGAGACAAAGCGGCTATGCGACGAAACAAGAAGGAGAGAAACGCATTCTCTTCTCACGTTATGAAGCTAATAAAGCCCGTTGAAACGAAGCAACAAAGTTGGGGCAGAGTAAGATACCACAGAAGAGTGAGGAAAGCCCAGAACCGGACCAAGCAAACGCCACGCCATGCAGGCGTGCATTGGAGGCATGGCATTTTTCGTGAACGTTATAGCTCCGGGCATATTGCAGCGCCCGCCGTCAGAGCCCGGGCTGGGCTGCAGGGCATGTGCAGGTCGTGGCTTCCATGCCTGAATTCAATGCCGCCGGGGCTGGACTTTCAAAAACAGAACAGGAAACAGCGGGCGCATAAGGCCCAACAAAGAGGGACCCTCCTTAACTTACTCCGTAGTGAAAAAAAAAAAAAACGAGAACGAACCGACCCAGCGAGGAAAGAGCTACTGGAGCCAGCCCACACACACCAAACCACTAAGCTCCAGGCGCGCGAAGTTAGCTTTGGCCCCAACCGGTCCAGTAAACCAGAAACAGACGCAGCAAGCGTCAGAGAAATACGCATATGCGTAGAGAATGAAGAAAAGAGGCGAGGAAATGGGTAGTTGCGGGGTGGCAGCAGCTCTACCGACAGCGCCAGGCCCGCTTTCGGTTTAGCGCAGACTCGCGCCTAGAGGGCCAGCCAGATCAGACTCGCCAAAGGCCCTAACAAGGTCCTTGCCCAGGCGAGCCGAGAAACAGCGCTTCCGCGCGCCAGCCCACTAAACGGCCGCCGGGCCAATGCATGGTAAATTAAGATACTTGCGGAAAGGCGAAAAGCGAAAAAACGGCAGAAGGGCAGAGAGCAAAGGCAGGCAGGAGCGATGGGGCATGCACCATGCTCTGCAGGCGTTGTATGCGTAAGATACCTTACGTCGTACATGTAGCATCGCTCCTTCTTTGCTGTCTTATGCCACCCGCACCTTCCTGCACCTTCCTGCAGCACAAAAGCACGTTGGCCCGCCCTTTCTCCCGCCCCCAAAGCCCCCAAAGCCCCCCAGCGCGCGCCTCAATTTAACCCTCAACAACCACCCACCCGGTACGGCTGCCATTGTCGGCAGCAGACACCGCGTGCCGCACGCAAGGTTCCCTCGTTGCATCCTTCATCGCCCTAGGCCCGCCAACGCACACACTGTCGAATTCTCACCACGACCGCCAACACCACCCTTTTGAATGTGAGAACGCCTCCCAACAACCCACGCCCGCACACCTTTCGCCTTCGGTGCCCGCCCTTTGCCCATTTCTATCGCCCGTCCGTGCAGTTCGTTTTCTCTCTTTCGCCCTTTTCGCCCTTTTCGCCTGTATCCACATATCGTCACTTTGAGCTGCTTCATTACTGCATCGCCGCATCGCCGCATCGCCGCATCACCGCATCACCACTTCGCCAGCTTCGCTTGCTTTTTCTCTCTCTCTGCCTTCCCTCGTCTCAATGACGTCCCCGCGAGCCGCGCTTTGAGTGAACAGCCAACGACCGCCATGGTTGGTGTTCCTGGACGTTCCAAGGCGTGCGCGACATGCCGCCGGCGCAAGAAAGGCGTAAGTTTTGTTTTTGAGTTTCGTGACTCTGTGTGTTTGCCTCAGTCTTTTGCTCCTCTTCCCTTCTTCTGTTGCTTTCATCGACCGCATCGTCGGGTCAATGTTCCACATGGCGCGACCGTTCCTGGCCTTGAGGACCCTCTGCCGCACATTGGGGGCCGTTATTTGCATCGTACTATGCTGTGCGCGGGCGGGCCAAGCATACGCATACAAGAAGAGGCCATTTTTGCGAATAGGAAAACCTGGGGTCGAGATCAGACGATTTTTTTTTTTTGGCTGCAGCGCGCATTATGTTTCCCTTTTGGGCCTGTGCCTGCGCCAGGTCCCTTTTTTCGTTTCCGATTTATGCGCCTCGACTGTTGGATATCGCCAACTTGAATTTTGTGGTTCTGTCAATGCGACGGTCGCGCGTCTGCTCGACCAAGCACAGCTCGCCGCCGCGCACCCAAGTGGAGTTGTCCTTGCCATCCGTCGTCTTCTCGCCGTCTTGTCGGCGCCTCCCCTTCGACGCCACATTGTCTGTCACCGTCGCTTCGGACGGCGTTGTGAGATGCGGCATCGCGGGTCGATGTGCCGGTTGGTGACGGACCCAGGACCACAGCCGCGGGATCCCCGGACCGGGTCTTGACAAACCCGGCAGACTCTACCCCTACAGGGCTGGGGCTGTTGCACATGGTGGGGCTGGGTGACACAGGGTTTATCTTTTTTGTTGTTTTCCTCGTTCTTGTACTACGGAGTACATTGTGTTTACCCGGCGTTCGTTGGCTAATCATGGCTCGCTTTCGTTTTCGTTTGCGTTTGCTCGGCATCGACAGTGCGACTTTCAACGACCATCATGTACCCAATGCCTGCGCGCAGGCCTCGAATGCGGCGGCTATGAACGCGGCCGCATCTTTGTCCACACCACCCAGAACCGCCCTTCCGCCCAGGTGTCTGTCCGCGAGAGCGCATTTGCGCCCGGCACGACCGTCGACGTCGGCACCACGCCGACCAGCACGAGCACGAGCCTCAGCGCAGGCAACAGCAACAGCAGTCGAACCACCTCGATCGCCAGCAGCGCGACCACCAACAGCACACCGAATGACTACGCCCATGGTTTCACAGACGGCTTCGCCAACAGCTTTGCTTTTGACCACACGAACAGCCATGTCAACGGCCTCCACGGCCTCCACGGCCTCAACAGCCACGCCGGCAATGACCAGTCAAACGGACTAGTCACCAACTTTGTCGCGACCAACGGCGCCTTGAGCAACGCAACACCGCCCCGCACACCCAACCAGCAGATGCTAGCCTTACAATATGCACGAGCCAGCTCCTCACCACGGCGAAGGTCCGACCTACGCGTCGTGCCCGTATTCTTGACACGCGAGGCCTCGTTGGGGTCAGACAGGAGCCTGATCGGGTCGGCGCGCGAAGAGAACCTGCTTGCTACGTTCTGGCAAGCCTACTTGCCAAACAGCAGCATATTCCCATCACAGGCCGTCGGCTATGCTAGCGGTGGCTGGACAAACGTGGTCCAGGACCTGTACCGCAAAGATCCCGTGCTGCACTATACGCTGATGGCCAACTGCTTTTCGGCGGCGGCCCGAAGCGTCGAAACGCGTGACGACTCCCGAGCGCTGGCCGAGCAGAGTTTGCGTGCACATGGCCGAGCACTGCACGAGCTGCGCGTTGCGCTCGACCACCCGCAGAAAGCAAGGAGCGATAGCGTTTTCTCTGCTCTGCGGTTGATGATTGTCTTTTCTGTATGGTTCCTTTGTGACACGGCCCTCGTACGATATCGATCTTGTCCAGTTCTAACGGTATCCAGATGTTCTTCTCTGATCGGTATGAAGAAGACCGCAGGGCACGAGCACGTGGCTGGAAAGAGCACAATGCAGGTGTGCTTGCTCTACTCCGGGCTCGTGGTCCCGAAGCTCACATCTCAGGCCATGGTCACCAAATGTTTGTCGACTGTCGTCTGGCTCTTGTAAGATCACTCAGAATCCGTACTACAACAGCTCCCACAAAACTGGCATAGGCTGACCCCGACATTAGATTGTGGCTGCGATCCGCATTCGCAAGAGATCGCCACTGAACAGTCACCAGTGGATGACCATTCCGTGGTCCCAGATCCCCAAGACGCCCAAGGACCGGCTTGTCGACATCATGTCCGGCATGCCAAGTATTCTCGAGAGCATCGACTGGCTCGAGCTGATGCCGCGGGGCAAAGAGTACGATGCATTTCGCAAGAAAATTATTCACACCTGCTGGGTCTACGATGCACAGCTGTGCGCCTGGTACGAAGAGAACGTGCCCAAGGACCGCCTTCTCCTTCTCGAGCAGAATACCCTGGGCAGCGAAGGCGCGTTCCGGCCCATGACCATCTACGGCGAAGACTGCGCCGCACTCCCTACAGAAGATCTTTCGATTGTGTACATTATGACGGTCTACTGCACGGCCTGTCTACTGCTTTACAGCACGATGCACTCGCTCAATGTGCCCGACCTGCCCAAGCGCACCGATGTGAGCCAATTCATCAACAAGATCGCGCTGTACCTACAGGTCTTTTTCCATCCCAGCACCGGCCAGTACGGTCTGGAAATGACGTCGTTTCCGCTCGGCATGTGCCTGCAGATCCTGTCATCCAACTTCCCCATCGGCGGCGACCCTGTGACTGAGCGGGCCAAGTTCACGCGGTTGCTCGAGACGGAGCGCGGCAAGGAAATTCTGGATTTCCTGCGCAGTATGCTCAACACGAACGAAACGACAAAATCCTGACTCGATGCACCGTTCCTCTGAGACCGGCACACAACTCCATACCTACCATCTACCACCTACCGTCTACCATCTACCGTCTACCATCTACCGTCTACCATCTACCGTCTACCATCCACCGTCTACCATCCACCGTCTACCATCTACTGTCTGCCATCTAAATTCTACCTCCATATATACCCCCCCCCCCCCCTACACTATCCCACCCTAATTCACCATACACCAGTCAACTTACTGCCTCGGGTATATTGAGACAAGATCGAGGGGCTTACGTATAAAAGCACTCTCACCAAGTTATGTCTATTCTCTCATGTTCTGCCGGGAACAAAAGATGTCATAACGTGTTCCACATGGTTTTGTCAAATTCTAATCTATTTGTGTTCTGCTTTCTGGGCGTTTTTTTTTTATTCACACAAAGTCGGTGCCTACTTTGGATTGATCTCCCCCATTGGTTTATGTTCTTTTCTTGTCTTCTTTTCTGGTTCGCGTTTTCCTGGCCTGTACGTATTTAACGATTTTTTCTATTTCTATTTTCGTTTTCTTTTTTGGTCTATTACCCCAGCACGCATGGCAGGATTTGGTTTTCAAGGACATTTGAGGAGGAAGAGAAACGGGAAAGAGAATATCAATGCTCTTGATTCTGCAACGGAGTAGCTAGGTTCTGGGGGCTTCAAAAATTGATTCACTTATTATTTTCAGGGGCTTTCTATTCAGTTCTTTGCCATCGTTGAGTGAAGCACAAGGGCCGTTACGAGGTCAAACATATATCAATGTATTTCATACGGTAGCGTCTTCCCCTCCGCCGTCTGTCCGGGTAGATTTGTCTGAGACACTCACAACGTAGCCCAGCCCAAAGCAAAAGATGCATGACCGGTATTGGAGCAACTTTTCGGCTGTGTTGCTCGGCATCCCGTCTCGGCTTGGGTGAGGGCTTCAAACGAACGAGAACGAAGCTTCCCTGCCTTGTTACGTATTTTGTCTAAATACCAACTTGCAGACAATTGATTCGACGCCTTTTCGAAGCCGGTGGCCAGGCATCGTTGTCGTCATAAACCTTTTTGGGACGCGGTTAGGAAAGTCCTCTTTCTTCCAATTATGCTGAACAAACTCCCATCTACTGCAATCGTGTCTCTAAGCTACCCCGTCTGGTGAACGTAAATCGATCCAGTCAGCGTGGTGTGCTATTCTGCCTTGTTGCGCCTTTCCTTTTCGTGTACAGTCTGTGCCATCTCACGTTACGGGGCCAGTCGTTAAAGAGTACACAATACTTGCTGAATCGAATGCATATGTATCTATCTACCAACAGTTAGTAGCATACCACATGATTTCGTGTGGCAACGGGATGTTGAGGTATGAATTGTCTACTGCGCCTTTATATGGGGCATGTCGGACACGGTAAACGGCAATTGCAAACAACAATGATGCTGACAGTATGGAATATCGATGTGGATAACATGCGTTTGGAGTCTTCACTTTTCCACTGTTTCCACTGAAAGTAACTTGATGCTGGGAACATCCATGCCGGCCTGTGGTGCCTTCATTTTCTTTTCTTTCTCACCTTTCTCCAGCATGAAAGAGCACCAGCTCAACAACAAGCGACTTTGCTCAGCACTCATCACTTAGTGGTTGGTATCCAGGGAGCATTGTTATATACAACAAAAGTATACAACAGCGTATCAGTTCGAATCCGAGCCATTCTAACTGGAAACGTCGCTTACAACCGTTCACCTCTGCCACCATCATGTGCACAACTTGGTATCACATCACATTCTGCCAGGCTTGCAACGCATACATCGACTCCCATCTCGTCGGTACCGTCTTTTGTGGCCGTCATGACCGAAACGAGCCTTGTGAGGCGGAGAAAGCCATCGGAGAGACAGCCGTGCCTGGGCCCTGTGGGACATGTCAACCACCTCCGCGAGTTCGACGCAGCCGGCGTCTTTGGCTACGGAGCTTGAAGCAGCCTGAGACGAAGGACAAGGAGTCCACAGACAACGATGTGGCCGACGATAGCACCGACAATTTCACAGACAGCAGTTCTGATGAAGATGAGAGCTCCGACGAGGATATAGATGATGACAACTCGCAGGATGGTGACTACATCAGCGATGACACGAAGAAGAAGAATGACAAGAAGGGAGGCAAATGAAAAACGTAACTATAATCGATCAAGTGTATGATCAATATCTTTATGGCTATTTTTGTGCTAACCGTTGGAGGTACGACTTATTGGCTTGAGTTGAGAACCAAAGAATGGCACTTGAGGTTAAGTTTCCCTTTTATGAAAAATAAGAATAAAAAGGAAAAACATAATATATATTAAACGAATCGATACAATACGCGACCGCCAAAAGTCAAGAGCCCCCAAGAATGCATAGAAAATACAATCTTGCGATCCGTCAACCAAACAGTATAAGAGCGATAGCCCTGTCCCGTTATCATCTTACAAAAGTTTATTCATCCCCTACCCATAACTTTGTGGTACCCATCAACGGAGTACTTCGCCGAAATTCTTGCACGTCTCACCAAATGACCCATCCTCCGTATTACGGGCATTGGCATTAAAAGCTGAGACAGTCGTGGAAATACGACGGGTGCTTCGCTGATGATTCGTCCCCATGCCAAGGCAAGGACGCTGACCGTGAGCACGGGGAGGCTGACATGGAGCATGGGCTCGATGGGGCGTGCTGTCAGCAGACGGAGAGATGCATGGCCAGCTGCCGAATGAGACCAGGGCATAAGCCGTGAGCTTGCGAGGATGCAATGTGAGTTCAGAGCATACGTCATAGGTGTTTCTATGGTGTGACGGGACAATCTGACAAGTCTGGGCAGTCTGGGCAACGGGCGGGATTTTCGAAGTTTTCCTCCATACTTGTAAAACAATGGCAATTTGAATAGATCAAAGGAGTATCTGACAGGACGAATTTGTGGTGTTCGGGGAAAAGCCCGAAAAAGGATAAGACAGGAAACAAAAACACATAAAGACAAGGAAATCCACATTGACATCAAACAAGCAGGTCGTCGCCCCCGTTGCTTCAACGTCGTCTCTGTTCGGACGCCGCGAGCTCTTCCATGCCTCCCACCGCTCAGTACTTCCACTCGTCACGGCCCAGCCGCACAATGTCGGCCACCTCGACCTCCCAGTACGCCGACGGTGCTTTGCCCTGCGACGCCAGAAGCACCGCGTGTGCGGCCGCCTTTGCGATGACGTCGGCGTCCTGGCCGAGGCTGTCGTGCCACGCCGTGGACACGTTCTTGATCGCACCCACGAGCGCCTTGAACACGCCGGCGCCTTGGTGCTCGACCTCGCGGTCGCCCAGGATCAGACCCGGCTTGAGGATGATGGCCTGCTCAAAGCCCAGCTCCTTGATCGTGTCTTCGACGCCGTTCTTCATCTTGGAATAGGGCAGGTTGCGCGCCAGCAGCGAGCGCGTGCCGGCACTCGACACGAACACAAACGTCTTGACACCGGCGGCCTTGGCGGCGCGCGCAACCTCGACGTTGAGATCGTGGTCAATCTTCCACTGGTTGGCGATGCCACCAGCAGCCTGGCGGGTGGTGCCGAGAGCCGAGAAGACGGTGGTCGTAGAGGTCGAGGCCGTGGCGGCAACGACCTCCTTGAATCTGGGCACCCACTGCGCAGTATCCTTCTCAACAACAGCGTCGAGCTTCTTGCTGAGTGCCGCGTCGGAGGCCTGCTTGGGCGTGCGACGAGTGATGGTGTGGACTGTGCCAAAGGCATCGAGACTAAGCAGGGACGTCACAAGGTGGGCACCGACGAGGCCCGTGGCGCCAAACACGGCTGACGTGATGGGAGCAGCAGCCATTGTGGTGATGGTGATGGTGGTGGTGGTATGAGGTTGAGTAGGTAAGTAAAGGGGTATCAAGGGAGACTTGATATTGGCTGGTTTGAATCTTAATCAGAGCTTGACTTGAGCTTAAGTGTGAGTTGGTAACAGTGGCAGTGAAGTCACTGGCGAGGACGATGCGTAGAGAGAAACCAAGACGATCTGGGACAGCGAAATGTGGCACAGTAGCTTTTTATTTGGGTTGTCGGACACTTTCCACGATTCCCCGCGTAAATATTTGACTTTTGAGCTGCCCGCCTGCGATGGTTATGCCGATGCTGGCGTCATTGCTTTTCTGAGACCCTATGACAGAGCGCACTTGCCGGAATGGGAGGCTATCACGTGCGCATCCTACCAGTCGATAGGTCGAATAGGTGTTAATTACGTGCAAAAGGCGCTGGAAGCTCGGTGTTGGCGGTAGGCGAGCTTAAGCGATAGTGGACGGCTCGTGCTAGATCCACCGAGGCACAGAACTTCCGTCGCACCTGCCGTTCACTAAATTTGATTCAGGCTCTGGGAAGCTGGAGCCCTTCTAATAAAGCACTTTGGGAAGCCACGCCAGGAGTGCACCTGCCTGTCAGCTCTTGCGTCACACGCGCTGCCTGCTGGACCCTCTAATCGATTCGCGCCTGCCCACACTCGCTGGCGCCAGCAGCCCCGCGCCGCATCTGCGCATTTGTCGTCAACAGCCTTCAATTTGGCGAGCTTCACGACATCTCCTTCGTTCTGTTTCTTCGTGTCTTGTTCCCAGGACAACAGGAACAACTCTCACAATGGCCACACCGTATGAGGGTGCGTCTCCTTTCCCCCATTTCCTTCCCATTCCCTTCCCATCTTTTCTCTTGCAGATCGGTCCCGCTAACGATGTAGTCGAACACAACATTAAGCCGTCGTCGGCGCCCCGGCGACGCCGCCAAATCGACATGTCGACGTTTACAGCGCACCTGAACAACGTTTCGACAGCGGCGGCTGGTGGTGCAATGCCGATGCCGCGCACAACAACCCCCATGCCACGCCGACACCCGTCGATGTCGCCGCCGTTTTCCGCCTCGTCCAAGACCAGATGCTCACCCTGCTGCCCGATAGCCCCAACGCCGCCAACCGCGACCTCCTCGAGCAACTCGCGGGCCAGCTCGAGCAGCAGATTGCCGACCCGCCGCGGGAGATCTCGGGCGTCTCCCAGGAGTACCTAGATACTCTGGACCGGGTCCCCAAGAAGCGTCTCGGCAAGGACGAGTCGTGCCCCATTTGCGTCGAGCGCTACCTCGACGACCCATACGCGCTGGTCGTTGAGCTGCCATGCCATGCGAGCCACCGCTTCGACCTCGAGTGCGTGGGGCCCTGGCTGCTGTCCAATGGCAACTGTCCGCTGTGCCGAACAGATTTGACCAAGAAGAAGCAGGTGGTTCTCCCAGACGACGATGAAGAGGAGGAGGATGACGGCGGCATGTTTGGCTAGGACGGAATCAAGAACATTGGGGACACTACATGAACGAGCATGGTACGATGAATGAGCGAGCGAGTCGGCGTTACTGGGCGCAATTTGACATGACCAAAAAATTTAAAAATGAGTTGATCAGCCATCCCGGATATGTTGTAAGTGTCGTGTACAGCGTCTGTTGGTTCTTGGTCAGGAGCGAGATAACCTCGCATCTGTCGGCCTTGCCGCCGTGCTTCGCGTTGGCTATCCCCGTTGCATGTTGGACACCCAAGTAACAAAGGTCATCCAACACAACCAGCCGGCAACTCTTGCCCGTCTGATAAGTCCCGGTGCTCGTATTCAAAAGTCAAGACAGAAGCCTGCCACCTCGCAAAAAAAGGCCGGATGCATAAACGACGTGCATGACCGTTGCATTCGTGTGGACTCCATTATGGATCATGTTGGATCGTGTTGGCACCTGGACAAATTAGTTCTGCGCAGGGCCACGCGGCGCAAGTCGTACATGTACATGCAGCATTTTGTGTCAAGTTCTTCGTTTCCTGTCATCTTGCCGTGTGCAGTGGCACAAAACACAGAACGTTGAACATCCAATCTAAGTCGTTTTCCGACTGGGGGTCGCAGTTCCTGCCCGCCCTTTCCTTGCTGTCCGCGTTGGCCCTTGCTTCCTTGGTTTTTGCCTTGCTATTGTGCCAGCCACCCCGGCATGGCTGGCGGGAGAAGTGTTCCAGAAGGCGGCAAGGGGGCGATCATAAGGGAGGTTTTGCCAGACTAGACAAGACAGACCAACAAGACCAAAAAGATAGAGCAAAGGACCCGCCAAGTACGCGTAGCAGGTTTATTTAGGGGCTGGCCGGATGCAGGTCATGATACAATCATCCTAGACGCTCGGGTACACAGTAAAGAAAAAAAATAAGCAACGCTGTGTCGAACTCCGTCGATGCAATATGGCCAAAGCAGGCCCAGGGTGAAAAAACGATACAATGGCGCTGCGGAGCTTTGCACGGACGAAACACTTGGCACGGCTTGGAGCTGGACTGGGACCAGATCTTTCCGGACCATAAATGCTATTTATAACCGGACATGATAATCGAATGTGCATCGTAACAAGAAGCTGGAATACAACCAGCGATAAAAAAGTAGAAGAAGAAGAAAAAAGAAAAAAAAAGTTAAAAAAAACGTACAGCAGCGGGTATTCGCTGGTCGTCACCGACCCAACTACTAATCCGCCGATTACTGGTTTAACTAGGGGAGAGCGGACGGGATCCCGTGTTCTCCAGTATCTATGGCCGTACGTGAAAGACAGCGATAAAAACGAAGCTTTTATGGCGGAATGTCGAGATTAACGATGAGTTGGAACCAAATAAAAACGTGAATATATCCTAAGAACTCGCACTCAAAGCATCTCTGTTATTACACTCGTCTCTCCTTCCATCTGCTGTGAAGATATCGACAGCTGTAAAGATATAAAACACGATATTTGTCTCTCGTTTCGGTTAACTATAATTTCCGCCTTATAATAAAACCCTGTCGTTCTTTTCCGCTCATGATCGTTGAGGTCTCAACGGCGTTGTTTGGGGAGTGCTATATCTGAACTAGTGTCTCGTAATCAACCACTCTGATTGGCTAGCTGGGGCTGGCTGGTTGGGATACGGAGTGTGTGTGTTCTGGACGAAAAGCAGTATTTCAAAATACTCCGAACGCGAACAAGGCAGACGACGATATAACAACATCCAGACCACCTCGTTTGGGCAAACCCCTGCAGAAAAGACAAAAGTACTGTGGCTTGCAGACGGATGGACGTGTGATGCCTGACCAAGCCCAGCTGTATTGAAGACACCAACGCATTGGCCCATCTATGACAAGAGGAACAGCAAATACTTTGTCAATCTGAAAACGGAAGGGAAAAATAGACACCAAAAAGGACAGCCCATTACAAGAAAGGCCCAGACGCCAGAAAAGCCAAGCCAAGAGATACGACGATACGGAGGCAGGTGCGGATACAAGCACCAGGACCCAGACGGGCTGGCAGGTGCGGCAGGTAGCATGTACGCCAGAGGCAATAGGGTCCGGCAAAGGCATGGGAAATCGAGTGAAAAGGAGGGAAAAGAGAGAGGGAAAGAGCGAAAGAGGGTCCTCCGTCCCTCCGGTCTGGCTTCTACCCACAGAGGCTCTAATTCCACGTGGCAGGGCCCGCCTTTTCTCTCTTTCTCTCTCTCTATTCACCCCTTCGTTTCGCTCTTGCCTCTATTTCACCCGTTCTCACTGGTTCTTTTCCATTCTGTTAGGTTATCGTTGACGACGCCTGGGTCCGTTTTGATAGCGTCGCCGCTTGTTTTCCAGACTAGCCACCATCGTGGGTTTTTGCTTCCTTTTTCCTACGAATGAGATTGTCATTTTTTTTCTCTTCCGGTAAAATATGAGTTCGATTCCAACGGAATCCTGCCCCCTCTCCCCTTCTCCTCATTGGTGTTGCATTGGCCCCTTTTGTTTATCGCCCGTGGCTATTTCTAGGCGCTACGTATGCCGCCCGTTGGATTATTGGCATCAGACCTTGCCGGCACTGTCTTTTGTCGCTCTTTGGCTCGGGCGTGCTTTCTTTTTCTCTCTTCGCATCGTTGCCGATGCACTCCGCCACGCCGAGAGGTACGGAGTATTTTTCTCATAATTTTGCAATCTCAATTTCCACCTTTCTGCGCTTTCCATCTACATCGTATCGTTTCGTCCTTCCAGACTTTCCAGTTTGCCACGCGCCAAGGCCCAATCTGGGAAGCTGCAGCAACTTATCACACGTGGCTGGCGACAAGGGCTCGTCAACGGAGTGATACACACTCTGCAGCATCTGCGCCTTGGAGGGAAGGATCCTGCAAGCGCATTTCGCTTTCCGCTTTCCGCTTTCCGCTTTCCGCAATTCGCGCGGCGGCTGCTGGTGCACGCTTCTGCAAAGTATGCGTATCTGCAATGCACACCATTCCTGCACGACGAAATAAGTGTGCCTATTTGTGTGCCAGTGTGTGTCCGAGGACGTCTGCAGACGCTTTTGCTCGCTCACAGGCTTCCTTTTTTGCCCTAAGCATATTCGTGCCGTGGAACGTACCGCAAGTTTTTATTCTCGCCGGCGATCTTTTGCAGCACACAGCCTCGCCTCGTGGCTTTTGGCCGGAACCACTCCTTTCCACGTTTGCGGACAGCTAAAATAACCCAAGCATTCAGGGCCGTAAGACCTTGGCCGAGATTTTTTCCTTGCCTGACACATCTTGGCTGCTCCCGCTAGGGTCATGATGTGCCGTGCGACCATGCCTGTGCTAATACAGTAATACTTCAGCGAGCCTGGACTGGCGCTAAATCAGAGACAGAATCTCGCCCCCAAAGCCGACCGGCGAGACAGACGTTTGGTACTTTAGCGCTTTCCAGAGGCTTTCAAAATGAAAAGGGGAGACACAAAGGGTGAGCCAAAGCAATAATGTACATGTACTCTCTGTAGAGGGAGGCACTTTCTAGACGGATACATAAAGTGGGACCACAGTTCGGGGTCTCCGTGGCCATATGCGTAAACTAGCCTGCGAGCAGCCGGCCGGATCCAGCTAGCAATTATGGGCATCCTATTCTGGGACGGTGAAGTCGCTTGTGAAGGAAGTTTTTCAACAAGCTGGCTGGCCACTTTCAGTGCATCGATTTTTCAATGCCCACTGATTTTTCTACGTTCTTCGTTCGCCTCCTCGGCGATGAGATGAGACCCATCACCAGAGCGCTCTCGACCCGCCCTCTGCGACGCACAGAAGGCCTAGCTCTGTTAGCCAGCATTGGTTCGCGTGCAGGCACGGGCACTGCACTGCACATCTCCATCATTCAGCTCCCTATCCGGCATGGCCTGGTTCTGTCTCTGACGCCAGCTCTTTACCCCCCGGCTCGCGGTCCCAGCCCTGCCACCGCTTGCACCCCGGAAGCCCACTGGTCCAACTGCAAAGGCAAGGAAGAAAGGGCAGGGCCCTGGTTTTTGTTGTAAATGCTTCTCGTTCTCTCCCCTTCCAGTGCCGGGTGCATCAACGATATGCCAAACGAAGCACACCGGAATTATCAATGGTAATTTGTTTGTCGTGTATCATGACTTGCCAATGTGCTCATGTGCCGATTGCCGCTACGGCATATTGCTTGAGCTTTCTTCATCTTCACCAATTTTTGGGGCCCCTAAAGCTGTCGCAAGCTATTACTTTACCTGCCATCCTGCCGTTTTCCGTCGACTCAATGCTGTAGTGCCCCGAGAGGGGGAGGGGGGGGGGTGCTCGGCGTGCTGTATTGGTAGCTGGGAACTTGTCGCAATGCCGCCCACAGAAAAAACATGAGCAGATGAAGGGCGTCTCGTTCGACTGAAAGACCAACAGACAGCAGCGGTCGGGCCCCAAATTACGGTGTAACTGACCGATCCTCTCTTGCGTAGAGGGCGTTTGAAGTGTGTCCACTCTCGCTGGGTCGCTCTTTGCCTGCATTTTCATGCAGACTCACATGAAGACCGCCTATCCTTTCCTCTTCGTCTTGTCTCTCCTTTTCTTCTGCACATGTACGATGTACGAAGTACGCATAGTCTTACATTGCCCCCACACTTCCTTCCACCCCTGGCGCCAACTGCTATCGAGCCAACACGCGTCAAGTGCCATGTGCGCACACCAGAACCCGGCCCAAAAGTCCCGCTAGCAGCTAGTCGTTGGCTTTCTCCCACGTTTCCCACGACACCCCCTTTCCCCTTCTTTCGTCTGTTTCGTCGCCACGCTGCAGCATCCGAAACTCTGGAGGATTGCCCCGATGCCTGCCACATATTTGTTGGGTGCTGTAACTTCCAGGGGAGCTGGATTGGAGCGGACGAGTAATAAGCTGAGCCTGCCGAGCCAGTGAGCCAATGCCAGGACATATGAAGTATTGCAGAGTGGGAAAACTGAAAGGAGCAAAGAAGATCCATCTCTGCTTTCGAGCTTCTGAGCTTCTGAGCTTCTTTGCTTCTTTGCTTCTTTGCTTCTTTGCTTCTTTGCTTCTTTCCAGTTCACCGTTTATCTCTCTTCTCCATCTGGAAGTGGCACCCCCCCGCTCTTTCCCTTTTCGGTGCCTGGGTGCCAAGGCTCTTTCTCACTTTCTTGTCTCGTGAGCGATTGCTCAATAAAACCAGCGACCCCCTTTTGTTATTTTCGTCCCTTCGCACCTGCCGTGCCCGCTGTAAAAATTTGATACGGAACTTGCATTGCAGACCTGCATCTTGGTCTTTCCCTATTCTGTTGTTTCCAGTCGCATCCCCCTGGGGCAGCCCAAGAAAGAAAAGACGAAAGAAGAATTCCAGTAGACTTCCTCCCGTCGCAGCATATCTCACTTTACCAATAGGGCGTCATATCTCCAGCAAAAGTATAAAAAGCTATTAAAACTTAGCGTGCCCGCGGCCTCCGTAGGTGCCAGAATATCTTTGCCAGTTGATAGCTGGGTCGCGCCTTCCGAATCTTCTGGCGCTCAGATCAAATAGAATGAACAAGGCCTGGAGCGAGCGGCGGTGCGTTTGCGCCTTCCCTCCCATGCAATGCACGAACAATGCGACGGAAGGTGCACCTTGCCGCGCCTGCGAACCTCGCAGGAGGAAAAAGTAGAAACGGAAAGCACGAGCAAAGATGAAATGAACGGACAAGCAAAAGCTTATTAGCCCGCCCGTTTATTTTTTATTTTATTTTGTTTTTCGCCTTTGGAACCATTTTAGAACAAAAATAGCCCGTCCTTTGCTCCCACCAATCCATATCTCATCCATCCGTCCACTTTCCTATTGTTCTTTCTTGGCTTCTTCGTCCCCCTTCACAGTCCTCCCTTTGTTTCCTCTCTTGCTGCTCTTGCTGCCCCAATCCATCTTTTCTCTCCACGTCGCAACTCTTCCTCTCTTTGTGTTCCATTTGGGCTTCATTTTATCCCAACTCTCTTCTTCTGGGCCCAAATTCAGCCTCTTCGCACCCTCCCATCCACCCCTATCTCTTCCCCATTTCCCCTCTCCTTGTGCCAACAAACGGAGCACATCGCCCTTCACTGGCATCTCTGCTTTCCCCAGATAACCCAGCCTTCTGGCCGGCCAGCGTTTCCCAGGAAAACAATTGTCAGCTCGAACATTTTATTAGCAAAAGAAGAATCAATCTCGTCCCTCGTCCCTTTTTGGTCCCCTAAGCGATCGCTGCTCCACCCCCCACTGAGAAAACACGTTTTTTTTTCTTTCGCTCCTTTCGTTCTTTCGTCCTTTCGTTCTCTCGTTCCTTTCTTCTTCATCTCAGCCTCAGCTTCCTTCGCGTGCTGCTTTGCTTGGCCGGTCCATCCACCACGTTTCTGTTTACCGCCGCCCACCGACCTTCCTTGCGTCTCTCACCTCTCACACACCCACACGCATTCTTTACACGGCCTGGCCACCCACCCCCCTCTCTTCTTCTACCTCCTTTCTTATAAGCAGCAAGCCGCCTCCTCCGGCCTCGACCGTCCCGATCTAAGCCAGCCTTTCACCTATCCCGCTTCTCCTTTCCCTTGCTTCCATCCGTCTTTCCCTTTCCTTCTTCTCGACCGTCCTCTGTGCCACTACATTGTCGAATGGTACTTATAGTCGTCGCCGCCAATCTGCATCGCATATGTTGATTTAGCACGCTGCGCCTCGGCTTCGCAACTTCTTCAACGCTTCAACTTCCAAACATCTCGACTTTCTCGACATACGAGCCCATACCAGCGCCCCGGTCAGCACTCGGTGTTGTGTTTCAGCGTTCCAATCACAGACGGAAACAAGCGGTGCCATACCCAGGCCACATCTTCTCGGTCTAAACCTCCTCGGTCTGACTCGACGTCCTGCAGACCCGTGTCACGACAAGCTGCCGCCTGCCCTACCGTCCTCGCCGCCCTGCCCAATCAACTCGCCTAGCGCACGAGAACGACAAAGAAAGCAAGACCAAGAAGCACTGGGGAATATAACGAGACAAGGCGTAAAACGAAGGGCCAGTCTTATTTGTTGGCATCGTCTTCCCCATTTTTAATTCTCGGGAACGCATCCGAATCGATTGCCACGAGCTTCGACAATGTTTTAGTGCCTCGTCTTGAGCAACATCCAGCAGACCGTCGTTTGCTGTCGCCCTCAACTCCGACTGTACACTTGATTTACCCCGCCGCCACGTTCTTCTCCCTCTCCCAACGTCCAACGACCCGTTTGTGAGCAACTACCCACCAGCTGCGTTACTCTGCCTTTGCGCGAAACACCACAATGGGTAACGGCCAGGGGAAAGTGGCCGACCTGAATGGCGAAGGTAAGCTGGGCACCGATTGGAAGCTACTTTTTTTTACGAGCATAAGGGTTACTATCAAGCCTGGGGCCTCTGCGTTGGGGAATCACTATGAAAAGGGGCAGTTGGTTAACGTATCTCGGGCCCTTGCGGCCTTGGCTTTTCACAGTGAATCTCAACCATTTCCGCCTTCTTCGAGTTGTCGGCCGCGGTGCTTTTGGCAAGGTCCGCATCGTCGAGCGAAAGGACACCAACCTTTCGTTTGCACTGAAATACATTCGGAAAGACGAAGGTACATTTCTCTCGAATTCCCTTGTTGTCTCGATATAATTAGGGAGACATTGAGAGCTGACCATGTTTCGTTTCGCCCCTCTAGTCGTCCGGTCTGAAAGCGTCCGCAACATCATTCGCGAACGTCGCATGCTCGAACACGTTAACCACCCGTTCATCTGCAACTTGCGATACAGTTTCCAAGACATCGAGTACATGTACCTCGTTGTCGACTTGATGAGTGGCGGCGACCTGAGATTCCACATTTCTCGCAAAACGTTCACAGAAGAGGCCGTGCAATTCTGGATTGCCGAGTTGGGCTGCGCCCTGCGCTATGTTCACGGCCAGGGTATCATCCACCGTGATGTGAAACCAGACAACGTTCTCCTGGATGCCGACGGCCACGTCCATCTAACAGACTTTGTATGTATCAAAACCTGTCCCCCGACGTTGGTACCTATTGCTGACCTTTTTTCCTCAGAATGTCGCTTCCGACATTGTTCCCGGCCGGAAGCTGACGAGCAAATCCGGAACACTTGCATACCTGGCACCAGAAGTCTACTCTGGCCGCGGGTACGACTTCCGCGCAGATTGGTGGTCGCTGGGTGTCACCTTTTACGAGTGCATATACAGCAAGGTACGTGCAACGCCAATACATGACCTCTCATCCAAACACCGCCAGAAGCTAACAATCATCTTCTCGACAGCGCCCGTTCGAGGGAAACACGGAATCGTCCTTGGGTGCGACTATCCAGAACGCACAACCGAACTTTCCCATCACATCACCACCCGTTAGCCTGCCTTGTCTCTACGCCATCCGGGACGCACTCAGCCCAGATCCCGATAGGCGTCTCGGTGCCACCTGGGAGAGCTTTACCCAGCACGAATTTTTCGCCCCAATCGATTTCGTTGCACTGGAGCGCAAGGAGATTGAGCCTGTCTTTATCCCCTCGGCAGACAAAACGAACTTTGACGCCACATACGATCTGGAGGAACTTCTGTTGGAAGAGGCGCCGTTGGAGGCACGTGCTCGTCGCCAGAAGCCAAGAGAGCGTCTCAAGGACGATGCGACCGACAAGGAGATCCGCGAGGATGAGCTGTACCGCACGATTGAGAGAGACTTCCGTCCTTTTGATTACACGCTCGCAGCGTACAAGAAGCTGACTGCCGAGGAGGAGCAAATGGCAAGTGGCCAGCACGTCGTTGCCTCGGATGCGAATACGAACGGTGCTCAGCCACAGCCACAGGCGATCACGACTGACGAGGCACTTCCGGCATCTCGTGCCAGCAATAGCAACAGCAACACATCCGACCCGCGGGACTACAACCCCGACCACGGCAACTCGCAGTCTTCAGATCCCAGCAGACGGGCACCGCCAGGCCGCCCTCCTCCGTTGCCGCCATACCCCAACCCCTACACAAACTCCGCTCGTAACAGCAACAACCGGCCAGGCCGCCACCTCGGCCACGTGCCAAGCGGCAGTATTGTTGTGGGCAGCTCAACAGGCGGTGTGCAGGTGCGGCTGGACGGCACTGGTAACTGGCCTGAGCTGGCAAGACAAGACAACACGCTTCCTACGGACGCGGCCGTTGGCCGTCTTCTTGGCGAGGCCGGTGCTGGCGGAGTTGATGGCAAGGATGTCGGTGGTAGTGGTGGTGTGTTTGGTTTCCTGAGCCGCAAAAAGGGCCGTGGAAACAGTCCCAAGCCCAAAGAGCGTGGTGTGCTCGGCAAGGAAGGTGCACGCGTTGTAATTGGGTGATTCACCAAAGATTGCTCTTCGACCCGTCACAATACCCAACGCACTCGACAACGCCAGCGAACGTCCCGATGAACCAACAGGCAGAAGCCGGTTCGGAGGTACCATGCCACATCGGCAGGAACGGTCGGTAGTCGTACCTGGTAGACTGCCACCAGCCCTTTCGCTCCAAGCCATGTCCCAGGCCCCTTGGGTGGGGGCCAACGGATAGCCATCATGTCCCGGCTCTGTGGTGTCTACCGAGAATCTTTTGAACAAAACTGGATTCATCCTCGGAGAGGGCGATCTTTCGGAGAGGGATCGGCTTTTCCAGCTGTCTTGAAAGACAGTACCATTTGCATATACACAATCATACCTGGCGTGCTACTTTTTGTAATTTTTGTTAGCAACTTTTTCTCTAGTAGTGCTTTTTGGCCTTTTGCATTTTCCTCTTTGATTCATACTTTTTGGCTTGGATTTGTTTTGTGTTCCTTTCATTTTCGTCCACTTTCTGTTACATACGCCACATAGCTGCACTGCAGGAAGGGAGGGGAGGCTGGTTTGCTTTATCGTTTATATTTATGCGAGGGGCGGCGGATGGGGCGGTAGGATACCCTATTCAGGCATTCTGGCTTTGCTTTATTTAGTACTTTTTTTTTTTCAAATTTGCCTGAGATACAATAGCATATACCAATACACATTGCCCATTGAACATGAACCATCATCACTCAAGACTCGGACTCTCTGTATGTTATGGTTCCTCTTGGGAGGGGAAGAATAGCCTCTTGTATGTCGAAATAGGAGCGATTGTTGTGAACTTCATTGCCTTCTGTCGATGGTACTGACAGAACAATATTGCACCACCACGACTAGAAAATGAAAGACGACACATATTGTAAATTGTGGAGAGTTAGATATATAATATAGATCGAGGCAAAAGTCGTCTGCAGATACGCAAAACGCCCCTATCAACAGTAAGTCCAAATAAAAGCAAGCCGTTATAAACTGCTCCGTTTCCTGTCCTCCCTTGCAAGTAAGGCCAGCGAGCACATCCGTCCTGCGACGTAAGCTGTTGGGCAGTGCCAAGAGAGGATGAAGCGAAGGCCTTGTATAAGCAACATATGTAGAAGGACAACCCGTCAACATATGAGGCTTTCTGGCCCTGTGGCGAGATGCATTTGCCGAGAAGCAATCCTTGGAACCAGGGCCACGAAGGACGTAGGAACGAAAGAAGCGAAAGAAGCAAAAAGAAGAAAAAGAAACAAAAGAAGAAAAAGAAGGATGAAAAAAGCAGTGTTCAGCAACCAGAAAATGCAACACACGAAATAAAGGCAAAGTTGTGGCGAGAGAGCCAGAAGAAGGAGCAAGAAAAATACCAAAATGGAGAAAAGAAGAAGAATAAAGCAAAAAGATAGCCCCTAGGATTGTCGACTAGACAATTTTGCAAATAACGCGCACGTAACTTGTAACCGGTGTAAATGAAAATAAAAGCCAACCCCTTCCCTATTGCTGTTGCCCCTTGTTGACAAGTGTTGTTCGTTGATCACTCCATCACTCCGTAAAAAATTGCCGCCTTCAGCTTTTTTTTTGGTGTTTTCGTGTGTTTTTTTTTATCCGCCCAATCGCAATGGGTATAGTATCGCAAGATCCTTGCTGATAAACCTGGCGCCCGTTTCGTCCCATCATATCGATTTGTATCGTGGTTGCTTGTCCCTTCAAAAAAAAAAGGGGGCCAAGGTCATCCCACGATTGTCGTGTTCTCGGTAAAATTTTTGTTGTTGTACAAAATCATGTGATTTCCGTTTGTCGGTTTTGATCCCTGTTCGACCTGTTTGTGCATGTGGCTGTTTACCCATCGTACAAGACACCGGCACCATCCGCCGTTCTCCAGACTGCATCGTCTCATGCGACAGGCGCCTTTACGACTTCGGCCAGCAAATCCTTTGTGCAGTCGGACTCGCCATCCTTGTCAAGGTACTTGTTCATGACAAACTTGAAGTCCTTTTCGTCAACGACGGCGCCCGAGCCAGAGCACTTGGCCTTCTTCTGCAGATCGGAGCACAGGCCGTCCAGATCGAAATCGCCGTTCTGGACCTTGGGGCAGTTTTGCAGACGCTCCCAGATCTTGTTGCATGTGAGCATGGCACCCGTGGTGGAGAGAGTAGCCACAGGCGAGACATTGGCGGTGCCGGCAATGGAGGATGAGGCGAACTCGCCCTCCTTGGCGGCATCGATCTGGGCAATCAAGCTGGCGCCCTTGGCGCTAGGTACAATGGGGCTAGGCGCCATGTTGAAGGGAGTGGTAAAGTCAATCTCCAGAGCATCGTTGAAAAAGCTGTCGTCAAAGCCACCGCTGGAGAGAATGTTCTCCTGCGGCTCGCGGTAGTCACCAAACAGCTGGGGATCAAACCGGAAGTTCGTCTGGTTGCCGAGCCAGCTCATGTCGTTAATGTCAACGTTGGCAAACTGAGAGAAGTCTAGAAGCACACAATGTTAGCTGATTATCCAAAGTCAATGTCCCTTGCCTGATTTCTCGCTCGTGCCTCAAAGAGACCTCGAGACCTGGAATCGTACGTACTTTGCTGTGTTGCTGTGTTATTTGTGTTATGTGTGTTGGCGAACATGGACGCCTGCTCCTCACCAATTGTCGTCAGTGTATCCACAGGCTTGAAGCCAACGGGCGACTGTGTGTAGGGCTCGGGTGATGTGCCGCACGACGAGCTGGGGGCGGTGTTGGTGTGTGTGGAGGAGGAGGGGGAGCTTGTTGAGGCCGAGTCCATGCTGGACCGGGATGTGTTGGTGACGTTGCCGTTGGTCAGTGGCGGGGTGAAGGCACTAGACAGCTTGGATAGGTCGTCCTTGGTCGACGTCTTCTTGAGGCCATTGTTGGACTCGGAGGGGCTGTTTGCGTTGCTGGTGGCGGCCGTGCTCAAACCGGGCAGGTCCTTGGGCGAGGGCGAGTTAAGGGTATCGAACGACGATCCCCGCTTGTACGTGGACAGCGCCGGGCTGTTACCGTTGATGTTGGTGTTGATGTTGGTGTTGGTGTTGGCGGCAGTGGTGGCGTTGGAGGAAGCTGGTCCTGGCAGCTGGCCGAACTTGGGGAACTCAAACTGGAAGTTGACGTCGTTGATGTTGTTGAAGATGGGGTTGCCAAAGACCTGCTGGCCACCGTGTGTGTAGGTGGACCGCGATCTTGACAGCAGTTCCATGCGCTTCTTGTATTCATTGAGTTCAACCGTCATCTTCTCAACCTGGGCCCGCAGCACACCGTTCTCGCTGTTGGCCGTCTCGGACGCCTTCTCGAGCTCGGCGACCTTGGTCTCCAGATCCTTCAGATGCTTCTCCTTGCGCTCGCGGAATGCCCGCTGAGCAGCGCGGTTCTGTGCCTTGCGCTTCTACAATAGGTGCAAACTTGTTAGTTATTGCTTCTCCCATTTTATCTGACTTTGATTTTGCGTTTGGGATTGCTTATGCAGATAAGCATGCCCCGGAGTTAAATGGAGATATGACGTACCGAGCTAGGCTCCGATGTGAGGGGCTTCCGGCCAGGTTTCTTGGGCACTTTTTCCGTGCTCTCGTGGCGCTTCGACGAGCTGCCGTCGTCCTCATCTTCGTCGTCAGGATGGCTTCTCTTATCCGGCGAGTCGTTGTCGGCGTTGCTGGGAGCCGAGTCTGTCTTGGAATCGTCGCCATCAGCGTCATCGTTGTCAATAAAGGCGGAACGGTCACCCTCAAGCGAGAAGTCAAGGCTGGTGTCGGCACCGTCAAATGAGTAGTCGTAGTCGAGAAACGAGCTGTCGGCGATGCTGTTGATGAGATCGGTGGGCTTTGTCGCGGCGGGCGTCTCCGTCACGGCGACAACCGTTCGGGGACATGCCGGCCGAGCCAGCGCCCGGACGGTTGGCGTTGAGAGCGGCGAAAAGCAGCTCCTGCTGCTGAGGGGTAAGGAGAAAGTTCTGGTTGGGAGCCATCGGAACGAGTGGCGGTGATTAAGGGCGAGAGAGAAAGTGTTGTGATGAAGGGGAGAGATAAGTTTTGAAAAAAAAAGAAGAAGAAATGAGACGGTGAAATGAAGCGTCTGCTTTCACACCCAGCGATGCCTTGGACGCAAGACTCGTCGTGACGAGATGGATGAGACTCGAAGCCGCAGAAGCTGGGCGAGACAATACGCGACCCAAGGGGAGGCGATGGCCGAGCGATATTGGTCGCCTCCCAGAAAGTGACGATGCTCAGTCCACGCCGAGACTGGAGAGAAAAGGAGTGCTGCCTGCACGAAGAGGCAGATGATGAAAAGCGTGAGGGATGAGAAGAATGTCAATGATGTTTCGTGATGCTCGATGCACTCGAGCAGCCAACGAGGAAGGTCAAGGCAAGATGATGTGAGCGAGGCCACAAAGATGCAGTCGAAGGCGAAAGATAACAGATGACGACGTTGTCTCGAAGCGAAGCAGCAAACAAAGTATGCGAAGTGAGATAACGGGGATGAGTGTGAGAGTGAAGATGGAAAGTTTCTGGCCTGAGACGAAGCGTTTGGTGCCTGGAGAAAAGTTCTGGGGGAGGCGTTGCGGGAGGAAAAAGAGAGCCAGAAACTGGGGGCAGGGGATTTGCTTGTAGTTTCAAAGCAGCCAGTAAGCAGGAATGAACCTTGTGAGGGGGGTGATAAGAGCCGGTTCGCGCAGGCTTTTCTTTTCTTCGTTTTCTTCTGGAGTCGTTTTCTATTTCTTTCTCTTTTCTTTTCCCTCTTTCTTTTCTTTCTTCTCTTTATTTTTCTCGTCTTGTGTCCTCTTCGGCGAGTCCCACTGCACACTTTCTTTCTTCCAGGTGTTCCGCCGTCAGGGTCAGAATGCGTACTGTGTCCTGGGTCGCTGGGTCGGGGGAGTGGTCGTTGTGAGTGGTGTTGGTGGCGATGAGGCAAACAGGCGCTGCGATGGGCTGGTGGGAAGAGAGAATCAGATGGATGGGGTTGGAAAAGAGGGGCTGGTGGGAAGAGAGAATCAGATGGATGGGGTTGGAAAAGAGGGGCTAGAGAAAAGAACCGAATATTCAATTTGTAATCCACCCTTCTCCGTAGAAGGCGGGCACCTGTGCTCCGCCCCTGCCTCTTTGAGCTTCTGAGACTGCACCTGCCACACTGAGCGCTTCTTCTCTCGTAGATTTTAACCTTCTAGCCCCCCCCATTCCGGCCACCAATCCCGGGTACGGTGTCCAGACCACTGTGTACCTGAGGGGAAGGTGCGTTCGACGGCAAGCTACGGTGTCACTGTCACCAACTGGACGCGCAGTCCATCGCGCCTTCGTTTTTCTGCAGGAACTCGTATCGCCCACTGCAAGCCAATGGCAAGACCACCCGGAGTGCATGCCAATGGGGCAGGTGCAGTTCAGAGCTACGGGGCCCCTTTGCAGCGATGCGCCGCCAGTTGATGGACAAAGAACCAAGAAAGAGGGGCGGACAGCGTCAGCATATCCCGAAGCGCGATGTAGGGCAGGAAGATGATCTGGTCGTGTCGAACCAACGCGGAAGGAACAATCCAGGGACGATAATCCAGGGACGATAACCATATTACAATGTTCAGTGAACCTCCACCCCGTCTCACAACAAGAAGAAGCAGATCGATGACCGTGCCGCCCGCCTTTCACACCTGGACGACTTCGCCGCTGTTGCGTGCTGTTCTGATGAGCTGATTTGCCGCAAAGGGAGTGCCGCATTGAAGTCTTACACACATGTACTAGTGAGTCACTTGCATGCTGCTGACGGTCTAAAAAAGGCCTGGATCCTCATCCTGATATTCCCACAGCTCCTTCCGTACCTGGACATGGGATTCGCAGCTTTTTTAACCTCTTAATGCTATGGCTGCCCATATTTGTAGATTGCCTCGCGATCAGGCGGTCGATTTTGGCGAGATACGTCATTCTCAGCAATAGGACAATTGGGCAATTGCATATGCGTAGTCCGCGTCGGTCGTTGAACCCAGAAATCTAGCAAGACGGTTACAGGGGATTTTAGGCGGTGACCGCAATACTGCGTCGATCAGTTACCGTTACCACAGTATGCGACTGTGCTGACACAGTGTGGGCGAAAAAGACAAAGATATACTGTACGCATACAGTACTCAGTACTTACAAAAGTACTGAGTACAGTTGCAACCGGCCAATGAGTCGCTGCGTCTCACACCACGATCTAGTGCTGGGCGCTCCTTCTCTTTGTTCGTGTCAAAGGGCGCGGCACATGGGCAGGAGGCGGGCTTGGGGTGCTGGCCCAGAACGTACTTCGTATGCACGCGGCGTAACCAGTCGCTCCTGCTATGGAATTGGGAAAGAAGAAACTGCAGTGTTCTCCATGTGGAATGCACGACTCGTCGTCAATTGTTGCTCACTAGGGAGGAGGTGGGTACGTATCTTTCTAATCTGGTCTCTGCTTGGCTGCCGCTGATAGAAAATAAAGAATTTGGCCGGCAGAAAAAAAGGGCTCGAGAGAGGCCCGTGATAAAAAGAGAAGAAAGAGGGGCCGCCCTTTGCCATTTCGTCATTGTCTTTTGTCCACCCCGACACCCGTCACCTCTCCGCCGACTGCCTCTTTCCTGCTACGTTTCACGAAGACGCCACATCACATGACAAGGCCAAGGGTCACTACGCAGTATAAATTTACATATACAGAGACAAGGCAAATGACGCCAACGCTCGGGAATGTACTGCGTAGGCTCGTATTCCAATGGCCCAGAACGCGACAGCTGATCTCTGATCTCGTGCCGTAAAGTGTCGGTCTCTTATTCAATTTATTTTTGGGGGCTGTCGCCATCAGAAGTGCAACTAACGTGTTTGTGCTCTGGAGAGAAGGAGCTACAAAGTAAGTGCAGCTTCCCCTCTTTCCCCCAGAGCCCCTAAAAACAGCGTTTTCTCCCTGCTAGCTCTTGCCCATTGCGGCGGTGAGGGGCTGCAATAGGCTTGGCTGCTCCTGCTCGAGACAACCTTTTGGGTTACTTTACGACGGTACATAAGTAACTTTACGACCTCCTACGCAGTAAACACCTGAAACCGACGCTGAGGGGGAGCCCACATGCTGGGCGACGTGCTGTGGCTTGCCCCGCCGACACACCACTAAAGTGGACTCTCAGCCTCTCACCGTCGAGAGCACATGCAGCGGCTGCCGCTAACTAACCCGCCCAAACCACATGTGGGTAGCAACCTTACCTTTCTCACGTCCCACCGCCTCCTCTTAGGACCAAGCAACCTCACCGCAGAAGCAGGAGCAGCGTGACCGCCTCGGACCTCTGTATCTTCTATCCAATCGCAGAGCAACTTTGGGAACTTGACATAGCCTCGAGCAGCTTTGCTGTGCATCGATACTTTGAGAGAAGATACGATCATCCGCATTCTCGCCGTATTTTTTCTTCTCCTCTTTCCAACGGCCTCGGCATCGATACATCGCCCCCTTTCGATTACCCGATTTCTATTCATTGACCACCATGGATCTCGCGTACGACGAGATCGCCAGGGAGTCGCTCCCTGAGGACGGCGAGGGCCGGGACCACTCCCACGACCAGCCGCCGGCGACCATCAACGAAGACATCCAGGCTGCCGTCTCGGCGCTCAGCCCTTGGGCCAGCCGCATCGGCGGCTTCTTCGGCAACGTCGTCAAGCAGGTGTGTATCAGATAGCCAGGCTAGCCAGTGACTTGTATGGTATGGGGTGATGGTGGGGGGGGCTGCTTATGGAACTGACAATGGATTGACAGGGCGGCTCTGTTGTCCGCGAGGCCCAGCAGGAGGTCACGGCCCTTGGCCAGGATGCTTCCAAGGGTCTGACCGGCCTGCGCGATACCCTCGTCAACCACACGCGCAACTTGTCTCTTGTCACGGGCCCGGGAGCTTCTGATGAAGCTTCCTCGTCGACAGCAGCTGCAGGCGCCTCCGAAACGACTCCCACAGCCACCGATGGCGCTGCCGCCGGCGGAGAAGACTCTACTGTTCTCAACAAAATCAAGGGCGAGGCTGCTAAGCGTCTGCGCGATCTGCAGAGAGCGGAGGATGCCGCCGATGAGGCACTGATTAAGTTCGGTACGGGCTTGCGCGACTTCTTGCGCGAGGCCATCACCATTGCACCGCCGGCCGGTGCATCGGCTGCTGGTGGCAGTAGCAATGTGGCGGGCAGCACGGTGCTCTTCGAGAGCAAGGACGCCCAGGGCAAGCGCGTGATCCACACCTCGCGGTTCGACGCCCAGCTCCACGTCATCCACACGAGCCCGGATAGCTTCTCCAAGGACCCTTCGGGTGGCGACGAGTTTGCAGCGTTTGCCAAATCGTTTGATATCGACTCGAAGACGGCCAGCATTGCCAGTGACCTCAACAAGTATCCGGAGCTCCGCGCGACGATGGAGAAGCTGGTCCCCGACACCGTTCCATATGCCGACTTCTGGAAGCGCTACTACTTTTTGCGCCACGGTATTGAGACCGCCGAGGCCCGCCGCCGCGATCTTCTAAAGGGTGAGTTCGTGCGACGATAAAATTGGTATTAAATCGTTTCCGTCCACTAACATGTGGCAGCCGCCTCTGCTGAGGAGGACATTGCTTGGGACGAGGACTCGGAAGACGAGGACTCGGAAGAGGAGGAATCGGACGACGAGGACTCTGACGAGGACTCTGACGAAGACACCGAATCTGAGGAGACCAAGGCGGCCGGCAAGGCCCCCGCAAAATCGACTGGCTCAGCCGCATCCTCCAAGACGCTCCACCCGCCACAGGCCGACAAGACGATTGCTGCCAAGAAGGTGGCTTCGACGACCTCTGTCGACGGCCTGCTGAAGCCTGGTGCATCGCCGCGGAAGTCCGACGAGAAGTCCGTTGCCGACAGCGAGGCCAGCTACGACATTGTCGGTGCCAAGTCTGGCGCTCCCAGCCAAGCACCCAACAGCCCGCAGCGGGTTGAGGAGGACAGTGAAGAGGAGGACTGGGAGTAGAGAGAGGGGGGAAGATTGTGTTGCATTTGTTTCTTCTTTTCGGTTCTCGGACACAACTGTCCTCGATCTTGTCGTTTTCTCTCTTTTTGTTATACGATACGAGATGGGGTTGCTACCGTTTAGTACCCCATTCTTTCCCTGCGTTGGTTTTGTTTTCGGTTCCGCTTTTCCCTGTTTTGGATCTATCTCTGTGCCTGTTGTTTTGGCCCAATCTGCTCTTTTTCTGCCAGCATGTCTATCGTCTGCTGGTCTTTGCTTACGCTTCTCTTGGCAGCCGGCGTTTCTCAGGTTGTTTTCCCTCTCCTTATCGTTGGCTTTTATAGGATTGTCCATATACTTCTCGCCTTAACCATAGCGTTTACACAACGCTATTACACTCCTTAAATTGTGTGCGCATACGTGCTTGTATGTGTGCAGAAGCAGACTTTTGATTGCAACCAAAGCCAAATCTATCCGTGGTTGAAGCTGTAATAAAGACAAATTCGATAATCGTAACAAGCATGGGCACCTCCTGTCCTTATCGGTTCTTTTACACCACGCCCCCCCCGCCCCTCGGTCCGTTCACCTCTTCTTTCTCGTCACTGTGGTGAAGCCGTCCTCGTCCACCTCAGGTTCCGGCTTGGACCGTGTCGCCTGGCCTTGCACCAGAGCGGGTGCCTCGTCCATGTTGACGTCATCGTCCTCGTCGTCGCCCTCGCTGTCGTCGTCGTCCTCGTCGTCAGTCTGCCACACCGTGTCATCGTCCGGCGCCTTGCCGGCCTGGAACGCACCGCGCACCGACTTGCCCCGCGACGCCTCCCACTTTTGCCGCAGAGCGTCGGCAGCCGCAAACTGGCCTCGCCGGCACTGCGTCCACAACGCCACAATATCGTTGGCCACATCGTAGGCGCTGCCGTCGTCGACGACAGTGTCAAACTCGTCGTCCATGATCTGGAGCAGGCGGGCCTCGGTGTCCATCAGCAGGTCCTCGGCGACGGTCGAGGTAGTGCTCGACGAGAGCGGGGCATTGGCCCAGGCGTCCTCAAAAAGCTCAGCAACGGCACCGGCAAACCAGTCGCGCTTGTCGGCCCCGTCACCGCCACCGAGGTTGGATTCGACTGCAAAGGAGAGCGGCTGCCAGAGCTGGAGGCTCATGGCCACGGCGGACTCGAAGGTGTCCTGGCATGTTTCTGTGCGAGAGGGTCTCTGTCAGTGGGGGTGTCTGGGGGAAGCGGGAGGCAGTCGAGAAGCTTCTTACGCCGAGAGGGGGCTTGGGCAGCCATGTTTGCGGGTTGTTGGGGTATCCAAGAGACTTTTGAAGAGAAGCGTAGCGATCGTGCCTTCTGATGCTTGTTGTGGGTGAGGCAACTGCTCTCTCAAGGTCGTTGGAACTCGTCGTCGGTCGTTGCTGCCAAAAGATTTTTGAATATTTTAAAGTGGGGCTATCCGTTGCGACAGCCTAGTGTAAATAAAGTCGGCCGCCATTGAAGAGGGAAGAAGCAACACGGCTGGCGTTTTCCCAGACTACATAAAATACGGGTTCTTATTATTTTATGTTGTTGAGGAAAAGCATACGCTTACTTTGATTTATTTACTTTTTTCTTCTTTCTTCACAATCAAAGTTCAGCTACAACGCAATTTGCAGCTATATTCAGCTTTATTCGCAAGTTGATCCTCACATTCCACAGAACACTAATTGGATCTCTTTAAGAGTACACAGTACTATCCATTCATTTGCATATTTATTGACATGGATATCATAAAGGTACAGCTTATGACGAAATCCACAGCTCTTTTCAGAAGGTCAATAAAAGGAGGATACAGACATTGTCGTATGCTCCTATCATATCAGGTCGCGCATCCCACCAAGGTCGCGCCTTCCGTTCATGCGCCCAGGGCCTAAATTAGTCGCCTCATGAGGGGCAATTCCCCGATAAGATAAGGCGCAGAAATTCGGCGGAGATATCGTTGGCCAGGGCCCATCACAGAAAGAAGCTACGGAATGATTATTTTTGTGCCTTCGGCTCACATCCGACAACGGCATACACAGGGACACATGACGGTATTCGCGATTTTGAGAGTAGATTTTTTGTTTCATTTTTTTTGTGGTATCCAGAGTTTATCTGCAACGCACCCAGAGTCTCCAGAAGAAAGTATCCAGGATGACCCCAACGAATAGTTGACACGCATCAAAGGGAGGGCCAGAAGAGGAAAAAAGACGCAAATAAATGAGATGAAGCCAGATGCAAGCAATGTAGGAAGCCAGCCTATAAACGCCCCGCGAAAAGAGAATATGTACGAAAGGCAGTACGAAGAAGAGCAATGTGCCGCCCGCCCGCCATTCTTGTGAGATGTTTCTTTGCTTTGTGTATGAAACCATCCGCCGTCTAGTAAGACTTTTTTGTGGTTGAGTGTGTGTATTCGCATCTGTTTTTGCCGAGTCTTATTTGTATCGTGGAAAGGAAAAATAAAAGAAAGGCGTTTACAACTCGTCGACCTGGGCACCCGGGAAGGGGCCAGTAGGGTGCGTCTTCTCGAGGTAGGCAACGAGGTCGGTGATGGTGCAGACTTTGAGGCCGTACTTTTGCGCAAAAGCAATGCAGCCATCGCCGCGCAGCATACCCGAGCTGCGGTGCAGGGCCTGGCCAGGAACCGGCTCACCGTCGTCGACGAGCTCCGAGATGACACCCACGCGCCGCTTGCCCGCCAGGCGGCAGAGGTCGATGGCGGCCTCAGTGTGGCCGCTGCGCTCGCGAACACCACCGTGGCGGGCGCGCAGGGGGAGAACGTGACCGGGGCGGCGGAAGGCGGCAGCAGCTGTCGCCGGTGTAGCGGAGTGGCCGTTGCCGCTGGCGCTGCCATTCTGGGCCTCGGCAGCAACAACAGCCTCGAGCTCGGCGTCGTCCTGAGCCAGGCGGCGGCAGGTCAGGGCGCGGTCGTGGGCGCTGATGCCGGTAGAGACAATGGCGTCGGCAGCGTCAATGGTGAGGGTGTAGGCGGTGCCGCGGGGTCCTCGTTGTTGACGACCATGGGGGCAGGGCCAGGCGGTCGGCGCGGGTGGGGAGCAGCGGGGCACAGATGATGCCGGACGAGTGACGGATCAAGAAGGCCATCTGTTCGGTGGAGACGTCCTCGGCGGCGATGATGAGGTCGCCCTCGTTCTCGCGGCCGGGTCGTCCATGACGACGACGAACTGGCCATCGCCTGCAGGTGTTAGCAGTGTGTCTAGATTGAGCTTGTTTCCTCCCTCTTCACGCCCTCGCGGCGTCGTTCTCTGCGCAAAGCAAGGGCAACATACGGAACGCCTCGATGGTCTCCGGGATGGAGTTGAAGCCTTCTAACGTGGGGCCTGGCATTGTAGAAGATGTAGCAGAAAATAGGCGAAAAGAATGGAAAGTCAAAGGAGACGAAAAGTTCCAATTCTCTAAACTTCGGAATTGTGCGATCGTGTCGTTGGAAGTGTGAAGGTCTTGCAAAGCAATTATGTAGTTCGGGGCCTCGGCATTAGACGGACGTCGCAAACCAAGAAAATTAGTAGTAAATAAAATAAAAGGTTGTGCCAACGGCCAATTAAGTAGGCAGTAATAGAGTAATAGACCAGGCGTGAGTCAGGAAGCCACAGAACAACCGCCGAAAATTCTCCAGGTTCGAGACAAGGCCGAAAGACAAGGATCAGACCGACAGCAAAGTGTCAAAACGAGTTGAGGATATGCAATTGATCCCCAGAAACCGAGATCGAATAAACTGCTGCTTTTCTGATCGGTAAACAAGTGCAAAAGAAGGACTCGCAGGCGGAGGCTGGCAAGCAGTGGGAAAACGAATAGGAACTTGTTGAGGGTGTTGGGATTCTGCTGTCCCGTTGTCGCTAGTTCGCAATTCCCTTGTGACAGAGTGACAGAGAGAACAATGGGTGAAAGGCGAGGCACAGGTGGGAAAATTAGTTTAAGCAGTCGCTTCGCGGGGCTTCCTTCGTCCGCACTGCGGCCGGAGGTTTCTAAACTGCTTGAAGTGCTCTGTAATAATTGCTAATGATTAATGATGCAGCTCAGTGTGGTGTGCTTTTTTTTCTTCAAGCTAGCGGCTACGGGTTTTCTTTCGTTCATTTGGGTGGTCAAGAGACGGAGGACTGAATTGGCCTCCGACATTCTGCCGTTGAAAAGAGTGCATTTCAGTGGCTTGACTGGTCTTTCAGGGACTCGGGCCAGGCCAGTCTAGGCCAGTGCCCGGCCGTCGACAGCAGAGACCGATAAAAGGAAAGAGCAAGCCAAAATTGACTTAATTCTTTGGTATGACTCGAGAATGGGGAAGGCACGACTGAGACGCTTCAGATGTTAGGGTCGCGCCTTCTCCTCGTTTGTTCTTCTACGGAGCCATTCAGGAGGTTCTTTTAGCTTCCATCGGTTCCTGCCCTATCTTCCCGCGTCGGGGTAGAGACGTTATGTATCTTATATGCGTATACGCAGTATACTCCAACGCCAAAGGGCTCGGCAGTGGAAAGTTGTCGTATGATACAGGGTGAGCCTTGTGAGCTTGTGAACAAAACATGCAAGTGCATCAGCGCATCACAGAGCGGACCCGCGAAAATCTGCCGCATATGGCAGGCAAATACAACGTATATGAAAGTTGATGAGAACGAGAACATAGGAAAGAGGGGAAACCGCAGCCAAAAAAATGCCGGCAAGAGCGATTGCTGCTTTGGCCTTTCCAGAAAATGGGGAGATAGGAAAGAGTTACGATTCATAGAGAAACGGAAAGAGCGTTAGACGTCGGGTGCGAGAGCGAAGTTGCAAGGCCATACCCAAGGCCATACCAAAGTCTGCATGATTGACAAGGCCGTAGCGAGATAGGCCAACCCCTCCCTATCTGCATAAAGGACACTGCAATTGAGTCACTCTCCAGCGGGCACCTTTTTGACAGTCCCGACGGAGTGGTTGGCTCGTGGTCGAAATGACGTACGGAACGCAGGGGAGCCCTTTCCAGAAGGCGGTCAACTTTGGCAGAACCGTACCTTCTCTCGATGGGGTCTTTCTTGGGCAGGTGAGCTTCGGCCACGAGCTCATACAACGTCTGAGCCTACGTGTAAAGCACAACCACACGCCCACGAACACACAATCATGGCACACCCACGAGTTGCGGCGCCGATACTGCGCCAGGCATGTCGGCTCGCATGTCGACTCCATCCTAGCGCACCGAAGCGTAGCATCACAACGGCAACAGCCGCAGCCCAGCACCTTTCTACTGGATGGACAGGCTCAAGAGCTTCAACCGCCACAGCACCAACAATCAGCAGCTCACGGTACCACTCAACGGCATCCGCATCAACGGCTTCTTCTTCACCTTTTTCTTCTTCCTCTTCCTCCTCCTCCTCCTCCTCCTCCTCCTCCTCTTCCTCTTCCTCCGTCAGCCCCGAGGAGGTCGCTCACTTCAATGCCCTCGCATCCACCTGGTGGGACCCATACGGCTCGTCGCGTCTCTTGCACCAAATGAACCCACTCCGCCACGACTTCATTCGGGAATGTATTCGCGACGGAGCCTTCTTCGACCCCTCGACAACCACCGTCAAACCAATTGAGGACCTCCTCCCACGGACCTTCCTCGACATTGGCTGCGGTGGCGGCATCTTTGCCGAGAGTGCCGCTCGTTTGCCCACAACAACGTCCGTCACGGCCATCGATCCGTCTGCGGAGGTTCTCGCTGTGGCCCGGGCGCATGCCCGTCAAGACCCGGTCGTCTTTGAGCGGCTGCAGTACCGGCAAATGTCCATTGAGGACCTGGCCGCCTCGTCCGAGGGCCAGCAGCAGTACGATATGGTGACGCTGTTCGAGGTCATCGAGCACGTCGCTACGGATCCGGGCGCGTTTCTGGACCGTTGCGGCCGCCTCCTCAAGCCCGGCGGCTGGCTTGTCATGAGCACCATGGCACGCACGTGGACCAGCTGGCTGACAACCGTCGTGGCCGCCGAGGACGTGCTGGGCATTGTGCCGCGGGGCACGCACGATTGGAACAAGTACATCAATGCGGACGAACTCGAGGCCTTTTTCCGCCCGGGTGCACCTGCGTACGCGTCGGCCACATGGCAAAACGCCCGCTTTCAGGGTGTGGCCTACGTGCCTGGCCTTGGCTGGAAGGTTGTGCCTGGTGGTGAGAAGCTGGGCAACTACTTCTTTGCCATCCAAAAGGCCGACACGTCCTAGATAGTCGAGGATCGCGCCCGTCAACAGGGCATTGTATCTAGTCAATGGTAAATGAAACGGGAAAGAAAGAGCGGTCTGACCTCGGATTGTCAAAGTCAGAAGAATATAACAAAGAGTGCCCTTCTTTATTTCTTTGTCCTGGTGTTGTCTGTTTGCAGAAAGCAACACCAGGGCAGTTGTCAGTTGTTCATTGTAGTGCGTCGAGCATGTCATGGAGATCATACATGGTCGATAAAAGTTAAACAGCGAACACCACAAAAGCCAAGACGAGCCAAAATAAGGACGGTGCGTAAGAAAGTCCAAATGTCCATGTAGTCCAAAATAATTAACAACTACAATTTCATCACGGAAACCAAGAAACAAGAGCGAAACGAGAAAGACACCAACACGGCACGACGAGGCTTGAGGTGATGTGGGGACGGCCGTGCCCGGAGAATGTAGCTTGTATAACAGAACGAGATATCAACCGCAGCCAAAAGAAAAGTGAGAAGAAAGGGCAAAGCACAACAGACGAATTAAAAACCCCCAAAAAAAAAACTCAAAGCCCAAAGAGGCCGAGAATAAATCAAAGCGCATCAACCTACCCTTGTTAGAAAATCCAAACAAAATCAGTGGACGGTGTAAGCCAAAAGTGTTTCGATGTGAGCACTGAGCCAGCAGAAACAGAAACAACCTGAAAACATCAGGGCAGTGTGGCAAGAAAGAAAGCAACGAACAAGAGGCATTGCGCGTTGCTTGAAGTAGAGAATGAAAAGAGGCAGATCGTGGGAAATTATACAAAAACAATTGAGAAAAAAAAAGACAAAAGTCGTTGATGCCAATAACCCGGTGAATATGATGGGACCTTAATTGTGCAGGCCTCTCGTAAATTGACGTGTTAGCTACCCAAAATGGGAACCAGGGAAGTAGGATGTATGGCAAGGAGTGGACATCCCCACTGGGGACTGAGCAGACTCATGGGCAGATGGATGGGCCTCGATTGGGCTGTTGCGGGCGGTGTATGCTGGGTTGTATGTCCGCGTAAAATCCATGGTCGCCGGCAGCGCAGCGGGATTGTAGGCAGCGCCATGATCTTGCGACTGCGTCTCTGACGAGCTCCGCTGCAGTGACGACTGGACCATGGTCTCGGGAGTGGATGCCGGCGACAGGGGAAGCGTTCTGGGCACAGACAGCTGCTCTTCCATGGCCTTTGTGACCCTCGGGGACGAGGGATGTCCCTGTGAGTGCGGGGGGAGGGCATGGAGATGAACCGGCGGATCTCGAAAGCGGCTGCAGACGGGGCCGGTATAGCCTCCGAGGGACCCCAGGTCCGCTGCTTGGTGTCATGCTCCTGGTATTGGTGACTGGCTCGGTAAAAGGACTTGACGGGTTGTTGATACTCGGGGCTGTAGTCGCTGAAAACGGATGGAGAATGGGCGAGGGCCTTGAGCGGCGGGTAGTGATTTGCTGCATGGCTCGTGCGGTCGTCGTGCGCAGAGACCGGGCTCTCACTCAACTCCCGCTTGTGGTCATTGTGAGCATGGAGTTCCAACGATCCGGCATGGGCATGCGGGTAGTCCCAGGCACAATTGGAGGACTTTCGCTGCACCGAGCTCTCATCATAGCCACCAGAGGACCCGAAAGCCTCTTGGTACGTGTATGAGATCTTGTAGTCGTTTGAGTCGCCGTGTGGCTTCTGGGTGTCATGTCGACGCTGCCACGGTGCTGGCTTCGTCGCAGCAATGCCATCTGTAGGCGGCAGGAACAGGAAAGATGAAGGCGATTCTCTGCCCACAGTGGCCTGAATGACACCGCTGTGTCCAGCGTGGCCCACTGGGCCGTCATCATGGAAGCCCGAAGCTGGAGTTGTGACAGGCGTCGGGTAGGGGGAGGGCAATTCTTGGTATGGAGATGGCAATGCTGACATGTTGTGGGCTCGATCTAGCTGAGCAATGTGGACAGGAGAGGGGCGGGAGGTGTCTCGCGGTGTCTTGACCGCAGGTGTCACATAGATAGAAGGGTAGGCGATGCTTGACGATGACGAGACTCTCGTTCTTGGAGTCGTGGCTGACATTCGCTCGTCGCCACTGTGAGGAACCAGTCTCTCTTTGCGGTTGTATTTGGAGACTCCCCAGTTGTGGAACTGCTGGCGGTAGGCCCGTTGCCTGTAAACAAAGAAGATGTGTCAGCGACGCACTTACCAAGTATGAACCATGAGAAAGAAGAGAATGGGTGTACGTACGATGCGTAAAACCCATGATGAAGGGCCATGAGTTTCATAACCTGGTTGAGCGGGAGTTTCTGGGTCTCATAGTATGCCAGAATACGGGACTTGTTTTCAGCCCACGGTTTCGTCATTGTCAAGGACTGATATTGGATCAGGCGGGATACTAGGCAACTCCAACTTCTGTGCTGAAGAGAAATAACAGAGAACAAAGAGATAGTCTGCAAGATGAAAAGGTATGAACACGAGGAGAGCAGAAGGGTGTGGCGGATCTATATACCCCGTCAAAGACGAGGGAAGAAGAGACTTGCACGTAAAGTTGCTGGCCATTTCTGGTCAGGACGTGCGAGCCATGGCCAGTAGAGCCTCGAGAGGTATCTTCCTCCATCACGGGCAGTCTCCGTACCTCCCGCCCCACGTCTGCTTTCCATCTCAGACACGCACACCCCTCTGCTACATCCTCTTCGGGTCTACCTACAGGTACATGCTCCTAGTCTCCTTTCTCCTCTGTACTTCCCAGTCTCCATGATAAGTTGAAAGATGCACATGTTTTCTCTTCAATATGACAGAGACAGTCCGCTCGTCTTTGCGCGAGGCGAGCTGTCACGACATCACTGAACACATAGCCACCTCAAAGCCTCGATGACCGTTACAGCGACGCCTTCTCACCAGGTACACATTTATCGCCCGTTGTCAGAACCTTGTTGCTCTGTGTATGAGCGCCTGGACCAAGACAAGGCCGGTACGGAACACTAATCTAGGGCAAGAAGGCCCTCGCATGTTTTGTTGATGGAAAGGGGCACAGTCAGAGTGCGACCCAGTGCGGCCCTCTGGCGGTCTACAGCAGCGTGTGTGCCTTCTCGGACGCCTGTTGCGTTGCATCCAGCCAACGGCAGCACGCATTTTCAGCCTCATCGCTTCGACTTCGCGCGGGGCCTACATGTCGGACACCCTCTCCAAAACAGACGCCCGATCGGCCCCTGTACAGTCTGCCTCTTTTCTGGGAAGTCAAGGCAGCCAATGGCATCGAGACCAGCAGTGGTCCACCGCCTTTTCTTACTGTTTTCGCTATGCTTCTTTCTTCTCTGTCGCTCTTCAGCGACCAGACAAAGCTGTCAAGAAAAAGGAGTGGACCGAACCCCATCATCAATGCGAACCTGGCGATGCTCACATTGTCCAGTTTGTGACAGAGACGATCGCATGTGTGCCCGCTTGGTCTTTACTAGGTGGCCCACCTGAGGCTGAAGGCAGTCCCCAGGAGAGAGGAGGAAAAAAAGGTTCCAGCTTGGAAATGCGCGCTTGGCAAGGCCAGACGAGGACCGATTTTTACTGGTTGGCTGTGATATCGTTGAACGTCGCGTACTGGGTCGCAAAGAGAAGGCCAGTCTCGACGCCTTTTCTCGCCCTGTTTTAGCAATAACGCTTCTCCTCACTACCTCTTTTCTTGTACCTTTCATTTCCCCTCCCGCTTCGCGAGTCCCCCCCCCCCCCCCCCTTTCCACCCTTATGCATGCTGGCGCTGCGTTGGCTGATTCGGCCCCCATCATGCTTTTAACGACCCCTGCTCTATCCCGAGAAAACAAGACACGCGGGACGAAAGAGAGATAGACAGAGAGATAGACAGAGAGGGAAAAGAGAGGGAGAGAGAGACATAAAAAAAAGATGGCTATTTTTGATACTTTACTTTTTATGCGTAGCTATTGTTTCCTGCATCGGCCTTGCTATTCCTTTTCCAGTCTGGTTGCCGCCCGGGGACCACCAACGGACCGTGGAGAGACAAGAAGAAAAAGCAAACATGCTTTTCAGCTTTCCCGAAAGAATATGGAGGGGCGGAATAGTCTCGGCGTCGAGCCACCAGGATTTGACAGACAAGGCTACAAACTACGGTTGACACATTTGGTCCTCGTACGGTCGTACTCGGAGCGCGGTACGAGCCAATGAGCCGCACTCATGGCGGACAATGTGGAAGCTGACGCACATGCGTCGACAGGAGGATCACACTGTCTGGATCTTTACCAGATGGCTGCGTCCAGGGGCGGGTCCTGTGCTGCACGCCTTGCTCAGCAGGATAGGGTGTACATGTACTCTGTACTCCCCGCTCCCTTCTCTCCGCGAGTCACAGGCGGCTACCGGCTGAGACAGTATGCTCGCTCGAGGCGCTCGAGGTCAGTCGCATCTCAGGTGCCCACCGAGAGTTGTATTATTTCGATTGAAAAGGCTTGCCGCCTAATTAAGCTCGGCGTGCATCCTGGCAAGCTTCAGCGGGAGCTGGCGCATTTTGTGCACACTATTTCTCACGGGATTGAACCCCTTGCTGATGTCCCTCACCAATAAACGATGAAATTTGATCTCTGCTGCCTCACCATTAGTGTTTTTTATTCGCCATCTCTCATCTCATACAGCCCTCTCCTCCACAACTCTTCGACCTCGAGAAACAGTTGATATCCAACCAGATTGGAGACTACCATTCAGGCAATTCCAACCCTCCCTTTCTAGAAATATTCAAGTTCCTGCCAAGGCAGGGAGCCTAATTCTTGATCCTCACGCTCTGTTAGTGTGACGAATTGCCATTGCTACCTTTGGCAACCAAGGCCGTCTTGATGTTGTCCGCACCAATTTGTCACCGCCTTCTTTCTGACCGACTTATTTCAAATCTTTCATAGACAAAACACGGCAAACGATGATGATGGTGTGTGCCGTTGTACGCGTTGTACACGTTTCAATGACAGCCTCGTATTTCCAGAACACACCGCTTTTACTTGGGCTCTCCTCCACGTTTATGGTCCGTGTTGTTGATGAAGAAGGCATCTAGGCATTTGTGTAGCAAAGCGGCAGGTCTTGCAAAATGCGTGTTTCTTTAAAAATACAGACAACGTAGGCTTAGGATACAGTGTCCCCCGGCATACTTTGCAATCTCGACTTGTGGCCATCTGTCTTGATGCTTCGACAGCGATGGGTGGTCTAGCATTGCAATTTTCCTGTGAGGCCGGTTCTTCCCGTCTTTTTGTCCCATATTCTACGAGGTAGCGTCCATCAAAGAACGGCGCAATCAAGCATAGCTCATTGTGCCAATTAGCTACTCTGCTCTTTTCAGCCGATGCTGGCCACTCATACCAGACTTCTCTCCCCGTCAGACACGGGGAAAAGGGGGAAACAGAGATACCAACGAGGGCAGATTGGATGCAAGCAGTGAAAGGCAGGCAGAAAAACATCACAGCCCCCTTTGGACGCCTTGGGCTACCTACGTGGCAGAACTGGCAGTATCACGATGGAAGTCTGAAAGCGTACTTTGCAAAGTGCGGTCAAGGAAGGCGGTCAAGGAAATAACCAAACGAGGTGACAAGCAATGATAATTGCTCGGCAATCACGGCAAATGAGAAATCATTTGCTGATGGGATGAAGAGGCATGTTGCAAGACCTTCTGAGCCTTCCAAAAGGCCTAGCAGTATTCTGGGCTACGACCTTAGCTGCAAATCACCCAGAGTTCACGGGGCATTGTGTTCTTCTCCCCAGCTTGTCTGGTGTGCTTTCTTTTCATGTTCATATTGGCTGTGGGTGTACTGTTGTAAACATGCAACAAGTACTGGCACTGGGTTGAAAATTGGTGCTTGGTGAAAATATGGAAACATTGAAAATCATAGGACATGCACAGACGATCACAAAGCAGTTTCTCTACTCGGCTGGAGATACGTGAAAGGCAATTCGCTGCTTGACTTGCGTCCTTATTGAATCTCCGCCTTCTATCTTGGTGGATCGAATGCCTCCCAAACAAAAGTGTTGCCATGTCTGTCTTGTTCACTCGTCTCGTCAGCTTACACGTATCAGTCTATGTTCTTGTTTTCCTTATTTTTACATCTTGCAATGAACCGAGATCAGTATTCTCTTTGCTCTTGGACAAACGCCACAAAATCAGGGCATCCAAACGTGCTGGACACGCGGGTGTCCATGCTTAAACATGCCGTTTTTTTAATTCTTTTTTTGGCTTCCACGTGTAACGGACGTGGGCGTGAAAAACCAACAGAGTAGAAGAAGCGGTACAAGAGCAAACGGGTGATTGCATACAGACGGGAATTCTGTCGCTGGCATGCCTTGGGTAGCGTCGGTGTTGCTCACAAGGCTGGAGATGCATTGGCCACAAGACGTTGTGACATGCGCTCCACCGGTGGGGCCAAAAAGGCGAAGCAAGAAGGAAAAAACAAGGGGCAAAGATGAACAATTGAAACTAAACCGAAAGCAAGCCCAAAAAAAAAAAAAAAAAAAAAAAAAAAAAAAAAAACGAGAAGGCCAGGGGTGATTTATGACAGCTCGAGAGAGTCAACGAAGGGCAAGCAGCAATTAATTTGTGCAGGGGGGCGGCAAGGCACGGCAGAAGGCAGAAGGCCTTTTGTGCGTGACGAGGTGAGGGGCTAAGGACAAGGCTGAGCTGGAAATTTGTGGGAGCATCACACAGATAAACCACTTGGAGGAAAAACATTGCGTTGACATAGTATTAAGGGGTAGTGATAAAATAAGCGAGATATAACCCAACAGTAAAAAACATAGGAGTAAATAAGACAACAATCAGTGGTCAAACGTGGTCAAAACGTAGTAGAAATAATCTTGGCCGTTTTCGCCCTGGCATCCTGCCCCAGGACTGTCTGACATGGCCAAAAAATCCCTATCAACCACACACACACACTCTCTCTCTTCACCTTTCGCCCCGTTTCGTCGCACTCGCCTCGTTTTTCTTTCGCTTTTCATCTTTCTGCACCTTTTTCACCACACCTTTGGCGACAGGTAGTCCTCCATCTCCTCGGCCGAAAGGGGGGACGAGGTGGCAGGAAGTATGGAGTGAGACGCAGGGGTTCCCTAAGCCAACGCCTTAGTCTGTGCTGGTGCCGAGCCCGCCTCAGCGGCCTTGGTGGCGGGTGCCACTGTCACGCCGGCCTCCTGTGCCTCGTGGGTCACAGCAGCGGGTTTGGTGTCTGGAGAGAAGCCAACGGCGGCGTTGGTGCCGGCTGTCACCGGGGAGGCGATCACTGGAGACGCGAGAGCAGGAGAAGCGGGGCCGGGCGAAGGAGAAGGCGAAATGCCGGCGGCCTTGGCCGGAGGTGCAGCAACAGCTGCCGCCATGGGAGAAGGCGACACTGGCGAAGCGATGGAGGGCGAGGTAGGCGATGCGAGCCCGTTGGCCTTGGTGCTGCCGACGGGCGAGGCGACAATGGGCGAAACGGGGGAGGCGGCGGTCTCGGCGTGGCTAGCGTTGGCAGAACCGGCAACATCAAGAATGATGTAGTACCACTTCTCGGCATCGGCCGGGCTGTGGGCCTTGAACTGCAGCTCCGAAGTACCAGCCAGGCGGCTACCCATGGACTTGCCGCGATCTTTGCCCTTAACGGTGAACTTGTCGCCACTGGGCGATCCAATGACGGCGTCAGGCAGGTAGATACTCATCTCGGGAACAGGGTCCTTGCGGAAGTTGTCAGAGTCCTTGAATTCGTGCAGGAAGCGCGAGGGAGTGACGACGTAGTAGCCGGTGCTGGTGCCAAAGCTGAGCTTGTTGCGGCTCTTGCGCTCGAGGCTGCCCTCAATGACGGCGTGGGTGCTCTGATGGTCCTGGTTGGGGAAGGAGATGGCATCGACGGTGCGGGGCGGCTCGTTGGGGTCGACAAGGATATCGCTGAAGCGCTCGTTGAAGCTCTTCCACTCCATGTCAGGCGGGATACGCTGGACGGCGCTCAGCATGTCGCCATACAGGGCGCTGATGCGGTCGGCTTGGCCGCCGGCGAACATGTTGAAGGCCTCCATGGCCTGCTGCAGGACTTCAATGACGTGCGCCTCGAACGTCTCAAAGTTGGCCTGGACGGAGATGAGATCGTTGCGGTGGTTGTTCTCCTCGACGACCTGCTTGTTGAGACGGTACAGGACACCGCGGTTGATGACATAGGGGTCCTGGGCGGATTCGAGCTTGCCACCGGTGGCCTCAAAGGCGGCGGTCTGCTGACCCAGCAGCTCGATATGCTTTTGTGTGTTCTGGCGGGCCTTCTCGACTTCCTTGGCGCCCTTCTGGGCGCCCTGGGACAGTTCTTTGGCCTTGTTCTTGATCTCCTTGTGCAGGCGATCCAGCATGGGCAATACAGAGCCCTTGAGATTCTTCTCAGTCTCGAGGTTGGTGTTGATCATGGCCTGGGTGTTGGCGCGCATGTTGTCGAAAAAGCCGTTCACGCCGCCAAGTTGCGAGTCGAAGTGCTGGCCCTCACGCAGGGGCTTGGAAATGGTCTTGAGGACCTTCTCATACTGGCCAGCTGCGTCCTTGTGCAGCTTTTCGACGGCACCAATGTAGTCTTCGAGGTTGCCACAGACATGCTTCCATGCCTGGATGCGCTCAGCAAGAAGACCAGCGGTCTAGAGGGAAAGAAAAGTTAGTCTCTTTTAAAGCCCGGTTTACACCACATCCTGCAATTTGACTTGGTTCTTTATCTTGAACATGGTAAGCTCTTACGCTGGTCGGGTCGGCATCAGGGACAGCCTCGTCGCCGGCACTGGCGACGGACGTCAGGCCAGTGCCTTGGCGAATCGGCAGGTCTTGCTTGACGGACGTCATGGCGGTCTGGGAATGATGGGGAAGTGAGGGGAACTCGGAAGAGGACGGTGACAGGTCGAAACGGATGCGTGCAGGATCGAAAACAAAACCGAAGTCTGTTGTTCTGACGAGGCGATTAGTTTTTGGAAACCCCAAACAAAGTTCCAAGATATTCAAGAAGAAACAGGAAAGACGAGAACGCGGTTCGAGAAAGTAAGATAGAAGAAAAGACAAAAGGTCCGAGGAAAGCCAAGAGCATTGGATACGGGTAACCAGCGGAGGGTCCAGCTGTTCGCCGCAAGACAAGGATTAATAGAACGAGAGCGAGCGAGAAGAGAGCGGGGTCCCGCAAATTCCCAACAATGACGAGCGGTTTTAATGAGACGACGTGTGCAACGGGGCCTCTGTGAGTGGGGTGGACTTTTCGCCTCTGAGGGAACAGCTGAACCCATTGAGCCCAGACTGGAGCCCATCTACTCCGTACAGTAACAACGTCACAGTCCAAGTGCCCGACGACAGCCAAGCCGGGCCCCCTGGGAAAAGGACGCCCACTGCCGCGCGAATGCGACAGTAAGGATTCCGGACTGGCAGGGCCCAGTTCTGGCCTGTCTAGCGCGTCGACTGCACTTACTTTATCGACACGCAATATCGTGAGAATCGACGACAGAAGTGGCCTGAGAACGGCAGGTAATTGCGTCCCAATTGTTGAAAACCGCCACGGAGACAAAGAAATCATTGATAGGAAGGGCCGAAATGTCAACTTACTATAGTGGGAGAAGGGGCCTTGTTCGCGCGGTCGATCCAGGGACAGGAGGCGAAGAAAAAAGAAAAAGATAGCGGCTCTGGTCAGGGGGGTAAAACGTCAAAAACGAAGCCAAAAAGTGGTGGTTCTTAGTAAAGGACGGAACGAAGAACCGGAAACCGAAGCATTAAGGAAAGGGTATCCAGGGGAAGAAATAAAATGGGAGAAGAAGACCCAAAAAAAGAAAAAGAAGGGAATAAGAAAAGAAAGGACAAAACAAAGAAACTGCCGGAGCATATATAGGAAACGGCGATCGACGCAACAAACCAAAAATGATGCGATGTACGTCGTAATTAGAACACATAAAAAGGTCTGGCAAGAGCAACCCGATGAGGGTCTAGGATTGGGCCAGAGCGACCGCAAAAGTTGCGGACCGCACATACTCAAACTGGCAAGCGCGACCTTCTGCAAAACTACAAAGTACGAACGTACGTTTGGTGGAAATGTGCTGCTGGGGTGGAAGGAGCCATGAACGAAAAGAGAAACGAAAAGAGCTTATGACGTCAACATGAGGACCGGCTGGCGGAAGAGGGGGAAAACGAGGGAAGGAGCACCACCAAGACCACCCCAGTATGCGACCACTGAGACCACCCAAATCCCTCCCTCCATTCTTGCCTATGGATAGCCCGTCACAATGACGGGAGAGGCGCTCGGAAGGCATGAGTGCCGGCGACACTTTGCACATACCACAGGTCATCCTGCACATGGTAGATAGGGAGATTGAGAGACAAAAGAGCAAAGGAGAGATGGCAGAAAGATGAAGAAACGAAGAAAAAGAAAACAAGAAGATTTGAAGAACGCGATTCGGACCCCGACATTTCCACATTCCAGGACCCTTGGCTCAGCCTTCTCTGCCGGTTCGATCTTGGTTTAGCGACGCACTCACAATTCTTCGACGGAGGCCTCAGATCAATTTTTTTCCTTTCAGGTCTTTGTTGATTTTTGCATGATCTCCGTGACTGTGACAAGACTTGCAGTCACGACGCCGAAATCAGGCGGGATGCTTCGGCATCACGCGGCGGCAGCTACAACGCCCCTGCCAGCAAGCCTGTTTGGCCAGTGAAAGATACCTAGCAAACCACTTGTACAATGTATCTTACTTTCTGCCTGCTGTCATAGTCCTTCGCCTTTCGCGTTTTTCGTCCTCGGCTCCTCAATCGTCCTTTTTGCTGTTTTTGCAGCCCTCAGCCCGCATCCACTAATCCAAGTCGGGGATGGGACGCGGCCTAGATTGTCAGACAACAATGGCTCATCTTTTCCCTCTATGAGCCTGGAAAAGAGGGCGCAGCAGAGGGGCAGCAGAAAGGCCTGTGGAGGGCTCGAGGGGTTGCAGAAGAGGAGGAAGGGAGGAGAGGAGAGACGCAGAGAGGCTAAAAAGGAAAAGGGCTTCAAGTGCCAATGAGATCGACGATGGCCTTGGCCGTGGGCAGCTGATCAAGTTGGACTTGATCCGGCCCTCCCACTCCTCTTGTCTCCTTCGTTTGTACCCACTTCAAACACACGTTGGCGTTAGGCCGCCTTGAGACACGCGATGTCCGAAGCCTGCACGACAAGTACAGAGGCACACTCGTAGGCAGCCAGCACTAGTCACACTTCTTTTTATATGATTTACTACAGAATGGGCCACAGGAGAAAAATTGTAGATAGATGAGACTAATTAAATTTGAAAGGGTATAAATATACTAGAGTATGTAGTAGAGAAGATATGAAAGACGCAAAGCAAATGTCGTGCGGGTGTTGCTTCCCATAAATAATAAAACAAAAACGCCCGCATGCAATCCTAATAAAAAGCAGAGAGCAGCCCCAAGTTTATCAAAGTCTAAGATGCAAAATTTGAAATGAGAGATGAGACGGAACGAAAATGACAGATGAAAGATGCAACGCCGCTGAACGCCTGATAGTTCCTTGTCCTAGATGTCGTGTTTTCGTATTAGTCGTACGTAGTAGGTTGTTCATGCCACGGCCGGCCGGCCATGCATGCACTCGTCCAGTCTCGAGAGCTCCTGTGTCACGCGACTCGAGCGGTGAGAGGAAATGTGTCGTTGATGCGTACGATGTGTGAGGAGCTCGGAAGTGATTCTCTAGGTGGCAACGCGGCCGCGTGCCTGCAACAAGTGTAGCCAGCTGCGCTCGTCGTTTTCACCACTCGGCGGCTGGTTGTGCCGCGAATGGAGGAAGGAAACACTGCTCGACAGAGGCCGGCGGCGGTGAGAGGAGCCCGAACCTGAACCGGTGCCAGGCGAAGTCGAGGTCTGCTCCGGCCGGTAGCCAGCCGTGCGGCTGCGTTGGTGGAAGCGCGGACGTGCGATCGTGAGGGCCTCGCCACCATCGCTGGCACCGCTGTTGTTGCCGTTGCTGCTAGCACGGCTAGCGGGTGCGCTGGTCACGTCCTCAAGCGCGGCAGTGGTCTCTTGCGGTGCTTCGGCAATGAGCGACAGAGGTTCGCTGGTCAGACCAGAGCCAAGGGCCAGGCCGCTGCTGCTGCTGTTGTTGTTGTTGTTGTTGTTGGTGCTGCTTAATAGGTTGCCTGGAAGAGACTGCGTCGATGATGTGCGTGACACGGCCGGCCGCGAGGCGGCCGTGCGGTAATCGGGCAGCTCGGAGTCGCCGCCGACAGTGATCTTGTTCACGCGTGTGGTTTTGATGGCGGTGGCGTAGGAAGGCACCTTGCAGAGCTCCTGCAGATCAGCAAAGTCGACGTGCTCGAGGTCGCTGTGCTCGCTGTTGTTACCGGCGCTGTGGCGAGAGTCGCCGCTGTTGCGCCGCGACGCGACCTCGGACTGAGGGTGGCTGTGAGTGCCGCTGGCGGTGCCACTGGCATGGGCGGCGCTGTGGCTGTTGTAACTGTTGGCAAGACCGCCGAGATCAGCTGCATGGGAGTGCGACCGCTGCATGAAGGAATGCGGGAGGTGCATATGAGTGAAAGGTGTGGTCATGTCCGAGGATGAGCCGGGAGGTGTGAGAATGGTGGTGCTGCGGTTGCGGCGGATGGCCATGTCACGGGCCGATACGTCCTGCAAGCGCGAGGTGAGGGCGCCCGGGTGAACAGGGATGCTAGGGTTGTTCATCGAGGCCAGGTTCTCGCTGGAGCCGGCGCGTGACATGCCGTACATGGGACTCTGGACGGCCGACATAGTAGCAGGCGTGGCAAGGTTGGAGATCTCCACCTCATCATAGAGCTGGTCCAGAACGTGCTCACCGTAGCCCGGCGGTGCAATGGTGCTGAGACCGGTAGCGTTGGCCGTCGCGGAGCCGGTCGGGGCGGTCAGATTGCCCTGCTCGTCAAGCGGGATGTTGGGCGATATGAAGATGGTGAGGGGGAGAGTAGCACGCAGCTCCGAGACGTGGCCGTCGGGGTTCTTGAGGGCCACAACCATCTTGAGCTTATGGCGAACCTTGATACCATGGACGTTGACATCCTGGATGCACTTGCCGAGCTTGCGGGGCAGGTCAAGTGAGGTGTTCACGACCCAGCCCTCCTGGCCAGTGTCCTCGATCATCTCCTGCCAATGCTCCTCGCGGTTGACGTTGACGGTCCAGTTCTGAACCGACTTCTCGTGCTTGAACTCGCGCATGTTCGGGTTGTAGTTGCTCGTGCCGGGTGGGGGAGATGACATGAACTCGTGGATCTCAATGAGGCGGACGGTGATATCGCCAAGCTCGAGGCCCTTAAGTAATGGCGTGAAGCGGGACTCCAGCGGGATCTGGCTGCCGAAAACGACAGCCTTTTGCGGGACGACAATCGAGTACTCGACCTTGTTGGGCCAGATGTTCTCGACGCTCATAGCATGCAAAAACTCGAGGGCAGACGACTCGAGGGTGCGGACGATGCGAACGTGCTTGTAGGCGTGCAAGTCGTAAGCAAGCTTGCCGCGGGCGATGGTGGCCTTGAGCTTGTAGGTGATACTGGCCTCGTGAAGGCCCTCGACGCTCTCGCAAGTGTCACCGGCCAGCATAAGCTTGAACGGAAACTCGTAGTTGCCTTTCTCAAGGACGGCACTCTTGCCGGGGGTGCCCCAGAAAGGAGCCCATTGGTGGTTGAGGATGTTGTGTGTGCGGTCAACCTTGGTGGATGCGAGGCCGGAGGGTGTGACTTTGGGGTCGGTCCAGATGAGGCGCTGCGTGCCGGTTAAGCGCAGGTGGATGTCTTCGATCTTGATGGGTGCCGGGACGCAAATGGCGAGGATGCCCTTGAGGAGCTGGCCGCCGGCTTCGTGCTCATTGCCACGGAACACAATAAAGTCGTTTTCGAGACTTGAAGAAATGTTAGCCGCGATGTTCACAGTAAACGAGAACCGGTCTGAGGACCGTTTTCTGGGCTAAAACTTACCGAATCTCAAACAGCGTCAGGGCGTTGCGTCCAGTCACCGACGTGAATGGATTGAAGGGCATTGCTCCAGAGTATGTGGTCTTCTCTGGGAAGTTCAGGCAGTGGAGAGGCTGCCCAAACGAGAAGAATGCGAGGAAAAGAAAAGAAAATTAAGGAGATTCAGCAGGAACAAAAGTTGAGTCGTAGTCCGAAAAGAGCAGGCAATTGACAATCGAAAGCAATCAACAGAGGGCTTTCTAGTATATATAAGATGCAGGGGCTTGGTTTGGCCGGCTTTCGGAGAAGGCGATCGAAAAGACAGAAAAGCGGCGTTCTACTGAGTAGCGAGGGACGCTGTCAGGATCCGTTGGCCGCTAATTATGACGTGCGGCGGCTGTTGTGCCTTCGTAGTGAAATGTGTCTTGGTATTTGTACATTCGTTCCTGGCGGGCGCACACGGTGTACTCGTCGGGCGGGTGATGACTCTTTAGAGATGATCTTTGATACTAGGAAGCAAAGAAAACAGGGGCGTTGTTAAGGGGCGGCGCGGGCGGCTTTGCTGGGTGCTGTTGGGGTCTGGCTAGGGGGCGATAGGGCGAAAAGCTAGAATGAACGGTTCGTTTTAAGGTGAGGCGATTTTCTGAGTATCGGCAGGGTCTGATGGTGTACCGTGCAATGTTGATACACCAAAAAGTAGATTGCGTATGAAAGGGGTTCAAGGAGAAGTTTGTTGGAAGCAAAACCTCAAGGGAGAGGAGGTACTAATAATACTTCGAGAAGGAAAGGACGTCACAGAGTCGCTATTTTGGAGGGATGGACGCAGGGAAGGCGCGGGCCAAGGCACATGCCCGATCCAGCGATGATAATAGATTCGCGTTGAAGCAGGAGCGAGGCAAGTGAGGCAGGTTCGGCAGGGAAGGGCAGCGCGATTGTCTGCGCAGGCGTGCCGAGAGTTGTTCTATGAGTTGTTTGTCTTGGGAAGGCAGGCAGAAGCAGCAACGGGCGAGCAAAGGGTGTTGCGTGATGTGCTCCGAGTTAGGCAAGAGATGACGAACAGATGCGCAAGGTCGGAGTAGGCAGGAGGAAAGAGCCGTTGGCGAGTGGGCGAGGGTAAGGTGAGGTAGGGGAATAAAAAGAGGAAGGAGCAGCAGAAAGAAGTAATGTAAAGGGAAAAGAAGAAGCAAGAGCAACCGGGATGCACGAAGCAAGTACTGCGTATGGAAGTAGGCGAGCACCACAATCTTAACAAACAAAAGAAAGAAGCAGGAGAGGCAGAAAACGAAAAAACCCCGAAAACCGAGTATCAGGGAACGAAGAGGTCTAAGTAAAGTCATAGGAGCCAGGGCCAGAGCGCGCATGCGCGCCTCGACCAGCCAAAAGCCCATTGCACACGATATGGTGTTCCCGGTCAATCGACCCTCTTTGTTCCAGATTTTTTCTCGCAGTTTTGCAATGGATCGGTAACGAGCACGCACGCCAGGCAATTCGTCTTCCTGGCGTCGTGCTGGCGTCCGTATCTTTCAAGGTATTTTCTTTTCTACCTTATTTTATCAATTTACCGTTTTTTTTACCTTTAATTAGTAACCTATTTCTTCGCGCTTGCACGGTACGATAGATAAGTATCTCTCGCCATGCCCGGTACAGTCTAGTCCGAAGCAGGGAAGACAGGGAAGGGGGGATAGAAAGGGGGCGTGTGAAAGGAAAACGGCGGGATGGCGCCCAGCCCTTGAATGGCAGCCGCACGTTCGGCTTGTCTCTGGGCCTAAGCGTCAATCGTTCGTCCTTTCATATTTTCGATTATCTTGCCAAATACGTCGTACTGCTTGCTGAGCAACGCACATTACTCTGCCCTTGTTATTCCCTGGCTTTCTGGCCGCACATGTTCCATTCTTGTCGACCTGCACCGTCAGTTGGGGCAGGAGGTACCGCCAGACGACACGGAAGGCCCAGGCCAGGCCAGGCCAGATAGGACCCGTACGATAATGATTTTAAGTGACTTGATGCTTTTATCGTTCATGTAGCCAGGCTCCCAGGGCTGAAGATGCGCACATTCCTCATCCTCTCGTTTCTGCTAGTGCTCGGCTGCGAACCACGAAGTTGAAGGGCGACACGACAGCAAACGAGGCAGGCAGACGTCAGACAAGAGCTGGCAAGACATCAACGCTGCCATGTTGGCAGAGGCTCAACACGACGTCATGACCGTGCTATCATCATAGGGGACTGCATGAACGGCTGCGAAAACGGCCTGGGTGGGCATTTGTTTTTTCTTTCTTTAGTTTTTGCTGCTCGGAGGGGCGTCTTCCAATTCTTGCTGTTTGATTCCCTACATCGTAGCCCTGTCTCGGTGGCTCACACCACCCTTGTATTGGGCCTACGATGTATCTTACATAGTAGAGCGCGGCGGCCGGGTGCAGGGAGGAGGCGGCAGGGGGCGTGTGTGCAAGATTCGCCCTTTCTTCCCTTCCCTTTCTTTTACCGCAAGGGAAGGACGGAATGAGAGCAGAGAGGAAGACAAGGCCATAACATATGAAAGGTTGCCACACGTCAGGGGGGCCGAGTTTCCCACTAGCATTACAGGAGCAACAGGCGCTGGAACGGCTTATCATCCTACGCACAGCGACTCACGAAGCAGGCCGTCAGCCGCCATCCCCACCAATAGGGAGCCTGTCCGCACCTTGGCCGCACCGAAAGGGAGCTGCGATCAAGTACGGTGCGGCTGTGGTCGGCTGCGGTCGGTATTTGTACAAATACTTTGTAGTCTGTGAACGGTGCTAACGCGATACTCGCAGGGCTCCTTCTTCTAACAAAGATACCTGGAGCTGCTTCAAAGCGAAACTACTGGAGAAAGGGAACAGAAGCGGACGTGGGGGGACACACCCATCTCTTCTTTGCGCGCAAGAAAGGCGCTCGTTTCTCGTGGTAAAAGTTTGTGCCCCTCACCTGCTGCCGAGGAACGGGAGGCCGAGGGGAGTCTTCCATGTTCTGGAAGGGCGGCACTCGCCGTCCACATACGACCAGATCGTGGGTGGACTGAGGGAAAAGGTACGATGACGTGGGAAGGTGGTATGTTGCGTGCAAGTTCGTGCACTTCGTGCAGCGGTGCAGGTGCTCACAGGGACAATGAAAAGTGACAGAATTGCTTTCCGTGGTTCAGCCTTTAGTGGAGTTAGGGCCCTGAAGGGAGCACAAAGAGAGTGAGACACGGCGCACCACCACAAACCCATCGCACATGTCTTTTGTGCCCTTCCAACCTCGTCACAAGACCCCGACGACGCCGGGGTCCAAACACCGCCTCTATGTACATACTACCTTTGTATCCTTTCTCTGCCATTACTTCGCCTTGCTTATTTACGGTACCGAGGAACGACGGCAGCAGTCCGAAATAGCAGCGACCGACTGAGAAATGCTTCTGACTGCCAGGTATCGAACCGCTATCGAGCCGCTATCGAGCCGACATTTGAACAATGAGAGCGTAGACTGTCACAGTCGGACAGCACAGCCCGGCTGCCCTGGCGACGACAAGACGATTTGTTGTCTCTGCCTCACATGTTAATACTCATCATTTTCGACATTCGAGATCCTTCTCAACAAGTGCTAATAGTTTCTCATGTTGTCTTCGCTGCTCCGGCTCAATGGCCAGTGAGTGCCTCAGTGCGTTGTTGTTCTGTGATGAGGGGGGTGTCTTTGGAAGAGCGTTCAGGAGAGTCCAAGAGCGCAGTTTTCAGCTGTTTCAAAGCTATCTCGAACGCCAGTACTGCAAGCCCCTCGAACGTGCATCCTGCCCGATTTTGCGTCGTCTAACGCAATGGGAACGTTCTTTGTATTCAGCACCGGGCGACGTTGTACTGTGTACATGTACTCGTACATCGTATCTGCAGCCTGATCCCTCCCTTCCGCGATACCACCACTTCCTGCTATTGCTTAACACCATTTGTACTGCGTAAGATGCTGCCTTCTTCTTGTCTCTATTCTTGCATCTGGCCGTCCACGTAGATTGAAAGAGATGGTCGCGCGTGGGGGGACGGGGCAAGCCACTAAGAAAAACACAAAATACTATTTGTATGTAAGGCCACTGACGGAATGTCCAGAATTAGAAAGGTCAAGGCATGAGACATCAAGCCCCAAGGGGCCGACCTTAAGGGGCGGGCCAAAGCAGAGGGTGCCAGGAAGCTGCACATGTCAATTCGGTATAACAACACCGACAACAGCGCAGTACCTTAGTACTATTTATTAGTAGCGGCCGTAATGGCCGTGCTGGCATACAAATACGCAGTCGCGATACGGCGGCTCTTGTCAGACGTTTGCTCCGTTTGAGGGTGCAGCAGAGGGGAGGCAGGCTGAGAGACAGGCTGAGAGACAGGCTGAGATACGATGTACAGAATCAAAGGCAAGGTACTACAGTATGCGTACATACCGAAACGGAATGCCCCCTCGTACGTGTCCCTTTTACTCCGTACATCTCAGATTGAGTGCGACTCTGTGGGGGCAGCCTGCAATATTGTCATTGGGGAGTTTTGAAATACAAAGTATCCCACTTTGTTCAGCCTTGTTTGGTAAAATGATTACACGAAAAGCAGGGACTATAGGATAATGCCCAGCTTTGCCGTCTGCCTCTCAATTCTCACCACATACAACCATATCTCAGCTGCTGTGCCTCTCGCCCCGTGTCTTTGTGTCCCGCTCCCTGGGTTTTGGGTTGTTTAGACAGCTTGCAGCGGTGTGCAAGACGATGCTAAAGTCTCACGTTTTGCTCCGTTCCATTACGACCACCTATCTTACGAGCGGAATGGCGGGAAGTACAAGGAGTGTCAACTGGCCAAAGCACACTACTCGGGGCTCTATGAACTATTTCCTTTTATCAGTCGGAGATTTAATCTCGACGAAGCAGAAGCCGCGCAGTTGCGGCACGATCAGGCATTGCCGAGCCTTCCTCTTCCTCTTCACATCGGCAACCTTGTTTTTGAAATATCTCAAAAGGCTCATCTTTATTGAGTTCATGACGTCCCACAATGTCCACAATGTCCACAATGTCTGCCGTTTATATGTATCTCTTGCTGCCGACCCAGATACGTATTTTACGAAGCAGCTGGTCCGATTTGATCGTTTGGCTGACTACGGAGTGAGGCTGGCACACGGAATTTGTCGGAGTAGCCTAAAGCGGACAGCTTTGCAAAACCCCGCTACAAAATTCGCCAAAATCTCGCCACCTTCATTTTCACTCTGAGCCACTATGTACATGTACGGAGTAGACTTTTTTCGTTTTCTGATAGCTCTACGCATTAGTTTATCCCCAAGACGCCTTTCTTTCCGACAACCGGCGAAACACTCCGACAACAGGGCTGTCCTAAGCCTTGTCGTGTTGGTCTTTTCAAAATTTCTTTTTCGAAAAGCGTGCTTTGTCTCGATGACGCGATAGGAAGAATGTTTGGGCCCATTTCTCAACGTTTTGGCGGGCCTTTGCTTCCCGCTCACTCATTCTGCTATCGCTGCTCCAATTTTCTTTTCTTCTATTCTCCGTGTAAAAAGGTGGGTATAAAAAGATACGGTGAACAAAATATCGCAAAGAGACAATCGCAGCGAAAGAAACGACGAGCGATACATGTACACAGAGGAAACGAGATAGGTTCAGGAGAGGGAAAGAAGGCGCCGGCCAAATGCCTTCGACTCGGTGGCAGCAACAGCGAGGCGTGAAAGTTGCATTCTTGGTTGGACGACTTCTTTAATCTCCTCAAGTTCGGCACTCGGGCGTGTCGAAATCAGTCCTGGAAAAGGGGACCTTGCTTTGCCCAGCCGGGCTGCCCCTTTACCGCAGACGACAAAACACCAATCGGTATCGACCCATAGGGTGTGCTGCATCTTGCATGTGAACGACGAGAAGACGAGAAGGACAGAGAACATCAAAAGGAGTAGACCTCAAATGCCAAAAAAAGTGTCACAGAAAACTGAAGGTTTAGGACTTCTTGAGGCCTTGTTGGACCTCGAAAATAAGAGGTAAACAGTCAACCACGGTGAAGACTGAAGACCTTGTACGCTATGATCGACGGACAGCCTGTTCACATTCAAACAACTGTCACAGGCAAAGTCGACAATTTGTCTCCCAAAAAATGGGAAGAAGCCGTGCTTCCAGAAGAGTTGAACTGACACGTTCTGCGGCCCAAAATAGCTCCCGCCCGGTGTGTGAATAGCCTGGCCCAGCCCTGGGCCTCGTTAGGCCGCTGGCACATGGTATCCAAGGTAAAGTTTTAGGTGGGCCACTTTACAGCATGGACATGTACATGTACATGTAATACTCTGTCTACGACGTTGAGCTGAGAAGCTGTGAGCTTGCCAGCTCGATTTTGAGATTGGCAAAAAGCTAGATAAACGGAAAACGTGGCCAGGGGTGAAGAAAATTCGTAATTGCCGCCAGCGAGTGGCGAAAGAAGCTCGGGAAGGGAAAAAAAAAAACCAGAAGGAAAACAAAGTACCGGTGAGATGACGAAACGATACATATAGATGGCAAAGAAAATGACAAAGAATGGGAAGAACTCGTACTAGAGTAACTCGCAGAGAAGAAAAAAAGGGCGAAATGGAGGCCAAACAATGGCTACACCGACGTTGCCGGTATTGACTCGACGTTCTGACAAGATTTTCGTATCTCGAAAAACAAGCCAAAACAAACGACCGGAAGGCCTGGCTTCTGGCTAAACCGCAACTGTGGACAGGTCGGGACTTTAAACCTGATATTACAGCGCATACGTCGTAGTCTCTGTACATGTATTGCAGGGCTGAGTGCATTCTGCGAGCTCGCAGATCTCGGGATATCGGCTGATGGACCGCTCTCCAGGGGCGTGCAACACTTTGTACGAAGTATGCGCGCAGGCACACGCGTCTTTGCAAAAGTATATGTACGGAGTATGAGGTGCAAAATGTATCAAATGCCCAGACTGCTTCTTTACATGTCTCCATGTGGCGTCCACACATTGGAGAAATTCTGTACCCAACCTCACGTCACTCCCCTGTCTGCCCTGTCCAGTAGTATGAGCTCATGAAGTCACGACGTTCGCGTTTTGTCTCTTTGTGATGGCGTTATCTCTTTGCGGCTTTCTTTCTTTACCAGTATTTGTCCTCATTCCTCTTCCAGAAGAGCAACATGATATCAGGTCTTTTATTCAATCACAAGTACATGTACGATGTAGGCGGATAGCGGACCGCTGATGCTGCAAGGGAGAGACACACACATACCGTACCAGAATGTGCAATTGGCACGCACGCACCCAAGCACGCACGCACCCAAGCACGCACGCACCCAAGCACGCACGCACCCACTCGTCCACTCTCCCGCCCGTTCTTTTTCTTAGGAGGAGGAACCAGAGGAGTCCTCCTTGCTGCGTTGATTGATTCACGAATAGGACATCGTAGGACAAAAACGAGAGAAAGAGAGAGAGAGATCCACATACCCTGCGGGAAGAAGTGGACTCCGGCCCAGAAAACGGGTCTCCACTTGGTGGAAGCATCATAATCGACAGAGGGGAGGGTGTGTGTTTTAGATAAAGAAAACCCGACTTTTGGGCCCTCTTTTTCTTGTCCCTAGCACACCTTTTTCGTGAAGGCGTGCTTGCATTGACTGGAGTCCATAGTTCTTGCAAGTGCAAGGCTGTGAACGCTTTGTTGGGAAAAAGCGACGAGAGTCTAGGGGCAGGCGCGTGGCCTGGCCCCCAATGGCCCATTTTTTCTTTTCGTGAACGAGCCGTGTCTGCAGCTGTTTCGTCGATAAATATTTGAGTGCTTTTTTGCTATTTTGCTTTTTTGCTCTCTGGTTTTCGCCTCTTTGCATTTTGATAGCTGGAGATGCTAAAAAAATGTCTGACTCCATCTACATCTCGAATTTCTGCGTCATTTTGAGCGAGATGCAGGACGCTTCTCATGGCCAAGTTTGATATTCACATCCGCAGAGGACAGTGCGATTACAGTACACCGTACTTTACTCGAACTACTTTGTAACCAGTATTCGTGATGATTGTATATTTCCAGCGGACTGTGCCGTAGAGACATTTCGAATACAACTATTTGATCAAGTTCACCACTATCTTGTTTGGTGACTTGCCTAACGGAACGGCACAAAGAGACAGTTTAATCAAGATCTTAAAATAGTAGCCCATAGTCATGGATGGCGTAGGCGGGCATCTCTTTGTAAAGCCCGTTTTCTAGATCCATAACCGAAGTCCGTTGGGACCCCCTCGCAACTAGCACTAAATGTTAGGCTGACCAAGAGACGCATATGTCAGCCCGTTTCAAGACCGTTGTGGACACTGGCCCCTATCGTCTCGGATCTCGGGCTCTGTTTTGCGAGATGCAGTTTTTGCCACTTTAGCAAGCAGCGGTGATTCGTGTGATGCGTACGATTCGTTGTGGATTGGCTCAATACATGTTGTGATTCGCTGCGACTCCCCCGTGTCGATCGCTTCGCCTGCCGTGCCCTTAATACACACACGCGGTGGTCACCTAATACAGGCACCCGCTGCTCTCCCGACGCGCGGCGCAGGTCGCTCTAGATCTATTTGTATATGTATGTTGCTGAGTTCGTAGTACTTTGTACTTCGTACAAAGACAAACTTGAGTTTGTATCCTCGGTATCTTACCGCACAGTGTAGGCCACTATCCTTTGTATGCAAGTCGGAGGGAGCAAGGGTGCAGCACGGGACAGTGCACGCAGCTTGGACGGACAAGATGCACAACTCCCACCAAGCATGCTGACTGGCAGGAGATATTTGGATAGAACTTGCCAATCACATGCAAGTCTCTTGCTGGCCAGCAATCCCGAACCTTGTACCTTGTCTATTTGCCGTGTAGCTTGATCGGCGGGTGGTACCTGGACAAGGCTGGGGAGCTTGCCAAGCAACAATATACGGAATCAGAAAGCTCACTGCCTTGCACAGACACGACGGTAATCATGATCGAACGGCTTTCGTCACAACGGTAGGCGCGCCGGCAGTTCAAGGATCGACTGCCGTTGGACAGCATGGGCGTCATTTATTTCTCCGGGCGGGACTGGTCCTGTTTGATGTTGATATATGCGTATGGGGTGAACTTGCAGCATGTGATTGTCCATTTTTCTGAAATTTGGAGTGGGCAGTGGCCATTCCCTTTTTATGAGAGACAATCAAACAAGACGGAACGAAAGAAGCGACCCAAAAACTGTAAGCAGAAAATGCAAAAGGCCAAACATGTATTTTTGTACAAGTAGTGAGTGACATAAACAAACCAAGACGTGGCGGGCATGACGTGAAACGGAAGCAACACTTCCATAAACAAAAAAAAAACCAACAATGAAAAGGCCGGTAACGGCGATTCAACAAAAGCGAGCGCGCCCAGAAGCACAACTTGTATGAGAACAAAATTTATCCAAAAAGAGGTCCAAACAATAAAGCAACGGTTCACGGCTTTGTACCATGTGTCCAAGTCTGGCCATATCGTTGAGCTTGACCGTTTATGCCGCCTGTGCTGCGTTGTCAGTTGGTCGCTTCCATGTGCGGATGTGGCCTGTCTTGCTGCTGATCATGATGGAACTCTCGGTAAAGTCGAGCCAGCAGAGAGGGTCCTTGTCGACTATCTGGGACTGTTGTTTGTTAGCAAAAAAACACTCCGATACACCCAAAAACGGTAAGGAGAGAAAAAAAAAACAAAAAAAAGACAGGTAATCTTACACAAACAGGCGGCAGGATGGCTGTCCGCGCCCGTGGCTCGACGGGGTGCACACGCTCGTCACCGCCGTTGTTGGACTCGTCCACCAACACGAAGCCATCCGTGTCCTCCTCGCTTCCGTCACCTGCTGCAGCCACGTCTGCCGGTTTGCTACCACCACCAACGGTCGTGCCGGTCGACGTGGCCGTGTGAATGTTGGAGTTGCTTGTGGCAGTCGCGGCCTTGGGCCGGATCAGCATGCCAACGCTGAAATCCCACAGACACAGCCGGCTGTCCTCGCCAACACTGCCGATACGGTACACACGGTCGTCGCAACGCCAGGGGTCAAACGCCACGGAGGTGACCCAAGAGTGGTGGCCCTGGCAGCGAGCGACGAGCGTCTGGTCGGCCACGCGCCAGATGGACAGCAAATCGTCCTGGCCGCCCGTCACAACGTACCTGCCGTCCGGCGACCAGCACACACAGGTGAGGCCGCCATAGTACGAGTAGAAGAGGCCCAGCAGCTCCTCACGGAGAATGTCAATGATGCGGAGCGAGCCATCCTCCGACACGACGGCGATGAGATTGGCTTGCGGCGAAAAGGCAAAGGCGTTGATACGCTGGTTGGAAAGCTTCCAGAACGCAAATGGGTTGCTCTTCTGGACCTTGGTGTGGATCGAGCGCTCGACCTGGATGTGCGTGCGAGCATCGGTGCTATTGGACAGGCGCTGGCGGTTGGCCTCGTCCTCGTCAAAGACAAAGGCGGCGTCCTCCTTCTCCTTGTCAAACATGACCAGCGAGCCGTCCATGAACGCCGCAATAAACAGGTTCTCGGACCCGGGCACCCAGCGCACATCGGACACAGGTGTGCCACGGATGATCCCGTTTTTGTTCAGGCGCATATAGCGCTGCGAGAAGGGCTCCCACCAGATGAGCTCACCGGTTGAGAAACCCATAATGACGTCAATGTGCGAGGCGCTCTTGGTCACTGGGTTGGTGTCGTGGCACAGACAGTGCGCCTTGGTGAACAGGATCTTGGTCAAGTATTCCTTCTTCGTCTCCGAGGACATATCGACCCACTGGAAGGCGCGGTTGATGTTGGCAAAGACAAATATGCCATTGGCCGGGCGGTCCTGCAGGCGCTTGGTCAGATTGTCGTTGACAATCACGCGCGAGATGAACGACGAGTTGCTCTTGGTGACGTTGTTCTTGGGCTTGCGCTGCTTGCCACCGCCGGCCTTGTTGCCACCCATGCCTGCCAGGCTCGCGAGCGTGCTTGCGGCCGAAGTCGTGGCATTGCTGGAGTTGTTGGCCGTTAACGGGTTGTCCACCGCAGGAACAGGTACCGCACCAGGAACGGTGGCACTCGCCAGTGCGGTGTCGCTGCCGGCGCTGTTGGTGTTAAAGCTGAGGCGCCCGGTCGCAGAGTCGCCAGCAGCGGCACTGGACTCGCCGTCGGGGTGCTCTTCGACTGTCGCAAAGGGTGTCGAGGAAGACTCCAGGCCGTCGACCGGAGAGGCACTGTTTGGCTCCCGATAGCAGCAGAGCAAGCGCCGGTGGCTGAGGCGGGTCGACCAGTGCGATCATAGAGATCTTGGTGCCGGCAGTGGCGGGTAGAGGGGTCGTAGCGAGCGGGTTAGGGTTGACCACGGGTGCTTCGGAAGGGTGCGGCGGCGGCGTCGCAAGCAAAAGATCCTCCTCGAGGACGTAAAGACCTGGAGAGACAGGTCAGTGGGGCATGTCACAAGGCTGGAACGCAGTGCTGCAGCACATGGCAGGCAAGACAGGCAACGCACCCTCGCCGACGAGAAATTGGCAGTCAGGGCCGGTCGGGTTAGACAGTGTGTTGTTGGTCTCGATCATGGGGACCATTTGGCCGGCTGAGGTAGGCGCCACTGTACAGCATCTGGGTGGGATACCGGGGCGGGGGCGGTAGGACACTGGAGGGCAAGTTAGACGGAGGCAGGCGATATAGGCAAGGGAAGTACAATGACAACGTACAACATGGTTGTGACTGTGGCACTGGTGGTCCCAGTAGAGTATCTATGCTGTCGTTGCTGTTGTCTCGATTGGTTGTCTCGACAGTGGTTGTCGGATTTAGATCGAGTGCTGGCACTTCTTGCGGGAATCGCACAAGGCTGACAGCGGAGAAAATGCCTCGTCAAAGGGTAGAAGTGCTGTCAATCATGCGAGTCACTCACGAAACGGACCAAAGACGAGGCTACGAGAACAAAAGCCGTCTCGAGGTCGTCCGTCGTTCCGACGCCGATCGTTGCGATTTCGCTTCAATAGTCGTCGGCGATTGCGAGCAGGGATGTTTTTGGAATGGCCGGAACTTGGGGGCACTGCAGCGAGGCTATTGTGCAGTCGGTCGCACGAACCGAGAACTGTCAACTTTCTCGTCGCTGTGTTCTCGGGTTGTCGTCCAAGTCGTTGGAATGTTTCGGTTACAATTCGTCCGTCTGTAGGTGTTGCCGAAACGTCTCCGCACACAAGTGAGACCTTTGTCGATCGGCGGTTGTTGGGAAGAGGGCACAGGCGATAGTACCTTACCACCCAGGCGTCGCCGGTAAAGCCGAGATAGCTACTGTAAGAGACACAAATCGGGCGGGCGTCGGCTGTGTCCTTTGAAAGGTAAAGATGTTTGGCGAAGGCAAAGAGGAGTAATGTACGGTGATGCAGAATCGGCAGACTGGCAGAGGAGAGAAAGAGAAAGAGGAAGGAAAGAAGAGAAGTGGTGAGGAAAGAGCGCCCCCGCCGTCTCATTGCAACTTTCCCCGTCCGTGTTTTCGGCTGGTTAGGAAAGATCGAATTGTCCCCAGGTTGTGCTTGCCAAAAACTGCGGATAGGTGAAGGTGACCCCCCCCCTGGCGCTATCAAAACAGGGGCAAGGCGTGAGGAGTCAGGTCATTCGTTACCCACAAAAACATATGCGCCGGCCAGTCAGAGGCAGCCGTCCACTGCCCGTTGGGTCTTTCAGTGGGTGGTTGGCTCTCTGGGCCGTTCCTTCCCCTCTTTCCCACGCACGCCTGTGGCCTGGCGTTGTGGTGGCCCTTGCTTCCTTGACAAACCCCGCAAAAATGCAAGCTACGTTGAGGCAAGAGACACGGGCGAGACAGGCTGCTAGGCTTGGCCTGGCCGTTTTTCCAGCGGCTAGGAAGCAGCCGCCTGCAGGTGCCATGTGCACCTTACATGAGGTGTCTGCATGTGTGCCACAGAGTTCAACTACGGTGAGCTGGTGGTGAATAACAACGGATGGGATGGAATTCAATAAAAATCATGCGATGCAGTCGTACTGTGCTATTGCACGGGTGTATTGTTACAAGAAGTAGAGAACGGTGTCAAATTGTGACAAAGGAGCTGGGTATCATGGAGAGCCTCCAAAGAAGAGAGGCAAGGATCGGGATTTGCGGCGTCGGGGAAGGGACGGCCTGACAGTGCCCTATGGCTGGCTGGTTGATCTTCGCCATCTGTTTGTCGTTAGTGATGAATTTGCAGGACGAGTAGTTTCTTTAGGAGACGACGACGTACATAATAAAGGCCGCAGCAGCGGCACAGGCCACGGCACCGAGGGCGACGTAAAGGCTGGTGCGGTCGGCAGCTGGCTCCTCACTCTTGGGAAATGCCAGGCTGGGCGTAGTGGCGGCCTCGGCCAATGACACAAAGAGTTCGCTGATGCTCTCCCAGGTAGCACTGACGTGCAACGGGGCACTCATTCGTAAACGCGCCTGTGTAGTTGTCGGGCTGCTGCTCACTGCGCTGGGTGGTCTTGTCGCGGTCGGCTTTGAGAGCAGCATAGACGGCTGGTAGCTCGTCCAAAAGGTGGCCGTTGCGGTTGCGCAGGTCGACAAGATGGCTGAACGAGTCGGGATCGGAGGAGTCGTAGGCAAAGCATAGCAGGTCGCACTGGTCAAGGCGGGCCTGGTTTTCGAGGACGGCAGGTTCTAGCTCACCAAGCTCTTCGAGGATCAAGTAGCACTGCTTGCCACCCTCGAGTTCGACACTGTTGACAGCACGCCGTGGGCGTATAGTGGGACGGTGCAAAGGGTCAAAAGGGCGGCCCAAAAAGGCATCGAGAAGCGACGACTTGCCGGCACCGGGCGCGCCCACAATGTAGCACAGTACAACATTGCGGTCGACACGGCCTGGGCGCCGACGACGCTTACGCGGCTTGGTGATCTTGAAGGCGGCCGTGGGACCCGCAGCTGGGCCCTTGGCGCCGGGCGCCTCGAAGCCGAGATATGCCAAGTACTCGAGCGTGGTCTTGGGTTCCAGGAACGTCGTCATGCTCCATTGAGCCAGCCAGCCCTGCAAAGTGATATGGCCGGCTTCGTTGCGCACGGTAGACGCGGGGAAGTCGGCTTCCACCCAGGACGCGGGCAACCCGGGCGTGGGCGCAAACAGGGCGGCCAACTCCTCCCCGTTAAGACCACCGTCGTTGTCCTTGTCAAATAGCAAGAACAGATCCATGAAAAATCGGTAACCAGCTGGGCTGAGTTCGGCAGAGGCGGATTCAGGAATGTCAAAGCGCGGGTGCAGGAAGCTGTCCGCAAGACTCAGGCTGTCGGTGTAGTGGAACTTGCGCAGGATAACCCAGATGGTCTCATGGCGGCCCTTTTCAGCGTAGATACGGTTGAGCTGCAAGAAGCCGGCCAGGTCAATCCCATCGCCGACAACATCCGAGGCGGCTGCCGATGCCGACGCAGCTGCGGCATTGCGTCCAAGAGCGCTGCTACTGCCATTGCTGGACACCGGCCGGCTGCCTGTAGCGGCCGTCAACGAAGTGCCTCGTGCCGGTCCTCCACCACGTCGAGAGCCTGTGATGGTACCCCCTCGGCTGCCATGATCAGCACCTCCGCCGCGAGCTGTCTTGGCAAGAGTCAGCTTGATACTGGCTAGGTCCTCGGCGACAGCGCCTTGTTGAAAGCAGTCTCTTGGAAAGCATGCATTTCTCGGTCGTTGAGGTAGCCATCCTGGTCCTTGTCGCACAGGTAAAAGATGCGACGCAAAGCGGCAACACAGGCAGGCTTGAGATTGCCCTCCTTGTAGTCAAAGAGTGGTGCGATAGGATGGGTTACGGCCTTTTGGCAGAGGAAAAACACCTCGTTGACGTTCCGGTGCTCACGGGCACTGGCGCGGATGCATGAATCGATCTCGCGGAACTCCTGCATAACGGGCACCATCTCTTCCTCGAGGACCTGGGCCAACTGGTCGTCGCTGCCAGGACTGTTGCCGCCCGAAGCTGATATACCGCCGGATGGCATTGCTGGGTTTGCGGCCGTCGTCCCCGTAGCAGTAGCAGCCAAGTCAGACTTGTTGGCACACAGAACCACGGGGACGTTAACGCCCAGGGAGCGGAAGTACGGCATCCAGAAAAGGGCGACGCGCTCGTAGCTGTAGTGGTCGGCGTAAACAAGCAGGATGACGTTGCACTTGCGAATCTCCTTGCGCAGAGTAGTGCGGTCCTGCGGGCGCGCAGATGTGTCGACAATGGTAGTCGTGACATTCTCGGGTGTGCCGATGTTGGGCGGGATGGTGATCTGGGGCAAGACGGCCTGGATCTTGTTCGTGATGAAGACATCCTTGACAAGTGACGCGATCAAACTGGACTTGCCGGTGCCCTCGTCGCCGCAGACGCAGATTCGGACTTCTTGCGCCATTTTATGTAGAGGATGCCGCAGGCGGGCGCAGGGGATGGTAAGGGGAGTCGCTTAGTCGCTCAGTCGGGGTGTGCGAGTCGGAGGTGACAAAACAAGAGAGACAAAAACGATGCAGAAACCGACGATGTCGACCCAGCTGGAGCTGGCAGCTGGAGCTAGGATGGCCAGAAATTGGAGATGTGGACAGGTGCGGGCGGGTGGCAGGGGTGGGCCTGCCAGTTGATTACAGGCAATTTAGCGCCTTATCGGGCAAGCTGCGGGGCCTTATCGAAGAAGCTGCCCGACTGAGAATTTTAGCGCTATTCGAGAGCTTACAGCGTACGGAGGGAGTATGGTGAGCTAGAAGCTACTGTCCATAGCTGCCTGATACGTCACATCATCACATTTGCAGTTTGATATCTCAACTTTGCCGTGAACTGATTCTCCGGCTGTAGAATAATTGGGCATGGCAAAAATTTTGAGAAGAAAAAGAAAAACGTAGCCACCAGCGGTCTCTAGACTGGTGATACTCCGTCAACTTTGTAGACAACCCGTCTGATGCCTGGACATGGTTTCCGTGTGCAGATTCAAGATTCAGGGGTATATCAACAAACTTTTTTTTTCACACAAAAAAGCGCCCTTTGTCATTTTGTGAGACCAGAAGCACCGCGCGCCGTAGTCTCACGTATTGTTTCGGCATGCAAACGGCATACAATTCGACACCAATACGTCGCAATCAGTGTGCATGCAGCATGCGCCTGCTGATAGAAAGGACCCGAAGTTGTTCACTATTGCGTCTTGACAATAATCACAAAGCCTTGAATCATTTCTCATTACGGTAAAACGTCTGGCATCTCTCGGTAGCCGCAGGCTTCCTAGGTTTTTTGTATTTTGTCTTCCCCTGACACGGATCGCTAATTTCGCTGGAAGCGTTCATGCTTCACAGTTCGAGCCTTACTCTCAGCCGTGGTCATGCGGCGTAACTGGCTGGCATCGACAATGTCGTCAACGTCCTGGGCATGTTCCGGGTCGTTGCTGCCCTTGCCATCATCGTCGCCACCCTCCGCATCAGACGTGGCGGCTTCGGCGGCATCTTGGCGGCGGCGCTCGCGCCTGGCGGCTTGCTGGATGCGGCGGCGCATTGTGGTATCTGGCACGATATCGGCCGCGGTATACATCTTGTCGCAGCCCGTCTGTGGGCACTTCTTGGGCTCTGTGCCCGCTTTGCGGGCACCACCAGCAGGGCGGAGGTACTCACTGATGGCGCTGTGCTCAAAGGTGTGCTTGCAGACAGTGCTGCGGTAGGGGTCCACCATGGTGACAAGCGACAGCGGGCACAGAAAGCTGATTACCTCACGCTGCACAACCAAGTCTTCGTCGGCATCGGCACCATCAAAGTCGCCCGCGCCCTCGCCGTTGCCACTAGCATCGCCGGCAGCAGGGCCGTATGGCACCGGCTCACCGGACGTGTTGAACCACTGAGAGGCATCCGGCAGCTGAACATCCTCGTCGGGATACATGCTGACGTGCAACGCCTGCTTGAAGGCAATGTAGTCGTTGTTGAGGCCGTACTTCCGGTGGGCGTTCATCTCGGCGTAGGCAGCGGCGCGGACGGCGCGCTCCTCTGTGAGAATGTGGAGGGCGCTCGCTGCTGGTGGGCCTTGGTATGTGCTGGTGATGTCCTCTTTGTCCTCATCATTATCATCGTTATCATCATCACCCTCTTCGTCCTCTTCGTCCTCTTCGTCGCCTTCTTTATCTCCCTCGGTATGCGCGCTGCCATCGGTCCTCCTCCGCTTCCGCCGCCGCCGCTGCGAACCGCTACCGCCCTCTGCTTCTCTTGCTGCGCGTGCCTCGTCCCTTTCCTGCTTCCGCTGTTTGTCTTCTCGCAACCGCGCTTCAATCCGTGAGGCCATGGCCCCCAGTGCCTCCCGCTCGTCCTCAAGTTCCATCTGCAGATCAATGGTCGAACGTGCGCCCCGCTCGACTTTCTCTGTTAAGCTGCCCACGCTTTCTTTGAGGCGTGCAACTGAATCAATCAGCAACTGCTCGCCACTTGCTGGAGCGTTGCCGCCGCGCTCGCGCCGCCGCTCGGCCGTGGCCTCGAGCTGTGCGTTGCGTTCGGCCAGCGTCTCGTTGATGTTACCGACAGCCTCGCGCAACAACTCGGCTGATTTCTTGAGGTGGGTATCGTAGACACGCAAGCTCGACGCGCGGTTGGCAATCTCGGCAATCTTGCGTACCGATGCATCGGTCAGCGGCAGCTCAAGCGTTTGGTGTGGTGGTAAGTCGTCTGGTGCGAGACGCGTCAAGCGTGTTGACGAGGACGACGATGATCCGTTTCCAGAGGGACCACTGCTGTGGCGCGCAGGCTGCTGCACGAGCAATCCCCGTCGGTTCATTGTGAAGGCAGTGGTGAAGTTGGTCGATTCTTTGCGACGAGGGGCCGTACGACAAACCAATACAGACAGGCCAGTGACGATGTGTGGTGAAGAAAACGCGTCGACCGCGTCCTCATTAACGCCAGAACCCCGGTGGAGCGCCTAGTTGGGCGCTTGCAGGAAATTATGCCACTATCCGATTATGGCATATTTACATACGAGAGAATGGTGTTACATCAGCCTCGTTAACTACGTCACTTGGCGCCCATCGTCAACATATAGGCAATCGCGAGCTTTGACCATCGCGGTGCCAGAATTAAGCCTCGCTGTCCAATGCTAGCTTTGCGTCTTCATGACAAGCGCGTATGCTTATCGGCCGACCGATAATACCATCGGCAGCCAGCAGGCAGCAGATAGGAACTTTACTCTTGCTTGCCATCGCTCTCTCTCTCTACAACTTTCGACCGACACCGGCTTCATCGTCGGAAAACGGCATTTACAAATTGTCCTGATTGTATCAGAGATCTACAAGAGAATCGCATAATTATACGAGAGTCTGTATCTGCGGGCCAGCCAAGATGGCGTATTCCGGCGTATTCCCAGGTTAAATCCCAAAAAAGGTCGATGGCGTGCGTCGGGCTCGCTTAGCAGTGTTTTGTCCGTTTCACCGTTTTTGTCTTTATTTCCCATCACGATTGAAGCAATCTTTTTGATGTTAATTTCTCACGCTCTGCATATCAGCTACCCTGGACGGGTTTCGATGTCCTTGCTTTCAGTGCTAAGCCACCGATCATGCGTGAAAGGCTGCAAGACGGACATCGCCCCGATCTATAAAGACATTCTCGATCGCGCGATTAACGGACCCTTAGCTGCGATCAGAGGCGGCTTATTGTATATGTCACGTGACTACTAACGCGAACCCAGCAGCCGACAACCTACAGACCGGACAATGCAAAGTTGAGACAAGCGACTCGGGACAGGGGCAGGGCTGTTGGCCACTGGTTGCTTTTGCTTGGCCGGTCTGGGGCATCTCAGTCGTCTTATTGTTGGTACACGAGAGCACGAGGTGCCTCTACAGTCTCGATACGGCTGGTTTGGTAGCCTCGTGGCGTTTGCGACGGCAGCTGGTGATGGCCATCCCCATTCTCCCCTTTTCTTTTTGCCCTTCTTTTTTGCCTCCTTTTCTGCTTTTTTTTGCCTTCTTTTCCGCCTTCTTTTTGTTCTATTTCCGCCATTCATTTTGTTATTAACCTAGCCATTCTTCGCGGAGGCTCACGTGTCGTGTTCGGCAAGATCGTATTGTTGTAGCACATCGGCGTTTCACCTCTCTCGTCCTTGATCCTCTTTCGTCGTATCGTATCCTCGTCGGCTATTTTTTTGTTTCCCCGTTTCTCTCATCTGCCCACCTTCTCCCCCTCCCTTCTGCCGGTGGCCTCACCCTCGTCTAGCCTTCATATGCAGGCCCCTTTGTGCTTGATTCCCGACGGCCATATCACAGCCCGATCGCTTCAGCTTTGGCGGGTCGGCATCGATCTGACAATAGGTGGGCCGTCACTCAAAGATAGTCTTTCTCGGTACCTTTGGTTTTTTTTTGGTCCCCTCGTCTGGATCTGCTGTGGACAGCCCTCTTTGTGGTCCCTTGTTTCCCCACAAACAAAGACAACCGGCTGCGCTTTCGCTCCAGATGTCCGTCCTGGATTTGACATTTCTTGGTTGGCCCTGCGTCACACTAACCCAGGTTTGTCCACGATCGTTCAGGCTCGGCAGGCTTGCAACTGTCTGCCTTCCTGTCGATTTCCTGTTCCGGTCAAGCCCGTAAGCTTTTTTTCTACCCATTCATGGCTACGGTACGGGTTCGTAGTTGTCCACGTCGTCGTTCGCCAAGACTTAAACTGTTGGAGTGTACACAACAAGACGTAGGATTGGACGCGAAAGTTAAAAAAATCTCCGTCTGGTGGCCGCAGACAAGGCTCCATAAATAATGGGCGGGCAGCGCGGGCCCGTTTGCCAGAATGCAGATGGGAATGAGCTGTCTGTCACTTCCCGATGCAGGTATGGAAGGAAAGTAAAAGGGTCCAATCGTTGGCGAGGCCGGCGAAAGCGGAAAGTTCTGGAGATGCTGGTGTTGGGTTGGTGATTGCGTCTTCCTTCGTCTACGTCAGCCTCTACCATGACATAAATATAACCAGGACACGTCTTTTGTCGACGGATATCCATTTGGAGAGAAATGTAAACAAAACCCACGATACAAAAGATTTGAACCGCCAGAATAAAAATCAACAGAAACAGAAACAGCATCAGCATCAGCAGCATATAAAAGCACAGACTGCGTTTTTGCGGGTCAGGTATGTTTATTTTCTTAGCTCTTTTTTTATTGAGCCCGCAAAAAAGAATCACACAGAGTGATGGGCAAATCCCTGGCGCGTCATCGACGATCGCCCCTTCGACTGGCCGGCTTCCCGGATCGAGGAACATAATTAGGATCCAAGGTACTTACTTAAAACGAGCCTACAGAATAAACGCGGCCGAGTGTGAGCATCATAGGCGGCGTTTGACGTTTCGATTTCTCAGTCTTTTTCGCCTTTTCCGACTATAACTACCAGTCATAACTGTTCAAGGTTCATGGTCACCAGTTTTCTTTTGGCATAAGAACGCCCAACTGACCTACGACGGCTATGGACGTGCCAATCCCGGTACGCCCACCTTTTAACTAAACTTTCATCATCGAGATCCGACCTGCATTGGGATCACTGGGAGGGGTCTTGGAATGAAAAGAGGGAAGACAACCCGAACAAGGCTCAGAAAGTTGCGAGAACAAAAGAAACACAAGCCGACCAATCCTGGACTTTTTGACATCTTTCTGCCCTCGTTTTTCTTTTCTCTCCCCTTGCAACTACACATGACATCAGGTCGACTTGACGCATCTGGTCTCATACTTACATCGATACCAACCAACCATAGTTCGATCATATTCCAATACTTACATCGACATCGCAACCCGGTTCGACGCCGACGACGACCACAACCACCACAACCACCACCATCGCCACAACCACACAACAGGCAGACACACCCACAGACAACATGGTGACGGCCTTAATGCCCGCGACATTCGATCTCGGGTCGAGCGCCCAAGAGGCCGCTGGTCAAGAATCCGGCGCCGTCTACGATACGAACCTCTTCTTCTTCCCGGGCTTGTATTGTCCGAGCGGCTTTGATCTTATGAAGATTCTGGTACGTCCACAGAAAAGCACAATTTGTGAGCTTCATGTGTTCCCCGGCTCACCGTTCTCAGTATTGCGTTGCAACGCGCCCACATCCCACGATCGATCTCGGCCCCGTTGACGCCTCGTGCCCGATTGTCCTTTGCGATCTTTATCTTCCCGACACGCCTGTCGTCTACGCATCCAACTCGTTTCTCACGCTCACAGGCTACACCCTTGACGAGGTGCTCGGCCGCAACTGCCGCTTCCTGCAGTGGCCCGGCTCCGTCCAAGAGCAGACCGTTCCTCCGACAGCACCGACGGCACCCAGCCCCTACATCCAGCCGCGCGTTCGCCAGATTCTGCACCAGTCCGTCAAGCACAACCGTGAAGTGCAGGTTGAGATCACCAACTTCCGCAAGGACGGCACGCCGTGGGTGAACTTTCTGTCTGTGGTGCCCATCTACTGGGATGATGATGAATACAGCAGGCATGGCCAGAACACCAGTGAAAGCGACCAGAGACGGCAATCACGGCGACACCGCTACTCCGTGGGCTTTGTGTGTGATATAAGTGCCATGGAGTAGAGGGGAGGTGAGGTTTGAGTGTCTTGTCTTTTCTAGCTTGCGTTGTGACATTTTTTGCTTTTTTTTTCGGCTTTCCTCGTCTTGGATTTCTTTTTGGCTTATTTCATTGCTTTTTCTGGTTTTTTTTTTTGCGTTTATTCATCAACTCAGCAGGCACGGGTATATCATTTCACATGAAGTTACGAAAGGAACACGAACAAACACAAGCGCGCAGATAGACGATACCCATCAATCAATTTAATTTTATTATTTGTTAAACATAAGGGGACTAAAACCATATGTGAAAAAAATGTGTGCGCCCTTAGCCGGAAGAGCGCCTCACATTAACCGTCGGCTCATAGACAGCCGTGTTTTCTCTACCCGGCTCAATGCAAGTCGCACACTCCGATGCCGGGTCTATATTCCTTCTCTCTTCACATTCGTTCCATGCATATCACTTGAGTGTCCCTGGATGTTTCTGGGTCTACCGTCTTTTCCTTCTTTTGTCGCTATAGGGGAGGGGGAGGGGGGATTTGGCAAATCTAGATCAATAACGATGCCCGCCTTGATTTCTTCTTTTGGGCCGCACGCTATTGTCAGCCTGTTGATGTAGCCGCAGGTGCGAACTATACCGCCGGACCGAGTCTACTCCCACGATAGAAAAAGGACAAACAGGGCGTGAAAAGAAATTAATATGACAGTAAACGCCCCTCCTCTCCGGTTTCGTCGCCTGCCTCTTATCCGTCCATACCCAAGTGAGTCGCTTTTAGCTGGCGGCGAAGGTCGAGTTGATGGGACCGAACTTGATGTTGGCTGTCGAGGGTTAGCATGGAAAGCAGGCACAGTACTATGATTATTTCGCGCAAGACTTACAGTAAATGACGGTGTCGCTGGCCTGCTTGGACTCGACGTCGGCGGGGACACCGGACGAGGTAGCGCAAGTTCCACGGCCCTTGCCGGGGGTGTTGGCATCGGCATCGGTGGGATAGGTCGAGTCCAGCCACAGCATGTTGGAGTAGTGCTGTTGAGTTTGTTAGCGAGACCCTTTTTTTTGAGACTATTTCCTCACTTTATCCTAAAATGCTACGTACGTCGTCCCACAGAGACATGACAAGAACCATGGGGCGCTGACGGCCTTGGTGAACTGGACGAGACCGCCCTTCTCGCTGAAGTGGTCGTCGTCGCCAAAGGCAGTCTTCTGGGCCTTGCAGAAAGCGGTGTCGATCTGGTTGCCCGAAGTGCCAGCAATGGCCGACTCCGAGTTGGGGATGACCTTGCCGCCCTGGACGTAGAAACGGCGGATCGACTCGAGGTTGCCGTCCGAGCCCTTGATGAACTGGGTCACAACGGTGAACTTGCTCTTTGTGTCGACTGTCATGCCAGGACCATAGAAGTCCTTGACACCCATGCGGTACGAGTTGAAATCGCAACCATCAGGGTCGCAAGTACCGGCATAGCGAGTTTCCGAGTACGTACCACCGCAGCCGTCGCCCTCGCAACGGGTCTGGCCGACGTCCGTGCAGGGTGCGGCGTGTAAGCAGTCGAGATCGAGTTGGCCTCCCAGATGTCCATCTCCGAGCAGCACGAGCCGTAGCCACCGACACCGGCGTTCGGTCATTGGAGGACGGGTTCCAGCTGGCCGAGTTGGCCTCGCCGTTGATGAACTTGAGATCACGGGGGCATTGAGCATCGCAGTAGCCCGTACCGTACTTGGCACCGGCCTTGTTGGTCGGGTACTTGCTCATGCCACCGTCCTCGTCCATGGAGACGAAGTACAGGGCACCGTTGAGACCACAGCCCAGCTTCGAGACATCGACATCGAAGGTGAACTCGTTGCCCAGGAGCGTGAACATCTGGTACTTGCTGGCGCTGGCCATGAGGTAGAAGCGCGAGCCGATGTTGGTAGCGTACTGGCCCTTGGTGACGAAGCCGATGGTCAGGCGTTACCGCTGGTCGAGGCGCCGTAGGTCGCCTTGTAGTCGGCACCTAAAGGGGGTTCATGTCAGATAGACCCAGCGACTTCAGCAAATCCAGCAAAGTCAGCTCAAGTCACAACTCACCATCAAGAGCGCAGTTAGCCAGCGCAGCTCTTGGCGTCCTTGCAGACCGTGGTGTTCCAAGTGTTGCCGGTGTAGCAGTTCGAGTAACCGCCCTTGTCGTGCAGCCAGCGCCAGTTGGCGTCGATGGTGATCTCGCCCTGAACCGTCGTGCACGAGCCGGCGCGTGTGCACTTTTGCCACGACATCTTGGGATGCGTCTCGGTGGTCTGGGTGCCGACCTGCTGGCCCGCGACGAGTGCCAGGAACGTCGAGAGAGCGGCAATGCTGGCGTACATTATGGCTGTTCGTTGCAGATGAGAAGGATATAAAAGAGTGTACTGAACGAAGGCAGCGGGCGTGAAATCAGCGACTGCTCTAATGCGGAATGCGGGGCCCCGGATCTTGGAGATGGAGACGAAGAAAACAAGACAGGAGGGAAGGGCAAGAAATCTCAGGGATGTGACGAGTGCCTTTCTTTATAGAGAAGAGGGTAGATCCAACCGGCTGGGGAAGACCAAGACAATGGCAGAGGGAGTGTGAACAAGGTTTGCTCGGCCGGACTTCCAGGCAAGGCGGCTCTTTGCGGTTGTTCCAGAAGGCATGCCGTTCGAGATCCAAGGACGCTGCAATCGTCGAGAGAGACCTAAATTGGTTGCCCATTTTTGCCAGTCCGCCGTACCTTTGCATTCTGTATGGTCAATGGATGCCTTCTCTTACAACGGTAGTGAGGGCCCGAAAGGCCGCGAGTGCGAACCTGTTGTGGTAGATGAAGTTAGATTGGCGGCTGTCTGTTAAACAGCCTGGACGGTGCATAGCCGGTCACGGGGACCAATATTGCCATCGGATGGGTCGAAATGGGGGAGACATGAATGTGGCAGAGAAAATGAAACCGAGTCAAAGAACACTCGGCCAGAAGCAAGACCCGTCGTGGAGTGCATATTAGGAAACAATCAAATCACCGTCAGGGGCGTAAGCAAAGTCCATTGACGTGCATTGCCTCAGAATCTGGACTTTTATGCTGATATTGGGGGTGGTTCACAAGAGATCTGTATTTCGGAGATATGACGGGAAACAGTCTTATGCTTTTTCAGTTACCGCTTCCTGTTCCTATTTATTCCTGGAAAACTAAGTCCTGGATCCCTATTCGAGTCTCTTTTTTTTAAATCGAAGCCTTTAACCGCTTGGAAGCCGCAGCATTCTCCACTCGGAGATACTACAAAGACAGAGAGAGCAACTCATTTCAAGACATATTGCACTGTTTCCTTTGACGCTTATGGCAAGATTGCATGTGACGATGCACGACTCACAGGCGGCGATGACGATGCCATCTCGAGTCAGACAACTCGGCTACACCGCAGACGAGTAACGTTGGTGCACGCCTTTCAATCTCATTGCGACGACTAACTATTTTCACGAGTGTACGGAGTACCATAGACTCTTTTTCACAAGACCTATGCCAGTGTTGCCAAGCTTGTCTCCCCTCCATCTTCCTTTTTGATTTCATTTTTTACTCCTCTCTTTTCGTCTCCCATTGTCTTTCATCCTGCCCTCTATTTCTTGCGCTCCCATCTACCCCCGTCTTACTCCATAGCACTCGCCAGAGCATTGGTGTTAAAAGTGCGGGCGTGACAGTTGCAAAGGGCAGAAGTGGATCCTTTACTTTTGTGGCATCCAGGCCGTGTTGGGCACCGAATTGCGGGTGTCGAGGGTGTTGAAGTGCGAAAAGTGCAAGGGGAAAATGGAGAGCAACCGACGAAAAGGGGACTACCGAGACAACAAGGAGCCATCTCTATCCACGCTCATGCGTCTATTTCGTCCTGCTTCGGCGAGAAACAGGGTGATATTGGATGTGCTATTTGATTTTAATCTCAAGTTTTGTCGTCTTTCTGTGCGCACTTTGTCGTCGATGAGAACCACTCATAAGGCATCACGGTAAGCAGAGCCGGGTGCGTACTGGATAGCAGGACGCCGGTTAAACGGATCTCACACTCAAAGGTGAACTCAAAGAAAAGCTCGAATAAAAAGAAGAAGGAATGGCGAGGAGAGCGAGCACGATGCGAAGTGAAAATGGGTGCATTGTTGTCATGACTGCCAAACAACGGTGATGATAAGCAGAGAAACTCGAGGAGAGAGAGGAGCCTCGTTCAGTTCTACGACATGGTTTGCAATTAAGAACCTGGGGAGGAGAAGGGAGAAATACCAGGACCTCCAAACAACCTGTCAAGACCAAATAAACTGTTTACAGATGTTTGATTTTTCTCAAATCGCAAGATGAGCCACGACACCCCTTTTGTATCTTTGATCATTATGCACAAATGCCCTGGTCTCTGCGATAGAATAAGAAACACACAGATGAAGTACGAACGGTTTTGGCCCTTTGATGTATAGATCGATGTCTGTACCATTTAGATATCGCGAGAATGATGGCCAGAATAAGTTTATCACGGCCAACCTGCTCTTTCTCGCTTCCCCGCTCACTCACTTCTCGTCTATCTTTCAGTTATCTTTCGGGTTTTTTTTTTCAAAGAGGCAATGTGCTCGGCAGTCGCAAACTCTACTCGAGAAGAAAGGGGGAGCCGGTCAGTTGCGGCCGGCAATGCGGATAAACATAGGCTAGGCCACTGGGAGTGTGAGTTGGGGCTTGCGATATACCGGATTTCATGCTTGTTAATTGCGCCCAAAACGGGCAAACAAATCGGTGAGGGAGCGAGTCACCCGAGGACTCGGCTTAGTTGTCAATTAAGGGACCGAGAAGAAGGTACAAAGTACACAAGGCAGTAATAAAATAAAGGATGCTTCACGAAAAGAAAAGAAGGTAGAAAGAAGATAGGGAAAAGTCGAAATAGTGTGCGTAGGAAATGGCGGAGGTTCGAGGCCCATTTCCTGTTCGAGATATATTAGCCAGACAACCAGAGGCGCCCAGCTTTAGGCAGATGAGCAATGGGGAAACAACGAAGCGAGGGACAGCCGGCAGAAAATAACATAGATGGGACTTTATGAGGTTGATCAAATTTTATAAAGAATAGAAGAAGCGTGAGTGCTAAGAGGTTGAAGACTTTTAAGTGACGACTGACGAAGGAGCTGGTTTGTGGGGTAGCTGAGCGGGATGGGGGCCACCGTGCGTCGGAAAGGTTGTCCGGAGGGCTGTTGGGGCGCTGTGAGAGGTGTCCTTGGTGGAATTTGAGAAGACGATAAAATCAATGTTGATGGAAACGAAAAAAAATACAAGATTGGTTTAAACACGACGGAAAAGGCACTTGAGACGTTCCTGGCCTGAGTATCGACGCCTGACCTGGACCGTCTACAATATTAGACTGTAACAGTCGAGTCGTTTCGACCCGACATGAGCATGGCGAGTCAGTCAATGTTGAATGTTGAAACTGTGAAAATGTTGGGAGATCATGATTGTATTGTGCATGGCTTGGTACGTTCGAGAACTTATCCAAAATATAGATGGCGCTGCAAATGAAAAACGAAAAAAGAAAGCAAAAACCATTTGCGGCTCTATTTCTCCTCTTTGGCCTCCTCCTTCGTCTTTGACGGCACCACATCGTCCCTCTTGAATGTTCCGTCCGGCTGCTGTACGCCAAGGCGCATGACATTCTCCTTGACCCAAAGAAGACGTCCGTCGTCGGCGACTTCCGCAAACAGGTACGTCTCGGCGCCGCGCACCGTCCCGTCCGGCATCTTGGTCGTCGAGCTGTGCCGGTCGGCGCGCTGGTTACCATCAGCCAGAAACTGTGTAATGGTCAGGGATACCGAGTTGGCCGGGAGGTTCTCGCGCAGCCAGGTCATGTGCTTGACAAAGCCAGTGAAGTCCATGGCCTCTTTCTCGGCGGTCAGGGTGAACGAGGGGTGGCAGATGCGTGTCAGGTCGGCCTCGGTTTCTTCCGGCTTGCCAGAGAAGAAGGAATTGAGGGTGGCCTGGAAGGTCTCCTTCTGGTCGGTAAATGTGGCTCTGGTTGCGGCCATGGTGAATATGAAGAAAACGAGATGGCGTAGGCCGGGTGAATGAAAGTCTGGTCTGTGGTAATGTATGAGCCGATGTTGTCATCGTGACATCTAAAATTGCTGTCGTCTAGCTCGCTGTCTAGGACCTTTTATATCGCAAAATGCATCTGCCTAACGCATTAGGCGACAACATTTGAATTCTGTTGCTTGACTGAGAAGTCCATATTCTATTGTTCTCGGGGCGGCCGTCGTCCAATGTTTGGCGATAATTTCGGTGCCTGATTGCGTGATCGGCAGCGTTGGTTACTGGAATTGGGAGCTACGAGTATGATCGCACAGGATCGCCTGCGAAAGTCGCACAAAATTGCAGCAGTCAGCACTAGATCCTATTCATTCGTATCAGGCGAAGTAACAATGTCACATAACAACCGCGAGAAAATGATGAGAACAGGCATGAATTTGTTGCAAACTGAGATAACAGGTATGTGTTGGAAACATCAAGGCAAGCCAAGAACGAGTACCCAGAAGGGAAAAGTTAGCCAAAAAAAGTAACCTTTGGCCCTCTTCAGCTCATACTCAGCCTTGTTGACCGCCGCCGGCCGGTATTCGCTGCAGACGTCTCTTTGGCGACTGGCTTTGCTGTCGGTTTAGTGATAGCCTTTGGTTCTGCTTGGCTGCTTTCCTTGCCGGTGCAGACTCTGTATTGGTCTTCTTGCTGGCGGCGGCCCTTTTCGGTATGGACTTGAGTGGCAACTTCTCATCCTCACTCTCGTTATCTTCGTCGACCTCCTCTTTGACAGCGCCCCGTTTGCGCTTCTGTCCCGTCTCCTTCTTCTCGGCGGCTGCAGCCTTCTTGGCGGGCTCTTTCTTTGTAGCCGTTGCCTTCTTGGGCTTCTCTTCTTTCACCACCAGCGGTTCCTCCTTGATTCCCGGGGCCACATTGCCACTCTTCTTTTGCAGACCGGGCGCGAAGCAGCTCGTGCGGCCGCCGACGGTCAGGAAAGCCAACTTCTCGCCACTTGGCAGCTGGGCCACCGAACCTTTGCTGCCCTTGCCCCACCGGTGCTGGAAGAGCCAGTCTTCCGGGAACTTGTCCGAGTCACCCAGCAGGTCGACGGCCGTTTGGCATACGTACCGGATCGACTTGTAAAGGGCCTTCATCTGTGCATCGCTGAATTCGTCGCAGTACTGCTCCGGGTGCAGGCGCGCGTTGAACAGGACCTCGTCGCCCACCCAGTTGCCGATGCCACTAATAAACGCCTGGTCGAGCAGCAGCGCCTTGATGGGCACATGACGCTTATGCAGTGTCGACAAGAAGTATGCCTCAGTGAAGGTCGTGTTGGCATCAACAACAGGGTCGGGGCCGTTCTCGACAAGAAGTATTTCCGAATGGAAGCGCCGGGCAGTCGACAAGGCGGACACGGCCAAAGCGGCGCGGGTCTGTATAGGCCACTTCGATCTTGGGCTTGGAGTCGGTCTCGAACTGGAACTTCCAGTACTTGGGCGGCCATGCGTCGGCCTCTTCCGGCTTGAGCTTGTTGTAGTAGTTTGTGTAGCCGGTGCGCATGCCGCGGATGTGCATCCAGCCTGTCATGCCAAAGTGCATCACCGGATGTGGCGCGCTGTCCAGGACGAGCCAAAGTACTTTCCCTGGCTGCCTGCGCCGACCACTTTTTTGCCTGTGAGGGCATCGGCCACGGTGTCGCCCGTGGTACCGACCTTGCCAAAGACGTTGGCGTCGTCGATTGCCTTCGCGACTTTGATGCGCTTGCCGACCAGATGGGTCTTTAGGAAATGCACGATGCGTGCGGCTGTGAGGCTTAATACAAGGCTTTCTTTGGTAAGGGTATTAAATTCTTTCGAATCAATAACGGCTCACCTTCTGCGATTTCAGGCATGCTAGGCAGTATTCGTATCAAAATGGAGTCATTAAAGTGGGTGCATCGAGTTATAACGACGAAAAGAGAGGTACTGATGGGACTAAAGGCCAAAACAATTGCAAAATGCTAGAAATAAAGGTCTCCTGAATCGTTGCTCTGGATGTGACTCCTGACGGAGAATTTCGACACGCCAGTCGCGATGGCTGCCAAAACTGGGAAGCGAAACCGACGCGCAGTCCCGTGACCCTGTCTAATGGTGTTCACGTGCTTAGTCACATGTACCCCAGCCAGTCGCATATTCTTCCAGCACTCACCGCCCTTGATCCAGTTCCCACTCTTCTGCCCACGACAAAAGCTCCAGCTTTGAAATTTTTTTACCATTTCCCTTCCCTTTCTTCTCTCCTCTCCTTCGATACTGTCTCAAGCATTCCGCAGCCACGACGATTGCGTTGCGCTGCAACCACCACAATGCCTCTTCGATGAGGATGCGACAAAGAGTAAGTTGTTCCTCGACTGTGATCTTTACAACATGCACTGCTTCCGCCATCTCCTGATGACACTCAACAAACCGCATACAAACTAGAGTCTTTGACCTTAAGGAATGAAACTGCTTTTGTCACGTCAGTCTGAAAAACCTCTTGTACAGCGGAAGCAGCTACTTTGCATTACCGGACCATCACCTATTGTTTTCTGTCGCACAATAGTTGCTAACTGGCCAAGAATAGGACGCAGGTGTCGTTGTCGCGATAGGCTTCGGTTGTCGAATGGGTGGTCGGTTCCAGGGTCGAGGAAGAGAAAATGTCTTTCGCGTAGTCGAGTCCTTTTCTCTCCTCTTCCCTCTCCTCGCAAATGGTACGACCAGGCTCTGCCTCCCATCCCCCCCTTTTCCCTTCTCCCTTGCACTTTATGATGATCTTCTTTTTGCTTCGGCAAGTTGGAATTACCGACTGAGTAGCCTCCTTGGCTCCTGAGGAAAACAATTGGCTGTTTCTGATTGTGCATTATTCATTTTTCTTTTGTTCCTGCTGTTTCATACACAAACACGCATAACGAGATTTTGTTTCTAACAATGGAATAGTAAATGAAGCCAAAAAGGTACGAACACAGCGTCTTGTCCAAAGCCCTCCTCACCCCTCCGCGGCATACTCTTTATGATGAAACGGCACTGGGCTCCGACTCAAGTATGAGCTAGATATGCCACTTTTGCGACAGGCCTAGAAAACCTCGTCCACTGATCCGAGTCCATTGCAAACTGTGGCAATGGGCTGATTGCCGCGGCGGGAGGGAGACAAAGTGGCCAGCCTTCCATCACGTTCACGACGACTAATGTCTTGTCAGTCGGTGGAGATTATGAACACGCAGTGACAACTCTTGTTCTTGGACAGCAACGACAAGGTAAGCTCTACATCGTCGGCACGACGCCATTGCACCACACAAAGCACACACAACCCTTTTCCAATATGATGATTTTTTAGATGACGAGTCTTATCCGCGTTAGCGATGCAGACAACATAAAATATAATTCCATTCATGCATTCCTGATTTTGGATCCCTTTCATTTCTTTCTTTGGCTTTATTATGGCTCAAGCTGAACGCAAGCTAATTCACTACAGCGTCGTTTATTGTTCGGTCACAATACTATCTCATGGCTGCCAGTCCGAGGCCACTTGTAGTATGGTATGTACAGTACTCCTCACCGTCGATAAACACGAGCCCTTCATACCCACAACAACAGCCCTGCCTTCCCAATGATGATCTGACTTTACCAAATGACAAGCATATGTCAGAGCCTAACGGCGCAGATGAGAACTGTCCTGTCTGAGTTGGCTATTGCTGTTTCCCTTGTTCCACCATCTTGACGCATATTGGGCTGTACTGTGTTTCTAACAGTCTTAGTGATCTTGGGTACTTCATCTCGTCCAACTCGTGGCAGCACTGCTGCCTTTTTTTCACGCCATCACGTTGCGTAAGTCACATCTGCTTTGCCTGCATTTCGCCTCTACACACAAAAACACGATAACGCACCACACCCTTGCTTTGATGATGATCATAAATATATATCACGACGGTCTACATAGCTATATGCCTTGATGATAATTGCCTGTGACAAGGCACGATACCTGATACGAAGCAAATCTTTTTTTCACTTTTTATGGGCGAACACTTTTTGCCAAGGAGCTTTTGCTAACAAGTTCTCCAGGTCTTTTTTTCAGATTCATAATCAAGCAACTTGGCTCAGGTAAGTCACGTAGGCGTTTTTGAACGTAATCGGAGTCTTCTTGGATGCTTTTTTTTTATCTTGGATACTATCTATAATATAATCTTTTTGAATATCACTTTGTCTGTCGTGTTGAATCTTGGTGTTGGTCATTAAACAAACTCAGCGATGTGACGATGATCTGCCGAATCCGCATTCTGAGGCCGAAGTTAATGTGACTCAATTGCCGGCGACAGGGCCATGCGACCTTTTGTCTGCTTGCACCCTTTTATTTTATTCTTCTTCCTTATTGTCTTTAGTACTTTGATTTATGTCGGTTCTTGTTTTGTTTTGATTTGTTTGGTTCAATTCGATTTTCTTCGGTTTTTACATCTTATATTCCATATTTTGTAATTTCGAATTCTGGTATATACGATGTCAGCCTTAACCATGCTTATTTGGTATGAAGAAGGCTACAATAAGAAACTAACACTCAATATTCAAGCAGACCTCTCGAGCCGAATCTCAGAACCAGCGTTCGCTGTTTGCTCGCTATTACAAACACAACATCGGTCTGTCCATCTCGCACTGCTGCCGCAAATTGGGCACTTGAAAGGAGGACTGCCGCCACCGTCTGACGTTCTGCCGAAGCGGGGCGGCGCCATTCCACGATCAGCTAGTGCAAGGCTCAAAGCAGTGTTGTTGGTTCACTGTGTGGCTGCATGGTTTTAAAGCTGCCTATTTGTACAGGGAACGACAGGGGGGTTGTTGACGAATCGACTTTGAACGATCGTCGGTCGTTTTCGACTGTCTATCTCCCTTTTTTTTGGTTCATTTTCCTCTGCAGTAAATCGGTCTTCTATCGCTTTCGTTCTCCAATCGCTCCATCTTCCCTCCCCAGGCACTGTTTTGCCTGGGACGGACATCGCGAATCTCCTTTTTCCAGTTGTTTGGCCGAGCCTCACACTCACGTTCACCTGCGGACACATTCTAACTTGGACGGCAACACTTTCCCACCCTCTCATCATGTCGGACAATGGCCGCTCGCCCACCGACATCATCACGTATGTCGGTGTACCGCTGGCTGTGCTGGGTGTGCTGCCCATCATGTACAACACGTTTCTCACGCTCGTCAACGCATCCAAGATCAAGCGCATGCTCCGCCACAGCCGACTGACCGCACTCACCCGAAGCGATGTGGTCAACCGCATCATTGAGATCGAGCTACCACGATACGCGGTCACGCCCTGGGACCGCTTCCAGCATCGTCAAGAGTACTGGACGCTGTCGCGGAATCCCAGCTCGATCCCGGGCGGCTCTTGGACGACGTTCAACTGGAAGACCAACGCGATCGGGTTCAAAACGCAGCGCGTCGAGTACGCCGACCAGCTCCGTCAGCCGCAGGTGGACATTAACTTTGACGAGCTCATCTCGTACCTGCTGGACCTGGGCGCCGTTCCCGACCCGCACGGCTGGCGCTTGCTGCGCTCGACTGGCCTCTGGACGCCCGTGGGCTGTGCGCTTATGAAGTCACCCGACGGCCACCACAACGCGCTGACGCTGGCACCGCTCGACGACTCGGACGGCAATCTATCGCTCAGTGTCACATGGGAGCCGTCGTGGATCAGACGCAGCTTCTCGGATCTGCCGCCGTACTGGGTCAGCTTGCCTGCACCGCCGCCCGAGTTCAAGGAAGAAAAGATGCCGGCAGCAGCAGCAGCAGCAGCAGAAGCAGCAGCAGCAGAGAGCAAGGAGGCAACCGACAAAACAACGCCGAGGCCAGCAATGAGACGGCCGGTGCCGCTTCCTCATCAACGTTCTCCCGATCGACCACAGCCAACGCCAAAGTCAGCCAGCGGAACTCGCTTGACTCGGCCGCGCGCGCTGCTGCTGTCGCCTCCACAACGCCCATTACCTGCCAGATTTCTGTGGACGGCATCATCACGGCGCTGACGGAAGAGAAGCGCCGCGCTGGCGGTATTGCCCGCAACAACACTATGGGCGGTGCGACGGCGCCGGGGGGCCAGCGGGCACCAGCTTCCCCCTGACAAGCACAGTCAACCTCGACAGCCTGTACATTGAACACATCCGCGTGCGTCGGGCCTGAGTGACGGTGTGTGGTTTGCAAGCGCTGCAACGGCCTACGGCACCAGCAGCCAGACCATCCTGTGGAACTACCGGATTCCCGAGGAGATTCTGGCATTCGCGTGCCGCGAGACTGTGCCCTGCGGCGTGCTTGTGCTGCTGGGCGCCGCCGACGAGAGCGAGACGCCCGAGTGGGCCACAAGCTACCAGTCGGACAGCATGTACAGCCACAATCTGTTTGTGAAGCGCACGAACGAGCAGCGCTTTGCCGAGCAGGCCGAGATGCGCCTGCCACCTCACCAGCGCGAGGCGGCAGCACGCGACCGTCGGGCCCGCGAGAATATGCAGCGCATCGAGGATATGCGGGAGAACGCACGGCGGAACCAGGAGCGGCACGAGCAGCGCGAGATGGAGGCTCTGCACAGCGCCAAGTGGGATACGAAGCTGGTGGCAGAGCACGCTCTGCGTTGGCTGCTGCGGGAGAAGAAGCGGCGCGCGGGCGAGCAGGTGGGTGGCAGCGGCGAGCCCACCGACCCGCAGCAGACGGCGGACACGGACATGAAGGAGATGGCTGGCCACATCCTGCACCGCATGGTGCGTGATGGTGAGTTCTCGGCAAAGCTGTGCCGCATGCTGGACCGCTGGAAGTCCTGGGCCGACCTGGGCGGCATGAAGAAGGCGGATGTGCAGGCGCTGCGCTCTGATATGGAGACGTTTGTCTATGCGACGCTGCTCGTCTCCTTGATCAAGGACTCAACATCGCTGTGGATGGCACGCTGTCTGTGGACCTTCAGGAGTGTATGCGCATGTGGCGTAAGGTGCGTTTGGGGTAGAGGTGGCTGTTTTCATCTATCATTGTCTTTACTCTTGCATACCCTTTTCTTTGTATTCTAGCATATACAGCATATGTAGCGGATAGCGGACGGCCGCCATTTTTATTTTATGTCTGATTTTTTATATCACTTGTTTCTTAGAAATCGTAGAATGGCCGTATTGCCCAGCAGCCCGCTTTTCGGATGCTCCCGTGTTGAAAACCGTTTGCTTCACATCCTATCCTACAGCCGCCTCCATCTCATCAGCACCCGATCTACACCTTGTAGAAGCAAAACGCCACGTAGAATCCCGCAGCCTCCATCTCCTCCTTGCTCACCAGCAGCTCGCCCGTGTCCCGGTCACGCACACCCATGCGCTCGCTCAGCGGGCCCAGCGTGCGGTCGTCCTTCTCGGACTCCCAGACCTCGGGAAGGTCTTGTGGTACTGCAGCTCCAGATTGTAGTCTTCAGCCAGCGCACGGAATGCGTGCCACGGCACTACGTACTCGGGACCTCCTCGACGGCCTCGTTCAGGAAGAAACTGTACTTCCAGCCAAAGGGTGGGCGGAACGTGCCATCGGCAGGCGTGTCGCCCGGGAAGCGGACGCGGTAGATGCTATTGCCCACTCGGCTGTCGGCTTGGGCGTCTCAGGCTGGATCTCGCCGTCCTCGCCGTCCTCGCCGTCCTCTGCCTTGCTGTCTTTGGCCTCGCCGCCCTCGGTTTCTGCCGCAGGTGGCGCAGCCGCAGCCGCAGCCGCATCCTCGTCGGCCTTTTTCTTCTCGGCCTTTTTCTTCTCGGCCTGCCTGTTGTGGAAACGCTCGACCTGCTCGCCCAGAACGTCCGAGTTCGGAATGCAGCCAATGAAGCGGCCGCCCTTCTTCAGCGCCGACGCCACGTTCTTCAGCATAATCCGCGCCTTCTGCTCCGTCTCGAACGCGTAGTGCATGCAGAACATCATGCTGACCACGTCAAAGCCCCGGCGCGACATGGGGTTCTGGTCAAATCCCACCTCTTGGATGATGTTGATGTCACCAATGCTCTCGCCGAAGCAGTCTTTGACAATAAACCGACCGTCAAACACCCGCGGCGGGCCCCGATTGTGGTAGCCGCCACGGCCACCACGGCCGCCGCCACCGCCCCGCGTCGACATCTCTCGGTACCGGTCGCGCGCCTGGTTGATGCTGACATCGGCTGGGTCAAGACCAACGTACAGTGCCACTTTTTGCGGCGCCTGGTTCCACTTGCCAAGATCACCGCCCTTGCCACAGCCAATGTCCAGCACCAGCAGCTCGTGCTGCGCCGCACCGCCAATGCCATTGCGTGTGCGCTCCTCAAACTCCTCGTCGGGCGCGAACTTTTGAATGATGCAGCTCTTGATCCAGTTGTTCATGGAACGAAGGCCCTTGATGGTACTGGCCGTCTTGCGCCACTCGCGGCCGCGTTCCGGAACTGCATTGTAATGCGACCGCACCACATCGTCAATCATGGCACGCTGCTGCTGCCGCTCGAACTCCTCCTTTATCTGGCGCTCGCGCTCAAGGGCCCGCTGGCGGATGGCCTCACGTTCCGTATCCGTGATGCGTGCTCGCTGGCCTGGTCGCTTTGGTTTGCGGGGTTGTTCAGCGCCGCCGCCGCCGCCGCCGCCGCCGCCGCCACCACCACCACCACCGCCTGGCGACCGCGAACGGGCACGTCTCTTGGCAGGCTCAAGGGCCCTTGCGTCAAATGGCTGAGGTAGCTCGTCGTTTGCCCGGCGGTCGTAGTCGTCGCGACCACGGTCACGGTCACGGTAGTCTCTGTTGTCTCTGCTGTCTCTGCTGTCTCGGTTGTCTCGGTTGCCTCGGTTGTCGCGGCCGTCGCGGTCTTCTTCGTTGCGTCGTGAAGCGTACGACTGAAGTCTGCGCTTCGACTGGTGTTCTTCCGACGGTCATTCCGGCGGTCATCTCTGCGGTCATCTCTGCGGTCGTCTCTGCGGTCGTCTCTGCGGTCATCTCTGCGGTCGTCTCTGTGGTCACGACGGTCAAGCTGGCCAGGAGACTGCGAGCGACGGCGCTTGTTCGAGCTGTCCTGGTGTCTGCCTGCGTCACCATGGCCGCGCCGATCGGGTTCGTAGCTATCGGCCATGTCGGTTATGACTATAGAGAAGAGGAGAAAGGTTGAAAGGGGAGAGATAGAGGGAGAGGAAGGGGCCGACAGAGGGGGGGGGGGAAGAGGAAGAGGAAGTCTTAAAAAAACAGAGAAAAAAGAAGAAAAAAATAAGGTGACGCCTGTCAAAGGTCGGTCATCCGGTGCGTCGTTGGTGTGAAATTATATAGTAATTCGCCTGAGAATAACCGGTACAACTGTTATCAGATCGAGACCAAGTCGGAAAGTCCTAGCGAAATGTTGATTTTCGGTTTTTTTTGTGTAGCGTTTGAGGTTCTAATAAATGTAGCTCTCCATGCACAGACGATGTTTTGCAGGAGCATTTCCGCGCCTACCTGGCTGAATGGAGCTTGACTGCTTACATAACTAGCGCTGCCCGACAAGTGATTTCGCCTGTATTTTGGGCAGGTGCCTGTGTGCCCGCCATTGCTGGCTCCTGCCTCGCTCTGGAACGCGTGCCTTGTCTGCCGCCTAGCACCTCTTGCCCCAATTGCCAATCCAACCAGTTGTGTCTCCAGCCGCCTTTCTGTCCCTCCCAAAAGCTTCAACAGAGCTTGGTGCTGCATATTTACACACGCCACACCTTACCACAGCACAACAAACCCCCTGACGCATTTTGCAAAAAGCGACAACCGCGGCGTATCAATCATCGAGCATCGTATTGCATTGAACCGCAACTGCATCCCGTTTTCCCCTCGGCGACCACGGCATAGCTCCCCCTCGCCACTTTGCTCAACAAACGACATCACAACCATTACCACATCCGCATCACCAGCTTCCTCGCCGTCATCATGGGCTCCGACCCGCAATACACAAAGTGGCCGCTTCTGCCGCTGGCCCAGCAGGTCTTCGCCCTGACCAACCCGTATGCCGGCCGCACCGCCCAGCAGGCCGCCGCCAAGGCCGTCCAGGAAGCCATCAGCGAGCACAAGATGGCACCGCTCTACCGGTACCTCGCACATCCTGTTGAGGGCGTTCTCAACGGCGTCGGTGAATCCTCTTCGACCTCATCCAAGCCGACATCTTCCTCCGGCACCACCGCCCCGCACATCCCGCCTGGCAAGCCGCTGAGTCGCAAGTCGAGCGCCGTCGGCATGATTGCCAACAAGAACCCCACGGCCACGGCTGCCCTCGCCTGGGACGAGTCTCTGTACCAGTCGCTGCAAAAGGCCAACGAGGAGGAGCTTGCCGGTCTGCAGACCGAGGAGGACGAGGCCGTCGAGCAGGCGGGCGAGACGGAGATTCAGGCCGTCCGCGGCAAGCGTGCCGAGTTCTGGGCACGTGTCGGCGACAAGGACAAGGCGCTGGCCGCGTACGAGGCCATCTTTGAGAACACGGGCATCCTGGGTGCCAAGATTGATGTCGTTCTGGCCATGGTGCGTCTCGGCCTCTTCTTTGGCGACAAGTTTTTGGTCAAGCGCCTGATTGAGCGCGCCACCGCGCTTGTCGACGCCGGTGGTGACTGGGACCGTCGCAACCGTCTCAAGGCCTACGAAGGCCTGTCCCTGCTGACGGTGCGCTCCTACAACCTGGCCGCCCCGCTGCTGCTCGACAGCTTGTCGACGTTTACGAGCTACGAGCTGTGCACCTACAGCCAGCTGGTGGTGTATGCGGTGCTGGCCGGCTCTGTCAGCCTCAAGCGTGTGGACTTCAAGGCCAAGGTCGTCGATGCCCCCGAGATCAAGGCCATTCTGGGCGACGGCGAGGACAAGTTGCTGGCCCTGTCGGGCGTCATTTCGGCAGGCCCTGGTACCGATGCAGATGCTGCGGCTCCAGCGGCTTCAGCGGCGGCGGCGGCAGCAGCAGCGAGCGGCAGTGCCTCTGGCTCCGCTGGCCCATCCAAGGGCGTTGTCAACCTGACGACTCTGGGCACGGGCCTGGAGCAGCCCGAGGCCGAGATGTCGGTCGACTTCTCGCCCCTGGCCCAGCTGGTGGCGAGCCTCTACACGGGCCGTTACAAGCAGTTCTTCCAGGCTCTGGCACAGGTCGAGGAGCAGTTCCTCAACCAGGACCGTTACCTGCACGAGCACAAGAGCTGGTTTATCCGCGAGATGCGCCTGCGTGCGTACCAGCAGCTGCTGCAGTCGTACCGTGTTGTCGGCCTCGACAGCATGGCCCAGGACTTTGGCGTCACGGTCGACTTTCTGGACCGCGACCTGGCCAAGTTCATTGCTGCCGGCCGCATTCCCTGCACGATCGACCGTGTGTCGGCAAGGGCGTCATTGAGACGAACCGGCCGGACGACAAGAACAAGCAGTACCAGGACGTTGTGCGGCAGGGCGACCAGCTGATTACGAAGCTGCAAAAGTACGGCCAGGCCGTGCGGCTGCGGGGAAGCGAGCGGGCATAAACGTGAGCCTGAAAGGGGAACATGGAGGGAATGAGCGATTGAGGCAATGGGGAAGTGTTGGGTGATGAACTGTCGACGGACTGTCTGTATTCATCGTTCCGGGGAGTGTTTGGTCTTTCAGGCAGTTTTTGAGACGGGTCTTGTTTTTATTGCATTGATAAACTTGAAAATAAGGTACATTTGAAACATTTGAGACAAACAGGATCGTTCCACATGACACGAGCATTTCACTATTGCATGACTCTGTTGCACAAATGCGTATTTGTAGACCAACTAACCAATTGCCATTCATACTATGCCTGGGAAGAACTCAAAGGATAACCATAACCAATCGTGAGCGAGTTGCGATGCTGATTCAGCAAGGATATCCTCGCCGTTGTATCCCAACGCTGCCAGGGAATATCAAAAACGAAAATGCAAACAGCAAGTCTTCACTTCCCTCCTTTTAGCTCTCTTGTCAGCTTCTCCTCCCCTCTATCTGTACGTGTCCATAAACTCCTTGTGAAACTTGATGATGCTGCCCACCCAGTCGGTGCCGGGCGCCAGGAACGTCGTCCGGAAGTGCAGCGTGTTGGGCTTCTGGCCGAAGCCGCTGCCAGGAACAACGCACACACCGGTGGCCTCGAGCATCTTGAGGCAGTAGAACTCGTCGGTCGGCCGGCCCTCAGCAGCGGCGGCGGCAGCAGCCTTCTCCGAGAGCGTAATCGTCGGGAACAGGTACATGCTGCCCTGCGGCTCGCCGCACTCGACTCCCTCCATCTGGTCAAAGGCCTTGTGCAGGGCGACGGCACGCTCGCGCAGGCCGTCGTAAATGCCGTTGTACTCCTTGTCGTACAGCTCGTAGCTGGGCTCACCGGGCTTGGGTGGATTCACCATCAGCTCGACCAGGCACTGGCCGACAACGGGCGCGCACAACATGATGCTGACAAACTTGTAGATCTCGGCCTGCACCTTGGGGTCAAAGCCGACGAGCTCAAAGTAGCCACCGCGATGGCCACACTCGCCGACCATACCCTTGGAGACCGAGTGCAGCGACGCCAGCTCAATGTTGTCGTACTTGCCGGGGTTCTCCGCCTGCAGACGGCGCAGCGCACCCTTGAAAGAGTGGAACTTGCCGACAAACACGTTGGTCTGGTAGACCTCGTCTGCGATGATGACGAGACGCTCCTCGCGCGCCAGCTCAATGACCGCCTCGACATCCTCCTCCGTCAGCGACGCACCCGTGGGGTTGCCGGGGTTGATGACGACAATGCAGCGGACGTCGATATCGTTCTTGCGGGCATCCGCTAGTGATGTGCGGAGCGCGCCCATATCGGTGGCCCAATTGTGCGCCTCTTCCAGGTAGTAGGGAACGCATTGCGCGTTCAGCAGCGACAGCGACGCAGTGTAAAGAGGATATTGTGGGATCGGGACGAGCACGCCAGACGACGGGCCCGCGCAAATGACGTTCAGAAGAGTGTTGACACCGGACGAGGCACCCGCCGACATGTAAATGTCCGCATGGCTCGCAGGGTAGCCGTCACGGCGTTCCAGAAATTCGGCAATGCTCTGGCGGATCGCAGGTGCGCCATTGCTCGCGCTGTAGGCACCGACCGAGCCGACCTTCTCCAGTAGCCACTTGGCGCGTGCAATCACGTCCGTCTTGTAACCGAGAGAGTTGATTAGCACATCTTCGTGTTCCAGCAGAAGTGGGTTCTCAACCAGACTCAGGACCTGGCGGAAGAATGTGATGGGCTTTTGGTCGAGCTGCTGCGGGTTGCCGATGTTGGCGGAAATGATGTGCTTGAAGGGGAGGGTAAAGTCGTTCTTGGCGAGGTGAGCACGGTACTCTTCAGAGCGCACGGCAAGCTCGCCTCTCACGGCGTAACGGGCGGCCTTGACGTTGGGATTGATGTTGTCGTAATGTAAACGCCGTTGCGATGAGGCAGACATGGTGGCGGTAGGAGGCGAGGAAAAGGATCTGCTGTGGAGAAGAGAAGAAGGAACTGCGGAAGTCTTGGACGTGGTGGCGGCGAAGAGAAGCGGCAACGAATGGCGAGAACTGCGTGGGATGCGGTGCGTTGAAGAAGTCGGAGACGGGACGGCAGCGAAGACGGAAGAGTCGTAGGAAAAAGACGGAATCGCGGTTGCAAGCGCTGGAGGAGTCACAGTTGCTGGCGGGGTCGGCGTCGGGTTAGGCTGCGATAGAGGGGAAGCTAGGCGTGCGGAAAGCTGCGCTGGGGCGACAAAAACAAAGAATTAGGGAGCTGTGCCCGACGGAAGCGAAGGGGGAAGGATTGCCGAAACAGGTAAGAAACTAACACCAGGCTAGAGGGGCGCGCTGTAACGTGAGTGGTGTGGGGAGAGAGAACTGGAGCTTGGGGAATGGAGTGGACGGAAGAGCTCCAAGCCGGATGGGACAAAACTCTCAAGATGAAGAAGTGAGAGGATCAAAACACTATTTATAAGGAGATGTAGAGAAGAACCATTCATGAGAAGATGTAGAGAAGAAGGAAGATTGGGAAACAGAGGGTTCGTTGTCAGGAAGGTGCGAACAAGACGTGCCGTTTTTATATGTGGCCAGCAGCCAGGGAAGGGAAGGAGTGATGCTGCCAACCCATGTGAGGCAATTAGAGGCGAGTCGCGGGGTGAAGGAGGCAGAAGATGGTACTTTGTCAAAAGCGCAACAAGTCAGATGGAGAGGCGTCACGCGGCATGGTTTGTGGTGCTGTTTGCACCTGCCTTGCCATCCATGGTCCGACTGCGTTTGCCATGGCATGGTCTTGCCGATTCGAGCCACTGGGCGCGACGAGGAGGCCTGGCGGATCGTACCTCCTTGCGCTTGTAAGATACCTTGCGCTGGTGACTCCCAACTGTATTTTACTTGTTTCTGGTATAGTATGGGGGCATGGGAAGTAAGAGAAGGAGCGAGTCAGTTGTTCACTGCTATCTTTATCTCCCCAAGATTAACAGCGCCTCTCGCGCTTATGGTTGCGCCTTCCCTACTGGTGAGTTATTCCCTCGTCTTTCCACTTGGAGCCAGAGAGATAAAGGCGCTGGTGCTGGAGGGAAGGTGCGAGCCAAAAGGAAAGAAAGATGAGTGTCCGAAACCGGCACCTCCAGCCTATGGAAAGGACGCAAAGCCGCGATAAACGGTGATGGATATGCAGGAGGCCAGGAGATGAGAGAAATATACGCCCGTATGCGCAGCGGAGAGGAGGTATATACGACAAAATGTCGCATAGGAAAAAAACACTCGTATTTACAGCAGTGATGAGATAGGTAGGTGCAGGCAGAGCAGGCAGAGTGAGGCTTGCAGCCTTGGCACTCAAAGGTGTTCAGACGGATTCAATAAATGAAAGACCAAGCAAAGAAAGGCAAAGAAAGGCAAAAAAGGCACAGACGAACAAACTCACCTGACGAGAAGCAGACCAGAAGTGGGTCGACCTCGGGCGCTCGTGGGGGCAAAGGTGTTCCTGCCCTGGAGGCGGTCACCATACGAGTCATTGCAGTCGCGGCTGTTGCCAATCGACGTGCCTGGATGGCTCTGTTCTGGACAGGGACAGGGCCCAGCGCGCTGGGCGCCCTGTAACAAACGGCAGAAAGCATGGTGGAGTGGCGACAATGAGCGACGCTGCTGTGGGAGAAAGGTGCGATGTGCGGGCGACGGAATGAGATAGAGAGAGGACGGAAGGCTCACGATGTTGATTTTTGCTCAACGTTCTTTTTCTATTTTTTTTTGTGCTCTCACACACTGCGCGGGAATCGCTATTTATAATATTACCAAACCGCCAGCGACTATTCGCTGACCGCTTCAAGATAGCACAGAAACGACGCTGAAATAAACGGAGAATAAAATTTATAGGTGGAAATATGTGTGAGCTTTGAGAAAACGGACCTCCGCTACCGCCTAGCAACATACGCATATAAGAAGGAGGAGAAGGAGCTCGGAACGCGGGGAACGTAAACCAGGAAGAGGCGAGAAGAGCGCGAGAAAAGAACTGGCAAAAGATGAAGGACCAAAATGATAGGATGCTGTGTGACAGTGTGAGTGAGAAATACAAAGTAGCCCCCGACTCGTCAGGCTGTGCCTGCCAACGGCGCTCGATTACAGCGTAAACAGCCTGTGCTCCGGAAAGAAGGTGAGTGGCTCCAGTGGTTGGTGGGAGGCTGGCACGCGATAAGATAAGAGCTGTACCCTGTTTTTTTCGGGTGGTCAACTTGAGCCTCTTTTATTGGACAGGGACTCGCCCGTAGGATCCACTTTACCGTTCGACGTTGCCCGAAGGTTTGGCGCAAAAGCTTTTCGTGAATGGCTTCACTTTCGCTTGCCGTCCGCTCCATCCACAGCACACATCGAACCTACGAGAGGACCAATTCGCAAACATGGCAAAGAAAGGTACGCCTAGTCCAGCCTCTGTTTCTCTTCGGGTTGACCGCGCAGCCAGTGCTAACCCCTCACAGCAAGGTCACGCGTTATTTCGGTGCGCGTTTTGTCGATGGCCATGACCGGCTTCTTCTACACGTTCACTCGGCCCCGCACAGCGACGCCGCTCAGCTTCCTCAAATACGATCCCATCGGTGAGTAGAGTCTCGGTTTTTGAGGGCGACACATCTGTGTGAACACAAACACTAACATCTCCGCTCATCCAGTCCGCAGAAAGGTTCTCTTCCTTGAAAAGAAGAGAGGCAACAAATAGACTGCAATCGGCCAACGACGACACAAGAAAGAAAGAGAAAAACCAAAAACAACTGTTGGAATAGAATGAACGATACGGGAAACGACTCCACGCCGGGACACGTATAGTCGTTTTGCTCCCCGACAGCATCTTGTACAAAACTGCATATATGCTACGACGTATATCACCTGGCGTTTGGGAAATTGGGATCATTATGGACACACCTTGTCGAATATACACCATTCATTGATAAACTGAACATAAAATCTACACATATCAATATACGTGCATTACTTCTGCAGTCGACCCGTCCACCTCACGAGTCTTCGATCTTGATAAGCAACGGTGGGGAGGTGACCATCAAGTTCAGGATGGGCTCTTTCTCGTCCGGGATCATAAGGACCGGGGCGTCTCTCTGGTCCCCCCTCTGGAAGTGCACAGAAGTGTCGGTATGCTGCTTCTCTGAACTTGATTTCGTCCCGTCATCCGCTATGGTAGCTAGCCGTTTTCTCTTGGCGAGCCGCGTTGCCCTCGTGCTCGTCGGGCTGACTGGGTTGCGCAGAGCCGCCTTGTTTGCAGCAGATGACCTCGTCTCTCGCCGGGGCCTCTTTGGTACTGGGCTCGAAGCCACCGGAGAGCTCGACTTCCCCCGGCCGCTCTTCGGGTCGAGGGTCATATTGATGACCCGATCTTTGAGCACTGGCGGCGGTTTCATGCCAGAGCTTTGCTCTGCAGGCCCGTATGCCGGCGTCTTCAACGAGTCCAGGCCCACGCCCAGCAAATCCGCCTGCATTGTGCTACTCCACATTTTGGCAGCACTCGTGGTATTGCAGGCTAGTTTGTCTCCCGCAACTTCGACATCCATAAATGCAGATAGGTCCGAAACGTGCTGTTCGTGGTCCTCGTCCGAAGCATAATGCAATGGATTCTGTGCTGCTGGGCTGTGCCCGGCTTCGAAGCCAAGATTGTCGTCTCTCATATGTTGGCGAGCATAATATTGCCGCAGCTGGGCGAGGACGTTATCGATCTGCTCGGCCTCTCGAATTCGTGCGGTTGCAGCGCAAGATTGGTCAATCTGACTGAGCATCTCGAGGCGTGAGCGGATGGCACCGATGTGCGTGTAGTCTTGTGCCCAGACTCGCAGGTGCTTGATGAGCACACCAACTTTTTCATCATACGCCTCCATACTATTTCTCAGGTTGACAAAATCCATTTCTTTGTCTGCCAGAGCGGCTTTCAGCTGCGTTATGCGGGTAGCATCACGGTCTAGACGGCTTTCGAGAGCCCGTGCCTTTTCTTCCAAGTGCAGAGTGACTGCCTGGTTGCCGAGCTTTGCTGTGGTCAACTCGTTTTGCAAAGTCTCGGTGGACTGCTCACTCAGTCTACTCTTTTCTTCCGTCACAGAGAGGTCTTCTTTGGCCTGTCGCAGTTCCTTTTCAAGGCTTTGGCGCCTGACTCGCTCTTGTTGAAGGTCCCTCTTTGCCTCCTCTGTGTTTTTATCAGAAGCCCGCCTAGCTTCCTTGATGGCAAGCTCCGAAGCTCGGTCCACTGCACGTCGGTACCCTTCCTCCCGCTTGAACGATGCGGTATTCAGCTGCTGGATGTCTGCTGCAAACTTTTCCGACGACGAAATTAGTGCCCTGGTTCTTTTTTTGCAGCTTTCCTCAAGCCTAGTGACAAGGACTTCTTTCTCTTTCAATTCAGACATGTGATGGCGGTTTTGTTCTTGCAGGGCCAAGATCTGTGCGACCATTTTGGGATCTTCGCGGGGAGCGCCCTGTAGAGAACGTAGAGCTTCGTGTAGCTCGCGGATCTCATGCAACTGCTCCTGTGACAGACGGCGTTGCTCTGAGAGTTGAGTTGATAGTTTGTTGTTGTCGTCTTCTTGTTTCTGGCAAAGGACGGACAGGGCATCGCTCTCTCGGATCCTGGTGGCGAATGTCTCACGAAATGAAGCTTCCTGGTCCTTGATGCATTTCCGCACATCACTTAAGCCGTCAGAGATATCCGAGCGCAAAGAGGACTCCGCATGTTTCCCCAAGCAGTCGGACGCTTCAATTTTGGCCTGGAGTCTTATGCGGTTAGTGATAATCATTTTTGATTAAGATTGAAAGTGATTGTGCTTGTCGTAAGTAGCTTACTCCTTGGAAAGAACCTCAGTCTCCTGTTGTGACGTAGCAAGTGCCTCGACATGCTGTTGGGAGGCAGCTAGAAGTCCTTTGAGACATTCGAAGATCGCACCAAGTCTGTGCTGTTAGTGGGTCTGTTTTCATAAAGTTAGCAGGGCATGAACAAAGTACATACTGTCCTTGAAGCTGCATATTGGCGGTCTTTTCCTCTTTCACGATCTCCAATCTTGAGTCGTCAAGCTTGTCGATGACTTTTTTGACACAGGTCGTCAATGTTGGGAAGATGCGCTCAGGGAGAATATCGAGCTTCTTGGCCAGCCTCTCGTTGGCATCCTTCTGGGCTTGCACATCTGTGTCACGGCGCTTTAGTTGTTGGACCAGTTCTTGGATTCTCGCATCGGCTTAATGTATATGTTAGCAGTACTACTCTTCGATTGTATGTACGACAATAATCTTACCCTGTTGTTCACACTGCCTGGCTTTTTCAATAGACGAAACTGTGATCTCTCGGAGTTCTCTTTGAGAATCGTCCAGCTGTGTGCGCATCTCAGTTACTGTCTTACGGGCATCGAGGAGTACTTTGTGCTCCTCGATAGCCCTTTCTTGTGCTTTCTCTGCATCTTGCTTAAATGTGGCTGCTCTGTCTTCTGCTGCCCGCAGCGCCTCCTTTTCTCCTCGGATATCGTTCCGCAATTTGTTGACCAGTGTGTTGTTATGGGAAGCTTTTCTCTCTAGCTCTTCATTCTTCTGCTTGAGTTGCCGTTTGTCTGCATCAAGGAGGTCTGCTGTCACGTTGGCGTCGTTGAGGGAGAACCTGAGCTCAGTAATCTCCTGCTCCCGCAATCGTAACTTTTTCTCGAGATCTTGGAACTTGGTGGCAATGGCGTCTTGAATTCCTCGAAATTCGGTATCAGCCTCTCCGGACTGATAGTGGCTGCTCTGTTGTGTGTTGCGTGCCTGGTGCCCGTTGTCCTACGACTGGCTTCCTGGCCGTTTATGTTGAGCGTTCGAAGCAGGGAACGAAACGACCTCACCGGAGAGTCGGAGACCACTCTGTGGCTCCGAAGCTTGAGTGCGCGACGAGGAGAGTGTCCTTGTGTGGCCATCGTGGCTGCTCTTTTGAAACTTTTGTGTGAGTGCAGAAAAGTAGCTAGGTCGAGTGACTTCCTTGTGTCGCTCGAGTCTCGATTCAGATGCAGGCATTCTTCGTGGCACAAGGGACTCGGAATCATCTAGAGGCAAAACAATTAGAGAATAGGGCCAACTTTGGAAAATAATCGAGGACACTTCCATATACCGTAAGCAATAGGACTGGTGTTCCAAGAGTCAACATCGAGCTCGGGAACTTTGGTGGCAGACTCGCGAAGGCGTTTCATGGGGGCACGCAGTTTCTTCAAGCCCACTCCCACAATTCTGGAGGGCGAGGGTGCGCTTGTCGAAGCATGTACGGGGCCCAAAGCTCTGTCTATGCGAGGTGTATCTGGGATTCGGAAACCATCCATATTCATGGCCACGATGTGTTAGACACGGTTGCTGATCGTCCTGGTGGCGGTGACAGATGTTGTTGTTGACAGACAAAAGGGGGCATTCCATCTAAATGAGAGGGGGGATGAGGCATCCATGATGTAACTTACAATTGGAAGGTACGACCGATTTTGTTTATCTACAATCAGCTGGCGGTGTTCGCGCCTTCTGGGTTGGGTTTGTTTTCTTCGTTAAGGAAGAGCAACCTTGGCTTTCGATGCCCAGGTGGGAAAAAATTGGAAGGAGCGATCATGATGACTCGAGACTATATCGGGCTTAAACTCTATTTGAAGTCTTTCTATCTTGTGAGGACTTCAGCACGATACAGATCTCTTTCTTTTTGCTTCTTTGATTAAGAGTACGGAGGCTGTTTGATCTGCGCGAAAAGTACAAAGTGTTCAGTGACAGTCCGAACCGAGTGTCACTCAGCGATTTTTTATCACCACTGCGAGGTTTTTACGATAAGTATCATTGAATAAAGATGTCTGTTACATACAGCGTATTGTGAGTGTATCCTAATGCCGTTTTCTCTTCTATATTTCATTTCCTGCTTTGGCAGGACCATGAAAGGATACGCAATTGATTCACCTTTCCATAGCCTGAGGCCCTCGCTGTTCGAGAACTGTGACGCCTGTCGCGGCCCATCTGCGAGACCTCAGATGAAGCATCTTCCAATTAACGAAGGAGAATTTGACTTTGGTTCTGAAAAAGGTGAAGAAGCAGATCTAAGTTCTGCCGTCACCTCGTAGCCGCCGAGCCATATGTAGTACCCCTGACTTCGTGTACTGTGATTGGCTAGCGGGCGAAGCTCACCACACACGAGCCGTTCCCGCTTTCTGTAAGAAAGGGACGTGCATGAAGCACGCCTAAAAGGCTTAAAATCTCGGCGCTTGGAGACTTTGACAACAGCACAGAGTCGAAAAAGACGGCTTTGAATCACGGTCGGGGCACCAATCAGACACTCAGGTCCCCGTCCCCTTTTCTCGCCCAAAAAACACAGTCGTACCTTGCGTGTGCAGTGCCGAGCCTAGCACTATATCCCCTGCACATAACCAAGCGGCTGTCCAATGATACAGCAAATCTTTGAATGTCGAGGCCGGCCACATCACGTTTGGTCTGGGGTGTGTGAAGATCGACGACAAAACATCGTCGAGTGACGACGTAGTGCAGCCTTGGCGATGCACTACGCCGCCGGCTTGGTCACAGTGAAACTGTTCCCTGGGGTGGTGGGCGCAAAGAGAGGACGGAGAGCCAAAGAGAGCGACGAGATAAACAGAAAAAGAGACCAAGTCAGAGACAACATCCCTGTCGATATGCAGAATAAAGTTGGTTTACGCTGGAGAAACAATGCTAGATATGTGAAATGTGAAATGTGAAATGGACTGTGCCAACTCCGCTCCCAATAATATACATATAATCATAAAAACAAGAAAAAGCAAAAGTCGTGCCGCCACGCCTATATACCAGGGCACAAACCTCTTCCCCTCCTTCCAATCTCTTGGCTCATCTTTTACTCGTGCTTTCTCGTTCGTTCATTTCCATCTTGCTATTTTGTCTTCTATCGCCGCTGGACGTGCTCTCTCCTGACGTTCTGGAAACTGTCATCTATTCGAACAAAATAACAACAACTCAAACCACTGCGAGCTCTCGCCACACTAGACCGCACCACTATGGCAGACACCACACAATCGGCTGCGTTCCCACTGGGCACCGTTAGCTACTCGGACGGCGGTGGCAGCAGCGATGGATCCGGAGTGGACAATGCTGGTGGCGCCTCCGGTTCGTCGTCGGGCGGCATCAACATCTCACACGGCGCTATGATTGCCATCATTCTCGTTGTCGTTCTCGTGGCCGTCTTTGGAAGTGAGTGTATCTCTCCGTTGCCGTCACAGATCAAACATCCATACTGACAATAAAGTCGCCTCTGCCGTCCTATTCTACCTCGCCAAGAAGCGTGAGTGGAAGGTCCGTGAGAGCATCCGGAGGTCAGCCCGCCGCGTGGTCACAGCGCTCACACCACGGCGCTCCGAGTTCCCAAGTTCTGTCAAGAACGGGCCCCGAGGTGGCCGTGGAGTGCGGATTGACGACGTGCCGCCGACTCCACGCCTGCCTAAGGATTTGGAAAAGGGTCTGGGCGGTGGCGGTGGTAGGGGACGGTCGAGCAAGCCAAACAAGTCGGGCATGAAAATTAAGCTTTCTAGCTTTGGGCAGAAGTGAGGTGGCGGGGGGAAGGGATAGGTAGTGGATGACGGCAGAGTTGAGCAAGGCTGGCAGTAACAGATGTCTGCCAATAATTGATAGGTAGGTGAGAGTGTCTCTCGACGAGAACACTCTTGCCCATGTATTATTAGATGTGTGTCGATAGCTTCGTGATTTGTCCGTTTTCTTTGTTTTTTTTTTCGCCACTGTCCATATGATATGAAAATGCCAGTCTCGGTTCACTTTTTTTGACCTCGCCCCTTATTTCTTGAAGTTGCGGAAAGTGTTGCCGCTGGCACTTCTGCGCTCCCGGTTGTCGCGCTTCGGTGCCTCGCGCACCTCCTCCTCGGACTTCTTCTTGGTCGACTCGGGCACAAAGGTCACCGATCGTTCACCAACGGCCTTGCCCTTGCGGGTTTGGCCGAGAATGCTTCCGTTCTTGCTATTGTTGGCAGCAATCTTCTGCACCCGCGCACCAATCGTGCCGCGCGAGCCAAACTGCGGTGCCGACGAGGTCATACGCATGACAACACCGTCGCTGCCAGAATCGCCACCAGAGCGGATAGGAGCCTCTTCTTCGTCCGAGTCGGAGTCGTCGAGACCTTCGCGCATCGGCTGCCACGCCGGCTTGCCCTCGGGCTTGCCCTCTGCATCCACGCGTGTGCTCGGGTTGAGAGCGCGGAACTCGGCCGTCGTCTCGTCGATTGCGAGCTGTTCGTCCTCGAAGAAAGCGCCGAGACGCTCGTCGCCCAGGATACCAGCCGTGACGTCCACCTTTTCGCGCTTCTCCTGCTTCTTGAGCAGCGCGTTGACCGTCTTCTGGTTGACCTTGACCTTCTTGGTCTCGCGGATGCGCGTCGCCCGCTCCTTCTCGATCTTCTCCTTGACACGCTTCAGGCGCTCCTCTTCGTAGACGTGTGGGTTGGCAATCAGGCGGGCTTGGTCGTACAACTTGCTGGCGACAAAGAAACCATGCATGTAAGGACGGAGCAGGTTGGTCTTGCCGACCAGGTGCGACAGACTCAGCGCGCGCAGCTCGGGTAGCGTCAAGAACTTGTAGTTGTCGTATGTCGTTGTGGACACCTCCTCGGCCATCTCGTCCACCAGGCGCTCAAGGAACGAGCACCACTTTGGTGCAGGGCCCAGCATCGGGATGAACCACGCGTGCTGCTGGCGGCCCTCGTTGGCGCTCAGTAACATACCCGAGTCAGGGCAGTGGGCCACCGAGTTGATGTCGACCTCTGGCTCAATCGTCGCCCACGGGTCGCCTGTCACCACATCAAAGATCTTGATGGCACGCTTGTCCGACGCCAGTAGCATCTTCTCGTCTGATGACGTCGTCATGTGGATCAGGTTGTTGACGGGTGAACCGAAACCCAGGTCCTTGGTGAGCATAGGTGCCGGCCGACGCAAATCATAGATCTGGACGATGCCCGTGCTGGAGCCTGTGGCCAGCGACAGCCCCGAGCGGTTGAAGTCGAGTGCCGTGATCTCGCCGTCCTGTGATTGGAGTGTCGCCACACGCGCCCGGCTGCGCGTGTCCCAGAATTCGACTGTGCCGATCGATGTGCCGAAAGCCGACAAGCCGTGCGACTGCTCGGCGATTGCCGCCGTATTGACGCAGCCGACGCCAATGCTTCCTTGCAGGCCACGCTCAACACCGTCGTCCGATCCGACATCGATCTGGTAAGACTTTTGGAATCTTCCGAGTTCCTGATACAGGGTCAGACATAATTGATCAAATAAAAAAATATGTGTACGGAAGGTGTACTCACCAAGTTCAGTCGAAACACTTCACCCTGCCCGTCGCCATCCAGGCCAGCGGCTGGCACCAAAACTTCTGTTGACCGACGGTCGTAGACAATATCGCGTCCGAACCGGGGAATGCGGACGTGGTAATGGCAGCCGTTGGGTGTGTGAAATTCGATTCTGCGGTCTTCTTGGAGATGAACTGGAAAAGAAGTATGTCAGTACGGATTCTTGCCGGCCGGCCGAGAAGCAGGCTTTCCATCCAACTTACTCGACTTTGAGTAGTCTGTCGAGCACAAGACAAATTTGTTATTGAGCGAAATTGTGTGGCGAGAGAAGGAGAGCGACATCTGGTAAAGGTTGTGCACATGTATTTGAGGCTAAAGTATGTCAGCAACAAGCAGCCGAAAAGACACATAAAGGAGCAGTGACCACATACCGGAAATGTTCCTGTCGACATCACCCATTCGCCGTCCTCCGAGACGCGGATACAACTGCTCGCGCCCGTAAACTCGAAGTCCTGCAGCAGCTCGACGCGGTTGGAAAACTCGGGTCATTCTTGAGGCTGTGCTTCTTCTTCTTGGCCAGCCAGTCAGGCAGCGACCGCAGCGACGGGCCCGACACCGTATACACCGGCGCCGTGCCGACGTTGGAAAGCTTCATCGTGCTTGTCGGAGTTGTAGTCAGTGTGGTATAAATAGACGCGTAGGGCCGTTATTCAAGGTATTGGCTGGAAAGACGGCTCTTTTCTCGTATAATATGTCCTGTTGAATGCCGAAATGGGCGTTGCGGTTGGGTATCGTGAGTTCCAAGAGAATTGTCGTTTTTCTGCCGTGCAAAAAGAGTGACAGGAGGCAGAATGAGGCTGTTTCTGCGCTAAAGAAAAATGTTAGCGATGCATAGAAAAAAAAGTCCGCCAAGTCTTATCGATAAAGATAAGGCGTCCGATAGGAGCCCATGAGACCGTCCTATCATTTGAGTACCTTACATAATATTGTGGAGAAGTAGGCTGTTGAGGCCAACCCCACACTGTGACATACAAAGGAAGGCAGCTGCTGCCCTGTTTGCCCCTCCAGGTACAGCTTCGAAGTTCGTTCTTTCCAAATATAAATAAGCCATCTCGTGACTCTACGTTCGTTTCCTTCATTCTTTAGACATAGACCTCATTTTATTTACTCACCCTGATCTCTGGCCATATATTATACGCTCATTTGCCTTCTACCCTCTCTGTGAGCCACTTCACCTCACGCACTCCGATACCCCGCAAGCTACTCAGCATGTCTCGACATCGGCTTGTCCGCAACTACGACTACGGGGCAGATCTCGACGAATTCGAAGAAGAGGAGTACGACGAGGATGCATACGACGATGGTTTCTACGATGGCACGGAGGAGATTGCCGCGGAGTACACCGAAGAAGAGGAGCGGGCGTTTATGGAGCAGGCGAAGGGGAACGTCGTGGCCATGCTGGGCGCCAAGAATGCAGCAAAGGTCCCCAATGGAAAAATCGAAGAGTCAATATTACACTACGACTACGACGAGGCCAAGGCCGTGAGCTATCTGATGCGGACATACGTCGAGCCGCAAGAACCGACCGGAAAGAAGGCCAAGGTAGCACCCCAACAAGCACAAGGTACGTCATTCTTTCCATACCCCTCGAGTATGGTTTGATTTTGTTTGCTGTGATTGTTTTGTTTTCCCTATGTTCGTTTCTATTTCAATACATCCCCATTTTTATCTCTCTTTTCTCTGGCTACGGAAGCGCTCCAACACGTTCGTTGACGGTCGCCCACGCATTAAAGGATACCAAGCATATCCACTCTACCCACTGCCGCCCACGACAAAGACACATATGCCCACAGACTCTTCTTCGCGGATCGATAGCGCTTTCCTCGCCTATTTCTTCAGCGACATGCCCTGGCTCAATGTACCACAGTCGCGCAAGGCCGTGCTTGTGCCGCCGCCGCAGCGTCAAGGTGGTCTTTTGGGCGGTTCCAGCAGTGCTGCTGCACCCAAGATGTCCAAGCTGCAGGCACTTGCTGCGCAACGCAAAAAGAAAGGCCGAGGAGGCGAAGAAGTCCAAAGAGGCCGGTGGTGGCGGGCCCGCGGGCGGCGGGCATGCAGACGAGGATGTGCGCGAACTCCGCAACAAGGCAGCAAAGCTAGCCATCGACGGCCCTGCTCAGGGGTCACCGAGAGAGACAATGGGCACGGCCAGTAAAGCCACACCAGCGAGCCCTCCTCCAGACCAACCAAGCCCACTACAACCAGCGGCCGAGCCTCTCACAATGGAAGATGCTCTCCAGAAGGAGCCGTCCCCGGTGAAGTCCGAGCCTGCCATGATTGCTCAGCCATCTGCATTCGCCCAGGCTCTTTTTGGTCCCAAGAAGCACAAGCACAAGCCAAAGCCAAATCCATCGCAAGACGATTCCGCTCTTCTGGCCGTTCCCTCGTTGTCTCGTGCTCCGCCCTCTGCGTTTGACGCCTTCCTGGAACCCTCGCCCGACGACGTCGTGTTGGATGCTCAGGCCAAAGGTTGGCGACGTGGCCAAACCAAGAAATAAGCGTGGCAGCTTTGTTTGCTCGCGCTTTGTCAATACCAATGTATCAATACACTAACATATTACTTGCCTCCTTTTCTTCCCGCCGCCATCTGCAGCATTCAAAAATACCAGCAGGCCCGCAACACCGAAAGCTGCTCCCAAGAGTACGCCAAAGCAGCAAGAGACGCTTGTGGAAGGCGTCAAGGACTTGAAGCTCGATTTTGCACCCACAAAAAAGAGCAAAAAGCTCAACGTGCTGGAAGAATTTGGCAAGGCCAACCTGAAGCGGAGCACCAGCTTTGTCGTTGTAGGCCATGTCGATGCTGGCAAGAGCACGATGATGGCACGCTTGCTACTCGATCTCGATTATGTCGAGAAGCGGACCATCAGCAAGTACGAGAAAGAAGCCAAGATTATGGGCAAGTCATCATTTGCGCTCGCCTGGGTGTTTGACGACAACGAGGACGAGCGATCGCATGGTGTTACCATTAATGTTACGGCGCGGCACTTTGACACCAAACGGACCGCCTTCACAATCCTCGACGCACCGGGTCACCGTGACTTTGTGCCGAACATGATTGCAGGAGCCGCCCGTGCAGACTTTGCTGTACTCGTTGTTGACGCTAAGACGGGCGCATTTGAGTCCGGCCTCCGTGGGCAGACACACCAACACGCGCTGATCCTGCGCAGTATGGGCGTGATGCGTATCGTCGTGGCCGTCAACAAGCTTGACACCGTCAACTGGTCGGAGGACCGCTACAACCAGATTGTCGACCAGACCAAGGGCTTCTTGCGAGCAACGGGCTTCTACATGTCCCAAGTCACATTCATTCCTGTTTCGGGCATGACTGGTGATAATATGGCAAAGCGCACTACGACACCGGCGGCATCGTGGTACAAGGGCAACTCACTGGTCGAGGAGCTCGAGACGTGCGAGCCCATGCCGAGGTCCATCGAGAAGCCGCTACGACTTCCCATCTTCGACACGTCCAAGACGGCTGGCAGTGCCATCACCGTCTCTGGCCTGATTGAAGCTGGCTCTTTGCAGGTGGGCGATGCACTGCTCGCTCTACCAGGCAATGCACGCGCATATATCAAGAGTATCACGCGCAATGGTGAGCCGGCTGAGTGGGCCGTGGCCGGCCAAAACGTCACACTCGACCTGACGCACATCGACCCTCTGAACGTGCGGCCAGGCGTGCTGCTTTGTGATCCGGCAAAACCGGCTCAGGTTGTCGACTCTGCGACAATGAAGGTCATGGCATTTGAGCCGCTGATCCCGCAGCCTCTAGAGGTGCACCGTGGTCGTCTTGAGAAGGCCGCCAAAATCAAAGAGCTGCTGTCGATTATTGACCTGAAGACAGGCAAAGTCTTGCGGGAACACCCGTTTGTGGTTACGGCTTGCCGTGTGGCACGAATCAAGGTCGACCTAGAGAAGAAGATACCTCTCGAGGCCGGCCAACGGGTGGTCCTGCGCGCCGAAGGCAGAATTATAGGTGCCGGTCTCTTGGAATAGTGCGACAAGTACTTCGCTTTGTAATGAAGGAAATACGAGTACTCTGAGAAGCGTTTTGTATCATATTCTTGTATTTACTTTGCACGGCATGCACAAGAAACATACAACGAAAACACCGAGATACCACAAATGAAACCATACATCACACATCGAAGCTGACATCAGCAATCGCCCTCAACCTTTTACAAAGGCACCGTCGAGTTGTAGGAAATGCACCCGCGAGGAACGTGCCTGACAATGCCGCCGTGCTGTTCAACGTGGCCTTGCCCAGGTCACTAGTGCCGCATGTCAGGCCCAGAACGAACGCGCCCGCCATGACGTCCGCCAGATACGGCGAAGTGTGCGTGTGGTCTTGCGGGTAATTCTTGTGCGCGACGTCCGAGCCAAGCGTTTTGAGAGCTTCTGCGGCATATGTACGGTGCGGCACAAAATGCACACCCGCCTTGGTGCCTCCCAACTCCACAGCCGCCAGCATTGTGTAGTATGCAAACCGGTCCGGGCCCCACGAGTAGACGCCCTTGTCGCTCCACACGTCGTTGGGTGTCGGTGCCGCCAAAATGAGCTTGGCGCCCGCTTTCAACAACGCTGCGCCCGCCTGCTTCAGGTATGTCGGGTACGTCTCGACCGTCTCAGCTTTGCCATCGTACGTTGTCTGGCACGTCTCGTTGCCGGCACCGTAGCAGTCGGCGCGCCCATTGTCCTTGCTGCCGAGCCCACCGCCGTCGTTGCGGCCAAGCTCAATCACGACCCAGTCGCCTCGCTGGACCAGTTGGAGCACAGCGGCAAAGCGGCCCTCGCGTGTAAAGCTGCGGGCAGAACGGCCTGCAACGGCCGAGTTGAGGACGGTGTAGCGGGAGGGGTCGAAGCTGTAATGCAGGTACTGGCCCCAACCCTGGATGGCACCAGACATGCTGGCCATGGTGCTGTCGCCGCAAAGGTGGATGGTAGGAACGGTGGCGGAGGTAGCGACCACGGCCGCCATGGCCATTGTGGCCTGGGCCAGGGTGAGAGCTTCAGTGGTCTTCATGTTGGTGATGCTGGCGAGTTGAGGGTGACCTCGAAACGATACACACAAAAAACAGGAAAGATCAAATACAGAGAAACAGTCATTTAATGTAAATTGCGACTTTTCTAGTTACGTATGTTTTTTTGCCAAGTCACTTGTCTGTCCGTACAACTCTGGAAAGAATGGTACTGCACTCCGCTTGAGCAAGCCGTTTCCGGGTATATTTGCAGTAAATGCGGTTCTCGATTTGTGTACTGCCCACGGCTGGCTCTACGAGAAGCAATTTATATCATGAGGATGAATCATGAGTCCACTAATCACTGAGGTTGTGCTTGTGTTGGGTTGTAGCGTAAATGATATATCTGGTTTTGTTTGTCTAGACACATTTTTTTTTCACATGGTTCAGATTTTGTGTGAGAAGACCTCTTTTTTTTGTGAGAAAATGGGTAAAAATAAAACAGGTTCATATACAATCATCACAGCCGTCATATCATCTGCAAAAAGACACATTCACCCCAGAACAATGCCACCGACCCACCCGCTGTATGCTTCAATAATACATTGTCTCCTCTTCAAACACGAAATCCGAACGAAATAAGCCAAAAAAGACACTACCGATCCCAACTGTTCCTAGCAAGCTCTTTTAAGCCTTGCTCTGCTTGGCAGCGGCAGCCTCGTCCTCTGGCGTAAACTTGATGCTGACGCTATTGACACAGTGGCGCTCGTCGGTGGGCGTCGGATGGCCTTCGCCCTTGAAGACGTGGCCCAGGTGGCCGCCGCAGTTGGCGCACACAATCTCGGTGCGCTCCATGCCCAGCGAGTTGTCGACGTTGCGCTTGACGGCGCCAGGAAGACTGTCAAAGTAGGCAGGCCAGCCGCAGCCGGACTTGAACTTGTGCGAGGCTTTGTAGAGAGGTGCCTGGCAGCCGGCGCAACGGTAGACACCGGCGTCGGCAAAGTGCTGATCGTACTCGCCAGTATAAGGGCGTTCGGTGCCTTGTTCACGCAGAACGCGGAACTGTTCTGGTATGTGTTAGGAGCTAACCACCATTTTTTTACCGTCATCAATCACGACGAGGGGTATGGAGTATGGAGTAGTACTTACCTGGATTCAGCACGGCACGCCATTCCGACTCGGAGCGCTGGTCGGGAAAAGACATGTCTTCTTTCTTGGTGGATGAAGAGGAGAAAAAGCTGCCGAGAAATGGAATAGAGGGCATCGACCGCAGTACGGTGCGCGATGTGATTGAAGGTGGCGGCGGTGGTGGGAGAGGAAGATGGCGCAGTACAGACCGGCTGGAAGCGATTGAGAGTGCAGAGACGGCAGAAACGGTGCGCAGAAGTGTGGTGAAGTGTTGCGAAAGCATGAAGGGTAAGATTTTAAGATGAGTACTTGAAAAAAGTTATAAAATAGAGCAGTTATCGACCTGGTGATGTTTATATAGAAAGTTAATGAGATTCGTGACATGTCGACGGAAAGAGGCAATCGGTGGCAATATGCATGTAGACAGCTAGCTCAGCCGTGATTTGAGTTACAGCACCTGGACCCACTCCTGTCGCGGGCGGCCGATGTGGAATCAGCGGCAAGCCCCTCACCAGCGACCAGCACCTTCCATTCGGAAACAGAGATACTTGCCAAGAGGCAAGAGGGGAGCCACAGCGCCTTCCCGCCTGAAATCAATCCTATGACGCTAGCTTCGAAAGACGCAAGAGCTTTAAGAGCCCCGGTAAATGCATACATTACGAACGCCCAACATACTGAAATGCAGCGCGCACAAAGTTGATCTGCTTCAGATGCTGCTGGATACGGGGCTTGCATTTTCTTTCATTATCCATTATGCACGTCCGGGCGATACTGTAGGCTTCCAGAATACTACCCCTGGTCCTGACCAGGCAGCCTTGTCTCACGCTCACGCGCAGCAAGAGTGTTGAGGTAATCAATAGATCATGTGAAGACACGCTTATTTAACACTTTGGTACTGGTAGTTGTAGACTGTCAGGTCGACTTTTGTTTACTGCAACTTGGAATATCAAATGCACTAAGATTGTCTGTCAAAATCAGCCTCGTCAAGGCTAGTCAACGGTCACAGGGTAGGCCCAAATTCTACACGATTATTTACTAATGTAAGTTTTCTAATGAACAAGGTGTCAGATCATTCTTGTAAGTGCAGAAATAACTGCGAAACTACTGTGGTCACCAACAAGTGCATCTTACTTGTACGTTCATCTGAACCATCTACAATTGTTCAAACACTTCGCACTGTGTCCTCCAACCTTCCTCCAATATCGCGGGGCGAAACGGGGCGAGAACGTGCGATAAGATAGGGCGAGGGGCACCAATTGAGGTACAAGATGGACTGCGCAAAACGTGCCTGTGGCAATGTACCTCTGGACCCACCATTTAGACCAGCCAAAAAAGTTCTGTAAGTCGCTTCTTATCGGCGTTGGGAAAGCGCGTCAGGGTAGTTTTTTTTCTCTTCGTCGCTTCCTTTCTCGGAAACAGCCACTCCAACGTTGTCACGATTGTGAAGCCTCTCGACCTCGACCGCCCATACACTCGCTATTTTCCGACCGAGATACCCATACCCGACTACCAAGATGACTGGCACCGTTGTTACCGAGGCCGAGGCGCCGCACAACAAGTTCGACGTACGTGTATCCCGTCTTCTGCGCGCGCTTCTTGTCATCGTCTGTCTATTCCTGTCTCTTCAACGTCTCTATGCGACATTCGATATTCCGACTCAAGGAAGTCTTCGTTTTGGATGCCCGGAGCACGATCGAAACCTCTGTCAAAACGGCCAGGCGTCCACGACGTTTGCCCTCTACGAACTCGAAGAATTCTCGGCCGAGACCTGCCTGTCCTGCTTTGAACAGCCTCGTGTGACTCAATCGGCCATTTAAGTTGGCGATGCGCTTTTGAGGATTCAATGCCCGTAAGAGGGGCATCGTTCTCGACAAAGTACTAGCCAGGAGACACCGGAGCGACATTCCAGGCCATGGCTACCCTTGGCTTGCCGCCCAACGACCATCGACGATACTTGATTAAGGGAGACGAAGATAGACAGACGATACAGACAGACGATACAGACAGACGATACAGACAGACGATACAGACAGACGATACAGACAAGCGAACCTCTCCTCTCCACCGCCATTCCTCGCTAACGGTACACATTATAGACCATTCTGGTGCTCGACTTTGGCAGCCAGACCAGCCACCTGATCCTGCGCCGTCTGCGTGGCCTTAATGTCTACGCTGAGATGCTGCCGTGCACGACCAAGCTGGCTGAGCTTCCGTTCAAGCCCAAGGGCATCATCCTGTCTGGAGGTGAGATTTCGTAGTCTGATTGAAGAGACGGAACAAGAAGAAGAAGTGGACAGTCGCTAACAATATCTAGGCCCTTCTTCCGTCTATGACGAGGGCTCGCCCCGTAAGGCTCCCCACCTCATGATAAGGCTTACCTTTGACCTTGGACTGGACCCTATACTGACATTTTAGACGTCGACTCTGCCATCTTTGACCTTGGCGTCCCAATCCTGTACGTTGGACAGCATTGATCCTTTTCTCTTCTTCTCCATTCTAGCCAGTATTTTACTAACATGCAGCAGGGGCATTTGGTACGGACTTCCACTGCCTTCCTCGCCGCCCAGTTCCCCTCGACACAAGGACTAACAACAACGTCTAGCTACGGCTGCCAGGAGCTCGCATGGCAGATTAACTCGGCCAATGTCGCCCGCGGCGAGGCCCGCGAGTACGGCCACGCCGATGTGACCATCCACAAGGTCGACGACCACGTCGACCGCCTGTTCGCCGGCCTCGGCGAGACCATGCACGCCTACATGTCCCACTTTGACAAGCTGGTGTCGCTTCCGGAGGGCTTTGTCGTCGTCGCCAGCACTGCCAACTCCGAGTTTGCTGGTATCGCCAACAAGACCAAGCCCATCTTTGGTGTCCAGTTCCACCCGGAGCTTGAGCACACACCCCGCGGCAGCGAGCTGCTGCGCAACTTCAGCGTTGACATTTGCGGCGCCAACCCTAGCTGGGTCATGGGCGACTTTGTCCAGCAGGAGATCTCGCGCATCCGGCACCTTGTGGGTGACCGCGCGCAGGTGATTGGCGCCGTGTCGGGTGGTGTCGACAGCACGGTGGCGGCGAAGCTGATGAAGGAGGCGATTGGTGACCGGTTCCATGCAGTGCTGGTTGACAATGGCCTGATGCGCCTCAACGAGTGCGAGCAGGTCAAGGCGACGCTGGGTGAGCACCTGGGCATCAACCTGACGGTTGTTGACGCCGCGGACCTGTTCCTGAGCCGCCTCGCGGGTGTTCTTGAGCCCGAGAAGAAGCGCAAGATCATTGGCTCGACCTGTATGTCTCCTTTCCACCTACTGGGCGGCCGGATAATCTCGTGTTGCGTTGCATGGTACTAACAGGAACAGTTATCGACCTGTTCGAGAAGGAGGCTGAGCGCATCGAAAAGGAGGCTGAGAACACTGCCAACGCTGGCAAGGTGGAATGGTTCCTGCAGGGAACGGTAAGCATGCCACTGTCGACCCATGTGAAGCGCTGACTGCCTGCTAACATTGTGTCCAGCTGTACCCCGATGTGTATGTTTTATGTCCAAGCTAGTGATTAGCCCACGAGACCATCGAATTTGAAAACTGACCGCTTTGCAGTATCGAGTCCCTGAGCTTCAAGGGCCCCTCGGCGACGATCAAGAGTGAGCCAACGTCCAGACTTGGAAAACGGTATTGACGAAAAAAAAAAAACTTACTAATGTATACCAACAGCTCACCACAACGTCGGTGGTCTGCCTGAGGCATGTCAATTCTCTCCATTCTCCCCCAATTCTACGAGTCAATCTACTAACACCGTAATAGCGCATGATGAACGGCGTAAGTTACTGCAGTGTTGATTCGTGATAGCCATATAGAAGACTGACAGACTGTTGCCTTTTTACAGCAAGGCCTTCGCGTAAGTTGAACCACTACTTCTACACCCCACAGGCTTCGCATCTTCTAACAGCCTCTTAGCTCCTTGAGCCCCTCCGCCTTCTCTTCAAGGATGAGGTGCGCGCCATCGGCCGCACGCTCAACATCCACCACGATCTGATTATGCGTCACCCGTTTCCCGGCCCGGGCATTGGCATCCGTATTTTGGGCGAGGTGACGCCCGAGCGCGTCGAGATTGCTCGCAAGGCCGACCACATTTACATTAGCATGATCAAGGAGGCCGGCATCTACGACCAGATGTCCCAGGCCTACGCCGGTGTCGACACCAACAAGGGTATGTTGCTCCGAGTTCAATCGTAGAATTCAGTGCACCTGAACACAGAACAACTGCTAAACACATCCAGCCGTCGGTGTCATGGGTGATACTCGCGTCTACGGCTACATCATCATGTACGTTCTTCCCCTTTTAGCAGACCACAACGTGACCACGACTGACACTAATAGCCTCCGCGCCGTGACGACGAGCGACTTTATGAGTGCCGAGGCGTTCGAGTTCCCGTGGGCTCTGCTGCAGAAGATTGCCCGCACGATTGTCAACAGCGTGGACGGCGTCTCGCGTGTGACCTACGACCTGTATGTACCTTCGGGCGATTTTTTAATTCATTGTCAAAGCGCTTGACATACTAACGATATACAGGACCTCCAAGCCCCCTGGCACCATCGAGCTGGAGTGAAGTTGCTCGGCAAGATAGGTTTGTGACTGGCAGCGTCGACTTACGGCAACAGAAGGAGTACTAGGAGTCTTTTCTTTTGAGTATTTTGCACATACGCGCGAGCATTACGTAGACATAAAGCTTTTTAGACGAATGAAGGGCGTATTGTGGCCAACGAAAAGGGGCTTCTGTGCAGTATACGGAGTACAGTATACAATAGACAGTGTTAATACGTGCTCTGTTCTTTTTCGCACCGTTTTTGCGTGCCCCACTAGTAGGCCTTTGAGTCCCTTTTCCAGAAGGACGGCCCCTGGCGCATGGTGATTTTAAGTTCGCATATATCCAGGCTTCCTTCTAGATTCCCACTATTCATCACCGCCTTCGGACCCAGCCCAACCTCGTCGCTCGGCCACCTTTCAACTTTCCACACCACAGGCAACACCCTTTTCTCTCCCATCAATCTCGGCCACGAACCTTATCTCGAGCTTAGTCCTACTCTTGACAACCTACAAATTGCGCGACAAACCCGCCATCGACGGAAATCACCTTCCTTGTCTTTCGCCTCCTTTTTCGTATATTCCGACTTCATTCCACCTGACCTCGATTCTCCCACAACTCCCCTCCATATCCACATAACATCGCCATGTCGAGACGACCGGCCCACAACCCGGCCGCCGAGCGCGCCGCACAGAACCAGCAGACTATCAAGAGCCTTTTGAAGCTGGAACCCAATAAGGTCTGCGCCGACTGCAAGCGAAACAAGCGTATGTCCATCTCCATCCAAGTCCTCCGAGCTGTATCCCCCTTCCCCCCTTATGACCATCCGCTGACGATATGAACGTAAAGACCCCCGCTGGGCCTCGTGGAACCTTGGCGTCTTTGTCTGCATCCGTTGTTCCGGTATTCACCGCGGCATGGGCACGCACATTTCGCGTGTCAAGTCCGTCGATCTCGATTCATGGACCGATGAGCAGCTCCAGAGCGTTCTGAGCTGGGGCAACGCACGCGCCAACAAGTACTGGGAGGCCAAGTTGGCGGCCGGCCATGTGCCGTCCGAAGCCAAGATTGAGAACTTTATCCGCACCAAGTACGAGCTGAAGCGCTGGGTGATGGACGGTCCCATTCCTGATCCGGCCACCCTGGACGTGGATGGCGACGACGATATTCCCCTCAGCATTGTCAAGGAGAAGCAGACCATCGACCGCAAGGAGTCCATTCGCAAGGCGTCCATTGGCAAGTCGCGAAGCCCAGCCGCCTCGGCTTCGCCCCAGGCAAGAACGGCGGCTCCGGCACCCGCTGCGTCCATCGATCTGATTGGCGGTGGCTTTGACGACGCGCCCGTTTCATCTACGCCTCCTCCCCGCGCCAGCACTGCTGGTCCTCCGGCTGCACGCGTTCCTCCCAAGGCTGAAGCAGCGCCGCCCAAGGCTACAGCCGCTGCCAACAGCAACAACACAAAGGACTCGCTGCTCGGGCTTGACTTTTTCGGCAGCGCACAGCCTGCCGCGCCCGCACGGCCATCGAGCACGACGGGCACTTCGGGCGGTGGCGCTGCCCAGTCGCGGCCCGACCTCAAGCAGTCTATTCTCTCCCTCTATGCCACGGCTCCCCGCGTGCAGCAGCAGCAACAACAACAGAACACAGGCGGCTTTGGTGCTATGTCCTCGCCTGGCCAGAACGCTGGCGGCGGTGGCTTTGTTGATGCGTTTAGTAGCCTGAGCTTCTCGTCTACACCAGCCCGGCCGCCACCACCTCGCCCAAGCCGGTCGACGCCTTTGCCAGCCTGTCTGGCTTCTCCAACTCCAGCAACACCCGCTCTCCTCCTGCTCCTGCCGCGTCCTCGTCTGCCTTTGGTAGTCTTGGTGGTGGCAGCTTCTTCGACAGCAAGCCTGCTGCGGCACTGGCGCAGCCGCCGAAGCCCGCAGCTTCGTCGTCGTCGGCATTCGGTGGCCTCGGTGGCTTCGACGCCTTCTCCTCCTCTCCCTCGCCTCCGGCAGCCAGGCCTGCGGCTGCCGCTCCCGCGTCCAACGCCTTTGGCGACCTTTTCGACTTCTCTGCGCCGGCTCCTGCCGCACCCGCCGCTACATCACCACCACCGCCGCCGCTGTGAGCCCACCCCCCGGCGCCTCCGCGTCCATGAACTCCGTCTTCAACCTCAGCCAGCCTGCCGCCAAGCCTGCTGCCGCCAGCCCACCAGCGGCGACGGCCACCACGAGCCCGCTGGCCAATGTCAGCGCCAACTGGGGCAACTCGGACGTCTGGGGTAGCAACGACGGCTGGGGCTCATCCGCACCTGCGCCCACCGCCGCCGCTGCCGCGCCCGTGACGACGACGTCGTCCTTCCAGAGCACCGGCCTAGCCAAGGCTTCGGCCGGCAGCGACTTTGGCTGGGGTGGCAGCAGCAACAGCAGCGGAGCTGGTCTTGGTGCCGGTGGCTCGTTTGCTACGCAGAGCATCGTACCCGGCGCGAGCGGTGGATTCGCACCCGCTCCCAATGTTGCGGCCGACGAGGAGTTTGGTGGCTGGTCGTCTAGCACGACGGCCCCCGCAGGCAACGGATCGGCGAAGCCTGCGACGGGCTTTGGCGCCAACGAGGATTTGTTTTCCAACGTGTGGAACTAGAAGAAGGAGGCAGGAATACTAGCGATCGATGGATAGGAATATAGGAGGCTAGGAGAAAGGGGCGGTTGTTTGTGTTTTTGGACGTTTGATGCCTTTTGTACTGTTCTTCTTTCTCAGCCGTCTTTGCTTCTTTCTGTTTGTTGGGCAAAATTGCATCGCGTGTGTTACTACGGGTGCTAAACGAATGAAAAACAAAAGACTGTTTTGTAGTTCAACGAGGATAGGGTTCACGGCGATGCTTGTTATCTTATTAGAATTTGATTCGATCAAAGCCTGGGAAATCAGAACACTGACTTGTGTAAGATACAAAGAAGCAGAAGCGCAAGGAAGACGCCCGTGAGCGTCACCCCGAAAAAAAAAACACACAAATCCCAGTAGCTCCCTTCCAAAATAGTATAACGCCTTCCAAAACGCCTTTGCTATGCCCGAGTTCCAGACTGCCTTGGCCGCCTGTGCGTACTTGTTTTGTGTTCGTCTGTGTGTGCGTGCGGACGTCCGCGTCGATATCGACAAATCATCGGTCCCCCCATCTCTCGTTCGCCGCCCCCTTTCAAAAGATCAACCGGTAGGCGTAATAGAGAAAGATGAAGATGCCAATGAGGATGCCTGACAGCTTAAGGATAGCAACGCGGTTGCCCGACGCCGCCATCCGGGTCAAACGGCCCGCCGACCCCTTGAGCTGCGTCGACATGCTCGAGAACGTGTCGTTGGTCGAGTCGATGATATCCTGCTCGCGCGCATTGTCGTAGATGTCAATCGTCACGCCGCGCAGCGCTGTCACCTTGGACGCCAGCTCGTCCAGCCGCGAGTTGTTCTGGCGCTCGCGCTCGTAAGCTTCGGACATGGTGAACGCAGAGGAAGGAGGTGGTATATGGTTGGTGAGACTCGAGGGAAAAGGGGGTTCGTGAAAGTTTGTCGATTGCAACTTGGCGATGCGATCGGGTTGATGGAAGGGTCTTGTTGTGTCGTTATTTTGATACAAGGAATTGACCTTGACGATGCGCAGGAAAGCGACAGGAATACAGATGCGCCGTGGTGTTCGTTCGGGTTGGATCGAATGGGGGTTGTTAAAAAAGGAGATGAGACACAAACGTTTGATGACGCTGGGGCGAGTAGCTTTGGGCCCATCCTGGCCAGGCCTTGTTCCAAGCCAGCCCCCAGCAGCAGCCTCGGCGGCACAAGGCCCGGTCAGGCCAGGCAAACCTGACCGCAATTGGCCTGTGTCACAGGACTCTTCTGTGCTGTGGCTGGCGCTAACTGCGCTGCGCGCCACAGAGACTCCTTTGTATCTTATCTAACACAGTACTGTCATCAACCGGTCAGTCCCTCGTTCCTTCTCTGCTCACAGACTTTAGGCAGCGCGGGGTGCCCGCTCCAAGCAGCTTAGTGCCGCCCAATTGGACGGGGGACACAGCCCCTCCGTCGCTTCCGCGCTCTGGAGCAGACTGGATGAATGAGAGGAGACAAAAGAGGCAAGTGCGACCGCTCAGTGTCCACTGCAGCCCACTGTTTTTGATGGTGCTCACCGTCGCTGTTCGCCGGTCGCTGCTTCCACTGTTGCCGCAAAAGAGAACGAAGGAAAGTGAAGGAACGCTTTCGCACTCGGAGACACAGCAACAACACCCGGCTGCACCGTTCTTTCCCCGTCGTCTCACGTGGCTGCCCATCTTTGCCCAATTTGCCTTCCTCGCTTTATCGCTCCCATTCCCCCGTCGTTCTCGTGATTCTAACGTCACTCGTCGTCACTCGTCATCACGACCGACATCACCGGTTCTCGCCTCTGTCACCACCGTCGTCACCGTCTAACGCCATTACGCACCAGAATTGTGGTGCCTACAGCGCATTTACACACTAGAACTCTGTCCTCCTGCCAGTCCTACGCGCGGCGGGCACCACAGCCCAAGATCCCCTTCTTTGAAGCCCTCTCCTAGATTTCTGCCATTTTCTCCTTTTCTTCTCTTTCTTTTTTCTCTTTCATTTTCATTGTCGTCTCATTCTCGGGCTTCGATTATCTTCCTTGCCCTACAGCCGTGCCTATCTGCGAGCTTTAACACCTGTAGCGTCCCATCTTGCTCCCCTGCCCTCTCTAGCCTCCGCGACTATTCTCCACCACCGCATTAAGATCCATCCGTTTTCCGCGCTTTTTCTGCAGTCTCACTTCCGTGGCGGCCTCCTCTTTGGTCATTCTTTGTCTGCTCAGTGCTCAGACGGACACCACGCACATACATTATTTCGCCCGGTCTCTGTCGAATCGACTCCAACTTCGGAACCTTCTTTTGCCAGCCACACATCGTTGCTTCTCTTCCCCGCGAATGTCAGGTCAGAATTCTCTCTGCTTGCACTGCCTTGTCTTCTAGTTCCTCCTTTTCTTGCTTCCTTGTTACCTTTTTTTTTCCAAACCTCACTGGCGTCCTTGTTGCTCCTCTTCCTTCGCTGACACATTTAGGCATCCACGCCTCCCTCAATCCACCAATCCGCTCCACTGCCAACCACCCCAATAGCTTGGCTCATCAACGGTCCTAGCTTGCAGTTGGCCGTGCCACACGCAAATTCACAGACCTTTCTTCTCTTCCCTCTCTTTGTACCTCTTCTTCGTCGTCCAACTTCCCCCTCCGTCTACAAACGTCACCCGCGAACGACGTAAACCACACCCCGTCGCAAATCGCAAACACACTCGACAACCGCAGCCATGGGTATCAACAACCCTCTCCCGTCGTCGATGGCGTGTAAGTAGCTTGCTCCGGGCCTCCGTGCTCCTTTTACCCCTCTCTGTTCCCCTGTCGCATTGCACGATAGCATCTGACATCCCAACGTACAGCGGAGTGTAAGAAGTGCGGAAAGATTCTTGCTTCCTTCATCGACCCTCGCCAGGCTTTTGGCCCTGAGAAAGTCATCCCCCCCTCGGTTCTGGCGGATGCCAAGGTATGTTTGGACTCTATGTCGTATTGTCGCAACTTCACATGGCCTGTGGATTAACCTTGTTCTCTTTCCGTCTCTGTAGGGTCTTGCGATCTTAACAGTAATAAAGGCCGGTTTCCTTGGATCAGCTCGGTTCGGCAGCGGTCTCGTCATTGCGCGACTTCCCGACGGCGGCTGGAGCGCACCCAGTGCCATTGCGACCGGCGGCGCGGGTTTCGGCGGCCAGATTGGCTTTGAGTTGACAGACTTCGTTTTCATTCTCAACGACGCAAAGGCCGTCAAAACCTTCTCCCAGGCCGGTTCCCTGACTCTCGGTGGCAACGTGTCGCTTGCCGCTGGTCCCGTTGGCCGCAATGCCGAGGCTGCTGGTGCCGCCAGTCTGAAGAGCGTTGCCGCTGTCTTCAGTTACTCCAAGACCAAGGGTCTGTTCGCCGGTGTGTCGCTCGAGGGTTCCGCCATCATCGAGCGCAAGGAGGCCAACGCCCGTCTCTACGGCCGCATGGTCAGCGCCAGCGAGCTGCTGTCCGGCGCCGAGCCAGCGCCCCCGCAGGCTGCTCCTCTGCTCAACATTCTCAACTCACGTGCCTTCAACACTGGTGGCCGCGGCAGCAGCGACGACTTATACAACGACATTCCCGTGTACGATGACAACTACGACAACGTTGGCGGCGGCTACGGCAACAACAACCGCCGGGGCTACAACGATGGACCTGGCCGCGATAGTGGCTACGGCAGGCAATCATGGGATCGGGGTGGCGACCGCGACCGCGACGATGGCTATGGTCGTGGTGGACGTGACGATAACTACGGTCGTGGTGGACGCGACGATGGCTACGGCCGTGGTGGACGCGACGACGGCTACGGCCGTGGTGGACGCGACGATGGCTACGGCCGTGGTGGGCGCGACGATGGTTACGGCCGTAACGGCGGCGGCGACGGCGGCGGCGGCGGCTACGGCGCACCCCGGCGCTCAGCGACGACCAACTCGTGGCGCGACGACACCTACGACGACCCTGGTTCGCGTGGCTTCAACAGCAACTCGCGCTCCAACACATACAACGATAGCAAGTCGGACTCACGATCGGGTCCCGGCCGGCCAGCTGCGCCCAAGCCCAACTTTGCCAGCAAACAGAACATGCTCAAGAAGAACGAGGCTGTCGCTTTGTTCACATTCGAGGCCGACCAACCCGGCGACCTGGCATTTAAGAAGGGCGATGTCATCACTGTGCTGAAAAAGACGGAGAGCGACAATGACTGGTGGTATGTATTGCCTCGCTTACGACTGTTGCAGCTGTCCACTCCAATCTGCTAGAACACGTGCTAACTTTTCTTTTCCAAAGGACCGGAATGATCGGCACAAGACACGGTATCTTCCCAAGCAATTACGTCAAGATGAAGGAGTAGAAGCAGACCCGGCCACGATACAGCGTACCGCACGGCGATGCAGCGGATTTTGAACGATCTGACGAGGGACAGAACAAAATCAGTTCGAAACGCAATTTTCTTCTACTATGGTGCTGTGCTGCGCAACATCCTAGCACTCTGGCGGGGAATGAGTATGAGATTTTTTGGGTTTTTTCATTTTGCTTTCGATGTCTCTTGTGGTACTCTCTGGCTTTGCTTTTTACTCTTTGTTCTTTTTTTGTCGTTCATTTCCTTTTGCTTTCGAAACTCATTTTATCTCGTTTGAGGGCTTAGCTCGACCTGCTTTTGTCTCATGTAGTTGTTCTTCATTTTGCCCATTTTCATGACTTCACTTTCATTCCCTTTGCCATACTCTTCTCCGTCTCGCTATGCGTGCCATTTTCGGTTCTTTTTTGTTCGTCTCACAATTTTGGCTTGTAGAAATTGTCCAGTTTTGTTGGAACTTGCTTTACCATTGCGCCTTCTCACAAAAGAATTTTTACAGTCTTGTCAATCTCGCTCTTCCAAAGAACCTACCTCTCTTGACGTATGAAACTTGGATATCAGCTTTGTGCAGTCTTCTTTCTTACAGTCATCCCACCTTCGCCACCTTGGCCCGTTATCAGTTATTACCTCCAACATAGTTGGCACTTGGGTTGTTGTCCACCTCGACCAGCGATTGCTTGACGACAGCACCAGGTGGCGCATACCCGCCCAGGCTCGTCACAGCAGCTGCGATACTCCGCCAAAAGTCGCACGCGGACCTCTCGTTCTGCGTGTCGTTGATCGTGCTGAAGCTGAAGTCGCCCACATTGAGTACACCCATGATCTGCTCGCCGCTGTGGTTGCTAACCGGATGGTCCCACTGGATGGTGGACGGCAGGTCAAAGACGACGCGGTTGGTGTTGGGATCGCCCGTCGTCACAAACGACGTGAAGTAGCTCTGCATCGCCGTGCTGAGGCCGAGCAGCAAAGCACCCACGATGGGCATCAACACCGAGAGGATGTCTTTGAACCAGTCATTGGACAGGTCAGCGTCAGCCCGGGCATTTAAGAATGTCGGCAGCAGGTCAGTGCCATGCCAGCCGGGCGTCACCGAGTACTGCATGTTCCAGACTTTATCGTCTCCGACGGCCTCAGTGAGATGGCGCACGTTGCAGGTGAAACAGCTGTCTCGCATGAAAGCCTCGTAGCGAGCTGTTTCGCTGCCGTAGACGGGCGTCTCGGTGGTATTGTCGACAGACGGATAAAACTCGAGAATTTTCTCGACGACGGTCGAGTGTGTGTAGTTGGGAAAGGTGGCGCGAACAAAGTCAGCAAAGAGCGTGTCTGTGGACACACTTCCAGTCGCAAAGACGGTGGCCTCATATGCACAGTGTGACAACAAGAACCCTTCAACGCCCTGGGCATGATTGCCCAAGGCCAGTTCCAGCGCGGGCAGCTGCCGGATATAGGATCCATCGACGGCCGGCCCCACAGCAAACGACCCGGCCGGAACCGTGCCCATCAGTGCCTTGTTGGCTTCCCTGATCACGCCCGGGTCAGCTTGCCGCAGACACTGCACCGTCGCCTTTTCACTGCTTGTGGTGCTGGTGTCCCCGCCCTGTCCACACCTAGCCAGCCTCGCAAAGTCCTGGAACGTGGCCTCGACGGATCCTCCGCGGTCGTACATCCACTGAAACGCCGGCGACTGGAGAATGACTCGCTGGAAGAGCGGATCCATGGTGCCGCCGCCGGCCACGAGATGGTGCATCAGGGACCCTGCACCAGCCGACTCGCCCATCGCTGTGACCTGCGTCGGGTCACCGCCGACAAGCGAGATGTAGTCCTGCACCCACTGGAGGGCGGCACGCTGGTCCCACAGACCCGCGTTGGGCAGGGCCTCACGCTCCATGGTGGTGCCGGCCAGGAAGCCGTACGCGCCAAGGCGGTAGTTCATGGTAACAAAGATAATGTCACCGCCGGACTGGCCGATCATCCCGGACCCATCGTAGAAGGGCAAGTCGGGCATGAAGCTGTCCTTGCTTCCAAAAAGAAAGGCACCGCCATAGATGAAGACAAGAACGGGCAGCTTGGACGCGGACGGCGACCTCATTGCTTTCCAGGCACAACGACGTCGAGAAAGAGACAGTCTTCGTTGCCCGAGTTGAACAATGGGACAGGGATACCAGAAAACACTGGAAAACCCCCAGTAAGTCATACGGACAAACAAATGATGTGGGACAAGCATGGAGAACAGCTTTTTTTTTTTCACCTACAACTGGTTGATAGCAGCACCTAGGGGATAGCTGTTCCCGGGACCGACAACATTCAAGAACTTGACAGCTGTCTGAACACACGAGTGGCCATAGCTGCCGTCCTGGAGAGTGTCGTTTTTCGGCGGCGGTGCGGGCTTGGCCCAGCGGAGGTTACGGACCGGTGGCGCGGCATAACGAATATTTGAAAAGGTATATCTGAGAATGACGATGAGAGTTGATCAATACGCACATACAATATCGATCCATGGTCAAGGATGGCACTTCTCACATATCGTCGTCCGAATTGTATTTGGACGCCTGATAGGATGCATATGGAAGTTTCAGGATCGGCAAGGCTGTTGCTGTTGGCTTGTTAGCTGCCGGACTTGTCGTGCCAACAGCGATGAGTGAGAGTAGTACGAAGAGACGAGAATGGCTGATATACATGTTGGCGATCAACAGAAGACTTGAGACATATTGTAGATGGTAATCCTTTGAAGTTGAAGATGCTGAAATCCCGCTAGCATGGCCAATTTCTAACGGGGTCGAGCATGGGAATATTTATACCTATCATTACTTGGTGCCCAGCACGGACGTACAAGCGAGACATCCACATGCTGGCCACGAGAGGACCTGGCTGGCCCATTGAGTTGTTTCCGGTACCTCTCACCAAAAAAAAAACCGCGCTTGTCGTCAGTTTGCCCATACCTCCTTATGAACCCTCTTTCTAAAATCAGCCCTTCAACCTCACCAAAAAGAACACTCGCCCCGTGAGCAGCACAGCACACACTGTACCGTCATACAGCTGACGGCAAGTTGGATTGTGAGTAGACAGCGGGCATAAGGCTTGGCGTGCAAGGAAATGACAAACATGGAGAAACGGGGAGAGCCTCGGCCACGCCGCGGTGACTCTCAACAGAAACTATGTGGATTGTTTCTCGGTGGATGGCAGCTGAGCCTAAGCAAGACACACGAGCACAACAGCACACAAGCATACACAAGCACAAACAAGCAGACACAGGCAAGCACCGGATGACAACCAAAGCACAAGATTTTCCAAACGCCACACGAACCGAGACAGTGGGTTGGCATGGGCGAAAGAGGAAGGACGAGCAAATTATCCAATTACAGAAGAGAGGGTACACAGAAAGAAATTCTCGACTATTTCGTGGGCCCAGCCACAATTCTTTATTGTTTCGGAGCATTTTTGGGGTCTAATTAACTCTTAGTTTTCCCATGTAATTATCACGAGGCCAGATGTCGACAAATCAGGAGCCTTACAGGGCCTGTTGTCGTCTTCATCACATTGGGTTCAAACCGCCGTACAACGACGAAACTATCACTCACCCATGCCACTCACCCAATCACAACACAACAACGACCTGTCTGTGCTTTGCTTTCACAAGCACAAGTTTAACCAGAAAATCATTACTCAAAGCCGCCCGTCGGGATTCTATTGTGCACATAATTTTGTGGCGTGTAAATCCTGAAACGTGCAAAAGTAGAACAGGCGAAAGCGAGAATGTGACTTGAAAGTATTCACCCTTTGCGTTTCGTGACACTTTGAATAAAATGATGAAATGATGGCCACGCCGAGCGTCTGTCAAAGCAGTCCGCAACACAAAATCTCACTGTCTTTAGCTGTCCAAGAATCGCAACATTCCGATAGGCAGGCTTGTTGTCATTGCACTCGCTTTCCGCCGTGCAATAAGGATTTGGCTTGGAAAAATAAAACTGAAAAGGGGCGAATGGCAAGGACAGTAAAACTCCACTGCTGGGAAAGACGTGCCAAATCTTGGACGGATGGCAACTAAAAAACTCAACCCAAACATTGTTTGATGTTCGTTGACATTGATGTCGGCATTGGACACCTTCCAAGTCCTTTCAACTCGTAACCGACGACGTCAGCCTCGCTCTTATTTGAGGCATGCATGAATGAGACTAATGGGCAACGAGAAGACTCGAGGAGAAAGAAGACCAGAGGAGAAAGAAAACCAGAGGAGAAAGAGGCCTCTCCTTTGGGCACGGGGCGTCCGCTGTGTACCAAACGGCACATAAAATCTCATCCTACAACGTCAAGTCCTCTTCTTTGACGTCACACGAGCGAGATGGCATGTGCATGGATGCGCCGTCTTACAAAGATCTCTGTTGAAATTATCCCCGGCTCGCAAGAAAGGTCCTCTTTCCTTCTCGTTTTTACGCGTCTTCACGCTTTTTTCCACAGTCTCAACTCTTTAATTGGAGACATATGGTTATTGGGAGGATCGCATAAATAAATGACGGTGGGCTGCCAAAACCTGGTGCCCAAGGCAGATGGCAGCGGAAGGAAATCCAAAATGCGGCTGGCCATCTTCCGACGATCTGTGTGAAACAACAGTGCTCCAACCTCATCAATTGTCCTTTCAAGAAACTCGCCAACTTTGGCTGGGGCTCGATTAAGCTTTGTGCTTGTTCTAAAACGTATTTTGACTATCTTGTTTACATGTTGTTTTTTATTTTTATTTTCTATTTTTATGATTGATACTCCCATTTTTTCCCCTCTCATTCTTCTATTACGTCTTTGTACGTTTATTTTAATTTTCCCATTGTATCTCAACAATCGCACACATGTTGCCCGACACCAGGCATGCTTCTGTCGCTACGGCTGCTTTCCTCCGCGCGATTTTGTTCGTGTCGCTTCTACTTGCTCGCACACGTCTCCAGAAGCTTTGCATATTGCAATTAATATATTTTCCCCAGCTGGGCAAGCGACCACGCCGTACCTCCTTCAAGAATCAATGACACCTCATCCATACCTAACCCCCCTCCCCACAGGTTTGGCCTTCCGTCTTTGCCGTTGCTCGCTCCGTTATTGTTGTGCGTGTATAGTGCTTCTATATTGCGATGCCCTTCGTTGCGAGCTCCCCCCAAGGGTTGGAGCCTCCAAGTACAGAGGAAGCCAAGCCATTCCAAACCTGGATGAGCCTGAGCATATTTTCTTGTCTATACTCGTTCATAACGAGGAACTGAAAGCATTTTTATACGATATCGCGACTCCGCTGCGCAACCACATTGCATGCCATGATATCCGAGAAAGTCGGCACCGAAATTCGTACAGATGATGCCGATTCGTGCACATGGGGGCGAGGAAAAAAAAGGAGAAAAGAAGCCTTGGAGACCTCAAATTCTTGGCAAATAGAAAATAGATACTCACGAGGCTTCATTCCCCATGACCCATTTGCCCATCACACCCTTCACAACACTCACTTTACTTCAGCTCTGTCTAGAACAACTGGACTTGACGCACAAACAAATAAACACCATGCGCTTCTTTGCGCCCCTTTTACTTGCTGCCACGGCAGCTGATGCTCATTGTCTGCCTTCGTACACACCGTTTGCGTTCTCATCATGGGCCCAGACACCTTTTCGGCTTGGATCGACGGTGGCACATCCACGGGAGACGGGGTGGCCGTCCGCAAGACTGCCAACTGCAACTGGCAAGACAATGGCCCTGTCACAGACGCCACGTCGGACGACATTCGCTGCTTTGCGCTCAGCCCGGGTACGGCCGCTGCGCAGACCGTCAACGTCACGGCCGGCGGCACCATGGCATTCCAGGCCGACCCAGACATCTACCACTCTTGGCCCGCTCGCATTCTACATGGCAAAAGCCCCCTCGGGCCAGCCAGCTTCGACGTCTGACGGCTCCGGCAATGTGTGGTTCAAGATGTACGAGGAGCAGCCCAACTTTGGCGGACAGGCACTCGCGTGGTCGAGCAATGGAATGAAGACCCCCCTCGGTGACCACCCCCAAGTGTTTGGCTGACGGTGACGACCTACTGCGCATTGAGCACTTGGGTCTGCACGTGACACAGAGTGTAGGCGGTGCGCAGTTCTACATTTCCTGTTGGACAGGTCACGGTCTCGGGCGGTGGCAGCGGATCGCCGACGGACCTGGTGACGTTCCCAGGCGCTTACAAGGCAGCGGATCCGGGTATCCTGATCAACATCAACTATCCGGTGCCGACGTCGTACACGAACCCTGGCCCGGCGGTGTTTAATTGTGAGGCGGCTGTATGGCATGGTGTACTGCATGGTCAATTTTGTCATGTATTAACGACTCTTCTTCTGTCGCACGATCTGTCTGGCTTTTTGACATTGTCTGGGCTCGCTGTATCATGTTCAGCGTCTCCGTTTTCGATTACTCCTTTTTTGTCAATCTTAACCCTATTTGGAGAACAAGTTTGTTTGCCTCATGCAAATTTCGGTGAAGCGCGTTTGAAAGTCAATAGCGTAGCGTGCAACGAGGCGGGCCTCTGCCTCATCGTTGCTATCGGCACCTAGTGCTTTCGTCACGCTCATGCACTCTCTAATCAAGCCATCTTTGAGCTCAAGCAGCTCTTGATATAGATCCATCCCAGCCATGAAAGCGGCCTCAGGCTCGACAAAGGGAGCTGTTGTCTGAGCTTCTGACTCGGCCGTGGCAGCCCCAGGGCCATTTGCACCGGCCGGCCGGGTATCTCGGCTCGGTGTTCGGGACAGGTGTCTCGTAACAGACTGTGGTAGCTCACGTTTCGGTGGGGGCTCATCGGCATCGACGAGGTGTGTCAGCGTGTGTACGGGCGGCCCGACCTCCCGATCGTGCTCGTACAGTGTACCGGCGATGCCTAGCCTGGTCGTGTTCGGCGTCCGACTCAAAGACCGGCTTATATTGCGGGCGGGAGGCGGCCACAGAGAGTCTTGTATGCCGGCCGAAGACGACTCGCGGCGCACTTGGCTAGGAGAGCGTGCACTTCGCGGCGTCACTGATGTGTGACGGCGCTTTGTCCTATCTGTCGCTGCGTGGTCAAATGGTGCCTCAGAGGACGTCCGTTTGAGCGAGATTGTGGAGGGCCAAACGGACGGGCGAGGGGCGGGCATGTAGATTGCGGTGGTCGATGCAGAATGGGTCAAAGGTTGGCTGGACATGGCTCTGGACACAAAGCTGGCGGAGCGTCTTTGACCAGTGTCTGTTTTGTTGGCAGCGTCACGCTCTTGAGAGCCCTGCGAACTATGCATTGAAACGACAGAAGATGTTCTACTCAAAGTGGAGCGATTGTCATTCGCCGGCAGCGAGGTACATCGAAGGCCAATGCGCATAAACTCGTGAGAGGCGGACTTGAGGTCGCCGACACTGAGAAAACACAGCTTGAGAAACGACCGTTTCTTCTAGTTTCTTTGTGTTAGAAGAGGCGTGGTACTGAAGCTATGGTGTTGTGCGATAGTTCTCACCCTCTGCGATCCATCCTGCGATCCACCCTGCGAGCCAACCTGAGAGTCGATGTGTGTCTGCGCGCGAGCAAACTCGTTGCCACTTCCACGCCCGGTGCCATATGCAGTTCGGTCGTCCACATCCGAAATCAGAAACGTGGCCCGCGTGGGCGGCACAATGCGCACTTCGCTATTGCCAGGATGGAGGCTGCTGGTGTCGATTTCGTTCTGTGACTGTTAGGCACGACTAGTCCACAAGGAAGAGAAACGGATGCACGCACTATCACACTTGAGCCCTCGACGATGCAGATGCGATAAGATGGCTTGTCGTTTGCTGTCCCAACACGCTGTCGATTTGACGTTCTGGCTGTCAGGAGGGATTCGGCCGAAGAAGAGGCAAAAGAAGACGAGCCGGATAAGTCAACACTCTGCAAACGCAATACCATGGGGGTTGTGGCTGTTCGTGTTGCCGTCCTCTGCTCCGTGATGGCCTCCTGGAGGTCCCACTGGCCGATAATTTGTCGCGTCATGGTGCTGATGGAGGTTAGGCAGACATGTTCTTTGTAGACGACGGACGAGGAAGAAAGAAGATGAGGGAGAGCAGTCTGGTACCAAGAAAAGGGGCACGGTCTAGTCATGGCCGGATGTCCCTTCTCGATACAGAATAGGGGTAGATCAACAACGGCTCTGGCGGAAGGTGCGATCGGAACAAGCACTTAAAGATGGAGAAACCACGTTGGACGACGGTATACAAGAATATACAAGAACATCTACTAAACGATAGCTATCTCATCGCTTGATGAGAAGAATGCCCGGAAATTGCCATCGAACGCATGATGTTGACGTGCCCTTGGCTGACGTGCCGGATTCGAGGCGGTACCAGCATGCTGCGTGGCAAACTCGTCGGGTTCTAGCCATCCATTGTGTGCGGCGAGCATCTTCTCATACGATTGTATAGTGTATGTCCAAATACACATCAAGTGACATGACCTTGATATGCTATTGCGTATATCAAAAGTAGGCTGTGTAGTCCAGGTTCGGAGTACTGCGTACTTGTCTCGTCGCGACTGAAGGCCACGTTAAAGCCACGACTGATGTGGCGCAGCACTTAGGACTCTGATTGGCCAATATCCACTTACCGCACGGACCACGCCCGCTTCGAAAAAAAGCTGCCATTTCTCACATTCGCGAGTTCTAGCGTCGCCTTGTGGTTCCTGCTGCGCGTCTCCAGCAAGCATCCCTTTACAGTTTACACGCATCCATCTCCAAGCCCAGCGCAAACACCCAAGCCAAAAAAAAACCGACGGGCCCATCGGTGCGCAACCACGACAAGCACCAGCATCGCGCACGCTGTGCTTCCACGACACGCGGTAGCTACTTTCGGTGCCCTGTTGTTCAATTCGACGCGACGATAGCATCCTCGCAGCCAGAAAACGGGAACGGCGAACGCTTGATTGGGGCGCGACTTCAGCCTCAGCTCAAGAAGCCTTCAGACGCATACGGGCAGAACGGTGTCTCCAGCCACGATATTAACGCCCGGAATACAGAAGGAAACAGCTGGACCGCGACTACCGGCCTTGACCATCGAAACGGCGACGACACAACCGGAAAGAGCAGCGGCATCCGCCCCGCTCACGGCATCAACAACAGCCGCTACACCCTCAACTTCCACCGACCCAAACCTTTCATCCAACCCAAGCCCATTCAGTCGACCCTCCCGCCACTTCCACCACTTCCACCACTTCCACCACTTGACTTCTCCGTTCAAGCGCCCCGCCCATCTCGTCACGTACACACATATCCCTTCTTCCGGGGGCCCACAATGGCGCCGCAGCCGGGGCACACGATCGACCAGACGCCTGAGTACGTCGAGTTCATTGCCAAACTGCGCGACTACCATGCCAAGCGCGGGACCAACTTTGAGCCAGAGCCCAAGGTCGGACAGACGCCGGTGGACCTGCTCAAGCTTTTCAAGGTGATTGTCGAGCATGGCGGCTACGACAAGATCAGCGAAGAGAAGCTGGCATGGCGCAACATGGTCAACGCGCTGGAGCTGTACAGCAACAATGAGGCGTCGGCTGCGTACAGCCTGAAACTCGCCTACTACAAAAACCTGGCCGCGTACGAGATCACGACGATTCACAAGCAGGAGCCTCCGCCGCCAGAAATTTTGGAACACCTCTCGGCCAAGGGTGGTGGGCTGCTGACACGGACGCTCGAGAACTTTGGCGGACACCGCGCCAACATGCGGCCGTCGGGCGCTTTCGACACGCCCATGGGTGGCGTTGGAGATCCAATGGCCACTCCCACACACCAGGACCACGGAGCGGCAGGACCGGACGGCACTCCGCTGAGTGGCCGTGCGTCGCGGGGTCTTCGTGAGGTACCACCGCAGCGCGTCATCTTCCAGCCGGACACGGCCTCGACGCGCCAGTCGAGGCACGCTTCGGGACAGCAGCAGACTGGTGCTGGCTCAAATCTAAGTCATCACGGTCCAGCGGGCCAGCGGCACCTACCGGGGACACCACAGAGCGGAGCGCAGCAGTCGTTTGGCCTGCAGCCCCTGCCCCCGAACCAAAACCACCATGGGCCGCCACACCAGCAACAACACGCGCCGCAACAACAGTCGCATCAGCGCAACGCGTCCATGGTGTACAACCCACCCAACTCGGACGTGTTCTCGTCCACCGTGCAATCCTACGAGCCACGCGGGCCTGTGCCCATTGTGCTGAAGCTCGCAGAAGCACCAGCCAACGCACCAGCCAAGTTCCTGCAGCAGAACCGTTTGCAGCGTCTGCGGGCATCCGGTGTTTCCCTCAGCCGGTTTGCCGCACGCCCGCCCGTGCCGCCCGGCAACGAGGGTCCTAACATCTACGTTCGTTGTCTGGGTGCACTGCGGTCGGGCCTGCAAGCGGAAGAGGCATTTGCACTGAGCCACCTTGTGAAGATTTCGTACGAACGGGGTGATAAGTACAAGTTCGAATCGTTCCCCGGCTTGGCCGAGGGTCTCATCGAGAAGGCCCTGCAGGTGGGCAGTCTGTTCTACCACAATGTGCAGTGGAAGGTGGCCTACGACCAGGACGTCGACGAGAACGACTTGGGCGAGCTGGATGGCGTGAACGGCACGCCCGACATCCTGGAGCGCATTGCCCAGCTGCAGCCACGCGATACCATTGATTGCATCCAAACCGAAGAGTTTGCCGACCAGATGGTGCTGATCATCGAGGCCGCGTTGACGGTGCGCAACATGGTGACTCTCCCCGAGAACGCGTTCTTTGTGGCTGATTTTGCACCGTGTCGTGATTTCCTGTGCATCGCCCTCAACCTACCCGATCGTGACGCCGTTGTCGAGCTCAAGCACTGCGCGCTCGACATTGCCGAGCAGTTGACCCCGTTCTTGGTCCTCGGCGACGACGACCCGCTCTACCAGACACTTCTGCGCCAGCTCGACTCGCCTGACCGCGGCATCGTACTGACCGCCCTGCGCGCCATTGGCCGTATCTCCATGAACCTCGCGGAGACCAATCGACTCGGCAGCGTGCCCCCCGCCGTGCTACAGCGCGTCATGCAGTGGCTGCTCCTCAACGACGATGAGCTCATGGACGCTTGTTTGGACTTTCTGTACCAGTATACTGCCGTTGCCGCCAATGTTGACCGCCTGCTGCGCTCTGTGCGCACTGAGGAGCTGGTCAAGCAGCTTGTGGGCTTGCTTTCCCACGGCGCCAAGCGCGGTGTCAAGGAGCTGGTGCTGCAGCCGGAGCGGAAACTTCCTGCCTCGGAAGAGGTGCTCGCACTACCGCCCGATCTGCTGACACGCCTGGTGGCGACTGATGAGCCGGAACGCTGCTACACGTGGCTACGCTGCTTTTTTGAAGAAGACCCGGACTCGTCCATCACCCAGATTGCCATCTGGCAGGCGTACCAGTCTTCTTTCCTGCAGCCTGTACAGCAGTCCGGGCGCACGATGCTGGGCGCCGCTGAGTTTATCCGCAACGTCACTCATGTCTATCATGCAGCCGGTGCACAGATCCAAAAGGAGCAGACGCCACAAGGCGAGGTGCAAAAATTCATTATCAAGGGAATTCGCCCTCGCAGGCGGCCGATCAGCCCCGAAGGCCAGGAGTTTTTTCCGCTGCCAGTGGCGCATGCCGGCGGCTGCGACCGCCAGTTCCGCGCCGCTTGCATCACCCTCGTGTGGCATTTACTTTGGCGCCGCCGACAGGCTGTACGAGCACGTTCTCAAGGACCACGTGGGCGAGAAGCCCGGCGCTGACGGCAAAGTGGCCAACGTCAAAGAGCGCGATGTGCGCTGTCTTTGGGCCGGGTGCCGCAAGTACCCCAAGGGCACCAAGATGCCGCTGGTCGATTTCATGAAGCACATCAAGACGCACGCTGTCAATGCGGAGATGGACATCCGCCAAGACCAGAAGCAGCAGCAGCAGCAGCAGCAGCAGCAACAAGATGTACCGGCGACTTCAGCACCATCTGGGCAGTCAGCAGAGAACGATTCACCTGCCGACGGCACCAGCAGCAACGGCAACGGTGTTCAGTCGTCCAACCCGCTGAAGCACCAGCGCCAGCGCAGTAGTGTGTCGAATGGCGATCTGATGGCAACGGGCGGCGGTGCACAAGCCAACGGTGCAGGCGCAACTCCCAACGGAGCGGCCAACGGAGCCAACGGCACGCCCAGCGGCGGCACTTCCAACGCCGCCAGCGGGTCCGCCACGACACCCAACAAGCGCCAGAAGCGCTCGTACGTTGTGCCCGCCAAGACCATCAGCGTGTCCTACGAAGAGACGGCCACCACGCGCGACGAGCGCAACCCCAATCTGCCGCCGCAAGCCGCTGGCATCCCCCTCAGTGCCGTCCTCGTCCTGCGCAATATTGCCCGCAACGCATCCAAAGCCGAGGTCGTCCTCGACGAGCGCGGCCAGGTCGTCATGCTCGAGGACGGTGACGAGCAGCGGCAGGCCAATGGCAAGTATTCGTCTGCTCTTGCCAAGTCCCGGAACAAACCATCGCAGCCCGGTACACCGTCCTCATCGTCGGGCCTTTTACAGCCCAAGACAAGCGGTGCTGCCTCTGGCGCGCGCCACTCGCATTCGCACTCGCCTGCCGATGCAGCTGCTGCGGCCGCGGCTCAAGAGGCCGGCGGCTGGAACGAACGTCTGTTCCGGAATATGCTTCCCCGGCTGTACGAGATCATGGCCGAGAACCGTGCCCTAGCCACCTACATCACGTCGCTGTTTCAGCTGATCGGCGAGGAGGCGTGATGCGGCAGGAGACTTTTAAGGGTTTGGGGGGGGGGTTGCTATTTTTTGTTGGCCCTTGGGACTTGATATTCTTTGCCTTCATTCTGTTTATTTTGGCTTCTTTGGCTTCTTTGGCTTTTGCCTTCACTTGGTCACTTTTTTTCTGTTCATTTCTTTCTGTGGCGCGTGTCTTCTCTGTATTCTTGTTCCAAAGGGCGGGAAAGCGAAGGAATGGGAGTTTTTACCGAGACACACCGGGAAAGGGGATTTTTATTCTTCTTTTCTTTTCTTTCTTTCTTTCTTTATTTCTCTCTCTTTTTGCTTGTCCATTGTATTGGACCTGTGTCGTACGTTTCTTGAGACTTTGCTTTTTTGCTTTTCTTTACCCTTCCTTTTTATCACACGTGTACGATTACTTCAAGTCAAAAATATATGTAAAACCCTACATACAGAAAGTCGAGCCCTGCTGGGAATACCAACTATAAAGTATGCGTATGCGTTGCATATTGCATATGGAGGGGCCAGCCAGCTTGGCCGTCGCTGGCAAGATGCTCTTCATGTTGGATGCAAATCCTGCTAAAATCTTGTTCGAAATGGGCACTTCATGGCGCGAATGCCAACTATTTTTCTCTGCATCGGCAATTTGAGCGATCGCGCGGCGCATTTATTTTTGGCAATCGCTGCGCTCGAATCGGATCGCAGGCTGGCACGGCTGGGGTACAATAAAAAGGCTTGTGTGCACAAGGAGCCCAACGAGCCCAGGTGACGGTCAAATAGTCAAACGGTCAAACCGGGGCGGCGGTAGTCATGGGAATGGGAACGAAAGGAGGCCTAAAATAGGGGAACGAAACGAGACTACCAAAAAAAGAGTACATCGTAGAGACATCGTGAAGAGGGGCGCTAGGCAAAAACGATGGCTTCATTCGGGAGGGCGCGGGCTGGCCCGTGGAGGAAGAAGCGGAGGGAGGGCGTGCGCATCGTCGCGTTGCGGTTTTTTATTCATCGTGTGCCTCACAGCACCCGGGGGCGTGGCGCCTAGCCTCTAGACTGTCTGTCTAGGAGACATGGCTGGACTAGGCCTGGGCTGGCCGTTGGGAATGCCGCGCCGTCGTGCCTTATCCGACGTTGTGGTTCTTTCACGATCTTTATTAGTATGGGGTGAAAGGGTAAAAAAAGATCGTGAAAGCCAAAACAGGACCCGGGGAATGGGGTCTTGGGTCAGCTTTGTAGGGGCTCTAGGCCCTGGGCCTGTTGTGTGTGGCAAGGTGGGTGTTGACGACCAAAGAGGCAATTCGAGAGAGGGGCGTGCATCGAAAAACAAAGTGTAAAACTGTTAGCAAGGTATCTGAAAGATCGTCTTTACGAGACAACACAAAACGTCCGGGGAATGCCAGCAAGATCGTGACATGGCAAAACGACAAGTCGTTTTAAAATCGAGCAAACGGGTTTGCCAACTGGACGAAGCCGATGGTGAGATCCGTCAGCTGTGACAAGTTGCTGGGTTTTTGCCTCACAGAGTCCCCCCTGTCGCACGGACTTGCTCCCATGCGACCAGCGCGGCCACGCGCATCAGTAGCAAAACAAAACAAGCTGTCGAAGCAAAGAAATCATTCCGGTATTGGCTTCTCAGCACAATGCAGGCGCGGCAGGGTATGCCTTGATCGGAGAGGGCAGAGGAGAAGAGCTTGATGTACTGTGTACTCGTAGAGATAGTAAGATACAGTCAAGGGATGGGCCGAGAGAGGGCTTATCTTGAAAATCAAAGCATCCGCATCGAGGACAGAGCCTGAAGCCTTGGCTCATTTTCGCCTCACTCATGTCTCCCTTTCCTCCTCCCTTTCCTCCTTTCGTTTTTCAAAGGGAAGAGGAGAAAACAGAGAGGAGAAGAGAGGGGGACGGCGTCCTCTCCCATCTCAGGGCTTCGTGCTCTCGCCTCCGCTCTCGGTGAAGGTTGGCTCTACTCAGTTGAGAGAAGCGCGGGAGAAAATTGAACACGAAATTTCGCCGCATAATGAGATGATCGGTGCTCCATCGCCTTTCTCTCTTTCGTGTTTGCTGGGTCGAGTCTGCTACCCGATTGACAGGATCTGATTTTCGAGGTCTTGCGCTCTGTGCGTCCTCGCTTCGGTAACGAACGGCCCTCTTTCTTCTTCTTCTTCTTCTTCTTCTTCTTCTTCTTCTTCTTCTTCTTCTTCTTCTTCTTCTTCTTCCCAACATTTACCGCCGCCGATCTAATTGTCGACGTACTTTCCTCTTCCTCTCCCGCCGTCTCTCTTTCTCTCGCCGTTTCTGTTCTGAGTACTCCGTACTCCGTACTCCGTAGTAGAAACACTAGCAGGTTTTCCGTTTCTCCTTCCTTTCTGGAAGGGGGGTGTGCGACGGCGAGGGCTGTGCTCAATGCAAGGTGTGTAATTTCAAAAGACAAAAAAATTGGGGGTGCTAGGGGGTGTGAGGAAAAGAGAGCTGGAGGAACGGTGAAGATGTATTTCCAAATTGGGCGCCGGGCACATGTTGGCAGTTGAGAGCGAGGGCATTGCTTCTTCTCCCCTGTTGCTACCACACAGAGTAACCTAGCAAACCCAGCAAGCCCAGCTCGTGTCGATGAAAAAGACTGAAAATAATTCCTTTCATCGAACACTGATCACAGTGCGGCCGTGGCTCCCGCGCAATATTCTTCGTACGCAAGACAGAAGACAGAACGACCGTTATTTTGTGGGGGAGGGTTTCGCCCACCGCTCTTGTTCGTGTGCACTTCTTTTGGCCTCGCGGTAGGACGTCCCAGAAACGGCCGGAGCTCGTGGAGAAAGGATGCTAGGTTGGTAGCAGGGGCTTCCCGAAGCTTTCCCTCTGCTTTGCGTACACGAAGCAAGCGGATCAGGCACATTTAGGCATTTCAGGTACTGCCGCCGATGTCAACTGTTTTTGCACTTTGTTGTTTTGCTCATTGAGATAGTTGCTCGCCTCCCCCTTCCTCATCTCGATATGTGTGAATTTTTTTGGTTCGTCTCCCCGTCCACAACCTTTCCCAAACCTGTCGGGAGAGGCACAGGGATAAAGTCTGCCATGGTCACAAGAAAGTTCGCTCTCTCTTGTGGGCGGGCGCCTGACCGGGTGGATCGAGTATGTATGCGTAATGATGTGTGATTTTGTGCTGTCCTCACCACGTTCGTCCCACCCCTTTGGTAGGAGAAACCTTCTTATCAGCTAGGGACACGGACGGAGTGGACAGAAAGAAGGCCAGCGAAAAATGAAAGAGGGCGTGAACGTTGCGGGCGAATGTTGACACAGATCCCCCCCACTGTGCATGGAGCAATTGTTGGCCAATCCATCTTTTGTAGCTTCGTCAAAGCTCTGGTGAAATGGTTTGAATGGCAGAGCTCCGTCACTTCCATTTGGGTGATGCGACCAATGGGTACATGTACTTACTTGCCTTCCTCATACAGAGCAGGAAAATAAACAGGGGGGGTGCTGGAGGAAGCTCTCTGTTTGTTTCTTCTTCCATCAGAAGACTCTGATATCAACAGCTGGCATGAGCTAAGAGCCAGGGGGGTGGGCATGCAGATGTGCGGTGACAGACCCTACTCAGTAGTGCCCGCCCAAGCGTGCCCCCAACGGCGAGCCTCTTGGGCGTATTTTGTAGCCCAGAGAGAGGCCCAAAGTACATCATTGTAATTCTGTCCTTGCCAATTTGTGCGAGTCCACGCTAGGCTTCACCGGCAGCCAGACGATCCAGGGTGCGGGCTGGCAAAGTGAACAGAGCGCTGGGATGGATGTGGGTGTTAAAAGCAAATGGGTGGGTAGGAGCAACGCTAATCCAAGGGCCTCGAGTGTTCCGTGATCGACCATCCGTGGCGGACTGGCAGCTGCTTCTCTTCTATCTGCCATCCCAGCAAGCTTTCAAGGTACCACCTCCAGATCCCATTGATAAAAGAAAACAAAACGCGGAGTGGTACAAATGGGAAACAGACAACCATCACACAGATCAGGGCTTCTGCTTCGTTTTTTCGGATTCTTGCCTGCATGATAGTTGTTAGTAGGCACAGAGTTCTTCATTTTTGTCTACTGCAAGGATAAGATACAAAGACCTGCCGTCCAAGCTTGCTCGTAATTGTGATGTTGTTGGGAAACTTTGTCTCGATCCGCTCCCCCAAAATGAAGACATACGTTACATTCTCCGTACTTACCAGAACGGGGTGTAAAAATAGCACGGCTGGCGCTGGATTAGCGCTGGGTTCGACACCATGGCTGGCGTCCGATTTGCACCTTTTTCTTCCGTTGCTCCTTCGCGTCCGCCATGGGGCCTCGCGTCAAGCTCCTCAACTGGAAATGTCTCAGTGAAAAGAAACAGAGAGCGGGGAGACAAAAACTTTCACGCCCAGATCATCATCTGATATCACATCTTTGCTGTCTGTCAGCCACCGGCCGCGGCTCTCTCTCTCTCTCTCTCTCTCTCTCATCATATTGAAGCGTGTGGCGGCCGCAACTCCTCCTCCTCATCTGCAAATTACTCTTCACACCGCCTCTTCCAACCAAGACAGATCGATGCGTGGAAACGTAACACATATTGCATGCTTAAGCTCAACTGGCTAGGATGCCCATAGCTTTTGAACATCTGTAGGCCTGGTCGTTGCGGGGAGGTGCTCCGGGCGGAACAGAGCCGACGCGCCGTAGTCTCTGTTCAGTTGCGGCCCTTGCGTGTGATCGGTCTAGGCAAATTTGCCTTTCGTTTTTGGGTTGGAGAATGCACCTTGGCAGCGTGTGAGCTTCGACATTTTTTGACGGCAGTGTGGCTCTGTGTGAGGCTGCTATTCGCCAGGCGACCCTCGCTGTTTGAAAAGTAGAGTCACAAAAAGTCGGACTTCTGAATGGCAAGTCGGTGTACTCCGTAAGTCAAAAGTTGTCCTTGGATGCCGTAGCGTCCAAGACGCGAGAGTGGCTCGAGCATTTTGCTGTGTAGAAGTTTGCAAAGCATCAGGATTATTGAATACAGTAGTACCATGCTGCCGGACATGCTTCATGCCTTGTTCTAGAAATAGCTTCATGGGCATAGCTTCATGGGCGAGAGCATCGATCGAATTTGTCGTACGAGTCTTGGACCGCAAGGCCTGGTGGGAAAATGTGCCTTCCCGACAGATACTTCGTAATGGCGACGAAACAGCCAAGACTTTTGTGAACTTGTTTTAGCGGCCGATAACAGAGCTGCCTTTCACTCCATCCCGCATGCGAGTAAGGCTGAAGGTGCCCTGTCGGACAGGTAAGTACGCATAAATATTACACGGGGTAACACTGGACCTGGCCCAGCGGCCAGAACAAGAGGATCCTTGGCTTGGGTTTGGTGGACACACCGCACAGAACGAGTGTCGACCCAGACTGAAGGGAGGTTTGCATCAGCGCACGAGCTGTGATCTCTACAGCGTGAAGTCGTATCCACACCGCATGGGTAGGCAGCACACAGCGCTATTCGTACTTGTCGTGAGTTTTCTTTTCTTTTTTTTTCTCACCTCACATGACCATGATATCCCGGCTGGTGAAATTGCACGGCGTCTGCAAGATGCGTGTCCTGCTTCAGGTCCAAATTGGGCCCATGGAGACATGCTCGGGTGTTGGAACAGAAAAGAGGGTCGGTTGCCTATGCCGGATGCTGGATGCCGTACGACGTACATGTCTGTACATGGTTCATTTTCCCGGTGCTTCCTGTACAACGCCAACTGTGCCCTCGCATCCGGAGGACGAGTAGCGAGAGGCAAAGGGCAGGAACCGACCTTGCTGGTACTGCAAAGGTTGAGTTTGTCGGTGTTAGCTATTTGCCAAAACATGAGTAGAAGAGAGCTCGATTATCAGACCAAACAGAGGGAGGGCGTCTTGGCGGGTTGCTTTCCGTATCTCTGCGAATCTAAGCATACTCCGTACTAAACCGTATCGTCTTACCTTTTGCTCTCTTCTGTTTCTCCACTGGGCAATGCTATCTAGCTTGCTGCCTCTTGAAGAGCATGTATAGAGTTTGGCTTACACAGCCCAGAAACGCTCATTGAGATAGACAATATGCCCCCCACACGAGGCATATCAGTTCGATATGCCCCATCTTGGTCTTGGAGATGCACATACAGAGCAAAAATCCACACAACCTGGCGCATGCCGATGCATTTTCTTCCGTGTCGTACAATTCGGTCAGACGAATCTGCCATAGGAAAGAACGATACCGCATATGACTGGACACACACCCTGGTTCTGAGACCGATCTAGATGTGCCCCATGACCGCTCGATTTTGCTCACTCTCCTGGAACGTGCATCAAGAGAAACATGGACCCCCGCACAGCATCCCACTCCCGGGGGCGGTCAAGCCAAGCGGAGAGTCGCGCAATGTGCCTTGTGGTCTTTGCGTGCTGTGTTTCTGGGTCGGGATGCGTCTTTTGTCGGTGTTGGCGTTGTTCTGATTTGTTTTGTCACAGATTCTTCTTTCTTTTTGTTGGCTGCATTTCTCGTTGCGCTTCTTGAGATGTTATCCCACCCTCTCCCTGCTAGCGTGTAAACAAAATAAAGAAAGGCGAAGGAAGCGCTAGAAGAAAGAAGGCGATGTTGTGAACAGGGACATTGAGTAATGGTGGGGGGTCCGGTTGTACTGGAGCCGTGACCCTTTGAGGCTCAAAAGACGTAGAGTCCGTAAAGAGAAGATGGGCAGTTGGAGTTGCGACTTTTTGTTGATGTTGATGCTGATACTGGGGCAGGTTGCTCCTTCCATTGAAAAATCCTCCTCCTTGGTCCTCCCGCTGCTTCCTTCTCACCTTTCCCTGGCCCTTTACCACTCTTCTCCCTCACCTCTGCATCAAGTCGTAGTTAGCCCGACAACAGCCAGGCAGACTATTAGTACAGCGTGTACTCGTCCGCGCCTTCCGTTTGGCATCGAGATTATGTACGGTCGCACCTTCCTTGACAAACTACTCGATGCAAATACGTACACAACGCAGTCGCACCTGCCACAACACACAACAAACAAAAAGCATTCTCGCTTCTCCCACTCTTTCTCCTCCTTTTTGTGATCCTCTTCTTCCCCTCTTTACCGCACATTTTCTCGTCAAAATAGCTTCAGGTAGTAAACGGCCTCCGATCAGGACTTTGTATGCCGCACCCCCTTAATTCACTGTGTTAGTGCATCCCAGTCCTTCTTCCCCCACCTTTGGAGCACGTTACCTGGATCATCTCCATTTTTATATGAATCATTTCCCGCTTGGATCCCCGTCTGAGATTGCCTTTCTGCGTTTCTCGCGTTACAATCGAGTCTTGTTACTGACTTTTTCAAGGCCGCACAACTTCAGCACCAAGGCTTCTTGTGGCACGCACATCTTGCCATCCTCCAGCTACCGAACCTCTCTCGAAGCTCTAGGTGAGACTTTTCCTGTGTTCTCCTCACGCTTCCCTCACTCTCCCCTGTTGTCTTCGCGTAGGGAAATCAATCAGATTTCCACGTATTACGCGGAGCATTCTGGTATTTTTAATCGCACTTTCACCTTCGCCTCACCCTCGTCTTGTCTCCCGTTTGCAAACGATCCTTTGCCGATCACCGTTTCTACTGTTATCAACACTCCTTTGGTGCTGTCCATACTTTGTGTCTGCTCGCCAACCCGTCAGCCCGTCAACATCTAACGCAAGTGAAAGTTTATTTCCAGAAAAAATAGTTCATTCACTAATAATCGAGGTCGGCTCAGAGTCCGCCCTGTCACGGAGTAATCCAGGTCACTGTCACCCACCACCAGCGTTGCGCTAGCTGCCCGCCAGCCCAGACCAAACTTTGGTTCTTCTTTCACGCCCGCCGTGCAGCCGCTGCGCTACACACACCTCCCATCCATTTCCTTCACCACACCCACGCCCTCCTCGAAGCCCCCTCTCTGAAGCTCTCTCGAGCCCTCCTAGCGCTTGCGGCGAAGCTTGCGTGGATACGAATGCCCCCAAATCCCGCCCACACTTTTCAGATCTCTTGAGCTTTCACCCACCTCCAGGAACGCCGAACACCGCAGTGAAGATTTTTTTTTTGTTCTGGCCTCGCCACGCCCGTGCGGTCGCCTCCCAAGCCTTCCTCGCGTCGACCGAAACAGTCAATCGGCCCCTTTTTGCATTCACTCTTCTCCATCTCTCTCCTACCTGGCTGACCCCCCATCCCATTGTCCTATATAAGACTGACCGCTCAGTCCAACCGTTTGGACTGTCTGATTTTTTTTGTCCTCTCTAATCTCATTCAGCAATCTATCCATATATCTATCCATATTTTGTTGTCGTTATTGAGGTGTGCTTGTGCTCTTTTTGTACCCGACTCTCTTGTTTTCATCAAGACCGCTTGCTGGTTGCGTTGGTATTGTCCCATTCACCGTTTACGACACTTTGGCGTTGCATTCCCCACACAAGCTTCCAAACTCCCGGATAGCCCGCACAAAGCTTTGCCTCTCGTCGAGTGAAATTCACGATAGGACTCCAATCCCCCCACTACCTACCCGCCTGCCTACCCACCTAAGTACCTCTATTTACTTCGCTCGCTTCACTTACACGCTTAGTCCTTGACTCTGCAATCTCCTTCATTTTTATTTATTCTCACTCTTCTCTCTCACTCTTCTCTCTCACTCTTCTCTCTCACTCTTCTCTCTTACTCTTCTCTCTCACTCTTCTCGACCTTTTTTAAACCATCAGTTCCTTCGCTCAACTTCACGTACCTTTCAAATCGCCTTCCCTTCGTCAAAATGGTCTTCACAGTCGCTCGCTCCGTTGTGAGCTCCGCCCGCCTGGTCTCCAAGGCCCCTGCCATCCGCTCGACACTGGCCAAGCCCGCCGCCTACCGCACGCCGGTGCAGTCGCGCGCCTTTTCTGTCGCTGCTCCCCGCTTCACAAAGAAAAACGAGGTCATCAAGGAGACCGAGGTCCCCGTGTCTATCTACAGCCCCGATGGCAAGGGCACTGCTTCCAGCCCCGACCATTTTAGCATTCCCGTCAAGACGGCTGCCCAGCCCGCCGCTGCGCCTGCTGAGGATGTCGAAAACGACGATGTTGTTCCCCTCGACCCCAAGGTTTTCAAGGCCATGTCCCCCACCATGCAGAAGATGTCTGTGATGGGCAAGGTCATCATCATCACTGGGTAAGTTGAATATTGCAGGTGATAGCACAGACGCTTTACTTGGAAGAATGCCAGCTAACACGTCTTCAGTGGTGCCCGTGGTCTCGGTAACCACATGGCGAGAGCTTGCGCCGAGGCTGGTGCCAAGGCCGTGGTGATTTTCGACGCCAACCAAGAGCTGGGTGATGAGGCCGCCGAGGAGCTCCACCGCAAGTCTGGCATCGATGTCTCGTTCTTCAAGGTTGATGTCCGTGACGGAAACGCCATCAACGCTGCTGTCGAGCAGGTTGTCAACCTTTATGGTGCTCCTGATGTCCTCGTCAACTCCGCTGGTATTGCCGATTCCAACATCAAGGCCGAGACCTACGACCCCGCCATGTTCCGCCGCCTCATCGACATCAACCTCACTGGCTCGTTCCTGATGGCCCAGTCTGTTGGTCGCGTCATGATGGCCGCTGGCAAACCAGGTTCCATCGTTCTGGTTGCCTCCATGTCTGGCAGCATTGTCAACTACCCCCAGGAGCAGTCCTGCTACAACGCCTCCAAGGCTGGTGTCATTCAGCTCGGCAAGTCCCTGGCTGCTGAGTGGGCCAAGTATTCGATTCGCGTCAACTGCATCTCCCCCGGCTACATGGACACTGCACTCAACAAGGTCCCCGCCCTCGACGCCCAGAAGAAGATCTGGCGCAGCCTGACCCCTCAGGACCGTCTTGGCGCTGTTGACGACCTCAACGGCCTCTGTGTTTTCTTGGCCTCCGACGCCAGCTCTTTCATGACTGGCTCCAACGTCTTGATCGACGGTGGCTACACTCTTTACTAGACTCGACACAAACTTGTGTCTTTTCTAGTAGATGATGATTCTCGATGATACCCGACGACTACGATCACTTTACTCTGATTTTTTTTTCATTTGCCTTATCATATGGAAATCCTAAAACTCGCCTCTCTTTGGGAGAGAGGTTAGGGTGCCGGGTGACATGATCTTTTTCGCATATTGACGAACAGTCTGGTGTTTTTTCTTCGGACTTTTATCTTTTTTTTTCCCCTATCAACCCAGGAGTACGCAGGGACGGGACCGCAAAAGGTGTTTCGCTTTTTTTCTTTATTGGCACGTAATCTTCTTCTTCATGAAGCTACAAAAGGGGGTTTACACATGGTTTTCGGCATTTCATACGGCTTTCCGACATAGAATAGCGACTGTTGTGTTTTCGTGCGCGTTGATCACAAACGGGAATCTTCTTTTTTCCCCCTTCACAAGAATAGAATGGATGTCGACATCCACATTTCAAATATTCAAAAACCGTAAAAAAAAAATTGAATGACTGTACTTCACAAGGGATTTGTGCTTAACACCGGCCTCTTGTAAATCGTAGTACATTGGAAAAGAAAACAGCCTGCCAATTGGGAAAGCCATTCGCTGTCGACGCAACAGTTGAAGTCGAAATCTGGTTGCGAGGGGCAGGTGACCGCCAAAGTGTTAAAAGGTGAAAAGATGCAACAAAAATAAGCAAATACGCCCTGACATGCCATTGACGTCAGATGAAAGAGAGAGATACAGAATCTCACTGACATGCTCTTCACGGACGAATAAAAAGAGCTAGAGGTGAAGAAGATGAGACAAAATCAGAGTAAGATGGAAAGCTAGTGGGAAAAGGGGGGACATAAAAGGATATCGTATTGCCTCTGCTGTGTATATCCATCCATTCCCTTCCCTTCCCAGGGCACCTGCTATCATCCAAGGATTTCGATGACTCTGGTTTGAACAGGAACATGTGAGTGCTCGATGCATGCATTGTGCGCCGTCGTCGGTCTTTCTAACGTGACCATACCCTGCTTCCATATGTTGGATATCTTACTTCCGCACGGGCGCTGTGTTCGTCCAGTCCCGGAATTCCTATTTTTTTTTCTAATGTGGTTTCTTCTCGTTCGTAGAGAAATTGGTGGTATATCTTGGAATAGGTCTTGGTTTTCGTTCTTTTTCTTTTCCCACCCGCTTCATGCTGTGGTGCATACGGTCGTTTATTGACCTTTCCGAGCCTTCTCCTGGGCTTTCGCTTCACGAGCAGCACGTACCAGCGGTGACAGCTGTGATAAGTCCACACATAACTTCATAAAATCATGCTGAAAAGTGTTAGCAGTGACCATAACAAAAGAGATCTCTTTAAGAAAAGGGTATAAAGACGAGAGACATACCCTTAAGAGATCATGGGCGCTTGCACGCTTGTCAGGCTCGACCTTGAGGGCAAAGTAGAGGAAGTCGCGGAAGACCTCAGACAGATTGTGCTCCTCCTTGATAACGGGGGTGCCGTTTGTGGCAATCAACCACAACGCACGCAGGGGCGACTCGGTCAAGTAGGGCGGCTCGCCCTCGATCATCTCAATGGCCATGATGCCGAGAGACCAGATGTCGACCTTACGGCCATATTCCTTACGCATAACCACCTCCGGAGCCATCCAGTAGGGCGTACCGACCATAGTGGTCCGCTTGTTCTGGGCTTCGTTGATGGTAGCACAAAACCCAAAATCAGCTGGAAAAAAAAAGGGTTAGCTGCAAATCCAATCATGTCTTTAGGGAGAGATAAGCACGAGAGAAAGAGGGGGTGAACACATACTGAGTTTGATGTTACCCTCCATGGACAGCAGGATATTGTCCGACTTGATGTCACGATGGATGACACCCTTGGAGTGAAGGTGCTGCAGGCCCTTCAAAGTCTCGCGACAGACGGAGGCAATCTGGCCCTCGGTCATGATATTGTAAGTGACGACGTCCGTCAGGCTGCCGCCCTCCATGAACTCCATGATGACCCATAACTCGCCCTCCCACAGGTAGCTGTCAATGAAGTTGACAATATTTGGGTGGGAGCTATCCTTCATGACCAAGATCTCGTTGATGATCAGATCCTTCTTTGGCTGCTGCTCCAGGTTCATCTGCTTGATGGCAACCAGCCGATTGTTGCCTCGCTCGAAACCCGTATAGACACCACCCGATGCGCCCTGGCCGATCTTGTTGAAGCCACGGTAGACGCGGTGCGGATCGCCGTCAGAGCAGATCTGCCGCAGGCGCGTCGAAATATCGATGCCCGTCGCCGTGCTCGCACGAGGACGTTGACGTGGCCGAGCCTGTGCCTGCAGTTGCTGGAGTTGCTGCTGTTGCTGCTGTGCCGTCATTGCTGCTGCCGGGTATGGCTGGGCCTGGGGCGACCGCCCTGCGCCATTGGTGTCGGGCGAGCGGCCAAATTGATGGTGCTGGGACTGCGGCGGCGTTGGCTGCTGTGCATGGCCTAGCGATGGCGGCTGCTGCTGCTGCAGTTGCTTGTGTTGCTGCTGACGTGTGCTAGCCGCCCGTCCGAGCTGTCCAGTCATGGCGGCCTGCGCCTGCGCAATGGCCTGGTCTTGCTGCTGCTGGAGGAGCTGCTGCTGGTACACAGCAGCCTGGGCTGCCGCATTCGCCTGTGTACTGCTCGCCCCTGCCCCTGCCCCTGCCCCTGCCGGCTGGTACGGGGCTGTGACGCGGGAGTTTGATCGTGAGCGGTGCTCTTCAGGAAGCATGGGAGTATTGTCCTTGGGTGGGGGTGCAATAGTAGCCTGGCTTGATCCATCATCTTGCTGGTGCGACATGCCAATGCCCGAGTCCTTTGTAGGCGAAAACAGCGCCTGGGGTGCCGTCCGAGACGAAAGACTTATTGGCGGCCGTGGCGCGGGCCTGCTAGGCATCAAGTTGATGTCTTTCATTGCGGACGAGCCCGGACCCTTGGGAACCGGTGGTGGCGAGCGAGGGTTCACAAAACTACCTTCGTAGTTGACGAGTGGGAAGCGAGGGCTTGCGGGTGGGCTGATAAGAGGCGACATGGGATTGTAAGCAGCAGAGACGCCGCCGGCCGAGACGCTGGGCGAGGGAGTCGTCAAAGATGCTGAAGAGTTCGAGGATGCGGGCATGCCTGGGCGTGCATCGTGAAACTTTTCTAACACTTGGTCCTCCTGTGGTCTTTCGGTCGTCTCCTTGTAGAACGTGATGACCTGCATAAGGGCTTCTGGGTTCTGTGTGCGTTCCTTCTCTGTGATACCGCTCTCGTTGATCAGCCGTTGCCATTCCTTTGGCAATCCCTATTGGGCGTTAGTTGACCATTACAGCAGTTGTGTATCCAATATGCAAGATCCGGGCGTAAGAACTTGCCGTAAACTGTCCGGTATTGCTGTCGTAGCCAACGTGAGTGACATGGACGGGGTTCTCCGGCGCCGAAATCAACGGCTTCTTAGGTGAGCCGACCAAACTGGTCATAAATCCCGAAAAGCCAGACTTTTTTCTCAGCATGCCGGGTCCTTTGAACTCTCTGCTTTCGTCCGAGTAACGCTTTGAGCCTGGAACCGGAGAGTCGGAACTAGAGCCTCCAGACGGCCGGCTGGGGCCTGACTGTGCTGACGGGGTCTTCTCATTCATTTCGTTTGAGGGCGTTGGCGACGCAGCCGCTGTGACTGGTGCCGATGCGACGGTCGTTGTTGTAATCGCGGTGATAGCGGGATGACTGGCATTGGCGGCACTGGCTGATGGCGTTATACCGCCCGACGCACTCGCGGAGAAACTCGAGGCTTGCATTGCGTTGTTGTTGTTGTTGTTGTTGTTGTTGGCTGGCGGTGGTGGGACGTTTCGCGAGGGCTGTAGGTTGTGAGAAGCGTAGAGGGCGGGTGTAGGTGTCGCGGATTCTTCGATGCGGTTTAAGATAGCAGCGCCGTCAAAGGGTGCGCCGACAAAGTCTTCGGATGGCGACGTCAAAGCGCTTCTGTGCGAAGGCGTACGGGCAAAAGAGTCAGGAATGGTGCTGTGATTCATACGATTGGAGGGTGCGGATGCAGCAGCAGATGCGGCGGCCGCGATCGAAGCGTTGTTTTCGAAGGGGTAGGAGGGTTGGAGAGGAGACAAGAGTATGTGCTGTTGATGATGCTGCTGTTTCTTCTGGTGCTGGTACTGCTGGTAGTCGGACGTGAGAAAGTCGCTGCCAGGCAGAATGGGCGAAGGGTTCGAGAGCAATGGGGCACCTCCGGAAGGTTGATGTCGCGGCGACGAGGAAGTCGACGACGACGCGTAGGCAGAGAAGGATGTGCGGGTTTGGGGAGCGCTCGGAGCGCGCCTCAAGCTCGTGGAGCTGCGTTTGCTCTGCAGAGATTGGGTCTCGATCGTGCGACCATCGAAGCTCGTCGACGAGGAGTGCTGATATGACGAGGGGGGAGGCTTCTTGGTGAGTCTGCGACGATGATGCTGTTGTTGTTGTTGTTGCTGTTGCTGCTGTTGTTGTTGCAGGTGGGAAGTGCTGCTGGAAGAAAGAGTATTCATGCTCTGGCCGCCGCCGTTGTCCATGGTACAAACACCTTTCAGGCGGAACAGGCTAGGAGGGAAGGTGGGAGAATGGGGAGGGGGGGAGTGGAGGTGGGCGAGAAAGAGGAGTACGGAGAACGGAGTCTGGCGTGGGAAAAGGCGAGAGGGAACCAGAGAGCCAGAAAGTACACAGCTTTCAGCGTGACGTGCACGCAACAAGCAAGTACCCAAGGCAAGCGAGAAAAACACAAGAGGGGGCCGCGAGAGCAGGATCTGGGCGGACGAGACAGAGGGGATAGCAATGAGGACTTGCGATTGGTCGGCGACCTGGAAAAAAGGTGGAAAGAGTGGAAAGAGTGGAAAGAGTGGGAAAGGTGGGCAAGATGGGCGTGCGAAAATTTTGGGCGGGTCGGTCGCTTTCTGGCGCTGTCTCGGTTCTTTTTGGGTCCTGGTGGCAGTTGTCCAGGCCCTGCAAGCTTTTGCTGAAGCGTTTTGGTCTCTGCTAGGTCGTCCTCTGGGGCCCTTTGGTCGACGTGGCCCTGGATGCGAGACAAAACTGACAATCGAAATAAAGGGTAACTGTGGGTCGCCGGGAATGGAGAGGCGTGAGAGGCGTGAGCTAGTCACGACGGAGGGTCGACGGAGGAGACAATAGCGTCTGAGCAAAGACACTTAGCTGGAGGATGCGTGCAGAGTGAGAGCGTGAGCTGCAACCTTTGGTCCTTTGAGCGAGCGCGGGCTGAAGATTTTTCCCTCTTTTGTTTTGCCTGTCCAAGCGGGCGGTGTTGTTTTGGGACGGAAGGTGGAGGGGCTAGAGTGGAGAGCAGATGGGAATGGGGAACAGAACATAAAAGGGACGACGGGCGACGGATGCAGGAATATCGAACGGCAAGGTGTTCTATTGTTCTTTTCTTCTTTTGTTCGTTTCGATCGGTGGGCGCAGAAGAAGGAGAATCGGAGGAAGAGAATGGCAATTTAAAAAAGGAGAGGGTATTATGAGAAGGGGAGGGCCAAGAATGGGAATATATTGGGTAGATAAGACAAGCTGGAGGGCAGGGCAGTCGCGACCCAAAGACCCGACTGTCGACAAGGAAGGAACAACAGGCAATGAGCGTCTGGTAGAAACTGGCAGCTAGGTCGTAGCGTAGAAGCAAAGCGCCAGAAAGGAAGGAGCGGCGCCGGCCTGGGAGTGCTGCTAAAGTGCAAAATGCAGTTGCAGCGCAGCGTGCAGAATGCGCCTGCTCCGTTGCGTAACGGTATATAGTGGAGTCGTTGTTTGAAGAGCAAGTACCCGCGCGCCGCTCACAGCAGGAATGAGTACTTGCGTCTGCACCCACTTTCACTCTTTGCTTTCGCGCCGCTCACACATGGACGGTTCGCAGATAATAGGAGCGGCAGGCGTTGGACGGGAAAGCGGGAGCAAGACGAAGGCGGTGGTCTATTGTCTGCTCTCTCCGTCGCGCTGAGTCGATGCAGCGCAGGCCAAACGTTGGCTGCCGGCGCTTTTAGAAGCGATGGTAACGGTGGCAGTATCGGTGTGTGATAGGGTTCGGACGGCGTTGGTTCTGATTCTGGTTCTGGTTCTGGTGTCGGTGCCGGTGCCGGTGTGGCTTGTTTGGTGTTGCCGTTTGGTGGTCGCTTACCGTTTACCTGGTGAGATGGAAGCGCAATGAAAGACGTCGGGAGGTCGTGCAGAATCGTCGAGGAGAAAGGAAGTTGAGAGAAGACGACAGAGAATGGCGAGGGGGGGAAGGAAAGATCGAATAAGCACAATAGGCCACGAAAAGCAAAAACTCGGATACCAAAAAGAAACAGAATTGTGCACAAGAAATTGAGTGCGTCCCAGAGACGTATTACGTTGGGCAGGAAAAGACAGGACCAGGAAACCCAGGAAACGAGGCCAGGGTCTCTCTGTGCGCTGGGCCTGGCCATCTCCGTGTCTGCTTATTACTTCGTGTTCGTAATTGCTCCACGGGAAGGAATCCGTGTGGCAGGGAGGAAACGGGTGACGGAGGAAGCAATGCCAGGATTGTCGCAATCGAACAGAACAGGAAACAGCAGGGAAGCATCGACGCGCCTCCCTGCCGGGCTCGCATTATCTTGGCGCTAGATTGAGCTACGAGCACAAATACGACGTACACTTACAGCTTTGAGAGCAATCTGGGATTTTCAAATGGAATCTGGTGCTCGTCGGCCGTCCCTTGGTTCGCGATGTTGCGGTTGCGTCTGCCGTTGTCACCCATGCACGCCTGTTTTCAGTGCCCTTCACAGTGATGGATGTTCGTCCGGTGTTTGGCCGGTGTGGCAGCACGAGAAGTCCATAGCTGTCACACACGGAGCCTCAGCGGTTACAGTAGTAGAATAGCTCGAGCAGGTGCGGAGTAATGCGTAGGCGCTGTCGATGATAGACATCAAGTACGCAGTCGTTGTGTTGATGTGATGACTGATACATGCCCCAGTCGCACATGCCAGAATTTGAAAGTGTCGTCTTTAAGACGAAGAGCAACTGCGCATTGATGAGGCAGCGACCACAGCTATGAACTTGCCAACAAGCGGGCAGGGAAATCAACAACTTTCAATACTTTGTGCACAAGCTCCTCCATCTAGATGTATCTTTCCATGGGATGCAATAACTTTGCAAACGCGCCAGGGGTTCGCCCAGAGCAAACAGGCCTTGCGTTTCACCAGTGACCGGCGCGCGACGGCCGGTGTCCGTTGGGTACGGTTGACCATACGTACAGAGTGCCAAAATTGTTTTGCAAACCGCTTTTTGTCAATAGGGCCACACCGACCCCAGAGGGCGTACACCGTATAATTTCAAATATGAAAAATCTACTTCAACAGTAATGCATATCGCTGTAAACATGAAGGTTGCAAGGCCTTTCGGGCCCTACACAAGCAAAAACCAGAAAGCAAGCCAGAAAGCCAGGCAAAAAGCCAGCTAAAAGGCCAGCCAAAAGGCTATTCGAAAAGCCAGTAAGCAGCTAGAAAGCAGGTAAAAGGCCATTCGAAAAACCAGAAAGCCAGGCAAAAGGCCATTTAAAAAGCCAGCCAGAAAGCCAGCCACAAGAGCAAAAGCCGAAAGCGCAAAAGCCAGAAAGCCAGAAAAGCCACAAAACCAAAAGCCAGCAAAAGCATTCAAAGCAGAAAGCAGCAAAGCAGCAAAAGGCCAGCAAAGCCAGCAAAAGCCAGAAAAGCCAGAAAGCCAGAAAGCAAGCCAGAAAGCCAGCCAAAAGGCCATGAAAGCCAGAAAGCAAGCCAAAAGCCAGCCAAAAGGCATTCGAAAACCAGAAAGCCAGCAAAAGCCAGCAAAAGCAGCAAAAGCCAGAAAAGGCTATTCGAAAAGCCAGAAAGCCAGAAAAAGCAGAAAGCCAGCAAAAGCAGAAACAGCCAGAAAGCAGCCAGAAAGCAGCCAAAAGCCAGAAAGCAAGCCAGAAAGCCAAAAGCAGCCAAAAGGCCAAGCAGAAAGCAGCAGAAAAGCCAAAAGGCAGAAAGCAGCATAAAGCAGCAAAAGCAGCAAAAAAAGCCAGAAAGCAAGCTAGAAAGCCAGAAAAGCCAGCCAAAAGGCCAGCTAATAAGCCAGAAAGCTAGTATACGAAAGTTATAAAGCCTTATAAGCAAGGCCTTATATAAATATTTATCCTTTCACTTAACTATCTTGCTTTCTAGCTGGCATTCTGGCTTCTTGAATAGCCTTTTAGCTAGTTATTTGGCTGGCTATTTGGCTGGCTATTTGGCTGGCTATTTGGCTGGCTATTTGGCTGGCTATTTGGCTGGCTATTTGGCTTTATTTGGCTGGCTATTTGGCTGGCTTTCTGGCTTTTCGAATAGCCTTTTAGCTAGTTATTTGGCTGGCTTTCTGGCTGGCTTTCTGGCTTTCTGGCTGGCTTTCTGGCTTGCTTTTGCTTTTCGAATACCTTTGCTGCTTTCTGGCTGGCTTTCTGGCTTTTGCTGCTTTCTGGCCTTTTTGGCCTTTGGCTTTCTGCTTTTGCTGGCTTTCTGGCTGGCTTTCTGGCTTTTTCTGAATAGCCTTTACTGGCTTTCTGGCTTATTGGCTGGCTATTTGGCTGGCTTTTGGCTGGCTTTTTAAATGGCCTTTTGCCTGGCTTTTTGGCTTGCTTTCTGGCTTTTACCTGGCTTTCTGGCTGGCTTTCTAGCTTACTTTCTAGCCTTTTGTCTTACTTTCTGGCTTTCTGGCTGGCTTTCTGGCTGGCTTTCTGGCTTTTCGAATAGCCTTTTGCCTGGCTTTCTGGATTGCTTTTTGGCTTTTTGAATGGCTTTGGCTGGCTTTTTGGCTTTCTGGCTTATTGGCTGGCTTTTGGCTGGCCTTTTGCTGGCTTTCTGGCTGGCTTGTTCTGCTTTTGCTGCTTTCTGCTTTTGCTGGCTTCTGGCTTTTGCCTGGCTTTTGCTGGCTTTCTGGCTGGCTTTCTGGCTGGCTTTTCTGGCTTTTCTGGCTTTCTGGCTTTTCTGGCTGGCCTTTTGGCCGACTTTCTGGCTTACTTTCTGGCTTTTCGAATAGCCTTTTGGCTGGCTTTCTGGCTTCTTAGATGGCCTTTTGACGGGCACCGATCCTTATGCAATTAAACCACTAGCCGTTATGCACCAAGTGGGTTTTAGCGAGACCTCTAGGGGCGTGTGTCTAGTGTGCAAAATAATTTTGGCACTCTGTACGTATGGTCAACCGTAGTTGGGAGGGAAAGGAACTAATAGAACAGAACAGACATGGACATGGACAAACAGAAGATTTAAGCAAAGTTCACTCATCAGGTATTGTGCAAGCTCTGTGCGGCCACTGCGTTTCGTCTTCGTTCTTGTCGAGCTCGATACTGTCGTTTTGCTTAGAGCAAGAGGGCGAACGAGGAAGATGCTAAAGCACAGATGGGCGTGCATAAAACAATGTGGATACGATGGGCGTACGTCCTCCACACAATTCCCGCTACTTAGACGCGGCGGCCCTCACATTTTGTAAGATTACATTGCGAGGCGAGAGACGACAAGAAAGGCGAAGACGAGACAGCCAAAGAGCTAAGCCGAGATTATTCGTATCTCAACAAACCCAACGCTTTGTCAAAGGGTTTAAGGTCCAGGACTGTGCCAAAAGAATATGTGTATGTACTCAGTATGCGTATTTGTATGTACGAATACATACTTGTGCGTATGTGCGACGAGTTCGGAGTACATACGCACACACAAAAAGGCAATGGGACGGCTGTGGTATGTTTGGCGAGCTGGTGTGGCGTGTATCCCGGGTCCGGATAGGCGATGATGGTGCATTATCGTGTCCCCTGCCCTACCTATTCTGTCCCTGCTTTTTGCATCCCAAAAGTCGACTTACTCTGTAGTCCCGCTGGCTTCCACGTGTGTTATACTAATACCCATTCAGGCCTGCCCGTTTCTATCGAGCTTCCTTCCCTGTCGAGCCCGAAGCATTAGCCAGCCTGTCAGCTCTTTGCTGGTACTTGCCACTCGTTGTGGCGCAGACGGGAGCAAGAACGAGGGAACGAGAAGGAATGGAAGGAACACGCAGGAAAAGGCAAAAAAAAAAAAAAAAAATAGATGGAAAGTACTTGTACACGGTATGCCTGGCGGAGAAGGCAGAAAACGAGAGGGTGCCAGACAAAGTTCGCTTCAAGACGATGCCCGAGATGGAAAAGACAGAAGGGGGGAACAAGGGGGGGGACGAAGCACAATTTGGCTTCCCAGCTACCACTATCGAGGCAAAGCTGGCAAGCTTCCTGGATTTCTTGATGCCTTGGAATGCCATGTTGTCAAATTGATGCATCAAAGAAGGGCCCGCCTACGCCATTGATCTAAAATTATCCTACTGGGGGCAAACCCGCCAAAATAAGCACATATGCGTAATTTTGCTGGAGGCAGCAGCGCGGACGGAGGCGACAAAAACGGTTGGCCGTTTCCATTTGTTTCCTTCAGTGCTTCTACATATAGGTCCGTCCCTTCAATTCGATTCATTTGAATAGTGCGGTTTTTGGGCACCAAGGGGGGAAGGTCATACTGTACATGTACTAATGCGATTTCGCAAGTGTAGCTGTTTCTGACGAAAGAAGAAAGGAGCCAACCAGATCACCACAGGCTATTAAAATCTTCTCAATCTAGAGCGTTTAGCGAGCTTCTCGTCTCTTTTTGTTGTTGTTATGCTTCACATAACGCGCGCCATCGAAAACTCTGCCTGTATCGGGCCCTAATCTACAGCCTTGGTCTGGCTTCTCAGTCGACAAGGGCCTCCTCTGTCCTAGGATATCTTACCTTCTTTGGGTGATTTTGGCTATCGTCTTCGTTCGGTGACTTGGTCTTTCTCCACTACCGCTCAAAGCGACCGAACGACCACCGTTTACCACAAGGTTTCTTCGTGGTGATCGGCCACAAAGAGCGCAGCGAAAAACAGTCAGGCAATGCTTGGTGGACGATAACGGAGGGCAGGTGCAACGGCGCGGTACAACGACGCAAGTGCTACGGCGTATTGTCCGTTTTGGTCTCTAGCGTCTCTGTGTTTCAGTGTGCGTATCCGTGAAGACCTTCCGTCTCTCTTTCCTTTCCTCGTCTCAATCTGGTCTCGGCTGCTGTCACAATTGTTGAGGGGCATTTGACAACTACTCAGTACAGGTCCGCTAAGCCCCTTCTGTTCAATTGCCACTGCCTGCTCTTATTGCGGCAGGCACGATCAAGCGGCGGTGGAACTTGCCGTGCAGGTACCTGCTTCGTACATTATACTTCTCGGCCCATTCTTCAACTCAACCACGGTGTGGCACCCAGCAAATACAAATACTGTCCAGAGACATAACACGTCGTATGTGTACAGCCAGTCCGACAGCTACAACTTGACGACAATTCGCGATCAGTTCACTCCCAGGTGCATTGCGTCGTTTCTTCCAACTTTGCCGTCGTCTTCCTTCTTGTTAGCCCCCAAACTTTCAACGCCCACCAAACCGAGACGGAAATGTGCGTCTTCGTGACATTTCATGGCGACGTGGCTGTTTGCTATGCCGCGAAATTGTTAACCTGCTCACTTGCCAATGTCGTCCCATCACAAGCAAGCGAGTCTTTGTTCCCTGGCTGCATTATTCCACTCCGTCGATTGCTCTAGATGCTAGCACTATGAACGTTCGGCGGCGACGGCCTCGCTCCGCCTGTCTTCTGCAGCCTAAGCTGCTTTTCTAGCAGCCAAATTTTGTTATCGAGACATCACCACTCGGTACTTCTATTTCCAAGAGGACCAAGAACATTCTCCAGCATTGGCACCTCATAGTAGAGCCCTAGGGCTCTAGAGAAACCCCCACCCGTAAGACCCCTTACGCTGCCTCTTGATAACTTGATAACGAGCGTTCCGATATGTGCCTATCTGTCGCTCGCGCTTCTGTTTCTGTATCCGCAAAAATCAGTTGGCCATTCAACAGTAGACATGTTAGAGACACGGCGATAAACTGAAACCATTGCCATCTTGTTAAAGCTTTTTGCCTTGCATTTTCGTATCGATCATCCCGGGAAATATGGTCACAAGATTCGCGGCTGCCGGTTTCTTTTTTTGCCGCACAGATTGCCTCTCCGTCTCCGTTAGTCCTTTTTCGGCCTTGTATGTACATCCATCCTTGGCCATCCCAAACAATGTGTTGATTGCTGTGGCATTTGCCAATGCTTGCAGTGCTCTTGTACCCGCGATGTATTTCCCCGGGACCTTGCCAGGTCGCCTATCCACCACTGTTCTGGCTGCATGCATACGATGCAAGTGATTGCAAGTGATTAAATGGCAGTGCACGTCTCGCTACATCTGCATATATATGTCTTGCCCACAGACGCATACCTACCCCTCCTCGAGGACAAACCCTCTCTGGTCCCCTTGCCCGGCATGGTGCGATGGCAGTGGCACACCAAGTTCAAACAGGCGACCCTGTCATCCGGGATCCGCTTCAGCTCTGTGCCCATAGCAGCCATTGACGTATAGTCTGTATATTGCTATATGCTATATACCCTAAGCCATGCTACCCAATTGCTGTGGCCAATGTGTGTTTGTTTTTGTCTTCTCGAGAAAAGCCCGGGAGAAGTCAGCAGCTACATGATGGATGCCGACGTCTATACATGCCACGGCGCTTCCCTCGAGGAAGATGACCAAATGCTGCCCGATCCTGGTTCGGCAGTATTGGAAAACGACCCAGGGCACAAGGCAGGCATCAAGTAGAGCTACCTAGGTGCGTATCCATCGCCATTGCAGGGCACCCAGTCTAGACCTTGGGGACACAGCAGAATAGACGAAATCATGTATCACCTCAAGCTCTCCGACCTTTGTCCTTTTAATGCCACTCAAGCTCTAAGCCATCTCCGGCACTTTCACGTCTGACCTTTTCTTTACCTAAAGGGTGTCTCCTATTTGCTTCTCCTTCAATGGCTCTTTACAGAATCGAAGTAAATTGTGAGGCTCCCAGAAATTCTACGATAAGTTATAACACGGAGGCTGGAGATCGTATGCTAGGAACGAGTGAGGCAAAATCTGACTGACGCCATACGATGGCGACGGGACAGGCAACATAAAATTGGTGCACTCGCTCGATGCTGGCAAGGTCATAGAAAAGGTGAACATGCGGTTTGGATACAGAACTCAGGAGCGCACATCTGTCATTCTTCTTCCACTCTATGTATATTGGTACCAAGTGCCTGTCAGTCTTGTTCCTTCGTTTCTCAGCCACCTGCGTCCTTTGATCATCGCCCCTGGCAGCTCGCTTCTAGCAGCCAGACCATATTTGCTCTTGACACCCGACGTTATACTGTGGAGAGTCGCGGCGGCTGCTTGGAAAGTTTGCATCAGCTTGAAGTGAGTCCCGTCATAAGGAGTTGGGAAAAGGTAAAGGGGAATCTGGATGAGGGACTGAATGATTGAGTACAACAGACAGAAAACAGCCGACATCATTCCAGTTTCACGTTGCATGCTTCCGTGTCTTCTCTTCAATTCTCCGTATGCACCTAAATACAAAAATGCGAGATAGCAGATCCGGTTGCTAGTAGCCTAGGAGAAACAACCCACTGGGTCTTTATTATTTATTTTCTTATTTTTTGTTGAATGTCAAATTATAATTTCAATACCCTTTTCTTTTTCTACTCATTAGGGTGTCGTTCGTTTTCCACAGGTCGTTTGATCATCTTAGAAAAAAAGGATATGTGGAGAAATAAATAGAAAATAATCCAAACGGATAATGATACCATCATGAATCTACTCGAATCGTGACAGGTTTCTAAATAAGCATTATCTTGGTTTTTCTTGCTCACTTCAAGATATATTATCTTGAAGTTTGGTTTACGGTTTGATCAACTGGTTCCAGTCTTGGGGCCGAAAGAATATCTCGACATTCTGGTAAAACTTCCGCACGAACAGAACCACTCGAACAGAATTACCATGGGATTACAAGCTCACGGCGATTCCCGCAACCATAGCACGAAAAATGGCACTCCTCTATAGAGGGCCTCCATTCCCAATCCCATACCCTGGACTCTGTCGTCGCGTCTCATTTCACACCAAGCAGCCCTACCCCACGTAAACTGACATGCGCCACTCTAACTCAAACATGAGGGCAAAGGCAGAGAAATCAAGGAGTATCAAGTGAACTGAAAGATGAACGAAAACGCCACGAACAACGGACAGCAGTAGCCGGAGCCGGGGAGTTTCTCAAATAGATGAGAATGAGATCGGCATTGTGTTCCCAGGTCCACCTGGCGTCTTTCTAACGTAATCTTCATAAAATGATGTTCATAAATACGTCGTACCACACTCTCATAGGACGGCAGTTTTTGTGTACCCCCCTATGACATGATGATTACAAAGTCATGACAATAGTGGGATCGAGAGGGGACAGGACCAACAGAGCCGTCGGCAGCTTGCATCTTCGAGAAGGGCCTATTGACCATCACTTACATACTCCCCCCCAAAACCTTATCCATCACGCTCCAAAGGGTGAAATGAATTCAAGTGCACGCCAGCATTCAGCTTGAACACATTCGTTTTTTGTACCACGGGACTGACTATTCAGTCTTCTAGCCCACTCGACGCATGAGAGAAATTAGCTGCCCCTGGGTATGGCATATGTGTGTAACATGGGCCGGAAACGAATGGCATTTTCAACGTTCGTTGTGCTTATGTCACGCACACATGTCATTCTTCACCCTACCAATCGTCTGCGCCGCCCTCACTGGCAAATTTCCGACATGTCCCACGCGCGAGGAATCTCAATATAAAATTTTTAAAAAATGTCTACACATATCTCGAAGATGTTGGTGAGGGTGGATCACAGCCTTTGTCTCTTTGTGTGAGGCAGATTACCTTGAGATGTGTATGATATTTGTGCCCTGCTTTCTTCGTAAAATTGCAAAAGGCCACTGACTTTTCATTCGAGAAGTATGTGTGAAAGTAAAACACCTTGATAAAACAGCTCCATACCTAGGATTCGAGGTGGGGGAAATGAGACAAAGGCCTCTTTCTATATTTACTCATTGTTTGCCTAGTCTTCGAGACGGTATTCAGTTCTCGACATCTATGCCTTTCATTTTCTTTCTCGATTTTATAAAAAAATGTTAAAGGTATTTAAAACTGTACGTACAGATCTAGCATCCTGCACCCCGAAAGAAAGCCCAAGGATTAACAAGTGGCGTAAAAAGCGTGGTTCGCACGGGCACTCGAAGGGTCTCGGGCAGCCACGTTTGTAAGATATGTGTTTGAGGCGTTCCGGTCGAGTACAATGACTTGCCTCAAGACTTGTGCGGGATAGACGAAATGACGTGGAAGTCCCAAACGTTTCGAGCAAACCTGAGAAAAAAAGCCGGGCAAAACCAAATGCAAATGCGGAGAACCAAGGGCTACAAACGAGATCATCAAAAGCTCTGAAGATCGGCAGAGCGCCAGCAGGGGTGACCTTTGCGACAGAAACACTCAACACAGTACTCCGTAAGGGCTCGAATACGGGCCTTTGTCAAGGCGCTCTACTCAGTAGGGGTCTTCCTTTCGAGTACAGGGTCCTCCGGCCACTAGGCATGTGTTCCGGATTACCGAAGCCCAGCGTGGCCCGTCGTTCTTCCCCGGACTGTTTCGGCGAGCGAATTATCGGACGGAGCTGCCTGTATTTGAAGCAAAGAGACGTGGATGGCTCACGTGCCCCATCTCCTTGAGGTGAAGCTTTTTCTTGTGGAGAGAACTGGACTCTAACTATGTACAGTGCTGGCTTGCTGATCGAGAGCAGCAAATATATGTATTGTTGCTCCTCACTTGGATGACTGATCACACCAAAAAAAACTCTACAATATTGGCTGCCATGGGTAATATCATTCTGTGCTTCATTTCCACAGAAGAATGAGGTGAGGCTAAGTACAGGACAAGAAGCAAATGTACTCTGTGAACAGTCTTCTTCTTCTTTATTATTATTATATTTTAATTCGTCTCACATCGAGAGCACCTTGAGAGGAAGGACTCAACCCAGCTCACTTTTCTTCTGTCCGGCCAATACACCAATCAGACCGCATCATTGGCGTGCTTTTGCTAGCTCACTCGCTCTTCCCCCTATTGACCTACTGCGTACATACTTTGTACGCGGCTCTTCGCTGCTTCCTTTTCTTTAGCCTTCTCTCCTTCTTTCTGTTTCTGTAGCTGCCCCGCATCAGATGTTGCCTCTCAACGCTATTGCCAAATTGCCTGTCGAAATAGCGCATTCTTTCCGTTTATTCAATATCCTGTCCTTTGCACCTTCCTGCCCCAACGCATCTTTTTCTTTCCCCTGTTCGTGCTTTCACTTTCACTTGCATCTGTGGCCCCTATCGCACCTTCCGCATGTAGGGTCCATTCGGACGATGGCGTTCTCCTTCCAAAAGGCACCCGTAAACGTAGAGAGACAGGGCCATTGGCCGGTTGCCCTCCGCAACTGTGCAAGACCCGTAGCTTCTTCTTGCGGACAGCTTGTCCTATCCCAATGGCGGTCCCGCACGACAATGTGGGCCCTGGCACCTTCCTCGACTGCTGGGACGTGGTCCCCGGCAAGCAGGCACGTTCGTCGTCGACTCGTAGTCAAATGTCGACCATTCTCAATTCCCCATTCCCATTTCCTCTCTCCTTCTTCCCATCCAAAGCATCACCACCATCACCACCTACACCCATCTTTACACATTCCGTGCTGCCCCAGCACAAAGCTGTCTCTAAAGGGCCACCTGCCCGTTTTATTGTCCAATGTACGTCGAATTGAGCCATCAGCATCTCCTGCGTCCGTCACACACTGGCTCCCCTCCACACTGTCCTGTCCCCCTGCGAGGAAATGTGTGCTCATCTGCCTCCTTTGCCTCCTTTTGCCTCCTTTTTAAATCGCCTTCGCTCAGCAACACCTTGTCCCTCGCACTGTCCGCGAGTGTGCATAACTGCCAGGTTTGGGCTGGCTAGTGGCCACTCGTCTGTTGCTTACATGTGCCGCATCCACGAACCATACGTCCAAACACGTTCTTACATACTGCTCTTCTTTTTTGCTGCTTCTCTTCTCTTGCTTCGTTTCTAACCAACTCTCTCCATAAACAGCTTTCCGTCTATCTCAGCAACCATCTGTTCTGTTCGACTCTTGGACGCTTCGGCCCCCATCCCTCTCCGGTAAACGACTCTGCGCCTGGTTAACGAAAAAATGGCCTCCGGTTCCTCGTCCACTGCCGATTCCGGCAACGCTTCCTCTGCGGCACAGCGCCTGCTTCAAGAGCACGGTAGCCACCATGTGACCATTGAAACGGTTCCCGATGAGGAGGACCTCAAGCACGATGCTATTGTCCGCCGCGAGGCTGCCGAGGCCACAACTCCTGGTCCTGCCCCGGCCGAGGCGCCGGCTGCCTCTTGGGCGGCAACGCCGTCTGCCAAGGCCGCCGGCAAGCAGAAGGCCCCTGAGCCTGCGACTACCGCCGAGCTGAATACCCAATCGCATGAGTTGTTCCCCGAGCTGGGCGCGCCCAAGAAGGCCTCCGCCAATGTCGCTCCCATTTGAACGCCAAGACTGGCGGCGCTGCCAACGGCTCGAACGGTGCTTCGCAGCCCACGCCCAACGGCAGCGGTGCTCCAGCTGCCTCTGCTCGTTCCACCGCTCCCCCGACACTGAACATCCCGGCCGCAACGTTTCGAGTGTCACCCTCGAGGACCACCAGCTCCTCCCCCGTGGCTCTTTGAAGCGCCCGGTTCCTGACATCATCAAGGATATCAACCGCAAGTCGCGTGCCAACATTACTATGCTCCCGCCCACCGGCAGCCGGAGGCAGTTCAACGCGACTGGCCCGCCGGACGTTGCCCAACAGGCCCTGCGGGACCTCGTCCAGCAGATTGGTGCCAAGGTAAGACCATTTCCCCCCTTTTTTAGAACTGCTTCGGTTCTTTGTGCAATGCAACTAGGAGCTCGGACCACTTTTTCTTGTTCCGTTCGAGCTTCTTTCTTTAGCTTTGTAAACGGCTCCTTGCCGGCGGCCGACTGCTTATCATCCTTGTGCAGCGGCCAGGCTATCTCGTTCGTTATCCGTGTCACTAACCCGTTTGTCTCTTCTCGTAGGTCACGGTCAACGTACCCATCCCCAGTCTGTGAGACCCCACATCATTGGCAAACAAGGTTCGACCATCAAGTCGCTGCAGGAGAAAACTGGCGCAAGGATCCAGCTGCCCAAGGCCGACGAGGTTCAGGCTGCTTACGAGGACGACGATGACGCTACAATCGACGTTACTGTGGAGGGTAATGCCCTTTCGGCACGTGCTGCCCAGGATGCAATCCTGAAGATTGTCGGCGAGCGCTCGGCCAACACGAACACCCGCCTGCGCGGCATTCCTTCCGAGTTCTACCCCTTCATTGCAGACCCCAACTTCGGCCTGGTCTCCAATTTGGAGAACAATGGCGTCCAGGTTCGCGTGCCGCCCCTGCAGCCGCGCTCTGCTCAGCCCCCCACGGTGGCCGCCGGTGGCCGCCCTGTCTTCACGCCGTCTGCCGATAACCACATTTCCCTTGCTGGAGAGCGTAATGCTGTCCTGAACGCACGCGCTGAGATCGAGAAGGCTGCCGCTGCGCTCCAGCAGCGCCTGCAGCTGCAGCAGACTTCTATCCCACCGGGTCGTCAGCAGTTCATTATCGGTCAACATGGCGCACCCATGGAGGAGTTTTTCAATGAGACGGGCTGTGTGGTCATCCTGCCCGAGGATGCCGAGGACGACAGTGTTACCATCATTGGTGACGCTGACCGGATTGAGGCTGGTCTCGAGCGTGCCATTGACCTTGCCATGGGCATGCAGTGCTCCAACTACGACATTTCGCGCTTCCACCGCCAGGCCCCTGGTAGCGCTGCCGCCCACGCGCGCAACGTCACCCGCTACCTGCGCCAGCGCAAGGAGATTGAGCGCCTGGAGCGCGAGTACCAGAGCCACATCAACACGCCCTTCACGAGCGAGGGTGCCCTTCCTTGGGAGCTGTACTCGCGCGATGGCAAGAACGCCTTCCGCGCCCAGAACGAGATCAAGAACATCATCTATAGCCACCCGCCCAGCCGCATGGCCTCGATTCCTGTCGATCCCTTCTTCCACCAGTTCTTGCGCAATGACGTTCGTCCCCGCGTCCAACAGGACTACGGTGTCTACCTGGTTGTGCCTGAGGCCTCTGAACCCGGTGCACCTGTCCTCCTCGTTTACGAGGGCCCCTCGGACGAGCCCAACGCCCCGTACACCCTGCCCCAGACGGTGCCATCGCCACAAGATGTTGCCGCCTTCCAGCAAGGCGTCCGCGATGCGCAGAACCACATTCTTGAGCTTATTGGTGCTCAGGAGGACATCCAGACCACCCCGATTGAGGTGCCCTTGAAGTTCCACGAGCGTCTCCGGCGGTTCATCAAGAAGGAGCAGGAGGCACGGCCGCCCAACCAGCCGCCCGTTCGCGTCTCGAGCCTGGGCACTGTAGTAACTCTGCGGGGTCCCAAGACCTCCGTGGACGAGCTCGTGGTCAAGATCAACGCCTTTGTGGAGCAGGAGAAGGAGGACGAGAAGGAGCGCGGTTTTACTCTGTCGTTTGACTTTCCCAAGGCCTACGCCAACCACCTCATTGGAAAGGGCGGCAGCAACATCCGTGAGCTGCGCGACAAGTTTGACGTTGAGATCCAGGTCCAGGATGGTCAGGTTGAGCTCAAGGGCCCCAAGGCCAAGGCCGAGGCTGCCCGTGCGCACATCAACTCGGTTGCCCGCCACCTGGCCGACGAGACTACCCACATCCTCAAAATCGAGCCCAAGTTCCACCGTGAGCTGATCGGCGCGCAGGGTAGCACCATCAACCGCCTACAGACCCGGTACAAGGTCCTCATCTTCTTCCCCCGTGTCGCCAAGGCGGCCCGTGATGATGAGTCCGTCGCCGACGCCGCGAGCGATGCCGGCAAGCCCCGCCGCCAGCAGGGTCCCGACGAGGTGATTATCCGTGGTCCCAAGAAGGGTGCCGACGAGGCTCGCGAGGAAATCATGAAGCTGTATCTGTACTTGAAGGAGACTTCTTTCACTGCCACGATTGAGGTGCAGCAGAAGCAGGTGCCTTACCTGATTGGCCAGGGTGGTTCCGCGATGGAGGCTCTCCGTCAGCAGACTGGGGCCAAGATCGATGTGCCCAAACAGCCGCGGTGACCCCGATTCAACTGTGGAGATCCAGCTCAAGGGTACCAAGGAGCAGGTGACGGCGGCCAAGAAGATCCTTTTGGAGAAGAAGGCTGTTCTCGACGACACTGTCAGCACGACAATTGATGTGGACAAGAAGTTCCACAAGGCTCTGATTGGCCCTGGTGGTATGTATTACTGTTTGGCCAACCTGTTATTTAACACAGACATCTGCTAACTCAACGCCCCTTCTTTAGGCTCTACTATCAAGGACCTCGTTGTCAAGGCTGGAGGCTCTGATGACCGCAGAGAGCTGTCTCGGGCTATTCAGTTCCCGAACCAGGACAGCAACGACTCTGCGATCAAGATTGAGGGCCGTCGTTCATTTGTTGAGGCCATCACCAAATCGATCCAGGAGTTTGTTGACCAGCGTGCTAGCCAGGTGTCGGAGACGATTGATGTTCCTCAGGACAAGCATCGGTCTTTGATCGGCCGTGGTGGCGAAACCAGACGACAGATCGAGTCCAAGTTCTCGGTCGTTGTCGACATTCCCAGACAGGGCGAGGAGCGCACGGACGTCAAGGTGACTGGTGCGCCGGAGAATGTGCAGAAGGCGAAGGAGCACATCCAGTCGCTTATCAAGGAGCAGCACACCACCACGGTCCAGGTTCCTCGTAGCCTGCACCACACGATCTCCAACAATGGCCAATTCTTCCGTCGCCTGCGCAGTGAGAACCAGGTCACTGTTGACCACGCCGGCCAATCCGTCCCTGCCCGCCCCGTGGCCGCTGCTGCCAACGGCAACAGCACCCTGCCCCTGATCACGGACGACGAGGATGCTGCTGACGGTGCTCACTCGTGGCGCGTTGTGGAGGTCTCGTCGACGGAGACGGGCGAGATTCCCTGGGTTCTGCACGGCACGCCGGAGAATGTCGAGAAGGCCAAGAAGGCCCTGGAGAAGGCCATTGAGCAATCCGGCCAGAGCAACGCAACGGGCTACCTTGTCCTGCCCGACTCGAAGCTGTTCCGCCACGTTGTGGGCCAGGGCGGCAAGAAGATTGACGCGATCCGCAAGCAGAGCGGTTGCCGTATCTTTGTGCCGCAGGGTCGGAGTGGCCAGGACGCCATCGAGGTCGTTGGTACCACGGACGGTGTCGAGACGGCCCGCGAGCTGATTTTGGCTGCCGTCAAGGAGGGCACGCAGAAGCGCGAGCAGTAGAGCCAGCAGCGCGACGAAAACGTTGCTTCCAGCTTGACTCTAATGTGGTGATGAGAAACGAAGACGAGAATGGGCAACAACATGCCGTCTGCTAAAATGAATGGAGAAGAAAAGGGCGGAAAGAGTTTGCTTTACTTTGTTGGCTAGAAGAAGATACAAGATATTATTCATTTGTTTGATTTCCTTTCATTTTTATGTTCAGAAAAAGATCGACAGCCAACTTAGGAGGGCTGTTTGCTAGCATCGTGCTACAGGTTGTGTCTTTATGTCGTGCCAGACATAAACAACAGTGTTTACGGGAGAAGAAAAAAAGAAGGAGAGAAGGAGAGAGAGACAACAAGTTGATGGGAATACTCCGTCAAAAAGGGGGTTTGAGTTGGGTCACATAGCGTCAACGCGGCTCTTAAAAAAGAATTCGAGCTCAATGATATACTATTGGTAGCATGGACGGAACAGAGAGGCGCAGAACCGCATTTCCATACGATGGCTTCTTACGAATGAGGGAATGAAATTCTTTCTCGCGGGAGAAACAAAAACATCTTTGATAGTCAATTTTATAAAGCTATCTAATGTAAGTCCTATCTTTACTCTGTGATCCGAGTAAAGAAGTGGACATGTGATGGAGTGCAGTTCCTGGTCGTGCAATGCAAACGCTTTTTTTTGGTATGCGATAATGTACCCGGTCAGTCTGTCCAGGCATGTTATAAGGTACAAGGTAACAAACGTAGAGGGGACAGAAGTCGACATGACAAGAAGTCGACATGACAAGAACCGGCCAGGCATCCTACACTCAGGTATACATGGGTTTAGCGTGGCGGGTGCGTCGGCTCCGGGTTCTTTGCAAGATCCTCTGTCAGGTAGAGTAATGCCTGTTCGACGAGACGATACTGGTCTTCGAGTGAGGTCTGCGCCATCGAGGCAGCCGCGTCAGAGTCCGACGAGCCGGGCACGCCGAGGCCCGAGAAGAGGCTGCCAAGCGGGTCGGCCAGCATGCCACTCGTCAGATTGCTGCCCTCCTCAATCAGAGCGTCGGGGGCACCTGAAATGGGCCGCGTGAGGCGTTCACGACACCGCTCAAGGAACTTCTGGCTCTTGAGAAAGTTCATGAGAGTGTCGTCAGGCAGGGGCATCTCGCCGCGGTTCATAGACACGGCCATCCGTGCGGTGTGGTCAGACAGCGACACGATCTCGCCGAGAAGAGATTCGCAGCGTGCGCGGCGGGCAGCGAGAGCCTCGGCCATCTTGCCGTTGGCAGGCTGGGGCGGGAGGCCCTGGCCTGTTAGGGGCAGACCGTTGGCCTGGAACATCTCAGCCGAAGGGAGCGCTGTGAGTTGTGACATTTGCGCCGCCAGTGATGCCAGCGCGGGTGCGATGGGTGGTGGCGGCGGCGGCGGACCAAAGACACGGGGAGCCGGAGGTGCAGGTTGCTGATCCTGGGACTGCTTTTGCTTCTGCTGCTGCTGCTGCTGCTGCTGCTGCTGAGCCTGCGCCTGGGACGTCTGGGGTTGTGACAGAGACTGCGATGCCTGCGATTGCGGGCTACCTTGTGCGAGTTGGTAATCATGTGCTTCCAGGGCAGCCTCTTGCTGTTTCAAGCGATTCTGTCTCTGCTGGCGCTTCTGGCGCTGTTTGCGCTGCCGGGCAGTTCCTGGGGGCGCGCTGGGTGCCGAAGCCAAGGGCGATGGCAGTACATTAGGCGCCCCATGTGCCTGGGCGGAGTCGATGAGGGCGAGGCCTCGGCAGGTGGCGGACAGCAGCTGCGGCGGCGGGTGTCGCAGTGGCGGGGGCCGCTGGGACAGACGGAGCTGAGGGAACAGCTGGGGCTGTCTGACCTGTGGGAGCCAGAACACCAGGAGCGCTTGGGCCAGCTTCACCTTCGGCACGGACACGAACCTTGACCTCGCCCTCTACACCGTCGATGCGCACACGTCTCACACCATTGGCTGGCTGCTGGCCATTGGACGGACCGCCAGCTGCATTGCCGCCATTGTTGGGCAGCGGCGTGGACTTGACAAGCTCACGCACAAAAAGATTGGCCTCGTCACAGCCGTCCATGAGGTACTTGAGACACAGCTGGACACGTTCGCGGGCGAACCGGTTATGATCGTCATAGACGCACGCATTGAGCAGTGCAAGCATGCCCTTTTCTTCCATGATCTGGCTCTGGACTTGAGCATTGCCAGGGCTCGTAAAGCCCGGGTCGGGCTGCAGGAGAGTGGCAAGAATCGACAGAACCTGAGTCTTGATACCGGCCCATGGAAACTTGTATGCTGGGTCCTGAGGGATTGGGGGTGGCGGCGGAGGCGGTGGCGGCGGCAATTGCTGCTGCCCAGACCGTCCGGCGTTTGCAGCCGCAACAGCGGCAGCAGCCCGACCTGCCGTAGCACCGGCCATAGCGGCAGCGAGGGCGGACGAGTTGGCATTCGGCCGCTGGGGAGAAGCCTCAACGAGGGGCTTCTTTGGGATGGCTTCCTCAAGGCCCTTGAGGAGTGCGACCAGCTCGACAGCCAGCTCCCAGTCAACCAGCTGGGCACGAATCTCCTCAATCTCCGAGACAGTAGCAAACAGTTCGAGTACCTGACTCAAACCGTCACGGGCACGTTCCATATCCCAGTTCTCAATCGGGAAGACCGAACTGTCCGTGGCGCCGCGGCGGATGTCGCCTTGCACCGACATGAAAGCAAGGCACTCGGGAACTATGCGGCAACGCACTGTGCTGACCATGAAGTGCACAAGGCGCATATCTCTCGCGTCAACACGCTGGCGAGGCGGTGCGCCATTGGATGCGGCGGGCAGCGCGTTCTGGCCGAGGTACTTCTTGCGAAAGAAATAGGTGATCATTCGCAGCATGACAGCCTGGGCAGGTGATATCACGTCCTTCGGGATACGAAGCTCTGTCCAGGCATAGGGGATCAGCGACGCATCGTGGATAGCCTCGAGGATTTGGGACGTGAGCTCCCAGATGAGCGAGCTCTCCTCTTGGTCCCAGACGGCAATGAAGACCAGGAGCTCACGCAGCAGGCTACGGCCGCTGTCGGAAGCGAGCAGGAATTTGCAGCGTGCCTGCTGCAGACTCTCACCCTGGGGCGTCAGACCGCAACCCATGGTGTCCAAAGATGCACGATTTGATGATCATGTGCAGGGCCTCGATCTGCTTGGGGTCAAGGATATTGGGAATCTCAGTGAGCAGTCCGAGAACAGGGCCCTCAGCGTAGGAATCGTTATCGAGATCGTCCCGGTCGCTATGGTGGCCGCCGTTGGTGATGATCGTCATCCTCATCGTCATCTTCCAGGTCGTCCTCATCATAGTCGTCAATGGGGTAGGACCCGTCGTGGTCGTGGTCGTGATCGTGATCGTGATCATGATCATGGTGGTGGTGATGATCGTGATCGTGGTCGTGGTCATGGTCATGGTCGTGGTCGTGATCGTGGTCGTGATCATGATCATGATCATGATCATGGTGGTGATGGTAGTGGTGGTGGTGGTAGCGATGGTAGCTGCGGCCGTGGCCGTGACTGTGGTGCTCGTCGTCCTCGCCTTCGCTTTCGCCTTCTTCACCGTCCTTGTTGTCTTTATGAGTCATATCGTCAGCCTCAGTAACCTCGTCGCTACCGTCGTCCGTTTCGTCATCGTAGTCTCCGTCGACTACGACCACAGCGACCGTCTTCCTCCTCGCTGCCCTCCTCCTCGTCGGTTCCGAGCTCGTCCAACTTGCTATCTAATTCGGCCGTCACCCTTGCCGGGACGCGAAAGTATTCGCCGGTCATGTGGATGCTGTATCCCTGAGCGGCGTCTTCGTCTCGCATCCGCCAGCGCGGGCTGAACCTGTGGAGGAGATGTGTTTGAAAAAGGACTGCCGGCGCTTAACCATAGGCACGATCGGGCAGGGTAGACGCCACTCGTCGCGATTGGGGTCGCTCACGCGGTCCCACCAGATCTCGTTCTCGTGGGAGACGCGGCAAAGACCTCATTCATGGGCATATTTTGGCCTCGTCGCGCGCCGACGTCTGGATCCAGGAGCGGTGGCCGGGAATCCAGAGGCGCGCCAATTGGCGAATTGAGCGAGGGAATGCCGGGTGCCTTGGTCTGATGGTATTGGCGTAGTCGACAAGTCGTTCGCGGGCCTCCTCAAGATGGTAGCGTTGCGCTCCGAGCCAGTGCCGCAGCTCAATCTTGGCCAAGTCTGGGCGGTATCGGTGCCATCGCCCCCCAGAGTGTCCAAGTCGTCTGGCATTGAACTCGTCCTCAAAAGAACACATAGTACCAAAGGCCATCTTGTTGCGATCGTTCTTGGCTGTCCAGTTGTGCACCTCGTTGAAGAGACGTCACTAGCAATTTTTTTGACTACATGAGTTAGCAGAAGAAACAAATGGGTTAAATACAAGAAGAAATCGAGACAATTGAAGAGGAGACGGGCACATACACAGGTCGTAGATTTCGTTCAGTTTGTTACGACTGGCGTCGTCCAAAACATCGCCAATGGTAGCCTTTGCCGGCCAAATTGACACACAAAACGATGATTTGGAATACCACGGCGTCAAAGCTGACAGCGGCGCAAATGTCCTGCGGCACTTCGGGTACAGAGCAAACCAGCAGTTGCGGGCAATATGCATCAGCTTGTTCAGGATCTGCAGGTCCTCCTTCAAGCTCGCGTGGTTCTTGATCATGAGCTCCGAGTTGTCATGGCCAAAAACGGGTATGCAGGTGGCTGTGGTGATGGCTGTGACTGCCGTTGGCACTCGCATTGGTGCTACCATTGGCAATGCTCGATTTGTCGTCGTACGGCGGATCAGACAGGCCGGCGATGGATCGGACGGTGAGGTTGTCGATGGCGTTGTTAAAGATCCTCGTCAGGTACACCCAGATCTCAAACATTGCGGGCGAGGGCTTCGCGCACGTCTTTGCGTCCGTGTGTCTTCTCCAGGGTGCGGGCCACCATGCCGGCGACCTTGGCCTGGGGTCTGCGAGCCCGGAATGGACGGTAGGTCACTGAAGTGGCCATCGAGGCAGATGAGAGCGGCAGTGAAGCATACCTCCTCGATGGACTGCTTTGAGGACGGTGCGCTGATACGGTCGACAGGAGGCACATTGCCGATCGCTATGGGGTGCCATGGTGCACCGTGCGAAGGCAGAGGCCCGGGACAAGTGCTTGGAGGGTATGAGGAGGCCGTCGAGGCGGTATCGGAAATACGTGCTTTGAGAAGGAGGAATGAGAGAGGGAAAAGCGCCGAGATGACAGCAACGGAGGTCCTTGAACGAAAGCCCGTCAATTCGAGCAAGTGAGAAAGGTGGTGGTCAGACCCGAGCCGCCGAAAGGACCAGGTTGGCAACGCGAGCCGAGCGAGGTCTGAAGGAAGGGCAAAGAGACGGTGAACGCCGGTCGAAAAAAAGGGAAAAACTGGGCCGGGATTGAAGAAGACGAAAAGATGTTCGGCAAGGCCGTAATAGCGCTTACGAAAGAAATGCGATCCGGCGTCTCACTGCAGCGTGAATCCGCCTCCGATGCAGCCTGACTGTTCGTCGCTGGCTATTGCGAGGGGGTGAGAAGCGATGCCACAAGAGGCGAAGTGGTCGTGAGAGCTTGAGGTGGTGGAGAAGTTATGTTTGTTGGAGAAGAGAGATGGCCTGCTGGAAGCACGGCGGAGAAGAAAGCCATAGGTGTGGGTGGACTTAAATTTTCTGGAAAGAACTGATTCGCTGGTGATTGGCGGAAGGCGTGGGCGGTCTGCCCTCTGCGCTTTCCATTTTCTGACAGTGTTCGAGGCTTCGGCACCGTTGGCACCTTCCCGCTGTCAGCATTTGGCATAAATTGCCCAGTCCAGTGGCCGATTGGGCAGCAGGCACGTGTAATAGCGACCGTAGCGAGGAAGGCGCCTGGGCCCCTCCAAGCACCGTTGGCCAGCAGTGAGATGGAGTCTATCCGTAGTCGCGGGGTATCGCGTCTTCACCAGCTTCACTATATTGGCAACTAACGAGTAACTATGAAGGTCGGCGGGCAATAAAATAAGCCAGAAAAAAGACGAAAATCCAGGGACCGCTAAAAAAAAAAAAGAAAAAAAAAAGGCCGAACAGGAACGAGCGCAATGTTCATATAAGACGGGCGGGTCTGGCGCCTTGTATCACCGACCATGGATTGCTCCTGCCGATTTTGAACGTGCGACTGTGTCCCTACTTCCTCTCTTGTTCATAACAGCCCTTTCCTCTTTTCTCAACACATATCGTTCTTTTCCCTGACAATTGTCTCCTCTAACTAAATCTCGGCCAACATGTCTGCTCCTCTTGCTGACCACTACGACCGTATGTTAAACATGATTTCAGGCATCCGGATTTGTCCCATGCCCGCCTCACACCTGCCTCACATTTAAAAGCCTGTTTCAAGCTCGACTAACACACACGCAGGCCCGGTCACCCATTGCTGTCATCGGCGGCACCGGCCTCTCCAAGATCGAGGGCTTCGAGCCTGTGGCCTCCCTTGACATCACGACGCCCTGGGGCAAGCCTTCCGCACCGATCCAGATTGTCGAGCACAAGGGCGTGCCCTTTGCCTTCCTCGCCCGTCACGGCCTTTACCACCAGCTGGCGCCCCATGAGGTCCCTTCGCGCGCCAACATGGCCGCTCTGCGCCACGTTGGTGTCCGTTGCGTTATTGCTTTCAGCGCCGTCGGTAGCCTGCAGGAGGAGATTCGCCCCATGGACTTTGTGCTGCCCGACCAGGTCATTGACCGCACCAAGGGTGTGCGCCCGTTCACCTTCTTTGACGGCGGCCTGGTGGGCCACGTCGGCTTCGCTGACCCCTTTGACGCCAAGGTGGCCCAGGTCATCAAGGGCTGCGCGGCGGCCATGCAGGGTGAGGGCGTCACGCTGCACGACAAGGGCACACTGATCTGCATGGAGGGCCCGCAGTTCTCGACTCGTGCCGAGTCCAACATGTACCGGTCGTGGGGTGGCTCGGTGATCAACATGTCGGCGCTGCCGGAGGCGAAGCTGGCGCGCGAGGCCGAGCTGGCGTACCAGATGATCTGCATGGCCACGGACTACGACTGCTGGCGTGTGGGTGGCGAGAGCGAGGATGTGGGCGTCAGCATGGTGCTCAAGTACATGGAGGCCAACAGCGCCAACGCCAAGCACCTGGTCGGCGCCGTGCTCGACGAGCTTTCGCGCCCGGAGCACAGTGAGCTAGTGAAGGCCAAGCACCACGAGGGCTCGGCTGTCATGGCCGTGCAGTTCATGACCAAGCCGGCCGGCCGCAACCCAGAGGCTGTCAAGCGTGTCGAGTACCTGTTCCCCAACTTCTTCGGCCAGTAAACAGCTGAAGGGGATAGGCGAGCGAAAAGTAGAGTACCGAAGGCGTTAGAAACTGGACATCGATATCTCCCAAAATATAGATCTTCTTTGCATTGGTTTAATTTTGTTTTTATGGTTGTTAAACCATTCAACATGTGCATATAAGCCAAGAAATATGTCCGTATATTGTTATATATTTTTGTCACCCAAGCGCCGACAATGAGTATAGGCTGTGGACAGTAACAAAAAAAAATGCACACTTTTTCCGTGAGCAAGACTCCCAATGACGAAATGCTATGATCGAAACTGACAATGAAGGCTTGGTGAGGACATGAAGAACATAATCGACCGAGACTGATATAGAATGCGAATACTCATAATACGAAATGCAAAACGTGCACCAATAAATTCCACACAGATAGTTTCTCTTACATCCACCGACATAGGGCCCTTGCTGCCCGTTCTGCCGCTGCAATGTGCCATGGTCGTGCATCGCGCTCGCTATCGAGGATACCGCGGACGCGCGCCAGCGTGCCCAACGCACGGTACGAGGTCAAAATATCGCGGGCAAGAGCGTCGCTGACGCGGTGTTTGGGATCAACATGAACAATATTGACTTCAAGGACAACAGGGGCGTCGTCGCGGCCGATTCCACCACGCTTGATGAGGTAGCCACTGAGCAGGGCGGGGCGCACATCGGACCCATGTTGGATGCCGTGTTGAGACGATGTGCGGCAACCGCGATCCATGTGTTATCAGTGACATCGACGAGGACAGCATTGCCCTCAATGTCGGCGACAGTGTTGGGATCGGCACCAGCCGCAGCAAGCTTGGCGCTCGCATCGTTGTTGGCGTTGGCGGCTGCAGCTGCAGCTGCGGTCGCGCCGGTAGTGGCATTGGCACCGGCGCCAGAAGGCGTACTGGGAATGGCCGGGCTATTTGGAGCACCGCCGGCCTTGCCAAGGCCGCCTGGCGTGGCTGGCGCGGGGGCATTGCCGGCCGGTGTGCCTGCGGGTGTCGTGGGGTTGTTGGCGAAGCCACCAGCCGGGGTCACTGGGTTACCACTGTGCTCGGGAGAGAACACCGAGGCCTGGGGCGTCTGTGCCAACGTCTGGACAGAGAGCTGTGACAACACGGCCGGAGGCACTGTAATGACTGGAGGTAGCAGTTCGAGCGTCGGCTGTGTGTCCACGGACAACAGAGTGAGGCTCATAGACGCACGTGTCTCGGCCTTGGCTAGGTCCGACCAAATGTTGACCTCCTCGAGATCCATCTGGCCGCACTTGGCAATGATGGCGCGCCAGTGGACTTTGAGATTCGACACAATGGCGCACGTGTTGGTCCAGATCTCTCTTGCGACAGCGTCGAACGAGTTGGTCGAGCCGCTTGCATCTTTGCGCCCGATCCAGTAGGCCGAGCTGAACTGTCGCCAGCCGCTGCTATCGGTCCACGCAGCCGTGATCCAACGCTCGTCGGCGCTAACGGCATAGGCAACATGGATGCACGAGTTTTCGCGCTGAACATCGACCAGCGGAGTTGGCGACAGCTTGAGATCGAGGTTGCGTGCCGGTGGTTGTTCGAGTAAGAAATGCCGGCGCCGGCTTGGGCCCTCGTGGACTGGCACAACGGTCATACACCTCGAGAGAAAGGTATAGAAGATCAGTTGGGGTGGGGACAGAGAGGGATGTAGGCGAGGAGAGAAAATCGGTGGGGATCAGCTGAAGCACCAGATCATTGGGCTCCGAGCTGCGGCTGGTCACTGCAATCTCGTAGAGCTGCGACAGTCGCTGGAAAGCCAAGCACGGCATCGACAATAGCTGTCGTGATGTCTGGGCAATACACAAAGTAGACGACTAGGCTCTTGCCTGGTGTGTCCTCGGCGGCCAAGGCTTGTGCTAGCTTGTGCACCTGGTCAACACCCGAAAATTCGGCACCGGGTGAAGACTGGGACAGCGGCGAAGATGAGGACAGTTCGCTATTGAAGGCGACATACCGTCAACGACGCTAGCTTTGGATGACAGCGGTTCGTGAGAGCCAAGACGCAGGGATTCATAGACGATCCGCAATGCGGCCCAGGAAGCTACTGACGTCCTTGGACAAGCCCTGGTAGTTGGGGTAGGCGCAGACGGCACGGATATCCTTGGGACCATGCAGCGGCTCGAGACCAAGCACTTCCCAGAACTCGATACCGGTCGGCTTGATAGACAGCGTGGACTCATTACGCCGGATTGCCGACAAGGGGCGTGGGGGCCGCGAAAAGGTTCGGATACGCTGGTCGGATCCAGGCGGCACACGGGGATGGAGTCGGCCAGGTGGTGCGGGCTGCAAGGCGACGTCCTGGACATCGAGGTACGACTTGAGCGCGCAGCGGGACGCGCCATCGAGGGCAGCAGGCAGAGAGTCTTCAAGGGTCACAACCGAATAGCGGATCCGCTGCAGCAGAGTCTGGCGTAGCTTGGATTTCTGCAGGTCCTGGCCATCGTCCTCGTTAAAGACTGACCGGATGGTGGCGTGGGTGATTTGCTGCGTCAGGATTTGTGCCACATCGGCAATATCGTCGTCGGCAAAATTTAACTCGGCCGGTTGCGGCAGAGGCTCAGAAAAGAAGCGAGCGATGGGGAAATCCCAGACACCTTCACTGTACGCACGCGAGAGGTCTGTGGCGGCCTCGGGTGACGGTATCATCTCAGCCATGGCGCGCGCGCGCATCTTTCTGTGAACAGCGGTCACCGCCAAGGGCGCTTCATCATCGTCCGAATCATCTGAGGATGAGCTCGTTCTGGACGAGTTGGACGACGTGTCACCGCTATCTTCAACAGGAAGCGGGCTTGGCGCTGCATGAAGCGAGCTGGACTTTGAGGCCTCGCGTGATGCTCGATATGAGGGTAGCAAACTGCGGCGACGAGTCTGACAGACCGGGCTGCTTCTTAAGCGGTCGCCGGAACGCAGTCGGCGATGTCGCTGAGGACACATCGGACAACATGTCGGCCTCTGGATGGGGCCAGCTGAAGCCAAATTTACCACTCGGCTCGTACTTTTTATTGTTCTGGATCATGAATTCGGTAAATTTAAGACCCTCAAACAGCTTGCCAGGCTGTGCAGTCCAATTCTGTCTAGCAGTGCCAACAGGCAGTGCTTTGTTCGCCTCGGCGATGGCGCGAACACGCTTGAAGACAGTCATGGCATTGAAGGGGCTTGGCGACCTCTTCAAGCCGCTTTTCTTGGTGTCGCTGAGGTTGCTTCGCGCATGCCGCAGCTCTGGTTTTGTAAAGACAGGTGACCCTGGCGCCTTGCCATCTGCCTCGCCCGTTGTCCGTTCAACTTGCCTTCGGATGGTGATTGTTGTGATAGTGTGGGGGGTGGTGGTGGCGGCATAGCAGGTGCTGCGAACTTGGGTGCCTGTGTGTTTTGCGAATGTTGCGGTGGTAAAGCTGCTTCTCCCTGAGAGGTAGCTTGCGTCGCAGGCGCTTGTTGTACATTCGCTGCGAAAGCCTCGCTCATTCGGCTACTAAAGTCCGCATCTATCTTGTCCGGCGCGGAGGGGGCAGATGGAGGAGCGGGCGGACCAGCGTTTGCGTTGGCATTGGCATTGGAAATAGCGGCTTCGGCTTGCTTTGTATCGTCAAAGAAGTTGAAATCGGCGTCCGTAATATCGTCGCCAAACATGTCTGCACCAACATCAACCGCCTAGGAGGCCGTCCGGCTCGCCCATAAAGGCCTGGTCCTGGTCATCCTGCCGAGCGCTAATGTTTGGCCAGTCACCAAAGCCTTCCTCGCACCGCCGGGACGATCAGCCGCACCTCCAGAGTCAAGATCCACAGGTGCACTGGTGCCCGCGAGATTCCCAGGACTGGATGTGGAACCGTCAAATGTCGGCGTGGCAACCCACCAAGCTCAAAATTCCATCAGGTGGTGTTGGGTAGATGGCACCAGCTGCAGACGCCGCGGCGCCTGGGCCCAGAGGGTGCCGTACGCCCAGAGGGGATGGCCCGTCCGACTGTGTTCCTTTGCCAATGCTCGAGACAGTCTGCACATCTTCCATAACAACATCCTCGGCAACTGTGTCTTCCTCCTTGACTTTTTGGCCGTGTTGCAGCTTCTTCGGCGCGCAGCTCTTCGAGGTACGCCTCGCGTAAGTCGGCAAGCGGGTCAAGTCGTTGAAAAGGCGCAGCCGTGACGAGTGAATCCTCCAAACACCAGAAGCACAGAACAGAAGGCCATAGTATGACCACGGGGTTGCTATCTGAGGTCTCGTCGTCGAGCAGGAACTCGAGCTGCAGCCACGTGGAGTCCTTGAGAATAGCGGCCGAGGTTCCGCGCATCTCCAGCATTTTGGCTGCAAAGCTCTTCCAGGCATGAGGCACGGTCGGTTGGGGCATGCCGCTCTTTTGTAACCGGGCCACAGCATAGCGACTGTCGTCGGCAGAGAGAATAGGCGGACAAGCGTCCTGGACTGTGGCAAATTTGCCCCAAGGTGCTGTAAGAACAGCTGACCCGGAAGGGGGCACACCGGCATAGCACTCCCACTCGGAACAGCCCATACCACGCAGCAAAGAGTGAGAGAGGCTGACAAGTAAGGCACCAGTGGTCGTCAAAACAATGCGCAGCGTGGCAACGAGCGAGCGGCTGTCGGTTCGGCTGCTCTCCTCGCCGTCCACAGCGGATCGAGCGGGGGCAGCAGAAACGTGCGGTGGTTGAGAGCAATGGCCTTGGCTTGCGAGCAGTAGGCGGTTGATAAGCTGGCTAAAACGGCGGACATGAAGAAGTTGTAGACAACCTTTGTGGGCACTGCTGGAAAAGCGGATCGTGGCTCGAATGTCTGTGCTTGGGAGGACGTCGTGTATGCATTGCTACCGTTCTGTGTTCCCTCGCCATCGTCCCCACTGCTTACATTCGTCCCTTGTGACGAAGGTGCATCCACCACACCGGGAAGCCCAGACAGGCCGAAAGAGGAGTGCACTGCAACGGATGCCGCTGATGAAGAGGCTGAGCTGTTTGGTGTGTTCACTGGATTGGCGCTGGTGCTGGTGGCTGGCTTCCCCAGAACAAGGCTGCTGGGGTCAAAGGCGCCTTCGGAGACAGTTGTGAGCTTGTAGGGTCCGACATCAATGGTCGTATTGAGCTCGGATTTGGTCTGCGAGCCCATGGGAGAGCCGTCTTTGCGCAAGAGCCGGAAGCACCAAATGCCGTGCCTGCGCGAATCGGCAAAGACGAGATGACCATCATTGCGCAGAGCCTTTTCGACGTCCGAAGGCGAGAAGGCAAAGAGAGGCACAGATGCCGAGGCTGATGTGACGGGACGATAGACGCGGAAGGTGATGGAAGCGATGTTGGAGATCGCCAACGTATTGGTCTCATATTCACCCACTTCCATGTCTCGGACCGTTCGCCGGGGCGGGCCCTGGGCGCGGCCACCCAGCCGACTGGGGCGGTAAGGAGATGCGACGGCGTCTGGTCTAGAGCAGACCGCCCAGGCCGGGCATGTGTAAGTGCCGTGGCGGCGGGACGGCGACGTAGGATGAGTGGCGCGAGATCGGATGTAGGATCGTGGATGCGGAGGCAGAGCTACCTATGTGTCTTGGGAGGGTTGGTCGGATGAAGAGATGAGCCAGGATCGTAAATGGCTGGACTCCATCGCCTTGGAGGCGCTTACGACGAAATCAATGTCGGTTGTGGTGGATACAGGGGATGTTGTACGTGGTATCGATGTTTAGTATCCGTTATACAGGGGCGAGATGTTTGCGCTGGACGTTGTGCCGATAATGCGATGTATTTAGAGTCGACGGCAGCAAACTCAGGGTCCACTAGCTGTATCAGCCGTCAATCGTCCGTGGAGATGCGCACGAGAGCGCGTGCGGTTCGTGGGGATAGCCTTGGGTCGCGTCGGAGGTTCCCGCGGATGTTCTGCGACGACAAGAGTGAGGCTCGATGTCGATGTTGCTCGCCTGACAGTAGTCTTACACTGAGTTGGTCGTTCTTGCCCCAATGCGCCAAAAATATTGGGAAAGAGCACCGAAGAGCACCGGTCGCAGCGTCCAATTGTCACCGGCTAAGCCTATTAGCGCTGTCCCAATGGCGGAAGGCACTACCTGCGTGCCGTGGGGTTGGGGAGAAGGTGCGATTCGAATGATCGTGCTGGGATGGAAGTGTCGGAAGGAGCCACAGAATATGCAGGGTGGCCTGAGGAATCAACCTGGGAAACCAACCAAATAGAGTTAGCCTGAGTTTATATGGAAAATAGGGAGGTTTTCAGGGTTAACGAGCATGCCCACATTCTATAAATTTTCCTTATATAATAATTATTAATATATTATATATTTTAATAATTACGAGTCCGGTACGCGCGACGTATAATAAAATAATTAAAAAAATTAATTTACGACCGTTAAAATTAATAAAAGCCGAATTTAATATTATAATAATTATTAAAACTACGGAAATCCCGGTTTTAATTAAAAAGCTTAACTTTTACGATTAGTAACGAGCCGTTAAGGCGAAGGTTAATTACTTTTAATTTATAAAGTATATTAACTTAAAGTATTTAATTTATAACGTTTAAATTAATTTTAAAGCGAAGAATATATATTACGGTATAACCCCGTTTAAAGTATTTTATTTAAAGTAACCGTTTAAGCCTTCTTTAACGTTACCGGAAGTTAATACGTAAGCCGTATAAACGGTATACGAAAAGGATTAAACGAGAGTACGTATTATTTATAACGATTAGTTTAAAGGGTTACGATTTTAAAAAAGGTAAATTAATCGGTATATTATAAAAGAGCGCGAGTTTAATACGGCGATGGAGAAAATATAAGAGTTCTTCGATAATTACGTTAATAATACCCTTAAACGTATATTTTATAAGAGAGATAAATTAAAAAAAAAAGTATTAAAGTTATTCGACGTCGTTAAACCCTCTTTTAACGAAATAAAGCCCTCGTTTATTACGGAATATAAAATCCTTTTTTAAAAAGCCTTTAAATATATAAAATTCGTAAATAAAAGGTTAAATAATTAATTTATTTTATAACGTAAATATATAATTAAATAAATCGATTAAAACGGGCTTAAAATATAAAGTCCGGATTAATTATCGTATTTAAAAGGCGTTTTCCCGTAAAAGTAAATAAAGTTAATTAATTAATTTAAAGCCTTAAAAACGGAGGTATCGCGAGACTTAAACGATATACCTCGTTACGTCGAAAAAACCCTCGGTATTATTAAAGACTTTCGAGTAAAAGAGACTTTATTTATTAAACCTTTTACCTTTTTAATTCGAAAAAGAAAGTTTAAATTAATACTCGTTAACTTTAATACGGAAGGCGAAAACGACGAAGTTAAAGAGGAGGAGGATTAAAGATTACCTCCGTTATTACCGGTATAATAAAATTAGGTTTAAGGGTATAATAAAGGCCGATAAAGAGGTTTTTTTAACGGGGACGTAAAAGATATCGTAGTCGTAATATTACGTAATAAGTTAGGCGCGACGTATTATATAAGTTATACGAAGGGACTAGTTATAACTTAAAGGATTACTTTTATAATAATTCGGCGAAAAAACTTAATTATTTTATATATTATTCGCCCGAAGCGAAAGTTAAAATTATTATTACGCGGGAGCGTTATTAAAAAGTAACCGTTATTAAGGTTAAGTTTAATATTTTTATTATTAAGGTTAAAAGTAAGTTAATATAAAAGTATACTTATAACTTATAATTATTATAAAAGGTTTAAAGGGTCCTAGAAAAATATTAAAAGTTAATATATTATATATATCCGAAATACTTATTATTTTAACGTTAAATAAACCGCCTTTTAAAGTATTACTTAATTCGGGTACTTCCGTATATATTATTAATAACTTTAACCGTTTTAAAATTTTCGAATAATATATAATACCGGAGTACGTACGTATTAATAACGGAGTAATAAAAGTATATAATTATAATACTTAGTTAATTAAAACGAAAGCGAACGGGGTACGTTTAACGTTAAAACTAATAAACGTAATTATATACTTAAAGTTTATAATCGAAGTAATTTCCCTCGGTCGCTTAAAGGAGTAAAAGGTATTTTAAAGGAGTAAAACCGGGGAGTTATATAAAGTCGACGATACCGGCGGGAGCCGCCCTCGTATAAAGATTTTAATAATATAAACGGTAAAATACGGGTAATATTATATTATCGAGGAAGTAAAAGAGTTAATATTTATATCGTTTTCGCGAAAGAGGCGTTATATATAAGTTTAAAAGGGACGTTTTTAATATCGCCGTTTAAGTTATATAAAGCTAGATATAATTACTTATTTACTTATTTTAATAGAAGGCGTACGCTTAAAAGGTTTAAATATTATCGAATATAACGTTTATAACCTTTTAAAAATATAAAGAGTAATATTACGTAAATTACCGTTTAATAAATTATCGTTAAAGTTATTTCGAAGGTTAAATATTAATTAAACGGATATAATTACCGTATACGATAATAATACGAGAGCCCTTTTTATTATTTATAACGATATAAAATATATATTATATTATACCTTTATTAAAAAGATTAACTCTTTTACGGTAATCGAGAAGGCTTTAAATATTATAAAGCGAATAGGGTATAAAATCGTAGTAATTCGAGTCGATAATAAGTTTATTATCGATAAAAGAGCGGCGAAAAGAGTCGAAAAGAGAGGTATTATTATCGAGCCCTTTATACCGTATATATAAGTATAAAATAAGGCTTTTAAACGTTTTAAGGGGGTAATAATAATTAAAGTACGTATTATACGAATAAATATAAAACTTTTAAAAAACTTATAACTTAATATTATTAATATAACCGTATATATAAATAACCGTTTACCTTATCGTTCGTTATAATATATAACCCCTTTCGAAGCCGTACGAGGTTAAGTACCCGATATTACTTATTTAAGGGTATTCGGTTATAAAATATTTATTTTAACGAGAGAGGCTTAAAAGCGTTAAAATAAAAAACGAAAATTATAACCTAGGGCGTATATTAACTTTTTAATAGGTTATAAATTTTTAATATTTTTAAAATTTAAGTCCGAGATTAAGAAAGGTAAAGTTAATAAAAAATATAATTTTCGATAAAAACGAGATATTCGACGAGGTTATTATATACGTTAAATTATTAATAAAAGAATTAAACGTTATTATCGATATATATATAAAAAAAAAGGAGAGAAATTACGTAAAAGTACGTAACGTAAATATTTTTAAAGTAAAACCGTTATATTTACGCGTTAATTTATTACCTCTTAATAAAGAGGAGGGTACTTAAAAGTAAGGAGTCGCGACCCCTAGTTTTAACGATAAGTTATAAAGTTATTAAGTACTTAAATCTTTATTAAAGATTAATAACGAGGTAAATACCTAAGAGGATAACCCTAGTCCCGAAGATTATACCGGCGATATAACTTTTAAAGGGGTACCCTTTATAATTAACCCTTATAATACCGGAGGCGACCGATAAAGTTAAGGGTATACCCGGCGGCGTTTACCGTAACCGTAATAAAAACCGAGAGGTAAAGAGTAATAATATTAACGATAAATTATTTAACGAAAATAATAATAATACGGGAGAAAAACTAATAACGTTAAAATTTATAATTTTTCGGGGTACGTTAACGGGAGGAGATATTTATTTTAATAGAGTTACGGAGTCGGAAATATTATTATCCGAGTATAAAACCGTTATAAAAACGTTTTTAACGGTATTACGATAAAATTATTACGATTTAACACCTCCTTCGTATATATACGAAACCCTTTTTATATATAACGACCGATACCTTTTTAAGTAAGTTTAAGAGTAATATATTACCTTTTACCGTAAATTAAAAACTTTCGAAGAGGTTACCGAAAAAGATATTAAAGGGTATAAAATCCTCGGGAGTATATAAGTATATAATTATAAGACCGATTTTACTAGTATAATAAAGTTAACGTTTAAAGTACGTATAATAATTTTAGGTAATTAAAAGGAGAAGATTAATTAATTTACGAGGGTAACGACTTTTAATAATTTTATACTTCGGATTTTCCTTTATATTATTATTAAATTCGACTTGGAGTTACGGTAAATTAATATCGTTAACGTATTCGTTAACGTAGACTTCGATAAATTAACTTATATATTATTATTATTAAGCTTTAAAGTTATTATACCGTAAAGAGAAAGGGTAATTTAATTATTAAAGAAGGCTTTATATAACCTCCGATAATCTCCCTTATTATAATAATAATATATTACGAAAAAGTTAACGGTTTTAAATTATATATTTATTAAGAAGGACCTTTATATATTTATAAAGTATAATATTACCGTTTTTATTTACGTCGACGATATTATTTTATTATACCGTAAAAATAAGTAAGGAACGGTTAACTCTTTAATAGTTAATTTAAAAGAGATATTTAAAGTAAAGGATTTAAGTAATATACGACTTTTTTTAAGTATAAAGGTTTTACGGTACCGTAAAATAAAGAGGTTATAATTCTCTTAAATTAAATATATTAATAAAATAACGCGAAAATACCTCTCGACTAGCGATTTATACTCCTCCCGCGGTAAACGAGGATTATATCTTTTATAAATTATCCTAATTACTCCGATAAGATTAATATTATAATCTCGTATATATTAATACTAGAGTATTACCGGGTCACTCTTATATATAATAATTAATATTAGGTTAAACGTAATATTTTATATTACTCGCTTTTATAAATATTACGTACGAGGCGCGGCCACGGCTAGTATTGAAATATTAGGCAGCGGTGATGTAAGGTAAAGGCGAGGGTATAACGGTTTTATAAGACTTCGTGACAATATAAGGGTACGATATAAGCGACTAAGAAATAGAGTAAAATAATATATAATTAATAATTAAGTTAACGGATTATTACGTATAGGAGAAAAGCCACTTATACTCTTTAATACGGCCTAGGAAGGCCGCGTTACGTAATAATTAGTAATATAACCGTTACGTATCGTACGGGAAGGTAGTTAATAATTACCTTCCTCGTAATATCTCCCGCGGGGCGGAAAAAATATTTTCTCGTCCCGTTTCGAAATCCCACCGTAAAGGATACGTAAAAAAAAACTCCTTATTACGGAAAATATAAACCGAATAATTATTTTTTATAACGGTTATCGGGCGAAAAGAAAATATAAAAAAAACTTAATAATAAAAATAAAAATAATAAATAAATAATACGTTAAAAAGTAATAAAAATAATTTAAATAAACCTTCGTAAAGTTTTAATACGTTATCGTTAATTAAAAATTATTTTAATTTATAAAGTCGTTAACGGACGGTATTTCGCGGTTTATAAAAGTATTAATATTACTTATTAATATTACGAGGGTACGTTTAACGTTACGCGACGATACTTTTAATATCGCCGGCGTAATAAATACCGTAAAAAAACGATTACGCGAGTTAAAGCGCCGGAACGTTAATTTTAAAGCCGTTACGCTTTTAATTAATTAATTAATATTAACGGCGTATATCGTCGTAATTATTTAACGGCTTAATAAAGTTACCGTTAAAAAGGTAACCCGGTTCGACGGGGTTAAAATATTTAAAGTAAAAGAGATACCGCGGCCTTAAGAGGCGACCGACGGTAGTCCCGACGTATTTACCCGTTTTATTAACTCGGTTACCGTTTATTATATATTAATTAATTAACGGCGTATATAAACGAGGTTACGGGTAACCGAAGTTATTATAACGACTCGTTCACCGATTTCTTAAAGTACGGCCGATTAATTATTAAGGATATTAATAACGTTTTTTAAATCCTTTTTAACGAGTATAATACTTTACGTAACGGCCGATTTAATATATACTTAAAGTTTATTCGGTAAGTCTTTTATAACGGTTATTAACGCGGTAATTACGTTTTACGTAACGGCGACGATAACCTTTAATTACCCGGAGGCGCTTACCGAAGGGTTACCGTAACGGTCCGGAAAATTAAAAAACGACTAGGCTTCGTTCCCGTAAAAGTTTTAAATTATAAAAGTTAAGTATTAAAACGTTTCGTTAAAGATACGCGTAATTAATATTATTACGTATATAAGCGGCTTTACGGTTTTAGTTAAAGCCCGGAGCTTTATATTTTTATTAACCGAGTAATAACGAGTACGGTAACGACGGGTAAATAAAAATTAAGAAAAAGCCTTTTTATTTTCGAGTACCTCTTTTAAGTATTAAAAAACTTTAATTATTATAAGTTACGAAATATTTATAAAAAAAGCCTTTATACGAGTAAATAACTCGTTTTTAAATATTATCCCTTAATTTAACTTTATTTATTATACTTACTTACCTTTCTTAGGAGTAAAGGGCCCGCCTCCGAGGACGAATTACCCGTTTTCGCCGCGGGGGGTTTTACGTACTTTAATATTTAAGTCTTACTTTAAGAGCTTATTAAATATTATATCGAGGCGGTTAATATTTACTTATAAATTTATAAAACGATTATAATTATATCTCGCCGCGTCGTATATTTTAATATTAGTACGCTTTTTTAAAGGTAAGTTAACGGGTTTTTTAACTTTAACCGTTTTAATTACCGGTAAGGCGGCGGGCTTAAACGATTCCTTTACCTTTTAAATACTTATAATAATATCCTCGTTATTATTATTATCCTTTACTTCGTATTACGAGGTTTAGTCGTTTTCGGGTTCGACCTTTTAAGTTACTTTTTCGTCGCTCTTTAAAGCGTCGGTTACGTTTTTTATAATAAAGTCTTCGCCCTCGGTATAATAATAATAAGGATTTTATAGTTAGCCTTTTTAAGTAATAAGTTAATTACGCCTATTCGGGAAGAGTAAGGGGAATTTTTAATATCGGGTATAATAAGGTTTTAAGTATATAGGGAGGCCGTTAATTAACGACGGTATATAATATATATATAAATATAAAGTATTTTTAAAGACTTTAATATTATTTATATATAAAATAATAAGAAATAAAAATTTAATTATTATTTTATACGGTATTATATACGGCTTTATATATAACCGAAAAATATATTTATTATTTATATTAAATAAAAAAGAGCGACCGTACGTTCGTTTATTATTACGTACGAGGCGCGGCCACGGCTAGTATCGAAATACTAAGTAACGGCGATATAAGGTAAAGGCGAGGGTATAACGGTTTTATAAGACTTCGTAATAATATAAGGGTACGAGGTGAGCGACTAAAAATAAAGTAAAATAAATATATAATTAATAATTAAATTAACGGATTATTACGTATAAAAGAAAAGCTACTTATACCCTTAATACGGCCTAGGAAGGCCGCGTTACGTAATAATTAATAGTATAACCGTTACGTATTATACGGGAAGGTAATTAATAATTACCTTCCTCGTAATATCTCCGCGGAGGCGGAAAAAATATTCTCCCGTCCCGTTTCGAAATCTTACCGTAAAGGATACGTAAAAAAAAACTTTTTATTACGGAAAATATAAACCGAATAATTACCTTTTATAACGGTTATCGGGCGAAAAGAAAATATAAAAAAGACTTAATAATAAAAAATAAAAATAATAAATAAATAACGCGTCGAAAAAATAATAAAAATAATTTAAATAAACCTTCGTAAAGTTTTAATACGTTATCGTTAATTAAAAATTATTTTAATTTATAAGGTCGTTAACGGACGGTGTTTCGCGGCTTATAAAAGTACTAGTATTATTTATCGGTATTACGAGGGTACGTTTAACGTTACGCGACGGCGTTTTCGGTATCGCCGGCGTAATAAGTGCCGTAAGAAGGCGACTACGCGAGTTAAAACGCCGGAGCGTTAATTTTAAAGCCCTTATATTTTTAATTAATTAATTAATATTAACGGCGCGTATCGTCGTAACCGTTTAACGGCTTAATAAAGTTACCGTTAAGAAAGTAACCCGGTTCGACGGGGTTAAGGTACTCGAGGTAAAAGAAATATTACGGCCTTAAGAAGCGACCGACGGTAATCCCGACGTATCCACCCGTTTTATTAACTCGGTTACCGTTTATTATATATTAATTAATTAACGGCGTATATAAACGAGGTTACGGGTGGCCGAAGTTATTATAACGACTCGTTCGCCGATTTTTTAAAGTACGGCCGATTAATTATTAAAGATATTAATAACGTTTTTTAAATCCTCTTTAACGGGTATAATACTTTACGCGACGGTTAATTTAATACGTATTTAAAGTTTATCCGGTAAGTCTTTTATAACGGTTATTAATACGGTAATTACGTTTTACGTAACGGTAACGATAACTTTTAATTACCCGGAGGCGTTTACCGAGGGGTTACCGTAACGGTCCGGAAAGTTAAGGAACGATTAAGCTTCGTTCCCGTAAAAGTTTTAAATTATAAAAGCCGGGTATTAAAACGCTTCGTCGAAGATACGCGTAATTAATATTATCGCGTATATAAACGGTTTTACGGCTTTAATTAAGGCCCGGAGCTTTATATTTTTACCGACCGACGGTAACGAGTACGGTAACGACGGGTAAATAAAGATTAAGAGAAAGCCTTTTTATCTTTAAGTACCTCCTTTAAGTATTAAAAAACTTTAATTACGGTGGGTTACGAAATACTCGTAAAAAGAGCCTTTATACGAGTAAATAACTCGCCCTTAAATATTATCCCTTAATTTAATTTTATTTATTATACTTATTTACCTTTTTTAAAAGTAAAGGGCCCGCCTCCGGGGACGAATTACCCGTTCTCGCCGCGGAGGGTTTTACGTACTTTAATACTTAAGTTTTACTTTAAAAGCTTATCGAATATTATATCGAGGCGGTTAACGTTTATTTATAAATTTATAAAACGATTATAATTATATTTCGCCGCGTCGTATACTTTAATATTAATACGCTTTTTTAAGGGTAAGTTAACGGGTTTTTTAACTTTAACCGCTTTAATTACCGGTAAGGCGGCGGGCTTAAACGATACCGTTACTTTTTAAGTACTTATAATAATATCCTCGTTATCGTTATTATCCTTTATTTCGTATTACGAGGCCTAGTCGTTTTCGGGTTCGACCTTTTGGGTTACCTCTTCGTCGCTCTTTAAGGCGTCGGTTACGTCTTTTATAATAAAGTCTTCGCCCTCGGTATAATAATAATAAGGATTTTATAATTAACCTCCTTAAGTAATAGGTTAATTACGTTTACTCGGGAGGAGTAAGGGGAATTTTTAATATCGGGTATAATAGGGTCTTAAGTATATAAGGAGGCCGTTAATTAACGACGGTGTATAATATATATATAAATATAAGGTGTTTTTAGGGACTTCGGTATTATTTATATATAAAATAATAAATAAAAATTTAATTATTATTTTATACGGTATTATATACGGCTTTATATATAACCGAAAAGTATATTTATTATTTATATTAAATAAGAAAAAACGACCGTACGTTCGTTTACGTATACGGAAGGAGGTATTACTTAAATAACTTCGTTAAATAAGGCGGCGTTTAAAGGCTTCGTTATTATATTTATAATAAACGGGATTATATTATTATTCGGGGAGTATATATAATAAGTAAAATAACGCGTTATAAGGTTATAATATAAGTAAGGTAAACGGAAAAAATAAAGGGGGCGTAAAAATTATAAATAAAAGAAAATAAATAAAAGAGGTAATATAATTTATTAATTAATTATTATTACGTAATCCGCTCGACTAGTATTTAATAACCGTCGGGGGATTTACGTATAAGTTACCTCGGAGCCTCGATATCGGGTATAATAACCGTTTTTAACGGCCGCCCGCGGCGGCGTAATATACCTTTATTACCTCCGTTATTTTAATATAATACCGTTTACGAGGGCTTTACGAGGGCGCCCTTTACGGCGTAATTACGGTAATTATAAAGCGAACGCTTTATCCTCCGACGCGGGCGCTTCTTTAACCGGAGTACTCCCTACGGGGTATTTAACGCTTATAAGTAAATTATAATATCGGGGTAATTAACGTCGTATTCGTTAACGAGTTCTTCGGATCCGTCGAGTAATATAACTTTATTAACTTATTAATTATCGTAGTACCCGTAACTTATTTATTAATTAAGTAGTTTACCGTAAGGTATACCCGCGTACGACGTAAGCGATATATAAAAAAACGTTCGACTTTAAAACGGTCGTTTTTTACGTTTTCGTCGTTTATTTTAACGCTCTTTTAAATTATAAGGCTTAACGGCTTTTACGTACGGTTATATAAGTCTTTTTCTTCCGGAGCCTTATATAAATATTTAACGTTAAGGACCGGGTAATACGTTATATTTACGGGAGTTAAAGGCGGTATACTTATTTATTAACCCTTTCGATAATTTTAAAAGGCCCGGTTTTTTATTAAGAAAACTTCTTCTTAAGTTTACTAAGTAAATAATATCCTTTATAAAGACGGATAAAAATTATATTACCGACGTTAAATTTTATTAAACGATATATTTTATTATACCGAAACTTAATTTATTAATTTATTATATTAATTAAGCTTATTACGTCCTTTTAACGGATTTCTCGTTATAATTATTAAACCTCCGCGACCCTTTTATCGTTTTTTACTAAAGTTAATAAGTTTATAAGGCCGAAGGGACGGAATCCTAAAATAAACTCGTTTAATAAATAACCGAGGGGAAAGGAAGCCGTATTATTAAGTTAAAATTATAATACGGGGATAACGGAAGTTTAAGGCGTATCGGGATACTCGGTATAATAAAAACGAATAACGATTTCCACCGTTTAGTTTTTTCGTTTAAATAAACCGTTTATTTAAACGTAATATACCGTAAATATTAATAAAGATACTTTAAACCGTCGAAAAAGCTCGGTTTATAAATCGAAGACGAATTTTTTATCGCGATTATTAATAATTCGTTTCGGGATACTTTAATTTACTTTTAAAAATTTACGAAAGTAATTATATTACTTATTCGTTAATACCGTAATATTAATTTCCGGGTACGAGGATTATTTTTTTAAAGAATTTATAAGTAATTATATAAAGGGTGTTTAATATATCGAAGCTTTTTAAGTATTATAAGGTATAAATAACGGGTACTTTTAATAAAGTAATATAAAATTTATAATTACGGTATAATAAGAAGGTCGTGGAGGTAATAGTTAAAGTTACCCGGCGGGGCGTAATTTTAAAGTTTAATTCGTTTAATATACCGGGTAATAATTAATATACGTACGTATTTTTTTACGTTTACGCCGTATAAAGATATTATCGAGTAATACCGTTATACGTCCTTCGCCGAAATAATACGTATTATTATAAGTTATTTTAAGGATTTCCTTTTTTATAAACGCGGGTATATATAAAGTTAAATTATTATACTCCGAAACGTAATAAAATAACCGATTAATAAATCGTTATAACGTTTAATAACGTTCCGACCGTTTCTTTTAACCGGGACTAGTATAATTATCCTAGTTTAATTCTTAATTAATAATATCCTTTACCGGTAACGCTCCTTATTAAAATTACTTTTTAACGGCCTTAACGGTTTTCGCTTTTTAACCCGGGTAACGTATCGTAATACCCTTCGTAGGGGACGGAAGATACGATCGGTCTTATATATTAAAATTAAGCGATAACGAAAATCGTTTAATAATTATATTACCGTCTCGTTATTTACTTACGAAGAGATAAAATATTTATATTAGTGTTCGGCCTTTATTAAAAGGAGTAAAGTAAGCGGCGGTACGTTTATTTCCTTTTTAAGCGTATAAACTTAAAAACCCTTAGTATAATATATGATAAGATTTTTAATATAAGTAACTTCTTCGAGGATATTATTATTAACCGGTATATCGCTTTAGGCTTACGTCGGAAGCCGTAATAAGGTATCCGGGACGATATTAAGTCGGTTAAGGATATAAAGGATTAATAAGTTAAATTACGATATATAATTCGTTACTAATACGAGTTTAAGGTTTACCTTATTTAAGTTTATCGTTTTTAACGACGTATATATAATAATATTTTTAATTAAGGTATAATCCGTTAAAACGATAATAAAGTTTCGGTTAAATTATATTATTTTACGTATTTTAACGAATACTTAAGTAATATTTACGACTTTTAACTTTATTATACCGTAAACCTTTTCGCGGGATAAATAAAAGCGAGATAAAAAGGTTAAAGGTCGAATTTAGTTTTATTTAATATCTTTACCTAATAAAATAATAATACCGTTTTATAAAATTAATAATTAAAAGATTACGGTATTAATACTTTTTTATATATATTTAATTTAAGGAATAAGGATACGTTAATATCGTAATAATAAAGCCTTATTTATTAATAAAGGCCTTTTTATAAAGTATTAAAGGACTTTAAAAGTTACGGCGTAAGTTTAATACGTAAAGATTTAATAATCGCTTTACGTTTATTTTACGTTAAGTTATTTACGAGTCCTCTCTCCTTTATACCTTTACGTAATAAGCGGTTTTAAGGGCTTATAAGGGCTCGGCCTTAATATTAAATTATATAATATTAAAACGAAGGAAGCTTATTATACCGAAATAATAAAATAATTTTATTAAATTCGAGGGGAAGGAGATTTTTTTAAATATTATAATACGGTCTTCCGTACGAGTAATACTTTACCGTCGATTATAAATCTTAAGAGACGGACCGACGTAAAACCGAAGAAAGTTTTTAACGTTAATATATAAAGTCGGTTTCGAATAAAAAGCCGGAATATAATTTCGAAATATTAAATATATTCGTTTATATTATTATTAAAAATAATAATATCGTTAATATATACGCGTACGAAACCGCGGTACGGTTTTAAAAAATTATTTATATAACGTTAAATAAAGGTAAGTATATTACGAAGGCTTATAAAGATTACGTTCGAGTATTCGAAACCTCTCTTATTAATAATAACTAGTCGTTACCGGTAACTCGGGTATACGGGTAATTAATAAAAGAATACGGTTATATCGTATATCGAGTAAAAACTTTTATTAATAATAATTTATATAATATTATTTTAATTAAAAGGGGATAAATATCGGGGACGGTAAGCTTATTTAACGGGCGAAGGTTTACGATAACGCGACCTTTTTTTTTATTATCGACCGTACGTTAAATTACGAAGACGGGGTACGCGATAAGGGCTTTTTAACGGAAATATTTTATTTTACTTTATTCGTAAAGCTTTCCGTAACGTTCGTTAACGAGTTTATTATCTTTTAAGCTTAAAGGGTAAGGCTTAATATTTTACTTTTAATTTTATTATCCCTCGATAAGGTTAATACGTATTTTATACTTATCGGTTATAAGGACGATACCGCGGTCTTAGAATATTTTACGGTATTTATTAACTAAGGCGTTAATTTTTAACGTAAGCTCGTTATCTTTCGTATAAATCGAGGTATTATTAGTGGTGATAATAGTCGGTATACCTTTAAGTATTTTTAAGTTATATTACGGTATATTAGTGTTTACTTTTATATACGGTGTTATATCGCCCGACTTAACGATATCGTTAAGGGTATATCGCCGGTTATAACGGCGTTATATAACGCGAGGAAGGCTTTAGTTTACGAAGGGTTATTAAGGGATTAATAAAAAGCCTCGAGGGTAAATTTTATATCGTCGTTTAAGTCGATAAAACTTTATTTACGGACTTAATAAGCTATATTAGAATAAATAAAATAATAATTAATAATCGTATTTTACTTTAACGATATAATACGGTTAATAACGGTACCGTTATTTATCGTAACCGTCTAGTTAAATACGTTATATATTAAGAACTCTTTATTAATAAAGGAGGAGAGAGTAAGGTTTAACGTATAAGTTTACGATACGGTGAATTAATAATCGTTAAATAGTAGTAACGGGTTATTTAAAACGTTAATAAGGAGATTAAGGTAACGAATAAATATCGTATAAACCGACCGTAATAAGAAATATACCGTAACGGTTATACGGACCTTATAATTAATAATCCTTAACCGACGGTTTAAAAGGTTTATAATACGGGGCTCGATTTTATTATATACGAGTAAATTACGTATTCCTCGTAAACGAAGCGTTATTATAATTATATTAATAATAACGTTAAGGCTTTTTAAGACGTTATTTCCGATTAATAAATCGGGGCCGAGGGATTATACGACGTTAACTTTAATATTAAAATAACCGAGCTTTAAAATTAATCCGTTTAATCCGACGAGGTAAAGGTCGAAATAAACGGCTTTAAGGATTTAAACTTCGTTCTTAATAATTTTAACGGAATTTAAAAACGGCTCGAATCGGTAATTAACGCCGTATTATTTAACCTAGGCGCGTTTAATTAAGTAATACGAGGCGCCCGTATTAACGTATACCTCGAGGATTAAACTTATTATTAAAAAGTATATAAGGATTATAAGGGGTATCGAGGTATTAAGTTCGACGTCGGGTTATCCGGGTAATAATAACGCTTCGATTACTTCGACGTTTCGTAAGTTTATTAAGTGGGTTTAAGGTTTAATATTAAGGTTATTAACGTACCGGTTAAGCTTTTTATCGAACGATATTATTTTCGTAAAACGTATTAACGCGTTATATATCCTTATTATTATATATATTAAGAGAAACGCGGATATTTTAACCGTATTAGTATACGTAAGGTAAACGAAAGTACCGTTACTTAATACCGTAATTATTTTACCGGTAAGGGTTATTTATAAGGAGTACTTAATTATAAATTTAACGAGCGCGGTATACGATTACGTTTAAGGCGGGGGTTAACGTTAAAGCTCGTATAACGTATTAAAATATAATATTATTAAAAAGTTTAGAGTAACGGTCGTAAATAATATTTATTCGTTTATATTAAAGTTAATAATAATAAGTTAATCCGCCGTTTAATATATAAATACGGCGGGATCGTTTTTAAGGTTAATTATTAATAACGAAAACGAAGTTATAACCTTTTTAACGTAACCGTTATACGCGGTCCGCGAAGGCTAAGTCTTAATCGTAAAAACGACGAAAATAAGGTTTACTTTTTAAATTCGTTTTTTTAAAAGTAATACTTAATAAAATTACCCTTATTAAATCGAGTACGGTATCCTTTATCCTTATCGCGGTCTTTAAGGCTTTATTCGTATCCGCGGTTAAAAGCGCGGTTACGATTAAAGCCTCGCGAACGGTTTTAATAATTATTATATAACCGGTCGTATAAAGAGCCGCGGTTAAAACGGTTAAAAGGACGGCGCTCGAAATTTTTTTCGCGGTTTCGGGAGTAAAATTTATAACGTTTAATATTTCGCGAAACTAGCTTCGGCCTCGATCGTACCGTCGATCGTTATTAATATCGGCGTTATAATTTTTATAATTAATACGTAAAGGACTTTATTATAACGTTATATTATCCGCCGGGTTATTAACGTAATAAACGGAAAGTTAAAAAAAGTTTATTAATTAATTAATTTTCGTAAAATTAACTTCGGCCTCGATTATACCGTTAATCGTTATTAATATCGGTATTATAATTCTTATAATCGGTACGCGAGGGACTTTATTATAACGTCGTATTATCCGCCGGGTTATTAACGTAATAAGCGGAAAGTTAAAAAAGGCTTATTAATTAATCGGCTTTCGTAATCGACGCGGCGGGTAATAAAGTTAATAATATTAACCGGTTATTAAATTTTATAATATTAATAATTAACTCGGCGAGTTAATAAACCTTTTTTTAATATTTACGAAAATCCTTAATACGTTTTAATAAATAAACCGTAAAAACGAAACTAAGGTTAAGTTAATTAAATAAGTAATATTTAATTATAATATCGTCTTATTCGACGATAATCCGCGAATAACGGATTATTAATATAAGGTTACGGCGGAAGGTATTAGCGTTATCGTATTTATTAAAGTCGATTTTATACGTATTTAATTAACGTTATACGTCGGTTTTAATAACTTAAAAGCGATCTTTTAAAAAGGTTTTTTAAAGTTATAAGTCCGTCCTAAAACGACGTTTAAAATTAAGGTAAAATTAACCGTAATATTAATCGCGAGCTTCGCCTTTTAAACGGGTTTATAATTTTATAACGAGCCGGTTAACGATAATACTTAACGGGTCTCGGGCTTTTTATACCTCGATATTATTAAAGAATTCTTTAACGAAGTATAAGGAGTTATCGTAACTTAAAAATACCGTAAAGTTAAGTTACGACGGGTAAAAGGTAAGTAACTAAGTAATATTTTATTTATCGTCGATTCTTAATCCCGTTTCCCGGTTACGCGGTACCGTATCCGGTAAAAAAGGACGTAAAGGGTCGTCGTTAAATTACCGTTAATTAAGGGTAATTATACGTAACGAGTAACGAGGTTAAACGTTAAAGCGGTCGAATAACCTTAAAGAGCCTTAGTATTATTAATAGGGATTTAATAATTATCCGTTAAATTAGTAACGTCCGTTAAAGCGAATTAACGGTCGTTAATATTATATAAGCTCGAACTATTAACGGTATTATAAGTACGCGCGTTAATTTATTAATTAAAAATTAAGTTAATTAAGTTTTATAAGGTTAAAATAACGTTAATTAAAACTTTATATATTTATAACTTCGTTTATTAATTTACGGTCGGCTTAATATAACGGGTTTAATAAACCGCGGGAGGGGAAACGAGAGTTATATTACTCGTTAAACGGGGGGGTACTAGTAAATTACTTATAAATAATAAAGGTGCCGTTTATCGGTACGGTGGGATAATTAGGCCGGTTTAAAGGAGAGTCGATTAATAAGCCTTTATCGATTACCTCTTTAAATAAAGTTATTTATTTACGTTAAAGTTCGGTTAATAAAAATACTCCGCCCGATTAAAGGATCCTCCCGAGGATAATCGTAATTACGGTTAAACGGTGTTAAACTTTAATATCGTTTTATAATATTACGTTATTAAAAAAAGTCTTAATATTAAAAATAAGCTCGGAGGCCGATACCGTAACGTTAATTAAAGTACCCTCTCGTTCGACGGAGTCTTAAACTCCTCCTCCTTAACCGGAGCCCGATATAATATCGCGAGGAGTGGAAATACCTTAAACTAGGTTAAGAAAGTTAATTATTATTTAACGAGCTTTAATTTAAAGAGGGCGTATAAAGTAAACGCGTTAACTTTAAAAGTTTACGGATCCGGAGTTTAAAAACTTTCCGAGGCTTTTTAACGGTGGCTTTTATTAAAGGATACGGGTCTTTTTTTTTATTTATACGAAAAATAAGTAAATTAAAAGTTTCCGAGGGCTCGTTATTTTCGTTATTAAAAGTAAAGAGCCGGGTCTCTTTTACGGTAAAGAGTAAACTCGATACGGTTATATTATTTTCGCGGTCGAGTTATTAAGTTAAGTCGTCCTCGTTAAAAGAGGGGACTTTTAATAATTTTTTTTAAACGTCGTTAAGTACTTAATAAAAAGATTACTCGTCCGTCGAGTAAAACGTTTCCTCGTTGTTATCGAGGGTAACGAATAAAAAAACGTTAAAAACGACGTTCGGTTAAAAACTCTCGAAAGAGGTTGTTAATAACGAGGCTTAAATTCGTAAAACTTTAACCGCGCCCTTATTAACGGTTAACGTCCTAAGTTTACGAGGTATATTAATAAGCTCGGTATATTCTACGTTAACACCGTCTTTCTTAAATTTACGCGGTAATATATTAAGTCCGTAATACGAGGAAGCGTTTATCGAGTTATAATGATAAATACGCGAGGGTTATAAACTCTCGTTTCGCGCGTTCTCGTTTATTATTTAATAATACGCTCGTAAAGTATAAACGGCTTTCTTCGTACGTTACGATAAATAATACGGTATTTTATTTTATATTATTAAAGGCGTTTACGCGGTTACGGGCGGCTTTTTCGTACGTTACTCGGCGGTACGGTAACTTACTCCGTTAAATACGAAGGCGTTTAATTAGTATTAAACGGCTTCTTCGTACGTTATTTAACGGTACGGTAACTTACTCCGTTAAATACGGAGGCGCCTAATCGGTCTTAAACGGCTTATCGAAGTTAACACTTCTAGGCTCGGTACCGGGAAGTTAGAAAAAATTTTAATCTTTATATAATCGCTTTTTACGAGGCTTTTAAATAAACTCGGGGGTCGGGGTTATTTAAAGATAATAAAGGAGTTATTATTAAATATTACGTACGAGGCGCGGCTACGGCTAGTATCGAAATACTAGGTAACGGCGATATAAGGTAAAGGCGAGGGTATAACGGTTTTATAAAATTTCGTAATAGTATAAAGGTACGATATAAGCGATTAAGAAATAGAGTAAAATAATATATAATTAATAATTAAGTTAAAGGATTATTACGTATAGGAGAAAAGCCACTTATACCCTTTAGTACGGCCTAAGAAGGCCGCGTTACGTAATAGTTAATAGTATAGCCGTTACGTGTCGTACGGGAAGGTAATTAGTAATTACCTTCCTCGTAATATTTATTAATTAAAAGTTAAGTTAATTAAATTTTATAAGGTTAAGATAACGTTAATTAAAGCCTTATATACTTATAACTTCGTTTATTAATTTACGGTCGGCTTAATATAACGGGTTTAATAAACCGCGGGAGGGGAAACGAGAGTTATATTACTCGTTAAACGGGGGGGTATTAATAAATTACTTACGAATAATAAAGGTACCGTTTATCGGTACGGTGGGATAATTAAGCCGGTTTAAAGGAGAGTCGGTTAATAAGCCTTTATTAATTACCTCCTCGAATAAGGTTATTTATTTACGTTAAAACTCGGTTAATAAAAATACTCCGCCTAATTAAAGGATTTTTTTAAGGATAATTATAATTACGGTTAAACGGTATTAAACTTTAATATCGTTTTATAATATTATATTATTAAAAAAAGTCTTAATATTAAAGGTAAACTCGGAGGTTAATACCGTAACGTTAATTAAAGTACCCTCTCGTTCGACGGAGTCTTAAACTCCTCCTCCTTAACCGGAGCCCGATATAATATCGCGAAGAATAAAGATACCTTAAATTAAGTTAAAAAAGTTAATTATTATTTAACGAGCTTCGGTTAAAGGAGTAAGGAGGGCGTACGAGGCGAACGCGTTAATTTTAAAAGTTTACGGATCCGGAGTTTAAAAGCTTTCCGAAGCCTCCCGACGGTAACTCTTATTAAAGGATACGGGTTTTTTTTTTTTATTTATACGAAGGATAAATAAATTAAGGGTTTTTAAGGGCTCGTTATTTTCGTTATTAAAAGTAAGGAGCCGGGTTTCTTTCGCGGTAAAGAGTAAACTCGATACGGTTATATTATCTTCGTAATCGAGTTATTAAGTTAAGTCGTCCTCGTTAAAGGAAGAGACTTTTAATAATCCTTTTTAAACGTCGTTAAATATTTAGTAAAAGGATTACTCGTCCGTTAAGTAAAACGTTTCCTCGTCGTCGTCGGGGGTAACGAGTAAAAAAACGTTAAAAACGGCGTCCGGTTAAAAACTCTCGAAAAAGGCCGTTAATAACGATACTTAAGTTCGCGAAGTTTTAACCGCGCCTTTATTAACGGTTAACGTTTTAAGTTTACGAAGTATATTAATAAACTCGGTATATTTTACGTTAATACCGTTTTTTTTAAGTTTACGCGGTAATATATTAAGTCCGTAATACGAGGAAACGTTTATCGAGTTATAACGATGGGTACGCGAGGGTTATAAACTCTCGTTTCGCGCGTTTTCGTTTATTATTTAATAATACGTTTATAAGGTATAAGCGGCTTTTTTATACGTTACGATAAACGGTATAGTGTTTTATTTTATATTATTAAAGGCGTTTACGCGGTTACGGGCGGCTTCTTCGTACGTTACTCGGCGGTACGGTAATTTATTTTATTAAATACGGAAGCGTTTAATTAATATTAAATAGTTTTTTTCGTACGTTATTTAATAGTACGGTAACTTACTCCGTTAAATACGGAAGCGTTTAATTAATATTAAACGGTTTTTTCGTATATTATTTAACGGTACGGTAACTTACTCCGTTAAATACGGAGGCGCTTAATTAGTTTTTAAGCGGTTTATTAAAGTTAATATTTCTAGGCTTAGTACCGGGGAGTTAAAAAAAAATTTTAATCCTTATATAATCGCTTTTTACGAGGCTTTTAAATAAACTCGGGGGTCGGGGTTACTTAAAAATAATAAAGGAGTTATTATTAAATATTACGTACGAGGCGCGGTTACGGTTAATATCGAAATACTAGGTAACGGCGATATAAGGTAAAGGCGAGGGTATAACGGTTTTATAAGACTTCGTAATAATATAAGGGTACGAGGTGAGCGATTAAGAATAGAGTAAAATAAATATATAATTAATAATTAAGTTAACGGACTATTACGTATAGGAGAAAAGCCACTTATACCCCTTGGTGCGGCCTGGGAAGGCCGCGTTACGTAATAGTTAATAGTATAACCGTTACGTATCGTACGGGAAGGTAATTAATAATTACTTTCCTCGTAATATTTACGTATACGAAAGGAGGTGTTATTTAAATAACGTCGTTAAATAAAGCGGCGTTTAAAGGCTTCGTTATTATATTTATAATAAACGGGATTATATTATTATTCGGGGAGTATATATAATAAGTAAGATAACGCGTTATAAGGTTATATTATAAGTAAGGTAAACGGAAAAAATAAAGGGGCGTAAAAATTATAAATAAAAGAAAATAAATAAAAGAAATAATATAATTTATTAATTAATTATCGTTACGTAATTCGTTCGATTAATATTTAATAACCGTCGGGGGGATTTACGTATAAGTTACCTCGAAGCCTTAATATCGGGTATAATAACCGTCTTTAACGGCCGCCCGCGACGGCGTAATATACTTTTTATTACCTCCGTTATCTTAATATAACTACCGTTTACGAGGGCTTTACGAGGGCGCCTTTTACGGCGTAATTATAGTAATTATAAAGCGAACGCTTTATCTTTTAATACGGGCGTTTCCTTAACCGAGGTACTCCTTACGGGGTATTTAACGCCTTATAAGTAAATTATAATATCGGGTAATTAACGTCGTATTCGTTAACGAGTTCCTCGGATCCGTCGAGTAATATAACTTTATTAACCTATTAATTATCGTAATACCCGTAACTTATCCACTTAATTAAATAATCTACCGTAAAGTATACCCGCGTATAACGTAAACGATATATAAAAAGTCGTTTAATTTTAAAACGGTCGTTTTTTACGTCTTCGTCGTTTATTTTAACGCTCTTTTAAATTATAAGGCTTAACGGCTTTTACGTACGGTTATATAAGTTTTTTCCTTCCGGAGCCTTATATAAATACTCGACGTTAAAGACCGGGTAAATACGTTATATTTACGGAGTTAAAGGCGGTATATTTATTTACCGACCCTTTTAATAATTTTAAAAGGCCCGGCTTTTTATTAAGAAAGCTTTTTTTTAAGTTTATTAAGTAAGTAATATCCTTTATAAAAACGGATAAAAATTATATTACCGACGTTAAATTTTATTAAACGATATATTTTATCGTACCGAAACTTAACTTATTAATTTATTATATCGATTAAGTTTATTACGTCTTTTTAACGGATTTCTCGTTATAATTATTAAACCTCCGCGACCTTTTTATCGTTTTTTATTAAAGTTAATAAGTTTATAAAGCCGAAGGGACGGAATCCTAGGATAAACTCGTTCGGTAAATAACCGAAGGGAAAGGAAGCCGTATTATTAAGTTAAAATTATAATACGGGGATAACGGAAGTTTAAAACGTATTAAAATACTCGGTATAATAAAAACGAATAATAATCTCCACCGTTTAATTCTTTCGTTTAAATAAACCGTTTATCTAGGCGTAATATACCGTAAATATTAATAAGGATACCCTAAACCGTCGAAAAAACTCGGTTTATAAGTCGGAGACGAATTTTTTATTACGATTATTAATAATTCGTTTCGGGATACTTTAATTTACTCTTAAAAATTTACGAAATAATTATATTACTTATTCGTTAATACCGTAATATTAATTTCCGGGTACGAGAATTATTTTCTTAAAGAATTTATAAAGTAATTATATAAAGGGTATTTAATATATCGAAGCCTTTTAAGTATTATAAAGTATAAATAACGGGTACTTTTAATAAAGTAAATATAAAATTTATAATTACGGTATAATAAAGAAGGTCGTAAAAGGTAATAAATTAAAGTTACCCGGCGGGGCGTAATTTTAAAGTTTAATTCGTTTAATATACCGGGTAATAATTAATATACGTACGTATTTTTTTACGTTTACGCCGTATAAAAATATTATCGAGTAATACCGTTATACGTCCTTCGCCGAAATAATACGTATTATCGTAAGTTATTTTAAAGATTTCCTTTTTTATAAACGCGGGTATATATAAAGTTAAATTATTATACTCCGAAACGTAATAAAGTAACGATTAATAAGTCGTTATAACGTTTAATAACGTTCCGACCGTTTTTTTTAACCGGGATTAATATAATTATCCTAGTTTAATTCTTAATTAATAATATCTTTTACTAATAACGCTTTTTATTAAAATTATTTTTAACTCCGCGGCTTTCGCTTTTTTAACCCGGGTAACGTATCGTAATACCCTCCGTAAAGGACGGAAGATACGATCGGTTTTATATATTAAAATTAAACGATAACGAAATTCGTTTAATAATTATATTACCGTTTCGTTATTTATTTACGAGGAAATAAAATACCGGTATTAATATTCGGCCTTTATTAAAAGGAGTAAAGTAAACGGCGGTACGTTTATTTCCTTTTTAAGCGTATAAACTTAAGAGCCCTTAATATAATATACGATAAAATTTTTAATATAAGTAACTTCTTCGAGGATATTATTATTAACCGGTATATCGTTTTTAATTTACGTCGGAAGCCGTAATAAAGTATCCGGGACGATATTAAGTCGGTTAAGGATATAAAGGATTAATAAGTTAAATTACGATATATAATTCGTTATTAATACGAGTTTAAGGTTTATTTTATTTAAGTTTATCGTTTTTAACGACGTATATATAATAATATTTTTAATTAAAGTATAATCCGTTAAAACGATAATAAGGTTTCGGTTAAATTATATTATTTTACGTATTTTAACGAATATTTAAGTAATATTTACGACTTTTAACTTTATTATACCGTAAACCTTTTCGCGGATAAATAAAAACGAAATAAAAAGGTTAAAGGTCGAATTTAATTTTATTTAATATTTTTATTTAAAATAATAATACCGTTTTATAAAATTAATAATTAAAAAATTACGGTACCGATACCTTTCTTATATATATTTAACTTAAAGAATAAAAATACGTTAATATCGTAATAATAAAGCTTTATTTATTAATAAAGGCCTTCTTATAAAGTATTAAAAGACTTTAAAAACTACGGCGTAAATTTAATACGTAAGGATTTAATAATCGCTTTACGTTTATTTTACGTTAAGTTATTTACGAGTCCTCTCTCCTTTATACTTTTACGTAATAAGCGGTTTTAAGGGTTTATAAGGGCTCGGCCTTAATATCGAATTATATAATATTAAACGAAGGAAGCTTATTATACCGAGATAATAAGATAATTTTATTAAGTTCGAGGGGAAGGAGATTTTTTTAAATATTATAATACGGTCTTCCGTACGAGTAATACCTTTACCGTTAATTATAAATTTTAAAAGACGGACCGACGTAAAACCGAAGAAAGTTTTTAACGTTAATATATAAAGTCGGTTTCGAATAAAAAGCCGGAATATAATTTCGAAATATTAAATATATTCGTTTATATTATTATTAAAAATAATAATATCGTCGATATATACGCGTACGAAACCGCGGTACGGTTTTAAAAATTATTTATATAACGTTAAGTAAAGGTAAATATATTACGAAGGCTTATAAAGATTACGTTCGAGTATTCGAGACCTCTTTTATTAATAATAATTAATCGTTACCGGTAACTCGGGTATACGGGTAATTAATAAAAGAATACGGTTATATCGTATATCGAGTAAAAACTTTTATTAATAATAATTTATATAATATTATTTTAATTAAAAAGGGGATAAATATCGGGGACGGTAAACTTATTTAACGGGCGAAGGTTTACGATAACGCGACCTTTTTTTTTATTATCGACCGTACGTTAAATTACGAAGACGGGGCACGCGATAAGGGCTCCTTAACGGAGATATTTTATTTTACTTTATTCGTAAAGCTTTCCGTAACGTTCGTTAACGAGCTTATTATCTTTTAAACTTAAAAGGTAGGGCTTAATATTTTACTTTTAATTTTATTATCCCTTAATAAGGTTAATACGTATTTTATACTTATTGGTTATAAAGACGATACCGCGGTTTTAAAATATTTTACGGTATTTATTAATTAAGGCGTTAATTTTTAACGTAAACTCGTTATCTTTCGTATAAATCGAGGTATTATCGGTGGTAATAATAATCGGTATACCTTTAAGTATTTTTAAATTATATTACGGTATATTAATATTTACTTTTATATACGGTATTATATCGCCCGACTTAACGATATCGTTAAGGGTAATATCGCCGGTTATAACGGCGTTATATAACGCGAGGAAGGCTTTAATTTACGAAGGGTTATTAAAGGATTAATAAAAAGCTTCGAGGGTAAATTTTATATCGTCGTTTAAGTTAATAAAACTTTATTTACGGATTTAATAAACGGTATTAAAATAAATAAAATAATAATTAATAGTCGTATTTTACTTTAACGATATAATACGGTTAATAACGGTACCGTTACTTATCGTAACCGTTTAATTAAATACGTTATATACTAGGAACTCTTTATTAATAAAGGAGGAGAGAGTAAGGTTTAGCGTATAAACTTACGATACGGTAAATTAATAATCGTTAAATAATAATAACGGGTTACTTAAAACGTTAATAAGGAGATTAAGGTAACGAATAAATATCGTATAAGCCGACCGTAATAAAAGATATACCGTAACGGTTATACGGACTTTATAATTAATAGTCTTTAACCGACGGTTTAAAAGGTTTATAATACGGGGCTCGATTTTATTATATACGAGTAAATTACGTATTCCTCGTAAACGAAGCGTTATTATAATTATATTAATAATAACGTTAAGGCTTTTTAAAACGTTATTTCCGATTAATAAATCGGGGCCGAGGGATTATACGACGTTAACTTTAATATTAAAATAACCGAGTTTTAAGATTAATCCGTTTAACTCGACGAGGTAAAGGTCGAAATAAACGGCCTTAAAAATTTAAACTTCGTTTTTAATAATTTTAACGGAATTTAAAAACGGCTCGAATCGGTAATTAACGCCGTATTATTTAACTTAAGCGCGTTTAATTAAATAATACGAGGTACCCGTATTAACGTATACTTCGAAGATTAAACTTATTATTAAAAAGTATATAAAGATTATAAGGGGTATCGAGGTATTAAATTCGACGTCGGGTTATCCGGGTAATAATAACGCTTTAATTACTTCGGCGCTTCGTAAATTTATTAAATAAACTTAAGTTTAATATTTATGGTTATCGGCGTACCGGTTAAACTTTTTATTAAACGACACCGTTTTCGTAAAGCGCGTTAACGCGTATTATATATTTTAATTATTATATATATTAAAAGAAACGCGGATATTTTAACCGTATTAATATACGTAAAATAAACGAAAACACCGTTATTTAATATTATAATTATTTTATTAGTAAGGGTTATTTATAAGGAGTGTTTAATTATAAGTTTAACGAGCGTAATATACGATTACGTTTAAGGCGGGGGTTAACGTTAAAATTCGTATAACGTATCGAAATATAATACCGCCGAAGAGTTTAAAGTAACGGTCGTAAATAATATTTATTCGTTTATATTAAAGTTAATAATAATAAGTTAATCCGCCGTTTAATATATAAATACGGCGGGATCGTTTTTAAAGTTAATTATTATAACGAAAACGAAGTTATAACCTTTTAACGTAATTATTATACGCGGTCCGCGAAGGTTAAGTTTTAATCGTAAAAACGACGAAAATAAAGTTTACTTTTTAAATCATTTTTTTAAAAGTAATATTTAATAAATTACCCTTATTAAATCGAGTACGGTATCCTTTATTTTATCGCGGTCTTTAAGGCTTTATTCGTATCCGCGGTTAAAAGCGCGGTTACGATTAAAGCCTCGTAAACGGTTTTAATAATTATTATATAACCGGTCGCGTAAAGAGCCGCGGTTAAAACGGTTAAGAGGACGGCGCTCGAAATCTCTTTTACGGTTTCGGGAGTAAAATTTATAACGTTTAATATCTTCGCGAAATTAACTTCGGCCTCGATCGTACCGTCGATCGTTATTAATATCGGCGTTATAATTTTTATAATCGGTACGTAAAGGACTTTATTATAACGTTATATTATCCGTCGGGTTATTAACGTAATAAGTGGAAAGTTAAAAAAGGTTTATTAATTAATTAATTTTCGTAATTAATACGGCGGGTAATAAAGTTAATAATATTAACCGGTTATTAAATTTTATAATATTAATAATTAATTCGGCGAGTTAATAAACCTTTTTTTAATATTTACGAAGATCCTTAATACGTTTCGGTGGGTAAACCGTAAAAAAAAAATTAAAGTTAAATTAATTAAATAAATAATACTTAATTATAATATCGTTTTATTCGACGATAATCCGCGAATAACGGATTATTAATATAAAGTTACGACGGAGGGTATTAACGTTATCGTATTTATTAAAGTTAATTTTATAAATATTTAGTTAACGTTATATATCGGTCTTAATAACTTAAAAACGATCCTTTAAGAAAGTTTTTTAAAGTTATAAGTTCGTTTTAAAACGACGTTTAAAGTTAAGGTAAAGTTAACCGTAATATTAATCGCGAGCTTCGCCTTTTAAACGGGTTTATAATTTTATAACGAGCCGGTTAACGATAATACTTAACGAGTCTCGAACTTTTTATATTTCGATATTATTAAGGAATTCTTCGACGAAGTATAAAGAGTTATCGTAACTTAAAAATACCGTAAAGTTAAGTTACGACGGGTAAAAGGTAAGTAATTATATAATATTTTATTTATCGTTAATTTTTAATCCCGTCTCCCGGTTACGCGGTACCGTAATTAATAAAAAAAGACGTAAAGGGTCGTCGTTAAATTACCGTTAATTAAGGGTAATTATACGTAACGAGTAACGAAGTTAAACGTTAAAACGGTCGAATAACTTTAAAGGGCCTTAATATTATTAATAAGGATCCGGTAATTATCCGTTAAATTAATAACGTCCGTTAAAACGAATTAACGGTCGTTAATATTATATAAACTCGAATTATTAACGGTATTATAAACGCGCGCGTTAATTTATTAATTAAAAACTAAGTTAATTAAGTTTTATAAGGTTAAGATAACGTTAATTAAAGCCTTATATACTTATAACTTCGTTTATTAACTTACGGTCGGTTTAATATAACGGGTTTAATAAATTACGGGAGGGGAAACGAAAGTTATATTATTCGTTAAACGGGGGGTATTAATAAATTATTTACGAATAATAAAAGTACCGTTTATTAATACGGTAAAATAATTAAGCCGGTTTAAAGGAGAGTCGGTTAATAAACTTTTATTAATTACCTCTTTAAATAAAGTTATTTATTTACGTTAAAGTTCGGTTAATAAAAATACTCCGCCCGATTAAAGAATCCTCCCGAAAATAATCGTAATTACGGTTAAACGGTATTAAACCTTAATATCGTTTTATAATATTACGTTATTAAAAAAAGTCTTAATATTAAAGGTAAACTCGGAGGCCGATACCGTAACGTTAATTAAAGTACCCTTTTATTCGACGGAGTTTTAAACTCTTCCTTTTTAACCGGAGCTTAATATAATATCGCGAAAAGTAAAAATATTTTAAATTAAATTAAAAAATTAATTATCGTACGAAGTAAACGCGTTAACTTTAAGAGTTTACGGATCCGGAGTTTAAAAGCTTTCCGAGGCCTCCCGACGGTAATTTTTATTAAAGGATACGAGTCCTTTTCTTTTATTTATACGAAAGATAAATAAATTAAAGGTTTCCGAGGGCTCGTTATTTTCGTTATTAAAAGTAAAGAGCCGGGTTTTTTTTACGGTAAAAGTAAACTCGATACGGTTATATTATTTTCGCGGTCGAGTTATTAAATTAAGTCGTCCTCGTTAAAAGAGGGGACTTTTAATAATCCTTTTTAAACGTCGTTAAATACTTAATAAAAGGATTACTCGTCCGTCGAATAAAACGTTTCTTCGTCGTCGTTAAGGGTAACGAGTAAAAAAGCGTTAAAAACGGCGTCCGGTTAAAAACTTTCGAAAAAGGCCGTTAATAACGAGGTTTAAGTTCGCGAGGCCTTAACCGCGCTTTTATTAACGGTTAACGTTTTAAGTTTACGAGGTATATTAATAAACTCGGTATATTTTACGTTAATACCGTTTTTTTTAAGTTTACGTAATAATATATTAAGTCCGTAATACGAGGAAGCGTTTATCGAGTTATAACGATAAATACGCGAGGGTTATAAACTTTCGTTTCGCGTATTCTCGTTTATTATTTAATAATACGTTCGTAAAGTATAAATAGTTTCTTTATACGTTATAATAAGTAATACGGTGTTTTATTTTATATTATTAAAAACGTTTACGCGGTTACGGGCGGCTTTTTATACGTTACTCGGCGGTACGGTAACTTACTTTATTAAATACGGAAGCGTTTAATCGGTATTAAACGGCTTTTTCGTACGTTACTTAATAATACGGTAACTTACTCCGTTAAATACGAAAACGTTTAATTAATATTAAACGGCTTTTTCGTACGTTATTTAACGGTACGGTAATTTACTCCGTTAAATACGGAGGCGTTTAATTAATTTTAAATAATTTATCGAAGTTAATACTTTTAAGCTCGGTACCGGGGAGTTAAAAAAAATTTTAATCTTTATATAATCGTTTTTTACGAGGCTTTTAAATAAACTCGGGGGTCGGGTTACTTAAAAATAATAAAAGAGTTATTATTAAATATTACGTACGAGGCGCGGCTACGGCTAATATCGAAATACTAAGTAACGGCGATATAAGGTAAAGGCGAGGGTATAACGGTTTTATAAGACTTCGTAATAATATAAGGGTACGATATAAGCGACTAAGAAATAAAGTAAAATAATATATAATTAATAATTAAGTTAACGGATTATTACGTATGGGAGAAAAGCCACTTATACCCCTTAGTGCGGCCTGGGAAGGCCGCGTTACGTAATAGTTAGTGGTATAGCCGTTACGTATCGTACGGGAAGGTAGTTAGTAACTACCTTCCTCGTAATAATAAATATAATATAAACTTATTATTAAAGGATTATAATTTCCTTTATTTATATAAAACTTAATATTTTAACTTATATTTCGACGGTATAAGTAATATTATAACCGACTTTTAATACGCTTTTAATATATCTTTTAACGATAATATAAAAAACCGAATAAGTATATAAGGGTATATTATAAAACTTTTAATTATCCTTCGTATAAATAAAAAAAAAAAACCCGTATTTCTTAATAAAAGTTATTTAAATAATATATTATTACTACTTCTTTTATAAAAGTAAAGCTCCTCGCTTTAATATATACCGCGAAAGAGTTATATTATATTCGACGGTTATTCGATTAATTCGGCCTTACGCTCGATAATAACTTCGTTATTAAAGAAAATAATAAGTAAATTATTCGCCTTATTACGAACGATACCCTCCGTTTAAAAACTCGTTTACGATATATTAATATTTATAATATATAAGTTCGTTAAAAGGTATAAAAGGGTCGGCTTAAAATCGAATAAATATTTACGAAGGTTATAATAATTAATAAGTTTATAAAAGCCTTTATAAAAAACCCTTTCGTATACTTTAAAAAGGTTATAAACGTAATTATTATATTAAACGAGGTTATTAACCCTCGAAAAAGGTAAAAGTAAATTTTCTTAATATATAACGACGACGAGAAAATAAAAATAAACGGAAAATATAACTAAAGTAAAGTATTAAAATAATAACGGCCTTATTTAAGGTAAAAAATATATTATAAAGTACCGTAAAACGAAGCGCCCGGGCTCTTAAGAAGGTTAAAATATATTAAGTATTACGTAAGGAGGCCCCCCTAGGGGGGTGTATCGGAAGGAGCCATAAAATATATAGGGTGGCCTAAGGAATTAACCTGGGAAACCAACCAAATGGAGTTAGCCTGAGTTTGTATGGAAAATAGGGAGGTTTTCAGGGTTAACGAGCATGCCTACATTCTGCAGATTTTCCTCATACAATAATCATTAACACATCACACATTCTGACAGGAAGGTCGCTGCAGGGGAGAAGGTACCTCTGTACTTACTTCTACAGGGAAGGTGCCAGCCTAGCTTACCTAACGCTAGCGCAATGGCCCTACGACGTATGCGTACTGTGTTTTTAGTTTGACGCGATAAGATAAAGCACGTGACGACGACAGACAGGAACAAGGGGCGTGGCTAAGCCAGCAACGAGGGGCAAAGAAAGCTTGGGCTGGCAGGCAGAACACAAAAATCAAATTTCAGCGCCCGCGATCCGCTTTGGAACTGCCTAGAAGAGCATCGACACTGGACAAAGCTTCACAGTCAAAACGCAGCCGCCTTTTCGACTTCACCAATTCAACCGACAACCACACCCACGAACGCCGAGATATACCTTTCGAAACATATATACCCACCTCTACAGTCGTTTGGTCTCGCAAAGACTGTAAATCCTCCAACATGGCGATGAGTGTGTACAATGTCCCCGCGCCCCTTTTACTTTTGCCCCTATTCGGCCTCTTGGTCAGCAAGCTAACCTTCTCCAACAACTACAGATCTCGACCTCTCCAACGGTATGCAAGCTCCTGGACAGACTCTATTGGCTTCGTGGAAGCTCGATGACCGCTTCAGTGTGCGATCTGTCGGTACTAACACACCACAGCGTCGGTGATTCAGGATGAGCAGGGCCGGCCGTTTATTGTCGTCAGAGAGTAAGCTCCTCCAGGATCTCGTTCGCTTTCCTTCAATCTTTTCTTCCCCAGTCTAACACCCTGCAGCCAAGGAAAGAAGCGGCGGCAGTTCGGCAATGAGGCCGTCAAATCCCACATCCTCGCGGCGCGGACAGTTGCCAACATTGTCAAGTCGTCGCTCGGCCCCCGCGGCCTCGACAAGATCCTCATCTCGCCCGACGGCGACATCACAGTAACCAACGACGGTGCCACCATCCTGCAGCAGATGGAGGTCACAAATCATGTGGCCAAGCTGCTGGTCGAGCTCTCCAAGTCCCAGGACGATGAAATTGGTGACGGCACAACAGGCGTCGTTGTTTTGGCAGGTGCTCTGCTCGAGCAGGCTGCCGAGCTGATCGACAAAGGCATCCACCCCATTCGTATCGCCGACGGCTACGACCAGGCGTGCGATATTGCCGTTGCCGAGCTTGACAAGATCGCCGACGTCTTGCCCTTCAGCCCCGACGACGTCACCAACCTGACCAAGGTCGCCCGCACCAGTCTGGGCTCCAAGATTGTCTCCAAGGCCCATGACCAGTTCGCCAAAATCGCCGTCGACGCCGTCATGTCTGTCGCCGACCTGGAGCGCAAGGACGTCGACTTTGAGCTGATCAAGGTTGACGGCAAGGTCGGTGGCTCTCTTGAGGACTCGCTGCTCGTCAAGGGTGTCATCATCGACAAGGACTTCTCCCACCCCCAGATGCCCTCCGAGGTGCACGACGCCAAGATGGCCATCCTGACCTGCGCCTTTGAGCCGCCCAAGCCCAAGACCAAGCACAAGCTGGACATCACCTCGGTGGAGGAGTTCCGTAAACTACAAAACTACGAGCACGAGAAGTTTGTTGAGATGATTCAACAGATCAAGGATACCGGCGCCAACCTGGTCATCTGCCAATGGGGGTTTGACGACGAGGCCAACCATCTGCTGCTTCAGAACCAGCTGCCCGCTGTCCGCTGGGTCGGCGGCCCGGAGATTGAGCTGATTGCCATTGCCACCAACGGCCGCATCGTGCCCCGCTTCGAGGACCTGACTGCTGAGAAGCTCGGTACTGCCGGTGTCGTCCGCGAGATGACTTTCGGTACTACCCGCGAGAAGATGCTCGTCATTGAGGAGTGTGCCAACACCCGTGCTGTTACCGTCTTTGTCCGCGGCAGCAACAAGATGATCATTGATGAGGCCAAGCGTTCCCTGCACGACGCCCTCTGCGTCGTCCGCAACCTGGTGCGCGACAACCGTGTCGTCTATGGCGGTGGCTCTGCTGAGATTGCCTGCTCGTTGGCTGTCGAAGATGCCGCCGTTCAGACGCCCGGCCTGGAGCAGTACGCCATGCGCGCGTTCGCTGAGGCGCTTGACGCTGTCCCCATGGCCCTGGCCGAGAACTCGGGTCTGAACCCCATTGCCACACTGGCTGAGGTCAAGAGCCAGCAGATCAAGGCACAGGGCGGTGCCGCCCGCGGCCGCCTGGGCGTCGACTGCATGGGCCTCGGCTCCAACGACATGAAGGAGGCCTTTGTTATTGACCCGCTTATTGGCAAGAAGCAGCAGCTGATGCTGGCAACCCAGTTGTGCCGGATGGTGCTGAAGGTGAACAATGTCATTATCAGCGGCACGGGCGAGGACGACTTCTAGAGCAGAGGAGGAACATCCGAAGATATTTAAAAGAACTGGGACTCAAAAATGTGGGACATGTATAGAATAAAAATTGAAAGACGTCCGTCGACGCGTTCAGACCACACGTTGGACGACTATATACCCCTGTATTCTGTGACTGGGACTGGGCTAGGAAGGCGCTGATATGAAAAGAAATAAAATTGACGTACAATATGAAAGACTGCATGCACTGCTTACGGTTGAATAATGAATCATTCGACTTTGGCATTGGTGGGTAGGACTAGATATCCGATTATATCGCATTACGTTTATCAGAAATATTGATGCAAGTTGGATTATTGTCTCCCAAGAAAAGCAACGCCATTTTATTGATTTATGCGGCAATCATGACCTTATGTAGCCGGAACCCGAGAACGCTCGCTAAAAAGCAAATGTCTGCTCCCATGAAAGTGAAAGCCCAAAGGCAGACAGTTGAAACACCCATGATAATGTGTCCACGAACCGCCCAGTGCCTTTGTCTATCGTACGCTCATTCTTCTCGCCCTCTCGCCCTTGATCTTGTTGGATCCTCTTCTATGTCTTTGCTCGTCTCCCCCATCTCTTCCGTCTGTAACGCCTCTCGTCTACGAGAACCGAATCCCTTGGAATTCTCCAGCGCCATCCCCAGCCGCTCCTGGAGCACCTCGCGGTTGGGATACTCCGGTAGTAGCAGTGTACCGTAGCATGTGTAGGCTGTCGGCAAGTGGCCGCCAACAGCCTCCTCCTCGCCGTTCCGCTGCACCACAAACTGCATTGTCTTGGCGCCGCCCACCGGCATGCGATCACTGGCGGTCACAAACTCAAGCAGCTTGCGCTTCATCGGGTCGTCAAACTCAGACACAATGGACCAAAAGTCGCGCACCGTCGCGTGACTCGAGTCCCATCCCACATAGCGCGTGTGCTGCCGGAGCTCGTCAATGTCAATGTCCTGCTGGCCTTCCAACAGGGACTGCAGAAGTGCAGGTGTCAGCAGCTTCAGTGACTTGGGGTGCAGGCACTTGAGGAAGCCACGTGCAAACGCCTCGTACTGTGCCCGCACCGATGTGTCGGTCAGGTAGCGGATGTAGTCGGTGACATAGGCGTTGCGGTTCTCGCCCGTCACCATCGGGGCATCGTCGCCGGGGTTGGCGTCAGTCAAGGGCGCAGCTTCGGGTGCGCTGGGGACCTCAACCGGCTTAGAGCTTGTGACAGCGGTAGGACCGTCAGAAGCGCCATCTGCTCGTGCGGCCGGCACGTCAATGTCGCGCAGGACGCTCTCACGGATCTTTGGCCATGGCGTGCAATCATCACCCATGACACGCGAGACCGGCTGGCCAAACATGTCCACCGAAAACTCGTACGTCCGCACGAACACGTCTTCAATGGCGCCATCCTGCTCGTTCCATTCCAGCAGCGCCGTCAGGCCGCTGGCTAAATCGGGCCACCCGTCAGAAATATGGTGCAGTTCGTTCACCGGCTCGCCCAGAAGCTTGCGGTAGAGGGCCTTGGGGAAGGTGACCGGCAGTGATATGCCATTGAACAGCGCCAGCGACACCAACAAGCCAATCAGCTCAAACTTCCAGTCAGCCTCCAGCGTGGTCGGGTTGAACCAGGCCATGTGAGTGCGGCTGTCGACAGCGAAAGCGCCGTAATCGGGATCAAGGGCCTCTGTCAGGGCGAGTCGGAAGAACTCGTGCTGCACGCCACCGGAGTCGATGCCTTCTTCACCACTGCCTTCGCCAAGGCGAACCTTGAGCGGCCGCAGCAGCTCGCGCTCTTCACGGCGCCACAGCTGGTCAAAGGCATCCTGAAGGATCGTATCACGATTGATGTCGAGAACAAGATACTTTGTCGATGCCATTTTGAGAAGGTCCTGCAGTACTTTTCTGTGGTGTGGATTGATAATCAAACTTCCTGGCGAGATAATGGCGTTCATACGGCTCTGAAGAGAGCTAGACTCCTCAAATGAGCGGTTCATGCGCGAGAAGTTGATGGCCCGGAAGTACGAGACAAGCGATGTCGGGCTGAAGAGAAAAGGGAAGTCGAGCAGGTGGCATTGTTTCCGTGTGGAGGTAAAAGAGAGCCACGCGACCGGCATTTCCACCTCATTCAAACGTTCGGCAAAGTACTCGGACCGGAACTGAACGTCGCCGATCAAAAGAGCTTGGCGTTTTTCGTAAACGGCGGAAACGAGAGCGAGTGCGCCACCGAAATGGCCGTCTCCAGGCACGATGGGCGAGCCTTTCCACTCGCTGAGCATGACGGCACGGGCCCAGTCCAGAAGCAGAGTTGGAACTCGGGTCTCGTGCAGAGTTCGGTCAGAAAAGGAGAAATTGAGAATGTAGGCGGCATCCATGTTCAGGAAATCCAACTGTGAGAACAGCGGCGCAAGGATGTCTATGTTGCCTTGATCGGCATGAGTAGCTCCGCCAGCAGCGCCATTGGCAGCGCCATTGGCAGTGCCATTGAAGGTGCGTTGGGCTGCGATAGCAGAGAACAGGACCCGAGCCAGACGCAGGGCGAGGTCGTTGGAGAAGGCGTCGTCGTACTGAAGGCATAGCTCTGCCGGCTGCCTGACAAACAAACCACTGCCGGCGAGGCTAAGGCCCTGAGAGCGGATACGTGACATGTCATACAGTTGCGTCTCGTTCTTGACAACAGGAGCAACGGCAACAAGGGCATGCAGGCAAATCGACATAAACATCCCAGCCTCAAGGTCGGTAAGAAGATTCTGCTGCATGTGCTGCGCGAGGTGTGCGCCGGAAGACGCTGCGCCAACAGCGTTTTTGTTGGCACAAGTAAGGACTTGGCTGCGATCCAAAGACTGTGCAGCACAAGGCTCGGCGCGACACGCGTGAGGCGGAGCATACAGTACCACAGAGTTTGGGTGTCGTACAGTTGGTCCTGCTTTGTAAAGGAGGAGATGAGTGCTCGTGGATCGGTCAGAACGTAAAAGAGGCTCTGCTCGATGAACAGACGCCACTCTTCGGCGATACGGCCGTCTTTTTGTTGCTGGGACTGGAACTTGGGTTTCCGTTTCAGAGGAGCCGAACGCCCATTTCGAGACTGCTTGTGGAACTGCTTGATGACCGGTGGCTCGAGCATGTGCATCTCGCGAGTATAGTCGTCTTGCAGCACGTCACACACGAAATCCACAAATCTCGGCATTCAGCCGTGTCAAGGTTTGTGGGAGGAGTTCATCGAGGACAGCATTTGCTTCGGCATCAGCCTCTGCATCGTCAAGGTCGTTGGCGGTGGAGGACTGGTTTGAAGAGAGCGGTCCGATGAGCGGAGCGGGAGGACGACGACCGTGACTGAGGAAGGCTGGTATCGCTCCCACTATGAGTCACGGTATCGGCCTGTGTTCGTGCCGTCTTCTTCGTGCCTCTAGTGAGCCCTTGAAAGGTGGCATCTTCTCCAATGAGACGGTGTCGAAGAAGCCCGCATCGGATAGTTGTGTGATGGGGCGGACAAGAGTAGGAGTCGGGTTCTTGAGCGACTTTGCGGAGGGTGTCATGTTGTTCAGGTTGTCACCCTGGACACCGGGAAGAAGAGGAGAGCGCACCGCTGGGATGTCGTCGGTATCAGTGGAAAACGGGTCCACGGAAAGTTTCCGCTGCGGCTGTAGTGTGGAGGTCGGGGCACGCATGCGAGCGCTGGCGTTGCGCACCGCATTGCCATTTGCGCTGTTACTCGCGTGGCTGTTGGAGGACGGCGGTTTATATTGGGGGGTGCTCTTTTCCGCCCGACTGTCATCGGCCATGCCAGTGTTCTTGTCGTTGTTGTCATTGTTGTCGTTGTTGTCGTTGTTGTCGCTCAGCGCGGCATTGTCATCCTGTGGTGCACTGCCGACATCGCCTCTCGCCTCGCAGTCTGGTACCTTGGAAGCAGGTGCTGGAGATGGGCCCGAAGCTCTCTCCGGCGTGGACGTTCCTGAAGAGGATATGGGCTCTTTGCGCGTCGATTGCGACCTGTCGTGAAGCGTTCCGGCCAAATCGGCCGCCTTCGTCATCGCATCAACGCCGGCGGGTGTCAGCCACTCAAGCATCTTGAAGGCCACTGTGCCAAACATATTGGCGGCAAAGCTCCGATAATCTTTGCTGACAGGCTTGTCTGTGATTGTAAATTTGAGCTCCCTCTCTTCAGAGCTGGCATGGCGAAGAGGCGGGCGAGAAATCGGCCGTGATGATGACGTCTGCTCCATCTTCTCCGCCTTCTCCGTTTTCCTCTTATGCGCCGCTGTCGCGCCTTCCCTTGTGCCCTTTATGCGTTTGGACATCGTCGGAGACAACCGTTCTTTTGACGAGCCGCCCAGTCCGCTGGAAGACGACCTATGGCCCCCCGCAGCACCGTCATCACGCTTGGTGGCATATTTTGGTGAGAAATGCAACGAGGTCAGGGCTGCAGGTGGCGGTGATCGGGGGAGTTTCAGAGTCGGACAGAGGCCAGCCTCCGGGTTGTCCTGGCTCGCAAGGTGGATCGCGAGCGTGCGAGCGCTCGTAGTGTTGTAGCGGCGGAGAGGGGCCTTGCCGGCGAGTCGTTTGCGGAAGGAAAGGCAGGTCGATTTGCCACAAGTGGCCGTGCCGCAGCCGTCGCGGAGCTGCACAATATACCTAGAGGACGATCATGTTAGGGAACGTAACAACACAGTAAGGGGACTGCTCAGAGACACAGGCGACAGTACTTACAACTGGACAATCAGCTGAAAGTTATGACGGCGGGTGGCCTGGTGAACGGCATAGACTCGGCACGGATTGTCGACCTCGTCAACCAGCTCACGCAACTCGGCCGGCGCATCCCAGGGCAGCCTTGCGAAAGGGGCCTCTTCCCAAAGGCCGGAAAGGAGTTCAGCGTCGCCATTACTGCCGCTGCCAGCACCGCTGCTCGCGAGAGGCCGTGATGTGTCGATCGTCATGGCGTCCGTTCGAGGGTCAGTGGCTAGCGAAAGAAAGGGGCCGATTCATGTCGAGGAGGCAAAGGAAGGATTGGACGGGATAGGTGGCAATGCGTCAACGGTTTGTCGTGAGTCGCGAAGAAACCCGCCAGGTTCTGTATATGGTGAAAGAAAGTATGGGCTGAGCAGATAGTGACTTCCTGCACGTAGGTGTCGCCGTGAGTCTCCTCCAAAGTGCCGAATGCCCGGGGCTGAGTCGGCGTCGGATCGAAGGTACGCTGGACGGAATGGTCGAAATGTGGTCTTCCGAGGTGCAAGTCGCTGATGACAAAAGAGTGAGCTCGTAGCGACAAAGATGCAAGAAAAAAATATACTGAGATTATGCGGAAGCGAAGTTGTTTGGCGATGTTGATGATGGAAAGTTGAGATGGTCAAAAGAGACGATGTATGTCAGCCTTGGGGCAAACGGGGAAAGGAAAGGCGGGCTGAGGTGTCTGTCGCGGTGCTGGGCTGACTGGTCAGCGGAGACCAGCAAAAGAGGAGTTTCGGGCGCGCTTTGAAAGCCAGCATGGGCGGCAGCGACGACGCACGGACCATCCGGCAGTATCTATGTAAACCCGCCCAAGAGGCGAATAATGACCTATGTTAGTTTGGGTTGGCACGCGAGACTTGTCGTACTCAGTACGTTGTACCGTCGTATTGCTGGCAAGTTGCGTTTGATCTTGGCTGCGCGATGAAGGATGAAGAAAGAAGACACAGAGCGCAACAACGCCCACTTGCTCCTTCCCGAAAAACATTTTCATACAAATGAGTGGCACCTTTTTGCCAGAAGGTGCCACCACACAGTTGCGCCTTCCCGGAAATACCCTCACGCAAGAAATGGACGCTTACAGGCTCGAGAAATCCGATTGGGTAATAAGAGTTGGGACGGCAGTTGCGGTAAGTATTTAAGTAAGATCCTTCCTCTTTTAGGCATACTGGTGTACATCGTGGTCTACATGTAATTATTGTAGAAGGCACAAGAGGGCAGGGCCGGCGTGTCTGCCACCATATTATGTTCGCTCTTTCCCCTTTGGTCAATACATACGGACTACGTCCGTCGACATCTGAAGCATTCAGTCAACGCAGTCACCAACAACCGTCGCAGCCCAAACGGCCTTAAAAGCCCCAAAGGGCCCCACCTTCTAGAACCCTTCCCATCCACTAAGAACGCCCGATAAAGAAATCCTGCATGACGGACTTTTTTTTTATCCCACTCAATTCTTGTCATATTCGCTCCTGCCAAAACTTTTGACGTCGTGCCTTCCTCCCCTCACTTTCTTTTTTGTCTTGGGCTCCTGGCAGAGTTATCTTCACTTCCAGACTTGGCTTCAATTTCTCTCACTTTTACAACAACACATTTACTTTACCTACGTGTCCTCTTTTCAACGAACATTTCAACGAACATCTTCTTTTCACGGCGATCCACGACAAGACACGGACCCTTGACGCTTTTTATCATCGCGGGGTTCACTGTACCCACTCGTCTACGACCATATCGACAAGAGCCTTCATCAAGGCGAATTATATCCTCTTTCTTGGCTGGACAACACTTGCTTTGATTCAAAGCTGATGTAAGTCCATTCTCCCTCTCTCTTGGATACCAATCCGCGCTCGAATACGTCAGGACGCCTTCTGACAAACTTCCAACAACTAGTAGTGCCAAACTTAAATCCCACATTTTTCACAATTATTTTCCCCTCTAGCATCAGTGGCAAAATTCGGATACTTCGAATTATCTCCTTTCTCCTCTCGAAATTCGACGAGACAGCGCATACTCTCACGATTTAGACTGTGAGAGCATCTTCGGAAAATTACCGGATAAAAATCACATTCACCACCGACAATGACGACAATATCTGGCGGCCGCCCGGCCACCATGTCGGCAGATGAGGGGGCTCCGGCCACACACCAGTTCAGTTGCAACTCTTGCCAGGTTGCCTTCCGCAACGTTGATCTGCAGAAGAACCACATGAAGGGCGAGTGGCATCGGTACAACCTGAAGCGCCGTGTGGTGAACCTGCCCCCGATCTCATCGGACCTCTTTGCCGAGAAGACGTTGCAGAACCGCGCGGGGGCGGCGGCTGAGGCCGGGCGTGTCGGCTTTGAGCGCAGCTGCGAGGTGTGCCAGAAGACGTACTTTAGCGAAAACTCCTACCAGAACCACATTGGTAGCCAGAAGCACAAGGCCAAGGCGGCCAAGTCGGCCAAGTCGGCCAAGGCGGGCCCGAAGCACGCCAAGAGCAGCAAGGCGCCGATCGACGATGCAAGCACGGTTATCAGCTCGACTTCTCGCTGGGCGAGCCCACGCAGAGGGTGCAGCCCGCCGTGGCCGACACCGAGACCGAGACGGTCGGCTCCGAGGCTGAGGAGGAGTTCTCGCAGGTTGTTGAAGGCCTAAAGAAGACGATTATTGAGGAGGGTCACTCGCCCGTCAAGCGCCCGGCTAACCCGCGTCTTTCGGCGGCTGCGCAGCACAAGGGCGAGCATCCCCTTGCGCCGGAGGAGGCCAACGACAACGACAACGACGAGGAGGAGTCCACTCCCCTGCGGCGAAACAGTCGGCACCGGCCCACTCGCTCAAGCTGTGTCTGTTCTGCAACTACGCCTCGCCCACGATCGCCCTCAGCGTGGCCCACATGGGCCGGTTCCACAACATGTTCATACCCGAGAAGCAATACCTCGTCGACCTCGAGGGCCTGCTGTCACACCTGGAGACGCGTATTCGCGACGACCATGCGTGCATTACTTGCGGCAAAGTGCGCGGCGATGTTTTTGCTGTGCAGACGCACATGCGCGATAAGGCACACTGCAGCATCCCGTACCTGACGCTCGAGGAACAGGTGGACATTGGTGACTTTTACGACTTCCGTGGCACGTACTCGGACAGCGACCCTGAGGACGAGGAGGACGAGGAGGACGAGGACGACAGCGACGAGGCGGGCGAAACGAAGAAGGCCAGTGCTGCCAAGCTTGGCGCTCGGCGTGCAACGAAGACGACGACGGCCGACGGGGGCCACATCACCGGCGAGGAAGAGGAAGATGGTTGGGAGACGGACAGCTCGGCATCTTCGCTGGACTCGGCTGATCTGACGGCCGTGCCCGCCGACAACCACATCTACCAGTACGAGCGCCTGGACAAGCACCCGCATCACAGCCAGACGGACCCGCGGGCGCATCACCAGCCAGATGGCTGGCACTCGCACGCACACAAGCACAACCACGCCGTGTACTACGACGAGCACGAGTTGCACCTGCCGTCGGGACGGTCTGTGGGCCACCGGTCACTGAACCGCTACTTCCGGCAGAATCTGCACAATTACCCCTCGCTCGCAGAGCGTGAGAAGCAGATGCAGCTGGCGATCGAAGCGGGCGTCGAGTTCGACTCGGACGACGAAAACGAGGATGGTGAGGGTGTCGTCGGCGAGGCTGCGTCGTCGGCGTTGGCCCGCCGTTCCAACGCGGCCAAGGCGCGTACTGTTTCGACACGTCCTGCACCGCGCAACACGCTCGGCCTCGCCAATGTGTCGGACAAGGCCAAGGCGAACCTGTTGAAGGTGGAGCGGCGACAAGAGCTGGCGCAGCAGATTGCGGCCGACAAGGGCCGGATCAAGTTCAGTGCCAACTCGATCGGACAGAGCTTCCGTTTCCTGGGCCGGACATAAACATGTGTTCAGTTCTTCTTTTCGTCTCTACCTATGTCTTTCCCCTTTGCATTCATGGAGTTGCTAAAGATTTTTTTGTTTTCTTATGAACTTTCCTCCCTTTTTCATCGATTCCTGCACTTTTTTAGTATTTCGTTTTCTCAATTATTTTTTAGTCCACACAAGAGATGTGGATATACAGTATCTTGATAGATCTGTTGCTCTATTGCCTTCCTTTTTTACGACCCGGGTTCTTTCTTCGCTACACCGTTGATCAAGGTAACGACTAGTTTTTATGCTTTGAGGGCAGGGAGGCAAGGCTCATCGACGGCGCGATAGGACAACCCGGTAAATGAGCCTTGTGAGGTGGACGACGGCAGGCAGAAAACAAAAGTTAAATATATGCTTCTTCAGATAATATTCGCATTGTTTTGGACTAAAGTTTTGTAACAGAAACTCTTTTTCCAGGTTTGTCAGAACCTACATGTATATCTCTGGGCGTTGACTGAGCCTGTCTGGAGTCCGGACCTGCATTTGCCAAGGACCGTCCCGGACTCCGGCTACGGCTGATCCGTCCACTTGTTTATGCTGATTTCCTCATGTTCCCGAGTTATATCGGCACGCCCTAGCATACGCTTTTGTTTGGTTTGTTCCCATCAAGCACCCTCGGGCGACACACCCGAAGCGGGCGACCAGCAACATTTGGTCCAACGAGTAGCATCTTGCGAGCATGGCTTTTTCTCTTTTCCCCTCGTGCATCTTGGCTCTTCCTTGGCCCTGCTGTTGTACTACCACACATCCCGTATTTTCAGTGTGGCATGGCCTTCATCGCTGCAGTCGCAATGTGCCAAGGAGATGGCTGCCAGTAAGACTCAGAAAGTCGGTTTTATGTGTGAAAATCTCCCGTATTTTTATCAGTTCATCGGTGTACCGTACGAAACATGAGGAGAGCAGAAGGACTACTAATTAGCACCACACAAACACAGCCCCGAAAGACTAGGCAGCTACAGGGAGAGTGAGAGAGGGCCAGTCGATGGCAAAGGATAAAAGAGCATAAAATCATATCTTATTCACGTCACCAACGCTTCGTACCAGACAATATTTCCTGCTCTCCAGTGACAGTCGATAAGCAGGAAGTCAACAACTGCCGGCTGCTCCGTCTGACGGTCGATACGAGGCATCAGCGTAGCCGCCTGTTGTCATGTCTCTTTTCTTCGGCTCCGCCAATTAGTTCAGTGCAATCGACAATCACGAGCGCTTGCTGCTTGTCACAGCCCCTCTGCACGGCGGCACAGCCTCTCGCTTCTGTTGGCAGATTTGTGAGAGGCAGTGGCGAACGCGGCGCTTTTCAGGTTTGTCTTTCTTTCTTTTCGTCGAATGATGGAGTCAAACGGTCACCACCTCTTCTCATTTGTGGGTTGATTCAGAGTGCACCTTTTATCGTCTTTATGCCAGTATTTAATCTCCAAAGTAACAATAATGACGGCCTCTGCATGCTGTGCCATTCGACGAATGTTCAGTGATTTGGATCTGGAGAAATCTGCCGAGGCTGGATGCTGAACTCAGCAACAGTGATCTCAAACACACTGCAAACATTGGAGTCTTGCTCACCAGTGTCCGTTTGATGGACGACGCAAGGAAGACAAGGATGGAAACAACAAACAGGCAACAACGACTTTCTGTTTATTGCGAATGTTCTTTTAGGGGGGGGAAAATCAAAATGAAGCACGGAACCGTATCATATGTGATGTATACATTACTCTTCTCTACTCTTTCTTTTGCCATCAAGACTTTACTTTTCTCGCACAGGCTCGATGAGAGTACCGTAGCAATTATGGTGAGTTTTGTTTTTCTGCAGCTTTGCGATGACTCCCGTCACATTGGGCAGTGACCAGCCTGGCAAGAAAAGGTCATCCGGACGGTGGGCAGTCGAATACAGAAGCAGCGTGACTGTTCATTGATTGCCAACGCATCAGACACATCACTTTGGCAGCCAAGGCGGAGAAGCATGTTGGGTGGGGGGTCGTTGATTCTTCACTGAAATGATTCGATGAGACAGCCAGTACAAAAGAGGTGCATTGCAAATGACTGGTGATATCTTGATACGCCTTCTCGTATATCACTCGTCGGAGCTTTTACTGTTTTTTTTATTAATTTCAATTTTCCCAAAGTCGGGTTTCATTCGAATTTTCCATCTACATTTTACATCCGTATTTGAAATTGCTTGACGAATTTTTCGGTAGCCCGCCAGTTCCTCTTATTCCTTCAAGAGGCTTTGAAGGGGTACTGCTACTATAACAAACTCAAACTCAGCCGCTTGTGAAGCTCTATTCTCTTGTAGCGACATAGACATAGAGGGCTCATAGTGTAATACATTGTATGACCAGGCTTGCAGACACGCATTTCATCGTTTGCCAGCGTTCAAGATGGCTCTCTCTTATTCTCGCTGTTATTCGACAGGACACAAACAGGATTGTCACAGCTTTTACAAATTGAGAAATAGGCATCATGACGTGCAACCCTCGGTCCAGGCCCCCCACCCTTTAGTACCTATCGCGAATAGTGAAAGCCCGATGTCCAGAGTACTGTTCGTATTGTTGGGATGCGAAACTCCTTGAAGTCACTTGTATGAACGCCTCAGCGTTTGGGAAAAGTGAAAGTACCAAGGCGGAGCCCGTTGGACGACAATTACGCTCTCTCGACATCTCCGTCACCATCCCTTCCATCCCGTTCAATCCTGTTGTTTCCCGTAACGGTGGTTTCGGCCCTATCTCATATTACAAACAAAACAACAGCCACACGGGCATCGCGGGGACGGTCCGCTATGTGCTTATTTCACCTTGGTGAGTTCATCATTACTGCCACAAATTATACAAAGCACCGCTAGGATGCCCATCTTTGGCTAAATGGCTGTTGGGGCATGGCGTTCCATATTTTCTATCATCTCTTATTCGAAAGGCCACGTGGAAAGTAAGTGGGAAGCCAGGGACAGGATTAAAGTAGGTAGAAGTGCAGGTCACTTATATGGACAGTGCACCCTGACTTTGATCTACGCCTTCTTTCGTACCATTGAGATTTCTATAGATGAGATGCATAAATTGAAGCTGTTTTCCTGTCCAAGTGCCGGTGAAGATTCTGTACTTGCAATTTGTCTGCGAAGAAGGGCGTCCAGATAAATCCAACCGTGCAAGGCCAGTCCATGCCCTATTCCCCTCGACCGCATAGAGCTCCTGGTAGGCTATGGGCAAGGGCAAACGGTGCTTGGCATAACGGAGTGAGCGTGATGTATTCCGCGCTGGCATCTCGTATCTAATAGCCCGCATTGCAGGGCTCTATGAGATCGTCGACCTAAGCCAGAACAACAAGAAGGCAGGGAGCTGCCGTTCCACGCCCTTGCCGTTCCCGACGCCCATTTTCTCACTTGCATGGGAAGCACCACGCGATGAAACAGTATATGTGAAAATGTGCAAGAATTGAACACGACACAACAAGCATCCCACCTGCCAGGTGCCCCGATGGTGTGTTGGCAGTTGAAAATAGACGCTGCGCTTTGTGAACAGCGAGGAGCTGCCACATTGTACACATACGCATGGGCCTTCAAGACAAGCGCCTGCGTGTGCGAGGAGCGTATGCTTACAGCAAAAAAAGAGCCTTGTGACTTTTTGTGTGACAGCGGTCATGTCGCCGTCTCACATTCTTTTTCCCTCTTTGGCTTTCTCTCCGTTCCTTATTTTTAAACACTCTTGTAGTAAACATAACCGCATTTATCGAGTTGTTGCCTAGCAGACAGCCTTGAAAAAACTCAGGATTCGAGATTCAAAACGGAGATGTATTTTATCAGTCTTTTATTTCTCGGGACTTCATCTCTGCTTCCATAAAGCCTATTCACCGTTTTATCACTACCCGCCCTCTTATGTGCCAGTTCTCCGATAGATAAACTAACGGCATGCCGTGGCTGTCTTTTTCAAATTGCGTTTGCATGTTAACGAAAGTGCACGGATTCAAATATAAAGAACCCAAACATTTGCCAAAGCTGGGGAAATACGGGGAAACGGGGCCGGTCAGGCCTCACTACATAGTACGGTCTGCTTCCAGATATTCTTCCGGACCTAGTCCCAATGCAAAACAGTCAACACCATAAAAAAAGCGTCAAACAAGAGCACGCGCGGCCCGTACGCTCGGGCGTTTTGCATCACACGCAGCGGTAACGAGAACGGCGAGGAAAGCTGTGAGAGTAGTGTGGCCAACGTCCAGACTGGAGAAAATCGAGCGAGAAGGGCCGCAGATGCGACGCTGAGCGGCCCAAGCAATGTTGCCTTTGTGTTTTGTGATCTCCATAAATCTGGGGGCGGGAGACAAAAGGAGAGAGAGGATAAAAGAAGGGCCACGCGAAGAGGATGCACAGACCTGGTGTTTTTTCTCTTCTGTCTTTACCTTTCTGCCTCTCTGTGTCCTTCATTCCTGGGATAAGCTCGTTCGTCCTCTCTTTTTATTTCACACACACCCAGTATTCAAGAAGAATCACGGAATACCCCTTGTCTATGCGCTCCAGCGAGTCCCCGTTTCAAGCATCAATCAAAGCGATGCAAATAGTGGAGGGTCGATAAGACAGACGGGGGGAGCAAACAAGTGATCAAAACAAGTCACGATAGTACAGACATCCGAGAACTTCTCCCCACGCCGGTCCATGCGCCCGCACATCCCACTGAATGAAACGCCCTGCACCCTCCTCACTTTCGATGCCTCCCATTTGGTCGAGGACCCTAGAACCGAGTATCTACCTTTTTCGGTTAATGAAACAGTACACAGAGGTCCGAAAAAGGAAGTGTCCTCGCAGATGGTACTCGTTCTGGCACATTTGTAATACCGTCGTACTCTTGCCGCTGCCAGCCTAGCTGTTATTATTTCTTATTAACTACTTTCAGTTTCTCATATATGTCGAAATAGTCTCGTGTGTAAACTGCGCCATCTCCAGTTTTTCAGGCTCGTCTTCTCGATCGACTTGACCTTCCAATGGCTGTACGTTTTACTAACGGTCATGTCTGTGCGTAAAATGATCCGTGTTATGTTTTTTGTACATTTTTATGTCAATATAATGGTCACCCTTTTCCTATACACCCTCCTTCGTCTTTATTGTGCTTCATCTACGTCGTACAGTCCAAGCTGCTCGGGTGACGGGCAATGCTCTAGATACAAAATAATAAAGCGTAGAAGGCCTGCGCCGACGGAGAAACACCATCCATCCTCTTCACACTCATTCGCGACTTCAATGGCTTGGACCTTGGACCTTGGACCCTGAAACTTTGTATCTTCCGGATACTAGAACTTCTCCGTATCAACTGCCCCTTTCACCGTCTCACCTCATGTCGAGGCACGGCTATTATTATGTCGTACCTTGAGCTAGCAGCGAGCAGCCGGCAGAGATATGGGAGCAGGTGACACAACTCTCTGTCAGTACAGAGCAGGGCACCACAGCCATTCCACACTCGCCAAGCGCGAGCACCGGACCGCGTCGCCAAAATACTCAGCATCTACACAGAAATATGCAATATGCACAGATAGAATAGTGGTGAATATCTACCATCCACTTGGCAAAGAGCCGTCCGGTCAAGGCTGTAGCCTGATCAGATGCTAGGCCGGGCTTCAGGGATGCATGGTTTTAGCATCCGACAAATGTGAGATCTGGTGATCGCGAACAGCAAATGGCATTGCAATAAAAAGGCAGCTGATAGTCCACAAATTGATCCTGGTTTAAGACTCATCATATTTGACACAGACAGTCCAGGCATAGGAGGCAATCTCGGCAGTCTTGATGCATCTCACTTGTGCCACACACACACTTCGCTTTCTGCCTTCGGCTCCCCCATCTCTCGCGCAATCTGGGGAATGAAAAGGCTCGCAGGGGAGTGGCGAGTGGAGTTCCATCCAAGGTCTGCATTGGAAAGCCAAGGGTCCAGTCTTGTCAATCTTTGACTCTTTTGTGTCTGTTACTCCGTCCCTTACTATTCCGCCTCCATTTCCGCTGACGAGATCAAGTGGAAGCGAAATTTTTGGTACGAAACGTACTTTTCGAAAGAAGCTGTCAATAACAGTCAATTCAGATAGTCTCACTCGAGATGAAGCCTCAGCACAGCCCTCTCCCTCGTGAACATTCCTACCTTCCAGCCTTCCAGCTCGCCTCTCTTTGATCATCTTTTCTCGCCCCCGCCTCACTGCAACGCTGTCTAGCACTCCTGCAGTCCGAGACTGCACCGAAGCCGTGCGTTCGGGACCGGCGATAGAGAAAGATGCAGCACGTGCTGCAGCTGCTTCGTGAATGATGAAAAATGCCTGACCTTTTATGGCCACTCAACGTATGGGGGCGTCACCTACAAGGACTGTCCAAGCACCTTCTTGCCAGTGACGGCGGGACCGGTGAGCCCAAGACTAGCAGCCCCTTGCCTTGGACACCCGCTGTAAAAGAAGTAAATGCATACAAACACAGAAAATGGGGGGAGATGGAATAAAATCAGACAGCCCGGAAACGGGCAAAATAGCTCTGCCAACGTGGTACGGAAGACGGCAAACGAGCCGCTCTTGCATAACGTTAAGTGCTCACCTGAGCAAAAAAAAATAAAAAAAAATAGGCAGATGGATGAAGTTAGACCTAGGCAATCACGGAAACGGACGTGACAATGAGACAAGGCCAAATGCCGTTTCTGGAGGGGAAAAAAATCTTCATCTCTTGCTCTCTATTCTGTATGTTTGCCGATTGCCCCCGTTTCGGCAACCAAGGGACCGTCTTCAGCTGCACATCGTAGTTCAGATGGGCAATAAACAGGGAAACAAGGAAACAAGAAATAAAGAATCATAGGAAATCCTAGAAATCATAGAAACCGTATAATAGAGATAAAAGAAGAAGAAAGCCCTCTCAAAGTAGACGCGGTATAAGGTAAGTGAGTCGACACCAAAATACATCATGCAATCGAAGACAACTGCGATTATCGTTCATTCTCGATTACGAGCGTGGCTGCAGGACTGTGTATCTGCACAGCCTCACCAACTTGCCTGTTGGCCATACTCTGTCCTCGAATCATTTCGTCTTTCTGCTCACATACTCGCTCACCCCTGTCTACGCTTCCTTCCTTGTGTTCGCATCGTGACCGGCGCCGTGCTTCCCCAGACATTGTCGAGGCTAATCTAGATATGACGAGAAATAAAACGTGCAAAGCTAAAAACAAACCTCCCGTTTTACCTATTTCGTTCTCCTTTCCTGCCTGGTCTGAGCCGGAGGGCATACGGCATGCTGTACCCATCCTTAGGCTGCCTCTCGGGCACAACACGATCGTGACGATACAGCTTGCTGTGCCTAGATGCAGTGCCAGTGTCCCCGTGCATGTCCAGACCAGCACAACGGCTGGAGGAAGACAAAACTAAGCTGTATTGTACGGGCTAGTGCTACACGGAGCTGCTTATATATTCTGCTAAAGAACGCGCACGCGCCCTTTTCGAAAAAGATGGATGCCGAGGGCAGTATAAAGAAAAGGAAGTGTCGATGTACCATCTACCTGCGTTGTGGACACCCTATACTATTCGTAACACGAACAGGCGGGACATATTTTCAGATACGAAGAGGATGTCGAAATACAGCCTAGGAAATCCAATTAGCGGTGACAAAGAAAAGAATTCGGCATCTGATCATCTGCAGTTATCCCACAGATCGTAAACGGCGTCGTGGGGAAGGACAAAAGCCGCAACCTGGTGATTCCACAATCGCAGGGGTTGTATCGTGGGGCAGGAGTCAGAATGCATTCGTATCTGTTATCTTCAATAACATTTTATAGATGTTTTTTTTTTCGCCATCAGTCAACGAAAATAGTCGTAGGAAGCTAACTCATCTCCAGCTCTACCGTCGCGTGTCTATCTATCACCAAGTCTCAAACCTCCCTACATTCCTTCTTGGTTTTCTTTCGACTTCATAACTTTATCTTGAAAATCTAGATGATTCACCTCCCCTTGATAAACGTTTCCAAGGCTAAAATGCTCGGTCGTTCTGTATATACACGGGAGAAGGTATGGTGGAAGACACAATGGCATCTTTAGAATAAGCAAGCAGCTGCTATATAGCTACAGAATAATCAGGCGCAATAGGACAGGAGGGAAATCTTGTGGTGCTGATCCTGGCGAAGCAACTGATAGCTTTCTTACCAGTGGACCAGTGTCACCGTTGCTGCAAGTATGGCCGTTTGTTTACTTTGCTTTTGCTAGTGCTAGAGACTGGTTTGAATAAAATAGGGGCATCCCTACAAAATTCTGTCAAATTTTTTCACTGCGCGTCAATCGTAAGTTGACACTCATTTCTGCCTTTGTCGGCTTATTCTTTAGGGATCTGATTTCTACTTCTCATCTCCGCAGTGTACTCTTTTACCTTAAACTCAAAACCCATAATCTCAAAAGTGTCTTGCGTCTCATTCAGTGCTGTCGCAACGGGGAGGCATTGACGCCTTCACCTCGGTCAAGCACCGATTCTTTCCTCATGTCTTGAAATGATGATTTGGTTCAACTGCAACGCTGAATTCAGGGTGTTCAGTTTATGTTAAGCGGCACATGTGTCTTGGTTCTGTATTGGATGCAAGACGATTTAACACCGTCCAATCGAATTTGTCAACCGCATAAATGCAACTTCACATGATCGAATTTTGCCGCCTATCAACCCCAACACCGAATCGATAAGGAATCATCATTCTAATCCTTCATCTCCTCTTCTTTGTCGTCCCAACAAATAGAGACAATCACAACTGTACCACGGGGCGCAATGATCTGCCGTTCGCATGCACTCGATGGGATGGTATACAAACCAACGGTGACGAAACAGACCAAAAGAGCTCAGAAAACATACAGCACAAAACAGGCAGCAGGTCGACAATTGCGAAGCGTGACTGTTTCTCTCCTCGTTCCATTGCCCCGCATACATCGGACAAGTGACCTTGTTTGCCGCATCTTATTTGTGCAATCCATCCAGCCTTTTCTTTCTTGTTTGTTGCATGTTGCATCTTCTGTTTTGGCAAAATGCAGGACTCCTTCTTGATGGCACAAGGAGAATGATGAAGAGCCATCGCGATGGCCATCTTTGGCCCCCAGGTCGGCATGCAAAGCAAGACATAAACGACATTTGAAATCCAGGAACGGCTGCATATGGAGGCTCCGAAATCAGCAAGCCCATAGCCGAAACCGACACAGCCAGAAACAAGAGTAGTCAGTCAACTGACATCAGTATGGACGGTTGCAGTCGTAGTTTGTGTGCTACTACGATGCCCTTTCAGCTTCTCTGATCGCCGCCCCGCCTCATCGCACCTTCTTCGCACCTCTTACCCTTCCAGGGTCTACTCTCCGAGTGCCAACGTTTGAGACTTGTCTTAAATAGAAGGCACAAAAGAAGTTCTGTAGAAGGATGGGAGGTGTGACACGCAGGGTGCCTTTCGACACCATCGCCGATGTTGAGGACAGATGAGGCATCAAGCGGCAGCATGTGCTCGGAGGTGAGGAGTGAAAGAGTCAACGCTCCCAAACCGTCGTTACCGGCTCCTTCCTTCATTCACCGCATCGACATCGCCATAGTCAACACACCACATCCTCTGACGTCTTGGGCCTTGTTTGCCTCCACGCCGCTGCCATCCGTTACGGCCCTTGCGGCCCGACAGATCGGGAGAAGGAGCACACGAGACAATTGAGATGGCTGTCACGGCCAAAGAGGGTGGGTGTGCGTTGGCAATCGCAATGGCAACAGGCCTCCAACAAAGGCAGCACATGTGCACAACGGTGCTTAATGGTGCAGCGAGTATGCTTTCGTCCCGCCTCATCTTGGCCTGTCTGCCTGCCCTGGCTCTTCCGCGCTTTCTCGTGCCCCATTGAGCATCCGTCGTCGGGCGAACTCTGACAATAAAGTGCAGAAAATAAACTGGAAGAAATACGTCGACAAAAATGAAAAGTGATACAATTCATTGGTACGTTGCGTGGGGGTTGTTACGAGATGGATTTGTTTTCGTCTCCATGTGAGAGAGTCAAACTCCGTCAGTTGTATTTCAGGGACGAATAAAAAATACACATTACGTCTCCGATTTCAAAATGAAGATAAATATTATCACAAAGGTATCAGATAAATTCGAAAGTATTTAATATTCGATTTATTTTATTCTCCCGATCTCATAGAGGTCTTTATATCGCCATTGCCAAAAACATTGTGCCAACGCACAAAATCGCAGACGTCCCATAACCACCAAAAACGCGTGCTGCGGCTTGAGGTGTAGGTGGCCTGATTTGGATGGGCAGTGGCCAGAGGAGCAGATAGGCTGGCATCGTGAGCAATGCACCGATGGCAATGCACAGTGTTGAAATCACTCATGAGCCTGCGTGGCAGGCTGCGCCAGGATGGGCGCACCATGTAAGATAGTACCGTACAAATACGTCGTACAAGGTACATTGTCATTCAGCCCTACTCCACAGCGACTCCATCGATGGTCCTCGGGTGCTCGTCGTGACCCTATCGTGCCCCTCTGTCGTGCCCCATATGCATACATACACTTCCCGACTTCAGCTGGCGGCGCTTGCGCCTCATCTGCATGCATGCCTGCCCCCCCCCCCAAGCAGGCATGATCGTGTGCGGGACGATATTCCCACATGCCTGCGCAGGCACAAGTGACGTATTTTGGTAGAAGGTCAGACGGACGCAGAAGCCACACATCCAAACTCTGTAGGAAAGGCACGAGCTCAATGAGATCTCACGATATACAAAGTTCATACAAAGTTCATTTGATATATCGTGGGTTCAGCAATGCGACACACATCGAATACCCGGGTCCTATTGAAGCCGGTAAATGGTCAGCAGCTCACTGCTGTTTGGTTGTCATCATGAGCTTTGCCATCCTTCGTCTCTTTCCTCGTACAAGTAAAGTATCTTACTTTCAGGGTCCTCTCTGCGTTGCCCCAATATTGGGCGCTTTGGGATTTGCCGCCTGCTTTTATTATGCAAGTGCCGACACCAGGTGACGGATCCCCACTTCAGGGAAATAAGACATGCGAGGTCAATGAGGAGTAAAAAAAGGGGAGAAAACAACACAAACGCCAACGTTAAAAAACGCAAAAACGGACGGATGACCCTTCATCCGAGGCCCCTCCCCCAAAGATGCCCAAGACTCCAACTCCTTAGCTCCCTAAATTTTACCGTGGCATGCAGCGACAGAGCGATGCACGTCGTCGAGAGCGGCGGAGTACAGGAGAAGGCGGTCGTCTGCTTACAAGTAGTGCTGCCTTTTTTTGCGCGCCTCGTGGACACTCCTGTTTTTCGGCATGTCGTGCTTTTCCACTTTTTCAACAGGCGGTTTCGTGTGGGGTTAGAGACGACTTGGAGAGAAAAAAGGGACGGCGGGAGCGGGAGTGCCGAACGAGAAGCTGCTCTTGAAAAAGAGGGAAAGAAACGCGTTGCCAAACTAAAAGGGGAGTTCCGATGATGCAAACGACATGAGCGGACAGGATGATCAATATCATGGACACATACGAAAAGGGTCAACGGAAGTTTGTTTTTCTCGGACAGACAGGACATCACAAGTCTCCAAACGTGCCCCTGTGGACAAAGCACGAGCATCCACCACGACGATCGCTCCGCCAGTGAGTAAGATGTCATCGGTAGTTTGCAAAGTAATTTTGTCGTCTGGACAGGTTTGCCAAACGAAGAGGCCGTAGCCGCAAAGGCATATGCTATTTTTTTGGGGCGTTTTTGACTATTCACAAAGTGCGGGGTTTAGATCCGAATGGAAACAAAGAAAACAGACGGGCTATCGTGAAGTCCACAGCACCAGGAGGAGAGCGTTGAATAAGAGCCCTTTGGTCGATCGCCGAATTGGGGTGTTTCTATTCGCTTCTTGTGAGGGGATCTTGAAATCTTGGACGCCTATGTCGCCAACTAGCTGTCCACTACGACATACTATGTCAGAAATTACTGATGGCAGGTCGCCTAAAAAGTTCGGTAGTCTTGCAGGCGTTCAAAAGCCGAGAGTGCCTTCCGAGGGGAAGTGGTACCGAAAATAACGGGAAATTAAGAAAATAATTAAAAACACCACTCAAATAGACGAGCCGACGGGTGCTATCCGAGGACGCCTAACATAATACAGCAAAACGATAGGGCGGCTGGTAGTCGGATGGACTCCGAAATTGGCTCGTGTAGTCCAGGGAATTGTTGAGCACAAGAGAGAAAGACGTATCTTGGGCGACCAAACAAAGCAAACAAAGAATAAGGAGGAAGGTAATAGAGACATATGCCGAATGCAACAAACTTCACATACAGGCAGGAAGAGCACGCCTGCCTCGTGGTATGTGTGAAGACGTAGTATTAGTGACGGGGCCATCGTCCTGGACAAGCTTCACCTCTGACCCGTTGGAGAGCAAACCAGTTGCAGACCTTGGATTTGACTATGATGGGCCTCGCCTCAAGTCTCTTCTACATGTACCCATCTCCAACAGTTTGTGGCTACTGAGGTATCCTCCCAGACTTTTTGCTGTGCTATCTACCCGCTGAGGTCGCTCGGGATCTCGGACAATACACCGACAAACCGACAACGCTAAAGTTGCCCTTGCTCCGAAAGACTGACAAGTATGGGGACAGACAGGCGATTCGCACCATACTATGTAAATATATTAGCGTACGCGAGGCGAGGCATGAGCCCGTTCCTGGCTATATCGACATGGCTACAAGGGCCGGGAGGGGGAAGAGGCAGAAGGCAAATGTCGGCTACCAAGTCCAGGACAGGTTTGAAAAGCCAAGTTAGGCAAGATGGGATCATTACTCCAGTGCTTGCTGGGGGTGGCGACCGTTTTGACCGTTCCCGTTTGCAAGATACATCTGCCCGCCATACTCAGTAGTCTTGCGCAAAGGCGCCCGGTTATGGGCGCCTGGGCTCTAATCGCGTCGGCTCCAACCGTGTCGGCTCGGCTGTGGCTGAGAGCCTGAGACAGAATTGGCCCAACTTGTCATGAGAGAAGAGGACGCAAAATCAAAACCTCAAGCCGAGCGAAAAAGAGAAGACTCTGGGGAACATAGCCTGCTGTCAACACGGTGAATTGTCTCTTGTTGGTGATTCGTTGGTACCTAGACTCGGGAGATTAGTAGCCAACACCCAACATCTGCCATTTAACTCATTATGTGTCCAACAGGCACACGCGATGTTGGTATGGCGGGCGAAAACAGACAGTACTGTGTAAGTAAGTCGCGTTTGGCAAGCCTCGTGTCAATTGTAATGACCTGTCCACCCACGATGCCACCGGTCAAACCAAACATCGACCTCGCTTCCACCTCGCCGAGATACGATGCTTTCATCTTCTTCCTCCCACTTCTCTCTTTATTATCCCCATATCCCAGACACTCGGCTATGCACTGGCACAACAAAGAATGCCCATGTGCTGGGTGCGATGTGTTTTGGCGGAGCAAACAGCTCGATTAGGCCTCTCATCTCGGTGAATGGGGCTGGTTTCTCCTCTGCCCACCAATTACCCCAGCTTTGGGTTGTTTTCAGGGTCCTGTCACTGTCACTGTCGCTGTATTGTAAAGCGCCAAGCGTCAAGCGTCAAGCGCATTTCGCTCGCCTCTTCAAGGTGCCCTCTCGCTTGTGCGGCAACAGAACACGAGGGTTTCCTGGCGTTTTCTCCAGTGGCGGCTCCACTGCCTCGGAGAACCCAACCTCTCATCCCAGGCTTGCCTCGCTGTCTTCTCTTGCGAGGCTGTCTTATTACAACCCTGACTGTGTTGATTCCCTCCCCCCTCCCCCACCCCCTCATCACACCTTCTCCTCACCTTCTCGGGCCTTCTTTTTCTTGCTCTTTCGCTACCAAGTGCGGAGTCTCGGGGCGGTCTTGCGAGGCGTGCATTCATCACACAAGAACAATGTCTTTCGCGAGTCCAAACATAATACACGCCCATTATACATGTACATGTACGTACGATACAAAAGGAACTTGACCTCATGTGTTCTCATGTTCCATGCCAATGCTCATGCGCACATGGCCGCATGTGCAATACCCTCTCTCGCCGTGTTTCTCCAGACTCCTTTAAGGCAAATGCGGAGTGAAGGTGAATATATAGTGTCTTGCATTGTCTACTTTGTATGTATATTCCGCCCGGCCATTGCATCCTGTTTCCCGTATTTATTGAATGTCTGTCTTCGTAGAGCAAACTACTATGTATGAATCGCAAACTCGCCGAGATTGACCGCGTCTCGAAGGCGGGTGCAGGCCACCCAGCCGAAATGCTCGCAAATTCAAATCATAATTCAGGCTCGACGGCCGGCGCTCCCCGTCGGGCCCAGACCCTTTCTCCTGATTCCGTTTACAAATACAAAATGAAAGACTACAAATAGCACAGGCTGGTCCACCGTTTTCACCTGTTTGGTCAACGAGCCCCACATTTCCTATTAATCCTTTTATTTACTAGCCTTTCAAGCGAGCGTTCTGGGAAATCCGCGTTCTTCAATAGGGCTGGGGCTAGAGAAGGCTAACAGTAGGGTAATAAAAATGGAGATAAATTGTCATGTGAAGGTCAACAAGGCACTACGAAATGGAGACTCATCCACAATACGAATCCATACAAGCAAGTTCAACGATTGTGGCGAATACCTTGTCAACAATCTCCTCTTGTCGTCTGTTCTGTCGAGTGTTTGTATTTTTTTTCTTCTTTTCTTCATCTCGTTTGTCAGTCCCTACTCGGCTTCTTTGTAGCAAACGCCCCCAGATGGTAATAGTAATGCATACTGAGTACTCCGTATATGCTTGTGCATTGCCCGTGCTCCTCCCTGCTCTGCCCTCCGTTTGGTCACCTGGCTTTCGCGCCTATCCTCGACGAGAAATGCCGGCCGGCAGCAGCCCGGCGGTTCGTTCTTTTGTCTCCTGTTGTCTCCTGTTCGCCGCCCCTTTCTTTATTGTGCGTGTATCTTACTACCGTTTTGGGAGACTGCTCCGTTGTAGTTCTTGCATTGAACTCTGCCCCACACATCCGTTCTCTGTTCTCTGTCGCTCGCCCTCGAGCCCCGTCTGCCCCTTATGCCATGTGGCCAGGGCCAGTATCCTTCGCCTCAAAATGAGGACCCTCTACGGAGTTCAAGTACATCGTATGCAACGGGAGTGCCGCCATTTCATCGACAGCACGAGCAACGGAAAGCCTCGATCTGCAAAGTATTTGTATGATGCATCTTATCTTACGTCGTACTGTCCTTTGTATTACTGCAAGGTGCCTGAGCCATCTTTGCGACGCTATCACATCGCCTGGAAATCCTCCGTAACTCCTTCGTGGAACAATGGCACTGGTTGAGAGCATACGAATAGCGTGACAATACCAGACTGGCCGGCCGTGCTAGACCTATTTCACCTTTCCTCAGTATTTCCCCGCACGTCGACAGGGAAAATATTCCGTAATTTGCAGGGAAGCACGGAGTAATTGGGCGCGTTGTGAGAATTCAAACAGACTGGGATCTGCCCATAAGGTCCAGGTATGGGACGCTGCTTTGGGACACCACTGTTGCATTCCTCCAACGTACATATACGAAGTATGTATATTTTCTTCTTTTCATTTGCTGTCTCCATTGCCTGCCACCAACAACGTAGCCCCCAGTTCGACGAAGTCTTCCCTTATCAAACTCTGTTGTTACTCTGTATTTTGGCCCCTCCGTCAATTGTGACAACAGTGGCAGAACAGTGAAATGCAGGGAGGACCAAGGAATAACAAGGGGGGATAGGCGGAAAAGGCGACTCGTGTGTTTGTACAGTCTACAGTACATAGACGGGATGGATATGGGTGGCGGGGACACCCGGCGGTTGGGCCCTTCCTCTCATGTCGCCTCCTACCACGGTATTTTTTGTCCATGAGGTCCAAGCAGCCGCCCATTTTGGATCAGCGCCAGACAAACAAATTCACGCGAGAAACGCTTAAACCCCCTCGCCCACGGACCCGTGTTTGCTGTAAGATAGTGCCTCTCTCAAAGAGGGAAACCAGCTTATGACAACCTTGTTTCCTTCCCACCAATATATCAAGTGCTTTCTTCCTGTCGCAGCTGTTCAAGGTTAGCAATGAAAGAGGGGATGAGATGAGGGAGGATTTGCGCTGCACGGAGGATGTATGTGTACATGTATGTAATCAGTAAAAGAAAGGCTACGTGCTTAATACCTGTTTTGGGGCTATTTTCTCACACCCTTCTATCACCAACACATGGCAGGGAAACAAAAACCAACGTCAAAATAGCCTTGTGCTGGATAGGCAGGCCGGTAAGGCCGGTAAGATACAAGATTGACCGAGTTGCACTGAAAAAAATGAAAGGGTAAGGAAGGAAAGGCCCGTTTTTAGCGGCACCGCCGAAGAGGCGCCCCTCCCCCAAATCCCCCATATCGGTGGGGCATTGGGCCCCGTTGTCACGTTTCCTTCCAGAAGCCCTCAAGGGCGCCGACTCCTACTAAAGCAAGGGACGGCCGTCTTCTGCACACGCTGTACAAAGTATGAATGTGTACGGAGTATTGCTTTTGTCGTGCACGTTGTCAAGATCTGGCAGCTGCACGAAGAGGCCAAGAGGCCAAGCGGCCAAGCGACGGAACATTAGATGCGCAAGGCATAATGCACGACGATACACGACGATACACGAAAAAGCACGGCGATACACGGCGGCTTGAAAACGTGCCCGTTTTAGACGCCTCAAAGGGCCCGACCTGTTCCAAAACGGTGACCGAGCAAGAGAGCACGAGGGCAAAGTGCGAATTACTTGATACTTTTATGGGTTGTATGTAGTTGTCGCGGTAGCCGCGACAGTACGACAGCTCACCCGTGATGTTGTCCCCTTTTCCCTCGCGCCCCCCACGAGATATATATATATATATATATATATATATATACGCATATATATTACGAAAACAGAAACTGTGATGGATGGAGATGGCTGTCGGTGCATGCCATTCGAAACGAAGTCCGTGGCGGGTTCCGATGTTGGGTGTTGGTGATAGCCATGGTTTTGGTGATGGGCGAAGGGCGACCTCATGTGACACCTATTTCCTTCCTATTTCATATGTGATACAACTGGAGCGTGGGGGTTTGCCTTCCTCGATGCTCTCTGTTGTGAGTGTTTTTCACTCTCGCACTTTCCCTTTTCTTCTTGCTATCTATCACCCATCATCTCCATATTCAGAAGGTGCGAAGGTGCAACCACGTCCCCTGTCTGTCTGTCTGTCCTGCCACCCAACTTGACGGCCCCTCCTCGTTCTTTCCCGTAAATCTGATTTCCGCCCCAAGGGGAAGTCGCAGAAAGAGTGAAAGGCAAGGCGAGAAAACCCTACTGAGTAAACAGAATTCAAAAACACAGGGTGAAATAGGGACCCCCACTTAGAGTGGGCCCCACCCCGTGCGTCTCTTGGAAAGCGTTCCTATTGGTTCAACAATCTCCAGCTTAGGGGGAAAGAGGGGGGACCCTCGTTTTTGGGGCAGTTTTGTTTGCCCACCTGACCTGCGCCTGGAATTGAGTCCTCACTTTTTGCCATTGGTGTCACTATCCCTCACTCTGGCTCATCTTAAGGTACCACGAAGAAGTTGCGCGAAGCCCTCCCATTGGTCCTTCGGTCCCCAGTTTTACTCCACTTTCACTGCTTTTTGACCCAGTTTTATCAACAATACTGTCCTTTTATTGGTTCTGTAGAAGTGACGTGGATTTGCGAAACTCTTTGAGCGCTGATTGGGCTGTTCTGTTAGCGCGCCCCGGTTTTATGGCCATTTGAGCTCTCTGATTCGTTCATGCCGTCTTTTTTCTCCATAAAATGTCCACTTTTAGATACTTTTCGTACGCGAAATTGATTTGATTCGTTGGAGGTAGTTTTATGTGGGTCTGGCCGTTTCGCTCTCTTTGACGCGTGTATTTAACGCCTGTACATATATTATCAACTTTCTGCCTTTTTCGTAGGCCGCAGGTCGGCTGCCAGCCATACTACCTACTACGTATTATTTTGTTTTATTTCGCTTCGTTTTTAAAATATATTTACTTCACTTTACGTCTGCTTTCGGTCCCTTACATGCGTAGCAGTCTGAATCAGCCCAACCGCCAAAGACGGCCGTAGGTCGGCTGGCGACCATGCTAGTATTCTACATTATGTATTGTAGTGGCACACTCCGGATCTCACTCACAGGTTCCATCCCTCCTTTAGCACCAAAGTACCGCCCCTTTATGGGGCCGCAGACGGTGTTTCCCAGGCGGCCCGTCGAGTGACCCACCAAACCTTGAGGGCCCAAGTGGTCAAGGCAACGATGTGCAGCAAGCCCTGTATCATGATTGCCATCTATCCATCGTCTGAAGAGCAACCTGAATATTAACTTCTCTGTCGCTCTTTTTTTTATACCTGTCATTTTTGCTTTCCTTTTCACGCACTCCCAGGTGGCAAGAGTCAAAAAGGGAGACGAGATGTTGTCTCGCCCTATCTTGTGAACGGAGCCCTCCGTTTTCCTTTCGCGTATTTCCCAGATTCCTACCTTGTACGACCCGAGACAAGCCATGGAACAAGGATACCACGCTCCTCTTTTTCATTTAATATCCCAGCGGCCTGGGACTCGGGTTGTCCGAGAAAGATTAGTTCATGATACAAAGGCTAGTAAGAATCGCGGGCCCGAGGGGCGGACGCATTTCATATTGTTACGGTGATGACATAGCATGCACTGTGGCCAAATTGCGTTATCAGATTTCTCCGTCCAGCATAAAAAAGACGGTCAACACGTGGCCGTCTTTTGTCAGCCGCTATATCGTCGACAGGTTGAGCGTGACAATGGCAAACACGCATCTACATATTTCAGCATTTCAATACTCAACATAGCTTGTCTTTCGTGGTAACGCGACTGCCGTGCTTCCTTTCGTCAAGTTTGTTCCGGTAACCTGGGTTTGTTTGTGCGAATAAGTGTGGTTGGAACACAAGCAGCATTTCATTGCCTAGACGCATGATGCTATGACATTCGCTACATGCACAAGCAGAGCGCATGCACGCGGTAAGGGGCCTGCATACAAGGTATGCATGCCGTAGATTTTTGTTTGTTTGCGGAACAAAACAAACGCAAAGAAGCAAATGTTGCATATCGTCGTCTCTACCGACGTTAGCTTCCCTGCTCAGCTTGAAACGCAAGCCAAGGGGTTAAGCACCAGCTCTCACAGAAAAGGTGACGAGTCAAGTTTGAGCTGGACATTTTCGGGAGGAACGTAAGCTCGTGAGATGGGGAAGAGATGGGACAGCTTGGCCTAGACTATGAGTGGTGGACAGTTGAGGTTGACCGTCACCATGGTTCTGGGAACTCGCCAGGTAAGTCAGAAACAACAAGGAGAAAGGCGTCAAATCAGCGCACTTTTTTTTTGGTCGGGATTGCACTCGCTCATGCGCGGCACAGATTGCATCGCTGCACCTGTCAAAAGGAGCCAAAAAGGGTGCAACGCAACCAATAATATGCTGCCGTTAAAGACCAGGCTCTCGTACATGAACTTGTATGGATGCGATGAGCAAGGCTTTTGTCCGACCAACACTGTAATAAGGTTCTAGCAGTGTATTTGTATCTTACCTTATTTTGTCCTTTTCATTTATTCATCGATACGACAAGCCGAGTGCATGGCCCGGCTATTGAGCGGGCTCCCAAAGCGAGCTCTTGCACGAACCCTTGCTCGGTCCGTCTTCCCCGGGCGGACCGGCTGGTGATTTATCGACATTGAGAGTATCTGTGCACGTACATAGAAACTTTGCCAATTTCTGACCCGCCTGTGATTTTTCTGGTGTCTTGTGGCATGCAAATTGATAGTCCAGGTCGTATGATGATCTTTGACGATCTGCACTTTTTCATATGCGAGCACTTTCGCTGTTGTCCCTGCGACCGTAACAAAAGAGCAATTATGACAGTCGAAACAATCGAAAGGGCAATGCACGATTACGGATGTATTACGACGTACATGAACAGGGATTACTTAAGGTACACGATTTGCGCGCCTCACATAGATAGCTACTTCGTAGACACATACGGCGCGCCGTTGTACCTGGCTGGTATGGAGCAGCCTGAAGATGAGCGCGTGTCTGAGCAGCTGGAGTGAGACTTCAGCATGAACGGGCTTTGTTGTATGGAGTGTTCGACGGAAAGGCCTTATTTGTGGATATTGTGTTAGATCTTTCATGAGAGACAATACGGCGCAAGCGGCATGCCGTAAGATACAAGTCCAAGTCCAAGTCCAAGTACTTGTACAAGCACAGCACATAAAGCCTCGCGACTCCGTATTTTCTTTGGTGAGTGAGACAAATTCACACCGGGGGCAATGTGGCACTGTCCTGTTCGCTCTCCTCGTCTCTTGCCTTTTATTTTTCCATTTGCGTCACCACAATAGCACCGAGCCAACAAGACATACTTTTCAAGGAAAAAAAGAAGAAAAAAATAATCGGCAATGGACAACAGGTGCTCGCCGGCGTTGCCTTTATTTTTCTTTCATGACGAGATGTGGGTGGAGCAACAAGACCCAAAGCCAAACCCAAGAGACCAAAAGACCAAGAGACCAAAAGACCAGAAGACAGGACCCCAAGTGTCCCGAATGCCGAAAAATCTACGAGACTTCTTGCTGTATGCGCAAGGCAAGGCAAGCAATCGATGCAAAGTTTGAAAAACAATGCCGTGCACTTGGCACCTGGGCCTGCGTCTGGGCCACTTTTCGTCACGCTGGGTCCATTGTGCCTTCCTCTGCCTCTTCTTCTTCTTCTCTTACTTCCTTTCCCTTCTTTTCTCCGAATTTTTCTTTCTCTTTGATTTTGCCTTTTACTGCCAAGTGCCAGGTGACCTTCTATGATGGTGCCCGTTTTCCTTTTTTTCCACACGCTACGAATTACTGGGGTGGCGGGCATGAGGGAGAAAGAAAAGAAAGAAGAAAGAGCCAGTTCCAGCGTTGCGGGGCCGCGTTACCGTTCTCCCGCGAGAGAAAGAGCGAAGACGGACCAGCCGACCCAGAGCGTGTTAATGCCTTAACTCGGTACGGAGTACTTACACAGCAATTGCAATGTCGTCCGTTGCTTTTTGCCTCCTTGATTTGAGACACAGAACAAAGAGATTGGCACAGAAAGGATGTCTCTTGAAGTATGGTGAATTCTAAAGAGCCAAGTCAGTCTTCAGTATTTGTACTTGATGTAGAATTCACAAACTGACAATGCAACTGAAGACGAGAGTCGCCGCGGGTTTCTGAAAAGTCAGGCTTAAGGGCCTCCTGCATTGTGACCTCCAGCCCTTGTTGGCGGGTGTTTGTTCTCCCGGAGAAGTGTAAGATACAATACGCGTAGCCAATGGCAGCTGCGTTCCCGGCTCGTTTTTGGCATTTGGCATGAGCATTGGGCTGGTCTACTCAGTAGCTCGCCTGGCTTTAGTGCATCTTTCGGCGGTGTTATTTACGGAAATGGCGGGGTTTAGCGTTCTGTCTTGTGGCCCGACTGCTATTTCGTATTTCGTAGCGTACGGTAAGTTGTAAGCTATCTTACAAAACGTCGTTTAATTGCCTGTCTTTGGCACTGTTGGTGTCATCTGGTGTCTTTGGAGGAGGGAGTCTCGGAGGCATGCCCAGGCATATTCTTTTTTCTCTAGGGGCATGGGGTGGCTGGGGGCGGTAGTGCCAGTGAAAGGCAGCGTATTAGTGTGTCAAGCAAGTGGAAGAAAGCAAAATCTCTCGGGGTTTCTTCGCCTTGGTGGCCGAGAGACATTATTGCATTGTTCTAGAGTCTGGAGAGTCTGAATACTTACACGAGGTAGGATATGTACATGTACATGTACCCAGTACGAGAGGCGAGAGTATTTTGGCTTAAATAATTTTCAAGAACTGAACTTAACGTGGTGAGCATAAAATACGCTTTATATAAGAGAAGAAAATAGGATGAACTGAAGTAAAGAGTACCTTTTTGAAAGCTTGATGAGAAAACAAAGAGGCAGATGCAAGAAAAGGCAACTGAACATCTCTCTCGCGACATCAGCTCGCCTTCTCGTTGTTTCTCTCGTGCAAAAGGCAAGGCTTGAGCTGCCTTTTCCCTGCTTCGATTCGGAATTTCCAGGAGACTCTGTCTGAACCCACCCTGGAGAGTGGGTTTCGCCCGCCAAGCGAGCTCGTGAGGCGTGGGGCAGGCAAGGTAAGGGCACACCCGCCCGACTGCTGTACAAAGTATCTTACAAAGTACCGAGGTGTTCCTACAGTGAGTGAGTGCTGTCTGCACTCTTGGAAAGGCACAAGTACCCTTGAGAAGGGGTACTCCTAGACTGTACCTTCCTGTCCGAGGCGCCCTTCATCTTTCCCTTGTCCTCCGAGTTCTCGAAAACGGTGACCTTTCCCCGTATTTTGCATGTTAGTGCACGTCTCTTATTCCGCCCGCCCCCTGTCAAACCCACGTTTTTTCTCGGTCGGGGTTTGCTGGCTCCCTCGATCTTTTGCCGCCCACCTCTCAACTGCTCCTTGCGCGCGTCCTTTCTTACTGATATCGTGATGACTCTCGTGATAGTCAAGAAATTGCGGACTCCCTAAGCCACTTCACAGTCGACCCGACTGTTGGTCGCATTCGTTCATATTATGTACCTTTTGGGTGCAAATCAAACCACAATGCTTGCATGTCTTTTTGTGCTTTGAATTCGGGTTCTTCTTCTTCTTCTTCTTGTTTTTAGTCCTGTTCGTTGTAATTCATTCGACGCGTTTTCATTTGCCCATTTGCGCACCGGCTGCTGTTGCGCTGTGGCCGTGTGAGAGTCTGCTACATTTTGCAATAGCATGACTTCATAACCCAAGGAAAAGGGGCCAAAACGGGCAAAAGGTCAAAGGAAACTGGGAAAGCGTGTGTCATTGTCGCGAATGCAAAGTCAGCATTTCGTACAAAGTACTCCGTAGAGAGTGTCCAGGAGAGCAACTGCCAGGACGATCCTTCCATTCGAGTCACGAGTCAGGCGCATGACTGACTCTGACAGCCTTGGTCTCTCCGTTTTTGGTTTGGATTGAAAACAAGGGACACAACGGCTGCCGGGGAGTGCCGGGGGATTGCACTTTTCCTCTTCTTGTCCTCGGCAAGGAGAAACTGCCGAGTACAAAGAATGCATGTACGGAGAAATGGCTGTGGAAACGGTAGAAGTGAGATCCCAAAATGGGGAGGTCACCTGCTGGCGAGCTCTTTTGCACTTTTCTGGGCGTTCTGGCCTGATTTTACTTACCCCAGTCAAAATGTCGATTGGCGGCGGGGGTGGCGGATCAAATGGCCACGACCAACAAACGAGGCGGCCAGCGCATTGCGAACAAAATGGTTTCAATATCGCAACAGGACTATTATGGAGCTGCAAGTTAGTGAGGTGACGAGGCCGTGAGGTATCGACAGACCAATTTGTGGGGAAATGCTGGATCTGGACTCGCCCGTGGTTGTTCGCCCTGGTTGTTCCGGCCGCGGCAAGTGATTAATGTGCAAAAACACAACTACAAGAAAGAAGCATGTTTGAAGGAAAGAATAACACACGATACCTGGCACTGCCCTGGCGTCCCTGCTTTGGCCCACTCAGGGCGACTGCATTACCGCCCGCTGGTGGGATGAGACTTGGGCACAGCAAAGCAGCAAAGGCGAAATCAGCACACAACTGAGACAGCTCATCGTCAACCGTTCCTTGTTCACTGCAGGACGGCGGAAGGGCTGTGTTGGGCTGCCTCGCGGTCTTGTGCTGGCAATTGCCTGCTGTCGTTTTGAAAGAGGGCTTGTGACAGGTGATGACCCTTTTTTGCGCGCCTTCAATTGGCGGAGAAACGAGCATTCAGACAAAAAGAATACCCCTGTGGCGGGCGAACTTGATGACTCCGTCGGGGAAGACCAAGTGAGTGCGACGTCAGAACGATCTCCTGCCTCCCAATGAATCTCAAATAAATGCTACATTACGCTGTAAGATACGTACATAATGAACGAACACAAAGAAGGCAGCCGCGGCACACAACCACCATCAACCGGTGTCTCTCAGCGAAACAGAGTTTCGCCATGACAGCCCCTTGTCATCACCTGCTGCTGATGAAGAGGCGACGATGCTTGAAAAGGCAATTTAGGACCGAAGAACAATTTGAGAATGACGAAGCCACACAGTAACAAAAACGCCTCTGACGAGGCCCAGAGCGCAAACTCATGGTCACGATGCCTCGTGACAGGCTCTGATACGAGAACCGCTTGAAAACGCCATTTGGGTAAACCGGCTGCGCAGCCCGCTTGGACCGTGGAGAGGCAACAACAAAAGAAAAGGTAAAAGGCCCTGACTGTGGGTAGGTCGTTGGGAATTGCTCCTGTGCTTCAGCTGTCACTGGAATGGGGCTCGGAAGCTTGCTGTTTGCGGCGTCTACAAAGTACTTTGCACGAGTTCTTGTACGAAGAAAGCCTAAGAGCCTGGCCTCGTCTGGCAACAAATTCCACAAAAATGGGAGAACGGCCCTCTACGATCTCAGTGACCACGTCAGCCTTTCCAGACTTCTTCTCGCCCGTCATCTGTTTCCGTGCTGTTTTTTCGCGCTCCGAGGCCCCGCAAAACGGAGAAAACGGTCCATGTGATGGCGAGAGAGCCACATATATTTCCCAAAGAGGCAGTCCTGCCACATACTAGCCGTATGGGGAAATACCACCTGAAATCCCCCGTTTTCAGTATTTACCAGTTTCTTTCCAAAACCACCCGCGGACCGCCATAACTCATGTCTGGCTAGCACCCAGACGGCCTCTTGAGTGAAAGTTCAGCTTCAGTGAATAGGAAGAGAAGTTGGATTTACGCATACAATGCGCAGGAGAATCAAGTTCAAAGTTGGACCAAGGTTGTTTCTACCCCATACTCAGTGGAAGCCTCTAAAGCGCTTTTTTCCCTTGCTTTGACTGGGAGGTATGTACATCTATCTATACATGTACACAGCCAGACGACTCGCACGCAGCACAAAACCCTTACAAACGTCCGAATCGGCCCTTCAACAATTTTTTAGCCTTACAAAGTACTCGCAGTTCTCCGTTTCTTGAGTAGCGCATTCCTCTTGACGGGTCGACGGGAGGAAATACAGTGGCCAGAAGCGCTCGCTCTTGCCGTTGGTCAGACACTTGCCGTCAGAACGCTGGATGCTGGAAACCCAGTCTAGCTTCTTTTGGAAAATCGGCTCCGTCCTGGTCGAGTCAAATGGGCAAAGAGCGCGCCCTTCAACTCTGTGCGCCAGTGGCCTGGACCTCCTTGTGCCGCGGCCTGACCCGTCTTGCCCGTCTCGCCTTCCGTTTTGTGGTTTCTCAGTCGCCACCGAGCACAATGCTACCAATTCCTCTCCGTTTTCCTCAAACCTCTCTCTTATTTGTACTTTGTATACATGTGCTTTCCGCTTGCCGCCACGATACGTGGTACGGGGCTACTTCGCCCAGGTAAGATACAAATACCTCCCCTGGCACTTAGTTTGTACACGGTACCTAGCCGGGGTTGGAGAACGGATGGGTGGGTGGAGCTGGAATGCTTTTTACCTCACCGCGAGTCTGGGAGTCTGGCTCATTTCTTTTTCGGTCCATGACACCACACACATCCGCGCTCGCCCTCTTTCTTTTGGGTTTCGTCCTCGCCCACCTCGCACGCCCCCCCCCTTACTCCTTCCCACCAACACCCAATACCCAAGTCCCAATACCAAAGTCGCTCCTTCCCTCTCCCACCACGCCCACCATTTTCGCTCATTTCGATCCAGCCGCCCAGAACCATAATTAACGATCGTCTCCTACATATACATACTTTCCCCCACACATCACAGCGCCCTTTCTCTTCCTCTTTTTTCCAACAACCTACACGATTCACCTCGCCGTACACCTTCGCTTTTGCGTCATCTTTCCTCGCTTTTTACGATCGAACTGTAAATCGTCAATCGACAAACTGTGCTCTTTCTCGGCTTCGGATTTTTCACATCCTCGCGCCCTTTATCGTTGTTCCCACGCGGAACGCTTCTTACGCTTCTTCCGGTTATCGCATTTCCTGCTCGACGACTCTTTCGACGCTCGACTCGTTCAGTCCACCTTGCGACCATCGAGTAGATTCTTTCGACAATAATAAATTCGAAAGCATCCGGCGCCAGATCATCGTCACTTTGCCGACCTTCTCAAGAACAACACGCCTTTAACGATCCAGCGCCGACCCACGACCCAGAACTGAGTTTTCTTCTTCAGTTTCCAGTCGTCGCATCCGCGCACCCCCGTTCCCTTCGCAGACGTTCATTTCTCTTTTTCAACCCGTCACCGTGTCTTCCCCGGGCCCGCGGTTCATTCTCACAGACGACACAATGCCGCCGTCTCTAGATGCTCCCGTGCTCCAAGTGGATGCCAATGTCATCCACAAGGTCGACACTTCCAACCCCAGAATCTCTTCAGCATGTGGACTGGTAAGTCGACGGAGGACGGATCTTTAATCTCCAATATTTCAACATATACTGTGCTTCACCATGCTAACAGTTCCTCCTAGTTTTTGCAAGGTGTGCAGACAATGTCGCCCAGGGCCGCCGGTTAGAGAACCTCAGCTGGCGTCTCTGGACCCGCGAAACCTTCTGTGTCGAGGCCGCTGCGCGCATGACCTCGACCGACTCCGCCGATTCTTTTGCTGTCGCAATCTTCCGACGACCGTTCGTTCCATCGCTTCCACATCACCAAGACGTTTTACCTCCATTCCGCGCCGGAGTAATCCATCGACCGAGGAGGTTCCCAGCTGTCCGGTAGTGTCGAGTCACTGGCTGACGAGGACGCCGTTGATTTCGCGTCCGATTCAAGCGCCGTCGACATTGCTCGCCCGCGGATACGTCGACAGGATTCGTGCGGTAGTAGCCGTAGCCGCGGTCGTGAGCGCCACATCACTTCCGACGACCTGGAGAAGATGGTCGTCTCGATTGTTCAGGAGACCGAGCCTCTGAAGGCCCCTTTTCGCGAGATGTCTTCGAGCGTTCACTTTGCACCCGCCGCCGCCTCTTCCGCCGCCGGCGAACAGCCAGAAGAGACACACGCCGTCCCCGTCCCAGAAAGCACGCCGCAGCCAAGCCTGTTGTGGCCGAGGAGTCGACTACCGAGGCCCGCTCTTCCGAGCCTTCCCGACCCTGGCCACCTGAGCCCGTCCAGGCGGCCAAGGAGGCGGAGAAGGAGGTTGCTCCTAGCACGCCACCACCGCTGCAAAAGAGCAAGTCGACCACTGAGGTGATACGCGGCTTTTCCCCTTCACATGTGCCTATTGTGATCCCTCAGATCTTGACGCCTCTGCCATCTGATGAGCATGTCGTTGCAGTCGATGAGGATGCCATCCCCGATCCCACCTCGGAGCCCGCAGCTAAGCAGGTGCCGTCTAAGAAGGCGACATTCGCACTGGGTGGCTCGTCGTCTTGTGAGGACTCGATGAGCGACCCGTCGCGCAGCCTCGAAGATGCGCAAGTCTGCCATGTCACAGATGATGAAGCGCAAGTCGACGCCGACGCCGGAGGAAGAGGGCTCACTCAAGAGTGCCTGCATCTTTCGCGCCATTCGCTTGCGCAGAAGAAACAGACTTCGTTTAGCAGCCAGCTTGTCACCCGCGCCATTCCGGCTCCTGCTATTCTCTCGGACGACGACGACTCTGACTCTGACGATATTGATGAGGCGCAATCGACGACGACGACGACGACTCGTCCGACTGGGAGGACTCCAACGAGGAGAGCGGCCGCTCCAGCGTGGACGACAAGAATTGTTCCAGCGTGTCGACTCGACTGTTCATCTGCCGTCTCGCCGTTCGCTCATTACACTCATGATCCAGCGCAGCGAACGTGAGGTGAAGAACGGCTTGACCACTTCCCAATCCACTCTCGGCCTGAATCGCGCCCGCCCCCAGCACAACCTCCAGGGTCAGATTCACCAGCAGCACCAGCAGCGCCAGCATCAGCCACCCTCGCTGGTGGCGTCACCCAGCGACTCGGACGATGCTGCTTTAACAATGCGCCACCGCCCCCGCGGCCCTCAGTCGACTCTGCGCCCCATCAACGAGATTCCGCGCTCGGCTGCCCAGCCAATCATGTCCTCGGCCACGGCCGCCAACCATGCTCCCGCGCTGTCGCCGCGCACGAACCGCCGCAACATGCTTTCGACTGAACTGACCGAGTCTCTGCGCCGTCACCCTGCTTTGGGAACGGTCGCAAAAGACGTCCACTGCCAATGCTGTGCTCAAGAGACGTCACACGTCCCAGGACGTTGCCAACCTGCGCCAGTACCCTGAGCCGGTTCATATGAGCCGCGACGGTAACGGTGATAACACCGGTAGCTTCGAACCAGTACCTCAACCGGGACGCCTACAACGGTTATCACGCCAAGGGCTGGTAAATGCAACGCATTACACGACTTTTTACTAAAACTTCTCGCCTACAATCCACCTGTTTTTCTACTACTCTTCTCTACGATACCCGCTCGCCATTGTCTTACCTTTCACTTTCATCTCTTCTGTACCAACATTCATTGCGACACATTCTTAGCATCAGCGCGGTTTTTATTTCTGTCTCTTGACATTTTCACATCCAACGGTTTACGCATTTCCAACAACCGGCGTTATTTTTTGTCCTTTTCATGAAACTATTGCGTGTGGACACTGCCAACTGAAAAGGAAGCAAGGCACACTGTTCTGTTGTTTTTTTAAAAAAAGGTGGTGGCGTTCGTTACCAGTCTTTCAAGGGGAGGTCCGGTTTTGGGGTCAAAGGTATATCTTCTCCTCTGACCTTTTCATAATTCACGATACCAATGTTGTTATTTTCACATTCATGGTGGATTTGGACCTGTTCTATAATATGTCTTTTCATGTCTGCCCTTTTCTTCTTCATCTTCTTCTTCTGCCTGTCTTTTCCATCCTCATGAGAGGGAAAACATAAAAGCGACCCAAAAAGTAAAAAAGCCAGAAAAGCGTCAAACCTGTGGCCGATGTGGGCACAAAAAAACAGATGGCGTAGAAAAGCAAAAGGAACAGACGAGAAAAATTCTAAAAGTTTTATTAACCAAAAACCTCGACTTGCAATGACTCGATTGGATTTGTCTTGTTTGCCCGTTTATCGTGCATATGATGTGAGTTTACTGATATGCAAACTTGAAATGCCAAGATACGCCCGACAAGGACAGCGTCCGTACATCGACTGCCGTTTCTTTTGCATATCGGAGATGCGATACCTGCTATGCTCGGTCTTCTCCGCCAGAGGGAAAGCTAGAAGAAGGAAGAAAACAGAAAACAGCTCAACATTTTGCCGCCGCGGGGAAAGCTAAGCTGGGCGGCCTTTCGGCAGAAGCAAAACCGGCAGTTTTCGTTGGCCTCTAGTCCGATTCGAGCAAACGACTCCTTTGTTCCTGGTGTCGTCTGGCAAATGGTCTTGACTATTCGTTGGCGTTGTTTTGGTGCCCATGCAAAAAGACCTTGCCGCGTCTCGAGTCGTGGCTTTCGTTTTCGTCTCTTAATCGAGTAATCGCAAAGCACCGTCTTCGCATCGGCGTACGCGAGTTCGCTGACTCTGTGTCGCCTCGCGTTTGTCGTATTTCCTCCTCTTGGAAAGCATCTGGCATATTACGCGGCACTTGTTTTCATTGCCATTCCAAACATAATTGGGTGGCATCTGGGCCGTCAATTCAAGCAGAAAACGGGCAATGCGTAATATGGAAGTTTCTAGCTACTAGGTGTCTTACGTAAACTTACCCTGGGGTGCCTTTTTCTCGTCAAGGTCTGCACGCCACCATCTTTCGGCAATTTTAATTGATGAGATGCGTCGTAGAAAGACGGGAAAAAGGACCACCGGATGGTCGGTCGCGAACAAAGAGAGTGAAGCTGGACTGGCCGAATGATGCCACCATGGCCCATGACCGTTACTTATGCCGTTGTTGCAAAAACTTGCAATTGAGGAAGGAGCGAGCGACCTTCGCGAAACGGAGGGCTGCGACGTCAATGTGACGGACAACTTCTCTGATATAAAATGATTGAGGCCACGGCCAAGCATCGAGAAGAAAGACGTGTTATGGTGCGGGATAAAAAAGCATGTGAACCTGTCGCTCGTGACGCCCTTTGGGACAAAGTGACGTTGTGCGGCTCCAGTAACCCGGGAAAGCCCCAGTGAGCCCAGAAAGCACAGTGGGCTCCAGTGGGAATTGATTGCCAACTTAACGTCATTTACAGGGGACAGTGGGACAGTGGGCCCCCGGACGAAAGGTGTCTGGGGCTCCGGGGAAGAGGTGGGTAAAGGAGGCCAGTACTCAGTAAAGGGCAAAATAACATGCCGATCAGTGGCCGTTTCTCATCCACCGTTTTCCAGACGCTCAATCTTCGAGTACATATAGTAACAGTTCGGATGGCGCTCTGTAGCTACCATTTTCGCGCCTCCCGCTGCTTTGCATCATTGTAGACAGTACTTCCTCGAATTCTAGCTCCCGCCAGTTTGGATCGGCAGCAAGCTCTCCAGGGCAAACGCAACGCTATGGTCATGGACACGAAAAAAATGCGTGACGTACGGCATGTCGCCTATAAGCACTGGGCATCACGAGCATCTACCGAAACAGACAGCTCATCCCTTGCTCTCTAAGCTTTTGTATTCTCACACCCTCCCAGACCAGTTGCGATTTCTTGTTTTGGCTTTGTTTTGCTTTTCACGGCAAGTCTGTTCATCGCGGGAGGGCTGCACAAATATCAGGACGCTTTTGAGTCCTATGACCCGTCGAAGTTTCTTTGAAGGTTGCCCAGTAGGTTTGGCCCTTTGAGAATCACGAATGCTTTGAGCTTTCCCCGCGCTGTAAGTGGCAAAGGACACGGACACGGCGTCTTTGTCTGCCGCCCTTCCATTTTTAATGGGGCCGAGGGCGGTACATAAGATGCATTCGAAGAAACAAACCTGCCCGCCCCTTTTGTGACGTGAATGACATCGGCATATGCTGTTAAATTAGGTAGCCTCGGTGTCCTCGGTCAAAGGAGCGAGCCCACGGGTTTGGCATTTCAGGAAGACGCAAAGAGAAGCTTGACGGGACAAGACTGACAGGAAATTGGCAGAGCTTCGATCGGGACGGTGGACGATGTAATTCGAGCTTAGAAGTTAGATGGAATTGATAAATTCAACCCGTGGTAGTATCGTCTCCCTTTGAAATAGTGTGCAGTGTGCGTGTAATTTGTGCATTGTCCGCGATACACGACGTACATGTATAATGGGACGAAATTAGGTAACGAAGATCAAAATACGACACTGTTGTACGCAAGCCTTTGTTTTGTTATGTCCTCGATGTCTTGTTGGTCCATATCCCGTCACATGCTGGCCAAAATCTTGACTGATCCCACCAAGGGATGGAAATGGAGACCATATGGCCTATTGGTGTTTTCATAATCCCCCAATGAAGAAAGGGGGTGATAGGGAGCTGCAGTCGCAAACGACGCAGAACAAAACAAACATCAGAAAGAAGGATTACCCCTTGCGTGTATGCAACGGAAGGCGCATTGATGGTGTCTTTGAAAAATACGGAGGCAGCAAGAGATAAAATTCAAACAAATATTTTTTTTATTTTTGTAAGTTGTATCCCTACGACACAGGGCCACCTCCGTTCTGACGCCCAGATTGATTGTTTCACAAAACCAGAATGTCTCGCCGTCTTGCACAAAGTTACGCGAAAATACGCGTGCTAATCGACCGGTGTATCGCTGTGATTGTCGATGTGTGTGTGTGTGTAGCGTACGTGTAATATCAGTCCCTCTTCGTTTATGATTGGATGTCTTTCCAGGCACGCCCTCAGGTCATTTCCTACCTCCTGCGCGGGCATATCCGTCATCCATCTGTTTGAGCAGCAATCATAGAGATGTTGACCGAGTTGGTATGCAAGTAACGGAAAACAAGGAACCAGATGACTGAAAAAGAAAAGTAATGCAATGCATTACCTCAAAAGCTGTGTGACTGCCACAAGAACCTGATATGCCCCAAAACAGGGCAGGCCAGCCGACACGGGACACTGAGAATGCGGAATGCTGTTGGTGGTCTCAGCATGGCACATCTGTCTGTTCAAACTTGTTGGTTGATGGTACAAAGTCTCATCGTCCTCGTGGCCTGGCCCATCATTGCCAACCATCACCAGCTTCGCCCGTTTATATAAAAAGGATGCAAACGTGTAAGCCAATTACAACAAAAGAGTAGAGTAATGTAGTAACAAAGTGTGATTTTTTTTGTGATCCGCCAGCCTGTCCTGAATCAGCGCAAATGGCCCTTGCGTTGTCAACGTGCACATCCATGCCGACCAAAGCCCGATATTCATCCGGCTGTATCTGATCTCTCCAGAGTTGCACCTCGTATCATCGCAAAGTGCAGCGTACGTCTACCTATGAGTTTGTCGTGTTGTAAGGTACGGCGGCTACGGAGGACGGGTTTGCGGCGAAAACTTCGGAAACAACGACAAAATGAGAAGCTGACTGGAAGCCCGGCACCTTTCTTATATTCATTCTTACTCATTCGATGTACTTCACGATATATTGCACCTCCTCCGCGATGGCTAGAAGGGCCTAAGATCTGACACCTGACAGAGCCAGCAAAGTGGTGAGAATCTTGTTTTCCGGGTCCTTCTCAGCGATTATCTCATTCCCCGCGCTCTTCTGAGGGGAGAACGGTCGATAAATAACATCAAAGGGGCCATTGAGACAATGGCCGTTGATATCCGCTGTCATGCGGTGGTCACGCTGCTCTCTTTCCTTTTTATGTCATGCTATCTTATTTTAAGTTGTCGAAGGAAAGCTGAATGGAAAGAAGTATACAACAATAATGAGATAAATCAACGATTAGTGACTAAAAAAGAAATGAAAACGGTTCTCAATCTGGACCTTCGCAGCGTGCCACCTGCACTGGCGATCAACACAGATGCAACAATTTTTGGCCTTGATGGGCCCAGAATTTATCTACATTTATCTTTTTTTTTTCGTTTGTCCGGTTTGTCATTTTTTTCTGATGTAAACGATGAGTGGACTTCGTATTCTTCCGCGAGACACGCCGCCACAAAAACAAAACCACGGCAGACCGACTAAATTGGGGCCACCGTGGGTGCCTCATATCTTGTTATCGAAGTGAGCCTTCGCGCGTGCCGTTTCAACTTTCTGCTGACGGCAATTGCGAAAGCCCGCAAGTGTCGAGCTTGTCCCCAGCGCATAAACACGCACATGCAGCGCTAAAATAACGTCAACACGGGACTTGCATCTGCCTACTGCGCTTTGCCGTCTTGTTCACCGACTTTTCCCTCCCATGTCCTCAATCCCTTCTCAACGGCGCGGCAAAGGCTGTAAACAAGACATCCAGACCAACCCTTTTCATTACACAACGAAAAGAGTCATTGTGTCTCTTTTTGTTTTGCCGCCTAGCACTTCTTCTCATGATATTCCCAGTCACCCCACTGAGGTCACTGAACTTTTCGTTGTCCTGCATCTTTCCTCTCTTTCCCCCTCGTCTCTGGCCTGTTGCCTTTTGCAACAAATCACATCATTTCGTTGGCCATTTGCTTTGTCGGCGCTGTTTGTCACGACCTCAACCGTGTCTTCGTCCCATAGCTGATGGGGTATAGACATAGATAAATTCAAAGACACCAAAGAAATCAAAATAAATCAAAACGAGTCGCAGATAAGCCTCCAAGCGGCGTTTCATTTCCGCCACTTCTTTCACCGTCTTCACCGGGATGGTCACTTACCGTGTCGGCTCTTTTCCATGCCGAAGAACCCCATTGTCGGTCCGCTTCTCTGGACAGCCCTTTCTCTCCATACCACCCTCTCTATTAGCCACTTTCTCTAGACGAGACTTGCTCACTGTTCCTAGATATGTGCATTCAACGTAGCCTATGGTGTGTCGGCAGCCACCCTCGATCCGAAGGCTCCATATCGTCTATTTCGGAAAATGATCACTGTCGATGATTAGTAGTTTATCGGCATGGCCGCAACCTCGATATCAAGCATTAGGAGGCCCAGCACCCATAACAAAAACCAACAAAAATCTCATGTCTGGATTTTGTCGCTTGGAACTCGTTCTTTGTGCCTACGACCCTGAGCATGTGCCCTTTGCACGGGAAGCGGGAAGCTTACTTCACTATATCAAGTCTAAAAAGAGACGGCCGATGGAAACGGTGGTGACGATGGGCGACATGTGAGATATTTGCTTACGAATGCCAATGGCTCGCCCTTTCCGATGCAACTCCGAGCTCTTTATTATCTACATGACTTGCTTTGCATCGTGGCCCTTCAGCTTCTGTAACATCCTCAGCCTCGTGATGACGTCATTTCTTAATGTCAACCCTAATCATTGGTTCGAGGGCATCCTGGCTATCGTCAATACGCCGTATTCAAGCGTAGATATCACAAGTCCAGTATCGCTCTTGTTCAGGGGATCATGCATTTCAACTCGCTTCACTCCGTTATGAGAGAGTAATGCTGCCGTACAAACGACATTCAAAGAGGACAAAAGAGGGACAAAAGAGGGACGTGAATGCCTCTACTCTTGAAATGCATGCTGTGCACATAAATAGTGGCGTAATTACACAGGGAATCAAAGCGGGAGTGAGCTTGCTCTGCAGCAGAGCTTGTGATAATTGAGAATGACTGTACATTGAGAAAAACTGAAAGAAAGCATGAATAGATCGAGCAATATAAGATGCCAAACTAGAAAGGTCTGATTTCGTCAACAGTGCTTAACCCGAGAGCTTGACATGCGCTATCGTGTATCAGCGGCGGGGTAGCCGAGGCCGGGCTAGCGGTTAGCGTTTCAACCCACTATGCGCCAGCGCAAATAAGATACTCCGTACATGGCAAGCAGTGCTGTGTGCTCATCGGACCCGCGAATGGTCACTAAAAGGAGCCCAATGGCGGGGTGCACAGGCAACAACTCGTCAAATACGACGTATCGTGCCTTGTGACTTATGTACGTCGTACAGCAAGATTAGCTAATATCGTCGTCTCGTTTCGTGCAATCAGTGTGTGGCCCCTCCCCTGATATACTTCGACGCTATCATTTTACGGTCGTCGCTGCGTTGCTCCCTCGCTTCTTCTGCCTCGTTTTCCAGACGCTGCTCTGTCCCTCCTCCTGCGCCATATTCTGCACCCTCTAATCGGCCTCCCCTTTTTTGAGACAGCACTCTTCATTTTCCGCCCTCACGATACGACTTTGCAAAAAGGACGAACACAGGCAGCAAGCAAAGACACCGAACCAGGTCCATCCCCCTCTCCGTCCCCCTCACCCGCTGTCGCAGACTGTCCCTTGCCGTGACATCACTGCGGGACGATCCAAGACGCGCAACCAGAGCTGCCCTGTCCTGAGACGACTCTGAGCTCCGAGCAGCAGCTGGCCCGTCAGCCTCGCCATCTCCTGCTCCGATAACACGGACGACCCCGCGGGGCTTGTGCGACCTTTCTGCCTCCGACGTCCCTCGCTCTGTCACGTATTGCCCGCACGCCAAGACACAAGTGCCAAGTGCTACGTGCTACTCTTTCACGTCCTCTTCTCCGCCAGGCGTCCAGCAATCGACGTGCCCTCTCCTTCGCCTTTCTATCGACTTCCTAGCCTTCCCACTTTCGCGCCAGACACCCAGAGTCCCGCCGGAGCGATGTTTTCTCAAGTACGTACAAGCAGGCGCCCGGTGCCGGAGCCTCACGGCCAAGACAGCTTGTTGGAGCCCAGCATTGACTCATTGACTCATTGACTGACCTGTACTTTTTTTCCTGCTCTTAGAAAAAACCCTACTCGGCCGTGACGGCAACGATCGAGAACCTCACGGGAGAGGGATACGAAGAAGACGACCTCAGCGGCATCCCGACCTGGTCGAGGTCATTAAGTTGCAGGCATCGGGCCCCACCGAGGCCGCGCGGGCCATTCGCAAGAAGCTCAAGTACGGCAGCGTGCATCGCCAGCTGCGCGCCCTGACGCTGCTGGATGGTCTGATCCAAAACGCGGGACCCCGCTTCCAGCGGTCCTTTGTCGACGAGATGCTCCTCGAGCGTCTGCGCGTGTGCGGCACGTCGGGCCTGTCCGACCCAGACGTGCGCAAAAAGTGCTCGCAGCTGTTCCGCGGCTGGGCCGCCGAGTACAAGAACACGCCCGGGATGGAGCGCCTGGCGCGCCTGTACAAGGAGCTGCCGCAGCGCAAGCAAGTTGTGACGCAGGCGCAGTCGCGGGTGGTGCGCGAGACCGAAAACCCGTTTGACGACGACGAGACGACGAAGACGAGGCAGACAAGGCAGACAAGGCAGACACGGCCGCCAACGCGGCCGCACGCCGGGCCACGCTTCGTCGTCCCGCCCCGTGGTGCCACAGACGCAGACACAGCCCACGGGCCGCATTGAGTCGTTTAGCGCCTTTGGCCGGGACAGCGGCAAGTCCTCCAAGAGCAAGGACAAGCGGTCGAGCAAAGAGTGGCGGAAAGAAGGCGCGCAAGCCATTCCAATCTCGAGGCCGAGAAGCCGGTGATGAAGGCTACGATTGCCGATGCATCCATCGCCACGACGGACCTGACCAACACGCTGCAGACCATCAACCGGGAGCTGGAGCGCATCTCGGAAAACGAGGCGGCCATCCAGCGGTTCGAGAAGTGCAAGCTGCTCCGCCGCAAGATTCTGCGCTACATTTACCTCGTCAACTCGGAGGAGTACCTGGGCAGCTTGCTGCACGCCAACGACGAGCTCGTCACGGCCCTCATGCTGTTTGAGCAGCTTGACCGCTCCATTGACGCTGACAGTGACTCGGACGACGACCTGGCCGAGCAGGCGCACCGCTATCGTATGATCCAGGAGCAGGCCACCAAGGACAAGGACAAGGACAAGGAGCCGGGCTCCGGTACGAACTCGCCAACGTCTTGGCCGTCCCCGACATTGCCAGCTTGAACCTGGGTGATGCTACCAGCGGCCGCAGCAGCAGCAGCAAACGCGACAGCGGCATTGCGTCGCCGCCTCCGCCGGCCGCTCCTCCTCGCCCGGCAGCACCTCCCCGGCCCTCGGCGATGTCCAAGCCGGTTCTTGGTCGTCTTGGCGCCCGCCCGCCCGTCCCTACAGCCGCCATGGTAGCTGCTGACGCCGCACGAAAGCGCTCCGGTCAAGGCGACGACTCGGACGGTGACAGCTATGTCGACGACGACGAAAACGATCCCTTTGCTGACCGGAACGCTGTTGGTACGCCCAAGGTCGAGCAGGGCGAACCAAGATGGTAGTGGTCGAAGGCGCCCTCTGACGTGTTGCGTTGTCTGCCTTTGTACTGTAGCCTCGTCTACCATTTTTCGCATATTATGCCTTGTCCACTCCAGCCCCTGCCTTCATTCTCTCTTCCTTTCTTTTCCCCTATGTAGCAGCGTCTGGCTTGAACGGATGTGTTTCTCCGTGCCTTTTCCTTTCCTGCTGTGTTCGTTTCCATGTCTTGATATTCCCCTGCTGCCATTGGTACTCACAATAATCGTCAACAATGAAAACCCAAAATTTTAAGCAAGCAAAAGGCGTTGTGAATCATGAGGCTCCTCTTATATGCTCCACCACAACCACATCTTCCACGTACGGCCATAGATACAGGAGAAACACGGGATCCCGTCCGCCTCTCCCTAGTTAAACCTGTAATCGGCGGATTAGTAGTTGGGTCGGTGACGACCAGCGAATACCCGCTGCTGTACGTTTTTTTTGCTCCCTTCCTTCGAAGGGTCTTCTCATTTATCTTTTTTTTTTCCTTTTTGTTTATTTATTCATTTGCCATTCTCATTATGTTCTTTGCCTAGGATTCTTCCGTTGGTATGTAGCTTTCTATTCATACCTCCGGCCCATCGATCCTGTAGATCACCTTTGCTGTATTAAAGTACGCCTCGTACTCGGCGTCGGCGGGTGTTGAGTCGTGGTGGAAATGACCACCCTCTCCGCGCTCCGAAAAGCAGTGTGTGTGCTCCAAGTGCAGCCTCAGGCCAGGGTCGCGCGCGTGCACAACGGACAGACAAGTTAGCGGTGCTGAAACGTCAAAGTACTTGAGCCAATTGTCCGTGTTGTCCGGCAGCCGTGGCTCCTTTTTGAAATCGGGCATGACGTGAAGCAAAGCACGGCCCGCCCGAAAGACAAAAAACGCCGCCCAAGCTGATGGGCTGGTCGTATTGGTTGCGCAGTGCCTCCTGGATGGCCGCCGTAAAGTCGGGGCTGTGTGCTTTGCGGCCCTTGGCCACAATCTTGAGAACGTCTCCCGGCGGCGCCATCACTACCGTACAAGTTTGTGAGCAGAGCAGAGTCGGTGGATGTCGGCAACGGCGCGCAGCGGTGTGCCAGGGTCCCCGTGGCCATGTCCCTGACAGCATCGTCGTCCGTAGCCGGCACGATCTTGGCGAACCGCGTCTGGTTGTTGGGCACGCCGTTTCGTGTAGCTGAGGTTGGGCATCAGCTCCGTGTTGACGCCGACGTGATGAAAAGGCCCTGCGCCCGCGCCAATAACAAGGCCGTCCTGCATCTCCATCAAGTCCATGAGCTCGCGGAGGTGGTACTTGTGATCCAGCCGGGGCAGTGGACGCAGGTTCTGGGGACCGCCAACATCGCCAATGCGCTCGTGTCCGGAGATTCCCTCGGCAGCAAGATGAAAAGGCGCTTCACGCAGTCTGGGCTGCGTGTGACTTGGACAGAGACGGTGGTAAAGTGCGGCTCGAGCCCCGTCTGGAGCACCTCTGCCAGCTCATCCAGCGGCGGCGGGCTCAGCTCGTATTTCTTTGTGTCCCAAGGCATTCTGGCAGTTTGGTGTGGTAAAGAGACAAAATCGTACGGAGTAAGTGGCCCTGGTGTTGTTTGTCTTTTTCGCTTCCTTAGGGAGTGTGGACGTGGAAGGTTCCCGCAAATGGCCGGCTCGAAGCGCTCGGGGTCTCAAGGGTAGCGCCGGGGTTGGTATCCCGACTACATAATTCAACCACAGCATTGCGTCTTCGCCTAAAGAGCAACTAAGAATAACACGTTCGTTCCCTCGACTCAGTAACGCCGAGACGTTGACAGGTCCTCCGCACTGATCATTGTTCTATCGCCGATGCAATTGTAGTTGAGCCTTTTCCAGCAGCGTAGCCAAATTCAAAAATTCGTGTCCTTTCAACGAGGCTGCCACCTTTTGCCTTTCTTACCAGCAACATCGCCTAACAGCTTCAACCGAAAGCCACTAGGAACCGCGACCTCAACATGGTCTTGACTGTACCACCGTGTATCCCGTATCGTATGGTAGGCATCTAGTGTCCCTACCAAGGCGGCTCATGCAATGGGCATCTTGGCAACAGCGTCGCCGATTTTAATGAGCAAAACAAATCAAGGAATTTATCAAGTCTCTGTTCTTTGAGTATTGCGGGTGGGTCCGCAGCAGTGAGGCTCTCATGTACGACTTTTGGCCGTGCAATGAAGGAATGAAGGAGACCAGCGCGGGCAAATACGAGGTAATTCCTGCTTTGTATGCCACAGGCAACTCCTCGGCCAGTACCATAGGCCCGCACGTATCCCAGTACTGGCACGACCCTAGGTCCTGGCCTGACGCAATTGACTGTGCGTGGTCTGCTGGCGACCCAGAGAGCAAGCTGAAGGGAAAGGGAGTAGGCGTGTTGGGGGGGGGGAGGCATTGAATGTTAGCTGCACTTGTGGCGTCGTTTGTTTCTTGCGACTCTCTCTCTGTGATCATTTCATTTGACATTGAACTTGCTTGACGGATTTCATGAAAACAACCGCTACATTTTTGAACATGCTTGGTCCTCGTCGGCGCTACCGTACTGCCAGGCCGGCGGTCTGCTGCTGGTCTCCGCATGCTTTCTTCCTACACAGCAGTCTTCTCGAGGTACTCAAGCCACTGCTCAGCGGTCCACGACGACGAAATGTCATTGTTGACCAGACCATCAAACAGCACCGTCGGGCTGACGTGGACGCCGACCAGGCGGCCCGCCTTGATCACCAGCTTGAGATCGTTGGTGATCGCGTTGCCCGTGTTGACGGAGCCGTCGGCCGCGGGCGCCGTCGCAATGGCCAGTTCCTTGTAGATGGCGTCCGGCGTCAATGGCACCGCCCGACGACGAAGCCGCCAGCGCCGCCAGACGCTTGTACGTCTGGTTGCGGCCCTCGTTCAGCACGTTGACGTCCATGTACGCCTTCTGGTCCTTGAAGAGCGCCGCACTAAAGTCCCAAAACAGCTGCGGCTTGCCTGCGGCCACGGCGGCGCGCTGCACGGCCAGGCCGGCCTCGTGGACGAGCGTGCTGCTGGGGTTGCCACGGCTGCACCTGGTGGCGGAAGAGGACCTGCACGCGGCTGCCGACGGGCTTGGAGCGCAGGGCGGGGACGACGCCCGTGTAAAGGGTGTTGAAGAGCTTGGCGGAAAAGGGGCAGACGTAGTCGAGGAAGATCTCGACGGTGTGGACGGGCGCGACAGACGCGGCAGCGGCGGAAAGGTCGCTAAAGACCAGGCGGTGGGCCGCGAACTTGGGAGCGAGAGCCATTGTTGTGAATTTGTGTGCGGTGTCGTAGGTGGGCGGCGGTGATGTGGGGGAGGGGGTAACTGAAGATGAGTGATGAGTGATGAATTTGTATATATAAGTTGCAAATGAAGCCGGTATTGGTGTAAGGAGAGAAACGTGCGGTTTTGACTCCGGCGGCTCGTAGTTATAAATACAAATACAGGGAAGAAACGGAGAATTGTTAACGGATGAGGGACGAAGGACGAAGGAAGGTAACAAGACCGATGACGTTAACAGCGCGGCCCTTTGGCAGGTGCGCCCGACAATGTCGCAATTGCCCAAGTGCTGACTGCGTGCCCCGCCCAAGTGGCCTGCCCTCAAAGGGTCTGCAAACTGCGTAGAAAAGCGAACAGTGGTTGCACTTTCCGTTTACTGTACGTTCTCACATACACAATCATTGCAATCATTGCTGAATGGGGAAATTCTCCGAATTCGGAATTTGAGATCGAATTGGGTTTCTTCGTCAATGAAGGCTACAAAAGGAAACAGTACGCGGAGAACATGAACAAGCAAGAGCCACCGCGCAGAGAGATCGCCGTCTCTTTCCTACCCAACCGTATTCTTGGCCACAATTCCACGGGCAAATTCGCCGAACGTGATATGCTGCTCGCGGTCGACATCCTCTCCCAGATTGGGCTGCGTAAACACGGCCAGCGTGTTGCGCGCAATACGGCTAGCATGTCCGGGCACCGGCCGCGCGCCCCGGACAAAGTGCGGTACCGCCTTGAACTGGCCCGCCGTGATGCGCTCCAGTGCCTCGCCTGTCTGGAAGGCAATGCAGTCGCGCGGGATCTTGACCTGCACAACCTCTCCCGTGCGTGAGGTGATGTAAAGCCCCGCGGCCGGGTCGGGCGACGCGTCGAGCTCGGCGAGGGGGGGCAGTGTCGATTGCGCACCTTCTGGTGCACGTGCATCGACTGCAGCCTCATCGACAAACATGGCCGATGTCAGGCCAGTCAAGCAGCCGTGGTCCAAGTGTGTGGCGCACCAGTCATCGTCGTTCTCGTTCTCCTTCTCGTTCTCCTTCTCCTTCTCGCTCTCCTTCTCGTTCTCGTTCTTGTTGGCCGTTGCTTTGCTCTCAGCTGCCGTCTGCGGGTAGTAGTGCAGCAGTCGCGCCTTGGTTGTCGTCGAGGTGCTCACGACCGCCTCCAAGTAGCCCGGCGGGTAGTCGGGGATCGCTTGTGTCGCAAATCGGTCGCAAGCCCGTGCCACCAAAACGGCCACGTCAATGATGAGCCGGCACAGATCTTCGAGCGCCGCACGGAAGCCGGGCAGGACTGACTCGGCCGGCCACAGGTTGGGCGAGAGGTACTCGGGGAACGTGGCTGGCGAGAACTCGGCCGTGGGTTTCGCGCAGTCGAGCGCCGCATCGACGTAGAACGCGCAGTTGGCGTAGTACGAGCCCTTGAGCGTGTCGACCTGGCCGTTCTTCAGAGTCTCTTTGCCGCACGACCAGCCCGTCAGGTACTTGGCTGTCTCATTTTCGAGGCGCGTGAGCTCCTCGGCTGGCAGGTTGCCCAGGTACGATGCGTAGGACAGGAGACGGTGGCGCAGCGCAGCAAACGCGGCGGGCACGTCCTGGACGACGAGTATGCCGAGTGAGTCGGGGCCAAATGCCTCTTGCAATTTGTCGAGCGAGACGGTTCCTATCGCGTGTTAATGGTTGACAGCCGCTCGCGCGATATGGATATCGAGAGAAACTCACCGTTTTTCAGTTCCTCGAGGGATACCGTGACAGCCTGTGCGAGGGCGCCATGATGATGCTGAGATTGTTTGATGTCTTATCAGCGAAAGTATGTCGTTGACCAGTGCTGTGAAATCCGAGCGACGAGGTTGGTGGATACGGTCGCAATCTGGTGTGAATCTGTAAATCAACTCGATCTCCTTTTGGTCGTTTTTTGGGCGGCGGCAGCGGCTGGCGCCGGCGTTTCCCCTCGAAACTTGGCCTGGACATCAGCCCACCATACGATAAGATTAGATACACTCTTGTTGCTATTTACTCCTCGTTTTTGTCTCCGAGGCGAAATCGAAGCGAAATCAAATGGAATTTGCTTCCACGGCTTGCTACGGAGTACTCCTCAGTCTTTGTAAAATCGGCCCAGTTTTTCAGGTCTTCCGCACTCTACGGGACCTGTCTCTTATGCACAAGACTTATACTCATTTTACCTGGCAATTTGGCCCGACTGGTCCAGACCGTGCTTTGCTGAGCATTTTAGCCTCGCTTGTTGCTGCATATTGGGCGTTTGAAGCCTTGTAAGTCTATTTTTAAATATACTTGGCAGTGTTGAGTCTCCAACTGCCCGCTCCCCCATTATCCCTTTGTATATTGTCACGTCTATACATATCATTGCTCGTGTATTCATGTCCCGGTTGCGCGGTGAGACGCATTTAATCACCAAAGTTTTGCATCAGCTCTGAAGACTCGATCCTTCACTGTGTTCCATCTCTTGCGCCACCTTCTCATCGATGTGCGGTGCTACACCGCTGAACACGCCAGCCTCCATATCGTCGCTTGCCACGTACGTTGGGGGTTCAAGCCGAAGAGCGCGGCCACATTGACCAAGTGCTTCGTGTGGTCCTCCACCTTCTGGGCGATGACGTCCGCCGCCGTCGTGCTCCAGAGCTTCGCAAGGTCCGCAAACGGCGTCGACGGCTCTTGCTTTTCCTCCCAGGATCTCACAAACATGGGCAGGATTTGGTGTGACGCGACATGCGTCATGCCGGTGATGGACAGGAGCGACGAATAGAACCAAAATGTCTTGGACGCCCAGCTTTCCTCCATCACAGAGCTCAGGGCCGTGCCACCAAGTGCTTCCTCCAGGGCTGTCGTATCGGCCAGCCGCTCTTCCTCAGCAAACACCTCAGCAAATTTTTCTCGCACCTCGTTGTAGACAGCGTACTCCTCGCTCGCCGGGTTGGAGATGCGGTCCACCGAGGACCATGTAAGCCAGGACGGCACTCTTGGCATGTCCGCAGGTGCCGAGAACATCCACTCCAAATCGTACATGCCTGTCACGTTCCAATTCTCGTCCACCATGAAATTCGAGGCGTTGGCGTCTGACATGTACAGCACGAACGGGCCGTTCCGCCATCGACTGGTTCCACCGACAAAATGGTGTGTGACGGCTCGCAAAAACGACATGATGCCCATTTGGTACTTGGCATCCTCCTCCTCGACGGCGGCATTGGGTGCTGCTAGAAACTTTTGTTCTTGGAACGTCTGCAAATCGCTAACGTACTCGTTGACGTTTGTGTAGGTCGTGTCCACGCCCATTGTGCGCGGCGCACGTGCGTTCTCGAGAACAAACATGTCGGCCGTGACTGGTCGATTATCGAGAGATATTGAGCCATTGTCGTTGAACCGAAACGCACCGATGCGCGGTTGTGGAACACGCGCCAGTGCTAGGATGATGCGCGATACACCCCGAAACAGATTACGCATCTTGGCCGGCTGCGCCAGCATTGGGATCGGTTCTGGTAGGTATTCCACCCCGTCTTCCGAGACTCTTGTTTCTCGTGCCATCAACGACAGTTCTTGGCCGAACGAGGCACCAAAGTGTTCCAAGATCATGTAACCAGAGTTGATGGGACAGTCATCTTTAGGGACTGAGATCGGAACATAGCTGGACAACAGAGGCCAATGCATCCAGGATGCAAACCACTGTCGAATACGAAGCCAAATCCGACGGAGGATAAACAATCGGCCCGCGTGTGTGTACTGGTTTTGGTCAGCATTCACGTTGTCACCGACGCTGTCCAACTCACCCCGTCACTCACATGCTTTCCGTCAGGAAACCCAAAACCAAAAAGATGAGGTATCCGAACTTGTGGGCAGTTCTTCTGCATCCACACATAGGTCGCCGTCTCGCAGCGCATCTTTTCCAGGATCGAACCCGGGTAGACGGCCTCGGCGCACCGTGGCGGCATCGGCAGGCGCAGCATCACGCGGCGAAGGCTATCTGGCACGGCAGGCGGCATATCACCCTGCGGGATGGTGTGTAGGCGGCATCGGCCGCCGACTTTGTATCAAACACCAGCATAGGAATGGCCACGTTGAACGCGCCCTGGCGCCACATGTTCAAGTGGCTCATCTTGACACGGGCCGCGCTCACGCCCAAGTGCCTTGCGACCAACCGTTCGAGCGCCGGACGGTGCCGTGACACGCTGAACCAGAAGGCCATCGACTCCATAAACTGCTGCCGCTCGTGCGGGATATCGGCCTCGCTGCGAATGGCATCCTCGTAGCCAATCAACTTGTCCGGGCCGAAGCCGATGCAGACCTCGGTTTCCGTCTCGAACGCTTGCCGCAACTGAGCAGCGGTTTGCTCGTCCATTATCTCGGCTTCTCGTCTGCCTGCGTGTTTCTTTCTCTTTTTAATTTTTGGTTTCCATGCCGGTGTTTTTTTTTTCCCCTCGTTGCTCTCGCTAGATTTGATGAGACCCCTGTTCCTGGCTGTTCCTGGCCAAGCAAGAGGCCGGGTGGCCGTGCGCCCCTGTGCCGCTGCCCGAAGGTCGTATTGATCGTCGTGCGTTGCGTCAAGCTGTGCCGAGCTGTCGTGGGCCGTTGTCGGAGGAGAAGGGGGAACAAAGAAGAAAAACAATAACAGAAAAGGGAAAAAAGGGGGGCGACGTACGCTTGCTGAAATTGCCTACAAGGCAGCAACAAAAACCAGCTGACAGCCAGCCTCGCGATGATTAGAAGCCACGCCCGAGTCTGACTCTAAGCAGAGTCGTCTCCGTCGGGAAGGCGCAAGGGCACAAGGCAGCGAAATTAGGTGCGTTGGGGAGCTTGCCTGGTACGCACCTTCCACGGGAGCGATGCTCGTTGCATTTTGCGTGAGGCTGGCGACATTGTGGGAAGGAACCCGCTTCTCAATCTGCTACTGACGGCAGTTGTGGGCCAAGCAAGTCCTACCACACCTTCCCAAGAGCGGCATGGGCGCGGCTGCCCTGAAAGGGGAAAAAGGCAGGAAAGGGGGCAAGCGCGAGGGCGGTGTGACTGCGAGGCACGCCATTAAGCGGCCACCATTGAGCTATTGTGGAAAGAGCAGCCCATTGTTCAGAGGATCCACTGGAAACGGCGAGGGGCAGCAACAGCACAGAAGCCAAACAGGTGAACGACAGCGGGAAGGTTGGACCCTCAACAATATTTTTTCTCCGGTGGGGCACCTTCCCACCACAGCGACCGCTCGCAACCAGTGTTGCGCCGGAGCTGTTTCCCCTTGATAAGTAATTAAGTACACCGGACCGGCGAGCATCTCCTTCCTCGCGATCGCCTCCTATTAATTCTCTCGACTCCTTCCTCACTGTTCCTCATACACCTCCTTTGCATTCTCGACATTGCTGCTGCATCTTTCGCATTTCCAAGTATCTTCAACACAACCTCACAATGTCTAGCCTTCCTCCCGTCTACATCGTGGCTGTGGCCAGAACCCCTGTCGGCTCGTTCCTTGGGTATGTTGCCCCTCCAATGCTCCTCGACCGTCTTGCCGCCATTGTGAATCATTGATGTTTCTATGCGCTTTCAAACTTCTAACATGCTCTCACAGCTCTCTCTCTAACCTGACGGCCATCCAGCTGGGTGCTCACGCCATCAAGTGTGAGTATAGTCTCACGACTCACCTGCCCGCCCCGCCTTGCCCCGGTCCTTGTCCACCCACCACGTACTGACACCATATAGCTGCCGTCGAGCGTGTTCCTGAGATCAAGCCCGAGGATGTCGAGGAGGTCTTCTTCGGCAACGTCTTGGCTGCCAAGTAAGTCGCGACAATGTCTCCGATGGCTCTTGTTGAATTGAATGCGACCAAAGTGTCGACTAACCACGCCTTTGCCTCCAGCCTCGGCCAGGCCCCTGCCCGCCAGTGCGCCATCCGCGCTGGTCTCTCCGACAAGACCGTCTGCACGGGCGTGAACAAGGTCTGCGCCTCGGGTCTCAAGGCCATCATCCTTGGCGCCCAGACCATCATCACCGGCAACGCCTCCATCGTCGTCGCCGGCGGCACCGAGTCCATGTCCAACACCCCCCACTACCTCCCCACCCTGCGCGCCGGCTCCAAGTACGGCAACACTCAGCTGGTTGACGGCGTCCTCATCGACGGTCTCACCGACGCCTACAGCAACGAACACATGGGCATACAGGCTGAGCTGTGCAGCACCACTCACGACATTTCCCGCGAGGCCCAGGACGCCTACGCCATCGCCACCTACCAGCGCGCCCAGGCCTCCACCGAGGCCGGCCTCTTCACTGAGATCGCCCCCATCGAGGTCCCCGGTCCCCGTGGCAAGCCCGCCACCCGTGTCGAGCGCGACGACGAGGTCAAGAACCTCAACATTGACAAGCTCAAGGCCGTCCGCCCCGCCTTCAAGCCCCAGGGCGGCACTGTGACCGCTGCCAACGCCGCCCCCATCAACGATGGTGCTGCCGCTGTTGTCCTCGTGTCCGAGGCCAAGCTCAAGGAGCTGGGCCTGAAGCCCCTCGCCAAGATCCGCGGCTGGGCCGACGCCGCCAACGAGCCGGAGAAGTTCACCACGGCCCCGGCCCTGGCCATCCCCAAGGCCCTGGCCCACGCCGGCCTGACCGCCGACGACGTCGACTTCTACGAGATCAACGAGGCTTTCTCCGTTGTTGCCCTGGCCAACATGAAGCTGCTGGACCTTGACGCCGACAAGGTCAACGTCTTTGGCGGCTCCGTGGCCATTGGCCACCCCCTGGGTTGCTCTGGCGCCCGTATCCTGACGACTCTGACGACGGTGCTCAAGGAAAAGAAGGCCAAGATCGGCGTGGCCGGCATCTGCAACGGCGGCGGTGGTGCCTCGGCGCTCGTCATTGAGAACCTGCAGTGAGTGGTTTTACCCTTGTTTTGCGTGGCGCGGCCGCGGGGAGGATCTTCTAGGATGGCCGAGCCCAAAGTTCAAGAATTTGGGACTGGGAACTCAGCCAGGAGTGCAAAGAGGTGGATTGGTATTTCGCATGCTACGTCATGAACGGGAAACGGAACAAACTGTCCAGACAACGGCTGTCTGGAAAACAAAAAGAAAATAATAGCAAAGGGCAATTTAATGAAGGAGAATACACTCCGTAGCGGGAAGGTGTTTTGTCGTTTTGCGAAAACAGTTCCTTTTCTTTTTTTAAAATGTTTGACATACCTGAAAGCAATGACATATCACAGATCGCAATCATCGAAGCAGACTGAGCTGAGACCCCACCTTTGAAACACAACGATGTCCGTTGTATAAAAGAAAACGATCTGTCACCACAAAAGGATATAATATAAATATAAAAGGATTGAAATCGAGCATAGATACTTTGATTGTACAGACCTCAAATCAGAAATAAAGCGTATTGGAAGAAGCAAACCGTTACCAGAGCAATCCTAATAAAGAAAACAACGATAAAACGATAAGGCAAGGCAAGTTAACTAAAGCAAAAGCATAATGATAACATGTGAGTGGAGCAAAAAGCCAGAAACTTGAAATTTGGCAGCAACAATCCCCGAACATGAGACAAAAAACTAAAAGCAAGGGAAGGAAAGGGGGGGTGTGGACGATTGAGGAGTCAAGGCAAAAGGGACGAGGTAAAAGGGGGAAAACAACGAAGCGAAATGAAGAAGGAAATCGAAATACAAGTGAAGGTGAGCACGATATTAAAAACAAAAGCCGAAAGTATGCCTTTCCGTTGGTCCCTGCACTCCTCTGTTTCGCTCTGTTATAACACACAAAGATGACGACCTATGAATCCCTCATGCTATCCGTACTGGACAGCCGAGACTCACTCGGCTGTGTCCATTACTGCGCCGTCGTCGTAGGGCTCGATCTTGGTCTGACCCGCGTCGGTTGACGAAGCAACAGCGCCAGTCGAGCTAGAAACGCCGTTGGACGCACCAGAGGTGGCAGCCGGCGCAACAGAGTCGCCGTTGGGCAGGGCACCCTCGGACACCCACCGCAAGAACTTGTCAGTCTGGCTGCGGACTTCCTCCTGCGTCTTGTCCTTCATCCACGCATTGTTAATGACAAACTTCTCGCGGAAGCGCTGCTCGCGGTACTGCTGGCGGCGCCGTGTCTGGTCTTCCTTCTGTTTAGCACGAAGACGGCGGTGCTCGGCGCGGCGGGCGGCCTGGGCGGCCGGTTTCTTCTGGAGGACCTTCTCGTCAGAGCCGGCACCGGCACCGGCTCCGGCAGAAGCGTCGGCGTTGGACGACTCGGCCTTGGTGTCCTCGTCATCAGCGTCGTTCTTGGCCTTCTTCTTCTCTTTGCTGGCCTCGTCGGCCTCGTCGACGGCCTCGCCGACCGGGGCATCAGCCGCTGTGGCCGGGCCGTCCTGGTCGTCGTCCTCAATCTCCTCGATGTCGTGGTCGTGGTTGTGGTTGTAGATGAAAAATTCGCTCGAGTTCTTCTCGTACACCAGCGTAAACGAGTTCAGACAAACACGAATGACGAGTCCCTCATTGAATGCGACTGCCTTGCGGCTCTCGCCATGGTCCGAGTCGTTCTCACCCGCATTCGGCAGGTTGCGCGACAGCACAGACTTGCGCAAACGGGACCGGTCGACACCTTCTGTAGGCTCAATACGCATGTACGTCGAGATGTAGTACTGCCAGCGCTCCTGCAGCGCCATGGTGTCTGCGTTGAAGGTCGGCTCGTCACGCTGCAGCCAGCGAACGGCGGCCTCATTCTTGGCCGGGTACCAAGTGATCTGGAACATCTCGCCGTCCTTGATGCACTTCTCGGCGAAACGGCGAGCGCTAATCTCGGTCTCGTAGCTTGTCTCCTCCTGCTGGCGGCTGGTAAGGAACTGCTGGACGAGGTCAGGGGTCTTCTCGCGCGAGTCGGAGCCGCTGCACACAAGTGCCTGCCGGCACAGCGTCTTCAGTAGATCTTGGATGGTGTACAGTGTCCAGCCCTTCTTCAGGTAGTAGTGCCGCAGCACATCAAAGTAGCGGCTCTCCTCAATCTCGCCCGTGAGAAAATCTTCCACGAGCTCGACGGTCTGCGGCCAGAACTGCTCCGGGTGTTTGTCGTCGAAGAAGCCCAAGCGCTCCTGCATCATGCCAAGCGCCCGACCGGGCTTCTCGGCGTTCTCACGGCGGAGTTCCTGCAACACGCTCTCGCTGCTCTCCTTGACGTCTTTGAGACGCTTGTAGAGGGTGTGGAAGACGCTGAAGAAGACAAAGATGGTCTGGTTACTGAAGAAGTTGTACCATTGGCGCTTGAACAGGCCGTCTGCCTTGAGGTCGCTGTCGACGGTCAGCGGGTTCTCGCCTGCCACAACCGTGGGCTTGGGCGCCACCGGGAGCCAGTGGTCGCTAGCCAGCTCCAAAGCGGATGTGCGCTCGTCTGCCGCTGGCGGTGCATCGGGCATCTCCTCCTCGTTGGCCGAGCTAACGTCGGGAGTAGTCTCCTTGGAACCAGAGCCAGCAGTGTCCTCCTTTGTGTGGCGCGAGGCGGAGCCCGACTTGGAATTGCCATTCCGGCCAGGGTCAAGTACACCGCGCAGAAGATCCGACTTCTTGGCGCTGCGGCGCGTGCGGCCATTGGTCAGCTCCGTCGGTGTGGTATCTTCACCCTCCTCGTCGCCAGAGTCACGATCGATATCGCTGAGACGCTGTAGAACCAGATCCTCGGGCAGATCAAAGAACTGCGGGATGAAGGTCTCGAAGAAGTCGGTGATACGCTCCTTCTCGGCGGCGCCGTGCTGGCCGCTGTTGAGAACGTAGAGGACCATGAACCGCAGCAGATCCAACAGCACGTCGCGGTCAGAGAAGTCCCAGAGGTACTGGTGAACGCCGGCCTTGCGGCCGCCCATAGCAACAGCACGACGCTGCTCCTCGCGCTTCGTCTTAATCAGGTCCACGAGGTGCTTCGCCGACAGGTTGCGCTTATCGGCGGACTTGACCTGGATGCCCATGTGGTCGAGGCTCTTGAGGTGCATGGCCTCTGTCTGGGCCATCCATACCTTCTCCCACTCACGCTGGGAGAAGCGCCACTCCTCGTCCTTTTGTTTGAGGCGCGTCATGATAACAGGCACGGCAGCAAAGGGGTGGGCGAACATGTCATTGGCCACATCAGCGCCCTTGTCCACGCCGTAGACCTTCTTGAGGACCCTCTTATAGATGGAGGTACTCTGGCCACCGAGGCCGGGAGGCATACGGAAGCTCTCGCGCTCGGCCGGAGCGAGGGTGAGCATCTGCTGGGCCAAGGGCTCGAGGAGCTGAATGAATTTTTGGTTGGCCTCAATATAAAAGTCATAGTCGTGGCGCTCCTCCTCAATACGGTGCAGACCCTCCTCGTAACCGTTCTTGCGATGGGCGACGAAGCCAGAGTCCTCCGAGGCCCAGGTAGGGTGGGAGGCCCACTCGTCATTGAGAACAGAGTTGCAGAGCTCGTCACGGCCACTGCAGCGCTTGAGGCGCTCGCGGCGAGGGAGCAGGCGGTAACTTGGGCCAAAGCCCCGGCAATTGCTGAGGGAGACTTTGCCCGAGGGCGGCGCCGGCTGGTTGTCGACAATCTCGTCCTCGCCAGTGTAACCAACGAAGTTCTTGAACCAGTTGAACAGCTCGGCGTTGCCGCCAATGAAAGAGTAACTCTTGGTCACGAGGACGTTGAGCTCAATGAGGCCCAGGCGATACAAGTTGATCAGCTTGAGGAACTCGTTCATAGTTGTCCGGTTAGGCAGGAACTTCTTGACGCGCTCGAAAAAGTTGAGCCCGTCCTGGGTGTCCTGGATGTAGCCAACACGCGGGAGCGGGCCGGGCATGACGGGTGTCAGGGTGGGCTCCACCAGAGGCGCCACGTCAAGAGCGCCCTTATGCGCAAGCTTGGCGCGTTTGTTGGTGGCCACTGTGGGCAGGCCGCGAACAGCAGACGTCGAGGCGGCCATGAGCTCGACTGGAGGAGGCACAGGAGCGGGAGCCTGCTTGTCTTGGCGAGGGCGCTTCTTGTTCTCCTTTGTCGTGCTCGAGGGCGGCGCGAAATTGCCGACAGGAGGCATCTTGGGCCCGTCGCGCGCAGTCTGGCTCGGAGGTGTGGTCTGGGCGGCCAAGACAGCGGCAGCCGCCGTGGGGGCGTCCTCGCTAGGACGGCCACCGGCGGGTCTGGCGTGGGCAGCAGACTCGGGCAGAAATTGCTTAAAATCCTCGAGCAAATCTGGAGCACCGCTGAACAAGGTGGTTACCTGTGCATAGACCTCCTGGATCGGCTTCTGTTCGCGTTGGTAGGTTTGCAGGATTTCGAGGAACTGCTTGTAGATTTCGGGCTTGTCCTGGAACCGGTTCTAGAAAGGAAGAACAGGCAAAAGTTAGAAATTCGTGAACAAAATGAAGATGCCATTGCGATGCCAAATTGGAGCACATTGCAAAACGAGAACGACAGGAAAGAAAAAAGCCTCACGAAAGTGAGAACAGAGTGAGTATATAAGCAAACATACCTTGATCTTGTTCACGTAAGAGATCGCGTGGTTAAACTCGACAGGGCCGCGCTTCTCGCCGCTTGCCTGTTGCGAAGCGGCGCCGTTGCCAGCAGCTCCAGAGGGCGTGGGCGTGTGTGTGCTCCTTGGCACGAGCGGCTGTGCTGCCGCCTGGCCGGGGCCGCCAGGACCGCCGGGGCCATTCTGGGGCCCGCGGGGTCCGTCATACATAGCCGAACCAGCATCACCGTGGCCATAGGGGCCAGGGCCCTGCTGAGGGACATTCTGACCCAGCCCGCCGTACTGACCGTCCGGCCCCTCGACGCTGTGTTGGACGTGTTGCGGCGGCGCCGGAGGCTGCGGTTGCTGGGGCTGGGCCCAAGAGCGGGGTCCGAGGAACATGTTGCCTTGAGGCACGTTGCGACTGGGGCCGATCGAGTGGATAGTTGAGCCGGACGGAGTGGTGACTCGAATGCTGTTGGGATTGTTCTCTAGGCCACACTCGATACGGTAGCCTGGTGGGAGGAACGTGTTGAATCCCTGGATCAGATTGGGATGGCCTGAAAAGAGGTCGGACACACGGTTGATGACACCGGGTGTATCGATGCTGCAGAGAATGTGTTAAGGGACATGGCGTCGACAAGTGAATTAAGAGGATATGGTGCTCAACTCACGTCTGGCTCTTGAAATCCTTCATGATATCGAGAAATCTGTTGTAGACATCGGGCATCTCGTGGAACTGCACCTTGACTTGGTCCAAATAGCTCAAGGCGTCCTGTATAGGCACTGGGTTAGTACGACTCAACCTGGGGTGATTGCAAGAACATAAAGCACCAAAGTTCACGTAAAACCACACGAACGCACATTAAGAATCGGCTGTTGGCCCTGGGCCACACCCGGTCCGGCAGGCTGCTGGGCGCTCTGCGAGCCTTGCGGGCCAGCAGGACCAGCTGGCGGCGGTCCACCAGGGCCCGGAGGGCCCATAGCAGCAGCACCATACGAAGAAGGAGGCTGCTGGCCGCCCCGGTTGTCGGATTGAGGGGGGCCACCAAAACCGGGAGGCGGTCCACCCGAAGGGCCCATTGCGCCATTAGGTGGAGGAGGCCCAGAGTTGTAGTACACGGACTGTTGCTGCTGCAACTGGTGCTGCTGTTGCTGTTCTTGAACTGACGGGTGTGGCCGGTTAGGATCACCGCCGGCGTTGTGCATGGGCGGCGGAGGACCGCCATAGCCCGGCTGAGGAGGGGCGGTCCGCCGTGCAGCTGCTGCTGGGGTGGTGGGGGCGCACCGCCGGCACCGGCGCCGTGATTGGCTAGGAGGCCGTTCGGACTGTGAATGGCACCTGAAATGCGCGATGCCACCGGCTGATGGATGGGAATAGAGCCGGTCGAGCTGTGGTGCGGCTGCTGGCCCTGGGGCTGGCCCGGCTGTTGCTGCGACGGCGGTGGTGGTTGGGGCGGGTACGGGTCGCGCTGCATATCGCGCGGGTCGCGCTCGCGGTCACGATGCGCCATGGCGTCTAGGTATGTAATATGCTATGGTGTCGTTGGGAAAGGGAAAGTGTCGCAGATGGCTAAGCTGTCGCTTTCGCTCGCGTTCTCGTTCTCGTTCTCGTTCGCAGTCAAAGGGGGGGCTGTTGTTCATAACTCGAAAAGCGTGGGGGGGTACATTTAGGAATGGTCGAGAAATGAATAGCAGCTAGATCGCTAGATTTCAAATGTCAGCGAAGCTTCGGGGAAGAACAAAAGATTGGAAGAGGACGAAGCCCAAATGAAGAGGCCAAAGAGCTCCCTTTGCTGACGCAGACAAGTCTGTCGTCGCGACAGCCAAGTGCGACTTCGTCGAATAGGGGATTTGGACAGCAACGTACCTGGAAATCAACAGTATTTCGCCCACAGACCGCCGCTTGCCGCAACAGATGTCCGGCTCACGATCGTCCACGTCTCACGATGTTCGTCGACAGCAGATGTCGGGCGAGACGATCGGTCGAAAGATAAAAGGGAGACGCGGCGCAGCGAGCGATAAAATGGGCGGCACGCCGTGCGAGGTGGCAATCGAAGTGGACAACGAAAGACAAAAAGTCAAACTGGCAAAGGATATGTGCTCGGATCAAGTGTGGTCGGCATGCAATCGTCGCTCGTAGATGCACAGTCGCGTGGTGGGAGAGACGGAGAGAGGAAACGAAACCAGGAAAGGCAGAGAGTTTTGCGCGAGCGAGGCCGAAACAGCCCCAAGCTCTCGCTCCCTCCCCCAAGCCTGGCGTCACGGCACTAAAGCAGAGGGCTGGATTTTTTGCCGGCCCGACGTCGATAAGAGATAAGAAGGGAAAGGGCGCGTTTCCCGTAAGAGCGCAAGTATCTTTGTACTCTTTGTACAGCCGACCGACTGATTTCATTTTTTATCCCGTATGCACTCCATAAGGTACATGTACATCCTCCTCGCGTCTGCCTGAACTTTGGCCTCTCTTGTCCTTTTTGTCTTTGATGCTCTTTCGACAATTGCGAGAGAATATACTCTCCTCATTTTGTACATCGGGAGAGTACGGCCATGCATGTTGACTGCACAAACACCTGTTTTTGTAGATTCTGAAACCCACTTTGGCGATAAGGTTGGAACTTGTATCGTGGTATAGCGTCCAGCTCGTGATGGCCACTTCTCAAGATTCAGAAGCTCCGTGGTTTGGTTTGATCGGGCTACAAAGCCGTTCAAGGAGAAGGATATTGACGGGCTAGGATGGTCAGATTGCAGTCGCCGACACTGTGTCTGCCACGGCGTTCCTTTCTCGGCGTCAGTTTGACTGTCTTTAGACAATTCTTTAATGATTCTATTTCTCAACAATAGCAAGGCACGGGACAACGAAATGAAGAGAGTCTTTGATTCATCTCTATGTTGCACAATGGAAAACAAATATGACACCAAATACTACGATGCTGCAACTGGATGAATGATAAAGGCGAATAGTGTTGTGATACGGGACAAATTATGCTCTAGCTGTAAGAAGGTTCTAGTCGTGGGACACGACATATAAAGATAATGAAATGAACATGAGAATCATGCAACGGCCAGAGAGGCCAAGGAAACAGGCGTGTACAAGAAGAAAGCACGTAACGAGCATACAGCTGACACGAGATGGAAACAGAACCTTATATAGGCACACACGAGATGCTGCCCTCCCGGTTTCGCGGCCCTTCCATCTTGAAGTGCTCCTCTAAAGCACGTCACGCCTTGACAGGTTGGTCAGGCTGGTCACCCTCCTTACCCCATCGCCGGGTCTCATCACCATCCTCCCAGTCCTTCTCGACATAGCCAAGCTCACGCTTGACACGGTCGACGGTCGCCTTGTCGCCCGTATTCTTGCCAGCATTGTCACTGATCTTGACGGCCGGGCGGCCGTTGGCAGAGCTCAGCTTGATGACAATGTTGAGCGGCACCGACTTGAGACCGGTGGTCAAGTTCACAAAGTCGTTGGTCAGAAACGTGCCCACACCAAAGGTGGGCTGGAAGCCAGCCGCCTCGGACACCTGCTTGTATTGCAAGCAGCTTTCCAGGTTGAGCGAGTCGGAGAAGACAATGACCTTCTTCTCCGTGATGCCTTGGGAATCGTAAAAGTTGCGCATCAGCTTGACGTACTCGGTCGGGTCGCCCGAGTCTTGCCGCACACCTGTGAAGATCTGGGCGTATGTCTTGGTCTGGGCCGTGGCCGGTTGTGATGGTGCATCGGAGGTTGCCGAGGTAAACGAGTCTGCTGCCGATGCTGAACCTGCTGCGGATGCAGAGGAGGTCGCTGCTGTCTTGCCGCTCTCGTCAAGACGCCGCAGTGGCTTGCCAAACTCGCGCAAAAATTCGGGCGTGCCAAAGGTGTCTGTCAGCGCAATGCCCAGGACCCCCTCGCCAAAGCAGCCCACCCACCGGCACAGGGCCTCCTCGGTCGCCTGGCGGTACTCGCCCGTCAGTGCAGCAATGCCCATGAACCACTCGTGGGCGACGGTGCCGACGGGCGGGATATTGAAGCGCATGGCCAGGTGCACATTGCTCGTGCCGGACAGCTTGCCGGGCAAGCCGCGCTTTTCAGCCTCGCGGCTCGCCTGCACCAGTCCGCGGAATACGAGTGCCTGAGTGTGGTAGTCACGGCGGCGGCGCGTGCCAAACTCGGACAGCACGCAGCCAGCCTCGAGCAGGCGTGTGCCCTTGTCAAAGGCAAGCTCCTGCTGGCCGTCGTAGTTCCAGTCCGTGTCCATGAACTTGAAGTAAGCCTCGGACGTCAAGGCCAAAATGGGGATCTCGTAGAGGATGGTGTCGACCCAGGCGCCGCGGATGGCAATGTCAACATCGCCAAGGTCATCGGGGCTCTCCGTGTCGCTCGGTGCCAGGGGTACGAAGGTGATTGTGACCTCTTCGCGCGGGTTGAGGCGGAACTCCTTGAGAAAGTCAAGGTAGGCCGGAGACAGGTACGGGCAGTGCAGCTTGAGGAAGGCCAGCTCCTCGTCGGACAGCGAGATGTTGCCGAGCTTGCGGACCTGGTCGCTAAGCCATTGGTAGGCGGTGCGCGACAACTTCTTTTCCGGCGTGCGGTTCGTGAAGGAGTAAGTGACGGGGACATCCTTGTAGTACTTGAGGACGGCGCACTGCATCGTCAGTTTGTACAAGTCCGTGTCGAGGAACGAGATGACGCCCTCCGGGTAGGGCGACGAGCTGTTGAAATCCATGGCGACGGCAGCGGCGGCGGCAGCGAAGGCGGCAGTGGTGGTAGTAGGTGGGAGAGCGAGAGAGACTGCCGAGGATTTGTAAAGTCCTGGACCGGAACACGAGAGCCGCGTGTCGCGCAGTCGTCCGCTCATCGGCGCCAGCATGTGTGCTCCAGCATAGTCACGTGATGATAAGAGTGAGTCACGTGCGAGTGATTGGTCAACAATGTACGAACGTACCTCAACATTGATGAATGACGCGCGTTGGTTTTGTTAGCGTATGGCGGGAAGGGCTGCTTGTATCTAACTAATACATTGCGCATAGTAGTCTCTTCAAATGTGCCCTTGATGGCAAGTGTACGAGTGCCTATTACGGGATGGGGCGCTGCTGGCAACAGCGAGTAAAGCTAAGCCAGAAAGAAGCGTTTGATATGGATTTCGTAGACAAAAGCGGCACTCAAGAGCGTAGAAAATTCAGTGCATTGGTATCATCACAGGAAACTTCTCGTAGAAAACTTTTTGTTATTTGTTCCCCTTGCTAGAAGAAAATTAACTACCCTGAAATCCATACACAACAATATTTTCCGTAGTACAGACAGGGTAGCTTGCACACAAAAAATCGAGAGAGTACCCGGCAAAATCAAAGAGAATGGAGCAGCAGCAGGACATAATAAAGGAAAGAAAAACGCATCGTAACACATTATATAGGGACCCTGATATTCAACCGTCGGCAGCTCCAGAATGGCGATTACGACGAGTAATTGCGCACGCCCTTGATAATCCACTGGAAAAGGAGTTAGCACACAAGACTAGATGGAGGCAATCTCTCGGTTCGGACGAGGCGAAAGATGGGAGATACATACAACCTGACCATTGGCGACGGTGCTGGCGACACTGGCCACTTCAATGTTTCCGGGTTGAATCTGAAATGTTAGCAATGGCCTATAGCATTGAAGGTCCAACATTTGACTCGCCCCAGACTCACCACTTTTGTGCCGTCGGAGCGCGTCTCCCACCACATCTCGCCGGCACCAGCCATGGCGCTCGCCTTTTGCTTCTCTGGCCACGGGCTCACGGGCACGATGTGCGCCTCCACAAATCTCCGCAGGTTCTGTTGCGCACGCTCCTGACCATCACTGCCCTCATAGGCATCGGCGCCCAGCGTATGGTAGTCCTGAGGGTCTTCCCAGGGCTTGCGCGGCAGCGCCTCGATGGCCGAGTTAAGCGGCGCCAGGATGGTGGAGTTCTGTGTGGCATCGTCAAAACGGTTGGTAATGGGCGCAAAGTCGCGCGTGAAGCCGGCAAAGACATTGATGCTACGGTCGCGGCCTATCACATCGGACAGAATGATAGTTCCTATCTCGGGCGGCGGGCCGGCAGTATCGGAACCATCTCCAGGCAGCACCGGGATGGGTGGTCCGGCTGGGGGAGGAGGAGGAGGCATGGCGAGAGGGTTTTGTTGTTCTTCGTTGTCGGCAACGGCGTCAAGGACGATGTGGGGTGGTTGTGGCTGTTGCTGCACGACGAGCTGCGAAACGGCGACGAGACTCAACGATGCAAGGATAGGCACGTGTGCCAATCTCATGGTTGCTGTTTGGTTAGAATAAGGAACAGGAATGATATCAGGAAATGCCTGGCAAGGCTCAAAGGGCTACGAGAGGATCGTAGTAAGGCTGCTGTGGTAGGTAGGCAGGAGCTGTGGTGGAGACCCGATGATGGATAGGCTTGGTCACATCACAATGACGCACTGGCGGGTGGAGTTTGCCGACAACAGCCAACCGCAAATAAGAGATCACGTGACTATTAATGGTAAAAGATCGATTGACAAACTAGGGGATTTTTCAGCGCTTGAGAACCCCACCAGCGGTTTTTCTGTCGTTCCAAGCATTCTGGGGCTTGCCGACGGCCTCGGCAGCTGCAATATCTCGTCTTCATTGCTCACCAAAATCCACATTGCAGACGCCACATAAAACACAACATAAAGCTTCAGGGCAGTTTCCGGCCGGTATAAACAGAAGGACTACGGATTACAGTCGGGAGAGATCCACAGCCGGCGGATAATTTGAAACCCGGCTGTGCGAGACATAGCGGCCGACAAAACAAGACGCCGGAAATTGAGACGCGTAGATCGCGAGGAAGGTACCTAGATTAAACGATTTTGTTACTTTTCTCCTAAGCAACCTATACGTCGTACGACGTCGGTGCTTGCCGTGCCCATGGCAGAGGATGTAAAATCTCCCGTTACAGCATGTTACGCCTAATCTTACAGGGTGCAATGGCAGGAACGACGTGTGCTTTGTTATACGTCTTTTCGGGTCACGTGTGTAGAAAGAGGCACGAACGAGCGAACCGAACCGACGAAACGTGAACCCTCAGACGACAAAAAATCTCTGACATTTCCTTGGGGAAAAAAGAGTACAGGTTAGAATATATGTCTCTTTCTAGCGGATATTTTCTGTTGCTCCGTAGCTCCAGGCCTATCAGAGCTTTCCTACCAAATGTTAGGTTGCGCTGCTGATGTGGTTGTTCTGGAGTTTGGAGCCTGGATTTTGCGGAGACCCGGACTTCCAATGACATGTGAAAACACCACCAAAAAGGAAAATTGCTACTTTCAGACTCGCTCGTAAAAACGCCCCAAATCCCCAAGGCCCAGAATTAAGGCAAGATCTCCAAGGTGAGAGGCAACAAGCAAGCACAGCCGTGCCAAGAGAGGGAAGCCATGCACATGCATTGTTGAAGAGGGAATGGCCAACAAAAGCGATGGGCACATCTGACAGACAGGAGCGACGTGTGTCCCATCCATATTCTTTTATACCGTCGGGAACAAGCCGTAGCGCAAGGAACAGATGGAATCCGACAGGGCGAGAGACCAACAACAGATTTTGGTCACGTATAATTCGTGTATTTTCCCTGTGCCTTTTTTGCGCTTTATTTTGGCAAGCCCATCTAACTGCTCACGAACTCTATCCTGTTTTCTTGAAGGCGCCTATTCACCCCGTACAGCTAGGAAGTATCATAGCGATGCAGCGACCGAAGCCTCCCGTTCTGCCTCGGTACGGTCTGGAGCCGTTGCGGTTCTTGATCAGATTATTTTCTTACTTGGTCAAGCTCTTGACTGGTTCTGTCTTTATGAGGCACCTTATTTACATTGCCTTGTCCGTCCGTATCGCCTCTACATGTATGCTTCTGCGCGTCCGCTCCTCCCGTCTGTTTCTGCGATCTGCGGCTGCGGCTGCGGCTGTTCCTGGGAGTGTGCTGGCCTGCTCGTTCTTTACCAATTTGATGCTGCCTCGCTGCATTTTAAACCCATTTCGGAAGAAACGGCTCTACTACTACAAAGTAGGGGCCCGGGGGGAGGGGTGGTCTGCTGTGGGCTCCTGGCAGAGTGGAGGAACCGCAACTGGGGCGGGCCTCGGCACAAATACTGCGCGCTGCGCGTAACAAATCGTCTGGGGCAAGCGCTCGGCACAAGCTACAGCGACCAGGCGAGGCGTGCACTGGCGATGTCGGGCAAAAAGATGTGGAAGTTTTGATAAAAGAGTGGAAAGGAACAAAATAAAACCTCACTAAAAAAAAAAAAATTGAAAACCAGAGTCGGCGAGAAACGAGGAAGGAGCGACTTTAAAATACAAAAGACGCTGGAAGCGGCGAAAGCGCGTGAAGATGGCAAGCGCAAAGAATGCTGCACCGAGACAGGAAGTAATCGGACCTGGCATGCTACTGGAAGCGATCACTGCTTGCATCAATTGCGGTTGCCGGGTCGGGCTTCGCTACAGGGAGCATCGCTCTTCTCCACGCTTGCCCCCAACAAGCCTAACCACTGAACCACTGAACCACTGTGACACAGCGACAAGTACTGAGAAAAGCTCACCCTTCCTCTCACACTTCTCTCCGTTCCGGCAGCTCCCCCAGTTGCGCGCTGGCAGCACCTGAGACGCTCAGGGATTACTGAGACGAGCAGTCCAGGCGTGAACAGATACTTCACTCGTGGCAACAACAGCCAGCGGCCAGCAGCAAGAGCGCAGGTGACGTGATGAAATCAGGCCCCCTGGGTTGACCTCGGCATTTTTAAGCCCCACTCCTGCCTCTTTCCTATTTGTACTTTCAGTGGCACGAATCAGCGTGTCAGCAGTTCGGCTTAGCTCCGCCGTTGCGACTGTTCCGCCCAGAAAAGACCCAGAAAGGGGCGATTTAGAGGCAGCTTCCCCCCTCCCCGGTGGTAGCCCGCTCACCAGTCACCCCAACGGGCCCTTCGCACCTGCCCTTCCAAACTCCAATTCCAGTGCCCCACAGAAAGTACAGAACGGAGAGGCAAGCACAAGCCAAACAAACCGTGTAGGGGCTCCACTGCCGTAGCAGCACGTACTGAGTAGACACATTACACGGGGCAGCCACGAAAGACCCGTTCAAAGTGACTGGGGCAGGCGCATGCCGCCGTTCCTGCTCTTCCTGGAGAAAGAAGCCAAGGCACAAGAGAGATCCGCGGCCAAACCAAGACCGTCTTTGCTGCTGCTCTCGTTTCTCCAGACTATTTTCCTATTTCCTTTCTTTTTTTATCCTTCTGAGTCCTCTTGTCCTTGTGTCCGCACCTCAGTCCTTTTCCTACCATCCCTCATCGTATTTCTTCACACTCTCGACCCCCTCTGATTCTTTCTTCTTCCTTTTTCTCTTTCTTCTCCCTATTCATCTCCAACTCTCCCTCCCACACCACACACTCTCTCTCTACGTCTTCCTCCCACATCTCTCCTCGCGACATCCTCCCTCGTCATCGTCGTCAGCTTCATCGCCACCATACTCGTTGGCATCTGTTTGGGCTTCTTTGTCGTTTCCTTTCCATCTTTCTTCACACACAACTCCATCGCAATGGCTCCTAGAGTTATTGTTGTCGGTGGTGGTCGTACGTATTGGACCCCTCTCTTTCACATGTGATGCTGATTCTCACATCGGATCGCAATTTGCAACTCACGACACGGTTGCGCGCATTACCCACGCCCAACAGGGAATGCTCAACCATGATCTCATTGCTAACTTTGTACAGTGTCTGGCCTGAGCGCTGCTCACACCATCTACCTGGCCGGCGGCAACGTTGTCGTCCTTGACAAGCAAAGTAAGCTATTCACAAAGCCTCGGGCAAACGCCTCCCGCCTTTTTTGTCCATTTGCTGACTTCCCACAGGCTTCTTCGGTGGCAATTCTACCAAGGCCACTTCCGGTATCAACGGCGCTTTGACCCGCACTCAGGTCGAGCTCAACATTCAGGACAGCGTCAAGCAGTTCTACGATGACACGCTCAAGTCGGCCCGCGACAAGGCCCGCCCTGACCTGATCCGTGTCCTTACCTACAACTCGGCTTCCTCCATCGAGTGGCTACAGGATGTCTTCAACCTAGACCTGACCCTCGTGTCTCGTCTGGGCGGTCACTCGCAGCCGCGTACCCACCGTGGCCACGATGCCAAGTTCCCCGGTATGGCCATCACCTACGCCCTGATGCAGCGCCTTGAGGAGCTCGCAGAGGCGGAGCCCGAGCGTGTTCAGATCATCAAGAAGGCCCGCGTCACTGGCCTCCTCAAGGACGGCAACCTGATCCACGGTGTCACCTACGAGACCAACGGCGAGAAGAGCTCGCTCGAGGGCCCCGTTGTCCTGGCTACTGGTGGCTACGCCGCTGATTTCACCGAATCGTCGCTGCTCAAGAAGTACCGCCCCGACACCTACGACCTGTCGACCACCAACGGCTCGCACGCCACTGGCGACGGCCAGAAGATTGTCATGTCGATTGGCGGCAACGGCATCGACCTTGACAAGGTCCAGGTTCATCCCACGGGCCTGGTCGACCCCAAGGACCCCACGGCCAAGACCAAGTTCCTGGCTGCCGAGGCCCTCCGCGGTGAGGGTGGTCTGCTGCTGAACGCTGACGGCGACCGTTTCTGCGACGAGCTCGGCCACCGTGACTACGTCTCCGGCATGATGTGGAAAGAGAAGGATGCTGGCAAGTTCCCCATTCGCCTCATTCTCAACTCCAAGGCTTCCAACGTGCTGGACTTCCACACTCGCCACTACTCTGGCCGTGGCCTGATGAAGAAGATGACTGGCAAGGAGCTGGCCAAGGACATTGGCTGCACGCCCGAGCACCTGCAGAAGACCTTCCAGACCTACAACCGCATTGCCGAGGGCAAGGAGAAGGATCCTTGGGGCAAGAAGTTCTTCCACAACCTGCCCGTTGACATCAACGACGACTTCCACGTCGCCCTGATGGAGCCCGTGCTGCACTTCACCATGGGTGGTATCGAGATCAACGACAAGGCCCAGGTCCTCAACCATGACGAGAAGCCTTTCGAGGGCCTGTACGCCTGTGGTGAGCTGGCTGGTGGTGTTCACGGTGCCAACCGTCTTGGTGGCTCGTCTCTGCTGGGCTGTGTCGTCTACGGTCGTGTTGCCGGTGACACCGCCAGCAACTACCTGTTCCAGAAGGCTCTCAAGTCGAGCGGTGCTGGCTCTGCTGCCCAGCGTCTGGGCCAGATCTCCCTGCACATTGACCCCGCGCAGCCGGGCAAGATCTCGGTCGAGTGGGGCAACGGCCAGACTTCGTCGGTCTCGGCCAAAAAGGGTGGCAACGACGACGATGAGGGTGGCTCCGGTTCCAGCGGTGCTGCCGGCGGTGGCTCGGGTAGCAGCCTGACTGCCTCGTCTGCTGCCCCGTCTGGCAAGGCGGCCAAGGCTGCCTTCGCCATCCCGAGAAGGAGTACAGCATGGAGGAGATTGCCAAGCACAACACCAAGGAGGACCTGTGGGTTGTCGTCAAGGGTGTTGTCATGGACCTGACCAACTGGCTGGACGAGCACCCGGGTGGTCCCCAGGCCATCATGAACTTCATGGGCCGTGACGCCACTGAGGAGTTTGAGATGCTGCACGACGACGAGGTCATCCCTAAGTACGCCCCAGCCAGGTCATTGGCCGGGTAGCGGGAGTTGAGCCCACTCTGGAGTTCTAAAGCAAATAAAACAAAAACAAAAACTACGGAGAAGGAGCATGGGAGGGTATAGCCAAGTGTTGGATATGATTTGAGTCTCTTTTTTGGTTTTTTTTTTGCTCTTTATTCTTTGCATCTCTTTTGTCCTACTACTCTATATTGTAAAGCTGTGTCTCTGATTTCCCCATTTCTCTTTTTTGCCCGTCTTGGGCCTTGTACAAAAGAAAGAAGAAAGATTGTTAGGCTATACAAATCTATTTTTTCCCACAACGCTTCTCCCGTATGTCGAATGCGAATACAAACAAACTGACCAGCCAATCCTTTCCCAGCTATCAAACCAAATTAACAATAACTTCCATGGCGCCGTGGTTTGCCCACTTAGCATCAGATGTGTCGTTTGTGGACATCTCAAAGCATGTGAGAGCCATAAAACGTCGGGTCAAAGAAAAGGATCATGTGAAAGTCGCCCCATTTGTCTGTCGCCCGATGTAACAGAGGCGTGCCCCACTTCTCCGCCATCTGACCCCAAATTTGGCCAGACTGAAAGAACTGAAGCCAGCCAATCATGTCAGCCCCTGGGAAGTTGACGCTCCCGCCCATCGTCCCCTTTTTTCTGATTGCGACTTACGACGTTCCTCCGTCTCTCTTTTTTTACTCAGTATTGTCCCCTTTCCTGGACATTGCTCCGTCGTCTTTACCACTCTCCGTCTTGCCCTGCCTGCCTGCTATTTACTTCGACGCACATCGTGCTCCGAACGCTTTTGGCCATCGACAAACACCTCCTCCGTATCACCTCACTTTCCTGTCACAATTTAAGGTCCCTCTCCTCGACCAACCCTTGGGGAAACCAACAAATGCCTTTCTTCTTCTCCCCCTTCGCAACCAATGTGTTGGAGCACGGTGCAGCAAAACAAAGTGAATTTTAGAGATTCTCGCAGTTGATGCTTGAGCACACATCATTCTCCCCATTCTTCTTCTCACTGGGCCGCAACTGCATCGTCGCGATTATTTTACACAATCTGCTGGACGCGTCGCTCATTATCAACAACCGAAGTAAAGGCGGTGATTACACTGCAATACGCCTCCGGCGTGATGAAGGAGGCGAAAAGGTCGAGGTCGGGTGCGGGAGGGAAGCCCCGTAATTCAATCCCCGGGCAGAGGTTTCCAGAGCACTCTTGACCACATCGTAGGGAATCATCGCCGGAAATGAAAATACCTGTTGTCGGCCTTTTGCATCGCCAGCGGTATACAGCTGCGCGTGTAGCTTCTTGGGCGGAGTGTCAAAGGGGTGCCCGTCGCAGCAACAGCCGACACATTCCGTGTTGTGCCATCTAGCCAGCGTTTTTTTTTCGACGTCACGAAGGCGGATGACGGTCGGAGGCACATGCTCAGGTTCTCCTAGGAAACACATGCTGCCGGCTGGCGAAGATGTGACGCTGTCTTTCCTCCCAAACAAACCTCTCAGAGCATACGAAGGCCCTTGTCGTCGGCCATGGGACGTGGTGAGGGTGTCAACAGCTCGCGTTACAGCAGCTACCTGCTGCCGCTGTTGCTGTGCACCTGCACTCCGGGAGGCGCTGCGCCGCTCGCGCGCCAGCTACTCTACTCTACAAGTTACCCTGTACTGCCTCCTCCTGATCAAGTATCACCCCGTCAGCTCAAATGTGAATAGCCATCGTGGTGTCGCCGGTGACAGCGGGGATATGCGCGTTGTCGAGAGATGACTAGGCTTCATTTTCGCAGGCCGGCATGACGGCATGAATTCGAACGCTGCTCGCTCTCTCCTCGGCCGGCCAAAAAGTCCCAACTTTAATGAACTCGGCACATAGAACGGGGCGTATATAGACTGTATATGATACTGCTTAAGATATGCGTAGTCGTCAGAAGAGGAAATAGTATCTCGAGTAAGCTCGTGAGAACATATCTTCCTTGATTGGCTAGTTTTATATAGAAGACCCATTCTTCGGGAAGGGTCCACTCTGAGAGCTAGCCCCGCTAAAAACGATCACTACGCAGTAAATGGGCGAGCGAGATGGGCTCAACCTCTGACCTCATGAGACCAACGTTCTGACACGCGCAAGAAGCCAACCTCGCACACAACCTCGCCCGACGAGACAACGCACACAATGGGCTCGGCAGCGTCAAAAACAGCCCGCGCGGCGCCAACCCGTAAGTACCCCGCGCGCGCAGCGGAGCATCGCCAGCACAGGCACAGACAAGAGCTCCAAGACCAAAAGCAACAGCAGCACGAGAGCCAAGACATCCGGAAAGCTCTGCACCGGAACAGCCGTCAAGGCCAGCACGGACACACGAGCCTGGGCCGGCGATAGAGCCTGCAGCTGAGGCCAAGACGGACGAAAAGGGTAAGCGTTTGCCGCTGTTCTATTGTACAGTACCAGTCTACAAGACTTCCTTCTAACATGGCAGACTTTGATTTTGCGAGCCGATTGCAACAGATGGGCATTGTCCAGCCGAACCCGACCTTTTCCCCTTCCTCGACTGCCGGACCGGTGCAGCTCCCGACGTCCGGATCGCGCCCGACTGGCGGTGCCGAGGTTCGTGGCCATGATGATGATATTCTGCGGCAGATTGAGCGCCACCGGCAGCAGTACGCCCGGCCTCCATCGCAGTCTGCATCTGGGGCCGCGGCCCGTCCGAATACAACCCTCTCCGTCCTTGACGCCCGCCGCCGCATCCAGGACCTCGCTGCTGCCGACGATGAGAACATCTCACAGCACGGACGCGAATTCTTGTCGGCCCTCACAATCCGTGACACCCTTGTACTGCGTTCCCGCGGCGTCGACCCGAATACCATCGAGAAGCGTCTGCGCTTAAAGGCAGGCGTGGTCGCACGACTAGGTCCGCGAGGACTCTTCGAGGCTCTAAATGTTGCACAGTCGTCCGAAGACGCTGCACAGAAGACAGAAACAAAGCGATGAGATAATGGCCGTGGGCATCTGGTTTGCCTTCTCTTTCTCTGTTCAATGTACACCATACCCTGTAGAATATCTCAAAAATCTCACGAATCCGGACGATCTGTGCGCGAAAGATGTTGAAAGGTCAATTTGAACCGCGTGAGAGATGCTGAGTTTTAAGAAGTGAATTTGGTGTTCATTTTCTTTTCATTTTGTCCTTTTTCGTATTCTTTCCTGCCATCCACCAACCCCAATGCTCCTTCCCTCTCTCTGCCTCTACCAACTTATCAATCTGTTCGCTCAAACAAGGGAAGGAATGACCAGCCAAAAAGCTCCTTCCTTTTAATATTGTCTACCACCGTACCTCCTGTTATTTACTATGTGCCTGAACAGCACAATACTTCTATCGTCCGCCGATCCACATCTGCCCCTTTTCCTCACAAAACATCACCGCCGCACAAAGCACTTCCTGTCCACGAACAAACTTGATGTTCAGCACCTCATCTCTGCCTCGTTCATCATCCTACCAGAGCCCTACATAAACGTCACACAATGCCTCTCTACACCCTCTGCCTTTTTGTCTTTTTTTTTCTTCTCTCCTCACCCGCTCCGCCCACCTAAAACTTCTTCCCTTCTTTGCCTCCACCTTTCGACAAGATGCCTCCCCCCCTCCCGTCGGTGGGGTTTCGAGCCGAATTTCTTATCGGCTTTACTGAAACTGATCGTGATGACAACGACTATTATGCTTCGCTTTGCAAGCTTTTGAACGACGGAGGGCCTCCTCCCGCAGACCCTCCCCCGCTGCCGGATCCTCCCTCCCAGGTGATCCGTCTGCCTGTCCGCAGCAGCCCCGACAGCCATGATCGCGTGCTGTTGGCCGCTGTTGTCAATGCTATGGGTAGTTCCCTCGCCGTCTCCGAGTTCATCGAGGAGACAGACCCAACCTACCCTTTGCTGGCAACCGACACCACGCGGCGTCCTCCGTCGTTCGCCAAATCCCAGTTTTGGTTCACACATCGGTGGTTTGTGGCTCTGGCCACTGCCTCCTCCTATGTGAGCCACCTGGTTCCTATCACGAGTTAACCCACCTCCTCGTCTCGGAGGTCGCCTGCAGGCACCGTCCCCCCTCTTAAACTTCTCCTGGCGTCCCGTCGCCGTCACAACGCCTGTGTTCACCATTTCAGATGTTCTTCCGGACATGTTTACACTACCCAACCCTCAGCAAGACTTTGCTACTCGTCTTCTCGAGGCCCAGAAGCTCTCCAACACGCTGGTTTCTGTCCCCATGCAGAACCTGCGCTCGTCTGTCCTCACACAGCTCAACGATTCGTGCTCTTTCGTGGTGCACATTGGCTTGGGCTGTTCCGGTGGGGAGGAGGAGGACGCGCACCAGCTGCTGACCTTGAAGAAGATGGTGACAATCCTATGGTTGGGTGGTGAGGCGTATCTGGCCAAGTTAGCCGGCCCCAAAGCCACGACCGTGACACCCCTGCTAACCGAGTCCGCAGCCCTCCGTGTGCGGCCCATTGGCTTTGATGGTCTGTTGTTCAACATACTGGACGACGATCGGGGCAACAATTTGGCGTTCGACGAGTGGCTGTCCCCTTTACTGGGTCCAGCCCCTGTCCTCGCCGATGTCCGCAAGCAGGTTGTACAACGCAGCCTGGTGGACTATGCCCTGCGCCAGGAGAGCACCAGCGTGAGTGCCCGAATCCGATCCGATCGCGAAGACGCCGTTTCCAACCCGACAATTCCAACGGCGGCTTCTCATCTGCTTCGGGTGCACCCGCTCTCTCCTCTTTCTCTTCTTCTAGTGCTAACGCCATTATGACCGCCGACCCTGCTCGACGGGCCTCTCTTTACCACCAGTACGGCGTCGATGCCGGCCTCACGCTCCCGCACGAGCTTTTCCTTCTCTGGCGGGCCCGTGATGTCGACACCATTGCCAAGTTGTTGACGCCGTACTTTTGGAAGGGCCCGTCTAGTGTCCCGTTGCAGCATTGTGCGATTGACTTTGTCAATCTCCGCAATGATGTGCGTGAAGAACGCCGTTCTATGTACCATCCTACCATATGCTTCCGTTTGTTTCCCCCAACGCTCGATCCAACTATGGTCCTGGCCTGGACTCGCCTGTCTGCCGGCTTAGCGGCGCAGGCGGCCTGCACAAATCCAGCCCAGTTTCATAGGATCTGCAACCGCCTCCTCGGCGGTCCAAAGGACGGAAGCCACGGCCATGGCGGTCCCAACAGCGGCGGCAACGACATTCCGGGCAGTCCCGGCAGTCGTGATGGAAGTCATTTCAGTCTCGGTGGGAGTGCCGGTGGAAGCTCCGGCAATGACGGCGATATTGAGAGCAGTGGCAACAATAGCGACAGTGATGGTGCTGACACCGTCCGCGGTCCCCCCAGTGCCAATGTCGCCCCCGAACTGCTCATTCCCTATCGCCAAGCTTCCATCGCCGCTCTACCCGTGGACAACTGGGTCGCCCCGCCGGGTCTGGCGCTTCCGATCGCGCACCCCCCGGCCCCTCGCTTCCAGTCCCTACCAACGCCATCCAGGCCCCCGCTGACAATCGGGTTGACCACCCAGGACCCGTGCTTCCCATCGAACACCCTCAAGTACACTTCCTGACTCAACCAACCCTGCCTGGTATGCGCCTGCGCGCCGGTTTTACGGACACAGAAGGTGAGACAACCAACCCAAGTTCTGCCAGGACTCATGCAACTAGAGGCTCTCCCGACAACCACGCCTCGGACACGGACGGCTTCACCAGTGATAGCCCTCCATACACGACGGCAGAAGAGGGGAACACTTTCGCTCCCATCTCCCCTCTTTCCCATGAGGAGCCTACGAATGCACCTGCGCCCGAAGATCCAGGTTTGCCCGCTGACCATCTCGATCTGATGGAATATTTCGATCAGATTCCCATGTCTGACAATCACGCCTCGAATACCGAGGGCTGGACTAGTGACAGCCCTCCTTATACGTCGGCAGAGGAGGAAGAGGTTTTATCTTTGTCCGAAGCTCAGCCAGTTCTTGATGTCATGGACTTTATGCCTGACATGGATCTTACTTCGGACGAGGCCGAGGCCTCCCCTCCTTCACAAGACGACAATCAAGTCGAGGGTATATACCAAGCCCTGGGCATCGCACAAATGAATACAGCCCAATGTCTGAACATGACAACCATCGTTCGGGTACGGACGGCTGGACTTCTGATAGTCTGCCGTACACGACCGAAGAGGAAGAAGAGACTCTCGCTCCGGTGCAACCCGCAGCCAATTATCCTGGCGAGTCGGGTCCCTCTTCTTCCTCCCCAAACGATTCACATGCTGGCTATGATATTTCCGATTCCGACAATCACCGTTCGGGTACGGACGGGTGGACCTCTGACAGCCTCCCGTACACGACGGAAGAGGAGGGTGAAAGCTCCTCGGCGCATGCGATGGATCTTGATCCCGATGCGTCGGAACTTTCTTCTTCCTCTCCCAGCGATCCTACTAACATCATTGCAGCGGCCATGGACGTAAACACGGACGAATCCGACAATAACGCCACAAGCACGGATGGCTGGACCAGTGACAGCGCGCCGTACACGTCGGCAGAGGACGAGGCCTCGTCGGACCAGGAAATGACAACTGCCCCTGACGAGACAGAGCCTTCTTCTCCTCCCCACAACGATTCGAACGTGAACACCGGTATCGACGATAGCTGCAACCATCGCTCGGATACGGAGGGCTGGTCCAGTGACAGCCCGCCTTATTCCTCGGAAGACGATGGCCGTGTCGACACACCAATGCTCAATGACCATTCTGCGCTTCAGAACCCCAGTTCCGATCGTTCCTCCTCCTCCGATGGAAACGACCATAGAGACTCCCCACCACCACCCGCCCACGCCGCAGGCATCCCGGCCGCGAGCTCCGCGGAGGACTCGGAGATGAGTGAATCTTCTCGTCTATCCTCTCGCGAAGGCTCCCCGATGATGGATGACCGTGTGCGCGACAACAGCGACGAACTCGACGCGGATCCCTTTGACGTCTGGGCGTTTGTGCGGTGGCTGAACGTTGGCCGCGAGCCGCTTGAAACCCTACGCCGGTTTGTAGAGGTTAACAACAATGTTAATCCAGATGACCAGCCTATGGCAGATGGCGGGCTCCCGTTCGTTCCCCGGTAAGTCGCAACGAGATAAAAGTCTGGCCGTACTAACTTACCAAGCCATCGACAAGAAACAGATGCCGATCGGTAAACCGGCAAAAGAAGAAGAGAAAAGACCACATCTCTCACAAAAAAATTCGAATATCAGAAAAACATAAAATAGGAGTGAGGAAGTTTCTTATTCATTGAAGTCTTTTTTTTTGTCTGGTTTGATTTGTTTTCAGATTCTGCATGATACTTTGCATTTTATTTGACTATTCGCCATTGGGCTTCGTTAGAAAATTTAGAAAAGCACAAAAAAATTCGAAAACTTAGAAGATATAAACGAAACTTCGCTATTCCCCTCATAAGACGTGACCACAAGTGTGCATTCACTGCAGACTCATGAACTCCATTGTTTTTAAGACTCTTGTGACACAAACTCAGCCACGGTAATATCACAGCCGTCAGCTTTGGCCGCCCTGGAACAGTATTATGCGACCGTTTTCTTATTCTGCAAGTGCAATGTGTGTGTTTTTTACCGTACGACGATACAGAAGACGGGAGAGAGAAGAGCTTGAAGTCAACAATGCGAATATCTTTACTGATCAAGCATGAAAGAAAATGGCAGAGCATTGATAAAGAGCAGGGGGAAGGGCTACGGAAACTCCCCGGTGCTGATATAAACACGGAAAAAAGAGACTGGGCATCACCAGCATTGCAAATGAAAAGAAATGAGAAGCAGCAGCATCATACTTTTTGAACAAGTCATCACAGGGAAGAGACCCGGATGGTCCCTGATACTGACTGATAAGGGTGTTTGTTGAAAAGAAAAAAAACGCTAGGCGGCCGGTGTTCGGGAGATAGCCCCTAGGACGGCAGCCTAGGCATCCTTTAGGTTTCTTTGCTGATGAAGTTTACCGCCTGCTGAACAAGATCAAGAAGATGGAGCCTTCATCACGTCTCTGGATGAACTTGGTAGAACACACATGAAGCAAAGCACTGTGTAGGTGACAGAAGAGCCGTCGGTAGGAAGCTACAGTACTCGGAATATACGCAATGCTGCCCGTTCAAGTGGGGCTCCGATCCGACGTGTAAGTGGCGAGAGAGAGCTATGTGCTTGGCGATAAAAATTACGACGTACTGCAGCACACAAACTGTCTGCGAGCGGACTTTTTGCGTGCTCTCATGGCTTAACGTCCCGTACTTGTTCTCCCGTGTCGCCAGCCCTCGTGGCACTGACATCATTCAAGGAAAAGAGCTCTCAATCGGAGCATCGCCAAGGCGCGACTGTCCCGACAGCTCGTCTTCATGACAAATCGAACTACCGATTTGTCATTCCATCATTCCATCATTCTACGAGAGCACGCCTCGTCTCCTTTCCTTATCCCTCCAATCTCTACATAGTATTTCATCTTCTCACCACCACTTTACCATTGCCGTCCTCGTCTTGCCTCCAAAACAACACATCAGCTAGCTTTTTAAAACCACGCTTACAACCCAGCACCGGCCACAGCAACCATGACTGCCAAGATATTCCTGTAGGCTTTGCAACACGTTCCTTTTGTATGTACGCAAGGAAAGGAGACAGCCCACTGACAATCCCTGACAGTACGGGCGTAACGGGCTACATTGGCGGCGACGCCTTTTACGCCCTGTACAAGACGCACCCCGAGTACGACTACACCCTGCTCGTGCGCAGCCAGGCCAAGGCCGACATTGTCACCAAGGCGTACCCGAACGCCAAGAACATCCACCTTCTGTTGGGCGACAACAACAGCGCTGACGTGATCTCGGCTGCGGCCGCTGCTGCTGACGTTGTTGTTCACACGGCCCAATCGGCCGACGACATCCCGTCCACCAAGGCCATTATCGCTGGCGTCGTCAAGGGCCACACCGCCAGCCACCCGGGCGTCTTGGTCCACGTCTCCGGTACGGGCCTCCTGACCTGGTACGACCTTGAGCACAAGCGCTACGGCCAGCCACCGCTGCCGGACCAAACGTACAACGATTACGAAGGCATCGAGAGGCTCATCTCGGGCGTGCCCGACGCCGCGCCCCACCGCGACGTCGAGCTCCTGATCCTGGCTGCTGCGCAAGAGCACGGAGATGTGTTGCGCCCCGCCATCGTGGCGCCGTCCACCATCTACTCTGCTGGTCGCGGCCCGGACAACCAGCGCAGTGTCCAGGTCCCGAACCTGGCCGCGTACCTGCTCCAGAAGGGCTACGCGCCGGTTGCCGAGGGCAGCGGTGAGACCGAGTGGGACAACGTGCACGTCCACGACGTCAGCAACTTGATCGTAGCCTGGTCGAAGCCGGTCTGGACCCCGCCAAGCGTGACGATGCCGGCGACGAGACGCGCGGCGGCCTTTTTGGCCAAAGAGCTTCCACTTCGCAATCGCCGCCACGCACAAGTGGAGCGATGTGGCCCGCTGGCTCGCTTCTGCTGCCGCGGAACAAAAGCTGGTGCCCAATGCCACGGTCAAGTCGGAGCCCATTGACATCCTGACCGCCAAGGACGCGCCCGGCATCCCCGAGGTCAACATTACGTGGGCGGCCAACTCGCACGGCGAGGCGGTGCGTGCGCACAAGCTCCTCGGCTGGACGCCGACGGCCGTGGGCAGCCTGCAGGACGATGTGGCCCGGCTGGTCGCTGACGAGGCCAAGCGCCTGGGTATTTCGCCCAAGTAGACAGATGGCTGCCATGCCAGAGCTGATGGTTTCAAATTCTCTAGCGCACCGAATCGAAACACATTGAAACACATAGGATCCCAAGGGAAAATGCCTTTCTAGCTACTGGTATTTGTAGTGTGCTTTTTCAAGTTCCATGCTTCCATTTCTATGCCACCTCGTCCGCCGAAATGTAGATTGTCAGCTGGACCTCATTGTTCAGCATGGGCTTGAAGCCCAACTCCTTCCACGCCCGCGCCGTGTCGATTTCCAGGACATGCTGGTCTTGTGCGGAGACGGACACACAGTGGGCCGGGATCGGCTGGCCACGCATCGTCACCAGGAAGCTCTCCTTCACCGTGCGTTTGCCTTCAGCCAGCCCGGACACGTACAGACCCAGCACGCCAGGCGTCTTGATCGATGTCTGCAAAGAGACGCGGCCATTGTCGTCACGCTGGCTGTACGTCGTGCTCACGACAGCCGCCGCGCCGGCCATTTTCCCAAGCAGACCGAGGTTGGCCACGTGCAGGATCTTGTTGCTGCCGCCCCTGTCGAAGCTGTGGACCTTGTACACGCTGAAAATCTCGTACTGGTAGACGTCGAGCGCCAGTGTGAGCAGTGCATCGGCGCGCACAGGCGTGCCCGTGACCTTGCCCGAGGTGTGCGCGCGGGCTACATAGAGGGAGTCTGAACTGCCGCTGTCGGCATACACACCTGGCACGCGCGCGAGGGGCACCACCTCGTGCACGCGGCGGTCCGACACATTGAACACAGCCAGAATGCCCGTGCCGGCGGAGTTGCCGTGGTAGCTGCCGACCTTGAGAAGCACATTGTCGTGGAAGCCGACGTACTGATCCAGCGAGCGGCCCACGACGCTCGGCCGGAAAATGACCGTCTTGCCGTACACGCTCGTGCCTGTCATCTGGTGGATCAGGCCCAGATCGTGCTGGCCGGGCGTATCCGTGATGTAGATGGGACCGCTGCTGACACAGCGCGCGGCAGCGTGGAACGTCGAGTAGCCGTGCACCGTCTGGAACATGTCCCAGTCGGGCAACACGTTGAGGTGCTGCGTGAACAGACTGTTGTGGGCATTGGTCCACACATGCCACGGATGCGACGCCGGGACATCGGGGAAGAAATCGTCCGAGTTGCGCACGAGCACGGGCGGGCGGTTCTGCGGGAGCTGCGAGTAGAAGAGAATGTTGGGCGTCTGTGACATGCAGCTGATGGCACGGCTCCAAAGTGGCGCAGCGTGGCCACCGTCCAAGCGTCCTGGTACGTCGATGTCAAGGCGCGCCGGGCGGCTGCCGACGTCCACGTGTCCATCATAAACTGCGCGTCCGTCTTGACGCCGTCGACGCCGCAATCCTCCAGGAAAGCATAAAAGTCGTTGTAGAAGCGCCGCACATCGGGCTCGTCCACGACGGTCATGGGCCCGGCCATGGGCAAGTTGCGCCGCTTGGGGTGTGCACGAGCCACAACACGCGTTGCGTACGTCTTGGCCAGCTCGCCACCGGCGTCGGCGGGCGTCAACCCACCCCAGTAGCCCAGCAGGGCGTGCCAGACGGCGACGTGCTCGATGGTTGGATGCTCTGTTCTCACGCGCTTGATTGCATGCTTGAGGCCCTTGGGAAACTGCTGCGGGTCAGCGTCGAAGCGTGTCCATGTGTACTGGAACTGGCCGCCCGGGTGCGTGCGGTCAATGGACTGCCAGTTGTCATCGATGATCAGATTCGCAATGCGGATGCCGTGGTCGGCAAGGGCGTCGACAGCGGCGACGATCTTGTCTTCGGACAGATTCTGGCCGAGCGCGTTCCATGTGCAGAAACCAAGGCCGTCGTACCAGTTTTCAAGCCACGCCGGCTTGACCTCGTCGGCGAGCTTCTTGATTTCGTCCGCATCTTTCTGTTGGTCCGTTTTGATACCGTCGTCGGGGGCCGCCGTCGTCATTTGATGGATCAATGACCGAGCATGGTACATGACGGCCGCATTGGCGCGCTCAAAGCTGTCACCAGCGGCCACAAGCACTGTCGCCGTCTCGGTCTTGAGGCTATCGCTGCGAACGTTGAGCAGAAGCTGGCTCTGATCGGCTTCCCCTCCCTGGAAGACGCCCTGAACATGGTCAACGCCGCTGACGGCCAAGAATACCAGATGGCGTCCGTCTGCCTCACTGAGAAACGAGCAAAGCACGCCATCGAGTTCGCGATCGATCGCCTGCCGGCCGTGCCGAGGTGCCAGCCAAGGTGCCCACAGCCGCACAAGCGAGAACCAACGCAAAAACTTGCCATGCCAGGGCGTGCCGATGGAAACAGTCGTATACTTGGATTCATCCTTGTCGTCGTCGGTGGCGGCATCCACAGGGACGCTCAATGCCCACAACTGCGTGCCGGGAGCCTGGCTGCGCGGTGATGTCACGCGGAAAGCCGAATTGAGGTCGCCAATCAGGTCTTTGAGGTCGGTGGAGGAGGCTGATTCCACATCGCTCGTCACTGCCTTGGGCGGCAAATTCGGGATGTCGCCGTCTCCAGGAGCTGCTGTCTCCGTCGCTTGCTGACGCACAATGATGGTGCCATCGCCAACCTGCTGCTCGTCGCCGACCCAGCGCCAGGCCGACGTATTGTCGTCGCTGCTGGTCTGCCGGAATCGAACCGTAAAATGCAGCGGTCCGTCGTTCAATTTCGTAACCACGGCGCGGTAGTAGTGCCTCACCACGGCAGGCTCGTCCTTGCTCTCATGTTGAAGGGCCCAGAAGATGGGAGAGGCACCGTCCGTCTCGTTGCTGTCGTCCTGGCCTCTCTCGTTGACCAGACGAAATTCTACCGCCGTCCGTTCCGAGCCATCCTCGCCTTCAACACCCGCAGCCCTCTCGGTCGGCCAGTGCCAGAGATTGACCGCAAAGGGAGACGTTTCCTTGTTGCCCTTCTGCTCCACAACAGCATAAAACGTCACATCGCTGACACCAGCCAGAGTCGTGACCTGGCCAAGAGGCGGATACGTAGCAATGGAGACGGCGGAGCCCATGGTCGCTGCCGTCGCTGATACCGGCCCGCGTGGCTTTGTTATCCATGGCCGTTTCTTGGGCAGGAAGGCTTCAAACTCTTCCACGAAGCTGTACTCGCTGTCGTCGGCCATGCTTTGGCGAGGCTATGATGCGATGCTGCGATGAGAGAAAGTAAATAAACCGATTGGAGCTGTGTCGAGCTCAATTGACGGGCGTGGCAGGGACAACGTTCAGACAAGACTAGTGAGCTCAGTTCCTTGTCGAAAGCTCCCAATGGTCAGCGATGATGTCAACGTGTTGATCGTGTCAATCATAGGAGATGGGGATAGTCGAGCCTCTTATACCTTTTGTTTTGTTTTCCTAGATTGGATTTTGTTCTTCTCCTTTGCCCAATCGTATTTCCCTCATGTCGGATTACGGTCAGTTGTGCCCGATTCCCTAGCACATGACCGCTGTTTCTGCATTGTCGTTCGCCAGCCAGCTGTCACAAGGTGAGGCATACATATGCATTGGCTCCAAACATGAGCGCTTGTCGGCGCGATTGTGCAGAGGAGGGGATACAAGCTCCGGCGTCGCGGGGGAGCAAGCTGTATTAGCGCTGTGACTACCTGGTCTTACGGTGGAGAGCTGGATGTACGTACTTTGTGGTAGGTGGATTGCTTTAGTGGGACTTCTGTGCCTGTCACATGACATATCACATGTATCTTCTGGCCCAATGGGCATCGAGGTAATTTTGCTCGGTCGTTCCCGGGCTGCGCCTTCCGTGCTTTGCCAATTCTCCACACGCCACTCGCCCATAGCGCAGTGTGCTCTGGCCTGACGTGTGAGGCACCCAAAAATTGCTCATTAGCTCCTTCCCACGCTGAGCCGAAAAACCCAAGACGAGCGAAAAAGTGCATCGACAGACTTTCCTGTGCGCCTTCCCACCCAATCCGCTTTCCGCCTCCCTCCGCACCTTCCCTCCGCTCACGGCACAAAAGGCATCGCATCGACGACCACCTCGCTGTGATCCAATTTACCGCCCACCACCCTTCCTCCCCCGACTTTCCCAGACAACTCGCCCCCATGGCATCCAGACGGTTGGCTCTGAACCTCCGCCAGGGCCTCAAGGCTCCCCGGGCCGGCCTCTCGCTGCCTCCGCTGCGCCGCGGCCTCGCAACCCCGGTGGCCTCACCTGCCCTGAAGACGCAGTCGACGACCCTGAAGAACGGCCTGACGGTACGCTTGGACAACAACGGACGACGACGAAGGGCCAATGGGCAATTGGCAATCCGATAGGAACATGACTGACGAGACAATGATATATATAGGTCGCCACCCACTACTCTCCGTACGCTTCGACGTCCACGGTGGGCGTGTGGATCGATGCCGGCTCGCGGGCCGAGACTGAGGAGACGAACGGCACTGCGCACTTCCTGGAGCACCTGGCATTCAAGGTGGGTTGGGTTGACACGACCGCCGCAATGGCATCGATACCGAGATCCCGACGAGCACGTAATTGACATTTCGTTTGATAGGGCACCGCCAAGCGGTCGCAGCACCAGCTGGAGCTGGAGATTGAGAACCTGGGCGCGCACCTGAACGCGTACACTTCGGTAAGACGGGACAATCCACTTCAAACGCTCGCCCATGTGCATCCTTTTAACAAAACCACCAGCGCGAGAACACGGTCTACTTTGCCAAGTCCCTGAACGACGACGTCCCCCAGTGCGTCGACATCCTTGCCGACATCCTGCAGAACTCGAAGCTCGAGGAGTCCGCTATTGAGCGCGAGCGCGATGTCATCCTTCGCGAGTCTGAGGAGGTTGAGAAGCAGCTCGAGGAGGTCGTCTTCGACCACCTGCACGCGACCGCCTTCCAGCAGCAGCCCCTCGGCCGCACCATCCTCGGTCCCCGCAAGAACATCCAGGAGATCACCCGCACCGAGCTCACCAACTACATCAAGACCAACTACACCGCCGACCGCATGGTCCTTGTCGGTGCTGGTGGCATCCCCACGAGCAGCTCGTCGAGCTGGCCGAGAAGAACTTCACCAACCTGCCCGCCTCGTCGCCCCAGACCGGCGCGTACCTGCAGTCCAAGAAGCGCTCCGACTTCATCGGCTCCGATGTCCGCATCCGTGACGACACCATCCCCACCGCCAACATCGCCATCGCCGTTGAGGGTGTCAGCTGGAACGACGACGACTACTTCACCGCCCTGGTCACACAGGCCATTGTGGGCAACTACGACAAGGCCCTTGGCAACGCCCCCCACCAGGGCAGCAAGCTGAGCGGTCTCGTCCACAAGCACGACCTGGCCAACAGCTTCATGAGCTTCTCGACCAGCTACAGCGACACCGGTCTGTGGGGCATCTACCTCGTCTCGGACCAGCTGACCCGCATTGACGACCTCGTCCACTTTGCTCTGCGCGAGTGGTCGCGCCTGTCCATCAACGTCACCCAGGCCGAGGTTGAGCGCGCCAAGGCCCAGCTCAAAGGCTTCCATCCTGCTGTCCCTGGACGGCACCACCGCCGTTGCCGAGGACATTGGCCGCCAGATCATCACCACCGGCAGCCGCTTGAGCCCCGGCGAGATTGAGCGCGTCATCGACGCCATCACCGAGAAGGACGTCATGGACTTTGCCAACCGGAAATTGTGGGATCAGGACATTGCCATCAGCGCTGTCGGCAGCGTTGAGGATCTGTTCGACTACGCCCGTATTCGTGCTGACATGAGCCGGAACTTCTAAGCCGGTCGTGAAGGGAATGGGGGGGGAGAAGAATGAAAATAAATGAAGGGTGTGCGCTTGTGTTTTCTAAACATCTGACATGGCGAGAAATCGAGACCAAAAAAATATCAGCTGCTACATATTTCCTTGTTCTCTTCTCTTTTGTATATGTGCTAATAGGCGGCGGCGGGCTCCATTCTGGGCGCGGTTAGAATTTTATATGTTGAAGTTGACCGGCGGAGAGAGGCTTTCGTCGGGGCGAGGGTGAGCTGGCTTATTTTCCTTGATAGTTTTCAAGTTGTACTATATTCAAGTTGCGGAATATGAGCAAGGTGACCGGAGAAAAGGAAAACAGAGTGAATAAAAAGGAAGGGAGCGGTGAATGAAGAATCAGACCCAAGCAAGACGAGAGACGGACAAGAACAGAAGAGGGCCAGCCAAAATAGGCGACAGCAGAAAAAAGGAGGCGACTGAAACGGGCAGATGAAAAGAACGAGGACGATGTACGAAGTACTGTGTAGTGTAAGCCGGGCAAAGCTGAAAAAATGTGAAGCCAAAGAGGAAGTTGGTTTTGCAGCGAGACGATGCAACGGAATGAGATGACACACCACACAAACTCCGACATAGGAGGGAAAGAAACCCGGCGTCAAAGCAAAGGGCAGTAGCGAACCGCACGATCGGCTAAAAATGGTGCGATGCCTGTGGCCTCAAGTTCTACTACTGCAATCCGGTAAATTGCCTGTCTTCTACGGCGTATTGCGCTGTATTGTTCGATAAAAACGCAGTGTGCATTGTCGGAGTTGTATCTTATGTATGGGGCAGGTGCAACGGGCGCATGCGTACGCGTACAATTTTAACGGAAGGCGCGGGGCAGAGAGCTGGAAGTTGCTTCGCACGGGAGTCGACACTGCAGCAATCCAGGGAAGGAAGGATCGTGGGTACCTCTGCGACTTATGCCGTCTCAATTAGGCAAGCGCGGGCGGTGAAGGGCGACGTGCCAAGGCGGTGGGGCCCAGCAGAAAAAAGTGATGGCAGAAAACGGGTTTGGGCCCAAAAAAAAAAAAAAAAAAAAGAGCGACCTCAGCAAAACAGATTGGCTGCCGCTAAAACGGCTTCACTTTTGTTTTGCAGCCTCTGCACGACGACCCTGCTCGACAACCTCTCCTGGAATTCACCCAGCCGCGGCACGCACGACGCACGACTCACGACAAGAGCTGCCATACGGTTGAGGGGAAGGAGACGACAGATATTCCCCCGAGATCGAAGCAAAACAAAACAACAAGAATATACCCCCCTAGAAAACAACACAACCACACATACACACACAATGGATATCCACCGGTGTCGATTTGTGCCTTTCCAGGCATCGGCCATCAACGCTGTGGCCTTCTCGCACCCTCACCTTCCCGCCGACAACAAGTACAGTCGCGGTGCACCCGCCCGGATGGCCATTGGCCGCGCAAATGGCGACATTGAGATCTGGAACCCGATGCAGGGCAGCTGGTTGCAGGAGATGACGATCCCGGGCGGCCACGATCGCAGCGTTGAGGAATTGACATGGGTGGTGGGCGACGACGAGGAGCTGGACGACGGCACATCCAACGGTAACTCGAAATCCCGCTCTGTCATGAGCCACGGCCAGCTGCGTCTCTTCAGCATCGGCTACACAAACACCATCACGGAGTGGGATCTGGAAAAGGGCTGCGCCAAGCGGCACGCTAGCGGCCAGCACGGCGCCCTCTGGTGTCTGGCGACACAGCCAAAGGCAGCGCCTTCTTCCAAGTCCCAGGCGACCTCACAGGCTTCGACACAGCGTCTTGTCGGCGGCACCATCGACGGCTGTCTGGCACTCTACTCGACCGACGACGACGAGCTGCGCTTCCTGCGCTTGTGCCGCATGCCCAAGAAGAGCGTCAAGGTGGTCAGCATTGCCTTCCAGACACGCCAGTTGGCTGTGGCCGGCTGCTCCGACGGCACCATCCGCGTCTTTGATATCCGCAACGGCGCTATGCTGCACGCCATGACCATGGGCCGCGACCTGCTGGCCGAGCGTGCGGCTACACACGGCGCCAAGAACATTATTGTCTGGTCGGTGCGCTGCTTGCCGAATGGCGACATTGTCTCGGGCGACTCGACGGGCCAGATTTGCATCTGGGACGGTGCCACCTACACACAGGCCCAGCGTATCCAAAGCCATACGCAGGATGTGCTGAGCTTGGCTACGAGTGCCGACGGTAGCTCCATAATCAGCGGCGGCATGGACCGTCGCGTCGTGCTCTACCGCGAGATGGCTGGCCAAGCATCGTCGCGCTGGACAAAGGTGTGGCACCGCCGCTACCATCAGCACGATGTCAAGGCGCTGGCCGCTTTTGAGGCCAAGGGCGTGAGCGTCGTGGTGGCTGGTGGCCCCGACGCTGCACCCGTCGTTCTTCCCCTGGAGAAGTCGGGCACCGAGAACCACCGCACGCTGTCGCACCTGCCTCAGGCTGTGCCCGTGGCCAGCGCACCCGATGCCCGCCTCGTCATTTGCTGGTGGGAGCGCCGTATCGATGTGTGGGCCTTTGACACGCCTCTCGACCAGGTCTTGGGTGAGGGTGCGTCGCCCGAGGCTGGCCCCGATGCCGAGGCGTTCGAGCGCAACCGGCGTCTCGTCGGCCGGATTCTGATCAAGGGCGATGCCAACATTACGGCAGCAGCGATCAGCGCTGACGGCTCGCTTGTCGTGGCGGCCACCACCAACGAGATCAAGGCTTTCCAGCTGCGCAAGGAGCCGGCCGGCGGCTTTGCTATCTCCAAGGTGACTGTGCCCGCTTCGGTTGCCAACAAGGGCGCGTCTGGCGTTGCCATTGCGCCCAACGGCCGCTGGGTGTCCCTGTCCAACGGTGTGGACAACCATGTTACGGTGATCGAGGCTGCGTCTTCCGACGACGGTTCCGACAAGATTGCCTTCCGTCCCAAGGCCGCCCGTCTGGCACGTCTGCGGCGGTCGATTCCCCGGCACGAGCTCTTCAGTGGCCTGGGTCGCTACGATAGACGTATCACTCGTCTTGCTTTCTCACCTGACAGCAAGTTGCTCGCGGCGGCTGACCTGGCAGGCTACATCGACACATGGATCCTGCGGGGACCGGATGGAATTACGGACGAGGTCAGTGGCACCGACGAGGCCGGCGAAGGTGGCGAGGACGGAGAGATGCCCGGTGTGGACGAGGCGGACTCGGACGACTCTTCCGAAGAGGACGCTTCCGACGCTGAGGATGGCACCAACGGTGTCGTCGCCAGCGCCAACAAGTGGATCCGCAACCCCCGCGCCAAGCAGGTGCCCAAGCTGTCCGGTGCTCCTGTCGTTCTTTCCTTCTCGGCCGATGTGCCCGGCGCGCCCGCCGTGGCCGGCGAGCCTGTCTCTTCTTCTACGGTGGCCCGCGACTACGTCCTGTTGGCTGTCACGGCCACGTCTCGTCTTTTTGCCTTCAACCCGCTCCGTGCTCGCCTTGTGCCCTGGCTGCGCCGCCTGAGCCCAGCCAACCTGCCGGTCGAGTACCGGAACATCCGCGACATCGCCAAGGGTGTCCTGTGGCAGGGCCCCCGTGTCTGGATCTACGGCACATCGTTCCTGTTCATGGTCGACACCTCCGTCGAGCCGACCCAGCAGCAGAACCCTGCACAGCCTACAGACAAATCCGCCACCGCCGTAGCAACAACGTCCACGTCCACGACCGATCCCGCCAAGCGGAAGCGGAAGCGGGGCGACGACTCGGGTGCCGGTGGCCGTATGCAGCGCACGGGACTGGGCCCGCAGCGAGTGCAAATGGCTGTCGGTGGCGAGTGGGTCGATGTTGCCATGGAAGACGCCGAGGACAAGAGCGCCCGCTCCGGCGACGACGATGAGGAGGAGGAGTCAGACGAAGAAGAAGAGGAGGCCGAGAACCAGAAGCTTTTGCTGGACCAGCAGGCACACCAGCAGGCACACAACCACTCCAAGAAGTCGCCAAAAAAGACACGAAAGCAGCAAAAGGAAGACGACAGCGCCGATGCCAATGCCGATGCCGATGCCGATAAGCAACTACAGAAGCACCTGCGCTCGCCGCAGCCCCAGCAGCCGCGGTGGTGGCATACGTTCAAGTACCGCCCAATTCTGGGTGTGGTTCCGCTTTCGGCGACGTCTTCGTCCTCGACTTCGTCAGCCTACCCGTCACTTGAGGTGGCCCTTATTGAGCGGCCTGGCTGGGACATTGACCTGCCGTTGCGCTACGATCAGTAGAACGATTAGGACGTGAAAACAATTGAACGAGGGGGGCGTCGTCGAGCGGGTGGAAAGATTGACCATGTACATTGGGAGTATTGTGTGGTAGGGGAGAGAGAGAGAAGAGCTGGACTATGCATCAAGAAAGTCTTTTTTGCGTCATTTTTTTGTCGTCTTGTTTTTGTTTTGTATTTGTGTATTACCACAGCAGTTATCACAGAGGCGTTTTGTTTGGAACAAAAATCAAAAGCATCGTATAAGAAGATTTAGGGGGAAAGAAACAGAAGGCAGTAATCACGTATGTTATTCTGATACTCAAAATGATGGTACTGACGAGCCTGTCATCGTAGCCACGTCCCACGTCGCTGTAGGCACACCGCGTCCTTGGTCTACGACGATATCAAAATGTTTAGACATCGTGGACGTCGACGTGGACAGGGCAAGACGACGTTGGTCTGCACTCGTACATAAAGTGACTTCGCACCCTATTTGAAGCCCCCATGGCCACATGAACGAATAATATGCAGTGGGGTGCAGCCTCTTTGCGCTAGAAACAAGCCAAGACGAAGATTCCAGTACAAAAAAAAGCCAAGAAAGGCTGACGAGGCCTGGTCTGTCGTGGCCGTCTTTAGAGAGCAAAGTACGACGTAGTTGCTCACAGTAGTGTTGGCTCGGCGTAATGCATCGTGAAAGACTGTGAGGCACCTTGTCAAGGTCGATGCTTTCCGGTGCGTCTCCATCCAAAGACGTATCATGATAGACTACTGTCCATGGAGACAATCATGGGAATGACTGCTGCGAGCCTTTCGGCCTTGCATATTCTGCTGCCCATATCCGATGGATTGTGTGTATCCTCTTTTACGGGGATAGGGTTTTTTTTGACCTATCTCTTTACGTTCTTGCGGTTTGTCCGTTGGGTTAGTAAAAAAAGATATATAAAATGAGCACATGATTTTTCATTATGATTCTATAAGACAAAGTATATCAATCAGAACCAATGAAGTTTTTTTTTACAGTATACATAGCAAAGCAATACAAAAAAAAACCTTGTTGATCTCTTGCGGTTTTCTTTTAAAACTCACGAAAAAAGCCGACACCGTTGCCATCATGTGATATGCAAAGGGCTACACCGCCGCGCGCCTATCTGAGCACATTTACAATCCACATAGCCCAACACGCATGCTCTCGCGGTTTAGCAGACTTCAAGCACGTCTTTGGAAGAGTCCTTATTCGTCTTTCTTCTACTGCTAGGGCTTCCCGTAGCCTTTAAATCGTCTTGTGTCCATAAGCAGCATTCGTCATACCGACATTCCGGGTTTTTTTAATGGCTCTTCAAGGGCCCTTTATTTTGTGCGCTTGTCTGGTATGTGTGCCCATCTGTTCTCTTCCAGTGCAAACATAAGATACCACTGTACGCATATATCGCCATACGTGTAGTAGGCCCGCAATTCTGACACTCGCACTTTGCCGTTCGGGTCGATGTTGACCTGGAGGCAACAACCAAATCTCGATGAAGATGAGGGGGGCGACAGCAACTAGCTCCAGCTGGCTTCAAGTCTTGCTTTCTTCCCGTCTTACCGCTAAAGTAGATAAAGTTTGATACGTACTCAGACATACGTAGGCAGACCGTACTGTATGTTCAAGGTAGTTTTGTGTTTGATGTCGTATGCCCGAATTACCTTGGTATCGTGGGATTTATTTTAATTTTGGATATGAGGACCAGCAACTGTGTGGACTCATTGTCTGGCCTTGGCGGCTTTCACGATATCCCTGTCGTCTTGACTTTGGCCCCTTTCGTATCTGTTTCTTCTTTGTTCCACCACACACTGATCTTTACTTCCCTTGTGAGTCTCTCCCCAACAGCTTCGTAAGATGGCATCGTGGCCTACAGAGCACTTCCTTGCTGAGACATAATCTCCCGAAGGCGCGTTCGGCCGATTGTAAGTACTAAAGCTGCAAAATTGGAAGGGCCAGTCTTTAGGCAGATGCATTTGCTTCTGACTAGCTCGATTTTATCTTTTTCTTTTTCCTTCGAGCGCCCCATGCTTTGACCCTGCTTGCCGTGTTCCGAACCTCCTCAGCCTCTTGCCTGGTTCTCGCCTCAAACAAACTCAGACGACACGGACGAGCCCTAAGGGTACGACGGTGGGGAAACAAAAAAAAAAAACAAGACCGAGCTACCGGAGACAGAAAAGCCTCTCGTGTTGTACGGGTCTGCGGTTTTCACTTCCCTATTTTGATGCGTTGTCCGCATATGCACACAAACCCTGTCCTTGTCAGGCCTCGTCAACACGAACATTGAAAAAGAGATCCAGGAAACAGGTTCGTCGGCCATTATTTGGACGGTTTTTCCGTTTGGAGATATGCCTTTTGCATATGCGTAGTCGGACAGAATCAATCACTTGAACAAAAAAAAGCGACCTTGAGACGGCAAACTTTCTCGTTCGTAGGCATGTGAACGCATCTGTACGTCTTTATGCAAAACCGAGACGAGAGGATGATGGGACAGAGAATAAGCTATACGGAGTATTTAGAAAGGAGTACGACAAAGCCCCAAGCGCCAATATAGCATTGATCACGGAGGAAAAAAATGCCCGAAGAATGGGCTGTTGAGATTAAATAATAAAATATAGCGATAAAACCAACGTGAGTAAGTCAATAGCCCACGACTAACAGACGGAATATATAACAACTGTATCGTCACCTGGCTGGCCAATCATGCAGAACCACTCCAGGGCAGCATCTCGTCAAGGGCTTACGTATGCTCCCTTGACCCCCCCTCCCATTGTGCGTTCTACTCTTTTCTCTCAGTTCTCTCAATCGTTTCCTTGTTTGACGACTTCGTGCGAAGTGTTCTTAACAGTCCCACCTCTCTGACTAAGTGACAACACGGGATCAAATAAGGTTCTGGGCCGGTCTATTCTCTCATTCTCTCCTCTTCTTCTTACGATGCACGCCAGAATAGATGGGCCAGATGCATTGAAAGGCGAGGAAAGAGAAATCGAGTCAGAGTCTACACGCGAGCACAGATGATATTACAAAGAGCTGCACGTGCCACTTTTCCATAAAAAATTGACAGTCCTGTGTACATGTACATGTACAGATACGCTTCTTTCTTCTCCTATCTATCACTCCCTTCCTGATATGCGTCGTCAAAGACAATAAACGAAAAGCGGAAGGTGCACACGATCGCCAAGCCACGAATCTTCACCACAGAGGACACCAGACGAGGCCGCGTCCTCTTCCACCCCAAGTCCCCCCCTAAGTGACGAGGTGCAGGGTAACAGATGAAAGGAGGTTTGGACCTCCGGTTTGGGGCGTTCCCGCCTCTAGGTGCTTGCCAATGAAGATCCGTAAGCCAGCCTGCTTGGTAAAAAAGCAAAAAAATTGAGGGACATAAGAGCCTATCGGGTAATTGGCGGGCAAACATGCAAACAACTAGGGCGTTGTCCTTGTTGTATTAGAAAGGGGTTTGTTGGTGGGCTTGCGTGGCCCTTTGATTTTCCTAATTTAATTTTGTAAAGAAATAAATCGAAAAACGGGCACTCCTCCTGTTTCTTCCCTCCACATATCAATAGGCTTTTAGCAGCCAAGACAGCCTGGATCTGATCTTGCTCTGGTCTTGCTCTGGGCTCTTTGGGCTTTCAATGTTTTTTTTTTCCCGAAAAGACTTGCCATCCTTGTCTACCCGCACTCTCACAGTAACTCTTTCCCTCCTGTTCCGCGACCCGTGGTGACATCAAACACAGTCTTACGTATGCATGGAGGTTACAGAGATCTGGGCTTGCAACGGGAGATACCATGCCGTTTCCCATGTCTCCCTTGGGCGCTCTTACACGGTACTTTGAGAATCCGAGTATTGGGTAAGGTGAGCAGTGGTTAGGTTCCCGAGTTCTATGGATTTGTGTTAGGTATCCTTGTGTTGAGGCTGACCAATGGACGAATCTTAAATCAATCGCAGCCTGGCCATCGTTTTATTTTGAACTTTTGCCCAAATCACTTCTCCGTCCTTTCTGTTTGATAATCTCCATGTTCTCGCCACGGCCGACGCCCCGAGCAAGTTGGTGCTGACAGCCGTGGATGACAGCCTGACCCACGGACGCTGTCATTTTGCGCAGCTGAAATTCTTCGCAAGGTACAATAAATGGGATGGAACTCAGTCTCAGCCTGCTATGACGGCATCCAGACGAGGCAGGCGTAGAAACGTTGACTTTCGACTGTGCAAATCAGGCAACGTGGGCACTGCAACCCCCGTTTTCTTTTCCCTTCCTATTCTTCTGGTCTCGGCCCTCAATACAGGTCAATCGAAATCGGCCTTGGCGAACGCGGGATGTAACAATCCCTTTTGATGCAATATCGGCGCGTGAGGAGGCTGAGCGACTGGAGTGATTGCCGTGAATGCGTTTTGCCTTTTGGCTGAAATCGCATGCGGCCAAAGAACAGAGGCCGAAGGCGGCAGCACAACGGCATACTCCGCTCCAGCAAGCATGCCCCCACCCAACACTATTCGATGATACTGCACGACGATAGTGTGTCATTTTGAACCCCCCCTTCAAGAAAAACCCCAGCGAGTCAGCATATTCTTTGAACTCTGGACAACAAGGCAAGCCTGATCGATCAGACTCTATTCCATTGTGTCATTTGAAAACCGGGACGTCAGCAGTGGCAGGTGGAGCTTCGGCTGAGAGTATGAAGCTCCTTTACCCTTATTTGGCTGCAGGACAGCCTCTTTCTGTCTTGTTTTCAAGCTCTTTTGATTGTCGCTGAACCTGGCCGCGAGTATCTGCAAAACAGCCGCTGCCTATGGGCGGCCGCACACCAAGATCAAATTGCACCAATTGATACAGCAGTATCGAAATATCCATGTTACAACACTAGAATCTAGATCAGAAGAAAAAGACACGAGGCCAAGAAGTGGCGGGTTGATGACGGGATGATGACGGGATCTATGAACCAAAAGCAATTTATTTTGTTGATCCGAGAGGCAGGTGTAGGCCAAGAAGAAGGTATGAAAGACATGCTTCATCTACGGGAGCATCTCACACTAACCAAAAAGCTGCCACGGCCTGCTGTAATACTTCATAATTGGCCGAAAATGGTGAGTAGTGACTGTGCGAAGTGTTTGGTGCTCGCTGTCTGATCTGCCTCATGCTGCGCATCTACGCTGTTCATGTCGAGGGAGAGACGCTCTTTCAACCACAGCCTCTAGAGAGTGGACCCGCAATTTGCCTTGCCATGGGGAAGTAGACTCTCATCAGCCAGTCAGATGTCATGGAAAGGGCCAGGGGCTGTGAGGAAGGAAATCGATCAAGAAGAGACTTCAACAAGAGACAGAGCCAGGAGGGCAGAGGGAACGAGTGAACAGAAGATCAGAGACAAAAAAGAGGGGACCACAGGAAAAAAGCATGCGCCAGCTACGCCTCGTCATCGCCTCCCCACCAGCCCCTGCTAGCGCACGGAAGGCGTCTGGCACAAGGCTAGGCCGGAACCTGTGAAGCGTCCACCGTCGTCCGCCGTCCGGTGTGTGTATCTTACATGCACATGTACAAGAGATATAACAACAGCACTCGGTGCCTGACGACCTAGGCTGGCAGACGGCCGTCATAGCCCTTTCGCGACTGCCTGAATGTGGGACGTGCTGTACTGAGTACGACGTAAGGTAGAAGATGACAAGAGGGCAGGCACGGGCGCGCGTGCGCCTTCTCAACCTTCCTTCCCTGACTGACGCTGCCCGTAGACGGTCTTGGCATTGTGGGATAAAAGGGGGGAGGGGAGGCAAGAGTGGTAAGAGGCGGGGCGAAAGGTCAGGAAATCAGGAAAGAGCGTCCTACAGGCACAAGAGCAACTATTTTGGGTGCAGAATTGGCGATACAATAAAGCATCTCTCACAAGACACAAGAAATGTCCGCCGGTGAACTGCACCAACGCCGCGCTATGCACCTCAGTGCCGGAGCGATGCCCGTAAGCAGTAAAAAAGGAGACAGAAAAGCGGCGATGGTCGCACGAGTACGTGTCGAGTCCCATGTCAGATCGACTAACCTGCAGAGCAGTACTTTGTACAGTATTACAGGCAAGTCGGCACTGTGTATATGAATGTGGTACTTTTCCCGTGAGGATAAATAGCGGACCGCGTAGGTACCCTTCTGTGGCGAGAAAAATGCACGTTGTGTCCGTTGTCGTCTGCTGTATCCTGGCGGTCCTGACAAGCCCAAGCCTGCAAAAGCGTGCCAAGCCTTTCAACCATTGGCCAGCCGCCCTAAAAGAGACGCGCGTTCACTGCCCCTTCTTTCCCCTTCTTTGCGGCTGCACCCACGCCCCCTCGCTCTCTTTCTCCTTTTTGCTCTGTTGGACTTTTTGTCCTGGTGCCTGGTCGCTGATTGCCCTCTTGTACGTCGTACGGATGGCAATGAAATTTAACGCGCAATACGATAAATAAGGCGGTTGAAACAGGAGTGACAATCGGCTTTGTCTTGTGGCCTTGAGGAAGAGGGATGGGAGCTCTGTAAGATGCATATCGAAACAGAGTAAGACATCTGACAAGTACATGTACTATGTAGAGAGCAGGAAGATGCACCGACTGAGGCAGCCTTCTCAAAGTACTATTTCGCAGCAGACGGGGACATAAGGTACTTGCTGCAAGAGCGGAGACGCGATTCCGTTTGCCAGTCGCATTTTCCCTAGCCAGCGACAAGCCCTGCAAGATCTTTCGACAGTACTCCGTACTCTCCAGTGCCTCAATCGCTCCAGGCTCGAACAAAGTAACAAAGTGACAAAGGAATATTGACGGTATGAAAAGACGATAAATGGGGATTCCGCTAGAAATACCCAATTATAATAGCGAATATTGGCGAATCACAAGACCCTTTCTGACAATAATCCTCCGTCGTACTCGTAGTATGGCGTAGCGCAACAGGAGAGACAAGGGAAGCCACGCAAGCCTGTTCGTCGCTCTTTCCCTGGAGAGGCGCATACGTACGCTTGTTCGCCCATCGGCCGCTTCCACCACACACCCCCCTTCCCCCCCATCCATCTTATTCCCCAGCTCGTGGCTGCTCTTTTCGGTTGCCGCCTACGCATACGGAAGGCAGCAGACAAAAAACTGCCCCTGCTAAAGGTGCAAAGACTGACGACAGCGCCCAGCGCCCAGAGCCCGTTTTACGCTTCTGACGCTTCTGACGCTTCTTTTCGCTCTACCCGTTTCTCGGTCTCTCCTTCCTCTCTCCATCTCGATATCCTCTTTCGTCTTCCTTCCGCTTCGTTGCGCCCAGAGACGACTTGTCCTCGAGTCCCAAGTGACGAACTCTTTTTCCCTTTGCACCTCAGCCCGCTTTTCCCGTTTTCTTTTTTTCCATATTCTGTCTCTTCTTTTCTTCATCTGGTGCCTCGCACCTCTTTATTCGACGCCACGCCCCCTGTCCAACATCTACAGACGTCTCGTTCTCGACTCTCGTTCTCGACTCTCGACTCTCGACTCCCAGCTCTCTCGTCTTTTCCGTCTTTCTTCCTTTTTATTTTATCGTTTCACGTCCTCTTACCCACATCCTTACCGGACTCATCTCGACCTGGCTCGATCATTCCCGCGGCACGACGGCGTGGAGGAGGAACGACGACAGCCTGCGACCTGCAAATCGCCGGACGAACACGACATTGACGGCCACGGGGCAACAACCGAATCTCGAGCCACAGACCGCCATTGAGGCAGACGACATAGACACGCAACGACCACCTCGATCTCGGCATTCAACTGTCATCCCGTTTCCGTTCTTCACGGTGTCCACTCGTTCTGGAATTGCTGCTTCTTGCTGCCGTTTCGGCCTCTGTGGAAGGCATAGCGAAGCAGTCCCTTTCTCAATTTCAGCAAAGAACGAGACGAATGCATTGCGGGCATACAAGATACAGCATACGGCATACAGCATACAGCATACACGCCGCATATACAGTATACAGGCCAAACGACATTGTTGAACACTACAGTGTCCACGAGACAACCGCCACCTCTCATATCTGAGCGACGAGCCAACTCGGCCACGGATCACGGAATCACGCATCCTTGCGCTACTCATCGTCTCGATTGATTGACCGCGATAGACGACCGAAACGAACACTTGCTCAGCATTTCACCTTGCTTTGCGCAACGCATTGTCCAGACATCCACACATACGCCCTTCAAGCCGACTGTCGTCCGTTGTTATCTCACACTTTCGGTCTTTTCCAGAGAGAGAGACGCGCGTAGTCTGCCTTTGGCCGGCTTCTCTCATCCCCCTCTCCCTCTACCTTTTTTTCTGAGCCTGCTCGACGCAGCACGGTCGGCAGGCAGTAGTGATCTCTCCTTTTTCTTCTCCTTCTCTCTCTCTCTCACACACACATCACAATGGCTTCCAGTCAGCCAGGGACGCCTATGGGCGTCGAGGATGATTTTGGTGAGGAGTGGGCTCACGACTTGCGCTTGCGCTTTGAGCAGCTGCTCCGCACTCGTCGGTTAAACCACCTCACAGAAGCGCGGTCGCGCCGGGGCGGTTCGCCATCACCCCGCGAGGCTGCGTCCTCCAACAACCTGCGTGGCCTTTCCGCAGATCCATCCTCGCCCGGCCGACCATCTACCTCACACGGCGGTGACCGCTTCGGCTCACCCATGGCACAAGGTGAAGGCAGCGGTTTGCGTCTTCGTCATCCTCTTCGAATGCTCCCTCCACACCGCCATCATACTCGTCATTACGCAACCTGCCGATGATCCCGCGCCCACCAGCTGCCAACGACCGCGAACAACAATTTCGCAGCCTGCTTGTTACGCTGTCAACAACGCCACTCAAGTACGAGAACCCGGGCCTGCTCGACGAGGCGCTGCAGGTCATCCCGCTTGACCGGATATACAGTGAGGCCGACGAAGAGTGCCAAGTGTTCCGTGCCGAGGCCGAGAGCATGGGTGACGGCCGGCAACCAGTCTGGGGCTACCAGGACTGTGTTGTTCGTGCCCTATTAAGGTCTGTTTCACCACCTCTTTCGTTATGCGAAGGTGTTGTATCAATGTTGCGATCCCATCCTAACTTTTCACCAGATGGTTCAAACGGTCCTTCTTCTCCTGGGTCAACAACCCACCATGTCCCGTCTGCTTCTCCCTCACCATCGGGCAAGGCAACACACGGCCCACACCCGAGGAGAGCGCATGCGGCGCGCTGCTGGTTGAGTCGTACCGGTGCTCCAACCCCGCGTGCGGCGCTTACGAGCGCTTCCCGCGGTACAGCGATGTCTGGCGTCTGTTGCAGACACGCCGGGGTCGCTGTGGTGAGTGGGCCAAACTGCTTTAGCATGCTCTGTCGCGCTGTTGGTGCCCGCGTGCGGTGGGTGTGGAACGCCGAGGACCACGTGTGGACCGAGGTGTACTCCGCACATCAGAAGCGCTGGGTCCACGTCGACGCCTGCGAGGAAGCCTGGGACAACCCACGGCTGTACACGGAGGGCTGGGGCAAGAAGATGTCGTATTGCATTGCCTTCTCGATTGATGGCGCCACCGACGTCACCCGACGCTACGTCCGCAAGAGCGAGTACTCACTGGAGCGCACAAAGTGCCCCGAAGCGGTGTTGTTGTACATTATGGGCGAGATCAAGAACCTGCGCCGCACGAACATGAGCAAGGACGAGCGCTTCCGTTTGGAGAAGGAGGATTCGAGCGAAGACCGCCAACTTCGCCAGTACGTCGTCAACTCCATCGCCCAGGCTGTCACCCGCCTCGTGCCTGGCTCTGTTGCAGGCCCTAGCGGCACGAACGGCCAGCGCCCGACCAGCAGCTCCGACGACACCAAGGTGCCTGCTGAGGTCCATGGTCGCCAGAGCGGTAACGCCGAGTGGGTTGCGGCCCGCGGCGAGGCTGGGCGTCGCCAGCAGCAGCAGAACCAACAGCAGCCACCACACAACCCCCAGGACCCGTCGCATCGCGGTTTCCCTTGATCCCGTCTCGTTCGCCTTTTCGTCTTTTCGTCTTTTGGGAACCCACACATCGCATAGGCCACGATGGTCGCTTAGCTGGCTTGGCCCGAGCCGCGACGTCGCTGTAACAAATCTACCGCTTGGGCCTGCATACATACTCCGTGCCAGAGCCAGAGCCAGAGCCAGAGCCAAGCCAGGCCAGGCCAAGCCCAGCCAAGCCGGCTACACCTTTTGGCTGCATATGGACGCAAGAACGGCCTTGTGAGAAAGAGTTTGCATGCATACACAGCATTTGCACCCTCCACGATCTCTCTCGACCATATCACAGGTTAAGCAACACAACATTCGGGTACATTGAAACGCACATGTCGCACTCGGCTCGTGCACCAAACCCGTCTTACGAATTGTCTTGGCGTCGATGGATGCCACGGCGTTCCCTTTTGTACATCTTATCAGGCAGTTGGCATCGTCCTTTCTTCTGCTGCTGTTCAACGCTTCTTGCCTTTCTTTTATTCGACTTTCTCTTCTGAACAACACTTGTTCTGTTTTCATTTGTGCCATATCGTCCCCCCCCTGTTTTTTCTCTCAAGGGGTTTTTACACACATTTGTCTTGTGTCTTCATTTTCGATTCTTTTGTCTATTTCTACAACAAGGGATCACAACCGGCGCATAGCATTGGAGGACACATTATGTACATCCATGTGCAAAAGACTTTTGTCTTTTTTTTGGAAGGCCTTTTTGGCGGCATTCTTCATGATGGGAATGGGACCCACAGGGCAGGGCACCGGTACACATGGGATTTCCTGGCTTCTTTACAGGAGGTTTCTTTAATTTCATACTACTTTGACTATTATTGTCTCGCTCTCTTTGGATTCGTGAAGTGTGCAATTGTGACAACTGTGATGGCGTTGGTGTGCGGCAATCGTTTTTGATAAGCCATGAAGCCTATTGTGTATGTAAGATACGTCGTAGTGTTATGCTTTGTTGCTTGTTGCTTGTTGGAGCTGCAAGCGGTCATGGAAAGCTTCGCGCGTCTCAATGGAGCATGGCCAGTTGGCCACTCACACCTGCAGGTCGATGGCGTACTTTTGAAGATCGCGTTTGCCTGTTTCGCAGCCTCGACAGCCTATCGTTGGTGGCATGTTGCAACCATTCAGAAACGGCTGCCAGCTAACATTGGTGGACCCGTGCGTGCCACGGTCCACCCGACTGTGGTCGCCTCTGCGCTGCAATATCAGCCGCCGCCAGCGCTTTTGCAGGCGGCTCTTCTATGTGGCCCTGGGTGCCGGCAATACTCGTAGCGCGTCCACCCGCCTAGTTTTTCGCCTGCCACACAGCCGGCCCTTCCCCCCCCCAAAACCCCCCAAAATCTGTCATAGAACCGCCGCAACAGCAGGCCTATGGGCCTAAAGAACCCCACGGAAGGTGCCAAAAAGCCCGCAAAGTGAGCAGTCAGGCAGCGGCACAGCACAGAGAAAGACAGAGAAGAAAGACAGAGAAAGAGCGACCTGTGGAAAACCCCCACATACCGACTTTTCTCGCCCCATCTGTTTTTCTCGCCTTTCCTCCTCTTTCCTTCTTCCGTCTTCCGGACGCCTGACCACCACCTCACTCCAAACGTTCACCCCCGTCATTCCCCCGGCCCCGACCGCACTGAGACGGGCATTGGTCTTCTCGTGAGTCTCTCTGGGACTCTTATCTCCTTCTCATTACCCCATCTCGCCCTCGATCACTGTCTTCTCCCTCGAATCGGTCCATCTTCCTCCCCCGCCCATCATGTTTCCCTCTGTCCGCCGTGTGGTGGCGTCATCCTCCGCTGCACCCCCAGCGGCCGCTGCCCTCGTGCGGTCAGGCCATTGGTCGGCACCGTCGACAGCAGCCTCGGTCGGTCAGATCCAGCCCGGCCAGACAATACACCAGTGCCGCAGCCAGCAGCCCCAGCAGCGCCGCTACTCGTCGTCGAAGCCCTCCAGCCCCGACAACGGCTCGAAAGCCCTGCCCGGTGTGCCGTCCAACTCGACCTCCTCCTCCTCCTCTTCTTCCTCCAACGCCTCGTCCTCATTCAAGCGCAAACGCAAGGCCAAGCAGGACGCCTCCCGACCGTCGGTGCAGAAACTGCCCAGCGTGCCCTCGACGCAGCACCTGCCCGTTGAGAGCCTCGCCCTCTCGACTTTCTTCTCGCAGCACCGCCCCATCTCCATCACCCACAGCCTGCCCAAGGTCGTGACGGAAGATGCCTTTGCGGCCATCTTTGCGCCCCGTGCCGGCAGCGGCCGCAGCAAGTCTTCGGAGGTGATCCGCACACTGTCGCGCGCCGTCAACGACCTGGAGGGCCCCATGGCCGGCCTGTCCGTCAACGATCATGCCGCTTCGACGTCGACGACGACGACGACGACGCAGCCCGCCCAGCGTGGCTCGCGTGCCCGCCAGGCCAAGGAACAGGCCCAGTTCGCCCGCCAGCAGTTGCAGCGGCAGCTTGAGGACGACGCGGCCGCGGCCGCGGCTGCCGCCAACGAGAGCAGCAACGCGAACGCGTCCTCACAACTCGAATTCAAGAACGCCGATGGCTCGGACTCGGGTATCTACGTGCAGCTCAACGGCCTTTCGGGCCAATTCCTTCCCTTCCAGCCCCCTCCAGCACCTGTTCCAGAGATGACCGAGGCCGAGGCGTCTGCCGCGACCGCGACCTCTGCAAACGCCCCCGGCACCATCACGTTTGAGCTGGACGGCGGTGAGCTGTCGTCGACGGGCCACAGCGCTGCTGCTCTCGACGAGGACGCCGAGCCCCGCAACACCCGTGTGTTCAAGGCCATCCTGACCATCGAGGAGCAGCTCGACGAGAACGGCGAGGTGCGCATTGTCGCCCACTCGCCCCAGATCCTCGAGGAGGGTGCCGAGGAGGCTCTGCAGCGCCCGCGTGGCCTGCGCCGCCACCGTCTGCCGTCGGCCTACCACGATGGCACCTCGGAACTGCCTCGCATGGAAGCCATTAGCGTTCGTCGCCAGCGGAAGCTGCGGATGAAGAAGAAGAAGTACAAGAAGCTGATGAAGCGTACGCGCGTGCTGCGCCGGAAGCTCGACCGCACATAAGCGTGCCGTTGTGTCTTCTTGTGTCGTTTGGCGGAGACTGGCAAGATTGTTCTACCTTGTTTCGCTCCCAGCCGACGTCTTGTCTTTCATTTTACCTCTACCTCTCCTTACCTCTCCAGTCTGTATAGTATCCTTTAGAACCATTTTCCATCTTTCTTTTTCTTTTTTCTATTTTTCTATTTTTCTTTTATTCTTTTTTTTCACATTCGGTTTCGTACGTCTTCCATTCCGCCCCATGTGCAATTTTGTTTGCCTTTGCTTTGATTTGACGTGCTTTTGTCTTCTTTGCCTCGCGCATCGCTCGCATGACTTCCTAGTTGCATCATACACGGTAGAAAGGCCTGACGGACGTGGACGAAATACAATACGTTGCATTATGAAACATTTTGACCACGGTTGAACGCGTAGATTTTGTTGCACCGGCTTTTTTACCGCACCGGCTTTTTTATTCCATCAACCTCACTCGAACTCTGTACGGAGAATTCTTGCTCATCGGTCGCATGACAGCCTTTTGGTAGACCCACTTTTCTTTGCTTAGGATTTCTGCCGACATTGACCGCCCGGCAGAACGATGCTCTCCGCCAAAATTTCTGTAAGAAGAACTACCCAGGAAAATTCAGAACGGCTGCCAGGTGCGACTTCCTGTTGAGACAGTGGACTTGGTTGCTTCTTGTACTGTCGACGATATCTCTTCTCAGGAGAACGTTTGTCTCCTTTTCTCTCCCTTATTTGCTCTTTGTCACGTCCTCTCTCACATACCGTCAACATGTCTCGAAAAGCCGTCGACGCCCGCATCCCGACGCTGATTCGCAATGGCGTCCAGAGCAAAAAGCGAAGCATCTTCGTCGTCGTCGGCGACCGCGCCAAAGATGTGATTGTGCACCTGCACTACATCATGTCCAGCATGGACGTCGCCAGCGGCAGTGGAGGCTCTTCCTCGGCTGGCGTCACTCCCAAGAACAAGTCGGTGCTTTGGGCCTACAAGAAGAAGCTGCTCGACTTCACAAGCCATCGCAAGAAGCGTGAGGCCAAGATCAAGAAGGAGATCAAGCGCGGCACCCGCGAGCCCAATGCCAATGACCCCTTCGAGCTGTTTGTTTCCCTCCACGACATTCGCTACGTCTACTACAAGGAGACCGAAAAGATCCTCGGCAACACCTACGGCATGTGCATTCTGCAGGACTTTGAGGCCCTGACTCCGAATATGCTGGCCCGTACCGTCGAGACTGTTGAGGGTGGCGGTCTGGTCGTGCTGCTGCTTAAGAGCATGACAAGTCTGCGCCAACTGTACACAATGAGCATGGACGTTCACGCACGCTACCGCACCGAGGCACACACCGACGTCGTGCCTCGCTTCAACGAGCGTTTCATCCTGTCCCTCGGCGGCTGCGATGCCTGCCTGGTCATCGACGACGAGCTCAACGTGCTGCCCATCTCTCAGGGCAAGGAGGTCAAGCCTCTGCCTCCCCCGAGCGACGAAGACGATGACGACGAAGATGGCGAGGGCGGCTCGCGTTCCGAGAACCAGCGCAAGCTCGACGAGCTCAAGGATTCCCTCAGCGATACGCCGCCCATTGGCAGCCTGGTGCCGCTTGCTCGCACCCTCGATCAGGCCCAAGCCCTCCTGACCTTCACCGACGCTCTCGCCGAGAAGTCACTGCAGGGCACTGTGGCCCTGACAGCTGCTCGTGGCCGCGGAAAGTCTGCTGCCATGGGTGTTGCCGTTGCCGCCGCCGTTGCACACGGCTACGCTAATATTTTCATCACATCTCCTTCCCCCGAGAACTTGAAGACTCTCTTCGACTTTGTCTTCCGCGGTTTCGACGCCCTCGGCTACCTTGACCACGTCGACTACACCATCATCCAGTCGACCAACCCAGACCTCGCCAACAAGCCTGTCGTCCGCGTCAACATCCACCGCAACCACCGCCAGACCATTCAGTACATTCGCCCCCAGGACGCCCACGTGCTGGGCCAGGCCGAGCTGCTCGTCATCGACGAGGCTGCTGCCATCCCGCTGCCCCTTGTGCGCAAGCTGATGGGCCCTTATCTCGTCTTCATGGCCTCCACCATCAACGGCTACGAGGGCACTGGCCGTTCGCTGTCGCTGAAGCTGATCAAGCAGCTGCGCGAGCAATCTCGTAGCGGCAGCACGCCGGCGTCCAAGGACAGCAAGACGACTGTGGCTGACCGTTCGACTGGCCGTGCCGCCAAGGTGCAAGACGCCCTCGAATACCAGGGCGGTGGTGGAGCGCGCACGTTGCGTGAGATCACTCTGTCGGAGCCCATCCGGTACGCTGAGGGGGATGCCGTTGAGAAGTGGCTCAACACTGTGCTGTGCCTTGACGCCAAGTTGCCGCGTGCGCAGGGCGGCAGCCCTGCACCTTCGTCGTGTGAACTGCTTCAGGTCAACCGCGACACTCTCTTCTCTTTCCACGCCGTGTCGGAGCGCTTCCTCCAGCAAATGGTGGCTCTCTACGTCTCCAGCCACTACAAGACACCCCCGATGACCTGCAGCTTATGAGTGACGCCCCCGCACACGAGCTGTTTGTGTTGGTGCCGCCCATCTCCGAGGACAGCAGCCGTCTTCCGGAGCCGCTCTGCGTCATCCAGGTGGCGCTTGAGGGCCGCATCAGCCGCGAAAGCGTGATCAATGCCCTCAGCCGGGGTACACGCCCCGCTGGTGACCTGATTCCGTGGTTGGTCAGCCAACAGTTCCAAGACGACGGCTTCGCATCGCTGTCGGGTGCCCGTATTGTGCGCATTGCCACGAACCCCAACTACGTGCGCAGCGGCTACGGCGCCCGTGCTCTGGAGCTGCTGTGTGACCACTACGGCGGCAAGTTCACCAACCTGTCGGAGACTGAGCTGGAGAACCTCGAGAACGGCGGGTCCGCCGCCATGAAGCGCGTTTCGGACGCCGAGCTGGCGAAGACCTCTCTGCTTGAGGACGACGACGTCAAAGTGCGCGACATCCAGTCGATGCCTCCGCTGTTTTCACGCCTGTCCGAGAGCCGCCCGCCGGCCCTTGACTACGTGGGTGTCAGCTACGGCTTGACGGGTGAGCTGCTCAAGTTCTGGAAGCGCGCCTCGTTTGCCCCCGTGTACCTGCGCCAGACAGCCAACGAGCTGACGGGCGAGCATACCTGCGTCATGCTGCGGCCGCTCGAGCCCAGCGCCGCCAGCGGTGATGCCTCGTGGCTGGGCGCCTTTTCGCGCGATTTCCACCGCCGCTACCTGTCCCTTTTGTCTTACCAATTCCGTGACTTCAGCTCCGTGTTCGCTCTGAGCGTCAGCGAGGCCGCACGCATCGGTGCGGCGAAGTTTGCCGACCAGGAAGACGCCAACGGCGGCGCGCCGCCGGCCCTGACCAAGGCTGAGCTGGACGCCCTGATGACACCATTTGACCTCAAGCGTCTGGAATCGTACGCCAACAACATGCTCGACTACCACCTGATCCTCGACCTGGTGCCCACCGTCGCCCACCTGTACTTTACGGGCAAGCTGGGCGCACCCAAGCTGTCGGGTGTTGTCGCTGCCGCTGCCAACAGCGCCAGTCACAACAACAAGGCTGGCGTGGAGCTCACTGGTGTCATGCAAGGCATCCTGCTGGGCATCGGTCTTCAGCGCAAGGACATGGACACGGTGTCGGCTGACCTGACGCTGCCCGTCTCACAGCTGATGGCCATGTTCATCAAGATTCTTCGAAAGGTCACCGGCCACTTTGCGACCATTGTTGCCGCGGCTGTCGAGGCCGAGCTGCCCCGCGCCGCACGCGGCCCCATGGCGTGTCGCGGGCCAATGCCACAGGCGTGCACGATGACGAGGTGGTGGACGACAAGTTCGAGCCACTGAAGCTGTCCGTCCGCGACGAGCTCACGGTCAAGGGCGCCAAGGCGATCTTGGATGCGGAGGAGTCCGACGACGAGGAGGTGGCCAGCGACGACGAGGACGAGCAAAAGGTTCGCCGGCGCAAGCAGCGCGAGCTCATCAACGCGCTTCCCCTCGACCAGTATGAGGTCGAAGAGGGCGACGTGCCGGGCTGGGAGGATGCTGAGCGACAGGTGGCCGCGGCCATGCAGAATGGTGGCAAGACGAAGGGCAGTGGCACCACAGTGAGCATCAAGAGCAGCAAGGCGCCGTCCGCCAAACGGAAACCGGGCGACACAACGGTGGCTGAGGTTTACGACGAAGCCTTTGGCGAGAAGAAGAAGAAGAAGCGGCGGCACTAGATGGTGTGAGTGCTTTGCGGTGAACGGAGTTGTCAAACCTATACTCTTGGAAGAGGAATGGGCTTTGTGTGTATATAATAGACATTTAGGATTCATGCGTTTTGCTTTGCTGTACTTTTCTCGATTTTTTCTACATGTATTCACCTTATCAATCGCATCGGCATTTTGGCATACCATACTAGGAAGCGTATTCTGTTCGAACTTGTCTCTGTGACTGCTAGGTGTTGTGCATTTTGCCGGGTTTTTCCCTATCATGTTGTTGACGTTTCCGGCTCTCTTCTCATGGCGAACGGAGCAAATCAGAAAAGGGGTAAAGACGTGCCTGCCTTTATTTCGCTAACGAACCGGCTCTTGCCCCAAAGGGTAACTCTTTTATTGGTGGATCATCCTCTCTGCTATCTGCTGGCTTTTAAAGTTAAGGGGCGAATAACGGTGTAAGAAGGTCGTGTTTTGGCAGGTGCGCTAGCCAACGATGCAAGGCGCGACTTCCGCGCAACCCCCGGTTCGTGGGGAGAGGAAGGGACGAGAGACGTATGGAGTAGGGACGGCAGGAACGCTGCGCTACTCTATGTCTGACTTCACATCCTCGTTTTCCTTTTTGTTTGTGTCTTTCTTTTCTTCTCTTTCATTTTCGTTGCTCAACGTCTTTCACGTCAGTCTCTACCTGTCGCCTTCTCCCTTCTTTTACCTTTTGCTGCGTCGATGCTGGCCGCTCGCTCGCCTTGAGTTTGTCGCATCACACATTCTTTTCTTGCAGCACCGTTTCCAAATCTTTTGCTTTTCTTTCTTTGCTGTTGCTTCTTCGAGCACGTCCTTCTTTTCTCCAGCATCATTACTGGAAAAATCACGACCCCGACGCGTGTCCTCTCTCTCGATAGCACTTGATCCACACGCGCAATCGCTGTTTTCGGTGTTTTGTTTTCGGCACGGCACAGTTCACATCTACTTCCACTCTTCTCAAAAATCCTCCCTCGAACTTCAGAATGACTTCACACCGCCGTTTGTGGGCGGCCATGCTCGCCACGGCCAGCATTGTCCTCGCTTCGCCTGCTCCGGTCCCGGCTTCGGCTGCTGATACCACGACTGCCCCTCTGGCGCCCACCGATGCCTGGGTCTCCGTTGGCAGCGACGGCACCGCCAAGACCATCACTCCCCTGCTGACCACGATCAGCGGAACTCCCACCGTTCTCTCAGCTAAACCCACCGTCAGCGGTACAGCGTCGTCCACGGAACAGCCCGAGGCCACGGCCACCAATGGTGCCGGCTCGTTCCCCGTCTGCGACAACGTTGACGGCGCCCTGGCGCCCTTCTGCGCGCCGTCCAACGGCAGCACACTGAACCCTGGCAACACATACTACGGTAAGAAAGCCCGGGACGTACACATATATACAGGTAGCTGGGTCGAGGACTGCAGCACAAAACTAACACCCGTCAGTCACCTGGGACCCCAAGTTTTTCTCGGCCGCGCCCAACACGACCGTCATGATCACTGGCAACTTCTTTAACGAGACTTCGGGCGCCATCACGACCCAGGCCTTTTCGTCCAACACACTTGCGGCTGGCTGGTCGTTTTACGCGTGGGATATCGAGGAGAGCCTGCTCAATGGCGCGTCGGGCGTCAGCATTCGCATCTCAATGTCCTACCTCTCCACGGGCAACAGCAGCACGCACATTGGCGGCCCCGTCATTACCGTGGCCAACCCAGAGCCGTTTCGCCAGAAGCCCGCTGAAGCGCCTTCGGGTGCTGCCCTCTACATTGGCCTGCCATGCGTCCTAGGCTTTATTGCCCTGGTGCTCGTTGGCACGTGCATCTGGAACCGCCGCACGCGTCGCATCGGCCTCGGCAACGTCATGGGCCGCTCGCGGTTCGGCAAACTGGGCGAGCTTGGGCGGCCCAAGGGCTATGGTGTGCGCAAGTCGCGTCGCCAGCGTGTGGGTGCTGTCCATCTGGACAGCAAGGACGCCATCCATCTGCAGAGCCGTGAGGCTCGCAAGCATGGAAGAAGCGGCAGTGGCGCCAGTTAGCAATGGCGAGGGCTACGATGACTTCGGCATGTCGTGGTCCAACACCAACGTCGGTCGTGGGCCCTCTTTGCCCGACGTTGCTTCGCCGCGCGACAAAATGGGCCCCTCTTCGCTGGCACTGTCGGGCGATCAATGGGCGGCTCCTGCGCGGCCCCGTCGTGACAGTGATTCCCTCGGCAGCCTGGCAGGAACGCCAACGGACGAGCGGTTCGACGATGCCCACCGCCCCGGTACGACCCGCGGCGATGGCAACAACAATGAAAGCACCGGCAATGCTTTCCGCGACGAGCTGCGGCGGCAACAGCGGCACGACAATCTTATTTGAGACAAGACATTTGTCACTCCCCGTTACCAGTTTTCATTACGTGCCTTGACTGCACCCTTTCCACATTGATGCGCACATTGATGCGCCGCTAGGAAGGGATAGGTCGGGACAGGAACACAAATGCTCTGCGGGATCGAATAAGAGCATGCTTCTTAGTTTATATAAGCCTATTTATGACCAACTTCATATCAAATTTGTTCAGAAGAGGACGGTGGACCAAAAGTGAACACATTTGTCAAACTCAACCCGATTCGATTTAATACCAAAAATGAATTTGAAAGATTTCCGAAGACATATAGGAACGACATACAAGGTACAAGAAGTCAAAGTCTATAGACGTAAAAAAGAGGTACAAGAAATCAAAGTCTAAAAACGTAAAAAGGCCCTCACATATCGGCCTATCTTTTTTTTCTTTTTTTACGCCCACGACAGCGTCCACTTGCCGTTCCATACACCAGAGCTCGTACTGTTCTCCAGGCCAGTGACCTGCAGAAGCTGCGTGCTGCTGCCGTAGGTCCACTGGCTCTTACCAAGGGCGGTGCCATTCCACGAGACATTGGACGGCTGGCTGGCCACACCCATGATAGTGACGTTGGCCAGAGCGGGCGGTGTGCTGGAAGAGGTGGTGCTGTTGGACGTGCTGTTGGAAGTGCTGCTGGAAGTGCTGTTGGAAGTGCTGTTGGAAGTGCTGTTGGAACTGCTGTTAGAGCTGCTGTTGGAGCTTCCGCTGCCACTGAAAGTGTAGTTGCCTGTGGACGTCGCCGTCAGCTGGCCCGATGAGACAGCAAACTGCACCCAGGTGGTCGCGTTGGGCTTGACGCTCTCGCCATCGTCGAGGTACAGCTTGCCCGCAGCAGCACCGCTGACGTCGAGGGCGACCAGCAGGCTCCAGTCGTTCGCGCGCGATTCGGCAGTGGTCATGCCGGGCTTCTGCATGGGCAAGACGTAGCCACCGCGGACAAAAACGGGGATGTGGCCGAGGGGCGCGTCGATCGAGACGTTGTTGCCGGGTGTCAGCCAAGACGAATTGACAGCCGTCTGGTTGTACCAATCGTACCAGAGCGTGCCAGACGAGGAAGATGGCGAGTTGGATGACGAGGTCGAATTGGACGAGGACGTCGAGTTGGACGACGTTGCGTTGGTGGCGAGAATCTCTCTGGCAGTCAGGGAGGCAGGCGATGCGGAAGACGAGGTTGCGGAGGACGAAGAAGAAGATGACGATGAAGCAGAAGACGATGAAGCAGAAGATGATGGTGTAGACGACGATGAAGATGCTGGAGACGAAGAGGACGACGCGGACGACGCGGATGAGGCAGATGAGGCAGATGAACCACCCGAAGAAGAAGACGCTGTAGAAGATGCCGGGCTGGAAGTGCCGCTGGCACTGCTACCACCAGTGCTGCTTCCGCCGCCGGCCCCACCAACGCCGCCGGTGGTGCTGTTGCCACCGCTGCTGCTCGTGCCATTGCCTCCACTGCTCCCGCCGGTGCCGCTGCCGCTGCCGCTGCCACCACTGCTCGAACCGCCAGGAAACACACCATTGACGGTCGTAGCACCCTGCTCGAGACAAGGGGTGATCAGAAGAGCCGGGCCCAGCATGAACTGGTGGTCAGCGCCGGCCAGCCAAGGCTCGTTGGGAAACTCCCAGGCCAAAGCCCGCATGACGGTGGCACCGGTGCTATGGGCGTCGGCAAAGAGCGTGTAGATGTAGGGCAGCAGACTGTAGCGAATCTCCATTGCCGTGCGCGAGGCCTCCGCAACTGTCTCCCATACGTATGGCTCCTGCGAGATGGTACTCAGAGTGTTGTGGTTGCGGTAGAAGGGGAAGAAAGCCGACAGCTGCATCCAGCGGGCGCAGAGCTCCATATCGGTGTTTCCGTTGAAGCCGCAGGTGTCGACACCGAACATGGGGATACCAAACACCGAGAAGGAGAGCGCCTGTGAGATGGAGAAAACCATGTAGGCCCACAGACTCGTGTTATCACCACCCCAGTGACCAGCCCACTTGCCAGAGCCGGCAAACGTCGAGCGGCCGATAATGAAGGGTCGCTTGCCGGGAAAGACGGAGAGCAGAGCATTGTAGGTGGCGTTCAGAATCTGGTGGCCGAATAAATTGTGGTTGTCGTACTCCTGGGCGCCGCCATGGTGCGTCGCGTTGGGGCTGACAGCATGTACTGCGAGGTCCCCTTGAACGTTGTTGATGACGTAGGGGGGGTAGTTCACGTTGCGGCTGCCAGGCGTGGCTTTTGTGCGGAGGTAATCAGTGCTTGTTGACGAGGATGACGATGTCGAGGTAGCCGAAGCTTGAGACGAGGCAACCGATGAGGCCGATGATGCCTCCGTGCTGTTGGTAATATTGAAACCCTCCGGGTACTGAGTGATCAGGTTATTGGGTTCACCAGGGAGCAGGAAGCTGGGGTGGACAGGGTTGAGCGTCAAATTGTTGCTGCCGCAAGAGCCGACACAGAAGGACGAGACCTCGGACATGTCGATCCAAATGCCATCAAAGGACACGTTCTTGTGCCAGTTGACCATCTCCTTAGTCCACCAGTCGAAAGCACCAGATCCGTTCAGCACAGCGCCTATCCAGTCAGGGAAGACGGTGTAGCCCGGCCAAACCTGGCCAACATAGAGCGAGCCGTTCGGGTTGAGCATAAATGCATCAGCTGCAACACCACGGTCGTACGTCGGGTAGGCGTCGCTCTTGTTGTTCGGGTTAGGCACGTATATAGCCGAGTCGACAATGGGGACATAGTGCTGGCCATTGGCGTGCAGGCGCTTAAGGAACTCGGCGCCGTCAGTGTAGCCGAAGCGAGACTGGTCATTGTCAAAGTTGCGATACTGGTTCATGTAGTCAATGTCGGTCCAAATAGTCTCGAGTGGGATGTTGGCAGCCTTGAAGTTGTCCACAACATCCTGCAGCTCGGTCCAGTTCTGATAACCCCAGCGGCTCTGGTGGTAGCCAAAAGCAAAGTACTGCTGCATGGCGGGCAGGCCAACGGTCGTCTGCTGGTAGGACTGCATGACGTCGGGGGCAGAGGGACCAGCATAGAAATACAGGTCGATTTCACCGCCGAGAGTTCGCCAGGTAATGTTGGATGGGCGTAAGAGCACCTCCTGAGGGTGGGCGTTGCGGAAGAAGACGCCGTGCGTGTAAGATTCGTACTCGGTAGCCGAGGAACTCGACGAGGAATTCGACGAGGACGAAGAGTTGGACGAGGACGTCCCGTTGCTTGCCCGCCCCAGGTTGGCGTAGCCCAAAGTCGTCGAGTTTGCTCCCAGACGTGCTGTTGCCACCAGTGGTGCTATTACCTCCGCCGGCAGTTGTACTGTTTCCACCACCGGTGGTCGTGCCGTTTCCGCCGCCGGCGCCAGCGCCAGCGCCACCGCTGCTTCCGTTGCTACCAGCACCACCAGCCGTGGCGTTGGCGACATACTGGCCCGTAGCCTTGTCAAAGTAGCGCGTGTCCAGGTAAAAGGGGTGGCTGCCGTAGATATTCCCGTCAATCGGATCGCCGGCATCGGCCGCAAAAATAGTCCGTGTCAAGTTGTTGCCAAGGCGGAAGCCGTGAATGACCTCGCCAAGGCCGTACAGGTTGTAATTTTCCGGCAGCGGCGACACAAACTCGATAAACTGGTCCTCATACACGAGTTTGGTGCCATTTGTCGAGAAGAGGACGTCGCCCGTGGAGTTGCGGGTGAGTGTGAAGCCAAAGGTGGGTGAGTTGGACCAACTGAAGGTCAGGTCCGACTGTGTCATGGAACCACCCGAAGTCGCATTTTGTGATGTCCGGCGACTCAGCGTAGGGAAGTGCTTGCTCCTCCTAGCAAACTTTGAGCCAGTTCCTTGGGTCAAATTGGACGACGGCTCGGCTGACGGCGAGAAGGTCCCCGATGGCAAGGGCACCAAGGCTTCCGGAAGCTCAAACCAAGTGGCGTTCTCCGGCCCAACGTAGCGCGGCTTGATGTTGATGCGGATGCGGTCAGCAGCCTGTTGCTCGACGGTCAAGATCAAGTGCTCAATGTCGTTGCCGTAGACATTGCAGGGATCACCGGCAAGGTCCAAATAGGCCGTGAAGGTCGTGCCAACACCCGGGGCGGTTGTGTTTCCACCAGTCTTTGGTGCACCGCCTCCTGCTGTAGTAGAGTTTCCGCTCCTGCGGTCGAGTTTCCACCCGCGCCGGTCGAGTTTGAGTCTCTGCCGCTGCGATCAAAAAGCTTGGCGCTGAATTCATCATAGTGGCTGTCCCGGTAGTGGCTATTTGTAGTGTCGTTGCTGCCGGTCGAGGTGCCGTTGGTGCCGTTGGTGCCGCCAGCACCACCACCATTGGACGTGCTGTTGCTGCCACCGGATGTCCCATTACCACCGCTTGACGTGCCGTTGCTGCCACCGCTGGAGGTCACCACCGTCGCAATGTAGCCGGGACAGACAGACTGCGGGTCAATCGCTTTGGGGTCATTGATCCAGGGCAAGACATTCTGACCGACATCAGCCGATTCGGGGACCGTAAACTGGGCACGAGCGGCCGAAGTGGTGGACGTAACCGTGCCATTCGTGCTGCCGTTACCGGAAGCTGTACCGTTCCCGGCGCCTGTGCCGTTGCCGCCGCCGCCGCCGCCGGTTCCGTTGACGGCAGCCTGCCGCAAGGAATCGGCGTAGGCAACTGGGGGCGGCGACGAGGCACACAGGCCCGTGACGGCCCACCAAGCGATGGCCAGTACGCTGGACGTAGCGACCATGCTTGTGATGAGAAGAGAGGAGAAGTTGGCAAAGTGCTAAGGTGTGTCGCGATGGTTCTTTGACATAACGGGAGGGAAAGAAAGAAAGTAATACAACGATTGGCTGTCAGTTGTGTCTCAGAAACGAGTGTAACAAGGATACCGTGATGAAGGTTGCAGAAGACTAGAGAGAAAGGCGGAAAAGGAGCTCTAAATGAGGAATGAGGGCGTACGACCCGCTGCTTGCATCGGCCTCTTCAGCCTGTGTCGGCGGCAGCAGGATAGGGCATGCAGTCATCATCGCCACCGAGCGCATCGATCCAGATCGAAGGAGCTCCAAAGTACGCCAAGAGTACAAGCGAGTGTACGGCCGGACACAACGCCATGGCATGCCATCTGAAGCGGTGCTGTGTGATCGCATTGTGTGTTGCGCCGCTAGTCGCCGTGAACTTTGTACGGGCTGGTGGCGGCCGCTGGTAGTCGCTCGATTGTACCGTTTCTTTGTTCTTCGTTGTTGTTGGGCATCGAATGACGACAACCATTATGATGAATTTTCGCAGCGGGAGGATGTCGGCGAAGCCCCTCCTTTTCATCAGCCCGAACACCAGTATCTCCTTCCGTTTTGTTTTTCTCTGCCTGATTTATTGCAAAGGTTGTTCCTTCCCAAAATACCTACCCAGATGTCCATTTGTAAGGTGCGAGTTGCACTTCTGTTCGCATCACAATGGGAAGGAGCTAATGAGGCAGAGCGTTCCTCCCTTGATAAAAGCTTCTTTCAGCCTTGTAGACCACGTCGACGAACATTCAGAAGGGACTGCGAAAATCGCAACTGGACAGCTAGCTGCCGTGAGAAAAGAACACAAGAGCAAGCCCAAGGGCATTACTCATGATACTGGCCTTTCTGGTGACGGTACTTTCAATGCGCACAGAAGTTCTGCGTTGTGTACACTTTGCGCAGACTAACAATTAGTGTAAATTCACGGCACGTGACGATGTAAGTCACGCCTCACAAGACACAAATGAACAAATGAACAAATGGATCATAATCTCATATGCGATATAAGACGAGACGAACCATGAGTTTGCTCTACATGGGATCGAGAATTTGACAGAGGCCAGAACTCCTTACCTTGGAACAAGCTCATTTATTGTGATGTTAGCAATAGCTCCCATAGTACTCCGTATTCTATGTGAGATCGGGTCATTTGCTTGCTTACGTCCATGTCTTTGCTAAAATGGCAAAATTACAAAGAGGCAGCGCTGTGGAATTTAAAAAAAAAAATACTCGCAATCCGTGTAAGTCGACGAAAGATCGACCGGCGGTGCTACGGAGCAATCCGTTTCGGGTCAGCACTGGGGTCGGACGCCGTCTTGCGGACTCCGACGATCAGCGGAGCGGTTTGCTTCATTTTTTTAAAAAAAATTATGTTTTTACTTGCTTTTTGGCCAGTGAAAAGAGGGTAGAGGTTTCGTAGAGTTGACAAGGCAGCGTTGACGTGAGGGCTCAGCTGGAAGGCCATCCGGTTTGAACAAAGTTCCCCTCCGGTTTCTGATACCATACCCAATGAGACGCCGTAAGAAGAGACGGTACCCCGCAAACTGGGAAAGGGAGGGGTCAGCCGAAACGAACAAGACAACGAAAAGCAAACATGCAGAAATGGACAGTCGCATGATGATGCTGCGCAGAAGAAAAGAGCAGCAACAACGGGCCGATCTGAAAGAGGGGGTGGGGAGCTGCCAGGTTGGCATGGGGGAGCAACGAGATCCACTCACACGCGTTACAGGGTCGGTCTTCTTCCCAGACTTGTTTTCTGTGATGTGTGATTCTGGGTTTCTAACGCACCCGAGGTACCCTCTTTTCCCTGCCCTCTTCAAAGAGAAGCGAGATCTGGAGAACAATGACGTTGTGGAAATGGCTGCAGCGCTGCAACTGTGGCAGATAGATGCTGTTCGGAGTACGGGGCAATTGGCAATCATCACAAGGTCAAAGACGCATAGGAGAGCCAAAATGCTAAGAAGCGAAACCCTGTAGCGTGGGTTGTGTCTCGATCCTTCGAAAAAGGCGTGCCAGAGCCCGCATAGCGCGCGGGCTTGTGTCGGCCACATCTTGAGTTTTGCACGTCTTCTGTCTCTCTTTTCCTCTTTCCGGTCTCGCTTTTCCAGATTTTTTTCTCTCTGGCTCTGAGTTGCATCAACTTGATGTGTCTTGTTTTTTTTGCGGGACCGATTTAATATGAACATGCAGGTCGCTTCGTTTAAGCTTTGGCCTACCTGTCGGGAATCGTAGCCAGAGACATAGGCTTTGTATGCATTATCCTTGAATGCTATCACGATCCCAGCTTAGCAATGCAAGAGGTTGAGCTTTGATAACTCATCATTTTTATGATAACAAGTAGTAGTAATGGGATATCGAGCTTTGAAACTGACTTGTTGTTCCCCAACGCATCCGGTAGCCAAGTGATTCCAATAAACATATCAATGATGTGTCCCAAATAATCCAAAAGTAGACCGATGGTATGAGTGAGTGTGAGAGGCAAAATAGATGTCCACAACATGAGAAAATGTCGGTTAGCCAAACGCGAAAGCAAGAATTGATTTTTGTGGATGGCATTATGCAGCAGTGTTCAATCGCTACGGCAAGCCGTATGTTAGCCAGAAGGTTTGGGCCGCAACATTATCCCACCTTCGCTTCCATCCTCCGTGACACTTGCCATATAAATCAAGCTTCCACAGAGAAAAGTGTTCATAGTAAGTAGTAGTATTGTCCATCCAGTCCTCCCAAGTGTTTCGTCCCATGAAATAACTCCTTTGATGTCATGAAACTCCGACGCTAGTAATACCCAAAAAGCGATAATCAAGAAGAAAAAAGAAAGAAAGGTAAAATACAGCGAGGCAAAGCTCGCTCCGGGAATGGCATGGCAACTATATGAAATGACGGGGGATTATAATATGGTAAACCGAGTTTGCAAAGAATGGGTATGTTGATGCAACAAGAAAAAGGAGAACGGGCATAGTAAACGTGACAATTAATAAAGAAGATGTTGTGAAGAGCGCAGAGAGGTATAGAACCCCACTTTTGATTTTGCCGGCACCGATAAAGCCCAAACATATACGGCGATGATGGTGAGAAAGGAGAAAGGGAAAAAGTAGTAATAACAGCACGCTTTGTCGTTTAAAATAAATGGCAAAGCATTAGGGTATGATGTTTCGCAAAGCAATCGTGTCGTAAACGTTCAGAAAAGAAAAGTGGCGACTCGGTGGCGATGCCGCTTCTTTGATTAATAAGATAACTCAACATGTGCCATAGAGGCCAGCATCTTGTTATCGGCATCCGTTGAGGATGATGACGAGACAGCTGTTGTTGAGGATGCGCTTATGCTGATCGTATCAGAGCGTGCTGTTGCTGTCGGTGTGAGGGTATTTGGTGGTGGGCGGTGTGGGTTGTTTTGCCGGTAGGCGGCGACGGGGGTCGCTGGGGTAGTATGTGATATCGATGCACTGTTGCTTCCGGTCGAAGTTACTCCTCCCGATGCTGCGCGGGGCGTATATATCGGCAGTGTGTCGCTGTGGCCGTCACTATCGTTGCCGGACTGGCTGCCGTTCGGGTCGTCGCCAAGCTCTTCTGGTGGAATGCCACTTTCGGAGAAGCCAAAGTCGCGCATCTGCTGGAAGCTCCAGCTCGGCTCGAATGACTTGCTCTGCCATGCTCTGGGCACACGTTCGTACATCTCGTCAATCTGCTCCAGGCTGATCTTGCTCGTCTCGTACACCATAAAGTAAACAAAAGCAATAGCAACAATGCAGAAGGAGCCCCAAACGAAGAATACGCGTGCACCCAACTGTGCTGAGCCCTCGCCTTCCCCGGCCATAAAAGGCGACCCGTACGCAATGCCAAAGTTGAGAACCCAGTTAGCGGCCGTCGACATTGACATGGACTTGGCACGGACCTTCAGAGGGAATATCTCCGAGGTCACGACCCAGGCCACAGGGCCCCAGGATGCGGCAAAGAAGAAGATGAAGATGGCCACGAAGATAACGAGGATCTGCATTGAAGTCTGTGCCATATCGGATGGTGCGGCCGTGGCAAATGAGGCGATCAAAAGCTGGCTGACACCCATACCGGCAGCGCCGATCATAAGCAGATTGCGACGTCCCCAAGACTCGACAACAAACAGGCCCGGGATGGTGGAGACAGAGTTGACGATGCTGATAATCAGTGAGACCGTGAAGGCGTTGCCCATGCCTGCCTGACGGAAAAATGTTGTACCATAGTACATTATGAAGTTGATGCCGGTGAGCTGCTGAAGGATCTGTAAGATACAGCCCGTCAGGGTACGGCGGCCAAGGTGCGGCGAGCCGAAAATTGCGTCTCGGTAGGTATCGGGGCCGAGGGCCAACTCGTATTCGTGGTTGGCAATCATCTCGGCCAGTTCTTCCTGGAGGGCCGGATGAGTGATATCAAGACGCCGCAGCCGGCTAAGTGACAGAGCAGCGGCTTCCTTCTGACCACGCTTCACGAGGTAGCGTGGTGTCTCGGGAAGGACAAGCAGACCCAGAGATAGGACGCATGCCCAAGTCAGCTGCAGGCCCATTGGGATGCGGTAGGCTGCAGCACCATTGACCTTGTAGGTCAAAATGTTGACAATGGAGGCGGCGAGAAGGCCGATGGTAATAAATAGTTGGTAGGCACAGACAAGAGTACCACGAATCCACTTGGGTGCCATCTCGGACTGGTAAAGTGGTACGAGAACTGATATAGTGCCAACACCCACGCCAGCAAAGAATCTGATTTGTGTTAGGGGTGGGAGCGCGTTGGGAGGGATGTAACATAGTCACGGCAGAGCGAGTGGAAATGTCATAAAAAAACACCGACAGGGTACGCACCTTCCCACGAGCAATGTCGGGATATTGGTAGAGCAGATCTGAAAGATGGCGCCGAAGACGAAAACGCCGACAGACGCAATCAAGGATTTCCGGCGGCCAAAGTAGTCGCCGGTGGGTGCGGCCAGCAAAGAGCCGAAGACGGTGCCAATGCTTAGCATGCCGATAATGATGGCTTGTTGGCTGACAGGTAATGGCGGTGGTGTTGATGTGGGTGTGCGCTCAACGCTGCCGCCATCAGCAAACTGGTAAAGGAAGGAATCCATAGCAAGAATGCCGTTGATGCTGCCGGTATCATATCCAAAGAGGAGACCACCAGTTGCGACGAAGAACCCGACCATGATTGCCTGCGCAGATGAGCCGGCAATATTGTCGGGCCTTCGCCAACCCATGGCGAAGACCGCCATGGCGAAGGAGGCGCCGGTGAAAGGCAATTAAGCACCTGGGCTGGTGGGAGACGATGACAGCTGGTCGATCGTGACGTTGAGGAAGCGATGCCGGTTCGGCGACACAGCCGAGGGACAGCTGAAGTTGTCTACAATAGTCGTGACGCTCGTGCCGTTTGCAAACGTATGGCACGGGAAGTGCAGGTCCGCATTGAGGAGGACGGTATCAAGTCCTGTCCGATCAAGAATAAGAAGTGAGTTGCCGTCGTTGCGAGTCGTCGAAACGGTCGTCGTCGGTGTTTGATAAAGTCGTCGAGGCGTCGCAAAGAGAGGCCGCCGAGTGCGTTCGTGAGAGCTGCACAGCGCGTTCGTGCGAGACAGTCGTCGACAGGTCGTTGACTCAATCACCGTCGGTCGGACTGCGTCGTCGGGCGTGAATCGAACGGAGCAGACAGGCCAAAAGTTGAGTCGAGGATTGGGTGTTTGAAGGCTGAAAATCCGGCTATCCTTCGGCTCGTATTTCCTATACCCTGTCGTGTCCTGACACGTTGAGTTCGTCTTCGTCACAGTCGTTTAACTGTTTATTCGAACGTGTTTTCAGATAAGGGCGAAAGTGACAAAGCGAGTAACGTTGTGACAAAGTCGTGAGATTCATTTGGTGACAAGCAAAGGGCGGACGTTGTTGTCGATCGTTTTGAGTTTGATTGCCGGGAGAAAAGAGGAGTCGAAAAAAGAGACACGGCGAAAAGGGAGCGAGACAGCCAGAGGCTAGGACATTGCGACTGGCGTGTGCGTGCGTTTTGAATAAAAGGCTGTCCTCTGGTAAAATAAGGGCTAAAAGGGCGCCCAAAGTTGCCAAAGAACAGAAAGTGTGTAGAAAGAAAGTTGGATGTGGATGTGAGAAAAGCGGAAACAGTGTTTAGTCGTGAGAAGAAAGAGAGCGGGAAAAGAGGAGAAAGAGCGGATGGGGCCTGGTATTGGAACCGAAAACTGAAAAGACTGGGGAAGGAGTACGAAGTATGTAAGAGTGAAAAGCAGCAGCCACAAACCGTGTGGGAAGGAACAATGCAGCACCCAGGTCCCAACCTGACCTGTGAGGAAAGAGCGACTGAGGCCTGAAGCAGGAGGGCTGCGATGGAAAAGAGGGGACGGAAAGAGGAGGGAAAGAGCGCCAGGGCCTGCACACTCCGCTTTTTCGTGTATGGGTGGGCGCGCGGCGCCCAGAGTCGAAGTGGCAATGGAAGAAAAGAAGAAGAAAATATATGTACATGTAGGGCAGGCAAAGACTGATTTAGTGGCAAGCGACGTTTGTGGTTGTTCGGGGATGGTGCGTGCAATTGTGGGTGATCGTGGGTGTGTGGGTAATCAGAAAGTGGGTCCAGGGAGGAAAGGAGGAGAAATGGCAACGCCAGGATGACCACCAAGACACCCCCAATACACCATGAGAGGGAAAGTACGACGGACAGGCTGGGCGGGCTGTTGCGAACCTCGAGCAGAACGGCAGGAGGCAGGAGGGAAAGAACGACGAGACAATTCAACATGAGCCAAAATGTAGACAAGGAGCCAGAGAAGAAGCCAGGAAGGAGCGGACCAGGGGTGGATTCGCTTTTGGCAGGCAGGCAGGCAGGCAGGCAGGCTGAACCCAGTACGCATAGAATTACTCGACAGGGCAGGAGCAGCCGTTTTGCCACTGGAGCAATGACCTACAGCGCTGTGACAACCGAGTCCCGACGGGTCAAGTGGCTTTCGGCTCCCTGGTGGCACTACTCCCTAAAGAGCCTTTCGGGGCCGGCTTTGTATCAGGTACAAGCCCTCTGGCGTGATGGAGTCCTGGGCCCCTTGGCCCTGTCCTCCCCAGATAAAAGTCTCCAAACAGCCAATAAAATTTTGGCAGTTTTTTTTTGCATTAAGTTTAATTCAATTGCCTGGGGGAGCCACACTTGTTCTTCGTAACAGGTACTTTGAACATACCTCCTCCCCCTTGTCCACCCACAAAAAGAATAGAAAGGGGGGTCCACAACGCGCTGCCATAGGTCCGTAGTTCTAGAGCGGGCCCACAGGCGCTTGTCCGTATTCTCTCATCTCTTTCTTGTGTCTTTCCTCCGCTCCTCCTTCACAGCGCCTGCAGAGCCAAGGCCCTACAGACTGAAGAGATGCACACAGGGCGCGACAAGTACATGTAGATGTATCTTAACTGGTCGGTTTCTATTGATGACCGACGGCTGTCTTCTTTCTCACTATTAGAGTGACAGAGGTCGTTGAGACACAAAGACGAGCTAAGAATACCTTCTGTCGGCACTTGGAAGCGGTACGTCGGCGAGTTCCTTCGCTTGTATAAAGTACGAGCCGGTGCTACTGAAGCAATACGTGTCTGCTTCCACCAACGACGTCCACGCGCCCTGACTTTCTCGTCATTTCAAGCTGCCCTTTGCCTTTGGTATTTGTTCATGTCCCTCGTCATGTCCTTGGGGGCGGCATCTTGGTGTCTGGTACAATGCCCTTCGGCTTTTTCTTGGTGTCTTGGTCTTTCCGTGGGCTTTCGGCCCCATGCGAGTCAACACACAAGGCTATTACTGCCCCGCTGTGTTCATTCACTCTCCTCCCCCATCTCCCCCTCTCTCGGTTTGGTGTACGGCTATAATCGTAGTGTTTTTTGGTTGTTGTTTCTTGCAACGCCGTGATGCCTCTTTTCGTCCCGATGGCCTCTTGCAGTCTTTCTGTTCTTTTCCTCATTGCCTATCTCCTCTCGCCCTCTCTGCCCGTCCCTACGTGGCCCGTACCTACGGAGGGGATTTCTATGTCACAAAAGCACCGTTCTGGTGCATGCACGGAAAATTCATCTTCATGTACTCATGTCTAACCCTGAAAGTACCATGGTAATGGGGAGACGTCTCTTGGATACTCTTTTCTTTTTCTCCTGGTCGATGACGACCAGCTGGTCGGATGTCTCACGCTCTGTGCCCTACTTTTCGGGTTTTTTTGTTTGCTGTTTCCTGTTTCCTGATTGCTGTTTGCTGCTTGCTGTCTTTTGTTGCTTCTTTCTCCTCTTTTCTTACCTCTATTCTTCCCTCCATCCGCCTTCGCACGTCTCAAATGCAGCTTGCACGTTTTGGCTGCATTCATGGGCAATAATCCCGCACCATCAGGCAACCCCGAGTGAGACGGACCAAGAGCAAATAGAAAAACTTGCGATAAAAAAGGCATTGAAAAGGCACACCCTGGCTGTCAGGAGCTGTCAATGAATACAGGCCCAACTACAGAAGCCTAGCGAAGCCTAGCCACTGCTGATGACTACAGGTTCGTGAGATACCATTGCTGTGGTGAAGGCCGCAATCTCCAAGTTGCCAAAACTATGTTGACTCTGCCGACATGCCTACATTCTCTCGCCCTTGTGGCCCAGGCAGAACGAGACCACAGAACGAGTGGGCGGGAGGAGCGATAAAGCAGGACGGACGGGAAGCAGAGTGCTGTCCATATAAATTTTGAAAACCAAGTCTAATGTTCGCCTCGAGAGCTCTTCGAAACAGGCAACATGATCAATCTGGGACGTTGGGTTTGGGTCAACAGACACAGAGAGCAACGTTCAAAAAGGTACGTAGATATTACAAGTGCACATTGGTACAAGGTACATAGGTACAAGGTACTTGTGGAAGGTGCCGTCGTTGGTCTCTTTCCCCTCTTTTCGCATTTCACACCCTGCACCTCGCTGTTGCCATTCTTGGCTTGGCCTGCCATGGCGCTAGAGCCGAAAATGGAGTAGCGTGGTTTCCAGTTGCCAGCGGCAAGCCTTTTCTGCGTTCGTCTCCTCAACTCTGCGTATATATTTTTCCTGGCGATGGAAAAAAGGAAAGAGAAGAGGAGCGGAGCAGAAAGCAAGATGGGAAAGAAAGAACGATGAAGCGTGTACTCAGTATGGGTGCGAAAGCGGGCGGATCTTTCGTTACAATGGATATCTGCATTCGTACTCATTATTCAATCTGTGCTTTTTGCCCTGGCAAGACACAAAACAAACATATAAATCAGTGTTGCACCCATTGCGAGCCCGACCAGCACGGATGCGGTGGTTGTAAACAAGAACATAACAGACGCTGGATCTCGGTTTTGCCAGTGGTCTGATGTGCTTTTACTAGCCGCGATCGTAATTGAGGTCGTTGAAGTCGTGCCTTTTAAGCTCGAGAACTGTATCTTGCGAGTACTCCGTAAGGCTCAGCCACGGGCTGGCTGTGGGCGGTGGACGTCCCGAATGTTAGGCAGATCAGCAAGAATGGAAGCGTTTCCAGCGCGACCTATGGGTATCTCAAGGTCCCCTACAAGCGGCCGATCACGCTCAGCCCCCTGAGGTGGGTTGGCGACGACCACGTTATTGTCCGTTCTCTTGCGACTTTACGCGCGCTGGTCCCTTCCCCCTTTAGCAGTCTTTGGTCTTTGAGATCGTTGATCGTTGTATCGATCGTTGTATCGCAGTATGGATTTTTTGTCAACTCTACGCGTCATTTAGTCATTTAGTCATTGTTGCGCCGTTTTAAATGCCAGCAACTCGAAAACGTGTTGGGTGATAAATCAAAGATGCGCGTTCCTGTCAATAGTGTCGTATGCTCCGTCCTCAGCGCATATGCAAAAGTCGCAGGAAAAGTCTGCAAGTATCCTGCAGCACACAATGAGGCCAGAAAGTACGGGACAGTACCAGCTGCCCGGGCAGTTGTCCGCTTCTCTTCGCTTCTCTTTCGCTAGGGAATGACAACTGTTCAGAAGAAAGTTGCCCACAGCCTGTGTGCCACAGGGCAGGTGCTGGCGCAAGAACAACTACTGAGCTGACAGAGAAGACAGAGTGAGCAGGAACACGGAGAACCAACAGCCGCCAGTGGGTCTAGCCGGGTCACCAAGACACGGTAAAGAAAAGTCTTGAGCCAGGCTGGTTTTGAGTCGAGCATTGTGCTGGTGAGATCACAAAAGCGTACAAGGGGAGAAAAGATGGAGATCTGGGGAAATGATCGAAGATAACGAGGAGAAAAGACTGCAAAACAATGGAGACTCCCAAGAAGACGAAAGCCCGACAGGACATCAGAAATCATAAAACGCCCTGCAGCAGGCCTGACAGGGTGGCTTGGCCTTGGCCTCGTTGTCCTCCCAATGGTTTGCAGGCCCAAAATGCGACGGCAATTTCCACCAACACTCCTCCTAGGGGTCTGCGAATTGCGGAAGCTCACACCCACGCAGGCAGGGGAGGCACAGCAGGCGAGGCACAGCCGCACAGCAGCAACAAGCGAAAAGGCGGCACCGAACAGCTTGGAGGAAACCGACGAGAGCTTGTTTCTATCGTTGACTCGCATGCTTCAACACCCTTCTCAATCTTCCTCATGTAACAGCTGTTCCTGCTCGTTCTCTCTCTGATGCTTCTCCCACAAGAAACTGTCACAATGTGTGGAAATTCGGTTTGGGTCGAGCCGGATATATTCTCCACTTTTGTGTTCCCGGTAGAGCATTGTCTTTCAACTAACCTCGGTGTTCTTGATTGCCTTGGCCCTCTCCTTTCCCAGGCTCATCGTGCTTTGTTTGTTCTTGCCCTGCATTACAGAGTATTGGTATCTCTCCGTACGTACATCGATTAGATTCTCTATAAACCCCTTCGTGGAGCACAGTCAGGCCCTATTTCCCTTCCTCCTTTGACCTCCCAGTGACTTCTAACCCGTGACGAGAATGGCCTGCTGCATGTGCAAGATCGTGGAAAGTATCTTACTAGCACCTTTTTCACACCGCTGAACTTCATCCCGGAGACGCCCAGTCCATCCACCGCTCGGACACTTTCCAGCAATCCCCGCGGCAGCTCCCCCAGAGCATCCGGCTACCCGTCATAACTCTAAATTTGCACTCTACACTAAATAATACGGAGCACTAAATTCTGTGGGGAGGCATTTGGCAGACGAACTTGCCTTTGTGCGTGTATTTGGCAGGCTTTATAAAACTACGATAATTGAGGCAATTTTTATCATGAGATGATATGGAATCACGGGAAAGATGACACAGGGACTGACAACAGCAATATGCAATGATCCGAACGGTATTTTTGCAGCTTTATCCTCTTCTTTGATTCGACAGATTTTGTTGACATTTTCCGGTGTCAAATAGGGCAAAAAAAAACAATAGTATTAAAATCGAAGAAAAAGACAAGGAAGAAAATTTTGAGGAAGAAAATAACCAAACAAGTAAATCCAAAAACCCGAATATCAAACAAAGATAAAGTAATCACAATGGAAGAAAGCAGTGTCGTATTTCGTAATTTTCGCCGTCAAAGTTTACTATCGCGTCCATCCCGGGACCCATCAGTGCCGATCACGACGTACATCTCACAACATGTCGGCGATGTCTTGACGGTCACCCTCAGGGCTGCAGAACACAGCCTTCTGCAGTATGACCTTGTGTATTACCGTATGGCACACGGCCCTTATTTTCTCTGTCGGGTTATTCTCTTTCCTCTTTTCTTGTTGGCCACTTCACCCTCCTCTTCGCCTTGCCAACTCGACGGTTTCACACCCCATCTTCCAGAACGCTCAAGCCCAGAAGGCAGAGATGGAAGGAATAGGCTCAGGAATGCATTGTACAACACACGGTGATTAACTATGATATGGGCCCGCACACACATACTGTGGGCTCTGTATATCTCGTGCTTACGACAAGTGCATCCTCATTCGCTTTTTGTTTCTTCTCTCGCCTCCTGTTTCCGTTTTCAGCACCAAAAAGCCTAATCACCGGGCCACATCCTTCTTCCGACTTATTGGTTTTATCAAATCACAGAAGAACAGCCAGAAGGTGGTTGTTTCTGAGGGCTCCTGTTCCCACCCTCTCTCTGGATGCCTGTTTTGACAGAGTCAGGATTGAAAACAAGTCACGCCCAAGGTACCGCACCCTCAAGTATTGCTGGAACCAAGTTGTTTGGTTCTGGAATAGCTAAATCACCGTACGGCAACCACTTCCCAGCTGGAAAGGGAGGGCTTCTCATGATACCAGTAAATGACGGTCCACTAACGGACAGAGGCGGGTCACGCACCCGAAACAATACGGAACTGACAGAGTCTACGAAATGCCTTGCTCAGGTTCTTCCTCGTCCCCTTCTTCCATTCCCTCATACTCTCTTCACTATGCCCAAGCGCATTAACAGATGACTCCTATGCGTGAGCCGTGCTCTAGAATGGAACAGAGGGAGAGAAGGAACAGAGCCTCTAGGCCCCCGGGCTCAATGAGCACACTCATACAGTTTGACAAAATCAAGCCGTCCAAAGCTCACAGTACAAAGCCTCTCAAAGGAACCCTCCATATGGATGCGAACCAGGGGATTTCCAGGATAACGGTGGGCATCACTTCCATGTCTCACGAACCCACGACGAGGTAAGATACTTTGAGACTTCAAAAGGCTGTTTCTTGGAATGAAAACAATCAAGGGAACGATCAATGGAGCAAGTGTGGCGACGAGAAAAGGCTAGCCACATGTGTGCAATTGTGCTTCAAAGCTGTCGACTTTCACCGTGCCCCCTAACCTTTGCATTTTGAGTGCGATTGTGGAAACACTGCCCTCTTTGTGGCGCACTTCCCCCATTCTTTAACGCTTGGCCTTTTTCGAGTACGGCCGTAATGCTGAAAAGGAAGAGAGGAAGAGCGAGGCCCCTGCAACATTTGGTTGGATGTATTTTGCAAGAGTACCAAGGAAAAGAAATATGTCGTGGGCGAACCTAATAAAACCAGGTGAGCCACTATGCTCGAAGGCTTGTTGCCGTCCCGGCGAGGTTTCATTCTCCAACTCTTCCACCCGCCGAAGCAACGTCTCTTATTCCCAGTCGACGAACGAGAGTAAATTCGAAATAGCAGAGACAGAGAGAGACAGAGAGAGGGAGAGAGAGGGAGGAAGGGCGGAAGAGCGCAAGTAGAAGCAAAGGTTTGGTTGGAGCTGAACTCCTTTCTTGGGAAAAAAGTGACGCCCGATTACCACCCGGTGGACTGACCCGACTCGCCTGCCCATCCACTGCCTGCTGCCATCCTCGCTTCATGAGCAAGCCCTTCCCCATCAATCTCTCGTATTCACGTGTCTACAATTGGTACTCCCTACCCCCTGCTTGGCCGTGTGGCCTTGTGGCCGTGTTCGCATGTATCATTGCCGTCCTGCCCACACAGCCGGCGCGTACTGTAATTGGTGCTGCGTCCTAATGTACACTGTAAATGTGCCCTGTGTTCAGCGTCCCGCAGCGTGTTTAACGTTGAACTCACGTATCGATAAGTTGCATTGCTTTGGCCTTCCTGGGACCATTTTCCATGTGTGGGGGGCATATGTGTCTGCTGTGCGCAGTAAGGTGTATCCTGGACCAGGACCCGGATCACAGACTCCCGTGATACTCAGGCTGAAGAGTGGTGAAACGGGCCCCTTGGGAAATCATATCCCATGCCGGTCGAAATCTTAGACCGAGCTGGCTACCATGAGAGCCACGGCTCCGAGTTTTGCACGACAGTATATGTAACGTAGCGTGGGAGGAGTTGTCCGTAGTGAATGCACACATACTGGTTCGGACTCAAAGTAAGACCACGAACGGCAATCCAAGTAACACGCGGCCATATTGTACTTTGTGCCTTCGTACTATGTACCCTCAACTAGTATTTTAGATAGGAGAGAGAAACGCTTGGCACGGGGCGGAGACTGGCCGCTGCGAAAACTCAAACCACTGCTTGAAGGTAGCCGGACCGGCACGGGGCCCACCAGGATACGGGATCCGAGCCAGGGCCGCTGGAATGGCTCCTTGTTATATCACCATATATTCAAAACCAGTCCGCAATTCTGGGATGATACATCTTCACATGCAAGAAGAAAATTCAATAACTTTATATTGGCAGTATGCCTTTCACCGATGACGATCGTTAATCTTGGGACACCGAACGAGACCGACAGACCGAAGATGGGGATGCGCATTATAGAAGAGACATGAGTAAGATGTGTGCTTGATGCCCGCGTGGAGTAAATACTGACCGTGTTGAGGGTGAGTGTAAACAAACCCGCATGCCTGCCCATCTAATCCGATTAGGTCAGCCCTTGGACCGACCGCCGCCACATAACGATATTGTAATATCGTATACAAAATATGAAGCCCTCTGTGCTGTTCAAGTAATCCATGGCCTTATCAGAGTGTCCACAATTTTTTTGGTATTTAGCCAAAGGCTGCATATACTGGTTGTGAATGTATGTTTGGTGGAGGAAAGGCCTTCGTTGATAACAATCACGATATGCCTACGTTCGTCTTGTATACCAGGCCAAAGGCATACATTTTGGCTTATGCCAGCTGGCTGCATGTGCTAAGTCGTACACTGGCGAGCGACGTCAAGACGGTCATCCTGACAACACAGGGACAGCGTGTGGCTAGTAATGAGTCGGATTGGATCTCGACCACTGGTGGATGTTTGACATGATATTGTCTTTGCAGTCAACGAGGAACTAGACTTGGACCGTTACTTCGCAGGTGTCGACGACACTGGTAGCAGAGCAGACCAAGTCGCATCTGCGAAGAAGGCAACGAACAGCGGGGATGACCAAGAAAGACGGCTAGTCGATGTAGGAGCCGAGTGAGCCGACGAGGATGAGGGTCCTTGAAGCTGGCGAGTTGTCACCCTCGGACTGCGGGCCTTTCACGTAGTACGATGCCAGCCATTCTGTCCCATATAGGCCTTGAAGTTGACCTCGGGGGCCACAAACGGGATGCAGACTCAGAAGACAACGCGGCCAAGCGTGACTGTGCTCTTCTCTCTCCTTCATACAACAGTCCCTTGGCTTGCCATATCTTGCTTGAGTTGTTTGTTTTGCTTGATTTTATCTTGATTTTCGATCGCGGCCGTTTCTATTTCCCGTAGTACTCGTCTTGTTGCTCCCGGCTAGCCACGGTCGGACCAGCCGCAGTGGTGTGCTTCACGCGACCGGCGATGATTTCGTCGGCCCAAAGGCGCATTTCTGGGGTGCGCACCTTGGTTGCCGAATAGGTAAATTCCTCCAGGTTGACACCATGCCGGCGCTCGTATTCAGACATTTGCAAAAGCATCTCGATCTTGTCGAGGTCCTGCACAAAGGCACGCTCGGGCGACGGCGAGTCGGGCACGCCGTTGATGGTGCCACTCTCAAACTCGTTCCATATGGCGCGCATCTCTTCAGCTGATGCGTCGTCACCGCCATGCGCGCTTCCCAGTAGCCGCTCGACGAAAAAGTCGACAGTGATGGCCTCACGGCGCGACTTTTCGTCACGTGGGACACCGTCGGACGGAGTTATGTCACCCACAACGGTCTCGGCGACGTCGTGCAGCATCGCCATCTTCAGGCACTTGTCGAGGTTGACGACGGCGCGGATAGACGGCGGTGCAAAGAGAACCATGACACTCATGCGGTGCATATGATCAGCAATAGATTCACCACTGTGCTCGTTAGAGACCGGGTGCTCGAAAATAGTATCAAATGGGGGGAGGGGGGGGGACACAGAACCCACTCGTTGATGCCATGACGGAGCCAACCTTGCCGCTTGGTGGTCTTGAGACGCTCAAGAATGTGAAAGAAGGTGATTGGTGAGGTCACATTCACTGGAATCTCGATGCCATGGGCTGCCAAGGCTTTTTCGACAGTCCAGGCATCGTCTGTGTCAAGGCAAGAAAACCAAGCGTCAACTTATGCTACATGGAAAAGAGACAGGAAGAGATGCAACGAACCTATAGAGCCACCAGTCCTTTGGTCCGCCATCTTGTATATGTGTGGTGGGTAGTGTTGACGTACGCGGCGAGACCGAAATTTGAGATGGAATCCCAATAAAGAATGCCAACGATATGCAAATCGTGATAGTGTCGATGTAGAGGGGCAACTATAGCGATCACGTGTGGGGTCCAATGGATTAAAACAAGAAGAGCTTGTAATTCAGGGAGACGGTGTGCTCTTTCCTCCAGGGCACTTTGCTCTTTTCTCCAGGCTCTGTGTCCGCCATTTAGGCCTGTTGGCCACTTCCTTTAGGCGGCATCTAGTAGTCTAGACCTAAACAACAGCCAAGCCCAACTTGCCTCCTTTCGATACGTCTCCAATAGACCATTGCTTCACCTCGTCTGCCTCTTTTGCCTTTCAGCCGCACGCCCTTTTCACCATCTCCGAACAAGGGCGTCGGACGTATCTTACACCAGCTATGCCGAACTCACACACCCAATTGCTGGCTCTTGGCGGCTCTCAGGCCTGCCGTTGGCTACACCATCGTCTTGGACGACCAGAGCGCATTGTTCTCGGTATGTTCCGTTGCTTGATGGCGGTAGCAGCGCCAGGCAGACAGACTTGTTTTGTGACTGTATCTGACTAGGATCGTGAGACTGAGATACTGAGAGACGACAAAAACATCGGACGTAGACGACTAAAACCTATTCATGGACAACTCACGGCCGGCCAGGCCGCCGTCTGAGGCCTACCAGTACAACCCGCAGGCCGTCGATGATGGTGACGACCACGATACGCAAGACCACCAGCAACATGTAAAGAAACAACTGCGGAGCGACATACAACCCCGCTTAAAGTGTGGCAAGACCATGCTTTTAATGCACCTTACAGCACCCAGAAACCAGTTCACGATGGCGTCCATGGAGCCTATAGCGACGGCACTCATTGCTTTGATGATTACTGCCATCGCACTGATTGTGTACACGAACGTGAAGATACCCAACTCGCAGAGCTCGGCAATTGCTCGGCCAGGGAGGCGATCGATTGTTTCAATCGACGTAATGGAATCGGGCTGAAGGGAAGAGCAATCTGTCGACAGGAGATGTCCCAAACGACAGCATTGTTGAGTCGTCGGTACAGGCACGGGCTGTCTCGTTGACACCTTTGGTGATATCGACTACATCAGCACCCACACCCACACCTGCACCCACACCGTTGGCGGTGTCAACAATGTCAGAGGAGACACGGCCAGTCGGTGTCTTGGGCTTGATGACGACCTCTCAAGAGGTGGCTTCGACTCCTACCTTTTTGACAACCTCAACAACACCAACTTCTACACCAACGCCTACTTTAAGAAGCACCACAAGCATACATCCGATCATGACGACAAGCACGACGAGCACCTCAATACCTACGAGCTCTACATCTATTGGAATAAGCTCAAGCTCAAAAAGCTCAAGAGGCCGGTTACCAGCGTCAACAACAAGAGGAAGAGCCACCATTTATTTAGATTGGGAGACTTCTGATGGTTGAATTTTGTTTGGTGGGATTCAATTGAGTGCTATTCCTTTCTTTACGTTTCTTTTTCTTTAAGCTGTTTTTACTACATCGCGTATACTTCTTTTTAAACTATTGGACAACCACGCTCGAGCCTTGGTCATCGCTTTAGCATGGACACTGTTGGATAAAAGGTACAGATATCGCCGTTGGTTATTTATTACAAGACCTTTCTGGTTTATGGTGCACTAGTAGCAAGTGTTGCGGCACGCTATGGTGTGCAAGTCTCACTCAGCTTGCAGCTTTCTCGACTGGTACCTTGCAGCTTGCGACTCGCGCCAGAATGCCACCAAAAAAAAACGATCGACGCGCCAAAGCCGTACTCTACGTCATTCCGATCACGCCTTTCCCCGCGCGAATGTGTGCTGACAAGAAAAAAGAGCTCCCCAAATAGCACTAAGAGCACTGCTACAAAAACAGCCCAAACACCGCTATCCCCATCCCCGATGCTTCGGCTTGGCTAGGTGCCCGATTCCAGTACACTTGCCTCATCGACGACCATACATAAACCGGCATAACATCTCAACCGTATTCCATCTACCAAACCACGTTGACGCTTTTTTTAACAGCACCGATCTACACTGAATCCCAAAAAAAAACAACCAACACCCACAACCATCATGTCTCACCACGTCCTCGTCCTCGGCGGCCACGGCAAGATCGCCCGCCTTCTCACCCCGCTGTTGCTCCAGCGCGCCTGGACCGTCACGAGTGTCATCCGCTCCCAGGACCAGGTCCCCACCATTGAGGCTCTCGCGCCCGATGCCATTGCCCGCAAGCACCTTCATGTCCTCGTCCACAGTCTCGAAGACCTCGTCCAGAGCCAAGCCGCTGCCCAGGCCCTGCTCGACCAGGTCCGCCCAGACTATGTCGTCTGGAGCGCCGGCGCCGGCGGCCAGGGCGGTCCCGAGCGCACGCTGGCCATTGACCGCGATGCTGCTACACACATCATCGACGCCGCGGCCGCGTCGTCGTTTGTCACTCGCTTCTTGATGGTCTCGTACCACAGCAGCCGCCGCGCCAAGCCGGCCTGGTGGGACGACGAGAACTGGGCCGCCGCGCAGCACGTCAACACCAAGGTGCTGCCGACCTACTACCAGGCCAAGGTGGCCGCCGACGAGGCGCTGTACCGCGCGGCCAAGCGGCGGGGCACGTCGTTTGCCGGCATCGACCTGCGGCCCGGCACGCTGACGGACGAGCCAGAGGGCCCCGTCGAGCTGGGCAAGCTCAAGCGCGCCAAGGGCAGCTCGAGCCGTGCATCGGTCGCCCGTGCGGCGGACCTGCTGCTGGCGCACCCGGATGTGCAGACGGCATGGATTGACATGCTGGACGGCACCGAAGACCCAGCGAAGGCTGTTGACCGTGTTGTGCGGGACCACGTGGACGCCATTGAGGGCGAGCCCGTGACGAAGGGAGTAAGGAGGAACCAGTAGGAAAATTTCGGGGTAGTCAATGCTTTGATGTGCGTTGAACGAGCCATATTCACACACACAGCCCAATACGGGACAGTACTGTACAGAACTCCGTACAGGAGACAAATTCACACATACACTGATCGTACATGGTCCCTGAAACAAAATAAACCACATAGCACAGCCCATAGAGGCAAAGGAAATCACCATCGCAACCGTTGTACAAGGCAAGGCAAGGCAACGCGAAGCAGGTAGACAGGACATGCAGACTGGGCATGAGGCAAAGACACGCAAAGGCAAAGGACAAATGCAAGGAAGCAAATTATGTGTTCCATAAATGGCTATTTTTCTTTTTTTTCTGAAACTAAAAAATAAATTATAATCTCCATTCGTGATCCCTCCCAGGGGACACAATGAAGAGTCTCTTTTTTGCAGATCAGAAAAAAAGCAACACAATGGGGATATTATCAATTCCCGGGATGAAGAAATTTCCGGGAACGTGAGGGCACCCGGGGCTGTTGCAGTAGCTTGGGCGGTGGTTGTCCGGTGAGGGTGTTTCGCGTTGTGATGTAGTTTTGGCGCGCGCAGTCGATTGTAGAAAAATGTTGGCGAGATTTCAATTTTGGTGACAGAAATATTGGTGACAACAGAGAGGGGTAAAAAAAGGTGATGCTGTGAGAGTTGCTTTTTTTGGTAGACGTATGCCTTTTTTTTATCGGAATTGCTCGATCCATTTGCGACCGCCATTGTTTTTTTTTCTTCGGAAGGTGGTGAAAGCAGGAACAACAAATGAGTAATAGGACGGCGACTTGTTGAGTGCCGGAGACAACATCATCAAGAACACACGTTGGAGAAAGTAAGGGTGTGCGTGCGGTCGGCGAAATAGTCGATGAATAGGTGTGTTGTGTAAAAAATATTGCAGACAAAAAATGTTCGACAAAAGGGAATATGAAATAACGGACAGTAACAACAGACAAAGGAAATAAAAAGGATAAAAAAGTAAAGAAATGAAAAAGTAAATCGCTAATGCCATGACGCTGATGAAAAGAAATGATAAGGAAATGTAACAGAAATGAAGTAACATCAAAATCCTGTATGCCAGATGCAGAGAGCAAAGCACATTCTTTTTTCTCTTTCCCGGGAAATAAACGCACCCACAATTTTTTTTTCAAAACCAGTCAGAAAGAGATAAGGAACTTTGGGGGATCAAAAGTCCGCAGAGATAGTGGTGGTGTTCTTATTTGTACATCCTGTTGTTGTCCGCAGGATGAAGAGAGTGGGTGAATTGTTTGGTAGGGAGGTTGTGGGTGTGTAGTGGTACAACAAGCAGAATTATCAGACACACACGTCTCCCATCCTCTGGAGGATGAGGTTGATAAAAGGAGGTGTGAGGGTATCAAGGAATCTAATACCTCGGGCCAGCTAAGGGAGGCATCGCAGTAGGTAAAAAACGACAAAAAACGCAGGTGGAAAGCATAGCTGTCCCAAGTAGAGAGAGGCTAGAGAGAGGCTGTAGAAAAGAGAAGCAGGCGATGTAAAAGTATGTTTCACCGCTCCAGCTTTCTTAGTGTGCCATGTGGCCATCGAAGTACGTGGCGTACTGCGCAGCATGGTGAACTTGGGGCTGGTGATGCTGCTGGGGATGCAATTGCTGATGAGAGTGTTGCTGTTGCTGTTGCATGTAGCTGGCGGGCGCGGCGTGGTTTGCTTGCGGTGTCGGTGTGACCGGGCACCGGGGCGGCATGGCCTGGTACATCTCTTTTCCTGCGGGACCGTTGGCTCCAAAGCAAGCACCATCGGGGGTGATGGCGGCGTCATGTAGCCATCGGCCACACCGGGCACGGCGCCCATACCCTTCTGAGGCGTGCTGTAGATATCGGCGGCACCAGCAGCAGCAGACTCGCAGGGCGGCGAGGCCCGGCTGTTGTTGGCAGCCAGTCTGCTGTTGTTGATGGATGCGGCATGCCGAGCCAGGAAGTCAGTGAGCTTAGCCGAGACGCCCGACAGGTGAGACGAAGCGTACTTGCGCGACAGCGTGGCAGACGGCTGGTGCAGGTTCTGAGACAGAGTGAGGAGGGTGACGTTGTCGGCATGGTCCCACTCGCCGTCGTTGACCTCGGGGCGGCCCAGGATAGCACGGCCCAGAGCCAGCGAAGCACGGGCCATGGTGGAGGGCTTGGTGGACACAAAGTCGCGGTGGTACAGGGCTATCTCGCTGATGTAGGCAGCCATATGCTCGACCTCACGGTCATCCCGCTCCTCGGCAATGACAAGCTGGGCAAAGAAATCGACAGTGGGATGGCCAATGTTCCACTCCAGGGTGTTGAGGACGTGCATCTCCATTTGGGTGAACATGCCGGCGTCGTACAGGCCACAGCACATGTTGTTGAGCTCGTTGATCTGGGGAACGCGGTCCTTCTTGTCGCCGTACTTGGCAGCAATGAGGAGGGCAGCGCAGCCGACGAGCTGGTAGTGCTGCTTGTATACGACACGCTTGGAGCAATACCGGTCGAGCAGGTTGACGGTCAGGAATAGGGTCTCGGGCAGCAGGGTGAAGGCGGCATGAGCCTCGACGATGAAGTCGATGAGGTACGGGCGCATAAACCACTGAATCTCACGCTGCATGTCGATGAGGTTGACGTCCGGGAGGGTCTCGTCCTCCATGTGGCGCATGTGCTGCATGATGTCCTCGAGGTACTCGTCAGAAGCCAGGCGGGACAACTCGTTGCCGATCATCTCCTGTCGGTTCCGTGCGAGCATCTTGGCGGCTTCGCGGGAGGTCATGCGGGGCATAGCCATGCTGCACTCATCAGACTCGACGAAGAAGGTCTCGTCCTTGGTCTGGTGGTAGGCCATTTTGGGTGGTAGAATTTGCGTTTTGTAGGGGATGTTGTAATGAATGTCAGTACAAGCTCTCCAGGAAGCTTGTAGTTTGAAAAAGAAAGAGGCGTGTGTAGTCGAAGCGAGTTGGTCACTTGGAAATCGAAAACGGTTGGTGATCTCTTTGAAGGAGTGTGGTGGTAGTTAATTAGCCGAAACTGAAGCCGGTGGAAGCGGGTCGGTATCGATATTGATGATGTAGCTGTAGAGAGCGAATTATTCCAACCAGTCGAAATGGTCTATTAGAATATTAAGGAGTGTGAAGAACTAGAAATAAAAGAGTGACGGTGGCGACGAGGCCGGTTGTTGCAAAGCGAAAAACGAAGGGAAGAAAGGAGAGGATGCCGGTGCGAAGAAGACGAAAGAGGTAAGATGGTCTTGCCTGCTTGAGGTTCTGCAGGATGGAGCGGTTATATATTAGCATCAGACATCGGCGCCAGTTCTTCAAGGCACGCGGCACGTTGAAGACCCCAAGAAGGGGGGGAGATAGAGTTGCGTGAGGAATCTGGGATGTGGAGCAAAGTGAAGCAAATCAATTAATGAGCGTGACAGGAATTTGAGGTGTTTGGGTGAAGAAACGGCAACGAAGAATGCGATCGCGTGTGGTGAGCCAAGGGCCAGCGTTCGCAGGCGCGTTTGCCAATTTGCCAAAGTCCAGGTGCAGCCAGACTGTGGAGAGGTCAGGCTGAAGAAGAATGGCGAGGGACGAGGGACGTCTCAATGGATCCTCGATGGATCCTCGATGGATCGCCAGGCACAGGAGCTGGTCGCAGCTACAGTCTCGAGGAGAGCTATGTAGATCCGCTCGCAAGATCTGGTTGGCGATGAAGAAGAGGGGAAGGGAAGAAGAGAAGGGCAAAAGCTGAGGGCGGGTGGGGATCAAGAGAGGAGATGTGGGAGGAAAGGGTGGGAGGACAAAGGCAGTAGAGATAGAGAGAGCGAACCAAGGGATAGGGAAGATGAAGGTGGTGCCAAAAAAACGTGTTGAAGAATGCCCGCTACTTTGGGATGCGGTGCCCTGTGCTGAGGATTTGCCCTAGTGTGCCCTTGTGTCACCGTGTCGTCGTGGGTGCGCTCGAAGATCCAATTTAGAAGGTACGGCGTCAAAAATGCGTGGAGATCATGTCACGCGTCAAGGTGGTATGTCATGTCGAGTGTTTCTGCCTCTTTGCCGAGCTCCTCGCCTCGCATTTTCCAGTGCCGTTCGAACAACCGTGCAGTACGCTTTTGTCGCAGACTTGGCGCTCTTTAAGAAGCTTTGCTCACTGGAAATCGGCTGCATCAAAGACGCTCTTGAAGCTGCAATGTCGATGAGCCGGTTGGAAAGAGAAAAGCGCGGCGTGAGGAACCCGGAACCAGATATATTGGCCGTTGTGAGACGGCCAAAGTCGGCTGAAAAAAAGAGCGTCGAGGCACGCGATGCGAGTCGTTACGAATCGGACGACGAACAGATCACGGTGACACTTCACGGTGCCAAGTGACACGGTCGATAGCTGGATAGCGACGTTTGGCTTGTCGGGACAAAACACGGGACAAAAAGCACACAGGACACACTAGACACAAAATGCACGTCCAATGCAAAAGGGAATCGTTGGGGCGAAAGCAGGAAAGGGGAAGAGGCAAAGGTGGTGATGGTGGACCGGGAAATTTGTGTGGAGACGAAAAGGGATGGACGAGGGAGGAGGGGAGAGAAAGAAGCAATGCACGGAGTGTCCCCTACTTACCGCCACGGTGACAAAGGACTGCGAGAATCTGCAAAGTACAGCACAAACTGGCGAAATGGCACAGTTCCAAGGCACAAAGCGTAGGAGCTACGAGTTAACGTGTCCCACGAGCAATGTGAAGCCGAAAGAAAGGGCCGGATAGGTTTGAGAGACGCGAAGGTGGAGAGAATGCCGGACTGGCACGCAGCTGTTGGAAATTCGAGATTAGCAGATGAAAGAGGGAGGATGTAGCAAAGACGCCAACGAGGGCACAAAGCGAGTGACAGGTGACACAATTGGGCCAGTTTTGGTGAGTTGTCACTTGTGCATCTAGATGAAAAGTGATGGCCAAAGGTAGTTGCAGTTCCTGACGATCCAGGAACACAATTCAGGAACAAAGAAGCCAGACCAGGGACCAGCACCAGCTACACCAATTTGCATACATTACGTCGCCGTCGTCTTCGTCTTCGTCCTCATCACGATCTATCACTGCCGTAGCCGCTGCAACTCACCTCACGATCAACGCCTTCAAAGAGATGAGGGCTATGACACGATCGAGGCGATCATGTAGCTCAATCCAGGGGAACAACAAAAAGTCTGCGGCTTCTTGTTGCTGGCGGTTTCTGTGGTTGTTTCTGTCCAGATATTCAGGGGCAGTCGTTGTTCGAATCGTCGAATTGAGTCTCGCGAGAGGCTGTCGTCGAAAATACTCCAATACGAGGTCGAAAGGGCGGCCAGGGAGAACAGGCAAAAGAGGCTCTAAATGCCTTGGTTAGTCGGACTGGTCAAATTGCTGAATGTCCCAGCGGGAATGTAGGACGACTAGGTGGTAAGGGGGAGGGCGAGGGGAGGGCAGAAGAAGCCTTCGAAAGGGCACAGAGAGGGGAGAGTGAAGAATTCCAGAAGGGTCCTGAAGGGAGAAAAAGGACCTAGAAGAGAGATGCGGATCTCAAATCAGGGATGGGGTTGGAAGTAGGGGGTCGAATGCGAGCTATACATACGAAAAAAGGGACGAACAAACAAGCTCAGAAATGCTATATAAAAGAAGAGATGACCTCGAAAAAGTCGAGGCTCGGCGAAAGCAAAGAAAAACAAGGCTTGTTGCAAAAAACGGGAGATGTCGAAAAGTCGAAAGATGCGAAAAGCTGGAAATCGAGGACGGGAAAAAAAGAGTACGAAGAAACAGTCGATGACAAGACGTTTCCTTACCGTATTCTGTTTGGACTTCGTTTGCTGCACCTGGTTTTGTCGGCCCAAAAAGTGTCTGAGCGGGCAAAGGCAAGCAGATTTGCGGGTTTGCCTGTGACGAAGAAGAGAGCTTGTCGGGTCTTCCTGGGGATAGAGGAAGAAACGGTCGGCGAGGAGGAAGAGAGGAATGGAGAGACAGAGATGGAGAGGGATGAAAGATCAAAGGAAAGGAGGGAAAAGAGGAGGAGAGAAAAGGAGAGGGAAACGAAACAGGAAAAGGGAAGAGGGGAGATGGAGAATTAAAAAAGGAAGGGGAGACCGGGGTGGATTTGTGTGAGAAGACAAGGAGTACAAGGGAAGTAGCGAGACCACAAGCAAGGAAACTGCCACCGAGACCACACTATCACGGTATTACAGAGGCAGCACAGAGGGCTCGCTCTGGACACTGACTAGCATCGCAGGTTCTACAGGCTCTTACAGGCTGTTGCAGGCCACACCGGCGGCAGGCCCTCAGCACACAGAGGGACACACACCAACCAATATGCGCAACTCCTCCTTACGACTCCGAGTAACTCAACTTGGTGCACATCTCACCTAATACTATGGAGCCCGCGTTAAGTGGGAGCGGGCTGGGTCGACCAGGGGGTAGGGTGGTGGTGGAGGTGTGTGCCTTTTGGTGCTTTGAGTGCTTTGCTGGGGGTGTAAATGTGTGAGAAGGTCCGTCGGGCGGCCCAGCGATCCAGGGGGGGCACAAGGGGCGTGTGCATACTCCGTACTGTTGCCAGAGGCCATGGGAGGGCCCTCCCATGATGGGAGGAGTGGGCGAGATTGGCTGAAGAGGCCAGAGTGGACGAGGACCCAGGTTCAGCTGCAGAAAGAGAGGAAAAAGCAACTATCGAGCAGCTGCATGTCTTAACAAAAGGAAAGAGTGGAAGATCAGTTTCGCAGAGGAGCAAAGGCCAGGCAAGGCAAGACAAAAGAAGAAAGGAGGCGGCGATGCACCTCTTTCGTCTCTTCAATCGTTTGCCATGCTTGCTACGGTTGCACGGCTGGTTCATCTGTCGGAGACACAATTCTGGTTTCCTCTCCTTTACTCCTATGCTGCTCTCCGGGCAGCCGATGGTCAGCCAGCCGATAAATGGCCACAGCCAAGGCTACGAAAAGTGGCCCGGTGCGCCAGCTTCAGCAGCACGCCAAAGCTCCATCCTATTCATTGACCAATCAACCCGGCCAACCAGCGCGCAGAAGAAGCAGCCAACCAACATTGGAGCAAGTCCCAGACCACACCAGGACCAGGCGATCAAGGCCAGGACGATGAGCAAGGGGAGCCAGGAGGTGCCAGTGGAGAGAGAACGTCGGAGAGAGAAAAGGATGGAAGAGGGAAATGGCCTTTGCTGAAGCAAACAAAGGCAGAGGCATGGATCAGATGTGAATAGTAGTTGAGATGGAGTGTTGAGAGGAGTTGAATGTGCGTTGATCTCTGACCTGCAAGGTGAGACCATAAACGTGACTGCCAATCTCGAAATTTGCTACTACAAAAGGGGCAGGCCGATTGAGCCTGTATTGTTATGTAAGCCATCTCTACGATGTATCTTACTACGGCAGACTGAGCCACGTCCACTGTGACTTCCCTCTCTACTGCAATTGCAATGGCGAGCCACCATCTCACGGCAGAACATCACAAAAACAAGGGAAAGAACGAGCGGCTCGAGTCCAAGTCGTTGCTCATCGACGCGTTAGCGCCTGCCCCTTTGCCTGTCTTTCTATGCCGTTCTCTGTATATCGTATGCAGTCCCGCGTCAACGATGAAGCGTGTGCTCTTTCCACAATTGACTCAAGACTCAAAAAGAGGGGACTGCAAGGATTGTTTGCTGGTGAGATCCTCGGCGAGAGGGAAAGGAACGACGACGATTGGCAGCAGCTGCGGGGATATTGATATTTCAAACGCGCTTTTTCCGCCTCTTGTCTCGATTTGGCCAGATCTTGGGTGTCTGTGGGTGAGAGTGCGTACGGAGTGTGTTTTTGGTTCGGCGATGGAGACGTGTCGAGAGGCGTCACGAAAGCGTGTACGGAGTAGACCGTGTAAAGCACGAAAAAAAAGCGTGTAAGGCCGTGTTTAGAGCGTGTTTTTTCAGTCGGGACTCTTGGCACCCTGGCTGCAGTTTTGGTGTGTGTGAGAGAAAGAGTTCGCATGCAGGATCAAGCCTGTTTGCGTGCTCCCTGTCCTGCAGACTACGACGATGGAGGGATTGAGACCATACTCAGTACGGTCAGCCTCCACCTTACTCCGTACTGCCACTACTACCCCCTCTTTCATTGCACGTCGTCGCTGTCTTTCGTCTGGTCCGGTTCATTGGCGTGGGCCTGGCGCTGCTGAACGACTCCGTATCGACGGTTTTCTGGTAACTTTCGGCGACTTGCGTGCAGAGCTTTTTTTTTCTTAGTGGAGCGTGGCGTAATAAAGTGCTGTGGGTATGGTTGCTTGCTGCCGCTGCCGCTGCTGCGGGACAAGAGCGAAGAAGAGATGGGCGAGGGCTGCGAGGAGGAGGAGTTGGATGGTGGGATGGCGGGCTGGCGGGCTGGCGGGCTGGACGTCTTCGACGTCCAAGGGCCTCCGAAGGGGAGCCGTGGCCGACGATTGGTCAATCGAGCCCGAGCACGTCTTTGGCGAGATTGAAAATCGATGGCAAGCCAAGATACGGGGAACAAGAGACCTCACGGTGTGAGGCACCGCGTTCATGTGTGTGTACAAAGTACATTATGTCTGTGTTTTGAACGCGTGCAGGCTTGCAGGCTTGCAGGCTTGCAGGCGTGCCTGGGCTTGGCTTCGTTTCGGCAACCCTGTGAGAACGAGGCAATGTTCGAGACAGGGTGAGATGCTCCAAATAAAGCTGTGTACTGTGTATGCACGCCTTTGCTCATAAGATACAACAGTGCTTGCATACATCGTGTCGACAAGCTCCCGCAAAAAGAAAGGCAAGTGCCACCGGTGGGGCGGGGGTGTTTGGCATGTGTGATGGGCGGGCAGGAGCGCCCAAGCCAGAACGAAGGTGGAGAGTGGATGTCGTTCTTTTTTTCTTGATCGTTCCTTTTGCGGATATGATGAAGAGCATCTGGCGAGCGGATCACTGCGGGTTTGCTGTTTTACACAGTAACTACGTCGTACATGTACGGAGGACTGGTTTGCGGGTTTGCTCTAATCCAGGCTCATTCTTTCCCTGGTTTGCTGGTTGGCCACAAGCCCCTCTCTCGCACGTTTCTGAGCCTGCCATCTCACTGAGTGAGAGGCCTCGAGGATCTACAGAAGGCTGCTCAGCCTGCCAGTAGCGTTTCTGAACAGAAAAAAATCACGAGCCATGCGAGTCTGGCGGACGTGGAACGTAAAAAGCCGTTCAAGTCGATGTGCTCTGTTTGGACGGCATAGCTCCTGTCTGATGTCTCTTCTCTTCATCTTTCTGGCATGCCATCCGTTCGTCGCCAACCAGCTCGTTCTTGGCATTTTTTTTACCCTTCACTTTTTCCCTTCCGAGCCGGCCGCCGTATATTACTTCTCCGCTGTGGAGGAGAAAACTCTGCCAGCTGCTACGGCAAACAAAAAAAGAAGAAAAATCAAAGTAAAAATCCGCTTGAAGCCATCTCCATATAGTGGATGTGAGCTACTGTAAGGGCAAATGTGTACAAATAAAATCCATCGTGACGCTTTAATGCCTTTACGTATTACACGTCGTGTTTTCTTGAACTCTTCGACAAGGCTTCGTTCTTGAATAAGTGCACACCCTTCTCCATACTGCAAATGCAACGCCAAGTGTGGGAAAGTGCGGGAACAATTGAAACACGGCACAGAGAAAAGAGACAAAGCGCAGAAGAATTTTCCTCTCTCCTTGAATAGCAGGGGAGCCCAGAGGGGGGAAAGAGAGGCATACGTTGAAGACGCATCCAGCCAACCATCTCGCGTCGTCCTCACCGTTCGGCATTTAAATAAAAGCCAAAGAAAAATCGACAATACACGAAAATCACGAAAATCACGAAAGCTCGATGAGTTGGAACAACGCACGCCATCGGTACCCATCGGAACCACCAAGACCCAAGATGTGGTCCGGGGTGTATGAAAAAGAGGCCGAGAGGAAGGGAAGCAATTGAGGTTGAATGAAACTGGAAAAAATTGAGCTGCAGAAGATAAATGAACTGTGACGAAATTAAAACTTTGAGGCTCGAATGCGAAAGCCTCCCGGGCGGGACGCCGGAAGCTATGCCCTGGCTACGAGCAAAGGGAGAGCAAGACATTACCGTCCGGGTAGGATAAGAGGAGGATAAGAGTGCCCTCGTGGAGCTCCAAGCCAATATCAAGAATATCAGAGGCAAGGGAGTAGTGAACGAGGCGAACAACGTACGACCAGGCTGTGTCCAAGCAAGACGACGATCTACTGAGTACAGAAGAAAGCTATCTTGCAACCGAGCCAGTACCGTTCAGAGACATGGCGCCTCCCGCTGGAGGCTAGGCTCTTTTGGCGCGGCAACAGCTAATGAGCGAAAGAGCTAAGGTGGAGACGGGGCTGCACCAGTTGTCTTGGTATTTGCACTCTCCCTCGCGTGGGATTCAGAAGCCTGCCAATCTTTTGTCTTTTCTCTTTCTGGTCTATTGACTCAACAAAGCTCATCTTGTTTGTTGATATGTGTGATATTGTGACAAAGCTTTGTGATAGTATCGTCCCTCTCTGTGCTCCACGGCTAGGGATTGTTGGCCAGAATCAGACTCATGGCTGTTCTCCCGGGAGGAGCTTCATCATGAGAGCTTAGAAGTCCAGAAAGAGCCATATGAGCTTTACAGCCTAGGCACACAGATTCTGACAAGTCGTGGCCGGCAACAATAGCCTGCCGATTACGACAGCCACCGACCCGCTGCAAAGCCAGACTGATAATGGCTATGGAGGGCCGCGAGTATCACATATCTTCTGGGTCTCTGATTCTAGCTTTTATGTCTCGACAACTACACATCGGCAACCAACAGACGACAGTAACATCGCCAAAGGTACCAGGTATGCAGACAGCAGTATGAAATACGTCAATTATTTGCGTCTAGGCGTCTAAAACTGTGGACATGGAGCTACGGCTTGTGTATGTAGTATCTCTTTTCAATCCGTGTGGAGATAGTCAAGCAAGAAGAAGAACAACCGGCGAGGCCTGGAGTGGGAAAGCACCACTACGGCCCCACACAAAACACGGTGGGGCGGTTATTTGCTCCGCCCATGGTGCTTTTTTTCGACTACGAGTGTTTTGTCGTCACCACTTCTTCAGCTTCTCCACAGATGACCCCCAGACGCCTAAGGACCCTTGCAACAGGGCACTGAGTGTCGAGGCAAGGCAACGATTCATGAGCATCTACGAGGTATGGTCGTTCAGAATGTCGCACAACAAGAGACAGGCTGAAAGGAGGTATCATGAGAAGTGCAAGTAAATACAAGGCCAATGGACGCCTCGACCCTTATCTCTATCTTTCGTGTCCACCCATGTCTTTTTCCTCCTTTTTTTTCTTTTTAATCATCTCGGCTTTTTTCTACTACCTCTTGTCTCTCCTGGCCGGTTGATAGATATATTTCTAGCAACTTTTATCTTCCGTCACAGCCGCACGCCCTCCTACACACCCTTTTTGTTCTGGCAGCATTGAAGACGCTCTCTGTATGGCTTGTTGCCCTTCGTGGCAATGTGCACCAGAGTGTCCCCATAGGCCCCTGGAACTCCATTAATGGAGACAGGACTGCAAATTTTTTCTCGTGTCGCCCATCCCTTGCTGCAAAGTATTAGAAGAAATGGGCCACATTACGACGTACTCCATACAAGGAATTGGGCTCTGATTGTATTTAACCTCTACTAGCGAAGCTCCATACATTCAGACCCAATACGCAAGTTTTGCTTTTCGTCTCAACTTCTTTTATCTTTTAGCTCCTGCGCACAGAATACACAGACAAACGCGCGAGGCGAGTAAACTACACTGCACGCCTGTGCTCGCTTTCTGGCCCTTCGACCCCCTTCTTCGTATTTTACCTCTTCTTCGCACTTTCGGTCTAGATGCAGGATTTCCCGGTCCCCGAGATGAGGTTTTTCAGACAAAGACCATGAAGCGGACAGGTGCATGCATTTTACCTGGTGAACAGCATCACTGCTTATCTCTGGTATTCCTCACACTTGCTTGTCCGTCAATGCGGTCAAAGGACATCACGACAGAAGTGACACAAGATGCACGTAGAATGACAGCAATAACAACAGTAATAACACGCGTAACAAAGAAACGAAATCTCGTTAAAAATGATAATTTGCTCCCCCCCCCCCCCCGCCAAAAAAAAGACAGGAAAATGACCTTCAAGATCGGCATCGATAATTCCACTCATACTTTCTCTTACCACACCGAGACAAAACAGCACAGCGCCTTTTGCTCCATGCAAACATGAAGGAAAAACTAAGACATCGGGTGGTCGTGAGACAAGCAAGACTGGCCGACCCATAGGAAACTCTTCCCCGGGTCCATGCATGTCGTATATCGAGAAATTTAGTGAGGAGGACACCACCTGAGACAGTGACCGGCAGAGGACTCGCAAAGAACACTGGGTGGCCACCAAGAAGGCCACAGGCCTAGGCCCAAGCACTGCACATCACACGCTACGCGGTTACAGCAAGACAGTCCCCATAACACAGTATGTCCCCCTATTACCCGGTTCCAACGGCTTGATAGGCACATCCACCTCGGTAACTGGGCCGCACCCGGCCGCCCTAATATAGGCCGCAATAGGACCCGAGGTGCCCTAATAGACCATCAAAGCGCCCCTAAAAAGCCCCAACGTTCCCCGTTACAACGCCCGTTAAGCGAGCATTGATGCTATGCAGCTATGCCAATCACACAAAGCAAATCCGCCAGACGATCACCATCTTCGGCGAACACATGAATGTTGAACTTTCTGTTCAACTCTTCGCCCGGGTCTTGCACCGTATTAGCAAGAGGATTGTACCGGCTGGTGATTGGGTCACAGATACTACGTATAATTCCGTACTCTTGAGTCCCCTATTTTTGTCAGCCTGGCACACAGGGCATCCGCAGATTGACTTACAGGTTGACGATCCAAGAGAGTACTCTTACCAGTGCCCACACAAATGCGACCTTTTGAAGCACAATGACGCCCTCTCAAGAAAAGATGAGCATCAGCGTAACGTGCTCTAAAGCCAAAAAAAAGGCTTTCTCCATAAAAACTGGGCCGGGGCACATCCCTTTTACGACGTGCCTCGTCTGGACAGCCAAGGCCGATGTTTTCTTCTTTCATGGCCATCTCACGCGTTAAGTGGTTATTACGCTTTGGCCCCAATACCGCTTTGGTTGTAATCTTACATCGTACACACTACGCGCCCACGGCAAACAACGCAACAAACGATGCAGCCACGCAACAAACCAGACAGCGTTAGGATGCTCCGTCCTGTCAGCTTCCTGAAGGGAGGGACCCTGGCACGGCCGAGCCACAGATCACTCACTCGTATGTAATCCCTATTCGGATATCCCTTTCTTCCCATTTCGTCCTCCAGCGGCCACTGCTCCACCTTTTGTGCTTTGTCGTCGTTGTCTTTGGATGCTTTGCATGCAAGTCATCGTCATGCTTTTTTCTGCTATCCACGTCGACAAAGAAGCAGGCCGCGGTCGGGTCGACGGCGGCCTGGCGGAGGCCCTGGTACTCGAAACCCCTCCCCCCCCCCAAGAAAAATAAACACATATGCAAGTGATATACCGACCAACGAGGAGCGGCAACGCACGCAGCATTGTATTGTGTAAACGAGGCCGCTTAAGGTGGCCGCAGGCGGGTGTTTGGCTGAAAACCAAATGTGTTTGTAAATAAATCTGAGTACAGTAAAAAACTGTGAAATCTGTGAGATTACACTCTTCAAGGAATATCTTACAAGTAGACGACCCGGAAAAAGAGAAGAATACAGGATTTGGTTTGAACAAGTCACCTCGGCCATCAACGCGTCTGGGCTCAGGGTACACGACTTGTAATGCGCGCGTCTTTTACAAAGATCGGTGAGGTTCATGGTGTGGTGCATCCAGCTTTCCGGGTACGCGGCTTTCCCAATACGATGAGCAGGAAAGACAGAAATAAACCAGACAGGTGGTAGAGAAGAGGGGAAAGGCGACGGCGTGACCGATGGCGCGTGCGGACCACCATTCAAACCGGAAACGATACTCATACGCATACAGGTAGCAAGCGGTCGAAGCAGGGCAGCAACAGCAAGCAAAACAGGCCAGGCGGAGAATACCGAGAATATTGCTTTTCGAAAGTGTAGTTTGTACGAAGTACCGTATGCGTACACATATTGCATTTTATTGAGGAGAAGAAAGAGTGGGGCTGCAGTTGGTGATGGAAAAGCAGGGAAGGATCTTGTAGGAAGAGGAGGGAAAGGACGACTGGGGTTTGCTCGAGCAAGATGCTGCAATGGGGGAAGGGGGGAAGAGCGAGGCAAAGAATGGAAGGGATGTATTTCCAGGGTCGCCGCCGTTCCATCCTTCGATACAAGCCAAGCTCGATAGAAGCACACTGTGTTTGAGATGTCCTGACAAGGAGCTCAAGCTTAGAAGCAAAGAAACGTCCCTCTTCGCCCAAAACTCCAGACAGTGTCCATAAGCTCACGGCGGCGAACGGTCTAAGCTCCCTCACAGCCGCAATTGTTCAAAGCCATATCCAGCCATTCATCTCATGTCGACCAGATATACTACAACCTTCGCACAGGACGTCGGCGATGAGCTGCTCGATTAACATCCTAAAACACCGGTCTCGTGCTTTAGCCCGTCCGTGGCGTGGTCGTCAAGGCGCAGCTTTCTTCTAAGGCTGGCTTGGTTTTCTCGAAGGCATACCCCTGTAAAGAACCATAGCCAAAAAACACACCAAAAACCTAGCCCACAGAGACAGACAACTATGTACTTCACTTTCAGGCCATACTCTGCTCACGGCCACAGGGCAGATAGAGGCTAGTAAGACAAAACGGCCAGCGTTGGTCAGGGCCCAAGCCGAACAGGACGATCTTTCTTGAACGCTGTTTCTTGAAGCTGTTTGTCGAAGGATGTCCAATCAGCAGGTAAGCTACGGCGAGCTATCCAGAGCTACCCAAAGGCGGAAAACACGAGCGAGCCAGTCAAGATTCAAGGTTCGTGATTCTCCACCAAGGCTCGTGATTCCCCACGCGTCGATAAAGAGGATGAGACGGACGAGGCAGGTTTTTTTTCGGTTTTCTTTCAATACTTCGTCGTGGAAGGTGTGGAGGCGGAGAGGAGTCGTTTGGCTTTGCGCAATCTTACCAGGAGGCCAGGCTAGGCGGGGTGGCTTGGGCCTGGGCCAGCCGGCTTGGAGAGGAGCGAGGAAGTTTAAAAGAGGAGCCCCAAAAGCACGAGGGTCAATTCAACTGCAGGAAGAAGGTTAGAAAGAGATAGGGCAGACGCAACCTAAGATACAAATACGACAAAAGGTCCACTGAGGATCACGAACAGCTACCGATGACTTACGATTTGAAGATCGAGGGGGAAACGAGGACCGGAATTGCGAGCGAGATACTCCCACGAGGCCAATGGACAAGACATTAATGCTCACGTTATTCTCACTTAGTATCTTACATGTCTCTCAGACTCTCACAGAGACTACTGCCAATCCCCTTTGTCCTCGGCCTCGGTATGGGGCAGTCGCATCCAACCGCTGGATCGAACGGGTAACGGCCCCAGGGCCCCTCTTCACCTGTTCAAGTTCCAGATATTTCCAGCGCGACCATGCAATATGATGAAATGCTTCATTTATTGAACGGCGGGCAGCCTCAGCTGTTGTTGTTTATGGAAACGGTTCCCAGTTTCCAGCTGGGCCAACGCAAGGGATGGGCAGCAAAATGGATAACAGCAAACCGAGAAGCGAGTTCAACAAGCGAAGAGAAGGGGCTGCCTCGGCGTCGCTCGTTGTAGCATAGCTTATATCGGAAATGCCGTGATAGCGCAGGAGGAGGGGCGCTGAGGCAAAGGGGTTGTTTGTAGACTCAGCTCCGCACCTCAGTTTGGCCAAAAAAAGATACAGCACACTGCTACCAAAACAACCAGACGGCTAGTCTCTTGCTGGAGATACATATATTGGGCGTTCAGCGAGAGGGTACGAGATACAAGGACCACACACACAATTGTTGGATGTTGAGCTTACAAAGTACGATTTCGAGCTCGCGAGCTCTCGGCGGGCCCAGAGGCGGGAAAAGACGTGCATTTCTCGCGTCTTTGCATTCTGATTGGCTCTCAGCCCCTCGTCACCTACTTACCGGTGGCATTTTTCCGAGTTTGGGAGATTGCCGTGTCCTTTTGTTCCTGTTGGTTCTTTCAGTATCTTGAGTCTTTTTCGGGACCAGGATAGAGTGCACATCGTTTTCCAGTTTTCCACACGACGAGTATATTTAGAAGTCGAGCAGACAAGCAACCAACGCCTTTCTTGCCACTGCCCCCTCTATGCTCTATTGATTCACCAAAGTCTCAACCAACAGCATCGGGCAGCCAGGCGAGGGACGGGCGACAGCCGTTTTATCGTTCTCTTGCCGCCCGGAACGGCAACCTCCTCCGCTTCTCCTTCGTGCCAAGTATTCCGTACGTCGTAAACGGTACATCGTACTTCGGAAGATACATACATTACCCGCCCTGTCTTGCCAATTCCGGGGAATTACGACTGCTGAGAGGGTGGCAGCCCGAACAACGACAGCCAAATAGAAAGCAAATCGAATCCTGATCGAAAACTAGACTGCAGTAGAGCAGGGAGCCAGTATTGAGCAACCTGGCAGCTTCCCTAATTGCCGGACGCTGGCTGCGTAGCGCCGTAGGAACACACCAACAACCACCGAGATAGCACTGTAGTGGGAAGAGGGTGTGACCCGTTGGCTTTCGAAGGGCGAGGGTTTTAATGGGATTGAGCGGCGGCAGCTGGTCTAGACTGTTTTAGGACAAGAGTCACTTGTGTGCCTCAAGGCTGAGGAAAAGACGTGAGGAGCATTGGTCACTGGTGTGTGAGAAGAATCAAGTAAAGAAAAAGGCAAGAAACCGCATCTCACCTTCACTCGGCCGCATCGCCGACATGGGATGGTTTCTCCGCAGCCTTCCGCCTCCTTCCTTGCTTTCTTGCATCGAAGTGCCCCTCATCGACCTGCTCCTTCCTACCACAGCAACCTGTCAAAAGTACTCCATAGCTGTCCACTCGCCCCTTCCTTCTTGCATACAGATATTGCTTTCATCTGCGACCGCCCCCATCTGGCTGACTCCGCAACACAGCACTCTTTGCTTTTTGTTCCCTTCTGCTCGTCGTCATATGTGCTCTCTTCGAGTATGCAAGATTCGAGATGTAGAAATATAGTTCGTAGAATTGAAAACTTTCTTTTTTTGTGATTGTTTGCTGGGATATGCGGGTATTTTTCGTCTTCTGTCTACTCCTTCCTCTTTCCCCGTCAGTTCCTGTCCACACTATTGGTCAATTTGAGCCCCGCCCGCTTCAAGGTCCCTCCTTCCCTGCCGGCCCCAGTCCTGCACCTTTACCCCTGGTCACTAGCCAATGACAGGCTACACTAATGTCCCAAAAAGAAAAGAGCAAGGGGGTGTCATTCCCTCCTTCTTTACGGAGGCCAATGAGTGCCTTCTCAACGAGTGGATACCGTTTCCCGTAAACGCGCATCTCCCAAAACGCGTTTCCCGTCGGTTGGCATCTCTGCCAATAAGCAGCTGCGCTAGAGCCTTGCATCGGGTAAGATCACGTATCGCCAATGTGGAAGGAGCAATGGCTCCAGCACGACGTAATGTCTCCATCTCTCCATACCCTGTTTGCAATACTTATTTTGTACGAAGTACATAGTAGTCCTCTGGCAGGACGAGGGTCCCAGACAAACCAGGCCAGCAGCCTAAAAAGCCAAGCAACCAAGTCTCCTCCCAAGACTCCTCGTCAAAAATGCCTCCGCCACAATCTCGATGCGTTCCCGTATCTACGCCAGAAGAGGACAGGAACCGCGTAACCGACCAGAACAAGAATTGGGCCCCTGTCATCGACGCCGGTAGGCCTTTACCTTCTCAAGCATCTGAAATGCACTGAAACACAGAAGCTGTATCACGGACGAAAGCGACAATCTTTTCCCAAAAGCTAAGCAAGGCCATTACCACCGTACTTTTTCTTCTCGTCAGAAGCAATCTTCAGAGCACTAAAATTCTGACGACCTGTCCCGACAATTGCAAACAGGCTTAGAGGCTCTTGCTCTCTTTCCCATCCTGGTGTAGCCTCGCCTCGCTTGGGTTCTTTCGCCCACCTCCCTCGGGCAGGCAAAGGGAAGATCATGTTGAAAATCTGCTAAACTTCTGACCAAAGCTTCACCAGCTGTCCGATCGCAGGCCGGGCAAAACACGGCGTCTTCCGATGCTGGTCCGCCCGTGCAACGCGTCTGTCAATGTGCTTGCAGCAGGAAAAAAAAAAAAAAACGACGTGCATCTGTATCGCGAGAATGCAAGTCAGAGGAACACGAAAGGCACATGATATTTCCTCCACTTCACCATTCCGGCTTCCTGGGCCTCCGAAGCGCCCTAATCGGCTTCCACGCGATGCAACGTCAAAGGGCCTAAAGGTAAAAAGGTGTTGCGGAAAGAGACAGTGGGAAACAAGGAGGCTGGGAAGATGCTTGTCAAAGCCTTTGCTATGGCAGGCGTTTTTTGCAGTTGCAGGATTGGGGCGACAGATCGACAAAAGGCCCTGGAAGGGCCACTGTTGCTCAACAGCTCCACCGGGCTCCATCGCTCTCAGAAACTCCCATGACCGAATATGCGGAGCGAGCTGAGTAGCTGCAGTACTGAAAGTGCACCGAGGAAGGAAGACGTACGGAAAATAACAGAGAACACGAAAAACCCTGGTCCTGCATGCATATGATGGGGGCTCCAACGGGGTGGGGAGCAGCAGCATTTATTTTCTTCTCAGCGCGCTCTGCCTTTTCGCGTGTCCGAGATGTCTGATTGGCCAGCACACGCTTCTTGAAATTGGATGTGAGGAAAAAAAGACAGCATGCAAGAGAAAAATAAGATACAAAGTACTGTGCAGACTGGGTGGAACGGCGTACTGTTGCATGTATTGTGCGTGTCTGCTGGGATACTGGGGTTTGGGGTGTGCGTGCTTTTGTTCCACGCGATACTATTGCAACGGTGCCTTGCAAAGCACGCTTTTATTTGTACATCACCATTACACTCTCGCGTCTGCAGGTTTAATGAGAAGAGAGAGCACTCTGGAGGCGAAATAATGAGAGTACAAAGGACCAAGGGCGGCGGACGGCTGAAGGTGGATGTCAAACAGCGGGAACGGCTTCGCTACTTCGGACAGCTCAACGTTTAAGATTGCTGTGCTTGGGCGTTGTAAGGCGGGACAACTGTGAGGTATTGCAGGGAAAGAGCATGCCGCCAATCCTACGGCCAGCTGCAGCCATAAGGAGTTTACCTGCAAGGAATCTCGGTGGGAGATTTGAGAATCTGCAAGGCAGTTATTGAATGCCCGTCATCCCGTGCGCATCCCCGGTGGGCGTTGTACATGTCTCAGACATGCTGTAAAGGAAGAGAAGCAGGTTGGATGCAGAAAATAGACAGTGCTTGAAGCCTGAAGGTCAAGCGGGGAGGAATAGGGGGAGATGGATTTGACTGAGGGGCTAAGCTCGTCTTACTCGCAGAGTTTCGAGGGGAGGAAGGGGGACGGGAGACGGGAGACTACGCAGGGCGAGGAAAGAAAGAGCTGGCATCTGTACATGTACGTAGAAGTCGGATGGGCACGGCGGACGCCAGCCGTGCAGCAGCCGCCGAAACAACCCCTATCGTGTACACAGCACGATGATAGATCCAAGTATCTTGAGACTTGCGTTATCGTCGTTTGGTCATAGAATTGGTGAATTTGCTTGTACTCTGTACTACACTGTATCTTGTCGTGTTCTCTTTCTGGCAATCGTTCTGCTGGAAGAAAGCAAAATTGCATTATCTCAAGACTGGAATCAGGTAAATACGGGACACGCATTGCTGGCACGCATAGGCAGGAAATCAAGGCAGGGCGACGATTCGCATTTACGATTCTCGACAATGCGACGCTGCCACTGCATGACTGGCTGAGAAGCAATTACAGCTACAACTGCACCTCAAGCTGCAGCTCTTCACCGCCTCTGAGACTACTGTCAAGCAGTGATCGCCCATATCAAGAGGCATAGACAGTCAGCAACCAAATTAAAGACAAAAGTCAGTCATTTGTGCACTTGATTGATTCTCTCTCCTTTTTGTTTGTTTTTGTTTTCAGATTTAGCGGCATCTGTCAAGAAATCCTAACCGAAAGGAATCTGTCCCAGCAACCCAAAACAGTAAATTCTGGGAGCCACGATGCAACACTGCAAGATACCAGCTCTACTATCTCGTTGTAAGTGGCTTGGAGGGCCACCAACTTCAGGCCAGAGGCTGACTCGAGCTCGTTGACAACAGGAGCATGGTCCTTCGTGCTCAACGGAAACAAAGCGAAGTGAGGCAATTTCATCCGGATGGTTTCGTTTTCAGGACTGTCTGCTTGCAGGCGCAAGTAGCCTTGGATTCAGCACGCAGATGCCTGTTGATGGCATACCTCGCCTATATAGGGCTCTACTCTGGAAAATTCGGCGTATCACAGCCATCACATGTCAGTTACAGTCTCCCATTTGTTCCCCTCTTTTTGCAGTGCCATTATCTTGTTGTTTCAAAGGCCTGTTTGTTTCCTCCCCTTCCCCAAAGCAGCCGTCCACTCGTCATCGAGTCGGCAGCAAGACTGCCGCAGAAGCTGGAGCCAAGCTGTTTTGTTTGTTTGCTGCGTTCTCGAGTCTTTGGCCTTTTTGCCTAATTGAGCCTCTCGTACGGTTTTTTCGGTACATGCTGGATGCAGCGTCTCCGTGTTGCATACTCACAGATGACGGAGAATGCTCAGAGCATGCAAGACTATTTTCCCGGCCACAGGAGGAAGACAAACCCAGTTGGTGCTCGAGCACACCAGCCTGCCTTTCGCCGTCATTGCCTTTTTGCTGTCTTTGTGCCGATGACTCAAGTTTTTTTTTAACTTCATCTTCAACACTGAGAGGGCATGCATCTACCCGGTGCCACGTCAATGAGCAGCATTCGAGTGAAGAAACCAGGAAAAGACCGAGCAAGCACACTTGGTCGAGCGCTTTCCCTGGAAAGCGTCTTCTTTTGACTTCCTCTTCGTACCGTTCGTCTTGTTCTTGGGCACTTTGCCCGAACCGAGTCTTGTTGCCATAGAAATGTTTCGAAGGTTCATGCGTAAATTCATTCTCCTTTACGCTGCCTCTACCCGTATGCTGGACGTCTTTCATACATGACTTCAACCGAACCTCTTATCGTCCAAATGTAAGCGCCGCCCATCCGCTATTGCATTCATGATACTATATGTCGTGATACAGCAATGGAGCCGGCATCGCCTGGCCCTGTAGCCTTGTCATATTGATACATAGTAGCACTTGCATCCCCTGTCCAGGCCTGTCGTTAAAGTATCTGTTAAGCCCTAATATTTAGATTAGCCATCCGCTCCTCAGGGGCAAAGCCACATGGCCATTCCTCCTAATTGCACCGATACGAAGAAGCAGAGGGCGGGCCGAGGGCTACTGAAAGGCACGCAGTCTCGTTGCGCGGCATTGTCGAACAGTGCTGAGCTGGCGTGCGATGATAATTAAAGCGACAACTATTGCATCAGGGAATAGGGAATGTCGTCTGGGAAGTCCTGCCTCTTCTTGCTCCTTCTATTTCTCAAAGAGGATGGTGTGAACAGGGTAGAAGCTGAGCACCCAGAGAATACAAGAAATGCCGATTTGGAAGATAGTCGGTTGTGTTCTGTCAACCAATGGTTTCCGCCATTTATGTGTGCAATATCCTGTGACTCCTATTTTTACTTACCACCAGTACATGTACTAGCACCTAATTTACACCACGACAAGGATTGCTGCTCGCACCTTCGCACCTTCCCACCTTGATGCGCTGGCAAAATTGCATATTACGCTCTGATTGCTAACAAGGGCCTCGCGCCAGACGAGGAAGGAACGAGTGAAGCACAACGCCGAAAGATAGAAGCACCGAACCGGAGAAACAAACGAAGCAGTGAAAAAAGAAGGCTGTGAGAGGAAAGCGCGATGCACATATTAGACTCCCAAACTGGCAAGCGCGAGGGGCAGCCGAGAGGAGCTCCTGCCACTTGGAGCGCTTCCCCAGCTGTGTCCATGACGTGAGAGAATACTGCTTATGCACCACACAACAAACTCTTGCAGCTCGTAAAGCAGGGAAAAAAAAGATCTTCGAGATTACCAAGAAACCCGAGCAAAAGGGCCAAACGAGATGCATCAGATCGCAAACGATCGGACATGGTGGTCCAGCTTTCATCAAGGTTTCATCGCCGGAAACAACGACAATGCGTCTGTCACAAAAGCTCCCGAAAGGGCCCTCGTCTATTTTCGTCTCTCGTCGGTCACACCTCTTTTTGGCCTTTAGGCTTTACCACGCTCGTGCATTCGTGCATGCCGCTGCTGCAGACAATCCCACATATAGAGGAAGCGAAGGAAACGAGAAACAGAGGACGGGGGCATGGAAAGCATTGAGAAAGCATGGAAGCATGCGGCAGACTATGCAAGACGAGTGTGCCGCTTTCACGATTTGGGGATATGGCTCCGAATCCCAAGCCAGCTGAAAGCAACCGATCGGAACCTAGGCGGCGCACATAAAGAGAAAAACAAGATAAAATCGCGCGTCGCGCACACGTCAAAAAGACTTTCAAAAAAAGCGGCAAACACGAGATGCATGACGAGCTCGACAAACAGGACAAAAACGCCAGCCAGCATCACATCCTATCCCCAACCTAATGGGACGCAGGATGGGACGCAGGCAGAGCTCCGACATTCTGCAGAATGTCAAAACAGCAGAATAGCCCGACGAGGAGAAGCGGCAAGAGGAAGAGGCCGGTGATGGTGCGTGGTGTCTTCCTGCGGCCTTACTGCGTTTTTGTCTTTTGCCTTTTGCCATTTCTGCCTTCTGACGATATGATTCTCCTCCCTTGCATCGTTGCCTTCTTCCTCCTCTTGTTTTTTTGTCATGGTTTTCCTCCTCAGTCTCCTCGCCCAGGTTCGATTCCCTGTCGGCTGACTGCGAACAGCTGCTGATGCTGCAGAAGGCAGCGACGGGCGGGCGTCTCTGCCGATAATCCTGCTTGCTCACATCGACTCAAGCTGTCTCCGCACCTTCTTGTTCCTTGCCGGCCAAATGCCAAAACGATCCACCCAGAAGCTTTGACGTTTGGGAAGGGCTCAAGCATCATAGCCACCGTGGGCTAACTGCCAGAATGGCGACGCCGGGAGACGCCGTTTGTCAGCCAGCCCCCCTTCAAGGCTGTTCCCTGCCTTGCCAGAGTCACCTGTTCGCGTTGAGACTCGACGTCTCTGGCAGCAGCCAATGAACCACCAGATGTTGCCCTGGCCAGGCAGGCCTCTGACCTCCTGGACCCGTTCGTGGGCTGGAGAGCTGTCGTGGGTGGCGGCCCCGCTGAAGTGTCAGACACCCCCTGCCTGTTTTTTGATTGTTCGCTTCTCAACTTGCAACCCCTTTGTCTTTTTGCAATTCCTCAAAGGAGGCATTCGTGCAATCGAAAAGGCATATGCCGCCCGAGTCGGCTTCTTTACACAACTGATCAGCTGGCACGAACGAAGCCAGGCCAAGCGAACAAGATTTACGTTATCGGCGATTCAATGCCTTATATCATGCTCGTTGGTCACGAAAAGAACAGCCCGGCACAGACCAAACTTGGGGGCGGTGGCCTGTGGGCTTGGCCTGGATCTGGCCAGCCACAACCAGAAAGAACAAACACGAATTGCGCCGTACAGGGGAACTTACCACAGTACACTGTCGTGCGAAACCGGGCGATTGGTTGTGGGTGCTGCCAGCGCACGGATCCCTATCCAACTTGATGTTTGACGTGCACTCTCCGCCTCTGAACGGCTCGTTTGGAAGTCGTCCACAAACAGAGGCCAGGCCGGACAAGACCAGGCCATGCCGGGCCATGCTACGACGTACAATGCGCACATACAACCAGCCGTGGCCACAAACTGCTCATTCTTTGCTTCACCTCTTGATTCGCGTGCCTCTCGTGAGAGTTGGCGAGATGTGGCGACACAAAAGGAGGGCCTGGCCTGGCATTGTCTTGTACCGGCCAGGCGAGCAAAGGCTACACATGGCAGATACAATGACAAAGACGATCGGCCACGTTTGCCATCCATGGCCATCTCCGGCAATGGCCAGTATGTTTAATGCACATCGTCGCACAAAGCGAGGCCACGGATTGGGATCAATGGGCCGTCCCCAAAATGAGACATTGCATTGGGAAACTGCGGGAGGTCATCAAGCGATGGCTACACCAATAAGTCTATTGCGCTTGGAGGGGGAACAAGTCCGGCAAAGCCCAGCAAGACGGCCATCTACCGTGTCCCAGCCTCCAGGTGCTTGCTGCCCATATAGTTGCACAGAAAGACGGGACAATGAAGACAGAAGCAAGCAAACATGGCGTTTCCATTAAACACCCCTGCCCCGGTGATGTTCTGGGCGCGCGAATCGCAGTGTGCACGCCCATGAAAACAAACAAAGGACGTGGAAGAAGAAATGACGAGTCAGAAAGGCGAAGGGAAGGAAGAAAGAAAAGACCCCGATGGTTCTATTACCCCCCCTCGAGCAATGATAATACAGAGCACAGACAAACGAACGATCCAGACAGCCAGTCGGACCTTTGAACTTACGAGAAGCCGAGCATCGACCTACGAGCAGACAGCTTTTTCACCGAAGGGGTTCATGTCAAGTGCTAAATTGGGCGTCTTCGTTTTGCTCTTTCCAGAAAGACAAGTTGTCTCTAAAAAATCGAAAAAAGAGGCCAGAGCGCATTTGTCTCTCTACAAGACTGAAATGTACGGAAGTGCAACGTACCCCGTGTTCCGGCGCAGGCGAGCCCACGGAACATGGAAATCACAGGGCGTGCTGGGCCACGCGGGACAGACGCGGGACACGGGATATGCACCATGGGCGAGCCCTGGACGGGAACGGACTGGAGGCGTATCCTTGCTTTTACTCGTGCAACAGCCACAAACAACATGAACCCAAACCAGGCAAAGGTTCGGCGTGCAGATTGTGTTTAGGGATGTCTCGATTCGGGGTCTTCGTGCTCGCGGGTCACTGTTGGCCGTACTAGCAATTACGGAAGCAAAATTGACAAAAAAAGGTACGCTGTATGTGGTGTTGTCTTGACAGAGGGCAGTCCTTTCTTGTTTCATGGGGCACCCCTCAGCCAAGAGAAGTGAGGCATGTCTATGTTTGTCTGTTGTCCGTTTTCTTCTGTCCTGCTGAGGTTGCCGGGACGTTGCGGGACGGCAAGAGAAAGAAAGAGAGTGAGGATGCAAAGGACAAAGAGACCATGTTTGATCTTTTATGGTTGCTAAACGACATATCAAATACTTGAAATGCTTTTGCAAAGTACTGAATATTCAATCTCTTTACTGTTATTTACCAATGTGTCTTGCCGGCCTTCCAGACCCTTGCGGCAATCTGAGCTTGCGTGCATGCAATATGGAACAAATCTAGAAGGTCTAGAAAGAAGAGAAGAGTGCGTGTCTGTTGGCCTGCTGGTCATGTTTCAAAACACATTTCTGCTGCTAAACGAAGAGCCTTTTTCGCCTCTCTATTTGTTCATTTCGTTGCACCCTATTTGCGGCCGTTTTATGCACGTGCACATGCATATTACTTTATCGACCGCTCTCTTTTAAAGACGATAGAACGGGGACCCAACAAAAACGAAAGTTTGATGTATGCAATTAAAGAACAACCCCTGCATGGAAGAGAGGCGGAGAACCGTACGACGTCGTACTCTGTGGGGCCACCAGAACTGTGCGAGAAAAGGATGGAAGAAAGCATTCAGTATCAAGAAAGCGGCAATACTGGTTGCATCCCCGTTGCTCGGGCCCCTTTTGGCGGGGCCTGGCTGTTTTGAGGCCTTCTTGGCTTCGGACAATATGAGATAAGCAAGAGGTAGACACATTGGGCAGATTTGTTCAAACGAGAGCCCGTTCTCCATGCGGCAGCAAGGAAGATCGACAGAAAGAGGCGCGGCATTGATGAACGAACGATGCAACGCTCATAATGGTGACGTTGCAAGTGCGCAGAGTTAAGAGCCTTGTCTGTGGCTCAAAACAAACGTCAATCATCGGGCAAACAGTAAAAAAGATGAAAGGCTCATAAACCCAACGGGCTATTGAAAGGGAAAAGCCTGTGCTAATGGAGAGTTCTCTCAACGGATGGACAGGATCTTCGGCTTTCCTGCTCAGCAGAGAATGGCTCCCCGGTCAGGGATGGAAAAAAGGAAGATGGAAGACGACGGGCGGGAAAGGTCCCTCCAAATAGCTTGCAAGCTCTAGGTACCACGCTCACAGCAAGACAAGTTGCACAGATGTTGCCAAGGAGGCAGGCACGGAAGACGATGATATTGCTTTGCACGTCGTATGTCGGAAACGTCGTATCGGCACTTGTATCGCGCGCCGCGAAGATGGCAAGGCGTATTTTTTTGCTGTTTAAAATGGCAGTTATTTTGGTGTCAACGAGACAATGAGAAGGTAAGCCCTCGTGACAAGATGTAGCATATATGGTCCTAGTTATCCATCGATATATATATATATATATATATATATATATATCTTTACGACCAGCCCCCGGTAGTAGTCTTTGTAGACACCGGGTAAAGCAATCCTAGCAACGATAGGTTGCCTGTTGTACGGGATAGAAGATGCGCGAAACAGGTGGCCTAAGCAAAAGGGACAGAATTAGCAAATATACTGGTGTACTAACGGAAAATATTCAAAGACACATTGTATTAACTAAGTCTGAGAATACCATTTTATTTTGACTTTTGCATGATGGCAAAGAACACATCTCTGTCACATTTCATGGGAAAACCCTAAGAACTTGTTAGCATCTATCCATGAGACGGGGGTTCTCTGAGAAGAGCACATGGCTGAATTGATTAGCGTTGCAAATGAGCATGGGTTTCAACAGGAGAAGGCGTTGTAATCAAAGTGAGGCGGTTACTAAAAACCATGGATCAGGTGTGACCGGCTCGTTGTTGTTGCAACAAACTGCTGACTGGAGCGAGAGGATACCGTTCACTGAGGTATCGGTACAAGATGAACACACACTCGTATGCATCGATACTTTCCATGGCTAGAGGGCTGTGTCCGGGTCTTTGAGGCTTTGCTTTGATTGTATTGTTTTGTCTTGAACTTTTTTCGTTTCCTCCGATTGCAACGCCAGTCGGCATTTATTTTGAGATGGGGCAGCCGAGTGGCTCTATTTCTGCACTGTCGGTGGCTCAGGAAGAGGGAAAGCGTGAGTTTAGATGGCTCAATATATGTTGCCAAGATACGAAGTACCAGAACAACGGGTACCAGTTTGTCAGACGAGATATTTCACATCAAAATATCTTATTACCAATTTCGAATACTGTGAGTGAGTGGCCTGAATACTTCAATACAATCCAAACTCGGCAGAAGACGAAAAGCCAGGCACAGACAAACACGAACACAGCCAGGACGGTAGAAGCGGGAAAACTCGACGAGGAGTCTGGGAACCTTGTCCTCGCCCCCTGTTTTCTTCCGTTGGATTGCTTATGATGGGCTTTTTTAAAAGGAAATGCACGTTAGGATCGTTCATAAGTGTACCGGATAAGATACAGAGTATAGACTTCATAATGCTCTGTAAGCGGTAGTGCATTTGTAGGGCAGTGTAGTCTACGTTGGTAGGCTGAGGCGAGGCTACGTGAGGCATCCAGATCAAATTTAGTCAAACCCGTGATCTTTTGAAGATGCCCCAACCAGGCGCAAGAAACTCCAATCAAAGAATCGTAGTTAACCTGCCTGCACGGTATAAAAGTATAGTTTTGCAAGTTGCCGCTGCTTATAGTAAAAAAAAGGACGGTGTTTTGTTTTCCTAAATGTACGTTGATTGATTTTGGTCACCAACTCCCCAATTTTTCTTGATAGCAAAGTTTCCAAGCTACCAGTGCTTAATACTGAGGGTCTTTCGCCACTAAGTCTTTACTGAAAAGTCACAATCAAAACTGACCATGAATCAGATTTCTCGAAACTCTCTTCCATTATATAAAAAAAGTAGAGAAGAAGACGCAAAACAGGTGTACCACAAAACTTCTTTTGAGGTGAAAGGTACATTGCCATAGTCATATTTTGTGTCTGCCGGCTTGTACCTCAACTGAGTGTCACAGCCTATCTAATCACCCCCTTTCGCCCCGCGATTTATATTTTGCGAAAGACAGTGTCAAAGGACAGTGCCTATGAGACAGAAACTGTGCGCACAAGCTCGCCCAGAACGGCGCTGCAGGCGAGAACAGCATGACGCCCTTGAAGACACGTTCCCTCGACCGTGCTAAAGATGTGTTCTGAATTGAACAGCTTGGTCTCTCCGTCTCCGAACTCTGTACTTTTTCCCTCCACCAAAAACGACCAGCGCAAGGGAGGTCCATCGTTTCTTTTCGCGTTGACAACCCCAACCAGGCCAAAAACGGCTCTATTTGAACTTTCTCTGATTTTGACGTTTCTACCCACAATCTTTCCCTTCTCGTCGCTCTCTGTTCTCTTCTCTTCTTCTGTACCGCACTTCTTCTCGGTTCCATCGATTTCTGTGATATCGACGAGATCGACGACCTCTCCTTTATCTTGCGTCCTCCTTGCCCGCTGTCCTCCCATCTCGACAGCTCTCGACAGCTCTCGACAGCTCTCGACAGCTTCGCAGAAGCTCCCGACACACGCGGCTCTCTTCCATCCAACAAGCAACCCCCAAGGTTGCCCACGATGCAGCAGCCTCCGATGATGCAGCCTGGGCAGGCACCGCCCAACATGCCGTCGCCTGAACAGATCCAGGCAATGCAGCGCCAGCTTGCCATCGATGCACAAAAGGCCGGCATGACGGTGCCCGAGTTTATCCAGCAGCTGCAGCAGAAGGCGCGCGCACAGATGGCCATGCAACAAGCAGCGGCCCAGCGGGCGCAGCAGCAGGCGCAGGGCGGTGGTGGCGTCGGTGCCGGTGCCGGTGCCGGTGCCGGCGAGCATGCCGGCCATTCCCACGGGGATGGCCACAGCCACGAAGGCCACAATCACCCCCATTCCCCACCACCACAGCAGCAACAGCAGCAGCAGCAGCAGCAGGCACAGCCTATCCAGCCCGGTCCGCCGAATCCGCTTGCGATTGCCATGGCCAACTTCTTGCGCAGCCAAGACCTCAAGCCACGAACCGTCATTCTGAACGGCGAGCGCAAGGAGATGTTTCGCGTGAAGCGTGCGCTGCGGGCCATCCAGTCGCCGGCGTACGAGAAGGCGCGCAAGAAGACGCCCGGCCTGCCCGAGATTACGGACCGTGCCTCGCTCGAGAATGCGTTCAAGCTGCTGCCGCTGTCGATGCTGGCGCTGCGCGTCAACAAGGTGGCCGACGAGCATGAGGGCCACGACCACGACAAGAAGAAGAAGGCCAAGCGCGTCAAGGGCCAGTGGACCGTCAACATTGAGCGGCAGCAGGACGCGGCGGACGATATGTACTATGTGTGGCTCTACGAGGGCTCGCAGGTGATGCGCAAGGTCTACGCAGGCCTGGCGCTGCTGGCCATCTTTGCTGTGGTGCTGTACCCGCTGTGGCCGCTGCGCATGCGCCAGGGCGTGTACTACCTGAGCTGGGGCTTCCTGGGCCTGCTGGGTCTGTTCTTTTTGATGGCCATTTTCCGTGTGATTTTGTTTTGCATCACGTACTTTGTTCTGTCCCCCGGTCTGTGGCTGTACCCCAACCTCTGGGAGGACGTCTCCTTTATGGACAGTTTCCGTCCTATGTGGGCGTGGCACGATGTGAGTTTTTTTTTCTTTCTTCTCTTCTATTTTTCTTTTTCTCTTTTCTCTTTTTTTTTTTTCAAACCCCAGCTTCTTGCTTGATTTTTTTCATCCCCAATTACGTCACTAACAGAACGGCCAGCCCAACCCCAAGAAGAAGAAGAAGGCTGGCAAGGCCAAGTCGACCACCGCTGGCCAGGCTCACTTTGCCGGCACGACAGGCCAGCCTGCCCCTGCGACGGCCACTACGACCGGCACCGACACCCAGATCAACACCGCGCCGGCACAGCGGACAGCAGCCTACAAGGCGCCGCAGGTCGAGGAGGTCGATGACGACGAGGAGTAGATCCCTGGCGATGAGACGATGGACGGACATGGAGAGGATGCTACGCACGGCAGCCTTGTGGGCAGTATCTGTGCTAGGTCGAAGAGGTGGGAACAACAAAATCGTACGATGGATTCAGAGGCACACATATTGCGGCGTTAGGAAAAGGGAACGGGCTGCTTGCTTTTCTCGTCTGGCAGATGCAGCACCCAAAGCGCCGATACTAGACATATTAGGCTCGTGGTGGGAGTTTTGACCGTGTGAATGAACTGCCTCACCTAGGGCTCATCTGACTGGCTTATTTTTTTTGTTTCATATTGTAATAATAAAATGCAAAAGTTGAATTGCCATTTGCTTGCCACTCTGTCACAGTATCAGAGTACCGGTCTCGCAGTGGTTACAACGTAAGGGTATAATCAGATTGGGAAAACCGAGTTCCGACCAAAATGGCTTGGGCGAAAAAGATAAATAAAAGTACAGTACAGGATGAGAAGCAGAGAGAGAGAAAAAAGTGTGCAGAGAAGGAGTATCCGTTTAAAAAGACCAAGCGGAAAGATCAGATTCAAAACGACAGCCAGGCTGTCATGACTGTCCGTGCTGATACGCCTGCTCCAGATCCTTGTAGAAAATCGACAGCGCTCGCTTCTCGCCCGTTGACGGCCGCAGCACCACCCCCGGGACCTGGCCCACCTCCGTGAAGCCCAGCGTCGAGAACATGATTGCCGTGTTCGACTTGCTCTCTGACTCGGCCGTCAGCAGCGTTTTGCCCTCGAGCAGGGCCTGCCGCTCTACCGTCTCCAACAGCTGCCGCTCGCCGCCCAGCTGGCGGTACTGCAGGTTCACCAGCAGCAGCTCCACCAATGCCACGTGCGGGCTGGTCTCCGCCGGGTGGCTGCGCAGCATAATGACGCCCACCAGGTCCGGGCCAGCCACCTTGGCGGGCGCTGGCGACCCGTCGGGTAAGGATGGCACAGCAGACGCGGACGCAGCCAGGGCAGCCGTCGCCGTGGATTGCTGGGACATTTGCGTCGCCGTTGACGTCGGAAAGGACGTTGACCGCAGCAACAAGAAGACGGCCGACGTGGTCAGCCGCACGCGCCACCAGTCGAGCAGCTTCTCGTGGTTGAGGGGCGGCGCAAACGTGCCAGACAGGTTTTCGGATGTGATGCGTGCGCCGTGCAGAGCGGCAAGGTAAAGGACGAGGTGGCTGTGGAGGGCGGGATTGTACTTCTGTACCCGCGCCGCAGGTACCGGGGAAGCTGCACCCGGGGTCGGAGAGGGAGATACGGCATGATGAACCGAGGCTGGGACTGGCGCTGGCGAGGCAGAGGCGTGATGGTGCACGCTACTGGGGGTGTTACCGGCAGCAGCGGCGGCAGCGGCGGCCACTGATGCAGCAGCCGATGCAGCATAAACGGAGGCTGAATCCGAAGCAATGGCTTGCGACGCAAAGAATGCGTCGTCAGAGGTCGACGACGCGGCGTCTTCTGTTGCGTCGGCATCTTGTATCCCTTGAGGGTGTGGTGAATGCATGGCTGTCGAGATCTCGGATCCGGTGATGGACGGGTCAACTAAGGGGTGGGACGAAGCCATGTTGGCGAGTGTGTGTGCGTGAGGGCGCGAGTGTCAGGAATGCTAATTGGCTGCTGCGTCTTTCGTAGCTTGTCACGTTTGTCGCGATTGGATGCTGTTTCTCTGGGTTCGCGACGCGAAAAGTCAAAGGGAAATGTGAGGGGCAGACAAGGTCAATTGGTCGCACGTGGTCAGCATAGACACTGCTGCGTCGTGAGCTTAAAAGAGGCCGTTTTGAAACGTCGTGGGCTGTACGCAGAGGATCGCAGTTGAGAGGCAAACAGTCGTCGTCGCGAAAACAAAGACGAAAAAAAGTGAAGCACGAGCTTTGTTGTCACGGATCCAATGCGCGCGCTAAAAACCACGCTGTCGGCTGGCTTTGTGTACTCAGTGTCCCACTGACGTATGGCGCTCACGTGCACGCTGCAATGCTGTCGTCGTGGAAGGAAAGCGCGACCAAGACCGCCAAGCGCAATCTTGGCGGGCGCTGGCCGTTAGCAGTTGCTTGTTTAAAACCAACTGCAGACTTCTTGCCTATTGTGGTAATTAGTCAGTTGTTAATAGGAGGCCACTATGTCCACATACGAGTCAAATCGAGCAACGAACATTCAGGGGCAATCGATTTTCAGACAAGAAGATGCAAGATACTTGTTGATTCCGACGTTGACGGCTTGCTGCACTGCCTGCAGTTCCTGCGGTCTGCACTTGCGTTCGACACTTGCGTACCTGCAGATGCCGTTCGCAGCATTGACACCTCGCTGGGCAATTTGTCGACGTTGTGTGACGGAAGAGCAGCAGCTCACTTGCAGTCTATTTCCTTCTTCTTCTTATCTCTTTGACTTTGAATCTCCTCCAATACAAACGAAACAGCCCTGCCGATCTCATCGCCACCCCACTGTCTGTCAAACGGCCGCGCTGCATCAGACTGCACCCTGCCGGAACATCTCTTGGCTCTTGGCTACGATCCTGCGGCGCTTCGCCACGACCGTGCATCGCATCATCATGCCTTGCCTTGTTCTGAATCAGGATCTTCGACAAGTAGCTTGGTACTCGCTAACCCTTTCCTCTGCCCAGCCTATTCTCGCTTTTTGTGCCATGCTCAGCTTATCATATGCCGCCTTCCACCAGCTCATGAGCGATGGATGGCTGGCTTTGCCGAATCTGAGCGAGCATAGTGCAGGCCAATCAATTGCCGGCCTTGGCAGGACAACCTGAAATACGACCCTTAGGCTTGTCAGTCGACGAGTTATGCGGGTGGGCAACGGCCAGGAGTAGGTGGGGACACGGTGGAGGGGTGAAATGCCTCGCGTTGGTGTCGTGTTTCATCACTTGATCAGTGTTGCTTTCAGTTTCTTCTTTCCCGTCAACTTTTGCTCTGCTTCTATTATGATGGTTGAAGTACATCTCCCGTCCTCGTCACAGTCTTCTTCAAACCCATTTCGGTAACATTTTAGGGTCTTGTCGCATACTCTGCCCCTCCAACACAATTGCGCTATCCTCAACACAGCAACGTCCCAACTAAAGTAGCTCCCGCCATCATCCGCCGTCAGCTTCTCTTCAGCTTGTTTGTTTGCAGATCCAACCCGCGCCGGCCCCGCGACAAAGAGTTAATACAGTGAACAAGCAAGAGAAAAAAGCCGCGTGGCACTGCGGCTGGTTTGCCGAGTTTCGAGGGGTTTTTTTAGTCTTGTTTACTTTCGTTTTCGTGTCGTTCTCACCGAAAGTCAAGAGACAAACGTCGACAAATAAAAGGTACAAGAACAAGAACAGAGACAAGAAGGAAAGACGCACAAAGGACGCAGAGGACGTCAGCAAAGCCGCACCCACCATGCAAAACATCTTTCGCAAGGTCGAGGGTGGTATCGACAACCTTTTTAGCGGGGTGAGCATCACTCGCACACCCACCATGGCTACGACTGCGCCGAGTCGCATACCGACGAGCACAACGGAAACCGCTTCCAGTCGTTTGCGCCGCAGACGACTGGCCGTGCCAAATGGTATGTTGACGGCTGCTCGTACTTTTGGGCCGTGTCCGAGGCCCTGGCGCAAGCCCGCGAGACCATCTACATTCTCGACTGGTGGTTGAGTCCTGAGCTCTACCTGCGTCGCCCGCCGTCGCGCAATGAGCAGTACCGTCTCGACAACATGCTCAAGGCGGCAGCCGAGCGCGGTGTGCAGGTTCGCGTGATTGTGTACAAGGAGGTGCCGCAGGCCCTGACGTGTAAGTGGAGTCTCTTCCGGTCGTATTGATCTGCCATTGCTAACATTTCGTAGTGAACTCCGAGGTATGGTCTGAAGATGTCTATAAGCTCGTCACCTGGTGTTACATTGTGCTGACCATTTGATAGCACACCAAGCATGCGCTTGAGGCTCTGCACCCCAACATCCGCGTCTTCCGCCATCCAGACCATCTCCCGAGCGGCCACGACTTCCAGGCCGATATCGAGTCCGCGTTCAAGAACATGAATCTGCGCACATTTGACTTGAGCAAGCTCGGCCAAGATGCGCTCAAGACGCTCTACGGTACCAGTGATGACATGGTGCTGTACTGGGCGCATCACGAGAAGCTGTGCATTATCGACGACCATATTGCCTTTATGGGTGGTCTTGACTTGTGTAAGCGAAGCTGAAACCCCAGTAACTTAAAATTTTGTCTTACAACCACTGACATCTCAGGCTTTGGACGATGGGACACTAATAGTAAGTCGCTGTGTGACCATGCGCGGGCCCCGGCATGTAGGACATGAACACATGTGAAAGAATGGACCAAGAAGTGAACAAGATGCCAACTGACCAACAGGTCACCCTATTGCCGATGCACACCCGGAGAACCTGGACGATATCCTCTTCCCGGGCCAGGATTACAACAACGCCCGCGTCTACGACTTTGAAGATGTCGATAAGTGGGAGAATAACAAACGTATGAGCCCACTCACCCGCGTCTGTTCGCACCTGTTTTTATTTACCCGTGCTAACACGAGCAGTCGACCGCACAAAGAGCTCGCGGATGGGCTGGTCCGACATCAGCATCAGTTTATCTGGTCACATTGTCAGCAGCCTGGTCACACACTTCATTGACAGATGGTGAGCTTCCTCTCCAACCATATGCTACTTCGTTCTTGCCGCCTAACAGCTTTAGGAACTACATTTACAACGGCAAGTACAGTACTCGCCACGAGGGTTATGAGAAGATCCAGTTGCCCATGAAGCTGCACCACGTTCCCGACAGCTTGCTCGACACTGGCGAGTCTTTTTTATCAGGGCAGTCAACGCTTTGTTGGCGGTCTTCAACGCCACCTGAATCATGGCATGAATCGTCTTCTTGGCGAGAACGATGATGAGGAGGGCGATGGGGAGCGGTCTCGGGACAGCGGCCACCACGGGCACGGTCATGGACGTGACCCAGCCGTTGGCAACAGCGACCTGGGTGGCGTTCACATCCAGCTCACCCGTAGCTGCTGCGAGTGGTCCTCGGGACACAAGGTCGAGCACTCGATTGCCAACGCCTACATCGCAGCCATCCTGAATGCGGAGCATTTCGTCTACATTGAGAACCAATTCTTCATCACGGCCACCAGCGATGACCAGCACCCTGTCAGCAACAAGATTGGCCGCGCCATTGTCCAACGCATCCTTCGCGCACACGAGCAGGGCGAGGAGTTTGGCATGGTCGTCTGTATTCCCGCCGTGCCCGGTTTTGCAGGCGACCTGCACGCCGATGGCGCCCTCGGCACGCGTGCCATTATGGAGTACCAGTACAACAGCATCAGCCGCGGCAAGAACAGCATCTACGGCGCACTGATCGCCGGTGGCATCCAGGACCCTACGCGCTACCTGCGCTTCTACAACCTGCGCAACTATGACCGTATTAACACCACGCCACTCATGGGACGTGCTGAAAAGGCCAGCGGTGTCGCCTACGAGACTGCTCGTCGTGAGTTTGACGATGCCGTCGAGTCTGGATACGATGGCTACAGCCGCGATGGCGGCCAGGTCCGCAACGAGCTCGGCGACAACTACCACCGCTACCAGGCCGGTGCTGCTGGTGTTGCTCGTGATCAGCCTGACCTGCTGGAGACGGCCGACACGGTGTCGGCTTCGTACATGGACGGTGGCCCCAACCTGACGACGCAAGGCTGGATGGGCGAGGGCGCCCCTGGTCTTACGGGCGACGGCGGCGATGCTGAGCTTGCAGCCTTTGTCAGTGAAGAGCTCTACATTCATACCAAGATTCTCATTGCCGACGACCGCCTCGTGATTTGCGGCAGCGCCAACCTCAATGACCGTTCCCAGCTCGGCTCGCACGACTCTGAGATTGCCGTTGTCATCGAGGACCCGGAACATGCCGTCACCACGACCATGGCTGGCAAGCCCTACGTCGTGGGTGCCTTCCCCGCCAGTCTGCGCCGCCAGATCTTCCGCAAGCACATTGGCCTGCTGCCTGACCAGCGCTGGGACCAGCCGACGCAAAACTTCTCGCCCATTACCGTCGCGCCCAACGAGTACGACTGGGACAGCCCCGCCGACCGGCTTGTGTCCGACCCCCTCAGTGCCAACTTCACTCGTCTCTGGCAGACCACGGCCGCGACCAACACGGCGGTCTTTGACGATGTCTTCCACTGTGTGCCCTCGGACCGTGCCCGCAACTGGGACGAGTACGACTCGTACTTTTCGCAGTACTTTACGATGCCGGGCGCCAAGGAAGACGAAGGTGCGAAGCTCAGGGACGAGGAGAAGAGGGAACAGGACAAGATCGAGGCGGCCTTGCACGGGGACGGCCATGCCTCGCCGTCACCACCGCCATCGCCCACGCCGACCAAGGTCGACTATGGCCATGTCGTGCCTGGCTACCCCGGCGGCGTGTCCGCGGTCAAGCAGCGCCTGGCCGAGGTGCGCGGCAACCTGGTCGAGATGCCGCTCAACTTTTTGATCGAGGTCAAAGACTTGGCCAAGGAGGGTCTCGCACTCAACTCGCTCACGGACGAGCTATACACGTAGGGTGGGGGAATAGTATAGAGGTTTCGGTCTGTGGTCGATGGATAGAGGGCGCAAAGACAGTTGGTCTCTCGTAAGAAAGCAAGTTGCCTGAAGAGACAAACTATGATTTTCGAATGATTTACAATGTAAAGCAATAGAAAGATAAAATCCTTTAGCAACAAAATCTTCAACATCCAAGATTGTCTAAAAGAAGCAAGGCTCATGAATGACTGAAAAGGATGTTGTTGAAAACAAATAATAAAATTGGTATTCTTTCCAAGAGTTCCTAAAAAACGAATTGTTCACCCTTGAATAGCAGAATCCCACCATCTTGGTATTTCCCATCCGGTATCCATAAACACCATTGCTGTCGTTGAAAAACTCTAAACAAGAGACCAAAATCGAACAGGGAATAAAACTGATAAACAAGCTATAATTATCACAACATGCCTTTATGTCGTGCAGCTTCAACTGCTCTCAGACACTGTCTCTGCCTCTCTTGTTCCCCCTTCTTTTTCTCTTCTTTGTGCTTCTTATTCTCTCAGTCGAGGACTCCGCCGCCGCGACAGACTTTGCGAGTAGGCCGATGGCGGCACATTCTCGCGGCCCTCCAAAGCCATCACCGATGTCCGTGTCTTGGCTTGCTTTGCCGGCGGCGGTCCGTGGTTCTGGCGCAAACTCCTCCTACGGTGTGTTGGTAGAGTGTGGCCGCCATGAGATGCACCGCCGCCCTTGGCGACCCCAGCACTCGAAACACCCTCAATGCTGGCAGCAACGAGACCGAAATTGCCGCTGTCCTTTGCGCCGTCCGCCTGACTTGACATGGTGCTTGCACCGGGGTCAAACATGATCGCGCCTGTCGTCAGGTTCGGGTTCACCTCGCGCAAACTCATACTCAGGGATGGTATGGACGACGCCGAGGTGGTAGAGGGAGGCTGTGACGATGCACGTGCAAATGTTCCGTTGCTCTGGGCCTCTGCGGTGGAGGCAGTGCCGCCGAAATCGCTAAAAATGACGGGGACAGTTGCGTCGTCGCTGGTGGTAGGCGGCTTGCTCGGCGACGGCATGGTATCCAATAGCTCGTCCTGGAACTCATCGTCGTCGTCGAGGATACCGGTGCCCAGTTCCTCGCTTTCCTCGGTCTTGGTGGTGGTTCCACTCTTGTTGTTGAGGCTGGCAATGAGGGCATGGTGCGGGGCCGTCCGTGGAAGGTCGAGGGGGTACTTGTACTGGACCTTCTCGGGTGTCTCGCCGGTAGGTACGTACTCACGGAGTGCCGTGTTGGAGACACATGATCTCAGATCGTCCAGAGGCTGGCACAGGGTGTCTTGAACCGGCTCCCAGCCACTGTGCTGGCCCTTGATGTCGGCCTCGGCCTCTTCCATAAAGCTCTCGCCGCGACCAATGGTGTCCCGCGCATGGCCTGAAAGCTCGGAGAAAGTCGCAGTGACAACATCGGCCATCTTGGAGACTGATGTCGTATGCTCGGCCAGATGCTCGTCGTTTCGCGTGGTCGCCCGCGTTACAAGGTCGTCTAGATCCTGCATCTTGACATCGAGGTCCTTCATTTGCTCATCCACAACACGGACTGTTTCTGCGTGAACAGACTTGGTCGTTTTCTGGATGGATGTGCTGTGTTCGTTGGCGGTCTGTAGACGGGGCAGGTCCCACATGCTATTAGTACGGTGAAGGCTGGAGAGAGCGAGCTGTAAATAGATGCGACGTTGGATAATATAGCTTACCGTCCAGTCCTCCTGCAGTCTCAGTTTCAGGGCATCGCGCGACTTGCTTGCATCCTGAACATAACCATCGGCAGCTGTGTTCCAAGCATCCATGCCCTTAGCATAGGTGTCCAGGCCGGACTCAAATACCGTGTTAGACTCTGCAATTCGTTTCACGGATGGCGTTGGTTTTGGCTGTGAACCGGGTATCCTGTTTCTTCGCTTGTTCCGAGATGAGGCTTCCGATCTGTTGCAAGTAGCTGCTGGCGATCTTCGGCTGCCTGCCTCCGCTCTTCGTCAATAGCATCCTGAATTTGGGCGGCGACAGTCGTGTTCGATTGGACAGACGCCAGGCTCGCTTCTTCGACTTGCTTCCGCAAAGCATCGGACTCGGTTCGTTGTGTGTTCATATGCTTGAGAACATCCTCAAACATGCCCTTGAAGTCCTTCCCCAATGTGCTGTAGGATGAGTGCAGCTGGGCGTGGAATGTGCTCAGCTCGTTCAAGACGTCGTCTGCAATGCGCTCTGCCGCAGACGCAATGGTCTGCAGGCTTGCACCGACGTGCTCCTGGATATGGTCACGAACGGCGCGAATCTCTTTCATGATCTCGTCCATGTCTTTCTTGGATGCACCCTGCTGCGCCAGCATCTCGCATTTTGAGGCTTCAAAAGACGCTAGGTTCTGGTCTAGCAGTGCCTGTGTTGAAGCCAGACTTTGTTGACCTTCTTCAATAAAGCCGTGCATGCGGCGGGAGATGTTGGAGATGTGTTGTTCTTGGGAGGCGCGGAGGCTGAGAATGCGCGATGCCACGAGGCGTGTCACGTCGGAGACCTGGGCTTGGGATCCGGCCCAGGCATTGCGGTTGACGCCCTGCAGGTCAGACTTGCGGCGGTTCTTGGCGCGCAGGCCATCGATGTCGCCGACTGTCCGCTGGACTGTCGAAATGAGGTCGCTGCCGAGCGATGCCAGCTTTTCCTCTGTAGCTTGGTGAGCTTCACGCACAAAGGTTTCCTCGGCGAGCGTCTTGCGTGTGGCAGAGAGCACCAGCTCCGTCTGGTCCAGGATGTCCTTCGTCTCGGTAATCTCCGTTTTCGCGTCCTCGTGCTCTTTCTTGAGGCCCATAAAGTTCGACGTCAGCTCCAGCAGTTCGTGCAGCTTGTTCTTGAGGTTGGCCTCCATCGTTTCGATCTTGGCGGCCTGTTCTTCGGCCAGGATGCGGCGCGACTCGCTCTGCACAGTCATCTCCTCGTATGTGTCATTGGGGAGGTAGACACCATTGCGTTGCCGGGTTGCGATGAGGTCGCTCTTCAGCTTCTCAATCTCCGTCGTGAACTCGCGCAGCAGTGTCTTCTTATTGATGAGTTGGTTGACCTGTGGCTTGTTGCGGATGTTCTTTGCGCGGAAAGCGTAGTCGAGGGTGGAGATCGTCTCTTCGAGGTTGCTCTTGGCTGTCGAGATTGTTGCAATGATGCATGTCTTGGTGCGGCCACCGAGGGAGTCTTGCAGCAGACGCGTCAGTTTTGATTCACGGTACGGCACATGTGCTGTGCGGTCGACGAGGGCGTTGATGACACGGCCCAGCGTAAGCAGACTCTTGTTGATCAAGCCAGCCTCCGCGGCGCGCTTGTTCTCGGCCCCGGAGCGCTGGATGTTCTCACTACCCGCCAGATCGACCAGGTTGAGTTTCCCTGTGTTAAAGAAATCCTCGCCCGTCTCGGTGATGTGCTTTGTTTGCACGGTGATGGTGAAGACGGTGTGACTGCGGCTACTCAGATCGTTGCACTTGGTGGCGGCAACCTGGCGACGAACGCTGCCTTCTTTGCAGGCGCTTGATGCCGTCGGCGGCCGAGTGGATGTGGCGCTCCTCCATGCCCTGGACCACGGTAGTAGCGTGTCCCTTGCGCGAATTGTCATCGTAAATCTTGAGCTTTGAGCTGCTGCTGCCGTCGCTGTCGACAGAGAGCAAATCGCGCAGCTCCTCGTTGTAGAGTTCGATAAAGGAGCAGCGTACGACGCTGTCGGACTCGTCGGCGTTGAGCTTGTTGAACAGCGCCTGGAGGACGCGTGGAATAATGCCGGCGGCGTCGGTCAAGAGGCCGAGGGACTCGCTCATATCGCCAGACATTGTGTAGGTCTTGCCAGTACCGGTCTGGCCGTATGCAAAGATGGTGCAGTTGAAGCCGGTCAGCATCTAGAGAGTTAGCAGGGGGAGGGAGAGACAGGGGGTCGGCTCGTATCTGGAGACCGCGGCAGGTCGTACCTCATCCAATATCGGCCGGACGACGTCGTCAAAGATCATGCCCTGGTCGGCAGCAGGCGAGAAAACTCGGTCAAAGTTGTACGTCTTGTTGCTCAGCGCGTTCGGGCCCATCATGAGCTCGACATTCTTGCCCTTTGCACCGTCCGTGTTGACAACGACAGCGCTGTTTTTCAACGAACCTCGCGCTCGTTTCGGCCGCGACACCGCACAACAACATTGATATTGGTCTCCTCGGCGAGCGAGACAATGACCGAGTCGGTGTCGGCAACGGTCGCTGCGTCAAAGTCGCGCTCCTTGCGCTTCAGGCCGGCCGCAGCCGTCGTGGCAACCGACATGAGCGACTCAGCCGGCGAGATGGCGCCGGCGCGGCCAGAACGGGACGAAGATGTGGCGGAGGAAAGCGAGGATGATGTCAACTGGTGACGTGCTGTCGAGACGCGTTTTGTCGGTGGCCGGACGCCAGGCCTTGATGCGGCACTGCTGCTAGCGAACCGGTAGCTGGGGATTGTGGTTGAGGCATTGGTGGCTTTTCGTGAGGGCACTTCTCGCGGAGGTGCCATAGTTTGTGTGAGGAGGGGGAGGGGGTGAGGAGAAGAGGAAGAACGGTGGGATGTGGCGGACGCGAGACGCGATGCTGCCCGTGCAGCAAGGGGTGGGAGACGGGTACCCTGACAGAGAGATGACAGTCGGCGCGCTTTTGTTTTCTCGCTTTAATAAAGTCGTGATGCGTAAAAAAAGAAGCAGAGAACGAGTAACGGGAAGAAGGATAAGTCAAGCCGTGAACTCGACGCGTTCTGACGTCGGACCTTGTTGTGTGCGGTGGCTTACAAGCAAGGGATGTGTCGTGGGGAATCTTGAAGGACGACGGGATTGGCTTTCAGATATGCCAGGGCCTCGGCGCGTTCTTGCAGGGTGAGGGTCGTTGGTGGCTGCTCTGGAGTGTGGGTTGAAGGTCGGGGACTGGTCCGTCTGAATCGGCCTTGTTGACATCTTTGGTGCATTGGCGGTTGGTGGATATGCGGGACAGTCAACAAGGGGTGTTGCCGCTGATAGGTGCTAGCGGACACTGGGCTCATTGACCGGGCAACAGCTATGCGCCACAATACACTAGCCACAATTTTGAAGGTACGAAGGTACATGGGCCATGAGTCGCCTGGAGCTGCTTCGTCACAGCGCTTGCTTGTTTCGCTCGCCCCACTACATGAACCAAGCGGGCAGCCCGGTCTAGCAGGCGCAGGCTCCAGGCTCACCCTATTCTGTACTATGTACTGTCAACTGGAATTATTGCACGACGTATCTTAATTAATTACATCGAGCGAACCCCCCAAAGCTTGCCCCATAAGACGGATTGGAGGCCGCGTGCGCAATGCGGGTTTTGAATCCGAGACACTCGAAATCGACGACCGATCCATCATCCACCGACCTTGGATGCCCTATTGGCACACGCTCGACGCAGCCTTTTTTCCACGCCGGCCGACAAGAGACGCCCAATCGAACGACGGGGCAGTCCCAGAGCTTGAGCGATTGAGCGATTGAGCGAGCTCGACTGACGACGGGAAGCCGATCACCAGAGAACGAGAGAGCACACAGCCCACGATGGCGCCCCCAAGGATCGAGCAGAAGGAGATTGAGACGTACTGGAACATCTTCTCCAACCGCACCAATGGCGGCAAGTTCCTGACGGGCGAGATGGCGGCGCCCGTGCTGAAGAACAGTGGCCTGCGTGACGGCCAGCTGGAGAAAGTGTGGGATTTGGCGGACGTCGACAACGACGGCAACCTGGACTTTGAGGAGTTTTGCGTGGCCATGCGGCTGATCTTTGACATTCTCAACGGGGTGCGTACCGACGACCCACGGGGCGGGCGGAAGCTGGGCGCTCTGACGTTCTTGGCTTGCTAACAACGCAGGAATACCCGGATGTTCCGAATGCGCTACCGGACTGGCTCGTGCCCGAGTCCAAGGCACATCTCGTGCAAGCCGGCCGTGCTCTCACCGGAAAGGCCGCACAGTTTGAGCAGGTGGCCGTCGACGACGACCCGGACTCGCCGAGCCTCAAGGACGGCTTCGACTGGTACATGAGCCCCGCCGACAAGTCCAAGTACGAGCAGATCTACCTCGAGAGCCGCGATATGCGCGGCGATGTGGCCTTTTCGTCGCTGCAAGATCTGTATGACTCGCTTGACGTGCCCGACACCGACATCCGCTCCGCCTGGAACCTCGTCAACCCGGCCGCCGCCCCTTCGATCGGCAAGGACGCGAGCCTTGCTTTCCTGCACATCCTCAACTACCGCCACGAGGGCTTCCGTATCCCCCGCACGGTGCCCGCCTCGCTGCGCGCCAGCTTCGAGCGCAACCAGATCGACTACCAGGTCGGCAACGCCAGCACGGCCGCCGCCAACTCGCGCTGGGCGACGCGCGCCGATGACAGCACCGCCACGGGGCGCAAGGCCAAGTTTGGCGACCAGTACCTGACGCGCCTCGGCCGCAGCGGCTTCAAAGCCACCGGTACCGACTTCTCGACGGCGCAAAAGACCGAGGACTGGGAAGAGGTGCGCCTCAAGAAGCAGCTGGCCGAGCTCGAGAGCCGGATCCAGGAGATCGAGGCGGGCGCCGCACGGCGGTCTGGGTCCAAGGCGAGTGGTGGCAAGCGGGATACCAAGCCTGCGCTGGTCAAGCGTGAGCTGGAGCAGTTGTTGGACTACAAGCGCCAGGAGCTGCGTGATCTCGAGGAGGGCACCGGCAAGGCCAAGGCGGGCAGCGGTCTCAAGGGCGTGACAGATGACCTGGCAACGGTGCGCGAGCAGGTCGAAAGCCTGGAGTCGCACCTGCGGCAGCGTGAACAGGTCCTGGAGCAGCTACGCCGCGATATTGAGGATGCCAAGGCAGCGAGGTGAGGCTAAGGCTGGGTATGTGATGGCTGGGGATGTGTTGAGACACAGAAGGCAAGGGTTCTGTTGCTATTTGGAAAGAGCGAAACACTTCTCTCTCATATAATTTCTTGCGTTACTTTTCTTCTTCTTTTATTTTTAGCTTTTGTCCTTCACCCAATGTAAATACTACTAGAATTGTTGCAGCCTGTCTAATGGGAAGCAAATACAAAAGGGGGTACATCTTGCACACATCATTCAACCTAAGACCTCTTGGCCTTTCAGTAGCTATTACACACTTGCTCTTTACACGTTGTGGTGTATGGCAAAAATAAAAAACCAGGCGATGAACTAAAAAAAACAACTTGGGGTATTTCTCCTTCTCTTCTCTCCTCTTTGGGCACAGCGAAGCAGTGCTTTCCATTTTGTTGGCCCCGACAATCAAGCTGCGCTGCCATTCAGGAAGCCAGCCACCATGTTCAGACCTAGCGTGCGGCCCTTGGCCGCCCACACAGCCAGTGAGGGCAGACGCCACGAGTTGAGACGGCCAACACCACGGCTGGGACCGGTGGCCACGGCCATGACATCGACGGGCAGCAGCTTGACGACCTGCGGCGCCTTGCCCTTGAGAGCAAGGTCCACGTTCTTGGCGACGCCGCTGGCCTGCTTCGTCGTAATGACGAAGCCCGCGCGCGGCTTGCTGACAACATCGCCCACGGCCCAGACATCGTTGCTGGCCACACCCTTGACATGGTAGAACTCGTCGACCTCGACATACTTGCGGTCGTTGAGCAGCGAAGCGTCGAGGTACTCTGTGTTGGGTGTCAAGCCCACAGCGGCCAGGTACAGGTCCGTGATGAGAGGCTCCGAGGCGCCAGCAACAGTCAACTCGATGCGGCCGTCGGGCAGAGTGCGCGCAGCTGCGACACCGGCGCCTGTGCGCACATCGACATGCAGCTTCTTCAGCTCGTTGCGCGCAGCGCTGGCGATGATGTCGCCGCCCAGGATCTCGGCACCGGAGGACAGCAGAACAATCTGCTTGCCGCCCTTGTCCTCTGACTTGCCGCCGAATGCATAGCCGAGCTCGGCAGCCGCCTCGACACCTGTCGAGCCGCCGCCAGCAACGACAATGTGCTTGACAGCCTTGACCTTCTCACGCGTGGCCTGGAGCAGAGCCGTAATCTCCTCGTAGCTGCCGTCGGCCTTCCAGGGCGTCGCAGGAATGGCCTCGTCGGCACCAGCGCCCGCACTCTTCTCCGGCTGGGTGTTGCGGGATCCCGTGGCTAGAACGAGCTGGTCGTAGGAGACGGACCGAGGCTCAGCGGTGCCAGGGATGGCAACCTTGACCGTCTTGGCGGCGGTGTCGACGCCCTCAGCAGCGCCAACAATGACCTCGTAGCGCTCCTTGGGATAGCGCGAGAGCGCTTCTGCAAGAGGCACAAACATTTGCTTATCCTCGATGCTACCTGGAACAATGGCACGCACAGAAGCGAGATTCCAGTAGAAATGGCTGTTCTGTGTCCATGGACTGGTTAACGCCGGACAATATGGGTGAAAAACGAGATGAGTAAGCAATCTGCCGCACCTTGGAAACGAGGACGACCTTGGCCTCCTTGTTGTTTTTGAGAAGACTATGGGCTATTTGGAGGCCACCGTAGGCGCCGCCTAGAATCACAACTGTGGGGGCCATTCTGGGAAAGAAATGGAAGGAGCGACTGAAGATGAAGTGAGATGCTGGAAGTCGAGGAAAGAGGTGAAGGGAAAGAGGTGAAGGGAAAGAGGTGAAGGGAAAGAGGTGAAGGAAAAGCAACAAATGGAAAGAGCTTGAGGGGGGATAAAAGCTAGGGCAGTGGTTAAGGACAGAGGTGGTTCGGCCGTGCCTTCCTTGTCTCAGATGGGGATGGAACGGGAAGGAGCGATTGTGTAGCGTGGAACTGTGTTAGCCAGGGGACGGGACAGCCTTTCCATGGCTTGCTTTAGATTAAGAGAATAAATATTGAGCTGGAGCAATGTCGCGATCGGCGTCCTGATTGTGTATTTCTTTGGTTCTTTGGTCAAGCAGTGCACGGGGGGTTTTGGAGAGGTGTGTGCGTGCGGGCGGGGCGAAGCAATTTTAGACGTCGGCTCCAAGACGGAGCCAGAAATGAGAAACGAAGAAAGAGAGGGAAAAAAGAAAGCAGACGCCAGAAACTGAGGCAGTTTGAAGAAGGAAAATGCACAATGAAAAAGAAAAGAAGAGAACGGTGACCTGTGCTGCAGACGGGCAACACTGCTCTGGCCTACGCTAAGCTGTCAATCGCCCGCGCGGCCGGAGCATGTTTGAGCTGTTGCACCGACGGCCATAGCCTCGACGCTGACGCTTGTTCTTGTTCTCTATTTCTCCCCGTATCCTTTTCTTTCTTTCGCATACGATGTATCTCTTCTTGGTTTCTCTACAGCACACCCTGCCTCCCACCAGCTGCTCTCACAGCCCGGCGACTTAACTTACAGGCCGCCTGTCTAAGGGCCTCGCTTGTTTCTCTCGCTTTAGCCCCCTGGCTGTGCTGCGTGACACAACTCTCGGATCCGAAGCCCGTGGCACTTTGCGTGGCCTTGCACGGTGACCTTTTCTTCCCCTATCCCAACTTACATGTATTGTTACTGTCTCAACTAGTGCAAACACGGCGCCTGGGATCGTGCAAGGCCATACAACTCCACGTTGGTGGTCGCAGAACCTCTTCATGAACGATGGTGTGCCTTGAATCTATGCCAAGATGAAAATGGTATTGCACCTGAGTTGCAGGACAAGCGAGCCCAAGTTATCGCGCTGCACGCAAAATTGTAAAAAATTGTAAAATGGAAGCAAATATGGTGCAGGAGACCTTGCATTGTTTGTCAAAAGCAGGTCTCTGAGAGTCCAGCTGGCCTTGAATGCTCGTCTGGGCCTCTTTGAAGACGTCAATATTGTGCTCTGCTCATAAGTTTATATCAAGAACAGTATATTGCTATGTGCAATTGTCTTTTCTTTGCCAGCTCCCCGGTTCCTGGTACCAAGTCTTGTTTTAGTTTCTTTTAGATGCACCCGCTATTCGTGGACATACAGTAGGCAGCTCTTTAGCAACGTCTTTGTCAGACTCGGGGCAATTACGCAAGATAGAGGACCCTTGGTGAGATCAAAAGACCAGTGTCGGTGTGTCGGTGTTGCCAAGCACCGGTCAACGACGACAATGAAGAGATGCAAAACGTGAAGACGGTGTCGAAGAGGATACCAGGCCGCGAAAGCTCTTCTATTCGGCCGTCAGAAGTTGGTCTCGGTCCCGAGACGACTGATTGAGGGCCCTTTGCCAGCAAACACGGTACATACGCTAGCAAGATGTCGGGACTGCGAGACACAAACGGAAATTGTGCACAGCAGAGGCCTTCGACTAGAAATAATATCAAATATACGATGTGGGAGCTGATCGGTCGAGTCGACGGCAACTTCGTGAGAATATGAGGTTATAACATGTGTCTCCAACCTATGTAGCCGGCAATTTGGCCGTACGTGAAAAAAGAGAACTGTCGCAGGCATGACGAAGGGGGACGCACCTCACCTTGAACTCGCATGATAAAATAATCCGTGTACCAAGCAGGCCATCTACCCATCCGACCATTCAAGGTGCAGTCAAGCCGTGGCCCTTGTGGGTGCCACAACTTGGTGATGGTATCAAGCAGCGCAGACATTGAAATCGAGGGAGCAGCAGATCACCACCTATCGGTAGAGCTTGGCCGAGAAGTTGCTCCACCGCTGTGCCACACGTTCTTAAGAGCTTCCAATAGCTGCGATACCGAGATGATGGTCGTGGCCACGTGGACCGAGAGCCGCGAGAAATGGCGATCCGGCCTTATGCTTCTTGACCAGTATACAGACCAGCGGGTGCGGCTGTCGAAGAGGAACACTAGGTGACTCGGCAGGTGCAGCGCCTAGCTCTCCGCAAATATTCAACCCGTTCTTCGGCATCACTGCCGTCCCAAAACCGGGAGAAGAAAACATAGGTGCTGCCATGTTGCCCGTGTTCTCTGTCCATCATGAAGGCGCAATACTGATCAACTTTTGTGCTCTGTAGTATTCTTGTCACTGAGCAATCCTCAACGACAGATGCTGCGACTGAATGCAGGATTGGTAGCCGCAGCATTTGGCGCTTGCTCCACAGCTCGAGTTGTCAGTGGGCCGGCCCTTGCTATTAAATAAAGCGCTCCGGCGCTTTTCTGTCAACAGGTCGACAGGGGAAGCTAACGGCAAGGGGAACTTTGGCTCTTAGGGCTGAAATCTCGAAGCTTTCAAAACGATGCTTTTCGGAGATCGCAGGCAACTTCTGATGAACGGGCGTTGTGAATGTGTCGTACGGCGAGAGGGCTTGCTCGTCAAGAGATCCGATAGAAGAGCAGGCCCGGCACCCATCCGCCATTCCATCTGAAGACAACGCACGTTCATACCCCGCGTAGGAAAGCAGGCTTCATATGACAAAATGCATTGCAGTTGGACACAATGGCGCAAGAGGAAGTCAAAACAATGGAGAAAGCTTGACTTGGAGAGCAGGACATGAGAACAAAAGGAGCAAAAAACAGGGGAGGGAGGCAATCCCTGGTTTGTCCAGAACGGGAAATAACCTCCACCGTGGCTTTCCCCAGAATCGTTCTTGCCGCCCGAACGGTCGAGCTCTTTGACAATCAAGCCGATCGCACCTTCTCGATCAGAGCAAAAGACGACATCAGGCGGGGTGAGGAAGCAACGAGGCGGTGGCCGTTGCAGGATTTACCATGTGAAAGGTGCCCAGTCACAAGCTACTTGGTGGGGCCTTCGGCAGAGGAGAAGCATTAATTACGTCGTACGCATACAAATAGGTTTGTGTCTTGCCTCCAGCTACCCCGCCATCCCCATCCCCCCACCACTGCACCAGGCACAAGGTTAGCGGCTAGCCCAACAATTCAGGGCCTGAAGACACTTGGTCCAGCTACAAAACCACGCCATTTCCTCTTTCCCACCTCTGACCTTTCTGGATCCCATTCTGCTCCTGTCTTTCTTCCTCTTCTTCCTTGAACACCGTCGTCATCATCACGATCCTCGCATTTCACGCCCCTTTCATCTTCCACGTCAACTAAACCGACATCAACAAACGAACGAACCGACCGCCAACATGTCTGCTGCCGCTTTTGAACAGGCCACTCAGGACATCCTGAAGCTCAAGACTCCCTTGGGACAGCAGGAATTGCTGGAAACTTATGGTCAGTGGTTGCCGGGACCTGTCCCTCAGCCCAGAGAGCGAGCATTCTCGCGGCCTTGCTTGTGAGAGTGACGGTGCAACTGACATGCTTTTCCTTTTCTAGCCCTGTACAAAGTTGCCAAGGGCGAGGACATCACGACCGCCCAAGGCCCCTGGCATGTTCAATCTCGCTGTATGTTCTGGCTTTTTTGATCCGACATCTTGCTTTGTGCACCGGCTAACTCTATGTAGGAGAAAGCCAAGAGACGGGCCTGGCAGGCAAAGGTCGATGAGGGCTTACCCAGGAGCAGGCCCAGCAGGAATACGTTGCGCTTGTCGAAAAGTTCAAGACGACAAACGATTTCGACCCGAACAAGGTCCGGAGAAGGTCCGCTCATAGATGGGTACGCCAGGAGAAACAGCAATGAACTCGGATCCTCTATTCATTAAGGGACAGTCGCAGTGTAAGAAAATACCTGATACCTGATGTGCCCCGCGAACGGCGGGACTTGAAAGACAAACATAAGCAATAAACTACCATTGCCGTAAGACTTTCCATGCGCCATACCCGTCGAAAAAAGCCTCATGCTATAGCACTTCTCTCAGCCGTCGGCGATCATACCCCTCCAGTCTGGCTCGCTGTGTGGCAGGCTGGTGACCCATGGGATTTCGTGTGCGGCATATCGCTGAATGGGCAGGCTGTATGGGATACGCAGCGGCACTACTGGTGGATTACTTGTGCCCTCGACAGAAACTTCAGTGGCGCCGACATCCGTGCTTGGTACTGACGCTGACGAAGAAGCTACAAGATGTGATGTAGCCTGAACTGCGGGTTCAGTGTCGATGACAAAGCTGTCGCGGGCAAATACCGGTTGCATCGCCGCGTTCTTGACTCCTGTTAACAGTTCGGGCCATACAAGCACGCCGAGTTCGTATGAGGCGATACGCATCTCACCGCCCGCCGAACGAGCTTCGCCCCAGGCCTGCTTCGAAAGATTGGCAGACGTGCACAGTGCCCAGTCAATGTAGCAGTCGCCATTGCTGTTGCTGTAGCGTACGTAGGTCTTGACATGCGGAGCTGCTCGCCGGCGTTTTGCATCGCCAACGCCTCTGCTGGGGCCCGTTGTTGTAGATGTGATTGCTTCTCCATCCTCGGAATCATTTGCCCAGTGGCACAGCATGGGGCGCATGTACGCAAGCTGCTTTTGCTGTTGGGGTGATTGGATCTTGGCGTGGATCGAGGATCCTGAGACATAGCCCTCGAGAGACCTCCGGATCTCGTCTGCTGTTGGGAACATGATACGGAACTGCGGCTTGGGCGGCTGCTGTTCCCGAGTCCATCGCAACGGCCCGAAACTCGCTGCTTGTTTTGGCAACACCGGGATGGACTCACCGTGGGCCCTACCGGCCGACAACGCGGGAAAAAGAGTCTTCTGCAGCCAGGCATCTGTGCCCCCGAGAGTGGCAATGGAGGACACCTGCACCACTACTTCAGTGGATGTGGCCTCGGTTCGGAGGGGCACATTGTTCAGTGCGCGCTGCATGGCCAGCCATCCCCAACGCGTATGAGCAAGACGGCCTTCGTCTCCTGGCTTGAGGTTCTTCCTTTGCCGCTCTTCGGCCTCCTCTGCAGCGGGAAATGGCACGTGGTGTCGCCCGGGAACACTGCCGATCAGGACGGCCCGTACGGCCGAGAAATCGTACCGTTGAAGCGCTTCCACGAGCGGACTGCACACAGACCGTCTTCGGTTGTATGCGCGAAGGTAGTTGAGAAAGTCGTACTTGAATCTGAGCCCAATGCCGCTTTCGTCCTTCTGTTCCTCCCCTACTGGTATGTTTTTGGAAAGCGGAAGTAAGGGCGATCGCCACACGGCTTGTGTCATGTTGCACCAGTCGTGTGGGATCATATTGGCCGTGTGGATGATGATTTGTGCCGTGTCATCGCTGCGGAGAAGAACCGCCATTTTGGTGTGGTGCGTGCCGAACGGCTCCGGCATAAACGCCGTGTGCAACGTGATGCTACCGCTGCCTTGGCTGTTGTCCTTGGCATACTCCAGCGCGGCTGTCTCGAGATGCTCGCGCCTCGGGTCCTCGCGCTTCCAGAAACCATGGACCACGTGCACGTCCAGTCCGCGTTGCAGCGCACCGCTGTCGAATGCACTCATCAGAAAGGGCAGGTCGTGCAGAAAGTTGAACTCCCAGCATTCGACAACACGCGGGTCACCGAAAATATCGCGGACTGTCAATGTGTCCACGTTGGCCGATGCCGGTAAATCGTGGATGGCCGTCAGTTGAAATGGGCTTCTGAGCGTTTGATGAGATGCCATTGCGTCTGGTTCTTCTTCGCCCTTGACTGCTGCATCCGCGGTTGCACCGCCGGACACCGGCGCCGGCACATCCAGCATGCCATCTTGGCGTCTCCTCTTCCGCGGAGGGCTCACGGGGGTCGACATCGACTTGAGAACAAACGTGCCGTTCTCAACATCTTCCGCCTCTCTCCCATTGTCAGGGGGAGAAGAAGACACGCGTTCCCTTTTCGTTGCCATCTCTTCGGCCCCCATCGTCTCTGAAGTTGGCCGTCGGCAATTTGAGTCACCTCATTCCGTGCTGTTGTGAATCGATTTCGTGTAGGCGTACGAGGTAGGATGAGGTTGCAAGGCTTGCAAGGCTTGAATTGCTTTTGCCTAGGTTGTTTTTCTTGGGTTCCTCTTGTCGGGCCGAAAAGGGGCAATGTTGGTGCCCATTTCTCTTGGAAGCTCCCCAGCTCCCTTTGTTGTCCTGTCGTGCCTTTCGTCTTGAGAATTCGGTCTTGGAACTTTCCTGCAGTCGACCGTTGAGAGCGTGTAAGACAGCTTCTTTTTATCGACTCGTTTTGAAGAGGGCGTGCCCCCCGTTCTAGGCCTGGACGTACATGTATCTTTCATTATGTGATGACGCGTGACATTGTTCCAGCACCAAGTTTACAGTGACTGTGAGGTACCCGCTAACGCTGAGACTGCGACCTCTCATTGGCCAGGTCTCTCCAACAGGCCACGACGCCAACCCCTCTGCCCCTGGAAGGAACGAACGTGCAAAAGGGGCAAGAAGGAAGAGCGCTTGGCAACTTCAACCCTCCTATGGGGTATTACGACGCATAATCACCGTGTAAAAGCCCCCCAAATTTTAACGTATCTTACAGGACTTACAGTAGTCAGTCCACTAAAGTTCGACATACTCCAGCCCTCGTGCGTTGTAAAGAACAGCAAGCCCAAAATGTCCAGAACAGCTTATCTGGTCGCGTTTCCACCTCCCTGATTTCAGTTTTTGCCTCTTTGTGCTTCATTTTCCTCATTTTCGATCGGCCCCTTGCGACGTCCACCCTTCTCCTACGTTTGCTACCTACGGGATTTCCTTCATTCGCTCTCTCTATTTTCTTTTCCAGGCTCTTCTACCCCATCCCGGCGTCTATATACCGGCAGATTGACCCCCTTGTGTCTCCGTTTCGACGGGTCACGCTTGATCCCGAACCTCCTATTTCTTTGACGCCAATCCTCTTCGTCGTGTCCTCACCATCTCTTCTCGAATGCCATCTCACTAGCGATTCGATCCGACTGCGACGACAGAGAGAGTCGGTATTGCACTCTCAAACCGACTCCATCACCACAAGTGACACCGCGAAGTCGTCCTACTCATTCCGTCCTCGACCATGCGATTCTCCTTGATTCTGCCCTTCCTGGGCATGGCGGCCGTCACCGTCGCTGCAGCCGACACCAAGGCCGAAGCCAATGCTGACGATGGTGATAAGCCTACGACTTTTGACGGCATCGAGGTGCCGCCAATAATCAACCTGACACCCAAGAACTTTGACGAATATCTGAACTCGACGAAATACCTCTTCGTGAAGCATTATAGGTCGGTGCATTTTGCGACATTGGTATTCTATAATGTGACGGGCATCAGATTTACTGACACATTGTAGCCCGTACTGCCACCACTGTAAGAAGTTTGCGCCAGCGTTCCAGACAACATACGAGTACTACTACACCGAAAAGGTCGAGGGACGAACAACCCCCTCAGCCGAGCACTACGGCATTACATTTGCGCAGATCAACTGCATTGCCTATTTCGACTTGTGCTTCAAGCATGGCATCCAATCCTACCCGACGACCATTCTGTACGGCGACCGCAAGAAGATTGTCGACATCAAGGGCGTCAAGAACGGCACCATTCTCGCTCACCACCTTGAAGGCGCTCTGGACCGGGACTTTCCTGGCGAGCGTCCTGCCATCCTGTACCTCCCCGGCGAGGGCGACACTGTCCACCCTCGTGGAAAGGAGGACGCTGGCCTGATTCTCGATAAGGCTGCGATTGCGGCTGCTGACAAGGCCAAGGCCGAGAAGGCCAAGGCAAATGCGGAGAAGGCAAAGGCCGGCAACAAGGACAAAGACGACAAGAAGGCCGAGGCGCCCGCGGCGGAGGAGAAGCCCAAAGAGGCGACGGAGGCCAAAGCTGATGCCGAGGCACCCAAGGCTGAGACACCGAAGGAGGCAGCAGGTGCTCCGGCATCAGGTGCTCCGGCCATTGTTGCTGCTACGCCCGAGGACGCAACCGAGAAGACCATTGAGGCCAAGGATGCCGGTGCTGTCCCTGCCGATGCAAAGAAGGATACCGGCAAGCCGAAGAAGAAGACGCCTCCCCCTGCGCCCTTGTACCGTGGACCGCCTAAGCCGACGACCCCGCAGAACCCCAATGGCGCCTCGGTGCCGCTGACGGCTGAGACGTTCCAGACGGCCGTGACAATGACGCAGGATACCTGGTTTATCAAGTTCTACGCCCCCTGGTGTCACCACTGCAAGGCCATGGCTGCCAACTGGGAGCAGCTGGCGAAGGAGATGGAGGGCAAGCTCAACATCGGCGAAGTCAACTGCGAGAAGGAGTCCCGTCTGTGCAAAGACGTGCGCGTCCATGCCTACCCGACGATCGTGCTGTTCCGCGGCGGCGAGCGTGTGGACTACGAAGGCCTGCGTGGCCTCGGCGATTTGGTCTCGTACGCCAACAAGGCTCTGGACATCGTCGCGGGCGTGCAGGACGTCGACGCCGCGAGCTTTGAGGCCCTTGAGGCCAAGGAGGAGGTCATCTTTGTGTACTTTTACGACTTTGCCACGACCAGCGAGGACTTTATGGCTCTTGAGCGTCTGCCTCTCAGCCTGATCGGCCATGCCAAGCTGGTCAAGACCAACGACCCGGCGCTGTACGAACGCTTCAAGATCACGACCTGGCCGCGGATGCTGGTCTCTCGCGAGGGCCGGCCGACTTATTATCCTCCGCTAACGCCACACGAGATGCGTGACACGCACCGCGTTCTCGAGTGGATGAAGTCCGTGTGGCTGCCGATCGTGCCGGAGCTGACGGCTTCGAACGCGCGCGAGATCATGGATGGCAAGCTGGTTGTGCTGGGCATTCTGAAGCGCGAGGACAAGGACTCGTTTGCTATTGCCACGCGCGAGATGAAGAGTGCTGCCAGCGAGTGGATGGACAAGCAGATTCAGCTGTTCCAGCTTGAGCGCCAGGAGCTGCGCGACGCCAAGCAGCTGCGCATCGAAGAGGCCGAGGACCGCAACGACCAGCGCGCGCTGCGCGCGGCTAAGAGCATCCGCGTCAACATGGACCGGGCCGACAAGAAGGAGGTGACGTTTGCGTGGGTCGATGGTGCATTCTGGCAGCGCTGGGTCCGCACAACGTACGGCATTGACATCAAGGAGGGCGAGCGCGTCATCATCAACGACGAAGACAACCGCCGCTACTGGGACATTACGTCGACGGGCAACCCCATTCTGCCGTCGCGCACATCCATTCTCGAGACACTCAACAAGATTACCCAGTCGCCGCCCAAGATCAAGCCCAAGTTGACCATCTCGGCCATTGAGAAGTTGTTTTTCGACATCCGCATGACCTTCTCTGAGCACCCGTATCTGTCTACCGGCTGCGTCCTGGGCATGTCTCTGGGCATTGCGTCATGGCTGCGCGGTCGCATTCGGCGCAACGGCGGCGGTGGCGGCGGCGGCGGCCGGGGCCACTTCCGCCTGGATGAGGTCAAGGACTATAAGCTGCCAACGCTGAGCTCGAACGTCAACCCCGCGGGTAAGAACGATTGAAAGGCGCAGAGACGACTTTGCCTTCGGACGTACATGAAGACGAAACCGTTAATTTCCCAACATGTCCTATCCTTGCCTTTCTTTTTTTTGTTCTGTTTCGTCCCGTCTTGTGATATTTCCTATTCAGTTATGGAGTTTGGCCTGTTTTGTCCTGCCCTTTTGTTCTGTCACCCCTATTCGCTTTTGGGTTTATATGCGCATGGGCTCTCGCTGTATATTAGAACTAATTTGTCTTCTTTTGAGTTGGAAAAAAATACATATATTGCTTACGATGCAACGTCGTTGAATTAACGCAGTGATGTCAGCCACCGCCGCCCTTTTGGATAGGAGTTGACACGCCCCGGTAAATGCACGATATGTACTAAAAAGAATGTAAAACAAAGTGCCATTCCTTCATCGTTCTGTCCAGAAAGGTCTCAAAGAGCGACAGCAACATCACGCCTGCCCATTGTGTTTTCTTGCAACGCCAGAACAGTCCTGTGTATGGGCTAGCCAGTAATCAAAAGTCACAAACCAAAACCTGCAGCATGCATTGACGCACCTCATGTTGTGGACGTGCACCAAGTTTATCTCGACAGCAGCAACAGTGGGAACAAGGCGATCGGGTGCTGGTGCTAGTGCTACATCGAACATTCTTCAGGAACGCTTTCCGACGATCGGGCCAAACATTGCACAGCTGCCCTGTGTCTTCCATCGTGACTTCTCCTCTATCGTCCGTGGACAAGGACTTTTTCAGAGCCAGCAGAATACCGGGCTTGGACAGCAAAGGCCACGCTGGCTGCCTCCATCGACCATGGCATCACTTTCCGCGGGCCTCCACCAAGGCCAGGGCCAGGGCCAGGGCCAGGACGCTTCGAAAGTACTCGACTTTTTCAGTTTGCCACGAACATATGAGAGTGCTCTGCACCTCTTGTCGCTGCTTTCAACCAACCGCGATGTCACATCGCTTTTTGAGGCACCGCCCAAGGACGAGCATGGAGTACCATTTGACTTCAACTCCCTTGCCATCCCGGAGGTCGTGGCCTGGATGGCTCGTGCCGGCTACGAGGACTTGCCCAAGGACCTGGCGCCTCTGAAGTGCATTCACATTGCCGGAACCAAGGGAAAGGGCTCAGTCTCCGCTTTTGCTACGGCCATCTTGGTGGAAGCCGCAAAGGACAACGGCGCGGCGGTTGGCCGCGTCGGCACATACCTGTCACCACACGTTGTCTCTGTGCGAGAACGCATTTGGCTGGACGGCGAGCCCATTGGTCGCCAACAGTTTACAAAGTACGTCTTTGAGCTGTGGGCACGGTTGAGCGAGGCAGCAACAGCAGCCGATCCCTCTGACCCGCAGCCGTACGGTGCACATACAAAGCCGTTTTACTTTCGGTTCTTGACGCTGTTGGCCTTCCATGTCTTTCTACAAGAAGGCGTGCGTTCGGCTGTCATCGAGTGTGGCATTGGCGGCGAGTACGACGCCACCAACATTCTGCCTGCTTCGTCCGTCACTGCAGCTGTCGTGACACGGCTTGGTATTGACCATGTGGCTATGCTGGGCCGCACGCTGGAGGAAATCGCATGGCACAAGTCTGGCATCTTCAAGGAGGGCGTGGCCGCATTTACGCTTCAGCAAGGCCCTGCCGAATCTGGAACCGATGCGAGAGCAGCACCGCCAGGCGAAAGCAACGAGGACAGGGACACTGCGCTCTCTGTATTGCGGACACGGGCTACCGAAAAGAAAGCACAGGCACTTCATGAGCTGCCACCCGACGCCATTGCCCAATGGTCTGGCGTCCCAGATGCCGGCCTCCCTGGTGCATTCCAGAAGTTCAACATGGCACTCGCAGCAGCAGCAGCGAGGCACCATATCCAAACCGTGGGCGCCACACATTGCCGTGGGTCTGATACGAAGGATGTGATTCTCGATCCGTCCCGACTCCCAGACAACCTTGTCCGTGCCCTGGCCAAAGCGACCCTCCGCGGCCGGTGTGAAGCCATTGCCGATACGCAAGCGGTTCCTTCCCCTGTGAAGTACATTGTCGACGGCGCCCATACGGCTGACAGCTTAGGCGAGGTGGCGCGGTTCTTCGTTGCCCAAGAAGCCTGTGCCGATCTCCCGTCGACAGAGGGCGCCGTACCCTCACAGTCCAGGCGTATTCTCCTCTTCAGCGTGCGTGATCGCAGCCCAGGCGATCTTCTGCGGGCTCTTCTCGCAGGCACCGCCGCAGAGCTCACAGAGACACAGCACGCTTTTTTCGACCATGCTTTCTTTGTGTTTCCGCCCGAGTCCAGGCTTGCACGTGAAGAAGCGCTCGCTGTTATGCAGGACGTGAGCCCAGGAACGGTTTCCCAGGCCTTCGACAGCGTCACGGCTGCGCTTCAGCGGATCCGTGCTCTTGCCGCCGAGCGCGTGGAGCAAACCGTGGGTGCTTCTGCAGACTCCAAAACCGCACCACTGCGACCTTGCCATGTGCTGGCCACAGGAAGTTTTGTGCTGGTGCGTGACGTACTGCAAGAGCTGGACATCAATTTTGAGGAATGATTCAGCCTCGAGTTGAACCTGCACACAGCTGTTCACAGTTGAATTCCACAAGAAGCTTGTTGCGAAGGCACCTTTTTGGCGCCGCACCGAATTGTCCTATGTGTCATGTGTCATGGGCCGCTTCTTCGAAGTCAGCCAAATCAGTGATTGGCACGATGCTTGACTTTTTCGGTCCATCCAGAAAAAGTCGAACTCACAAGACGCATGTGTGCGCCTCGGCGGTCGTGAGTACTGCGCAAATAGAAGCGACCAAATCAAGAAATGGAGCGAAGAGCCACGCAAACCTCGAAGCAAGCAGTGAAGAGAAGAAGAAAGATATGTCGTACAATGGTCATAATGAACTCTGATATAAAAAATCGTTCCTTTGCCCCTATTTCGATGACGATCCAGTACTTATACTAGGCATGTCGTTTCCCGCGTTTGGACGTCTGAGTGGGACAGTTTAGACAGCCTTGCTGACATGTCTGCTGCGCATTCGATAAAGGTAGGCTACAGAAGGAAAGAAACTGCTCCGTGATTTTTCATTGCCTCAGTTATTTCATTTGACCATTCAAGGACAGACCTTTAGAGATTGTGGTTGTTGACATGGTTACCTCACCATTGGCCGATCTGCGAGCTGTTCCAGCCCTTTGAAGACCCTCAACTGCACGTGCTTGCTTTCCAGCTTCCCTAAATTCGTGGGTTCAGGCGGCGCAGGGCAAAATGGCGGCTTGCGAGTCTGAAATGGCGCAGCCGCGAGCGTTTCGCGCAGTCTCTCTATCAAGCAGAGAGATATGCCCCATGCTAGCACCGGAGAGAGTCGGTCAAAATGATTCCGGAGAAGAGGATATGACTGTTTATAGCAACGGCTTCATGGAACATTGAAACTGAGTGAATAAAGACGGATGCAAAGTCGTAAGAAATGCTCTCATACCATTCTTTGAATATGCGTATACACGAGGTTGAAGGGATTTGTCGAGACAAACGGACCTGTGAAAAGAGGAGCTGATGTCTGGACCAGAGGGGAAGTTGCAGTTCGAGCCAAAGTGGAGCTCGATGAACGGAGTGCTGCGTTCATCGACAATAGGCAAGTGCGCTTGTGTATATTTGTACGTACATGTACCATTGATTTTTTTTGTTGCTTCTGACCCGTACGACGTACTCGCACGCCTTCTCCTTCGCTGTTGACGATTTTGTTCGTTGGCCGTTTCATCGTGAATGTTTTCTTTTTCCTTTTTTTTTCCTCTCCCGACCTTTCACTTTCCATTGTTATGTCTCGCCGTCAGACAATGGAGGGGCCCATCTTACCCTATCTTACCCACATAGACTTTGTGCGGCCTGTTATGCATCAGTAATGCCTCGCAGATCGTATCGTACAAAGTAGTGCTTTGAACAAAGTACATATATGGGGCCACACATTGCATCGTACTTCGTAATAGACGCCTATCTTTACAAAGAAGACGACCACGATCGGGATCCAGCCGAAGAAGAAAAAGAGGAGCCCGGGAACGTATCTTACGTCGTAGGAAAGAGCGAATTGCGCACCTCACCGATAGGAAGGCGCGAGCACCACCTGGTCTGCGACTTAATACAGGCCCCGTATCTGCAGATAGTGGAGCCCTGCACGGCGAGAACGGCAAGGCCAGCCTTTGGTCACTGCACAAGTCCACACCGCAGCGCTAAAATGAGATACTCCTCGAACCTCTTCCCCGCCTCTTTTCTCGATCCAACACTCGTGTGCTGAGGAGTCGACATGGGCAGGCCGCCGAAAGAGACGTGCCCACAGCTTGTGTCGCAACTTCCGCAGAACTTCTGCTTCTGTTTTCGTGAACGCACTCGATCCGCTCCTTCCTTCGTCGTTTTGCCTGCCAGTCTGCCTGCAGAAGACAGGAAGTTGCGGCGCTCGGAAGGCGCTGTTTGCCTGCCTGCCAGCCGTCTCACTACGTACGATACTCAATAACAGACTGCAACAGTAGATGAAATCGTTCACATCGTTCTCGCATTGGTCGCTCAGTGGAGAAGTGGAGGGCAACAACGGACCGAGAAAAAGGCCTCGCCGCCTTTGCCAATCAACCGCGGATCCGTCGGACGCAGGTTGAGAGCAGGGGACAGCTGCCAATTGAGCGATTCGCGTTCGGGATTGGCTGGCGGGCGTTTCGGTCAGTAAAACCACATGGGCGACAAAGCCAGTCCAGGCCAGACCAGGCATGGCCAAGCATGAGTGGCAGGGGCATTGCGCTGCACTTGCCTGAACCGGCCGAGTATGTGGTGTGCAGCTGCGAGATTAGTGTGTGTGGTCGACCCGCCCACTGCATGCTCTTTGTGCCTTCTGCTCTAGCAGCCTGCCAATCTTTCCTCCCCACCTTCCTTTATCGCCGTTTCGACATACCCAGGCTCCCTTCTTCGCCCGTTCGCTCCTGCCCCGTCGCCTTTTTAGTGGCGGCCGGTGTTTACTCAGCCATTTCCCGGGAACAACTGCAAGTCACTTACAGCGCCGCCGCTTCCTTCCTTGACAGGGCTCCTCGTTAGCCTCGTACAACTGAGCCTTCTGTATCTCCTTCCTTTTCTTCCCGTATCTTACCTTCTTTTCTTTTGTCCCTCATCCCCGTCATTTTATCCCATCTCGTCGTTTTGTCTTGTTTCCTCTCTCTCGACTCTCATCACGTCGTTGTTGTCAGTCACATCTCTTTACCACATCTCTTCGCCACATCTCTTGACAACAAATTTCGACTCCTCGCAGCCACCGACTCATTGAATGACCTGCGCCCACAAACTCTCGGTGTTGACACTTTTGGACCATTCACCTTTCTCAAAACCGCGCAAACCCCCAACCGCACTTTGGCTTCGTCTTCTGCGCACCTTTGACACCGTCGACTGCTTTTGCCGCCTTTGGGAGTTCGACGTGCACATATTCCGCCTACACACCCGCCAGACGAACTCCTTCGCTTGGGCCGCCGTTGACCGCATTCGGTCTGTTTTCTGCATTCTTCTTGCAGATCGGCGCTCAAACGACAATTGATGTCCGGCGTCGCAAGAAAGCGGACCTTATGACACTCTTTGAAACAACAAAACAAGAACAGCAGCAATACATCAACGGAAAACAGCTGGTCTCTTCTCGAAAGCTGTTTTTGAGAGCGAGTCTGGCCAGGCGTCGCATTCTTCGCTTGCCGTAATTCAAACAATTGGATGCCAGCGCACGTTTTGGCGTGCTAACTCAACTCTCCACGAGGCGAAGCACATTATTTTCCTTTTGACTTTCGACGCCTATAGACCGCTGCGCGCTCTGGCGGCTCTGCTCTGCTTGCCTTTGCCATCCTTGCTGCAAACATCGCGCACCAACTCATCTATATGCCGTTCAATTTTTCTACCCATGTCGCCTATTTTGAGTTGATCCCCCCTCCCCTCTTTTACTCTTTTCCTCCGCTTCCTGCTTCCTTCCTTTCCCTGACTTCTCCTGTGTGACTGCCGCTGTGCAGTCCACCCTTTCACATCTTCCTCCTCCTCATTCTACCTGGGCATTCCTTGCGGATTGAGGCGGTAGCTGTCAAGCCAGCTGGCCAGCTTTTTCGCCACATAGTCTACGACTCGACTCGACTCTCTTGAATCGATCAGACAACAGAACCGCAGCAATGGTGAAGCCTATATTGAAGAAGCGCTCCCATTCGGAGAAGAACTCCCTGGACCTAGACCGGCCACTGGAAGAACAACACGTCCCCGGACTGGCAGGCCTGGTGTCTGATTACGAGTCCAGCGGCCAGACACGTTCTGCCCGCGATGTCAGCTTCTCCTTTGCGGATAGCTCTGCCTTTACAAGCAAGCCTCGGTACCACCATGGGCGATCCCACAGCGGCACTTCTCACGTCTCGATAGCGACGACAGCTAGCGGTGGAGGAACTCGGCGGGCTCTTTATCCACCCGTTCCAGCAGACACCACGAACCCAGACGCCGCCTCTGACCTTTACACCACTCGGTGGCCTCACTCGACACCATCGGCACTGGCTACAACAACACGGGCAGCAGCAGCATTCGCGACTACTCGCCCACCATTACAGAAAATGACGACGACGACCGACTACCCCGTTGGGTCCCTCCCCACCCACCGTTACCACCACAGTCACACGGCGTCACTTTCGCAATCGAGCTTACGACACCCGACCCTGGCCAACCAACGAGCTTCGTCGTTCAGTGACATCAACAACATTGCACCACCGTTGCGTCTGAACACGGCTCGTTCCACACCGAGTGGGCGCCGAGGCCCTGGTAACAGCAGCCTTTCATCGAGCCTATCGCATTCGGATCTCCATTTGCATACTTTTGCAGGATCGGCAGTGAATGACTCGCCCTTGTCTGCTGGCCCTCCCGCCCCGGAGTCTCTGTCCTCGAACTCGTACGCCCCTCTGTCACCTCTCCGAAGCTCCCTGGAAGGCGTTGGGTTTCCACGTCTACGTTCTCGCTCAGAGGTCGATTCTGGGGTACGTGCGGACCAGATTCGCGAGGCACGCCGCAAGTTTGAGGAGCGTGAGCGGGCCAAGTCCGAGAAACACGACCGTGAGATGTTGCGCAAGCGCGAGCGACGTGACCACAAGGAGGCCAAGTCGTACGAGAGGCAAGCTGCAGCCCAAATTCGCAAGAACAGTGGTGGCGCAGCCAGCGACACCCTCCGACCCTCCCTGTCTCGCAAGACCACACCGACGCTTGGTAGCAACAGTGGAAGCGGCGGCGGTAGTGGCAGTGGCAGTGGCTCCGGCGAGCACGAACGGGGCCGTGACAGTGTCCGTATTCGCGCCAGGCCGGCCCTGAGATGACCGAGAAGCCGCTGGCCTTTAAGAGCAAACAACTACGAAAATGTGGCTGGCGGTTTGACGCCCAACTTTGGGCCTACTGTCGACAGTGTGGCATTCAAGAATGCGCGCCGCAACAACACAACCAAGCGGAAAACGCAGGGCTACTGGAATGGCTTTGTCCTATGGCTGCGGGCTCGCATTATCCATCTTGGACGGAACTAGACGTGTCTTTAAGTCCTTCTTGCGACATACGCCCGCCATTCTTTCAACATGCATGCTCTTCTTCATTCCCCGGTACATCGACTACCTCAAAACTCTCACCATCTTTCTCTTTTTTGAAGATTTTTTTACGACGACACGATTTTTTTTTTACGATTGCATATCGGTGGGCTCATTCGGTGCAACAGGGCGACCATCCTGACGGAATGGGACACAGAAATACGAAAACCAGGCGTTCAATATGCGGCGTTTTGAATTGTATTTGGACTTTATTTTGTTTGGGTTTGGGATTTGGGATTTGCTTTGAATTTTTTTTACCATTTCGACTTTTACGGTCTACTGGCTTTCAAGGGTTTTCATGTTTGATTCTTTTGTTAATTTTGGGCTGCCAATCTCAATCAGCCTTTGCTCTGTTGTTTGTTCGCGTCGAGGGCCTGGTGGGTTTCGGCCAGTTCTCCTCTGCAATTTTTTCTCTATCTGATCAATTCACACCTCCTCTGCTCACTTGGACGAGCGCATTGTCTCCAACAGCATCAAGTCTTCTTTCTGTCTTGTCCTTGTCCTCAAAGTCTAGGTGTATGACTGGATCTCAAACAAACCGCCGCTTGTGCTCGTGATCCCGGGCCTTTCTGAGCACCGAAATAACCTGGACGAATTCGTCGTCACAGCCCTCCGAGCTTCCCTTGGTGTCAGTGGTGACCGGACAGTTTCCGTGTCTGTTGTTAGACGTTTGGACCAACTTCAAGCCATTGAAGCGACAATGGCTTGGCCTACTCCACATGGCGCCCACGCTTGCCCGCAGCTCACCGACTTTGACGAAGTGCGTCCAACGAACACCTGCACCAGACCCCTAACGAACTAGCCCCTGGGCCCGAGCCTTCCCATAAAGGACATACATAGTATCTTACGACGAACATGTACGGAGTACAGATATCGACCAACGGGTTGGCCACTGACCTTGCGCCAGCTGCACATGCTGATTGGGCCACTTGAGGTATCTTGCCATATCTCTCACCTTTCATGTCTCTGGCTGGAGGAGCTCCGCACCCCTCCCTCTCTGGGCATGTTAGCCTCGGCCTGCCGCATTCGTGAACCCTGTCAAAAGGGACCAAATGCGATGGGGAGCAATCAGTGCCTGTGTCTTGCATACCTGTTCTGATCAGGGCCCTTCTCACCCCCTATTATCACTTCATTCTTTCGCTGTTCAAACACCGTCCCGAGTTCTTCAAGGCCGTATTTCGATCGACATACGTCTATAGCCTCTCGTGAACTTCGGGGTTTCTTTGGCCAATGCTACTGTCTGCCTCTCAATCTTTCACAGCTTTTCTATAATTTTAGGAACGGAGTATATCGAGTGTCTGGATAAATATAAACAAGTGAGTGCCCGCTTGATTTCTTCTTTTCCTCTCAGCCTTTTTTTTCTCCTGCCCCCTTCTCTATTTCTCTTCGTTACTTAGCATCGAATGTCGCGTCAAATAGGGACGACGACGTTGGCATAAACTGAGAGACTTGTTATTGACCATTGCATAGCATAGCTCAGCTTACAACCCCAATATCACGACACCATGGCCGCAGCGCGACCCTTTATCGACTATCCCAGACCCAAAGAGGGCAACGACCTGAGCTATGTCTTTCCCAACGACAATAACCCTGCCGTTCGCGGCCTGCCACTGGTTATTGCCGCAGCTCTGTAAGTCTGGCGAATGACGATGATGTCCTGGTTCCTGATGGCATTCATTGACTAACAGGACAATTGAGGGTGACCCGTTCTGGATTCGTGAACCGTCACCTGTGGAACAACACGGGTTTCGGTCGCGTCAAGGACCTTCCAGGCCTCGACGAAGAGCTTGCGACTTTCAGAGTGAGTACCCAATGCAATGCTTTTTTATTACGTAGGCGGAAGCTTCAAGGCCAGACGCAATTCTTGAAGTTCCGGCCTCGTAAGGCCAATCGACTGCTGACATCCCGTCTCACCAAGCCGCGGGTTATCCCCACCGTAGTGCCCAGTCAGGATGCGACAGCGCAGTCCATCCTGCCATTTGGACCCGATATCCTGGAGCCGCAGCATACTGAGCATGAGGTGCGGTACTACTCGGCCGCCGACTACCAGGCTCTGTACAAGTCTGGTGTCGTTACGCCCGTCGATGTGGTCGAGGCTCTCCTGCCGCTGGTCCAACGCGGTAGGGGCTCCATCTACGAGAATGCGTTCTTGGTGACAAAGGTCGATGAGGTGCGCGCAGCTGCCAAGGCATCGGCGGCGCGTTGGGCGGCCGGTACGCCTCTGGGCTATCTCGACGGTGTACCCGTCACGGTCAAGTGCGACATCGATGTCGAGGGCTACGTGACCACGGCTGGTGTCAATCCTCGTCCGGAGGACGATGCCTTTGGCAAAACGCTACCCGCGCCTGCGCACACCATCCAAGAAGACCGACTGGACCGTGCAGAAGCTGCTCGAAGCCGGTGCTCTGCTCGTAGCCCAGAACAACATGCACGAGCTTGGTATGGATACGACAGGTTGCAATGTACGCCCCCCCCCCCCTCGATTCCCCCCTGAAATCTGAAATCGCTCTCTTGAATCTCCCAGCACCCTCTAACATGATAGCCTCGCAACGGCACGCCTGTGAACTGGTACAACACAACGTACTACCCCGGTGGCTCTTCGTCTGGCGCCGCATCCAGCCTTGGCGCGGGTATTGTGCCCATTGCAATCGGCACGGATGCGGGTGGCAGTGTGCGCGTGCCGGCCAGCTTCAACGGCGTCTACGGTCTCAAGCCCACGCACGACCGCACCATTGTCACGGACTCAAGTATGTGCGTCCAGGGCCCCATGGCCGCTACGGTCGGCGATCTCAAGGCCGCGTACCGCACCATTTCGCAGCCCAACCCGGACGACCCCGTGACTGGCAAGTTTGCCATTTCGCTGCCGCCTGCCACCGATTCGCGCCGTGTCATCGGCGTCCCGCGAGAGTGGGTTGCGCGCTCCGATCCCGTTGTGCTGGAGCACTTCAATCGTGTTGTGGACCACTGTCGCGACACGCTCGGCTACGAAATTGTGGACATCAAGATCCCGCTGCTCAGCCAGGGCCAGGCCGCCCACGGCCCCTCGTGTTTGCTTGAGTCGCTCGACAAGGTGCGCGACCGCGCGGCGCCGAACCGCGACAACTGGGCCGGCATGCTCAATGCGCAGAACCGCATCCTGCTCACCGTCGTCCAGCACGCGTCGGCCGTGGACCTGCTCAAGTTCAACCAAGTGCGCACCGTGCTCATGCGCCACATGGCGTACCTCTTTACCGAAAAGCACCCGGGCCTGATTGTGCTGACGCCGACAACGCCCATGGCCGGTTGGAAGAAGCAGCCGGGCGACGACACCTACGGCTTCATGGACGGCAACATGTCACTGCACTGCATGCTCTACGTGTGGCTGGCCAACACGACGGGCTGCCCGCCGTGTCGTGCCCGATGGGCTATGCGGAACCCGAGCAGGGCGAGGGTCGTGTGCCGATGGGTGTGCTGGCCATGGGCGAATGGGGTGCCGAAGAGCAGATCCTGGCCTGGGCGGCCAAAGCGGAGACGTACCTGCACAACACGTACCCTGGTGGCCGTATCCGGCCGACCAAGTGGGTGGACGTGCTGGAACAGGCCAGGGAGGGCAAGGCCGGCGGCGCGGCGGCACCGGGCAAGACCAGCGATGCGAGGGAGGAGTAAGCGAGAACACGGCCAGGCGTCGACGAATCACGGCGAATCAGCACAGGCCTTACTGGGGAAAACATGTGATAGCAAGATACATTCTGGGCATTGGAAACAATTTCCCCCCAATCCCTTATTGACGTGGTTCTCCTACTGCTAGTGGCGTGAAAGATACGCACAAGCAGCAGAAATGACGACATTCATCACAGAATACACAGCTACCGACGTTTGACATGACTTGATATCAAATTTGCAAAGCACGGCGATGAGGTCGCTTCGCCCTGTCTCTTACTGTAACGGGCGTACATATTTGTACAAAGATACAAAGATTTGGGCGAGCTGCGCCGGGTATACACTTGTGTACACAGTCACTGCCTCGTAGTGACAAATCATCCGGCTTTGGGTGCTGTTGTATCAGTAGAACGCAGGCACCTGTACGCCAATTTGGCCCCTGATTTCAGCGCACGACGGGCCAACCGAGCCACTGTTACAGAGTAACAGCCGTTGGGCCAGTCGAAATGGCGCTTGGCCGTGGCTGAGCAGCATCGAACGGCGATTATCGTTTTGCTTGGCAACACTTGTCCCCATGTGGAACCTCTCGTCATATTAAATATGAAAAGGGCGAGGGCTACGACTATGAGCCAGTGCAATCCCAGAATCCCACCGTCTCCTTTTCGAGTGTAATACTTTTACCGTCGTAGACTTTTGATACTTTGTACTGCTACGTTGTCATCACCGGTCGCTCTTTCCGTCCCAGACCCAGCAAACGACATTGCTGGACGCCCCGAACGCGCCTTCCTCAAACGTCACTCCTAACGTCACTCGAAACACAAACGCTATTAAGAGCCGTTCCTGCTCTCCCAGACCTTAACTTGAACTCTTCTCCGTTTCGTTTTCATCACAATCTCATCGACTTGCTTTCAAACACACATCAACTCTTCCCATTGCATCTCTAACAACGCATCGACAATGTGTTTCGGCTCAAAAGAACCCCGGGGTGACGGCGACGCACCGTCTCGTCCCGTCCAGCTCCAGCAGTCCAACAATGAAGGCAGCAACGGTAAGAGGTCTTCCTACAACGCACTGCCATCGCGTCCTCCACAGCAGCAGCCTGCGCGCCATCAAGAGGACGAGTACGCTCCGCCTGCGGGGCCTCCCCAGGCCAAGCTTCTCGCGTAGCTGCAGCACCGCCGGCGGACGACTTTGGGCCCCCTCCGGGCCCTCCGCCTGGCCAAGCATCTCGCCCGTCTGTTGCACCTTCTGGTGATGATTTTGCGCCTCCTCCAGGACCCCCGCCTGGCCAAGGCTCCCGCTCGTCCGCGCCAGATGATGATTACGCTCCGCCACCCGGTCCTCCTCCATCGTACGGTGGTGGTGGTGGCAGCGGTTTCGGCGACTACGCCCCGCCGCCGGGACCTCCTCCCAAGCTGCACGACTGGGAAACGGCGGTGCCCGACAACTCACTGCTTCCACCTCCACCCAGCCTGTTTCTCGGGCTGGGACCGCTCGCCTGTCAACAATGCCACCGAGGATGAGGCCAAAGCTGGCACGGACTGGTGCAATCAGTACCCGATCAACCCAGGCATGAACGTGCAGAAACAATGAGGCCACACGTCAGGCCATTCAAAACGGACACTTCAACTTGCAACGGCCACCAAACTTTCTTGGCAAGCTGGAAAGAGCGTCTGACGGATCATGGAAGGGCGAAACAACCAAAAAGAGCCCCGACACGTGCATTGTGAGCTTCCCGCCCGTGTACGCAGCGAACCTGCATCAGCCCCGGGAGGCAGGTCAGAAATTCACGGCCTACTACGAGGTGCACATTGCACAGGACAACCGCAAGGAAGTCAGCCTCGCCCTGGGCTTTGCGGCGATGCCCTACCCGTATTTCCGTTTGCCCGGCTGGCACCGTGGCAGTCTGGGCGTGCACGGCGACGACGGCCATCGCTACGTCAACGACATGTGGGGCGGCAAGGAGCTCCTGGACAGCAATTACCGCCTCAAGCCTGGTGGAAAGTACGGCCTTGGCATGACCTTTGTGCGCAAGGACGGCGTTTTCGACGGTGCCCCGGCCAAGGACCTGCTCGACGTGGACGTGTTCTTCACCGAGAACGGCCGCATTGTCGCCTCGTGGGACTTGCACGAGGAGACGGACGCTGAGCAGGACTTGCCGGTCGTCGGTCTTGAGGGTGACTACGACCTGAGCGCAGCCATTGGCTCGTTTAATGCTGTCAAGTTTGAGGTGGTTTTCAACCCGGCCCGCTGGGCATGGTCAAGATAAAAGCAGACCCCTCTGCAGGACCGTCACTCCATTGAAAGGCCAGAATAGCCTGCTTCGTTTTATTTTTGCTCTTTTTTTTTGCTCTTATTTTTGCTTTTGCCTTTGACGTTTAATCTCGCTATTTCGCTCTATCGCTCTATCGCTTTATCGCCTTTTCCCTTTTGTGTCTTTTATATCGTACATACATACCCACCAATGCCCCAAATACCAGACGATTTTTTTTACTCTTGCTTGACAATGTCTTCGCAGCGTCCACACAAGTGATCCTCTTCCTCTGCGACATACCGCCAGCAACGCACACACTTCTCTTTCAGTGGAGGCCGAACCACAGCCATGGCCGGCACACCTCCCTGAACGTCAAAGGGAGCTGTGTACTCCCACTCCGCAGCTGCCTCCTCGCCAGCGGACTCGCCCTCGCCTTCCCCCTCAGCAACCACAGACACAGACGAGACAACAAACATGCTGTCGAGCTCGGCGGCATACTCTTGCAGCAACGGCAGCGCCTCGCTGTCTTTGGGCACCCGCAGCACAACCGAGCACTGCAGTGACGAGCCCAGAACCTTGGCGTTGCGCGCATTCTCCGACGCCGTCTTCAAGGCAGCATGCGCCGAGTAGATGACTGGAATGGCCGCCCGTAGACGACTGGTATCGCTCGGCAGACGGTCTGCCAGTACCAGGGGTCGTTGTACAGCTTGCTTGAGGGGTGTTGAGTCGACCTGAGTGTGTGTTTAGTGTCTCTTGCCCTCCTATTCCAGACCAAAAATAGTAAATCAAAAGAATTGGGGTGATCGTGACTTACTCCTTTAACCAGTCGGGCGCATGGTCCCAAGCCTCTTCTACCAGCATTGGCGCCATGGGCGCCAGCATCCGCGTCATGCCGACGAATATGGACTCCAGAACACCGCCTGCATCGTCACAGTAGAGACGGTCCTTGGCGGCCTCGAGGTAGAAACGCGGACACGTCATTGACAACCCAACGATTGAGGCTGGCCAGGCCGCGGTAGAACTCGAAGCGGTCGTAAGAAGCGGCCACCTCCTTCATCGTATCCTGCAGCTGCAGCAGCGCGATGTGGTCGATCGTCGCCAGTGGGGCGGTGCGAGCCGACTCGCTCATGGAACCCAGCAGCATTCGGAGGATCACGCGGAACTTGACAAGGACCGTGTGGATGTTCTGGAGCACCAATTTGCTCATAACAACATCGCCACTGTAGTCGCTGCTGGCGACCCACAGCCGCAGAGCGTCAGGGCCAAGCGCGTCGTACTGGGGAGCGGCCGCCTTGGGGGCTGAGCCGCAGTTGCGCCCGCGCTTGTGGCGGCCGACTTCGCCTCGCCCTCCGCCGCCTTGGGCTTCTTGGCCTTCTTCTTTTTGATGGGTGGTAGTAGCGTGCCGTCCATGACCTGGGATCCCGTTACAATGTTGCCGAGCGACTTGGACATCTTCTTCCCCGCACCGTCCAGCAGGAAGCCGTGCGTGATGAGCGTCTTGAAGGGCGACAGCGTCTCGGCACTGCCAGCAGAGGAAGATGCGCCTGCGTGGCTGAGGGCCGCCACACGCGTCAGCAGACTCGACTGGAACCAGCCACGGTGCTGATCGGAACCCTCGAGGTAGACATCAGCCTGGGCACCATTGGCAGCCTGGGTCCAGCTGCTGCCACTGTCAAACCACACATCCATGGTGTCCATGCCACGGGTGTACACAACACCTGGATTGGCCTGGCGCAGCGGTTCGGGAATCCAGGCAGCCTCGTCCGCCGCATCGGACCACCAAGCATCTGTGCCGCGCTCCTGAATCACGGTCAAGATGTGCTGCACCGTCTGCTCTGTGAGGACAACGCTGCCGTCGTCACCGTACAACGCAGGGATCGGCACGCCCCAGGCCCGCTGCCGAGAGATGCACCACTCGCTGCGGCCCTGGACGAAGCTCTCCAGCCGGGTGCGGCCCGTTTCGGGGATGAACCGAACGTTTTGCAAGCTCGCCACGGCCGGCTCCTTGATCAGATCCACATCCGCGAACCACTGTGCCGTGGCGCGGACGATGATGGGCTTCTTCGTGCGCCAGTCGTACGGGTACTTGTGCTTGTACTTGTGCACACCAATCACAGCGTCGCCAAGGATCGCAATGACCTCCTTGCCGCCGGCGCCCTGGACGGGCAGGCCCTCGAGCCGCTTGGGTTCGTCCGGATACGCCTCGGCCGTGAACCGGCCCTCCCCGTCCACGGGCGCGGGAACAGGAAGGCCCAGTCCCATGCACACTATGTAATCGTCGAAGCCATGGCCCGGCGCAATGTGCACGAGGCCAGAACCAGACCCTGCAGTCACAAAGTCGGCGTGGATGATGGGCTGCGGCGGGGCGTGTACGCCCCGAAGCGGGTTGGTATATTGCATCCGGACCAGATCAGAGCCGTACAGCGAACGGACAATGACTCTCGGCTGAGGCGTGCCCTCCGGACAGCAGGCAGCAGTAAATGCCCCCAGACACGACTCTGCCACAAGGAGGTCGTCGTCGCCGCGCTGCACGAGAACGTACTCGAAGTCGCGGTGGACGGCAATTGCCTCGTTGGCAGGCAGGGTCCAGGGCGTCGTGGTCCAGATGACGGCCGACAGTGGCCGGTCTCCGCTGAAGCCGGGAATGCCATCGCCCGACAGGATAGGGAACTTGACAAACGCGGCAGTCGACACGTGCTGGTCGTTGTACTCGAGCTCGGCCTCGGCGAGGGCGGTGCGTGACGATGGCGACCAGTACACGGGCTTGTATTTGCGGTAGATGAGGCCCTTTTGCACGAGCTTCTGGAAAAGCTGCAGCTGCCGCACCTCGTACTCCGGATCCATTGTCGTCCACCGGTTGTCCCAGTCGGCCATGACACCGAAGCTCCGGAACTCCTCCATCTGGTCGATCACAGTGCGCGCGGCCAGGTCGCGGGCGATCTTCCGGATAGCCACGGGCGTAAGCTCAGACGTTGTCGCGGGCGTCGTCGCGGGTGTCTTCGAGGGTGTTTTGGAGGACGATGAAGAGGAGGACGATTCTGACGCCGCTGCCAACGCCTTGAGTTCAATGGGAAGCCCATGGCAGTCCCACCCTGGCCTGTAGTGCACACGGCGGCCCTGCTGCATCTTGACACGCAGGCTCATGTCTTTGAGGATCTTATTGAGAGCATGGCCGACGTGCAGCTTGCCATTGGCGTACGGCGGACCATCGTGGACCACAAAGGGGTCACTGTCGGGGCGGTTGGCCTGCTGCCATCTGTATAGATCGTCGGTACTTCGCTTGAGGTAGAGCTGTTCGTGTTCAGCTAGGGGCCGGAACCTAGACGGGAGAAAGCAGACAACGTCAGCAGAGCATCCCCTGTGTCGAATCGATAAGATCAAAGATCATACGAGAAGATGACGACTCACGGGAAGGTGGTTTTCGGCAGCCTTAGCGTTGCAGACCATACTCTTGCCATTGTGTCCGCAGATTCATAGTGCGCATGCACCTGAACTCACACTCCAGGTGGCCGAGAACGAAATGGGCAGAGGCAAATGGCACGGCTTCCTCTTTGTGGTGGGGTTGATGCTCTGATTCTCCCGCGATGTTGATTCTCTCGGCCCTCGCTGAGCACGACCACCAATTGAATTTTAAAGTGGGTCCATGTTAATTGATTCGCTAGCGCGTGCCTTCCCTGTGCGGCGCCATCGTTTTCGGTGAGTTGGAGTTTCCCCATATTTGCAGGGGACCCACTCCAGCTTTCGTCATAGTCGGCCACTGGCAGGCAGCCTTGCGCCGACCGTGAACGACAAAACGCAGCGAGTTCAAAGGTCGCGACTTCACAACTTGGCCCCCTTCAACCACTCCAAATCGCATCGACATTTTTTTTCGTTCTCACGCCCACTTCTACAGCCTCCAGAAATGGCGCCGGTCCGCCGATACCTACGCATCAGCAAGTTACTCGGTACTCGAGTGCCGCATCTATGTCGACAACCCGGCTCTCGTGCAGTCCTGGCTACTGCACCCCCGCGATCCTGTCCTCCCACGTGTCATCGAGAGCGTGCGCCCCTGGTTTTGCCCAAATTGATGGAAGAACGGGAGAGGGCAAAGAAGAAAGGAACCAAAAAGAAGGGCGCAATTCGCGATGTGCTTGTCGAAGGTGAGCAACGACGGCAGGTGCGTGCTGAACATCTTTGACACATCGACGTCCCCGGCTGACCAAGCATCCGTCGCGTTCACAGAGGACTTTGAAGTCTCCCTATTCTTGAATGAAACCAACACACGCCACTCCTTACTATATAAGCACCGACGGGCACGCGACAAGACACAGACACGGCTGGTGTCCAATTCGTCCAAACTGACTGGTGGAACGAGCGATGCGCCCATGGACGTCGAGGACGGTGGCAGCGGTGACCTTCGCGTTGAGATTGACCAAGATGGGAACGGAGAAAGCGACGATGCAGACGAAGACATTGTCTTGACGGCAGCAGGTGTTGGTGGCTCTTCAAGGCAACAGGCCCACCAAGACGCACCGCCAAATTTTGCTGCTGGAAGACAGCGACGAGGAAGTCCCGCTGGTCCTTCAAGACATTCCTGATATTCAAGACGTCAAGGAGGAGGATGGCGATACCGCAACTACAACAACGCGGAGGTCAAACGGCCACGGCAAGACCCTGTTCAGGTCAGGGACAGCGACGACGACGAAGACGACCATCATGGCGGTGCCGGCCAAGATGGAGCCGACAGCGACAACGATTCCCTCTTTATGAGCGACAACGACAACGAGGATGCCGATGCCGATGCACCGCCGTCGAAACGCGCACGGATCGTGCCTGTGGATGCAGACATGGAAGACGAGTCGAGTCGAAAGAAGAAGAAACTCGCCATGGATGTGATCTACGAGGGCTTCGCAATCTATGGCCGGGTCTTGTGTCTTGTCGTGAAGCGTCGCGGCGCTCCCAAGGGCCGTGGTGCGCAGACAGTGCTACCCGTATCCATGGGCGGTGGCCGAGCAGGCAACGCCTCGACAGCTTCGGAGCCGCGAAACCTGGTGGCCAAGCTGCCATGGTGAACTGGATTGCGTCGACGCAAATGGCACTGCCGCAGACAGCGGATACGGACTTGTCGTAACAAAATTCTGCGTTGTCTGATGGAAAGTCAACCCCCTAAAAAAATAGACACTACATAAAATAGAAGGTTCTGATCGTCCTAATACTGCAAGACCTCTCGGTATGTCGGTTCCTCGTGTTGAATTGATGGACAGGCTGTGTGCTGTGTAGGTGCGTCTCGCTTTCGTTTCTATTGTTTTCAGGTTGACTCCCCATTTGACTCGAAAATAAAAGGCCTCTTACCTTGTTTACGTTAAACACTAGGTCGTAAAGACTGAAGGATACAAACGATGGTCTGGCCCGTCCTGGCCTGGCAACAAAGAAGCCTGGGAAAAGCTGTTCCAGTCCACGGCAGGTCCTGGAACACACGTTTCCAGACCAACTGCATCGCGTCCTGTTCTCCTGCTTCCCCGGATGCACAGCCACTCCGCTTTAAGCCGTGCCGTGTATCGTTTTCACTGCACTCACGTCCCTTTTCATTTCCTGACCGCCCATTGTTCTCCACCAGGATGAGAGAGCGGCCTTGGTGCGTTGCCAAATGAAATTCGACAAGGTAAAACGGCAGGAAGAACACTGGAAGTATTCAGGCGATGCTCGAGCCAATATTGCCGTCGGTTCTGATTCTGTATGCGTGGATCTAGCCAGTAGGATCATCACGAGCCCCTTATTATTCCGACGACCGGGAGTTTGGCGCCCAGTGGTTGGCCTTCTGTGCTCGAGGAAACAACGTAAAGCAGTCATACATATGAAAAAAGCGGCAAATTATGCAGCGTCTAAAAATTCACGCGAAACATGACCACTTGTGGCGGAAATGGATACATTTGATACAAACATGGGCGGGAGACATATCGATGTTGCAGCCGTCCTCCATATGGCGCATTTCACACCTCAAAACAGTGTATACGGCAAGAAGTTTGAGCTACATACATGTTCTCGTGCCAACAAAAAAACAATAAAAAGGAAGAGGGCGCTTTCTGGATCGACATATGCCGTGCGAACAGACCCAGTGCATGGCATATGGGAAGACTATTGTTAACGAGGCTAAAAATATTTGAAAAGGCCTCGTGCTCTTAAACTTGATAGATAGCTCGACGGCTCATCAAAAATTCATAAAGCGGCTTATATAATATCCGGCTGTATGAACATTGACACAAACAGGCTAGACCTTGCTCGCTCATCGCTTCTCGTGCAAGTATTACGATTCCAGCCGCTGTTGATTCCGACCATGGTTTACCTTGGCCTCCCGCCTTGACTCTACGGGCCGCAAAGTATTGCCCATAGTACAAAGTACATCGTTATACGTTCTGTGGGAACTTGGCTTCCTTGTGAGAAGAAAACAATTCGATATGTAGGAGTATGATAACATCTGGGATGAATCACTCAGACTCTGGTGTGTTTCGAGGCGAAGTATGTAGTTGCATCTGTGGCAGGGCGTGCCACATGTCAGCACAGCCGTGGTCCTGAATTGTTTTTCTTTTTCTTTTTCGACAAAAGACAAACAATACCAAGCGCAGCCGAGTATGTCGAGAACAAAGGATTTGCCCGCCGTTGAGGCAGCTAAAGTTGTTGAGAAATGATGCATCAACGGTACGTACCTAATCCGGAGAACGTTCCTTCTCGCGTGATTCACAGTGTACCTTTTCTTCCCAAACAGGGGGAACGGCCGGCAAAACTTTACATTAAGGGAAGGTGCAAAGCAACAACAAGTCACATTTCGGGACAGAGCGATGTTGACATAGGCATGCGCCTGCCTACTCCGTACGTTGCAGCTGACTAAATTTGTTGTTCTGTTTCCATATCCCCTTGCCGTTCTATCAAACATTACAGGCACCATCAAACATCAACATCGAGCGAACCCTTCCGTCACCGTCGCCAACAACGAAGTTGTAGCAGATTGCAACGTATGCCATCTACACAGCCAGCCTACTTGCTCACCATCACATCTCGATGACATTCGGAGCCCTCCCTAAACGGCGTACTGGCGCGGACTGTGGAGTTCAAGTCAGTAGATAGAAGACAAGGTATGTTCTTTGGTTCTGCAGGCCCCTGTTCTGCAGGCCCCTGTCCAATGTCGTGCCTTGTTGTTTTCACCTAACCTATTTTTGTCCTGCAGGGTCCTCTCTATGGTTGTATTGTCAGACGCCCGGACATCGAAACTGGACACCATGGGCGAACAGATGCGGCTCGTTGCAATTTCATTTCGCCCGCTGTCTGTTGTCTCTTCTTCTCTCCACGTTCGGCGCCAATCCGTGCTCCGAGCCACGCTTCAGAGTTACCCGTAAGCCTTGTTCCCCTCTTGTACCCTTGAGATGCATGCGTGATTACACAGAACATGTAGCGGAGGCCCTGGCCGCCCATGCTGTGCTAGGACTGGCCGTTTGGATCCCTCATTCGAAAAACAAGGCAAAACCGGCGAGGCTCGCGTGGTTTCACTAGATCTGGATCACTGCATTGTCGTGCTCCTCCCCGTCTCAGACATATCAGACAGCCCGGCCAAGAAGGCAGTTCAAAGGCCCGAAGAAGTCACAAGTTTGGCGGCGGCCCGGCATGGAGCATTTTAGCCTTGTTTTTTGCGACGTATTCATACGTGAGCGACGGCGACAACGGCTAAATGCGATGCCGGACGCCAGGAGAGCAAGAATCAACGAAAACAAATATGAAAGAGCGAATTGTTGCACCGGCCGATTGCCAAGTGGAACGGAGTCCGGAGTACTCGGCGCATGGGCTGCATAGCAAGCAGCCACTCTGCTCGATCCGTACTCAGAAAACCACTGCATGCGCATTCTCATTACATGCTCAAATAAATCCCTCGCGTGCCAGACTGACATGTAATTTTTTTCGTGCAGGAAGATCATATTATTCGTCTCAACAACTTGCCATCCCGTTTGGTCTAAAGTTATACTGTGGTACGGAGTATTGCTGGCAAGCCACTTTGCAAGATACTACAAAGTCTTCACAAGATCAGACACATCCAACGAATACCTTTTCCTAAGCCATTTCGCCAATGGACCACGCATGCATCCTGTTGTTAGGAGACGGCAGTGCATCGACATGGTTTAGCAACTAGCAACCATGCAGTCAGAGTTTTGCTTGCCCCATATGCACAGGGGTTGCAAATGCCACCCAAAGCTTCTATGAAGGGTGGCATTGGCATCAGTTTCTTCAAAGACTTTGACTCTTGAGTCTATCCCAATCGTTCTCCCAGAAACCTGCTACCATACAGGCAAGACACTGCTTATATTCTGTTTTCGGCGTCATGACGGACCTTGCCGCACACTTGCTACTCAATAACTAATCTCATGGTGGGCATGATTTCCGTATAAATGTGGTATCTGCCATTTCTCCGTGTAGGGCGGTTTCCTCTCGCGGCGGGAATGACACGATATGAGCACGAAATCCAGATGACTTATTCGAACAAGTCGCCGAAAACAAAATGAGCCGAACTGCATTTGACAGGATGGGAAACGAAACAAAATTAATGAGCTGCATGAGAGATTGGCGGCAGTGGCAGCTGTGCTTGAAGTACTCGTACAACACACACGTTACCTACCTTGCTCGCCTCTTTCCTTCTGCGTCTCCTTAAAAGCGGCTGCGGGGACCCTTGTCCACATCGACAGGGACCCTGTGCGTGTGCTCCGTGCCCCGAAAGTATTTCCAAGCCTTTTCCCACTGCATCCTAACCGGCTCAAAGAAAACGACATCGAGGCCAAAGTGGCCCATTGGCACTCCCTGCATGTGCTAAATATCAGTCCACAACCACCAGTCTGCAAACGATAAATCCGCAAGGGCAAGTAGCGACAGAGGCAGACTCCAACATAGGAAAGAGATGAGAAAAGAAAAAAGGGCGGCAGACTTTCATCAATGCAACTTTCTCCACCGTCGGCTGTTCTTCCTGGTGGCATGGTATGGCTGCCCACCCGTCCTCAAACAAGCCACCCACCACATACGAAAATTGCACGGACCAGATGCAGCAAGTTTGAGTACAAGTACGTACAGTACATGCTTTGCAAGAACAAGCGGCTTTCGGAGCACTTGCGTGGGATGATGTTCGAGCCGCTAGTCATTGAGCCGCAGTTTTTTCGACTCGTCTCGCTCGTCTCGCTCATCCATCGCCTTTTGTGGCAACAGGCCTGTGGGATGCACGCTGAGGTTTTCGTGTCTGTCTTGTTCGGCTTCTTTTTATTCTCGTTGCGGAGAGGTGCTCCTCTTTGAAATGGAGAAAGCGCCCCCCGCCTTCTCCACTCTCTTGCGTCAAGAACCACTCCATTTGTGCTCAACAACTACGATGTAACAGGTGCACAAGAGAGAGGTTCGAGGCTTCGAGTGAGCGCCTAGTAGGCCAAAACATCCAGGCAGCTTTTGCCGTCCAAGCCTCTCTCTTGGCAATCTGGCCTCCCCTGTTCTTCAAAGCATGGTCAGGTCTCGCCAAAAGAGACTAAAAGAGTGAAACCATGTCAACCAGAGCCGCAAAAACATGTACTCATGAAGTCGGGCAGGGGCTCGAGAGGTATGTGCGAATAGTCTTTCGTCTTTTGCATACAGACAACCACTGCTGACTTGCCTTGCAGATTATTGTGGAAATTGACACATTATTGAAGCACTTCAGCGGATGCTCTTGCCGACATCTTGCCGTGTTTGTGCGATTGACTCGGTGCTTCTTGTGGTCTTGCATCCCGCCTGAAGCCCACATAGCCTCAACCGCTATCTGCATACAACAGCTCAGCAATCAATCGTCCTTTTCCCCTCTACCCACGCTCCACATCGTGTGCGCCCAGCTGCTAAATGTCCACTACGGACAGTTACGGTTTTTGGTATGTTGATTCTCAGCACACAAAACGGCCATAGCTCCACCACAATGGTCTGATACAACACAGGGCGTGACCTGAGCTTGACAAAAAAGTGATGAAATGTTCCGGGGCGAATGCTCGTACTGCTCGCTCTCGCGATATTGCGAACGGCCGGACCTCGCCTGCCGTGGCTATGTGCGCCTCCCCTGTGCCGTCGCTTCCTCCAGAGAATACGAAATTGGACCAAAGGGCCTAAAGAAGCGATAGTAACACACACACTCGTGAGGGGCAACAGTTGCAACGCTGTCTTCGAAGGTTCAAGATACGGCGGCTGCGGAGAGGGCCGGCAGCCGTACGTCAAGCTTGAAATCAAAACATAAGACAGGGGCCGCTTCAACCACCAAGTCGCAGTTGCACAAGACGGAGAACGATGGGTGCACGGCCGTGAGCCGGGATCCAACTCGGCCAGAGCACACGGAGCAGTTGCCAATGGGTGTGTTGAAAGAAAAAACCGGAGGTGGTCAGCGGCCGAGGAAAATAACACCCTTCTTCGTCCTAGTCTCGCCTGGTCCCTGCACCCTTTTGGAAACTAGCACGGCCAATCAAGCCTGTCAGATCGCCTTCAACCCTCGACAATTGCTTGCGATATTTTCATACGCACACGCTCACCCGCCATTGCTCAGATCTAACGCCTTCGTTGGCGGGTCTTCAACAGCTTCAGCGTTAACGAAGTCTGACCAGCAGGTTCCACTTGGCATTTAGCACTGCTTGTCCCTTGCTATCATTTGCCTCGAAGGCTTGCAAAGCAGTTTGATTTGACGCTCCAAAGCTTTCGGCTTCGTACGAGAGACAATCATGTGAGCAGCGGCTTGTATGAGATACTTTGGTCTCGCCTTGCTGCTGATATGTCCTGCCGCGCGCGTACGCCTCACTGCGGTGCAACTGGTAGGGCTTGCTGGAGACCCGGCTCCTGGGTTCTGGGGTTTCGCCCCATGAGAAGGGTCCGAGGAAAGTAATCTTACCAAAAGTCACGGAGCAATTCGAGCAGATATTTGAACGTCAGACGAGTGCGCGAACATGCCAGCAACGCGGGCAACATGAGCACGACACAAGCACAAGCACAAGCACAAACAAGACAGGTACGAAGTCCAGAGGGGGTGGTAGGGGTATGTGTAGGCAGATCAACTATTAGTGTAAGATACCTGCACATACTTGCCTGCCAGTTTACATGTAGGTGCATCTTGCTAATCCGTACGAACCATACAAGTGGCTGGGCTGAGCCTGGCGTGGCCTCGACAAGACACACGTCTAGCCGCACTTGCCAAAAAGTATGGCCCACGTCTGATACCCATATTGCTACGACACTACGAGACCACTATTCGCACGCCGCTCTAGCTTTTTTCGTCAAACCATTCATTCGAGCTTGTTCGCGTGTGAACTTTGTACCTTGCCCACCACCAGTACTACAGCACACTTCTTGTTTCCGTCATTTGCTCTAATGTTTTTTGTCTTGTCATAAAAAACGATGACGAAAATAAAGGGGAAAAATTACATCGCAGTTCGATTTCTGTGGGCTGGGGATATAATATGTCTGCCTCTCTTCCATCTTCATCCAACTTTTGCATTCCTGCTACTCTATTCTTTCTCCTCTCGACGCATGAACAGGTGAAGTTGCTCTGGCTACACTTCATCTTCAGCCTACGCTTTATCTCGACCTTTTGCTTTCTTTTCGGGTGGCCCATTGAGTTTTGTTATTGTGCTTTTCCTCTCATGAAGCCAGTTTTGCATCTCGTGCTTTTCTAATACCTTTTGCCTTCTGTTTTCGTCTCTCAGACGAAAATTGGCAAGTTACCCTCGCTTAGTCTGTTTTCCTTTCCCATCCCAAGCATTGAAGCCAGCCTTTGCACTCTACCTTGTTCCTACCATTGACTTGAAAAAGCCAAAGGTTTATGCACTCTCGTTTTTTGTCTTGTCTATTTTTGTATTTTTTGGCCAGCTTCCCCCACGAAGCTCTTATACGGCCGTCCCAGTCAGGCCTGACTGGCATCATCCACTCAACACTGCAAAACACACGCAACCTCATCAGCCTCGGTAGGGACAACTGCCCCCCTACTGGCCAGAGCAGTCACCAGTACTATATCATAGGCCCTGTTCTTCGCATTTTCATCCAGCAAATATGTCTGTTGCAAAAATCACAATTGGCTTTTCCATGCCTCTCAATCTGCCAAGTCCGGCATTCTTACAGTCCACCACCTTCTGGGCCTATCTATTTTGCATTGTGTGGTAAGTTTTGGCAGCTCAACGGCACGGAGACATTTGACACACCAATTGACAGTATTATCCTGCAGGCTGCACAGATACATTCGTTTACTCGTCCACTGCGTTAGCCACTGGACCTACAAATCAAAACCAATCGCAGAAAAGCCAAAATTAACATCCCAAGATGTCACGGTCGTCATCCCTACGATCCACCACACATTCGAGGAGCTCCGCCCGTCTCTGCAGAGCATTATTGCCTGCAACCCGTACGAACTGCTCTTGGTGACAACTGCTAGCAAATACGAGGCCCTCGAGATCCTTGCCGATTCCCTTCGCCAGACCGGATACAAGAGCATCCGTGTGATGTACACCAGCGTCGCCAACAAACGTCTGCAAGTCTGCCAGGCCCTGCCCATGGTGAAGACTGAGATTACGATCATGGCCGACGACGACGTGACCTGGCCCAAGACCCTGATGCCTTGGATCCTGGCACCTTTTGAGAACGACAAGATCGGCGGCGTCGGCACCTGCCAGCGCGTGAAGCGGATCTTTACGGGCGCGTGGTCAACTCGTATTTTCAACTGGCTTGGCGCGGCTTACATTGAGCGCCGCAACTTTGAAATTTCGGCGACACACAACATGGACGGCGGCACCTCGTGCATGTCCGGCCGGACGGGTGCCTACCGGTCGGAGATCCTGCAGAGCCACGAGTTCCTCGAGAGCTTCAAGACGGAGCGCTGGGGCAAGTTCATTCTTAATGCGGATGACGACAACTTTGTGACTCGCTGGCTGGTCAGCCACGGGTGGGATACGTGGGTTCAGTACGAACGGGAGTGCGAGGTGGAAACAACGCTCGAAAACAGCGCCAAGTTTCTTTACCAGTGCTCTCGTTGGGCCCGCAGCAACTGGCGCAGCAACTGGACGAGTCTCGTGACAGAGAGATACGTTTGGACGTAAGTCTTACTTCTCTGTTTCATACTCTGTTTTTTTTTATTTTATTTTTTTATTTTATTTTTGGGCATTGGAGAACGGGGGTGCTAATTAGTGTCATTTTGACCAAAACCACAGCCGCCAACCCTGGTCGACATACGCTCTCCACATTGCGACGTTCACATCGCTTGCATTCGCTATCGACCCGCTGCTGCTCTTTTCGTGCTGGCGGGCTACTGCAGACTGGGATCCCACGTATCGTCAGTATGCGTTTTGGGCCCAGTTTGGCTTCATGTTTGGCTTCACGAAAGTGGTCAAGCTAGTGGGCCTTTTCCTACGCAACCCCAGCGACATCAAGTTCCTTCCTGTGTCGATCGTCTTTGGTTACTTGCACGGCTTCATCAAGCTTTACACGCTCTTTACTCATAGAATGGTATGTTTCTCTCGCCTTGTGATGTAGCCTTTTCCCCCCCAACCTTGACAGCCAGCTGACTGTATTCTAATCAGACGTCATGGGGCAGCCGTGATGATGCCGATACCAACGACAACATGCGCCTGGCACCGTGGCCACGTCGCAGTCCCAGCCTGCACACGCCGCCCAGACTGGACGGCGAACTGCCACAGCATACTCAGACTGCTCCGCCCTACTGGTCGAGCGTGAGACAGGAACGAGCTCTCCCGCCAAAGTGGCAAGAAGTGAACGAAAAGTCGGCCTTGCTCGATCCCGCCGCATACTGATCGGAACAACAACAACAACAACAACAACAACAACAACAACCACAGAACACAGAAAAGAAGGCGATGAAGGGGAGGCGTATGTTCTGTGCCAGCCGACCACATACCGACTCCGTGGTACGATCTTATTGACGATACCACGGGAGCACAGCGTCAACCGTTTTTTTCAACGAGCGCCTACGATGATCATGCCCAGCTACGGAAACATTCCTGTACGAAATGATACGCACAGTCGACTGTCACGGTTAATTTTCATCTTTTCATCATTTCATTACTATCCCGACTCAACCACACAGACAGCCAGGCAAAAGGGTCGAACCAACCACACCCATACCACTTCAGCCACGCCCAATTAGGACGAAATGCGACTTACGAATTTGATTATTTGATTGCCCTCCCATCGCACGCCACACACATATACCACACACCCTCTTCTGCTCATATTTCTCATTCCCCACCACATCTTTTGAGAATCCACTTTTTTGGCACAGATTATCCAACAGGAGGAGCTATTGTCATTTTCACGCGCAAGAGAGGCACAACAGGACTCTCTATTCTTCATTGCGCCTACGAAGTATGGTGAGAGGAGACTGAAACATGGATTCTCTCATCTGCCTATTGTTTATTAGTATTACCACATCTTCCCTTGCTTGCCTTTCTTTACGTTTCTTTTTCTTTTCTGTCGGGTCAGATGGGAAGGCGAAAAACGGGGATACAGAAAAGCTTAACAGGAGGCACAGCCCATGGAAAATTTCAGGAAAAGCTGCTTATTGCTATTTTGCTCCCCATTTTTATGTTCATGCTTCTTGGATGTTTCTTCGTTTTTGGTTGTTTACCCATCTGTTTTTTTTTGGGAGGGCCATCTGCGCAAAAAATATGATACCCATGCAGTACCAAGAGGGAAAAAGAAAGGAAGGCAGGCACTACCTTTTCTCCTCCCTCTTTTTTTGTCTTTTGTTTTTATTTTATTTTTAGTTTTTTTTCTCCAATTTTTCTCCAATGCCGATGTTGATCTGAAATAAAAAAATCTTCCAAATTTCAAGAAACATATGCCAGTTTTTTAAGACCTCTTCTACAAAGTTACTGCATCTGTACTTTAAAAAAAAAAGACAAAGGTGTCAAGTTTATTTTGGAGCACGGCATGCCGTCACAGTTTCCTGATTCTCCTTTTCGAAGTCGTAGGCACTGGCAATGCACATCGGGACAAGCAACGAAGAAAAATACAACGCTATGGAATCGTATTTTAAAGAGGCAGACTGCCATACAAGAAGGCATACTGTGAAATCAAAAACAAAGACTCAAAAAAATTCAGAGAAACTACGCAGTACAGGCACGGATCCTACCAACGTGCTAGGACAACTGGTCATGGAACATTCACTGGCATGTTTTGTGCCGTGGCCTGGTTGTTTGCAGAGTTATTGACGAGGCTCTTTATGGGGCATCCTATAGGCTGACAGTTTTGTTGAGAGAATACGAATAATCAACCTACTTGACTTTCCATCGTTGCCTTAGACGTGTACCTTGAAAAAGGCAAAAAGCTCCTCCTCTTTTTATCTTTTCCTCGCGTTGGTCTTGCTCGTTTGCCTTTACGACTTGTTGTGGAGAGAGTTGCTGTGTACGAAGTAGAATTTGAGAAAGAGAGAGACGTACGATGTACTCAGTCGAGAAGAGGGAGCTTTGACAAAAGGACGCTATCTGGACCTCAATGGGCCCTGCTCCCTGCCCTGGCTGTGCTGCAGGATGTGCGCACATCATTTTAGGACGCGAATCATTCTCCATCCAGGTCTCCATCCATCGACCCAAAAGAAAAAAAAAAAAAAAAACGCACGTTGTACTTCCACCTATGTACATCGTACTCCAAACGAAGTTCTGAGTACTGAGATAAACAGCAAACCACTCTTGAGCCCTTTCAGTGGCCACAGTACTACGGAGCGAAAGTGACAAAATACGAGTACATCGTAGGGACAAGACATTGAAAGATACATAGAGCAACAGGCCAGGGATGGACGAAAAAGAGTGGACAAGGGGCCCCTTTTTTTGCGGAGAAGCCTGGTTCAAAAATAGTGCACTTTCACTGAATTGGCTGGTTTTTTGGGTTCGTTTTGAGGATGTTGATCCACTCGAGCCACCGAAGAAAGAGCTCTAGCTACGATCTGCCCAGAGCTCTCAGGCGAGATTGAGAAAGGGGGGGAGGGGCGTGTAAAAAGACTGTTGGAGTACACTGTCAAAAGAAGCAAACCCCCAGCGCCTTTTTATTTTGGCCTCTTTGCTGTCCACTCTTGTTGTTCAGGACACGCGATTTTAGCAAGAGGGCAAGGTCCGATCCCGTTAGCCTTGCTCTTGTTGTATATCTTTATTTTTGCCGTCTTTGTCTTTACTGAGTAATTCATTGTCTGTGCTTTTGCATGGAGACAAAAACGAGAAGAGAAGAGAGAAGAGAGGGGAAAAAACAAAACATGATTGTGGTGGTGGGTAATAAGACCACAGAAAAACACGCAGGACATCGGCGTGGAGTAGAGGGGCCCATGCATGTAATATGCAATGCAAGTCAGGAGTGGAAAAACGTCAAAAGAGAAACCACAAATGCTGGGAAATATGTTTCGAAAGAGCGCACAGGTACCAGTCGAGCACACTTGACGAGTACGAGGTACTTGTCCGGAAGATATCTCTTGTATCACTGCTGCGATACGTCAACCAACGTGGAGGAAACGTGTGGCAGCGTTCTTCACGGAAAGTCGTTTTGCGCGATATCAACAATTTCGATTGCTGCAACCTCTGCACCCCCTCTCTTCTACGCTTCTCGGCATACATCCGCTTTTCGGCTTTCTTTCTCCGTCACACACACTCACACTCTCTCTCTTTCTCGTGAAGGAACAAGGCTGGGGGCGCTGATGCCTGCCCGGGAGCGATGGCTCGACGATTAGTGCAGACGGGATGTCCACCATCCCTCCTCCACCCACGTCGTCCATGTCGACAGGGCCTGTCGACGCAAGAGCGTCAGGTCCGGGCCTGGGAGGACAGAGAAAGATGCCAATCTTTCTTTTGCGCGCGCGCAGACATCCTGATCTTCGGATCTTGATGGTTGGCATGAGAAAAAAAAAACGCCGTACGACGTATCTTACATACCGAGCAGTCTTGAGTTCAACACGGACCCCCCCTCCCCCCCTCATCACTGGCATCTCTAGCCATCCTAAACTCTGACCCTCCACGATCCCTCCCATCCTCCCCAATGCAACCTAGTTCCTTGCATGAGTTGACACTTGCGTGCTGCACGCCGCCAACAAAAAGGGCCACGGGCCAGGCCATGGAAATAAAAAAGTAAAATCCAAATAAGACCGAAGGGGAAAGGGCAGTTTACAGTACTAATTTTGTTCCGCCACCAAAAATCGAAAGCGAAAGAGGGAGGGCTACGCAGTACGCATACAGTGGACTGGAAGCGTTCTGCAGGTGTGGGTGCCAAACGTCGGGCAGAGGAAAATGTGGTTCGTGGGATGGCTCAATGGGTGCTCGCTTTCAGAAATGAGACGATCAAGAAAGGAAGAAGCAAGAGGGGGGTGGGTGGGAAGAAGAAAGCAAGTCTCAAAATCGCCGAGCTCATAAAGTGCGCCTTATCGCCGTGCTATTCGCAGAGACCGAGAGCCCTTGCCTTGTGGGTGGTGGTGGTGGTGGGGGGGGGGGGCTGTTCATATGTATTTTGTCGATTTTTCCTTTGTTCTTTTTTGTTCTTTTCTGAGACACCACGCGTGGAAAAAGAAAAGAGAGCAAGCGTTGCAGTGAGCAGCAGATCACTGAAGAGGAGAGAGAAGAAAAAGGAAGCATACGGCGTACGGAGTATTCGAGCACGTCTACGAAAGTACGACGTACATTAGATCGACAGGACGGGGAGGCCTGCAGAATACTCAGTAGAGCCAAGCGGCCGTTCGACAATTGCAGGACAAGGATGGACTTGAACGCGCGCGCGAGTGAGATAGCCCACAAAAGAGTCCACAGTCTGTCTCAGAAGTTCACAACCTACAAATACGGAGTATTGCACTGAGAAAGATACTTCGTACGATGTACAATCGTACAGTCCAGACCCCCAAAAGTGAGATCTGACAAAGAAAAACGACCAATCAGAAAAAACAAGCACATAACGGTCAACCGTTGCAGACTGCGGACTGAAGGAAAAAAGAAAGGCATGTGCAACGGGCATGATTGTTCAACTGCTTCCTTTTTCGTGTCTATTTCTTTTCATTTTGACTTGCCATCCCGCGTTTCGCCTACGGAACGACACGTAAACAGCGGCAGTTGGCTTCCTTCGATATGCTGAAAGGAAAGAGTCTTCTCGTCCGTTGGAAACAACAAGAGATCGGCAGGCTGGTTCAAATGCATTTTGAGGAGTACGCGTAAAAGCATAGTTGATGGCTGCAGTTAAAGATTCCTGTCTGCTCACTACTAAGTACGAATGGCACGTCCGGACCATCCTTTGCCAGCCATACCTACAAGGCAAAAGAGGAGTTTTAGAATCAATACATTCAAGGCAAGGCACGGGCGGCAGTCAAAAAGAAAAGGCCTGAAATGGAATGGGCCTGGCATTGGCCGTTCGTGTGGAGGTTCGTGTGGAGTGAGGTTGAAATAGAGAGAGATGTGAGGGATAGAGAGGGAAGGAACGGCCTCTCGCAGCACAGACGTTGTCCCTTGGACCAAGGAAAGAGCGCATTTGCAGTTGATCCATGGCGGGAAGTCCATGTTGAGCGGATGGCCGAGCGGGCGATCGTCGCAGGAAGGAACCTCAGCCTGCGCTAAATCATTGTGGATGTTGGTGTGGATGTGGAGGGGAGGGGAGGGAAGGCACGATGGGCGATGGACGATGGGGCTCCGACGAGGCTCCGAATGGGGCAAGAAGGAGCAAAAGGCAGGGAAAGAGCGAGGGAAGGAGGGTGAAAGCGAAAGAGGCAAGAGGGAATCAGCTGCTAGCAACGCAACGCTGCTGCTCGAAACGTCGAGCTGCAGGTCCAAAGAACGTGAGAGAAACAAAAGAGAAGAGAGAAAAGGAAGAGAAGAGAGACAAGGAACAAAATAAAAGACGACAAGACGAGGGAATGCAGGATAACGTGCAGGAAATGGACATGCAGGACAACGGTGCAGAATCTGAGTGGAAAAAGGAACGACGATGAGGCAAGAAGGAATCTCGAGAGCCCAGAGGGGGAAAGGACAACCGACGCGAGTACGACGTAAATGGTACCTCGTAATGAAACAGAAAAGAGATAAAATCGATAAAATAGGACGAGGAAAGTGCGATACCAGGCTGTTCAGTACGAGTAGTCACAATGAGGAAAGAGCGAACGAACTGACGAAAACTGCAAGAAAGCTGCAAGATGGTGTCAAAACCAGAGCTAATGCACGAGGCAAAAGTGGGCAACAAAAGGGTCCCTCCTTCCTTGCTCATATCGCTACGAAAGAGGGGGAAGGAGGGAACGAGAAGCGCAAAAGGGAAAGGCCAAGACACCCAAGATAGTCAATACATGTAAATGTGGAAGACACTGCAAAGTGACGCCACTCTGTCTGCATGACACGCACTAGCGAGTGCGAGCCAAAGCCCGCGAAGAACGAACATGTACATGTAATCGTACGGAGTATCAGCCAGGGCACACCAGAGCGGCAATGGCGCCTGTTGCGACCTGCTAGGAGGCTGACATTTGCTAGCAATCACAGGCTGTCAACTGTCAAAAGACCATCAAACATGCCAGGAATACAAACCAAGACAGCACACCCTCTTCGGCCTCCGGCCTCGAACCTCGAACAAATGGCACAAGAAGGGGCAACAAAAGGCAACAGGAGACGCAGCTGTCACAGCCATCACCATTCATCTCGCTTGATTGGTTCTGTTCGCGTGCATGCAATAGGACGCCACTGCACGGACGGCTCGAAAAGACGAGACGCGAAGGCGAAGATGAACAGAGGCAGAGGCAGGCGAGGAAAGACGAAGAGCGACAGAGGGCGGAAAGAGACGATTGAAAACGAAAAAAGGACAAGAAAGGACAAGAACATACGAGTACGGACCGCGGACAGCGAGGCCGCTCGGCTACGATGGACCTTGTACAATGCTCGTGCAACTGGGGCAATGAGCAAACGTCCACAGCTTCTGGCTGTCTTTTGAGATCTATCGGGAGTAATATTGCTTTCTTTATTCTGTCTCTTCTTCTTCTTCTTCTTCTTCTCAGTATTACAGAATGGGGGGGGGCGTGCAATCGAGGCCGCGAAGCCTTGTCGTGTTGAGAGCACGAGGAGCGAGGAGCGAGGACCATTTGAGACCTGCAGTAGCCTGCAACGCGAGGACCAAAAAGGGCAAAGTTCAGCGAGCCTTGTTTGCCTTGTTGTTGCCCTGTCGAGATGTTCAGCCGCTCACTGTTCCTGAGCAAAAGCCTGCCCAGTCGTTCCTGTTCGTCTCCTCGGACGTGCATTTTGTTGCTCGTTGCTATTATTCTTGGTTTCTTCCTTCCTCTCTCCTGTTCTTCCATTCTTCTCCCGTCTGGCCCTCCATCATCGCCCGGCCCTGCCGGTGATTGCTTGGTTATTCTCGAGACGTAACCATCTTGCATCTGACTACGCCTGCTTGGGAAAAAAAGCCACTCGTTCTGCAGGTCACGGTAGCTCCTCACTTGTTTGCCTTGCTGCCTTGCCCTGCCGTACTGCTGACGAAGATGGTTTGGCCTGGATGGACGACCTTGGACAGCCCCAGATGCAATGCGAGATGTTGTGCGGAGCGCACGGAGAACACGGTCGTTGCGCGCGATACGGAGTGCAGCACAAGCTTTTCGCGATTCGTGGACGGGTCAACCGGCGAGAACTCACACTGACGAGGGATGTTGATAGATGGCGATGGCAATAGCCCCTGCATTGTCCATTTTTCTACTTTTTGGTCGCCCGGCCTCGCTTTGTGTTTCTGCTTTTGGCCGTTCTACGAAGTACTGTGCACACTACGAAGTATATTTACGCGTTCAAATACATGTACATACGAAGTATATACAAAGCTGTTGTATCTCACGTCGTTTATTTCCAGCGGCAAACGGCCTTATGCCCGTTTGCGCATTCATTGCTATCCACCAAGCCCTTGTCGTCTCCATTCTCTGTACGACATGCAACGTGTTTTGAAGGTTCTTGGCTGCCTCTTTCGGAAACAAGACCGCCATCGTCCGTTGTGTTTCCGTTTCTTTTCTACAAGGTACTTTACGACGAACTTTGCCATCTCCTCGTTTCCTTCAAGACGCCCCATTAATTTTGCCCGCTTTGCCTTGTGAAGTGCCTTTAAACAGAAAGCAGAAAAGAGGCTTCTTACGTTTTAATTACGAAGCAGTTTGCAGTGGTTACAGGGAAAATGAGGAGACAAAGAGGAGATGAAGGGATCAAAACGGGGGACAGGCGGACCGGCCTCCACGTATCGGACCGTTGTCTACGCATAATTTATGGGGGAAGAGCGGAGGTAAGCCTGATTGATCGAGCTTGGATTCCAGCGACAGTCACAGTGAACATAGTTGGTTTCTCACTCTTACGTGTACACTTGCAATGAAGGGCTTACCTCACCCGTCGGCGCTACAACAAGACATAAAGAAATTATAAAGATTACACATACACGATCCTGTCAAGGCTGGCGCATAAAACCAGACACGTTGAAAGGAAGGAGCGGAGGCTGACTCCTACGAAGCTAAGACACGACACAAGACCGAATTGTGAGGAGAAGAAGCTGGAAAGATATTGCCAAGGGTGGGTGAAGAGTGTCGATGGAGGGGCATGGAGACGGAGGTGCTCGGGAAGCCACATGAAGGACAGGTCAGCATACCTGCTCCTTGGTCTAGACTCTAGTCTGACTGCTTCCCTTTCTTCACTTGCCCCTTTTGCCTCCTCACAACTCAAACATCAAGGAACGAAAACCGAGAAAGGTCTGTCAACCAATATTATGCATGCCTTCGCCCGGCCGAAATGCATCCTCCGAGGCTATTGTAGACTTCTGGTGGTCTCGAAAGATGCCGTGTGAATAGAGAGGTGCAAAAGGGGACTAGGAGAAGAGGGGGAGGGGGGAGAGGAGGGGAGGAGGGGAAGTATGAGGTGCGGCTCGTATGGGATCGGCAGGGTGTGGCTGCCCACAGACACTGAGCTATCGACCGACGACAACACCCCTGTGCTGCTCTGCCGTGTGTTCCAGGCTGGGCACAAGAGATTCAAAGCCAAAGCAGACCAAAGGAGATAGCTTTTCTCGATCGTGGAGATGTCTGGCCTTCGTTGGCACGAACCAAACACCCTCTCTCCTTCTTGTCTGGTTTTGTTATTTCTTTCTTTTCTTTCTGGCCAAGACAAAAGCCACGATGCAGCATTGCCATCGTCGTCATCAGAGTAAAAACGAGAGGGGACCATAAATCCTTCGAAAAGGAAAAAAGGAAGGAAAGGGCAGGCGACCAGATGAGGGCTGAGCCTCGTGTCTCGTAGGCGAACAACGGCAATAAACTGAAAGAACAGAGCCTATGAGATACTGCCGAAAGAAGAAACAAATCAAGACATCAGAAAGCCAAATAGAAGCCGAGACCAATAATCGTACATGTAAATAAATAAATGAAAACTTGTTAGAGACAGTAGTGAAGGAGGGTGTGCAGCATCGCTCTTCCTGATGCACACTCCCCCAGCGCAAAGAGGAACCACTCGCAGAATTCAACGAGAGAAATTCGCCCGCGAATCATTGACACACACACACACAAAATGCCTTTCTCTAATGGTTGCAGCCTTCTTCTTGTCTCTGCCCCTCCGATTCTGCCCCGTGCTGCATTTTACTCTTGTGCATCTGAGCACGACACACGACCGCGCACGAGGACACGGCACGTCGGCCAGCGGAGAATACAGGAAGGAAGAAGCAAAGTGAAGTACGACGTATCAATTAAGGTCAAACGAGGGAACGGGCTAAGGAGTGTGGCGAGAAACAAGAAACACCAAAAGAGCATAAACAGATAGGCATGAGTGCTCCGAAGGAGGGGTGTACCGTCGTGACATCGTATCATCATGCCTATTTTTGTGTGCTGACAAAAGGCGGGAATCGAGTGCAGTTGGATGGAAACAAAAAAAAAAGAAACAAAAAAAAGACAACGAATACGAACTTGAAGGTCGTACGGCGCATGCAGTTGCTGCTTTCTTGTGTTTACCTCTTCCCAATTTTCTTTCAACTTCATCCTTTATTGTTCATGCCGTGTAGTGCATCACGGATCCGGCATCTGAGAACGCGGGTCGCCTTCAGGTTTGTAGACATCCTGTTTGTACTACTTACATCCATTTTCCGTTCCCGAGATTCAGCTGGGAAAGCCACGCACACACGGTCATCCTTTGCCGGGTCGCCTCGCACAGCAGATTGGAAGTGACTCCAGATGGAAGAGAGGCAAAAGAATCGAACCAGACCATGGGCATGTGGCCATGCGAGCGTCCCAGCAGAAAGGGCACCGGGACAGATCGAGGTCTGACGAAGGATGACCAGAGAGTACGAGAAGGAGTGACGGTGGCGTACAGATACTGCGGTGAGGAAGAGCTGGCAGTCTTCAGGTATATAGAAACGCGAAAGTAGTCCGCAGTGAACAAATGAGTCGAAGCCACGGTGGTTCCACAAGCTGGTGATGTTGCTATATGTACTTGATGCTGATGGAAGACGGCGTCTGACCACCGACAAGCTGCAAGCATTGCCTTCTCTTACGGCTTCATGTGTCCCTCTTTGCTCACGCCGTATGCACATGCATCTGAGATGTGATATTGTGACTTGATTGTTGCCGTTAGAGATGCCTGAGTTGTCTTGGTCGTCAAAGGTCAGGACGAGTCATCGGCATGCACGTTTATGCGGCACAGCTTGCGTCCCTTGTGAACAATAGGCAAGTGCTCCGTCAACGTCTGGTCCTTTCCATTTTCGCGGCGTGCAGGTACGAGGAGTCATAGCCGGGTCTGGCGTGGGGGAAAACATGCATCTGTATTTGTTTACGCATACGACATTCTCTTGGTTGTTTTTTGCGTCTCGATGTCGTTACTTTTGTGGCATGACCAGCCAAGACCCAAGACTCTAGTTTTGCATTTCTTTCGTCGACAGTTTTCGTAGCTCGAGCCACGACTCAAGTACCGTCGGCACACCTGTGCATCCCGAACGGCCCTGCACTTGTTCTAGAATCTTTGTGATCAACCTGAAATGAACAAAACAGACAGTCACTTAGCAGCGTGTTGTGTGAGTGGACGCAGAGCTGTTTGGCCAGGCCTCGCGTGGGGATGGTGCGAGAAGAGGTGCAGGTAGTGCAATGCACGCCGATGCAGGCAGACGCAGGAATCTGCAAGCAAATCCGCAACAACCTGCAAGTCGAGACGCATAAATCCCCCTCGTCCTCCCCCATGTATGCGCGGCAGAATCTCGTTGCAGCTTTTGATATTCACATTAGTGGACCATTTTTGTACAACTCATACATACATGTAGCCGTTCGCATAGACGTGGGATTTGTCCCCTGCAGAACACGCGGATCGGAGCATATGGACAAACCGTTGCCTGAGAGAAGAAGCTATGAGTACAAAGTAGAACAGTTGTGCCACTGTCAACTCGCAAGCAAGCACGGATGCAACGAAACTTCAGCACCACCGATCGCCATGCAGAGTACCCATTTGGGAAGTCTGCAGCAGCCATCTCTTGTGTCTGTACGTCGTACGAAAAAGGCCCTTTTGCTCCGAAATCGTCGTCCCGTTCAAGAGGGTTGTACATGTAGTGATCTGCGGAAGGGGAAATGGCGACACTCGAAGTACGATGTAGTTCCAACGACGATCGGCAGTGTTTACTTCTTTTGCCTCAGAACAATCATCTGTACACGTTGATCCTCACATCTAAGAGATGAGATCACTGCTTCTTTGTGCCATTCTTGTGCCATCCTTGCCATTATCCATCGTCACGAGAGATCACGACAACAGCCAATCAGCCTGCTTTATTTTTATTTTTGCTTCGTGCTTAATCGTGCGCGTCCTCGACATGCTTTTGGGTCTTGCAGATGACGTCCTGGCTAGTGGAATTTGCTCTCCGCTTCTCCTCATCCTCCGAGAATAGGCCACCCGCTCTGCACAGCATCATCTTCGATGGCTTGCATATGCAGCAGCGCTTGATTTGCAGGCACATCCTGCTTCTGGTGGCTGTCGTTCTGGCTGTCTTGTCCGTGTCCCGGAGACGCCGTCCGGTCGTACCGGCTGTCACGCTGCGTGTGTGGCAGGGCTGATTCTTTGGGGCAGGAGGAAGCAGTACGACGTATACACAAGGGCGTGTGCAAGGAGAATGGCCCCTCAACGTCCCTTCACGATGATGCACTCAAAGCCGTAAGATACGCATACATTGCAGGAATGTACTATGTAGAATAAAAGAGCAGATGAGAAGCAGTGAGCAGCCAAAGGGAAAGGCTAAAGAGTTGTTGCAGTGATGACGCTGATGCTGTTTCGATGTGGACATGTGTGCATTGCGTGCCTTTCTCTGCCGCCCCTTAGCAGCCCGCATATCCACCCACCTTTTGTCGTCTGCGTGCCATTCATTCCAGGGGCGTGTACATATACAGGGGCGTGTGTGATACATACAGGGGCCTCTGCAACGATGGAAGTATATGGTACTTGCGCCATATGGAGAGACAAAAACCTTTCATCTCGACCCATCACCTCACGCCTCTTTGCCCATTGTATGTGTTGTGCGCGTCGTCAACAACCCCTGTGCTGGACCTTATCCTTCTTTTGGCTTCGTGCCTTCTTGTTGCATCATGCAGAATTGCGTGCATATCTGTCTGCGGTTGTAGGCGGAGAAAAGATGCACTGAACAAGGGCCTCAGAAGATGGCGTAAAGAGCAGGAAATAAAAAGAAAGTGGGCAGTTGGGGAGTGCTCTGATGTATGTGTCCATATGTGCATCTATGCATACGGCGATGGGTTCACGTTTATGTGTGCGTTGTCAATACGGGGGGGGGGGGGGGGGGGCCAAAAGAAGGCATAGAACAGAGAAGGACGAATGGAAGACAACGAGAAAGCAACCGATGGAAGCCATGGTAGCTTGGAAGCTTGGAACCCTGGCTCCGGGAGGTATGGAGGTAAGCGCGGCGAATAAAAAGGCTGTAAGGGATACTACGAACATAACTTGATCAAAGAATGGTCCACGTCAGACATCAAAGCATAACCCACAAGCGCGCAGAGTCGGGCAGGATGACAAGCTACATGCCCGGAGGAGGCATCCCGAGCATCCTTGACAACCCTTTTGCCCATGATGGGCCTTGCAGCCATCCCGCTAGCTCATACCCGCTGTATGCCAAGGGGGTTTCGGGCTCCAGGTAAACATTGCTCTAGAGCTGCTTGTATATAATGTGTATTTACGCAGGAAGCTTGGGATGGCCGTGGTGAGGGTCGTAGAAGGAAGGTAGGAGGTCAGAGAGGCAGACGCAGACGGCCGCAAGAGGCTGCCGGAGAGTCACCGAAGGATGTGGGAGATGGTGGAATGATGTGCTGTTCTGCTGTCAGAGATCAACAAACCGCGGCGCAGGCGGGCTCCAGACAACTTTCGCTGTATTTGTTTGCTATTTCGGAAGAGACTGTTTGGTCAAAGCTGCAAGCCATCTCTTTGACGGGGAGAAACGGGGAGAAATCAAACTTGTAAGAAAGCCGAAAGCAACGCAAAGCGTCCCTTTGAAATTACCACTGAGTGGACGTCGTTCAGGATCCACGCCACAGTTTATGCCAGACAAAACGGCAAGCGCTATGCGTCTATGTTTCTTTCCTACCCTCCGCTTTCTTTACTACACTCCGGACTTTGTGTAAATGCTCACAAGCCATGCATAGCTGCCTCAACAGTCTCTGGAAGGCGGTACTATAGCACTCTGGCTAGTCCTGGGCCCAAATGGGACTCATGGGACTCACCCAGAGGACTGATCAAGAAAGAGCCCACCTAGACGTCGATGGACTCGCTCCCTGACTCGACAGAGCTGCCAGGGCGTCTGCGGGCTGAGATGTCGCATTTCTCTTTGACGAGAAGTCGTCCTGTTTCTCGTGGATGGCGTTGAGAAACGAGAGGACCTCCAAGGCCGAGTCATGGATGCCCTGGAGGTGACGTCGAGGAAGAGCCAGGGATCTTGTCCTGCGGGAAGGTAAACAGACGTCCATCCGACCGGGCCTGCAGCGCGCGCGACGCCTCCATGCCCGTCATGGCCTCGCGCGTCGAGGTGGTTGTACAACTTGTCCGACATCATGGCGCGACGCTCCTGCTCCTCGGGGCGGCACTCGATCGTAAGATGGGCACAAAGTTGCGGCCGGCATCGCGAGCGGTGTTGGCATAGTGCCAGGCACCTTCAGCACCCACCTTGTCATTGGCGCGGCAGTCTGTGAAGATGACGACACGCTGGCGCTGGATGGCATCGAACTTGCCGGCTTTGCGCGCCTCCTCGTCCTCGTCGCCGTAGACAAACTTGCGAAAGCAAGCCGCCTGCTTGATCTGGAGGGGCGGCAAAAGGCCGTCCTGGCCCGTCATGAGGCGGCCACTAAGGCACTCACGGCCCGGGCAGCCACGGCCGGGGCACTCGCGACCGGGGCAGATGCCACCATCGGGGCCCGCTTCGCCACAGACGTTGTAGCGATGGGTATGGGTGTTGCTGTTGATATCGTTGAGGCTAAGGCCACGAGGGCGCCCGCCGCTGCGACTCACGCAGCGGGACATGAGGGCATCGCGAGGAAGCTTGAGCTGGTCGGTGAACTCGCGGTCGTCGATGACCACGCACCGGTCGGTGCCCAGGAGCTGGCAGATGCACTGGGCCAGGGCCAGCTTGCCCATAGCAGGCCAGCCATTGATCCAGACGACTGGTTGAACAGGCCGAAAAGGAGCTCGCATAGTCATCATGGCGATTGTAGAAATAGGGAGCGGTGGGGAGGTGTGAAAGTGCTGATATAGACTTGATGAAGAACGTGAAGTCCGTGAAACCTGTGCCTTGCTTGTCCTGCACCCGTCAGCTGTTGATCATATGTTGGGAACATGATATTTCGTAACGATGCTGTAGGCATGTATAGTTATACCAGATGGGAGTTGACACAGCTTTGTAACACAGACGGAAGGCAGGTAGACTGCGTTATCTTGGGGAAGAAGAGGGCTTCGCTCTCGCCCTCGCGGTGGATGATTGATATCGTGCTTCGCAGGATTGTCTGCTATGCGGGAGTCCTCTCAAGGTGGGCAAGAAGTTCCTGCGTGCTTCTTCGAACGCGTCGATTCTGAGTGGCTGTCTCGTCTAGAGAGTTACTGTATCTCTTGTTGCTGGCGATTATCGTGACTCGCGTTGCTTGCCTCGCGTTGCTTCCTCGCTTTGCTTGCCTCGCTTTGCTTGCCTTGCTTTGCTTGCCTCGCTTCTGGCTTCAGCTCGCGTTTGGTTGAGCTCTTCTTGCTGCGTATCGAGCTTGCTTTTGCTTTTGCTTTTGCTATTTCTATTTCTGCTGCTTTTGCTATTCTGGAGCACGTCTTAGGGCAGATGCGTGGTGGGCCGCATGTTGTGATTTAGGTCTGCCATAGTAAAGTGGTGAAGAGGACAATGGCAAGGTGAGGAAAAACGCGGTAGAAGAGCTGAAAACGAAAAGAGTGGGCTGCGTGCACGAGTCTTCTGTTTGCTGTTCCGTCAGCTTCGTTTCTTTTTTTTTTTCGCGATCAGATTAGCAAGGTGAGAAGGCTGCTGTACGGCGGGCTTCCGACAAAGGCAGGACTCAACGAGAGCGCGTCCTCCAGCTGCGATGCATGGTGTGTGGCTTCCTGCCTCGAAAATAAGTCGGGACGAGGGGGAAGAGCACGATCGAGTCACTTTTCTAGACAAGAGTTAGTAGAAGTACATGTCTTCAAGTAAACGGGGGAGCAGGGTCCTTTCGCGATGTCGTTCGCTCCTTCCTCCCAGGATCGTGGATAGGAGGAGCACAGCTTTGGGAGGAAAGAAAACAAACTTCCCGATTAGGCAATCAAGGTCTAGCGCTAGTATCAAGCCAGCGAATCACAGCTAGTCTAGCTCCAGAAACGCGGAGCAAGTCTCCCGTCCCACTACGCGTTTCAGATCTGGTTCTTTCCCTAAGAGGAACATCTCCCTTGGCCCTTTCCACATTCACATGTCTACAATGACAGCCGAGCGAGCTTGGTGAGGAAAGCACGGCAGGCAGCGGGGAGAGTTACGGGTGATTGCTCTTTCCTGATCCGGCGGACTTTGTGAGGAGGATTGCCAAAGAAGGGGCTCAAAGAAGGGGGAAAAAACGAAGGAAGCAGCAAGGGGCGACGGGAGCAGCGCCAACTGCTTTATTTCTTGCTTCCCTTTGCTAGCACCAACAAGCAAAAAAAATAAAACCTGCATCAAAGCAGAAGCGCATGCATGGCTCGAGCGGACGAGAAAAAAAGGGGCGTAGAGGAAAAAAAAAGGCATAAAAACGAGACTCTGGAGTGATGTGCAAAATTGGACAGGCCAACCGCCTTCGAACAAAGAAAACGCACATGCAGGAGAACAAAGAAATTGCTGCAAGCTGCAGACGCCGGACCTGCGACGGTGGCACGACCGGCCAAAAAATGAAAAACAAGCACCACAACACACAACACACACGAAACACACAAATGCGAAATTGAAGGCACACAGGGTGCTCGTCTTTAGTACAGAAGGTTTGCCATACAGTAGCGATTCCGGAAAAAATGCACGGAGTACCATGCAAAGTGTCAGATGCAAAAGGAAACTTGCAGGGTTTGCTGGTCTTTTGCTTTCTTTGTTCGAACGGAAATGAGATGCATTATGGTCTCGAGTAGGATTTGGTCGAGTAAAAGATAGTAAAAGATAGAAGATGCATAAAAAGTGAAACAGGGTAAAGAAAAAAAGAAAGGACAAGATAAGACAATTGGTGAGAGACAGGAAAACTCGTCATTCATTATGCCCCCGTCGCCATGAAAATAGAAAGGGCAATGGAAGAAAGCAAGCCGGGTAGGGTAATAGATAGACAAAGACGGACGGGGGGGGAGGGGGGGGGAAGAAAACGGGGGGATAAATAAAAAATGCAAAGGCGCCGCGATAAGAAAGGACAGTCTGCAAATATTGCAAAATTACACAGCCATCTTTCAGTCACACTTTCCACCGAGGTGCTCAATGTTATGACGAACCTCATCCGTCAGCTCGCCACGGCTGCGATACACATAGGCGGCAGTCTGTGGCCAGAAATCAGGATGCGGAAGAGGCAGCTCAACAGCATCGCCGGCATCCACACGGCGCGACAGAATGATGGCTGCAAGAGCAGGCAGGCCACCGAGAGACGGGTGAGGGCCTGGAAGTTTGTTAGACTTGGAAGAGAAAGGGCCTGAAAACAGATCGATGTGAGACCATGTAGGCAATAGGGAACATACGAATCGGGATGAGCACACCACCGTCGGCTTGGAACTGGTCAGGCGGTGCGATGTCCTTCTGGCTTGCCTGGCGGCTATGCTTTCCGGCAGCCTGACGGCGTAGGTTGGGATGCGGACTAGCCGGTGTACTTGGCGAGTGGTCGGATGCAGGCCGCTTCATACCGGTTGTGTAGCTGGTGGCATGTCCACCGCCGGCCGTGACGGGGGTAGAAGGCGGCGCGGCAGGCGGTGCAGAATTGGCGGATGAGGGCACGGCCGAGAGTGGCGAGCGAGGCTGTCCGACAATCGGTGACGCCAGAATGTTGACGCTCGACAGGCGCCGACGGTCGGTAGGCGGACGCGGAACAGCATCCAGCAGCTCCTGCAAGTTGAACTCGCGACGCAGCTGGAATGGAGCACGATCCTTGTTGGCAGGGACAATGTAAGCTGACACGAGAAGGCGTCCCTCGGGTGGTGGCGTCAGGCCGGCATCGCTGGTCCCACTGCCCTCGTTCTTGGTCGATGGTGCAGCATGGCTGCTGCTTGTGCTGCTACGGCGGCGGTAGCTGAGGCTCGTAGCCTTGACGTTGACACAGGGCGACAAAGTGCGCGGTGACTGCAGCGGACTATACGGGGCGCTGGCGGCGACTGCGGACAGAGGCGCGTAGTGGTGCTGCTGGTGCTGCTGCTGCGAGGGGTGCGGGTGTGAAGCTTGAGGCGAATTGACCGTCACCAAGGGCGTCAGGTTACGGCGACTCGGCGGCGGAGGCAGGCTGCGTCTCCGGGTCTGGTCTGGCGAAGGTGACTGAGACTGCGACTGTGGCGGCGATTCCTTCGACACGGGTGACTGCGGAAGGCCAGACAGCAATATGGCTCGATTCTGTGCAAAAAACGCTGATCCGGTGCGAGCCTTGTCCGAAGCAGGAGGACCTCCACCGCTTGCGCTTCGCTTCAGCAACGGGGCTCTCCAAAGCAAAGTCACCGATGCGCATAGCCAGCTCGGCACGAGCAGATGACGGAGGCGGTGTCAGCATGCGTGGCAGACCATCGCCGGTCGTCCCCGTCATCGGTGCAGAGGACGTGTCAATAGAGACGGCCATGTTGCTAATGGCCGCAGATGACTTGCGAGTATGGCGAGGCTGCGACCGGTAGCCGCAGGCGACGGAGGTGGTGAGGACGAGGAAGACGGCGGGGATGAGCGACGCTTGCTGTCCTTGGTCAGGCGAGTGGCCATGTCTCACAGAGGATGCGCGGAAGGGATTTGTAGGAGAGTGAGAATGTATGAGTGTGAAAGCGTATGGTGAAGAGTGTGCGTCTGTCTTCCTTTCGTCTGACTCGTCTCTACCAGCAGACCCTTGCACGTCGATCAAGAGAGAGAGACTTGGAGGGAAAAAACGTGCAGCGGTGCAATGATGGAAGAGAAAACAGATGAGAAGAAGAAACGATAGACCGAGATGAATGCCCAGACGAGGGTGAGAGTACCATAAATAGAAACCAGCTGAGCTTGAGAGAAAGAAAACGAGGAGAAAGAACAGTTTACAAAAAACAGGGAACAGGGAACAAAACAGAGGAACAAAAGAGTGAGTCGTGATGGTTGGTAGGGTCGGCCAGGGAGTGGAGGGCCCACACTGAAAAAGACGGGTTGCTTCAGTTGTGTTTTTTTTTTCTTTCTTTCGTTTTATAGAATCAATATTCTCTAGGCGCCCATCCCCTTTTCGATGCCGGCAATCAAGATGTTGGAGTCCTCATGCCTCGGTGAGTGAGGAGGAAGGGAGGAAGTAATAAAAGAGTGAAAGAACACAAGAAAAAAAGAAAAAAACAGAAGAAGAACAGATGAGAGGGAGAGGAGGATAAGAAAGAATATAAGAAAGAAAGAAAGAAAAAAGTGTGTGTGTGTGAATGAGCGACCGGGGTGGATTCGAAAGGCATAAAATACGAAAAGGGGCCGGCTCCAGAAGAAAGAATCAAGGAAAAAGAATAAAGGAAGACGGCACGAAGAAACGATGCAAAGGAAGAAAGAAAAGGAGAAATGCCTCAGCTGAAAGGACTAACAGTCTTTGATACCATGCTGCCACACCGATGCTCGACGACAAAGAAAATCAGAAACGAGACCTGCAGTCACACACACCACACAAGACTACGACCGCGGCTATGTGCTGCGGGCGTGGGATGAAAGGAACAAGGCAGTAAGAAAAGAAGAGATAGGTCTTCTGTTTCTGTCTCGTCTCCACGTCTCGTCTCCACGAATCGCCGCAAGTGCGAATGATGGAGCATCATGCTGGAACAGACGGACGGTCTACGTGGACATGGTCTGGCCTGCACGGCCAGGCTCGCGCTTGCTGGGATAGTATTTGTTTTTCGGTTTTTTTTTGTTGTTGACTGGTTCAACTCACCCTTGCTTTTGCCCTTGCGTTGGCAAACCTGGCCTTTTTTCCCTTACTCTCTTTTCGTTGTCAGCTTCTTCTATGAACACAGCGTACAAACCAGGCTGCGCCAAAAGCAAGTGGTGGAGAAGAACAAAGGCTGGCTGCCCAGTCTATTGGGGCCAAGTGCCGAGCCAACGGTGACGCGACGACAAAGGCAACGGGCGAAAAAGGTCGAGAAAGGGTTTTTTTAAAAGGGGCCGACGAAAATGAAGCGAAAAAGAACAAATCAAGACCAAAACAAATAAAGAGAAAAGCGGGCAAAGGTCCAGTTGGCGCCCCAGCGAGGCGAACGTGAGGAAGAAGAAAGAAAGAAAAGGCCTGCATATATCAAAGGAACAGGAAACGAGGCGGCGCTTCCGTGCTGTGATAAAGAAGCATGGAGAAATGAGGAAGAGGGAGAGGAGAGGGTGAGAGAGTAAAAAAACCAAAATAATAAACAGGCTGCGATCGAACCACCGCCATGATCGTTTTCGGCAGGTCGTGTCCTTTCTTCCTTCCTTGCCTCGCTCGCTGCCTTTTGTGAGCCTGCTTCGCGCCCGTTTCAATATCCGAACCTTCCTGATCGCCCTTTCCTGATTTGTACCCCGCGGCTTCCTGTCATCTGACCTCACTACGACGTACCTTCTCTTCCTGTGCCATTTTGATCGTGCACTACCCCTATTACGAAACTTACGATATGCCATAGTCGTTCTTCAAGTTACGCGAAGCTGCAAAATACGCCTTTGTAAAGTGAAACGGCGTCGTCTGGCACCAAAAAAGCGTTCGTCGGAGACAGATTCCCACATTTTGCAGGGTTGAACCCGGCAGTCGGTGTTAGCTTAGCTACACGAGCCCAAAAGAACAAAAGGAAGAGTGGGAAAGAGAAAAGAAACAAAAGAAAGAAAAGAAAGAAAAGAGGGACGAGCGTGAAGCGGACGGCGGATGGTGGACGGCGCACGGAGTACAGGGCCCGTATTTGGATAGAGGGCCCGGCCAAGAGGAGGAGCATAAAGAAGATTTATGGATCCTCTTTTTCCAAAACAAAGAAAGAAACGAAACGGACGTCATAGGGCAGCCTTCTGCAGAGGGGAGAAAAGAGGAAAGAAAAGTCACACAAATGGCCGTGGACGTGGTCAGATTGAGAGCAAGGAGTATTGGGAAGATACAGAGCAAGCAGAGGGGAAGGTAAGTCTCCGTGGAAGACATACAAAAGAAAAAGGAAAAGAGAACAGACCAAACGAAGAAAAGAAGAAAAGAAAAGAACCAGAATTCAGATCTCAGATCGAGGGCTGGGAAACGCCGAAAGTGGCTAGAAACAGGGGCGGGCTATGAACTGCACGTGACATCGCGCGTTGTGTCTTGCTCCAGAGCTCTTTTGCCCAATTTGGCCTCTCTCGGGCGCTTTGCTGTCCTCACCTTGCCCAGGCACTGTAAACTTCTCGCGGCCGACCTCGACGTTCTTTGACCACGCTCGCTTCTTTTTTCTAGTTCTCCAGACACCCCTTCTTTCATACGTATCCGCCCTTGGCGCCGCTTTTTCCTGGGCCCCCGACCAACAGTAACCGGCAGCTCCTATTCCATTCCCTCCTACGAAATACTGAGTACGCGTGTGGTGCCATCGAGATTGACGAGCTTCTATCGCCTCTCTCTTCTGGAGTTTCCGTGCCTTTCTCGTTCAAGCTGCGCAAAAGTTGAAGCACCGACTTCGACGGACATCGGGACTTTCGAACATCACGACGGCCAACCCTCTCCTGACGGCTTCACTGCGACACTGCCTCGTCCAGAACAGTCAGGTGCACAGCGCGCACATTCATGGCTGACTCCGCCGTATCTGGCGGTGCTACCGCCGCAGCTGCGGCAGCGGCCAGCAACTACAAGAAGCTCAAAGAGGACTTTGTCTCGAACCTCTCCGGAGGATCGGCAGGTGAAGTATTGCTCGTGACGGCCGTCGCTCCGGTATGTTTCTTTTGTCTTTTCTCATGAGGAGTATCTCGTGGTTTCTTGAGTCTATCGACTTCTTTATGCCCTTCTCCTCTTTTTTTTTTAATTCACCGTGGCTCTTTCTTTGCCATATTCTCGTTCTTTTTGTTCTTTGACCTTCTTCTTTCATATGAACCCCTGCTAGCTGTCAGAACTAACAAACTGCTCTTTCTTCCCCTTTCTTTGATGTTAGGTCGCCGTTCTTGCTTGGTCTGTCCTCCAACGCCGCCAGTCCTTTTTCCGCCCCTACACGCCGCTCGCCTTTGTTATCGACTTCTTGCTCAATGCCGGTGCCATCCTACTGGCCATCACACTCTACTCTGGCCAGCCCCTCCTTCTCAATGGCCTCCTCATCGCTCAGACCCTGTTCGTGCTGGCCCTGCCACGCGGCCGGCCGCGCCGCGTGGCCAAGAAACCGCCCAAGACCGCCACCACCGGATCCAAGACATCGAAGGCCGCCAAGTCCGGCTCCGCCAGTGGGGCGGCGTCGGCCGTCGTCGCCCTCCCAAAGAAGGCATTTCTCACTACATACCGCGGAGCCATGATGATTGTGACTTGTCTGGCCATCCTGGCCGTTGACTTTCGTATCTTCCCGCGCCGATTTGCCAAGGTCGAGACCTGGGGCACGTCGCTGATGGACATGGGCGTCGGCTCGTTTGTCTTCTCGGCCGGCGTTGTGGCCGCACGGTCCGTCCTGAAAGAGCAGCAGCAGGTTCTTGCCGGAAACGGCAACGCCGTGCCGTCGCTGGCCCGCCGTCTTTTGACGTCGTTGCGGCACTCGCTGCCGCTGCTCGCCCTGGGCCTTGTGCGCCTGCTCAGTGTCAAGGGCCTCGACTACGCCGAGCACACCTCCGAATACGGCGTGCACTGGAACTTTTTCTTCACGCTCGGCCTGCTCCCGCCGTTTGTCGCCGTGGCCCAGGCTGCCCTGCAGGTCGTCCCCTCGTCGGCTCTGCTGGCGCTGCTGCTGGCCGGCGCGTACCAGGTGGCTCTCGAGGCGACGGGGCTCAAGGCGTACGTGCTGACGGCGCCTCGGGTCGACTTGATCTCCAAAAACCGGGAGGGCTTGGCCAGCTTTGTCGGCTACCTGGCCATCTTTCTGGCAGGTCAAGACACCGGCATGTACCTGCTGCCCCCCGCGCGGCCGGTAACACCGCGGAGTGGCGGCAAGGCCGGTGCTTGGGCCTGGGTGCGGCAGACGCTGTTTGCCAACCGTCTCGCCGCTTGGGCGGTGGTGTGGTGGGTGCTGCACCAGCTGTCCATCAACCGGGCGCCGTACGGCCTGGGCCTGACCGAGTCGCGTCGCCTCGCCAACCTGCCGTACGTGCTGTGGGTGTTGTCCTTCAACGTGCAGCTGCTCACCATGTTCTTCCTGGTGGACAAGCTTGTCTTTGACAGCGACAGCCAAGAGGGCAGTGAAGACAGCAAGGCCGATGCCGCCGCTGCGTACGACGAGGCCACGAGCGTGGTGCTGCGGGCCTTCAATCGCAACGGCCTGGCCGTCTTCTTGGTGGCCAATCTGCTGACGGGCCTCGTCAACATGACAGTGCCCACGCTCGACGTGGGACAGGCGGCGTCCATGGGCATCCTGGTCGGCTATGCGGGCGTTCTGACGACGGTCGCCGTGGCACTCGAAGTGTACGACATTACGATCAAACTGTAGCGACCCAATACGGCGGGGGGCTGAGTGTGTGTGTCCGTAAGGTCGATTATTGACCATGTAGGATATCGAAAAGCCTTTGATTTCAGTGTAAGATAAATAAAAGTTGCCACAGGTAGAAGTATAAATTAACTCATAATATGCTTGCAAAGTCAGTCAAACCCGAATCCGCCGATTGGGGCTTGCGTATTGGCTAACCTGGACATCATGGCTGGGTATGAGACTGTACGACGACAACAAGAGACAAATGTCCATGTGTTACAAGATCCGGCAGAGTCTTGTCACAAGGGCAGGGCATTATGACCTGATGAAGAGTATCGTTACGTACCTAGTTGATAATGTAGAATAGGAGGCGATTATGGTTGCTGTTCTCTCTTGGCTTTTTTTTTCCTTTCTTCTTCCCCCTCCAGTGTAAATGTATCATATGATTTGATTTCTATTCCAATTTTTCGAAGAAAAAAAATAGAGTAAGTAAATGAATAAAATATAATCACAGAATAAATAAATAACATTGTTGACTCTTATATTTCCTCCCTCAAAAACAATTGTACTCAATGTGACGCCTTATCTGCTCTGAATCTAATATGCTGACAGGTTTATCTGCGCTGCAACTCATCGAACTGGTGGCATTTTCATGTGAAGCTTTCACTGAAAGAAAATCACGACTGGAATGTTGTCACATGCAGGCTCTCTTTCTCATAAACCCCGCCAAACCGTTGCATTAGCTTCATACATACAGTGAGGTAGGAGCTCATACCGAAACAAAAGCTATGTTGCATTCCTGTTCTCGTTTCTTCAACGACTAGTTACTCTCCTATTTTTTTTAAAAGGTGTTACTCTCTCTTTCACGACCGTTTCCCTTGCATTCCAGTCGACCTCTAGCCCTCCCTTGCATACATTCCACCTCTCTGTCAATTACGGTTTGCCGCCCTCAGCCGCCCTCACCGTTGCCAAATAGCGTGTGTCTCTGCCATGGCCACCGGCCGGACCAATATGAGAGTCCAGGGCCAATGGAATGCCATTTACGCGTGAGAAAACCAAACAGCAACCCAGCAGCAAAAGACGCGTCGCATTCGATAAGGGAGAAACGATAAGGTAGAAAAGAAAACACAGAAACTGCCCCTCGTTGCTTGCCGGCTCCGGCTATCCGGCCCAAAGTCGACGTAAATCGAGAGTGGCAGCTGTGTGGGCTGAGCTGACAGGAAGCAGAGCAGGGAGGCATGCCGTACTCAATGTTCCTTCCATCATCGGAACACATGGGAAAAAGATTCTGGTAATTCGCTCGCTCGCCTCTCTTCATCTTTAGGCCTGTGGCGCCTCATCTCCGATGCCGTCAATGCCTTCTCTGTCTCCCTTTGGGCGTGGGCATGTCTTACCTTGCAATATATCACCTGGGGCAGAGTAATATCAGGCGACAAAGAGCTATTTTGCCAAGTGCTCCTCGCATATTTGGATAGCCATAATGACTTGGATATGGCCCATTTAGGAGAGACTTGACAGGCAGGTTGGCCAGTCGCAACACAGAGAAAAGAAAATACAAAGGCCACATATACTGAGTAGTCAATATTCATGCGCCTCAACAGGGTGACAATACGTCTCAACAGACGCGACACGAACCACAACGAACAAGTCCAAAAGCATGGGGAAGGGCCACGTTGACAGGCCGGGCAAAGGGACAGGCAGCCATCAAAAGAAACAGAAGAGCAGCCATTCAGACGAGTCGCAAGACCACCATCAGTCAATTAGTGAGAAGTGACGTGACTTCACCGCATGTCTAGTTGTCTTCACACTCGCCAATCCTCAATAATCACGTATGAGCGGGCGTATCTGACCTACATGTAAAAACTGCAAAACCGCTGTAAGTTGCGGCAAACAAAAATACTTTGGTGCCAACGGAACCATTATTTTTCACTGTATTGTTGTTTAGTTTTCATGCCCTTCTTTTCTTTCTTTCCTTCTTACCGCTCCGGCCTGCCCAAGTCCCCTGCGTTCTGCGTCATGCAGGCGGCCTGCAGCATGTGGCGGTTTAGCTCTTCCAGGAAAAGTAATGGCCCGGTGCACTCCGACACGCTCTTTCGGCCATTTAAATTGGCGGAATAGGCATTGAAGCCATCATCCAGGCTGTATCAAGTTCGTGACGTATTCCAATCCCACTGGCCAGGCTATCACTCTCTCGAGTTTTGTGTGTCCCAATGGCCAATCCATCATGCCGGCGTGGACCGCTTCTGGACGCCGTCGATCTCGAGCGGCCATTTTTTCTTTTTTTTCTCTCTTCATCTCTGCGCATCTTCCGCGCTCTGGGAAAAGTGGATCTGGGCCATCCTCATTATGGCTGTATGGCTAGCAACTGCCAGGAGTGGAGTCGCGTAAATCGAGATGTCCAACGACAGGGGCCGAGGACGAACCATTTGCTCGCCAAAAACAAAACGAGGGCAAAATACGACGTACATGTACATGTACATCGTACTCTGTAGAAGCAGAAAATACAAACACAAAATCTCAGCCACACATGTTCCGTTTCAGCGCCTCACGTGGGCAAGGGGATAAGAAATCGCAAGGAAAGACCGTGCTTTCTGTTTGTGCTGCCTCGGTCACAGCCAGGCTCAAGCATGAGCTGCTGGCCCGTCGCGCCTTCTTTCCAATTACGCGTTTGCTTGCTCGCCCCGGCCACCCCGAGATATAAGGAGTGCATGTGGTATTATCGGAGAAGCACAGGCCAGGCGCGGTTTTGAGAGGCATTGACAGTGAGATGACGAGGGAAGAGAGTGCCCGGAGCATTAATACCTCCATCCCGCATCCAGATGGCGGCCGACAGTGGGCAATAGGTTGTCGACAGGGAACCAGATACCAGTCGTTCGGTACGAGCAGCCGTTGCTCTTTCCTCTCTACGACGTAGTCGTAATGTCGGCAAAAACGTCAAACAAAGCAAGAAGCAGGGCCACCGCGGCGTGGTGGTGTGCGACTTCCTCTTTGGTTGTTTTGTGTTTTCGATTCGTCCATCCTGGCGGCCCATCGTTTTGCGCTAGCATGCAGCGTGTTCCGTGTTGCTCGTCGTTCCTTCCCCTTTCTTCCACCCCTGTCACCCAGTGGATCTCACCTGCCCCACGAGTGAGATTAAAACAAAATTGCATGGCCAGCAGGACCAGTCGAATCTTACCGCCTTTCTCCAGTCCATCTGAGCCATCCTATTTCTGGACACCACCAAGTCAAAGCCCAGGCCTTCTGCCAGCAAAGCAGTCAAACTGCCATCCAAAAAGGCTGAAATGACAAACGAATTACAGGGTGACGGTCACCTACGGGAAAGGATAGCCTGTGAAGCTTTCTCGTGGCAGCGCTGAAGCACCATCGCAGCTTCCTTCAGTAAATCGCTTGTATCCCGAAATTGGCAGATCACAGCCCTTCGCTCCTTCCGTATGCTGCAAGCCTTTTCGAACAGGGCAAGAGCAGTTCGTGCGCCTCTTCTACTGATATCGCTTCATGCATTGACAATATGAAATCCCGTAGACCGACTTTCTTCCTCAACTTTTCGCATTCTGCCAACGCTTCTGGTGCATTTATGGCTCCCATCACCGCTCTTCGCTACTTGATGCATCCCTGCCACCTCTTGCCCACTCCTCCCGCTACCCACATCCGTCGCTTCTCCCCTTATCTTACTGTTATCCTGCCGCCTTGGATCATCCATCGTCTTTTCCCTTCTGAGGTCTCCACCCGCATTGTCCGCCCATTCTGACGCGACGGACTTTCCCCTGGCGTGTGGTCAGAAGTAGTCTTACTTCGTACATGTACAGGTGCAACGAGCTTGACCAGCACGGCCACACTCACACGCTGCGCTGTCGAGTTGCCTCGATTGCCTCGAGCTCCTTTCTGGCCGTGCTGCGCGAGGATACGAGAGCTGCCGTCGAGTGTCATCCACCGTGCTGTCGCCTTTTTGCTGGCTTCATCCTTCCCCCCTTTGTCCCCTGTGCCTGTCCAAGCTTGTGGTTGCTCACACTTACTCATCTCGGTACCATCAACGACGAAGTAGCGTGTTGCTGCCCATCGTGGCCAGGCACACTACTGTTGGGCCTAATCTTGTACGCCTGTTTTCTTTTGTTCTTCTCCTGTCGAGCGTTGTGCACTGGCCACCTTCTGATGGGCCTTTTGTTTCCAGCCTCGCATAAACAGCCAGTCGACCAGGGCGTTTTGGCGTTGTCGCGTCTTTGCACACCCCGACCATCCCTCTGATTTCGCACGCTCCCTCTCCTACGAACACCCTTCCTCCCTTTCGCGCGTTGGCGGTCCTCCTCTTTTCTTGTGGTCCTCTTTCTCACCTTACCGCCCACGATCCCGCCATCTCTTCTACTTCGCACTCACTCCTCATTTGTTTCTTGTTCCTTCCGTCCCCTCCTCCCTTTCTTCGTGCCTTACATGTACGCCTCTCTGCCCTGTGTTGATGCCGCATCGATCCGCATCCGCCAACACACATCGTCCCATTGAAATCACAACGGCGCATCGCAAAGCACCATTGCTCGACAGTTCCACGAGTAAGGGACTCGGCAAACCAACAAAATAGGCTGGGTGAACCGGATCACTATTTGGCCTACCAGCTCGACTCGTCGACGTTATCAGCGACACCGTCAGGGGCGCCTAACTGACGCAGCGCCCGCGCGACAGCTCAAACAAAACAAGTAGCGACGGATAACAAAGACACGGAAGATAACATACATACACAGTCGACTCACAGACCGACAAGCTTCACGACTAGAAATCAATCTCGCGCGACAATGACCAGAGACTGTTGATATTTGCCGTCGTTGATCTTTTTACTTTGTTATTTATCGGCGGACTCTCCTCTGCGCCACTTTTTGCGTGTTTTGCGCTGAGGCTTCTCAACCCCTTCGACTTGCCTTTAATTTCCTGCAGGCCTCTGCTTGTTTTTGCTTGTTTTGCTTGAACAGCACACACACAACAAGCACTATTGTCAAATCTCAGGTCGCGACGACAGCCCAATCAACAAAGAGACAGCTGCAGCCAACTCACCAGTTTGCCGACCATTTTTTTCTTCCGTGCTTCTGTGCATCGCGCCTTGTTTTCCTTTCTCTCCGTATTTTGCCTTTTCGGTTGCTTTGCATCGCATTCTGCTTGCTCATAACAGCTGCAATAGCGCATCTCCCTCCCTTGGGACTCATCTGTCTCATCTCTTTGTTACTCTCGATCGACGTTTTTGCCCTTTACCCATTCTCCAGTCGCTTCGTGCTCTTCAATTATCCCATTGCACTTCTACCGCTTGCCGAACCAGCTCTTCTTGGCTTTCTCTCGACTCTGCCTCACACCATCCGATTGCTCCTTGATCGAGGCGCGCAGCTGCGTGGAAAATGTCATCTGCCGCCCTACAGTCGCCCGCCGGACTACCGCCATCGACCCGACACTACACATCGTCTCACGCCTCACCGACACGTGAAGTCTATCATGCAAATCAGCAACAACAGCAGCAGATATCCTCAGCTTCACCATCATCCTCGTCTCGCCCTTCCCGCAACAGCAGTGCTGGTGGACCGAACGGTGGATACACCACAAATTATATCAACAGCAACAGCAGCGGAGCCTTTCACAACGGTGCAGGCTCTGCACACATGTCCCAGACAAACTCACCAATGAGCTCACGAGCTGCTCTCTCTTCGCCGGCTGCTGTCCCTCGGCCGCAGCAGCCATCTCCGACTATACCAACCGAGTCCAGCCTCTTCCGAGCGCCGCCGCCGTCATCACAACCCTCCTGTCGCACCGCCACGTTCATCCTCACAACAACAGCAGCAGCAGCAGCAGTATCAGTCAATGGCTGGAGCATCATCCTCTAGCTCAAGCTCCAGGAGAGCTGCCGTGGCAGCCGCTGCTGCTTCCGACTCCCCTCGGGAACGGACTCGCGACACACGTGGTGACGATGCTGCACGGCGGATACAGCAGGCGCAGGAGTATGCACAACGGGCTGCTACAAGCGGAAGTTCAAGATCGGCGGTCACCACAACTCTGCCAATACGGAACCAAGGCTCGCAGCCATCATCTCACGGCCCGTCTCGTGAAACGAGTGAGATCCTCAACACGGTGATGGTATCCCGAGACGAGGTTGACGTAGAGCGTGAGAAGGCTCGGCTTGCCATGGCCCAGCAGGTCGACGATTATGACGAGGCTGCACCCCCGCCCATTGTCCCGACAAGCAGTGCACCCGAACAGCATCATGACGAGAGCCGCCGTGGTGGTCGTAGCCGACATGACCACTCCAGACGCGAAAAGCAGATCAAGTTTGGCGAATACATCCTTGGCAACACTATCGGCGAGGGTGAATTCGGAAAGGTCAAGCTCGGTTGGAAGCAGGAAGGAGGTGTTCAGGTACGTTCAACGCCATCTTTCTTAACTATGTGCTGTAGGTTTGTTGTGCATTCCACTGACATCGCTTTCAACTCTAGGTCGCTATCAAACTCATCAAGAAAGACACCCTTGGTAGCAACCCGACTCGCATGGCCAAGATCAAGCGTGAGGTCAACATTCTCCGCCAGCTGAACCACCCCAACATCGTCCAGCTTCACAAAATGGAGGAGTCTGAGCACCACTACGGTATCGTTTTGGAGTACGCTTCCGGCGGTGAGCTGTTCGACTACATCCTCAACCACCGCTACCTGAAAGATCACGCTGCCCGGCGCCTGTTTGCTCAGCTCATTTCGGGTGTGGGATACCTGCACAAGAAGGGTATTGTTCACCGTGATCTGAAACTGGAGAACCTGCTTTTGGACCGGAACCGCAACATTATTATTACCGATTTTGGCTTTGCCAACACCTTTGACCCAACCGAGGAGCTCACCGAGGATGAGGAGATCAACCTGGTCGACCGCGAGTACATCAAGCGTATGGGGTTCGATATCGTAAAGCCCAACGGCATGCGGAAAGCGGATCTGATGCAGACGAGCTGTGGCAGCCCTTGCTATGCTGCTCCTGAGCTTGTTGTCAGTGACTCTCTATACACAGGCCGAAAAGTTGATGTTTGGAGTTGTGGCGTTATTCTGTATGCCATGCTCGCGGTTATCTACCCTTTGACGACGACCCGAAGAACCCGGAAGGCGATAACATCAACCTCCTCTACAAGTATATTGTCAACACACCCCTCACTTTCCCCGAATATGTTACACCTCATGCCCGCGATCTCCTTCGCCGTATTCTCGTCCCCAACCCGCGGCAGCGCGCCGATCTCTTCGAAGTGGCCCGGCACAGCTGGCTCAGCGAGTATGCCAACGTGGTCGAGTTCATTACCAGCAGCACGACAAGCTCCGCCGACATCCAGAACATTCCGGCCTCGGCAGAAGACACGGACGAAGGCCCCATGCTTGGCCGCAGCTCGTCGGTGCGCGAGGCATCCAAGAAGGCTGTCGCGTCGCCGACAATTGGCGGCTTGATCAGCAAGGCAGGCAACGTGGACCCTGAGTCCGAGGCTGCTATGCTCAAGCAACAAAAGGACACCAAGCGCCGAACGGTGCAGGTCGAATACGTGGCGCCCACGACGCAGACCCAGCGCGGCGGCGAGGCCACTTCGAGCGGCGGCAAGACCCGGGCTCGCTCAAGCAGCCAGGGCCCTACTGCTGTCAACCCCGCCGCTGGTCCAGCAGCGCCAAACGACAAGCCTTTGCCACGCGATCCGCCTACTGGCAAACCGTCACGCGACGCGCGACGCCCGCCAAGTGCTCACCGCACGGCCGGCACAGCGGCTGCTGTTACCGCCGCAGCCACCGGCGCTGGTTCTACTCGTGTCAGCCGCGATGGTCCTCGTGCTGTTTCTGAAGCCGCGTATATGGCTCAGGGCTCTGGTGGACGGCCCGTCACCGGTGGCTCCATGGGCCCTGCAAACCCACGCACCGCACCCAACCGCGCCTCGTTTGGCCAGCCCGTCCCGCCAACAGTTGCCGGTACCAACGCACACGCACAGGGCAGAATCCAGCAACCGAAGAGCAGCGGCGGCCGCAACTACGTCATCTCGAACCCGATCCCGCAAGATTCGTCGGCAATTGGCCGCCCGAGCATCAGCGTACCGTCCAAGTTCGCTCAGGTCTCCGGATTTGCCGATGGCGAAAGCGAGAATGCCAGCACTGGCAAGCCCCAGACCCCCGAGGTCAGGGGCCACCGTCGCTCAAACACGATCGGCGACATCACCGACAAGCTCCTCGGCCGCAGCGGCTCTATCTTCGGCGGTAAGAATCGAAAGAAGCCAGACCAGCGCCAGTCCGTCGGAATGGAAAAATCCTCACGGAGATACCCGCCAGTCAGCATGTCCAACAGCGCTGCTATCCAAGGTGGTGCTGTTTCTTCGGATGAGCCGCGTGCTTCAATGGACTCCACGGCCCGGCAGTCAAGACGGTCCTTCTCAATCGGCCTGGGCAAGAAGCGCTCGGGTAGCATCGAGGGCTCTCAGGCATCGCATGAGAAGCAACACTCCCGGCGATTCTCTCTTCTTCCCGGTTCATTCTCGTTGAAGTCGATTGGCCTCAACAAGGACTACGACACAGGTCCGGAATCGCAGATTGATCTTCCGATTCAAGAGCCGCCACCACATGCTAGACTCGGCTCGCCTAGTGACAGCCAGGAGCCTGCCTTTGACGGCATGTACACGCACCTGCCGCAGTCTCAGCAGGCCGCGGCAGAGAGCGGCCGCCTTCAGCAGCAATTCCTCCAGAACCAGCAGCAGTCTCAGGTTACCCAGCAAGGCCGCCCAAGCTTGCACTACCCGCAGCCACCTCAGCAGCCGCAACACCAGCGCCACGTGTCTGCCAGCCAGTTTGAGCGCCAGCGGCCCTTGGCTTTGCAGGAGGTGACCGATAATGTCCAACGCAACCCTCCTCGTTCGGCACCGTACCAGGGCGACGGCGAAGCTTTTGACCCTCGCCGCGCCAATCCGAACTCCCGCGGTGGACGTGTTGTCCTGCAGAAGAACAAGCGGATGGGCGACGCGTACGACACGGACGAGTTTGCCAAGCACCACGGCGACCGTAGCGGCAGCAGTGGCGCAGCACGGCGCGTCATGGACTTCTTCCGGCGGCGCGCCAAGGCCCGTGGTGGTGAAGAGTAAACGAGACTTCTGATTGCGGTCTCTGGTTTCCTGTTTTTCTTTTAATGTTCACTTTGTCTTTGTTTTCGTGGAAGCGGAAATGAAGGCTCGCTTCCGTCTCTTCTCGTGTGTGTCTGTTGATATTTGTTCTTCTTGAGAACTTGCATACGGCGTTGGGAAACATCCTTGTCTTACGAAATTTGCACCGATATCTTAATTGCAGCGTCTTTTCCAAATTTCCGCCTCTGGCTTTTGTTGCTGCGGTTCTCTCTCTCCATCATACTTAACACCACACACCCACGGACGGTGCCTTTCATGCTTCTGCACACTACATCATATTCTCCCCCCTCCTCTCTTACAACTCCGCCTCCAATCTTCTATCCTCCTGTTTTGCACCCTCTACTGGTTCCTCGTTAGTTTTTACGGTTATCCTTCTTTCTCTCTTTCCCCTTCTCATGTCTTTCGCCCTTCTTGGCTAGGGAGACTCTTTTTAATATATTACAACGTTGAGAGCAGAAGGAATGTTTGCCATCCTATGATTAGAACAAGAAGATTTTCGCTAGAAAGAGGCCTATGAAAAGCCATACAAGGAGAAGAGAAGTATAGCAGTACAATTCTATTCCCTTTCTTTATCATCATCCGTCTGCTTTGCGCTTACAGGGGAAAATGGAGGCGCGGGTTTCGTGATTTGATTTTCAATATTCGTTGTCACTCTAGGATGGTGTCTTTGCATGCCTTTTTACTGTTCTGTTGTTCTGTTGTTCTATTGTTCTGTTGTTCTGTTGTTCTGTTTATTTTTATTTATTTTATATTAAAGACATCGGCGGCCACGTTGCTTTCCTTTTCTTCTGCGTTGTGATTTTAATATGAGCGAATCTCTGTGCTCGTTTCTTCTCCTTCCAATTTTTCCTGCCCTCCGAGCAGAGCGCTCGTCTTTGGGCCCCTTTACCCTTTTTCCTTCTGCGAAGACAATTCGTGGACAATTCACGTACCTTCAAAGTCACTTTCCCCTCGAGCTGAAAAACGTTTTAATAAAAACGAAAAGATAAATTCGGACCATGTGCATGTCATGTCCCTTTGAGCAAAAGTGGTGCAAGTGAGTGCAAAGAAGGAAAGTGAAGCATCAATGGCGGGAAATGCAAATAAAAAAGTGGTGGGTAAATAAAGATCCGTGTAAAAAACATGGATCACGAAAGTAAAATCTTCCCCTGTCAGCGTTCTGCACCGCCGACTGACAGAAGCTAGAACGGTCGTTTTGAACTGACAATTTCCTCTCCTTCTCGATCCATCGGACCTGATGTTCTCTTGACAATTTGGATCATCCTCTGGTATAGCTTCCTCCTCAACTTCAACTCCACAACCTACGGATACGGAAACTTTGGTAACCTCCACAAAACATTCTTTGTTTTCTCGTCGTTGTTGGGCTTGTCCAAAAACACAAAAAGACGGCACACAAGTTTTGAGCCGTACTGGCCTCTTTTCGCTTTAACCCCACGAGCTGGCGTCCTCGGGTTTAGGGTAGAAGAAGGCGACCACGCTGATGATGACGTACGTCGAGCACAGCAGAGCGCCCTCGAGGTAGTTGCTGCGGCCGTCGAGCACCAAAAAGTTGACGATAAAGGCCGAGACAAACAGACAGACCGTCTCGAAGAGGGTGAAGTAGAGTGTCATGTCGCGGCCAATGATCCAGCCCAAAATGACGACGAGCGGGGTCATGAACAGGGCAATCTGGATAGAGCTGCCGACAGCGACACCAATGGCCAAGTCCATCTTGTTTTTCATGGCGACCATGACGGCCGTGACGTGCTCGGCGGCGTTGCCGACAATAGGCAGGATGATGAGACCGATAAAGACCTCGCCGACCGAGGACGTGGCCACGAGACCGTTGATGGACGACACCATGAACTCGGCACAGGCGGCAACAAGGCCCGTTGTAATCAAGAGCAGCAAGATGGCAGCCTTGCGCGACATGACCACACGGTGGCCGTCGTCATCGCCCGTGAGCACGGCCGAGGACCGGAGGCGGTAGCCACCCACAGGGATCTGCGACGGGAGCATGGCACCGGGAGGACGGAACTGGTGCTGCTGATTTAGACGGTCAGGCAGAGAGTTGGTGCGACGAATACCATAGCGAATGCGAGGGATGGGTCCGGCGGGTGCAGTTTCCAGCTGAGGGCCTACAGGCTGCGTGAAGACGGTTGGAGCGAGACTCTTAGCCACAGGACGCAGAGACGACATGGCGCGCAGGTTAAAGGCGCGACGGGCCGAAGCCAGGTCGGCAGCAGCACCAGTCGGGTTTCCGAATTCGTCCACATTGGTGATTCCGTTGGGGTTGGGGTCTGCAATGGCAAAGTCCACACGGCGAGGTTCACCCAGAGGATAGGCAACCGAGTTGGTCGTCTTTCCAAAGGAACTGTTGGCGGGCTCGGCGAAGAGAACGGTGGGAGCCTTGCCGTTCGCAATCGTCGGCGCAGCCTGGAACTTGTTTTCGATGGTCTCAAGAATAATGTCGTCCGTGTTTGCATCCTGGTCGTGCTGGTGGCTGCGTTTTCTGCGGTTCCTGCGGTAGCGGCGGAGAGAATGCTTATGGTGGCGCTTCCTGTGACGGCGTGACACAGTATCATCCTCAACAATGACCTCCTCATTCAAGTCGGAAGCCGTGCTACGAGAGAAATACGAGGGCCGAGTCGAGGCTTCTTCCGAGTGCACAAAGCCATCATTACCGCCAGCGGCGGGCGTACTGAATGAGGGCGAGCGCGTGGTGCCCGCAAAGAGGCTATCGGCCGTGTCAAGCGAGGCTACGCTCGACTTGCGACGGCGACCACCGCGAATGGCGCGGCGCATTCGCTTCTTCATGGTGTCCCGTGAGTGACCAGAGGTGTCCGAGTCGGACGACGACGAAGAGCTGTCGTCCGAGCTCGACGAGTCAAGCCAGCCAGCGGCCGGACCAGGGGTGGACTCCTCATCAATGATGTGCTGGGGCGTCGACTCGTACATGTACGCATGCGACTTGAGCTGGAACAGTAGGTAGATGCCATAGACGAGAAGGAGAATCTGGGAGACTGTTAGTGACTACGAGGGGGGGGAAACAGTCGATGAAGAAAAAAAACGTACCACACTGGTACCACGGCTGATCTTGAGGGACTGGGAGTCGGCCAAGGTAGAGCTTTTAAACGAGGCATGGAAGGCGGTCTTGGGAAAACTGTTTAATAAAACATACTATACTCATACGTTGAACAGGAGATGACGTACCGGGAGGACGAGGCTGATGACACTCAAACTCAGGAGACAGGCGCTCATCTGTGTCACTGTGCTGTTGTAGATCTGATAAGATGTCAGTCGCATGTCACACTGGGCAGTGGAAAAAGTCAGATAAGAAATAAAACACTGGGCTGACCAACCTGTTCACGGAATCGAAGGCCACCAAGGAGGAAGCTCATGCCAAGGATCAATAGGAGATTGGCCAAGATGGAGCCAAGCAGCGAGGCTTGAACAATACGAATTTCATCCTGGGAGAGTTAGTGGTCATTCGTGCGACTAAAAGATGGCGGCAAGACTGTGAGAGACGGCCTACCTTGACCAGAGCAATACTAATTACGGGGGGAGATTAAGAGTGAGAGAGGTTAGTTTGTAAAGTGGACGGACGAGATGGTTTCTTTGATTTACGAAGGGTTCATGCAAAGATGCAAAGAGTGTCACGCATTGAGTTGCAATACGGGCTGAAGACAGCCATGCCAGGGTGCTTTGGTGGACCAAAGCTGGGCGGACGAGTGAGTAGAGAAGAGAGAGCGGAGAACGCAAAAAAATTAAAGAAGAGAAAGAAGAAGACAGCAAGGAGCGCTGAAGACAGAAAGAAGACCATGATGACTTCTGACGCGATTGATTTGTGAAAAATGGGCCGTCGATGGCTTGTGTCGAAGGGGCGACACAAAGCAGCCCTTTCTTCACTCGTTCTTGTCTCGAGTAATTCACGGGAGGCACATACATACTAATTGGTTAGCGTGCGAACGTATTAGAGAGGGTAAGGTGAATGGTGCGGCAACATACAAGATGATAAGTTCTACGGCGTTGCCAAAGGTGACGTTGAGCAGGGCGCCAATGGAGTCACCCATATCGTGGGCAACTGTCTCGTGGCAAAGCCCAGGAGGCCGGCCAGCGGGATGATGGCAATGGCGTTGATGGAGAAGACGACGGCGGGGGACAGGCCATGAATGGCGCCGACAATAATGCCGGCAGGGACAAAGATCAGAAAAAACGTTGAGCCAGCTGTGGAACAGAATCATTTTGGTAGTGACGAAGAACGACACCACAAGTTCGGAGAGCTTGCTGAGCTTGGTCGAAGTGGCCGTTCCGGCGGCGGCCGTTGTCTCTTCCGTCTGGCCAATATCGACGGCGGCCAGGTCGACTTTAGGCGCGCCAGATACATCAGGCACGGTGGCGGCACTGCCGTTAGCGATGTTGGCCATGGTGCCGGTTTTGGTGCCAGTGCCATTGACGGTACCATTGACGTTGAAGTTGGTGGGGTTGGAGTTGGAGTTCGTATTGGTATTGGTGTTGGTACCGGCAGGATCAAAGGAAATGGAGGGAGGGTAGTTGGCCTCTTTCTCCTTGTCCTTGCCGCCGCTACCCACGCCCTCTAAGACAAGCCCCTGCCATGCTTCTTGTAGTGGTGCAGTAGATGTCGACGCTGGCGACACGGCAGCAATGACACTCCCAGACGAGCTGGCCGTGGTATTGTTGCTGGCACTGCCGTAGACAGGCTGCTGGGAAATAGGGACACCATCGTGGAAAGTGACCGGTTCGGGGTTCTTGTTCTTCTTGTTGTCTTTGTCGGCAGTATCGACAGTATCGACAGGGGGCTGCTTCTGCAGCTCCTGCAGCTCCTGGCGCTTCTTGAGCCCCTGCTGCTGCTTCTCGTAGTGAAAGAGGTTGGATTCACTCAGGGACGCGGGAGACAACGAGTCTGCGGTAGGTCGTCGCGACGAACTGCGAGAGAGGCGAAAAAGGTCTCCATCCGCTTGCGTAGGGGACAAGCGCGTGCGGTCAGAGTCGGGCGGGTCAGATAAAGACTTCTTCATCGAAATTGGGACCAAGCAGAAGGGTGAGACGGCTTGGAGACTGTTATGTGGTGTAGAAGACCGAATGCGAGAAGATGCAAAGAGTGAAGCAGAAGACAAGTATGTTGATAAAAGGGGGGGGGGGGGACAAAAGATGTAAGAAAGGAGGAGAGAAGAGGAAGCAGGAGAACGGAAAGGAAGAAGAGGAAAGAAGGAGGGGATAATAAAGGTCTGGGAGGCAAGAACCAAAAGCCATAGGTTAGCCAAGACGGGGGACATACAAAGTAGACAGAAGGAGCGAAGCATGGCACGAGACACTCTCACACACAAGCGGACATAAAATACTAGCTACGACGTACGGGGAAGGTCCAAGACACCGGTCGCGCCTCCTTCCTGTGGTAGTATGGTACTGAATGGGAAGGCACGACACACGCGGCGTGGCATGTACATCCCTCCTTCTGGAAATTGAGGACAGCAATAAAGACAGGAAGGTGCGTCCGCGGCGATGTGAGTACGAGTGAAGCAGCAAGAGGAGAAGAGAAGAGGGAGGGGCACGTGGGCTCGACGGCGAAATACGTCCCAAGATAGTTAAGGTTGACATTGGAGAAAAGAGTGGGTCCATTCGTCATAAAGGTGAGAATGGAAGCTGGCAATGCGCACCTCAACACACCAATACATACATACATAGTACAAAGAAAGCGACAAGAAGCGACAAAACTGAGGGAGCGCGATCAGCCAAGAAGCTGCGCCTTGCTGGGCACCGCACAAGAACAGGCACTAGCATTGCAACGGTCTTGTCTTGTCGCCTGCTTTGGCAAGTGAACGGCTGTATACAATCTTGACTATCTATCGTACAAAGCTTGTATGACAAACTACTATCTACTGTGTACATCGAAGACAGACAATAGAAAGACAGGACAAGGAGGAACAGGTACAAGACGAAGCTGTGTTTCTGTGTCGCTCCTTCCCTCCCTCTCGGTGAGTGGGGTAGGCACAGCGATCGCCAGAGATCACCATCGCGCTCGCCTCGCCGGGCAGGCACGACTGCTGATTGGCCCCGATAGGGCAATGGCACCCCCACTGCCTCTTTCTGTGAACGACCACTGATAGGAGGCACCAAAAACGACGATCCACTTGTGTTTTCTTCACGTTTAAGCGTTCGAACTGTTCTCTCTTTTTGCACCTCGCACGGAGCACGGAATAGTCCCAGAAACTTGCTCTTCTCAAATGGCAAAAGTACGAGGCCGAAGAGGGCTTCAACGGCCTTGATCGTCAGCAGTATGCATGACACAAACAGGAGGACGAAGGCAACACAGAGCCCAAATTGCCTGCACTGAAGTGGAGCCTGGGCAGAGTTAGGTCTTGTTCATACAACCTCATTCAGCAACTCGGTCGCGTGCCCGTGCGACAAGGACTGCATTTCACTTGGTCGTCTCTCGGTCTGGCTGCAGGAGATGACAAGAGGAAAAAGGACAAAGAGATAAAAAAGAGGGCAAAAGAAGGAAAGAAGGCAAAAGCAAAAATGCAAACGCCCGCACCCACGAGTGCCAAGGCAGCCCCAACAATAAATTACGATAAAGGACAAGTTCAAAGTATACAGAAAAAACGGTGACAGCAGCTTGTCCATGCATGCAGTCCCTCTTTCTCTCTCCCTTTGCCTCTTGCTCGCTGGTCGTGTGATGGGTTTGCCAAGCCAGCACGGAAGCACGAAACAACAGACATACAGCCCGACACGAAGAACTGGCAAGTAGCAAACAGCAAACCGCAGACAAGAAGACAGGCAGCAAATTGTCAGTTCTCGTGCTATTGGCCATATCGATCAACCGTCGAGACTGGACGCCGGATTGCGCTGCATAATAGGAACCTCATAAAAACCATACGGCGTTGAAAAAGATGAAACAGCTTCCGCCAGGGCGGAGGTAGTCCGCTCCGGGAACACTCCTATCATGTTCACCTCCCAATTTTGTTGTTGGGAGACTGGAAGACATGATAAGTTACAGGCGGAGAGAAGAAAACAGGAGAATTGTGCATGACCCTCTGTTCTGGGCGTCGTACTCTGTAGACCTGCATATCCTCGCATATGTTGCCATTCGAGCCACACACCACCGGGCGGCTCGTTAGTGGAGTCGATAACTTGAGGGTTCAAGGCAAGGGCAGGGGACCTGGCGAATGGCGTCCGGCGTGGAAGCAACCCGGTCATGCAACGGCTCCAACGTTCCCGCTCCGGCTTGAGTATCCTTTTTGATCCAATATTTGGCGTACGGACCGGCTTGACTGTTGGCACAAATTCCGTTGACTGCGAGCGACCAAGAAACATCACCACAGAAAACAAATACTTATTGTTGCGGAAACCCGGCACCTGGCTTGAGTAAGAAGAGAGATAGAGGACAAATGGAGCAGCTGTCAAAACAATCGATATGAAACGCGGGCGGCAATAGGGGCAGTGACCAACAAAACGTAAGCAGGCGAACAGTCTCTCATACGTCATGATTCTAGGGCCTGAGGTTTTGTTATCTCTCCATTACGCATACGCGTTAAAATCTTCCCTTTTGTTGCTTGTTGATTTGGCAGCATCTATTGTCACTCCATGTACCTATGCGCCATGCAACCATGCTGCGTGGATGTTGTCCTGAAACCAAGTTCGCAACTAACTTGGAAGGAGGTTGAAAGAATGGCACCCGCGGATAGCTCAGAGGCATCCTTTGGAGCCTCGTTAGCCGTTCTGCTTAGGCGGCCAAGAGAATGAGTGTATGATGAGTAGGCGCACGCTTTGATTTGAATTACTTCAATATTTCTTTTAAAAAATAAAGGAAAAAAGAAAAGCAATGAGGAAAGAAAACAGTTCAAAGACTACATCTGACCTCAGTCTGATTGAAGTATGAACAGCGGAGAGAATTGCAGTGTTTACTACTCTTTTGAGTCCTTTCTCCGAGTTCTTTCCCCGAGATCCTCTCCGATGAGGTTCTCCGACAAAGTTCTCCGAGTATCTCCTTCAAGTATCTTCTACAAGCATGACATCCCAATATATTACTTTGCTCTGTACTCACCTGCATTTTACACTTCTTTGTATGAATGCTTGTTTGATGGACAAGACAACGTATGCGACCTGCTGATAGTTACTTGCCTTATCTATCGTTATTCTTTTTGGAAGAAAAGTGAAAGAGAAAAGGGAAGGGCTCTCGTATCTCTACAATGCCATATTATGCAATACTTCTTTAAACATAGCAACACCAGGAAATAGCAAGTATTCCGTCTGTTCACTTGGAAATAAGAGCATATCTTAATAAAACCTCACATCGCCATACTCCCCGCAGATTGTAACATTGGTGAAGCGGCGGTTTGGCGCGCTGTTATTCGCTGGCGGCCCGGTAGTGCTGGTCGTTTGGTGGAAGGTACCCCCGCCAAGGGGGCCCAACAGCGCATTCGGACAGTGCTCGACTGCTACGGTAGTGGGCAGTTGTGGGCGGTGGTGGGGGCCTAGAGAGTATTGTGGGGCCGTAATCGCTGGGCCGGCAAAAAGCTTCGCAGCGCAAAAAGTCAAAAATCACGAAAAGGACAGGAGCGGAGAACGAGACGACGATTTTGCCTTTTCCCTCACTCCGACGTACGACATATACGTCGAGTCTTCTCCTGCTCCCAACCTTTTGATTACTGGGACGACGTACGAACTACGACCTTACCCAGAGCCGCAACTTGCACATCTCTGGCGGACCGACGACCGGCTGAAAGAAAGGCAGACAGACTCCGCGAGACCTCCGCGAGACCTCCGCGACCACTCTTTGGCCCTTTTTTGCGACGAAAGCACGACCATGTTACAGCACCAGCTCGGCCGTGGCGCCTCGCGCGCTCTGACGGCGTCGACGACGACCGCTGGCGCCCGCGACGTTGCTCGGTGTACATCGTCTACGTCCTCAATACGGCGCACGTTCGCCTCGAAGCCGCCCGGCAACAACACTCCGCCGCCCTCCTCCCCCTCTTCTTCCTCCAACAACAAGTCACCACCAAGCAACCGCCGCAACGCTGCCGGCACGCCAAACCTCGACGCCGACGGCCGCAGCTTCCGTGGCCAGATGCTCGAGAGCATCGGCGCACGTATGGCCCGCGAAAAGGCCGAGCGCGAGAAGATTGCCAGCGAGCGCCAGGACACGGCCTCGTCGCGCAACGCAGCCACAACGTTTATGCTGCTGTTTGTCGGCGTCGCCTGCTACTACCTGGGCACCAAGATTCCCCAGGAGCCCTCGCCGGACTCGACGCTGCCGCTGTCGGCCACGCGCGCGCCCCGCCACCGCACCGGCCGTGCGGAGCTGGAGGCTGCCTGGGCCGACTTTGTGGCCATTGTGGGCGCCGACAATGTGAGCACGACGGAGTCGGACATTGCCTCCCACACGTCGTCGGACTGGTCGACGCACAACGCGCCCGAGGGCACCCCGCACCCGTTCTGCGTCGTGTACCCGAGCAGCACCGAGCACGTCTCGCGGATCCTCAAGATTTGCCATGCGCGCCGCATCCCTGTGATTGGCTTCAGCGGCGGCACGTCGCTCGAGGGCAACTTTGCGCCGACGCGCGGCGGCATTGTCATTGACTTTGCGCGCCACATGGACCGCATCATCACGGTGCACAAGGAGGACCTGGACGCCGTTGTGCAGCCGGGTGTGGGCTGGGAATCGCTGAACGAGACGCTGGCCGAGCAGGGCCTGTTCTTCCCGCCCGACCCGGGCCCGGGTGCCCAGATTGGCGGCATGATCGGCACGGGCTGCAGCGGCACCAATGCGTACCGGTACGGCACCATGCGCGACTGGGTGCTCTCTCTCACGGTCGTTCTGGCCGACGGCACGGTCATCAAGACGCGCCAGCGGCCCCGCAAGAGCTCGGCCGGCTACAACTTGACACAGCTGATCATCGGCTCCGAGGGCACCCTGGGCCTCGTCACGGAGGCCACCCTGAAGCTGGCGGTCCGCCCGACGGACACCTCCGTGGCGGTCGCTGCGTTCCCCAACCTCCGCGCGGCCGCAGCATGTGCCACCCGCGTCGTAAGCGAGGGTGTGCCGGTGGCTGCGATCGAGGTGCTGGACGGTGCGCAGATGGCGTGCATCAACCTGGCCGGCTCGACCTCGCGCCGCTGGGCCGAGGTCCCCACGCTCATGTTCAAGTTTGCCGGCAGCTCCGCGCGCGAGGTCCGTGAGCAGATTGACGCCGTGCAGGCGGCTGCCAAGGCGACCAACTCAGTGTCGTTTGATTTTGCCAAGAACGCCGACGAGCAGGCCGAGCTCTGGAGTGCCCGCAAGCAGGCGCTGTGGAGCGCCGTTGCCACCAAGAAGCCCGGCGAGCGTGTCTGGACGGGCGATGTGGCCGTGCCCATCAGCCGCCTGCCCGATGCCATTGAAGAGGCCCAGGCGGACCTGCGCCGTGCCGGTCTGCGCGGCACGATTGTGGGCCACGTCGGTGACGGCAACTTCCACACGATTGTGCTGTACGCGCCCGAGCAGCGCCACACCGCCGAGGAGTTTGTGCACCGCATGGTGAAGCGGGCGATTGAGCTCGAGGGCACCGTGACGGGCGAGCACGGCGTCGGCCTGGTGAAGCGTGACTACCTGCCGCACGAGCTCGGCGAGGACACGGTGGCCGTGATGCGCAAGATGAAGGCTGCGCTGGATCCGCTGTGTCTGCTGAACTGCGACAAGGTTGTGCGCATGCAGAAGCCCGAGGCCGGTGAGATTGCCGAGTGGTAGGCGGGTGATGTGTTTGCGGAGGGTGTAGGAATATATAGCAAGACAAGAAATGAGCAATTTAGCAATGTTTTTCTTTCTTTTCATTCTTTTTCTTTCACGACAAGGACGAAGCACTGAACTGAAAAACCCACAAAGTACTTTTGATATCGATTATGTATGAATATGATGCAAATAGATACGCTGCCTGCCGTGGTGTTTTTTATTTTGAACGCCGAATCCCTAGAGTAGATACAAATAGGCAACGATACTGGCCCCTCCACTCTAGTTCTAGTCCAGACCTGCCCATTCGCCGTCGTCGTTGCCGCCATCCTTCTCCCCCTGCTGCTTGCGCTGCTTGCTGCTCGCAATGGCGTCGCGCCGGTTGTTGTCGCGGCGGCGCTCCCAGGCACTCTTGGATGTGATGCGCGCCTTGGCATTGGGATCGTCTCCTTGCTGTCCCGACTGCCCGCACTGCTCTTGCCCTTGTGGTTCTTGCCTCCCTTGCCCTTGGCCTTGTCGGCCGCTCCGGCTGTGGTCGTGCTCCGCCGCGATTCCACACCGCGCGTCTTGAGCCGCTTCTTGTCCGCCTTGGTCACCTCGGGCAGCGCGTTCAGCAGCCACTGCTGGATACCCTTGCCTTCGGTGCCCGTGCTGCTTCCACCATTCTTGGCCGCTTGCTTCTCGCTGGCCGCAATCACGTTCGCCACACTCTTGACGAACGGAATGTCCTCCTTGGTGTACAGCGTCACAGACAAGCCACCTTGCCGGCCAGCACGGCCCGTACGACCGGCACGGTGCACATATGCAGCGGCCGAGCCCGGCACGTCGTAGTTGACAACGCCGTTGACACCGGCAAAGTCGATGCCGCGTGCCAGCACATCCGTCGTGATCAGCACCCACACCTGGCCCGCACGGAACTTGCGCACCACGGCGGACCGCGTGCTGTCAGCAAGGGCGGCGTGCAGCACACCCAGACGCTCGGCACCACCCGCGGCTGCGGGGATGTCGTACTTGAGTTCGTCGTGGAGGGCCGTGGCACGCTCAGCGGTTTGGGTGAAGACCAGGAATGGCGGCCGCAGAGCCTCGGACTCGCCGCCCGCTGTGCCCGTCACCGAGGTACTTGTGGACGGATGCAGCAGCTGGCGCATGGCCAGAAGTTTGCCCTGCTCGGTGGCCGTGTACACGAGACGGTGGGTGACGTTGGGCACGGCAGTGTCCTTGAGGCCGACAACGAGGCGGACCAGCAAGCGCTTCTGGTCTGCCTCGGTCTGGCGAGCCGCCAGCTGCTCGACAACGAGCTCCTCAATGTTGGAGGCCATTGTGGCCGACCAAAAGGTGGCACGCAGGTCAGAGTGTGTGCACGCCGTCCAGATGCCCAGAGTCTGCTCGCGGAAGAGAGGGTCGAGTAGCACATCGGCTTCGTCGAGGATGAGCGACCGTACAGTGGGAAGGGCGCGGCGAGAGAGCGAGTTAAGAAGCATGAGTGGTGTTGTGACGAGGATGTCGGCGCGCGTGACGGTGGCCTTCTTTGCCGGCTGCGTTTTGTCCTCGTCGTCATCCTCCTCCTCCTTCTCGTCCTTCTCTTCCTCGCTGTCACTCGCGTCCTCACCCTCCTCCTCCTCCTCGCCCTCGTCCGCCTGCACGCGCATGCCCTTGCTCATGGCCACAACACGCACACCCGTGCCAACAGTCAGTTTCTTGCCTTCGCTGGCAATCTGGTGCGCCAACTCGCGGGTCGGCGCCACCACAATTGTGTCGAGGATGTGGTCGTGCTTCTGGCGGCCACCGCTGGTCTCGTCCTCAGTCTTGTCACCACCCGCCTTCGCCTTGTCTTCCGCTCTCCGCTTCAAGATGCCGTTGATGGCCGGCACCAAAAAGCTCAGCGTCTTGCCGCTGCCCGTCGGCGCCACGGCCATAAAGTCCACCGCCGTCGTGCTTGTCGCTCCTGCTGCCGCATCGCCGCCAGGGAGTGTCGTCTTGCTGAGCGCCAGCGCGGGGTCGAGCAGCAGCGGCAGACTCGCCATCTGCACTTCGGTGGGGATGCGGTACAGCAGCCGCTCGAGGTTGTCGGCCAGGCGTGCCGACAGGTTGTAGGTCTGCCGCAGTTGGGCAAACGCCGTCAATGGCTGCGAGAAGAACTGCTTCTTGGCCTCGTCCTTGACGGCTTTGCTCGCCGCCGCCGCCGCCGCCTCTTCGGCCCGCTTCGCCTTCTTCTCGCTCTTTTTCTTCTTCTTCGTTTCAAGCTTCTCCGCCACGGCTGCTGCTGCGGCTTCTGCGGCAGCCTCGGCGGCGGCTCGCCGGTCGGTCAGCAGCGTCAGCTTCAGGCGGTGCGACCGCAGAATCTGGCGGCACTCGTCTTCGTCGAGCAGGTCGTCGGCCGGGTCCCGTTTCTGTTTCTTGACCCTTTTGGCCTGCTTTGCGTCGTTTGCATTGTCGTCGGTCGTCTTCTTTGTCTTCGAAGAGGGGGCATGGTCGGCGTTCGTTGCCGTCGCAGATCGCTCGCCGAAGAAATCGAGCTCGTTCAGGTCGTCGCTGTCTTCGCTCTCGTCGCTGTCGCTGTCGCTTCCGCTGTTCCCGCTCTCATCGTCGTCGCCATTTGTGCCGTCGCCATTTCGCTTCCGTTTCCGACTCTTCTTGCTGTAGTTGTTGCCAGCAATCAGGCCGGCCACGCGGTCGTGGTAGAGCTGGGGGTTGATGCTGGACCCGGCAGAAGGTAGAGTCGCGGCGCCTGCGGGCAGAAAGTTCGCATTGCCCCTGGCCTGTTTGCTGCCGTTGGGCTGCTTGAGGCCTCGCGAGAGAACCTTGAGGATATCCATGGCCGGAAAAGGGGTGTGAAAGGAGTGTTGTTGGGTAGCCAGTCGAAAGGCCAGGAAAAACGAAGCTTGTCGCTTCCTCGTTTGGCGAAGAAAAAAAAAGTGGTAAAGGCGGCAGAAAAAAAAGAGTTTACATAAGGCAAGCAGTTTATTGTGGGTCGTCTTGTCGGGCGGTGTAGGCACTGTCAGATAATAAGGCGCTAACCATAATGGGAAGCAACTGCTTTTGCGTGTAAGTGAACTTTTAACTTGGGCTGTGCCCCCAATTTATAAAACTGTCAACGGAAATGTGAATACAAGTATTGAAAAGCACAGAAACTGTTAACAAAGATGTGGCGGGTCATTGCATGAGCTTTTTTTACGCGTTGCAGCCAAGACTGGGCGGTATTTTGAATATTGGTGCTCTCTAAGGGCTAGAACCACCGGAGAGAACTATAAGCTTGCATACATGTCGATGCAATATGACGTTCAACGTGTACTCAAATAGCCCCGTTCGCTGTGCCCTTTGATTCTGCAATAAAAGGCAGGCCAAAGTTGTGTTTTGTCGTTGCACGTAGTGCCATGCCATTCTTCCCTGCTGGAAAATGTATTTCCGCGAGCAACTTTCAGCGGTGACCTCCTTTCCGCACAGAACAGGCCAAAATACAACGGAATAAAGAAGCACTTGGAAGGCCAGTGATAAAAAGTCATAGACTGGATCTCCTTCCTATTTGGTATGCACAAGTTGTGCCTTGTTGTGTTGTGTTGCTGGATATCCTCTTTGGGCGGACCGTTTTGCGGCTGACTCCAACATGACCAATAAATACTGATTTTGGTCGAGGCTCCGTTTGATGGTGCCATTCTGTCCGTTTTCTCACAACCTGGCTGTTAGGTGCTTGTTGGGGCATAGTGAAAAGGGAAAAAAGGGGGAAAAAGGGCTCCTGAGGGACCTGCCGACAGTGCACTGCCGTGCCGTAGCGTAAGTCCCCTCCACCCCATCGATCGATGCCAAATGATAGATGCAATCCCTTCAGATCGTTGAGTTCCTGCGGCAGTCTGTGCCGGGCTGGTGGGATGCCGCATACCTTGCTGTCGGTAGCGATCAAGGGATATAGAAATAAAAACTAAACGAGTCCATTGAACAGGAATAATAAAATAGCATAGAGCTTCAAGGACCGTGGAGATCCATTTGGCACATGGCAAGAATTTAACCGAAGCGGGAGGGCGGAGTCTCGTGCCTTCTTCTCCTCAGAGCCGGGATTGCCCTATGCTAGTGTATGCACCGATGGTGGACAGTGCCCCTTGCTCGTCGTGCTTGAGCGTGGCCGTCGTGGAGTTGCCCAGGATAACCCGGACTGGCACACAATCATTTTCTTTTCTCAGATGTGCTGAATTGGCTTCGCGATACTTCCTTGCCTTGTCACGTGAGGTCACATGCTTTCCAGTCTTGATCTTGACTCCGCTGTTCTGGTTAAGTTGTGTGGGGGACCTTGGCGGTTGCACGATGCTGGTTTGGGATGCATTGTGAATATCATGTTGTGTGCCTTTGTGGTACCTGTGTGGAGAAACGTCAATCTCGTCTTTTTGACGCGTTCTTCCTATCTTCCCTTGATCAACAACCATAATCCATGATGGCTCTCATCAATCTCTAAGATTTTCCCGTCTGACGATTCTTTTTGTTCACAATTCTCCCATTTTGCTTTTGGGGTTTCAATCTCCTCTGCCAAAAACTCCCTCCATTGAGTCGCGCCTCTTCTTCTGGTCAATACCTCTTGAATCATCACCATGTAAATTGTACATTACGAGACGCACATATCTCTTGGCATTGTCCTGTCACACATTTTTGAGCTTGATATTTTCTCGTACTTTGAGTTTAGACCCGAGTTCGTTTCTATATATGTTTAATCATTTATATTCTTTTTTGTTTTGCCCCCACAGCACGCTTAAAGTCTCCGGGGAGGAGCCGGGATGGCGTTGCCCAGAATCTCGTCAATCTCAGCCAGAATCTCGGGCGTCAGCTTCTCGACGACCTTGAGAGCCGCAATGTTCTCGGCGACCTGCTCGGGGCGCGAGGCACCGATGATGGCCGAGGACACGTTCTTGTTGGTCAGGACCCAGGCAAGGGCCAGCTGCGCCAGGGTGACATCCTCGCCAAGCTTGGCAGCAATGGGCCGCAGGGAATCGACCTGCTTGAGCTCCTTCTGCCAGGCCTCGTTGCCAAAGGTCTTGCTGTAGCCAACGGTAAACTTGTCCTGGGACTCGGCCAGACGGCTGCCGGCCGGGGGCTTGTCGTGGCCGTTGTACTTGCCACTCAGGATGCCCTGCTTGAGGGCGACCAGATGGTCAGGCCAAGGCCGTACTTCTCGTACAGGTAGCGGAACTCGTCCTCGACCTTGCCGCGCACCAGCAAGTTGTACTGGGGCTGCTCGACAATGGGGCCGACCAGGCCGAGCTGGTCGGCGGCGCGCCAGGCGTCGGCAATCTCCGTGGCAGTCCACTCCGAAGTGCCCCAGTAGAAGGTCTTGCCCTGGTCGAGCAGCAGGTTGAAGGCACGGACGACCTCCTCCACGGGGGTGTTGCGGTCCGGGCGGTGGGCAAAGACAATGTCGACGTACGGCAAGTCGAGACGCTTGAGGGACAGGTTGACACCCTCGATAATGTGCTTGCGCGAGAGGCCGACGTTGTTGAGCCAGCGCTCGGGCTGGTCAATGTGAGCCGAGTTGTTCTGGCCAAAGTAGACCTTGGTGGAGATGACCAGGTCGTTCTGCTTCCAGCCAAAGTGCTTGATGGCCTTGCCGAGGACAATCTCGGCCTCCCCGGCAGAGTAGTTCTCGCTGGTGTCGAAGAAGTTGACACCGGCATCGTAAGCGGCCTTGAGGCAAGAGTAGGCCTTGTCTATGGGGTGTTAGAGAAGGCCACTCGAGATGCTCTGCTATGGCAGGGCAGGCAGGGCAGGCAGGGCAGACTTACCATCTGTGACGTGGCCACCGTAGGTGACCCAGCTGCCCAGGCTGATGGCTGAGACCTTGAGGCCGGTGCGGCCGAGATGGCGGTACTCCATTGTGTCAGTGTGGTGTGGTGTGTGGGTGAGAAAGAGCGGAAGTGTCAGCTGACAGGGCCAAAATAAGATTCTGACTGCGACGGGAGATGGAGAGAAAGCTGCGTTTGGAGCTCAAAGTTCAGAACCAAAAAATGAAAATTGCCTCTCCAGGAACACGTTGAGTTTTAAGAGGCATTGTTGGGACCACTGCTGAAGAACGAGACACAAAACACGAAGTGGAAACGCGCACGTCACAAACTGCTGCAATGGCTTCATAGGGCAATGTGGATAGGCATATCGGCAAAAAGCTCCGGCCGCGGACGTAGACCGGTCACCACGGAGGCCTACATGTACACGTTACGTGTAATGAACAATGAACAGTCGTAGCTGTTCGACAAGCAAACTCCCGGGGATCCGCCCCTCTTTTATCCTCTCGGTTTCCACCACTCGATGGCATCATTGTCGAGCGTATTACGTGCCGCGACAGGTATTCCTTCACGCTGCCGCACTCGCTTTCTCTGTTGCCTCTTCTCGCATTGTTTGGCAGCTTTTGCGGCGTCTCTCACGAAAGTCGCGGATAGGGATCCGTGGGGGATCAGAAGGCGGAAACGTCTCCTCCTGATTTTCTGAATCATCAATCTCTCTGCCCCCGAGTCTTGCGGCGCAGAACACCATATCCTGGCTGGCAGTGTGGAAGCCTCTTCCGTCTCCGTTTGCGATTTTGGTGCATTTCGGCCTAGTTTTGAGGGTTTGTGTGGCCATTTGTTGACTCTGGGCTGCTTCTTCCTTGCATATATGGCGATGATGTGATCTGTGGACGTCATGGTATCATAGCACCCTGACCCGCGCTGGGCGAAGTGTCAGTCCCCTAACGGCCTAATGCCCAGCGGCGAACAGGGGCCTGCAGTCTGCCCCAGTGCAGATTCGAGTACGCTACTGCAGTTGCCTAAATTAGTAGGTTTGGGGGCGCACCCTAAGTCTGGAAACCGCCCCCCGTTCCTGCCCTGCTGTCAGAATGTCAGAAATGCGGTTTCCAGAAGGCAAGAGGGGAAAAGATGGCACAGCAAGAAACGGGAAAGAGCGAGGAGCCAACAATACGAAATTACCGCTTTCGGACTGCCGCCCCCGGGCCTTGCGTTCCGATGCTGATCGTAGCTTCTTCGTTCGTCTATGCGCGCATAGTCAATCCTTGGAGGCAGTTGGACCCACACTATCCTCAACCTCATTTCACCAACAAAGCATCTCTTCTCCGTCGTTGTCCTTGGCCGTCTAGGTACGCAGCTCATGGGCGGACAGCTCATGGGCGGGCACCTCCTGGACGCCCGACGCAGCAGCACCCTCCTTGGTGTCGGACAGCGAGCCAGTCGAAGAAGCTTGGCCGTTGTGGACAATACTCATAGACTTGTTGCCACCACCAAGACCACCCAGAATACCACCTTCGTCCTCGCGTCCCACCTCCACCACCTCCACCACGCCCTCGCCTGCACTGGCACTGGCGCCCACCAGACCCTGCTCGTCCTTGTGTATGTACAGCAGCTTGCGGCGGTGCTGGATGTAGGCCAGGGCTAGCGCGCACACCACAATCAGCAGACAGCAGCCGGCCGCTGTCCAGTTGCCGCCCACGACAGCAGGCTGGTCGACCGTCTGGAACGCAGCCAGCGGGATCGTGGCAATGCCCACCCAGGCCCAGACGTTGAGACCAGCACCTGCAAAGGCACGTGCGCCGGGGTCACCCGCCAGCGTCTCGTGCGTCCAGGACCAGAACATGACACAACTGGCCTGCGCCCAGCCGGTGTTGTAGTACAGGAACCAGCGGAAGGCCTTGTGCTCGGGGAACACCGGCGTGGTCGCCAAGATGATGCAGACAACGGCGTTGATGAGGCCGCCGACCACCAGCATTTGCCAGCGGCTGCCCTGGAGTGGGTAGTCCGAAATCCAGGCCATGGCGAGTGTGATGACCACGGTCACAGCCTGGATGGGCGTCGGGTAGTTGTTGATCTGGGGCACGGTGTACGAGCCAGGCTTGATCTTGTTCCACGCCTTGAACCAGAACGCCATGGACGAAGTGGGCTGGTTGCCAATCGAGTTGCCGCTGACGGGAGAGGAGATGAGTGACACGAACTTGGACATACAGCGGGGCGGGCGGCGATGGGACCTACAAGGAAATGGCCCAGAGCAGCCAAATGTCGATATTGAGGACCCAGCGCTTGACCTGGGCGAGCGTAAACCGACCTTGGCGCACACGACCCTCTTTGGGATTGCGGTCGCGCGCCAGCTCGAGCTCGGCCTCGCTGAACAGGTAGTCGGGCTTCTGGCGCGCAGGCACATCCGGGTAGAAGATGGCCTGGGGAATGATTATACCAATGGAGATGACACCATCAATGATGAACAGCCAGCGCCAGCCGGAGAGGCCGTGCACGCCGTTGAGGCCGGTGTAGGCGGCTGCTTGGAGGTAGGAACTGAACATGGGGCCAATGGCCGTAGCACAGTCGATAATGGCAATACGCTGATTTGTCAGAGGTACTAATCAAAAGCGAGGGAAAGAGGTGCGTTGGGAAATACACACCTTGGACAGTTCGTTTTTCTGGTACCAGGCACCGCAGAGATAGACGACTAATTTGTTAGACATTGTTGTCAAGTTTCATCGGCGTTGACAGAAACTTACGAGCAGAGAAGTGGCCACTTCGGTTGTTAGTTTGTAGTCCGAAAATATAGACTGGAGGCTGGCTTTGACTTACGCTTCAAAAAGGCCGACAAGCGTGCGCAGGACATACATCTGCGTCGAGTTCGTCATGGCCGCCTGGCCGAACGTGCTGATGGTCCATCCGAGTTCGATAAGGGGAATAAAGTGCTTCGGGTTCATGCGAGCTAGAAGCAAGTTTGAAGGCCAGAGAGCAATGATGTTGGCAACAGAGTAGCAAGTATTGGCGTAGTTGAGTTGCTGCAACCCGTTAGTACTTTGCTGTGTTGTGAAGAGAATATCTTTCATCAAGATGGCTGATGTTGGATAACGCCAAGACTCACATTTCCGTACAGAGACATGTCCTCCTTCATGCCCGACACAAAAGGCCGAGTTGAGGTTGGAGCGGTCAATGTACTTGATGAAGGTGCCGAGACAGCCAAATGTCATGAGAGTCAGATCCAGCTTCAAAATCAGACGCTGCTCCTCCTTGGACTTGTCAAAGGAGTCCCAGAAGTAGTACTTCCAGCTCTTGCGTTTGCCAGTAGGCTCGCCGGGCGTGCTGGGGCCGCTCTCGACATTGGCGAGGTCAGACGCCGGCGTGGCATGCGGAATATTGTGCCGCGGTACGTTCTCCTTGACGGTGTTGACCATGTTGGAGTAGTGATGGGGAAAAACAATGCAAACAAATAAGACGATGGACAAAATAAAATAATTTCCAGAAAAAAAAGAAAAGAGAAGACACGACCGCTTATATCTCTATACCGCAAGAATCAGGACGCGAAAACAGAGAAGATCAGCGCCGCATTATATGTCTGACAGGCTTCACGCGTGGCTACCAGTCGTCGTCCGGGCTCCATTGTCAAACCCTAATCCCCATGATGATTTGGACTCGTTTATCGTTTATGTTTCCTTGTCACTAAGTATTCTGCAGCCTTTTCCACACGGCACGCTCCGTTTTCTTGTCTTCGTTGTGGTTCCTATCTCTTTATCTTACCAATAATGTCTCGATCTTGACGTCCGACAGTCTCCATCTGTCTCCGTTCGAGGCGTAATTCGTACTAAGATGACGCCTTGAAAGAGGCGTGTAGGTTGAGCCTGCTTTTATTCTGGTGTTTGTTGGTTCTGGTTCTTCTTCTATGGTTCTGGTCCGGGTTTGCCTCAAGCGTTCCCTCGGCCGGGTCTTAGAACCCGTGCTTGCAGCCCAGCCCCGGCTGGTAATGGAGACTGCAGAATGCAGGCAGGCAACGCACGCAAGACCAACGGGCGGGCACCCTTGTCCGATTGGGACCGGGGGGTCGTTTCTATTCTTTTCCCTATTATTTTTCCGTCTCTTCTTACCTGTAGTCTTGCGACGGTGATCGTAATTTTCTGATTAGACGAAGTTATCCTTTCTTGTACATTCATTTTCTCGTTTTCGTTGAGACAAAATACGGATTAACAGCAGCAGAAGAACGAGGACAAGCACACAATAAGGACAAGACAGTCTGGCTTGTTTGGCACACACAGTCCACAGTACACAGTCTACAGTCCTCCGTCTCCTCCACCACACACTTTTCACTTTTAGACGAGTCGGGCTCATGTGTCCGACTTCGCTGGTATCCCGTCTTAATTTAGTGACACTTTTTTGCTACACATTGCCTAATAAGCTTAGAGTGTCTGTTCGCATCATATTGCGTATCTTTTGAAAGCTCGACATTATATATCCATCGTTTCTTTAGACACAACTAGGGCAGGAGTTTCCAATCCCATCTTCTGTCACCTCACATCACCTCCATTTCTTCTCTTAATTTCCTTCGTCACATATACCACCATGGCCATTTCTCAGGAAGAGCTGACCGATGCCCGCATCGAGACGTTTGCCATTCCCGGCGCCCGTGTCGTGCAGGGCAAGGCTTTCCCGCTGGGCATCCGCGTCAAGGCCGAGCAGTCGTTTGCCACCATTGACGAGGCCGTCACACACATTGAGGGCCTTGCTGACCGCGGCGCACTCGATCTGCTGCTGCGTGACCACGGCACGCTTCTGTTCCGCGGCTTCCCCGTGGCGAATGCCTCCGACTTCTCTCGCTTCGTGCAGGCGTTCAAGCTGCCCAACCAGCACCAAGAGGTTGGCCTTTCGGGCATCCGTACCGCCGTCAACGGCTTTGTCAAGACGGCCAACGAGGAGCCGTCGGACGTCAAGTTTCTACTACCACGCCGAGTACGGCCGGTCGGCCCACTTCCCCGGCCTGCTCTTTTTCTTTTCGGAGACTGTCCCCGAGAAGGGCGGGCAGACGCCGCTGCTGTCGTCGTTGGAGCTGTACGACGAGCTGAAGAAGCAGCTGCCCGAGTTTATCCAGGCCTTGGCCGAGAAGGGTGAGTGCAGTACGTTTCCTACCACGTCAACAATTTTTTTTTTTTCAAAGTGCTTGCCTGGCTAAATCCGCCACCCACGGCTAGGCGTCATCGGCCGTCAGTATTTCCCGGCCAAGGACGACCCGGAGGCTGCACACATTGGCTGGAACTGGAAGGACTCGTACGGCTTTGACATTGTCGAGGGCGACTCCATTGAGGCGCAGCACCGCAAGGTGGAGGCTGTCCTGCGTGACCGTCTGCATGCCGAGGGCGCATGGCAGCCCAACGGCGCTCTGATTGTCCTGCAGAGGCTGCCTGCTCTGCGCCGTGTCGAGTCCACCGGCCTCCCCTCCTTCTTCAACGGCCTGATGGGTGTCTACGGCGTGCCCGCGACAAACGAGGCGCTGCAGCCTCCTACCGCGGTCTCGACGGCAAGTACCACCTGCCGACGACGTACGGTGACGGCTCGCCGATCCCTACGACCAGCTTGACAAGGTGCTTTCGATTGCCGACAGCATTGGCTTCCTTGTGCCGTGGCAGGTTGGCGATGTGGCGTACATTGACAACTACACGGTGCAGCACGCGCGGACGCCGTGGGTGGGTGACCGGTCACTGCTCGTGAGTCTGTGGGATGGCCGGGAGAAGTTTGTTGCCTACTAGATGTCGTTGGCTGGCTTTGGTTTAATTTCTCGGCGTAGTGAGTTTCAGAACTAATGAACGTATATCAGATTCCCAATAGAGGGTTGTGCACATATGATGCAAAGTGTATATTCAAAAGAATGATCATACTTTTATATGTAGCAGCAAATATGTAAGCCGATCCCATCTGATTTTACGACGGCAGACCCTGCTTGACAAACTTGTCGTACAGCTCCGGGTACCACCGCTGGCCGACGTCGGGGTGGCTAATGACGCGGTTTGCGAAGTTGTGCCTCGCCAAACTAGATTGTCAGTCGGGAGTTGTGAAAGCGAGTGAAGCGAGAAACCAGAAACGTACGCAGGAGAAGAGGGGCGACAGAAACTCGCTGGGCACGTCGACGGCGCGCTTCTTGCGATCGTCGGTGACCGGGATACGGGCCACGATATGGGCTGCCGATGCCTTGAGCTCGGCCGTCGTCAAGTCGAGACGCACGGCCTGGAAGAAGGGTACGCTGTAGCGCGTCGTGGTCCCTTGCGGGGAGACCACACGGTGCGTCGTGGCCGGGCAGACGCCGCCGGTGATGGCCTCGAAGCCCTGCTGGACATTGACAACAAGACTGCCCTGAATGGGCGGCGCGGCAATCCACTCGCCGCCCTTGCTGAGCACCTGGAGACCGCCGACATTGTCTTGCGACAAGAACGTAAAGAGACCGGTCGAGTCCTTGTGCGGGCCGACGCCCTGGCCCGGCTGCCCGACAGGCGTGGGCGGGTACTTGACGAGCTTGAGGCGGTGCATATTGCCCAAGAAATCGTCAAACGTGGCAGTGGGCAGCGACAGAGACTCGGCAACGAAGCCCAAAACAAACGAGAGACGCGGTCGAGTGCGGTCATGTAGGTCTCGACAGCGTCTCGGAAGCCGGGCAGCGCGGGGTACTGGCTGGGGCCTTCCAAGGACTTCCACGCGGGGTCGTCGGGCTTCGTTTCTGGGATGGAAGCACCCCGTTCCGCTCCTGGTCGACTGCCAAAGAGACCGAAGTCATACTGCTCTCTCAAATCGGTGCGCGCGGCCGTGGTCTCGGCGCCAAGCGCCGTGTAGCCCAGGAAGGACGGCGAGTTGCGCATATTGACGCGCTCACGCTCGGCCTCGGGGAGAGCAAATGCCTCCGGTAGGCGGCCATGCAGCTTTTCTAACAAAGGCTCAACGCCGGTGTTGACAAGGTAAAGAAACCCGACGCGGAAGAGCGCATCGGCCAGGTTGGGCAGCTCGTCGGCACGGGTGGCCGGGTCGTTGAGACGGCCAAAGTCGACCGTAGGAACGGACGTGAAGTCGCCCATGGTGTGAGGCGATTGTGTCTATTTGTTGTCGTGATGTGAATGTGAATGTGAGTCGAGAGGTTGATAGTTTAGAAGTCTAGCAAGTTTACAAGTACAATGTCCGGATCGGCTCGAGTCACCTGATCAACTTAGACCCGATGCGAAAGGGCATCATTCCACCACAACATGGACTCTCCATATACCGATGTGGGCGGTGTCTTGGTGGCTCAACTCTATTTGGTATTTATTGAATAATCCTCTTCTTTGAACCCGTTTAATTTTAAGTGTACCGTTTGATTATAGTCCATTTGCCCAACCTACGACCCTCACAAGCAGGGGAGAATGCATAGGAGCAGTCAATTTCTCCGGTGAAGGGTCACCGCTTTGGAAAACCAAGAGGATTCGTTGGACTTATCTGGATTGCAAGGCCTTTGTATTGAGATGAGGCATCTTGACGTGCAATCCAGGGTTGGTGTCCTCAACATCACAACATCAGGTGAAAATAAGAAACGGGCCCGAAGCGAAGATGAAAAAGGAAAAGACGACAAAGCGCACTAAACGAAGCCTGACCATCTCCACTAACCTTTTAGTGGACCACGCTACAGGGGAGCCAGCACCGCTAAAGACTGCTACTGCAGCTTCTGAGTAGAGCCAAGCTTTCTTTTGTGTCGTCTGTCGTCTTTCTATCCTACTATTTTATTTTGTCCCCGTCCCATAATACTGGATCGGGGCATTTTTCGGCCCCAGGATCCAGAACGGAGTGATGGCGTCAAAACGTTGATATTGTCGTGACCACTGGAGGAAAGTTGTCTTCCTGCTTCTTGAATCTTTTTCTTCTTCGTTTTGCTCCCCATATGGCGGCCGAATGCATCCTTTTTTCCGACGTGTATCTTATTCAGTCGGATGGACATCGTTCGACTGCCTTCATCTGCCTTATTTGCTTCTTTTCTCGAGAAAATTGATAAAGAAGAGGAAAGACACTTCTTCTTACAGACAATGCTTTCACCTAGCTGCAATACGACGCAAGCAATGCAGCATCCACACTTTGGCCTTGACAGCCGAGACCATCAACTCGACTCGACCACCCTCACGGGCATAAGCGGCATTACCGAGCACCGGGACTGCAACTTCTGGTGGGTCTTCTGGTACAAAAGCATCTACATATAGACGTGCTTCTATTGCCTTTTGCTTGTATTGCATTAGATGTCCGCATGCTTTCACGATATCGGACACGACAATATCGGGAAGACCGATCTGTACGGCGACGACGACCACGGATGCCGAGCGCATTTATTCATTGACTTGTGAGTTGCTACTCTACAGATGACCCGCCTTGTATGGTGCATGTTCACCGACATGCTCAGATAGGGACAAATGTCATGGCCTGGTTATCTAGGTACCTGGGTTTGTTTCCCCTTGAACTTCGAGCTCGTTTGTCTATGGGCGGAATCGCCACTCTTTCACGATATCGAGTTATCGACAGTTTGCCGTGTTGTCCCTAATCTGCATATACACGCCCGAATAACACATATCTCAGTCGTACACTGTCACTTTGCGGCCTGTGTCACAGCAGCCAGCTCGCTGTGGAAGCTGGACTGTTCGCCGGGAATCGGGAAGATGTTAACGCCGTCACCTACATCCGCAAGACCACGAGCCATGGCGCCGCCGATGGCGCTGTTGGCACTTGTGACAGGGGCTGTCTTTTCGCTCAAGTTAAAAACAGAGACATGGTCCCTGTGCCCATCGAGGCGACCGAGGGTGCGGGCTCGGCTGGGAGCTCGAACTTGGGCATCCTGGCCGCGGGGGCGTTCGCGTTGGCAATTGAGGGATGTGTGGGATGAAGGACGGCGAAGAAGGTTAATTTTGGGAAACCTTCAATCGTAGGACCCGCTGTAAAGTGAAGACTCAAAACAAAAAGGTGAAAGAAAAGAGTAGAGGAGGACGTCAACGTGACATGTGAAGCTGCCACAACTTTTCCCAAACCTGCCGTCTTTCGGCCCCGACTTCTTGTGAGTCTCGATGCGATCGCGTGTCAAATCGTCAACGCCAAACGCCAACTCACGCCCGACAGAAACCGTGCCTCGCATATGTACTAACATGAAATGCGGAGAGTCATAACCTTCGTCAAAAGATGCTGTGAGAAAAGAGCGACAGATGTGAATGGTGTCAAGGAGTTCGAAATATACGCAATGTCCTTTCGGAAAAGGTCACATATGTATGTGCTTGTTTTCGCAGCTCGGAGAAGAGCGTTGTTTGTTGACTTGACAATGAGTAAAGACACAGAATGAAGACTCTTTTAAAATACCGAAAAAAAAAACCGAGTCACCAGAAAAAACAACATTAAAGCTCTTGGAACGCATAGGATTTGAAGTGACCAAGAAACCAAACGAATATGAAAAATTAAAATTACAGTGGACATTGAGATAGCCTGCCAGTATACAACAGTAGTAGCGGTTGGTGAGGAGACGGACAATACACGCGACATTGCAGCAAAGACAGCAATCACATATTGGCAACGGACATGTGTGGATGGCTATTATTTTTGATTTTGGGCAAGCAGAAAGAAAAACGGCATACTGGCCTGCTTGGTGAGGTGACGAGCTCTATGAAAGAAGGACAGAAAGAAGGACAATGAAGAAAATCATCAAAAAGGACGCACAGAGCAACGAAAACAAATACAATGGAACGCCGTCCAGAGACAGTTTGATTAAGCCTAGACAAATCCTTCCATCCTGTACCATCCCATGCCATTCCATCCCGAGTCTTTGCATTACCCCATTCTCGTCCCATCGTATGAAGGCTCTGTTCCTCAGCCGCCTACCATGTCCGACTCTTATCGTCCTTCATCTTTTGTCCGCCGTCGTGTCTGTGGCAATCTGGATATGTGCCCCCTAAGATATAACAAGATGAAGAGAAACAAGAAAAGAGAAACAAGAAAAGAGAAGAGTCAAGTGAAAAAAAAAGAGACCAAGTGATAACAAACTAATGTACTGACAAATTGAGGAGGGTGCTCATGATGAATTTGAGACCCTCCCGATCCTATCCCTGTGTGTCCCATCCCAACGCCGCCAGACAGTGAGGAAGATGTAACAACAAAAGAAGAAAAAAAGAAACAAAAGTAACAATAGAGAATAAGGAGGGAGAAACGGCATTGTGAAATCTGTATGCAAGAGGTGGAGAAAGTAGGTGAGAAAGAAGAGAAGAAAGAAGTGAAGAAGAGGAGAAGGGAAGAAGGAAGAAGAAACAAGAAAAGAGAAGAAAAAGGAGGTGGAAAAGACAGCACAGCCCATCCCCAACTACGCACGACTCCGCTTGGCACCCGCTGCTGCTGTGGGCGACGAGCCGAGAGCATCGACGGTGCGCTTGTGGCCCGACCGTCTGGCGCCAGCCATCAAAGGGGCTGCGCTTCTTGGGCGCGACCGCCTTGGGCGTGAGCTCCTCGGCCGCCTTGTGGCCCGACCGTCTGGCGCGGGTCGTCGTGGGCGGTGAGGCAGGCGCAGCGTACTTGGGAGCAGGCGGCGGCGTGTTGGGTGCGAGGTGAGGGCAGGCTCGTCTTCGACGATGACGTCCGCCTCCTTCTCGATCGCCTGTTCCTCGTTGTCGTCATCACGGCCAACCAGGTTGCCGTCCTCAATGTCGGTGTCGGCCTCCTCGTCGTCGGTCGTGCTGCCGTTGGTGTCGTCTCGGCCGTGAAGCTGCTCTCTTCACGGGGGAAGAGCAGACGCGGCTTGATGGCCGAGCGCGTCAGCCGCTTGCCCTCCTTGGCACCGTTGCCCATGCCGTCGAGGATGTCCTCCTCGTGTGCGTCGGCAGCGTCCTCGAACTTGCGGAAGATCTTCTTGCCACGGAAGACGTAAACAAGACCGTCTTCGCGGCGAGTGGCCTCGTCGACCGACTGCTTGCCCTCGCCGGGGATGGACACCTGGTTGCGCTTGCTACGGCGGCGTGCAGGCTCCGTCGAAGAGGCAGAAGGCGCAGACGCGGCAGTGGCGGCGCTATCGCCAAAAAAGGGGTTCTCTGCACTGCTGTCGGCCTCGGGCACACGGTCTTGCGAGTCGGTGAAGATGGGGATGGGCTCCTCGTCCTCGACCACGGCAAAGCTCTCGAGCGAAAAACCGTGTACTTCTTGCCCTTGCGGGAGGGCGTCTTGCTGGGCGATGCCATGACCTCGTCGACGTCGTTGTGGTGGAAAAGATTGCGGGCAATGGCGGCGATGTTGGACTCGTTTTGCGAAGGCAGCGTGCACCTTCTTGCTGGGTGTCTTGGCCGGTGTGGAAGCATGCCTGCACCCATGCGGCTAAAGGTACTGCTGCCTTCGCCAGCCGCAGCAGCCTTTTTGCTCGACTTGAGAGCGTCCTCGGGGCTCAGGAAATGCGCAGTGGGCATGGCGCGCTTCTTTCTTGGCGTCGGTGCCGGAGAGAGCGATGCAATGTCAAGATGTTGTGGGTGCGGCTGCAGGCTGTGCTGTGCGGGCGCATGTGCTTGCTTAGAGACCTTTGTGAGCGCGGCGGGCGGGCAGCGCGGCGGACATTGGCAGACGGCGTGGTTGCGAGCCGATGCGGACCTTGATGTGTTGTTGTTGCTGCTGCTGCTGTTGTTGTTGTTGCTATTCTTGGAAGCAGCGGCGATGCGCGACGACTTGCGCGGCGAAAAAGGCTCCCAAGAGTCGGCAAAACCAGACGCGGGGTGTTGGGTGTGTGAATGTGAGGAGGGGGCGACGGTGTGGCCGCAACTATCGGTGTGGTCGCCATGGTGGCGGGCGTGAAGAGGTAAAGAGGTGAAGAGATAGATAGTGTAGTGAATAGAGGTTAGCGCCTGTCTATGTTAGGAAGCGTGAATGCTAGAGCGCGCAGGCGCGTGATTGTGTAGTTGAAGCAAGCACGTCAACCTGTGTCGACTGAGCAACAAGGTTCTTCTGGTGTTCTCTGAGTTTCCGCAACGTCCGATGAGGTCGATGAAAGCTGATGAAACTGTTGATATCTTGGAATATGACGGATGAAAGATGTAACAGGTAGATGCAGATGCAAACCTAGGACCCGGGAATGTCTGAGATGGAAGCGGGAGGTCGAGAACGGCGCAAGCGCCCTGGCGTCGCTGATCTCTGTTTTGAATCCGACGAGAAGCAGAACAGAAAGAAGAAAAAAGAAGGTAAAAAAGGGGAAGACGAAAGAGCTATCGCGCAAAAAGGATGTCAACAATGTGGGAGTGTGAGCGGCGACGGCAATGCGAGGTAGTAAAAATGAAGAGTAAAAAGCAGAATTCGTCAACGGCGAGAATGCAGAAAAAAGAAGCTGAGAAAAGACAAACACTGGCGATGTTTGTGTTGAGTGGTGACGATGACGGGGCAGAAAGTGGACAGACGCTGGGTTTGGGTGGAAATGGCGGGAAAGGGCGGGAAAAAATTGAGGAATTCGGTGGCTGGGGATACTTTGGCAGCCGCTGTTTGGTGGAACGGTGGATCCACAGGGATGCTTCGTTGGACCTTTTGGTGGTCTCTGCTGGCTTTTGCTGGCCTTTTGGAGCTCCACTTTGTCCTTCTGTCGCAGGCAGGCGCACCCGAAACACCTGCACGCTTTCCCTCTTTCCTCTTTCCCTTTCATTTTTCCTGCACGTTTAAGTGGAGACCCACTCGCAGCCAATTTCCCGTTCCTCATAGGCCGTCCAGTTGAAGAAGATGCGAAACTGACGCGTCGAGCACGCGTGTTTGGCAAGACAACCGCGCTAGGGAGCCGTTTTAGGACTGTTTGTTGGCCGGGACGTTGGGCAGGAACGGCCAATGAGGGGGCACGATTGGCAGGCACGACCGCACCAATGCACACACACACAATCTGCAGGCAAAACAAACCAGCCCAGCGAGGCACACAATAAAGCAGTGAGGGAGCACAATAGGCGAATAATGCGTACTTTGTACAGCCTTGCTTGCCCCGCTGCCTACCACAGTACTACCTACCACAGTATTACCAGTACCCTTTCGAAACCCAACCGCAAGGCACGAGAGACTAGCAGAAGGATCATCAGACGCAAGGAGCACCTCCGAGGAACCCAGAAGAACCGCGAACTGGGGACCACTCCAGAGGCAAAGGGAGGATCCGAAACAAAACAAAACGTCATCCAGGACCCAAAGCTGGCCGCAGTCAGGCTGCGGGCAAGGGTTGACCACAGGCGTCGAAACAAAGAACGGCGAAACAGCCAAAACACAACGAACACGACAATACCACGTCATACTGTCCCAGGGAGGGCTCCACGATACACTGCACGCGACGACTCCCATTCGAACACATATCCCACCTACCGAACACCCACCCCACCATGGACAGCTCCGACCTCTTCTCGTCGTCGCCCGTCCAGGAGCCGGCGTACTACACCCACGACACCCGCGATACCCGGGACGAGCGGCCCAAGACGCCCAAGACACCCAAGACACCGACAGCCAAGACGCCGCAGCGGACACCGCCAACCCACGAACGACAGCAACAACAGCAGCAGACACATCCATTTGACGCCGAAGAAGCACGCGAGGCTGCTCTGCAGCGCGAGCTCGAGGGTGTGCGCCAGATCAACAAGGTCATCGAGGGCGTCATCGGCACGCTCGAGCAGTCGCGGGGGAACATGAGCACGGTCGCGCAAACGGTCGGCAACGCCTCCGCCCTCCTCAACACATGGACGCGCCTGCTGTCGCAGACCGAGCACAACCAGCGACTGCTGCTCGATCCGCAGTGGCAGGGTGCGACACAGGACTTGCAGGCCCTCGAAGCCGAGGCGCTGCAGCGCCAGCAAGAGGCCGAGCGACGGGCGGCCGAGGCGCAACGAAAACGCGACGAGGCCAAGCGCAAGGCCGAGGAAGAAGAACGGCAGCGGTTGGCAGGCCCGTCCGCCTCCTCGTCCTCAACGAGAGGGTACTCGTCGACGGGCCGGGGCTTGCGAGGCGGCGTGCGCATTGGCTCGACGAGAGGCGTCGGGCGGACAAACATATGGGACGGCATCGACGCGCGGCAGTCGCATTGGCACGGCGGCGCCCGGGACGGGCAGCACAACCACGTTCAGTGGGCTGACCCGGAGCACCAGCACAAGCGCGGGCGCGAGCGGCAACGCACGCAGTGGGTCCAGCATCGGCCGCGGCATACCAAGAGGATCACGAGCCAGCGGGCGTGGTGTGCGGTAGGCGTGTATGCGGAGACATAAGGAAGGTAGAAACCAAATAATGAATTGATGAACATCAGCCCTGAATATTGTTCGTACATGCACTTGACATTCATAAAACGCCGTATGACCCAAGTTCCAGCCCCAAACCAAAAAAAAAAACCCAACCTTATCCCAAACATATCTACTCCCTTGACGCTCACGTCGTCTTCTTGAAAAAGTCGCTCATCTTCTTCATGCCTGACACGTTCACCTTCTTCAGGTTCTTGACACCCCGGCTCTCGCCCGCCTTCTTGCGCTTCTCCTCCTCCATCTGCTTGCGCTTCTTCTCCGCTCGGTCGTCGTCCTCCTCGTCCAACGTGCGCTTGCGCCCACCCGCATAGTCGAGCGCGGCCGACCGTGCCAGCGCCGTCGCCTGTCGCATCTGCGCCAGCTTGGCCAGGTACGCATCGAGCGGCGCAAAGTCGATGCCCGACACCGACGCCGACGCCGACCCCTGCAGCTTCTGTGTCAGGCTCTTGGTGATGGCGGGCGGCACGTACCGCGAGCAGATGAACTGGAACGCCACACGCAGCCGCTGCAGCGCCACGACCTCCTCGGGGGCCTGCATGGCAGCGCGAACCACCAGGTCGTCGTCGCTCTCGCCGGCGGCCACCGACGTAGCAGCCGTCGAGGTGGTCGACAGCGATGCCGATGATGCGTCCGAGACCAGGCTGGCCGTCGTGGATGCGGATGCCTGCGACTCGGCGCCCGAGTCGACGGATCCCGTGGTGGATCCGTGGTGGAGAGGGGCGTCAACGACCCGCTGGTGGCCGCCGCCGACGACACACCCGCCGTCGACCCGTACGCTCTGGACCGGCGCCTCCAGGGCCCGCGTCACAAACTTCTCCTCCAGGCTCGGCGGCAGGTGCGGGCTCGTGCGCTGTGCCTTGCCCAGCAGAGCCAGCAGCACCTTGTCCTCATTGAGCCGGTACATGGTCTCGTCACCGGCTGCCACAGTGTCGCAGACGACCGCCATGCGCTTCGTAAACAGATCCCGCACGGCCGGCTGGTGCCGCAGGATCTGGGCCAAGTGCGACCCGCCGTCCTGCGGCAGCGCATCAAAGTGGTCGTCGGCCGTCAAGAACATGCGTTTGCTGGTCTTGGGGTGTCGTCGGACGGCGCGCGAGATTGTGCGTTGTGGCGCGGTGGTGAGTCGGCGCCGGAGGTGAAGGAAGGCTCGGCAACGAGGGCGGGAAGAACAAGGAACAGAGGATCGACGGCCGTGGCCACAAAGAGGTCGGCATCTTGTGTCGTTTGTGTCGAGAAGTTGGAGGCGTCTGCTGTGATCTCCACAACTTCGTCTTCCGCCTTGACATCTTGCTTCGCCTCGCCCGTCTTCTCGCCCGTCTTCTCGCCGTCTTTCGTAATCAGCCAGCTGCGCGGCGCCGTCTTGGGACTGGCAATGCGTGTGAACTCGTAGACACCCGTTTCAGGGCAGACAAGAAACCGGGTCGGCTTCGAGGTGTATCGGGGATGTGGTAGCGTCACAATGCGGGCGTCCGCAGTTGCTTTCTTGGGCAAAACGAACAGTCGCGGCGGGTTGGCCGTCCCGGCCTCTAGAGAGAATGTTTTGGAGGACGCTGGTGTCGTCGTCTCGGCGTCGGCAGCGGCCGCGCCTCCCTTCGCCTTTGAGGCGCGTGTTGTCCGGGGTGGCATTTTGTGTGGTGTGAATGCTGTCGCAAAATAAAAAAGGACCTCGACGCTTCGGAGTTTCGTTCGAAAAGCAGCTGTCGTTCAAGTCGCTGTCAAGATGGTGGAATTGTCGACGTTGAAAGGCGTTGTCCACATAGCAGTCCAGGGTCTTGTCGTAATTGCCCATATATTGGCCTTACATAATCTGTCGCGTCTTTGTGCGGCAGGAACGCGTCTCGCACGCGTCACAATATCGGGACCACATTTTGCACCTCAGCTTAACCTCCTCCACAACCAAACCCACCACAACGACGTACTCGGAACAAACTGGCACACAGCAGCATCTTCTTTTCTTGGCTAGCCTCCATCTCTTTATCGTCTGCCCGATAAGCGACCTCGAAACGATCTGCCTTCGAGAAACGCCATACATCCCTTTGAAGCACTGCTGAAACACCAATTGAGCTGTTCTCGTCTACGGAGTATTGATCTCGAATTTCATCACCAACGTCATAGCTTGCCATTGCCGCCTTTTCGTCACATTTCACCTGGCATCCACTATTTGTCTACGAAGTACGACGTACCACTCGAACATTTGTCTATTCTTTTCCTCCCCACTACTTCACCCATTGTCAGCTCCCTTACGAAGCACCTCGTGCCACACGACAACAACAAGTTCAGTCTAGCAGCCAGTAGCAGCACCTTGCCTCTTCGGCCGCGTGCAGACGCACCGGAAACGCATTTCTTCCACCCTTGGACCCTTGCTGTCTGTCCCATGCCATCTGGCGTCGCGGGCAGAGGCAAAGGGTAAACAATAACATCCTTCTTCCCGTCTTCCAATATCGATCCGCCTCAAAGGCCCGACATCTTTCGTTTCAACTTGCCCTGCTCGATCCTCTACCAATGGTGGCGACTGGGCATCCTTTGTTTTGACATTTTTTTTTGTCGTTGTCGTATCGTTTACCGTTGGGAGTTGCATAGAATTTCGTCGAAATCATGTCGAGTGAGTTTTCGCTTTGCTCCCTCACCTTCGTCGCAGTTGCCAAAAGCCTGGAATCTGACACTTAATACCTCTCAGGATCCGAGCCGCAATGGCCACCGCGATCGCCCAGCGAAGTCCTCCTCAGCACACCCGGCGGCCGCGCCCGGTTACGACGCCTCGAAGCCTCCCGAACGTCGCCGTCGCCCTCTCGACGTGGTGCCCGCGCTGGCAGCCACGGCCCCGACGACATGAACATGGACTTGGACGACGGAGCAGGTGAAGACGAGGAAGACGAGGAGACATTGCAGCTCCAACTACAGGAGATCCAGGCCAAGCTGCGTCTCAAGAAGCTGCAAGCGGCCAAGGCGCAAAAGGCAGCCGCCGGGGATTCGTCGGTGCGGTCAACGCCCGGCTCGGCGCGAATAGCAGCAGGGAGCGGCAGTGCAGCACTCCACAACCCACGATCGCCGCAGCGAAGCACGGTCGAAGTCCCGGCATCGCCCGTGCACCGGCCGCAGTCGGCGGCAGCAGAGGCCTTGCTACCGAAGTCGCCCAAGAGGGTATTGCTGGGCATTGACAAGGGACTACGGGGCCAGGATGTGTCCTTGCGGCGACCACCATCGTCCTTTCGGCGAGGACTGACTGGTAGCTCCAGCAGTTCGAGTGTTCTGGGCGGAGGCAGCGGCGCGTCAATGTCAATGTCACAGAAAGAGGCAGCACCTCGGCCGCTCAGTTTTAACGAACGGCTGGCGGCGGCACGGACACAAGAGACAGCCCACCAGGAAAAGACGGAACGCATTCACAAATTACGCTCCTCTGGGTTCTCTGTCAGCAAAGACGAGATGGAACAGTACAAAACCAAGGCAGTCGACATCCCCGTGGTCGAGAAGGGGCCACTCAAGTTCAGCCGCGACGACATCCTGGGCGCCGCTTCTGGACGGAAACAATACGATGACAACAGTGGCACTCTGCGACGCAGCAACACGACACCCAACATCCGATCGAAGTATATGGGTGAGGCTTCGACCGAAGCGGCGAACGACGACACCGCCGAGCCTGATGAGGCTTCTTTCGAGCCGTACAGTGGTTACCATCTCACCCGTCGGATCCTCCCCCATGCAGTTGTTGCCCGCTCCGTACAGGGAACGACGGCGTACACCATCCAGGACCTCCTCCGCCTCGTCAAGGCACCTCGTTTTGAGCTGCCCCAGGTCGAGACGGATGTTGTTGTCTGGGGCATCATTGCCGAGAAGTCGGACCCGCGGTCGCACAAGCCCACGGGCAGCGGCGCGGGCGCGAGCGCCAACCAAGACCGCGGCAAGTACATGGTGCTCACGCTCGTCGACCTGACCTACCAGATCGAGCTATTCCTGTTCAAGTCTGGGTTTGAGCGCTTCTGGAAACTCTCGACGGGCACGGTTGTTGCCATCCTGAACCCGGGCATCATGCCGCCGCCGCCCGGCCGCCACGACACGGGCAAGTGGAGTCTTGTGATCAACTCGGACGACGACACGATTCTCGAGGTTGGCAATGCCCGCGACTTGGGCTACTGCAAGTCCGTCAAGCGGGATGGGCACCCGTGTAGCACCTGGGTCAATGCCAAGCGCACCGAGTTCTGCGAGTTTCACACCAACGCCGCCGCCGAGAAGATGCGTGCCACGCGCAACGACCTCAACGGCGCCGCCGGGCTTCGGTACCAGCGACAAGAGCGCGCGAGGTGGCCGTGGCGGCCGCGGCGGTGGCCGCGGTGGCTTTGGTCGAGGTGGCGGTCGGGGCGGCACCAACAATTCGGGCTACGACAGCTTTTCCCAGAGCCAGTGGTTTGTCGCGGGCACCAGCTCCAGCTCGCTCATCGACAACGAGGCCCTCAATGGCGGTTACTCTGACCAAGTCGAGCGCAAAGAGGGCCTCAAGCGCCGGTTGGCCGCCAAAGAGCGAGAGTCAGACATTGCTCGCAAGCTGAGCGAGATTGGAACGGGCGCCGGCAAAGCCTACATGAAGCTGGCGGCGCGCGACCCGCCGGCCGGGAAAAAGGCGTCGTCTTCGTCGACGGCATCCTCGTTCTCGACAACGCGGTCGTCGCAGCAGTCGCAGCTCTCCTCGTCCTCGTCCATGACAACAATCGGGTCGGCCGCCGAGGCAGGCGGCTGCATCGCGAGCCAGCCTTTTGGCGTCGATTGCCGGAAAAACGAAGCGGCACCAGCCTGGGCACGAGCTCCGGCACCACTACCACTGGCATTGGCAACAGTGGCCTCCATATCCGCGGCAACACGCCCAAGTTGGGACCACAGGAACCATTGTCCTCCAGCACGGTCCACCTTGGCCCCGCGAAACGCAAGCGGCCTCCGTCGGCGCCCTCTCGTAGTGCCGCCGGCACCGGCACCAGCCACCACAGATGCGGGGAGTTCCTTGCCAAGTCATACGGGCTTTGGCTGGGGCTCCAACCTGCAAGCCAAATTGGGCCGCATGAAGGAAGGCGAGCGTCTCGCCAACAACAGACGATTCTGAACGGGTTCAAGCGAGCAGCCGCGGGGCAGGCACGGCCGGGTCAACACTGACGAGTTCTGCGTCTACCCCGTCCTCCCTGCGCCGGAGCGGTCGCCCGTCCGTAAGAAGACGCGCTTCTTTGTGGCCGGCAAAGGCATCCGCGAGGCCGGGCGCGAGAGCTTGGGGACGACGGGTCCAGGCAACGTTGAGTTTGACGACGATGAGGATGAACTCGTGATTATCTGATCCTTTTGTCCACATATTAACAAAAGAAAAACGACGACAACAAAAAGGGCGACCTGCGAGAAGGGAGATAAATTAATGAGAAAATGAGATGCATTGAGCGTTTGCTTGTTTATATTATGTTTGGCTCGCTTTTTCACAACATTGTTGCATTTTTGGCCTTGATCCCATCCTTCTGTCTCTCGCATGATGAGAATCAGTACCATCAACACTAGCATATATACCGCACGTTTCCTTTGTCACTTTTGGGCGCTTGGGTGATAGATCGTACCTGAACACAGCCGCTGTTAACTATCAACATATCAGAAAAACTGACTTGAGAATGGGCCTGTCGTCCTTGAATAACTTTTGCGTTTTCCTGTTCTGTTTTAAACTCGTTGCTATGTCGGAGCCTTGAATGAGGTTCTATGTCATTCTTCGATTGATGAACAACATTCTAGAACCCGCCATCTTCGTATACTTTTGGATTGGATTTGCGGTTTGCAAGCTCCTACTACGTCCGGGTTATTAAATCCAGCCACACAATCATCTCTTCCCTCTCAAAATACCGTTGTACGCAGTAAGTGGTGATGGCGACTGTCAACTCCCTTTTTCGTCAACATCACGTGACTATAAATGCCGATCCAACCGCCGCCCCTGAGAACGGCCCGCCTGGGCCCTGGAAGCAAGTCAGGTACATACCGCCGGACAGTTTTGAAACATTCGAAACAGCGCACGACGCCGTTCTAAGCCATTCTCGTCACCCGTGACAAGGTCAACAGAACGGACGAGATGGGTATGAGATACGAGTGCATGTAAAATCCACCGGGCATTGTATTACGGCGTGCCCGATTTCAGGCAGTGACGTATGGGCACAGGAGAGGTGTCCGATATCCGTTCTGGAACACGTTCTGGAATACACTCTGTTTACGTTCTCTCCGTGGAAACAGCTGAATGAAAAGAGTCCAGAAGAGCGCCAAAACGCTCCTGCCAAAACATCATTCTGAGAGCTGCCTGGAAGAGGGACGGCCGAGACGCGAAGGAAAGGAAGGAGTGGGGGGAGGGGACCCACGTAAGGTCTTTTCTAGGCGGCCGCATAGGACCCGGGACAGCGTTTCGCTGCTGTTGCCCCCCCAGCCAGTGTTCTGGGACATCATTCCAAGGGCCCAACGAGACGCTCCAGGGCAGTTGGGCGCTGCCATGCGCTGTCGTGCGCGCCTGCAGCCCAAACAGCTGCTGGGACCACGCAACAGAAGGAGGCTGGTGGTGGTGGTGCTCAAGGTGCCCAAAGCAAAAAAAGCGGGCCCTGGTCATCAGCCCCATATTTTTTCGTTCTTGTCCCAATCTCACAATTATTGAACGTTGTTGCTACGTACTCCGTACTCCGTAGATGCCACCGAAACGCCAAACAAAACCAACAAGCCCAAAAAAACAGAGCGAAGCAAAAGCAAGCCTCCAAAACCGCACACATCTCGTGAACACGGGCCAATCGAAAGACCCAGCATCCTCTCTTCTGCAAATCGGCGCCGGAACGAACTCTGAATCGAAAAGCGCTTCCCCCAAGCTACGACAGCCCACGATTCCCCCCTGCCAACACGCGGACCAACAGAGGGATCTATCTTTCAGTTCTCCCCCTTACGCAACCGACAAAGGAGTCCAGCGTCGTTCGCATTTTCATTTCTCATTGAGAGGACCGCAAATAAAGGACAACTTTACGATCCAGTTCGAACGCAGCAAGCTTCGACGTTCTTTTTCCAGCCCTCCTCACCAAACAACAACCGCGCACGCGCAATCCTCCACACAACCCGCCGCCCAAGATGACGCTCCGGGAAGAGTTCGCGACGAGAAACTTCAGTAAGCTGTCAGAGAGTGTGGCAGAAGCGACGGGGAGGGGAAAGATGAGCCTGGACTGTCGCGACGGCACTGTCCATGGTCGCGATCTTTCGAAAGGGGGCACCTAGCTAACCACGCGGTATCGCAACAGGTATCTACGGACAATGGTATGTCATCTCGCTTGTTCGTGATCTTCGTCATCTTCGTCATCTGCCGTCCCGTCTTGTCGACAGGCCATCGACGCCTCCGCCACCCAGCGGCACACCAGTCACCCCTGAGACCGGCCGACAGCTCGCCGCCGATACAGCACGCAGATGTTGCGCAATGGCCATGCATCTATCTTGGCTTTTTTTTCTCTGCGCAAATGACGACACAATTTCGCGAGCGCTCAGGGGGCGACGGCTCCGGCATCAGAAGGCCTCGACAACGGGGCAGCCGTCGATGCAGCTCCGGCGGCAGTGACGGACGCAGGAACGCGATTCGGACTCTGGCATACTAACACGACTCTTCTCCCTCTCTAGGCTCGGCATCCTGTCCATGATCCTGTGCTTTGCCCTCGGCATTGCCAACCTCTTCATCTTCAATGTCGGCATCATCGTCTTTAGTGCAGTCTGCCTGTATGTCTTCTCCTCGGCGTCTTTTCCTCCAAATGGAATACCTTATCACTAACATTCGCAGTGCCTGCTCGTTCATCATCCTGTTCGTCGAGGTGCCTCTGCTGCTGCGCATCTGTCCGACCTCCTCCACGTTCGATGCCGCCATCCGCCGTGTCTCCACCAACTACATGCGCGCCGCTGCCTACGGTGTCATGGGCCTGATTCAGTGGCTGAGCATAATTGCTGCCCGCTCCAGTCTCATTGCCGCCGCCGTCTTTTTGACACTGACGGCCATCTGCTACCTCTTGGCTGCTGTCCGCGGCCAGGACTTTGTCGGCAGTAAGACTCTCGGCGGCGCGGGCGTGGCGCAGATGATTGTATAAGCGGCGTCTGTGCGTCTGTGGACAGGGTCGGTGTCGAGAGCGGGTGTCCAAGGTTGGCTAGCGAAGCCACCAACGGAGGGAAGCAACACACCGGCTGCTTTCCTTCCGTCTTCGCCTGACTCTACAATGAGGAAAAACCCGACACCGACGACATTGGCTACTGCCAACGATACTGCACGATACGGCAGCGAGGAGGGAATACAAAAGAAGGGACTGCAACAAGTGGGTTCGACGGGACAATACCGCGAACGAGTGGAGGCGGATTGACAAGGTGGTGACGACGACTACGTTGGAGGTTTACTTGTTTGTACTTGACCGGTCATTGTCGACTTCTTTTCGGGAACCTATGCGCTGCGGTAAGAAATGAAAAAAGGGTGCCAGCGAGCAGAGAGGAGCCATGTATGTTCCCCCCTTGGGTCCACTGGCCAACGTCACGGTTTGGTTTTGTTTTGCGTTTGTTCTTTATTGTTCTGGGCTTGGCCCATATCTGTTTTTTTTTTTTTTTTTGTTACCTGTCGTTCTTTTCTGCCCCCATTGTGTGCATCGCATTCTATCTTTATTTATCTATTTGGGCTTGGTATTGGCGTCGAAAGGGAAATTCTTACTATTTACTCTGTCTCGAGTTGTCTTTTCCATGTGCTTTTGAACAAAAAAATGTGCCTGGTCTCCTTGGCTTCTTGTGTTTCTGAACATCGTTTGCCTACGAAGTGTTCCTCCAGGCTTCACGTTGTACAGGCTGAAAACTGTACATATAAAAGCGTCTCGATATACTATGTACTGTGTACGCAATATGCCCCACGTTGGTCTCCACGCATGTGCACGCATGTGGCCAAGAGTGCAGCCACTCTCACACTATTCTGCCCTATTGCCAAGAATTTTCGCTTCTTTTCGTTTTGTTGTCATTGGAGACGCACGCTCTTCCCGGACGGCCGTTGCAGAAAATGGACACAAGGGGGGGCGTGTTAGTTTGAACAGTTTGAACAGTTTGGCAGTTGTGGCAGCTTTCTGGTCATCTTTGAACCATTTTCCTTGAACCCTTTTTCTTGAACCCTTCTTGGAGTTGTGCTGGGGCAGATGATGTCATATGGGCAGGTTTGGCGTCTTTTTCTTGGGTTGACTTTTCTTGGGTAGAACATTCTACAGATATGACAACCCCGAAAGTTATGGAGAATACTATTTACTAAAACAGTCAGGTTGCACAGCTCTTGACAAGCGGACAAGCCAAAGTCAAAGTCAAGGTTGTCAACTGTTGACACCCCTCAGATATCGTCAGAAGGCGGCGAAGAGGCCGAGAACGCGAGAAGACGACGTGCCGAAATGTCAAAGTGAGGCTGAACACGAGCTTCGGCTCCTCTCCCGTACAGCTCAGCCACAGCGACGCTTGCCCCTTTCGTCAGTCATGGGGATACTGCGCTCCTCTCTTAAGAAGCTAGCTCTTCTGCTGTTATTTTTGGACTCCCACGGCTATTAAACGGCGTTTCATAGGCCGATGGCAAAAAGCATACGTTCAATGCTCCCATAACGAGACGGAGCTCATACTGAGTAGGAATTCCACGAGAGCGATGAAAAGCTCGGTTACAGCTCGCCGCTCCTTGTGTTCGCAACCGTTCTCTTTACCAGCTAACTTTGAAGATTCACAGCTTAGACAGCGAGAATGTTCCTTACATGCCATCAAACACGTGGTCCCTCCGTCCCATCCGGATAACACCATGGACCATGATTTCTCTACGCCGTAATCTTCCTCATTTTATTCTGCCTCTTCCTTTCCTCCTGTTGACATGTGCCTCTTGCAGGCTGCCTCAAATCACTTTCTGATACACCTTGAGGCATTTGGTGATCGTGTAAGATAGATCTTCGCCCTTGTCCTATTCGACAGCCTAGGACAGCATGTTGGTTTTTCAACTGAGGGATTTGGCGATTTATCCCCTTTTCTTCTGCTCGTAATATCGTGCACAACAATTTTGCCCCGTGTCTACTGCACATATATGTACAGTTTGGTAGGACAACAATTGGCCCATATACTTTGTACTTTGTACGTACCGATCTGACGAGCATGCTATCGCCAGAAAGGGGGAGCAGCAAAAGTTGAACAATGCCAATCAGTGGAAAATCTGAGCAGAAAAACCGTGAAAATGAAACGAACCGGTTAACAACGGCAGATGACGAAAATATGGAGATCGTGGGAAAAATGGAAGAGGGCTAGCTCGTCCCGTCGAGGCGTTAATTCAGCCACGGAGCCAACAGAGGAAGGCCCAGGCGGCGGCCACTTCTTACGATGTGCATCACGAACAGCGTTTGAACTGGATGGGTACTGGGGCCAATACGGCGCATCCGAGAGAAGGGAAAAGAGCAGTCGCGCACAGTGCATTGTTTTACTGTCTTCTGTTTTCTCCTCCGTCTGCCCCAGGCCCACGTCCCAATACAAATAGTTGCTAATGGAAGGGCCCCCTTTGTCCAGGACTCCAGAGAGGGGGTGTGCAAATTGGGGCACTCGTGATGCTCAAATTTTCAGGCGGCCCCCTCCCTGATCCCTAGGCGGGCTTAGGGCCGTCCAGGTACTCCTCTTTCCGCCCGCAGGCCCCTCTTTGAGCCAGGTTGACAGCCGAAAACAGCAGGTCACGTTTTCCTTCCTCAGCTTCTAGAACGAGCTCCCACCCCTCTCCTTCCGTCGACTCACAGTCTTCACCTTATCTATCTGCTTTTCTGTCGCAAACGTATCATGAAAACCAGAGGTGAAGGCTACACCTGCTTCTTTGAGACAGCAGTTTTTCTAACAGCGTTGAGACTGTCCAGGGGAATAAAGTAGCGGCTGCCGAAAATAAAACTGATCTCCATATGTTGTTTTGTTGCCTTTCTCATCACATCGAATCACATCAACCGCATTTGTTGTCCTGACCGTTCGGTCAGCCATTGCAACATAAAGGACGCCCTTACCCGACGGGCCTAACCCTGTCGATCGAGATGACTATCCGTACAATGGAATGCCTCTCTGCGTAATTGTATTCAGCGTACACAAGTACATACCTGTCGCCATTGTGCAAATCGAGTGCGAGCAAAAAAGAAAAAGAAGACAGAAATAACAGATCACGCACGCCATCGTGCATGAGCTGTCCCATCTCGTGCTCCCCATTTGACCAGCCTGTTCCATTGCTCGCATCAGGGTCTCCGTTTCCTTTTGCAACTTTTGTCTGGTATTTTGCTCCGTACTTTGTTCTTCTTCGTTTCTCTTTGTTTCTGCTCGTTTTCTGGGCTCTCGTTTCGTGTTTGCCCATCGTTTCTGCCTGGTTTCTGGTGCCAAACCAATATCGTCATTTTACACCAAAATCGCTGTTGAATACAGGGCCAAAGGGCCGCAGGAGGCCCTTCAAAGTATCTTGGATACATTTTGCCCACAGTAGCCATTTTGCAGTGGCTCGTGGATACCAACCGCTAGACTATCTGCCGTGGAGCTGTGCTTTATTTAGGACTTGCTCGTAGGTCCCTTTGACGCCGATGGCCCCTTGACCTGGCCCTGGTCCCGGCCCCCTTTGCCTTTGCCGCCTATCTATTTTTATGGAGAAACAAGAACGGGCTCCGTTGCTCTCACTCAGCTTCAAGCCCGCTTTCGCCATTGCAGTTTTTCTTTGGCCTTTTTTTGGTTGTTTCCTCGCCTTCTTCCGTTATTCTTAGGATGGATTTGATCGTCCCAACGTATCGCAACCCGTACTTCGTACTGCGTAAAGAGCCTGCAGCTCGGGCATAGTTGTTATCATTATGCAACAACAATGAACGTGTACTTCGTATTCGTAGTTCTGTTTCTTACATGTGCCATGCTCGTACTCAGTATCAGTAGTTTTGGGACCTGTGCAAAACGGAGCTGACCGCCGGCAAGTGCAACGGATAAAAGACTGTGGAGGGTGGATCCAATGTGGAAGTCTTTGACAATCCAGCCCCGCTCATTCGTTCAGCGTTCAGCGCCGCCCACTTGGGAGAGCAGGAGGAACAGGAGTGCTGATAATGAGGAAAGGAGCGATAGAATGACAGGAAGATACGATAGGGCGGTACACCGATCGCAAAAGGGAAACCGAGAAGCTCGCGAGGCAAGAGCAAGAGCACGAAGCCAAGCACGACAGAGTTGGCAGCATTGTGGGCAGCATGCTTTTGATGACTTCTTTGTTACCTTGTACAATTATTGTACTGTCCGCACAGTGCCTCTGCGACTTTGTGTCATCGACTGTCACCGGCGCGCTTGACCGTCGCTCTATATTACGTATCCAAGGGAGCTGTTGCGTGAATCAAGTGGGCAAGGCGCAGAAACCACTTTGGCTTTAGCTTCGGCTGGTCGACCGTCTCTTTTCTGCTTCTGTATCATCTCGCTCGCGGACCTCCTTTTCCTATATCTTTTTATGTCTTTTTGGGGGTCTTTTCCCCTCACAGGAACCAACGGTGAACAGTAGCTGCGTATTCTTCATGCCGTCTGCAGGGGGCTGCGGAGGAAAGGATAGGAGACAGACAGACAGACAGAGGTGTCTGACATCAAGCTGTCTTTTATGAAAAGACGGCAGAATTAATTGCATTTACTCAGTACACGAGAATGGGCAACACGTGCGTGCCCTCGCTCTGGGCATGCATTCGGCCATTGGATCACGAAAGCCAAGTTGCCCCGTCATAGGGATGTTCGTCCACATATTTTCCCGTTGACTTGCAGCTGCTGCAAACTTAACACACGCATCCTCGAACTCCGTATGCGTACTCCGTGTCGTCACAAAGCTGTCAACGTCGTAAAAACTCTGCCCTGCGATTGTTGGCATGGTCACGCGGTGGGGACACTGGAACGCCCACGCCGCCTTTTTGTGGAGGCGGTGGACAACCAGACAAGGCATGGGACATGGGCGGCCATGGGTCGTTCTGGAAGGGGGAAAATCTGGACATGCATGCGACTGGAGACGATGATGCTATGGGGTTTCTTTCGTCAACGTTTTCAAGCTGCCCCGTTCTGTCAACCTGTTCTCGCAACTTCGAGAGCTGTCTCGACTTTTCATTCTTCAAGTATTGGCCGAGGTCTGGGCAACGAGAAACTGTCCAACTAATGTACTGCGTACAGTTGTATAGCACAATTCTGTGTCGTGTGCCCGCCCGTTTCTTTTACCTGCCCAGCAAGCTCAGGAACAGGCACAGGCTGATAAGGCAATTGCTGCCAAACGGCTGGCAGAATGAAACGGCGATTCAGTGCATCGTAAACCAACCACCAAAAAGACGGCAAAAGACGGTCAAGATCGAGTCATCGAATGGGAAGCTGCGTGCACAGTGCGCCTCGACGCCCTGCGGCCATGGGGAAAGAGCGACCCACTTGGGGCCTCTTGTCTGGAGCGGTCGGTAGAGATACGAGCGGATACACTCGGTTCACACCAATTCTGGGGACAGACCTGGTATCCCTCCGTACCCCTACCACACTTTAGTACATACGCCTGGGACGCTACTCCGTACAGCTAATGACGAGCGAGGTATTTGCCCACCGCCCTGTGTCTGACGCATTTCGTCGGCGACTTGAGTGGCCTGTCGTCGCTTCCGTTTTCCACTTCCACATCCACACGCCCCTGCCCGCCCTGCACGCCTGCACGCCTGCACGCCTGCACCTTCCCTGCACGCCCCTGCCCCTCCTGCCGGTCCCAGAGAGGTCCTGGCCATTACGGTGCATGTAAATACCTTGCCACAGTGCCTCCTTCCCAACTCGCAAAACAGCATCATCAAGCTTCTTGCTTTTTTTACCTGTCTTCCCCCCTTTCTTTGTCTCCTCCTCTTCTTCCTCTTTTTTCTCGAATTGTACTTTGCTGCATCTACAATCTTTTTTTTTCTACTCTCGAACCATCAAACGAGTGCTGATTCTCATCCCCAGCACACTTACACGCAGCAGCATCATCTCTCAACTTGCTGCTACCACGCAAGGTACGTCACGGAAAGCAACAGCCTTGCTTTGCAACATCGTCGTTTTTGCGATTCTCCTCTCCAACTTGCCCCCAATTTTGTGTCTTTGTTTTCCATCGCGAGTGTATTTGCTCTTGCCTACACCTACACTTGCGCCAGTCTGCCGTCACCAACAGGCGCAATTCGTTTCTCAACCCTCCCCTCCGTACCCTCCCGTCAACCGCCCAATGGCCACAGCTGCATCTGCCACTCGCCATTGCTTCACGCCCGCCACTCAGTCTGCGTCACCTTTGGGCCGCCATCGAGGAAACACAAGTCGTTTGAGCCTCCTTCATCAATCATTGGGCACTGGAGCAGAGAGTGCACAAGGCCAGAAAACAACACACACACACACACAAGTCGAAGCGGCGCAAAGGGCGGGCCGGAGCGGCAAAGCAAGCCTGCAATGGCTGCAGACGCAGCAGAACGAGCTGCAATCGCATCCCGACTTTGGCGTCCGGTGTCGAGCATATTGAGGCGTTGTTCTCGCCCCTCATGCGCGTTCCCACTAGCCTAGTCTTTATTTGTTGTCATATCACAATCTCTCCTGTCATCATTTTCCCCGGAATGCGCTTCCTATTCCTATCTCTCTTTCCCTTTTCACCCTGCCTTATCCTTTCCTTCTTTCGGCCTGCGGTGTGTTTGGGTCCTTATCAGTTGGCCTGCCTCCTCGCGGGTTCGTTTCCCCCTTATCTTCATCTGGATTATTGTTGCGCGTCTGCGTCGTGCTCGTCGCCTTTGCTGCGGCTCAGTGCATAGGTTTCACATGCGCCAGCCCCAACAGATCCAGCCTATTGCCTGCACCCTCAGTTCTCGTTCCCTGCCTTGCTGAGCAATCTTATCTGTGTGCAATCTGGTTTGCCAGGGCTCAGGGCCGACTATCTTTGTGTGTGTGTGTGTGTGTGTGTGTGTGTGCATTGGCCTCTTCCGATTCCAGATCCGTTTCTTTCCTTGCCTTCACCATCTATCGTCTTATCGTTTTATCTGCAGTCTTTCCTGCCTCTCGGGTGCTCACCGTAACTTTGTTTACGGGTGTAGCTTCTTATCGCCTTGTTCTATTTGCTTCTTCTTTGCGTCGCACACGCACATTGCATTCTTTTTCGCTGCCCTTTATCACCAAATCACCCTTGCACTTGTATATCCCTGCCATCATATATTACTTCAGCCCACATCCAATTGCCAATTGCCGCTTTCTGCCAGTCTCATCGGCAAACAAACATCTTGAAGGCCTCGCCACCTCCCATTTACTACAACTACTAATTCGATTTTCCTTTCAGTCTTTTTAATCTCTTGTTATATTTCCACTTGATTTCAGCAAACCTCAAACACACACATTCATCATGTCGGCCGCAACACAACAACCGATCGTGCCCCCGCGCCCGTCCAAGGCGCAAGACACTCCCAAGATCCCGCCACGCCCCACCCGCCGCGCTGTCGACCGCTCTCTCTCTCCTAGCCGCGATCGCTTCGCGCCCTCCCCATTAGACAGTCTCCTGTCCAAGAGCCCTAACGGGGCTTCCTTCAACCATGGTCCGTCCCCCCTGACGTCTGACCCGATCGACCGGTCCAGCTCCGTCGACCTCCCCTCCGTTGGCCAGGAGGGTATGGAGTACGCTGCCGTCGCAGACGAGCTCAATGCCTCCAAGTCACAAGCTGGCAGCAGCCGCGCCGCCTCCCCGGAACACACCCGTACCGTGGGCGATGACGTCAAGCTGCACGCCCCCAAGCCCTCGCTGCCCGCAATCAGCGCCAAGCAGCGCGTGGCTACGGTCACTCGCACCGACAGCGAAAAGGCTGCTTCGTTTGGCCTTGGTCAGGCCACCGGCGACGACAGCACCAAGAACAAGGGCAGCACCACCAGCCAAGAGCTGTCGTCCAACGAGGATGCCCTCGATGAGGACGAGCATGGCATCCCGGAGATCGGCCGCCAGGTCCCCATGTACCCCAACGCCGGTGACGTCCAGGCCCCATCTCAGGGCCCCGATGCTGAGGCCAACGGCGGCAAGCGCAACCACAACCGCAAGAAGAGCGCCCGTGGCTTTGGCGATCTGCCCCCTGGCAGCTACGGCCTCCACGGCCACGGTGTCATCGCCTCAGACAAGCTGGAGAAGGACTATTACAGCAAGCACCCCGAGCTGATCGAAAAGGAGCACACCCCGCACCACTCCGATCGCACCCAGGATTACTCCATGACGAGCGCCGACCTGAACAAGATTGTGCGCGAGACTGCCAGCCGCGGCTCTGGCATTGGTAAGTTTTCTTTTTTTTTTTTCCCTCCCTTCCACTCAACTGATCTCAACGATGCAAGTCGTCGTTTCAAAAATCGAGATGACGTTGTGTGGTGCAGCTGCTTGACTACAAGCAGCAGCGTTTCCCAGCTGGTCTGGCGCTAACATTATTCTGCAGCAACCCATGACGTGAGCGGCACCCCCAGCGAACAGGTTGGGTGGCAGGCCATTGAGGAATCGACTTCCCGCCCCGCATCTGTTGCACCCAAGGGAAAGTCAAACAGTTTCGGCAGCCAATCCTCAGCCACCAAGAGCGGTACCCCTGGAATTTCCCTTTCCGGCCCTTCTGACGACATTGTCATCCACGTCGATGACCCCAACAACAAGCGCAAGAGCGTAATGTTCAGCGAGGACGAGTCGCCCGATTTTGATTACGAGAGCGAAGCACCCATCCTCGCAGAAGACGAAGTCGCCAAGGACCCCTCCGCGTACGACCACGAGCCTGCAGTTGTGCCCGCTTTTGAGCGCCGCCTGAGTTCGTTTGACGGTGAAGAGGGCTCCAGCCGTCCTTCCAGTCGTCCCGCCAGCATCTACCGCGTCTCCTCCATTCCGCAGGAGTCCGCTATCGCCGAAGATAAGGCCGAAGACGATTACGAGCCCTTGTTCAAGGACGACAACAAGACCGGCCGCGCGCCCTCCATCTCCGCCAAGTCAATTACCGAGGAGGCCGCTCCCCGCTTCCCTAGCCGCGACATTTGGGAAGACGCCCCGAGCAGTGTCCACTACACCGCCGAAGTCTCCACCCCCGATATGCCGATCAAGCAAGACGAGGAGGAGGGCTTTGTCGCCCACCGCCCCTCCAACGACTCGGCGCGCGAGGGCGAGACTCCTGCCCAGGCTTTTGCCCGGCAACAGGAAGAGCTCGCCGAAAAGGAGCTGCAGGGCGCCGATGCCTTTGCCGAAAATCGCAAGCCCCACAAGCCTACGCCCATCTCGTGGACGAAGGACAAGGTCCTTGCACCTGCTGGCAACACACATGCACCGACCAGCAGCTCTGCCAGCAGCAGCGTCAGCGGTCTTCGCCGGCCACAACTCGGCCAGCGCTTCCCTAGTCGGGATGTCTGGGAGGATGCGCCTGAGAGTCTGCAGCTCCATACTGTCGTCTCGAACCCCCAGGAAGAGGAGGTGCCGTCACCCGTCGAGCCGTCCTCCAAGCCTGCAGTTCCCCAGAGACCGGCACGGAAGCTGACGGATCCCTCGGACAAGGCTGTTCCGGTCGTCCCTGGCCGGCCCAAGCCCAAGACTGGCTCGTCTGAGGAGGATGCCACCAAGCCCGCTATTTCCGACAAGCCCAAGCCCCTGGTCCCCGCCCGCCCGGCCCGTCCCTTTGGCGGTAAGATCGCACAGCTGCAGGCCAATTTCATGTCAGATCTGAACAAGAAGCTCAAGATCGGCCCCCAGGCTCCTAAGAAGGAGGACCCGGAACCGACTGAGGAGGCGCCTGAGGCTGAGAAGGCCCCGCTTGTGGATGCTCGCAAGGGCCGTGCCCGTGGCCCCCAAAGAAGCGCACCTCGCGCCGCTGCGGCCGCAGCTCCTGCCGCCACTTCGGCCCCTGCCCTGGCCTTCTCAACAACCACTACCCTTTACAGCATCGATCCCGAGGACGGTGGTTTGGTTGTGACCTCGGGCAAGATTGCCAAGGATGAGGAAGCTGAGCCCGCTGCTGCTGCTGCTGGTGTCGCCGAGCCGGTCGAAGACAAGCAGGAGTCGGAGCAGGAGCCTGTCCAGGAGGAGGCGGCTGAGCCGGCCGAAAAGATTGAGACGATCGCCTCCAACACGGCCGGCGAACCCCTGGTTGAGGCCAAGGTTGAGGCATCGAGTGACTCAGTAGAACCCAAGGCCGTTGAGGAGCCAGTTACTGAGGAATAAGTCTGATGTTGGACGCTAGTGGCTAGACGCATTTTGTTTTCTGTTTCTTTTATGCATGCTCTACTTGTTTTCTTTCACTTGGTCTTGTTGAGACTCTTGATTATAAGAAATACATACATGATTGGTGGATTTTTTTTCTTGCATTGACAGCAGGGTTTCACTGCGGCGAGTAAGATTTTGACCAAACTTTCTTCGTTGCTAGAAGTGTCTTTTTTTCACAATTCCAAACCATTGCATTGATGTGCCGTCGTGCTTATTTTATCTCCTTTTTTGAAAGCGTGTTTTCCGTCTTTCTGCCTCTGTACCACTTGTTATGCTCTCGAATAGACTCGACAATGCTGCACATTAGATTAAATGGGTTTTTTTTTTTGCAACTTCGCATGTACAGTTTACGCCTGAACTTTTGAAGAATGAAATCGATACTGGCTGGCCCATAGTCTCGCCTTACATACGACATTCGCCGAATCTTTGTATGAAGGTTGTATTCATGTTATTTCATCCCTTGTTTCTCATTCCTGAAAATTTAAAACGGCTTTATCATGTGAAATAATGTTTCAGAAAAACAAGATCTGAACAAGTCTACACACAATAAAGCTAAGAAAGAATTGAGGGCAATGACTGAGTTAATAAATAATAGGTTGAAACTATTTTTCAGTAGATAAAGTTCAAAAAAAATCAACGTTAAAAAAATGTCGCATTCCGAAAACATTGCTGCAAATGAAAAGTGGTGTAAATACGTAACGAAAAAAGAAAGGAAAAAAAAAAAAAAACATACAGCAAAACTGCAATAAGCATTAAACAAAACGTAGCGAAATCAAACAAAATCCAAAGCCAACCAAATCAAAAGCAAATCTCACATAGAACAACACGGCGGAACATGGTCCTGCCCTGTAAGATAGCCTTCCAGTTTGTAGTTGTATCATAACGTTTCCTTCCTCCTGATCAATCTTTCTTATTTCTTGTCACGCATAATATCCATCCGTTTTGACAGCCGGCACGTACCGCGGGCCTGAAGACCGCCGATTACTCCGTTCACCCAATCCTCTTCTGCTTTTGGTCCTGTACCTGTTCCTGTCTCTTTTCCTGTCTCTTTTCCTGTCTCTTTCTCTGTTTCTTTTTCCGTTTCTTTCCCTGTCCCTTTCCCCGTCCCTTTCCCTGTCACAGCCGCTGTCAGTTAGCTCCGCCCAGCACCGTCGGATGATGCCGGTGATGGACCGCTTCAAAAAAACCGGCCTCCCGTGGCTGGATTGGGCGTGGCAGGTGGACTGTTTGTCGTGGCGGTGCTGGACCGACGAAGTTGCCGGATATTACGCTGGGCACTGTCCCTTTGCATGGCGAGCTGATCCACCTCGTGCTGAGCGCCAGCCACCTGGGCCTTGGTCACAACAACACCCTTGAGGGCCACCTCGCCGTCGTACCAGAAGAGAGGCCAGACGTGAGCGACAACGTCGTGGCGAGCGGCCAGGGGCGCTGGACGGCTAGCGTTCGCGTTCGCGTTGGCGTTCGCGTTGGCGTTCGCGTTCGCGCCCGTGGCCGAGTCTGACGCTGGCAGCAATTCCGACAAAAGGCACCACTCCGCCACGACAGTAGCGTCGTCGTCGTCGTCGTACATCTCCGCGTGCACCTCCATGACAGATGGAAGCGGCTGAATATTTGTGCGCCACACCTGCATGGTCTCCCAACACCACCGATTGAGCGCGGTGTCGAAAGCGTTGTGGGCTTCCGGGGACAGAATGCCCCCGACGATGACCTTGAGGGCCCGCTGGACACGCGCGACTCGAACCGAGGACTGTACCGAGACGTAGTTTGCATGTTCTGGACCAATCTCGTCGTTGATTTCCATGTGGAGCACCAGCCGGCGCACAAAGTCAGCATGGTCGTCGTCCACGATGTGGTCTGTGACAAGCTTGAGGGCTGGTCCGCGCGACCCAGCGCATAAAACGGCTGGAACAGCTCTTTCTGGGCCACCTCAGCGAGGAGGCGCAGAACAGCAGCTGTGCGCATGTGCTTGGCCGCAGAAGTGTTGGATGCCGGCAGAGGAAGACCTTTGGTTGAGGCCAAGAACCTTTTCCACTCAGCACTGTCGCGGAAAAACACATACACGGGCAGGTCCATGTCGAAGCACTCTTTCACCAGGCGAAAGGCGCTCTGGTACATACCGTCAAGTGTCTCGGTGCTGCGAAGATGGTGTTAGAAACTTGGGCAAGGAAAGCCAAGGGCACACACTTCCCCCAAGGCGCGGCAGGGGTATTTGGGGGGGGGGAGGAAAAGCGTACATTTCTCTCAATGGGAGGAGATGGAGCGGTGCAGCGTAGCTGTTGAGCGTATCAAGCTCCGACTGGATGGCGCCGATGCTGGCCTCGTGCTGTGCCTGCACCCGCCCGAGCTTGTCTTTGACTTTGGCCAACTCGGCGGCCTGCAGGGCCACTTTGGTCTCGAGGCCAGCTTTGTCCGTTGTGAGCGCATGTTTGGCCTTGTGCAGGGACTCGATCTGGGCCACTTGTTCGCCGAGTTTGGCCTTGCACTTGGCCGTCTCTTGGCTGCTGTCTCTGAGTGCACTGCCCTGGATGGACGCGTCCTCTTTGAGTCTCTCGACGAGAGTCTGTAGCTCGAGAACGGCCTTCTCTTTCGACGAGACTTGGGATTGCAGATCCTCGTTTGTCAGTTTGATCTTGTAGATTTGGTCATGATTGACGTTGAGGGCAGCATTGAGTTTCTTGTTGTCTGAGACCAGCGCCTTGACGTTGTCAACAATGTTTGGAAGTTGCTGCACTGCCTTCACGGCCCGCATGCCACTAGTAATGGCTTCATAGAGATCGGCTTTCTGCAGCGGCGGCGAGGGTGGTAGTGGGGGGCTGGAAGGAGGCGATGCCCCGCTGGCCAAGGCATGAGTGCCATTTAGGTCGTTGGGAGGCATTGCGTTGAAAAGAGTCACGATGCTTGACGAACAGACCGTGTGCCGTTTTTTTTTTTTTTTTTTTTGAAAAAATAGGGTGATGGACTGGCGTATGTGAACACAAGAGTATCCAGAAGACTGGTCCTAGTGCTCGACAACTTCAGATAGATGGTGCAGCGCAATGGCGATATTTATGTTGCATCACTTGTTGAACTCTGGTTGTTGGATGCCGTGTGCAATTGTATCGGATGTTCGCTTTTCAACATCTCACGCTCAATCGGAGCATGCTACGTCTCTTTATTATGATCAGTCGCCCCGGCCCTCTTGTTGATTCTTCTTGTTTCATTGGTTTTTTTTTTTTGCAGCTTTGCCTCCAAGCCTGCTCTCATCCTATTATGTTCGATGTTCATCTTGTGCTGCATGACAGCCTCATATGCACGCAACAAGAGGTTGGCCTCAAAAATTCCGTTTACCTCCGTTGCGACGTTCATGATGCTTTGCTGTTGCACAATCCTTTTTGTCGTCCACTCAAAACACGAGGCACATCACCACCATGTGTGGCGGGGTTTTCCTCGATGCAGTACGCTGTGTGTGCACGTTGCGTGAATATGAGCCTTTCCTTGTCGACGCAACTGCGTGCGTATCTACAGAGTGAAAGATAGACAGCCCCCAACGAACACTGCAGGTCGACGTGGCGCCGCTGGACGTCAGACGTGGGTTGTCTGCCGACCCCTCTCCGGGCAACAGCAACGGCCCGTGTATGGTTGCATGCCTTTGGGAAAGCCAACCACAGAAGGAGGCGAAATGCACAATACACGAGAACACCGAATGACCAATGGAATATAGTACACTATAAAATGTAATGAAAAAGCAAGGCGACAAGGCGACAAGGCAACAAGGCAACAAGGCAACAGAGGCCGCGGCCGGAGTGAGATGCCCGACAGACTCGTACGCGACAACGCGACAAAGACTGCAAAGAAGCGGGGGTGGAGGCCAAAGAAGGCGCGGTACCGTAGTGCAACAATGAGGCTGATGAGCGCGGGGGTCACAAATTCATACCCATAGAACTACTCGCGTCGAAGAAGAAACGTGTCTCCGTACGCGAACCTGCAGCTATGTGCATATTTGTGCACAGTCTGCAGAATCAACAAACTGCATCAGTAAACATGCAAGAGCATCAAACATGACAGCAAACTACAGTGTACGGCTCAACTCAACTGCGTCCCAGGCAGCAGTTGTCGTTGCTGGATAGCGTCCACGGGGACAAAGAAAAGGATGTCTTGGAATATTGAACGATAGGAGGTCGGAGGTGAGAAATCAGATATGTCCGAGGGCGGCCAACAAAAGCTGCAAGTTAACGGTCTTACATGCTATAACAACAGAAAGAAGGAAGATGAAACGGCCCTGGTCAAGGACAAAAGCCGCTTGCCGACTCCTCACAAAGGGCAAAGTTGTAGAAGAGGTCAACAATGGAGACAAAGAAAGTGCGGAGAGCTGTGGATTGCATACAGACTGCAGACTACGGGGTTGTGTTGTGTGTGTGAGGACGAATATGTGGTCTTTGGCATTGTCCCTGCGATATGTTTATAACCGTCAAGGTTAACAACCAGCAAGGAGAGAAAAGAAGGGACCCGCCGACGATGGAAGCGAGAGTCTATTGCGTACATTTTCATTCTTCCTCGATACGAAGCTCGCTAAAAATCGAGATTCGTACAGGGGAACTATTGGATTATGTGTCGCATGGAATGTGCCGGCGGCCCCGTTTGCGAGTGGAAGTCTGCTCCTCGAAAATATAGTCAATCTCATGATACTAAACTATCATCGCTCACTCGAACACTGGAATGAACACAAACAATCGCCGCCTTTGCACTGACTGCCGCCAAACTATCGACGGGTTACCGCTCTTTCTCCCTCCGCAGTCCAACGCTTTTCAGCCACTCAGCACACCTTACTTTTGCGTCAGACAGAAGCCAGGGACACAGCGGCAGACGGCAAGCAACAGTCAAACGGACTGGTGAGTGCAAAGGTTGACAGTATACTTGAATAAGTCGACGGCAGACGGTTCACGTTGCTTTCTTATTCTTGCCGCCGCGCACGGCTCCCTTTCCCCACTGAGCCTCTTACCTTGTGATTTTTTCCCTCTTCGCCTCTTTCTTTCTTGTTTTTTTTTTTTTTCTGGCCTACGTTTCACGGCAATGTGCTCCCTTTGCACGCCCTTCCAACGTTTCCCACGCTGCATTATCCCTTTGACGAGTCTCACGAGTTGGCTTTCCTTTTTGAATTGTACGCTATTGCGAAGCTTCGCAACGGATATCGGAGGACGGCGCCCGGGCAGGACTGGAACATACTTTAGGCCTTAAGAGGAAAGAAGGAAAACAACGGAGATTGCTGTATCGGAGAAGGACTGGAATGCAAAAGGAGAGGCAGGGAAGGGATAAAATAGAGGCCGGGGAGACAGCCGGTTAAAAAACAAGAAAATACAACGCCAAAACCCAACCGAGAGGCTAACAATAGTTTAGACCAGTAGACAGCGGTTGTACTGTCTCAACGGTAAAAAGAGACCGAGACCGTCGACGAGACCGTCAACTGTTGGTAGTCTTATGTCTCCTTTTCACAAAACGCCACCGTGCTGGCATGTTTTCTGTTAGCTTGGTTGACTATATTGTCAACAACAACCGATTAAAGTCGCTCTATGCATCCATCTACACATTAACACCGCCTTCAACGTTCCCTTCCTTGGAAACTCTACATTACGTGTCCCATTTCTCCCTGTCTGAAACCGTGTGTGCGTGCGCGTCACCCAGAGCTGGCGGCAGATTATGTGCGTATCGCCTCGCCAGTTCGAGCGCCTCTTGGCTTTGTATCCTTGTTTTCCTCTGACTTGGCGCTTTCCTCCCTGCGAGGCGCCGTGCTCCCTATGAGGCCAGATCAAAGACCGGGCCTGGTCCAGCTAATTTCGACTTTTGGCTTGGCCAGGCGCTGTTGGTATATATGGGAAGACATAAAAAAAGGAAACAGGTATTTCTCCATTTCGTGCGCCTCCTGCTTTTACGATCGTACAGGCTAGAATGGGCTTTGCTCCGTAATAGTATGGCTTGCATCGTGGGACCCTCATTTTCGTATTTTTCACTTTTTGATCCTGCAAGGCACACCGTCGTCCCCACATCCAACTCGAGGTTAGCTCCGACCGCATGTCTGCAAGGGCAACTACATGTATGTACACGTACACAGAATGGGGCAAAGGGCTGGAGTAGATGGAGTTCTCCATAATACTGAATACTGACGAGAGCTTTGGTGCCGCCACCTGGCGGTATTGCTTGCTGGCCTCTTTTGTTTTTCCAGTTGGTGGAGAAGGCGGGCCGCCCGAAGGATTCGCAAACAGCAAGCAAGTCCGATGAAAAGCTGAAAAGCTGAAAAGCGAGAGTCCTCAGTCGGATCGATTGACCGATTGATTAATTAACAAAACGCACAAAAGGACGGTTCAAAAGGAAGCAGAGGATACAAAAGGAAGCCGAGGACCGAGAACAAAAAACGAACAATACGCACTGGCTAGTGAAAACGCGTGATTTACGCCATGAAAAAAAGCCATTCAATCGATGGCGATGAACGACAAGGATGGCGGTACCGTACCTGCATCGCCAATCGTGCATCCTGTGCCGCACGGAGTATGCACTACGCGGTGCCTGCAATCGAGTTTATGATCCCTGCACTTTTATACCCCTGCCTTCTGTCCCTGTCCGGCATGTGTTGCTGGCGACTGACGTCTTCTGTCACTTTTCGCTTGCCATGGCCTACGCCATCAATTCACATTCCTCACCATCCTCCTTTATTTTCTTTGCCTCCTCGCAAAAAGTCGTACGAATGTGAACCCCGTCTAAACACGGCTGGGCAACGGTTCGCAGGCCGCAGCAAAAGCTAAGAGGGATGGAGGTTGGGGAAAGAGGAGGAAGGAGGAGACAGGGGGAGAGAGAGAGAGAGAAAAAAGAGAGTTGGTCCCTGACTTCGACTCGAAATAAGCCCTAGCACTCGACTGAGCACTGTTTACATAAAACCATCTTACCATACTACCAACACACGCTTGAACACGCCACAACCTGGTCCATCCGCTTCGGGACGGCGGCAAGCGGATTGAATGGGGGGCGGGCGGAGCCTCTAGTCGGTCTAGGCTCTTTTTCTCTGTGCCCCTGTGTGGCTGATCATAGCCCCGGCCAGACTGGCTTGTTGAAGAGGGTGGGAAAAAGCTGGGAAGGAGACGAAAATATAACGAAAACCGACGAGAGCCCCAGAGACGCCAATCCCGAGTTAGGTGTGTCCCGCGCGGTCAATGGTTGACGGACGGCACGGGATGGCACGGTTTACACGGCCTGGTTTATACGGGCTTTACTGAGTAGTTGTGGTCAGTGTGCAATTGGCTGTGGGGACTGGGCAGTGGTGACCTTTTGTTTGCACTTTGACCTCACTTTTTTTCTTTTGTGTTTTCTTCTTTCTCGCGGCACTTGCCTTTCACTTTCAGCTCCTCAGTCTAGGAAGCACCCGGCCGGCAACGACTGCGACGATGGGCTGATATCCGAAGACAAGCAGCAATTTTGTTGAGACAAACAAATTTTCCTTCTCTCTCTTTCCACGAAGTAGCTCTCGATGCTAGACCGGTCGAAGGTCGACGCGTTTTCCCAGGGCTTCTCTCCCCCTTTTCTCATGCTTCCCTTTTCTCACTACTCCTCACGACCACTCACTATTTTGTGACTAGATTCTTGGGCGTGTCTCACTTGCTGGAGAGTCTTTGAGTGTGGACCGCGACGAGGGAGCCTCTGAAGCCTCTTGAGGGCCCTAAGGAATCCCTTGGAAGCCCTAAAAAGCATGGCGAGCGTTGACGATAACTGGGACCCTCATTCCACGTCGAGCGTCAAGCGTCAAAATAGCACGTTTTCTGTCACATTCATCCCTTTGCGTTGTATTTCTACAGGAGCAGAGGGCTGGCATGTAGGAAACCTGCCACAACGAGCACTGCAAAACACTGATAATTTCGCCGGCTCCGTCGGTGCCCTGCCTACGCAATCTTACTGCTTTTGCCTTTTCGTCTTCCCTTGCCTGCCGAGCACAGTTTACACCCCTTACACCAAGCCTCTCGTAACGAGGCTCGAGAGGGCAAGAAAGTAATTATTCAGTAGGTAAGAAAGAGACAAAACACACGGGACGACCTCATAGAACAGAGCAATACAGATTTAGAGGGGCTAACCAACAACCACTTTCGGAAAGCCCCCCAAAATAAATGAGGAGTGGGAAAGGAAGAAAATGAAATGCCAGCAAAAAGGAAGCAAAAGAGGCGAAGTTAGCCGCGAGAGGTACCGAAAAGAAGCAACAAAAAAGTCGACAACCAGCAGCACCCGCAGCATAATAAGAAAAAAAATAATGGCAATAGTTGTACCCAGACAGGAAAGAATGGCCAGTCCAGAAATAGCGAGACAAAATGGGGGCAAATTACTATGGAAAACTGCGCAATAACGACCCATAGTCAACAACAGACCAAAAGTAAATACAAAAGCAACTATGGGTACATGAGAAAAGCAAAGAATGGAGAGAGAGGCCTGATTTGAGACCAGGAGCAAGACACTGCACACGAGGAACGAGAGACATGGCCCCACGCTTGTTCCAAGAGCTCCCTTTTCTTGTCTAACCTGGTTGACGACCACACAGTACATGTACATGTACATGTTCTTTGTTCTTTTATCCGAACCTCAATTTCCTGTTGCGGAAATCCACACCACGAGTACATGTATGCGAGAGGTGGAGAAAGGGGGCCGGGCAAGCCAGGACAGAGCTGGCAGAAGAGGGTCCATGTTAACGACGCACTAACACGCAATCTGACTGTATGGAGCACATCTCTCGTCGTGCATATACTCCATATCATCGGGGCCAATACGCAAACGACGATGGTTCGTGCTGGAGAAAGGGATCACCCAGAAGCACTAACACAGATGAATAGGTGACGAGGCGAGGTGAAGATTGGGCCTGATGCCCCATATGCCATGCTTGGGATGGCTGATGTGCCCTGAGGCCCCATACGGAGTAGATGCCCCGTACGTCGTAGACATCGATATTCTCTGTGGAAAGCGAAACCGATGGGTGTATGATACAAATACATGGGAGAAGCCTAAAATATGCCCTCTTCCGCATCTCGTTTTCCTTCTCCTTCTCCTTCTCCTTCTTCTTTTTTTTCTAGTTGTTCCTATCGTTTATCCATCGGCATACTCTTCTTTAGAGTTCACATTCTTTTATACGGCAACCGGTTTCGACAATATATAGTATTTCTTTTGTTCCATCTTTTGTTTGCTCGTCACTCATTTTCTATTGATCCTCAACAACAACCGCATACACATACACAGCAACAAGGCCATCTCGAAGGCCCTCTTCGATCACGATGAAGACCGCCGGTCTTCTCGTCCTGGCTTTGGCCTGGGCCTCGGACATCGCCGTCGCCTCGCCCTGCAAGCCCAAGCCGCCGCCCTCATCCACATCATCGCCCATTGCCGAGTCGCTGTCGCCGAGCTCGTCGTCCGCTCTTTCCGCCCCAGTCTCTTCTACACCCTCCAGCTCATCTATTGCTCCTTCCTCGTCGCCATCCGTGTCTGGTGCAGACGGTGCAGATGCTGGCGGCACTTCCTTTTCCTCCGGATCGTCGACCTTCTCTATCGCTCCTTCCTCGTCTTCCTCCGTTTCTGGCGCTGATGGAGCCGGTGCCGGTGGAACCTCCCTGTCATTGGGTTGTCTTTCCCGTCTGGATTGTCTTTCTCGTTGGATCGTCTACCGTCTCCATCGCTCCTTCCTCGTCTTCCTCCGTTTCTGGCGCTGATGGAGCCGGCGCCGGTGGCACCTCCCTGTCATCAGGATCGTCTTTCTCGTCGGGATCGTTGACCGTCTCCACTGCTCCTTCCTCGTCTTCCTCCGTTTCTGCAATGATGGCGCCGGTGCTGGCGGTACTTCCTTTTCCTCCGGATCGTCGACCTCCTCCACCGCTCCTTCCTCGTCTTCCTCCGTTTCTGGCAATGATGGAGCCGGCGCCGGAGGCACCTCCCTGCCATCGGAATCGTCTTTCTCGTCGGGATCGTTTACCGTCTCTATTGCTCCTTCCTCGTCGTCATCCGTTTTTAGTAATAATAGCGTAGGTGCTGGCGGCACTTCCCTTTCCTCCGGATCGTCTACCGTCTCTACCGCTCCTTCCTCGTCGTCCTCCGTTTCTGGAAATTATAGCGCCGGTGCCGGTGGCACCTCCCTGCCATCGAAATCGTCTTTGACGTCTTTGTCGTCTGGATCGTCTGCCTCGATCGTCGCTCCTTCCTCGTCTGTGTCCGGCGATGATGGCGCTGGTGCGGGTGCTACTTCCCTGTCATCTGGCTTGTCCGTCTCGGCCTCATCGACGCCTTCGTCCTTCGTTTCGCCAAGCGGATCGGCTTCGCCTATCCCGTCGTCGTCGGTGTTCTCGCCTGCGTCGTCTTCTTTCTCGACGGTCTTCGTGTCGCCCTCCAGCTCCAGATCGGCGTCGTCTCGCTTTAGTCCGCCATACGCCAACCACTCGTCATCGGCCGTCTCTTCTTCAGTTCACTCATCTGTGATCCCTCCGTCCATCTCAGCGTCTCTGTCGTCTTCTTTGTCGGCATCCTCCGCAGCATCGTCTGCTGTATCGTCCGTTCCGTCTTCCGCCACGTCGTCTGTCTCTGCGTGACGATGGCGCTGGGGCTGGCGCCACGTCACTGTCGTCGGGCTCGTCTGCATCATCGGCCTCGCAGTCGTCTGTGGCCTCTATTAGCTCGACAGTGTCTGGCTCATCGTCGTCGGTAGCATCGAGCTCTGCCCCTGCTTCGTCGGCGGCTTCATCAGGCTCGTCGGCATCCAGCGGCTCTTCTTCCGCGTCGGCGGTGTCCTCAGGCCCGTCGTCTACTTCTAGCGTCTCGGGCTCCTCTGCCTCATCCGCTTCATCAGCCTCGTCAGCATCGTCCGCATCATCGGTTGCCAGAGCCCTCTCGAGCTCCGCATCGTCCTCGGTCTCTGCTTCTGCCTCTGCCTCTGCCTCTGCAGCCTCTTCATCGTCTGCATCGAGTGCATCCTCTGCATCGTCGCTGTCATCTGGCTCCTCAGCGTCATCAGCATCGTCAGTGTCGCGGCCTCTTCCTCTTCGGCGGCCTCGAGCTCAGCGTCATTCTCTTCTGGCTCTTCGTCTGTGCCTGGCAGCAGTGCCAGCAGCGGCTCGTCTGTGCCTGGCAGCAGTGCCAGCAGCGGTTCTTCTTCCGCCGCGTCGAGCTCGTCGGTTGCCTCTAGCTCGGTCTCCGTGTCGTCGAGCTCCGCATCGTCTGTGGCATCGAGCTCATCTGCTTCCTCGGCCTCATCTGCCTCTTCGGCCTCGTCTGCTTCTTCGGCCTCGTCTGCTTCATCAGCTTCGTCTGTCTCCTCGTCGGTATCGGCTTCGGCTTCAGCGGGCGCTGGTGCCACCGCGTCTTCCGTGTCGAGCTCTTCTATCGGCAGCTCCTCGTCGGCATCCTCTGCTTCATCGGCGTCTAGCTCCGTCGCTTCGAGCTCCTCGGTGTCCGCGTCTGCTGGATCTTCTTCGGCGTCGTCGGCATCCAGCGCCTCGTCTGTATCGTCTGCTTCATCGGCCTCTTCGGCATCTAGTTCCTCCATCGTGAGCTCCGCCTCCTCTTCGTCAGCATCGGCGAGCTCGTCTTCGGCTGGTGCTTCTTCATCGAGCGCTTCGGTGTCGTCCGGCTCGTCAAGCTCAATTGCTTCGTCCTCGGCCTCCGCCTCGTCCTCTGCATCGACATCGGTATCGGGCTCCTCTGCATCCAGTGCCAGCTCCGCATCGTCGAGCAGTGTGGTTTCTTCGTCGGCGTCTTCGGCTTCCTCGGCATCGTCAGCAAGCTCGGCCAGTTCTGCTTCTTCGGCCGGCTCCTCGGCCAGCTCCGGCTCGTCGTCTTCCGTGGCCTCTAGATCCGCGTCGTCTGCCTCCAGCTCTGCCAGTGCCAGCTCCGGTAGCTCTTCAGCTAGCTCAGCATCGAGCTCGAGCGTATCATCGTCGGCCTCGGTGTCTGCTTCTGCTTCTGCTTCGGCTGGCTCTAGCTCTGCCAGCTCGTCTGCCAGTTCGTCTGCCAGTTCGTCTGCCAGCTCGTCTGCCAGCTCGTCTGCCAGTTCGTCTGCCAGCTCGTCTGCCAGCTCGTCTGCCAGCTCGTCTGCCAGCTCGTCTGCCAGCTCGTCTGCCAGCTCGTCTGTCAACCCTTCGTCTACAGCTAGCTCGTCTGCCAGCTCGTCTGCCAGCTCGTCTGCCAGCTCGTCTGCAGCCAGCTCGCAGTCCAGCAGTGCCTCATCGGCCTCGTCTGTCTCATCTGGCTCTTCTTCCGCGGTGTCTAGCTCCAGCGTATCGTCTAGTGTGATTGCGAGCCCGAGTGCTTCGGTGTCATCGTCCTCTGCATCATCGTCCGGGTCGAGCTCGGCTAGTGCATCGATTGCATCGTCGTCACAGTCTTCTGCTTCGTCATCTGCTTCGTTGTCGGTCGCATCTAGCTCGTCGGCCAGCAGCGCCTCTACTGCCTCATCTGCTTCTTCCCTTTCGTCAATTAGCTCGACTTCAGCCTCGTCTTCATCGGTGGCGTCCAGCTCATCTTCAGCTAGCGTTTCGGCCTCTTCTTCCTCGGCCTCGTCTGCCTCGTCTGTCTCATCGGCGTCGTCTAGCTCGACAGTCGGTAGCTCCTCTGCTTCTCTGAGCTCGTCTTTCGTGTCGGCCTTGTCGTCTGCTTCGGGCAGTTCTTCGTCGTCTGCTTCTTCCGTGGTGTCTTCTAGTGCAGCCAGCAGCGGCTCGTCGAGCAGTGGTCCTTCTAGCAGTGCTTCCTCAGCAAGCTCGGCCTCAATCTAGCAGCACCGCATCGGTCAGTGCCTCGAGCAGTGCTTCTTCGAGCATCGCGTCATCTTCCGCAACGAGTTCGTCGCAGTCGTCTCTCTTGGCGTCCTCTTCCTCGGTCGGTAGTTCGAGTGCTTCCAGCGCTTCAAGTGCTTCCAGAGTCTCCAGCTCTGCTTCAGCCTCTTCCTCCTCTGCAGCCAGCTCCTCCTCTGCCAGCGGCTCTTCGTCTGCTTCATCGAGCCAGTCGGTCTCTTCTTCTGCCTCTTCTTCATCGGCAGCTTCGTCATCGAGCTCCATTGGATCTAGTTCTTCATCGGCCAGCGCCTCCTCGTCTGTGCCGACATCTTCTGTTGTCGCCAGCTCATCTTCCGCGAGCAGCTCCTCATCAATTGGTAGCTCGTCCTCTGCCAGCAGCTCGGCCTCTAGCTTGGCCAGCTCTTCTGCATCGTCATCTGCCTCTTCCGTCTCGTCATCTTCGGCGTCAGGCAGCTCGTCGGTGGCTAGCAGTACCGCTTCCAGCAGCTCAGCTTCCAGCGTATCGGCATCTAGCTCGTCTATTATCAGCAGCTCTTCCTCAGCATCCGCATCTTCGAGCTCGGCTGCCTCCAGATCTTCCGCATCTAGCTCGTCAATCGTCAGTAGCTCCTCTTCTTCGTCTGCTTCGAGCAGTGCATCGGCTTCGAGCAGCGCATCTATTGCTAGCAGTTCCTCCGCTTCTTCATCAAGCTCCATCGCCTCCAGCTCGACAGCTAGTGTGTCGTCCTCGGCCTCGAGCTCGTCTGCCTCGAGCGCATCCTCTGCTAGCTCTTCATCTTCTGTCGTGAAGTCGTCATCGGCCTCGTCGTCCTTTGCCAGCAGCAGTGCCTCGTCTGCCTCGTCGACGTCAGCTTCCTCTGTGGCCTCAAGCAGCTCGGCAACAAGTGTTTGGTGTCGACGTCAAGCTCTGCCTCGCTGTCAAGCTCTTCTGTGGTTGCTTCTTCTGTGTCTGCCTCGTCAGCTTCTTCAGCAAGCAGGGCCTCGTCCGCTTCCTCGGCGTCGAGTGCCTCGCAGTCCGTCTCGAGCGCCTCGCGCGCTTCTTCTGCCTCATCGACATCGGTGGCGTCCGTTTCGTCTGCTTCTTCCGCTTCTTCAGCGTCGGTATTGTCCTCGGTCTCGTCGTCGTCTATCTCGGCTTCTTCAGCTTCTGCTTCGTCGGCTTCTTCCGCCTCTGTCGTCTCCTCGGAGTCGAAGTCGTCAGTCTCGGCATCCAGCGCCTCCAGTGCCAGCGCTTCCAGCGAGTCGTCGGCCTCCAGTGCATCCAGCGCATCGGCTGCTTCTGCTTCTTCCGCATCCTCCGCGTCGCTTGCATCTCGGTCGTTGTCGGCCAGCGCGTCTGCTTCCTCGTCGGCTGCGCCCAGGAGCTCGGCATCTCTCCCAGCTTCGTCCACGGCCAGCATCTCGTCGGCTTCGGCTTCTTCTGCCTCCTCGGCGTCGGCCTCTTCCGCGTCTGCTTCCTCTGCGTCTGCTTCCTCTGCGTCTGCTTCCTCTGCGTCTGCTTCCTCCGCGTCTGCCTCGTCTGTTTCCGCATCCTCTGTTTCTGCTGCATCGCAGTCTACAGTGTCTGCCTCCTCTGCCTCGGCGTCGTCGGCCTCGGTTGTCTCCAGATCGTCAGTGTCTGCCTCCTCCGTCTCGGCGTCGTCGGCCTCGGTTGTCTCCAGATCGTCAGTCAGTGCATCATCTGTGTCGGCTTCGTCAGCCAGCTCTGCTTCTGCCTCTTCTTCGGCCTCAGCTTCTTCTGTCTCCGCCACCTCTGTGAGCGCCTCTTCTACCTCCGCCGCCTCCCAGTCGTCGGTCTCCACCTCGTCGTCCAGCCCCAGTGTCAGCCCCACGCAGCAACCTGCCCGTCGTCACTACGTCGACCGTCGCAAGCCCATTGGCGTGATGTAAGATTTGTGTCATGTTTGACTCGGTAGTTCTTATTGTGTCTGTTTCCTTTCTCTTCTATTTATATTCTGTATTTGTTTTTATATGTTGGATGTAATCTCGGGACTTTATTCTTCTTTTTTTCTTCCTCGAGAGATGGGATATCTTTGGGTGGCCCGGCCATGACTTGACTGCTAGGTGCTTCTACTACTTGTCTTTCTTCTTTTTTGTCTTTTTTTATCACTTTCTGTCAATCTGGAAATATACCTCGAATATATATTTTCTTTTGTATCTATAAACCAAGTGCTCGTCATCATACTTTTTCTTTATTTTTGAGTCCAAATGTCCTGCGTACTACTTCAATTGCATCGTTGGCGGTGGTGTACCTTGCCTGGGGACCTCGTCGACATGGTTGTGGACAACGCGACGTGCGCCGAGCGCGAGCAGTGCTGCCTGCGCATGCGGCCAATCGTCTCCCCAAGGCCCGGTTCAGGGCTGTGTTGACGTCCACGCTCACCTCATTGACGCACTCGTAGGCCTCGACAGTGCTTAAAGTGTGACTTCAGTCATCAAAACCGACCACTGTGGTACGTATGCAACACGTGATGCCGTCAGCAGTCAGCAGCTTGGACAGAGCCGACACAAGACAGAGCCAAAATTAACAAGCGGATACGAGAAGAGGAGGCATGGCTATTGTGAGATACGCACCAGGATAGTGTGGGCCTAGGACGTGGAGCTCGTCCAAAGGCAGGCAACGTGTGGTAAGAGATTCCTTGGACAGTATCGGTAGGGAGGAAGCGAAAAGGGTCAATGGAGAAGGCCGGCGCTGCTACGACACGGTTGAGAAGATTGATGTCGAGCTTTTGCACACTGCATTTCGTGCATATATCGGTGGATCACGATCTACGGAGAAGCACAACTAGACGTGTGCCTTTAGGAACCATCGGCTGGCCGGATGTCGTCATCCCTTCTCATAGCCTGCGTAGATGCAGTGGCATGACAAGAGCCGATCTGAGAAAATTTAGATTTGCGTAGTTGTGATGGAACAGATGGAAGCAGAGGATGCAGATAAAGGCGCTCGGCTCCCCGCGTTGCGGAGAATAGTCTCCTCGGATCGGTTTATCCAAAGTACGAAAGTGGTGCGCAAGAGCGAGAGCGAGTGCCGTTTCAATCTGGATTTATTTTCTACCCCGTACAATAATACATAATGTGCGAAGAATATATCGGATGTGAGTGAGCAGTACTATGCATCCGTGGGAGGCGTATTTAGCCGGAAAACACCACGCTTACACGAGACAAGGACAGGAATGGATATTTTCTACGTAAGACGGCCAACCAAGAAGCAAAGACAAATTCAAGAGAAGAAGATGAGGAAAGGCAAGGCGAAAGGAGGAGAAGATGGCGAGAAACACGGGGAAACTATATAAAGTGCCGAGTGGCGCTGCTTGGCGCATTGTCTTGTCCATCTTGTACTCTTGTCGTTTCTTGTCCCTCTCGCCTCCCCAGTGCACCATAGTTTATCGAAAAACTGTCACCACATCGTCCAACATGATCGCTCTCACATACCTGGCTCTCGCCACTACGGCCATCTCGGCTGTTTTTGCCGCACCGGCCCCCAACGCCGGAGCCGACGCGCCCGACTTTGTCATTGGCCCTGCCGAGTCGGCGCTTGAGGCCCGCCAGGACTACAACCAAAACTACAAGACCGGCGGCAACGTCAACTTTAGCCCCGGCAGCAACGGCTACTCGGTGACCTTTTCTGGCGCCGGTGATTTCGTCGTCGGCAAGGGATGGAAGACGGGCTCCACTCGGTAGGTTTTTGGGGTCTTCGCTCTGCTTGTTTTATTACCGTTGCTCGTTTTTTTCTTTCTTCCTTTGGCATATCGCTTACTCTTTTGTTCTAGAAACATCACGTTTGACGGCTCCACCACCCGTTCCGGCGGTACTGTCCTCGTCTCCGTCTACGGCTGGTCGCGCAGCCCGCTCGTCGAGTACTACATTACCGAGTACGCATCCGACGGCAAGGGCTCTGCCCAGGGCACCAAGGTCGGCACGGTCGAGAGCGACGGCTCCGTGTACGACATTTGGAAGCACACGCAGGTCAACCAGCCGTCGATTGCCGGCACGACGACGTTTACGCAGTACATTTCCCAGCGCCGCGACGCGCGCCCCGGCAGCGGCACCATTACGACCAAGACGCACTTTGATGCGTGGGCGGCGCTGGGCCTGAAGCTGGGCACAATGGACTACCAGGTGCTGGCGACGGAGGGCTGGGGCAATGCGGGCGGAAACAGCAAGTACACGCTGAGCACGTAGTCCATGAGCAGAAGCGAAGCAAAGGCAGTAAAGGAAGCGAGGAGGCCTGGTCGGCGGTGAGACCAGCAGCGATGACCTCGTTGGAGACATCGTTGTCGGTGATGCCGGGTCAATTGACTGACGTCGGGAGTTATAAATGCAGCCCCAAGGAGCCCACTCTTTCTATGTTCGTCCATGACAACTCGAGCTGCTGACAAAATTCGGGAATAAAGCGAGGCAAACATCTAGTCAGAAACGCGTGTTAGTGAATGGCGAAGCTGTCAATCGAGGGCCATCAAATCCGAGCTGGACACTGCTAGCCTTGGCGGGCCTTGTTCCTCTCTCTCTTGCTGGGCCATGCTCTGCGAGTTTCGAAAGGAAAAGTTGGTTCAAAAAATGATGTATATTTCCATTGTATCCAAAAGAAGATCAAACGACTCGTCAACGTCAGACGCACATTCAGACTATTTCGTTCTGAGCCCGCCTTCACTTTGGCACGACCTTGGGCACGGCAAACTTAAAGACGTTCTTGGGGTCGTACTTGGCCTTGAGTTGCACCAAACGATCGTATTGGCTGCCGTAGATCTTGCGGTAGTCCGAGTCGTCGTCGCTGCCCAGCGACACGTACGAGCTTTCGAGAATGTTGTCCGGGTCGGCGGCACGCAGGTCGCGGATGCAGGCCTGGGCCCATTCAGCGGCGGCTGCTTCGCTGGTCGGGTCCTTGGTCAGGGCAATCATCTCCAGCATGGCGTGGTCCTCGCGGGCGCCAAAGACGGACGCCTCGTTGGCAGGCGGTGCACGCAGGGCGTGAATCGATATGCCGCACTCCGGCGTCGGCAGCAAGGCGTTGTACTTGGCCAACACAGCCGCCACGGCGGGCGTGTACTTTTTGAAGCTGAGCGGGAACACACGGCCGTAGACGCCGTACGTCAGCATCTGCTCATTCTGCTCGGCAAAGGCGTAGACGGACGTCGGTGCGACTTGCTTGAGGATGGCCGGCTTGCCCAGAGAGGCAGCGACCTTGTCAATCCATTGGTTGGCGGTCTCGTGGTCCTCGCCAGCCCATGCCAACCCGAGAGCGAAGACTGGACCTGCGCCGGGGAAGAGAATGCCAAAGGGCTGGACATAGAGCTCCGCCGGGAGCGCGCCTGACTCGCGCCAGCTCTGGTAGGCAGCCGAGAAGGCTGTCCAGGCACCCGCACGATCGCTGGGATCGGACACGACCAGACCGGCCACAATCTCTTTGAGAGGATAGGCCTTGACGGTGGACTCAACAACCACGCCAAAAATGCCACCACCGCCACGCAAGCCCGCCAGCAACTCATCGTCGCCCGTGAGCTCGATCAACTCGCCAGCCGGGTTGACCAGCTTGGCGCTCACGATCTGGTCGACGCCAGGGCCGTATCTGGGTGACAAGGGGCCATACCCGCCGAGAGTGGCCCAGCCAGCGTAGCCGACGCTGCCGATGGAGCCGACGGGCGTAACGAGGCCAAACTTGCCGAGCTCCGCCGAGACATGGCGGTGCAGAGCACCACCGCCAATCTTGACTGTCTTTGCGGCCTCGTCGACGACCACAGAATGCAAGTCGCGGAGATCAATGGTCAAAGCTCCGTGGACCTGCGAGCGGCCCGCGGTGTCGTGGCCGCCGGCACGGACGACAAAGTCGACGTCGTTCTCGACAGCAAACTTGATGAGAGCCTGAACGTCGGCGGCGGACTGGGGCTGGGCAATGGCAAAAGGCTGGATGTCGGGCTTCAAGATGAAGCAGGCTTTGGTAGACGCAAAGTCGGGCGAGTCAGGGGTGTAGAATTTGATGGAAGGGTGTTGTTGGAGGTAGTCACGGAGCGAGGCTGCGGTGGAAGGAGTGCCTGGCGCCATTGTGGGGATTGTCTTTTGTATGTTATTATGAGTGGTGGCGCGGAAGGTGCGACTGGGTTTAAGAGTAAACTTCGTGATCCTGACTACAAACGGGAAAGAGCTGTCGTGCCAACGAACGAACGAACGGAAGGGGAAGGCGCTGCCCATAGCTAGATATATACTTGGTGAGTCGCACCTTCCCGACAAAGATGAGAGCAGCACGCGGAATCAGCACGCGCAATAGCTGTCATGCAACGGCTGTCTTTCCGCTCTTTTTGGCAATATATCGACATCGTACGGCGTGTGAGATGACCTTTTCTTCTTCTCGCCAACCCAAGTTGGCCACCACAACGGATCAAACAGGGCATTCGAGGACAATGGCTCAGTGGACGAGAGTGCCGTCAGCACTACTATGTCAGCCCAATCTTACGCGCTGTGATTCCAAAGCCACGATCTCCACGACCTGATCCTCCTCGCTCCGAGTTGCTCTCAAGCCGAACTTGTCCGCTGAGACAGCTACTAATGCTGTGAACATAAGCCCAGCGCTGTACAGGCGAAAACAGTGCTTACCCGGAATGACTTTGCCTGATTACAGAATGTACTATGTGCAGGATCACAACCCCAAGTTCAATACTTACCAATAAAAACGTCCGGCCCAACAGTCTGACAGTCACGATCCTGTGGACAGTCTCCATGAGTCTCACAGTGCTCACGCTCCTTGCTTACACAAGATTACCACAACGATGTGCTTGCTGACTGCACACCGCCTTCCCACAATGCTTCCAACGAGCTTCTCGAGACTGTAAGCGTAGACTGCGCTCAGCTTCTGATAAAAGCGCATGCCCACGCCAACCGAGCAGACCCGAGTCGGAATGGCTGCGTATGAGTTTGATACTGCCTCTCCCTATGGTTGAGTGCTGTCTTGCCTCTCCAATCTCAATCGGTACACCTATGTCTTCATAATGTTTGTGCCAGTAAACGACTTTCAAGGCTTGCTCGAAATGGCTCGGTGAGTAACGTTCGCCCCAACAAAACAACGCCCTTGATTCCATCTGCTCTCTCTTTTTGTTCCTCGTTTGCGTTTTACCCCGCCACTGTTTGTACCGCACCGCTTGCCACGGCCTCACTCTCCAGTCTGTCTACCCTCCAAGCAGCATGGTGATCCGGGCGAGTAAGAACAAGACGGCCATGGCCGCATGTGTCTCACTGATGAGCCGGACAAGTCGGTGCGGGATGTTGCCAGCAGAAGCGGCTTCAACCAAAACTTCCTGTCCTGTGCACTCTTCCTCGCTTTCTGCAAACACGAGCAATGTCCACCACTTTCCACCATTTACCATTTTTTGAAACAGATCGCAGATGGGCGTTTCGCCGCCATGAAGAGAGACGTGCGGCGCGCAGGCGCCAGGCCAAGTGCTTGGTGTGTAAGGACGAGGCTCCCAGCCAGGCTTTCTGGTGGTGTATATCTCATCCGACAGATTGATACCAGAGACATACTGGTAGTCCATCCCAATATCCAAATCCTTGTTCTCGCCATAGTGGGCGTCGTAGTGCACGCAAAAGGAAGAAACCGCTAAGACCGTGGCTTTCACAGATCATGTTTGCTTTCCTACTTGTTGAACCTGCACCTGTTCTGTTCATCCTCAATGTCTGCTGTCTTGCACTCGAGTGGGCTGCTGCGACTCGCGACAGTATCAAAGTGGCCCATCTTCGGAACCTATTGTGCTACGCTCCGTCCTCTCACAGTCCTTCAAGGCCGTCTTTCCACACGAAGACCCGCGGCTCGGCGTCCCTTGTTGCATTAATCATCTAGGGGGGAAAGTTGGGGAAGGAATTTGCGTTCCATCGGAAGCTCTGTGTACAGTCAAGCTTTCATGATGGTAGATGAATAGTGAAGGCATTTAGAATCAAATTGGGTACACAATATCATGGCCTTACAAACGCTACGGCAACGTAAATACTGCCCGACAGCTGGGGTTTTCCACCGCGTGCCATATGCTATCGGGTCGTGACGACGTCGGTGGACAGCAAAGATCCCGAGTCCGGGCTCGGTGAGTCGGACAGGTCGTAAACGAAACAGCGCACGAGATGAAAGATGAAGGATGAAAACCGCAGGGATAACACGTCGTCGTCGACCAATCAAGCCGTGTTTTTTGGGTCACGTAGCTCTTTCGCAGAAGGTGAATGGTGGAAGCTGACTCGGCCGAATGACCGGGGGAGGCAGGGGGGAAAACAGGCGAGAGAGAAACCTCTAGAAGTTTAGATTGTGATTGAAAAAAAAAAGCGAGTGAAATCAAATGCGAGTGAAAAGCAATACAAATTCGACTGCCTCTTCTGAAAAACAATAACATGGGGAAGGTACAGTCTCCACGCCTTTCTTTGGACACTCTCACGGGCAGCGTGTAGATACCTTATTCCACCCATTCTCGGCCGCGCCCCCCGCAAGCTAAACGGCTGGGCCAAGTGGACCAACGTCGGGCTTCAAAGTCGGGCTTCAAACAACAAGGCGAAGACAAAATAAACCTCTACCGCACCACACTCGCCTTACTGTTGACACACAACGGTAGATACGGGCAAAAAGAGGGGAAAGAAAGAAGTCACACGCTCTGAGCAAGGATTTGACAACGGTACCACACGTAACAGAACCAAAGAACGGACATTCTTTCAGACCGACAACCCGAGAGTTGTCGACATCCAGTGGAGCTCACCCCAGCTGGTGAGAAAGAAAACGGGACGAGGTTGAGTTTAGGTCCCACGTCGGACATGCGGGAACTTGTAATGTATCTCAACTTTTTATAAAATGGACATGTCTTCGATGCCTCTCAGGTGTCTGCGATACTCAAATCGCTCCGGCTTCTTCTCACTTACACAACGCAACGTATTATTTCCACCACAGCAACAACTTTTTTGCAACACTCAACTCCCGGTCAAACAATCGCCTACGACTTTGCTATGGGCCTCCCCGATTTCGACGCTCCGCTGGCGGCCGGCCAGTCCACAATGTCCCCCACTTCGCTCGCCCACGTCGTCTTGCGAACCGCCAATCTGCCTCGTCTCCAGGACTTTTACATCAAGTTTTTGGGCGGCAAAGTCGTGTTTTCGGGCGGACCCTTGTCGTTCATTACCTACGACGATGAGCACCACCGCATTGCCTTGGTCGCCATCCCGGGCACCGCCGCCAAGAACCCCCAGACGTGCGGCCTGGAGCACATTGCGTTTGCGTTTGCTTCGTTGGCCGACCTGCTTCTCGCCTACCGCCAGCGCAAACAGCAAGGCATCCTGCCCTGCTGGAGCGTCAATCATGGACCGACCACCTCCATCTACTACCGCGACCCGGACGGCAACATGCTCGAGACGCAGACGGACAACTTTGGCAGCGCGGACGAGGCGACCGCCTTCATGATGGGGCCCCAATTTGGCGAGAACCCAATCGGGACGGACTGTGACCCGGAGGCGCTGATTGCTGCGTTGCGCGCAGGCAAAACGGAGGCCGAGCTCAAAGTCAGAGAGGAGATTGGGCCGCGGGGAGTGCCAGGCATCGATGCAGTGTGAACACAGCAACAGCGAGGCGAAGCCGAGGAGACGATGTGAGGGGGGACCGACCAACAACGTCACAAACTGGCTCTTGGGAGCTCTTGTGGAGCCCAGACTTACATGCCATTGGCTCCACTCTCGCTACTGGTCGCTGTTAGCCGTTGGTGTTCGCGACTGTTAGTGGCAGTTGGCACGCTGGCACGCTAATGGTGGTTAAACCTGGGGTATCTCGGGGTACCTTTGCGGCGGGTTGTCAGTTTGGTGCAGCCAAATGTCACCTTATCCATTACAGTGCGCATGATCAGGAAGGTTATCATCGAACATACACCAATATCACGAGCATCCATAGTTCTTTTAGTGCTTCAGTCTCTGCACCATGTGGCTGTGCATTACCCTCGGTGTCGAGGAAGTCTTGGATGGTCCATCCAGAGCCAGGCCCTTTCCATCCTGTCCGTCTTCTCCAAGCTGTTCGTTTTGTACCTCGTCGACTTGTCGAGTTAAGAACGTCTTGGAAACTCTTCGTCTTGCAGTGGCCGTAGTGTGTCGAGTGTTTTTCGTGGTGAAGATGTGAGGCCGAGAGGAACGCTGGAATTCGCGGCGCCGTTGTGCGGCAGCTGTCCATGTTGGCTACGCGATCCAATTCCGTCCACATCGTCTGGGTAAAAACAGAGACGCAGACTCTCCTTGGATGTCATCAATGCCGTCGCTCTCCGGCGTATGTGCAGTGACTCGCTCGCAGCCGGCCGCCTTGGCATGTTGGCCGTGTGCGGTCGCACCTGATCTTGCGTATCCGACATGCTTGGCAGGCCATTGTGATTTTCGTACTGCCGGTTGACGCAAAGATGTTTGCGTGGTATTTTGGGAGAAATTGATACAATGGCCATACTAGTTGCTGAGAGAGCAGGAGCAAAGTAGCCAGAGTACCGATACGAGACAACTGTTATTGGGTTGCACTTTCCAAAAGTAGCCAGGACGATGGTACCGATATGGTCATTTGTTGGTGTGATTTAAGTGAGAAGCAGCTGTGCTCCTCCTTTTTTGTTCTGTGAGAATTGATATTGTCTGCCCGAGATATCGTGTTCGGTCTTCTGAGTAAGAGAGAACTGCACTAGTTGGTTTCAGGGTACATCGACTGGGAGATTACGAATAAACTCTTATGCCTGCCAATTCTTAAGTTTGCATCTGTGCTAGAAACAGTCGTAAACATAAAACGCCTCTTGACAGTATTCGTCATCGTGTTTACGGCAGACGAAACCTAGGGTATCAATCTGCACTTTGCTGACTGGCACACCGGTTTCATTGCATCTACAGACCACAGCGACGGAAACTTCATTTTCGCGGGGTTTCAAAAGTGTTCGTTGTACGCCATACTATGTACGCATCGGAGCTGTCGTGCCACCAAAGTCTCCGATCAAAGCTGTGTCCATGTCCACGTTTGCGCAGGACCGAATCCCCCCCGCAGCTCGGAAGGATAGAAAAGACAATCCTCGGGGTCCCGCAGGGGCACAATAAGCACGAGCACAGAAGCACCCCCGGCTCATTCCTGGCAGACACGTGTAGCAGGGATTGGGGCTGGGATGGGGATTGGAATTGCCCGTTGGCAGTTTGATGGTTTCTGGTTGGCAGTCTGGTGGTACAACATTGCGGGTGGCACAGCAGGTGACTTACAGCGGATAATCGACAGACAAAGAACAGACAACAGCAGACATGAACAGAAGGTAAGTCTAGAGTGCAAAAAAGTGAACTGAACCATGAGGAGAAAACAGCCAAGTTAAAATGGTGTTGGAGCTCCATCTAGTAAAAAGTAATGCCCGCCAAGCACAGCATGATGTTTGCGTCGTGTGACAAAGATGGCCAGGCCTGTGAGGAGAAGAAGAAAATGCTATAGGAAAAATCGGTAATAATAACGTAGAATAGCAAAACCCCACACATATGAAAGACACGAAATACCAGGATTAAATCAGATGCAGGAGAAACCAGAAAACAGAAAGCAGAAAGCAGAAAACAGAAAACAGAAAGCAGAAAAATGGCAGTTGCCAAGCCAGAAGCCTTGCAGTGTTCCAGCTGCGCCCAGAGCTACCTCTTCTTGTTGAAGATCAAAGGTTGTCCGGACGCCCGGTGTACGATACGGCAGGCGCAGCGCCTCAAAAGTAAGGTCGTCATTGCAGCCGGTATTTGCCGTCTTCGAAATATGCCGTATGTGAAACTGGCCGTATTAATGTAGGTTGAAATTGCTCGTCGTTACACGTCGAAAAATGAAGTTGCTTTTGTAGAGTCTATTGATTTGTTTTGGCGCCCGGACCCCCGGAGTATTGGTGTCGTCTATGGGAGAGAAAAAATACACTCGGCGGAGCGCGGGTGAAGTGTAATGATTTTGCATTGTTTTTGTAGTCTTTGAAGTTTCTCGGAGAGATTCGCGAAAACGAGACTGAACGGTTCGGGACGGAGAGAAGAAAGTCGAGAGTTTGTGAGTTCGATACTTTGGTAATGCCGAAGAATGTCGGCAAGATGAGATAGAGCGAGCTTCTGCCGTTACTCGGCCTCCTCGAGAAGGGTAATCACAGGCACGTCGCCGAGCTTCTCACGGCCCTTGAGGAAGGAGATCTCAAGAATGAACAGGTAGCCGACGAGGTCGCCACCGAGCTTCCGGACAAGTTCGCCAGCAGCAGCAGCCGATCCGCCTGGTAAAGTTGGGTGTTAGTGGAGTTCACAGAGAGAAAAGGCCCGCAAAAAGCATGTGATTGATGCTCGGGTGAAGAAGCGCCCCCCCTCCCCCCCAAATAGAAGGAAAAGCATAAAAAAGCACATCAAAGCGCTGCACAATTGAACATACCCGTTGCAATAATGTCGTCGACAATCAGGACCTTCTGGCCCGGCTTGATGGCATCCTCCTGGATCTGGAAGTAGTCCGCGCCGTACTCCTTCTCGTAGCTGGCCGTCACGCACGGGCCCGGCAGCTTGCCCTGCTTGCGCACCGGCGCAAAACCCGCGCCGAGACGCAGGGCCAGGCCGGGGCCGAACAGGAAGCCGCGGGCGTCAAGGCCGACGACAACATCCACCCGGGGAGTGTTGGGGGTGGCAGCCGGGGCCAAAAAGTGCAGGGCCTGGAGCTCAAGCGCACGGAGCAGGCTGGCGTGGGCGGCCGGGTCGCGGAAGATCGGCATAATGTCAATGAAGACGATGCCCTTGATCGGGAAGTCGACGAAGCGCCGGAGAGCATCGTAAAGGCCTATCTTTGTACTGGCGAGTTCGGCGGCGGTGGCGGCGGTGGTGGTGGACTGTCCTCCCGAGGCATCTTGGGCAACGGAAGAAGCGGTGGTGGCAGTGGGTCTAGAGGCGTCTGGACTTGTTTCCTGACTCTGGACAGACTGAGGGACCTGCGAGGTCATGATGGGAAAGAAAAGGGAGAGAAGAAAGGGGAAAGAAAGGACAAGCGGCGAGAAAGAGGGAAGACGGGAATGAAAAGGGACAGGGGATTGGATTCGAAAGGGCGGTATCAGGAAGGAGGAGGGGTGAATGTCAAGAGAGCAAAGATGAGGAAGAGTGTGTGAGAGGATGAACACGAGAAATGCAGTACGCGGAGGGGTGCAGGGAAGACAGGAGAGAGAGGGGGATTAGAGAGAGAGGGAGAGAGAGAAATCACTCCTCTGTAGGTGTCAGTGGTGGCACAGGCGGTGACTGACGAGGTTGCAGTCTGTGTGAGGAACGCGCGCGGATGGGGAGGAACGAGAGAAAAAAAATGTTGGTGGGAGCGAAGCTAGGCTGTAATGGAGGGGTGTGTCGTAAGGAGGGGAGCGTGTAAGAAAAAAAACGTAAAGGCTAAGGAAGAAAAAAATGCGGCTAAGGATGAGAAAAAAAAACAGATAAAAGATAAAAAAAGAAATAAAATAATAAAGGACGGGATAAGAGACCCAGAGAAAAGAGCTGCTAAAACGGAACCTAAGAAAAAATGGCCTTAAAATTTTAGACATGGCGGGCAGCAAACAGCCTAGCGACTGGGTGGTAAACGGGCTGGAAACAATGCGATTCTGGATTGATTCGGGCCATGGCACATTCGATGTTTGTGAGTGTGTCGTGGGTAGAGAACAGCGCGAGGCGATTTTACTGTACGGAGTACACGGACATCAGGCATCTGTGGTGGAAGAGGCTCGAGCGTGATGTCTTGACGAGGGAGAATCGACTTGCCTTGCGGCTGGATGCGATGGCAGTTGGACAAGCCGAAAGAGAGGGGCCGTGGAGAAGGCGCCGAGAGAGCAAGGATGGATAAGGATCTCGAAACAAGGCCTCACGGAGGCTGAATGCCAACGCCCAATGGGACCATCGGGTACAGTGACCTGTGGATAAAGAGCTGTCGTTGCCGTGGGAGAAGGATGGATGGCATGGATAACGCAGCCTGGCCGGCGAGCACCATAGCCACTCGACGAAGAAAAGCAGCCAGTCGTAGCGGCCGAGAAAAGAGAAATGACAACAAACAAGAGGAGACTCGAGGGAAGAAGGTCGGGACAGGCGCGGAAAGGGTGGCGTGGATGAAGCCGATAAACGACGTTGGAGATATCATGAAGTGGGATGGAATCGATGAGGGTGGGAGGATGGCTGCAAGGCCGCGTTTTCGGCCTTGCCCACCCCACGGTCGCATAAACAGAAGCTGCGCCGCTTGCTCTTTCTTGCTGATGTCGCGCTCGGTCGTTTGCTCCTTCTCCTTTGAACGCCACTTTGGAAGAAAGATTTGTCTTCACTCTATCGTTCCAGCTTGTGTTGCCCGTTTGCGCCTTCCTCTTCTCGATCCTGGCTTGCCGATTGCTGCCCTTGCCTGCCTTGACCCGCTCGCTCCTTCCTGTACTGAGTATTATCGCACGCCGTGCCTGTCTTGTGTCTCGTCTTTGATCGCGACAGGAGCTGTTGCCTTCCGCTTCCGACCCACCAGCAACAGGCAAAGTGGAGCGGTCTTTCTCTCGCTGTCTCTTTTTCGGACAAGCGTCCGCGGGTGTAAAGCGAAACGAGTCCTCGGCGTTGTGGTGCCTCATTGGGCTGCTATTGAAGACGGTTTTCTTAATGTGGACAGCCCACGATCACTCCTTCCCAGACGAGTAATTTACACGCCTATAACCGGCAACAACTACCCTCGTAAAATACACCAAACAAGAAAGTGAGATGGGCAACAGAGCGGTGAGGCTGCCGTTTCCCCTTTTCCTTGCTCCCTGTCTTTGCATCTGAAGCTTTCCAAAGTTTGTTTCACCAATTCGCGCAATTTCAAGCTTCGGCATTCGTTTTGCATCCTTGCTTTCGATCACTCCGACTTCGTACTTGCCCAACAGACAATGGTCTTTTGTGTCTCTGAACCTGAGCCTGCTAGACCCCAAACACCGTCTGTTGCGGCCCGCGCTCCGCCCACAACAGGATTGAGACGCTTCTTTTTTTACCATGATGTGCGATGCTGTTTTTGCGCGCCCGCCCGTTGAGTCACCACTTTTCACGCATCTCTTGCTGCCCCTGTTGTAAGTGCCACTGCTCGTCCGCTCCGGAATTCAATTGTGTTGACGACCGTCACGCCAAAATTCACGCTCCTAGCCACAGGGACGCATGTTGCTGACATTTCTGGTCCTCCACTGCCAGTGTGACAAGATACAAGTCCAGATACAAGTCAGGACCAACGACGGGTCCATCAGTACTTGTACTCAGTAGTGAAAACCACCGGCCGGGAACGTACAGCCTTGAATAGCCAATGGTCCCTCATTTCTGTATCTTCACGGGATAAGCGGCCAGCCCGAAACACAGCAGAAGAAAATCGGCAGGGAAAAAAGCAGAAAACAATTAACACATCAAATCGAGAAAAACTGGAAAGGGGAAACCATCTTACACCACAACTTGACCGCTGTCTTGGAGCCACACCGTGTCCATCTCACCCCCCACAAGTCTATTGCAGGCAAACTGCGGCGTACATGTACACCCATCTTCTCCATCCACGACTCCAATAGCTCTGGGAAGAAACATGCCCTGCGCCTTGTGCTCTGCACTGTCTTCCGGTTGGCTGCATTTGGTCACAACCAGCGGCCATGACAATAGCCAAAAGAAAGAAAGAAAGAAAGAAGCCGAGCTGAGAGCTGAGGTATGGAAGCATTCTGTGTTCGCCCTTTGCTTGGCTTATCTTATTTACGAGTGCACATAAAAGACAACTAAAAACTAACCAACAAACTACAATACTACGCATATACAATCATGTATCAGGCCAAGACAATTTGCTAGCCGGCACCATCGTCGCTCTGGCCTGTACCTGAATGGCGTTGGTCTACCGCCCTACCGATGCAGCTAATTGCGTCGGCTCAAGGAACGATGTACCTACTCCAACAAAGTCTGGTGCCAGCAGATACTTCCTGGATTGTTGATCACATCATTATCACCTTCTCCTTCGCTTTCGCCATCTCTTTCCCTCGATTCCTGCCGTGCCCACTCGACCAGGCCCAGACCACCGACCCACCATATCCGGCCCCCACCCATACCCAATCATTGTACTGAGTACTCCGTATGGGCGGAACAGATACATACAGGCACAGAGTGTTTCTCCCACAGTGTTTTCTTTGCGGAATGTACCTCAAAAACTGTTGCGATTGCACCAACATTGCCGGCCTCTGTGCTACTGCCTTGCCTACCTCGAAAGCTTTCCACCAGCCCCTCCCACAAACCCCTCTACGGGCGGAAGCTCCCCCGTATTGAACAACAAACCTCGAGTACGAGATTCCTGCCATGAATGGAATACTGCATTGCACAGACTGGACGTCACTTACGTACAGCCGGGCGTCGCCCTGACTGGGCACTCGGCCCATTTTGTTGCTCAACATCAACCAGTCAAAACACAGAAATGCTGGCCGTGGCTGTCGCGGTGTACGAGTTACCGGCACCAGCAGAATTGGTGTGCTTCGTACTCTCAATGTCAATTTCCATGGCGTGAACGGCTTCCGGAATTGCTTGGCTTTAAATCTGCTCGAGACAAGACATTCACACCCCACCATCCATTCACATGCCACAAAGCACAATCAGAAAAACATCACTTATCGCAGTTCCTTCGTATCGGGTGCGATGTATGGCCGTGTCCATCCATCACACATTCGTGTGGCACACCCTTCTATTTCTCCGGTATCAACTTTAGTCTCCATTTTGCATGCTGGCTTTCTTCTTGTTTCACCGCATTATCTGTTTGCTTGACAGCTGCCTTGAGCACGCATTGACACATGTTCCCTGGGTCAATACTTGCAACATTTGTCCAATGTTTTTCCAAACCAAAGACCGGTCGCCAACCGATAGGATGGTGTTTGACAAACACCGAGGGGCTTAAACATATCGGGAAAAAAAGAAAGAAAGCAGCACAGATACCACCCCACCTCACTGAGTCGTTCGAGATCTACATCGTCGCCCCTTTGCAAACACAGCTTGGCCCTGGCCCTGTCAGTATTCGAGAATCTGAGGCACCGGCCTGCAATGCACGGCTTATGCCCTGCGACCTAACATGAGGTCGAGGTTTCCGTTCGCATGGAACGGTTGGATGCATCAGGAAGCTCCGCTGCCTTCCCAGACTTCCAGCCTTCCAATCCTCCAGCATCCAGCCTGCCTGGCTATATGCACTGCAACAGACTAGGGGCTGCGGCCTGTGCTGGCCGCCGGCAACGAGCCCCGCCCCGACAACTGGCCTGCATCGCTCGTCGGCTGCTTGTTTCATTTCGCTTTCTGCTTCGGCTCAACATCCCGGAACACGATCCCCTTCCCGTCAGATAAAAACGTAGGCACGGCTGACGACCGGGCCAGAACCACGCCAGGCTGCCATTTCTGCTTTGGATCATCTTCCGTGGCCTTGTCATATATGACAGTATCAGAGATGCCTTTGCAGGTGAGCTTGCTAATAAGCTGCACTGTGATGCACAAAATGTGCAACGCCATGGATACAAGTGACGAACATGTTCGGGTGACTGTGCGTAATCATTTTTTGCTTTCTTTCCGCAGATAAGCGTCCAGCGCCGACAAAGCCTTGCCCCCTCACTCTCGCACGCTCGAGGCCTGGGCAACGGCTCACGATGAGGCCAATGCCCCTCTTCTCGTCCACTTGCAGTCTTCGGCAGCCTTCTTCCTACTCCGCTTGCTCTTTGTTTCGGCTTGTTATCGGCCCAGGATCCGACCAAATCTAGACATCAAACAGGCAGACAGGCACATCTTTCTGTTTGATCTTTCTGTTTGTTCCTTGGGCATCAAATTGTGAGATGCATAGTTGCCCAGAATGGGACGGGAACAAGCGACAACCAAGACTGTATATCTGCATCCAGTCCGCAATCAACTGCATCGACTGTGCATTCATGAGTGACGACCGGTGAGCTTCCTGTTTATGCCTTCCGTGTATATTTTTTTCCATCTAGGCACAGCCTTGGATTGGAAGGTGCGGTGGTATCTGCGGTGATTCCTGCGGAGTGATTGTTGTGTCCAGTTGGCTCATGCACACCATCTTTGCCATCGTTGTTGTACAGAGACATATTGTTTGCATGCGGGGTGCGAATTGCTTACTGGGCTTCTTGTTTGTTTGTTGTCAGTGCAACAATGGACGTGGCTCGATGTATCTTCACACAGCAAAACACAAAGTGGCGAAGAGCAGCGCGCATCCGACGCATCGAAGCCGTGCATCGATTGCGATTGACGCCCTGATACTGCCAGAAGGGGCTAATGTTTTTTTTTAACAAATTGATACGAAATGCAACAGCTTACACAAGTGTCGGAAGGGCACATCATCAACAAAGTTTGCACTGCCGGCGTTTATCCACTTTGTTGTAAGTTGACTACTAAAAAACGGGTCGGGCATCGAAGCATCACATCGCAGGCAGAACACGAAATCACTACAGGGAGTACTGAGTACAGCTAGCGGCAATATGATTATAGGAATGTGCAGTGGGTATTCGTATTAAGTGGCTGTGGTATATACATCTGGGGTATGCAAATAAATACAGGACTGACTGGGGGGTATCGTTGAGGAAAATACACTGAGAAGATGCGAAAGCAAGACAACAAGAGACGAGAGGATATGTGCAGAATAGATCCAACATGAAACAATACAGTGAGGGAAGAAAAAAAGGGAAAATATGCACAGCATGAGAGACGAGGGTCGGTCGACATGTTGAGATGGTCACCGTTGTTGGAGGGAAAACGAAAATATGAGAAGAAAACATGAGAAAAGGGGGGGAGGTGCGTATGAGAAGGCGAGCGTGGGAAGAAAATCACCAAAACTGCAGACGGATAATGGAAAACAGCATGTTCTGCAAGACGTGCACCGACACAGCAACACTTGTGGGCAGCAGCTCGGGCCACACGGCCAGGTCCATCTTGCCCTCACCGACGACGCTGAGACCGTAAAAGTAACGGATCAGACCCGACACGACAAAGGCAGCGACCAGCTCGCAGGCCCAGGTGATGCTCGAGGCATAGAGGGTGAAGGAAAAGGTGTAGCCCGGTCCACCGTCGAGCCCGCCGTCAAAGGCAAAGTAGGGGTAGACGTCACGGTTGGGGCCAAAGTGCAGGACAAAGAGGCTGCCCAAGAAGGCCAGCATGCTCGCGTTCTCGGCCACGAAGCGGACAAAAATGTTGCGCACGCAGACCTTTTGGAAGGCGCCGTAGGTCTGGGCGTTGAGGCCGAGGGCGACGAGCAAGCGATGGGTGTACTGGCACATGAGGACGGGGCTGATGACGATGAGCGTGGTCGAGGACAGGACTTGCAGCAAGACAAACTGGGAGGGCGAGCGCAGGCGGACATAGAGGGCACGGACGTAGGTCTGGTACGTGAGCATAAAGTAGAGCTTAAAGACCCAGCCGAGAGGGTAGCTGCCGACACGCTCGCCCTGGCGGCCGCCCAGAATCCATCCTGTCAGCGCATCCAGCAGGAAGACGGTGACAATCCAGCCGTAGACGTAGGCCACGGTGTAGACGGTGGCGTGCTGCATCTGGGGCAGGGCGGCGAGGAACAACGAGGCCGACGCCTCACCAAGCTCGTACACAAGTAGGGACGTAAAGAGGGCGCTCATAAGCCACAAGAATCGCACGAAGCTGGCGGGCAGCCATGTTCCACTACGGCGAGACGAGGAAGCTGCCGCCAGAGTAGCAGAGGGTGGATCGATGTCGGCAAAAGGTGGTAGAGTGGGCAATGCAGACGACGATGGCCGGGGCATACTCGCACCGTGTTTGGAAGCACGGGACTGTTTCACGGGCAATGCCGTTGCACTCGCGGTGCTGCCCAGAAGAGCCGTCGTCTCCAGGTCTTGTTGCTGCTGCTCGACGCTGAGGCCTTCAAAGCTGAGGGCCAGCTCAGCATGCTCGCCGAGGATGGCGGCCCTTGTTGGAGCGCTCTCTGCGCGGGCTCGCCGTCCAAAGATGCCAACAGCAAACCGGCTGTTGGAGGAAGAAGCGCCAGCACCTGCCGCCACAGCATGCCGTTGGTAGTCCAATTTCTGTTGTTGCTGCTGCTGCTGCTGCTGCTGCTGCTGTTGCTGCTGTTGCTGCTGTTGCTGCTGTTCACGCCAGCGACGGGGAAGAGTGTCTGGTTCGCCAGCCCACCGTGCCGAGGTAAAGATGCGCTGCGTATCCGACAGTGCGTGGCGGATCGAGCGGTGGCGCTCGTGGACCAGGAGAAGAACGAGCGCAGCGGCCACGGGCATGGCCATGACAGCAAATGTCCAGGTCACCCACGCCGTGTTGTGGCTGGCCAAGAACTCGGCAGCGGGTACGCTGGTGAAGAGCACGGCGGGCACAGCCAGCGAGAAGGCGGCCAGCAGCGAGACACTCAGAGGGAATCCTAAGGAGGACGGCCACCAGTTGAGGCTGTAGAGGTTGAACACTTTGGTAATCCAGACGAGGGCGGTGACGTTGTACGGGCCGTAGTACGCCAGCAAGAAAAACCAAAAGTGTATGCGCACACGGGCCTCGCCGTGGCCCGGTGTGCGGTGCTCGCCACGCTTGCCGTCGTCCGGCTCGTCACCCAAAGGGTACTGTGGGAATGGGAGTGCACACCAAGCCACAGCGAGGACAGCCGGCACGATCACTAGCAACGCCCAGCGGCTCCACCAGCGGTCGACGGCGCGGCGCACAGTGGCATTTTTGGGAGTCAGCCAGAGGTTTCGCAGGTGGCGGCCAGCACGGTAGACAGTCCGGCGGAGCCACCTGCCCACACGGCGGCCACAGTACCGGGAGATACGGACTGTGCGCCGCAGCTTCCGGCGAAGACGGCGGTGGTGGAGCTGCCGCTGGCGTTGGCGTTGGCGTTGGCGGTATTGCTGGCGGCGGACACGTTGGTTCAAGCGGTACCGCTGAGCGGACGAAGGGGCCAAGGCACTGCTCCGTCGACGGCGGCTGCTTCCTTCGCTAGTCGGCACTGCAGCCGAGCCTCGTCTTGGGTTGCCCCATGGCAGCCACGGTAGCCACGCCCATTGAGGCCAGCGGGCCCGGCGTATTGTGCCGTTCGCAACGCCTCGGTTCGGCACACCTTTGCCGCTTGGGTCTTGGTTGCCAACAACTCCCACAAGGTCCCGCGGCCCGGAGGCCGGTCCGCCCATCTCATCGTCAACATAGCGCGGGTCGTATTCCGCGTCGAGGTCGTCATCGTCATAATTGTCGTCAATATTTTCGTCGTCCTCGTTGTCTTCGTCTTCATCGTCCTCGTCATAACCTTCGTCAAAGTGCTCCGCTTCCTCCTCTTCCTCCTCTTCCTCCTCGTCATCGCCGATGCCGTCGTAGTATCCAGCAGCCGCAATCGCACCATAGCCAGTATCATTGTAAAAGCCATGGCCCGTGGCTATACCTGGTGCCTGTTGGCCACGGCCATATTTCGCTCGTCCACCATGGCCGCCGAACCCGCCAAGTCCGCCGTCACTCGACGAGTCGTAACCCGTCGTGTTCCGCCGACCCAGTCCAAGCCGTCCTCTACCACCGCCTGCAGCCGAAAACGGCGACGGCGACCGAGACGGCAACAGTGACGTAGTGCTCCAGAACGACCGGCTGGCAAGGTAGGTAGGTCGTTGAGGCTGGGACCGTTGTCTCTTGGGTGGCGGGACAACTGGCGGCAGTAGTGGTGGCGGTGTGGCTGCAGCCTCGGACGCAGGCACAACTGCCCGAAACCGACCGACCAGCAGCGGTGTCGTTTCAGCGCCGCGCAGCCGTGGGTTGTTCTCAGCGCCGGGCGTAAAGGAAAAGAACTTGGGCATCGTGTCTCGCCCAAGTCTGTCGGTAGATCCGTTTCCTTTTTTTTTCTCCCTTTATACCTTTTCCCCTTTCCTTGGTTCCCCTCTTGTCTTATTGTCCAAGCTCCCAATAATCCCTGTTCCTCCGCGGTCGAAATTACCGTACAGCAAACATGGTCGTAAAAAAGCGGTTCGAGGAGAAGCTGGTCTGTTCTCTTTCGGAGACGCTCTAGAAGTGAACGTCTTGGTTGAGGCACGCGCTGTCGGACTGGTCGGAGCTCGTTGACTGGCTGTCTAGCTCTCGCGCACGTGTGAAGTTGCAAGGGGCGAAAGAGAGGGGGTGGTGTGGTGGTGTAGTACAAAGATATGTGGTAGGGAGATCAGAGGAAGAGGGTGGTCGAGGTGGTGCCAAAAGCGAGAGGCGGGAAGGACCAAAAGTGGCCTGGTCTCCCTTGGGCGTGCCTGCCCTTTGCGAGGGAACAGCGTCATTTCTTAGCGTGTTCAGGCCCTCTCCCAGTGCATCTTGGGGCAGGTCCCCACCTGGTCAGTGCCAAGTTATGGTGGAAGAAAAGCGGGTCGGACAAGGCTACGGGTGATGGCCGACTCCTGTTCGAGGAAGGCGCGAACGATCTTATCATTTGAGCTTCAGACCTCGAATTGCTCTCATTTTTCTATCTCGCTTTACCGCTTTTGAGTCTGCTTCAATGGTCTCTTAAGTAATGTGAATCTTCTACTGAAACTGATTGATAAACTTTACGTTCGAGAGCAGACGTTCATCCGTGAATTTTGAGAGATACGACGCTTCCTAGAGCTTTCTCTCTTATTGCTTATTCAAAACAGAATATTTCGAATTTATAGCAATCTTCGATTAAATGTAAACGCAAAAGTATGCACTACAAAAATTTGCAATTTTTTTTTAACCCAACACAGAGACTCGTAAAGGTCACAACTTCTTGTTGCAGATAAATAGAGTCTGCGTTGAACTTCACGTACAAACGACTGTTCTTTGACGATACGTTCGTAGTTTCCTAAACTTGTTGATATGCCCAGAAAGTGGAGACATGAATGTGCAAATAGTCCCTTTCAGGAAAGAGCGCCCGCGAATAGGTGCGCTCTCATGCCCCACCACGTGACGTATTGGGGGAACTGGCGCTATTCCGCAAGTTTGCCAGGAGCAGTGGGAATAGCGCAATACATCCCATAGCTTCACCTTGTCGCTCCTCAACTTCAGCTTTGAGCAGCCTAGCATCACGACCAACATCAGGAGAACGTAGAACGCAGAACGCAGAACGCCCACACCAACACGACCGCAAGCTTCACAGACCACAGAAGGCCACTTCATCTGTTCCATTGGACCCCAACCCTGCCGCAATGGCCTTGTGACGGCATCAAGGCATTTGAAAACAGAGAGCGACCTCCGCCAAGATGACCATCCACGGCATCTTCTATGCGCGGTTCCTGCCGCAGGAAGGCACCAAGATCGTCGCACAGAGCCCGCCAGGGTGCATTGTCCCCGTGGCCGTGGCCGACGAGAGTGACGACGACTTTGGCGCGCGGGACAAGGACCGTGAAGCCGAAGCTGCCGCTGCGGCCAATGCTCGCGACGACCGAAAAGAGAGCATCGATTCGGCCGTGTCGCCCACGACGGTGCGCGGCAAAGCTCGGATTGGTGCTGACAGTGGCGATGACGATGACGATGACGGCGAGGGCGACGAGGAAGATGACGACGAGGAAGACGACGCCACAACGACCGCGGCGGCCGCAGCAGCCGCGGCTTCGGCCCTCTTGGGAGGCAGCAGCGTCCACACCCACAACACACATGGCAGCAGCTTCCTGCCCAAGCGTGCCCGCGGCAAACCACTCTTTGACTTTGATGTCATGCAGGAGTACGTCATCCCACGACCGGCGTTCTTCAACCGCTACCTGGCCGCCCAGGATCCCAGCGGCCGCTTCACCGTGTTGGGCCTTCCCGTTGCCATCCGCGACGCCAAGTACGACCGCAACGAGTTCATCTTCAACTTTGGTATTGTCGTCGACGCCGGGGACGACCAGGGACCCTACGAGCGCGTCGTGCGGCGGCTGGCTTCGACCTTTGCCGAGATGGAGAAGCAGAACGAGTTTTTGAGCCGAGAAGAGCAGCGAGAGCAGCAGCGCGTACGAAGTATGCCTGGAGGACCAGCAGGACGGGTAGGCGCAAACATTGGTGGTGGAGGCAACGGCAGCGGCGGCGGCGGCGGCATTGGTGAGGCTTTGCTTGCTGGCGTCTTGGGACCTCGCAGTGGCCTGCCCACCAGCACCTACCCGGCCAGTCCGGCAGGCGCTGTTGGCGGCCACGCATCAGGCGGAACGGGGTCAGACGCGGGTGGCGGCACACCTGGGTTCCATGCCATGGCGGGAGCAATGGGAAACACGACGGCCATCAACAGCATCGACGGCTTCCTGGACCGGAGGCGCATTGCCGCACAGTCGCCCCCACTCGGTCCCCAGGGGGGCATCCGTGCGGCCAGTGCCCTCGCGACCAGTGCCCTCGCGACCAGTGCCAGTGCGACGGCTGTGTCCAACGCCATGATGGCCATGAACGACCACAACGGCCACAGCCCCTACCACCGCCGGTCCATCCAGAGCTTGCTGGAGATTATCAAGGAAGACTTGAATCTGTACGGCGAGTGCATGATCCCCGTCGACGACGCCAACACGATCAACATGAAGCTGTTCCCGCTGCACCCCAACCCACCGGCCGTCGAGGGCTGGCACGTCCCCGTCCCCAAGATGCGCCTTGCTGATGCAGTTGACCCGTCGTGGGATCTGACTTTGCAGCGCGTCATTGCCCACATGGACGGTGTCTCCGATGTGCGGCGCATCGCCTTTGAGGCCGACATTTCCATGGAGCTGTGCCGGTCGGCCTTGCGCCACCTGCTGTACTATGACACCATTCTCCTGCTCGACATGTTTTTCTTTGGTTCTTGTTACGCGCCGCGGCCGGGCATCCACGACTTTGTCGCCAATGTCAGCGGTATTGTGGACGAGTGTGCCCGCTATGTCTGTTTGGGGTGGCAGCAACAGCAACAGCAACAGCAACAGCAACAGCAACAGAAGCAGCAACAGCCGCAGCAGCAGCAGCAGAAGCACGATGATGACGACGACGACGACGACGGCGGCCTTGTCATTGGCGGTCGCTCGAGCAGGCAGGGCACCGTGCGGCGCAAGCGGCCACACGTTGGGCTGTCCGACCAAAGTCACAGTCGTCGACACGAACACGACTCGAGCGACGACGACTCCGACGACCCACACGGCGACAGCAACCACCACCGCCCGCTGCGCGTCAGCAACTACGACCTCATCCGCCTCATGACCAGCTTCTGTGTCGGCCGCACGGTCACGGAGTGGCTCAAGAGCCATGCCGACGCCGGGTTTGATGTTCTGCGCTACGTCGATGTGCGCCGTCTCGTCCAGTTTGGCGTCATCAAGGGCTGTCTGTACCGCGTGCACAAGTACGTGGTCTCGAAGCAGTATCTGGCGTCGCTCGTCACTGGGCGGTCGGCCGCCGACCACATACCACGGCATGGTCACCGTCACAGCCACGGCCACAATGGTCACGGCCACAATGGTCACGGCCACGACGAAAAACACGCGCCATCGCATCATCACGACACCGCCAAAGACCCGCTGCAAAAGTACACCGACGGGCACCACCACTTTGACCAGATCATCACGGAGCAGAACTTGACAGAGGTTGAGATCATTGACCGGCTCAAGCGTCTTCCCTTGCCAGCAGGCGATCTCAAGATCCTGTATCGGTAGGGGGGCAGTGCCGGCGGCGTCTTCATAGGCGGTTCTTCACGTACAGTATATACCAGGTCGGCGTTATAGCAGGGCCCTGAGGCAGGACAGATATCGACCAATTGTCATGTACATTTTATTTGATTTACAAACGCCAAAGCAAGTCTATAAGGTGTTGTACAAAATGTCTACAGTGTGTGAAGAATATCGCGCGCGCTCAATGCTCAAAAAGAGTGGTGTCATAAGCAGAAAAAGGACCAGAAACTTTTCGCCCTTCGTCCCTTCGTCCCTTCGTCCCTTCGTCCATTTCTTCGTGCCAATTCTAGTCACTGTCCTTCTCATCCTTGCCGCCCTTGCCGCCTTCACGGCTGTTGTTGTTCTTGCGATGCTCCAGACGCCGAGCCTTCTCGCGCTGGATGTCTGCCTCTAGGCTGCGCACCTGAGCCGGCTTGTCGTCCGGGAACACCAGCCGGCCATCGTTGGCATCGTCGTTGGCACCGTCGTCTTCAAACGCCGCCATGAGGGCGTCCTTGTCCGCGTCACTGAGCAGAGTCTTGCCCGCCTTGGCCGTCTCGTCCGACGCCATGTCCGCCCGCAGCGACTTGAGCTGGTCCCGCAGCTTCCGCACTTTGCCCGTGAACATCTGGCCCGGGTACGTGCGGCCTGTCTTGGCAAACTCTTCGTCGCTGATAATCTCAATCACCCGCACATTGTGCTGGCCGCGGCGCAACACCATGTACTTGTCGTCAATGATAAAGTTCTTGGTGTCCTCGGGGAACCAGAGGTGCACGGGCGTAAAGTCGAGCTGGGTCAGCGGCATGCCCTTGTTGACACGCGCCGACTGGCCCGGCGAGGCACCCACGTAGGCGCCCTTCTGGATAGCCACGCGGTTGCCCTCGGACACGCTCTTGACCAGGCCGGCGGCGTACAGGATGCGCGCAACCTTGCCGGCGTCAAAGAGCGAGCGGGGCAGCTGGATGTCGATCTGCGGCGCCGTGTTCAGTGTGACGGGGTGCTTGCCGTCGGGGTCCACCTCGCCAGCCCCGCCCTCGGCCAGTTCAGCAGCCGCAGTAGCAGCAGCAGCAGCAGCGGTGCCGTCCTTGTTCTTGGCATAGGTGGCACGGTGGCGGTCGCGCGCCTCGTCGGCCTCGGCAACGCCATGCACCAGCGCAATGACCTCGTACGCCAGGGCGTGCTGCGGGATGCGCTTGCTGGGGTCGAGCGCGTGCTCCTTCATGAGACCCGCAATGTGCTCCATGGGCATAAAGGTGAACAGGCGCAGCAGGCCCTCGACATCGGCATCGGGCCGGCGCACAAAGTAGCCGTACAGCTCAAACGTGCTCGTCTGGAACTTGTCGAGCCATACGGCGTTGCCGGCGCTCTTGCCAAACTTGTTGCCCGCGCTGTCGGTGAGCAGCGGCACGGTGAAGCCCACAGGGTCGTTCAGCATGCCGGACGGCAGCTTCTTGGCCGGGTCGGGCTCCGAGGCGCGGATGATCTTGAAGGCGTCGGCGCCCGTGATGATGTTGCCGTACTGGTCCGAGCCGCCAATCTGCATCTGTATGCCCTGGGCCACATACATGTGCCACCAGTCCCACGCCTGCATCAGCGGGTACGTGAACTCGGCAAAGGACATGCCGTCGCCCTGCGTCAGCTTGCGCTTGACCGAGTCGCGCGACAGCATGGGCCCAATGCGCAGACCGGCGCCCAGGCGCTGCAGCACCTCGAGCATGGGCAGCTTGTTCCACCAGTGGCCGTTTTGCAGCACGCCGCGGCGCCATGCCCAGGTCTTGACGTAGCCGTAGCGGCGGGCCTGCGCCTCGACGTTGCCCCAGATCTTCTTGAGCTGGAAGTGGATCTTGATCATGTTCATGGCCACGACGGCATTCTTCACCTCGTCGCGGCTCTTGAGGCGGTCGGTCGGGTCGCCGATCTTGGCCGTGGCGCCGCCAATGAGCGTGACGGCACGAAAAACCGTTCATGTACATCCAAAAGAGCGGCATCAGCGGCAACAGGTGGCCGACGTGCAGCGAGGGGGCTGTGGGGTCGATCCCGACGTAGGCGCCGATGCGCTTTTCGGTGAGGAGTGTGCGGATGTCGTTGGGGGTCCTGAAACACGAAGCACGAGACTTGTGAGCAAATGGCCAGCCATGAGGAAGCATTGAATTTCTTGGTCGACAAATTGCTTACCCCGCCACATCCTTGACGTAGCCACGCTCTTCAAAAATGTCCCACATGGCCTTGGCCTCGCCGGCCTTGATCTTCAAAGCCTTCTCCTTCCATTCGTCGTCCGCCGCGTCAATCTTGGCCGTGAATTTGGGGCCATGCTTGGCAAATGCCTTGCCGGTCATGTGTCGTCGCTGCTGTGCCTGGAGTGGCTGTCGCCGTGTCTGCTGTTGCTGCTGCGTCAAAAGAAGCTGTCGTGCGCATCGCCGGCAGATGTCTGCGCCGGGCGACTGCCACCTCTGGACGGTGGCCGGGAGCGACATGGTTGCGTGGGTGCTCGGGTGTGAGCAGATACGCCGGTGTATGTCGTCGTCGTTGGTGTTGCTCGGTCGATCTACCACATGTTGGGACAAATTCCTCTGCCTGTTGGTGGATTGGCGTGGTCGCTTGTTCTGCTTCGATGTCGTCTGTTGTTAGCCATCAGCTGTTTGGTGCAAAGCGCCTTCCCAAAAGCTTCAACTTTTTAAAGTGGATCCATAGAGCTCCTTCCGTGTACGTCATTGGCTGGCGCGCTTTCATTGACATGTGCCTCGCCGCTCTTCGGAGAAACCATATCGCGTCCCCGCCTTGGCTCCCTTGGCTCCTTCCTTCTCCCGCAGCGCTCCCCGAGTGCTTCCCCACCTTCCGAACCTACACGGGCCAATCAAGCATGTGCGAATTGCGAATTCTCAGCCAGTCATCCTCGGGCCAAGCGCAAGAGGCAGGTGCGCCTGTGCTCAGTGTTTGAATCTCGGCTTCCGGCTTCTTCCCTTTTTCGCCTACCCAATTATCCCCATCGTCATTGCATTTGCACCTTTTCCTCCAACACCTTAAAACAATACGACACGACACGGTTTTCTTCTTTATTCTACCACGACCGCCGACGACGATTTTGACGACCTGTCACTTGCCATCCCCGTTCATACCATTTCGTGTTCGCCCCCATTACTCCGCCCTTCCGCCGTCCATCTCCTCCTCTTCCGGCTTGATCCTCGTCTTCGACATCTTCAAATCACACCTTCAAATCACATCCTTCGCAATGGCTTCCATCGCGCGCACTTCTTTGCTCCGGCAGGCCGCCACCGCGTCCCGGATGGCCTCTGTCCGTCCCATCTTCCAGCAGCAGCCCCTCTTCCAGACCACCTCCCGGATAGCCGCGTTCCACGCTTCCAGCAGACGCAACCTCCTGCCGCCACCGCAGCGTATGTTCCCCGTCGCCCTTCCGGTCGACATTCCAATCACATGTGTCGGAGTAATCGTCGTTGGTTCTCAACCATGTTTATGTTCAAGTGCTAACCCCCCCTTTTGCAGAGGTCATCATCGGCGGTGTCAACGATGCCGCGCCCGTCCCCGCTCCCAACCCCAGCCACGGCTCCTACCACTGGAGCTTTGAGCGCATCATCGCCGCCGGCCTCGTGCCTCTGACCGTTGCTCCCTTCGCCGCCGGCTCGCTGAACCCGACCACCGACGCCATCCTGTGCGCCCTCCTGCTCGTCCACTCGCACCTGGGCCTCCAAGTCATCGTCACCGACTACATCCCCGCGAAGCGCTTCCCCAAGTCCCGCAAGACTTTCACGTGGGGCGTCAACGCCATCACCGCCCTCGTCGGTCTGGGCCTGTACGAGTTTGAGACGAACGACGTCGGTGTCACCGAGCTCGTCAGCAAGCTGTGGCACGCATAAGCGTGCGGCAGGGTGCGGCGTATGTGTTGATTTAGCAGTGCAAGTGAAAGATTGGCAATGGCCCCGAAAGGTTGAGCTTCAAACCGAAAGAGAGGGGGATACAAAAAAACTCGAAAAGCTACAAAAATTGATACAAAAAAAAATAGAATACTCGGGACGATTGTCAAACCATCTACTCGTCCTTGGCATCATGAGTGGCTTTTTTTCTACAGAAACTACGACGAGGACATCCACACGTCGTCGGGGTTTTCTCGTGTAAACATTTTTGAACCAACATTTCTTGCGGCAGCTAGGTATACAGTCATTTTTCTTCGTTCGACAATTTCAAGTTTTTATACAAAAAAAAACAATCAATTACCTACCAACGGGCATTGCTTGCCCTTCAATGCCCCTCAGTTACTTTTAATGTTGGTGAATTGAACACGGATATGAGAACAGCAGGCCGTTTTCGGCTGGCTTCGGAATAACGGCTCAAACGCTCTCCTATGGACTGGATGAGCTGCCTAGTTGTATATCTTGGATTCCAGGTCCGGCCACGACAGCGTGCTGTGGCGACGCTGGTCCAATGTCGGACGGAAAATAGTGTCAGATGGAAAAAGTTGTGACTCGGCCCGTACCTACTGGCTCTCGGAAGTTTATGTGATTCTGGATGGTCATGCTCCGGGCCTGTAGGATTAGACAAAGGTAGAAGAGCGCAACAGCAAGACTGAAGCATATTATGGTCGCTGTTACTGGCCCAAGGACAAGATCTCATGATCCAAATCAACTGGAATATTCGGTGCTGTTTATCTGTATGAGGACTATGGCGAGCAATGTTCCACGGGATCGTCCAAGGAACAAATAAATGTATAGAGGCGCGCCTTCTCTTAAAGCATACGATTATGCATTGCATGATGCAGCAGGCTGAGATCTGGGCCGGCGAGAGACTACACCTTGGTGAATATTACGATGGCCTGCCATTATCGGGTTCAGGTACGGTCTTGCTAGATACTGTGTGCGATGTCTTGGACAAGGCTTTGCAGGGGGAGCACATATTATCAAAATTCATGGCGTTACCAGCATCCAATCTGTATTCACCGAGATGTATTGAAGGTGCCTGTTCACGCCAACGGCCTGGAGAGGGGTAAGCAGAGTCTCAAGTGCCGAGGTTTGGGGTGGATCGCGCGAAGGTGCTGGTTTGTCTTGTCCAAGTTGATTGCGAGCGAAAAATTGGTGGAGGGAGGCTGGTATCATCAGCGGGTATCATATACCAAGTTTTTTGGAGTGGTATTGGTTTCCTTTTCTCCCCTCCTTCTCTTCCTTTTTCCTTGCCTTCTTTCCGTCGGCTTTGCTTGGAGCAGATTCCCCGGAGAACGTGCTCTCGCCGATGCAGACTGTTGGTCATGTCGAAAAATGCCAACGAGACGAAGCGAACAAAAACGACATCTTGGGCAAAACAAAGACGGCTCGCGGTGAAGGTTTCCATCAAATTGGGGTCGTATATATTTCTACTTTTCGAGTCCATAAACAAGTTTTCTATCCAGTGAAAACGTACGATATGGATCCTGTCATCCGCCGTACAAAGTCTGTGCTTTGTTCCTGTTGTTTGGTCCCAGACATCTGACGCGGCAGATCTGCCGCCTTCCCGCCCTTCCGGCGCGGCATTGAAGGAGGCTGGGAATGCACCGTTGAACGGCGTAGGTTTTCGTGCATCGGACTCGGCCAAGACACGGAATCTCCGCTGTCTTCGTAAAGTTTGATACGAGCCTCGAGATCCATCTAAAGAGTAGCTATGCAATGACAAAATCACACAGGGGAACGCGTAAAGTGGACCACCGCAAGAACAGCATACTCAGTACGAAATACGCGAAAGAAACGAAAAGCAAATAGAAAGGCACAAAGGAATAGCCGTCACGGCAAAGAGCAGACAGCCCCAGGGCGGTCGCATTGAAAACGGACAAGCGCAACTTGGTCCGTGTCGGTGTGTCTTGATGACAGATGTTTTCTGATATTTCCTGGGATCTGGGATGCCTGGAACCACCGGGAGCGCTTCTTTGGGTCTTTGCGCCGAAATAAAGCAATCAGAAAGAGGGCGTCGTAAAGGAAAAGTAAAGTAACAAAACATCTCCCAAGAGTCTCCTGGATGGCCCAAGAACGGGTTTATCGCTTGTGCGAGCACGAAGTACGGCCGAGTCTTTCTCCGCCTTCCGCACTCTGCGGCGCCCATTCTCAAGTGCTTCGTTTCGCCGTTGTTTGAGGCGCAGAAACAATGTTTTTCTACGCGCCATCAACTCTGAAGTACGGCCCTGCCCTCCTGGCAGCTGCAGCCACTCCTGCATCTTCTCAATCCCAGTTTTTCAAGTCTTCCAAACACCGCCCGGAAGGACCGGGCCAGTGTAACATTTGGTCTGACGAGGCGCCTGGCCGGTGTGCGCGGGTGTCTCTAAAGTGTCTGCAAGGTGGGCTTGCGAGAGAGGCAGGCAGCCATCCAGAGAAACAGATGTCGGCGCATTTTCCGGCTCCAAGCTGAACATCTTATGGTCGAGAGGCGGACGAGGGGGAATGTCGTACTGTAAAAACATGAAAATGCCTTCTATTGACAAGGTGCAAAGCGAGGAGCTGCAGATACTGAGTGCTTTCTTCTTTTTCTTTCTTCTTTCCCTTCTCTCTTCTCACCGCAACCTCGCCCACAATTGCTGGGCAGTCAATGGAACCCTGCTCGACGTCGTACTCGCTGGCCCCCAACGTCCATCCCACGTACCGAACAAGGAGAATATCAATGCAATGCTCGACGCGTTGCTTCCAAAAACAGCATTTTGTTCGGGACAAAGCACAAGGAATAGACCGAGTACGACGTACCGAGTTGATAATAATTCCAATGGTAATCATTATTTCCGATGCCCAAACTTAACAGGACCGATACTAAAAGGGGAGATGAGAACACGCAAAGCTAAAAGAAAAAAAAGAGAAAAAAAAGAAAGAAAAAAAAAAACCTACCAGCTCGGCGCAACCCTCATCTGGGAAACAATCCGCGCGTGCCGCTGCCATAAGCCGTGCCGTGTACATGAACGGGGTGCCTGCAGAGATCGGAGAGAGGGGAGAAGGACAAGACAAGAGAAAGAAGGAGGAGACCCAGAAACCAGGGACACTAAAACGCAACGACCACGAGCCGTGTGGGGTTATCATAAGATGGGTCGGAGACGTGCTCAGTTTGGGGGGTTTCAGTCGGCTTTTCAGCAATCCGTATCAATCCAAACTTTGTCCCAAACGGAATATACCGTCACTCATTATTGCGACATGGAGGACAGCCTCTGGACTCCGTAGCTGAGTTTCCATTCGTTTCCTTTGAACCCGGGTTTGCGTAAATCGAGTCTTGCATCGATTGTGGGTTCAGCATCGGAGGTGGTCGACGCAAGGGAGGAAAGCGAGACAAAGAGAAACTCTCTCAAAATGGCAGAATCCCATACCCAGGCGTTCTTCGTCCTCGAGACGCTACAGGTAATTGCTCTCCATACAACAAAAAAAACAACGAGACGGGACGACAAACCAGCCGACCGGGAGCAGCTCCCCACACCGATCCAAACAGTGACCAGCAGAGCTGCACTAGTACGGAGTCCTTCGTACGGAGGAGCCCTCCGTTTTGCCTTGTTTGGCTCGCCTAATTGTGCACTAACAAGATACAGCCCAGTTTTTGACGTTAGCGGCGGGCGTTGGTCAAGGTCGAGATCAATGGCGTTTTGGTTTCTCGGTTGTTGATAGGAGGGGCGGGCAACAGAGAGAGAGAGAGGAGTTTCAAGAATTTGGCCAAGTAGGAAGACAATGGAAATCCTAGAAGAAGTGCTGCTTCATGGAGCTGTTGAGCTACGAGAGTTAGATACAGCTACGCTACAGCAAACGGCAAACGGCAAGCGACAGGATCTGATCTGCAGCGCCGTCGACTGCATAGGCTCGTTCTCCGGCGCATTTCAGCGAGCGGGCGATATCCCATAGTGGTAAGGTGAAGAGGAGAACGAGGTCATGGGAAAGTGGAAAAAGTCGAGACGGTAAACGACGGGAATGCATGGGAATGACGAAGAAGAAAACGGCCAAGAGGCACGAGGCGGGAGTAATCACGCACTTGTGCAAAGGGTTCACCGCACACCGGTCGAAAAAGAGGACCGGATGAAGTTGAAAGAGGAGGGGACCAAACCCCGCCCTGGATGTCGATCTCAGTCCCCGTCCCGACTTAACGAAGGAGCGAGTAGCGACGGACGAACATAGATGCCTCGGACCAGAATGTTGTCGTAGGACTTTTTCTCGCCGAACGGGAAAGAAAAAAGAATCACGATCAAAAAGGTCAAAGAGGAAGCGAACAAAACAATCAAAACAAACAAAACAACGAAACAAAACATTGCCAAACAAGAGTGGACACGGACCTGAACACATATGAGCACATCTCGTCAATCGTAGACAATTTACAAGACACAGACATAGGACAGAAACACAGGGACACAGAAACACAGAAACATAGAAACACGAGAAGAAGCGTGCCACCAACAGACGTCAAACTGTGCAACGTGTCGTCCTCTAAAAACGTCAACGCCGTCCATCCCTGCCTGCCAGCCTGATTTCTCGTCCTTTGTCCAGCTCATTTAACAATGGGCTTGTTCCTTTCATTGTCTCGTCTCGTCTCCTCATCTGTCCCTTGTCCCGGCGCTCTGTTTCTGTGTCCACAAAGGGGGTCCTTGTTTCCACTTTCGCACCAGAGTCTACGCCAGGAAGGGAAAGTCTGGACATTTCTGTCCGCACATGGTCCCGGGAATTTGTCTCTCTCCGGGCAAATGAGCTTGTGATGTAAGACTACTCCGTACGGTTTCGAAGGACGAAATACAAGCATCGGACTGTCTGTCTGTTGGTACTAGCTGTGTCTTGTGAGGCGTCCTGGCGTCTTCCTGTCCCAATCTCTCGGGCCCTTTCATTTACGTCTTTTTTGCGCCTTCTTTTTTTTATGGGGCATGCCCCCTACCTTATTTCCCTTTTCATTCACTCGCACCCACACGCTCGGTAACCAACCCCATTGCCATTCCACCATCCGCCCATCGTCTCCCCTCCCTTGGGCCCGTCTTTTCGTCACTTTCCCCTCCCTCCCTCGCTCCCCCTTCCCACCAGGTCGGTAACCGTCTGTGATCCTCTTGGATTCTCGCCACCACTCCAACGCCCAGCACCAACAGCCCAGTAATTTGTGCCTTTTAACTTTTCTCGGTGCCAATTTCTCTCGTCCCGGTTACCTTTTTATTTTTTTTTGTTATCCCTTTCAATACTTTGTATCTTGTTTTGAAGAGCCATTTGATTTGACACTGTTTACAACCGCCGTTGCTTTCACAACTTGGCATAATAAAAAGTACTTACACTAAGTCGGTTTCCATCCATAAACCACCATCGCATTGGTCGGTCGTCTCCGTATTATCCGTCTAGGAGAGCCGGTGTGTCGTGGTGCGGTGCACTTCTTTTTCTTTGTCTTTCCCTTTTATTCTGCCCCTTTCCCGCTTGTTTATTCGAGTTTCTTCCTTTTATTTCCTTTCCTCCTTCTTTCTTCCTTGCCCATCTTCTGCCGTTAATCTTCACCACGGCAGCACCACAAAATGGCTTCAATACCCCCCGGCCAGTCTTCAACACTGATCGAGTCGGCCGATGAGCCACCCGAGAGCGACGAGTTCGACCCTGTCAACGACTGGGACGATCTCAACCTGCCACCACGAGATGCTGCCACCGGTGTCTGGCAGCACGTGTATGAAAATGGCCGCCGCTACCACCTCTACAAGTACGGCCGCTACCCCATCGCCAACGACGACGCCGAGCAGCAACGTGAAGACATGAAGCATACGATGATGCTCGAACTCACAGACGGCAAGCTCTTTTTTGCGCCCATTGGCGACCGGCCTGAAAAGATTCTTGACATCGGCACCGGCACCGGCATCTGGGCTGTCGAGATGGGTGACAAGTTCCCCGAAGCCGAGACCATCCTGGGCACCGACCTCTCGCCCATTCAGCCCGAGTGGCTGCCAGAAAACGTGCGATTTATGATTGACGACTGCGAGGCCGACTGGGTCAACGGCTCAGACTGGGACTTTGTGCACATGCGCCAGGTCGTGGGCCTCATCTCAAAACCGGACGAGGTTGTCAAAAACGTCTTCACGCACCTCAAGCCGGGCGGCTGGATCGAGATCCAAGAACTGCACGCCTACCCCTTCTGCGATGACGGCACCATGGAAGAGCCAGACGAGGAGGGCAGCGGCGGTGACCCTGTGGCCGGCTTCTACGATTTGCTGCGCGACGCCCTCGCGCTGCGCGGCATGAACCACGACAAGGCACGCGCCATGCGAGGTCCCCTCGAGCGTGCCGGCTTCAAGAACATCCATCTCAAGAAATTCAAAGTGCCACTGGGGCCCTGGGCCAAGGACAAGACGCTGCGCCTTATCGGCAACTACTGTAAATCGGCCGTGCTTGATGTGCTGCCGACCGTCATGCTGCGGCCGATCGACGAACTCGGCCTGACGCCCGTTGCCAAGCAGGTGTGGGCTGCCAAAGTGCGCCAGAGTCTGGAAGACGCCAGCATCCATCGCCACTTCCACTTTTACTTTTGGTACGCACAGAAGCCGGAAGGTCCCGAAGGCGATGCGCCGGAAGGAACCGCGGAGGGAAAGAGCGACGAAGGCAAGCAAATAGGAAAACAAAAAGAGGCAGAGGCATAGCATCAAACGGTCAACATGAGCATAAACGGCAGTACATATACCAATCAGATACCCAAGAAAGTTGGACAAATTCACAAGATTTTGCAAGACATGATCCAGTCAGTAATTGACGAGCAGCTTCTGTAAACAAGGATGGTTTAAGTGTCAGTCTGTCACAGAAGAACTGCCTCAACAAATGCATGAGTCTATGGGGTAAAGAGATCCGATAACAAAAACTAGTTCATGACGTACGGGGAAAAAATATCGAGTAATCCATATAAATGAATCATTTGGCAAAATATCGCATCGCATTCGGTTTGTGACAGGTTCTTGTCAATGAATAACGTTGGCACGGTGTCACCGCTGTAACTTATAGGAAGCCGCCTAGAAGCGCGAGATTACGTAATACGCGCTACCGTCCGTTCGCGGAAGGCAAGAGCAAAGGGACAAAGCTCCAAAGCTTTCTTGGAGCTTCCTGGCGCATTTCAACCTTTTGACCTCAACCAAACCACGCAACAAATAATCCCGACAACAACGTGCAGCCACCACGACAGCACCACGACAGCGCCGACGACAAAACACTTGGACCGAAGACGCTCTTCATTTGTCAAACGACACTCATCTACGACATCTCCACCTTCCACACTCCAGATATGGCTGCTGCCGTTCAGCGGCCAGGCGCCGACTCGCCCTTGCCATCGGCCGCCACCCCATCCGGACGCCTCGCTGCCGGTATGCTCGTACGCGGCGCCGGTAGTGCTCCTTCCCACTACGCCTTTGCCTTCACTCCCTTCCTTCAGACCACATACAAGCACGGCCTGCCGGGCGACCGCCCTGTGTGCCGAGCCTACAGCACGAGTGGAACGTGTCCGCTTGGCTCACGATGCCCGGATCGCCACCTCTCGCCAGCGGCTGCGGCTGCCGCCATTGCCGCCGGCGCCATCTACACACCCATCGGCGGGTCCGGCAGCAACAACCCACACCACAGCAGCGGCCGCGACCAGGGTGGCTTCAACTCGCTCGTGTGCAAGCATTGGCTGCGCGGCCTCTGCAAAAAGGGCGAGGGCTGCGAGTTCCTGCACGAATACAACCTGCGCAAGATGCCCGAGTGCAATTTTTTTTTGAGGAACGGCTACTGCAGCAACGGCGACGAGTGTCTGTACCTGCACATTGACCCCCGCAGCAAGTTGCCGCCGTGCCCGGACTACGACAACCGCGGCTTCTGTGCGCTGGGCCCGACGTGTCCCAAGAAGCACGTGCGCCGCAAGGCCATTTGTCCGTACTTTTTGGCCGGCTTCTGTCCCGAGGGCATGCGCGTCTGCAAAGAGGGTGCCCACCCGAAATGGACGTCTGTGGCGATTGTGGCGCCGCAAGTGGCGGCCGAGAAAGCCGCAGCGGACGCCGCCGCCGCCGAGGCGGCTCTGCGCGGCGAGACGCTGGACGAGAACGGACACGTTGGGTCGCCTTTCGCCGGCGGCGACGACTACAATATGGGGGCACGAACGACCACCCACAGCACGACGGCATGGACGGTCAGCACGCGTTTCAACAACAGTACCAGAGACAAGGGCACCACATGGATGGCGATGACGTCGGCAGCCACCGCGGTGGATTCCGGGACAGAGGGCGCGGTGGTCGGTGGCGAGGCCGTGGAGGCGGTTTGCGAGGCTTCCGCGGGCGGGGACGGGGTGATCATTAAAAGACCTTTGCTCCACATGGGATGCATAGTGATTGATTTATTGGCATGTTTCTGTTTGGGCTCGTGGTGGTTTCCATACCGTTGTATGTACGGTTTCATGTACTTTGTATAGCAAGCGAAATTCAAGAGTAAATATGGATACGATACAAAGCATCATCATGCACGTGTTACATTTTGTGAGGTACAATATGCAGATCGAAAACAAGAAAAAAAAACCAGTCTCATTAAAGGGGAGAGAACGTGAAGAAAAGGCAGAATAGGAGAGGAAGGCTATGTAGGGAAAGAAGAATATGTACATGGACGTCGTATGTCTCCTTGCCCTGTTTTCCCCTCTGCTACATGGAGAAAACTTGCTCAGAAAAAGTGCCGTCCAGGAGGTATGAAAGTCTAACAAAGAGATCGTCGAGTCGTAGGTCCAAAATAATATGGTCTGGTAGTGAGAGACGTGATGTATGAGATGCGAATTGTGAGGCGTTAAGGTTGTTGTGCATGTGGTGTCAACCTCGTGCCCTTTTGGTGGTGTTTGAAATATTGCGTCGTAGCGTCGTAATCGAACAGACTGAACTGTACATGTTCGTGGTTGTGTGCGTCCCCAAGTTTTACTGCGTTCATGTTGCCGCTCTCATGGCGGGCAGGGCATCTACTGCCAGATGTGCGAATCGCCGACCTCGGAGCCCACAGCAACCACACCATTGGGCGGTGCCCGCTTGCTGCTGCGGCGGCCAGGCGAGGGGCTGTCGCTGCTGTTCGACACGACCGACGACGTCGCCGTCGGCGGCATGGGGGGTTGGTACATGGCGCTCAGGTCCTCGACCTTGCGCACACCCATCATCCACGCCACCAGGCCGCGGGGCACAAAGCTGCCCACGAAGCCGTAGAGGTCGGCGCCCAGACCCACCCGCACGATGGCGTTGGTGTTGGAGCCGTCGAGCACGTCAAACACGGCGTGGTGCAGGTCGTGCATCGAGGTACCGCGCACACCGCGGATAGCACGGCCGCTGCCGAGCGCCGAGGTGCTCTGGGCCGTGAAGTTGCGGCCATACACTTGCCGCGCCGGTTCGGACCACGACAGGGTCTCGGCGGCCGGCAGTGGCATACGGCCAGAGATGGAACGGTGCGCCGTGACGCTCCGTGCCGGCGCAAAGCCGGAAAAGTCAAAGGTGCCGAGCTGGACGTGTGTGACGGGAATGGCGAGCGGCCGCAGCTCGGCAGCCAAAACTTCGGTAAAGGCCGTCAGGGCCGAGCAGACGGTCGACTCAGGTGCGTGGAACGGCGGGTTGACCGACGAGATAATGGACGGCGTAAAGACGAGCACCTTGGGCGGCGTCGGCGTCTTCTCCTTGGGCGGGGCGTCCTCGGTCTTCTTGCCAATCTTGGCTAATGAGAGACCGGACGCAGCCGACAGCAGCGACGGTGCCTTGTCACCGGGCTGCAGGGCGGTGCGGGCCGTAAGGAGAGGCAGGAAGGCCTGAATGGAGAGGATGGGGTGGAGGAGGTGCGTGTTGAAGAGGTCGGCAAAGTTGGCCGGCGGGATGGTGGCGATGGGCGAGGTCTGGTAGTTGAGCGAGGGAATGAGGATGATGCCGGTCAGCTGCAGGTGGCTGCGCTTGGCGCCGGGCACGGCGGCATGAGGGGCGTGGAGGTAGAGGGCGAAGCGATCGAGAGCAGCGCTGGCGTTGGCGGTCTTGGAGAGAAAAGGGGTTAGAACACCAGAAAGGCCAAGTCGTAGAGGAAGAAACACAGGTGCAGCAAACTCACATCAGTGATGTCAATCGACAGCGGCTTGATGTCGGCACGCGACATGTGGCGAACGGCCTGCTCGTCCTCGGCCGAACCACACACAATGTAGACCATATAACCCCGACGCTCCAGATCGAGAGCGAGAGACTGTGTCACAGGCAGAGCTGGCGATGCAGCAATAACGACGACTTCGACCCGGGCGCCGTTCTTGGCTCGCCGGGCGCGGCGGTATTTGCGTGCCGAGATCGTTCGCCGGACGGCCCGGTACGACAGGGTGCCGGCAAACAAAAGTGCCATGGACACCAGAATCTTGTGCCGTGCCAGCCAGTCCTGCAGGCGCTCGTAGAAGCTCATGTCGGCATTCGAGACAACCTCCAGGACGGTGGAGCTCCGCGGTTTTGGCAGGTAGACCTTGACCTGTTCGGGGATCCACGGGACAGACGCCAGCTGCTCGCGCAGAATGTCGGCGGCACGGTCAAAGTTCTGGTCGACATATTGTGCAATCTCGCCCGAGTATCTGCGGACCTCACCCGAGACGTTTGTGAGCTTGATGCCGTGTTAGTAAGGTAGTAACAACAGCCAAATAACAGGACAATAGAAAAATGCTCGTCGGTGCCGCTGCAGGTTTGAACGTACCACGTCCATGTATTTGTTATCGTCGCCCGACATGATGGCGGCTAATATCGTCGACAATGTGGAAGATGGAGAAAAAAGGAAGAGAAGGGAGGAGGAGAGGGCGGTAAGGGAGGAAAAGGCGTGGGTGGGGGTCAGGGAGCTATCATCAGCCCAGATGAAGTGTCGAGGAGTCTGATGGTTTTGTAGAGCCGTCGTCGAGTGCCGTGGGAGATGTCGCTTCCCGTTCTCGTTTTGTGGAGAGAGAGGAGGTCGTCGAAGAAAAGAGGACGGAAAGGCGGTGGACGTGAAAAAGGGCTCCAAGAAGAGGCGTTCCGGGGTTGGGCAGAAAAAATAGAGAAATAAAAATACGGAGACTGAGCCGTAAAGAGGATGCAGCGCAAATGCAGCGAAAGAGGAAGGGGCGATCCACTGTCCACATGCCTGCAGGACGCGCCAGGCCAGGCCAGGGTTTTTCTGTTATCGATAGAGGAAGGAGCCGTCTACTGCGTATGGCAATTTAAAGCAAGGAAGGCACGAACCAACGGGAGGCAACAGGCACCGGGCTCACCGTAACTCACCATCTTCCAGTGGCAATCACAGGCGCCGCCACAGGAAGTCACAGCACGTTAGGCCAAAAACGTCATTTGCAGCTGCTAAGGGGCCATGCGTTGTCCGACCCACTTTTAACTATTTCAGCTGCGAGGAGGAACAGAAGGAGCGATGAAGGCCTGTGCCCCAGGGCTCCCTCACCGATATAAAATATATTACAGCCCAATCATCGTTGTAAGCGCTTCTTTGCAATTTGAACTCTCCCGTGTTTGTCTCCATCAACATCATGCAACCCCTTTCCAGCACCCTTACAGCTTCCGCGCCTGGACGCGCAGACGCACGTACTGCAGGGCATACGACCCGTTGGGCGTTCGCGTCGTGTACTCGAGGACCTCGACAATCTCACGCGTGCAGGCCTCGCGCTCCGCCTCAGGAACAGCATCCAGGAAGGGCCGTGTCATCAAACGGATCCAGCCATCGACACCGCCGGCGTCGGCGGGCGTCTCGCGCCACTCGCGCTCAATCTTCTCGACCTTCCAGCCGCCGACGCGGTTCTCCAGGATGTCGCGCGCCCACGCCTCGTCAGGGAAGAACCACGGGTTCGCCTTCTTGGCTGCCTCCAGGCCGATGCGGCGGCTGACGCCCGACACGACGCCCGTGACGAGCTCCGTGACGTTGCCGAGGCCGCCCATTTCAAACACAAAGACACCGCCGGGCTGCAGCGCATTCTTGACGCCCGTAAAAAAAACTGCTCGTGCTTGGCCGTGTCGCTCAGGATCCAGTGCATGGCGGCATTGGAAAAGGCCTTGTTGAACTCGCCCCTTTGCAGCTCGGGCTTGTCCACGATATCGTTGGCGTCGTAGACTGGAGAGAGCGGCGTGTTAGTGAGACAGGGGGAACATGGGGGACATGGGGGAGGCGATGAAAATGCGTAGGACCGACGACGTACCCTCAAACGTGCTGTTTGTGTAGCCAGCCGCCTTGACGGACTTTTGCGAGGTCGCAATCAGAGACGGCGAGCTGTCCACACCGTGCAGACGACCCTTGCCCTTGGACAGCACCTCGGCAAATTGTAGGTCAATGATGCCGTCTGGAATGGTCAGCAAATGAGCAGAGCAGGAGACCGCACACATTTGTTCCTGGTAAAAGGTGAGGTACGTACCACCGCAGCCGAGATCGAGAATCACATCGTCCGGCTGCACATCCAGCCAGCCAATGACCTTGCCTACCAGCTTAGGAACGAATGAGGCAGCATTTTGGTACTTCTATTGCGAGACATCAGCAAATGCGTGACAGGGCAGGACCAGGAAAACAAGCTGGATGTCGATAAGCAAGAAAGAAATGTACCTCAGTGGTCCAGATGTCCTTCTTCTCGGCTGCCATATTGAGCGAGTTTGTGCTGCGAGAAAGGGAGGGAAGGAGAGCAAAAAGTGTGAGGAAATGAGTGAAGCAACAGTAGAAGCTGTGAAAAGGCGAGTGGCTGGAGTGTATGCCGAGAAGAAGCTTGAAAAAGGGTTGTTTACAGACGGCTTTATAGACTTGTCGACGCTGAGCCTCCTCAAGAGCTCAAAACCCGCGTTTTGGTGATGTGCTGTTCTGGTAGCCAAACTCTGACGCTCAAACTGACCTGGGTCCGATCTCGGAGCACCGTGTTAGTCGAGAGGCGCTTGTTTGACTATTCAGCAAGCAAGGCCAAAAAAAATGGCACGGCCAAAGGAACGCTATTAAGATAAATAGTAAAAATAAATGAGAAAAAGACCACGTCAGGGCAAAAGGACCAGGGGATCAAGAGGATAAACTCCTCTGGAGAAGGGTTCTCGGCAGCTAAAGTCGTAGCCGCCTGCGTGGGGAATGTCTGATAAGGGCATAAGGCCATAGAGTGCGTCTGAATTACGAACAACAAAGGGGGCAATGAACACAAACTGCAGGCCACCGAGCCAGTTTCTGAAGGTCGTTTTGCACTTCGCGGGGAAAGGATGTTGTGATGTACATGTCGTGATGTATGGGCTGCTCAAGTCTCATTTACAGGTTTTGGTAGAGTTACAGCCACTTAGTCCAGCTCGAGCAGCTCGTACTTGTCATCTCCAAGCGCCTCCTCGACCCGCCTCATCACGGCCAGCACCTTCTCCTCCTCCAGGCGCCGACCAACAATCTGCACACCCACCGGCAGGCCGTGCATGGCGACGGAGTCATAATGCTTCATGGCACCCTGAGCCACTCCATTCAGCTTGCGAAGCGAAAAGTCTGCGGGAAGCGCGTCCTCTTTTCCATCAACCCGCGTCACCGGCAAGACGCCAGCTGTGTAGTCGAGCTGCGTAGGTGCTGGTGTTAGTGAGAGAGCGATATCGGCCATCGATTGGAGCGTCAACAAAACCTCAACAACGGAGGTTGAGATCGTGTGCAAACAGTACTAAAAGATTTGCAAAAAAAAAAAAAAAAGTCACAAAGGGGATCCATACCAAATTAAAGAGGAAGGTGTAGCCACAGCTGCTGACGGCGTCGTGCATGGCATCGTGGGGCAGGGCCGGTGTCGCATTGGGCGGCGTCAACAAAACATCAAACTTGGTCGAGTCCCACCACTTGAACCACTTTGCGCGATATGCCTCGCGTTGAGCGACAAGCTTCCAGTTCTCAAAAGCACTCTTCGGGCCCCAGTCACGCACCAGACCGGCCCAGACCGGGTCCCGGCGCACATACCGCACCCACAGGTAGTACATGTACCGGAAGGGTGAGGCCAGCTTGGCCAGGAACCGCAGCTGCTTGGCACCGGCGTCGAGCCACTCCCCAGGCCGCCGAGCCACTTCAAACATCTGGCAACCGTCGGCATTGAGGAGCAGGGACGCCAGACGCAGGCCCTCGTACGCATCTGGTGGTGGGTTCGGTTCGCTCTGGCCGATCAGGGTGACACTGTGACCGGCCGCCTTGAGCGCATCGGCCACCTCCTTCACGGCTCTCCGGCAGGCAGGGCTGGGATCAACAACACCGTCGGTCATCATCACGCCGACACGCAGCTTCCGCGACGGCGACGAGAAGTCGTCTTCCGTCTTCTGGTCCCAAACCACGCGGTGGACCGAGTAGTCGTACTTCCACGGTTCCATCTTGATCAAGGTCCGTGTAAAGTACGTCAAGTCGCCGAGCGTCCGTGCCATGGGGCTGTAGACACTGGGCACGCCCTCCTGCCCGGGCATGCTGGTGCGGAACGCCATCTTGGGCCAGCGTCCCGTCGAGCAGCGCACACTGTAGCAGCCCGACCAGTGCGCCGGTAGACGCACGCTGCCCGCCACGTCACTGCCAATGCCGATGCGGCTGCCGCCGGCCGCCAGCAGCGCCGACTCGCCGCCTGTGGAGCCACCCGGCGAGTACTTGGCGTTATGGGGGTTTGTGCAGCGGCCCCACACGTCGTTGGTCGACTCGAAGCTGAGCAGCGTGATGGGCATGTTGGTCTTGACAAAGGGCACCGCGCCGGCCGCCTTGAGCATCACGACAAGGGCACCGTCCTCTTCCTGCTCCTGGTGCGTGAAGCTGCTGTAGCCCACTGTGGCATCGTAGCCACCAACGACCACCGTATCCTTGAGACTGACGGGGACACCCGCCAGCGGGCCCTGGAGGTTGATCGTCTTGTCCTTTGTGAGCCACTGCTCGGCCGAGCCAAGCATGATCTCGGTGAGACAGTTGGTCCTTTCGTGGACCTGGATCGCCGCCTTGCCATACGACCGGAGCACGTCGACGGCATTTGCGGAGCCATTTTGAACCTCTTTGGCCAGCTGCTCGACCGGCTTGTCGAGTGTCGCGCGGTCCTTGGCCGACAGAGGCGTGTGGTACTCGGCTGGCAAATTGCGAATACGCTCGGCGCGTTGGTCCTGTTTGAATTTGCTGGAAAAAAAGTGTTACATCTAAATTCAGCTCTCGGAATTCTGTTTATCATGGGCTCGCTGGCTTACCAGTCCCGCTTATGCTGTAGTCCGAGGAAGGATGACATCGTGATAACAGGGGCTGTTTGCTGATAAGAGGTGAGTTGGGGGTTGAAGTCGTATAAACTGCCGCAAAAGCTACAGTCCGCGGTGATGAAGCCTGTTTATGGCAAAGAAAACTCTCTTTTTACCGGTGATCTGCTCGGTGAAAGAGAAGAAGGTTCAAATCAGTTGGGGAAGCAAGATTGAGGCAGGAAGGAGGTCACTTGGGCTCTTGGGACTGGACAGCCCCGCACCTGCCTTTCTTGTTGTTGATACGTGACACGGCGGAAAGGAGGGCGATAACACCAAAAACAGGCGGGCGATCTGGGGGACCACAAAGCCGCTAGAAGCCGGCCTTTCCCCTGGAATTACGTCCGCACGCCGTTGAGATCTTCCCCAATGCGGAAGGTTTTACCTCGCACCTGCCCGCCCGACACGATTAATTGTCCAGACCTGCGCTAAAAGATGCTGAAAGAAGAGAAAGAACAGAAAGAACGTTCCTGGCCAGCATGGTACTTTCCTGTTTTGGTAATCTCGTGTGAGATGTGCACGCCAAGATAGTTCCATGTCTGTACTCCATACTGTGTGTACTTGAATGCCCGTCGATTGCTCCTTCCCCTCAAGTGTAAGGAGCAAGAGCAAACTGGCCAATCGATCCACGCCACCATACAGGAAGCTGCGAACGGCAGCTCTTTCAGGACACGGCACTTCCTACCTTGTTTGCGTTTTTGTATCCCCATTTCTGCCCCTCTGCCCCTTTCTTGGCACGGCGTCATCTTTCTCTGCATTCTCATGACATATCAATAGCGATATTCTCCCTTTGCAAGCTGACCCCCAAACAGCCACCAACGGTCTTGTCTCTCCTTCTAGAACCTCGAAAGAACAAATCAAACAGCTTTCTAATTGGCCACTTTCGCAGACACAATCCCTTTTTGACGGACTCGCCGCTATTTGACGCCAGTTATTTTGTCGATCATGGGCTTTTGGTCGATGTGCATCCTCCTCGGCCCCCGATAGCGATGTGATGGAAGCCCTCAGCTGCCCTTGGTGCCCTGCGTGCATCAGCGGCACCAACGGTTCTCGCATTGCGTCGACAGATACGGCGAGCAGCAAAGAAAGAAGTCAACAAATGCAGTCATGTCAGAGATGATAGAAACGTACTGACTCAAAACACAGCAAGAAACGACACGGAGTTACCGAGGCAAGGCACGCATCTCGCTTCTTTGTTCTCGCATACTGCCGTCAGAGCAAGAGTGTGGCCATCTCAGGGAGAGCTGCACGGCTCACGCTCATGCAGAAGAACGCATGATTTCATTGGCGAGTGTGCTGGACGGGCCCTCTTCCGCTGGAGCAAAACGCCAACTTGCAGAAGCGCCGTCGACGTCCTACAAGGTCAAACTATCACGCCGAACCAACAGACACACCGTTGACACGAACGAAAAAAATTGGGCTCTCACCATAATGCACGTGGGAAATACAAGATTCATTGGCCATGAATGCCACCAACTGTCGGTGACAGCTGCGCTTTCGGCATTAGCATGAATTGGTCGACACTCCATTGCCCTTTCTCATCGCACTCTTTCCACAGCACAACCTCCTATATTGCGACGAGTCAAGACATTGCTAGCTGATTGCTAGATTTTGTATGAAATATTTCAGATTTCCCGCCGAACTGTCTGTTGGCCACAGGCATCGCAGCAAGTGAATACGATGCATCCTTGGCAATTTTACTTCTATCACCAAGCATGTTTACAGCCACCAATGTTCGAAGTTGCGTTGGCACCTGACTGCCTGTGCGTAACCTTCTTTTTTTTCTTCCTACATCAAGCCAGATTCGGTTAACGCAAGGCGCAAACTGGCAGAGTCGATGCAAACAAGATGAGAGGGGTTAGTCTGCCATCCTTCAACTTGGTGACGGCCTTCTTTCGTTGCAGCCAAGGCAGCTCCGTGTCTGTGACGAAGCCGGAAACTACAGGGAGCATCCCTGTTCGCGATCTTTTGCATCTTTCAATCACAAAGCGACAAGCTTCTCCGACAAGCTTCTCCGCAGAAAGTCTTTTCAATCTTTTCGGTATGTCCCTTCGAGACGTAGTCATTGCTGCCCTTCAAGGCAGTCGGGCGCAGTCGGGCCATCCGCTATTGTCACCATATGTTCACAAAGTCAAGGGCAACTCAATCTCCACTCGTGCGACTGAAGTGCGACGCCATTCACAGTCCTTCGCCTTACACGGGATATCTCCACATTAAGAACAACGCCATGTGCAGCGTCTACATTTTGTTGACTTAAGTACTCCCCATTTCTCCTTAAGGCAATACGGTTCGCTAAACGTACTCCGAGGCAGGTTGATTCCGGCCAAAAGCACCAGCCAACCGCGAATTCAAGAAGAAATTGAAAGAAAGAAAGAAAAAAATGTCAAAGGAAAAGTAGAAGAAAGAAACAAAACAGAAAATTAAAAAAAAAAAAAAGAGAAAGAAAGATACGAGCCGGGGCAAGACAGGCCATAAGATACTGCAATATGTCTCTTCTTCTACTCGTCAAACGAGACTGGCTTTTAACACTGTTCGAGCACTTCGGACGCCCGTCTAACCTAGGCGGCACATGATTGACAGTTGACGCGAGTTCAACCGTCGAAATATGGCCCGGCCGCTTCTGAACCTTCACGCTCAGACTGCGGAATGCGGAGTACTACCCTATGCAAAATCGCTTTGCTCTGCATGCAACGCTCCATCCTTTAATTGATACCGTCTTTGCCCTCTTCAAAAAGCTGTTTGTTGACTTATTGCTGCCTTCTATGACCGGCTCCTCTTTTCCTCGTTTCTGCTACGATTCGGGAAATAAAGAAATTCACAACCAACTGAGCAACACCGCTATCAGTGCAGAATACAGGCCAATCTTACAGAGTGGCTCACAAACAGTGAAAACCAGTCCTTGAAATTTCGCTTCCAGCCTGCCGGGTTCTAGACAGATGTCGGCGCTTAATGGACTTCATTTGTTGGCTGAGCCCACAGCCTAACTCGGCCCAATATTCCACCCGCTACGGTTTGGGCACACAACAAGTTCACTAGCAACAGGCGCTCGCATCTCGGGTGTCACCAATACAGGCGTGTTTTTTATTTTATTAATCAAGCAAAGCATTTTATTTTGAATCTTCACTGACATGGTACCATATCCAGGCAATGCCACCTTCAGGCAGCATCACCCTTGACGGACAGCACCTTGTCTGCCTTGGCCACCTTCTTGCTGCCACCAATGCAATGTTGGCTCGATCGTGTGCTTGACTCTCAGACCACAAGTGTTCACAGCCCGCCCTCTCGCAACTGTACATTTACATCGTTTGGGCCCAGTACGATGCACCTGGTAGCTCTTCAAAAGCACCATGTTGTCGACGAAGCGAACCTATGTGCACATCCCAGCTTCTCTGCCCCCAAGGCCATGATGGAAAATACTTCTCTGTACGCCAGGTAATGGGAAAAAGGTATGGCGCAAGTCCAACAGCGGTTTGATCCGACGAAAGAAAAACAAATCAACAGCGCGGCTTTTTAACCCATGACCGACATCTTTCTTTTCTTTTTCTCATTGGCGTGCGTGCCCGTGTGATCGCTAGAATCGGCCACAGTAGAGAGATCGGATAGTTTGCTCAAACTACGACTTCAACCCGTTAGAGCTACGGGAGATTCATCCAACGAGTCCAACCCCGGACAGCCACGTTACATGCACTTCTCCGAGCTGTGCTTTTCAGAGCAAAGGCATCCAGTTCTTGACACATGGCCAAATAGCTTGCATCCCTAGTATATGAGCTGCCGGCTACTCCGATTTGAGCGGTTGGCCCGCAAGCCTTGGGCGATGGTTACTGTGGTTAAACACTATGATGTATCCTTGTTCAGACCGGGCCATATTGGCAGCTTTTTGTCTAACGTTTTTACGCCTAGATCACGATATTCATGTTGCAACTTGGACGTTTAAGCAAGAAGGAGGCCGCGTTGGTTCCCCTGTTGTTGTTGTTTTCCTTTTAGCGGCTCTCGTTAAACACATCTTGAAATGCCACAAGATCGCTGGCTCCGTTCACGAATCAGCCGCGTACCTTACTGTTGACCGGTTTTCAACATCACGGTGTAAGTGAGAACGATTTTGTTTGGGTCAACGACCTATCAGACTAAACACAGCACATCATCATGGCGCTATTTTCTCGTCACGGACAGCTTTCTTGCCCTCAAGATAGCTGACCACAAGTATGACCACAAGAGATATGGCAAGAATCACTCCGGATCTGAGCAAAAGCATATGCACGCAGTATTGCCTGACTGTTTGGAGCCAACAGCTCCACACGGATTGCTGCAATGTCTGTCAAGGATCCAGTCCGTGCCTGTTGGTTGCGGGCTGCCCCCCCATTCTTGAATCATTTTGACCTTGCCACACGCCCCCTGCACATTGGCTCTTCTTGTTCAACCCCAAGTCGAAATCTCAACAAAGTCACATATTCTGCAGTCCCTGATTCAAACAGGAAGTTGAATTGAGCGGCGAGTGCTTGTCTGTGGCGTTCTCTTTGTTCTCCTTGCGTCTTCCATTCGTCTCCCATTCGTCCAAAGAATGTTCTTTTTTGACCTTACCGGGCTTCTATTTTCTTCTTTCCTTCTTTCTTTGTTCTTCGGCTGCACAATCCAAACTCTACGTGGACCTTAAGGCACGCTTTTTTTGTGTTGTACAGATGTTCGATTCGTGAGGCTGCTGGTACACTGTTTACCGCATGTAAGGCCCCTGGTTTACGAGTCTCCCGGCATGTTTGCAACAATCTTTTGCAATCTGTCTTTTTTTGTTCTCCCGTTGAAATCGTACTGATCATACCTTTTCCCCTTTCTAACCGTTCTTGTCTTCCGAGCTCCAACATCCGCAGCCCACGGCGCTATCCCACCCTCTTCCCCACCCTCCCACACAGCCAGATCATCTTTCATTGCCCGTCCTTCTCCCCTTGGCCTCAGTTTTTCACCATCAGACCTTTATTCAGACTCACTCACCATCAATACGACATCAGCTCCGATACCCCTTTGTTCTCGAGGGTGGCCAAATAGAAAAGAGAGGCAAGTCGAGAGCACTGACAGGCACAGCACATGCCATTGCTCACCACTGACGGCAGAAAGGATATGCCTGCCTGACAAGATACTGCACACACCGAGTATTCTGCCGGCCTTTGGGGTGCACAGTCACTGCTGTTCAACAGAACTTGCGCTGTGCCTTCGACGTCTCGATGCCCCCACCAAGAAAACAAGGACACCTCGGGTCCTCCATGGTATATATGAGCCTCTAGCCGTTCTTCCTTTTCTTTTCTGCCTCAGCCTTCTATTCGTTCTTCAAGCCAACCAACACCCCATCCATCAATATATACACCATTGAGCTGCACGTTGAGCTGCACATCGTGCTTCCTACAGCATTGTCTTTTTCTTGCCAGCCAACACGGCCACGATATTTATATCCAAGTCGGTCACGAGGACGCCAGGACGCCAGCAGCAAGCCTTTCCAAACTGCAATATTCTGTCAGCTTGGCGATACTGTCATCGTGGCCCTCCATGGTATTGCTTCCTCACCCTCATAACTTAAGGCAAAAACTCTCGTTGTCTGCTGAGAACGCGTTACCAAAGTACTAATGCAGAATGTCGCCGCCAATCAGTCCGATCTGTTATCATACGTTCCGCCCACATACCACTGGCTTCTCCGACTGCCTCCATACATCTGGGCGCATATGCACCTTTATCTGGATTATATAGAACTACTCAATCTCTCAGCACTGAACTCCGAGTTCCACGCCGAGGATGTCACCAAGTATTTGCCCAGGACTGTTCGTCACCGGGTAGTGGCCAGGGTCGATGCCGTAATCGATCCAAAAACACACGGAGCCTGTTACCTCTGCTATCGCATAAAATCCATTGACGAATTCCAAGCGCCGGGGTCTATGGCATCGTATGCGCGTGTGCTGCAGCGCAACGAATATACTGGGCAGCGCATCTTTGAAGTAGTATCCGACCCTTCGCCGAGCCAATTGCAGCCGCCATCCTTTCCATCGTCGCCCGTCGGAATGGAGTTGAGCATGGGAATGAATCCTCCTTACTTCGGTTCCCCCATCAGCCCATCTGTGCGCGCATCCATTCACACGGGATACAGTATGGCTGCTGCGTCCGGGGTCGGCTACGGCAGTAGCTACGGCAGTAGCGTTGGCGGCCAAACTGTGACCGGCCCTGTCAGCCCAACCCGCTTACACCGCCGATGGCGACCGCAAGCACCCGGTGCCGAGGTGGGCCAGATCGAGAGTCTGCGCACATACTGTATCCAATGCGCACTGGAAACGCATCTTGCGATTGCAGGTGACGTGATTGAGCCACGCATCGGGCCGCGGCTGTGGGTGTGTGCTTGCCAAGTGGCGCGCAGCCAAGAGAAGGGCCACCGGTGCCCGACCTGCGGGATGAGCCCCGTGTACCGGGATTCCGTGATTGGAAGCTGACGGAGAAGTGATCGCATAGACTTTTGTTTCTCCTTCTATTCTACCAAGCGCCGATTCTATGCTGCTTTCTTATACTCGTTTTCTTTTCACATCACATTGTGTTTTTCTTGTTTATCTATCTTGCCTTGTTTCGTCCATTTTTTTAGACTTTTTTTATATGCGAAAATGTCAGTATCCCCTACGTATCAGAGAGCTCAACCATGTTCAAACCAATTTTTTTGTACTGCATTAGACTTTGACGCATTGTCTTTTTCGCAAAACGCATTATAGTACTACCGCTACCAACCCCCTCGTTTTTCTCCTAACGGCACAGTCAAACGGCACAGCCGTGTTGCAGCGATATAGTACTGAAAAATAACCGTGAAAAAGAACAAGCAACACTCACCACAATTACGAGAAGACGATGTCTAAAGGTTTTGTGTTTTTTACAGTACGGACTAACAGAACAACAGAATTTGACAGCGGCGAGGGATGATAGCAGTCGACAATCTTGGCCCCCTCCATCACAGATCTGACACACACATCCAAGCGTCCATCACAACAAACAGGCCACTTGACTGATATAACAAATTGCCGCATTGCGTCTCGTCAATAATTCTCTGGTCCTTCGCCGCAAAAAATAGCAAGGCAATGCGTGCAATAAGCGGGCCGCCTGCCTTCCCGAAGCGCGGGAGTGCACCTTCGACACCACTGTTTCCTGCCCGAAGAGGTGAACTTTGCTGGTGCTCTCTCGTTTCCGCTTTGTGACGAGAAGAAAAGACCTAGAAGACCTAGGTGGGTATGGAGTGCAAGTCGAACCCTTGGGAATCCTTGAGAGGGTAATAGTATGTAGCATACCTTCCACAGTAAACCAGTCTTTCCATCCCTCGAGTTGGGAGCCATCTTCGTAGGTCAGTCTCTCGTCCATGGTTGTGATTCTACGAGTGAACCGTTGCGCTTTTATTTGAGATGCGTAACAGTCTTTTTGGTAATTAGGACAGCGAGGAGATAAGTAACAACAAATTGGCCGTCTTACAGCTGGCCGCACTGGCCGCATCGAATGTTCAAAGTCAGTGAAACGCGCCGGAGGCTTTAGTTACCAATATGACGCCCAGCGGAGCAACTTAGAACGTAATCCCCACACTTTAAAGGACAAGCAAGCTGAAAGGGCAACGTCATACGACGTATTCTTGATATTTCTGCGTCCTCCCAAGCTATGCTGGAAGAGCCTTGCGGAAGTGTGGCCTTTCGATGCACCAAAGTGCGCCAAATTCTCATTGAATGCCCCCCTAAAACGCCCAAAATGCGAGACGAGCGAACTCGAGTCCACGGGCCATGATGCCCAAACGGACAGTTTCCTTCGTTTCTCCTTCTTTCAAGACCATGATTGTCCCCTTTTCGTAATCAAGAGGAAGGTCAACTTCACCCGCTCCTTTTACTGTGGACTTGCCCCAATTGATTTTGCTCCTTTGTTATATTGAGTTCCTTCCCAAATCAACACAATGAATACGGACAACGGGACTTACCGCACGGCATCTGCCACCGGCACGGCAGAGGAGCTCCCGCTGCGCGCGAGCGGTATCGGAACACTTTCGGCAGGAACGAAAGCGGGAACCTTCCGTTTTGGACGGCGGCGGCGACGATGAGGAAGGTGCGACACAACGGCAAAGCTGACGACAGAGATGGAGACTGCGACGGCCAGCTTAAATGGGGTTTAGGACGCAGTCACCACAGTACCAACCTATTTGCAGCAACACAACTACGAGGACGATGCAGACGACGACACCAGAGCACCATCCGATACCACGGCCGACGTCGAGGCTGGCATCGGCGCCGACGACAACGGCGACTGCTACAGCTATAACTATAGCAACGACCCAATGATTCGAGCACAAAATAAAAAAGAGCAAAGACGACGCGACAGAGAGGTTGGGGTGAGCCTGAAACTGACGTCGATAGAGATGCCGATGACAACGTGGAGGGCGCCGACAATTTCGATCGACGCATCGCCGGTGCTTGAAGTACATCGATATGTATTTCATTTTCTTTTGTCAATTCTGATTTTAAGCTGGTTTCAATTGAAGATTTTGATAAATCTACTGACGAGTTTCAATTTTCTATTTCACCGTAAGATGACTTTAGCAACATTTTACATTTGACTTTCTTTTTTTTTGTAAAACGAGCTTCTGTTATACACGTTAAATAGAGTCGTAAGTCCAACATGATCGTCTTGAAACACAAGACCAATCAAGGCAAAGAATCAAAGATTACTGTAAGGTTTCGTGGCACGCTCGTGAGCTAAAAAATTTGCCCGGCAATGCCTTACCAGCCGCCACAAAGCTTGATCGTGCCATCAATTTAAGACCAAGCACTTCACGCCCCGCTTGGTTTGTAGATCTGCCTGACGACATCATTCGTCTTGCAGCGATCCTGGCCTGTTTCTGTTGGGTCCCTCGAGGGGCGTGGCCCTTGTTTGCGACACCTTGCGTTTGAGGTGGAATTTTGCATGTTGAAGACAGCGGTTGCCAAAAGAAAGTTGCCTCTCGTGTCATTGGTTTGCAGCAATTGCGCCGTATTACGGCGGAAAGGCAAGGCGTTGCAAAGGGTCAAGGTTGCAACGAGGAGCACGAAGAGGCGTGCATCCCGGGTTGGATTTTGAGAGTGTCGTTCGCATTATCAAGCCAGTCAGTCTCATGGCATGTTCTCAAGGTGTCAGCATTATTCACGCTCATTCATGTTCATACATGTCTACTGTAGTCTTAATAGCATTTTATCCACCAGCTTCGTCAATATACTGCAAGGGAGAAGAGAGCATATATGTAGAGAGATGGATGATGAAATAAACATATGAGAATTTTAAAAATAAAACAATTGTATGGCTTGGTAGGTGTGGTAAAAGACAATGGAAGAGAAAATATATCCAATAAATGATACTCATCGTTTAAAAAGAAGAAAGATACGAAAATAGTTAGAGGGCGGTGAAAGAGATAAGACATTGTGAGAAAACCGGACAAAACGTGGCCACGTTTTGCAAAATGGCCATTTGGGTTGCGCAGTCAATAGCTCGAGGCGGGTTGGGTTGGTCATGTTCGTTTTTGGTTTGCTGTATTTTGTACCATTCCCTTATGGGTTTGATTTGATTTGATTTCTTTTCTCTAGAAATGTTCCTTCCAGAAGCGAAAGTTGACTTCCCGGACAGACGCTGACGATGTTGCTTTCTTGATGTCGCGAGCTGGAAAATGTTAGTAATCGGGTCCAAAACACAATGTTCCAGAAAAGAAAGAGATGAACATATACACACCTGCTTGAGATGGACCGCAGAAGTACACACCAACGGTGGTCTTCATGCTGCCCTCCAGGCCGTTCAGGTATGTCCGGTCCAGGATACCGTCACGCATCGTGCAGAACAGCTTGAGGAAGTTGGGACGGCCGAAGTTGGTGCGCGACTTGAGCTCCGTCAGCGGGTCGTAGTCGGCGCCCACGGAGTTGAGCACAATGTTCTGTGTCGTATCCATGTCGAGCTTCTGCGTCAGGTACGTGTGGATCTTGAGGAACTCGATACCATTGCTGCCCGGAATACGAGCAGCGTCGGTCGACTGCTGCTCAAGAGACGACAGTAGGGTCTGGAACCACTCGAAGGAGGTAGTGTCCTTGCACACCCAGATGAACTCAACACGGCGAAGACGGGTCGGCGGGTTCGGGCCGTTGCGCAGATGCCAGATGTTCTTGAGAATGGCGGCCCAGGGAGTGACACCAATACCCGTACCGATCAGGACAGCAATTTCGTTGTCAAACACATCCTCCGCGGGAGCACCATAGGGACCGTCGATACGCAGAGCCGGCATTTGCTGGCCGTTCTGGAGAGCAACCTCGTACATGCCAAGAGGGTCGACACCCTCGTACAGCTTGGCCTGGGCAGCACCGGCGCCAACAGCATCACCCAGAGCACGAGTGAAGTCACCGACCTGGCGGATGTGGACAGAAACATAAGGGTCGTAAGGGCACGAAGTGATTGTAAAAGGGTGCCACTGGTACTTGGAGATCGAAGGCACCTGCAGGAACAGCCACTGGCCGGCCTTGTAGCGGAATGACGGCTTCGAGAACTGGATTTCCACGGCGTCTACGTTTTGTCAGTAAGTTTTAAAAGTTTTTTAAAAAGATTACAGAGAGTAAGAGTCGAATTGTCCCACTCCATTTGTGACTTACCATACGGATGGCGGACAACACGGGTGATGCGAGTCTCACGACGGGCGCGAACCTCACGGTAGAGACGCTCGATCAGGTAAAGGCCACCAGTAAACAGCTCCCAACGCCAGCCTTCGTACCCAAGGCAGTGGTCCCAGAAGTTGGCGCCAGCAAAAGGAGAGACGGGATCGGCAGTGTCGCGCACGAAGCAACCCACGGTGTGGGTGTACAAGCCCAGCATAAAAGGAATGAACAGGTGGTGGGTGTACCAGAAGGTTTCAAACGACTGTTGCCGAATACGGTGGTGGGCGGTCGTGTACATCAGGAGCATGCAGAAGAGCATGACATGGCCAGTGATTCCACCGGGCTCAGTGTAGTGGATTTCGAGGGCGCTGACAGGGCGAATCTGCGTCTTCTCGACGTTGAAGAAGCTGCACTGGTTAGTATACATCCGTTATCTAGCCCATTGGTCTACGGCTTGTATCTTACTTGACGTAGTGACCAGCCGTGTGTACAGCAGCAAAGAAAAGCATCGAGTAGGCGAGCTGGCGATGGAACCACAAGTTTTCGTCGAGGGGAAGGAACGAATCTTTGGGCGAACAATACGGACGAGCGTCCGACAGACCGGGAGGAGTATAAGCATGCCATCGACAGACAAGACAAGACCAGCACCACGGGAGATCCAGACGGAGAACTTGAGCGTGTTAAGACCGGCCAGTCGAGGGTCACTCGCTTGCTTGTACCTGTGGTGTCGTTAGTACGGGCCGTTTGGGCTAGAAGTTGCCTCTTCACCCATCATTATTAATATTGGCTGTCACATACCAACCGAAGGCAAACAGGCCCCAGTGGACACCCCAAAACAAGACGTGAAAGATGAGTTTTTGTGCAGTAAACTGCTTCCTGATCAACTGTCCCGCACTCATGATGGCGGTTGTCGGAGATGGGCCGGCTCGAGAGCGGCTCTGTGTGAGCTATGCGAAAGGAAAGAGCGTGTATTAGGGTATGACGACCTGCGTCAGTATCGACGAGAGTCAAGTTCGGGAGATCAGGTCGTCGATGTGAGTGTCGATATTGTTCGTCGTCGTGGTCGTCGACAAATGCTCGCGTCTTAATCGTAACCGGCTCGATATGGTTTGATTCGGAAGATGTCGAGGCGTTCAACTCATAAACTAGGAGCGATAGGACCCGAAATAGCAATACAGAATACAGTAGAAAGAAACGAACGTGAGAGAATGTTCTGAGCCAGCAGGTTGAAGAAGAAATGAAAGAAAGAAAGTGAAGGGGGAGAAAAAACAGAGTGGAAGAAATGGCTCGAAAGCAAATGTGACGACGGCAAATCTTCTACCAGGCCGAGTGAGGAAGAGGAAAAAGAAAGAAAAGCAGATCGAAGATGTGCGGCGACGTTGGGCAACCAGTCAGTCATAAAGGGACGAGGCTTATTGCTGGGGATCGGAAGAGGAACAAAAGAGACAAGGATAGGAGAGGAGAGAAGACGGAGTAAGGAAAGGAGAGTTCAATTGCCCAAACGGGTGTGGAGACGAGGGTGGACAACTAAGGGGGGCAGGGGTGGGCAGGGAAGTGTCGACCAAAGTGAACGACAGCCGAGAGGATAAAAGAAATAATCGAGAAGAAATAAGAGAAGAAAACGACGCTGCAGCCTATTCTCGTCTTTGAGTTGGCTGGGCTCACACCTGGCAGAAAAGGGGAAATGCGAAAGGGGATGGATTTCAAAAGGCCGTGGCACGATGCTATGCGGAAAACGTCAGACTGCGACAGAACTCGAGGGAGGGTGCACGAGGCGACACCACAGCAGGCAGGAGGGCGACCAATCGCAGGAAAAATAGCGAAAAAACTAGTTGACTCGAGGACGATGCTTGTTCGGATGTCAGGTGTCTTGAAACCCTTCAGTTGTTTCTGGTAATGCTTCTTGGACCTTGTATTGTGGACCGGACGAGGGTGGGCCAACAAGCACGGAGAGGCTGTCGACTGATGCCGGTGACAGAAGAGAGATGTACGAAGTAGAGGAAGGGGCGTGCGCAGTCGTAGAGGCCGGGGGCGTACCCCGTAGACTTCTTGAAAGGTTCGGAATAGCTTCCAGGAGGTGTGAGCTGCTGTCGCTAGCAGGAAGTATCAACTTGTTACTTATTGACAGTGAGGCCGACCGTCTGTGGACGGATAGCGGCAGCGTTCTTGAGATGGGATATGTCGTCGAAAGAGTGGCAGCACGCCCTGGTCCAAAAGTGTGGGCGAAAAGGTAGATCAGACGTGTGAGGCCGTTTCGCAGTCGGATGGGGCCTGTGTCAGGTTGCCGCCTTGGCAGGTGGACAGTTCTGGGTAGAAATGACAGTGCAGAGAAAAGGCAGCGAAAAAGAGAGACAACAAGGCCCGAAAGCGAGAGACGGCAAGGCTTTGCAACGAAAAGAATTGGGGGAGGGCTCGAGTTGAGACGATCAGTGTCAGAGACCTTTGGCGAGGGGCGGCTTGGACGCTGTGTAGAGTAGTGGGCTTTTGGTGGTGTTTCGGCTTGGACAGGGGAGGGTGGGAGCGCGAGTGGGTGCAAATGTTGTTGTCAATTGGGACGTTGCTTTCGTCGATGGAAAAGTATGAAAAGGGGAAGAAAATGAGGATACAAAAATCATCGCGACGGGTATCAAAACAATCCGGAATTGGAGGCGCAAAAACGGCAAGAGAGAAACGATTCAAAAAGGAAAGAGAGACTGGCAATATGGGAAAGAGCATCGGGCGACACAGAGCACCAGGAAGGCACGATGGAGGTTGTTTTGCGACGGCACTAGCGGGTCCTTACAGCGGGGTGGCCCGCTAAGAATAGACAAGACTGAGGAGAATGGTGGGTGCTCATTGGCTGCAGGGGCAATGTGACGATACGAAGCCAAGACAAACAGGGTGTGACCACGTTCTCGGGCGCTTAAACGCTGTGGACGGGACGACAGGCGGTCGCCGTTGGCGGAGGTTGATGGGGGCCAGGAACGGGACTGGTACTTCATTTGCTGTGAAATACAGTGGAGCTAGAAGTACACTTCTCATGTAAGTAAATTAAGCTAAACCCAAGTTGGACAACATCGATACTGGACAGACCAATCAGTTGCCTTTGTCCATCTGTCAACGACTGTGCTTTGTCGTTTACGCTACGCTACAGATGCCCGTTGAAAAGAGCGAGCTCTGGCCGCAGCATTTCTTCACTTCGCACGTTCTGACCGAAGAGATATGGAATGCTGCTGGAATGTCATCACGCTGCTCGAGCGTACTTCCGTGCGTTTGTCTCTTTGCGTCTGGAAGCATGGTGTCGTTCTTTTTCGACGTCTCGCCAACAGCAAACGAGTGCGAGAAAGGGGACATCAACTGCCATCCCTTTTTGATCTTTTTAAACTAATGAGGGGTAGGACGGTGAAGCTCGTTGCGCTCAGCTCGGCGTGGCACCACGTGTAGGACGATTTCGTCTCTTGAACATCCGAGGTGTGTGTTTAGAGATCGCCCCGTGAGCTCGGCGTGAGCCAAGGTAGCAACTCTTGAGAAGCACTAAGAACAAGAGAATGCGACGCTGGATTTTGCGTATCTTTTAATTACGACAGTATTGCGGCGTAAATGTTCCTGTGCTCCGGAAGTGTCGCGCGCTTTCGCACATCTTTTCCCTCTTTCGATATATGGGCCTGCGGCCCAGGGGGGACGCCTCGCCTCCAGTCTTGGCTCGCCTTGGCACAAGAAAGCTTTTTTTTTAATCCTTCATTCCCATGTTATTTGTTCCTATTGCCTGGCGGGCCTGCGAGCGAGATTCTGAGTACCATGTCGCCTGCTACGGGACAAGGGCTGTCACGATCGTGTTGTGGTGTTGAGATGTGCAAGATTGGTGACATCATTGGAAGTCTTCACCAGATGACAACCTTCTTCCTGCGAACCAACATCGTGGGAATCACCCTGTTCAGCCGCCAGTGTAGCGCAGCTAAACCACAATGTCAATGGGAAATGTGACAAACTAGAAACGCACGATGAAATAACGAGCAAAAACCCGGATGACAGAGAGGGTATGTCTGGACACTTCGAGCAAACCAGACTCTACAAAATGGAACAGAGAGTTCAAAGATAAGATCGAGAAAGACAGAATTATTCGACCAGACATCAAGACGATGCAGCAAACAAAGCGAAAGCGAAAAATATGGCAGGAGGCAACATGGATAAGGGGCAATGCCACGGGTTCTTCATCGACAAGTTCCAAAACCGGATTGTCAGAAACTGCGAAATGCCATTCAAAATGCCATATCAGAAGCCTCCCGGGCCTACTTGAGGAACACTGGCGAGGCAAGTGTGGGAGTCTGTCCCAGAGCGTTCCATGTGTCCAATTTCCAAACTGGAAAGTGTCAAAATGCCATTCCTGTGTTCCAGAATGCCATCCCGGAGACTGGGGACGGATGCTATATCGTAGCAGGTGAGTGCCAAGCGGCAGAGATAGGAAGGAGGACGCCGTCTAATGGCTCCGAAGGGCGTATATGTGTACAGCGTACGACGTATTCCCATATCAGATATTAACTTTCGTCCTCTCGCAACGGAGTACGTCGTGCAGTTTCGAGATGGGAGCCCACTATGACTAGTGTCTCAACAGGAGGAGGCATTGGCTTGCAAGTGCGGCTCGTGTGAAGCGCGCTAGTATTGAACAAATACGGAGGACACAGACACAAGCAACGGCAGAGGAAAATATAAAATGAAGCTGCAGGCCAATGAAAATGAAAAAAAAAGATCGCTGACAGCCAAAGCACTCCGATGACACTCTGGGGCCCCAGAGCCGACTGCCCAGAGGCCCAACGGAAGTTCAGCCATCCTACATGATCAGCACTCGACAGCCGCCAGAGGTTGTCACAGCCTTTCCCAGGGTAGGACTGCCCGGGGAGATAACGGGTGTTTTTGTGGAGCCTTTTTTGCTTCTTTGTGTCGTTTGTGACTGCATCTTCTCTAACGGAAAACGCACCTCTTCCCAAGGTTGTCGTTGTAGTTTTATGTTGCAGTGTTTCAACAGCGCAGCTTCTCTCCGGCGACCGAGCAAACATGATGGCCTTTGCTGGCCTCTGCTGGCCTTCCTGTGTGTGCTGTTCCTGCATCTCAAACATTTGCAGCGGGGATCTCTTCTGCTTTTGGGATGATATAGAAAAGACGTGACACAACGAGACACAGCTCCACAGATTCGACACCATTTTGACCCTTGAATCACATTGTCTCTGCCTGAGATGCGAAATCACCACTTCCCCATCTGCCGCTCACATATGAGAGAGTGAGAGACCGGACTCTCCTGGATACCGGAGTGTTTGAGAGACACTGGCGAGACTGCGTCGGTCGGTGTATGATTTTGCTGCTTTGAGCTTGTTCTGTTGTCTCTTTGATTTGGCCATCTTCCAATACGATATGGGGTGAGTAGTCAACAAACAATGGCAGGCACTCTGGCATTCTGTCGGAGTTGACTGAGTTCTTTCGTAGATAGTATGCACAAAGTAACCTTATTTTGGATAGGACAACATAACTCTTGCTTCTTTTGTCTTTTCTCTCTCTCTCTCTCTCTCTCTCTCTCTCTCTCTCTCTCCCACGGCATCTCCATGAAACGTCGAGACGCCTCCGGTCCAGAGACAAGGACCATTGGATGCCCAGGCTTGGAAAGTAACTCCCGAATCCTCACCTCAATAGATGGCGCCCGGCTCGACGTCGATTCTTGGCAGATATGGTGCCGGTGTTCGTGAATCTCGGCGGTCAGCTTCGCATTTACTCGGTCCGCCGTTAACCTTGTCCGTATGTGGAGTGCTGGATAGTGTCATCGTGCAGGCAGCGCAAAGACGAAAGACTGACGAAAAAGTGAGAGTTGGTGCCAAAGAGGCAGCCCCTGATGTCAAAGATGATCTTTCGAGGTACCTCGGATGGGCCGTTTTTGCCGCAGAAAATGGGTCAGTGACAGGTACCGCACCTGAGACCCTTACAGAAAGCAAGAATATGTGGCCCTTCCCGCTGGTCTTGCCGCTAGAAGGTGGCTAGATTGCGCGGCGGGCCCCATTTTTTCGCGCCCGTTTCGCCCCAAATGGCCTGGCAAACCCATTTGGTCCCCTGTAGTTAGTGCTGTGGAAGGCGAGAGTGCAGGCAGTTTCTGCGTGGCTGTGCACCCCGCACCTGCCGCCGCCCACTGAAAAGCACCAAAAACACCGGGGGCTGGTCTGCTCCTGCCCGAAGCTTCCATAATCGGCCACCAGTCCGGTCGCAGTTGCCTCTTTGTGTGCGCGTATTCGTCGGAGCAAGCGCATTGTGGTGCAGGAGCGACCCAGCGAACACTGTGTGCAAGGCAGCCGGAATAACCCTCCTTCCTCTCCAGCCCCGTTTCGTCACCAATTCCACACGTCAACCTCGACAAACGTCGATAACCTCATCGAGTGACGTTTCGGCACTCTGCAACTCCTCACGAACATTGACACCGACGACAGACTGCTCGCATTGACGACAATCGGGTTTGCTGCTTCGAATTGCGCTCGTTTCTCGACTTCCCCTCCCTAGCCCCCTCTCTCACCTAACCCCCCGCCGTCGCCCAACGCTCTGACGATCATCCTGAGGGCAACCCTTTTCCCTCCCACTCCCTGCTTCTCTCTCCGGGCTCTGGTTGACTACGGGTCGATTGCTTGACAGCGTGCCGCTTGTTTTCCTTGTTTCTTTTCCATTATCCTCCTCTCTTTTGCTGCACCGCATCCGGCGCAACCCACACCCAAGATGGTAGGTCCCCAACCCCTCCACGGCCAGATTTGCGGACCTGGCCCGGAGCTCGGGATGCCGCGTGCTCGTATCGATTGCTATTTTCTAACCCCCCACGTTCGCAGGGCATCACACGACGGCCGAACAAACAGGACAAGCCCGACCGGGCCGGGGGCGGCGGCCGCAGCGGCGGTGCGGCGCGACCCAAGAAGGCGACGTTTGAGACGACAAAAAAGAAGGAGATTGGTGTGTCGGACTTGACCCTGCTGAGCAAGGTGTCCAACGAGGCCATTAACGAAAACTTGAAGAAGCGCTTCGAGGGCGCCGAGATCTACACATACATTGGCCATGTGCTGGTTTCCGTCAACCCGTTCCGCGATCTTGGCATCTACACCGACGAAGTGCTGGACAGCTACCGGGGAAAGAACCGTCTCGAGATGCCGCCGCACGTCTTTGCCATTGCCGAGTCTGCCTACTACAATATGAAGGCGTACAAGGACAACCAGTGTGTGATCATCTCGGGTGAGTCCGGTGCCGGCAAGACCGAGGCCGCCAAGCGCATTATGCAGTACATTGCCAACGTCTCCGGCGGCTCCGGCACCGACATCCAGCAGATCAAGGACATGGTGCTCGCCACGAACCCGCTGCTCGAATCGTTCGGTAACGCCAAGACTCTGCGCAACAACAACTCCTCGCGTTTCGGCAAGTACCTGCAGATCCACTTCAACGACGCCGGCGAGCCCGTCGGTGCCGACATCACCAACTACCTCCTCGAGAAGACCCGCGTCACGGGCCAGATTACCAACGAGCGCAACTTCCACATCTTCTACCAGTTCACCAAGGGCGCTTCGGACGCCTACCGCCAGAACTTTGGCATCCAGACCCCCGACACCTACATCTACACCAGCCGCTCCAAGTGCTTCAACGTGGACGGCATCGACGACTTGGCCGAGTTCCGCGACACATTGAACGCCATGAAGATTATTGGTCTGAGCCAGGCCGAGCAGGACAGCATCTTCCGCATGTTGGCTGCTGTGCTGTGGACGGGCAATCTGGTCTTCCACGAGGACGACCAGGGTTACGCAGCTGTGTCTGACCAGTCCGTTGTCGACTTTCTGGCGTACCTGCTGGAGGTCGAGCCCAAGAAGCTTGTCTCGGCCATCACCATCCGCGTCCTGACCCCTCGCAGCGGCGAGGTCATCGAGTCGCCGGCCAACGTCGCCCAGGCCATTGCCACGCGCGACGCCCTCGCCAAGGCCATCTACAGCAATCTGTTTGACTGGATCGTCGGGCGCATCAACCAGTCGCTCAAGGCGCGCCAGGCCACCAGCAACTCCATCGGCATTCTCGATATCTACGGCTTCGAGATCTTTGAGAAAAACAGCTTCGAGCAGCTGTGCATCAACTACGTCAACGAGAAGCTGCAGCAGATCTTCATCCAGCTGACGCTTAAGACCGAGCAGGAGGAGTACGCCCGCGAGAAGATCCACTGGACACCCATCAAGTACTTTGACAACAAGGTCGTGTGCGACCTGATCGAGCAGGTCCGCCCCGTCGGTATCTTCTCCGCCCTCAAGGACGCCACCAAGACCGCCCACGCCGACCCGGCCGCCTGTGACCGCACATTTATGCAGAGCCTGAGCGGCATGTCCAACGCGAACCTGACGCCGCGCCAGGGCAACTTTATCATCAAGCACTACGCTGGCGAGGTCGCCTACACCGTCGACGGTATCACGGACAAGAACAAGGACCAGCTGCTCAAGGGCCTGTTGAACCTGTTCCAGGTCAGCCAGAACCAGTTCGTGCACGAGCTGTTCCCCAACCAGGTCGACCAGGACAACCGCAAGCAGCCGCCCACCGCCGGCGACCGTATCCGCTCCTCCGCCAACGCGCTTGTCGACACTCTGATGCGCTGCCAGCCCTCGTACATCCGTACCATCAAGCCCAACGAGAACAAGTCGCCCTCCGAGTACAACGTCCCCAACGTGCTGCATCAGATCAAGTACCTCGGTCTCCAGGAAAACGTGCGCATTCGTCGCGCCGGTTTCGCCTACCGCCAGTCCTTTGAGAAGTTTGTCGAGCGCTTCTTCCTCCTGTCACCGGCCACGTCCTATGCGGGCGAGTACACCTGGACGGGCTCGTACGAGGCCGCCACCAAGGAGATTCTCAAGGACACGAGCATCCCGCCCGAGGAGTGGCAGATGGGTGTCACCAAGGCCTTTATCAAATCGCCCGAAACCCTGTTCGCGCTCGAGCACATGCGCGACCGCTACTGGCACAACATGGCCACGCGTATCCAGCGCATGTGGCGCGCTTACTTGGCCTACCGCGCGGAGTCGGCCACGCGCATCCAGCGCTTCTGGCGCAAGAAGCGCGTCGGCGCCGAGTACATGGTCCTTCGTGATCAGGGCCAGCGGGTGCTGGGCGGTCGCAAGGAGCGTCGTCGCTTCAGTCTGCTGGGCTCGCGTCGCTTCCTTGGCGACTACCTGGGCTTCAATGCCACGACCGGTCCTGGCAGCATGATCCGCAGTGCAACTGGCATCAGCCCCAACGAGAAGGCCGTCTTCTCGTGCCGTGGTGAGATTCTGGAGGCCAAGTTTGGTCGCTCCAGCAAGCCGAGCCCGCGTACCCTGGTCGTGACCAGCAGCAAGTTCTACATTATCTCGCAGGCCCTCGTCAACCACCAGCCGCAGATTACGATTGAGCGCGCCATCCCGCTGGGCGCCATCAAGTTTGTTGGTGCCTCCACCGCACGCGACGACTGGTTCTCGCTCAACGTCGGCTCGCCGCAGGAGCCCGACCCGCTCCTGAACTGTGTGTTTAAGACGGAGTTGTTTGTGCAGATGCAGCGGGTCATGCCGGGCGGCTTCAACCTCAAGATTGGCGACTCCATCGAGTACCACAAGAAGCCCGGCAAGCCGCAGCTGGTCAAGGTGCTCAAGGACTCGCAGGTGCCCGTCGACTTCTACAAGAGTGGCGCCGTCCACACACGTGCGGGTGAGCCGCCCAACTCGCAGCCTCGCCCGACCCCACTTGCCAAGCCTGTGCCGCCACGGCCCATAACCCGCGGCAAGCTGATCAAGCCGGGCGGACCCAACGGCCGGCCCTCGCGCATCACGACGCCCAGCGCTCGCAAGCCCCAGCCGACACCCGCCGCTCGTCCCGCTGCCAACGCGTCGCGCGCTGTGCCACCAAGACCTGCCGTTGGTGGCTCTTCTGCTGCTGTTGCTGCTGCCGCTTCTACACCGACACCAACACCGCGCCCCGTGCCTTCGCGCCCGAACCCGGCCGCTGTTGCTGCTGCGACGGCAGCCGCATCCGCTACCTCAACGCTGCCCTCGCACACGCGCAACAAGTCCAGCACCTCGGCTGTGCGCGCCCCACCCCCACCGCCGCCTCCCCCGGCAGCACCCGCAGCCATCACGGCCAAGGTCCTCTACGACTTTGCCGGCCAAAAGGACAACGAGATGTCCATTAAGGCTGGCCAGGTCATCGAGATCGTCCAGAAAGAGAACAATGGTCAGTCGTCACATGCACTCCAAAAACCAATCCGTGCATCCGAGCACCCACTAACAATCGCATACAGGCTGGTGGTTGGCCAAGATCAACGACAAGCAGGCCTGGGTGCCCGCGGCGTACGTCGAGGAAGTTGTGGCTTCTCCCCCCACGTCCTCGCGTCCTGCACCTCCTGCGCCGCCTCGCCGGCCCCTCGGTGGCGCCGCTGCCAGCCGGTCCTCGGCCGCTTCGTCGACGCTGCAGCCGCGTGATTCGGGCATGAGCCTCAACGGCGGTGGCAGTGCCTACTCGTCGGACGGCAGCCGCACGAACACGCCGACGCCCTCGGCCTCGGGCAGCATGAGCTTGGCCGATGCGCTGCTGGCGCGGCAGAGCGCCATGTCGTCGCGGAAGGAGCCGGATGACTGGTAGAGAAAGTATGGTAGAGGTGGAGGAGGGTGTGTCGAGCGTGGGGCGTGCGGATAGAATCTTGTTTTCTCTTCTTTTTTCTTTTTTTTTTTTTTGCGGATTAGACAAATAGTTGTTTTTGTTTGCTATGTTTGCTGCTGCGTAGTCTTTGGTTGTCCAGCCTTTCTGTTTCATTAAATGGTTTCCTGATTATTTTAGTATATTTTTACGTCGGTTATTCTTTTTCTTTCTCCAAAATCTCTTGGGATTTCGATGGCTTCCGTCTATTTTCACTTTGATGCCCGTTTACGAAGAGAGAGAAGACAAGGTGTTTCGATTTTGGATATCGTGTATTTTTCATATATGATGAAAGTTTATGCATGTTCCAAACTCCCAATGACGTGTTTTGAAAGTCAAAATAAAATTAAGGCCAATCCCGTATATGTTCCCGCTTATGCCTAAGTGTTTGGTTTGTCCAGTCCCCAAAACCCCAAACTGTGTATCCCAACCGACTGCAATGTATGTTTCGATTACCATTCATGTCTTCACGGCCACGTTTTTGATATATTCAAAGATACTTGACATCGTTTACCGTCTCTTCTTGCTCCGGGCAGCCGCAAGGGCCAGCTTGGCCTTGGCATCCCGCCTCTGCAGCAGGGTCGCAATAGGCACGTCCTCGTCGTTCTCGGCCTCTTCGTCGACGCCGTAGTCGCGCAAGCGATCACCGTCGGCATTGGTCCAGCCCGGCTCGCCGTCCATGCCTTGCTCAAACTCATCGTCGGACCCGACCTGGCGCACGGGACCCGTGATCTGGGTGGTGCGTCGTCGGTGGAAATCCGCTTCTTGGCGGGCCTTGAAGGCGGCCTTTTCTTCCTCGGGTGTGCCCCACTGGCGGTCACCATCGTCACGGCCAGAGGCAAAGGCAGTCGACGACCCGCCGTAGGTAGGACCCGAGCCGGTGGCGGCCCACTTGCCCTGTGCAGCTGCATGGCGCAGCTTTTCTGGGTCGGGTGGCGGCCACATACCCGTGTGGTCGTTGAAACCGTTTTCGGGCCAGTCCCAGCCGGGACCCGATGCACCGCGGCCGGTGGCAATCCTGGGCCCGCCGGCCAGGGGGAAGAACCACAGCAAGACATTGCGGGTGCCCATGGCTTGGGCCATGTTGTTGAAGATACCGAGATCGTAGGGGAACTCGACGCGCATGCGAAGCGCGGCGGCTTTGCGTGCTCTCCGCTCGCGTCTGGCGAGGAGTTCTTCGTCTTCGTCTTCGCCTTCGTCGCCACTTCCCTCGTGGTTGCCGTACGCATCGTCCTCGTCCTCGTCCTCGTCGTCTTCGCTGTCCTCGTCCTCGTCCTCGTCCTCGTCGTCGCCCCACCAGCTGCCGTCCGCATGGCTCGAGCGATAGCGGTCGACAACGGCCTCGTGGCGCTCAATCTCCCAGCCCTCAATCATGGTCGCGTTGAACATCCACGAGTTGAGGGTGGTGTACAGCATAATAGACAGTGCCAGGGTTGTGCCGCCACACACGAGGCCCAGGATCGTCAGGTGGACCAGCTGCGGCATCGTCGGGCCCAGGTAGGCCGGCAGGTAGCGCTGGGCATACAGGAAGTAGAAGCGGCGGCCGATGAGGTAGGCGGCCATCCACAAGGAAAGGTTGGTAAAGACAATGAAGCGCAGAAAGTGCGGGAACGTCTGCATGGACACACAGTTGCCGGTCCAGGGCAGTGGTGGTCCATTTTGGGGATACAGCGTCGACAGTGACGGCAGTGGTGGGAGCGTGCCGGTTTCGGAGCATCGCATTTGCGGCACCACCGCACGCCGGCGGTCGTGCCATCGTCCGCAGTTGGCGAGTGGGATGACGAGCCCGATGACGAAAGCGACTCCCGGCGCTCGCGCTCTTTGGTGGTCTTGGTGGTCTTGGCGGGTGCAGCCGTCGACTTTGATGCTGGTGGTGGTGCTGTTTTGGACTCTTCGTCGGATGTGCCGGGTTCGTCGAAGACGTAGCGACCGGGGTTGACGAGGCACGCCCGAATATAGGAAATCCAAAGACAACCAAGAAGCGTGTTGAAAATGACAGACTCGGTGGTGGTGAGCGGGCCGGGCTCGAGGTAGCTAGCCGTGTGGAACAGCCATTGTGAGCTGTAGCCCAAGAAGACGATAACAGAGGCAGCGGCTGGGATGGCGAGCAGGTGCATGCCTAGCTTGGACGGGCCGGTTTGGATGGTCATGACGGCGACAGTGCGCGCATGGCGAGGGAGGCGCGATGTGGTGGAGGCAATAGAAGCTTGAGAAGGTCGAGATCGTCAAAGTTGATGTCGGCTAAGTCGTCGAGGCCGATCTATCATTGAGATTTACAAAGCAGCCTTTGCTCTTCAATTTGCGCCGTCTTGAAACTTTGCGCAGAGCGACCAGTGGCGACACGCGGACAATTGGGGCTGGGCGGGAGAGGCGTGGGAGCTGCTTGGGGAAGAAGACGGAGGTCGAAGTTGAGGTCGAAGACGACAGAAGTTGAATGGAAGCTCCAAGTCACAAAATATGGGGAATAGGGCACAATCCCTGAAAGCCAAGCTCGACCAAGCTCTAACAAAAAGGACACACTGCTCGGAAGGAGGCAAGACAAGGCAGGCGGAAATCACGGATCGCTCCTTCTTCTGGGCAGGGCGCGAAGTTACGAACTGATCGCCACAAAAAAAGGGCAGGAAAGCACGAAAGACAGGGAAGGAGCGGGCCCGACTGGGGGGCCACTGCACGGAAGCTGTGGGTGATGCTCAGGGACGTCTCCACTTGTTCCTTCCCCTTTTGACGTAGACTTTGACGGAGCACAGGTACGAGTTCGATGTACAGCGAGAATGCCAACTTTGGCATTTGCATTTAGTTCGCACCTTCCTTCCACATTAGCTTCCCCAGCTTCGCTCCTTCCGTGCACAGAATACTGTAATTTGGACAGCCAATATCTCCCGGTCCGAAGCCGATTCAGTCAAACGAGAAACAAGAACAAAGTCCAGACCTCGTACGACATAGACCACAACCAACTCGTCGCAGTTGCTTGCCTTTTGCTTGGGAACGAGCCCTTGTGTCTCCACTGTGTCATCGCGCAGTCGTGGCCTGTTTCGAGGCGTTTTCGACCGGTCTAGGCCGATTATGTAATACACAAGAGCTTCCCAGGGACTTGTCGGCGCGGTGCTGGTGTGGCCCAGTAGCACGCTGTAAAAAACGCATTACACTGGAGGCAGGTGTGGTTGAACCGCGTTCTGCTCTACGAAGAACGTCGAGCGGTTTTCTTAGCAAACCGGCCCCGAAGTGCACTGTATTCTTTATTATCTTTGGTGCAGACCTTGAAATTCCCGACAAAAAACACAGACATGATAGCAAGAGCAAGGACAAGAAACAGCAGGCAACAGAGTGTTATCCGCGTGTTCTGAATTTTGAGACCTCTTCCTGGCCGCCAGGGATACTAAGAGAAATGTCTTGGCAAGAAAGCCTTGTGAGTTTATTTTTCATAAGTGCTTTGAGCAAAGCAAGCTGAGCCTACAAAGTAATATGGACGGACCAACTGACTGGCCGGAGCAAAAAGGCCCTGGGCGGGCTTTCCAATATGCTGAGCATGCAACTTTCGTTTCGTCCATCAAACACAGAAAAGGACAAAATGAAAAGGGGAGCAGGAGATAGCAAGCCACTAGTAAACTGCACGTATGAGCTGACACGCAGACAAACAGGAACACTAAGTAACAAGGTACGCCGTACGCTGTACACGTACGCCGTACATGGCTCGCACCCACTCACTCATCTGGATCACACACTCTCCCAGGCGTCTTGACGCGCCCAACCCGCAAACTGCGTTTGAATCTTCATGCTGTCGAGCACGCGCTGCTTGACGTCGGCAGCCACAATGTCCGTGCCGACAAAGGCGCCGTGCGTGCTCGTAAAGTCGTGATGCTGAAGGATCGACCACATGGCAAACACCTCTTCGCCCGACAGGGGGATCATGTTGGGGATGCTCCACATGAAGGCAAACGAGTTCATCCCGGCTGGCCGCGCTCTCGGCGTGCCCAACGCGTCCGTGGCCCAACTTCCGAGTCCTGCAGGCGTCGTCACGAGTGTGTCGGCCACCAGCAAGTGCCCGCCGAACAGCAGCACCTGGCTGCCGGGGAAATGGCCACCCAGGCGGATGGCCAGGGCCGCACTTTCGTTTCCGTCAACAGAGATTGGTTGGACATCCTTCCCCTCCCAGAAAACCTGTTTGGGCGATTGCTGCACCGTCCATTCTCGGTCTTCGGCGCGCAAGTACACCGGGCAGTCAAACGCAGCGGCCCATTCGGTATGTGACGAATAGTAGTGCGGATGCGAAATAACAATGGCACGCAGTCCACCGAGGCTCTTGATGTGCTTGACCGTGTCCTCGTCGATCAGCGTCAGGCAGTCCCACAGAATGTTGCCCGCCGGCGTGCGTATGAGCACGGCGCGCTGTCCGATGGCCAGCTTCGGCTCGGAGGCAATGCTTGTTAGCCGCTCATCGCCGCCAGTGTTGGGGTGGAAGACGTTCTTGTGGTTGCGGCGCACGTCGGCCATGGTAGTAAACGACTGTCCCGCCGGCGGCGTGAACTGGCGCGGGTCGTCGCAGATGCGGCACGACGGCAGCGACGCTCGATCGGCCGTCGGAAATTGTGTACCGCAGGCTGTGCAGACAAGCAGCTCGTCCGTCGCATGAGGGTTGTAAGCTGCCATGGCGAGATCAGGCCGAGTTCCTCTGTGTTTGCAAGTCTTTTTTTTGTCAACACTGTATCAGTGACCGTTTTTGTATTTCTCTTGGACTGGATGTCGAGAGATGGTTTGACGTGGACGTGTGCAATGCATGGCTGAAGAAGAAAATGTGTCTCTTTTGGACTTGGAGATAGCTCAGTCGGACTTGGCCGGACTTGGCCGATGTTATCCACGCGACGTCACAAGTCGCTCCTTCTCTTTGCAGCATGTGCCGTCCACTAATCACGATAAGAAACGGAAGCTACCCCACCTCAAAGGACCCGTTGGCGGCTTGTGGCGGCGCGTTCATCAGGCACCAAAGGGGCAGCTGCGACCGTGTTGACACCGCTAATTTTTTTCTGCCGCGCCTTCTGTTTTCTTGCGATTCACACCCCGCAATCGGTGCCTGCCTCCTAACCCTTGACTTGTTAAACAGCCTCAGACGACTATCAACAAAACCTCAACACGAGCGGACGGGCCAGCACGACGAATCGCCACGAAGGCAGTCCTCCACACAGCCAAACGCGGCACACTTTTACCTTCTTATACCGACATACACATCCGACTGACATTCATCCCCGCCATGAGCTTCGCCATTGAGGTGCCGGGCGCGGCTGTCCCGCTGAACCTGCCGGATCTCTGCAAAGCATTGCAGGCCGGCAATTCGAGCGACCACAGCCAGCGCCAGGCTGCGTCACAGCAGCTCGACGAGTGGCAGACACACCAAAAACTACTTCTCGTCCCTGCAATCCGTCTTCCTCGACCGCGCGCTCCCCTACGAAGTCCGCTTCCTCGCCGTGATTCTCCTTAAAAACGGCATCGACAAGTACTGGCGCAGCTCGGCACGGCTCAAGGGCGGCCTGCACCCCGACGAGAAGGCCCTGATCCGCTCGCGGCTGCTGCAGGGTACGGTGGGCGAGGAGAACAAGACGCTGGCGCTGCACAATGCTCTGGCAACGGCAAAAGTCATTCGGATCGACTACCCGCAAGATTGGCCGACCGCATTGCCCGACATTGTCGCTCTGCTGCGGAATGTCAAGGACACAGACCCGGTCCAGCTGAACGGGGCTTTGCTGGTGCTGCTGCGGGTGATCAAGGAGCTGGGCAGCGCGCGATTGCGGCGGTCACAGACGGCCCTGCAGCACATTGCCGAAGAGCTGTTTTACCTGCTGGGCGAGATCTACACAGCCAACACAAAGCTGTGGATGGACTACCTGACGACACAAATCGGGCAGGATGGACATGGGGTGTGGACCGGACCAATGTCGACTACGCCATGGTCAACAGCTTGACGACGCTAAAAGTGCTGCGGCACCTGGTGATCAGCGGGTTCGAGCACCCACACAAGTCCAAGCTGGTCGAGGGGTTCTGGTCATTGACGCAGACGCAATTCGACCAGTTTTACGGCTACGTCAACAGCCACAGCCAGGCAGAAGGAAGCAACGACTACGAGATTGTCGGCAAGCACCTGCTAAAGTTCACAAGACTGCACATTTGACATGAGCGAGGCACACCCGGCGAGCTTTGCAGCGTTGCCCAATTCAGTGGCCCTGGTGCGAGCATACTGGGGTATCGTGGCCAGCTTTTCAGCGGTTTACAGAAGCTCGGGCGGCCTGCGGCAAAACGGTGAACGCGGCGGCAGCGGCGGCGGCGGCGGTGGTGAGGGCAAACCTGCCAAGCTCGAGGGCCCGCTGATTGAGCGGCTGGCGCTGCGTGGTCTGTTGTTGGTCAAGAGCTGCATCCAAATCGTCTCCCAGCCGCTCAAGACGTTCAAGTACCGCAGCGCGGAGGCTCAGCAGGATCAGAACGATGGCGTGCAGCGCATCAAGACAGAGCTATTCACGGATGAGTTCCTGCTGCAGGTGGTCGATACCATCATCACAAAGTTGTTCATCTTCCGCGAGTCCGATCTCGATTCATGGGAGGAGGACCCCGAGGAGTGGGAGGCCCAGGAAAGCGAGTCTGGTGCGGCATGGGAGTGGCAGGTGCGGCCGTGTGCCGAACGTGTTTTTCTGGCCCTCATCATCCACAACAAGGAGCTACTGGTGCCGCCACTTCTGGCCTACTTCCAGCAGGCCATGCGCGATGAGACGGACTTGTTGACCAAGGAAGCCGTGTACACGGCCATGTGCAATTCGGCCGTGGCCATGGACCGCGCTTTTTGACTTTAACAACTTTTTGCACACGACCCTGGTGCGCGATGTCCAGGTCCAGGGCCCGCAGGTCAAGATTTTGCGCCGCCGCGTGGCGCTTTTGTTGGGGGCATGGACATTCTACGAGCTGCCGGAGGAATCGCTGAAGCTGGTATACCAGATCTATGCGCACTTGCTGAACACGGCAGACCCGGCCAAACGACGAGGTGGTCATGCTGACGGCGACCCGGAGCCTCAAGGCGACCGTCGACGATTTCCAGTTCCGCGCGGTGCTGTTTGAGCCGCACGCGTCCAGCGTATTCAGAGAGCTGATCAGCTTGTTGCAAAAGGTGGAGAACGACGAAACCAAGCTGGCCGTGCTGGGCACCATTCGCTCGTTTATCGAGCGCATGGAGACGTTTGCCGGCCTGTTTAGCGACACTGTCTTGACGGCACTGCCGGCGATCTGGGAATCGGCGCCCGAGGACACATTCATGATCAAGCAGGCCGTGCTGTCCATCTTGTCGACACTCATCATGGCGTTGGGGGCACAGTCCCAGAAATACTTTACCATGATTTTCCCACTGATTGCCGACGCCATGAACCCGGCGTCGCCCGTGCACCAGTTCTTGTTTGAGGAGGCCGTCGAGCTCTGGCGCAGCATCATGAGCCAGTCGGCGTCGCCGTTGGACGGCAACCTGGTCGACCTGCTCCCGCTGTCGCTGCCGCTGCTCGACTACGACTCGCAGCTCGTGCAGACGTGCCTGGAGATTGTGAATGCCTACATTATCCTGGCGCCCGAGGCCGTCCTCAGTGACCGCTTCCGGGTCCCGACGCTGACGGCGTTGACCGGCGCGCTCGACACGAAGAAGTGGGAGCTCGTGCATTCGGCGTCGGCGTGCATTCAGAACGTGATCAAGTCAGGCGAGATTCTGGGCGGCGAGGCGGGCGTGGCGTCGATTGTGGGTGATCTCGTGAATGTTGGTCTGCTGCCACGGATCCTGCAGCGCCTGCACGCAGCGTGGGAGGCGCACCAGTCTACAGGGCCCAACGCCAAGCAGAGCCCGATCAAGCCGACGACGCAGGTCGAGTACATTCTGATTCTGAGCCGTATCGCGCTGGGCCATCCGAACGCCATCCTGGATCTGCTTGGCTCCGTCCAGCTGCCGTCGGGCGGCGTGCCACAGTTGACCGAGGCGACGAGCGGCGCCAACGTCGAGGCGATCTGGCCGTGGCTGATGCCGGAGTGGTTTGGCACCCTGGACAACATGGGAAACGCGGAGAACCAGAAAGTGGCGTGCTTGGGCCTGACACGGCTGTTGGAGGTGCAAAGGCCCGTGGGCAATGGGAGCGGCAGCCAGTTCTCCGACCTCGTCCTCAGCCGCCTCCAGGACTAACCTGTCCATGTGGACGACCACGGTGGTCGACGCCCAGGGCGACGCCACCAAGCCCGACTGCTACGTGTGGGCCGAAGGCGCGCCGCCGCCGACCGAGTACGACACGCCGCTGATGACGTGCCGAAAGCGCACTGGCGGCCAAAGATCCTCTGCACACGCAAACGACGCATGGCTTTATCATGGCGCGGCTGATGGACATGATTGGCCGTGTCGGCGGCGAGGCGGCATTCAACGACCACTGGCTGGTGAATGTGGACCGAGACGTGCTGGCTGGCTTCCAAGGCCTGACGACGCCGCGGCCCGAGGAAACTTATTATTAGAAAGTGGGCGTGTGATGATGAGCCAAAGGATCTCCAGAAAGGTCTGTGGTAACGAAGAAATGACTTGATAATGCAATCTACATGAAATATGCCCATTGCCCTGTGTCCGTGTGTCCGTGTGTGCATGTGTTCGATCCTAAAATGTTTGATGGAACCCACTCTTTCTCATTTACAGCTTGCTCTCGCCCTCCTGCGGCACGGCCACGACAACCTTGCCCCATGTCTCGCGGCCGCCCAGCGCCTTGAGTGTCGCCGGCACGCGGTCCAGGCCCAAAAACTGCTCGCCGTCGGTAAAGACGGTCGGCCGGAACGCGCCCCGGTCAATCAGCTGCCGCAGACCGGTCCAGACGGCCGGGATGGCCTCGGCCTCTTTGAGCGAGTAGGCGCCCCAGTGGATGCCCACAATGCTAATGTTCTTGAGCAGCACCTTGTTCATGGCGACCTTCTCAATCTTGCCCGCGGCAAAGCCCACAATCAGGATGCGGCCGTTCCACGCCGTGCACTTGGTGCTCAGGTCGACCAGGCCCACGGGTCGTAGACAATGTCGACGCCGCGGCCGCCCGTCAGCGTCTTGACCGTCTCGGGCCAGTTGGTGTCCGTCTTGTAGTTGATGGCATGGTCAGCGCCAAACGCCTTGGCGACGGCGAGCTTGTGTTCGGTGCCGCCGGTGGCAATGACCTTGGCGCCGAATGCTTTGGCGACTGAAGGGGAGGGGTGGCATTCAGTAAAGCCGTCTTGCATGATTGTTGGGACTTTTCGTATGCGAAGAAGGTCACCGGGACTCACTCTGAACAGCTGCCAGGCCAACACCGCCGGCGGCGGCATGGACCAGGACATAATCGCCCTGCTTGACGCCGGCACGCAGAACCAGCGCCGCATAGCTCGTGGGCGCCGTCACGAACAGAACCGGCGGCCTCGGTGAACGACCAGCCGGGCGGCACGGGCTGCAGCTGGGCCTCGGTGGCCACGACCTTGGTAGCATAGGCGCCCTGGCTGGCACCGAACACGCGGTCACCAACAGCAAAGCGCGGCTTGAGAACGGAGCTGGCACTGGGCGTGGCCAGCACGACACCCGCAAACTCGGCACCGGCGATCCATGGGAAGGCTACAACGTCAGCAAGCGCACAAAGAGTGATCTTTTCGCGGGCAGGGCGACTTACGCGGCTGGTTTTGGTACTTTCCCTGGATCTGGAGAATGTCAAAGAAGTTGGCGGCGGCGGCGTGGACGGCAATGAGATACTGGTCCGGCGCAGCCTGGACGTCGGGCAGCGACTCAACCACGAGCTCGTCGGGGCCCTGAGCACACGTTAGAGGCTATCACGGTCGCCGTGCTCGACGTCGGAACGTACATATCAGAAGCGAGTTGTGAGTTGCGAGACAAACCTTGACGTATTGCGTAATCTTGATGCCCTTCATAGTGCTGTATGTGAAGAGGGTAAGCTGAGTAGGATGCAAGGTGGACGTGATGGTGAAGAGAGAAGTGAAGGAGATCCCGTCGGCAAATTTAGAAACGCAAACCCGGCCGGGGATATCCAAAAGAATGGCGATGGGATTCACATCTCGGCACTCGGCGCTGAGTTTCCCATTAAAGCCAAAGCTGACCACGGCTAACAGCGTCAGCGAGGTCGCGCCTGCCCCCCCCCCCCCCAAAACCGCCATTGCCTCCAGCGCACTTGCCCAAAAGGATCCATTGCCGAGGCAGAGCAGTCTCCACCAGTAGCCAAATGCGACGCCCGGTCCCACTTTCCCCGCAATTCGCGCCCTGGAGACAGGGGTAGCTCACTTGGAGGAGAAGGTGCGATCAAGGGCCAGTCTATTCGTACAGCCGCGCAGGCGGCAAGTGCCGTGCCTCGTACAGTCCAATTAGCTGGCATCCTGGCACTTACGAATGCGAATGGCATCACCACACCGGCGTCAATACAGACCGACTTTGTTTATGTCCTCACCAATCACGATACAGGTCTTGTGCTTGTTGAGACACAACAGTGCAAAAGACAAACCGGTTTCTATGCCCAAACGCGACCTGATAGCTATGCTCTTTTGCTCGCCCTACGATACATGTTGAGACGAAATGATAGAATGATCATGTACAATGGCCAACGCCTCAGTGGCCAACGCCTCAATGGCCACACCACGTCTCTGTTCTTCTCCCACTACGGAATGCAGAAATCGATCCAGCTCCCGAGGTAGTCCAGCCGGTTCGGCGACTGCTCTTCCTGCTTGAAGATGTGCTCAAACTCCTCGTAGCTCAGCTTGCCCCAGCCGCCCCGCGCCTGTGCCTCCTGCTCGGCCAGGTCCAGCCGCTTCCACTCCACCAACCGGGACAGGGGGATGTCTTCCGGGGCGGTCTCCTTGGCCGCGCCGTTGCTGTTACTATCAACAGCGTCCTCGTCCTTGGGGAGCGTGGCCTCGCTGGACTTGGGCCGTTCGCGGAAAACATCGTCCGCCTTGCCTTGCCCTGCCCTTCTCCTCGGTCGTGGCCTTCTCCTCGCTCATGTCGTTGTCGTCGGCGTCCTCCACAGTTGTGGCCACTTCCTCGACAGAGGTTCTCCTCGGCCGGTCTCTCCTCCACCGGCGGGGTGGTTGCGCCGGACGGACTGCGCCCTTCAGAGCTTGTGGCCACCGTAGCAGCTGTGGACACGGCAGCGAAGGATGCTGCTGGAGACGGCGTCAACACCTGCATGAGAGCAAACGTACTCGGCCTCTGTGTTGGCCGGAAATGAGGCAGCGTAACATCGCGGTGGTCGTTGTTGTTAATACTGTCGGCCTCCGAGACTGCTGTCAGGGAGATCTCGGGCACGCCGTCGAGGGCAATGAGAATGTCGGCCTTGCTGGGCCGGCAGGGGCATGTGCAGTCCGCGGCCGGCGCCTCAGTCTCCTCGGCAGTCGTATCCTCGTCCCTCTGGCTCCTTGTCGCCGACAAATCTCGTCTTCTCCTCGAGCACCTCTTTCCACGACAGCCATCTCGGCCTCGTTGGCCTCTGGTTCGGTTGCCGTCGTCGTCACTGCCAGTCCGTTCACCGTGGCGCTGCCGTTGTGCACGACCGACCGCGGAGGAGCAAGCGCTTTCCGTCGGCACACCGCCAATCACCTCGTACCCGTCTCGGCCAGCATCTCCTCCAGCGTCATGTCGGTGATCGGCTTGTCGACCGGCACAGCCTCCTTTTTGCGGTGCGGCGAAGAACAACTTATTTGTGCCCCGCCCATTGGCAAACAAGGGCGTGACGTCCAGGTGCTCAAAACAGGTGCGGTACGTATCGCGGTCCCGCTTCGACTCGGCCGACGCAATCGCCGAGGTTCTCCTTGCGCAGAAAACAGAATGTCCAGCAGCTCGTTAAAGGCCTGCTGCATCACCTGGTACAACACCTCGCGGCCCGCATCGCGCTCCGACTCGGGGATGTCGGCGAGCCGGTTGCCAGACGGGGTGGGGGTGGTCTGGCTGCCTTCGCCCTCCTTTAACAGATCCTCGCCCTCCTTCCAGCCCGTCGGCTGCTGTGCGCCTTCCTCCTCGTCCAGGTAAAATCGCCGGCGCATCCCACCGGTCGTGCAGCTTGCGCCGCGCCGTGACCTTGGCCGCCTTGGACAGGTGCGGCGCGCATAAACGCCTCTTCACGGGCACCCATCTGACCCGTCGTCGGCGCGCGCCACGGGTTGGCGCGGGTGCGCGGATTGGACAAGATGGCGTCTTGCTGTTCCGGCGTCGAGCTGTCCAGTTGGGAGACACCCTCGCCACGGATTGCCGGGCGGTTCCGCGCGGGCCGGTCTCCATGGGTTGCTGCGCTTGTGGTGGTCGCCGCGCCATTCACTGCCGAGCTCGTCGAGGGCAGCGGCTGGTCAATGACGGCCGTGGTCGACGCATTGTCGTCGCTGTTGTTTTCATTGCTGTTTTCGTTGCTGTTTTCGTTGCTGTTTTCGTTGTTGTTTTCGTTGCTGTTTTCGTTGCTGTTCTCGTTGCTGTTTTCGGTGTGGCTGTTCCTGCTGCCGCCTGCAAGCGCGTCGCGCATCTCTGCAATGCCCATGGCCGCGCTGTCGTCGCCCTGCTCGTACTCGTTGTCTTCGGTGGACACAAAAATGTCGTCGTTGAGGCCCGACGGGTCGCGCTGGCCGGTGAGGAGAGACGGCAGCTCCTGCACTGTCCGTGGTGGGTTCAGCAGTGCGTCCCAGTAGTTGACAACAGCCGGGCCGTCGTCATGCTCGTCGCCGCTGTTGTCGCCGCTCGCATAGTAACGCTCCTCGAAGATGCCCTCGCTGTTGATGCGGATCTCCGACCGCGTATACAGCAGCGACAGCAGCTCTTCACGGTCGGCCATGTCCGGCCGGTCCTCGGCCACCACACCGTCCACACCGTCGGCCACACGCACCTCGCCCAGCGCGTGGTCAATGTACTTGCCGCCCATCATGCGCCGCCATCGGCGTGCGGTAGCCTGCCGTCGCGGCCAAAGAAACTACTCAGCGGCTGGCGGTTGTCCACGAGCTGGTGCGTCTCGATGCTGCTCATCACCTGGTCGTCGAGCCTTCCAAAATGTCCTTGTGCATCTGCTTGTAGAGGACATAGTAGGCGCGGAAGAAGCGCAAAAGTCGCGCCGGTTGACCAGTCCGTCGCGGTCCGTATCGTAGCCCTCAAAGATCTTGCGCAGTTTGTCTTTGCGCTTGCGGTACGACAGGCCGTGCAAGAACTCGGAGAAGCCAATGAGGCCGTCGTTGTTGGTGTCGTAAAGGCAAACATGCGGTCGTGGATCAGGTTCGGTGCGGCGTGCCGATAGCCGCCCGAGGGCACCAGGCACCGCTCAAAGGTCTTGCGGTCCATGGCCAGGCCCAGGCCGTCCGGGTCGTCGCGCCACTCGGTGTTGGCCATGTAGGTCCACTGCTCCCAAAAGGCCTCGAGCTCCTGGCGCTCAAAGCCTGTCTCGCGCACGAGGCGCGCCAGCAGCGATTTGGGCAGGCCGCGCATGAACCCGTCTGGGTCGCCCGTGTACCATACCGGCTGCATTTGGCGCGGGCCAAAGGGCGGCGCGGGCACCTTGACCTTGTAAAAGATGTGTGTCTTGATATGGAGCCCTTGCGACTCCACGTCTCGCAGAGGTCAAAGTCGGCGCAGTTGGCGCAGCGGTAGCGGATGCCCCGGATGGGTACGATGCCGCAGGCGTTGCACGCACAGCCACGATGGACGTAGGAGCTGCGCCTCGCATTGTCCTCGGACACGCGGAAGAGGAGGTTGACAATGTTGTGGCCGGCACGCTGCACGCCGTTCGACGGGCCCATGTCGTCCCACCGCTCGTCCATCTCGGTTGTCGTCCACGACCGTCGCGTCGCGTTCCTCGCCGGTGCCAGCAGCAGCGCCGCCTTGGAGTGGCCGCACGTCACTCAGGTTGTTTTCGTCGGTGGCCGCTGCGTCGCCTGCAATCGCCGCAGACGATCCGTCGTTGTTCGCCGCATTCAGAGACTCGCCGGCGCTGTTACGGTCGCGTCCGTCGGCGTCGGCGAGGGAGGATCTTCGGTTGCGTCGAACGGCATTGCGTCGATGCAGGCACCGCCCGATGCGAGCTCTGCGTCGTCGGCTCTCTGCTGTCGCCAATTCTCGTACCAGATTCCGGCACCCAGACTGACGGCGGCCGTGGCAGTGATGACCACGACGGCGAGCACACGCGGCCGCAGAAGCGTCGAGACGCCTGACCCGGAAGACAAGTCCATGGCTCAACGCGGCCAGGCGGCCTACCAGAGGCTGCGTAGAGCAGGCGCGTGGGATCTCGGGATGGGAGCTTCGATTGGAGGTTGGGCCAGGAAGGCAGTCGGTCTATTGTCGGGAAGCAGCTCGGTCGAAGGTCATTGCTGCGAGATTGGTAAACAGGATGTCGTATGTAAAGAGAGGGTGTCGGAGAATCGAGTGACGTGTCAGGATTGCAACGTCAAGTTGCTGACGATAAGCGTGGGCTGTTGAGTCTTGGGGGTCGTTGGCTGTTTGTTGTTTGGTTCGGTCAGACTGCGACGTGAAAGCTGATGCGTTGTAACGCCGAAGCTTGGCAGCTCTGGCACCTTCTTGCGCCCCCAAGGCAGGAGCGGCCATTCTGATTATGTAACTTGAAAAGTGGGTCCCGGTTCAATTCGGACAGCCTCGGGGGCTGGCTGCGAGTGGCAGGGCAGGCACGACCGAACGTTGCGCTCGTTGGTTCGAATTGATCCAGGGGACGTTTTGGGTCGTTCCTTCCACTAAAATTGATCTGTCAGCCCGCCCAACTGCCGTTCGCGCTGGGTCGCAACTGCCCCGCGGCCGCGCCGAGAAAAAGGCATTTGAAATACTCGTAGTAGAATCGTGGCGTCGCACTACTCGTCGAATCTTCTTTTGCGCGGCGCCTTGTATAAAAATCCTTCTTTCGCACCACGACGACGACACGGCTCGATTTACGCGGCTCGACCCTCCTGCCTTTCTTTCTCCCAAACGACTTTTCACGTCGCCACGCTGTTTTCCTCATTTTCTCGGCGCACCCTGCGAACGGGTGCCTCTGGTCTCTGGATCGCCGCCTTCACCTCCACGACTCCCAAGAAGAACACGCCCAGCGAGCTGCACAAGCTGAGCACCAGGACCATGCACAGCAAGGTTGTCAGTACGTAGTTTGAGCAGTCCTGGGACGGGTGCTGTCGAGGCGGGGGGGGGACAATTGCTAACCGTACAGTCATTGGCTCCGGCCCTGCTGCTCACACGGCTGCCGTCTACCTGGCCCGTGCCAACCTGAAGCGTACGTCTGCTCTCGCTCGTGTCTCTGTCTGTCTCGTCTCTTTCTGGTCATCGTAAACACCGCACTGACAACAGCAGCCGTCCTCTATGAAGGCTTCATGGCCAACGGCGTCGCCGCCGGCGGCCAGCTGACGACCACGACCGACGTCGAAAACTTCCCCGGTTTTCCCGACGGCGTCATGGGCCAAGAGCTCATGGACGCATGCGCAGCAGTCGGAGCACTTTGGCACTGAGATTGTCAGCGAGACGGTGGCCACCCTCGACCTGACGGTGCGCCCCTTCACGTACGCCACCGAGTGGTCGCCGAGGAGATCCATACGGCCGACGCCGTGATTGTGGCCACGGGCGCGTCGGCGCGCCGTCTGGGCCTGCCCGGCGAGGACAAGTACTGGCAGAACGGCATCTCGGCGTGCGCGGTGTGCGACGGCGCCGTTGCCCATTTTTTCCGCGACAAAGCACCTGGTGGTCATTGGCGGCGGCGACTCGGCGGCCGAGGAGGCCATGTTCTTGACCAAGTACGCGAGCCACGTGACGGTGCTGGTGCGCCGCGACAAGCTGCGGGCGAGCAACATCATGGCGAAGCGGCTGCTGGCGCACAAGAAGGTGACGGTGCGCTGGAACTCGGCGGGCGTGGAGGTCAAGGGCGACGACAAGGGCCTGATGAGCGAGCTGGTGGTCAAGGACACCAAGACGGGCGAGCAGGAGACGCTGCAGGCCAACGGTCTGTTCTACGCCATTGGCCACGACCCGGCGACGCAAGCTCGTCAAGGGCCAGGTGGCGACGGACGACGAGGGCTACATTGTGACGACGCCCGGCACGACGCTGACCAACATTCCCGGTGTCTTCGCGGCAGGCGATGTCCAGGACAAGCGCTAACCGCCAGGCGATTACGTCCGCAGGCACGGGCTGCATGGCCGCGCTGGAGGCGGAGAAGTACCTGGCGGAGCTGGAGGACGAGGAGGAGACTACCAAGAGCAGCCTGTAGACGTCTAGGTGCTTGAGTTAGAACAATAGAGTAGATGGTGTTCGGGTTTAGACCATGCCACTTATGATGTACGAAGAACATTGGAAGATATAAAATTTTGGAAGGATTTTCTATTATGTATTTTCCTTTTTCCTATTCTCCTATTTTGTCGGATTCTTCTATTACTTTCTCCACAAACTTATTGCGGGAATGATATTTAAAAACGATGGTATGAAGAATACATCTAAAGTTTTCACAAATTATTAAAACATTTCCAATTTGGTTCTAATTATTTTTGAGCTTATGTTTATCTATCCATTATTAATCGTCACCGTTTTTTCTAAAAGGATAGTCATAGATTAATCAAAGTCGAAACGCAAGCCACCATCTAAATGTATTTTTCAGTGAAACCCCCCATCAAAGTGATTGCATCCGCCCATTCTTCCCTGCTCCCTTGCATGTTCTCTACGCATTCTCGCCAATGGCCTCGAGCAGAGCCCGGGCAGTGTCCCGGTCGCCCTCGCGCATCTCAGGCACCTCGTCGTCCCAAGACGGCTCGATCCACTCGTCACCCTCCTCGTAACGTTTTGACAGGCTTATTGTTGTTGTTGTTGTTATGCATCTTGTCGGCGTTGGTACCAGTGTTGTAAGGGTAACTGTGGCTGCCATCGTTGTGGTCATCTATATCTGTAATAGTGGTGCCCGGGCTGCCACTACCGTCGTTGCCGTTGTTGAACGTGTACGCACCCAGCATAGCGCCGTGGCTGCTTTGCTGCTGCTGCTGCTGAGCCGGTGGCGATTGGGCGGCCTCGCTGCTGGCTGTGCCGACCGAAATAGATGCAGGCGAGGTCTCGTCGTCCGAAGACGGCAAACTGGGTCACAATGCCCGGTATAAGCAGAGCACTGGGCGGGAAAGCATACAGGTCCATGTCCATATCTCCCAGGTCCATGTCAATGTCCATGCCCATGGCCATGCCCATGCTCATGGCCAGATGGTGAGGCGCCAGCATAAAAAGCGGCGGGGTAGTCGCCACCGGGAGAGTCGGCACCCAGGCCGCCGGGGACACCACTCGGGAGACCGCGCAGCCAGAGTGCCGAGGCCACCATTGGCACCCATGGCGCCCATGGGCCGTAGCAACAGAGGCAGGGTCGTCCATCATGCTGACAAGGTCGGGTGTGGGGGGGGAAGGCCCTGCCTGCTGCTGCTGCTGCTGATGATGATGAACGTCCACGTGCATGTTCATTCCATTGTTGCCCATGGCCCATGTTGTTGGGCAGGTTGGCCGCTTGTGATGTGGGCGGCATGTTGTTGTTGCTGTTGTTGCTGTTGTTGTTGTTGCTGCTGTTGTTGTTGTTGCCACTGCCGTCGTTGATCCGGCTGCCGTCCTTGTTGTAACCCAGACGCAGGTTGCGGATCGAACTGAAGCCGCCGGTAAAGAGACCACGCAGACCGACGGGGAAGTCACGCTCCTCGGGCATGCGGTTCTTGCTCAAAGCCAGGTCCATGGTCAGAGCCAGACGCAGGTACCACGACGGGTTGGAGGCCAGGATGTCCGTCCAGTCGGAAATGCCGCCGTTGTTGTTGCTGTTGTGGCCGTTGTGGCTACCGTTGGCGTTGGCGCCATTCGGCCCGTCCAGCTGGGCCAGGTTTGACAATGTGACGAATGGTCTCGCTGACCCAGTCGACGCCGTCGTACTGTGGCTGGTACGTCTTCATGGCCTCGATAAGTATATTGAGGCGGTGCTGCTTGAGGGCAGAGCTGGCTGAGTTCGAGCGGCCGTCGTGGTCGTGACCGTGACCATGGCCGCCGTCGCTGGGCGTGCTGGCCGACGGGTTGCCATTGTTGCCGTTGTTGGTATTGTTGGCAGCGGAAGCCGAGAGCTTGACGTCGAGAATGTGCAGGAACAGAGGCAAAGCCGTGCAGGCGACACTGATGTGGTTAGCAGGGATCACAAGAAAAGGGGACAAGCAAAACGAAAAGAGGGAGGGGAGGGGGGAGGGAGACAGTGAGGACTCACGCGCTGATGGGCAGCCAGCGAGCCAGAACGCAGCTGGATCAGCTCCTTCAAGCACTCCGTCACACCAGACGCGGCATCCTGCAGCTCATAGCGGTTCTCGTAGATGACGGGAACGGCCTTGTTGCCGTTGGCGAAACCAGGCGCGGCGTTGGCGACGGCAATGTGCAGCACCTCGTGGTGGCAGAGCGCAACACGCGACGAGTGGTAGTACATGTACATCAGGTTGGTGTACAAGATCACCGAGTCGTGGTAGAATTCGCGGCCGCCATTGGCAAGGCGGGCCACGCCGGCGTCGTGCCCCGACGAACTGTTCGGGCTGCCGTCACTGCTGCCATCACTGCTACCGCCGCTGCTGCCGCCGCTGCCACTGCCACCAAACATGGGGAATGTGAGCGCCACCGTTTTGTACCAGCGACGTAGCTCCATCTTGCACTGCCGCACGCGAACGGCGTCGCTGTCGGCCATCTGGCGGCCCCAGCCGGGCGTGTCGTCCTGCGGGAAGACGAGCGTCAGGATGTCGGTCAGCACAACGCACAGCTCGACCATGTGCACCAGGATGTCAACCAGACAGCTCTTGGTGCCCGGGTTGTAGACGCGCGAGCGCTCCATCTCGTCGGCCAAGTCGGCCCGCGTCAACGGCGGGTTGGCCTCGAGATCGAAGTGGGCACGCGTGATCTGAATGCTACGACGCACACCGAGGCCCATGACACGATCCCGAATGATGCAGCACCACCACAGACGCTTCAGCATGTTGGCGCGGCGGCTGTCCGGCGGCAGCATCGAGGCATAGTGGTTGGCCTCGGCGAGCTTGGCCTGTTGGATGGCCGTGCAGAGCCAGGCGGTGTTGGGGTTCCTGGTGCCCGAGTTGGTCGAGGGAGACCAGAAACTGAGGAGGAGGGCGGCCTGGGCAATGGCTGCGGGCGACGACTCGGTCTCAAAGTCGAAGAGCAGCTTGGCGCGGCGGTAGAGTGCCGCGCGGGCCAGGCGGATCGTCGGAAGCCCAGGGCGCGAATGCTGGTGCGCGAGACAAAGTTGCACGTCGCAAACAGCAGCGCTTGGAAGACGAGGAGCGACATACGGCCGGCCGGAGGGACACTGCCCGCGCCCTGCTGGCAGTACAGCTCCCAGAAGTCGCCCTCATTGAAGAGAGGCAGGAGCGGGTGGACATGCAAAAAGTACTGCTGGACGAACTCGTCGAGAATGGAGCGCGTGGGGATGCGCAGACAGCCCTGCAGCTCGAGGTAGTTGACGTCCTGTGGCAGGATGCCCGACAGGTTGCTGACGGCGAGGAACGGGTAGTACGAGTAGGTGATGTCGGCGCTGATGTTGAGGCCTTGCTCGGCCGCCCAGGGAGCAGCGCCGCCCATGCCACAACCCATGCCACCAAGGCCAGACACACCAGCGCCTGGTCCAAGGAAGTCGTTGGTGGGGCCGCTACGAAGGCCGTCGTAGAGGTAGTTGAAGCGGGGATGATGGCCGTGGCTGTTGTGGTTATGGCCGTGGCTGTGGTTATGAGACTGGTGGTTGTGCTGCTCATTGTGCTGCTGCGACTGGTGCTGCTCGTGGTGCATCTGTGGCAAATTGTCCATCTCTGGCGCTGCCATGGGTGAGGGGTTGAGCAATGCCTCGTTCATCTGCTGTTGCTGTTGCTGTTGCTGTTGCTGCTGATTTTGCTGTAAGGGCGGTTCGCTCTCCGTGCCGCAGACGGCGAGCCCTTGAACGACGCTGTCCGGTGCCGCGATGCAGTATCGGACTGCGGCGAGCCATGCTGATGAGAGTGTGTGTGATTATGTGAATAAGAGTGCGAGTGTGAGTGTAAGTGGTGATGGCCAGGGCTGTGATTGTGGCCGTGATGAGAGTCGTGCGACTGTGGCTGTGGTCTTTGAGCGCAAAGACCGGTGGCAGTTTGCTTAGAGCCTGCGGCATCTGCCTGAGTAGCGACTGCAGGCAGAGCTGCTGCTGATGCCGTCGCATCATCGGTCAGAGCGGGCGCAGCACCAGTATTCGGCGCCACACCTGTAGCACCTGTAGCACCTGTGGCACCTGTGGCCGCCGCCGGTCGCTGCGACTTGCGTAGCCGCGAAGCACGGCCCGTCACAACACACGATTCGCTGTCCAGGTAGCAGTTCATGCAAGGACGGCCGCGCTGCGACACGTCACAGCGGACCTTGCGGGCACGGCACGACAGACAGGCTTTCGGCGCCCGCTTGCGCACCTTGTGGGGTTCTTGGTGGGCGCGCGTGCTGCGGCAGCAGTGGCGGCGCCAGTCGGGCCAGTAGGGCCAGCAGGGCCAGCAGGACTAGGCACATTGACCGATGCTTCAACCCCAGTCGCCATTGTGTGTATGAGATGTTGGGTGAGAACGGAGTGTTGCTTGTTGTTGCTTGCTGCCGACTTGTGAGGCGACGATGCGCCGTGGAGAATTTCGTTGGTGGAAACGGTATAAGCTAATTCGATGAGTGAGCCGAGTGTTGTGTTGTGCTGGTGTTGTTGATGTTGCTGTGTGTAAAAGGCTCGATCACAGTGGACTGCAAGCAAAAGACAGCTTTTGTTTGTTTACAGACAGGGGAAAAAAAAGAGACGATGACGGAATACAGAAAGAAGCTCCAAGGAAGGAAGGAGAAGAGAAAAAAAAGAGGGGAGTGACAGAAATCAGAGACGAGGGGAAGAAACAATAAAGAAATTATGGCTGGCAGAATAAAAAAAAAAAGAGAAAGAGGAACATCCACGTAGAAAAACATTGATAGACGGGGGAGCCCTCACTGACCAAATAAAATCACAAAAAAAGGCAAACTGTCAGGACGTGGGGTTGGGGGGTAGTCTGGGGGTTCGAAAGGGGCAGAATGTGGAGGGGGGCGGGGAAACTTTTTGGTATTGGGGAAGACTACTGCGTAATTCGTCTGAGCAACCTTAACCTCACATCGAGCATGGCAATATGAATTGGGAATGGACAATGCTGGTCGTGAACAGCCCACAGGGCTCATCACTTTCTGCAGTGGAGCAGGAACGGCACGAAATGGATCAAGAATTGACACCAAGGGATAAAAAAGAGCCAGGAGAGACGACAAAGTGGGCTCCGAGTATGGAGATAGAAGTCCGGCCCTGAGAACAAAAAAGAGGAACGCCTCGACTTCTCGACTCAAAACGGGCGAGGACGTCTGGTACGATGGCTCGATGGTTTGCCAGGCCTGGAGATAGTACTAGGAGCGAGTGGGGAAGGCGTCTGGGGAATGGGGCAACCTTCTGGGGCGGCGGAGCATGGTGGTGATTTTCATGAAATCATGGGAAGGGGGCGTGTGGGTTGGAGCTACGCTAGTTGGGAAACCCATGTTGCTCGATTTTTTCATAATATTCACTTTCTTGAAAGTCTTTTTCACATTCGTATGCTTTGTCGACCGGCGGCCATCTCAAAGGGTGGCTAGGGAGGAGGAAGATCCAAGAGACCAGTGGCCTAGGCAGTTTGCAGTTTTGCAGTTTGCATCAAATAATACCGGACAGTGGGAGAATCGTCATTTTTTTTAAAAATCAAAACTACTGCATGTCCTTTGCGGTTGAGCGGAAAAGCCTCTACATCTAATCAGACAGATGCAGTCAGAGAGTGCCGCCATTGGCTACGGAACCCGAGAGTCTGGCTTTGCCATTGCCGTTAAATGCCGTTGGCAAAATACGACTTGACTTGAGTCAGGAGGGAAAAAAAGAAGAGGGGAAGAAAAAGGTACTGCTATCTTGAAAAAGGTACTTGGAGAGGCACTTGGGTGGGAGAGATTGTGGGGAGCCAGATTATGCGGCCTCATGCGACCTTGAGCGGCCCCATCGCTCGTGCTAGGTCGAAAGTCGCCTGAAGCCTCGCAAAGGAGGGACGGACGTGTCGTCCATGTTCCATTCAAGCGAGAGTTCAACCCCATTTAGAGTAGCAACAGTCACGGAGCGTATCTCGTTCTCCGCAAAGTGGAAACCGGCACGCCGACTATCCAAGAAACGAGCATCCTTTTCCTTCTCCAAAACACGGAGAGCTAAGTTTCTTGACACAGGTTTTGTCAAGATTGGGGCCACATGGACAGTTGACGTGTGTTATACATAGCAGAGAGAAAACAGAGAAGGTTGGCATCGACTTCTACACTTTCTCCTTTTCTAAACTACACTCAGTGATCTTTCACATTGTTCACCGCAGCCAGGCAACATACCAGAAAACACATCAAGTGCACGGCGAGTCGTTGCAAGGCCTAGTCCAGTGAAAGGGGCTGCCGACCGGGAGGCAAGCAGACCCTAAGATCCGAGAATTTAGACTGGGACACGGAAATGAAAATAAACGTAAGCAGACTGAGAGCAGATTATGCGCCCAGAACGCCGCGTTCTCCGACCTCCGAGTTCGGGACCTATTCACTAGAACTTCCCTTATTGGCCAGGCAGGCAGCAAACTGACATGGATTTGTAGAAGCTGATAGAGGGAGGGTTGAAGCAGAGGTTGTTTTTCAGAGAATGGCTGTGTACGAATAGTTTCCTTTCCTTTCCTTTCCTTTTCGTTTTCTTGCCTGCTGATTATCTTCTATTCCCTCGCAAACGTCTCCAATTCTAAAGAGAAAACTCACACAGAGAGCACATGCTCCTCTCACAGAAAGGACAGATGAATTATTTCTCATCCCAGACATCCATCAATGGCAGCGCCGCCCGGAAATTCAAAAGGATGAAGGGAGCCCCGATTATGGTCAGCCTGGCCATACTGGAGCGGCCGGAAATGCCGCTAGGAACGCCATGGGCGTTACGCACACGCTATGGATTAGACTTGCTGGCCGGCTGGGGCAGCAGGGACAGCTGGGGGCAAGTGTCAGAAAATGAGACTCCATCTCTGTCAGAATGCAAAGGTTTCTCTGGGGAAACTGGGGAAGAACGGATCCGGGAAATCCTTTTCCGCCTGCAACAGCACTCAAGACGGACCAAATCGAGGAGGCGGTGTTCGGCTGGAGACTCGGCAACAGTCACCCACTGGTCGGCTAACACGATTCCACCACGACGGCGTCGAAGCGTGCATTGGAGAGTGTTTTTGTGTGGTTTTGATGGGTTTACGACGTATGGGTTAATGCATTACGTTTTGCTGTGGTGCGCTTTGGTGATGGCGAGGTTCTTTCCTTTTTGGGATGTGCTAGGGATGTTGCCCGCTGATGAGTCGCTCTTGCCTGCTGATGAGTCACTCTTGCCATGCCAAGTTCCTTGCGCGACAGTCTGTTGACAAGATGGCACGTCACGCTTTTACACGGAAGGAGCCACCGACCGCCATGCGAATAAGCCCCTTTTCGACTGAATAAAGGACATGAAGCATTTCGCAATCTGTCTTTCATTGCATTCAATCATCACCTAACCACTTATTGTCGTTAAGTCGGTCCAAGGGCACCAGCAGGATTCAATTATTATGTCATTTTAACGTGGGCATTGTCGCATACGGTCCGTCGTATCAAAAGGACGCAAAAGAAGAGAAAACAAAACAAAAATGACAGACAGACAAACGAAAAGAAAACAAAACGCTGCATACCTCAGCCAGACGCCAACGCCCTGCTGACCCTACTCGGCCATCTCCACGTCCTCGTCCTCGTCCTCTTCGTCCGTGTTGTACCCGTCCACATCGTCGTTGTCGCCCTCGTACCAGCCGCCGTGCTCGCTGCTCATGTGGTTGTAGATCTCGCCAGCCGCGACCTTTCTGCCACAGAAGAAGCACCAGTGCGCGCCGCAACCCGGGACCGTACACGAGATGTGGTCACAGCCGCCCATCTTCTCCGTCATGGTGCCACAGCCCGGACACGTCTTGTGGCGGGCAGCCGTGCCGCCCTTTCCCTTTCCGTTGGCAGCCGCCTCGGCCTCGCAGCCGGCACACTTCCACTCAGTCACGTCCGGCGGTGCACCGCGCGCACAGACGCGCTCGGCAAACTCCCGCGCGAGGCCGCAGTCGTTGCACCAGGCGTAGATCCAGGTGCCGGCGTTGTCGACGGCCGCACGGAGATTGCCCAGCACGTTGAGGCCCAAACGCGCAACAACCGCGGGGGCCGGCTTGCGACGGCAAAAGGGACAGTGCAGGGCGGCCACATTGAGAATCTTGCCGCGGCCGTTGAGCCCGTACCACTGGCCGTGGCAGTCGTCGCAGATGCGCTGGGCACAGCCGCGACGGCCACAGGCCGACCGCAGCGTGCGCTTGCTGAACGTGGCGAAGCACAGACTGCACGCCTCGGCCTCGGCGCGCCGCGAAGCAATCCAGCGACGCAGCTCGGCCACGACGTCGTCGACGTTGCGGACGGCCTTGCCCTGGAGGGTGAGCGACACACGGCCACCGCCCACTGCCACGTCGGGGACGTCGGGCAGCACCTCGACCGCATCGGCGAAGCCCGCGACACCCGCGTTGGAGAGGACGTAAAAGAGGCTGCGGCCGTGGAAGGGCTTGAGGATCTTGCCGCCGGTGTTGCGCAGCAAGCCACTCGCGGCCGTTTTCGTCCACAAGCTGGCGGGCGCTGGTGGCAACGTCGACAACGGTCTGGACGCCCGTGGTACACGCCGTGCACTCGTACGCCGCGGCATCAAAGCCGGCCGGGCGGTACGGCCGTCGGCCAGATGATGCGGCTCAGGCACCTGGTGCACTCGACAAAGGGCGCCGTCGTCACCGCTGCGGCGTCGTCCGCCGTGGCCCCCGCCGGCGCGGGCAGTAGTGGCACTTGGCCCGCACGCGCAGCTTCTCCTGGTTGTACACGACGTACTGGCTGCGGCAGGTGCGCACGCTGCACTCGACCCACCACAGCGGGGTGGCCTCGTTGTCGTGGGCCGAGACGGTGGGCCGCCACACCACGCGTCGTGGACGGCCTGGGTTGGCACAGTGGCAGGCGCCCTTGTCGCACATGCCGCAGACGCCCTCGGCCGCCATAATGGTGACGGAGCGCGGGAAGTGGCAGACGCGGCAGGTGACGGTGGGCCCCATGGCCGACTTGGTCTTGTCGGGCTGCCAGCCGATGCGGGCCGTGAGCGTGGTGTCCAGGTTGCTTTCGGCGAGCTTGTAGTCGACGAGCGCCCGGAAGAGGGCGCGGTCGTCGTCGCTCAGCACGCTCTGGGGCGCAGGGGCCGGGCGCCGGTCGGTGGTGCCTGCGAGCACGCGCGCGGCGTAGTCCTGGTCGGCCGAGAGCAGCAGGTTCAGGCAGCTGGTGTTCCAGGTCTCGGGGATGTCGAGCGTGTTCCACTTGGCCGAGTAGTGGAGCAGCTCGCGGTCGGCGACGTCGCGCAGCGGGGCCAGGCCATGCGCAGCGACAGAGCGGCGAGGAGCGCGGCCGTGCGCGGGCCCAGCATCGTGCCGGGGACGATGGTGTGCAGCAGCACCTTCCAGAACATGCGCTTGTGCTTCCGACGGGCGAGGGCGAGGGGAATGCGCGCGACGAAGCCCGGCTGACCAGGGAGCGCCGTCGTGCTGGCCAAGTGCGCGGGCAGGTCAGCCTCGTGGACGACATAGGTCAGGCGGGCAAGCACACGGCCGAGACGGCGCAGGATCTTGGCGTCGCACGAGCGGCCAATCTCGAGCAGGTCGGCGCGGGTGAGGGCGGCGGGCGCCCTTCCCGCGCCGTCTTTGTCGTCATTTTCGTCATTTTCGTCACCGGCCGCCAGCTTGGCAAAGTCCAGTGTCGGGTCGAGCAGCACACAGGGGAACTGCTTGGCGGCCGGCACACTCATCACCATCGCGAGAATCTCGGCCTCGTAGTCGTACGACTCCTCGAGCCACAGCTTGAGACGGGCCTTCTTGGCGGCGTTGGTGATGGCATCGACCTGCTGGCTGAAGCAGGCCAGCAGCTGGTCGCGGCCCTTGTTCGTCCGGTCACTGCACACTGTGCGCCACAAAGCTGCCAAAGACCGGGTTGACGGTGATGGCCGCCACGTCCGTCTGGATAATGTCCTTCAGGTTGGTCCTGACCAGGCGGCGGTAGCCCTTGTCGACGCGGTACCGCTGCGAGAAATCTGACACGGCGGGCGTGCGCGAGGCGACAAACTGCTTCAAGTCGGCCAGGGCCACGTCGACCTTTTCAAAGTTGTCGCTGACGCGCCTAGTGATGAGCGGCGAGTCGATGCGCACCCAGTAGGACTCCGTCTTGTCGTCGGCCTCGCTCTGCAGCTTGCCAATGTTGTCTGTGTTGCGGTAGCGGCAGTACTTGGCGATGCTGTGGGCGGCTGTGCCGTTGGTGCCGTTGGTGCCGTTGGAGCCGTTGGTGCCGTTGGTGCCGGCCCCCGTCTCCTTCGTCTCGACGCCCATCCAGGCCAGCAGGATGCCCAAGGTGACCTGCGAGATGACCGCGGCGCCGCAGCTACTGGGGATCTCGAAACAGGCGCCGCCCGTCCGCGCCGACAGGTAGGTAAAGGGCGCCAAGGTGTCGACCATGTGGCTCTGCACGATGCTAAACACACGTGCCTGCTTGCGGCCGGTCCGCAGCGTCTCGGCCAGCGAGACCCAGTCACGAAACTCGCCTGCCTCCGGGCCGTACAGTGCCTCGTTGGTCGCGCTCGTGAGCGCCTCCACCTCGCGCGTGCGGTTGGTGCCGGCCGTCGCCGCCGTGTGCGGGGGCGCATCCGTGAACAACACGACCACCGTGCCGACGTCCTCGCGCATGTTGGCGTACATGCGTGCCAGGCCCGTCTTGGCCGCCTCGGGCCAGTCACCACCAAAAGTCCGGGCGCAGCCGCTTGGCGAACTCGAGCAGCTGCTGGCGGGTGGCCTTGTCGGCCGGGGCAACCCCTTCCAGATTGGCGCGGTCGTCGAGGCCGTGCCACCCGGACCACTCGGTCAGCTGGCCGCCGCAGTAGTCGCGGTAGGCGACGATGCCAATGCGGGAGAAGCATCCTGTGAGTGCGGAAACCCTGATAATTTCGGGGAGCGAGTCGTTGAGCGAGCGCAAGAAGATGCCCATGGACGCCGTGGCGTCGGTGACGATGCAACAAGTCGTAAATGCACTGGTCCTCCGACGAGGCGGCGGCCGAAGTCGTCGACGCCATGATCTATGCGCGTGTGTGTTTGTGTGTGTTTGTTTGTGGGATGTGAAGAACAAACCACGAAACCAGACGATGGGAGCATGACGACCACCGCAATCCTTATATACAACAGTCGTCGTCGTTTATTCGTTTCTTATGGCAAGGCAACTGCCTCAACAGGGGCCGAGGCGGTGCACAAGCAAACATGGCGTGGTGATTTGCTTGATGTCGCTCGGTTTGGCTTGATTGTGGGCGAGTTTGGCCTCAGCCGCAGCATCGTCTTTGTATGTCCCCCGCTTGACTCATGTGGGGATCGTGTGTACTCGTCTTGTAGCCGGTGGCTACATGGTGTAGTTGCAGGACTCAGTACTCGAGCGCACTCTCCCGTGTGAGTCGATACACAAAAATACGAACAAGAAGTCAGACTATTCAGATGCGGCAGGCTGCAGTGGATCCTGCGCACCAACAGCCAATTGCCAAGACTGAGGCCGACACCCGAGTCCCACTCGATCCATGCAGACATACGAGTCGTTTTCAGAATATGAGTCCAGAATCTCGTAACTCGAGGCGTCAAAAACATTTGTCGGGAATTGGATACGCATTACAGGCACAAAAGAGGGTTCTCTCATGCACTTCGAGTTGTTTACAAACGATCGTTAGAGGATGAGAGCTTTCATTCGTCGAGTTGTCAGCGTGAAGCTCAGACGCCGAGAGATGATACGTCATAAAGCGGTAGACAGACGCGACAACCAGGTGCAGGTAGTATTAACCCACACAGAAATGGCCTCAGTGAATTTATCCACTCCAAAATGAGGCCGTCTGCCACAGCCTCACGTCGACTCCATAGCCTTGTCCGTCGCCTCCAGGCAGCTGTTTTGGATTAAATACACGTAAACATGATCGAAACAAACTGCTCACTTCTGACTTCTGGAGCATATTTGAGAGCTTGCAATAAGCTTTCTCTCTCAATTCCTCAAAACGACTGGGTGACTTTGCATTGCAGTGGTTTCTTGGTGCCACAAAGTCGATAGCAAACAATACTGTACTTGCAGGAGTCGTATCACAAAACCGAATCCCAATCGCGTCGATGGGACCAGTATCAATCCATCTTGGAGTCGGCACGGAACACACTCGGAAACTGTCTGTAAGTTGAAGTTATCGGCACGACAGCATCACTGGTATTTAAACTGTTTTATGTCGGCCGTAAAGTGTCAAATGTCTCTACGTTATCGAGTCCTCGTTGAAATTCGCTACCAGGCAACCATGCCATGTCGTTATCATTAAAGAAAGGCAAAACATCAGAATCAAAACAAAAAAAAACAAACGCCGACCGTGCTAGAGAAATGCATGCCAGGAATCAATCACCCGCCGCCTCACACAAACAATCCAAGATTCTGCCCGCGCTGCAGCTGGAAACGGGCAAACACCGAGACGGGATCGCGGTGCCCGCTGTCGTCGTAGGGCCGGACAATCCACACGGAACGCCTCTTGTGCGTGTGCAGAGGCCCGCCGTCGCTTGGGTCGCCCATCCGACCGGGCTGTCCCGGTCCCCCTGCCAGTTCGCGCTGGAAGTCGAGACCGGCCGCGTGTCCGTGGGCGTGTCCGTGTCCGTGGGGTTCCCGCCAGACCGGCATCCGGCACGTTCTGCGAGGCGTCCATGTTGTAAAACGATTCCGGGTTGGCATTGTAGTCGTCATCGGACATGGGTGGCACGGCTTGCAACTGCAGCAAATCGGGGCCGCTCAGGGCGACAATGGACATGCGGGCCATGCGGTCCATCATGGAGGACGGCGAGCCCGTGGCGGTCGGGGGCGAGGATGGCGAGCCGGTCACCGTGCGTGGCCGGCTGTGGTCGTGGTACTGCGACGAGAGGCCGTCAAAGCTGTTGAAGTCGCCGAGGCGCGTGCCAAACGTGCGGGCAATCAGAGCGTCTTCCGAGAGCGGGGCCGCTGTTGCTGTCGCTGTTGCTGTTGCTGTTGCTGTCGCCGTCGCCGTCGCTGTCGCTGTCGCTGTCGCTGTTGGTGCTGGCATGGTCCCTCCAGCGAAGCCGGCCCACAGACTGCGCTCGGGCTTGTGCCAGCGGTCGACGGCCGTGTCGATAATCGTCTTTTCGGCGGCCGTGTCGAGCTTGATGCCCAATGTGGAGCCCAGGAAAATCAAATGGTGGGCGAGCATCTGGGCCAAGTGCTCCTTCATGGCCAGCCAGAGTGTCGGGCTGTGGCGCATCTCGGCGCCCAGCAGGTCGTGGGGGAAGGAGGGGGAGGTCGTCAGGCGGGTCGAGTAGGACACGCCGAGAATGATGCCGAACACCAACAGCAACAGGGCACGGTTTGTCGTTCTGTCGCACTTTGCCAGGAACTGGGGCGTCAGGATGCGGTCCAGACGACGGACGATGCGCGACCCACAGACGTGGCCGGCGATGCACAGGTCACGGTGGGTGACGTGCGGGTGGCCGCCGCGCCAGCCGGTGTGGGCCAGGGACGTGGTAAACAGAAACGTCTGGAAGTCGGCCGGCAGACGGTCGTCGACGGCCGCCCGCAAGCAGTCGGCATGCCCGACCACGTCGTACAGCAGGGCCACGATGCTGCTGGTGCCTTCTGGGGCGCGTGGTCTGGGCTCGTGAGCCACCGGAGAAGCGTGTCTTCAAAGACGTCGTGGGCGGCTGGTGTGGATGGCGTGGCAGTGGAGGCGCTGGCTGAGGATGACGATGGGTTTCTGGACGAGGACGAGGTTGCTGCTTCCATGTCGGCTGCTGCTGCTGGAAGTGTCGGCCGCTCGACTTGGTCCATCAGTGACTGGATGGACGCGGGAATCTCAGGCGGTGGGCCCGCTTCGCCTAGAAGGGGTCAGCAAAGTGCAAAAAATCAAAACGCAAAAGTAAGACCAAAAAGAGAAGAAAAGAAAAAGAAAAAGAAAAAGAAAAAGAAGAAAAAGAAAAGAAATAAAAAACGATTGTTGTCGGCGGGGACTGACTCTTCTGGAAGATATCCACATCGAAAACCGCGTCCGTACGCAGTAGCAAAACGACAACACTTTGCGCTCGTACCCGCGCACCGCCGAGGACAGACACGGCTTGCACGGGTTCTCTTTGCTACACTGGATCTTCAGCATCTTGCACCGCAGACACGCCCGCTGGCGCCGGACCTCCAAGATCTTGGCCCGCTCTTGCGAGGACAGTTTTGTGCGGCGGCGGTTGGTCGAGGGCTGGCGTGTTGTGCGGCCGCGCTGGACATGTTCTGGTGCGGGGGTGGACGCAGAAGCGGAGGCGGGAGCAGAAGTGGAAGCGGAGGCCGAGGCCGAGGCCGAGGCGGAGGAGGAAGAGGGTAGGAAGGAAGAAGAGAACGAGTGATGTTGGAGATGTGATGGTAGCGGTGGCGGCGGCGGTTGTAATGACTGTAATGATAATTGTTGTGGAGGTGGGAAGAGGTGGTGTTGTAGCTGCGCCTGAAGCTGGTTCTGTTCACTCTGTAGATACTGGTCGTGCTGGCTGAGGAACAATGCCGATGACGGTGTCGTCGAAAAGCCCGACGGCAGGCCGTCCTCCTCCATGATGGAGGGGCGAGGATGAAACAGGTAAAATAGAAAGATCAACAAAGGCAAATGTCAGTGCTAGAGGGAGGCAAAGAAAGCCAACAGAGGCACAAAAACAATAAAGGATCTAGGAGAATAAAGTTCAGCTGGCGTGGTCGATCGTTTCCTTGTTTTTCAAACTCTGTTTTTCTCTTTTTTTCTTTTTCTGCGGACGGTGTCTTTCCTCGTTTGGCCACGGACTGTGAACAAAGTGTGTGATGTTCAGCAGCGTCCAGCAGTCCAACAAGTCCAGAAGCACAAGTCCAAAAAGTCCGACAGAGCATCGACGTTGACCGGCATGTGGCAAGGTCAGTGACAAACAAAGCTGAAGTTGACATGCAAAGATGGGGACTAACGGCGCTTCTTGTATTCGTAGTGTCGCTCCAAGGAAGCTAGGGCGGCGAGGGGAGCTGAGGAAGCAAAGTGGTGGGACAACAACTAGCAGAGAGAGAAAGTAAATTAGGAAAACAACAGATAAGAAGAAAAGATACTATAATCAGTTCCCGAAGAAATGGCCAGAATCGAGTTAAAAGGGACGGGTAGTAAAAAAGAAAGAAGAACCGACAGATGGAGAGCCGACTGGACCTGCATCCAATATTGTATCATAGCTCCAAGCAGGAAAGTGGAGACTCTTGTGTCGTCTCTCATCTCTCGTTTGTTGTTTCTCTTCTTCTCAACACGCGAGGGGCCGGTTGGGTGGTCAAGGCTGGAAGTGGAGGAAACAGAGAGGAACGAGGGGTGTGGACTGGAAAAGAGGCTCAGAGGGAATTCAGAAAAGGCGACGAACATTCAGGGGAGCATGGGGAGAAGGAAAGAAAGAAGCAAAGACGGCACACAACGTCGAGGCGGAGACGAGACCAGGCTACGGGTCCACGGGCCATGAACAGGGCCGTGAACAAGGCAAGTGTCCGTTAAAGAGCTTCCCAAAATGGAACAAGACCCCAAGTCAACAAATACGGGTAAGGGGGGGGGGGGGGTCAACTCAAGAGCAAACCGCCCCTGCCCAGCTCAAACCTGAAGCTGCGGCACACTCCGTGTGCTGGACACCGACACGCCTTGCTGGCTTGCCGGACATGCACATAGTACAACGAGCTCCGTACCAAGCAATAGTGTGAACCGGCAGTAACGCCGCCCCAGCACCGCCCTACGAGGAATCCTTGGCCCACGGAGACTAATTGAGACATCATCCACAGGACAGGATGCCGAAGAGCCGAAACTGATAGTCGAGACAGCCACGTCGAGACAGTCACGTCAAGACGGCCGAGAGAAGGGCAACATTCAGCAAAGAAAAGACGACAGCAAGTGTATCAAAACAACAAAGCAAGGAGGTGTCGTGGCTGTCCGTCCCTGACTACGGCCCCTAGACGCTGTCCCTGACTTCAATTTCGGCGAGCCGTACCACCAAAAATGCGCATGCAACCACCTCGATAGGACAATTTGCCCCGCCTGCCTTCCTTGTGCCTTCTGTCTTCGTGATGCATATGGCCAACCCGCGTCCAAGACCGGCCAAAGCAACCAAGAGTCAATAGATCAAGAGGTTAGTGCTCCGTAGATCCATACACCAATCCGCGTACAACATGCCATCATCGTCTCTGAATATTGCACTTGCCCACTCACCCGGAGTACGTCGGGCTTGGACGGGACCATGTGTTGGATCCACGTTGTGTTGGGGAGGGAGTCTCGTGGAAGTCGTTGTTTTTGTTGCAGTCACTGATCTACTGATTTTTCTTTTTTTTTCTTTTTCTTTTTTTTTCTCTTTTTTTTCTTTTTCTTTTCTTTTTTTTTTCCTCTCACATTTTAAAACGTTATTCAAAATCCTGCAAACCACACCTCTACAACTATCTCGCTGCTCCTGCATGCCGGTTCTGCTGCATTTGGCGTCGTGGACGTTGGTCTACTATGCACTCCATCGTATCCGTTGTCCCCATATTTTGCAGTTCTGTATGTACATGTACGTCGTACTCCGTACACACTTGATGTGGGTTTTGATGCGCGGAAAGGTGAACATTAGTGCCGGCGTCCCCAGAGCCTACACTGTTCTTGTACTGGTGCCGGCCAGCTTCACCAATTTTTTCAACCCTTGTCTCCCTTTCCACTTGTTTAACTTGCTTCACTTACAAAAATCTTTAAAAATCTCACTGTTTACGTAGCGACTGTGCATGTACTCAACAGGCCTCCCACTACGGCGTATCCACTCGGTCATTACCGCTGGGCCATCCGCCCTATCCATTAGTCTACGACGCGGCGCTGGTCAGAAGCTTGGACAAATCGAAGTATAAAAGGAGTGCGTTCGTATGGAATAAGGGCGTCAAACGGGTCTATTGGAAAACTCTTGCTATTTATCACACCCTCTTTCTCGGATCACGGATCACGGATCACGGGTCACGGGTCACGGAGCACGGAAACAGATTAATAAGTACGGAAACCTTTTACAAAGAGGACAACAAACAAGAGATCAACAGGCAATAGAAAAGCAGAACGGCAGAACGGCAGAACGGCAGAACAACAGAACAGCCTCGTTTCTGTTGGACCGCCCGCTTGTCGACACCCACAGAACAGCCACGCATCTGATGAGTAATTGTGTTCGGTCAGGCGGGAATAAATGAAGAACGCATTGTCTCAACAACCCAACCCCCTGACGAGCTTAATTCGGTGAGGCGTGGGAAATACAGATACATGCAGAATAAAGCAAAAGTGAACATGAAATAACCGACAAGTGACAACTGTCGCTAGACGAGAATGGTAAACGACGAGTACCGGCATTTAAATGAGTGCATGTTAATGGCCTCGTTCGTCTCTCACGCTCCGCACCTTGACTTTGATTTTCTTTCTTTTTCTTTGCTTTTCTTTTTATGGCTACATGAACACTCCTCTCCTATTTTTGCGCCTGACGTTGGTCCATCCATCTTTAATTCACGCTTTTGCGCCCTCCGACCAATAGGATGCCCTGCTACTGCGTCGTCGCTGACCATGCCAGCTGAACCCCGGCCCACTCTGCGCTCTAGCAGGTGCTGGTCAAGCTGAAAAGACGCTCAGAAACACGCAGAAACATGCAGCGGCGCGTGCACGCTGGATGGGTATGGGGCCGGGCGGTCCCACAATCTCGGCACCCCATGCATGGCGTGCCTTGTCTTTGCATGTCGTGGGAGAGAGGAAGGGAATGAAAGGGAGACAAAATAATCCTTTCCTGATTAGGCTTTTTGGTGGGAGAACCTTCACCCACCTCCACCACCACCAAAGCACACTCTCCGCTACGTCGTACTGTCTGCCTTCGATCCACCCACCGTACATGTCAGACTTACACATACTTGGAGAGTCTCCCTTGTCGCAACGTCATAGCTCGTGATGCGGCGGCCGGCGTGAGGCACAGTGGAAGAATGCGGCGCCGCGCATGGGGTTGCCTCGTTTCGTATCGCAGTCCATCGCAAGCCATCGCCGCACATCAGGGACCTTGGAGAGCAAAGGATTGAAGATCAGGGTCGGGCCATCTGGACAAGCAAGACGGACTCGATGATCTTCAACCACGCAACTCCACGCCGTCGATTCTAGACCTCAAGGCCAAGCGGCTCCCAGCAGAATGGCCGTCATGGAAAATCCCTGTACATCGCAACAAGAAGCGTCTTATGTCATTCTGTGGGCAGACGTTTGTTTTTCTCGTCAGAGTCTTGTTTCCACAGCCACGGCGCATGCCAAAAAGAAGATGCGCGGTTGCTGACAGCAGATAAGACGTATCGATTTCTCATTGTTACTCGTTTTTTTTTTCTTTTTTTTCTAATTTTTTTAAAAAAAAATTATCTTGCGCATCCAAAGTCGTCTTATCGAGCCATCCTGCACAACGCATCACAGCTCTCTTTCTCACAATCACAGCGTGCATGCACTTGAAGCGCGACGGCGGACAAGGGATCCTCCGGGTCACGGCAGCTGGAGATGAGACGGAGAAAGGAAAGAGACACGACAGAAGACGAGTGACCAAAAAAAAGCAATCAAAACACGTGAACGTGCTGCGCCTTCTTCGACGAGCTGACATGAAGAACTCTATGCCGGTCTGTACGGAGTACTCAGGACGGATATGCGGGAGCAAGGGACCATGCATACACCACGGACTGGGCTATCTCAGGACAATAAGTAAGGCTGTACACGATACCGAAACGGGACATAAGATGTAGGAGAGTGCAACGTTGGCAACACCTCAGAGACGACACCTCAGAGACGACACCTTAAGACGACACCCTAGGACGACACCGAGAATTGTGTGCAACACAAACATTGACCACGAAGTGTGAAAATGAGGGTAGGCATGCGGCTCCGTTGCAGACAAGAGCTGGGAAGACGCGGGCAGATGAAGAGAAGGGATCAGTTGAGGGGACTTGAGGGGAAGTGGAGGGCCATGCCCAGCTGAACAAGAAACACCCTGGAGACGACCAGGGTATGTGATTGGTGATTGGGCATCAAACGTGCCCTCGACGGCGCTTTTGACTGCACTCTGTATGCCGAGAACGTATTTTTTGCATTTGACCAAGTGCCCAACGAGGTACACTTTTATTCACTTTACATGCCGCATCTTGCTCCTGGATGCCGAAGGTCGCGGCCTGGTTGCAACGTCAAGCGGGCGTCTTGTTATGGAGGCCCGGAGACAAGCCACTGCACAATTGTGCTGCCGTGATTCGAAAGTTCAAAATTGAAATGTCCATCCGAATCGTGCATTGAGAGTCGTACCGTCAGTTTGTTCGCGTCCCCTTCATACTCCCTTCTTACTCACTTTGGCGCCATCCCCTCCATTGCCGCCGCCAGGGCAGTGATGCGCTTGTCGAGTTTGTCAATGTGCGTCTGCGTGTCGGCGTGGGAGACGGCCGTGGCGGCTGCGTCTCGCAGCACCGTGGCTGCCTCCAGGTACGTGGCCATGGCCGAGTGCTTGGCCGCACTCTCGTTCTGTTGGCCCGGCCGCGGCCGCGGCCGCACGCCCGCGCACGGCCGGCGGTGGTTGCGTTTGCTTCGCCTGGCCACGGGCACACGCCCACTGCGACAGTTCGACACAGCAGTCGCGCACAATGGAGGGGCCCAGGTCGGGCAGCGAGAACGTCGTGCCTTTGCGGCTCGACTGGTCGTAGGCCAGGATGGCGCGGGCAATCTCGACGGCGTCGCGCAGCTGGCGCACGGTTTCGGACTCCACACGAAGGGCCAGTGCCTCGCGGTCGAGGGACGGCGTCGTCTGCGTGGGGTCCGCAGCGATGCCGTACTCGGCCACGCAGTCCTCCCATCTCGAGGTAGCAGTTGACCTCCAGGATCCAGACCACGGCGCGGTGCAGCTGGATCTGGCCTCCGTCGGCGCCGACGGCCATGGACAAACGGCCGCGGGCGTCCCGTTGCCGCCGCAGGTGCGGCGGGCAGGTGGTTCGCTGCCACTGCTCGAGCATGGCGTACACAGCCTCGAGCTTGTCGGCACGGATGCCGCTGCGGCGGGCGGTGGCGTTGCTCAGCGTGACCAAAGCCTTGCGGGCAATGACGGCGAGGTCGAGGACAGCATCGAGGTAGCCACGGGCCTCTTCTGGGTGGCGGGGGATGCTGGGCAGGTTCTTGGACTTGGCAGCTGCTGCTGGGGCCGACGACAATAACGACGATGACGACGACAATAACGACGATGACGACGATGACGACGATGACGACGACGACGTGCTGCTGACGGGCAGCAGCAGGTGGTGGTTGCAGTCGGGAATCCTGGACAAGGTCTTCTTGTCCAGACAGTGGAAACTGTCCAGGCCATAGACATGCCAGAACAAGAGCGTGCGGCGGTCGTTGAGACGGGCCCATGGTGCCGTGGGGTCGGTCGACGAGGCTGTTGCTGTGTTGAGGGCGGCTGGCTGGCCGGGTCGTCTGGCACATTGATGCCAGACTGCATCGTCATCAACACCAGCGAGTCGTGCGTCAAGTACAGTCCGGCCAGATGCGCGTGGAGTTGGGAGAGACGGTTGCCCCGGCCTCCGGCATCGTCTGCGCCGTCTGCGCCCTCTGCGCCCTCTGCGCCCCCGGCGCCGTCTCCACCCTCTCCGCCCCCGCGGTACTTGAACGGCACCATCAGGGCGAGGGCCTCCAGGTCGTCCAGACGGACACGGCCGTTGTTGCGGTTGGCAGAGAGCTGGGCGGCAAAGAAGGCCTCCCGGAACTGTTCGGCTACGCGCTGTTGCTGCGACCAGATCCGCTTGCGGTCGAGCGCGGGCGAAGGAGGAAAGGCAAATGGGAGGCCGCGGCAGGCCACCGCATAGATGATGCTCAGGCTGCAGCGTCCTGCATGGTAGTCTTGCCAAAAGGCATCCTCCAGGAGGATGGGCAGATACATTGTTGTGTAGGAGAAGTAGGCACGCAGAGCGTCGAGGAACGTCGACTCGTCCAGACCGCATCGTGTCCATGGCGGCGGGTCGTATCCACCGTCTCTGTGGCCTCCCGGTTGCTGCGGAGGTGGTTGGCTGTATTCTCGTTGCCGTTGTGATGGTTGAGAGGGGTGAGAGGGGTGGAGTGATGCTTGCTGCTGATACGGTTGTGGCTGCTGTTGTGGCTGCTGTGTTGGCGGCTGTGTTGGCTGCTGCTCTTGACTGATAGCAGAATCTGCCGGCTGCAGTGGCTGGGCTGGCTGTTGCACTGGATTCAGAACCAACGGCTGAAGATTCGAAGAAGAAGAAGACATGTTGGGCCACGGTGGAGCCGATCCGTAGGCAGGCCCGTCGGGATAGCCTGTAAAGATCTGGTCCAGAAAGAAGATGCTGTCGGCGTTGAGATGGAACGGGTCGTCGAGAAACATGAGGTCCTCTGTCATGGACGACGACGGTGGGGCGTTGATCGACGCGCTCATTGCGTTGATGCTGCTGGCTGGATGGACGGTATTGTACGGCAGACCTGCCGACTGGGACTGAGTCGGCGGGAGGAAGTCATCGACACCATCCACATGGCCCACCTCGAGGTTCATTGATGCCGGCGTCGCCAATGAAGGCGTGGCCATGGAAGGCGCGACATGCTGCTGTTGTGGGCGACTGGAGTCGGCCGTCTCGTCTTCTGTCGAGACAGGGCTGCCCGCAGTGGCGAGGCTACCGCTGGTGCGAGTAGCCAGTGGAGCCAATGGAGATTGTTGCTGGCCTTGGCCCACGCCTTTGTGGCCAAAGCGTGCGTCGAACGGAGGTTGTTGGCGTCTGGATCGCGGAGGACGGCGGAAGAATGGCCGGCGAAAGCGTCTGCCGACAGCGTCCCCTGAGCCGAATATCATCCGAATCGTCCATACAACACTCAACGCTACGCAAGGAGCACTGCGAGCACGCCGTATGGCCCAAATCGTTGCGCGAGAGCCGATCGCACTTGATCTTGCGGCGATGGCAAAAGTCGCACGACTCGCGCACCATGCCCCGACGGAGGCGCATTATGAAGGCGGTTGTGAGTACGACGTGCTGATGTTTTGACGATACACGTAAACCGCTTTCATTGCCGTGCGCGGTTGGTTGAGGGAGTTGATGGAGGTAGTGAAGAGGTCAGACGTACGTCGTATATAGCGGGGATTCTGCGGCACTTACCCTCCACGGAACTTTTGAATTCGCCGCGCGGAGATTTCAGGAATGTCCGCTCCACCTCAAAGGATAAGACCCATTAATCATACCCAATCGTAACCAATCATATTACACAAAATCGCCGCTCAACTGACAGCGCTCGATTGCATCGCAGCGATATGACGGCGATTGTTTCTGTGACGTCAACAAACGGCCTGACGCAGATGATACTGGAGACGACAACGAGCGGAACGACCTGAAAATGGAGGAGAGCAAAAGGCAGCAGTCTTGTAAGAGCAGTATCGGGGAAAATGTCGCCAGTTCTGGGCATCCTCAGTCTGGCCTTTGCTTTTTTCATGTCCAAGCTCGATAGGCAGTCTTTTGCATCACTTTTATGAAATAGGCCGCTCTTCGTTCACCAGACGACAGCACAGTATATAAGCCGACCTCACCCACCAAGAAGCCTCCTCCGACCACCGCGTCTCGGCCAACAGCGTCGGCGCCTTGCCCTTCATGCCTTGCCCTTCATGCCTTGCCCGTCACGCCATGATGGTCCCGGCCCTCATCTCAGCTGATTTACGCGGTGGCGATGTTTGTGTAGTTGCTCGTCGCTGGGCGCTTCTGTCTTCTGGAGAGACTACGGAGGTGCCATCGGCCTGTTTTGCGGCCTGTTGTTGGCGCTCCTCGGCTACTTTGCGAACGTGATGCTTTCTCGTGGCCGCTCCAACAAGGATAGACATATCATTCATATCTACAACTGATGGCCTAGGTTCATCATCGGCCTCACCTACGGCCCAACTTTCCATCGCCCGCCCTCTACCTCGCCATCAGCGCCCTCATGCGCCAAGATCCGACCGGCCGATTACACAGACCCCTCACTGCAAATCTGTTTTCTTTGTTGCTTTTTCAAACTTGTTGTTATATTATATTTGATTTGTTCCACCTGTTCTTTTCCCATACATTTCTCACATCGGCATATTTGATATTAACTTGGATGGCCACGGTATAGTGCCCAATCGCTTCATTCCCACTTCGCGTCGTACTCGTAGATCAGCAAATGCTTTCCACACACCCTCTTCTCGAGTAGTTGGGGTCCGTTTCCTGTCTGTTCACCCTCCATTCTTGACACCATTAAACGGCCAAGAGCACACTTTCGAGCATAAAACCCATCTCGCTTCGTATCCGAGCTGTGGTCACCACCCCTCATTTGTTTACTACGATCTTTTTTCCCCGCCGCTTGATACTCAGCTTTCACTCGCTTTCTTGCGCCCCAAAATATGGACAGAGCAAAGAAACTGCCGAAGTTGTAAAGCCAGGACACAGGACACCGCATAATGTTGAAACGATAATAAGAAGAATGAAGCACGGACGGCCGGCAGCGGTCAGAGAGTTGCTCTCTCCGAGTGTCGACAGTCGCCAAGGCTTGGTTTGCTGCCCGTGCCTGGCCGCGCGATGTCACGTCACCGTACCGAGCGAACGTCAAGTGAGCTTTACTCGAGCTGACTTACATGGACCTCGCAGCTCAGGTCTCTTCCTGCACGCGGCACTCAGACACACCGGCATGCGGCCTAGCAAACAACACTGCTCAGTGCGTTTTGGCGTAGACCGTTGCAGCTGGAGATTTAGTCCAGACTCCAGTTGACCGCATCGTGACGATCAAAACACTTGGGATGTCGCGGTGTCAAGAGGCCCGTGAGGGGAGGAGAGGGGGTGGAACGCGGCCGGACCTTGCATTGCGCTTGGCCGGGGTCGGCTGTGAACAAGGAGCAGGGCGTGACTCTGTGTATTACAGAATGTCTTGATGATGTGCCGCACGAAGCAACCTCTCCTTCTCTTCTTCTTTCTTTCTGCGACACTTCCGTGATCCTACGTTCGCTCAAGCGTCGACTTTGTACTCAGGCGGCAACAACAGTCCATCTTTGTTTTCGGCAGCGTCAGCAAGCTCCTCTTCGCCTCTTCTCTCCTTTCTGCGCCTTTTTCCTTCTCGCCGCTTTCTCCTGAGTAGTCTGCCACGGGTCTTTCACAATCCCTTCTTCCAGTTTTGATACCGCCAAGTCTCTATTCACAGATTTGGAGACCATTCGTTGACTGGTTGTCAATAGATGACCGTGCGCGACTGTCAAAATGGACATGGTCAAAACTCCAGAGACCTTCTTTTGTCCGTCGTGCTGCTGTCAATTTCTTGTCCAGCTCAACCGGCCGGCTGGAACCATTTCTACGTCCCTGTCGACAACCCATCGACATCCCTTCGACACCCCTTCGACGCCAACAAACTACCCCCATCCGTGACGCAACTGTTAAATCAAGGTCGAGAGGTCTGCCCGCTGTAAATAGTACTCCGTACGGAGTAGACACACGCCCTCTTCATTTGGGGGCTTTTTCATGTCCGCATCGTCGTCTCCGAACAGCCTGCCGTGCTGCCATTGGGCCGTCAAACGAACCAACACGCATTGGAAAATTTCTGCACCGCTGTGCGCCCGTCTCCATCTCGCGAGCTATTCCCCTTTGTGGTTGTATTGTCTCCTTTGGCTTGCTGTTGGGGGCCCGTCTTTTGCTGCCATGACCAAGCACCATCGCCTGCGTTTTGACGTCTTCAGCTGCCCGTGCGCAACGCCAGAGCGACCACTACTGAGTAGTTTGCAGTCGGGCCAGTGTGGCTTGGACCAGCGCAAGGAAGACGAGGCTTTAAGAGTCTTTTGGCGACGCGTGGAGTGTCCAATCTAGCGACTTTTGCCTTCTTGTCACACCTCCCTCCCCTGTTGCTCATTGCCCTGCGCTTTCGTGCCGTCTTTTCCTTCTCGGCCGGTTCTCTATCGGAGCTAAACGCGAAAGCAGTACTCAGTACAGCGAACAACAAGCGGCCCGTGCGCCGCCGTACCGAACCCGACCCCTGACTAACGGCCGACGCGGCGTCCACGAGGCACGAAAAAAGGAAAGGCTTTGGTGAGAAGGCGTTGGCGAGACGGCGTTGGTGAGAAGGCGTTGGCAAGACCACACGGGGGACGTTGGCCGCTATTGACTGCCATGGCATGATGTAGAGCGAGACTGCGTGAATTCTTTGGAGCGCAAAAAAAAAACAGAGGGACAAGGTCTAGATCCCATCGTGGTCTTTGCGCAAGCCACGCTGTTTTGTGTACGGTGCCTCACAATGCCTCCTTCCACCGTCATTGGCTGCGTGGCGTCCAGTGTTGTATCGCATCTCGCATTGGTCGTTGCTGAGATGCAGGTCGACGATGCGACGATGCAGCGATGCAGCATGACGTTCGCAATGAAGAGGACCAAGCGCTCGCCAAACCTGACGGTACTCGAAAAGACAAAAGAGAAACAGATTGAGCTCTGCCTGTATCAACACTCTGGAAACCAGTGCCACTCCTTACTCTCCCAGTAGTCACAAGGATATGGGAGGTTTTGGTTTTATTCAAAGTTGTTGCCAAAATTGGACCGGTCCGAGCTTTTCTTTTGCCTGGCTTCCCGTGGACCTCATGGAACCCGTGGCATTTTAGGCCCCGTCCAGGCCTCGTCCAGGCCTCACCTAGGTCTCTTGGTAGTCCGTCCGCTTCTGGTCCCAAGCCACTTTGTGAGGAGCCACTTTTTCGAGAAATTCACCGAAAACTCTCATCTTACACGGACGCCGGCGGGGCCGTGGTGGACTGTGCTCTGTGCAATTTACTCCGTGATGAGTTCGTTGTTGTTGTTCGGAAAACGGCGGTTCGGAGTACGGAGTACTCAGTATGCGTATCTTCACGGTTGGTCTCTTCACTTTGTCCACTTCAGAGTTAACAGATCGTGGTGAAATTAGGTGAGGTCTGTGCCACGTTTTCTTTTCTCCATATTCTCTCGGCCGTCCCTTTTATTCCTTTTTTTTCCCTCTTTCACTTATTTTTTTTTGTTTTCTCCCCCCCCCCCCCCCCCCCCCCGGATCGTCTCTGTGTTATTCCCAGACATGCTGTCCTCATCCGTATAGCCGCCCATCAAAATCGTCGACCCTCGTCCCTGCTTGACAGTCGAGTCCTTCTCGTTCGCGGCCTACGGAGCATTCATTGCACGCGTACTTGTACTTGTCTATCTTGATTTGACATCGTCATAAATCAAATCACTAACTCTGACGGAGAGGACAACTGGGAAAGGTCACGTTAGCGCAGAGGGTGTTATTTCTCTTCCCATCTTGAGGAGACGGCGTGGAGAGGACGGACCCAAAGCCAGAGGGCCGGCGGGACAGACCAATGGGGGCCAGAGCCAGCTGCAAAGGTCCCAAATTGGCTTTGTATACTTCGTATGGTCGGGCGAGCCAGCGAGCCATGATGAGGCCTCAAGGTCGGGAAGGACAGCTCGTCGGACGCGGCATGGATCGGAGGTAAGGAGGCAGACTACAAGGCGTTCGAACAGTCGACGATCGTCAGTCGACGGTCGTCAGTCGACAGGCACAACTTGGCAAGGCAGAGACACACAAAGAAGACAAAAGAAAGCGGAAAAGAATGCAGACAAACGTGGTGATCGACAGAGCGAAAAGGATTTCCAACGGGCGAAAGACGGCTGGTGGTCTCTTGTCTCCCCTTGTGTCTCCTTGTGTCTTGTTTCTTGTCTGTCTTTCACCCGCGCAAAATCTTCCTCGGGATGGACATGTCTAGACAATTCAAAAGGGCAGCCAAGCGATCCGACCATTCAAACTGCCTGACAACAAAAACAGCGTGCTGGCGTCCCTTGCTTGACAAGTTTTCGACGAGGAGTCTGTGCCAGAGTCGATATGTCGCTTCACCAGTCTTCATACTTCGTTCTTGGACGTCTATGGCCTAAAATGCCATGTTCAGCCCTAGTGCTGCAGCGACGATCGCCCCCATGTGTGCATATGAGCCAGTGGGCAAAGCGTGCATGTACATGTACACTTGTAAAGCGTGCGCCGCTTTGCACTGGCGACGCGAGGAGGTGGATGCGAGGGCAGTGACGGTAGTCCAAGTGGCCAACAGTGGAAGATACGAGACGCGACACGCCCCATTCTGCGTACGTTTACTGTTCACATTGCTCTTGTCATCATCCAAAGCCTATTAGCAGGCAAGCGAGGCAAGATACGGACGACAGGTCTGTCGTGATAACTGCGGGGAGGCATGGGGCCTCGTTCGTCGCTTGCCCCGTTTTGTCTTTCCTTGGTTGCAGTCAAAGAGGGGTCACAACACAGGCTCTGTGCATGTACATGTACGTGTACATGTACTCCGAGCTCGTAGTGATTTTGCCCTGTATGGACCAATGCTTTTCTCTGTCACTTTACATCAATGCACCTCTTTGAGCATTTTTGTACATTTATGCCCCATACAACAGACAAAAGGTTATCGGGGAAGCAGGGCGGCAAGACGATGCAAGGGAGAGATGTGTGGTGGAAACGATGGACGGAGGGGTTCAGGGCGGCGGGAAAAGGTACCAAAACGAGTGCATGATCAGAGGGTGTGCACTCTATTTGAACATCGGTGGACTTTTGTCCCATTCGACACTCTCTAGCCCCTGTGATCACCACGCTGATCTGGCTCGGGTTAGGCGGGTCGCGCCCGGACCCCTGCGCGCTCTCCGCCCTGTGGCAAACGAGACAAAAAGGGTTGCAGCAGTCAGAACTGTCAACGCAAGGGACGACTGCGATGCCAGTGGGTTGCCAACTGGACCTGAACTGGACCTTGATTGGACTTTGTCATGAACTTCTTCCCCAGCCAAGATAAGATGCAAAAGGCGTCGAAGCAACGCAAGGGAGGACAAGAGAACACAGGAAAGCCTTCGGAGCGTGCCATCGGCATCTTTCCCGTGTCTTTTTTTCTGACAACATGCGAAGACGTGCCCGTCACTGATGTTTGTCTTCTGCGCGCCTGTTGTCTCGCCCAACGGCTCGCCTGCAGGCTTGTTTATCCCCCACGGGCCACGGCTTTCTGCATGTCTGAGTTTGTTTTTCTTCTTCTTGAGGGACAGTTTTTGCCTCTCTTTATTTTCCTTTTCTCCTTTTCTCCTCTATCTGCCTGCGCCACTCCCAGCGGGCCTTCGCCCCTTGTTTTGTTTTCCATTCAGCTGGCAAATTGTCGAAAACCACCTGCCCAAGAAGAACAAGGCGGAAGGAAATAACAATCAGCAAAACATACCATGCATTATTCCCAACACAAGTGCCTGACATGAATTGTGGTGACGGTAAAGTCGTCACCGATGGCCTGGCACGGCTGATGGATGTGGCGTCGAGTCCCCTGGATCCCTGTCAAACTACAGCTACATCGGTGAAAGCTTCTTACTCCATATCTTTCTCTCTTTCAGCGGGGAATCTATTGGTTCTTTTCTTGGTTGTGGTGGTTGTCCAGCTCGAAAACAGACCAGAGAGGCCGATCGCACTCGAAAACCCAATGGGCTGGAGATAACAATACGTGATATTTGTTGCCCTCTCCCTCTCCCTCTTTTTCTTCTGAGAGTGACGGTAGTGTTCACTGCAACTGAATCCCAACAGGCAAAGAAGCAATATCCTTGCAGGATGGTATTCTACTGTACATGTACAGCTCAACGCAGCTGGCCTCCGCTCGTCACTTAGCCTTACCGAGCTAGGTTGGCGGACGTATGTGATTACTGCGTATCTTGCTCGTATATACATGTACGGAGGTATTCGTAATGTACAAGAAACTTCGTTCTGCGTCGAGGCGGCCCCCGATTTGCCGTCGGGAGATGTACTATGTAAGATACATGTACGCAAAGATCGGACATTGCACAAGCAACACAGTTGATGGCTCGATGGCGCCACTGATCGTCCCTGAATTATGCTGTTTGTGTCCTAGAATCAGGACCAAATACCACTAACAGCCCCTAAAGTCCGGTTCCTGTGCTGCTGGTGTCAGGGGTCGACAGCTGGCTGGGCGAGTTAGGACGAAAAGACGTCGAGTTGTGGTTTTTATGATCGACACCGGGCTGAAGCGGCCAACGACGATGCGCAGCACGCACATCAAAGCTGGGAGCCCTTTTGCCATGCACCGACAGGGAGACGCAGAATGCTACTCGTTTGGGAGCGAACGTCTGCGTCACCGTTGCGAATCCGCCACAAGCAGCACGCAAACGTGAGAGGACATGCAGGTTGCCGTTGATGCGCGTTGATGTGCCCTGACGTGGCAGCGTCTTTTGTTTACTTTGTTTGTCAATGATGACTGTTTATATTAACAATATGTTTGTGGTCGGCACCTTCGGAAGCGTCATTGAAACTGATATTTCCTCTCTTTTCTCTTCTCATCGTGCTTGTGTTTTGTACCGTCGGTAAGGCTTCAAGCTGCACATCCAATTTACACAGCCGTTGCTGGCCCGTGGCTGAAGGCATGGCTGACGCCGTTGACGACGAAAAAAGAAAGCTGAAGAGAAGCTGGCGAGCTGAAGACCGCACGACGCCATTGCCTTTAGCCCCAGAATGACCACAGCGAGCCCCAGAAATCAAAATCGAGATTGCTGATCGCGTGCAGGGTATGAGTCCCCAGCTGGGCGGCCCTCAAGGGTGCATAGGGCACGTCCTGGGGCTTTGGCATTGCTGGGCCGGTCCAGGGGGGCTGGTCTGCAGCTATCGCCTGCAATTGTCCAGCTGTTATTGTCTTTTCCTTTTCAGATCCCATTCATTCATTGCCCCTCTTCTCGCCTTGTCACCGGCCCTTTTCCTTACCAGGAAAAGATACTCGGCCGACGCGTGCGTGGTCGTGGCTGGATCGATAGTGTAAATGCGTGAAAAAGAACGAGAATTAGAAACACAAAGAGCAAAAAGAAAAAAAAAGAATTGAGTTGGACACATCCTAAGAGAAAAGCAATGACATCAGCACAAAATACTCGTACTTCACATGGACGGCCGAGAGAGAGAGAAAAAAAGACAAGAAAGTCGTGCAACTACGCTAAATCTAGATTTGGACAAGCATGAACGAAGTGGCCAATCTTTCCTCTGTGTGTTCTTCTTCTCGTGCTTGGACTCGAGGGGTCCTCGTCGACCAACTTCCACACTTTTTTGTGTCTGTTCGCAGACGCCGTGTTGCGCTTTGATGCTGCCACTTTGTAAATATTCAAAGAGCACCATCGATACACTATTGACAGAACCAAACAACGGGGACGACTCTTTGACTCTTTGGGAGACAGTTGATGAAAACCTTTATGTGGCTTATGCCAGCTAAACAGCAGGCAACAACTTCCTCTCTGGGCTACCCTATTTGTACTCAGTACGTTGGACTGTGCTGACTCTTTCGAGACGGACTGTCCCCGATCTGGGGCCATCTCAGCCAAGAGCTCCTGTTGGCTTGTTCACTCGCCCAAGTCCCCTCTGCCGGCCCTTTTCTTTTCTTTTGCAGTGATCTTGCCTTAAGAGAGGACTAAATACACGGCAAATCGGCGTCGAAAAGGCTGTCAGCTGCAAGATACCGCCGCGCAGGCCGTTGGTGTGTGCTTTATCCCCGCTGTTTCTTTTTCTACCATGTATCTCCCCTTTCTTTCTTATTTTTTTTTCCCCCTTTCTTTTTCCTTGGTCCCTGGCACTGAATGTGGTGCGCTACAGCGGTCCAGCCCCAGCTTGTAATGTTCCTAGCGTGGCAGCTTGCTGGCTGTTGGGTCTGCTATTCGAGTGCACCATTCCTTGGTGGCGTTCAGGCCAGGGTAAAAAAAGAGCAAAGCCAGGCACATAAGGTGGCGCCAGTTGGGGCTAGACTTTTGTCCCTCTTTATGTACAAGTAAGATACACTCTCTGCCGCATCAAAACTGTTTAACCAGTCACGGAGCTACGTTGTGTGCGGAAAGCCCACAACTCGCGGTGGCGTTCGGAGATTGGGGAGGCAAAATCACAAAGAAGGAAGGAAAACGATGCATGTACACTTCTCGACAGATCGGGGAGGGATTAATGGATGTGATAGAGAAGCAAGAAAAAGAAAGAAAGGGAAAGACAGAAAACCCACAACGTGAGTGGGGTCATGAAAAACAGGGTGATGAGAAGATTAAGAAGATCAAGAAGAAGAAAAAGGATGGAAGAGCCAAAAAATAAAACGGCGGAAAAAAAAAGAGAGACACAAATCCTTCGCGCCAGCGTGCCCTTTTGTAACGACAAACACGAAAATATGGTCAATGTACACGAGGACGAAGCAAGGGAAGAATGTTTGGACAATGAATCTATGAGTAAAAGCGCGACAATAGAGACAAAAGAGTCAAGAAAGACGTGAAGTCAACAGGCGAGAGTCAAGAACGAAGAAATTCAGACAGAACAACCTGCCGTTGAATCTAGCGTTGCGCGCGCACACCGCAGCGAGGCAGATCGTTTTTTTAAAGACAAGGCAAAATATAGCAAATTAGGAATGGAACGTGAGACATCTGCTCTGATGTGACAGGAAGGAGACAGGAAGTGGGTGGAAGTGGAGGAGGGTGGACGTGATAGACAGAAGGCGGACCTTATCGGGCCCAGCCAGGGAGATGTCGATCATCGTGGACGATGGGAGAATGGGAGAATGGGGGCACTCTTGACAGTGCATGGAGTGCTGTACGAGAAACACGAGCGGAAAGAAGGGGCATAAAGTGAGAGACATACACGCACAGATACTTGGTCCAGGCGGAAGGACAAAGTCCCAGAAAACAATCCTGGCAGAAATCAGAAAATCCGTCCATCACACAGACAGTCCATCAGACAAATCCGACAAGACAATCCGAGCATCTCCGTTGCAAGACACATTCCGTGAACACACCGTAGACATTCCGCAGAGAAACACGTGTGGCTGTTTGCCCAAGAGCACAGCGTGAGCGTGAACGTAAGCTTTACGCGTTCGTTTTCATGCAATGCCCTGCTACACCGAAACGTGCGCCGTCGTATTGATGGCTTCGATCCATTTTATTGATTTTAATCCTTCTCATGGCGTTCTTGTCCCACCACAATTCTCAGGAAGCAAGGAACCAACAGCGCGAAATGAAGAAATAGACAATCTACGCACACCTCGCCTGCTTTGTGCGGCTGTCGATGCATTCTCTTTTGTGTTGTGTACCTTGTGCGTCGTGGGCGTTGCGTGTCCCTGTCGTGGAGTGAACGCTTTCGCCGTCCTGTGCTTGGGTGTTGTAAATTCTGATTGCCTTTCTTGTTTATTTCATTTCTTTTCTTAGCTTCCTTGAGGGTTTCTTCTTTTCCCTCTGTCCCTTCTCTTTCTTTTTCTCTTATACAAGTATGTATACACCATCGTCCACTATCTCTCCAAACTCTCCTCGTTTTTCCCGTTCTTTTTTAAAGTACATTTTCTTTCTTTTCGTTCTTCTTTTTCTTTCTCTTTTACGAGTTTCTTGGCGGGCTCTGCTTTTCTCATCCAAGCATGGGAAACCGCACACTTAATCGCCGTCTCTCGCCGTCCCAGACAAAATGATCGGCGCTGCACTGCGGAGGGATGGGTCGTTTGGCCCAATTGGGAGAGGTTCTGTCTCAGAACGAGGTTGGGAGAAAGTGGAAAGACTGAAAATAGAGGAGAAAAATACCGAGTGCAGCGCGAGAAAATAGACTTACGGAGTTGAATAAACCGGTGCAAAGCAATGTCTGAGACATGCATACAAACTTGCGACGTGCGTCCGTCATTGGTCTTTGCGTTTTTACGTTGCCTTGCTTGCTTTGCAATTTTCCCTGCCTGAGGCTGGCTCGACTGCCGGCAGGTTAAGCCTCACTTGTGGACTGTGGACTGTGGAGGGAACTTTTCAACTCATAGATCGTAATTCGCACCTCACCTTTCGTGTCTGCCATCTCGTTGTTTTTTTATTCTTTCCATCTTTACATATTTCTCATTGCACATGTACCTTCAAAGTTCATCCGTTATCGCCATTCCCACGTTTTTGGTGTCCCGTTTGTCCATCTCACGTACTCTTTTCCATTCCCGAGACCTAATCTTGCTTGTCCTCCCAACCGCTCCCCCATGTCCGTCATTTCTACGTCGCACTGTTCATATCCTTCACGCTGTGCGTCCTCTCCGCCTTGTGCTACCTACGTCCCGGACATTGCAATAAACAAGAGCCGGAAGTAACGAGAACTATGAGAAATATGGAAAAGAGCCGCTTCCCCCCAGTCTGTGAGACATCTGTAAGCTGTGTACGTCTATGGGAGTACGAGTCTGCCGGCTCTCGTCTCTCCGTCGCGACGTTTTTCGCCTCTGTTAGTCGTCCGACTTACTGCACCTAAAAAGCCACGCTAGCTCAGGGCAAGTAAGGCGAGAGATGGTGTAGGTTCTTTCTGGGCACCTTGTCCTTCTGTTTTTTTTGGGTTGCTGTCTTCTCCTTTCTGCCATTTTCGTTCATTATCTTTTTTTCTTCCTTGCATGTTTGTCCATGTTGTCCACGCTGTCACTGATTTTCATCTGTCCTCAGTGTCCTGGCTGCCCTTGCGTCGTGGTTCCCCGCTGCTTCGCTGTTAACCGGTTTCTTTCTCCTCCCAACCGCTCCCCCATGTCCGTCATTTCTACCCCTTGCTGACGCTGGCTGGCTAACTGACCCACGTCGATGCAGCCGTAGCGTAGCCTCAACTCAACGCAGCTTGACGCGGTCCAAGACACACCCGCAGAGCTGCAATCTTTCTGTTGATCTTCTCACTGTTTCTAGTGTATCCCTGCCTTTCCACCTTGTTTTGCTTCCGACTGAGGGTCGGGGGTCTTGTCTTGTCAAAAAGTGCCATCCTCTTCCAAGGATGTACGGGAAGGATGAATCTGGACGGGAAGGAATAGCAAGTGGGATCCACCGTGGAGACAGACTGCACACACGCCCCGGCCAAGTGCAGAAAGGTAGAAAACAATCCGAGTTAGGAGCAACAATGTCAGTCTGAGCGTTGCCTTTACTTGGTACTTCGTACATACGAGAGATATCCTTCCATCCTTGCACTTTTTCTCCTCACAAGGGGCGTGTCAATACGCCTTGTGCCTTGTTGAGGTGTGGCGGTCGGCAGTCGTGCCTATCCTTAAAAGGGATCATCTTTCACTCACAGTCGAGTCGATCCCTCCACTTTGTACTCCGCTGGACTGCATTTGACCTTGTACCATCCTTGCATCACTTGCCAGTCTTATTTGTCGAACTGTACTTGCTCGGATAGACCACATGGCGGGCGGCCATGCGATTCTTGGGCCTTTGGGTCTCTCTTGCGCGGTTTGCTTCTGTTGGTCGTTTGGCTTCCGGCCGCTGGGCAGGTTGGAAAGTGAGACTTGGGCCGTCCTTGTGTTCCGTATATTCCTTGCCTGTGTCCCTTGTCCGGCGTCCCTGTCCCTCTTCTTTCTTTTTTGTTCTTTTCTTTTTTCCGTCCTCTCGTCACAGAACAATACTAATATAATAGACTGTCCCCCCCTCATCTTCCTTTTGGTTTCTCTTCTTTTTTCTTCTTTCCTTCCTCGTCTTTCATCTTTTGAATTTCCTAGCAAAACATTTACATATAGAGACAAAAGCAGGTCAACAACAACTTTACTTGTACGAATACAGTCGACATCAACAGACAGTCGACATACAGCCAACATACAAGGTCAACAACGACACCGGCTTGTTCATACAGCAATATCATACATCTCTACGACGTCAACCTTGCCATACCGCCAAGATGTGGATTCCTTCCTGGCTCAACTGGTACAAAAAGCCCGAGTACCGGGACATCAAGGAGTACTCCAATGCCGTCGTCGCGGGCAAGCGGCCACTGAGCCCTGACGGCCGTTCGCGGACACACATCCCGGCCCGTCTCCGTCTCGAGCGTGTCCTTGAGAACAAGACCTGTATGTGCCCTCCATCTTTGTCTCCCCAACAACGAATCGTCGACGTTTGTATGAATCTGGTATGAATCTGTCCTGACAGTACGTCGTATAGGCTCCCCCATGTCTCTCTACGACTTCTACATGTACCTCAAGTACATTGAGTTCTCGCCCGAGAACCTCGAGTTCTACATCTGGTACCGCAACTACGAGGACAACTACCGGCGCGCCCTCGCCGCCGAAAAGGACTCGTCGTCTCTGCACAGCGAGACCGAGAGCACCGCCTCCCTGACCAAGAACAACGCCTCGTCCACCACCGAGAGCTACTCGTCTGACCCTGAAATCGCCGAGACGCTCGCCCGCATTACCGAGATGATTGGCGCCCAGGCCATGTGTGCCGGCGACTCCTGCCGCCCGACCTTTGAGCTGCCCAAGCCGCCCGTCAAGCCAGTCCCGCATCCGCAGAACATGAAGCGCGTCGCCACCAACACCCTGAACCTGGTCGAATGCCAGCGCCGGCCGCCGTGCCGAGTTGAATGCCGTGATCAAGACCTTTTTGAAGCCCGGTGCCGAGAAGGAGCTCAACATCCCCGCTGCCATGCGTGATACTGCCCTGGCCGAGCTCGCCAACTCGTCGGATCCCGCCCACCTCAAGCCCATTGCGACCATATCTACCTGCTTCTCCGCAACTGCTCCCACCGCAACTTTGTCCGCCTCGGTGTCTCCAACGGCACCTTTGAGACGCTCTGTGTCGCCACCACTCTGGGCATTGTCCTGACGATTGGCGGTGTCCTCTGTGTCCTGCTCCGTGCCTTCACGCCCCACATCGGCGCCCACTCGCGCTTCGACGTCTTTGCCGCCTGGCCCATGTGGTGGCTCGGCCTCTCGCTGATTCTGTCGGGCCTGCGCGGCTCCTGCTTCTTCCTGCTGCTCTTCACCCGCCGCCAGCCTCTGCCCTGGGAACGCTTCGACGACTCTGCCAGCATAATTTCGCAGCGGTCCGGCATTGTGCGTGCTCTCTCGCGGCTGATGATCTTTGACCGCAAGCTGCGCGTCAAGGACACGCATCTGCGCCGTCTTCAGCACCGCATCGTTATCCAGAGCTTGGTCTTTGGCGCCTTCTTCTCGTGTGTCGGTGTCTGCATCTTCATCTTCCTGCCCATCTGGAAGGAGACGCGTCACTGACGACGGCACCTGCCAACATAAATCACCTCCATATTGCACATCTCACAGCCACTGACTCTGGCCCGTTTGATCACCAGACTCGGTAATTTCCTAGACTGTTTGTCGACACACAGCTTGTCTCCTCTGTCCTCGTTTCTGTTTTCCTATATCTCTTTGCGTGTCTTCTTCTGCACGATTTTTTCTCGTCATCATACCCTCACTCTTGACGTCTTTTTGCGGGCGATTGCCAAACTTTCAAACCACTTATGATCCTGGGATTTTGTTCCTGCTTTACGATTTGTGCCCTCTTCACTTCTTACAACAACGAGAGATCATCGGCATCTCGTATTCTTCATACAACCTGTCTTTGGGTCACGGCGAATAGGGGTTTCCTTACATTGTCATTATTGTTCTTGTTGTTATCTGCTTCTCGTATAAAAGCACAGGTTTTCCATCTAAAATGAGGCTCATTGCAACCGTACTTGACGACCACTGAAGGGGCACTATGCACTCGTGCACTCTTGCACTCTTGCACTCTTGATTCTCTTGCCCCCCTCCTTCAACATGTCTATCACCTTCCATGGCTTTCATGCTCGGCAAACACAGCTCCTGTCCTCCTCAGTTCTTGTCCTGCGCCGCCTCCTCCTCCCAGATGGTCGTGTTCCACGCATTGCACATCCCGTTGTTGCCGCACCCATCGGGTACGGCGGACTCAAGTGGGGGTCCTCGTTGCAGTCGCCGTAGCCCAACACCACGCTGTACGGCAGCCGGTAGTGCCACATCTGCCCCGACTTGCCGTAGTCGTCGTCGCAGCACAGCCGGTCGATCCCGTCCGTCATCCAGCCAATGTTGTAGTAGGGATCACCAGGTCCTCGTCCTGCCAGTTGCACACGTACATGGCCGTCGTGTCGTGGCACCAGTGCCGCGCGCATGTCTGGGCGTACGTGGTGGCCACGTCGTCGTGCATGTTGCGCAGCTTGTGGGCGCCGTTCTTGGTGCGCTGCGGGTCGGCCGTGCCCTGCATGCCGCACGAGTAGTTGTAGGTGACGCCGTTCTTGCTGTAGTCGGTCCACGGCCCGCCGGGCCCGCGCCACTCGAGCGGCGGGGTGCCAATGTCTGGCAGGTCCTCGGGCGTGCCGTTGTCGAACGCGCGGTAGCTGATCTCGGCGGCCACATTGTCGGTGGCATAGGCTCGGTCGTAACGACGGATCTGAACGACAATGTCCTGGATGTGTGAGGGCCGGTTCGACACTGGAGGACTTGGAGGACTTGAGGGACGTCGCCAGCGGATACGTACCTCCACACTGTTGCCATAGAGAGTCGTGGACTCTGTGGAGCCGCCCAGGAAACCAGTCCAGACGTTGGTCATGAGAGCAGGAGTGCCCTCGTGGAAGAGGAAGACGTGGCATCAATGGACGAGACGCGTCCAAAGACACTGGCCAACGCCACAAGTCCGAAGAACGGCAAAAGCACCGTCGTAGCAGCCCACTTGGGAACCATAATGGCGGATGGGGACGTGTCTGGTGGATTGTTTGTGACGTCTTGATGCTGATGTACCTGAACAGCGTTTTGAGAGAACGGGACAGAATGATGAAATAGACAAAAGACGGAATGGCGAAAAGAAAGAAGAGACGAAAGACAAAGACGCGGAAGGAGACAGGATTCTGGGGATCAAATACTCTGGAGGAAAGACCCGGGGGGCCTTGACCTCCCAATCTAGAAGGCACGATGAAAACATACAATCAGGAAGGAGCGACCTCGATGTCGCGTCAACTTCCTTTCACGTGAGGAACACCAAAATACGTGCAATAATAAACCTATTTTATTTGTCTTCATGATACATGGAAAATACTTCAAAGAAATTTGGAAATGCAAAGCTCGGCCAAACATGTACTACATTGTCTCTTCTCGTCGCTCGATGGCGTCAATCTGTCACCCGTGCCGGTCTCATCACCGTTTCGCAGACGGACTGGCTACCACGTCCGCCGCCGTCTCTGGCACATTCGTGTCCCCCTTCTCCTTCTTGGGCTTCGTGGGCTTCGCGGGTTTCTTGGCCAGTGCCTGCACTTTCTTGGCCACTTTGCCCAGCACCGCCTTGAGACTGACAGTCGGGCCCTCGTCGGCCGCCACGAACCGCCGCACGATGATGTTGAACATGCCGCCAAAGGCGAGGGCGATGGCCGTCGACGTAAAGATGATGACGTTGTAGGGCATGCTGAAGTCGGGCGTCGGCAGGGACAGCAGCAGCGTGGTGGTGCGCAGGTTGGAGCGCCAGGCGCGGTGCGGGCCGTCGAGGGCGGTGCAGAATGGTAATGACGGCGGCCGCCACATCGAAGCCGCGGTTGGCGTCGGGCGGGTACTCGGTGTAGCGCAGAATGGACTTTTCAAAGTCGTAGGTCAAGAAGACGGTGGCACCGGGCGGGATGCGCATCCGGACCTCGAGCTGGGTGCCACGGGCACGGTCAAGAGCAGGGCGGTAGTAGACCTCTTCAATCACATCACCGCCACCGCCACCGCCACCGCCGGCATCGGCATCGGCATCGCATCGCATCGGCGTCCACCAGGCGTGCCGACAGGGTGTGCAGGTAAATGCGCATGAACCAGGGCAACGACTCCATGTAGACAAACTCCACCGCCGTGTCGGTGCTCGGGTTGGTCAGGATCGTCTGCACACCGCCGCGCTCGGCACCGTGGCCCGTCAAACTGCGCTCGGCGTACAGCAGGGGGGTCGCGGGGGTCAGAACAGCCGTCTCTGGGGCCTCCGGGACGCCATTGGCGTTCTCGTTGGGGAGCATGACCTCAAAGATCGTGTCGGGCCCAAAGAAGAAGCAGCGCGAGCGGCCGTCGGCGTTCTTGACCTCCCGCACGCCCTCGGACAGGTAGACAGTGCGCGCATCGGGCACCTCGAGACAGACCGGCGGCGTCTCCGGGTCGGCCAGCGTGCAGGTGCCGCGCATGGGCTTGCCAAAGATCTGGTTGAGGGTCCAGTCCTGGTGCGCGCTGTAGTTGGCCGGGAAGCAGACGTAGTCGTCGTGGTGGTAGGGCTTGGCGGTGTCGCACTTGAGCTCGTGGCCGGGCAGAGGGCGGGGGATCGGGTTATCGCGGGGCCGCTTGGAACGCTCAATGTCCAGGACCATGTCGATGGACTGCTCAATCTGGAGCACACACGCGCCGTCGGCACCGTCGGCACCGTCGGCACCATCGGGGCAGATGGGCCGCACGTCAATGGCCATGCTCTGCCAAGACGCGTCAAAGAGCTTGTGGCCGTCGAGCAGCGAAGCAATGCCCGTCTTGCCCTTGCAGGGGAGCAGCTTCAGAAAGGGCGTCAGGTTCTCCGTGCACACCACCTCGCGCGGCAAGGTGCCGTACAGAAGCTGCATGGACGTGTTGGCCGGGTGGTCGCCCTCGGGCTGGAAGGACATGACCGGCCGCGTCGTGCGTGTGCCGTCGATGAAATTGAGCGACGCGCAGAAGAGGCCGGACAGCGCGTTGGTGAGCGTCAGCCACTTCTCGTCGGCCTCTTCGTCGGTCTGCGCATCCAGCCATGCCCACAGCTCCACGCCCGTGCCGCCCTCGCGTGTGCCAGCCCAGGGGCGAGCACCCCAGCTCTCAGCATCCCATCGTCCCAGGCTGAAACGGAGGTGCAGCTCACGGGTGCCGGCATACTGCAGGATCTGGCCGAGCGAGCGCGGAAAGAAGCGGAAGTTGTGTGCCTCAAAGGCAGCGACGGTCGTGTTGGAGCGGAAGTTGAAGCTGGCGAGAAGGGCCGAGAGCGGCAGAGGTCGGAGGACGAGGTTCTCGTAGTAGTCGGGGTCGTCGGTCACGGCAGAAGCGGAGGCGGCGGCGGCGGCGGCTTCGACGCTAGAAGCAGCATCATCGGCAGCTACTGGCAAGATGTATGCGACCAGAAGGCAGAGAAGGGAGGAAAGTAACCGTCGCATCGTGGCTGTGTGTGGATGTGTGGTTTGGGCGCGACGACACAAAAGGTTGGTGGAAGCTCGAAGCCAAAAGCCAGTCAGAAAGGGGAGGGGAGGTCAGAAGCTTGTCGCGGTCGCGCCTTCCCTCACTCAACAAGCACTTAGGTGTTAAGAAGGGTGCTGAGCTGTGTGGAGCTTTCTAGGGACGCCCCACTTTTGCATGCACTCCCTGCGTGGAGAAGCTCGACGCTGATTGGCCAGCAAGCAAAGTACGCTGGCAGCCTTGCCTTTTCGTCTTTTTGCCTCTGTAAAACCAGCAGCCGCAAACAGGCAAACAGTCAAACAACTAGACGACTCTTCCATTGACATCATATTACGACGACCACGACGAACAGCCACACGCATCTTTAGGCGCATCACGACTGTACATCACGCGGCACCTTCGAATCTGAAATCTCCCTTCTCCTCACATTGACCATGGCGGCTGAGCAAAGAAAGCTGCTCGGTAAGTTTTCTCGATCACCGTCTTCCCGTCTTCCCGTCTTCTCGTCCACCATGCGCCTACTTTGTCCGTCTGGCCGCACAGCCTACTAACGTATGTCTCCTCACCCCCTCGCTAGAGCAGCTCATGGGCGGCGGCGTCACGTCGCGCGGCGCGCAAATGTCCCTCAACGACCCCAAAGTCTGCCGCTCCTTCATCGCCGGCACCTGCCCCCACGACCTGTTCACCAACACCAAGCAAGACCTGGGCATGTGCCCCAAGATCCACTCCGACGCGCTCAAGGCCGAGTACGAAGCGCTGCCGGCCGCCGAGCGCCAGAGCAAGTACGGCTTCGAGTTCGACTACATGCGCGACCTGCAAAAGTACATTGAGGATTGCAACCGGCGCATCGAGATTGCGCAGCGGAGGCTGGACAAGACGCCCGACGAGATCCGGCAGACGAATGCGCTGCTGCGGGCGATTGGCGAGCTGAACCACACGATTGCCGAGGGGCTGGTGGAGGTGGAAGTGCTGGGCGAGGCGGGGCTCGTCGGGCTGGCCATGGACGAGCTCGTGCGCGTGCGGCAGACGACGCAGGCGCGGGTCGACAAGGAGAAGGAACTTAAGGCGCTGAGCGACACGAGCGGGCCCTCGGGCCACCAGAAGCTGCAGGTGTGCGACGTGTGCGGTGCGTACCTGAGCCGGCTGGACAACGACCGGCGGCTGGCCGACCATTTCTACGGCAAGATGCACCTGGGCTACGCGCAGATGCGCAAGACGTACGAGACCTTGTCCAAGGAGGTGCGTGGTGGGCGTCGTCCGCCATTGTCGGTGTCTGCGGGTGGCGGTGGTGACGGCCCCGATGGCGACGGCAGTGGGACGCCCAACTCGGCAAGTGGAGGCTATGGTGACCGGGGCTGGTCGCGGGGCGGCGGTGGCGGTGGTGGCGGCGGTGGCGGTGGTGGACGGAGGAACCGGCCGCGGTGGTAGGCAAGAGGGTGTCGTTGTATTTTGTCCGTTTTCTGCTCCTAGTTCTATAAAAGGCGGCGTTGTGGTACTGGTATATCTGATTTGGCTGGCGTCATGAAATAGTGTAATAATCATATCAAAAAAGTATCAATGCTGCGCGTGCTTTCTTTTTTTACGTATTTCAAAGGGTATACAGCGTCCAAACTGAAGAAGCCAAACTGCGAGCCAAGCTGCCAATGAGCCAATTATGGGAAAGAACAGTGATGTAAGACAACGATAATCCAAAAGAAAAACGCCGAGAAAAAAGGAATCCAAAAGTGATGATCCAAAACAACGGAAATGCGATAATTGCAAGAATCAACAAGTAGCAAACAGGCAACCAAAGGTAGAATAACCAAAAACACCCATTGTACCTACCATTGCCTTCAGACAACGGCTCAGATCAACTAGACAGTGCCGTTGCCAATGGCCTCCTCCACCTCTTCGTCCCAGGTGCCAATGGCGGGTGAGAGCGGCTGCAGGCTGGGCAGAGGCGGGAAGTTGAGCTTCTTCTTGCCGTCAGCAGTGAATTGTGGTGCAGGCTCGGCCGGCTTCCCAGGCTCGGCAGGCTTCTGGGTGGGCGTCTCTGCCTTGTCGCCTGCCTTTTCGGCCCACGTCTTCGCAGCCGGTGCTGTTGGGGACGGCGCAACCGCATCGGTTGCCTTGGCCCCTGGCAAGGACGGGAAAGGACCCTCTGCCGCAACGGTCGGGCCTGGGCTCGGCGGCACCATCGCCGACGGCTCAGCGGTGCCGTGCACCCACTCAGCAATGTCGGCGCCAATGCTGCCAGCGTCATTGAATTGGATGCGGCCGTTGTTGCCACCGCCGCCGCTGCGACGGCCGCCGCGGTGGTCACCTCCCCGGTGGTCGCCTCCACGGTCGGTACGAGCGCCCCGTCCGCCCCGACCTCCACGACCGCGTCCACCACCGTGTCCGCCGTTTGTGGGTGACGGTTCTGGTTTCGCCGTGACGGCCGACGCGTTCGGAATCGCCAGGATGCCCGCCGCGTGACGGGAGCCCTGGATGCCCTGGATGCCCTGGATGCCCTTGATGCCCTTGGTGCTCTTTGTGCCATGGACGTCCATGTTGCTGGGGGGCGGCGACGCAGAGTCTTTGCCCTCGTCCCAGTTGCCTTCCTTGACGCCCATGGCCTTGAGTTTGCGGTCCCGGTTGCGGGCGCGCTCGTCGTCCTGGCGCTTGCGGTCCTCTTCGCTCCGCTTGCGCTTCTCGTCCTCGAGGGCTTTGCGTTTGCGCGCCTCCTCGCGGCCCTTGGCCACGGCCATGGCGTGGTCGCGCTCGTCGCGCTGGGCCTGCTCGAAGCGGCGCGTCTTTTCCTCCGACGCCAAGCGCATGGCGCTGAGTTTGGACTCGAGCTCGGCCTCGGTGAGTTTCTGGCGGGGGTTGGCGCCGGACTGGGTACGTGCGTTGGGGCCGGTCGTTTGCGGGGCGGCGGCATGACCGTTGGCATGGCCGTTGGCATGGCCGTTGGCATGGCCGTTGGCATTATTTGCAGTTCCATTGGCACTTCCGTTTGCATTGGCATGGGCATTGGCGGCAGCTTCGGCAGCAGCGGCGGCACCTTTGATGGCAAAGTTGCGCGTAGCTTTGGGCCCCGTGCCCGTGGGTGGAGTACCTGTTGCGGGCGCGCCTGTCTTGCTCCCGTCCTTGGGTGTGTTTGTGTTGGTGTTGGTGTTGGGAGTGTGCTGCTGCTGTTTCCCCTGTTTCTGCTTGGGGTGCTGCTTGTCGTTCTTTTGTGCGGACAGATTCTGGTTCTGCTGGTTCTGCTGGTGCGGCTGCTGTTCGCCCGATGGTTGCTGGCCATTCTTGGCCGGCGCAGGCGAGCCCTTACCTCCGCCCCCTGCGGGTGCGTCCTTCCCTTGGGCATTGCCGCCGCCTCGCCGGTTCTTATCGCCGCCCCTTCTCGATTTGGGCTGTTGTGTTGCTGTTGTTGCGACAGGCGCGGATGTGTTGGGCGTGGACGGTGCGGGCGGTTGCACAGCTGGCGTGGCTGTTGTCGTAGCAGGAGCAGCCGGCGGTGGGGTCGGCGGTCGGTTGTGCCGTGACTGGGCAAGAGACGGTGGCGGTGCAGCGTGTGGTTTGGCTGGTTCCGGTGTGTTGGCCGCAGGTGTACCGACGGCGGCGGGCGTCACAGCTGCCGCGGCGGCGCCTTGCACGTGCGCTTTCTGTGCGCCGTTCGCTTTGCCGTGGCTGTGATTGTGTCCTCCATTATGGCTGTTGTTCTGGTTGTTGTTCTGGTTCGACGCATTGTTCACGTTCCCTCCACTGCCTCCATTCCCCTTGGATTTGCGGTCGCGGTTGCGTCGCGAGTTGCCACCGGCACCATTCCCGACACCATTTGGCGTGTCGACGCCGTTGCCTCCGCCGTTCTTCGCCTGTCCTTTCGGTGCAGGTGTCCCCGTTGAAGGTGTCCCGGTCAAAGGTATCTCGGTCGCAGCCGCAGCCGGCGCAACGATAGGCACCTGGACTGTCGGCGCTGTCGGCGCTGGAGGCGCTTGTTGAACTGGCTCAAAGTCGTCGGCAAACAGGTCGTCGTCGGTGCGACCGCCAAACTGCTCGTCCATTGCGAGGTGGGTGGACGTTGTAGTGGGGGAAGAGGGAGGAGAGAGAGGAGAGGTAGAGGGCGAAGAAAGGGATGTCGCAACGAGATGCGAGGCGGTCAAAGTCGAGGTTGTAGTCGAAGTAGTAGCCGAGTTGAAGATGTTGCAATCGGTAAAGATACAATCGGCGGTCAGTCTTTGTTGCGTTTGAGTTTTCGCAGTCTCTTGTGCTGCGATCTGGCCGTGGTGGTCAATGTGTCCTTGTGCTGGGTCGAGGGATGTAGTTGGACGAGCAGAAGGCAGAAGGCAGAAGGAATTTTGACTTTTGACTTTTCGAGTTTGGGGGAGGCGGGGCTGGGCGGTCTTTGGTGGTAGTGGTGGTGGTGGTGGCGGTTGCGACGAATGTGGGTTCTGAGAGCTAGCGTGTTAGTGGGCAGCTTAGCGGGTCCTTTAGGTTCTACTTGTCTGAGTAGCCTTGTCTGAGTAGCGAGTCCAGGCTGTCACCAGAGGCTGGATGCTGGAGGCTAAGTCGTTGTGATTGCGCTACGACTATGTGTACATGTAAGATGTACTTCTCTGGTCCATGGGGTATTTCCTCTAAAAGCTGGTGGGCGCCAGGACGCCCTCTGGCGCCACAACGATCCGGTCCCTGCCTATCGTCTTCTTGCCACTTTTCTCCGTCTTTTCGGTGGCATCACGCGTCATCACCACGGCCTTCACAGCGTCCACGTCGAAAGCCACCTCTGTCTGGTCGCCACATGGCTCCAGCCAGTTTTGCGTGACTCTGTCTTGTTTTGGCGGCCGCTTCTGATCGGTTCGGCCGGTCCTTTCTCTGCTGTCCAGTCTTGTATGCGGCGGATCCCACCAGCCACGATGCATTACTCTCTCTCTCTTTGCTCTCGTTCTTTTCTTTGCAATCGCTGGTGCTCGGCCGCCGCAATGAGTGCGTTTCGTACCTCGTCAGCCAAGGCTTCGGCCGAGTCGACCAGGCGGATGCCGTAGCGGGCACACACGAGCTGGACATGGCCGCGCTTGACGTAGCCCGGGGGGCAGCCGACGATGGCTTGTTGGGTGCCGCGGCCGGCACACAGTCCCAGTTCCAGGAGACTGACGGGCCCGTCGCGGCCAGGGTCGAAAAAGAAGGCCACCAGAGACGACTGCTCCTGCATGGACAGCTCCCAGTCGACCTGCTCGTGGAAGAGGGGGCAGTCCCTGTCTTCGGTCCACGACGCGTCCCAGTCCGACCGCAAGGGGTCAAAGACAGTGACGGGCAAATCGCCGACGGCTTTGCGGACGAGGGCGCGCCAGTTGACGACTTGCTTGCCCTGTTCGTCGTGTTTGACGGGGGTCGTGCCGGCCAGAAAGAGGCTGTTGATGTGCTGGAAAGCCGGTCGATCGGGTGCGCAGACGACCTGGGCGACGGATGGGTTGACAAGGTGCTTTGGTGCCATTGTGTATTGTGTGGTGTGAGGCGAGGATGGGTGAAAGAAAGAAAGAAGGAGAGAAAGAAAGAAAGAAAGAAAGATAGCAGGTATTCGCTACAGGCGCATCGTATGTGCTGCAAACACGTATATCTGTTGGCTCAATCGGTGAGACTCTGCGATGTTGCCAGACTGAAAATCTATTCGAATCAAATGCCAGAGTTACAGAGTTATGGTGCTGCCTACGACCGACAAGACCTACAATAGGAGCTATGAGGGACAGAGACAAAAGGCAAAGGACAGAGAAAGATGCAGATATGCATGTCCCAAGTTCTGCGTTTTTAGGCCGCCGTCGTTGGGGTCATGTTGAGAGGCTGACAGTTTAAGCAGTACAAAGTGAAAGATCAGCCCTATCAACAGCCCACGAGATTTGCCAGTCAGCTTTTCCCAGAATCTGCTGTCAAGACGCACTTAGCCTTTGCTCTTATCGTCATTATTGATAGTCTACGAGAAAGCTTGGTATCTATCATGTACATGTGTCTCCGGGGTGAGTGTGAGAAGGATATCTGGACAACTGCCGTCCACCACCTGTCTCTATAGTGATGCCGTAGAGCCCCTCGATATTCGACCGGCCTGCTTTCAAGGAGAGTCCTCCTCCTCCTCCTCCTCATCGTTCAACGCCAATGGACTCGATTCGATGCAGTGAGAAGAGAAGAGGACAAGAAAATCCACACGTTGACAAGAGGTTAGTTGACCCCGGGATTTTAGGCGTGTGGGCGCTGGACGCTAGCGGGAACAGGGGTCAACGACGCCATCGCCCGGGACTGTCCGCGCCTGGATTGTCTCCTGTTTCATTTCCAGGTCGCGTCTCCTATCAATCGAATCCGGAGGTTCCTTCTCTGCTCTCTCTTTCTCTTTTTCTCTTCAACGCACCTCGCCCAGCCATGCAAATCCATCACGAGAAGCGGCGACGTAAACCCACCAATGTCCCATCGGAGCCATCGCCCGACTCGTTGGAGTGTAAACTGTAGGTCAATCGCCGAGACTTGGCCATGACTTGGCCAACTAACTCACGAATTGCGCCGTGTATCTAACATCGTACTTCCTCTTCCAGATGGCAACCGCAATGCCTCTGAATCCCCCTTTCTGCGCCTCCCGCCCGAGATCCGCAACCGCATCTACGCCCTCGTCCTCACTGTCGGCCAAATCCACGTTCGCTACCGGCCATGGCGCCAGCGCAAGATACCATGCGCTCCCGGTGACAAATCGAAGACGGCGGCCTCCTCCCCAAACGCAAAGGAAGTGCACGGCAGGGACGTGCACGGCGGCTTCTACGCTGTCGCCCTCGGCGTCGACCAGGATGCGTGGAAGCCGCCGTCAAAGACAACTTGCCGCAAAAAGAAAAGCCGCGCCGTCCCCCTTCCCGACGCCTTGACGCCCCTGGCCGCCGTCTGCCGCCAGCTCTACCGCGACACGGCCGCCCTGCCGTTTGCCCTCAATGCGTGGTCCTTTGAGAGTGCCAGATTGATGGAGCGCTACCTGGTGCGCGAGAAACGGCTCGCCCTCTACCAGCGCCGCGCCATGGCCGTCCTCGTCGTCTCGGTGTCGGACGACCTGCCCTCCCGCGCCATGGAGAAGTACCTGGGCGGACTGCGCGCGGTTGTCTGGCGCGATGGCAAGACGGTCCAGCGCTGGGAGCTGGCGGGTGCTGCAGAGCTGCAGCGGCTGGTGGCGGGGACACATAAGCCAGCCTCGTCTCTACAGAAGAGCGGAAACGCATTGCGACTTTACGAGTAGGCAGGTGACGCGAAGAGGCAAGGCGAGGCGAGGCTGAAGAACGTCTTGTGAGAGAAGGATGACAAACAGACTGCATACGGCTCGGATGAATTCGACTGCTGCAACTTGCTGAACAACTGACGATTTGACGATTGATTGAATAACGACTTGGGCAACGGAACACCGTCAGAGGTATCTATACATTATACACATGCATACTCAGATTGGTAGAATACAGACACAACTTGCTTGCTTTCGTGTTATCGTAATGTGATGGACAGCAATCGCGGCTGGTGGTGGCCACGCTAACGCCGACGACGCGCTTATATACTGGCTTACTGCTAGCCAACTTCAACAAACGGGTCCAGTGGCCAAATGGCAAGGCGCTTGGCTACGAACCAAGAGATTGCAGGTTCGATCCCTGCCTGGATCGTTTCTTTTTTGGACTTTTTTTGCTGCAAATTGGCTCTATGACATCGACAGCGGACAGGCTGTTCTTGCTCGTGTCTTTTTTTCTTTTGCTTTCTTCTTTTTTTCTCGTCTATTCTCTCCCAGATGCTGAAAGATGTCGTAGGAAACCAAACCATTTTAAGCATCCCAGGACGTCGTGTCTTTTAATTTATTTTATTTCTCCGTCTTTCTTTTTAAAAAAACATCTTTAGCATTTTTAATCTTGTATTGTAAGTATACTTTCAAGGTAGTAAAAAAGTAGATTCTGGCTAATGTATTAATCATAAAATCATGGCATTTCCTCATCTTGCGATGTCGTCTAGCTGTTCTCCACGCCTTCTTATTCCGGGCCTACTGTTTGAACGGCCAATTTGTTGCTGCTGACTCTTGTATCGACACTTCGTTCTTGATCCAGATCTGGCCATGCCTCTGGTTCTGGCCGTAGGCATAGTTCGGCCCGTACAGGCCCAGGATCTCGTCAACACTGTCCTGCCCTCGACTCAGGTAGGCCTTGGGCAGCCGTGACGGCAATGTCTCCACTTCCGGCACGCTGTCAAACTTTTCGTCTTGCACACTGTCGGGCGTGCTGCCGGGTGTGCTTCGTGGCGTGCTCTCCCTCGACGACGAGGGGGCGGACTCGAGGTCGGGCAACCACTTCATGGGAGGATCAGCGGTGACTGCGCCGGCGTCAGGCCCGCACATGGTGAACTGTGGGAGGACATCGTCGGCTGGATGCCGGGGGTGGGTGCTGTTGACGGCCAGGCCGCGATGGCGGAGATAGAGGGGCCTCAAGGTGGGTATGGCGAGGCAGACCATGGACACGGCGATCTCGGCACCGGCCCAGGCGAAGTAGGTGACAAAGGTTACTACAGACGCGGTTAGTCGGGCCCAGCACCATGGCATGTGGAGAACAGGGGGCGGGTCTTACAGGTGTAGTTCAAGACGTTGAGCCGGGCAAGGACCACGGTCCGGATGATGCCACAGACGCCGGCACTGGACAGTCAGCAATGTACATTGATGTCGGCATTGAACTGGGATTTTCCAGTCTCGACTCACATGATACCCAGACTCATGCTGCTGGCGAGCACAATCTTTTCCCGGCGCTGCATCCGCAGTGACCAGATAAACAGCCAGGGAAACGCGGCAAAGAAGAAATCGCAGGCACTCGACCACACGCCCAGACCCACGCTCATTGGCTGGATCTGGATGTTCCAGTGGCCCGCCGTCCGGAACGGATCCCAGCTCATCTTGACTGGTGTCGACTGGTTCCAGAGCATGATGGTCAGTGCCGTGGACGTGCTCGCCGTCACACCCACCAAGCACCAGAGGGCAATCTTGTGCCAGCGGAGTTGGACGACTCGCAGCAGAAAGAGGCCCGTCGTCAACTTGGCCATTGCGTTGCCTGTAATGGCAAACGTGTTGGCGACATAGGTCCAAAAGATGGCGTCGGAGGACTGCTGCAAACTCAAACTCCAAAAGGACTGGCCCAGGCCAAAATGCACGGCGACCTGGATCGAGCAGGCAAAGATGAGAAAGAAGACGGCCGTGGCGGCAAACAGATAGTCCTCAGCGCCGACAAAATGGACGAGACAGACGCGGGTGTAGAGGCGGAGGGCGACGAGGGCGAGGCAGAGCATAGTCATGGCCCATGTGGCGAACGCGAGGGCGGTGCCGGGATGCATTATGGCTGTCGTCGGGGTTGTCGAAGATTGCGTAACGAGCGTCTTCGGGAAGAGTGTGGCGACAAAGACATTGGACGTCGTTGGAGTGGAAGACGGAAAGGAAAAAACGGCGTCGTAGAAGAAAGAAGGGCTCAAAGGAAGGGAGAGAGAAGACAGAAAATGAGCAGGAGGAAATAAAACAGAAAAGAAAATAGAGAACAGAACAGGAGATCGAAAGACGCGGGTCTGAGATACCCAGCGAACGGCAGTGCCGGACAAAGATATCACAAAAAAGGAAACATCCATACAACCTTCCACAGTCACAGGAAGAAACAGACAGCCACTGACACAGCCAGGACCGGGGACTGCCACATGACGCTAGCGACCAGGATCAACACATTACCGACTGACTGCGACTCTGTACGGAGGTGCTACGGCGAGAATGGAAACCATGGAGACCATTGAGACCATTGATGAGAAAATGGCTTCTAGATCCCTCTTTTCATTCAGCCCAGGCCATGGTTGTCAAGCCTGGCCACAGGAACGGCCACTTAAAATAGGACTTTCCACACCTTCTCTCCTACGGCCTTCTGCAGCCTCTTTCAACATCCGAATCGGTATGCCATTGGAAAACCGCAGAAACATCTTTGAGGGAAGAGGCGAGGTGGACGTCGTTGATCGCTCCTTCCCGCTAAACGCTGAAGACGCCCGTGGCTTGTTGCTAGCGGCCGTCGTTTGGCTGCCAGGCTGCCAGTGGTGTAAGTGAGTTTGCGGCTAGTGGCGGGCCGGCAACGGGATTGGCCACAACAAGAGGGGGAAGGAGCGAATCACATCCCGGTAAGCCGGCCAGATACCCGCCGAGGCACAGCATCACACCTTTCCTGCACGCTGATGGGCTGGCCGTTGAGGAATCACGACGCACGACTACGCGCCAGAGGAGGCAACGGCTGGTGCTTGTGGACTGTTTATTTCTGTGTGCACTCGCCCATTCTGTCATATCTCGTGAATTGATGCACTTTTGCCTATTATTGTCGCTTGTGCCTGTTCTTCTGCACATCGAGTTTTGCACGTGTGTTGTTGTACGAGTCCATTTCTGGACGACTCGATCCGGCATGCCGAGAGCCGGAGGACTCTCTGTACTTGTCTTGAGACAGTACAGACATTAAAGAGTGAATGATAAGCAGGTAGAAGGGAGTGGGAAAAAAGAGCAAAAACATAGCCCGCAGGATATCCGGACCACGTATGGTCCCCATACGCTGGCCTGGGTATCTTACGTAGTATAACAATACGTAGTATAACAATGAAACAATGAAATGAACTTTGAACGAAACTGTTTGCAGGGCTTGTATGGAAAAGGCACTCAAGCGAGGTGCTCAGCAGTGTTCTTCTCCTCCTCAGCAGCCTTCTCGGTGTGGGCCTGGTAGCCGACGCACTCGTACTGGCGGAACTTGCGGGCAGGGAGCTTGGCCATGAACTGGGGGTGTCAGTGCATATATTCGTCCAGTCTTCTATTTGGGTAGCAGGGACGACGTACCATCTCGTCGATCTCTTCGAGAGTACGGCCCTTGACCTCGGGCAAATAGAAGTAGATCCAGGCCCTGATCCGTTAGCAGTCTGCAAAAACCCCCAAAAAATAAAGACTTTGAATGGAGGGTACATACGCAGCGATCAGGCAAGACGGGAACCAGATGTAGCCGTACTTGGGACCCCAGTTGAGTGAGCCCGGGTTGATAAAGTACGGGGCCGTAAAGGTGGCCAGCCAGGCCAAGAAGAAGCCCATGGCCGTGGCTACACCAAAGGTCAGCGAGCGCAGACGCTGCGAGGGCAGCTCGCCGCCCGACAGCCAGGCATATGACGACACGAGACCGTTGTAGCCGACAATGTAGATGACACTGAACGCCACAATACCCTTACCGGCCGACTGCGAGCCAGGCTTGACGGTGTAGATGATGGCCGTAAACAGTTGCGAAAAGGCACAGATGGTCAGACCCGTAGTCAAGAACACACGGCGGCGCCCGATCCTGGTAATGACGGCCGAGTTCAAGAGGATAACAGCGACACCAACACCAGTCAAAATGCAGGCGTTCTGGAAGGGCGCGTCGATGCCGGCCTCGGCAAAGAAGTAGGTACCGTACGCAATCATGTACATGGCACCCGACGCACCCTGGGTGGACAGTGCACCAATGGCGATGAGTGTGCGGCGGCGGTCAATGGGGTTGCGGACCAGGTCCATGAGGCTGACGCTGGCATGGAGCGCCTTCTCGGCCTCCAGCCCGTCCTGGATCTCCGTGGCCTCGGCCTCGACAATGTCGTCGCTGTACGGGCGCAGCCAGCGGAGAGCCTTGCGGGCCTGGTCGTACTTGCCCTGGTCCATGAGCCATCGAGGCGACTCGGGGATGAGGAAGAGAGCAAAGAAGAGAAGACCAGGAATGACAAAGATGATGGCCAAGGGAACAATGTACGAGTTCTTGCCCTCGATGGGAGAGGTAAAGTTGTCGACAACGGTGCCGATGAGCGTTGCCGACGGAGGTCCACACCTGGAAGGCCGAGATCATCATACCACGGTACTTGGCCGGGGCACACTCCTGGATGTAGAGCTGCGAGTAGGTCATGATCATGCCGTTGGCCAGGCCAATCAGCAAACGACCTGCGTACATGGCGCCAATGTTGGTGGCGGTCATCATGACGACGTTGGCGACGATGCAGAGCACAATGGCACTCCAGATGCACATGCGGCGGCTCAGGTAGGCAGCCGTAGGGCCAGCCAGACCCGAGCTGATGAAAGCACCAAGAATCATGAGCGAAGAGATGAGCTGCTGACGCTCCGTCTGGAGGCCGTACGTGGGCGGCTGAGAGGGATCCGTGCTGGGGATCTCGTAGCCAAAGACCTTGAGGAACCCAGGCATGGCCTGCAGACCGCTTATCAGACCGAAGTCGATACCATACTGGAACGGGCACATGGACATGAGCGTGCAGGCAGTGAGGCACTTCCAGTGATCGCGGATGCCCGTGGTGTCCTCGACGGCGTGGACAATGGCCGACTCGTTGAGGGCAGCGACGCCCGCAGCGGCCTCATTGTGCTCATTGTGCGAGGGAGTGACGGAAGCCGGTTCCTGGTGCTCGTTTTCGGCGACCGTGACGTCTTTCTGGGAGCCCATGGTGGGCAAGAGGTGGCCTCAGCTGTGATGGAAAATTTCTGTGTTTTGGTTTGATAGGGACGCAAAAGGGGTTGATGCTGACAGCTCACGAGCTATACTCGGTGAGATGTAAACAAGGTACAAGGTGTCAAAGTCGGACGGAGAACAAAATACAACTATGGGAAAAAGAAGAAAAAGAAAAAAAAGAATAAAGAACAACAAGAAGAAGCAAAAGTACATGGATGAAAGGAAAAAGGATAAATTGAATTGAGAGCGGCGGGAAAACAGGTGGGAATGGGAAAAGAGATGGACGGGGGGTCTAGCGGTCCCTTTTATGATATATGAGGGACTGTTCCTCCGTCTTTGTTTGCCACGGGCTGCAATATGTTATCATAATTTGAGAAAACAGTGCAGCGGGCAATGTGCACGGTGGCAAGGGAAGATAGGAAAGGAGACAGAGAGGGAGGACCAAAATGAGAACGAAGGACGACCAGGGTGGCAGCGTGGGACTGGAGTCTGGGGAATGTGGGACCTGATCTGGGGCTTAGTGTTCTTGGGAGAGTCTTTGGGGGTATGGGGCATCTGGAGAAAGTCTGGGGATACAGGTCTAGAGGATGGAGAGAAGGAGAAGAAGTCAAGTTTCTTCCTCGTGTCTGACCAGCCCTGAGTAGCTTTTGATGAGAGTTTATCGATGCCGGCTGAAACTATCGTGTCCGGATGCAAAGCACCAGAGTTGGAGGGTTGGAGTAGGGTCAAAGGAGGGCGAAATAGCCGAAGAAATGTCTGAGAAGGTGGTGATTGTCGCCTCAATTCTTCCTAGCTTTTGTCAATATTGGCACGCGGGAGGGGAAAAGGTCACGACGTGGGGAGACGAGACGTTAGGCAAAGCAAGACACGGCAAAGGGAGGGTAAACAGTGTCACGCCGTTTCAAACACTGACAAAAGCGAACAAAAACAATGATCAAGCCAGAATCGAGTGCGTAGTCGACAAGCATCAACGTTCAAACATGCGGCGATTATGCAGGATGAGAAGCTACTATTAGAGGACAACAAAAGAAAACAACAAGAGGAGAAAGAGGAGAAGCTGCAGCAGCGGGAAGGCAGGCCTTACTCGAAGTAAATTCAACCCGAGAGGAACCCTGGTCTGCTCGTGTGTCAAGTGATTTTGGTCCAGCTATATTACAGATAGAATTGTTTGCGGGCCGGATAGTCGTATATCGGTCAAGAGTGAACGTGTATTTGCACACGGTTTCGTTCCGCCGTCTTTTCCTTCGCTGTGCAGATCAACAAGATAGGTGCCGCATGACAAACAAATGACAATAAGAGTACGCGAAAAAGGGTAGAGACCAAAATGTGCCTAATAGGGAAGAAAAGAGATAGACACAAAACTACGAATGTGATAGAGATGGGCAATACAGAGAAGGCTCGCGAACCTCCAACATAGCCGATATAGCCTACACCCGTGTGTCGATATTGCGTCTATATTCGGGGGCGAGAGGAAAGACGGGAAGATGAGAGAGATGAAAGCGAACAACACGGGAAAGAAAACAGCAAGGGAAACGTCTTGCAGAGACAGTATAGCAAAAGCACAGATTATCCTGCTCGCCGTGCTGTTGTCTGGCCTTGACCACAACATATTGGGCTGTTCTGAGCTGGACTTTGCCGTCCGCGCATCACACGGAGGAAAGGAGTCTTGGAAGACAGTTTCGTGGCGTTCATTTCTGGTATTGGCACTGGCTCGGCGTTGGCTACTCAGAATTTCAAGTCCCAAGCCATCCATCGAGGTAGACCGTCCTCGACATGCCTCCTCTCGATGCTCGACACTCCTAGAACAAACAGTAAGTTCTTTCCATCCTTCGCAACAGCATGCTTTACTCGCCGTCCCAGGGATTAATTTGATTTACGACCTGGTTTTCATTTCAATTGAATCAGTGTAAAGCAATTTCTTTGCCATGCTGTCCTTTTTGGCGTCCTTTGCTTCGTCTTGATATTATGAGCCTATCCAGCTTTTGTCTTCATCCAGCTTCTGGCCCAATTTCTATGTTTCCTAGAGACGCCCTCTCGTGGTCGTCCACCTAATCAACAATTGCCGAAAGCAATCGCTCAAAAGAAGGAGCAACAGGAAGAGGGGGCAAGGCGAGACCAATACCCAGACCTCTCCTGTCTCCGCATTTTCCATTTTACAGATCCAGGAGACCCAATGCTCCAGGATCAATGGCCCAGTGGATCTTATTAGACCCCTGTTCCCCCAGACAAAAGAGGGAGATGAACGGCGGCGAAAAGGTTGGGGAAGTGGAGACTCTTCCTCAAAGGGAGGTGGAGTTGAATACGTCGCGCGCCAAGCTATGTGTGTTTCTGTTGTCTCCTCTCAGACGAATCTGCCGTGGAGCGGGAGTGGTGGTCTACTGTGTACTCGTAGAGGAGTGAAGAGGAGGCCAAGATTATAACAGGAGCAGGCTGATGGCTGGTTTTAGGCACTGTCGAGGCGTTCCTTTCCGTCGTTGGCGACCTCCGCCTGGCATCTTGGCCGTCTGCTTGCCGTGGTCTTTGCCTATTCTCGCTTGTCTTTGCACCTCGTCTGCCGATGGTTAACCTTGGGACGTGTCTTGTCGTTTTGCCTTCCCTCCTTCTGGGCTTTCCCCACACTCACCCCTGCCTGAGATCCACTCCCCTTTCTTTTCTCTCGTCTGCCGTCTTTCCTTTCTCGTTTCTGCTTTCTTTTTCCTGCCAAGACTCTTCCATCTTGACGAACAAGCGCTGTTGTCAGTTCTGTTAGTCATTCTAGGGCCATGTGCTTGACGTTATCCTCTTTTTTTGCCATTATGTCCAGGAAAACAGCATCCCAATGACTCGTGGGCGGGTGTAACCGTCGTTTCTTGTCTGCACCCACACGACCGCCTCTTGCTGTCTCTCTGTCTCTTTGTCTCTCTGTGTCCCTCTCCGTCTCGTAGACAATCCCCATGTTGAGTGCCCAATGCCGTTGTCCCCGTGATTTGGGCAGCTCTCTCATATTTCTGCCAACGTGGACAGCCTGGTCGGGGCTGGCCGTGGCCCTTGGCACCAGATCGGCTCTATTTTACCGAACGACCTTCTCCTGGCCACCAAACGAAGTGCATGTACCGTATGCTGTCCGCAACAGTAACTGAGGAGACGAAGGGAAAGAACAGAATGTAAACAAAACGGAAGCCGACTTTGGGACCAGCAAACATAGCCAGCCGGTTGACAACAATGCAACCGCAGACGGCACATCATTTTGTACCAAACCAGGTGTCCATACAGAGCAGCGAGAAGACCAAGACTATTCCCTCGTCGAGCAATACTTTACATGCCTCCTTACGCCCTCTCCTGGTCAGCTGCAGGTTAACTTTTCTCTCATTCGTCTGCAGCACGGCAGGCAAGCGGCAGACAATCGACGGCAGACAACCCAACCAATCCATACAGCCAAAATATACAAACCTTCACTCCCATATGCCGTGCTGCCTCCTCGTGTTTGACCGGTGCCGGCAGGAGGTCGACGAACAGCACACCCTTTTTTCTTCTTCCCCTCCACTTTCTGCTCTCTTCCTCCCCGCCTTTTTGGCGTTCGGGCTGCGGACACAAAAATGCAGCCCGGACACTAAAATGTAGTAAAGGAGGAGAAACGTGATGCTAAAATGATGACAAAATATCACGAAAGACGATTAAACAGGTCTCAACTAGCTACCAATCCATATTCTCATCCTAGACGCCTCCTCTTGCCTACTCCCTTTTCCTGCCTAACCTGCGTAACAGACTTGCTGTTCGGAGAATCTTTCTAGTTTGTCAAGTCCTGTCCTCTCCTGTTAGTTTGTTCTTCCCATATTATATTCATTCTTTACTTGAAATCGCTCGTTGTGACCGTTTGTCTTGGGACCGAAAAACGGCTTACTGCCAAGAAGCCTTTCTACCTCTGTTTTCCTCTCACCTCTCCCACTCCTTTCCCTCCTCCCACTCCCTTGCCGAGCCCGCCTGCATTCCAACGGAGCACACTGCCGTGGTCAGCCCTCTTCACTTACCTCGACTCACTTCGCTATCTTCTCATTCTATAGTTTCAAACCCCTTACAAATTTGTACCTTGTGTATCTTCCCATCGTCTTCTCATATAGTCCAGCCATACAGTTGAACTGTTTGGAATCGAGCACGGCTCACTATACGGCTTTTTATATCCACGTCACCACAGTCAACTTCAGCACACCCTACTTTGCCCCGACTGCACGGACCATGATTGTCGACACGTTTGCGCTGCAGCTTTCGCTGGTCCGGCTGCAGCAGTTGCTGGTCGACTTTGGCGCTACCAACGTGCTGCTGGCCGTTGTTTCGGTTGCCGCGGCCGCTCTGGTTGTGGACTATGCCCGCATGCTGTCCCTGCGGTCACGCATGCCGCCCGGTCCGTTCCCGCTGCCGATCGTCGGCAACACCTTTTTGCTGCCCAAGAACAAGCCCTGGATCTACTTTGAGGCGCTGTCGGCGTATTACAAGGCCCCGCTGATCACGTTCTGGATCGGCCGCAACCCGACAGTGTGGATCAACGATGCCTGGTGTGCCCACGAGATCTTGGAAAAAAAGGCCCAAATCTACGCCTCCCGTCCGCGCATGGTGGTCTTCGGTGAGCTCGGCACGGGCCAGTCGAACCTGGTCACGATGCGGGTGCGCAACAGCAAGGAGCGCGAGCACTGGCGCGTGCACCGCAAGCTGATGCACCTGGGCGTGGGCGTCCAGGCGGTGCGGCGGTACCGGGACGTGCAGAACAACGAGAGCAAGGTCGTGGCCTGGACGTGCTGCGGGAACCGGCCGCGTACGTCAAGCACCTCGAGCGGTACGCGACGAGTGTTGTGTCGGTGCTGGCCTTTGGCCGCCGGGTGGCGAGCTACCACGACCCCATCATTACGGAAGTGATTGCGCTCATGCACCTGGCGGCCGACCTGAACGTGCCCGGCAAGTCGTTCCCCATGCTGCTCGAGACGTTCCCGTTCCTGGCCAGGTTCCCTCGCTGGGCCCCTGGTTCCGGGGCATCGGCAACCGCGGCCAAAAGGGCGGCCACTACTTCTTCCACACGCTGGCCGAAGAGGCCGTCGAGCAGCGCAACAGCAAGGCGGACCACGAGAAGAGGGGCCAGCCGACCCCCTTTGCCGAGACGCTGCAGACGGAGGCCGGCAAGTACGGCCTGTCGACCGAGGAGCTGTCGAGTCTGACGGGCAACCTGTTTGGTGCGGGCTCGGACACGTCGTCGAGCACGCTGATTACGTTCATCCTGGCTTGCTGTGCCTTCCCCGGCCCCATGAAGACGGCCCAGGCGGAGCTGGACCGTGTGGTTGGCAGCCAGCGCTCGCCGGACTGGGGCGACCACGACGCGCAGTCTCTGCCGTACGTCAATGCCCTCGTCAAGGAGGTGCTGCGGTGGCGCTCCGTGGCCATCCTCGGCGGTCAGCCCCACTCGCCGACCCAGGACGACTACTACAGGCAGTGGTTCATCCCGGCCGGTGCCTGGGTCCAGGGCAACGTCTGGGCCATCCACCACAACGAGCGCGAGTTCCCCAACCCGGACACCTTTGAGCCCGCGCGGTTCATCCCGGGCAGCCAGCACGCCCGCCCCTTCCCCGGCGACCGCGGCTACATGACCTTTGGCTGGGGCCGTCGTGTGTGCAGTGGGCAGGCCCTGGCCGAGCAGGGCGTGTGGATCACCATTGCCCGTCTGCTGTGGGCGTTCAACATTACCAAGTACCGCGACCCCAAGACGGGCGTCGAGGAGGATGTGGACATTTTTGCCTTTACCAATGGGCTCAACATGCGGCCGCAGGTGTTCCGGTGCTCGATGGAGCCGCGCTCCGAGGCGATCCGGGCGACGCTGGTGCGCGAGGGTCAGCTGGCTCTGATTGACCTCAAGCCGCTCGACGGCGAGAGCAAGTACCGCATGAGCACATTCTACCAGGAGCAGAAGCGGGCCATTGCGGAGGAGCCCGTCTTTGACGAGAACGGCGACCTCAAGGTGGTCAAGGTGAGGTAGATGTCTGCCGAGAAAGGATATGGACGATGTATAGAGTACTTTTTCCTTCTGTCCTGTTCCATATTGTCATCCTGTGGATTTACCGTACTCTGGTATTCGTATTCGACTGTACCGTGATCCTGTACGACTTCCTGGGTGCGAGGAAGCTATACAATTGATCTGGTGGTAACGTGTCTGCTCTATCTAGGAATCTGAAGCCACCAAAATTACATGCAAAACCTTTCTACCCACGAGCATGGCGATGCGTTACCCCTGAATAGGTGGATCCGGTCGAATATATGCGGTGGTATTTAATTACCGTTTATACCTCTTAATTATATTACTTTTAATTAAGCGGAGTACGTATATACGTATATTAGTTATTAATATATTTATATTAATATTAACTTTTTTTTTTAAAGTCGAAATATCGTAATATAATATACCGTTCCCTTTTTTTTTTTCGTTCTCTCCTTCCGGGACCGTTTCCTCGACTTTTAATATTTTTATTAATACCCGCGGGTACCTCGTACTCGTTATAAAAGGCTAAGCGTTTATAAAGGTTTAAATATTACCTTCGTTACCTTCTTTATTTATACCTCCTTTTAAAACTCGATAAAATTCGTATTAACGAGCTTTCTTAGCGTACCGTTATACTTCGCCTTCGTTATAACGTCGGCCGGGTTATTAATACTAGAAATTTACTTAATTTCGGTTATTTCCTTCTTCTCGTACGATTAATATAATATCGTTATATTAATTATTAACCTCTTTTCCGTTATCGTTTTAAGTTTTATAACGGTATCGAAAACGTTTTTATTATTTATATATATTATAAGTAATACCTTTTTCCCGTAAATTTAATTTATAATAACTTTTATATAATTTATTAAATTAAATTTATATATTAAAGCGTATAATTTAACCGTTAATATAAACTTAATAACGCGTTTATATTTAATAAATAATTAATATACGATATTATACCTTTTTAACGTATCCCGAATCGTAATAATATAACCGATTTAAGAGTTTAAGTTTTTATTATTAACGAACGCACCGTTTATAAAAATTATTACTTAAATAATTTTTTCGTTAAGTTTTACGAACTTTAAGTTACGGTACGAGTTTTTAATTTATTATTAAAGCCGGGCGTTTAAATTAAAAATTTTTTTTTTATTAGGCTCCGTATATTATATCGTTAAGGAGAGGTCGAAGGCGGCTTCCGGTTAATATACCGATATTACGTATACGCCTCGAACGTGTTAAACGATATATTATTATTACGGGCCGAGAGGTATTAATATACGGTTTTACGTACCTTTATTAATTTACGGTACGTCGGTAATTAAGTTAATATTATATATTTAAGTCTTTTACGAGAGTAAAAGCGTACCGTTAATTTCGATTTAAAATACGCCGTCGTTAAATTTAAAAGGCGAAGTTAACGTAAGCGTTTCTCGAAGTTTAATTAAAAAGTTAACTTTTTAAAGGGCGTTTTACTTTAGGGTAACGAATTCGTCGTCGGCGAGGATAAGCGTATTATTAGTTTATAAGCCGATAATACCGAAGATATCGTCCGTACGGATTATAAAGTATATATTATAAATAAATTAAGTTATTTTTAATACCGTAATATAATACTTAATATAAATAATAAATTAATAATTATTAACCTTTAATATACCGTATAATAATTTTTTAATATATAAAACTTTATTATTAAGTAAAATTAAGATTTTTTTTATTATAAAGTTAAAATTAACGTAAAAATCTTTAATTAAATTTATAAAAGTTTAAATATAAATTTAAAAAATATTACGTAATAATAATTATATACCGGGGCGTAATTTATAAACCGTAATAAAAAGTAAAAGGCGTTAATTTATCCGTTAAATAATAAATAATTAAGTTAATATAATTATTTTATTAAAGTTATTATACGTTTATATAACGAAGCGACTTTTTTTAATTATTTATACGATATTAACGTACTTAATTTTATCGACGAAACGGCCGTTAAAGAGCCGCTTACCGCGCGGTACGTTAATACGGGGGATTAACTCGAAAACGCCCTTCTTAAATAATCTTAAAATCTTTATACGCCGCGAGTATTTATAAGTCGGTACGGGCGGTATTACCGTTAAGTAAACGGTTATAATATTACCGATTAAATATACGAATATAACGGCCGGGGGCGTACGGCGCGGGCGGCTTTTACTTCGTCGAAGAGGCGGTATTACGGACGTTATAATAATTTTATTTTTTACCGCCGAGGCGGTTACGGAGGCTTAATTAAAGCCTTTATAAACTTTAACGGAGGTATTACGGAAAGTATTATTAATACCGTTACCGTAATTTATCGTTATATTTTCGTTTATAATAACGCGTATACGGTACGGGCCGGTTTAACCGGCGTCCGTATTACCGTTTTTAATACGTTAAATAAATATTTAATCCGTTAAATTAAGTTTAATAAAGTCCGGGTTATTACGAAAGACGTAAAGCCTTTATAATTTAACGGTTTACGCGCGCTTTTTTAAAGTTTCGTATTATTATATAAATTACGCGCGCGTATTATATAATAATAAACGAGGGGCTCGCCGTTAATATTATACGAGGGTAAATACCGAATACGAGGAGGGTCGGGATAATACCGTTAAGCCTTACGGTATCGTTAATAACTTTAATCGTTATTTATAAAGCCGTTTACGAGTTTAAATTAAAAGTTTCGCGTTTAATTAATTTATAAACCCGTTTAACGGGCTTATAATACCGTTTAATTTTATTAACGGTATAATAAGCCTCGGTAAATATTAACTTAGTTTTTATATTTATTAAAACCGTATTATTTTAAAACTCCTTATTCGTAAAGTTAATATTTTAATTATATATAATAAAGTTAAAAGGGCCTTAATATACGTTAATTTAACACTCTTTAAGTTTATTTTACGTATATTAACTCGTTATATTATTAAGTATACGGGCCGTTTAAAATCCCGTAACTTTATTAATTACGTAAATATATAATTTACCGTTAAAGTAAGTTACGTTAACGATAATAATACCGTTAAAAACGACGTTATAATCCTCTTTAATATTAAATTTAAAGCGTTTAAGAGGACCCTAATAAAGTTAATAACCCGTATAAAAGTTTTTAATCTCTTATAAATCTTTATACGTAACGTTAATATAACCGGCCGTTTATAAAAACCGGTGTAAACGGTTAATAAAGGGTAGTTAAAGCGGCGGTGTAATTTTTTAAACTCCGTCGCCGTTAAATAATTATAAGAGCCGGTAATATACGCCGTCTCCGGGGCGTTAATAAATACGTATTTAAAGCGTTTAATTACCGGTATATAACCGGCGGGACCGATTATTAAATCTTTCGTATTATCGAAATAATACTTTAAATAGTTTATATTTATTAACGAAAGTAAGAAGGGGGTATTAATAAGTATTATATAAAAATTAACGCTTTTTATCGGGGTCTCGATACCGTAAAATCCGATTAATTTAAATTCTTTAATACCGAACTTAATATTTACGGTGTTTATAATAACGGTATTAAGTATAACCGTTAGGCGAAACTTTTATAAAACCTTAAATTACGGTAAGCCGTAAGTTAACCGTTTTATAACGCCGGTATTTACGATAAAACTTAAAAATTTAGTTTAATCGTATTACGAAAAGTTTACGAATAAAATAACCGTATTATCGGCTTATTAATCGAAGGGTTAAATATCCTCCTTAAAGGCCTCCGGAGTAAACGTATATAAGTGTTTTTAACCGTTTAATACGTTTATAACGGTTAAGTTACCGGCCGTTAACTAAGATTAAAAGGCGGTATAAAATTACGTCGGTTACGTAAAGTCGTTATCGCCGTTATTTTTAACGTTTTAATCGGATTAATTAAAGTTATTTTTAAAACGTTATTCGCCTTTTAAGTCCGTTATTTAAGTAAAGTATTAAGTTATAATACCGCCCTTATTATTAACTTATACCTTTTTATAAGCCGTTTTTTTAACTTTAATATATAACCTTTAACGGTAACCTTCCTTACCGTATATAAAATATTTAAAAGTATTAAGTTATAATACCGGTAAATTACTTATTACCCGAGTCTTTACGGCCGTAATACCGGTTAAAGTAATAAGTAAAGGCCGTACCGGAGCCGGACGTAACGCGCTCGTTTACGCGTATTAAGTCGTAAATAATACGGTATAAATTATCGGGGCCGCCGTTAATTAATACCGCCGTCGTAACGTAACGTAAAGTCCGAGGGTTTTATCGTAAATATTTATTAACCGCGCGTATAAAACGGGTAGCGTATTTTTATACTTCTCGAGCGCTTTAAAACTTTAAAATAATTTCGTATAAAAGTTTTTTATAACCTCCGCGAACGTTTTATTAAACGATACCGCCGTAATTTTAAAAAGTAAAAGAGCGTATTATTTACCGCGTTTAACGCGTAATATAATATCTCCCTCGAACCGTTATAATATACGCCGAATAATTAACTTTTAATCCCTCGTATCGGCTTTAATTACGTTATAATAATTATAAACCTTTTTAATTATTATTATAATCGGGACGCTTTATAAATATAAGCTTTTTTAAACCTTTTTAATAATAAAACGGATAAATTAACCGATTCGGAAAACGAGGTTTATTTCGTTATTAAAGTTATTATATTTTATTTTAACCGGGAAAAACTTTTAAATATTTTTAATAATACGTAATTAATTTTTATTATTAAATTACGAGTCGGGTTAATAAATAAAATTAATAAGGTCCGCGTAAAGGGGTTAATTACTTTTATTTCCGGGTATACCGTATAACGATATAAAAATACTTTAACGATAAGGCGGACCGTTAAAACGTTAATTTTACCCTTAACTTTAATATTAAGCCGTACGAAAAAGTTTTAAAACCTTTAATCGGGAGTATACCGGGGTATATATTACCGTTATATAATTACGGTAATATTATCGTTAAGTAACGGGTTATTATAAACTTAATTATTAACGGGCGCGGGAGTTACGTCGCCGCGTAAATTATCGAGCTCGACGCCGGGGCCCGGGATCGGGAGTTTATAAGTAAATATACCTTTTTCGTTATTTTAATTATTATTAACGGGCGTACGATTAATATTAACCGGGGTATCCTTTAGTTAATCGTAACGCCGGGTACGACGGATTTATCGTTAAAGTAAGTTAAACGGTATACCGGGTAAACTTAATTAATAAAAATTAACTTTTAAATCTTTCGTTATACGTTTTTATAATTATAATTTTAACGAATTATTTAAACGAGTTAATAAGTTATTCGCGTACGTTACGAGTTTAAAACGCGTTAATTAAAATTTACGTAAAATTATTATTATTATTACGGTAGTTTTTAACGTAAATACCTCGTTTTATAAAAATACGTTTAAAGTTTAATAAAGCCGTAAAGTAAACCGTAATAAACTCGTCGGCGGTAACGTTTTTTAACGTTTTTTCGAAAAAGTATTAAAGGTTATTATTAACGAACGTATAACCCTCGGTCTCGTTAATAAATACGCGAATACGCCTTTTAACGTTATTAAACTTTTAATTAAGAGTTTATTAATTAACGTAATCGGTAATATCGTTTATTTTAATTATTAAGAGTAATCTTTTAATTAAGGTAATTTTAAAGTAATTTTAAATAACTTTCGGATAATTATAAAAAGTTAATATTATAATAATATAAAAAAACTTTATTAATTAATATAAATTTACCGTACTTTAATATTCGTATTCGATTATACCGTAATCTTATACGACTTCTTAAATACGAGGAAGTTATATAATTAATCTAGTGGTAACGTGTCTACTTTATCTAGGAATCTGAAGCCACCAAAATTATATGTAAAACCTTTTTACCCACGAGTATGGCGATGCGCTACCCCTGAATGGGTGGATCCGGTCGGATGTGTGCGGTGGCATTTAGCCACCGCCTATGCCTCCCAGCCACACCACTTCTAACCAAGCGGAGTGCGCGCATACGTATGCCAGCCACCGGTGTATTTATACCGACACATCCTCTCTTTATGTTGCCCATCGTGACCGCTAGGCAGTATTATAAAGTTCTATAAGAGGTTTGGAACTCTAGCGGATAGATTGTTTAAATTGCCTTTTCAAATTCCAGGCTCTTTCCTTAATGAAGTGGCTACTCGCCTGCTCTAATTTGTTCGAATAGAAAGTAATTAAAAGCACGACACAGACCATTTATTCCTTTGTCTCTTGTCGACAGCAAGAACTCACCCTTCATAATACTATAATTTGAGACGTTCGTGCACCTTCTTATTGTTCTCATTTTTCTCATCGTCTTTTCAAGCCCACTCTCTTATCATCATCACCTGGGAGGCCATTGTCCAGTTGTATGAAAGGTATTGTCGGACATGGAATGAACCTGGCTGCCTTCGCTTTGAACGAGAAAACTATTCTCGCAGCGTATTGAATCTTCGTCTGATGCCGAAACGACATCGAGACAATTCGAATCAGTGAGCCATAGTTCTCCCCTCTGAAAGCTGTTCCTCGAGTTGTCCGATGCTGCGAGGCGGTGGTATGTGGACTCCCATGGATGGATTCAGTCACGGTATTGCGTAAGTCACCACACAGTGGGCTGTCTTATTTTCCTCGACATGGGCGACAATGACGAAATTGTCGAGACCTTTGTCCATGTTTTATCTACAGATCAGCCACGTATGTCAATGGTAGGTGCAACAAGCCATATTTGGAGAAAGACAAGTCGTTAACGGGTAGCAATTCTGGCCGTTGATTTTCTTTCTGTATCAACATAAAGTCGCAGAGGCTTCTTTTAATATGCCCCGAATTCTGATCGGGCCGTGTCGACTTTTGTTCATTCTTTCCCGTACGGGCGCTTTTATTTCTCCTCCTCTGTCAACCTTCGTGTCCGTCTTTGTGCTAGCAATACGGTTATCACGCAACGTTCTTTATGTGATTCTTCACACGAATATGATTTCGCTCTTGCCTTACGATGCACTGCTACAGATGGACGGTCGAGTCTTGGACCAGTTTCCACCAATACGAAGCCTCGAAACGAACAGGCATTTTGCGGCTGAACCAGAGGAACGCTACTCCGTACTCTGTAAGTGCATCGACTCGATCGCTTGGAGAAGTCTGGGGAACCGGGGTAGGCAAAAGTGGGGTGCTCCACGGTGAAATGAGACACAGCACGAGAACGGTATATAAATTTAACATTGACACCACCGGCCACATATATGTACTCGGCTGAACCTTTTCGCGAGCGGCCCAAAGAAAACGACCCAGGACCTGCAAGGACGGCCTTTTGGCGGTGGCCCAGAATGCGGAGATATGGACAGCGCGTGGCCGGGAGGTGGCATTGGAACGTCCAGTCGTTTTCGCCGTTGCGACTTCCACGAATCAACAAATTCAGTCTTCGACAGGGGTGAAAATCGACGGCGGCATGGTTCGAAAATAAGGAAAAAGAAGACCCCATTCTTCCTACTTCCCCTCTCGGTTCTCGGATCATTAGCTCAAAGAAAGCCGACGCCAACGATCCTCTTCTCCGCTCGATGTTTGCATCATGACGCACGACAAGCATAAAAGCCGAGCGATGGCATTCTTGCGAGATGCCAGATCTTCTCTCCACGATCCAGTTGGCAAAAACCAAAGCGCTCGACATGTCGTGGATGAGAATGCCGTCTGTCCTTCGCGCAGGAGTTTCCCTCCTCGCCTTTGCGTCTGCCGTTCTGACGGCACCGTCGCCCCCGCCGCCATCGTCGCAGTACCTCGCCTGCCGCACCACCACGGCCAACCCCCTCGAGGGCTGTCCCCACGGCACGCTTCTCGTGTCCGCTGCACGCTCCCATGGCGCCCACTTCAGCTCGATCCAGTCGGCGATTGCGTCCCTGCCCGACGACAGCTCCGCCCGCGTAATTTTGGTCCTGCCCGGCCACTATACGGAGCAGCTCAACATCACCCGTGCCGGCCCCGTCACACTTCTCGGCCAGACCGACCACCCGGACGTCCAGTCGGCCAACAGCGTGCAGGTCTCCTGGTCGGCGGCCGTGGTCAACGCGTCGTACAGCGACAACGCCTTTACGTCGGTGCTGACGGTGGCGCCGACGCTGAACGCGAGCCTGACGGGGTCCGGGCCGACGGGCTTTGCGGTGCCGGCGGACACGCCGTTTGGCAATGTGCGGTTTAGCGCGTACAATGTGGACTTCCGCAACGTGTTTGCCGACTATGCGGCGGGGCAGTCCTCGCCGTGAGCATCAGCTATGCCAACGCCGGCTTCTACTGGTGCGGCCTGTACAGCTACCAGGATACGGTAAGTCCATTGAGTAGTGAAGCGAGCTTACCTCGATCGTGTCTGACCCAGAGTCTCGTTTCTGACCCTCTTCTTCCAGGTGTATGTTGGGAAGCTGGGAAACGCCTACTTTTACCAAAACGAAATCGCAGGCGAGACGGACTTTTTCTACGGTAGGTTCTCTGTTCTCTCTCTCTTCTGACCACATGCGCCTGCGCTTGTAGTTTGGGGTTCCCCTTTCTGACCGAGCAGGCTTCGGTACGGCGTGGGTGCAGCAAAGCCGCATCACGCTGCGCGGCTGCGGCGGCGGCATCACCGCCTGGAAGGGCACCAACACGACGTTTGCCAACAAGTACGGCGTCTACATTGCCGACTCGCAAATCCACGCCGCCAACGACACCATTGCCGCCGCCTTCCAGGGCAAGTGCGCGCTTGGCCGGCCGTGGAACGACTTGCACCGAAGCGTCTATATCGACACCTGGATGGACGCCAGCATTCTGCCTGCGGGCTACACGACGTGGAACAGGGCGGCACCGTTTACGACCGACTCCCGCTACGACAACGGCACCGTCATGGCCGAGTACCGGTCGAGCGGGCCGGGCTTCAATGCGACCGCGCGGCTGGCGGGCCTTGTCACCCAAGAGTTCTCCTTGGAGCAAGTCCGGCCGTACCGGACACCCAAGGACGTCTTCATGACATGGACTGGGAAGCAACCCAACATCGAGTGGATTGACCCTCTGACGTACCCGTGGTAGACGCTTTGTGGTGGAAGAGGATCTGCAGCGAAGCGACGAAACGAAGCGACGAAACGAAGAGACGAAACGAAGCAACGGAAGGGGAAAGGATGGTCGTGGTTGTACAAAATGCCCAAGTTGTTCTATTGGAAAGGAGTGGCGCAACATCACTCCGCATAGTGTCGGAAACAGAAGTATATGCAGATGCATTACAAACGAACCCCGTGGAAAAAGGCCGTACCCAACAACTCAGAGCAAAGTACATTCGTACTTGTCTCTGGCACATGGCGCAGGGTGACAATGTACGCCTACTCAGTACATACAACGTCCTTCTTACACAGCCGTTGGCAGGTGCATTGCCGGTGCCATCTCGGCATCTCGGCATCCTTGTGCCGTGAACGTACTCACCATCTCCCTCGTGAATGGGAAGTTGGAGGATGTGCAAGTGGACTTGAAACTGGAGATTGACTGTGGCCTAAGGCTGGCATAGATCGAGGTCTTCAGAGTCTAGACAAATCAGAATAGTATTGAGCGTTGGTAGACGAAATCACTAGCAAGCCACATCCTTGGCGTATATTTCCAGTTCCCAAACACAAATATCCTGTACAAGCTCCTCTGTCATTTTATCGTACAATCTCCCTCCCTCTAGCCTTGCGCCTCTCCAACATCCACACCTTTTACCGGCTGCAGATCGCCCTTGGCCGGCCCCATGATGCACTTGCCACGGTCCGAGAAGCGGCTGCCATGCACGGGACAGTCAAACGTTTTTTCCACAGCATTCCAGCACACAACACCCTTGAGGTGCGGACACAGGGCGCTCATCTGTGTGACCTGGCCCGTGTCCGGATCGCGATAAACGGCCACCGGCGCGCCGCTCAGCAGTGACGTGTTGAGAACACCGCCCTGGCCCGGCACCAGGTCTTCGATATCCGCAATGTCCGTCGTCAAGAAGCGCTTGTACTGAAAGTTGCTCTGCACGGCATGGGCGACAAGATGGCCGGCCGACGCCAGCACCGACGCCACACGGGTGGGAGCATAGAGGGAGGCCCACGGGTTCGGGAGGCCGTCAGCTCGTCCGCGAGGAGCCGGCTGGCAAGCACCCGTGGGTCAGGCCGTTGCCCGTATCGCCCGTGACAAGGTAGACATGGCGCTGGCCTGGGTTGCGGCCAATGTAGGCAAGGCCGTCCACGGGTTCCAGCACCTGACCGCTCCAGCGGTAGTCGGCGGGCCGCTCCCCCACGGCTGGGCACCGGGTCCGCGCCCAGGCTTCGAGGCTTCGAAGCGGGCCTTGTCGGCCGGCTCATGGCCGACTTCGTGGTCGCTACGCCCACAACGAGGTAGTCGTAGTTTTTGTCGCTGCCTTTGTCACTGCCTTTGTCGCTGCCACGCACCAGCCGCACGTAGGTGTATGGATCGGCACTGTCATACAACAAACAGTCCTCCATGGCACCACGCGGCACCGGAGGGCCACACAGTAGGTCCGCTGGCAGCGCATCTGGGTGACAACAGCGATTTTTCTGGAGCGGCGCATTGGTCGCTTCGACGGCCGCCTCCTTGCACGAGATGGTGTGACCGCGTTCTGTCGTCACTTCTGCCTTGAAGCCTTCGTCACGGCTGGCATCCGTGGCATCTTTGGCATCCCTGGCATCCTCCACGGACACAGCCCGCGTGTGCGTATAGCACGTAAAATGGGGCTGCTTGTCCAGCCACGCTAGCACGCCCCGCAGATACTTTGTCGGGTGGAAGGCCGCCTGGTCGCGGAAGACGACGCCGCCACGCTGGTCGGGCGTGGCATCGTGCCGCCAGCCGTCCACGGTCAGCTGCGCGTCAAACTCTGCATCGAGGCCCAGCTGACGCGCCACGTCGGCTTCCGTCTGGAGCGACGCGAGGTCGGCCGCGCGCTTCTTGTCCGTCGCAGCGTCCACATTGGCGGCGTACTGCGACACCAGATAGGCCGGCACTCGGCGGTACTCGCTCGCTTCGAGGCAGGCCCAGGTCTGTGGCCACCTTTTCGACATGGCCAATGGCCCAGCTGTGGCTGGCCGCTGCCTGTTGTGCCCCATGGTGGCCAAAGGTCCGTTGCAGCGTTGTGTACGGGCTGCCCAGCATCGCGACAGGTGCCCGCTCGTGCGGCGGTTTCGCCGGACAACACGGAGCGTGCCTCCACCAAAACAACACGGCGGCCGCGCTGCACGAGCTCGTAGGCAACCGAGATACCGGCTATGCAGCGCCGACAACGCAAAACGTCGCAGTCTGTGTCCGATGCGAGGGAGGCATACGACGGCCGGTTCTCGTACGGGTCGGCGTGCACCCAGACCGCGTCGGTCGCGCCCGATGTGCGGTCAAACTGCTGTTCGCGGCCCGTGGTAGTCATTGTGTCGGCTCGGATGTGATTGTGTGGTCTTGTGATCAAGTTTTATATTGTTACGATACTGATTGTGGTTTCTTTCCGAGCCCAGCAGAGCAGAATCTGCATTGGCCAGCGAAGTGCACTTCTTTTTGTACCAAAACAATGCTTCCCCGCGTTTGCGCCCAAACATTTCCCATCGTCATGGAGTAGGAGTATCGTCTGGACGCTGTCTTACACCAAAATGGCTGACGTCACCATGTTGGCGTGAGATGGCGTGTGTCGCCCCCTGGCATCACGAGCGGCCTAGACTCGTCCCTTTTATTGTGTGGGTAGACGGAAAGTATATTTTGGGCTACCGAAAGGCGGAAGAGACATGGCAGCTTTGTCTTTGATTGATGCATCGGTACCACAGGTGCCTGCAGCAGCTACCGTTGCAGTACGTAGAATCGTCATCCTGGATCTTGTGATAGCTTCCTTGTAAACCGTCACAACAATCAGACATGGTCATTGTTTGTCGACCCAGTCCAAATCCACACACTGTTTCCATCACTAACTGCAACGTTGCTTCCGCCGTCGGACTCTTCACAAATCCACTGTATGCTCCAGCATGGCCTCCGTGGCCGTCCACAGTCTTGTCGCCGTCTCGGCTCCCTTGGCATGGTCGGCCACCATGTCGTCCCGCAACTGCAGTCACTGAGGTAGCCCAACGGCTGGCCTTTGTCGCCCACCTGGGCGTCCGCCAACGCCGGATCAAACGCGGCCACGAGCGTCGTCGCGGCACCCTGGTCCTGGGTCTTCCACCGTCCAGCGGGCGCCGTCCTGGCAATTGTCGCCTGTCCTTCTTGGTCGAGCGAGCGAGACAGTTCCGTCGCAATCGTGCCCGGGTGGACAGAGAATGCCGTGATGGCGTCGCCCCGCTTTCGCAGCCGTCGGGCCATCTCGGTCGCGTGCAACAGGTTGGCCGTCTTGCTCTGCCCGTAGCCCAGGAAGCCCGGGTAGCCGTCCACGGTCCGCAGAAACAGGGGCGGCAGTCCCTCTCGCGGTCTTTCGTCCTCGGGCACGTCGTACGCGTCCTTGTAAAACGCGAGGTCGCTGAAGCGGATGGGCGACAAGTGGTGCCCCTGGCTGGTCAGGTTGACAATACGACTGGGCGCGGGGGCGGCTCTCAGTTGGGGCAAGAGGAGCGACGTCCACAGAAACACGCCGACGTGGTTTGTCAGAAACTGCCCGTCCACGGCGTGCCGTCGGGCGCCGTGCTGGCCAAGCGCGCGGGCGTGCTGATGCCGGCGTTGTTGATGAGGACGTCGATGTAGCCCACAAGACCAGAGACCGACTGGGCGGCGGCCCGCACAGCATCCATCGACATCAAGTCGAGCAGCACGGTGTGCAGCGTCACGCCTGGGTGGGCAGCACGCACGTCCTTGACAACGGCGTCCAGCTTTGACTGTGTGCGGGAGGCAAGCACCAGGCTGGCCGGCTGCTGCGAGGCAATGGCCAGCACCGTCGTGTAGCCAATGCTGGCCGGACTGACACCCGTGACGACGACTGCGCTGTGTTAGACAATATGTCCCTGGACGTAGTACAGTGCGGTGCTTGACTCTACCGATCTTGCCCTGGATCTGGCCGGCAAAGGCGGCAGCAACCTCTGTGGCCGTCGTGCTGGCACCGTATTCCGAATGTGTGGCCATCGTTTGTAGGAGATAAGGGGCGAGGATACTGCGGCGATGTGCCTAAATCGATTCAGGTGCTCCAGTGCATGCGTGTCTGATTCCACTGCTTGAACATTGTTTGATTTCTTTTGGCCGGTTAAAACGTCCTGAAAAACATACACCGTTTCTTGCGTGCCAGGCTCAGGTGGTGCTGTTGAGGTACAACGTGATAGTTTGTGTCGTCTCTACCGTGATCGTTGCTCTCGCCATACAGCGTGACCGCTAGGATGCAAGCGAGACAGAAGAAAAGAGACACGACTCGTGAAGAGGCCCCCCCGCCCCGGAAGCATGTAGGCAGCTAGTCTCGTCTACAGTCTTCTACGGCGCGGTGTCGTCCTGACTTGGAGTAGCAGCCCCCAACCCCCAAACGTGGGAGATTGACCCGGCAGGCTCGACTCTTGCTTTTTCCATGTTTGGGCCAGACCAGCGACGCTGCCGAGGGCGACGGCGTCAAACGACAACGCCTGTGCATAGCCTCGCCATTCCCGGGCATCACTTTTGACACAATTGAGTGAAGATTGGCGGGCCGGCGAGGAAACGGCCTTACAAATGTCGATGCTGGGATACCCATCTAGCCATATTGACCGAGTGTATAGACATTGCCTTACAGCCAAAGAAGAGCATAGGGATACGTACGTGCCTCTATTTTTTTCGTGTATTTCAATATGTACAAGTACTCGAGCTAGATTACTAGGAGCAAGAATTATATCTTATAAGCCTCCACTTCCGTATCAATACTACCCTGCGTGAGTATCAAATGTTGCCACTAGCACTTTCAGCCACACATTGCACCGTTCCAGGTCGGCACCGTATGGCTGGGGGGACTTCTGGCAGCATTCGGCTTGTGTAGAATGTATGGGCTTATAAGACGACACCAACGCAATGTCCCTGGAAAAAGCTTCGTGAAGCACGGCAGCCTGGCCCTGGACAATGCCTATGCCGAAGGCACCATGCATGGACGGTGGACTGTGTTTTCATCTCTCAGGTGGACAATATAAGTTTTGCTGTAAATGGGATGCAGCACCGCACACATCACAGTTGTCGCTCTGGACTTGAATGCATTCCCAAGCTATGCTGCACATCCTCCGAACCTCGTGGTAGTGCCGTGGTGTCGTTTCCTCCACGTTCTGTCGGCCTGATTGCAGCCGATGGCTGTGTTTTAATGGTATGGCTGTGAAGTTATGGTGGACAATCAGTAGTGTAGATGGGCGATGGGCTGGGGGGTTGGATGCGGAGAGACGGGCTTGGGAGTCTTGGCTCCCCATGTGCCTCTATGAGCCTACAGTTTCTCCGTTTCTTCCCCAGGCACCACCATCACTCCCCAGTCGCTTCTCAGGTTGGCCAGCCCGAGGAGAATGCCGTGTATCAAAGAGCGGCAGCATATAAGGCATATATCAGAATGATTCCAAACAAGCATGACTAGCAGCCATTATCAGACAGCCTCAACGTCCATCCCCACTACAACTCAAGCAAAATCAAACGCAAACAGATCACCACCACTTCAAGCAACACATCGATCAACAGCGCCTCCCCCTACCAACACAACCTCACCTGCCTCACCATGACCACAAAGCCAAAGACGGGCATCAAGGTGGTGATTGTCGGCGCCCGGTTTCGGTGGCCTGACTGCCGCCATTGAGTGCCACCGCCAGGGCCACGATGTAGAGATTTACGAGTCGTTCCCGGCCCTCAAGGTGCTGGGCGACATCATCTCCTTTGGCGCCAAAACGCGGGACGCATCTTCCCACCGCTGGGGCGCGACGCCCGGCGAAAGGGTGGCGACCGCCTGGCGCGCCGTCTCCATGTCGACCTTGCGCGCGTACGGCTTCAGAAATCCACAAGTTATCGAAACACGGGCGAGGTGGGTGTTGCCACCAGAAGGACGCCGCCGCCGGCCGCGGACGCGCCCGTGTTCAACGGCCACCGCGGCGAGCTCCGCACCAAATCGTCTTTTGCCTATGCACGGGACGAGCTCGGCATCCCCATCCACCTGGGCCACGCGGTCGAGGCGTACTTTGAGGACGCGCACCAGGCCGGCATCGTGGTCCGGGGCGGCCGCAAAGGTGTACGCCGACGTGGGTGGTGGGCGCCGACGGCGGTGCGCAGCCAGGCGCGCACGCTGGTCCTGGGCTACGAGGACACGCCCAAGGAGCAGCGGCTACGCGGTGTGGCGGGCGTGGGGGTTCTCGAATGTGGACATGGTCCGGGACCCGCGCACGAAAGACCGTTCTGCGACAACGGCGACACGTTCAACGGCTGGATCGGCCCGGACGCGCACTTTCTCTTCTCTACCCCTCCAAGGGCGGCGCCGCACTGCTGCTGGTGTGGCTGGGGGGGCCCGGGGGGTTGTTTCTACGAATGTGGACATGGTCCCGGGACCTAATCGCGCACGAACCCGTTCTGGGGGCGACATAAACGGCTGACACGTTCAACGGCTGGATCGGCCCGGACGCGCACTTTCTCTTCTCTACCCTCAGGGCGGCGCGACTGCTGCGGGTGCTGACGCACCGCGACGAGCACGAACATTCAAGGAGTCGTGGTCGTTCCCGGGCCAGCTGGAGGAGGTGCTGCAGGTGCTCGCGGGCTGGGACCCGCTGTGCACGGCGATTGTGGAGAAGACGCCGTCGCTGGTGCGACTGGAAGCTGGTTGTTACCCGCGACCCGCTGCCGACGTGGACCAGCACGCACGCCGCATCCTGCTGCTGGGCGACGCTGCGCACCCCTTCCTGCCGACCAGTGGCCCAGGGCCCAGCAGGCCATGGAGGACGGCGTGAACCTGGCCGTGTGTCTCCGGGGCGGCAAGGCCCATGTCCCCGCGGCCGTGCGCGCCCACCAGGAGCGCGCTACGGGCGGGTCTGCGCGGTGCAGAAGACGGGCGAGACGACCGCGCGACATGAGGTGGCACAAGACGGACTGGGGCCCAAGGTCAAGGAGGATCCCACGGCGGCCCATTAGGCTTCCCCGCGCGAACGACTGGATTCATCTGTTTTGACGCGGAGAAAGCATGCCGAGGAGCATTTTGACGCCGCTCTGGCCAAGGTGCAGGGCAAAATGCAGGCCGAGGCCGAGAAGGCCAATAAAATCTCGGCGGCGGCATCCACGGTTCCCGTTGTGTCAACGGAGGCATAGGTGCAGGCGGTGGTGTCGTGGTTATGGTCAGTGCACTTTGACAGTTCATGTTGTGATGTATTGATTTCAACTATTTGCAGTCTGACAAAGCCTTTTTTTTACCGCATTTACAAAGCGAAAACAGTACAGCAGAGGCTTACTGTGGTGATGGCGAGGCTATAGTTTAGAAAGCTACGTTTGCGACACGGTTGTACACGTTATCATAGATGCTTGGTTTGTGAATTTGCTTCTTGTACCGAGATAGCAACAAAGACTACGCCCATACCAAGAACAATTTGCGAAAGCAGGCAAAACGCAAAGGTTTTGCCATGAAATACATAAGTCGTCACCCATTATGATTGCCCGTCCTCCGCGGTTCTTTCTACGGTCTTTACACAGTTCTTCACATCTGCAATCCTTCATGCAAGGGTGTCTGGAAATGATATGGTCACTCAACATGGAAGGCAGTTCCGTCTTCGTGGACCGAAAGGGAGGGGGTCCTGCAAATCGGAAAAGTAGGCTTCCATGACGCCCGAGAAGCTGCTATCGTTAGTAGACGGAATTCGGACAGGGACCATGGAGGTGTAGTGGGGACTAGAATAGGTAGCTGGTGACTCACAGATTGTGCTGTGCTGCTGCTGCTGGATGTCGAGAAAGAAGTGGCTCGGTGTATGGCCTGGCGGACTGAAATGCTGGTCGCCGTTCAACAGCCCATGCTCGCCGAGCTGGGCCATCACTTCCAGCAGGGCATGCCCCGTCCACAAGATCTGCTCCATGCCCTGCAGCGGTGCGCAGACACGCGCGCACATTGTCGGCCTTGGCCCCTGGCCCGCCGCGGGCGAGGCCCACGCAAAAAGACCTGCAGCATCTCCATAGATGGCAGCCCGTATCGACCGCGTGATGAGGCTCGACAAGAGACCGGCGTCCTGCATGATACCCAGGACGGGCCAGTGCCTGCTGGCCGCGTCCAGGCAACGTGGCGCCATAAGGCTTCAAACGAGGCACGCTTGGCCGGCGGAAGGCGCGGCCAGACTTCGGCGTGGAGCGCGCTGTTAGAGTAGAAACGGCCGCGTGGCAAAGATGGTGGCCGCTCCAGTACCGCAGGTGGAGAAATGGCGACCGACCGCTGGTGGAAGGACGCGGCGCGGGCCACGTCTCGCAGATGGGGTGGCATCGCCGCGTACCAGGCGCGCAGCGTGGCCAAGACGTCGCGGACGGCCGCAATGGAGGGTTTGTGTGGCGAAGACGAGGAGGAGGATGGGGATATGGTCGGCGTTGAGAATGAGGAGAGCAAGGCCTTAGCCGGCGATTTCGATGGTGGCGTGGTGGGCGAGGGAGATGGGTCTGGGTCAGAGTCTGTCGGCATGTGCACAGGGCCATGGGCAGGACCAAGACCCGGACCAGGACCAGGGGTAGACGAGCTGGTCGACACGCCCTGCCGGACATAGAGCAGTCGGGTCAGTCGGCGCCGGATCTGCGCCAGCTCGCACGAGACCGTCAGATAGCCCAGGGGCATGTGCGATCCCGGACTCAGTATCTGCTCCGAGAGGTCGTGCGGCGGCCGTCCTGAATGGTGACCACCACCCGCCGAGGCGTGCTCGTCACTAATGGCCGGCGGGTTGCCATAGCACAGAGCCACGTCCAGGTCGAGCAGGACAGGGTCGAGTACAGCCGGAGGTCGATCTGCCGCTGGAGACAGCCCTTGGGCTCCATTGCCCGCTGGAGGTGCAGACCCAGCGTCAAGGCAATGCGGGCCGCCGCGCCGATGTAGATGTACGCCGTGTTGTTGAACATGCTGCTCTGGAGCGCGAGGCCCAGCAGACGAGGGCCCGCACGCTGTCTGTGTCGGCCTCGTCGCACAAATCAGGGACAAGACCCTTGGCCAGTGCTAGATAGCGTGCCGCCGGTGGTGGGCCTTCCGACGCAGACGCAGCCGCAGCCGCAGCCGCAGTCGTAGCCGCAGTCACTTGTGCCTCTTGCGCCTGTCGCGCCTCGCTCTCGCAAGTGAGGGCCAAGATAGAATACAGAGAGCACAGCATGGCCGGCATGGCGCTCGAGGGGTCGCCCGCATAGAGTCTGTCTAGGACAGCGTAGAAGCGCTCGGCAGACCAGAACCAGTAGACCGACTGGATGTCGCGAAGAAGCGAGAGACGCAGCGGTTGCACAAGTCGCGGCGGGGCAGAAAGATTCGCATGCGCTGGCCCTGGCCCTGGCCCAGAGCACCAGCAGCGGGCCCCGGCATGCCAAAAAAAGGGCACTGACAGCGTTGTTGTAGATGGGCAGCGCATGCGGCGAGGGAACGCCGCCACCGCCGCCCGAGTCGGGTGTCGCGGGAGGCCGAGGAGCCGCCACGGTAAAGGGAGGCAAAATGTCCGTCTTGTTGCTGCCACCGGCGGTGCCTGGCCCCTCCGATCCACGCCGGTGCCGCAGCGAACGGACCGCCGCGTGGAATCCGTAGCCCGAGTCGGCCCCCACGTGCCGGTATGTGCCTCGTGCGTCAACACGCAGCCAGCCCAGCTCGCCGTGCAGCTCGTCAATCTCCTCAATCGACGATGCGTTGGCCAAAGACGCATCCTCGACCTCAACAGTTGTTGTTGTTGTCGTTGTTGGGGGCTCTGTGTCTGTCGAGGCAGGCGGCGTCGTCCGACCATCATCACCGACCACGATGGAGTCGCCTGATGATGAGGCCGATCCTCCTTCCGACGGCGGTGCTGTCAACGGCAAGCCTCGTGTAGCTGTGTGATGCTGTATATGCATTGCTGCGGGTCGACGGCGCCCGGCACCGGCATGGGCTGCCCGGCCTCCAGGCTTTGCACAACCTCCCGCAGCGACTGGAGGTTGAGGTCCATGTTGGGCAAGAAGTGCTCCAGCGCCTTGGTCATGTACCGGAACTCTTCTTCGGACACATGGTAGTACGGACGCTGCCGCCGCCGCGAAGGGTCCAGGTGGCAGACAGCAGAGATGCTTGCGCAATATTGGCACGGGCCCGGGACAGGGTCGACGCACTGGGCTGTCAGCGAGGGAAAAGCAAGACATGGAGCATTTGATGGGAGAGGGCCTACCTTGGTCTTCCGACTCTTGCAGCGGTCGCAGCTCATGGGCGCCCGCCGCTTGTTGTTCTCGGCCGGCGCCGCCTTCGTGGAGGAAGCCATGGTGGGAGGGTGAGAGACGGCAAGATGTTGTTTGTTGTCTCACGTTTAGGCGTCCAAAAAGCAAGTTCAAGCAGGTCAATAGGGATGAAATTGTTTGGATTTTGTGAGGGAGAACTAGATGGAGATAAGTTCGAGGGGAGACCAAAAATGATGAGGAAAGGAGACGAGTCCAGCAAGAGTGGATGGGAAAAGGGGAATGGAAAAGAACAAAGTCATGGAAGAATGCACAGTGGGTTCTTTTAAACGAAACGATAGAGCCAGCTATACAGACAGCGCTGGTTCTCCGAATTTCCGTCTGGCAAAGTAACGACGCAGACAGAAAAGAAGGAAGACGGCAAAGTGAATTGAGTTCCGTATCAGGAGACGAGGGGATGGGAGAAAGAGGCAAAAGGGCAGACGGAAAGGGTATCGAGGGGATCTCTTGGCACTCTGAAGAATCTAGACACAAACGACAAGCGAGAAAACCGCGGGCAAGGCGCGTGAAAGATCAGCACACTCCCTCCACACCAAAGAGAAGCTGGCAACTGCATGCCCCATCAAACTGGGGTCAATGATTTCCCTCGTCATTCTGGACTCGCGGACGGAGCGTGGTCATGGCTGTGAGCAAAAAGGGAGAGGACAACTCTTCAGTTAGCACAGGACAGAAAAGGAACAGGGGCGTCCACGGGAAAACAACATGGAAGACAAGGACGTACTCTGTACTTTGCACACACAAAAAGAACACAAGAGACTGGTGACAAGAGAGGACATGAACAACTGCCGGCCAATCGTCCACACTCCACACCACGTATACCACCCACACCTTCGTGCGGGGCTCGTTCACTCTTTTATCTGGGTCCTCTATCGCAGCGTGGACAGGCTAGGTAAGACGGTCCCACACCATGGTCCGCGGTCCTGGTCGGTCCGTGTCAGTTTCCCCTCATACTGCAGAAGACACGCCAGGCTCAATGGGGAAAAAGATGGCTAGCAAAGCAGGTGGGGAAGTGGAGAAGCAGAGGTCATCCTAGGCCTAGGCAAGAAGCGAGGCTGGTAGTGCTGTAGCATCATGACTAAACGGACGCCCACACGAGGGCGGCGCACTGCTGTAGCACCTCATCTGGGAACACAATGTCTTGTTCCTGTGGCGGGTTCGGCTCCCGTAAAAAAGCATTGCTCAAAGTCCAGCTTCAACGGTCCCCTAGTGACGTTGAATGATGGCGGGCTGGCACGGTGCTCCTCGCTTGCTTGTTCATAGGGCGTTGCGGAGAGCCCAGACAATGTTGATTGTTTGCAAGCAGACAGCCTCCATCATATGGGCGCGTCTGGTCATAGTCGCTCCGGGCCGGGAGGCTGCCGGTCGTTCCTGCCACTGTTCAATAAGGATTCGTTTGTCCTGGCTTCCTGGGAAAGCCTTGACCAAGACCACGATCTTGACAGCGTGTTCGCTCTTCAAGAACCAGAAACCGCATCTTCATGCGCAAGCTTGGCAGGGACTGGGTGTAGCCGGATTCGATGATGAGCGTTGGCCAAGCGTACTTGTATCCGCGGGCGGGCAAGGGCCGCCCACCCGAATCGCCCTCGCCACTTGAGCCGCTGGATGTGATGCCTGGATAACGCGTTGCACCGGTTGCTTGCCACGACAAGAATAAGCCCATACGGACCACCTCAGCAGCTACCCACATTTGGAGGTGCAGGTGCATAGTCTCGTGGCTTATTGTTGGAATTGTGACGATCAACCATTTATGCTCGTCGAAGTAAAAGAAGCGGACCTTTCGTCCGCGCGCATCGCGCTCCCGGTCCATTTCGCGCATGTTGTTTGGGGAAACGTTCGCAACCGTCAACGCGTCGCCAGTAGCCGCCTCGACGCGTGCAAAGACGTCGTCGGCCGTTGTGAACAACATATCCGGCTGCTCGAGGGGCTCCGCCGAGCTCGGGACGGTCGACGGACTGGTTGACAATGTTGCTGGCGTGGCAGAGAGCGATGAGATTATGGCGGAGGTGCGGCCATTGCTGGCAGAGGCGAGAGAAGATTGTTCTGTTCATAAGATGAGGTCGTTAACAACGGGTGAATCGCAATCGGCCAGTCCAAAGGACAACATACTGTTTTTACGACCAAGGGGTCGAGGGCGCGAAAAGTCGGCCTCCATCTTGAGCAACGCACGGGCGTTGAACAATGTGATGCGAACGGGAGAGGTACAGTGGTACAGTATAATGCAGGATGAACGTGCAATGGATCAAAATGATTCCACCGTTTGCTGTGTTGGCTGTCCAATAGCAAGAAAAAGAAGAAAAAGAAAAGAAGAAGCTGTTATTGCTAAGGTACGATCGCCTTTCCCTTTTGTTGTTTGTTATTATATCCCCCTATGACGCAATACATGTAGAAGGCAGGCGCCACCGTGTCTTAAAGAATAGAAAGAAAAAAAATGGTTGTTTGACTCCTATTTGTATTCGACTGTACCGTGATCCTGTACGACTTCCTGGCTATGAGGAAGCTATACAATTGATCTGGTGGTAATGTGTCTTGTCTCTTCTAAGAATCTAAATGCACCAAAACGCCATACAAATCTCTTCCTTATGGTCCAGCGATTCGTTCCCCTAATTGGTGTGGGTCCCGATCAAAAGCCTCCGGTGGTATTCAGCCACCGCCAGCCTCTTTCAGCCACACACCTCTGACTAAGCCAAAGTGTACGCCATCGCCACCACCACCAACGGTGCCACCATACCGACAAAAAATAAATAAATAAATACATAGAACCAGGCGTTCCCGTACCCCTGTCTTTTCTCCTAGATGTACCTTTTATGGGCCCTTTCCAGGCCATACCGTGATTAGTATAGCCAAAAGGAATGAGAACAAAAGAGGTACTTCGCTGAAAAAAACCAACAACGAAAAACGACGAAAACCACCAAAACCTACGAAACAATATCACGACAACTCACCTTCGACGTATATTCTCAAATTCAAACTGTGTTCTTTATTAGCGGTTATTCAGCATAGACTTGAACCACGTAAAAAATACTGCGGTTATTCAGCATAGACTTGAACCACGTAAAAAATACTTGCTTTCGTTGAAAAGCAGAGTCGATAAACGACTCGACGAAGGGCGGGCGAAGAAGCCCTCGTATGTTACATGTTACGAGAGTGGGTGAAAGAGGCTTAGGATAAAATGCCTGCCGAAGTTATTGATAAGCTCATCGCCAGCCTCCCTGAAAGAAACAGGCTGTTATTGATGCGAAGGAACATCCTTTTTTTCTTTTTTTCATATATCTGTATCTCGTATCCTTCTTCTTCATCAACTTCTCATTTCCTCTCATCCCGTCTCATATCTTCCCCTCACCTGTCGTTCTACCGCTGGACATTGATGATACTACCCGCACGTCTAGGCCGTCTTTCTGCAGGCACTTCTGCAGATGAACGGCAAAACTGCAGGCTTTTAGTCATCCTCACCCACTTGTCCGGTGCCTTTGTGCCTCTGTGCCTCTCAACCGATAAGAGAACATCAAGAAGGCTGTTTGCCACGTATTTTTGTTCCAGCGATTGTCCACTCATACCTCTTCAGCACCATCGCTTCAATGCCATCTATCCACAGAACACCACAGTGCCGCTCCCCCAAAGCTACCAGAACGTTGCCAGCCAACAGCCCACTTACAGCCACACGAAAATCACACAGTCAAAAGTCAAAAGTTCAAAGCGGACAAGTCACCACAATTGAAGGAAAATGTATGTTTTCGACGCCAACCACAAACTATTTCTGTCCTCTTCTCAACTACCACCCTACCACCATTCTTCCTTTTCTGCCCACCTTTCCCCGTACCCCGTCCGCATACATAAAAAGCGGAGGCAGCTTAGACTCAAGCCAACGCCCACAGCAGCCGTAAGTGTATTGTGTAGAGACTTGGCAACCCTGCGTAGCCAGATAAGTAATAAAGGGGCTGCACAAAAGCCGCAGCCAAAAGTGCCCCTTCTCGTCTCTGCCGATGTTGGTGGCCAGATGAAAGCCGGCTGTATCCATGGCCGCTCTTGCTCTTTTTCTCGCCCCTGCTTTTGCTCTTTTGCTCTTTTGCTTCTAGCTTTTTGCCTTTGCTCTCCATGCCTTCTTGCTCCTGATCTTGCCTCGCCTGAACCTGCTCGTCTCCTCTGTTTTGCTCTTTTAGGCCTGTGGGTATCCCTGTGCGCGATCGTACTTCACCTTTCCTCGCCCAGAATTGCAGGAGACCGTGCCGAGAAAACATGCTTTTTTTTCCCGTCCTACCCCGTCCTACCCCGTCCTACCCCACTTCCCCTACCCATTTGTTTCCCCCAGAATCATTGGTGCCTCGACTATCCTGCCGACGCACTTACACGATGCCTGCAGGTAGACGGTGGACGCATGTGTCCCTGTAGGTCTCTCTGTACTACATCTGTGTCTGTGTGTTCCGTACGTGTTTTCCCGCAAATTAGCAGCTGGTGCTCTCAGCTGTCGGTTAGTGAGATGCTCTTGGCTCTGTACCTGTACTCCTCGTCCATGTATTCAACACACTTGTAGATATAAACGAGAACAAGGTGCTCGCTGGCCATATCTACCCGTCTGGCTCCATTTGGCTTCATCACCGCCTTCACATCGCATCAAATCGCTATCATGGTCGCCACACTTTTCGTCGCCCAAGTTGCTCATCAACGGAGAGGTTTGTCCATTGTTCTGTAGATCCTGCTCCTCATCACATTCTTCTTACTAACTCCTCCACAACCTTCAGCTTGTCGAGGCCTCCGACAAGAAGACGTTTGCGCTCTACAATCCGGCCACCCGTGAGAAGATTGCCGACGTTCCCGAGGCGAGCGAGCAGGATGCCAACGCCGCCGTCGCCGCCGCCAAGGCCGCGTTCCCAGCCTGGTCTGCCCTCGACCCTTCTGCCCGTGCGGGCCACTTTAAGAAGCTGGCCAGCCTGTTGCGGGCCCACACCCGTGAACTCGCCGAGCTCGAGGCCCAGGCCATGGGCCGCCCCATTGACCAATACTTTGATGCCTTTGCCGCCGCCGGCCACTTTGACCACTATGCCGAGGCCTGGCCGCACATCCAGGGCCAGGCCTCGCTCAACACGCCGGGCTATGTCACCCTGACCCTGCGCCAGCCCATGGGCGTCGTCGCCGCCATCATCCCCTGGAACGTGCCTCTGCTGTTCTTGTCGAGCAAGTGCGCGCCCGCCCTCATTTGCGGCAACACGGTGGTTCTCAAGTCGAGCGAGAAGGCGCCGCTGACGGCCGCCCGCGTGGCTGAGTTGGTCGTCGAGGCCGGCTTCCCGCCCGGCGTCTTCAACATCCTCTCGGGCCACGGCCGGCCCAGTGGTGCCGTCCTGTCGCGCCACATGGACGTGCGCGCGCTGTCGTTTACGGGCAGCGGCCGCACGGGCCGCCTGATCCAGGAGATGGCCGCCCAGACGAACCTCAAAAGGGTCACCCTCGAGCTGGGCGGCAAGTCGCCCGCCCTCGTCTTCGCCGACGCCGACATGGACAAGGCCGTCGAGGAGACGGTCAACAGCATCCAGTGGAACGCGGGCCAGGTGTGCATGGCCAACGCGCGCATCTACGTGGAGAAGCGGGCCGCGCCGGCCTTTACGGCCGCCTTCGCGCGCCGCTTCCAGGCCGTGAACGCCGGCAACCCCTTGACCAAGGGCGTCAACCACGGGCCCCAGGCCGACGCGGCGCAGTACAAGAGCGTCATGGCCTACATTGAGGAGGGCAAGGCCGCGGGTGGCCAGCTGGCGCTGGGCGGCAACGGCACCCTCGAGACGACGGGCGGCTTCTTTGTCGAGCCCACCGTGTTCGTGGACACGCCCGAGACGGCGCGCGTGATGCGGGAGGAGATCTTTGGCCCCGTGGTCATGATCAACACCTTTGAGACTGAAGCGGAGGCCATCGCGCGCGCCAACGACACCGAGTACGGCCTGTACGCCAGCGTCTACACCAAGGACGTCGACCGGGCTCTGCGCATTGCCAAGGCCCTCGAGAGCGGCTACGTCGGCGTCAACTGCACGAGCCCGGCCACGGGCCGCGACTTGCCCTTTGGCGGCTACAAGGCGTCCGGCCAGGGCCGTGAGGGCTGGCTGCACAGTCTCGACAACTTCCTGGAGACCAAGAGTGTCATTATCAAGGTGGCCCACTTGTAAGAGGCGGGCAAGAACGTCGAGTCCATCAATAACATTGCTTGCGCTGAACTCCAAGGTGGTTCAAAGTCCATTGTCATTCATAATCACTTCTAAAAAGCTTCTGTGATGTGAGATGTTGTGACAATATGCTGTGCGATGCAAGGCGTGAGACAAGGGGGACTTGTGGAAGGACTACGAAACGTACGGGCACCATGGAGAGTCGGCGACGAAATATTGTCCACGGCCCGAAAATGTCTGCAGTTATGTTTGCCGTAGAAAGAAGCACTGCATTTCGTTGTTCCCGACAGCCCCATGGCTTTCGATGGCAGTGCCTCGATATCTCAGTATCTCCTTTGGGCCGGCAGATGCATGCGACACGCAACACAGGCAGTCCTTGCGACGTCTGCATTCTTTTTTTTTTTTTTTTTTTCTTTTTTTTTTCCAATGAGGGTGTGTCTTCCCCTCCACCCATGAAAGGCAGTCAAGGAACACTCCTCATGGCCCTCGTGATTATTGTCGTCGGAACCATCTGGCCGACAACAGACCACGTGGGAGGGACGGGATGGAGTGCAGGATCATGCGGTAATGGGGTAGAATATGCATACACGACCCTGGCAGGGAGTAGACAAGACGGCAGTATCGAAAAGGAAAAGAATTCCGTCAAAGTTAGGGTAGCTGTCTGGGGTAGCGTCGAAGAAGAGAAGTATCGTAGACGGTAATAGGAGGACTGTAGAAAGCAAAGCACGGGGGATCATGATGATGCATGTCAACAAAAACAATGAGTACCATACCGGTAGTCGCAAGCTAGAAACGCCGACAAGAGAGATCATCACCACTTCATAGATCACCGTCGCGACACAAATACTGTGACAGTTTCTGAATCTCTTCACCTGTGGTTTATTTTTACCCTTTTAACCTCCTCCACACTCACCACCTCTCCCCACATCAGCATGCGTGGCACCATTGCGATCGAAGAGGCTGTACTCGACCCGACGGGCACCGCCCGCAACGCCCGGGATGCCGCCCTCTTTGCCCCGGCATACGGCCGCAACACCAGCCAGGATGCGGCCAACGTCAACCACCCGCTGACGGCTGCCCTGCTCGACATCCACGAAACCCGTCTGGAGCAGATGGATGCTGAAGGTGTCGAGTACATGCTCCTTTCGCTCACATCGCCCGGTCCCCAGGGTGTGGTGGACCCCGTCGAAGCCCAGAAGCTGGCCGTTGAGGCCAACGACTGGCTGACGGCGGAGGCCACGAAGGCGCCCACGCGGTTTGGCGCCCTGGCCAGTCTGTCGATGCACTCGGCAGAGGAAGCGGTCCAGGAGCTGACTCGAGCCGTTCGCGAGCTGGGCGCCTATGGCGCCATCCTCAACGACTTCCAGAGCGTGCCTGGCAAGGAGGAGGAGGATGGTGGACTCGACAATGAACTCGACGGCCGCCGCTACTTTGACGAGCCCGAGTACGACGTCTTCTGGGCCGCCGTCCAGGCGCTGGATGTGCCCGTCTACATGCACCCGCGCTATGCCACGGGCCGTGATCTGGCGACGCCGTCCGGCAAATACGCCAAACGCACACAGCTGCTGGGCGCTGGTGTGCAGTTCCATCTCGACCTCAGTTTCCACATTTACGCCCTGTGCTCGAGCGGCGTTTTGGACCGCTTTCCCAAGGTGCAGCTGGTTGTTGGCCACCTGGGCGAGGGCATTCCCTTCAACTTGGTGCGGGCCGACCACTGGTACAACAAGCCCGTCAAGAAGCTCCACCGCCCGTCCAAGGAGGACTACCGGTACTACTTTACACACAATGTGTCGATCACGACGTCGGGCCACTTCTCGACACAGGGCCTCAAGTTTTGTGTGGGCGAGATGGGCGTTGACCGCTGCCTCTTCTCCATCGACTACCCCTACGACTCGATCAAAGTGGCTCAAGACTGGTGGAGGAGTGTCGACCTGCCGGACAAGGACAAGGAGCTCATCGGCCGCAACAATGCCATCAAGCTGTTTAAGCTTCCCTTGGAGGTGTAGGGGGGGCGAATACTCTGGAGATTGGACATCTCAAAGATAAGGACGAAAATGGGTGTATATGGTGTTCATTCTTACCACAAAACAGGCTGTCGACAAGGCTGGGCCGAGTCCATTCTCTCACTTGCATCCCGTTTTCCCGGCGTTGAAGTAAATCTTTTTTAGCAAACCAGTCCAGACCATCTCCCCAAGACAAAACAATACCACTCACACTTTGGGACGTCACTTGACTTTGCCATAGCAATGCGTTGTTTGAAGATTTGGCACCATGTTCAGCAACAGCTACTTCGTTCCTCCCTCTGACTTCACCCACCGTCTACCCTTCTTCCTAACCCTCCAGCTTCAGCGCCGGCAGGGCCTCCTTGGCGTCACCGCCGTACAGCGGCGCCTGCATGTCCACATCGTCGACCGGCTCGCCCGTAATGGGTGCTTGTAGTGGAAGGGCACGACGCGGCAGTCGGGCCACAGCATGCGCTGGTCGGCGGCGACAATCTCGTCGGGGCCCACGGGGTCCTCGGGGAACGACGTGGTGGGGAAGGGCACGAAGCCCGCGACCTTGTAGCCCCAGCCGTGCTCGACGTCGCCGTGCCAGAAGGGGAAGTAACGCAGGTGCAGAATCTTCCACACACCCTCCTCCTTGATGTACGCGTTCTCGTAGATGCCGCCCTCGAACCACTGCGTGAAGCCGCGCGGGTGGCGGTCGGCCTGGCTGATGTGGACACCCGCCTGCATCAGCGAACGAAAACGGGCCTGGGCACGGGGCTGGCCGTCGCTGGTCGCGTAGTCGACATCGACGATGCCCTGCATCTGGGGATGGTCCAGCAGGAAGCCGTGGACGGGGCCGTTGCGGCCGCCCACAAAGAAGCCACCAAACCGCTGGAGATAGAGGCGCTTGACGCCCTCCTTGCGCAGGTAGCGGCCGCCCAGGAACTGGACGTAGGTGCTCTCGTTCTCGGCAAACAGGTCGGCGACCTCCTTGTACAGGCACTTGTCCAGGTAGTAGCCGTACGTGTACTGAAGCTTCTTGATCTGTTCCTGGTCTGTGCTGTGTTGGAGAACGGTGGCAAAAGATATGTGAAGGCATTGATTGAGGCATTGAGGCAGCGAGGACTTACCATCCAGTCGAGAGACCTGCTTTGCAGCGCTTCCACTGTCTGCTTAAGCTGCGCAATCTCGTCGGCCATTGTGTATGTGTGTATGTCTTTGTTAAGAGGGTGTCCAAATGTGTCTGAAAAATAGATATTGCAAACAATAGAGTCAAAAGAAGAGGCACAGATTGTTGTCTTCGTCTTCAGATTCACATATTTATCTCCAACTTGGACATCTTCGCTGGCATAAGAAGATCTACCATGTCTCTCCAAGATGTACCCTCACGCATTCACGCATTCACGCATAGATCCAGGCGTCGCAGGGTAGTCGGCCGGGCGTGTCAAGCAGAGCTCGGGTATGTCAGCTAGGAACATATCTTGGCGAACGACAGAGTGCAGGCGGAGACAACAGACAAACAACACAGGCACTTTGGCTGCGGGGAGATCATGCGGAGGTCGCATTGTACGAGTACGTGCTCTCCTGCGAGAGCCCCGTCGAGTCCATAAGGGGCCAATGTCCAACAGCAATAGCACGACTGGACAGTCTGTCGCACAAGAGAACGAAGGTGGATCGGCCTGATGCTCCCGATGAATGTGCTGCCTCTTTTGAAACATGGCCATCGCTTACACGTCGACCTTCGTTTTTCTGCAAAACCACGTCCTGCCGACCACGCCGTCCTGCCGTTTACCGGCACTGAGATGGGGAAGAAACATCCAAGGGTACGGCAGATATTGGCGAGAGATCATGATGGAGGACTGGAGAGAATTATCACATTCTGAGCAAGATAGAATCCATCCGACACTGATGCTAAATCAAAAACCACCATCGCCACTGTCGTTTCCGACTGCCGCCTTTCGTGAATGAACGCAGCCGTAGATTTTTCTACGCTAATGGCTGATGCTATCTGTACCCCTGCTGGCGGCTGCTGCCTCCTTCTCCTGCAAGGCCACCTGCCAGGCCAGCGGTGCTGTGGCCGGCTGCGCCGGTCCCACGTCGCCATCCGGTGCCCGGCGCTGGGCCCAACGCTCCAGCTCGTCCTGCTCGACAAAGTTGCCATGCAGGCCCAGACGCATCTGCACGGGCAGGTGGACCGCCGCGAGAGGCCCCTGTGCCATGTGGAGTGCATCAAAGATGAGGATGTCGTTGCGGAGGACATCCAAATGGTTCAGCAGCAGCATCACGTACCCGTCGCCCTCGGCCGTCGATCCAGGCCGCGGGACAAAGACGGGCTCCTGGAACGTGCACGTCGGCCCGGCGAACCACTCGTCGCGGACCACCTTGTCCGCGTCGCCCTGGAGGGAGGCCCAGTCGTAGTGACCGACCACATTGAACAGCCCACCCGCCGGCGGCCCGCACTGGGCCACGTCGTACGGCCGCGTGGGGTCAACCTGCAGCTGCCAGAAATGCCGGTACGGTTTGGTGACGAAGCGGTCGTCGATGCGCGAGAACTCGCCATTGGTGCCGTAGTGGCGGGCCGGCTGCACAGACGAGCCCGAGGGCCGTTGTGGGTCGAGCACCCAGCGGACCGTGTCGGACTGCAGTTGGGGCCGCCGTGCGGGCGTCCCGGAGGCAGCCGCCTCGGCAGCCTCCTCGGGCGACGGCCACCAAAAGAAGACGTTGCCGTCGGCCACGGTCAGGTCGACAACCACGTGCCCGTCTTCGTTCTCGTAGGCACCGGCGACATGGCCGTGAAAGGCGTTGCTGGACTTGAGCCACACAATGTCCTCGGGCTTGCCGCCCTTGCGCGGCGCCAGGCCATAGTACTGGTCCTCGTCGGGGTCCCAGGCCCAGTGGTGGCCGCCGGCGGCCATGCGTGCCTTGTCGGCCTTGAGCGGCGTCAGGGGCAGCACCAGGTAGTGCTCGGTGAGGGCGGCGTCGTGGATCATGCCGCAGTACGGCGCCTCGTACCACGACTCGTCCTTCTTCGCGCCTGTCTCGACATCAAAGGTCCACACGACGAGCGCCGTCGACGCATCGTGCGCGTCGCCGCCTGCCTCGTACGCGAAAGCCACCATGTCACCCGTCGCGGGGTCAAACTTGGGGTGCGCCGTAAAGCAGGGCGCCGTGACCTGGCCCTCAAAGTCGTAGCGGCCAATCGTCTCGAGCGTGGCCGGGTCCATGGCGAACGGCGGGCCGTCTTCCTTGGACGCCAGCAACACACCCCGCCAAAAGGTAATGTTGGTGTTGGACACGGTGCGGATCACGCCGCGGACGGTCTCGCTGTCCGTGTACGGGTTGCGGTAGCGCCCAAACAGGGCGCGGCGGGCCTTGGTCTCGGCATGGTAGCGGTCCGTCTGGACATACCGCTGCTTGAAATCGACATGGCCGTCGGCGAACGAAAAGGCCGTCACGGCGCCGTCGCCGCTGAAGTGGACGTCGTCCTCAAAGATGGGCGGGAAGCGCGGGTCGGGCTGGATACGGAAGAAGGTGCCCGCAATGTCGCGGGGGATCGTGCCCGTTGTCTCCAGCTGGAACACGTCGCCCTCGATGCGTGTCGGCTTCAGGGCACCCTGGAAGTAGGGTGTGCCTGGGTACTTGGTCTGCTCGCCGGCTTTACGGCCGTCAATGTAGGCCGGCTGTACCTCGTTGAAGAGGGAGTATGCGTGAGCCATGGTGGGAGTTGAGGGATTGACGAGAACGTCGACGGCGTGTAGAGGTGCAGAAGCAGTCTACGTGTGGTACCGTGCAAGTCTCCGTGCAAGTCACAATGGAGGCGGAAGCAAACAGCGTATGTTTTTATCTTACAGTTTCAGTTGGCGATCGCAGCCGAATAGAAAGCATAGTTGGTACTGAGCCCACGGAAGGCCACTTACACGATACACGGGCCAATCTAGACACCACAAAGTACACACGGCATTCGTTGTACACTGTCCTGGCTGTGTGGTCGACCCGTAAGGCGGATGGCGCGCCTCGTGCGAGTCGTTGCGGGGATTCGGGGCCATCAACCCGACTCATACGCAGGCTCCCATCCTCCAGTCCAGCCTGTTGTAAGATGGACACGGCGGCTCCATGTCAGCATTTCATTTTGATGCCAGCGTTGGGTGATGTAGTCATTCTTGCGATGGCCATGTGTATTTGTTTTTCATTAAATTGGTATTTCGATGTGTTTGCTGTTCAAGTCCCTTTTCCGTTGACTAGGCAGACTGTGTGTCCTCCCTCCCCCAATCCCATCGCCTCTTAGTCCTTGATCTTCAGCACTGCCTTGCCAAAGTTCTTGCCGGCCAGCATACCCACAAAGCCCTCCGCCGCGTTGTCGATGCCCTCGGTGATGCTCAGCTTCGACTTGAAGCTGCCCTCGTGCAGCCACTGCTGGATGTTCTTCTGGTGCTCGGCCGTGTACTTGGGGCCAAAGTTGTCGTCGCCGACCAGGAACCCCTGCATCAGGATGCGCTTCTGGATGAAGCGGAACAGGTCCTTGATGCCGCTCTTCTGGCCCTCGGGCTTGTTGTAGTCGTCAATGGCGCCGCAGACGGCCACGCGGCCGTGGACGTTGATGTTCTGCATGGCCGCCTCCATGTGGTCGCCGCCGACGTTCTCAAAGTAGATGTCGATGCCGTTGGGCGCCAGCCGCTTGACGGCGTCAATGGGGCTCTCCTTCTTGTAGTTGAAGCCGGCGTCGTAGCCGAGCTCCTTGGTGATAAAGTCGAGCTTCTCGTCCGAGCCGACCGAGCCAATGACGGTCAGGCCCAGCCGCTTGGCGATCTGGCCCACCATCTGGCCGACGGCACCGGCCGCCGAGCTCACAAAGAGCGTCTCGCCCTTTTGCGGCTTGGTGATCTCGTAGAGGGCCGAATAGGCAGTGAGGCCGGGCATGCCCAGGGGGCCCAAGAAGTTGCCCAGCTCCAGGTTGTGGGGGTTCTCAATGGCACGAACACCGGGCAGGCCGCGCACGTCGGGGACATTGCCGGGGAGTCGCACATACTGGGCAATGGGCACGTACGCCTGGACGATGGTGCCCGCGGGCAGCTTGGGGTTGTCCGACTTGAGCACACGGGCAAGGCCATCGTTGACAATGGGACCGTCCAGCGCAAAAGCCGGCGTGTACGACTTGGCAGACGGATCACGCAGCTTGCCGCGCAGGTACGGGTCGTAGGAGACGTAGAGCACCTCGGCAATCAAGCCACCCTTGGGCGGAGCAGCATCAAGGTCGAACTCGCGGTCCTCGACGACGAGGTCCTGGCCAGCGACCGGCGCGCCGTTGGGCACCTTTTTGAAGATGAGAGTCTTGTTGGAGACCATGTTGGGCAAGTGAAGTGTTGGTCTTTGGAATTCTTGTTGGGAGCTGTCGGCGTAACGTGCGTGATGGTGGTGTAGTCGTCTGGTTGTCTGTTGTCAAAGGTGAGAGAACAGTAAAGATCACAAACATTCGAAAACGAAGACAAACGAAGACAGCATCGACCGCATCAGGACAGCCCGCGCCCGCGTACTTAAATACCGCCATGGCGTTCAATCTGCATGGCAGGACCGTTGACGCAAGGCGCTATTGCCGGCAGTCGGTCAAGCGCGAGCTCAGAGGGTGGGCATTGCGGGCTTGTGGGTATGCGGACAGCTGCAGATTGTTTTCACGACAAGCAGACAGGCAAAAGGTCTGCACTCGACGCCATCACGCTATCTCGCCATTTCGCCTGTTGACACCAGTCGTCATAGAACGGGCAGGAGCTCTTTCTGTCTCTTTTTGATTATTCAGCGGGGCGACTGGTACCCACTAAGAGCTACCCCTCCCGGCGCTCAGTGGATCGATGGTGGCCGACGGTGTCCGACGGGAAGGAGCCACCCATACCACAAAGGGACAGGCTCCGGCTGGGCAAGTCTCGAGAAATCAATGGCAAGCTGTGAAAAGAATCATGCATATCGTAGTCATCGAGCCATGCATGGTGCATTTGCTCTGCCTAGGAAGCTTGCTATCCTATGCCGCGGTTCGGTCATCTCTATTCGGTTATCAGACTAATCTATTGAGGTACTGTGAGTGTGTGCCATCGTAACACAGCATTGAAAGCAATCCTTGCCACACGTGGACAGAAAGAAAAGACATTTGACAGAATTATTGGATTTGTCAACGTAAAAGGTACTCGATTCAAGGAAGGACAGGTAAAAGGGCAAAAGGGCAAAAGGGCAAAAGGGCAAAAGGGACAAAGCTCAAGGATCAAGGGTCAAGGGCAGGGCTATCAAGCACAACAAAACCGCGCACTGCGAAACACAGGCTGCAAAGTGCCTCCACCCGATCGGCCCTGATGGCGGGTCAAAGCCTCGGCATTTCCTCGCCTAGCACGTTTTTTTTTCTTCTTTTTTTCTTCCTTTTTGTTCTTTATTCTTCTTTCCTTCTCCACAATAGACAGATTCCTGCGGCGAGATCACGGACCACAGAAGATCGTAGACACACATGGATACATGGACACTACCGTACTGGGCAGACAACACCAACGTCCCGCTTACATGATCACCTCGTTGGCCACGTCGCGCTTCAGCTCCTTGAACGGCAGGCACACGCAGTTCTGCACGCGGATCTCGTCGCCCACGCCGCACTCCTTGCCCAGAATCGTCACCGACTGCACCTTGACGCCGTTCTTGACAATCGTCGTGCTGTGGTTCGCCACCGACGTCGGCGAGCCCTCGACACGCGCCCATGCACCGACACGGCTGTTCCATCCGATAATCGAGTACAGCACGCACGCGTCGTGCTTGATCTCCGAGTCCTCGAGCACAATCGACTCCTTGATGCGCGCGCCGGCGCCGACCGTCACCCGCGGGCCAATGGACACATTGGGGCCCAGCTTGGCCGTCGGGTCGACGTGCGCCGACGGGTGGATGAACACGGGCTGGATGATGTTGGGGCCCGGCGCCGCCAGCTCGGGCGACTTGGTCTGCCACGCCTGCTGCAGGTACAGCGCGTTGGCCGGCACCGCCGAGCCGGCCGTCTTGATCTGCCGCCAGAAGTCACGCGTCTCGTACACGAAAAACTCCTTGCTGTCGGCCATGTCCGACAGAATGTCCTGCTCGAGGCGGATCACCTCGTTGTGCTCCTCGTCGTCGTTGTCGTACTCGATGAAGCTGCTGGCCAGGTTCTCCGACGACGGGTACGACACCAGGCGCGACGGGCGGTCCGTGCGGCGCTTGATCGCCGTGCGGATCGACGGGAAGATGGCCTCGGTGCTGAACAGGTACACGCCGCAGTTGATGAGGTTGGAAATGTGGCTCTCGGGCTTCTCGACGTAGTGCAGCACGCGCCGCGTGTGGCTGTCCGACACAATGCAGCCAAAGTTGCTGGCCGCCTCCTCGGACACGCGCGTGCCCAGAATGATGGCCTCGGCGTCCTTCTCCGTGAACATCTTGAGCATCTCGCCGAGCGGGAACGAGCAGCAGACGTCCGAGTTGATGACGAACAAGCGCTCGGGGCGGCCCTTGAGGATGGCGTCGCGGAAGTGGTACAGACCGCCGGCCGTGCCCAGCGCCTGGTACTCGCGCAGGTACTTGATCGACAGGTTGGGGAACTCGCTCGACGCGTCCTTGATGAAGTCGCGGAACACCGACTCGTCGTAGTAGCCAATCAGGTACACTTCCTGGATCGAGGGCACCTTGGCAATGGCCGTCACGCAGTGCCAGATGATCGGGTGGCCGGCGACATCGAAGAGGGGCTGTCAAGAGGGAAAGTCAGCATGTTGATGACAGTGAAAATCGTAGAGAGAGCCGTAGATGAAAGGAAAGGAGGCATGATGTGAAAAAAAGATAAAAAAAAAACGGAGACGCACCTTGGGAACGTCAGCGAAAGCGGCCTGAAACGAGTACCGCGCGACGAACCGCCGACCTGTGCATCTGTTAGCATCGTGCCCCTTGTCCATCTGTCCCTCTCCGTCCTCTGGACTTCGGCCTTCTGCCTTCCACCTCCCGCCTTCAGCCTTGCGCTTCGAGCTCCTTAATCGCCCAACTCACCAGAATAACGGCCTTGGTCGTCGGAGCGGTGACGCCGTTCGACTGCTTCTCGCGGTGGGGGATCTGGAGAGTCGCCATGGTTGCTGCAGTGGAAATCGAGTTGTGGTGAAAGAGAGTGCCCTGCAGAGTGCAGAAGCAAAAAAGGACGGAAACAAAATGCAAGGGAGAGAAAAGGAGGAGAGCGTTATCGACGAATTCGGGGCTTTCCAACAAGGACAGGTTTTCGTTGTTTCTCTTCTACTGCCAATTTGAGTATGGTAAGGCCCCCCTTTTCAAAGAGCTCTACGCTTAAGCTGCAATGGCCGCCCACCACCACCAAACCTCTTCCCCACCTCCAACCACATACTTCATACTAAGACAACATACTACGGATTTCTGAGTACAGCATTCTCCGTACACATACATTATGGTCGCTTTTGCTCTTCTGGGCGTCATTGGGCCAATCAGGCGCTAGTCGTCCGCTCGTGGCATGTGAACCCCACAGTGTAGAGGAACTGGACGGTACCTGGGACTTGCTGAATGGCTGACTGGCACACCGACTCGCTGGGTACATGTACTTGCTTGTACGGAGTACTGAAATTCGGACTATTTTTCTGCCGCCTTCCGTCTAATACACGCTGGTTCCTGCCTCATTGGCTGCGAGGCTGCGACTGCCTGCCTGGCCTGGAAAGGGAGGGTCCACTTTTTTTATCCCCCCTGAACTTGCCCAGCAACAGCGAAAACATCTGGCAAAAGGGTGAGGTCTCGTCGGGGCTCCTTCCTTGGATGCCATCTGTTAAGGCAGCCCGCAAAACACACGCGATTCACTAACAGACGCTACCGCCTTTCTGGGTGCACGCCGAGTCGTTCGCTCCTTCCCTCGACAGAGCGTTTGCACGCTTGCTGTGAACGTTCATATTCACGCGAATGCTCAATGCAGCTTTTTTTGGCCTCAATCCCGGTCCAAATTCACGCCGTGATATTCACTCGTTTCCTGTGTCTAGTTTCTGTGTCTCGTTCTGTCGACCGCTTTTTGCATACTCTTATTGTTTTCGTTAGCGCTCCTTGTCTTTTTCGGCCGCTTCTTGTCCTTTGTTTACTTTTCTCGGACAAGCATCACCACTGCTACTTTTTCGGGCCAACTTCGCTGCAGATCGAATGACGACCAGCACAGTTTCGTCCAGGAGCTTGACCGAGAGCTCTGCCATGCGGCTCAACGTCAAGCAAGAGCCGGGAGGCTATCCTCCTACAGGTGTCACCATGGCCGCCCATCCACCAGCACATTCACACCAGAATAGTCGGTTTGCTCGATCAGGCGCCCGTACGTTGTCTTCTTTTTCCTTCTCCTATCTTCCTCTCCTTCTGCTTCTCCTTCTGCCTCTCCTTCTTCTGCCTCGTCTTGGATATCTAACTAACACCCTTCAGCTAGCATTGACACCCGCATCGGCCGTCAGACCGTTACCGACAGCCACGGCGGTAGCGGCGCTGGTGGCGAGGGCGCGGACGACGATGACGCTCCGATTCTTATGGAGGTCCGCAAAATCAAGACGCAGCCCCCGAGAGCATCCTGGACCGCCTCGATGCCCCCCATGCTTTTCCCGCCCACGCCCACCAAGGCCATCTGAACGTTAGTTTTCGTTTCGCACGGCTTCACGGCCATTGGCGACAAGGTCAAGGAGTTGAATGACACACTGGGCGAGCTGCAGTCTCTTGGCATCCAGCATGTCACCAGTCTTCCCGAGCTTGTTCTCGTCGGTGACCAGTCGGCGGGCAAGTCGAGCCTCATGTCGGGCTTCTCGGATATCTACCTGCCACGGAGCGAGGGTGCCTGCACACGCTGCCCTGTCCACATCCGTCTCTCGGGTGCTCAAGCTGGCGGTCCGTGGGCTTGCCGCATCTCTCTTCAGCAGGACTACGACTACCGTCCACCGCAGGGCGTGACACGTGCCAATCCTTTTGGACCCTGGTTTGAGAAGCGCCGGGACATCAAGGACTTTGCCAACCTCAACGACCCGTCCAAGATCGAGGAGACGCTGCGCTGGGCCCAGATTGCGACCCTGAATCCAAAGCACGACCACAGCTTGTACAAGCCAGGGACTGGCGAGCTGTGGAAGCGGTACCACCCGCTGTCCAGTGACGGTGGCGATGCCTTCCGCAACGAGGCTGCCTTCAGCCCCAACACGGTGGCCCTCGACATCAGTGCGCCCGGCCTTGCTGACTTGAGCTTCTACGACCTGCCGGGTGTCTTTACGAGCGCCAAGCAGGACGAGGACCAGTACCTCGTCAAAGTCGTCCGCAATTTGACGGCCAAGTACATCTCCCACAAGCAGGCCATCATCCTGTGGGCTGTCCCCATGAACGTCGACTCGGAGACGTCGTCGACCTTCTCCATCATTCGCGAGCAAAAGGCCCAAGAGCGCACCATTGGCATCATGACCAAGGCCGACCTGCTGCCTCCCAACCCGACCGCAGCAGCGCAGTGGATGGCCATGCTTCGCGGCGAGCAGCACAAGGTGGGCCACGGCTATTTCATGACCGCGCGGCCCATTGTCACCGAAGATCTGCTGCCCAACGAGATGGTCCCGTCGTCCCACCGTGACCCGTCTCGCCCCGCTGATGAGCTCGAGCGCCAGGGCGCCTTTGAGGAAGCCTTCTTTAACAAGCAGCTGCCGGGCATGGCCAACCAGGAGTGGCGTGACTGCTTCCGCGACTTTGAGGACCGCTGCGGTGTCAACCGTCTGGTGGCCTTTATGTCCCAACAGCTCGGCCACGAGTTTGCAAAGTGGTGAGTAGCGTCTACGTCCCCCGATGTGTCAAACACGATAGTGTCAAGCACAATGTGTCAAACACAAAGCTAACACAAAAGCTCAGCCTCCCCGAGATCAAGGAGAAAGTCTCGATGAAGCTTCTCGACGTCAACGACGAACTGGCCCAGCTTCCCGATATGCCCGAGAATCCCGAGCTCGAGATCCGCCGCAGTCTCGTCGCGTTCACCTCCCAGGTGCGCTCGATTGTGGACGGACCACAACTGATGCCCCTCCTCAACGGAATCATTCAGCAGTTCCAGGAGGACATTGGGAATCTCAAACCCAAGTATAAGGTCAAGGCAGAGTCTTTCCCAAACGGTCCGGCCGGCAGCGGTACCAACAGACCCGTCATAGACAGCAACGGTCGCATCGATCTGACATTGGGCGATAACGACGACGTGTCGAGTGTCAACGGAGGGTCTCCCGCGCCTGGCTTTGCGTCGATTCCGCCTTCGGGTGCGTCCATGCCACGCCGCCGCCAGCACAGCATCTTCCTGGACGGCCAGGCCGACATCACCGGGCCGAGCACGCCGTCCAAGCGGGCTCGCGGGTTCAATGGTTCCGTTAAGCAGGAGGACCAGTCCGACTATGGTGGCGACAGTCCCGCATTCGGTGGTGGCTCCCGACGTGTGCTCTTCTCGCGGCCGGGACCGCCGACCGCCGACCAGCATAAGCAGGTCCGCTCCCTCCAGATGGTGCGCGATATCATCGACGCCAGGATGAAGCCCGGGATGCCCAACATTGTCACCGAAGACATCTACAACTCGCTGTCCATGGAGGCCATCCGGCCCTGGATGGATCCGCTGTTGCAGATGCTCGAACGCGTGTACAACCTGCTCGACGCCAAACTGCATGAACTGCTCTCCGCCGCACTCAGCAACCTGCGCAAGCGGCTCATCTACAAGCACGCGTCGTCCGCGCTCAAGAAATTCCTGGTGGACCGCATGACCGAGGTCCAGACCACACTCCTGCAGCACTACCAGCTCGAGACCCGCAAGTACTACACGCTCGACCGCGAGGCGCTCTCCCGCAACGAAGAGGCCGAACGGACCCTCTTGACGCGCCATCGCCACCACTACCGCATGGTCGCCTACCTCGGCGAGCAGCGCGGTCGGGAACGGGCCCTCCCCAAGGACTGGGCGGCCATGAGCGACGACGAGCGCGCGCGCGAAAAGGCGTTGATGAACCAGGAGCTCGCCAAACTGGGCCCGGACGAGTACGCGCGCGAGCTCGGCGTCTGTGCCAACGTGCGGGGCTACTACCGCACGGCCGCCACGCGCTTTGTCGACACCTGCACCATGCACATCTCGTCCGGCCTGCTGCCCGACGTCACCGACCAGCTCTCCAAGTCGTACCTGGACAGCCAGCTGGGCGTTTTTGATAGGACAACCCCGCAGACGTTCCTCGACCTCATGGACGAAGACGCGGCGACGGCCCAGAAGCGGGCCAGTCTCAAGGACGACCGCACCCGCTTCCAGCTGACCATGGAGTCCATCCAGCGCCTCGAGGGCTCGAGCCAGCATTCGCAGGAGCAGCCGACCCAGCCGCAGTCGCAGGTGCCCGTGCAGGTTGACGGTGATGTCTGAGGCGTTGTCTGAGTCGCTGTCTGAGTCGCTGTCTGCAGGATAGCCTTCTTTCCTCCCACTTCCATCACGATTTATGAATGTTTCTGTTCTTGTTTGTTGTTTTTCTGTTTGCTTTCGTCACTCTCATTCACATCTCCCGTCTTTTCCTTTCCCGCACCATCTACAACATTGAATAGCGGCTGTATTTTTACACTTGCACGGCGGGCATTGAGCAAAAAAGCACATTGTATTGGAAGGGAGAAGAGCACGATGGAGCCACACCGACGAAGGCATGGTCTGTGGGATCTGCGCCAGGTATGAATGGATCTGATCTGATTCAATTTGATCTGATTTGAACCAACTTTACTACATAGAATATGGTAGGTTGAGAACTGAATGTTCGGGATAGCTTATTTGATTTGTATTAGATACCTGCAATGAGAAGGAAATCGACAAAAGCTCCTGCTGTGCCAGAGTGTTGTGTGATTTCTGCTGTTTCATTGGTGGACTTTGTTTTTTTTTATTCACATGTTGCAGCTGTTGTACTCAGTATGCAGTAAGAAAACGTTAGTTGTAGTATCTCTCTATCAATCTCCCTCTCGTGATTATGTCGGAACAACAACAGCCAACCCCCCAAATTAAAAGACAAGTACACACCACCCAACAAAACCTGACTAGAAAAGAAGAGGATCATCGTATTAATGAGTCGGAAACTCCCAAATTTTATTTCCTACTTTTCCCAACTTCCTATACAAACTGTATTCTTCGCCCTGCGAATTCAAAAAAGACAAAAGAGTATCAAAAAAATGGAATGAAAAAACTAAAGAAAAAGCAGGAAAGAAAATACAACGGAGACGCAAATAAGAGTCATGAAAATGTAAAATGTGTGACGAAAAAAAACAACAAGAAAACACCGGTCATTGGGCTACAACGATGACGTAAAAAAGCGTGGCAGATGCAAGACGCCACAAAACGTAAGAATAATGGTAGAATGCAAACCAGAAAAAAAACAAAAAAAAGAATGGAAGAATAGAAAAAAGAAAGAAGAAAATTGATAAATATAAAGAAACAAAATTATGCACATGATGCACCTAGACGTAAGTTTTCCCCCGTCGCTAACCGAACGATGCCGTATATACCAGTAATGAAAGTGAAGGAGCGTGGTGAATGTGTAGTTGTGGTTGTGGTTGAACTGTGTTCATGACGAAGGTGGGTGGAGAGTGATGTTTGTGGCGGAGAACACGCTTAAAGCTCCTCTTCGATGGGCGGTTGAGACTCTGGTGCGTTGAGCAGTGTTCGGACACCTAGGGGATGCGTGCGGGCACTGTCACGGACTGCGCCGAAATCGAGAATCTAAAAGGACATGTTAGTATTTGTGACAAAATTGACCGACGAGGAGAGAGAAGAAGAAGGAAAAAGTAGAAAGAAAAAGAAGAAAAAGCGACACGAAAAGACAAAAGGCGGGCAGACGGGCAATGAACTCACTTCAATGTACGTAAGGTTGTCCCGTTGGACAGCAGCCACACAGCGCCGCGCATCAAACTTGACCTGCCAGACGCCAGTAAGGTCACTGAGCAGGTCCTGGATGCACTCGCCGGTCTGAATGTCCCACATCTTGACCGTCTTCTCACTGCCCGAAATCACCTTGCGGCCGTCGTGCTGGAAACAGGTGATGGCGCCCGTATGCGCCGTCAAGGTGCTCTTGCAGGTGCCAACCTCTGGATCCCACACGCGAAGGGTGCTGTCGGCGGCCGCCGACACAAGCTTCTCGTCGCGCAGCTCAAGCAGACCGACCAGCAGTGCGTGGCCCTCGAGGGTGTGGAGGCAGGCGCCGGTGTCCAGGTCCCAGATCTTGACAAGCGAGTCCATGGACCCAGAGATGCAGCGGTTGCGCTTCAAGTCAAGCACCACGCTGTACACCCGCTGGGTGTGGCCTTGCAGAACGTGCAGTGACTCGCCCGTGCTGATGCGCCACACGCGCACGGTGCTGTCGTAGCTTCCGGAGACGAGGATGTCGCCGTGGGCTGCAATCGACCGGACGGAGCTGGTGTGGCCAGAGAGAATGCGGATAAAGTAGGGGCACTCGGAATCGTTGGCCGGCGGCCGGTCTGGATATAACGGCGAGAGCCTGGCTCCGGCAGACGCCAGACACGGAGCTGGTTGTCACGCGAGCCGGTGATGATCAGCGGCTTGGGGGCATCATGACAGGCTTGCCGTCCTCGAATTTGCCAGTGGGCTTGGGCATGAGAATCTGCAAGCAGCGGACGGTCGACGTGTGGCCGTAGAACATCTGGGTACACAGTCCCTTCTCAATGTCCCACACACGCACGGACCGGTCGGTACTACCCGAGACCAGGACATTGCCCTCGTACTGGAGAGCCCAGACACCGCCTTCGTGGCCTCGAGCTTCTTCAGCAGCTTGCCCGTCTTCGTGTCGTAGATGTGGATCAGAGTGTCGTCGCTGCCGGTGATGATCTTGTCGTCGTCGAATTGCAGGCAGGTAATGACGTGCCGGGGGTGGGCGGTAAAGGCGAGATGTTGTGGCTTCACCTTGCCGCTGGTCCAGTTCTGGCGGATCATGTGGTGGCGGCGGTAGAGGGACTTGAACAGGTGGAGGTTGCGCAGGCTCGGCAGGTTCACCATCTTGGGGTTCGGAATCGCCGCCGCAGCAGCGCTGGCCGCAGAGATGGGTCCTTCGGACTTGTGCACCTGGGGCCACTGAGACGGCTTCTCTTCTTTGGTCACGGCCTCCTGAGCACTGGCCCGCCGTTTCGAACGCTCGGTGCTCGGGTAGGCCGTGATGCCGCGCTTCCGCTTCGATGTCCGCACCCGCGGTGCAGACGACTCCGGCTTCGACGAGCGGATGAGGTCCGTCTCGTCCGCCTCCATCCGGTTGCTCAAGCTCAGGTCGACTTCGCAGCCGTGGGCACCGACAGGGTCCTGCCAACCCCAGCCCTGCGCGATGGCACGTTGCAGCTCGCCCGACGGCAGCTCAAACCCGTCTCTGTCCAGCAGTTCCTTCCAGCCCGTCTCGTTGCTATCGACAATAATGCGCCAGTGCTTCGACACCTGTGCAGCGCGACACATGTCCTTGACGTCGAGGTAGGAAAGAACGTGCAGACTGAGCTCGAGCGGCAGCTGCTTGAGGAAGTCGCACTTGAGGGCCGGGTTGACGACATCCGCGACGGTCTGCAGCGTCTTCCGCGGGCATCGGCGAAGGAACTGGTACATCATAAACGTCTTGATCTCGTTGGGCATGGTGTCGAACCGCTCCAGCATGGACTGCACGGCCATGAAGTTCATCCTTGACATGGCACCGTCGGACGAGTTGGCGCCGTCAGGCTGTGAGAAGGAGCTGTACCCCGGATACGGTGACGAGTCGGCCACTTCGGTCGACTGTGACCGTGTGGCCATCCAGAGGGGTTGGCGAAGAATGCGGTCGTCCAGTTCGTCGTGGTCGTCGTCGTGGAGCTGGGAGGTTGTGTGCACAGCGGAGAGTGTGGGCGACAGGCGAGGACTGGGCAAGCTGGCGTCCAGAACGCCGACGTTGCCCAGAACACGCGGCGGCAGTGCCCGCACGGTCTGCTGCAGAGACTCGTCGGCATCGGGAAAGCTGTCGGCATCGGCATCGGCATCGGCGATGGGCGGCGTGGCCACCGTGTTGCTAAAGACGGTGTGTGCGTCGCTACCCGTGGGACTAGCCGCCTCGTAGGGCGCAGGTGTTGCGCTCGAGCCCGTCTCTGTCTTGTTGTCGCCAGCAGCTGCGCGCTCGAGGCGCAGGGACCGGAACCGTGATGAGCTGCGGTTGCCGTTGCTCGCTCCGATTCCGGAGTTGTCGGGTGTGGCGAGATAGGAAGAATGGCCGTGGGTATGTTCGAGGTCACGGTCATCCTTGAGCAAGCCGAGTCCCAATCGCCTTGGCCGGTCGGGCGCGGATGTGGATGTGGTGTTTGCGCATGTCCCGTTGTTGGCGGAGCGGAGGACCTTGCGGCTGATGGCCGAGACGGGCGAGCCAGCACGGAACTTGAGCGAGTCGATCGGCGTAATGAAGTGTCGGCGGGCTGCTTCGATGACGAGGATGTCGGCTGCGGGGGTGAATCGTGGCGTGGCGGCGGGCTCTCGACGCCGGGCTCAGACTTTATCTGGCTGTCGTCGGTGATGCGTGCACGCGGAGGATGGCGGTGGAAGGGGTTGGCGCGGAGAAGGTGGTGGTCGTCCTGGCTCGGTTCAAAGGAGGAGTGGAATTTCTGTGAGCCGTCAAACGACGACCAGGCGTCACTGTCGATGCCATCGTCGAGGTCGAAGCTGAACTTGGACAGCTCAGGCGGTGTCGGCTTGGCGGCGAGTGGGTATTCTTTGGCATCCAGAGACTGGAGCGTGCGCGGCTCACGTACATAGAGAGGAGGATACGAACGCTTCGTTGTCGTTGTGGTCGTCACGGTCTTTGTCTCGACGCACTCGGCAATCTCAAACTGCAGCCGGGCACCGCGGGCGGCATCGGTCTCGGTGGCGTCATTCCAGTTGACGGACACCATCTGGCTGGATCGAGGCCGGCTGACCTCGGTCGTCTTCTGGGGGACCTGCGAGTCGCTCATTGTGACAAATTATCGTGATCCTCGTGCAGGCGATCGAGACCACGTTCCTTGTGGAAGGGTATCAAGGTAGGGCGAGAGTATCGTCGACAGAAGAGAGAGTTTGCTGTCGTCAATGTGGATGGAGGTCGACGGATGGAGAGAGACAAGGGTGCAAAGAGAGGGGTTGGTTGGGTCGGTGTATCGTGAGGACTAGAGCGCGTTAGTGGACGGCACTGGTCGGGATGTCTCCGGCAGAGATGAGGGAGGGATAGAGGAGGCAAATGTTGGCAAAACTATGCCTTTCGACGGATATCCAGCCAAAAGGGACAACAGAAGAGACTCACGGTGAGGTGGTGGTGAGAATAGAAAGGAAAAGAAAGGAGGCTGGCCGAATCGATAACGATTCTAGACGGAAAGCGGACCCAACGCGTGTATGCTTAGCATTGTATATGGGCAGGAGACGTCGATGCAAGATGTCGGTCGGTCGGTCGTCGACTGCAAAGGCGAGACTGCGGAGGTCGATAGGCAGCCTAGGCAGACAAATCCAAGAGTGGAGGTCCAAAAAGTGAGGCCCAAAAAAGAGAGACGAGGAGGACACGAGAGCAAAGTGAGGCACTGAAAAGGGATGCGTGACGGTGCCTGCAGATGGGAGGCGGCTGGCAGCACCCTGAAAAGTGTAGTCGTGGTCGTATCGGTCGTCGGTTTCTGTATAGGGAGACGGAGGGAGAGAGAAAGAGAGAGTCTATTTGGTGTCTCTCTATCGGTGATGTGTTGTTGGCTGGTGAGAGGGAGGAGAGAAACAGAGAAGGTGAGGAAGGCGTGTCGCCGACGATGAGGCCGAAAAAGGGCTGGCCACCAGGGAAATGCGGGTTCTGCCTCCTCCGCTCCTTCCCTCATTCTACGCCTTGGCCCAGCCTGGCCTAACGGGGGGGGAAGGCACGAGTGGGCATGGACCACCCCAGCGGCCGGCGATAAAAAAAAAATCCTGTCGGCTGGTGCTTTCTGTGGGCCGCGCCCCCTCATTCTCTCTTTGACTCGCTCCTTCCCCCCCAAGAAGGTCGAAAGAAATCCACACCAAAATCGTCCCCGAAATCCGCCGCTCACGTGCCACGGCGCTCACAAATCTCTACGGTGCACGCTTTTCTCCCCTTTCCTCCAGCGGGCCAGAACCCAGCCGCTAGCCACAGCGTACTCCGTCCGCGAAAAAGGCGGAGAAGACGTCCAGCGACAGGCTACCCTTTCACTGACTGTTGCAGTGCGGTGCCGTAAGCCCATCGGACGGGGCAAGTTGAAGAACAAACGAGCAAACAAGCAAACGAACAAACGAACAAACGAGTATTACTGAGTATTCCGTAAGTATCTTATCTTACAATGAACGAAGGTGTGCCGCCTCCAAGGGGCCACGCGGAAAGAGCGAGGGGCTCTGTCATCTGCCCTCTCCTTCCTGTTTCTGTTGTTTGTGCGATGCGACGGAAAAGCTGGGAAGGTCGCCCAGATGACTGTCGGTCGCACCTGCCTTCATAATCCGCAAATAGGGATGCCTCTGTGCGAGTCGGCAAAATACTACGAAGCGGCGAGACATTCGCAGGCCACGCGGCCACAGAACGGGGCCTTTTCCCGGCGCTGTGGGGAGTGTGGTTGGAGCGCGGTGGAAGCGGTGGAAGCGGTGGAAATGGTGGAAACGGTGCCGCTACGCTGCCGCTGGGAAGAATGCACGGGAGGCAGCCTCTTCTTTATTTCCCAGCACGCGCAGGCGACTTCGGCGGCCCATGCAGGCTGAAATGACCAAAATGGCCGAGAAGATCCAAATAAGTCGAGAAACCTTAGCACGGCGGAAACTGCACCTGGCACGTCCTTGCCACCACATATTTCCCAGAGGCGACAAAGTGGCTTTATTTGTAAGGCCTTTCACGATTTGGCATCTCGTACCTTCCTAGCGTTCCGCGCCTTTGTTTTCAGCGTTTCCGCAGGCTCCTTCCCACTACGTCACGCCGTTGACGTACTCGTACTTTCCGACCCTGCCTCCTGCCTGTTGTATCCGGTTGTCATCGCCAGAACGGGAAGGAGTGCCCGCCCAAGTGCTCTCCCCGCTCGCCCTTGCCTGTTGTCTTCCTTAGTATCTTATATTACAAATAGGGCGCGCCGCCGATGAACCCGTTGTTTTGCCTCTATTAACAGCTCCCTGCAAATAACGCCCGGCTCTTGAGTCCAATCGCATCGCTTCGGGTCTGTTGTTTTTCCCTTCTTCTGTCGTCTTTCCCCTTGTTGTTCGGCTGGTCCTCTGGTCCTCTGGTCCTCTGGCCCTCTGGCCCTCTGGCCCTGTCCTGGCAGCGCACCCTTGGCCCCGTCAGATCAACAAATAGAATTGCATGGCTGTTCCGAGCCCCCCCAACTGGCCCTTGTTACGCGCCGACGATCGCGTCGTGCACAGACTTAGTACATTCTATCCCATATCACCGCGTCTGTAATTCCGAAAAACAAGCAGCTTTGTGGTCTGAACGGGTGCAAGTCCCTGTACGTCGTACGCTTTGCGAATGAAGAGAAAGAGTGGCCGTAATGCACGCTCTCGGTCACTTGCATCGCGGGTTGCGACGCGAAAAGGCGGCTGTTTATTCCAGAAGCGCGTTTGCCTCGTCCTGGGAAGTGGCCGCAGACGGCCGCGTTCTTGTGGTTCTCGTTCTGCGTGTAAAGTGGCGTGTGAAGCACGCTACGTGGCAAAGATGACAAAGTGATTGGGTTGCTCAACACAGCAATCAACAAAGTCGTTGGGTGTACAAGTGACAGGCAATTGGATCAGAGGTCCGCAACATGTAGACGAATCCCTCATCTGCAGTACAGTGAAAGAGCCCGGGCTCTTTGATAATGCATTGCAGGTGCTCAAAACATCACGGTTCGAGAACTGAAGAATTGACACATCTTTCCTTTGCAAACGTTTGCCTTTGTCCACTTTCCACCGTGGGTGATTCATGAGGGAGACAAGTCGGGTTTCAAGGACGTAGGGCGCAGCAGTGTCGGGGCAGCACACGAAGACCATTAAACTTCCCGTGGTAAATTGATAAATGGTCTGTGACTTATGATTGTAGTGATAAGAAGGTACCTGTTCAAGGGTAAGGGTATCTTGTTTTCGAGGGGTGATTTTGTCACATTTGAAAATGAGCTTTGGGGGACTCAATTCCATGTTTTTAAGTACGAGCTTGAGATTTTTAATGATGTTGATAGGATTTGATAGAATTTTCTAAGAAATAAAGCTAAAATCAAATAAACAATATTAAATATATATATAACTTCAAATCCGGCATTTTATGCGAAATCTTCTCCTTCTCCGAATATCATCCACTCGAAACTTCGTCTACACAATATCCTCGAATCGTTGGCTTCGCCTCCAAGGGTGTCACAAGCTTGCCTGCTCGTCGCCTTTACAATTCGGTGATGTGTTGTTACCCCTGAATGGTCCACGGACGTTGGACGTTGGTTTTGAACTGGAACATGCCCTGGGACGAACAGACGGGGCTGAATTGGTGCCTACCAGCCTGCAAGTTCCTGTCGTGGGTTGCCGCTCTACAGCCTCGACAAAGTAGCTCTCACCGCAGAACTCGGTGTCAGAGGTACAAACACCCATTAAAAGACTGGGTCGGAAGTGGATTTTATCCGGGGCGACACGGCCCCACCCGACACACCTTCCCCTTTGGCCTTCCTTCTGCTTTCGGTGGTGCTACAGGTGCTGCTGGCTAAGCTCCCTGCGCCTTCCCTTTGTTCCAGGGGCCCTCCGTAAAAGGAAATGAGCACAGCAAAAATACTTTTGCTATCGTTTCCAACGTCGCATGTTTTCCCCTCAAACATCGAAGCTGCCAACAACCACACCCCCGACGACCATAGTGACAAGAACACACAAAGAGTCGCAAGTATTCGCTCAAGGCAGGCTGCTCTCGACGTCGCTGCCTTCCATGGTTGCCTCCGGCATGTTCTGAACCCGACCGGGCACGTCATTCATCCTTTATTTGTCTTTTTCTTTCCGCTCTCGGGCTTTTCTCCGGACATCCCCATCTCTTCACCACGCCCTTCACCCACGGCCAGCCGGGCCAGCCGGGCCAGCCGCCGCGCACGACGATCGACGAGCGACAGACGGCGATACAGTCGATACACAGAAGCGATGGGCAACTGCAGCTCGTGCCTCGGTGCACGGCGTAGGAGCGTCTACGAGGAGGTGAGCGGGCGACGATTTGCAAGTTTGTCAGAGTTGGACGGTGACTAACGAGTGGCTCCCACCCTCCAGGACGATGAATCGAGACTGTTGTTCGACGACGCCGACGGCGCACACTACGGCAGCTTCGGCGAGCCGGCGATGAACGAGCAGGACGATGCACAGGAGTCGCAACGCGAATTTGAGGCCCTTCAGAGCGTCGTGGCCCGCACGTCCGACAACATGGTCGACGTTTTTGAGATTGCACCACCGCGGCCGAACCCGAACGGTGTGCCAGCCCGGTATGCGATGGGCATCCCCGACAACCGCTTTGCGCAGTACCAGAACCTGCTCTCAAAGCTCTCCGTGACGGACGACGGAGACCCAGACGCCCGCATCGAGGAGCTCGACATCGAGACGACACAGGTGCCGCAGGTGTACGGCGAGTCCCTGCCGACAAAGGCAGATGTGGCCGGCCCCTTTGTGGGCAATTTCACCGACGCCGCCCGGGTCGGTCCATAAACGTGGGAGAGCATCTTCCCAGCATCTGAACCGGCCTTGAATTACTTCAAGGTGTTTGACCCGCCATCTGTTCCTCGACGACGTCGCTTTCCTACTTGGCTCGACTTGCTACGAAAGCGTTTCTCGCAAGTCTGCTTGTTTTTCTCCTCTTCGCACACGACTGCACCACGACACGCCAAAGGCATCCATACAACAGCATTTGATGTTATCCTTTTCCATCTCAGTTTTCAGCATACCTCAGCCTCAGACGACAGACGGACGATCTGGGGCCTTTCGCGCACTCTCCTCAACAACGGGAGCTTGTTTCTGTACTATTTCGACGCTGTTCGGCATTTTAGTTCTTTTATTCACTATTTCTTTTGTTCACTTGATACCCGTCTTAGTGTTATAATATACAATATTCAGCCGCAACCCGCAAGCCACAAACTGCAACCGCAACCGCAACCGCAACCAATTTTCCGGGACTGGGAGCAAGGCTGATCGACTGTCCATTGCGTCCTCCAACTCCCACCCCCTCCAGCCTTGATCGTGACTTCTCTATTGCTCTGATCGCCGCCGTTACGATGCAGCGAGTACTACACCTGGTTTTAGCTAACCCCGAACAGCCGTGAGCCGTCGCTTTCTCCCTTGGCGTCTCCAACTACTGGAGACCGTTTCACGCAGCCTGTCCACTGCAGGCCACTGCTCGACAGAAGTAGCTAACCCCGACCTACCAGTCACGGCTGTTGACTTGCCCCTCCATGGCCGTTGTTTTCTTTTTGCCCGTTTTGCCATGTCACCATGTACTTTTCTCGCCCCCCTTCTCGACTCTCTCCTTTCCTCCTTACATAATTTCTCCCCAACCCACCCTTAGCCACATCTCCCAGATGCCCCATTTCCAGGCCTCAGCACCCATTGAGCATCGGCCACGTGCGCATGCGTTGCGCATGTTGCCGGTGTTGCTTCTCAGTGGAGACCCTAGTTCGTGGCCTGCAGTTCTAGCCTCGTTTCTGTGCTGTAATTTTTCTTTTCTTCTCCTTCTGTATCCCTTCTGTTGTCTTTCGCCTGTCCTTCTGACTTTCTCGTTACTCGCCTTTCTCGCCTTACGACGCTCACAACGATGCGTGCACACTTTCTACACCCTCCCCACCCCCTGCCTGTTCGCCCTCGCTGTCCCTCATCGCCAGCGCGTTGGTCTGACTGCCTCCGGCTATCGGAAGGGGGGGGGGGGGGGGGTGAGACGGACTTGGCCAGGCCCAGGCCATTGGGTCGGCCTGTGAGCGGCCTGGAGGGGTAGTTTGCAGCACTGGTCAGCATTGGAACGTGTACGTGAGCGTCTGGTGCCAGTAACGTTTACAACGTGTGTTCCTGTGTACGTTTGGTAGCGATATAGCTGTCGTATTTCGACCGCAGCCCTCTGAACGTACAACACAAACTGTTACGAGCACTTCACTCACTGCCTTCCTGCCCACTGCAAGAACAATACACAAAACAATCGCCCCTTACACGGCGTTTGTTCTGACACCCCTACGCCCCCCCGGGCCCTTTTTTTTTCAAAAAAAAAATAGAGCTTCTTGCTCGGTGCATGCAGGATCTGCTTCATTTTCTCGGGGGCTTATTGGGATCACAGATTCGCAGAGATGCAGATGCTGCAGTCACCCTTCCCATCCTTTCCCTCTACAGGCCCTGGCTAGAGTTCGGCTTCGGGCCCTTGCTCCAGATCAAAGAAGGCCAACGTTGGATTCTCGACAATCACCTACGTCACTGTTCATCGATATTGTCTCGCCTGATCTCCGCTTGATGGCCCCCAATGAGTCCCGGACGACGGGTCGACAGGTCTCCCCCTTCCAGTGCCTGGTTCTCCCTGTTCCTCTTTCGTCTGTTTGGCCTGGCGCCCACCACTGGGCCCCATGCCGTGCTTCTACATACACATAAAACGCAATCACACAGGTACGCGGGCATACTGCAACTGGCAGGTGCCCAGCCTCGACTGTGTTGTCAGATGGGGCCGGCCGCCAAAAGGAGGAGAGGGGCATTCGCCGTCGCGTCACGCTTTCCCGTGATTATGCGGTCCTGTTTACAACAGCCCACCTCTGCCTTCCTCAGTTTTTTACTGGTGTATTTTCACATACCACTTATGCGTACACAGTACGGCTCTTAGCTGCTGACCATTGCGTCCTTTTGCTGCTACTAACCGCTATCGTGCTATCGATTGATCCGCATATTCAAAGCACTCGGCGCGGTCAATGTCAACAAGGCCTAGACTTTGTGGCAAATATTCTCCCATCCCTTTCTTACGCAGTCCTGGGCTGCCCGCGCCCTCGATAAGTTGTGTCTATCGCCAGCTACGGCGAGGAAGCACATGATACAGTACAATTACGACCACAGGCCACCATGACCACCGTGGCCACTGCACTGCACCACAGCGGCACACAATACGCGCCATAAACGTCAAACGACAGCCGCTTTCCCTCTCCGGCAGTTCCCAGAATGATCAACGGACGAGGAAACTACGCACGCAGGTGGAAAAGATGGGTAGAAAGTCATCAATTCTCAAAACGATCAAACTATTGGGAACGCCGAGTTTGCTTTTGCATTGGTCCATCAGACAGATTTGTCGCTAAAACCCTGCACACAAACTAGAAGCCTACAGATCTGCCGATGGACAAAAACAACCAAAATAGAGAACGATCAAATCCAAAAAGAGACACGCGAAGCCCACCAAAACACATCCGCCGTTAAATCAAACTGTCTCGCTTAGTGCCCTCCGACTCGACTAAAGCGAGGCCAACGATACAACGGTGCCATACGTGGTCCCCTTGCACGAAGAACGACAAGAACAGCAACCGAAGAAAATCAAACAACGACCGATGATTGTCAATAAACGACCGACGAATGGTGGAAAAAGGAGCGACAGGCACAAAAAATCCGAAGAAAACGGCAGTACCACCCTTGGATGACGAAAAAGAAAGGCAAAGAATGCAGCATGAACGCAAACAGAAACAACACGAACGTCTGGAAACTCCAAATCGGTGGCAGCCAGTGCCAAAGGGCCTCACCCAGGAGAAGAGGTATAGAGCACGAGTGCACAAGGCCCTACCGCCACCATGGCAGTAAGGATGGATGCTGCTGTAGCGTCTGCCGTCTGCTGGAACCACCGCCACCTTTGAAAGCTCCGAAACAGGGACACGAAACTGTCCGACATGCAACATGCACGGATACTGCATGCATCTCTTGTCGACGACACTGGCCGCCACCGTCTTGGCTAGCAGGGGGGCAAACTATGTGTTAGCAGGTTGCTCTCTCGCATGGAATATTCCCGCTGCTTCTGTGTTTTTTTTTCCTTTCTCTCTCTCTCTCTCTCTCTCTCTCTCTCTCTCTCTTTCCCGCGCTTGTGTCGGACCATTTCCGCCTGACAACACATACAACATACCGGCTTGTCCGAGATCCCCCTTTCCGCAAAAAGAAAGAAATAAAAGCAAAAGGGAAAAAAAAAGGCAAAGATATCGTTGTCGTCTCCGGCCGTCAGGCCACGCTGGCCTGCCGACCGACATGGTCTTGGTATAGCCGGTTCACCCGCTCCGCAATCTCGTTGATGTCATTCTGTGTCTTTTTCGATTGTGGCCGGCCGGTTGCCCTCGTGTTGCCACCGCTCCACGTCTCGTTGCAGCTTCTCAAGACGGCGGTTCTTCTTCTCAATCTGCTCACACAGCTTGCACGTCTCGTTGCGGTACACGGTGGCATACACAAGCTTGAGTCCGCACGTTTCGCCGGTGCGGTACTCCTTGGGGCACTGCTGGCGGAAGTTTCCCCACTTCCAGTAGCCGCAGGCCCAGCGTGTCTGCTCAAAGTAGCACATTTTCCTCTTGTTTCTTCTGGTTCTTCTGGTTCTTCTGCCGGGTGAACCACTAAGGGAGCAGCGAGGGGTGACAACGAAGGAGGAGAGGGGCGTGTATGTCGTCTTGGTGTGTGTCGTCGGAAACCAATTAGTCGGCTAAAGCAGGTCGTGGCGTGCCTGTGGTCCATTGTTAGCCCATGCTTCCCGTTCTGTCGATGCTCCTCCCAATGCTCTCCCATATTCCATATTCGCCTTTGCCCGTTCGATCAAGGTTGTCTTGCTGCATGCCGTAGCAGGGCTTCGCAACAAGGGCCATCCTTGCTCTCGCATCCAAGCGAGAACGTCTGGGGACACCCTCATCTTGTCTTTTTGAGTTTCTCGGGTCGTTTTTGTTTTCGTCTTTCTCGTTCACTCTTTATATAAAGAGGCTTTTTCCACTGTCTCGGTTCAAACAGTCTAGCCTCTTGAGCGTTTGTGTCCTCCACTAATTCTTTTCTTTTCTTTTCTTTTCCATTTTCATGTGTATGTGTATGTGTATGTGTGCGTGTGCGTGTGCGTGTGTTTCTTTTTTTCCTCTTTCGGCGCGGTGGTCTGACTTACAGAAACGAGGCCGCTCGAGCGTTTGAACAAAAGATGCCTAAGCGGCAACAAGGGGACAAGCAAAGGTATGAGCAGCGAAGGGCTGCTGGTGTCGTGAAAGAAACGTATGCCTCTTTTGTGGGCTGTGTGTATGAGTGTGTGACTGACGCAATAAACGAGAGCAGGAGTTGGTGGAGGACAAGGTCGAAGAGAGAACTGATGAGAGATCGAGACCATCCGGACCTTTCTGACTTTCATGCGGCACGACGGCGCAGGGTACTTATATTCATTTTTGCAGAGAGGGTATGAATCTCTTTAAGAAATAGACAGGAAATAGACAGCCAGAAAGCTAGAAAGCAGGAAGCAGAAAACAGAAAACAGAAAAAAATGGCGAGGGTGGATACGCTTTGCTGTGTCGAACAACACATCGGGCAAAAAAAATAAAAATAAGTCCAGCCCGAGCCAAACTGCAACGCCATCGAAGAGAACGAAACAAAAACACGAAAGTAAAATGGGTGGAGGGAGGGGGGACGTTTCGTTGTGAGTATCTCCCCCAAATGGCAAAAGGGGGGTGTGGAACAAAAAAAAAGGCACGGCGTGCAGAAACGAAACGGTAAATAAAAAAAAGGGCAACAGCTATAATAGCAACTGCCTGCAGAAAAGGCGAAACTGGGGCGTGTTAGTTGGTCAGTTGAAGTAGCATTTGAATGAAGCAGAAGGCAGAAAACAGAACACAGTAAACAGAATACAGAAAACGAAGAACAGCATACAGGAACCAGAGGCAGGAAACAGTTTGTAGGAACTCAACTTCCAAACACAAACAGCACCTTGTGAATTGTATCCTGTATTTTTCTCTGCTTGTAATGTATGTTCGCCCTCTATTTTGCCCCCCCTATGTGTGCTTTTCCTTGTTGCAACACGCATTTCGATGGAGCCACCTTGATCGAGGCAAACAAGAACCAGCCCGTCTTGAGTCTCCCCACTATTACGCAGAACCAATACAGTTACGATTGTGCCTCTTGTTTTGTTGCTTCAATCGTATCGAATAGAACCAACTGCTTTGCTGGGTGGCTATTTGTCAAGTTGTCTCTGTCTCTTCTGAAATTAACTCTGTGGAAAAGACATACGTTTGTCAAGAAAATGAGGGAAAAGCAATTACAAACTCATCAAATTTGGCACTACCACTTCCTTTCGGCACAGCCTACGTGTTATGGGCGGCCTGAGCAGTAAAACATGCAGTCTCATCCATCATCCTTTGCACTCCTCCTCCTTGCAAGCGGGATGTAACAGCACACGCAACGGGCAGAGCCTTCTGTCAAGATTCTGAGGCTGCTGGGGACAATTGTGGGTTAAGGTTCGGGGGCGGCCCATGCAGTCGGTCGCAACCCCCCGTCAGACCTGTTTGCAGTACTAGTGTTGGCCGTGGCATGGCAGACCAGGCTATATGGGGCCTTGGGATTGTCAAATGAATTAGATAAAAAGAATTCGAGACAACAAAAAGTAATGGAACTAAAGCGGCAGACAACCAGCCTCATTTAAGCCTGACGTATTCGGGAAGCCTTTCAACCACGCCTTTATTTTGATAACACGGCTCCGGTATTCCCTTTCCTTTTTGTCAGATTGTCCGGGTTCTAAAAACGTTCTTTTGAACCTTACCAGCCTGGCACTTCGACTACGACGGAGCCGAACAACAAAGCCGCGTAGTCCGGTGAGCATTTGTCAAGTACTTATATTTTCTTTGTGTCAGTTGCCTATCTACTTTTTCCAGTCTGTCGAGGTCAAGGTCTGGCCACAACATTTAGCCCACCCCGTTCCATCCGCGCAAGAGCGTGTGTTATGCATTATGTAGTGCATGTAGCTTGACTTTTTCTTTGTCTGTTATCAGGAGCCAATTCGCATGAGGTATGTGCTGGCGCGCAATGGATACAGAGAGCGGAAGAGCGCATCGGCAGGGAAGCAATGTGGCCGCACATCACCAGCAACGTGCATAAATACTGCGCATGAAGCGGTGCAAGCCTTCATGTCCGGCCCCAAAGTTCAGAAGGCTGGCGTTGACTGTTCGTACGGGATACGAAGTGCATAACCGGATACTTTTGTGACGTTTTGGCGACCGAGAAAGCACATGACTTTGAAGCTGCTCCACTGTGCTATGGGGTGCATGCTTTTTGAAGTGTCTGTTTACATCATCAGCTTGCGTTACTGCTCACGTGGAGATAGAAGCCAATTTGTTTGAATATCACAAACGCAAGATCGTACTGTACGAGAATTTGTGCTGTAAAAGCAGGATAGTGTATCTTGACAAGCTTTGAATAATCGGAGTATTCTCACATCAAATGAACAATCCAAATGATGGAGTCGAACATGCCACGGAGCTTTGAAAAATACTCCGAGTAGAGAATAATGTGAAAGTAAGAAAGTTAAAAAAATACCATAAAAGGGACCACATCCGAAGGCAGCACACCGAGTGAGCTGGGACATAGCTTGGCCGCTTAGGGACGCTCTCTTGCCGGGGGATGTCCATGGGTCTGTCAACAAGACATACTCTCTTTGGCTTCTTTTGGCCAGCACATCTCACCACGCTCAACCTGCAGCCTGCAGTGTCCGCCAGACCAGATTGCTTCGTGTGAATAAAAATGCATGCATGTGTGGCGAGATGAATCCAAGAAGCCATTTTCAAAGTGTGTTTTATGCCCCCTTCATGACTTCGTTCTTCCTTTTTTCCACACCGTCTGCATCATGGAGAAGCGTTCCAGTAGCCGCGGCTCTTGATCCGGTTCGTGAAGCCCAAGGAAGCTCTGACCGACCTGAGTCTCAATGGCCGCTTTTGCCTTAGTTTGGCCCTCCATCATGATGAAGGGTGTGGTATGTTAGAAAGGACAAGCGGCGTGTGCATGTTGAAAATCACCCATTTGGTCCATGTACAGGAAAGGAGACGTAAATTATGACATCCAAGCATCCGAGTAACGTACGGCAACATGCATAAAAGTGAATCGTGATGTGAATGTTGTAGAACGTCGGGCTACCCAGAGTCAGAGCGGATGCCTGCTGATGTCCGCCTAGTCAAGCTAGGTTGCCCTCGCTTCAACATCTATCTACATACACTTCATGCCACGATGTGAGGTAGCAGAGAGGGCAACAATACATCAAAGCTATGCACATTGTCGTATACAGACTCTAAAATCAAGGGCATTCCTACAGCACACTGAAACTAGCCAAGATTTTGAGAACAGTTATTGAATATCGCGCAATTCCAATGTTAAGCTACGTCCCGTAGACCTCGCTGGTCATTCCTGAACTCCGTCTCCGCCTTCCTCTACCGGCCATCTGCCCCCCCCTCTGCAATCCTGCATTTGCGGGTTGGCGGCTCGCCCCCGTTCTGATTTTGCCACTATATGCGCCTGTTCATGGACCCCAACCTCTCTCGGAGCAACAATAACAACGCCAGAAGCACAGAAAGAAGAAGGAGACAATACCACAGAACGCGGCTGGCGCACACTTCTTGGCAATTTCTGCTTTGGACACCTCCAGGTCCTGGCATGCTCCTAGAGACCGGAGCTAGGTCCTCCATGTCCAGTCCAACTCATCCAACCTTCAACCCCCATGGCACCCACATATGCAACAAAAGCTGCTTTTGATATGCGGGCTAGGACAACGTGGCAGTGTCTAAGTTGTTACTGAGTTCCTCCTGTTTTGCTGAACCTTTTGGCGGACTTCTTGGACTGGCATCATGCAACGTAGGTCTGCAACTGTTGCAGCTCCGCTGCTCGCCTATGCCTTGACACGACTACGTGCAGAGAATACAGAGCAGGCAGTGCATGCAGTAGGGAAGGGTTCTTGTTCGTTTGTGCGGCGGCCATGGCGGATTATCAAAATGTGCAAGACGCAATGCGAAACATCTGCATCTGTGATACGTTGTTTGAATTCGCGAATCCCGCAGTTTTCGTGCCATTGTCTGTGCTTGTTGCTGGATGGCACCTGGCTTCTCGTTTTATGAGTGGGCATGGCTTTCGTTTCCCTATTCGGCACGCCTCATCGGTCCATAAGGTGTGCCACGGCATGCAACATTCAAATATAGGGGTGCCCCGAGAGCGACACACACGTATGGGAGATAGAGCCCGACAGCCACAGTCCAGACGTGCCAGCACATAGTCAGACCAGGGGGCAGCCGGAACAACAGGGACCAACCGCGGGAAATGCCCGCTAGCTTGGAAAAGATGTGCAGCGAGGAAGTGGCGGGCCGGGGGCGTGAGAGAACCGGAGAGATAATGGAGGGGAAGGAAGGGAGGCAACAAGGAGACAAGGGGATGGGAAGGGGGATGGGGGTAATAGGCTGTCGGTATGCCGTGAAAGCCTACGTCTCACTGGCCCTCAGCTCTGAACGGCTTGAAATGATGTGTTGGCTGCGCTTCCAATGGTCTCTGTATCCATTTCTTGTTCTGTATGGGCGCCTTACATTTCTCAAGTGTGTGTGGGGATGATCGAGAAACAAGAGTTGAGGGTCAACGAACAATGACTAGAGGCTCTGGAGATTCAAGAGAGTTTAGACATTGGTCATAGCTTGCTCCTTTTCTGTTAGATCGGATCAGAGGGCTATATTTTTAATAATTTTCTTCTTCGTTTTCGTTTCATTATATTTCTTCTTTATACGTTCTTAGCCCCTATAGTTGGCATGCGAGGCCTGTTGCCAACAGTTTTAAGACCATGCGAGATCATGAAGATTTTCATTTTGGATGTAGGCAGTAGCCACAATATTTTTCTCAATTCCCCCCCCCCCCCCAACAAAAGGAAACATTGCGTTAACTCCTGGAGAAGACCAGTTCTCAATGGGAAAGAGAGGGACCATTTCTTTATTGTGAGTGGAAGTCATGTAACCGTCGGCGATACGAATACTTTGCACCCAGTGGCCCAGGTACCATTTCCTTCATGTGATCAAAGGGAACCAGAGTTTTCTGACGGCTCATACTCTTGCGAGTCCACTCCAAACTTCACTGCATTGCCTGTCTTTCATATGATCTCCATCCATTGCAGACGACATTGTAATTACCGATTGGAGGCGATCAGGGGGGGGGACGGTCTACTCAGACAATATGTACTGCCAACGAAGCACTTACCGATGGGGCCAAATGCTTGGGTAGCCATTGCACCAACACGATACCTACATTGAGGTTTGGGCAACAATAAAAAAGTAAGTTCATATGTTGGGTGGGTAGGCTTTAGTACGGTAGGGTGAACTGGCACAGCCTTTTCCCTCTCATTGTTTTCTTCCATTCGGCAAACATTCTGACCCAATGGACAGAAGCTTACTGGAGGCATAGTCCGGAGAGAATGGCGTGTGGCATTCCATCCTTGGGATGATCGTTCTAGAAACAAAACGGCCGTTGAGTTAACGGCCCATACAATCGTAAATTTGTGTAATGTTTGATTGTGCCCTTCCATTCCAGGTGTTTTTCACTTTGTTTCTCATCTGTCGTCTCCCTTCTTCCATCAGGAGACAGGAGGCGGGAAAAGTGCGTGTTGTGAAAGAAGAAGGCGGAGTCAGAAGAGACGGGTGGGAAACATTGGCCGCTTTTTGGACGGCCACCTATGTGTTTTGACCCTGTTTCTGGTTCATAGCTTTTTCCACTCTCTCTCGGTGCCCGCAGTCATGCTGGCAGTGGTTTTTTTTTGCAGTTCGAATCGTTTGCTTGATTTCATATGAGCTCTTAAGCTATTATGGGAATAATGAAGTGTCAGATATGGCCATGGAAGAACACATAATTTGCCAGCCATACTCTCTCCCGTCGTTTGAGTACTTGCGCGAAGTTTCTGCAAAAGCAAAATAGATTCAAATAGCTGACATGCAAACACCGTGGATAAATTTTTTCGAGATTCAAAGCAGGGGAAACCTTGCTAAATCGACTGTAGCGGACAATCAGGCATCTTCTAGCAGGGGAAACCGAGGTAGCAAGGGAAAGAGCGACGGGGGTGGTTGCCAGTTCGTGAAGTTTTGCTAGCAACATTTCCTGTCCGGGCCTCCAAAACGGGCCGTGCCGGCTCCCGGATAGTTCATAGCACGCAACCCACTTTTTTCAACCTCATTCAAGTTTTAATTGCCTGCGATATAGTAAAACATTACAAGCGTGTTCTGAAATATGAGGGCTTGATTCACGCAATATTCGAGTTCAAGTCCGAAGATGTCCGATAATTCAGACAAACACGTTAAAAATTAGTTGAAAAACTTTAGTGGATTGCGCTCAATGTTGCCGAAAAAAGTGAAAGTTCCCCCAGTATTCCGAATAGGCCAGGCCCCTGGGCCAACAGGAGGTAGTTTTAGCGGGAAGGCTGGCGCAACGAGGCCGATTCGCGAGGCCGGCAGGCGGTTAGGCACAAATTGACCAATTGAGCTGACAATCGAAAATAACAAAATGAGGAATTCAAGAAGATTTACCCTTTTTTCGTCGAAAAGATCTCGTGGTACAGAAATGAAAGGCGAGAGAGAAAAGGCTTGGGCATCGGTCTGTTCATGACTTTGCACATACCATCCGTCGCGTGTAAGGTGAGAAGTAGCCCCTGAAAAGCAACAACAGAGCTGATACAATCGGACAAAAACAATGCAAACTGTTCGATCCGCACTTTCCTAGCTATGTTTCCTTTGAACGAGTCGAACGTATTAAAAATAGAATAATTGATACCCAACGAGCATGTTCTTTTTGCCATTACGATGTACTTTTACCTCTTCGTGTTGTTATCTGCTTGTTTACAAGGCAGGCTGGAAGAGGCTCAAAACCCACCCAGCCAGTAGAAACAAGGCATTCTCTAGGAGTTGCCGTGATTGGGCAGGTGGAAAGCTGTCGAGTAGCAGAACTGCTGACAACCTGGAAAGGCTCTTTATCCAACTCATTGGATCATTGGCAAATAAAATTACGGTTAGGCAAAACCAACGACAGATGTCGTTGATAATGTCTAATCTTTTTTTATCGAGTAGATATAAATGGAAAAGAAAAGAAAATAACGCACTGATTTCCCTGTCGTCTGCGCTAATGTTCTTCTCCTGCCAGCCTTTTCTTTATTTTCTAGACATTCCCTCCGTCCCTGTCGAGTTTTTTTCTACAATACTCAAAACGAGGCGTCCTTGCAGACTATGACATGGCAAATTTCTGGCCCCCAAAGTCCAGCGACATGACGATTTAGGCAACTCTATGCTAGGGGTAGCCTGGTCGAAGCCGACGCGACCGAGCCGAGTCGATGGTAAGATACACCGCAGTGCACATACAAATACTAGTTCAGCAAGGCCGCCCCCAACCATTTCATTCCCATCGCGCCCTGCCCTACTGCTGTCTGTAGGTCTGTAGTGGATGGTTGCATTTTTGACAGCAGGACCTGTTCTCTCGGTGTTAGTTGCTGCCTGATCAAGTCAGCGATATCCGGCCGTCTGTTAAGGACCAGGGTTGTTGTTGGAGTGGCCTATCCCGATTCGGACATGCCAACGAAGAGGAGACGGCATGTGAGAGGATCTACGACGTTTCTGTTGGAATTTGGTGCTGGAAGGCTGCGTATTGAAGGGAGAAAATACACATAAGAACAAAACGAGCTACATAATAAATTGAAATCTGACAAGACATTGAAACTGCGAAACGAGGCGGACAGCGCCTGACGTCTTTTTTTCTTGGATAATATAATCTTTTGCAATCCCATTGAGTTTTTACCTAGGTGAGCCCGATGGCATGGCTGTTGATCTTGGCTAATGGAGGAGGACAATGCATGCGTTGTTCGCACGGGTCTCTACGAGTACGCGCATACGGCGGGACGAGGCAGCCCCGGAAAGCCAGAAAGCCAGAAAGCCAGAAAATCAGAAAATCAGAAAATCAGAAAATCAGAAAATCAGAAAATCAGAAAATCAGAAAATCAGAAAATCAGAAAATCAGAAAATCAGAAAATCAGAAAATCAGAAAATCAGAAAATCAGAAAATCAGAAAACCAGATTTGTTGCGACTGAGCAGAGCCTGAACCACACAGCAGATCAAGGTCAGGCGAGGCCAGGCCAACACAACGCGTGCAGATATGCAGGCGGCCGCATCAGACGCGACCGCCCGCCGATGTGATTGTAAATGATGTGGGAAGGCCTTGCCTTATATTTTATTTTTTCAATTATTTTGCCGTTTCGTTTCTTTTCTTTTTCGCCAACACGTCTGTTCGCGTAGAGAAAAGGCCCACAGTGCCCGAGCAAGAGCCGCTTGTTTCCGTTTTCTTCGTGTTCCACGCACTTCGTTTTGTCACCCGATGGCAGGTTGGAAATAAAAATAGCCATGAAAACATAGAAGGAAAAGGGAAGGATACTGTACAGCCGCTATCTTTTGCAATTCTGCCCAACTGGTGGTGCCGCAGCCTGAGAAATGAGGGACGGCAAAAACAAAACTACTCAAAAGGAAGCAAAGCAAGGAGACCATTACTTCCGATAGCACATATTTGTTATACACGTCAAGAGAAGAAGGCTGCGATGTTCATAATTTGATGGTTTTCCTAATGTCTGATTGGCATAGACACTGCAAGGCTTTGGCGAAGGAAAATGCGATTCTCAACAGGCATTGGCTGCTGTTGTAATTAACCTGCAAGGCCCAAACTGCAAGGCATCTGCAGATTCCTCCAATGACAAGAAACCTGGCCGTCTTCTGGCAGTACAAGTTCCTTCACAGACCATGGCTGCCCAATGACTACCTTGAAATGGGATGGAGCCTTCGCAGTCAGGCATCCAATGCACGCTGTTCTTGAGCGATATGCCGTGCAAGAAGACGATGACGATGCAGGACAGATCGTAAGATACAACGGCCGTTCAGGCCTCGGCTGTAGCGGCCGTTGGGCTGAAGAACGTACTCCGTACAGCGTAGCTGAACGTCGCAAGGTCACCTGAGTTTACGCATGACTAATCATGGAACGACTCCAACAAGCGGCGCACCTGAGCTTCCCATCCAAAACGCGCTCGTCCCACTTTTCTTATCACGTCGCATCATCCACAGAACGCATTGCGCCCCGAACGCATTTCCCCAAACTCGCCCCAGGAAGCCGAACGGAACGATCGCCGAGTGTTGCAAACACACACCACTGCCACACCTGCCACCTGAACCAGGCTGCCGTTTGAGAAGAAGAGGTGCTTCGAGCCGTCAGCCATCCTCATTCCACCATTTCACGCTCTCCCTCGCGCGTCAATCTGCCATATTTCGTCGTCTTCTTCGAGCTTTGCCTTCCATGATTTTGTGATCTCGTCTGGCCATGGGCCTCGTTCGTTCCTGTGCTTTCTTGTCTTTTCATCGTGTCACCTTTTCGTCTTCTCGTCTTCTTTCTGGCATCCCGCACACGCCTTGCAACTGTATCAAAGTGCTCGTGCTTGCTCTCTTGCGGCAACTTTGTGCCCCTTCTCCGCGCCTATAGCCATAGCCCCCTGATCCCCTGTCTCTTGTATTCTCTTCTTTCCTCTGGTCTCTTGTCTCGGGCCCCTCAGCATACACGTCATTCGTCACTTTCACCCGTCTCTGCATTGTCTCTTGCATCGTTTCTTGCATCGTGCACCGCCCTCGATTGCGTGGAACCTTCCTCCTGCATGCGGGCCTGCTTGTTTGTGTCTTATTGTTTGATTTATGGACTCCAGTTTGATCTAATTTCCAGCGTAACTCAAGTACATTGACTTCTTAGCCTGCTCTTTCATCCTTCATCTCTTCACCTGCAGTCCCACTCTCAAGTCATGGAAGACATGGATCCAGAGCTGCACACCCCCAATCGTGCCCACGCCCCCGTTGCGCCGGACGGCCTTGCTGGCAATGATGCAAGTGCATCTCCTGCAGGAGAGACAGACAATGCAGGAGATCCACCGGCAAGCGAGGCTCTGCAGCCGCCGCACGAGCTAGACGACGTGCAGCCAGCAGCATCTACGTCAACGACAACGACAACGTCAACGATGAAGGACTCTACGGCCACCATGCGGACGGCCGAAGCCATGACTGAACGAGAGCAGCACAAGGTCGTGGCGGACGCATCTGCGTCGACAGGCGACGGTGGCAACGGTGGCAACGTTGGCAACACGCCAGACGACATTGATGATGCCCAACGCCAGAACCAACAGGGCTACGACCAGGACCGCGACCAGGACCGCGGCCAGGACCAGCCTCGCACGGGATCGCCATCCCCCCTTGCCTGTGCGCCGCCACCTCTGTCCAGCGCCGCATCGTCGCAGTCGCTTGTGCTTCTCGCCGCGGCTGCTGCAACAGCAACAGCAACGGGCAGTGGTCAGGAGGAGGGGGGAAAGAAGGCGAGCACGCCGTGTGTTGGCAGCCCACTCAGCTCGCCATCGTTGTCACCAGCGTCGACGCGATCGCCTTCACCGTTGCCTTTCTCTCGAACAACACATTCACGGCGGCCGTCACCAGCTCGCGAAGGCACACGTGTTGTCCGAGCTTCGTCCCATTCCTCTTCAGCGTCGGGAAGAGCGCATCACGTCCAGGTGCAGCGTCGAGACAGCCAGGGCGTGGCGGTTCCTTGGTCGCTGGACGACCTGCCCAACGAGGTGCTGCTGCACATCCTCGGCTTTCTCGACGTCAACGACCTGCTCGCCACGTCCAGGGTAGGCAACACCTACGCGTGTAGACATTTGTCATTGTGACTACGTTTCCGACGTTTCCGATTTTTCGGACCGTTCGGACTTACTGGCTTACTGGCTTACTGGCTTTCTGTCTTTCTGGCTTTCTGACTTTCTGGCTTTCTGACTTTCTGGCTTTCTGACTTTCTGGCTTTCTGTCTTTCTGGCTTTCTGACGTTCTGACGTTTCTGACTGACCGACAGACCTCCCATCACTTCCGCTGCCTCTGTGTGGCGCCCATCTTGCACACGTTGCGCCGTCGCCAGATCCGGGCCGCGCTGCCGCCGCTGCTCGCCTCGCCGATGCGGCCCTCGCTGGCCGATCTGATTGCGCGCCATATCTTCATGACCAACACCACCATCGTCTCGCGCAAACTCGCCCGCTCGCTCGTGTCCATCCGCTTGTCGCGTCGTCTGGCGCAGCGTCCGCCGGCCCAGCTGCTCGTGGAACGTTGTGTGCTGCCGCCCGAGTGTGCACCCGGCATTGGCCACGTCGCGCCCGCACTGGCGGCACGGACGCGGGCCGTGGAGCGGGAGAAGCTCAAAGACGGCCTGCGGCATTGGATTGGCGCTGTGTGGAAGCGCGAGGTGGGCCGCCGAAGCGAACGGATCCGACGGTTTGACGAGAGCGTGGGCGTGGGCAAAGTCTGGCGGCTGCGTAAGTTCTGGGAACGCGTGAGCCACGGCAACGAAGGTGTGGCCCAAGCTGCTCAGCCGTGAGCGTTAAGCGTGACGGATGCTGTGCATTTGTATGACGGTGAAACGATGATGGCGCTTGGGGTGCAGGTTTGTTCTGTTTTATTATGTTTTGTTTGTTCTGATTGTTTCGTGTTATGTTTGCTTTTGGTCTTGATTTGGCTGTCCATTCGCCGTTGTGCATGCCATTTGCTCTCCGTAGAATTGCATCGTACACGATTCGCATAAAGAAAGCTCTGCGCGAGACTCATATTGTCTCTGCTGTCCGTAACTCCGGTTTGCCCGTATCCATGCGTATCAAAACATCTCAAAAAATCAAATTGCAACACAATTCCTCCGTACGCCATCGCCTGTTTACCGGAACCGAAAGGCGTCCCAGTCTCCCTCGTCTTCGTCTTCTTCGTCGTCTTCATCCTCGTCGCTCGACTCTTCTGCTGCCTGGCCTTTCCCTGCTGCCGCTGTGGCTGCCAGCTGCTGGCGGATGTTCTCCTTGTCAATCATGGTTGGAGTGGTTGACGGCCGGCGCACCGCCGCTGTGTCGCTGCCCAGAACGGCGGGCGGTGCCAGTGTCGTTGCTGACGCTGTTGACGCCGCCGATACCTGTCGTGGCCGCAGCTCTTGCGGCTCTTGCGGCTTTTGCGGCTCTTGCGGCTCTTGCGGCTCTTGCGGCTTTTGCGGCTCTTGCAGCTCTTGTCGTGACGCCTGGCTGCGCAGCCGTTCGCGCCTCTCCTTGAGCTTCTGCACGCGCGACTCAAGCTCCTGCATGTCCTCGAGCTCGTCCTCCAGTGCCCGTGTCGCCTCTTCCTTTTCGTCTTGGAGGTGGGCCTCCTCGGCCTCGCGCCGCTTCGACCGCTCCTCGTCGTCGCCCTCGACGACGGCGAGCTCCTCTGTGGAGACGGCGGGCGCGGAGGCCACAAGGCCGCCGTTCATGTCGGGGCGCGATCCTCCTACGGTGGGCGGCGCGGGCGCATTGACGACCTCGGCCTCGAACGCAGCCCACTCGTCCTCGTCAATGTCGGCCTGGGCTACCCCTGGTGCGGCCTCTTCCTCGATTATGGTTGTGGTTGTCGTCGTTCGTGTCGTCGTCGTCGTTCGCGTCGTTGTCGGTTTCGCGCCGTTGACCGCTTCGTTGAGCGGCCCAGAAGCAGACAATGCAGAAGCAGACAATGCAGCCGCTGCGCCTGGCGGGACCGTGGCTTGTGCCTCTTGCGGGATCAGCGGGGACCGGCCCAGAGGGGCCGTCTTGGGCGTCGAGGCGGCCGAGGGCAGGCCACCACTGTTGCTCCCACTGCCACTTCCACTGCCACCGCCACCGCCACCACCAAGGAAGCTATCCTTCAGGGCAATGGGCGTTGCCGGCCGCGAGGGGATGCGCATCTCCACCCCGTGGGCAGGCGTTCCCGAGCTGCGGCGGCCCAGCGGTGGTGTCAGCTGTGGTGTGGTCGACAAAGACAGCTTCCGCGGTTCGTGGCCCTTCCAACAGCGGCGGCGACGGCTCTGGCTCTGGCTCTGGCTCTTCAATGGGGCTCTTGATCTCAATCATTGGCTTCTCGACCGTCGGTTTCACGCCCGCTGGCAGCTCGGCCGGCTCGGCCAGTTCAGATCGGTGCTGCTTCTTGCGCGAAGGCTCCTTCTCCTCGTCGTCGCCGTCACCACCGCCGCCACCGTCACTGCCCATCTCGACATCGCCGTCGTCTTCTGTCTCGCTGTGCCTCCGCTTCTGTGCGTGTATTGCCGTGTCGTGGCCATTCGTCGGCCGGGCTGCCGCTTCTGTCGCTTCTGCATCCTTGACTGTATGTGACTGCAGTGCCTGCACCGCCCGCACCCTTTGCCGGTGCTGTGCACCCCTCAAGTGGTCGTCCCAGGCCGACTCGGGCCGAACTTGTTCGCGACAAACGGCGCACGACAGCTTTCCTGAGTCGGAGTAGATGGCGTGTGGATGGTCGATTCGCCGTGCCGTCCGCTGCTGCCGGAGGAGGGCCCGCACGTCGGCCATTGTGTCGCAGGTCTGGAGAAGGAGGTTTTCGTCGGCAAGAGGTGGGTAGGAGATGTCGACAGTTGACAAGAAAGGAAGAGATCGAGAAAGAGTCGCGAGTCGAAAACAGTTGACGGTGAGCTTTATTGCATGGTTTCGAGTACAGCTGTGCCTCAATTGAGCTTGTATGGCATGCCGTATCAGTCGGCAGGGTGCTGTGCGGCGCTGGAGAATAGAACGACCAAATGGTTGACAGGAAGACGGTGTGAGACGGAGCACAGGAAACGAGAAACTGTCTCTTTTTTGGTTGCTCCTCGTTCCTTTTGATGCACCGCTGACGATCGTCACTAACGGCCGCTATTGGCGCCGCCTGACAGTGAGCCAGTGAGCTTGCCAGGTCCGCTTCCAGCGGTTGAGTCCCACTATTCCAGGGCATTCCACGGCCTCTGATTGGCTGGCTTCAGAGTGAGACAGCCACATGCCCGGCAGATAGCTCCAGCCACACCTGAAAAGGCACTGGCCTTCAGCGCTCTTTCACATTCCAATGCTGTCGTGACGTGAAGCTCTTTCAACGTTTCACTCTACGATGAAAGATCACCGCTCGCCATAACAGCCTCACTTCTTGGCCATACGTTGCCAATTGTCGACCACATACTCTCGCGACTCGCATACACACGATACAACAGACCGGGAGACGAGCCTCGGCCCGTCAACTGCGACAATGGCCAGCCAAGAGGATCCCAGCGGTGCTCTGGCGCCCTATCCTCAACCACCATCGTATCTCTGGAGCCAGTTCACAGAAGAGAACGAGGCCGCGATACAAGAGCTGCGCGACAAGCACGCAGCAGAGACCGGCCGAGAGACGACTGCCGCCACCATTGTGCCCAATGTGCCCGACGCGCTGGCCGCCCTGCAGCCCCCAGAACCACCACCAAACGGCCGATGGCGCGTCTTTGGTCAGATGTATACGGTGCGTTGGACGACACTCTTTCTATGATGACAGGCATACCCCGTCCTTTCGCTAACTTTTTTCCCAGCTCAGCAACCAACTGCCGACCCTGGAGGAGCAGGGCGTCGAGCGCCTGGGTGCTCCGATCCCCCCCGCGTCGGCCGAAAAGGACGCCCACGCCAGCAAGGTCTTTGAGCTCAAGAAACTCTCGAAATCGCTGCTCCTCAACTTCTTGGAGCTCGCCGGCATCCTGGCCATCAACCCGGGCGACGCCGCCGACAAGCTCGCCGACCTGCAGACCATCTTCTTCAACATGCACCAGCACATCAACGAGTGGCGGCCGCACCAGACGCGCGAGGCGCTCATCTCGATGCTGCAGGCGCAGCTGGAGCGGACGCGGAACGAGACCCGCGCACTGCACGAGGTGACAGACAGTGTGCGCAAAACGCTGGTCGGGCTGGCCGATGTGGAGGATCCGTTGAGCGCGAAGAATGTAGCAGGAACACAGTCGCAGTCGCACACGCGGTCACAGCCACAGTCACAAACAGCATCACAAACCAGCTCTACGCCACAATCCACGGCCGAGGCCGAGCGTAAACGGCAAGGCGAAGTCTGGGCAGTCCTGGATGAGACGTTTGGTTGAGCGTGAAGAGAGAAAGGAGCAAAGACGACCGAAAAGAAACGCACAATCGAAGATACCAGTCCACGTGTCGCATGACACGAACGAACACGACATACGATAAAACGACAGAACGATGAAGATGAGCCTTTTGAGGTTGATTGTTCTATACATCATTATTCATATTCTCGAGACCGCGGCTAGTGATATTCGTGTCGTCCAGCCCGCCTGCCACTCTGCTACACCTTCGTGTACGGAACCGACATGCAGCAGCCGTCGCAGCCGTCGCATTGGACGCACGGCGTCTTCTCGCCGACGTTGCCATCGGGCTTCACGATGGTCTGGACTGCGGCCGCAATAGCACTGCCGGGCACGTGGCGGTTGGCGGCCGTGGCCTTGTCGGGCCCGGTGTATGGAAGGGTAGACTGGTGGTATAGAGGGATGGGGCTCGCCATGGCTGTGCCGTACAATTGTCACCCGGTGGAAGTATCACTTTAATATACCAAAGAGATAAGATGTGAACTATTTTACACCACGGATCAATTTCCATCTAAGGAAGCGATTTATATTTTATATCAAAAGCAATTCAAGGAAAGAAAACAAGAAATCGAGAAGTACAAAACATAAAAACAGTAACCTCGGCGATTGAAAGACAGTAGATTGAAGGACAGTAATCATTTTTCCATCTTTAGAAGACGAAAATGCAACAATTTGACAATCGAGATCCTAAAAAACAGAGAAGGAGAAAACTAATGCAACGGACGAGAGGTTGTTGTTGTCGTGGAGGACACTACCGGACCTTTTTCTTTTTGTGGTTTGTGAGGGATCCGCTACGTTTTCGAAGAAAAAGACGTTCCGAAGAAAAAGACGATCATACATGAAGAAAGAATTAAAAAGAGATACAGAAATGCACTGAACAGGCTCGAACCATCCGTACGCCTTCCATTTTGGCCGACTTATATAAAAAAATAGCAAATCAAATCTTCCTTCTTCATTTTCCATGATCCGTTTTCAAAACGTCCCCCATTCAGTATGCACGAATGCAAGCCACCACATTGAAGTCGAGCGCTTGTAAAAAGGACACAAGACGAACGTGGTGGCCATAGTATACAGCCAATAAAGCATACGAGACTGCTTGCTGCTGACCATGTATGGCCCTCTCTTACGACGGGGCATTGCCAGGCTGAGGAGCCGGTGCTGCAGCGGGAGGTGCAGGACGTGAAGCTGGCACCGCCGCGGCGGCAGGTGTGTGCGGCACCCGGGGGATGGGGACGGGCGTCTGTGAGTGCTGTTTTGCGGCAGCGGTAGCGGCAGCGTGCTGTTGCTGCTGATGCTGATGCTGTTGCTGCTGCTGCTGCTGCTGCTGCTGCTGCTGCTGTTTCTGCTGCTGCTGATGAGCGGCATTGGGAGTCGCGGCACCATTGCCGTTGCTGGCATTGTTGTTATGGTGGTGGTGGTTGCGGTCGTTGTAGCGCTCCAGCTCGTGCTTCAGGAGTTGCAAGTCGTCCTGCGTCTGGGGTTGCTGCTCAAAGACGGCACGCACCAGCAACCACTCGTTCTTTTGCATCTTGGCCGCCTGGGTCATGAGGAAGCCGGCGGCTGAGCATGTGGCTAGCGGACCCAAGATCTCACGGGCAATGGCCTCGCCGTCCCGCTGAGCTTGTTCGCGGGCGGCCTGCTGGGCAGCGTTCTGCTGGGCGGCAGTCGCAGAAGGGTGAGGGTGAGGGTGAGCCTGCGGCGGACCAACAGGGCGGTGGGGCTGCTGCTGTTGGTGGTGCTGGTGCTGGTGCTGTTGCTGCTGCGGGTGTGGGTGCAGTGGGTGCTGTGGGTGCGGCTGGTGCTGCACCTGCTGGGGTGGAGGTGGGTGGCTAGCAGCCGGGCCTGGCGCGGCACTTGGTGTTGCTGCGGTTGCGGTTGCGGTTGCTGCTGTTGCTGTTGCTGTTGTGGCGGCGGCGGCGGCGGCGGATGCTGACGGGGCGGAGGCTGCGGGCGAGCCTGTACTTGGGGTAGTACAGGCACAGGCACAGGTGCAGGGCGGCAACAGGCGGCTGAATAGGCGGTCTGGTCGCAATCGGCTGGTGATGGATGGGCGGCTGCGGCTGGATTTGCTGCTGCTGCTGCTGCTGCTGCTGCTGTGGTGGTGGCGGAGGCTGCGACTGGACTGGCGGCGGCACAGGAGGCAGTGGCTGCTGCATCTGCTGCACCTGCTGTGGCCGTTGTGGCACTGGCTGTGCCAAAGGCTGTGGTGGTGTCGGTGTCGGTGGCACGGCCTGCTGGGCCTGCTGGGCCTGCGCCTGTGTTGGCATCGACGGTGTCTGGGGCACCATGGGCGAGAACGCAGGTGCCGAGATGGACGCCGTCCGCGAGCCTGCCGGCCCGCCCGGTGCGGCCGTAGGAGGCTGGGGTGTCGCCGTGCTGGGCGTGCTGTCCACAGAACCAGGCGTCGGGCCAGCGCCGCCAACATACTGGCCGGCCCAGTTGGGTCCGCGCAGCTTCTCCATGGCGGCTGGGTCGTTCCGGTAGACAACGACGAGCAGCAGCATGGGCGCTGTGCGGGAGGCGGGGATGAAGTTGTCCTCGAGGTTCAGCATGAACTCGGGGTGGCTGCTGGTGCCCGACGGAATGGGCACCAGGTACGTGTCGCGGACGTTGCCAACGCCCTTCTCACCGACCACGCCGTAGCGGCGCCGCTGAGTGAAGTAATCGATGATGGCCAAAAGTCAGCCTTGGCCGCGTCGGTGGCCGGACTCAGGCTGGCGACGCTAATGTCGGTCGGGGCACTGTAGCGCAGGCTGCACAGATACTCGGTGGCAATCTGCTCGTCGATACGGCCGGCCACGGTGAGTTTCTTGGGCACCAGCGTCGTCCAGGCAGGCCGATGGTCGCGCTCAGGTTGACGCCGCCGACATGCCGTGCTGTCGCCTGGAAGTTGGCAACCGTGTTCATGTTGACCTGGCCGCGCCAGACAATGTCCGGGTCGGTTTTCCTCGGAGGGCGAGTAAGGCGGTGACTCGTCGCCGTCGTCCTGGAGCAGACGGTCGACATCTGGGTCGTCGCCCGGGCCTGGGCCTGGGCCGTCGGACGCGAACTGTGGCTGCGACGGCCGGCGCTGGTGCGCGGTGGTGGACGTGGGCGACCGTACACTCGAAAAGACGCGCTTCAGGTCAAAGTCTTTTTTGCTGCCGCCCTCGCTCTTGACATCGACGCGCAAGTGGCCGCGGCCCTGCGTACCCCGCCCACCAGCCTCGGACCCACGCCGTCTGGCTCCTGCATCCGTCATCTCCACGTCGTTGTCTCGCGCACTCTGCCGGCGCAGAGACGACGGCTTGTCCTCGGCGGTGGACACAGCAGCACCATCCCGGTCACCGCCGACAACCTCCTCGCCCTTGTGCGTCCGCCGGAGTCGTGGCGCCGCGGCGTCGTCTGCCTCGGTGATGATGCTCTGGCCGCTCGGCCTGGGCCTTCATCTTGGCCGTCTTCTGCTGCAGCTCGCGTGATGCCAGCTCGTCGCTTGACATGGTCGCCAGCATGGGTGGGATCAGCGAACCGTGCACGAGGCGTGCCACCAGCTCATGGTTCTCCTTGAGGTTGAAGCGCAGTGTACGGATCTGCGTGCCGTACTCCTTGTGTGTCGGGTGGGCGTCGTGCACGGCCCGCTCAATTTGCAAGCCAAACCGCTCGGCCGTGGCCTCGACGGACGCGCCGCTGGCCGGTGTGAAGTCGCCGCGCTTCTGCATGCCGCTTAGCACCTCTGCGATGGCCTTGGTCAGTCCCCTTGCCGGCGTCTGGCGGGCATCGACGAGATCGGAGATGTGTTCGGGCAGGTCGGTGGGCGGGTGGTAGACGGGCAGCACCTCGTCTGACAGCTTGCGCCGCTGTGGCTTGCCGTGCTTGGTGTCGTCCTCGGACTCGGCACGCGTCTTCCGCTTCGTGCCCGAGGGACCCCCTTTGCTGTATCGCGTCGTGCCTCGGGCGTTGGTGACGGCTTGGCGGACCCTTCTTTCGCATCGCTGTTGCGCTTCGGCTTCGCTTTCCGGCCGCCCTTGCGCCGCTTGTCGTTGGCCTTCTCTTCCTCGTACTGCCGGCGGCGCGCCTCCCAGGGCTTTTCGCCCCGGGCCATGCCCTCGAGCAGCTCCTTGTGGTTCTCGGGCTTGCATTGCTCGCAAAAGTAGTCCTTAGCCAAGTCTTCGCTGTACACGCTCATGCCCATGCAGACGTTGTGCTGCCACGCGGTGCAGGTGTCGCAGGCGATCCACGGCTCGCCCGGGTCGCCGTCCTGCTCGCGCGCGCCGCACACGCAGCGGATGATTTCTTCTTCCGAGTCGTCTTCCTGGGGGCTCTCGGGCTTCTTGCTGCCCTTGCGCCCGCGCTTCGATTTGCTTCCGCCGGCCGCCGCGGCCGCAGCCCCAGCTGCACCGGCTGCGGCACCGCCGTCCTTGTCCCTGGCGCCGTCCTTGGTTCCGTCGACTGCCGGCGTCGGTGCTTCGAGGTGGTCGAGCGCCTTGTGCTGGCCCTTTGTGCTGCGCACAGAGCGGCGCGGTTCGGCGTCTGTCGGCCGAGGCATGGTGGTTAGCCGCTGTCGACGCGAAGAAAGCGGGAGCTTGGGCGCGTTGGCCATCTTACCTGTCATGGCGGATGTCTGTCCGTAGATCCGTGCGTCGTCAAATGGTCGAGACCGTCGTGAATGTCGCGTCGTGCTTTCTTTCTTCGCTTTCTGTGGGTCGTGTCAATCGCCCTGCCCGGCGTGTGTGTTGTCGCGCTCGCGGTTTCGTACTGCGACGGAGCAGGAAAATAAAACGTTTCTACTGCAGGGTCGCACTTTTTGGCGCGATCACACGACTACAGGATGCGCGTCGGAAAATAGATGTGTTTTGGAGAGGTTGAGTTTTGTGGGTTTCGAGGCTTCGCGTTGGAGATGTCTGAAGCTTGCGCTCCTGCCAAAAACTACGCGCAACGTATTTAAAACGGGAAGTGACGACCTAGATTGAATCACTGGGTGGTCATTTGCTCTTGCCGAAGGAAGAAGAATAATTGTCGTGGAGTGGGAAATGGCAGAAAGGGAAGGAACGACCGGTGAGGAGGTCTCCAGCTGCTGCAAAGGGCGCAAATGGGGAGCTCCGGGCTGGGCTGGGCTCTGGAGGGGAAGCTGCTGGCTGGTTGTTGGTGGCAAATTTGGAGTGCTGTTGCCGTTAGTACAATGTGCTGGAAGGCGCTGTCGATGCGCTGTAATCGATGATGCTGGCACGGTCAGGCGATGTCACGTGCTGATAGCTTGCTGGCATACATTGTGTTTTGCGCGTCGTCTATTCTGTCGTCGGTGGTCGCGGAGGCGTCTCGAAGTCGATGCGATGAATGCTGCCGACTATTTGCAACTCAAAAGAACGACATGAATCACGGTGGCGGGCTCTATTGACCATGATGCTCATGTGCGAGAGGTGGCAAAGACTGAGCGTCAATGGGTCAATGGGTCAATGGGTCACTGGGTCACTGGGTCACTGGGTCACGGGGTCATTGCAAGCTGTAGATTACATAAGTTGACAAGCTCTCTTGGAAGCCTGCTTCATGCCTGACAATCCAGGCAACCAGCCTTCTCTAGTGTGCCCGTTTCAAGCTACGCGTCGAATCGCTTGCCTGGCTGGCTGAAGCTCCCCAAGCAGGCTGGGGCCGCCCTCTGGTTGCTGTGTGCTATGCCTTTCATCGTTACCTCCCACCTCATCCACGAAACATCGAAACATCGACATCACGACCGATCGTCTCCTCCCCGACCCTCCCACCACCCGTTCTTTGTTTCTCGACGACCTTCAATTCCCCTCCACGGTCTTTCTTTCGGCTCGTCGTCACCATGTCGAGACGGTACGATTCTCGTGTAAGTTTTGGATGGAGCTCGAATTGAAGCGGAAGCTGTCCCATGAGACTGCGGAGCAGAAAACTCGAGCTGACACGGACGCCTTCCTCGTAGACTACCATCTTCTCGCCCGAGGGCCGGCTGTACCAGGTCGAGTATGCCCTGGAGGCCATCTCGCACGCCGGCACAGCGATTGGCATCCTGGCCAAGGACGGCATTGTGCTTGCGGCAGAGCGAAAGGTCACGTCCAAGTTATTAGAGCAGGACACGTCGGCCGAGAAGCTGTACATTCTCAACGACAACATGATTTGCGCGGTGGCGGGCATGACGGCCGACGCCAACATTCTGATCAACTACGCCCGGCAATCGGCGCAGCGCTACCTCCTCACCTACAACACAGACATCCCCTGCGAGCAGCTGGTGCGCCGGCTATGCGATCTGAAGCAGGGCTACACGCAGCACGGTGGTCTGCGGCCGTTTGGCGTGTCCTTTATCTACGCCGGCTGGGACCCGCAGCGGCAATTTCAGCTGTACCTGTCGAACCCGTCGGGCAACTACGGCGGGTGGAAGGCGACGAGTGCGGGCGCGAACAATGCGAGCGCACAGAGTCTGCTAAAGCAGGACTACAAGGAGGACTGCACGCTCAAGGAGGCGTGCGGGATGGCGGTCAAGGTGCTGAGCAAGACCATGGACTCGACGAAGCTGAGCAGCGAGAAGAGTGAGTTCCCCTAGTTCCGAGCATGCCAAGATGAACGTATATGTACATATGCATATGCATCATATGCATATGAATGCGGGCTTCATTGCTAACGTTACCCCAGTCGAGTTCGCCACGGTCGGCCAGACCAAGGACGGCAAGATCTACCACCGGCTGTGGAGCGCAGACGAGATTACGGCGCTGCTCAAGGAGCACGACCTGGCGAAAGAGGAGAGTACCGACGATAAGTAGGAGGTGCTTGGTGTTTGAACGATGGCCGGGAATACTCGAGCGTACTGCTCCTATTTACACAGCCGCACAACCGCACAACCACACAACCGCAAAATCACAATCATGACATGTCCATCATAGATGTATTATTAATAGCTTGTGCGAATCAACACGAAGCCGCGTGGAAAAAAAAAGACCTTGTTATTCGTTACCGCGAGTGCTAAAAATCAACGTCTCCCTCTGAAAGTGCAGACGAGCCAGGGAGAGAAAACAAAACAATGTTTGCCGTGTATCCGATGCCAGCCACGTCCCTCATGTTGCCTGTTCATACAGCCGTCATCCATAATACACACACACATTACCACATTACCACATTGCCGTCCTATACCATGCCGTGCCATACTTGAACTAATACACGCGGCCAGCGCTGCCTCGGCTAGCCTCTAGCCTCTAGCCTCTACCACTTGACCTACACTGATGTACAACGATCAACGTACACGTACACGCCATATTCGTACGACGAACAAACCTGGTCAGTCCAAGAAGGTCTCCTAGTTCTCCCGATAGCCTTCCTCTTCGTCCCGGATACGGCCATAGTCGCTGCCGTCGTTACGGGACGAGGACGAGGAGGGGGGGCCCGGGTAGGGCGCGTCGCAGTGGGCACTCGCCAGGTGCGGCCAGTACCGGCGGTAGCTCCAGTAGGCAATGGTCCAGCCCAGCAGGGCGCCGACGCACACATCGTAGACGTCGTGGCGGTAGTCCTGGCAGCGGCTGATGGCAATCATGGCGGCGCCGAGCAGCGGCGTCAAGCAGATCAAGATTTTGCCCAGGTCACCGCGCACATGGACAGCCGAGGCGCCCGGCGAAGTGCTGTTGTTGTTGTTGTTGTTGTTGTTGTTGCTGCTGCTGTTGTAGCTGATGCTGTTGGGGTTCGAGGACCAGCCGCTGTTGCGCAAGACAAAGATCTTGAGCTGGCCGGCCAGAAACAAGCTCGTGTAGCCCAGCCCGGCAAACGCAAAGCTCGAGTGCCCACTGGGGAACGAGCGCCAGCCATCGTGCAGGCGGTGGTGGTCGGTTTGAGTGCAAATGTCGAGCGACACGAGCGTGCTCGGCGGCGTGCCCAGGGCCGGGCTGCAGCGGGCCAGCAGGTCGGGGCGGGGCCGGCCGACCATGTTCTTGATGATGTCGGTGACGGTGGAGGTCAACACGAGGGCGATGGCAATGCCGAGGAAGGAGACATGGTGTTTGTGGACTTCGGAGCTGAAGACGGAGTTGTAGAGGAGGATGACGAAGAGCGGGATGAAGAGGGCGTAGACGAAGTTCATATCTGCGGAAGGGGGGAGGAAGTCAGTAATGACCGGAAAAAATGGATGAGAGATGAGACGGAAGAAGGTATCAAAGAGGACGATGGTGACATACAGACGGGGACGCGCTCGACCTCGGCATGGGGGTAGGAGATGTTCAGGTCGTTAACAAAGAACAGCCGGTGGAAAGGCTCGACGAAGAATTGGATCTAAGGGAGTCAGTGATGTTCTCTATCCAGTTGGCCGTCCCGTCGAGCTCGACAGGTCGTAGAGCTCGACCTCATCGTCGTCGTCGTCGTCGTTATTGTCGTTATCGTCGTCGTCATCGTCGGATTCAAATTGAGAGACTGACATAAAGGAATGCTACTAAGAGCAGTGTAAAGCCCGCATAGTCGGAAGCATAGGAGCTCTGCACACACACAACAGTCAGAAAAGAGTCTGCTATCACATCAAAGTACACCACCGTACACCGCCGCTACGACAGACCTGGTAGAAGCGCACAAGTGGCGCAAAGAAGCCTCCCTGCGACGAACTGCTTCCACTTCCTCGGCGTGGCGGCGCCATAGCTCGTAGTCACCGTCCCCGTGTGGCCTTGACGAGGGACCAGAGCATGTCTGGCAGTCAGACAGAAAGTAGAAAAGGGCTCGGCTGCGTTGGGATATTGTTGCGGCCGTGGATGTTGTCAAAGCGTTGCGGTGTTGTTGGTGGTTGATGTTTGAGAGGGGAAATCGATGAGGCGAAACGTGGAAAGGGAAGCGCTTTCGGAGGACAGACGTGCGTACCTGAACTATGTACGTACTTTGTAGTACGCACTTTACGGGGTAAAATGGGGCTAGTTCCTGGGGGTCCATAGGGGCTTGGAAACAGCGTGGCAGCCGTGGTCGCTGTGGTCGCTAAAGTCGCTGTGGTCCAGGGCTCGGCGCTAGCGACCTGCCGCCCAACAAGCGCCAGTCTAGCCCTGTTGTCCAGCGAGTGTCCGGGCTATCGGTTAGTGGTCTTGGTGGCCAAGGCGCTGAGTTATTCTCCCGGTGTGGGGAGTCGGAGCCGTCACGTCACATCTTGTCTTGAACAGTTCAACCTCCTTTACCTGTCTTTTTCTCGACTATCAACGCCGCTCTCTTCAACGCCGCTCTCTTTAGACGACCGACGCAGACTGAGACTGACGACAACTGACGACACACTTCTCCAGCAGTGCAGCCGATTTTCATCTGCACCCTCACCAATGGAAATCTAGTCGCCATCATTCGTACGAATCGTACGAATTGACGATTTCGACTTGCAACTTCAATTCTCACCGACCTCCCGAATGCGAATAGACCACGAGACGGCCCTGCGAACACACCTCGCACGCTCACAACCATGCCCCCCGCCCCCCAGGGCCTCTCGGAGGGTGACGCAAATGCCCGACGGCCAAGCCGCGCGCACATCGACAAGGGCGGCCTGACTGTCAACGTCGACGGCGTCTTCCAGCTTTCACCATCTCCGATCGAGCCGCCTGGCCAGTTTGCAGACAACAAGGGCGCAAAGACGGACGCACTGGATACGAAGACATCAGTGCCACTCTCCACAGGCGCTGGCATGGCCGACATCTCGAATAATCCCGGGGTGTCGCCGTCCATGGGCACACCCAAAATCACATCTCCATCCCATCCGATCGGTGTCCGACGACTCTCGGCTAGTCAGATGGCCGAGCTGACAGAGTCACTGCCGATCTCAGCCCTGCCCGACGACGGGGAGCGGGTGGTTGTGGGCAGCTTGAACGCCCGCAGTGGATTCAGTCCGCCGCTCGACAAGCTCGACAAGCTCGACAAGCTCGACAAAGCCGACAACCCGCCGCTTGCCCAATTTCCGCGAGCCGATGTCAGACACGGCGATGCTGTTGAAGCGACACCAGTTGCTGTTCACGTCGACGAGCAGCTACAACGTGTGCAGCGGAACTGGAACTCGACTGGCTCACTGCGGACCTTGTCAACACCGCCCATCAGTCGGCGGAAGTCGGCTGCCGCACAACAACAGCAACAGCAATTGCAACAGCAATTGCAACAGCAGCTGCAACAATCACCGCCACAGCCACCACAGACTGCCATTCCGCCGGCTGCCAGTAACACGAGCACCCGCCGGCACTCTCACAACACAGCACCACGGCCTCCGCCTCTGCACATTGACGGCGGAAAGGCGAGTGCGAGTGTCGGGGCAGGCCCTGGTTCTGGGGTCGGGCCGGGCGTCACAACAGCTCTGCGTCCAGGGCCCCAACTGGGCCCAAAGGGAGACATGCCCGCTCACGCACCCAACCACGGCGAGCACCGCCTGCCCTCGCCCATGCCGCCCTCCATCCCGCTGCCACCCATGTCTCTGCCCACTCTGCTCCAACTGGAGCTCGCCGGCCAGCGCCCCAGCCCGCTCTACATCCACCACTCGTACGCCGCCGACATCCCCTACGAGTCGCATGCCGTCAAGCTGGAGCGGCTCAAGAACTTTTTGCTGCTGCCCACCTACCTGGAGCGGACCATCTACTTTGGCGCGCTGGCATGCCTGGACGCGTGGCTCTGGACGCTGACGATCCTGCCGCTGCGCTTCTGCATTGCCGTGAGTGTGCTGGTGCGGTGGTGGGGCTATGTGCTCTGGAAAGAGGTGCGGTGGCTGATTGCGTATGTGTGGCGGGGTCTTGGGCGCATGTGGCAGCGCGGACGCCAGCCGAAGCCAACGTCCAAGGTGGCCACCGCCGCCCCAGAGTCTAAGACGACATCTTCAGCAACGACAGCAACGACAACAGCAGGACGACCTCGCGGACGGAGCAACGGCAGCTCCGTGAGCGACAGTGCTAGGCCGGCCCCGACGGCCAGCCGCGCCCCCGACGCCACGTGCCGACTTCGGGCACGGCCGGCGTGACCATGGACGCACCTGCCGCCGCGGCGCCGGCGCGCCGCAAGATCGGGGGCCACCGCCGCACCAAGTCGATGCCGTCCAACCTGACGTCCTTCCACAAGGCCGACCTGCTGCAGGGCGCCGTCATTGTGTGCAGCTCACTCGCCCTCATGAACCTGGACGCCAGCCGCATGTACCACTTTGTGCGTGCGCAGTCGGCCGTCAAGCTGTACGTCATCTACAACCTTGTCGAAGTGGGCGACCGTCTGCTCTCGGCGCTGGGCCAAGACATCTTTGAGTGTCTGTTCAGCGCCGAGACGCTGTCGCGCACGGCGTCGGGGCGGTCCAAGGTCCTGCTGCCCTTTGGCATGTTTTGCCTGTCGCTCGTGTACAACATTGCCCACACCATGGTGCTCTTCTACCAAGTCATCACGCTGAACGTGGCCGTCAACTCGTACTCCAACGCCCTGCTCTCGCTGCTCATGTCCAACCAGTTTGTCGAGGTCAAGAGCAGTGTGTTCAAGCGCACAGAAAAGGAAAAACACCTTCCAGCTGGCCTGTGCCGACATTGTCGAGCGGTTCCAGCTGTGGATCGTGCTCTTCATTATTGCCCTGCGCAACGTGGTCGAGATTGGCGGTCTGTCGGTCCCCGGCGCGGGCTTCGACTTGGGCGCCAGCGGCGGCAGCAGCGGCGGCGGCAGCGGCGCGCTGCACAATGCCTCCATCCTGCCGGCCAGCTTCACGATTCTGCCGTCGTGGCTGACGTCGATTGAGGTGCTCTCGCCCTTTTTGATTGTCATTGGCAGCGAGATGGTGGTCGACTGGATCAAGCACGGCTACATCAACAAGTTCAACAACATCAAGCCCAACTTCTACAGCCGCATTCTGGACATTTTGTGTAAGGACTACTACACCAACGCCTTTGTTGCACCCGCGCTCATGCGCCGTCTCGGCCTGCCGCTGATCCCGCTGTGCACCCTCTTTATCCGGTCGTCGGTCCAAACCTACCACATGTTCCTGGCCACGCACCTGCCGTCGCCGCTGCCGCCGTCCACGCATACGTCGCTGGTGGCCGAAGCCGCAACGCCCTCGAGCCCGGCCATGGCCGCGTCCCTCGAGCGACTCGACCTCCTGATCCGCAACGCCCTCGGCCGCGCTGTCCACGGCAACCCCTACGCGTCCACGGGAGGCGACGCAGCCGACGCAGCTGCCGCAGCCGCCGCCTCGGCCTCGACTGCTGGGTCTGGGTTTTGGACCAGGACCTGGTGGTGGTCCAGCGACGACCTCATCGCCGGCGTCACCATGGTCGTCGTCTTCTTCCTCATGTTTTTGATTCTGTTGATTGCCAAGCTGCTGCTGGGCATGGCCCTCCTGCGCTACGCCCGCAACCGCTACACCAACATGAAGGCCCAGGAGCACGCCGAGGCCCTGGGCCAGGCGGAGCCCGAGTCGTTTGACGCCACGGGGAAACGCACGGGCGGCTACGGCATCGTCGAGGTGGGCGAGGAACGGCGGCGGTGGATCTTCTCGGACGACGCGGAGGGGCTGAAGAAGGTGCGCGACAAGGACCGCCGCGAGTCGGGCAAGGGCAAGAAGGAGACGGACCTCAGTACGATTGCACGGTACGAGATGGTGGCGAAGCGGATTTGGTAGGCAAAGAGACGTGAAGGGAAGCGAATGGTGGATGAAAAATACCCACATTGCATTGTATTGCATTGCATTGCACTGCAGTCAGATACGGAATAGCATGATAGCGTAGTGATAGCGTTGGGACATGAATATGTAACTTTGCTCTTTCATTTACTTTGCATTTGTGTCTATTGTCGCACATCCCTCGTTACTCGGGCGGCCCTGCTGACCGAACAAAGGCCTCGACCAAGGCCTCCCGCACGGACGCCTCGACGGCCACATACCGCAAATCGCCCGTCAACGCATGCGGCAGACCCGTCTTGGGGTCCGTCTGGTTGTTCAGGGCCGACCGCGGCAGCGACTCGAGCAGTTTTGTCAGGTCGGCTTTGCGCGTGGACGCGGGCAGCTTCAGACGTGCCACATAGTCCCGGTACATCTTTTCCTTGTCCTTTTCCTTGTGCGGCGCCACCGAGTCCTTCAGGCCCGGCTCTCTGCGGTACTTGCGCTTGAACTCGGCCCAGTAGAGTTTGGGCGTGGCGTGGTCTTGCAGCAGTTGCAAGTAGGGCGCTCGTGGGTCCTTCTTGGCCGCACTCGCCCGCTCTTCCTTGGCCTTCTCTTCTTTGCGCTTCTGGATGCCGTCGCGCGACCATTCCTCCCACACGGCTTTGCGGGCCTTCATGTTGGGCAGCGCCGTGTAGCGTGGATCGTCAAAGACCTTGCCTTCTTCAATCAGCTTCTCCCAGGGACTAAACGGGTTGATCTTGAAGTCGTCCAGCAGTGCCTTGAACAGCGTGGCACCGTCTGCGCCGTCGGCACCGTCCCCGTCCTGTCCTTCCTCGTCGTCGTCGTAGCCTTCTCCGCCCTCTTCGCCATCCCACTCGCCCTGGCCGTCGTCGCCGTACTCGGCGGCAGCGGCGGCGAGTTGGTAGGCAATGTCGGCCTCGCTAAACTCCATGGGCCCGCCGCCGCCGCCTCCCTCGGCGCCATCGATGGCCATCTCGTCGTCCGCAGGTTCGTCGGTCCGTTGGCGTTTCCGCGGACCACCGTCGGTGTCTGCACCCTCGCCCTTCTCCTCGTCTCCGCCCTCATCGTCTGTCACTTCGACCTCTTCGTAGTCGGAGCCGAGGTCGTCATCGACGACTGCTTTGGGCGCGCTCGGCCTTTTTGCCGCACCTGGAGCCTCGCCCGACGTCCCGTCGCCGACCTTTTGTCCCTGTTGTCCCTTTTGTCCCTTCTGGCCCATGGCCGCCTCCACCTTCTGCTGGATCCCCGCCTTGTCCATCTCCAGGATCGCCGGCATCAGCTTCTCGGGGATGCGCCAGTAGCTGGCATTCTTGGCTGTGTTGTGGACGAACCGACGGCCGTACTTGGTGTAGACAAGAACCCATGGCTCGTGGCCTGGGATGGGGATGCGTGACCGTGGCTTGTCCGTCGGCTGTGGGCGAGGACGGTCGTGTCCACCGCCGCGGCCACCGCCCCGTCCACCGCGTCCGCCGTGACCACCGCGTCCACCACCACCTTCGTGGTGTGGATTGTTGGCTGCATTTTGTTGCGCCATGAAGGCATTGGCGACGCGAGGGTCAGACAGGCGGAGGGCGGGCGCTGCTACTGGCGCTTGCGGCGCATGCGGGCCAAATGCGCCAGGCTGTGGCGCACCCAGGAAAGGATGCGATGGAAAGGGTTGGTTGTAGGCTGTCGAGGGCTGAGAAGGAAGCGGTGCGCGTGAGGATAAAAATAACGATGGCGGTGGCCCGCCCGGTGGCGGTGGCGGCGCTGGTGGTGGCGGCAGTGGCCGGCGGTAGGTCGACTCGCGAGTCTGCGCATTGTAGTAGTAGGTGTGGCCGGTCGGCGCCTTGTTCTCGGTCCAGCCAGGCGGGAGAGGAGGGAGCGAAGAAGTCGAGGAGGGAATCGATGACGAGGCAGCTGTCGGCGCTGCCCCTGTCGGGTTGGCCATAGCGGGCAGAGGTGGGTGATGTAGTCCAAGGAAACTGTAGATCGGATGCGTGGGTATCCAGGCGTGGTACGTTGTGGCAGGTTCTGCTCTTTGTGTTGTTGAAGAGGCATGTGAAGTCCAACTTGAAGCTTTGGTCGCGTTGCGCGATGGGAGCTTTGGTGCATAGTAAATTTGGAAGGGACCCACTTATTCTACGAGCTTTCTGCCAAGAGGAACTGCTATATACTGTGGTAAATACACAGTATCCTGCACGCAGTGTACTGCTGACAGTGCAGTGTCCTTAGTTCTTTATTCTGGCGCACAAATAACAAGAGTCCAAGAAGAGTCCAACACAACAACACAGCATCGATGACACCTTTAGAAGCTGCCTCGATGAACAGAATTTTCCAACTACATCGATTGCTCGATCCTAAATCTCTTTTCGATCACAGAGCTGTTTGATATCACAACGAGACATGAGTTTACTCGATCAATCAAAAATCATGTAATAATATAAAGTTTATAGGCAAAGATGATAATAAAACAGTAACTCGCTTCTCGCTTTGGGAAACAAATAGAAGAAATAAGGGTATCAGAGACACAGTAGTGCGTTCGTAAATGTGATCAACTCCCCTTCGACAATAAAGAACCGCCCTCTTCCTCTTAACCCTCTATTCACAGCTCAGTCTCGCCACAACTGGCCCTTCCACTGGAGCAGCATGGTGGGGAAGATGGAGACGGCAATAATCATGGCCGCGGCGACGGCACCGGTGTCCCGGAGGCCAATCTTCTCAATCAGCTGCGGGAACCAGAAGGGACCAATGAAACCCCAGATCTGGCGCACAAAGATGATGAAGACACCAACGCCCGCCGCCTCGGCGCGGTAGCAGTCGACCGCATAGGTAATCATGACCGTCGTGACGACCTGGTTGCCGGCACCGGCAATGGCCACACCGACGAGCGGGGTCACGTCCCAGTGGGTGCCGATCCGCTCCGTCTGCACAAAGAAGACGACGACACCACAGATGGTCAGGGCGTGGCCAATGTACGAGATCCACAGGCGGTACTCGGGCTGCGGGTCGACCAGGCCCCCACGGCGCTTGCGGGCGGCCCACATCCACTTGTCGGACAGGATGCCGCCCACCTGCTCGCCCAGCAGCGTGCCAATGATAACGGCGGCAAACTGGAGGCCGACCTGCTGGGTGTTGAAGCCAAACTGTTCCGGGTACAGCTGGGGGAGTTCAATGGTGATCATGACGTTGGCCCAGAGGAAGACCATGGCGTAGGCGGCGGCGGGGATGGCGATGCCGGCATAGCGGCCCAGCAGCAGCGGCTGGACAAAGTCGTAGGCACGCAGCGGCGTCGGGTCGATGCGGCGGAAGGACAGGAGACGGCCAAAGTAGGACGTGGGCGTCTTCTCGGCCGCCGGGGTGCCCTCAATGAAGCGCGTCTCGGCGCCAAAGAAGAAGTACAGAATAAACTGGACGCCGTTGGTGATGGCCATGGTCCAGTAGATCCAGCGGTAGCCGACGCGGAGGGCGACAAAGCCAAAGATGAAGGGCGCCAGCGGCACGCCGAGCGTGACCATGGTGGTCCAGACACCCATGCAGCGGGCGCGCTGCCGCTTGAAGAACATCTCCGACACGACACCGCTGCCGATGGAGGAAGCGGGCGAGATGAAAAAGGCCGTCAGGGCACGGCAGAGGCCCATGGTGGCGTACGAGTGGCACAGACCGCAGCCGACGTTGCAGATGAGCGCGCAGATGAGAGAGAGCAAAAAGACGGGGCGGCGGCCGTAGGCCTGGGAGACAGGGCGCCAGAACAGAGGAGCACCACCCAGGACGGCAATGACAAGCGACGTCAGGTAGCTCGTGCGCTGCATGCTGACACCGAGGTCGGCAGAGATGTCGACAAACGCGGACAGGATGGCCGAGGCTGTGAAAGTGGCCATCATGGCGTGGAAGGCAACGAGTGCCAGGTTGACGATTTTCTAACAAAGTCAAAGTCAGCGGAGCACATGGAGTTGGAAGGACATCGAGAGGCAGCAACCTACCTTGAGCGACGACCAGTTCAGGGGATCCAGATCGGACATGGCCGGCACGGGGTCCAGCTCACAGGTGCCATGGCGGGCAACGAGAAAGTCGCGGTGCTCTGGCGAGAGGCCGTCGACCTCGGGCTGTGTTGTTAGTAAGGTCATAGAAGAGTATAAACAGTCATGCTCTCGGACTTGAGACTTACGCTGAACGGGTGCTCGACCTGGTGCTCTTCCTCCTTCATTGTGGCGATGTATGTCGATAATAATAAGAAGAGAGGAAGAGAGGAAGAGAGGAAGGAAGTGATGGACAGGGGCAAGACAAGGTTGTGGCCCTGAGAGGGAAGAAGAGAGGAGGACAGAGAGATGATGAGAGGGATGTTCTGATGAGAAGGGAGAAGAACCAAATGCCAATAATCAAAAAAGAAAAAGGAAATGGAAAAAAGGAAAAGACAAGAGATGGGCGCCGTGCGATTAAATGCTCAGAAACCCAGTCCTGGAGAATCTGGGGACAGCACGCACCCCCAGATACTGTCCATGTGCTTGGAGGCGTGTGTGAGTGTTTCTTCGTCTTGCCTCCCCCTTGGCTTTGGAGTACCCCACACGTGCTGCTCCTCTTTCTTCCCCCTTCTTTCTCCCCCCCTTCTCCACGCTCTCCTCTTTCTCCTCGCCTCTCCAATGTTTCGCTTGCTAATTATTACTGATTGCCTCTTCCATGTTGCTGGCGCGCTTTTGGCGCTTTTTTGGCGAGCATTGGCGCGTTCTGGCCGTCCTTCCTCGCTCCTGTCCATGAACAAGATCCACCCACTTACAATCGGCAGCCAATCGGCAACGGGTTCACCGCATCGAGGTCCCATCCAGCTTCATCAGGCTCCATCCCATGCGGATTGCGGAGTTGTCTAGACCCCAGACAAGACAAAAGTTGAATAGCCAACCGAGCCTGCGAGCCATGTGCGCAAGAAAAGTGGCATTGCTGGTTGAAGTTGAAGGATGTTGTGCGAGTCAGTTTGCACGAGTTTGCAAGAGTTTGCAAGAGTTTGCATCGGAGTACATGTCCGAAGAAGACTGATTGGGCAACGAGCCAAGAGCCAAGAAGTTGGAGAAACGGAGAAGTTGGGGAAACGACTCCAAGATTAACAATAAAAAAAAGAGTATACTCTCTACAGAGCGCTGTACAGAGCACTCAGTACTCAGTACGCATCACGCTCGACCAAGAAAAGCGTCGGCGCAACAAAGCTGGAGTATGTCCGAGTGTCAGAGACAAAAGTGCGAATGTGACCGTTACCTGGTGTCGAGCTAGTCACAGTCAATTGGGCCCACTGCGCCGCCCACAATCAAGTCCAGTTGACCTCCCCACAGTGGAATTCAGTCGAGTCCTCTTGCACAATCATCTGCCTCGTGGTTGGACCATACCAATGGGTCATAGCGACGGCTAAGAGGCAAAGGGATGGATCCTCGTATCAAGCTGTCTGGAAGACTCTGCATATGGTATGCCGCGTTCTTGTGTTGAGACTCTGACTCTTCCACGAGCTCGTTTCGTTATCATTGTCTTTTTCTTTTTTTTTCTTGTTGCCACGCTTCGCGGGGTGGATTTCTCATCCTGTCCCACATCCCCATATCCATGTCCATGTCCTGGACTGAGACCCGGATGTTCGGCAATGCTGTCAAAGATTATGATAAGAATGGTGGTAACGGAGATTAAAGTACAGTACATTCGGTCATTACGTACAAACGCTATATCCGTGTCCTCCCCCACTCGTAAATGCTCTGGCCGCAGCTCCTTTCCTTCTTTTTAGTCTCGCTCCCCATCCCACAAAAAGCCCTGCTCCTGCCCCGGAATCAAGGGCCGCAGCGCCATGCCGTAGTCACCGCCATTGGGTGTCCGCAGCAGAGTGTGGATGTGGAACTTGGCGGGCTCTGCGTTGTTCAAGAAGACGCCCGAGTGGTGGTCGAACTCGACAATCAGCACTGGGCTCTGCAGGCGGTAGTAGAACGGGTCGGCATCGCCGTAGCCGCCGATCCAGCAGAAGTAGGTCTCCTTGTACCACGCTTGCACCTGGGCCCGTCTCTTGGCACGGACGGGCGCCGGGAGATAGCTCAAGAAGGCATCGACAATCCTCGTTACCAGCTGCTGGGACGCCGCGGGCAGATCAGCAACGACAACACCCTCGTACGGCACGACCCGGTTGTCACGGTAGGCACCGCACAGGTGGCGCTGGTCGTCGTGGTTCCAGCGGCCGTGCGGCATGGCCGGGTCGCGCATCTGCTTGTAGATCTGGGCCTTGGCCTGCACCGCGGGCGCCAGACCCTGCATCAGCTCCAGACCAAGGGCCTCCTCGACGTTCAGAATGCGGCTGCCCTTGTAGGGGCCGGCATCGATCAAGTTGGGCTCGGCGCCCGTGAACCAGGGGCTCAGCACCATTTGTGTCTTGTAGAAGAAGATGTTGAGGCACAAGTGGTGGCCGTAGAAGGAGAAGCCCCAGGGTGCCGTGGTGGAGGGCGCGCCGAACAGCGCAAAGTTGTACGAGAACGCGTTCATCACCTTGGTCGACGCGACCAGTTCGCCCAAAAAGCCATTGATGCGCATGGCCGTGAGCGCCTTGTCGTAGCCCTCGGGCGACAGCGATGCGGCCAGCACGCTGAGCGTGGCCTCGCGCAGCTCCGCGCTGACCTCGTCGAGGCGGATGCCCTTGTTGCTGAGCAGAAACTCGGGGTTCGACCATGTGCGCCACGCGGGCGCGTCAATGTGGTAGAGCGTCGCCTTCTTCTGCTCGGCGCTGAGCAGCGAGACGACACCGTTGGCGGCGGCCACAATCTCATCAATCGGCACGCCCTCGTCCTCAATTTCAAACAGACCGTCCCGGACCGTGCCGTCGCTCGTCACGCCCTTGAACGGCTCCTGGAACAGTCCCAGCCAGTGCTTCCACAGCCCGTGAATCCACGGCGGCCGGCCGCCTTCCATGAATGCCTTGGCGTACTCGTGCGCGTCCTGCGTCTTCATGGTCGTGAAACCGGGGCAGGGCCAGGTCCGGCAGATACTGCCGAAACGGGCTGGTCTCGGTCATTGTGAGAGTATGGAGTAGTGAGTAGAGTGAGTAATGAGGTGGTGAGGCGGTGATGTGGTGAGGCAAGTCAAGTGATTGCAGTGGAAGCCGTCCCGTCGGTAGGAAAAAATCGTGAATCAACCTGGATATCGTCCGGTTTGTCGTCGTTGATTTTGTGTTTAGTTCTGCCTTCTCCACGATCGGAGCTTCCCCTCCCAAATATAGTGGCAGACTGAAGCAAGAGGAAGTGGGAGCTGTATCGTCTCTGTTTTCTGCCACACCCTGCATTCTGCCGTATTTTCTGCCGTATTTTAGCGTCGAACTCATCCCATTTTCAGCGGCTTCTGCCACAGAATCGGCAGACAGTTCAAGACAATGTAGTCTCTCTCGTACTGCCGTTCCCCACGTTAAACTCACGTTTTCGGGACGCTAGGATGCACCGTTTCCCGCCAGACACATCCACCGTTTCTGACTGAAGCCACTTTTACTCCACGTCCTCATCCACGTTTGGTAGACACATTTGACAAAGTTTGTAGCTCTTGTAGTTCGTTGGGTCAAGTAAATCGATCGTAGTGATTTAACGAGTATTTTTATTGTTTTCTTTGGGACATTTTTTAAGAGATTTTAGGTATGAAACTTATTAACTGAAGCAGAGCATAAACCAACAAAGTTAAGCGGATGTTCTCTTATCTAGCATCAAAAAAGCATCACTCAGAAGAGCATAGTAAATAAGAAACCAAAGATGACTTGACAACCGAAGCAATCTAGATATCTAACTCTGAATTCTCCCTGTTTCAGCAAGAGGCTTGTTTTAGATACTTATTGTCATTGACTTCGATGACGTCCACGTTGGGTCGATTATGGCCATGCTAGATTATATAAGAGTAGCCTGTATAGAGAGTCGTTCTTTTATTATGCCTGAGAAGATCTCTTTCATGACCCACTAGCAAGAATCAGAGACTGTCTACAGTTGTTCGCAGATTTGGATAAACTTGTTGTGTTTTTGATAGACCCTCCATTTTCATCAAACACCCAGCAACTTGCTATTCTGGGGGCTCATCAATCGCCCGAGGGCCTATTCGGCTTCTGGCGTGTCAGGCTCTTGGCTCAACATTACCCGATTGTTATGAATGCATTTTCGGTGCAATAGCTTTCTCAGATTCTCCATTTCTGCAGAAAGGAAGGCCAAGTGCGCGGTCAAAAAGGGCGCATAGGAACAAGTTTGAGTCAACAGAAACTGATACTACGCCAGTACAAGACCACAAACATTCAAAGAAACGGCACTCCGATTTGGTGTCTTTTCCGCTTGGCGGTGAAGAGACGGTCACTGCTTTAGGAAAAGAGCTCTCCCCTTCTCCCCTTCTCCCCTTCTCTCTTTCGGCTCTTGTTCCATCAGGCCATCCGTGGGTCGACAGTCAACAGCCTTCGCCGCGCCCCCACCCCCCCCTCTCTCTTTCTTTCTGGCAAACGTCTACGCGTCAAGTTTCCAATCTATTTCCCGTTATCATTTCTCTGGGGAATAGGAAGCCAGAGGGAGAAACAAGTGAGCCGGGCGGGCCACGGCTTCTGTGGATTACAGGGTCCAACTGCGAAAGAACGCCGTGGCTGTTGTAGTCTGAAGCCAGGCTCGGGACAAAGACTGGAGGTTTTCTGGCTCTGGCAGGCAAATTAAGCGAGGACTGAAACAACGACCCGCCAGAGCACCCGGAAAATAGTATGGGGAACAGAGGGGAAGGCAGAGAAGCTTTTCCCAAAGGACCCCTTAAGAACGGGTTCTGGTCAGTCTCCGAAATGCGGAGGTAGCTACTGGCCCAAGACTATGGCGTAATATTGTAAATTGCACACAAACAGCTACCATTACCACGTATATCTGACTATCACTAGCCCATTGCTATTTTTACACAGTTTGTTGACTTTGCCACCCCGACGACATTCCAAGACGCTTGATTTTTGCTCTCCCACCTCTGTGTCTCCTACAATTGGATTTTCCATCATGCCGGCAGCTCTGTTCAAGCGTGAGTCTCTCAACCCCTCTTCTGGAACGCACATTTGTTCGCATCTGACTGTTTGCCTAGGCCTCGTGCGTTTTGTGCCCAAGGGCAACCCTGCGGCTACGCTTATTGGTGAGCCTGTTGATGCTGCCATCGATGTCGGTCTTGCTGTTCGTGCCGGCCAGTCTGTCCTGGTCAACGTCTTTGGCGGTGCTTCGGTTCTGAGCCCCGGCGCACCAACGGGCGCCACCGAGACGATTGGCACGCTGCTGTCGCCGCTGGCCCCGAACGAGGTCGGCACCATCCGGTGCATCGGCCTCAACTACAAGAACCACGCGGCCGAGGTCGGCATGGCGCTGCCGGACATGCCCACCGTGTTCCTGAAGCCCGACACGGCCCTCGCGGGCCCCGGCGAGATTGTGCTGCCCAAGCTGACGCAGGTGGACAACTGCGGCGACTACGAGTCGGAGCTGGCGGTGGTGATTGGCAAGACGGCCAAGAACGTCAGCGAGGCGGACGCGCTCGACTACGTGCTGGGCTACACTGCGTGCAACGACGTCTCCAGCCGGACGAGCCAGCTGAACCAGTCGCAGTGGTGCTTCTCCAAGGGCTTTGACGGCGCGTGCCCGATTGGCCCGACGCTGGTCTCCAAGGACGTGATTGCGGACCCGTCGACGCTGCACGTCCGCGGCCTGAAGAACGGCACGGTGCTGCAGGACAGCGGTGTCGACGACCTGATCTTTGGTGTTCCCCAAATTATCAGCTTCTTGTCGCAGAGCACAACGCTGAAGCCCGGCACGGTCATTATCACGGGCACGCCGGCCGGTGTGGGCATGGGCCGCACGCCCAAGGAGACGCTGCAGGAGGGCGATGAGTTCTCGGTGGAGATTCTGCCACACATTGGCACGTTGAGCAACACCTTTGTCAATGAGAAGTAGTGGCCAGGATGCGTAGCAGACAGGGGAGTACAGTCAAAGTTGATGACAAAATAGATGACTTATGTTTAAATATGCAAGCAAAATCAATTGTTTCCCATAGAGCTCATGTATATCATTTATATGGCATTGCTTTCCACCGATATAATATCCATTCCAGTCCATTTTATCCAGACCATACCATCCAAGACAAGGCATCGATTCAGCTACATGGCCGAGCACGTCGACCTATGCCAACAGCTTGGGCAGGGCCTCGGACAGGTGCGCCACAATGGCGTCAGGGCCCTCGCGGACCTGCAGACCTTGTGGGATGGCGTGGGTCTTGATCTCGGGCTTGATGGAGCGGGCGATGCTGTGCATCTCGGCTGCTTCTTCGGGCGTCCACATGGAAGCGCAGCACTCGAGGTGTCAGCAAGGATGTTGATGGTCGTTTGTGGGCAACGAAGAAAAGATATTTGGACAACCTCGTCGGCAAAGGAGTACTCACAATAATGTCCGGGTTCAGCTCCGTCACCTTCTCCTTGATCTCGTCCTTGGACAGGCAGTTGCCAACGTGCTCAATCTGGTACTGGCCAGCCAGGTTGGTGGTGACGCGGCCAATGAGCAGCTTGGCGCGGGCGGGTGCGTTGTTGACCGTAAGCAGACGGTACGGCTGGCCGGAGGGAGCGGTGAACATGATGAAGGAGGTAGTGGCGGTGGTGGTGGAGAGGTTGTGAGAAGAAATGGCAAGGAAGAAGACGATACCGGATGTTGATGTTGATGTTGAGTCTTGACTAGTTGTGGTTTATTGTATAGTTTGGAGGCAACGATTGAGAAGCTCGGTCTATCGATACCGCGGTAATATGTTTTCTACTGTTTACTTCTTCACCCTATAGGCATACGCCTTGCATGCTCTCGCTGCTTTCCCTCGGCCCCGATAGCGCTCGGGAGCGACATCGCTTCTTTCGTGGGACCAGCCTTTGTCTGACTTGGGGCAAACAAGAATACAGACAGCCACATGAGTTCTGTAAGCCACAATGGCATGGCATACTCCGATGCTCCATTGACACACTCACAAAAATCAAAATCCACTAGGGGAAGAAATATGGCCCAGAGCTGCAACCTAGGCTGCACACAAGGCTTTTCGTTTTTTTGCCTGCCGAATCTTTGCGGTACTTCCCCTGGTCTTTTTTTGTCGTCGCAGTCATTTTCTTCCCGCCCTTCCAACAGGACATGGCGTATGCGTACATGTACGTCGTATGGAGTACATAGAAACACAAAGTTGATTACGCACACTCCATCTTTCTCCAGCACTTGGAACCTTTTTGAGCCCCTCCCCTCGGTCTTGCCTCCTGCCGGCTGTCTTGAAAGCCATTGGCTGCTTGTGTTTTTCTGTCAAAGGCCGGCCATCTGCTTTCCGATTGGCGGGTAGCAGCTCTCAATAGCCTGCGTCAAGGGGGCTGCGTCGAGGGGGGATCCATCCCGACTCCATCCATCCCAGGGTGTTAGTGCCATTGGGGCGGGTTTTTCTCCACACCACAAAAAGCTGTGAGTGCGCGGCAAATGTTGCCGCTCTTCTGTTGCTCACTTTTCTTTTCTTTTCTTTTACTCTGATTGGAGCCGTCTTCTGGTTTATTTTTTTGCGAAGTGCGGAGAAACTGTGTGCTGTGTCGAGCTCAAACTGTGCGGAGCTAAAAATGGTCAGCAGGAAGCAGAGCAAAGGGAAGCAAACTGGGGCCAGGAAAAACACTGGAAAAACGAATAGCAGCAAGTACAGAGTAGACTAAGCACGAATGAATGGGGAAAAAGGAAAAGCGGTCTGAGTCTGCAATTCGGGGCGAAGCGAACTGCCATGCGAAGCTGCCGTACGGCTTCTCGCGGGCCTGTGCCTGAGTCTTGGCTTTTAGAGTACTCGCCTTGTTTTTCTAAGAGTATTCTCTATTCGCACACCTGTTGCAAACGATCTGATGAGGAGCAGAGAAGGAAAGGTCACGGGAAGAGATGACCCAAACGGAAGCAGGAGCTGGGCATGGCGATGGAGCTTGCTGAAGCGATTTTCTTGTTTTGCGTCTTGTTTTCCTGTTTTCCTGTCTTTCGGTCTCGTCTTCGCCTCCTCCGTGCCCTCTGGACACTGTACTTCATACGTCGTACTCTCGTAAATTCGTTCTTCCTCAATTCTTGTCCTATTGAACAAGCTTTCTCTTGGCGCCTTTTTGGCGTCCTTGGCACTCCCGCCTCTATCGTTTATTCGGTTGCTTTATCCGCGTCCTCCATCCGAGAATCTCCAAGCAACAAGTACAGATCCCCCGGACTATCTCTTCTCCATGTCCACTTACATCCGCAACGCTCGTCACGGGCTGTGGAAGAGAGTCGAGTTGTTGTTTAGCCGTCCGAGCAAGATCACCAGAACAGATTAGATTCAAAATTCACCACACAGACAACATAACAAAACAACTTTGGCTTCAGCGCAAGCTCCTCCCTCTCCTCCTCCTCTTTATTTTCCTCAACCTCCTCCGTCCACACAACCCACACAACCCACACAACCCACACAGCAACCAGACATGGCCGACCGAGCTTCACAAGCGCCGGTCGCCGCTGCCGCTGCCGTTGCCGCTGATGCGCCCGCCGCCCCCCGTCCCCAGGACCTGCGCATCGCCATTGTCGGTGCCGGCATGGGCGGTCTGGCCTCGGCGCTCGCCCTCGCCAAGAAGAACTTTACCGACATCCACGTGTACGAGAATGCCTCTGGTCTGGGGTTCGTCGGCGCCGGCATCCAGCTCGCGCCCAACTTGGTGCGCATCTTGACCCGGCTCGGCTGCTGGGACGCCATTGAGAAGGGCGCCACGGAGATCCGCGAGACGAGCATCCGCAACGGGGCCACGGACGAGGAGCTCACACACGTGCACATGCCCAACATCCGCAAGATGTACGGCTTCCCGCACTGCACGGGCCACCGCGCGTCGCTGGCCGGCGCGATCTACGACGCCTGCCGCAAGGAGAAGGCCATCACCTTCCACTTTGGCCACACATTCGAGGCGATTACGGCCTACGAGCCGCGCGTCACCTTTACGCTGACCCAGCGGGCCGCGGCCAACCCTGATGCTGGTGCTGACGCTGCTGCCCCCGCGACCGTCACCGAAGTCTGCGACGTCCTCCTCGGCGCCGACGGCATCAAGTCCAGGACGCGCACCCAGATTATGGGCGCGCTCGGCTACGAGGCCCGCGTCGAGGACACCGGCCAGGCGGCCTACCGCATCGTGATCCCGCGCGAGAAGATGGCGCACGACCCGGAGATGCTGGCCCTCATCGACCGCGACCAGGTCACCCGCTGGATCGGCGCCCGCCGCCACTGGATCGCCTACCCGGTCGAGAACAAGACCATCTACAACATGTCCTCGACGCAGCCGGACGAGCACTTTGCCGCCGCGCCCTCGGCCACGTACACGACCACGGGCAGCAAGGCCGACATGATGTCGGTGTTTAGCGACTTCTGCCCGCTCGTGCAACGTCTGATGGACCTGGTGCCGAGGGCGAGGTCTGCGAGTGGCGGCTGCGCATGCACAAGGCCCTGCCCACCTGGGTCCACGGCACGGTCGCCCTGGTCGGCGACGCCTGCCACCCGACGCTGCCGCACCTGAACCAGGGCGCCGCCATGGCCATTGAGGACGCGGCCGTCGTGGCCGAGGTGCTGAGCCGCGCGCCCGACAACGCGCCGGCGACGCTGCACCGCTGCCTGCAGATCTACGAATTCATCCGCAAGAAGCGGACGACGACGCTGGTCGACCTGGCCGCCTTCTCGGGCCGCACGCTGCACCTGGGCGACAGCAAGGCCAAGGAGGAGCGCGACAGGATGTTTGCCGACTCCAAGAAGAGCGGCGCCAACGTGCCGGACAAGTGGGCGTCGCCCGAGGTGCAGAAGATGATTTACTCGCACGACTGCATGAAGGTGGCGGGCGACTTGTTTGACGGTCTGTACGAGATTTTGTAGATTTTGAAGATTTTGTCGATTCTATAGAGGGAACTTAGAGGGAATTGGGAGCCCAACGGGCGGTTCTTTGTACGTTTTTCTCTTTGCTGCGTCATTGCCATCTTCTTAGCCTGTGTGTTCTGTATATATTGTATCTATTTTATTTTCTTGTGATTAGTAGCACAAGATCATCACAAACATCGTCATTAGCACAGGCACAAGAAAAGCGTGGTTTGGTGTAAACGGTCAATTGGCATCGAAAAATGAAACCTAAAGTGCAGCATTGCGTTCAAAGGGTATATCCTATCAAAGTTGAAAATCTAAAGCAACACCGTCGACTCACCGGCTCCGCGCCTCATGGCACCCGGTCGAGCTGCATACCGAACCCACCGGGCAGCCCGTCTATGCTGCTGCCTTCCAAAAAATCGCTCTCCAGCGGCTGGTCGAACAGGTCACCCACATAGTTCATCCCCGCGTCGGGGAAACCGTCCCACAGGAACGCCCCGCTCGAGAAACAGACTGTGACAGTCGGTCGCTGCGTGTGGTGGGCTCGGGTCAAAAAGATTGTGCTGCTGTGAGGGTGGTGGTGGCGGTGCGTGCGACTGGTCCTGCGACTGGGCCTGCTGGTGTGCCTGTTGGTGTGGGTGAGGCACGCTCGTCTGGTGTGGCCCCAAGAGCTCGTCGAAGTTAACAAGGGGTGCCGACCCTGCCGCCGTTGCATGCCCGCTCGGGGCGACGGCGCGTGCCAGTCGCATGTAGCGCTTCAAGGCGTGGTACGCTTTGACGCTCATCATGCTGGTGCCGCCGACGCCGCGCAGAATCTCCATGGCTTCGAGCAGGTGGGCCTCGACGCCGGCCATGCTGCTGCCCAAGGCGGTCGACATGCTCTCCGACAGAATGCAGACCAACCACAGAGCAAACAGGTGCAGCGACATGGTCAGCGCGTTGAAGTTGCACACCCACCAGATGGCATTGGACTTGAAGAAACTCGGCTGGTGCCGCAGCAAGCCGTGGGCGATCTTCTGGTACGCGCCGATGGCGTGCAGTTCCGTTTTGGGGACGGGCGCGGCCATCTCGAGCAGCATGCTCTTGATCGAGGAGGCGGGCGCGTCACCCGCTATGCCTGCGTCCGCCGTGCCCCTGGCCGTCGTGCCCGCGTCTGTGACCAGCTCCAGCACGCGCATCAGCAGCGGCGCACACACCAGCATCACCGTCTTGTAGTAGTAGACCGACAGGGCGATCGAGTACCGCTCGGCCTGGAACGTCGCTGCCGTCCAGACGCTGAATTGCTCTGCCTGGACCGAGGTCAGGATGGCAAACGGTCGAATGTCCGTCTGCCATTTCTGGAGCCGAAACAAAAGGTCCATCGTCTTGGCCACGAGCGCTCGTGGTGTTCCGTCCCCACTGTCGCCGTCTTCGGCGCCGTCACCAAAGAAGGCCGACGTGGTGCCAATGTTCGCTCCGTAGATTGTCTCGACGGCCACGCCCATAATGGCGTGCAGCCGAGGAGAGATGTCGGTAGTAGTACATACTCCTACTTTCTGTGGAGAGCTCTGTTGCGAGCACCGTCGTAGCAGCCGTGGGTGGCGGTGCCACGCTGTCGAGCATGCGGTACTGCACGTAGGCAGAAGGAATGAGGCAGGGTCGGCCGAGACCCGTACCCAGCATCATGTCCTGGTTTACGACGGCAAACCACAGCCTGGCGCGCAACGCTTTGTCGGTCGTGCTCAGGCCCTCGTAGGTGGACGGCGAATGCAGGCCGAGCTGGTACGAAGCTTTGACCGCTAGCGAGTGGGTGGCCGGACTGGCCATGGCACGTTGGGAGTTTTGCTGAAAACTGCCCAGCAGCAGTAAACTCTGGACGGTGTGCATGGTCGGTGTGGAGACGGCTTGCTCTTCGAGCAGCAGCAAAGCTACGGCGCGGTGGTAAAACGGCTCAGCGGCATCCTCCTTTCCTGCCGCGACGAGGGCGTGTGCAAAGACAATGTTGAGCAGTCCTCTGTCGATCCTGATCCCGGCCGCGGGGCCAATCGATCGAGACTGCCTGCACTGGCTGCCGCATCAATTTCTTTGCGGAGCGAAGTCTCGTCAACGTAGGGCAGCATGGCGCCGACTGTGTCAAAGAAGAGCGTGACCCATTGTCGGGCCGTTGTCGGACTGGGATAGCGGTGATCGTTTTGGCGGTTTGTGCTCACCCCCAAGTTTGTTGACGAGCCGCTGCCGCCAATGGCCGAGGTGTCGGTGAACGGTGTCAGTCGTGTCTCGTGGCCGTTGCGTGCAGTGGGCTGCACGGCAAGGGTTCGGCGGTTGCGCGTCTGTGTCTGCGCCTGACCGGCCAGTCCCTGTCCCTGTCCCTGACCCTGTCCCTGTCCCTGTCCATCCTCTTCCTCCTGCTGCCGCAAGACGGTCAACCGGTATCCTGAGTTGACCATGGCTGTCGTCACCGCCCGAAAGATGGCGTGGTTCGAGGAAGGGCCAAAATAGCCAATCTCTGCGGCGGGCCGGTGGTCAAAGGCGCCCGTCGCCAGCGCGTCCACGGCCGAGCCTGCGTTGGTCCCTCGGCTGCCTGCGTCGGACAGCCCTGCGTTGCTAGCCGGGGCATCCGAAGCGTCGTCGGTGTCATTGTCGGGCGTCGCTTCTCCCCCAAATGCGCTTCCTGCGCTTCCTGCGCTTCCTGCGCCTCCTGCGCCGCCCGCGACGCTCTTTGCCGCCAGCTTCGCCTCCAGCTCGCTGACTTTGTGCTTGAGTGCCAGGTGTGCTCGCCGCTCTTCCTGTCGGTCCATTCGCCGGTCGTGTACATTGAGCGTGTACACACACTCGGTGTGTTGCCGGCTGCAGCGCGTGCAACTCGGCCGCGCGCCGTCGCACTTGCTCTTCACTTTCCGGCAGGCATTGCAGGCCAGTGCCGCACGGCTGCGTTTGGGCAGGATCCGGGGTGCCGCACTGCCTCCAGCACTGCCTCCAGCACCGCCAATCACGCTGCTGGTGCTCCTGTCGTCGCCCATGCTGCGTTCATAGTGGTGGTTGTGGCCGGGCGATGCGAAGGATGCGACGCAATGTCGTCCGTGTAGGCGGGACGGGAAAGTGTAAAATGCGGTGCGTGTGTAGTGATGTCATCCTTGTTGTTGTATGTTCAGCCTTGTGATAGAAAGTCTGTTGATGGTTTTTTATATGTTTTCGAGTCTGCTTGCCGATCTGAGAATGGTGGCAAGAGCGACACCTTGAGGTCCTGCCGCCTTTGGACAAAAGTCGCTGGCGATGTTGGTTGGCTCCTCTCTTAACCTCTTTCCCAGCGCTCCTTGGGCGCTCCTTCCCCCAAGTGCAACACCGCCCATAGCGTCAGGCGACCTGACGTAATGCCGATTCTTGTGCCGTCTCCATCCCGGCAGGCACCTTCAGGCACCTTCAGGCACCTAAAGCACTTTCAGGGGGCAGCACAGCGTGCGGAGAGCGTGCGGAGAAACCCCAAATGGGGGCTGGCACGGCGCTACGGCGACTGCGGGGAATCTTTAACCCCCTCCAGGGCCTAAAATGCCATTGTCGCCGCACGTTGTGGGGGCAGGAGCGTATCAAAAAGCATGGTGGATACACTATCAGTAGATTTGTTCTCTTATGTACTCCGTATCTACTCAGTAACCTTCAACTGGCACTGAAGAATGCACCTGCCTGTCTCATTGACCATGCTGGAGCCATGGAAACGAGGGAGGCGAGGAGGAATAATCTCAGGGAGTCAATACTGTTTATGCGGATAAGTTGTGGAGCCGCACTTACAACGAAGTTTCAGTATTGCCTTATATGTATTATACAAACACGTTAAGGTGATCTTTCGTCGTTGAAGTTATATAGAAATGTCGTGTATGTCTGATACATTTTTCGATGAACTGAAAAACCACCCAGACAGAAAAAAGCAAAAGATGAAAAGAAACAAAAAAGAAAGAAAGAAAGACAAAAAGACGGAAAGAAAGAAAAAAGAGGGAATAAAACATAAACACACTGAAACCTACAGAACCTTAAAGAAACAAACTCAATACAATACTCTCTGACGACAATCAATTATGACGACAAATATCTTATGTAAAACGAAAGTGTGCGGTGAGTTTAGGAAAGGGCAAGGAAAGGTGGTATTGTTTTCGAGTTCCGGGCTACTAACGATGCCAACACGCGTTGAATAAGGGAGGCAGAGAGTCGATGAGAGAGGAGAAAATGACTATCCTGCGGCCCTATGGACAAGCTCTTGTTGAGAAGCTCCCACGGCACAGCATTCTGTGTGACCACCCCTTCGACTGATCGTGTTTGCTTGTGGCGCCGTGTGACCATTGCCTGTTCTTGAAAGTGCTAAAGAGAAGCTTGGCTTGATTTGCATCGAAATCTTTTCTTCTATACTGATGTATTTGCCTGGGTCGTCGTTTCATACCAGTGGTGAAGAGCATATCACGGCCGACGTTTTGAGCAGAGACGGAACTGACGTCATAACATAGCAAATCTACGGCGATGCCGACGACAATTGAGTGCGACCACTGCGGTGCGCCGCCAAACAAAAAATCCAGCGTTGCATACAAATCGAGAGGTAAAGATCATTACAGATCGATGCCGTCACTGACTTCCTGGTTGAGCGCGAGTTTATATTCTTGACTGAAGCAAACTAATGAGAATTAATGACAGTAAAACAAAAAAACCAAAAGGATTGTACTATCAAATATACTCATCTTGGACAGTGCTCTCTTTTCCTTCCATCACCAAACTTGTGAATCCTGGCAGCTACGGAAGATGTCCTTGGCAGACAATGTTTTAATGGCAAGAGCTCATCTTTAGATGGCGATAGCAGAAGCTTACATCTGCTGGCCCGCGAGAAGGCTCACTGCCTCACATCATCAATGCCTGTTCGTAGAGCTTGGTAACAAAGTATTCTTGGTCATACACGCCAATATATCGTGGTAAATATAGTAAATCGTAAACTTGGTACGACTCTGCTTAACTCTCATTGACCCTGCGTCAACATCAACTGCCAAAGTCACCGAGGTCGTGGAAGCTTGGTTGAAAGTTGAGAATGCTGTTGGTCAGCGAGTCGGGCCAGACGCCCACCATGTCATGACGGCCGGCCGTGCCCTGTCCCTGTCCCTGTCCCTGATTGCTGTTCTGGACATGTGCATTCTGCTGCACCGTGCCGCCGACAGCGCCATCAGCGAGAACACGGCCGCCACCCCTTCATTGATCCCCAGGGGTGTTGTCGAGAAGTAGTCGAGCATGGTCATGCTGTTGTCCGGGATGGTTCCAAAACTCTCGTACAATTCAAGACCATGCCATGCTTGTTGGTCCAGTAGCTGAACGACAGGATCGTTTGAGTGGGAACGTAGTCGGTGCCCTGGTGGAACGGCGCCACAAGAGGAGGAGCGTGGTCGGTGGTGGGCGTGATCCACTGGGGCGAGATGGGTTGCCCACTGTGGGAGGGAGAGACCTGCACGCGTAGATGTTTCCCTCTGGTTGGTTGATGAAGTTGCTGCCAACCGACTGAGCGGCGTTGACAGCCGTGTCGCTGGACGGAGTACCGTAAGAGGCAGACCGTTCGTAGGCGAGTTGATGTTGAGGTGGTGTTGGCCCGCCCGTGTTGTGGGAGTGTTGGGTCTGAGCTTGTGTTTGGAGAGAAGGTTGATAATGGTAAGGTGACTGCTGCGCAGGCTGTGGGTAGTGTTCATTTTGCGACCGCTGAAGATCCTTTGACGGTTTTTGTGCATGGCGCAGTCCATCACGAGTACGTTGCGACGATTGCCGTCGATTCGATCTTGTGTTGTGTTGCTGGTCACCGCCGTCCGCTGGCGATTTCGAAGAGGCCCCGTTGCGATGTGAGTGTGAGTGTGAGTGTGAAAATGAAGTGCCTGTTGGACCCGTTCCAGGTGACCCGAGCTGGCGAATAAGCGTCTTGTTACGACTCATGCGCGAGGCACGGGCGTGCCGCAGGACCCGTACATCGCTTGCCGACAACTTGTTGCACAGCTCTTTTTCGACAATGTCAACGGTTGTGTCGACCAGACGGGTTAACACATCTCTCGCCCTTGCGATGCGGCTCCATTGCCGGGCCAGTTGATCGAGCACGTAGGTCCACTGCATCAGACAGTTCTTGAATGAGGTCCACCCGGTCTTGGCCTTGGCGCGCGTGGCCGAGTGCTTCCAGACCAAGAACAGGAGGGTGATGCCGCTCATGAGTTGGTAGTGTAGGTCAACCCATGCAAAGTCGGCAGAGCCTCGTTGAAGACGAGTGAACGAGAGCTGGATCATGTGCTGGGCAGCGGTGCAGCAGGTGTCGGCTTCCTCTGCGTCGAGCTGCGGCTTGAGAGGGGATGGGCGGTGCAGGAGGAGGATGGCGTTCTGGTGCCAGTACTCCCACCAGTCAAGGGTGTGTCCCTGTGGGTCGGCGAGACTGGTGGCCTGGTCGCCCCACTGCCGCAGTCGAGCAGCCATATCGGCCTTCCAATGGGTGGTGTCGTTGGGGAAGATGCCGCTGTTGTTGTCGGCGTTGTCGGCGTTGTCCTCTTTTCCGCTGTTGCTGTGGTTGCTGTTGCTCCTCACGCTGTAGAGGCGGTAGACGATCTGGCTCTGGAGCTGCTGCAGACGGAACCAGTGCAAAACTTGGCCACGCTTCGGTCCCGAGAGGGCATGTTGGGGAAAACACACATCGATCATGCTGTCGGTCAAGGTAAACGGACGACCAAGGAGGGTGCCCAGTGTGCGGTCAAACGTGTAGGTGACCCAGAACAGACGGCGTTTGACGTCCATCTCGGCGGGCGATGGGGAAGACGATCCGCTAGCGGACACACCAATGGTGGTCTCCGAGTGGAAGCCAAGGTCAACGCACATACGCATGCAGAGGCCGGAGATGTACCAGATGGGCGCTGAAGATGAGTCGAGAATGGACCAGAGAAGCAAAAAGAGAAGGCACTGTAACGTGAACACACTCTTGCGCTGCATGATGGTGCTGAAGTCAGCCATGGCGGCCGAGCTGAAGCTCTTTGCAAGCGCGAGAGATTCTGGGTTCTCGCGTGAAAGGACGACGAGGGCAATGGCAAAGACCATGTTCAGGATAAACTGGTTCCACGCATTCTTCTCGCGGCCAACCGACGAGAATTCTCGCTCTTCGTCGTCCTTGTCGCCGTAACAGTCAAGGACAATCTGGGCCATGTCGTCGCCAACGACAATCGGGTACTGGACTTCGTACTGACTCAGAAATATGTCAATGAGGCTGATGGCCGTCTCACGGGAGGGGAGAACAGGGCCTGGCGGTTTCATGGGTTCTGAAGGTGGTGCTGTGTCCTCTGTTGTCTCTCGTGGCGAGCCCGGCGATCCCGGCTGCGTGGATGCAGCCGAGTTTGGCTGGCCGCTGTATGTGGCACTGCCGCTCCGTCGTCCTGGCTGAAAGCTTGTGTCGTTTCTCTGGGCCGACTCGAGAACCGATCGGGCCAGGTGCATGCCACTCGACACGCCAAGAAAGTGTGCATCCTCGCCAGGTTCCAGCCGAATTAAATCAGGGCCATTCGGAGAGTGCGTGTTGGCCGAAGACGACGTGAGCGACTGGGCACGCAAATCGGCCTCCAACCGGGCCTCCAGCCAGGCCAACTCCTCTTCCAGGGCGAGAATGGATGTCCTCGGCATGGCCGTCTTGGATCGTGGATCGGTATACTCGCAGACAGCGCCGACTTTCTGACAAGGCGCACAGGACGGCAGACCGGGATCACATTTTGCTTTGCGCCGGCGGCAGCGGTTGCACGCGTTGATCGTAAAGCAGGGCGGTTCTCGTGAGCCGCCCGCAGAGGAGCCCACGGTGGCATTGGCACTCATAGTGGCGGGGTTTGTGGGCGCCGGGCCGGCATGGCTGTTGAAAGGCTGTTTAAAGGTATTATGAAATGTGTTGTTTTGTTTCTTGGAGGATCGTCGTTTGTGTTGTTTGGAGGAGGAACTGGACTGGGGCCATCCTTCCTTGAAAATTTTTCTTAGTGGCACCTTTACTATCCAACTAATTATATTACGTATTACGGCCAACCCCCCACTTTTACCCCTTTCCCGTCAGTATAGCACCGCTTCGCCGCGGGCCGCCCGCCAGTGCCGGTGACGGCTCCGGCGGCGGCGCGCGTACGTTGGCGACCCCGACGACACGTAAGACTATTACGGTATAATATACGAAGTCGCCGGCTGCCGCCTCCCCTTATAACTTAAGTTACTCGCGTTACGTACTTAATACCGAAGTATTAGCGCCGGACTTAACTACGTCGAAGGATTAATTTATAACTTTAAATATTAATATTAATAATATTAATTATTTAATCGTCGTTCTTTTAAACGTTTAACTCGATAAGTAATAAATAACTTTAAATAAAAAACGCTTTATTATTACCTCGGTATTTAACGCTTTAAAAGCGTATTTACGGATATTTACGGATAACTTTATTAAAAACTCGGTTAACGATATAATCCGTTCGTTTATTAATTATTTTAAAACTTTCGATTTTAATAAGCCGTATATAATATAAAATTACCGCCTCGTTTTCGTAAAAACCCCCGGGGTACGTAAACGTACCGCCCGGGTATTTTTAAATTACCGGTTAAACCGGTTATAATAATTATATTAATTATAACCTTAATTATTATAAGTTTAAGTTATAAAAATAACGTTATTTTTAACGAAAATAAACGTATTTTTTTTAAACTTATTAATAAATTACTTTTTAATACTTTATATAAGTTAAGTCCGTTATAATTATAACGGTTAACTTTATATTAACCGACGTATTTAAAGTTACTTTAATAATTACGGGTTAGGCTTTATACTTTAATAATAATATTATCCGTACCCTCCTCTTCGAAAAAGCCCTTATAATTATTAAAAATATTTAAACCGTTACTTTAAAAATTAATACCGTTTAATATAATTACTTAATATAAAACGTCGACCGTTACGTAAAATAATACTTCGTTAATAATACTTTTAATATTTTTACCCTAATCTCCGAAAACGCGGTTATTTAAACCGGTTATAAACTTATTAAGGTTATTAAAACTCGCCGTTTACGCGACTCCTTTAACGAAATAAGGGTTTAACTCGTTTTATTCGACCGGCCGGTTTAATCCTTCCGGCTTTTTAATACGAGCCGACCCTTTAAATATTACTTATAACGCTCCGTAATCCGCCTTTATAATAATAATTATTAAAGTTATTATAATACGCGTATTTACCGCCGCCTTAAAAGGTACGGTTAATACGGGACCCCCGACCCGACGTATATATTAAAGTTTTACCCGAATCCCTTTTATTATTTTAATTATTAAGGCCCGTATAAAGCCGATATTTAAAATTACCCGGTACGGTTAAAAATAAAGGGTAATATTATTTACCGTCCGTTTAAGGCCGTATTAAAAGGTATCCGTAAAAACGGCGCCCGTATAACTTAAGTAAGTTTAAAATATATTAAAGCCCGGCTTATTATTATAATAAACGTATAAAAGGCCCTTTAAATAAATATACTCGTTATATAAGACGACGGGCCGTATACTCCCCTTTTTATTTAAGCTTTAAAGTTTATTTCGTTAAATTCCTCGTCGGACTCGGATAACGAATTAAAAAATATAAACGTAAAAAAAGACGCCCGTTACGTAACGTTTAAGAAATAAATAACCGCCCTTAAAACCCCTTTAAAACGTATTACCCCGGCTCTCGCCCCCGTTAAGGCCGGCCGTTCGGATACCCGGACGATTACCCTTAATAAATTTAAAATTATTAAAAGAGGTTAATTAAACTCTCGGTTTACTCGTAAAAAGATTATAATTTACGATAACTTAAACGTTACTTTAATTTCCGTTAACTTATTTTCCCCCCCTCCTTATATTTAAATAAAAGAAAGTATATTAAAGATTTACGGTTTCGCGCCGAACGTTTAAAGTAACGTAAGTAAACGTTAACCGGAGCTCGTATAAGTAAAGTACCCTTTTAAAGTTATATTATTAAGCCCTCGTTAACGTCGTTTATTTAAATTATATACCCGGACCCCCTTTTTTATATTTACTTACTTTAATTACGAAACTTATTTACCGGTAACGGCGTAAGAAAATACGCGAATATACGAGTAAAATAAGCCCGCGTTATAATTTATATTTTAAAACGGTTAAGTTTAACCGTTAACTTCCCCCGTATTTATTATTCGAGGGATATCCTTTAAATTAAAGTTAATAATATAATTATATTAAATATTTATAAAGGTATTAATAAGCCCCGTACGTTCGATTATATTTATATATTTATATTATTAACGCGTTTTATTATTAAAGGAGACTTTAACTTTAATTACCCCCGTTTCGAGTTAAACGTACGCCCCGCGAAGGGCGGATAAAGGCTCGTCGCGTAAATAAATAAAGCCGGCTTTATTTATATAAGGTAAATTAAACGGGCGACTTATAACGACGGATACGTTATAAACTTTATTTTTAATAATTTACCGTTCGTTACGATAAAAATCGATACTTTATTTAAAAGTAACTTTAATTACCGTACTTAATTAATATTTATCCTTAAAGTATAAAAGGCCCCGACGATACGAAGGGGGAAAACGATTTTAAAAAATAAAATCTTAAATTACGCCGTAACGGTAAGCCGCGTCGTAACCGCCGCCCTAAACTTATCTCTTTAATTTACGGAGGCCGAGTTAAAAAACGGCGTTATAACGATCCGCCGAACGTTAAAGGAAGCCCTCGATAATATTAAACGGATAAACTTATAAAAGGGACGGAGTTAATTATAATAAACCCCGGTTTATAAAGAGGCGTATATTATTATAAAAACCGCCCGGCGGTTTAAAAATAAACGACGGTATTTCTTTAAAAGACTTTTAAAAGATATAAAAAGGTAAACTTTTACGATTCGAAAAACGAAACGGGGTTATTAAACGTCGGTAATAAACGAGGCCGCGGATAATATTAAAGTTTACCGCTTAGTTTAATAATACGGGTTATAACCGCGTTACGGAACCCCGCCGGTCGTTATCGGCGACCGGATATATATTATAATATTAAATAAGGTTAAGGCCTTAAAAAATATTATTCTTAAACGTTTTATAACGGAGGATAATTTATAAACGGACCCCTTTAAGCCCCCGCGGAGAGGTTTTACCCTCCTTTAAAACTTAAGTATTAACGACGAAGAAATCCGGGAGAGTATAATTAATATTTTTATTATTACTTTAAATACCGACGGCGTTATAATTAAGTTATTAAAAGTTATTTAAAATTATTTCGCGGAGCCGTTAAGTACGTTTTATAAAGGGTACTTTTAACGCGGTTATTTTTTATAAATATAAAAAGAGGCCGAGGTAATTATATTATTAAAAAGGGGGAGACGGGATTAAACCTCCTTTAAAGCGTAACGGCTTATTATATTTATTTCGTACGTCGTTAAAGGCTTTAAACGTTTACTCGCCCGCCGGATTATATAAACGGTACTTTAATATAATATTATCTCTCCTTAATACGCCGGGGTATTACTTAAACGAGGAGGAGTTAACTTTATCGCCGCGTTTACGTACGACGTAGAAGTTATTTTTTCGAAATAATAAAAAGTTACCGTAATAATTATTAATATTTAAAGCGTATTTAATACGCTTTTATTACGCCGCCTCTTCGTACGAATACGTAACGACGGTTAACCGGACTCTCTCCTTTAACTTATCCGTTACTTTTTTAACCGGCGGCGAGTACGCGTTAAACTTAACGAGTATATTATAATATTTACGACGGTCGAGTACGGGACCTTATAAAAATTATTACTCTCGTTTATCCTTTATATATTATATATCGCCGAGATTTTACGGAAAGACCCCTTACTCCGCTTCGGTTACGCCGACGATATTTATTTATACTAGGCGTCGAAATTTATTTACGAGAATATTAAATATTTAAAAAATAACTTCGCGGGGCTTTTTTATTAAGGAGTTACGAATAAAATAATATTTATATTAAAGAAATTTAAAATAATTTATTTAACTCGTAAACGTTATAAAAAGAATCCCCCGTTTATTACTAATAATTTAATAATTACGCCGGTTCCTTTCCTTACGACGACGGTCTTTTATTTAATATTACGTTAATTTAAAGTATAATTTAATAAGTATTTTAATTTTAAACGATATATAATAAAAAAGGGTTACCGGGCGATAAAAATCGTTAAATACTTAATTTTTATTAATAAAATTCGTAACGGGGCCGTACCGTTTACGCTTCGAAATATAATTATATAATATATTTTACTTTTAATATTTAAGGCGTAATATATTAAACGCCTCCGTTTTACTATATAAAAGTAAAAAAAAAAAAAAACTCGTATCGTCGAAAAAGGGGTAATACGTAAATTAAGTTTATAATACCTTACTTACCGTAACGCGGGTTATTTTATTAATATAACGGACGACTCCGAAATATTCGTTATTTAAAGACTTAAGTTTATTAACCGGAGAGCTCGCCCTCGAACGGGTAAAAGTACGATAAGTATTACGGATTTCGACGGTCGAGGAGTCGTACCCCCTCGCCCGCCGGGCGAAAATTTTACTTAACGTTAAAGGAAAAGGTTATAACCTTCCCTTTTAACGCCGGATAAAATTATAACTCTTCGCGGAGTTCGTTAACTTTATTATACGGTAAAAAATCGTACTTTTATATTATACCGCGGTTACTTAAAGGAGTTAACGGGTAACTTTAATAAAAAGGATATTATAATATAATTCCGCGTATAAGTTATTACTCTTTTAACGGACGACTTAATAATTTATTAAATAAATTTTAAATAAGGGGTTTTTAAAGGGGGCTTACCGTAATAAGGCTTAACGGTTTAATAAAGGGAAAGTTTATAAAATATTTATTAACGGGGTTAATGTTATAATTTTTTATTATAAATATTACTACGGTAGCGACCTCGTGTCTCCTTCGTATTAATACCACTTCGTAGTTAATAATAAAGGGAGTACGAGATTAATACGTAACGAGTGGTTAATACGGTGGTACGTGCGTGGCTAAGCGCCCTCGCGGGCGTTACGTTACTAGTATAAATTTCTTTTAAGTAAAAGGCCTCCTCGAATACCGTAAAGTTTCGGGAGGTAAAACTTAGTTTTTATATAATATTAGACTTACCTTCGCCCTCGAAACGCCTACGCTTTACTATCGTAACCACTTATCTTAAATTTTATAATAGTTAACCGGATTAAATAATATACGTAATATATATTATAATTACGGGTATTTAATTTAAACGGTAAGGTAAAAGTTAATATACGGATATAAGTAACTTTATTAAGTTATAAAGGTTTTCGACGTCGAGGCGGCGGGGCTTTACGGGGATTATAATAAGTATTCCGGATTAAGGAAGATTTATTTTTAAATAAAATTTAATTATATTTAAATAATACGGCGGTAATCCGGGGGATACGAAGGAGGGTACCGTTAACCTCTTAAAATATATTTTTATAACTTTACCGGCTCCTCGTAACTTACCCGATTATTATCCGGTAGGTACCCGGATATATAAGTATTAACGGTAACGAGAGAGCCGACGAATTAATAAAGGCCGGTTATTAAACGCCGGTAAATAACGAGTTTAACGGATTAAATTATAACGGCCTTAAAACGTTTACCGTTAATAAATTACGTTATATAACGACGGTCCTTTAAAAGCGTATATATAAAAACTTATTAAGATTTTATAATCGTTAAAATTTAACTTATTTTATTCGAAGGCCCCCCGAGCTTTCGTTCCCCCGAACGAAGTTATATATTTTACTAGTTATTAAAACCGGTTATAAAGATTATACCTAGTATTATAAACGCTTTTACCCGTATATCGTTATATAAAATAAATATATTTACGGTTAAATAAAGACCTTAAATTATATCGTTTATTACCACCGGGTTAAACGGGCCTAGAGTATTATAATAAGGGATAAAACTTACGCCCGGTACCCCGACGCCCGGAGGAAAGACTTAACTTTTTAAAAATACTCGTTAAAAAGTTATATAACTTTTTACTTTATTTTAACGCCGTCGCCCCGGTTATAAGGATAATATAAGGACCGCTCTTATACCCTTATACCCCCTTATTTCCTTTATTTTTCTTTACTTTTTTCCCGCTCTTTTTTTTCTTTTATTATTATACCTATAAAAAGTCTTAACACTCCCCGCGAGCGCCCGTTTAAAAATAGTAGCCGAATATTAGCCGACCGGAGGGTTAAATTACGGACTAAATCGCTTATATTTTAGGTACGCCAAGTAGGTATTTCCTCGAATAGAGGTGATAAACCGTTAGTTTTATATATTTAGAGCTAGCTAGTGCGTTACCCTCGTTATATACCCTTAGGGAGGTGGGCGGCTTTGCCGCCGTGACGTTAAAATTATAATAATAAAAAAAAAAAAAAAAAAAAAACTAGACTGGGGCGTGCTTAAGTACCCTGGACGGGCGTTTTTACGCCTGTTCCCGCCTGTGCGCACGCTAAGACGCCCTGGGACGTGGCGGTTTTAGGGGCTGTTGTTATTTCCTCGGTGCGGGGGATGGGGGAAACGGGGAGCCGAATGCTGAGAGTTTCAGGGCATTTGCCGGTGAAAAGAGCGCTGAAGAGATTTAGCAGTAAACGTTTTCACCAAACACGACAAACAGCATCACGAAATTGGCACAAAATCAAGAGTTAATCGGCCGGAACAGTTTTGTGCTGGAGTCTACTGTCTTGAGACATGAATTGGGGGCTTGTTAAGTTACCAGATATTATTCTAGAGAACCTGTCCTAGTGGCTTGTCGTGAATATGCTACAATGTGGCACGATCCGTCCAACAAGATCAACAAAGAGAGACGAATATAGGAAAATAGATCATATAAAGTCTTTTCAAGTGCTATTTTTTTTTTTTTGTCAATATAGGACGAGAAAAAAATACAATGAAACGATTGTCTCCAACAAAAGATCCTTTTAAAAGCTTCCAAAAAAAATCAAACAGGTCAAAAAGTGAAAAGAGGGAAAAATAAAAACGTACAGCAGCGGGTATTCGCTGGTCGTCACCGACCCAACTACTAATCCGCCGATTACTGGTTTAACTAGGGGAGAGCGGACGGGATCCCGTGTTCTCCAGTATCTATGGCCGTACGTGATAGACCAGTATATTACTATTCCTTATATGGGGCCAAGAGTATCGTGGGACCTTGCGTCGACACGAACAACTGGGCTGGGAATCTGTTATCTGTCCCCTCCTCTCTTTCGCCTCTTTCTATCTCCCTTTTCTTTGTTAAGAAGTCTCTCCTGATCGTCTCCAACGAGTTACACCTTCTCCTGCTCAATGCGCTCCTCGGCGGCCTCGTTCTCGGCCAGCATCTGCTTGGGCGTGGCCTCCTGCTCGGTGTGCACATTGAACTTGCCAAAATGCGAGTCGAGCTCCTCGAGCGTCTTGCCCTTGGTCTCGGGGAACATGGTGTAGACCAGGACGGCCGAGAAGAGGTTGAAGGACATAAAGACAAAGTAGGTGCGGGCGCCAATGTGGGAGACCATGACGGGCCAGACCTGGCCGACAATGATGGAGCCCAGAGACGCACCGGAGGCCGCAAGACCGAGGCCCTTGGAGCGGCAGTTGGCCGGGAAGATTTCGGATGCGTAGATCCAGGCGCAGGGGCCGAACCCCATGGAGTAGCCGACGGTGAAGAAGTAAATGAAGAAGATGTTGCAGTAGTTGGCGGACGCGTTCGTCTGGCCGGGGTAGGCGGTCTGCAGTGCGCCGTTGATGAGCAGACAAAAGGCCATGATGATGGCGCCGATGCCGAGCGAGTGGCGACGGCCGATGCGGTCAATGAAAAACATGGCCGCGATGGTGCAAGCAACCTGGACAGAGCCGTCAATGCCCGAGGCCAGAAGCGACAGGCTCTTGGACGTGCCGGCAGCGATGAAGTTCGTGGGCAAGTAGTACCGAATCCCGCTCGCGCCACTGAGTTGCTGGAGGAACGAGACGGACCAGGCGCGCCACAGACGCGAGCGCAGGGTCTTTTCGGTCCAGAAAACGCGGGCCGACGTGATGGAGTTTTCCTTGTGCCACAGGATGTTGGCGTGGATCTCGTCCAGCTCAGCCTGGACGTTGGCAATGTTCTTGGTGCCACGGAGGCGGGACAGCGAACGAGCCGCCTGGTCGGCACGGTCGTGCTCAATCAGCCAGCGAGGCGACTCGGGGAGGAAGGGGGCGCCGACGAGGAACAGAACTGCGGGGACGAACTGCATGGCGCTCGACAGACGCCACTCCAGGTTGACACCCTTGTCCGTCTTCCAGAAGCTGTAGCCGTAGCCGACCCAGAAGGCCATCGAGATGCCAAAGACAATGCCGGCCTGGTTGAAGGCGCCGTAGAAACCACGGTGCTTGGCCGGCGAGATCTCCGAGAGGTAGAGGGGCACAGAGGTGGACACGATGCCGCAGCCAACACCGGCGATGATGCGGCCGACAATCATCATGGCCAGGTTGTGCGCGCCCGTCTGGAGAGCAGCACCCAAGCACATGCCCAGGACACCGACACAGCCGGCAAAGCGGCGGCCGAGCGTGTTGTTGACGAAGCCAGCGAGAAAAGCAAAGCCAAAAAACTGACCAGCATAAAAGACACTGGTGATGGCGCCTGTCTCGGACGACGAGGGGTTGTTGAGCGTCTTCTTGAAGCCGGGAGCGACGTAGATGGTACTGAGAATGCCAATGTCATAGCTGCCGATGGAGTGTTAGTGGTGCGAACCAAAAGCAACAAGAAGAGAAGCCAAGAAGGAGACCAGAAAAGAGAAGCCAAGAGCCAAGACAGCACACAACAGCCACGTACCCCCACCCAATCGAGCCCATCGAGAAGATGGCGCACGAAAAGATCAGCCACGGGTTGATCCTGCCGCTGCTGTAGATTTCGCCGGCCATGATGTCTGAATGTGTATGATTGGCTTGCGATGGAAGTAAATCAGACACGAGTAGATGATGTGTGTTGGTGTTGAAGGAGGATGAAGTGGACGGACAGAGGGAGAGAGAAGAGAAGATGGACGGAAAGCAAGGGGATCGACGTCCATATTATAAACCGGAAGGGTGATGGATCAAAGCCATACAGAAACGCTGTCGCGGCAAAGGAAGAGAGGGAAAGAGAGGAATGGGAAGATAAAAGAAACAGAGGAAACAAAGAGTAACAAGCAAAAGACGACTCAGACAAGAGACACAGGCAGACCCATCCCCGGACTCGACTCCATACGGAGCACCCTTGTGTCAGGCGTGATTGTGGGGAAGCGAGGAGAGGTAGGGAGAGGACCGTTCGAGTGGAGGCAGGGGTCGACGGTTAGGGGACAAAGGCGGGGGGGGGGGGGGGGGGGTTCTTTAATGAGGTGAGAGAAGCCTAGCAAAATTTGAAAATGAAACGAGGAAAAGACAGACGACAGACGAAGGCAACGGCAACGGCAACTGCATCGTTGACAATACGGTACCAATAAACAAGCTTCACGCCACAAGGAACCAGCGAAGCGGAGAAAAGAGTGGGAGGCGGTAGGAAAAGGCGTGTGTCTTCTTCCTGGCGTTGCCTGCCCGGTACTGGGGCCTGAGTGGAAGAAAACAGACGGTAAATAGAATGGTGGCCGGGGTTTAGACCGTTTGGGCTGGTCTTTCGTTGGCTTTCCTCTTCTCTTGTCTCTTCCCCTTGTTCGTCCTGCTGCCAAGCTAGACGGGGCGCGGTTAGTTGCTGGCACCGTCTTTCCACGAGGCCAGAAAAAGCGTGGACAACGACGTGGAGAATTTCTGTGTGAAGCGGAACCCCCGCTGCCCGTACGATGGGAAAGCGGGAATGGTCTACTGAGAAGGAAGAATGCCGGTGAAAAAAGAACGGCGCGAGCAGGTCACAGCGGAGGTTCCGTGTTAGTGGAGAGGGGAAAGTTGTCAGGCGGCCGGTTTGGTGTTAGTGGCCCCGCTGGTTCTTGTAAACGACCACCAAAACAGACGATACAGAAAACCTGAAGATGAAGAGACGGCACCGGCGCGTCGGTTGGAGGCCACGCGGGTATATGTCGAGGATATGGCGGTTTCAGATGGACCTGGTAGGATGAAGGAGAGTAAAATTATACGGACGAAAGAACAAAAAAAAAATACGACTAACCACTCAAACCATCCCCTCTCCCCTCTCCGGCCAGAGATCAGACTACCGCAACTCGTCTCCAGCTCGACTTCGACTTTGGATACAACTCAACAATATGGCACCCCAGAGCGTGGTCATTGTCCACACATCCTCCCGGCGTCTGACGGCCGGCATCAGCTTCCACTCTTTTGCCACGCGGCGGCAGAGACTGGCACAGAGCAGTCGTCGGCTGCCAGTGAACGGTGGCTCCGCCCAACGCAGAACGTGACACTGCAGTTTCCCACAGACCTGGACCCAGCAGGCGGCAAGCATGGTTTGAGTGAGGCGGACAGACGATGCACGTTTACGCCATGTGCTGCTACACGTGACGGGCTGTCGATCCTCACGCGCAATGGGCGCATCACTGGCCTGCTTGGTCTGCCCAGACCGTACCAGATACTGACAGCAGAGGTTGTCGGTGTCAGTGGCGGTTTCCCAGAGGCTGCACTGGCAGAGTCGTCCGTCTGTGTTGCCGGCGGCACAGGTATTGCACCGTTTCTGACCGTGAAAGATACACTGTCCAAGACTCTTTGCTGGAGCATCCGGAGCAATGACTTTGGAGCGGTCGAGTTTGCTCTGAAGGAGAGGCTGGTACGGCCCGAGCAGTGGTTGTCTGTCTCCATCTTCGTCACGTCTGGCGAAGACGCTGGTGGACTCGTTGCAGAAAAGTCGTCTTCATGGTGGGAAGCTACATTCAGTACATTGCGGTCAACGTACTCCGGCAACCTCAATTTACACAAGAGAAGAATGGCCCGTGAGGACTTGGTGATTGATAAGACAAAAGGCGACCTAACCGTGCTCTTTTGCGGAAGCAAATCGCTTGAGTGGCAGATCCGGATGTGGTTGATGGGACAGGCAGCTGTCGTCTGCACAGATGTTGCGTAAAGAACGAATTCGAGTTATCAATTATGCATTTTTATGTTGTACATACACAGGTATCGGGATGAAAAATTATCAACAAGATAATGCCTACGTTGTGGGCTTAAATGAACTCTACGTTAACGGTTTCTATGTAAGAATATAAAGTTAAACGAAGCTAATGCATGCAAAGTATCGACACCATACATCCTCCCCTATGCGTACGCTCTGACCTCAAAAATACCGCCGTGGACGTTCTCGTTGCCCTGCAGCTCGAGAATCTCGACACCCAGAGCCGTGATCGTGACGGCCGCGTTCAGCACGGCCTCCCGGCGCGACAGGTGGTTGCCGTCCTCGACAAACAGCTCCTTCTCTTCTGAGCCCGACAGGTCCAGCAGACGCCACTTCTTGACACAGAAGGGGATGGCACGCTCCGGGTGGCCGCGAAGAACGGACTCAAGGGCGTGGTCGTAGTCCGTGTCAAAGTGGACGACAACCTGTTGGAGGGAGACGGGGCTGTCCCACCTGGCGGTGAGCAGCTTGCGACCGCGGGCCGCGGGCACCCAGCAGTTGGTCCGCTTGGTGGGGCGGGGCACGCCGTTGCGGATGTTGGCGATGTCCCACGACGCGATGGCGGGGGAGACAGTCAGGGCCAGGTTGTGGCCCATGGGCCGGCGAACAGGGGTCCAGCGCTCGAACGCGTCGACGCCGACATCCTCGGGCGGACGCTGGTCGCACTCATGTTCGACCGTCATGAGCGCCGAGAGACGCGTCTTGGTGGTAGCGACGGCAACGCTGTCGTTTTGGAGGAGGCAGAGGAAGACGTATTGTGTTTGCGGGTTGGCGACGTCGCCAAAGTGGATGTCCAGCGTGTTGGAGCCAGCCACCAGTGCAAACGATTTCTCGGCCAGGACGACCTCGGGGGTGTAGTTGTACGCCTTTTGCGAGCCTCGCAGCTGGACGTGGAGGGTCGTCGGCTGAACAGCCATGACCGTTATGCCAAACGTGGGGACAGCACCGGCCTCCAACGGTAGCAGCTGGGCCAAGCTGCGGACGAGCACCTTGGGCGGGCCATCGGCAGGGAAAGACGACAGCGCAAAGGAAGAGCCCTCGACCGACGCAGCCTGCCGAATCAGATCCTCCCTGTCAACCAGCTTGTAGCCAGGAATGTACTGGCCGAACCGCATCAGGTCGCGCTGCAGGGTGGCCATGTTGTCCTTGGCCAGCAGCTGGATGGGATCCAGTGGTGCCCCGGGCGTACCAACTTCTTGCACAGGCCCACAGCGACACCGAGGGCATTGGCATTGCAGCCCGAGGTGGCCATGACACGCGTGGATGCGAAAGCGACGTGGGTCGCCGAGATGATGCGGCCGCCATACAGCAGGTTCGGCACCTCGGCGCAGACCATGGTTGAGAAGGGAATCTGGTAGACGCCCTTGGCGTGCCACTGCGTGCAGCCGTCAATCTCTGAGTAGACACCGTCGGCTGGGTGCAGGTCCAGCGACCAGCCGCCGTGCGAGACGGCATCGTTGTGGAAGCGCTGCTCGATGATGTCCTGCTGCTTCAGGATCGTGGGGCCGACAAACCGTCTGCTCTCACGCTTGCCGGGGACAGTGCCGACCCACTCCAGCGTCAGGTTCTCGGCCTCGGGAAAACGACCCGAGTTCTTAAAGTAGTCCCACACACCGTAGACCACGCGCCACAGCTCCCACTTGATGGCCTCGGTGTCGTGGACGGTGTCCATGCGGCCGCCGTGCTCGATCCACCACAGGTTGCAGCCCATCTCCTTGGTCGAGAAGCTCTTGAAGCGCGGGATCTCCTTCTCGACATCCTTGAGCGCGTACGAAGGCGCAACAAACTTGACTGGCCGGCCGGTGTCCTTGGAATAAAAGTAGATGGAGTGGCCCAGAAGGTGGCCGTACTCGGCATCGGGTGCAAACTGCTCGCCAAACTCGTCGCGCTGCTCGGCACCCACGCGGAAGGGCGCGCCCGCCAGGAAAGCGAGTGTTCCGTCGCCGGTGCAGTCGATAAACTGGGCGGCTGCGACGTGTGTCATGGTCGACGTCTGCGAGTTGAAGGCCTGGACACTGGCGATGCGGTCGGTCTGGCCCGGCTTCGTGTCCTTTGTGCAGCCCATCAGGGCAGTATTGAGAAAGAGACGGATGCTCGGCTCTTCGCGCACCTTTTCCAGGAGGATGGTGTCGAGGATCAGAGGGTTACCCTCGGGGTTGCGGTACAGGTTCTCGAGCAGGATCTCGTCGACCAGGCCGCCTTCACGTGCGTAACGGTTGTTGTTGAACATGTGAGACGTGGCGCCCAGAATCCAGAGGCGGACTTCGCTCGACGCGTTGCCACCGAGAACGGGACGGTCCTGGATGAGAACAACCGAGACACCGTTACGCGCAGCAGCAATGGCCGCGATGGTGCCAGAAAGACCGCCTCCACAGACACAAACGTCAACCTTGAGCTCATCGGCGCGGAAGCTGCGAGAAGAAACAGCTGCCTCCCGTTGAAGGTTGGGCTCTTCGATTCGTGCAGGCGCCATTGGGAGATGTGCTTGTTGTGGGGAGGGGAGGAAGCAAGGACGTTGTTTGAGAGTTTGGTTGAAAACGACAGTAGCAAACCAGAATCGTATGACGGTATGCAAGCTTGGCCGTGTTTGATATATGAAGTCGATGAACCTGGACAGATTATAACGCACACGACATCGTCATCACGGAAATAGTTTCGATGGAGCTCACTCAACTTTGCCACACCGCAAGAGACTCGGCGGTATTGTAAGCCGCTATTTCTCCATTCTCTTTGATGAGCACCAGCACGTCGCCATCACAGAGACCTTCCCAGTGTACTTTTCAGAGTGTTGCGTCCTCCTGGTCCATACATTTCTTCACCCGACACCGTCTGGGGGAACCAAGATGGATACGCCGGAGAGTTTGTGGGGAACGGGACGTCCGATGAGGAGACGGAGGTGAAGTCGAACAAGGTACCATAATTACGAAAACGAATACAAGGAAGAAAGATGAAATAAACATTATTTCCGTCTCTCCTTTTCCTCCCCTTTCCGTCTCCCTTCGCTCCTTCCCGCGGCGGTTCCGTCTATTCCAACACTAGTTCCACGTGCCTCCACCGGCCTCTTTCCGTATGCAGTAGCGCTGGAACAGGGCGGGAAGGCGCTAACGGACAGCGGGGCCCAGGGTCTCCAGTGCGGAAGTCGCCTCTGTCGTCTCCGCGCCTTCGTGGCATCTATGCGAACATCGCCCCTTCCTTCTCGAAGGTGTGGAGTGCACCTTCTCCAACGGAACGCCCATAAGTTCAGCCTCGTGTCTTTAACGGCAGGAGACAAACGGCAAGAGGCAGGAGGTAACACAAACAAATACGAAACATGGAGATCGACTCGCTTGTCCATGTGCATGCTCCGCCGCCACGTCTGCCGTCAGCACGTCCCCGCGACGTCGCCCTCCGCATCAGCCAGGTCGTCTCCGCCTGCACGTTTTGCAAGTCACGCAAAATTAAGTGCGACGGCGTCTCACCTGCCTGTGGCTGCTGCACCAAATTCGGACGCGCAGCGACTTGCTCACTGGCGGACGGGGCGGCACGGCCGGCACACGACTATGTGCTGTACCTGCAGACGAGAATCCAGCAGGCCAAGGCTCGGCTGGCCGAAGGACAACCAGGCCAAGGACAACCAGGCCACGGTCGCCCCGAAGAGGCACCGCCGATGGGGGCCGCGGCCAAGCCGTCTCAGCCGTCAACGATACAACAGACGCCGTTTGACTTCAACGACTCTTCGGCGGACCTCCCATCGCGGCGGCACAATGCCCGACCTCCATCCTACGGGCCTTCGGGCCCTCGACGGCAACCACCGCCACCGCCGCCGCCACCACCATCGACACACTGATTGCCGACATTGGCGCACTGCCGATGTCCACCTCGTCTCATGCACACGCCCACTCGACATCAACGGCCGGGCAGGGGCCAACGCTCTCGACGGTCCTCTTGGCGGCCGCCAGCAAGCTACCGCTGCTGTCGATCGTGCAAGGGCAAGACCAAGAGGGGCCGCAGTGCGGCGTCAACGCGGCCAGCGTAGCCAGCGTGGCTGCTTGTCTTCCCGACGAGTCGGCTGCCCGCAAGCTGATCCAGCACTACATCCAGCAAGTCTACCCGCGGCTGCCGTTCTTCTCGTTGCAGGGATTCTGGGCACAGTTCCAGCAGGTGTATGGGGGTGCCGCACAGTCCCGCGATGGGCCCGCGTCATCTTCCTCGTCCGGGGGCCCTGGGCTCCATGGCGGCTACTCCTACTTTACGGTCTTGCTTGTTCTGGCCATTGCCACATCCAGCCTGTCCCGCAGCGCAGACAGCATGATCTCCAACCAGGCACGGCGTCTGTTCCAGGCCGGCCTGCAGTTCCGAGAATCGGCCATCTTGCCCAACACCATTGTCGGGGTGCAGTCTTTGCTGTTCCTGATCCAGTTCGCCACGCTCAACCCGTCTGTCTTGGATTCTTGGTATCTGATCGGCGCGGGCATGCGCAACTGTGTCGACTTGGGTCTGCATCAAGATCCGGACCCGTCCCAGGCCATGGCACCCAGTCTGCTGGAGACACGACGACGGCTGTGGTGGAGCATGTACTCGTTTGACCGATCGTTGAGCATTGGCTGTGGCCGGCCGACGGAGATTGCCGATGCGTTGATTCACGTGCAGCTACCGTCGTTCCAGATCGAGAGCACGGCGACAGACGTGGAGGTGGAGGGCTACGTGCAGCGGTACCGTGCCTTGCAGCTGCAGTCGGAGATTTATGATGCACTATCGCAACCGCCAGCCGGTGACGAAGCTGCTGCTGCCGCGGTCGTTGCCAGCCTTCACCGCCAACTCGACGCTTGGCAGCTCTCCAATCGTCCGGAACGGAACCGCGAGACGCTGGCGGACAGCGAATGGCTTGTCGGCAAGATGCTCCTGTTCCGCCCGTGTCGATTTGTGCCAGAGCGCTCGGTCGATGAGCTCCGTGAACTCTGGGTCTCCGCCCGTGGCTTTACGGCCCTGTACCGCCAACTTGTCAAGACGAATGGCATATTCTACGTGCAGGTGGCCTGCGAGAAGGTCTACTGGACGGGTTTGATTCTGCTCTACAGCTACTGGAAACTCACAAGTGGCGAGCGAAGCGGGGACAGGAACGACCGTGTTCAGGCTTTGCATCTGTGGAAGGCCACCAACGACATTGCTTACATTCTACAGACGTTGGGCGAGCGTTGGGAGGATGGCAAAATCCTGGCTGCACAGTTTGACGCTGCAAGTGCAAAGGTCATTGAGTTGCTGGACAGCAACAGCAACAGCAACAGCGGCAACCAAAGACAAGACATGGAACAACGTCTCCCGCCAGAGGTCGTCAACCTCAGTCGCTATGCCAGCCTCGTTTCTATCTGGTCCTCGGGCGCGGAACATGGGCACGGCGGGCTGGGGGCCGCCCACAGTGAAGAGCTGCAAGACCTGGTGGCCAGAATGATTTAATAGGACGGAGACGGAGAAAGCCAGTCGACGTGTTGGTGTAAGTCAATGGACGACAGCACGCTACGAAGGTGTAAAACTGTTAATAAACGTGTTGTCCCGGAAGCAAGCATCAATAGTGGCAATCCAGCTCAATACTCGTTTAGTAGCAATAGCGGTCAACACCGTTAAGCGTTCCGCGGAGGTAGTGAAGACAATTACGAACAAACCGACCGTGTCTCCCTCTGGTCGGGCTCGCACGTTTGCAATACCCGACATACAACAAACCCCTATCCGCCTCTCAGTCCCCCTAGCCGCCTAGTTCTGTTCCGACTTACGCCGCCGCCTTTGTCCTCCCGACCGCAGACCTGGCGGCAGTTTTAGAAAACTAGGCGCGCGCGTATACACTGGTCCGTTCTGGGTTGGATACACCTGTAACCACTTTAGCCGGAAATAAAGAGAGGCCGAAGCCTGTCCGAGGTATCCTCGAACTCTGGCGGTAATTAAGCTGCCGTCTGGAGTAGGCTAGAGTAGGGACGGTATAGGAGTACGTTTGAAAAAGGAAATTTTTATAAGGTTTTTCGGGTGGTATATTATGGTGATATATAACGTTAAAAAATCACGCGATATCAGATAATTGGTTTGCTTTTCTGCATTATTTAATGTGAAATTATTTTGACTGGAAAACAATGTAATAAATCATTGCATAATATTATTACATAAACAGTCGGATATCAAAAAGACGCGAGAATACGACACAATACGATGTAATCCAAGTATTAAAATACCACCCAGAATAGGAAAAAAAACAATCAACAAATCAGCCTAGAACAAGCCCAAGGCTCAAACGAAAGAAGAGACTGCCGTACGAGGCTGTTCGACGGCGTGTACTCCGTTGTTCGTTGATGCACGCCGAAGAAGTTGATGTGGACGGTGCCGCCGCAGACAGGGGCAGCGGGCAGCAGGTGGCACTCACAGAGGCTAAAACTGTCAAAATACCACTCCGTTCTGCCGAAAACTGGCAGTTCACTGTCTGCAGGGCCCGCCGTCTCCTTTTGGGCCCGGCAAACGGAACCGCCGCTGTCCGCAAGTGTCCACTGCAGCTGAAGTAAATCTGCGGTCCAAGCGCTGTATGCGTAAGTGCGTCCCAACCACCACAGTTTAAGGGACCAGCCTGAGCACGGTCGACTATGACTCGCCCATGTTCACCACGTTCTACATCTTGTCCGATGTCGGCAACATTCTGCTGTTCAACCAGACGGACACGCTTCTCCTCGAGCGCTTCACCCTCGCGGCCGACAAGCTGCTGGGCTGGCAAAAGGACGCGGGCAACTTTGACGTCGGCTACCGCAAGTCCAACCCGGCCACGCTGATGTACCCCGAGCTGCTGGACCTGCGTGCCACCTGGTACGGCCTCCTGGCGGCCTACCGCGTCCTGGACGACGCCAAGTACCTGGCGGGTGCCGAGGCGGGTGCCCAGTGGTTCATTGCGAACGCCGTCCACACGGACCGCTGGCTGGGCGTTTGCGACGACACCTACCTGTACCCCGATTTCCAGACGGCACACGCTGCGGGTGCCCTGCTCCAGCTGTACGACATTACCAGCAACCCTGTGTATCTGGACGCCGCCGTGCAGACGGCCGAGTTCTACACGCTGCACATCTTCAACCACCCGCAAGTAGACACCTCCACCAAGAACGCGGCCGGCACCATCTTGGCCGACTGGCAGATGTCGCAGGTCGGTCTCAGCTACGAGCACGCCGGCTACGGCGGCTCGGTCAGCTACCACGGCCCCCATCACCATCGGCTCGCACGCCGGTCTCATTGTCAAGATCTACGCGGCCACCCAGGACGCCCATTTCCTACAGCTGGCGCGCATCGCGGCCCGTGGCCATGACGCCTTTGTGACCCCCGCCAGCGGCATCCCCAGCTACTACTGGCTCCAGGGCAACACGGGCGGCTCCAGCTACCCGTGGCACGGCGTGGTGGCACATTGGCTGGCTGACCGACTACCTGGTGTCGAGTGCGCATCTGTTGAGCGGCGGTGCCATTGCCTTCCCCGAGGGCTTCATGACCGCCAAGGTGGGCAGCCACGTTCCCTACGGGTTCGCCACGGGCACCGTCTACGGCACGGCGGCCGATCTGTGGCAGCCGCGCGCCCTGGTGAATGTGATGGGCACCGACAGCGCCCATGTCGACTAGCTGACGGCCCGCTCAACCGACGGCACCAAGCTGTTTGTCATCCTCCTCAACGAGAGGGCCGCGGAGGTCAGCATGGCCCTGTCGATGGACGCCCGCCAGCTCCAGGTCTTTGACGTGGCCCACTTTGGCACGCTCCACGTCCGGTTCGGCTCGGCCAGGGCCACGGGCGACAGCACCTGGGGCGTCTAGATGGCGGGCCGGGGCATGGCGGTGCTCGAGATGGCCACGACCTTCACCAGCGACCCGCGGGGCCCGCCCTTCCGGACCTACACCGTCACGGGCTCGGCCATGGCGCCCACCGTCGCCTGGTCGTATTGGACCACCCTGGACAGCTGGGTCGAATGGGCGGTCCCCGGCAGTGGTGTGTGGACGTCGTTGCCCGCGCGCACCAACTACACGTTCTCAACGACGTTGGACCTGTCGGCTGTCACGGTACCGCAGATCAAGATCTGCATCGGCACTGCGAGCGGCAACAAGACGGGCATTTCGGACGCCACCTACTGGACGGTGAACTGAAAAAGAAGCAGAGGAGACGGGGTACAGCATTTGTGGTGTACAAGCTCTTTTTATTCAGAGAGTGTCGAAGTCTGCTTTCATTTTGATTTTTGCTGCATCTCTTTGTGTCTTTTTCGTTGCTCCAGTAAAAGACCATAAGACCAAGACAGCCACCTACCAGCCATGCTACCTAATACACAAAAAACTCATACTCCTTTTCTGGCGCGTCAAAGTACCACGTCAGGTCCCGGCCCGCGCCCTCCATTGTGCTGAATCCGTTGCCCAGATACTCCCACCGGTTGCTCGGGTTGACATTGGTCCACTCCCAGTCCTCGTACCGCGGCTCTCGCAAGAGATGGAACCAGTGCAGTCGACTGCCCGGGTGCAGGCCCGTCACAGGCCCTGTGGCCCGTCCGTTCTTGAACCAACTGCGGCATTCGCCGGCCCAGGCCGTGCGCGGCAAAAAGGCGTCGGCGTGCTCGACAAACTCGGCGATGGCGGCCGGTTTCGGAGCGACGGCCTTGTAGCCCTCGATCTGCATCTTGTAGACCATTTTGAGAATGTACTTGGTCAGGTGCTCAATGATGGGCATGGCCGAGCCGTGGCCGACGGGCGCCTGCGGGCCCAAAAAGACAAAGTAGTTGGGCATGTCGGCGGGCGCCATGGAGAGATAGGCCGTGGCGCGCTGGCCGTCCCAGGCAGCGCGCAGGTCGACACCGTGGCGGCCGACGATGGGGAAGCGAGGACGGAACGAGAGGTCGAAGCCGGTGGCACAGACAATGACGTCGACGACAATCTTGCGCTCGTCGCCGGTCACGCCGTCCTGGACGACGAGGCCGTCCGTTTCGATGCGAGCAATCTCGCTGCCCGTCACAACGTGGACGTTGGGGGCCGCCAGCGCCTCGAGGTAGCCATTGCCTGGCGACGGCCGACGGCAACCCACCGGGAACGAGGGATGAGCGTCTTGGCCAGATGGCTCTCCGGATCGCCGCCCAGCCGTCTCAGCATGTCGTTGCGGGAGAAGTCGACGGCCGCTTTCTGCTCCGGCGTGTCCTTGTGCAGCATCTTGAACCGGCTCGACAGCTCGTGCTCGACGCCCTTGCGGTAGGCCAGGTAGGCGGCTGGGTTCTCGGCAAACTCCGTCTTCTGGTCTTCGCTAAAAGCAAAGTTGAGGCCACCCGGCGCTGCATACTTGCTGCCGAACCCGGCTGTGATCCACGTCGGCCCACGCACAAACGTCGTCAGCGCCTTCACAATGGGCTGGATGGCCGTCACGAGCTGGATGCCGCTCGAGCCGTAGCCGATGACGGCGACGTGCTTGCCCGCAAGATCCACCGCGTCGTCCCAGGCGCCCGAGTGCAGAAGAGGCCCCGCAAAGTCGTGCAGGCCGTCGATGGCTGGCCACTTCCAGTTGTTGAGGTAGCCGCCGGCGTTGATGAAGACATGCCCGCGTCTGCGCTCGTCGTTCCGGTCGCCACGTCCTCGATGGCAAAGTGCCACTTGCCCGCCTCCTCGTCCCATCGGGCCCCGGTCACCTTCTGTCCAAACTGCACGTACGGCAGCAGTCCGTGCTCGTCGGCCGTCTTCTCGAGGTAGGCCCGGATCTCCCGTTGGGACGCGTAGTATTCGGACCAGCCGGGGTTCGGTGCCCACGAGTACTGGTAGTTGTGGCTGGGAATGTCGCATGCGCAGCCCGGGTAGCGGTTCTCGAGCCACGTTCCGGCCACGCCGCCGTTCTTCTCGTAGACAACCACCTCGACGTCCTTCATGTGCTCCTTGATGTTGCGAACGACGTTGAGCCCACTCGCGCCGGCGCCGACGACGACGACCCGAAGTGGCCGCGCCGTGCCCATGGGCTGTTCAAGGATGGTGTAGACCATGGCGAGGACGCGAAGTGACGACAAGACGGTGATGGTACTGTCGGGCAAGGTGACTATGTGCTGTCGTGTTCGATGAGGACTTGATGTCGTGACAGTTTGGTGATCTTTGTTTTCTCTCTTTTCAGTTTGTTTGATTTTTGTTTTCTCTATTCCTTTCGTGTGATTTCTACGCTTCTGTTTTCTACGACGCGACTCCCATACGCACCTCGGAACGACTCCTCTCGACACGACATCCGACCTGCGCCTGGACTTGATCGCCGAGTTGAGTTCCGCTCGTCGTGGCCGTCTCGCTGTCCAACGTCCGGCACTGGTCTGTTGTGCCGAGCAGCACTAACACACGAATACGACGATGCGCCCGGCGACGCTGTAGCGGCTCTTCTCAGCAGCGATTTACAGCCCCTTGCAGTATGCCATAAGATCAAACCGCCCGCCATTGGCCCCTGGCGCCGAGCTCCGAGAACGCCCCGCCAGATGAGATTGTAGACTTGCATGGCATCGATAAGCTAGCGACCGTTCAAGATCAGTATCTGACCCTGTCGTATGTCGTCACTGGTCCACTGTTTCTTATTAGACGCCTTTGACTTCTTTTGAGCGCAGGCGGTTCGCGAAAAACGGCAGAATCGTCGCTTGGCACCCGAGGATCTACCGAATGAGGACAGGTGAAGCACACGAAGTGACAAGACTCTGCAACGTTTCCAAAGATTCATCAAACGTTTGTGTTTTTGGCGTTCTTTGCCGGCGCAACTCGCAACTCCATTCCACGGCAGCTCTTCACTCCCAGTTAACTTGACCTCCGAAGAAGTCGATGCAACTCGCCAAAACATACAATCGCACCTCAAGTCGTCTCATTCAAATCAGCCCACCTCCATCGGGTCACATCTACCCCGCTTTCGACCATGTCCGACCTCCTCTTTGTCAACTTCTCCGACAAGGACCCGGCCCCCTCCATCTCGTTGACCGCCGACGGCGCCGGCCCGAGCTTCTCCTTTGGTGCACCGCCCAAGTCAGACATTTACGCCTCGCCGCGCGCCCCCCAGGCGCTGTACGACTACACGGCGCCCGTCGTCTGCCGGCGCATCCCGAAAGAGAGCTTCCAGTCGCTGGCCGTCACGGCGTCGGCCGCCTGGCGCACCCAGTTCGACCAGGCCGGCCTCGTCTTTACGCTGCCGACCAAGACCAACCCGGACCCGGACACGCACAACGCCACGGCCGTCGAGAGACACCCTGCCTGGGTCAAGGCCGGCATCGAGGTCAACGACGGCTGCCCGTGTGTCAGTGTGGTGGCCCGTGGGCCCGGCGGCACCGGTGGCTGGAGCGACTGGAGCCTGATTCCGCTGTCGCTGGCCGGCGAGAGTCTGGGCGGCGAGGTGCCCGTGTCTCTCGAGTTTACGCGCGAGAAGAACGCACTGATGGTTTGGCTGCTGCGCGGGGGGCCAAGCTGTTTATCCGCAAGGTGCCGTGGGTGTTTCTGGAGCATGACACGCTCGGCGAGGATGTGCTCGTGGGCGCCTATGCGGCCCAGCCGGACCCCTACAATGTGTCCAGGGGAGAGTCCTTGCAGGTGACCTTTTCTGGCTTCAAGATCGAGACGAAGTGAGCGTAGCGTGCCGGCTAGGATGCGAACGAGGGTCAGATGCAACGGTGCCATGGTATTATGAGTCTATGTAGATGAAGTGAAAATGAAACTCAAATAAAAGAAAAGATCAATGAAAAGATCAATGAAAAGACCAACGACCACTCGCAACGTCTTTCTCTTGCCTAACCCACCGTCACAATCTCACTAAACAACTTCTCGCGCCCACATCACTGCGCCGGCCACTAACAGGATCGCACCCGATATAATCACTAGCGAAAACGCCGACTGGATCGCCGACGTAATCGCATCCACCGCCTGTTCGCGAATGCTGCCCTGCAGCGACACAAACAGGGGGCTCTGTGCGCCCGCCACCACGCTCTGGATGTCCGCATCCGAGAAGTCGAGACCGGCCAGCACCTCCTGAAGGTTGCGTACCGCCTTGCCCTGGAAAATCTGGCCCGCCACCACCAGCGACATCACGGTGCTGCCCACCTGGCTGATGTTCTGCAGGCTGATGGCGTTGCCCATGTCGGCCGGGTCGACAATCAGCGTGGCGACGGCGTAGCCGATCTGGAGCGAGAGGCCCGTACCGAAGCCGCTGAGGACCGAAAGACCGTGGAAGGTGCGAACGGGGGTCGTGGGCCGGAGGTAGACAAACAGCAGCGTCCCAGGCCAGACAGGGTCAGGCCCGAAAGCAGGTAGAAGAGCTTGTAGTACTTGACCCGGGCCAGGAGGTAGCCACTGGCCAGGTTGACAACGGTGACCAGAACAAACGGCAAAAGACGGACCGCCGCCGTCAACGCCGTGTCGGTTTGCACAAACTGGAAATACATCGGGAGGTAGTAGGCCGGCACGTACAGCGTGGCAATGCAGGCCGACGTGGCCACGTACAGCAACAGCTGGGTCGTGCTCGCCCGACGATGCGCCCGGTCCAACGACAGCAGGTGGGCAGGGAAGGACCGCGTCGCGGACGTCGTGCACCAGCAGTAGCCTTGCTGCGCGGCGTAGGCCCCACACAGCACGCCAAACACCACCAGCGTCGCCACCGTCCGGCCATCGCGCCATGCCCAGAGACCACCGGCCGAGACAAGCGCCAGGCCGAACGTCACACAGACGGCAGCACTCAACACAAACCCGACATAGTCGAGCGTGGCCAGTCTCGCCCGGACACTCTTGCCCGTCGTGTCGGGGTGGATGGCCGGCAGGTAGAGGGTGTAGATGGGGGCGGTGACAGCACCAATAATGAGGTCCAGGTAGAACGCCCACCGCCAGCTCGCGTGGCTCGTGCTCAGCGCGCCTCCGACAACGGGGCCCAGGATGCTGCCAATGCCCCAGACAAACGTGATGCCCGCAATGTATGTGCCGCGCGTCTGCACCGAGGTCAGCGCCGAAAAGTGTGTCAGGCCGCCCAGGTACATGCCCGTGCCACCGGCACCAGCAAGAACCCGGCCCACAATCAGAGCGCCCATGCTGGGTGCGCCGCCGCAAAGGGCCGAGCCGGCCTCAAAAAGAACAATGCCGCCAATGTACAGCCACTTCATGTTGAATGTGGTGAACAGACGACCGTAGGGAAGGATCACGGCCACCGAGCCCAGCGGGAAGCCGGCACCCAGCCATGTCAGCTGCGGCACCGACCCAAACGTCTCGACAACGGCACTCTGCACATCAGCGGCAATCGTCGTGTCCAGGCCGTACATGAACACCGACAGGTACAGTGCCAGGCAGACCGGGACCCAACGCAGGCCCTGGATGTCTTGATGGCCACCCGTGGCCGGCGACTCGCTCTCTGGTGCCTCCGCCCCCGTCTTTGTGGCCACAGAGCTGCGTCGCAGGCCACCCTGCGCCTGGGATTCACTAATCTGGCGACTCAAGGTATTCTCGTGTTGTTGCGGTGCAGATGGTTCACTGTCAGAGCTCGCTCGGGGTGCTTCGGCATCCTTCTCAACGTCTGTCGACGAGGGAGTCGAAAGGGTCGGCATGCTTTAGGGTGACTAGGTGTTCGGGAAGAGGAGAGGAAGAGGTATTAGAAGAAGGCAGACAAGTATAGAAGGTGGCTATAAGATAAACTCCTCTTGGCCGTTTGTGTTTGTATTTATATTGATGTATGTTGATTGCGGGATGGCTTCTTGCAAAAGACTGTTGTTCTTGCTGGTGATGTCGGACTGGAGTTTTAAATATTCTCAACATCGACGAACTCACATCTCTTAGGTTGAAAAGGAACAATAGAACAATAACAATACAGCCTCCAGACATTTTTGCTCCCAATGTGTGTTTGAGTTGCTGTTTTCCTATTTTGCTCCACAGTCGTTGTATTGCCCAATGCGTGACAAGAACCAATCTACGAACCCTCGCCCTCGATGGACAAAGACAGATTAGAAAGCAGTGCGACCTTTCCCTCGGCCGCCTGCCAAGGCAAGAAATAAACATGGCAAGCCATTGGGCGCTCTGCCTTTCTGTCACTCTGTCGCGGAAAGCACAAAGAGGAAGGGAGGGAAAGATGGATCTGCTTTGAAGAACGTCGTAGAAGTGCTCTTGGTGTGTGTCCCCTGGAATCGCCAGCACAGAATGCACACACAGAAAGTGCTCTGGATGTGCTGTGATGCCTAGATCACAGTGGAGTCACCCGCCGTGTTTCAGTAATCTTAGTGGACAACCTTGGGCTTTGCTTTTAACTTGTGCTTTGTTGTTCAAGAAGTCAACCAGCCTCGACAACACAGCACTTGCGCCTCGCATTTGCCATTATTTATTGGCTCCCAAACGTAAATGGTGGCACGTAAAACTGGTCGTTGCATATTCTGTCAACATGCTCTGTCAACACATCTTCCACATTCCCATCACGTAACATCTCGAAAGCTTCACGGAACAATCCGATGCCAAGATGTTCAGTCCCTCGCTTTCCTGTGGTGAACTGCCCAATCCGTGTCAAGGCGCCAAAATATGCCAAACACGCCAGAGCATGTCTCAGCAAGGTCGACAAACTGGAACGGTACTATGACCCCGTCGGGACAGCGCACACGGCGCACAAAGTTGCTACTGCCACATAAAATTTGAGATTTGCTCAACTGCCTCGGGCGCTCATTGTTCAGCACCGCCGCCCAGCGTGTCCTCCCACTACGGAACCATGCTGAAGCGAAGCCTTATCCCCATCCTTGGCAACATCATAGGCTACGGTGCAGAGTGTCAACAAAGGACCCATAAAATAAAGTGCAAAGCAGGTCCAACACGGGCAGCCAATGCCAGGCCAGAAGTGCTCCAAGACGACTCCCCAGTTGGGACGGCGAGCGCAAAAAGTTTCCCTCCATGCTCCCGCTTTGCTCAGCTTGTTGCCGGTCTTCTTTTGACAACTTCCCCACCTCATCTCGTTGTGACAACCGTCGCCGCGAGGCACAGCGGGACAACCCTTTTCAACGTGGAGAACTACCCAAACTCGCCGACATTAGTCAAGTGCAGTGATTAGCAAACGCGCGCTCTCCTCCGCCCATGGCCAGCGTTGCGTGTTGTCGTCAGCCAAGCGAGAAAGACTAAACGGGGACCCTTGACTAATACGAGGACGCGAGGAATCCACGCGAGGAATCCACACGAGGAATCCACACGACGACTTACACAGCAAATGCTGCTAAAATCAGAGAAGCAGGCGGCGCAGAACTGCAAGCCATGCAACGGGCGCCGGAATATCTCGAGACCTGGTGATTAGAAACGATCAACGACAGAGGAAAGGAACTTAAAAGATGGTTCTTTTGTGATTTTCATCCGTAAAACGGAAATAGCGAGAGACCAAAATGCACAAGACACTGAAGATCAAAAAGTATATAACATTGCTCAATATCATCGAGACCATTAACATCCTTTTTCTCCTCGAACATTGTCATCACATCATCACATCATCAAATCACCACAACAATAGAAACATCACCAACAACAAAACCACAAACGCTTATCCGCACCATTCTCCATCATTTCCATATTTCCACATTCCCTTCAAATACTCTCGCTTTTTGATCTTTACCCCATCACCATGTCTGCCACGCTCCAGGGAAAGCTTGCCATTGTCACCGGCGCAGGAAAGGCCAACGGTGTCGGCTTCGCCACTGCTCTGGCTCTTGCTAAGCAGGGCGCTGATGTCGTCATCCACTACAACACCAGTAAGGACGCCGCCTTCAAGAACGTCGCCGCCCTTGAGGCGGTCGGTGTCAAGGCCATGGCCGTCCAGGCTGATGCCAGCAGCACCGCTTTCGGTACCGACATCGTTGCCGCTACCACGGCTGCCTTCCCCGGCCGCACCATTGACATTCTTGTCAACAACGCTGCCATGCTCACGGCCAAGCCTGACCTGGCTTCCTTCACCCCGGAGGACTTTGACACCATCTTCAACGTCAACGTCCGCAGCATCTTTTTGTTGATCCAGGCGGCCGAGACGCACCTCACGGCGCCTGGTGCCCGCATCGTCAACATCTCGTCCGTTGTGGCCCGCTTCGGCATTGCGCCCGGCAACTTCTACGGTGGCTCCAAGGCGGCGCTCCACGCCATGACCCGTGGCTGGTCAGAGTACTTTGCCCCCAAGGGCATCAACGTCAACGTGGCCCTGCTCGGCCCCATTGAGACGGACCTCGTCTTCCCCGAGGACAACCCGTACACCCAGCGCTTCCGCCACGACCAGCACATCAAGCGCAACGGCACCACCCAGGAGTGCGCCGATGCCATTCTGTTCCTGGCCAGCCCCGGCAGCTCATTTGTCACCGGCCAGGTGCTCAACATTGACGGCGGCCTGACCTACGCGTAGAGTACTGGCTGTCGATTACGATCACACTCCCTTTCACATCTGTACGGTTTTGAATTTGGGCGATAGTCTTTATAATTTTGCTTCCCTTTGTATTTCGTTACTTTGCAAATAGATAACACATTTGAAACTGAAAAGGAATAAAAAGAGTCACCTTTTGTGTGTAGAGTATTTTTTGCAGCATTTTTCTATCCATTTTATATTGAATTTACAAGACGACAGCCGTTGTTATTGTGGGTTTGCGCGCGGAAGTGATAGTCTACACCGCGCAGACAAAGAGACTCGATTGCCGTCCAGCCTCCTCGTTGTTCGCACGGGCGTGTGCGTGCGCTTAATGGGTCGTGCGATGTGCAATGTGCCGTGTTTGGCCTTGTTCACGTATGAATTGCAGGTGCACATAATTTTGGTGGGCGGCGTGCGCAAGAATGGCATGCCGACGGGCCAAGAACGCCGCAGGTACGTATGGACGGTTTGGCAGCGCCTGAAACGAAAGGAAAAAAAACAACAACTACGAGACGACGAATTGTCATGGGTGTTTGCTTCGATAATCCGACTTTGCCGGCTGGACACCGATTACCAACCATTTATTGCCTGAATTGGTGATAAACCGTCCTCATTCGCCCAGGGTTTGCGGGAAAGATCGCTAGGGAGGGCAGAAACAGGAAAAACACGCTGCCGACAGCCAAGCCGTTAAACTTTGTACCGCCCAGCCGTCGACAATTGACAACCCAACTGGCTGTTGCGTGTTTTCTGTCTGTGAATTACGTCCGCGATCTTGACCTGTGTATCATCTTTAAATCCCCAGTTGATGCCCCTCGTTCAACCTCCACACCCCAGACGACTCAGCCACAGCACATGGGCCCTGGTCCGCGTTAGACATCAAATATCAACGAACGCTTGGCTGACACCAGACACAAGAACGCGACCTGACTTGATGGGTGTCACTACTCTTTTATCTCTATTTTTATTCTTTGCGCTGTTTCGTTGATTTACTTTATTCATCCACCTGCGCACCTCGTTGTATGCCATCTACTTCGATTATTCAAAATCTCCCACGCGAGTCGACATCCATCTTGTCACTTTCTCCTCATTTTTTGCTCGGTCTCTCTTCTTTTGGTAACGCATATCAAGTCTGGGCGCCACAAACTCCACCACTTACCCCAAGAACCTGCGCAAACAAACACCAGTCACACAATCAATAAACAATACCACAAATGTACCCCGCCGCCACCATGGCCAGAAAGGCCGCAACTTCACAATCCCAGGTTAGCCAAGTTCGATCTGCTAAGCGATGCTGGAACTGCCGTGGTATGTTTACGGTTTACTGTTCACTGTTCTGCCTTTGTTATGCATATGTTTCTGTTCCCACACTCACCGACAGACCGCAAAATCGCCTGCGACCGCGCACTGCCTGGCTGTGACAAGTGCCGACAGCGTGGCAAGACATGCGAAGGCTACGGGCTCCGGCTATCGTGGCCCAAAGACAACTATGCGCGGCGTTCCGCCCGCGGCGACACCCACTACATCCAGAAGCCCAGGAAAGCTGGCCACGAGTTTGTTAATGCATCGAGTCAGGACATCGACCTTTACCAAGGCGTGACTACAGTCCGTCTGGATGGCAAAGACCGATCATCCACCAACTGTTTAATGGCTTTGTCGCGACCTATGATGCCGACACCACTGTCACCGCCGTCCATGGAATACCTCGACCCGTCACTGGCAGCCACGGGGCATAGCCTTGTCCCGGGCGTGTTCTCGGGTGCTGCCGACCAGTTTGACGACTTGTATGGCCTCCTGGTGCGGATGTCTCTGACGGACGACGGGCCGCCAGCACTGGCCACACGACACGCTTTGTCCGCTCTCTCCTACCAGACGCTCGGCCAAAAAGAGTTTGCCTATGCACACCAGGCCACGGCAATCCGTGCACTGCAGATGGTCATCGAGGGTACCTCGGCCGGCCACGGCGTCGGCAATGATATGGGCATGAGCGGCCCCATGCAGCCCTCTCAGTATTTTCAGGCCATGGCTGCCAGCATGCTTCTCAACTACTACGAGATTCTCGACGACACAAGCAATGCTGCAGCGACATCGACCATCTATTTCTGTGGCTGCAAGCGTCTGGCCCTGGCCATGCACCGCAAGCACAGCGACTACCAGGGCGACTTGGCCTTGATTCTTGACTGGGTGTTTTACCACGACGCCATGTACAAGTTCAGCATCCACCACTGGGAGAAGCGCACAGCTGCGCAAGTCATGGTCAAGGACGGCCCCAAGATCCTCTCGAAGCCTGTGTTCTCGCCCATGCGCCACGTGGTCAACCCGTCACTCGGCTGCTCGCTGGAGCTGCTCGCGATCCTTTGCCAGATTGTCGACACCGTCCTCGAGCCCTCCGACCCGAGTTACCACGCGCCCGAGCACCTGCGATCCCTGCGGCAAGCTGAACTCCGCCTCGACGGAGTCGTTCAGCATGTGTCCACCATTTCCGGCCTCGACCTGCCCGACAGCATCGAGAGCCTCGACCGCGTCGCCAGCCAGCCACCTTTTGTCCGCGGCCCACCCCTGTACCAGGAGACCGAGTCCCGAATCTATGCTGTATGTGCCAAGCTGTACCTGCAGCGGCTCGGTCGTGGTATCGACAAGCATGCCGACATTATACAGGACCTTCTGGACGATGGCTTTGCCTTGCTGGCCCTGCTCGGCCACTGCAAGCGGCCCTGGGTGCTGTTTGTCCTGGGACTGGAAGCCCGCGATGACGACGAGAGACGGGCCATCTTGGGGAGTATGCGCGCTGCTGGTGACCGGGATGGCACGCATCCCACTACCGCCCAACCTGGTGCATGTCCGCCGTCTCATCGAGGCGGCATGGACGCAGCAAGACCTCCACGGCACCGAGCCTGGAGTCTCGGACCACAAGGACCCTGGCGGGATGCTGCGTGTTTACAACACCATCATTAGTGCCAACGCAGAACCGCCGCTGTTTGCATAAGTGGGGACGACGTTTTGGAAGCAAGCCATCGGCATTCGAATGGCAGTTCTTGCACGGAATCAAATCTTTTAGCGGATTTCCGTTAGGCGCATCATTATTCCAGCCGTTGCTTGTTTTTGTCTCAAGTTATGATTGAATTGTCTTTACGTTGATCTTCATATTCCAAATATGTACAGTTTTGGCGCCAACAACACCACTTACAAGCCGGCGACGTTACTTTTAGACCTTCCTCTCCCTTCACCAACATACGTCCGAGCCCCGTCTGAACACGGCTATTTCCAACATCAGACGTCCGCCGCCGGCTCCTCTCCGTCATTCTTTGGTGGCATGTCCTCGTCACTCGCGAGATAGGCCTTGACTGCATCACCCCAGACAGGGATGCGCTTGTATCGTGCAAAGCCCGGAGCGTTGCCTTTGCCGTAGCCATCAATGGCCCGTGCCATGACATCGGCAAGACCGACCTGCTTGATCTCCCGGAGAGGGTAAAGGTACAAGTGGACAGAGAGGATACGGGCATCGTGGCGCGGGAGAGCGAACAGTGTCTGCAATTCACACCGCACCCACGTGTCATCAATGTCGACGTCCTTGGCAAGGTGTTCGTCGCCGGGGGGTGTCGTAGCCTGGCCACCGTCACCGACGTCGCCGTCGGCGTACAGGTGATACTCGCCTCGCTCACAGAGGCTCGCGTTGGTGGCCACAGCCCAGTTGATGCGGTCGACGACGCGGCCGGGCGTCAGTCGGTGAAAGTACCGCTCCATGGACAGTTGGAGGTGCTGCTTGTAGCCCGGGACGGGCCCGTGGGCGTCTCTGAGCTTGATGCCGAGCTTGTCCACGGGGTCGAAGCCGACTGGGTACATCCACACAAACGCCGTCAGCTGGTAGCCGTCGCCATCCGAGTCGGGCTGGAGCATGAGAAAGTCCTCGTCGACCGTGAGGGCGATGACGCGCAAGACGTCGATAATGTGGGCCGGTGGTGTCAGAGAGAGGTGCTCGTCCAACATCTTGTTGTGCAGGCCCTTGTCGCCCAGAGTAAAGCAGGTCGGATACCGCTTCGGCAGGTAGTGCGTGACCAGAAAGGTGTAAAAATCGCGGACCATGGGCTCGCCCGATGGAATGCAACCCAGGGCTCCCGGGTACTGTTCAAGAATCTTCTTGCGCTCCTCCATGCGCTCAACGTACTGCTGGTCGATACGGGTGATGGTGTTGACGGTCGTCTTGCGCAGGCCCATGGTCAGGTTGTACCTGTCGGCGAACTTGTAGATACGCTCCGGCTTCTCCGTCCTGTAGTCAAGGTCGGTCAAGGGTTCAATAGGCCCCATACTGTCATACCCAGTGAGGTCTTCTGTTGGAGCAGCAGCTCTTTCTTCGTTCATCGCGGCCTTCGATGCCGGCCGTGGCCAGGCGCCGCTGCGGCTGCGGAGGAGAGCATATGCAATGGCACCGACGAGGGCGGCCAGAGCGGCGACGACCGCAGGGTTGACGCCCGTAATGGTCGTAGCAATGAGATCGAGGAGAGTCATGATGGTGTCGAGCAAGGTCTATGCAGGACGATAAGTCTCGATGGTGTGTGGTTGATGTCGAAAAATAAGTGACAATCTCGACCAAGAAGAACGGGTCAAAGCCGTCGTCGAATTAAGTCGCTGTTGTCGTCACTAGTGCCTTTGACTTTGCACATCGACTTTCTTTGATTCTGGTGTTATCAATGGCTGTATTAAACCTCGAAGAGGCTGTTGTTTGCTCTTGTCGGTCGTGCCTGCCAGAAATGGCTGTTGATAGTCGGGGCGGGCAGAAGCGGCAGCTAACACGGGAAATGGCGAGTTCTGATTGGCCAACGGCGCCGAAGATTGCGGTCCTTCCGTACCGCCCGCGCCGACGCTAAACCTTGAACTTACAGGGGACGCCAACGCATAACGACCTCCCAATCGGCGTTTCTTTTGGGGACAGCGACTCGGCCGAGGTGCGAGACATCATTTCCTTATCACGGCGCTGGTGAGATTCACATATTTCTTTGTTGTGATTGAGTTATCTTCAATGTTGTTTTCATTTTCGTGTCTTATCATCTGCAGAACGGTTGCAGTACGATTTGCTTACCTGCTGTTCTAGATTACAACGAAAGATACATTGGTATATCTGAAAAGGGACTGAGCGAGGCTAGACCGTTCTCCCAGTAAAGATTGGTCCAGTCCAACTGATCGTTCATCGGAACCATTTGTGGCTGCGAGTGGTGATTTTGCTGATTCTGCTGATTTTGGGCGTGCTGGTGATGCATTTCCGTCGAAGACATCATCAGAGACTGGAAAGTTTCCATCGGCAATGTGCTATCGGGCGTGACGGGGTGTTGTGTTGGGTGCGGGGAGCAGGCCGGCGGTACGCCCAGCGAGCTGATTGCTGGCTGTGTCGCTGGCCCTTGGACATGGACGGTGTGGCCCTCTTTGCCGAGAAGACGTGCTCTCTCCGACCGGTCTTCGAAAAGCCGCAGGACAATCTCTGCGTGCAGCCAGATACCGGCAAGTTTCCGCAGAATATCCATCGCAGCATCGAATCGTTGGCGTGCATGGCCTGCCAAGATTGGGTTGGCCATCCGGATCTCTGCACTGAGCTGGATCAGCGTAGTAAGAAGGGCGTCCACGGCAAAGACATTTAGAAAGCGCAACTGGCCGCGTGCGACGGCTGCCTCGAGGAGTGATACAATGGCACTTGCCGCGGCTGAGCAGATGCCCATACTCTCTTGACTGGCTCCAGTAGGGCTGTCGGCGGACGAAGCGGGTGGTGGACGATGTAAGAGTATCAGGACATTGTTGTAGGTGAGGTGCAGCATCGTCGCCCAGGGCGAGGACGAGGCGGCCGTCGACGGTGGCAGACGTGCCATCCACAGGGCCAGTCGCTGATCAGCGTCGACCAAGGCTTGACGACGACGGTCAGGTGGCACCTGCAACCCAAATCGGTCTCGTAGTGTGCGGGCAACAATGCAGGACAGGCGCATCTGGTGGATCATGTATGGCACGTCGATGCCGCTTTCTTCGCCATCGTCGGTCTCGATCAACTCCTCTTCTGTGAGTTCTGGAACATCACTCTCATCGAGCCGGATCGCTGCTGGTCGTCCGTACGAGAGCGTGACGATGCCATCAAGCTGCACCAGCATCCACCAGAGGCGGCGCCAGAGTCTCTTGTCAGTCGCCACAAGGGTGCTGGCACGGGTATCCCGATGCATGCCCAGACCGAGCGCGGTGCGTGCTGCGACACCGACCCAGTAATACGAGTTAGCACCAATGTCTTCAACGCCCTCGGAGTGCCACATGAGGAGCAAAGCGGCCTGAACAACGACATCACGGTTCCACTCAAAACGGGCATCAAAGAGCATTTTGGCGCGGCGAAAGAAGGCGTCTTTGAGAGCAGTCCGGTCTTGTAAGGCGGCAGCAACATCCGGACGAACACCGGCATTGCCTTCGCCGCCGTCACCGCCCCAAACATGGGCACCGACCATCAAAACGGCTTGTAGGATCAGAAGACTCAACGGATTTTGCGGATCCCGTCGACGGTATTGTCCCATAAAAGCGGCTTTGTCAAGCACGGGGAAGCCCGGGTGCACATGCTGAAAGTAGGCCGACAGAAGCGCATCAACCACAGCCTTCGGTGGTAGTGCAAAAGCTTCTCTCGGGATGCGATCCAGCTCATGACTTGTGTACCGACGGGCAATCTGGTTGGAGGGGAAGTGGTGGACCAGTGCCGATGAGGCCCGGCGAGCCCGTTGGCGGATCAGGTAATGGATGTTGGAGTATTCTTGGCCCACATACACGATACGGACACCGCGTTGCATAACACGATCTTCCATGTCCTCTTGGGCAAGCATCTCCACGAGGTGACTCTTTGCACCGTCGGCGTCGACATGGAGGGTCATGTCTGTCGGGGCGGAACTGCTGTCGCCGGCGTCACCCTCTCCTTCGTGCCCATTGTCGTCCTCGTGACCTTCAAAGGATTTTGGAGCCGACAACGACGACAGCACAGCAGCGGCCCGGCCGACTTCCTCACTGTTTGGGGCCCGGGGCCGATGCTGCACACTTGGTGAGGCGTGAGTCGGTGACCCGGCTACGGCCGTCAGGCTCCGCTGACTTGGGCTGCCAGGGTGGTCACCTGCTCCACTCTCGTTCCACTGCAGACTGTTGAAAGTGGGTGGAGAGTGACTCGGTGCTTGGCGAGGTACTGTTCTCTTTGGTGGTGCCGGTCTGGGTGGCTCCCCTACGGTCGAGCTCCGGCTACTGACGGACGGTGACGGCAGCAACGTCGGCATCGGCATCGAAGGCCGGCTCGGGCCGCGCTACAGCGATGGTTAGTCATATCAGTCGTACCGTCACCTGAGTAGTGACCATCATCCACCTGGCGACCGACGACTTACATTACGTCTCCGCTTTTCATGGGCTATGCAGGGCGTCCCTGACGAGCGGCAACCCGAGCAAGGCTGGCCAGGTGCAGGTGCATCGCATCGGACTTTGCGTGCATGGCATCGGCGGCTGTCGCCAGAAGCAGTGTCAGTGATGGTCAGTTTCCATGGACGACCTCCACAGCCACGTTTTTTCTTCCACGTTCTTACCATGCCGTGCGTTGATTTCGGCTCCACACGGGCCTGTCAGTCGGGCTGTCCGTCATGCTTCTGTGCTGCGTGTCAGTCTCGGACATTGAGTCGCGCCAGGGCTGAACCTGTCGATGGACGACAAAAGTGGACTGTTGCGGAGGGAGGCGAGGTGGATAGGCGGAATGCGGAGGATAGAATACGGAGGGTAAGGTGGCTCACGATAGTCCTAACCAGCTCGGCGGATGCTAAAATTGTGTCAATGAAAAGGAGAAGAAGATCAGATTATGGCAGAAAAGGCCCGTGTGAGGTCTCGAAGCTCCGAAGCCGTTGGCCTGTGCCAGTATTAATATTACAGATGGTAATCTTTCTCTCCCTCTCGTGGGTTGCTTCTCCCTTGTCTTCTCGCGACACTGCTTATCCTGGGACAATCCTCAGAGTAGCCTCCGCGAGGCTAATCACCCACGGTATCTTGTACCAGTATCTGTATCGCGGTATCTCCCCGTTTTGTCCTCCCCCCCGACTATCTCTCCTCCTGATCGCCAGCAAAGTTAGCCCCGCCATTAGCGTTGGGCCGTGCCATCGACGGCGTTGTTAGCCACTGGCGTCTACCAGACGTTAGGGCCACCCCAGGGCCCTGGCCGGGGTATCAGGACCAAGATTGTGCCAAAATGAATGGCTTTTTAGCAGATTGCGGTCAATTGGCGGCCACTCATTCGTCCATGATCCCGAGATAAGATGAAACCCTTCTTTGGCGCTGTATGGTGTGGGCGTTCCTCTATTTTTCATGTCCCCTCGTCGTTGCTCATGCGGACACTAAACGATAAGTGTCAAGTGCCACGTCTTGGCTACGCGGAGTGCAGAACCCCATGATAGCGGCGTCTGTTTCTGCTTTTGTTTCTGCTTTTGTTTCTGCTTTTGTTTCTACTGTGCCGTTTCGTCTCTTCTCTCCCCGGGATCAGTGGACTCAACCTGGTTCCATGGCTTGTTTCCAGTTGTAGTTGTCCACGTTTGAATCCAGTCCCCCATCTCCAAATACGTCAACCTGACTCGTTTCCACGCGCCGGCGACAAGAGATACCGGCAGCCGGGGGTTGTCGTGCGGTGTAGGCCGGGACCATCCAATAGACCTGCCTACTTGCAGATAAAGATAGTCAACACAAAACCAGAGTTTACGCTCTCCCTCGTGTCGGATGCATATATTATAGGACAGCCCTGACCGAGATCGACGGTCAAGATCACGCTCACCTTGACTCTCCATCTTCCCTATCCTTCTCCACTCTCAGGCTGTCATTTCTTTTTCTCATTCCTTCTTCTTCTCCATCCATCCTCGTCCATCATGAAAGACGAGGAACAGATTACCGTCGCGCCTATGGGCCGCTTTTCCGGCGAGCAGCCCGGCGAGATGCTCAAGACCGTCGAGCCCCTCGAGGAGGGCGACGAGTACGCCACCACCAACGCAAACGCCGGTGCGCCCCAGGGCAAGCTGCGGCGTACGTTCCGCACCCGCCACATTCAGATGATTGCCCTTGGCGCCAACATTGGCTCCGGTGTCTACGTCTCGAGTGGTGAGGCCCTCCGCAACGGCTCGGCGCCTGGTATGCTGATCGGCTACGGCCTGATTTGCACCATGGCCTTGGTCATGATGAACATTCTGTCCGAAGCCCAGAGTCTGTACCCGACCAGTGGCTCGTTCATCGACCACGCCAGCCGTTTCGTTGACCCTGCTCTGGGTTTCGCTCTCGGTTTCTGTGAGTGGTTTGGTGCGCTGACGGTCGTCGCCGCCGAGGGTGCTGTTGTGCCCATTGTGATCTCCTACTGGACGACGTCGGTGCCGCCAGCTGCATGGTACACCATCTACCTGGTCGTTGTGGTCGGCCAGCACCTTTTGCCCAACCGCGTCTTTGCCGAGTTTGAGTTTGGCACGGGTGTCATGAAGGTCGTGTTCACGTTTGTGGTCCTCTTCACGATGCTGGTTGTCTGCATTGGCTTTGGCGGCGATGCCATTGACCGCGGCTACAACTACACCTCGCTGTCGGCTTTCCCCAACGGCTTCAAGGGCATCGCCTCCGTCTTCCTCCTGGCCTCGTGGGCGACTGGTGGCCAGGAGATTATTGGTGTCTCCGTCGGCGAGTCTGTGTTCCCCCGCTGGGAGCTGCCCCGTGCGGCCAAGAACCTGTTTATCCGCATCGTTCTTATCTACATGTCGGCCTGTGTCTACATCACCGTCCTTGTCCCCTACACCGACCCTCAGCTGCTCGACAAGTCCAGCAAGATTGCCAGCTCGCCCTTTGTTATTGTCATGGACAAGGTCGGCATCAAGGTGCTACCGGACATTATCAACGTGGTCCTGCTGATCGGTCTAGCCGGCATTGGCTCCGAGTCCATCTTTACGGCGTCCCGCATCCAGACCAGCATGGCCCGTATGGGCATGTTCCCCGCCCTCTTTGGCAAGGTCGACCGCCAGGGCCGGCCCATCTACTCGACCGCCTGCTGCGCCCTCATCAGCATCGTCCTGACCTACATCAACCTGTCGACTGGCGGCGCCACGGCCTTCGCCTGGTTCTCGTCCGTCTCGGCCACCACGACCTTCTTCGCCTGGATGACCATCCCCCTGACCAACTACTACATGCACCGCGCCCTCCAGGCCCAGGGCGACCCGGCCTTTGACCTGCCCCACGCCTTTAAGCTGCGCTGGTGGCCCGCCGCGCCCGTTTTTCTCTTTGGCACCACGCTCTTCACCTTTGCCGCCACGTTCTACGTCTCGGCCAGCCCCATTGGTGACGCCCCCAGCGCCACCATCTTCTTCCAGAACATGCTCTGCCTGCCCCTCTTCGTGACGGCCTACCTCGGCTACAAGCTGTACTTCCGCACCAAGATGCAGGACCCCGCCACGGCCGACCTGCAGAGTGGCCGTCGCTTCTTGTCCGAGACGGAGCTGGAGATGCTCGACAAGTACTACGCCAAGCCCTGGTACATGCGCATGCTCACCTACGTGACGTTTTGAGGCGTGCGAGGAGTGGTTCGCCAGACTGTTCCCTCCGACGCGGCCAGCTTCGTATGTAGGGCTGCCGATGTGTGTTGCGTATCTTCGTTATGCATGCGTCACTCTGTTTTCTTTAGTTGCTAGGCTCTTGGTGAATACGTGAAAGTACATTTATTCTGTTGGGGCTCGTGTGAACACATTGAAGTGCTATTGCCATTTGATTATTTGCAAGTCTTTCAGGGAAATGATCATTATTGTGCAGTGAAATCCCAAATGTTCTTAACAGATGAACATCAATGTCGTAAAGACACTCATTTACCACTGTACCCAAACAAAAGGAAATGAGGGAAGTATTTGCCCGGTAAAATCTTCCGCCTGGTGCTGTAATAAGTGCTATCTTTGCGCTTTTTCACAGTGTCCGTTGCCGAATCGACGAAGGGAATAAGATACTTTCTGCGTCGATTTACTGGCACCATTCTTATTTGCAGTTGCAGATCGGACATGTCGTTCATTTGCGAAACTTTGCCATCATCAGTGGTTGGTTAGAACAAATCTGGACAAACAAACATAAGAACAAACTCATTCAAGATTTTGCCTTCATTTTGTGGTCGTGTGCAAGGAAACCTTTATGTTGATGCGGCTCTTGTCACGTGTTGTGCAAGGATGCTCGATGCCACAGGCTGCAAGGCACACTTTAAAAGATCCTTCGTGGTCGGCCACCGACCTTTGATCTCAATGACCGTTCTGCGAACCCGTTTGGAGTCGAACAAAACACAAACATTCTCAACTGTCCGTCGCACTTCAAAGGTGCAAAAGCCAACACAAAAGCCAACATGTCAGAAATTGGCGACGACAATATCAGCGACGCGGAGAGCGAAGACGACATCGAAAACGACGGAACCGGCCAAAGCACCAATGGTGTCAACGCGGTTGTCGACAATAACAACGAAAACGACGGTGATGGCAACGGTGATTGGGACCCACGGCGTCCACCCATAGAGTACAGTGCCCCATTTCGGTGTGCACTCTGCCGGTTCCCGTTTGAGAAGAAGGATGCATTCTATGTCGGTACGCGACCGCTTCCACGTCTTCCTCGCTCTCTCCGCCTGTCGACTGGATCTAACACACGGGGAAAAGCCGTTCGGCATGGCGTCATTGGCCCGTTGAAATACGAGCGTTTGTACAGGATCCATCTCCACCGCAAGGCCAATGCACGCATTTGCATGGTCCGCGACATGGACGAAGAGGCCGACGTTGATCACCGAACCGATACAGACGCCTACCACGGCACGTGTTTGGAAGCCTGGGGCCACCTGACGGGCGAGCACTGGCCCTCTCTGCCGCCGCGCACGTATTTTCCTGCGTTTGGCTACTGGTTGACGCCGACCTGGTCGCAAGACATGCGCCGCAAGGACCGCATCCGACGTATCTTGGCAGAGCAGCTACCCAACCTTTTCCCTGCTCTCCTTGTCCACCGTTTGCCCGCCGAAATCGCCCATCTTGTTCTCCATGATGACCTGGTGCAGTGGCTGACGGTGCATGCCGTGCACGAGACCGTCGAAGCGCACGACAGCTGCAGTTCCCAGCTCGACATGGCCCAGGGCCTCTGGGCACGGTACATGTTCATCGACGGCGTGCGCTACATTCAGCAGTTGACAAGGGCACCACCGGAGGAGGATGGTCCGGGCGCATCATCACTGTATTGGTGCAAACTTCTTGACGGCCGTGCAGCGTCTCGCAAGACACAAATGTTCACCCTCGTCGACCACCTTGGCGTCCGCCAGATGTTCTTTGGTAACGCCGGCGACACGCTTAAAGACTCTTCCGACAAGTGTCCAGACCCATCTGTCCCGGGTGCCTGGTGGCGAGCCGTAACACTCCGCCCCCACGACAATATCCGGTCCTACAGCGACACGATCAAACTTCGGGCCGTCCATGCTGTAGCCGTTGGCGATGAGACGACTCGTGCGCAGAGATGGGACTACGCCTTCCCAACGCCAACGCCGGGACCAGGCCCTGTCACATTCGAGTGCTATTCAGGACGCTGGACGCCGGGACATGGCCTTTGGGCATCTGGTACCTTTTACATGGACTCGGTCGTCCTCAATGCGCCAGGGACAACCGCGTACTCGGCGCTTTGGGGCAAAGGCCGTCTGGTGGCACTGCGTGCGCACCAGAGCGGCGACGAAGCACGACAAGACCTGTCGTTTTACCGCGACTACGACCGCCTGTGCCCGACTGGCAACTGGATCCACTTCTGTATGGGCCCTGGTGAGCGCTTTACGGACATCTACCGGCAACACGCGACGGAGCACGACACAGACGATGTTCTGTTGCGAACCAACCATGGCCGCACCATGGTTCTTTCTCACACGGCCAAGTGGCTGTCCAGGACGGGCGACCCCGGAACGGCACAAGGGCGGCACAAGACCTTCCACCACCTTTGTAGCCTGTCGGCCGCGGAGCCAACACGCATTTCATACAACGCATCGCCTTATGGCGTTGCGCGACTGGCTGTGCACGGTCCCGGCGCCCGTGCAGAGCACCCGCACCGTCGGGGCCAGAACCCCATCACCGTGCGCTTTTCCGAGCGAGACCCACAGACCTTGCACCATCCGAACGCCTTTCAGCTGACGTCCACGGTGGACTTGAGCGGAGTCGCTTCGGTACGGCCCTCGTACAAGCGGCACAGACGCACGGGCCTGACCATGCTTTGCGGGATGCTGTTCTGCTACAAGGCGGAGTTGAACAAGGCCCCGCGTGTCCTCGGCGAGTACCGGCTCGACCGTCGGGGCGATGCCATTGACTTGGCATCAGCAGAAAAAATCTACTTGGGCTGGGCACGGATTCGCCAGCAAGACCTGGCACGGGAACGAGGCATTGTGGATGACGACGTCGAGGATGATGAAGTCGGCGATCAGGAAAAAGAAGAGATCCTAGCTCCCACCTATCTCGCAGACGTCTCTAGTGTGGAGCAGATCAATACGAGCAGGATCCGATGGCTGCCTGTCCCTCTTGACTGCGTTTTGGAGTTGTGGTTCATTGGTTGTCGTGCGCACGTTTATTTCCTTTGCCGAAAACAAGATCATGACTAGACCGGATTACAATGGCGGAACTGTGATATCTTTATCACGAAAGAGAGCCGACGTCCGCTGTGTGATTCCCCTTGGATATGTATCACTGTTCGTCGTACGGAGTATCTTTGGCGAAGGTTACGCTTGTTGGTACTGTGGAGATGTGACACTCAACATTCCCGCAATCATTTTGAGCCCGCAACTGCATGCTGACCTGGTCGAATTCTGATGCGATGTGGTGGTCAACGTGGTGCTGGATACATGCTTTTGATTTCTCCAATGTGCAGTTTGTGGCAGTTTATCCTGGAATTCGGTTCTGTCATGCATACAGAAGGGACGTCGTGATAATGAAAAGGTGCGGTATTATTGCCCTCTTGGGTTAGTCCGGCTCGGCCCGCAACTGATTCACTACTGTAATTACCAATCAAGTGCCATTCAACCACCATTCAACGGCCAATTAACCGAATGAAGGCCTGTCAACTCCGTCGACGTTTAGTCACAGTTATCCACAAGCGTTGACATAGCAGAACGTAAACATCACCAGTCAATAAGAATTGTGCTCGACACGCCGGACGAACTGGGATACAAGAAATATCTCCGCTGAACCTTTGAATGCTTTCTCAACTGTTTAAATTCGAGTCTGGAGAAGTGGTCATAGGAGGTAGGAGGCCATAGTAAACCGCTCCAAGATAAGAACTTGCTTACCGTCGAAGACTCGGGTCGAAACTGATCAATAGCCCTACGTGTGTGCAAAAAGCGAAAGTATCGTATGGCGGCGAAGCCCTTTGGCAGGTATGGTTAAAATGTTGCGCTTCGATGATCATGCGTTCTTCTACAGAAAGGACATACGAATGATGCTAGAGGTGTCGTTGATCGAGAACTATGTAATCCAAGCGAGGCCACAAGTCTGGGGCGGTCAACACACTTCCCCTAAACATGCCTTGCAGGAAACGACAGACACAAATTGTTCCTCCACTGAGACTTTGATTGTGAGAGTTGGGCGAACATGATGGGTGATCTGAGGATGCAAGGTATGAAGATTGACATCAATGTTTGTGTGTTGGAAGAGAGTTTCGGTTTTATTTATTTTCTCTGTTATTTCAAGATCTATTTATATCGAGTTTTTATTTTGTCGATAACTAAACGCGGTGATAATTTTCATAAAATTTTTTATAAATGGGTTTTTTTAACCGTAATATATCGTAACTTCCCCTGTCTTATCACACTCATTAGCAAGTGATAGTACAGTTGATGAAGGCGTGAACACCGATGTACAGCTGTGGTGTCGATCTTGACTGAAGCATACGCGTCGTGATTGGCTGTTTATGTGGGGATTTTCTAGCAGTGTTTTTGATGCTTCACCGTTGGCTCTCATTTCCCTCTTCTTCGCTCACACCTTTTTCTTACTGACCTCCACCTGCAGCATGCCTGCGGGCCACTCGTGAATATGGCAAGCGACTCAAGAGATATCGTGCGAAAGACGACAGCCTACCGTTGTTTCTCTGCCGGCTCCCATACCGACTTTGGGATACCATTATTATCGGTAAGCTGGCACGCTTGGCATCGTGACGTTTGCTCGACCCCAGCATACAGGCCAGCATAGACGATGGCGGCACGAGACATTCAGCAGACGGACCGTTCAGGCTAAATGATGGCACCCCATACAGGGCCATCTCGGGATTCGACAGGTTGTTTTTGCAACAGCTGACAATCACATGGCATGGCTCAAAATTGGCAACACGCGCGATCGATCCGTGGTGGCGGACGTTCTTAATCCGGCCAGGCCATAGGCTCTACATCTGGTCCGATGCAAAAGTATTCGCTCGCTATCGACCGAGAATAGCCATCAACCTTCCGAAAACTCCCATCATTCGTTCCCGCGCCGCGCACCTTCCCTGGCGGGAGCAACCTGCGGTTCGGCCCGTATCTGTTCTCGTCCGTCGCCCTCGACGGAGTTGTTTCCAATTTCGTTATGCCTTCGGACTTCGTACAATGCCATCAGCCACTGTACCCTGGAAAAGACCCAGATTTGCGAATTTCTGTTTTTCTGTTTTTCTGTCTCAATACGCCGATCCTACGAAGCCCCGGGTGCTGAGCGAGTACCGCGGGGACTTTATAACGACGCCGTCAGGGTCACTCGTATTTTTCGTTGTCGGTGCGAAGGCCTGGGCCGACACAGCGCGTGCTGGCCACGACTTGTTTCTTGTTTCTTTTCAGTTCTTTTCAGTCGGGATGACATGATTGTGCGGCGAGTCCCACTTTCTGGGAACATGTTTATGGAAATGTGGACCTCCGGCCGACACGTCTTGTCCACAGCCCGGCGATGAGAATAGTGGTGCTGCAAGACGATTCCACCGGCGACGCGAGGAAAGAATGGGAGAAATTGGTCCAGTTAGTGCCGTAAACACAGAGTACTATGTAGGTTGTTGGTTCTTAGTTTTTGGGTTTTGGGGATTGTCCCTCGACTTACATCATCGTTAATTTTGGTACTCTGTGAATTGCGCTGTCTCCGCTTTTGGTTTAACGCATCGGTGAATTTAGCGCTACATTTTTTTTCGATGCGGCTGCCTTGGCAATCGATGTGCCGTCCGTGCCAAGGTCAAGTGCCTGCCAAGGTCGAAATTCCTGCCGTGGCTCGACGTCCGTCTGTACTCTAAATTTGTACACAGACGGATACGAGACGGATACGGAGCTCGCCGAAAACTTTTCGACTCTCCTCCCCTTCCCCCTTTTCCCTTCTCCCTTCTCCCTTCTTTCTTCTCTCCTTCTCCCCATCTCCCCTTTTTCTCTTCTCTCCTCTCGTTATCCTCCTCCTTCCCCCCCATTTATCATGTTGATCGCGCCCTCCAGTATTCAATTCCCTATCCCTTTTGCACGCTCTCGGCTCTTTTACGAATACTCCGTACATGTAGTCCCCACGCCTTATGCGTCTTGTGACCATTTTGTTCATCTCCGTACTTTGTAGCTTATTCACATTTAGGGTTAGGTCTAGTCTTTAGGTCCAGTGCAATGTAAAATGTGTCCCGTACTCTTTCGGGTGAATGATCGCCGTGCGTACTCTCTCTGTTCATGATCGGCTTGTATCATACAAGCCGCCACTCCTATCGCTGCTAATGCTCCGGCTTTGATGTCTTCTCCGTACATGTACATGTACTCCGTAGACCTGACTCAGGCCCACTGAAAAGGTCCACCCAACTAACATCAGTACATGTACATCGTACAACATGCAGGTTTTTGTCTAGTCTTTTGCCCCAAGCTCTGTGACGTCACATTCCTATTAACCATGACCAAATGCCAGGGAACAAAAAAATAAGAAATAGAGAAAAAAGTTTGTTGTATATTGTATTTGTACATTAACAATCCCCTTCGTCCCTTTTTTGTTTTTTCTCCTTAATTTTTGTCTTCTAGAATATTTCTTTTCCATTGCGAAAAAGCCGGCGGCTTGTCAAATTACCACCATCAACACCGACCTGTCACAGAGTGGAAAGGGCATCTTTCTTGCCGTTTCTTTCTTATCGTTCTCTCTTTCAACAACTCCCTACACGCCGCGTTTCCGCCGACAACAAAACGCCATGCCAGACAACTACAGCTCTTCGGAGCAAACGCCGAATATGTCTGAAAAACCATCAGACAACGAGGAAGACCGCACCGAGCGGGCCCACCACCCGCTGCCCCGGCCGCTACCCGTGGACGGCAGCCATTACAACATCCACAACAATGGCAGCGCCACGTCAAAGGCCGAGAAGGAGGTCGGACAGGTCGAACTCACGGTCGACATGGCCGAGAACGACCTGCCGTACGTCTGGCCAGCATGGAAGAAGTGGTGGGTGCTGACGGTCATCTTCCTGGTGCAGACGTCGATGAACTTCAACACATCGCTGTACAGCAACGCCATCGACGGCATCTCGGCCGAGTACGGCGTGTCGGCACAGGTGGCGCGGCTGGGTGCCACTCTGTTCCTGGTGCTGTACGCCTTTGGCTGCGAGCTGTGGGCGCCCTGGTCCGAAGAATTCGGCCGCCGCCCCATCATGCAGTCGTCGCTCTTCCTTGTCAACGCGTGGTGTGTTCTGGTCGCGCTCGCCCCCAACTTTGCCTCGCTGCTGGTGGGCCGCTGCCTGGGCGGTCTCTCGTCGGCGGGCGGCAGTGTCACGCTGGGCATGGTCGCCGACATGTTCGACGCCGACAACCAGCAGTACGCCGTAGCCTACATTGTGCTCTCGTCGGTCGGCGGCAGCATTCTGGGTCCCATTGTCGGCGGCTTTGTCCAGTACCATCTGCACTGGCGCTGGTGCATCTGGATCCAGCTCATCTTTGGCGGCTTCGTGCAGCTGCTGCACCTCTTCACCGTGCCCGAGACGCGCACCACGGTGTGCCTCGACAAGGTGGCCAAGAAGAGACGCAAGGCGGCCGAGCCCGGCTCGCCCGAAGCGAACATCTATGGGCCCAACGAGATCAACCCCGTGTGGAAGCGCATGGACGGGCGCGAGGTTGTCCACACCTGGCTGCGCCCCTTCCGCATGTTTGTGACCGAGCCGATTGTGCTGTCGCTGTCTCTGCTGTCTGGTTTCTCGGACGCGCTCATCTTCATGCAGATTCAGTCCTTTGCGCTCGTGTACCAGCAGTGGAACTTCAACGCCTGGCAGCTGGGCCTGGCCTTCATCCCCATTGGCATCGGCTATCTCCTTGCCCACGCCAGCTTCATCCCGGCCATCCGGCGCAACCGGCGCCAGCGCCAGGCCCAGCCCAACGACGAGCATGCCCAGTACGAGAGTCGGCTGTGGTGGCTGCTCTACACGGCGCCCTGCCTGCCCATCGGCCTGCTCATCTTTGCTCTGACGTGCAACGGCCCGCCGGTCCACTGGATCGGCAGCATGTTCGCGTCTGGCATCATCGGCATCGCCAACTACGCCATCTACATGGCCACGATCGACTACATGATCTGCGCCTACGGCCCCTACTCCGCCTCGGCCACGGGCGGCAACGGTTTCGCCCGCGACTTTTTGGCGGGTGCCCTGACCAACGGTGCCCTGCCGTTCTACACCAACATCCGCGGCGCCCACAACAAGCCGCTGATGAACGCGTCCTTTATCCTCTTTTCCATTTCCTTTTTGCTCGTCGTGGGCGTCTACTTTGTCTACTGGTTCGGCCCGCAGCTGCGCCAGCGCTCGTCCTTTGCCCAGACCCTCGCCAAGGAGGCCCACGAACGCCCCGCCTACAGCCGGCAGGCGTCGACGGCCACGGCTGGCGGCGGCAGCTACGTCGGTGGCGCCGGAGAGGCTGGAGTGGCCGGAGTGGCCGGCGGCGCGACAGGCGCGACTGGTGAGCCCAAGCGGCCCCGTCTTGGTCCTGGCTCCCGCAACAGCTCGTACCAGTACAGTCGTAACGTTGCGTCGCTCCAAGCCAGCCGGGCGCAGAGCCGCGCACAGAGCCGGGTGCCGAGCCGGGCGCCCAGTCTGGACGAGGACCGCGATGCGGACGACACGACGCCGCAAGCACGCACGCCTGGTGGGTATGTGACACCGAGGGCAAGAGCAGCAAGACAGCACATGGCCCACAACGACCTGGCCGCTCGCCTGGAAACGGTGCGGTCGGAGGCTGTGTAAGTGATAATGTATGGAGAAGAGCGGATGGTGGATGCTGTTATCAGAAGAGGTCGTCCTTTTTTGTATTTGTCCAGTATGGAGTTTACTGCATCAAGCTTGTACACTATAGATTGGCATGTAAACAGAAAAGAATAGACACTAGACTATACGTTACGCAAAGGCATCAAAATGCTGTACACTACGCTGTCCACACCTCGAGATTCCATGCATCGTCTGACGCGAGCCGTGAGACGTGGGCGGCAATGTCGTTTCACAAAGAGGCCCTCCGACGACAGAAGATTGCTAAAGGGCGTCTTGTCCTTGCAAAGATGCGGAGCAGTCGCCAAATCGTACTCGCCCTCCTGCATCAGGCCGCGTGTGCTGTCGTCCAACGCACTGCCCTCTTTGCCCACACAGCCCACACAAAGTCGAGGGGATTCTGTATGCTGCCGCGATGTGATGACGGCGATACTAGTACAAAATAGGAAATACCGACGGCACCTTTCACCGATATCGACACTGCGATACGACGGTCCAGTGACGCCAATCTCTTATCTCAACTGGCGCTAGGCAGTTTGCCACAATCGCCGATCGCGGTGGTATCGGAGTGCCGACAAACCGGCATCGTACAACTCTCACCGATCTCGTTACAGCTGGCAGCGTTGACCTGTATTTTTTTATTCTTTTCTGTATCGGTCCACGATAGGCAAAACGAGACAATTGCCAGTGGTCACTTCCGTCCACAGACCAGTCCGCAGACCAATCCACAGGTCCACGCATGCACAACATGCAGCCGAGAAAGCGGCCGCGTGAATACAGGGGCAACTCGTGTCTTCGGTGCCACAAGCAGAAAGTGAAGTGCTCCCGAGGTAAGGCTTCCCCTCACTGAGTACACATCTTTTCTCACGCATTCCTCTTGTGGGCTGACGGGGCCTTGTTGCAGAAAACCCGTGTCGAAGCTGTGCAGCAGCAAAGAAGCCATGTGTCTACGTAGTCCGCGACAGACCAGTGACGATCACCGAGGCCTACCTAAAAGAATTGCAGGCAGCTGCGGCTGCGGTGTCAAGTCGTGACAGAGACGCCTGCCACGATGTGCCTCCTCCAGGACCTGCTAGCAAACCCACTGAACGTACAGAGTCGACGAGTCCACCAGCACTGCGCCCACTGTTCACCCACCCTAACCCGCTGGTTGCGAACTCGACCGCAGCAAGATTCGTATCCAAGCTCAAAGAGCTTCAGAAGCCGAAGGCCGTCGATGCCGAGCATGGTTGTTGGCCGCTGGGCGAGGGGCCATCCCAGCCTCCCGTGTACGAATACTTTACACTGAACTCGGACACATCGCGTACGTCTCTCACCGTCTGCTGAATTTGGTCATGTCTCTGTGTCTCTGTGTCTGTGTGTCTGTGTCTTTGTGTTTTTGTGTTTGTGGTGACAAACTGACTCTCCAGACGCAAAATGCACATTCAAGCTCCCTCCCTACCCGTACGCCATCTTTCTTGTCAACCAGTTCCTCATCTACCTCGCCCACGACTGGCACTGGTTCCGACTTGGACGGTTCCGAGAGCGCCTTGTCAATGTCTACACAATACCCGACTCGGCAGAGTCCAAGGACCGCATCTGGCTCTGCCAGCTTCTGGTCGCCTTTGCCCTGGGCTCGTCCATCAGCGGCCAGGACCCCAAGGCACACTTCCTCCACCCACCGTCAGCCAACGGCTCCCCCGACGGCAGTCACCTACAGCCGCCGGCATCACACACCATACCCGGCGTCGAGTTTTTCGAGCAAGCCCTCGGTCTCCTCAAGATTCCCTACGAAGAAGTCTCTGTGGAGCACATTGAGACGTTGAATATGGTGGTGCGTTCCCGCGAGAAAGAAAGACATTGGGTGCCGCCCAACGGTGACGCCGGCTGACCTGACCGACCGTCTAGGCCCTCTGCTCGTACTGCTTGAACCGACAAAAGACAACGTACATGTACTCCGGCGTCAGCGCGCGCATGTGCAACATGCTGCAGCTGCATCAGACGGCCGCCGCGCGAGACAGCACGCCAGTGGAGCGAGAGAACCGCAAGAGGGTGTGGTGGTCTACGTTCTGCATTGACCGCATGGCCAGTACGCAAATGGGCGTTCTGCCGACGCTGCAAATCGACCAGGGCGATCTTGGCTACCCGACCAACGACGGGCTGTCCCCCGAAGACATGGACGAGTTCTCCGACCCGGACTACTTGACCGCCCGCGTCCAACTGACCATCATCCAGGCCGATGCAGTCCACGACAACGACAACGACAATGGCGACAGCACCAACGAGACAAATCCGGACAAAAATCTGGACAAAAGCCTGGTCAAAAATCTGGACAACAATCTGGAGACGTCTGTCCAGCCTACGTTGCAGCGTCTCTTGGCGTGGAAGGACGGCCTGCCAGCGCACATGTCGACTCCCTTCAACAAGGGTATGGTACAAGGAGACGACAATAGAGCACTGCTTCGCTCGTTGGCCAACCTTCACCTCCGCTACAATCAGGTACGTGATCCTCCAACCTCCAAGAAGCTATGCAGGACATCGCTACGAACACCATATACAGTGCATCATACTCCTTCTCCGGCCACTCCTTCTTCGGCAAATCTCATCCATTGTCTCCAACGAAGAGCACCAGGCGCCCAAAGACAAAAAGAGGCTACAAACCCTCAATCACATGTGCCTCGACGCCGCCCGGTCCAGTCTTAATATGCTGATTGACTTGCAAACATGCAGTCTCCTGGGTACGTTAGCCAGTCATTTTCTCCGTATGCAAAAGAACAGAGCTGGCCAGACTAACCGACGGACCACACAACAATACAGCCCGCCTCGGCTTCATGGAAAACATGCACCTGTTCTGCAGTCTCATCATCCTCCGTCTGGCCAAGGTCATTAGTGCACGCCACCCCAACAGCTTCCATGTCAGCCTGCACGATGACGTTGCGTACAACATGGGGAAAGATGTCCTCCAGGACATGGCCCAAGCAGGAAGCTTGGCGGCTCGGGGCCACGTGAGCATGCTGAGCGAGGTCGAAGCGATGGCGCAAAGCATTGCACTGGGTGATGGCGTGTTGGGGACCGATGTGCTGTCCGAGCACTGGGATGCCGATGACTGGATGGCACAGCTGTTTGATAGCGAGACCCTGGCGGATCTATTTTGATGCACTCTATTTGTTTGGTATATGGCACGACATGAATCAAAACTACTTTCCGTCTTCATCACTCTTTTCTTGCGCAGTCCACAATAACCACCCTAGGCCCGGAGACCGTTGACTGCCTTGGCCGGAATGCTGTTTGACACAATCTCCTCGTACGAGAACGGCTCCCGGATCAGGCGTCCGTCTGCAATGCCCTTTTGCCACCGCTCGAAGCCGTGGCGGCCCACGGCCGTGGATGTCCACATCTTGTTCGCACGGTACAGGTTCGTCACGTCAACCAGCACGTCGGCCGGCGCTGCCGGGAAGAGCGCTGTCAGATCGTCACGGTACGTCTCGGGATCGTTTTGCATCACATACTGCATGCCCTTCTCCAGCGCCAGACAGAAACGCTGCTGGGCATCCAGCAACGCCGGCGCGGATCCGCTCTTGCGCTCGGTCTCGCAGTAGTACACACTCCACGGAATGTCGCCGCCGCCTGCCACCATCTCAAAGACGACCTCGACCTCCGGGCTCGTCCGCGCCAGGATGCGCGCCGAGACCATGTCGATGAAGAAGTAGTCGCCCAGGCCGCCCTGGAACAGAGTGCTCATCATAGGGCCGGTCAGGTCCTGGACAAAGTGGACCGACGAGGGGTCGATTGCCGTGCTCCCGCAGCAGCATGTTGAAGTAGATGCCGACACTGGCGCCGTTGCCGGACTTGAGCAGCACGGTTTTGCCCATGACGTCGGCCAGCTTGAATTTTTCAGACGAGACTCCACCACCACCACCACCACGACGGCGCTGGACGAGCGCAAGCGGGCAGCGGTTGGAGATTTGCGCAAACGTCGTGTAGTGCTTGGCTCGTTTGCGGTACATGGACGGAACCCAGACGCCGCCCAGAGCTGCGGACGCCGTGCCGTCGGCGAGCTCTACGAGAACATTGTCCCATGGGGATGGGACGGAGGCCGTTTACTTCGAGGCCCTGTTCTTGGAAAAATCCGTGTCGCTGGGCAATGTATTGGGGGAGGTAGTTGAGGCTGTGGCCGGTTGCTGCGATGTGAAATCGCTCCAGGCTGTCCCCGTTCGTCCGGGGCTTCTCGAGCTCGGGGATGGTCATTTTGTCTGCAGAATGCGATGCTGTTAGATGGCGCTCTGTGCTTCAAAAGAAGAAGACAGTGGTTGGTATGACGTACAAAAGGGTGTTTTTTTTTGGTTGACTTTTGGGGTTTGATTTGCTGTTGTTCTGTCGGGCGCGCCTTCACTTTTCGAAAACGAGATAGACACTGCAATTCGGTTCCCGATCAGAAGATACTAAAGCTCCTGACTCTCACAGAAGGCTGGGCGGCGTGTCCGTAAAGAATACGGCCAAAAGGGCGTTAAAGCTTCATAGGAAGAGATAAGGGTAGGTGCAGAAAAAGAAGAAGAAGAAACGGCAAAAAGATCTCTCAATACTGTCAACACTGCCTTCATCGCCAGATGGTGCCGATCGGCAAACGGCGAAAGTCGCCTAGTCCCCGGTCTCAATACCTGGCATCGTCAGAGCTGGGCTTGTGTGTGCCCATGTGTCCATGTATCCACATCCGGGTTCTGGCCAGTCTTGTCTGTTGATCGATACCGATAGGCAAATCTGGTAAAATTGCCTAGCGTGTACTTTTTTTGTCGTTGCCGTTCCCCGTATAAACTGCACGTCAGATAGGGGAAGATAAGAAAGGTGTCTAGCGTGTTTTCTTGGCGACGCCAGCCTCGAGGGGAGCCATGGCGGATTGACGACAGGCGTCTCGAAGGGAAACGCCGTCGCCTGTGCAGTGGGTTTATGCAAACGTACGAGTCTGGCATATTCTGGGGAGACAGGAAAATTTTTGTGTGTTGTTGCTGCCGATTGTATATAGCCACGATCAAGACGAAACAGGGTGCTCGCCACGGGCAAGGAAAACAATATAAGAAGCTGGGTCAAGGATGGTCAGGAAACAGACGATCGACATCCACATCCATCCCGTCTCTTCACCAACAAGGCCACGCCCCTGTACGACACTTTTGCTTTTGGTGCCCCCGTGCAAACACGTTCAATCCTGAAAAACAAAAACAGCAACCACTCACACTCCATCGCCAACATCACTCACCATGAGCGATCCAGTTCCTGTCGACAAAGACATCAAGGCGGCCGACATGCCCATGACGGCCGTCCAGGATGCATCGTCAGAGGAGGGCACGGCCATCTACGTCAGCCCCGAGAGAGAGGCGGCGGCTCTCCGCAAGTTTGACCGCTGGCTGGTGCCCGTCGCCTTTACTTTTCTCGTCTTGTCGTACCTTGACCGCAACAACGTGAGTTCTCCGTCCACCCTGTAGCGCTCTCCTCTCACAGCACGTTTCCAACAGCTTTTTTTTTTCCTTTTGTCTTTTCTTTTTTCTCATACCTCTTTCCAGCTCGGATATGCCAAGACGATTGGCTTCTCGGCCGACCTCAATCTGAAAGGTGGCATGTTTGGCAACATCACGACCGCGTTCGGCGTCACCTATATTGTCTTTGAAATTCCGTGGGTCATTGCCGTCCGTCGCTTTGGTGCCAACCGGGCCCTCGGCCTCTGTTTGATTATGTGGAGCGCCGTCACCCTCGCCACCGCGTTTGTCAACACGTACCACCAGGCCGTGGCTGTCCGTGTGTTGCTGGGCATCTTTGAAGCGGGCATCCCGCCTGGCTTTGCCTATCTGTTCTCGACCATCTACCCCCAGGCGGCCGCCGGCAAGCGCATCATGATGGGCAACCTGGCCAACTGCACGTCGGGCGCCTTTGGCGGCCTGATTGCCTACGGTGTCCAGAGCATGGGCACGCGGCGCGGACTGGTCCCCTGGCGCTGGCTCTTTATCATTGAATTCAGCTGCACCATCGTCATTGGCGGCATTGGTCTCGCCATTCTGCCCAAGACGCCCGAGGATGCCTGGTTCCTGAGCGAGGAAGAGAAGGAGACGATGCGCCTGCGCCGCCAGCGCGACGAGGCGTTCCGGGGCGGCGACGGGTTTGAGTGGAAGTGGGTGCGCACGTGTCTGACGGACGCGTACATTCTGGTCTGCGCCCTGGCCTTCTTCACGTCGTCGGTGGCCATTACCGGTTTCGGCGTGTTCCTGCCGACCATCATCGAGGGTCTCGGCTACGCGGCCATCAAGGTCAACTACATGACGATCCCCGTCTATGTCTTGGGCGCCATCTCGCTGATTATCAACTGCTACCTCTCGGACCGCATGAACCGCCGCGCCATTGTGCTAGTGTGGTGCTGCATTCCGGTCGTTGCGGGCTACCTGGTTTGTGTTGGCACTGCCAATGCACACGCGGCTATGCCGGCATGTTTATTCTTGTTTTGGGTACGTCTCGCTGCCGTTTTGATTTCTCATTTCCAGTTTCCCGTCCCCCGACCCCCGACCCCCGTCCCCCGTACCCCGTACCCCATGCCGTCCTCTCGCTGACCGTCTAGGCGTCTACCCCATCTCGACGCTCGTCGTTGCTTGGATGGGCACCAACCTCTCTCCCGACAACAAGCGTGCATTTGGTCTCCCCTTCTTCTACTCCATCGGCAACCTGTCGCTTCTCGTCTCGTCGCAGCTGTATCCGAGCACCCAGGGTCCTCGTTATATCCAGGGCAACGCTGTGTCGGCCGGCCTGGAGGTGGTTGCCGCCGGCCTCTTTGCCTCGTGCTGGCTCATCCTGCGCCGCAGAAATGCCCAGAAGAAGAAGCTCCTTGCTCAGGGTGCCACGACCAACGGTATGGAGGGCGACCGTGCTCTCGACTTCACGTACGGTCTTTGATCTTGGTATGCCTGTCACTGTGGCATCAAAACAGCCCATTCCTTTGCAAAAAAGCAGCAGCACTCGTTAGAATTCGAAGCCAGGTAGATAATCAATTAGGTAGAGAAAGCTACAAAAGTTCCAATTTCAAATTAGTCTTTCGTGTTTACTATGCGTGGTACTTACAGAAGAACTGACAGTTCTTTTGTTGTATTTGGTGGCATGTCGTACTTTGAGTGCTTTCTGTCGATTTGAGACAGGATTGGTTGTTTTATTCCAGTTATTGTAGTCTTGTTGTATACCCAGTCACTGAGGAGTGCTTTTTTCTTATATTAAAAGGAGGGGAGACAGATAAAAATTACTGAAAAATCGACGTTGTTCTTTATTGAAAGCAAATAAAAGTCCCGAGAAACGGGGGAAATAAAACAATTAAAAAATAAATCTCGAAATTTAATCGTGTTGGAAGTGAATGACATGACCCATGCTACGGACTCTTGAAGATTGCATGACCAGAAAATAGCACGCCGACAGTATACATTGTCCCCGTTGCACTGTCTGTCCCCGGAGTCCATTGCCTGTATGGGTATCGTAGAAGCTCCAGCAGGCAGGTCAACAAAGTGCGCCAGCATTCCAGCAGCGTTGAAGCTATTGAGCAATACACCCAAGCCAGGCCGGGCCACTCTCAAACCTCCACTTGTACCGACAGCCAGACCATCGGGGCCGCCGTCACCAGACAGACCCAGAAAGACTCCGGCTTTGCTGACACCACCGTCGGGGACAAAGGCCGCCAGATGGCGTTGCCCCGCCTCTCGACAACAAACAATCGTGGTCCATCGGCAGCCAGCACCAGTATATTCGAGCTGGGTATGTAGGACAGGACACGCTCGATGCGTCCCATCGTTTCATGCGCATGCCGGCGGTCGACACCCGCGTCGCTCTTGGAGGCACGACTAGCCCTGCGTCGGCAACCAAGACAGCCGTCTAGGCCGAGTGTCAGGCTGTTGAGTCATCGGACCCGTTCGCCACTGTATCCACTGACAAGGACTTTGATCTCGCCAGTGTCGGGCACAGTGAACAGTATTTACTGAACAGTGCACCAGCTTCAATCTGCTATCGCCATCGTCTCTGCGACTTTCTTATTTTCTTCGCGAGGAGAAGTCGAGCTGGATTCGGGCATTTCCATCCTTTTCCCATCTGCACTACGGTAGTTGAGACTGCCGCGACGACGCTAGGCAATTCACCAATTTTCCCGACCTCTTAGTGACGCGATGAACAGTTGGCGCTTATCTGGAAAAAAATGCGACGTGTCTTTTCGCTTCGAGGGTGCGATTGCGATTGCGATTGACCTCTGTCCAGAGTATGTATGCCGGGATTAACACGACTGGAGCATAATTGGTCGACTAGCCACAATGTCCTGCTAGCGCAATGGTAGCGCGCAAGACTTCTAATCTTGAGGCTGCGGGTTCGAGTCCCGCGCGGGATGCAATAATTTGGCTTTCGATCTGTTTTTTTTTTGTCTTTTTTTAGCTGCCGAAAATCTACGGTACATATTGGTCAGGATCAGGGTTGACAATACGAATATTTTTTTTTTTTTTTTTTTTTTTTTTTTTTTTTTTTTTTCAAAACCAAACTCTCTACACAGGCCTGTCTCTTGAAAGTCAAAAGGAAGAGCAAACGTCTTCCGAGGACACAACAGAAACAGAGACTTACCGGCATCTTCATGTTTTGGGAGTATCTTGAATCATGTACTTCTTTCTTCTTGGGTTCATATACGGTTTGGTCAAGTACTCATTTTTTCGGCCAGCCAAAATTTGTTGAAGCATCACTGAAACGATGCTGCCTCAGTTTTAGAGCTTAACATATTGTCGCAGCAAAGCTTATGAGGCTCCACGGTGTTGTCTCCAGAGGGCCTCTTCACTATACTCGTTCTTCGTATTTCTGAGAGCAAACCAGCGTCTGTTTCTGACATCACGTGCCAGCGAGCTCGCCCCCCTTCAACGGGCGAAAACGGGCGACCGAGAGGCATATTGACAGTGAGGGATAAGGAAGATCTACAAGATGAAGGAAAACCGGCAAGGCTGGCAGGCCTTGAAACAGTGGGTGGGAAAGTTCCCTCCGTCGAGTTTCCTCCGTCGAACCTCTGTTTACCTCCGCCCCTTGTACGATTACGATTTACACGTCCCATACTCCTCTCTGGAACAAACCTACTGAGTAAATCAAGGGCAACATCCTTATATCGCCCAGCGGCATTAGGCACCGGCAGACCCCCCGACTGAGGTAGAGTGCTTGCGTGCTCGTCTTGCCATTCGTATATAACAGAATCACTCCGTATACAAGCTGTTTTGGGCCAGGCTCAAAGTACATGGAGGCCTTCCCTCTCCTCCCCTTGTTTCATTGAATTTGTGTGGCTGTGGCTTATGCAACTTCAGGCGTAACGGGACCCATTTCATTTATGTGTTCCAGTGATACTTCACGTGATACCCATCACGTGAATCCAACACGCCCAGCCCCCTGAAATACACGCCAGTATTTTGTCGCAATAATAATCAACAATAACTTCAACAATGATCTTTCGAATCTCTCAATATCCTCGCTCTTTTACCCTATGAATGCACAGTGTACGGAGTAGACTCTAGACTCTTCACCTTCCTTGTCACTCAGCCTGCAGCTTCGCCCCGATTTCCAAGACGATCTAAACGAGTAAAAGCCACATCAACAAATCACCAGCCACACTGCATCCTTCAAGCAGACAGTTTTGCTTCTGGCATTGTGCCGGGCCAAATTCCACGTTTTGTTTCCCATACTCATTATTCAACATTTGCAAAACCCATCAATCATTTAGGTTTCACCTTTAATCTTTCGCCGTCTTCTTGTCCATGTTCCCACCTCTTGTCCTACTCTTCTCAACCCCATCTCTCTCCTACGTTCAACTTCGCCCGTGTCCTTTGAGCTGCTGGTCGTTGGCGCCCGGGCCAACTAAAATAGTGCCGCCTCGTCAACTACCCATCATCGCCCGTCTTTCTCCTTCCCATTCCGCGATTGGTATCCTCTTCTCCGTTCCCGTCAATCCTTTCGAGAGGTCCATCATGTTTGACGGCGTCAAGCGCGTCCTCAAGCTTCTACTCGGCAACCTACCAGCGACATATGCCAACTTCTACCTAACTTGGCAGAACGCCCCACCACCATCGTCTTGGTCTATCGAGATCCCATTTCGGGCCTACGTGGATCGGCCGGAGAGGGCACATTGGGCCACAGCCTGCAACTGGTCGCAAGACGACAAGACAACCACTGCTGGCATGTTCGTGTCGTTGTGGAGCACGGGCTTGTCCACGCCCCTAAACCCATGGAGCGAAAGGCTGCGATTATCCAGCTGTGCAAGGCCATCGACTTTGGACTGGTACGGCTGTTCGACGATACTGTGACGGAGGTGTACATCCACACAACAAAAGACACGGTGGCTACGGCGATGGCAGAGGAGTTACCGGTAACACTGACCTATACGCGGCTCCCCGAGGGGCACCCCTTTCATCCGGACGGCCAGGTTGTCTATGTTGAGACGCGCGAGGACCCCCTTCGTCTTCGGTACCCCGTATACGACGACATGACAACGACAACGCGACTCGTTGAATGGTCAGACGTTTGTGTTTTGGAGGAATTGGCCGTGGCTGTCTCGACGGCGCATGTGGCCTCTGATACAACGACAACGACAACGACGGCGGACGCGCAAACATACATCTTGAAGACCATCGAGAGGGTTCTCTACATGCCGCAGGACAGCGAAGCATTGCAGCGGGAACTCGAGGTCCTCCAACGGGTCAACGGCCAGGGACACGTTGTGCGCCTTGTTGCCGCGGTTGTGTCGGATAACCCATACAATACGAATCCGGCGAAGGCAAGCAGCCGTGTCTTGCGTGGTGTTCTACTCGAGTACCATCGAAATGGGACAGTTTCCACGGCCTTGCAAACGAAGAAATGGGGCAGCGACGACTGTTCAGTAGCAGTGACAGCACCCTTTGGCGGTTGTGGGGGCCCAGCTATGCACGGCTGTCGCCACCCTCCACGAGCAAGACTTTACACACATGGACATCAAGCCGTCCAATATGGTGTTGGACAAAGAGGGAAACCTGGTTCTTATTGACGTTGGTGGCGCCGGTGGCGTGACCCGGGAGTGGCTGTCGCCTGCTATGCAGCATGTTCTCGATCCATTGGCCACACCTTTGCAAGACCGTAAACAGAATGACATTTGGGCGGTTGGCAAGGTGTTGTCTGAATTTGCAAATGCTTCATCAAGCGACGACAGTGATCAGATCCGACGGGCAGCAGACCAGGCCATGAATAGTCCTGCACTGGCATCGCTGCGGCAACTCGGCGGTAGCCTTACTACGTAACCGAAAAAACATCGTAATAAATCCGAGATACTAGTATTCGGACCAGCCAATATCTGAAACCAGCTGTAATATATGTAGACAGCATCCGTCTATCCAGGCCAAGGTTACGAGGAAGGTGGCTACTAGGTACGACGCGTTGTAGCGATGCTACTAGCCATAACGTGGCGCGGTCTTCCCAGGCCGCACCAAGGTATATACTTACTTTTCTGTTACGCACAAGGCGCTTCCACGGCTAGTATCGAAATACTCGGCAGTGGTAGAAGAAGATAAAAGAATAAGATATATAGTTGTTACTCTTCTAAAGGGAAACTTTTCGGCGAAGTCGGAAACGTGCGACACGTCTATTGCCGCTATCTATGGTTGCTGGTCAAGACACTGCCACTGCTTTGTCGTCTTTTGTTTCTTATGTGCAAGACAATTTGGTCTTCTTAAAAGGGCCGAGTAAAAGAATACAGCCATCCAAAGCCTCCAAGACAATAGAGGACTGCGTCTCCTGCCCCTACGAACGCCCCTACGAACGCCCCTACGAACTCGCCAGCTCGGCCTTGTAGGTGGCCAAGAAGTCTTCCACGGCCGCCACAAACAGGTCCACATCCTTGTCCTCAATCACCAAGTTGAGAGGCGTGTAGCCACGGCTGGCCATGTAGATGCCCTTTTCCAGCATAAAGTGGTAGTAGATGTTGTGCCAGTGGCCGGCCTCGGGCCCAGAAAAGCGCAGGTTCAGGCATGCTGCCGCGGCTGGCCAAGAAGACCGGCGGCAGAGCCACGGGTGCGCTGTCCGGGCCCGTGTACAGCTGCGTCTCGCCCTCGAAGCTGTCCCACCTCAATGACGTCCTGGAGCGGTGCCGCTTGGCTCTGGTCGTACAGGCCGGCGGCAAAACAGGGCCTTGTTGATGCCGGCCTTGAGCCGGTCGCCACGGGCGTTGAGGGCCGCCACGGCCTCGGCGTTGTAAATGTCCAGGGCCACCAGACCCGCATTCATGGTAAAGACATTGTTGTTGTAGGTGCCCGGGTGCATCAAGCGCTGGGCCGCGCCCAGGGCCGGTCGAACAGTGCCATCACGTCCCGCCGGCCGCCAAAGCCACCAAAACGTCATCCGCCGCCGATCCACTTGCCAAAGGTCATGAGATCGGCACGGACCGTGTTGTCGTGGCCGCGGCCAGCGCGCCAGCGGGCCCAGACGCGACGTCATGACCTCGTCCACGATCAGGAGAGCACCCAGACGGTCGGCGGTCGCGCGCAGTTACTGGAGGAAGCCGGGGGCCGCAGGACGCAGCCGCCCGAGCCCTGGACGGGCTCAATCAGGATGGCGGCCAGGCTGTTGGCCGGGAGCGCGTCGACAATGGCCTGGGTCGCGGCCCGGTTGTTGAAGGGCGCCGCCACAAAGTGGTGCGGCAGGTTTCATGTTGCGGACTGGCGGCTCGCCCTGGCGCCACTGTGCGTTCCAGCGGCACAGGTCCTATGGGGAACACAAAGGTGCCGCCGTGGTAGCCGCTGCTGAACACCAAAACGGTCTTGCGGCCCGTGTGCGCCAGGGCCGCGCCAAGCGCAAACGTGTTGGCCTCGGTGCCCGAGTTGGTGAAGCGCACCAGCTCCACGCCCCCGGCGCAAAGCGCGCTGTCACGGCCGCCGCCAGCTTCTTCTCCACGACCGACTCGCCCCCGTAGTTCCAGCCCGCGGCCAGAGCGGTCTGCACGGCCCTCGGCGATCCGCGGGTGCGAGTGGCCAAAGAGGCCGGCACTGAACTCGCCCAAGAAGTCAATGTACGTCTTGCCGTCCACCGACGTCAATGTGTTGCCCTGGCCGGACTGGATGGCCACCGGGAACGGCTCGGCGTAGAGCACGGTGCGTTGTGTTGCCGCCGGCATGTGTGCCGCGGCCTCGGCTGTGCAGACGGCGCGACTCGGGGTTGTGCGCCTCGAATGTGGCGTGCGCTGCGGCGACGGCCGCTGCCACTGGTGATGTGGACATTGTGGCAGAGACGGATGGGGTGCGGCTCGATGTTGTCGTTGGAGGTTGGATCGGGTCGAGCGGTGGTCCTGGTCACACGTCGAGAAGATGCGGTGAGAAAGGTGCAGACGACGCTGAAGAAGCTTCAATCCTCCGAAAAGACAACCGTCACATGCACCGTCATCGACACAGGCGAAACGAAGCCTTTTCAGATCGGCACAAGTTGCAGAGGGAGTTCTGCTTGCTTGGCAGTTTGCACCGACGGGGCTCGTGTCGCATTATCTCGGTCGCCGCACTTGTCCGTCGTTTGTTGATTGGTGGTTCTGGCCGACGCTAGGCGTTTCGGCGTATATCGACTCTATTGGCGGCGATATCTCCTTGTGGGGGACATCGGCGCCGACGTTTCATCGACTGGGAGCGGGGCATTGGGTCGTCGGGTTGCTTGTACGGCGAAAAGCAGGCATTGCTGATTCACTGCCATCGCAAAAATATGTTGATGTTTGTCAATGCTCTCGTTTTACTCTTTAACAGTCAACCGTTTATCCTCAGAGGGGCTCATATTGATGTCATTATTTGTCGAATTTATTCAGTAACACAAGACAGCCACCGTGACGAAACATCTACTGTGCCTGCTGACGCTCCTTCTGCAGGGCCTCCCGACGGCTGGTGCTTTGCGGTCGAGGTACGGCTTCTCGCCCAGACTGACGGCGCGGCTGCCGCTGCGCTCGCCCAGGTCGTGCTCGTAGATGTAGTCTGGGGTGGCGGCGTGGTAGACGCTGCGGTTGTCCCAGATGGCCAGGTCGTTGACGTCCTGCCAGCGCAGACGCACTTGGAGGTCGTGGTTGTCGACAATGAGCTGGTTGAACCACTCGAGGAAATGCTGGCTTTCGGCGTCCGAAAGGCCGTGGATGCGCTTGACGTGGTGGCCGACGGCAAAGACCGACTTCCAGCCCGTCACCGGGTTGGTGCGGACGACGGGGTGGATGGCCTCGAGACTGCTGCCGACGTTCTCGGGGCCCCGCGCGGCGCCGCATAGAGCGCAAAGCCGTTGCGGGCGGCCGACGCCTCGAAGCCCGGCTGGGCATAGTAGGCCGTCAGCGTGTCGAGGAAGCCGCGGAGCGTGGGCGAGATGCGGTCGTAGAGCTCGTAGCCCGAGGCCCAGAGGGTGTCGCCCCCCGTCCTGGGCAGCTTGGTGAGCCGGAGGAGCGCGTAGTCGCTGGGGATGGGCTCAAACGTAATGTCCGAGTGCCACTCGCCGCGGGCGCTCTGGCGGCGCGAAGCTGAACGTGCCAAACGCCTTGTCGAAGCGGTCCTGGAACAGCTTCTTGGCCTGGGCCGACGAGATGACGGAGATCTCGTTGTCGTGGTCGCCCTCGTCGGCCACCTCCTTCGTGGCGTCCTGGCGCACGCCCGCGTTGTTGACGGGGTGGATGTGCAGCTTGGACGTGGACGGCTTGCCCACCAGCTCGCCCAGACGCTGGACAAGCTCCTTTTGGAGCTCGTCGGTGACGTTGTCCTGCTTGCGGAAGAAGACGACGCCGCGCTGCGAGACGGTGATGGCCAGGTCACGGAGCAGCTCGTCCGCGTTGGGTGCACGCAGCCACGCGGCCAGGTCGACCTCGGGGCCAAACTCGCGACCAATCACGGGCGTCACATCAAACGACTGGAACTGGTTGAGAGCACCGCTCAATTTGAGGGCCTCCTTGTGGCCGGTCAGGAGGGCAGGCTTCTCCGCATTCGGGTCGGTACCGTCGTTGAGGCGTGGCTGGTGGACCGCCGTGGCAGGGGCCGTCTTGGTCACGGCCGGGACCTCGGTGGACGGAACGGTATCGACAGCGGATGGAGACATGGTGGTGGTGTGTGATGTGTGGTTTCTGAGGACCCAGTGGTGATTCTGGCCAAGTAAGAGGCACTATCAAATATATAGCACAAATATGCTACAGAGAAAAGCAGAGGTGCCTATGGCAACATGCTGTCGACACTCTACTTTGTCGCGGATGTTCGCGGAGTTTGTGACGCAATCCTTGAAGACGCAGTCATCATCGGCGTTCCCGATGGATGGTGCCAAACATGAACATGTGTCGGAGGGTGAGAAGGAGTCGAAGTAGCAGACTGGTTGCAAATGACAGAGTCATAAGGACGCCATAGAAACTCGGTGCCGAGACGGGCCGCGGGTCGCGAGTTGTCTTGAGTGGCCAGGATTGGAAAGTCACTGTTATGGTCGACATGGTGACAGAAAGGCTGACGGTGACGTGCATCTGGGCCTTTCATACCACAGCACAGCTCCTTTTGCGGAGAAGAAAAGCCCAACGTTGCCATCCAATTGCTAAGAGAGCGAACTTTGGGTTGGTTTAAATTTGTTTGGACTTGTTTGGACGAGCCAGTGAAAGCATCGAGATTAGACAATGATGGGAGGCTCAAGCATTGAACTCCACGTCTCTGTGTGCATGATGTGATTTTAGCGGCGATTGAGGCAGACAACAAAACGCAAGGCAAAACGAAACCACCCGACGGTCTAGCCAATGGCACAAGACGTCGTCCACAAAGGCCATGGACTTACACGAGGCACACGTATCATACTGTTGTTGATGTATATAGGCAAGTTTATAGGACAATCACCAACGCTCGACAACAATAAATTAAGAGCAAGGTCCAACAAGATCCATCACAAGAGCAGCCTGGATAAACCTTCTTGCTGACCGACTCATCGATAGACTCGTTCATTCCGGACACCTCCTGGCTGGCTGTCTCGCCGTCGGTGAAACTTGTTGCAGCAAACTCGTTGCGCAGCGTCTCAGACTGCATCGTGCGCTCCGTTGTGGCACAAGATGGAGCTGTGGATACTGAACGTGATGCGACTCTTAAGAGGGAAACCGACGTGCTAGACGGCGGCCACGCGAAAGTGGAGGACGATGCCGACGGTGCCGAAGAGGTAGCTGTTTGTTTGTGAAAGGGACTTGGGAGATGGGTGCGAGGACCAAATCAAAGCACATCCAAGGAAGAGGCAGACAACAGCGACCAAGGCATTACCGACGCTCCATGTGCCCGGGCAAACACCGTAGGCGGCCGAGAAACCGGCATAGTCAAAGTAGCTCCAGGTGCGGTGCTCCGGAGGGCCGACCTTCAGATCTTCCATCACCCAGCTGCTGCGCTCCGTCTCGCCATTGCCCGCGTTGGCGCAGTTCTCAATGTCTCAGTGGCCTTGACAACTGTCTGGCGCGAGGAGATGGCCTGGGTGACTGAGTGAAGGCTATTTTTTAGGTTTTCAGAGAGACAGCGAGGTCCATATTCGTTGGAGGGAGATTTAAAATCTTTACGTTGAGAGCCAGGATATAGCAGAAGAAGCAAGGTAGCTGCGAAAAAACGGCCCATCCCACCGATAAACGAGATGCTGTCCTATCACATATCGGCCGAGATGGCTGACCAGCGATACCCCAGCTCTTCTTCCTTTGTGTTCAACAAGGTAGGAAGATGATGACTAGGGATAACATCGCATTGTAAAAGGGAAGAAAAAAAAAAAGAAAAAAAAGGAGAGGAATATAGACGCAGGACAGCGATAGCAATCATCTGTATGCGCGTCGATTGTGTCGATAATAGCGGCGTCGCAGTAGAATAACAGCAGGGCGGGCTCGGCCGTGTATCTGACCATCTCCTTATCGCGGGCAACGCGACCTCTGATTAGGCCGATTACGCTGATTAGGCGGGAACTGCCGACAACAGTAACGTTGGAAGTCAGCGTTAATATAGACATATTCAAAGTTAAGCGATTCCGCGGGTCTTTGATTTTTCGTTTGGCCGTCTAGCCTTTTTAGTATTGTTGATTTCTTGATTGCAAATCTTTTGGCTGTTGACGACATCTGCAAACAGCCTTCTTCAACCCTCACCCCTTTTCTCCATTCTCTCTCCACCGCCTTGCCCTTCATCATGGCCACTGACAAAGCACCTCCAGTTCTTGACTTCTCGGGTTGGTCGACTTTTGTCCTTTTTGTCCTTTTTGTCCTTTTTGTCAATTATGCAACATGCTTCTCACTAACAGTCCAGCCTTCCATGGAGACGACAAGGAGGCCCGCGACAAGCTCATTGCCGACATCAACGCCGCCTGCCGCGACAAGGGCTTCTTTCAGCTGACCAACACAAGCGTCCCTGTGTCCCTCCAACATGACATCCTCGCGGCTTCCAAGACCTTCTTCGACCTGCCCCTCGAGGACAAGATGACCTGTGATTTGCGCAAGAACAAGTACCACCGCGGCTACGAGGCACTGGGTGCCCAGATGCTCGAACCTGGAACCTCACCGGACAAGAAGGAGGCCGTCTACTTTGGCGAGGACTTGCCGGCCGACCATCCGCGTGTACTCGCCGGGGACTACAACTGCGGCCCCAATCTGTACCCAGAGTCGCTCGGCCAGCCCTTCCGCGATACCTGCACCAACTACTACAAGGCCGCCCTGGCCCTGGCCCAGGATGTCATGACCGCCCTGGCTCTGGGCCTCGGGCTCGAGGCGACCTGGTTTGACGACTTTGTGCACTTGGATCCGAATGCCACGCTGCGGCTGGTCCACTACCCTCCGACGCCCGTCATGGCCCCCAACGAGCGCGGCGTCGGTGCCCACCGGGACTTTGGCTGTGTCACGCTCCTCCTGCAAGACAGCGTCGGTGGTCTCCAGGTCCAGGACGAGCGGACCGGCCACTGGCTGGACGTCACGCCCGTGCCCGGCGCCTTTGTCGTCAATCTCGGCAATGCCATGATGCGCTGGACCAACCACCAGTTTACAAGCAACACCCACCGGGTGATGAACTGCTCGCCGCACGACCGGTACTCGGTGCCGTTCTTTTTCAACGGCAATGCCAAGCATGTCCTGGAAACGATCCCGGGCTGCGAGGCACGGCCCGATACGAGCGATCGGGCATATGGCCCTCCATTGCACGAGGCCATCTACAAGCCCATTGTGCTCCAGGACTATTTGCTTGAGCAGTTTACCACGTCGTATGCGCGTGCGCAGAAGGCGGCATAGGTCGATGTGTAGTCAGGATGCTTGTTTAATGATACTGTACTTTTTTGTCTTCATTCTTTTTCTTCTACACTTCAATAAACAACCCGGTTCAAGCTTTGATGCTCTGGTTTTCATTACCAGTCAAATTTGATAGAGCTCTGCTCGCAAAGAAAAGACACCAGTTGATACCGAGTCGTAAACTGTGCCATGTACGGAGCATTCGCCGGAATTTCCCTTTTCCCTTCTCTCCTTGAAAGTCTCAATGTGGTGAACGTCGGCCGTGTTAGTGTCGATAAGTGGGGGAGAATCGCGCGGAGGTCTCCGCAACTGCCGGATCCAACGGCATAGCAGCCAACCACAGCACCTGCATTGATGTACTGATAAGGACAGCAAGAGTGCCCACCCACAACGATGATGGCCTTCTCTCAGGACACCTTATTAACTCGTACTTACTCGTACTCAGAACCTCCTTGCCCGGCTGCTCGGCCGAGCTGTGGATCCAAGAGACGTGACAGTGAAAAACGACTGCCAGTCATACAGCCAGCCATCGTGCCATCGCCACAATGTCTGCTCCCGGCTCCCGGACACGGACCGCGTGCGGGTCTTGCACACGCCGCAAGGTCCGCTGCTCCAAGACAGTTCCGTGCGAGACGTGTATTCGGAGGTAGGTCACTCGCAAGTGGGTGGTTATGTTTGATATTCCCCACTAACAATGAAAAGAGGCGAGCAGGACTCTTGTGGACCGGACATGCTCGGCCCACCCACGTTACAATCCATGCCGACGACGACGACGACAACGACGACGTCGATGCCGATGCACCGTGACGCAGTAATGAGTGAGCTTCAATTTTTGCAACGACGAGTACGAGATCTCGAACGCCAGGCACGGCAGATGTCGGCCGAGCAAGAAACCGTCGGCATCCAGCCACGGCAGCAACAGACACCAAATCACCACGCCCCCGCGGTCGAACGGGCACGTTTCACCGTCAGCAGAAACCACACTTGTCGAAGACGTGGACGAAAACGGTTTCGGTGGCGGCGAAGATACGATGGAGAGCGAGGAAGGGGGCAGTAGCGATCTCGACACGGAAGCAGCCCATCGACCAGACACACAACGCGATACAAGCGATACGGTCGTCAAAGATGCTGCCTCCATCCTCGAGTTCCTGGCCTGGGGACGACGCAAAGATCCCGAGCATCATCCCATGCCTCACGGCAGACGTAGCAGTGTGGGGGGTGGCAGTACAGCCGCTGTATCATCCGCAGCGAATACACTTGGGGAGAATGTCGGCATGAGCAGGAATCCGATGCTGGGAGAGGCCGACGAGCTCAACGACACAGCCTTTGGGGAATTTGGCACTCACCACCACAGAGAGGCACCCAACAGCAGCGACCCATTCAACAACCATGGTCCTCAGAGTCCGTTGGCAGTCATGCAGATGCTCCTTCCCAGTCGACGACAGGTCGAGCGGCTCGTTGACTACCACATCGAGTGTCTGCTGTGGTACCACGCGTCGTTTCTGGCACCGCGGTTCCGTGCTGACCTCGCTACCTTCTACAGCCGGTTCGATGGCCAAGTTGAAAAGGTGGACGAACACCGAGGCATGGCCGATCTCGACCTGCAGTGGGTAGCACTCTTCTTTTCCGTCCTCGCCGGCAGCTTGACCTGTGTTCCCGCGCAACAAGCTTTGTCCTGGGGATTTGGTGCGCAAGAACGACATGCCCTCTGCAAACACTGGTTTCAAGTCGCTCTCGCCTGCCTTGCTCGCGATCAATTCATGGCCAACCACAGCATCCGATCCTGCCAGGCCATTGCGACCATGACCATCTCGGCACACATGCTGGGCTTCTCCAACACGCAGAGTATCCAGTTGGCTGCCGCAGTGCGTATTGCCCAGTCACTGGGACTGCATCGACTGGGAGAGGCAGACAACCGTCCAGTGACAGCCGACACGGAGCAGGGTCGCCGTGTGTGGAACCAGCTGTGCAGCCAGGACTGGTTCGGCATCCCCTTTTCGGAGAGCTACCTCGTCAACCCGCTGCACTCGCAGACGGCCAAACCGGCCAATGTGCACGACGACGATCTGGCGTCGTTGGGCCCACCACCCATCCAGCCCGAGACAGAACCGACCGTCTCCGGCTACTGTCGCTTCCTCAGCACCATCGCGTCCATCATGCCACGGCTGCAAGACGGAGTGTTCGCCTGCAATACGGCCTACACCCGCTACCAACAGGTTCTGTCCTGGGATGCTCATATGCGCACGCTCGCCACAGCCGGCCGGCCACGGTTTCTGTCGTCGCAAGTGCCTCTGGAACCGCATTGGCCGTGCTGGATTCCATGGGCCCGCCGGGCTCTGGCCATTAGCTCCGGCCACAAGATCATCATGATCCACCGCTCGTGTCTCTCCGAGAGCTTCACCAACCCCGCCTTGTCCTTGACTCGGCACACTTGCATCGCTGCCTCCAAGACCATCATCAAAGAGTACAAGGCGGTTGTACGCGAGGACGGGCCCGTCTTGTGGGTCCACCAAGCCTTTTCCGTTGCGGCCTCCATCATCTTGCTATTGGATGTGCTGCACCGCGGACCGGACGATGCGGAGCAGACGGCACGGCAAGATACAGAGTATTGCCGGCTGGTCGAGGACGTGGTTGGTCTGCTTCGTCCGTTTCCGCACAGCATGATTGCGGTCCGTGGTATTCGGCTTCTACGGGCCTTGATGGACGAAGTCGGCGGGCAGGATGGGCCCACGGGGACGGAAGACGCACCTGCCGTTGGCCCCAACCGTACCCGGAAGCGGAAACGAAAGCAGGAGCGGAGTCACACCTCACTGGCTGCAAAAGACTCCCGACCGTCGTTCACGTCTGTTGGTGACCGCTCGTCGTCGCTGCCGCCGTCGGCCCGCAAGAAGAATGGATTCAACGTTCCGGCGTTTATTCGGCATTACTGCCAAGGCGAGACTCCGGGCGAACGCCGGCAATTCAATGCCCACCGCCCGCCGCGACGGAGACCCTTGCTGCCAACGCTGGCGGGCCCTGATCCTGTGGCTGGTATGCCCGTGGCAGCACCATCAGATGCACACGCCAACCCGCTCTTGTCGGAGATGGCATGGCTGCCAGACAATCCGATGGAGACGGTGGAGATTCCAGAGTGCTTCACGGTGGGATCTGCTGAACAGCCACCACTGGCCAGCGCGAATTCCGACACGGTTTCATTCGATGTGCCCATGTTGCTACCACCAGGATGGGACAGTACTAGCAATGGCTTTGAGAATCTGCTGTACCTTGCAAATCATGACTTTACGTTGCTGTAGGAGAGACGACGCGAATGTTCATTCTGAGTTGATGCTGATGATTCGAGGACTTTATGATTGACGCCCCTTATCGTATGCAATGCACAAAGCGGGCAAACTATCTATATTCCTGCCTCGGCCTTCTGCACGTTGTCCAGGAAAATAGACAGCGCCAGCTTCACGCCGTCCAAGTCCTCCAAGATTGGCTGATGACCACTGCGCACAATCTGCACCTCGGTCGGGCCGCCCACCAGCTTCGCCAGGTCCTCGGACCGCGACACGGGGCTGATCATGTCCTTGTCGCCGGCCACGAACACCACGGGGCACTTGATGGCGCCGTAGTCGGGGTCGACATGCTCGTCTGCGACAATGGCCTCGCATGTCTGTGCATACCCCTCCGGGTCGGACGCTGCCACAGCGTCGTACACGGCTTGCTTCCACTCTGGCCGAACGATTCTGCCGGGTGTGTCCGCGTAAAAGTTGGTCACCTGGGCGGCCTTGGTGGCGGCTGCGCCGATGCCTTCGGTGCGGACCAGAGCGGCCGTGTCCAGCATCGCTTTGCGGGCGGGGGGGATGCGGCTGCCTGCGCGGCCGGGCCCCAGGAGCAGGAGGCCGCCAAACTGGGCAGTGGCAGCAGCTTGGAGGGAGACGACGGCGCCCAGAGAGTGTCCGACGAGGAGGACGGGCTTGGTGGCGGCGGTGCTGTCCGCTGGCGCAGCGGCTTGCAGCGATGCGACGAGATGGTGTAGGTTGGCGACATGATCGGCGACAGAGATCTTGGGGGCGTCGGGGCCGGTGGGAAAAGGAGACTGGCCAAAGCCGGGGAAGTCGACACTGACGACGCTGAACGTCGCAGGAAGCAGCGGAACAAAAGCATCGAAAGTCGCAGTTGAACCACCGAGACCGTGCATGCAAACGACGAGTTGGCCAGAAGGATCACCAGAGGTCGTGTAGTGGATCTTGTAGCCCAAGGGAGTGTCGAAAAAGGACGACATGGTGAGGCGGCAGGAGTCTCGGGCTTCGGTTGAGGTGGTTGGTGGTGAGAGTGAGCAAACAGAAGCAGTTCGAAATAACCAGCTGTCTAGACCAGTGTCGCGAAAAGCGAAAACAGAAAAGAGCAGCTCACCAGCTTGGCAAAAGAAGCTCTCACATTGGCGCGGTGTTCTCCGGTGCTGTTCAGTGGAGCTCGGGGCTCGGCCGAGATAGCGCTAAGTGGGTCTGCCGTGTTGTTCGGGCTCGGCCGACACCCACTGATTGGCTTGCCCTTGCGAAGGAAGGTGCGACCAACACTGGAATCGCGATGAGGGTGACAGACAATACGCGACATGGGGAGCAAAAGACTTCCATGGTGGCAGCATTTGCAGAATGCTATAAGAGGTTAGGCTCGTAGACTCTGTTCACAATCGCGATAACTTCACAACTTCACAGCTTCACGTCTGGTCTTCCATCTTCCTTCAAGCCACAATCTCCAACACATCTTCCACCATGGTTATTGCCGCCGTTATTACAGAGACTGAGGAGGCGTCCTCAGGCGCCCCCGGGCTGCACTTGCTGCCGGCCAAAGAGACCTTTGAGCTGCCGCATGCCGAGACGACCACGGGCCGCATCCAACCCATCGAGCATGCCGAAGGCAGCAAGGTCGACTTTGGCGCACTGGTCTACGGCATCGACCTCAACAACTTCACCGACGCCGACTTTGAGCTCATCTCGGATTCTCTCCACAAACACAAGCTACTCGTCTTCAAGGACCAGCCAGGGATGCTTCGTCCGCAGCAGCAGTACCGTTTAACATCCAGCTTTGACCCGGACGAGACAACGGGTGGCTTCGCGCACGGCAAGGATCCCTTCCTTGTTCACCACAACGGCGTCGACATCTACGGTATTCCCAAGCGACCCGCAATCCCGGAACAGCCACAGGTGCACATCCTGGGCCGTGGTCCCCTGGGTGAGGACCACTATGGCTTCCCACCCGGGTTCGAGATCCAGGGTGTCGACCACCACGAGTTCCACCTGCCGCCTCACATCTCCGAGGAGGACCGGGAGGCCGGCGCCTCGCGCTTCTACCAGTGGCACTTTGACGGCTCGCTCTACAACATCCCGCCGCCGCGGGTCGGCTGTTTGTTGGCCGTCCAGACACCCTAGGGCCCCAACGTCACCGTGCAGTGGGACGACGGTACCGGCACGAGATGAGCATCCCGCCTGGCGCCACGGCCATGGTCGCCGGCAGCCGTGCACTTGCGCTGCTGGACGAGGAGACCCGCCAGATTGTGATGCACAGCCGCATCGAGTATGCACCGCACGCCTTTGCCTGGATGGCAACCGCACACAGCACACGTCTTGGTCACCTGATCGAGACGGAGGGTCTCGAGGTCCCCTCGACAAGCTGCCGCCCTGGTCTGCCGACAAGGTGTGCATCTACCCCATGGTCTGGACCAACCCCCGGACGGGCGAGAAGTCGCTGCAGGTCCACGGCCAGGGTGCCTTCAAGCTGTACCTCAAGAGCAGCGCCGATGGCCCCGAGACCGTCGTCAGCGACCTCAAGGAGGTGCGTGCCTTTATGCACAAGCTGATGCGGCCGGTTCTGGAGCCGGAAAACATCTACGCACACCACCATCAAGAAACAGATGTCATTCTCTGGTACAACCGGGCATTGTGGCACAGTAATCACTGAGTTTCCCAAGTCGTATGGTCCTCGTGTCATGCACCAGTGCAACGTGGCTGCGAGCGACCACCCTCAGTAGGAAAGAAGCGAGTGGGATTGGGGGGCGCATACTTGTACATACTACGTCTGTCCATTTTCAACTTTGCATCTCGAACTAAACATTTATTCTCTTCCATTCTTGTTTACCAGTATTTGATATGACCCAGAACAGGACTTCACATTTTGTATCTTTAATCTCCTCTTTATTTCGACAGATTTGATTTCCGATGTGTAAACTTTAAACCATTGTACTTTTTGTGCCCGATGCAACTTCGCTGGACAATCGAGTTAGTTTCCATGGATGTAATGATGATGCCCGTGTTAGCGGTTCGTAAGAGAGGGCCGTATCGTGTGAAGATACGGCGCTGATAAGGGCTATCATAGGTCGTCCGCCTCGGCCGAGAAGCGGGGGTGGGTGTATCGGAACCGCGATCCACGAATAAGAGTGGCCCACACAAAGGCGGGATGGTCGCATCGTACGCATCCGAGATATCGCGGCATGCATATTGGCTGAGATGGGTGTGGATGAAAGGAGAAGGTGGTGAAGCCCAATGTAGAGTTGATGGATATAAACAGGAGGCCCAAACGGCAGAATCCTTTTCGTTAGACAACACAATCAACATAACGTTTGTTTTCACATGATTGCTATTCCTTTTTATCGGTGGATCTCACGAGACAATACCATATTACCATTCACACGCGCACACACACACACAAAACACATACACCCATACACACCATGTCGCCCAGCACTCTGAAGCCCGAGCCGGGCTTCACCATTGTGCCGATGAAGAAGACGGGCGAGGACAAGACAATTTTGGCGCCGTCATTGGCGACATTGACCTAAATGATATCTCTGGTAGGTACGACATACTCACGCATGTTTTTTACACATAGTCTCATAACACAGACACAGCTAACACAGACAGACGACGACGTCCAGGCACTGTCCGACGCCATCTGGACACACAAGGTGGTGGTCGTCAAGGGCCAAAAGAACTTGCACCCGCAGAAGCAGTGGGACCTGGTGACGCGCTTCGACCCGGAGGCGCCGCAGGTGCACTCGCACGGCGACATGAAGACGTTCAAGGCCAACGGTGGTCTGCTGGCGCGTGGCCGATACGTTGAGGCCATACCCGGTGTGGAGAACGTTCGCATCGTCGGCAAGGGCTACCAGGGCAAGGACCACTACGGCCTCAAGGACCACACCATCAGCAAGGACCCGCTGCACGCGTGGCACGCCGTCAAGCTGTCGGACGCGGCGTTTCAGGCGGGCCACACGCGCTTCCAGCGGTGGCACATCGATGCGCCCCTGTACGACAGGGACCCGGCGTGGTTCACGACGCTGCGGTGCGTCAAGCGGCCCACGGCACCCGCTCTGACGGTGCACTGGGACGACGGCTCGGGCCAGACCAAGGAGGTCAACCCCGGCCTGACGGCCTTTTTCAGCAACGTGCAAATGTACGACATGATGACGCCGGAGGAGAAGGCGTACGCGGACAACTCGTGGGTCGAGTATGCGCCCCACCCTTACACGTGGCTGGGCGGTGCCGAGTGCAACCCCGACGGTCTGGGCATTGCCGGCTCGGGCAAGGAGCTGCCGTTGGACAAGCTGCCGGCGTACGAGGCATCCAAGGTCAAGACGTACCCGATGGTGTGGGTCAACCCGGTGACGGCGAGAAGGCATTCATGGTGCACGCGATCTGTGTGCGGCGGATCTTCCTGCGCGCGTCGCAGGACGAGGAGGCAGAGTGCGTGGAGGATCTCGACAAGGTGCGGGCGTGGCTGCGGCCGATCCAGAGCCGGGTGCTGAAGCCCGCGTACGTCATGGTGCCCGACCTGGAGGAGGGCGACATTGTCATGTGGGCCAACTACCAAATGTTCCACACGGCCATCGACTACCCGGACGCATTGGGCCCGCGGACGATGCACCAGGCCAACATCGGTGCCAGCATGGGCCCGACTGGTCCGTTCCCCGTGCCAGTCCGTGCATAGCGAATGGGAGACAATCAAGTACCAAGTGGTGTGGAGTCCTTCTTTCTATTACGAGTAGTCTATGAACAAGTAGTGTGTAGAATTCTAATAGATCAAGACAGATGCAAGTCAGCGAAGAGAGCTTAACAAAGATCAATACACTGGGACAGAAAAGCGGCAATGCAAAACTGCAACGCACAGTCAACCCAGGTGTTCTTTGACACACAAGGCACGATCGAGCTCAGCTTTTGAATCAGCTCGTCGTGAATCGCAGCCTGGGTCGCGGTGTTCGTCTTGTTGGCGACAATTGAAGCGGCCGGCGACACACGGCCTACGGCGCGCGGCAGTTGTTCGAGTGCTGGCCGCTCGTCTCGCGTGTTGACAAGGACGTGGCCGCCGCCCGCCAAAACAGACTGCTTGAGGTGGGTGGCAAAGGCACGGGTGGCGTACAGGACTAGAAGCTTGCCGGACATCGTAGCGGTCCTTCATGTCCGCAGTAGACTGGTCGGCAAGCCGCACAAATAGGGTCCGCTCTCTCTCCGGGATGATCTCCTTGAGCGAGGCGACGCAGTGGAGCGACGAGTTGTGTAGTCTGCCATGTCAACGTTTCACCACTCAAATCTCTCAGGTTTCCGACCAGACAGCTCGAGCAGTTCTTTGCGTGCGGCTTCACCAATATGGAGGCGACGCACACCCAATAACAGTCTTGCCCTCGCCGATTCTCGACAAATACTTGGAGGCCTCGAAACGGAGACCCTGGTTAGCACCGGTGGCGATGAACGTCTTTTCCAAGAGCCGGGCGCAGGCTATGCAGTGGACAGTGTGACAATGAGGTTAGAGAAGAGGGCCTGAGACATACCACGGATTGCAGAGAGGGTTCATGGGGATTTGTGTGAAGAGACGTGGAGCAATGAAGAGAATAAACAGCCTTAATCTCTTGAAGAATTTAAAGAAACAAATATGACCATAAGGGTCTTGAGCTGAGTATGATTAACAGTGTGTGACTCTGTGAACCAATCTTCTTCTCTGCCGTTGCCGGCCTACTCAAACGGAGGGTGGTCGGAAGACGTGTAAGTCAGCGGAGTCTGCAGGTGGAGCCCGGAGGTTGAGACCACAGTTTTTGAGTTTTAGTGGTGGACACAATCACGTGTATCGTATCACGTGCAAATTGAAGAGTGCGGAGCTATCGACTCCATTCACAACAAGGGAACAACAAAGGGCGAACAAGGCCAAAACAAACAACAATCATCAACGGCAATCGTCAACCTGCACAGCCAACAAACACCAAAGCACACAATGGCCAACATGTTGGAGTCAAGAGCCGGAAAAGAAACCGGCGGCCCAAGTCGTGTGAGCCGTGTCGGATGCGCAAGTGAGTCCAGTTGAAACCCGAAACCTGACAGCAACACGGTGCATCTTCTTTGAAAGTGTAAGTGTGGCAACGGCAACGACAACGGCATTGGCAGCGTTAAAATAGTGATTGGCCGTCTGAACAGACTCCACGGCATGATTCTTCAGATGGCCTCCGGTTCAGGAAGAGAGACGAGTGCAGCGGGTCGAGTATGGTCCGTGGAGGCGAGAGGACAAGTGGAAGAAAGCCTTGTTGCCATGTCCGTCGATGCATCCGGGGACAACCCGACCAATACGCCAATGTCCATGTTCGAAATTGTCCGGCCGACCAACAGCAGCGGAGCATCGCCTGCCGGGATTGTCAACACCACATCGACTGAGCCACTTCCACTCGCTCGTGAACAGCTTGATACGGAGCACACAATGTTCATTGACTCCGACCATTGGTCTTCGCTGCTTGAAGAGATCAAGGAGTTGAGAGAGCAGCTGGCTTCTCCAGTGGAGCCAGTGGAGGATGGGCAGCAGCCTGCACCGTCCCTGTCGTCGTTTTCGTCGCTTTCGTTGTGGATACGTCGTCGTCCATGGACACAATGCACACCGATAAAGCTGGCGACAGTAGGAGATGCACCAGAAGACAGCTATACGATCTTGTTTTATGCCACCGCATGGCCCGTGCAGGAAGCGGCGATCAAGACACACCCACACCCGACACCATGGCTGACAAGGCTCGGCAATGTCTCCTTCTGGGCGACTACGCCGACGTCAATGCATACAGTCTGGAAGCCATGATCTTGCTGCTCAAAGGGCATTTCTTTCACGTTGCGGACCACCACCCACGAGGAGTGGCAAGGCTGCGAGCCTGCGGTATTTGGTCGGCATGGCCATCCGACTGACCGTACGGCGAGGCTACCAGCCTGGCCATCACCGTTTGATGGCGAGATGCGGCGGCGCATCCTGGTGGACATTGTGCAAGCGGACTCGCTCGTGTCATTCCAGGCTGGGCTGCCGAGCATGATTCCCATGGGACTGGCCGACTGTGCTTCCTCTATTACGACCTGCGTCGGATGTCACGTCGATCTCCAATACAATCGTCAATTTGGGCATCATGTCCTGGCATCACGTCCTGCATCGAGTCTGCTGTGTCACACACTCAATTACTGGCTCTAGCCTACAAAGACACTACACAACTGGATGCAAGGTTGCGGACGGCGTATTCTAGGCTTCCTGACTTCCACCAGTTCATGCCAATGTCCCAGTCCTCGATGGGCACCAGCGTTATCATGAACCGGACGGCCATTAAATTGCTCAAGTGCTCTACCTAAAGAGTCTGCACTGAGGCTGCATTTCGCAGTAGTTCAAGGGCCAGGCACCCATCGCATCTTCATTATCCCTCGCCACGTGGCTACATCCCGCCAAGCTTGTCTCAATGCCGCTCGCACTGTCCTCGACCAGCAGGCAGAACTGGCTGCAGCCACCCATGACGGCGGTCTATTGCACGGCACCCGACACCCGCTAGATGATTTCAGCACTGACGGACAAAGACCTCTTTCTGGCCGCTATGGTGCTGTGTTTGGACTCGGCGTTGCGAGGGAAGCATGGCCAGCACGGTGTGAGAGACAGTGAAGGAGACGACAATGGTCGCAGTCATGCAGCCGTCCGCACGGCCCATGGCATTTGAGTGGCATCGAGCGGCATCGGGTGCACAGTCGCTGGAAGCACAGATTGCCGCAAAGGCGCTTGGGTACTCAGTAGACACTAGCCCGACTGGAGGCCTTGCCGGCCCAGCCGGTGCCAAGCAGTGCAGAGGGTACAAAGACCCTACCGTCGACCCCATGTCTGCCGAGGATATGGACGGCCTGGATTTCCATCAACTCGGTGAGTTTCCTTGTCATCTTTGTTCCGTATGGCCTCTCTCTCCTCACTGACGATCACGGACAATGCAGGCCTTTCTCGACGAGGATTGCCACGATCCGCTCAACGAGAACCCTCGACCTCAACGCCTGGATGCTGGAGGCCACAAAAGCGTCGGGCTCAATGGATCCCATTCGGGGACATGGATGGCCAAGATGGCGACGAAACACGAAACTATCCACAGCTTAAGCTATCGTTCTCGTATGCTCCGGCGTCGGCAAAACCCCCTGCTAAGACACTGGGCAGACACTGGGCAGACACTGGGCAGACTCTTGGCAAACTGTTTGGCAGATGCCAATGTACTCGTGGCTTTGACAGCGCCCGACGCGAGTTCTTGGCGCAGTCGAGAAGGCAGCGGCAATGTGATGGGTGGATTTTCACGAAAACTCACACCGGGTTGAGTGCAAGAAAGTTGCACAATGGATTCACGGAAAGAAATGCGGAAAGGAAACACGAAAAGGAAACACGAAAAAGAACCTAAACGAAGCACGCGACAGGAGCTGTCGTTCGTTTTAGACTCTTGGCAAGCTAAGAAACAAACTACTGATTTGACGGACGGAAAAATCCGACGAGAAGTGACGAGAAGCGACTACTCGATAGTCCAGCACAACGGCGACAGGCTACAACATACCACGACGAGCTCGTCAAAAATCCCGCTTCTCCTACATCGTACTACTTCGTACCCAGCCAGGGTCTTGGGTCCACTTCACTCACCAAATCCATCCACTCATCCACTCATCCACCCATCCATCCATCGTATGATCAGTGCGGCAGCCTGTGAGGCCACAGACACGGCGGACACAACTGTCATCTTTTACCAAACTTTGGCGCGGTCTGTCACGAACAGGCTTTTGACAGTACTCCACTTTGTTTGCCTTTCCACTAGTTCGTACCGCCGTTTCCCTCGGCTGTCTCCATGTAGTTTAAATGCCCAGTCTTGACATCCACCCACGACCGGAGAGTTGATCATATGACACAAGGTTCTGTCGAGACCCATTGAAGGATCGTGGGCTCGCTTATGGTTAGAGCTAGTGTCCTTTCTGCGACCCATCCTCGCCCCTTTTCCCACGTTTTCTTTTTCTTCTTCTCCTCTGTTTCGTTTTTTCATCTGTTCTTTTCTTTTTTTGTCTTTAGCTCTCGCCCAGCTCGTCTCTGCAATTTTATGAGATCCACTCTCACCGGTCCACCGGTGCTAGGCCCACTCTCTTGATCTTATCAATCTGCAGGCCCCTGGATCTAATCAGATGAAAGTGCAGTCTACCGACCACAACCATCGTGAAGTGTGAGCGACAACGTGCCGCGTTTTGCCTGAACAAGTTACCCTACTCAGGTAAGTTGCTCTCGTATACCACATCACCTCCCTCGTCTTCCCCTTCCGCCCAAGCCGAGCCTCGACGCTCATCAGAACCCGGTCTAGCCTACTCACTTTGAACGCGTCTTTCACACAATCTTTTACACAATCTTTCACACAGTCTTTCAGACAATTTCCGTTTTATTCTACTCTGTGCTTACGGGCAACGGCAGCACGAATCCAAGACCACAAATGAAAATGGAGAAAGTCCAAAGTGGCTCAGAAGAACGTCCTCGACAGTCCGTGACCGGAGTCGTCTTCCTCTCTTTGTTGCCACTTCACAGCTGCCGAGAGCAGCTATGGAAATACGGCTCGGCCATGGCATAGTTCGGTCTGTACGCGAGTCGTGCGTGGCATTGTGAAGACGGTGTAATGAGTGGGCGCGAGCTAAAACAACAAGAACGGATCACAAACATATTGGGAAACATATAAGAAAATCAGATCACCCCGAGCCTTGTTGTTGAAGGAATTTGCTCATCACGCTCGAGTATCGCGGGCTCAGGGACATCTCACCCTATTCATTCGTTTATTTTCCCTCCTTCATCTATTCTTGGCCCACCATGGTGCTGCCAAAGTCACTCATTTACGCCCTCGGCTCGCTGTTGGTGTCTGCCACAACTGCCCAGGCAGCGGATGCCAACATCACTGACAATGCCGTGTCCATTCCCGCCTCGTCGACCGGCCGTTACATTGTCAAGTTCTCGGCGGACGGTGCGTCGAAGCTGTCCCGTCGTGACGATGGGTCCGTCGACGCGTCGTCCTTTTACGACGAGCTGACCGACGCCGGCCATGACGCGGCACCCGCTCGCACGTTCGACTCCTCCCTCTTCCACGGCGTGTCCTTTGACCTGGCCGGCGCCACCAACGCCACTCTTGCTGAAATCCAGGCCCTGCCTGCTGTGGAGAAGGTCTGGCCGGCTGCCTACTTTACCCTGCCCGTCAGTTCGTCGGCCACCACGGTCCAGGTCGACACGTCGGACGCCGCTGCCTCGTCCGTCACCGGTGCCTACAACGTGACCTACACCCGCTGGTCGGCCCACAACAACACCAATGTGGCCCGCGTCCACGCCGACGGCTACTTGGGCGACGACGTCGTCATTGGCTTTGTCGACACGGCATCGACTACAACCACCCTGCTCTGGGTGGCGGCATTGGTGCTGGCTACAAGATTGTGGGTGGCTACGATCTTGTGGGTGACGACTATGTGGCTGGCGAGACCGACCCGGTCCCCGACGACGATCCCATGGACTGCCTCGGCCACGGAACCCACACGGCGGGCATTGCCGCCAGTCTGGATGAGCTCATCCCGGGTGTGGCGCCCAATGCCAAGCTCCGGGCGTACAAGGTCTTTGGCTGCTCCGACGGCACGCTCGAGGACAACATTGTGGCCGCGTTCCTGATGGCCTATGCCGACGGCGTGGACATTATCAGTGCCTCGCTGGGCAGCAATGTGGGCTTTGCGGACTCGGCCACGGCCGAGGTGGCCACCACCGTGTCCAATGCCGGCGTGTTTGTGGCCATTGCGGCCGGCAACAGTGGCCAGGACTTCGGTCCGTTCTACACGTCGAGCGGCGGCAACGGCAACGGTGCCAGCATGGCCGTGGCCAGCGTGCAGGCACAGGAGTGGGTCGGCTTCTCGGCGCACGCGGAGTCCAGCAGCGGCGAGTCGCGGGACATTGTCTACCTGTCGTCGGAGCTGACCCAGTTTGCCATCAACGGATCCGTCGAGGCCTTCTTCCCGCCGGGCGCACGCAACCTGACGGCGTGTGAGTGGTTCTTGCCTGCGGCACCGACGAACGACGTCTACGTTATCCCCCGTGGCACGTGTCTGTCGCAGGTGCAGGACTCCACCCTCTACGAGCTGGCCACGTACGTGTTTTACGTCTTGAACAGCTCCGAGTTTGAGCGGGCCACGCGCGAAGTCTACTCCAGCTCGCAGCCCGCGGGCGCCGCCACCATTGTCGACGACGACGGCGACTGGCTCTTCTCCCAGAACGAGGCGGGCCACACCGTCACCTTGACCTTCAAAAATGACCACGCCGCCCTCGGCATCTACCGCTCCGAGTTCGCCGTCAGCCGCGTCAACGACTTCAGCTCGTGGGTCCCACGCTGGACGGCCGCATGAAGCCCGAGATTGCGGCCCCCGGCGGCTCCATCATGTCGACGTGGCTGACCAGCGAAAACAGCTGGGCCGTCTACTCGGGCACGAGCATGGCCACGCCCTACATTGCCGGCGTGGCGGCCCTCTTCTTTGCGTCGCGTGGTGGCCGTGCCTCTCTGGGCGGCAACGCGGCGCTCCTGGCGCGCAACCGCATCGTGGCCAGCGCCAACCCGGTTGTACCACAACGACGGCACCGACAACCTGGCCAATGTGGCCAGACAGGGCGCCGGTCTGGTTGATGCGCTCAAGGTCATTGCGTACACCACGACGGTCCAGCCGGCCGTGCTGCCAGCTCAACGACACGGTGCACTTTGTCGGCGAGCACACCATTGCCATCACCAACGACGGCGACGACAGCGTCACGTACCAGATTGACCACGTGGCGGGCCCGACGGCCCTGTCCAAGGGCGACGGCGATGCCTGGGTCACTGTCGAGCCGCCCTACACGACGGATGCGGCGACCAGGCGACGGTGGTCTTCTCGGCCGACTCTCTGACGCTGGCGGCCGGTGAGACCGCCTCGTTCACCGTCACGTTCACCGAGCCTGCTGCCGCCAACGCATCCTACATGCCCATCTATGGTGGCCAGATCCGCTTGACGGGCTCCAATGGCGAGGTTGTGTCGGCAGCCTACATGGGTGAGTTGTGCTCATTCTGTTTTGCTTTTTCACTGTTTTGCTTTTCACTGTTTTGCTTTTCACTGTTTTGCTTTTCACTGTTTTGCTTTTCACTGTTTTGCTTTTCACTGTTTTGCTTTTCACTGTTTTGCTTTTCACTGTTTTGCTTTTCACTGTTTTGCTTTTTTGTTTTGACTTTCCTACCCTCCCTTCTTTCCCGTGGACCGGACCTGACTCACTAACCACCCTCTCGTCTCAGGCATCAAGGGCAGCATCTATGCCAGTGACATTTGGGAGATGCAACGTGGTGTCCCTGTGTACTTGAGTGGCGAGACCGGCTACATGGTGGATGGCGCCAACTATACCTTTGACGGCTACTCGGACGTCCCCCAGTCGTACTTTAACGCTCTGTGGTCCACCTCCGAAATCAGCGTGGACTTTGTCACGCACGACTGGACTCCCTCCGACTGGGTCTACCCGCCGGTGGCTGGCGAGAACAACTGGTCGGCAACATGCGCGTGGTGCCAACCCGATGACGGGTGAGGTGGTCAATTTCCCCATCCACGACTACCCGCGCTACCCCTACGGTATGTACGCACAGCCGCAGGGTGTCCTGGCCAACGGAACAGCACTGGCCCCGGGCGAGTACATGATGCTGTCTCGGGCCCTGCGCACGTTTGGTGACTACAACGACCTGAACGACTGGCAGTACAAGCTCTCGCCTTGGTTCCGCATTGTCGAGACCGAGAAGGTGAGCACCAGCAGCAGCAGCAGCAGTGTTGCGGCCACGTCAACCGTCTCCTCGACTGTGTCTTCCTCGTCCGTCGTGGCCTCTGCCACCGCCTGCCCTACGGCGCAAATTGTCTCCCTCACAGCCTACGTCGGCGACGACACAGTCGGCCACCAGTTCTACCGCTTCTCGGATTTCGTGGGCGTCGACCTGGCCGACAGCCAGTCTGACCTAACCTCGTGGCAATGGATCCCGACCGACAGTGGCACGTTCCATCTGGAGACGACCGTCAGCGGCTCGGATGGCAAGCCCATGGACGTTTTCGCCTCGGTTCACAGCAACACCAACAGCCTGATCTACTTGTACGATGCCGCGCACGTCACCGGCTCCTGGTCGTACCTCGAGTGCTCCGTCGACGACGACAGCACACTCAGCTGTGTCTCCGGTAGCAAGCTCTACTTTTATGTCTGTGACACATCGTCGGGTCTGGTGAGACACGGCACGTCTGTTCTTGATGGCTGCACGGCTCTGAGAATCACCCTCAATGTTGTCCAGGAGCCCGGCTGTCCGTCGTCGTCTGTCTCGGCTACAGCATCATCGACTGCCTCGTCCGTCTCTTCCTCGTCCGTCGTTGCCTCGGCCTCTGCCTCGGCCTCTGCCTCTTCCTCTGTCTCGTCCTATGTCTCGTCCTATGTCTCGTCCTCTGCCTCTGTTTCTGCCTCGGCCTCGGCCACCTCTTCCCTCCCACGTGCTCCGGCACCGCCGCGCCCATCTCTCTGGTGGCCCGCGTCGCCTCCACCGACTCCACGCCCGAGACCGACTACCCGCTCTACCAGTACTCTGACTTCTTGGCTGCCGACACCACGGGCGAGCAGACGCCCATGACTGGCTGGCAGTACGTGAACAGCAGCCATCTCCAGGTGACCAACACTGCCGGCAAACACGGTCTACGCTGGCGTCCACACCAACAACAACAGTCTGATTTACCTGTATGGCGCCTCCCGCTTGGTCGCCCCGTACTCGTTCCTCGACTGTGTGGCAAACGATGCGGGCGAGCTCGTCTGCTCCAGCGACGCCAAGCACACAACCTACATCTGCCAGATGGGCCAGGGTGTGATTCGGAGCGGTCCGTCCGTTCTGGATGGCTGCACCAGTGTCACACTGGTCTTGACCAAGCAATGTGTTGATGCGGTGGTCTCGTCGTCGGCCGTGTCGTCAGTGTCGTCGGTGTCGTCGACTGCCTCTTCCTCGTCTGTGGCGTCCGCTTCGGCATCTGCCTCCTTCTCTTCGTCTGCAGTGTCTGCGTCATCCAGCTCGCTGAGCTCTGTTGCTTCTTCAAGCTCTGTTTCGGCGTCGTCTTCCCAGTCGTCGTCCCTGTCGTCGTCCCTGTCTTCTTCGCAGTCGTCGTCCTTGTCGTCTTCCCAGTCTTCTTCCCAGTCTTCTTCCCAGTCTTCTTCCCAGTCTTCTTCCCAGTCTTCTGGTAGCTCCGTCGCTTCTTCCACTGTTGCCACCTCTGCTGCATCGTCGACCGCGTCTTCCGTTGTCTCCTCTGTGGCGTCCTCTGCCTCGCCGTCTGAAGCCGAGTCTGTGGCTGCATCGGCGTCGTCTATCTCTTCTACCGGCTCTTCCGCTTCCAGCTCGGCCGTCAGCTCAGTTGTTAGCCCGACCGTGTCCTCATCAACCGTCTCCTCCAGTGCGCAATCCGCTTCTGTGTCGGTCATCGAGTCTGCTTCCGCGTCGGCAGTGCCATCGGCCTCTGTTTCAGCGTCTGCTTCCGTCCCAGCTTCGTCTGTCCAATCCTCTATCGGCCAGTCGTCTGTTGGCCAGTCATCTGTGAGCTCTGCGGTCATTCCAGCATCGTCGGCTCCCTCTGCCGTCTCGTCTTCTGCTGCCGTCTCGGCTTCTGCTGCCGTCTCGTCTCCTGCTGTTGCCTCCTCTTCGGTCGACTTTACCACATCCACCATCTTCTCGACCAGCACAGCTACCATCACCGCCTGTCCCAGCTCCGTCACCAACTGCCCTGCCCACTCGCAGACGACCTACGTGACGACGGTCATTGTGGCTGTTAGCACGACGGTCTGCCCTGTGACGGCCACGGATGTGCCAACCACCGCGGTGCGACAACGGTCAAGACGACCACGCACGGTTCCAACGGCGCATCCACTCTGTCTCTGCCGTACGGCTCGGGCAGTCCCATCTCGGGTGCAGACACCATCGTCCGCGTGTCAACCAAGAAGGCGTCAACAGCCACTGTTTCCACTGGCGTGAAGACCGCGAACACCGTGAACACCAATGTCAACACCAATGTCAACACCAATGTCAACACAGGCGCTGCCACGCCTACGACAACCCGCGTGGCAGCGACCACGACAACTACAGTTCGTGGCCACACTGGCGGGACGACGGTCGCTGTTAGCCCGAGCTCGTCTACCGGCAGCAGCAACAACAGTGGCTCTGGCAGCGGCAACGGCAGCGGCAGCGGCAGCACCTCGTCCAGCGGTAGCAACAACACACCTGCTGCCTCAACCTCCGCTTCCACTACGGCTACTTCGAGCAATGTCGTCACGCCGGTGCTGCCTCACTGATGACAGGAAACGCTCTTGCCGTCTTTGCTACTCTCCTTTCCTTCTTCTTTGTCATGTAGACACGACTTGATGTGTTGACGTCGTCTGTATGAATATTCTTTGTTCATTTTTATTCACTTTTACTTTCTTTTGTGTTTATTTATCTCACCACATTTCTTTTTTTTACAAAATACTGCACCTTCATGTATCATTTATTGCAGGACGTATCAAATACTTTCCAGCTATTTTAATTTGAACATTTCAACTTCAGGCTGATATGCACCCGACGTCAAGGAAGAGACACTCGAGACAAAAGAATAAGAAAATGCCGAGACAATAGCGAGAGTAGTTCAAAATACGCAATGTCGTTTGCCGACTCGCGGAGACGCCCACGGTCGGACCTTCCCTCGGTAGTCTCCTTTCAGCGGCAGGTGTCCGGCTCCGGGCCGGCAATAAGCTTAAGTTTGAGAAGTGGAGTCCTTTGTCCGGCAGGTGCGGAGGGTGTCCTCGCTCTCCGCCTGGCCGGTCCTCCTTGTGGCATAAGTGCAGGGCAAGACGCCGCCCGCAATACAATGCCCGGAGACGTTGGACAAGAATGAGGAAGACTGGGGAAAAGGGTGCGTTGGATGCTTGCACGCGTGCCAAGGAAAAAGAGAAAATGGAAAGGCAAAGACGAGGTATGGCCGGCGAAGCTAGGAAACCGAAAGAGACAGATAACGAAGGGGCCCAGAAGAAAACGTGCTGGGACCCTAGGCCCCCAGCAACTTGGTATCTCTAGGGAAGGACCGAACGGCGGGTGCTTTGGGTGCTTGCGTGGGTGCTTTTGGTGCGCACGTTTTTGCGAGGGCGAGGCGGCTCCTACTCGGAAACGCACATATGCAGATATACTGCCAGGGACTGCCAATTGCAGACGAGAGACGAGAGCTGTTTGAGGGTCGACGTGCTACGCCGGCTCCTTTTACAAGCCGCCTCGGCCCTTCACTCCTTAACTGTTCCTTTTTGTCCGGCCGTTCTCCGGTGCCAATCATTGGCCGGGCTGGAAGCATTATTTAGAGGCTGGTCAAACGTGGCAACTATGGCCTCTGTTAAAGATATCCAGTGGATCTCACTTCGTGACATAATAAGGCTGTGGCCAACACAACGCTACCGGCTGCGAAGATTTCTGGATAGCACGATATATTGTATGCTCTACCGGGCCCCGTCAGTGTAGTTATGTTCCCTTGAAGTCACATGGACGGTTCCTATTCTCCTATTCTCCTATTCTCTGATGTCTCGAATATGCTACGGCTGGGCCACCACATCGACCATAAAGTTTCGCTTCGAAGAGGAATCTCAGCTCACGGCCAGAGAGGTAGCATTTCCGTCATTGGTGCCGCATTGACCACGTTTCATCACCTGACATTCGCAAGAAGAATGATTCTGCAATAGAACGGCCACCAATGGATACTGTGTTCTTCGTTCCTGTGTATATGGTGCCAGAGGTAGCTCGCCATGGCTGTGTGACATGACGTCTTGTCTCAGGACAAGATGTTGTCAGACCGCTCTTAGTGCATGTTGATGTGGCTGTCCGGCATGTTCTTCCGTGGTACCTTGTCGCGTCATTCTGGTGTTATTCTTTTCGTCCCACAGGATAATGCATTCTTGGAGAAAAATAAATGATGATATAAAAATGAAAAAAAGGAGAGCGAAAAGAAGAAACTGAAATTGGTAGACTGCATAGTGGTTTCTCTTCTTACAAAACTGCACTGTTTACTGATCTAAGACGTAGTGGGTAACGTCAGGTGATCATTATCTAGGACTTGAAATAATTAACTTAATTTGAAAAGTACGAGGCTAAAGAATAAAAGAAACTGTAGGATTTGCAAAGCATCGGTAGAATTTGCCAACGGATAAAATAAGAAATAGGTATTCCCACGCACCCCCAAAGTTTATGAAAGAAAGCCCTTGCTCCCGGTTCTATGTGCTTGTCTGTACGTCTCCAAACTGGGTGGCTAAAAGGTGACAAAGAGATGAAAAGACAAAACGAAATCAAAAGGAAGTTGGTCAAAATCGAATCAATAGTCGACCGTTAGATCTAAAGTCCAGCCCAAACAAAAGGTGTCCCGCTCCGGTATTTTCTCCCTTGTCTTTTTGTTCACTCGCAAACATGACATAGAATTGAAAAAGGCAACGCTGAAAAAAAAAAGGTTTTCTAAAATTGAAGAAGGATGAGTGACGAGGTGTCGGTGCTGACTCGCGTAAATGGTGTACATCAGCAGCCGTTTGTTTTAGTGCGTGTATGGAGTCGGTGTTGGCTGCTGCAGCAGCCGTCGTTTGTCGTCGATTAAGAGGTCTTGACACCTCTACGAGCCTCCACAATGTTAGGCAAGGGATAGATTCGTGGTACTTTGGGTCGGGATCCCTCACCCTCTACAGCACTTGTGTTCCCCGTTGCCGTCGCTGTCGTTGAGGCAGGTGCTGATGTGGGTGCGGCTCCAGAGGCTGGACCTGACGTGCATGCTGCTGATGCAGTGGCCGAACCAAAGCTGGACGAGCGGGACATTTCCGACGCAGCCCGCTTGAGAGACGGCATCGTCGCCACAATGTCCCCGGCTGACGGCCGCGGCATGCCGCCCATGACCTCGTCTTCGCTGCTATTGACGTCATTCTCGTACTCGTCCTCCACAAACGGGTCGTTGGCGTCAAGCAGCGTGTCGAAGCCCCAGCATGGCTCGAGATCCTCGATGAACACGGGCAGACGTCGGATCGAGTGCCACGAGAGCGTCCGGTCCCGCATCGCAATGTACAGCGAGTCGATCTTGCCGTTGGCATCACAGACGGCACACTTGTTCCGCAAGAAAGTCCTGGTCGAAGCGCTCGTCTAGCAGCGAGGAGTCAAGAGGCCTCAGCATCGGCAGGCCGGCCAGTGTCTCCGCTGTGCATGGCAAGGCTTGCAGTGGTGCCCACTTGCGTCCCGCAGGATACGGCCAAAAGATTTTGTGATGGCCTGCTCAAAAGCATCGGCACTTGAGCCATTGACCGCGACCATCTGGTGTAGCCCGCGAGACAAGCAACGCTTGTAGGCGTTTGTGTCACGCTCAAAGGGGAAGGGCCGCGTAGACGTGGGCAGGAGTGAGACGTGGACAGTCCACAATTCGTCGGAGCCGGTTTGTCTGGCGCGCACGGCCCTCCGGACAGCATTGACAGCGGGGGGAAGTAGAGTTGAAGACGGAGTGGCTGCTTTTGTGCTAGAGGATGGCCAGTCGTGGCCGTTTGCTGAAGACGATGCCGCCGATGAAGAGATTTCGGTCGGTGTGGCAGCCTCGGGAAGCGCGATGGCGTTTGCCGGCTCATGTGTGATGATCGAGATGCCGATACCGCCTTTGGTGTTGACGGGTCGAGGGTGAATGCAGGTGAAGAAGATCGTAGCTGTGGCTGTGATGGTGTCGTATGTCCACTGCCAGCCTCACCACGTTCTGGTGGCGGGACGCTAGCTCGTGTGCGGTGTCGTGAAGATGAACTGTTGGTGTTTGAGGAGCGAGTCCTATTCTTTTTTAACTCCTGCTTGGCGTCTTCCTTCTCTTCGAGTGCCTCAATGCGATCTTCGAGTTCCTCTAAATCCTCGATGCGGCCTTCCAGAGAGATATCCATGTCGACCAGCTCGAGTTGGCGTTCACCAATATGGGAGACCTTGCTGTCGATGTCGTGCAAGCGCTCAGTGACGTGGCGGAAGTGGCTCTCGGCCATTTTCTTGCTGTGCATCAAGTCGGTAATGGAGTCCCAGGCACGACCCAGATTATGATATGCGTCTCGTACATCCTCTTTGACTTCATTGCGGACCCGCTCAACCTGTTCCTCAAGCTCGCTTACTCTCACGATGGCTTCCCGGTGCCGGTCGTGGTCTTGGCCGATGCGTTCTTGTAGCACCACAAAGTCACGGCGAAGCTTGTGCAGCTCGACATGCTCTCGTTCAAGAAGCTCCAGACGCTGTTTGATTGATGACAGCTCCTGGTTCTCGGATGTGGACAGAGGCTCTCCATTGCTGACGTGGTAGCAAGAGAGGTGACCGCACTCGCAGATGGCGCCGGGTGTGGACTGGCTGAGGTTAAAGTGGGCGCAGCCGCACCGCTGGCCCTTGACCTCGGCAAGAGCAGGATGTACCGACAGTGACCAGCGGGCAGTTGTGACTCGTCGATCTGATTCTGGTTGGCTGGCCGCTGCCGCGGCGATGGCGTCGATTTATTCGACATGGTGGTTGATGATTCCTTCGAGAGAAGGGTGCGATCGTTAAGGAAGGCGATTGAGAAACTGCGTCTTGCTGTTCAGTTCTTTCAAGCGTATCCCTTTTGCACGCTAGAAAATAGAGAAGGAAACAATGCCAGGCTTCGGCGTAGTTTCGTAAAAGATGTCCATGGAACGATGCTATGTGTTGCTGGCAGAGTCGTCGTTGTCGATGATGAAGTGGGCAGGATGATGAAGAGGGGGTGCGCAAGTGTAAAAAGAATGCGTTGAAGAAGAGAGATTTCAAAAAAGGCGGCTAGGGAGATAATATAAAAACGACGAGAGGTGGTTTGGGTGGCACTCAAGACTCTTAAGAGGCAGGCAGCCGGGATATTTCGATAACACAGAGGATACCTATGAGTGCTGGGGTGTTGGTTGTTGGTTGAGACAGACAGACTGAGCTTTTGGTGGCCCGCAAACAGCCCCCTATTTTGTCGTATCTCACAAAAGCGGCTGGACAGGCGGCAGCCAAAGGAGGGAGAATAAGAAACGGAAGGCCAAAAAAGAGGCGGGCGTGGGATGTGACGTGGGTCACTGTGATCCGTTCTCCGTCGGGGCGGGAGCGATGAGGACGTATCTGGGCCAAAAGGCGTGAGAGGAACAACGCCGGTCTGAGGTGAACGCGTGCTGTGTTGTACACACTTATCTGGGTCCCCTGGTCGGTCGTGGGATTTGGCAGCGGGTCGATGCTCAGATGCTGACTGGATCAAGAAGGCGGTATTAGGTAGTCGAGAGACGGGACAGGGAAGAGAGACCGGGAGTGTGAAAGCACGAGAAAATGTCAAGAAGAAATACACAGAAAATGGGGGGGGGCAAAAGAAGATTTACGTGAAAGTACTCTATGAAAGAGTGAAAAGGGAGGTGGAGCGTGAGGGGTGGGATGAATGTGATGGACGGGGTGGATGGCTAATCCAGGGACACGATGAGATAAGTGGATGTATCGTGGGACTGGGCGAGAGATAAAACTAGAATGATCTCGGCGCAGCGCCACAATCGTCAGGGCTGGCGTGCAGGAAGCGTATCCGGATAGTTGGCCAGATGTGATCCAGAGCCGAGCAAGGGAGGGAAAAAAGGAATTTGAGGAATCAAGAAAAGAAGCAAAAAAGGGCAAAGGTCGGTCTGGGTGTTAGTGGGGGCCTGCTGCTTTCGTCTTTTCGATGTCGGGTTGTGAGATATGCAGAACAACAAGCGCAAAAAACAGGTAAGGCGTTTCTGTTTCTCTGAAACGCTTGGTCGTTCGTCTTTCTCCGAGGCCCGTGTTGGTGCTGATGCTGATAGGCGGTAATGGACAAAGTGAGCAGAAGGAGAAGGGAAAAGGGGGCACCAGGCAAGCAATTCTGGTATGAATGCAGAAGGGGGGTGCGGTATGCAGCGGTTGGCCAGTTGAGAGAGGACAGGGCGTTTTGATATGCGATGGCGTCAGATAAGACAACAGGACGTCGCAAGAGGCCAGGGTGAGAGCGAAGGAGAGCCAAAGATACTGAAGACCACTGGGCGAGGAAAGATGGAAAAGAATGCCGAGGCAGTGCACATGGAGCGGTATGCCGTTTCGTATGTAAAGATATGCTATCCGCGATTGTGTGAGGTTGATTACGGGCGACTCTGGAGAGCAAGAAAAGCCAACGGCGGCGAGAGACAACGAGGTGGTATCTTTTCCGGTTTCTGAGAGCAGGGACCACGCGAGGGGTAGGATGAGAGGATGCTGCCAGATAGATAAAAAATGAGAGACAGAGGTGCGTATTCGGCTCTGGATGGTCTGTGCAGGAAACGCAGAACCAGGGGCGAGCAGCGAATGGATACCGAGGACAGAAGAATGAGGACGACAAGTCGAGAGAAGACAAGTAAAGAAGAAGCATTCGAGGATGGAAAAAAGATGGAGAAGACTCAAAAATGAAGAGAATCAGAGAGGAAGAGACTGAAAAATCAACCACAGTCTTTGTTACTAGTAGCACATCCCAAGCAGAGAAAATTTCCCAAAATAAAAGGGAGTCTCCACGAGTAGTGCCGGGACCAGCCAGACATGCGCGCCGGCAACTTGATATGTGCTCTTGGGTGTGGTTGGGGGTGCGTTGGATCGAGAAACAGAGCCGAGACAGAGGGCGAAAGCGAGGAAGCCGTTTGACGGGCTAGCAAGGCCGGTATTGAAGGTGTGAACTGGGTTTGACTGGAGAAAGCCTGGGGAGTGGAAGTGGAAGAAAGACGAAGAAGGATGATTGAGAGACGCCAAAGGACACTGGTATCGGGACCTAACAAGATAGACCAGAAAGCGGACCGGCCAGCAAGGTGTAAGAGAGTGGGTCTGAGGAGGCGGGAGAATGCGTGAAGCGTGTGTCACGAGAAACGAGCTGGTCTGGGCCCAAGATACGACGACGGACAAGGCACGGAGAGAAGACACAGTTAAAGAAAGAATGGGTTGACGAGCAAGGGCAAGCCTAGGGGGGCCATCGTGGCAGAGGGTCGATCCCGCCGAATCACAGGAACCTGTGAAGACAGGCAAAAGAGAAGAGGGAGGTTGCGCAAGAGAGGGAGGCGAGGAGATCAAAGCAGGACAGAAAATTGAAGGAAGAGAGGAAAAGACGACGAAATCAAGGCCGATGGCGAGCGACAGGCGATTTGCAGGTGGTGACGGGCTCTGATAACGAAACAAGAGAACGCCGTCTTCTGGTCCTTTGCTCAGGTCACTCCCCACGACACGGGCGGCACAAGACGAAGGGGGCGTGCGGGTGGTGGGATTGCGTGTGGGTTGTTCCAGGGTGGGCGTGCGGGCGTGTGGGATGTATGGGAGAGATGCGTGGGAGGAGGAGTCGAGAGAAGGACGAGGACGAGGACGAGTCAATGAGGTGTGGGCGGGAATTACACGAGGGTCCATTAGGGTGGTGGGGGCGATTAAAAAGATGGATGGGGGAAGGTGCAGACAGCAAAAAGCGCAGGCCAAACTGACAAAATTCGACAAGGAACGGCAAGAGCAGCTGGCGAAAATGGCGAAAGCGGCAGCTACGGAGTAATTACGGAGCTTAATGTACCCAGAAAATCATATGGGTTCGCGCGGGTTCGTGTGTATCTCTGGGCTGCCCGTTGTCCATCGCGCCTGTCCTGCCCTCGCTGCCCTTGCTGCCTCGCCCTGCCTCGCTCCTGCCTCCCCAAAGTCCCCCGTTGTTTTTCTTTGCTTTGAAACAGCGCAGGGAAGGCGCGAGGGACAGAGGGGCGGCCAGGCCTTCGTTTTCTTGACGCCTTTTCGACGATGACTTAAGACTCTGTGCCAAGGCCGCCTGCCCGCGAAAACACGTAAAATATCGCACCCTGCGAAAGCAGGCAACATCCAGTCTGCCAGATTCCAGCACAGACGGCGATTCAGTGAACGGCGTATTCCAGGCGAGGGCATTTCAGGGTTTGGGGATTTGGGGGCTCCTGCCTCCTTTAACCTTTCAACTCTGCCCATCGTGACTGCCTTGCTTTTCAAGATGCGCTGCCCGCGGCGGTCGCTCCTTCCTTTTGTCCATTGTAGACATTTTTTTGATGCGCTCGTCTCCAATGACTGACGCTATTGACAATGCACGTTCCTTCCATAACAGCGCCCCGAGAAAGCGCCAGAGGGAGGTGCCTTCCATGTGTGATTGTGTTACGAAGTACAGGCAGAGAGGGTGGCAGGAGATGCCAGGGCCCATCGCCCCTTCCCTGGCCTCCCGAGCCCCCTTCTTGTCTCTTTTCGTCGCGCGCTCTTAATTTCGTATTTATTTTTCGATTTAATTCTTAATTCGCCGCCCGCCCGTGTCGTCCCGTGTCGCCTTACCGTCTTTTTTGCGTTATCTGGCCCCACACTGGCGTCTTGTTCTGCGTTGTGTTGTTGCTGGCCAGTGTCTTCATGCTACGTCTTGCGACCTGTCAACTACTAAGACGCTCTTGCCAGCGGTGTGCTATTACTCGGAACGCTTCTTCTTTGCATATGTTTTTTTTATTCTCTTTCTTTTTGCCCGGCGGTCACTCGACCAGTTTTGTATTGACTTTCGTTTTTTTTTGTTTTTTTTTTCTTCACGTTCTTCTCTTCTCGCCTCGTCCAAATTTCTCACTACGCCTGTTACGTATTCGAGTGGACAAAAAGGGTGCGTGCAGTGCCGAGAGATTGAGGGAGCGGCGGGATATGCAGAGATCGGACCTGAATTCTTTGTCTTTCTTTTCTTTTCCTTCTTTCTTTTTCCTCGTCCTTTCGACGCCACCCCTGTTCACATGTCTTTCTGCGATAAAGGCACGTAGATGCGATCGCGGGTTCTCATTGGCCGTCCATGGTGATGTGCTGCGAGGAGGATTATCCGGGACCAGGGGGGCGTGTGGTGGGCGTTGTAATGTTCCAATCCAACGAAAAAAGAGCCGAATTGGGACAGTGCATGGAGCCCTGTGGCAGATGAGAAGATAAGGAAAAGTGAGGACAGGCAAGGGACTCCTCAGCACTTTGGACTTTTGAGCGCTTTGGAGAAAGAGGAAGGGGGGAAAAAACAGAAGAAAAAGAAAAGAAAAGAAGAAGAAAGCGTCCGTCGTGATAGCAACTACGGATCCGCGTTCAGTGTCGTTGTTCTCATCCCGCGTCGGCCTTTCCCAAACTAGTTACGTTCCGCGAAGGCCCTTCCGAAGGGTGGGAAAGCCCATAATTGTCTTGGATAAAAGATAGCGGTGGGGGGGGGGGGGGTTATGAATGGAAAGCACGGCGAGGAGCAGAAAAGAAAGGATACGATCCACGGACGCAAACAGAAAAGAAAAAGTCAATATTCCCAGTCACAGTCTAACAGAGATTCGTATCGGTTATATTTCCAGCCTGCTTTCTTTTTTGTTTATGCGTAGCTGTCCATTTTTCTGAGCAGTGGGCTCTCTAGAAAACCCACCCAGACGCCCACGCCCAGAGTACCCAAAGCCCAGGCTACCCTGGCCCCAAAGGGGTCCCCATGGCTGGTCTACCGGCATTTTACGATACGGAGAGCCGGGAGCGCCTGCCGAGAAACAGGATGGTGGATGGAAAGGAAAAAGAAAGAAAACGTCGAGTGGAGACAATAAAAAGGGGAAAATGAGAGGCAACTGAAAAGAAGAAAAAGAGATGTCATGTAAACAGCGCAGATTGAGAGCCTGTCATTTCTCTGTCCAGGGCTGTCGAGAAAAAAGACATCAAAAGCAACGAGACCCAAGACCAGACCCAAGACCCAAGTAAGGGGACAAGGTCTGCACTGTGCGGCCTTCTTTGCTGGATTCGTACAAATACAGTACAGATACTGATCAATGATCAAGACGACCGACTACGGCAGGGCGAAAAGGGGCAAAAAGGCAAAAGCACACAATCATGTGAAATCATGAAATCATGTTGCCTTCCACGCGGTCTCACTTTTTTTGCCAGGGAAGTGGGGCGCACTGTCTTATGCATCTACCTGCATGTATGCGTAGTCGGACTGCTGCCAAAAAGATAGAACAGACGAAACAAAAGACAAGAACAGGCCGCCGGATTCGTCGACGCTCCGGGATTCGTGGGCTCGTAAATTCGTGGATTCGTGCATGTCTGCTTGTACTTGTATACACAGTATCGCCGCGTGGTGTGATTGCGCCCCCAACTCATTACTGAGTCCTTTTCTCGTGTCTCTCAATCCTTCAAGGCAGGGTCTTGATTTGCTTTTGCTGATAACAAGGCCAGACCAGTCCACACCGGTCGACGTGGGCGTTTCATGTCTCGCCTGGATCATCTCTCATGCTGTGTTGCCATTCGTGTCTTTGATCTCTTTTTCTGTGCATCGTACCTCGTACCTTTTTGTCCTCTCTCTTGTTCCACCTGGCTGCCTCGCCACGCCTCGGACACGTTTGTAACCCAAAAGTTCAAGCGCAGATAGGTTGAAGTCCTTGGGACTCCCGATTGGCTTCCTGTATCAGCAGCATAAAGTCAGCCAAAAAAAAAAAAAAACACAGAAGCCACGCCAATAAGACAGATCAGAAAGTAACAGAATAAACGAAATCACGGAGTACACTCTCTCCCCGGATTGGACGTTGTTGGCCACATGTTGCGTTAAGGGGCTGGCAAGGCATCTTTTGGGTTGTCGTTCCCTAGCGGCCGCTGGAGGTGTCAAACTACGAGTACACTTGACTACTGGGCGGGCATGGAAGCCACTGGCGGCTAGCGGGCGGCTTTTTGTGGGTCTAACTCGTGTCGAAGAAGGTGTATGGCCAGTTCGGGCGAGAAAGCAGTGAGGCAACCCCGCGCGTGGAAGCGTGAAGCGTGAAGCGTGAAGCGTAGGAAAGGGGGAACGAGGAGTACGATGTAAGGACTGCGAACCCGTATGTACGCCGGTGTTGTGCTTTTCTCAATCTTCCAGGAGGCCCTCCGGCGGCACAGCACCTTGACGGGATTTTACCGCTTACAAGGGTTTTCAAACGTGTCGTCTCCGTTGTTTTTGTCCCGCATGTACAGTGCCGATCTCGGAATCTGCAGCATTGCCCTCACGGACCCGCAGACAGACGCGACACGTCTGTCCCCCACAGCATCATGGGCCTTGCCGAAGGTGTCGACGCGCTCTTGGAGACCTATACCCGATGTCTTTCACTTCTTCGAGTGTTTAGCAGCCTAAACAAAGACAGTTTGGCCTATGCAAACGGCCAATGTGCCTCTTCCTCCGATTGGGAACGGCAGTCTGAGCTCGGCCGCTCGCTAGAGTCAGACCGGGCCAAGATTCAAAAGGCGTACTCAGCTCGTCTAAGTAAAACCGGCAGCCGATTGCAAAAGGGCGATGGTAAGTTCTTCCCGTCACAAGCACAGAAATGTTCCTCCGCTCACACTCTACTCAACAGGTCAATCTCGGTCAGCTCTTCGGAGGATTATCCGTCGCTTGACAGACGCACTGGCGAGTGCCCTCGGCTTCAGCAGCAGCAGTAAAGACCGAGCCGTGCCAGATGGCCGGCCACTCCTCAACTATGATGCCCTGCGTGCCTTATCGAATGCGTCCAGAATAGACGCCATTCATGCCATCGACGGAGCCTCCGTGCGGATGGGCAGCCATAGACATCGGGGCAGCCAAAGCACAGTGTCGAGCCGGTCTCGGAGCAGTCGTGGTCTTCCGTCGTCGTCTCAAACAAAAGCTACGTCGCCGCGTGCATCAAAACCAGCTGCGTCACTTGACAACCATCAGAGACACCACGGCAGCTCAAAGCATCGCCAATCACCCGGCTCAAGCTCTGGTAGCAGACACGGCGGTCGTGGCTTGACCAAGCGCGACAGTGCCAAAACCAGGAGCAGTCGGCCGAGTGCAAATGCACCACAGTCCAAACAAGCAAAGAAGTCTTCTTCTTCGTTGAGAAAAACGGCCGGCCAAACACAGGCCACCTCATCCAGTGGAAAGCACAAACATCGCAGTCCAAGCCGGCATCGCGATAGCTCACGCGGTACCAGCAGCGCAAGAAGAAGTGACAGTGGAAGTACCGTTGTCAGATACAACAGCACGTCTCAAAATGGCTCCGGAGATCGTCTTGGTCGTCGTGTTTCGATAATGTCGAGGTCGAGTGGAAGCACCAAACTGGGCGAGATTCCAGAGCACAAGCTGCGCCGCGGACCGATGCCGTCCGGCCCTGGAGTCAGCATCTGGGACATTGAAGCGCCCGGGTTCAATATCCGGCCAGCGTATCCCATGCGGCCGTATTGTGAGGCAGAGAAACCAGAGCCAAAAGAGCCCAAAAAGCGAAGGCGATTCTGGGGCAAGTTCAGCCGATCATGAACGGCGAAGATGAGGCTGATTATGGATGATGAACGACAAAATAAAGATATGCTGATGTAAAAGAAGAAGAGGAGGTCAATCAATTTGAGACAATTATGAGTGACATTGTCAAAGTCGCGTTGTTGGGCCTTTGTGATTAGGGGGAATGTTTTGATGCCACTGTAAAAGTTCCGAGGGGCCTACTCCGTAAGCTTTACATAGTACAGAAGCACTGTATCTTACGACGGACTTGTTCTTTTGTTCATTGTTAGCTGGTCGCTCTTGCCTCGCGGGATGACTTGCTCCACAAAAAAATACAAAGCCCTCTGCCCCTTGTGGCGTCACGTGTAATAGGCACGTGACGCGCGCGTAAATGCCGCAAGGCATTTACCCTCGCAAATCTTGCATTTCAATAGTTACGAATATACAACAACTATTACACTTTATCTTGACATTTCAACTTGTTGAATAGCTTCGCTATTTCACTTCGTGATTTCTATTACTTCATTTATCCAGGTGATTTAGCCGGCAGCTTTAACGCCCCAAATCACCCGTTAATTCTAGACGACTAAAAGTTATAAAAAATCGATTTTTTATTTTAACCGTAATAAGTTAACTTAACGAATTATTACCCCTTTTTTCTTTCCCCGACCCTCTTATATTACGAGATATCTCGATAAATTCACCGTTATATTTAATACGACGGAGTTATATATATAATAATAAATATTAAAGTAAACGTTAACCTCGCTTAACGTATTAACGATATATTAACCTCGTTTACGGAGACGTTAAAAACCCTCGTAAACTTTACGAATTCGTTTAATAACCGTATCGACGTAATACTTAACCGTATACCGGACCCCGATATCGAAGCCGCCCGTTAAACGGCCGCCGAATTATTACGAGTAATACGGACGCGGTCTTAAACCGCCTCGTTAACTTTACGGCGAGCTTTCGTACGGCTATCGACACTTTAAGTTTTACGCGCTTAGTTATAAAAGCCCGCGATATAATTAATTAAATTATTAAGTAAAATATTTCGAACGGTAATAACGACGATAACGATTATTACGATACCTCCTCGTTTAAATACTAGGAATAACTCGTTTAATAACTTTAAAGAAATTTTTATTATATTTATTAAAGAGGAGGACGGGTAAAGTAGGCGTAAAGTACGTAAAGGTACGAAGGTTAAGTATAAATTAAAAATATCGTTTAACCGCCTTTATATAATATATAACCGTTTTTAAGCCTTATAAACTTCCCTCGTTAAATAAGAGACTTCGCTTTATAAAGTTATTAACGAAATTAAGCCCGTAATAAATATTATTACTTTTATTTTCCCTCCCCTTATTATTAACGACTTTATATTAAAAGATTTTAAAGACTTTAAGCTTACCCGATACCCCCCTTCGAAAACGACGGGTATTTTATTTTTATAAAGGTTTTTAACGTTAATCTTTAATTAATAACTCGATACGGTTAAAGCCTTATCGAATATATAATAATCTTTTATACGTTAATTTATCCCGATTATTTATTAAGGTAATTACTTAATATTAAATATATCGAGTAATTATTAAAAGCTCGTATTCTCCCTAGTACCCGGAGTAGTATAATATAAGTACTTATTTATTATTATTATAATAGATAGTGGATAACGTAATTAGTTAATAGTACGTAATATTATTATATTATTAATCCCGCGCCTAGTTACCTCGAAATATATTAAGGCCGTTAATTAATTATACGAAGTATATAAGTATTTACTTATTATTACCGGTAAACCCGTAACCGTATTAAATAACTTTATTAATATTATTACGACCTAGAGGATTAAGCTCTTATAATTAACTTATAAGTATATTACGTTATTTCGTATATCCGACTACCCGTATAACCCCTCGAAAATAATTTATAAATTATTAAATATACGGAAATACGTACTCGACGTATTTAAGGATAAAAAGGATTTAATAAAATATATCCTCGGTAATTTAACCCCGACTTATTTATTTACGGAACGTACGAGCGTAACGTATAATACGGATCTTATTACGGACGTTATCTTCTTCGCCGATATAATACCCATATTTAACGAACGAGACTACGATAACGAAAACGACGACTTTAAGGAATTCGACGTCGTATACGTTACGTAAATATAATAATAATTACGACGTTACTTTAATTATAATTAACTTAGTTACTTTATTAATAAATACTTACGGCCACGTACGTTTCGTATTAATAAACCCGGACGGGGTACGTAAATATAAATATAAAGGCGCGTTAATTATAATAATATATAATATAACCCTCCGCGTCGAGTACTTATTTAATAAGAAGTAATTAAACGTAACGCCGACGATAATAAATTACTTAATAAACGCGATAATAATAAGGGTAAACCTTTTAATATATACCCTTCCTTTAAAAACGCGAACCGTTATCCCGATATACGCGCGAAACTTATTAATAAACTTATATAACGCGATAACCGTCGGGACCGTAAAAACTTACCGTAAAAGAGATAAGTTTTATAATACGGTAAAAAACGAGGATAAAAATAACGATATAAAAAACTTATAAAAATACGCCTAAGATAAATTATTAAATAATAATAACCTAGGCGATTTATAATAAAAACGAGAGTACGCGTTTTAAATAAGTATCAATAAAAGCGAACTTAACCGTATAATTATACGGCGAATTAACCTTTACCCTATAATAATACGCGTACGTAAGAAAATACGAAAATATTATAAAAAGGAGTATTACCGTTATACTTACCGCGTATTCTTTAATAACGGATATAACTCGGACTTTATTAATAAGAGTTACGCCCGTTAATATAATATAAAGGTAAAATTTATCGATATTTTACGTTTAACCGGCGTAAAAGGCTTAGGCCCGAAGGTTATCGAAGTAATAAGAATCTTTATATACTTTTACCTCGCCGATAAAACGACGTCTCTCCCGTAGGGATTAAACGTTAATATTATTAAAGATAGTAGTTTACCCGGTGACTTAAACTTAAGCTTAAATATATACGCTTTATTAAAGATATAATACCTTTAAAGTTATTAACTCCGTTTTACGTTAAATAAGGCGTAAAAAGCGCTCGTTAATAACGATTATTACGATCTCCTTATTTCCCTTATTAAAGCCGTAAAAGGCCTTACTTACGCGTATATTAATAATAAAGAGAAGTTACGAAAAGTTAATATATATAAAAAGGACTTCCCCGAACTCTTTAAACCGTCGAGTAAAGGTGTTACGAGGACGATAAGTATACTCTATACGATTAATATTAGCGATACTTAGTTATTTAAAACTCGCTTAACACGTTATAACCTATTTTAAACGTTAACTTTAAAATTATTTATTAAGGATAGGTTAAAAAGAGGGATTATTCGGCCGAGTAAGTTATTATAAGTATCCCGCGCCCTCGTAGTCTTTAAAGGAGGTAAGACACTCCCGAAGCTTATATATAAGTAACTTATTAATATAAATAATATAATAACTTTACCCGACGGTTATAAAGCCCGTATATATATAAACTACCGTAACCTTAATAACGTAACGATTAAGAACGTTTATCTACTACTAAATATAAAAGACGCCCTTAATAAAGCGGTAAAATATAAGTAGTTTAACGTACTTAATTTACGCGATAGGTTCTAGTAAATTAAAATAAACCCTAAAGATATTTCGAAGATAACCTTTATATCCCCTCTCGGGCTTTACGAGTTTACCGTTATACCCTTCGGCTTAACGAACGCGCCCGTAACTTTTTAACGCTTAATCGACGAGTTACTCGTAGGCTATAAATAATATACGCGTAGTTTAATCGACGATATTTACGTATATATAGATATTAAATAAGAACTCGACGAACGAACGCGAGTAATTCTTAAAACGTTAATAAACGTTAATTTAATCCTTAACGTTAATAAGTACGTTTAATTTATATAAGAGGTTAAACTCCTTAATAGGATTATCTCCCATAATATTATTAAGCTTAACCCTATTAAAATAAAGGTAATCCTCGAATACCTATACCTAAAAATAATTATATAAATACGAGGCTTCCTATCGGTTATAGGATACTACCGTATAAGTATACCGGAGTTTTCTCGTATAATAAATACCCTCGTTAAATATTTAATAAATAACCCGCCTAAGGGCGTACGTCTCGAGTTCGATAAAAACGCGAAAGCCGCTTTTTATAAGTTAAAATAAGCCCTCGTCGATATTATTAACTTATATCCTTTCCGTTAAACCCTCCCGGTAATATTTATATATAATACCTTTAATAATTATATAGGTGTTACTATATATTAACTACGAGAAACGATCCCCCGGGTAGTCCGTTATATAATTTACTACGTAATTTAATCCTAGTCGTTTTCTTTAATTACCCCTTTACCCCGACGTAAAAACGGTACTCGTCGTAAAAGCGTAAAGCTTTAATACTTATAATAACCTTATAAATAACGAAATTATATAAAAGGATTACCGATTATAATAATTACCGATTACTAAAGCCTTACCGATCTTAAGAAGTAAAAAGAACCGACATTACGAATATAACGATTTATTAATACGATTAAACATTTCGACTTAGTTATCGTATAAAAGCCCGGCGCGTCGAATATAATAATTAATTAACTTTCGCGACCCTAACCTTTAATAACACTTCTACGAATAAGACTATTATAATATACGTAGTCGGTAACTCCGTGGCTAACCTTATTAACCTTATAAAGGAGCCGTTAGTAATTAACCTTACGAACGACGACGTCGATTTCGAAAGTATACGCGATTATTTTTTATAATAATAGGATAACCCTAGCCGCGAACCTCTCGCGTATAAAAAAGCCGTATAATTAATATAAGAAGTAGTACGTCGAAAAATTATTACGTTAAGACCGTTTATATTTAAGCCGCTTATTTACTTACTAAGGGACGAGCCTTTAATCTTAAACGAGGTTAAAATATTTACGGAGGGTAACCTCGTAAATATATATAAGTTTTTATAAGGATAAAATAAGTACCCCCGTTTAAGCGTTAACTTTATTTAACGGTATTTTAACTTAATAAAAAACCGCTTATACTTTATTACGTTTAACGGCGGCGTTCTCCTTATTTTAATAAAACGCGAAATAATTAATAAAATACGTAATATATATATCGAGTAAGGGTATTACTTACCCGGCGCGTTACTTTATATCGTACGAGGCGATTTTTAATACCTTAATATAATTATAATATTTTATCGCCCCCGATAAACGTACTTAATTTATTAAATTAATAAAACTCTTATACGAATCGACCGCCTTTTACTCGTAATTAACCTTATACCCGTTTTCTTACGCTAGGGCATCGACTTTATTAACCCATTATATAATAAAATATACTTATACTTTATTATTAAATATTATATAAACTAAGTTATTATAAGTCCTCCGACGATAAGACTTATTACTTCGACCGTAATCGCCGTTATAAACGTCGTCGAGGTAAGCTTCGGATTACCGCGCGAAGTTATCGTTAATAATAATAAGGCTTTTATTATTAAAAACTTTATTACGAAGGTACGTAATATAAGTACGATATTACGTAATATAACGCTTTATAACGCCCCGACGAATAATAAAATTAAACGCTTTAATAATATTATTAAAAATATTACGCGACTTATTTTATAACGACGACTCTTCTAAGATTTATTAATTACGGTATATTTTATTTATCGCGAAGCCCTCGCGATATATACGTACCGCTTATAAAAGTATAAATTTACCCCGTTTTACCTTACCTTCGGCTCCGTAAGTAGCCCGCGCGTCGCGACGGTTAATTATATTCGCGAATATACCCTAAATAAAGAGATTAATATAATAAAGGACCGCGTACGATTTATCCGTAATACTTTCGATAATTAAAGAGAGTTACTTATAAATACGAAACGAGTACGCGTAAAGGTACGTATTATTTTTAATATATATCGAGGACGGCGAGCCCGTTAAATTATTATAATATTCGCGTAAATAACTCTTAAATATAAAACGCGAGTATATTATAAAGGCTTATTATAAGTATTTAAAAAGGACGATAAATACGATAACCGGTTTATCCTTTATACTCTTAATAACGTTATTATTCCGAAGAGTAAGTACGCGAATATATTATTTTTAATATATATCGAGGACGGCGAGCCCGTTAAATTATTATAATATTCGCGTAAATAACTTTTAAATATAAAACGCGAGTATATTAAGAAAATAACCGTAAAAATTATACGCGAATTATATAAATATATTTAACGATAATAATCCCTTTATTTAAATAAATTATTTATTTACGGCTTTTATTTATTACGTAAAATTAATACGATTATTATTTTTAACTCTTCCTCTTTATTATTTCTCGCGATATTTTTCTTTATTATTATTTTTATTACTTTCGCCTTATATTAACTTTTACCGTATTTAATTATATATTTATCGCTCCTTCCCTTTTTACTTAATTATATCGTTTATTTTTTACGAATATTTATCCTTCGTTCTTTTTATACTTTATTTTTTTACCTTCTCCCTCCTTTTTTTCTTTTTTAACCCTTACGTATATTCGACACCGCGTTTTAACCCTTATTTTACCCTCTTATATTACTTTTACCTCTTTCGCTCGTTTAATCCTCTTTCCCACTCCTTTTTATTATTATTTAATTATAATTTATACGATTTTTTACCTCTTATATTATAAACGTCCTAATCGCTAACTTATATAACGCCGCTTATCGTAAACTTTTAACCCGCCTCGCCGAGTACCTCGACCTTAACGACTAATTATTTAACGATATTAATTAACTCGCCCTCGTTATTATCCGGTACGTCGACTCCACCGGTATATCCTTTAATACGATTAACTTATACCGTACGACTTAAAAGGCCCTTAAAACGGTTATACGTTACCGTTAAAACCCCGGTTAACGTACGTACTTATTAAGTTAATCCGTATTACTTACTCTCCGCCTTTTTAATACGGACTTAAAGGATTTATCGGCCTTAAAGGTTATTAACGACGGCCCGTTCCTCTTTTTAAACGAGCTCGGTTATAAAGTTTACCCTCGTATATACGTTAAGGAAGGATACGCCGTCGGTTACTCCGCCGTAATTAAATAAGTATACGTAACCGTAAACGCGCTTCGCTTACGTAATACGCGCGTTACCGTAGTAATTACTTAAGTATAAGCCGCGCCTCCGTTACCCCCGCCGGTTATACTTACTACTCCCGCGCCTTAACCGCCCCCGCCGGTTATATTTACTACTCCCGCGCCTTAACCGCCCGCGCCGGCCCAGCCTACCGTTACGCCCGCTCTAGCTCCCCAACAACTCCCGTAGGCGCCGTTTATATAATTAATTAATATACCGGGTCCGCCGCCTTATCCCGTTATTATACCCGACCTTATTATAATATAAGCCGCCGTTTAACCTTATATACCGAACCCGCCTCCCGGCCTATACGGGTAATTTATCCTTATATTTAATATATAAGGTTAGCCTCCCCTACTTTAATAATAAATCCCCTAATACGTTACCGTACGTATAATCGAGGAGCGGCTCCGCGACTTAAAGTGGGTTATATTAATTATCCTTAAGGTCCTTTACGACGCCGTTAATATTATCGAGACTTACCTTACTCTTTAACGTATATAATTCGTATTTCGTTATATTTTTTTTATTATATTTTTACTTATAAAATTATCTTATTATTTAATCGTTTTTCCGCCCCGAGGGGGCGAGGGGGGGTATATAACGTTACGTATAATAAACACATAACGCGCGCGTAAATACCGTAAAGTATTTACCCTCGTAAATCTTATATTTTAATAGTTACGAATATACAACAACCATTACACTTTATCTTGACATTTCAACTTGTTGAATAGCTTCGCTATTTCACTTCGTGATTTCTATTACTTCATTTATCCAGGTGATTCAGCCGGCAGCTTCAGCGCCCCAAATCACCCGTTGATTCTGGACGACTAGAAGCCACACCCTGTAATACACCAAATTGAGAAGGAGCGATTCGAGGAAAAAATTACACACAGAAAAACGGGCCCCACCGAGACTGTGGCTGCCCCTCTCTTCGGTCGCTCCTGCCAGTCAGTTTGTTGTATCTGTGGCAGGCTCTGCTTGGACGTCACTCGCTACTGCCGGCCCAAGAACGACAGACGACCGACGACGCACGACGACAAGGCAGGCACGCAGTCGGACGGCATCGCACCGATTCCAGCCTCAACAAAAAAAGACGTCAATCCGCCATGGGACGTTGCTAGACTCGCGACACAACAACCTCGCCATCGACCACCGACCATCATCATCGTTGACCTCGATAACCTTCCCCGGCCTCCTCGTCTCCCTCCACCTCCTCCACACCCCACACAATGGCTGCGGCCGTCAACGCCCTCAACTCGCTGCTGCGTGGCACCAGCATCGACGACCACGACGAAGCTCTCAAGCTCGCCAATGCCGCCATCGCCGGCGGCAAGCCCGGTCAGGCCAGCCCCGAGCAGCTCACGGCCCTGCACGCCAAGGTCGTTGCCCTCCTGAAGCTCGACCGCTTCGACGACGCCCTGCGCACGGTTGCTGCTGGTGGCGATGCGCTCGCTGCCCGGACGGTTTTGGAGCGTGCCTATGCTCTTTACAAGACGGGCGACCTCGATGCCGCTGCCGCGCTTGCGTCCAGCAAAGATGCCAACCGCGCCCTGAAGCACGTGGCCGCCCAGGTCGCCTACCGCGCCGAGCAGTTCGACCTGGCCGCCGGTCTGTACTCGGGCCTCGGCGAAGATGCCGACTCTGCAGAGGGCGCGGCTGTTGGCGAGTCGACCGATGTGCGCATCAACGCCCTCGCTGTCTCGGCTCAGCGCGCTTGGCAGGGCCGGGGGTCGACGACGGTGTCGGCGGGCCAGGATGCCGCGCTCGATGCTGGCCGCCGGGAAGACCTGGAGTCGTTCGAGATGGCCTACAATGCGGGCTGTGCTGCTGTGGCCCGTGGCGATGTGGGCAAGGCTTCGATTCTGCTGCGCCGTGCGCAGCAGCTGTGCGAGGGCTCGGACGAGCTCAGCGACGAGGACAAGCGTGCCGAGCTGCTGCCCATTCTGATCCAGCAGGCGTACACGCTGACGCGCCTGGGCCGCCACGAGGACGCGGCTGCGCTCCAAAAGGCCATTGACGCCAACGAGTGCGAAGGCTCGGCCAAGGTCGTCTCCTCGGCCAACGCCGTCGTCCTCCGGAACACCACCGCCAACGCTTCGACCACCAACCCCTATGTTGTCCAGCGCCAAATAGATGCCATCCCTACACCACCGGCCGGCAGCGACCGTCTCTTTGCGCACCAGGCACGCATTCTGCGCCGCAACCAGTACGCCATTGAGCTGCAGTGCTACAAGTTCAAGGGTGTGCTGAGCCGGACAGCCAAGCAGCTGAAGCGGCAATCCACCGCCGCTGCTGCCGGTGACGACAGTGACAAAGAGAACGAGGGCGCCAGCATCGCCACAGCACCGGACACCGTCGACCTCGGCATCTTTGGCGCTGCCGCCAAGGCTGAGCTGCAGACGGGCAAGGAGGCGCTGCGGCGCATCCTGCCGCTCCTCGAGCACCGCCCGGGCGACGTCGGCCTGGTCCTGACCGCTGTTCAGCTGCAGCTGCAGGCACACAACGCCGAGGCTGCTCTGTCTCTGCTCGAGGCCTACTTCCGCCACGCAGACGCGTCCGCCAGCGCATCAGCCAAGGACGCCCGGTTTGCGCCAGGTCTCGTCGCTCTCGCGGTCGCCATCTACAAGCTGCAGGGCCGCCACCTCGCTGTGCGCACGGAGCTGGCCAAGGCTGTCGCCCACTGGCAGGCATCTAGCAAGTCCGCATCGTCGTCTGCACCGCCTGCCTCGCTCCTGCGCGCTGCCGGTGTCGAGCTCCTGCAGTCGCAAGACCCTGCTGATCAGGCCGCTGCTGCGTCCGCCTTTGAGAAGCTGCACGCCGCCGACCCGGCCGACAAGGTTGCCGCTGCCGGTCTCGTTGCGTCCCTGGCTGCCGCGGCGTCGGCTGCGTCTACCACACCCGCACAGTCGGCACGCCAGCAGAAGCTGGCTGCATCGCTGACACCCGTCGACCAGCTCATCAAGGGCATTGACGTCAACAGCCTGCTGCAGGCCGGTGTCGCGACCCTGGCGACGCCCGCCGCCCCCACCAAGAGCAAGAGCAAGAAGCGCTCGGCCGATGCCGCCGTCGGTACCACTGCTGATGCTGCTGCTGCCGACGTCACTGCTGCTGACGCAGCCCAGCCGTCTGCCAAGAAGACCAAGACGGGTGCTGCCGGTGGTGCCGCGCCCAAGCTGTCCCGCCAGGCCCGCAAGCTGCAGGCAAAGGCGGCCGACGAGGCCAGCACCAGCACGTTCGACCCCAACAAGAAGATGGACCCGGAGCGCTGGCTGCCTGTGCGCGACCGCAGCTCGTACCGCCCGCCCAAGGGCAAGAAGGGCCGTGGCCGGCGCGGCGAGGCGGCTCTGACGCAGGGCGGTGTGGTCAAGGAGGAGGAGACGCTGGCGCTGGCGGGTGGTGCTGGTTCGGTGCGCGTGGAGAAGGCGCCGCAAGGACCGAGTGGCAGCTCGGCGGCCAAGAAGCGGAAGAAGGGCAAGAAATGAGTGTGTCATGTGTAGAGGATGAGATGGCACGTTGAGTGCGGTGTTTTTTTTGTTACAACTGAAAGGGAGCATGAATACGATACAGGGAATTTTGTGGTCCTCAAAGAAATGTTTCTAGACACATAATTTACTCGGAAAAATATGAAAAAACTGGGAGATGGTTTGAGTCTAGAATGATGTGTATAATTCTTTTGGTTAATGTGAAATAGATTGACAACGCCTACTTTTTTCCTTTCTCTCCAAATGAGGAAAGAAGGCTCGCCCAAGATACGATTCCAAGGAGAAAGGGAATACAGAATGAAGAAACCAGAAAAACAAGCACAACGCCCAGAAAATGAAGGCAGATGCATAAAAGGAGAAATAAAAGTAGCCGAAAGGGAAGAAGCCAGGGAAAAAAAGGACCACCAGAATGGGAAAAACAAAAAATACACAGTCTATCGGGTCAGCTAGTCCAAAAATGTGAACAGATTTGTGTGCAGCACGTTCATGGCTCTTGTGGCCTCGTCAGCATCGATAACACACGAGATGTTGATCTCGCTGGCGCCTAAAGGGGGAGCAGTTAGTACATGAAACGGTGGCGTCAACGTAAAACAACGTAAAACAACGTAATATAGGGAGAAAAACGCACCCTGAGAGATCATCTCAATGTTGATGTTGTGCTCGCCGAGTGTCGAGAACATCTTGCCGGACACACCAATCATGTTTTTCATGTCGGCGCCGACAAGACTCAGAATGGCCATGCCATGCAGCAGGCTGACGTCGCCGAGCGCGCCGAGCTGTTTCCGTGCCAGCTCGAGGTTGCTGTCGGCCACGCCGGCCTCTGAGGGCGACGACACATCGGGCGCGTGGATGGCCATGGACACATGCACTTCGCTCGTGGCGATGAGGTCGACGGAGATTTGGTGCTGGTCGAGGATCGAGAAGACGCGGGCCACGAAACCGTGCGCCAGAGACCGCTTGTTGGAGTGGATATTCAGCACCGAGATGCGGTCCTTGATGGTCACGGCCGTCGGTCGCCGGGGCGTAAGACGCACGCCAGCCGCCGCCGCAGCAGCCGGGCCGGCACCGTTGGTGGCTGGCGCAGCAGCGCCGACTGCGAAGCTGCCGCGGGCAAGACGCTGCAGCTGCTGGCCGGGCGCACGTACTGGGTCGGGCAACACAATGGTGCCGTTGCCGCGCGGGTTCTTGACGTTCTTGATGCGGACGGGGATGGGAGGGACTGCTTTTACGACCTGGTCCATGGTGAGGTGGTGGATGACCTCGGAGCCGTAAAACGTGAGTTCCGCTGCCTCGGAGGGGGTGATGGAAGGGATGAGTCGTGCCGTGGGGACCTTGCTCGGGTCGGCCGTAAAGATGCCATCGACCTCCTTCCACACCTGCAGCTCCTGCGCCTTGAGGCCGACGGCGACGAGCGCCGCACACAGGTCTGTGTAACCGCGGCCAACGTCGCCGTCCACCAAGCTGCCGGGCACGTTGCCGAAGAAACCAGTGACGACCGGTACACTATCGCCGCAGGCGATAATCTTCTTGGCGAACGCGGCAGCCGCTTCACGGTAAAAGGCGGCGTCGAGCCGGTCGTGGGAATGGTTTGCGCCTCCGATACCGGAGTGCAGCGCGTCGGACAGGTCGACGTACTCAGCAGCGACCTGGTGGTCGCGCAGCACGTAGGTCATGAAGCGGCAGCTCAGCTTCTCGCCAAAACTAATGACGCGGTCCTTGGAGCGGGCGTTGACCTCAAGGTTGAAGCGCTTGATAGCGGCGACGTATTCGGCAAGCTCGCGGCATTCGGCGTCGATCTCTTTGCACAGGGCGTCGCGCAGTTCTGGGTCGGAGACGCTGGCTTGGGCGGAGGTAATATGCTCGTTGCAGATGTCGTTGATGAGGTTCTGGGCGGTCTCGACAAGCTGGACTTGGGCGGGCTCGTCGCTCATGGCGGCGGCAGGACCCAGAAGCTGCAGGCTGCGGACGACCTCAAGCAGACGACTTGTGGTGCCGCCGACCTTCTTGCCGGGGCTGCGTGCCGAGCAGACGACGACGATGCGGCTCTGTGATGCGACATATTGCCTGAGGTTTGTGTGTTAGTAGACATGTCGTCGTCGAAAGCCAGTCGGTTCTTTCCCCTCCAAATTAATAAAGGCACATGCGCGCGCGCATTTGCACATGTATGTCTCTGCCCCACTCGCCAATCCTTGCTCGCGCAATGGCCTGTTCGTCGAGCTTGTTGCACTGGATGTCTCTTATTTGACTCACCGGACGATATCCTCGGCAATCTGTAACGGGAGGGCTCTGTTAGCGTTGTGTGTCCGTGTATATTTCGTCGTTTTCGTCGTTCTCAGCGTTTCGACCCAACGCGCCCGAAATGTTCAGGTCCGAAAAAAAGAGCTGCAATGCTGCCCGTTCGTTGCGCGGAACCGCGCCGAAAGACACTGACCTTGTCTGGGAACTTGCCGACACTGGTGCCGCCAAACTTCTGCACAATCCACCCATTGTCGCCAGAGTTTTTTACCAATGGCCGCGACATCGTGGGCTTTTGGTGTGGATTTTTGCGTGCGCACAGGATAAAGGCCGTACGCTCCAAAGAAGTGCCGTTAGTCGAGGTGGGGGAGCGAAGAGGAGGGAGGGTATGGTCGAGAACGGAGGGAAATCGGAGGGATGGAGGGGGCGGGATGCAGATGGCGGGCAACCACAGAGACAGTCGTACGTCGTGGGGTCTCTGGAAGCTTTGAGAGAACGAGTGAAGTTGAAGATGCAGAGTCAGAAGAGATAGAAGAGCAGAGATTCGTCCACCAAGGAAAGACGAGCGAAAAAAAAAGAAGCAGGAACGACTGGCACTAGTACTTCTGCTAGTAAAAATAAGGGGACAAGACGGGCAACTGCAGCGCTGTATTCAAGCTGTAGGCGAAAAGAGTTCTGGCAGGAGCGAGCAAGGCAATGACTCTTTGCGGCCCACAAAATGGCTCGTTAGTGGGGCTGTTGGACAGAGGGCAGAATTTTCGTCTTCTGGCCTCCGGCTTTCGCTGGTGTCGACTAACAAGCAGGAAAGAGCGAATCAGCAGCCGTCTTTGAGTAAGTCGCGGCACTCTTCCGTGTGCAATGGCGAAAAAGGGGGAAAGAACCTCTTTGTCTTTGGCGGTTCCGTACTTGGAAGGCTCTAGCCTTGCGGCAGGTTGCGCTTTCTGCTTTTGGTGGACAATAGACGACACCACAAAGAAGGCAGGAGGGGCAGGGTCAGGGGCAGTTGACAACTGGCAACGACGGTTTCTAGAAACAGAAGGAGCAAGCATGTGTTCAGAGTTGTGTAAGACACGAGGCAGGAACGTTATATAAGTGGATATAAAAGGTCCCTTGGACCGATATTCCATTCTGATAAAAGACCACAAACGTCGTACTGATCTCGAAAAGATGGAATGATACCAAGCGAGACGGGGCGTTCCCACCTGCACAAGCCCATTCTGCATCGGCGCATTACGTGACAGCCGCAGCACGCTTTGAAAGGACAAACTGCCAGCAGCCACTGAGACAAGAGAACAGCGTTTAACAAATAGAGTGGACAACGGACTGACGTGATAACTAAGCGGCAGCGGCAGCGGCAGCGATGAGCGCCTTGGCGCCGTGGGCTGGGCGTGGGCTCCCTGTTGGTCTGGACTGCACCCGGCCGTCGTGTAAGTCAGCCATTGGATGGATGGCTCGAATGTCGCGACAAAGACCAGGCACACGAACGTGGGGGAGAAACAAGAAACGAGAGCAAAAAAAAGAGGGAAAAGAACGAGAAAGCAAACTCCGCTCGGTACTTCATTGGACAGATGTCAGAAAAAGAAATGGAATGAGAAAATAGCCGAAAATAGCACAAGTACGCAATACAAATCACCCTCGAGCACCGTCCGTCCGTCACCACCATTGTCGGTTTTGATGTAAGACGGGAAAAGAGAAACAGATGAAACAAAAGGATGAGAAGAGGAAAGAGAAGACAAACAAACGCGCAAGCCGCAAGCCGCAAGCCGCAAACCACAAACCGCAAACCGCAAACCGCAAAATAACTGCCAGCCGAAATTCCCTATTTACACAAGACATAACCGTCGGCAAAGCCCTGGCGGAGCTGCAGACACGCAAATGAAAACCGCAAAACACAACTCGAGACAATTCTTTTTCACATGTCCCTTCCCGTTGCAACTCGTTCTTCCGCAAATATTCGCACCTCCGTAGGATTTTGTTGTTTTTTGCTCTAGCATTAGATATATTTGCGAAGCTAACCATGTGTTAGTAGATTGTCGTCACCCAAAAAATGAAAGACAAAGGAGATGGGGTGGCACGGCACGGGATACTCACATCAAGTGTCAACGTCTTTGAACTGTTCACCTCCTGGTCACGGTACACGCCCACCAGGCTCTCACTGTCCTGGAACAGGCCCGGCTTGAGACTGATGACGATAAACTGCATGCCCGGGCCGGCATGCTCACGAATGTACTTCTTGATCTTGTCGACGTTGGCATTGTCCAGCGCGGCATCGACCTCGTCCAGCACAAAGAACGGCGACGGCTGGTAGCTGTGGATGGCAAACAGCAGCGCCAGCGCCGCCATGGTCTTCTCACCACCCGACAGGTGCTCCATGTCACGGAAACGCTTCAGCGGCGGCATGGCGTGGTACTTGACGCCGCTGAGGTACGGCGGCTCATCGCCCTCGGCCTCAATGTCCAGGTACGCCTGGCCGCCGAGCGGGTAGGCTTCGGTCCGCGTCAGCTCCTTGTAGACCTCGGTGATCTGCTCCTGGATGTGCGTAAACGCGCGGCGGAAGACGTCGGTGCGCTGGTTCTTGATGTCTTCAAACTCCGTCTTGATCCGGTGTGCCACCTTCTTGCTGTCCTCAAAGTCTTTGTCGACCTCGCGCAGCTTGCTCTCGACCGACTCGAGACGCTCAATCGCACGCATGTTGGGATTCAGCTTCTCCAGCTCCGACGTCAGCTCGGCGATCTTGTTCTCGAGCCGCTCTTCGACACGCTCTTCGTCTTCGCCCTATAGTAAAGAAGAAGAAGAAGAAAAAAAAAAGAAGAAAATGGTCAGTAAATCACCCGTAGTCTCAAATTGCAGTGGGAGTGCCAACATACATCTTTCAGCTCGCCTTGTAAGCGCTCAAAGTCGACTTCAATGCCGTAGTCGTTCATCGCCACCTCCATGGCACCGTCATCGCCCTCGTCAATGTCCATGGCGTCGGGGTCCTGGTTGAGCAGCTGATCCTCGTTGGGCAGGTCGTCCAAAGAGCCCTCCTCGAGCGGATCTGGATCTGCTCCATCTTGCACCGCTGCAGCAGAGCGAACTTGGCTGCACTGTTCTTCTGCACCTCCGTCTCCAGGCCGTTGATCTCCTTGAGCCGCGACTCGATCTCGCGCTGCCACTTCTGGACCTCGGTCCGTGCGGTGGCCACGTTGTCGGCCGTGTCGCTGTTCTCCTCTTGCATCGTCTCGAGGTTGGCGCGCAGCTTGTCGACGTCGCGCTGTGCCTGGGCAATCACCTCCTCGATCTGCTTCTTCTCGGCCTCGTACCCCTTGAGGTCCTTGGTGAGCTGCTGCGACCGCCGCTCCATCTGCTCGACACGCGTCTTGGTGCTGTCGTGGCGCGACGCCTCCCAGCTCATGGTCGACTTGAGACGCTGCAGCTGCACCTCAAACTCGCTCCGCTTCTCGGCGGCCTGTTGTTCGAGACTGCCCTGCTGCGCCTCGTACTCGCGCACGTCCTTGAAAGCCGTGCTTCTTGCAGAAGGCGCCAAACACCTTGTCCTCGACCTTGGTGATGGCCTGCTCCGTCTTGGCCACGGCGTTCTGCGTCTTGGCGAGCTTCGCGGCCTCCTCGGCGTGCTTGGCCTCTCTCTCGCGCAGTTGCTGCTTCTCTTCGGCCACCTCCTTCTTCTTGCTGGTCAGGTTTTTCTCAAAGGCTTGCAGCTCCGCGCGCGCCGCGCGAAGGCGCTGCTCCAGGTGCACCATCTCGTCGTTCAGCACCTTCTCGTGGTGGAGCAGGTGGCTCGGCTTGGGCAGCTTCTCGAGGTCGGCACGCTTCTTCTCAAACATGCGCTCGAGGTTCTGCACATCCTCCTCGGCGAAACGCTTGCCGCGGTTGCCCTTCTGGTCAGGCATACGACCACCCGTCATCGTACCGGAGCGGTTGATGAGAAAGCCCTCCAGCGTCACCGCCTTGACCGGCAGCCGCTTCTGGTAGACAATGTTCTTGGCCACGTCCATGGAGTCGCAGATGACCGAGCCACCGCAGGCGAAGGCCATGCCGCGCTCGAGGTTGGAGTCAAAGTCGATGGTGTCAATCGTCAACCGCGCGCCCGAGATGCCCTTGATGGCGGTGTTGGGTGCGCTGACCTTGACGTTGTCGAGCGGGATGAACGTCATGGGCGTGTGCCGCTGCTCCTTGAGGTACTGGATGCACTCGGCGGCCGTCTTCTCGGTGTCGACGACCACCGAGTCGAAGTCGTGGCCCAGCGCAGTCACCACGGCCTCGTCGTACTTCTTCTGCTTTGGCTTGCACAGCTCACCGACCCGGCCGTAGACGCCCGGGTAGATGCGGCGCATCTGTGAGACCACCTCCTTCATGCGGGTTTCCCGGCGGCTCTGCACCATCCCTGACCGGGCCGTCTCGAGCCGCGTGGAAATGTCCTGCATCTGCTCCTCCAGGTCCGTCACAGCATTGTTGACACGGACGCGTTCTGACTTGGCCTGGTTGAACGTCTTCTTGGCGCCGTCCACGTCCTGGCCAATCTTGCGCACGTCCTCCTGGCAGGTGCTGTGGCGCTCCTTGATCGTCTCCAGTTCCGCCTCGAGTTTCGTGACCTTGGCTTGGCGGCTGTCGACGTTGCCCTTGATGGTGTTGACTGTGACCTCGTCGCTCTTGAGCTGGCGGCGGATGTTGTCGCGGTCGGCCAGCTCGACGGCACACTTGGCGCGGACTTGGCCGCGCAGGGCGTGGTACTCTTTGCGGTCCTCGTCGCTGAGGTCCTTGCCCTGCTTCTGCAGCGTCTCCTTCCACTGCTTCTCAAACTGCTGGCGCGCCTTCTCGACAACGGCAATCTCCTTCTCGGCCTTGTGCACGCGCGCTGCTTGTGTATCGCGCTCCTCGGTGGCGGATGTGATTTTCTGCTTCAGCAGCGCAATGTCGTTGGACAGCTGCTCCACCTTCTCGGAGACGGGGATGAGCTTGTTCTCCTCCTCCTCAATGTCGCGTTCCTTGTGACGGATGCGGCGCTCAACACGCGACGCCTCCTTGTTGGCGGCCGCCTGCTCTGCGCGCGCCTCCTCCAGCTTCGTCTCGGCATCGCTCAGGTTGCGGCGGAACTCGGCCAGGTTCTCATTGTGCTCCTGGATCTGGTTGCTGGAGTCGTCCATGATGCGCTGGTAGTGGTAGATCTTCCACAGCATCTGGTCGACAATGGCGTCGTCGCGCTCGTTCAGCTTCCGCTGGAAGCTCTCGGCCTCGGCCTTTTGCTCCTGGTACTGCTTGATCTCGGCGTTGATGGCACGGCGGCGTGTCAGGTGGAAGTTCTGGTTCTCAATGGCCTGCTCGGCCTCGGTCTTGAGGCGCTCGTACTCGGGCTTGAAGTCGAGACTGCCAGAGATCTGCTCAATCAGGCGCGTGAGGTCCTGGGACGACTGCGAGGCAATGGCCTCAACATCGCCCTGGAACACCAGGAAATTGCGGGCCTTGATGAGAATGTTCTCCGCCTCGAGAGCGGCGTTGTATTCGGGCGCGGTGACGACGCGGTTGTTGATGCGGTACTCGCTGGAACCACCGCTGGTGATTGTCCGCTTCCACCGGTGCGTGTCGCCCGCGTCGTCCTCGTACACGGCCATAACCCAAGCGTTCTTTGGGTCCTTGCGGCCGGCCTTCTTGTCGCTGGGCGCGTCGTCATCGTCGTCATCATCGTCGTCCCCATTGGCATGGCCGTTCGTGTGGCCGTTGGCGTCGGGCTGGAGAGGGGTGTCCTCGTTCGGTTTTGATGTCTCCATGACGCGTCCGCGGTAGACTAGATCTTTGAGGTGGCTGGAGCGAAGGTGGGAGGACTTGATACCGAGCACAAAGGAGATGGCGTCCATGCTGCACGCGTAAAGTGATTAGTGGGCCGTGATCGAGAAAGGAGGGAGAGAGAGAGAGAGAGAGATCGGACGAAACGGAAGCTGCCATACGGCGGCATTGCGTGCAAAAAACATACGAATTGGACTTGCCAGAGCCGTTGGGCCCGACAATGGAGGTGAAGTAGGAGTCGCCGAAGAGCAGGACATGATGGCCTTTGTAGGACTTGAAGTCTGTTGGCGAGAGTTAGTTGGATAGACTGTGCAGGTACATCGCGCGCGCAACGTTTCTCCACAAGACGCATCGCGACGACCGCGACGACCGCGACGACAACGACAATAGAAGGACACGCACTAAACAACTCCAAGCGATTGAGCTTGCCCATCGTTGCGACGGGTGCGGCGACCGTGTCGGCCGCGAAAAGTGGCGATGTTCGTTGGGAGGTCGATCGCGACCAACGGCGCGTGACGGGACAGAGAAAGGGTGCGTGCTAGTTGGCGAGACAGTCGTTGTGCGATCGCTAAATGGTCGGCATACTACTGCGCAACAATCGAAGAACAAGATGTAAGGTGCAGCGTCACCGTCCGGCCGGGCGTCGAGGGTCTGGGGAGGGGGTAGTCGGGTCGTGATATTTGGAGTCGCGGCGTCCTTCTGAAGTTGATCTCCTTTCCCTCGTGGGATTTACGCGACTTTGGCAGCTACGGGCGCAAGCGCGGGGGAAGGAGCGATGCTGACGCGCAAATTGGTCACGTGAAGACACGTCAAGCCACACAGTGCTGGGGCGACGCAAGGACGGTGTACCTCAACTGTGGCAGAAGTAAAGTGTGTACATAGGTCGCGTCAGGGGCGTACAGTGCGTGTCACCCAGCCAGACGGTAGAACTTTCACCACCCAACACGCATCAATTTCACAGAAGGAGAAGTGAAACGGACACAGGATCAATGGTAGACGTCGAGCAGAATGTAGAAAGTTCGTCTCAGACTCCACAGCTTCACAACTCAGAAGGTGGTGGACACACAGGTTTGCAGGTGGCAGCAAAGAGCCACGAGAATCGCACTGTCCGCTGAACCAACCACAAGGCTGGACCTGGACACGCCCGGCCAGTGGAGCAAGAGCCTTGGTGCTGGGCCGCCAGCGAAAGGGCGCTAGTCCATATAGGGAACTATGACATCCATTCCCAGATAGGCTCCTGCCTCCATTTTCCTGGGGTGCTCCTTCCCGCCATTCTTCCATCCCTCGTGCCGGACGTACACGATCACAAGCAATCTTGCCAGCCTCAACTTCACCCCTAACTATTTGCACTCAGAACCACACCCCGTCACCTGGACCATCAGCACCCGGCATCGACGCCAGATACACATTGGCAGGCACCTCAAGTCCCGCCGATCTTGTTGCTGCTGCTGCATTGGGTGTCTTTGCTAGCCCGGTAGCTCCCTAGCGAGCTGTTCTGTTGCATCATCGCTTTTGGGGACATCGCCACATCTGCATTTTCACACTTCTACCCTCCACGACTCTTCTCGACCTATATCTCTTTGTGCAGCGGACCCCACGCTACTGCGCCGGCTTCCGCATATCTGCACGAGTATTTCTATGCACGGTGGGGGCAGACCCTGACCGTTCCGAGTGAGGTATGTTAGTCCCCGAGTTTCGTCCTTTGTCTGTCCACGAGGGTCCATTTGATCTGCTCGCCGACGCTCTGTGTTGTCGCTCTTATTCCTCTGTCTATAATGTCCACCGAGGCCGTCTGTTCTTTTTCTTCATCATACCCTGACCCTACTCCTATCCCCACCCTTACACCCCTCGTGCCCGTTCTCTGTGCTTCCCTTTCAAACCGCACATTTCATGTTTCCTTTTTCCTTTCGTGTCTTACCCCTCCTCCATCCTTTATATACCTATACCCTCCTACTCTGGCTTTTTTCGCCTGTCTACTGTGCATGAGGCACGAAACTTTTGTATATTTCTTTTCCCCCTCCTGGGGTGGTAGCAGCCATGGCTGACGCTTTGATTCTTCGTGGCGCAGAAGCCCTCCGCAAGGCCTCTTTTAACAACAACGACCGCAAACGATTTCGACGACTCACCCTCGCCGACATGGCGGAACCTGAACCTGGCACTCTGTTGGGTGCCCCGGGCCTCCCGACACCCACATCCCGAACCAACAAGTCCGAGGGCACGCTGACCGACAGCGAGGTTGCTCTCACGCCCGAGGGCAGCAGCGGCGGCAGCAATCCCGATGTGGGCGCTGCCGCCGACGCCTCTGTTGGCTCCCCGCAGCTTCTGCCTGAGCATGCGATTGCCGATACACCAACCCTTGGTCCGACCACATCCGGCCCCTCCAGTCCGCGGTATGGCGCCTCGCGCCATCCGTCCTTTTCTGGCAGCAGCTCCTACCAGGAAGACTGGGACATTCCGCCGCTGGAACGGCTGACCATGCTCGACCTGCTCGACAACTTTGCCCTGCCTCATCAGCTCGAGAAGCTGTCCAAGGGCATCTCGGCACAGACCCGCAAGCTCAAGAAGTCGCGCGATGCCCTCAAGTCGCGGAGTGCGGTGGCGCGCGAGCGCATGGTGGAGGAGTGGCGGCACCGCGCCCCCTCGGCCGAGGAGCAGCTGGACCGCTACCGCAAGCGCATGCGCACGAGCGTCGAGAAGCTCGGCCGGCAGTGGAACGACACCAAGCTGATTACGCTGCGCGAGAAGGTCTCCTTTATTTGCGGCGTCCTCAACATCTTCATCAGCGGCTACCTGATTGGCGGCTGGCCCGAGTATATGCATCTCTGGTACACCGTCCAGATCTTGTACTTTATGCCCATCCGCTTCTACACCTACCACAAGCGCGGCTACCACTACTTTCTCGCGGATCTCTGTTACTTTGTCAACTTCCTCCTCATCCTCAGCCTCTGGTCTTCCCCAGCTCGAGACGCCTCTTCGTCGCCTGCTACTGCCTCGCCTTTGGCAACAATGCCGTGGCCATTGTCATGTGGCGCAACTCGCTCGTCTTCCACAGCTTTGACAAGGTTACGTCCCTTTTCATCCACGTCATGCCGTGCGCCACGCTGCACTGCATCGTCCACCTGGTCTCGCCCGACATTCAACAGGCGCGGTTCCCGGCCGTCTACAACATCCAGCACGCACCGCCCAGCACCTACGGCTCCTATGCCAACGTCATCTCCATGCTGGCGTGGTCGACCATTCCCTACGCCATCTGGCAGCTGTCGTACTACTTTTTCATCACGGTGCGCCGTCGCGAGAAGATTGCTGCCGGCCGGCCGACCTCCTTCACCTGGCTGCGCCGCTCCTACAGCAAGACGTGGATCGGCAAGATTGTGCTGGCGCTCCCCAACGCGCTGCAGGAGCCCGCCTTCATGTTCATCCAGTACAGCTACGCCGTGTGCACCATGCTCCCCTGCCCGCTCTGGTTCCGCTATCGCTGGGCCAGTGCGGCGTTCCTGATGGGCGTTTTTACGTGGAGCATCTACAACGGCTCGACATACTACATTGACGTCTTCGGCAAGCGGTTCCAGAAGGAGCTCGAGGCCATGAAGCAGGAGGTGGCCAAGTGGCATTCGCTCGAGTCCGTTGCCGGTGACGGTAGCACCATCTCGGGCGCGGGCGACGGTGCCAGCTCGGGCGGTGCTGGCGCTGGTGACGCTGGTGACGCTGGTGACGGAACAATGGACCATGCTGGCGGCACCCACAGCAACTTGACCAGCCCGCCGCTGGAGGCCCTCTCAGAGCATGGTACCGACGATGGCGCGGAGGACGATGATGAACGCCGGCACAGCATCGATGCAATTCCTCTGCTGGACCGTGACATCAGCGGGGACGCCAGCGACAGTGCGTCCAACAGCGGTGCAAGACGCCCGGCGTTGCATCCGCGGCCGAGGCCATGGCAGCAGCGACGATGGCCGGTGCCACGGGCGCCGACTGGGATGTCAGTGCGAAGGATGTGGCCCGGCGCCGCAACTAGAGCGTGCGTGAGGTAGAGAGAGCGGCAGTGTGCGCCTGAAGGCGTCGTTTGGCACGAATTGCCTGTTGTTGTTTTTTTTCCCGTCCATTATTTTTATGGATCATTGTTGAGTCGGTTTTCATCTCGTGTTCGCTTCTCTTCTTTCTTGCTTTGCTGTACCTTTTGTTCGTGACTCCCTTTTCTGTACTTGTTCTTGTTTTCTCACACATCACGACACCTGCACATTCACGATCCTCTGCTTGATTTTACCTTTTTGCTTTTTAATATGTACTAGCTGCTCTTTCTTTTTGATGACGACAGAATGACAAGAATACGACGGAACGGAAAGATGAAGCAATAAATACTGTTCACACGACTGTTGGAAGGTATATCTCACTTCACTCACCACCATTGTCCTTGTTTCTGTACTGAAGAATGGATAGGACGATCCATTCGTTGCTTGTTTGTTTTATTAGTGGTCACGATATCCCTTTCACTCCTTCCTTTGATACCCGGATATTATATTATTAGGGACCCCCGGGTGGTGGACATAGAATATCGGTTTTGCAGATGAATCGTATTGTTTTGTTATAGATTGGTTGAGTATGTGTGTAGGCGCTATTAGTGTCCGTGACGTTTGTTGTAGTCCATTGTTATCTTTCAACCTATGTGGCAACCCCGTTTTTTGTATGACTGGGGTTTGTGTATCATAGTAGATCTCTCTCTCTCTTTTTTTCTTTTTCAAGTTTTTTTTTTCTTAAAAAAAATATAAAAGTCATATTTTCTTGGATGAGAACGTACATTCCTCATACATAGATATCGTTCTTTGTAAAAAATCGACAACATGTAGATAGAAAACCAACAAAACAGAAGCTTGGCCATCAGATTCACAGCCCAGAGACATGGGTGATCACTTCACTTTATTGCGTACATCACGTCAATAAGATGTACGTCAATAATGGAGATGTTTGAGCACAGAAGGTTGTTGTTATTTGGCCTATCATAAAAAGTAACCCGCGCTAAATTGTCCCCCTTTATACAGTGCAAGAAGAAGCAAGAAAAAAACAGAAAAAAGACATCAAATGCAAATGACCCGCTTCATCATGATGTATGACTTTGCCGAAGGAGAATGAGTAGAAAAAGATGAAACCCGCGACGAAAGAAGACCATAAGAACCGATGCAAGAAAGGCAATCCAAAGAGAAAAAGGAACCTCGACCGTTAGCCGGCTGTGAATCGACCACGGAGTGGCGAAAGATTCGAACAATAGAAACTGAATAAAGAACATTACAACAGGAGTGTTGAAAATCAAAAGACCACGGGAGTCCATCGCTCTTCAGGGGGACATATGTCGCTTTGCCATTGGCCGTGGTCTCGCTAGTCGTCGTTTCCATTCGTGCGCCTGAAAATGCTTGTGCAATATAATAGATGCTGTGTATACATAGAGGGAAGAGGGAGGGAGCAAAGATCAATCAATTCGACCACCATCTACCGAATCACACCCCAGTCGGCAAGACGGCCGCCACCGCTGCCGTCGCTGTCCTCGCGCGTACCGGGCTTGCGGCCAAAGACGTTCCAGAAGCGCAGTGTCTCATCACCGGCGCCGGTCACAACAACGCGACCGTCCGGGCTCATGGCCAGGTACAGCACACGGTAGGTGTGCCCGGTCAAGCTGACGACTTGGGTCATGGACGGGTACTTCCAGACAACGATCTGGTTCTGCGAGTAGCCGTGGGTGGAGACGATTTCGTTGGAGTTCTTGGACCAGGCGAGGTTGCAGACTTGGCTGCCGGTGTCGATCTCATTGATCACGGTGCCGCGGAGCGTGTCGTGGAAGATGATCCGGCGATCGGCAGTACCGCCGCCGGATGCCAGCAGGCCACGCTGGTGCGGCGACCAGGCAATGGCCTTGACAGCGGCCGTGTGGTCAGAGAACTTCCAAAGCGGGGTCTCGGAAAGCTTGTCCCAGACCATGAGCTTGTTGTCGTTGCCACCACTGGCCAGCTGGCCGTCTTCGCAGTTCCACTTAAGACCGCAGACCTCCTGCTTGTGGCCCACAAGTTTGCGCAACCACTGGTCTGGTGCGCGCACATCGCGGTGGTAGATGAGACGGTCTCTGGAGCCCGACGTGAGAATGTGTGTGTTCCAGGCAAGCGAGCTGACACGCATGGTGTGGCCCGTCATCGTACGCAGGCGGCGCGACTTCTCGGCATCCCAGATCTGAACGAGGCCTTTACTTGTTCCGATGGCGAGATGCGTGCCCTTTTGAATCCAGGAGACACTGGTGACGGTGTCGTCATCGGGGAGCGTGCACAGCTTGTTGACCCTACTAGTTTGCGCGTTCCACAGGTACACGCTCGATCCCAAACCGACGCCCAGGACGTTGGCACTACCCCAGTCGACCAGGTTTAGGTAGAAATCGTCGGCGAGCTCTGGCGCATCAAGCACCTTGTAAGGGACTTTGCTAACGGCCCTTGGTTGCCTGCGCGGGCTCATCAGTATTTGCTGGCTACCGAAGCGGACGGGCGACAGGCTGTAGATCTCGGCGCGCGTGTCGAGGTTCGGGCCGTGGCGGCTTTGCGGTGTCCTTGATGGCGTTGGGTGGCCGGCGACATGGCTGAACTGGCGGGGCGACATGTAGGAGAAGAGGTTCTTGTGGGGTGTGGAGGGCGTCATGGACGTTGCGCTGGCGGAGGAGGCGGCGGGGTTGGTGGTGCGAGGCGGGGTGTGTGAGCGGGTGCCATCAATGGTATTGGTGACGCGGGACGAGCTGGGAAGCGTGTGCTCCGGCGACATGGAAGGCGGAGTGACCTGTGGTATGGAGTCTTCAAAGAGCTCTGCGCGGAGCAGTGTGGAGAATGTGCGGTTGGCCTCCTCAGCTGTGGTCGGTTGTTAGTGACTGCAGCAGTGATTTTGGCATTCGCTTGCAGGAGAGAAGAAGCAAAGGGGACGAAAAAGTGAAGGGGGACTGAGACTCACTCTTCTGAAAGTGAAGGTCACCGTGTGGTGTGCGCTTCTTCTGCTTGGACGGTGTCGCCGGTGAGCCGTCTTCGTGCAGAAGACTGAAGCTGGCCTGCAGATCCTGGCCTGATCTTGTGGGAATGAAGCTGGATATGAGTTAGCACGTGTGCATTCGACGCATCTGATGAAGCACAAAAAGACAGCAGGGACACAACAGGGACTACACACCGATCGCCGTTGATACGTTGCCGCTTCCTATGCGGACTCGCGCCGGGCGTTCCCTCTCTTTGTGGTGGTGGTGGTGGCACGTGGTAGCTCTGGCGACCGAGCTCGCGACGCAGGGCATGGTCGACTGCGTCGGCGTCGAGGACACTTGTGCTGCTGCTCCGGTTGCGACCACCAGTGACGGCCGCATCGAGGTGGCTGCCGCTGCCGCTGCCACTGCCGCTGCCGCTGCCAATGCGGGCCGTCGCCCGGGCTAATCTTGCTGCGGCAGACATGTTGTTTCTTGTGCTGCTTCCTGGTGCGGAGTTGCTTGTGCCGTCAATCGCATTGCTGTTCCTCTTAATGTCAAACAGATGCGTGCGAAGCAAGGACGAGGAAGAAGGGGTGGAGGCAGGCTGCAATGGCGCGGACATTGGTGGCGGTGTGGTGGCTATTCTCTCATGCGTTGCGGTCGCTTTGGTGGTGGGCGTTGTGGAAGACGATGACGACGGAGCAATGAGCAAGGAAGATGAGGCGTGCTGCAGCGACGGCGCCGAAGAATAGGAATCGGACACGACTGCTGGTGCTGGGACGTCAGCGTGCGATGGACCGGCGATCGAGCCGACGCCATCTTTATTGGCGTCGGAAGCCATGATGCGTTTTGCTTGTCTTGGTCGTCGAGAACTTCGTTTGATTGTCGTCGGGGCGTGCACAGCGAGAGAGCGACAACGACAGCTGCGGGCAGAGACTAGGACGTCCCGCCTGGGAATCCGAGAAAGAAGAAGAAAAAGACAACCTGCGGTCCGGGCGAATAGAGAAAACCGCGCGAGAGTCGGTTCTAGAGAATGTTGATATCGCTTTCTATTGCATGCTTTGCGGCCGTGACGGGGTCGTGGCGAATCGCAATTTCAGGCGTTGCGATGTCGAAGCTTGCAGAGCCGGAGGCGATCAACAGGTCGTCGTTGCCGAGTCGTGAAGCGGTCAATAGGTGGCGAGAACGATGCAATAGGGCAATAGGAGGAGAAGACGAGAGGAGGTGGTTTCTAGGACGATGCAGATAGCAATAGGTGCGTGGGCGGCTACTTCGACGGGCGTTTGTCAATCGAAGCGAGGAGAAAGATGCTTGGTGAGGGCGACACGGTATCGCGAGGTCGCATAGGATAGAAGAGGGCGTGAACGGCGGTGAGGATGGTGGTGGTGGAGGTGAAGGAAGAAGGCCGACTTTGTTATTGTTGTTGTGACTGAATTGCTTAGTTCGTGGTCGGACGGAGGTTGGTCGTGGACGAGGAAAGAGGTCGAGAGGTGAGAGAAGAGGGAAGGAGCGACCGAACAACCAAGGGAAGGGTTGAGAAAGGTACTTTGGGCTGGGGGGTTGCTCTGGGCGGGAAGGGCAGCGACGGCGAGCGGGCGGTAGTGGATTTTGGCTGGTGGTGGCAGGGGAACTACGAGGTACCAGTAGAGCAGACTACGATGTAGAGGGAAGGACAAGTGGAGGGAAACGCGCAGGGAAGGAGCGAAGAGGGGGGCGGGCGGTGGGTGGGCTTGTAGAGAGGCACAGAGGGACCTGCTCCTTCTGTGTTTCTGTTTTGTTGTCGGCCCAGGAGGACTAGCTCGAAGGGAGCATGATCCACCTGTGGCCGAAAGTGGAATAGCGCCCCTGACCATCACCGTTCACAACCGCCTTTAGCGGCCAGCAAGCTCTGAACAGCGCTGGAAGGCACAAGGCACAGCGACCTGATGACAACTCCACAGTGGGTTGCTCCTTCTGTAAATTGGCCCATTGAAAATCACACACATACGGCAAGACCCATCTTTCCTTGACGCGCATGCCAGTTGGCCGTGGCCCACAACACGCGAAAGCCGCCGCTTCTTGTCTGGCGTTCGTTCGCTGAAAGGCGCCCCCTTTACCGTTTGTTATTGTCTGAGATGTTCTTCTTTCGTGTTGTTTAGCTTTTGCGCCTTGCTGTCTCCGGCAAGGGGCCCGCCTTAGGCGCGACTGCGCGGAGAGAGAGAGAGAGAGAGAGGCCACTGGGTCTGGCCAGGTCGTGCTTTCCTTGTCGCCTTGGTCTGCGGCACCTTCCATTCTCCATCTGCAAATCCATTAAAAGCCACGAGGCCGGGTAGTTGGGAAAGAGGGAAAGAGGGAAAGAGGGAAAGAGGGAAAGAGCAAAAGAGCACGACGTAATAACTGCAGGCGCGAGCGAGCTGCCGCAAGGCTGTTGGCTCTGTCCCGCACGAACCCACTGTCCCTCAACTGGAGCCACGCCTTTTTTGCCCTCTTCACACTATTCAACATATCAAAGTGCACCCCGTCTACACACCTCACACAGCTCACGCAGCTCACACAACCCACACCATCCCAAGTCTGTAAGTGTGTGCCTGCTGTGAAAACGGAGCTCAAGATCGATCGAGTCACGCCGCCTGTGTCTGTGCCTGACTGCTTTCCGCCATGGCAGAGTGGGACGAATAAATTCACGTCAAAGAAACGAAAAAAAGAAGGACGAAACGAATGAGCCGATACGGATGCGACTACTCCTCCCTTGCACTGCATCTGCGCGTCTCCGTTCACCTTGTGGACGAAAGAGGCAATTATAAACAACAACAAAGAGAAGCCCACCGCGAAAGAAAGAGGATCGCGGGCCAAAGGGAGAGAAGCACTCGTTCTAGAGGCATCGCCATTGTCTGTTCTCCTCTTCTTTTCTCGCTCAAAACCCCACAGGGCCAGCAAAGCACACGCGCGCCGATTGGTTCATTGGCTGTTATTCTCGCGGCGGCTTTGGGCTGGATGGGGCCCCGGCCCACGCGCGCGGACCGCTTCCTTTGCTGGCTTGGCTGTTATGATTGGCTGAAGAGGATAGTGGGCGTTTTGAAGATGCACACGATTGGCCCGCGACGCGACACGGCCACTCCTCGTCTCTCCCTGGCCAGCAAAAGGCAAAAACCACTTTACGCGTTGTTTTGATTTTCTCTCTCTGTAAAGACTGCAGGTTGCATCTGCGCCGAAGATGCAACGCTTTCATTGGCTCCCGAGCCACGACGTCGCGTCAAAGAGAAGAAAAGAAGACCGCCATTGTTTTGTTCTCCTTTTTTCGCCAACGTGCCTTGCCTTGCATGGCGCATGGCCCCTGAAATCTGCGTTTGCCGTCCCAAAGATCCGTCTACTACTGTAAGTATGCAGTCTTGAGAACCACCGAGCCACCCACTCACTTGGTCGAGAGCGAAATGCCTCGACGGTCTGAGACAGGAATTGGCAAGATATACCGAGTGAATATATTCAAATACACTCGAAATATGAGCGGCGATGCTCAATAAGAACTCGTACTGAGTACGGAGTTCACTGCTTTGATATTCCCATCGCACGGACCAAGTTCCGACAAAGATCCAAGATACATCCTCTTCCTGCCACAACACTGTCACCCACCGCCACGCAACACACTGATGGACCATGCTTCTTTGTCTGTAGTTTGTATGGATTCCTGATTACCGCTTTTTTATCTGCCCGCTTTACAAATAATGCACGACCCTGAGAAAATATATAACAAAAAAAGCCCGACACAAAGGCCACTCGATCCAATCCCATCCTGTCGCTCGAATTATACATGCATGAAAAGAGACTAATAAAAAGCATAAAAAAATAAACCTGGCTGGACCGAGACAAAAAAAAAACCCACGATGTGTTGATACAGCCGTGGTGAGCCGTTGTTTGAAGATTAGAACTGACAAAAAAAAAGGAGGAAAAGAAGGATGAAATGTAAAAGACAGTCGTAAAAAATAAGTCGCTGGCATCAAGTCAAGAAAAGGGAGTGTAAAGATCATGGCTAGAAAAAAAGAGGGTTGTCTAGTCCAGCCAACGCCGGCTAAGCATCCCGCAGGAGACCCGCCTGGCCAACTAGACTTGGACGGCCTGGAGCTTCTGGCTCGGACCCGGCTCCTCGGCTGGGACGGCGTTGGTGCTCTCGGTTGTCTGCACGGGCACTGCGGGCGAGGCTGGCGGGTCGGGAGTGAAAAATTGAGCCTGCGCGGCGGCGCTGTTGGGGACACCAAGATCCTCCTCGGCATCGACGGCATCGACGGCATCGCCCACGTCACTTGCGTCGTCGTCGTCCGAGTCAGCCTCGTCGGCAGCGTTGGCCTCGGCAGCCACACGGCGCTCTTCCTCACTACCGCTGGCCTCGCCGACGCCAGACAGATACTTCTTCCGCTTGCGCTCGCGGTCGTTGTTGGCCTCGTCCAGCCTTAGAGACAGCGGCGTGCGCCGGCCCTCGGAGTTGCTGACAGCGGCCTCGCTCTCGTCGTCGTCCGAGGTGAGCGCCTTGCCGCCGGTGCTCGAACGGCTGGCCGCGCGCACGGACGAGTATTTGCGGTGCAGCTCGCGGAAGCTGCGGGCGGTTGCTGTGCTGGCGCTAGCGGCCGACTCACGGCGTTCACGGTCCTGGAACATGGCTGCACGGTAGTCGCTGTGGATGCCGAACAGGTTGTTGTCGGTGGCGCTGTTATTGATGCTGTTCTCGCCGCCGTTGCTCGAAGACAGCAAGCTGACATCATCGAGGCCTGTTGCCTGCGGCGGAAGGGATGCGGGTGTTAAGGATGAGGACGAGTCAGGCACTATCGGCAGGCACTGAGACTGCGGCGTCTGCGGCGTCTGTGGTGTCTGCTGTGACTGCTGCTGCTGCTGCTGCTGCTTCCGCTGGCGCAGACGCTCGTCTGGCGGGAGAATGGACGGGAAATCGCCACCAAAGTTGATCACGGAAGCCTTTTTGCCGTGCACCACAAACGAACCAGTGCCACGCTCAAGAATAATCGGCTCCTCCGCTGCATCCTCCTGACCGCTGGCCGCCGACGCATCCTTGGTCTTGCGGCCACGCGTAGACAGGTGACCGGCACCTTCTCTGAGCGTGCGGTGCAGGCTGCGGCGAATCTTATTCTTATCATGCTGGGGTGTCTGTGCGGCGTCGGGTGTGGAGGCCTGCTGCTTCGCATCGGCAGCAAAACTGCCAGGGTCGTCGAGGCCGACCGGCTTGTTCTTGCCCGTGCCGCTGGTGTTGCCGCTGTTGTTCGAAGCAACCGACTCGAGCAGACCCGTTTTTTGCAAGAGACTGTGCTCGTCGGCATCCACGTCGTTGGGGTCAACATTCTCCTTTGGCGCAGCGGTACCCGTAGGCGTGGAAGCCGCAAGCTGGCTTTGCAGTGTGTTATCGTGTGCAGAGTTTAGGCTCCGCACGGCGCGCGGTGGCGTAGCAGTGACCGAGGGACCGGAGGACATGGCGCTCGACACCGAGGCCTTGCGCAGGCTGGTGAAGTCGAGACCAGCGGCCGCAACGTCGGACGAGTTCTGTTGCTTGTGCTGGAAGAAGGCAGCGGCAGTGGCGCTGGTCGGGGCGTTTGGAAAACGTCGTCAGACGTTGGCGACTCGGGCGACTTGGCGACTCGGGCGACACGAGCGAGGCCGGACCAGGACCGCCAGAGCCAATGCTGCCGCTGGCAAGGGAGCCGCGGTGGTTAGCCGACTGCGGGCTGCGAGGCTGCACCGTGCTCACCGTGCTGGCCTTGGACTGCTCGCGCTGGAGCTGGGCCTGCTGTGAGTGCGCTTGGGACGGCTTCTCAACAGCGGACGATATCGCGTTGCTGTTCATAGCTACCATGCCCGACGTAGCCGGCGACACGCCAATCATGCCCGCAAAAGCGGCGCCGCTCGCCAAGGCATGGCCAGGATCGAGGCTCAGCTGACGCTCATCGTCGAGGTCCATCTCCAGAATGTCCCGATGGCACTTGAGGCGCCACATGGTCATCCGGGTCCACTTGAGCTGCGTGTCCAAGCGTGCTGCCGATATCAGCATCTGTTCACGCGTCTTGGGTTGGATGGGGGCCAGGATCTGCAGGTGGCGCGAATTGCGCAGCTGCACCTCGAGACGCTTGCCCTCCTCCTCGAGCTTCTGGTTCGCGTCCTCCATCTTTTGAAGCATAATATCGCGGCGGGCGGCCAGAATGTCATGGGCCATCTTGTGGTCGATCCGGCTGCGCGTGATCGTGACCTCACCGCTGGGTGTTTGGACCGACTGGCCGTCGTCAGAGCCAAGACGACGGATGGCCCGCCGGTCTTGGCCCTCGTAGAAGCCACCGACAACACCACGCATGCGAACGCCAGATGTCCGGAAAGCAGCAGCATAGTTGAGCTTGGCGAGCCAGTCGTTCATCTCGTCGTCGTTGTCGGCTAAGAGCACCTCTTCCACGCCACCATGGCTCACGTACGTGAAGGCGTGCTTATGCTTCTTGTACGATGAGTCGAGCAGGGCGACCGCACCGTTCGTTGACATGAGACCGTCGGGTTTGAACTCCTCCAATGGCGGCTTGAAGATGATGGGGATGCCGTCGTGGCCGTGCTTGATGTGCGTCTCGTACTGGTGCATGAGATTCTTGACCCACGAGGTGTTGCGAAAGAAGTAGAGCTGGGCGCCAGTAAGAATGGCACCCCATTCCTGCCAGGGTGACCGAGTCTTCTTCTTCTTTGCGTCCTTGCGCCACAGCAGACCAACCTTGGTGATCTTGATGTCCACAATGCCCGGATGGGCTTCCTGCGGGTTGGCAGCCGTCTTGTCGGTCATAAAGGCATCTGGGCGTGAGCGGGCTGAGACGATCTGCAGCACACCTGTCCGGAAGAACGTGGTCTGCAGCTCCTTCATATTGAGAGACTCGGCCGTACCGAGATAACTATAAGGATCATCCAGTTGCATGACATCCTTGAGGTTCGGCCGCAGAATGTCCAACTTGTCGTCAATGATCAAGGTGTAAGGGTCGATGGGCTCCTTGGTCGACTTCTTGGCGATGTCGAGGCCTGTGTTGGGGAGAATGTTCTTGCGCTTCGACTTGTGAGCAACGATACGCTCGCCGTTGATATCGATATCGTCCTCGACATGAATAAAGGGCGTGTAGGTGATGTTGTCGTAAAAGACTTCTAGGATCTCGTCAAAGATGCCCTCGCCGCGCGTGTTCTTCTGGTATTCGGATCTCTGCATCTTGTGCTTGTTGTTCTTGTTGAAGACATCGGTGTGCAGGATCAGCAGAGAAAAGGCAATAAAATAAGCCTGGTCCGGTGTTGAGAAAATGCCTGGGTTGCACTCGTGGTACCGGTTGGCAAAGGCCTGCAGGAAGCGGTCAATGTGCTGAGTTTCGCGGGGTAGCTCGGCGTCCATCAACAATTTCCGAATGGCCATGTCCATCGGGTCGGTAAAGAATTTGAAGCTGCGCATATAGCTCCGCAAAACGCTTGGGAGAAGGGGTCGTTGGACTTGGACAAGGCGCTGCCGATGACACTGCGGCTGACGACCTCTTCCAAACGAGCAAGGTACTTGGCAGGTGTGTCGTCTTCCCGGCGCTCAGGCAACACAAACGAGTCGCGCGGCAGCTGCAAAGAGTTGTTCTTGGAGGTGGTGGAGCAGGGTGTGGCAGGGGTGAGAGCACCTTGGCGGTTTGGCTCCGAGTTCTGCCTCAACCGACTCAGTCCAAGCAGGTCACTGAAACTTTTTCTGCCGGTAGCAGACGAAGAGCTTCGGAGCGTAGGCGGGGTGAGGTGCTCATCCACGGACTCGCGATCAGCCACAGAGTCATGTCCGATGGAGCTTAAGGTCGAGGACCGGCCCCTACCCAGTGGGCCTGCAGCCCCGGGAACCGAGCGCGTAGGGGACGAGTGGCCAGAGTTCCGTGAACTGGGCCGGAAGAAGGCTGAAGCAGGGGATGGGTTGCCCTTTTGGAACAGAGCCATGGCGGGAGACGGCGCCAGGCCCGTCGGCGGGGATGCCGTGCCATGTTGTTGTGAAACGGGCCGCGACTGTGTTGATGTCTCCTGCTCCTCAACGCCAAGCCCGCCAAGTCCGCCAAGCGCCCCTCGCCCAAATGCCCCCACGCCGCGACTCGGCGCTCTGGAGGGTGGCTGGGCGTGGGTGTCGGTGCCGTTCTCAGAGATAGCGCCGTCAATCGGGGTGGTGGGCTGTCCTTTTTGTGGCAGATGTCCGATGGGGAAGAGAGATGGCGGATTGGAGTTTTTGCGGCGGCGAGAGAGGCGGAAAAAGGTTGTGGTGGTGTGGACGGTGTGTGTGGTCGTCGTGGTGCTGCCATAGACACGGTCGCCAGAGCTGCCGTCGGAGCGACTGGATTCGGAGAGGCGGTTGACGGGGAGAGCAAGTGTGGTGCCTGCTTCGTCGCCGTATTCTGGTGGTGCGTGGCCTTGTTGCTGTTGTTGTTGTTGCGGTTGTTGCGGTTGTTGTTGTTGTTGTTGTTGTTGCTGTTGTTGCTGTTGCTGTTGCCGTAGATGTTGCTGCTGCTGTTGTTGCTGCTGCTGCTGTTGAATGATGGCGGCTTCGTCAAAAGCGACAGCAGGCTGCCTACCGAGGGACTTGACAGGCGCAACCATCGACTTTCGTCTCTCTCTCCTAGACCAGCTGCCAAAGGTGTTGCTGGTGCGGCCGACGGGTTCTTCGGCGTCGTTGATGCGCGGCAGGTCGCTCGATTTCCGTGCAAGATTCGGTAGTTTCATGCGGTTCTGCCGCTTCTGAGGAGCAGCGTTGAGCTCAAACGTCGGCGCAGTCATTATGATTTCGGGTGCTGTAAGCGTTAGTAAAGGAGCTTTCGTCTTCTCAAGCAAGCCTGGCCAAACGTACGGTTCGGCAGAGGAGGAATGGCCTCTGCTTCTGCCTGCGCATGCTGTCGAGCACGTGCAGCGAGCTGAGAGTCCGAAGCGTTGCGGAAACGGAGCAGGGAGAAGCGACGGTGCTTGGGTGTCTGCTCCTGAATGGGCGGCGACTCGGGCCGGCTGAGGTAGTCGTTGTCGATGGACACAGCGCCGCGCGTGTCCTCGCCGGCGCTGCTGTGTCTGCCATCGTATGAAGGTGTAGAAGGGGGTAGCGCGACTGGGTTGCTCAGTGTGACCGGTGTGGAGGGCTCAGTGACCGAGATGGCAGCTGCTGTGCCGGCGGCAGACACGGCATCGCCGAGGTTGTCTGACGAAAGGTTGGCTGCGACTGGGTGTCCAAGCAATGCAACAGCTGGCTTCGATTGCGTCGTGACAGGTTCTGGCCGAGACGGTGGTGGCAGCTCAGGTTGCTGTGGTAGTTGCTGTGGTAGCTTCGGGGCCGAGAGCGGGTTGAAGATGGATGTGTGCCGGCGCATGTCCGTCTCGCTGGCCATGACGCCGCGGCGGCGAAGGAACGGCATCGTATTGTATCTGGCGGTCGCTGACGGTCGGTATATGGTCTAGGAGCCAATCGACGAGCAGTGGGTGCGACAGGTCAGGTTGAAGGAGGAAGTGCAGCAGTCGGCGGGCATGTTACCACTTCCTAAACGAGCTGGTCGAGGCGAGTGTTTGGCATGAACATGGCGAGTAGAAAGATGAAGATTCAAGAACTGTGAGTCTAGGTGATGGAGAAAGAAAAGGAGACAGACGCAGACAGGCGTGCGCGGTCTCAGCCGTTCGGAGTCGGGACGGACGCCCAGGCGAGTGATTCTATTGGAGCGGGAGAGGGCTGAAGGGCCGGAGGGCTGGACCGCTGAACCTAGTCCCGTGCTTCTGAGGAGCTGAGAAGCAAAAGAAAGCGAGATCAAATGCGTTGCGACGTATTACGACGTATTACGACGTACTCCGTAAAAGTCCGTAGAGAAGAGCGTGCAGTCGAATGGGGCCAATCGACAAGCGATGATCGATCGACGGAGAAAACGAGCGACGGGAACGGGTATGCGCCGATGCGATTGTGTGTCGGGGGGTGAGAAGAAAGAAATGCTGTTGTAGAAAATGTTGTAGGGAGAGCGAGACAGCGGAACCGATGGAAAGGATGCAGAGGCAAAGCGTTGAGCAGAAAAGGGGCCGGTGGTGGTGGATGGATGGAGAGGGACGCCCAAAAAAGGAAGGGCCAGAAAGAGAAAAGGCTGGGATGGGATTGGACCAGGGGGTGTGGATTGGGAACAGACAACGGGCAGGAGCGACCGTCGTCGGGCGGGCGGCGTGCTGTAGTGCGCTAAGTTGTAGCGTGCATCGCACCTGCACACCTTGCTTAGGCTAACTTTGAGAGCGCATCCGGACTGCTCTGCAGCTGGACACCTCGGAGCGGAAGGTGCGCGATGGAACTCTGACCATGGCTCCTTCCCGGGCGGGCATGGACAGGCTGCCAGCACAGGTCCGGGAGTCTGCGTTCCTGCAAACCTGGCCTGACTGTGTGCGAAGTACGAAGTAGGGGCGGAGGGAAGGGACGACCGCACCACCTACACGTCAATCTTGACAATAGTGGCAGGTACGGAACCGAGGGAATTCACACCATACGGAGTAAATTCGACGTATGTATTACTGACTACGGAGTATGACTATGGAGTATGCATCCACGCTGACAAGAGAGGTATCCAAAAGTGCGGAATATGGGGACGGGGTAATACAGAGTAAGATACTTTTGCAACGACATGGCATGCTGGGAGAATGCCCTGGTCGGCCAGGTTGAGCGTCCACTGGAACGCCGCCCCGTTACCAAGAAAGCGAACCGTCGGCGATTGTGGGCAACTGCTATTTGGGGCTACTGCTGTTTTTAAAAGGTTGGCGCTAGAACTAACGGGGCTGGCCGTTGGTAGGCCAAAAAGGCAGGCGCGACCAGCACCAGCGCCAGAGCGACAGGGCCGCCTGGCCCCAGGCCAACCGGAGGACGCCATACCCGCAGCTCGCCCACAGCGTCGTGCTGCAGTGGGTTTAGTTGGACGGGCAGCACGTTGGACGCCTGTCTAGCGCTGCTGACTAGCGGGTTTGTGGGAAACTCCGATGTTGTGCTAAAAACGGCAACAAACAGAGCCAAACACGCAATTGGCAGGAGCGGCTTGTATGCAGTCTGTCTGCCCTTCTTTCCCTCTTTCCCTCTTTCCTCTTTCCTCTTTCCTTTTCTCGTTTCTTTCCTTCTGCTTCTCGTCTATCTGTTCTGTGGATACCACGGTCTGGCTCCTTCTCCATTTCTCCCTGTGGTCCTGCCCGTGAAAACGAGCCAACGAGCCTGCATGCTGGTAGATGGAAAGTCCTACCGGTCAGTGGCTAAAGGATGTCGCTCCGTAAAACTGGACACAAAATAGGGGCAGAAAAAAGGCCTAGAAGCTCTAGACTTCTGCAGAACAGCGGAGTACTCCGTACGTCGTAGAGCGGCTTCGAGGAGCTTACGTTGCAGCTTTGGTGGCGGATTACTGAACCTTCGTTTTTACAACGGGGAAGGTCCCCACCGAGGGCCTGCCGTACATGTACTGTGTACATATGCGTACTTGCCATTTCGATAAGTTTTAGATCCAGGAAAGAGCAGGGGAGCAGGGAGAGCAGGAAGGGGCGACGCGCCAAGGCATTCCAAGAAGAGAAACGAGCAAGTAACAAATGGATTCAGGGGTAAGGCACCGAGGAGGAACCAAGAAAATACTATGTACATCGAAAAAAATCGACTCTGTACTTTAAGAACAAAATACGAACCGAGCGATCCAAAGATAGCCCACCAGGCCAGATCCTGCGCCGATCGTCCGACTCTTACTCCGACGCTGCCGTCATACCGTCATACCATACCTCAAACTTTGTCTCTCACTCAGACCTGCACACTTTCCGGTGGACCCAGCGTGCTCGATTTGAGTCCACCTACGTCAAGCACCAGTTTGGTGACGACCATGGTTGGTTCGAGAAGCCAGACGCGCAAGACATGCTTGCCGGGCGCCAGTGACGACCCGAGCTTGCTGGTTTTGACGTAGGCACCGGCAATGACAGCTTGCGTCCAGCCAGAGGGCTCGCCGCCTGCATTGGCCAACGGCACGGGCTGGACGGTTGTTACGGCTCTCGAGCTGGCTGCGTCATCTGCACCGTCAATCGAAAATGCGTACCGGTTGGGGTGCGTGGGATTGGAATTCTCCGAGGGCGAAAGGTACACGGTGAGCTGGGGTGAAGCCGCCTTGCTAAAGGTGTAAAAAGGGTACACTAGCGCGGGACCCTTGCCGGGCTCTTGAGACGCAGTGAGCGGCGGCAGACGAACGCCCGAGTGGGTGCGGCCGTAGTCGGGGATGGCGACATACGAGCTGTTGGCGGCACCGTTGTGGTGGGCAGCCTCGATGGATACGACACCGTCCGCCTCGACATGGCCGTGGAAATCGGCCGGCGGAGCTGTCCTGTCAAGTGGCACAAGGATTGCTGCCAACGGCGAGCCACTGTCTCCGGTGACTGTCAGGGACGCCGCACTACTGCCACTCGGCGCTGCCGACCAGTCGACCGAGACGAGAGCACGAACGTCTGTTGCCGACGACGAGAGCGTCTGTTGCGCGCTGGACACGGTCACATACGTCGCGTTGGACGTGATGCGATAGGCCACTGTGCCGGTGCTGCGGAGAAAGAGGTCGATCCAGCGCTGGCTCTCGGCAGGCGTGTACGGCGTCATCGTGCCTAGCGTGAGCGAGGAGGCCGTGGGATACACGCTTGTACTACCTTGCACACTCATGCCCAATATGCCGCCGCTGCTACTACCGGTGCCGAGCGTGGTCACCTTCGGAATCGAGTCGGAGCCAGGCTCCTGCCAGTCGCTGTACCCCAGGTGCGTCTGGTCCATAAAGTGGTTCCATTTGCCGTTGAGCAGCGTGTGGTAGCGCGACTTCAACGCCTTGTCAGTCGCAAAGGCTGTCTGCACGTCTCTTGCGAGGTCGTTGGTGCTGGCACGATGCTCATTGGCATACTTGGTGGCCAGGGCGGCTTTTGTGTAGATTTCAAAGACCGTCTTACCGGCCAGTACCGGGTGCAGTACAACCTCGAAGAACGATGCTTTGGCCGCGGCCGGCACGAGGTTGTCGTCGTCATAGAGAGCCTGCGCCTGCACGGCGAGCTGTTCCCAAGCTGCATAGTTGCGCCGGGCCTCATCATAATTTGTTGTGTCAAAGGCAAAGGGCGCGCTGCTGAGGTCTTCGTACTTGCGCCGGGCCACAAGTGTGCCGTACGTGGTCATGATGGACGAGGCGTTCTCGGCGGCAGCAGGCCCGAATTGGCGACCGCACCACTCTGTCAGCCACTGCCGGGTGCTGGTCGGCTCGTCGAAGCTGCGCACATCCCAAGCCAGCGCCATGATATGCGCAGTTGGTAGTTCCTGTCAGTCAGCAGTGCCCTATGGCAAAATGAAATTTATTTTTACAATAAAAAAGTGTGTGGCCTACCAATCCCTTCAGGTCACCAACGTTGACGAGCCAGATGCTCCGCACACCCCGATGGTACGCCAGCGTCATCTGCTCCCATGTCTTCTGCAGCTGGATCGTGTTGATCCACTTGTAGTTGCGCGGGTCGCCCACATAGTCAAAGTGGTAGTACATGCCCGAGCCGCCGCGCCGTGCGGTTTCGTTGGCGATCGGTACCCGCCGGATGTTGCCGCGATTGTCGTCACTCCACAGCAGCGTCACGTCGTCGGACACGTTCATGCCGTTCTGCCAGTAGCCAGGCACCTCCTTGTACATGACCCACTGCTGCGGGATATCGGCCAGTGGCCTGCCCAGTTCCGCCGTCAATGTCTGCTGCTGCCAGTGGATGACCTCTTCGAGCAGCGCCGATGTGAGTGTGGCTGAGGCAGCATCGCCCGATCCACGCATGCCGAGCGTGTACAGGGTGCTCCAGTTCTTTGACCGCGTCACGCCCTCCTTCATAAACGCCTGCACGCCGGCCTTGTTGCTCTTCCAGTCCCAGGAGCCCTTGAGAAAGCGGTTCTGCTCCTTGTCGGCGCGCGCCATGGGCTCGTGGTGGCTGGTGCCCATGAAGACGCCGTACAGGTCGGCCGTCGGGCCATTCTGTGCGTCGTCCAGGTAAAACATGCTCGACCACATGGCCGGCCACAGATAGTTGCCGCGCAGACGCAAGATAAGCTCAAAGGCATGCTTGTAGAACTCGGCGACAAAGGCGCTGGCGTACTGGCTCTTCTTGAAGTTGGCAGCGCACCAGCCGGTCAACGCCGGTGCCTCGTCGTTGAAGAAGATGCCGCGAAATTTGACGCTCGGTGGGCCAAAGACGGTGGCGTTGGTGCGGCTACTGGCGTTTTTCCGGACGGCAATGTGAGTCCGCTGCGTCGGCGGTGCATCGGCCCACCAGTACCAGGGCGATACGCCAATCTGCTCGGATATGCCGTAGGCACCAAAGACGGCACCACGCAGGTCGCTTCCGGCGACGACGAGCGCCGTGTCCTGGCCAGGCCAAGGGTTGTCGACGACTTGGTATGCATAGGTCTCCCACTTTCCACGGATACTCGAGAGGGCGATGGCCAGAGGTCCGGACATTGCCAGTCCGTCCACGAGCTTTGATGCGCCGAGTGAGCCAAGCACAATGGCGGGGCGAGACTGCGTTGTTGCGCCGCTTGCTTTTGCACTCAACGAAGTCCAGTCCGTCCTGACAACGGTTCCGTTGAGGCTGCCGCCGAGCACACGGCCAAAGTCGGCGGCCAGATCACCCGCCACGCGGAGCACGCCGGGCAGGTCGTTGGTGTCGACGTAGATCTGTGGAGTGATGCTACCAGCAACGTCGGCCAGTGGGTAAACGTCGTCGATGCTTCCGCTGCTGGTCGTGAACAAGAACAAGTCCGATCCGGGGATGATTGATGCAGAGGCCAAGGCGACATTGATCGAAAGCAGCAGCAGCAGCAGCGCCAGACAAGCCAGCTGGCACGTTGTTCTCGCCATTTTGCTGTCGATCAAATCGTCTAATGTCGTCGTCTTAGCTTTCAAGAAACCTTCAAAACACAACAAAGAGCAGACATCTTGACTCTTGTATTTCTCTAGCGTCTCTCGATATTTCATTCCCGCCTTGGTAGGCACAAGATTTCCCACCATTCAAAACTTAGAGCACAAACGCTCCGCATCCTGCTGTCTCATAAAGTGCCAGGCGGGCGGAATTTCATATGCTTCGGGCTGAGCAGCAACGGTGCAGAACAGTGTTTTGCCGGTAATATATCACGGACATCACGGGGTAATCTTGCCATGCCAAGCGGACAGTTGTTTAATCGTAAAGTGTGCCCGGCAAAAACTTTGCGAATCGTCTTATACAAGGCAATGCACGGTCGTCGTTCATTTTGTGTTGACAAAGCATCTCATCCAATCTTTTTCTGTTAGATGGGGAATCTATTTATTTGCATTTGCACCAAAAATAATTTTGCCCGTATCTCGGCAGCGCATCTATAAGATAAAATCGCAAAAGGGGGGGACCCATTCGTATATGGGGGATGTTTTTGCTCTCCAAGATAGATCTGAATGTGTTTTTTTGCGCCCGGAGTGTGCCTCCTTGGTTTGTGTGATACCCTTGTAAAGAAACCAGCAGTAAATAAAAAGGAAAACGATGGAGTGCAGGGGAATAAAATGAGTGCATGGGGTTCAAGAGACAAATGAAAAAGGAAGACGTAAAGGAAGACAAAAGAAAAAAAAGTCAAAACAAAAGAAACCATCATCGCCGTCACGTATATCGCTTCATGTCTTACGCAGACGCCTGGGCTGCCTGGGCTGCCTCGGCCTGGGCCAGCAGCCGTTCCCGCCAGCCGTTGCAGACCTCTTCAAAACCGCCCACCACATCGCCGCACACATGTGCACACTCTCGCGACTTTAGCCGCTCGTTCCAGTTGCCGCGTGCGAGCCACCGCTCGCCTTCTTCACGCAGCTCCTCGTCGCGACGCAGCTCGGCCACAAGCTCCTTGGCACTGCGTAGACGGCGTGTGGCCGTGTTGGTCGTCTGGCGAGCCATGTGCAGTGTGTCGGACAAGTAGTTGAGGGTCGAGACGAGATCGTTGGTCAGGCCGTGCAACGTGCCGAGTGACTGGCATGCGGCGGTGCTGGGCCGCGGCATCTGGTCGGCGAGGGACGCCAGCATGGGGAGCAGGTCGTCTTCGGCCTCCTCCTCCTCGTCTTCACTATCGCCGCCATTCCGTGTCACCGCAATACCGACCAACGGTGAAGGCACGGTATGGGCGAGCGGGTTGTATAGAGGAAAGGCAAGAGCGTGCAGTTGCCGGGTCTGGTGTGTCAAATGTGTCGTCAAAGCCGAGTGTGCTGTGATTAACCTGGGAGAGTTGTTAGTAGTCGGGTGCGAAGAGAGGGAAGATGAAAATGGCTTACCTCGACGCGCCACCTTCGACGCCAGACTGTGATCCGAGATCGCGTAGCTCCTCCACCAGCCGCTTGCACACGCCGTCGGTCGGCCCGCCATTGTCCTCAGTGCCTCGCCGTGCCAGCGACTCGACAGCATCAATCTTGGCCACAAGACTTGTCGGCATCCCCGGTGACTCCAGGTCGGAATCTGAGCCGTACTCGGACCCGTCGTACACACTGCCTACACGCTTGTGGCCTCGCCGGCCGTGGCCGCCTGCCCCACCTGCCCCACCGCCGTTTGTCGGTGGTAAACTCAGGCTCGCGTTTCGTGCTCGTGGTCCGTCGGGCCCGCCTGTGCGTGGACTAGATGCAGAGGCCACGTCGACGCCGCTGTCCCGCTGTGCCGCTGCTGCATTTGCGTCTTCTCCCTCTTTGGATGTCGGGGCACCATGCTCAGCCTTTGACAGGCTGATCTCTGGCGCCTGTCCGTCGAGTCCACCCTGTCCATCGAGTGCCTGTGCTTGGCTGTCGTCCAGCTCGTCGTCGTAGTACTCGCCCTCCTCGTCTTCGCCGTCCGAGAAGGCATCGGCCAGCTCGTCGGCCAGGTTGCCCAGACCGCCCATGCTGCCGCCCATGCCGCCCATGCCGCCCATGCCACCGCTGCTAAAGACGTCGAGTCCGTCGCCGTGGCTAAAGGACGGGTGCAGGTGGTGTGTGGGCGTCGAGGGCTCGTTGAAGCTGGACTTGGACTGGCGGCGCTCCTGCTGAGGCGACGAGGTGGCCGACATGCCCTGGAAGTCCATGGTGGACTGGCGGGAGTGCCGCGGCGTGCTCGGCACGGACATGCTGTGTGGTGTATGGGGGTCGGTTCGTCTCTTGCTGTTCCGCTCCGTCCTCTCGTTCAGTATCGTATTTGTCTCGGGGTAGTGTCTCAAAGGCCTTTGTTCTGTTCGTCGATGTCTTTCTAGGTCTTTCTGTCTTTCGGTCTCTCTTGTTGTTTTGAAGGCCGCGTTCGTTGCTACTGCGACAGGATACAGGCGGCCGCGCGAGAATAACGGAATGGGCGGCCAATAGTACACGATATAGTCGGGTCCTGATATAGGGTAGGGGGAGGAAATATGATGTTGTTTGGTGGAGGGGTGAAGCGTTGGTTGTCTTGTTTATCGCTGCTGCCGTAATCCGTCATCCCCAATCCGTGACCCGCGGCTCGTTGGGCAAGTGCGATGTGAGAAAGAAGGGAAGGAACACAAAGTCGGTCAGTCGTGGCTTCCTCGAGGGGCTGTTGAGGAAGTCTGATATTTGGAAATGAGAAAGGAAAGAGCGACTCTTGACCTCGATCCGCAAGAAACAGCGAGTGCAGTCTGGGTGTCTCACTCTAGCAAGCCTGCTTTCGGGCGTCCTTTTGTCCTTTTGGCAGGTCCTTTTGGCAGGTCCTTTGGGCTGGTCCTTTGGGCTGATGCATGTAATTTCTGGTGTCTCAGCGCGTCGCATTGGTCCCTGAATCTTAGAGAGGGGGAACGGCTGTGTTGGCAATGGCAGGTAAACAACGCGGGTCTGTTAGGCTGCTATATGGCCGCTAATAGGGGCGGTTTTGGCGAATTGGCCGGTGCCTTCAGGGCCTGGCACGTCCCGAGTGCCTGGGATTTAGTGCAGATAGCGGCTTCGGGAGTGCTATTGCCACAGCTGCCACAGGCTGTGTACTGTTGGATAGGAAAAGTGGGCCTAATGACATAGGTCAATGTTAGGCCAGGCGAGGAAGGGACTGAAGAATTTACGGCTTAATTTACGGTTTTTTATTGGAGCAAAATAAAATGCATAATTCGGCGGGCCACGTAAAAATTGATACCAAGACATCGCGAATACAAACGACGGCCAGACACGACGCCGGCACGCCAGCCCCACGCACCGATACGAGCGGCGCACCCCGCGATTCGGAAGATCGTATTCGACCTCTTTCGACCGGCAGCTCTCCCGGTATCTTCATCTGGGTGGGTGGAGGCAGCCAAGGGCAGAGCGACGCCAATCTCATCTCGTCTCGAAGACAGCCTCGCGATCCTCTCTTGCAACCCTCTTTGCGACAACCTTCAAGGCTCGCCGACAACAGCCGCCATGGCCAACTTCCGGCGGTTCCAGCCGAGCGACCTCAACAAGCTCGCCAAGTGCAATCTCGACCGCTACACCGAGACGTACGAGCTGTCCTTCTACCTGCAATACTATGCAACGTGGCCGGCACTATTCCAGGTCGCCGAGGACGCCGACGGCAACATCATTGGCTACAGTACGTTTGCCAGATACACGAAAACTTGAAGAGGTACTTTGTGCTAACGGCTGCAGTCATGGGCAAGCTTGAGTCCTCTCCCGACGAATACAAATTCTCAGAACACTACCTGCCCTGGCACGCCCACATCACGGCCATCACCATTGCGCCCGAGGCGCGGCGGCTGGGCATTGGCCGCTTGTTGAGCGAGCAGCTCGAGGCAGCAGCAGACGCCAACGATGCCTGGTTCGTGGACCTGTTTGTGCGCGTTACAAACGACAAGGCAATTGCCTTTTACAAGAATATGGGCTACAGCGTGTTCCGCGTGGTCAAAGACTACTACGGCGACCACTCTACAGATCCGAGCAAGGACAGCGAGGACGCATACGACATGCGCAAAGCGATGAAGCGCGACGTCAAGCTGGAGCACATCCGCGACGACGGCGAGCAACACGAGGTTGACCCTTATGACGTGTGGTAACTGACTCTGCTGGATTGGACGGATACGGTCAGCTCGGCAAGCAGAAACAAATATGCTACAGAAAGCACATATTGCCATATAGGGCCGTGTTGACTAGAAGAAGAACGGCATAACGACCAAAAGCTGTGGCCAAATCTTTGAAATGAACGGCGTAAATAGACATACCATAGAGATATTTGATGAACATACGCATTTTCGTTGACGCTGCAGACACTATGAAAAGGATCAACATGCTGCACGGTCCTGCGAGCCGTTCCCAAGTTTGTTGGCTAGACGTGCATCCGCAAGTAAGGAAAAGAAAAAAAGGCCTTTTATCTTGTTTCTGGCACAAATGGTCGTCTGGTAGAGCAGTATGCATCGTACAGAAGGGCCCATCTTCGTGGAAGCGAACTTGCGATGTGGTGCGGCCGGTGCAGGTGCGCACCTTCCCCATCTGCACATTGTCTGCGGGGTATGAGCGCTGCTGCACGCTCTCACGCACAGGGCGGCTGGTGTGGGTTGCGCCTGCCGTCATCCGCGCCCCTTCCCCCCTCGGACCACGCGCAGCTGACTGAAATGGAGCCCTAAAAGTGTGGGGTAAGCTTGGAAACACAGCTCTTTCCGCCCTTGGCCGACCTCCTTCTTCCTGGGCTGCCGGACTGGGGCGCACCTGCCTCACGCTCCTTCTCCTTGTCTCGCCATTTGATCCGACTCCTTTCTCCTCTCTTTCCGAGCAAGCGTCTGCCCTGCTTTGTGTTCCTTTGATCCTAATTTTTTGGTCTTTTTGGTCCACCTCTACGGTTCTCACCTGCGTTCTTTGTTTTCTTCCCTCCTTTCATCCTTCTTTGCTCTCTTTTGTGTACATTGTGTCCTTGGAATCGGCGTGCTGCTGGATAGCGTTTCGTTTTCTCATTGAGCTCTGCGAGTTTCATCTTCAGCTCAACTTCATTTGAGCTTCGTGTTCCGCCCTTTTTTTCTATAGACTCCCCCCAATCCATCGTCGTCTGCGTCCTCTTATCGTCGCTTCGTTGCCCGTCTCCCGTCTTTCGTATGCTCCACAGGCCCACAGCAGCCCCCCTCCAGCGAGCTCGCGCCCCGCCCTCTCCGCTGTTATCGACGTCCGTATCGACTTCATTATCGGTATCGTCACCATCATGAAATTGAGCTCTCTTCTCACGACGCTGACGTATGTCGCTGTCGTTGCCGGCTCGACGCTGACGCCGCCGGTGCTCCCGCTGCTCGTGCGCAATCCCTACCTCAGCTTTTGGTTGACGGGCGCGCGCGAGAACCCGTGGGAGAAATGGCCCATATTCTGGACCGGCCACAGCGTCGGCTTCTCGATCATGGCCTCGGTCCCTTCGACGCACAATGTCTACCCGCTGCTCGGCCGGCCCCAGGACTCGCTTTCGCGTTCGGACAAGAAGTTTACGGTGACCTTCCCCGAGTATCTGGGCGCCACGTTTGACGCTTCCACGACCAACCTGACGTACCTTGTGCCTGGCCCTGCCGAGGACAAGCTCAGGATCACGCTCTCGTTCCTGTCGCCCATTACACCCACGTCGACCTTCCGCCAGTCCATCCCGGCGGCCTACCTCAACGTGATTGTCGAGGGCAGCTTTGACGTCGACATCTACCTCGATCTCAACGGCGAATGGGTCAGCGGCAACCGCGACAACCGCATCCAATGGGACCTGAAGGAAGCCCCGCACAAGTCCGAGACCAAGACCAAGACTAAGACCGAACGCTTTGGCGACTTCCGCACGAGCAGCAAGCCCATCAAGACGTGGACCGTCTCCCGCGCTGAGCAGCAGCTGTTCACCGAGTTTGCCGACCGTGCCGAATGGGGTACTCTCTTCTTTTCGGCGCCCGAGTCCGTCGAGCACGAGAGTGGTGTCTCTGCGCAGATTCGCACCAAGTTTGCGCGCAACGGATCGCTTGAAAACGCCAACGACAATGAGTTCCGCCGTATCATGGACCAGGAGCCCATCTTTGCGTTTTCCAAGTCGTTCCACCTCGGCCAGAAGGGCAGCAAGGGCGCTGTGGCCGAGGACAGCGCTCTCTTCACGTTTGCGCTGATCCAGGACCCTGTTGTCCAGTATGCATCGGCCCGCGGCCTGACGTACATGCGCCCGCTCTGGGCCAGCTACATCCCCGTGACGGACGACCTGATCCAGTTCCACTACGACGACTTTGCGGCGGCCACGAAACTGGCCAAGAAGTACTCGGAGCAGCTGTCCAAGGACGCCTTTGCATCCGGGTCCAAGGAGTACGAAGAAATTGCGTCTCTGTCCGCCCGCCAGGTGCTTGGTGCCACCGAGTTCTCCGGCACGCCCGAGAACCCGCTGCTGTTCCTCAAGGAGATCTCGTCCAACGGCAACTGCCAGACTGTCGACGTCATCTTCCCGGCGTTCCCCTTCTTCCTTTACACCAACCCGCGCTGGCTGGCGTACTTGCTGGAGCCGCTCCTGGAGCACCAGCTGAGCGGGCAGTACCCCAACGACTACAGCATGCACGATCTGGGCTACCACTTTCCCAACCAGACGGGCCACAACGACGGCCGTGACGAGTATATGCCCGTTGAGGAGTGTGGCAACATGCTGATTATGGGCCTGGCGCTGGTCAATGCCTTCAAGTACGACACTACCCCGGCGTACGGTGCCGACATCCATGCCGAGGCCACTGACGCCACTCGCCTTGACCTGACCAACGAGCAGATGAAGTACATGGACGTGCACGGCATTGACCGCGCCTCGGCGACCACGACGGGCCAGAAGGAGGCCAAGGAATGGGTCTCGCGGTCGTACAGGCTCTGGATGCAGTGGACGGGCTTCCTGGTGCGCGAGTCGCTGATCCCGCGCTGGCAGCTGTCGACGGACGACTTTGCGGGCTGGCTGGCGTACCAGACCAACCTGGCGCTCAAGGGCATCATTGGCATCCGCGCCATGAGCGAGATTGCCAACGTGCTGGGCGAGACGGAGGACGCTGAGCATTACCGCAAGATCGCCGAGGACTACATTGTCAAGTGGCAGGAGTATGGCATCTCGCGCGACGGCACGCACGCCAAGCTGGCCTACGACTGGTACGGCTCGTGGACGACGCTCTACAACCTGTACGCCGACTCGCTGCTCTGCTTCCACATCCCCTCGGACGCCAAGGCTGAGGCTGCCGCCGTCTTTGACACGACCGGCCAGACGCCCCTGGGCGGCGACGGCGACAAGGACAAGGACAAGCCCGACTCGTCGGTGTTTATCCCCGACAAAATCTACAAGATGCAGAGCGACTGGTACCACAACGTCCTCCAGCGCTACGGCCTGCCTCTCGACAGCCGCCACCTCTACACGAAGAGCGACTGGGAGTTCTTTGCCGCTGCCATCACGGGCCAGTCCACCCGCACCGAGATTCTCACGAGCGTCGCCCGCTGGCTCAATGAGACCGAGACCACTGAGCCCTTTACGGATCTCTACGAGACCGAGGGCAAGGGCGGCTACCCGGGCGGCCTTCAATTCCGTGCCCGTCCTGTGGTGGGTGGCCACTTTGCCTTTTTGGCTCTGGAGCGCGCCTGTGGCGGCAAGGCCATCGAAGCCCTGTCGTTCCTAAACGACACGCCGGCCGAGCTGGATGTCCAAGCAGCGCTCGATGCCGATCGGTCGCCCTTCATGGCCGGTGCTGGCGGTACTACCCACCGCCCTGCGCCGAACATGGGCGAGTTGTAAGAGATTAAGAAAGTAAAACTGTGAGAGAAGAGGGTAACCTTTGTCAAAAAACTACTGTAATTTATTTGGTCATTTTTCAAGTGTATTCTGCATGTTTCCATTTCTTCCTTGTCCATCCTTTCTATTTACTTTAGCTCAATCACTTTCGTCAAATTTAGCATCCTATAACTTCATCTCAGCTTCTTTTGAATGTCGCATTTGGCAACGGCTGCAATGGATAGTCAAAGTGGTCTCACGCTCGTTACAGCTCAAGGTTCCTTTTCTCCTAATTTATGGTTCATAAAACTTATCATGAATCCGGCCTCGTTCACTGATTTATTGGCTTTGGTGAAGCTTGAATTTCTGTGACGTCCTGGCCGTTGGTTGCTCCTTCCCCGCTCTCCGCACTAGTGCGCATGCAGCCACTGAAAGGAAGGAGCCAGGCGTCGCCCTGTGGGGCCTTTCCTCGTGCGGCTACCGAAAGCAAAAGCTATTGCAAGTCAAGTACTACCTTTGAGAGCTTCGAACCTCAAATTTGCCTTCTTTCACTTCTCATCCTCTTCACGACGGCCACGCGACAACATCGACACTGGCACCGCCCGCCATCGCCACGTCCTGCGCATTGCAAAACTGAAGAGCGTGTCTCTTCTGCAGGTCCTCGATCGTTTCTGTTTATCACAGCTCTCACGGCGCCTCGACAATAGAGCTATCGCGAGCCTCAGATCGTCGACTTGGCCCTTTCGTCGACTTCTTCGATTTTATCGTACTCATCCACCCCCAGCCTCTGCGCACACCCCGATCCGAGTGCATCGCGCAGGCCCGCCCTTGAATCATGACCAGTGTGCTTCCTGTGTCTCGGTAGCGCATCTGCTGCATCGTCTCTTCCCCTCGCCCGAGCTCCCGTTTCCTCTTCTGTCTTCTCGTCATCTTCGACTCAAGTTCGATCTTTCGATCTTCCGATCTTCCGACTTTCCTAGTCCCTCGACCTTCTCCGACTCAAATCTACCGATCCTCTTCCTGCCAACCCTCTCCCTTCCTCACCATGGATCTCGCAAAGACTTTGGTGCGCTCCGTCGTACGGGCGTTTTACGAGACGAAGCACATTCTCATCATCGATGCACTCGTGATCCACTCGGCGTAGGTTGGCTCTCACTGAAGAGGAGACACAAGGCTGCTATCGAGTTGCTGACGCTGACAACTTTTCTCTCATTGCTCTTTGCCTGACTGCAGACTACGAGACGACGACTTGGCCTATCTCATCAGCATGAACATCAAAGATCTCCACAAGATGTGCCAGAAGCTCAAGGAAGACCGCCTGCTCGCATCGTAGGGACCATCCGCTTGCCTGGCTTGACCTCGGTCTGTTCGGTCTGTTTTTTGCTAACCCTCTCTTGTCCCCTCAAGACACTCACGATCCGAGCTCCGCGAAGGCCAGCAGCGGCCCAACAACCGCACCTACTACTACATCGACTACCGCCAGACGATTGACGCCATCAAGTGGCGCGTCTACAAGATCGACAAGGACCTCCAGGGCCCCGTCGTGCCTCCCAGCGAAAAGAAGGAGTACTTTTGCGACCATTGCAAGGCCGAGTGGACACAGATGGAAGTGCTGGACAGTGTCGGCCCGGCGGGGTTCCTGTGCCACCGCTGCGGCACCGTCTTGCGCCACGGCGACGGCGGCCAGTCGGGCGGCCACGAGCGGAGCACACGCATGAACAACCAGTTCAAGTTCATTACGGACCTGCTGCCCAAGATTGACGGCGTCGTCATCCCGGACAACGACTTTGAGACGGCCTTCAACGGCCGCCGCGCCGTTATGCGCGACGCGACGCACCAGACGCACACGAGCATTGGCGTGGACGCCATGAACCGCCCGACGGCCGTCAAGGGCATGGCCAACACCGGGCCCAGCACGCTGTCCGTGTCAATCCAGGCGGGCAGCGGGCCGTCGGAAGAGGAAAAGGCCGAGGAGCGCGCGAAGCGCGAGCGCGTGGCGCAGCAAGAACGCGCTGCCGAGCTGGATGTCCAACAGCACGATTACGGGCGAGGCGTTCAAGACCGACCTGGCCGCCGGTGTCAAGACGTTTGACGACGACGTCAAGGACCCGACCATCAAGGCCAAGGCGGATGCCAATGCGGACCCCAACTTTGACAACGACTACTTCCTCCGGCTCAAGCAGCAGCAGGAAGCCGAGGCGCTGCGGAAGTTGAATGCCGAAGACGAAGACGAGGAAGACGACGACGAAGACGAGGAAGACGAAGAAGACGACGACGAAGCCATGTTTGAGGATGTGGTGCAGACGGGCACCAACTCGGGCGCTGCCACACCGGCCAGCTCCGGCGGCCTGGCGCCGCCACGAAACCCGGCCTCGCCGCCGCGGCCAGCGCCGTTGAATGGCAGCACACTGCCCACGGCGCCCTCACCGTTGCGGCAGGCACACTCCCAGAGCAGCCTGAAGCGTGAAGCCATGTCCGACCCGCCAAGTCCAACAGGCGCACCTAAGAAGATCAAGCTGGAAGACGGGGCAGGGGCAGCTGAGCCGGCCAAGGCAGTGGTGAAGGAGGAAGACAGCGATGAAGATGAGGAAGAGTTTGAGTTTGAGGATGTTTGAGGGGAGTTGGGGGGGGGGGGGGGGGGTTGAACGTGGTTCACCAGCGAACAATGTACTACATATGTATCCATCTAGCTTATACTTATCTGCTTGCTTTTTGCTTTCGGCGTCAACGGGTCCGTCAAAGGGGTGGCGGTCATTTGATTCTTCTCACTTTCGAAAACACAGAATTAGATTTATGGGTGGGAATTGGGAAACAGCATTTTTCTAGCACAATTGACATCTTATTTTTATAGACATCGGAAAGTGGAAAGTGTTGAAATATTAACGATGTTCTACTGTTCTGTGAAAATTATTTGGCCTGCAGCATTCACATTGAGTTTCAATTTAAATTAAGTAACACTGAAAATACAACAAAATTCTATCAATACGTACATGTACTGTACATTTGTTTTCGAAATAGAAGCAGTCAGCCATGTCTTATCTCCCAAAGCTATCCTGTGATGTCAATTATATATTTAAAGTTGACGGGGAGAGGTATCGAGTAGAGTACTTTCAGTCGCAAAAAACAAAAGAAAATGGAACAAAATATGGAGAGAAATATTTATAAATACAAGAAATACAGTACAAATAAGAAGCCGGTCACGGCTTTAGTATATTACCGCCGAACCAGCCCGGCCATTGTAACTATGGCAAGCATGCAACTCCAAAAGCATGTGAGTAGATGTGAAGGGAAAACCCTCCCTGAACCGAGCGCAATTTTTTTAACTTTTTTTTTGGGGGGGGAAGGGTTGCTGTTTTTTGTGTTGAAAGTGGAGTTGTTCCCCGTCCTGTCCACCACCAGCCGTCCTTCAAAAGCAAATTGACTGCCCCAAGAACAGAAAGGGTAGAAAAGAAAGAGAAGCGTCCGTGGTTTGGTTAGATCTCCGCCTTGGGAATGGTCTCGGCCGGGCTGGCCTTGGCCTTGTTCTTGCGGCGGTGCTCCTCGTCCTCCTCGTCTTCTTCGAGGTCTTCCTCCTCTTCCTCCTCCTCGGGCAGGGGCTCCTCAAGATCATCCTCGATGCGCTCCTGTTCGGTGACGTGGCCGTCGTTGCGAGGCGGGGAGGCAGAAACCTCGCCGCCGCTCATCTGCCACTCCATCAGACGGCTGAAGGCGCTGTTGGGGTTGGCACTGAGGTCGGTGTAGCGGCCCGTCTCGGCGACCGTGCCCTGGTTGCTGAGGACAATGATCTGGTCGGAGCGCTTGATGGTGGACAGACGGTGGGCAATGGAGATGGTGGTGCTGCGGCCCTTGAGGAGGGCGGCGAGGGCGGCGTTGACGAGGGTCTCAGACTCGGCATCCAGAGCGGACGTGGCCTCGTCCAGGATCAGGATGTCCGGGTCCTTGAGCAGCGCGCGGGCAATGGCGATGCGCTGCTTCTGGCCACCAGACAGCTGGGCGCCGCGAGGGCCGACGTGGGTCTCGAGGCCATCGGGGAAGTCGCTGATGAACTGGCAATTGGCCTTTTGGGCGGCGGCAATGATGTCGGCACGCGACGCCTCGGGCTTGCCATAGCTAATGTTCTCGGCAATGGTGCCCGAGAAGAGGACGGGCTCTTGGGCGACCATGCCGATGCGGCGACGCAGCGACTTGACGTTCATAGACTTGACGTCGACGCCGTTGATGGAGATGCTGCCCTGGGACGGGTCGTAGAAGCGCAGCAGCAGGCCGGCAACGGTCGACTTGCCGCCGCCGGAGGGACCGACAATGCAGACGTTGCTGCCCGAGGGATCTCAAAGTCGAGGCCCTGGAAGATATTGACGGCCGGGCGGGTCGGGTAGGCGAACGTGACGTCCTTGAAGCGGATGGGGCCCTGGGCCGAAACGACCTTGGTGCCGACGGTGGTGTGAATGCTGGGATCGCGGTCGAGCAGCTCAAAGAGACGCGTGGCAGCGCCGGCGCCCTTCATGAGCTCCGAGTAGAAGCCGGAGATACCAAACATACTCGAGCCGGCAAAGGCCGTGTACATCATAAAGGACGTCAGGTCACCGACGGACATTTGGCCGTACCGCACGAGATTGCCGCCGACGATGAGGAGCGCCAGGATGGTCATGTTGCCGAACCAGCCGTTGGCGCCGAAATAGGAAGCCGAAATCAAAGCCTCACGACGGCCCAGCGCGAAGATCTTGCGGACCTGCTTGTTGTAGCGCGCGACCTCCTGGACCTCACCGGCGAAAGCCTGGCTGGTGCGGATGTTGCCCAGGCGCTCCTCGGCGATCTTGGTCAGCGTACCCAGGTTGCGCTGGATGCGGCGCGAGATGTTGCGGATGACGCGGCCGTACACGACAGCGCCGACAGCAATGGGCGGGAACATGATGAGCAGAACCGACGTCAGCTTGGGGCTGAGCCACATCATGGCCACCAGACCGGCCGAGCCGCTGACAATGGCGCGCATGCCGTCCGCCAGGTTGTGGGTGATGCTCTTGCCGACAATGACGGTGTCCGAGCTGAGACGAGAAATCAAATCACCGACACGGTTGGCATCAAAGAACTCGGCGTCCTGCGTATACGTGCGGCGGTAAAGCTGGGCGCGAAGGCGCGAGACGACGCGCTCGCCAACGATGCGCAGGATAATGATGCGCAGGAAGCTGGCGGCGGCGCCAATGGTGAGCACAGCGCCAAAGGCGGCAAAGAACTGGTTCATGGTCAGGCCCAGAATGCGCACATCGTCGACGGCGCCCTTGGTGGCCAGATCCAGCAGACGACCGACCGAAAAGGAATCGACATGGACACGCCCGAGGAGAAGAGCAAGAAGACAAAGGCCACGGCGAGCCAGCGGAACTCGGGGCGGGCAATGCGGATCAGCCGCCACACCTCGCCCCAGCCGGCCTTGCCCGTCGTCTTGCCCTCGCGCGAGAGCCGTGCGGCCATGTTGACCTGTGTGGCCTTTTCGGCCTTTTCGCTGCGCTGGAAGCCGTGCTTGCCCAGGTGGTCCTGTTCGGGCTCGGCCGAGGTGGGGGTGGTCGGTGTGGCCGCCTTGGATGTCGTCGATGTTGGAGGGTAACGGGTGGTGTCGTTGTTGCTGCCGTCGTCGTCTTGTTCTCTACTCTCCGCGAAGGAGTTGTCGACATTCTCCGAAGCATCGCGACCACCGAAACGGCACACGGACTGCTGCCGCTGCCACTGCTACCCCATAGTATGTTGCTGGGGCGGCCGGCCGAGGCGGTCGAGGGCCGAACAAACGCAGCAAAGCTGCTCCGGAAGCCAAGACTGCTGCTGCCGGAGGTCGAAGAAAAAGAAGAAACTGCCGGCCGGAGCGGCCGGAGGGAGGAGGTCGGCTCGGAGGAACGGCTCAAATTCGATCCGGAGCTTGAGAAACACCGCGACTGCTGTGTCTGTCGTATCCGTGGCCGCACAAACTCTGCGGATGTCCCTGCCACCGGTGTCCGTGCCGTCCGCACCAACGCGGCGTGTTCACCGCCTGCTGGACTGCCAACTGAACTGCCACCTGAACTGCTTCCATATCCGCCGACAACGGCGCGCTCCCGGAGCTGCAGCGCGCCTTGGCGCCGCAGTGCTCCGCAAACCATTGTAAGAGGACAAAGAGAGCGAGATGCTGCTGGGGGGAAAGGGTGTGCTGTTCGTCCCCGGATGGGAGAGGATCGAGGCGTTGTGTTGTTGTTGAGGACACGGCGTTGATTCTGGCGAAGTCGAACTTGGCGGGGGAAGCCGCTGAAAATCGGACCTGCGATATGAAGCCGGCGAAGGGAAAAACAGGAAGGAGGTACCTGGGAGTAAGATGGTCCCAAAAAATGACTTAAACCCGAAGTTCGCAGGGGCCACTGTCTAGGGGATTTAGGCGTGTCTTCTGTCTCTCGCTGTCTTACGCGACGCGAAAAGCTGCTAAACTGCCGCTGGAAGGTAGTGGGTAAGACACTATTTCGTCATTGTCTGGGGGCGACTACAGGGGACTTTTCGAGGCTTGGGGCAATGCCTTAAGGCCGAGGTCGCACTATCTTCGCTCTTAGCTCCGATCGGCAGCCGCAGGCACCTTCCTGCACAGACGGGTGTATTGTGTTTTGCCTCGCAGCTTCCCGCCAGCAGTTGCCGTAGATGCGAGCCCGAACCCGAAACTTAGGAAGCTGCGATGGAGAACGACCTACGGCGCTTTTGTGAGACTCTCTGGACTGTAGATGGCCTCATCTCTTTCACGTGTCAAATATTGGCGATGATAATTAATTTATAGCAGGCGTTCAATTGAAAAGCCAACGACACTTTTTAGAGTCTCTGAGACCTAATACGAAAAGCAAAGTTAAATACGCGCACAGCAATGGCGCACAGCTCAAATGGCCAGCTCTTCCCTTCATTCAGTAAATACAGATAAAAACGAGCTGCAACTAGATGCACCGTACTTGAGCCGTGGACTGATCTCCCAGACCCGTCTGTCTCTCAATAAAAATGACCAGACGCTTGTCTAGCCGCTTGTCCAGCCGCTTGTCCAGCCGCTTGTCCAGCCGCTTGTCCGGCCGCCTTGAGCTTCTAGCTCTGGCTTTCCTTGCGCAGCATCTCCGCCACATCCGCGTCGATGCCGTCGTCCAGGTTCGGCACCTCTTCCGACGAGTCCACCCGGCGCCGCTTGTTCACACCGTTCGCCGAGACAGGGACCGCCTGTGACGCGAGTTGCGACAGGATGTCGATGCCAGACACGGACGGATCAGACGCGGGCGTCACCTGGACCTGTGGTGGTGCTGGGAGATCGAGGCCAGGGAAGACCGGCTCGCCCATGTCATCCGGGTCGTTGCTGGGCGGCGTGAGAGCCTCCATCTCGGGCCGTGGCGGCTCCTGTATCGGCGAAATGCTGCCCGCACCACTGTGGCCGCCCGGGGACACACTGTCCGTGCCGTTGCCGTTGCCATTGCCATTGCCATTGCCGTTGTCGTTGCCATTGCCGTTGCCACCGCCACCGCCATTGCCGCTCAAGTCGCGCATGATCTTGTCCTCGACCTGCCGCTTGCGCTCGTCCACCTCGACGCGCCGCTGCGCCAGCTGCGCCAGCCGCTGCTGGTCTGCGTCCAGCAGCTTCTGGTACTGGGCCTGGAGGTTGTCCAGCACCGTCTTGAGGTCTGTGCGCGCCCGTACCATCTGTGCGACCGCGTCCTCGCCGTCGGCAATGGTCTTGAGCAGCCCGTTCAGCCGTGCCGCGAAGACGGGCGCGGCGGGCGGCGGGTTGTTCATAATCTTTTCGTACTCGGAGTCGGCTTTGCTGGCAGCGCCCTGGTCGATATCAGCAGCTTGGTGACGGCACGCTGTGGCGCCGCGAGCGGCGCAAACTCCTGCGGGAGGGCGGCGGCGAGGACGACGAGCTCGACGCGTTGCCAAAGATGGAGCCGCCAATGGCCGTCCGGGATGCGCCCTTGGCCTTGTCGAGTTCTGCCCATGTCCACCGTTAGTTCACTGTGTTCTTGTGTGGTTCCTTTCCTCACAATGCGCGCCTTTTTTCATGACTCACCCTCAATACGGCTCTCGACGGCCGCCTGGATCGGTTGTTCAAAGATGGACCGCTCGCGCCACACCTCCACCACCCGCCGTAGTTTTGTCTGCACCTCCGACGGCGCTCCTTTGTATGCGGCCGCGATCGCTTCGGCAATGACTGGGGCGAACGCGACCACAAAGTCCTCCTTGTGCCGTGCTTTTGACTGCTGTGTGACTTCGTTGGCGAGGTACACGAGGTTGAGTCGCTTTGGACTCGGCGAGTCCTTGAGCCGCTGGAACCAAAGCTGGACCGTCCGTTCTGCGTGTCGGCTGCAAGATGTTAGAAGGTTGTCGGACAAGGTCGCCGGACAAACAGGCGCCAGGACCGGCTGACTCACCGATGGAACATGATCCACTGTGCGGCTGTGGCGATGCTGTCGTGTGTTTCGTTCAGCGCCGACAGCTTCGCCAGCACGGCGTCATCTGTGTACGCCATTTCGGACGTGTGTGTGAAAGAGAGGACGAAGGTGTTGGACGGAAGAGGAAAAGTTGATCAGGCAGTGAAGCCGTTTGCGCAAGTGGTTGTCGTCGAATCTGGTGATGCGCTTCTGGGGTGGAAGGCCAGTCGTTGGGGGATGCGCTCGGGGCGGATCTTGCGCACGCTGACACTCGTAGATTCTCGTACCGTCCTGAGGCAACTCTACGCCTGGGCTTTAAGTTGTTTACGGGCGAACAGACGTCTGGCAGAGCACAAATGGTCTGTTCTCCAGAAGCAGATTTGATCACCGAAAAAGACGAAAAAAGAAAAGGCCCAGGCTGCTTAATTGCACGATTGAACAAGTAAAACTACGCCGTAAAAGGCCCTCGCTGCGACACGAACAAGAAATAGACGATTACCCGTCGTGATGCAGCAGGGACTGTGGTGGGCGGGAAAAGGGATACGAGTGTGGATTGTGGGAAGAAAGATGATGGAAGAAAGTTCAATGTTGTGAGTCCAGACGACGCTGAGGACATGCGGCCGGCAGCACCTTCCTGTAGCTGTGGCAGCTCAAATGCAGCCGAGCTCAGGCGCGCTAGCCCGATTACGTTAGTGTCTTATGTAGTCACTGGGGTATGGATACATATGTATGTATACGACATGCATAAAGGCGAACTCGTCATCAAGCGGTTGTACCTCTGTTGACTACTCCGTACAATAGCTGGACCTCCTGTTGTCCCTCAAAACCGACAATTGACAGCTCGACATTCAAACACACGAATTCCACAACACCCCCGTGGACGATTGACCATCTTTACTGATCCGGCGTATCTTCGGCACGTTTCCAGGACTACCGCCCTCCGACATCCCGCATTTCCGACTACCCCTATCCCACAACAACCTCCCGAAAAGGACAAATATGGCGGACCGTTTCCCTTCGCTGGAGGACTTTGACTCTGGCGGTACGTGGCAAGCTCCTTTGGGCTGTTCCTGAAGCTCCCGGCTCGTAATGAGGCTTCCCTGAGCTTCAGACTGGCATCGGATGGCCCTGTCTCTTCGTTTTGAACGTGTGCTAACTTCCATCGCATCTACAACAGCCCAGACCGACGTCAATGATACCCCCATCGAGGCTTCCAGCGACGACTTCCTGGCTCGCGAGCGGGCTATCCTCGGCGACGATGCCAACCAGTTCGCGACGCCCGGCGACAGCGCAGCATTCGAGTCCAGCGGTGGTGACGACAACCTGCTCGGCGGCGACAGCGCAGAGACCGCCCAGTTCGAGAGCAGCTTCCCCGACCTAGCGGCCCAGGAGCAGGTGCGTCCACAACTGTGCCCTATCGGCATTGACTCGGCCCCTCTTTTTTTGTCTTCTTGATCTTCCTACTAATCGTTGCTTTAGACCGCCTCTACCACCATCACCGGCGGCCCGTCTGTCAACTTCAACTCGGGCTACCAGGCCACCGTCGAGGACGAGGAGGAGCCCGAGGTCATCAAGGCCTGGCGGGAGAAGCGCGACGAGCAGAACGCCAAGCGCGCACAGCAGTTTGCCCAGCAGCGGGAGGAGACCATTGCCGAGGCCCAGCGCAACATTGACGACTTTTACGAGAACTACAACAACAAGAGAGACAAGCTGGTCAGCGCCACCCAGAAGGAGGCCGAGGCCTTCCTCAACAACCGCGACGACGTCACCTCGGGTGGCACCAGCTGGGAGCGCATTGCCAAGATTGTCGATGTTTCGGGCAAGGGCGCCAAGGCGGTGCTACCGGGTCCGGCAAGGAGCGTTTCCGCGAGCTGCTGGTGAGCCTGCGCAAGGACGAGAAGGCGCCGGGCGCGGAGGGCTACTAGGAGATAGCTTTTAAGAGCGTGGACTTGTGCACTACCAGCACCGGTGCCACAAACCATTTCAAGCTGACGGCGCCTTCTGTCGTCCCGGCAAAGGCCCTCGCTGTTGCCTCGCTTCCCACTCCCTCGCCCTCGCCTATGTCGTTGGGCGGTCCAGTCCTGCCGCAGGATGGACTGTTCTCTGGTGGTCTTCTGGATTAGGCTGAGTTGGTGGACAGTCAATGGGGCGAGGCAGGGTCTCGCTGGGACCGGACAGTGCGCTGTTCAGCTGTCATGCAAATTCGCTGGAGGGGAGTGAAGGTGTGACTGTGGGGAGACACGAAAAGGGGCGCGAAGCTGAGTTTGCATGTGTAAAGCTATGATAGGGGCTTGGGGGCGCGCCTCAGGAGGACGGTGTCTCTGTTTTCTGTTTCTGTTCTCATTTCTTTTGTTTGATGTTTACCCCCTTTCTCCCCGGAATCTTTTTTACGTCCTTTCATGTCGAAAACGATTAAGAAGTATGCTGGCCTGATGGCAGCACAATAATAGCGAATACAATCATACACATCACACCACGCTTGCCACTGCTGTTGACCCAATAGCACTTGTAGAACAAACACGACGGAACGAGGGCACTGAATGAATGCAGGATCTATGTTTGTATTTCCGATATCCGTGTCATCTGTATACACAATGGTGGGCATGATCCGCCCGCCGACTCACGGCTCAAAACGCAATCGTCCTTTCCAACTCTCCTATGCAACGCAACCCTCGCTTCTGCGGCCAGCAGCTTACACGAACGAGCTGTAGCCGAGGACCTTGCGGCCCATGCCGTACAGACCGGCTGTTGGGGAGTCATGTTAGTATTGTTTCGACTGCAAAGCCAAACGTAAGCTATCGTCAAACGGAAACATACCACCGATGGTGCCAGTCAGCAGGATGGTGTAGGGGACGAGCATGTAACGGCTGCGGGGGCTCTGCAATCAGCTTGTTAGTAGCGGTTCCAAAGTCGTAGCGTATGCCGTGCGCATCGTATGCCGTGCGTCTCTCAACATGGGCGGACTCACAATGCTCCAGATGCGGACGTGCTGGCGGTACGCGGCCTGGTAGGCGCGCTGGTGCTCGGGGACCTTGTTGGGAGCGTTGAAGATACTGCGATTGGGTGTTAGCGATGTCGTTCTCGATGCCGATTCTGTGCCTGATATTCCTTCTGGTGTCGCTGCCGGTCGCCGCCAATATCGTAGTTGTCGTAGTTGCCGTCGAGACCGTCGCACAGTCATCGAGTCGTCGACCGGTTCTATTTCGCTCAAAACGCGGGCAAATCGCAAATCGTTCGTTCGCGCCCGGCAGCGGACCCATTGGTTTCCTCCAAAGTTCCCAGTTGCTGTTAAAAAGAGGCTTACCCCATTGTGACAGTTGGTGACGATTGAATCGGAGGATTGGTGGTAAGGTGGTGAAGGGTGTGTTTGTCGTGGTTGAGGGGAGTTTTCTCGTCAAATGGAGGGAGGTGGTTCGATTCAGCACGAAAGCTTTGATTTGGCCGTAGGCGTCACCCGAGGGAAGGGACGGCGGAGTGGGATTGTATCGGAAAATCGTCTTTTCCGATTGGCCAGCACTACATCTGGTGACTAAGCAGGGGCGAACCGGCCTTTCCGGATTGGTGCATGCAATCGAACCAAATGTCCCCCGTTCTTTCCATCTTTTTTTAGTGGACGCGACTTCTGTATGGTCGCCCGTTTCGAGATACAGCACACTACGCAGTATTGCCGGCCCACGAAAATATTCAAATCGAGAAACCGCGAGACTCCAACGACAAAACATCCAGAGCCTCGTGCACCTCACCCATGCTTCCGTCAGCTGTCCAAGATCGCCAATAAGGACCACGAGGTCCCAATGACCGCTTGTCGACCACCTCGCGCCATGATAGCTTCAGCTTGGGCCCCAGTTCTACCTGCGCCGCGGCTCTAAGCAATGCGCCTGGCCTTTTTGCAGCTGAGGTTTCGCGCATCGATCTTGTCTGGCGCCGGCTTCTGCAGTCTCTGGAAGCGCCCGTGGCCCGGCCTCCAGAAATCATGTGCTGCCGACAGCACCAAGGCCAGGGCCAGCTATTGGGAGCCTTCGGGGGTGCGGCAGCTGCCGGCTGAATTCGACCGCTGCATCGCCGGCGCCGGTTCAAGACAGCGCGGACCACGACAGCAACCACAATACCAGTACGACCTCGTCGTCTTTGCCGCAATTTCCGGGCCACTTGAAGCTCCGAGGCCCTTCTCGTTTGACCGTACCGACAATGTATCGACCAGCACAGCGGCCATGGCCTCCGTCGGCCAGTGGAATATAGCACAACGGCCGGGACAGTTGATGCTCGGCGCACAGCATTACGGCAAATGGCGCGAGCTCATCTTCGACTACGACCGACTCATGTTTGAGTCTGGTCTTGTCCCTGCCAGTCTGTACCCCGAAACTACACAGAGATCCGTCGACCGCCCCGAAAACGCCGCCGATATCACCTCTGGAGCGCCATCTTCAATTTTGCTCAACGGCGAGGCGACAGCGACGGCGCTCTCCTCGTTTGGCGCGAAATTTTTCAGAGGCGGCAGCTCCATCAGGTGGATGGCGTTGTGGCCAATGCCTTCTGGATGTCCGTCGTCTCAAACGGCTCTGGAAGCATCCGACGAGAGCTTCCTCGAGAGCACGTGGGCATACGCTGAATGGATGTACGATACACATGGCCGACTGTGGCCTCACTATTACCGTCTGGTGGTCTCCTCGTTCCTCGACCGTGGAGACTACGACGGCGCACTGCAGTGGCATCTGCGCCTGAGTCCTCACTTCTCCCTACCAAAGCGGGATTTTTTTTGACCTGCTCAAAGACCTATATCACCGATCCCCACCCGGAGCTCCAAGAAACGCTCCATTACATGTTACGCCACCAGCCACCATCGCGCCCTCTATGACACAATCGTTCCTCTGTTGTGGTCGCGTGGGCACTCCATCCTTTCTCGTGTTCTGGCGCAAAATACTTGTCCGCCACGACGACCTGCCGACATCGAGCTCTTCCCGGCCCTTCTTGCAGTTTGTGGCGGGCTACTACCCAGAGACGGAGCTCACACACCAAGAACAACTTCTTGTCAACTCGCGGCCGTCGCAGTATCTCTCTCCGCCACCGCCAAAAACCAGCGCCAAAAGCGCCAGACTTGCGACAAACCTGTTCCATCTGATGAACAGGGTCCACGGCGAGACGTTTGGTATTCAGGAAAAGACATTCAACGACAAGATCGGCTCAAAGTGGTTTGCCACCAAATGGGTCTCTCTGGATACGGCCATCAATATGATCCACAGTCTGGGCATTGAGGAGATTGGCCCGCTGTCGTTGCAGTCGATTGCCCTCCGCAGCGGCGACCCGGCCAGTGTTTTGCGCAGCCTCGAACATCTTGAGCAGTGCCATATTGGCATCGGTAGTGCCAACTATTCCAAGGCGATCCGATACCTCGCAAAGATGGGCGATGCCGAGACCCTCAACGAGCTGCTTCGGTCGGAGCTGCACCCCGACGTCTTTGACGACATTGTGCTCCAGCGCTCTGTTTCTCGGCTCGGCCACGTACATTGGCGACTGGAAGACACACCGGCTGGTCCTCGCAGTGCGGCTCGCCGTGTCCGAAGACGCTCTGGAGACGACGTCCAACAAGCTTCTTCTTACAAGTTTGAGGCAAAAGAAGAAGGCGTTTGCCCTTCGCCTCCTGGATGAATTCTCAGCGCGCGGCATGGAGGTCACTTCAGCAACCTGCGAGAGCGTCTCTGAGACCATCCTGGCCGACGCGCCCCGCAAGTTCGACCCCAATAATGCCCCAGACGTCGACTTTTATGCTGCCTTTTGCCGGCGACTTCTGGCTATGCGTCTGCCTGTAGCAACAGAAGCGTGGCAGAACATCCTGCTCATCTACGGTCGGCTTGGCCGCCTCGATGACCTCGAGAAGACGGCGCTCGACATCGTGGACCAGTATGTGGCGTTGCAGACCGCACGACTTCCCAGAAAGCCAGTTTCTTTTTTCCTCAACCGCCTCCTCACCCCTGTCGCCCTCACCATCCTCACCCCCCTCATCCAAATCTACCTCCTTAATCCTGTCTTCATCCGACGAGACAAGCTGCTTTCAAGGTACACATTGCCGACGTCCCCGATATTGTTCGGGGCGAGACACAGAAGCTAGTCGATGTGGGCTACCGCCTCCTGCCACGCGACCTGCCCTTGAACCACCCACTGCATCCCCTCAGCCTCATCTTCAACGAAGACATTGTCCCGTCCATGGTCCGCTGGTACTTCCACCGCAAGACAGCGTACCGGCAGAAGAAGGGTGCCCGTATTGTCTCCCGAGCGAAGCCACCAAAAGCAGCCGCAAAAAGGGCACCGGACGGTTCCGTCCTACCCAGGAAGCCGAAACCATACACGCCAGCGCCGCCAAGGGACGCTTCGCCACGTGACTTTGGCCTGGCTGGCGGTATTCGGCTGCTGTCCATGCTGCGCAACCGTGGCGTCGACATCTCCAGGTCCACGGTACGGTCCGAGACGCTGGTGTGCATTGTCGCCTTGTTTGGACCGGACTCTATGTCGACTCGCTACTGGCAGCCATCGCGCGACGCCAACCAGCTCAAGCTCGGCGAGGTCAAGGCTTTTTGCGATGCAGCTTGGGCCAGTGGCGACGAAGACACAGAGCTGCGCCTCGAGGCCGATAGGACCGAAGACAGGCTCGAAGAGGCGGAGGAAGACGCAGCCACCCGACCAGACCAGCCGACCCTGCTGCCCAAGTTCCGGGTGCTCAAGAAACGCCCTGGCCGCTGTCAAGCCCGTGGCAGCATCGTTTGCCAACCAGATCACAACGGCCAGGCGACAAGAAAAAGGCCTCGCGTGATGCCTTTATGGACGTCATCTCCAAAAAGGCGGCGACCTCGACATAACAACCCTCCACTCTAACGCGCGCATTGGCGAATCCTTTCACGCCTGTACATATGTCAAAGAACACATGCCATTTCTTTTACGATCTAGATAGATACCCCTGCTCCACCTTTTACATTAGAGATGAACATTGATAAAAACAATAGTAATATACAAACGATGCTATAAACCGTTTTTCTAAGCGTGACAAAAAGGACAGAAATGAAAAAAAAAGGACAAGGAGATAAGAAAAGACGGGACAACCCTTTACCTGCTCGCTCAACTGCAGGGCGTTGTATGTGATTAAGTAAAGACACAAAGATAAATACGAGTAACCGAGTGCGCATGCCCTCAATTTTGTTATAATAAGGGCGGCGCATCGGGCGACGCTGGTGCTGCAGCTTCTCCTGCGCTACCACCTTCACCACCGCCGCCGCCTCCGCCTCCACCGCCGCCATGCTTCTTCGGCTTGATAATGAGCAGGATGATCATGCCGGCCACAATCAGAATCAGCAGCAAGATAATCTTGCGCTTGGTCGTCTTTTTCTGGTAGCCCGAGGCGACGACGAGCTCCTTCTCCGCCGCCTTGACGTCCGTGTTCATGTTCTCGACATTGAAGTCGATCCGGTCCAGCATTGTGCCCTGGTCAATGACCATGTTTTGCAGGTCGCGGAACAGGTCGGACAGGTCAATGATGCCCTGCGCAATGTCCTCAATCTCGCGCTCGCGCTGCATGATGACGGCGTCGTTGGATTGCGTCTGTTTCTGTTGTTGCGTGGTCGACTGTTGCAGGGCCACTGCGAGAAGGACCGGTCGGCGTCGGACTCGAGAAGGGACGGGTCGGCGGCGTAGTTGCTGCCGGAGGTGCTGGCACCGCCCACGGGGGTCGATGCCGGTCGGCGCCGGAAAAACCTTTGAGTTCTGGCAGCTTGTCAGCAACGTGTCCACGCCAATCAATGCAAAAAAATTCCACAGCTTTCGTCCACGCGACTCACTCTTGAGGTAGGCGCTCTGCTTCTTGCGGAAGTTGGCGCTGGCTTCTTGGACACGCGACGCCAGCGAGATCTGCACGTTCTTGGCCATTGTCTCGTCGGCGCGCGACAGCGTCCCCTGGCTCTTGGACTCGCGTACCATGTGGTCCACGCGCTGGATGCAGGCATGGCAGTCGTGGAACCCGCGCGTAATCGCCTGTGTGAGTCGCTCAATCTCGTTTTCCTCGGCGCGCTTGGCGGCCTCGTCCTCGTTGAAGCCGGGCAAGACGTGCTTCTGGTGCAAGCGGTCCAGAAGCTGGCTCTGGCGGGCCACGTCGCCCAGGATCTCGGTCACCTCGTCGGAAATGTCGGCCCAGCGTGGCGGCAAAACGTCCATCTCGATGATGGCGTCGCCGGATGAGCCACCTAGCTCGTCGGACTGGTCGTAGAAAGGGTCGGCCGAGAGCAGGCCGCGTCGGTCCTCGTCACCACCAGCCGCCGCCGCCGCCGCGGACGAGCTGCTCGCAAGGCCACCATAGTATTTCGGTGTCCGTTTTGTCGGGTGGTGTGCGTAGGACTGGCGGTAGGATATGTAGCTAGAGCAGGGGGGAAATGAGAGTGGAATGTCAGATATCGTTCACTTTCGTCGACAATGCCATCGAGGGAAAGTAAACAGGGGCTCACAGGTTGGTGCGGTCTCGCCACATGGCGGACGCACTAGCGGGATCGTCGCCGCCGTTGAAGTTGGGAGCAGGCTCAGGAGGGCCGGGATTCAGAAACAGAGGGTGCTTTGAGGCAGCTCAGGTTCGCAAACTATATGACCGCTCGTCTTTGAATGTTCTCGTGAAGCTTGAACGCTAATCGATTCGGAGTCGCAGGGTTGCCGAAAGAGCAGACGAGCCGTCGAGATAGGGTGTCGTCGTGGATGCCGAATATTGTTGTTCGAATGCTGCAGCTGGTGCTGGGTCCTAGTACAGGATATGCCGTTGTGGTCGTGGATGTTCAATTAGTGATTCTCAAATGTCGAGATCGTGAGAGTTGCTCTTGAGTAGTCGCTGACGGAATCCGGAAGCAGCTGTGCTGTGCTGGCCAGTAGCACCGTTGCATGCGACAGCGGCTGCGCTAGCCTAAAGCTGCCCGAGTCTCAGGCTTTGGGGCAAGCTCGACTGGGGGCGGCCTCTCCACTGGAATCCACTGTGAGCACACTGAGTCAGGTCCGTTCTTTGCGCCTTCCAGCACTGCTATGGGCGCCCACGCGTCGCTGTTTCGGTTTCGGAACTGGTTCTGAGGATATGCACCAAACCGAAAATTCCACAATCTGACAGCCTACAGTTCGTTACTCGTTCGTTCCTTCCCTTCCGCCTGCCTCTTAGCTCTCCAGCGCTAGCCTTGGGATTGGCTGGATCGGGAAAGTCCAGCTGCCTTGTTGTCCCTGGCCTGGCGCAGGCCGATCCAGGAAATTGCTTCCAGAGAGCCGCATTTTGCCCAGCCAGCGCCTTTTTCTTGTTCTCTCTGTCCTTTTGTTCTAGGGCCCTAGGCGCAACGGTTGGATACACCGATACAGAGAGTACGACGTAGTTTAGTTGGCTCCACGTAAGACGCTGCCAGAACCCCTTGTTTGAGGCCTCTCTCGTTCTGCCCGCTCCTTCCCAAGCTGGCTCTGGCTCTTGCCCACTGGGCTGCGTCAACCAACAACCCCCTTCTCCCTCCTTTTTCCTGCTGGTCGTTCCTTCCAGCGCAAGAAAAAGTTCTGCCCTACTCCGTACAACGTACTCCGTACACCGACATATAATAACAAACCCACCACGCGAGGCAGCAGCGACTGTCGGCTAAGGCTTCAAGCTCTCCCTTCTACACCACCAACGCCGCTCCAGCACTTTCTTTTTTCGCGTGCCATCTGCATCGTCACTCTCAAACAGCTCAACCCTTTGATTCTTCAAGCACACACAACACACTTTGCAACTATGGTTCGTTTCTTCGACTCTTCGCCCTCCTTGTCTCGTCGCCAGCTGGGTTTGGCGGCGGTTTGCTCGCGTTCTCGACCGCACCCGCCATTCTCACGAGTCTTGGCAGCAACTTTTGGCGTTGTCTTTTTCTTTTCTTGATCGCCAGACTAACCCGACTGCGCAATGACAGGCCGAGTCACTTACCGAGGAGCAGGTCTCCGAGTTCAAGGAGGCCTTCTCTCTTTTTGTACGTTTTTTCTTCAACTCTGCTCTCCCCCGCTCTCCGCCCCGCGCTTCGGCACAGTTCCGCTTCCTGCTTTCCAACGGCTCTTTTTTGCTAACCTTTTTTTTTGTTGGCATGATTAGGACAAGGACGGCGATGGTCAGTAACCTCCCCCCCCCCCCAAAATCCATATGCTTCGACTTGATTTTTGTCGTCTGCGCTGCGCGCGAGGCACTCGCTCGCCGCCATTGTATAATCGCTCGCACAACACATGCCGTACAGTTCGTTCCAGCTGACACTGTCTCTCCTGTTGCCCCTCTCCACAGCCAGATCACCACCAAGGAGCTCGGCACCGTCATGCGGTCGCTTGGGCAGAACCCCTCCGAGTCCGAGCTGCAGGACATGATTAACGAGGTCGACGCCGACAACAACGGCACCATTGACTTCCCTGGTACGTCTGGCCGTTGCGCTGCTGATTGGAAGACCGTCGTATTGTTGGCCCGTTGGACTGGGACGGGCGAGATGAGGGAATGCAGATCAGAGATGGAGGAGGACCATGCCAACAGACCGGTTGGTGCGATGCCCGGGACGACACATGCTCATGCTAACCTCTCTACCAGAGTTCCTGACCATGATGGCGCGCAAGATGAAGGACACCGACTCCGAGGAGGAGATCCGCGAGGCCTTCAAGGTCTTTGACCGCGACAACAACGGCTTCATCTCGGCTGCCGAGCTGCGTCACGTCATGACGTCGATTGGTGAGAAGCTGACGGACGAGGAGGTTGACGAGATGATTCGCGAGGCCGACCAGGACGGCGACGGCCGGATTGATTGTGAGTACTTCATACGCTGGAACGCGAGATGACAAGACGCTCTACTAACAACCGCCCCAGACAACGAGTTCGTCCAGCTCATGATGCAGAAATAAGCTTGAGGCTCGTCCTCGCGTGACGATGAGACGATGAACAGTGGCCATGTTTTGCATGTTGCAGCAGGATTTTTTGGACTGTCTATTCAAGGCGCTTCCCGCTTTCCGCTTTCCGCCCTCCTCCATTCTCTCTTAAAAAAAGAGGAGAGACCCTGTGGCTCTTGTTTTTCCTCCTTTCTCTCTCTCTCTTTATTATTCACTTTTTTCGCCCAAACCGTAACTGTCATACTTTTGTGTTGTCCAATTTTTTCAGCACATTCGGACGAGGCCTCTTTTTCCTTCTCTGCTCTTCTTGCTGTCTATGCTCCGAGTCGGTGATATGCTCGGCGTCTCCGCTTCTCTGCCTCTCTGCTATGTTGCGCATTGTCTGCTGCCCTCGTGACGTGTTCTGTCCGCCTTATGGTATGCCTTGAAGTAGTCTGTAAAAGTCGACTCTTGATGATACTATGTACACATGGCCCTTGCCACACGCTCTTATCACGCCTTACTACTCATCTCCTTGTTACACACGCGGGTCGTCCCAACAGACTGTATGCTCGTCAGACGAAGCCGAATAGCCTCCAACTACAACCCGTCTGATGTCATGAAAATCCGCAAACCCATGAGGGCTGTCAAAATGTGTCACAAACACGAGACTGCGCTTCAAAGGTATATAAAAGAGCCACATGGCATCCAGACCTTTGACCCGAGCTTGGGGATCCCGTCCTGCTGCCGGCGGCTGCCCGCACCTAGATACAGGAACAAGATGCAGAACCGAGCGTGGCAGTGCTCTCTAGCGTTGGACGGTCCCCTTCTGGCCATTCGCAAGCAATGCTTTTAACGCACCCCTCCTCCGTCTCAGCCTTACAGATGGACCTTTAAATTGCTCAACAGTGTCGTTTCATGATCGATATGCAGCTTGGAGTCCCAGGACCTTGGGCAGGACCGTTCGAGAAGGAAGCGACGTGGGCCAGTCGTGGTCGAGGGGAAGGGAAGTGTGTGCAAGAGGGGAGCTGTACATAACGATGAACTCAGAGGCATAGAAAGGTGCACCTTGCTTCCTTTGAGCTTCCTTTCGTGAGCGATTCGTCTTTACCTGCGAATTCTTCTATACGCCGAAATTGTTCGAGTAAAGCAGGAGCCTTCACCGCCGCTTCCATTCTCAGTTGATGGATCCGTACCGGACACAGAACGCTCCTGCCGTTGCAATCGCTGGAGACAAGTCGAGCCGACGTGAAGTGAGAAGAGGAGGGGTGCTTTCCTGTTTGGCCCCACATTTTGTGTCTCGCTCTTGCTTGTTTTGCCCTCCCTTTCCCCAGAGCCCCTATTCATTCGTCCAAGGGTTTGTTTTTTTTTGCACGGCAGGCGCGATTCAGGCTCAGTACTCCGTACCGTTAGGTAAGACACGAATGCGCGCCAGTCGCACCTGCTTTTGCGTTCGTACCTTTTTCTTGCAAGTCCCCGCTTTTGCTCGTCTTTTAGCGCGTCCTCCACCTCATTTCCTTGTGATATTGGCACCGAAAATGGCAGCAACTGTGTTGGGAAGGAGCAACAGAGGAGGTGGTTTTACCATACAGAATAGAATAGGAGAAATAGGGAGCTCCACATGCCAGCTTCTAGAAAGAAGTGCTTCTTGACGTCGTTTCTTCCGCCATCTTTTGGCGTTGGCTTCCTCGTCGTTTTGTCTTTTTTGTATCCTTCTTTTTTCCTTTCCACGGCTTGTCGGTTTACGCAAGTGTTCCTTGTTTTGAAGCAGACACCCGCCAAGCTATGACGTCGGGACGTTAGTCGTGCGATCTCGGAATCCAATATACTAAACCTCATCGACTTTGACCCTCGGCATCGCGACTTCGCGATAAGTAGAATATCTGGAATATCTCGAGAACCTTGGCCTTTCCGCCTCTCCATCACCCATTCTATCCGTCAGCCCTCATACCAGCACATCGCCATGATCGGCCCAATGCGCCGCTGGCGCACGTTCGTCATTATCGCGGCCGTGTTCGTGGGCGCCTTTTATGTCCTCCTCCGCAAGGACCCCGAGATTCTCGACCGTTACACATACAAGAACCAGGGCCCGATCCCCAAAGCACCACCCGTCAAGATCCCGCCCCCGCCTCACCATGAAGAGGGCCAGGCCAGCTCCAACTACCTGCGCCTCGAAAAGCTGCCGGACCGCTACCCGTGGAATCGTTCAAGGAGCTGCCGGTGCCTGCTTCGGATGCTGTTGCTGCCGGCCGTCTTGTGCCCGCCATGCAGAAGAAGGCGCCCAAGGAGACCAGCGAGGAGCGTCAGGTGCGCAAGGCGCGTCTCGAGGCCGTCAAGGCCAGCTTCCTGCGCTCGTGGGAGGGCTACAAGGACAATGCGTGGATGGCCGACGAGGTGCAGCCGCTTTCGGCCACGCCGCGCCAGGACTACGAGAAGCTGGGCGGCTGGTCGGCCACGCTCGTCGACACGCTCGACACGCTTTGGATCCTGGGCCTGCGCGACGAGTTCCGCATGGCTGTGCGTGCCTGCGAGGCTATCGACTTTGGCTCCACCGACGCCGATACTGTGCACGTGTTCGAGACCACCATTCGCTACCTGGGCGGCTTCCTGGGCGCCTACGAGATCAGCGGCAAGGCCTACCCGCAGCTGCTGCACAAGGCAACCGAGATTGGCGAGATCCTGCTCGGTGCCTTTGACACGCCCAACCGTCTGCCCATGGCCCGTTGGGACTGGCTTGCCTACGCCCTGGGCGAGATGCAGACGTCCGCGCCCACCAAGATGCTGTCGGCCGAGATCGGCACGCTCTCGCTCGAATTTACGCGTCTGACCCAGCTGACTGGCGACGTCCGCTTCTACGACGCTGTCCAGCGCATCTCGGACGTGCTGGCTGCGCACCAGCAAATCACCCGCCTGCCCGGCATGTGGCCCGTCACCATCGACGCTGCCAAGCCGGCCTTCGACGAGGACGGTCTCTTTACAATCAACGGCAAGGCCGACTCGCTCTTCGAGTACCTGCCCAAGCAGTGGCTGCTGCTCGGTGGCGCGCTCGACCAGCCCCGCCAGATGTACGAGAAATGGCTGCCTGTCGCCAAGAAGCACATCTTCCGCCGCGTCATCAACGCCTGGAACCTAAAGCTCCTCCTGCCTGGCGAGGCCAAGGTCACCGACGACCCGATGGCGGGCAAGACTGTTGTCTCGACGGCCCGCGGCGAGCACTTGGGCTGCTTCGCTGGCGGCATGGTCGGCCTGGCCGCCCGTGCCTTTGGTGGCCCCGACGAGAACGCGAACATGGACCTGGCTGCCCAGCTGACCGACGGCTGTGTGTGGTCGTACAACGTCACTGCTACCGGTATTGGCCCGGAGAAGTTCTTCTTTGCGTCGTGCGGTGGCCCCGGCGAGCTGCAGACCGGTCTGCGCTGCGCCTACTCCGAGGACAAGTGGCGTGACGCCCTCAAGGAGCACTGGAAGCAAATTAGGTAAGTGCATCCTCCTCATGCTGTCCCACATTGTCTCCTTTTGCTTCATGTTGTCTCACCTTGGTCCAACTTTGTACTAACAATTCCAGCCTCATGGGCGGCGGCGATGGCAACGTCGACGACGGCGTCGAGAACATTATGAAGGAGGGCCGCATCCCGCCCGGCATGCTCGACGTCGACAACCCGCACTACCTGCTGCGGCCCGAGGCCATCGAGTCCATCTTTGTCATGTGGCGCCTGACGGGCGACAAGCAGTGGCAAGGGAAGGCCTGGCGCATGTTTGAGCACGTTGTCCGCCACACCGGCGCTGCGCCCGGCTCGGGCAACGAGGGCCAGGTCGCTGCTGCTGCCGTTGAGGACGTGCTCCGTTCCGACTCCAACGCGATGATGGACCGCATGGAGAGCTTCTGGCTGGCCGAGACGCTCAAGTACTTCTACCTCGTCTTTGAGGACTTTGACGTGCTGAGCCTCGATGACTGGGTCTTCAACACCGAGGCCCATCCCTTCCGGCGGGCCACCTTTACCGACAAATAAACGAGAGGCTCTTTCATGGCATCTTTTGATATTATGTCAACCGCCCCCCCCCCCCCCCCCAAATTTCCTCCTCTTTATCTTTTTCTTCTTTTAATTTCCCCCTTCAAATTGTGTTATATTATCCTTGGGATTTGATTTGTCTGCTTTATTTTACGGCTCTCCCAATTCCCCGAGACAATCGCATTGGGATGGATGTACGGCGTTCAGGATAGGGTGGGCAGCTTGTATTGTCACACTTGCTAGATGCTTGTGTGTTGCAGTGTCAGAATGCTTGTATATTCAATGTCCAAAAACTCGTATTTATTATGCTTGCTGTTGTAAAAGAAAAGGCTAGATGCGGCTGTTCCTGTCCTTCCCACCTATCGAAATTAGCTTGGCCTACTCAGTACGTCTACCACTCTCAGTTCTCGGCCTCAATCTGAGGCCCCTTGTCCTCCATCTTCTTGATCAACTCGTCGTGCACCCGCAGATTCTCGGCACCACTCAGTGCCCGCGCCACGGTGCTCTGGTTCCGGTCACGTACGAGCTCCCGCAGCGAGTGCACCAGGAAGCCGGATGTGACGTCAATGGACCACGAGTCGGGCAGCAGCTGGAGCACGTCCAGAACGTCGAACCAGCCGGAGAACCGGCCCAAGAGCGAGCCCGTCTGCTCGACACGGTCGCTGACATCTTCAATGGCCAAAAACTCCACCAGCAGCGTGCGGAACAGCTTCGCCTGGGTCTCGACTGTCGGTGGCAGGCTTTCACGTCTCTTGGGCAGTCGATTGTTCCCGCTGCCACCTCCTCCGGCAGTGGCCTGGGCCCCACGGACCGTGTTGTACAGGCTCGAGCCGCCAAGCAAACAATATTTGACGGCGGTGTCGTAGTCGCCCAAGCCGTGCACAAGCAGCCGCAGCGCGTCCTCGTGGCGGTGCTCGCGGCCGTTGAGAATGATGGTCTCGGGAACAAGCAGACGCTCGGCCGGCTGGTCCGCGGGCAACGAATCTGCCAGGCGCGCGCGAATCGCCGCCACGTCGTACGGGTGAGGTCCACCAAGCAACTCCAGCAAGCGCAGCCGGCTCTGCCACGCCTCGTCGCCGGGAACGGCATTGTCGGTCAGAAACTGGTGAAAAGTCGGCTTGGGCGGCTGCAGCGCGCGGTAGGCTTCGTAGACAGCCAGCATGGTGTCGCGGGCAGCTTTGGACGACCGAAGGGCACCAGTGACCAGCTCCAGATAGTAGGAGATCAGCTCGTCCACGTACGTCGAGTGGCACTTGGCAAAGACCAGGTGCTCCAGGTAGTATTTGACGGCTCCCGGTGCCTTTTCTCGCAGCAGCGGCACAACCTGTGTGGGCTCAAACTTGGGCGCTCTCGCTTTGTCGTCGGCAAAGATCTGCACGCCCAGCTTGGGGTTGCGGTTGGCGAGCCACAGGCCGTACTCCTGCACAAGGGCCTGGTTCGAGACCTTGGACAGATAGTCGCGGATCCGGTTCTCGCCGTCCACCAGCTCGCCACCATCGTCGCGCTCGCCCTCGACGATCCGCTTCCATGTCGCCAGGACGTGGCTGGCCATCTTGCGGCTCTGGTACAGGCGACTGAGGACAAAGAGGCGGTGGTGCGACTCGAGCAGCTCCACGGCCCGGTCGAAGCAGTCCACGCCCTTGTCGACCACGTCGTTCAGGTCGCCGCGGACCGTGTCGGGCTTGACGTACGCGAGGCCCTTGGGCGTGTGCTGGTCGAGCTCGAGAAGGACGAAGAGAAGGGCGGCGTCCACGGTCCGGAAGACATCGCTCTCGTCTGCAACGCTCCCAAATCCCTTCTTCTTCCGCCATGCAATCAAGAAGCGCCGTAGGAAGTGTAGGAGCTTTGGATGGAGGGACGCAACAGTGCCCTTGTCTGTGCTTGTGGCCTCTTTTGCCAGGTACTCTTCAACTGTCTTCTTGACGCCGCCAAAGATCCAGATCCCCTTGGACTCTGCACAATCTCGTCGCGCAGTTCAGGCACCAGTGCAAGAAGCACGCGCGGATCGAGTCCACTGTCCAGGAGGACCTCCTCCAGAGCCTTGAGTTCTGCGTCCGAGAAGGCTTCGGCGCCCGTTGCATAAGGGAGACTCATAAACAAGAGAGCTCCGCCACGTTGCCGGATATAGCTGAATGTCACAAACTCGAGCTCCGTCTTCGCATCACGTCCCCGGAGCGATCGCAAGACAGCAAACAGCTCGCGCCGTTCGTCGGCTGTCTCCGGTGCAATTTGGGCCTCGGAAGAAGCTGCCTCCAGGCCGGCCTCGAGCTGGAGAACCACCGGATTGCGCATAGCCCACCAGATACAATCCCCAGACCAGACAGCAATGCGACCAGTTGCCTTGGCGAGACGTGTGGCAAAGACGACCTCCGCCCGGTTGCGACTTGCATCTTCTTCCTCGTGGGCGTCCGGCTTGCCTGCACTGCTGTCCTCCTTCGGCGGGTCTGCCTCCTTCTTTTGATTCTTCTTCTTCTTACCCTTCTTTGCAGGTGCGGATTTCTCCTCTCGCGGCGGGCGCTTTGGGAGAGAAAATCGCTTCTGGGCTAGTCGGTCCACAACGTCACGGACAACCGACTCCTGGCTACCAAGAAGTCCGTGGACGCCCACGGGTGCATTGTTCTTGTCGCCCGGTGTCTCGAGCCAGAATTTTGCGGCGTCGCCCTCGCCCACGTTCACATCCCAGCGCTGGATTTCAAGGCCGTAGCGGAGTTTGTCGTCCTCGCCTTTCGATATAGAGGCAAGGACGTAGCCATCCTCCTCCTCGTCAGCCGGGCCTCCACCGCCGAGTAGCGGCCGTGAAGCAGAGAGATCAGACACGCCACCGTCCACAACAATCTCTGTAGGGTATCTCTCAAACTCCAGGGTGGGCCGCGTAGGATCACCGTCGAGATTGACAAACATACCGATGCCAGGGTCTGTCGGCCCGTACCAGTCACGATGAGAAATTCTTCTGGGGTCGGGGACACGACAAGGGGTTTGAGTGTGATCACGGTCGGCTTCGGCGGGGGTGGGGGTGGGAGGACCACAGCCGGTATCAGGGCGGGTTGTGTCGGCGTTGCCTCGTCGCTGGCTGCAGAGCTCCGTGAGGCGACAGACGCTGGCTTTGATGGCGCCAGTGTCCATCCTGCTCGGTGGTCGTGGAAGCAGGACTCTCCTCGGCATCTCCCTTGGGGGGTGGAGGCGGCGGCGGCGGCGGCGGTGGCGGCGGTGGCGGCGGTGGTTGACTTGACGAGCGAGATCCGCTTCCAGCCATGAAGCTGCCCAGAGATGCGCTCCGACTGTGCCCGCTCTGTTGTGTGGCAGTCGATCCCGAGCGCGTATGTGCTTGTGCACTCGAGGAGCTTCGAGACAAGCTGGTGTCGCCGAGGCTGGCCTGTAGGTTTTGGACCTGGCCAGCCGCATTGTCGGGCGTCGGCTGGTCGAGCGAGGAGATGCTCATAAGTGGGATCTTGAGCTGCTGCTCCACGTGGACAAGCGCATAGTTACGCGCATCCGCCACACAGGCAATGGCATCACGGCGGACAGACAGTGTGCTGGCAGCAAAATCAATGTTCTTTACGGCCCGTGGCTCCTCGCCAATTCGAACAACCTGGAGTCGGCGGTTCAGGGATAACAATACGGTGACACGAGGAGACGGGCCCGTGGCGAGCTCTTCACTGAGGTCGACACCGCCAATCCAGTTGCAGTTTTTGACCTCACGAAAGATGGGGGTGAGCTCAGGAAGAGAGTAAAAGGTGACGGTCCAGTTGCAGAGGACACAGGCTTTGCCGACGGGTGGGAGCAGGACGATCTGCTGCACGCCTGGCCGTGCCGGTCCTGGTGGGTTTGAGGGTTCGGTATAGGGTGGTGAGAGCCGTGAGGCGAGCATGAACGTGCTTGTCGAGGACTCGTCGTTTGGGTCGGGAGGGAGTTGGACGAAATGGAGCAGCTCCGAAGCGGATGTTCCGACGTAGAGGTTGCCGTCTGAGTGCAAGTTAGTCAGTTGTCCTTTGGGAGAAGCGCTTAGAATATTGATCCCATGGTTACAGTAGCTCACCATAGTAGTCGACGCAATTGATTTGGATGTCCTCGTCGGTGCCATCGGCCGAAAGCGGCACATTTTCCAACAGCGACTGCAGGACAAACGGTCCTCGCTCCAGAGGCGTGGCGGCGGCATCACCGGCACCACCGGCACCGCCGGCGACCGCCTCAGCAGCCATGACAGCAAGCAGCAGCTGTATATGTCGTATCAGAGCTTATATGAGTCGTCCAGAGAGGTCGAGAAGTTCGAGGCGTTTTGAAATCGTCATGAGAGCCGGGCCATCTCTGGCCCTGGTGATCGTAGCGGCGCAACAAGCTCAATGCGATAGCTCGCTCGACAAAACCGAGTGTGTCTTATCTAGGAGCGCGTGTTCTGTACAGGGGTGCTGGTCGTGGAGACATCAAATGACCTCGTCGCAATGTGAGGCTTTTCGCGACGTCAGCTTGAGGAATCAACTAACGCTGGCCGTTGTAGCGCTGTCGGAGACGATATGATAGCAGGAGCGAAAGGGGTGACGAGGCTACCTGCAGGAACGACCCGAGCTTCCCCACCAGGCAGCTTCCATAATTGGCCTGCGATTGCCCACTGTGGCTGGCTTTGAGCTGGGCTTTCACAGGCATCTTCCCACGCAGGAAGGCGCGACAGCTTGTGTCTCTCTGCCCCAACCCATGTGGTTTAGCGTCTCGGTGGACCCATAATTTTCACGTTGAGCACCTGCTACTTTGGACAGCTAGCAACACGCGCCTGCCGCACGAATCCGTAATACAGGGCACTCCGCTCGGTTTTAGCATACGTATTCGAACTGCAGCAGGTGCCTGGGCTGTTCCTTCCTCCGCGTTTCGTTCTCCTTGAAGAACGGGTCAGCAACTTTTAGACTCGGCGACACCTCATCTCAGGCTCCCTTTGCCGGAACCACCAGGAAACCAAGAAACCAGGAAACCAGAAAACGTCTCGTCTCAACAAGCCTCGCATTCGACAGCCCCTCGCCCGCGAACCGTTTGATCCTTTTCTACGGAGTTCTGTCGCCAAGGCTTTCCGTCTGCTTCCAACGACCCCCATTCGTCGGTTCAATCTATCGCAATCCATCGAAATCATATCATCAATCGAAAACATTTCCAACACTTTGACCATTTTCTGCCGTCTCGCACGAGCGCCCGCTGAGCGATGGCCGACGCAGCAGCCGTGGCGAGCTCGCCTGTGCCAGGCAGCGATGGAGCCGGGTCCCACGGCGCCACGACGGGGTCGGAGGCCGGCAACAAGTTCCAGAGTGCCATCTCGGCGTGGCGGAGTACGTTTTCACCCTGGAAGGAAGCTGAAGAACTTGGGAAGAGGTGACGGCATGATGCACGGTGCTTTGGGGATGGCTACTAACTGCGCATTGTCCTTTGACAGATGTCGACATGACGACCCTCGTTTCGAACCTCGACAATACGGCCTCCGAAATTGTGGCGTACCAGCGCGACTCGACCGTGCAGCGCAAAGACCTGGCGCAAAAGACAAAGGACTTCCGCAAGATGGACGACGCGACGAAACTCTCGGAGATCAAGGGCCTGCTCAAGGCCTACCAGACATTCATCGACCTTCTTTCCAACCACTCGAAATCGGTCAACTCCGCCTTCGTTCAGACGTACAATGCGCTGTCCGAAGCACCCGACCCGTACCCGCTGCTTGAGGCATCCGTCGACTCCATGCTGGTCGCCGAAGACACGCTGCCCAAGCTGACCGAGGAGAATGGCCACCTGCAAACGACGGTGGCGAAGCTGACGTCGCACCTGGACGAGACCGAGTCGAAGCTGCAGACGGAGCTGGCGGCGCGCAAGCAGCTCGAGGACACCCTGGAGGGCAAGGTCAAGGACGTTGAGCAGTCGTGGACGGCCGTGCTCGAGGAGAAGAAGGAGAACTGGGAGGCCAAGGAGAAGGCCTTTGAGGAAAAAATCGAGACGCAGGACCGCCTGCTCAGCGAGATCAAGGCCAGCTACGAGGTCAACCAGCGCCTGGGCCATGCCGAGGAGGCCGGCGAGGAGGGCCAGCGCCCCTACGTGACAAGCGCGGAGCTGGAGATGGTCAATTCGGACCTCGAGCGCACGTCCGCACGACTGGCGGACGTTGAGGCCCGCAACGAGCAGCTCCTGACCGAGCTCGCGCAGACCAAGTCCGCGGTGCCCGACCAGGCCAAGTCGGTGGAGGACGACCCGGCCTACCTGCAGGTGCTCTCGCAGAACGCGTCGCTGGTGCGCAAGCTGGATGCCAGCCGGGTCGAGAAGGAGGGCTTCAAGCGCGGCCTGGACACACGACTGCGCGGCCTTGAGCGCGAGGTCGGCCTCCTGCGCGAGGAGCGTGATACCCTCAAGGCCAAGGTGCAGAAGTGGAGCGACTACGAAGACGTCAAGCAGGAGCTCGAGGTGCTCAAGAGCATCGAGTTCTCTACGGGCGACGACGACGACACAACCTTTGGCGCAGCGGCGATGCCCACGGCGGGCGGGCCAAGGGCAACGGCGACACACTGGAGCAGCTGCTCCTGGCACGCAACAAGAAGCTCACCGAAGAGGCCACCATTCTGCGTGTGTCGCACCAGGACCTCCAGGCGCGCCTCACCAAGCTCGAGGAGGACCTGTCGCAGCGGAACACCGACGTCGAGCGGCTGCAGAAGCTGACGGAGAAGCTCGAGAACGACCTGGCCACGGTCGAGGCGGAGGCACCAAACGCATTCCCTCGGGTGCCTCGGTGGCCGGCACCTATGTCAGCCGTTACGCACCAACAATCGGCGGACGGCGCGCCGGTGGCCGCTCCACGTCGCCGACATCGTCGATTATTAGCGGCTTCAACCCGCATGGTTCGGGTGGTGGAAACAGGGACGAGCCGACGGCGGCGGATCAGGCATTCTGCCCATGATTACAGCCCAGCGCGACCGTTTCAAGACGCGTATCACGCAGCTGGAGCAAGAGCTCGCCGACGAGCGCCGCGTCGTGTCGCAGCTGCGCCAAGAGGTCGCGGCGCTGCAGAAAGACAACCTCAACCTGTACGAGAAGACGCGCTACATGTCGAGCTACAACCGCGGCGCCACCGGCAGCTCGTCGTCCGCCTCGGCCTACGCCAGCAACCCGAATCCGTCAACGGTGTCGATTGGCGGCGGCAACGGATCGAGCGGGTCGCTCGACCGGTACCAAAAAATCTACGAGAGCAACCTGTCGCCATTCCAGGCATTCCGCGGCCGCGAGTCGACACGGGCGTACCGGCGGCTGTCGTTCCCCGAGCGCGTGGTCTATTCGATTACACGGATGGTGCTGTCCAGCCGCATGAGCCGCAACCTGTTTGCGTCGTACTGCGTGGCACTGCACCTTGTTGTCTTCCTGTCGCTGTACTGCATGAGCGGCATGGACGGAGCACGGCACGCGAGCAACTTTGGCCACGACGCAGCCATAGCGGCGGCTGCAGGTGGCGGGGGTGTCGTTGCGGCAGCCCCGGCAGGAGCAGCAGGCGATGGTGGTGCCAGCTCACACGGTGACTGGCAAGAGGAAGGCTTTGGTCACTGAGACGATGAGACGACGCCTCGCTTTAATGGACTGATTGGTGTGTGTGTGCTTTTTTTTCTCTGGACGTAAAAGGAGCATTTGGTGTTATTGGTTTTTTCTCTTTGTCTGGGTAGCCCTCTTATCGGTCGATTTATTCCTATTCTCTCTTTTTTTTTTTTTTTTTTTTTTAAACCTATCACCTACTCCTCCCACTCAAGTTGCTCCTCGCCGCCACCACCTTTTCCATCAAGCGTTACGACGACCGGCCGAGGTGGGCAGCCATCATCCCGATGGCAGACCACTCAGAAGCTGGGTATGTATTTCTGGAAAACAGGTGGGTTAGGCAAGAAGAGGAGAGAGCGCCAGGAGTTTGGGTGGATGTATATTCGTATGCTCGTCTAAAGGACAAAAGGATGTGTAGAAGCATATGGTGGAGGACTGTGGCGTCTTCTTCTTTGGCGCTGGGTCCAAATTGCCCTTATTATTTCATTATTTTCTCTCTTCTCTCTTCCTTTCTTTCTTTTCTCCTCCACTCGCGACTATTCTCCTCTGCCGCCGGCCTACTGGGCCGGCCACCTCCCCATGCAGGTCAAGCCAAAGTGATCCACTCCGACATCCATGACGACGCCAGCCAAGATGCAGGCCTCGGCGGGCGCTTCATCAGTATGGAAGACTCGCATCTTCTTTGTTGATACACTTTCAGATGTAAGCTTCGGCACCTCGACCCAGGATGGCGGTTAGATTGAATCCAGTCTGCCTCGTAAAACGGCTCGGCAGCCAAGCCAACAGACACTGTTGGGGTTTCGAAGAACAGGTACTTTTGGTAGCTCAATCGACAGGCTTGGCTTTCATGAGCCAGCCACTGTAAAACTAGACAGGTAGCGAAAATGTCAAAAGGACTCTCGCAGCACATATCTCAACTCCCTTGTGTTATTAACAAACATCTCCTAGGTGACCTGCTTACTCTCTAGCCTGCGTAATGCATCGTTTGCCGATGCCAGACATTCCCCGAGCGCTTAAGCTGTGCTTGTATGACAGATTTCTCGTCATATAGGTGGTCATTCTCTCTTTCATATTTATACAGCAGATAATTTCGAATGAAGGAAGGTTGGGGCAAGCGAAAAATGCGTGCTTGTGTTTCTTGGTCTCATTCACTTCTGTTTGTTCGTCACAATTTTGCAGAACTGTTGATTTCGTCCCATTTTCGATATCTTCATAGCTATTTTATTCATGAAGAGCAGAATTGACAGAGTTTTTTTTTTTTTTTTTTTGAAGAAAAAAGCTCAATTAAAAACACACCAGATAATCTTCGAGGGGTGAAAAAAAAAAACTTCCTTGGAGCTCTTTTTTTTACATAAGACACTACCTCGCCAACATGACTTCCTTCCAAGCAGTACAATGCCAATACCCGCGGTGAGAAACAACCCATCTGCAAAATGGGACGACGACAGCCAATCAATCCTTCACTGAACCTGGCGAATGTCTAAGAATATACCACACCAAAAAGTCAGACATTATCGAGCGACCATGTTGTGGCATCCCAAGGCTTGCCATATTGCGGGCGACTCGCCTGCAAATATGGTGGGAAGCCTTGTCATCGTATCTCTGTGGCTGAAGGTGAGGTTGAAGGTTTTGAACTCATGATATGTCCACAACGGAAAGCGGCCAGCGTTGCTATTTTTACAGTAGTGAATGGTGGGGCCACCGCTCGTGTGAGGACAGCGTTCGAGATGTGCAAATAGCAGAAAACAGCATGAGATGAGGGCGGCCAGAGACAACAGAACCGCCCATAGTGCATATGGTGCATTGGCCAGCTCGAGCCAGCGTCTTGCCGCAGAAAAGACCCACTTATTTCTTTACTTTAGCAGCGGGGTCCGACCCATAGCCGCCGGCGCTAAAGTCTAATTTATTTTCGGACGGCTGACGATAGGCGGCAAGAACACAAAGAGGGAAGGCACGACACGTCGTTCCGTACAACCAGCGGACAGGAAAAACAGAGACCTGAAGATTTGTGCGCAACCTGCCCCGAAATATGGCAAAAGGCGGGTTTGTTTGCGACAAGACGGCCGCTTTGGGCAAAAGAATACATTAACGGTCAGTGCGGCGTATCCCATAGTAAATGCATGCCTACATCTTGTTTACTATCGAGTTTCCCTTGCCGTTATTTGTTACTCTCCTTTGTGGCATCTGAGGACCAAACCCTCTCCGAAAGGGGTCCTTCCGCCACTAGGTAATACTATCTACCCGTAAGAGCATTTCCACTTCACCAATGTGGCGGTCTGTGGCGTCCTGCCCGCCGCTTTAAGAAGCTGCTGTGCAAGGAGGACAGCATCGGAAGGATAGAAAACACAGTGCGCTGAGTACAGAGCAGAGAACAGAGCACAAATCTACAGAAATCAAGGTATACAAATCGACAGTCTCGATGTTCTGTGGTCCTCAAATACCTGTTGTACTTCTACGGCATTGAGACGTCTTTTCTTCGTCCTCAAGAAAGCCAAGTGGTTGTTTGGACGCCCAGACTCGATTGTGAGGCTTTTCATATAAGCAAGCTTTTGATCTCGCATGCCCCGTACTATTCTAGGAGTTGGAGTACACGACACTGTGGTCTCCATACACACGGTACTTTGAAGAAAGGAGCCTACCAGCGCTTGCCGTGCCTGCCACCCCTGTGGCGCCTTCTCGGTTGATCGACAGGCGCATCCAACCAAACCCCGGCTCTCCTTCTCTACATTGCCATTTGCTGGCGGCCCAGTCCCTCAATCTGACCTTTGGTTTGTCCGCAGCCGCCATTGTTTTTTTTTCTGTCTCTCTGTCTCTATGCGTACGAGGCATCTCTCGCGTCTTTACCTCTCTGTCTCCTCTCTCTGGCTCTTCTTCCCAGCCCCCACCCCCTCTCAAAATCCTTCCCCCCTTCCGCGGTCGACCCTGGTCTTATGCTTCTAATCTGGGCGCTGGCCGAGACCAAGTACTTTGCTTATCGACTTTTGCTCGTTTGTGTCTCTTGTCTCTACCCGTCTACTGAATATCTCCCGCTCTGTGTTTACCGTCCGGAGTACCTCCACTTTAGACGCCCCCTGCCTGGCTGACCCCAGTTGGCCGCCGATGTGGCCGCGTTTACGCTCTTTCTTTCTTCTGCTGGCGTGCCGCCGGGAGATCGGACTTGGGGGGCGGGAGACCCATTTGCTCAGAGTTGACAAGGGTCTGACCTTAATTTAGAGTCAGTCTTTGTTCTTTCAGTTCTTTAACCAAGACACTGTCGGCGGGTACTCCAACGAGTTTGTTGGCCTAGCCTCGTATAATAGACATCTGTCTCGCCCATCTCGAGATCTTCAAATTGTTTCACAGAAAAAAAGCTTCTTCAACAAACCTTTGAACCATTTTCTTTTCCTTTTCTTCTTCTTCGGTTCTCATCGTCTTTCCCACTTTCTCTCCCTTTTCCGATTTGGGTCTTCTTACTGCCGCCTTCTTTTTACCGCTTTCTTCATTTATTCCTGGACTGGCTCTGCCTGAACAGAATATAGATTAATATCGCCTTTCTTGCTTGTATTTTGTTTATTATACAGCCTCTCTTATATTCGACCCCCCATATCCTCTATACCTTTTTCTTCTTCTCTCTTTCTTATATAGTGAAGAGTTCATATTGGCTCTCGATTAGGATTGCCCCCTTCTTCTCCTTCTTCTCCTTCTTCTCCTTCTTCTCCTTCTTCTCCTTCTCCCTCAATCCCCCAACCACACAACCACACAACCACACACACAAAAATGCACGCCTCATCATTGCTGCTGGCCTCTGTGGCCGCTGTTGCCGTCATGGCCTCACCCGCCTACCCCGAGCTGACGACCAACAATGCCATGCCGGGTGCCCTCGACACCGTCTCCAGCTACTTCAACCTGCTCGCCGAGAAGGTCCAGCAGACACGCCAGTCTGCTGCCGCACCAGCCTGCGATCTCTCCAAGGCCGTCTTCCCTGCAAACTGTGAGTACCACCCAAGATATTTAAATTTGAAATCTGAATTCACTCATACTGACTTGTGCAGCCGCCACGCCTGCTCTCCCGCCGCCTCGGCTGGTCTCATCCTCAAGCATGTTGCCATCGGCCGCGGCACCCAGAACTACACCTGCGACACCACCAACGCCACCGCCGTTCCCGTGGCTTTCGGCGCGCTCGCCACGCTCTTCAATGCCAGCTGCATCGCGGCCGCCTACCCGGATGTGCTGGACCTGCTGCCCCGCGTCGTCCTGCCCTTTAACCTGACCGACAACGAGAGTACCGCGTTCGCGACCCGCCTCTTCCCGACCAACCTGGCCGTGTCGGGCCACCACTTTTTTCGAGACCGCCACCACGCCCTTCTTCAACCTGGACACCCCCTCGGGCCAGATCGGCCAGGTCCCCTGCGCCAAGAACAACACCCAGAGCGCGCCGAGCAACACGGTCGTCGGCTCGGACGCGGACAACCGCGGCCAGCAGGGCGAGGCGGCCGTGGCGTGGCTGAAGCTGCTGGCCAAGACCGATGCGGGCGCGACGGGCGGTCTGCAGGAGGTATACCGCTTGCAGACCGTGGGCGGCAGCCCTCCGGCGACGTGTGCGGGCCAGCCGGCTGCCTTTACGGTGCAGTATGCGGCACAGTACTGGTTCTATGAGAGCAGCCAATGAGCATACGGTGGACATGGCGTACTTTGCTTCTGTCCCTATTTGTTTTTCTTTTTGTTTCTTTTTTATTTCCTTTGCCCGCTTTCCTTTGGTTCTTTCACATGTTTTCGGGATAAAACTTGCTTGGGCGTTTTGTTTACAGTCGTTTTCCGGGTGGGATTGGTACCTTGGTTTGATTCTCTTGTTAATGCAACGGCGGGTTAGGTTCTTTAATACGAGTACCGTTAACACGATGCTTTTTCGCTTTTGTTCTCAATAATGTTGCATGAACATACTGTAACTTGTAAACACTTCAATGAAGTGAAGTTGCAATTTCAATTTCAACCGTCAAAGAAGGTGCCCTAACTTTTGCCTTGCTTGTGCTTTTGTTTTTGTATTTTGTTTTTGTCTATGCTGCCGCACAAACCTTTTCACTGCAGCCTTTCTAGCTTTTTTAGTTACTGTATATACGTTTTCCATAAAAGAAAACAAAAACAAAAGAAGACGACTACGACTTTGTGTATTCAATGTCCACATACATTCCTGCTCTCTACCTCCTCTTCTGAAACGCTGCTTTAAACAAACACCCTAAAGAGCGGGGAAAAAAATATTAATGGGAAGCCAAAAAGAACGCTCGTACACCTGGCAGGTCAGTCTGCCGATCATGAAGGCTCAGTCCAGTTGACCTGCTCCACGACGTGGCCGGACGACGGGTGCGTGAAGCCAATACGTAACCGCAGACGAAGGGGCTGCATGTGTTAGTACGGTACGATTCAATATGGGTCTTGAGAGGGAGGGATGAACTTACTCCTTTCACGCCAACAACCCGCATGAGCTGGGTCGCCTCCTGACCAGCAGCCAGATCCGCCGACGAGATGGCCAGCAACTGCAGCTTCTGGGACTTGGGCACGGCCGCCTGCAGGCCTACGGCCGACACGGGTGCACCGCCAACATTGCGGAAGCGTGCTGTCGCCTGGACGGCACCCTCAGCGTTTCGTTGCGTGGCAATGGTCACTTCGAGACCATTGCCGTTGTACACAGGGTGGCCAGCCAGTGCGGCAGGCGGCGCAGCGGCCTGCTGCTGCTGCTGCTGCTGCTGCTGCTGGACGGGAGGGGAGGCGGAGGACGAGAAGAGATCGACGGGGAGACCGCCAGAAGCTGCGGTGGCGGGAGGCGGTGTGGCAGCAGCAGGCGCCGAGGAGCCGAACAGGTCCATAATGGCCGAGACGTTGGTCTGTGCCGGGGCGGGAGAGGAAGAGGTGGGAGCGGGCGAGCCTGAGAGACCGCTGCCGCCGCTCAGAATGTCGGCCAGTAGGTCGGCGTTGTTGTGCTGCGCACCGTTGGTGGGCGATGCGACAGCCGGGGCGCTGTCGCCCATCAAGTCCAGCAGGAGATCCTGCTCCGTCGGCTTGACAATCTTGGACTTGCGGTTGGCAGCCTTGCTCGACTTCTTGGTGACGGCCGCCTCGCCCAGCACACGCGACGACTCCTTGATCTGCGGGGGCGGCATCTTCTCGAGAACACCGCGACGGATGTCGTCGTGGCTAAACAGGTTGCCGTACTCCACGGCCCGCTGCTGCACCTCGACATCCAAATTGGTCTGGTTGGCCAGCAGCATCCGGCGCACGCGCTCGATTTGCGCCGGGTCCGACAGCCGTGTCGTCAGCTTGATCAGCGCCGTCAGCAGGTACTCGGTCGTCACCTGCGTGGCGTAGCTGCTGTTGAAGATGGTCGTGAACAGGTCGACAATGTCTTCTTCCTTCACCACCTGCACCAGCTCCTCCTCCTCGTACTGGCCGCCACGCAGCAGCGCGTCGCCGTACTCGCCAATGGACCAGGCGGCCGCCTGCGTCAAGCTTTCTTGCGTAATGTCTTTCTTGAGGTTGGCGTACAGCTTTTGCACGGCGTATGTCTGCAGCTCGGGCGTGGTGGCCACGAGGCGGATGAAAGACGACATGATGGGTTCCTTGACGTAGTTGCCGGCCAGCGACAGAACGCGCAGCATGGTGTCCACGTGCCAGCGCTTGTTGGGCGCAAACTTGTCGGCGGCAATGCCAATCTGGCTCGTCATGGTCGGCTTGAACTCGTTGTCGGCGACCTCGAGGAAGGCCAGCAGCTCGCGGATGAGCACGCGGACATTGCCCTCGTTGATCAGGGTGAAACTGAGGTCCAGGGCACGCCGCCGGATGCTGATGTCGGGGTCACGCAGGCAGTCGAGAATGGTGTTACGATGACGCTGCACGGCGTTGGGCTCGATGGCGACGACCTTGATGAGGGTGTTGAGGGCCACATAGCGGATGTTGTTGTCGCGGTTGGAGAGAAACTTGCCGAGGATGTTGACACCAAGGACACGGAGACCCGAGTCGGCCTCGATGTCGAGAATCGTCCGCACAGCCTCGTACAGGATCGAATTGCCGACATTCTTGGACGAGTCGGTGTTCGTCGCCACCTGGGCAAGGATGTCGTTGATCTGCTCCGTCGTCTGGGCGTCGCCGCGGGCCAGAACCCGCAACAAGTGCAGCACCTTGACCTGCAGGAAGGGATCGGTGATGCCGGTGACGTCGTGCTCGGGTGCATAGCCAGACGAGGCGAGGCCCTTGAGCGTGCGTACCAGAGCGGGCACAAACTGGCGGAACTTCTCAATGATGCCCTCGTCGCCAGCCTCGGCATCTTTCGTCCTCCTCGTCGGCCTCGCACAGGCTGGTAACCAGAGTCAGGCCACAGAGCAGCACGCCGTGATTACGGTCGGACAGCAGGTGGGCAGCCTTCTCGATGAAGTGCTCCTGGAGGTCGGGGACCTTGCGGCATATCCGCATCGCGCAGAGAGCAGCCTTTCTCCGGATGTAGGGGTTGGAGGTGGATATCAGGTTCTCGATTTCGGCAAACAGGTCTCGCGACATCTCGACGGAGGCGATGTTGCCGAGCGTGCACAGGGCCAGGCCGACGACATACTGGTTCGAGTGTGAAAGGTCGCTGGGAAGTTAGTTGCCGGAAATCTTTAAACTACAATTGTGCCTGGGGACAGTGTACACACTTCTTTAACGAATTCGTGACGAGGGTCAGCACCTCCTGGTTCTCGTCGAGCAGCAAGCTGGTTGCCAGGTGGCCGAGACGCTTGTCGGCAAAGCGCGGCGAGGCGAGGAGCTTGAGACACTCAATCTGGCCGAAATGTGTACGCTCGCCAAGGGTGAAGAGGTAGAGAAGCTTCGCGACGTTGTTGCGGCGGACGTTGTGGTCGTGGCTCTCCTCGCGGAAGCTGGCGCGGATGGCGGCGCTCTCCTTTTGGATCACGGCGCGCTCGTCGGCAATGGTCTTGGCCGCCCGCACGTTGCGGATGAATTGTTTTACTGGAAGAGAGTAGAGTTAGTTTCAATTCAAACGTGAGCAAAGCTTTTGTCGTCTCCTCGAGGACTACCACGCACAAGATGCCATCTTGAATGAGCAGGTTCGATGTGAGGCCCTTTCTGGCCGCCTGCGGTGAAGGAGCTGGCACCAGGGGCTGAGGGATGTCGACGTGGGATGATGCGAGGCAATGGGGTAATGAAAGCCGAGGGTGAGAGACGCTTCGTTGAGTCTCGATGTTTCGTGTCCTCGATGCTCGATATTATAGGAAGGTGGTTTGCGGGTGCCTGGCCGGTCGGGGGTTGTCCTTCGTTCTTTCCTTTGTTGGCGGCGACGGATTCGGGGGCTGTTGTGAGCACCTGTGTCCAGTCCCCTGCTCCTTCCTGTCCAGCGTGTCCTGCAAGGAGCTGGCTCTGAGTGGTAGGCGGGGCAATGGTTAATCCAGACCGCCCCCCTCGCTGAGACCGGCAGGAGCTCAGGGGTCGTAGTGGGGGGCGAGCAGGCTGGTTTGCGACCGTGGCACTTTCCGTTGGTGGATTTGTTGTGATCGTTTTAGTACATATCTGGAAGTCCGTCGTACATGTGGTATTCTTATCGCAGAGTTTCGCCGCCTTCCTTTTCTGCCATACAAATTGTTAGCGACAGCCTCACAGCCTTACAAACACCACCTCGACACTTTGCGATTGACATCATTTGTCTCGCAATTACCGCCGCCACCACCACCACCACTACACACCGCACACTGTCGCCAAAATGCCGAAAGCAGAGGTCGGGTCTGTCAAGCACCTGAGCAACCAGATGAAGGCCAAAGGCCTGACTCGTAAGTACTTTTCCCCATCACATCTGTCAACGGCTTGCTTTCTCCTCTTTTCTTCTTCTTTTTTTCTTCCTTCTTTTCTTCTTTCTTTCCTGTCCCTTTGTCGCATACTAACTCCCACCTGCAGGGTTGCGATGGTACTGCCAGATCTGCGAGCGCGCCCTGCGCGACGAAAATGCCTTCAAACAGCACACCCTCAGCGAGAGCCACGTGCGCAACATGCTGGCCGTCGGCTCCGACCCGCGCAAAGTCATCAACGAGTACTCGGACCAGTTCCTCAAGGACTTTGTCCAGCTCCTGCGCACTGGCCACGGCGAGAAGCAGGTGCAGATCAACCACTTTTACCAGGAATTTATTGCACGGCGCGACCACATCCACATGCACTCGACGAAATGGTCGTCGCTCACCGAGTTTGCCAAGTACCTGGGCCGCGAGGGCATCTGCCGCGTTGAGGAGAACGAGAAGGGCATCTTTATCTCGTGGATCGACACATCGCCCGAGGCGCTGAAGCGGCAAGAGGCTCTGCGGCGGAAGGAGGCACAAGACCGTGGCGACGAGGAGTGGGAGCAGAAGCTGCTGAAGGCACAGATCGAGCGTGCTGCCAAGACGGCCAAGGAGCGGAAGAAGGACGGCGCATCAGGCGGCGATGCCGACGAAGACGACGAGGAGGAGAAGGAGAAGAAGTACATGCTGCAGCGGGAGGAGGGCGAGAAGGTCAAGCTCTCTTTTGGCCCGGCCAAGTCGACGACGAGCACAACACCAGCGAAACCGACGGCCGAGTCAGAAGCCTCAACACCGCAGCCACCAGCAGATGGTCAAGACAGCAAGGAGGGTCAGGACGCGGAGCCTAGCAGCACATTACCTCCCGCAGTCGACACACCGCCGGTTGAGCCTGCCGCAGCCAAGCCAGTGTCTCTAAAGTTTGGAGGACTGAGCAAGCCACAACCGAAGAACGTCTTCGCCGCCGCGAAGAAGAACGCACTAGGTGGAAAGTCCAGCGGCAAGAAGATTGAGGTACCCAAGAAGATGAGTGAGGCTGAGCGCATTATGAAGGAAGAGATGGAGCGGAAACGGGGCCGCGAGTCCGGCGCCAGCGGTGGTGGCATGAGCTTCAAGTTTGGCGGCGGGCCGCCGAACAAAAAGCCGAGGTTTTGATTTACAATGAAGACTGCTGTTTGTTGGCGTTCACGGGTCATGGCCGGCGTGCATTTTAGGAGCCAGGGATTATAGGATTATACCACATATACACATCGTAGGACGGTGCTCTGATTTTAAAAGCAGCTTTTTTTAATTTAATCAAAATTACTGCAGCCTTTTTGCTTCACGTCATATCTGCTCTGTCCAAGCCTGAATGCACGTTTTCCGTACCATTTATTTTCCTATTGAAACGCCGACCCGAACGCCAGTATGAAAGACATATAAAGTCGCCCAAATATCGCTCGCTTTCGTGCCAAAAGAGCACAAATCAAAACACTCTTCCGTGGTTTCTAACCTCGTATTCAATCGGCCTCGGCCGCGCTTCCATCGCGTCTATAGTCTTGTGGTTAGCCAACAGTGCCCCAGCGTCAGCTTCACGTCACACAAGGGACCCACGGTATGTATTGAATGCGGTGCTCTTCCTCGAGCTGCACCCGCACGTCGTCCGGCAGCTGGCCCGACACCTTGATCGCGTACACGCCGCGCACGTAGCCGTCGAGACGCTGCCACCGTGCCACCCACGACTTGTTGGGGTTGGCCAGCGTAATGAGGCCCTCAAAGACCTGGCTCGTGCAGGTGTCGATCTGTTCGGGCGAGCCGGCAAGGTGCAAGAACTCTTCGCAGTTGGGGCAGCCCTCTTCGCGGAAACGCTGGAAAGTCATGACGATGGAGCAGACCATGCAGGCGCGGAGGTAGCGCTGCTGGCCGGGAGCGACGTAGTTTTCTGACATGGCGGGCGGTGGGCAAACAGAGGAGAGAAGAGGGGAGGGAAGCCGCGATGTCGAAAGTCGCGGACGGTGGCGGGTCGTGGGGCCGTGGGGTCGTGACAAAGAAAAGAATCGCAAGCTGGATGCGTAGGAGATTGAAGTTGAGGAAGCTTTCGCAAGGAACGCAAGGAAGGGTTCAGCCTGGCGCCAGTTGAGTGGTTGGCGTTTGGAGGTGCTCCATTGCCGCGAACGGCCTAGCGCAGGTACCTATCCTGGCTATAGGCATCGCAAAGAGCTGTCATGCAGATAAGCGATTTTTCACAAGCTTGTCATTAAAGTCACCTTCCACCTTGAATATCGATCTCGCTTTCGGACGATTGACAAGGGTGACAAATCTCGGAAAACTCCAGCTTGCACCGCTCAATGTCGACCGGCATGGAAGACACGCCCATGGCCAACACATCACTGGCATCGTCCATTGGCGCCGCCTCCAAGAGCAAGGCATCCAAAGAGAGCAAGTCGCGCGAGTTGTACAGCAGCACAATCGGCCGCCCGCCGTTTGCCTATGCCCAGATCGAGGTTGTGCAGAGCCAAGACTCCCAGGGACCGTTCGATGCGCTGCAGGTGCGGTCCTACTGCGATGCGGCTCTCAAACAGTTTCTCGGCGCCTCGGGTGCGGCCATGCCCCTCGATCTGTTGAAACTCGACGGAACCGAGTTTTGGGTCCGCCTACCACGCGAGGACATGGGCCTTTTTGCCGCAGCTCTGGCAGCTTGGAGCAGTGTCTCTCGGAGCGGCACGGCAACAGCTTTGCGGCTGAAAGCATCGGGCAACTGGCTCGGCAGTCTTGTTGGGCGAAGCGAGCAGCAGGCGATCTGGAGCGATGTCGCGACCTGAGACATAAAGAGACGGCTGCGATACTACAAATACAATCGATATGGCGGCACAATACGACTTGGCTTGTTATAGAAAAGCTTTTACTTGCCGGGACGCGCCACACTCTATTTGGTCTGCCGACAACCTGCCTACAGTGATACATCAGAGCCGCGCCATGAGAAGAATCAAAATCTTCAAGGCGACAGAGGAACAATGGCACAACAGCAACAGCTTTCCGACCACGACGCCAAGAGATGACGGATCAAACCCACCCGGCAACAATATATCCATCAACAAGATACAATATAACGACGAGAATGTCAACCAAAAAAATCAAAATACACCACAATGCCCCAAAATGCCTGCCCCCTTTCATGCATCCATGACAAAGCGCCCTAAGGAAATGACCGCCCCCCAATATGCAAAACGGTCTCAAAAACGCCTTCGCCGAAAGGATGGATCTTCAAGTCAAGGCCTCTCATGTTTTCTTTTCTCTTTTCCTTCAAAACAGAAAACAGACAGAATAAGAGGTATGCCATGTGCCCCGTTTGCCACACAGTGTCATCCTCGTTTCCAGTCTTTGTTTCTCTTGTTTTTGTCAAGTTGCATTAAAAATTCCTGTGTCTTATTTTTCTTTTTTTATCTCACATGCTTATACCAACGACGACATCATGGAGTTGTTCGCGTACGCCTAGACAGTTAGCTTGGAAAGAAAATACTAGACTTGCGAGGCAGGGGGGGCAGAAGGACTCACCATTGGACGGATGTTGGGGTGTGGCACGGCGTCGAACTGGTGGAAGTTGAGCTTGTAGTCCGAGCCGATGTTGATGTACGCGCCGCGGTTCTCGGTCATGTCGCAGTACTTTGGTGCCGAGAAGACTGGATGTTGTTTAGTACGAATACACAGGACACACAAAACACAGACACACAAAATCAAGTTCAAGTTTGGAAACATACCCGTAATGCACTTTCCGTTATGCCCTCCTCGTAGCCGTCCATGCGGACCTCGTGACTGCGGATAATGGCCTCGAGACCGTTCTTCTCGCAGAACCGTGCGGTGACGTCGGACCGAACTGCATGCCGACACCACGCTTGCTGGGGCCCCGACCGGGCTCGGTCTGCGGGTCCGTCCACAGCATCTCCATCATCAGGCCGGCCTGGCCGGGCTGGCGTTGCTTGTGGCGGTCCAGCTTGCGGATGTCGTCGAGCGTGACGTTGTCGTCGGAGAAGAGGCCGCCGTGCAGCACAAAGTACTTGTCGCCAATCAGGGTGGCCAGCGGCAGGCCGAGAAGCTTTCGGAGAACAGGCGGAAGACGCGCTCGTTGTACTTGGCCTTGCACTCGCCCTCGAAGCCGTAGGCGCGGTTCATGTCGTCGGTCTCGTGTTGCCGCGGTTGAGATAGAAGGCCTCGGGCCGCAGCCACTTGTTGGCGTAGAGCAGCAGCGCAATCTCGGTGGACACGAGCCACGGTCGACAAAGTCGCCGTTGAACAGGTACCAGTGCTTCTCGGAGGGCTTGCCGTTGAGGCGGAACAGCTCCATCAGGTCAAAGTACTGGCCGTGCGTGTCACCGCAGACGGTCAGGGTTGTGTCGTCGGGCACCTGGACCTCCTTCATGGTGGGCTCGGCGTAGACAATCTTCGTGACGGCCAGCAGGATCTGGTAGACGTACTTCAAGTGAATCTTCTTGCCCTGCTTGAACCGCTCCGTCATGTCGTCGATAAACTCTTGCGTCATCTCGTCGCCCAGACGCACGCCGTCGTAGTCGTCCTTGACCACCATGGACTCGACATCGAGGCCCTCGGCGGCCGACGGCGCGTCACCGACCTCAATGGCCTCGAAAAACTGCAGCTGGCGCACGACCTTTTGGCAGTCGGTCAGCTTGGCCTTGGCGTCGACGTTTCCTGGGTTCAGCTTGACACACGTCCGGAAATCCTGGAGCGCATCTTTTGGTTTGAGAATGGCCGCAGAGGCCAGGGCACGGCGGTAGTAGGCCTGCGAGCGAGCTAGGTCAGTACAATGCCGTGGTACATATATATATATATATATAGCCTGGGGTCTTAAGGGCCTACCTTGACGAATTTTGGGTCCAGCTCAATGGCCTTGGTGGCGTCTGCAATGGCATAGCCGTATGCCTCTGTCTTCAGGTATGCCTGCAGTACGTTTGCAGTACGTTAGCAGCGGATCATTGTGTGTGTATAAGTTGGCCACGCAGCCACATATTGGAAAGGACGCACCTGAGCGCGGTTCGCAAAGTAGGTCGGTTCACTGTCGTCGAGCTCGATCGCCTGCGAGTAGTGGTCGATTGCTGTGGGCCAGTCGTGCTTGAGGAAGGCCTTGTTGCCATCATTCTTAGCCGCCAGGGCCTTCTCCTTGTCTGTTGTCATGGTGGGCAGTCGAAAAAGGGAGTCTGAAGGGGGGCGCAGGGTTGAGGGGTTCGCAGAGTTCGAGGTTGGAGGTTGGAGGAAGATCGTCGTTGCAGCGCCGGGGTGTAGAAAGAGGAACAATCAAAAACAAGACTCGCTGGAGATTGTGGAAAAAAAACCGCTTTCAAGAGGACGCGGAGGTGAATGCGGAGTGTGGAGGGAACGTAAAATTCTCAAAAAGAAAAAGAGAGAGAAAAATGCTTGATTTCGGGTGCGCCAGCGAAATTGCAGTGCATGAAGCCGCTGGTCGTGTGTGTGCGGAGGCGACGATGCTCTTCTGTATCTTCAGGCAGGAGCCACCGAAGGCCGCCGAACGTTCTTTCTGGGCCAGACCTTTTGGGGCGGCGCCTAGAGTCCCTACGCATAGACCCTTTCGGGGGCGAGGTGAGGACCGGCAGGAACGGGTAGGTGCATAGCGCGATTTGGTCCCGCGTTATGCACCAATGCGAGTGACAAGCGCCACTGTGACCAGTGACAAGGCACGTACTCTGATTAATCGGACGCGGCTGCCAAAACTAGGCTCCAAGGCTGCCTCCTCCCAAAACAACACCACCGCCTTTGGCGAACGGATCATTGCCAACACAACAACGCAAGCATGGCCGAACCAGATGCACCGACGAGCTTGGCGCTCGTGCGCAAGCGGACAGACACAGAGCTGATGCCGCCGCCGCCGCCAGCGAAGCGCATCCAGCGACCGAAAACCGTCCTCGACGAAGACTCGTACACGGATGGTCTTTCGAAGATTATTGCGCGCGACTTCTTCCCCGGCCTCATTGAAACGGAAACACAAAACGAATACCTGAACGCGCTTGAATCGAAGGACGCAGCATGGATTTCCAGCGCCGGCAAGCGGCTCAAGGAGGCCATGACGCCCGGCCGTCGGCATCGGTCTCGACTGCAGACGCCCTCTCTTCGTGGATCTCTGGATGGTCGTCCGGCGAGACACCACAGAGCTTTGCTGGCGACACCCCGGCCTCTGTCGTTTCAGTCACCACGACTGCTTCTGCCGCGACAGCCGCGACAGCCGCGGCCAAGACGGGCCCCGATACAAACGTCAGCCTTGCCGCATACCAGGCCAAATACACGAGCGAAGACAATGAAAGTTTCTATAAGCTGCTCGACAAGCAGAACCAGACGCGGGCTGAGAAGCATGCATGGCTGTACAACGGCAACAAGCTGCCGTCCAAGATGCAGCTCAAGCAAAAGGAGGTCGAGGATCGGCTGATCGAGTCGGGTGCCAGCCTTGTCGACAATGGCCACAAAAAGGACCGTCTGGCCATCAAGGACCAGGAGGACCGCCAGCGGCACCGAGACGTGGAAAACCAAGGCCAAGAACGGCCTCATGTTCTTGCCCGACGGCGTGGACGGGTCTGTCGAGACAGTGGCCCAGAAGACGCAGGCCGAGTCCCTCGCAGCGCCCAAGTCCATCGTGTACGCCAACACACGGCTGCCAGGGCTGTCCCTGCTGGCCGAGCAGCGGAAACAGGAGAAGCAGCTCAAGGGACGGCGCAGCAGCTCTGTGTCGAGTGCGTCTGTCCCACCGTCGCCGACACTGTCTGCCGTGCGCGACGCCATTGCAGGCAAGCCGCGACGCGTTGATGCGGACTCAACGGCCGGCTCTCTGGCTGGGTCTACCATGGGCGGCGAGACGCCCCGTGTTAATGGATATGCATTTGTCGACGACGAAGAGCCCGAGCCGGAGCCAGAAGCACCACCGATTATTAATTTTGGCAAGGCCGACGGCACACCCAACCCGTTCCAGTTGCAAGACAAGAGCAAGCGGGAGGGCCTGCATCATCGCATGGTTGAGCGCATTGCGCAGTCGAAACGGACGTCGGCACGTGTTGGCATGACGGGCCGTGCTAGTCAGATACCGCATACGCCGATTCCACATAGTCCCCGTCTGTCCGGCGGACTGACGCCGGCCGGGCAGCGGCTCTGGAGCAATATGGCCGGCGTAGTGGTGGCGGTAGCAAGGGGAAGGATGCCATCTCGGCGTTCAACAAGAGCAAGGGCGGGCAGCAGAACAACGCGAAGGGAGTCGGCGGGCACGGTTACGGGAGATACGGTCCGTACTGCAGTGAGAATGCAATCGGCTTGGACACGACGTCATCTTTTTTTTCATGGCGGTCTTCATTTCTATTTTATTTACTTAGCATTGAACAGATGATACCCAGGGATTACCTAACTACACAAAAATCAAATTTTGAAATCCAATAAAAACAAAAGAGAAATTGTAGAATGCAGATCTTATTCAATGAATGATAGCTTGGCAAAAGTTAAATGCATTGATGTCGTCGAACGCCGGTAGTACGAGCCCCACTTATTCTCGACGTCAACACTTTCAAAATTTCAAGAGCTTCACAGGGAGCTAACTTTCTCTTCTCGCACGGTACCAACCCACTTGCGACGACACATCTTACGACAGCACATCGGCTCACACCATGCCAATGCCAATGCCAATGCGGTAGCTGCCGCTGTACGTCCCGACTTTCTTTTGTACCCTGTCAACCCATAACTTCCCCTCACAATGCGGTTCCTCGACTTGGCTGCCGATTTGGCAGCTGTTGTCGGCGCTTCTCGCAACGTCGCGACGAAGCATGCCGCATTGCGCTCGCGCCAGATTGGTGCCTCGTTTTGTGCAGAACCCACCGGATCCGAAGAAGCCTGCGCAAGAAGCAGCAAAGACAGAGAGCCCGCCAGCGGAGGCTGCCAGCGCTGCCACAACAGCCGACGCGGCAGCCTCAACATCGACAGCACCGAACGCGTCGAACACGACGACGTCACCAGTTGAGCCAGTCGAGCCAGTCGAGCGCTCTCAAGCTCCTGCGGCCACTCCTACACCCGATCTGGCACCCGGTGCGAAACCCGCGACTCAGCAACCAGATACCCAGCAGCCAGAGACGGCCGACGTACCGGACGATGTCGCTCTACCTACATTTGTTCACCGCTCCCAAATACGGACAACAAGGCCGCCTGGAGCACTGAAGGAGATCCGCAGGAAGGCGGCCGAGGCTGCAGGGCCGAGTGGAGGACCGTCGAAACTGCATCCGCTCGATCCACGGGCGAAGCTACCACCAAGGCCGGCGCAGACGACGACACCGAGTCAAGCCCCTGTCTCGGCAGCAGTGGCAGAGAGTATCGAGCAGGGCATCTTCAACAAGAGGAAAGAGGAGGTGCCTGTTGACGTTCCTATTGCAAAGGAAACGCAGCCAGAGATTGTTGTCGAGAGCAGTTCAGAGTCCAGTGCAGAGTCCAGTTCAGAGTCCAAGGTGACCCCCGAACCCAAGGCAACAGCCGAGCCTGTAGCAGCACCTGAACCTGCGCCCGAAGTCGTGGTGCCAGCAGAAGAACCACAACAGACGCCGTCCGCGGCCATGCCAGATGCTGCGCCTGTCAAGGGAGAGGCTGTCGAGACGCATCCTCCGGGCTCAGCACCGGTTTCTCCCATGCCCCAGCAGCCATTACGGGCAGCACCAGCGGCCCCATCCCCCAAGCGCACCTTTGAGCTCAAAGAGTCGAAAGTGCCGGCCACCCGCTTGAGCCGTATATGGAACTACGGCGGTCTTGCTGCCGGCATGCTCGGCGGTGCTCTCACTGAGACCATCAGCCGCGGTTTTGGTGCGGCAGCGGCGACAGCGGCTCTGTCATGTGAGCGCCGGCAACCTCGAGCGTCTCGTATCGCGTCTGTCTCGCATGCGCGGCGCTGCTCTCAAGCTCGGCCAGATGATGAGCTTCCAGGACGCCAAGATGCTGCCTGCGCCGCTCCAAGAGGTCCTGCAGCGCGTCCAGGACGGCGCCGATTACATGCCCGCATGGCAGCGCGACCGTGTGCTGGCGACCAACCTGGTTGCCGACTGGCGCGACCTGTTTAGCGAGTTTGAGGAGAAGCCGATTGCGGCCGCATCCATTGGCCAGGTGCATCGTGCGACGCTGCAATCCAACGGTGCTGCCGTGGCCGTCAAGATCCAGTTCCCTGGCGTGGCCGACTCCATCAACTCGGACTTGGACAACCTGGGCATCCTGCTGACGGCCACACGCATGCTGCCCAAGGGCCTGTACCTGGACAAGACGATTGCCAACGCCCGCACGGAAGCTGGCCTGGGAGTGTGACTACCTGCGCGAGGCCGCGTGCGCACGTCGCTTCCAGACACTCCTCCACGAGGCCAAGGAGACGGGCGTCGACGGCGCCTTCTTGGTGCCCGAGGTGTTTGGCGAGGCGTCCGGCAAGCAGGTGCTGACCATGTCCTTTATGGGCGGTGTCGGTGTCACCAAAGCCGCGCCAGACTTGACGCAGGAGCAGCGCGACTGGATCGGCACCCAAATCCTGCGTCTGTGCCTGCTCGAGATCACGCAGTTTCACTTTATGCAGACCGATCCCAACTGGACCAATTTCCTGTACAACGCCAACTCCAGCAAGCTGGAGCTGCTCGACTTCGGCGCCTTCGCGCGAGTATCCAGCCGCGTTCATTGACCAGTACGTGCGCCTTTTGCGGGCCGCGTCCGTCTCGGATCTGGAGGCTGTGCAGTCGCTGTCGCGCGACCTGGGCTACCTGACGGGCCACGAGAGCCGCGCCATGCTGGATGCCCACACGCAGTCGGTCATGACGCTGGCGGAGCCCTTCCGCGCCGACGCACCCGAGACGTACGACTTCCAGGACCAGACGATCACGGACCGCGTACGCTCGTTTATCCCCGTCATGGTGCGTGAGCGTCTGACGCCCCCGCCGAGGAGACCTACAGCCTGCACCGCAAGCTCAGTGGTGCTTTCTTGCTGTGTGCGCGCCTGGGAAAGCCGTGTGGCCTGCCGCGGCATGTTCGAGGACAGCCTCAAAAAGATGGGCCTTGACTAAAGGCAGCGAGGCAGCCCTGCGGCTTTGTATCCATACACATGCTTTCATTTCTTCTTTCTCTGTACCAACAAATACACGCTGCTCATGCATCATACTGTATAAATATACGTCATCTATATGCTGTAGACGGATACAAAAACAAAACAATATGAAAACAAAACAATATGAAATGAAATAATATGAATTGAAAATAGCAAAAACGCCAGCCATGTTGATACCCAATTTGTCCAAACTGAAATGCACAAGTGAATCGAACGGCCCACCCCACTCAATGGCGCAGCATCGGCATCTCGCGGCGCTCCCGCGTCTGCGCCTTCTTGCGCCGCCGCTCGATCGCCTTGTCCACCTGCTGCTCCGTCATGCCCGCAAACTTGTCCACCAGCAGCCGCTTTCTTCTGCTCCGACTTTTTGAGGAAATACGGTGTCTTGCCGTCCTTGACCAGGCCACGCTCCCGCTTCTTGTGCTCGTCCAGCACCGCCTGTGCCTTGTCCTTGGCCTCGCGGTCGTGCTTGCGCGCCTCCATCGACGTCAGCTGCCGCCGCAGCGCCGCCGCCTCCTTTTCCGCGGCCTCCGCCTTGGCCCGGTTCACCGCGTTGGCGTTGCGCTTCTTGCGCTCCATCTTGGCAATCCGGTCGTTTTGCGCAATCGTCTCGCGCATCTGCGCCATCTCGCTGTCGCGGTACTCGTCCAAAAAGGCATAGTTGCGCTGTGCCCGCAGCTCGTCGGCGCGCGTCGGCGGCGCTGCCATGGACGCCAGGAAGAAGCGCGGGTCGCGCGAGCGCTCCTCGGACGACTTGACGGTGACGCCTGCAATGGTGGCGTCGCCGCTGGTCCAGTCGCGGCCGCGCTTGACGGCAAAACGGCTCGACATTTCAGTGGCGCGTGCTTGTGGGCGCGGGCCGGCTTGAAGCCCTTGACCGTTTGCCGGAGCGGTCGTCCTTCCACGAGGCCGGTGCTTCGCCCCGTTCCACGGCGGCCGACCCGGCCTTTCCGCTAGACGACGAGGCGGCGTCCTTTTGTTTGCCCTTGGCCTTCTTTGCGCTCTTCTTCAGGATTTGGCCGAACGTGAGATGCTCTGTCGGCGACGGCGCTTCGGGCTCTTGGCGTTGCCTCACGGCCGACCTCTTCCTCGCCGTCTTCGCCGTCTTCGTCTTCGTCTTCGCTGTCCTCCTCCACCTCCTCTTCCTCTTCATCGTCATCGTCATCACCCCGTCTGCCCCGGACAGGCTCATCATCCTCGTCGTCCTCACCATCGTCGCTCTCGCTTTCTGAGTACGCCTCAAGAACCTTACCGCGCCGGGCAGCTTTGCTCAAGTCGTTGTCGTACTCGTCGCTGTCGTTCTCATCGACGGCCAACTTGGAGGGCTTGGCCCGCACATTCCGCTCCGGAGCAGGCCGACTGCTCTTTCGTTTCCTCGCGTCCATTGTTGAAGTTGATGACTGGTGCGTGATGCGTGGTGATGATGCAGAATGAAAGTGGAAGTCGATGTAGTGATGGAGTTTCAAAAAATGCTGACTCGCGAAGCTCTTGTTTGTGCTCGCAAAACAGGTTTCAAAGTCTGTCCCTTTTTGTGGTTATATGGTTTCACAAGCAAGGAGTAAACGGAGACTCTTGCCAAGTGAAGAGTGAAAGTTGTCTGAATGTGAATGAAGGCTAAAGGTGTGAAGAAGAAAGGAACGACGTTCGCTAGCGCTGATTTTTGACATTTTTTCTTGCAGCAATTTTCAGGCAGCCTGGCCCCGCCAGCCAATCAGGGCCACCAAAGACAACGGTGGGGGACAAGGCTCTGGCGGGCCTCCTCCAAACAGAGCCACTAAAAGGAACCTGCAACAACAATCTTTTCACTTTCTGCCATTTTGTTATTGACACCCCTCAACTCGAATATTGTGCACATTGAGCATTCTCGATACGACCCCGTATTTACATTTATTTATACTGGTGTCGTAACTCGGTACCAATTGCCACGACGGCCAAGCAAACGTGGACAACGCTGTTTCGTTCCGTTTCTGTACTTTCTTTTTCTTTTTCTTTTTTTCCTCTTTGTTTTTTTCCCAATTCTTCTCCCCATCCCAAAAGCAACTCGAATCCAGTCAAAAAAGCAAAACATCCATACAGAAGGCTGGTCTCCCTCCTCGCACGTCTTGGGTAGCTGCACCTACGTCTCCGCGTGTCGTCACGAGCCGGTCTATGGCGTCTCAGGCTCTTAAACGTTCCGCATCTTGCTTCTTAGGTGCAAGCAAGACGAGGCGACGCTTACCTCTGGAGTACTCTGCGGCCACAGCAGCCACCATCTCGAAACAAACGTTCCTCAACACACGATCGTTCTCGGCCCAGCAACCGTTGCTCGCACGCACATTCAGGACTGAACTGGAAAAGTTGAAAATGGCAAAAGACAAGCAGAGATTGAATGAAGAACTGTTGATGGATCTGGTGGAACTGGTCGTCGACGAGGAAGCACCACCACCCCGGGACGACGTCATTGAGCCCAGCGATGCGTCCGGCGGCATTCCCGATCCAACCCCCGAGTACCTGCAGCAGGCCAAGATCCAATCCAAACCGCTCAAAAAAGCACAGCCCCTGCTCATCATCAGCGACCTCAACGGCACGATGCTCTTCCGGAAAGACAGCAAACACCGCCCCAAGGACTTTGTGCCGCGGCCGTATGCGCTGGCGTTTCTCGGCTACATGATCAAAAACTTTTGGTTCGGCTTCTGGTCGTCGGCACGGCCGGCCAACGTCTCCAGTATGGTCGGCCAGCTCGTGCAGCCCGCGAGCCAGGACAAGCTCGTCGCTGTCTGGGACCGCTCCAAGTTTGGCCTCTCGCAGCAGGACTACGAGCTACGGACCATGTGCTACAAGCGCCTGACGCGTTTGTGGAACGACCCGGATGTGGCCCGGACGCACCCGGACTACGCGAATGGCGGCCGCTGGTCACAGGCCAACACGGTGCTCATCGACGACACGTCGGCCAAGGCCCGCTCGGAGCCGTACAACCTGATCCGCATCCCCGAGTTCAAGGGCACGCTGAGGATGTCCGACATGGTCCTGATGGAGGTGCACGACTACATCAACGACCTGGCCTTCCAGTCGGACGTCAGCGCGTACATGCGCGTCAAGCCGTTCCAACCAAAGAAGAACGAGGACTTGGTACTTCCAAGCACGCTTGAGGGCACCACAGAGGGCGAGGAGGCTTTCCGGACCATGGGTGCCATCAGCAAGTGGTACGAAAGTGGAGGTCTGCGGAAACCGAACAAGGAGAAAAGGGCAAGAAAAAGTAGGCAAAAGTCGAAAAAGCAATCTGAAGAGTAATGCATAGCTGTCTATGACGGGGATATGTAGTGCAGCGGACACGGCCACGGAATGCTGTCGGGCAGTGTGAGCTGGCTAGCTACATGGTGGTCAATGAGGAATGAGGGTACGAACTTTATGAGCATGCTATCATTTAGGCGAATCGTGAATCAAGCGGATAGCATCATTCTCACAGAATCAAAATACACGTACACTCCAACATTCGCTGCAAGAAGACGAGACACGAGATTTTGGGGTATGCTCTATGCTTTTCCATGTGGAGCATATGCAATTCAATCAATTTCTTTTTTGTATCCATCTTCCTGATAGCCGTGATTTACGTCAGAAAACATTGTCCTGGCCCAGCCTAGCTACATTCGCATAACACGTAAGTCTCTTCTTTTCATCCATCGTAGAGTAAGGTACCAAGGCCGAATCAGCCAAATCTTTCATTTTTTTTTCATTTCAAATGTTCGTTAAAGCTATCAGCTATCCGCAACAGCTCATCACACTCACCACACGGTGCAGTGCGATCCGTCTATTTGAAGACCTTGCCGTCGGCGTGGGGGTACTCCTTGCCGTTGACGGTGACGGGCTTGTCCCACGACCACTGGGCCTCGACGTAGGCGCGGTCCTCGGCCTTGGTGGGGTCCAGCTTGGTGAAGGAGTAGCTCTCGTAGTCGGGAGCGACGTCAAAGACGGGCAGGTAGTCGTCGCCGCGGATGACGAAAGCACCCTCAATGACGGAGTCGTTGTTGGCGCCGTAGACGGAGGCGCAGCCGAAGAGGTACTTGCGCGAGCCCTCCAGACGGTTGTTGAAGCCGCCAATCAGGTTGTTGGACATGAAAGTCATGGTCAGCTCGTCATTGTACTTGTACTCAACCTTCCAGATCGAGTACTCGTCGAACTTGACGTTCTCCCAGAACCACTTCAGGGCATCGGGGGTCTCGCTGTTGGAGTACTGGCGCTTCCACTCGTCCAGAGCGAAGGTGGCGCGGGGCAGAGCCTCAAGCGGGTGCTTGGGCTTGGGGGCCGGGGCATCCTCCTCCTCAGCGGCGGCGGCGGCCTTGGGGGCAGCCTCCTTCTTGGGGGCCTCCTTCTTGGGAGCGGCCTCCTTCTTGGGGGGACGTTGGTCAGGGTGGGCTGGTCGTTGAAGACGGCGGCGGGGGCAACGCTCGAGTAGATCGACTGGTTGTAGACAGTGGTGAACCAACGGGTGGTGTTGGGGAACTCCTCGCGCCAGGCCTTGCCGAAGATCAGCTGCAGACCGCGGGCAATGATGCTGGCACCGAAGATGTCGGCGACGGTGATGCGCTCGCCAACCAGGAAGGTGTTGTGCAGGAGGTGCTCCTCAGCGACGCTCAGGGCCTTCAGGGCAGCCTTGGAGGCATCGTCGACGGCCTTCTTGTTGTAGGGGCACGGCCCAGGAGAGGGGCGTACCAGTCGCCGAACTTGGGGAGGACCTCGGAGTTGAAGAAGGACATCCACTTCAGGATGTTGGCGTAGCTGGGATGATGTTAGCACGCGTGATTCTGCGTTGCATGTTTCTGGATCAAGTTTGGGGCTCTGGATACGTACTCCTGCTTGGTCTTGCCGAGGAGGGTGGTCTTCTCGTTCTGCGAAGCGACTGTGGGGCCGAGAGGTCAGTAAACTGCGGCCCAATAAAGCGGTCCATAACCGACAAAAGCATAGACAGAGAAGTGAAGAAAAAAAAGGGGCAAAAAGAAGGACGCAAAATCAGAAGTTAGAGTATATCAACACTAGGATTCAGACAGGGATAACTGTATAAATGATTGTCTATTTCATCATGAAAGCGTCGGGCGGGTGCTGCCAAAGATGTCCTCGGGCAGCAACGACGAAAGGGGCGAGGAAGAACAAACACGGGGATAAAAAAAAGGAAAGCAAGCTGCAGGGCAATGAGTGAGTCGGGCGCCAAACTTACCGTAGACGTAGATGGCAATGCACTCCGACAGGGTGAAGCCATCAGCGCCAACGAAGGTGGGGATCTTGCCCAGCTTGTTGAGCTTCTTGTAGTCGTCCGAGGCAGTGGCGGGACGGTCTCGACCAGCTCGATATCGAGGTTGTTGGCCTTGGCGACAGCCAGGATGCCCGTGGTGCGCGGGTTCTCCTGCAGATTGCGAAATGTGGTCAGCCTGACGTTCGCGTCCGACGAGGAGCGGCGGGAGGCAGAAGACAGACAAAACAGAAGCAACGCAGAAAGAAGAAGGCAAGGCGCGAGAAAGCAAGAAACGAGAAGGAAGATGAAAGAGGCAATAGAAGGAAAAGAAGAATAAAAAGAAAAAGAAGAGAAAAAGAGGCACGAGAACAAAAGTGAGGCTATTGTCGAGATACAAGATCAAGATGCCATAACGAGCCAAAAGAGCACAACACGCAGCGCGAGGATCGAGCCAGAAAAAGAAGGCTCGTCCACAAAGGCTCAACGCAGGAGCAGACTCACAAGGAAACCGTAAAGCTTTCCGAACGACATGGTGAATGTGAGGCAGATAGATGACTCGACTAAAAAGGGTGGTGATGATGGGGTTGAGGGAGAAAGAGAAGGGGAAGAAAGGAGGAAGGAGAGGGAGGAGGGGAAAGATCAAAGAAAGAGTGAAGGACAAGTTTTTTTTGTCGCAAAAAAAGTGCCCAAGGAAGGAGGGACGGGCTGGGCCTCAGTGGTGGGGTTCAGCAAAAAATCTCATAAAACGCCTTAAAAAAAAATCAAAGTAAAATGGAGAAAAGGAGCAAGTGGTGGGACCTGCCCGTTGCCATTGGCCAGTGCGGTTGGTACAGGAACGGCAAAATTGGCGAAATTGGCAGGGGCACAGCACAGGCGCCTAACAGCTGCCCGGACCTCTTCCTTCTCCTTTCGGTCACCGCCTTTGAGCTACCTGGCAGACCTGGCAAGAGACATCACGTGGCTCGGCCACGGCAAAATGCTAGCGCAATTGAATTTTTGAACATTGGACCACGGCAAAGCAAAGAAAGCTGACCATCGCGGGTTTTGGTTTTGGTGTCACGAAAATCGCAGACGACCATCGAACGACCACCCAACGACCTCCGACGACCTAGCCGACCAGGGACTCCCTGACCCGAACCAGAATCAACTGCAGCAGCTGCCGACTGTGGGGACTTCGACTTCGTCCTCTGCTGCATGAACGCCTTCTGGCGACAATCGACGACACGTTTTAAAAGATTCCCTCCCATAATCGAACGGCACATCGACCATGGCAAGCCTACGCGCAAGCCTCCTGTCACGGAGGACATCTGCCGCCTGCTCACGGCCATGCTGCAGCTTGACCAGCAATTCTCCCTCCTGCGTGTTAGCCCAGCACATGCCGCCAGCAAGGCCGCCGCCAGCCAAATAGTGGCCCAGACCCAGACCCGCTCATTACAACACCACCGGCGGGAGCGTCCTGCAAAGGAGATCGTTCCCGAATCGCTCGCCGGAAGCGACCAGGCCATGGATGCGTACCTGGACAAGTTCACCGGCGGCTCCATCTCCAACATTGCTCAGGATGGCGCCAACGCGAGCGCCCAGATCCCCAACGAGATGGCCGGCCTGACCGGGTCTGCTGCTCCGAGAATGGAGGGCTTTGCACGTGCTGTGCCCGTCTCGCCGTCCTACTTCACCCGCATCGAGAGCATTACCGACCGCTCACTGGCCCTGCAGGATCTGTTCCGGCGGTACAACAAACTGCCGCAGATCCCGGCCGAGCAGGCCGAGCGCGTGTCCTGGATGTCGTTTGAGCAGTTTCAGGAAGAGTTTGGCAGCAGAGTCCGGCTGCCCATGTACCACAAGTTTATGGGCTTGGTCAGACACCTGCACCGCATCCATCCCAAGCTGAAGCCGCCTGCAGTCAGTGACTTCGTCAGCACCTATGTTCGCGACTTCACCCCTGAGGTCAACCAGACCAAGCCGCTACCAATCGACCCCTTTGGCCGTGCGTTGGGCGTCGGCCGTCGTAAGGAGTCTGTTGCCCGTGCATGGGTCGTGGAGGGCACCGGCGAGGTGCTCATCAACGGCAAGTCGCTCAGCAACGCGTTTGGCCGTGTTCACGACCGCGAGAGCGCCACATGGGCACTTGCGGGCTACGGAGCGCATGGACAAGTACAATGTGTGGGCGTTGGTGGAAGGTGGCGGCACGACTGGCCAGGCCGAGGCCCTGACTCTGGCCGTGGCCAAGGGACTCGTGGCCCATGAGCCTGCGCTCAAGACCGCACTACGGAAAGGTATGTTCACACAATGCGCTCTCGAAGCACGGCCGTGCGGATGGCATGTGCGTATTGTTTCTTTCTGCCATCGTTTGCTAACTTGCTTCTTTTCTTTTCAGCTGGCTGCATTACGCGTGATCCCAGAGCGGTGGAACGTAAGAAGCCTGGCCACGTCAAGTCGAGAAAGATGCCTGCGTGGGTCAAGAGATAGTGCGCCCATATTTTGGCTTTTGGCACTGCAGAAGCGACAACGAAACACGCTGCGGAGTCTGGCCCACGTGGTCGTGGTTGTTCTTTTGGTTCTATGGACCATTGTGGTGCGTCTGTACATCTCGTTTCATCTCGTTTCGGTGTTTGTGGATGCCAAACGACCTTTTTATTTTTATTAGGAATGATAGCATATGTGTGTATATTTGTACGATCAGGTATAGAACCGCGCTCTGTTCGGTGAGGAGACCCCGGGGGAGGTGGACGAGCGGGTGGCTGTAAACTCGAACCAAAGCGTGAAAACAGAACAAAACTCAGCAAGACAATGAAAAAAAGTCAAGACACTACCAACATTGCCATTAATCATGTCATTTCCAGCCCCCTTGGGCCCTCTTCAGTCGATGATGCCATTGCCGTAGCATCAAATGTGTCGTGATCACTCACGAACTGGTTCGTTGCGCTGGGACTGCCACACCGCCCCGATGCTTGGCTGCCAAGTGCACGATGATGATACGACATCCAGACGGCAGGCATCAAAAGAGTGCGGAGGGCCAGCCGAAAGGGAGGGCTGCTTGCTCGACAGACCATCCCGGGTCCGTTGTCTCATTGATTATCTTTCACGCCAACCTTGTTAAAGAATAGCTGTTTGTGAGACGAGCCGTGGTTGTGAAGAGACAAATTTACGGCAGCTGGCCAGCTAAACGCGGACTCAGAGCACAAAATAAACAGATTGGAGCCGGAGAGGCGTATCGAGTACATCCCTTGAGCTTCTTGTTGCGCTCCATAGTATTTCCAACCAAGGCCATGCAATATCCACCCAGTTTGTGAAAGCTTTCGTCATTGTAATTGCCTGCAAAACGAGATGGGCGGGAGCTCCGGATGCTGTCGTGTTGATGTGCCGTGTAGGTCGATGTGTCTGATGAGACTTCCACGACGGGTAGGTCACGGGCACGGCAGAAGCCCTGCTTGAAACCCGTTGTTCCTCCCTTTGCCACAATGACCAGGGCCTTTGTTTTATACATTCTCTCCGCATTCTAGACCAGAACTTCTCTTGGCTGAGAAACAGAGCACCATGTGGGCAAGTCTGTGCAAAGGCGGGGAGCAAAGAGGAGGCAAAGACGTGCCATCTTTCCCCTTGTACCGACAAAGACAGGGCTCGCACTGAACGTGCAAAAAGTGTGACCAAGGGCCAGGGCCAGAACAGCGGCTACCAAAATGGTGTGGTGAAGTTTGTCGGGTAGCATTTCAAGTGTTGCGCAGATGTGCGGCGCATCGCTGTGCATCGACGTGCATCGGCGTGCATCAACGTGTGCATCGCACATTGCACATTGCACATTGTCCCAAGAATCTCGAGCCCGGCTTCCCTCCCAGCCGTTACATGAAGATGGGACTGATGATACGGGCCACCCGTTGTTCCGAGAACGCTCCGCATATCAAGCCGGCGGCGGGAAGTCGAAAGGTCGAAAAGGATCAAGTGTGAGTTCCTGTCATTTGCTGAGCATTCTGTTTCAAATTGAAGATGCGTCTTCAAATGCTTCTTATCTGGCAATCAACTGAAAGGCGAGATTTTTGTTTGGGTTTGGAGGCGCGATTTTTTGTTGGCATCCGCTCCCTCATATAACGTAGAACAGGTTGGAGTCTGGTTAGGAGGGTATATTCGTGATGCCAAGATGCATCCATTCTCCGTAAATCGACTGCCAGAGTGTTTCAACAGCCAAAGCTTAACCAGGGCACGGGCACCGATGAGCGGGCCAGAAGACTGTGCGTCTTTCCGTGCATGTGCACAGCAAGAAATTTGGCAAGATACCAACCTATGTCAAGCGTGCAAGGAAGCAGGGGAGAAAAGAACAATGTGCGAGGGGGGAAGAGAGAATTAAATGTGCCGGGGGATATGCCCGCCGGGATACCCATGGATGGGCATGCAACGGCCCGCCGCCCAGTTGCCCACGGCCCGCAAACAACGTGGTAAACGTTTCCAGAAAAATAGCCAAAAGTCAACAGATCACTCAGTTTCATAATTTGTCGACCGACCCAAGAGTTGTCCGCCCAAAGATGGGATGCGAAGGGTGAGATTGAGCCGGATGATGACTGCACTTACACGACCAATTGGCTGAGCGAGTGTTGTTTACTTCGGCTGTCTTATTCTGTTGTTTTTTGTTGTTCATGCAAACGAGTTCCGGTAGAAGGAGGAACCATAATGACGGATGCATGCTGTGATGAGACAAAGGTCACCAGGAAGCGAGTGTTCTTTACGTGGGGAAATGTGGAAAGAGCCCAAACAATGAATACGATCTATGAAAGGCAACTACGATGGATGTACACATGGCTGCCTTCCAGATTGCACAGCATCAAGGTTGGCGGCAGATCTCAGTGCAACGCTGTCGTGCATGCTGTTGTGTTGCATTTACCGTCCGCACTTGCCTAAAAACAACGCTGAGGGTGGTTCAGCATTGATACGGCAGGTGTGGATGAGGCTGAGATCGGCAGGAGCAATTGCGACGCGAGCGCTCTGCGGAAAGAGGAATGGGCATAGACATCCTCGATCTTTCTTTCCTTCCCGTCCTATCCAGTTGCAAATAGTGGTGATTGCGGCAGTATAAAACTTCATTGAAAGCGAAACCAACGTTGACTCAATCGCTCGATCTTTCCACTGACGTCACGCGCGTCGCATTGTAAGTAAAAAATGGCAAGCAATGCAAATATCAGATGTCGACGACTGCCGAAAGTGGTAACAATAGCGAGACGATAATTCGAAAAACAGCACCCAGAGCAGTCAAGTCGCACAAGACTGTCGAAAAGCACGTAAAGGGAGAGCAAAGAAACAAAGAAATAGAAAGAAGCAAATGAAGAAAAAAGGACACTCCGAGCTAGGTGAGCCGAGCGAGTGGCAAAGAACTACAGTAGACTGGGACCTACAGAGTCGGAGCCAGCGCGCCCTGCTTTTGGCAAAGGAAACGAACGGGCTCTTTCAATAGTTGGGAAAGTGGACCGCTCACAGGACGGAGTTGGTCGACCAAAAGGCTACGGAGAACAGAGGAGGGCTGAGGGGACTGAACAGTTCGGGACTACACTATACCCAGACAGGGAAACAGAAATGGAGCATTCAAATGGAGGGGACGGCGGTCTCGAAACGAAAAATAGGAACAAAATATGGGAACAAAAAATAGAAACAAAAAAGCGTCTCGGCCGCCGTCTCTTTAGAGAATAGAAACGAAATAACGAACTGACCAATACGAGAACAAACGAAGGCGACTGGGAGAAAACACGGCCCATCGTCAAAGGGAATCCTGCAGACCATCTCAGCCCTGTCTTCATGCTGTTGCTGTTCTCACGAGCTTGGCCAGGCACGCTTGGGCATCTTGGGTAAGAACTCTGTCGTAAGAGACTGACAGGCTTCGTGGGCATGGGCCAGGGGGAACAAAGAAACTCAAGAGAAACAGGCGACAAAATCGGATAAGGCCAAAAGCGAGATCCGAGCCCACGAGTCTACCTGGCACCACCAGCACACACGCGCGCACGCGCACGCTCTCTTTCTTTGTTTTGCCCTCTTTTTTTCTTTTTTCTTTTTTGGGGGGGCAGCGAGACAGACGCAAAACAAGCGCATCGTCTACAATGTACTTCGTATGTGCCTCGCGAGGCACTTAGGCTGGCGTGGCCTCGGAAATAGCGTGCCCCCCTTTCGCGGCTCCAGGGACGAAGATGGAGCATGGTCGGAAAAAAAAGAAAACAGAAAACAGAAAACAGATGTGCACAGCTGTGAGACTTCTTTGTCTCGCGGCAGCTTGCAGCCTGCAGAGGGCCCGTTCGACGGGCAACGACGCCGAAGGCTCCTCTCCTGTCCGTGGTGTTTGCATACATGGGGCACATGTGATCCATTCAAAGCCCGCAGTATTCGTACAAATGTGCAAATCCACGCAGGAGCTATGGGCAGCCCATTATGTCCATTTGATTTGTACAGACAGCACTTGTTACTCCAGAGTCCAGACGGAGGCGAGTCTGCAGGTGCCCCATAGCAAGCCAGATCTGCTGCCAGATGCAGATGGCAAGGCGCCCATCCAACGGCCGATATTACCCAATACCCCTGCATCTCCTCCGCACAGGGTGCTGCTCAAACTGAACGGACGAGTCGGCAGTTTTCCGGAGCAGACGAGCGAGGGGATAGGTCAGAAAAGGGGGGCCAGGAGGGGCTTAAAAAAAAGAAGTTGGCAGGGCTGTCTAGCGCATACCGATGGATGCCCTTTTTTCCTTTTTTTTCTTCTCTCTTTTTCGAGTTGGTGGTCAGCGGCGGCACCCTCACGTATCGTATCGCCTGCATGTATGGTAGTTTGGTGAAGGTACGCTTGGTTCCATGGACTGCATACCCTCTTAAACTGCATCCCTGCCAGTCGTTTGTGCCTTTTTGATTTTTTTTTTTTCTTCATCTCAACTGTTTTTCTTTGCTTTTTCTGTCGTCGTTTCTCTCAAAGTGGTCGTTCTCTCTAACGGACCAGTGCCACTCACTAATACGAACGGGGCAAGTGGAGAGCGCCGAGAGAATGGCACCGAATGCGTCTGCAAGAATTGAAGAATGGGGAACTGGAAAAAGGTAAAAGGCAAAATCGAAAAGGGGGGACGAACGAAGAGGACATCATTTTTGGCGCATTTTTTTCTCTTTTCCCCCCTTTTAGTGCTCGCAGTTCCAGTGTTCTCGGGCCCTGATCGTGTTTCTCCGTTGCGACCGGGCCCTTTGATCGGCATTGCAGGATCTCGGATCGAGCGTGGCTCCGATAGAACCGCGCGAACTTGGATCCTTTGTGTGGAAGAATGGAAGATGTAAATAATGTGAGAAACTTGAAAGTGACGAGGAAAAAGGTCGGGAGAAAATACGCATAGAGGAAACAGAGAACCACATGCACCCCATAACTTCGCCGTGGGTCGCGCCTTCCTCGTTTAGCGTGCCTGCCCACTATTAAACGCCCTGTGATACATAGCGACTTACACGCGCGCAGCCAGGCTGGGCAAGGCAGGGAGGCGCGTGTATCCCACTGGCCAGGCTGTGATGCAACCCTGGCAGGTGTCTACTCGGACGGAGGCCCAGACCCGGTCTCGCTCCTGCGTACCTGCCACAGACATGTGCTGTGCTCGTGCGCAATGGGGCGATTGTCTGTCCGCAAGAGCTGCAACGAAGCGTGCGTAAGGTATGTAACATGTTTAGGCACGGCCAACACCATGCAAGGTGCCTTGCATCGCACCTGCCTCCATGCTGTGCTACCACCCAGTGGCTGCAGGTCTCAGTGCACCTTCCCTCCAGGCCACCGGCAGTCCGGCTCGTGCAGCACGACGACGATGCACGTCCGGACGATTAGGAAGGCGCAACGGGCGTACGACTGCAAGACATGAAGGCACCCTGCTTGTAGTCTTACATGTGTACATGATGCATGTATCTCGACCACAGTATGTGCCCATCGTAGATGTAAAATTGCATCGTTTCTTCCTTGTTACCCTCCTCCGCACATCTATATGCATCTCCCTCGAATCTCCTTGCCTTTCCCTGTCGCATCCAGTACCATTGCCCACGCTCATCGCCTTGGCTCCGAGATATTGGGCCGTGTCGCTGTTTCTTGTTCAGCGTTTCGAGACATCTCCGAGTGTCCACTTTCCCTTCCTAAAGTCGTTCCTTCCCAATGCGCGGCGCACGCTATCGCCCCAATAGCGTGGTACTGGGTACAGACCGTCTCAAAACTGTTCTTTGGGAGCAGGTTCACCAGCGCCAGTCACCCGCCAGGCAGAGCTAATCGGGCTTGCACCGATACAGCGCCGCCTCCGGCAACTACAATGCAGGTGCCACCCCTCCCCCCCTTCCCCAGCGCGCCTACTGATTGGCTAGGTGTCTCACAGTCCCTGATCCACTACCCTGGTTCCAGGTGTACTGAGTAGTCGTTTTTGGTTTCTGCACTAAAACGTCACTGGGTACCAAGGACGAAAAAGTGCAGGAACTGTCTCAGGAAAGAACGACGGAAGAAAAAAGAAAAAGCGACAGAAAAGGGAAAGAGCTAACGTCAGAAGGCAATAGACGACATGCTTTGTTCTGTCGCTCTCCCCGTTGAGGCAAGAGTGGGTAAGGGTCTGCGATCGAAGGCCGTCCTGTCCTTGAATTCAAGTCCACTGCATCTGAACGACAAGAACAACCTACTGAGTAGAACACCCCCTTTCCACCGTACCCCTTTTTCTCTTTGTCTCCTCTTTATCTCCAAGGACATGGTTCAAGGGTCTAACACAAGGCGGTTTTTTTGAGCTTTTCACTGGACAAACGCGCTCTGCTGCACTCTTTCGCGCAGTTCACCCTCGCCGATTTGTTAGTAGGAGAAGATTTGGGCCCTCTGGCTCTTTATTGGCTTTTCTGTCGTTTTCTTATTTCTTCTTTTTCCCTTTTCTCCTCTCGCTTATGCTCTGATTTGTCTTCACCCTTTTCTCTGATTCATTAGCCCCAGCGCCGTCCCCCTTCCCCCGGGAGCTGCACATTTTGGCTTCACCTCCATATCCGTAAACTTTACAAATTATTTTATTTTTTTGTGCCAGTCTGATGTAATGTAAACCCACGGACCAGAAAAGCACGAATTGGGAAATCCGTCCGTTACGCCGTAAAGTGGTTGAATTTGCGAAGTTCCCGACGAATGTGCTCGGGACTCACACGGACATGCTTCGCGATGTCCGTTCAATCCTGACCCCCTGCCATGTTTTACTGCCTATGGCAAGGACCGTCCCCCCAAAATCAAATCGGAGGGGGGGGGGGGGGTGAATACGCGGATTTGTATAAGCTGCACCGATTTTTGGAGGTTTCTTCCCTCTCTATCGCGGAGGAAATATGGGACCTTGCCTAGGCAGCTTTCCTCCAGACCTCCGCGAACTTAGTGTTACGCTCCCGAAATACTCGATTCGTGCAGTGCGCGTGGACGAAAGACTATGGTCTTCCGCGTGTGTGTGGCAGGGACGTCAGAGGAACGGGAGGCACAAGGCGGGCTCAATGCTCTCTCTTGTCGCACTAGACCAAGTGTCAATGCCAGTGCGTATATGGCCTAATCGAAGAGGAGAAACGAAACCAGGATACCTGACAAGGAAGAAGAGAAACAGATTTGAAAAGACTAAAAAATAACAAAACGGGGCCGCCAGTGAACGGTGGAAGAAAGAATAACACCGAAATGGACCCTGCCCAAAAACATGCCCATCGCTCCCTATCGTGTACATGTACATAGCGTGCGATGGGTACGAACGGCCAACGGCACTCTCTCATCCTTTCTTTTTCCCTTCCTGTGCCTTTTTTTCAATGGAGTTACTTCTCACCTTTCGTTCGAGGCTCCTATTTCGTTCCACGCCATTCTCAGCCCAAGCCATCCCCAGTCGGTTCTTCCTAGTCCTAGTCCTGCCCGACTTACATATACTTTTTCTCCGAATATTACGGCAGTAGTGCTCCATACTTGCTACAAGCAAGCTCTTTATTCTGTGCTGGTTACGTGCCTTGCCACTTCCCCCAATTTTATCTTTCTTTTTCTCGCAACTGGCTTGTCGTTCTCTCCTCCCCTGCCCAACCCTATTTCCTTGATCGTCATTATTGGCCGGTAACACCGAAGCAGCAGCTTCTTTGACTTTCTTTCCGTCCACTCGTATTTGGGTTTTTGGGTTTTTTTTTGCATCTTTCATTCGTTTGTCCATTCCTTGGGCGCCGGCAGCTTGTACCTTCCCGATTCCTCTCTACGTCGTACTTCCGTTCCCCTCACACCCCTACCCATTCTTTTTACCACTTCTTCGCTCGCCTGATCCGACCAACGTTCCTCTCCCAAGGAAGATCGCGACATATCTGACAGCACATAAAACATCCAGAAGCCGCGTTTCTCTCATCTTAACCAGGGCTCTTTCTCGTGTGACCCCTCACCCTCCCATTTTCTTTATCTTTTTCCTTCTTGGCAAGGGAGACAGGCGACCCAATCTCCCAGGCAAAGGAGGTGTATGCACATTCACGGTTTAATTCTTGGTTGCCTTCATCCGCCCGCAATCGAATCGGCGACGGCCCGGACGACCTTGCCTGCCGGATCACGTATACTCCACGACATGGGGGGACTAGGCCACCAGAGAAACAAATAAGCAGATAAGCACAGAGAGAGAGGGAAGCACGGCAGCCTAGCTAGCTGCTACGAGTCCCGCCCTCCGTTTGCCTCTTGCCTCCTCCTCCATCATTCTCGATCCACGCCCGTCCCAGTCGCTTCTTTCTCCCTTCTCCACCTGTTTCTTTCATCGACCGGCCCTCTTGCCCGCCGTTCCATCCCGGACTGGCCACAAGCATAAAAAGAACAAATCGACGCACGTCTTTCCTACATGCCATGACCACTGTTGCTGTGCAAGTGGACGCGGTAGTATAGCCCTGAGAACAAAAACACGCACACGGGCAACATTCTGGATTTACTTACACAGGACAAGGGGAACATTACATATACAGCACCGGTTGCCTGTGACATCTCCATAACGGCAGCCGAGATAATACGTGTAAGAGAATAAAACTTGCTCTCGGGTGGTGATCAAAACAAGGCCGGTGAAAAAAAGCCGGCAGAAAACCATATTCTCCTAGGGGAGGCTCATATAATCCAGATCCAGACGGCACTGTGCAAGAACGGATATAAACACCCTATTGTGCCTTTCCTATTCTCTCAACTTTCACAGAAGCACACACAAGTACTGGAGTCGTTCGCGCTTTCCTTTTTCACAACGCCACTCATCAGGAAGGCACGCTATCACTTCCTTCCTCAACTTCCACCCAACGTACCGTTCGTTCTTTCCCAACTGGGCCATTTAGACAAAAACAGGGGAAGGAACACACGCCATCACTTGCTACTTCCTTTGATCGTTTCGTCACCGGCCCCGGTTAGCCTCTCGCACTACCTATCTAGGCTACCTTTCAAGCTCTCCCCTCCCCCCTTTCGTCTTCCCGTCTTTGAAGAAACAAACAGGAAGATAAAATTCCAAACTCTGCACACTCAACCTCTGAGCTGTCTCGAGGTTCCCGGCAGTCTTATTTTCAATCATTTTCCCACTCTCTTCTCTTTGACATCCTCTTCGACATCCTTTATCCACCTCTGCATTTTCTCTTCCCCTCGACCTGGACCGAGGCCTCATCCCTATCCCAATCGCCACCGTCAGGGATTGCCTCGCTGTCAATTCCCCGAGCAAAAACGACTCCATCCTACTCCGACGCTGGTCGACGGTGACGTGCATATAATAGTCGACATCAGGCACGTTCCTGGTTTCAAATTCAGCTGCTATTGCCTCGCCACCAGCCACAACAGCTACCCCCAGCTTGCTTGCCACTCTCTGCAACATCCGGCGTTTCTCCGTTGCCGATTTTGGAGAACACAAGAAAGCACCACGCGCAATCTCGATTCTCGATTCTGCACCCAGCCGCTCACATCGATCAAGGTCTTTTGCTCAGTCTGTTAGCCTCTGTCTCTCTCTCTTTTCATTTCTACCCAACGGCACCACTCGAGCAAATACCGATCCAACGGTCAGGGGATCCCATCAACCAACAACAACGCCAGCCGCCCAATTGACGACAAACGCCGACCTTTCACGCCTGTCATTGCGTCTCCGTCCAACGGCCATCTGTCAAGTCCCAAGAGAAATACGCCCAACAAGCTCAGTCGGCAACGGACACACCCACGCGAAGGTCAAAAAAACAGAGCTAGGAGACATCTTCCGTTCTGGCGAGCATCTGGAGAGCTGAAGAAGAACGACATCGGGCCCCATCCATCAAACTAAGAAGGGGGGAAAGAGAAGAATGCAACCAATGTAAGAAATACCTGTTCCTAGCTCACCTTGTACTACTTTCTTTTCGTACGCCACCCCTGGCCCTATTCAACGACCCCGAGGCACGTCTGCGCCCACATTCAGAGATCTTCACCCCCCTACTGCTTGACAGAGACTAGCCTTCCTCCTCGTACCCATGCCCCTTCTCGCCTCGAATATGGTGGCATGCACACCATCCTTCCGCTGCATCCTAGTGCTCAAGTGCCAATGCTGCCAAGAAGACATTCCCCCAGGCCCCTCCGTGCATTTTTTCCACTACCCTCCTCTCAGACCAGCCAGATCGGTCTTCCTGCTGCACTATCCCGTGCACCCACCCTGGCACCTGCACCTCTCTGCCCCATCAAGCTACCAAGCGTCGCTCATTTGTATTGGCCATTGGCCACAGAGGCGTCCAGGGGGTTTCGTTTTTCTCCCCATCCGCCAACTACGCATATCCCACTGTCCCTCCATAATCAAGCCACAAACCAATCTCTGTATCTCTTTTGTGCTCCATTCAACTTCATCCGTTCCTTTCACCCACGACCTCACCCAAGACTTTGATTTTTGCAGAGCGGAGGCGCCAAGTTTGTGGACACTACTACCTCCGTGACGAATGTCTTATCTTGGGATGTTGGCCTCGATCTGTTCCATTCATGTTTCCCATTTACGACACCCTCTCATGAGCTGTAATTTTCTGCTTTTCGGGCCCGACATATACTTACAGCGTCCTCGTTTTCTTCGAGCAGGCCTTGAATATCTCGCCATATTGTCCTCTATCACCGCGACGCCAGTGCCGCCATCTTCGTCTCCCACTCTTTTCGGATCGTTCGAGCATCTTCCACCCCTTGCATCTTCTCGGTCTAAATTCAGCACCAGAAAATGGCCTGAGCAGCTCAGAACTCGACAAAAAACCTCTCTCACGCTCTCTCTCCCCCCCTCCTTTTCCTCAATTAGCCCGCAATAGCTTAGGTAAGTCTTGTCGAATGTCCTCCTTGCATATCCCGTTTCTCCCGCCGTCATCTCTCCCATCCGCCCCACCATCTGTTCTTTTTGACATGGCTGTCAACGGATTTTGTCCCTGGCCGCATCCGTCCTGACTTTCAACACCCCTACCATCCTCGAGCCTGATCCATGGTAATATATTTGTTCCCATTTCGTCGATATTGTCGCCTGTTTTTCCTATGAAACATCCTAGCAAATAGCGTTACACTGCCGCCGCATTCATTACATATGTGTTCCCATTACCATAATGGATGGGTTCATTGTCTGTTGATGTTGAATTTTTTTCCCCTTTCCTCCTCCCCCGTCTGTTTTCATTTGCGGTCCGGCCACGTATCTCGTCGCCCGTGGTATGCCTTTATTTGGGAAGAGCTGGTTCTGATTTGTGTCTTTTATATGATGTATTTCTGGCCTCTGCGGCTTGTGGACTGCGGCTTGTGGCTTTTCTGTCTTTGCGTCTTAACGTATGGCCGAGCACCGTCTGCCTGTTGCGCTGGATAGTACTCCTTTGCCCGCTTCCCTTTGTTGTGCCCAAAGTTCTCGCCTTGGTCTGCTTACATCCTATCCTCATTTCCGATATAAGACGAGAAGTCTCGTTCGTTTTGGAGTGATTCTTTCCAACCACAATCCGAATTCCCCCTCACGACTCTTCTTTCCTCCGTTGCGCTCAATATCTAAAACATGGTCCTCCTTGCAGAATATGTTTCATTGAGAGCTCGCAAATCACCGATATTCATCTACAGCAGCACCTATCAAATCGACTGGACCTACTGGATCCCATCCAACCATCAGCGGCGCTCTTCTGCAACTACGGGCCACTGAACTACAACCTCTCTACTCCAATAAACAGTCCACCTTTTTCTTCTGGCCCAGTGTGTTGTTTTCATCGTCGCTATCCAGCCACTGTCTAAGGGGCTATGGACGACAACTACCGCCGGCGGAGGCAGAATGAGAATTCTATGCGTCCACCATCGGATCCACGGTATCAGCAGACCCAGGATAGCTCACAGCAACGGCAATATCACCAGTCCGGGTCTACGAGCAGCGATCGTCAAAGAATGCCGTCTGGGGGCAGAGTCCTGAGCAGCAGTGGTGGCGCTGCGGGCTACGGCGGGTACTACCAAGAAGCCCCGGAAAGCGCATACGCAGCAGGCCACGGAGCCATCGCCTACTCCCAACAACCGACAGACTACGCACAAGACGCACGACAAGCACAAGGCTTTGCAAATACCTACAACCCATCCGGTGCCCAAATGATGTACGGCGTTCAACAAACAAGTGGACAAGGCGCGGTCTTTGATACAACACAGGTCTATGCTTCTCGACATCACGGCAGCGTGCAGATGATGGCTCCCGACGTCACATCTTCAGGCTACTACGCAAGCGATTCTACGGGTTCCGGGACAGTAGCTATGCACGGTGGTGCATCTTCTTCAGTCTTCCACCATCAGGGTGCAACCGACAGTCGAGGAAATGTGGCAGCAGGATACGGAGCGGATACGGTCACTCTTCCGAGCGCAAGTAGTTCCCAACAGCCCACGGCCAGCTCCAATGCAGGCGGCTCTTCAAGCGCCGCCGCAGCAGCATCGAGCTCGCAAGATTACGCCGAAACACACGAGTCCTACACGGCATACCAGAGAACTCTAAAGGACGTATTTAAAAACATCCAAAGTGGCTCTTTGGCACCAGCGTCCGAGTCGTTGCTGAGCATCTCAGACTGGCTATTGTCAAGGGTTGAATCATTAGGTATGGGCTCCCAGGGTGTTTTTTTGGGAGCAGCACAAAGACTAGTCTCACAAACTAACAGAGCTTCTACAGGGTTGACTGCCGACGACGAAGATCTCTACGAAGGCCGCGTCAAGCTTTGGAAGAACTTCAACAATGCTTGGCTGGGCCTTCTCGAAAAGCAAAAGAGATGATGTGGTCCGGGAAGAAACCGCACCGCTCTCAAAGTCTTGTCTCCTTTGAAGATCTGCAAAAGATGGCCCGTGAACTCGTCCGCCTTTGCGACGGTATTGAACGCTTTGGCCTCGTCGATTACGATTATGGTGTGTGGGAAGAGCGCATTATGGCTGGTAAGTGAATATGATGCATCCTGTATTACAGCAGCCTCAAATATCATATTAACGGAAGCTAGTTCTTACCGAATGCGTCGATCTATACGGAATGGCAGAAGAGGATGCTGGCGCTGCAAGCGGCCCAAGCTCACATCAAGGCTAGGCCATGAATCAATCTCGGCTCGCGACACCATCATCCTAACACAAATACGACTCTTTCTCCAGCTTACCAACGATCCAGTCTCACCATTTTGACTCAACGCCGCCGATTTTCCGCTATGTCACCTATTGTTTCTATACAGGGTCTTATTTGCTCCCCATTTGTTTGCATTGCTTTATTTTCGGTTTCCGGTCTCTCCACGGAATTGGTACGGTCCGAGTATACAATATTGGTTGAAAAGATCTAATGTTGCCATGTTTAGTTTTTTTTGGGATTTTTTGGTGGGGTTACATAACGCAACCGGCTGGCCGGGCGCACGTCTAAAAATATATAATAGAGAAGGTCCCCTCACGGGGTATGGTCCGGTGTTCTTCCAGGGCTGGATATACTGAACAAAGACACGTACAAAAGATTGTACGGGTGGGGTCTTGGACGATGTGGTTTTGAGTTTGGACGGGCGGCGCTCTCTGGGAGCATGGTATAATGTCACTCCTCCGTATATAAATAGCCCCGAGGCATACAAATAAATACAAGCATATATAATGTATATTGTTATACTCATATAGAGGTGCTCAGCTGAGTTGTTCGACCGGGCGATACGACGACATTTGACTATCTGACAGGGGCATGAACGACAGCAACCAGAAGTCAAAGGTACAGGGGCATGAAAATGCAGTGCTCTTGTTTGGTAGCAAGGCCTGGCTTCGAGTGGGGAGGCAGATCGAGGCTACGGTCGCATCAGGGGTGTCCCCTCGATCTGATTGTCAGCGATCGGCTAGGGCTATTGAAGAAAGGACCGGCCGCCCGTGCCTGTGGCCGTGTGGTCGTCCAAGTCCCACCGCCCCACGAGTCCATCGAAAAGCTTGTTTACATGTACTATTTCCCTTTTGCCTTTTTCTTCTTCTATTATCGACTCAATTTGGATGCGGAATGCGGAGTCCGAAATGAATGCGTCGCAATGGCATTAAGTGGGCACTGCTTACTCGGCCGAAGGAACAAACACCCCTTGCTCTATTGGTTTTGGGGGTGCTTGCTCTTGTCATGTCTTTCGGTGTGTTTGTTATCTTCGTCGCAAGCTGTGTTCTTTCTTTGACTTGTAAACAGTGTGGCCTTCTTTCTCAGTAGTTTCGCGAAAACGAATGAGAAGGCGCCCGTGGAAGTGACTGCCAAATAATACACAAGCTTCTCTGCCCAGTCCATTCTCGGCAGTCTGCAGGACAGGCAGGGGCGTAAGAAGGGGGGTGTGGGAGATCAGCAAGCAAAAAAAGAAAAATGAGAGCTATCACATATCACACTGGGCCGCGGCAAGCGCGCTCCCCTCTAGCTGACCCAGCTAGCTGGTTCGCCCTCTCGGCACGGGGCGTGCTTTGTGAGTGGGTCCCCCTTTCCCTCGCTCGGCTCAGCCCTTCCTTCCCACCCCTGGCACAAGTGCTCCTACCCTCTTGCCGCGAGAGTTTTTCCTGAGTTTTTCCTGCAATGCCTACCATCTCTTCTGCCATGTTTAATAACAACTTTTCAGAGGACATAAAGTAATGAGAGAGTATGCCTGGAAGTTTACCATGTCCCTCGTGTGCTAGTGTAAACGAAACCGTGGTTTAACAGTGAGTCAACAAGCCTGGAAAGCAAAACATCTCATTTCCATATTTGGCCCCCACATAGAGCGCGTGCATCCCTGTTTCGTACATTAGTTGTGCAGATTTTTGTTTGTTGAATGCGTCACAACACTTTCACGACTGTCTAAGCGTGTGCTCTTTTCCCTCCGACCCAACTTTACTTCGCAGGTGCATCACGAATTGAGATTTTGACAGTATTGCTCCACCGTAAAACCATCGGCTTTTTTTTCCACAAGTGAGAATAGAAGCAGGCGACACTTCCAGCCCATGCATGGTCCGGTTTCTCGCTGTATGCCTCCTTTGCAGGTAGGATAGTCGAATTGTAGGAACGCTACCCGACACCATGGGGCAGAATGTGGTTTGTTGAATGAAAGTCGGCAATCCTTCGTTGTTTCCTGATCAATCCCTTCCCCCAACATGGCTTAAGCCCGTACTACTTTGTCGCCCTTTCCTTTCCATCTACGCCTTTCCCTGAGCTGGGCCAGTCCTACAGTCTTGTTTTGGAAGTGATTCTAGCTGGTTAAGTTAGGGGTGGAGGGGTTCTGCTTTGTGGGCTGTGCAACCAGTTTGTTCCTTATATGCGTACATGTACTACCCCATGAACTAGCTCGACCCCTTTCCTTGTTTGATAAACTAAACACTCCTGTACCACACTTATTCAAAAGTTCATTATTACAACACTGCAGGCAACGACAGCTCAAAGGAGCAAGGGCGTGGACAAAGTTTTACAATCATATATAGGCCATTCCTAGTCACGTGTGTCTCTAAAAACAAGCGGCAAAACGATGATGCATCTTATTGGGAGCATGACTGGTGAAAGAAAGAAGCCTATAAGGTTGATAGGCGCCCTGCAAATGCACTGCGAAGAAGGACTCAATGTGAACGTAGAACCCAGTAGCATGCACTGCACGTCATGATCAGAATCGGCAAAGCAGCGAAGATCCCTTTGTATTTCGGTATAATGTCATCCGATGAACGGCTTTTGCCAGATGCCAAAATCTCCATCGCTGGAGTTGGCAGTTGGTAATGGGGTACTAGCGTGGCCGGTTGAAGAAAAGAAGGGGTAAAGTCAACAACTCGCCTAGTTCGTTGCTGGCAGTTTCAATTTCATTGTACAGCTTTTTAATGTACAACTGACCATGACAGGTATGCGCATCTTGTCTACTGTAGTTTCATCTTCAAATACTCTAATGTTTATGAGTATCACCTTTTCTATAGGAAAAAAGTAAAAGTCTAATTTTTTTTTCCACGCAAAAAAAAAAAAAAAAAAAAAAAAAACCCAGTTGTAAAATAAAGCAGGAAAAACAATGAGAATCAAGTTACGGGCTGAAGCTACAGGTACTAAAAAGAACGCTTTGAACGATAGGAGTGCAAACAACCCATTGACCTTTGCCAGCTCGAGCCGTCTCATGCAGAAGCTCATCGGCATGATTGTGTTTTTTTTTACTAATTGGCTCCAAGTAAATGCAACTAACCTCTTGTCCTGGCTTGGTAAGGGCTGATATAATTATTTGTACACCAGGTCTAGAAGGACCAAACAAAAGGTCGATATCACTGATGGTTTGCGTTTCCCATATGCCGGCTTCCTTCAGTGGTTGATTAACGTAACGCCGAGGAACACAACGTCAAGGTGCAGAGAAAGTAAGTGTAGTTGAATAGGATTTCCTTTTATCATCAGCTCATTCATCAGAAACATAAATAAACACAGAAATGATAAAGAAAGAAAAAAAAAGGACCGAAACGAATGCCATAACAAGAAATCAGATGCAATGTTTTCGATTGCACGTGCGAAGACCTCATCAAGCGCACGGGTAGGCACGCAATTTTGAGAAAACGAGTGTAGTTCGTTTCCCCCCATGCGCAGACCGACGCGGCCGACATGTCCAATGACGCTTGTCGGTTATTACCACAAATGGCCAACGTCCACCGACAAAGGAAGTACAAAAAGCAACCAAACGAATTTGATTTAAAATTGGTCTAAAAGTGTTAGCGGTCCGTATGAGGGAAAAACAACGGCAGGCTCGTAGTTGAATAGAGAAAAGACTCACCCAGCGTCATGCTTATGCTGACGTCTGTGTTCTCGACCATCTTGGTGAATTCCTCAAAGCTGATCTTGCCGTCCTGGTCGAGGTCGGCCTCCATGATGGTCTTGTCGACAATCTGCTGCAGCTGCTGGTCCTTGAGGTTGTTGCCGACCATCATCTTGAGGACGACAAACAGCTCGCCGTTGCTAATGTAGCCGTCACGGTCAATGTCGTAGACCTTGAAGGCGAACCGCAGCTTCTGCTCCTTGTTGCCCTTGGACGAGAACGCGCTCAGGCCTGCAACGAATTCCTGGAAGTCGACTGTGCCTCCACCGTCCTCATCGAAAATAGCAATCATCCTGGGAGAAAGAAGAAAATGTTAGCTCGCGTTCTCCAGTCCCCCAACGAAGCTCTTCCATTCCAACGCTCTCCACGACTCCTTCTCCTCTGCCCTCGGCTGCTCGACCTCCTCTCTCTCTCTCTCTCTCTCTCTCTCTCTCTCTCCCTCGCTCTCTTTCTCCATTCGTACCTTGTTGCTAGTGGGTTGGAGGCGATCTGTGGCAGGCTCAGAAACTCGTCGCGCTCTATCGTTCCGGAGTTGTCCTATACGAGTGAAAGCGTCAGCACAAAAGTCCTCACTGCGTGCAAGTAAAAAGGACAGGATACAGCGTATCACCGCCAATGGGTGATGGGTAACGGGACCACCACGCACCTTGTCCAGCTTCATAAACCGCTTTCGTAGGCGCTCCACCTCATCGCGATCGACTACAGGTTCCTCGTGTCAGCTATTGCGTCGGTTGTCCGAAGAGAGAAAGCAAAGTGCCCCAGGTCGGCCACGCACAGTTGGTGGTCTGGACAATCTGGTCCAGGACCGCACTTGTTGTGTTTCCCATGGTTGCTTTTTGTGAGTTGTAGTGTTCAAGGTTGAGGTCGAGGTTGAGGTCGTCGGGTACGGTCGTCGAACACAGTCTGTACTCCCTTTGTGTCGTCTATGTGAAGGCGTTTGCGTCGCGTCCTCGTCGTACCTGGCCAGGCCGCTGTCGCTCGGTCGGGGAGGGTTTCGCTCACGCGTGCTGGCTGCCCAGCTGCCGTTTCTCTTGGCTTTCGTGTCCGATTTGTCCGCTCTTTGGAGTCTGCTCTCGGGTCCGGCTGTAGGATGATCTTCGCCGAAGAAGGAATTTTGCTTTAAAGATGGTATCACTTCAATTGGCGCTCGAGCAATGTTCGTGGTGGTTGCTCTGTGTCGACGACGGTCTGTACTCCGTACGTTAGGGGAGGTCGACGTTGGGTTGGTAAGGCTGAAGGAAAAAGAACATTAAGGGGTGAGAGGGACGGCCAACCGCCTCATACAAGTTGCTAGTAACTAGTGGGGTAAGGCGGGTTGGACGCCTGGTCGAGCAAACAAGCTCTGACAGGTGCACGTGCTTTGTTCAGATGAGTATTTACATAAGCATCAAAGTCACGTGCTGAGAATTGAGCAAAAAACTGTAGAAACTTGCACCGAGCATCTATTTTGTCAGGATAAAAAGTAGCTGGAGAGTATACATGACCATCTCTCCAATGAAAGGACTCATGCTTTATAAGATTGACTGAAGTTGCGTGGACATACGGCGTGTATTGATGCTTTGGTTGACGGTTTGCAGTGTTGAGGAGTATCACGTGCATTGACCTCGGATGAAGTCGCGACGGTGATTGTTGATTAGAGCTGGCACTGTGTTCTGGACACTGTATTTCTGTCGCCCAAGTCGCTAAGAGCAGCCTACTTCTTGGGCTGCCTCGAGCGTTTATTGCCCAAACAGGCCTGAAACTGGTCAGGGTTTAGCGTCTGTTTCTCCTACTGTGTGCCTAGAAGATGACGAAATAGGGAGAGATGGGCGCTTTCCCCTTCCATTTCAGAGGGTGGCGCGCAGGAAACAAAGAAGGAAGGCGCTACAGTGCCAGGGCCTTACCCCCCTTTTTAGAGCCAATCTCACAGTCATTTGGGTGCTGGCTACTGCCAAATGAGCCTGATTGTGCTGAGGACTCGGCCCGACAGGCGCAATCTTCCACTGGCCTTTTAGTGGCTGCCCGCCTACTGCCCGCCTACTGCCCGCCTACCACACCGTCCCTCCTCCCCCCTTTTTTTCCCCGCGCGCAGGCGAAAATAGGCAATGAGGGAAAATTTTTCTCGTGTTTTGGCTCTGCAAAGACAACACCTCCCACTACCACCAAAGCGAAAAAAAAAACCTCTCCGCCGCAGCCCATCCGCACGTTTGACTTTCAAAGGGCGCAACTTTGCAGCATCAAAACACGTCCCAAACCATCGAAATCAATCGCAAAAAATCGAGCAACTTATGTCGCATGTTCCCCTCCGGATACTGATCGAATTTTAAAGCGGATTTTCCGCGGGCTTGGTGCCCATTTTCGCCATCTCGTTTTTGTTGTTGAGGCCTTTGCTGGCCCTCATCCGCCCTTCCGCAGCCATGGCAACCCGCAAAGTCCGCTACAAAAAACTCAGCATAAAAACGGCCCTGCCTGTTCTGCGTGAGGACCAGGTCGACCCCAGCGAATATGAAGCCCTCACCACCGAGACACAGATTGCGACGGGTGTCGAGCAGGGCGAGGAAAATGTGAGTAAATGATTTGCGATGCCATTGCATCGCGTTTGATTCCCCTTTTCCCCCGATCTTGATGCCATCTCGGCATCGTCGCCCACCAAAGGGCGTCGCGATTGACGTCACGTGCACTTCACGTGATGCATCACATGACTACGTTCGCGATGCGCAATGCGATGCGCAATGCGATGCGACAACTCTACAACGTTGTTGCCGTCGTCGTTGCCACCGCCAACATGTTTCGTCTTACCCTTTTCCTATACTTTACCTCACTTTTCCTCCTCCCCTTCTCCTCTTCTCCTCTTCTCCCCCGCATCGGCACTAACCATGCTCCCCAACAGGAATACCATTTGCAAGTCGCCCTGCAGGGCACCGCCTCGGCGGCTGTTAAGGAGATTCCCGTCCCTCCGCCGATGGAGAGCGACATCAACTATGATGCGCTCTACGCCCGCAAGTTCCAGCAGCCTGTCAACTACATTCGTTTTTCGCAAACCGTAGAGGAGTGCATCGGCTGCCAGTATGACATGACCGAGGAGGACGACGAGTTCCTCAAGGGGTACAACAAGAAGAAGCCCGCCAGCCAACAGCTCTCGGAGGACGACTTTGAGCAGATCATGGAGGTCTTTGAGGACACGGCGTCGGTGGCCACGCCGTTTGCCTCGGTCGATAAGACGGTCGTGCCATACGACCACATGGTCGGCGGCCTCCACGAGCTGCAGTTGCCCAAAGTCATGCTCCACGCCAAGGACATGTATGAATACTGGAAGTCACGGCGCGTCGATGTCGGCGGTACGCTGCACCCGTCGCTCAAGTTTGAGACACACCAGGAGACGGACGAGATGGACCCCTTTGTCTGTTTCCGTCGGCGCGAGGTGCGGCAGACCCGCAAGACGCGCGCGCGCGATCTGCAGAGTGCCGACAAGCTCAAAAAGCTGCGGCGCGAGCTCGAGGATGGTCGGCAGCTTGTCGTCCTGTCGCACGAGCGTGAAGTGCTCAAGCGTGACTTGCTGCTCACAGACCGTGCTGTGTACGAGCAGAGAGCGAAGCTGAAGCTCATGAAGGTTCGGCTGGGGATCCGGACCGACGACGAGGATCTCGTCCACCAAAAGGTAAAGAAAGCCCCCTCGCAACCGCCCACGCAACTCACTCTTCTCTCCCCAAACAATTGCATGTCGCTAACCAACATTCGCAGCCGCAAAAGAAAAAGGCCCCCGACCTGTCGGTTGCACAGCGCAATGCTGCCAGCAACCAAGTACGCGCCGCTGCGCGCCCAGAACCCCGGCAGCCGGAAATGGATCTCGTCCAACTGGCGGATTCGCTTGTGGAAAGAGAGAACGAGCTGCGTGCAGACGTCATTAAGCGGATCGAGAACCACCGCCGTTGGAACGAGAACCATGTTGACCTGACCAGCGAGCCTCTCAAGCCGCTCAAGGATCGTAGTGAGGGCGCTGGCTTCCGTCCTGCCACGACCCAGTATCTGATGACTCCGCCGGCGTCCGAGGACTCTCAAGGAGAGGAACCAATGCCGATGCCGATGGAGCTCGACGAGCCTGAGTCGTCTGCCGTATTCCAGTTCAAGGGTGTGCAGCCGCCACAGTACGGCCAAGCACAGCCGCCTGGACACCAGTTCCGTCGTCGTATCGGTCGTCTCAACCGGCTGTGGATCGACCGCAGGAGGATCATGGTGACTCCGCCTCCGGAGACGCCTGGCCAGTTTGAAAGCCACCCGATGGAGATGGACGTCGACACTGCGCCTGATCGTTGGAAGTACGACCATGACGACAGTGACGACGAGCCGGAGGTGTATGAGGTGGATCCATACAGCATCCCTGCGCTCAAGTTCCGCTCCTCTCTGCCATTCACACTCCCCTATCCGCTGCGTCGGCCAGAACCTCAGTCCAACGGGCAAAGACCAAATGGCGTCCCGCCAGGTGCAAGGCAAGCCATTCAGCAACGCCCGCACGCAACACAACCGGCGGCAGCACCTGCAGCACAGCCTTCTTCTTCATCTTGAGTCGTCCTGTCCTCTCTTTCCACCTTTTCCCCCTCTCCCCCCCCCCCCCCCCCTTCTCTCCTCTTTTCTCCTTTTCTTCTTTCTTGTCCGCCTATCCAAGGCCTGCTTGTCGGTGCCTGACGTCGGCGGACGTGTACACATTCTCGACTCTCTGCTGGCGGTCGTTTCACAATTCTGCGTTCTTCGTTTTGTTGTTTTCGTCTTTTATCTTGGGCCGGCGCGCACTCGTCTTTTTCTTTCTTCTTTCTCTTTCCCCCCCTCCCTTCTCGGCCGTTTCGGGATCCGGGAGGTGTTGTGCAATTCTATATTTTCGGGTTTCTCCTTTCCCTCTCTGCAAAAGGGGGGGAGGGAAGGTTTTCTGCACGGTGTTCATTCGGCGGTCGGGCCCAACTGGGAATTCTGTGTAGTATTAGTGAGCGACCTTTTTTTTGTTTCGGTTTTTTTTTTGTTCTTGTTTTGATTCCCCAAACTGTATATATGGGATAGGAGTGGGGGAAGATAAGCGAGCGGCGGCGGCGGCGGCGGCGGCGGCGGCAGCGGCGGCAGCGGCAGTGGTGGTGACGATGACACGAATATAATAGAAAGCTGCCGACCAAGGCAAAGAAGATACTTTGGTCTGGGCAGACGACAAAAAATATCAAAATAGAAAACTCTTTTCCGCAAGGAACTCGTCTGGAACGAAATCCGAGTGCCGGTGGCAGGTGACAGTTTATGAGAGGATGGGAATGTGAGAAAGAGAAAACATAGACCTTACCTGTAGGGAATCAATGGCGACGGCGAGCAGGGCCAAAGGCTCTTCTACATCGCCGCCCAGTGCCGCTCTCGAGGGTAGGCCATGATGGCAACGAGGAGGAGAGCCTCACCCGTTCGAGATTCCGATCCGCGTGGCAAGACGTATCGTAGAGAGGCAAGGCGACAGGGCACTGAAGAGTGTACCTGGTGATGTCGCGAGCTGGGAACAGAAGACAGACGGCGGTGCAACTTGTACAAGTAGACGAAGGCGGGGAAGAGGGCAGGCAAGGCAATCGGAGAGATGGCAGCGGAGGAGGAGAGGAGGGAAAAGAAGAAGAAGAGGGAGAAGTCGAGAGAAAGAGAGTCGAGAGAAAGAGAGTCGAGAGAAAGATAGTGGCAGCAGTCGGACAGCAGGCGGGTGACGCAACAGATTGCTCAGGCACAGTTGACGACGAGATCGTCAAAGGACGGCCGTCGAAAGTGAAGAGGAATACAAAAGCAAAATAATAACTGGTGGGACAGGGCAAAAAAGAAAAAAAGAAAAAAAAGTAAAGAGCAGAATAAAATGCAAAAAGGAAAGAGGGAAGGCGGTCATATGGACCCGCTGATGTCGCCAGAGCCGGGCTGGGAAAGAGCTAAGACGGGAACAAAGTGGGGCCACTTTTGGTTTGTCTCGTTTTCTCACTTTCTGTGCCTTTTGCTGGGCAAGGGACCCTTTTTTTCTCACGAGGGGGGCTTGAGTGAAGCTAGACTCTGCCGCCCAGGGCTGGTTCTGCCGTCCCTTGCCGCCCTTTTTTAAGAGGGGAAACACGACCGTTGGATTTTAGGCCTTTATGACTGGTTATGACTGGTTCTGACTGGTTCGGCCGCCAAAAGGCTGCCACTCTACGGAGTATTACTGGGCCTCCATCGCAGTTGCCCCTCGCTTATGCCGGATACGTGCATGTCGAGAATTTTATATGCTGCTAAGCGTGCTTTCCAACGTCCTCTCGTCAACGTCACGACTTCAGTTTGCCATCTACACATATTTTTGGGATAGAGGCTCTTCGACGGCTAAACGGTACAATTCAAAAACGTACGGAGAGAATATCGGTTGTGCTTCTCTGGCAGAACCGCTCTCAGAATCCAGCTCGTCAAGCAGCACACCTCATCGTCGACCACGCTCACAGGTCGACCAGTTCACAAAGTCACACATCATGGCGGCCAAACGGCTCGACCCTACGCGGCGATACCGCATCGCCATCGGCTGTGAAGGATCTGCCAACAAGCTCGGCGTCGGCGTCATTGCCCACCCCGTCGACGAGAACGGAAACCCGGTGCAGGGCCTCGAGGGACAAGACGATGCTGCCATTGTCCTGTCGAATGTGCGCGATACCTTTGTCAGCCCACCAGGAACGGGCTTTCTGCCCCGCGAAACGGCTGCCCACCACCGCAACATGTTTGTCAAAGTGGCCCGCCGCGCGCTCGCCGACGCCGGCATCCGTCCGGGCCAGATCGACTGCGTCTGCTACACCAAGGGCCCGGGCATGGGTGCCCCGCTCTTGGCCACCGCTGTCGGTGCACGAACCCTCGCTCTCCTCTGGCGCAAGCCCCTCGTCGGCGTCAACCACTGCGTGGGCCACATTGAAATGGGCCGTGCCGTGACGGGCGCGACCCACCCCGTTGTGCTGTATGTTTCGGGCGGCAACTCGCAAGTCATTGCCTATGCAGGGCGGCGGTACCGCATTTTTGGCGAGACGCTGGACGTGGCTGTGGGCAACTGCTTGGACCGGTTTGCCAGAACCCTGCGGCTGTCCAACGACCCGGCGCCGGGGTACAACATTGAGCAGCTGGCCAAGGGCCCCTTTCGGAACAAGAAGTGGCGGGAAAAGGACGACGAGTCCACGGCAAACGGCGACGACGACGACGACGACAACGACAACGACAACGGACCCGAACGTGAACCGGAACGTGAACCGGAACGTGAACCGGAGCGCGAACCGTTGCTGCTCGACTTGCCGTACGCTGTCAAGGGCATGGACTGCTCGTTCTCGGGCGTCCTGACGCGGGCAGACGAATGGGCAGCGCACATGCGTGCAGGCCGCCGGGCACCGGACGGCACGAACCTGATTACACCCGAAGACTTGTGCTTCAGCTTGCAGGAGACGGTGTTCGCGATGCTCGTCGAGATTACGGAGCGGGCCATGGCGCACGTCGGCAGCAACCAGGTGCTGATTGTGGGCGGTGTGGGCTGCAACGAGCGCCTGCAGGCGATGATGGGCCAGATGGCAGCAGAGCGCGGCGGCAGCGTGTACGCGACGGACGAGCGGTTCTGCATTGACAACGGCATCATGATTGCGCACGCCGGTCTGCTGGCACACGAGACGGGCTTCGAGACGCCGTTGGCAGACAGCACATGCACACAACGCTTCCGGACAGACGAGGTGCTCGTGGCCTGGCGGCGGGACTAGCAGAGAGAAAGAAGGGGAGAGAGGGGTGAGAGGGATGAGAGAGATGAGAGGGGCTGGGGAAAATCAATGGAGTTCAAAAGGCGTTTATCTCATTTACAGCACCAGCATGCAATGGCAAATGTTTATTCAATTTTTTTTTTACATAATATCACCTGCATTTTACATATGCACCGGCCACCACTGCTTGATGTGTGCATACTCGAGTCATATTAAAGAAATCCGGTTTATCTAGTGAGCCCAAATCCGCCTTCCATACACTATATAAAGTACAATGAATGCGAACGTATAGTGAGAAAGCAAATGCAAATCAATAAACGGACGAAAAGAAATTGTTAAGAAAACGGCACAACAGGGACTGGCCACTAAATGTTTGCAATTGACAAACAACAACAGCACAGTCAGACTTGACAAAACATGACTCGCACAACGTGACTCCCGCTTTGTTATGTATACTCAGCGCTTAACGTCGTCGCCGCCAGTCGGCTTGTAGATGATAATCGTGGTGAACTGCGTTGTTAGTGGTGATCCTCTTCTCCTTTTCTTTTCCGTTGCGGGTGACTCACCTTGTCCTTGTAGCGCGTGGTGGCAGAGACGGCGAGGATGTTATTCTTGATGCTGCTGGTGGCCAAATGGTTCAGGATGGTGTAGTTGGGCAAGTTCAACACGCTGTTGTCATCCTTAATGAGCGTGGCAGCGTTGAGAATGGGCTTGCCCAGGAATCCGGGCAGACTGGGCGGCATCGGCAGAATCTCGGTCGCCGCAGCAGCCGTGTGGAAGTCGGGCGAGTCGTCGGGCTGGTCGTAGTCGACCAAGAACTTGGGCAGCTCGTGCGAGAAGGCAGACGGCTCGGGCACGTTCTTCCACTTGGGCGCGCGGTCCGTCAGCTCGACCGACAAGTCGGCGCCGATCAGCGGCGTCGCCGCTTGTTGCTGCTGCTGCTGCTGCTGCTGCTGCTGTTGACGCTGCTTCTGCTGCTCCTGGTGCTGCTTCGAAACGGCGACACCGCCCTTTCCCGAGCCAGCAGCCGTGGAAGGCGTGCCGCCCGATGAGGCAGAGCCAGAGCCAGCGCCAGCGCCAGACGACGCTGGCTGTGGGACGCCCTGCTGGTCCTTGGGTGGCGTGCTCTGTGGAGCCACTTCAATGTAGTTGACGAGATTGTTACCGAAATCGACCGTGGTGGGCATGTCGCGTGACGTTTCCATCTGGTTGTCGACAAGGAAGCGGATGTGGTGTGTGCCAGGAAGAACATTAATCGTCGTAGCAAAGACGCCAGGCCGTCCTTCGCTGTTATTGTATTGTGGTTAGTAGATTGAATGAGCAGGAGTCGGGAATGGAAGGGGGGAGGAAAAGGGGGGAAACCGCGGGAGACCGCGGTAGACCGCGCTCTGTACGGCCTTGTCATATGCACGCTGACTGTCCACTTACACTGGATGCATGCGCTGCTTCTTGTTCCACTGGAAGATGGTGCCAGTGACGTAGACCTTCTCACCGCCCCGCAGCCACTCCAGCCGCGTGGGCACCGTCGGCCGGGTCTTGTCGACGCGCAGCTCCTCCATGTCCTCCTCCTCGATGGTGGCCGAGCTGAGGGTCGACGACCGGTGCGTCAGGCCGTCGTTGTCGAGCGCCTCGATGTCGCCGACAGGGTCGCCGTCCTCGCGCGGTGCAATGATGGGCGAGCCGGGCGTGTGCACCTCCTCCTCAATGGGCAGCGGCAGACGCGGCGGGCGCGTCAGGTACGACACGTCGGGCATGCTGCTGTGGGCCAGGATGGGGATGTCCATGCTGTCGGCGTAGGGGCTAAGCGGCGGCTCGTAGTCGCCGTGGCCCGCCGGGACTTGGATGCCGCCCGATGCGCTGGGAACAATGACGTTGGCGGGCGGTGCGACGGGAATCTTGGCCGTGCCGCTTCCGGCTGCGGAGGCGGACGCAGGCTGGGGCACGGCGACGGGCTTCGACGGCGGGGGCGGTGTGTTGCTCGACTTGGGATTGCCGGACTCGGACCTGGATGACGGCTTGTTGGCGGTATGGCGGGACGGCGAGGCTGAGGCAGCGGCGGCAGCTCCTGCTGCGGTGCTGTAGGGCCGAGAGGGGATAGTTCGAGAAGCCGAAGAGGATGCCGTCGAGCCTTGGGCGTGTGCCATAGACGGCTCTGGGGTGCTGCGACGCGCTGGTTTTGGACCTGGACGGGATTCCGGGTGTTCTTTTGTTGTTGCTGCTGCTGCTGCTGCTGTTGCTGCTGTTGCTGCTGAAGCTGCTGATGGTAATGCACGGGTCGATTGGCCGAGTTCCCAGCACCGCCAGTGCCGCTGCTGCTGCTGCCCTCGTGTCCCGGAGTGCCAGACGTCTTGGGAGACGAGGCGTTGTTCCCCATGGCTGAAAAGATCGATCGGCGGAGGGGGGAAAAGAAGAGTAGAATGGGCAGGCAGTAGGTAGCAGGTGTACTGAGTATATGCGGGTGTGTGTGCGTGGGTGCACTATTGGCAAAACGTGCCAGATGAAGAGTGGTCCGGTTGCGCAAAGAGAGAGGGGCCGAGGCGCTGGTGGAGCCAGACTATCCAGAGCTGTACGGAGTACTCCAGTACGATCTGGAATGCTGCAGGTGGGGAGGGGGATAAGAGAAGGGACGAGGGACGAGACGGCCGTAGGCCTCAAAGGGAAGGAAGATTGGGAAACGGACGAGCGATAAACTGCCCAACAAGCAGAAAGGAAGAGACCGAGAAAAAGGCCGCTGCAGTTGGACGGTCTCAGAACGGCCCGGTGGCCCCAGCGAGTCGTGACAGTACCCGGGGTGAGGAGAAGCTGCCCTGTATCTTACAAGGAGGACTCTGCGTGTCGCTGTGCCTGTGGCCTTGGTCGTTCAGTTGTTGTGACTGAGTGCTTGTCTGTGTCGTCAAGGCTGACAAAAGAAGCCGGCTCGAAGCGGCGGAAAAGCTGACGAGGAGGCGGGCGGCAGCGAGATAAAAGCCGGGCCGCAAATTCGAGACGGACGGACGATTGAATGCAAGACGATGGGAACGAACAAGAAAGCGGAAGCGCACAGTCAGTGTCGTATGGTCCCGCTGGGCGTGCTTTCGGTGGGTTTTGCTATGTCTGTCCCCGTCTTTTCGAGTTGTGCGTGGGTTCTGCTGGTTCGCCCCAGCGTGCAGGAAGGCAATGGAAAGATGGGGCAAGAGGACTCGATAAGAAAAGACGGAAGGGCAGAATGGGGGTAACGACTGGCTCCAGATGTGCCCCACTTATTTCAATTGGCGACTGGGAAGGTGCGTTCGAGGCGGCCGTTGATGGCGGAAGGCGCAACTGTCAACGGCAAATCTGATCTGAAAGGTTACAAACCTGCGATGTATCACAACAGTACTCATTAAAGGAGTCTCCACGAACTGTTGCCCATACTTTTTACCTTTCCCATGCAACTATGAATTCTCAAGACTCGTCTGTCAACATCTTCGTGAGCCTCACGGTGAGTTTCGAATGGTACTTTGTCGTGCCTCTTGCCTCAGTACTGGGAAGAGAACCCGAATCACTTAACACCTGCTTTTTTCCTTAACAAAACCACCAGTTTGCGAAAAGTCCCGTCAAGATGTATCTTCCCACATTGAGTGAGGCTTGCCAATGAAGAATGTCAACAGGCGGCCGCATTTCAAAGAGCTTCCCGCCGATATCTGTGGCGGTTATGTCGGTCAGCCCTGTAGAGTGCTGAAATAGTGCTGGAATAGTGCAGAAAGAGCGCTGTTGTTTTTGGTGAGTATGGCCAGGGATAGCTCCTTCCAGTTATGACCAGGACCCACTTCTTCCCGCAATAACACGCGACGACGTACTGAGAAGAGAACGTCGTCATGACATAGTTTCTAGCATCTGACAGAAGGAGCCTCGACTTCAACCTAACAACTTCACGACGCCACAGAGCGGTATAGCGATGCTCTCCGGCACCCGCCAGCCGGCCATTGCGTGCATACCATAATCTCTGTGCAGCCAACCCGAGGACTTTATTACAGCTCGGCACATCACCGCGCGTTTCGTTGTCGCATACTCGGCCTCAACCTCATCAGCCTCGCCAGCCTCCTGACTCTCTCCTCTTTAATTCCTGTTCCTACCGCCCGCGATGGCGTCCAACGGGCTCCCAGCCGTGCCGTCGACGCCACCGGCCGACATTTCCGCACCGTCCCTCTCCTTCTACGAAGCTGCCAGAGCAGTCGGCACGTTTCTATATGCCCTCACTGTGGGCGTCTTTTCGATCACGTTCCAAGCAGGCGGCTACCTCGTGCGCGGACTTGTCTGGCTGTGTACCGCTGTTGCTCCCGTTGCGGTGTGGCCGCTGGTCCAGCTGTTTAATCTTGTGCAGTTTCTATTGTCACCCGTTACCTACACATTGTCCTATGTGGTTGCACCCTTGTTGGCTCTTCTTACGTTTCTTTCTCGGCTGCGGCCGCTCTATACATATGTATGCCAACCCCCCAGGGTGCTGGTAAATAGGAAACTCCGCTAATGCACTGTACAGCTCGGCTCCGCCGCGTTCATTGGCATTGTGACGGGCCTCGTCCTCAAGTATGCCTCGAGCTACTTTTTGGTTGTCCTTCGACTGGACGAAAGTGCCAAGACAGACGCCGACGCCGGGTCGGGCGATGAGTACGAGGGAGAGGCGGGAGAGGCGGGTCGAGCATCGTCTCGAAGTCGACAGCCACTACCAACAACACGGCCGCTCCGACAGCTGAGTGAAAAGGCACAGCAAGCACTCTCGCTGCCAAAGCCAAAGACCGAGGTGGTCACAGAGCCTGCCGTCGCTGTCAAGACAGAGGACAACATCACGCCCAAGGACGAAGTGTGGCAATGGCTCGAGGAGTACAACCCAAGTCAACCCGTGGTGGCAGCCGAAGCCGACAGCAGCATTAGCGACACATCGGCAGCGCTCCTACGGAAACAGAGTCCAGGGCCGGGTGGACTGTTGTCTCTTACCATCATGGAAGAGTCGTCATCGGAGTAAATGACTGCAGGGCTCTACAGTGCACACACCTCATGTATACATTTTGTAAAATACTAGTGCTCATGGTTCGTATTTTATTCAATTCAGCGTAGCATTTACTCGTCTTTTCTGTTGTTTGTTGGTCAATCAGTACAATGTCTTTCGTTTCAGTGTCCATGAAAAGGACCGTAGAAGATTAAAAAAAAGCCCCCTTTTGCGTCCCGGTAAAATATAAAGTAAGTAAAACGCCTGTCCGTTGTCCAATAAACCCTCGGACTGCTATTGCCCACAATTATACAAAAAAAAAGAAGAAGAAAAGTGTCACGTCTATCAATCATGCCCGCCTCTATCTGCGGTAAGTGTCTCGTTCATGGCCGCGGTCCCTGTTACGCATTGGCGACCGACTCCGGCTGTGGCGCGCACCACCGCCACTATCGTAACGGTCCCGCCCCGCATACCGAGCTGCGTCATCGTCGTGCCGCCGACGGTCGTCTCCCCGCGGCGGACGGTCCCACGCGGCATCGTGGGCAGGGTCTCTGCCTCCAACTCCACCACCTACACCGCTCATGTAGGCCGGGATGTATGTGTCTCCATCGGCACCACCACGGGCACCACCACGACCTCTGGGTGGAGCGAGGTGGTCTGGTCGATCCCTGCCGTGGTCTCTGTCCCGGCCGCGGTCACGGTCCCGGTCCCGGTGGCCATCACCACGATCCCTGTCCCGATCACGGTAGGCATCACGATCTCGGTGGCCATCGCCGTGGTGTGCGCTGTCGCGGCCATTCACTGCGGCATCGTTAGCTGGAGGAGGTGGTCGAGGCGGAAGACCGTGAGGACCGCGAGCCCATGCCGGCCGACGGCCTTCATCAGCGCCGCCGCCGCCGCCGCCGCCGCAACGAGGGGCACGATCCTGTGGGTGACCACCACCACCGCCACCACCTTGCCGGCCAGGAGGTCCACCGCCATGCCGTCCGAAACCGTCACCTTCGAAACCACCACCGTTGGGTCCAAAGCCAGCCTCTGCATGACCGCGGCCGACGGTACCACCCTTTGGTGCTGGCGGGAGAGCAGCCTTTCTGTCGTCAAACTTGCGACGGTCGAGCTCATGCGACTCCTCAAACACGGGAATGTCGCCCGGCTGTGCTGGCAGCGGCGCTGTGCGGAAGTAGGGGTGCTGCAGAGCATCCATGGCGTTGATGCGTGCGCACCAGTCCAGCTTGAGCAGCTGTGTCAAGAGCGAGACAGCCGTCGGTCCAAACCTAAAAAAGGGGCATGTTAGCATGGAAGACCCGACGTCGCAGGGAAGCTTGGAGGCCAAACGTACTTGCTGAACCGTGTGGACAGGTTGCCCGGACGGGGGCGCGGATTGAGGCCCTCGGCACCTGGCAGCTTGCGCCAGTTGGGCATGTTGTCTTCCGTGGGCGAGCCGCACAGGTCCCAGATGATGTCCAGTTGATGACTGTCGCTGACACCGGCCAGGATCGGCTTGCCGACCAGCATCTCGCCGAAGACGCACCCAACGCCCCACACATCAATCGCAGTGGTGTAGCGCTTCAGTTGCAGCAACAGCTCGGGCGGCCGGTACCAGCGCGTGACGACCAAACTAGTGTACTCGCGCTGGCCGTTGCCGCCGCCGCGTCCGGGTTGCGGGACGTCTCCCTCGTAGTGGCGCGCCAGACCGAAATCGGCAATCTGGAGGATGCCGTTGTTGTTGATGAGAAGGTTGGCCGCCTTCATATCGCGGTGCAAGATGTGGTTCTCATGGAGGTAGCGCAGACCCTCGAGGAGCTGAAGGAGGTAGCATTTGATGTGCGGTTCGGTGAAGCGGACGGAGGGGTTGTCGAGGAGGCCCGACAGATCGTGGTCCATGTACGGCATGACCATATACATAATAGGTCGTTTCCGTTTGTCCTTGTCAGCTGCTTTCATGTTAGTATATGTCGTGGTCGGCTGTCATTATGCCGGCAGGTCCATAGACATACTTGGTTTATTGGAGTGTTCGACGGCCATGTCCTCCAGCTTGAGGACGTTCTTGTGCGACAAGAGCTTCAACAACTTGATTTCCCGGAGAGCTGTTATTGGAAACTGCGCAATCATTAGCGTTGCCTTGAAGACGACAGTAGACTTTTGTCGAACATGACGTACCCCATCTTTCTCGTTGTGCATAATAATCTTCTTCATAGCCACCATGGCACCGGTCTTTCGAGACCGTGCCTTGTGGACCTCACTAGTTGTCGTTAGCTTTGGCATATCATAGCGACCAAACTGAGTGCCCAGTCATTGCGTACCCGAATGTGCCCTCGCCCAGCTTTCCCAGCAGATCGTAGTCGCGAATGTTTGAGCATCCGACAAAGCTCGACTTGGATCGCATGTGCCGCTGCGCAAAGGCCTGCGGCGTCTCTGGGACGAATGCCGGGGATGCCGCCATCTTGGGAGCACCGCCAAGCTCCTTTGGGAGAAGCACCCGTGTGTTGTGAACTGATGAGATGGTAGTCGAAACGGTGCGCCTCTATGGTAAGAGAGTGTAATGATTTTGATGGCGAGGCTGATGTCGCTTCGAGGAGCCTTTGGTGGTTGCGCGTGCACAGGGTATCAGCAGCGCATGGTCCGTAGAGAGATACGGGGCTGATGGAGGTAGTGGTAGGGCGTCGAGATGTGCGTGAAAATCGTGTCGGGCACCAGCAGCCGTAACGGTGTTGACGATTGTCTGAACGTACTCCGTACTCGTAGTTCCGGCTTCCCAGAACCTTGCTTGTTGAGATCGCCCTATTTGCGGCAGAAAGCGCACCACGCACATTGAATGCGGAAGGCGGTGGCAGCGCACCTTCCATTGAGGACCAGAACTTGACAGGTGGGAAGGCGCGACCAATCACAGATGGGAAAGCATCATGCGGCCCATTTTTATTTCAAAGGAGCCAATCACTGGTGGCTTATTTTCGTGCCTTATCGATTAGGCCACAAGCCTCTCAGACACTCTCTCCCACCAGCCGGCTGTACCAATTCACTCCACTAAATTTACATGTATCACGAAAGGGCTCCGCGCTGAACCGACACCACCTCACTCTCTCTTTTGAGCAGCAACACGAACAAGGCCCGCGGTTTGCCATTGACGACTCCTGACCCCGCGCCACGACCTCCGATTGAAACACCGAAGAGCATCGATCTTCGCTGTATCACGTTTCTTGTGAATACGCCCTTGCCGTCTTGCCGTCGTCGATTGCTCGACGTTTTCCAAAGACCGCAAAAGCTAACTCGATTTTACTTCGACCACAAGACCCGTCGAGATACCGAGATACCGAGATACCTGGACTGCCGCTTGCCCGGCTTCCCCTCCAAAGTCTCTCGCCATGAACTTCCACAACAAGCCGCCGGTTCCGCACGTGCCGTTCGTGTACCGGTTTACCGCCACGGCGCTGGGTGCCAGCATGTGGTTCTTCGTGAGTGGATGCCCAAAGACGGGAGATATAGGATGCGTCGATATGGCGATTCGGCGATACGGCACAGCGACGGCCTGCTAACGTATTGTGAACAGCTGATGTACAGAGCGAAGAAGGACGGCCCGGCGTTGCTCGGCTGGAAGCACCCATGGGAGCACTAAACGGTGCAACGAGAAAACGGATTTCGGATGGACGACGCATAGAGGAGGAGGGGCATTGGCGAGAAGGAGAAGCAATGCATGCCCTTCTCGGCTCGCATCATTCTTGTGTACATATGGCTACTCGAATTGGGATGAATTGAAATCTAAACAAGACAAAAAGAAGACTCGATTTCCAACTCTGTTACGTCGCTATCTCAAAAATGACCCGCGTTTTTTGGTATCTCTAGGTATCAATGGCGAAAGCGGCAGAATCGACAGACGACCGGTCCATCATCCGACAAAACGACGAGCACTACTCGGCCCTCCACTCACTTTTCCTCGGCCGCCTTGGAGAACAGGTAGTGGGAGACGCCCCACGTGTCGCCGCCTTGGTAGTTGAAGAGCTCCGAGCAGGCCAGGTAAAACACCTGCCACCGGTAGTACCAGGCCATGGCGTCCTTGTCGCCGTACGTCGCCACCAGCCCGGGCATCATGGCCTTCTTGTTGTCAATCATGTTTCGCAGCCAGTCCTCGCACGTCCGCGAGTAGTGGCGCCCATTGACCCACCACTGCTTCTCGAGCGTCAGGTCGCGCTGGAAGTAGTGCAGCAGGTCCGCCGACGGCATCGTGCCGCCCGTGAAAAAGTACGTCGACATCCAGCCCTCTTCGTAGTCGTAGGGGGTCGTGGCGTGGCTAAAGAGGTGCACAAACAGCTTGCCGCCGGGACGCAGAGCACGGCCGACCTTGGCCATGAGCAGCTCGTAGTTCTTCATGTGCTCAAAGAGCTCAATGGAGACGACCCGGTCAAAGCTTTCGGGCGCAAACTCGTAGTCGACGACGTTGCCCGTAATGACCGTTAGGTTCGTCAGGCCGCGCTTCTTGGCCTGCTCGTCAATGTGCGTCTTTTGCGTGCGCGAGTTGGAAAACGCCGTGATCGTGGCCTTGGGCAGCCTCTCGGCAAAATAGAGCGAGCACGAGCCCCAGCCGCAGCCCAGATCCAGGATGCTCATGTCGCCGTCGAGCTCGGCCTTTTCAATGTAGCTCTCGAGCATGGCCACCTCGGCTTCGGCCAGCGTCGTGCGCTTGCGGCTGGACACCAACGGCGACAACATCTGGCTGGCAGAGGCAAAGAGACCCGTGCCTTTGGCCTCGTGCTCAATCTCGGGGTACCAGCAGCTCGAGTACTTCATGTACGGGCCCAAGGTCGCAGCCAGGACGCCCGTGCCAACTTCGTAGTGCTGCTTGTTGGCCGTGTCCGTCTCAATGGCAATGGGCTGCAGGCGTAGACGGGAGACATAGCCTTGCTTGCGCGCTGTGGCCGAAGTGAGGTCCGGAGTCGCGACCTCTTGGAGACGCTTGGCCAGGTTGCGCCGAATTCCGAGACGAATGACAGCATGAGGCAAAATGCCGCTGTCCAGAAGGGCGTCTGAAATCGTGATGAGAATGTGTTAAGAATCCTCTCAAGTTGTAGAAGAAAAATGAAACGGCTTGGATCGAGCTTACCGACACTCATTGCGAACGAGAAGGTGATCTGCAAAGCTTATATCGGTGTAAGACGAGGCTGAAGGAAGCAAGGCTAAGACTATCTACTATGTGACGTCAATTGGAATGCGATGCCGTGTAAACACATAAAATCAAAATGGGTGGTGATGGCCGGTGATGGGAAGATTGGAAGATACAAAAGAGAAGAAACGCAAAGGACAAAGAGAAAGCTTCAAAACCTTGAAACCAAGAGCTCCACGGAAAGAAGCAGTGACGAGATGCCGGGCAACGGAGCAGGCAGCTTCCATTTGGTGAGGGACCCTGCGCTGGTTGCCCTGTTTCAGGACTCAGCTCAGTGCATCCCGTGCGCGTCCAATAGAAGCAAACGTACAGGTAGTCCAAGGTACATTGCCGATGATCAATGACAGCACTGGCCGTGCTAATCGGGTCCATCATGTCTAAGCGCAATCGATCGAACGAAGGTGAATCACTCCAGAACTGTCCCTCATACCAAACGAAGAGCGACCATAGCAAGAAAAGGGCCTCGAAATTGACTCTATTTTAAAAGGCAAAAGAAAACGAATATAAAACAGAAAAATATTCCAAAAGGGTGCTTTTGCGCACAGGAAAGGATACAATGAAATCGAAAATTGCACACAACGCTACGGCCAACACGCGATTTTACGCCCGCATGCTCTCTTGAATGAGTTTGTACTCCTTGCGCTTCTTGGGCTGCTTGGTCAAGGCCAGCTTGGCCCGTCCAATGGCGCGCGCCGCCGCCGGCAGCACCCATGTCTCGGCCACCATGGCCAGAACAAAGTAGAGGGCGCCCAGGAACAGCAGCAGGATCTTGAAATCCCAGGCAATCTTGGTCAACTGCATCACCTTCTTCAGCCAGTGGGCGGGGCCCACAATCATGTGCACGGTGACGAGCAGCGTGATGGTGATGGTAGCAACAAAGGGCCAGTTGTGCCAGATGGGCTGCCGGAAGGGAGGACCAGCGTTCAGCACGACACCTGACAGTATGTACTCGAAGCACGACACGAGGAACAGCGCCGTGTTCTCCGAGTTCTTGATGTTGGACTTGTCGTGTTCGATGACGGGCGGAATGAACCATGGCTCTTGACGAACGGCCAGAAAAGCAACGGTCTGGATGGCAACGCAGATAATCATCTGGCCAAGCAGCGGCGTCAACACCTTGCGGGAGACAAGGTCGGCCATTGGTCGCTTCTTTCCAAGCTCGGGGAAGGGGCCGGCCCAGCTCATAAAGACCGCGATGGGCAGAATGAGCGCCAGGTCAATGAACAAGAACTGGAAGTCGCCAAGGTTGGACGCCGAGGCATACAGGAAGCTGACAGACGTGAATTGGATGGCCGAGTACAGACTCATGTACTTGAAGCAGCTGAAGCTCGTCACCAGTGACGCACGGCCCTCACGAATGACCTCCGGCACGCAGCGAATGTCAAAGATCCGGGATGTGAACGGCGCCGCAACGGACGCCTCGGCCTCGGAAAGCGAGATACCCACATCGGCGGCCTTGAGAGCAGCGCAGTCATTGGCACCATCACCACAGAAGCCGGCACAGTAGTCGATGCTCTGCAGCTTCTCAACCAGCTCGTGCTTTTCGTCGGGCGACATGCGAGCAAAGACCTTGCCGCAGATGAGCATTCTGTGAAGAATCTCGGGCGAGGCATAGTCAACGATCCAGCGGAAGACGTCACCGCTCACGGCAACTGAGTAGTTTCGCAGGTTGGAAATGTCGTATGGCAGAGAGACATCGCCTTCCGGAGGTGCAGGGAGAGGCAGCAGGGTCTTCTCGTCCAGTTGGTAGATGCTGTTATCGATGCTCTCCCACTGCAGCTTGGAGGCCGGATCTTGCGCGTTTCCTTTGGCAAACCGGGGCACGAAACAGTGTGCCGTCTTGTTGATCAGGTTGCACTCGCGCGCCACGCTGATGGCGGTCAGAATGTTGTCACCGGTCACCATGACGGCACCGATGTTGGACTGGATAAGCTCCTCAAGGACAGCGGTCGTGGTCGGCTTCAGCTTGTTCTCAAAGATAATGAAACCAACAAAATCCAAGCCAGACTCCGCGTCGTGGCGCTTCATCTTCTGTGCGCGAACCCAGCTCAGCTTTGGGATGTGCTTCGTGGCACAGCCAATCACGCGGTAGCCCTTGTGGGTGTAGGACGCAAGCAGGTCGTCGTAGTCGGCAGGCAGACTCTCAGGGCGGCAGATCTCGCGCATGCACTCGGGCGCGCCCTTGACGTAGACATCACCGCTGGGCTGGCCGTAGATACGGACAATGACACTGGCGCGGCGGAGCTGGGAGACAAACTCAAACGACCGGACCACACCGAGCTCAAAGGGGTTCTCCGTGGCTGCAGTCGCTGCCAGCGATGGTCTTCCGCTCGACGCAGGGGGCCGGGTGTCCAGATCGTAGACAACATCGGGAGGCGGGCGGGCAACGGCAGGTGCCAGGCTGCCCTGGTTCTCTTCGTCGTCCTGGTCTCTCGATGCGTTTTGGTTGCCTTCGTCAAAGGTCCAGTTGGTGAATTCAAACATCTTCAGATCCAGAGGGTCACCGACCAGCTCGTCATCCACAGACCGCAGGGAGTGGCACGTCGCCATGGTGAACAGAGCAGCGCGGCGCGCATCGTCGTAAGAGGCAACGGCCGACCGTTTGGCGCTCCGCGGCGCAGTGCGAGCAGGCACAAGCAGAGACGGCTTTGAGATCACCTCGCCGAAGCGGTTGGCGGCATGGTCCACAACACGAACGCCCAGGACATCCAGGCCGTCTTCTGTGAGCGTGCCCGTCTTGTCAAAGCACATAATGTCCAGTTTTCCACCAACATTGACACGCTGCGGGCTGATACAGAAGATCTGCTTGGCCCGAAGACGGCTAATGGCAAAGTTTGTCCCAATGGTGAGCGTAGCAGGCAAGGCAGGCGGCACGACAATGGTAATGAGGTCCAAGGCGCGCACAACAATCAAATGCCAGGCAAGGCCAAGACGCACAAAGTTGATGAAGGAGGCAATGAAACCGAGCAACGCAACACCGGCCATGACAGAAATGTACCGGAATGAATCGCGGTAGAACTTGAACCCCGAGGGCTTGGGGAACAGCATCGATCGCACGAGAGAGCCCTTGGTCGTGTTGAAGCCTGTGCGCAGAACCATGGCCAGCGCCACGGCTTCCTCCTCGTCGCGGCCGTCCTGAGGCTTCCGGGCACGAACAATCTTCGTACCACAGAACAAGAAATGCTTCGCAACCTCGGGAAGGATCGAGGGGGCGGCCAGGTCCAACAGCCGCAGGCTGGTATTGGTGGCCGGCGTCTTGGACACGGGAACAGACTCGCCCGTGAGCATACTCTCATTGACGATGCAGTCGCCGCTGAGAAGCAAACTGTCGCTGGGGAACTGCGTCAGACTCGGGTCGCTGACTTCGTAGACATCGCCCGGAACCAAATCACCCGAAGAGACGGTACGCCAGAAGCCGTTGCGGAGGACACGAACGTCGCACTCGAAGCGTGAGATTTCACGCAGTCGGCGCATAGTAGAGCGCGTCTCAATGAGCGTTGTAGTGATACTGCCAAAGGACATCAAGAAGATGGCAATGGCATAGTAGTAGTACTCATCCATGGACCAGAGCACCAAACTGGCAATTTGGAAGACGTAGAAAGGGTGAAACACCTCGTCGACAAGCAGCTTGAAGACAGACTTCTGCTCGATATCAATCAAGTTCGCGCCAAAGACCTGTGTCCGGAACCCTTTCTCGTCGCTATCCAGACCAGCACGGACTTCACGGACGGCCTGCCACAGGGGGTCCTTCCAGCCGGTTGAAAGCATAAACTTGTCGCGCTGGGGGTGATAGTAGAGGCGCACATAGCGATAGTTGAGTCCGCGCAGCTCCTTCAACAATGGATCAGGGTCTTCCTCGTCGAATACATCGCTGGCCGACTTGCGCGGAGCGCCAAAGACAGTAGACAGCGGCCGGTTGTAAGCCGTGTTGTCCACATCCAGTATAGCCATCTCGTTCCACTGGTTTTCGACAACCACCCACGTACACTCCCGGAGAGGGCACGCCCGGCCGACAACCTTGACGTACCAGCGAGGTATCCACCGGAACAAGAGCCATGCCAGACCGAACGTGACCACGCAGAGCAGTGTATAGATCGTCTTGCCCACGGTGCTGGTGCGGAAGCCTGCGATGACAATGTACAGGTCCTCGTTGGCGAGGTAGGTCTTCTGGCTCACGCGGCCACTGCCATATTCACTGGCAGCCACCGAGGCACCACTGTTTCGGCGCCGCAGCAAGCCAGCACGTGCCGACGTCCGAGACAAGGTGGAGGAGCGGCGATGGAGCACATAGTCGTCGCGGTCGATTGCACTTTCGAGATCAGCCGAGTCGTCCTCTTCCTCCGTCACAAACTCGGACCCAGCGCCGCCGTTCCGCTCAAAGTCCTCCTCGAAGTGGTGCGAGCTGTACGACCCGACCAACAACCGTTCGGCCTCGAAGCTGACCGACTGGGCGTCGTCGTCGTCGTCGCGGTGGTGGTGTGCAGCGGACTGTGCCTGTGCCCGGTCCTGCTCTTCGTCATTGTCGGTGTAGTAGGCGAAGCTGGCCGTCGAGTCGGCTCGTGATCGGCGATGAGAGAAGGCTGCAATACTCGACGGAAGGCTCTCAGCCATAGGGCCAGAGTAGAGCTACAAAGTTAGAACGAGCAGCCCAGACGTATGGGAAGGCCGAAGCATCCTGCAACACTCACCTCGTCGTGGGCCATCTCGACATCTTCAAAGACACTGGTCGAGCTCTGGTTCGAATTCAGACGATAGAGCGAGGGGCCAAGGACGCCGCGATCCTGGCGAGCCGGCTCGGCCTCCGAAGGGCTGAGGGGCTCGCCATTGCCGCCGTTCATTGCTCCCGTCATCCGCAGCCAAAAAGTGTATCACGAGTGCCGAACCGGACAGTCAGGTATTGGTCGAGGCCGAGGTTCTTCAAGATCGGAAGGAAGAAAAAAAAAGAAGAGTCGAAGTGCTAGCTGTGGCACATGACAGTGGCCGTCGGCTCGATTGGCTACAGGCGAATGAAATCGAGCGTGGCGCACTCGTCGGTCGTTCACGGGCGGACGGCAGAAGATACGCGTGTACTGCTATACGTGCCGACTGCGTCTTGAGTGTGCGTGTGTGGTTGTGCGCGTTGTGTGTTGCGTGGTGCGTATCGTTGTATGCAGTACGTTCGATAGTGCGGATGGCGAGGTTGCTGCGCCGGTCACACCTACCCTGAAAAAATAATCCAAAATAAGGTCCTTCCTCACAGCACAATGATGACGTCCGACTGGGCAATGGCTGCCAGAGTGGGGGAGCTCTGGTCGCTAAAAAAAGAAGGAACTACGGAGTATGCACTGAAAAGCCGGCAGTAGGCAGGCGCCGTCGCCTGTTATACGCATACATATAGTCAGCAAAAGCTTGGTGGTTTCTATCTTTGGCTTCGCTTGAACGAGTTTTTGTCGTTCTTGCCCTTCTGTCTCCTCGCTCACGGTCGTACCTCCCTTACTCACTGTTTCGTTCACATTCTCGCATTTTCACATGGAAAGGAAGGAGCTCAGCGAAGCGGTTGACGCAGCCCAACTCCTCACCAGTAAAAGAGACATTTTGGAATAGCACAAGGTCGAAGCTCCAACGTGTATAAGCTACTTGGCCAGGCCAGACCATATTTCCGATGGCCCTTCAGCGAAAGTGGCAGTTTAAGCAAGCCATTTTATGTTCACGCCTCGCATGGAAGGTCTCAGTACTTATTTCTTATCGAAAACCGCGGCTGGCCACGGATGGGCGGTCTGGCCTGGTTGGCTCTTTCCTGGATTGGTCTGGCCAGCCATATTCAGCCATTGCTGCGCGCATGAGAACGACAAGTGTTGGGGAAGGAACTACCGGGGTTCTGTCTTACAGCGGTAACGGCAAAATCGGCGAATTGAGCAGTCACAGAGGGAACACTCACAGGCAAGTGCCGCAACAAAGCGAGCAATGGAAAGGAGCATATATATGTATGTATATTCACACACTGATGCTGCCTCGGCTGGTGCAAAGCAACACCTCGTGTCACCCTTTCATAAGACAAAAGACAAAGAAACGGCAGGTGCGAGCGACGAACGGGACGAAAGAAGGCAGCGGCGAGGCAACGAATCCCAGGGGCAAAAGAGGAAGGAAAGGCACGAGTTGCGCCTACCGAGTAGTCTCAGTACTCAGGCCGGACCACAGGCCAAGCCTTACCGAGACCGCCTGGGTTTCTAGAACGAACAGAACAGTGAGAAGAAAAGCGGATCCGCTCTCGCGTGCAGCCAATAGGCGTGCCCCAACGTGGGACCAAAGTGGCGGCAGCCAACGAGAAGAAGGAAAGGGCAAAATGGCCAGCCCAGCGCGCCCAGAAAAGGCAGGACCAGCAGGCCAGCCAGAAGCCAGCGTACGAGTGGTCCCTCCGTTTTCCTCTTCTCCTTCCTCCCTTCTCCTCTCCCACCGCTCAGCAGAAAATAGAAAAATTTACGCTGGCGCCCCCAAAGGAAATCTCGACCCCGCCGCCGAAAATCCCATACTAAATTTTGCTCTCCCAACCCATTTCGCTCTATCTCCCTGCTTCACCTCTCTCCCTTTCACCACCTCTCTCTCCTTCTTCTCTCTTTCGTCTCTCTTTTCCCCTCTTACCTTGCATCTCTTCACCTCTACGAATCAACGATCCTTGACCATACGACCATCGACCGCCTGTTCGATCCGAGGTCTACCATCGTCGTTTTGATACCTTCTATCCCCACTATCGCCAGTACTATCGTCCGTACTATCACCAGTCTTTCAGCAGCCATGGCCGAGCCTATCCGCAACAAGCGGCCTGACCCCGTCGCACCGTGAGTGAACGGTCTCTTTTGGCACTTTCGGCACTTTTTGGGCATTTTCGAGAACGATGCACGATTGTTTGGCATCCCAGGGTGCCGCCCAATCGCAGTTTCTGAGAGTTGCCCCTCTTTGCTTTTTGTTGGGATGCATGTTGACAATTTCGATATAGGACGCCGCAAAACACACCCGCCAACAATGCCCCCATCTCCTCGCACGCCCAGCAGCCCGGTGTCTCCAGCATCGCCGAGGGTGAGTTTTGTTTGCTTTGTTTATGAGTCTCATGACTCTTCTAGTTTTTGTTTGCCTGTCATGGACCCGGCAGGACAAACGCATACGCGACTTGGGACTTCCTCCTTTTGCCCCTGTGGCAGGGGTCCCCCGCGTTTTGTACACCCGGACAGCCAACCATCATGCGTGCTTCATTTGCTAACGGTTTTTTTTTGTCAACACCAACAGAGCCGGTCGACCTTTCCGCCGCCGCCTCCCTCTTTGCCCAGAACCCTCGTCTCGTCAGCATGATCCAGGGCAAGCTCGGCAGTCTTGTGGGTCGTTCGTCTGGCTACATTGAGTCGCTGCCCCCGCAAGTCAAGCGCCGTGTCTCCGGCCTGAAGGGCATCCAGAAGGAGCACTCGAAGCTCGAGGCCGAATTCCAGGAGGAGGTTCTCCAGCTTGAGAAGAAGTACTTTGCCAAGTTCACCCCTCTGTACGAGAAGCGTTCAAGATCATCAACGGTGCCAACGAGCCTTCCGAGGAGGAGGTTGCCGCCGGTGAGGAGGAGGAGGACGATGAGGATGAGGAGGGTGAGGACCACAAGGCCGAGGCCAAGACGGAGGAGGCTGCCGACGCGTCTGCCGAGCCTGTCTCTGGTATTCCCGAGTTCTGGCTGTCGGCCATGAAGAACCAGATCTCGCTTGCTGAGATGATCACCGACCGCGACGAGGGTGCGCTGAAGCACCTGACCGACATCCGCATGGAGTATCTCGACAAGCCCGGTTTCCGCCTGATTTTCGAGTTTGCCGAGAACGACTACTTCACCAACAAGACATTTCCAAGACATACTTCTACAGAGCGAGGTCCGGCTACGGCGGCGACTTCATCTACGACCACGCCGAGGGCGACAAGATTAACTGGAAGGCCGACAAGGATCTGACTGTCCGCGTTGAGCAGAAGAAGCAGCGCAACAAGAGTTAACGTTTTTCTTTTTTTCTTTTTACCTATTACACCCTTTCATCTGGCGAGGCGAGGCCAGCGCAAGGAGACGAATGTGCCCCACTTGGTTTCGCATGCTAACAATGACCTCAAAATAGACACCAAGCAGACCCGCATCGTCAAGAAGACCGTCCCGACCGAGTCGTTCTTCAACTTCTTCTCGCCCCCTGAGCCCCCGGCAGAGGACGACGAGGAGGCCGCTTACGACATTGAGGACCGCCTCGAGCTCGACTACCAGCTGGGCGAGGACATCAAGGAGAAGCTGATCCCCCGCGCCATTGACTGGTTCACCGGCGAGGCCCTGGCCTACGAGGAGATTGACGAGGACGACCTGAACGAGGACGACTTTGACGACGAGGATGACTTGAGCGAAGACCATGACGAGGACGACGTAAGTGCAAAGCCCAAGCCGGACACTGATTGACAAGGTTTTGCAACAACGGGATCTAACATGTCCCCAGGACGATGGCTCGAAGCCGAAACCTGACGCTCAGGAGTGCAAGCAGAGCTAGACGAGTTCCATGTCGTTTGCCCCAAACTGATGTGTTAAATGCCTGGTCAAGGTACCCTTGGGGCATCTGGGAGTTTGCGCGTGTACACTGGATGGGAAGATGGAGTTTTTTTTTTAAAATCAAAAAAAGATAGGAGCAGAGCAAAATAAAGGGACAGAGGGCAGTTTTTGGAGTGGTCAGAAGTCATGCGCAGCATAGTGCAACTTACCCAAAACGAATTCTCTCCTCTTTGGTCCGTCCCGTCTCCTTGGTTTGCAAGTCGCAACTCGCATCCCGAACCTCTCCATCTTACGTACCGGACAGTGCCATGCCGTCATCCTGCCTTTTTCCGGCACGCTCCCAGCCCAAGAGAGACACGGTCGAAGACGTCTCTGAAAATGTTTTGCGCAAAAACAAGGAAAGAACACAACCAAACCAAACCAAACAAACAAAAAATCACAAAAATCACAAAAAAATATTCACGTGGGAAGGGACCAGGGGTGAAAAATAAGAGATGGATAGGGTCTTGTTTTTTTATGTTAATCTTGCCCGTTTTGCTTTTGCTTTGCTCGCCTTTCTCCTTTGCCATGCCGTTTCGCGTATCTTGCTTGGGTTTTTTTGGCCATTTCACTATTTCACTATTTCACTATATCACTCCCTTCCTTTTTTTGCCTTTTACACTTCCTATGACCCCCTTAATAGTTTGCTGCATCTTAATTCACTCTCATCTAGTAATCAATCTATGTCGACCACATACTGGCAAAGCATACAAATAAAAGGTTGAAGCTCCTCGTACAGAGTAGGTAGATATGCGTAGTAATTGGTTTAGTCTTCAATGCAATAACAGACCCCAAAGTTGGCATCGAGCTCGTGAGAAAGTGACCAGTCAATTTATGCCGGGCTGAGACGCATGCAGCTCGTTTATGTGCACACAGTACTGAGTACGGAGCAGACGTGTTGCGTGAGACCCCACTCTACTCGAACACAAGGTACACAAGGATGACACCGATGACACCGATGACAGTGCCGTTCTGCATGTTCATGTTGCATCCCTTGCCGTTCTCTTTCTCCCAACAGGGAAATTCCGAGATGAAGCACGGAGAATTCAGAGAAGTTACAGATGCAGATGAGAAAACAAGCAGAATCTCAAAACCCGGCCAGAACAAGAGTCAAGGAGTCACAGCATGACAAAGTAGGATACATGTACGGTGTTTGCCCGCCGCCCTGGATTGCGGAGCCTCCCTGTCTAGGATAGGACGAAAACAAAAGAGTCCAAAAAAGAAGAGGAAAAAGGAGAGTAAGGAAAAGTGACACGATATTCACGGGTGGTCTCCTCCCGACTGCCAAGGACTCCGCCATTGGAAGAGCTGCAAAACATTAGTCACACAATCGCAGGCGAGCTTTTGAGGTAATAATTCAGAACGGTAAAAAATGGTAAGATAATAAGACAATAAGGTTGAAATAGTAGCGAATACTGCCCAGCCGCCATACGATGTACTTGCTGGTCAGATGCGGTGTAGGCGTTGCCGCGTGGAATAATCCAAGCGTGGATGTTGTAATGCGTGGGCGAAAAAAGTCGGAGTGAAAAATTTTCGCCGCCGGCTGCGCTGCCCACGGGCGCTGTGAGAGGCCCAAAGCCTTCCGAAAGTCGGTGTTTGGTCAACAAGAAAGCGCTATATCGCGTATTAGTGGACACATCCTTTCGTCTTTACGTAGCTGTAACAGTAACAGGTGTTAGTCGCTCTTTCCTGAAAGAGGAACGGCCGCAAAGTCCGCCCTACTGAGTCGTGGTTTGTGAGTCAACGAGCAGAGGAAGCAGAAGGAAGGGGCGTTGGAGGGCATTCGAAGCTGTTCCTGCCGTGCAAAACTTACGAGTTGTTGCTAGTATTAAACCCTCCCAAACGACGCCCCCCGCTATCGCTCCAATTTGTAACGAAAGTGGTCAATCTCCCCAAATTTTCAGGTTCTTGATAAACTCTGGTTGGCTGCCCCCCTCCCGCCGTCATTCACTGACATCACGACATTCCCTCACCACATTTTGTAAAAAATCAAAATCTCGAATCTCAAGCAGCCATTGTTTCCCCTGTCACGACTGTGCTTCCGTGTAACTCGAGAGCTTCAGTATTCGAACCAAAACTCGAAGACCCCACCTTCTTATTCCCTTTTCCCCGCCTTCAATTGAATCTCACAAACCTCACAATGGCCGCAAGACCACAAGACATTGCCAGCCGGCCGGCTGCCGCTGCGCCCACCGACGAGAACACCCAGTTCGTCTCGACCTCCCCGACTGCCACCTTCACGTCGCCCCCTCCAGCTACAGCGCCTTTGGCGGCCGGGCCGCCGCCAGCAGCTTCAGCAGCGCCGTTGGTGACAGCCGTGTCGCCGGCAACGCCAAGCCGCTCAAGCCCTTCAACTCGACCGACATCAAGATCCTGCTGCTTGAGAACGTTAACGAGAGCGGCCGCAGCATCCTGACCGGTCAGGGCTACCAGGTCGAGTACCACAAGGCCTCGCTGCCCGAGGACGAGCTGATTGCCAAGATCAAGGATGTCCACGTCATCGGCATCCGCTCCAAGACCCGGCTGACGGAGAAGGTCCTGGCTGCGGCCAAGAACCTGCTGGTCGTCGGCTGCTTCTGCATCGGTACCAACCAGGTCGACCTCGACTATGCCGCCAAGAACGGCATTGCCGTCTTCAACTCGCCCTTTGCCAACTCGCGCAGTGTCGCCGAGCTGATGATTGGCTGGGTCATCATGCTCGCCGTCAGCTGGGCGACCGCTCCAGCGAGATGCACGCGGGCACCTGGAACAAGGTCAGCGCGCGCTGCTGGGAGATCCGCGGCAAGACGCTGGGCATTGTCGGCTACGGCCACATTGGCGCGCAGCTGTCCGTCCTGGCCGAGGCCATGGGCATGTCCGTCATCTACTACGACATTGTCACCCTGATGGCTCTGGGCAAGGCCCGCCAGGTCGCTTCGCTCAACGAGCTGCTGCGCGAGGCCGACTTTGTCACTCTGCACGTCCCCGCCACCGCCGAGACCCGCAACATGATCGGCCCCGCCCAGCTGGCCCAGATGAAGACGGGCTCGTACCTGCTCAACGCCAGCCGCGGTACCGTCGTTGACATTGCCGCCCTGGTCGATGCCCTCAAGTCGGGCAAGCTGGCCGGTGCCGCGCTGGACGTGTACCCGCAGGAGCCCGGCGGAAACGGTGCCTTCTTCAACGGCTCGCTCAACCCCGGCTGGGGTGACGAGCTGCGCGGCCTCAAGAACGTGATTCTGACGCCGCACATTGGTGGCAGCACCGAGGAGGCCCAGCGCGCCATTGGTGTCGAGGTCGGCGATGCGCTCGTGCGGTACATCAACCAGGGCATCACCCTTGGTAGCGTCAACCTGCCCGAGGTCAACATGCGCTCATTAACGCTTGAGGAGCCCAACCACGCGCGCGTCATCTACATTCATCGCAACGTTCCCGGTGTGCTGCGCCGTGTCAACGAGATCCTGGGCGACCACAACGTCGACAAGCAGATTACCGACAGCAAGGGCGACGTAAGTCAATCTTCCGCATGGGAGGCGCGAATTTTTCTTTTTTTCTACAAAAGATTCATCAGTTACTGACATGCTTTAGATTGCCTACCTGATGGCCGACGTCAGCGACGTCAAGCCTAGTGATCTTAAGGAGATCACTGACAGCCTTGAGGGCCTCAGCTGTAAGTTTGTGCCTCTGGCTTTGCACCTTGCGTATTTGCTTCTCGTGTACATCACCACTAACATGCCTCTCAGCGCGCATCCTGACCCGTGTGCTCTACTAAGCTGCACAAAAATTTGCACGACAATCATCCTTTGCATCTTGCTTTTCCATCGGCGTCAAAAGAAAAAAAAAAAGAGCAAATCAAAACATGAGTCAGGCGGCACGGAAAACAAAACTTACTATCGCTGCAGAGCGATATCATATATCTAAAAGGCGAAACTTCTGGCGTCGTGCTTTCTGCACTTGCATTTTCATTTTTTATTATTTCATTTTTCATTTCAACTTTCATTTCTTTTTTTTTTCCTCGGTCGACAGCTCACCTGTTCAACATGGACGAGCAATGAGTCGAGCGCTCCACCGCTTCGATCTGGCCTGGCATTTGTTACTTCATTTTCTGGGATATATCATGGGACGCGATTCAACAAGAAACAAAACAGGAGCATAACATAGATACATGGGCGGAATTGGAATATTGTTTATCGCATCGGCCATTGCATCGCATCGCCCGGAGTGCTTTGCACTGAAACTGTTTGTATCCCAATACAAGTGCCTGATTTAGCTTATCCCAGAAACAATGCTTCTGCATTAAGCTCATACAAGACACCCAAGACACTTGATGCAAGACGAGACGAAACTACAGCCATTGACGCGACCAGGGAGACCTCAGACAGGAATACGCTTCGTTTTTCCATAAACGTCTGTTCTTTTCTTTCATGCTTCCATGCTGTTTCCTCGCCCTCTTCGGTTTGTCCATTGCGCCGGGGCCATACCCATTCTAATTGCCCCCTGTCGACGCGTGACAATACAAGACTCACGGCACAAGCTCTCCGGCTTCCTCAATATCTTCTCTTCCACAGAAGCTCGCGCCCCATATATTAAAAGGAGATCCTAGCTGGTTCTGTTTTGCTCCACAGGCAGATCTTGGCCCGAGACAAAAAAAATATAAAAAGACGTGCTGAAGGAAGAGATGACAAGCAAAGCCGACAAGGGTGGCAGACGAAGGCGAGGAGCCGAAAAGTGGGAGACGGAAGATGCAAAGAAGGCAGAACAAAAACAAGAACAGTAAAACAGCACAGCAAGCATTCTTCTGGAACGCATTGCTCCGTAGGACATGCACAGCAAATTCAAAAGACACGGCCGAAGCCAAGCAGTGAGACATCACAAAGGTAACGACTTACTTCGTAGACCCAGCATTGCATGGCTCATGGGTACGATAATCCGATACGGAGGAGATCGCCGTTCTGGAGCTCAAGCATCAGGCCTGCCAATGTTGACAATGCCTCTGCGTGAGAGCCACAATGCTCTCACATCGGCTCGACCTCGATGCTGATCAAGTCCAGTATGCATCCAGAATGCATCCAGAATGCACAAAAACCGAATGCCTTTCATTCGAAACGGGCACTTAAATTTGGCTTGGCTCGATAGCTTCATCCCAGGCCACCGCAGTTCATGTTAGGCTTTTGGGGGAGGGTGGCTCTGTGGCTCTATGGTGTGGGCACACTTATGCACAAAACGGTGTAGAAAAGGGGGAAACGGCGTAACAACACGAGGCAACTAAACGAGAAAAGGGGCTTGAGGGCCGGGGGAGGGGTGGAAGCGGCATGAATCGCTGTTGAGGCCTGAGCTACAGCGCCATCAAGCCCTAAATCGCCCTGTATTTGCTCCGGCGCACCGGACGCATTGTTGATCGGCAGACGACGAGGGACCATGGCCACATGCAACTACCGGGGCGACGCAGGGGCCTAACCTCCCTAGCGGATGGGCGGTTGTCCCCTAAAACGCACTTTGGTAGCACTGTAACATAGCATGCCGTCATACCTGCGAGCCTCTCCTATGAAATTGCAGAATCAAGCAAGCTGACGAGATGCTTCGATGAATGCCAATCAGGGCTCGTAACTGCAGCCCTCCTGCATTAAACTGCACATTGGCCATCAGTCATCTGCTCTTCATGGGCAAACTATGGTTCATTGCAGGGCAAAAAGTCAAGATCGGTCCAGCATTCAGCTGCTACCTGGCTCCTTTAGTGCTCCCCGGAGAGATCGGCCGCCACTAAGCTGTAGCGTAACCGAACCTGTTTGGTTGGTTGGCCCGCGCAGTCTCCCATGGGCGTACCTCCTGTGTGCCGCACCATTCTTTCCCCAATCGCGTGTTTTCGCCGCACCTGCCAATCAACTTTTGTGTGCATGTGCGCAGGTGCTGTATCGTACTTTCCTTCCCTATGAACGGAATGCGCATGCGCGTTCACCGACTGCGATGTACAGCGAAAAGTCTTTCGAGCGAATGGGGCAAGAGCTCCCTGCGGCCACTGCGTGTGCACGGTGAGCCTTGCAGCCGCCACCCCTGAACGAGGAAACGGGACACATTTATGTATGTAGCGAGTACACAAACGGGAAGGAGAGACACAGAAACAAGGTAGCAGAAAGGCACGACGCGCTCCTTTTCGCGTCTCATCCGGGCAAGAGTTAGTGCAAAGCGCTCCATTCTCGGCCAGTTTCAGCCATATTCCATTCTTCTATCAACAAGAGACTGTAATACACTAATTCGCGCCTTCCTGCTTTTGTTTCTCCTTCGTTGCCTGCCTTCAACCCAGGGAAAGAGCAACCGTCCCCATCGTCTTGCCTCAAGACATTTCCCGCATCACGAAAATCTCGTCGTCTTCCCGTCATCCGTTTGTCTTTCTTCCTCGTCTCTCGTGCCTTTGCCGAGCCTTCTTAACTTGTCCCCCCCCCCCTTTTTCACACTCTCCTTTTTTATTCTTTTGACTCTTTTTGGCCCTCTTAGTTTTAATGCATTCCCGTCTAGGGGGACCCCTACCACTTAGTAGCGTCTTTTTTCCAACCGTTCCCCTTTCCCGCGCCTCCACACTCCTTTTCTTCGACCTGGCCCTATCGAGACCTCCCCTTCTCATTATCTTTCCTCCCCATTCAAGAGCTGCTCGTACTCGTACCGCTCTCGACTGCATCTAGGTTCTACTTTCGACGATTACCGGGCAGCACGTTTCGATCTGCCATCTTCCCCCATCCGCTCGCCTTTCTCCCATCAAAACCGCGTCTGTCTTGATCGGCGGCCGCCTTTTCCCCATCACCGCCTATTGGACCTCTTGATCATCTTTACCGCCGTTTGGAACTGGCCTGTGGGCCCCCTTTTTTTATCCCCCCCCAAACGCAATCGTCGACCTCCGCCTCCCGATTTTTCGATTCGACGTTGCGACATCTTTTCTCTTTTTCTCACGACCAGACTCATACTCATACTCAAACTTCTAGAGCAGAGCTTCTACTCTGCTTCTCTCGGCCACCGGCCGCTTTCTTTATCCATCTTCCCCTTCCACCCATCATCATGGCGGAAACATACGACGTCGGCACCCGGGCGTGGCAGCCCGATGCCACGGAGGGCTGGGTAGCTTCCGAGGTCGTGAAGAAGGACGTCCAGGGCTCCAAGGTTATCCTGGAGTTTAAGCTGGATAGTGGCGAGGTACGTTTGCTCTTGGAAACGAGCTCTGGAAGGAAGCCGGCGTTGAGAACCCCAAAGCGCTGACCAAATCTTTTAACAATGTTCAGACAAAAACCATCGAGGTCACAGCAGAAGCTCTGGCAAAGGGCAGCGATCCGTCCCTGCCACCACTGATGAACCCGGCAATCCTCGAAGCCAGTGACGATTTGACAAATTTGTCCCATCTGAACGAGCCTGCCGGTACGTGCTTTTGTTGTTGCTCTTGTTGCCCATACTACTCTTGCTGCTTCTGCTTCTGCTGCTTTCCAAGCTTCTGGGTTTGGGTTATACAGCCCTTATGGGCGTTTTTGCGGCGTTCAAAGCTAACGTGGGCCCTCCCTCCTCTCAGTTCTTCAAGCCATCCGCCTTCGCTATGCCCAGAAGGAAATCTACACATACTCCGGCATTGTTTTAATAGCAACAAATCCCTTTGCCCGTGTCGATTCCCTCTACGTCCATGGCATGGTCCAGGTCTACGCTGGCAAGCAGCGTGCCACTCAGGCCCCCCATCTGTTTGCCATTGCCGAGGAAGCCTTCATCGACATGCTGCGCGACAACAAGAACCAGACCATTGTCGTCTCTGGTGAATCTGGTGCTGGTAAAACCGTCAGCGCAAAGTACATCATGCGCTACTTCGCGACGCGCGAGTCACCCTCCAACCCGGGCTCCCGCTCCAAGAAGGGCCCCGATGCCATGAGCCAGACCGAGGAGCAGATCCTGGCCACAAATCCCATCATGGAAGCTTTCGGCAACGCCAAGACCACTCGCAACGACAACTCGTCCCGTTTCGGCAAGTACATTGAGATCATGTTTGACGACAAGACCAACATCATCGGCGCCAAGATCCGCACCTACCTGCTCGAGCGCTCGCGTCTCGTCTTCCAGCCCCTCAAGGAGCGCAACTACCACATCTTCTACCAGCTTGTTGCTGGTGTCACCGATGAGCAGCGCAAGGAGCTCGACATTCTCCCCGTCGACCAGTTCGAATACCTCAACCAGGGCAATACCCCGACCATTGACGGCGTCGACGACAAGGCCGAGTTCCTTGCCACCAAAGCTTCCCTCAAGACGATTGGTATCGACGAGGCCGAGCAGGATGACATTTTCAAGCTGCTGGCCGGCCTGCTGCACCTGGGCAACATCAAGATTGGCTCCACACGCACCGATGCCGTCCTGTCTGCGACCGAGCCTGCCCTCGTCAAGGCTTGCGACATCCTCGGCATCAACGCATCGGAGTTCGCCCGCTGGATCGTCAAGAAGCAACTGATTACCCGTGGCGACAAGATCATCTCCAATCTGTCTCCCGCCCAGGCCTTTGTCGTCCGCGATTCCGTCGCCAAGTACATCTACTCGAGCCTGTTCGACTGGCTGGTGGAGGTCATCAACAGCAGCTTGGCCACTGAGCAGGTCCTGAGCCGTGTCAAGGCTTTTATTGGTGTGCTCGATATCTACGGTTTCGAGCACTTCGCCAAGAACTCCTTTGAGCAGTTCTGTATCAACTACGCCAACGAAAAGCTGCAGCAGGAATTTAACCAGCACGTCTTTAAGCTCGAGCAGGAGGAGTACCTGCGGGAAAAGATTGACTGGACCTTTATTGACTTCTCCGACAATCAGCCGTGCATTGACCTTATTGAAGGCAAGATGGGCATCCTGTCGTTGCTCGACGAAGAGTCACGTCTGCCCATGGGCTCTGACGAGCAGTTCGTCCACAAGCTGCACCAGAACTTTGCCCAGGACAACAAGAACAAGTTCTACAAGAAGCCGAGATTCGGCAAGTCATCCTTCACCGTCTGCCATTATGCCATCGACGTCACCTACGAGTCCGAGGGCTTTATCGACAAGAACCGCGACACCGTCCCCGACGAGCACCTTGCTGTGCTCCGCGCCTCTAGCAACAAGTTCCTGACCCGCGTCCTTGAGGCTGCCTCTGCCGTCCGCGAAAAGGACGTGGCCTCGTCTGCAACGACTGCTGTGAAGCCCACTACCGGCCGCCGCATTGGTGTCGCCGTGAACCGCAAGCCTACGCTGGGTGGTATCTTCCGCTCCTCGCTCATTGAGCTGATGAACACCATCAACAACACGGATGTGCACTACATCCGCTGTATCAAGCCCAACGAGGCCAAGGAGGCTTGGAAGTTCGAGGGCCCGATGGTCCTGAGCCAGCTCCGTGCTTGTGGTGTACTCGAGACCGTCCGCATCAGCACAGCTGGTTACCCGACCCGTTGGACCTACGAAGAGTTTGCCCTTCGCTACTACATGCTCGTCCATTCGTCCCAGTGGACCTCGGAGATTCGCCAGATGGCCGATGCCATTCTGACCAAGGCTCTGGGTACCAGCACGGGCAAGGGCGTCGACAAGTACCAGCTGGGTCTGACCAAGATCTTCTTCCGCGCCGGTATGCTCGCCTTCCTCGAGAACCTGCGCACCACCCGCCTCAACGATTGTGCTACCTTGATCCAGAAGAACCTGCGTGCCAAGTACTACCGCCGCCGCTACCTTGCGGCCCGCGAGGCTATCATCAAGGTCCAGGCCACCGCTCGTGCCTACAATGCCCGCCGCCGTGCCCAGGAGCTGCGTACGGTCCAGGCAGCGACCACCATCCAGCGTGTGTGGCGTGGCCAGAAGCAGCGCAAGGAGTTCCTGCGCATCCGTGCCGATGTCGTGCTGGCCCAGTCGGCCTTCAAGGGCTACCTGCGGCGCAAGGAGATTTTGGAGACCCGTCTCGGCAACGCCGCCCTCGTCATCCAGAGAGTCTGGCGCTCGCGCCGCGCTATGCGTGTCTGGCGGTCGTACCGCAACAAGGTTGTCCTTGTTCAGAGTCTGTGGCGCGGTCGCAAGGCCCGTCGCGAGTACAAGACCATTCGCGAGGAGGCTCGCGATCTGAAGCAGATCTCGTACAAGCTGGAGAACAAGGTCGTGGAGCTGACACAGTCACTGGGCACCATGAAGGCACAGAACAAAGAGCTCAAGAGCCAAGTCGAGAGCTACCAGGGCCAGATCAAGTCATGGCAGACACGCCACAAAGACCTGGAGCAGAAGACCAAGGAGCTGCAGACCGAGGCCAACCAAGCCGGTATTGCTGCTGCCCGTCTCTCGCAGATGGAGGACGAGATGAAGAAGCTGCAGCTCAGCTTCGACGAGTCGACCACCAACGTCCGCCGGATGCAGAAGGAGGAGCAGGACCTCAAGGACTCTCTGCGGGCCACCAGCACCGAGCTCGAGACCGCCCGGCAAGAAGTCACCAAGTCCGAGGCCGAGAAGAACAGCCTTCGCCAGCAGCTCGCCGACATGCAGGAGGCTCTGGAGCAGGCCCGCCGCGCTGCACCTATCATGAATGGCGATATGAACGGCGCCGCCCACGACGTCAACGGTGCCCAGCCGGTCGCCAACGGCCTTATTAACCTTGTTTCGTCCAAGAAACCTTCAAAGCGTCGCAGCGCCGGTGCCGAGCCGCGCGAGCTGGACCGCTACAGCACGACTTACAACCCGAGACCCGTATCGATGGCCGTTGCCGGCCACCAGAACGGTGCTGGTGTCGACAACGTGGAGCTCGAGCTCGAGGGCCTGCTGGCCGACGAGGAGGGCCTGAACGAGGAGGTCACGCTGGGCCTGATTAGCAACCTGAAGATTCCGTCGCCCAACACGACGCCGCCGCCGTCGGACAAGGAGGTGCTCTTCCCGTCGTACCTGATCAACCTGGTGACGTCGGAAATGTGGAACAACGGCTTCGTCAAGGAGTCGGAACGCTTCCTGGCCAATGTGATGCAGTCAATCCAGCAGGAGGTGATGAAGCACGATGGCGAGGACGCGATCAACACTGGCTCGTTCTGGCTGTCCAACGTGCACGAGATGCTCTCGTTTGTGTTTCTGGCGGAAGACTGGTATGAGCAGCAGAAGACGGACAACTACGAGTACGACCGCCTTCTGGAGATTGTCAAGCACGATTTGGAGAGTCTCGAGTTCAACATCTACCACACGTGGATGAAGGTGCTGAAGAAGAGACTGCAGAAGATGATCATTCCGGCCATTATTGAGTCGCAGTCGCTGCCCGGCTTCGTGACGAACGAGAACAACCGGTTCCTCGGCAAGCTGCTGCAGGCGAACTCCGCACCTGCATTCAGCATGGACAACTTGCTCAGCCTGCTCAACAGCGTGTACCGCGCTATGAAGGCATACTACCTGGAGGACAGCATCATCACACAGACGGTGACGGAGCTGCTGCGCCTGGTTGGCGTGACGGCATTCAACGACCTGCTGATGCGCCGCAACTTCCTTTCGTGGAAACGTGGTCTCCAGATCAACTACAACATTACCCGTATTGAAGAATGGTGCAAGAGTCACGACATGCCCGAGGGCACGCTCCAGTTGGAGCACTTAATGGTAAGTCGAGCAGTCCCGACTCTTATTGCCGTGATACATTGGCTAACTTGTCCTTCTTTACAGCAAGCGACGAAGCTCCTGCAGCTCAAGAAGGCAACCCTGAACGATATTGAGATTATCCAAGATATCTGCTGGATGTATGTGCACCCGTCTTCTTCGTTCATCTTTCCCAATTTCTATTTTATATTCGTATTCATACTGACCTTTTCTCTCTAGGCTCTCTCCCAACCAGATTCAAAAGCTGCTGAACCAGTACCTGGTCGCCGACTACGAGCAGCCCATTAACGGCGAGATCATGAAGGCGGTTGCCTCCAAGGTCAACGAGAAGGGTGATCTCCTCCTGCTTCAAGCTGTCGATATGGACGACAGTGGCCCGTATGAGATTGCCGAGCCGCGTGTGATTATGGCTCTCGAGACCTACACGCCGTCGTGGCTGCAGACCCCGAGACTGAAGCGCCTGGCCGAAATTGTTTCGGCACAAGCGATTGCGCAGGAGAAGCAGGAGTTCGACTACGAGGAGCAGCCGGAGCTCGCCGACGTGGACGAGATGCCCGAGGCCGTTGAGGCGAGCGCCTAGAGAGCGACTCTGGGGCTCCGGTCGAAGCCGCCCCAACCCGAGGACTCGCCGACGACTGTTCTTCTTGCGCCCTTTGATAGCAACCGGAGTATGAGCCGTGGTCGAAGCCGCAACAGGAAGATCAAGAGGATTGACAACAAGCCAGGCAAGGCTCACCGGGTCGGCTCGCTGAATCTCCGCCGGATACGCCCTCGACCTCGAGCAGCGTCTCTGCTGGACTCGACCACTGAAGAAAACGAAAGCGAAAGCGAACCACGATACACGCAGCACTTGTACGATGATGATAGGCAAAACAACGGCGGGAAGGAAAATGGACAATGACTCCTGTGATAGCTAGACTTTTTTCTTCTTCTTTTCGGCTTGGGTGGATTCTTTGGCTTTCTCGGCCTTGACGTGGTTATTTTCGTCTTGTTTGTCTCTTTCCACATACTCACCGTCACCGCCACCTTCTATCACCACCCTTCTGACAACTCTATTTGCTTTTTTGTTTTATACATTTTTTTGGCATTGCACATTGTTTGCTATTGTTTGCTCTTTTTTCTTGGAGGAAACTGGTTACTGGCCCATCCCGCTCCATCCCGCTCCATATTTGACTCTGGCGTGTCCTTTCTTTTCAGTACCCATGTTACTTTTCTTCAACCTTTTAACGTTTTTGCCCATTACTCCATTTAAAGGCTATTCCATCTCCCATTCTTCTCCTGATTGTGTTCTTCTAGTACTCGAAAATATGTTTGACCCTTCTCTCTGTCTCTACTCTGGTGGCTGTTTGTTGGCCTTTTTGTCTTTTATTCTTGTACAAGAGAAGGGATCAGCTTAAAACGGAACGAAGGAGGTCCCAATAGAGAGGCGGCAAAGGTGTTTTGATTTCCAGCGTTGGGAGGTAGCAATAGACATCGATGAAATGATGCAGCTTGTACAATCCATAGAAGTGCACATTGTTAAATAGACATTATGAGATTCACGGTACCGAATGGCAAACTATCTGCTTCTACAAAGTGTATGCTGTTCGCGATGTGAAAAATCGGCTTTCGCGGCACGTGATTGGCTGGCGGTCGGTCGTCGCTTTTTTCAATGGGGTAAAAATCTGCCCTTATTGTCAACATCACAACGTTGACGTAGCTCTTTGCTGAACTAGGACGATTCTGCGCCTTCAACAGATCTTGGGAATTGCAAAAGAAATACCGGATGAACTGGTAACCCGGTCTACTTTTTCTTTTCCAAATATCGACGACCAATCTCGGTTCGGCAGCTCGTATCTCTGTCCTGCTTGAGACGGTCCATCACCTCGGTTCTCACTACATTGCATCTCTTATTTCATCTCCCACCCGCGCGCCCCCCCCAAACGCACACACAAACCATGGCAGACGACGCTTCTGCTGCGACGGCCCCGCCACGGCGCAACCCCAACATCATCATCACCGGCACCCCCGGCACGGGCAAGACGACCCACTGCGAGGCCCTCGCGGCGCGCATCGCCGAGGCCACGGCCACAGCCGACGGCGCCAACGGCCCGGACGCCGTGCTGGCGGAGCTCCGCCACATTGCCGTCAATGACGTCGTCCGCGACCGCAACTGCCACGACGGCTACGACAATGCGTACCAGAGCTGGCTCGTCGACGAAGACCGCCTGCTCGACGAGCTCGAGCCGGACATGGCCAGCGAACGCGGCGGCTGCATTGTCGACTGGCACGCCTGCGACCTGTTCCCGGCCAGCTGGGTCGACCTGGTGGTGGTCCTGACGGCGGACACGGAGTCTCTCTACGACCGTCTCGCACTCCGGTTTGTTGTCCTCGCTCAAGTGTCTTCGCGTTTGCTCGTTGACTTGCTCGTTGACTTGTTCGCTAATGTCTGTCTTAGAAAATACCCCGAGGCCAAGATGCAGGAAAACATTGACGCCGAAATCATGCAGGTGCTCCTCCAGGAAGCACACGAGGCGTTTGACGAGGGCATGGTGGTCGAGCTGGCGTCCAACACGCCGGACGACATGGAGGCCAATGTGGACCGGATCGTGGCATGGATTGCCCAGTGGCGCAAGGACCAGGGCGTCGACAAGAAGGATTGAGTAGAGAGGCCGGATGTGCCGATGTGCCTGAGACGGTCTTCACCTGCTGCTTTTCTTTTTGCATTTCTTATGTCTGTTTCTACGAGGGTTGTTCTGCTTTGAAAAGGCGGCACAAAAGTTTTCTGAATCTGGTTCTTGTTTTTTATGGGCATCCATTGTTTCGGCGTTTGTGTTGCGTTTGATTATTTTCTGATTAGGGTATGAGAATAGATAAAAGAAGAATTGATATGCAATGCAAAGCCCAATTTGTACAACCCATTTCGTATGAGACGCAGATTTATCTGATGAGATGCAATCTCTGCGCTGTTGAAGACGTCGTTGGGCTGACAAAAGGCCGGTGACTCTTGCGCCCCGAGAGGAAGGCGCGCCCCGCCACCCAAAGCTTGTAAGATACAGTACCTGCCGCCAGCGGCCACTGGCGGTTTTGGGGCCATTTGGGGACGGAATCCACCATTTTCTTATCTCCAATCGCCAGCCATAACGTATCTAACTCACTTGCAACCACTCATCACGCACCACAATCATCGGAGTCCACCGCATAGCGACTTGCAGAGAACCTCAGCCTTGTTCCATTTGCTTTTTCTTTTTCCGGTTCACAAAGTAGCCTCAACTCGAGCTCCGTTCGCCCCTGTGCGCTTTTCTTTTGTCTCTCTCTCTCTCTCTCTTCCGAACAGGACATCTCCCTTGCCTCCTCCTCTTCACGCTACAACTGCACACAACCTCCACGATGGCCGCCCCGATTGCTCTCAACTTTGTCACCGGCAATGCCAACAAGCTCGCCGAGGTCAGGGCGATCCTCGAGCCGGCGGGCGAGGCCTCGGACACGGCCGCGGCCATTACTGTCACGAGCCGCCAAGTCGACCTGATTGAAATCCAGGCCGGCTCCATGGAAGAGGTCACGCTGGACAAGTGCCGCCGTGCGGTCGATCTGATCCAGGGCCCTGTGCTGGTGGAGGACACGTGCTTGTGCTTTGACGCCTTGCATGGCCTCCCGGGCGCGTACATCAAGTGGTTCATGGCGAGCCTGGGCCACGAGGGCCTGAACAAGCTGCTGGCGGGCCATGAGGACAAGGGCGCGAAAGCGGTGTGCACGTTTGCGTACTGCAAGGGCCCCGGCGAGGAGCCCATTCTGTTCCAGGGCATTACGCAGGGCAAGATTGTGCCTGCCCGCGGCCCGGCCACGTTTGGTGAGTCGGCGCATCCCGATACCGAAAACCCCGTGTCCTTGGATAGGACCCTCTGCTACTCTGCTAACAATGTGTCCAGGCTGGGATGCCATCTTTGAGTACGAGGGCGAGACGTATGCTGAGATGGACAAGGCAAAGAAGAACACCATCTCCCACCGCTACAAGGCGCTGCAGAAGCTGCGGGAGTACTTCGCCAAGGAGGCAACCGCATGAGTGGAAGCGGAAGCCCTCCACAGGAAATGTGGTATGAGACGCTCAAAGTGGAATGACCAAAAAAATAGAATATTAGAATGGAGGCATACTGCGGTGCATAATGCGAGACATATTGCAATACCCAACGCTAAAGAAAGGCTTCATTCGATAAGACAAGACAAACATGACAAGGGCCACCAAAAACCCAATGAAATCAAAATAAGACAAAAACGCTTGCATGTCGCTCATCCAGCAATAATCTTGCTGCGCTCTGGGGAGCCCTCATGGGAGGTCCTCGTGGGAATCCCTCAATGAAAATGCCAATGCATTTGGTGATGCTCATGTACAGCCCATGCAAATGGTAGCATCTGCTGTTTGCTGATGCTGTATGCTGTATGCTGTATGCTGTATGCTGTTCGGTTGGGTTTGGTTATAAAAATGATCGTCTTCGTAAAATACGACGTACTTCCCATGCATTACCTATTGCGCAGGAGGTGCCGCTGGACTCTTTGAGACGGGAAGCCCATTGTCAAAGTCTTTGGCCATGGGTTGGAGTCTGCCCTTTGTTAGCTCACACACGAGACCCATAGGGAGCAGATTATGGGAAGAAACCCTACTTGAGAATCTCAAATGCACGGTATCGTGAGAGGTACCGGGCACCGCGCCGGTAGGGACGGAGGAGCTGGTCAGGCAGCCGCTGCTGTCGGCTCACAAAACGGGCCACGAGCGACGTGTTGCGGAAGATAGGGTCAAACACCAGCAGATTCATCTCGCCCGTGGTCGTCTTCTCAATGCCAATGATTGTGAGCGAGTGGCCCGGGTGCTGCCAGTAGATCGGTGGCAAGGTCGTGGTCCGCACTTTGGCGCCGGCCTGGTAATGGCCCTTGCTGAAGTAGTGCTCCACGTCACGCAGCATGGAGTCTCTCGACTTTTCTGGCGTCTTGTGCTTGAAGGCATTTATGCTGCAGGGAATGTTGAGACTCTGGAACAAGGCCACGGCCTCCGGTGTGCCAATGTACTTGCGCGTGAGGCGGATGCCGCCCGTCTCGATCCGGCCCCGGGAGTTGATGCCCTTGTCCCACGCATTCTCAATCATGTCCTGGAGGTCAAACACACTCGGCAACCCTTGGGGGAATGCATCATGGCCCGGGAACTGGGCCCCAATGATGTACGACGTCAGCGTCTGGATGTTGCGGTAACCACAGAAGCCCCCTTCTTTCGGTAACCTGGACACATGCTGTACACAAGGGTCGCAGAGATAGGCGTATTCCGTGGTGGGATTCTGCTCGAGAACGCCTTGCAGGAAGGGAATCATTCCTTTGTGAACGTGTCAGTCGACTCTAGTCCATAATCGGGACATACTGCTATTCAGCCCACCAAGGTTTGACCTTTTTGTCCACCAAAGTGATAGTCGTCCACTCACCTTCATGGCGCACACCCCAATTGTTCTTGAGATAAACGGCAAGATCGTCCGGCATCCGGTCTTCCATGGCATACTTGCCAAGCTCTGCTTTACCAAGACGCTTCGGTACTTCGGACACGGCTGCCATCGTCTTCGCGGCGCCATTTTGGGCGCTCGAAGAGTGCCGGTGGCGGTGGACAGGCGGCATGATGGCCTTGTTCTTTTCCTTGTCCCGGTCTCCACGTGTTCGCTCCTTGTCTTCCGAAGAGATATGCTTCTTCGACTCGACACCACCGGAGAACCTAGCCAAGAAAGATCGCACCGCCCTGGATGGCTTGTGGGACAGAAATGTCTGGTGAGAGCCGCTGTTCTGTCCCAGAGAAGAAAGGCCCAGCTCGCCCGTGTGCACTCGCCCACGGCCACGGCCCCGCTCGTGCTTTCGCTCGTGGTTTCGCTGGTGCTCTCGCCGCTCCCGGCGCCGCTCCCGGCTATCGTCGCGCGGTGATGGTGCCGGCCCCGGCGCCGGTGCCCTGCGGCTTTCTGCGGCACCTGAAAGCTTCATGGCGCTGGCAGACTCAACGGACGACGAGCGGGCCCCAGACAGATCTTGCGCGCCGCCGTCAAAGCTGAGTGCTCGTGTTCGCGTCCTGGGCGGGTTGGCGGTCTTTCTCGGTGCTGCGGCGGCCAGCGACTTTGGATGGTCTTTGCCCTTGCTGGCCACGCCATTGTCGTCAGCTGCTGGTACCTCTGGGTACTCTAGGTCCGCATGAAGTCCAATGTGGTATGCCATCTCAGACACGACCACGGACTCGTGACACCCCTCCACAGGGCAGTCTGCAAATTGAGAGTCTTCATGGGCGCTTCTCAGATCGTCGTTGTCGCTCATGCTGTCGCTGTCCTCGGGCGACCCACTGATGACGACAGAGGTCGTCGCAACACCAGCTCCAGATGCAGCACCACTACCGGCGGCACTGACTGACGCAGGCCGCGATGAAGACAGTGAGCCCATCTTCTTTCTTGACGTGAGGTGCGCGCCTTTGGCTTTGCCGTTGCATTCGCCGTTGCCGTTGCCGTTGCCCTTGCCACGGCTGTTGTACTTGTGGCTGGAACGGGGTCCGGAGCTGCCAAGCCGACTATTAGACCCGCTACCACACTGAGGCGGGCAGCTGTCTTCAGGATGTGCGTCCTCCACGTGCTTCTGGATTGTCACGTTTTGGTTAGCAGGCCATTGCCATATGCACGGTTGTTGGTTGTTGCCGTGAATGGTGTAAATAAAAAAAGTGAAGGAAATAAGAAAAGAAAGTCGAGAGACAAAAACTGTTGGAGAAATAATCAGGCGCGAGAAACTCACCAGCAATGGATCATATTCTGCCGACTGAAAACCACAAAAGGGGCAGGATATAATAGCGTCCACGCCTGTTGGCGGCATCCCAGCCTGTCCAGCCAGCCCAGCCTGTGCCTGGACTGCAACGGCGGCAGCCTTGGATAGGGACCCATCTGAGCGCCGCCGCCGGTGCTTTCGCATTCTGTGCCCGCCCTGCGCTATTGGCATTTGGCGGTCTTTTTCTTGCCTGGCCCGTTGCAACCACACAATCAAGATCGCCCACCAACAGAGAGCGGAGCTCTGGCCCCTGCATGGACCAACAAGGCTGGCTGTTGGCACCTTCTTTTGGCGCCTTCTTTTGGCGCCTATCTATGACCCAAATGTGCGAAATCAGTGTTGGGTTGGAGTGCTGTTAAGCTAGTCCACCCCGTGCTGTAGAGGCAATTGGTGGAGCGGCGTAGTCAAGGAAGAGCCGAAGATCGTGGCTTGGCTGTTTTTGACGTCCCCGTCTCTGACGTCGTAGAGCCTCGAGAAGGATGCGGCGCGTAGGCGTAGGCAACAAGATGAAGCGGGCGAAAGCCAGAAAGCAATTGGGACGAAGACAGGGAAAGGAGCCTCGTGATTTGGGGATAAATATAAAAAGTAACAATGCTGAACAGAAACACAACAAAACAGAACACAAGCCGAGGACTGAGAGGATCGAAAGGATCGAATAGGTCAAAGAGAGGAAGGAGACGAAGCCTTATATGAGCTTACGAGGAGCGGTGCGGAGCGAATAAACGAATACTAGGATACGGCTGTGGGAGAAAGGAAGAGACGTTGGGCAAAAAGAAAAGGCGTTTTGGCATGCCAGGTTGATAGGAAGCAGAGATGACGGCATCTCATTTGACGCAGCGACGGACGGAACTTTTCTGGGGGGCGTGTCGTGGCATGCCTTCCGCGTTGCTGTTTGCCTCTCGACCGCACCTTCCCGACGTGTTTGTCGGTCCTATTCGTAGTTAATTCCTTGCTCCGGGCGGGAAGGAGCGATTGACAACTCCGTCTTACAGAGCAATTTGTCGGTATTTGGTTTGAATCCATTTCTCTAATAATGAACAAAGAATACGATAAATGGGAGCAGGAAAGAGCGCAAGAGCTGTGCGACTGGACCGTTCCTTCTTTGCACACCCCGTTTTACGCCCAATGCGCCCCTTTCTGGCAGGAGTACTTCCGTTGGCATGACAGAGACGTTTTCTTTCTTTCCAGACCCCCGTGCAATGCTGCGCAATATCTCGTTCTCTTTTGCCTGTCTTTTGCTCACCGCAGTTCATGCTGGGGCCTACACGGAAACGCGAACGGGTGCGTCGTTTGTTCCGATGACTTATGCGTAAATAGCGAACACATCCGACCTGGTTCGGGTTCATCTTGTGTCTCTCATTCGCACCTTCTGAACTTTCCGCGCCTTCCGCATTATTTATTACTTCATCCGTTGTAAAAAGGGCAATTACGGACGGCGCTCTTTCCGTCTTCGAACAGTAACCAAGAAATAACCAAGGCCTGACCTGGCCTGGCCTGACCTGACGTTGCTCTTTCCCGCAATCCCCTTCGAAGTGACTTTTCGGTATGACAAAAGTGTCTCTCTTTTTCTTTCTTTTTTTTTTTCCTCCTCTTCCTCACATCCATTAATATCCAATGCCAATGCCACCGAAGAAACGGCAGTCAACTTGTCTGTCCTACCCACCTTCTAAAGCGCCTCCCCTGCAAAGCCCCCTGCGCCACCCCGGCATAAATATGACCTCTTTTCTATCCCGACATATGCTGGCTGGCAAACGGACAGAGACAACGATAACGACTTTGCCCGTTCGTGCCCGTCAGTGGCCTTTAATTTTTTTTTGTTTCCCTGTCCCTCTCAGCCGTCCGTCCCTCTTCTCAGCCAGGGCACCTTGTGCAAGGTATGCAACAAGAAGAGCATACCTTTGTGTGTCACAAGAAGTCTTGGCCTGACGACGGAAAGAGAAGATGAACGGCGCCGGTTACACATTTCTCGACAGGGTCTGACCCTGTTTTCTCTCTCTTTCTGCTAGTCTCGTTCTTTTTGAGTAAGAGAGGATATTCTTGTCCTTTTCTTGTCCTCTTCCCTGTTGTCCTCTTGTCCTGTCCTGTCCAAATAGACACCGCCCTCCAATCTTTGCTAACGAAAACGATGGAATGTCTCGAGACACAAGCCTCGGATCTCAGCCCTCCCAAAAGCGTTGGACAGGAAATACAAAAAGACGACCGGAGATGGTGTCAAAGAGGAATACGAGCTTTGTTCATGCGTGCATAGAGTGGGAAACATCGCAGGTAAGAAATGCAGACAGGAGACACGACGGCGCCATCCAAGATTTAGCTGAAATCTCAAACTCGAGCTGAAGGACGGCCAGTTACCCTTTTGGTTGTTTCTGTCCCTCCTATCTCTCTGTTGTCCTCGTTTTTGAGTCGTCAAGAATTGCATCCGAAATGTTGTATATCATGAAAAAAAGGTTACCTGAATGTTGATTTTATTTTCTCCATTTTGCGCCGCAGCTCATGTCTCTTTCTTCCCATCATATCTTATTTCACGCCCAATGCAAACGCAGCAAGGTCTTTGTGTTCCCAAGAAAAAACAACCCCCACCCAGCTCTCAATTGAGCAGGGCCAGAAGAGAAGAGAATTGTGTATGGGCATGGGCCTTCTTCGGCTTCGGCCGCTCGTTTATGCTTTGCCTCCTTCGCCAAACGGGCGCCCATTTGATGGAGTTTTGGCCCCCTCCTCCCTCCAGCCCATTTTACCGTTTCTCCTTTTGTTCACCTGCAGTGCATTTTCACTGGTCGACCGCCGTTGTCCTTCTAGACCTTGACGTTCTTCAGCGCGTCAGCTGCCTCGCCGACCTTGGCGGCAACAGCACCGGCGGCCGCGGCGACCTTGGGCTTGGCACCCTTGTCGGCGGCCTTGGCCTTCTTCTGCGAGGTGGAGTCCTTGGGGAGCTCCTTGGTGAAGGGAATGAAGTCGGGAGCACTGTCGAGGATCGTTAGCAAGAGCTTGGGCAAGTATAAATATGACGACAGATAACGTGACTTACCCAGGCAAGTACTTGCGCAGAGGCTCCGGGACGCGAACACCCTCAGGTGTCTGAAAGTTCTCAAGAATGGCGCCTGTGCATTGTTAGCAACACAGTTTACAGTGGCACTTATGCTGTATCATTCATTCCCCCACGTATGGGTCCCTCAACTTACACATGGTGCGGCTCGTGGCGGTCAGGGTGGAGTTCAAGCTAGAATATGGTCAGAATTCTGTCATTACAGACACGTAGCAAAGCGTTTTGGCGGTCATCCACCTACCAGTGGACGTATTTTTTCTTGACTGGAGATAGAGTTAGCATGCAGTTCTAGCCACTGTTGGGTTGCGTACAAGTCAACTTACCATCAGTCTGGGTCTTGGGACCATAACGGATGTCGAGGGCGCGGGACTGGTCTGTTTTGCGTGTAAGTCATTGTGTGCCAAGAGGTATAGGGTTGAGGGTCAAATCATACAGTCAGTGCAGTTGGAGCAAGAGACAAGCTCCTTGTACTCCGCCTGGAAGGGGAACCAAGCCCTACACGAGTTAGTCAACGTCAGGTAAAATGCAATGCCAGAGGTTGGGGAAGACTAACTCAAGATCGTATTTCTTGCTGGCAGCCTGGTTGAAGGCACCGCTGACAATGGCGACGACGCGGTACGGCAGACCCAGAGACTGGCAGAACTCCTCTGAGTTGGCAATCATGGCATCGAACTGCTCCCAGCTCTTCTCGGGGTCTGTAACGGTGTTAATTGTGAGTGCCGGTTTAGGAGTCCGAGTCCACTAAGAGATACATACCACACAGGACAAACTGCTCGACCTTCTCGAACTGATGGACACGGAAGGTGCCCCAAGCATCCTTGCCGTGAGAACCAGCCTCGCGACGGCTGAACAAGATGTGTTAGTCTCTGGAAGTGCATTTTGAGTCAGTCAGAGTAACGGCGTAAGACTTACAAGCAAGTGCTGAAACCAGCGTACTTGATGGGCCTTGATGAAGATGTTAGCACGGGTCACAACAAGAATACAAGGGGAAGGTAAACCCACATCTCGTTTGCCTGGAGCCACTGGCCGGCATGGTAGGCAGAGATAGGCTGCTCAGAAGCTAGGTGTGTGTTAGAAACTTTATAGTTCCAAAGTAGTGAGTACCCTCAGTTTATCGTAGTTATCGTGTGAGATCACTTACTGGCTATAAATTATCAAGTTAGCCTTTCTTCTTGGAATTCAAAGAACAACAGACAAAGCATTGCACTTACCAATTAGATACTTCTCAGAGTCACCGTCAACAACCTTGTAGAGCTGCTCGCTGTTATTGGGTCAGCATTCGACCCTCGACTTGACCATTGAAGAGAGCGAAAAAAAAGAAGAAAACTCACTCAAAGTCGTCGAGCTGGGCGGTCTGCGCCATGATCTCTTTTGACCTATCATATGTTAAAATTGAACAAATTGACATCATGAGGTGCGACGCAACATACATCATGAAGGGTGACTGCAAGGCAGTATAGCCGTGCTTTTGTGTGAGGAACTCGAGACCGTCTGTAGTGTGTTAATGACCATGCCACTCTAAAGATGGAAGCCCAGCATGTTGCCGAGGAAGTCAAACTTACAGTTAATAATGGCTTGGTTCCTAAATCGGCTGTGAGCAAGTAATTCCTAGATAATCAAGTAATCAAGGCGGGATGCTCTTACAGGAAGACCTATTGAGACCGTTAGCAGATGTCGTTATCAAAATATGAAGTGCCCCCCCCCCCCCCCCCCCCCCAAAAAAAAAAAAAAAAAACTTACACCCCAGTTCTTGAGGAAGTAGCCGCGGTGGCCGACCACCTTGACACCGGCCTCCGGGTTGTAGCCATCAATGCGCAGCAGCAGCTCGTGGTGCGACAGCAGCTTGCTGCGGTCCTCCTCACCCACAGCGACCTCGCGGTCGGCGGGCACCCATGTGTTGACAATCGGGTTGTTGTCCTCGTTGTTGTCGACGGGGACTGAGTCGTGAATCAGGTTGCCGATGCTGCGAGAGCCTTGTTCATGGCCTTCTCCTTGACGGCGGCAGAGTCGAGCATGTCCTTCTTCTGCTTCTCGGTGGCAATCTTCTGCTGGAGGAGGTCGTCGGCGTTCTCCTTGGCCTTCTTTTTCGCGCCAATCTGCTTCTCTGCGTGCTGTTAGTCAAAAAGGCTGGCCGCATGTAGGGGTGTCGAGGGTGGATTGGTCGTACGGATGTCGTTGATCTTGGCGTTCAGCCTGGCGAGGGAGGTTTGTTATGTTAGCTAGTCGTCCAGTTCGGCGAGAATGAATGCGCCGGCCAATCTCGGGAGAGTCACGTACTGTGTAGCTTCGTAGAGGGTTCTGCGGTGGTCCTGCCATAACTCAATGACCGTGTCGACCACCTCGGGGTCCGCATAACGGCGCTGCAAGAGTTGTTAGCCGGGCGGGAGGCGTGTTGGGCGTGCAGTTGCGCCGCCGATCGTTTTGTCGGTAACGGGGAGAAAAAGAATGGGAAAGACGCACGCGCTGGCTCTCCTTGACGGCAGCCGGGTTGCCACCGCGCTCAACAATGAGGTCGAGAACGTCGAGCATGTTGGGCAAGGGTTCGCGGGTGTCGAAAGTACGGGATGGGTTCGGGTGGTCGTGGAAACAGGAAAAAAGGTCGCGATGCGATGCGGTTGGCCTTTTGTAAAGAGTCAGAAGACAGTCATGGAGAGAGGGGCAGGTTTTCCCGACGTGGAAAGGAGTCACCGGCCAGGCTGAGGGCAGCTACGTACGAAGTACAAGAAGTTGGGACGGCAGGAGCAACCAACGTAGCCTGATTGCAAAATCAGAAAAGTCGGGACGAAACTGTGAGGTTTGTTTGGAAGGGACGTTTGGTTCGTTTTCGCCAAACAGAGTAGGAGCGATCAGGCCGATCTAGTTTTTTGGCACCAGATTGTTTCAAGGCCCTACAAATTACAGAGCACAGAGTGTATTTGGGTGGCACTTGCCCAGGCTCGCAGGTGGTTGAATGTGGAAGGAGGGGCACGGCGCGCTAACGTTGAGTTTGTATGTGGGTTTGTTTTTTTGTACGGAGTACGACGTATGGCAGTGGACGAAAAGGGTAAGGTTAACGATGTGACCGGAACAGGGTTCTTGGGTCTGTTGGTGGGGTTCGGGCTGGCTGCGTGCCTGCCCCCTCAAGTGGCATGGGCCAGATCCAGGCCCCAGGCCCCAGGCCCAAGAATAAAAGACCAAAAATACAAGACCAGGTCTGATAACAAAAAAGGGCCCATTTTGCAGCCCCTCACGAACGCCCGATAACGCAGCAAAGGCTGGATTGATAGTCGATACGGAGAATAGCTCCTTCGGCCACAGAATGGCATTACAAGCTTGTCAGCGCCGTTGATCTATCGCTACCAAACGACGGCATTTCGTTATCTGCAAAGAGCGTGTGTGCGTGTCCGTGTGTGTGTGTACGAGTGCTGCGGCAGCGATTGTGGATTATGCTGGGTGAGACATGACTGTCTCAAACGGTTGTGTCGGCAGGCGTTTGTTCGGACGGGCTGCACAAACAGACATGGGGATGAAAGAAAGTCGATGGAGTGGACGATGATAGCGAGACAAAGAAAGGTCCAGAGTGTGAGAGAGTGCAAGTCATGGCATTGCCTATCTTATCCAAGCAGCTCGAGCGGCTCAGGCAGGAAACGTAACAGTCTCTCCATGGTCCCTCCATGTACAGAAACAGCGTAAATGCAAGGCGAAGTAACAGTAGATGCAAATATAGTGTAGCAAACGCAATAACGACTAGTAAAGAAAGAAAGAAAGATAGAGAAGACAGATGATGTCTGCAAAAGAGACAAGAGGAAGAGGAAGAAGAAGCAGAAATGAAACGAAACGAATAAAAATGCACGTGTAAATCATGCCCTCCCGGTTGCCCATATGTAATAATAACACCAATTGTATAGTCCGTCCGGAAAATTACCATCTACAAGGGAAACGCGAGAAAGAAAACGTAAGTGGACGCAAAAAGAAAGCAGAAATCTAAAGCAGGAGCATCGTTGATCGTCAGCGAGCCCAGGGCTCACATCACCACACATTTTCCGCTGTCCTGCGGCTCATTGGGGTTCTGGGCCTTCTCGATCTGACCGATCAGCAGCTCAAAGGCCTTGGCCACGTTCGTGTCGAAGCGAGCACTGGCCTCGATCTGAGCACAGTCAAACTTCTCGGCCAGCTTCTTGCCGTCCTCGACGGTGACCTGGCGCTGCTCGGGGCGCAGATCGCTCTTGTTGCCGACAATGACGAGAGGCACCCAGCTGACGCCGAGGTGGTCGAGGATCTTATCACGAATGACCTGAATCATCTCGTACGACTGCTTGGAGGCGACAGAGTAGACAAGGACGTAGCCATGGATGCCGATAAAGTGCTTCGAGTTCAGAATGCTGTACTCGTCCTGGCCAGCGGTGTCGACGATCTCGGTGGCATATTCCTGGCCCTTGTAGCGGATTTCCTTGCTGAAAGTGTTCTCAATGGTCGGGTAGTAGCTCTCGATAAAGTGTCCCTCGACGTATCGGACCGCCAAAGAAGATTTGCCTGAAAATGTTAGTGGCCAAGAATAAATCAAGGGCAAGTAAAAGCTTCGGGCGCAAAAACATACCGACGGAACGGCTGCCAACGATGGCAATTTTCCGCTGCTTGGACGGCGATGGCATTTACAAAGCTGGAGCGCGCGTGGGGGCGGGCGCTGCACGTGTGCGGGAAAGGTTTCTTAAAGGTGATCGGAGAAAAAGGGGGGGTGTACGGCAGCGAGGGTGCTGGAAACGTTTCGAATTGCGATATGCAGGGCGCAGCTGAACAAGGTGAGAGAAGAAGAGAAGTTTTGCGACGGGGCACTGTGGTAGGTGGGCTCGAAGGCAGCGGTGAGAGAGGTGCAGGACGGCTGGTGTGCAGTTTATTTGTGGCGTTGTTGAATGCGCTTCGGAGCGAGAAAGAGGGGGGAGTGAAGAGGTGAGAGGACGCGTGAGGCAAAAAGACCAAAAGGATCGAATAAGAATATATTCCAATGATCAGAAGCCAAAGAGGGCGCGCGAGGAACAAATACAGATCGGCGGTTGGTGTGTGAGCGAAAGGGCGAATCAAAGAAATGTATGATGTCAAACAGGCACAGCAGGCGATCCGATCTGGTTGTCTGACACCAGAAACGAGTTCGGTGGGAGATTTTTTGGCGATTTGCAAGACTGACGAGTTTCTGGAATATTTCGGATTTGACGGTTGGAGAGATATTGGTGGTTTGCAAAGGGAAAGAGGGGAAGGCGGGCGAGAGGTTCTTGTCGGAAAGGGGAAACGGAAGAAGATAGACTCGAGCTCTCGCAGTACGCAGTAGAAAGGAGAACGTCGAAAAGGAAAGAGCGACGGAAGAGCGACGAAACGAAAAAAGTGCAAATGGCCCGACAGCGCAAAGAGGCGAAAGACAGAAAAGGTGGGAAGGTGCATTTGGCGGCGCCAGGCCAAGACTCCCCTGCCTGTCCACAGTGGTCTAGCCCAAGGCAGGAAGCCCAAGGCAGGAACCTTCCTAAAATCGAACAAGTTGCTCACGCGGGCTTCCTTTGTCGGCATGACTGCTTCTACGCAGTATTAAGCTGCTTTCAATCAATCTGGAGCTACCAGCTGCACCTAGCTCCCAGCTATCGTGAGCTACCAGAATGAACGTCTTTCTCCCCCTCCTTTTGTCGGTTGCACCTGGCTAATTCGGACAGCTCGTAAGTAGCTGTCTTACAAGAAGGCGCAAACGAGCCTTTGTTTCCTTGGTCCTGCCTATGTTGCCCGTTGTGTCTGTCGCACTTTCCTTTCTTCCCGCCTCGTCTGTGAACAAAAAGGCAAGAAGCAGCCGAGCTCGAACATTCGCAAGGGAAAGCGCAAATGAGCCGTGCCCGTCTTTCCGTGCAATTGTCCGTTTGTTTTGTCTTACCAAGTAATTACACAGAGGCATTCACCCAACAGTCAGCGTGTTAAGATTCTTACAGCGGCAGGTGGTGCGGGGTCAACCGGCTGGATTGGCCCCGAATGGGACAGCCGTAGCTGCGCCCCCATGCAGTAGCGTTCACGTGAAAGGGGGCAGGGAGCCCCTGACAGCGGCCTGGACTCCCACTAACACCCATTAACACCCACTAACACCTACTAACACTGCCCTGCATCGGCTGCACCGAGCAACAGAACGAGCCACCAGCATCAAAGACAGCATCAAAGGTGCTGTCATAAGAATCCCACTGAAATAAAAAGGAATTATCTGTACACATTTCTTTATTCAGTAGAATTACTGTATTGAGTTGCCGCATGTACCTTGTAATATCTCCGGCATTTGTGTTGCACAGGACCCCGACCCGTCTTACCGCGACGGCCCGGTAGTACTTGTCATCCAATCCGATCTCGACCTCTATTCATAGTAAAGCGGACCTATCATTACAGTCACCGTTTACGGTTTGTTCCTTCAAAATATATACGAGAACCCCAGGGTCTTGGTAGAGAATGGTGAAATCCGAGTTTAAGTGATTCTTAAATCTTCAAGCTACGAAAAGTCCATTGGGTTGCTTGGACCTAGGGCCCCGCGTCGAGACGCCGTGTGTTGGTGAGGATGTGGCATGGCAAATTATAGCTGGTCTGAAAGCGTGGGTTCTATGACATAATATGGAAGATGGGACGAATCGGAAATCCTGACAGATGCCAGGGCGCATCCGTATATAGACCTTTCATACCAGGTCTACAAGGCTGAGAACCGGTCTCGATATCAAAGCAGCGGTGTGAAGCAGTCTAAACCATAAAAAAAGGAGGTATCCATATCTCTAACAATGCAACTTCTTCTCAAAGTTGAAGCTGGTGAATTTCCGTTTCCATAGCCCAGTCGAGCCATCCCGACCATCCCCCTTCTTTACTTCCTCGCACGTCCCACCTTTGCTCCCTTTGCAAGTCGTGATAGTCATACATGAATAGGCAACGGCAACAGAGCCAAAAAGCAAAGAAAAAAGAAGGAAAAAAGAAGGGGAAAAAAAAACCACTGCCTCCCACTTCCTCTAGTACGCCCGGGCATCCAATTCTTGGGTGAGTGCCCGGAGACGGGCTGTAAAGTGACTGGCCTCAGCACCGTGCTCCGCGTTCTCGGCCTTGCCAATCTGATCGTGAAGGATGATAAACTGGCGGATCGACTCGAGCAATGGACTGAGGTTACCGCTCGGGACAACTGCCTGAATGCCTGGTAGATGGGGTCGTGCAGACAAAGGTAGCCCAGCAGGATCGACAGGTACGCAAACGCCACGTTGAGCTGCGACTTCTCTTCCGAATCGGCCTACAGTAATAATGTTAGTATACGCTGGAAGAATAGAAAGGAAAGGAAAGAGGAGACGTACCTCAGATGCAACGGCAGTACCGTCGAGAAAGGCTTTGCCGAGCCGGTCAAACACGGCCAGACCGCCACCTTGCTCCAGAGTCTCGCCCGCAGCCGCGTCATTCTCCGAAAAATTGATCATGACACCCAGCATGAGCAGCAGCTCGTTGAGCGCCTCCGAGGCAAACTCCTCGCCCGTCTTGGCCGATCGGACGACACCAGCCAGGGCGCCTGCGCTCAGCTCGGCCAGCTGCCGCAGCAGGCCCTTGTCCACATAGTATCGTGCAGCGTCTGGATTGTTGTTGGCCGTGTTAAGCGCCAGCTTCAGAACCAGCAGCTCCAGGTCATTCAGGCGCTGGCTGCTCTTTTGGTGGCGCTCGAGGGACTCGCTCAGGGCACTAGCAATGATAGGCAGGTAGTGCCGTGTCCACTCTGCGCTGATATCCGACTGCATAGCCGACACAGAATGCATCTCCAGGAGCGACAGAGCAAGGAACAGGTCGACCGAGTCAGCATCGCTCGAGAGGCCAGAGGACAGAAGCGGCGGTTCGGGTGTCGATCCATCGTCGTCGTAGGCCGAGGGCAGTGCAGACGAGATGACAGCAAACAGCTCCTTTGTCAGAGCTGCAGAAAGAGCACCGTCGTCCTCGTCGAGGCCGCTGACTCCGCCAGATGCCGCCTGCAACTGCTGCGCAAACAAGTGCAATGCCTTGAGAGACACGGTCCGCGGCGACAGCTGGGACGGCGAGACGGTAGCCGGCTTCCAGATGGCCGACAGCTTCTTCAGGGCCTCCTTGAGGGTCGTCAACTGCAGGCGCATATGGTTGGAGACGTTGGCTTTCCGGTCTTTCGAGTAGGTTACAATATCCGCGTCGGTTGAAAGGAGCGTCAAGAACAGATCCTTGATCTTTTGCTGCCGAAGCTCCCGCACGAGGCGGTGGGATCCTGCTCCGTTTGCCAGGAGCGTAATGACGATGCTGGCAATGGCATACCCAGAAATGACGTCGGTCTCCTTGCCGACATTCCGAAACAGCTTCATCTCGGCTCCCTGGTCCCGGAAATGCCGCAGGAAAGACTTCTCCTGCAGCTTCTGCACCATCTCGAGCAGCGCGGAACGCCTTGCCGAGGAGGGCTTGCCAGCGCTTGGCGCACCAACACGGTCCAGAATGTCGACCAGCTCGTCGGCATACCGGCTGTTGGCACCAGCCTGGCGGAGCTCGTGGATACTCTGGATAGCGCCCTGTGACGAGCCGCCCATGTCCTCGTCAAAGTCGAATGAAGCGGGCTTGGCTTCAGGCTCTGGAAGTAAGCTCTCCAGCAGGGAGAGATCACTGCCCTGGGCGCCACCCAGCTCCACCGGTTCCTCGGCCAGCATCGTTCTCTCCAGGTTGTAGGTGAACTTGACACCCGGCCGTCTTGTCGTGGTTCGGCGCGTGATCGTAGCAGGCGTCGACGGGGCGATCGATGCTTTGCTGGGCGAAGCTGTCGCAAGGCTGTCCAGATCCATGTACCCGCCACGGCCCTCGCTGGGTGTGCTGCGTACATTCCGGTATCTCGCCAGGATCGGGTCTTCGTCGCTGTCTCCGTCGTTGTCGTCGTCGTCGTCATTCTCGTCTTTACGTGCGGGTTCCTCGGCCACTTTGGTCTCCTCATCGGAGGAGGACTCCTCCTCGATCTGGGAGGCGAGCGTATCAATCAGCCGCCGACGCTTTCTCTGCGTTGACGGAGGCGGCTTGTGAGTCTCCCGCGCGACGGGTGCCGGCCGCTGAGGTGACTTTCGTGGTGTCACACCACCGCTGCTCGAGGGAAGGCTGTCAAGCGGCCTGATGGGCATCGGGTGAGGCGACTTTGCTTCTGGTCTCCGGACCGCCTTCGATGTCGAGGATGTCGCAAACATCGATGACGATGTCTTTCTTGGCGATGCCGATGGCGAGCGGATGCCCAATGGGCTCTTCACGCCTGCCCCAGCCAGCCCCCGTGGCGGCGTCTTTGTGACGCGCTGACGCAAAGGCGAGCCTACCGGTCGTGACGAGCTCGACTCTGCGACTCTGCTGATCGGTCTGCTCTGTTTGTAGAGCGGGGAAGACGCACCGGCGGACGTAGGGCCAGGGCTGGGCGACCTGCGCTGGGTTAATTTGGCCTGTGTCGAGTACACTTTTTTGCTGACGGAAGGGGATGAAGCAGCAAGGCTGGCACTTGGGCGCTGGGCACTGGCACTCGGACGTTGGGCGCTAGCACTTGGACGCTGCACATTTGTACTCGGGCGCTGCATGGGTGTAATCTCATTCGGAGACGGCTTCCGCTTCACACCACGTGCAGCATCAAGTGTCTCGCGTGCCGTGTTGCCCTTCTTTATGCTGGTAAGAGCTCTCGATGCAGCTGTTGATGCTGCCATCGGTGACGGCGCCAATCCTGTGCCGCTGCCTGTGCTCTTGTTGCTCGGTCGTGGCGTCGTCAATGGTGGCCGCGCAGAAGACAGCGGTCTCGGTTTTGTTACGGATTTCGGCGGTGGCGGCGCATCGTCAACAAAGTCGTAGTCGTAGATATCCTTGGCTGGGGTCTGAGCGCCAGACTGAGACGATTCCGACGTGCCTAGGACGGGTGGTGTCGATGTTTGCGACCGGGACTTGAGGCCCGGCTTGCCGTTGTTGTATGTGGATGGGAGCTTCTTTTTGGGGCGCTGGCCCAGATCATTGAATGCGGACATCATCCAGAAAGGAGCGCACGCGGCCACCAGAGGAGGGAGATGAGAAGATCCTGAGATGGTCCTCAATTCTCAATCTGTCTGTCGATGTCTGATAGCCGTCGATGAAGTTGTTCGAGAGACAAAGAAGAAGAAAATGGAGGAGAGGAGCTGTTGTGTAAGTGGGGGTCGAGGCGCGATTCGAAGGGTTCAAACGTCGAAGCCAGTCCAGCTCTCTAGTGTTGGGAGCGCGCGCCTCGGTACCAGACGGCCTGGCTTGATTAACGTCTCGACGGTTGTGTTGCCATGCGCGAGCGCTGTGTCGACGAGTCGTGGTTGGCGAAGAGAGTGGTTGGCGAGGAGAAGGATTCGGTCGCGATGCGTGAATGCGGAAGAGTGAATGGAAGGACGGGCGTTAACGCTAACAGCGGTCAGGGGAAGAAGGGCAGGCGCGTTCGTTGGCTGAGGCTGGTCGCAAATCAAAAATAGCAGGCGCAACCGTGTGTACTAAGCAAGATTGGCGCGGAGAAAGAATCCCGGGAGAAGGTGCGATGGGCTCCAGCAGCAGCGCGAAGAATGATGATGTCGGAGGGAAGGTGCAATTGTGTCGTTGGAGATTGTTTGCCAAAAAAAATGTCAGGAACATGCTTTTCGCGAGCGGCACAGAATTGCACAGAAATGGACTGGGCTCGCGCTGGGCCGATGGTGGCTTTGGCTGCGGTCTGGCCAATGGGGCCGAGACGGCTGTGATGACGCCTGTCGCAGCGGGGACAGGCCTCCAGCGCCAAAACAACAAGCGGCCGGATGCAGCGACTGTTCTTGCCTTTGGAATTGACTTGGAATTCAGAACGCCACGTGATTGATTAGTCATTTGATATCAACACAGTGCTTAGTGCGTATATGTAGCCGTGCACTGTACTTTGAAGCCCCTCTCTTTTCGTCCGACTAGTTCACTCCACCACCGTTACGAAGAGATAAGTGCGGGCAGGCTGGCGCCGGCCTCCGCTCAGGATGCCCTCAAGAAGCCCCGAGCCCGTATCGCGACCTTTCGTTGCGATTACAGCTTTATCAGCATTTGTATTACTTGGGTCTTTTAGTCGTGGTGTCGGAGAGCCAAACACTGGGCCGGGCCCAGTTTCTGGGGGCGTGGGGAACTGCTGAAAAGGATTGCTCGAGTTGGAAGGCACGGTGGACGACAACAGTCCTGCACAAGGCCAAAGATAAAAAACGATAAAACTGCTGGCTTGGCAAACTAGAAGCGGCCATATGCGTAGAGTTTTAGACCCCGTTTATTTGAAAGTTCACAGCCAACGGACCGAGTTATAACAAGGTCTTGCGACGTACCCCAAGATAAAGGTATGTTGACAATTCTCTCGTGAATGCAGCTCTACAGATAAAGCTCACAGCCCTCCCCTACCTAGTCTTTTTTTAACGCAAGACCCCGCGGACAACAGAACAGCATCCAGTCGACATCGTGAATCTTGAATCGACTTCTCACGAACGAAAACACTCGTTCACGTGCACATAGAAGAAATTTGTGAACTTTTGGATACTAAAGTCCTGCAATCGCCCTCTTCGCATTCACGATGGCCTCCAAGACGACCCCGACGACGCAGTGCGTCGGCCCCAACTACCAGAGCCAGAACCCCACGGCCACTGTCTCGACGCCGGTCAACCTTGAGTCGGTGACGGTGCTCCCACAGACGCCGCAGCTCATTGCCCTGCTTTCGTGAGTGCCCAGTGCCTGGCAGTGCTGTCGGGGGAATGGCCAGTGTCGGTCGTACTAACGCCAGCTGCCCAGCATCATCCGCGATAAGAACACGGACCGGGGCGACTTCATCTTCTACTCCAACCGCATTATCCGCCTGCTCGTCGAAGAGGGTCTCAACCACCTGCCCACAGTTGAGCGCAGCGTGACGACGCCCGTCGGCCGACCGTATGCTGGCCTCCAGTTCGAGGGCAAGATCTGCGGCGTGTCCATCATGCGTGCCGGCGAGGCCATGGAGCAGGGCCTGCGCGACTGCTGCCGTTCGGTGCGCATTGGCAAGATCCTGATTCAGCGGGACGAGGAGTCGGCCCAGCCCAAGCTGTTCTACGACAAGCTGCCCGAGGACATTGCGAACCGCTGGGTGTTGCTGCTGGACCCCATGTTTGCGACGGGCGGCTCGGCCATTATGGCCGTGGAGGTGCTCAAGTCGCGCGGTGTGCCCGAGGAGCGGATACTGTTCCTGAACCTGATTGCCAGCCCGGAGGGCGTGTCCAACTTCGCCAGCAAATTCCCCACGCTGCGGGTGGTCACGGCCTTTATCGATGAGGGGCTTGACGAGAAGAAGTATGTACCCTCCCTCGCCCGCATGTTTATTTTGTCACGTCGGTCCCTCGACTCTGTCAATATAAAATTCACTCTAACACATCTTCAGCTACATCAATCCTGGACTCGGCGACTTTGGCGATCGTTACTACACAATGTAATAGTACAAGAACATGCAAATGCAAATCGGGGGCAGATCAAAAGAAAGAAAATCAAATATCTCCGGGGCATTTTCTCCCTAGAACGCCAACAACCACCGCATCCTGCTTTTGTTTGACCTGCCTCCATTTCTCCCAACCCAGTCCCTTGTATAATTCCGTATGAATCCAGCTCGTGTATCCGTCTTAAGGAACCCTCGTTTTGTTGCGTTTCAAAAAAAAAAAAAAAAATCACTGCATCGTAGCACAGCTACTGGCAGTTTGTAGGCCTGGACAGCGTGCCGTTGTCGTTGTGCACATTCTCCCACAGTCGGCTCTAAACCCGTATCCTCGTCGTATCCACGCGGTCAATAGTCGTCGTCGTCGTCCACGACGCCCCCACCCGCGTATCGTCTGTCTCCACCATCGTCGTCGTCGTCAATGTCTCGCGATGATGCGCCAGCGCGGCCGGACGCATAGCGGCCCGAATCTGAGAGGCCCAGGCGGCCGCTGCCCTCGTTCTCGACCTTTTCCTTGGCCACGGAGTCTGGGAGAACGTCTGTCAGTATATCGATTGCCGTCACGCAATATATGCGCAACAACAGCGGGAAGAAGGGTCTTACCAGCTGCATCCACCCACTCGCCGTACACATCCACGGCTGCAGACAGGTCTGGTATTTGTTAGCTGCCACCGTTCCTCTTCCAGTCCGTACATCCGGGCTGCCTCTCGACCGCAAGTACATACAGTTGATAGCGCATTGAAACTTCTGGCCGCACACTTTGCACTCCAGGTAGCCAATGCCGAGCTTCTTGTCGAGCTTCACGGCGACAGACTTCTCGTGGTTGCAGAAGAGACAGGTAAAGGTCGTCGGGAGAGGATCGGCCTGTCAAATCATTGTCAGTAGCGAGCGCATAAAGCTGGACGCGGCTGTCTCATTGGATAGCAGCTATCCCAGAGCAGAGCAGCAATGCAGCTCACCTTTTTGGGGCCCTGGGGCTTGCTGGAGCTCTTGCGTTTGCCCATATCGTGTGATTGACTCCGGTAGCCGGAGGCAAAGAGGCAAAGAGAAAGGAGGGGAGGGGCTGTGGGAGTCTGGGCGTGGTTGCTTTCGAGGAAGTGGAGTCGAGGTGCTGAGCCGGCAGATGAACGAGGTCGGACGTATCGCGTGTCGTGAAAGGGCGGCGACTTTGGATTGCTTTTCGTCGCAACGTTGGTGTTATCGCCTGTCTGCTCAGTTTGCGCAAAAAGGACTGTCCGGGCGCAGTTTCGTGGTGCGCACGCGTTCGAAACGTGGTTGGCTGGATACTGGGGCTGCTGTCAGGGCGTTGCAGTTGGAGTTTTAGGGGAGTAGTCAGCAAGTCAAGTTCCAACGAAAGTGCAGATGCGCTGTGGCAAGCCTTGCGCTTGGATTGGCGCCGCACTGCCCTCTGTCAGCTAACCCCCCGGGCGGTGGATTGCCCCTCTGTCGCCCAGTGCCCAACAGGCCAGCCCAACACAAAAGACAGGCCACTGGCACCAGGCGTGTTGGCCCCTTTGTTCGTTGCGGTTGCACCTGCTGCTTCCAGTATCTTACATAGGAACGCTGCCTTGCGCTTTCCCACTTATTTCGTGCCTGTCCCGCGCCCGTCCGTTCTAAGTAGGTGCGAGGTGGACCCCGTGATTGATAGCAGCTTTCCGACAGGCCCACACAAGCATAATCAACAGCCAAAGGGATGGCCTCTGATAACGAGCCAGAAAATACGTCACATGTTCTCACCGGCTGGGTCCGGTCTTGGATCGTGTCGAGCGAGTTACAAAGCGCGCGAGCTTGTCTGACAGCAGGAAACTAGGAAAGCGGTGGCTTTTAGGCCGTGGGCTGGCTTTTTGGTTGGAAAGCTGTGAAAGAAACGGAGAAACTCGGTGGACGCCGAAGCGGCTGCTCACCTTTAAGCGCGCCGGTGATGTGCACGGCATTAATACCCGCCGCCATACCTTCTCAACTCATCGTATGAATAGCGTTGAGATAGTGGCTCAAGTAGCGTACCGTACTTGTATGCGTCCAGGTACGGAGTACAGCTTATCGTATCAGCTCCTTTCCCCGCCCGCTATCAGCAAGTATATCTTCACCGCGGACAAGACCACCTCGAGTCCCTCTAGCAGATGGTTCCGTATCTATCCCGGCCAGCCCGCCAGTCTCCGACCTCTTGGGAAACGTCTTAATTGTTCTGGGCTCGCCTTTTTGTTATCTCGGTGCAATTGCAAAGGACTATCTCTTGCCCTGTTGTATCTCGTCTCTATTACCAAACTCTCTCTTGTCAACAAGAAACCAAGAGGAGCTTCCTGCGGTAATCGGTCGGAATCCACTGTATTAGTTGTCACTTAATAGATTGGGCTGTGTGACGTTCCTGCCGTCCCCCATTTGCCTTTTCTCCTGACCTACCCCTCGTGCCTTCCCCCTTTTGTTCCGTTCCTTCCTGCTTCGTTCTTTCTTCGTACATCCCATCTCCCTTTCTCGTCCATTGTTCCTTCCATCCTTTCATTTTCGGTGATCGAACCCCTTTTCTCGTACAATTGCTACACGTAGTGCTACGTGAGCCACTTTGCACTTGTTCTGCACCATCCGAACTCCCATCTCGTCCGCAATGACTACCGAGCACATGGTCACCATTGCCGACCCGGCTGCAGAGCCACCCGTTGAAGCAGACAATGCCTTGGCTGGCAGCCCGACGCTTTCGTCGAGCCCCAAGTCGGCGTCTACCTCGCGCATTGTTCTGACGTGAGTCTTGTTGTGCTTTTCGGTGCCGTGGGTACTCTGTGCTAATATGAATCTCAGGACCTATCCCAAACAGATCGGTATCAACCCGTTTCCCATGAACTGGGGCGCCGAGGACCCCGAAGAGCGTGGACCCATCGTTGTGTCCCGGGCAGCGTCAACCATTCGGCGGCGAAATGGTGAGCTTTCCATGGCACACTTGTAATACATACTACTAAGAGGCACTTGCTAACATTTCATCTACTACAAAAGCTATTGGCGGTATGATTTACTTCCGAACAGCCAGTCTTGACTGTGCGAAGACTGACTTGATTTGCTTCTAGCTCACGGCGGTTCCTACTCGATCTACTATGCCCTGGCAGTTGCGAGCCAGCAGCTCAATGCTGATCATCGGTGCGTCAACTGCTTTTCGGCAAGAACAAAAAGGCGCCTTCACAGCTTATGCTAACCTCTGTCAGCCCCGACTTCACCAACACCGAGCCGGCCGTCAACATTGGACCCTTCCCTCAGTGGTACGACAAGAAGAAGATTGTCGCCATGGACCCATGGGGTCACTTGCCTCAAACTATTTTCAAGAACGTTATGGACAAGGACAACGGTGAGATTACCAGGTATCGAAATTACATGCGATTCGGTTTAAAACTAACAGAACATTAGTCGACATTCGCCCTACAATCGCTATCACGAAGGCGCACATGAGAGTGGGTCGTATCAACAAGACTAACTAGCCTGCCTTTACTCGGTCGCACTAACACGATATCTCCAGCTTCCGGAACTTGAGGACAGTGTTCGCAAAGGCAGACTGTGCGTTTAACTCTATCTCTACGAAACATCCAAGGAAGAAAATTTATCGGTTGTTTGCTAACAAATACTTCACAGCGTCCCTGATGGCAAGGTGTGCCTCAACGACAAGGGCGAGCTGGCAGTAACAAAGTTCGCCGTGGAACCGGTAAGAACAGCATCGTGAACCCCAGCAGGGCAAAGCTTGTTGCTAACCAGTGGCATTGCAGGTCTGGTACCTACCAGGCGTTGCTGAGAGATTCGGTATTGGTAAGTTCAACCCCGTCTCAGGTCAATATGGTTGTTTCAAATCAGCTAACACAACCTAGACGAGGGTACTCTTCGTCGGTCGCTATTCGAGCACACCGGCGGCAGCTACCCCGAGGTAAGTTTCGAATAAATACAACCTATCTGGACAGTCGTGAACCGTATGCTGATTCCATCACAGCTCATCACCCGCGGCGATATCAAGATTTTCCTGCCTCCCATCGGTAAGTCCTATAGTCTTATTTTCTATGTCCTATATGCAAAATGGCAAATCTAACATACCTCTGTAGGTGGTCTCACTGTTTACTGTTTTGGCGATCCTGCGAAGATGTCTGATGCCAGTGTCCGGTTGGCACTGAGAATCCACGACGAGGTGAGTCCCATGGATGCTAGCCTGTGACTCTAGTGAGCTGGCGGGTACTAACATGTATTCAGTGCAACGGAAGTGACGTCTTCGGCTCCGACATCTGCACGTGCCGGCCGTATCTCATTTACGGTATCGAGGAGGCAGTCAAGGAGGCACAGAATGGCGGCAGTGGCGTCGTGATCTACTTCAGAAAAGAGGGCCGTGCTCTTGGTGAAGTAACGAAAGTGAGTTCAAGCGATTCCTCGCCATGTGGCCCACGCTCTTTCTACCAAAGCTGTATACTGACGATCTTTGTTTAGTACTGTACGACCGACTGCATCCCCTTAATCCTCGTAAATACCCCATCAGTATTGACTGTTACTAACACTGCGCGTTTTAAGTGGTTTACAATGCCAGAAAGCGTGGCGAGGACCGCGCCTCCGACTACTTCAAGCGGACCGAGAACATTGCCGGCGTCAAGGACATGCGCTTCCAGGCTCTCATGCCGGATATCCTGCACTGGCTCGGTATCACAAAGATTGATCGGATGCTGAGTATGAGCAAGTACGTATACCTGAAGGATCCATGATAACGCGGTTTATTTATTTGATACTTTCGAAACACAATGTGCTGACCGGTTCCTTTTACAGCATGAAATACGATGCCATCGTTGGCCAAGGGTGAGCACAAACTCCTACGCTCTGCGACGTACTCCTACCATTCATCTTCGCCAATCCTCTGATGACTAACTGGTGTTTCCCACCTTTCTCTTTTCCTCCTCTCCTGCAGTATCCCGATTCACGAACGTGTCGAACTTCCCGAGGAATGGATCCCGGCCGACTCCAGAGTCGAAATCGACGCAAAGATCAATGCCGGTAAGATGTTGTCTGCTGAATGTCTGCCAGCTTTGGGACTTTCGAATATGTGGCTAACCTTCATTTTTCTCACAAAAAGGCTACTTCACGAACGGTCACGTCATGACAACAGAAGAGCTCGAGGCCGTACAAGGCAGAACCTGGGAAGAGTAAGTCAGACCCTTTTCTTCTGTTTTTGCCAACCTTCCCCCCCCTTTTTTTTTGCCCCAGCCCAATTGCCCATCTCTCGCTCCCATCCTTCATTCCAAACAAATAATCGTCTGTTTGGCAAAGTCCAACAAATCATGCAATGTACGAGTGCTGACCCGGTCCTCTCCTTCTTTCTCTCCTGCAGCATCGACCACTAAGCAAGGTCTTCGTGTCCTTCACACTCGGCCCAACGCATCGACGCGGCATTGTGTCAAAAAGCCTCACAAAGGGCTGTGCGCCGCGATCAGCGGGAGGACAGTTGATCTGGGGCTCAAGTTTCTATTGGTTTGTCTTGTAAAATTCACTGGAGTCTGCTCTGCATGTCAAAAATAATACAAATATATACAAAACCGCTATCTCTCTATTCAATCATATGTGGCCTATCACTGAATCTGCCTCGTTATCGCGCATGTTTTTTTCCATCCAGTCGCGGTCATTAAAAACTCTCAATAAAAAGTTGCTCATCAGCCCACGCATCCCCCACCAAGCACGCAAGACAGCCGGAGGTATCTCGCCATGCGTGGAAACAAGAACAGCGCCCCTCGGCGCGCGTCTTGAGTGTGGCTGTAAAGCTCAGCTACTGGATGCTCGTCGTATTTGTACGAAGCCAGAAAGCGTTGTAGTGTTCGTAGTCACTAACTATCGAAGCGCCCCTCTATCAAATGAGACGGCATACTGCCACGGCCCATATCTCTTGTCTTTGTTTTATCAGGCTCTCTTCCCTGATCGAAACATCCGAGATTGAAGGAGCGAAAACCGGTGTTGAAGTTCTTTTATGGGAGCGACATTTTGTCTCTGCATGAGAGCTCCGCCTTTTGTGCCCCCATCACATTCACAAGAGCAATCCTCGATCCCACGCGCTGTTGCTGCCCACTTTGCGCCTGCTATTCCCCTTATGAGGCTTCTCTCCTGTCTCGTTTTCTTCTTCTATCTCTTCAAGCTTTGCGCAGAAAGTGCATATGCCCTGCTCCCGCCCATCTCTGTTAGTCATGGAGGAGGGGACGATCCCCCACAGAGTAAATAAACCCTTCCGGGGAACGCGCATGGGGGGAGGGAGAGGGGGGTGATACGACACTGCTGCCTTTTTTCCTGCCACATCTATTGTTAGCTGTCATTTGGATGCCACGCGTGACTGTCGAGGTTTTCCAATACTTCTTCGGGAGAGTATCTAAATACAATCGTCGGAAGACGACACAAACTTAGCGACCGTGGATTTTTTGAAAAGACCAACAGACCATATCTAGTCTTTTTCTTCCAATATATATATATATATACGATGAAAATAGAATTGACCATTTTTCGGATTTTTCTTTTATTTTCTTTTGTTCTTCTTCTTCTTTTTTTTTTTTTTTTTTTTTTTTTTTTTTGCAATCTTAAAGACAGAGGGAACTTATGTGTTGAACAATACAGATTACACAAAATGCCACACTTGACTTTAATTTACACTTCAAACATGTTTAATCTGGTGACAGCGGCCGGCGGCATTGCAGCCGGCGTGCACTGCAGTGCAAGGCAATACGTTCCCTCGTTGTCCTTTGGAGGGGAAGGACAAAACGTTGCGCGACCGGGAAGGAAGGCGCATGAGGAGGGGATGCAGTCCAGAACCTGGATCGGCATGCATATTCGCAGAGTTCGCCTTCCAACCTTTTCTCTCGTTTTGTCTCTTGGCCATCAGCCTGACCAGTTCACCGTAGGCCAATGGATCGCGCGAGAGGTGGCCGAGAGGGTGTTGGAGGGTATTTTGCTCCGCAGGACAACAGCAGGACAACGCGAAAATCCCATTTCTGTTGGGCAATGTTCTCATTTGTGACTACGAAGGATGCGTGTTCTGCAGAGAGCACTCTGAAGTTCGGATACGCCATATGGTCTGCATTTCCAACAAGCAGGTTGGCGGCAGGAGGCGGCAGACAAAGCCAATATACAAAGCAACATCTACACCAAAAGAGGGTGCGTTTGGGGAGAAAAAATGGACATCTACAACAGTGGCAACAAGAGAACGACGGGTCCAAACAATGAACAACTGGTGTGGTACAGAGGTGACTTTACTACTTGCTACGAAGAGAAGAGGTGTCGTAGTACAGCGTATTTTGTACAGGGAAGACGTATACGATTACGGAGTACAGAGCCGTGTACCTCGTGTGTCCCGACTGCATCTGCAAGAGAGCTGTAAACCAGGCATCTCGTGAGGATCTTGTGCGAGAGCATGTGGATGCCGCTGTTCCATAAAATTATCACTGAACAAAGAAATTCGGGGAAGACGAGTCGACTTGTTGTTGTGTATGACGGTATGACGGTATGACAGAGGACAAGGACCAGGGCTAGGACAGGGAAAAGGACTCGGTAGGGATTTGGCTTTGTATTGCCGCAATCAACATGTTGGTGACGAGAGAGGCTACGACATATTTTACGTTTCTCGCAGCATTTCAGTGAGCAAGGACGATTTTCAAAACGTGAGGGTTCGCAAGGCCGCTGGCAGAAGCAGGATTTTTGTTGGCGTTCGTGGGCCACGTGATGGCAAGGGACAGGGCAGGTAGTCAGGGTAAAAGCCCAAAGGGGGCTCAACAGGGTCAAAGCCAGAAAGAGAAGTCAATGACGATGTTGGCTCCCTTGACCGGGCAGCTTCCGTAGTGGCCGGCAGCGGGCAAGGGTAAAACGGGGCAAAAAGGGCAAGGTGGCATGCAGTTGCTGTAGGAGAGGGCGCGTGAGACGATGTGTCGTGGAGTGAGAAGGTGAGGAGGTGAGTAGTCGAGGAGTTGAGGAGTTAAAGGCCCTCGAGGAAAAGATGTACAATGTAATGGATGGACCCCGGTCTGCGGCACATTGACACGACGGTTGAGCTGTTCCTGCTGGAAGAGGTGAGGAAGCTCATAAATGTCTTTTCATCGACGTCAAGCTAGCATGCCGATTGACGAAGATGGACGAAAAAAGATGAGATGCAATGGCAGGGAAGAGGTCGGCAAGACCAAATAGAAACTTCAATGCCACACGCCTCTTTCTGTCTTTCCAGGCTTTCATGCTTGCTCTTTCACCATTCCCAGCATCGCACTCGCAAAAACATCATGATTGAACACGAGCAGGGGGGTCGCAGACAGGGGGTTGAAGAGCACCGTGGCGCCGGGCTGGTTCAAAGATCGCTGATGGGGAGGTTGAAAGGAGGTTGAAAGCTGAATTGGCGGTGGTTGAAGTGCTGATCAGAACAAGTCGAACGTCCGCTGGGATCCGCTGAGACATGGGTGCTGTAAAAAGGGGGAGGCGGACAAGGCGAGCCGTCCCAGAGGTTAGGAACAGGCGGAAACGGGAGCCAAAATGATCTAGGAAGAAAAGTAGAAAAAAAAGAAAAGAAAAGAAGCGCTCAAAAGGAACGAGGCCCCTGTCTTAGCACGTCGCGGCATCGATCAGCACGCTTTCATCTTCTCTTAGCGCTCCTGTCTGCTCACCCCAGCGCACTGGAGACACTAAAAGCACTAAAGGCACAGAGGGGCAGTAGAAAATTCCCTACTTCCGTTATGCACCGATATCCCGCTATTTTGGTTCTCCCTTTTAGGGCACATCAGTCGTTGTCGAGAAAGAGTCACAAGGAAGAAGAAGAACAGTAACAATCTGAAGAGAAAACAATAAACAAAAAAAGTCGCAGACTAACAAGAGACTTTATGCGTACACTATCTCTCCACTTGTCCAGCGCACAAAACGGCCAGACAAATCAGAAGGCACCGAAACGACCAAGGGACTCCGTCCACGTACATGTACATATGTATTTGTACCCAACTGGTGTGTATATGCCGGGGGCTTGTGAGCTCGTGACGTCCAGTAAAAAGGGTCGAAGTTCAAACGACTCCAGAAAACAAAGACGGTAACCAAAGTCTGGCCACGAGGCGGTTTACAGCGAATGAGACACGCGCACGAAGCCGAACCGTTCGTGTGAAAGTCTCTGCAAGAAGAATCCGACGACCATCCGAGCCGGCCGCGCCGACCCTCTTCCCCGGGGGTGGTCCAGTGTTCAGCAACCAGCATCCAGTTCCAGCTGGTCCCACGGGCCTTGGCCTGGCCGCTTGGTCTCGGATAAATCACATAAGGCGAGCGCATGCGGGTTTTGCAGGGCGCGGCTACAAGAAAAAAAGGCACCGAGTAGTTTGCATCGTCGCAGAGAAGGAATGGTTAGCGAACGGCAATGGAGAGTGTGGGTATTGGATAGGCGAGTGTTGGACGTAAGGGATGATTTAACCCCTTGCTATCTGTCGCCTTTTGTGTTTGAGAGCCAGCTTCTTAAACAAGACGTGATACTTGCAACTTTCGGCGCACGCTTCACAATTCACAAGGAAACACCACAGGGAGGTGTGGCGCCTGCCCCTTCCTGTTGTGGTGCCACACCAGCCTGGGGAAGGAGTACCGTATGTAAGATACATAGAGGCGCAAAGAGGGAAGCAGCACCTCTACCCGCCGCCTTCCGCCTTCCGCCTTCCGTGACTTCCCTTTGTACCTGAGTCTGTCTGCCAGGCGCTCTTTCCCTCTGAACAGACGGCTCGAGCGACTCGCACACCGACTCAAGGAAGGAGCTCCGTTGTCAATCTTTTGACTCCTCTTCGCAACACCACATCTTTCCCTACTCCTCTTCTTGGTCACAACCCTCCTCTTGTCTCCCCTCTCGCATCACATCGACGGAGCTCCAGACACACGCAGCCTGCAGGCGAGTCGGGATCCACACCTCCCTCTCTTCAGAGGTGGTGCCCAATTCAACGGTCTGCGCTCCGTCTGGGTCTCACAAAAAGGGGGCCCGCCAGGACCAACAGAGAGAACCAGACTCAACCACAGCCTAGTCCACAGTTGACCAAACGGCACCCAAAGGCATACACACACACACACACACCCGTGTCAACGTATCGGCCGACCTGGACGCTGAAAAGAGAGACAAGAGCAACGGACAAGAGCAACAGAGCAACAAAATAGAGCGGCAGAGTGACAGAGTGACAGAGTGACAGAGTGACAAAATAAACGGCACACGGGACAGTGTCTTTTCTCTCCCTCCTTTCTGGGGCTTTGTTGGATTTGCGCACGCCCTAGTTCCGCATCCATTGGACGAGAGCAGCGCTCGGAAGGAGGAGAAGGGAACCGGAAAACAACGCAAAGACCACCACTGATCTTACTGAAAGAACAGTACTGAGCAATCGAAAGAACGCAAGGATCGCAAAGACGCAGAGTCTGCAGAGCACGCAAAGATCCCAGGCGGACTGTCCATTTCCGTCTCACGCGCATCCACACGCATCTTCGCGCTCCCACGCATCTGCCCATGCTCACTCACGCACTTCAGCATATCACGCAAAAGGACCATGGCGGAGTCTGCTCTGCTGGGAAAGGAGATGACCGGCAAATCCTACCCTTTTATCACCATTAGTTCACCGGATTTTGCGTGCTGAGTGTGCTCCGTGCTTCTTGTGCAATCTTACTCCATGTTGATTTTCTGGTAAATAAGATCAAAGTAAAAGAAGAGAATTAAGTACTGAGTACCCGTTGAACAAGAAGCGGAGAAGGAAGAAGGGCTAGAAAGACAGAAAGACTCCAGCTTCCTTTATCTTGTTCAACGCATGTCGTGAAAGGCGGTGACAGCTGCAAAAGCATCGTGCTTCGTTGCCCAACCTCCACTCTTTTTCTTATTATGCAACACCATGTCTCCATCTTTAAGACTCCATATTCATCTTTCATCCCCATCTCATACAAATAATGCCCACCGCCGGCTGACAGTGGTATGGTTGGAAGTCTTCCATCGCCCGTCTTCTGCCAGTTGTCTCAATCCAGAATGTCCCTCTCACCGAGCTCTGGGAGGAGCTTCCAATCTGGGAGGCGAGCTCAGGAGACGAGAACGTGAGCAGCAGCCGACCATTGAATACAGTATCGAAAAGGTGAAATAAAGAAAGACCCATCCCGAACTGAGCTCTCAACGGTCTTTCTGGGGGTGACGATCAGAGTGGGTGTGGTCAACCAGCACTGCTGTGTTGGCGACTTGTGGCCTGGCTAGGCCTGGCGTGGGTCTGGCGTGTCCTCTTCCCATTTTGTCGTCTTCTCTTGTCCCCCCCCCCCTGTTGACACCCACACACACCCCCCTGTTGGTCCCAGGTCCAGCGATGCACGGGTGCGGGTTCCTGGTTTTGCCTTTTTGTTCTTTTCTTATTTCGGGGCGCTCCTCATTTCTCTTTCCGTTTTCCGTTTGCTCGGCTGTTTCTTTCCCCTGTCCCCCTTTCGACCTTCTCCTGTTCAAGGGTTCTTGGGTCTCTTCTTTTCTTCTTTCTCTATTTTCCTCTTCTTCTTGCTCGCCTTCTTTTTCTTTCTCCCGCTCCTCCACTCTCCCCTGACACCTCCCATCCCAGCGGTCTCCCTCCCCTGTCTACCGACTAGTCTCAGCCCAATAAAAGAAAACAAAACATGCTATTTTAATCAGGAAATATGGAAAGGAAAGGGAAGTGAAAATGGACGGTGTCGTGTTTGGGATAACACCACCACCCATAAAATCGAGCCGGTATCTTGGGTCAGTGGATGGGCCAGTGGATGCACCGATGTATTACTCGTGGCGTGTGGACGAGCTGGACGTGGTGGTGGGCGTAATCCATACAAGTACTCCGTATGTAGGTAAGAAAAGGGAGAAGTGGTGGGAGTGTGGCCAGAGCCATAAGGCGAGAAGGGGCGTGATATCCATCTTTTCTATTTTCTCTCCTCTCGTGTCCTCCGCACCCCTTAAAGCTCAATAGGCCCCCCTCCTTCCTTGTAGCTCACTGTTTCCTCTCTTTTTTTTCTCATTTTCTTTTCTTTCTTTTCCCTCAATCCATTTAAATAATATCAACAAGCCGTTCACTCGCCAAACCTCAATTCTCGGCTTCCTTCGTGCTTCCAACGTTTGAAACGGATATATATTGCTGTTGCCTTAAGACGTGTTTCGTGCTGCAGCTCGTATATTGCCCTCCCATCACCTTTCTAGCAATCTATCTTATTTTATTCCTTTATCTTGATCCTCCTTATTCTTTCTTTTATCTCTTTCTTCTTCTCACCCTTGGGGCATATCTACTTCATAAAACTTTCCCCACGCACATTCGACAACTCTGGCAGGTCTGAATCAACTTTGAATAAAGCCTACTGCAAAACAAAACGCTCCTAAAAGTTGCCTCAAGTACACGCAATCGCTCACCACTGAACCCTCGACAAACTAAAGCCACTACACCTCGACATCCTTGGTACAGATTCTTTTCGAAGGGTCTTGTGGTTTCATTTTTTCTTTTCAAACTTGCCATTGCATCGACTTTGAAATCGCTTATCGGCCTTCTCATTCGCATTATCCTCACTTTTTTCGGGTTTCGGGTGGATTTTCCCGCCCTTTTGCCTCCCGATCGCCTACGTCCACGATCGATTCCCACCAAACCCCGATCTGCGCGCGCCCGTGTTCGACGACACCAAGCAACGCCAACGACGTCATCACCTGTCTTTGTTGACGTTTTGGTTCCTTTCGGCATACCCGGCCATTTCTATGGTGATATCACTGCAGAACACAATACATAAACACACGCCAACCTCAGAAAAATGCATCCACGGGCTGCTTCCCGATCTTCTGGCCAGCGACGCCCGCGCCTTCTTCGAGCATCTGTCACCGAACCCTCCCTCTTCACATCCTCGTCTACCGGCAACCACGCCCTCGATATGGCACCACCGACTTCCTATCGCAGCAGCCACAGCAGTGGTGACCATACCAGCCTGACTGGTGACAACAACAGTGGCACCTCAGGCGGCTATAGCAGCTACCGCCGCGCCACCGATCTCCTCAACCATGTCGCCTACCTCTCGTCCTGCGCAACCTCGCCCGTTGCTTCCTTGACGGGCAGCCCTCTGTTTGACCGCATGGGCGGCGGCTCCCGGCGGACATCGCCGCATAGCAGCGACCGCCGGTCGTCGGCTGCCGCTGTTGTGAGCAGCAGCCGCGGCCACAGCGGCACGACAAGCACCAGCAGCGACCGTGGCAGCAGCAGCATGCGGTCTGCTGGCGACTCTTCCGTCGATGCCTGCCGCAGACGGGCCAACACCGATGAGGTATTCGGCTCCTCGCCTGCCTCAACGCACACCAGCAGCTCCCTCGACGATCTGCAGCACAGTCCATGTAAGCTACCTCTTGCCTTTATTGTAGTATCCCACCTCGTCTAGCTGCTAACAGTCGCAGGCTCGGCAAACTACTACAGTTTCCCCAGCTTCGACATGTACGACGACAACCAAGACAAGGAAGACGACGACATTGACAGCTAAATGCAAGTTTTGTCATGAAAAACCAAAGCACCAACAAAAAAAAACCCAGTCAACAGAGTAAATAAGAACGACAACGGATTGTTTCATCTGAAGTTGAAATGCACTCCGCCCCATACACAATACATACGACACATATACCCCCTTCACATCACTTGCTCATCAGCGTTGGCCACATCCAAGGCCCTTTTTCATTGCGTCAACTCACTCGTCTCCTCCTTCTTATATTTTTCGATACACAACATCTATTTTTAAATCACGCAACTCAGACGGGACACAGTTGAGAGAGAGAGAGAGAAAGCAACAGGAGCGACGTTAGGACAGACTGGCCTTGAAATAGGCTGCTAATCCGAGTTGCTTCATTGCTTTATTGTTTTCCCCTCACAACTGTCCCACTCTCCACCCTCTTCGTTCTATGAGAGACGTCTCAAAGGACTCGATCAGGATGAGATTTTATTGGAAACAAGAAAGGGAGCTTGCAACCCACAGGGTCAGCGACGAGTACATATAGAAAAGAACCAGACAGCCAAAAAGCGAACAGGGAGACTTGGAGCAGGCTTGGAAAAGCCCACCGTCGTCTCTCGCATCGGTCTTTCAGCTTTGTCAATTTTCTTTCTCTATAGATACCTCGTCTGCTACCTAACATTCGTTGGAGAGAGAAAAAAATTAAAGAAAGAGAGACAGGGGAGAAGACAAATGAAAGGGGGCGCTTGGTGCTGGCTGTTGTTGATGGGCGTCTTGAATTTTCACGACACCACGGCACTTTGAAAGCACACGAGAAAGCACACGAGAACCATGATCCCCATGACATCCACGAAATAGAAATTCCAAACTACAAAAAAAACCCACAAAAAACCATCATTCACCTCAATACCCCTTTTTTTATCAGCTCAGCTTTTGAGTGTCCCGTTTTTGCTCGTTAATTTTGTTCATACATAGCAAAGCATGGAAAGGGCACAAGCACATAGCAATACGTCTTGCATCAAATTAAGGAGTCTGATTAATTTAAACCAAATCCAATTATATCTCTATCGACGTGCAAGCCAGAGTAACAGCAACATATGCCATCAGCACAAATGATATTTTGTTGACGTCGTTGGCTGGTTTCCTCCTGCATTGTCGATGATCCTCTTGATATTGTGAGGTTACGAGGCAAAACAGCTGTGTTGCAGGAGATAGATTGCGTTGTATGCACAGCATCATGATGTCAATTAAGCTCTAGACACGGCAGATGAACACCAGAGCACAGGATCCTGACGGCATAGAGCTGTCGATAAGAGAAAGAAAAGGTTCAATTATGTAATACACGATACGTCGACACGATAGAGAGCAGCCCACTTTTCTCTGCTGACCTAATTTCTCGGACTTCCCATTGAGGCCCCACTAGTTGCATATCAACGATACGTATATATCCAGTCCTGCCTCTCGTATCGGGTGGCCCTCGCGGTCTCCAGTTTAAATTTGAAAAGCCCTAACTATGTCTTGGCCAATGGAAATTCGCCATCGACCAGACGCTAGCCCCACCGCTCTTGCTCAAAAAATTTCGTGTGTGCGTTCTGCGTTTTGGCTGGCTCCTTCCCTGCCCTCGACTTTCCCAACTCTGTGTGTGGTAGCGTACCCTCCCCTCTTTTCCCTAGGGCGACACTCTGAATTTTTTTTCGGCCTTTTCCCATTATTTCGCTTTTTAATATTCACAGACCATCAACCCTTACACTCTTTTTCACCTCTTTCTCCCATCACCAACCCACCCGACTCCCACGAATTCCTCCATCAAGTCACGACCATATAGTCTGCAAAGATGGCTGTCGGAAAGTACGAATTTTCTACGATTGTCCTTTTGAACGGCTTCGCGTCTCTGCGTCTTTTCGTCTTTTTCTCATCGTTTCTCGGCCTCCTAAATCTCTCTCGTGTGCGACTTCGAATTTGTCTCGAACAATGACCCTCGGCCTCCGTGGACTCTGGATTCTCCTGCATCTACGATCATGTGCTCCGTCTTCAACACCGCGGGTACTTTTCGTTTCAATTTCCCGACAAATCGACCACAAGACGGATCGTTCACCCTGCAGCACCTCGGGCTGAAAATTTGAGACAGCAATGCAAATTTGAGACGACGACGGTACCGGTGCGACTATTCCGAGATCGATTCACGGACGCACTGAGAGAGATCCCGACGGGGCGAGAGAGACGATTTTACGACAGAGACCGCATTGTTGATGGCGACACATGACGTTCGAACATCCATTTGCTGACGGTGGCACGTTTTTTACAGGAACAAGAGATTGTCCAAGGGCAAGAAGGGCCTCAAGAAGAAGACCGTCGACCCCTTCACCCGCAAGGACTGGTACGGCGTCAAGGCCCCTACCACCTTCGCCACCCGGGAGTAAGCATTTCCCCCCCTCAACCCCCCAGCGATGAGGACTATATGGACTTCGACCGTTGTGCTTGACGACAGCACTTGGTCGGGATGGGACGATGGATGATCCGATGGGACCAGATCCATTTCTCGACAAAGATGGATTCAAGAACTAACAACTCTTCTTCTCACAGTGTCGGCAAGACGCTCGTCAACCGCACTTCCGGTCTGAAGAACGCCAACGATGCTCTGAAGGGCCGCATCATTGAGGTCTCCCTCGCTGATCTGCAGAAGGATGAGGAGCACTCGTTCCGCAAGGTCAAGCTCCGGGTCGACGAGGTCCAGGGCAAGAACTGCCTGACCAACTTCCACGGTCTGGACTTCACCTCGGACAAGCTGCGGTCGCTTGTCCGCAAGTGGCAGACTCTGATTGAGGCCAACGTCACGGTCAAGACCACCGACGACTACCTGCTGCGCCTGTTCGCCATCGGCTTCACCAAGCGCCGCCCTAACCAGATCAAGAAGACCACCTACGCCGCATCTTCGCAGATCCGTGCCATCCGGAGAAAGATGACCGAGATCATCCAGCGCGAGGCCAGCAGCTGCACCCTGCAGCAGCTGACTGCCAAGCTGATCCCCGAGGTCATTGGCCGCGAGATTGAGAAGTCCTCCCAGGGCATCTACCCCTGCAGAACGTGAGTCCCCCCCCCCAATGAGATGGATACATGAGGTACATGGAATACCTTGCGTTTTCTTGTTCCCCGCGCTAACAGTTTTGCAGGTCCACATCCGCAAGGTCAAGATGCTGAAGCAGCCCAAGTTCGACCTGGGTTCCCTGCTTGCCCTGCACGGCGAGTCGGGCGGTGGTGAGGATGGCCAGAAGGTTGAGCGTGAGTTCAAGGAGGTTGTCCTGGAGGAGGTATAAATGTGCTGCTACGTTGAGTCTTTTTGTCTGTTTCGAGGCCGAAAGGTTTTCTTCGAGGAGACAAAGGGTGTTCTCGTGGGGGCTCAGGCTGTGCTTTTTTTCTTTTCGGGACGATAGGCGGCTTTGAAATGAAAGAAGAACAGGGCTGAGGTTGTTTGACTTTTATCGTTTGGTGTTTTTATTTTTTCTCTTGTGTTTCTCTGTTCCCTTTTTTCCTCTTCCTTTATTATCAAAGAGAAAATAGAGACAGAAGCGAGGGATGGGCAAAACAAAAAAAGAGAGAGGGGCGTTGGTATTATGCTACAATACTCTTCAAACCAAAAAGCAGTCAGGGACCATCATACACAAATGAATACAAAAAAAGTTCAATAACCAAACGGGAGCTGCTTGGCATGCCGTGACCGCCAGAAGAGACACAAAGGGACGTCAAGACTGTTGAGGCACCGCAAAATCGGTGATGTTCTTGTGGCGAGCGAGTTGCTGCCATTGGGCCAATCGCAAGACGGCTCAACTGCCCTGTGAACTTGGTCTGTCCAGCGCCTGCCAGCGGCCGTTTCAGCCTATGGCAGGGCCGCCTTTCACATGGCATTCCCGATTGATGGACGTCATTTCGCGCGACACTTGCTTTGTTGGATCTTCTCTCGACAATGCATTCCACAACAGCACGTTCTAGACAGCGGTTTTTCGGTGCATATGTCTGATACAACAAGTACCTACGCAGAATACTAGCCAGTATGACCGAACCAGCGCTCAAGATTCTCATTATTGGGCCGTCCAATGTCGGCAAAACAGCGCGTGAGTTTTGCAAGACACCTTCTTTCGAAATCTTTCAGAATCTTTTGAGATCTTTCGAGATCTTCCGACAGGAATTTTGCCAGAAGTACTGGGACCTTGCTGACTCCCGTATAGTTCTCAAGCGGTATTGCGACAATGACTTTGATTCCAACGATGCATCGGCCACCATCGGCATCGATTTATATGTACGCCTCCAGCTTGAAAAAAAAAAAAAAGCGGACGTCCTCTCGACCTTGTCGCTGACCACCTTCTCCCCACAGGTAAAACGCCTGTCTGTTCGCGGTAAAACCTACCGCGTCATGCTCCTCGACACCGCCGGCCAGGAACGGTTCCGCACCTTGTCAACCAGCTACTACCGCGGCGCCCACGGCATCGTCTTTGTCTACGACATCACCAACCGCACAACGTTTGAGCAGATGGACAGCTGGTTCGCCGAGGCCGAGGCCAACACGGCCGTGGCAGCGGCGGCCGGGTCGACCGCCAAGTGCCAGTTTTGTCTGGTCGGCAGCAAGGTGGACCGGGCAGGCACAAGCCGCGCTGTGACGGCCGACGAGGGGGCAGCACTCGCTGCCAAGTACGACGACGACGACGACGACGACGACGGCGCCGGCGACGACAAGCCACTTTTTTTTGAGACGAGTGCACGGACGGGCGAGAATGTGCGGGAGCCGTTTGTGGCCCTGGTCGACCGGATCGTGGCATCGGGCGCTGCGAATCCACCTCGACGAGCGGCGGCGACCGTAACATTGGGTGCTGCCAACGGTGCAGAAGGAGGTGGCGGCTACCTTCCTAGCTGTGCTTGTTAGGGCGACCTACAGATGATTGCCTTTTAGTTCACGACACTCTTCATTGCGATACCCTGCTTCATAAATATCACCTAGACACCTAGATTCATGTTCATGCCCATCTATCTATATATAGATTAAAGACATCTTCCTGCAAAGAATTGTTCTCTTATAAAAGCAAAGTCTATATGCGAGTCTAGAACGCTCCGTCGATATGTATGTCGATACAGCCATGCATACACCTGTTTGGAAAAGGTTGGCTGATGTTTATTCATCGTCCTTGGGTGTCAGGAAGCGGACAACGACTGCGGAAAATCAAAGTTAGCAAATGTCGTACATCGCACATCCTTTTTTTCTCGCGACGGACAGGGCGTATATACCTTCACGGAAAGCCTCGGGGTTCTCCGAGATCAACCAGTGGCCAGCCTCGATGTCGGCCACCTCGAACCGCGGGAAGAATTGGCCGATAATGGGCAACGCCTCGTCAGGCACGTAGTGGCTCTTGGTGCCGCGCACAAACAGCGCCGGCTTCTCGAAGCGGACTTCGTTGGGGTCCTTGAAGGGAAAATCGCCCAGCGCGTCCAGCGCTTTGCCGAGTGTCTCGAGCGGGATGCGGAACTGCAGAATGTGCTTGCCCGCCTCGGGGCTCGGGTCGTCGTCGGGCACTTTCACGCGGTGCATGTTGCCGAGCAAGAAGTGGCGGATGGTCAGTGACGACTCGTACGGCTGCAAAATCTTGTCGGCCTCAGCCTGGCGGCTGACGCGGGCGCGCTCCACGTCCTTCATGCCGCGGATGTAATTGCCGAATTTGCTGAGGAGGGCGGCGTCGATAGGCGCATTGTCGACAGGGACAACGTCGCGCACGAGGTCGGGCGACTGGAGGGCGAGCACCATGGCCGCTTTTGCGCCCCTGGACGGTCAGTACACGTGTTTATAGCAACAAGAAGATTACGTGCGGCGTGCAAAAGCATAGCAACGTACATGGAATGTCCAATAATGGTGGGATCGGAAAGGTCGTGCTCGTGGATGAAGTTGGCGACGTCGTCGGCCATGGCCAGGTAGTCGTGGCGTGCAACATGTGGTGATTCGCCATGGTTTCTCAGGTCCTTTTGTGTGTCAGAGAGGGAACTATTAACACCAAAATGTCAAGATGAGTCTTTCCAACGTACAAGAGCATAGATGGTCCGCCCCAAGTCTTGTGCCAAAACTCTGCCACTGTTAGCAAGATGCCCCTTGCTCTTTGAAAAAACCTTGTTCTCTTCTCATTTGAAAAAATTCAACACAGCTTGACCTACTTGCTGATACTCCGGTTGTTCTTCTTGGAGCCAAAGAGGCCATGCAGAAACAGAATTGGCCGCGTCTTGTCATCGGCCACCGGCTTCTCAGGCTTGTGAACGTCAAAGGCCAGCTTGACCGGCCCATCTCCACTGCCCGCCGACTTTGACGAGAAGAAAGCCATCACCCGTACTGGTCGGAGTACGAGCCTCTGTGCCGGACGTATTGATGCCATTGGAGACGACGAAAGCCGTACAGAGCGGCTTGCGAGCCGGCAGCCCCAGATCGGAGCTCGGGCGGCCATGATGATGATGTCTGTTGTTTTCTGTTTAATTTATCTTGGGATAAAAATGTTATACCAGCTCGATCGACTTGAACAGAAAGTATTTGAAATTCTACCGCCTCTGAGAATGAAATGCCAGAAAGTCAATACAAAGGCCAATATAAAAGTCAATATGAAAGAGGAAATGATCTGGATTTCGCGAATGCTCGCGGTAAACAATATGCCGAATCCCGGGGCTCCGACGGGTTCAAATGGCAAAGCTATGCCAGCCACACCGGACGTCATTCGAAAGAAAAAAAAAAAGAAAAAAAAAAGATGTGGCTCGTGTGGCTACCGGAAAGTGGGCCCCTGACTGCCCTGGCCCAGTTTGCCCAGCAAAAGCCCAGCTATGGGGCCAGGCGTGCAGGCTGCCAATTAAGCACGACGCTGATTGGCCCGACTGCCGGTAGTCCACTACAACAGGAATCCCACTACGAGGCTGTTGGGAGGCCTTTGGTTCAGGCCCATTGCCCCATTCTGCTCTCCATGTAATAAATCAATCAACGCCCGTCTCGTTCACCCACCACGACAACCCCCCTCGACGTCTTACACGGTAGACGGGCTTGACGACGTGTGTCATACACGCGCGCTCGTTCTTTCTTATATCGAAATCCCACTGAAATCTCACTGCAGCTCGCTGCTCTTCCTCCGATCCGAACCCAATTTCAGAATCGCCTCGTCGTTCATCCCGATAACCGCGAATCGAATAGAATTGCTTTGATCCGGCCTCCCTTTCCGACCCGCCCACCATGTGGTCCCGGGGCCTGGGCCTTGTGCTCGTGCCGGCGATCGTGCTCCTCCTGCTCGTCTCGCCGGCCACCGCCGTCCGTCCGCATACCAGCCGCATCACCGAACCGGCCCATGGCTCGTGGATGCCGCGTTTCTTGAGCTTTGCTTGGCTGCGCAACTCCATCGCCGAGTACATCTTCAACCGGGACAGCCCGAATAGCGGTGGACCGCAACGCGCGCAGTGGTATGCCGCCGCCAACTCGGCCAAGTATGCCCAGCAGACCGTGATCCGCTTCAATGTGGCCTCGCCCGAGGAAGAGGCTGCTCTGGCCGCGGCCGCTCAGCGTCTCTTCCTCGATGTCTGGTCGTTCAACAACCACACGGGCTCCGTCGACATTCTGCTTGATAAGGAGGATGTGTCATCACTGCTGACCCTGCTGCCCGAGAGCCTGCACCAGTCCTTTACGCACATGGTGCCGGACCTGGCTGCCGCTGTTCGTGACACGTACCCGAAGCTTTCTGCGTCTGTTGACGACGGCGACTTCTTCCCGCCCAACGAGCCTGGCTCGCTCCTCAGCAAGGAAGCATTGGCCACAGGCGGCGGCGGCACGGACAACGTCTTTTTTTCGTGATTACCAGCCGTACCCAGTGATTGTCCAGTGGATGAAGCTGTTGGACGTCATGTTCCCCTTTGTCAACATGGTCAGTGTGGGCGCGTCGGCCGAGGGCCGCGAGATCTTTGGTCTGCGTGTGGGCACGCAAGATCATGGTGTCGAGCGCAAGTCGTACGAAAATCATGACGGCGATGACGTCGATGTCGAGTTCGATGATGAGGACGTTGACGACAGCGAGGAAGAAGACGGCTTTGTCGTCCTCAAGAAGAAGAAGGGCAAGCACAGCAAGCACAGCAAGCTTAGCAAGCACAGGAAGAACAAAAAGGCCAAGAAGAGCAAGCCGTCGCCGCCCGGTGCCGCCGAGCCGCCCAACAAGAAAAAGACCATTCTGATCACGGGCGGCCTGCACGCCCGCGAATGGATCTCCTCCAGCTCCGTCAGCTACATCGCCTGGGCCATCATTACCGGCTACGGCCACACCAACATGATTACCAAGCTCGTCGACAGCTTTGACATTGTCCTTGTCCCCGTCGTCAACCCAGACGGCTACGAGTACACCTGGCAGACCGACCGCCTCTGGCGCAAGACCCGCCAGACCACCAACTTCCGCTACTGCCGCGGCCTCGATCTCGACCATGCTTTCGGATACGAGTGGGACAGCAAGACCCGCGACGAGCCCTGCTCCGAGTCCTACGGCGGCGAGTCTGCCTTTCAGGCCGTTGAGGCCCAGACCTTGTCGGCCTGGGCCCGCAACGAGGTCGAGGCGAACAATGTCGAGTTCATTGGCTTCTTGGACCTGCACTCGTACTCCCAGCAGATCCTGTTCCCCTTTTCCTACTCGTGCGCCGCCGACCCGCCGAACCTCGAGAACCTTGAGGAGCTCGCGGCTGGCCTCGCCAAGGCGATCCGTCTGTCGACGGGTGAGGCGTACAGTGTCTCCTCGGCCTGCGAGGGAATTATGGGCTTCGCGAGCGGCGGTGCTTCGGATCCGTCCACGCGCATCGAGTCCGGTGGCGGCTCCGCCATTGATTGGTTCTACCATGAGCTGCACGCCAAGTACAGCTACCAGATCAAGCTGCGCGATACAGGCAGCTATGGTTTCCTGCTGCCGAGCTCCGAGATTGTGCCCACCGGCGAGGAGGTCTTCAGTGCTGTCAAGTACTTTGGTGATTTCTTGCTTGGCAACAACGGCATCGAAAAGTCGCTAGACAGCGAGGCGACGGCGGAGGTGGAGGCGGACACAAACGTCGAAGTCGAGACGACACTGACAATGAGTGTGGGCACCACCACCACGGCGGACAATAAGGTCGTCAAGATCCACATCACCGACAACGAGGATCTGGAGCAAGAGCCGATTGCCATTCGGCTGCCTGGCCGGAGACGGAGGTGAAGCTATTGAGAGCCGTCAGGGTTCTGACGGTCTACAGTCTAGTCACGACGCCATCTATTTTTCGGTTTATTTTTCTTTATTTTCTTTGTTTTCATATTTGTACATTATGACTTGGCGTTTTGCTTTTCTTTGCTTCCCTGGCTCTATTTTATACAATCGATCTAAAATGGACCAACTGTCACCCTTATTTCTACACACCCTGACCTTCCATCGTTTGTGATCTTCTCACAACCGATGAGCCCCATGTGGACATCATATGCGAGCACTTCACGACGTGTCGGACCTCTGCTCTGCCGCTATTCTACGTCTGTCTTTGGACAGGCATGCAACACTTCAGAACAGACGCAAGAGTGCACGCACAGTTGAGAGAGTCCCCCCATGTCTTTGGCACCTCCCCTTCTATCTCTCGATACCACCACGGCCGTCTCATCATCGTGTGCCACCTTCTCTTCTTCGTCCCCTCCTTCATCGTCATGGTGGTGAGACGAAAATGGGGCAAGTCAAAGAACCAAAAAAGATACCGGGGGGAAACAAAACGGACGAGGGAAAAGAACGAGAACAAAAAGGGGGATCATGAGAAGAAACGTAACACATCGAGACACTAGCGCAACGCTCGCTCCTCCCCCTTTCTTGTGCTGCTCCTTCCATTGTCCTGGCATACAAAGTGTGTGTAGACACGGTTGAGGAGGGGTATCACGGATGGTCCGTGGCAAGCAGTGCCTGCAGACGAGACAGGAAGAGAAAACAGTCTTGCAGTCTCTTTGGCGACCTCGTCTTCATCACCCTGCGATGTTGCTTTGCCCATCCTTCACCCCCTTCTTTCTTACCGTACCGCCAAATAATGTTACTCTCGCATACCACATACACGAAGGCGAATCCTTCTCTTTTTGTGCCCATTTTTATGCCGAGGTTCTGTGCTGTCTTATTTTTGTGACAGGCACCTTTTACGTCGTATGTCAGAGCTCCTTTGCACTAAGATACTACGACACGACAGGCAGGTCGAGGGACGAAAGGTGCGTGAGGACTTAGGAGGTAAGGGAGGGGAAGGGAAGGGAATGGAAGGAAAGGATGGAGGATTTGTGGGAGATGCACTTTGCATAAGGAGAAGGTCGTGCCTTAACAGGCCCGTGCCTGCAAGGTGTGTGTGGTCGAGTGCGCGTGTGTGTGCCTGTGTCTACCAGTTCATACCTAGCATACGAAGTCTTTGAGGTACCACGTAAATTTTTGAGATGATTCCATGGAAAGAGCAGCACATTAAAATTGCGATAGCAGAGGGCTGTTGCGACGTTGGTGTGGACAACAGAAATACGGCCAAAGTTGGGTCGGAATAGGTGACCACAAGCTCATTTGCCACGTAGATCGTTGCCGATGAAAATTTTGTATTCCTTTTGACAGATCCAAGAAGCCTTTCGAAGCTTTGGCTTGGCTTTGGTGCTTCGTTGTCGTGGCCAAATTAATGAGATAGAAGCATAAAGAGCAAGCATCTGGAGTGCATCCGCTTCTCTCGATTCCCCGCAAGAACATTCTCCACGTCCTCTTCTGGGCGTTTGACCGAGGCCCCCTTCTTTCCCCCAAGGTCCAACAACAGCCCCGGAGAAGAGAGGTTTTGTTGCTTGGTCCCTCATGTTGCGCGATGCGACGTTCTATCTCACGTTGAACAGGTCGGTCGGGGGTACCAACGCAACGCTGACAGCCCTAGACGAGCACGTTGCAAAAAGCAGGGAAATATGGAGGCCAGAGGACTAAACGGATTTGATACAAAATGGAAATCCTGCTGTCTGCTGTTTGTTTGGCTGCGAAGGCCGGGTGTCGTATTCTGACAGCGCGGAACATCGCCCCTAACACCGTTCACCATAAAGGACCCCGGAAATGGGCTTGAGTTTCCTCACAGCAAACTGTCAGCCTCCTTTCACGAGAAACCCAGCTCACAAACGACGAATGCGAATGTTAATTGTGCTCAGAGAGAAAGACAAAACGTGGTCACTGGCCCTCTGCGTATGCCGAAAATATTGGACATTGACATGCTCAGCGACACTGATCTTCATTCAAGTGAGCAGAGCGGGGACCTTTGTCACAGAAAACAAGAGTAATATCACTCCTGTCATATTTTTTTCTTCTCGGAAGCAGTCGCCGTCTACGGAGCACTGCTCAGCAGTGGATTTGCGCCTGTGATCTTCACCCAGCCTTCGACTGACCGGGGGCAACGTCCGTTCGCATTTTCTGTCGGACTTCTTTCCGTTTTCTTCTTTCTTTTCCCCACCTTTCCCACCGTTGTCACTTTTGCGGGCTCCCTAGTACCGGTACCAAGATGGTTCGTGCCTTGCCCGCTGTGTTCTGTTGGCGGTTTCCATCACAATGAATTGCGTAAGAGACAAGAGACAAGGGGCACTGCTGGTTTGTTGTCGGTAGTCCTCCGCGGCAAAAGGCTAGATCAACAACACCGGTGAGGCAATATCGGAGGCTCTTCTTAGCGGATGAGGCAAGTCTTCGGGTGTGCTGCATGTCGTGTTTTGCGCTTTGAGCTTTCTTCTGTTATCAAGCGGGCGGTAAAGGTCATTGTTGGCTGCGATATGCTCTCCCACGGACTATGGACATCCCAGGGATCCCTGGTCAAATTTGAAAAGAATGCGCCTGCACTTCGTGATAGATAGCCACCTTCTTTTGGATATTTTCTCAACGTTGACGACTTGACGAACGATCGCACCCTTGTCTCAACGAAGATCTTTTTTTTCTTCGTTTTTGAACATGATGGCGGGTTGGACGGAAACAAAGTTGTCCGTAGAAAAGGTCATAGCCCTTACGTAAAAAGCTTGCATCGAGGCTGGGACCTCTTTGGTCAACAGTCGATGTCAAGACAGGCCTTTGGGAGTGGCATTCGCGTGTTGATGAAAGTTCGCGTTGCAGCCTTTCACAAAGTCAATATGCCATCCATGCCGCACGGCATGTGACGGTCGGGTCAGGCCTCACTTCAGTCTGTCTTTTGTAATGAAGGACGTTCACAGCATGACAGAAAACCGACTTAAGTGCTTGGGTCGGCATTGGTATGCAAGGTCCGGGCTGGCGGAGAGCCGGACCGTGTCAAAAACGCTTCCTAAGGTACATATAATGATACACAAAATTTTACAGCGCTGATTCTCAAGCGCAATGCATGTCTGACCTTGCAAGATGGGGTTGCGATGGTGTGTAACGGGGACTGATCAGTGATGAGAGGTTGGCATGATTTGCAGTGCCAAGTATTCGTTTTCAGTCTCCTTTATGTCCTCTGGAAGTATTACAGCATGTGCTTGTTGGCATTTGTCTCTTCGTTGGCCATGCCAGCCCTTTTGAGTAATCAAAAAGCAGTCAACAACATGATATTCTCGCACCGTGCCACCTGGTCTTCTTTGCCCGCAGAGCTGGATGCTCTCCCCATCAAAGACGAGCTATGCGTACTGAAGAACGTAGAGTTCCTCTATTGTTCAGAGTCGACAATCGATCAGATTATGACCTCAGATAGTCGTCATTGTCTACCCACGGCAGATGTTCTTGGCACTGCTGTACAGCCCTACGTACATGATCTTTTCCGGGCTCCTTACTACCTTCTGACTTCATCCTTGTGCTAAGAGGAGGACGCTCGGTTCATGATAGTGGTTCAGAGTGGCCAGCCATGGCCGTTTGGCATTTGGAGGCTGCCGCCGCCCGAAAGGTTTTTAACATGGATTGGAAACAAAAGGATGGGCAGGAATAAAATCAAGTGGGCATGCTTCTTGCTACCGCTTGTCGAGATAGGCGTTTTGTGTCGATCGTCTGGTGTCTGGTGTCTGGTGTCTGCGCCCCAGACCTCGAAACATTGTTTTGATAAAAAAAAAGAGACTGAGAAGCGGTGGGTGAACCGCAATACAGATGAGACCGATTCTTTTAAACAAATGTTTATGCATTTCTGCAGACGATAGGCGATCCTTGTTGTGGTTTGGCAGGAGCGATGTGACTGTGAAGGCTGTGATGGAGAACGAACAAGGCAGGAGGGCCAAGACGAACAGGAAGGCGCACGATTTTCCTGGCCCCAAGCCAGCCTGTGCCTTCCACTCTCGGAGAGATTGGGCATTGCACATCAATGTGTATGCCCTGAGCTTCGTTGAAGAGAGAGTCAAGGCCGACGTGGTGTAAACACGGAGTAAACGAAACGCTCCATCTACAGCTGCACGCCGTCCCATTCACACATCCCGTGCCCAGCACTGCAACTACCATTGCCGTCCGTGTTGCCCGCACAGTCGGGTTTGCTGTGCCTCAACGTCTTTCCTTTTTTGTATCTTGACAGGACTGCTCCTTCCCCAAATGCCCCAAAACTTTTGCGTCGCTTCCCGCCACGGAAGTGGCGATGGAAAGGCCTGGAGAAAGTGGTCGTCTACAGTCACACAGAGCGCTCCTGCCCGAGAGCGTGGTGCGAGGATGCTTCGGGCACGGTTCGGAAGCAACATGATGGCAGGAGCGGCCGGTACTGGACAGGGGCATACCATCCATCACGCTCTGGTCTTGCCTTCCGCACAGGTCGCTCCTTCCGCAATCCAGACCTGTCCCAAAGACCAGGAAAGCTCGACTCGTCGCTCTTGCCACCAGCACGTCCTTCAACCAGCCTGTGAAGCCTCCTTTTGAAAGAGAGGCTCAAATATAAGATCACAAACTTCTTTACTCGACAACTGACTCCTGACCGAATGTTGCGCGATAATGCCACGGCATGAACATCGGCCGCGATCTTGGGCGATAGGCTCGTTTGCGGCAACACAACAGATACATGTGCAATGTGAGAACAACGCAAAGAACACCAAATAAAGAGGGCTCGACTTCTATCATTTCGTCCCAGTCTTTTTTTCGACAGCCGCCTCGGTTCTCGCTCGATACTTCGTACTGCGGAAAGCGCTCTCTCCACGAGGGACCGCAGGCTGTGCTCCGTCGCGACTTTCACGGTGAACGGCACCGCAATCCAACAGGTCCGTTGATGAGTGCCCATGCCGGGGGAGAGTTTTCATTTTCTCTTTTGTCTTGTGTCTGTTTGGCTGGCATGCTTTCTCGCTTCTTTTCCCTTTCCCACTGTGCCTCTCTACCAATCTACCCCAAACTTACATGTACGTCCATCTTCTCAAGGAGTGGGGCGTCCACTGAGAACGCGGAGAGGTGTTGCCACCACTGCGGAGGTCTGCCAGAAATGGCAACTCGAGTCCTCCATCTCGAGACAGAGTGCCATTCGACCAAACTTTCCAGTCGCCCGGTCTGGGGCCAGTTGGCCAGGCATGCTCTGGTTGGCCTATGCCAAAAGCCATCTCTTCCTTGTGCCTCTCCCGCCTCGAGTGGCTTGGGACGTTGACTCGTGCACACTTCAGGAGCATCCGCATCACAAGCAAAGAAACAAAAAAGAACATCGCAGCCACCATAACCCAAGATCCGACCCCGCCAGGAATACAAATACCATTCGCGAAGAAAGACCATTTGTAGCAAAGCGAACTCGCTTTATTGCCTTGTGTAGGCAGTGCCTCACCTTACTACAACAAGGTGAGTTATATCGGACAGCAGAACGAGGGTCCACTCCCCCTCCCCCTGTGATGAACTCGACGACCGGCTAGCGGACACTTCTTCCTGAGGAGAGAGACATGTCAAGGCATTCAGCCTATGAAAGGAAATCTGCAAGGGTCTATCACTGGCTGCAGCCCCCAGACCGGCCCTTTTCCCCTTAAACGGCCCGTATCACGCCTTTATTTGTCAACATTGGGGGCCTTGGGGGGCTTTTTTCATGAGAAGCGTTTGGGGCGTTCGCTTGGTCGAGGCAAAGGGGCCTCATTCACCAATGAGCATATTGCCTGCAAACCGAGAGCGCTGCCACAGCATGAAATCGCACTGCCTCGACTTTCGGCTTGCAGTGTGATAGTTTCTAACCTCCAGCATGTGGAAGAGTCAGCAATCTTTGGTGATGGTGCCTACGGAACGGCCAGTGTTGACGGTTTTATTCTGATCACCACGGTGTCGTGCCTCTTGTACCGCCATCCCGTCCGAAAAAAGGTGTGTTAATATTCCGCTGCATGCCCCCTTTATCAAGTTGGTCACCATTCGGAATTACCAACGCAAAAACTCTAACGATTCTGTGCCGCACTAGCCTCTGCCACATTCGAGCCCACGAGGCATAACAACCGATTGATTCACCAAATGTCTGTAAATCGGACCGGCTGCCCGCATTCAGCTCGACCCTGTGGGGTGTTAGCTATTTTCACGAACATGTCCCGTGAGGCGATTAGCCCTACGGCCTACAGAGCATGCTAAAATGCCCGCTCCCCAGGTCTCAGCATCCTTTTGACCTTGGCGAACTTGGGGACCCCGACTTGACGACAGTGGGCCCTGTTTTTGCCTTGTCCATTACGCATACATCGTTGCAGTTGCGGATGCGCCCTCACCTCTCGCGCTCCATCCTGTTCTTGAAGGCTTACACGGCGAGGTGTATGCCCGATTTTCGCCTGGTGCAAGGCCTGAGCGCACGCTGTTGAGGGTCGAGAGAGCTATTTGGAGATTGACCGTATGGTTTCAATGCTCCTCACATGGCTTGACAAGGGTTTCATGTGGTGCAGAAGTCACTGTGAACCTCCCGCCGATCCCTGGACCCTGTCTGAAGACGACACCCTCTTGTTGGTGGCTGCAGAAGGACACCACCAAGCTGCAGGAAAGGAGAAAGCAGGAAGATAAACGAGATGAGACACAAAACAATGGGCGAAAGAGACGGCGCAGTTGTGCCTGGCCTCCACTGACCGACATCTGAGACCCGCTTTGTCTCTCTCGCTCTACAACAGGCGCACAGTTACGACGTATTTCTCTACAACCGTGACAGGGAACGAACTACACGCGAGCACATCTTCTCCAATGGCCATCAGAGAAAATGCAAAATACGAAATTCTACCTACCATGTCTTGCTGTTATTTTCTTTCAGTCAGGGAAGTTGAGCAAACTCCCCGCATGTAGGCCCGTTATTCTCTGGCCTGGCATGACTGTCACTTACTTCTCATATACCTCACATATCGTGGCGACCATGTCCGCTTCTGCGACTCGATGTACAACATTCTGTGCACGAAATTTGGCTTGAAATAGACGAGGCATCAGACGATAACTGCCGCCCTTTTATCCGTGTGCCGCTGTTCTCCCCAAAAGTCTTGCAGACGATATTTTTTTTTCATTGCGTGCGTCTGCGCGGCGTATGGAGTATTTGTCGCCTTCATCAAAATACATACGGCGGGCCTTGTCATAATAGCCATCTCGAGCACCCAAGGTGATCAGCATTTAAAGAGAGATACCCGTTCATCCACATGTACTCAACGTACATGTACTTGCCTCATTGGGAGTACTCTGTACGTCCCCGTCTCCACAAGCAGCAGGTTTTGGTGTGCCTCTGCCTTTCAGAAGTCTCCCAGACCCGTCTGTAAACTACTGTATCTCACCTTTCTCTCACCCGCAGCTTCTCTTTACCATCATATGATCACTCGCCTCCATATGGATCAGTTATATCTGTCCTCGCTTGCAATTTTCCGTCTTTCACGCCGCATTCTTGTCCTGGTTTGCTTTGTGTTTTTGAAAATTCCGGCTGCTTGATATACCGTCGATGCTGCTTCTCAGTCTTGAGCCACTTTGCTTTCCTTCTATTTCACATTTTCCTCCATTTGTTTTGCTGCTCAACCGTGCCCTCACTTGCATGGTCTTTCCTTCTTCCAGCACCATAGGCGCTTCACACCTGCTTCCTGCCAGCTTCCGACTTAAACTGCCGACCCTTCCCATAAATATCCAGCGTCTCCGAATCCGTCTCACTTCAAAACACCGCTGACAGCCTTGCAAGCTATCGAGCCCAACTGTCAAGTTGACGTACCTCCAGATTTTTATTGAGTTGCCGGCATTTTCCTACAATAATTTGTACATCTGACGTCCAACGCTGTACGACACCCATGAAAGACCGCCTCTTTTGACACCGTGCGCCAGCATCTCCATCCCTGACACTTTTCCAGAAGCGGCAACAACTGGACTATCAGCACTCAGACTCTCACCTTTTCCCCCGACTCAACCTTTTAACGGCTTCGAAATAACAACAGGGTAGCAGGTACCGCACAAGCAGGTGAGATACAAGTTCATCCACGTCCAATTATCCCCATCTTTCCCCAGTGCCATCACACCCCGGCCCTCACAGACATCGGCCCTCCTCGTCTAGATGTGCATGTATCGGCTACATAAAGAGGCAATTTTCTAGTCCTGTACACAATAACAGAAGATGGTTGCTTTTTTTGTTCCTCTGTGCGGTGCCAGGGGTGCACACAGACGAGAGGCGATACCCCCCTGCCCTTCCTCCCCTTTCTGCCCTTTCTCCCCCCCCATTCACTACTTCTCTTTTTTGCTGAAAAAAGACAAGTTTTACAACCCTTCTCTTATTAGACCCTGCTCTTCTTCTCTTTACCATTCTCTCTTTTCAATGTTACCCACGACATCCGCACAAGCATCTCTCCTCCATCTTTTCACATTTCGACCCTTCATATTGTGCGCTCCTATTTTGATTTCTTTGTGCCTGGCTGCTCACTATTTTTTTGTCTTCTTTCTTGCCAGTACCAGTATTTTCTTCTGCTCGGTCCACCCAGGCACAGAGAAGAGTAAAGAAACGGGCACGCTTGTCCAGGAGACGGTGCCGGGGCGCAAATACGACCGCTCTGTCCTCGCTGCTCTATTTCTCTTGCCGTTTTAAAACACTTGAAGACGCCGATGCCCTCACCGTACACAGTCGTGATTCGTCTTTGCTACTTTTCCGCCAGCGATCATTTGCTCCTTATTCAAGGTCTGGCATCTCCGGCCCCTGCATCCAAGGTCCAATCACTGCATATCGCATTTATTTCATAGAGTGTCCTGCATGCACAAACATATATCATCGACATACACGCCGCCGTCCAGACCCCCTAGATGGTAATCGCAGTTCGCAAACGACATATCTGGGCAGATTCTGAGTTAATTACGGCCATCTATATTGCTACCAACAGCAACAGGTCACCGTTAGGGGGCTCAGTTCGTTTGTCAGGTAGTTCCAACCATACCAGCATACCTTTCTTTCTATAATACGGAGGATCCCCCTCTTCACCCACGGCTCCCATATACGATCACCCACGCCAAGTTGACTGCTTATTTTTTTATTTCTTCTTCTACTCTATTTTTATTTCTTTTTCTTCAGATCTTTTTTTTCTTATTCATATCTCTTCTTCTCATTTTTTAATCCAACACACACCTGACGGACACCTTGACTGACGCCTTTTACCAACACTCAACATGGACGCCACCGACTTGACTGAGGCCACACTCAATGGCTTCAGTATCGTGGAGCGTGTATGCTCTGTTCTATCCCTCCTCGGATGCATCGTCATCATTGGCACATTCAGTGCCTCCAGGTCCTTCCACAAGCCCATCAACCGCCTCGTATTCTACGCCTCGTTTGGTAATATGATGACCAACGTGGCAACATTAATGGCTCGATCATATATAGGCGATGTGTTATCACCAGGCTGCCAGTTTCAAGGATTTCTGATTCAAATGTAAGTCTTCTTCAGAACAAAAAAGTATAGGAAAGAGAATAGTCAAACACGAACGGGAAATTCTAACACAAGCCCCAGGTTCATGCCGGCTGATGCCTTTTGGACACTGGCTATGGCCGTTAATGTCTACTTAACCTTCTACTACAAGTTTGACGCCCAGAAGCTGCGTCGCATGGAGATTCCGTATCTCATCTGCTGCTACGGCATTCCCTTTGTTGTGGCACTCACCTTTGCCTTCGTTACCAACGAGAGACAGGGCCGCATGTATGGCAATGCCACTCTCTGGTGCTGGATTAGCTCCGAGTGGGATATCTGGCGTATTGCCATGTTCTACGGCCCTGTGTGGGTCGTCATTCTGATCACCATCTTCATTTACGTTCGCGCCGGCCGTGAAATCTACAAGAAGCACAAGCAGCTGCGCAACTTCCACTACAGCAGTCACCACGAGCCTGAGCCGCTCCCGCCCATGGACGACCTGTACAGCTCCAGCAAGACCACCGAAGTGTTTGTCACGACCGAGATTGTCAGCACACACCAGGACCCCGTTATTGACCTAGCACCCCTGGGCCGCCGGGACTCGAGTGCGTTTGCCAACTCCGCCAACGCTTCGTCTGCGCCTACCCCGCCATCCGCCTCCGCCTCCTCCAGTGGTGGACGTCCGCCTGTTGGCAATGCTGCCTACTCTGTTACGATATCGTCGACCAAGCGCCCGGATAGCGTTGCCAACGTCAACAACCGCGAATCGTACAACGGCGGCGACATGAGCCTGCCGATTCAGGACGAGAGCGGCGACGACATCCGCAGCGGCACCAAGCAGCTTTCCATGGAGCCCAACTCGTACACGCTCAAGCAGATGATGTCGGAGCGTGATCGCGCCACCACTTCCGCATCTGCCGTCGGTCCCACCGTTGTTTCTGCCGGTCCTCGCAACCCCGCCAACCAGCGCCTTCGCCGACATGCCGCCTATGAAGCTAACACGGCCGCCTGGTCGTACACCAAGTGCGCCATTCTGTTCTTCACGGCAATGCTGGTCACCTGGATTCCCTCGAGCGCCAACCGTGTGTTCTCCGTTGTCCACGTCGACAAGGTATCCGTTTCTCTGGAGTACATGAGCGCTTTTGTACTGCCTCTGCAGGGTTTCTGGAACGCCATTATCTACACTGTCACATCGTGGAAGGCAGTGCAGACCCTGTGGAGCGACATCCAGGACATTGAGATGCCCTGGAAGTCCAAGAAGCGCCGCGAGCAACAGTCCCGCCACGACCGCCAGAGCCAACACGCCGGCTCCTACCAGCGCCAGTCGAGCCTCGGCGGCCCTCTTCGAACAGCAACGGTCAAAGCGACAATGGCCGATTGAGGCCGATTGTGCTCGACACAACCAAGGATCGCTCGGGCAAGAGCGGCGCCTTCCACCACCACATGGACTCGCCTGCTGGCAGCAGCAGCAACAACAGCGACGAGATGCTGGACCGGATGGTGGGCGGTCACGATGCTGGCTCGAAATCCGAAAAGAACTACGAGAGCGAGAGTGTCACGGAGCTGGCTATCAGCCGTTTGTGAACGAGTGGCTAGAAGGGGTTTCATTCTTTTTCGCGCTTCAAGATGGATCATCGTCCGTGTGTATTGTGATTGACTTTTCGTTGGCGCACACTTTCTCTTTTTCTTCGCTGTGTCCTATTTTCATCACCAAAGCGGGTACAAAAAATATGAGGGGTGGAGGGCATCTTCTTTTCTGCTGCCTGGTTCTGTATTGACTACGTTCTTTTTCCTTCCTTCTCTCTCCTCCTTTCTCTTGTTCTCTACGCTCTTTTATTTTCTTTTTTGTGCTACTCATGGGCAGCCCCTATCGTCTCTCTTTGGTGCTAGGTGTGACGGGATATCAAACTGCTCTTTCGTTCCGACCAAAACTCGGCCTTGACTTGACTTTTGCTGGACTCTGCTACGTTCTATTTTTTACTCGTGTTTCTGTGCGGCTTCAGTCCACACTCTGTCAATCTTTTCATTTTCTACCTTTATGTACAAACCTATACCCCGTTTTTTTCTATGCTGCCTAATTCGGCCCTTCTAACATTCTCTTTTCTCTTTGCCTTCACATGTCATGCCATTCGGACAATGCGCACCGTTCTCGTTCTTTCACTTGTATCTTTTCCTATCCATTTGACTTTGCTCGCTTGTTAGTATGTGCATACAAAGTATGTCACATCGTGCTGTCTATCGGCATTCTCCTAATTGCAAGACTCGTCACCCCTGGTCACTTCTTCGCCCTTTCGGTCAAAGCTATCATTCAACCGTTTTTTTGCACCGAATCACTCAATCTCACAAAAGTTCCTACTCACTTTCCCAATCCACAACAGAAACCGAAGTCAATGTTTGCCTCCAGCGTTCAACTTCCCATCCCCTTTTCGACGTCAACATTTTCACGCTCTTTCCTCTGTTCCCTTTCTCTTTTCAGAGTCGACCCCTTGTCATTGTCTCTTGTATCTTACCCCTGGCTCCCCTCCTCCCGTTTTGCCATCCTTTGCAACCGCTCTTTGTTCGCCAAGATCGATCTGTCCTTTCTTTTCATTGTTTTCGTTTTTCTTTTCCAACACACGAGGCAGTCAACAGAAAACAGGAGGAAGATAGAAGTACATGCTTCGTATTATGGCTCACCTCCAACCCGCACAAAAGACGAAAAAAATGCAAAGCATCACAGCATTCGTACGAATCAAACACTCCCCAATTACCCCCTTTCCCACAAGTCGTGGCGCAAAAGGAAGCACACAAGCTGTTCCTATTTTTCATAACAACACGATGAAAAGAATAGAAACGCTCTAAAGCACCGGCTTTCACACTACCAGCCAAAAAAAAGCAGTAGTGCCCTGTGGCTCTTCTCCCAGTGTCGTATGCGAGAGAACTATGCAGTAATGTCGGTCTTCATTCCGAAAAAGAGGGACCTCCAAGTGACGATTCCACAAAGTTTCCTGCGCTTGTATCTGCAAGTACACACAGACTGCCTGATTCCACGACGCACAGTTAGAACAGCCCCTTGCACCGAAACGAACTGCCGGCAAAAATAGAATGGACCCCAATCGAGAAGAAAAAGCCGCAGACACCCTTGCTCGGCCTGCGGCATACGAGGCATTGTTCTCCGCAAGATACTTGGCATGTGTTTTCTCGACTTGTAACTATGCATGTCCCGCAAAAGATCCTGCGGAACATTACGCGTTGAATTTACCTTGTATGTGTCCGCTGTTTTTCTCCGTCGTCGAATCTCGCGTATGCAGGCGGATGATTTGCCCCTTTACCAAACGGGACTCCTGCGCTGCCATCAAGGACATACATATACTGCTCAGATTTAAGACGCCATTCGTTTTCGCCGGTAATTGTCGCGAGCGACGAACACATCTTGCACAACTTCTGTACATATATGTGCTTCGGAAGAGCACTCGCCCTCAGCTCCGTCGTTGGTTTCGATTCTCCACTCACCCCGGATTCCATGCCCCCTCAGGATCGGTTCCCGGTCCCACGATTTCTCCAACAATAACTTCGTACGACACTCCTTTTCACTTGGCAAGGGAAAAAGTGTCCACTTTCCGTAGCACTTTTCAAAAAAGAGTTTAGGCCCCTTTTCTTAGGGCTCTTCAAGAAGCTCCTTCCGGGTGGGTGGGCCGACGGAACGCTCTATTGGCGTGATGGAAAAAAGGAAAGAGATGGGAATAGAATATGAAGAGAATACACTGAAGATGAGGGAGCTTCGATCAAGAACAAGCACGATTCTCCGCGTCCCACGTCACATTAAGCCGAGCACGAATAATGCGGAGAGACAAGCATTTTGCTCTCTCTTCGCACGTCGTACTCCATTGTGTTTGGTGGAGTCGTAATCCTCCTCTTATCGAGCGGGGGAAAAATTTTTTCTCTATTGGTGACGCTGCGATAGCATCTTTGTCCAATCTAAGGCACGCCAAAAGGAAATGTCCGGAGAATAACGTGCAGACAGTCTTTCTTGGGCGTAAAGAATACGAAACATACGATCTTCAACAATGTTTAACTATTCAGGATTGCCCCCTTCTCTTCCAGCGGGCAAAAGACCCCGTTCCGGTTATGATTGACCTGATTGACATTCGTGATGCCACCCGGCAAGCCCAACTCTTGACCTCTTGACCTCCTGAGGTTTCTCATGCGTACGCAGTAAGTTGAGTCGCAGTTGACATCTCTTCTAGGTTAGTGCCTCCGAGTGGTGACAACGACACCCAAGACACAAAAGACGACCAACAACCGCGTACATCGTAAAGGTAAAGCCGCCACATCCACAGCCAAGTTTATCGCTGATCCGTGAAGCCTTGCGTTAATTGTGCGCGCTGTCTTTGAGTTAAAGCTACTATTCCACCGTACCTGTCCCCTGGACAATGAAGCATCTCGGATTTCGACGATCATCCCGAGGCGAAATTGCCCGGAGAATCACTAAAATTGCTTGTCTCTTTTTATTGTTTTTTTGCTGCGCACAGGCCTCGCCGCCGTTGAAGCCTTGCCTTGCCCTACGTCCTACTAACGACTGCAGAGCCGACGACCAATGCATGGCCTGGCCTACGGAGTACAAGCCTTCAGGGATGCAATCTGTCCTGCTTCACTTGACTACCAGAAAACGGGACAAAGACGGGCTCGAGGCTCGAGACGGGGGCACTTGTCACCTCCCTCTCTATCTCGAATCTGTCTGATCTCCACTTGTGTTGCAAGACGGAAAGGCGTCCACACATGTGTGGGTGGCCTGCAAGAACGGAGGGCCCTCGGGCGTGTCCATTGGATACATCGCCCCTGACTATCACAGTTGCTCACATTGGACGTCAAGTGTACGACTGCCTCTTCTCTGACAGTGAAGCACAATGCAATGCAGTCGCGTAATTTCTGTGACGAACATCACAATCGAAGTTGGCTCGCTGCATTGTCACTGTGCATTTCGAGCCCTCCGGACAACTTCCGGAGTCAGAAGTAGCAGTGACTTGCACTTGGATTTTGGCTGTTTACCAATCCGGTTTTGATTGACGAATCTAGCTGTCTTTCTGTATCGTACTGAGGCCCTGCCTCTCTGTTCCTAAGCTTCTCCGTAGCCTTGTGTGTTCGACCGCTGCTCTGCTCCTCGTAAATGGTGGTATTACATTATCTTTCCCTGACAAATGTGGAAAAGAAGTAAAGAAAAGTGTACACGAAAAACTAAACCATACCCGAAATGCGAGAAAGCAGTAAAAAAAAAGAAAGAAGAAAAAAAACTCCGAAGCCAGTGTAGGGCGATGAAAGCAAACGCAGAAAAGCAAGACACCACGATCTCTCCTCGTCTCCTCTCCTTACCTTACAACTGGCTCACCACATACCTCTCTTTCTTCACGGCGTCCACAATGTGGTACTCCCACACCGTTTCGAGTCGAAGACACTCTTCTCGGCATGCCTCGTCTTCCCACACCAATTTCTGGCAGTGACATACGGCCCCCAAATCTCTTGCCACAGCTTCTGTCCAACGAGACTTTGCAAACGGCCATGGATGTCGTCTGGTGCGTCTGCCGCTGCTGGTGGTTGTTGTGGTTTCGGCTGCTCCGACGGCTGTTGTGAAGACAATTGTTCTGACGACTGCGCTCGCGGATCCTGTGATGATGGTGCCTCTTGTGGTTCTTGGCTCTCATTCTCCTCATTCTTTTCATTCTTTTGATTCTCTTCATCCTTTTCACTCCTCTCTTCTTCTTTCCTCTCCTCTCTGAACACAGCCGGAAACTGACAGACAACTTTTGCCGCCGCTCCCAGCTGAAAGTGCGCATCTCGAAGCCATGTCGGAAACAGTCGTGTCGGGCTCGTGCACCGGAAGCGCCGCTCCAAGTTAAGGAGCAAGTGCTCGTCCAGCCAGGCCTGCAACTTGGGTCCAGTAACGCTGCGTGCGGGTGCCGGGTCAATGAGGAGTAAGTGGAGCGTGCCCTGCGGCTTGAGTGCGCGATGCATGTTGCGAAGCACCGGCGGAATGTCGCTGGCTGGCACGAGAGCCGGCAGCGGCTGGGCATAGATGTCGGAGAAAAGCGTGCGGCGAAGAAGAGAGAGATGTGCACGACATGGCCGGAGACAGCATCGGTGCTACGTTGGGAAACAGCTTGTTGGACAGCGGATTCGGTGACATGTGGTGGACGGGAGCACTGGCGTTGAGGGCAGCAATGTAGGAGGCGGTTGCTTGTCGATGGTTAGTCTTTCACAAAGGAGATGCAGTAGGCGAAGACGGAGACGGAACACTCACCTTGAGTCTCAAAGAACGCCAGGATACGGCGGTCGACTCCAGGTAGTTTCACGATCCCGTGTCCGGCACAGGGTTGATGCCTGTACAAGGCCGACAGAAGCCAGCGCTTCCGTTCCATCTCGAGCTCCTTGTAGAGAGCAGCATCCGCCCACGCACCCCATTGTTCTGTGAGCCGTTTCCAGAACGTTTCTGGGTCTGCGGAAGCCATCTGCCGAATCTCTCTTTGCATTCCTGACAGGTTCAGTGAGAGTGATGTGAATCCGTCTTCCTCTTGCCCGGCTACACTTGACGGACTTGTCTCTTCCGTGGCTGCCCTGACGAAGACCGGAATCGTGTTGGCTGGTGACTTTGGGGACCTTGGCGTCTTGATGCCGACGTTGAGCGGCGCTGGGAGGCTGATGCTGGGGAGACTCATGTTTTCCCACGACGACCTGGGATTCCATGACGTCGCTGAGCTGCGCACCGAGAGCGGCCGTATAGCAGGCACATCGGGAGGCACAACATAAGAGTCCGGAGGCTTGCCTACTGTGTGGCGCGCTTGCAGCTTCAGGTCAGGGGTTTTACGCTTCTTCTTGCGGCGAGACGATGCCAGGCTGGACGGGGTGAGTGGTGCTTGCAGTCTGCGGTAGGCCACTTGTTAGAGTCATTGCCGATAGAGGCAGGAGGAGTTCGGTACGTACGACTTCTGTGGCGACGCCATCGGTGTCAAGGGCGGCACTTGCGGTACCTCGGACCCGTCTCTGTCGTGGTCCAGGTATCGCGCGCCTGGCGTGTTCACCTCTTGGTTGGAGTCACCACGCAAGCGAAGAACAGTCTGCACAATGTCGCTCCCCGTGGTCTTGATTGAGGTCGTTTTCTTGCCGCTCTTCGTCCTTAGCTCGAGCTCGGTGTCCTCATCGACTGACAGCATCGTGGCGAGCGAGTTAGGAATCGTCCACTTGGAGAGAATCGAGTCGACTAAAGGGCACAAGGTTAGTACGAGGAAGTCCATTCAAAATAGTCCGCTCAATGCTTCATCGCTCACCATCGAGTGATGACCGGTTTTGGGAGCTGCTTGAGTCGAGACAACGGTCCCGCGGACCGCTGCCAATGCTTCCGGCACCATCGCCCGTGCTGTCTCTGTATTGCACGGAAGCAGACCGGCCCAGGCTCGACGCCAAACTTGGAGGTGCCAGGACAGAGTCTCGCTTTGCGGCTGTGTCGCTTATCGCAGAAAGTCGCGAACTGGTCGACACCGATGGCGCATCTTGTTTTGGCTTCCTCTTCTTGAGGCGGATGGACTCGAGAAAGCTCTGCGGTTTTCTGCTTCGAAGTGACCAGGTCTCCGTTTCTGCCGAAGCAATCGACCGGCCGCTGCTGCACGTGTCCTTTTGTTCCTTTTCCTTTTCCTTGCGCGCCTTTCTTTGGCCGACCAGCTCCCGGTCCGGGTTGGCCCACACCACGTCGAACATCGTGACGGTGTCGCTATTGATCCGGTAGTCTGCTGGCGGAGAAGTCAGAAAGAGGACAGTGGCAGGCGGTCGTTGAAGTTGGGTGATTGACGGCGATATAGCGTCAAGTGTCGTCGACGAGCTGCGGCTGTTGATCAGCAGTGATTGCGAAGACGGAACGGTGTGCTCGAGATGTCGTAACTAGCCTTCCTTGTCTACAAGGAAATTGGGGAGAGAAAAAGAAGCAGTGAAGGGTGTAGTGGGAGCGACTTCGTAGCTGGGTGACTGGGCGCCGCGAACAAAAGAGCGAAGAGGATGGGGGAGGAAGCGAAGACAGACTGAGATCTGATTAGAACATTCGAACGTCCGGACAGCAACGTGCGTAATGCGTGTAACCGACTGCATAGGGTCTTTTTATGTCTGTCAAGAAGCAGTCCAACGGCGTACCAAGACCGCCTATCTTCAAGTCAAAACGCACCTTTTTTGGCTTCGGGGTTGAGACAGAAGCGACAGAAGAGCGATTGAGACCGTATTCTCGAACATCGAGGGAAGAAATAGAGGAAATTCAGAGGTCAAGACCCGAAAAAGAGAAACAGCGGGACAAGTCCAAAGGATAGTCTAGTAGTTTTGACGAAAGAAAGAAAAAATGTAGAACAGGAACAAAGATCGTAGTGGCCACGACGATAGAGGAGACCATTAATGGGGGCTGGAAAGAATGAGCTTGAACGGAAAGCAAGAGAGAGAGAGAGAAAAAGCCGCATCAGCTGGGCATTGGGCGTGGACATCGACAGTCTGCGACACCTTGGTGCTGCTTATGGTTCCTCCAGAAAAAAATGGCCGAGGGTTAATGGCGGACGCGAAGAGACAGGGAAAGGAGAAAGGAGAAAGGGAAAGACAGGCGAGCCTGGGTGTGCGACCATGATTTGATTGCGATTGGGGAGGGCAGAGATTCACGGGAAAAGGGGACACGCAAGGGAGCAAAAACGTATCAAAAAGGAGGAAATGCGACAATAAAGATCAGACCAAAGGAATCAGCAAAAGGCTCTCTATCAGTCTATACCAATGCGGGGGGGGATATGAGGCGGTTTTTTTTTGGTGGCCAATAAAGTGAGAACGAAGTGAACTGGATCTAAGCTGGTGATGAAAGTGAGGTTAAAACGTGGGCGGGCTTGACATGTCACGATATTATTCAGGAACGCTTCCCACGAGCGAAAAGGTACAAGAAACCGGAAGGAACGACTTCCACGAGGAGAAAATAAGGCAGGAGCAACCGCATGGTTTGCACCTTCCTGTGCTCCAACACGTTATAAAATATTCTCGCGGAAGGAGCATCTGACACGTGCGCTTGTCCATCCGAGAAGCAACCCAAAGACAACTTGTTCGCGATGTACAGCTTTGACTGGAAACGAGACACGCTCAAAACTCTTATGGCTCTCTCTTCAACTAGCTGCACAAACCGAAATACGCACAGAAAATTGATGCCTCCCGCAGCTATGCACCAATCATTACCTTTGTCGCACCCTCGCCTCCCGAGATCAAAAAGTGCAGCAAGAGACAGGAACGAAGAAAAGAGGGAAGCAAGTGCTCAAAATACACGACGCCCCAGATGTACTGTCCAAGACGACAAATTGTTACATTGCATGGCGGCGAGGACCGTGGCGGGCCGCCTGCCCTCAGCAACCTCTTTCTCGATTTGTTTACATCGCCCCTGACTCCCTCGAGAACGCTCAGCTGGCTCTGTCCTAATCTCGCCCCTCGCGGAGGCGCAGACCAAATACCACAGCATGGAGACAAAATAAACAAAATTTGGCCTTTACAACCTTATCTTCCTCTCTTTCCAGCAGCATTCAAGATTGACCTGCATCGATCAACAGTGCCTCCTCCCTCGTCCAGTCAATATCCGCCTCGACGACGGGCGCCACAAGTGCATCCGAGTCGCACGCAATATCGCACACAAACTTAGCACACAGGTGCTGTGCACAATATCGTACACAATACCGCAGGCAATATCGTATAAATTGCCACTTGTCTCGGGGGGCGCCAGACACGGGCTTGAAAAACGACAATTTTATACTTGTTCACTGGCGCTCCGGCACGGATCAGTCGTGGCTCTGCCATCCCTTCCGCCTTACTGTGTTTCTGCGACAGTCATTCCGGTGAAGGTTCCTTTCTCACTTACGATGCTTCATCCTCACCTTGTACCCAAAATGCGGCAAGGTATCGGATTTCAGGAAGATGTGCCAAAACAGTACCATCCTCTAGCTAACCATGCTGAGAGCCTTCAGGATCAATCAGTTTAATCCACATGAAGCCCAAACATACTCGGAAACGGCCCCTTCGTCAGAGATCGCCTCGTAAATGCGACTATTTGTTTTTCATCCACCTCGGGGACGTTGTGCACCCAAACCAACTTACTTCGAAAGCCCCCACATACATTGTCAACACAATCGACGACTACCTCCCACAAGTTTAGCCCTCGGCTCCAACTCATGGCACTGCGGGAAGATCGCAGGAGACACCAATGTCGCCTAGGGGAAGGGGTCGCCATGCTGGCTCTCACCATGCTGGCTCTCGCCTCTTCTTGCCCCGCGTATCCAATGGCTTGCCCTTTTCGTCAACTGCAGAATCTGCCCGGCCCTGCAGCATCCTGTACACCGTGACACCGAATAGACAGGCATAGCAGGAAAGGCCAGGCCAGGACGGATAAGCACATTGATCATGCAAGTACGCGTACAGGCATTCCCGCTTCGTCTCGTCCCTTTTTTTTTCTTGTTTCCTGTTTTCATTCTCCCTCTTGCACTCCTCCGTATTGTCCAGTGCGACCTCTTGACCTGTTTCACTACAGGATACAGAGACTGATTGGTTGATTGGTTCAAGCCAGATGGTTTATACAAAAAAACAACAAGATCAAAGCCAGCTCCATGCCAGGTCCGCAACGAGAGGCCCATTCCTCGGGCTGCATTGTCCTTTCTCCTGACACCTGCCGACTTTACCAGGATAAGTCGGTCTTTGGGAACCCCTCGAAGGAGCCTTGCCCCTGATGTTGATTCACCGCCACCGCGGCCTTCACCCAGCACAGACACCATCGAGTGATCCTTCTGGCTGATGGCTAGCGAGATGTCTCACAAAGACAAGCCGTCAAAAATGTCGGAAGCGTATTATTAGAAATAAAAGCCAATGACAATGGCCCCCGATCGACGACCAAGCATTGCCTAAGCAAAACACACGGCAAGGTGTCTTCTTGCCCCCCCTCCCCCCCGCGCGGTGTGCTCTGCCTCGCACTCCCGAGGGCAAGAAGGGTGTGCTCTGATGGGATACAACATTGCTAAGGAGAGCAGGATCTGACGAGAGGGATCTTGGCCGTGAAGTCGGCCAAGTTGAGCGGCCGCAGACAGAAGCGTAGGCGAAAGAAACGGTTTCTTTCCTTTGAAGGAAGGAGAAACTAGAAGACGAATAGAATTGGTGGGAGCGGTCAAGGAAAATATATGCTTCCATAGCCTTCAACAAATAGCCACAAAGTGTGAGAGACCGTCAATAACACCGCCAGTTTTGAATCTATTTTTTTCTCGCTTCCTTCCGCAAAGTATGTGAAGTTGTGCTGAGATCCGCCGAGACACTACCGCCGTTCAGCGAAGTGCCTGTGTCGTTGTTTTGAAAGGTAATTTTCTTTTGTCTGATGTAGTCGGTTGCTCTTTCTCTGGCAGTGTCCATCTTTTTTGGCTCTTTCCGTTTCTCTCTCTCTCTTGCCCTGATTTCACAATTTGCTGCAGCGTGCCTTCCTAACACGGATACTCGCCGCACCTTCCTTTTCGAAGCGTCACTTTCCTCTCACATACGTCTGTTTCCGTTTACAGTTTTCACATTTCCCCCACACTCTTCTCTATCCCCTTTTTCTCTTTTTTCTTTCTTTTCGACTCGTCCTCGTCCTCTTCTCTGTGCAGATTTATGCGCCTGTGACTCGGCATCGGACAGTTCTCTTTTCTTCAACTTGTCTGTGTCACCAGGCCATTCGAGAAGTCCTTCTTGCACCCATTTCCTCCCCCTGGGACCTCGATTCGATCTCAATCTCCTCTCTCTCTCTCCCAACCTATCCCTTCAATCATTCCTTTACTCTCGTCCCTATTATTCGCTTCTATTGCCGTCATTTACGCCCCGGCCTTGGTCGTCCATTTGTCCGCCCGCCCCAGTTGGCCGCCTTCTGTACTGCATCCGACGCCACCTGTGCTGCTTCAAGCCCGCAGCAGCAGTATTTCCCCTTCTTATTATCGTCTTTTCTCGGTCTTCCAAATACTCTTTTGTTTCTCGACCCGTCTTGCGGTCTCTGCTTTTCTTTTGTTTTTTGTGATATCTACTTTTACGACGTCCTGCTTTTCTTTTCGTTTCTGTTTTTGCTCACCACGGCACTTGGGAGATGCGCTGCAAGATCGCCTTCTAGAGTACCAACATCGACTTCCCGCATCCCCGACGACAACTTGAGGATAACACAATTATCGCAGATCGCACAACTCCGTCACAATGGTCTTCGGCAGGTCCTCGCGGAGAAACCCAGTCGGCCAGTGGGCGAGAGGTGCCAGGAACTTTCTTTTCAACGTCAACGAGGCCATCAACCGCTCCACGTTTGGCCGCATCTTCCGTCTTCGCGGCTCTGGACATGTAGGTGCTCCAACTTTCTGCGTCTCAGCCCCTTCAAATCTAATCTGAGTCCCATGATAGCCCGAAGAGATTCGCCATGCCAATTTTGCGACGGAGATCCGTGCTGGGCTGACGACATTCGCGACCATGGCTTACATTATTGCTGTCAACGTCAGTACAGCGTAAATAGCCCTCTACGAGCTCTTTGCTTCTATCTAACGATCACCAAAGGCCTCGATTTTAGTCTCGACGAACGGAACTTGTGTCTGTCCCAATCTCAGGGAGGACGGCACTTGTCCAGATCCAGAATTTCAAGTCTGTCTTAACGGTGCGTCTTCTTCCGCCATGTCTTCGAACTTCTTCTATGCAGCTTTCGCTTTCTGATCGTATTACAGAACTTCACAGGGACTTCGTCACAGCCACAGCTATCGTCTCTGGCCTCGCTTCCATGACATTCGGCTTTCTCACCAACATGCCCGTGGCCTTGGCGTAAGTTTTTGCGTCACAACTCAAAATCCTCACAAGAGTCTCTAACACGGTCACAGCCCCGGAATGGGCCTCAACGCCTACTTCACGTACCAGGTTGTCGGCGTTGGTGGCACTGGCCCTGTTCCCTACAGAATTGCTCTGACAGCGGTCTTCGTCGAGGGGTTTATCTTCCTCTTCCTGGCATTGACCGGTATGCGACAATGGCTCATCCGTATCATCCCAGGGACGCTGAAGACGGCCAGTGGCGTCGGCATTGGCATGTTCTTGGCTCTCAGCGGCATGTCCTACACCTCTGGCATCGGCATTATCACGGCCGGTGGTGTTGCCACACCCCTCACTATTGGAGGCTGCCCCGTCGAAGACCTCGATATTGACGGCACGTGTATGACGAACGGGATGCGGAGTCCAAAGGTAGTTCTGGCCTTTGTTTCGCGATATGCACGAACTTGTTCACTGACATCTTTCTAGATGTGGCTGGGTATTGTTAGCGGCATCATCACAGCAGTTCTTATGGCCTTCCGCGTTAAGGCCGCCATCATCGTCGGTATTGCGATTACGACAATTGTCTCTTGGCCGTATGTACAGCTGCCCTTGCTCGCTTGACTTTGTGTTTCGTCTAACAGACATGGCAAATAGTCGCAACACACGGGTGACCTACTTCCCATACACAGACGAGGGTGAGGCTCGCTGGGACTTTTTAAGCAAGTCGTTGCTTTCACCCCCATCAAGCATGTTCTCGCCGTGCAGCAGTGGGACCTGAGTGGCGTCAACGGTGCACACTTTGCCATGGCCCTCTTCACCTTCCTCTACGTCGACATTGTCGACTGCACGGCCACGCTGTACTCCATGGCACGCTTCAGCGGCAAGACCGGGCCTGATGGCGACTTTCCCCGGTCGACCATTGCCTACTGCACAGACGCGGCCTTTATCTCCATTGGCTCTCTCTTCGGTTGCTCGCCTTCCACTGCCTTTATTGAGAGCGGCGCCGGTATTACGGAGGGCGGCCGCACGGGTCTTACCTCCATCGTGACCGGCTTCTGCTTCATCATATCCGTCTTCTTTGCTCCCATTTTCGCCTCCATCCCGCCCTGGGCCACAGGGACAACACTGATATTAGTATGCCACCCTCAGACGTCCCTAGAATGACTTCCATGCCACTGACACCACTCTAGGTAGGTTGTCTCATGATCCGGCAGGTAACGTTCATCAACTGGAGCTACATTGGCGACGCGATTCCGTCTTTCATCACCATCGCGTTTATGCCTTTCAGCTACAGCGTCGCATACGGCCTCATGGCGTAAGTTTCCTCCGTCTTGCCACTTTCCACATTGATGTCGATCTAACGATACCGCAGCGGGCTCTTCGTCTACATTACCCTCAATAGCCTCATCTGGCTCGTCATGCGAGTCACTGGCGGGTCTGTCGAGCCGCGCGAATACGACCTCAAGGAGTACTGGACGTGGAAGCCCGCGGGCAAGAAACCTGCCGTGTTCCGTCTTTTCTCTCGCGATCCGTACTGGGGTGACAAAGAGAGTCTCCACGAAGACGGCGATGACTTCATCTTCCCCAATGACGCCAACGCACAGCCGCTCCACGATCTACGGGCCACATCGTCGTCCTCGCCTGCTGAAAAGGGCCCAGGCTCGATAGATTCGACTGTTGAGCCACCACCCAAGGCCATTGTCGCCAGCCACCCACACGCTTGAGACTTGAGAGAGACAGGCCCAATTAACAGACTCAGCAGCAGACAGCTTTGAGCCCAGAAATGAGAGGACAAGGACGATGGAAGCGAGGACCCATAACCGGTGAGGAGGGAGGAAGCGAGGCGCATAGCCGGCAAGCGAAAGAGGAGTTGCGATATGCGGTTCACATCTGTCGATATGTCTGTTGATATTTGAAGAGCCATGATGATGGCATCACGACGACGAGTGCCGAATCTGTAACGATAGCACACAAACCAAATTAGCACATCGATAGCGAGAAACAGCGTCTGATTAACAAAAATGCCGAACCCTTTCCACGCAAAGCAGAGTTGCCTGCCAGCGGCAGAACGCCTGTCATGCCCCATACGACATAAGCGTATCTGACTCGTAAACGTCGACCCGTTTTACAGCGGGCTAGCGGTGCCTTCCAGCGCCACCAAGCCTCGGGTCCCTGCTTCTACATTAGAGTGCAGTTGGGGACCCACAAATATCGCAAGCTCTTTCCTGCTATTGCTGTTGCTCCTTCCCCACGGCCTGGGATTGCTTCGGCAGGCTACTGCGCGCGTGAGGTGTCACTTGGAGGAAGGTGCCTGCCGTTCAACGGCTTGGAGCTTTCGCCTTCTCCAACGTCTTTTTGACCACCCTTTTCGACTACGCAGTACGCACGTTCATGCAAGTCACCGACCACAACCCACCGCCCACACAAACAAACCTTGAAGAACGGAACGAACCACTCACGAGACATTCGCATCACCTGCATTCTGCATCCAAGACTTGTGTAATACGCGCGTATCAAGACAGCTCCTCCGGGCTTTCTCCTTCAAAAGTCATCCTTTCGTCATTTTCGACACCCGACGATATCAGAACCAAATTTACCCACATTCCGGCTCGCAACCAGCACGCGACAAGCTCGAATAACACGGCCAACGATAAGGAGGACCTACCAAGAGCAAGATTAGACCCTAAGCGTGCGAGGTCGGCTCGCAGTGCTTTCACGATGAGCGGCGGGTGGAACACAAGTGAGTCTTGGGGGTGACAATGACGACATGGATCGGTGGGGGAGGACATGGCCGATGGTGGCTGTTTTAACATGTCCAAAGCTAACAAGGTGCTTTCTTCGTCGTCTAGTCGAGTCCGATGCGGGCGTCTTCACGTACCTGCTCAAGAACCTCGGTGTCAAGGATGTGCAGTTTGAAGAGCTTCTGTCGCTCGATGCACAAGCTCTCGCCGAGCTGAACCCCGTCTACGGCGTCATCTTCCTCTTCAAGTTTCCGACCAATGCCCCCTACGTCGGCGACGGCGGCGCACCCCGTGACGGCAAGTTTGACCATGCCGCCTCCGAGAACATCTTTTTCGCCCACCAGACCATCCAGAACGCCTGCGGCACACAGGCTTTGCTTTCTGTCCTCCTCAACAAGTCGGCGGCCGTCGGCGGCGACGTCGACATTGGCCAGCACCTGCGCGACTTTGGCGACTTTGCCATGGCCCTGCCGCCCGACCTGCGCGGCGAAGCCCTGAGCAACGACGAGCTCATTCGCGACGTCCACAACTCCTTTGCCAAGAGCAGCCCCTTTGTCGACGAGACCCAGCGGCCCTCCAACCCAGACGACGCCGAAGACGTGTTCCATTTCATCGCCTACACCGCCATCAACGGCCGCCTCTACGAGCTCGACGGCCTCCAGCCCGCGCCCATTGACCACGGCGCCTGCGACCAGAACAACACGGTCGAGTTTGCCGAGCGCGCCCTCGAGGCCGTCCAGCGCCGCATCGCCCGCTACGGCGCCGACGAGATCCACTTCAACCTCATGGCGGCCGTGCGGGACCGCCGGCTGCAGGCGCGTGAGCTCGGCGACACCGAACTGCTGGCCCGGGAGGCCCGCAAGCGGCGCGACTGGCAGTTTGAGAATGCGCTGCGGCGGCACAACTTTGTGGGGTTCGCGCACGAAGTGCTCGAGGGTGTCGTGGAGGGCAAGCTCAAGGAGGGCGAGGCGAAGGGCGAGGGCGATGCGGCGTACCAACAGTGGGTGGGCGATGCCACGACCCGGTTTGAGAAGCGGATGCAGGACAAGCAGCGGCGGCGTCACCCGCAAGGAGACGATGTCGAGATGGAAGCGTAGATGGGCCATTTGAGAGCAATGGACGGCCGCCCGCGAAAGCGAAAGTGCCGCTGTCTGTAATGTAGTGCTTCTGTTTATAAATTTGGTTCAGAGCGCTGGGTTTTCCCGTTTACGTGCGTTTTTCTCTGTTGACAGCTTGTCGCTTTCTGATATATGACACATGAGAACTCTGATGTCCGTCGTACCAAGTCGCTACCGTTTTGCCATGCTTCGCCCATTCTTTAACCGGGTTCCGAGTTTCACATCAACAAGCACAACTCAGAATGCAGCAAAAGAGGTCCATAAAATAACGTGATGTAAAAGGCTCGCTGCGTTGGGGAAATATACAAAGAGAAAATGCTGTGGCGTGTTGTGCGAATGCTTTTTCGGGGTCTGCCCTCAGGCTTCCCATTCCTACAATGCGAGGCTGACAAATATACATAATGATCTGTGACAGGTCCATCTGTTTTGTTCGTGACTTGCTATGCATAGCCGTTCCGAGCGTCCCGATCTCCCTCAGGAAACGTCACTAGATTCGCCCTCGCTAGAGTCATTAGAGTCCTCACTAGAACTCTCCTCCTCGTCGTTCTGCTGCTGTACCTTCTGTGTACGAGCCGGAGCCGGAGCCGGAGCCGGAGCCGGGGCCGGTGTGGTGGCCGTGGTGGCAGCGACGGTCCGGCTGTCTGGGTGGCCGAATATCTGTGCGGACCCACCCCAAAGCGGAGACGACTGCTGAGCTGCGCTTTCGCGTTCAGCAGCAATATTGGGCACGCCGGCGACATTAGACGAAGCGGGTTGGGAACTTGAGCCAATGTCGGAGGATCTTGCCGGCCCAAGCGGTTGGGCGGGATCGTCGTCTCGGTCTGTGCTTCCATTCGCGTTGTCGTCGTTTGCATTTGTAGCCGTGGCCGTGGGAGGGCTCACGCCATACTGGTCGAGTGCAACAAGCGACCAGCCGGGCGGGAGCTGGATGCCGGGCGGGAGTTGCGAGCTACTGTCTGCACTCCCGCTTCCGCTTTCAGGTGCTCCCAAGGGCCCTTGTAAGGTGGACCCAGCATCCCTATCCCTGAGCCGCTGAAGACGCAACCGATTCATCACCTCCAGATGAGCCAGTGCCTCTAGATAAGGATCACCTCTAGGTGGTTCCTCGAATGTTGTAGGCGATGCGGAGGAGGATGCGACAGCGTCATCCTGGTGTGTCGGAGACGCTTCTGCTGGTGCTGCTGGTGCTGGTGCTGGTTCGGTCGAAGTTGGCGTTGCCTCCGGTGCGGCCTCTGCGGTTTGCGCTGCTACTGCCGTTGCTGCATCAGGAGCGACCGGGGCTGCTGGAGCAGCAGGCACTTCAGGGGCGTTTGCATCTAGGGGCACAGTCGGCGTTGGTTCCGGGGCCGTTGGCGGGATGTACTGGGTGTTGCGGATGCGCTGCAGTTCGGAAAGCATGGTCCGGAGAGTCCGGGCTTCCGCGCTGGCCAGCTGAAGCTCGATCGTGCCTTGCTCGATACGCCGCTCGATGGACTGGAGGTCCTGGAAGATGGCCGCGGTGGATGTGGACTGGGACATGGTCGAGGCCGGTCCAGTCGGCAGGGGTGGTACCCAAAGGGAGTACCAAACCCGGCAGCACCGAACCCGGGAGCCCCAGCGACACCGTTGGGGCTCCTTGGTCGACTGCAGGGTTGCCCCCGGCCATGGCGTTAGGAAGACCGAGTCGCTGTGCCATCTCCTGGATATCACGAGCACCGCCCTGCGCGAAACCAAGACGAAGTGGGCCAAAATTGAACATGCGCAGAGCCGCACCGCCACCACCGTTGGCGGGAGGGGTGGTGGCGGTGGTGGATGATGCTGGTTCGCGTCGGCCGGGGCACCAGGCGCCGCTCCAGGAGCAGGTACTTGGCCATTAACAACAGGAAAAGCTGGGTTTGGGGGTGCATTAATTCCATCGGCTGCGGGTGCAGCTGGTACTCCCGCTCCCGCTCCCGCTCCTGCGCCAGCGCCAGCAGCGCCACCGCCCAAAATATTCATCCTAAAGATGGCATTATCACGGTTGCGGTTTGCGTTGGCTGCGTCGTCAATCACAACAGACCGGCGGCACGTGGGACACACTTGCTGCCGCTCCATCCAGCTCTTGAGACAGCCCAGGTGCAGTATGTGACCACAGGGCAGCTTCTTCGGCCGAGTGCGCTCGATACGCGAGGGGTCGTTCTGGTTCCAGACGTGCATGTCCTCGCGGCAGATGATGCACGTGTTCTCGCGGGCGAGATCCTCTTCCGACGCGTCCTCGTAACGGTTCATATCCTTGATCGCCTGGCGGTACTTCATCAGTGCGCCCAGGCGCTTGATGAACGACCGTATTGTCATGAACAGATCTCTGATGATGTGCAGGGGCAGACCGTAAAAGTTGAGAAGGACGAAGAAGAAGACGGCATAGATGCAGAGCTTGGTAAAGTCTGGAGGGTCGTGGGTTAGCGTGTGAATGCATCCATTGTCGATTGCTCGTCTGTAGAAGGGGCGTCTTACCTGTCCAAAGGTCAAGGCCGAGAATGTACTGGCCCTTGGCCTCCCAGCCAGCGACTTCAATGTCCATCTCGTCCACGTCGTCTTCGTCGGGCAGCGGCTCGTTGTCCTCTTCCGCCTCCACGGCGGCCACGGCGTCTTCGCCGCCCTCTTGGCCCGTGGCTGCGGCTGCTTCGGCGGCTGCTGCCGCCTCCTCGCGCCGGCGAATGATTGCCGCCCGCTCTTCGCGGATCTCACGGCGCCGCTCGGCCAGGCGCTCCTGCGTCTGGCGCTTGATGATGCTCGTGTCCAGCAGAATAATGCTGTAGCGCAGCGCAGTGTGCAACGACGTAACGAGCAGGACGGCAAACTCGAAGAGGAACATGACCATCATATCGGGCTTGGCCTGGTCAATCACCGTTGTCACGGCATAGTACAGCAGCCACGCGTCGTACACCAAGCTCAGGAACAGCGAGATGATGAGACGCGTGTGGAACAGGCGCGGATTGGCGGGGGGCTGCTGCTCGAGCGCCTCGATGCGGCCCTCGCCGATCCAGCCCCACACTTTGCCCGTCAAGAGAGCCACAAACATGACGACAAAGAAGCCCCCAATCTCGTCGCGGAAGATGGTCATGGCGAGGCATGTTTCGGTCACGGCAAACCAGGCCTTTTCGTAGAGCTGTTCGACCTCGATCGCGCGGAGCTGGCCGAAGCAGACGCGCTGGAGGCTATAGACAAAGGAGGAGTAGACGAGGGCGATGAGGTTGACGAGGATCTGTAGAGCGGAGGCGGGTGGTCAGTAGACGGCTCAAAAAACACAACAAGTGACAGAGATCGAGAGGGCAACAAACCATCAAGCACAGGTTGCTCTGGAAGAGATAGACCATCGCTGAGTAGAAGTTGGCGCGCTGGTGGAAGGCAGACAGCACAACGCCGCCGGCCAGGACCGTTGAGGCCCCGGCATACCATGCCAAACGCATTGTCACGAATTTTTGTGAGGAAGCGTGGCCGAGAGTGCCGAGTCAGACGCAAGTAAGATCGAATGCCGACGATTGCTTCGAGATGGCTCTCGTTCAGATGCTCAAAGGGAGCTACAGCATCCGGTTCGCGGAGAGCATTGGAGGAGATCTGTGTCGGATGGGAAGATTAGGTACACGAGGTATTCGAACCGTAGAAGCAAGGGAATACCGTAGATAGAACCAGCGCTGTAACAAATGTCGGCGTGGCGAATGATGCTTAATCGGAGTGTTGCTTAGGGTTGTGATATTAAGGCCACGGGGCGATTGCGAGCTGCGGAATCCGGGGTTGGAGAAAAAGACCGGCTTCCCTCCACAACAAAGTATGGATTCCAAGGCTATCTTCAGGCTCTGATGGTGATATCAATGTCGATGACAATAATGCAGTAAATTGGTGTTGGGTGGCGGACAGCGAGCACAAAAAGCTACACGTGTTAATCAGGGCAGGCAGTGGCACAAGGCACCGGCGAAGCGATGATGAAGCCACTTGGCGATCGCGCGCGTTGGGGAAGGAGAGCTGGCGCCACTGTCATTGCATATGCGGCACGTGATAGCTCTTCTACGCTAGTCCTTTTGGGGCCAGCTACTGGATCATTCACGCGGGGGAAGGTCGTGGACAGTAGAGTGGCCCACTTTTGGGGTAATATGTCGTGAATGTGGCTTTCTCATTGGTCAACTCAACCACAGCCTTGCTTTGAAGCTTCAGCCTGGTGACCTCTCGTCGACATAACAGCATGTCGTCACCGTACTGCGAGCAGATAGGATGGAATAAACATGCGCATGTTTACAGAATATTAGCTCATATTTATTGAGTTTTTTTAGATGGTTTCTCGGGTGGATATTCTGGAATTTTGCCCTTTTGTAACATAAAATTATATTTTCCTGAAAATAACATGAACATACTGACTCTCTACAGAATTAAGCAAGACCAGACCTGTCCTAAGGCATACAGCAGCCATTTACAATAGCCCGTGATAAAGGTCAAAAATAGGGGGGCTGGAGGGTACGTTTCTCCTATGAGCAATGTTTACATCCAATGCATCGAGATACCGCCTCGTGCTGAAATAATCTTGTGCCTTCTCTTACCTCATGAAAGTACTCTATAAACGACTGTAGACATAATGACTGTTGGATAAGGACCTCGTAATAGGGCACAGATGTGGCATGATAGGAGACGGCCAACAGGTGCCTGAGGTCTCTACCCAAGGCACCTGAAATAATACCAACAGGCTCATCTAGTTGCAGTTGCCGGGCCCAATGTCCACTCTAGATCATTGGAAGGTGCTTTGAATGGGAATCTGAGTATTGCAACGAATCATGAACCGTGCGTCAATGGGTGACGAAGCTATGCAGGGCTTAAATTTGACGAAAATTTGGCTTGATAGACACAACGCAAAGTGCATTGCGAAACAGCAAAATGTGATGGCGATCGAACAAGAGAGAGCAGAACGGGTGTTTGTCAAAGTTTGTTCCTAAAATAGCTTGGTGGTAGAAAGAGGCGATGGTATCGGTAGCCAACATCAGGTGAAGATGTCAAAGCCATTGCCCACAGAGTCGATATATTTCCAGGCATGATGTTCACAGGCAGCACAAAACTACGACGTCAAAGTGAATACCACCGCATCTCAAGCCAGCAGTCTAGCAAAGGACAGCTTTCTTTTATCTGTATCAAGCCAGAGCCCGAGGTTGATGGATAAGTCGAAAATTGACGATGGCAATGGTGCAAATGGGTCGAATAATGAGGCAGTAAAGACGGCTCGCCAAATATCTACCCTACTGCAGGCACCTTCGCGTGAACGTCAAAGGTTACTCTCACTCTCTGCCGGCCACATTTGCAGACAGATGACATGGCTACCGCGTAAGCGATGGCGTGTGGCGCTGTCAACGAGTCTTTCACAATGTCATATTCAAATTATGAACGGCTTGGCTGATATCAATTGCACCTTTGCCCTCCTAGCCTAACAAAAAAGCCGATACTGGCCTCATAGGACTTCAGCAACGGAGGCTGAGAGGCGGGCAGAGGCCTAGGGCACAGATGCGGCTTGACACCGCGGCGGATAGAAGAGTTGCGGCAGTCATCGATATGCCCCACGGATGTGCCCCGTGGACGTGCCCTGTGAAGAAGGGCAAAGCCACCGCCATATCAGCGTCCGAAGCATCAGTATTTACAAATACTGTAGACGGGGCACTGTACGAGGCTCTATTCAAAGCATATTGAAATACAACACTGAGCTTCTGGGATGGCCACTGGGTGTCCGGGCTACTGCATGGTGTCTATCTCAAGAAGGGGAAGGCACACACACCGCCTGCCGGCTATCGCGGCCCAAAGTTGCTTCCAGTGTGCATCTCGAGTGCTAAAAAAGCAGTAAACAAAGTCTGGATCTACTCCGTAGACGGGATATGTATCTAGGCATCCCTTCCCTTTTGTCTTCTCTCCGTGGGTGGCTGCTGCTTTGATGCATGCAAATGGTTGTTTAGACCCAGAGGCCTCCTGCATCTTTTTGACTCTTCTCTGCCCATTGCTTCTCCCTTCTCCCCCTTCGTGCATATGCACGACCACGACCACGACCTCTGCAACTCCTGCAAGCAAAGGGGGGAACAACAGGACGATTTCTCCCCACCGCCACTATTCCATTTTTGTGCACATTGCACCCGTGCTCTGCATCCGTCCATATCTCGCCCCTTTCTCGATGCATGCTAGACTCTGTTTGTTAGCCTTTTATTTTATTTGTTGTCAGTTCCTTTGGGCCTTCTTCCGCCACAGTCAGCTGAAATATGTCACTCCAACTGGCTGGGAACCAGCTACGCCCTATCTCAACAACGGCCGAGATCCAGGCCCTGTGAGACCACTCAAGTCCGAACTTTCTTATTGCCAGTTCAAGGAACGGCACTTGCATCTTTTCCGATTCCCGCACGCCACAGTAGACTTGCGTTTCGAAAGAAGTGGTCCTGCGGTTGGATACGGAGTTCAGGCGTTGGCGTGTCCCCCCCCCTTTTCTTTTTCAAAGGGGCTTGAGGGGAAATTTACAGGACGGGCACGTCGAAGGCGGCAAAAGGAAACGCGTTTTCAGTGTCCAGTGTCACACTACGGGATGAGGTGCAGAAGACAACGGCAGGAAAGCAGCGGTCAAGAGGAAGGAATGGTTGAAGGAACAAAAGTCCAAAGTCATGAAGAGGCAAGGCGGCTAGGCTGATGTCGTGATGTGAGACAAGGCATGCTTGGAAGGAGGAGGGGTGCAGAGAAAACAAAGGGATATTGCAAGATTCGAGATACTCGGACGACGTCCAACCAAGAAGGGATCGTCGCTGCAGAGATACTGTGTACTTGATGCAGGACGTGATGCAGAGCATCCGTGGCACGCTGTCCACCAAATATTGGGATTTTGGAACTGACGGACGACATCCGGCAGCGGGTATCACCATCTCGGACAATGCCTGGCCTTGTCTCTGTGACCTTGCCGCCTCTGGTCTTCTTCTCTTGGGTCTGGCTTGGCCTGGCCTGGTCTCGTCTGGTCGGACCAAAACGCCAAGGGCAATACACTCGATCCCCTTTTTGGCGAGCCAACAAACACAACAACAACTGATAGTGGCAAATAGCCACCCGAAAAGGGAGAGACAAAACGACGGGAAGAGGAGACGCCTTCTGTGATCATGCAGACTCTTCCGACGATCAGAGATGTCGACCAACTGCTCAACTCTACTCCGTACACAACTGCGGAAGTGGCACGAAAATCGATCGGTCTGGGCTTTGCTGTGCGTGTGAACGACTCCGTTCTCCGTTCTCCGCACCCCATACTCCGGGGCTCCGACAAGAAATAGGTGAGGGCAAGAGACAAACAAGAGGGTGCAAAGTGTTGCTTTCCGTTTTGAGCAACGGTCTGTCAAGATAACAGTAATTCGAAGTATTTCGAACTCATGAAAACCAGTGAGTTGGGCCCACCTAACGGGCTCCCGTTCTGTTGTGACTGTGGACATGATGTGGTTGTGCTTTGTTTCTTTTTCGTCAGGTATTTTGCCAATCTCACCTCTGTTTGACTTTTGTCTTTATTTTTGCACTTTATTTTATTAACTGCAAATAAAGGTCGCCGACCTCCTTCGCGGAGACTTGCCGAAGATGGGGTGTGGGAAGGGAGGCGACGACCAACCAAATCCTCAAATTTAGGACACAAAAGGCATAGGAAAATTAGGGGGCCGGATGAGAGATGCGCCTTTCCTCTTTTCACTTTCTTAGCCCTGGTTAAGCCTCCTGTGATGTGCGTTTGCTCTTTCCCTTTCCGCCTCCCACCTCTCTTGCCTTCTGTAAATGCGTGCCTTTTTGGTTTGTTTGTGGCGGTCGCTTCTGCAGGTCGCTCTTTCCTTTCTGGCGTGGCGGGTGGCTGGCAACGGCAGGCCCTCTTTTCGTGCCTCATGATATATGCTGGAGCTCTGGTCGCCCTTGCCATGGCCTGGCATCTTTTGGCCTTGCCGTCGAGCGACCACACACTGCTCGGGCCGGTGCATATTTGGGTCCTTCTGGCCCGAGCCCGCCTTCCACTCGGAGCATCTTGCGACATTCACTCAGTTTGGAAGGCGCGCACACAGCTTCTCGCCCCCTCGCGCCTCACCTTGTTTGGACAGTATCTTTCTCAATTCTACACCCCTGTCCATCTATCGAGTTCTATGACAGAACAAGTCGGCCCTTCACCGCATCGATTTCGGTCTCGTGGCAATGGGGCTTCCAGAGCGGAGTCCTTGTTGGTCTGTCCGGGGGTGTGAACGTGGGATATGTTGCTTTGCCAGTACGGAGTATCACGTTGCCGGTGGAGGGAGAAGAAGGCGTGAAAGAGTTGTGATTTGGTATGCTATTCTCCGTCTTTTTTTTCTGTTCTTTTTCTGCATCTCTTTGTTTTCTTAGCTTTATTGACAGAAGAAGTCACCCCCCCCCCCCCACTTTCGTCCTGATCATACCCTACCCGGTTAATTCTTCCTAGGTTGGTTTAGACCACGATGGTATGCTCCTTGTTTTCTTCTGCAGATTTATCAGAAGAAAGCAACGAAAAAAGAAGCAAAAAGAGCACGAAATGGACATTGGGTAGGTACTGTAGTAGGACATTGTTTAAGAAGCAATTTCTTTCTCGCCATGCAGCTCAACTCACTTGTTGGATAGCTGCAAGCCCTCTTCGGGGCTTCCTTTCGCGCCCATGTTACCCCCCTTCTCTGTACAGTCTCTTTTTTCGCGCCTTCCCACCCCTGTTCAGCACTCACCCCCGTCCAGTCCAAAAATCCACAAACCACACTGTCGGGACACGAATTTTTCCCGACTGGGGTCTCGAGTTGATGTGTGGCAGGCTTCGTGTGCCAGGGACCAATTGACGAGCTGACCTCCTTGCAAAGTTGGCAACATCTATGAGTGTCTTTTCAGTATTACGACGTCAATTTATTCTTTGGTTTCTTTTTCTTGGAACCTCTTTTCTTTGACGCAACTCTTTCCTTTCTTTGTTCTTCTGTCCTACTGTATTCCGTATTCCTCACCTCCTCGTACAGGCAGTGTTGCATCGCGCCTCGGGATCGACGCCCTGCGATATTCGGTTCTCTTGCTTTTTCATTACCCATTACGGAATCTTAACGCGCATCTCCCAGCTCCTCTTTCCTGACATCGATTATTGTCAAAATTCCACTATCTTCCTTTCTCCACACGGAATCGCAGTCATCCGATCATCGCGTTTCCTCGGAAGCATCAGAAGAGGAAAGCGAGCCCAAACAATACGTCGTAGGGTTACAATGAATGAGACGCTCGCATGCAGCGTTCAGCTGGACAGGGCCCTTTCTCTCCCCCAGTGATGCCTTTCGTGTGTTTTGCGTTGTGCATTTTGCGTTGTCCGCCAGCGGGAATGTCCCTGACGGGACCCTCTGTCGATGCTACACTGTACTCCATTCTTCTCTATTCTGCGCTCGCTCAGACTCCGCATGCAATTTGTGAGCTCAACTCCCGCCCTCACCGGACGAGGCGGGCGATTTTAAGCGACTTTTTGACCTCGTATTGATTTTGTTTGACAAAGCTTTTGAGCTTTTGTTTGTTGATATTTGTTCTCTCAGCGTTTCTCGTTTCGCCGTCTACTAGTCTCAACGGCCAGGGGCCAGTCAGTTCACGGCCGACCGTTCAAACGTGGACAGCTGCTGTCCAACCCACGCCTCTTTACTCTCTTCTCCTCTTTCATTCACCCCCCTTCTCATCCTTCCCCCTGCCGCAGTGGGGGCTAGCTCATCGTCAACACAATCGAGAAAATGGCGATTCTGAGGACTGATTGGACAGCACACAAACCAGCGCAATTTCCGCTTCCGTCAAAAAGGCCGTTTCGACAAGACCTCAACATAGGGCACCATTTCAACATACTGTCACACTGCAGAGTCCCTTGTTCTTCGCACCACTCCTTCACTCCCCTCTTGGCTATCCCCGTTGGTCCGCAAGCTTAGACTTGGTTCCGCTGCTTCGGGATTGAGGCAATTCACAAGTACTCGTACGGAGGAGAGCATCTCATATGGTACGGCGACTGTCTACGACATCCAAGTCGTACTTGTATACGTGTAATTTGTATTGTATCTTTTTGTCTTTTGGTGACTTTGACACCAGTGGCCTTAACGATGCCTGGACCATGCTCGACTAGGCGTTTGACAGTTGGCCGTTCCACAGGCTGACAGCACCATCGACTGTCTTAAAACAGCATACGAGATCTATTGTGCTTCGCAACGGGCAAGACACAACCCCTGGAAGGGCTATTTCGAGACCACCGCCGACCTGTCTGCACAACGCTGGCAATAGGAAATGACGTGCCATCAGAGGCTGCTATTTGGTTGCCATGTTTGCCGCCCGCTTAGAGCTGCCCGTTTACGAAGATAGAATATGGGAGAGATGGAGAAGACATATCAAAATGTGCAGAAAGTAATAGTTGCGGTGAGCGATTATTGAAGTACACTGTCTATGTCTCTCTCTCTCTCTTTCGGTGTGTGTGTGCGTACGTGTGCATGGTCTAATTGTTCGAGACTCTTGGACTTGCTCAAAGGATTGAAGCTATGAACCAATCGCATCGGACCGTCAAGAAAGGGATGTGTTCTGGCATTTAAAGCTCTCCCCGATTGAAATGATCTACGATGAAGCTTGCGTGAAATACCTGCCCGATTTTCAGTAGCTTCCTATTCTGGATCTGGGATTAGAAGAGGCTCGCTTTCTACCCCATGCCTACGACGTATTTGTATTTCGATTTAAAGGAGGGCATGTGCCTCTCTGCACAAATAAGCTGTCGGTGAAGAAACTTTCTAAGCCTTGTAATAAGGATGAGTGAGGGGACGGTCCCTGAAGGAAGGGCATAACAAAACGTCCTTGAAAGATCTGGCTTGACCCAACGTTATGAAGTGGAGGTAGACAATATCAAGAATAAAAACTAATACGACAAAAAAAGGGAGCAAAGCAACACATGAACGAGGCAAATGAATACCCAGTGAATGGAGACTAAATCAGAAAACGAGGTAACCACCTAGAAGAGATGTGCATTACTGGAGACACGCTTTCTTTCTCTTTCCTTTAACTAGACTGGGGAAAGGACCTGTGACGTTGGTGTAGATACTTTTAACTTCAGGCTGGAAAGTTGCTTGATGTCTCTTTGCGCCGGTCATCTCTTTCCCATTTTGATGATCGGTGAATGCTTGATATACGGGGTACCCAACGCAATGCAGTCCTTTTTCAAAGCGTCAAAAGGAGGCACACAACATATGCCGTTCACACACACACACAAAAGCAAAACGGGACTTTCCGTGTCATCGTCGACCAAATCAAAATCCTACAGTTGCTATTCTCTCACTGCCGTAGTTTCTTGGGTAGCATTGGCGTAGGAAACCAAGAGACGAAAAACGCCTCGTCACATCGCCCTTTCTTCCTCCCGCCTCCTTAGCATGACCCAACTGAAAGGGAAAAAACGGACAGCCTAAGCTGTTAGAAGAGACATCGTGAAGGAAGCAACAGGATGCAAGCCCAACTCGTTTTCGTGTGTGCCGTATCACACCCACCCACCGATAACCCCCGCCCCTGTCCTGTAGCTCGCATCCACCTGCACCACGCGTACATCTGCACTTGACTTGTCTTCTGTCAAAAGTTGCCTGCAAGGTTGTTGGTGGTCGTACAATGCCCTGTAGCCTTGCGGATTCGGGGGTTGACTTTGCAGAGATTAAGACATGCAGGTGTCTTTCGGGGTCGTATATAGGTTTTTGGTCTTGGAGGATACCGAGATTGAGGGCAAAGCAAAACAAGGACAGAAGCACAAAAAAGCAAAAAGTGTCATTTTCCCAAAGGGGAAAACGAAGGTGCTGCAGGGCGATCAGAGAACAGGGGCCAGACTTTTATGCCCAGACCCAGACCCAGCCAGGCCGTTGATCATGCCCCGGAGCCTGGTCTGGGCGAACAAGGGACATGGGGTTCGTGTTTCCGGACCTGTTTCTGGCCTCTGTCTTGGATCATGATGCTGCGACGGAAAATTGCCTTCGATGAGTTCTATTTTGCTAATTCTTTCAAGGCTCATTGTCTCGTTCATTCCATACGCCCCCCGTCGGTTCATCTGTTGAAATTGTCTTGAAAACAAATCATATCAGCGGACGATGCTGGGGTCACAGATAGACGACGTCAGGCGACACCGAACGTCAAAAGTCTCCAAATTGAACCGTCAGACCCCTCGCCTCTCTCCCCACGGTATGCCCTCTTCCTTGCATCGTGGGAGCGAAGCGGGAAGAAAAAAGGCAGAAAGGGTCTAGACCCAGCCCTGGAATTTCCCACGAGAAACGCATTTTCGATGCCAATTCTCAACAGCTTCTTATGTGCTTCCGGGAAAGCTCAAGAAATAACGAATTGGATTATTAGGCACTTGTTTGTGAGAGCTACCTCTATTCTGTGGCCCAACTATTAAGCTTTTAGGGCTATTTTCCAAAGGAAAAACGAGACGAAAAAAAGAAAGGAAAGCAACTGCCAGCAGAAGCAAAGTCAGATATATGTACTCGTACTTACAACGCCAGCAACGGTCAATAGACTGCTCGCCAGCGGTTCAGAATTGTGTTTTACACAGCCTTTGTGCCCAAACGATGCATGTTAAGACTGCGTTTGCCGTTTCCCCGGCTGCGCTAAAGCCTAAGACTGCAAACTATTCTTCAGCAGCAACGTGCGCTGAGTCTCTGAAAACCCAGGCTCTCGGGACTCGCCTCGATGATGCTTCTCTATTCGCAGATTATACGAGTGTGCGGAATTATGCCCGGATTGTCTGTGCGGCCTTAACATCTCATTTACTATTAATTATTGTGGTAGGTTTTGCTATATCAAAGACATCGTACGTTGCTATCCTTGTGTGTCAGAATGGCTGCACTGCTGAACAAGAGACGGGAAACGGGACAGTGCGTTGGATACACATTTTGTCCATATACGAGCAGTTGTGTACAGGGGAAAATTGGACGAATACGGTGCCCTCGTAAGATCTTTTTTCTCTCTTCGAACGGCGTCGGGTACCACGCTTCATGCATTTCAGGATCGCATTCGAAGGGCTAGTACGACGTACATGTAAGATATATGACACCACATACTTCACACCCTGCCACGAAGTCTGTCATAGCCTCTTTTTTGAATGCCTTTTTGGACCTCACACACCCTCCATCCTGTCCAGTGTTACATTCTGCCAGCGTCCGATTCGCCCACCCAAGAGGGCAAGAAAATCCGACAGCTCGGTCCCGAAAGATTGATGCAGCAGTGGTGTTTCTTTTTTTGGTTTGAAGTGTGCACCTCCTAAATTGTCTTGCTGCAGCGTCGCATTCACCCTTTTTTCATTTGCTTTCAAGCGTTTACAGCATCTCAGTGCGTTGCAATTCCGCACTGCGGCAGGCCCCCAAAGCCACAGTTTCACTGCGCCTCCCATTTCTTTTTCCGGGCTGTCCTCAGTTGCTGGCTCACTTTGATTGATTTCCTTGGCCTGGTATTATTGCATGACGGGATATAGTTGCACTGGGAACATAATTCATTGGGCTGGTGGTTTCGCCTCCTGCGACTTGTCGAACCTCGTAAACTGCACCTGTGAGATTCAGAAGGGCCTCAAGAGGCAAAAGCGAGACGACATGGTGTTGCATTTCTGGCCAGAGACAGGGCTAAAACCTACAAGTTCAGGCATAAAGCATGCCCCTTCATACGAGGCGACAAATTGAGGCCCATACATGAACTTTTGTTTTCACGCTCATCTGTCACTTATCATACTTTGGAACTTCTGTCACAAAACTTTCACTCTAAAAAACAAGAGATGGCCAACGGCAAATCGCGTAATCAAGAAAAAGCGTCGCCAAGGCAAGGCGTTGAATTCTTGAAGCTCAAAGTCTCGAACATGATTTGCTCACGCACCTCTATCATTGTCAGGTTCTGTCTTAAGTACTTCTCAAAATCACTGCCTATTTGGGACAGCTCTCAGCGGCAGCTCAGCTGGCATCAAGCACTCACACCTTGCCCTTCTGAGAGCGATCATCAAAGGACGGAGCACAAAATGGAGCGAGAGCGTCGCAAAAAAAATGCCAAAGAGTGTCAAAAATGTCAAGAATGCCACCACAAAATGAATTCTGTGCGGGCAGACGGGGAGCGGACAGCGGCCCGCCCGTTCGCCCCCTTTTTTCGGGTATCTTACGACATGCATTATGTGCATTCCTCGTGTAACTCTCGTGGACTAAACTTGCATTGCAAAGCAAGAGGTTTCAAGGCTCCCCTCCTTTCATCTTCACAAAATGCCCCCAAAAGCGAGAGAGCGATAGCCAGGTTCGTTTCCTAGTCGGGCGATTTGCCGTCAACCCCCAAAGGTGCAAGGGCTTTAAATTTCTGTACTAAGTAGCACAATCACACGCTACACAGTTGTAGTGTAAGATACAAATCAAGTACATGTTACAAGTGAGATACGACGTTCGGTTTCCTTTCTTGCATGTTTGATATCGCATCTCGAATGGCCAAAATGATCCTTGACCCGGTTCAACAGCCTTTCACTACATAGGGACGTTTTGCCTGGTTAACTCGTAAGAGTAGAAATAAATTCTCAGCCTGCAGTTTCTGCAGGGCTTGTCACTGCCCCGGACGGCAGGACAGCATACGGGTGCGTGCAGAGAGAGTACGCGTATGAGCTCCTTGTACGAGACGAGGATGCAATGCGTTCTGAGAGCAGAGCCGCTATTACCGTGTTTGTCGTTCTTAGCCAGCAAAAGGAGGGGAAACGAGATCTCCCGCGTCCCGGGCCCTTGGGGTTTGTGAGCTTGAGCACTGGCCCTGTGCAACTTGTGCTTCTGGTTGAACTTTTCTTTGTGCACTTGCAACCCATACATGTTTCCGCGTTCATCCTCAAAACTCATTTATTACTGCTGCCCGCCACCCGTCCCAGAAACTCTTCGTACAGAGTAGAAATACATGTTCACTCTTCTCGCTCAGACCATGCCCAACCCTTGCTTGTTTGGTCTGTGCCTATGTGGCTTCGGAAAGCACAGCTTAGGCGCCCTGCGCCCTCTTTGATTTATCTCCCCTGGGCTTCCCTCGCTTTGGCCTTTTTTGGGAAGGGGGGGCGAGACGCCATGTCGCCGACTGGTCTCTTTCGTTTCCTTATTCGCTCCTTCTTTGCTTTACGACGAGCCGTTTTGGTCTTTCGGTGTGTCTTGTTTGTTGCCTCTTTGGTCTCTCTGAAAGACTAGCCTTCCAACGTTATTCCCGTCCAAGGACCTAAAGACCGTTAATTCGGCCGATACGCGTCCCTTGCTTTGTTTCCAATGGTGTGTTGAATCATTGAACCATTGCCCAGCGAGCCCAGTCCGGACTGCATCTTGATGCCATCTTGAGAGAGCGCCTCCGTTGCAACTTTCTCGCTTAAGTTTGATTGTTGGTTGCGTCCAAGTCTCCGAGCTTGGTTTTGGGGGCCAGTAGCACATGGTGTAGGTCCACTGCGGCGGGTGCCCTTCTTGCCTTTCATTCAACGATGCTCATTTCAACAATATACTCGCACGAAGTAAAGGAAACCGTTTTTTTTTTGTTGTGGCCAAGGTGAAGGGAAACCCTTGCATCATTCTGGACCTCGTGGGCAAGAAATTTAACTGGGCCATGCACGATCGCGATGAATACGGGACAAGGCAAGCCCCCAAAAAATCAAATAAAGAACGCATGTTCTGATGGCGCAAGAAGCGAAGAGGAGGAGACGCTATCGTATTTCACACAGATAGGAGCGCGAGACGCGACAGACGATTTTCGATAACAGAGGTTCGTTCGCATCGATGGACATATTCTCCAAAGTTCCCTCCCGATCCAGTATCCGTAATCACGGCGGTCCAACACGACAAGGATCCATCCCCTTCCCCTGCTTCTTTCCAGCTTCTTTTGGTAAAGGATTCGTCTTCGGGATCTAGGCCCCTAGAAGATCGAGGGGAAATAGACGCACAGAGTCTGTGTTCTTGCAGCTCGGATCCAGGGATCCTGGGAATGTGCCTGTACGATGTATGCGTTGTTTTCAAGCGGTTCTTGATTGCGATCTCAACGTTTTGGATGCCGAATCTCCCGGAGTCCCCGTCGTCGGGAGAGGGGAATTTTCGATATCGCCGGTCCTTTGGGCCATCTTGATAGAAAGCTACTTTCCCCCTTTTTTCCATCGACAATGCCAACGATAGCTGTCAACGGCCGATCTTACTCTCTTTGGTGACGGAAAACACTAGACATATCTCGCTGTGTTTTGAGGAGACCATATCGAGACATCCACTTCGCCAAAACCTGTCAAAGTACAGATCTGAAATGCGCTATGAGCAACCATCAATGGCACCAAAAGACACCAAAAGACACGAGGTGTGCCGACAAGGGGCGTGCGTGCCGGGAGACACTCTGTTAGGGCGACGGTGGATTTTGTTCTGTTTTAGCGTGCTCCGATCATACTGAGATGGAGCAAGATGAGATAGCAAGATGAGATTTGTGCCTTCTTTTGAAAACGTCCGGCAGGGAAGCATGTTCTTAGCGGGAGGAGAGGTGGGCCGAATGCAAACCAATTTCATGAGAGGAAGATAGAGGACGTAATTTCCCTTTACGACGTACATGCAATTCTATCTTGTTTCTGTATTTTCTTGTTGAGAAGAAGATTCACAAACACACACACATACGAGAACGTACAAATACGCACAAATGTCATTCAGAGAGCAGGCAATTGTTGTCTCCCGCACGTGATTGCTCAACCAGTCAAAGAGGAGGCTCTTCATCTCCCTCTACACCTTCGTTCCTCTCCTCGGCTTGCGACGTTTTCTCACCCACCACGGCGCATTCCGCTTTCCAAGTGCGGAAAGAGCGAGTCTACGCGTACTACAATGTATTTACTGCGTACGAAGTACTGAGTACTCAGTACGGACCCACAATCATCCTCCGCCCCCAATTCTTGAGGAACGTCATGATCGCCGTAAACTTGACCCAGGGCCACAGTGGTCCATCCACTGAGCCCCAGCGGTCCATACGAGCTCCAGACTGCAGCCTCCAGTTATGTGGACAAACACCTGGAAGAAGCGTTCAGGGGCTCGGGTGGTGCTGGGTGGCAGTCAAATCAGGGAATAGGCCGCTGGTGGCGTTCTCCGACTGTGATGATTTCTCTTCGAATTTCCCAATGGAGACATAATTTGCTAATTAATTCGTTCCGAGATAAAACAACGATTGACCCGGCCTCTCACTCCTAGGCCATGTGCCTACCACTGGATGGCCATGACAAGAGGCAGAGTCGAGTCAGGATTATTCTACGGCGTCGATGCCTCGCCATTTTGTCCTGTACATATACTCAGTATTGTTGATTTGTCTTGTTCCGACATGTGCCCGACATGTGCGTTCTCGGTTTTGTGTGAGTTGTGCAGTGTTGTGAGGTGGGCAATCGACAGCCAGTCAACGGTCGGCGTTGACCATCTCCACCCATCGGCGATGCCGTAGAAACACTAAACCATAAAGGGGCCTGTGGGGAGGAGGGAGGGGGGCCAAGAGGAGCCCTCACAACGCACCATCTCACGCAGAGTTCTGAGTACATGTACAAGCCCAGAAGCCAGGAGCCCGGATCCCCGCAGTGTGCTGTGAGCTTTGGCCCTGTTGTCCGCGGGGGAAACATCATTTCTGACCGCTGTAAGCGTTGCAGCACTGTCTTTTCGGACTTTACTCGTATGTGTACTGTATGTAGCATTGTAGTCCAATCTCACAACTTCCGAGGCTCGTCTCATTGGCTCCCCGTTTATTTACACGCCCTTCTTCACCGAACTCTGCCTCACGCTGGCATGGTCCGCCTCACCAACCCATCAAGTCCTGCTGCAGACCCCTATTTTTCTTTCCCTCCTCTGCCCTCCTTCGCTTCTCATTTCTCGTCCTTTTGTTTCGCACTTTTCGTTCTTTTTCGTGGGTTTTTTGTCTTCCAATGCTCTCATCCACTTGTCAAGATTAGCTTGACTCCTTATCACACAGGCGGCCGAGGAAGATATTCATACTACATGTGCACACACAACTGCGATGTCGACTTGTAGTAGAAAAGGGGGAGGCCGGACCCATTCCGTGTCACATCGAGGGAATCAACCTGGCCAGACGTGTCTTTTGTTCCGCATGTGAGCCAAACAGCTTGTCTCTTCCTCAGACAAAGAGCATATCGCATTTGTTGCCAAATCTGGACGGTGTGATAAAAAAACATCAACTATACAATTATCGGAAACTCATTTTCAGAACGTTCTACATCATGTTTTTTTTGGTCTTCCGTCTTCGTTTCTTCTTTCTTTCTTGCATTTATTTTGGTTGCTGCATTATGCAATGAGGGCATCGTCGAGCGGTTGGTTGAGTGTGTCGCATCTCTGGGCCGTTTGCTGATTACTTGGATTACTTGGGAGTCTCGGATTTTCGGTTGATGCATATTTTTGTTGTGCTCCGCTGTTCTGAAGGCCGCCTCTTTGGCGACTCTGGGCGCGACAATGGGCACGAGTACCTCGAGCGGTCCGTCATGTATCTTTCCTCCCCGTCTTTTAAATCTGCACACGCCCCCTCTGGCATCCCCACCCTTTCGGGAAGAGAAACAAAGATGGAGGAGACGAGAAAGAGCGCTGTGTCGAGTACTACGACTTCACTAACCGCCCTAACACTCTTTGCATTTACGCGTATTTTTCGTTGGTGTGTTTGTGCGGGATCCCTCCCTCCCTCGTTTCTCCCACTTGCTCTCTCTTTCCGGGTGGCCCCTCCCATACCCCCCACCTTTCATTTCGATTTCTCACTTGAACAAGACCCAGGCGGTGCGGCCGGGTCCCCTCTCTCATCATTCTTGGGACTCTTTTTGGGGCGGTTTTGGTGTATGGCTGTCTGCTGTGATTGGGTTCTTGACTCAGCCCTATGTGGCTCTTCTAACCACTCTGCCCCCTCCTCTTCTTGGGCTTGCATGCTGCAAGCCCCAAGAGTCCAAGCCACAGTCTTGTCCTGCAGACGTGCAGACAAGGAAATTCGCAAAATAGAAACCAATGTGCACTCTTCAGATGAAAGTGCTTTTTGCTGTTCCTGCCCCTCGTCTTATTTTCACCCATCCATTTCGAAGAAACAGACGCGCGCCTGTTCTCTCTTGTTCTTCACGCCTGTACGTCGTATATTGCTTTGAATGAGTTATGCCAACTGAATTCTTCTGCTGCGCCCGATCCGACCCCGCGAAGGGAGGGGGGGGGGGGGGGGGATGGTGAAAATGAAGTAGAGATCGCATCTTGATGTTTCATTTTTATATTTAGAACAACGTTCTGAAAAATGAAGCATCCTGAAGATAATTTGCACATTTTCTTCTTTCTACCAGCATCTGTTCGACTCATTTCCTACACCGCATTGTCTCATGTACCAATGTAGCAAACCAGCGCCATGGCCCATATTGCTTCTCTAGTTCTGGACAAGACCGCCGTTTCATGACGTCCCATTAGTGCATTGTCAGTGCACACTTGGGCAAAAGTCTCACGCATTCCTGCACGCAGTGGGAGAGCAACAAAAGAATAGAAGAGAAGCAACAGCATCACTGTTCGAGAGGACCACTCTATCGGGCGGGATAGCACCACTTTCAGCTTGGCCAATCACAATACACAGACAGGGCTAGGTAGTTCGGGTCGGCAAGCAGTTTTCTGCAGTATGTCTCTGAGTTTCACACAGTGGACGGAGTTCGCCGTGCCTCCGTGCAGACTGCTCTGCAGTTCTTATGCATGCACTGCCGCCTTCCTTTGCAAACAAATGTTCTATCGTTCTATCCGGCTCTTCTGCATATGTGGCATACGCTCACCGATTGCGTTTTCAGGAATTATATCATTGTTTGTAATGGCAAGGGAGATAGGACAACGGTATAAAAATGACAGGAACAAAATCCCTATCATGTATCTTGGGTTGCATTTAATGCCAATATTTATGTTCGAAAATGGAAAGAATAGCGAGAAACACAACAACCAAAGTCTCTGAGGCACTCTTGGTCTCTGATTTGCCCGAGTACGATTGTCGAGGGGATGCGATGTTTTGTGTCTTTGCTGTTCAAGAATAAGGGTCTAGAAGCAGTGGGCCAATGTGTCCAGATGCAGAAGTAAACAGCCGATTTTTTGTGACTATCTTTCTTTATCCCTTTTGCAACAAAGACGCGAGCAGACACAAACAATGTGGAAACAAGTCCACGCTCGCATTGCACTGCCGAGCCTTTCCTCTTTCTCCATCTTCTTCCTTTTACCCCCAAAATATTGTTCTTCAGCGCCACAGTGTAGGCTGAACATCCCCACGCACCCCGTCTCTCCATTCCACAGTCTATCTTGCTATCTGGGCTGGACCATCTCCTCTCGCCCTGCCTTGGTGCGCGCCGAGCTGTCAGAATTGGGCCAAGTTAAAAAAAAAAAAAACCATGTGCACAACGTCCAAATGAAGCAAAGGATAGCAACAAGAAAAAAATACGCCTCAGCCCTTCAACAAGCTCATAGACATAAAAAGCTGGGCATGGCGGCATGCCAGCATAGGGCAGAAACGGGCACAAAGCGGACTTGCCGCGAGCCACATGCTGTCTTGGTACCCTGATTGCCCTGTGTCTGCCTGTGTCTGCCCTGCCACTCCTCGAGGATGAATGCAATGCAGCCCTAGGCCAAGAAGACGGGGAATAGGGAAGAAAGAAAGTACGAAGCATGCATGGAAGAATAAGGAGAAAAGAACATATTCGCTTCTGTCGTGGTCACGTTGCAATGGGACGACTCTCACGGGGGCAGACTGTATTATTGTCGACCTAAGCCTCCCCGTCGTCCATGCGACACTATTGCTCACCGCACAAACTGCTCTCGTCGGACAGGGCGAGATGATGAGGACAGAAAAAAGAAAAGAAGAAGGAGAGCGAAGATGAAGAAAGCAAAATAGAAGCGAGAGAGGAAGGAAAAAGAAAGAAAACAATGCGATGCAACGCCGTATGATACGATTCAAGCCACTGCATGTTTGGCAGGCATGTTTCTGAACGTCGTATCGATGGTAGGCAAGGTAGGCCCTGAAATAAGACCCTGTTGTTTTAGGTGCACTATGGGCCTATGGAGACACAAAAATAAGCGTTATTACGGGGACCTGGCCACAGCCAAGGAGAACCCAGAACAGTTCTCCCGCGTCCTCGGGTCAAGCAAGAAACAGGCTCAAATAGCAAGGGCCCCGATGGTGAGTCCTCCCGCTTCCATAGGCTACGGCATATTTTCAGCATGTTATCAGGTCTGGGCGTCTGGTTGGTCTTTCACAGATATCCCTCCATATATCAGTTCTCGACTAGCTGTCTCAAGTTATTGGTGAGATTTGGTTTTTGCACTGCCGCGTTTTGGTAGACGAAAAGAAAATCAATATGGTAAGGATGATGGAAAGGCACGGAAAAAAGGAGCAATGTTAGAGAGTCTTCGGACAGTAACGGCTTCTCCCCCCAGTGCTGTCACTGTTGCAGACAGTTATTCGGAATTCCCCTTGCCTTTTTCCCCTACAGCGTCTAAACGTCAGATTGGGGTTCGCCTTACCCGGTCTGATGCCCTATTCAGCAGGTCGCAGCCAATTTCTCATGCTAGTCAACAAAGGGCGGGGAGAGACGTCGGACCCTGTCATTTCAAAGCTCTGTCACCTTTGGAGTCCCATTCACCGCCCTGGTGGTATCACTGGAATTTCTTTGCTTTTATCCTTTCCCTCCTCATTCCTTCGTCGGGGTCTTGTTTTCTTTAATTTTATCTACCCTATTCGCCGTACTTGGCCCGTGAAAGAAACAAATTCTTCCCTATCACCGTAGAAAAAAAAAACAAACCAGGTTCCATTGTGGGAAGCATCGTCGTATGCTTGCAAACAGTGAATTATACGCGTATTCGACCCAGTACCAAGGACGGTCTGGGGTGTCTCTCGCATGTTGCATGCTGCCCTGCCCTGTATCTTATTCAAACTCTCGTGCAGCGTGCAACAGCGAAGACTGCGCCCCGTTTTCTTCCCTGAAATAACAAGCTGTTGTTTACTATGGTCAAGTATTGCATGCACTGTGCTATTTCTGGCAGGGCCATAGCACGGCAGGCAAACCCTGCGCGCAATACCGCAGGGTTGGGGATGCCGCGAGATTGATTGACAAACAGAAGAGCCAACAGACAAGGGGAGTCCACTCTTGCCCAGGGACAGGGGGAGGAAAAGCGAAAAGGAGCTTCGGCCGTCGTTTACCGACCAATCACAGCATTCAATCTTGGTCTTGGCAAACTGGAAAGCCTATTCTTGTCGTCGTTCCTGAGCGCTGTGCTCTTTGGCGTTGGCGTTGGGCAGGGGGGGAAGGAAAGCTTTCCGGCATGACAGGGCTGGGCCAGATAGGGGAATGAACCTGTGCATCCTGGACTCAATGGAAAAACTGCTTTGCCATTCCCTGCAGACTTAGAAGGACGACACTGAGCCTCGTCTCTTTACGAGTTGTCAACTCTGCAAGTGCTCTCGGCAAGGACAAGGGCAAGCAAAGCCAAGAGCGAACTCCTGCCGTCTGGCCACTGATGCACACTTTCTTATTTGTCTCGTAAATCGTAAAGGAAGCGGAAGACAAAATCCTGCTCGTCCACATTTTCGTGTTCAGTTTTAACAAAGGAGTACTTTGTTTTCTGTCAAGCCTCTTGTTCTGTTTTCATCCCAACCATCCCAACAGAAAAACCCAGGCATCTGGGCCGGAAGACTAGCGGGCATCGGAAAGTAATCAAACGACGACAGGGGGTTCCGTGAGTGCTGCAGGGGGAAGTCAAGAGGCGGCGGCCCGAGAGATGAGAGATGAGAGATGAGCTTTTCATGAGAGAAAAGAAACTTCGCGGGAATATCATAGAAAAACGTAAGGGAAACAAACGGCGGCGACGGAAGAGAAAAAGAAAACTTCCGCGATGAGGGAAGAAGAAAAAAGCAACAAGAAAAAGCATGAGACCCAGCAGCTTGGAAATGAGATCTTGTTGGATTTTGCTGTCCATTTGCATCCTCCCATCCCCTTCTCCTCCCTTCCGTGGGATGCCGGCCAAACAACAGACCGGCCCCAAACTTGTCGATTCCCCTCTGCCCACTCACCCACGCGCCGACCTCCTCCTCGTCCCTCCGCAAAAGTGTTGATACCACGTTCAGACTGATTTGGGTATCTTCTTGCGCCACAAAGCCCTGCTTTCCCACCAGGAACCAAGATGCAACGAGTTAATTCCACCTGGCCACGTATCAAACAGGGATTCGGTTCTCTTATTTTTTTTTTGGGGGGGGGGGGTTATTTGCTTTCTTTTTTGCTTCGTTAATGGCTAGTTTTATATTGAATTCTTCTCTGCGGATCAACGGAAATCTCGTCATGAGAGCATCATTGGTAAACACGTCCTTGTTCGTGTGCGGATTAATTTTTTCGCTTTAAACGGAAGAGATAGAGCGCTTTCTTTTTCGGGCAACGATATCCCCACCCCATCTTAATCTCGGGGAATGATTGCATCACCCATCTTTGTGAAGGCATTCCCGCCTCAGGAGCAAACCTTCCATATGCACGGTACCTTTTCCGTCGTGTCTCATTTTATCTAATCTTGGACAGGATATGGCGGGTGTCGAGACTTGGGAATCCCGGGTGCTGTGAAATTGACAACCTATCCGTGTGTTGTCTTGCACTAGTGAACCGTCCGTTGTATATGTACTACATGTACTGTGGTTTGGATTCCTGGGGTTCTGTCCGTTTCTTTCTCTTTGTAGCAGGAGGACTCGTATGCATTTGCAAGCCGGCTCCTGCACTTTACTTTGTACCACAGCGAAATAAATTTACATACAAAAATATCTACAGAAATAGAGACCGAGCAATGCAAGACGAGACAGGCTCTCCTGCAGTGCAATCTCGATGACCGAACTTTAAAAATAAAATAAAAATAGGGGGTAAGGAACGGAGCATCTTATCAAGTTGCACAGAAAGTCACCGGCCGGGTAAGAATCCGACATCTTTCTTACGATGTATTTTGCGGGTGCAATTCCGCCATTTCCTGGCTACAAAGTTCGGTGCCATACAGAGTTTACAAGTAAATTCTGTTGTTGTGTACTTTGCGAGGTACTCTGCGATTCGCATTTGATTGTTGACAATGATCTGCACAATATCTCGGCCATGCGATGCACTCTCCTAATTTTTCCAGTTTGGGAAAACGACGCGCATGTAAGTGAGCTTCCAATACGACATTGACGGGGATGTGAATTCAAATTAAAAAGAGTTTTTGGGAAGATTTTCTGTTACGGCACCATCGGTTGTGGAGAGTACTGAATAGGAGGAGAGCTGCGGATGACTATTGTAAAGGTATTTTCTGAAAAAATAGAAATGAAAAAAAGAAAAAATTTAGATCAATATATTCGCGATCCTGGCTGTCGGCTCGCCCTGCTCTTTTCGAATGCGAGTGGTTGGGCTACGAAGGATGTTGCAAGGCAAACAGAAACCAAGGCGGAGTCGTCGAAAAAGAAAAAGAAATATAAATGTCCGCTGCCCGTGATGCTATTACGATGTAGACAAGACTCTTATGACATCTCGTTCTGTATCACCCGATGGAGCAAGGTTACAGTGGGAGCCTGGCCAAACGACATAGATCAAAGGGCAGATGGCCAGGCCGGGCCCTGGACCCTGGAGCCAGGTTCGTTCTTGACTGGGTGCTGGCTCTCTCGGAAAACAGGGACAAGAGACGATCGACGCGGCAAACGAGCCTCCCGAGACCAGGGCAGGCAAAGAAAGCCCAACCAGCCCTCCAAACTCGCCAGACCAGCCCCAGGGGCCTCCGCAGCGAACGATACCTTGCACTGAGTAGGGTGTTATTCGCCAAAGCCCACTGTCTGGGACCTCGCACGAGGGGTGTAGTACCTATGCTTGCTGAAAATACTGAGGATTTGAGGCGAGATGGAAATCCCGTTGGAGACGATCCAAAGCGAGATACCAAGAGGAAGGATGTGAAAAAGAAACTGCAGAAATTGGCAAGAGGCCGGACCCAGCAGGTCGGCGACTAGAAATTGGAACAAGACCAGCAAAGACAAGGCAGGGTAACATCGCAGGATCAGAATCAGAAAAATCAGAGACAATATGCCTGCGGTCAAACGCAAGATTACCAACATCGACATGGCCCAATACCGACAGGACCCAAACGAACGGAAAGATGGCAGCGAGATGGGGGCTGGCACGATGTCGTGCAATATCGCGAAATTGCTTTCTGGTCCGTCCTGTTACTATGCATCCTTTTTGTTGTTTCTTTTCCCACCCATTTGTCGAAACTCCCTGTTTTATTATGTTTCCTATCTCCAAGATGTTGTCTGTTACCTCGCCATCTCCCAGGTTGCCATGCCGTCGGTACAAGCACGCCGTATTTCTGGCTTGAAGAAGTGATGGCCGATGAGTTGATGGGGCGATATCCTTGCCGCCTACTACATGTAAGATTTTCATTACAGGAAGACAGCGTGGGTGTAAGACAAAGTAAAACTGTCGTCATAGTCCGTCTCTCTTCTCTTCCCCTTTCTGACTTGCCGCGGCTATTGATTGTCGGCCTAGAACGAATAGCAGGTAATGCGTAATTCTCTCTCAGGAGCATGCCTCGATGGGTTATCTTTGCATGTAAGATACATACACATACGATGGGCGATGTAAGATAGGCAGACACTGGTAGGCCCTTGATTGTGCACACTACATGTACTGTGCCTACTGAGGTCATTGCCCAGAACATGGAGAAATGGACAACTCCCATCCCCTCCAACCCCCAAGGACTTCTCCAAAAAAAAGCCGAGGTGCCTTTTCCGGCCTAGTGGACGAGAGGTAGACGGCAGTGACGGCCCTGTCGATGCAAGATAGTGACATTTGTTGTCCTCTCTCGTTCTTTCTACCCAACCACTTGCTCGGAGTGCCCTATGGCTATCCTCAATACGACGTACTGCTCAAGAGCTTGACACTGCTGCGACAGTCGCAGCCCGAAGCAGACGTGCACAAGTATAAAAATATCCATTTGGCAGATACACACATGCACACACACATGCACGTCTTGGGTCACAGCCCCGCTGTCAAGCTTTAAGCCTCCACCATATGAGCTTTGTGTGGATACTCTCGCTACTGTCGGCATCATCTTTGTCGGTGTCGTAAGGCCTGGCGTGCGAACCGACTGCCATTGTACTCAGTAGATCGGATTCATGAGGCTTATTCCTCCGATCTCTCTGACCTCACTCGTCCTTTTTCGTAAACCGCACATGCTTCTCGTGCACTTACTCACTCGTGCACTTTCTCACATCTCGATCAACAACTGGAGAAGCGGACTAGGACCCAGTTCTTTTTCGCAAAATGTGTCTACCACCAACATTGGACGACAGTCAAAAAAAGGCAACCGGCAAACGACCAAACAGATTGCTTTATTCCTTGTTCTAGACACAGACACCTGCGAGGGAGAGAATATCAGAATAAGGACAAGGAAAATAAGGCCACTGGTCTTTTCAATAGGTTGACACAGCCATACGACGGTTTGGCTCCTTTTTTTGTCAATTTTTGCTTTTCAGGTTGGCCTCGAGTGGATTTCAATCGTTTGTTTACCCCCTCCTTCCAAAACAATATTGTTATGCACATGCATTGTCACATTGTCTCCCTGGAGAAGGGGGCTAAAAAAATAGAGAACCATAAAAAACTTCGCCATACGGAACTCGCCGTCGTCATTGTTGAAAAATAGCGATCTTGTGAGATCTTGCGAGTTTTTCTGCTTCGCCTGTCGGTAGTTTATGGTCCTGAGCCACCAAACAGAAGAGGGAAAGAGACGACGAGAGGGGGCAGTTGTGTGTTAGCGGCAAGACCAGGACGGTAGTCGCGCGCCGGCCGCACTAAAAAGTTTGCACTCAGGGAGGGAGCCGACTCCACTTGGAAAGGCACAAGCGCGGAAGACGGGGGGGTGTGCCTTCCAAAGTTGAGTTGAAAAGCGCACCAAAGAACATACCGAGGATAGACGGATACCGCTACAGAGGATAAGAGAAGGAACGACACACTGCACTTGCGAGCGGCGCGCAAAGATATCTTACTACAACAAACCTGTGGTGCAACCTCACAGGGAGTGGCTCAGCAGGCATTAGAGGGAAAGGGCGAGTGGACAGATGAACAAGAGGCTTTTCGCGGGGAAAGCGCGACCAGTACGAAGTATTGCACGCTACCAGTATTACCACCTCACAACCTCGGCGACAGCGCCTAGAGGCACCATATACGAGCAATACCAAGACACTCGAAGACAGCCAAAGACAGTCTTGTCCAGGAACGTTTCGTCTGTCCTCTCCTGCCCTGCCCTGCCCTGACCTGTCGGCGTTGTGACCCAGGAACGCTCCGAAGCCCCTGTCGATTACACAGGCACCACCCTCCTGGCACACTTTTTTTACGGCGCACTTTTCGTTCACTCGCACGAATAGCTCGTACGAATTCCGCCTTTCACTGCAAAGCCCGTGCATTGGTGTTTTCGTGTCTAAAATAAGACGTAATCCCCAAGGCACTGTCATTTCATGACCGGGAAACAACGTGAGGATAGAGTGTCGCAATATTGCTTGCACGTAAATACGGTGTATTACGGAGTACTTGGAGGCTCCTTCCGTAGGTGCGAATCCCGAATATCTCGGCAGTGGGTGTTTCTGGTCGTTCCTTCCCTCTTGTCAACACTCATTGTACGTATGGGCAGGCACGTGTACGACGTAATCTAACTCAGTAAACACAACACAACCCACAGAACACAGAAGGAGCGATGAACAAGGACTTGCCCTGCTCTTGCACAAACAATTGTCAACAGAATAAGCGCCTCGTCGCCACTACCTGCCCGCATCTACCCTACCAGCCTGTCTGGCTTGCAGCCCCCTGGGAGCCTGAACAAAAACGGTGATATAATAACAACGCTCACGACATTTTCACAAACAAGGCAGAGACACACTCTCACACGGCCGGCGGCAAAGCCTCCTTCTCGCTGCCTTGGCTTTTCAACTGCAGCAGGATGCCGATGTTGACTTCTTGCAAGGGGTGCAGCGCGGAATGGTCCCCCAAAGAACCACTGCGACCCTACCCGTCCAACATAACGTTATTAACACAGGTTCATTATGATCCGCGGGTGCCCCCAGAAGAGCCCCAAGAGTCCAGGACCCAGGACCACCACCAAGAATAAAAAAACACACCAGCAGGGTCCTTTCCGCTGTCGTGTTTTTCGCTTCGCTGCTCCAGACTAGGAATGGTCGCGTTTCCACTCCCAAGAGGTGTGCCCGCCAACAGGGCTCTCTCCCGCTCAGTGGACACAACTTGCACCTTGGGGGTGCGGTCTGGGATAGGACTGGCCAGGACACGAGGACTCGATGAAGACGAAGAGACGACGAAAAAAAGCAAGTGCACCCAAACAAACCTCTGGCCCAGACCCGGCCTCCTGTCTCCTGCATTTCTGGCGCTGGGACTTTGGCGACATGGAGGAGACTTCTTGCGGTTGACTTCTTTGCCAAACCCTTGTTATGAAAGACTCGGGCACCGCAAAAGATTCGCATGATATGTCTAGCCTCCCTTTGTGCCGACAAAAAATCACGGCGTGATGCCCGTCGCCGCCCGACTTCGCTCAACATCTGGTTCCAATTGTTTAGTACGCATACCTTGTCAACGGTATGATCGGAGGAGGCCAAAATGCCGGCGGTTGCAATTACCAACAGACTACCTTAAAGCAGAAGAGCCTCAGACTGAGCACTAATCAATAACAAGAAAACTCACGCTGTGCTTCTCGCTGTTACGCTCGTCCGCTCCCGCGCGCTTCTCGCTTTTCTACGTCCCAGAGGATGAAGGGAAAAGAAGACCCGCCAAGCATACCCACCGCGGAAGAAAAAAGCAAAAGAAGAGACAGAAGGTGCACTATCCACCCACTTCCTTGGATCAAAACTCTCAGAACCCTCAAGGAAGAGAAGAAGAAAAGAAAAGGGCAAACGACGTAGGTGGTGCACTGGGTTCAGACTCGACCAGGGAGCACAGAGGGAAGTTGGACTGAGAAAGGTACCTGGCCTCTTGTCACTTGCCTTGGTTCCAGTGTACCCTCCACGGTTCTACTGGGACGATTCCCTAGTTTCTTCTTCCTGTCTGTCCACACCCCCCACACACCCACATCTCTTCTTTCTCACCCCTCCCCCCCTGCTTCCCAAGATACCCATGTCCAAGCCTCTTTTCTTTGGCTTCTTTCGTCTTTGCCCTATCCAACGCAGACCAGATCCTCGCGGGTCTGCGTGTCGTGCGGAACGAACGAAAGCCGTTGATTTTTTTTCTGTTCTATCAAAAGCCAACACAGACAAGCCGTGGAGCATCTGAGTATATATCTCTCGTCGACTGCCCCATCTTCTAAAAACCAGAACGAACGGTCGATTCTCTCTTGTTCTAGTCTTCATTCCAGCACTTCAAAGCACATTGCATCTTGTTGATTCTCACTCTCTTCTTTGTACAAGTATTCAAGTTGCTCCTCACCTTCATTTTCCGACTCGTCCTTTACTCGGCCAAAGCTCTTCGACCATATCACCACATATCTACTTAATTCACACAATCCGCCCTCTGTTAGCTTTTTTCTTCAAATACGACTTTCTGGGTAAGTTTGCTCTCCGACAATCAGACATAAAAAGCATATACCCACCTACGCCGAGAACGCCAGCACCCACCCCTCGCCTTCTTCTTTTTCTCTAGGTTTTTGTTGATCCCGGAGAAACGCGCTCTAACCGACCTCATTTAGGGTCATCTCGTTGGCTATCACTCACTGGTGTCCAAGTGTTCCTCTATTTTTGAGACATACCTCAGCATCTCAACTCGAAAGGTCTCACACTACCAGCGTTCCTTCGGCCTCTCACTCTTCCCTCGTTTTCCCTATTTCTTGGTGACCTTGCCACTACTCCTCCCCTCTTTGGCCTGTAACGGTATTTTGAGGAGCCCTTTACTTCCTCAATTTTGTTCCCTCTCCCCCTTAATTTTTATTTTCTCCCTCTTTTCTTCCTCCCTCTCGGCAAGATGAGCAACGGCTCCGACGACTACAACTCGCTATACCCCGAGCCACCACAGGGCGTGTTTGCCTCGCCTTCCATGAGCACCAACCAGCATATGTCGCCTGGCCGCTTCTTTCCCAGAACACAGCAACACTTCCTCCCACCAACATCCGGAGCTTTCGACGACGGCAGCAACGGCACCCTTTACACCACAGATTTGCCATTCACGAGCATGTTTGGTGAACACATGTCACCAACCATGTACTACGAGGACTCCGAAATGCGCATCTCTTCATCCAGCCTGTCGACCGCCTCCGGCCCGTCTGCACCTTCGTCCGCAGTTGGCTCGCCGCGTTCTCATCACGACATCGCGACCAGTGTGCCCGAGTGGCCTGCACCGCAGGTGTTGAGCGTCAGCCCAAACATCGTGAGCCAAGGCGACTTCTTCGGCCCCGGCGAGTACAGCTACACCAACAGCCACATGGACGAGTTTGTGCACTTTGAGTTCCCCCAGCCCAAGTCATTTATTGGTACGTTACACTCTGCACAATGCGGACAACTACGCCACCCCCGTGAAAAAATACATGAGCGTAAAAAAAGGGGAAGGACATAAAAAGAGAAAAACAGGTACAACGAAGACGGGACGATTTACAAGAAAAGCCTCATTTGAATGTTGCAAATACCGCTGTTTTTTCTGTATACGCGCCCTAAAAATACACCAAAAACGCAAGCCAAAGGGGAAATGGAAAATGGCTTGTCAGACTTTAGTAAAGACTGCCGAGGAACCTTGCTGACTTTATTATCTCCGCGCTCTTTTTTACAGCAGATCCAAACGTCCTTCACTCCCAAGTCCGCACAATGGGCATGCCGACCCTCGACGCCTACCCGCAAATGCAACCACCTCACCCTGCCGCCTACTCGGCCTCGCCCAGACGCTCGCCTGAGCTCAAGGCCGACTCCATCTCGCCCTACGCCACGGGTACTGGCGCCTACCCTCAGTTCAGCAGCCCGTACCTTACGCCACTGCCATGGACGACAAGCGCAGCCAGGCCAGCCGCGGCAGCCGTGACAGCCGGAGCTCGTTCTCTGGCTTTTCGGCCGACCAGGCCTCGTCCGATGGCGAGAGCAAGGAGAAGTGCCCGGATCCCACCTGTGGCCGCCGCTTCAAGGACCTCAAGGCACACATGCTCACGCATCTGACGGAGCGCCCGGAAAAGTGCCCTATCCAGACCTGCGAGTACAACATCAAGGGCTTTGCCCGCAAGTACGACAAGAACCGTCATACCCTCACCCACTACAAGGGAACCATGGTGTGCGGTTTCTGCCCGGGCTCCGGCTCCCCCGCCGAGAAGTCGTTCAATCGCGCCGATGTTTTCAAGCGCCATTTAACTTCCGTGCACGGTGTCGAGCAGAACCCGCCCAACAGCCGCAAGCGGCCTGCCGGCTCCAGCAGCGCCAACGCCCAGAAGCTGTCGGCCTACGCACCCGATGCCACTGGCAAGTGCAGCACGTGCTCGCAGACTTTCTCCAACGCCCAGGACTTTTACGAGCACTTGGACGACTGTGTGCTGCGCATTGTGCAGCAGGAGGACCCCGCTGAGGCCGTCAACGCTTCGCGCCTGGCCGAGGTCGAGAACGACCGCGAGGTCCAGGCCACTCTCGAAAAGAACCAGGTCTTCTCGGCCGTTGCCGACTCGACCCACGGTGGTGACGATGACGAGGAGGACATGGACGAGGAGGATGCTGCTGGTGATGATGAGAGGCTCAAGGATGGCTCGTCCCGCGGCGTCTCTGGCTCCCCCAAGAAGCTCAAGACGGGCCCGGCCAATGGTGTCCAGAAGTCGCGCGGCCTCACGCACTCGCGCGGCGGTGTTCCCTTCACTGGCAAGCCCCGTTCCCGCCGCAGCCGGCAGAACTACCCCACCTCGTGGGGCTTTGACAAGGGCCAGATGACGATGCGCAAGCGTGTCATGACGGTGTTTGAGGGCCCGCGCCGCCTGGCCAAGGACGACATGATGCTGTCGACCGAGCACGAGGTCCGCCTCAAGCTCTCGGACGGCAAGGCGTACGTCACCGACCTGGACGTCCAGACCCTCAAGCGCGCTGAGGGCTTTCTCACTGCTACTGAGGAGGAAAAGGGCCCCTGGCTCTCGGACGACCCGACTGCCGAGCAGATGCAGCAGATGCAGGCCGGCATCTAAGATGCTTCCACCTTGCAACATCCTCCTCCTGCACCCCATCTCTTCTCCTCTCCTCTCCTCTCCACACACGCACACTCTCTCTACTTGTTTCCGGGCCCATGAGATGACCTCTCTCGTGCGGCACTTATATACTACTGGGCTTAATGACTTGATGCTGGGTTTCACGAACTTTTTTTTTCTTCTTTTTTTGTTTATCTGTCTGGAAATGGTATGAGCAAAACTTTATTTGTGGGGAGAGGGGGGGGGGAGGGTTGCAATCTTAATCCTCTTGTGGGGTGTTCTAATAGCTTTCTTCTTGTCTTTTATTGTTTTGGAGCTTTTTAGAGCTTTTCCTTGTTGTTCCTGTTCTTGTTTTCTTCTTCCTCTTTTCTCATAGCTCCTACTTCCAGCCAGCTCTGCCCCTTGCCCATCTCATCCATGGGACAACCCTTGAAAAAAGGCGGCTTGATACCGATACCCTTGTTTAATTTAATGTTCGAGTCGAAATACCAAAAATTCAATTAACAAACTCGCCCCACGTGAGGTAACTTTCACGAGTGTCAATGAGAGAAACGAAATGCTCTTCAGCAATACTGACCTTGGACCCTTTCCCAGGTTTATGTGAAGCTTTTTTTTTCGCCGGCGGTGAGATAAAAAATTCGGATGGTGTGTACGACGTAACGGCTTTGAGATTCCCCACCAAATTGAGGCAGGCGGGCGAACTGTAAATCGTGCCCCACGATAATCGCAACTGCCGCTTGTGATGAAAAATCTTGTGTCGCTCCATGCACCGCTTTTTATGAAAAGAGACACAGCACGACTCGAAAATGAAAGAAATAGACAGAAAATAAAGATAATTGTCTCTTCTATTCTTCGTCTACACACACAACATGTCCCTCGTCGCTCGCGTGACCCTCACGGGCGAGGGCAACGAGGACCCGGAGGACATTCTCTTCTCCGCCCTCAGCGTCATCTTTCCCGACGAAACCACCAACCAGCACGGCGATGCCGAACACGATGTGTTGTACACATCGCCACATCTGCCTGAGCCTCTGCATCTGTCTGTGACCGACCCCATTGGCGAAGACCGCATGCTGTTTAGTCATTTCGTCTGGAACTCGTCGCTGCTGCTGGCCAAGCTGGTCGAGGCCGGCACGCTCAGGGCGGCGGCCGCTGGAAACGGCAGAGACGACATTGCCCGGCTCCAGGGATCGGGTCCGCCGACAGCCATTCCCGAAGAGCCCGTGGTGAGCGCGTACTGCCCCGTCACCAACTTTGATGTGGCCGGCAAGACGTGCATCGAGATGGGCGCGGGCACGGCCCTGCCGTCGATCCTGGCCGCCCTCTTGGGGGCCACAAGAGTGGCCATTACGGACTACCCGTCGGACGTGGTGATCAACAACCTCAAGGAAAACCTGGCACGGAATGTCAAGCCAAATGTTGACCAGACGGACAAGACGGACGAGACGGACGAGACGAACGAGTCGAACGAGTCGGCGCCAACGGCGTCAACATCGACAGAGTCGACACCAAGGAAAAAGAACCCAACATCGTCAGCCATGGCATCCGTCGACGGCCACGAATGGGGCCAGTTTGACTCGGAGGTCGCCAAGACGGGACACCGTGCCTACGACCGCATGTTTGTCTGCGACTGCCTGTGGATGCCTTGGGAGCACGACAACCTGCGCAAGTCCATCGATTGGTTCTTGAAGGACGACGGGGGCGAGGACGCTCGCTGCTGGGTTGTTGGCGGTTTCCATACGGGCCGGCCCAAGGTCGTGGCCTTTTTCGACGAGACGGCGTTGGCGGCGCTCAACCTGGAGATTGAGTCCATCTGGGAGCGGGGCTGTGACGACCAGGAGCGGCCGTGGATGGAGGACCGGGGCATTGAGGACCCGACAGAACGAAAGCGCTGGCTGGTGGTGGCGATCCTGAAGCGGCGGCAGCAGCGGACGTCGACATTGACATCGGCATTGGGTTGAACGAAATATGCGCAGAGACCATCGGAAGGTCGACGTATCGCAGTCACGCCATCATTGTCGTCGAGGCTGTGTGTCGCCGGGGGCCCCGGCGCTGCCGTCTATATATACAAGTCGTCGAGCACCATATAATCGAGCCGTCGACTCAGGCCAAACGTTGGCAAAGCTCTTGGTTTCACATATCGGAGTAAAGATCGGTTGCGGAACATAGAGACCACCACGACTGGCAAGGGGGCACGCCGTCTACATATACGCAGCGAGGCGCACTACGACCCTTCTCTCTGCTTCACCTTCCAGGAAACAATCTTAGACAACTTTGGACAGCTTAAAGAAAGCGAGCTTGGGAAATTACAGGGCGTCTCTTGGCAGATGTTGGTTGCCAGAAAGGGCACACAAAAGGCACACAAAGTGGAACACATGGATCGGTTTGTCAACAACCCAAAGCATGCATTTCCTTGTTTTTTTTTTTTTTGCTTCATCACAGAATTGCAGCCATTCGACACCTGATTCCGCCATTTCACCGCTTTAAGATGAGGAGGGGTGAGCGCTCGCAAAGAGGGAAAGCTTGATGCGGCTGAAGGGTGCGCACAGCTGAAAACGACGCCAGGCCCGCGACGGCCATTGGATTGGAGAGAAAGACAAAGCCTCTTTTCCAAAAGCAGACCAAGCGTCGAGGAAGAAACCAACAATCGAAAAGAAAAGTTCCGCTAGCTGGCAGAAGCTCAAAATCAAGGAAGGGCAAGTGAACAAAACACAAGAACAAGAGTACGGATCAGTCACCCAGATAAGCAGATCATTTTAAAGGATAAAACATAAAATTAATATCATACAAAAAAGAGGAACGTCAACGCCGTAAGAACGCCGAAAGCGCCTCTTTTTGCTGCAATGGACAACACAGAGACATGCAAGAGTCGCCAAGGTAGTGGGGGGATGCCAAAAAAGAAAGAAAGCGGCAGGCGACAATGAGGAGGAATATCAAAAACAAAGAGGGTGACAGCATGCGGGAGAAAAGACTACAAAGCAAATCCGAAAAATGCAAACCCAAACCCAGATATAAGCCAACAAGTGTAAACAAACTGAAAGAAGACGCCGAGCGAGTGCGTGCCCAGGTGGAGGGTTGAGCAAGGAACGGGGCCAGTGTGGCAGCCTTGCGTGGACAAAAGGGGGCCATGTCTCCCGTCCTCAGCCTTGCTGACGCTCTCCACACAGACACAGCAGAAATCATGCAACCCACACCTCCTTATTCAAACAAGTGAACGATAGGGGGCTTGCACTGATTTAACCCTCAAACTCCTTCTGCAGGTACACGGCCGCAACCAGGGCGTGGTCACGCTCGTACGGCTCCAGAGTCAGCTGCTCCTTGGGGAAGAAGCGCGACTCCTTGAGCTTCTGGACCTCGCTGGCAAAGACGGCCTCGGGGGCGGCAGTTGAGTCGATACAGCTGGCCTTGATGCTCAGCAGCAGACCACCACCTTGCCGCAGGAACATGCTGGCGTTGAGGGCGACAATACGGGCCTGGTCGGGCTGGGCGACATCGGAGAAGACGACATCGACCATGGGGACAAGGAAGCGGTACTTGAGCGGGTGGCGGGCGTCCTGGACAATGGGGACGATGTTGGGGCGCTTGGACGCCATGTTGATCAGATCACGGCCGGAACGGTGGCTGAACTCGACGGCGTAGACCATGCCGGTAGGGCCGACCAGGTCGGAAACGTGGGAGACGGAAGTACCAGAAGCAGCACCAAGGTCTAAGAGAGAAAGAGGCGCATGTTAGTAAAGACGATCCAGTCGGGGTAACAGACGGCACCACGGCACCAGACTGCGCCAGAAGAAAAACGTACAGAGAACCTTGGAGCCGGGCTTGATGAACAGGTTGTCGACACCACCCAGAATACCAGCAGCCAGCTTGGAACGGAAAGGGTTCCAGATGCGGTACTCGACCTTGCCAGCCGGAGTGCCGTCCTCGTTCTTGGTCGTGTTCTCGACAGTAATGCGCTTCTCGCCGTAGACGGAGATGCCAGGGGCAAAGTTGCCAGTGGCCAGCAGGTCCTCCTTGCCGCCGCGAGCGACGAAGACACCCTTGTGACGATGGGGCTCCTATTAAGAAAGAGAGAAAACAGCTCGTCAGCAAGATGCGGCCTCAATGCGACAGAAAGCGGCCGAAACGGAGCTCAGAAACGAGGCTGGAACGAGCGCCAGACAGCCCGCCAAGCTCCACCTCGCCTCCAATTGGGATCTCAAACTTACAACAACGACCTTGCGGCCACCGCTGGCACCACCGGCACCACCACGGCCGCCACCGCGACCACCACGGCCACGGTCGCCGCCACGGCCACGAGCGCCGCCACGAGCACCGCCGCGGCCACCACCGAAGCCACCGCGACCGCCACGCTCACCACCGCCAAAGCCGCCACGAGCACCGCCGCGGCCACCACCGAAGCCACCGCGACCGCCACGGTCACCACCGCCAAAGCCGCCACGGCCACCGCCGCGAACACCACCGCGAGGAACGAAGCCCATCTTGTTTTCGAGAGGTCGGGGAGTGGAAGGTAAAAAGAGAGAGTGAGTGCAAGCTGGGCTGTGCAAGAACGTTTGGGGCTCTCGAGAAAAGAACAAGAGGGTGACGAGAAGAGTTGCTCGAAATAAATTCCTTGCTTTGGGCCTTACAAGAGGTGAAGATAAATTGGCAAAAAAAAAGTTCAAAGGCAAAACTTTTGCTAGGGGGAAAAAGAGCGAGGCGGCGAAGGCAAAGAGGAGCGAAGAAAAAAAAAAGTTGCTAGGTCCTCCCAGCCAATGGAGCTACAAAATTTTTTGGTTTCCGCCTTTTTCTGCCGTAGCCAATCAAGACAGGGCGGATCCGATCCACTACGGATAAAGAATATTGCTGATCCCGCTCCAAAAACTGGATCTAGACCCAGTATTCTCATGCATCTGTATCACGTGAGACAGACCCGCTCAGATGACAAAGATCTGGCGCTAGTCCCATCCTTTTCGTCCCCTTTTTGTTGCCAAAAACGTAGGGCAGCCCAGCCCTAGCCTCCCCCCTCTCCCTTCTCAATCCCCTCCAACCAACCATACTCAAAAAACTGAGCCCGCCAGTGGGCGACAAATTTTTCGAAGCGTGCGGGCCCCACTCATTCTTTCCCTCGCCCAAGAAAGAGTCCAGCCAGAAAAAAATATTGCCAGTGTCGATTTTCACGAAGAGAAGTTCGCTCTCCCAGTTTCGACGTTTTCCCATCATCAACAATCAACAACACCGCCACCCGCCATCTTCACCACCCAGCAGACAAGATGGTAAGTCGGACGTGCCTACGTTTGGATGAGACGACTTTTTGGATTCGATCGATGCTGCCAGCTTTTTGTCTGCCCTCCTGCTTCTGTTTACTGCCCCGAATTGCTGCGACGACTATTTTCGAGCCTCGACAAAGGGACGGCATTTTCTGTACGAGGAACGATGCCATCGACGACAATGTGACCCGAGATGAATTGACGGTCGACCGAATGAACTTGGATTTAATCGCCGGACGAGTTTGCGATGGAGTACGAAGGAACGACTCGAACTCGTGCCTCGGGTCACGGCAACTTGGGTCTCAAATGTTCCGAGACGATGACCCAACTTGGGACGCTTGACGACTATATTGAACGACACAACACGTCACTTCCACAAATTGGCATCGAACGAGAACGAACATGCGCAGAGCAGACGGCAGACAGGCAGCAGCATCGGTTTGGATTGATATCCTGAGCGTGGACCACGGCCCATCTGATGGACTGGGACCACGCGGATGGAATTGGCATTGGAAATCTGTGCAAAGAGGGTATTGGGACTGGCAAGGAAGACGGCAAAGACTAACCGGTGCTTCTTTTTTCTCGCTCCAACAGGTTCGTTACGCCGCCACGGAGATTGCTCCCGCCAAGTCGGCCCGCGCTCGCGGTGCCTACCTGCGCGTGTCCTTCAAGAACACCCGCGAGACCGCCCAGGCCATCAACGGCTGGAAGCTGCAGCGCGCTGTTACCTTCCTCGAGAACGTCAAGGAGAAGGTCGAGGCTGTCCCCATGCGCCGGTACGCCGGCTCCACCGGCCGCACCGCCCAGGGCAAGCAGTTCGGTGTCTCCAAGGCCCGCTGGCCCAAGAAGTCCGCCGAGTTCCTGCTCGGTCTGCTGAAGAACGCCGAGTCCAACGCCGACGCCAAGGGTCTCGACACCAGCAACCTGGTCGTCAAGCACATCCAGGTCAACCAGGCCCCCAAGCAGCGGCGGCGGACGTACCGCGCCCACGGTCGCGTATGTATTCACCTTGTTTTCTCAAGTCACTTTTTTTTTCCAGCTCTTGTTTTTTTTTTTTTTTTTTTTTACTAACCCTCTCAGATCAACCCGTACATGTCGAACCCCTGCCACATCGAGCTGATCCTGACCGAGGCTGAGGAGACCGTTGCCAAGGGCGAGAGCACCGCCTCGTCCGTTGCCCACCTGTCCTCAAGACAGCGTGGCCAGCGCGTCCACCGCGCCCTGACCGAGGCATAAATGCTTCGCCCGGGCGGTAGACGGTAGACGAGAGACGAAGTGTTTTTTTTCCTTTGCGTGGAAAAAAAAATACGGGGACGGGTGTTGAGAAGGGTTAGGGGTTATTGGCGTGCATTTGGACAGGTCAGGACAAGCGAGAGCCAGCAACCAAAACGAAAACCAAAAAAATTTTGTGTGTCACGGCAGCGAACAGAAGTGAAGCGGCGGAGAATTGAACGGCAGAGAGGATACACCATCTCTCTCCCCCCTTCGTCCCGACCGTGTTCTTTTTTTTTGTTTCCTGTTCGGTCCACAAGACAAGGCATCTGTGGTCTTTTTTTATTGTCAAAAACAAACAAAAGCAAAGGGGCTTGCGTCTCTTTTTCATGGTCCTTCTTCTTTGATACACTTCGGCAACCAAGAGGCACAGGACGTGCGGAGTGGGATGGGATCAAATGGGCTTGCGAGTTTTTTTGTCCCTATTTTCCAAAATCAATAAGAAAAAAAAATTAAGAAAACTCTAATGCTTCACGACACCTGTTATGCCTTTCATGATGTTTCTTTGCTCGACCACTGTCACAAGTGAAGAAGGTATGCCGGCATGTGCATTACATCAACAAGTGCTGTGTGCAATTGATTTTGCTGCATGGACCGTACTGAGCACTGCTCAGTCATGACGAGCCCAAGAGGCTTTTGCTGGCTTACAGAAGAGAACAAGTCGACTAACTTGAATTTTGAAAGCCCATCCGAATTTGGAATAATTGGCCAGGTACATGTGTATCCGAAATTATAAGGGAAGAACATAAAAGAAAATAAAAGGACAAAATCCAGCAGAGACTCGTTATGTCGAAGCTTCTAGGTAACGAGTCTGTCAAGACAGGTTTAAAACAGAGGAAGATACCAAAAAAAGAAAGAAAAAATCCTGTAGACATCGAGCTGAGAGATTGATTAAAAAAATGGAAAAACAAGTCACGAAATGTATTCAAAATGAGCTAAAAATGATACCAAAAGTTCGCAAACAAAACCAAATGCCCATATGTACATGACGAAATTACACGAAAATATCTACCAAGCAAACATATATACCAGAAAAGAATAAAATCCGCCAACAAAAGCAATCAAAGTCAATGCTGATAGGTCGCCTCTATCGCCAAAATTGCAAAGATGGCCACACAACAAGACGCTGGTAAAGTCGCCTCATCAGACCATACTCAGCTTGTGGCTTTGCATGGCTTGGAACATGTTGCGTTGAATGGAGGCTGTTTGGTCCTCACGAATACGGCCGATAAATCGAAGACGGACGTTGTGCTCAAGGGTATGGGGCTTGGCATAGTTGATTCGCGATTCTTTCCGTAAGACTTCTGAGCCATCCGAAAACATCATAACGGGTTCATAGCCCAACGACGGCTCACCAGGAAGCAAGACCGGTTCATTGTCCGGTGTATGAATGATGCCATGCTGACTTGGCTTGACCCCTGCTTTGAGGCAGCCACGATTGGCGTAGGTGAAGATGGGTAGGCAAAAGCTGTGTCCAGGGCCGGTTAAGGCAATGACGAATCGTCGCTTTTTGTGGAAGTGGGAGCTGTCAGGGGTTCCAATGCTGCTGCCAACACTGGAGCCCTTGGGCTCGGCCCAGTCAATTATCAAAACCTGGTGGGACGATTAGAACATAGATGTCCCATTGACCTCTCTATCGTCTCACAGCGCTAAATGATTGAAACATACCCGCCCTTCTACGAACTCTCTTGTTGGGTATGTTGCGAAAGTAGGTCCTAAGCGGTTAGATTTTGTTCTCTCATTGTCACGTTAAAAAAAAGGGGGACTCTCGTACTTTGATTCCCCCCGGGCTGGGGAACATATCCAGGGGATGGCCAGTAAGGTTCAGGCTGGTACGAGAGCCGTGAGCCGAGTGGCGGCGCGTATGGTGAAGTTGGCAAAGCATAGGCATCAGCACAGAAGTCTAGAGATAGTACATTAGCACATCACTTTGGACGAGAGCTCAAATCGTGAGGCCCCGAGAAACCCACTTGGCCATGATTTGCTTGCAAGCCCCTCGGCTAGATCATGCATTCTGGAGTCGGGACCTGAGGCCAGGAGCGTAATTAGTTCAAGCTTAGTATCAGGAGACGAACTGAGAACGACAGGGAGCTGGGTGAGGTGACAGACCTTGTTGATTATTGGCAGGAAACACACATGTCGCTGAGCCTCCACCTTCGATATTTGGCTGCTGTTGATGTTGTCCTAAGACAGATATATTGTTAGTGATTTTGTACCTATCTAGAGGCAGGCCAAGCATCGGCAGTATGTTGTTGGCCGCGATGACTTTGATACCTACCGTGGGAACTGGTAGTTGGTGACTGCATCTGTTGCGGCCACCGGTTGAAAGCTGGCCCTGTCTGGCCGAATCCACCGAGCGACGAAGAAGAGGTGGTTGGCGTAAAGTCTTAAAAACATGCATAGTCAATAATAAGCACATGGCATTGCAAAAGGTGCTCTGTATTGATGACAAACCTGAAGCCGGGCGGCTTCTGCGGCGGCGACGCGTACGGGTGTGGTATGGCGTATTGATGCCGTTGAAAGCTCTGAAGGCCGCATGCGATTCAAACGTGCCGTTGGCATCTGTGGTCCCGTACGAGCTGTTGGAGACGCTTTCTTGGTGAGTCTGGAGATGAGTGTGAGGCTGTAGATAGCCCGCATTGGCCTGAACAAATCCTCTGGAGTCCGAATAGAAGGAATCTTGGCTATTGCTTCCTTGGCCAAGAGAGGAGGCATCTGAACCTCCAGGGGCCTTGTATAGCAGCTGTTGCGATATATCCCGATGTCCAGCGCCTCCTAGAGACGCCAGAGAAGGCCGTGGTCCATGATTTGAGTGTTTGGTCGGGCTTTGCTGCTGGCTGTACGTGCTTTGCGAATGCTCCAACGACTGAAGAATCTCATCGTGCTCCTGTGGTGTGTTGAGTGCATATGCTCCTGCGCTCGGGAGATATGTGTAGTGAGTCGAGTGGAGAACATTGTCTTTTTCTATCAATTGGTTGATGTTTGGTGAGGCCGAAGGCGAGAACGGCTTGTAGCCAACCACGACTGGGCTCTCGTTCTGTTCCTCTTGGTGAACCTTCTCCGAGTTTGGAGTGAGCGGGAGCTCTGTCGATGAGATATCAACTCTGCCCGCTAGTACGGCAAGATTGTCAATATCATCGTCCAATAGTGTCATCCTCAGGCCGACGATACTTCGCGGGGTGGCCGAATCGATTGTAATTGCAAGTCCCGAACTGTCCGAGGGGCCCTCACTTGCAGCGGAAGAGTTCTCGCTGGCGTGCTCAGGTCTATCATCGTGAAGCTGGTGCTCGAGAACAACATCACTTCCTGTCGCAACTCCTAGGACGGACGCTTCGCTCCCCTTTTCCATGGTGTGGCGGTCGGCGATGAAGAACCGGTAAAATTTGCAACGGACCAAAGATGGGAAATAAAGTAAAGAGAGCAAAGGCAAGGACACACGGGTGGAACTTTGACCACCACCAGGCAGAAAGAGTTCAAGGGCCTATTCTTATAATTCTGACAGAACAACAACGCAGCAGCAGCAACAGTGGCCTTACAAGAGCTTGGCTGTAAAGTCAAAGTGCGGGCCAAGGCAAATTTGTAAGTTCGTGCTCATCGACTTTTGGGCCTCGGCCGCGAAAGCAGTGGCAGACCGCTTGTCGTAGGGGCAAGGATGCACAAAGGTGCTGAAATGTCTGGCCAAAATCCGTTTGAAATGCACAATAGAAACAGCGGTGTCATCATTGTGGGCGAAGAAATGGCTCAAATACATTCACAAAGCAAGACGTAGGGTGCCTTGCTCTCACATAAGTGTGGCCGCGTCTGGAACATAACCTGAGTTTAGGGTGATATCGGGCATTAAAGGAGGCGTCGGCTGGTGTCTGTAAGGGTGGGTTGCCAGCCCTGAAGTGAGCGGATATGCAGATTCGCAGGACAAGGCGTACCCAACTTGGCCACCAGATTGCTTTGACGGCAATAGCATGCTGGGGCTGTGCTGATGCTCGTGGTGAGGGGTTTGGGTTGTCCAGGAATAAACTGTCCAGGAATGAAAAAAAAAAGATGCTCTTATTTTGCCGCCCCTCCTTGATGTGTTGTCCTTGGTAGGTCTGTTCTGTGCGAGTGTATGAGGAAGGTGCCGTGGGCCGCTTTCTATTACGACTTGGTCGTTCTTTCCCCTGCAATGTTCGGAGCACAAGGTTGTGTCGATGGTTCTTTCCTCGCCAAGCCAATCAATAGCGTAAATATGGTTTATCTCATCGGAGGGAAGGAGCAGTCTCATGCCTTCTGGCAGGTGCCACCACCGAGGTGGCAGCCTCACATCTTACAGCAGGAAGGAGCTGTACTCAACCACGGATAAAGAGAGAAGTGCGCCCTTTACTAAAACAAGCTCAGGTTCAGACCAAGAAGAAAAAGAAGCTGCATGCATTCGCATTTGAGCACCGCTACCGTGTACCCTTGCCGAAATTCTCATCAAGACGACTCAGAACACAAATACCCGCCGGAAGACAGCAAAATCAAAGCGCCTACCCCCGCACTGCCATCATGTGCTCTGACATTTCAGACGGGCTCCCGCCTCACTCTTCGCCGAGCTCCAGGCAACACTCTGCCACTTTACCCGCGCAGCGAGCCTCGTGAGTGGTCGCCCTGTTTATGTCTGCCCTGCCACACGCCATTGGCCTGCCACTCAAGACCTGCCACTCAAATGGACGGTGTGACTATCTCATTGGAGAAAGGGGAAAGAGGGGCTATTTGGGCAGAGCCGCACTTTATTAGAGCTTGGTGCTCTTGATTGACTCTGCCCTGCTTGCTGTCATACCCTATCTTCGTCATTTCCTCGCGTTGCGGCTGCCGTCTGGCTGTACCTAGGCGTGTGCTGTGGCAGGCCTGTCTAAAGACGTAAGTTGTCTGGGATGTTCTTTGTTTCACACATTATTCGAGTACTGACATGCGTTTCTCAGCCTCCCATACCAGGCTGTAGCCCCTCTCATCCCACTTCACAATATCGCACATGCTAGCCGCGCCTCGACCCTCTACCAACACTGCATCGGCGCTCGGTGGCGAGTATGAGGCAAAGCTATGAAAATGAAAGGAACCCAACCATTTCCGACGCCAACCACTTTGGGCGGGCTTGACAACCAGAGAGCTCAAGTCTCTTTTTTCGACAATGCACTCCAAGTCGAAAAAAATCCTGACGATGTTCTTCGAATCAGTCCTCGGCATGCGAATACAGACGACATGTCAAATATCACGAGCCCTTCTTTCCCCGGCCCGCAACGCCCACCAGCACCTCCTGCCCTCAATCCCAGCACTCCTCGTGACAGTAGCCAAAACGAAGCCCACCGCCAGTCTCTCTACGAGTCCTCCGGAAACCCACCCGTCCTACATCCTGGAGATTCGTCCACCGAGCAGCTCCCCTATCCTACGCTGCCCTTTGAATCTCGAGAAATCGGCGGCTCCGAAAGTGATGACTCGGATGTATTCTCTGGAGTTTCTTCTCCAGATCGAGCGGCACGCCAGGGCATGCGCAGCTTTCCGCCGAACCAAAACCCGGTGGCCCAAATGCTGCGTGAAGAGTCTCCCGCTTTGCCTGGCCACACGCTGGCTATCGCTGGCCAGGCCGGCTTTCGTCCAGCCAGTACATACCCTCACAGTGGCTACCGCCACCATGGGCACATCCAAATGGGCAACGCCGATGCCATCAACAACAGTCTTGCTCAGACGCAAATGTCCAACACAGTCGCTAGTATCCCACACCTGTGGGCTGACCTATACGACCAAAGACGCGGACACAACTGAACCGCAAAAGAATGTCGGAGCTCCGAAATCAGATCTTGAAATTACGCTCTGAGAAACTGAAAGCCGACAACGACCTTCAGCGCCTCACTCTTTCGCACTCACAGTCCGGCCAGTCTCTCCCCCCCATCGAGTCGGCAATTTTAGTTGAGAAGGCCCGAAAAATCCAGGATGAGTGCTCCTCGGTGGAGGCACAGTACGAGAAGCTGGGAATTGAGCTGGACCGCAGAGAAGAAAAGCTTGAGACCTCAGAGGTCAGGTTTTTTCAGAGCATATCCGTTGGTGCCGATGCCTCCCAGCCAGGGATACCTCGCTTGGCTGAGCTTTCTTTGAGGCAGCCATCCAATCCGATATCTGTCTATAACAGCTTTAACATCCATGATGTTGGCCAAGCTCCAGCTTTTCCAAGCTCCTCATCGACAAGTTCTCTACAGCCATCTGGTGTATCTCTTCTTGGGCTTTCTGGAGAACGGCCAGCGGATGTGCATCCTCTCTACACTCACCTCCTCCACTCAACCAGTGCTCTCAAGTCCTGCAGGCAAGACTACGAGGACCTTATCAACGAACGACGAGAAATTTTGGACGGCTTACAGAGGCGTACCGAACTGGGTACTAGTCTCAACAACCAGGAATACGACTCCGACAGCTTAATAGTCGCCCTCAACAGTGATCCAAGGTCAGACCACTTCAAGGCCGCGTTTTCAGGTCATATGAGTGATGGTGACTTAGAAACTTTGCAAAGGTTTGGCGAGACGGCGTCGGCATACCAAAATATGATTCGTTCTAAAGAACGGCAGCTCACAAGTATCCGCGAGACTTGTGTCCGTGTGGGAGCTCTTCCCAACAGTCGCACTCTCGAGGAGAATTGTATAGCTTTCGGCGATGGCTATGAAAGCGACGACGATGGCATCGTGTTGGGTGTATCTACGCGACATTCTTGGCATGGTAGTAGCCCTGCTACAATAGGCCATCCAATCCTGGTGACGAACCCATCAATTGCTATTGCGCAGTACCCATTGTCTCCGAGGGACGCATTGAAAAGTGTTCTGGAACTACCCGTCGACAACCCAAGAAGACAACAACTGCTCGATGATTATATCAAAGAGTTCGGTATCATATCGTCTTTATCACGCGCCGACCCTCAAAACAAGGCCGACTTTGTCAACCGCTGGATCCTGCAAAGCCTGCGCATGTCTCCGTTGGCAGCCTTGCAGCTTTTTACAGTCTTCACGACCATTCTACGCGTTATCAATATTGTACAATGGCAGAAAGACGTGATCCATTTCTGGGCCCATGATGGCACAAATATACCCGAACAATACTTTGATGGGCCCATCACAGAGCCTTTATCGTCTTCCTCTGCAACATCCAGCTCCGATGCGGATGATGGCTGAGTCAAAAGAGCCGCGGTATTCTCGAATCGCCCTTGTGTCACACGACTTGCCATATACACTACAGGCATATTCGAACCCTACGTTCACCTACCAGACCTATTTCATACCCATTCCCATTTCTTTTGTCAGGTCTGCCACCTCTGTATTAGTCTCGAGGCATTATTGCATCAGCCTATCTATTCGCTTCTTCTCATCTCTCTCAATGTTTCTTGGAGTAGTAAAATACGCTCAACAGATACCCTTGCCGTAAGATGACTGTATTTATATATTTTCAAAGTCTCTTTCTATCTTCGCTTGGCTGATTTTCTACTTTGACTACTCTTCGGGTGCTACTTCTTTTCTAAAATGTCTCCTTTCCCACCCAATACGCTGCCCTTGGGCTCAACATCCGTCTTACCTGTAGCAACCTCCGAGCAGAAACTTCCACATTATCTTTCGCACATTATTGGCTCGTGAAGACGGCACAACATGTCTTGTCGTTGAAGGCCGTTGAGATTTGTTAGTGGAAACGGCGCTAAAAGCGGCCCGAGCCCGCTAGCAAGAACTTATCATTCTTAGTGCGAAAATAATACTCTGTAAAGTCTCTCTGCGCTGTCAAGTCAGCCGCGGCCGCTTGGTGACAACGGCCGGCTTTTGTGTACTCAAAATTTGGATTTGGTCCGGTGTGGAACAGAGCCGCCCTGACTCCGTGCCTTTCTGTTGTACTTTGCTCTGGTTCAAGACAGGCCGCGCATGATTCTGTTCGATATAGTGCCTCATCTCAGCCACATTGGACTGGTAGAGGCAACGATGACTGTCAATTTTGACGTCCTGGTGTGTCTGCTCTCGTACTGTGAGATACGATTCGGCTGTCATTTGATCTCATGGTGATACAGGAGTACACCCAAAAAAAGGGAGTTTGAGTAGCGTTTTCACGGTACGTGCAGGGAGATAGGAATTGAGCGTCTTCTGTAACCGCAAAATGGAACGAAGAGCCACTTTGTCTGGCCAGCAGCGACTCGGCCAATAACTACCAGGACGTAACTATTCAGAAACCACTTCAATATGCAGTAAGGGAGCAAGGAACTGACAGAGAAACCAACACACAATGCTAACGTCCGGCAAAGAGAAGGGACAAGGGATGTGGAACATATCAAAACGTGAACGAAGAGAGGTCGACAGATTAGAAGCAAGCAGGGTTGAATGCGTCCCAGTCGAGGTGGCATTTGGGTCACCGCCATTCAACTACTTGTTTCCTTCTACCACTTGACTTGAGTAGCTTTTGTTGCACTTTGACGACTTGAAGAGCTCTTCGTAGGAGAGAGGGACATTTGCCTGCTAGAGGGCCACACAAGTGAACGCACGCAATAATGACATCGGGTGTCTGGCCACAATTTTTGAACGCGCTCGCGAAGTACAGGGAATACCAGGATGTCGTAGTCAATCTTTGCCAAGCCTTTTTGTTGCGCGGAAGTGACCACTGCCGGCAACGGATTGGTCTCCCACGGAGCACACAAGAGAAGACTGAAATTTGGAAAACACGGGGGTCACAAGGAGAGCAACAGACTAAAAGAATGCGAATAACTTAAATTGGGTACAAGCTCAAAAAGCCAAAAAGCGTAACAAAAGAGGGCAGGCAGACCAACGAGCAGGGTTTGCCGTTCTCGTTCTTTTTGTGGCCCACGTTTCAGGCTTGCTTGAGGTCGTCGCAAAAGCGGGTCCGCCGCAGATCGAGGAGGCTCGGAGTACGGAGCCAGGAGGCAAAGGCGTCTTTACCACAGTATGCGTACTCCGTAGGTATTTCTGTGTGATAGTTGTGGAGAATCTGTGACATTTGTGAGTTTCGTGACTTGTTTTTCGGCTGCAACCTGTGGAAATAATTTGTTGGTTCTCGTTTCTTTGGACAGCAGTTGTTCACACTTATTCCCCTTACCAAACCACTTGGCGCCGGCTGTGAGTGGCAGGTGACGGATGGCCATGGCCAGCCAGCCAGGCCTGGCCCAACGAGGAGGTACACGTCGGCTTGCTGGCTCTGTATCGTAATTTGTATCGCATTCTGCATCGAGCTTCTGGCTCTGAGGTTAAAATACTCCGTTTTTCGTTCAGACTGGTCCAAAAGGCCTGTTCGACTACCGAGTCGCAGTCTCGTCGCGGACCGTTGCCAAACACACACCGCGGCTCCTGTTCTGCTTGGCGTTTATGTGAGGAAGTGTGTAAATGCGCTCGTACTCAACTGCACGGAAAAGAGCGCAATACCAACCAAGGGACACTTTGATACCCAGTTTTGGTGTTTGGCCAGCCTTATTCCTCTGTCTTTAAGTCATTTCTTCCCCCCCTAGCACTCTCAAACTCCTTGTCTTTACCCTGCAGCCTCTTGACGGCCATAGTTTCTGCAACGCTCCGGTTTCTTGACCACGGAACGGTCTTCTCCCCTCTCCATGGCTTGTATCTAGCCTATCACAAACCTCCTGTTCATCAATCATCACCGCAAAGGACTTCTTCCGATCCTTCTTCTCTAACCTTTTTCTTGTTTTTCTCTTTTCATTTCGTTTCTGATTCGTTCTTTCTCTCGGACATTTCTACTTCCTCTTCCACTGACATACTCCGAATCCTTTCCCTTTCCACTCCTTCTTCTCTATACTCTCTCTTGAGATAGCTCTGGCTTGTTTTGTTTGGATCTGTTCGGTTGACCCGAGTTGTTTTTTCCATTCTCTTTGTTTCTGTGTTTCTTTGTTTTCTTTTCATCCCCATCTATCCTTTAATTCTTATGTCCCCTCACACCTTATTTCTCTCACTCCCAATATCTCTCTTCTCTTCTTCTCCTTTCCTCCTTACACGGTTCTTAATCATCGCCACTTCCTCCAAACCAGCTTCCAATGATCTAATCCAGCTTCACGCCGACCAGCTGTCTGTAACCAGCTAGCCACTACTTCTTTACCGACTGTTCTTCATCTTGCTGGATGCTTTCAGTGTCAATCAATGGCCACGGTCTCTTCTCGCCACCCGCACCTCTTCTTTTCACCTAGACCTGTATCGTGAAAAGGTCGTCCTATCTTTCAATTCAGCCCGTACCGAAAAACTGCATCAACCATCTTCGACACTTATCTTCTCGTCTCATAATATCTTAACGCAAGTCCTACGAGCCTCCTCACGATGCCCAACTCGTCATCTACGGCGGCAGCCGTCCTTCTCCGCACATACAACATCTTCAGCAAAGCCGACTCGCTACTCGACATTGCACCAGGAGCACGCATAGCGCTGCTTCAGTATCCAAGTCCGTCTCTGCATCATCAGATCCCTTTGCTAGCCGACTTAGCTACTACATTGCACTCGCATGCATACTACTTTACCGTCTACCTCGTTCGGGAGTCTCGCAAAGAGAAGCTCAACCTACCATTTTACAAGGCAGCGAAATCAAAATGGATCTTCAGCGCAGAAGATCTCGTCCGTGATAGCTACAACAAGGTAGGTCTACCTGCATGGCCGGCCATTGCTCTCTGAAAGATCACCAGATGCTCCTTCTTTTCTTCCTATCTCTCTGTTTTTTCAACCACTCTCTCCTCCCTCTCCTCTAACACACACAGTTCTACGACAAGGTCTATCAAATAAAGGCCACGGAAGGCACGCAGGTGCTCATTCCTGCCAAGTTCATTGCCGAGCTCAAGGCCCTCCCGAGGAGATCCTCAGCGCCACCGAAGCCGTCAACGAGGCAATGTTGAGCCAGTACACAAAATTCAGTCTCGGCCACAATGGCGACATGCTGTCGAGCGTTGTCCGCACGAAATTGACGCAGAACCTGGCAAGGCTGGTGCCGCAGCTGCGCAAGGAAATCGAATACGTCGTGGCCACTGAGTTTCCAGAGTGTGATGGTAAGACAGCCCACCGTGCCAAGTTTGCTCTAAATGTCCCTCCATTGACCGCCCACCTGTCTCCAGACTGGACACCTGTCAAGGTGCATCCGTTCGGTCTGCGGGCCATTGCACGCCTCAGCGGCCGCGCATTTGTCGGCACGTCCATCAACCGTAAAGAGGAATGGATGGACACGAGCATCAACTTTGCCATGCATGTGTTTGTGGCCGTCGTCAAGCTGCAGTTCATCCCCGCCTGGCTGCGACCCATCGGCCAGTACTTTGTGTCGGACCTGCGCCGCATCCGTGACGACATCAAGCGGGCCAAGGCGATGCTGCAGCCCATCATGGAGGAGCGCCTTCGTGACATGGACATTCCCGGTTACGAGAAGCCCGACGATTTGATCCAGTGGCTGCTGGACACGCTGCCGGCGGCCGAGCGGCGCGACTTCCAGGCCCAGACGGAGTTGCAGCTGGTGCTGAGTGCGGCATCGATCCACACGACCAACAACCTGCTGGCGGACTGCATGTTTGACCTGGCGGCCTACCCGGATGTGCAGCGCGAGCTGCGGGAAGAAGCCATGGCCGTGCTGCACAGCGAGGAGGCATGGGCGCGCAAGGACAGCATGGTGCGCCTCAAGAAGATGGACAGCTTCATCAAGGAAGTGCAGCGGTTCTCAGGCAATATCAGTACGTCCAATCCTCCTTGAGCACCGTGTTCTGTGTTCTGTCCAGGATCACAACTAACAATCCCAGCCGGCTTCATTCGCAAGGTCATGCAGCCGATTGAGCTCTCCGACGGCACCCGCCTGCCCCGTGGCACCAGGATTTTGGCGCCCCAGGTTGGCTACTCACGCGACGAGCGCCACTACCCGGAGCCCGACACGTTCGATGCCCTGCGCTTCTTCCGCCTCCGTAAGCGGTCCGAAGAGGACGGCCATCGCTGGCAATTCACCACGATTGGTGACACCAACATGAACTTTGGTGCCGGCAAACACTCGTGCCCCGGTCGCTTCTTTGCCGGCAACGAGCTCAAGATGATGCTCTCGTACTACCTCATCAATTTTGACATGAAGCTCAAGGATGGCGAAGAGCGGCCAAAGCCAATGATGATCATGATGTCCAAGACGCCAAATCCAGAGGGCGAGGTGCTCTTCCGTCGGCGGACAGTTGACACGGTGGACGAAGTCGTCAGCACACCAGCAGAAACTACAATTTCATGAAAATAGGCATGACTGACTCACATTTAATTTGATTGCGATTTTGTATGGCCAGAGGTTTTGAAATGGGCCTGGCGTCCGATACCCTGAAAACTGTACATATTTATCTTGCTAGAAAAGGGCATATGGATAAGGAACACTAGAAAAAAAACAGCATATTACAATATTTGGATGTACTTGTGAACTGCGCGCGCGTGTACAGAAAACATGCATAGACGCGATAGGCGACAAGGCGTGGCTGTTGGCAGACGAGTACAGGATGTCTTCATGCTTACATACATTGCAAGGCTCCTATACACGATTTGATTAAGCATTTAGTCGTTGAAAGACAGTCACGTATGATCGAGGCGGTAAAGAATATTTACGAGCGCGAGAGAATGAGTCCAGATGGGTTCTCATCTATCACAACATCAGCAAGGCACGTCTGCTCAAGAAGTCCAAGATCCTGCATCGACGCGTCGAGGCCATTCATCTGCCGTTCTCGGCACGTTTTCCGTGTCGAGCTGGACCGGAGCCGACACCGGATGAAGCCGGTCCGGTGGCCGAGGACATAGCGAGGCCAACGCACGACCGGCTCTATGCAGAGGCTCCGTGTTGATACATGGAAATACCGACGTTACTCATGCACCTCGAAAGGGCCGGCCACGACCCTCTGCAGTCACAACAACAAGATACTGTTGGTTGCCGGCCCGGTCTGGGCCTTGTGCTGGTACCTGTATCTGCACCTCGGCACCGCCATGTGCACACCGACGGTCCCGAGGGGAAAAGTCAGGACAACATGCAAACCGCCCTGAGCGGGTCAAATATCGTCAAACTTGGGATTTTTGGTCCGCACGCGGGCTCGGGAGGTCCCAACGGTCCTCACGCGTGGAACTTGTGCTTTCGAGAGAGGGTACCGTTTCCCTCCAACGAGACAATGGCGGTTGCAAAAGGAGGAGGGGATGAAGAAAGGAAGAAATAAGGGACCATCATTGCTGCAGCCCTACTCCCTGCCGTTTACCATTTCCTTCTCTCTACCGTGCTCAAGCTATTGTTCCTTCAACCTTGCTCCTTCGTTATTGTATTTTTATTGTTACTTTCTCCTCAAGATTTGAAGAGTCACGACGCAGGCAGCGTGGCACTTTTGTTGGTCCTTTGGATGAACTTAACGGCACTATACACACTTTGCGCTCATCCCATCTTTTATGGTTCATGTTATGACAATATGTCGCTTAGCACATATCACGGGCACCCGGTCTAATAATGGAACGAGGCAATAATTAATCAAGACAATGTACCACCGGGTAGGCCTCGTGCTGGCAATGATGGAGCATCGGATGACCGAGACTAGACGGGCAATGCATCTCTCTCCAGTGCGGTTTCCCTGGTCGTAGGATCAGAGCAGACGGTTTATTTCCACAGCCCTTTGTCTATTATCTTATTCTATTTCTATTTTGAGAGGAGAAGATTACGATCCTTCTACGGAGTATCCTTCTACGGCGTTCTCTTGTAACCTTCTCCTGGCTCCGTCATCTCATTGTGAGATGATCGGTGGTGGGTGGCTGCAGTAAGGTGGGCGTGCCAGCCGTGCCGAGGGCCAAAAGCCGTTGGGATGGGCTGTCAGCGCCAGCAAACCGCTGGAAACATAAGGATACAAGGTACATACTTCAGTTGACCGTGCAACGAAGCACTGTCGACACTGTGCCTCCGTTTGTTTTCGCCGAAGTGTTTCCTCTTTGGGAAGGGCATCCCCATCCTCAACTAGCAAGGTTTTACCTCAACCTGCATCTTTTTCTCCATGCGATTGTGGCTGCTTTCAGTAATAATATCTCCGACCTCCGCAGCCCGTCCGTTGTTCTCCGCAGGTGAGCAAAAAAGGCTGAAAGATGACGGCGTAATTTCTCATCAATTTTCTTTTGCCTTTTTTGGTCTTTCCATCCTCAATTCTCACCGAAAAACAAAGATGCTAGACGACATGACCCTACCAAACGATCGCCATCTTGACGCTGGCGGGCGGTAATAAGGCCAGAAGGGCCAAGACATTTTGGGGAGAAACAACATGTGTCGTCTCATGCCAGACAATTGAGCGTTTGTGTATGTTGGCACTATTTTCCTCGATATTAATTTGATTTACTGTAGCCCTAAGTTATCTTCTTCGATTAGGAGAAATAAAAACCCCCACGGAACTTGCACAAATTGTCCATCGTCTAATCATCTAAGTTGCCAGCGCCCCAAAAGAGTGAGTGAAAAGAGAAGGACGGACAGGAAAAAAGCCACCAGTTCAGACACGAAGAAATCGTAAACCGTACCCAAAAAAGCTCACAAAGAAAAGGCTTAAGAACGATAACGACGCATGGCTATTCTTTGGCGATGTAACAACATTGAGACTTCATCGGGCTGGCGCGTTTTGTTGGTTCAGCCTATCTAAACAGGTGAGCGGTCTTCTGGAAACAGTAGAAGAACAAGCCGTTGGCGCGCTGGGCCACAAAAAGGTTAAGAAAACAGTCCGAGAAAATGTACAGAAAGAAAAACAAAATAAGAACAACACCGACAGCGTTCACGATTTCCCTTCGCCCTGATATCGGGCCGTTGGATATGGGCGAGTGACTGGTGTTTTGGGAGGCGACATGCACCTAGCTGCCGCTGGTTAGGCTCAGCCACAGGTCACCCAGGTCACGAAAACAAAGAGAGAACAAAAGATCGTGGGCTGGTGGCCGCTGGTTGGTGTCAGCGCCATTAAAAGAAAGCCCAAAAGGGCTGTGAAGTGCGAATGCGAGGACGATTTAATTTAGTGCACTTGCCGCCAACAGGAAGCTCAACGGTCGTCTCCGGTTCGTATTTTGCTTTGACGAGGCTTGAGGCTTGAACTTTAAGCTGTAGGCTTAATTTAAAAACAAAAATAACAAAAAAACGGAGATGCACGAATTCATTACGCCTCCAAAAAGAGAAAAAAGAAAAGGAAGGCTCACACTGCGTAATCCAAAACAGCAACAATGAGAGAATCGAACATCGTCGAACGTTACAATCAGTTTGCCACAATGACGATGGCCTTGCACCTCAACTTTCCTGGCCCAGCTGAGCTGCAATCCTGCGTGGACCCGAGACGGCGGTCCCGGTCTTTTTGCGTTGTTAACCAATAGGGCTATTATTGACCTCAATTTGCGAAGACGGTCACTCGTTTCCTTTCATTGGCTGGATAGTTTTCGGTGACTGCGTCCGGTGGGGGATACTGATCCATCTCATGCGAGACATCAGTAATACACAAGCAACCTACAATGCAAGGGCTGAAGTGGAACGGCTGAGAGTGCACAACAAGTGTACGGAGTCGTGGACAAATGGGACGCACCGACAGTGCTGGCAAGGCTGTGCTTGCAGAGCGGCTCGCATTCCGTATGATACGATAGTTGACAATCTGCAGACGCAGGACAGCAATGCAGACTACAATGGTCACAAGCTCGCCCTATGCCGCGCCCGGCATTTCTCCCGACACGCCGGCTCAACAAGCCCAATCGACGTATGATGGACGTATCTGGTAATTATGTACGCCTGCCGTAGCCAACGAGTATCTTTCCTTCTTTTTCTCTTTATCTTAACGTCTCTAATTTTTTTGAACCTTTGTTTGTGGCTTGCCGTCAAACGTTGCAGGCGCATTTCTAGGAGAGTCAGGGAGCCAAAAATTTGCTGGGACCTTTCTTTCTTCTTTCTTGATAGAGCTGTTCTTGGAGCTTCTTCTCCTTCACCATGCCTTTCTTTCGCTACAGTCGATGTGGGCACGGGGGTGTTGCTTGTTGTTGTGCGCCTCGGGAGGCTGTATGACCGAGGGCCAAAGGTGTGTTCTCCCATCTTTTTGTCCCTGCTATCTCCTTTTATTTTTCTTCTCCTCTTTCCTTGTTTAATATCGTCCAGATCCTCTTTTTCTCCGTCTTGCGCCAGAATGCTCCACTTTTAGTCTCTTTTTTTCCCTTGAAAAGAACGTTTCGCCTTCCTCTGCCAGCCCCAGGACCGTAGTTCGGTGCCACTTGTACGGCAAATAATTTCTTTAGGCGTGAGAATTAGAGGCGAGGGGCAGGCTCGCCCTCGCAAGCTCGCAAGCCCGCAAGATGCGCCAAAACGGGGCACTGTTTTTGCACGAGCAATCAAGGTCTTCCCTCACCTTCTTTTTTCTACTCAAGTACCTCTATTTTTTTGTGGAAAACCACGCCATACGGCAAGCGGAAGTTTAAGGCGAATTGCGATGGTACATGCACTAGAGGAGGAAAGAAAGACGGCGGAAAGGCAACTCAGGCAGCACAGACACAGCCAAAAAAAGGGCCAAGACGATGGAGGGAAAAAACAATAAAGCACCAGAAGAAGGCACAAAGCGCCACCAAAAAGCCAAAGGGACCACATATACTGCCAAAAAAAAACATACATAACAAAAAACACACAACAGCACACAGCAGCACGAATTAGCACGAAAACATTCACCAAAATCCCGCTGATCGACCCTATGTGCACCAATGGCACCGGTCTTGGAGGGTTAACAACGCCCTGTAACTCCGCGGATCTGAAGCTCAAAGACGAATATAGATAGAAAATGTTAGTATATTAATAGATAATTTGATATTAAATAATAAAAATATATTGCGAGAATACAATCTAAAGACAATGGCAGAGATGGATAATTCACAGACAACAACAATGGAGAGGGGTGTGGCCAAACCCAGCTCAGCATTTTATCGCGCACAACAAAACCACAGTATGCGAGAGTATGCGAGCCGTGTTGTATTTGTACATCGTAGCGGCGGTGGTGAAGTTGACAACTCCAAACTCTTCCCATGCAGAAATGGGGCTTGTTCGCCTAATCGACAAATCAAATACGGCGTAGTGGATTCTCGGCATGGGGACATGGCTGTGGGCGTGCATATTTCGTCGTGGAGGAAGAGGAGGAAGACTATCGTGATGTTGCGGTGTGGGTTGTGAGTTGTGGGTTGTATCTCCTTGCTTTCCTTGCTTTCCTTGCTTCCTTTGCTTCCTTTGCTTCCTTTTTTTGATCTCTGATCTGGTGCTTGCTTTCTTTTTCGAGCATTTCTGTTTTCCAGATCCTTCCTTTGGAGCTCTCCTCGGTGTCCGCTGCGGTACATTTGTAAACCTTTGCCATCCTTGCCTTAATTTCAGCCTCTGCACTATTTCCTCCTCATTTTATTTGCTCGATCTATCGTAGGATTCTTTTCTACATATACTTCTCGCTTTCTATCGCGCACGCGCGGGCGGGCGTCCGTCCTGTTCTTTCCCCCTCAACTCATTTTTGTCGATTTCCCACTCTTCGCCAACGCACGGCAATGGAGAAACATCAATGGCCGTGTCTAATGGCCGTGCCCAATGGCCACCCAACTGGCATGGAACATGGAGAACAGAGAGGACAAGGGTAACTTGGTGCTCCATTCTATTTTTTGGCGACTTAGACCAGAGCTGGCCTATCATGGCCGCTCTTTTCTCTTTTGTTTCCCTTCTTTCCTTGTTCACACTCCCTCCTTTCTTCCTTCTCTCCCTGTTGCTGCCCGTTGGCACTTGCCGGACGTTAGGGCCCTTTTCCTGTTAGCGTGCCTGCGTGCCTTCCCTTTTCTGATTTTTGACTTTCTCATCAACGTCTTGGTGCACGTTTGCCCTTGGACTGGCTCTTGCCTCTTTCGGCCAGCCGACATTTCCCTCGTTTGACGCATCGTGCCTTCCCCATTTTGCATGGTAGCATCCCACTTCCTCTACGGCTACCGAGGGTAGGCACGCTAGGCGGCTAGGATGACTTGTCTGGTTCGCACTTGCCGTGCAGGGCTGCGAGGCGAGGGCTTTACACAGTTTTACTTATTCGCACACAAACTACATTATATGGATCCCCCGACGAACAAAGCTAAATGGATGGGGGTCGGGCAAGGTGGCTGGCCAATGGGTACGGTAGCAGGCGTGTGACGGTCAGGAAGTCAAGGGAAATGACGGAATGTCATCGGCAAGGGACAAGAGGCGGCGGAAGAACAGCAAAGAAGAAAAAGGGAGGCACCAGAAAGCGCAAATTGCACACCAAACTGGCCATCATGGACTATCACGACTTTTGATTTCCCCGGCGAAGCGGTTCAGCCGTTTGGGGTATGGACTCAGGTTTCCTTGGGCGCCTATCCCTGCTTCTCTGTTTTTTTTTTTTTTCATTTCGGAGTCTTCTTGTTGTCCATGCGTCTGTTCTCTCTCAACTCGTGAAGCGCGAGGATCTCCTAAGAGTGTCCGTCGGCCGATCTTATCCAAAACCGATAAGAACATGGCGACAAGGGTAGGAGATGGAGGGAAAAAGGGGAAATTAGAAGAAGAAAGAGAGGATCGGGGAAATTCAAGGGGGTCCTTTTCCCCCTCTCCCTTTTACTCCGTGCAAGCTTGAAGTTGTTTATTGGTTTTTAACTTAGGAGCTTGGGTTGAGATTGGCCGGGATGTGAGTTTTCTGAGCCTTTCCTGGAGTCGTACGGTCAGAGAAACCGCAAGCTGCAAGCCGCAAGCTTGCTTCCAAAATTCGACCTTGGAGCACTTGACTCGACACGGGTAGTCAATTTTTTGTTTTGTTCGGCGTTTTATCTCGGTTCTTGTTTCTGTTATTTTCCCTTTTTTTTTGTCCCTTCCTTTTTCTTTCTCTTTTTGTCGACAGTCGTGCCTTTTGTCTTGCTCGTTTGGCTTCGTTCATTACAGCTAAGTCCTAAATGGCAAGGCGTGGCGCGTCGGGCCAAGTAACTCTCCGGCATTGAAAGCCTCACCCGCTTTTTTTTGAGGGCCTTCCTCAGCACCGCTCACATCACCCATGTAAGCTTTCTGTCTCCAGAAAAACAGGGCTTGCATCAGGCTGCAATCAATTTTTGCCAGTCTCACCGCTTTATGCCCCTTGTCCCCCCTGACTGCGGAATGCGCAACGACTATGGCATACGCCGTGCTCCATGGGAATGGAGATGCGTCCTTAAAGCATGTAATACTGCCGTAGAAGCAAAGGAAGCAAAGGAAGAAAAAGAAAAAAAAAACACCAAGCATATGACGATATTCTGTTCAGGCAGAGAAAGCGCAGGAAATCCTTCCGTCAGTGAGCCTGCCGTTTCCGTAGCTTCCGCGATTGCCTCGCGATATGAAATCGGTGTTTTTGTTTTGTAATCTTTATGCTGGCGAAAAAGAGCTTAAAAAGACCGCAAAAATCTGATGATGCCAAAAAATGAACGCATCATGAAAATTCTACCAATTTGACTAGACCCAGACATGCTTGTACCGTACATACTGAGTTGGTATGGTGAGCATTGGCCGGGCTGCAACCTTTGTTTTCGTGTGCACTGTACGTTGTACAACGTCGTTGTCTGCTTGCTGTCGTTCGACTACGACTCATCGTCGCACTGCATTTGCAGCATTGGCACCCCTCTCCCTCACAGCGCATGCATCTGCATCTGCACCTGCATCTTTATTTTCATTGATCATTATTTCTGCTTTATTAACCACATCCCACCCTTCTTTGGTTCGTCTGGTGGTTCGATTGTCGGACTGCTCATGTTCTTTTCTGTGTATGTTCCTTATGATACAATGTACTTTGTATCGCCCATCAAGATCATGATGTTTACACTGTCTGCACACTATTCTGTCACATTCTGTATGTCGTACGTGTAAACATTCTGTGCAACCCTGTCGACCATTGGTGCACCTTGCTCTCTCGCGTTAGCCTCGCAGAACCACCGCAAAAAGCGGAATCGACAGGGGAGTTGAAGGCCTTGAGCAGTTTCTTTTCCACAATATTGGCATTGTTGTGCTGACTTGTCGACTCCGAGACTCCGAGACTCCTTCATCAAACCCCCATCAAAAACTATCAAACCCCATTTCCAGTGGCGGTGTTGGCGTTGCACCGGTCTCCCGTCGTCCGCGAGCGCAACCCTCCCTTATAATTTCATATTCAGGCAACAGTACGAGGTAGCTGGGGTGGTTTTTGAGAGAGGGTGGCAGGGTGGAAGGAGGAGAAGACGGCTCGATGCCCAGTGGGCTCGATGCCCAGTGTGCTGTTTCGGGCCACTGGTTGTGTTCAGACGGGGCGAATGGGGATTTGGCATGGGGCCCTTCAACGTCGAAGTTAGCGGGCGGGCACCTGTGGATCGCCGCTACAAAGAGCTAATGGAAGGCTCCAGTCGGCCCTCGCCTTTGTTTTGCACCTGTCTTATTTTCTTTCTTGGCCTGCGTAGTGTGCCGGTCTGCCCTGCTCCTGCTCCGTATTCGTTCCCTAAACAAGCCCCCCCCCCCCTAGCGGACAAAAACATGTGAGAAAAGTGATGATCACAGTGTGTTTTGGGCATGGCTTTCCCGCCCCATTCTTTTCTTTTTTTGATGCCCAAAGCAAAACAGTGAGAGACACGGACAGGGCATGGAATGCGGAATACCGGAAGAGCGCGCCTAACATCGCGAAATTGTCGCAAGACCTAACGAAAACAGGGACAGAACAAAAGACCAGACGAAAACCGAAGGCCGAGCAGACAAGACGCAGAAAGACAGACAAAGATACGTGCTATAAAAAGAAATTGTCACCTGACACAGTTGTGAGCATTGTTGTAACGCCTTGCATCGTGCCACCACGTGTACCATACTGCACGCAGTAGTCGCTGGCAGCCAGTAAACATCTGGGGCGACAAACCAGGATGCACGATGCAGTTGGAGAGAAAATGCCGAGATCCGGGACACGGAAACAGCATTCTGAAGACAACGCGTTGTCCGCGGTTCGCCACACCGGTCTACCAATCGTGATGCCAGGCAGTCGATGCGAAAGAGAAAAAACATTCGGTTATGTATGCGTATGTCTGGGACATGGTTGGACACCAGTGTAGAAAGACCAAAAGATGTCCAAGATACTTTGTTGAGAGAGACGCAATTAGATGTAGGTTATCGTGGTCCAAACATGCGATTCCAGGGTCCGATAACCGCCCGTCTAGGGACTTTCCTTGCGGCGGTGGCGCCAAATACGCCATTTGGAATATGGTGGGCACTTTCTCGACTACAAGACGAGTAGGCATCTTGATTCTTCAGGTGCCGAACAACGGCCAACAACCGACGACCGACATACGGTTCTTTCGTAGTCCCCAAATTGATGAGGCCTGATGCAGCAGAGACAGAATTCAGCCATTGCCGTTCCTTCTCGTTCTCACAGAGATATAAGGGCCGGCAACCACGTGAAAATACGAATGTTTATTTCTGTCAACGCTTGAGGACAGCACCATGCATGATGCCAGCAATGCCTTTGGTCGTCTTTTGCGCTTCGCGTATAATTAGGCGCGGATCTAAGAACAGGGAAAGTTGACAAGTGCATGTTGAAAGTTGCCGTAGTTGCTCCAGAAGTTGAAAGTTGCCTCCTGCAAAGCCACACGCTACACAGCCTTGGAGATGCGCACATTGCGGGACATAAGGAATCGTCTTATTGCCATCATGTTGCTCTCTGATGTCCTCGTTGTCTGTCCTTTTCGGGTCGATTCCGGCCGTTAGCCTTACGGGAATAAGATGGTGCAGTCAGAAAAGAAAGCACGAGACAGGATGGCAACAGCAGAATGCCGAATAGGAGGCAGAAGAGGTTCCAAGACACGGAGGCGGGACCGGAAATGTGTCCGGCGATCAGGGTATCTTGGTGGCCCTATTTCAAGGTTGCCGGTCTATGTTTATCACGAGGCGGTATTAAAAAAAAAGGGCCGTTTTGGCGTTTGGGACTTCATTGTTCTTCTCTAAATCCAAAAAAAGGAGAGATGTGCGGATGGAACGTAACAAACGAAACAAAGAAAGGAGGTTAGGCATGGCATACACGCTCTGTGCAGCTTTAGGGTGGGTAAGCCGTAAGGCCAGGACTCGGCAGGGGTCCTTGCGCACCAAATGCCCCAAAAGAGAACAATCAGAGAGGCAAATCCTGGCAGAAAAGGACAGCGAGCACAGCAATGGGAGAAGATCACAAAGACGATCACGGGCTCAACAGCCAGTCACGGCTCGTGGATTGGCCCTGCAGGGCTGCGAGTGATACCAGAAACAAAAAGCAAAAGCATAAGGAGGCAGACAGGGGAGAGCGCACAAGGCACAACGAGCCGTAACTAAATACTGAGTAGTAATCTTACGTGTACGACGTACTCATATCTGTAGTGAGATAAGATCCATTGTCGCAGTTGCAATTGCAGTCACGGTATGGATTAGCATCGGCCACTGTACGTCGTTCGCTGGGATGGTTGTGGAGAGAGACAGATTCACAAGATAGTGAGGCGAGAAAGACTCCATTTTTAAAGTCAGGCCGATAGGCGACTCCGAAACGCCATATGGGACAGCACAAAAGTAAGTACCGCGCACACTGCAGGACTAGAGAGGGTAGTTGGCAAAAAAGAGATAGGGAGAGCATGGCGTTTGGGCTGTGCTAGCCTTGCCACCAAAAAGGACGAGAGAAGGGCAGACATGCCGAGACTGGCAAATTGTGAAAGCAAAAAGACAAAAGGGAAATGTGGTGGAGGAACCATGGCGCCACCGTGGAGCGCAGACCACGAGGGCACGGCAAAGAGGGCACATGAGTACTACATCGTATGTATCTAACTTATCTAACATGTGTGTGCATGGAAGGACAATGGCGGGCTGCAACAACCGTGAGCCGTTGCGGACTGTCTTGCGGTCGAACTGTGCTATTTCTTCGGCCTCGGTTTCTCGCGATCTCTCGTTGTTCCCTCGTCATATTTTGTTTTGTCAGGCAACTTGCGGTCTTCATTTGCCTCGCGCGTCTTGCCCGCGGCAATTTCGGGCATCTCTTGTGCTTTTGGTCTTGTGCGTCTCTCGTCCCCGTTCTGCTTCTACCTATTCCTTTCTTTTTCTTTCCTCTCTTTCCTTTCCAGGGCACTGGTAGGGGTTGGGGAAAGAACGAGTAGGGACCCTGGTCGACCTCATGCTTTCGCTATTTTGCAGTCCCCGTTGATCAGTAAATTTGCAAGCGGATGGCGGCTTCAGGGCGAGTCACGCTCCGTTCAGAGCCTTGAAGCAAGCGCGGCGTCCTTCCTGTATCTCACTCTCTTTTCTCTCGCAACTCCTTCGCATTCGTTTTACGTCGATTTCTTTTTATTTTCTTCTTATCCGGGCGACCACCATTGTGACGGACATTGCAGAAGAGTTAAAGTTTGTGCTTGGCAGTTGGTAGGCTCGTCTCTTAGCTCGTGGACGTCTCGGCTTGGCGGCTTGGCGAGAGTCTTGGCTTTTCCCGGTTTCTTTTTTTTTTGCCTTGTTTCTTAATTATTGGAGTGTATCGGATTTTTGGTGCGTCGGAGGCCTTTTCCCTTTTTTCTTCCAGTGTGTTGCAGGCTGCAGGCATGGTACGGTTGCAAGGGAAGGACGGAGGGAAAAAGTTTATTGTCCAAAATAGATACAGGCTAATCTTGTTGTGGCCTAAGTCGTGGAACATTTCGGCGGAGGACGTCATTTTCTCCGCTGCCCTAGTCTGTTTTGGGATATTTGTGCTATTTTGGCGTGGTCTTGGGGGTCTTGGGGTGAGGGAAGGAGCGACTCGAGGTATGCCCTTGCCTTCAGCGAGTTACACAGTAGTTGCCCGATTTGCGACATCGCAGTCGCTCTTGCCCTTTCGACACGCGCACAACACACCGCGACTTCCTGCTTCGATTTTTGAGGCATAGCTTATTTACACTTCTCCGAGACCTCAATCCTATCCACTCAAAAAGGTCGAGTTTGTCCTCTTGCCAGTGGAGCTGTCGGAGGGGATGTCCGCTGGCGGGTGCTTTCCCTTATTCCCTTTTTGCCGTGGCCGTCTTTTTTTTGGGAGGTTTTGTGGTCTTTCTCGACCTTCTGCAGCTGGTTTGTCGTCGTTTTTGTGGGTTTGTGCCGGCGACCCTTATTCTCGATCATAGCGACCTTTTTTTTTTTTTTTTTATATGGCAGAACCGGCCTTCCGGGCGGCAGGCACGCTAACGTGGGCCACCTGCTACTGTTTGACAGCCAATGGCTCTTTCCACCACTACGTTTCAGGGTTTCCTCACGCTCCGTGGAGAGTTGAAGGGGACGATCAGCGTGAGAGACTCTACGGCGCACCAGACAGAGAACTGCACCTGCAACGTTCAGTGTGTCGAGAAAGGTGCACGCACCGCCCACTGCACGGGGACTGTTTGAACTCCGTCCGCTAATTCCAAGAAAATCAACAAAACCAGCATTGCCAGACCAAAAAATTCACACAAAGTCCTCAATAAAGCCGCAGCAACACCATGTACCGTCGATTGCCAAGATTGGACGGCGCCGCGGGTCACGCGGTCTGCATACACACTGAACTCGATGTGACTAATTTCTGATAATAGTGGACTTTTATCCCAAACTGAGTAGACTGTTGGTTTTTGTGTTGTGGTTTTGGTGGTTTTGGGAGGCGACGGTCGAAGCCAACAATAGTAAAAACAATCAACGCTTTGCGCCAAGGGCCTTGCTCGGGAGAAGAAGGCGAACAAAATCATAAAAAATGGATCGCGAATGCAAAATCAGGACAGCCCAAAGAGGCAAATGGGTACTCCGCAAGTGTGCTGACGAGAGAGGTCTAAAGCCGACCTTGCCAAGAGCTAGGAAACAGGGAAGAAATCAGCTTGGGTGGCACCGAGGCTGAAAGGTGAGGTTAGAGACGGGGCAAAGGGGAGATGGGTATGAGAAGCGGCGGCCAAAAAAGCAAAGTTACCGAAAACTATGTATATACTGAAAATTGCTGGGAAAGGGGAGTTTGCGGACCCTTCACGACCGCCAAGTTGGCAGAGATCGATAAAAAATGTCCAAACGAGGCAAAGTGAAGGCAAGAAGAAGAGGCGGGAACGCGAAAAGATTCTCGAGTTAGCGAGAAAATTCATGGAAAAGCGGCACGATGGCAGAGACGTCTTGTAGCATGAGTATATGTATCAAGCATCACTGTGCATTATTACCATACGAAAAGTTCGAAGCAAATGGACGCTATGGGAAAGCGTCATACGCTGCATCGTAAAAAATTGACTTGCGAGAGCATACTCAGGGCTGTTGTGCCGACAGCCAGCTTTCCATTCCTGGCCTGTCATTTTGCTCCCACATTTTCCAGCCGTTCTGTTACTATCCTCTCTCACTTGTAGCTTTCTCGAGAGCCTCAATCCTCACCCACCCCTGTCAGACTCGCTTATTTCTTCCCACCCTGGAAAGTGAGCAAAGCAACACCACTAGCACAACCTTAGGCGATCCGGCCCCAAAAATCCGAGAACAAAGGACGGCATACGAAGTATGCATGAAATGAGAGGGATTGCATTTCGCGGGAAGATGTGCAAGAAAGGAAGATGAAGAGGGGACAGAAAGGATGAGAAAATGAGAAAATGAGAAACCGAGGATGAGGATGAGGATGAGAAAGGGAAGAAAGGAAGAGAGACAATGCAACGGTCAACGGCAGTGCACATCCGTTAGGATAAGTTTCCCAAAAAGGGCAGGTTGAACAAGTGGCGACCAAGATGCACCAAATGGAACAGATGGACCAACAACAGACACAAAGCGCCGGGTGAGTTTTGCATACGCCGTATGCATTGGGCGGAGACCAGAACAGAGTAGTAGTAGCCTCACGATAGTTGTTGTTGCGCGAAAAGCAATGATACAGAGGAGGTAAAACGAAAGGAGAATAGGAAGGAATACCACCGAAGCATACCCCTGTCCAAGAAAGAGAAAGAAATAAAATCGTACGAGAGCTACGATGCAAGGGTAAGTCAAATCGAAAAACAAGCTTTCAAGGCTTGATTACATATACTTTTGTCTCGATAAGATACATGGTCCGCCGTACTCGGGTCATAGCGCGGGATGTTGTTGACGAACGGGTCTCATGCATCTTGACAGCCAACGTGGTTGATTTGAAGCTACGACCTGACACTTTCCATTTGCCGAGTATCGTCATCGGCGGACGGGGTTGGAAAGCTGAGAGGTTTTAAAGAGTTGGGGGAGAGGTTGGGAATAATCGCTTCCGGAAATACGGCGCAAATTGAGGAAAGAATAGGGAATAGGAGGGAGGGGACTAAGACAATGAAGAAAAAAGGAGTCTAAGAAGAGGACCGAGAGAAGAATGGGGAAGGAATCGCGCCAAGAGGCGAGCGACCGGTGTGATGGGGACAGAGGAAGAAGAAAAAGAAGAAAAAAGGCTGCGTGACGGGGTGGCTATATCGCTAGTGCTACGGTACAAGTGCCTCACTTATGTTATGCCTCACATTTTCTCCATTTCCTGACTGTCTCTCCAGCCATCAATGGCGTATTGTTCCTTTGACAGGCCGGCCTCTCTTCCTTCACTTTCTTTTACCTCGGAAGGAGAATATTCCACTTCCAGCACGTCCCTTTTTTATTGTTCCCGTAGTGTTACCTATTTCTTTCCTCCCCTTGTTGTTGGTGGGCGGGATCGACCTTTCCCTTTTTTCCTTTTTATGAAAGTGACAGGGCAGGCAGGGCAGGGCGGCCCAGAGCCAAATTGGGATACGAGAAACTGCTGTTTCATCCATGGACAGACCAGCGAACAGACGTTTTTTGGGAAGGGGGTGTAGCTTACATATATTTTGCAGCCTTTTTTTTTTGGCCGGGCAAGCGAGTTAAACTGAGCAGTGCAACGCTGGGAACAGTGAAGGCAAGTAATACTTGTCAACGGTCGTTCATAGCGGGTTTAGTTAGCATCAACCCGTAACAAATCTAACCGACAAACGAGACGGACAACGACACGGACAACCAGCCTCTTGGACCTGCCGAACCAGCCTTTTCATCAAACGGGCATCTCTTGTCGTTTCTTATCTTTTTCTCGCAACCGCTCTATCTCGGGGGGTTTGGCGAGGTCACCACGAAATATAGCAAGAATGATGGATGACGGACGATAAGTAATCATTCACCAGGCCACACATTGGCCCTCACTACTTCACATCCACGGCCGGCTGTCGAGGCTGCGGCGTAATTACTGCTCCCTCCTCCGTAGGAAGCTGAACGCGCCGTCAGACAAAAATGATGGCTCGAAATGCGACACGGCTGCATTGCCATTTGTCGGCAACAAAGCCAGCCTTATGCAGATATGTCGTGCTAGTGGTTTCTGGTTCAGTTTGTGGTATCCGTTTGCCTTTTACCTTGTTGATACATGCACAATGTATTCTTATTTGCTATCCTCCCACTAATACACCACTTGCACATACGCTAACTTTCAGGGTGCGGCGCTGTTCGGCGCAAATAGATCAAAGGCTTCAAAGACAGGGAAGAACACAAGTTGTCTGCAACAAAATGAAAATAAGATATAAATCCCCACAAACTCACACGGGGAAAGTAACCAGGGAAATAAAATAAAGAAGTAACCGCAAATAAAATTGCGAAGGAACACCGAGTAGATAAAATCGAGAAAAGGACAAGCCAAAAAGGTTGACAGCATTTTGCATATCTGTCAAAAGACTTTCTCGCCATCACACACTTTTTTACAAGAGGATCTGGTGGAACTAATGGGCGCCCCGGCTGCAGTTCATAACGCTCTTTTTCGCAAGATGCGCCGCTGTGCTATATCTGCACCCGAGGCTGCATGCTTTGCTCACCCTTTTCTTTTTATTTTCTTTATTTTCTCTATTTTCTCTTTTTTTGTATGACATTTGTCCCTTTGATACACAGCGCTATGCATGCAAGGAATTCCTACACCCCGCCCCTCCTCCCTTCCTTTTCTACGAGCGGATCATCGCTGTGAGCAGTAATACAGAGCACAAGGGCACAAGCGGTACGCGTCGTACGGGGAGACGGGAGAAGAAGAAGAAGAAAGAAGAAACTTAAAAAAGACGTCTAGGGCCAAAGGGAAGGTGAACACAACAGTGTTATTTTTGGCATCACCCCATTTCTTTTTGGGATGGCTGATCCGTATGGGCGGGACCTGGGGCGCGGAAAATGCACAGCGGGGATGGTTGTTTTCTTCGTAAGTCGTCTTCTTGACTTTTTGATATTTTTTTTTGTTTTGTGTACCAGCCTTTCGGTGACATGCTTGGTCTACCAGCCCCCCCCCCCCCCCCCTGGGGACGTGATCGTGAGGATGATTTGTCCGCTCCTTGGTTGCCGGTGCTTAATGCACTTTTTTTTTATTTGAGCTGTATTCGTAAATCACCCGTTCACCACCCTTTAAACCGCTTGCTGCGCCTAGTAGCAATTTATCAAGAGTCCTTTCCACGGGTCCCTCTGGCGCTTCTCGCTTGATACCACTCGATATGTCACGCCTCGTTATACAAGGGCCCTTTGAGTCTGCAGCACTGTGTATTTCTGCAATTTGTCTTCATCCTGGAGCCCGACTTCATGCTTTTATCGGTTTTTATCTGTCATACTGAGCAACGAGACTGGTAACATCTCCCTCTTTCTTATTCTCCGATGTGGCGTCCAGCCGTACGCCACGCACGTCCTCTGCCTGGGCTTGCCTGTCGTTCAGCGGTCCATGGCGAGGTCCATGTGCGTGTTTCGTGCAGCACGAGGACGGTAAAAATGGGCCACGATGGTCCGTCTTTTGCCCGGCACAGCCATATTTTTGCATTTTGGTCCTGCCATTTCTCGGCGCCTTGCTACGTAACATCTTCTCATACACGTTTTGTTTCCCACCCATCTTTGCTCTGTGCTTTGTCTCGATCGACGATAAACGCCTCGCTTGTTGCCATTTGTAGTAAAGAGTGGTCGTTCGTTTCGGTGGCTCGTTTGGCGGAGACCCGACGTACGATGTAGTATTGGCCGAGCACATTTCTACATGTATGATACTGCTTTTGATACGGCGCGACACTGCGAAACTGACTGCAGCTCTGGCACGCTGGAAAATGAAACGCTATCACGCGCTGGGTATGGTGCTTTCGGAGGGGTGCTTCTGGCACTATTGCTTTAGGGTCCTGTCAGGAAAGAAGAAAATCCCCTCGCGGCTGTCTTTTCTCTCCAGCTCCCCCCACTTTCGTCTGTGGCAGCCCGAAGTCTCCAGTCTTCAGTCTCCAGTTTCCAAACTGACCGCGCTGGGCCCCAAGGCCGACTCCCCCTGCCTCTTTGTTAGGCCAAGCAAAGACCACAGACCACAAAAGACACAAAAGTTACTGGACACAGGCAGCTAGGGCTTCCAGAGAGTATGCGGGAGTTCGAGTACTCAGTACCTCAGTAGAGACCAAAAAAAGACGCCAAGACATTGAAACCTAAAAAAAGTGCACTGCCCCAGTTGCGCCCGTATGCCCCATTCCAATTAACCGCATGGGGATTCTTCGACGTCCTTTTCCAGAATGTCACTGTCCTCCTGTGATTGGCTGCCGCGTTGAGAGCTCCGCTCACTAGCTCCTCAGTACGACCCAACCACAGTATGTACAAAGTATGCCCCAAAATGGGACGGTATCTTTGCCGCCTCGTTGCCGTCCTCCTTGTTAGTTGTCGTGTCTCTGCCCTACCAACGACGCCGAGGACATGCTTTTTTCTCCGTATGTCGCTCCTTCAAGAAGGCCGGCAACGGGCACCGGGCCAACCCTAATTCTATCCGTTCGTGTCGTTCCTTATCCCATGTCAAATATGTACCGTCTCTCCCAGCTCAAGAGGACATTGTCTTGTCTCGCCTCCTTGCTTATTGGAGCATGGTGATTTACAATCTCTGATCACAAAAATAGAGGCTGGACTTAATGAGACCCGTCCGGCATCTAATTTTGTCTCTGCCAGCCCTTTCTCGGCGTAACTCGCAGCGAAGCAGAGGCCCCGCGAAGGCCCGTTTGTCGTAGGAGTCCTCCCTCTTTATTCACGTCCTTGCTGCCCTGTTTTGTTGTCTTGTCATGTTTGTCCAGTTTTTTTTGTTCATTTTTTTTTTTGTTCTTCATCTCCTTCCTATCTGTTCCCACTTCGGCAAAACCTTATTCTCCATGTACCCAGTCTTTTGTCCATGCTCACATTTGCCGCCAAGGCCTCCCAAATATACGCCGGGGACGTATTCGGAGTTCACATACGAGTACTTTGTCTCGCTTGTCTCCTTGCTAACAGGGTTTGATAGGGCCAGCAGTGCCTCGCTGCTAACAAAGCAAACCGTCGAATTTTACCAAGACTAACGATCAGGGCATCGAGGGTCCCTCTTTCTTTCGCGGAGGGGGGGGGGGGGGGTTAGAGTCGACCCGGCAAGGTTTCCACGCCGGCCGTCCAACCTGTCCAGCTCTTGAATTGCTGGCCTTCACTCCTTCCTGTCCTCCTGACCTGCTGCTTGTATGCTTGCTATTTTTTATTATTACGACTTTAACGGACCCCAACGTGTGTGGTTGCAGAAAAGAAGGCTGGCAGAAGAGGGTCCGCAAAAAGATGGGGGGCAAGATAACCGGTCTGTTGTCGTGCTGCCGCCAAATGACACGGACAAACCGACAAGCGATGCTTGTTCAGAGTAGAGTTCAAAGTATATTTTACATTTCGGGCAGTCGGGGTCCAGTCGTGATCTGGCATGCACGGAGTGGATAGACGACTGAACATGTACGCTCTTTCTTTTTTCTGCTCGGCCTGGCTGGTCCACTCGCACTTTTTAACTGGCACCTTCCCTGCAGTCAAAGGCGAGAAACCACAGGGAAGGCACGAATAATCACAAAACCATGAAACCACATAAAACCTCAGCCCATTTGTATCCATCGCTCCACATTGCACATGCCCTACTGCACCTTCTGCAACTACATGTACCCACCACACCTACTGCACCTTGCACCTGCACCTTCCTCCCCACAACAACAACACACAAAGGCACAGAAAAGGTATCGCATGGCTCCCATATATTCAAACCGTCCCCAACAAACGATCGGGCCTGTCCTTTCTCTAAACGCTATGACGTAGCAGTACCCGCGCAGTAGCGTGCTAATTCTTAAAGGCTCCGACCTCCGAGGAATGAGTGACTGGCTGCTCGATCTCCTGCAGATATACTTCGTACATCGCACGTGCCGGGACCCTTTCCCATTAGTCCTGCCCACACACTTGTCTTTTCTCACTCGGATCTCTGCCTCTTGCCCCCCGCGAACTACGTGTAAATGTACATACGCATAACGAGCACACTCTCCGAGAGACTGCCCACGAATCACCTGCTCCGGACGCCCTCCGAACAGAGTCGAAGGCACCAGATGGCACCAAGACGCCAACGACACCAGCCACCAGTCGCCAGTCACCAGTCACTAGTCACCATACGGCATCTGCATCTTATCTGTGTCTCTATTTTTATCCCATGCACACATTCTTTTGCGCGCCCATCACCACGCCATCGCCCGACTGCCCCCCATGTGGAATAGCTGCTTGTTCGTCAATATCCCTCGTCCCTTCGCACATCCCAATACATCTCACCGTATTGCATCGTTGCAGTGTGGATTTGTGATGTTTGGATGATACTCCAGCTTATACTCGTATATGCTTTACACATACATTCTTATGGCGCCATACTACCGTCGTATGCTCTTACTCCATCTGCTTTGCCCTCCTCATAACCTCAAACAACACACGCTGGGCCGTTTTATGTTCTCCATTGTACCCCATTCAAAGTGTGCCGACATCCTCAAGACGCGAACGATCATAGCGCGGCCATCTTATGAACCGTGTGCGCAGGGTATGCAGCATGGCCCGACTGCTTGGGTGGTTTCATAACCAGCAGTAACCAGAGGTGTCCTCGTACAACGTTCACAACTCAGTATCCTTTTTTGTCTGTAGTATCTGGTCAAAATAGCATCTCGGAACACCGCACAGCAACTCTCTCTCTCTCTCTCTCTCTCTCTCTCTCTCTCTCTCTCTCTCTCTCTGAGAGGTGGCCCTGCTAATGACCCTTGGTCGCTCTTGCCCCTTCTGCCTCTGTTCCGTTGCCCACACCCTATTCTTTCCCACCCATAGCACTAAACCACACAGGGCAGTAGAAGCATTACCCCCACCCCTCCCCTCCTGGCAGATCCCTTTCGGTCGCACTTTCCAAACGTCCATACCTCCAAAACCCACAGCAGGAGCAATTGCACGCCCCTCCCTTCCTTCCTTCACAGCCACCTTGCCTAATACGGCAACCAAAAAGCTGTGAGGCCCTTGTCTGGTGCTGCGGTTGCCGCAATCGTAGCGCAGTGGGGTTTTGGCTGTCTTGGTTGTTTGCCGTCGCCGTTGTGTGTGCTGTTTTTGCACTTGCCTTTTCCTCTGGCTGATCACTGCTCTTTCCCCCCGATCACCTATTTTCGCTGATGGGTCTGTAGTCGCCGCGTGCCTGAGTCTTGCCTTCCTTCTTCCTGCTCTGTGCCTGTTGCTCCTTCTAAATTTGTCTTTTTGGTCTCCTCTCCTTCCCCCTTCGCGCGCCTAGCTCGGCGGCGACTGCCCTCTCTCTACTGCGTACTGTCTCTTCACCCTCTTGCTCTTGCCCTTGCCCAAAGCTCCTCTCCGACCTAAAACCCAACCGCCGACTATGTGCTTGGCTCCTGCCTCATTGTAAGTATATGTGTCGGTGTATGCGTATGTGCTAGTGTGTGTATCTATTCTTATTCTTGCCCAAGTGACGCTTCCGTCTGTGCTGTACTTTGTCCGCTCCTGCACCCATAATGTGACTGGACTTGTGCTGTTGAAGCAGCCCTTCCTTGCTGTCGCTCCCCGCTTGTCCTCTGCTCCTTCCCGTCCCATACGCCCCCCCTGTCCACCACCCATCTCCATATCCCAGGGCTCTTGCCTCGCCTGTTGCTCTTACACCGGCACGCCGTACCCGCCAGGCCCCTCTCCTGCCTTTCTCTGGAAGCAACGAGACAGAAACACGCACACACCACACAGACACACTCGAACGCTCTTTCCCTATTCCAGGCCTTTTGCACCGCCCACCCCCTGTGGTATTTAACTTCATGGGCTCCCCTTCCCTTCCTTCTTCTCTTCCCCTTCTCTCTCATTTTAGGAATCAACTTCAGAACATCTCGGCACACTCGCTTTTGCAAAACTCTTTTGCTCCCAGCCCACATTCGCTTTTAGCAACCCTCCCCCCAAAGGAAGTCCTCGAGACCCCTGTCATTCGCTTTGTTTTTGTTTTTTTTATCACCACCCATCGCCTCTTGTGTATTTGGTCCGACTCTTTAGTCACTCCAGCACATCTGTCCGTCGCTATCTCAATATCTCGATACTTCGATATATCTCTTCTCTCCTGAACGCCGAACTCCCCCGTATCTGTATCGTGCGAAAGGAATAGAGACTGCTTTTTCCCGCATTGTCTCTCGCTCTCGCTTTCTTCTCCTCTCTCCCCAAATCTCGTCTCAGCAGCTTTTGTGTGTTGCTTTGTGAGCCTTGCCGTATCAGTCGACACATAATTCCTGGCTTTCCTGTCAAGCCTGTTCTTGTGTTGTTTCTGCATCTCCTTTTCGCCCGATTGCCCGACCTGCAGTCTTCCACTCTATTTACGGTCCCGTTTTTCTTCGCTTCCTGCAGCTGCAAGACAAATCTCGAGACCACCCAGTATCCTCTCCTGCTTATTCACTCGCTTTTCCCAAGCCCGAGGAGTGATAGAAACGGCCAACCTACTTGCTACCGCCAACAACGAGCGCTGCAACACCAGACGCCAGGAACGCCTTTTTCCCAAACAACGCCCAAAAGCCGATCCAAACAAAAAAGCAGTCCAACAAGCTGCTATAAGCTAGCTAGTCTGCAGCCCGGTATTTTTTTTTCTGTCCCTAAAAAAGCCAGAGGGAACGTTTCTCGCGGAGTCCCCGGACGCACCATTGTCAGACAGCGGCTTTTTTCTACTGCCTCTTTCTGGACGCTTTTTGCCCCTAGCCTGCAGCCCCAGAAGCCATATGCCTTTGTTCTGCAGCTCTTTCCCATCGTTCCGCACTGTGCCTGCAAGTCACCGTCACCATCCCGCAACTTGTCTCTTAGTTGAAATATATTAAAGACAACTCCAGCTATTCCACACCCTCCCACACTCGCTTCATAAACACTCAACACCACTCTCGCTCACACACTCCTAAACCTTCGACCTCATCCTTCGACCTCATCCTTTCTGCTATTTTGCAGTCTCTACCTCCTTTCGTTTTTTCTTTTCTTCTCACCCCACGCTCGCTACCCCCTTTTCACTTCTTGTTGACATATAAGGTCACCTACTGTTCTTAATACTTTTTTCTCAGTGAGTTTTGTTGTCCCTCTCCGAGCTTGTCCTCCTTTCACATGCCAGCGTCGACAAAGACAACGACAACAGTCACTTACAATCCTTCCTCCTACAGTTCGTCACTCGCTCGATTTCACTTCGCACGCTTCCAGTTTTATATTTTACATTCAAACTCTCAAAGCTGTGAACAATGGCTGGCCCTGGTGGCGGACCCCCTCGTCGCAGTCACACCAAGTCCCGCAAGGGCTGTGAGACTTGCAAACGTCGTCATATCAGATGCGATGAGACGTTCCCTCAATGGTGAGTCTGAATTTGTTGCTGAGACGGAGACGCCCTGCTAGGTTGGACAAGCTCGCCATACTAACACCCTATTTTTTCCAGCCGCAACTGCACCAAGCACAAGATTCGGTGCCCGTACAACGACATCCCCGTCAGCGAGAATCGGTCGGTTTCGCCTGACCGTCCTGAACTGATGTGGACGCCCGAGATCGAGGCCGACATCACGCGCTGGCAGCAAACGGGCATCTTCCCCTTCCCGGCACTCAACATCTACCCGGAGCCGAACCCTCAGTACCTCTCTATCGAGAGCTTGCGCCTTATCTACCACGTTGCTTCCATCTGCCACCAGTTGCGGAGCATCGATGCAGACGGCTTCACCATCTGGACTCGCCAGATTCCGACGTACGTTTTATTGCCCTCTAAAGCTTCACTGCCTGATCTACTGGGCTGGTCGCGCCCGCGAACAGGATCGAGGATAGCGGCATGAACCCCCACTAACACGAGATTTAATATAGAATCATCAGCATTGGTGCGACCAACGCCTATGTCATGCATGCCCTGCTTGCCTTCTCAGCTAGCCACATCACCTACCTCAACGAGTGCCCCATTGTTGGTATTATGGCCGACGAGCACCGTGGCATTGCCATGAAGGGCCTGCAGGAGGCCATCAGCACGTTTTCCCGTGAGACTTCAGATGCCATCCTGGCAGCATCACTGGTCCTGTCCTGGCAAGCCACCGACTGGTAAGCAAGCATTTCCCGTCCTATTTTTATATTTCTGGGTTGTTGCACAGATAAACTAACCTTCTTCCTTTCAGGCGGAGCTGGACTCAATTGATGCAGGGCACCCGCTCGGTAAGTTGTGCAACACACGTGCATGTGTGGTGCGAAAAGGAGAACAAAGAAATTGACCACCATGCGTTTCACCAGGTTATCGAGGCTATGGATCCTTGGAAGCACGAGTCCCAGTTTGGCGACTTCATTGCCGAAAGCAGCACCTTCCCGACGGCTCCTCCGTCGCCCGTCCCCGACCACAAACCCAGCCAGCCCCGCAAGGAGGATCTCGAGGTCTTCACCCGCACTATCCAGCAGCTGCAAAAGGTCGAGACCTTCCTCAAGCACGCCAAAGAGGACTTCCAGGCCATTTCGCAGTTGATCACCTTCCTCAAGGGTGCTCGCAAGGAGAGCAACACGCCCGTTGCCCAGCAGTTCGCCCGTCTTCGCCCCTGCGTGACTGGCTCTTCTGGACTCCCGTTCGCTTCTTCCAGAACGCTGGAACCTCGCCAAGCAGCCTCATCAGCGTCGCCCATCTGTACACGGTTGCCCTGGTTATGGAGCGCCTGTTTCCCGAGATTGGCGCTGCATACTTTGGCAGCTTGTCCATTGGCCCTGTTGAAGAGATCGCCCGCCGTCTGCTCTCCATCAACGTCAACAGTGCCTACGAAGGCGATGTCCAGACTCCTCTGACGCTCATGGAGTTCTCCATTGACGTTGTGAGCGAGTTCCGGTCCCGCATGGGCTGGGTCAACCCCGCCAGAACTCCGTCTTTCCCGCAGTTCAACCCGCCCAACTTTTACCTGCAGGACCCTGCTGCCACGTCTACGGCTGCTGGCTCGCTCTCCATGTCTGCACCCGCTGCCGGCCCGGCCGAGTACCACCACATGCCCTACGGAAGCGAGAGCATCGTTGGCAATCCTGCGTTCAGCTACAGCACGGAGAATCTGTCCATGATGTCTGCGGACCGCAACAGCAGCTCGGCCATCAACCCCCTGCAGCTATCGTCGCCCTATACGAACCAGTACCTCAACATTCCCAGCCCTTCGTATGGCGGCTACAGCCCAGCCTCAAGCACCTTTGGCGACTTTGGCGACCGCTCTTCTGTGGCCTACAGCGACACCGAGGACTTCAACTCGTACGACATGACCTACGCATCAAGCAGCAGCCGCAGCGCGACCGGCGGCGTCGATCACACCCAGATGATGGGAGGACCAAACAACTTTGGTGTCGGGTTCGTCTCTCCACTCCAAACCGTCTGGATCTAGTGCATTCCATTTCTTGGGTGTACTAGAAACTAGAGCGTTCCAGCACCCCGGCCTTTCCCCCGCCGGGGCAGCAGACGAAAGCACAGAAAAAAAACATCTCCAAAAGGGCAAAATTGGTTGACACCTTCTCTTTTTGCTCTCGTCTCAGGATCTCATCACTGGCCTCGCCACATCTGCCTTATGCGCGTCCCCACAATGCGTACCCGCCGCCTCCCGAAGTACCTCCTCTCTGCGCCTGATGTCTTCGGTGCCTTCTTCTTCAACTGCCCTTCCCACAATGGCCATGTCTCAACCCCGCTTCCACCATCACCACCGGCACAATCTGTCCACGTCGTCTGCACCTCCCTCAATTACAGACGGCGGCAAGGGCAAGGGAAAAGAAACTAAGGGAGAGGCTGTCTGAGACAGTGTTCTTCTTATTTCTCTCTCCTCCGCCTCTCGCAGTTGAGCCGAGCTCAACTGTCTGTTTTTTGCATTTCTTGTTTCCATTGCTTTGTTCCATTTGCTTCTTTTACTTAAGTTTCGCCTTTTTCTGCTTGGTATTTGCATTTTTACCCCCTGTCGACCGTTTCTCGAATTTCACCGACTTCATTGCGACACCGGCTTCATTGCGACAATGAGCGGCATCAGCACTCCTTCATACAATACTTGTACGACTAGACGGACTCGACTGGCAGCGCCGTCCAGCACCTACCGGATCTCACGACATTCCTTTACTACAGCCATTATTACGATACACTTTCCTTCAACTTAATCGAATGATACCCACCATTAGACACTCCTTTTCACATTACGGATATTTGGGACGGATTATACAAGAAAAGCCAACACTCCTTTAGAACGACTTCTCACACTTATGACGATAAATTTCTTCGGCATTTTTCACGCTCCTTGCATCATCACATCGCGATGAATTACGATACCCGGTTGCATAGCGATTCTGCTATTTTGTTGCGCACTTTGTTATGCGTCCTGTCTGGTTTTTGCATTTTTCTTGTTTGTGTTTTGGCCATTCTGTTTTGTTTGTTTTGCGCGCGGGAATCAAAATCAATGAGCGTTTTTGGATATGTATTTTTGCACTGCATCGCGTCGGCGTTTTACACTTGTTCGGTTTGGATTTCTTGTTTTGATTTTTTGATTATTCATTGGCACACAAACACTTTGTTAGCCATTATGATTTTGTTGGCTCGCTACACAAGTTGATTTGCGATATGTAATTACTTGGGACTGTATCTTGTCCAGACAAGAAAAGGATAATTCAATAATACACAAACAACATCCTGAGTTTTGCATCTCAAAATATACTTGTTCTCTTCCATCCATTGCAAACATGCAACTAGTTGAAGGGAGTAGTAAACAAAAGTTTTGTATGAATCTCGAACTTTTTCCTTGCTGAGTAAGAACATTGGGAAAGTACCTGTTGTTGCCAGGGTCGATGAGTTTGCCGATATCAACTCGAGTTTGAAGGGGCGCTGCTGTTTCTACGCCACATGCACACTTGTCTTTGTCTTTTGTGTGTGCTCGCTTGTAGATTGGGTGGACGGCTCGTGTTGGGGCTCAACAGCTACCGCGACAGCGACACGCGACACCTCGAGTTCCAAGCTGCCTGGTGTATTCCCCAGACAAGACTTCTGCGCCCTGCAAGGCAGGTTCCTGAGAGGGGAGACAACAAGTGCGTGACGTGAGAGAAAACCACACAATCAAAACGTGCATGCCCATATGGCGCCGCTCATCCAACTGGAAGCAAAAAGCATCGATCCATCCCGGCTGCAAATACAATTTAGATGAAGACCATATCTGCAAGACTGCACAGTAGACGTCTCTGAGAAGGAGCATGCAAAAGAAGATCAACGGGGCAAGGAGAGAGAGGAGGGGGGCGTGGTTGAATTTGAGTGGACGGAAAGTACTCCGTGCTGGGGGACCGGGTGGTGATGCCTCGGCCAAAAGTTTGCGAACCTGGGCGTGAGAAGGTCAACGACGAGACAGGGTCAGGGTTCAGGGGGACTACGGTAAGACAACAGCATGTCACCGGCCAAAACTCGCGAGTTTTGGCATGAGTTGAAGCGTCTTGCACAGAGGGTTGGGAAGGTGAGGAAGGGTCGAAAATATGTGAGGACCCGCTGAAAGGAGCAAAAATTTCGAAAATTCAAAAAAAAAGTCTCGTATAGCCCATGAAAGGGGGGGGGGGGGGGGGTGTGAGAACATACGGTACGGACGTGGTCGCTCCCTCTCCCGCTACAAGCCCAAGCCCCGGCCCCTTTTCCCTTTCTTGGGCATCATCATCCACTTAGCACAGGAGAATGTCCTCTCCCACTGCTCTCGTAGGATATGGGCGGCGGCAGGCAAGGGAGGGCACCACAACACCGATAATGCAGCTCTCTCCACTGCCATCCCGAGCTAGGTGAAAGGAGGCAAAGAAACAGAAGAAGAAACAGAAGAAGAAAAGGGGGTGACTTGTATGATGAATCCAAAAGAGCTCAAGGAGACAGTGGTACACAGGGAGATATGTATGGGGAAGGTGAGAGAGAGAGAGAGAGACGGAGATGCAGAATGCCCACACACATGCAAGAACGCACAATAAACAGGCCGATCCTTGCCTTTTCTTTGTATGATGGAGCTGATAGTGACATACCGGATGAGTTGAAAAGGACAAAGAGGGGAGATATGGTGGTTGAAGGGAGGGCCTGTATGCTCCGACGGGCCAAGGGTGAGGGGTCGACGGCAGAGCGGCATCAAACGTCTTTCGGCGTCGAGGTAACAGGTACAGAGCCACACAGTGAGGATGCCGGTTCTTCTTGTCTTCCCTTTATTCACAGTGAATCCTCTTGGTTCATCGATAAGGCCCAACTCAATGCAGGAAGGATACAAGGCAGCAGGTGGCTGGCCAAAATGGCGAAAACCTCGTATTCACATCCCTGGCAATGATGATGGCGAGCAGTTGCTCACTTGGTTCTAATACTAATCTATAGGCTATTTGGCTTTCAAGTACACTGTTTCCAATCAATGCCGTTCTGCCCAAGAGCTGGAAAACTCATGGCATGCCGATAACAACAGTGCCCGGAGCTCTTGCATGAAGAACCATAAGTCCAAGGGTAATACATACTATGCCATCCTCCAGCTAAGGGCTGCAAACTAAAAATTTGGAATGGGTGACCGTGAGAACTTCTTCTTCCCTCTTCCCATACTTCTGAGCCAGTTGATCGATTTGGAGCTGGTAACCACATCCTGGAAAGTCTCGCGGATGCTCCGTAGACGTGGTGCTGCTACCACAGCCGTCTCTTTGCCGTACGATGGAGAGCAAAGCAATTCAAGTGCAACAGACTTCGAAACAGACGTGGTCAAGCTGGAGCAGGCGGTTGGCCTTGGCGTCCTCTTGCTGAAAAATCCGATGCTCTCTGAGAGCGCAAAGCGTAGCTCCAGCTCCTTCGAGAAACTTTCACCGTCCTCAGAGAGCTCGAACGATCCAGGTGACGCATCGTCAGCTTTGTTGCTTCCAGGAAGCATCTTTCGCTTGATGGAATGGTGTGGACGGGGTAAGTCATAGGCAGGGACAGTTCCGAACCCCTGAGCGTCACACATCTGCCCTTCTGCATCTTGTACAGTGTCGTGAGGCACCTCCCTGTAGTTCGTAGCAATGACGCCGTTGCATGGTGCTGAACTTGGGGTACTTGGTTGAGTGCTGGGGGGTGTGGCACTGTCCAGTTTTCCGGTATCACCACTGGCCTCGCTTGGCACGGTCTCGCTTGAAAATCTGCAGCCAGATGAACAGCTCGGCACATTGATTGACAATGAGTCGGTCGAGTAGGAAGACAGAGACGAATGCTGCGTGTTGTTAGCAGTGTCCCTGGTCAAGAGTACTATAATATCTGCTTCCAGAGACTTCATACCACTCTATCTCGGGCTTGACCTGCCTCAATTATTTCAGACGCCCCTGTTTCTTTTTCACCATCACGCTGCATGTCAGACGGAGCCAAAACTTCTGGGAACAAGCGAAGGCTATCGTCCGTAGGATGTGCTGGGGCGAATGCACCAAACGACAAGCGATGCCTGCGAGGCTTCCGGGAAAATACAACGCTGGACCTTCTCGTAAGCGATAGGCTCGCCATTGATCTTGTACGTATGCCGTTCAGTCGACTCGCCGTTCGCGAGAGGGCGCCTGATAGTCTGCCGCCCTCAAACGCGGCGTCGTTGCTTGCTTTCCAATCACCGCCTCCGCGGATGTTTCCTGGGCTGGGAAGACTGGACGGGACCTCTAATTTTGGGACAGATCTCTTTCTATCGAGCTCGCCCACACTCTGGGATCGTTGAGATCCGAGGCTGGACTGCTGACTGGAGGGACGTCTCTCCTACAAAACGTTAGCTTGATTTTCAACCAATCCTCGTTGTCTTTTTTTTTTTTTTGCCTTCTCTTCTTTTTCAGATAAGCATGTAATGTGCGATTTGGAGAGTATTACCCAGCTTCTCCGAGGGACACCGTCAGGAATGGCCGTGTGCAACCGGTCGTTCCGTGTGAATGAAAAGGGTCTCCCGGGGGGACCATCTCTTGGCTGTGGATCGCTTCCTGGTGCATGCTCACGCCCATGCGACGCATTTTCCTGGGGCAGACTGTCGCGGGGTTGCTGTACTTGTTCTGCTTTATCTTCCTGTCGTGGTTGTCCTTTGTCTAGCTGTGCTTGAAGAACTTCTAGCCCTGAGATCTTCCGCTGTCCTTGAGCTGGCTCGGCTTGATTTGATTGGGGCCGGGTTTGCTGTGCTTGGGCTTGCAGCACTTGGGCTCGCATGGCTTGTGCCGTCAATGCCTGGGATCGCTCCTCTTGAGCTGCATGGGCATCATGTGGCAGGGCATGAGATGGCTCAGCTTGGCATGGCAACGCATGAGCTGGATGGGCTTCGGCCTGCTGGACTTGGGATGGAGGTGACGGGGATGGGGGTGCCTGAGGTCTCTGCCTTTCTGGCGATTTTCCTTTTCCAGGATGGGCTGGCGCAGATGCTGTCTGATCTGAAGTGCCCGCGCCTGCACTCCTGTTTGTATAGATTGACTGCGCCACGAGTGCTTGACTGTCGGCTACCCGCCCTTGTCGCCCCGTGCGTGATTGAGAGGTTGTGACCGGTCGGACTGCGGGTCTAGAGTACAGTAGAATCGAGTCCGAAGGTTGAGACGCATCGTTTGAGGGTCCCTGTCCTTGCGATTCCTGACTTTGGGATTGACCCTGTTGCTCTTCTGGCTGATCAACTACTGAGACCGTGGTCCTTGCGACGCTCGGGGGGAGCCAGGGCTCTCTCGAGCAAACAATGAGTCTTTTGCAGGGAATGCACGGGTCTTTGCGGAGAGCACCCCAGAGAGTTTTGAGGTCTTCGCGAAGCGTCATTTTGGGGGATAAACAATAGTTTTCAGAAAAATATTCCGACGGAGTGGAGATGGTGGGATGAGAGGGAGGTAGTTAACTGAGCGTGGTACGGATGCGAGTATTAAATCTACTAGATCGAAGTTGACGATGTCTGCGCCGCGAAGTTTGGGGCGGGAGGTCGGAGAAAGCTTAAAGATGGAGATGGACTGGAATTGGTATGACCAAAGAAAAGATGCGAACATGGAAGTGAGATGGCGACGGCATGACGACGAAGGGAAGATGTAAACAGAAGGAAAGGGGCTAAAACGAGTACAGGAAAGAGAGACTGCAAAGACCTTTTGGCTTTCGGAAGGTGCATGCACGCAGCAACTGTACGCGCTTTCCAACTTAAGTAATTGTGAGGGACCAGAATCTTGAAAGTGGGAAGAAACTCTCGATGACCAGATATGGAAGGAAGGTCTAAAAATGAGTATGAAAAAGGCTCCTTCCCTCAAGATCTCGTCTTGATATTACACGGGGCCAAAATAGGCAAGCTCTTCGATGCAGCACAAGGCCAAAATGAAGAATCCAAATTAGAGCTGAAAACAAAACTCAGCTCAGAGAATTAGTACCCAGAATTTTCTTATTTTTTTATTTGGCAGGCTGTATGACGTACAATGATGTCTGTTGAGACCACCGCAACCACAAAAATTTGGCTGTAGAAAATCATGTGCCAACTCAAGGGCCGCAGATATACGAGTTGTATAAATAGAAGTGGTTCGAGGAACACCATACGGATGAAGACGTAGCTCTCAGGGTGTAGTATATCGATACCACAGTAAAGAGGTGTCGCTGAAAGTTTTGACAGCCTTGCCATCTCTTGGTTTCTGGTGGTGATAGCGCCCACAAGGCTGGGACTAAGGCATCTCTTTGAGTGGAGATTTGATGGAAATGCAAATAATCCCGAGCCAGAACATTCAGCCGATTCCTTTACCATTTCCAGCCATTCCTGCAGTCTCTCTATCCAGCTTTGTCGAATAGGATGATAGCCGCATTTTGAGATAATGTGAAGAACTGATTCGTCAAGGATGTCGGCAAGGACGATCACTAGAATGCGAGAGAAATGGAAAGAAGCTGTCCAGGGCATGCAGGCGAAGTATGCACTATTTTTTTCTGCGCGATTTCAGTTTTCATTTGTGACCTCTTGGCAGGCGCTGGCAAGGGCAAGAAGATGCCTCGTCGGCCCGTCACACGCTGGAAGAAAAAGAAAAAGTAAAAAAAAACGTGCCAGCAAAGCGGCGATTATGTTCATTTCATTTTGCAGGAATCGTTCTTTCGTCCATGAAATCTCAAAAAAGCCTCACAAAACGCAAGGACCACATCCATCTCTGTTCCCGAGAGAGTAGCGGTGAAGACAAAATAAAGAAGAGGTCGTACAAAAGGGCCAGTTATGCGGGTATATTGTTTTGTGTACTGAGTATGAGCAAGCCTTGCTTTTGGGAAGATACTTGCCTTGCGACAACGGTTCGTTGGGATCCAGCCGTGTCGCAGGGGCATTTATACTTTGTAGACTGTTGCTCTGTTCTGGAAGGCAGGATTCCGGCTCGTACATGTACGAGTGGAGAGGGCAGGGACCTGAGCCCAAGGGCCCAACAAAGTTAGATGTGTGTACGGAATGTTAGTAGCTGAACAGTGCCGAGCTTCTCTGTGATTTAAGTTAATTTCCTGAAAAAGCCGTGCGCCTTGGCCTCCTCGAAGACCGAGGGTCGGTATTAACACAGCCAAGGCTGTTGGCCAACCTTGTTGCCATCCATCGTGTTGTCATTGCACATTGAATATGCATCACGTGGTGGGCCGACAAGCCCCTATTTTCTGGGGCCATTGGGAGATATTGCGACGTCAGACTGCCCGGGGAAGAATGGAAAGATTTCCGTCTGCTGGGCATCGGAGAGAGTCGGGGCGTGAGCAGATGAAGAGCGGTGGCTGCAGAGCTGGCGAGTTTCCATGCACAGAGCAAGACAGCAATTTGAAGTACTCCGTGCGCACCAGACTGAGAAGTGTTCTGTGAGGGCGAGAGCAGATCTTACTTTCGTTGACCGTCAACAGTAATAACGCGGGACGGTGTGAGCCGCAAACGCACAGCCAACGTTGCATGTGAGGACCGTGTTTGTGCGACGGCTGCGAGGAGATGTCGGAAATCAAGAGTAGCAGCTCCTTCTTTTGCTAAAAAAATTGATAAAAAAAAGCCCCTTGATTGAACAGCGCCGCGGCGCCGTAAGATTGGACGTTGCACTCGTACGTGCCGACCAACCACCCCTTTACGCGGTCACTGTTTGCGGTGTGCGACACACAGAGGATGAGGAGATATTAGGCTTATTACCTGCAGTCATCATGCCGATCGCGCCGGATTTCGTGTGGTGGGTGTTCTGTTGTGGTGAATCTTATCAGATCCTCAGACAAGACTGAAAATTGAATGCCAAGACCGCACCAACAGCAACACCCCTGCCTTCCAAGCTCCCCCTGCCCAGAGCGAGACCAATTTTGGTTTGGTTGGGCTGGGCATAAAATATGCATAGGCCCAACGAATCCAATGATCAACGACACAAGCCAACGACGCGATAAAAAAAAACAGCGGCAAATATCAAAATGGCCAGGCCATCGGTGAATAGTCGGTGAACAGTGCATATGAATGCGTACAGATACTTCGTACAAAGTATATATACATTTGCCCAGCTGAGACGTCGCATCAGACCAATCTCGCAATCCGACCGGTCTCCATTTGAGGAGTGCAGAAACCAAAAGAGCAGGAGGCAAAAAGGGGAAGTGGATCTTGTTTTGCTCGACGAGCCAGCAGGCTGGTTCGCTTGAGCCGGGAAGGCCAAGCTTTGGGCTTTCGGAGCTGAACGTTTCTGGTTGCGACGCTCACATGGCAAAAGGAAAAGGGGATGGAAAGAAAAGGTGGAGAGACTGAATCTCGCTGGGCACTGTAACGAGACGTGTCAGTTTTACACGGCAATTGGGGAAGGTGCGTATCTTAGCGGGCTCCTTCCCAGCGGAGCCAAATCGTCCTTGTACTCCATCATATACGAAGTACGGGGAGCTACTTGGCTCGACCCGCGACGCACACCGACAGAGAAAAGAAAATAAGCCACTTGAATACGATGTAGTTGTTCTGGACATGCGAATAGGATCAAAGCCTCGCCGCAATTTAACTGGGCAGGCTCCATGCCAGAGGCCGCGGAAGAGCAGGGAGAAACAACCGTCGCAAATAATCTAATCTCATCTGATAAAATACCAATCGCTAAAAACTGAGACACAAGAGACACACAGACATGGTCTCTTTGTACACTGTGCGCAATGTTGGCAAAATTCTGCAATCGCACTGTCTGATGCCCACGAGGCAAAGAAGGAGCGAGTCGATTCGTTCATTTTTACTGGGGCTCGCCGCCTGCCAAAAAGTGCAAGAATGTCGACTTGCTAGGCCATCCTCCCCTGTCCGTTCTGCCCATTGCACCTTCCCGTTCCTGGCTCGCTGCCGAGGTCGGAGCGGACGAGGCCAGCTCGCGGACGTCGCCGCGACAGCATACTTATCTCGAGACGAGGAGCACTGAGGAGCCAGAAGCACAAGGAGCTCCTCCGCGAGGCCATGACTAGCAAACCTGCCGTCATTTCAAGATTGGATATTGCAATCCGCTGTTTGGGCCAAACACTGCCACGCACACTGCAAAAGTGACGTTGGGGCTGCATGCGTCGACAGCCATGGTGCATGCTAGCGTAAAGAGGAGTACGAGGAAGGGACGACTCAAAGGCCTTGGAAAGAGCATTGATAGGAAAGAGGAGGAAATCCGAGGAAAAAACAGGCGAGAGTGAGGTGGGCTGGCATGACATACGCTGAGAATTGCATGGCATGACTTTCCCAATCTCGCAGTCCCTCTTTTCACTCCAACTTCGTACGATCCTGACGACCCGGTGCTGCGGGCGGAGAACACTACTTTGTACGCTTCATGTACATGTACTGCGGTGGCAACATCTGCAAAGCCCCACTTCCCTTTGTTTCTCGCCTGCGCTGTGTGCCCCGTGTGCAGCCCGGACGCTCTTTCCGTTAGGCCGTCTCCCAGTTCCTCCGGCGCAGCTTTCCTCCTAATTCCTCTTGCGTTTCTTGCCCTTTTCGTCCTTTTCTCAACTCTTTATGCCGGCGGAACCCATTTCCGGCACAACGAACCTTGGGGAGGAAACAGCGACTTGCCACACTATGGCTGCACTGCAAGAGCCGGGCCTGGCCCCCTGGCGCGATAAATCAGACGGCTCGTCTTATCGGCTCTGATTGCGCCCTTGCCCTCGAACTTCGTACTCGTGTCCTTTAATCTTTTTCGGTTGAACATGTACTGTTTTTTTGTTGGGCACATTGCAATGGTGATCCGCGTGTTGCCGTACGTTGGCACCGTGCCGAGTCAGAGTCCTTGGATAAAGATGACAAGTCTGTTTCCCGTATCGCCCATTGCTCCTGCCATCGAGGCATTTTTGCTTTGCATCGGTTCCCGCCGAGCGCATTGGGAAGGCGCATATTTGTAGGCACAAAGGACCGCGGCTGCTCTTGCCCTGCCTAATCAGATGGAGAAAACTTGCCCTTTTGTCCTAAATACTTCGTAAACGCTATCAGATGCGCCTGCAAGCACGCAAGAGCCCCTTCTCCACTATCCGGCGCCCACCCACGCCCAAACTTTTAGCGCCTCTGGTCTTGGAGAATTGAAGAAACGAAACAGAGAAAACGACACAGAGAAAACGACAGAGAGAAAAGCATCGCTGTAACAAAAGCGCACAAACGTACATACGCATAATCTCACCCGAACAGAGGAGCAGAATGGGGGAATAAAGAGCATGCGCTAGGCGGACAAGGGGGGCCTTGGCAAACAAAGGACTGGGAATCCCCCACAGGAGGCGGGCGTGTTTGTTGAGGCTCCTACTGGAGACCTTTTAGTGCCTGCGCCCTCTTTAGCTGCGCTCTCTGCTGGAATGACCTGCTGTCGTTCGCGTATGCATTTTACTGTAGAAGTGCAATGTTACTGCACCGTGCCCCGCACTGGCTGGACCTGGAACCGTTTCCCTGCTTTTTCGGCCCAGCTGCCCCTTCCCCGTGGCGGCCTGCCGGGTGGCCTGGCCCTGGCCCACGGCCAGAATCGGAAGGAACAGCCAAGGGCGCGCCCGTGCTTTCAAAATCAACTTTGTACAAGGACATCAGTCATTCTTTCCACATCGGTCAGTCTTCAGTAAGAAACCTGTAATTCTGGTGCGCCCTGTCTACCCGTCGGTCGCTGCTTCCAATCGAAAAACTCAACCATTTTATTTTAGTGGCATCATTCGCCTTCCTGCCCTCCTTCCTTTCTCTCGTCTTCTTTTGTCTCTTTTCTTCTCTTCTTTCATCTTCAAATCCATTTCCAATTGAACCTGTCCTGCATACCGACACGAACCCGCTCCCCCTCGTCTTCGGTGTCCTTTTTGTCAGGCTTCCTAATCCCCCTCATTGCATCCATACCCACCCACCTCGACAGTTACAACATACTCACACGCAACGGTGGCTTGGTCGCGCTCTCGCTGCGTTTCTCTTTTCCTTTTTCTTTTCCTTTTTCTTTTCCTATGAAACCCCTCCTCCTCTGCAACAACCTCCGCCCGACAGCCTTCACCTCGCCATGTGTCCTCGCCTCTAAGAAGGCCTTCCATTTTTTTTCTGCTGATCACCAGCCCCTATCGTCGGCTCTCAACCTCCTCTCGCTCCCTCAGCGCCTTTTTCTCGACGCCCACATCGCTGCGTCCTCTTTGAACAACCGACCTCCCCGTTTGGCCTTACTATTGCTACACCTCATACGCCGAGGCATCTACCTACCTATCCGTGATCGCATAGCCATGTCCGCCGATATGGCCCATTCTCGCCTCAGCGAAATTTTTGCCGAGGAGGCGGCCGCCGCCGTGGCTGCTGCCGCGGCTACTGCCGCTGCTGCCAACAAGCACCTCCCCGGCCCGCTGCGTGCCCCTCTATTGCCCCCTCCTTGACCTACTCCGAGTCTGGCGACGACCGTGACGAGTACGACGACACACAGCAGTCCTCGTCCGAAGATGAGACTTCCATAGCAACTCCGCGCCGCCGGCGCGCCTCTACGCGCCTAATTGCTCAGAACGCTGCCGACATCCAGCGGATCACAGGCGAGTCCAGCACACAGCTGATCAACCGGTGCTGTGGTGGTGGCTGCTGCCTCAAGGCCGGCACCAAGGCCGAGGGCGTGCAGTACGAGACTGTGCCCCTGCCCGACAACGACGCTTTCCGCTCGCTGCAGCTCAAGATTGGCGACATCCCCACATCCCTCACATCCGTCGCCGACATGCCCGAACAGACCGCATACATCCTGCCTCTCTCGGCGCGTTCCACACCACCGCCTGCCCCTGCTGCTCTTTCTGAGCCTTCGGTTGAGACACCTGTTCAGGCAACCGCTGAGCTGGCAACAGTAGAGGAAGAGGCGGCTCCTGTGGAAGTTGCCCCTCCTACTACCAAGGAGCAAGTGGAGCCCCCAGTATACAGCAAGCCCCCACACCTCGTCCCCACAGATTCGGCCATCTCCATGGGCGAGGACAAGGACGAGCTGGTCAAGGCTGTTGCGTCGGAGACGATGGCAGAGATCAAGGACATGGCCGTCCCGCCCGCCGCCGAGCCTGAGCCTGAGCCGCAGCCCGAACTCGAGGGCCTGCAAAAGCTGACCATTGAGCCCGAGGTCGAGGAGATGCCTGACCTGGACACGACCATCCAGCCCCCATTCTTCGTCCAGCCTCACCCGCCATACCACGTGTACCCGGCCCGCATCCATAACGCTCGCGAGCTGACTCGTCCTGGCGCCGAGAAGCGGACATACCACTTCGACCTGGACGTGACCGACTACCCCGTGGAGACCAAGATGGACTTCCGGGTCGGCGGCGCCATCGGCGTGTCCGCACCCAACGACACCAACCTTGTCGATGAGATTCTTGACCTGTTGATGATTCCCCGTTTCCTCCGTGACAAGCCCGCCCTGCTCCGTACCACCAAGGGCCGTTGGCCGACTGTCTGGGGCGAGGAGAAGCCTCGTGAGCTGGTCACTACCCGCCGCGACCTGCTGACCTGGTGCTCTGACGTGCAGTCGTACCCGCCGACCAAGGGCCTTCTGCGCCTGCTGGCCGAGTACGCGTCGGACGACAACGAGAAGAAGGTCCTGCTCTTCCTCTGCTCTGCTGAGGGCCAGGGTGTCTTCTGCGACTTCCGCACTGGTCCGCTCGTCTCGCTGCAGCAGATGCTGCACGCTTTCCCCAGCGCCAAGCCGCCATTGGACAAGCTGCTCTCGATCCTGCAGCCGCAGATGCCTCGCTTCTACTCCCTGTCCAACGACCCGCACGAGTCCTCTGCCAAGGAGGGCAACAACTCGCGCCGTGTCATTGAGATTGCCGTTACCGTTCATGAGTCGAGTGACTGGCTCAATGGCACGCGCACGGGCATTGGCTCTGGCTTCTTTGAGCGCCAGGCCTTGAAGTTCCTTGAGGCGCGCAAGCGTGGCGAGGAGCCCGACCTCTTCATTCCCATGTTCAAGGGCCTCATGGCCAACCCGCTTGCCAAGCAGTTTGTGCCTGATGGTCCCATGCTGCTGATCGGTGCCGGTGTCGGCATTGCTCCCTTCCGCGGTTTCGTCCAGCGCCGCCTCAAGACGGCCAATTGCGCCAACAAGGTGTGGGTGCTGCAGGGCATCCGCGACTCGCTGGTGGACGAGCTGTACAGCGGCGAGTGGGGTGTCCACGAGGACGAGGTCAAGCGTGTCGTCGAGAGCCGTCGCGGCACGGGCCGCTACGTCCAGGAGGAGGTGCGCCAGCAGGCGGACCTCGTCTGGCACGTCATTAACTCGGTCGACGGCCGTGTCTTTGTCTGCGGCAGCACCCGTGGCATGGGTGAGGGTGTTCAGGAGGCGCTCATTGACGTCGCCATGGAGAAGGGCAACCTCAGCCGCGACGAGGCCCGCAAGTTCTGGGAGCTCAAGAAGGAGGTCGGTCAGTACACTGCCGAGACGTGGTAGATGCGGCCACCGCCAGATTTTTCATCTGCACGTTTCTCCCCTTTTACCCTTTTACCCTTTTACTCTTTCCCTTCTCTGTGCATATTTTTGGCTTCTTGTTTCTCTCTCATACCATCATGTCGAGCCTTCCACGGTTTCCACGACAAACTTTTTTCATGATCTTTTTTTTTCCTTTGGGCGTTTTTGAGCTTTCGATCATTGCCATGTTCGGGCTACGTTTGTTTCTTCTCTTTTCTTTTCTCTTCTTGTCTAGATTCATTCCTCATCACTAGTTTCAAAGGGACAACTTCCAATGGGCGATCAAAATAGAAGGAAACTGCATTTTTTTTTTTTTCGTCTTTTTTTCATCATGTCTTTTTTGTTTTCTCTCCTTCTCATGTCTTCCTCTACATTATTATATTAGACTTGGGTCACACCACCCAAATACCACGAAAGACAAAATACAACGCCAGGAAGAGAACTGGCTGGGCGTTTGGAAAATAAACACGCAAAATATTTACAAATCTACAGAGTACAAAACCAAAATACGCATACTTGATAACACAATGAATATGGACAGTATGGCTGCATGTTGCGCCTTGAATATGTTAAAAGGCATCATCCCGAGGCTTCGAGCAAAGCTACCAAACTTGGTCGCGAGGTAGAGCGCATCGCTTGCCACGGTAGACTTTTGGTTCTCTTGACTTTCCGATAGACTTCACTCCAAGTTGGATACAGAACGCGACCTTAGGATACCGCCTTGTGTCGGGGTTTCAGGCCTCCCTACGACCACCATATCAAGACAATGCCTGTTTTCCATCTCTATCTGAAGAACTGGCTTCAGCGGCCATTCATGAAAAAGATAAAAGAAAGCAGAAAAAAAAAACGGTGCGGGGAAGTAGTCTTGGTTACAAAAGAGCACGCAATTGGCAGCCCACGTGCGCGATGGCAGAATTAATTCTCTCGTGGTTGTATGCTGGAATTTTGTGTGTATTTTGGGAGGAGAAGAATGAAAGATACAGGATTTGATGTGATAAGACAGTGACGAAAAAGGAAAGAAACTAGCTGACATGATTGGACGGCTGTCTGGGTTGGGAGGCAGCAGCAGCAGCAGTTACCCGTTTGGGACGACTGCACAACGGATGCTATTTTGAGAATTTGAGACCGATATGTTTGGTCATCGCGATCTATGCATAAGTATCAATAAACCCCGCACATGGGCGAGTTCCCGCTGAATAATACTTGGTCAGTGATCGGATATACGGTTGGATATACGGGACCTGCCAGGGCAAGTGCTAGTCCAGGGCGGTTGGAAGGAGGACATGCATTGAAAGGAGCGACTCGTCAGCAACACCGTCCTGACCTCTCAGATCTTCTTTACCTTGATCGTGCGACATCAATTCCTATCGACCTCAGCTGCTGCATCTCACCAATTTGCAAGGCCGGCTGCGATGCAGCCCTTCTATGGCAATTCAACCAACCAAACTGACAGCGCAAAACTATGATTGTTGGGACCATTTGCTCTTCCATATTACTTATCGGAAGCACGACTCTGTACACTGCCGATATCACACGTGACCTTGTGTGGCAACAAAGAGTTTGCGAGGAGCACACTGTCCTGCTGCGGTGCCGCCCGCTAGTCAGGCCCCGGATGTAGAGTCTAGACATTACAAAGGAAATCACACTTCCCGTTGGAAAGCTTTCAAAGCATGCTGCTTGTGCCTGGACCCCTCATTTCTCCTTCCTGACAGAAGCGGAAACTCCCCTCAGTTGGCAGAAAAGATCACTGATCGTTCCTATCCTTGAAACTGGTCTTCTTGTAAGAGACGCTGTTCTTCCCTCGTCCCTCGCACTACGGACTCTTTTGCAAGACCGAAGAGAACAGGCGCGAATAAATGTTCAGGACGACCAAGAAACGGATAAAAGAAGGGGGACCAAACACTAACTTGTGCAATTGGTAACCACCAAGACACCACCATGTCACCACCAAAGTCAGGCGCTTCGTCCGGCCGGCCTCCGCGCGCTATGCCGCGGTTTGCAGTGTTCGATCTAAGATAGCAAAGGAGAAGGCGTGCGGTATGACGAATATTTGAGTAAGAAATACAACACCGGGAATGAACGGTTTTCTTGGGAGCGTCCATTTTTCCCAGGGTACTTTGTATCTTCCTTTACACGTAGGGTCCATTTACACATGCTGACCAAGCTATTTTAAAGCCGTCCCCAACGCCCTTCTCAGTGCGGCCGTCCGTATTTCCAGATTCTTCGGCTGTCTTCCACGTGCCTTCCCTCTTTAGCACTACGGCTTTTCGTGATGGTTGTCTAACACGCCAAGCACGTCCGTCGTCCAGTTCGTGCTCGCTCGCGCCTTCCCCTTGCCGGTGTCTTGCTGTTGAAGCAGCTCGCGACCCTCGGCGCCTTCCCATTGTAGCAATGCCCCTTGTCGCTCCTGTCGTATATAAAAAGCTTGAGCGTTGGGTCTTATTCTTACGCGATCCCGTTCGGTCTCCGGAAAAGAGCCACTCATCCAACACTTCTGGTCCTGTTTCTGCTGTCCCCGCCCACCCCCTCCATCTCACTACAAAATTCTATCCTACCGTTGCCCGTTATCCGTCCTTGTCGTCAAAGCTACACGCCCTTCCACCACCCTCACTCCCCTACCTTACTCGATCCACTACTACCCCTCTCCCCTTCTTTCCCACGGTAACCCAGAATCTATATATTACCATGCATACCGCCAGCTTCTCCCGGTTTGTCTCGCTCTCTTCGAAGCCCACCATTCTCAAACAACTTCTTCCCAGAGCTCCTTCAGCCTCCTACTCTACTTCTTCTTTTCTTTCTCCCAGCCGCAAGGTTCTCACTTCTCGACCAACCACCTCTTCCTCCTCCTCCTCCATTCCCACACTTCGCCTCACCGCACCCACATCCCGCACAATGGCCACCGCCACCAAGCCCAACGCCGACACCCTGCTCGAGCTCTTGAAAGGCCGTCGCAGCTACTACGCCCTCACCAAGGACCTGCCCATCTCCAAGGACCGTGTCCAGGACATCGTCAAGGAGGCGCTGCGCGAGACCCCCAGCAGCTTCAACTCCCAGTCCAACCGTGTCATTGTCCTCTTTGGCGACGAGCACGACAAGTTCTGGGGCATCGTGAGCGACACCCTCAAGGGCATTGTCCCCGCCGAGAACTGGGGGGCCACCGAGACGCGCATCGGCGGGTTCAAGGGCGCCGCCGGCAGCATTCTCTTCTTCGAGGACACGGCTGTTGTGGAGAGCTTCCAGGCCAAGTTTGCCATCTACGCCGACCGCTTCCCCGGCTGGTCCAACCAGACCGCCGGTATGCTGCAGCTCGCGCTGTGGACCGCTCTCGAGGCCGAGGGTCTGGGCGCCAACCTGCAGCACTACAACCCCATTGTCGACGACAAGGTCGCCGAGACCTGGAAGGTGCCCGCCACCTGGAAGCTCAACGCCCAGCTCGTCTTTGGTGCCCGCACGGGCGAGGCCGGCCCCAAGGAATACGTCCCGCTCGAGGAGCGCTACAAGGTCTACGGCGCTTAAGCGTCGTGGGCCCTGGCGGCACTCACGGCCTTTGTTTGTTTGAACAAATAGTAAAAAAAAAAAAATACAACTTAAATCAAAGCGACATAGATTGAGCGTCTATAGACCTTTCTCCCCAAATGGCCGGGGGGGGTTTTCTTTTTCATGACAGCATTTACGGCGAGATGGACCGAGCGAACGAGCTGGGCCGAGCGAACGAGCTGGTAGCAGCTGTTTGCTGGCCCGCGCAATTTTGTTTTTATTTTCCATTTTATATGCACAGTAAATAGATATTTGAAATGACCATATTTGAACATCTCCCCCAAAACAGCCAATGGCGGTGTGTAAACCAGCAAATGAGGTCGAAAGTGGTAGTAATGATTTGCGGTGGTGAAGCAGATGCGGCAATATGGTGTTCCCTAGACGTCCCGATTCTCACTCAGCCTTGTGTTACTCAGCTTGTAACAATTACAATGGGAGGATTGCCTTGCGTCTCACATTCAATGACATCCAGCAGCCTCGACTTACAAGGTGCCCCCCCCCCCCCCCCCCCCGGGAAGGATCACAAATGCAAGTTGCCGTTCTTCGCGACGTAAGCACTAGTCGTTGTTATGTAGCATCCTCCCACCAAATTATTTTCCGATGCCTTTGTACTTCAGCATCTTTATGTAAGTCAACAGCAAGTGAGTGTTTGAAGCAATGTGAAAGGAAAGGCAAGAAGCGAAATCATTATTATGCTAAGAATAAAACGATAAAATTAAAATGAAAAATAAATATGTACTCCGTTTGTGGTGTTGAACGTTACCCTGGTGTTGAAATATATCCTTTTAAATATGAACTCCCTGTGCAGATTAGTAGATTTTGAAATGCTTTTTTTTTGTTTGGCCCAACTCTCCTGCCTCCTTTTCATGTCATCCTCTTCTTCTTGTTTTGAAGTTGGCTTGTTTACTCGTGCACAAAGCCGAGGGCCTCGCCCATCTTGATCTTCTGGCCCTTCTCAACAGCCCAGTGCCAGCCGGGCGTGCTCTTGTCGGCGGCCGCACCAGGCTCAACGCCCGATGTGTCCGGCTCCGGTGCCTCAAACACCAGGACCACGGTGCTGCCCAGCTGGAAGCCACCCATCTCCTCACCACGACGCAGGGCGTGGCCGTGCAGGATGGGACTGGCCGCCGCATACGTAGCTTCAGCAAAGCCCGAGTAAGCCTCGCCACGCTGAGCAGCCTCCTCGGCCGCACGGTCTGCCGCCGTATCGGTCGTCAAGCTGTTGGTCCGCAGCTCACGATCAAAATTGACCTTGATCGAACCGACGTTGGTAGCGCCGACGGGGATGTAGCTGAAAAAGCCCCAGCGCCAGCGGCCGAGCAGCACGACACGCTCGTTGAGCGTAAAAAGCCCGGGCAGCGTGCGCTGCAGGTACGGCGAGACACTGTACAGCTCACCAGCGAAATGGCGACGACGCTCAACGACCCAGTTCGTGGGCGAGTGGAAGCGGTGGTAGTCACCGGGCGCCAGGTAGATGACGGCGTAGTACAGCGCCGACTTCTTGTCCTGGGACAGCAGCTGCGTGTACCAGGGCAGGTCCAGGTCGGCCTGCACCTCAGAGATGGACTTGGCCGACGAACGGACGGACTGGTCCTCCAGCTCGGCCTCGGGGCGGTCGGTGACGTCAGGGCCGGACAGCAGACCGGGCAAGGTGTACGATATACCATTGACCTGGGCAAACTCCTCGTCGGCACGGACCAGCTCTTCGTCGCCAGTGGTCGTGGCGTGGGTCTGGCTCTTGTTGCCGGCCGCTGTCGTTGTCGTCGTGGCCGTGGCACGCAGGTTGGCGGTAGACGAAGATGTGGAGGAGGCGGACGACGACAGCTGGCCGTTGATAATGCTCGGGGCCGGCGTGTGCTTGCCGAGCAGGGCGTCGAGGCTGTAGGTCATACCCTTGACCTGCTCAATGTCACCGCCCTCGATCTTGCCAAACTGCAGAATGCGGCCATCGGAGGGCGAAGTCAGGGCGGCGTGGTTCGGGTCGATCGGCCGCACGCCGGGCTTGAGGGTCCGGTAGAAGAAGGCGGCGAGGTTGGGGAAGTTGTGAAGGTCTGGTTCCTCGACTTCACTCAAACTGTTACACAAGGATCACAGGTTAGCAACCGTGACATCTGGCTCGAAGTGAAAGAAGAGCAGACGGATATTTGCACTTACTTCACACCAAATGCGTAACTGTAGAGTTTGATACCTGGTACGCGTAGGTAGTATGGAAGAGTGAGCTCATTAAAGCGTCCCCATAACCGAGAGAGGGCCTTGAGAGGCAATGTGGACATGACCTGGACCTGCCTATAGTTATGAAAGAGTGTTGTTAGCAGAACATTCCTGCACCCCACGTGTTCACCGCCTTTGTCTTTGATATCGAAATGGGACGGAGTTCATCCATACCAAGGGCCATCGGGCCGGATCCGTGGCCGTTTCTTGGGCTTCGGGGCCGCTTCAACGGCTCCCTCGCCACCATTCTCCTCTACCGCCTGCCGGTCGCGGACCTTGTAGAACTGGACGAGGCCCAGAAAGCCAATGCCCAGTCCAACAGGAATACGGTACCATTGGATCTTGGAGTTCTTCAAGGCATGACGGAGACGGGCCGAGAAGCGAGGCCGGCGAAAGGCCTTTTGGGAGTAGAAACGGAAGGGAGAGGTGTTGATGACGAGGCGGCGAGGCGGGTTAAAGAGGATCTGGCGTTCGGAGAGCGAGACGGAGAAGCGGCCGGTAGTGATGCCCTTGGAGAAACTGCCCCTGGACAGGCCGAGTCGAGACGGGGCGGACGCCATTCTGCCTGCTGGATGGGGGGCAAACAAAAAGACGATTAGCACGACAAAGCCGACGAGGATCAAAAGGAACAACATCTGCTCGTTTTGGGATCAATCATCAAATCAGGCAAGGCGAACCGTGAAAGAGCCGAGTCGCCATGAAGTCGACTGGTCTGGAAGAGAGAGAGAGAGAGAAAGAGAGAGAGAGAAGAGAGAGAAGACAGCGAAAGACGGCGAGCAAGGGGGGGTGGAAGCGATGCCAATTTCGGGTGGCTGCAGCCACTGTGCATAAAATGAGCAGTTTCTGTTGAGGTGACGATGGCGGGCAGGACGCTGGCATGTGGCAGAAGCAGAGCCTGGGTTTTCAAACTTCAGGGGGGAGGGGCGGTCAGGGAAGGCGCAAGCAGAGGCTAGGCCGCTAGGGAGGGCCCCGGCCAGCGCCCACTGGCCATTCTCGCTATTGGCACGGTAGTGACATTGAAATTGCGGGACAGCGCTAGCTGCCCACGGTATCTCTGCCCCCTGCTATGGGAATCGACAGCCTTGCTCTGCATCACGAGAAGGCATTGAATGACTGCCTGAGGTTCTGCCGCGTTGATGCAGACAGAATTTCTGCGTCTGCCGCAACTGCCGTTTTTTTATTCACAGACATTGTTCACGCTGTAAAGACAGGTGTAAATTGTCGCGTGCAGCCGTTCACGTGACCCTGAAAAACGACAGAACTGTCTAGATAATCCTAGCTGGAGAAACGCTTGGAAATGGGACTATCGCAGGGGTAAACAGACGCTAAAACGAGGGTCGGTTGTGGCCATTCATGGGCACCTCTGCCTGCGAAAATGCGATGCCAGGCTGAATTGCCAGCTGCCTGCCACACACCGACCGGCCAGTCATGGAAAATGCCGACCTTTGGCGTCCGATGTACCCAATACGTCCTAAATAAATACATAAATCTGCAGCCTCTGTCACGTACCCATACTTCCAGGCCGGCCCCACATAATTCTCTCTCAAGCCGTCCAACGGCCACACGCCAGGTGGACAGTTCGGGACAGCTGAAGTGCTTTGGCTGCTCGTGCTTTCCTAATGGAGTTCCCTAAAGCGCACGCAGGAGTTACGGAGACACGACACACAAAGTTCTGCACCTTCCTTCTTTGCCGCCACCTCTCTACACTGCCCTTCGTTCTTTCCTTTGTCTCTCTCGTGTCGTGTCATCTCCACTTTAAACTTTATTGAAAGCGCATCCCAGTTTCGTGTTTTCTTCTTCTCGACTTCCTTTTGTCCGTTCGTCGCAACGCAGCTGACAGCAGGCAACGTCTACTCCCTGCTCAACTATCGCCGAACACCGACCGTGACATCCGACCACACACTTGGCAAATTCGTGACGACGACGACGACGACGACATCAAACGACGATCCCTCCAGTCGGCACCGCCGACAGCCATTCCAGCAATGGAGGAACCCGGGCCTCGTGCGGACCACGGAGACCTGACCGTCTCTGTCCGCCTCATTTCGCCCGCGCAGGACCTGGCCAATTTCCCAGACCTGGCTGACTTGCCTGTGTCGACAACTGTTGGGCAGATCAAGCTCTTGATTGAAAATGAGCTGGCTATCCGCAATCGCTCGCCGGCCGGGATGCGCGTTATTTACCGAGGCCGTCTTTTGGACGTCGACGAGAAGACGCTCGCGGATGTCTTTGGCATTGCTACAGTACGCCACCTCACTTCTCTTTCATCTTCCCCGTTGCCCCGGACCATCTGCATCCTTGCTTGACCGGCTACCGTTCTATCTTTGCGGTTATTCGCTGACATTTTCCGGTTGCTCTGATATTTAGATTCAAGAGACGAGACTGCAGGTCCTCCATCTCGTCTTGCGGGACGGCCTTGCCGGCGCGAGCGCAGGCGCCGCGCCTGCGCCGAACCCCCCGACGCGCAACCCTTTCGCTCCCCAACAACCAGCCGCGCCTGCGGCACAGACCGAAGCCTTCCAATATCAGGCTTTTGGAGCCAACGCACGCCCACCCTACGCTCACCAGCAGCCGCACTTTGGCCTCTACGGCGACGAGCCACACCGCAACCAGCTCTTCAGCCAGCAGCCCTTGGGGGCCCGTCCGGCCCGACAATCCACGGAGCAGACCACGAGTGGGAGCCTCCTTACAGACGTGATGCGCGACCTCGCGTCGAGGGGGCAGCGATTGGAGGATTGGCAAATGCAGCGACTGTTGCTCCTAGAACAACAGCAGCAAAGATTGCGCGCAGCAGAAGCCAGAGCACACCCGACCGAAGCCATCTCGAATTTGTCACATAGACACCGCACTGCTCCCCAACCCGATCTGCAGCAGGAACCGCCCGCAGCCGCTACAACCACTGGCGCATCTCGGTTCCCCCGCCACAACCAACCCGCCATTTACATTTTGGAGTCGCCCAGTGGCCCGCGGGCAGTCCTTATCGGCTCAAGTACTCCCTCCTTCCAGAGCAGTGTACACTTGCCTGCAGTGGCGGCCGCCCGCCAGGAGAACCACAACCTGTACATGGACCTGATCCAGCAACACAACATCCAGATTCAGCAGCAGAGAGAGAGCTATGAGACCCTGCTACGGCAAAATATGCAAAACGTGGAGATCCTTCAGCAGCTGCAACAACTGCACCTGCAAAGGAACCAGTTGCACGATCAGAACCTTTCCGCTCTGCGGAGAGCAGAACAAGGGCACGTGGATCCGGCGGCGGTCGTCGCTGGGGTGGACCAGCAACAACAGCAGGTGCCAAACGTGAACGTGAACCGCCTGCAGATCAACAACCCTGGAGCAGGTGTCCTGGCTGCGATGTGGCCGCATGTCTGGCTGGTCACTCGCCTGGTGCTGTTTGTCTGGTGGTTTACAAATCCTGCAGCCAGCTGGACCCGCTGGACCATGGTGATCCTGGTTGCGACGACCATCTTCGTCTTTAATACGGGTGTCTTGGACGGGTTTGCCGAGCAGATCTGGACCCCTGTTCGCGCCCATCTTGATGGCCTGGTTAACCTCAATGCGGACAACCAGGCTGGTGCACAGAACGGTGCCGATGCACAGAATGCTGCGGCCCCTGCGGGTGACATAAATGCCGCTACCGACGGGGCCAACGGTGATGCTGCGCCACCTCCTCCTGTTGGCCGTGCCGGCGGACCCGAACCTGACCCAGCCGAAGCGGCTGCCCGGCTTGTGGCACGGCGCCAGATCAACAATGGCCAGCGCTTACAGGAGTTCGCCCGCCGCCTTGAGCGGATTGGCATCATGTTCCTCGCAAGCTTAGCGCCCGGTATTGCCGAGCGCCATGTGGCTATTGCAGAGGAGCGTGAGAGAGAAGAGAGACGCCGGATCCAAGAGGCAGCGGAGGCAGCTATTGCTGCGGAAGCAGAGGCCCAGGCTCAAGCAGAAGCTGCAGCCGCAGCCGTAGTAGCAGCAGGCGGTGACACAAAGACGGCGAATGGGGACGGAACAGAGGCCGGCCCAAATAGCCCAGAACAAGTTAATCCGGAGGACGATGCCGCTGCCGTTGATGCCCAGTGGCATAGCGAGCAACTGCGGCAGGAAGAGAGAAACGCAGCGGCCGGTCTGCAGTAATAGTGATCTTACATGGGCATCGTTTGAGAGTATCTACTCCAGTCTCATATCTACTTGGGAAGCAAGAACAGATGGCGAAGCTGCACGATAAGGGACCGGAGGCCACAATAACAAGCCTCGGATGCTCGACTGAGCAGTATCATTACGACATCAAGAGCTGGCAAATTTTATCCGAGCAGAAGAAGCCAAGCCGCAGTGGACGACTTGAGCATCTCCCGGGCAACCTATTCTCTGATAGTCGAAATAGACAAATTGCAAATGCGTACTGCAAATACGAATGTAACAACAGAATACCAAAGAGATATACTCCAGAAAAGAATGAAGGATAATTGTTGTGGAAACATATTGTGCAATCTGTGCTTCATCTCATTGTTCATTTTCATTTTTTGAGTATTCTTCGACTCCGCGTTCTGATTATGCTAGTCGTACTCCGGTCCGTTCTTTCCCCTCTTTCTCTCTCTAAATGCCGTCGAATTACGAATGGGTCCTTCCTTCCCCAGATGGAGAGAGAGGCGTTCTTTCCTTCTTCTTTTAGTGGAGAGGCCCGGAGCTACAGGTATGCTTTGGGGCAGAAAGCCCGGGGTCTTGCCGCTGTAGCGCTGTGGCGCTGTAATACACTTCAGTCGTAGTGGGGACTGCCTCCCCAGGCGTAGGTTCCGAGCCTCGGCACATGCCCAATGAGGCTAAGAAGCGGCGGCTTCGCATGGCATCTGAGCGAACTGCCTTTTAAAGAGCTGCAAGTGCCGCGCATCTCGTTCGAGACCCGCGATCGTTTCTGGAGGCGAACCGGGTGTTTTTGACGAATTCAACCAGCTTCTGCTCAGACCATCCTCACTCCACCGCTAACCACTCACGTCGCGCCACACCACAGCCATGGACTACGATCTCAACCTCCACGACTTCTCGTCGTTTTTCTCTCTCAAGGGTAAAATTGCCGTCATCACCGGCGGCTCTCGCGGCCTCGGCTTGAGCGCGGCTTCTGCGTACGTCTTTTATGGCTCTTGATTGTCCACTTTCTCACCGTTCTCACCGTTCTCACCGCTAACACCCTCAGTATCCTCCAGGCTGGCGCCTCCAAGGTGTACATCAACTCCCGCAAGAAGAACGTCTGCGACGATGCCGCCGCCGCCCTCAACAAGCTCCCTGGCCTCGCCCCTGGCGCCAAGGCCATTTCTGCGCCCGCCGACGTCACCAACGCCGAGGGCCTGCGCAAGTTTGTCGATTTTGTCAAGCAGGACAGCCCTGAGGGCATCGATATCCTCATGGCCAACGCCGGCGCCACCTGGGGCGAGAAGTTTGACACCCACCCGGACGCCGCCATTGCCAAGGTGCTCGACCTCAATGTCCGCGCCGTCTTCAACACCATCCGCGAGTTTGGCCCCTCGCTCGAGAAGCGCGGCACCCTCGAGGACCCCAGCCGTGTTCTGGTGACGGGCAGTGTCGCCGGCCAGGGCATTGGCACTCTGGGCAAGCAGGCCACCTTTGGCTACAGCGCCAGCAAGGCCGCCGTGATCCACCTGGCGCGTAACCTGGCCGTCGACCTGGGCCCGCGCCACATTACCGTCAACTCGATTGCGCCCGGCTTCTTCCCGACCAAGATGTCGCAGGGCCTGCTGGCCATGGCCGACGGCGGCATTGCCGGCGTCGCCAAGGGCAATCCGATGCGGCGGCTGGGCAAGCCCGAGGACTTTGCGGGCGCCGTTGTCTATCTGACGTCGCGGGCCGGCGCACACGTCAACGGCGCGACGTTGACGATTGACGGCGGTGCCATGTGGCAGACGGGCCAGCTGGCGAGTGTCAACGAGTCGAAGCTGTAAGGGGACGACGTGCTGGACGATCGGTTTTGAGCTGTGGCGATGGAATGGCCACGAGTACTCAGATATACGTGTATGATTTGTTGCGCATTTTGGATATCACACTGGCATAGGACATAGGGCATAAGGGCAAAATAAGCAGCGGTAATCATGTTGCATTGATATCAAATCCAACGCCGTGAGATGAGAATGTCGTATTTGACGGACTCGGTAGCCCCGATCTGGTCTACTTTTATATGATATTAGTTGTATATGGTGCAGAACTTGGTGCTGTGTTGGTCCCGCCCTTTTTAGTTCTTCCGCGCCACCCAGTGGCTCGACTTGTAGACCGTCTGCAGCATCGACTGGTCGTCGTGGATGTAGGGCGTCTCAACACCCGTCTCGTGCTTGACAATCGTGAAGCCCAGCTTCTCCACCAGCGCCCTCACCTCGTCGTCGCTCAGCTCAAAGCTGCCCGGATCGGCAATGCCCGTCGATGTCGTCGCGTCGTGGTCGCCGTCACCGTCGTCGTCCCGACCATGGTTGCCTGGTGCGTTGTTCTCAAAGTGCCAAAGCAGAGGGCCAACGTTGATCAGCAGACCGCCTGGCTTCAGGCAGTGCTTGATCGTCTCAACGTACCGGATTAGATTGGGGGCCGTGTCGAGGAAGAAGACGCACGCCACCGCATCATATACCTCAGCGTGCTCGGCGTCGCTGTACAGACACAGGAAATCGGCAGCGCACATGCTCATGGTGCCGATGCCGTGCTGGCCGGGCTGCAGTGGCTGCTGCATCTGCTGCATCGATGCCTCCAGTATAGCCTGGCCTGGGTGCACGTCCGGCACCGCGTACGACCGCAGGTGGTTCTCCCGCACCCGGTGGTTGGAAAAGGAGTGCACCCATGGGTAGATTGTGTGCTGACCGGCCTTGCGCGTAAAGTTGAGAATGTACGACGACGCCAGCAGCTGGTGGTACGAGATCTCGTTGCCCTCCGCCTCGTAGCCAGAGTGGCACAGGTCGAACACAAGCCGGCCCAACCCCGCGCCGGGCACCAACACCTTGAGGCGACCGCGGTAGTACCAGTCGTCTTCGTCGTCACTGTCCTCTTCAATGGGCTGGCCGCCGTTTGCCTTGACCTTCTCCAACAGAGCCTCGGCGGCCACTTCCTCTCTCAATATCCGCTCCTCTGCCAAAGCCTTCATCACGGGCCCGTAGCTCTTTTCCCGCTCATCGGCGCCGGCGGCCGACCAGTCCCGGTAGAACTGCCTCAGAGTGCTGCGTGCCTTATCGACATCCTGGTACTTGGCCACACCAGCCCAATGCGCCGGTAGCGTCGGTTCTGCGCCGGGAGCTGGTGCCGGTGCCGGTGCCGCATCCGCTTCCGCTTCCACTTCGTCGTCGTGTGAGTGTCCGTCACCGCCGCTTCCACCAACGCGGAATGACTCCAGCCCAAACCGCACAATTTCACGAGCTAGCTCGGCGTTGCTCTCAATGGCCTCGTCGACGCGGTCCAGCGTTTCGAGGTACGAGAATGGCTTGGCTGCGAGCATCTTCCAGTGGTCCTGGGACAGTGCGTAGAACGACTGCCTCCGTAGATGCGTGCAGTTGAAGTGAGAGACCTTGGCATATTGTCTGTGGGGGTCAGTACGATTGTAAACCTTTCTCGCAATATACGAGGCAGAACGCCGGGTGAACTCACAAGAACGAGTCAAGAGCGCAGAACAGCACTCTGATCTCTTCGGGGTCTTGGATGGCATCGTCGGAGACCCCCCATTCAGCCCCGGAGGGTGCTTGTGTATCGGCCATAGTTTTCTCTCCTTCTGAAGCTTGCCGTGTATGGGTCGTGATGACGCTCGGGGCCTCTTATCAAAATGTTGCCCGTAGCCCAGCCGGTCCGGGGAGAGTCCGGTGTCTAGATGTCCCGCTCAACAAGTTCTTGTTGCTGTTATCTTCAGGGCCTGCTGTAAGCTTCTCGAGCTGTTTTAGCCGGAACCTAAGCTCTCTTTCGACTGTTGAAAGATATCTAGTCGCCGTCCGGGTAACCAGCTGTATCAATCATGCCGTATCCGCGAGAGAGACGGAAGAGATAAGATCTTGACAACAAAGATGGATGAGCAAAGGGACAAGAGTGGCCAAGAAAGCTCCTGTCAGGACCTGCAGCTCGGTTTGACTGATTTAAAATCAGTCGACTTTCTCCCTTTTCTTTCCCTTCCTTTGTTAGCTCTGTCGACTTTTTTTTGGCGGTGCCGTGGATGGCGCCTGCCGGCTTTCTTTGGCTCATTGAGTGCCCCCGCTCTGCAACGCGCCCCCCTAGCTCGAGCTTGGCTTACTGGGCTGCTCCTGCTGTTTTTAGGCTACTTCCAGGGGGAAAGAAGCAACATCTCTTTGGTGGTTGGCGCTTTCCACAACTGCGATTACGCTTGCGCATGGCGGGGTCGCAGATTTCAAAGCTGGCTGGGCGGCACCTTCCGCTTTTTGGACACACACACCTCCTTCCTTCCCATTGTGCTGCCAGCCATTGCCCTTATTACAGACCTCGCCACGACTGTCGAAGCTCTGGTAAAGCTACTACCAAAACTGAAGCTACCACAACGTCAGACCACAAACCACCGAACAGCGTCTCTCCAGCTCAACCTCCCCTGCTCCACGCACCCCTCACGATGGCTGCCGAACTCGAAAGCACCAGCAAGACCGTGACGTTCAGCACGCCCCTGCCGCGCGCTCTGGACACGCAGATTCATGTCCGCCTCACCACCCGGGACAAGTGCCTCATGCTCTTTATCACAACGGCCGGCACCGACGAGGGCGAGGCACTGGTCCCAATGGGCTCTTTTGTCTATGCCGTGCCTGATGTATGTCTTCGCCCGGCTTATGGCTACCGGTCCTTGAACTAACAGAGCAGCGCTTCAAACCAAGTGAGCCTCTGTGCACCAACATTTACGTCGAGGAGAACTCGCTCGAGTTCGCGGCCCGTCTTGCCCGCCTTGCCGTCAAGCGCACCCAGCAGCCCGTCTATGTGTCGAGCTCGCTGAGTCTCGACCGTATGGGCCTAGGCGGCACCGTCGAGGAGGTACTGGAGGCGTTCCAAGCGGTGACCGCACCACTCCTGCCGCTGCTGCCGAAGCCTCTCCAAAATGGTGCATAGGAGAGAGTTGAAGACTCACCACCGACCCTCTCGGCTCGGCGGCGGCCCAACAACCATCCAGGTCCAAATTTAGTCAATTGTCCAAGATTGTTTGACCCTCGATTGCCACAGCTGTGGCCTCACAGATACAGATACAAGGCAGCATACCGTTGGTCGGACAAACAGACAGACAGGCAAACAGAAAGACATTCAGACGGCTTTCTGCAGACGGACGACAAAATGACAAACGATGAACGGATGGGCAGCCGCACCGGTGTCCTTGCACAGAAAGCGATCTTTGGCCATCTCCCGTCTGATTGGCCTGGTCGTGGCATGGCATGCGTGTCACAGAGCAAACGGAAAGAAGAAGACCTTAGAGAAGAACGCAAGAGCGGTGTAATCTTTGGCCGTCTTTCCCATGCCGCCGCGGCCACCCGCACTGCCACCAACGCCAACGGCAAACGTGATGCTGCTCGTTGCCTTTCCACGGGGCCTCGGAAATCCCTGCGACAACATCACTCCCAGGGTATGGGCGCACAAGGGAACCTGCAGAGAAGCCTGCTGTCAACGACATCCACTTGGGGCTGCTGGAGAGGATTAGGGGTGGAGGGTGGAGGATCAACAGGTTGCTCATCAGTGGAGAGAGTCCAGTCTGCAAACGACAATCGAGATGGCAGGGTGATGCGCACGCTCCTACGGACTTTTCTTGTCGACCAGAGAGCACTACGCCAATACCCAAGACCAATAAGCAACAAAGAACAAAGAACAAGGCTGCCGACAGCGGTGATTTTCGATACATGAAGAGTGCTTTCGATCATCAAAAGACAGAAATAGCTTCTCGTACTCCCCGTGCTGCACGTTTCCGCCGCCGTGCACACCCACAGCCCGCCCTGCCGACCCAACGAGACCGACAGCACGAAGAACCGACTGTTGATGCCCGTCGAGGCTTTCCATCGAGGGCTTCCGTCTTCTTTCGTTGCCCTGGCCTTGCAGTCTTGTCCATCTCTTCCCGCTGCCCCGTTCGACCATTTTTTGTTTATCCGGGCACATCTAAGAGGCGGCTGTTCCATGTTCACCGTGCTCTCCAAGAGAGATTACTGGAGTTGGCCATACTCTTCCATTGACGTCACCATGAGATAATTCTATCCGCCCCTCACTGCTGACGCTTTGAAGAGATCATCTTAATAATCTGCCTATAAATTTTGACGTGAAAGCCGCATATTATGATGTCCTTCTTCCGCCCTTCTTCAGCTCTTGTTCGTCCTCTCAAAGAAGAGCATAGCATAGTCCTATGGATATGCACATTGACTGGCTCCACGAGATGTTGTGCCTACCCTTGTCATCTTGCAGCGCCTTGAGACGTCGACGGAAGCAGCAGTTTGCCGTACACCAACGCTTCTGTCGCACACGCCTACAGAAGTATATTGTAACAGAAGAAGAAGAGCAAAAAAAGAGAAATGCAGACTTAAAAGTGTTCCTGTGATGCCGTTTTGGCGGCTGGTGGAGCTTGGATGTGGTTCTGTCCAGTGATGAGGTCGTAATTCATTAATTCTTTTTTTTGAAGCTAACTTCTTTATCTATTTAGTGGAGCTAGTACAGTGAAGGAAAGAGGGGCGAGGGGCTCCTGTTCCTATTCCAACCCACCGCCACCTGCTAATCCTGGCCTCTCTGTTGTCGACAGCGTTCTTGCCTTCTTCGCCTCGCGCGCCAGTCGCCCCTACCGTCACCCCGCCTGCCCGCTTTGGCCTGCTCTTCGCCTAGCACATCAAACTTTGTGGTGGTGAGGCAGCTTCTCCAGGCTGCTCCTTCCTCCTTTTACGGCTGCCACCGGTACTTTTTTGGCGCCAGGCGCTACTACCCAATACGTGCGAAGAAAAAAAGTTTCGGTGGTCCCTTCCCGTTTTTGTGCCAAAACCTGCCTGCCGACGATCACCAACAGGACGCCTTCTGTGCAGCTTCCCCTTCAACGGCCCCTCTTCAACTTTCTCTCTACTCCGTCCCTATTTCTCCCCAGTCTCGGCCACGCCCTTTCGCAGCCGGACCCGTCTCTTTGGTAGACTTCCCTTTGTCGGCAAACTCGTTTTCTGTGCTTTCTCCAGCCGGGCTGGTTGGATTGCACCTTGCTGCATCGTCTTTCTTCCATTCCCTTTGTCGCATTGCTGCAGCGGAGCGGACCACGTCAATAACAGACCAAGCCGCAAAATCACCGCCCCAACAACTTTCCCTCAAACGTTTTGCACACGACTCACACGCCTTTGACTTGAAGACCTTGGCTGCTTGCTGCCATTATTGTCTTCTCTTTGAAGCCGTAATCTCTTCCCCGCCAGCATGGCGTGGCAACCGTCGCCGGAGTCTTTGCAGACTCTGATTGGGTGTCTCAAGGATTCACACGATGGCTTCGACAAGGCTGCTCAGAAGCAGGCCGAGATTGTCAGTACAGCCCCGCCCCATCTGCGAGGCATGCGAGGCATGCGAGACATACGAGACATGTGGCTTCGCAACCATGTCTTTTGATAGCGGACACAAGAGCTAACAACCCCTCCAGATGCTCACCCAGGCCAAGACGTCGCCCGACTTCAACAACTACCTTGCATACATCTTCTCGAGCCCCACGCCTCCGGCTGGCGTCACCCTCACCCCGAGAGACATTAGCATTGTGCGCATGGCCGCCGGGATCATGCTCAAGAACACCGTCAAGACCGCATATAAGCAGGTCCCCGATGCCACAGTTGCCCTTATCAAGGCCGCTGTGCTGCTAGGCCTTCGTGACGAGAACCATGCTATTCGCTACAATGCCGGCAACATTGCGACCGAGATCGTTCGCCGCGGTGGCGTCTATGCGTGGCCCGAGCTGCTCAATGAGCTCCTCAACATGGTCGGCAATGCCGACGGCCAGACCTCCGTGGCCACCCAGGAGGCTGCCATGTCCGCCATGTGCAAGATCTGCGAGGACAATGCCAAGCTCCTCGACCGTGAAGTCAACGGCCAGCGGCCGCTCAACATCCTGTTGCCGAAGCTAATTGAGGCGACCTCGAGCCCCACGCCCCGCGTGCGTGCCCAAGCTCTGACCGCTATCGGCGAGTTCATCCCGCGCAAGTCGCAGGCTATGCTCGCCAACATTGACGCTCTCCTCAACCAGCTGTTTGCCCTGGCCCCGGACCCGAACAGCGAAGTGCGCCGCGAAGTCTGTCGGTCGTTTGTTCTCCTCGTCGAGACGCGCGCCGACAAGCTGACGCCGCACGTGGCGGGCCTTGTCGACTATATTATTGCCCAACAGCAGAACGATGTCGACGAGGATCTGGCCTGCCAGGCCGTGGAGTTTTGGCTCTCGGCCGGTGAGCACGAGGATTTCTGGAAGAGCATTGGCCCCTACGTCACCAAGATCGTGCCCTCGCTGCTTCAGGGCATGGTGTACAGCGGTGAGGAAATTGCTCTGTACGGCAGCGCGTCTGACGACGACGAGGAGGACGACGACGACGAGGACATCAAACCCCGCTTTGCGACACGGAAAACGAACCGAAACGCCAACGGCTCAGCAAACGCCTCGGGCGACCCCGCCCAGAACGGCGCAAACAACGACTACGAAAAACTGAGCGGCATGGAGGAGGACGGTCTGGAGGATGGTGAGGTCGAGGAAGAGGACGACCTCGATGGCGATGGTGGCCTCTTTGACGATGGCGGCGACGCGACTTGGAACGTCCGCAAGGGCTCGGCTGCCGCGCTGGACGTGCTGGCCCGCGACTTTGGCGACGACATGTTTGAGTGCATCATGCCCTACCTGACAGTCAACCTGAAGCACGCCGATTGGCCACAGCGCGAGTCTGCTGTTCTGTCGCTCGGTGCTGTTGCCGAGGGCTGTATCACGGCCGTCACCCCACACCTGCCGAACCTCATCCCGTATCTGGTCACGCTCCTAGACGACCCCGAGCCGCTTGTGCGCCAAATCACTTGCTGGACCCTGGCCCGGTACTCGTCCTGGGCGATCGAGCTGACCGACCCTGCCCAGGTTGCGACCTACTTTGTGCCCATGATGGAGGGTTTCCTGACCAAGATGCTCGACAAGAACAAGAAGGTGCAGGAGGCCGCTGCGTCCGCCATGGCCACCCTTGAGGAGAAGGCCGGCAAGAAGCTAGAGCCCTACGCCGGTCCCATCATTAAGCAGTACATCAAGTGCTTTGAGAAGTACAAGGACCGCAACATGTACATCCTTTACGACTGTGTCCAGACCTTGGCGGAAGCCATTGGCCCCGTGCTGGCGCTTCCCGAGCTGTCGGGCGAGCTGATCCCGGCGCTGTTTAAGCGCTACGACAGCGTACCCGACCAGTCGCGGGAGTTGTTCCCACTTCTCGAATGCTTCTCTTATGTGGCGATGTCGCTCGGCAGTGTGTTTGCTCCCTACGCCCAGCCCGTCTTCCGTCGGTGTGTCAACATTATCCACCAGAACCTGGAGCAGTCACTAGCAGCGGCGAGCAACGCACACCTGGACAACCCTGATAAGGATTTCCTGATTACAAGTCTCGACCTGATCAGCGCCATCATCCAGGCCCTTGCCGGCGAGAAGGCCTCCGTCCTCGTGACCGACACCCAGCCAGCCTTCTTCGAGCTGCTCAGCTTCTGCTTGGAGGACCCTACTGACGAGGTGCGCCAATCGGCCTATGCTGTGCTGGGTGATTGCGCCAAATTCGTCTTTCCCCAGCTGCAGCCGTGCTTGAACACGGTCCTGCCTATCTTGCTCAAGCAGCTGGACATGGATAGCATCTTGGATGAGGAGATTGATGCTGGCTTTAGTGTGATCAACAATGCATGCTGGAGTGTTGGCGAGATTGCCATTCGCTACGGCAAGGGTATGGCACCGTACACGGATGAGCTGCTCAAGAGCTGCGTCGAGATCGTCACCAACCCGCGCGTGCCCCGCGGCGTCAACGAGAACGCCGCCATTGCGCTCGGCCGTCTGGGTCTGGCCAACGCCGAGGCCTTGGCCCCGCACCTGCACACTTTCGCGGACGAGTTCCTTGTCTCTATGGACGATATCGACCCGACCGAGGAGAAGGCAACTGCTCTTCGCGGTTTCACGCTGGTGGTTGCACAAAACCCGCAAGCGATGGAGAAGGTGCTGCTGCACTACTTTAAGACCATTGCAACATACGAGGATATCAACTTGCGCAGCCCCGTCAAGCAAGAGCTGCACGATGCCTTCCAAAACGTGAGTTCTGACAACCGCCCATCTTTCAAGAGAGAGAGAAATTGAAAGCTAACAACCTCCAGATCATTCAGGTCTACCGACAGATGATCCCGCAGCTGGACACGTTCCTTGCCCAGCTGACGGCCGAAGAGCAAGCCGCACTAAAATCGCAGTACGCCATCTGATACCATCACGCGAATGTCTATTGTTTTCAAAAGCGTTTGCATATCTTCAACACGATACGAATATCCTCCATCTTCCACTCACTCACCCCGCCGCCCTTCCATCTATGTCTTTTTCTCGCCAACGTTTTTTTTGTGCCTTCATTTCGACCTGCAGTAGATAGTCTGTTCTGATTGCTTACTTTACGTTGACCTTTGTTTGGATAGCTAGTGCTTGTTTTTGTTTTTTTCTGGACTTTTTTCTTTCTCCTTTTTCTATTCATCGCTATTCATTGTTGTTGCCATCATCGAAAGAGAAGGGGAAAAGGTCAGTTGGATGAAAAGAAACAGAGAGAAGAACGAGAAATAACGACCCGCAACGAGTTTTTATTATTCATGAAAGTGCGTTTGCTTATTATTTTGGGGAGAAAGACTTCTTTAGGGAACGAATCGCCAGTCAGTGTACTGATTTACTATGGGAAGAATTAGGAAGATCAAGAAGGTCTCGGGAAGTTGGCGGAGAAAGATGGCAAGAAAGAAAGACGAGAGAAGGGGAAAAAAAGGAAAGAAATCAATGTCTCAACGAGCAAAGATTACAAATACGTCACCATGGAACAGGTTTCGGGAACAAGAGGTGACACAGAGAATATAAAGAGCAGGAAACAAAAAGGAGGAAACGACCTTGGCCGACTCTTCCATTAATGATGGATGGACATGAACGACTTACAAATAAAGAGGAGGAAGCCTTCAAGGCATGAGCGACTTTGTGGTCTTTGCCAGGCCACGTCGAGGATTTTAAGGAGGCACATAGATAGCAGCAGTCACATATTAGATAGATCCGAAACATTTTTATGATAACGGCGCGTCTTCTACGAGGAGCTGACAGATTTGTTCAGGATCAAAGCAGGTATGTATGTTGTAGGCTGCTTCAAAGAAGCCAGAAGCCCGACGTAAACATTGCTATGAGAGAGTATATATTTGACCACAAAAGAATTTGAAGAAAGCAAAAGACTAGAGGTCAACGCCAACAGACGCCATGCTCAGAGTATTCCCATGATATGACGGGTGGAATGGTAGCGAAAAAAAAAAGAAATAGTGACAAGAGATAGACAATAGAGCCTGCCCAAAAGCACTGCGACTAGGCTAGAAGGAAAGACAAAGCAAGACAAAGAAAAGAAGACACTTTCGAGCCAAACTGCCACTCCAGTTTCCTGGCGATTCGATCTGTCTCCGTGCCCTGTGGCCGAACAAAAAAAAAACGGTAGGTTTTGCTGCCGTTGTTGTATAAATGAAGCTGGTATATATATGCAGTGTTTGTAGGTGTTGTGCATGTGTGTTGCATATTTGCGTAGGTTGTTGCCAGGCCCAAAATCCAAGGCGCCCGACCCCATCTCCTCAACCTATTACTCCCACAACCCTCCATGATGGGTAGCTCCAAAAAGCGGACAAAGAAAAATATGGTATCGTGTCGTAGATTCGTATTCAAAAAAGTCAATCTGTTGGCAGCCGTGGTGAACGCAAGAGATCGTCCTGCTCTTGGTGGGTCCTGCCCCAGTGCCGTTGTGGTAGTCCGAAATTGAAATAATAATGCGAGTAGTTTTCTGTGGTATCGAAATTTTGGCCACCAGTGCCAACAAATAAAATAGACCTGCTGTAAGCATCGTTCGCTGTTCCCCATTCACCGGTTGCCGGACATAGCACTGTTGCTGCGATCCCGACCGGCGCCCTGCCGCACGGCATCGTTGTAGCTCGGGATGGGCGGCCCACCAATGGAATGACGAGGCATCCGACGTGCAGGGTTGTTGGTACGAGCAGGTGTGGCAGCCGAGGCGCCACGGCTCCGACCGCCACGAATCAGAGGCGTGTTTATGCTGTCGGTACTGTTGCGTCGGCTGCCACTTTCGGATGCTGGTGGGCTTGAATACTGAGGTGGTGGTGTTGAGTCCTGGTCCTGGAGACCAAGGCCGACAGTCGTCTCGCCGTTGGCTGCCGCTGCGCTGCTGCTACCTTCTCCGGCATCGTCTGTCGGTACAAGTTGGGCAAGTGAGATGTCAGTCGGGCTTCGTGCAGGGCCTGGGCTTGTTGGCGGCAGCATGCGGAAGTTGCCAGACCGAGAACGGCCGTGGCCAGGGTCGAAGTTGTTGTTACGGGTGGTCGAGTAAGTCTGGACAGACTGACTGTAGCCGTGGCCACGGGCCGGGGCGGCTGCGCTTGTAAATCCGTCTTTGCTGCCCGTCTCTAGTAGAATGCTGCCCTGTTCAGAACCGTACGGCGGCGGCGGGGCAAGAGAGCCAGTCATCGGGGCAAGTCCCCATTTCTTGACATTGGCCTCGATGAAAACGAAGCCGGCCTGGCCAAAATTAACGTGGACGATGGCCGGGCCGTTGGCTCCCACAGCGGGGAAGAAGTTCTGGGACTTGAGGCCGTGGGTTACATCCTCCAGTCTCTTGCCGTTGCGTGTGAAGAAGATCGAGCCTGTCCGTGGGCGGTAGCCGACGCCGATGACATCGCCTTGCACAAATGGGAGTCCGTACGGGGTCGAGTTGAATGGCTGATTGTAGCGGCGGGTGCCAGACGATAGATATGCAGCAGAGTACTTGTGGAAGCCTGGCAGACGGAACAGCGGATACGGCTTCGTCGCCATGCCGATGCTAAGGAGTGTGTTCTCTGGCTTGTCGTAGATCTTGGCCTCCCAGTAGTACACCTCGTTCTGCTTCGGGACTGGCAGGTTGCTCATGACGGTGCACTCGGAGTCGAAAAACTCGATCTCGGTACGGGCCTCGACAAAGCAGTTGGCGATCTCCAGCTCGGGCTCAAACTCCCAGGCGGCGACGCCCTTTTCTTGGATGGCGAGGTACTGAGAGAGGGAAATGTCGGTCTGCACAGATTCTGGTGGATTCGCTGCGACAAACGCTACAACGATTGTTAGCAATGTTTTTCAAGCACAAGATCAGAAAACGTCTTATCAGGGGACGTTGCGTGATGTGTACCTTTGGCACGCAGATATTCTGTCCGCTGCATGTCATCCATCGTCTCGAGTGCGTCCGTCTCCTCGCGAATGAAAGCCTGCTCATCGTCATATTCGCCTGGCCGACCGATCCGATCGAGTAAGATACGCCGGGCGTTGTGAATCTGAAAAAGTAGACGGCCAAAAAGATGACCAAGATAATGAAAAAGGAGCCAAAGGACGAGAGCAGTCCAATGACCACGCCGCTGAGGGCGCTGTCCGGGTCTTCCGCCCGTAGGGAAAGCATTTCGGCAGCCGGCGAGTCGTTGTCCAAAGTATTTGCGTCTTTTGTCGATGACTTTCGATGTTGGGCGAATGCCAATCAATGCCGTTTCGTGCTTTCACGGCTTCGTTGTCGGTTTGCCGGCCTGAGAAAGCAGCATGCGTAAGGTGGCGAGACTCCGTTCCCGTTAGCGATCGGGTAGGAACAAAGGCGGCACGGTGTCAGCTGGTCGGCTACAGAGTTTTGACGAATTCAGAGCCGCTGGAGTAGAGACAAAAGTCGACGGTGATGGGCATGGGATGAAAAGATAAAAAAAATGGGTGTGGTGCGGTCGACCAAGCGTCGTTGTTTTCGATCTTGAGCGTTTCAGTCGCCGGACCTATCGGGGCAGACAGACAAAGAAGGGGAGGCGAAATGCAGGGTCGACCGTTTATCGGAAGGAGTAGAGTTATCGAGGTTCGGTAAAAATCGTTGCCGGGAGGAATTAAAGATGCGAAATGCAGGAAAACAAATCGAAGCGAAAAAAAGGATGAGGATGCAAGACGACGGCTGCAAAATTGTGGTCAAATGCAAATTTGGAATCGGACTGTCGTGCTGCGGACGACTGGAGTGACGTACTCTTCTAGTACGGGACTAGGGACGAGTTGCGAGGTTGAAAGGAGGAACTAGGATGGTCTTGGGTCGAGGCAGCAGCGTTTTGGCTGCCCTATTTCGCAACTTTTGCTGCTGTGGCTTGATAGCGGCGGGTTGAACAGGAAACGGGCAGGGCTGTCGCAGGGCGAGTCGAGATGAAAAAGTCGAGATGAAAAAGGGCGAAAGATTGTGGCAGGGAGGGAAATGAGGAGAGGGAAAAAAGAAGAAAAGCAGAGGAGAATAGAGGATTGAGAGGCAAAAGTCAGGAGCAAAAAAGGCACAGACACCTCGTGTGAGAGATAAGCAAGTCGGGTGGGTGCAAGCACCGATGAAGCAAAGCGGGCTGACGAGAGGGCGTGGAGTCAATCAGGAACGACGCAAGGGAGCCTGCAGACAGAGTGCGTGCGAGATGGCAGCAGAAGGAGAACCGAGGGACGATTTTAAGAAGACAGAGGGAGAAGATGAACTCAAAACAATTTGTCGTGATGATGGGAAAGCCCGGAAAGACCAATCCAGACAGGAGACCGCCGTAGAGAGGGGAGGAAGTGACGATCAAGGCAAGCTGGGCGAAGGAATGGAAGGGACGACTCTGAGGAAACGGAAACAGAGAAAGAGCGACCCAACTCACAACGTAACGACTGACAAGCGATTGCCAGTTTTGCAATGGGCAGAAGGGCGGAGATGGCAAGAAGGCAAGACGTCGCAGGTGCAGCAAACTAGTGCTGGTAGTGTGCGGGTAGAAGTTCCAGACAGGGCAAGAAGGGGAAGAAGAGGAGGCAGGCGAGGGAAGGAGACAGGCACGCAGGTGAAGCAGGGGCGGCAATCGCGACGACGACTGAGTGACGGCAGGAGCAGAAGCCCAAAAGCGAGCAGCTGGAACAGGCCCGACAGGCAAATCAGACGGAACAAGCGGCGGGCCCCAGTCCTCGGGGCAAGATGGTTGGCAGCCTCTGGTTGGCGGGCAATGCAGGCCAAGCCGTTCTGGCCGCTCTTTCCCCCAATGCGCTGCGTAATGCCTGGCCTGGCCTGGCCTGGGGCTCTTTCCTGGCGGGGCATGCCGCACGCATCCTCTTCCAAGCTCAAACGAGGCAGTGACCCACTTTACGCTTTTGCAGGTGTTAGGGCCTTGGCGGTGCGCGCCTGCGTAACCTTTTGCAGAGTGAGCGAGAGGAGGCAAGCACGACCTGCAAAATTGCGGCGACGGCGGAGTCGCTCCGACGGAGAGTGGTCCACTGTGCCAACTAGCAATTGCTGGAAACGGCGTTTATGCATTCACTGGAATCCAATCTGACTGACGGACTAAGACACCTATACATATAAAAAGCAGCTACAAGCAGCAGATTCAAGTGCGCGCCCGCTGGACTTCCGTTTCCAGCGCATCAAGTGTAGATGTCTTGAGTCGCATTGTCAATACTTGATAACCATCAACCAGTTCATTTCGCACACATTCTCACTAGTTTTCCCAACATCCTGCTACGCTGTTTAACTTCAAAGTGCATAATAGGGGCCGTTCTGCGTTGCGTGGTCCCAAGTTTCAAGAGACGCGCAGGCCGTTTCAGCCGCCAGTGTCTTTCCTAAACGGAGTACACTTGGGGCAGGATAAAGCCTAGTATGCATAGAATGGCAAACACCAGGGTCGGTACTGTATGAAATGAGGCGAAGGCGGCGATTGCAACGAGGCCTTTGCGACCTTGTTCGGACCGCTCTGACCTCTGACCGCTTTTGAACCTTAAGTCTCAAATCTTTGAGAGCCAATGCTTGCCTCGATCTGTGCACCCTGCGTTTGTATTGTATTGCGTCGCCAAACAAGTGCACGGCCGAGAGAGAACCGGCTATAAATCCGATGCGATGCTTCTTCGTATTGTTTGGCTGCCGTTTAGATCTATTTGTGGGGGAAAAACGCCGTCTCCGTTCTGGACTGCTCTTGGAGGTACATCTTGGCTTTGATGGAATCAACATCCTGACTACTCCGTACGCTGCATCACAGCATGCCCCTGAGGCCCGGGCACCGGGACGCCGGATGCTCATCCTTGTGTCACGGCCGGCTTCCCGTATTTTCGGTTGCCGAATGCTCCGGTGGGTTGTTTGTCCCCCTTTCTTGGCAGGGCGGGTTTGAATATCCCCAACATTGACTGGCAAAGGAGACTTTTTGTGTGGAGAAGAGCTGTCGTCAAACTAAAGTAAATCCCTCTTCCCTAGGGCCACGTGAACTGAGATAGGGATGCATTTTTATGACACTCAAGTCCCCCTTGGCCCTCTATGACGCAATCTGTTTGTTTGCTTGAACATCATGAGCAAGGCTGAATATGGTTATCCGATATCGATGGCATTGTTGTTTCACGCAGAACACATAGGAAAGTCAATAGAAAGAAGTAAAGGATCCATGTGTGCTGGCTGGAGTGAAGAAATACAAGACAAGGAGGCGCAAGGCTCTCCGGCCCCGTTTGCCCTCATCCTTGCTAGCCCTGTACGTGTCCCATCGGACAAGGATGTGGTTCACGCTCATATCCTGGCTGCTGCTATTTTTACATACATCAAAAGGAGAGAAAGAAGACAAGCGGGAAGAAAGCTGAAATCCCATATTTTTGAAGCGCCCAAAGTAAAAGACAGATCGTATCAGGAAGAAAACGGAAAGAGTGGGAAACAAGAAGACCATGAAAGAGCAGTATAAGAAAGGAAGGGGAATAAACACTTGAAAAAATAGTTGACAGCATATTTTGAACAGACCCTCGGCCAACGAGGCCGTGAAAGACCGGTCAAAAAAAGAATATAAAAATGACACGAGAGAAGCGCAAGAGAGGATCATGTACTCGGTAAGACAGGCAAGACAAGCCGTGCAAAAAAAAAGACACAGTGCCTCAAAGAACGCAAGACCCTTTGAAACCCCTAGGTCAAGAAAACGCCAGACGATGCAAGATACCCAAGGAAGAAAACAGAAGAAATGGAAAGAGCAGGAACAAAGAACAAGAATGAAAGACAAGACCGCAACCGCGCCACCGCGCGACCGCGGTCCTCTCTCGTGATCTCGTCGAGCTTCTTTACAAATCTTGTGGCGGTGGTGCCGCCTTGCCGGCATCGACAATAATCTGCTCGTCGAGCTTCTTGTCCATGTCCTCGCCGTGCTCGGCGCGCTTCCAGGTGGTGATGCGGCCCTCATTCATGTCAAAGTCAAAGACGCGGATCTTGCGGTTGAACTCGCCGTAGCCGCCGTAGCCACCGAACCCAGCACCGCCGCCGTAGCACATCCAAAGACGAGGCGCGCTCGTCTCCTCGTCGGTCGAGAGGGCACAGTACTCGTTGACGTGGTCGTGGCCGCAGCTGACCATGGTGACGCCCTCCTCGACAAGGGCGTCGCGGAAGTTGGTGTTGAGGACGGGAGCCGTCGGGGGTTCCTTCCAGTCGCCCATGAAGAACAGGCCCGGGTCGCGGTACTCGGGCAGAGGGATATGGATAAAGGCCACGTCCATGTGCACATGGGTGTACTCGGCGTGGCTCTTCTTGAGGCTCTGGGCGGTGTTCCTGAACCAGTCAATCTGGTTCTGCTTGATCCAGTCGTAGCCCTTGTACTTGCGCTCGTCGGGCGAGTAGGCGTGGGTGTCGAGCAGATACAGCGTCAGGGCCGAGTGCGACGAGCTGCCGCGCGCCAGCACCTCGACCACGTAGTTACCGACACCGTCAATGTTGTCCGGCCCCGCTTTGGAGAGCGAGAAGGGCAGCGTCTCAATCAGCGACATTTGGCTCGCGCGCGGCAGAGAGCCTTCGTCGTCGTGGTTACCGAAGATGGAGACATAGGGGATCTTGTGCTTGATGAGCAGGCCCGCGTACTTGAAAATGGCCGACTGCGCGTCGGGCGCCGTCTCGCCATTGACCTGGTCGCCGCTCAGCACCACCAGGTCGGGCCGCTCGTCCTCGAGGATGCGGGCCACAAAGTCGAGCGTGCGCGGGTCGGCCTCGCACTTGCCGCCATTGTACGTGTTGGGCACGGCGTCGCGGCAGTGACCCACGCCCGTGCTCAGGTGCAGGTCGGCCAGCTGCACAATCTTGAATTTGCCATTGTCGTGGATGCGCGGCACCGGCTTCGTCGTGTCGTGCACACCGCCCTTGCGGACGGTCATGTGCGCCGCGGGATGCTGGAGCCGCCGTCCAGCAGCAGCGGGGTGCCCTTGATGCCCCAGCCGTCGCGCGCCTCCACAGCATCGTCGCCAAAGAGCACGTCAATGGCCGTGACGGCGTTGTTGGTGTCGCCAACATGTTTCTTTTCGGTCCGCTTGACCCACAGACCCGAGCCGCGCGAGTCCCAGCGTTCTTCTTCCTGGCCTTGGACGCTCGCGCCCGGGTCGAGCCGGCCAACGGTGATGTCCAGCACCACCTTGTCGTTGGGCTCCAGGTCGGCCTCCTTCTTGCGCTGGACGTGCACAAACGCATGCGACATGCTCTTGCCGAGGTACAGGTCCTTTTCGATGCGGTGCCATTGGTCGGAGTCGAGCTTGCACGACGAGAAGACGTTGAGGGAGGAGCATCGCATGATGCGGACGTCGGTGACGACCAGGCCGTGGTGGTGCTGCGGCATGTACTCGTGGATGGCGCTGGGCAGCACCCGGTAGTTTCTGTCGACAAAAAAGAGGAGGATGAAGGTGAAGATGCCGACTGCAGTCACCTGCAGGGCAGTGCGGACCTGGTTAAAGCATCGGTTTAGCAGATTAGCATGATATGAAGAGGCGTCGAAAGGGGAGGTCGAGCCCGAGTCTTGAGACTTACGATCCGTCGCGCCATCGTTGCTGGCGGGCGGCGCGTCTGCCTTGGCTGGTTTGTGTGGCGGGTGGAGGTCAAATGTCGGAAAAAGACCAAGATATGGAGACCGATCGCATGTGTGGTTGGGACCGTCGTTGTCTCCTTTGCTTAGGAACTCAAAGCTCGCGATGTTGGTGGAGATGGACGAGAAGGAGCAAGGTGCCGGGACGCTGTCGTCATCTTCCCATGGGGACGGTCGGTGTAAGTCGTAGTGCAAACTTTCGCAGTATCGACTCGGTTTATCAGGCCGAACAAGGCAGTTTGTTGTTTCGATCGTCGTCGCCTCGATGCCGTCGATAGGATGGGTGGTCGTGGAAAAGGGTTATGGACATGTGGTTGCGAAAAGGAGCCTTCCCTTTGGAGACCAGGGGACGCCAAGTCCAGACGCCCGAGGGGCACGTGCTAGCCGCGTTCAGCCCAGATTCACGCGCTATTAGGGCAGCTCTTCCCCAGAGAGACCTTTACTACAGTCTACAGAGAGATCTCAGATTACTACAGCCTAATCAGTGGTCATCGATTACTGAGAGCTTCTAGACTCAGCAACTGAAAGCAGCTTGACACCTCGCAAGCTATGGAGAACAGTACTTTTTTCGATACGAGAAGAAGCGCAAAATACGTGTTCACGAAAGCATAGTCGCAAAAGGTCAAAAGTACGCCGTAGAACAGGAGAAAAGGCTTGGCTCCGTCCACTCCTAATTCGTGCATCAATTCTCAACGATTCAAGTACCCCCTGGCGAGGCGCGACTACAGAACAAAGAACTATCCTTCCAGGGTTTTGGGGCTCAGGGACTTGACAATAGCCCGCTAAACTATAGCGGGAAGGACGCCATTGTTAGCGCTCTTGGGGTCGGCCTTAAAAGCGCGCAATTCGTATTGAAGAATGGCCATACCGTATGCACTTATAAGTTGCACATTAACGACGTCACCGAAAAATGTAGAACAACATGATAACATCCAACGTCTTTACGCTGGCGAAGACCCCCGCGAGTCTACATTGAGCTTCGTGTGTCTTTGTAAGAAGTAAGCTCACCCTGGAGCTTAACTCATATGAAATGGTGTGAATAATCTTATAGTACCACGAAGAAGTTGCGCGAAGCCCTCCTATTGGCCCGTTAGTCCCCAGTTTTACTCCACTTTTGACCCAGTTTTATCGACAATACTACCTTTTTATTAACTCTAAAGACGCTACGTGAATTTACGAAACTCTTTAGGCGCTAATTAGCCTATTATATTAGCGCGCCCCGGTTTTATAGCTATTTAAGCTCTTTAATTTGTTACTATCGTTTTTTTTCTTTATAAAATCTCCACTTTTAAATACTTTTCGTACGCGAAATCGATTTGATTCGTTATAAATGGTTTTTTTATAGGTTTAGCCGTTTCGTTTTTTTTTTAGGCCGTTTTACTCCTTTTTTAACCGTTTCGCTTCTCTTTAACGCGTATTTTAACTTTCTACTTCGTTATTTTTTATTTTTATTTAAAGCTTTTATTTATTTCGGCCGTTTCGCTCTTTTTAACGCGTGTTTTATTTACTTTTTTTTCCCTCTTTATTATCCTCGCCCTACTTCTACCTATTTCGGCCGTTTCGCTCTCTTTAACGCGTGTTTTATTTACCTTTTTTTTCCCTCTCCTCGCCCTTATTTTATTTATTTTATTCCGTTAGAGATGGAGAACGCTTTTACGTCCTCTCCGCGGGTATATTTTATATATAAATATACCCTTCCTATTACTTCTTTCGTAAAAAAACGGTTAAAAACGAAACCGTTTCGGACGTATAAAAATTATATTACCGCCTTACGAAACCGACGGGCCCGAGCCTCCCCCTTTTTATTATCGTGGCTCGTTTTACTTATTTCGCGCGTCCGTACGTATTTAAAATATAAGAATACATTTCCTTTAACTTCCTTTACCGGTCGGGGAGCGCGGCCGTTATAATATTATTATAATTACCGGAGCCGTTAACGTATTTCTTTCGCCCTTATTATTAATACCGCGTTATAATTATTATACTTTACCGTTATAAGTATTTCTTTCCTTAATATTATAATAACGGATATTATTTAACTTAGCCCGGTTACGTCGTAATTATAACGTTTAATTATTAACTTTAAGATTTTTAAAGATTTTTTTATTAAACCTCTTTTAATAATTCCGTAATAACCGTTACGGCCGTAATAATTCTTTTCTTCCTTTTTTTTTTTTTTCCTCGTTTTTATTTATTTTTTCGACTCCTTCGCCTTTTCGGTTATATACTCCGTAACCTTAACCGTATCGTTTATAACGGCCTCCTTCCTCCCTCCTTTTACTTTTTTTTTTTTTTCCACTTCCTCGTTAATCGCGTTATAATTATTTTCCTTTCTCGGTTTATTATAATAACCGCTTTTACGGCTTTTACCCCGGTCCGTATTAATTATATAAATACCGCCGGTAACTTTAACGCCCTCGTTACACCGTTTAATTCGGCCGTTTAAATTACCGGCGGCGTTTCGGCCCGAAATTAACCTTTAAGATAACCCGCCTTTTTAAATATAAATAACTCCGGTTTATTAATATTATTAAATTATCCGTTAAAAGGGAAACGGGCCGTAATTTTATTACGGGGTAGGAAGACGAGTATTATAATTATTACCCGAGCCTCCCGTTTTTTTTAACCGAATTATTAATATATAAAATTACTTTTACTTTCTTTTATTTACCGTACTTTTATTAACCGTTTTAACCGATAATTTCCGCGTAAAACGGTTCCGCGAAAATATTCGAAAGTATAATTATATATTTTCTTTTACCTTTATTAACGCGACCTAAATTACTCGTAATACGGTCGGTAACGGCCTTATAATTTATTAAATTTAAAGAATACTTTATTATAATACCGGCCCGTTATAATTAATTACGGGTAAGCCCCCGTAATTCGCGTAATATTACTTCTTAAACCCGAGTATAACCGCGGAGGCTTAAAATACGTACGTATAATAAACTTTAGGCGGTGGCTTAAATATAAATATTTTAATCGAGTTAAGTACGTACTTAACCGAAAATAACTTTTACGCCTTAATATATAAAAATATAAAAGAGCGATTAACCCGTAATAATAACTTACGGGCCGTTACGTTCTTAAATCCGCGTTTACGACTAATTATAAACGAACGCGACGATTAACGACGGTTTAATTTACTCACTTTTAACGAGGTTACGGCCTTAATTCCTTACGAATACGATAAATAATCCTGCCGCGATATTATTTTAAAGTCGAAAAACCCGAATTAACCCCGTTTCCGTTACGTAAATTTTAATTATATTATATATTTTCCTTTAACTTACGTATTAATATTTCTACGTAAAGGTTAAGGGTATTATTAAGGTATTACCTTCCGTAACGGTCCGGTTAAGTTAACGTTAATTATATAAGCCCGGTTTTACTTATTTCGCCGTTAAGGCCGGTTTAATTTAATCCCTTTTCTTTACGGTCGTTTATTTTAATAATTTATTATTAATATTTAAGCGTATATTAATTAAAAGCGGGTCCGTTAAATTAAAGAAAATTAAAAAAAACTATTAACCGAGTCGTACTACTTATTACGGAGTAGTCTAAAGTAGTTATAACGAGGTGAAATTATTATAAAGGAACTCGGCCGCGCCTCGATTATACCCGTAATATACTTTAATAACGATCGAAGTATAAAGACTTAGTACGAGGATTTTATAACGATTATACGGGTATTAAGGCGGCCGTCGCTTTTTATTACGTTTATTTATAATCCGATAAACCCCGAAATAATTACTTAACTTCCTCGCGGTATAATTACTTTAAATTATCCCGATATCGTTATACGTATTTTTTATAAATAAACTTAAGATTTACTTAATTAAGTCCGTAATAAAAAGATTTTCGACGAGTTTCGCGGTTTAATATATATAATTAAATATTAAAAACGAGGACTTCCGTATATATATCTTTTAATATTCTTAATTATTAAGGACCGTAATAAATTATTAAATCCGCGTATTATTAATAACGTTATTTTTACGGAGATTCCGGATCCCGTAATATAACCGGAATTATATAAATTAATTACCCGAAATATAATATATAGGCCTTACGGCGGTATAAATCGGGAAACACCTTATATAAAACCGTCGAAGAAGCCCGGGGAGGGTCCTTATTATTTTAAAGGTTTTCCAAAGCCGTTTTAAAACGAAATAATCGTTAACGAAGGCGGTTATCCCTTTTACCGCCGCCGGCGCGGGAGGGTTTATATTATTACGACCCGTAACGGCGAGAGGATTAAAAATAATAAGTGGGTTATTTTATATAACCCGTATTTATTATTACGGTACGGATCGTATATTAATATTAAAGTTTACGGCTTTATTAATACCGTTAAATATATTTATAAATATATTTATAAGGGTAACGATATAACTTCGGTCGTTATCGAGAGCCGTAACCCGCGCGATCCGAGCCGTTTTAACGAGATTAATATATATATTAAGTTTCGTTATTTAAGCCTTTACGAGGTTACGTAACGGTTATTTAAATTTCCGGTATATATAAAATAACCGCCCGTTATACGATTTACGGTTTATCTTTTAAACGATTAATAAATATTTTTCCGGCCGAGTTAATTAAAAGGATATAATAACGGCCTTATACGAAATAAAAAAGGTACCGGAAAAGGCCGGAACGACGTTAACCGTATAATTTAAATATAACTTATAAAACGATAAGGCCCGTAACGTATTATATTAAGATTTCTTAAACGATTATATATTTAATAATAAAGCGTAATATAAAAGGAAAAATAAAACTTATATTATTAATTAAATACGGGTCGTTCCGGAGGCGTACGGCGAAATATACTTTTTACGGCTCCTTTTATATAACGTTTTAAATATAACCTCTTTTACGTATTTTCGTACGGTTAACGGTATTAAGTACGAAATATATCGTACCGCGTATAACGTACTCGGTTTACTCGATAATAATAACGATACGATTTATACTTTAACCGAAGTAATTATAATTCGGATTAAAGGGGTTATACGCTTTATTTTTATAATTAAGTTAATTTTTAAGTTTATTACGGACCCTTTAACTTTATAATTACGTTTTTACTCCTCTTTATATAATAATTTATTACGGTGGATTATAATTAATTAAGCTTTATTATTAGTTATTCCGGATAATTTCGTTAACCCTTACTTAAATTACGGGTTATTTTTAATCGACGGGTTATTATAATAATATAAAAAGTTATTATAAAGTTTTAATTTTCCCGCGCCGTTATTTAATTAACACCTTAATAACGAGTATTTATTATTTACGGACGAACGTTTTAATTATATTAAGTAAAGTTATAATAATAATAATAACCGAGGTATAACTAAATCCCGGTTAACGGTATTATTTCGAGATTATTACGGGTTATATTAATTCGTCTCCGTAAAATATACGGTTCTTTTTATAAAGTTTAACCGGTACCGGAAAAAAATTTTTATATTAATTATTAACCGCGTATTATCGTTTTAAGGGCTAAATTATACTTTACGTCGTTCGTTTAATATTACGGCCCGTCTTTTACTTAACGGCCGAACGTTATACTCCCGTTTTAAAATCTCGATTTAAATCGAAAGTATTTTTATATATAACTTCGGTAAAGGAATTACGTTAACCCGTTTAATCCGCGAAATAAGCTTTATTATTTAAAACGAGGTACTTATATAAGACCGCCGGTATTTCGAGGCCGTAAATAAATAATTATAAAATATTCGTAATTACGATAATCCGTTTAACGGTTTATTAATTCTTTTTAATAGTAATTTTATATAAATCTTACTAGTAAAAAAGAAGGGATCGCGTACGGAAATCGTTAAACTCGCGCTTCGGTCTTCTTCGGTTTAAAATAACTTAAAGGTATTAAGTTTAACGGAAAATATACGTTTACGTAATTAGGACGGGCCGAATTTTACTTTTTTACTTTAAATATAATCTTTATTGTACGACCGCGAAAAGTATAAAATAATTAAGTTATACCCGGAAGTTAACCGTATTTTTATTATAAAAAAGTTATACGAGCGTATTTACCCGGTATACGTTTTATAATAAACCGTTACGGATATTAATCTTTTCTAGGATAAGTATATTTTAATTACGCGTAACGACTTAATAAACGATATTAACCGGGATATTTTTATAATATTTCCGGGCGTAAAATATTTATATCGTTTTTACGATAATATCGTAAACGTCGAGCCCGGGGCGTATTAACCGTTAACTAAAGTATTACGGTCGTTTCGCGTTTCGTTTATTCCTTTAAACGAGTTAAAGCTTAAGTAAGGTGCCCCGGTAATATTATTACGGAACTTAAAGTTAAATAAAGGCTTTTATAACGGGACGCGAATAATCGTTTCGGTTATAACCCGCTCTTTATTACGGTATATAATTATTAACGGGGCGTTTTATAACGAAGAAGCTTTTATTTTAAAAATTATATTTATTACGGATAAAGGCGAAATATTATATAAGTTAAAACGTCGGTAATTCCCGGTCCGCCTTTATTTCTTTATAATTATTAATAAATCGTAAGGTTAATCGTTCCGGACCGTTAAAGTAAATTTACGGGCGCCCGTTTTTAATTACGGTTATTATATATCGTATTATCGCGGGTAACGGATATTTTACGTTTTATTATTTATTTTACGGACCGCGGTTAAAATTATACGGAGAATATTATATATAACGAGGTTTTAATTAAGAGTTAATTATATATTAATACGAATATATTAAAGTTTTACGGTTTAAAATATTTATAAAGGTAACGTAATATATTTTAAAAAATAAAAAATAAAAAAATAAAATAAAATTATTACGAAAAAAAATATATTTAATTTACGTTACGGCCCGTAATAACTTTATATAAAAAAAAAAAATTAAGCCCCGCCGGGTATAACGTTATAATACTTATAAAAATAACCGAAACGACCCGTAACCACCCGTTATATATCCGAAATAAATTTACTTAATAAAGTTAAAAATTTACTTAATTTTACGGCGCTCTTTTTATTAAAAAATATTCCGGCCCGTTTTATAAATAATTTAATTATAACGGCGTTATTAAAGTCGTCGTCGTTATTATCGTTATCCGAATCGTCGTCGTTACGGACCGTAACGGCCCGTTTTCCCTTTTACTTTTTAATCGGCGGTTACGAGCGGCCCGGAACGGCCGTAACGGCCCGTTTATTAACGGAACGGAGCTTATAATTTATTAAAAAAAATTAATTTATAATTATAACGGATAATTATACTCGCGAAATATATTTACCCTTAACGCGTAAGTTATATTTATTAGCGTTAAAATTATAATAATAATTAACGTACGAGCCGTTATTAATATCCGGCGACGTAATATAATTCGTAAAGGGACCGTTTTACTTTTTATAATAAGTATAAGGGGGCGTAACGGCCTTATTTACGGCTTATAAAAGGATTACCTCGACGTTTACGCTCCGTTATAACGTTAATATTTATATTACGGGCCGGAACTTAATTCCGGCGTTATTAATTACGGTTTATAATAAATATTAATATATTATACTTTATAATTAAAAATATATAAAACGGCCTAATTACGGGCCGTAATATACGAGTTAATAAGTTAAGGCCTTAACGTTCGCGGTAACGAGGCGGTAATTAACCGTCTTTTAATCGTTTATAATAACGGTTATATCGGTATAAATACACCGGTGGTCGGTATACGTATACGCGCACTCCGCTTAGTTAAAAGTGGTATGGCTAGGAGGTATGGGCGGTGGCTGAATGCCACCGCACACATCCGACCGGATCCACCCATTTAGGGGTAACGTATCGCTATACTCGTAGGTAAAAAGGTTTTATATATAATTTTAGTAGTTTTAAATTCCGAGATAAAGTAAACACGTTACCACCAAATTAATTATATAACTTCCTCGTATTTAAGAAGTCGTATAGGATTACGGTATAGTCGAATACGAATATTAAAGTACGGTAAATTTACACTAATTAGTAAAGTTTCTTTATATTATTATAATACTAACTCTTTATAACTATCCGAAAGTTATTTAAAACTACTTCGAAAAACCACCTTAACTAAGAGATTACTCTTAATAACTAAAATAAGCGATATTATCGACTACGTCGACTAGTAGGCTTTTAACTAAGAGCTTAATAATATCGAAAAGCGTATTCGCGTATTTATTAACGAAACCGAGGGTTATACATTCGTTAACGATAACCTTTAATACCTCTTCGAAGAAGCGTTAAAAGGCGTTACCGCCGACGAGCTTACTACGGCCTACTCTACGGCCTTACTAGGCTTTAAACGTACTTTTATAAAACGAGGTATTTACGTTAAGAATTACCGTAACGGTAATAGTAACTTTACGTAAATCTTAATTAACGCGCTTTAAGCTCGTAACGTACGCGAATAACTTATTAACTCGTTTAAATAATTTATTAAAACTACGATTATAAAGACGTATAACGAGAGGATTTAAAAGCTAGTTTCTACTAGTTAAGTTTACCCGGTATACCGTTTAGCTTACTTTAACGACGAGCCCGTCGTACCCGGCGTTACGGTTAACCCGGACGATACCCCGGCTAGTATCGGTCGTACGCCCGCTAATAATAACTAAAATAACGAAGAAGGTATATTTACCTATAAACTTCCGATTCCGGGCCCCGGCGTCGAGCTCGATAACCTACGCGGCGACGCGGCTCCCGCGCCCGTTAGTAATTAGGCTTATAATAGCCCGCGGCTTAGCGATAATATCCCGTAATTATACGGCGGTAATATATACCCCGGTATACTCCCGATTAAAGGCTTTAAAACTTCCTCGTACGGTTAATATTAAAGCCAAGGGTAAGGTTAACGCCTTAACGGTCCGCCTTATCGTTAAGGTACTCTTATATCGTTATACGGTATACCCGGAAATAAAAGTAATTAAACTCTTAACGCGGATCTTATTAATTTTACTTATTAACCCGACTCGTAATTTAATAATAAGGATTAATTACGTATCGTTAAAAATATTTAAAAGTTTTTCCCGGCCGAAATAAAATATAATAACTTTAACGACGAAATAAGCCTCGTCTTCCAAGTCGGCTAGTTTATTCGCTTTATTATTAATTAAGGGTTTAAAGAGGTTTATATTTATAAGGCGTTCCCGATTATAATAATAACTAAAGAGGTTTATAATTATTATAACGTAATTAAGGTTAATACGAAAGATTAAAAGTTAATTATTCGGCGTATATTATAACGGTTCGAGGGAGATATTATATTACACGTTAAGCGCGGTAAATAATACGTTCTCTTACTCTTTAAGATTACGGCGGTATCGCTTAATAAGACGTTCGCGGAGGTTATAAGAGACTTTTATACGAGATTATCTTAAAGTCTTAAAGCGTTCGAGAGGTACGAAGATACGCCACCCACTTTATACGCGCGGTTAATAAGTGTTTACGAGTAAAACCCTCGGACCTCGCGTTACGTTACGACGGCGGTATTAATTAACGGCGGCCCCGATAACTTATACCGTATTATTTATAACTTAATATACGTAGACGAGCGCGTTACGTCCGGCTCCGGTACGGCCTTTATTTATTATTTTAACCGGTATTACGGCCGTAAGGACTCGGGTAATAAGTAGTTTACCGGTATCCCCGAGAGTATTTTTAAGTACTTTATATACGGTAAGGAAGGTTACCGTTAAAGGTTATATATTAAAGTTAAAAAAACGGCCTATAAGAAGGTATAAGTTAATAATAAGGGCGGTATTATAACGTAATACTTTACTTAGATAACGGACTTAGAAGGCGAATAACGTTTTAAAAACGACTTTAGCTAGTCCGATTAAAACGTTAAAAACGACGGCGATAACGACCTTACGTAACCGACGTAATTTTATACCGCCTTCTAGTTTTAGTTAACGGCCGGTAACTTAACCGTTATAAACGTATTAGACGGTTAAAAGTATTTATATACGTTTATTCCGGAGGCCCCTAGGGAGGATATTTAACCCTTTAATTAATAAGCCGATAATACGGTTATCTCTTTCGTAGGCTTTTCGTAATACGATTAAATTAAATTTTTAAGTTTTATCGTAAATACCGGCGTTATAAGACGGTTAACCTACGGCCTACCGTAGTTTAAGGCTTTATAAAAGCTTCGCCTAACGGTTATACTTAATACCGTTACTATAGGCACCGTGAGTATTAAATTCGGTATCGGAGAGTTTAAATTAGTCGGATTATATAATATCGAGACCTCGATCGGAAACGTTAATTTTTATATAATACTTATTAATACCCCCTTCTTACTTTCTTTAATAAATATAAACCGTTTAAAGTATTATTTCGATAATACGAAGGATTTAATAATCGGTCCCGCCGGTTATATACCGGTAATTAAACGTTTTAAGTACGTATTTATTAATACCCCGGAGACGGCGTATATTACCGGCTTTTATAATTACTTAACGGCGACGGAGTTTAAAAAATTATACCGCCGTTTTAATTACCCCTTTATCGACCGCTTATACCGGCTTTTATAAGCGGCCGGTTATATTAACGTTACGTATAAAGATTTATAAGAGATTAAAGACTTTTATACGGGTTATTAACTTTACTAGGGTCCTCTTAAACGTTTTAAATTTAATATTAAGGAGGATTATAACGTCGTTTTTAACGGTATTATTATCGTTAACGTGGCTTACTTTAACGATAAGTTATATATTTACGTAATTAATAAGGTTACGGGATTTTAAACGGCCCGTATACTTAATAATATAACGAGTTAATATACGTAAGATAAACTTAAAGAATACTAGATTAACGTATATTAAGGCCCTTTTAATTTTATCGTATATAATTAAGGTATTAACTTTACGAATAAGGAGTTTTAAAATAATACGGTCTTAATAAGTATAAAAATTAAGCCGGTACCCACCGAGGTTTATTATACCGTTAATAAAATTAAACGGTATTATAAGCCCGTTAAGCGGGCCTATAAGTTAATTAGGCGCGAAGCTTTTAATTTTAACCCGTAAGCGGTTTTATAAATAACGATTAAGGCTATTAACGACACCGTAGGGTTAAACGGTATTATCCCGACCCTCCTCGTATTCGGTACTTACCCTCGTATAGTATTAACGGCGAGCCCCTCGCCCATTATTACGTAACGCGTACGCGTAATTCGTATAATAATACGAGACCTTAAAAAAGGCGCGCGTAAACCGTTAAATTATAAAGGCCTTACGCTTTCGTAATAACCCGGACTTTATTAAGTTTAATTTAACGGATTAAGTGCTTATTTAGCGTATTAAAAGCGGTAATACGGACGCCGGTTAAACCAGCCCGTACCGTATACGCGTTATTATAAACGAAAATATAACGATAAATTACGGTAACGGTATTAACGGTACTTTCCGTAATACCTCCGTTAAGGTTTATAAAGGCTTTAATTAAGCCCCCGTAACCGCCCCGGCGGTAAAAAATAAAATTATTATAACGCCCGTAATACCGCTTCCTCGACGAGGTAAAGGCCGCCCGCGCCGTACGCCCCCGGCCGTTATATTCGTATATTTAATCGGTAATATTATAATTATTTACTTAACGGTAATACCGTCCGTACCGACTTATAAATACTCGCGGCGTATAAAGATTTTAAGATTACTTAAGAAGGGCGTTTTCGAGTTAATCCCCCGTACTAACGTACCGCGCGGTATACGGTTCTTTAACGGCCGTTTTATTAATAAAATTAAGTACGCTAACACCGTATAAGTAATCGAAAAAAGTCGTTTCGTCGTATAAATATATAACGATTTTAGTAAAACGGTTATATTAACTTAGTCGCCTATTATTTAACGGATAAGTTAACGCCTTTTACTTTTTATTACGGCTTATAAATTACGCCCCGGTATATAATTATTATTACGTAATATTTCGTAAACTTACGTTTAAGCCTTTATAAATTTAATTAAGGACTTTTACGTTAATCCTAACCCTACGGTAAAAGAGATCTTAACTTTACCCGATAACGAGGTTTTATATATTAAGAAGCCGTTATACGGTATATTAAAAGTTAATAATTATTAGTTTATTACTTATATTAAATATTATACTACGGTATTAAGGATAAAGTAATCTACTTATAATATATACTTTATAATCCGTATAAACGACGTCTTCGGTATTATCGGTTTATAAATTAATAATACGTTTATCCTCGCCGACGACGAATTCGTTACCTTAAAGTAAAGCGCCCTTTAAAAGGCTAGCTTTTTAATTAAGCCTTAAGAGACGCTTACGCCGACTTCGCCTTTTAAATTTAACGGCGGCGTACTTTAAATCGAAATTAACGGTGTACTTTTACTTTCGTAAAAGACCTAGGTATATAATATTAGCTTAATTATCGACGTACCGTAAATTAATAAGGGTACGCGGGGCCGTATATTAGTACCCCTCGGTCCGTAATAATAATATATCGTTTAACGCGCTCGTAACGTATACGTAATATCGGTATATTAACCGGAAGCCGCCTTCGACCTCTCTTTAATAATATAATATACGGAGCCCGGTAAAAAGGAGATTTTTAATTTAAACGCCCGGCTTTAATAATAAATTAAAAACTCGTACCGTAACTTTAAATTCGTAAAGCTCGACGAGAAGATTATTTAAGTAATAGTTTTTATAAACGGTACGTTCGTTAATAATAAAGACTTAAGCTTTTAAATCGGTTATATTATTACGATTCGGGATACGTTAAGAAGGTATAATATTATACACTAGTTATTTATTAAGTATAAACGCGTTATTAAATTTATATTAGCGGTTAAATTATACGCCCTAGTATATAAATTTAATTTAGTAAGTTATATAAAAGTTATTATAGACTAGATTTACGGGAAAAAGACGCCACTTATAGTGTATATAAATAATAAGAGCGTCTTCGATACCGTTATAAGGTTTAAGACGATAACGGAGAAGAGGTTAATAATCGATGTAGCGATATTACGTTAATCGTACGAGAGGAGGGAAATAACCGAAATTAAGTGGATTTCTAGTATTAATAACCCGGCCGACGTTATAACGAAGGCGAAGTATAATAGTACGCTAGGAAAGCTCGTTAATACGAATTTTATCGAGTTTTAGGAAGAGGTATAAGTAAAGAGGGTAATAAAGGGTAATATTTAAACCCCGGCGGGAGTATAATAAAGTATAAGTATAAAGGGTAATAAAAGGTAATATTTAGACCTTTATAAGCGCCTAGCCTCCTACGACGAGTACGAGGTACCTTCGGGTATTAATAAAGGTACTAAGAGTCGAGGAGACGGTCCCGGAGGGAGGGAACGAGAGAGAGAGGGAGTGGTATATTATACCGCGATATTTCGACTTTAAAAGAGAGAGTTAATATCGGTATAAATATACCGGTGGTCGGTATACGTATACGCGTACTCCGCTTAGTTAAAAGTGGTGTAACTGGGAGGTATGGGCGGTGGTTAAATGTTACCGTATATATCCGACCGGATCCACCTATTTAGGGGTAACGTATCGCCATACTCGTAGGTAGAAAGGTTTTATATATAATTTTGGTGGTTTTAGATTCCGAGATAAAGTAGACACGTTACCACTAGATTAATTATATAACTTCCTTATATCTAGGAAGTCGTATAGGATTACGGTATAATCGAATACGAATACTAGAGTACGGTAAATTTATAGGTTAATTATTAACCGAAACGGGCCGGCTCGCGTTTAAAATCGGGAATTTATAAATATTACGGTTAATAACGGCTTTAATAAAAAAATATACGTTAATCTTTAATTAAAATAAGCCGTAATATACGGTAGGGTCGCGCGCGAAGGGTAACGTAACGCCCTTTTAGATCGTAGTTCCGCCGATATCTAGGCGCGTAATAAATAAAAAATTAAAACGGCCCGTTACGGCCGCGCTATTAACCGTAACGGTACCGTTAATATTTACTTTAATAATAATAATAATACTTATAACGGCCGAAACGCTTATAACGGGTAAGTTAATAATACGTAAGGGGGGAGGGGGGGTTATAACGGGCGGGGAGGGGTTATAATAATTATTACGGGGGTTATAACGGCGGGGGGGGGGGGCGCGTTTACGGCCTAAACGGGGGGGGTAACGGCTTTATTAAGGGGAACGCTTAAAGTTATTATAAAGTTTAAAACGGGCCGAAAAAGTAATTAATTAATAAATTATTAATAAAATTTCGTTATAATTTTAATATTATTTTAATCGCTTAAATTTTACGAATTTCCTAAACGTAATAAAATATACGCGTATTATATATATCGTACGCGATTCGAGCCTAAATACGTACCGTTTATTATTATTATTATTATTATTATTAATATTAACGAAAAAGGAAGGTTTTCGAATTTCTACGTTAATTTAAAAGTTATCGTTTTCGTCGAATATAATTTATAAGCCCTTAACGTTCGTAATTAATTAAATACCGTTATTTCGTTTATTTTAACCTTATCCGGCGTTATAAAGTTTTTCACGTTTATTTTACTCTCCCTATAATCTAGCTTCACTTTTCTTTCAAAGGCGTAAACGTAAATAATAAATAACTTCCAACTACTACGCATTGTTCCGCTTTATTTCGCTTCGTTTTTAACATCCATTTACCTCTCTTTACGTCTGCTTTCGAATCAATTCGCTTTATTGGCTGCCGTTGCGCGTCTATCCCTATTTGACTTTTACTCCCTTGGATGCGTAGCAGTCCGAATCAGCCCAACCCGCCACAGACGGCCGTAGGTCGGCTGGCGGCCATGTTAGTGAGAAGAAAACATAGAAAAGAAAACACGAAAGGAGAAAAATAAACATATATTGAAAAGCATGCACCGACAAAAAGGTATCGAGCAAGATATCAGTGCCAGAAGCTGGGTACTTTCCATCAAAACTATTCTTTTAGGAAACCTACGTCAATGCCGGACTTGATGAATACAGCAAAGCCACCTATTTCTTGCGAGACTCCATTTGCCATTGCATCCACGGACAAACATGTTTCGAGCCAGATGAGCAGCCAAATGCGACAATAACACACCCATGTTTTGCCAATCCGTGTCTATCTACGTCAACATATTCTTCTAGTAAGCACGTAACAGTTAAGGCGAGCATACGCAGCTTGAGCGGCCAACACTTTGAGTCCCACCTCTCTTGGCCGGTTCCTTTTATACACAAGTGTCCTCAAAAACACCGCGAATAAAGTTGCACTCGCCGTATTGCATCATAATATGTCAAAGAGATTATATCTCTTCTTTAGTATTACTCCTATTTTTTCTTTCTCAACCATGGCATCAACTATGGCATCATCAAGTCATTTTCCACAAATATGGCCATCGATGCTGATGCTTGCGTTTTTCCAGTCTCTCAGAAATCCACATGCCAGCAAGGACAACGTACAAATAGGATACCACAACGACCCGTAAGCGCTTTCATTGAGCAGGTGCAAAGTAGTGCAAGAAGTCAGCTTGCATCGTGTAGTGTCGCCTGCCGAAAGCGTGACCTTTTCTTACCCCATGAATCGGCACTGCACAGGTCCTGTCTCCACAGGCTCTTAATACCGGGTGAGCAGTCGGTCGCTCCTATGGCCAGCTGAGGGTCAATAGAAGGAACGAATTGGAGACTGACGGCCAACTTTAGGATGAAGAGAGTTGCCAGTCGCTCATAGACGACATTGTCATGGCAGACAGTCATGTCGGCATACGAGAGGCTGAAGATCACGGCGCTTAAAGGTCGATTTTAAAAGGGCAAATCAAACAATGAAGATGAACAGCACCTTTATGTTGAGGTAAATAAAGGGGGGAAAACATTATCAAGAAGTGTACTTCGGCGAGCCAGTTTTGAGGCCAGGCCATATCCAGCCAGCCCCTTTCAAGCTTGCCTCAAGGGGGTTCGGGGGAAGAACGAAGGATGGAAGAATAAGCCAACTTGAAAAAGAGACGCTTGAAAGGCACTTGCAAAGGCTTGTAGGATTCTTAGCATAGCCCTACCAGGAGACTCTTTTTGGCCCATGCGTACGCCATGGGGAGGGCACGAGAGAAAGAGGAGCATGATAGTAAAGGGGGAGGATGTAAAGTGGGAAACAAAACGGACGAATCGTGTTGGAGAATTGGGCTGGCACCGTCCGAGCCTAGCGGAGCGAACGAACAACGCCGTGTACTGAAGACAATTGTGTCCAGAAAGGGAGATGACCACAAGTCCAGAGTAGGGGGCATCAAAGGAGACTGGAAAAGACAAAGATGTGTATGTTGGCCTGCAATGTCTACCGATGGCATGAGAAAAAGGAGGCTGCAGGTTCACTGGGCAAATGCCACGAAAGCCGCCCCCGTTGTCTTGGTACAAATTGCGACTGTCGTCTTGTTGGTAGTGAATGGCTCCCAATACGAGACAGCAGTCGTGTTATGGATTAGATCCGCTACAATTCACGCAGAGCAATACTCGTAGAGCACGACAGGTGGTAGGCTGAGCTGAGAAAATAGACGAGAAGAGGAACTGAAAATGACTGGTAGAAGGGTCTCTGCATAGCTTGCACCAATCCGCGCGGACGGATCCCGAGAAACAGGAAAAGGGGTGTGAAGTGTGCACAGTCATGAGTCTAACCAGACATCAGACACAGAAAGGGAAACTTTGGCAAGTCCTGAAAGAAGGGGCAGATAAGGAGTTGGAGCACACACACACACGCCCACGAAAAAAAAAGAAACACCCCAAACTTTAAGTCGTTTATGGACTAAGTTTGACGTTTATCCCAACTTGGTTGCAAGAACGCTATTGATCATATTCGTCTTTTGCTGATTTTCAGAAATATGGCTCTTTGACATAGGGACACCTCACGATATATGACTGGCCAAACGTCAACGAAAACGACGATTCGACGAGGCCGAGCACATGCAGTACAAATCAAAGGACCAGAAGCTAGCAAGGCAAGTGGTAGACAAGTAGTGGGCATAAGCTGCAGGCGTCGTGGGTTTCTTGTCGCCACCGATGTGCCCCATTCGGCTTGCTGTTGGTCCATGCGTCTTGAATGGGGTATGCATGGTACGATGTTTCTAGCACTTTTCTGTAATACTTCGTACGAGAACGGAGCACAGTTGCCGTTTTGCTTCTTTTTTCCTGACCTCGAAATACTGGCGGCTGCTAACCGAGTTGCAGTCGTCGGTGGCAACACGGCAAGAGAACAATCAAGTAGTTGCAGAAAGGGCCCAGAAAACAACATTCGGGATGTGTCAATGGCCAAGAAAGATGTCCTGCGGAGTGTATATCAAACCTATCAAGATACATTCGCAGCTGTAATAATACGGCATAATATCAAGGAGCCACTGTCAATCACGTTATCAGAAGGACCTCTCGTCGAGTTGCCTATGTAGACGTGATCTTTTTCGCGGAGAACAGCCATTGTCTGCGAACCCAAGATGGGCCCGTTGGTGGTTGTAACAGCTACCCAATCGCAGATGAAAAGACCCCTGTCAGTCAATGATGGGGACGAAGAGGAACAGAGGTCGGCCTACCCCTGTGCCGCGTTTGTACTCAGTAAATACCTCTGACAGGGCAGGTGTGTCTCTAACAAGGAGGAGGGAGAGTTTGAACAAGAAGACTGAAGATGCAAGTTCAAACTAGTCGTGAACTCTTCTAGACTCTTTCTTCAAACGCTTCCCTCGATGGCTTGCGAATATTTTCAACATGGGGCACCATGTATTGGCGAGGGCGAAAGTGTCCGCTTCTGCTTCTGCCTCTTCTGTCCCCCCTCACCCTTCTTTCGCCTCTTAGCCAGCGCATCATACAGTTCTTGCCTCGTTTTTACCAGTCACATCACGGGAGGCCGTGGCGAAGTGCAGCTCGCGAAAAGACGGAAAATAGATGCCTACCCGGGCAGACCTGTATCCCCAGTGCATTTCATCTTGGGCTGCGGTATGCAGGGCAAGTACAACAACCTGCAAGCCAGATTTGTGCTATATTTAAACAAATCGCAGGAACGGGCTGCAGTGCAGCACGTACCAAAAGCAATCGGGCTCTCCGTTTGGTTCCCAGACTATGCACAAAGCAGATGAAGGCAAAATCTGGGATAAATCTGTGCAAAGGCGGCATGCATGATGCTGCTTTGCAAACTACAAATAGGGAGATGGGGAGAGCCGCCTTCCACTGTGCATTGGCAGGAGGCAGCCTCCTGCAGGCTGTTTTTGTGCAGGGCCCGGGGCAGGATCTGGGATGGGAAGCAGCAGGATTGTACGGAGTATCCTCTTGTCGTCTATTATTTTTTTTCTGTGCATTCTGGTTTTCTGGTTTTTTCGCTTCCCAACGCCTCGGATCGCATATCAGGGCCGCTCTCATCTTGCTGACATTGCCATGCTCGCAGTGCCGGATGACGGTTCCTGCAGTCTTGCCAACGCATCAGGGCAGACTTGAGTGTTTTTTAAGGATTCTTTCAGCCTTCTTCTCAGCTACCTTTTGCAAGGCAGACTGTGGCTGTCAGGTTTTTGCGGCATTGTGCGATGACGTTGGTGATGATGATTTTTGTTGACGCCCGTTTTCAGTCAACCCCTCCCCTCCCCCTCCCTACCCAGTGCTCTTTGGGCCCGTGGTCTTCTTTGATGACTCCTTCTTGTCCACATGGCTTTTGGTTACTTTGCTTTGCTCGCCTCGGTTTGCCTGCTTGTTCTGTTTTGTTGACCGCCCCGCTAAACGGCTCACCGCTCTCAGTGTACGACTCGAAGAAGAAAATATGAGGCGTCTCATCCTTAATTTTCTTCAACCCCCTCACGTCTTTGTACTCTGTGACGTAAAATTTGTGTGCATCTTGTATCGAGATATCCGAATATCTCTTGCGCAAATCTCGTTTTGTGCAACGCACTCTTGTATTCTTGTACGCGCAACCTCGAAAACGGACAGCTTGCTTTTGGTAGCCAATCTCTTTCGAGAACCCGGCCGGCGCACCTTTGCATACCGAATCGAGGGGCCGTCTTCCTTTTGTTCTGTGTGTCAAGAAAGAGAGCAGCAGGGGAGCAACAGAAAAGGGGGTGTGCGACTGAGACCAGCCGAGTGTTGAGCCGTTCGTGTGACCCGATGCTGTCTTTCACGTTGCAACCAGGGTGTGATGGTCAAGCGTGGGTGCAAGACAGGTCGAGGGGAGAGAGCAGAGAGAGCTAAAAGAAAAGAGAGAATGCAAGCAGAGATGCCTCTCGTGGAAGGATTTCACGCCAAGTGGGGATATTCTGTGCGATTGGTTGAAAATCAGAGATTTGGGAAGGAACACAGCCAATGAAAAATCTTGCGGTGAAGAAACAAGAAGGCACTGGTGGATCCCTCCTTCCCGTTTGGCCCCATGTGGCTGCCATGAACGAATCCCGAGGGCAGGAGCATGGCTTCGACTTTTTTATTTTTATTTTTTTTCGATTTTTTTTCGCTTGCGCATTTGCTTCTTGGAGGGGCAGGAGCGAGAAAACGGGCAGGGGGGGGAACACGGGGAAGCGACGAGGACAGGGAAGCGACGACCGCGTGTCTTCCCGAGCGAGGCCGCGCAAAAAAAAGGAAAGTGCAAGGGGCTTTTGATGGATGGGACGATGAGTCGGAAGGAGGTACTCAGTAGAGGGGGAAGGAGTGAATGAGAGCAGTACATAGTAGTTATGAACAATGAACAAACTTTCAATCAAGCAACAGACGTTCCGACATTCACACATCACCCACACTAACAATAACAAAGGAACAGACCGTTGGTCGCTAGTCACCGCCCCGGCTCTCGCGGGCCTTTCCTTTTGACGTGGTCGCTTCGTTAGTCGACAATTAGCGGCTAACCGTGCAAATCAGTGGATAAAATGGGACGACAGACCGCCAGAAAGATATATGTAGATGCGAAGGGCAGGATATTTAGATACATCGTAAAGCCGTCTGCCACCCTTGGAAAGAAGTGTCTGGTACATACTCTGTAATTCAATACACCCTCCTTCTTTAACCTCGTGGCCGAGAGCCTCTCGGCTCGTGCAGAGTGAGACATGCAGCGCCGTGTGCGCTGTCTGGAAGAAGAAATCACACAAGTATTCCACAGGCGTTCGCACAAAAGCCCGCAAAGACAAGTTCATCACCGATGAGCACTATCACAAGGATCAGCGGCGGACAGCGCCTGGAGCAAGCTGAACGTCTGCTGTGCTGGCATGCAAGGTCGCCAACGAGACGTCTCTCGAGGAAGGCTTTTGGGGGCCCTCTTTAACTCTCCAGGCCCACTGGCTCTGGGGTTTCAGGTGCTTCTTAGCCTGGATATGCCGATTAGCGTCTCCTCTGTCGTCTCGACGTCTGTCTTTCTGGCAGCTCGCGGTTTTTGCGTTATCTTAGCGGCCCATTGGCGGCCCTTTTTTCTCTGGAAAGTGGGCCTCAGGGTCACCACTTCCCACTCAACGGTTGACGTCTAGTCTGCCTGTCCGCGCCTAGTCGCCGCGACGATACTGACTGCGGACACACCAATCAGACCTTTGTTGACCCCTTCCTCGATCGTGACTGTGAGCGCTCGCACTTGCCAGATTGCCTAGACTTTGTGTCTTCCCGCTTTTACGGCGCTCCTCTTTTCTGGCTGATACATGACCAACTCCTTTCTTCAGTGGCCTAATCCGGCCACTTCCTCCTTCATTTCTTCTCATCTTCTCGCCACACGTATTACAAGGCAGGCACGGCACAGCTTACGGAGGCAAAGTTTCTCTTACAGATACACTCAGAACCTAGAGAAACAAATGCTGTGTCCCGGGTCCTCGTCTGCAGCATTCGTGCTCGTATGCGTCGCGATTCACCTACCAAGAAGAACAGGGGCCCACAAGCTTCATGGTCGTTGCGAGCTCTTCAATGTGTCATTCGCGCTCTTACGCGGTTCTACCGCTCGCACTTGCCCGTTTCCACATTCTTCGTCCCTGCTCCTGCCCCCAGCAGGCGTCCAAGGCATCCCAGTCGACCCCAGGCCGGGCAAGTGCGATTGGGCGGTTGGGCAGCTCTCTGTGGCCAATGACAACCGCGTATCCAGTATTCTGCCTCTCATAGGACATCGCCGTATGCAAAAGCCAGGGCGCAGTTTTCTTTTTTTGTTTTTTTGCTCTGCAGACAAGAAGGGGTTGTAAAAGAGGGGCAGCAAGAAAAGTGGCTACCCAAGAGATAGAATAAAAACAGTAAAATACTGATTGCAACAGGTAAAAAATCAAAAAGTGAAGCTCATACTGTAGAGTAGTGGTTGACGAGGAAGGAGGTAAAAATGGGCGCAAAGAAGCCACTCACAGGGAAAGAGCAACCAAAGCCCGTCCCCACCTGGCAAGAGCTGCTCCACCACTCCTTCCCTCACCACCACCCCTCTACCTCGTCCTCCTCGATCTCTTGTTCCCCTCGCGAATTCTTGTCGTACACTCTTCACCACTCCCTCTAGCATGCATCCACCCCTGACCTTGTGTTTATGGACCATGATGCTCGGCTGCTAGTGCCTTTGAGGTCTTTGGATGCGGGCCTTTTGGCCTCTCCTCCTCTTTCGATCGTTGGCTTTGGCCGTGTTTGGGTCACAGATGCCCACAGATTCCTCCAACGGCCACGACGGCTGGCATTGTGAGTTCTCGAGGGTCTCACCATTTCTGGGTCGACCTCTCGACGCCTTTCTCACGCATCAGCCGCCTGTTGAAGAGCGTGCACATGACGGGTTCTGGTTGACGACGATAGGTGGAGGCAAAGCCTTCTAAAATGCTCCTCTGCCGTTGAGAAGCAACACGTGCCACCAAAAAAGAAGGGCATCGAAAAAAAAACTGAAATAGAAGCCATGCGCCATGTATACGCAGGAAGAATACAAGAACAACAGCAAGAGAGGGAACCGCCACACTACAGGGTTCTCTCTTTCTGCTCCTTACGACTATGGGATCGCCATGGCTGGTGGTCCAGAGTCGAGCGTCCACAGATGCCTGCACCCTGTCCATCTATCCCCAATCGCCTCCGCAAGACGAGGGGTGTGGCCAAAAGAAGAAAAGAGAAAATTCTCAGACACCCAGACATCCAAGCTAAACGCTGGAGGCACAATGCATGCTGATGTGCCACCCCATTTTGAGATTCCCGTCTGGTTTTGCCCATCTTTTACGACTGCCTCTTGTTTTTGCTGCTTGTTGTTTTCTGCTGGCTCTTTTTATTCTGTTGGTTCCTTTTTATCCACTTGTTTTTCAGTGTTTCTTTTTTTGTTCGTTTCTCAACTTCCTGCCTCTTTGCCCTGTCTTTCTCACATCTTCACACCCCCTCTGTCTTGCCTCGCCCTCCTCCATGCCCTGTCTTCAACAACCTTTGCCTCCTTCATCTCTCCACACGCCTTTCTCTCTGAATATACCCTGTCCACTGGACGTGAAGAAAGACACGTCTGAACGTAGACGAAGGCATATATGTATATCTCGTTGAAGTGGCCGCTTCTTTAAGCTTCCGCGAGCTAGTTTGACTTGATGTCTCTTGTCCTTCTCTTGCTCTCTTTCAATTCTCAAATCTTTGAGTCTTGTCCTCCCCTTTCTTGTTCATCCGCCTTTGCCTCACTCACTTTACACAGGTGGCACCGGTTTTGACCTGGTAAGTCATCGAAGCGTCTATTTATTGCAGCTTCTACCTGGTTTGCACATCATCTTGCACTTTGCGCCACACTGCTGTCTGTGCAGGGTTTCTTGTTATTTCGATGCACACCTGCTAACCGTTCTTCAGCGAGACAGAGCTCACTAGGCCGGCTCAATATACCCTCCCACACCTCACTTAACTACCCTCCACCACCCCATCACCTACTTCCATTTCCTCCATCACAATCCCCGAACCATACATTTCTATCACCTCGAACTACGGCCCCGGCCCATTTTCCCTAGACCACCGTTTTATTTTTCTCGCCTGTCACTTCTTTATACCTCTCATTGTTTTGTCACTTTTTTCCTTCCTTTTCTTCCTTTGTTCTTTTTATCCTCACTTCCTGCTTCTTCTTTCCCTTCTCTTCTCTCATCAGTACTTCATGGCCGTTCTCCTGGTCTAGTCGTTTTGTCAGACGTAGTTTCTTTTTTCTTCTCCTCCTTTGCTTCCTTCTTAGGCTGGATCCTTTTATATTTGATTCTATTCTATTGTTTAATATCCTCTTTCTTCTTCACCTTGCTTCACCCACCTCCTCTTCTTCGGTCATTTCGACTGGTATCGCGCTTACCAGGTCAGCATCTAATAGTTTATCGTACGGGAGTAAGAGTGATATCCCGCCCGCCGCTGCTCACCCTGCAAAGGCTCGTCCCTCATCATAGCCGCCACCCCGGTTTTCGGACATCTCATGCTGACCCTCACATCTTGGCAGTCTTCTCATCAGCTATCGGGCCAGTTCTCATACAATGACCTTGGTTTGATCGCTCAAAATAGGAAAAGGCAGGATATTTCTTCGGTTCAATCACAACAACCCTCATGGGGCTTGTGTGTGCCTTTTTTGCTAGACCATGGCGTCCCTCAGACCTGGGTTGAGGCTCCCTCAGAGAGGACAAGTTGATCGTATAAGAGCACCGCGGGAAACAGACAATCTTGCTCCGCAAGACGCCAGCCGCATCCGCCCACCGTTGCACCGGGATCTCGACGGTCCCCGAAGACTCGCTTCACCTGGATCGTCTTCTATTCCATCACCATCATCACTTCCGGTCACCCGCTCAAATATCAGCACCAGAATCCCGCAGACCACTGCCGGACAACCAGCATCACTTTCGTCACCACGACGACCCTCGGATCCTAGACAAAAGAGCCAGTCTCGTCCACCTTTGACTCACCAGTCTCAGTCATGGGGCACGGCGATTAGTGTCTCCGGCTCTAGTCGCTCCAGCCCAAACACCACATCACCCTCAACGTCAGCACCTCGCTATCAGAGAAGCGCATCTGGAAGCTCCATCCAAACGTCAGGAACGAGATCATCCAGTGCTCGTTCACGCAACAACTCGGCAGGCACCAGCTCATCCCCTTCAGCTCCACGGTCGCAAACACCGCTCGACCTCGACCGCGGTTTAACAGAAAGCCCAGCAGAGCTCCGTGTCGCCCGCAAAGTGGAGGTGACCAGCGCTCACACTGTCACCATTTACCCGGAGCTGGATCGGTACCGCGAGGTAGATATTTCGCCTGCCACTTCAGACGGGTATGGCCCTGCGCACCCTGATATTTTGTTCCGGCTGGCCACAGAAGGCTTCCCGCTTCCCCCGACGCCGTACTACTCGGGCACGAACAGCCTGACCAGTGGTATGAGCGGGAGTCCATCTACCCGCTTTTCGGAATCACCGGGACCGGGCCCTTATAGTCGGGACACAACGCCGACGTCGATCTCATCCCATTCTCCGGGGTTGATGTCTTCTGCGCGCATGCCATCTGCACCAAGATTGCGGCAGCCAGTTCGCGGTCGGGCCGGGAGTTTTGGCAAGGACTCATCAAATGGAAATGTGACAAGTGCGTCCGCTGCTCCCACGCAGACTCTTGCTGCGATTCGGGAATCTCTCAACTCATCTTCCTCGTCATCAAATGGGACAGTGCGCGGAAGTGATAAAAAAGAAAAAACCAAGAAAAAGAGGATGTCGCCCGTTCCGCCGAGCCCACCACCGCGGAAATCGTCACAGAAATTTAAAAAGTCCGACGACGAGAATGAACGAAAATCGCCAACGAAACAACGCCCCTTAGGAACACATACACAAAAATCCCAGTCAACACAGTCTTCTCGCTCAAATCAGCAACTGACAACATCACAAAAAACGGCCACTAAGAATGAAACGCCTGCTTCGGCGGCAACAGCGGCCTTGAGTCAACGGCATCGATCGGTTGCATCGCCACCACGGACGACTCGTCAGCAACCAACACCACCAGCACGACCCAGCCGAGATGGCACACCTGACCTATCGCAACTGGACTTCACTCTCCCTGTCATTCAGAGCAACCTGGCCTACGCACCTTCGCCCGACCGTCTCGAAGAATTCCATCAATCGGCATCGTTGCCTCCCTCTGCTTCTGCAGCAGTCCTCGAGCAACCCCGGTTCTTGTACGACCAGCACCAGCGCAGACCAGGGTCACCCTCACATTCGCAACAGCCTGTCCGGCCCCAGGATACCACAACTGCCACCAACGTTCGGTCGCCTACCCGTCGTCATCCTGCCGGGACCATACAGTCTCAGACAACCGAGTCGTCCAGACCTGCCAGGACTGTCTCATCGTCCCCTGAGCCTGCACTGTCCTCGCGGGCAGATTCACGTCAGGGCCGTGCTCAAGTACAGGTTCAGGCACCAGGCAATGGCAGCAAAGAGTCCGCTGGCAAGGCCACGCGCACGCCCAGCCCAAACGTCTCAACGTTCCGCACAAGATTAAATTTGTTTGGGCGCCGGACCAAGACCGCGCCGCCTGCGGCTGACGGCAGTGCGTCTGCTTTTGCACTTGAGAAAAAAGGGGGCGGCACGGCACGTAAGGGCCCTGCAGCTGGCACCGGGCACGAGGGTTATGGCAGACTGGGATCCGGCCGCCGCAGAAGCAGCAGCGTGAGCACCTTTCTCCGCGGCACCGGGTCGTCTCAGGAAAGTCTTGCGAGCAGTCCCCAGTTCCAAGACCCCTTTCTTCGCGACCGACTCAGTCCAGTGGTGATTGCCGGAGGCGAGGTCATTGAGAACCAAAACAAAATCACCGGCTACGAGCTGTCTCAGACCACCAGCAACGCAAGCGCAAGCCTCAGTGTCAGTGCGAGCACCAGCGGCGTGGGTGCGCGTACCAATCCTGGTCCTCCTTCGTCTGGATACTATCGTCGTCCAAGCACCGACTCGCGCACCGACTCGGTCTCGTCGCGCGAAGACCGCTTGTCTCTCTGGCCCTCGGCCATCCCTCGTGGATTGCACCAATTTCCTCCCTCTCCTGTTGGTTTTGGCTTCAATGGTAACAACAACAGCAACTCCGCCCAACGTCAAGTCAGTCGCCGACCCTCCGACAGCAGCGACTCCGAAGCCGTGATGAAATCGACTCTTGCTTTCCGCCGTTCCGTTCAGCGTCTTCGATCGCCCGACCGTGCACAGGTCCGTGTCCCGCGGCCCATCGTTGTGACCCAGCAAAACGGCGGCGTTCCGTCCTCCATGACCAGCGCCGACATGTCCATCATGAGCGACGACTCGGTCGTAGAGGTTGTTCGCCCCGATACTGGCACCAGTGCCAGTGCAAGTGCAGCCGAGGTCGCAAAGGCTCTGTCTCCAACAACAACGAGAAGCCGCCGACTGTGACCAAGAAACTCACCAAGCGGGCTCGGTCGCCGCGCAAATGGAACCTGTTTGGCCGCTCTCAGAGCCAGCCGGCGACGTCCAAGAAGGCCCTGCAGTCAACTTCGACTGTGGCTGTCACCATCGAGACTGCCGCTGTACCTGTTGAGAAGAAAAAGCCCGTTGCTTTCTATGCCATGATCGACTCGTCCGAGCAAGAAGATGGCGATATGGATGTGGAAGACATTCTTCGCGAGGCGCGAGTCATGGGCAGTCCGGAAAGGCCAGCACGGCTCGGAAGCCGAGAGAGGCGTCCGTCGATTGAGCAGACCGTCTTTGGATCTGATGCTCCGCCGGGACTGCTTCCTGGTTTTCAGCCTACGCGGGCTCGGGCACCGCCACCTCCTTCTCCTGCACTCTCCCAGCTGTCACAGCAGCAGTACCAGCCAGAGCCAGCATCGTCGATGCAAGAGCGGCAGCAGACCCGGCAACAGGAAGAGCAGCAACGAGCTCAGAAGGAACAAGCCCACCAACACCAACCACAGCAGGAGCAGGAGCAGCAGCAGCAGCAGCAGCAGGCGGTGTACGAGCGACCGCCAGTCCAGCAACAAACAAGACTGCAGCTTTCCCGGTCAGCCGCCGGTCCTGTCGTCCGAGAAGTTCCCATTGATGCATCCGCACACAATGCAGACTCGAATTCATCAATGCATCCACCGCCTACTGCCTCACGGCAAGGACGACCAAGTCGACTGCCTCAAGTTGGCCGCATTCCCAAGGTGGTGAGTGCTCGGCATGAGCAAACTTCACCAAGAAGCTTCTCGCGTCCCTTCAATCGTGTGAGCATGCAACTGCCTTCATCACTGGGCCCACTATTGAATTCGCTGGGTACTGCCTCGGTCGCCAAGGGTCCCTCCCCGCCCAAGTCGACCACCCCCGACCTGATGCAAGATGGATCCTCGGTGACGGGCAGTTCCGCAGATCCCACAGCGCGCCGTTTTCGCCTTTCACAAAACCTATCCCCAGGTGCCGAGTCTATCGACCAAAGCAATGAGTTTTGCAGCCTGACTCCCCGCAAAGACTCCCAGACCACATCGTGCACAAGCAGCTCGGGCCTCTTCAGCTTTGCCGATGCCACGGCTGTCGTTCCAGATCCGAGTGCACCACTGGTGGAAGACGAGATCTGGGACGAGTACAATGACCTTCTTGGTGAGGAAGCAGGCAAGGTGCCCCAGTCTGCCACCTCTTCTCAGGGCATGCCGTTCTATTTGGAGGTGCTGCCGGTGGAAGAAGTCCGCACCTCACCGGCTACGCTTGTGGGTACCGCCAAACGACTCGACCAGCGCCCAGTTGCTGCCCTCGAGTCTCCTACGATCGTAGTCAAGCTTCATCCGAATCAGAGCATCGGCGACGCTGCTGCTGTCAAGACGGGCCGCCCACCAGTTGCATCGAGCATCTACTCCGTCAACAGTCCGAATGGAATGGCGGACCATAGTGCCGATGACCTGCGCGATTCACAGCTTTCGCAGCCTCCACCGACGCCCTTCTCCGTCACTGATTTCGTGTCTGGCTATGGAGACCGCAACAACAGCGGCGTCGCAACGAAGAAAACTGCCGGCTGTCGTTGCCTCGCAGCGGAGTAGTGCCTCGTCTCAGCGGAGCGCAAAGCGCATATTACGGGTTTCGGGCAGCAGTGTCTACAGCCAACTTTCCGAAGACAACTCGCCCATGTCACAGGTCAACCTTCGAGTGGGATCTATGACTGTTAGCAAGTGGCTCACGTTTGGCCATGTGCTCTTCAGCCCTGCCCGTGACGATATGGTCCAGGCCGTCAGCCCTCCCAATGGCCACTCTGTCCTCGTCATTGACGGTCTTGGCAACGACGACTGGTCGTTCTATGCCGCTGAGACGTACCCAGCAGCGACCTTCTTCAACCTCTCACCACGTGCGCCTCTACCTGTCGACCAGAAAAATGATGCCTCTGCCTTCCCCCTCAGCCCGCCCAACCATCACCAGATCCAGTACACGTCCCACGCCGACAAGCTGCCCTTTGGCCCTGAGCTCTTCACCACGGTTGTCCTGCGCTTCCCCGCCGCCGCTCCTGAAAGCCACTACAAGAACATTGTCAACGAGGCCCGCCGTGTCTTGAAGCCCGGTGGCTATCTGGAGCTTTCGATCCTTGATGTCGATCTGAACAACATGGGTCCCCGCACCCGGCGCGCCGTCCGCCGGCTCAAGGAGAAAGTCCACAGCCATACGCCCGATATGCACTTGGGCTCGGCTGCGGATGCCATTTTGCGTCTTCTCGGCATGAGGGGCTTCACGGACATTAAGTCTTGCCGTGTTGGTATCCCCGTTGCCAGCGCCATAGCACGGTCAGACAGCGACATGGTTGCTGCCGGCGATGCAAAGCGCGCCGCGGCCGGCGCCAAGCCCAAAAAGGACCAGCGCAGCCTTGCAGAGATGATCAATGACGAGAGCCCTGTTGCCGATGAGAACATCACCAGTATGGTGGCTCGGGTCGGCCGGTGGTGGCACAGCCGGTGCTATGGCGACGCTGCACTTGAACCCTCGCAGCGGTCCGCACACAACACAACGGGAAAGCAGCAACATGTGGATGGACCCCGCCCTTCTCGCTGAGTGTGAGGGCTGGGGTACTAACCTCAAGCTCATGGTCTGCTATGCCCGCGCGCCCGACATCAAACGTGTGGCGAGCATCTGATTTAGCTCGTGTACAACGACTTTCCCTTTTTTTTCACATTCTCCATTTTTTCGGGTCCTAACTCTCTACAATGACTGTCGACATTGACAACATATAAACTCCACATTGGGCGCAAGCCTTACAGCGTATATTTCTCCTCTCCCGATTTTCAGACTGTATACTTTTCCCCCCATCTCAGACGAACGACGAAACAGCTCATTCAAAGAAGAATACAAGGCAACTGTCTTTGCCGGTTGATACAGAACGGCAGCTTTTGCAAACCCTCTCTGGCTTCACAGGGCCTCTTTACGGAGATTTAGAGGGTCTTTCACTCCATTTTCACTCCTGTCTTTTTCATTTCCTTCTTTCTTTTCTCTGCCTTGGAATATGTTGGCATGCCCGGCACCCAATATCCTTTTACTCAGCCCTAATGTCCCTCTTCCTCTCATCAGCGTTTTCTGGTTTTTCTTTTTCCTCATTGTCCTGCGAGCAAGCGTGTTTGATTTGTGTAGGTTGTTTCTTCTGTTCTGTTTGCTTTCTGTACCAATGCCAGAACCATTGTGGCGGGACCTTTTTTCTATCCTTCCTTTCTTTAGCCATGCGTCTTATGAGTCAGGGCCAGTATAGATATACCCTTTGCAGAAATGCTTTATCGGGAAATAAGAATCCTTTTTGAAAAGCACGCTCCCAGTTACTCATAGCTGTGTCTCTTTTATTTTGATTTATTTTTGTTCAGTATTGATCTTGACTTGAAGGAAAAATAAAGTAGGGTAGAGTCACGAGTCAATCTAAATGACCTCCTGACCACTTCTTATGGAGGAAAGTCCACTCGAAGTTATCGCTGTAAGAACTAATTTAAATTCTTTTCTAAAGTAGGTAAAAACCCGTTCCCTGCCCCAATGTCTTCCTCACGAGGGGCGTTTAATCCCCGAGAGACTGCAAAACCGCTTTTTAGGGAGAAGCTGCTTTCATTTTGCCTGAATAAAGGAAGGAAAAATAAACAACTCCGAGCGTTGATACCACCGACTGACGCAAAACCGCTCTTTCTTTCGAGATGAATAAAAAAAGAGTGAAACGATTAAAAATAGAGTTAACAAGAGCAAACACCGCAAATCCAAAGAGACAAAATAGACGTAAATACTGAAACGACACTAGGAGAAGTTGTAGAGGGAGAGAGATGAGGTAAAAGTTGGAGTGAGGGTGAGAGTGAGAGTGATGGTGGAAGCGAGATTAATAAGAGACGAGGGTGCAACCGAGCATCTATAAGCCGAAACGCTTAGCGCGCTCCTCGGCCTTCTTCTTCTCGGCCGGATCTGAGAGGAAATTGAGGGCCTTCTGACCCCGCTGGTTGTTGCCGCCACCGTTGTTGTTGTTGCTTCTCTGGTCGTTGTTACGGTTGCTGTTATTGCGGTTGTTGTTGTTGTTGTTCCGGTTATCGTGGCGGTTCCGGTTGTTGTTGTTGCCGCCATGACGACGGTCGGGTGTCGACCGCTTCTTGTCTCTCCGCTCGCCATCGCCGCCGCCGCGGCCGCGCTTCAAGGGCCGGTCGGGCAGCGCTGTGTCCAGGCTCGACAGAATGGCGTTCTTGACGTCATCCTCCTCCGTGCTCTTGGCCGCGGCAGCCGGAGCGGGATCAATGCCAAACCGAGCGGCGCGCGCCGCCGCCTTCTTTGCCTCCTCGTCCTCCTCCCCGGCCGCCGCCTTGGACTCGTCGGCGGCGGCCGGGACGATACCAAAGCGCTTGGCGCGCGCAGCGCGACGGCGCAGCTCCTCCTCAATGTCAATGTTCGAGGCAGCGGGCACAGCGATTGGCTCTTCGGCAGCCGCAGTTTGTTCGGTAGTAGTAGCAGCAGCAGCCGGCACCTCAGCAGCAGGCGCAGCAGCCGCGGGCGCAGGTGCCTCGGCTGCGGGCGCAGCTTCGGGGGCGGCAGGAGCTGGCGCGGCAGCGGCCGGTGCGGCCGGTGCGGGCTGGGCGGGCTGGGCGGGCTTCTCGTCGTCCCAGTCGATCTCGTCCTCGTTGCCTGTTTGGTGGTGCTTGTTAGTATGCGGTTGTCGTCGTTGCGCCTTTCCATCAGGCCCATCAGTCTCTTGCGTCTCTTCTGACGTACTCTTGCCTTCGGGCTTGCTGGCAGAGGCGTCGGCCTCCTGCAGGCGCGAGACCAGGTCGGCCTTCTTGCCGCTCAGGGGCAGGCCGCGGTCCGACAGGAGCTTCTTCAGCTCGTCGACCTTGAGGGAGGCGTAGTCTGTCATGCTGGCAATGGTGTGTGTAGCGTTGAGAGTTGGGAGTTGGGAGTGAGGGAGAGGTGGAGGTCGATCAGATGCGAAAGATGCGAAAGATGCGAAAGCTGCGAAAACGCGCCAAATCAAGGAGGATGTCGGGAAAAGCGGGTTTGGTGGACGCTTGTAAATCGCACAACTATCGCGAACGGGCGTTTTGGAAAAAGCGACAAGAAAGGACGAAAAAAGGGAGGAGTGGGTGGCTGCGATTGTTGGCACTTCAAAGTCGTGACGAAGTGCGTTTTTGGTGCTTCTCGTTTTCGCACAAAGGGGCTCCGCCTATTGAGTACTATGTACAGCCAGCCAAGACGCGACGCCCAGCAAGGAAAGCACGGACGTGTGCCTCCCGGTTCTGGCCAGTTGTGTAGCTCAATACGACCTGGCGCCAGGAACCCATTCACGTGACTATGCACGGCGGCTAGGAACTCTGTGGCTGGTGGTAGTTCAGCCTCATTCAAGCTCGGCACGCTGAAAGTCACCTGATGGACCCTGGTGACCGCCTTCTTCGGGCTCAGTTCCTATCCAGCACTCTTTCCCCAGAATCGACTAGCTGTGGGCTATTCATCGCGCCTTCCCCAGTGGCCCCTCCCCCCCAATATGTCGGTACGCCAAAACCATCCATTCCGGCGGCCAACTCCAAAGGTGTGGAGGAAGCAGCGAAGCAGCAAAAACCCCACACCTCTCCCGGACTGGACCTCGGCAGCGACAGCCAAAATGTGCCCATTATCACTGGGAGCGCTAAAATAATCTGGCGATGCTCCCAAAGGCACTGAGACGCAGTGGGCCGAGGCGGGGATTTAGTGTACTTGTACTTGTGCAGGGGTGGCTCTTTCTCCTCTTTGCTTGGCCTGCACGAAGGCCGCGGCGTGGTTTCCAGACCTGACGTCTGACCTCCCTTCCATCCAATCTTGTGATATTTGTTCTTCTTCTCGCACGTTCCCTCTCCGTTTCCCTCTCCCTTTCCCTCTCCCTCTCCCTCTCCCTTCCTTTCCTCTCTCCATCTCTCCTTCATCCCCCATCCACACGTCTTCCACCATGTCTGCCCAAATTCCTACCATTGTAAGTCGATCGCCGACTGCCGTGACCGCCCCGGAACTCCATCCCAATTCTGTGAACTCGATACTAACCCATTGGCCCTCATGGACAGGCCTCCAACCGCGTCTCCGACCAGGCAAAGAAGACGCTGGACCTTGTTGCCAAGTTTGTCCAGGAAGAATGCATTCCCGCGGATGCTGTTTTTGACGCACAAGTGGGCGTCGGTGACGCCCGCTGGGAGGGCCACCCGCACATCGTCGAGGAGCTCAAGGAAAAGGCACAGAAGCTGGGCCTGTGGAACCTGTTCTTGCCCAAGGGCCACTACAAAGAGAGCCCCGGCTTCTCGAACCTCGAGTACGGCCTGATGGCGGAGTGGATGGGCCGCTCACGCACGGCGTCTGAGGCGTGCAACTGCGCCGCCCCCGACACAGGCAACATGGAGGTGCTGGCCCGGTACGGCAACGATGCGCAGAAGGAGCAGTGGCTGCGGCCGTTGATGGAGGGCAAGACTCGCTCGGCCTTCCTCATGACGGAGCCCCAGGTCGCCTCGTCGGATGCCCGCAACATTGAAATGGACATCCGCCGCGAGGGCAACGAGTACGTTCTGAACGGCCAGAAGTGGTGGTCCAGCGGTGCTGGCGACCCGCGCTGCGCCATCTACATTGTCATGGGCAAGTCGGACGGCAAGAACAAAGACCCCTACCGCCAGCAGTCGGTCGTTCTGGTGCCTGCCAACACCCCCGGCATCACTGTGCACCGCATGCTCAGCGTCTACGGCTTCGACGATGCGCCGCACGGCCACGGCCACCTGACGTTCAGCAATGTCCGCGTGCCCGTCGGCAACATGGTGCTCGGCGAGGGCCGTGGTTTCGAGATCATCCAGGGCCGTCTGGGTCCCGGCCGTATCCACCACGCCATGCGCACGATTGGGGCTGCGGAGCGCGCGCTCGACTGGATGCTGATGCGCATCAACGACCCGCAAAAGACGCCCTTTGGCAAGAAGCTGCGCGAGCACGGTGTCATTATGGAGTGGGTGGCGCGGTCGCGCATCGAGATTGATGCGTCGCGCATGCTGGTGCTCAACGCAGCCATCACCATGGACGAGCAGGGCCCAAGGCAGCGCTGTCCCAGATTGCCGAGGCCAAGGTCATGGTCCCCAGCATGGCGCTGACCGTCATTGACCGTGCCGTGCAGGCCTTTGGCGGTGCCGGTATCTCCCAGGACACCCCGCTCGCGGGCATGTGGGCCAACATCCGCACGCTACGGTTGGCCGACGGCCCCGACGAGGTGCACCTGGCACAGATGGGCCGCAACGAGAACAAGCGCGGCGAGGCTGTGGCGCAGCAGATCAAGTGGCAGCAGGCCAAGTCGGCAGAGATGCTAAAGCAGCGCGGCCTGACCAAGGCCGAGCCGGGCACGCGCATCCAGCACCGGACCCAGTCGCGGCTGTAAATGGTGCGAGAAGGCGCGCGGTGGAGGTGATGCGAGCGTCAGCAGTGTTGGACTAAGGTCAGATTGTACAAAAAAATCATAACGGCCGAGTAATGGTCTCCAATGGATATAGGCAAGCACATGTTTCGTTTTTTTTTTTTTTTTTTTTTTTTTTTTTTTGCATAAACTCCACGCCATAATGAGATGTATATGAGATGTAACCTTGAAACGATCAAGCAGAGGACCGCAAATGGCCAGACACTTCCTTTGGACAGGAGACAAAAGACTTTGTCATCAGATGTCGTCCGCTGTCGTTCCTCTGGTGATTTGCTGCATGCCCCGTTGTGCTGCATCGGAGAGGAGAATGTGAATGTGCACCAGTGGCGGCCGTTGGCGACAAGATGAGAGGCCCAGAGCTCATGCCGTGCAAGCGGCCCGTTCGGCCAGACCCATAAATCTCTTGCCACCCAAAACCACCGTAAAAGACAAGAAGACAAAGGGATAGAAAAGACAGAAAGATAAAAGGATGGAAAGATAAAAAGTCGCAAAAGACGGTCATTGCGAGAAATGCATTGGTGATCAGTGGTCCTGCCTTTTTGCTGTACCGTACTTTGTACGCGCGGAGACGGCAGGTGGGTCCCACTTCCATGCCGGCCAATGCCACCTGGCAGGCGTTGCTGCGCCAACCCGCACCTTCTCTGTTTATATCCGACAGCTCTTTTTAGTTTTTTTTTTTAATCGGGCCTCACCAGAAGTCGTAGCGTCATAGCCTGACGGCCTAACAAAAGCGACAGCTGCACCTTCCGGCCCCTTTCGCTCTGTTCCTGCCCCTTGCAGCGCCCGATCGATTGGTAAAGAAGTCGCAAGACCTTGCATGAAGAAACGCACGCTTTCTGCTTTCCTCCCAAAACACTAAGACCCCACCGACTTTCCCTTTTCCCTCTTCTCTTTTCTGCTTTTGTGTTTCGTTTTCTCTTTATTTCCTATTTTATTTCTGTGTTTCTAAACACTTCTTTTTTTGTTTCCTTCAAACTTAAAACCGGCCTCACCCTTATCCTGTCCAGCGAAACATTCAGCTGCTCACACTCGCGTACACTCCAAGCTAACCTTGCTCGATTCTCGATTTCCTCGATCATCTCGACATTTGACTCTATCGAGTTCACTTCTTCACAGCCACCAACTTCACTCCCACAAACACACACCCCCCACACACGACGAAATGGACTTTGCACCGGCACCGGCATTCAAGTCCGTCCTCGGCGACAAGGACGTCAACGCTGCCATCGCGGCCGACGCAGGAAGCAGCAACAACAACAACAGCAAGGACAGCAGCAAGGACATCAAGAGCATGGAGTACCACCGTCAGGTCCTGCAGTCCAAGATGGAGGCTGAGGGGTGAGTTGAGCCCACCTTTTCCATCTTCTGGCAGGTAAATAACATACTAACGCTCTCGACAGCCCCAAGCAGTACGTCTCGCCGTCCGACAACATTATGAGCCCCTGTACGGCCAAGCTCAAGGCTCTGCGCACGAAGCAGGTCAGCAAGGCCAAGCCCAAGTCGCTTTTCGCCCAGGCATCGGCGCGCAAGATGATGGAGGGCGGCAGCACCTCGAGCGGCTCGCCGTTTGGTGCAGAGTAGGCGAAGACAATCGACGTCGACCCGTCCGGCATCGTATTGTTTTGTGTTTCGGCCACTTCGCCTCTTCTTTTCGACTGCGACTATTATCACTGCACTGTTTGGCTCAAGGCCTTGGCCAGACAGCCCTCTTGTTTCACTACGCTTCTGTTTATGGGGCCTTCAAGGCCCAGAGGAAAAAGAAATCCGGCGCGCTGCTTTGTCACTTTGTTGTTTCTGCCTTATTTTTTCTGCTTTGGGCAACTCTGCCTTCCTCATTCTGACTGTGCATATTGGCGTTGTGTTGTTGACCAAGGCGTTCTCTTTCTTGCCACAGTTTATTGGCTTTCTTCTGGACTGTTTGACTATACTGTCTTTACAACATTTCCTTTGTCTCTGTTTATATTATTTTCTGTCTTTTTTACCTCAAGAACAAAAAACACAATAATGATTTACGCACACAAACGGGCACCGCACCCAGATCAGTGACGTCAATATGTAAATTAACAAAACTTGGATATCTCGAGACGTCGAGACGTCCTAACATTATGTACAGCCATTCAAGCCCGGACCCTCCTCCCCGTCTATGCCTTCCAGCCACTCACAATGTACACCACATCCTCGTCGGACACCAGGTGGCTCAGACCAACCCGCTGCGGCACATGGCGGGCACTCGCTCCCCACACCAGTGCGTACTTGAATGTGTCCTTGAGCGTGCGGTGGATGCGGTCGCACACGTCCTCGATCGTGCTGTTGGACCGCACAATCAGCGCCTCGGTGAAGTTGGGGTCAACGCCCTTGCGCTTCGTGTAGATGCGAATCAGCCGCAGCTCCTGCCAGCACCGCTCGACCACCGCCTGGATGCCCAGGTCCAGCTCGCAGCTCATCACCGCCGTGTACGGCTCGCGCGCCAGCTGGTCCAGGAACTCGAGCGACACGCTGTCAATCTTGTTGTACACATAGAGACACCGAATGTACTTGCGGTGGTCCTTCATAATCACGTCGATAAAGTCGTCGACCGTGGCGTTCTCGTCGCGCACCAGCACCTCGGCATTCAGCATCTTGTACTCGCGCAAGATGTTGAAAATCATCTTCTCGTCCAGGTTCTTGGGCGGCGCCTGGAAGGTGATCTTGACACCGCCGGCCTTTTTCGGCTTAAGGTAAATGTTGGGCGGCTCGCAGTTGAGCCGGATGCCGACCGCCTCGAGTTCCGCCTCGAGCAGCGCGCGCTGCTCCTGCTTCTTGGTCGCGTCCAGCACCATGAGGATCAGATCGCTCGTCTTGGCCGCCGAAATGACCTGCCGGCCACGGCCCTTGCCCTCGGCGGCACCCTCGATGATGCCGGGCAAATCCAGCAGCTGGATCTCGGCGCCGCCGTACTCGAGGACACCCGGGATGGCTGTGAGCGTTGTGAAGGCGTACGCCGCCACCTCGGAGCGGGTCTTGGTCACCTTGGACAGGAACGTCGACTTGCCCACCGAGGGAAAACCGACCAATGCGATACGCGCGTCGCCGCTTTTACTGACGTCGAACCCGGCGCCGGGGCCACCACCAGCACCCGGGCCAGGCTCTAGCAGCTGTGCACGAAGACGGGCGAGCTTTCTACGACAAAAGGGTCAGTTCTCTGGGCCACTTTCTGCGCAGCTCTTGTACCTTTCCCCCCACACCCCAAACCACCAGCCAGATCGCCCGAGCTTACCCTTTTAATAGACCGAGATGGTATTCTGTGGCTTTGTTCTCTGTCGGCGGGGTACGATGTCGTGTCAGTCTCTCTCGTTGTCCGTTCTCGTATCTCGTATCTCGTATCTCCTCCTCGTCGAGTCGTGGCTCTTACTCTGCGTCTTCCGCATCTCCTCCTCAATCCTAGTGCCCAAGTTAGTATACGGCTGCTCCATCAGATAGCTATCTCGCCGGGCCCAGGGCTTTCTTGTTGCGTACTCCTTGATCTTCTCGGTGATGTTCACCATCTTGGCGGCGGGGGTTGCAGCGGCTCGCTGCTCGCAAATGAAGGTGGGGGTGGTCGGTCGGTAGTGGTATAAAAGTCTTCGTCGTTTGAGTATCGTAGAAAAGGTAGGCAAGGTCGTCAGTCGAGAGATCAGTTGCCCGTCTATGCTTTGCTCGCCGTCTGTATCGGAGCTGTCGATGCTCCTGGAAGTTGCGATTGAGGTTCAAAGAACTTTTTGCGGGGTGGTGGGGCTCGCCGTTCGAAATCGATTGGAAGTTTTTCTGCCGCGCGTGGAAGGCGCCGCCGAGGGCGCGCGCGTGGGGTGTGTGGCAAGCAGTGACACACCGGGAAGGAAGCCGCTAAAATATGCGCTGCACGCTACAACTTGGCATATGCTTCGGGGCCTCAAGATAAAACTGACTGAAGAAATTGGACGACATCTACTCCATGCATCAGACGTCTTCGTCTACATTAGACAAGTGCATGAACATGTGTTTTATGCATCTACATGCAAAAGTGTATCCCAAATTGGTATTGTATCACGCTCGCAAAAATAATCGGACAGTGCAGCTATCGTATACAGAGACAAAACCTCAAGAATGTGCGGCATTCATCTCCCTCACGCTTTAGCTGTTAAAGATGCGCGAGTAGAGCATCTCATGCCGGCCCATCCACAGGTCGACCACCGGCATCGTCTGCCCCGCCTCGTCGACAGGCACATCCCATGCACCCTCCACGGCCCGTACGACCAGGTCCTGCACATGCGCCGACGCCAGCAGCCGCTGTGCCTGATACGGTCCCAACAGATTGGCGCGGACGGCGGCAGACAGGAGCGCCTTGACGTGTGCCAAGATGAAAACGTCGGCGGCCTGGCGGCGTTCGAGACCGGCGAGCGCGGCGACAGCGCCAAAGAGCGGTGGCAAATGTGCCGAGGCTTCGGACAGCGTTCCCGGTGGCGGGTTGGACGAGCGCTTGACGAGCAGCGCAAAGGGCCGCAAGGGGTCGATGGGCTTTGACGACTGTGAGGACTGTGAGGACTGTGGTGAGTGCTGTGACGAGAGGACAGGCGAAAAGGCGCGCTCCCAGACGGACAAGAGCGCACGGCCCTGGGCGACGGAAGCGCGGCGGCCCACGGTGCAGATAATGGTGGCGTCGTATGTGTCGTCGAGGAGGGCAAGGGCGGACGTGAAGGACTCGACGGACGACAGGAAAAGTTCTGCCGAGTGTGACGATGCGGCTGCGACTGTGGATGTGGCCGTGACAGCGCATGCAGCGTCGTGCGAGGCCAAGACAAAGGGAAGACTGGTGTAGGCATAAGACGAGACCGACAAGGGCAAGAAGGCGGCAAAGGCTTCGGGCCCACTCTTCATGCCCTTGGGGAAGGCATTGGCTGCGGCTGCGAGCGAGGCTGCTGCTGATGCCGCGGCACCTGCTTTATCGTGTGCGAGGAACGACTCGAGGCCGCTGCTAAAGGCAAACGAGCCGAGCGGCAAGGCCGAGTCGGAGAGCAAAAACAGAAAATGCTGCTGCTGCTGTTGGTGCCGTAACTCTGGACTTTGTGTCTTTTGTAGAGAGTTGCCGTGCTGTTGCTGGCGGCGCAGTTTCGCATCGCGCAGACGTGCTTCGAGATCGGCGATCTCATGGTCAATGGCCGCAAGGCCGTCCAGCCTTGCTAGAGGGTCGTCCATTCTGCCGCTCTGTGTGGATAAAATAGAAGCGCTATAAAATCAAGTGGAAAGAGTGTGTCAAAGTAGTCCGTGTTGTCTCCATCTCGACGTTGTGAAAGTCAAAGTGGTTTCGTCCAAGTTCTGGGCAACCAGACCAAAAACGACGTTGAAAGAGGAGTTTGGCCAAGATAGACGATAAGAGGCGTGGGCGGGTCTGATAAGGTCCCTCTAAAACGTAATATCACCATTTTTGTTAGTGGATTTGTAGTGGTGTGTTGGTTCGTCTCGGCTTAAAGAACGCCGACATCGTTTGGTGCAAAGTGACAACGGCAGGCACATAAACGAAAGCATCATTCAAAAAAGGTGCAAAAAGCAGAAAAACCAGGTGGATCAACCCAAAAAGCAAAGCCAAAAAGAAATACAAACAAGCATGTCCTCCAGAAACAGAGGCGTCCGCCTCGCAATCGTTGTCCAAAGTCCCATCCCATCCCATCCTGTCCCAGAACCTCGCTCCTTTTACCTCGTGTGTGTGCCCGGACATTCAACCGAAAAACGGCAGCTCGGCCCGAGCCGTATTACCTTCCAGCAAGACTTAACACTTCTCCCAAACCACGTCACTTTCTTCCCACTGTCTTCTCTTCTCATCCCAAAGAACAACAATAACTATTTCGAGCGCGCGGTATCACAAAATTCGAAAAAAAAAAGACCCAAATCGTCGGTGCGTGCAGCAGGACAGACCTCAAGAGGAGAACCCGGAGTCAATCCGGCAGTCACTGCCAACATGACACGCAGACACATAAGCCAAACAGGCAAAGGGCCGTGATAAAAAAAAAAAGAAGTAACCAAAACGATAAGCCCAACCAAATATAAAACAAGAAAAGCCAAAATAAAACCGAAAAAGCCACAAGTAACCCCTTCCCCCCCCCAAAGCTGCAGAAGATCTGCGATGCACCTTCTTCGTGTTCCGAGAAGCGTATGTAAAGGAAGGTACGCGCAGAATCCATTGTCGATGGCCAGCTAAGGGGAGCTATCGTCGGGTAAGAAGAGGGAAGAGGGGGTGAAAAGTGTAAAAAGAGGTATCAGGCGAACAGTGCAAGCCAGGGAGGGGGGGCACAACGCCGCAAAACGCCTCGTACGCCATCAGAATTTGCCATCATTATCATACCCGACAAGACGGAAGAATAACGAAAAAGCGTAACAGAGAAGTGGCAAAAAAAGAGAGCCACGGAAAGCCATGAAGAATCATGAATTACCCAACAAGAGCACAAGCCCAGCAAATCACAGAGATGGCAACAACCAAGATTGTCTTCGTCCTCCTGTTGAGAGGCGGACATTGAGTCTCATTCCGTCAGGAGAGAGGTGGTGCGGAGACCACAGGGAGTGCACAGAAAGAGAGAGCAGAAATTGTTGTCGCACTCCGCTTATTTCCGCAAAACGGCATCGTACAGGCTGGCCAGGCCAGTGACGGCAGCGCCGGCAATGGCACCCTGCCAGCCACCGTACAGGGCCGAGTTGACGCGGGCGACAGACAGCTGGTCGATCCAGCCGTAGAAGTCGACGCCCTGGGCCTGGATCACGTAAACCAGGATGGCCTTGGCCACGCTGAAGGTCAGCGGGTCCACGGCGTACTCGGCGTTCGAGAACGGCCGAGAGCGGCCACGGCCGGTGTGGTGGCTACCGCTAGCAGCCGACAGGTTGAAGAAGTAGCCGATAAACGACGGAATGACGATGGAGATCAGGAAGAACAGAATGACGGGCGACCAGAAGGACGTCGTGAGCAGCAGGAAGACATCGGGCAGCGAGACGGGGTACGCGCTGGTGCCCAGGAATTTGATGGCGGGGATGGAGAAGGCGTAGCGCGCAGGCAGGACCTCGGCGCGCAGGTTGAACCACTCAAACGCGGACACAAGCAGGGCGATGGCGTAGACGGTCGAGAGCGACTCGCGCGTGGCCTGGGTCACCTCAGTGATGCCCGAGTCGGCGTAGATGGAGACGACGCGCTCGCGCACAGCCAGAGCGCTGCGGTCGACGGCCTGTGCAACATCAGCGGGCGAAGCGGGCAGAGCGATGCGGCTGGCAGCAAGCGACAGTGCACGGCCAGGGGTGCGGATCAGCGCGCTGGAGCGGCCGCGGATCGAGTCGTCGTCGTCTTCAGCGGCGGCCGACGGTGCCTCCTCAGCAGCGGCCTTGGTCTGGCGGCGCTTGGCCACCTTGACTTCGGAAGACGCCTCGCGCTTGACGGGCGAGCCAATGGTCCTGGAGCGAATGTTGAAGTAGGGACTGAGTCTGGGGTCGGACGAGAGGTTTGACGCGTTCTCGGTGAGGTACTCGTCCAGTGCGGACTCAAGTTCGCTCTTCTTCAAGCTCGAAACACTGCGGACGGGGGAAGGAAGAAGAAGAGAGGGGTCTGGTTAGTCATAGATGTTGCATGAGAAGGGATGCGATGTGATGCGATGTGATGCAAGGCGTTGACCGTCAGGCGCATTCATTGGGCGCACGGCGAACGAGATGCGTTGGGCGCGTCATAATATCTTCTTCGTTCTTTTTTTATTTCGCTTCATCTTCTTTTCTCTTTCATATTATCGCATCGCGCCCAAATCGCAGACGATGTGATTTGCCGCGATGATTCGCAAGCGCAAAGCAATGGCGGACGCGCCACGCGCCCAAAAAGTGAGGCAAAGTAAACAAATCGTGGGCAGCGGCAATCGCCGCGCAACAAGAAAACAAAGAACACAGAAAAGAACTCACCTTTTCAGCCCAACCGTCTCGGCGATGTCGACGAGGTCGGACTTCTTTTGCGCGCGCAACCAGGAAGTCATTGTGAACAGTTTGACGGGTTGGATTATGAGTGGGCGGTGAAGCGGAGGTGATGTTCTGAATCGGGATGTTTGATATCGTCGTTTGTAATCTTGGGAAATGCAGGTGGCGATGCAAGTTTGTGTGGCAAAGGCGCGATGCGTTGGTGGATCGAAAGGGTTATGAAGATATTGTGTTGATGGGGGGTGTGCAACAGGATAACAAGACGGGGGGCGGCAGGTACTGGGGGCGGGCGCGGCGGGCGGGCTGGTTTGTTTATGTTTTGCTCTGGCGGCGGCGTCGCGTGTTAGCAAAGGAGCAATTCGGAGTTTGGGGGAAGGAGGGGGGGGGGCAGATCACAGCGGGAAAGGGCAAAGGGCGGTGGGTGGAAAATGCAGGCGCGCAAATCAGTAAATCAATGAGCAGGGCCCACTTCTCGTGGGCTTTCCTGCCCAGCTGCACTCCTGCCTTCTCCTAAAGGAAACACCTGCCAACTTGAGGGGCAGCAGGGCAGCAGGGAAGGCACGGGCGGGAATATTCTCCTGGAAACGCGCTCTGGCGCGCGGGAAGCAACTGTCGGGGGAGCTTGCGCTGGGCAGGCGCGATGATGGCATGCAACGAACAAGAGGGTCAAATGGGTCAAATGGGTCAAATGGGTCAAATGGAACGGAAGGTGGGACCCCTCTGGGTGACGACCGGAACACGTATCTTACTTTGTATCGTGAGAGATGGAGCTCTTATAAGAGAAGCTATCAGTTGTCTGGAGACATCAAGAACGATGGATGAACGACGACACGACGACATGGAAGAGTGAAAATAAAGTTGTAAAAGGGAAGAACGATGACGAAAACGCGGACAGTTGTCTGCTATTAGGTCTGCTATTAGGGGATTCGCTCATGGAGGGCAGCCTGATTGCGACTTCTCGATTAGTGCAAAAGACACCCACCTTCCACGCCGTTGGCTCTTTCGTAAGTTACAAGACTTTGTAGACACCAGCTTTCACCTCTGTGTTTCTTCAACAAGCCACTCGCGCCTTCCTCATGTTTCTCTACAGATTACTGCCCATCGTGATAACTGTCGAAAAAAGCAAGCAGGAACATGAAGAAAAAAAAGAAGAGGAAAAAATAGGTGGATGGCCTATCCCAGTAGCCACCTGGACATTTTCTCTCCTTTAAATTTAGGCCGCATGATCGGCCAGCAGGGCACTACTGTGAACATGTAAGACACTCGTCGGCAGCTGTTGCAGGCAGTGGGGTCGCGCCTTCTTTTTCTCTCTCTTCCAATAAAGCAACTGCAATCGATGGCGGTTGCCCTTTGCGTGTTTGGACTTGCCGCATATGTCGTAAGGAGGAAAGAGTGAACGTGAGCCAGGGAGTACGAGTTAGCACTTCGTAATACTCAGTAAAGAAAGGTGCGTCCAGGCGCGAAATCATCATCTTTCCCCAAGACGACATGGCCGATCCCACTTCTCTCACAGATCGACGCCAGCCTGGCCTATCAGGTGTCATAGGTCGCCCTGGTCGCGTCCCGCTCAACACACGGGCTTTCATGAGTGCGTGAACAATGCTTGCTTTGCGTCGTGTGTTCGTCGAGCTTCGTTTGCATCCATCAGCAGTCAGGTACGTTCGAAGCATTTTTGAACACATTCGGGGATCTGAAGCTTTTCGAGTTTCGACATGCGCAATTTGTTTTCATTAAGATTGTTGTTTCAAGCTATGCCGGCTCGCTGAGCCGCAGCGCCACATGCGCCGCGCGCAGTTGCAGACGCAGCCTCACATTCGACCAGAGATTCCGTTACAGTCCAGCAATCAACCATTCTGCACCCCTCACCCCATCCCTCATGCATCGATGCGGTGCACAAACCGCTCCTGGCCCCGCGGCACCAGCCGCACGGGCACGTTGGTCGAGCCGTGCAGCTTGAGAGTCAAGATTGTGGTGGCGCCCCGCAACGTCTCCCGACACCGTTCCTGGGCTTTGCTGTATACGTCACGACGGGCCTCGTCGTCCATGGCTTCGACGGCCTTGTCGTCCGCCCAGTCGTCGACGGCAAGCTCGATACTGTAGCGCTGGAACAGCACGGCCAGCGCGGCGAGCATCTCGACCTGCGCAATGCGGCGGCCCAAACAACTGCGTGGACCGTCGGAAAAGGGCACAAAGCTGCCACGGACCGGCCGGAACAGCTGGGCGCTCGTGTCGGGGCCGCTAAAACCGCCATAGTCTTCGGTGTCGGCGCCCACGATCTTGTCGCTGCTCTTCTCGTTCTTGGCGGTCTTGGCGGCAGCCGTCTCGGCATCCGTCACGGCATCCGTGTCGAACCACCGCTCGGGCTGGAACGTGTCGAGGTCGTCAGGCGACGCGGCGGGCCAGTATTTGGGGTGGCGCTGGACGGTGATGGCGCTCAAAACAACATCGCAACCCGCAGGCAAGATGTGTGTCTGGCCCGTTTCCTGCAAAGCAAGGGGTTGGTCGGACGTAGGCGTGACCCATTTGGGCAGGTTGACGACGGGCGGCATCAGCCGCAGCGTCTCGTTCATGGCGGCGCCAAGCATGGAGGCGAGCATGCCGTTGATGCTGGCCTCGTAGTCCCAGGTGGTGGGGTCGGAGTCGCGGCCCAGCAGGCGGTCGACATCCGCCTGCAGGGCGCGCTGGCTGGCCGGGCTGGTGGCGAGTTTGAGGAGGGCAAAGTGCAGCGAGTTGGCGGTGGTCTCGTGGCCCGCGACGAGCATGATGAAGGCGTTGCCGATGATTTCGTCGTCGGTCAGCGTCGACTGGGAGGCTGTCGTCGCTTTCGTTGTCGTCTTGCCCCCCTTCTTCTCCTTGGCCTTCTCCGCCTCGTCGTCGTACCGTCCACGCACCAGCTGGCCCATAATGTCCATGCCGCTGTCGCCCGCCCGCACACCCTTTTCGGCGTCTTCCTTTGCACTGGCCACCTTGTCGGCCAAGAACTCGTTCATGTACTGGACGTAGTTCTCGTACGAGTGCCGGGCTGAGCGCGCTGTCTTCCAGAACAACGAGAGAAAGTTGAGCAACGGTGTCGGCATCAACAGCAGCATGATGATGTGGTGCAGCGCACCCTCCACGCTGGCAGCAAAGGTCATTGTGTGGCCCGCCGGCGGCTCCTGGCTGCCGTACTTGAGCAGGCGCGGGTGAATGTCGGTGGGCAGCGGTTGCCCCGGCCAGGTGAAGCGCAGGCCGAACCCGACATAGCCAATAATGTTGAGGGCCAGCGTCATGGTGTCCTTTTCGATGGTGGTGATGGTCGGGCTGTCGCTCTCGGCGGTCGCCTTCCACTTGGCCACGAGGCCCTGTGACTGGTGGATGGCCTCGGCAAAGGTGTGGGCAGCGTTCTTCTCGTTAAAGGAGGCACTGGTGGCCTTGCGGTGGAAGCGCCAGACGGCCCCCTCGGTGGTCAAGATGTTGCGGCCGAAGATTTCGAGGATGCTGTAGTGCCCGGTGGCCTTGGGGAAATGCTCGCGGCGGGAGGCGATCTCGTGGATGGCGGCCGGGCTCTGGGTGGTCAGGTTGATGGAGAAGGGGGAGACGACCATGAAGCTGTCGCCGAGGCGGGCAAAGTGTTCTTGGCCCGTGTTGTAGCCCCAGTCGGGCAACAGGATAAAGAGCCATCCTTCCCACAGGCTCTTGGGAAGCAATCTGATGAGGAAGACCCAGACCTTGTGGGTGAGCTGCCAGTAGGCATTGTATGGCGAGCACGCTGTGAGTGGAAGTCAATATTCATGTCGCAACAAGAAAAAAATAGAAAACAAAAGAAAAGTTTGAGTCTCTCGTTGGGTGTGCATCATCATACTTACGCACGACGATATAGGGCAGACCCGTCTTGCGGACCTTACGGAGGTTGGACCGCAGGCCGTGGATGGTGGAAAAGACAAAAAAGGCAACGGCGGCGCCGACCAGGATGAGGATCTTGGATGCCATAATTATCGCTGGTGTGCGGGCTGGGCCGCGAGTCTATCTATTGACAGCTAACAAGCAGTGAAGGTGGAGGAGTCGTGTTTGGAGCGAGCTGTTTATCGAACGCGTGCGCCCAGATCACGGGGGACTGAATGAGGCACAGTCCAAAGTCCGTTTGTGAGTGACAAGAGCAAGAAAGAGCAAGTGAAGAGAGGCTCGGGAGAAGCACCGTGATCACAGATGGTGACGAAATGAAACCAGAATGTGGCGACGGTGGGGGAAGCTGCTTGAATAGAAAAGACGCCAAGACGGAAGAGGCTACGGGAACCTAAAAAGAAGGCAAATAGCAAGGAGACCGTCCTTTCAGAAGGCCAGCAAAAGAGAAGGGGGTCGAAAGAGAGACAAAAAAAAAAAAAAAAAAACGGCGCCAAAAACGGCCAACAGACAAATGCCCCCTCAAATGAGGTTGGTCTACGGAATACTGCAAGCATAAGCTGTTGTGACCCGCCCAGGTGCAAGACCCCTTGTCTCAGTCACTGCATGGTTGCAACGGAACAGGGGCGATTGCAAAAAAGGGCTCTGTTTCGGCGACATAGCGTATTTTAGATAGAAAAAAGCACCAATCACGAGCAGCCAGAAACGAATACACAAAGCGAGGGTAAGCTAGGTTCGAGGCTAGGATTACTGGGAAGAGCAAAAGGCTGAACCAGCGCTCCGTGCGTTCGTTGTCTCTTTGTCCGCAGAGACGGGAGAGAGGAAATAAGTAATGCGAAACCCGATAATGAGATCCCAAAGGGGACAGTAATGTACCATGTACAAATGGAAACGGCAAGACTCCGTTTCCCGCGTCCCGAGCCTTGGCTGTCGGGCAGTTTGCCGTTTCAATTTCTCACGACCTCGACTTCGTATTGCAGGACCAAGATAGATGAACTCGGTACGTTGTATGTCACAGGTGTGGTCAGACGGCCGATGCAAAGTTATAACAGCGTTGCATCGAGCAAGGGAGGGAACGTGAAAGGGATCAGAAGGCAAAACGGACAGTCGAAAAGAAAATGCCGAGGAGCTGGGTCCCAAATGTGAACTCCTATTAGAGCAGTCAAAAGATTGTAAAGTGGAATGACGCAAGTGCATAGAAACGCAGAGACTGGAAGAAATCGAGGAGGAAGCCTGTGGGAGGACGAGAGGAGAACGAAAGAGGTGCTAGGAGCACCAAACCTGAAGGGGAGAGGCGGGAAGGGGATGTGCGCAGCCCAGAAAACGGCCCAGTCAAGGGCACCTGTCTCTCCCGATTCCCCTTGCAAGCCCCGCTCGACTCCAATACAAATAGAAGCTATGATTCCGATTTGAAGAGGAGGCTATGACGCTTTGAGATCGGCAGTGGACCCTCACAAACGCGTGGCTTTCCAAAGGCGTTTTGGAGACGTTTGGAGACGCTTTGGCGCTCTGACCTTAGTCTTGAACGGAGCAATCACGTATCTAAGTATTTCGTATTGCTCGTGAATACGGTGTACTTCCAGTTTGTCCAGAGTGGATGGAGATGTCAACAGTGGAGAACATGATTGCTCTCATCAGCCGCATGCCAAAACTTCCAATGGCGCGGATTGGCTGCACAGCTCCCTCTTCCCTTTGATATTCAAGTGCTTCTGGATGTCAATCTGGACCCATTTACCAGTAAAATGGTCTCCACCAGACCACGGAAGCCTGGCTTCTTCAGGAGAAAGCGTATCAGTCCAGTGAACAGGTCCTCTGAGTTTACTTCTTGGCTCCTCCAAGCACGGCTTCATCCTACCGTTTTAGTGCCCCGGCCCGCTGGGGCCACTCGTGGAAAAGAGGCTTGAGAGGACATGAAAATTCTTGACAATGTGGGTTTCGAATCTGCCGCTAATATGGAATACTTTGTACATGTACGACAAGCATAAGAACGGACAGCCCCTGCTTCATCATGGCTCACATCATGAGCGGACCTCACTCGCGAAGAGACACTTGTCTTCCCGTCGATTGCCCGTCATTCATCAGCTTTCAATGGCGCATCTCTTCAGAACTCTGTTTCCCGAAATGGTAAATAAGGAAAGAAAAGAATTATAAAATAAAAGAAAACTCCGTTTTAGAGGACATCGCGTTCGCATTCGCACTGCACCGTACAGAATACGGAACTCCCATGTCAAGCACTCCGTTTTGTTGCTTATTCTTACGGGGCTATCAGCCACAATATGACCGCCAGTGAGATGATTTGTCTGGGTTGGAGGAGAAACAGGTTAGCTTTGGACGGGGAAGGACAGATGTTTGAGACAAAAATAGAGAGACGACCCGGGGGTGGGGGCGGAATAGATAAGAGACGAAAGGAAGCGGAGGAAGGAGACGGACCCAGACGACGGAGACTTAGAATAGTCTCAACCGACCGGCGAGCACGCCTATCGAGACACATGCGGTGCATCAGAACCAAGAGCACCAGAAGCTGAAAACTTTCGTCATCAACGACTGAGAGACGGAGAGAGTGATGGGAGACTGTAGAGTAAATTCAAGTTAAAGCCAGGATGGCTGGTTCTTAATGTATCTTCATACTATCTCACTTGCCTTTCTAATATCCGTCGACCTTGTAGTCTTCGTTCTGCTGACTGCGAGTGGCTGTATCGTATTTTCAGGCTACAGTTTCACTATCTGACAAACAAAGAAACTTCTGGTTGCACCATTGCTGTCAATACGGCCCCGAATAATCTCTCGGTCAACGGACTGTTGTTCAGAACACCAGCATGGCTGTTTGGAGCTGGAGTATAATGAGTATTTTCAGCAATTCCTTCTCCAACCCAACTTACGCTGTGCACTGAGCCTGCAAACAACCTTCAATGGTCATGGGCCACCTTGTTGGACAGTCCAGAGAAACGGTCGGGCCTATTCAAACGACACTCTCCAACCATTTGCTGACCCGAATGCAGAGCTGTCCCGGGCAGCCAGAGTGGCTACTGATGTAAAATTGTGTATCGATATCTCGTCACAGTGACCACCAAGTCAGGACACGAGCGCCTCATTAACCGTGCCCCTACTGCCTTTTTGCAAGCACCAAAAAGAGGTTTTTGATATCCCTCACGGCGAGGCCATCACGCTTACTGTACTAGGTGCTGCATTTTGTGAAGTCTGGAGAGAATATTTGATAGCCGACTATGCATTGGGCAATGGATGATGACAGGAAGGCTTCTTCTCAGTCTTGCCCAGTGGCATTACCGCCAGCAAGCCAAGACCGTTGACTTCATCATTCTATGATCTCGGCCTGGTCACTTGGTGGGGCGGAGAGTTGTGTTTTGTCCTCTCTTTTTACGGGAAAGAGTCGTCTATATTCAAAACAAGCTTGTGGCCAAGTGGCCATAGGTCCCGCATGGTAATACCAGCAGAGAGAACGGATATGCGATATGTTCCTAGAGGCAGCGATGCTCAAGGTACTCACGGGTGGCAGGCAAGCATCGCATAGCAGCACCACTTGTCGGCCGGACAAAACACAAGTCGTGGCTGGCAAGGCCCGTCGAGATGCCGATGCGCTCTACCTCTGATCTTCAACGAGTCCTGCTTTCAAGAGCAGTCGACACTGAAGCTGCTGCCGGGAGTCGAGAACTCGAAACCTAGGCAGGATCAGCAATCTTGGGAGCCCGTTCGAATGCTCTCGACAATGATGGAGAAGTTGAAAATCGTCCGTCGATGTTGGTCAACCACCATGGCCACCGCAGAACAGCAAGACTTGGCTGCTTGGAGAGGAACACACTGTTAGCCAGGCTCCGGATGCTACTTGGCGAGCCGCACAACAGCAGTCTCTCCCTCGCTTTGATCTTTGATATCAGCTTCCGACTCTTCAACTGCCAACTCGATGGGTATTTCTGAGCCATGATTTGGCGCTGACAGGAGCGGCAACTAACATTCAAATGTATGTCGGCAGCTGTCAGTAAACAAGCAGCATCGTGAGAGATGTGACACCTTGGCCTTCGTCAAGTAACTCACGGAAAGCGGCGAGCAGTGCCCAGCACACGGTTTTCCAGGACTGACTGGAACAGGCAGACCAGTAACGGATATCAGGTGTTGGCTTGAGACACAACCATCCGACAGCGCCCCTTCTCTCCCCCCCCCTTCATTTGCATCTCCTTCTTTTCCGGACCTTTTACGCCACGCATGGGCAGACAGGCACCCACGTTGCACCAAAAAAAAAAAAAACGCACGCCGACTCCTGAGCCATGTGTTGTAGAGTCAGTCAGATAAGACATGTTTCCCGCATTAAACGTGCTCTATATTGGCCATTGTTTTCTTTTCATTTGCCACGTTTTTCGTCATCTTATTATTCTTTATCCCTCCCCCCTTTCGTGGATTCTTCATTTTCCGTTGCTGCAATATTGGGGGAAAAAATGGACGGAAAGAGACGACGTTTTTTAATCTAGGTTCTTTGAATTTTCATCTCTCTCCTCATTTTGTGTATTCCACAGTCTCTTTTTGGTCATGGCCACTCCACACCTCACAGTAGACACCACATCCCACAATGGCGAAGTAACACACCACCACAGATGTTGCGATGAAGGAAGGTAATCAAAGCAAAAGCTCGTTGCCGAGCGCCTATCCATATGAAGGGCAGTCTTAAAGAGCACCTGTACTTGGCAGTTCTTGTGACCCGCTCTCTCAACTTTGCCATCCGTTGTGTTGACACGTGTGGCGATGCACCAATCTCTTTTATCCCTTGAGACCCGCGTGTTGCGTCCGTACCTTTCAGAGGCCACTCGGATGCCACCCGGATATGGCAGACAGGTGGGCGTACTTTGTTCTAATCTCATGTACAAAGGAAGAGACATCTGGCAAGGGCAATCATGAACACAAAACTGTCTCTGTGTCTTGTTGCACGATCTGTCAGGGGTAAATGAGAGTCTGGACCCCGATTCGATCTTGTAAGATACCTGGGAAGCACACAATGAGTCTCATAAAACCCTGTGCTGCCGAGATACTGAATTGAAAACAAGTGGCATGCCATGCGTGTCTTCTTTTCTTCTTGTATTTCTTAGGCCTATTTCAGACATCTTTCCCCTTGCCGTCAATTTCCCAGCTGATGCTCTTGCAGCAGTCACACGACAACAATATATGTACAATAGTGCTTTTAAAAAGTGCACCACGAAAACTCTGACGTGGTGAGATGCGAGCGGAGCAAGGCTTGGCTGATTAGCCAAGCAGGCGTTCTGTTGGCTAGATTTAGATCAGACGGTGGCACAGGGTTTAATTGCTTCCAACGGCCGGGCGTCATTTGGTACGATGTTTGTTGCCGTCTTGTCTGTTCTTTGCTGTCAGACAACCACTCACCCACTTACACAGCCAAGGCTACTTGTTTTTTTTTCTTAATAAAAACCCCTTTATTGTCCCGCCCGCTGTATGTTGGACTCAATGTCAAATTTGAAAGCACACCACATCCGTGAGCCGAGATGTCACTATTCAAAAGCCGATGGATACAATGGGTGGCCTCAATAATAGTGAGCACTGCATGCGGTCAAGTGTCTGGTGCTGTTTTAATATTTGATTTCGGTCACTGTTCAGTCTGTAATGTTGTGGTTCTGGTATCTGCTTCTCGGCGAAAATTCAGCTAGTGAAAAAAAAAAACCGACTGTGTGATGTTCATGGCTAACATCATATGCGTATTTTCAGACGATAGTACCTTGAATTTGACAACTCGTAGAGATACACCTATCTTCGCATTACTCACATCGTAGACTGCTTTTCTATTTTTATTTCGTTTTATTTTATCGCAGCTCCTCCCTCCATCCCACTCCTTCCTAATTGGTCTCTCCGCTGGAGAGCGCCGATGCTGCTCTGTTTTTACGACCCGCTTTTATTGCTTCTTTTACCACGCGTTTTTTTTTCCCCTGTGGAAGGTGCGAGTGGAGCTCTTTCATCCGAACATCCACGCGCTGTCCACATGTTGTATGTACGTCGTAATGTAAGACTTATCTTACCTCGCTCGTATCGTGCCTTCCAACTGCAGTGGGCACATCGCTCCTTCCTCCAGTTTGTGCGGAGCAGTCTCTTTGTCTTTCATCCGATACACGAGGAGGAAACAGCGACCTGCGTGCAACCAAATGGGGGATACGCATCGCGGAGGTGTATGTTGCTGCGATAGCACGCGCACATAACAATAGAGAATGCAACTTGTCCAAAGTGAAGGTAAAATGGTAATGAGGAAGCTTGGGCCACTGGCTCGCTCCTTCCCTTTGGCATGTGTTCACCCCAACCCGATCGGGTGGCAAAGAGTTTACGAGTACGGAAAATGATCTTTATCCATAAAGATAAAAAAATCAGGGGCGAACTCTAAACTCAATCTCTCTTCCAGCATCCTAATTTCTTCTTCTTTTTTTTTTTTCTTTTCTTTCTTTGGTATTTCATCTTTTCTCGGTTCTCCAATTTTTCCAGAGGCGTTGACGATGCGCAACGCCGGTCCGAATGGTCACACCACACCACGTCAACAAACTCAGTTCCCTTTGCTCACTTCAATCCTTTCGCCTTCTCTTCTACCCACCCACGCTTTAGCCTTCTTTCTTTCGTCTTTCGTCTGTTAGAATGGGGGTCACATTAGCGCAATTGTACCTGCATATCCGCTTCGCATACCCAAATGTGGAGGATCCAATTTGGCCTCCAAAGCTCCTGGACACTGGTGTCCTTTGTGTTCAGAAAAATGAATGTGTGGCTCGCGGAGTACACTGCACACTGTACGACGGGTTGCCCCTGGTCCAGGAACGGCCAGGAACGGCCAGGCACCGCAAAGACGGCTAGCGACATCTCGCGCTCCCCTGTCTGCCTGTATTCAGTGCACAGGACCACAGGACACCTTGCAGACTTCGGCACAAGCATGCCTGCTCTTGCTTGTCTTCCCGACGGGAAAAAGCTTTGTCGGCCGGCAGCATCCGCTGAGAGCTGACGTGTGCGCCAGTGGAGCATTGCGAGTTGTTGTGCAACTGAATCTGTGCAAACGAATTCAATATGCCTTTCACCCTCGCCTTGCTTGTTCGTTTACACGGCCAATGCCGGTTCCTGCCTGCTCTTTGCCAACAAGACCCCAAACATTGATTGCCTCTCCCAAACAAAAAAGACGTGCATCGTGGTGTCTGCCCGACCGCGTGCAGATGCAGATGGACCTGCACTGACAAGACATGGGTTCGGCTGCAGCCATCGCTCTGCCCATCGTTTGCGGCTCTCATGCATTGTGGCCAATGCCACTCGTGTCGTGGCTCTCCCTGTCCGTGTGGTCTGGCCTGACACCCAGCAGCCAACAGAGCCCAGCAGCTTGCAGGCATTGCCCTATCGAGTGGCTTTCACGGGAACAAGGGCGTGATGCGGGAAGGGCGGAAGGGAGAGAGGGCCCACTGTGCCCACCCAGAAAAAAGCGTGTGCAAATCTCCTGGAATGGGCTGGACTGGCTTGGCTTTGCTCACTTTCAGCGGAGTGAGAGGAGCGAGAGGCCAGGGCCAAGACTGCCGAGAGAACGAAGCCATCTCAAGGCGTTCCGTACGACGTGCGAACATAAACTGCTGAAGAGAGAAAGACTACAGTTTGAGAGAGACAACGAGACACTTACACTTGTCGTTGAAGAACTAGCCAGGCCTCTCACTCTTTTAGACCCTTCATCTGTCTATTCTGTCTTTCTCTCCGCACGAGGGAAAGGGAAACAGATTACAACAAAATCAAAAAGAAAGCAACAGGACATGCAACGGCAGAAAGAAAGAACAGAACGCAGAGAAGAGCCCAGGCAACAAGAAAAATCAAATCGCAACAAAACTATTGTTTTCTAGCCCTTCCACCAACACCCACCAATGCTCCCCTGCCCCTGAAGCCAGCTCCACCGCACTTCCCACCTATGGCCTAGTCTGATTCTATTTACAACAACGAGGGGCCAGGGAGGAGAAGAGTGTCCAAAGCGATCAGACCGCGGACGACGCTACTGCGCGCGCTGGAATACGGCGCTGTGTCTAGAGCCTCTACGCATAGATCTTTTCATCGACGGCCGCTAACACGAACGGCGATGCAATACGATTTCAGCGCTCTTTGTTGTGTTGGTGGCCGGCCATCACAACCTCGACGCCGTTGAAAGACCGTTGACAGGTTTCTCGGGTCTCTTCTCCCGACTATTGGCACCCTTCGTATGGGTTACTCTCGTGTTGTCTTTTCTCTTTCTTCACATTGTGATGTAAGATACTCTCCAGTTTCTTACAACTCACGACGTACATATCCAAGCACAATACGTCGTACTCTCACAGCCTCAACTCACACAGACTTTGCACGCGCTGCCGGTCCAAGATGCTCATCTCCCGCTGATGACAACTTTTATGCAGCATTGGTCTGGCCCCTTTTCGAGCCACCCCCCAGCCCGGGTACCACTTTCATTCTGAGGGCCAAAGCACAGAGCCGCCAAGCCTTTGTCTGCGCGAACAAGATCCCTGTCAGCCCCCCTCAATCGTATTGGCACCCAGCACAGAGCGCTTACCCTGGCTCACTCCAACTTTGCTTCTTTAGTCGGCCCTCTCCATCCAGAACGCTTTAATGCTCCAATGGGCCCCAGTCGAGGTCAAGTCTGGCCCAAGCCCCGGCCAACGGTCCACCATTGCTTCCCAAACCTGTACGGAGTACTAATCACGACGTCCACCCAAGGCCGAAGACCTTTCTTCCTTCGTTGTTGACGACGCCTTTTTGCTGCTTTGCCCCCTTTGCTTCTCCATTTCCATTTCCACCCTTCACTCTACGGGCCGCCATCATCAATCAAGAATTCAGAGCCAATATTCCCGTAGGCAATATCGCCCCGTACGAGCCGGCGCACTCACTGTTCAATTTGCGCCGACCACCGACGTCTCCATCCCATCTTTTCGAGCATGTTCCTCCTTCTTGGCCCTTTTCGCTTTTTGGCCAGGAACAGACCACCTTTTCAAATCCCTCAGCTGTGATTTCTAGGCCTTGCCAGCGTGCCTACAAATGCGCGTCTATCCTCGTTTCTTGCAAGTTGCTCCTCCTTCTCCCAGACTCGGGCCGCTATCAACCATTTCCCTGTCTGCTGTCCTGCAAGTTTGCTTCGACCTTGCTACCCCTGCACACCTTTGGTGGCCTGTGCTCCTTGCTCGCGTTGCTCGTTCTGCCCCTTGTCATTTTCCTCCCCTTTGTTTTTTTTCTCTTGGGTCTTTGCCATACAACCAACATCCCGCGGCATAATCACTCAAATCATTTTTTGCTCATTTACCCAGATTGGCACTTTCACTCCATAGCACAACCTGAGCAAAACGGACACTCTCGATTTCTCGCCAACAAGAATAGACCGGAAACCCAGTCGACTCTGCACTTTCGCTTTTTCAAGCATCTGTTCTTCTGCTCATAATAAGACGGCCGTGACTAAGAAACAAAAAGAGCTTGGCTCGCACCTGTCGCAACAAAAGGAAGAGACCAACAAACATCGACACGAACAACAACGAAACGACGACGACGCCGAATATATTCACATCCCGAAAACTTTTGCCGAAAGCTTGAGCTTGCATTTTGCTTCAAGCGGCCACATCTATTCGACGACAGTAGCTGGCAAGCATTTTCTTCTTGCCGCCGACAAATCGACAGGAGTAGATAGAGATCGACACTGGCGGTAGCCCGATCGAGCCCGACGCAACGACGAATCGACTCTTCAACGGCATCTCAAAAGTCGACAATTCTGTTATTAGTCGACTAGTCGACACCAACTCGTCTTGTGCCTTTTCTTTTCTTTTTTGCATAGCAACTTCTCTGGTTTGCGCTCGTCGTCAAACTGAGTAATGTCCCGCCTGTTTCCGGCCCTGTTGTAATTCTGCAGCATTCACCAACCAATTTTGAGGATCGACGCTGCTTCCCGCCGCTACACAACATTCGCACGTGTCGATCTCTCTGCACACAATGGCTTCTTCTGTATCACAACATCACAAACCCCGGATACAATCCCGGCGGTGCACGACAGTGACAAGCCTCTTTCTCCTTTTCACCCTCTGTACAACATTCTTCTCCTCTGTCGTTGCTGCTCAACCTGACCGCGTGATCGCCGACACAACACTCGTCATCCCGCGATCATCGACAACCACCATCCCCGCCGCACTCGCTGTCGAGACGTTGATGCGCGATGACCGCATGCCGGTCAAGCTGAAGGGAGAATGGGCCCTTCTGTCGCAAGGTGAGATGGTCGAGCTGCGGAAGCGGGAAGACACTGGCACAGCCACGACGACTGCCGCCGAGACGGCCACGACAACGCACGGCAAAACAACAACAGCCAGTGCGAAGACGACGGCCACAACAAAGGCTGAGACTACCAAGGGTGACGCCACTACCACAACGGCCACGACAAAGACGACTTCGTCTTCGCCGCTGCCGAGCTTTTTCGACAGCAGTCTAGCATCCAACTTCTCGACCGACTCGGCATGCCCGGCGTTTATCAATGCCTTCCTGACGAGCCCCACGTTTAAGAAGTGCTACCCATTCTCGCTTCTTCTTCAGGTAAGCATCCTCTCTTTTTGCTAACTCCCACTGTTCACTCGATTAACCGAATCAGGGTTCACGGTCGTTCTTTTCTGCCGAAAAGTCGCTCGTATCCATCACGCAAGTCCTGGACGCGACGTGCGCGGCCAATGCCACCTTCTGCACCACCTACCTCAACAGCCTGGCGACCAACCTCACTGCATCCTCTAATTGCGGTGCAGACTACAAGCTGGGCAACTCCATTGTCGTTCAGGCCTACGACGGCATGATCGGCTACCAGCCGTTGTATGCGGCGTCCTGTCTCACGGACCCGGACACCGGTGCCTACTGCTACGCCAACGCCATCACCAACCTGACAACGACGGCCAATGTGTACTTCTACTACCTGCCGCTCAACAACTCGCTACCCACGAGTGGCTCTGATCCATCTTGCAACTGGTGCTTGAAGCAGACAATGGCCGTTTTCCGATCAGCAGCCGCCGACCGCAAGAAACCCATTGCCAACACTTACTTGTCGGCCGCACAACAGGTCGACACTGTTTGTGGGGCGGCGTTTGTCAACGACACACTCCCGGCTGCTATTACATCTGGTGCTGCATCTCTACTCCGACAAGGTCTGTCGCTGCACTGGATCGCACCCACACTATTCTTGAGTGTGGCCACACACATTGTCCTTTAATGGACCATTCGCCTCGCCTCCATTCTTTTACACGTTCTTTTAGCACACATGTGCTCGTTCAAACACATCATATACGACCATTTTACGGAAAGCAGGAGTTGGGCCTTTTACATTTTCACTTTGGATACATTCCTTTTCCTTTTCCTTCTTTCCTTTCTTCTACATTGCGATCTGTCCGCTGATAATTTCGGCCAGGGGATTTTTTTTGGGACCTCTCATTTTCTTATTATATACGCCACACGGCATGCATGGCGCTTAGATACGATACCCACGCTTTTTCTTTCTTTTTTTCCTTCTCTACTAGGTATACTTTAATCCCACCTTTATCTATTCCTGGCCTCCATTATGAGAGCCAAGGCTTTACTCTACCACCCTTTAATTAATGGCTGGTTTGTGCTGGACTGGATTTATACAACTAGAAAAGCCCGAGGGCGCTTTTATTGACTTGATCTCCTGAGCCTTCTTTCGCCAGTCGGCAGGATATGGTTTCTAATACTTCAGCATTCAATTTGTTTACATATATATATTTGCATATATATATATATATATACATATAATATACATACATTTTGCACTTTGTGCATAGCCAGTGAAAACGAATTCCGTGTCATATTCCGACTCAACTTGGACCAGTACTGTCAGTAGGAAATCTATTTCTGTAGGCTGATCCGAGCCCCATGATGTAGCTGCGTTTTCCCGTCGTGATGATCAATGTTTTGAATTAAAATGCACAATGCCGCTACCTTTGATGAAATGGAAAAACACAAGAACAACAAGACTTTTTTCTGCAGACACACCCCAATCCCCGCCACGCCGGGACTTACCGCCGCAGGAAACCACCGCCAACGGGCTTGCCCACCCGCTCCCGCGCCTGCATGTACTGCTTCAAGTTTCGTGCGTACTTGCCCACCTTGGGTGCCAGCGTCTTAGGCCCGCCCTCGGCCAGCAACCGGTACACGGTCGTGCCCAGCCGGCGGTCGCGCGGGTGTGCCTTGGGGTGCCGCGGGCGTGTGGCGGGCATGCCCTTGGACACGGTGGTCTCGGGTGTTCTCTTGGTCTTGTTTTTTGGGGGGGTGTCGTCCTCGTCTTCACTGTCCGAGTCCAGGAACTCCAGCGGCAGCAGCTTGGGCACAGCCTTTGGCCGATTTGCTTCCTTCTTCGCCTCCTCTGCGGCCGCCTTGGCTGCTTCTGCGGCCTCGGCCTCGGCCCGTTCCCGTGCCACCGCGGCGGCCGCCTCGTCTCGTGCCTTGCGCGCCTCGGCCTGGGCCTTCAGGCGGGCGTCCTTTTCCTGCCGCTTGCGCTTCTCGTCGGCAGCGCGCCTGTCACATACGTTAGCAAGCAGTCCAATGACAGCAAGAACAAAAAAAAAAGTGAAAAAGGTAAAAGAAAAGGGAGACGCACTTGTCGGCCGCTTTGGAGGCTTTCTGGGCGGTGTGGCGGTTGGCCTGGGCGGCCTGGACGGTCGAAATGGCCTCGGGCGCCTCGTCGTCGCTGTCCTCGTCCTCGTCCTCGTCCTCGTCTTCCTCTTTGCCGTTTTCGTCGCCGTTCGCCTTTTCTGGCTTCTTCTCCTCCTCTTCCTTCTCCTCCTTGGCCCTCACAGGCAGCTTCCGGCGCTTCGTCGCAGGGGACTCGTTGTCGTTGTCATTGTCTTCGGCGGCCGGGGCGGCAGCATCGGTCATGGTCGCATCGCCCGTGCTGAGAATTGAGTCGTCCTCGCCGCCACCGCTCTTGCGCTTCGCCCGGAGCTTAGCCGCGGCACTCCGCGTCATTGGAGAGTTTTGCGCCGACATTGTCTGTCGGAGTGTGAGGGGACGGGTTGGAGGAGGGTGGTTTTGTGTTGTGTTTCGATTCGTGCCAATAGCAATTGGGGGGCCTTGTCTTTCGGTCTTTGGATTCGAACGTGACGAGAACAAGAGCCCAAATTCTTTCGTATTTCTCGACGATTACCTCGTAAATATAGTTGTTAAGAGATGCTGATTGTGTAAAGTGGTGATGGAGAACCGTCGACACTGGAGGGCTGGCAACCAAAAAAAAGTTGAATTCTGCCGTCTGCGATTTTCCGATAAGAGTTTTTTTTGGGCGGCCTTATCGCACGGGCGCCAGGAACGGCCTTTCTGCTGGACTTGACAGGTATGCATGTGATTGGTTGGAAGGCACACGAGACCCACAAATACACAAGAGAGTTTGCCAGAATGAACTGAGGCTTGACAGCATCAGTGATTTGACGTATATGCTGTTGTATTTTGTGAAATAGATGATAGATCCAATGGAATTGCGAGAGATTGGAATACTAGACGTATATGCCATATTTCGCCCACTTCAAGAAAATGAGTAAAGTGATACTCATGTGCTGTTCTGTTGAGCATTGCCCCACTTTAACATACAAATCAGCCGTCTTGATAGGCCAACCACCTGCCACCTTCCCCCTCTCATGAGCCGACGTTCAACCTCACCTTTGCACCTTTGGACATTGAGGGCCACGGTGCTCCCTATATCCGCACGAAGCATTCAAAATGAACTCGCTAGCACGGTCGGCTGCAGCCGCTCCGCTGTCCGGGCGCACGGCGGTGAGATGGTACAGCCGGTGCGGCGTTGTCGCCGCCGGAGCTGGTGGCATGATGGCCAGCCAGGCACCATCGCGGGCCTCTTTGCCGCCTATGCATTGCTCTTGTGGCGGCAGCCGGTCTCCGTCGCAGGCTGCTCTTCTGCCACTGCAGGCCCGCCGTGGTGCTGCGCGGTCCCACGGCAAGCGGTCACCGACCGTGCGGCGGGCCCAGAACGCCGCCAACGCCAACAAGGCACCGCCGAGCAGTGGGGGTTCTGGCTCGACCTCGCCGAAGTTCCTTGTACCCGATGACCTGTCAATTTTCGAGGCAGCGTTTGTGCAAGGGATCAGCACGACAAGCGTGCGCATGACGGTTGAAGAGTGCTTTGAGGTTATGCACAAAGTCAAGCTCATTGAGCAGAACAAGGCGTCCATCAACAAGGCCACCGTCCTAAAGGGTGGGTTGCATTTGCACTCTAATCCCCCGCCCTCCTTCTTACTCTCTTTCTCTTCGTTTTGTTCATCCAAACTAAACATCGTTAGACTACAACCTCACGCCGTACCAGCTTCACTGTGTCGGCGTGCTGCTTCTTTTCTACAAAGGCAGCTCGAACGAACACTACGCGTCGGCCGTGACCATGTCCATGAACCTGCTGCACACGGCTGCTGTCATCGGCAACTATCTGCCGTCGGCCCTCACCATCGTCAACACGTTCGGTGTCCGCCGCTCGGACCAGGCAGACGACGGGTGGCTCGAACGATCTGCCAAGACGCGGAAATCGAACATTTACCAACATGCACAAGAGATGTTTTTGGACTATATCAAAAGGACGAGCGCACCCTCCGCTTCTTCCTCTTCCCCCTCCACTACCGCAAATGACGACGATGCGAGCAGCAGCAGCAACAGCAACAGCAGCAGCAGCAGCCAAGAAGCCCTCATTATAAAGGCCAATGCATTTACGCTGGCGGGCCTGCTGGCCGAGGGTGCGGGCAACAAGGCCCGCGCTCTTCGTTGGCTCAAGGCGGCGAAACAGGTCGGGCAGCACATTGGTGAACCGATCCCCGAAGGCGAGGATGTTCAGCGGCGTCCGCAAAAGTGGGACTGGGAGCGGCGGTGTCTCGAGATGATTGGACGGCTGCAGCCGAATGAGCCCGGCGTCGTAACGGAGGACGAGGCACGCGAGGCGTTTTCGCACGGCCGTGTTGGCGCTCGAGAGCCAGACGGTGAGCATGCAGTTGGCGACCACGTATGCCTACGACTCGTCGCGGACCGAGGCGCAAGACAAGGAGATGGATGAGATTATACACCGGGCCGCCTTCTGGGGGGATGCCGAGGCGAGCGAGGTGCTGGCCGGTCGTGAGGCCATTTTTGCAAGCGCACCGGACATCAGCAAGTCTGAAGCGGCCTTCCACGACAACTTGTCGGACGAGTGGCGGCAACTGGCAGAGGTTCAGCGAAGACTGAACGGCGAAGACTGAACTTGAAGTGAAGTCGGGACCCGAGAGATTTTGAATAGTTGGGACACGAGAGTTCACTATGAAGAGATCAACCGTGGACGATAACATGGCGAAGGCGAATGTTGGCATGCAATAAATGAATGTAGGATAAGTCAATGTCTAATAAATAGCAATGCGGAAAGGCAAACTTTTTTTTTCATGGCACGCCTTTTGTTTGAGGCCCCCATCAAAGTTGGTCGTCTTTTCCATCCGACCCAAGAGAGCTCTACGGAGAAAAAGCAGTAAACGAAAGAAAAGGAGTCCAATAAAGCAGCTTCTCTTTTCTTGAGCTCGTTTCAAAAGAAAAAGAAAAAGTCCCTCGAAAAAAGGACCAAAATGCCATGCCCAGTTCTGTTTTGTCCTGGGCTGGCCGCAAGAAATGCGAAGAAAGCAAAGAGAACGAAAGACAGAAAGACATAACGCAAAAAAAAAAAAATATGTACGCCAGGGGTATGAACAGCTAAAGAGAGATGAACGAATTGTAACAAGAAAAGTAAAGAGACCTTGCCGACACATTGTCTACGATCTCTTAGCACGCTTCCGGGCTTTGCCGGCAGGCGCACCATCACCAGCTTCGTCGTCTTCCTCGCTCTCCTCACGACCATGGGCAGCAATGGTCTTGTCGTTGCCCTTCTTGATCGAGATTAGGCAGCCCTGCTCCTTGAGACGCTTGGTCAGGGGTGTGCTGGCCTGCATGCCAGGAAAGTCCTTGGCGTTGTAGACCGTAAAGACATCGCTCATGGCCGTGGCCATGATAGGCGACGAGCCACCTGCACGCATGCCCAGAGGATCGAGAACCACAAGCGCAAACTTGAGGCGGAACGAGCCCGGCGTGCGGCACGACAAGTCAGGGAAGCAAAAGAAGCAGCCCTCCTCGCCGTTCTCGTCCTGACCCACAAAGGGCGACGAGACCAGTGTGCCCATCAGCCGGCGCTGCTGGCGGTAGTCCTCCGGCATGGCCGAGTTGTCCTGCTCACCCGTCTCGTTCCATATGGAGCAGTGCAGCACCGTGAACTGGTACCGGAGCCGCATGCGAATTTCCTCCGGCGTTGCCTCCGGATCGTCAATAGTGAGCTGGACAATGGGAGGCGGGTCGATGACACGACGGTCACGCTCGCCGAACCCACACGACCGTGCTGCCACAGGCTGCTGGCGAACATGAATGCGGTACTCAGACGTGATGACCGACTGGGCTGGGCTCAGCATCGGCGTCTTGGACGTTGTACTGGCGTTACTTGCCGGGTGGTGGTATGGTGTTTGCGACCGTGGTACTAGAGCGCTGGGTGCCGACTCTTCGCTAAGTAGGCTGGTGATGGACATTTGCTTAGCCTCTGTTCGTGGCGAAGTGGAAGCCGCAGGAAGACGCCCGGGGCCTGATGGTGGGCTTGCCGGGTGCATAGGGGGGTGGATGGAACGATTGTTAGGAGTTGGGTATGCTGCTGCCGCCGCCGTCTTGGAATGGTGCAGGCTGGCATTGGGCGGCGAGGATGTAGGTGCTAGGGGCTGGTGGTGGTATGCTGGCGGATCACGGCTGCGATAGCGAGGCGTGGTGGGTAGATGAGAAAGTGCCCGTTGCTGGTACCGAGGCCCCAAGTCGAAATCGTCTGACCGGACACTGGACACGGGAGACTGTGTAGGCGAGAAGCGAGAATCCGGGCCACGGACAGTGGTACGGAGAGCGAGTGGTCCAGGAAGGCCTTGGGCGTCCATGTTGGGGGCGGGGAGCTGTGGCGGTGTCTGTCCTACGGGAGACGGTGTTGCGTAATCGCCACCATAGTAGGACGAAGGGCCACCCAAAGAGAAGTATGGAGGAGAATCGCGGCCGGCAGAGGTATGCGGAGGCGGAGGATGGCTGCCCATGTGCGGCGACGAGATAGACGAGGGCGAAGAGGAAGCGGCGGCGGCGGCAGAGAACAGACTCGAAGGGCCGGGCAGTTGCACTCGCTCACGGCCGGCACCCTGCTGCAAAAAGTAGGCCCTGTGATCGCTGCTCTGGCGAGGGGCGTAAGGGTCCTGGCTCGATCCATGGCGAGGTCTCGCCATAGTGTCACCCATGGGATGGCCAAAGCTATGCGGGCGTATGCAACGGCTGTAGACATGGACGATGTAGGGATGAGACCAGAAGTGATGATGCTTCAGGCAGAAAAACAAACTGAAAAAGAAGTCGTCTGGCTTGCAAAGTCGCCAAATGAGCCACTAGTTAATTTTTTTCTCCTTCCTTTTCACCTCTCGTTCCTGTTGCGCCTTGTGTGCGTCTTGTGTGCGTCTTGAAATATGCTGGCTCGCCTAGAAAAGACGCTTAAGTATCCTGTGTTGCTGTAAGAAGCCGAACCGGGTTGTTGGGCTGTGTTTTTGTGCCTGTCAGGGATCCACAGAAGGAGGCCAATCATTCGTTTGTGTACACTGGTGATGGGAAGAGCGACGAGGAGGATGGCGACTAGCAATGCAGATGGGAGGGAAAAAAGCAGTTTTGGGAACACAGGATGGGGCGACACAAAGGCAACGGTAAAGTGGACTGGTGGCTTTCTCGTTTCTAGAAAGCGCCACCTGTGCGATTTGACATGCGAGGCGTGCGAGATTCTTGTTGGTGATGATTCTCGGCTGGAAGCGATGGTGACACAGCAGCAACGACTCGTGTTGTGGGTGGATTTTTGTGTTTTATTCAGGTGGCGGTTGAGTTGTCCTTATTCTCACGCTTCTGTAATTTTGAATCTTGCCGATGGTGAGATGAAGTTGAACAGAAGATGGCCGTAAATGTGTGGTGACGGGATATCAATCGCCAACTGTTTGTGATCGTTGCCTGGATGTGACAAATGAGCGACTAACGGTAAAAGATCAGGCCGGGAATTAAAATGAACGAGAGTAGAAGAGGCTGTCCTGCTCAACGGTCCTTCTCAAAAGACGAGGCGGAAGAGGCAGAGATATATCTATAAAGGCCAAATGTGTTGTCTGTTTGCAGGGCATCCTTTTTCCAGAGAAGACCAGGCATGTAAGCAATAGGAGTTAAGCAGATGAATAAAAAAAAGAGACAAGATCGGAGGAAGATGGGGAGGGGTGTTAGTTGGGTGTTGCTATAGGAGTGAGTGGCTCGAGGCCCCGAGAGACGCCACCGGGTGCCAAAGGGAGGGGGTGTGTGTTTCTGTATGAACATTTACCGAGAGCCGGTATAAGGCAGAGGCAACATTAGTAGCAGCAGTAAGTAGCGGAACAAGGGGAAAAGGAAGGGAAGGGGGGAGGAGGGGATGGCAAAAAGGATTAAAACAAAGACGGAGACAAAAAAAGACGGATTTGGAAAGTATGTATGGAGATAGCCTTGCAAAATGCCTGGCTGATGGCTCACAAGCTCCCTGCTTGGTCTAGACTGCAAGCCCATAGGATCGCAAGGAAAGACAAGGCAAAGAGGGAGTGTTAGACGACAGGGACAGGGATGGACGGATGATGGCTGCTGGTGCATAGTCCAGAAAGTAGTGAGTTGAAAGAAGCAGATGTAGAAAGTCGGCCGCCGTCCAGAGCAGCAACGTTGCAAACAATGGGATGAACAGACAGTCGTGAAGTACTTTTGGTATTCTCGCAGACGAGGGGGAGAGCTGGTGCTTGAAAGACAGTGGGTAGACCGTGGACGGCAAATAGGCCAGAGAGTGAAGACGTCGATCTGGCAGACACCGAGGCCGACACGGTTATGTACTGGCAGACGGATAAAGACCACAAAAACAGTGGAAGCATGCTGCCCATTAGACGGGACAACGGAGCCAGTGGGCAGGTGACCAGGAGGACAGGGAGGACGAAAAAGGCAAAAAGAAAGACGAGACATAGCCTATGAGGCTATGAGGACTCGAGAGGTGCCGGTGGACTGAGTGTTTTGGTTGGTGCTCGAGCAGGGCGGTACATATCGGGGAAGGGATGTCTTGGTCGAGCAATGGCGGCGGTCATAGGAGCAATGGCCGCGGAGGAGGAGGCACATGAGGGGGTCGACGATTGATGGGTTAGTTGATGGCTAGACAGAGGTTGAAGGGCAAAAACGAGGCCAAAACAAGCCGCCTGGATTAGCGGATTGATTGGATGATACGCTACGCAGGGTCTGTTTCGCGGACGGGCTAGACGGCTAGGCATGGCGGAGGAAGGTGCAAGGTGCAAGATGGGGAAATTGGAAGGAGAAATAATCCGTGGATCAAAATAGGAAAGAAGGGTGTGAAGGGTTGGAAGGGGTACAGCGTACAAAGTGATCCATACACAGGGGCCTGGAGAAGTGAAGAGGGAAATAGGAGGGAGTGCTGTTGGGACTTTTGTGTTAAACGGCCACAGAAGCTTCCCCTTAGGAAAGAGCGACCAACAACACACAACTAGCTCAGCGAGGCAACTTGTGAGCGTCTAGCTTTCGAGTCTATATTTTAATACGTTGAGGAAAGAGCTAAGGGAGGTCACCTAATTGAGACTAAAGAACGGCATGTCCATTACACGCTCGGTCAGGAAGGCACGAATGTTGAATTGCTAGGAAGCGGCCATGGGCAAATTCACCACGAGATGGGGATGGCGGAGCAGGTTCAGGAGTGGTAGCGGCCGGTGTGCTCCGAGTGAGCAAGAGAAAAGAAGGAAGGACCGAAGATAGAGGGCATAAGAGGCAGAAAAATATGGAAGGCGCAGCAGAGCGATACAAATATCGTGCAAGAGCGGACGGGTGAACCGTAAAAATGGAAGGAAGGAACTGAGGAAGGATTACGACGAGAGAAGGTCAAGAGCAGGCAGAGAAAAGGAGCACAGGAAGTAAACACCACCGCATAGGTGGAGAAGACGCAAGAGCGGAAAGCGACCCCAGGAGAACCAGAAAGAAGGACTCTGAGGCACGGGCAAACTATACATACGCCATCGACCGCCAGAAAGAGTGACATCAGGAAATCAAAGGTCGGCGTGGCCTAGACGGGCCATTGGCTTGGGTTTTTGGCTATGATCCCTGAGCAGGTCGGTGGCACAGCATAATACGACAAGCCGGCGACGAACGAAGAGCGCGCACGCATCGATCCGGAGATGAAAAAAAACGGCAAGGAAGGTGCGGCTTGAATGATCGCAGAGCATAGAACTTCGGCAGAAGGAAAGAAGCAAATGGAACAAAGGCAAGAGCGATGAGAGAAACTTGGGGAGACCCAGCATAAGGAAGGAGCATTGGTGTGGGGGTCTTGACATGGAAGTTTGCGTTGCGAGGCGTTGCGAGCATCGAGAAAGGAAGGAGCTTGCAACTCCAAGGAAAGGGGGATGAAAATAGTTAAAACTGAATCATCAAGCCTTAGTTTTCTTCTCTGACCATCGCCTCACGACGGCCGCGGTGGCCAGAATACAACGACAAAGAACTTGAGTGTAAGTGGCCATTGTGGCCCCCATTGGACAGATCTGCGATGACTTTACTCGAAAGGGAAGTCATACCACGCAATCGCTACATAGCACAACGAAGCTCACCGAAAGCGTTTCTTTGCAAAGTTTGCGAGAACGAAAGGCACAAACATTAGCAGAGACTCAGCATTTGTGCTCTTCTTGTGTTTTACATACTGCATTTCTTCCTAACACTTCCCTTTCCCGGCCAGAAGCACAGTTATGCATCGTGCGCTATCAGTGAGAAACAATCGTGCTGATGGCGGCAGCTGGCCTGGTCTGACCATATCCAACTGACTAACTTAACCTTTTGCCTGGCTACTGGCACTGAATAGGTACGAAACTCGCCGGCTTCAGACCGCGGGGCCACCCTCCGAAATGTGGCCTGCCCCAAAGCCTGGCCCAGAGACCACCCCTGTCAATAAACACATGGACTCACGGAAGATGGGAGCCCAGCAGGTTGCATGGGCATTGCTGGTTTCTGGTTTGCTGTGTTTCTGTCACTAATCCCGCTCTACGACATATGCAGTGCAAGGTAGCCCTTGTCCCCAGCCTGATCAGAACTGGCTTAAACGGACGGGCCATCTTTCTTCGCTCAGCCTAAGCTGGCACTGTCCGGCTTTACTGTCCAGATGAAGAAAATGGAGATGATGTGCAATTCTGACGAGCACATCAATCGACCTTGCGCAAATCCTGGGGAGATGAGACGAACAACGGAAGAAGGTGTAGAAAAAAAACGACAAGAAGGGCAGAGAGTGAAAAGAAGAAGGAGCAGAGAGAACATTACCAAACTGTGGAAAAGGGCCTGGAAGACAGGCAGTTCATCTTTTCGAGCCCTTTTTGGTCCTCGATGTACCCAGAATACAGCTTTTCCTGTCTCTCATTGGACCACATTTTGTTGCCTTTCATTCCGTGTTCAGACAAAACTGTCGCAGGGCAAAAGTGGCAAAGGGCATCAAAAAGAAAGACCGACAAAAAGCAGCGTTATTTAAAGAGCCCTGAACTAAATTTTGTGTGCTGCACCCTACAACACTCATTCTGTGTGAAGGCTTTTATCTTTGCTGCATTCTTTCACCCCGAGATCGTCCACAACACCGCCACGTGCAGTACTCGGACGAAGCTTACCGGGGCGCTGCTTACGACCATTTTTCCACCTCAGCTTTTCTTCTCACGCTGTCTCTTTGACCTTTTTTATTCTCCTTTCGCCGCCTTCCACGAACTCTCAAACCGTACCACTGCAGGGTCGTACATTTTGCGTGAGCACAGCGACGCTCGACCCGTTTTGATTGCCCTTGGTTAACTGGTTATTGGGTCCAAATGATGCTTGAGCACTTGATGATTTTTGTCCCTGACCCCCTCCTATCTTGCTTGTTGCTTTTTGCGTTCTAGACTTACACAGCACACCCACATCTTCATGTTATGTTTGATTTTCTATTGTGCTGCACAGTGGCACTTGATCTATTATCATGCCGGGACCTCAGGACACATATGTCCTCTTTTATTATGCCTTTGTCCCGTCTATTCGTGCCCTTTCCCAAGATCTTCTAATAAAATGCACGGACTTCTTTAAGCTTTGTTTTCAGGTCGGGCACAAAACTCTACGAGGTGTCAGCAAGAATTGGCTAGGATGGTCTTCTCCAGACGCAAAGACAATGGGGAACCTTGCTTCGTAGTTCAACACAGCTTTGACACAGGGCCTATAAAGTCGGCAGAACAAAATGCAGGCACGAAAAAAAGAAGAACCTACGCAAGCTTTGAGTAAGCAGGAGCAAGTTAGTGATGAAAATAATGCAATACTCCACTTCCGTCTCTTTACTTTTCATCTTGCCGAAGTGGCATTGCAACCATGGCCGTTGCTGTTGTGAAAAAAAAAAAAAAAGAAAGGACGGCGTCACCGGCCGGTCTTGCCGACACGAAAAAATCGAAAGACGAACATAACAAGATTAAATCAACTTTTGGTTGCGAAAGACTGGTTACGTGGGTAAGCGTCCAGGAAGCAAGGCCAGGCCAGACCCTTATCAAAAAGAAAGCATCAAAGCAGCAACAGTGCAGCCGCAGCCAGGCTATCGTGCACATTTGCTCTCGTTGTTTAATTCACTTTCTTTCACATTTCTTGCTGACTGTGCTTCTATCCTCGGCCTTGACACACCGGCACCGGGCCTGGACCATGTCTGCATGCGTGCTCCATAAGGCAGGGGAAAGAGGAATGGGCCTGGGCTGACACGGTACAGGACGACGGCCAAAGTGAGTGAGCAAGGCTTTGCAGAGGGTTGCGTTCTTCACCTTTATTTTTCTGCTCCCGTCATTTGCACTGTCTCTGGTTGCAGCAGATGGTCGAATGCTACCCTGATTCCGGGTTTTCTGCGTTTTCCCTCGTCGCCTCATTCCCTCTCCCACCCATGTTCTTTTTTAACCAGCAACATGGCCAGTTTGATCAAGAGCCATTGTTATTACCAACCGCCTACTAGCTCTGGTTTCGATAGTAGCCCCCCCCCCCTTCGCTGACAACGACTACAGCATCTCGGAGAATCAAAGCCGCCGATCGATACAATTTTACGGCGCTGGCAGACTCCGTTAGGGTCTGGTCTGCAAAGCGCATACAACGGCGGTTAAACCTTCCGGTGGCCCTTTTGTGCCTTCGCCTCTTGCGTTCGCCTCTGATATGCCCGTCATAATGGTTGACCCTTCACTCTGAGCTGTGACCTTGGCCTTGGTTCAGCTGCTATACCAAGCAAACATATCCACTCTTTCCATACTTTTCGCGGACGCCGTTTATGAATATCACAAAAAAAGAAACTGTGAGTAAGCGAGACCGCTGACGGAGCCAACGGTCGACTTTGAGCCCGGGCCCCTGGCATTCTTTTTCTCACCTCCAAGAGCCAGACCCAAAGTTGTGCCTGTATGTTGGTCGTGTGAGGACCAGAAAAATGAAGATAGTTTTCGCGAAAAACCCAAAGATTATGAAACTGCAGCTGCCTCCATCTCCGCCCATTGCCACCCGGTAAAAAGAAAAAGAGGCTCTGTGCTGGCCACGACGTGTTCGTGCACGGCGACGGTTTTTCCTCGTCTCTCTCCTCTTGTTGGTTGCTTGTGGCCGCCGACGTTCCTTGAAAACGATTTGCCGTTGCCGTACTAGCAGGCCCGAGCTTTTCTCTCTCATATTTTTTTCAGGCACATTTTGTTGCTGTATCTCTGCTATTCCTGCCACTGTACGAGATGTCGATGAGCCAGCTCTTTCTGCCCGTCCATCTGCTCAGTTCATTGCAACCCTACGCTTCCTGCAGCTCGGCCATCCATTTACTGGTATCGCTTGTCGTTGCAGTGCTTTGACTTTCATTTTCTTCGGTTTCTTCGGCTCTTACTCTGTGTTTCCAATAAGTATCCTGTCCTCCCTCTTCAGTGGACGGGCCGTTGTTTTGTGGCAAGGTCAAGCAAACGGCAAAAGAAGATGCGACAGACAAGGGAGAGTAAAAGGGAAAAAAGAAAGAAAGCCCGGGATGCGATGTTGGACTGAAAGCTCGGTCCGCCAGGCCGTTGCTGTGCGCTCATAGCGCCATCGACTTACACAAATGCATTCTCCACAGAGGAGTATTTCCCCCCACCCAACGGCACTCAACAACAGCCGTCTTTTGTCTCACTCCATTGACGCTAGCCAGGGGTGTCTTATTTTAGCCTTTGAACGTTATGAATCAGTGAGACACACGCCAACAGCATCCTCAGCGGTTCATTCCGTCCTCACGAGGCTGGCTGTCATTTCTGTTTTTTTTTTTTTTTTTTTTTTTTTTTAGACAACCGTCGGCGGATATCTCAACAATGACCGCCACGACTGTGAGGCTTGTCCTTATCAACCGAAGCCTTTTAATTTTTGGCCTTGCCTCGTTATGCATTCACAAATTCCTCCTCTAGACTCGGCCCTCAGGAAGACAGGAGAAGGAAGCAGATCACAGAGAAAGTCGAAGCCTTGCCATGGGCCACGAATCAACCATGTCGGCCACAGATGGTCAAGCAGAAGACGACATACAACGCTTCCTCTACAGGGCTATGTAAGACACAAATCAGTCATAGACAGATAAACAATGTGCAGTGAATTTGGATGAATTCCTAACCCACGAACGAACGATGGGACCGAATCTGCCCGCGTTCAGGCCCATGCCTGCACCTCCACGGTCCCGAGACGAGCCCGATTAGCTCCGCAAACTGGGGGCCTGGGCCATCATACAGTCTGGATGGCACGCCATGCTTTGCAATCAACATATTGAAGAAGAGGGTGTGTGTGCCCTACAAGTAAGCCAGGCTTTTTTTTTAGGTCCGCTCGTACGTCTGGTGTGCTTATATACAAAAGAGACAAAGGCAGGGGGGAGGCCAAAGAGAGTGGCTGGTCCAACCTTGCGCCCATTAAGAGACCACAGAACAATTGTCTGCGCCGCCGGCAGTCCCGTGCCATGGCTTTTTTGTCGTTTAGGTGATTTCTTGTGCTCTTTTGAAAGCATGGTGCCGACTATTCATACATTATTACAGCCATTCTGGATTGTACGCCAAAAGTCTGCTCTGCTTCTTCTTTTACAAAATAGAGACATAGAGGCAAAATAGGTCAAGCTACGGGGCAGCAACAGTACCGGAAATTAATAGAGTCATAAATACTAATCTGCTTTCCAGGGATGCCACTCAGCCCTTCCCTTTTCTTTTGATTTGAGCGCACATAGATGTAAGAAAATGGATCTAGACCTAGTATGACCCTAAAGAGAAGCTGATGGGTGAACGTGGCCGTGTAAGATTCTGTCAAAATGGAAAGCACGACTCGCTCAGACGGCAACTTCCATATTTGCAACGCAGGAAGAAGCAATGCGCTTTCTTCTCAAGTCCTCGTATTCCATAGCTCTTTCCTTGACTGTATGATCATAGGACGGCTGTGCAATGGGTGGTTGCATCCAGATGTGGAAAGAGCGATGACAGAGCTGCAGTTTCCCCACAGGGAAAATAAACAATGGCACCCCTATTTCAAAGTACTTTGCAGTTTTGTCGTCACTCTTCGCAAGCAAAATGAACTTCTCTCCTCCAAAATTTTACCTCACCTCCCGCCCCACCGAGCCATCGCCAATGAACACATTTAAGCTCACAAACTTCTAGCTGGCTTATGTCTTGTGCATTCTAGCCGCCCTCCTTTGGCCTTGCGCCGCACGCTGCTGGCCCTGACAAACACGACTGTACCTCAGTATCAGGCTGTAATCAACAGCAACAAAAAGAAGGAAAAAGCTCAACAACACGAGAGCATGCGGCACAGAGACCTGGAGAAGTGTTTCGCCGCCAAAGCTTCGTCCGCAAGCAAAGGCAGTCCGCAATGCGTCAACGGCCTCACCTGTCGCAGCAGGCAACGAGAAACGGGCAACGGATGGCTGGCACCCAGGAACCAGGATGAGACCTCTTCACGACAGCCCGTACGGACACAAAAGAAGCCGAAGAAAGACATCACAAATAGTTGAAGGCAACATGGAGAAGGGGCGTGTGTCCAAAGCAACAGAAAGAGGCGAGAAAGGCACCCTTCTCAGTCCGGTTAAAAGTGCTTATCAGGTGAGAGAAGTCGCTCTGTATGAAGGCCTATATGTGCAGACAATGGGGGTACAGGGCTTCTAAATCACTTTGATACAACTATTATAGACGCAAAAAAGGGCAAGAAACATGAGGACACACAGAATGCTGATAAATATCCAACCCGAGAACAATGTTTCATGTGCACAGTGCTCAAAGCACTGGCGGTCAGTCAGCTTGAGACACTCGGCAGGATGCCAAGTAACACACGGTGCGTGAAAAGTGGACGTGCTTTGTTTGGCGTTCGGCCTTTCCTCTCCTCCTGGTTGCTTGTCTTCTACCACTCTATTGATCAACGACAAAGGCCACGGCTATCGCAACTTGGCGATAAAGTGACTCCGTACAGGGGCAGGGCACTGTACTATCTTCAAAGCCATACCTCATGGCGTATTTGCGCTCTGGGGCAAGTCTGCAGTTGGTGACGAGAGGTCGGGCTCAGATACAGTGGTTGCTTAAATGCAGATGCAGAAACAAAGGCTAGGTTGTTGCCAAGCTGGAGACACCGGCGGAAATCACCTTGCCTTCGCGCTGCCCCGGACTGTTTGTCATTTGACCTTGCCGACGTGAGATCAGACGAGCCTTTGGGGTTGCAATTGCATCCTTTTTATTCTCTTTACGACAGTACACCTTTCTCGCACCTTCTTTCCCACGTTCTGTCTTTCTAGAAGATGCAGAGCAACTCCTCCAACCATGGGTGGTTTTGCACAAAGAGAAGGGACGAGAATGCCATCCAAAAGTCCACACTTTTGGTCTCGGCCCCCGGCTGTTTTCAACTTTAAGTCCGTAACTATCGGCTAGCTATCGGCAAGAGACCGATAAGATCTTCGAGGACCCCGTGGTGGCAATCAACAGGTGAATTCGCTGTCGAGGGGTAGCTGGCAAGAGAAAAAATTGACGACTATTGATATTCTCACACACAGGCTCGACAGGCTGCAGTGTTCGAGACTGGTATGACGGCACCAGTACCCAATATACAACAGCTGCCGGGCTCTTGGCGTAACCGATCTATCCAGCCAAGCCGCCCCTACTGTATCAAAACACGACGTTGAGCCCGGGGCGTGCACGCGGGGGGCGTAAGCGACAACGGCGGGTGCCGAACATGAAACGGCGGCTAATGTCACCCTCAACTATCAGCTCGCCTTATTATGACCTGTATCCCGCCACGATCATTTTATCCTCCTGATTCCATTTTTGCTTTCGTTTTCTCCCCTCTTTTTATGCAGTCGATGCCATTACGGTACCGTCCCACAACAATATTACCAGCCTCTCTTTGTTCCGGTTTCCTTCGCTGTCCAACATGACCAGCATCTGCAGGTGCGGCTAATCTAGATGAAGGATCTTCTCGAAGCCTTCTGCCAGTCTCTTCAATCTCTCATCACGGGTTGTCCCAATTTAGCCAATTCATCATTCAAGCCCACAAAACCTTCCCAGACGATCCGATCTTGTTCCTTCGAGGAAGTCCATGGAATTGGCAGCGTCTCAACACCAGCCTGATTCTCGGATCCGTCTCTTGCACAAAAGATGGGACGAGATACGCTGCACTCCGCAAGCCCATTTCTTCCCATTCACCCCTTTGCGTTCCTTTGTCTTCCATATCCCTTCGATGTGTTATATTGGTTCATGATGGTTTTTTGCATCGAACCTAAAGTCTACGTTCTATCATAGGCACCCACGTTAGGCACGAGCATACAGCCGTGCCCTATCTTTACAATCGATGTGATTCACTGCAAGTTCTTCCTTGAAGAAGATCTCCTCGTGTCTTCCAGCCCACATTGGCGGTTTCAAGTGATGCCTGAATCTTCCTTTACCAAGTCTGATTTCAGATGAAGACTGGTAGAAGATTGCCCGCTTCAAGATACACGACTATCCAAGGATGAGAACCCAGACTTACAAGACCTTTGCTTCTTGAAGAATGGCGCACCTACTTCTATCACCTTCTTCTACCCCATCCTGACTCCCAGAAGTCTTGTACACCTGTACTAATCTCACATCTCTACACACCTATATCTCCGCGCCGGCCTCACATATGGAAGCTCCGGTTAGTTGATGTCTTTACTTCTACTGAAGACAACACATTAGCCAGCTTCAAGACAGCCCAAAAATCTACATGTAGTCGTGCTGCAGTTACCATTCATCTATGGCCCACTATTTACTTTCTCAAGTCTCTCCCGGTGGCCCAGCTCAAACAACCCAATACGGCAAATTTTTCAAATTGTCTCAATATTGATTGCAAGACTGTGCGTGCACCCTTCTGCAAAAACTAAAACCCGGGTAGCTTTCTTCCTTTCGGTCCCTAAAGTGATAGTTGACTTGCCAGACGCAATTTAGGCGTCATCTCGGGGGCTTGAACTGGCCCTGCTCCTGAAGAAGGGCTTTGGGTACATGCTTATATTGCCTCACACCCTGACAGCAGGGTCCATCCTGCTCGTCAATTTGAAGCTATGTGGCCAATATATACTTCCACCCAGTTTCCTGGAATGCACCGCAAGTGCCATTTACTCTGTGATGCATCTCGTTGCTGGCATGCACGACACACGAATTATCCATAGCACAATTGCTGTTGCTGATGCGCAGCTCCATTATGTTGCCTATTTACAAGATACTCGGACAATGACTATAGGCGAGTGCCTAAATCGGCTTGCGCTGTCTATTTTGATTGTTTTTGTCCGTCCGCTGCTCTCCCTTCGCTCATTTGCTAGGTGTTGCACTCTGCCTTGCCATCAACTACCGTTGCCGCCCTGCTGCCCTTCCTCCCGTCTATTCTCAATCCGTTTGCAGTACTTCTCCATGCCCACATTATTTCTAGTATCAATGTTTACTCCCCCTCCATTTCGCCTTTGCTTCCTTTTGGCCAACCGGGAACCGAGTATATTGCAGATTCCAGTCGCCCGGGGAGAAAATGAGAGAAAGTTTGATGACAGGACCCAACACAAAAAAAATTAGCCGTGGCCTTTGGATATTATTGGAAAATCCCAAATCTAGTCCTGATTATCTATTCACTCTGAGCCCCAGGCTTTGTTCGTTTGCAACGTTACCACGCACTCACACGCCGGCACGGCTGGGCCAATACAGCTATCATCGCTGACATTGATGAAAACTATACAGCACACGCCCCTCTTGAACAAGCCCGGGCGTTGCTGCACCACTACTCTGTCTATTTCGGCCCTTGTATTGAAACCAAGGGATTGCTTTTCTCCCGCCTTAGTCCTCCTATTGCTGTTGGCCCTCGATTTATTTATTGTGTAAAGCCACTCCGAGACACCAAGCTTCTTTTCTTGTCGTTCCAAGTCCGAGTTCCCTGTCCCTATCCTTGCGTGGCCTGCGCATTCGTACATTTTTATATACGGACCTTCCCTTTGCTCGCTTGGGAAGACTATCTTTCTTCTTTTCTCCCTTCACCTCGCGTTACCTCTGTTTGCTTTCATTGGCAAAATTAGCCTCCCTTGGCGGCAATGCACGGCGCAAGATATACTAAGCTCGAGGCTATCTCTGAACAGTCTGTCCCGGTCAGACAAGTCGAAGCCAGCGTCCCCCTCTGAACAGCATTGCAAAGAATGCCACGACTATGTTCATTTTTGTCGAAAGATCTCGATCGAGCCAGTCGGCTCTACCAGCTTAAGTCAGGCCAAAAACACGTGGCCCCGAGTTCCCATTCCACCAGATCCTTCGCATTGAACGCTGAATGGGCAGACGGCAAAAGAGAAGAGTGTCTCCGGTCCCGTCTTGCTCCTGTCTCATGTTCTGTTTATAGGTGTGAAATATCTACCTGTGAAATATCTACCCGTGAACTCTAGTTATCTCTCGAACGTGACAGGAAACATTCGTTTTATGAAAATCGATATATGGTGGCAAGGCCCCCAAGTGGTGCCATATGAAACTTTTACACGGTTTTCATTTTTATATTGATTCTTTTTCCCAACTCTATAAGCAGATTTCGCACAAATCCTTGTCTCCACTCGGGCATTATTTTTTTGGTCTTTTACACGCCTGCTGTCTCTACTCCAACACATGGATGAGAGAAACCCCGTTTTATTGTTATTTTTTGCACTTCGTTCAATACTGTTACAGGCCTAGTGATTCAGTTCAAAAGGGATTTTTATTGTAGTACTCTTTTACTCTTCATGGGCTTGTATCTACCACACGGCTATTTACCTTAAGACACAAAATGAAACCAAAGTACCGCTCGGAGACTTGGTCTCGGAAGATCTCGACATACTGCCAGACACCTGATTTTGCCTTTGCATGAGGACACGACTGAAGAGAGAGAAATGAAAGAAGATTGATCTCTGATAAAAGTACAGTCTATGTCACTACGTGTTCTGACTTTAAAGCAAAGTTGCTCTATCTTCTTTTGTACAAGAGCCCAGAAGCAAGGCCTTGGGATGGCTAGTTTGCCCCTGTTGAGCCTGGAAAGCCATCATAATTTTTAGCATGAGCCAAGTGATGAAGGCCAAGTCTCTTACCTTTCACAGCCTCTCTAGACGGTGACTTTTGTTGGCCTCATGGTGGCCTGTGTAAAAGAAAAAAAATGCGCCCTTCCCTTCACCTTTGTCTACGTAAATTCGGTATCTATCATTGAGGTAGGCAGGGACAATAGACGAAACCAGGCCAAGATGACTCTGTCTTCCGCAATGAGGCACTTTAGTTCTCTCGGTTCAAGCAAAATTCTGTCGTTCTCAGCCAGAGGCCTCGGCATAATCACGACAAAGATTGTGTTTAGATTCATGCCTTTGCCTGCATTGCCACATATTCATCTTCTGCAGATATCTTATAAATACGATCGATATGTTATTATAAGGGGAGAGACAAGTCAGGCATATCTCGACCGGTATTCTGGTAGTAAATGAAGTAGCGAGTCGGCATGGAAGCCTCGTCTGTCAGCCATCTTTGTCTTCCGTGCCTTTCAAAGTTCCGTGTTCCTGTTTTATCTTGTGTCTCTGCCTCCTCCAGAAGAAAACATCCAGCGCCCGGGAAGGGAGCTCGCCCTGAGACCAAATAGAAAAGAGGCTGAATAGAGGTCGTTAGAGAGGTGGTAGGATGTGAGACCAAGAAACAATATTGACACCGGGTCACTGTCGGCACTCTTTTTTCCTCCTCCTTCCACGCCTCATGTCCCGGTCTGGCGGCTTTGCTACTGTCCTTGTTTGTGAATATGTAGCCCCATCATTAGGACACGGCAACATGCTGATCCAAGCGGACAGTGCATCGTGCAAAAGAAGGAACGGCATGAACAATCCTATTGCAATGCCTTGTTCTCTCGTACGGATAAGGTGTCGAGAGTACATTCATTTCCAGACGCCAGATGTTTGCTCAGTGGCGTTTTTTGTGTGGCAATCTAAGAGAGCGTAAACAAAAGACACCGAAAATTGGGAGGCAAGGCTGGGTCTGATACACAGTGTCAAACTGTAGGCACTTTTCTACGAGACGGGACAGCAACATGCCAATACAGACTACCTCGCGTGGATACGCAGTGAGCAGACCCTCCTGGGAGCCTCGCTTCTGTCAGACATTCCAGTGTAATTTCAATCTATTTATTCTGATATATGTCTTTCTTGAACCGTCCAGAAATCAAAACTAGATGCTCAATCTCTATTATCGTACAACGAAAAGCCCAGCAATCTCATGCATCCCTTTTATCATTTTGAAAATAGTCTTTTCGAAACAAGGCCAGTCATAATGAGACGGCATTGTGAAAATGTCTGCTGTTCTTACTGGATAAAAAGGCTCACACCGGGTGTCTCTATATCTATTCCAGGAAGTGTCGGTGATACTCGACCAGTGTTTTTCTGTTTTAGTTGTTGCCTGACTGTAGCCTTTGCTAATATATATCACGAAATATTTTGGGGGCGTGTGAGATTGTTCTGCTCCCTCGTTCCCGTGCATGAATTAAAGTAAAGAAACTATTTCTTCACCTCTCTGCAACAAAACAGAACCAACATAAAGCAACAGAATAGGACCGAGAAGAGGAGCGAAAAGGCAAAATGGAAATAGGAAAGTCAAGAAGGTCAATAGTCGCAGGTCGAGTATGGGAGATGCTGGCCACGAAGCAATGCACACAGTACCGGTTTTGCCTCCTGTTCTTCTCCTCCTTCCCCCTGGGCTACCGAATGTTGACAGTCGGGTGCATGACCCCTTCTCGATGCCCAAAACCGAGGGAATTTTGTCAAGACGTCCTTTCTGTTTCTTGTCTAGTTTACCACTTTTTTTAGCCTCATTCATGCACGTACCGTCTCGACCCGGGACATTGCACGTAGTCGGGAGAAAGAAGAGTATGTTTTTCACGTACAAGTCGTGAACAGTGTATATTATGTAGAGGGTGTAGATGCAGCGATTGTTACTATCAGAGAAAACAAAAGGCCCTCCTGAAACGCCGATGTCTACGCAAAGCTGTATCGTAGAGACGTATGCCATCATCTCGTTTTGCAAGCCCCAAAAAAATCTAAAAAGGAAGATCCCCATCTCTATGGTGTGTGCTGCTCGCATGTACTGGCTGTTATCGGATGCTATGTAAGTAAATATAAAAAAGGAAGAAAATAGAAAATATGGAAGAAAAGAGTGCAAGATATAGGCTTGGGGTATCTATTTGTCTGAGCAGGAAATGGAAAAGTCGTGGTCAAAAAATGCAAGATGACGCTCGTCGTAAATTTATGGATATGATCACCGACTAGATCAGGCTTCATGATCAGTTGACAAGAGCGTTGTCCGTTCGCCGGCAGCCGCGTCGGACGACGACGATGATGCCTCGAGATGCAAGTTGCTGTGCGAGCTCCGGTGGCTGAGTAGACCCTCAGCCTGCTCATCGAAGTCGTTGTCACTGTCAATGGCGTTGTCGTGATCGCCCTCATCGTGTGCGGCGGGCGACTTGGGGCTGGTGTCAAACCGCAAGTCCTTCATCATCAGCGCGAGAATCAAGACGGGGACGCAAAAGGCGACGGCCACAGTTAGCAGGGTGGTCATGGACTCCTGGTAGGCGCGGTTGATGGCGAGACGCTCGGGGCTGCCCCAGGGGTAGGAGGTAGCAACAACGACGCTCGAGTAGATGGCGGAGGCGTTTTGGCGCGCGGGCTCGGGCAGATACAGCTCCAGCTTGGCCGGGACGAGGCGGCCCCAGAGTGCTCCCGAGATGGCGGCACCGACCGCGATACCGGCCTCACCCATAGTGAGGTACACGGCAGTGGCGGCCGCGACAAGGCGGGGTGTGCTCGAGACACTGGCCTGGATACCGATCTGGGTGGGGACGCTCATGAGGCCGGCGCCGGCGCCGACAGCAACCTGGGTAGCCACCAGTCGGAAGATGCCGGCATCGGCGGTGCGGTAGACAAGCATCAGACTAACGCCGGCCAGGTAAACGCAGGCACCGGTGACGACAAAGACCTTGTAGCGACGGAGGTGGCGAATGGCAACGGAGGCGCTGACGGCGGCAATCGTCGATGTAAACGAGAAGATCTGGGTAGTGCGGCCAGCCGCGGCAATGGTCTGGTTGTGGGCGACGAGGAGGTAGGAGTAGAAGTAAGGCTGCACCGACAGGTAAAAGACGGAGAAGAAGAAGAAGGCAACGCCACAGCCAGCGCAGAAAGTAACGGAGCGCAGGAGGGTTGGCGGGATCAGCGGGTGCGGGGCCCAGTCCGGACGGGCCTCCCAGGCCGGGAAGACTAAGATAAGAAGCAACAGGCCGATGATAATGGACGAGATGATGCCCGGGTTGCTCCAGCCACCGTTGGCCTTTTCAGCCAGGGTCAACGGCAGCAGGATCATGGAAAGGGATGCGCTCAAAATGAGAATGCCGACAATGTCGAGATCGACGAGGAGTTGGCGGAAGGTCGAGTAGGCCTTCGAGTCCTTGAGGCTAGCAAAGCTGCTCTTCCGGGCCAGACGACTACGGCTGCGGCTACTACCGGCATGGTGAGAGCTGACGCGGCTGAGGCTGGGAAAGCCGCTGTCGTCACCACCATCGATCTCGCTCGACGAGCTTTTGGGACGGGACAGGCCGAGACAGCTGCTGCGGCGGCGCTGGCGGCGGTGAGAGCGCGACTGGAAGGCGCTAATGGCGAGCGAGCCGCCAAGCGGGAGGAAGGCAACGGGAAGGATGATGGCCCACATGGCATAGCCCCAGCGCCAGGACGTGTTGTTGAGGATGGCGGCGGCAATAGAGGGCCCAACCCAGACGGTGACGAGAAAGGGCGTGTCGGGCAAGCTCGAAAGAAGGGCGCGGTGGCGCAGGTCGGTCGTGTCGGCGACAAAGATCTGGTTGAGAACTTGGAGACCCGTGATGCCGGCCGAGTACAAGATCTGAGCGGCGGCAAAGGTCTGAACATTGTGGGACGCGGTCATCTGGACATAGCCGGTGACGCAAAGCAGGACGGCACCGAGGAAGGCTTCGAAGCGGCCAAAGACGTCGGCCATCTTGGCCATGGGCGGTTTGATGACGGCTGAAAGAGTTAGCGATGGTTTGATTGAGCTAGGAGATAAACGAACTATAGAGGACGCAGTAGAAAGCGCTCACCATTTACGACACCTTGGACGACAAACGACTGTCGACAACAACGAGTGGTTCGAGAAAGAGGAAACGGCAAAGGCGGCGAGCGGCGCGGTGACCTGCGCCTCGAGAGATGTAGTGAATGCAACGAGCAGCAGGCCGCAATAGGCGATGACCAGCCGGCGCTGGGAGCTCGTCAAGAAGGCAGTCTGGGGAGGCATGTCGACGGCGGAAAAGGAGCTAGAGTCGTCGGAATCAGAAATGGCAGACGAGGACGAGCCGTCAATGTCGGCGGAGGTGATGTCGTGAGAGGAAGCGTGGATCGGCTGGCGCTTGCTCCCGCTGATAGATGTGGTCTGAGCAGTGATGGTGTTGTTGGTGGTGTTAGCGCCGGCGGCTTCCACAGTGTGAGGGCCTAAGAGTTGCGGGTTGGCGGCGCTAGTGCCACGGCTTGGACGGCTTGGCTGGTCGTCAGGCGTGGCAATGGTGCCGTAGCTCCGAGGCCGGCTTGGATCTGTCGACGGTTTTGACGTGAGAAGACCAGTGGTTTTGCTGCTTGTGACGTCGTCGGCGGCGGTGTGTAATTTGCCGTTGTTCGAGTCGCTGTTAAGGACGCTGTCCTTGGCCAGGCCCGTCATAGTTATGTAGTCGGAGCCGACTCGGCGTTAGGCGGTCGTCGATGTCGTGCTTCGAAGGAGCAGAGGGAAGAGGATGTAAGGGCGCTGTCGAAGATCTTGAGAGGGAGAAAAGATCGGCCAACGGTCAACAAGGTGAACAACTCGGCTACATGAGGAGGGTTGTCGAGCTTGCTGTCTAGTTTTGCCGCGAGGGTTTCCAAGGGCCAACCTTGAGCTCGAAATCTAGATTTAGGCGAAGATGACGCGATCGAAGTTATAAAAGGGACGTCAATCTAATAAGGAGAGTGATGATATCAATAAGGATTGTGGAAGAGAAAGGAAAGTGTACGAGAGAGGATACTGAGGACGGGGTGGAAATACAGAGAGGGAAGGCGGGAAAGAAAACAAAAGAATGGAGAAGAGGATGTTGAGGTAGAGAAAAAGAAGAGAATGAAAAAAGACAGACGACAGACGACACAAAGAGAAACCAAAAAGACGTGCGGCTGTTTGCTTGCCCACTAGCCCTGCGCGTCGACTTGCCTGCATCCTGATCTGAGTATCGATCACTTTTGCAGGCCCCTGTTTTGATTTGTCAAGGCAGCAACAAGTGAGAGCATGGGGCCCATTTCGAGGTTGATAGTGTGGGGGGAAAGAGACAAAAGGTTGGGGGTCGCCGAGGGACAAGACGACAGCGAGAACTGAGTAAAAGCAACGAGAGAAGTGTGAGTATGAAGGTGAAGCAATAGAGAGGAGAGAGGCAAGGACGAGATCTGAGAAAAGGGGCAGATGACAAGATGCAGGCCTGGAGGAAATGTCGCGAGCAGGTTTGCTCTTTCCCTCCTCCTTTCTCGTGTAATACGCAACATGCGGCCTGGGAAGGAGCCGTGTACTCAGTATGTGCAACGCCGGAAGGCGTCAATGCTGCTACCTCATCGCGCCTGCCCGCTCCGCCTGCAGCCACCCTCATTCGGTGTTTGCTGCTTCCTTTCCCTGCAAGTGCTACTTGTGCTCCTTCCTCGTTGGACCACGTTGGAGGGCATACCCACGGCTTCCTTCCTCGTTAGGGTAAGAGCATTCTATTTCTCCATTTGCTCTCTCCGCTCTTGTTTCATTAACAAACGGCACCCTACCACGTATTTTAAGCTATCATCAGTGTCCACTGTGTTAAGTGTGTGTATCTGTGCAGGAAGGTGCAACCATCATCTCTTTTCACAGCTGTTAGTGCCTTTTGACTACTTTTCACCTGGTCGACTCATTCGAGGCCTTCCCTGCCATCGCCAAAAACAAACGAGTAGGATCCCGAAATCGCTGCACGCAATAGTATGTAGTCTTTTATTCAGTCTTTTTTATCATCTTTCCCTGCTCTTTCTCGGATCTTTTCGATTGACAAGATTGACAGAACGGACCGCGACCCTGCACGCTAGATAGTGCTCCTGCTCTACTCAGTAGAAAGGTCGCCAGTGTTCTTCAAGGGTAAGAGGGTCAGAGGGTCAGAGGGTCCCTCAGACCCCACTGTAATTATTAACAGTGAACTACATCAGTGCATACCCACAACCCATGGCTTGTGCCCTTCCCGCAACCGCCCGAGCCGATCCCCACCGCCGCGTGCAGGGAAAAGAAAACCGCCAAGCAAGGAGGGTAGAGGTGATCCATGTCTCATTGAAGACGTGTCTTGAGACAACCAAAACTGTGTCTCTCGCCATAATTCAAGAGCATGCTGTAAACTGCAAAGAAGGCGAAATGGAATGGAAACCCCGCAGCAGGAAGAGGATTTGCCTGCATTCCCAGTAACCGTTGCTTCGTATTTTCCTTCATTCTTTTCCCCATCGGCGACCGATGGGAGGACACCTGCTGATTGGCGGGAGATGATCTGATAAAACTGATAATCTTGTCGACTTTTTGGGTTGGCGGGCACGAACGGGGCTCAAATTTGCGCGTGTTCGCCGCCGTTGGCGAAAGAAAAAAAAAAAGTACATTCCTTGTACAAGGATTAAGAGGCCTAGGCTGGGTTTGCCAAGTGATTGCTTTGTTCTCTGTTCTGGTTGTCTTACTGAGTAGAGTGCCTTGTGGTGCTTTTAGATCTCTAGCAAGTCCCTTTTTCTCGTTCATTTCTTCGACGGCGCGCGGGAAAGTTTGGCTTGTCACACACGTTTTTGGCCTCCCCTCTGTAAGATACGAAGTACATTCATGTACGTCGTAATTGTACAGAGTACAGTACTTGTACGCGAAGGAACCGCACAGTGCAAAAGTCAACACTGAAAGGACGCTAACAATAAACGGCCGCTCCAACGTCGCAGGAGGAGGAAGAACGCTCGTACGCGTGAATGACAGCCGCTATCCAACACAAAATCCACGTCGCGCTCCCTCCCCCTTTCGCAAGTCTTGCTATCTGGTCAACTGCTGCCTGCATACAGTTACGGGGCAGTGAGGCCCTGAACGAGGCAAAACAAAAGGCGACCGTTTATCTCATCTTGCGTTGTGCAAGATACAAGTATCCTGAAAAGTATCTTGAAGTAACGGGACAAATGCATCTCCAGAGTGTTTCTAAAGGTAAGATAAATTGTATCGTCCGGGCATCCTCCGCATCTCGACCTCAACTAGCCATGGACACGCGAATCTAGCAATTTGGGAAGGCACGAACAAAACGTTCAAATTTGTTCTTTTCGTCAGCGATTCTAATTGTAAACGCTTTTCGGCACTATCCAGACCCTCAGAGAACTTGACAACGGAAATACAGAATAGATGAGTTGCACCGCTTCAAGTACGCTGTACGTAACACGTTTCTTTTCTATAGCCGCGTGTTTGCGAATCGGTGTCGGCTTGGTGTCGCGTGGGATGTACGCAAGACACAAGTACTACGAAATACGACGCGAGACACGAAAAAATTGCCAGAACCATTTCACGAGTTGACTAAACTGAAGCTAAAGGAAACGAACCAAGTTTGTATTCAAATCGACACATCGTGAATGTCAACAATATGAAGCGGTGCTGCATATAAACACCACAGCCTGCTGAATAGAAAGGTGCTGCAAAAGAAAAATAGCCATGACAGTAATATAGAAAACAAAGCGCAACCCAAAAATAAGGTATCTTCTCGACTATAAGTAAACAAGGGCCGCCCCTTTTCTCTCCATTCAGGGTACAAAATATAACAGAAATTGAAAGACATGCCAGTTGACCGAAAGGACTAGGAGACCAAGAGTGTGAACAAAGGAAAGCAACAAAAGCAGCAAGCGCTAATTCTTCTTCTCACATACAAAAATGAGCATACATAGAGCCGTACAGCGGGAGGTATTTGTCAGTCATTAATAAAAGACGGGTAAATGAAAACACAAAAGGGGAATGACATCAAAGAAATATCGTCCGAGTTTCGACAGTTGGCAAACATAACAAAGCAAATATGAAAGGCGTTTCGTCGTGTGCAGGAAGCGTCGTGCAAAGGTTTGAAGTGGCCCATCCATATGAATAGCCATTCCTCTTTTCGCATGCTTATGCGGTATCAATATCGCTCGGCTGGCTGGCTGGCTGGCGCGTCTCGTGTCTTTGGCATCATGGGCAAAGACCGGCCATGATCAACAGAAGGATTCTATGCCTCCTCCATGATGCCGCCCTCGCCGCCGCCCTCCTCGCGCCATTCGCGGCTCTTCTCTGTCAGCTTCTTAACACCCGTGACGCGATTGGCCCAGAGGCCCTCAATCGGCGTGCGGAATGTAAATGCGCGCTGCGAGCTAATGACTCCGATGGCTTGGAGCACTGCCTTACGGCTGTCACGGCCGAAAACGGCGGGGTGGCTGATCCACTCGAGGCTGGCCTCGAGCTCGGCGTCGAGAGCAGCCACCGTCTTGGCATCGATGCCGGCCGTGTTGCCCATGGCGGAGCCTATGGCGTCGTTGGAACGAGAACGTGGGAGCATGGCGTTTGACAGAGGGAAGCCAGACGCGGTCACGGAATTCGCCGAGGTCGTGGGCGACGGTGTGTGCTTGCGGTCGGGCGTGCCAATCTGCATAATGGGTGAACCATCGCTGCCCGGATGGGGGGTCGTAGGGACCGAGGTGCCGCCGTTCTTGCCATTACTAGGCAGAGGAGGAACAGGCGGCAAACCGCCCTTGCCCAGGCCCTTCAGAATGGACCGGGTCTCATTGAGGAGTGTGTGCGCGCGCTCGTGCTGGCCACGGCTGACCAGCGTCAGGGCACGAGTGAGCATATCGGACGTAAGCAGCTCCATCCGGCGCTGCACAATGCTCGGGTGAGGGGGAATGGGGGGCGTGTTCTGCCATGACCGCGACTTGTGCTGGCTTGTCGGGGGAAGCATGGTGATAGCCAGGAGGGACGGCCGCGGCATCTGGACCACAGTGCCATCACGCAGAATATCGCCCCAGCTCAGGTCAGCCTGGATAAGAGGAACCTCTTCAACAGACACAGTACGCGGCTCGTCCTGGTCCACGGGGCCGCCGAGAGCCTCCAGTCCGGACACAATTGTCTCCCACGCGTCCTGGGGCAGCTGCTCCTGGGACAAGTTATCGGGAGGATGACCAGTTGCACAAGGATGTCGCGCTTGTCGCCGAAACGCAGATCGCCCAAGAGCGCCTCTGCATCGCGGCCCGTGGCGCGCTTCGTAATCTGCAGTGCACCACTGATCTTGTGGAACTTGGCTGGTGAGCCCTCGGGCAGCTTCAGCTTCAGCTTAACGTTCTGGTGTGACAGAGTCTGCATCGACCCGAGGCAGCCTGCCAGGCACTCGCGCAGCATCATCCAGTCCTTGACGTACGTGTACGATGCCTTGGTACGCGTTGACAGCTCAATCATCGTGTCCGGCTTGTGCGTCATGCCCAGCCCAAATGAGTGGATGGTGATCTTCGCTGCCTCGGCACGCGACACAACAAAGTCCACACTGTCGGCATCTGAGGTTGACGCATCACTGATGAGCATGATCGTCGCAATGGGGTTGTTGTACTTGCGCTGCATGAGAAGGTCCATGGCGACATTGGCACCCTCCACAACATCCGCGCGGTGGCTCTTCTGGCCCACCGGCTTAATCGAGGAGAGGACACCGCTCCAGCCAGGCCACGACTTAGTCGTCATGCCAACAACAGGAACACCGCCGCCACCAGAGCCGAAGGTGACGAGGCCCATACGGTCGCGCTCACCGAGAGTGTGCACCATGAAGCGGAGGGCGTCACGGACCAGGTTGATCTTGACACCCTGCATTGACGAGGAAATGGGGACTACGACGACAACGTCAATCGGCACATGGATCGACGCGGTTGGCGCCGGAGTGAGCGGGCTCTTCGTGTAGCTGGTGTACTCGGTAGCAGCCGTGGTGATAGACTTGTTGCCACCCCAAGATGATGCCAGAGACGACACACGCTGCGGCCGTCCGCTGCCAGGTGTGCGCTGCTGCCAGTCTTCCTCCTCTGTCTCCGAGAAGTCGCCACGGTCGTATGCAGGGCTGCGCACAGGCGACGTCTCGATGGCGTTCAGGTCAAGCAGTGCCTGTTGCCAGAGCTTGAGCTGATTGCGGTTGTCAAAGCGGAGATGGAACTGGGGGAGCTCTGCCACAGACAGACTCAGTGTCAGGACGTTCTCGTCGATCGTACCTGTCTCGGTGACCTCGTTCAGGTGCTTCTTGATTAAGATAGATCCCTTGAGTGTGCAACGAGTTGTCTTGCGTACAGGTGCACCGTTCGCCTCCTCCCAGTGTTGTTGCTGCGAGACAGATTTGGCGTTACCCGAGTTCTTCTTCTCCTTGACGCAGATAAGCATCTCAGCGAAAAGGAAGCACTCAAGCTCCTGCCACGACACCTTGTCCTTGCCAACACGGAGAGTGCCGTAAAGACGCAGCTTGCCAAAACGGCTGAAGTCAAGGCCGTGCCAATTGTCTACACGATTGCGCAGATTTTCTGTCATCTCCTCCAGGACTTCGGGCGACTCATAGGGATAGAAGCGTGGTGGCGGGCGCTCGGGAGATGGCTGGCGGCCAAAGTTGTCGTCGCCATTTGCGTTACGAGGCGTGCTAGGCGGAGGCAGTTGCGGCATTCCTGTACTGCTCAATTGCAAGTCTTCCGGATCGGCGCGCCACTTGCAGTCGGGCACTTCGATTGTGATGAGGCATGTCAGAGTCTGCTGCTGCCGTGACCGGCTGATTGTCGGGAACTCGGAGCGAACGGTAACAGTGGGCGCCGGGATGGGGTTCCGTGTTATTGTGCGTGGGCTGGCCAATGTTGTCTCCATAGCCTGCACATCGTAGTCATGCGCACGTCGGAGGCCGCCGCTCTGGGTCGTCTCGGGGTAGTCCCCTGAGGATGCGACGCCGGTAGCCTCGCTGTCGCTGCGGCCGTGCCTTGAAATTGCGCCGCTCACGTAACGGTCAACAGAAGGCTCCCGTTCGCGCTCCCGTTCCCGGTCACGATAGCTGCCTCTGGCTGAGCTGTCGCGACCGCTTTCCCGGGTGCTATCGCGTGTGCTATCGCGAGGGTTGTTGTGGTTGTGGTGGACGGTGCTCATACCCGCACTGCTCGTGCTCATAACGGCCGGGCGTTGGTTTGAGCCTCGGCTCGGCGGGCGCGTCGTCTGCTCATCCCATGCGGGCGTCGGCGCCCCAGTAGTGATGGAGCGTGTGTCGGCAACCGATACTGACCTTACCAGGTTGGTGATTTTCTCTGCGCCCACGTTAGTGACCAAAGTCCATCATGCCCTGAATTGGAATCATTACAGTTGCGCATACCAATATCTAGCACGTTGCCGCCACGACTTGTGTCGAGATGCAATGGGGCATTGCATGTCGGGCAATACTGTGAGTCAAACTCGCGAATGAACTCGTAGAAACACGCCTCGTGCGAGACATGTGTACAAGAGAACTGTAAAATGCGCTCGCCGCGGAGGGTGTGCTCTAGCGGCTCCTCGCAGATGGCGCATTCGCTGCCGACGAATGTGCGTTCCCGCCGGGTGCGACTCCGGTCTGATGCCATGTTTGTCAAGTGTCTCCCTGAAGGAGCTTCACGAGAAATGCCAGAAGCAATAGAAGCCGACGAACGGTACGATGGCGCACCAAAGTTGCCGCCTGGTATATATGAATCTGAGGGGTTGTGCGAGTCAGTATGTTATCCTTCTTGATATCACTTCGAAATCAAACAAAGCGAAAATCGGTAGAGCACATAGAAGATGAAGATAGCGGATGGTGGTAAAAGCAGCAGATGTGAGCTAAGCAGCAGCAGGTTTGTGCTCGAAAGGAATACGACGGGAGTGTGTGATCAGTGCAAACATTTGTGAAGCGCAGATGCTGTCAATAGCAGTCGTCTTACTCTTCTGAGGATATGTCGACGAGCCCGGGAAGGACGTAGTAGAGCGCCCGGCACTCGAGTTCGTCGGACGGTCGTAGTCGCCCCCCCAGCTAGGGCTCTGAGGCTGAAGCTTGGTCGGGGAGAGCAGACCAAGATCCCGGAGTGCAGTGGACGAAAATTCGCCTTCTCTCAGGCGTTTCTCCTTGCTTGAGCCGTTTGATGACTTGTTCGATCGAAAGAACATGTGGAATGAAATGCTCGCCAATTGCGTGATAAAAGGTGACGGAATATTGAGTCTCAACTTTCTTGCTTTAAGAGAAAAGACTCTAAGGCGACAGTCGAACGTGTCTCGAGCGTAAAAAAATGTGTCAGACGTAGGCGTTGCCTATATTGCTCGAATACTATTCAGTAAGGTGTTTCGTTGACAGTGGGTAGAGAAAGAAGAGCGACGCTGTGTGTAGGTCGTCGGCTGTTGAGTGTTTTAACGTCGGTATTTGGCGCCTCGGCTTTGTTTCTGCTTCGCTGACTATGCTGCTGCTGCTTGCTGCTCTCGTCGTGTGTTGCTTGTGGTGATGGTGGTGTAGGAAAAGGGTGTAGATATGTAATATGAATTCGGGACGATATAAGAAAGAGGCCCCACCGTTCAGATTTCGTGAGGGATCAACAATGCCAGGGGAAATCAGGACTGGGAGATCCTCCTTTCATCTGGCTTGGGCCCAGGCCTAGGAAGGCAGTGTTTTTTATTACCTTTTCTGACAGTTTTCTACTGTTTTTCTTTTTGCCCACAAGGGTTGTTCTATGCGCAATTATGTGCGTATGCGCGCGTGTGTTCGTGCGCACGTCCAAAGCAAGCCAAGTAACGTCTGCGGCTGTCAAGAATGCAGACAATGGTAATTCTTCGGTCGTTTTGGAGTCAGGAGGACTGCTTTTGAAAGATTGGTATGCTTCCCTTCCCGTGGCGGATGGGAAGAAGACAAAGAAGAGTACAAAACTCGTAGCAAGGGTATCGTGGTCAGGTCGTCAAGAAGCAACGACTGAAAGGACGAAGAATGTACAGGTACCGTCAAAGCACGCAAGGGCCGGCACGAATGTAGGTTGACCGGTTCCTGCTCGTATGTAATTTCCTTTCGTAGTGGTACGTGCAGTGCAGTGAGGCGGAAGGCGGAGAGTTGTGTTTTTTTTTTTTTTTCAAAAGAGAGTTGTTGAAGAAAAAAAAATAAAAAGGAATTCTGGAGAGAGCTGCAAAATCCGAGCGGGTGGGATGGTATTAGTGGTGGTAGGCAGCCTCTATTAAAGCTGTTATGCCGACAATGCTGGGCCGACTGGAGTAGAGACAAGCGTGGCGTTCATGGCAGTTTTTTGCAGGGACGGTGACGGCGAAAAAGAGTGCGTCGATCGTGAACAGGATAAAAAAGACACTAGATGATCAGAGCGTCCAGTTGTGGTCGTGGGCCGATCAGCAGTCATTCAAATGCGAGCGGGCGCAAGACGGGCGCAGTAGTGATGAAGGCGAGGCGAATGTGGTGAGAAAGAAGCAGAGTGCTTCTCTGCAAGTCGAAGAGAGTTAGAAGACTGAGCTAAAGAAGAGGAGGGAGAAGCCGTAGTCGGTGCGCGCGAACGGGTTGCTCGCTGGTCGAACGCTACAGGAAGGGGAGGGGTGCAGTGGCATTGAGTGTAAGTCGAGGGCAATTGAGAACCAGACGAGATGAGATGTCAAGCACCCAGCGCCAGTAATGAGTTATGAGAGGGAAAAGGGTGTGTTTGTGCGGGTGCAGCTGCTTGTGCGCACATGTGAGAGAGTGTTCGTGCGCTTGCGCTGTCCAACGTCGCGTGAACCATGCGAAGCAGCAAGTTGAAGATGGCCTCGTTGACGTAAAGAGCAATGACAACGAGAAGACGGACGGCAGAGAAGGCGGCAGAGAAGGAAATTCAGGGGAATGTGATGGGGAGATCAGCGAGTACTTTTACGTACCTTGTTAAGACAGAGAAAGAGAGGCGTGAGAAGAAGATATAGAGAAGAAGGAAGAGAAAGCGAGTGAGAGAGTTGACCTTCCCGTGTCCCCGTTTTGTGATGGGAGGTTGTGCGAAAGAGGGGTGTGCGGTTGTTTTTAAGAGGGCGCCAGCGTTTCTGCGTGTGCGGCGCTCGTGACAGGATATGCGCGAGTTGCGAGGTTGGCGATGTGAAAGAAGACAAACAAAACAACAAAACGAAACGAAAAACAGAAGAGAAGAACCGTGAGGGCGAGAAACGGGAACAAGGTCAGGAGAGGGAGGAAAGAGAAAAAGAAAGAGTGGAAAGAGGTGAGGTGAGAGCAAGGAAAGAGCAGCTGTGACAATTGAGGAAGGAGCAGCAAGGAGGGAAGGAGGCAAGCAACACCTAGCCAGAGAAATTCAGGGGACCAGGGCTTAGAAGGAAAGAGCAGAACAGATTGGTCAATGGGGTACGAAAAGGGCCCTGCTACTGCGCCAGAACGTGGGTCTCCTCTCTGCTAACTCTAAAAAACAAAAGGAATAAAGAAGGGCCCGAAAATCAAGAAAAACGACCGGGGTGGCTTCATCCTCAGCTGTCTTCGCTGGGCTCGGGTGTTTAGCAAGGGGCCGCCGTTAGGAAGGGTAGGGGGATGGTTGGCTGGGAGTTTGGCACCGGTGCAAAGTCGGTGGGTTGTGGCCCTTTTCCCCTGATTTTGGGGGGGGGGGGGGGGGGGGTGGCGATGGAGCACCAGGGCCGATGGAGTAACGATCCTAGTCGTGATAAACCCAACCGTACGAAGTAGCAGTACATGTACTTGAATTTATGCCCTCAAAAGTACGTTCATGATAGTAACGCCGACATATGTGATATGGCAGGCGTGCTGGGCAGGAGCGATGTCAAAGTTGGAAGGCACGACAGGTAGAAGAATGGGAGGATTTCGATGCGTTCTTGCCTAGGTGAACGGGATGCGTCAACAAGGAGCAGCTGTAAGTGGCGATAGGGAAGGAGCGGAACGAAGAAGGGAAGGAAGAGGCGAGTGGTGGTCTGTGGCTCGTGGGGAAGGATGCAGTACCAGAGTACGTATATTGGTTTGATAGAGACGCGGTGAGAAGAGAGGCGTTGTCACTGCGGTCGTCACTTCTTCGAGAAGGAGAAAATCAAAAGCAGTGAAGTAAGCGATTGTTCATCAGGGGCATACCGTTTACATGGAAGTCCATTCCGAACGTGTGATTGGGGCCCTTTTGGTCGATTTCTCGATTTGCTTCTATGTATTATTATGAAAAACCAGAAAGCCTGTTTTCCCTGTACTTCGTATTTGCGAGACTCTATTCAGTACTCATCAAATTCAAATGCGCGTGCTGCCCGACGACAAACCGTTGCAAAGTAACGCGAGGACCAGCCATACAAGTCAAAGTACTTGTTCTTCGTACAAGTACATCTGACAGCTGTCTAGCACGACTGGCGCAGAAGTGGCTTTTTAGCGATCGCCTTTTGCCGAAAAAAGAACAGGCACGAACAGAATAAAAAAAGGAGAGAAAGAGACAAAGAGCGCGAGAAGTAAAGTGGACAGATGCTAAAAGAGGACGAATATACATTGACAGGGGTGAGGGATGTATCGACTACTCAGTACTGGCCTTTTTAAAAGGCTACCGTTTTGCCCTTCTTGAGCTCAAGTGCGGCCACCGTCATCTCGTCCTCTTCCCTCGTTGTCTCTTTTCTCTCCGTCCCTCTCAAGTTCAGGAGTTTTTCTCTCTGCCCCTGGAGACACAAGGAGACAAGTCTCTTGCAGCCCCTGTTTTCTCTTGCAGTCCCTTTTTCCCTTCCCCCACTATGTCTGCCACCATGCAACCCAACGCCAGGATGCACTAATGCGCTAGGGCTCGGTTTTTATTTTATTTTTTGCCAAGAGGAGCAAGAGGTAAGATGTGAGGTGCCTTCTTCAGAGGTTTTGAATTTCACACCGTTCTTCGAGCTAGGTAGCCCCCAGCAAGCCACGAGCATCCTTTTTTGCCATGCATCTTCAAGGTATGAGATGGGCCTTCCCCTTCTCGACAACCTTGTCTATTCTCACCCCTGATTCCCAATTGTTCCCTCTTGTGTGTGTGTCGCCGCCTTGATGGGAGACGAATCCGGGAAAAGCGAAGCGACGATGCCTCAAATAGAAACAAGAGACCTGCTTGAATCCCACGTCTCCTCCCTCTGCCCTTGTCGTCGTGTCTCAGGGCCTTTAAATATGAGATAAGAGGCAAAGGATGCAAAAGAGGCATGGGGCAGAAGTCGGGTCTGAGATGGAAGACTGAAAACCGATTTGTGACGTTTAATTTGAGATACCAGACTTGTTTGACTTGCACGCTTCCAGTGAGCCATGTAGCGTGCATGCAGGCATCTAAACAGCCGCGCCATTGCATAACTCCACGGTGCCATCTTTGTGCAGCTTTGGGTGCATAATATCTTCCGAGCAACATGCACGCAGCGCGGTCTGTTTCCCCTTGTGGCCAAAGGTGGGACATCTCCAAGCTTTACTCAGTGTCACCTGTGATACTGATTGCTCGTCATCGCCTTTTCAAAATGCCCTTACTTTCGTTTTCTGGCATTGTTAGACATTCTAGGGTGAGACACATGTCCCCTTGCGTGTGTGACCGCCGTTGTATTCCGAATGTCGCACAACAGCAAGATTTGCCGTTGCGGCGGCCATGCCCTCGGGCCGTTGGCTCGCCCCAACCAACTGGAAACCTCAAAGACGAATTTTCGACCAACAGACAGACAAAGCGCCCTGGCATAGGCGGCAGGTTGCTCTACAGTGTCTACACATACAAGGACCACTTCTACGACCGAGCCATCGTTGGTGCTGTACAAGTTGGGCACTGCCGGTGCTGTCTGTAATCGCTACGGGTGCCAGTGTCGGCCTCCTATTTTCTGTGCTTGCGAAAAACTTGTCTCATACAGATACTCCGTACTCATAGATACGCCAAGCGCACAGGTGAAAGTGCGGACGGCTGTGTCAAGTTGGAGTATCGCACCGGCCGTGCGCTTGGAAGCCATGGAAGACGTGAAAGAAGGTCGTAGGCCTGCGAAAACGGTCGTGCCACAAGTCGCGGACGAGAAGTCATTGGGCAACAGGAACGACCGATCAAATTAGCTTCGTGCTAGTTTATTAGCTACAGCTGCACGTTGTGCTGTAGCGTCGTTGGCCAAAACAAGGCGGAAGGCCGATGCTCAGCTGTCCGACGCAAGCATGGAGGTATTGTAAGTACGAAGTATGGTAAAATCTTTCCAACCCCCAGCCATGTGCGGAGCGTATTGTGTTGCTGTGCCTCCCATCGTCGAATAATACTTCATACTGGAGTAATTGGAAGGCAGAGCGTGAGAACCTTGGTCCTTGACTCACTTATGTTATGGGGGCAGAAAAGGCAGCAAAACGGCCAGGCCGCAAACTGGTTTCTTGTTTCACCGTGTCCCTATCGCACAGCATTGCCATGGGGGGCATAGGAGCGTTTGGTGGAATACAATGCTCTGGCAGCATAAAAACGCCGTAGTTAGGACCACCCTGTTTTGTGCGGTCAAGAGAAACAAGGAAATTGCACAATAACAACACATGGCACAAGACACAAGGCGCAGGGCACAAGGCGGCACACACCACAGAAAAGAGACAGTGGTTTTTTGAACCGAACACAGAAGCCTTTGTTTCGCAGCATTGTCGTTAGTGCGTCCACTGAGTGCGTCCACTGCCACGAGGCTTCTCCGAATTGAGATGGGATTGCCATGTTGCCATGTTGCCACGCTGCCACGCTGCCACGCTGCCACGCTCGCGTCTCCGCTTCGTTTGATTTCACACTTTCGATAAGCAACAAAAAAAAAACGTGGTCAGGCAGCTCACGGAGCACGACAGAAGAGGGGAGGGGACCCATGAAGCTCCGCTTCGGCAAGCCGTTTAAATCTTAAGGTACCACGAAGAAGTTGCGCGAAGCCCTCCCATTGGTCATTTGGTCCCCAGTTTTACTCCACATTTGACCCAGTTTTATCGACAATACTGCCTTTTTATTGGCTCTGAAGACGCTACGTGGATTTGCGAAACTCTTTGGGCGCTGATTGGCCTGTTGTATTAGCGCCCCCGGTTTTATGGCCATTTGAGCTCTCTGATTCGTTAGTTGCGTCTTTTTTCTCCATAAATGCTCCACTTTTAGATACTTTTCGTACGCGAAATTGATTTGATTCGTTATAGACGATTATTTTGTGGGTCTGGTGGGTCTGGCCGCTTCGCTCTCTCTAACGCCTGTATTCAACGCCTGTATTCAACGCCTGTACTATTTACTTTCTGCCTTTTTCGTAGGGTCGGCTGCCAGCTATCTAACGTATTATTTCGTATTATTTCGCTTCGTTTTTTAATATGTTTACCTCGCTTTACGTTAATTTCGGTTTGTTTCGCTTTATTAGCTGCCGTTGCGCGTCTATCTACTTTGCGTAGCAGTCTGAATCAGCCCAACCGCCAAAGACGGCCGTAGGTCGGCTGGCGACCATGCTAGTTGTGTGGTAATACGCCATCACGAAAGGCACGAAAGCGCATTTTCACCCTCATCTCATATGAACGGCTGGCCCCGCAAGCCTATTCGGGAAAGATAGAGGAAGCCATGACGGAGCAACGTTGGTTGCAACTTTGAAGCTTGACCTAGGAGAGATACAACCTGCGCGCGGGCTATTTCTGGTCTCTGTGCGGGTTAGTTCGTGCGGAATTGCATGCGAGGTGCGCGTTGCTGGTCGTGGGCTTTGGTCCGTCGATAGCGTGGCCAAGAAGCAGGGAAATGGGTTGAAGGGGAGGAGGCAAGTCGGGAAGAAACGAAGAAGCGCAAACAAGGCGACCAGAGATGGCATGGGTTCCGGGCGGGACTACTTCGTATGGTATCCGCAAGATTGCACGGAGCAAGCCAATACGAGCAACGAGCATATCGTCAGGCAGGAGCACGGGTAGGAAGGAGCAAGAGGGGCAAACAAGTGCGAGTGCAATTCAAAATTGCAGAGAAAGAGCATCTTTAGCCCCTTCCAAATCGGCGTTGGGCAACGCATGTTGCCCAACGAGGAAATGGCGATGGAGTCGATGCTTCTTGTGCGCGGAGCAGGTTCTTCAGCAGGACCACCCCAAAAGAAAGGGGGAAAACGTAGTGGCTGACACCGTGCAGCTTCGCTCGCAATGATCCTGGTTTCTTGGTTTCTGAGATTTTTGCTCACTACGAAGCTCGAGTCCACGATGCGTACCTTCCGTGTACATAATCTTGCGCTTCCTTCTGTTTTGAATAACTTCATACGAAAGCGTCGCAGAACGGCAAGAGCGATCTTTCGTGCCAATGTCAACTGTGTTACCCGTGCATCGTACCTTCCTGGCATCACAGCCTCCAAACCTGGCTTCCTATTTTGGCGTCCTGCATCGGCAGGAGCGACTTACCCACTCCGCACCATTTGTTGACACCGACAGGGAAGCCAAATCAGGAAGGGACGAACAAGGCGGCCCTCCTTGTTGTAAAAAGAAAAACTTCTTCCAGTAAAACGTTCTAGCCTCCTTTTCTCTGTATCACATTCACACCAACTCTTCGTTCAGGTTGAGCATCCACACCCTTCGTCTCCTCTCGCCTTAGGACGTCGACGGGTCCACACGGCGTCTCTTGGCCACAATGTTATTGACGGGCGGCGAAATAGGTGTTCACCTGCCTCGCAAAGCATAGAATGCTACTTTTTTCCAAACCCTTCTAGTCGTTCCGAGCTTTATTTGGTATCCCACAGCATCCAGAAGCCCACGATCGCCAAAACCTCGTTCGAATCGCTCGCCTAGGCCTTATCCGCCGGGGCTCGATGTTTAGATACATACAATACGACGTACCCGGACGACAGCGTGCCATTGCTGGCATCAGAACGAATAGCACAATCCGGAAGCGTCATGAAAGGTTTCTGGCTTTCTCATTGTTTGTGCTGGTGGCGGTCATATGCACCGACGCTAGAAGACACACTGTCCGAGCGCACAGGGTGCACCTCGCCCTTCTCTGCCGCGATCGTCTCTTAAACCAATCACCACAACCATGTCGAAGCTGCATGAGAGGCGACGGCTGCATCGCTGGCCCCGGATTTTGCCTCCGTGCGTGCATTTGTGCATTCGTGCATTTCATGTGGTGTTGTGGTGTTTTGCTCGGTCGCTAGCACCTGTTTCCCATGTGTCGTCGTCCAACATCGACTGTTGGAAGCCATGAGCAGTATCTTACATGTACGGACGGGAAACCCCACGAGAATTTCAGGCGCACAACACTACTGAGGTACTGGGGACTTTACCCGGGCGTCATCCAGCCCCTCACATAAGCCCACCCAGAACCCACCACCATCCACAACGCCCACATGCTGCAGCATCCCGAATCAGCAGTGATCAGCCACGACAATACGCATGTAGGGAGCGGAAGGCCACTTGCAATATACACAGCACGAGCGGTCAGTGCTTGGCCACAGAAGACCACAGTGAGCCACTGTTCTCTTGTTCGCAAAAGATACAAAATCTCACGGCCGAGAAGTTCTCGATTAATGGGCCGAGAAGGCGGCCCGTTGAAGACGAGCTTCCCTCAAGCAAGTGGAAGTAGTCAAGGGGGTCTGAACAAGAAAGAGAAGCAAAAAGGGGAGAAAGCGAGAAAGAACCTCAATGAGGCGTGCAAAAGGGTGGAAAAGGCACTATCCGCCCGTGGCCGCAACATGAAAAAAAGTCTTGAAGCATCATGACGAATCGGGGAGTTGACTGATTTTGTTCGGGCCGTCCAACGGAAAGAAAATGCAGGAGAAACACCAGGGGAGAGCAAGCCGGGCCATTCAAAGCTGCTGACTAGTTCGGTCAACGTCGTCACTACGATACAGCAGACGTAGGCCAATTTGCCCCAGCCCAAGCTTGTGATGGGCGGAGGCCTGGGCGAAATGTGGCCAACGCTTGGTGAGGAACTACCCCGGCCGAACCTGCGATACCTGGCCAAGTGTTCCAGCCCATACCCAAACCAGCCAGCGTCCGGCCAGCCTCTTGCTCTTGCCAAGTGCAGTGATGCAAGGCCTGACTCGTTGCTTTCTTCCTTGGGACGTTTGACGTTTCCTGCCAAAAGTAGTTCTATGAATTGCTAGTCAGATATACCGGTGATCCCAAGGGGGCCTCTCTTCAAAACATGGCCAAACCGGATGGCCCCTTCACGAAACGGCCAAACACGCGCCCAGTACCTTGTTGCAGAATACAGTCTGGTGCAAGGTAATCCATGCTTGTTTATTCCAGCTTGGGAGATGCAAGCAAAAAAAATTGTATCGGACAAGTATCGACAACTCACTTTACCAGACGCCGAGAAAGGATACATCTAAGAAAACAGAAGTACCTTGCACGTCGGCTTTGGCCCTTGGGGATACATCGACAGGGGTCAACAAAAACAGGGCATCTTGCCACCATCCCTGGTGATATATTTTTCTTTAGGCCCCCAATCTTGCCCTTCTCGGCACATCCCGACGAGTCCCAAAAGGTCGAGTTCAAACCAAAAAGCCACAGGCCATTTTCATTTCGGCAGCAAGATCGCAGAATTCAAATCAAAGCCAAGATGAGAACTCGAGAATATGAGATAGCGAAAGCAAAAGTTCTCTCCAATACTCGGTTACCCATTTTCGAAATAATACTCTGGATGAACGCTGTGCATTATCAACCGTAAGAACGATAACACGCTGTCACCTGCAAAATCCGCAAAAGCGGTCAAGAAAGTCCGGCCGCATGGCCAAACAGAGGCACCCAGAACTCACCTGCGAGCCCATCCGCAACTCTAGGAGAATAGTGTGTAAGATGTTACCATGCACTCAAATCCAAACGGCTTCTTCTCGTGGCCCCCTGAAAAGGGCCTGACAACCCATGGGTCGAACTTACGCCGGGCAAGCTAGCGCAATCAAAATAAAATACTTCGTATGCAATCATGGCCTGCAAGGCCAGGGATCCCGGCCCAAAAAAATATGGTTTGTCTGTCCTGCCTGTGCTGGGCTTGCATTTTGTGCGCACAGCCACACTGTTCTCAGACGGTACTTTGTAAGTAAATCCCCCGGGGCCTCACCTCTGTGAGACCCTCGCTTTTCTCACTGGGGCTTCCTTCCCAGGCTTCCCGGCTTCCTATTCTCTGGTTCTCTGCAGCGGGGCCAAGAATGCGACGTAAACTCGCGGAATTAGGGTCTGCGGACAAGACAAGCGAGAAAATCGGGATGCCTTCCGCCTCTGCCGCTACTAAAGTCGTGACGTGAAGAGACGTGTGGAAAGAAGACAGATAGGCGAACGGCATCCTTTTGAAAATGGACAATAATCACCACGACATATGACATTCACATACTGAGTACGAAATTTACTCAGCACCATGCATCCCCTGACAGGGGGACCGCATTTGTTGCCCCGAGACGACATCAAATCCTACGAGGCAGAAGACAGAAAGACTGCCCTCAAACGCCAATTCATGTTAGACCTGTAGGGCGCAGTCCCACCGTTGTCGTTATGCGCTACGCTGCAATTCGTTACGGCACTCGTTACGGCACTCCTTGCTCCTTGCCCAAAGCATCTGCAGAGCTCCTGGTAAAATGCACTTCCTATCGGGGGATCGGGGAAGGAGAAGGCCAAACCGAGATGAGATGGCTCTATGTAAGTCAGGCAGACCTACCACAAACTCAACATATGACTCTATCATCTCTCCTCAGCGAATAGAGATACAAATGCATATACATATACACATACAAAAGGGCCAACCCGATTGTGATCCGGCCCAGATCACCTACTCCCGAGAAGGCTTTGATCGGCATCACGCATTGTGCATTGCACGGCTCAACGGTGCAACTTGGCGGCTCAGCGTCCTCATTTTCAAACACTTTTGTGCTTTCCGTGCTCCACGCGTTCCAATGAGCGCGCCGGTTCGATTTAGCGGATATTAAGCGGCGCGCATTCGAACATGTTGGTGCGTTGGTGTTTGTTTGGTCATCAATCCTGCACATTGACAGCCGCCGGACCTGTCGATCTTCACCTGTTGCGCTCGGTTTCAGTGTCTATCTCGGCCGCTGATAGCTGTGTTACGGTGCGCTGGCTCTTCCAGTGTCTTCCAGTATGCCCCTGTGGCCCAGTGTGTGCCGTTTGCCATTTTGCCTTTGGACTTATTTTGCGCAATCGAGTTCATTTACGGCGCTGTATGGACAGCTTTACGAGAGTCTCGATACGAGACAACAACTGTGAACAACAAGCTACGGAAACGCTGTTCGTAATACGGGGGCATGTTTCAATAATTTTCTTTCTTTACTTAGATCTCTCCGTTGGAGAAACTAAGAGAAAACAAGGCAAAGTGTCTCTCCCAGAGGTCCGGAAAGCCCACGCCGCACTAAGTCGATTTTATTCTGCACACGTTTTTTATTCCAGATCGTTAATGAAGCACCATCGCTCCGATTTTTATGTCTTACTTACGAAAAGACAACAGAGCAGGGACTAATAGAGTTTTGCAGCTTTTTTTTGTCCACACTCGATGGGTCTCCTTGTTCAACTGCTGAGTACCGATGGCACTGCAGAAGGGGGAGAGAAGGAGAAAACCTGGAATAAAGAAAGAAACGAAAAGAGCGACCATGAGGCGAGAGCCACAGAGCAGAGAGACACGAAAGAGAAAAATTGCTGCACTGCTGCAGGTTTTGCGCAGAAGCCCCGGTGAAGACCAGCAAGACCTTACTGAGTAAAGACCAGTTCCACTCCCCGGATCCCTGTTGCAGTGCAGCGTTGCATTCTAAATGGGATCTGGAACTCGGCCCACGGTGTCGCCTTGCCTTGGATTGGCCCTGGCCGAGGGGGGAGAAAACGGAGACGTCCGGGCAGTGAGCAAATTGCGTCGAAAGAATGGCAAAATGGAGACAGCTACAGCAGAGCCTTTCGACGAACATGTATCTTGCCTGCCCCCCAAGGACAGCGATAGCTCGACATCCTCAGCGTTGACGGTTCTCACACTTTTTCTGTCTTCACGCTCTCCCTTAAAAACGCTTCTTTGATCCTCCTCGTGGAAACGACGGCGTCCAGAAACGTTGTTTTAGCGAATGCTACGCCGCCTGGGAATGATAAAGTACATGTACCGCTCTGCTGGGGCTTGCTGGCCCTGGTGAAAGGAGCCGTTACTCGGTGGTGTAGTTTTTGTGTGCTATATCTGGCGCCGTACATGTACGCATATATTGACTGCCAAAATGGACCCCTTCTCCTTTTCTGGAGTGTTCTGTCGGAGTGCAACGGCACGGCAGGGCACCGAAAGTGCCTGAAAATAAAGATACATGTTGACGGCCTGCAAGGGGCAAGCAAAGAGTCTTTCGGCCATAGGGAAGTACATGTACGCATAAGTCGAACCCGGTCAATGGGAAAGAGCAAGTTTCAGCGCGGTCCATGTTCAAGAGCAGTAAAGAAAATAGCAACGCCCTCAAGGGAGCTAAATCATTCCTTCACCGGCAGGGCCAGCCCAGGACACAGCCTGGCCAACCCACAAAGCCGGCTCAAGTCCAGACCGCGACCCTGTGACCTGGCGGCCGACTCCGGCCAGACCTCGTTTGTATCGTGGCGTTGAGTCGACAGAGTGCATCACGCCCTTGCTTCCGTGCTCCGTTCAATGTCAGCTGCCGATTTCTGTTATCAACGTGGGCTCCGGAATGTAAAAATAAAAATAAAAATACAAGTACATGTATTCAGTACTCAGTACTTGCACACTCGCATGAAATGAGCTCAGGCCATCAACAGCGCCATGCAACTCCACGCGGAGGCGGAGGGGCGGCAATACGGAGGCCGTCTTGAAAACAGTTCGTACGATGTACTCTACATATAAATAATATGGGCCGTCCGGCCCAGGCCCTGGCCAGGCTCCAGGCCAGCCACACCCCTTCTCGCAACGTCCCGCTGCGGGACCCAGTTCGCCGGGAAGGCTGGCGCTCTGTGAGCTCCTGTGTGGTATGCGGTTGCGTGGTTTTGTCCAAAAAGGCTGCACCTTCAAGCAGCCTTATTTCCCTTCTCATCAGTCCACCGTTTTGACCCCCAGCGACGTCTGGCGGTTTGCACCCGTTTTCTTCTTTCTTTACTGCTTTCTTTTTCCTGCTACCTCCTCGACATGAGGATTTTCCTGCATTGCCTCTCTCCTTTGACGCGATATGTTTTCTTTTTTCTGGGTGGGACTATGTCTGTCCTGCAAGCCCATGTCCGTGCTCAAACTGAGTCCCCGTCTGTGCCATTTGCTGTTGGCAGAAACGCCCAACCGCCGTGTGGGGGAACACATGACGGAACGGACGGCCACAACCGGCCGGCGGTGTCGTCCAAGAAAGACGAAAGTAGATGAAAAAGAAATAAAAAAGAACTTCGAGCAGCAGGAGGAACAAAAGGAATTTTCTGCGGGGTGGCCTTTGGGCCTGTCGAGGCTGCCAACTCTCTACTCTCTAATTTTACGACGTAATGTCGCCTCCCCGTGCAACACTATCCCCTACTCGCACAGCATATCACTTACAGAGAGCATCCCGCGGTGACAAAAAGAAATCAAATACAATCACCCGGCGGCCGTCCAGTAGTCATCCAGCAATCCGGTCGGCTCCCGGCGGACATTTGGTCACTTTTCGACTTCGCTTTTATCATATTTGCCAGCACAACGAGTTCTAGCGAGCTGAATTTGAGTCCAGGATTGATTGCGACATTACGACGGCGTGACGACGTTTTCACTACATGTACATGTACACATACACGTCGGCCAAGGTCAAGCAAGGCCTGGGAGGTTCCTTGCGTGGCCTCATGTTCGATCTTTCTTCCATTTTCTTTCCTTTTTTCTGAAGAGCATGCCCCATCCCACGTCTCGTCTGACACCGGCTCGCTTCCGGCACTTGCGAATAAGAGTTGCGGATGCGAAAAAAGTCGAGGCCTCGGAAAAGGATGATAAAGGGACGATGGAAACATCGTACGAGGAAAAGGAAATTTGCTTGAATGAGCCGCAAACCATGCAACATCGGCACCTCGCTCATGTTGGTGGTCTCCTCTTTTGGCCCTTTAAACTCCTCCTCTAGCATCTTTCGACATAATCCTCATCTGCTCCGTAAAATACTGGAGTCTCTTTTTTTTTTTTCTTGCCCTATCGACTCGGGTCCAGAACAGCGGGTTCATTTACTACTCAGTATCTACATGACCTTCCTTGCTTCGGCTCCACTTGACAGGCCAAGAAAACTCGATAGGACTGACGGGACCGATATGATACTCCTTGCTTAGCCCGGCAAGACCGTTTGATTTTCCATTTCTCTCCAGAAACGTGGAAAAAGGCGTGGCTGCTTTCTTTTGCTTTATTGCATTTGCCTCCTAATCTGCCTACTCAGTACATAACGGAGTGGCCGCCAGAGTGCAACGCTCCCAGCACAGGCTACATCGTACAGCATAGACTACAGCACAGGGTGTGGGGTGCCCTGGTACACTGCCTGTCCGAACGAACGAACGTCCTTGCCGTCAATGCATTCCCATGAACGACCGTCAGCTTAACAGGCCCTTGGTAGGAGCTTCTGGGGTGGCATATCCCTTCTAGAAAGCAGGATTGCACTTCCTGTGATGAGGATGCCTGGGACAAGAGAGCCAACAAAGGCTGAAACCAATTTCATCCTTCTGTCGCAATATTGCCTGCTTTGCACCACTGTGTTGGTATTATCGAGGATTATCAGACAGCGCTCCCAAGGAACCGTTGACTTCCACGTTGACATGCTGATATTCAAGCATCACGGCTACCGCAGGTCCATGCCATAGCATCCCCATCCTTTTTCACAGCCGGCCTTGACGAGCGACTTCAAAGTCTCACATTCAAACTTTGTATATTGCGCAGGGACTAACCAAACACTCCCCCTGGCCAAGTTGACGTTCCCGGAGCATCTCGATTCCTCATCTTGTCGCAATGTATTCCGTGATGACAGATGGGGGTGCACAGTAGCATTTCCCGGCGGCCTGGGATTGGGGACAGGGGATATTGCACTCGTTTAAAAAGGACAGTGTAATTAATACAAACGTCCACGATGCGTACGAAGTATGAAGTACGATGTATCCCACGCATCTCACTCTATCTTCCTCACTCTGTCCCTTTATTTCCCAGAAGGGAAAGCAATAAGTGATATGCCCAGTGGGGGAGTGGGGTGGGCAAGATGGGGGGCTCATCTGCAATCCCATGCGTACATGTACATATATCCGTGGATACACGCCATTTTTAGTGACAGAAAGCAAAAAGAAATATGGCTCCTCTGGGGCTTCTTCCTCTTGGCCTTCCTCCTCTTGGCCGTCATGACAGAGACTGTGGTCAGCGTCTCAGCGTCTCAACCGGCCGTTGGAGAGACCCGTTTTTCAGATGTCTTCGGCGGGCGCGGAACATCGGGTCCGCTGTTGACAAGGAAGGCCCCCGTACCATGTACGGGGTATTCGAATTCCTTCTGTTTTGGGTTGTTTTATCGTGCGAGAGCAGTACTCTTTTCATCACCGCCCACCAGACGGAGGCCGGATGGGATATCAAACGACGGAGTGACCAGAAGAGCATACGAGCCGCCTATGCTTGGATCTCGTGAGGCGCACGCTGTGTGATCGTGGCCGGAATGAATCAGACGAGTCAAAGAGAAGGTCAGTCTCGTCAGTGGTCACAAACGTAGCTGCCGCCCATCACTTTCTCGTTGCGTCGCCAGGTTGTTGATTCGCTGTCACCATAAAGTTCATACAAAGGATGCACGCCAACAGTCGCAGCAACATTCTTTCTTACAGAAGGGGTACCGTTCATCTGAACGGTAAGGGAGGCCACCACTTGTTGGAGATCGTCGGGTTTGTGCCCATCAAAGTGTATAGAAAAAACACAAGAGATCAAGAGTCTTGATGTCAAAATGAGGCTGAAGTGCGTCGTACAGGCGGCACGAATGGGTACCTCCCTTTTTTTGACGTCGTCGGTCGGAAGGCACCATAACAGACACTGCCTATTATTCCGAACCTCCCGGCTCCCGTCTCGTCAGATGTCAACATGTCGAGTGTCGTAACCGGATGTAATGTCCATACCTTGCTTGAGCCGTCAAGGCCCAATACTTTCGTTCTTTCATGTTTTTAGCTGTTCTTCGCTTCCCCGTCTTTTAGACTTCTATCCGCATTTGCAGTGCTCTGGAAACGGGCCATCCAAAGTGAAGAGGGTGTCATCCTTTGCGGTTCTCCTGTAGGAACCTGCGTTCCGTCTCATCGCGTCATCCACGGCCCAAAACTCGATGAGGAAGGGATTGGCCTACGGGGTACAAGGGACAGTCACTCCCTGCTGTCCGTACCAAATACCGGGACGGGAGCCGTATTGCGCAAGTATGGCTTGTCTAAGACCAAATTACTGTGCTGCATCCCAGGACGAGAAGGTATTCCGCCCTACGTCGGCGCATGCACTCAATGTGACAGCCATATGTGTACCAAGAGAGTTATCGTAAACTTTGTTTTTGCCTTTGCTCGTTTTCGCGTCTTTTCGCATCTTTATGTGTGTGTTTATTTTCTCGCTGTGCCTGTTTTTTTTCTGGAGGGGGAGAGGGGGGACTTTTGGCATTCTCTCTCTTCCTGCTTCCCTCCCATCCATCCGTCCCTCTTCACTGCAACCTCGACAAGAGACGCCCTGCGTGCCACTGCAACGGGACGCAATGGCAATGGAACGGTGACAATGCCCTTTCTGCAGGAGTAAAGGGTCGCAACCCCGAAAACGAGTGAAGGAAGTACATATACATGTACTCAATACCACAGTACGGAGTACAGGAGTCGTAAAATGAAGAGGGGACAAAAAAAACGGGAGAAAGAAAATGGGGCCGGACGTAGAAACTGACGGTACGGAAAGCAAGTCCATCACAATGACAGTGAGAAAAGAGTGTGAGATTTTGAGCGCATGTCAAGGCTTCCCCTCTTTGTCTCACACAACGCGCTGCGACAGCCATGTAGACCGACTACAACGTCCTGCAAAGACGGCTTGTGACGTCGATGACGCGAAGGAGACGTCTGAGTCGACAGAACTGAAGACAGCTGATGATGAATGGTGAAAAGAAGACAAAGGAAGAATGAACGAAAGAAAGTGACGAGAGAAGCAGAATGTGGAAGAAGAGAAGCAACAAACCGGCCCGTGTCTCCTGGGAGACGAAACAGACTCGAAAGCAAATGGACGACAGCAGGCGACAGAAACACAGTTGATGCAAAACAAACAGTATATGAGACAAAACAGCATATTATTTGGCTAGATCAGAACCATTCGTTTGGTGATATGTCAGCTGCACTGCCCTGTTTGTATTTCCTCTCTCCCTTGGCCATCCATTGCTTTCTTGTTGTTTTTTTGCTATTTTATCCAATCCTCGAGCATTTTCAAGTTCGGGTTCGCTATTCCTCATCGCATATTATGTTCAGTAATATCAAATCATGACATACGACGTATATCGTCCTCCTCTATTATTTCTGTATTTGCAGCTCCTCTTATTCTCCGTCCTTGGTTGCTTCGTTTTGTTTCGAAACTTCGACGAGGATTAGCGATGCGAGCCTGTGTCGTCTTTGTGGACGTGGATGAGGGGAATGGATGGATAGACGGGCAGCCTCTCTGTGTTTGGCAATAGTTACAACAGAAATAACCGAGGTCAAGCAATGTCTCGAGTGTCTGTAAATGGTACTGGGTAAAAGAGCCTGGCACCCTGACGCCCTGAGGACCGTAGCCTGAAGCAATTTACCACATGTTGGCCCCTGACATTTCTGACTTTGCTGTGTGGGCTGGGGGTAAATCCGTTTCAGGTTCTCAACATAACTCGACGGAAGCCAAAGGAAAGAAGGAAATGAGGCTGGAGAGGGTAATGGAGAGGGAGAAGAACAGAATAAAAGCGATGGCTGTCATAATAATGCAAATCCGAATATGGGCGCTGATTTCGGGTTGTCTCCTTTTGCACATTGGGAACCATGGCGGCAGGACCTCGGTCAAGGGACTCAGCCCACTCTACCCGACCCAAGGACCTGTTTTCAGGGTAGATTCACTACAGAAAGTCTGCTCGGCTGTAGCTGTGGCAAGATGAGAAATGATACAAACTCGTGGGGTGTAGTGATGGTTGGCCGTTCTCGAATGGAAGATGTGATAGAAGCAAAAGAAACCTGATGCTGGGGTGAAAGAACGGCTACCAAGATGTGATACGAGCTACGTACGAACAAATTTGTGTGAGTTACGTCGTTAATGATCAAACTATGGTGATTATAAATAGTCGTTATGAGAGTTTTTACACTGATTTCTCATGTTGTGTTCGTTCTACTTATTTAAAAAAAAAAAAAGTGAAAATAAAACGTGTGAAAATTTATGTCATCTTCTGTGAAATAAGCTTGTATTTCAAACGACACCGAACGCAAAATACGAAAATAAAGTCAAGCGGAGGAGTAGGTTGATGTAAAGTATTGAACTAGGATGACAAAGAGGAGATTAGGAGTCCGACGCCAAAGATTTCAATACCGCCCCTTAACCTTTGATCGCTGGGTTTTCACGGTGATGGTCATCAAAGATGAGATGATACAAAGACTGAACTTGAGACCGTGTGCAGCTGCTCTAGGAATGACAAATATATGCCGTCTGCCCATGTCCGACCGACAGTCTTGGTAATGCCACCATCGAACGTGAGACGTTCTCGTCGGGGCGATCTCCTCGTTTATCTTCTTAGCCACCAGACGAAGTATGATCTTCACATTCCGACGATGAACGGGACGAAATACTATGAACAACGAACCGCGACGCCTCTTGAACGACCAACCACCTGTTTCAACAATGAATCTGGCTGAATTGGAGCAAGACCGTTGTGGCAAAAAGATGGAAAGTGTCCGGGACATCATAAGACATCCTTCCAATAGTGACATCACCTCACGATATGACGACTCGGCACATGGATCTTGATTGCAGCAGACACAATGCATGCATCCCCCTTTTCGTTGTCCCCTTACATTGGAGATGCAATTTCTTCTCTTCTTTCTTTTTTGCCTATCCGGTGAAATCTATATGCATTTTGACTCATTTTCTTTTGATACATTCACCCCGAACTGCGCCGTGGGAAACGACCAGAAAATAAAATATCACAAAAAAAAAGACGAAAACAACCGTGGGTAAATAGGTGACGACGTAAGCGAGACGATAAACCTTCCGCAAAACCCCTCACACGCTCCTCACACCCTTCTAGACATTCTGTAGCGCCTCACCCTTAGTCCTCATCCCAGTTAGGGTTGGGGCCGGGCGGCTTGGGACCACCGGCTTGCCGGGCCACAATGATCTGGTCGACCGACAGTACTGTCCGCGCGGCCTCCGTGGCCAGCTTGATGGCCCAGCTCTTGCTGGCCAGCAGGTCCAGGATGCCCTCGTCCTTGGCGTCCAGGGTGCCGGTACCGTCGTCGTTTTCCACGTCCACACCGTATGTCCACTCGTCCTTCTTGTGTGCCGATGCGTAGAGGTGGCTCAGCACCTCTGTGGCATCAAGACCGGCGCTCTCCGCCAGTGTCCGGGGAACAACCTCAAAGGCCTCACCGTACTTCTTGATGGCGTACTGTGCCAGACCGGGCGTCTTCTCGCCGAAAGCCTGCAGACGCTCGACCAGCTGGGTCTCGGTCGAGCCGGCGCCGGGCACCAGGCGCGCATCCTTGGTGATGGCCTTGACAACGTTGACACCGTCATCGACAGCGCGCTCGACGTCGTCGAGGTGGTTCTGGGTAGCGCCGCGCAGCACCAGCGTTGCCGTGCGCGTGACACCGTCAGACTCTTGCCGGAACACCGTCACGCGGTCGCCGCCGACCTCGAGCGTCTCCACCACATCGATGGAGCCCATCTCGTCGGGCATCGGCGCACCCAGGCGGGCCAGGGGCGTCGCGCCCACCACGCGGCATATCCGGCGGAGCTCAAACTTGCTGAGAATCTTAATCACCAGGATGCCGTAGCGGTTGAGGTAGTGCAGCGCCAGCTCGCCCACGGTCGAACCAGCCACGACCACGCGCAGGCCGACGTCGTGCAGCTGCTTGATGGCCGCCTCGAGCTGTGCCTCCTCGCCCTTGGTGAAGTCCACCATCTCCTTGGCGTTGTGCAGCAGCACCGTGCCTTGGTCTCGGTCTGGCTAATGTCGATCGGGCACGAGAACACACCGACCTTGGCCTTGCTGGCCTTCTTGACGGTGCCGTCGGGCGCCTTGGGGAACACCATACCGCGCACCACGCGGCTCTGCTCGAGGCTGCCGCCCATGATCTTGACGACGCGGATGTTGTCGACGTTGAACAGCGCCGGGTTCTTGGGCAGGACAGCCAGCACGCCCTCGGCGACCAGGTCCGCCAAAAAAGTCCTCGCTGCCGTTCTGCTTGCTGGCCACGACTGTGCGGATGGCCTTGCTCAGCTCCTCCTGCGACCGCACGTCGGCCACCTTGTCCACGACCAGCTCCTCGAGCGTCTCCAGGGCAAACTTCTGCGCCCGCTCGTATCCCGTCACAATATCTGCCGTCTTGAGGCCCATCCGCAGCAGGTCCTCGGCCTTGCGCAGGAGCTCGCCCGCCAGCACAATCACCAGGTTGGTCGCGTCGCCCATCTCCGCCTCCTGCTGCTGGCTCGCCATGACGAGCAGCTTGGCCGCCGGGTGCACGACGTCGAGCTCGCGCAGGATCGTTGCCGCGTCCGAGGTCAGGATCATCTTCTGGAGGTGGTTGATCACCACCTTGTTGCGGCCGTAGGACCGAGCGACGTCTGCACGGTGGACGAGATGGCCCGGCAGGCGTCGATGTTGCGGAGGACTGCGCCATCTTCAGAGTCGTAGCTGTACTCTCGTTAGTAGGAAACACAACAGGAGGGAGCCCCCCCAAAAAGGCATCGTTTAAAACATCCTCCTTGGTTTGAAGCCAAAAAGGGGCAAGCTAATAAAACGTACTTGTTGTAGCCCGACTTGAAGAGGTTCGCATTGGGCGCGTTGGGGATGTTGAGAGACATGGCTGCTTTGTTTGTCGACCGCAGTCAGAAAACGCCCAGAAAGAGAGAGAGAGGAGGTGTCGTGGTTGATTCTGGGGTATCCCTCTGTCGTGTTGATGGAAGCAGGCAAAAGCAGGCAAACTGCCAAAATCGATGCAGTTAGTATTTAGTTATGGGGGAGGGAGCTTCTCTCCTTCCTTTGCTTGCAATTCGCCTGTTGGTGGGGTGGGCAGTGAGGAAGGCGCCAAAAAAATTAGTTCTGGAGCTTTCCTTCCACTTGAGACTCCCCAATAGGCAGGCATAATTAGGGGCAGGAGCGAATGCTGAAGCCTTGGATGAGGGAAGCGGTGGAGGCGGTGGAAGGAAAGAATGGAACTACTATGTAGAAAGAGTGGGGCAGGCACGACCGGCCGCCCCTGACGTTGGAGCGGAAGGAAGAAGGAGGCGATGTGAACAACGTTAATCCGCCGCCCGGCGCGATCAAACGGCAGGAACAGCCAGAGAGCCAGCAACGAAAGAGGAAAGCGCCAGTCGTAATCGCTGCTGCCAATCGCTACAAATCGCTACCAATCGCCGCCAATCACTGTCTAATCGGGCGTTTGGCGCCCTGCATGCAGCCACGGGAACTGGCGCGTCGTCGTTCTCGCTCTAGCTGTCTAGCAGGAAGATCAGCTTAACCGGCAGGAACGAACAAACCTTTCCTCACTGCGTGTCAAATGTGTAAATCGCTTCTGTTGCATCCCCGACTCTCCCTCAATTGATCGCTCGCGATACCTTCCTACAATCGCAACACAAACGACGCCGACTTCCATCCCCAAAACCGATATACCCTTTATTGTCCCTCCCGACTTGACGCCGACTTGATAACCACCTGATTGATTTGAGCGAAGCGTGCCGCTCTCTCCACAATGGCGCCCTGTAAGAGATGCCCATTGATTTACAACCTCAGACGGAGATGCGCTTGATGCTGTCGGGCCGTCTTGGCCTGTCAAAGCATGGATACGCTTCATTGCCATCTTAAGCATCTTTCGATTTCTAACAAACGTCAACGTGCAGCCACATCACCCAGCGTCCCCACGCTGCCTCCCTCCGTCGAAGAAGCCTACCGTCGGAAATGCGTCTTTCTCAAGCAGCGGATGGCCGACGTCGAGGAGGCAAACGACGCCGTCCGCGTGCGTCTGGCGCGTCTCAAGCGCCAGGTTGAGAAGCAGCGCCTCGAGCGCGCATTCCTGCTCGAGCAGCTCGCCAAGCGCACCAGCACCAACGTCGAAGACTCTGATGGCAGCCCCAGTCCACCAGCGACGGTCCGTCACCAGCACTCTCTACGATGACATCGCCTCGTGTGACAATGCTAACTCCCGCATGCCCTCACAGCCCAAGGACAAGCCACTGCGCACCAAGCGTGGCCACCGAAAGACGTCCATTGCCGACGGCAGCGGCCCCGGCTCGACGTTCATCAGCCAAAACCTCGACCCCCTGTCACCCAGCTCCGACGTCTTTAGCAAGGGCGACGGCCAGACCCAACCGACACAAAGCACGCCGGCCGCCTCGCAGCGGCGCGGCGGCCGCAAATCCAAGGCCGCCAAGGAGGCCGAAGAGGCCGAAGAAGCCGCGAACGACGGCAAGGACAAAGAGGATGGGGACGACGACAACGACAAGGCCGCAGCCGGCGTGAAGCGCCCCGGTAACGCATTCGAGCTCTACTGCGAGGAGGTGCGGCCGACACTGATCGAGAAGCGCAAGGCCAACAAGAAGAAGACGAAGAGCGGCGAGGACGACGGCGACGACGTGGACATGGAGGACGCTGATGCAGGGGAGGAGGAGGGAGAGGACGAGGCGGCTGCCGAGTCGAGCATCGATGCTGAGCTCGCTCGCGGCTGGACCGAGATGGACCAGGGCGAGAAGGACGAGTTTGAGGCCCGCGCTGCCGAGGAGCAAGCCAAGTACAAGAAGGCCAAGGAGGGGCACGGCAGCAGAAGCAGAAGGAGAAGGAGGAGAAGGAGAAGGATGCCGAGGACGAGGCTGAGGCAAAAGACAAAGAGGCCGATAAGCCAGCAGCAGACGATGACAAAGCAGAGGGCGGTGACAAGGACGCTGCTGAGAAGAAGGCGGCCGACGACGACAAGGCAGACGACAAGGAAGCCAAACCTGCTTCCAAGGAGGCATCGCCAGCCAAGGAGGCCGAGGATACGGAAATGGCCGACCCGGACAGCGTTGCTGTTGCCACGTCAAGTGGTGATAAGGACGAGTAAGGGAAGCAAGGGTGGCACATATAGATGGGCGGACACGTTTATCTGTCAATCGGTTGCATTTGATTTCATTAATGGGTCTAGTTTGCTGCGTTATATTCTGGGAAAAAAGGATGGGGGTTTTGCTGCCTTTTTGTTTGGCGTGGATGCGCAGATTTCTTTTATTTCTGTTTCTCTTTTGCTATTATTTACACGGCTCATTTGATTTTTTTTACTGTTTTTGCGCTGTTCCGTTTGCATAGCTAGAGGTCAGGGCAAAGTCAATGTGAGAGAGGGCGCTTTGCGTTTGATATATTTGGATTATATACTATTCTATTAAACTTCAGCGAACTTCCAGATTGACCACTCGATCGTGCCTTCCTTGGTGGGAGAAGACGCATCCGTCAAGCTCCTGCCCTTTGTAAACAGAGCCCATCTTCTCGTCCCCTATTTAGTGACCATTTTCCTGTTTCTTCACTTTGCTTCTCTTCTCGTCTTTCTCATTCCACGTTCGACCTCATGACCTTACATTCTCACACTAGGTATTGCTCCCGCGATTGACACACTTCCAGCAATGGGGCTGAAGAGCGTTTCCGTGGCCAGATTCTGGACCGACCTGGCCAAGATCCTGCCCGAGATTGCAAAGTCGGAATATGTCGCCATTGATTTTGAAATGACTGGTATCGAGCCTCGACGAGCTCCCAAGACCCACAAGCCGACCAAGGACGAGGTCTATCAGCGAGCCAAGGAGGCGACTGAGACGTTCAGCATCGTGCAGTTTGGCATCACCTGCATCATCTTTGACGAAGACAACGAGGAAAACAAGGAAAACAATTCACCTCCGGTCGTACAACTTCAACGTCTCGCCACTGTTCGACGACAGCAGCTGCAAGGGTGTGGACATTATTGCGCGTACGCTGGACCGCACGCTGACACTTTCGTACAAGACGATGTTGTTTTTGAAGCGCAACCGCATCCGCATCGAGGACGCCTACGACGGCGGCATTCAGTACCTCAGCCGGGCCGAGGAGAAGGAGATCACATTTGAATTGTTTGCCACGCAACAGCACGGCCGGGACGACTCTATTGTCCTGGAGGACCAGAAGCCGGAAACAAGAGAGTTCTACGATGAGACAGTGGCCGCAATCAGGTGTTGGGAAGAAAAGAGGAAGGATGCGGATCGTGTATGTTTTAAACATTGAACGCGACATTCAAGAAAAAAAGACAATAGCTGACCTAAAGAGCCGTCGTACCTTAATATCAACAACCCGCACGAAGGTCCACTGACACGCTTCCAACGTCGTTTGGTTTACCAGATACTAGAAGTCGAGTTTGGTGGAAAGTACGGTGCCACCGTTGAGGGCAATTTCTTCATGCAGGTCACGGAAAAGGACGCCGAGAAGGAGATGAAGAAACAGCTTGAGAAGACGAGCAACCTGGTGCGAGCCATTGCCCTCCAGCGGGGTCTCCGGTACATTGTCGAGGCTGTAAGTACCGGCAACTCCATACAAGAAATACGTCCAATTTTATTGTGCACATCTCGCTAATTTGTCTTTACAGCTCGTTGGAGGTGACTTTGCAAAAGATGTCTGGAGCATCTGCAAGACCAGCAGCGGATTGGACGACAAAGACTGGGAGACCATCCTCCAGAAAGGCGAGGCGAAGCTGAAGCAAAAGAGACCCGTTCTCCTAGGCCACAACATGTTCCACGACCTGTGCTTCCTGCATGCGACTTTCATCGGCCCTTTGCCTGAAACTTTCGACGAGTTTGACAGCACTGTTCACAGACTGTTCCCACGCATCTTGGACACAAAGCATATACTCAAGCGCGATGACAACGAGATGATGCCGAGCAGAGGCCTGGAGGAGATCTTTGTCGACGTTGACCATCATCCTGCGCCTTTCATCCTCGACGGTGAGGCAGTTTATGCGTCGGGAAAGCTGCACTTGGCGAACGAGCATCAAGCCGGCCACGACAGCTACAAGACATCTGTGGTGTTTCTGAAGGAAGTGTGGAAGCGGATCGCTGAAGAGAAAGCTTTCAAAAGGGAAGGGAACAAAAAAGTCCAGTACGCACACCAGTTGCTGCAGTGGGACAACGACTTTGTTCAGGGATACGCGAACAAGGTGCGCGTGGGCAATGCCGGGCTCTGGGCTATTGGGAAGCTGGTGCAGAGTAAAGTCAATGCAAAGCAAATGCCATGATGCTACGACGAAACGGTCATGGCACAGCGAGGTAGCGGAAGCATTCAGAATAAAGTAAGGATATCGCTTGATTTTACATCGTACATGCATTTGTATACAAAAGACAAAAGGGGTGCATTTGCTTCTCCCTTCTATTCCCATGCTTTTTTTCTCGCCGTTTTCTTGTTTCGTTTTCAGCTCCCAAGCTTTGAATCACAGCTCCGGGATGGCGTTCCTGACGCTGGCATAGTAATACTTGGGCAGATGCACAGCCAGCTCGTCCTTGGTGAGCCACTGGAACGCGCTGACACCGAGCGTGTTGTCCTTGAGGTTGGCCTGGCCGGCCATGATGCGGCCCTTGATGAGGAACGTCTTCTCGCTGGTAAAGGCTTCCTTCTCCGTCGGGGTGACGTCCCGCACAATGTGCGCAACGGGCACACGACCAACGATCCACGTGTTCATGTCGACACCGGCCGCCCATTCCAAAGCGCGCGTGGCGGTCTGCAGTTGTATTAGTACAAGATCTCATCTTGATTTCAAATGTAGTTTGTCGAGACTCGCCTCATGCAGGTTTTCGTCGGTCCGCACGTCGGCCGTGGGGAAGCTCCACGTGCCGTCGGCCGCCTTCACCACCAGGTAGAGCGTGCGGTCCATCTTGCGGTCGAGCCGCTGCGTGTCGTTGGTCTCGTCCGCCTTGCTCTTGCGCGGCTGCGGCCGCTCCACCTGGATACGGTCCGCCTCGGCCAGCCGCTCACCGTCTTCACTGACGCGCAGGTCGGCGTCCGAGATGATGCGCTCGCGCAGCAAGTCCGGATCCGTCAGCGTCTTGGCGTCCGGGTCGTCCAGCGTGAACTCATCGTTCCAGGCCGTGGCAGCACCAAAACCGTTGGCGCCCTTGCCACCCTGGTAAAAGCCAATGTCGCGGGCAGCAGTACCCTTACGCTCGCGCAGCTGCAGGGCCCAATCGAGATCCAATGTGGTATCCGGCTTGAAGTAGACCTTGCGGCGGAACGAGGCCGACAGACGCTCGTTGAGGCGCTTCTGGTAGAGGTAATAGGCGGACTCAAAGGGGGTGGGGTCGCGCACGAGGAGCGGCGGACGGCTGAGCAGGAGGCCAGCACGGATGCGGTAGTCGGGCTCGGTGGCGGGTGGTGATGTGGAGATGGAGGAAGAGGAAGAAGTCTGTGGTGAGGGTGCTGCTGCTGCTGCTGCTGCCGCCGCTTCGGCAGAGTATGTGCGGCGTTGTAATGGCAGGATCGCTGCCGAGAGGAAAGGAGTCCGGGTCTTGGCGCACTGCGTGCAGGCCACTGTGGTTTGCGCTGGGGAAGAAGGCACTGTCAGCAGGCATACTCTTCCATGGCGGCTGCCGCGAAAACATCACGAGATCATGCGAGGGAAAACAAACCCGTGAGCAAGGCCGTCATCGCCTGGCCGCCTCGTCTTGAGGACGCCATGTTGTAACAGGTCAATTGGTGTGTCGACAGGCCGGAGGTGACGTGCAATGCAACCAAAGGTGCTGGCAAAAAAGAGAGGGCGTCGCTGTCGGGGTCGTTCTGCCGTTCTGCCTCGTCGTCGAATTGAAGTTGTATGAGAGCTTTGGTGCTGGAAACTTTTTTTCGGCCTGTCGTCCACGCTCTAGCAAACAGTGGGCCTTGAATGATATAGAACCAATGAGAAGCTCGGACCTGCTCTTTCCCTTCTCGTCCCCTCATGCTTGGGGGCCCAGTGAGCCAGTCCGCTCGTTCCTGGCTGTTGGTCCTGGCCAGTCTCCGGCTCCGGATCATCTCTAGCGCCGAAATATTTCACTGTGAACGTCCTTTTAAATTTTCAGGCGGCCCGCCTTCGCTTTCTTCTTCCCCTTCTCTTTCTCTTCTTTCTCATCTCAAGGCATTTATCCTTATCAGGAAGACTCGCACTCTTTATGAAATTGTTTTCTACCGTTTCGCTCCCAAGTGTGTCCTCCTCATTTACAAGGTGCCGAGAATAAATACCCAGAGCGTCCGATTTCGCTAGCTGCTCCTCATGGCAAAGAAATGTTTTGTTTCTTTGAATTAAATCCCCACCTGGAAGCTGTTAGATAGAAGACATTCACATCTCATGAGATCACATCATATCGTGGTCTCTTTTCTTTATTTCGGTAGCCGTATTAAGCGGCTGGCGTGCGTTCCACGTTCCACGGAGCCCTGCTGATGGATGGTGGGCATGGTATTGGATGCTTGCTTCTTCTTATTACTGATGCCACCTTGATTAGGTTCATAGGCCATCGAGACGAGCGAGAATGTCATCGATTCTACCGGGCACGACATGCACATAACACGCTAAAGAGAGTACACAGTGGACCAGTGTCGTCGGAAAGAATAACGTATAAAGAGATTGCGCGTCAAAAAGAAAAGCCGACCAGAAGCCGAGAACATATATTGTGCCTATATGAAACAACCGGGCCCGAAATATAAGAAGAGATCTCTCCGCAGACAGGGTAACTATAAGCTGGAAAAGGGCAACAAATCACAAACGCATACGTCGCACAAAACCGCAACAAAAGCATGTCCTGCGTGTCCCATCCATATGCCACCGAGTCGTCAACCATTCATGAAGTGCGGAGAGTATGATGCAAGAACGGACAAGACCGAAAGCGGGAAATATAAACAAAATCTAGGTGAATGAAGATGGGTAATGCTAAATCACAGAATGGAAGATGCCACAAGATGAAGAAAAGCAGATAAACATGCAAGAAATACAAGAGTAAAGACAGCAAAAGAGACAACGGCGAAGAAATGTGTCTGCCACACCAGAAGAAGTCGCTTTCCCAGGGTATCTATACCGTTATTTCCCGATGCTCCGAGTTGAAAAAACAAACAAACGCCTATTGAAAGAAGAAAAACCCCCCAGCAAGAGAAAAGGAGTAAGAAACGAAAGAGTCAAGGAACAACACGAATGGTGGCGAAGGTGTATGCGGTTGTGGTTGCGAGTGTGCTTTGTGTGGTGAGCACGGTCGGTGAGTATGTGTGGGTTTATTTTTTCCCGCAGCGCTGCAAGACATGTTTGTCGCTCCAATTGCTGGCCGTCTTTTCTGTTGCCGTTCCGTTTTCATCGATTCCATGATTCCTCTTATGCCTGTAGGTCGGCCATTGCGCGTGCTACTTCCCTGTTTGCCTTCTGCTCCCAGAGCTTCCGTGCCTCGGTATCGACAATGGCAGGATCGGTGACTTCTTCATAGAGCTTGCGAGAGACGTCGCGGTTGATGGCTGCATATTGGTCCGCAGTCAGGTGGCTTGATTGCCAGTGCGGTTTCAGTGCCGACCGAACAATGCTGCTGATGCTTTCCTTCATTTCGAGCGGCAGCGCGTGGCGTGTCGGCGATGAATCCAGTGACCGCGATTTCGCGGCGGCTGACGACATGCGGCGTGGACGAGGTTGCCGAATTTCGATATGACCAGGAGCAGTAGGCGACCGATGCTGATGGGCAGGGCCGTTTGTGTTTGTGTTTGCATTCGCAGAGCCGCTGGGACTCGTGGCGCTGCCGTTTCCGGTCCCGTTTGCGCGGGCCGTGTGCGAGTATGTCCACTGCCTTCCGAGTCGCTGTTTTCGCCACCGCTGCCAGCACCTGCGCTGGCCGAGCTAGCAGCTGGCCGCGTGGGCGAATAGTTGGCAGGCGGGTAAACCGGCAGGATGTGAGAACTCAACAATGTCGGAGAGCTAGGCCGCAAAGATCGCTGTGGTGGCGGGGTCGTGGACATGGCCCGTGGGCTGTTGTATGCTGATGCAGCTGGTGACGAGGCAACTGGAGAGGCTGGATCGACGCCATGTGATGGTGGATCTCCAAACAAGCTACGGATGTGGTCGTCGTCGGACGATGTGCTCATCTCGACTTCTCTAAGGAGAGAAGAGAGGAAGGAAGGGGGTTCGTCATTTGCGTTTGTGGAGGATGTGGCAGGGGACTGGGCAGCAAGAGCTGGTGAGACAGAAAGACGGCTCGCTCTTGCGGGCACGGGAGCTTGGAGAGATAGGCCTTGCCGGGACGAGGGCCGAGATGGGGGCCTAGAAGAGGACGAAGGTCGCGATGTGGATGGCCTGCGGACTCGTGTCCGCTCAGTTGGTGTTGCTGGCGTACCGGCCGATGTAAGTGGCTTGGATGAAGAAGCAGCACCCTCGCTTGGTGCACCGATCCGGCGGGTGCGTGGCCGCTTCAGCTTACGCTCCTGTTCTTGAGGCTGTTCAACAGGCGATGCTGTGTGTGAGCGCGACTTGCGCTTTCGAGCATTCGGCGTGGTGGTCGCTGCTGTTTCGCATTCGATTGCCCGATCGAAGTCGCCCCACGCCCGCCGCTCTTGCTGCGACCGTTGAACGGCAGCGACAATAGTGCGAGGGTTTGACGAAGATGACTGTGAGGGGCCGTTGTGCCGGGCGGCGTGGTTCAAGATGGCGTTGGGAATGTTGCGCTCGAATATGTCTTGCGCACCGAGCCGACGCGCAATGTCCAGCCGCTCTTGCCACCGCTCAAACTCACGGCGCTCCTGGTCGCGTAGGCGCTCGACGCGACGAAACTCTTCAAGCGCTTCGTCCTCGTCGTGGTCGAGATCAAGATTGATGGCGTCCCAGACATGGCCCGTGATCTGGCTCCAGGCACCTTGCCACTCGTCTGACCGGGCACGCCGCCGGGCACGGCGCATAGTATGTCTTGTCCGAGGAAAGAAGTTGCGGGCGCGGTTTGCGCCCGATCTACGCCCGGCGGTCTGGCGGATCGGGTCGGTGCCAGCAAGAGACGCATTTTGCATAGGTGCAAGGGCATCGCCCAACGAGTCCACGCACTCCATGCAGAACCAGGCGCCTTCAGGAACGCCCTCCAGGCCAATGCAGTGTGTGTGGTAAGGCGTGTCGCAGCCATCGCAAAGAAGCAGGACCTCCTCATGGTCGGCAAGGTTGCATACCGGGCAAGGTGTAGACACCTCGTCGTCCAAAATTTCGGTCTCTTCAAGCCATGGTTGGGGGTCGAATTCGACAACTTGCTTCTTGTCTTCAACGGTATAGGTGGAGAGCAGTTTGCCTACAAAATGAAAAGAGTCGGTCAGCAGGGGTTCGCAAAGGTACGCAAAAGTATTGCATGACGCGGAGTGGGAATGTCCGTTTCTTAACAAATGGCAAGAAGTCTTGACAACTGGCAAAAAAAAAAAAAGACAATCTTGGAAAACAAGAGCAGTGCATATATCAAAATCACTTACCTCCTATTTGATCGTAGACATCGACGAGATGGAATGATTGCCGGCAGATGGGGCAGCTGTTGGCCTTGGTAGTCCATTCCCGCAAGCAGGTGTCGTGTAGCGTATGCTTGCAGATTTGGATGACGGCGACCCGGTCGTCCTCGAGTGTTTCCACCTGCTCGCTGATGTCGCCGCTTACCAGGGACTTGAAAATACCAACGTCGCTGCTTTGAGCATCGCGATCAGTTTTGTCGGCATCATCGCTGCCGCTTTTCTGGCCATTCAGGCCGGACGAGGCAGGCCCTGCAGCAGTGATTGGGCCGTTGGCGTCATTGCTGCTGGGGGCGGTGACCGAGTTGTCTGTAGGGTCGATGGGCTTGCTAGTGCAGGCATTGGTGTTATCAGGGGAATGCCACTGTCCTCTCGTGTGGGATGTGGTGGTGGCAGTGGTGGGGGTTCTACAGCGCGAAGCTGCTCTAGGCAGACAATGCACTGTTCTGCCATTGCTAGCGGAGGGTTGGTGGCTACAGCGCCTTTTTTCTTCGCATAGACACCGACTTGGGAGTTGGTGGAGAAAGGACGTCGGAAAGGATAAAAAGAAAGTAAAAGGATGGCTTATGGAGAAAAAAGAAGCCGCAGAATTGGATGCGAAGAAAAGGGGAGAGAAAATGGCAAGAGGATGTAAAAGACTCGAGATGCAGCAGTGGTGAAATGAGAAAGGAAAGGAAGGTGCTGCAGGGAAAGAAAAAGAGGCGAAAAGAAAGCAACAAAAGAGCAAGAGCGTTGCAAAGTGTTGGCTCAAACTGGTAATACGGTTGCTGGCGCCTTCTCTCTTTTTCTGGGGCGGTCGAATTGGCGTGTTTGGGCGTAGTTTGCCACTGCGTTCTAGGCAAGTGGAAAGGGCAAGGAGAGTTGAGGCGAGTCAAAACGGAAGGGAGAGAGAGGGAGAAGGGGAAAGGGGTACAGAGCAAGATACAAGAGAGTCAAGGAAGGTACGACGGGATAAGCCAGGTTCGGCGAGGGGAAAAATATAAAGGCGGTTCTTTGGCCTGGGGCCTTGCAGGCGACGGCCAACAGGCAAGAGTTCGAGAACAGAAAGAGCGACAGGGCTGCAGGCGAATCAGCGTCGAGGGCCGTACACAGCCAGCAGCCAGACACGTTTGGTGGCCGCCATTCGCGCGCTCACAAGGGAGGAGCGCGGGGCGGTAGTGCGGCCAGCATGAACAGACGAATGAAAGAATAGCGTGGCCCGTGCGGCAGAGGCGCCTCTCGAGTCTCTTAGTTCACATCTTTTCTATTGAACTCTCCTCTTCCATGTTATTTTTTCGATCCCGTGAAAAGCCATCTCGTCTGTTCACACACGCTCTTTCCTTAGCTACTAACGTCCGAATGGGTAGGCATTTTGGCCTGCGCGTCGCGCATATGCGGCAAGAGTGGTGCCTTTCAGTCTCCACTCGTGAAGACAGGTGGAAGGAACAATGTGCTGGCTGTCTAGCCCCGTCTAGTCCGCGCCGCGACCGTCGGTCCTTCCCAACTTGGAGGTGGACGACCTTACATTGGCTGCCAGTAAAGACCAGCTCGGTGTCCTGGTGGCTCTTCAATTCCTGGCCCCTTAGATCTCTGACTTCCGGTGTCCATAGTAGCAAAATATAAGGGTCACGATGGGCCTATCAGACGCAGCCAAGGGTACACACCACGCCAATGCACACAGGCACACATGTATCTGACCTGGGATGCGGGACACAGATTGCTCCCTCCCATGACTATTTTGCAGATCAAGTAGGTGACCGCCACTATTTTCCTGGTATGTGCTTGCCTTGACAGAAAAAACGTGACTCGACATGGCTTTCCATCCTCGTTAGGCGATTCCCACGTCAGCAGCCCGGATTAGGTAATGGCATCAGGCAGGTCCCAGGCTGAGACTCACTCAAGCCAAATAAAGGGACACAGTCGTTGACTTCTTTCTAGTACTGGCTCTTGAAAGTAATTGTGACTGTAAAACGTGCGTCACGAAGAAACAACTGGCGTGCATATGCAAGCATTGCAGTAAGATACATATTCACGAGATGGTGAAAACGATGTGTTCGAGGTCACGTGAACGCTAGCAACTCCGCCCATGGCTCTTCCTTGACATGATTTTTCCTTCTTCTGAGCAGGGAATCGCAAGCAGTTTTCGTATTTTGCTTCATTTTTCAGTTCAATTAATTTATCAGACAATCCTCCCAGCATTCAGGTGTTGGCCGTTTAACTTCAGTCCTCTACCGCGCGTCCGTTGACTGGCAACGCGAAACGAGAGCGCATCACGCCCTGTACACAACAATGAGAATGGCTCTCACCGACTTCTTACATAGACTCGGATAGGATGCACCAAGAATCAAGAACAGCACAGCAGAGGGCTGTTGTTGGCACACCTACTAAGTTCGACTACCTCCCTACCAGAAGCCATGATACCGTGTATCACACGATCACGAAACCCCTTTCCAGGGCCGATGCCGATGCGCGCGCGGTGGCTTATGCCAAGTCGGCAGCAGCCATCGCTGCTGGCATAGCTGCTTCTGAAGCTGCTGCTGCATCTGCATCTAATACTACCACGACTCCTGCTTTCGCAGTTGTTTCTTCTGATTTTTCTCCTGTCCCCGCCACTGTCCCTGCCACTGTCCCTGCTCCTGTTCCTGCCAGCACTGTGGCCGCCCCTGCAACAACCGGCAAGTCTGCTGCGTACACGTCCATTAAAGCTCTGCATCGCAAAGCAGGGTATTTCGCGATGCAGGGAAACCGTTATGGTGTATATTTTCCATATGAGTTTGAACCGGAGGTAATTATGAGAGTGGCACATCTTGATAACTTTTTGCTATCGGCGCCACATTGTTGACTTGAGTCTTTCAGATGCCGGATCCTTTCAAGGAGCCCGCCAACTTTGTCGACTGGATGGGCATGGCTCTCAACGATATGCTTGCCGCGAATGACAACCACATCACGAAAAAAGCTGGCAACTTGTTGCAGACGAAATTGGTGCCTGGTACACATACCAGATTTGGGCTACGACCCACGATAAGGCTGTTCAACTTCACGCGGCCGTGCAATATTGAGGCTTTGGTGATGACAATGTGCGGCGTCGCGCCAGAAACTCCGTGTGGGCCTTGCAGCAGACGTCGTGGTCCGTTTGCGACGTGCGTGGTCGTTTCCAATATGGCCCAGGGTAGTTGCTCAAACTGCTGCTACAACGGCCAGAGCTTTCGTTGTACATTTTATGGACTCTGTGAGTACATCTATACCCGTAAACAGTGGCGACATATGATATTCGGTAATAGTGCTTTCAACGACGTATTAATCAATCCTGCCGATTTGACAGCACCGCATGGCCATGGCCCTCGTGCAAGAAAGAAAGGTCGGTTGGGTCCTGCGTCCAATGAAAGTGATCCAGTGATGCCAAACCAGGGCATAGCAACAGCTGAAAAGACTTTGTTTGATATGCACCAGCCAGGCGCAAAGTAGCCTGTTGGATTGGGCGAATAAAGAAAGCATTATTCTTTGAAAGATTATGGTTAGGAGACGCATGCAGGTGGCTGGCTCATCTTCACTTGGTACGTGTTAATTTATGTCATGTTCAGACTTGGCTATCTCGGGACCAAAAAATAAGAATGATGACTCAGGCTCGTGTCGTTACACTGCAGTAGTATAAAGAATTCGAGAAACCGTTACGAGAAGAACCGGTCTCAGAATGAGAACACATGTCGTACAATGTAGTCGTGCTGCTGCGTTCTGTGTCTAGTGGCCTGTCTCTCGCCTCGAGTAGTACGAAATGCAGACTCTCCAAATACAGGCATCATTACGGGCTTCGCATCCTTACGGGCCTCGCATCCTTACGGGCCTCGCATCCTTACGGGCCAGCTTTATTTTTTTTAATTTGTTGTGATTTTTTTTCATGTCTTTTGTTCTTTTTTGTAGTGGCTTCGTCGTCGCTTGGTCCCCGGCGCCCGTATTGATCAGACGACCGAGAAAAATGAGCGAGAGAGGCCGGAAAAAACCAGGTACACCATTTTTGCGTTAAATTTTTTTGTACCAAAACGTTGGACGAAATGCGCGCTTCAGCCCGACCTGTCCCTTGTCTTCCTCCTTCAAGACGTCATCCCAAAGAAAAACACAAAGTACACCGCATCCTCTGAACCTCGTAGAACTTCAACACTCTATACCTCGGCGATCTCGCGCAATCTCCGGAGGGTCGAGCGGGTGGCAGCAGCAGCGGGGGTCCTGAAGTGGTGTTAGTGAAAAGTCAACCTACGAAGTGACGGGGTTTGCCGTCATTCAGAGCAGGGTATACATACGAGACAACGTAGGCGCCGCCAGCGATGGTCTTCTTGCAAGCCTTGCACTGCCAGATACCGACAGAGGTACGCTTGACGGTGTTCTTGGCGCAGAACGTGCAGGTGTACTTGGCGTGCTGGGTGATTTCGGCCTTCTTAACCTGCTTGCTGTGTGGTTGTTAGACAAAACTGTGTCGGTCGAGACGGAGGATCGGGGAGGGGCCCAGAAGCCGTGTTGTCGGGAATCGAGCGTGGCAATAAGCCAGCCCCTTTGTCGGTTCGCATCGAATCGAAATCTGTTCCTCCGCGTGACTGTCAAAACTTACCGCAGGAAGCACCGTATCTGTAGAGAGTGAGTTAGCATGCTGTTGCCTTGATTGAGTTATCTCAGCCGAGCCACCATTCGTCCACACATCGAACGCTAAATATGAGATATGCTGCCGAGTCGAAGAAGAAGAGACCGCCCAAGCTATCGTTGCTGGTGACACCGTGCCGAGTTCACATGTACTACTGGCCCAAAAACATGGTCGCCCAGTATTGCTGTCCTGGCCCACGATCCAACCTGGCCAACTTCCTACATCATTCCATGTGCCCCGCGATTTCGGTTGGGTCGTCTTCTTCTGATCGATGTCCGCAGCAGTGTCTCATTTTGCGTCGTGTGCTCGAATTGTAGTTGGTCGAGAGTTTGGAGTGCTCGTCTGTTCTTACCTGGTACCGTAGCGACCGGTGACGCCGACCTTCTTGGTGCTGTAAAGAGAGAAAGAAATATGGTCAGCACTTCATTGTCCGTCCGTCAGAGAACAATGCCATGCCACACGGCGACCTCATCGGTCTCGACAAGACAAAAACAGGAGTCCCAGCGTTCCGAGATGTCGTCCTCCTCCTCTGCCACGTTATCTTCTAGCGTTTGTCTGTCTCGTCATCTGTCGTCGTTGGATCTTCCTGTTTTTGTCGTCGAGAGCGAGAAAAGCGCTGCCGTGCAGCACGGCAAATTCGAGTAATCGATCAATCGAGGGAATGGGTGCATCCGTACTGCTTCGTCATTGTGAATGTGGTTGAGAAATGTGTTTGTTGTCTAAAAACAGATTTTCTCTTCGTGAGGCGGGATGGTGTTCGTGATGGGTTTTCGTTTCGCTCTTCCGATTTTCGTCACTAGAATGGGGGTGCCCAAAGATTTTTTTCCTCTCTACCCTTGCGCCAAAGAAGCGGCCCACGAATTTTCCGCCCTAAACTTTTTGGTTGGCAGCTGCAGAAGCCCAATTGCCCGCACAAAGGTGAAAAAAGTGTGTTTGCTCCGGAATTACTACTTTTCCGTGATCATGTGACGCTAGTTGCCAAAAAAACCTAATGCGCCGGAGTGTTGCGCTACCTGGCAGCGTATGGCTCGCTGAGTCATCATCATTGTCGGATCTAGGTGGGTCCCTTAGAGAAGCTCGGGACATCTTGACACGGCCACTACCGTGTTAGTGCAGCCAAAATGAACGTCAAGAAGCTGTTGTCGTTCCCGTTCGCGTCCTTTGTTTTGACTGGCATAGATGCTGAGCACTCAATGTTTTATATGGGGCGAGGGTACTACACTGGCAGGACTCACGTATTACCAATGAACCGTTATGAAATCGTAGTTCAGAGAAAGTATGGAAAAGGAACGGCCGGCCCTGGCAGATGTGTGTCTGAGGAGTCTCCTGAGGATCTACCTGCTTTTCTGAAAGCCGCCTGCGACTTAAATGACTTTCAAATTACATGTCCGTAGCCTCGTTTATTGTTCAGCTCAGTTCACACCAGAAGTAGTGTTAAACTGCCACAATCCGCGACATATTGTTATGATTTCGTGATGCCAAGACCGTACCTGCCTTGGAAGAACCACAGGTCACTATATAGAGTCCACACGGTTCGCTGTCGGCGACTTACAAACTTATCTCACTCATCTAACATCTACCTCTAAATATACATTTTCACAACTAGTCCTCACCATGCTCAAAGTCGACCGGAGCCCGACAGAGTCACGTGCTCTCCACTGCCTAACTGTACTTAGCCATCCGCCGATATTTTCCTCGACCTCGGCCTAGTTTTTAGGCGATCATTTTGAATCATGGGCTAGAGCTGGGAAGCTTTGGGCGCCACTGAAGCTTCTGACAGTGACTCTAGAGCGCCTTGATGCAACGAAGAACAGGGGTTTGCAGAGAATGCCGGGTGATCGTCCCACAATTCTGGAGCAGATTGATTGCGGACTTCGGCGAGATAACGAAGTGCTTTCTCGATTTGCTGTCGCTGCCCAAAATTGATGACCAATGCAGTTCCTTTTTCTCTTCTGCATCGCCAAAAAGCGAGCTTTTAATCCAAAGATCCTCGTGTCGGTGTGCGAGGCCACTTGGAAAGGCAGGGCCGCCAAACGGCGATGCAGTATTTCCAAACGTAGGCGCCGGCAGCTAGGAAGAACAGCTCAAAGGCTTAATACGTACCTGCCTCTTTTCACATATATGATGTGACTGTGACGGTCGTTCTCGCCTTCCCTCCCTTGCCCCATTGTGTAGTTGTTCGAAGCTGTCCTTACTGATAAAATTTCCGGGAAAGAACGCCGACCTGTTTTGTACACCGCCGCCGTGCTTGCCCCCGTACTGCTTGCAACACAGGTCGCACTCAATTGCTCTTTCCAATTCCAGCAGTTCCACCCCGCCTCTCTTATATTTCTGCCTCTTCTGATCACGACAACCATTTTCTTTCCCCGTCGAGACACACTTCGCTATAAATCACCACGAACCGTCACAATGCCGTTCAAGAAGCACGATCGAAACTACGACCTGGTCCTGTTCGGCGCAACAGGTGAGATCTGAAAGCACTGCCGGCATGCTTTTGCGCTTGCTCGATGCTACGCCGGCTCGATTCTCCGCGCTGATTGCTGATTGCTGACTGCTGGTTGCTGCCATTTTTTTGCCCGCCTAAAGGTTACACTGGTGCTTACGCTGCGGAATACATATCCAAGACCCTGCCGACGGACCTAAAATGGGCTATCGCGGGCCGTTCACAGGACAAGCTGGCCAAGAGGGCGGCCGAGCTCAAGGAGCTGAATCCGGACCGTCTGCAGCCCAGCATTGAAATTTGCAGCGTCAACGAAGGCGAGCTGGCGCAGTTGGCTAAGAAGACGTTTGTGCTCATTTCGACGGTCGGTCCTTATGGCACCTACGGTGAGCCGGCTTTCAAGGCCTGCGCCGAGAACGGCACGCACTACATTGACGTCACCGGCGAGGTCCCCTTTGTAGCCAAGATGATCCGCAAGTATGAGGCCGCCGCCAAGGCTTCGGGCGCGCTCATGTTCCCGCAGAGCGGCATTGAGTCTGCACCGGCCGACATTGCTGCATCGGAGGTCGCCCGTGTCATCCGCACCGAGCTGGGCGCCAAGACGGCCGACGTCAACGCTGCTATCCGCATCAAGGCCCTGCCGTCGGCGGCACCCTCGACACGGTTCTCACCATCTTTGACAACTTCTCCTTCAGCGAAACTGCGCTCCTCTATGGCACCCTACGCTCTGTCGCCCGTGCCGCGGCCCGACGGCCACCGTGGTAGCCCGCCGCTGCTGTCGTACCTGACAGGCGGTCTGCGCGTGCGCCACCTGGGCCAGCTGACGACGTCCATGTGCGGCACAACCAACGCGGCGCAGGTCGAGCGCACATGGGGTCTGTTAAACACGCTGCCCGGCCGCAGCGCCGAGGCGTACGGTCCCAAGTTCTCGTTTGCCGAGTATGCGCGCGCGCGTAACTGGCTGCAGGGTGCACAGATGCACTGGGTCCTGGCTGTTAGCAGCTTTTTGCTGGCCACGTTCCCGCCGTTCCGCTGGTTGGCCAAGCGCTACGCTTTTGCGCCCGGCACTGGCCCGACGCGCGAGGAGGCCCGCAAGAACGTCATTGAGTACCGTGCTGTAGGTACGCCCGATACGGAGGAGAAGCCGACCAAGGTGGCCTTCTTCAGCGCCCTCTACCGCGGCGGCATGTACGACTGTAAGTAACACCCCTCGTATCATGAGACTTTTGCCGTGCTCCCCCGCTCTAACAACATAGTGACTGGTATCCTGGCCTCGGAGGCTGCCCTGACCATCCTTCAGGATGACCTAAACCTGGAAGGTGGCATCTACACGCCGTCGTTCCTGGGCACCAAGTTCATCGATCGTCTTGGCGAGGCTGGCTTCAAGTCCGAGACGAAGTTGATTGATGCGTAAGTTGGACACGTTTTGGCTCTTTTTCTCCACATCTCCCTCTTCTACGTATTTACCTTGTTTTTTTTTATTTATTTTTGGCAATATGTTGCTCTTATGCTGCTCTTATTCTTTTGTATTTAGACGACATCCATGACTTCGGGGCGGCTGCGTCGAGAAACCGGGAAATAGACGGTTTGGAGGACGAGGTGTCATTCCCATCTACAGGCGGCACAGCACAGGTTGGTCCAATTGACTGGTTGTACCCCGATGAACACCCATTACATCAGATCTCAATGTGCGTCTCGGCATGGCTTCCGTAGAACGGTAGATTTGAGTTCCACTGAGAACGGAAGCGAAGGGATGCCAGTGATTTATTTTTTTAGCGTTGCAATACAGGCCCAAAAGGCCACAAGAAAATGCCTGGCCAGTCCCAAGTGGGCTAGGATTGGCCCTCGGCCACTCCTGCCATGCGCTGAATTCGCGCTGCCCAATCGCAGGATTCGCCCAGTAAAAGCGGAGAATGGCCCATGTGGCTGGTCAGAGGGTAAAATTCGGCGCTGCACAAGGCAAGTGCTGCAGGTCGTGCCTGCTGTTCTGTCAGCTGCTGTGGAGAAACAGAGCATTGAGTATGGCAAAACGTCATGCACCTTTCTCGCTCCTTCCCTGCTAAGGAAAAAAATCACTGCAGGTAGGAGCGAACTGCAGCAGCTTCCCGCTCGTGCTAAGTAAACCTCCTAACAAAGGACCGTCCGCACCTAGTCTAGCCCACAGTCCTAAGTCTAACGAATGTTTAAGAGAAACTCTTTACTCTCTGCTTTCTCCAATTCGCATCACGATTCGACGTCGACGGTCAATGCTATGGTTTTTGTTGCTGCATCTCAGACCGAATTGACTGCATAGCCTTTGCGACCCCTGCCGGCGGCCTGCTTGCTCTGATTGAGTCCTGTCATTTCAATTTCTCCAGTGCAAATGAGATCTTGGCCTTTTGTTTTGTTTTTCTCGCCACTTGAGCAACAGCGAGGTCTTTTTCTTTCACCTGCTAGACAGCAAACTCGACAGCGACAAACCGACATCGAAACGCGAACAGACGGTTTAAAGAACGTCAGACACAGAAACACGACCGCACACCTACCTTAACCTACCTTTGACGCCCTCTCCTCTTCCAGCGTTACACGGCAACTCGCCTCTTTGTCCGACAATGGAGGCACCCGCAGCTCAGGAAACGTCCGAGAGCTCACCGTTGCTGCAGCCTGCGTCTTCCTCTTCTTACTCGCCATCCTCTTCTTCGAATGCATCGCCCGCCCAGCTGCCGCCTGCACCACAACCTGCACACGCTCTGCCTGCGCTCTCGACACCAACGAAGCAGCAGCTGAAGGGTCAGCACCGGTGCCTGTATCGCCGTCTGCTCTGGCAAGGCCCAACTCCGCTGGACGGCCCAAGACGGCACGCAACGTCACCTTTGACCCGAATCCCGTAACACGCACAATCGAGCCCTCGCCGCCATCAACGTCACCGCCCGTCCAGGCCATTGCTCCCTTATCGTCTCGTCACCGTGCCAGTGCGCCGTCTGCGACAGCAACAACACCGGCGCTCAGCGCGACATCGCCCTTGTCTTACGGAACAACAACGGCTACGTCGAGTGCACGGCCAGGCACAGCCGGCGGCGGTGGTGGAGGGTCTGGTGGCAGCGTTGGCCCGCCCGTTCTCGCAGCAATCAACAACCGGCTGCGGCGGCGCAATAGCTATGGTTCTGGACCTTTGGGCATGACGCAGCCGCCTGTGCAGCTGCCCAAGATTGGCCCGCAGCGGAGTACAAAGAATGCACAGAAGCTCAAGCTGCTGCCCAACCCGGACTTTGGTGATGAGGGCCCAGACGAGGAGAGTGGACGCGACGTGTACAGTCAATACACACGGATCAAGGACCCCACGGCCCGGCGTGATGCAGCCCTGCTTGGCAAGGCAGACCGTGCGCGGCTACCGCGTGTCACGGCCTACTGCACAGCGAATCGCTACGATATGGACGGTCTGGTGCGGTTTCTCAAGGGCCGTGGCAAGACACGGGTGGCAACCCCAAGCTGATTGACGAGTGCATCTACACGCCGTACGACTACGACTTTGGCAAAAATGGGGGCAGCGCTGACGGCCAAGGCAGCGCTGCCGGCAGCCGGAGAAACAACCGGGTCCACCACCACAGCTATATCGGCGGCAGCAGCGGACATGTTCGCCATAGGGGGGTGGACGAGGACGCCGAGCGCCACGAACAACAGCGACAGCAACAGCAGCAGCAAGAAGAACTGCAACGGCAACAGCAAGAGCAACAGCCAAACCAAACCTATCGGGATGTCGAAAGACAGGACGAAGACTCACAATTGCTGCCGTCCTCTTCCTATTACCAGGAGCGGCGGCACTCGGCGGGTGAGGTTGACGCCGACCACACGATACAGCGGCGCGACGACTTGATCGACTTGGATGGCAGCAGCCAGGAAGAGCGAGACCGGCAGAACGAACAGGCCATCGTGGACGACGACGAGATTATGCCGCGCCGTTCGCAGCAGACAGACGACGGCGGGTACAACAACGGCCACGAAGACGGCAGCTACTTTGACGACAACCTCCACGAGCGCCAGCACGACCAGCGCAACCGGGACCAACAGGACGAAGAGGAGCACCAGCACATGATCCACAGGCACCAGCGTCAAGCGGAAGAGGCAGTTTTGGATCTGCTGCACGGCGACGAGCTAGATCGGCAGGCCGTTGGAGCCGATCACAACCAGCTGCGCGACGAGTTTGAGCAGCAGCTGCGTGGTGAGAGGCCTGTGGATTTTGATACCAGTGTGCATACGCCAGAGCTGTTCCTGTTCGACTACGGTGTGGTGGTGATTTGGGGCATGTCGGAAGCGCAGGAGCAGCGGTTCCTCAAGGAGCTGGCCAAGTTTGAGCTGGAGAAGCTGGCACCGGACGATATGGAGGCCGAGTTCTTCAACTTTTACTACACACGCGAGTACCAGGCACGCATCTACAACGACTTTATTGCGCTGCGCGACAAGAACAACTATATGACCAAGTTGGCCATCTCGCACGCGCTCGCACAGAGTGTCAAGACGTCGCTGTTTGAAGAGCTCATCGCATCAACCATTGATACGTGCAAGGACATTCCGACACAGATTGCGTTGACGGGTACGATTGCGCTGAGCCGCACGGAGATCAACATGCAGATTGGCGAGCTGTTCATTCTGCGCATCAACATCCACCTCAACGGCTCGGTGCTCGATACGCCCGAGCTGTTTTGGGTTGAGCCGCAGCTCGAGCCTGTGTACCAGGCCGTGCGCAGCTACTTGGAGATGGACCAGCGCGTGGGCCTGTTGACGCAGCGGCTGGATGTCATTGCTGATTTGCTGGCGGTGCTGAAGGAGCAGCTGAGCCACGGTCACGGTGAGAAGCTGGAGTGGATTGGTGAGTGCTCGGACGTTGTCCCTTCTTTCTCTCTCTTCAAATTTGCATATGCTAACATTATCCAGTCATCGTTCTTATTGCGGCCGAGATTCTGGTTGCGTTCATCAACATTGTGGTTGATTTGTATGCTGGAGTATGAGGCATAAGGCGTATGCTGTCGGCTAACAGGACAAGCGCGGCCGTTGGCTAACACGGCCTGTCTGTTGGCAATCTGTTTGGGCTATTATCCACAACAGCGATTGCAGTTCTTTCAGTTGTGCTCGTCCCCATTGCATTTGTTTTTTTATTTGTTCATTTCCCTTTCTCGCATGTCATACATTTGGTACTGTTTTCTCCCCATTTAATTATTCCCGTTTGGTTTATTGTATTAGCATTGCTCTATAGAGAAAACCATAGGATGCCTCACAGCATTGTACAACAACCATACCAGCTCTCTTTGGATACCACCGTTATGTCGTGCACTGCTGTCTTCCGTCTTCTATCCTCACCTCTTCTCATCTCGTGAGTACAAAGTAATGCAAAAAGTCGTGTATTCATTTCCAAGAATGCCGCCGTAAAGTACACTGCTCTATGTATATACTCGTACAGTATTTCTGGTGCCCACCCCGTGCCCGTTTCGAGGCCTCCCAAAAGCTCCCTACACCTTCATGCCGTGGCCATGGTACGGCGACCAGACACCACGCACCGACTCGTTGATACTGCTGACCGGCTTGCTGAACTTCTTGTTCTTCTCGCCCGTCGCGTCACGCAGCTGCTGCACCTTCTTCAGAATCTGATTGGCGTCCAGATTGCGCACGCAGATCGAGCGCTCCCGGCCGGTAATGTAGTGGCCGATAATGACGGGGTGGCGGGACGGCCGCGGCGAGACGGTGAATTCGATCTGGGGGTTCTCGGCCGCGAACTTTTGGAGCTTCTGCTTGATGAACAGGCTGGTGTTGTTAGCATGCGTCGCCTTGTGTGAAAGATCTTCTCCCTCCCAGTAAGCTGCTTACTTCATGCCCCGGGAGCTGCCGGCCCAGTCGCAGTAGTGAAAGTCCAGCTTGCGGCACTGGAGGATGAAGGCGCCGAGGCCGTTCTAGAAGAAAAGACAGTTAGCCAGAGTGTCGGAGGCATTGGCCGTGGGCGATTGGTTTTCGACGTGCGGGGAACATACCCGGCCAACGGACACCTTTGGTATTGCTGTTATTGTCATGGTGTGTGTGTGTGTGGTCCGGTGACAAGAGCATCGCCGAGTAGCAAAAGTGGTCGGAGGTCTACAAAATTTCGGCCATCGTCAGTTCACGGTCTCGATGGTTAGCTCGGAATTTTCTTGTCACGTGCTCCACTGTCTCACAACTCCTTCCATTCTTCTGTTAACAGGAATTCGCTAGAGTGCTAGAGAAGACGCTAGTCCGTATTGGGACACGACACGCTTTTCTGCTCCATTGCTCCTGCCTTGTCTGTCTCCTTCATTTCTTAGGCTGGCAAAACTGTTTTTGAGGAGCTTCACGATTTTGGTCGACTTCTGCCTTGGACCTCAGCCTCACCTCCCCTCCCTTTGCAGCGGCCATCGACGGTCGACGACGCAACCATTCTTCGGTTCGACTTTGGCATCCACCCCTCCCCTAACGATGACCGACAAACTCCCGCACCAGCTGCTCGCGCTCTTCGCGCCACGGCCGCCCCTGCGCTGGGTGCCGCCCGTCGACCACGCGCCCGAAGAACGACAAACGGCACCCGTGTCGGGCCTGGCACAGTTTTTGCCGGCGCTCAAGGACTACAAGGACAACGATGGCTATGTGCCGACAGAGAGCTGGCTGCAGCGGCGCGACCGCAAGGCAGCTGAGCACAAGGCCGAAGTGGAAAAGAAGCTCGTTGAGGGGCCAAAGAACTGTGGGTTCCCTCCCCCCCCCCCCGCCTGCACCGTAAAGTCTGTTGTTGTTTTTGTTGTTTACTTACTAACACATATGCAGTCAAACCCTCTGAAGACCCCAACATCCGTGGCGACGCGTTTAAGACGTTGATCGTGGCGCGGCTGAGCTACGAGGCCAACGAGCAAGACCTGGAGCGCGAGTTTTCCCGTTATGGGCCTGTCGAACGAGTGCGTACCCCCTTCTTGGTTCGATGTATCAGGAGTCGGGGAGGATACAGGCTGACATCACCTAACATCACCAGATTCGCATTGTCAAGGACACCCATGCCGACGAGAAAGGCAACAAGAAACGCAAACCGCACCGCGGCTACGCATTCGTCGTTTTCGAGCGCGAGAAAGATATGAGAGGTACGAACATCCCCCAAACGTTTCCCAGAAGCTAATAGAGGCTTTTTTTCCTTTCTCATTTCCCCCTTTTCCCTATCCCGTATCCCCTTCCCATGAGTAAGGTACGTTTTGCGCATGGTAAGGCAGGACTGACATTGCGCGTTGTTTCTTCCTACGCGCACGCAATCACTACAGGAGCTCTAGAAGCATGTGATGGTATTCGCATCAAAGACCGCCGCGTCAAGGTCGACGTCGAGCGCGGCCGCACCATGAAGGAGTGGAAGCCGCGGCGCCTCGGCGGTGGCCTCGGCGGTCGTGGCTACACAAAAGCGGCTCCAGGCCCGCCCATGGGCGGCCGTGGTGGCTTTCCTGGCCGTGATGGTGGCGGTTTCCGTGGCGGCGGATTCCGCGGCGGTGGATTTCGCGGCGGCGGAGGTGGATTTGACGGCGGTCGGGACCGCGACCGCAACGGTGGTGGCTTCAGGGGCGGCGATCGTGGCGGGCGTGGCTTTGACCGTGACCGTGGGTTCGGTGGTGGCCGTGGCGGCGACCGTGCTTTTGGTGACGGTCCTCCGGGCGGTGGTCGGGCCGAGCGCCGCGGCTTCGGTGCCAACGGCGGCGGGTTTGACTCGCGCGACGACAGACCCAGCGGCGGCTACCGCGAACGCGACTACGACCGAGGCGACAGAGACCGCGACCGCGACCGTGGCGATCGGGACAGGGACCGGCGCGGCGGCGACCGTGATCGCGACGGGGGAAGACGCACGGGCAGCAACATGGAGCCAGTACGACCGAGAGAGCGCGAGCGGGAGCGGGACCGTGGTGATCGCGGAGATCGTGGCGACCGTGACCGTGACCGCGGCGACCGGGATCGCGACTCTGGTGGGTATCGTGACCACGGCAGCAGCCGCGACTACGACCGGCAACCACGCGGCGACGACGACTCGCGGAAACGCGGCTTTGACGGCCCTCCGCAAGAAGAAACGAGAAAACTGCGGCGATACCAGTAATCCTCGGCGGCGGGCAGAACTACAGAAAGGTAGCCCGCACACAGGTGTTTGTGTCTTTCCTCTCTCCTTGTTTCTTCCTTCACACTTCTCTTCCTCTTTATTTTTATTCCTTTCCTCGCCAAAGGGTAAGATTTACGACGGGGGTGTCCGACAACAGTGGCGCTCGTGACGACCAGTTTTATGATTGTTGCTGTTTCGACACTGCTTCACAGCATGTTTCATCTCTTTCTCTCGAAAGCGCTTTTTAAGCCGGAAGGTGAAGGTTCGAAACTACCGAAAGGAAGCCGTTATCTCGCTGCCTTTGAGCTTGCTACCACAGTGTATGTCTGTTGTCAAAGACGTCCGCACCTCATTCCAACACGCCATTTCTTGAGCTCGCCAGGTTTGCATATCAACGTGCCCTCATCCACCCATCTACCCAACCAACATCTACGCCGACAGCCATTATCGAGCCGATTTCGCATTTCACTTCTACCTTTGTCTTATATCGTCCATTTTCATCTTCGTCTATGCAGTGGCCTCGACTCTGCACATGTTCTCATATTGTCTGTTTTGGAGTTTCACTTTCACCATCGTTTCTTATTTCTTTCCTTCTCATTTGTCGTTTCCATTCCACTGTGCGACATTCTGCAGACAGAGGTAAGGAACTGTCTTGCACGATGTCTGCCTCGAAAAAGGTCGCCATCTACACATAATCCCTGTACCAGAAAAATAGGTAACCCTAGGTAAAGCCCAAAAATACGACGGTGGCCGCGAGCGCAACGGGCGTTCAGCGATGTTTTATAGAACGTGCTTGCACATTGTCCACTGTGAACTCCGTGACGTGAGATATTTGATAACATGAGATCATGATAGATTGCATTATCTTGTGACTTTTGATCCTGTAACCAGAACGCCTATAATGAGAAGAAGATGAAAAAAAAAAATAGAAGAACGTAGATCGAAAGCCCCAAATAGAAACTCAAAAATGCCCTCTTAACAGGAGGGGTTTCCTTTTCACACCACCTCCCTTACGCATCAACAGCGTCTTCTATCGCAACATCCTCGTCGTCCTCGGTCTCGGGAGCGCTGCTGGTCGCACCGGCCGCATCCTTGTTGCCGCTGGCGCCCTTGGTCGAGACGGGCAGCGGCGGCTGCAGCTCCGTGACTTCGCCCGTGGCAGCCGACCAGTACGCCAGCGTCTCCATGCGGAACTCGCTCAGGCAGATGCCAAACAGGCGCAGCAGACGCGTCTGCCGGCTGTCGAGCGTCTGGCCCGCGCGGCAGACTACGTAGCCCTCGGCGGCGTCGTTGGCGTGGCCCTCGTCGTTCTCGGGGGCCTCCTCCAAGACAACCTTGCCACGCAAAAGACGGACAGGCATACCGAGACGGCGCAGCTCGGGCTCGAGGGCAATGGCCATGGGCACATCGTCGGCCTCGGCCACGACACCGCCCGTGCTGTAGAGCATACCGCGGGGGATGACAACGTCACGGGTGGCGACGGTGCCGGCACGAGCGAAATCGACGGGGCTGAGGCTCTCGAGGTAGGGAGATGACGTCGTCGGGCTTGCGGTTAGAGAAGAGGAGGCCGACGGCGCCGCGGAGGTAGCGGGAGGCGAGACGGTCGATGCCGGGGGCCATGGCGTCCTCGGGGGCGGTGCCGAGCGCGCGGGCCATGAGTTTTGTCTTGCCAAGGAAGATGCTGGGAGGAGAGAAAAGCAGGAAAATGTTAGAGAGGCGTTTCGTAAGATATTCTTGGGGACTGGTGCTTTGGGGGAGGTCTTGCTTACCGTCCATCCGTCATCTCCTGGCGCACGTCCTTGACGTACTGGTTGCGCATGTTGTCGACGCGCACGACGAAGCAGTGCTCAAACTCAGGCACGGCATCGCGAATGTTGTTGAAAAGACGGTCCTTGTGCTCGCGGGTCTTTTTGGCGACCTGCGACAAGTGCAGCACCTTTTCGCGCTTGGACTTGGGCATTGTGGCGTATGTTGTGTGTTTGTTGAGGAGGGGAGGGAGATGGAGGTGAAGAGTGTGGAGGGTTGGTTGTCGAGATATCGAGGAGTGGGTGGTGGTCGACGATGTATATCGAGATGTTGTCGTCTCGAATTTTGTACTTTTCTTTTTCTTGTACTTTTTACTCTCTACTTTCACTTTTTGCGGGCTCCTTCCCTGGTACACTTTCCGCCGCTTTTTTTTTTTCGTTGGACAACTTTTTTTCTTATCTTATCAGGCGGTGAACACTAAGTTTCAGCGGGGTCTCGTCATGCATTTACCCAGTACTAGCTATATTGATCATTGGCGCTAATCATTGGACTCTTTTAGTGCATATAGTGCATGTGAAGAACAGCGGTCTGCTCGTCAATCTAGGACGTCTCTTGTCACAGCTTCGCATCCGATGCAATGAAGATGGCAACTGCTGTTCCGTATACATTCTTTCGAAAGGCCCTTATGCGAGGTAGACATAATTGCCACCTTCGCGCTCAAGATAGTCCTTCTCAATGAGTCTAAAAGAGAGTTACAAACTGGTTAGCAGAGATTCAGTGATTGCTGGAAAAGAATCCAACAGGTTGGTCGCTGGGCGCTACTCACTTCTCAATGTTCTGCTTGATGTCGGCAGGGTCTAGCGAGCCCCGGCTCTTCGTCTGGCTAATCACCTCGGCCACGAGCTGTGCGTGCGGCAGCGACTTGCGGCTCTTCATGATGCGCACAATGGCGGCCTGCGTCTCAAACTGGCGGTCGGCCGACACGCGCTCGTACGTGGCCTTGTTCTCCTCCTTGGTCTCCTTGAGCTGGACCTGGTTGATCTTGATGCGGAACTTGGGGTCTGTGAAGGCCTTGTTGACCGTGAACGTATCTGTTTCATTGACATCGCGGCCCTTGGGGTGCTTGGTCAGCACGCGCACTTTGCCGCAGGCCAGCGACTGCAGTGTCCGCTTGAGGTCGGGGCCCTCGAGCGCGGTGGCCGCGCCAATCTGTGTGTAGCTGAGCACGCCGCCGCCGCCGTCCTCGTCAGACTCGGCCTGGTTGAACAGCAAGAGCACGGCGGCCTGGAAGCTGCTCACTTGCAGCTCCTTGACGCCACGGTTGAAGCGTGCTTTGACCAGGCAGTGGCCCAACGTATGGGTCCACGTCAGCTGGCGGCCCGTGTGCTTGTTCTTGTAGTACTTGTCAAACTTGTTGACCTGCTCGAGCACCTCGGGCGGCAGGTTGAGGGCGACCTCTTTGTATGTGGGCCAGGCGGCCGCCGAGAGCACGCTGACGTTGAGGTCCACAGCCTTGCTGCCGGACGCGGCCCCCGACGACTCCGTCCCGTCCTCGTTCCGGCCTGTGCCGGCCAGCCATTGCTTGTAGGCGGCCATCTCGTCGCGTGACAGCTCCTGGTCGCGGAACATTTGCTCGAGATTGTGCGTCATCGACGAGCCGCACTCCGTCTTGAGCTTGCCCAGCATGTTGCGCTCGGCGTCCTGCGAGGCACTGCGGCCCATCAGCAGACGGCGCGCCAGGTCCTTCTTGTAGAACGCTTCGAAGACGTCCTTGCCCTGGATGAAGCGGAACAGCTCGAGCGCCTGGTCCAGCTGGCGGTCCAGCTCGGCGTCCTCGTCGCCCGTGCTCGCCTGGCCGCTGCGCTCGGCGTCGATGCGGTCCTTGTTGTCCGACAGCAACGTGGGCGGCAGCGTCTTGAGGCCGCCGCGCAGCAGCATGTCAATGTGCTTGGCGACCATCTCGCCGACTTTGGACGCGCCCGACGTCCACGCCTGTGCGACAGGGCGGCCGTTGATGAAGCGGCCAAAAGCGTCGCGCAGGCCGTGTGTGAAGGCGTCATCGCGCTCAAATGCATCGCGGATCATAACATCGAGACTGCGCCGCAGCAGCAGCAGCCGCACCACCATCTCGTCGCCGCGCGGCACGTCCGTCACGATGCTCGCGCCCGTCGCCTCGATATAGGCTTCCAGGGGGCGCGCAGGCGCCGGTGCAGGCTGGGCAGCTTGAGGAGCATGTACAGCGCACGCATCGTGTCCACGTCGTTGGCGTCCAGCAGCTTGGCCACGCTGGCCGGGTCGAGCAGCTTGGCATCGCGGTCGATGATGAGAAGGCGTTCCACCATGTTCAGCAGCTGCTTCTTGGTGGAGCTGTCAAAGTTGAAGGCGTTGCATCGGTCGGACTCGCGCACCAGCAGCGCCGCACACGCCTTGGTGTACTGCCGCAGGTCCGCCGCCGTCTCGCGCTCCTGCACAAACTCGCGCACAAACGTGTCCGACGCCGTGAGGAACAGCGGCTCAAAGAGCGTTCCATAGACGTTGAAGATGTGCAGCATGCTGACGGCGTTGCGCAGCAGGGCAGCGTCAAAGGCGGTGTCGGTGCGGCGGTCCAGCTCAACCAGCTGGCACATGCCGTGCAGCACCTTGTTGCCCGGTGCCTCTTTGCCAACGCCGGCGTCGCCACCGAGGCCCTTCTTGGGCCCGTCAAAGACCATGCGGCGGAACCGTGCAATCAGCATGTCGTTGATCTGCGGCAGCGACCGCTCGTTCATCAGAAACGCCCGGTCGAGGTAGCTGAACACGGACCGGATCACCGACGATTGCTTCACCCACACGAGCCACTGTTGATGGACCACGCGCAGCGTCACAATGTCCGACGCACCCAGCGTCTCGGCCCGGATGTTGGACAGCACCGTGCCCGTCAAGTGGGCATCGCACTGCAACCGTAGCCGCTTGTTACAGGTGCTCCGCCTGGCCGTGCGTGCACAGGTCCTCGACACCACGGTACAGCCGTTCCAGGGGCACGCGGGGCGCCTCGCTGGCAAAGATGGACGCCAGCGCCGCGTCAATGTCGGCGCCCGTGCGGTCGTAGTAGCTTTGCACCTGCTCAGCCCGTGCCGGTGCCGACACCCGCAAGTTCTTAATCACCAGCTTCCGTGCGCCCGTGTGTGGCTGGAACGCGGCCGGCGCGGTCCCCGACGCGGCCATCGACCTTCGGGCTGCGGCGGCTGCGTTTGTTGTGCCCCACTGTGCTGCTCCCGGTCCTGTGAGGTCCACCACCGCGGGACGTTTTCCCTGGACTTTGGCGCTCATGTTGTTTGTATTTGTGTTTGCGGTTGTCGTATTTTTGTGCCGCTTCGTGTTGAGCGACGAGGCGGCCAAGGCCAGGGGCAGCGACGGGACCGAGTCGACACGCTTGCGGCGGCGGGACGATGAAGAGGGCGAGCCGGGTAGGGAGGAGTCGAAAGGTGGTGAAGCACTGCCCGAGCACGGAGGGGGAGATGCTCCGGGACGCGTCGGATGCATCGACTATGGGAGCTGCGGTCGCGCGCCCACCAGATCGCTCTGACAGAACCGCCGGATATGTGACTACTGTACTGCCCTGGTCTGGTGTAGTATGCAGTTTGTCGTATGCAGACGTGCAAAGGTGGAGAATGTTGGGTCGAGAATAAGATCAAGTTCAGCGACGAGGCCGACGGTGAAGCTGACAGCAAGAGCTAGAGCTAGAGCTGTTGCTTCAGATGTGCGAGGAAAGAATGATTCGATAACGATATACTCGGTACAATGGTTTTCGTTTGTCGGGGAGTGAGGAGGGATGGAAACGACGAGGGACGGAGAATATGGTCGGATGTAATTGCGAGTCGTTTACTGTGAGGAGTTATGGAGTAGTGATGTGATGCGGCCGAGACTCGCAATTAGCTATCACAATGGGAAGGCACGGCATCGCGGGTAGGAACCACTAACTCCGGGGGCAGGCGGCAAGTTTAATGACCCCGCTAATACAAAGATGCTATGCTGTATAGATACATACGATACCAATAGCCGTTAGTATTCTTCTAAGCGCGATACAGCTTGAGGCTGTTGTTTTACACACCTTGAATTCTGTGAATATCTGTCTATATTCAAAAAAAATTATCTCTTTTCTTGTCGTGTTCTCCTATGTCTTATGTCTAGTTTCATTTGATTCTATATTCGTACAAAAAGCCTGTTTCTGAGATCGGTTCTCCAACAAAATCATGCACCGATATAGATACCACCCAACAAAGATGCTTTATGCATATGCCGCCCAGCCTATTGGATCGTTAGAATTCGTACATCAAAATATGAAGGGCAAAAGAGGAATGAACAACATACCGGAATATAAGACGGCCAGATTTCGCTCGTCTGTGGCCTGATTGATCAAGTCATTGACGGTCGCCGCCACACTCAGCGTCTTTGACAGTTTCTTGCGCACAACCTCGAGCGCACGATCGGCTTCCGACGGCTCATTGACCACAGCCCGGTTGCGAACGTCGGCGTCGGCATCATCGCCACCGCCACCACCGCCTCCACCTTCGGTTGCTGCGGCGGCCGCTTCATCTGTCCGTGAGCGTGCATCCTGCAGCTTGGCCAGCCGCACCGGCGACATTGACCACGAGTACAGTGGATCGTGCCGCAACACATCGAGAATTGTCATGATGGAGTACGTCTCTTCGCGCATGGCATCCAGCGTAAACTCACAGCACCGCCGGAACACACCCTCGGTCCCCGTAATGCCCATGCCGTCCACAATGTCGCGTGTCAACCGGAACGGCACCAGCTCGGGAACCGGCAGCACACGGCCCATTTCAAACGCGACACCCAGATCAATGTGCACGACTTCGCCCGTCTTGGAGTCGAGCAGGATGTTGTGACCATGCCGGTCGCCCAGCCCCAGAACATGGCCGAGCATCGAGATGGCCGCTGTAGCGCGTGTGTAGGCGAGGCGCCGCACAAACCACTCGTCTGGGTCGGGGAACGACTCGAGGAAGAAGTAGCGCATGACTGGATGGAACCGTTCCGTCACTTTTCGGTACGTGCTGATGCGCGTGTCGACTGGCCGTGTCTGCACATTGGAAATTTCTTTGCGGCACTGAGAGCCCTTGAGGTCGCGCGGGTAGTAGCGTTCGTGGGCCGGCATCAGGTACTCGTGCAGCGGGATCGTGTTGGGCACAAACTCGATCAGACCCGACGACGCGGTCAGCGGCAGCACCTTGTACGTGCGGATGCCCAGGTTGCGCTGTCGACTGGTCCGGTGCAGCTTGAGCAGCGCCGACACGGCCGCAAATACCTGCTCCATGATGGCGTCCTGCCGCAGGTCGTCGTTGCCGCCCTTGACCAGCTGCCTGTAGCGCACACCGTTGCTGCCCACCACGGTCAAAATCTTGGGTGCGCTCACACCGAGGGCAATTGACATGGTCGGCTCCAGTCGCGCAATCGTCGGTACCTTGCCAACGTACACCTTGTCGGCCTCGAGCGGATCTCCATGGTCGGCGGCGGGATCGTGTACCGTGCGAGGCCTTGTACCAGACCGTTGCCCGCCTGGGAATCCTTGAGTGCCAGACGGTGCCCTGCCTTGAAGTTGCTGTCTCTCTCCACGGCCAGCATGTGGTAGCATTTGCTGGTCCGGTCGATAGCCTGCCAGACGGGTGCCACACCGGAGTCGGGCAGCATGAGCCGCTTGGCCACCCGTTCGGTTGCCTTTTGGCGCAGCACAGCCACCGCATCCTTTAGGTTCGGCCGCGTGCGCACGCCCGACCAGATCTGGTACATGCCGTGGTAGGGGTGGTCGACGCAGATGCGGTACACGAGATCAAACAGCAGCTTCTGGAACGGTCCCGCTTGGCCCTGCAGCCGCGATGTGAGCTGGTTCATTAGCGGCGCAAACTTGCGTGTCGGCACCTTGCGCATGTACTTTTCGACGGCCTCGTTGGTGCTGTCCTCGCTCGACCGCTCGAGCCACAGCGCCGTGAAGCGCAGTGCGTCGTTGTTGTGCTCGTCGGACGCAATGAGAGACAGCAGGTAGTTCTCCAGACACAGCTTCACAAACTCGTTGCGTGTCTGCTCCACACGGTGCAGCTCCTGCTCGTCGAGGTCGAGCCACTGCTTGGCTTTGTTGAGGTGGCTCGTGTACCGGTGCCGCACTTGCGAGTCTTTGGCGCCGCCAATCAGCTCTCTAAGCTGCTTGACTTCGTTGCTCTTGCCTTCCCGCAAGCTCTGTAGGCGAGCCAGATCTTCCAGACTGTCCGGGTTTTGCAACTGCTGGTCACAGAACATGGCAAACTGGTGAAACACGCGACCAGCTTCCTTGCCCTCATTGCGGCCCTTGAGCTCACGAAGAGCCGGCTCAAGGTACTTTTTCTGGATCGAGTCGGCGCTCTCGAGACGGGCAACAGAGACTTGGTATCCAATTTTCGAGAGCAGATCCGATCGGCTGACAGGCACCATCTGTTTTTTGAGCGACGAGTCGCGGTCGATGCTTTGCAGAACACGGATCGAGGCCAGCATCTCCCCGTGGTCCCAGAGCGAGCTAGCAGTCTCCATTTTTATGGCTGCGTCAACACTGAGGCCGAATGCCTCACTCGGGTCAATGAGATCCGAGAGAGATGTCGTCACGTTCAACGACTCTTGCATGGCGTGGTGGAAGCGATAAATACTCGACGACAGAAGAAGACCCTTGATCTCGGCCAAGCGGGCCTCGGACGGAGACACTTTCATGCTCCCTCGGACGTAGTTTTGCTCACTGATGGTGCTCAGAGTCGTCTCGCGGTAGGAAAGCAGTTGACTGACATCGTCGTATCTAGACAATTTTAGCAGGTGCACGAAAGAGACACTTTTGAGGGCTTGTACCGACTTACTGTTTGCTCATCATCCACTTGGAGCGGTCTTCAAACTTATCAAGCATGTTCTGGAGCTCTGTGGCGTCCCTCACGTTCAATACATCGTCGAGCTCCGTCAGAGCGGCCAGTGCGCCGAGCTGGTGCCGCAAGTTCGACACTGTCAAGCTCTGGCTGGTCACTTGCTTCATCGTATTTCCGAGGCCCTCGTAGACGGCCTGCTGTGCGGCCGTGAGATCGGTGGCCTGGTGCACGCCCTGGAAGGCCTTGTAGACGGTGACCGACGGGTTGCCAGTAACGGCAGGGACCGGCAAGTTCCACATTCCCAGCCGGCGCGCTGTAGTGAACGTGCTGTCCAGCGACGCCGAGTTGCCATCCGCGCTTTGTTGTGCTTGGAGAAGCGAATGCGACAGACCCGACAGGCCAATGTTGCTCAGCGCCTGCACAAGTGCTCGCCCATCCTTGGCCGCGCTGGCATCGTGACGGCGCAGATGGCTGTCGTATTGTGCACCACGGAAGGCCAGTGTTTTGCTTCCGTCCTTTTCGTACTCGAGACGGGCCAAGACACTGGAGAGGCTGGGGCTTTGAGGGAGTCCATAGTATGCATCCGGGTCATCAATGTTCTCGTAAATGTCCAGAAGCAGGCCTGTGTGCTCGGTCGACTCGAGATCCTTGACGTTGACAACACCCGAAGACCGCCGTGAGGGCTTAGGGGCTTCCGTCAAGGCCAGTTCGGCAAACAGAAGCGCAATCTTGAACATGCCGCAGCGGGAAGCTGCTTCTGCTGCCACGGCCAGGTTCACGTCCAGCCACTTGTGTCGCTCGGCAATCGAATTCTCGTTAGGCATCGCTTGCGTTCGAAGGTACACAATGGTATTGATCAGGAGCTTGACATTTTCCTGTGCCCTGGGTGTAGTGCAGGCCAGCCACGCCTTGGCTGCTTCCGACAGGCTGCGTTTGACAGTCTGTTGTTTTCCAGCTGGAAAAGCAGGACCAGGTGCACAATAAAGGGGAACGCCTGCTCGGCAAAGCCCCTTGCATTCGTCAGGATGGGAGGCAGCACACGCAGGACCACGTCGTCCGGGATGCAATGGGCCAGGTAAATAGCCAAGTCTTGCGCCCAATTGGCCCGCTCAATGTTGCTCGGCTTGAATGCATCCTGTGCAGCACCTTCGGGGACGGAGAGGGTCTCGTCAAAGTCGGAGGGTGGCGTCCGGTACTGGCCCCAAGACGAGGAGACTAGTAATGCTTCCGACAGGCTGTCTTGGCACGCAAGTTGCAAAGTGCTATCGCCCACGATGGCAGCTCTCGACACGATGGTTCGCAACGCCGACTCAGCAAAGCCTGCCGTCGCCGACTCCGCGCTCATGGTCAGCGTCTCGATGAGGCTGAGAAGACCTTGCTCGGAGCTTGTGTTATTAGCCAAGCCTCCTTGGTACTGGTCAAGTCGACACTCTCGAAGCAAATCGTCGTGGATGGTGCCTGACGCGGCAAACGACCGCCCGACCACCCGGCCAGCCCAGATGAGATACTCTTTGCTCAGAGCGTGGGCACCACAACTCTTCCACACAACAGCACCATGGTCTCGTGCGTCTTGGTCGGTCTCAATAATGTCGGCACGGATGGACGCTGGGACATGGAAGTCGCTACAGAGCATGCCCAGGACCAGATCGCGGGCCGAGTCGTTGAGCAGACGGGCTTCTTGCTCGCCATCTTTGAATATCTCGAGCAGAAGGGTGCTTTCCGGCGTGCCCCTTTCGGCGTTTCCAGAGGCACGGATTTGTGTGGCAGACTGGGTGATGGACTTGAAGGCAGTGCGCTGAATTTCGCTTTTAAAGGCCGGCGAGTCGTAGTCCCGTAAGTGTTTGGCAAACCAGCCGTGAAAATGTTGCGCTTTGCTCATGGTGGCCTTGAACTGGCTCTCCTGCGTTGTGCTTGCCTGACTAGATTCAAGAAACATGCGCAGAGAGGCCAGCATGGACAAGGCATAGCCGGCATAGAAAGAGGGGTACTGGGTGAGATGGCCCGTACCACGAGTAATGAGATACTTTGTGATGCCGAGCGCGTCGTCTGCGCATTCGGCATCCTGGACAAAAGGCCGGACCGAGTGCAGAAGCATCTCCAGCGGGTACGAGCTGGTCGCCTGCTCGCCAGCAAGACAGATCAGGACACGAACTTTCCGGATAACGGAGCAGGCATGTAGCGAGCCGAGCGCGGGTCGAATGGTGTTGAACAGTTTGCGGGCTACGGACACGACGAGCGCTGGCGTCCACAAGGTACTCAGGTCATTACTCGGTTCGACTGCAGATGAATGCCAGCTCTCGAGTCAAGAACTTGGCTTTAAACATGGGCTGTTGGTTGGGTGGCAGGACCACGGGTGAGTGGTTGAAGCCTTTGATCTCAGCCATGATATCAGCCGCGTACTGGAGCGCAGGGTCCTTGCTGAAGTACTTTTCAATGGGGTCTTCCTGGTCGATGGTATCAAACAGGATGGCAACTATGTCGGCGAGGTGGTAGTAGATGGCATCCACCAAGCGGTCTCGGCCAAGCACTTTTCGAACACGACTCTCCGAGGTCGTCTGTGTCTTGTCTTTTGTCATAGAGACATCGTGAGCCACGCTGTAGGCCATCACCTTGGCAAAGGTCTGCAAGATGAGGCCGGCATTGCTGAGGCCAAGCCGCTCTGCAATCGCAAACGCCTCCGTCTCCTGGCCACGCATCATCATGAGCGCAGTGGCCTCGGTCTTTGCTTGGCCAATAAGATCATCGAGACTAGTGAAGCCAAAGATCTCATACGGTATTTCCTCTATCGAGTCACGCTCCAGCCAGGTGTAGAGCAGCTGTGGAGCAAAGAGCTTGAACAGGTCCCGCGGCGAGTCGAGCAAGAGGGCTACCGCGACCTTGGCGAGACTGCGAGTAGCAAAGTCAGAACACTGCTTCAGTCGACCAGGCGTCTCAAAAATATGGTAGATACAGCGGCGGAGAAGGGTCGGCCAGGAGCGTGCCAGTTCGGCGAGGGCAAGGAGGCGGAACGAGATACCCTCGGGCCAGGTCGGGTCAGAGGGGAGACTCTCCAGGATGTCGACAAAGAGGTCGTCGTGCACCTTGAGAACATAAAGAGCAAAGATTCTGGGTAGGTTCATGCCGACATAGTACTTGACGGAGATACCGCTGGTCTGTAAGATGGACAGCAGCGTGGACCGGCACGAAGGCAGGCCAAGATCGGTTCCGTAGCCAGAGTTCACCTCAAGAAGACGGTAAAGAAGCTTGGCGAGACACACCTGCGCATTGGCCGATAACGAGTTCTTTGGAAAGGCCTGTTGCACGAGGTAGGCATACAGGTCACCAATCCGCGCAGACACTTCAAGCTTTTCATCTGGCCAGACTGAGACGAAGCCTTGCATGACCGCCATGCAGGTTGTCAGCGCGATCTCGCAGCATGAGTATTCTCCCTGACCGATGATCTCGCCCATCACTTCAACGACCTTGAGGGCATCATCCGGGACGACAACCAAATCAGAAGCGAACAAGTCGCGGACAAAGTCACTGCACAGGAGAAGGTCTTCGTTGGAGAGTGCCAAGAACTGGTCTAGAAACCCTTCCGGAAGAACGCCAACATTGTTTACATTTTCGCTGACAAAGAAGAGGAGATGTAGCCGTTGGGTAATGTTGAGGTAGAACGATGTGGAGCTGGTAGCCAAGGACGAAGCTTGTCGAGGAAGAGTCACGGGCTTGGCGGTAACACTGCCCTGGCTGATGGCAGAGTCGAAGCCGTCGTCGATTTCCATAAAGCCGTTGTTGGAGAGGGAGGACTGCTTGGCATTTTCTTCGTCGATAGCCTGGGACAGTTGTGCAATGAGTTTCAGCAGAACGGGCTGGTCTTTGGCGAAGCGTTCTGTCTCGGCTGAAGATATCTGTGGCAGATGCGCGCAGATGGCAGACAGCCAGACCTCGAAGAATGCCTGGTTTTGCTCGGCATCGTGAAGCGCTTTGAAAGTGGCATCGACCAGGTTGAGCAAGGCCGGCTCCAAGTCTCTCGCAAGACTCGAGTTGACCGAGCTGAGCTGCGGAGCAAGCCCAGCACATACAACACAGAAGATGGCCAGACTCTGCATGCGCTGTGCAGAAATTTGGGATATGCTCTCGCCACCCTTTCGAGTCCACGCTTCTGCCATCTGGACAAACTCGTCCATGTTGGGCTGCAATAGCTCCAGAACAGCCTTCCGTGCCGTGTTGGAGCTGGCCGGATCACGAGATTGGGACGTTGCGGTTGTTGTCGCCGACGAGTATTGACAGGTAGCATGCTTCGAGCGCTTACCAGGCTTTGGTGGGAGCAGCAGAAGGTACCGCATCATATCGTCACTCTCTTCCTGGTCTTGCCATGTTTGCTTGATGTGGCCACCAAACGTGTCAACTGGCCGTTGGAGTTCCTGGATTGGCGAACCGTTACAGACGCTAATTAAATTGATAATGTCGTAGGATGGAGAGAGGCCGGAATATACAGACGCAAAACCAAGCTCGACTTGGTTGTTAGACAAAACACAAATCAAAGTCCAGGGCGAAACAAGTCACTTACCTGGCTTCCATCGGGAGAAGAGCCATCTGATAATATGATTCGATGTTGTCTCGCTGGCACTTGGGAGAGTAGTATTCCGAATGTGGAACAGATGCAGCATCAGGACCAGGGAAGAGTCAACGAGAAAGCGCCGGGCCACTAACTTCGGCGGCTGTGACTAGATTGTTGACGTCATCTCCGATTGTGCGGTAGGGGATCAGCTCGGTTTTCCAGCATAGTATGCATCAGGGCACAGGCTGCTCGACAGGTCGCCGGGAGACTGACAGAGCGCACTGCAATTTGCCAGATCTGGCTCCAGAGTCCAGCGAGAGCAGCACCTTTTGCACGGGGCTGGTAGGCGCAACTGGGACTGTAAGTTGCTGGACAAAATATCATAGAAACCGTGTTGGTCCGCACTTACCTTGCACATGCGATCATGGCCCATGAGCAGACAAGAGCTTGCTTGTCGCTGACATATTGGCCGAGACGCTGGAGGATATCCAGCAGATCCTCTGCTGGCACCTCACTCAATTGTAGGTAGAATGGCAAGACTTGGAGTGCGGCAAGTTTTGTGCCAGAATCTGACGATGCAAGATGGCTTCGAATGCGGCTTGGCGGTTCACCAACTCGCCTACGTTTGCGGGCTGTTCATCTCCGCCATCGTCACCATGGTCTGCCGCTTGTCTTGCATGTCTGGCGTAGATAGCCTCCAAGAGAGCAATGACCTCGACAACAGCCCATCGTCGTTCTGCAGACACGTCATGGGTGCCAAGGCCAAATATACGAGCATCAAAGCAGCTCGTCGACGTGAAAGAAAACGCAACATCGACGACTTGCAGCCGTGTACGGTCCTCGCGCCTCGAATACTCCATCCAAAGGTTGTCCAGGACATCCTTGACATGATCGAGAATACCGCTCGTCGGTGACTGGATGGCCAGGGCTTCAATGTGGAGCTGCAGAGTGAATATTGTTCGCAAGATCTCTTCGCGGATAGAGTTGACAGACTCGCTCTGGCTGGCCGATGAACGTGGGTGCCACCAGTGGCCCAACAGCGGCATGATTTCACGAACAATGCCCTGTACCAAAGCGACATCGTCGCCCTGCATGTGCTGGGCGATATACCGAATGGATGCACAGGCCATCTGCTGCAAAGTGCCGACGCCCAGCTGGCGCATTTGTAGGACGCGGAGCGCCGAGTTGGCAGCTGCGAGGCTTTTGACTTGAGCGGCGCAATTGGAAGCGCTCACAAGATGGTACATGCCTTGGACGAGCGTCTCCAAAATTTTGCTGGATGTCTGGGACGTGGCTCTCCCTTTCGATAGAGCGCCTGAGCGGCCCTGTCCTGCCGAGAGCGACAGACTGCCCGGCGTCGGCGAATTGCGAGACAGTGTGCCGTAGGCCAAGGCATCGCGATCGGGCACCTCGGCAAAGCGGTCGATGGCGTCCACAAGGAAGTCTGCACACGCCAGCCAGCCCTCACCGTCAATGGCACCGAGCTGCTCGACATTGGCCGGGTGGCTCAGGAGAGACACCAATGCCTTGGTGTAGTCCTGCAAAATCGGCTCGACAAACTCATGATCACGGCCGGGCAGCGTCTGTGTGATGTGGTCCACAATGGCCCGTGCGACCTTCCGCTTGAGGCCGGAGGCACCATAATTTACGGCCAGCCTCAGAGCCTCGGCACTCGCCACCAGCCGCGACTCGGCCGTGCTCTTGGTCGTTCTCTTGCTGCCCAGATAGCTCTTCTTTTCAGAGAGCGAGCACTGGAACAAGGCCTCGACGAGGCTGTGGTACGCCTTGGCGTCAAGAGGGAGTCTGTGGGTCAGTTAAATTTCCGTCATCAAATCGTTTGTCAGACAGACTTACTGTGTCGAACCTTGCAGCTTTCTTGTGAACAAGGAAATCAAATCTTGAAATTTGTGAGCTTCGTGCATGAGCTATAAGAGGTCACAGTGCACTGAAAACTCACCCTGCAAGGCCTTCAGTCGCTCCGTGGAGTTTCCTCCAACAATTGAAGCTGCAGATGTATTGTCAGTCTCAACTTCACACGTTGATACATAAAGAATCCGAGCTTCGTCTCACCTCGGATGCTCTCAGCATCGTCGCTCACGGGAGCTTTGGAGCGCGACGGCGCCATTGTGCTGCGCCGCCGGGAGAAGGAACTAAATAAGACAGAAATCACCTAGTCATAAACAGAGAGTAAAGTCATGTTCTGTGTCCCAAGGGCAGCCGTCGGAAGTGTCACCGTTCGTTTCCGAGTTGGTTCACTCGATTTCGTCCTGTTTTGTCCCTTTTCCAGGGCGTAAATAGCTACAGCTGTAGTCGTAGCCCAGGGCGTCTCAGGGGAAGCTTGGTCTGTATTAGTGCCACCAGAGGTTAGACAGCCGGTCGCTGTGGCAAAATAGTCGCTTGTGCTGTCGGGGGCGGTCTCAAAACGGGGATAAATGAGGTCAAAACGATGTATATACGAAAAGGCAAACCAAGGCTTCAGCTGGTGAAGCTGCGAAATCGAGCGCAAGAGTACTTGTGGTGCAGGTGCACAGTGGATGAGGCCCCATCGCGCCTGCCCCCGTTGCCTGGCTGGAAAGCGCGTACCTTGGGTCGTTCCTGCCTGTGCCTTTGCAAACAAAACAGGGACATATGGCAGAAACGCTTCACCGCTTTTGGATACAAAGCTCGTGATTGGGCCCAGGGGCAGAAACGTCTCCACCTCAAGCTTCGGAGGCGGGAGAAGCTGCCTCTAAAAAAAATACGGCCATCAACACTAACATCGAGAGCTACGCGCGATCCTCACCAACGAAAAAACGAATCTCATATTCACGACGCCCAACCACCCCCCTTGCATTGAGCATTCGCGACAACACCACGCATTCACGGCTCTGTCGCTCACTCTGTGCGTCGATACGAATCTTCACACCATATACGGCTCTTCGATATACCTCCCAACCTTTCTCGCGGCATCTCGACTTCGAATCCTGAGATCTCGAATCCTCGACTTCACCCTTTGGACCTTTGAGACCACTATGGTCGCGTCTGCGTCCGCGCCCTTCGCCCCGAGCTGCCCTTGAGTTACACCCGCGATGGCCGACGTCAGCACGCTGGAGTCGTTCCAGGCCCTGCACCGCGAGCTGGTGGCCGTCTCCGAACACAGATACGATAGCCTCGAGGCCCTCGATGCAGGTCTGCAAGACCATGCCGACCACTTCAAGAACCTGATAGACAAGAAGCCACGAAGCGCTGAAAGCCGCAAGGCCGTCGAGTCGGGCAAAATTAAAATTCGCGATGAAGAGTACAGCATCAACCGCGAGTTCCAGGAGTACGCCCTGCAGCTCGCCGACGAGCTCGACCTCGACGAGATCGAAACAGCGGGCATCCTGCTCGACGCCGAGGACGATATTGTCACTCTGGGCCGGCCACTACTGGCCTGTGGCCTGATTCGTTTCCATCAGCAGCGCAAGTTCCTGCTGGACTGCGCACGACTGTGCATTCGCCTTGCCGACGACCAGGAACTCGAGCCAGCACTGCAGACTGTTCTGGCCGACTATGTCTCTGAGAACATCTTCCGCGTGCCCGGCCCGGGCCAGCCCAAGGGCAGCTACGAGAGCAGAGTTGTGCCGCGGTGCATGGCCGCCATGCAGGGCATCCGCACATGGCTGCAGCGGCTGAGCGACCGCGCGACGGCGGCGTCTGTGCTGCAAGAGTCACCTTCTCCGGAAATCAAGGAGATGTTTGACTTTTCGCGTTCGAGTTTGGTGCAGCAGCACGAAGGTGTGGCCATGATTCTATATGGCGCAGTCGAGAAGCGGCATGTCGAGGCCAAGGACTTTCAGGACTTCTTGTCGTTCCTGCAGCGCTGGGAACGCTACGACACGCTGCTCATCCACCTCTTCCCACCCTGGCTCTGTACATTCGTCTCTTTGGCTCACCCGACGGCGTCGCTGACCTGAACCAAGCACGACAGCTCAACGGCATTGTCAGCAAACGCGAGGACGACGGTGCGTGGCAGATTCCGTCACTGCGCGCCGCCATTATCGCCTGGTGGATCGCAGAGTACAGCGGCTGGTACATGGATGACCTGGACGTCCCCTCGACCACATTGACGTGGACAAGGAGGACGAAGAGCGGTCGGACGCCTTTTCCGAGTGCCTGAAGGAGGGCGCGCTTGATTTCATATTGTCAGTGTCTACCGACGTCGAGGTGCGCGACTGGCAGGACCCAACACCGAGCGGTGTCCAGCTGTGGATCCAGCGCAGCTGTCCGCCGCTGGCCGCCGACGCCGTGCCCTTTTCCGACTTCTTCCGCATCTGTGTTCTCGAACAGCTCGAGAACTTTGTCGACGCCTTCATCTCCAATCTGCCCGATGTCATCCGCCAGCTGCGCGTCGACGAGGACGAGCAGCGCCAGCTGAGCCAGACCCACGAGCAGAGCCTCGAGCTTGAGCGCTTTCTGCTCATAATCTCACATGCCTACGAGGGCCGGCCAGACGCGGGCGAGGCCTTCTGGGCCGACCCCGAGAGCAACCTGTCCGGTTTCATGCAGTGGGCGAGTCACCGTGCATCAACACCGCTCGTCAGTGCCTTTTGCGAAATGCTGCGCTCCATCTCGAGCAACGAGGTGTCTGCTAACGCGGCCCACAATTTCCTCCTCGACGAGGTTGCCACCAACACAAGCACCGGTCGGATGCGCAGGTCGCAGGCCCTGACGTGGATCCAAATCATCAAGGAGCTCGGGTTCTTCACGGGGCGCATCCGTGCCCACACCAACCCTGTCCCCGCCCTCACCTACCGCAACAGCAAGCCCAACGACGACCAGGAAGAGGCCGAGCCCGAGTCCGCCATCATGCTGCAATGCTACTTGCGCCTTATCTCGCGGATAGCATCCAACAGCCATATTGCGCGGGCGTGGTTGCTCCGTAACAAGGAATTCTCACTCTCAGGCATCCTCTTCCAGCTCGCCAGCCTGCCCGTTCCCGGCCCGCTGCGCGCCTGCATCTTCACTGCTCTCCGGTCACTGTTGTCAGAAAAGTCACTCGAGGTCAGCTACATCATGTGGGGCTGCGTCGACGACTACATGACAGGCGTGTATGCGGCGCCCGACACCATGTCGTTGTCCGTCACGAATCCGGCAACTTACATGGAGGTCCTTGCGAGCGAGCTCGGCCAGGGCTTTGAGCAGCCGTATGCCTTTGTTCAGTTCCTCCTGGCGCTCGTCGTGCCCGCTGTCGACCAGTCTGCGCTCAACGACGCTCTCCCCTTCCCCGAGACCATTGGGAGCGCCACGCGTATGCCCGGCATCGAGCCCTACGTGGACTTTGCCCTCGAGACGGTCCTCGGCAAGCTCTCCAAGGACAGCAGCAACAAACAGCAGCAGCACACTCTCCGCCTCAGCGCTCTCGATTTTGCCTTTACCTCCCTCGATACCTTCAACGAAGACCTCATTCTTATCGCCAACGAGACCGCCATCCCCGTCGACAACATTATTGCAACCTCCGACCTCGCCACCTACGTCAAACTGCACCCCTTTGCCCGCGTCATGGAGTGGGTGTACAATCACAACGTTGTTGAGGCCATCTTCAGCGCCATTCACGAGGAGCCCGGTGCGATTGGCAACGCGGCGCCCGACTCGCCGCTGATCTTGGGCGTCATCCGCGCTGTCGAGCTCATCTCCAAGATCCTGGACCTGCAAGACACCTACCTCGACCTCGTGCGCCAGATTATCCGCATCAAGCTAGGCGAGCGCCGGAAGCCCGTCAGCGCCACCTACAGCTCCTTTGAGGAGGCCATTGCCAACCACCTTGACCTGATTGTCGATTTGGGTAACTGCTGCGGTCTCGGCCACCCTTCGCTGACACTGGCGTGCCTGAAGCTGCTCGAGAAGATTTCTGTCTCACCCAAGGTGATCTCGGCATGGAACCCCGGTCCGGGCCGCCACGCGCACCGCAACAAGGCCATTGTCGCCCTCGAAAAGGACGACGAGGCCGAGGTGATCTCGGGCGTGTTTGTCTCAGAGATGATCACACCACTGGATCTCGGTCTGGAGGCCGAGTCGCCCAACTACAGCATCAAGACGTACATTCTTGATTTCCTGTACTCGTGTCTACAGGCCTCGCCCGACCGGCCCACCATTGCCCATCTGTTGCTGGGCTTTAAGTGCGGTGTCGACTCTCTGAGTGTCGAGTCCGGCGGCTCCTTTGACAACCGCACCTCGCTCTTCCACAACCTTCTGCGCGTCCTCCTCGAGGCGCCCTTCGGCGACGACAACATGGGCATGCGCCACTGGCTGATTCTGCTCAAGCACAAGATCATGCGCATCTTCCAGGTCCTGTGGCGCTCGTCGCTGTCCTCGGCCACTGTCCTGGCCGATCTGCGCGAAAACGACTTTGCTTTCCACCTGCTCGTCCGCGAGGTCGTCCTCAACCAGGAGATGCCCTGGGACGGCATCTCGTCCATGAACCCCGAGTTTCCCACAACACAAGCGTCCGTCGGCTTCATTGAGTTCTGGGCGCTGCGGGCCATGACGCTTGAGTACGTGGGCATCGAGCTCTGCAGTGTGTCGCAGAACCGCCTTCCGAGCTTGAAGCGTCGTATCTTTGACGCGCTCAACGGCAAGGTCGTCGACGACAACAACGAGCCCATCGACATCCCCACTGTCTTCGACCTCTACGACTTCCTGTCCAGCAACAGCGGCATCTCACACTGGGACATCCCGCCACCGCAGTTCAGGCAACTGCACGACTTGGACCTGCGCGCGGCCATGGACGAGACATTAACGGGCGAGACACTCTACGATCTCGACAAGGCCCGCGAGATTGCTCTCCTCAAGGAATCTGAGGTTGTCAAGGTATCCGGGCTCGTCAAGGAGCCACTAGACGAGCTACGCGAGGAGCTACAACGCGAGGAGGCCATCCTGCTCGAGTACCTCGCGTTCCTCAATCGCCAAAAACAGCTGGGCGACAACCTGCAGGTGGTTCTGCACGCCTGGGCCAAGCTTCTGTTGGTCATGTTCGAGGCCAACGAGTTCACGGGCGCGGCACAAGTCTCGTTCCTGCTGCAGGCCCTGCAGGCCATCCTGCCCGGTCTTGAGGCATCAAGCGCCGACAACCCGACACAGGCGCTCGAGCTGGCCCGGCTGGCCGAAGTTTTGTTGTACAAGCTCTACGCGGACAAGGCCCTCTCCTCCGACGGCAATGGCAGCACCAGCGAGAACGACAGCGGCGACGACAAGGAGGGCCGCCAGATGAGCAGCCTCGTCAGCGACAAGCTGTTCCAGCTGTTCCAAGTCTGCCTCTTTGCCACGTCCAAGTGGGTCGGCAACCCCGAGCTGCGGTCCGTCTACTACAGCATCTGCTACCGCTACGTTGCGGGCATCCTCAACAAGGACAACCGGGGCTTCCAGCCCACGGGCTGGAAAAAGGCCAACAAGACGGTCAGCGTCTGTGGCGAACGTGTTTTGAATGTGGTCTGCGACGACGCCTACGGCAGCGACTCGTCCACCTGCCAGACCTCGGCTCTCGTGCTGCTGGGCGCGCTTGTCCGTCTGGGCGAGCACGAGCACGATACCCATGTCGTCGAGTCCCTGAACCGCCTCAATTTTATCGGTGTGCTCGTCGACTCCCTCAAGAGCGTGCTCCAGGACGGCCTCGCAGTCATCCAGTCGGGCCGCGCCGACCAGCGCATGGCCCTCGACGCCAAGCTGGCCTTGCTGCTGCAGCTGTGCCAGACGCGCGGCGGCGCCAAATACACGCTGCACGCCAACCTCTTCCGCGCCATTGAACTTTCGGGACTCTTCTCCGCCGACCCGGAGCTGCAGGTCGACCCCACCAACACGGCCGCGCTGACCCAGCACTACGGCCTGCTGGTGCAGGTGGCCCGTATCATCGGCGCTGCCGTCGTCAGCCGCGGCTCCCACAACATCCTCCAGGGCCGTCGCTTCCTGACCGAGCACCGGATGCTCGTTATGCACGTGTTGAAGCGGTCAGCCGGCATCGGTCCGGCATCGTCACAAGCCTTGGACGAGCGGGTTGAGGATCTGGCCGAGGCATTTATGGTGCTGATTGTCGCCACGGATTTTCTTGACGTAAGTGGAGTCGTGAATTTTTTCCGAAAAAAGTAACATGTTGCCTGACCATATGCTAACTTTATTTACAGTTTGAGGACGAGGCGCCAGTACAGCCACAAAAGAACCCAACACGAGTGCTCTTCCACTAGAAAAAGAAAGGACAGAAGGAAGAATAGTGGGAGCCATGAGTGGTAGCCACATGGGAGCGTTTGGTTGCTTTTTCCTTTGCATTCCATTTTTTATCTTGTAATTCGGTCTGATTTCACTATTTGCTCTCTATTTTTGTTTCCTTGTATATTTTGGAAGGCGGAAGTCAAGCGACGAAGGATAAAACTGGCCGAGGGTTACGCATTTGTTTCGATTTTCTGCTTCATATCTTGATAGTTGTCATTTACATCTTACTTTGATTCTATTTGGGGTTGTTAAATAACTTAATGATGAATCGGTGTCTTTGTTCGCATGAATTTAAACTTTTTTAAAAAATAAAATGAAAAGTCAATGAAAAAAGGGTCAATGGAAATACAAATACGATCAAGGCATCCCTCACGAACAATATCAACACTCCACACAGACAAGTTTGCAAAAAACATCTTCGTATCGTATTCAAGACAGCTGGTTAATAAACTGTGCTGACAAAAGAAGTGACAAATATATACAGTACGAAAATCAAAACCTTTGTCCTTGTACCAAAAATCAGAGAAAATGACACAGCCCTTTACCCGTAATTCGCCATAGCCATGCAGAAAAAAAAACCCAATACCGATAAGCCATGCTCCCGAATAATTCAACAGCAATGAACGACAACATACAGTAGAGACGCGAAAAGCCGGTATATGATGATGGCCGAGCCCACGGCTCACCTTCGTGGACGCATCTTCAGCTGAAGCGGGAAATAAGAACGCGACATCTTGGCTGCCGACATTTGCGCCACACGCATTTCGACCTTGGATCGACAAATGGGACAGACACGCTGGTCTGTTGAGTTGAGAGAAGAGAAGAGGCACTCGCCGCAGAAAAGGTGGCCTAGTTTCTTCCAGTTAGAGACTGCTGTGCGTTCTGGTGATCTGACTAGGGGGGAGAGACTTACCGCAATGTGTGACCGTTATGTCCGTCATGTCGTCCATGCAGATGACGCACTGCTGAGCCGACAGTTTTGTGAGGTTCTTCGGCTTTTCTTCTGCCGCGCCCGGGGGCTCTGCGACTGCTCCTTCTACAGCTTCGTCTTTGACCGTAGCTGCTTGTGGCCGGTCGACATCGACCAGGTTGACCATTTCCACACCAACGTCGTCGTCGTCGGAGCCAAAGAGGTCGTCATCCAGCACTATAGGCTCAATGATTCTCGGCCTTTTAGGCGAGAGCCGAGGCCGGCTCGTCTGGCTGGTGGCGTTGTTACCGCTGTTGCTGCTGCTACTGCTGCTGCTGGCCTGGCTGTCACCGTAAGCTACTCGACCATTGTTGCTGCTGCTACTGCTACTGCTGCTGCTGCTGCTGCTGCTGCCATTCCCGACCGAGGCCAGCAGCGTGGCTATTGGCGGCAGAGCCGTACTCGACGACCCGACTCCTGCGTCATTGCTGCGCCGTCTTTTCGTTGATGTACGGGCTGCGGAGGGTGTGGTGGTTGTGGCGGCGGCAACTGAAGAGGCGAGGGCGTTGGATCCGGCTCTCGTTCGTGGCAACCGTGCGGGCGTCGCTGTCGATGCTGCGGCCGGGTCTCTTGGTAATGGTAGAGGAAACGGATCTGCTACCGAGACAGACCGTGATGCGGCCGACCGTCTCCGTGTCTGTGGCATGACTGCTTCGGCTTCGGCTTCGGCTTCAGCTTCAGCTTCGGCCTCGTCGTCGGAGCTGAGGGTGATTTGTTCAGACACGCGTGATACACGTGAGTGAGAGTCGTTGAGGATGGAGGGAGAGGAGAAGTCGTTCTGGCCAAGAAACTCGAGATCGTCGTCTTCGTCGTCTTCGTCGTCTACGTCGTCTACGTCGTCAACGTCCTCTTCGTCGTCAACGTCCTCTTCGTCTTCAACGTCCTCTTCGTCCTCTTCGTCTTCTTCGTCCTCTTCGTCTTCTTCGTCGTCTTCGTCTCCACCGTCAACGTTGATGGCCGAGTCAGAGTGATTCAACGTCCGAGGTGGGCGAGGAGCAAGTGGTGGTAGTAGGGGGTCAGGCGTGAAGATGCGCTGTAGCCGATCGTCGAGACTACTATTACTCGGTTGGTCGTGTTGGCTGCCGTAGGAGAGATGAGGTCGATTCAATGCCGGCGCCGGCTGTGAGGCAGACTGTGCTGGCGGCCCTTGCCCACTTGTCGTCGGCTGTTCTGGGCGTGCAGAGGAGTCTTGTGATAGAAGATCCTCGTCGTCAGTGTCGTCTCCAGCGACGTTGTTCTCGTTGACGTTGCCGAACTCTATATCGGCAAGCTGGTCGAGTTCAAAAAGGTCGGAGAAGCAGTCGCTGCTGACCGACTCGTCGCCGAGGAAGGGGTCGTCGAATGGGCCGCTGCGGTCGAGTGCGAAGGCGCCTGGAGGGAGAGGCGGTGTTAACATCAAAGACAAAACAGAGGGCGACGATATGGGTGGAGTCGGCCAAGTTGGATCCATTTCAAAGCGGCGGGGAAGGAGCATCAAGCAAGGCAGGGTAAAAAGTGCGTTGTACGGAGTAGAAAGAAGAGAAGTTCGGGCGCGGGGCAAGAGCATTGAGGCAGCAGGAGCGAGGCTCGAACAGAGCTGCCGTGAATTTGCGAGATGCTTTTGGCCGTGGCACTTTACAGGGCAAGTACGTCTGGACCCGTGGCCCTCGCTTGGGTTTATTCTTGCACCGATAAATTGGCTGGCAACGTACCTTCGGCCGAATCAGCGGCAGGAACTCGTCTTGCCATATCCGGAAAGCACCCGTCGAACGCATGGAAAGAGGACGAAAAGGAAAGAGCGGAGGACTGGCGACAAAACAGGGTTGTTGCAGTTGCAAAAAAGGAGGCAGACTTGTGCGCTCGTGAGAAAACCCACACCTGGGGAAAGAGCGATGCCGCGCTCCTCCAAAAGACGCCTTGCTTCACTGAAATCCCATTGCCGTTGTTTTCGCCCCAAGAATGGGCGGAAGTGGCGACAGCGGCTCCTGCTATCCACTGGCGTCAAGGCTTTGATTGCTGTGCAATAGCGCGCGTCTCGCGTTTTCCAGCGTCATTAGGCGCCGGGGATAGGGCTTTGAAGCCGGCGGCTGTCACCAATTGGCCCGGAGTTGTATTTGTAATGCACTTAACGGGGCGTGCCGGGTTGCCACCGGAGGCAATGATGGCCGGCTCGACCAGATTGGACAAACGAGAGAATTGAAGGGATCAACAGCTCGAAACACTGGCGCCTTCCGGCTGGTACTAATGAAAAAGTCTCGCTTTAAAAGGAAAAGAGCTATTTTGTATTGATGCTGCGCATTTGCTTGACCGTGAATCCGAGGCTGTTGACAGTTGGGATACGGGTATACGTATATATGCATTTAAATACAGTTACTTGCATATAGGCGCATGCATATTGTGATGTAACATGCTCAATCGACTGTTCCATTTTTTGATGTATGTCTTTCTATCTGGTAGGTCTTGACCAAGATATGAGCTTTGCCTCTGTGGTAATGGGCTTTTATGCTTCTCTCGTCTATCGCAGCAGCAATGGCATGCCGGCCGCGGGACTTTCCAAATGGGTTCCTTTACAGGTGGCAGTTGACGATGTCGACGACTATGAGGGAAAGTTAGCTTTGAACGCAGGACGAGATTGGACAGGGGCCGAAGTGTATATGCGACGCTTTTGTGGGGTTTCAACGTACAGGCAGGCTTCAGGCTGGCACCGCCAACCAGGAAACCGTCAATGTCGGCCTGCTTGGCCAGTTCCTTGCAGTTCTTCTCGTTGACACTGCCGCCGTACAGGATACGGGTGGCCTCAGCAACGGCGGGGCTGACGTTCTCCTTCAGCCAGCCGCGGATGGCAGCGTGGACGTCCTGGGCCTGCTCGGTGGTGGCGACCTTTCCGGTGCCAATGGCCCAGATGGGCTCGTAGGCAACGACAACCTTGGACCAGGCAGCGGTGTCCGTGCGAGAGCCTCCTTGAGGGCAGCCAGCTGGCCCGTCACGACGGCAACGGTCTGGTTGCTCTCGCGCTGCTCGAGCGACTCGCCGCAGCACCAGATGACACCGAGGCCCTGGTCGATGGCGTACTTGGTCTTGGACGAGACAATGGCGTCCGACTCGCCGAGCAGGGTGCGGCGCTCCGAGTGGCCGAGAATGGCCCAGGTGACATTGCTGTCGCTCAGCTGGTGGGCCGAGATCTCACCAGTGAAGGCGCCGTCGGGCTTGTCGTAGACGTTCTGGGCGGCGACCCCGACCTGGGGCTTCAGTTGTTCGCGGACAAGCAACAGGTACAGGGCAGGCGGGGCAACGACGACCTCTGAGGAAGGGAAAAAAAAGTGTCAGCATGCGAGGGAGGGGAAAGCAAAGCAAAGCAACCGGGAACAATTGACTTCGAATGAAAAGACAAGCTCTCCTACATACCGACATTCTGGTCCAGGTTCGACTTGTTCAGGTTCTCGACGATGGCCTTGATCGAGCTGACCGTGCCGTTCCTATAGCAAGCAGAAGACAATGGTCAGTATATGCCTTATACCTTGATGACACCGCTAAGCAGCGCAAAAATACTGTGCTGTCCAGCTGTCCGGCCAAAAGGTGAAGCTATTCGGGCATGCGGGGTTTCCGCCCTGGCGAGACAACAAGGGAAAAACGTCGGACAAGCTCGGCCGCGGGTAGCAAGGACACACTCACATCTTGAAGTTGCCGCCGACGAAGAACTTGCGAGGAGACATGATGGGCAATTGGGTATGACGGTGCTTTGGGTATCAAAATGGTGATTGTCTGGGAAAGGTTGAAGGTTGCAAGTGAGAGAAGGAAAGATAAAAATGGAGACGCTTTCTTAAGACGAAAAGAAACATTGGGCTGGTGAGCTTTTTTCTGTAGGAACGAGAGAGGTTGACCGACGCTAACAACCACCCCTCCCCGACAGAGCAACGAGGCAACGCAGCGCTAACCTCCAGGCCCAGGCCCAGGCCACGGCTGTACTGAGGAAACTTCAACCGCCAACCATGTGTGACTCGGAAAGGGCAAGCACGACCGGACAGCCGGTGGGTTGGTGGCTGTTTCGCTCGCGACAACTGTACGGCTATATCGTACAATCTTCTTACAACTTACACGCTCACATACAGTTTTGTACGTACAAATACATAAGATGCGGCGGGGTAGCTCGCATTGGCATCACGTTGTGAACAGGCGATATCGCTCCACGACCATTCGTTAATTGTCCCGCGCCGAGCGCTGAGGGGATATTTGAGTGCTGTACTGTACTGATTGAGATGAGTACAAAGTACATATTTACTATGCAAATTCGCTCTTTCCCGCTGTTTTTCTTGCAGTCATTTTGTACTTTGTATTCTGTCAGGAAAGAACGAACAGCTTGAATCGCTGCGATAGATAGGCGATACCACGATACCCATGCAAGTACTCCGTAAAGGGCGAGGCTTAGCGGTCGACTTGCAAAGCCTCTTACACGGAAGGCGCTATTGGGCCAAACATACTGTATGTACAACTGCCGCCCACTGTGCTGTCAACTGTTTGACTGCCCTCCTGCCCAATGTGCGCCCTGCGCGTGCCAAAATGCGCTACGCTTATTAGGCTGCGTTCACGCGTCTTGCGCTGCAAGGGGCGGCGACTGGGCCGCCCCTTCCTGCAGTCGTCCGCTTGGTCCGTGCGCCTATCAGAGCGAGGGATGAGGCAAGGCAGGCGCAAAAGATGGGCAGAAAAACCACATACAAAGCACAAAGAGATGATTGAATTCCCATCACGACCATCAGTTTGCCACCGTTCGCAAGAACCGACACAACGGCCCCCAACAGCAAAATCCCTGCGACGTCGTTCAGGGTCACGGTCCTGCTCTCTTGTGGGCATATAATTTTGACGACCCTTTGCGAGGAGCATTGTTACGACTGCAAACTCCATCTCGACTTCGAATCGACCTCAGGGTCCTCGTGATGCCATAATTGGCAGGCATTCAACACACAGACCAGCCTTGTCGGCAACAGCACCATCATGCTGCACCCTCTAGGCGGTGGCCCCGTGCGAGGCGGCTCGACGGTGGCATCCTTTGTACGACTGGCAAAGCACCGTGCGCGCGGGCCGCAACGGATAGCACCGGTCTTCGTCCGATGGGCGTCGACAAAAACCGAAGAGCGCAAGACGCTGGCCTGTTAGTGAACAGAAAAACAGAGGTGTTTTGTTGGGAGATGGCAACAGACAACTAACACGCAGCAGTACAATCTCAAGCACGACACAACGAGATTGGTATTCAGCATGTCAGCGACCACATTTTCCGCCAAGTCTTCCCCAAGGAAGCAAACCGCCATCGCCCGAGCTGGTCGAGCTGGCAAAGGACCACCTACGGCGACAGGACCTGCTGGGCAAAAACACCGATAACAACGACCCGATTGCCTTTGACGTCCCCCCGCTGCACGGCCAGACCCTCGACGAGCACTTCTTTAAACTAGGCACTGACGCTGCCGAGCCCTTTTTGGGATATGCGAAGCACTTTGCGCGCGCCAACACACAGCCGAAGCCCCGGAAATGGGTACGACGGAGCGGCTGGACAAAATACTACCCCGACGGACGGACTGAGGCGGTGGATGCACCGGACGAGGCGATGCTCGTGTTCGACACGGAGGTCATGTGGAAAGAGAGCCCCTTTGCCGTCATGGCATGCGCGGCCAGTCCGACGGCATGGTACGCCTGGCTGTCACCGTGGCTGCTTGGAGAGACGGAGAACGACTGCAACCTGATCCCGCTGGGCGACCCGACCAAGGACCGCATCGTCATCGGCCACAATGTTGGCTACGACCGCGCGCGCGTGCTCGAGGAGTACGACCTGAGCCAGTCGCGCAACGCCTTTCTAGACACCATGTCGCTGCACGTGGCCGTCAACGGCATGTGCTCGCAGCAGCGGCCGACGTGGATGAAGCACAAAAAGAACCGTGAGCTGCGCGACCGCATAGCCAAGGAGACGGATAACTTTGAGCTGTCGCAGCTTCTGCAGAACAACGCGATGCATGCCGAGGAAGAAGAGCTGTGGGTCGACCGCAGCTCCGTCAACTCGCTGCGCGACGTGGCCAAGTTCCACCTCAACATTGCCATGGACAAGGCGGCGCGCGACGAGTTTGGCGAGCAGGACCGTGCGGGCGTGCTCGGCAAGCTGGACGAGCTGCTCGACTACTGCGCGGCCGATGTGGCCGTCACACACCGTGTCTTCCAGATTGTGTTCCCCAACTTTCTCGAGGTGTGCCCGCACCCCGTCAGCTTCGCCGCCCTGCGCCACCTGTCGTCTGTCATCCTCCCCGTGAACAAATCCTGGGAAACTTACATTGCCAACGCCGAAGCGACGTACCGCCGACTGTCCGACGCTGTCCAGGAGCGGCTCGTGACGTTGGCCGAGAAGGCCCTCGAGATCCGCGCGGACAAAGACAAGTGGAGCGAAGACCCGTGGCTGCAGCAGCTCGACTGGTCTGGCCAGGAGATTCGCATGGTCAAGGGCAAGAAGAAGAACGACCCGCCACGACCGGCCGCTCGCCAAAAGAAGCCCGGCATGCCGCAATGGTACAAGGACCTCTTTGCCAAGAACGACTCACCCATCAACATTTCGGTGCGGACGCGCATTGCGCCGCTTCTCCTCCGCCTTGCCTGGGATGGCCACCCGCTGTTCTGGTCCGACAAGTACGGCTGGACGTTCCGTGTGACACGCGAAGAGGCTCTCGAATACGAGAGAAGCAGATGCTGCGGTGCGACATGTCTGACGAGAAGGTAGAGCGGCTCAAGAACGACCGTCGCTACGTCTACTTTAAGCTGCCGCACAAGGACGGGCCGACAGCACGCTGCGTCAGCCCCATGGCCAAGAGCTACCTGGCGTACTTTGAAAAGGGCACACTGTCGTCCGAGTACACGTACGCAAAGGAGGCGCTCGAGATGAACGCTTCGTGCTCGTACTGGATCAGCGCACGCGACCGCATCATGTCGCAGCTTGTCGTCTACAATGAGCAGCTGCCGACAGCCATTGGCGACGCCGCGTCGTCAACCAAGGACGGCAATGGCTATATCCTGCCCCAGGTCATTCCCATGGGCACCATCACACGGCGCGCCGTCGAGAACACTTGGCTTACGGCCAGCAACGCCAAGAAGAACCGTGTCGGCTCGGAGCTCAAGGCCATGGTGCAGGCACCGGAAGGCTACTCCTTTGTGGGCGCTGATGTCGACTCGGAGGAGCTGTGGATTGCAAGTGTGGTCGGCGACGCCACGTTTGGCCTGCACGGCGGCAACGCCATCGGCTTCATGACGCTCGAGGGCACCAAGGCGGCCGGTACAGACTTGCACTCGCGCACCGCCGAGATTCTCGGCATCACGCGCAACGACGCCAAGGTGTTCAACTACGGCCGTATCTACGGCGCGGGTCTTCGGTTTGCGGCACAGCTGCTCCGGCAGTTCAACCCGTCGCTGTCGAGGCCGAGACGGTCAACATTGCGACGAAGCTGTACGCGGCCACCAAGGGCACGCGGACCAACCGACGCGTGCTGTACAATCGGCCGTTCTGGCGCGGCGGCACAGAGTCGTTTGTCTTCAACCGTCTCGAAGAGTTTGCCGAGCAGGAGCGCCCACGCACACCGGTGCTGGGTGCAGGCATCACCGAGGCGCTCATGGGCCGCTTCATCAGCAAGGGCGGCTACCTGACGTCGCGCATCAACTGGGCCATCCAGTCGTCCGGACAGGACTATCTGCATTTGCTGATTGTGTCGATGGACTACCTGATCCGCCGCTTCAACATCCAGGCACGCCTGGCCATCACCGTGCACGACGAGATTCGTTATCTGGTGCGCAACGAGGACAAGTACCGCGCGGCCATGGCGCTGCAGGTGGCCAACCTGTGGACACGGGCCATGTTTGCCGAGCAGGTGGGCATCCGCGACCTGCCGCAGGCGTGCGCCTTCTTCTCGGCCGTGGACATTGACCACGTGCTGCGCAAGGAGGTCGACATGGACTGTGTGACGCCAAGCCACCAGACAGCCCTTCCGCCCGGTGAGAGTCTGGATATGCAGACCCTGCTGGACCGTGGCGCCGAGGCCTTCTTGGACCCGTCGATTGTGCCCGACGCAAAGTATGCCCCGCAGCTCGAGGGCATCGAGTACACACCGCGCAAGCCGGTGATGGAGACACTGCGCGAGCAGGACGACAGCACGACCGACGTTTCGTTTATCCGCGCTCAGATCACGGCCGACGACAAGAGCTCAAGACATCTGGCTGCCAAGCGCAAGGAGCTCGCCCCCACAGCATCTCCTACAGCCAAGTCAACGACTACCAAGCGGACATCCTCCAAACGGTCCGTGCTCCCGTACTACGCGAGCCCGCAGCTGATGCCGATGGAAGAACCCATGTCGGTGGCCGAGGCGCTCTCGTACGGCGGCCATGGCGGTGGCGCCACGGTGGCCACGGTGGCTACAGCAGCCGCTTTGCCCAGGTTCGTCGACAGCAGCTACGACGATTTCGACTTCGCTCCGCGCAGCAGCCCATCAAGTGGCCGCGGCAACAAATGGGCCTGGACCGCCAACGGCGGCAGCAACCACGGCGGCGCTCACAGCAAGTACGGCAAGATGTCGGCACGCAACTCTCGCATCTGACCGCCTTTTCCCCCTTCTCCACATCCCCTTCCTCTCTTATTCTGTATATTTTACCATCTGTACATTTTTGTTGTATGATTACGAGTTTTTACGTTTCTTTTCCTGTTGTTTGTGCTCTGTATATAAGACATTGGAGGTAACGGCCGTTTGTATGATGGGCTTGGGCTGGGTTGACTGTATCAAAGGACCATGGGCTTGTTTGTGGCTGGATATACCCGTGTTTCTTTTTCCTATCTTTGGCCGTGTGCCTAAAAAGACGTCGATAATGTAATGGAGACAAGGAACTTGAAATAAAAAGAGCAACTTGAATACGACGTCAGTGCTGAACAAGGTCAAACAGGTAAAAATGAAAATGATGATGGTGTGGAGGGGAAGGAGGTCATGGCAAAGTTGGAAGTACGACGTACCGACGGCCGTGCCAGTGCTGCGAGGGGCCCATCCGTGACGCAGAGATGCAGAGATGCAGAAAGTGACACAAGACAAACAGACATCTACTGTTCTCTATGTTTGCAGCCGTACCGCAATGCCGATTATCGATGCGATTCGAGTACGTAGTTATCATCGAGAAGAGTGGAGGAAGCGCCCGAGAAAGATACACACCGGCTCATCGATAAGAAAAAAAAAAACAAGCTTTTTCTGATGCTCTACCAGCGACAATCCCCAGCGGCGGAACGCGATGTGGAGGGTTTTTTCCAAGTTCCTCGTCGTCATCCCTCCACCCTTTTCATTTTTTATCCCAGCTGTGATAGACGCGCTTTTTGGAGATGTGGGTGGGCGGGTGGCTGCCGATGGCATGGACAACGAAGAAGACGAAGACGAAGCGAAAAACAATGGGGCAAATCATACCAAGACGGCCAGCCAAGAACTGCAGGCAGACCAATGTACACGTAGGCCGCCATTTGGCTTGTCACTGTAACCTTCTCTGCTGCAGCGTCTCGGTCAATGTCTTTTTCTGGCTGGCGGCCTCTCCGCATCTTTTATAAAATATTGAGTCTTTTCAATCTTGCAGTTGCTAAGGTCGTAGCACACGGCGCGACCAGGCATCCAGAATGCGGTCCATTGGCCTTTTTTAGTCTCCAAATGCCTTTTTGGCTCCAGAGGTTACGTTCTGGGAGTACAGTGCCATAAAACAAGAAGCATAAATGCAAATTAAAGATTTTATCTAGCTTTCTCTTCTTTGGTGGACAGCCGTTTTCTGTGGCTTTTTTCTTCCATTCGTTCCTCTCACATCGCTATTTCCTATCTGGCGATACTGTGCATGAGATCAGCGACAAAGAGAACGCCCGAGAATTGCCATGACTATTACTCGTATATTGCGTACTGCGTAGGCTGCCACCACTTCGATTGTGGCTAAAATCAGCGAATGGACATATGCGCACTCAGTAGAGCAATTCCAGACCCGAGTCGACCGCCTACCACGATGCTAGCGCAGCAATACCGCCCGAACGGATTAAAGTCGCATTTCAGGGGGCGTTTGGAGGTCGGCCCAGAACGCTGTTTCGCCGCGCCCGTGCCTTCCTATGAAGTAACATGGAGCTGATGTGTTGTTCCTCGCTCTTGCCTCAACCTGTCCTCGAGACTTTGTGCTCTTGCCAGTTCAGTGTAGATTCTCGAGCGCTACTGCCTCAGGCGTTCGAGCATTGTACGGAGTATACAAGTGGTCGTGCAGTTGAGTGCACGCATACACTTTGTACCCTATCGTTCTTGCGTCGTTGGCCGTGCCTGCCAGCGCTTTCTGGAACACGGGTCCAGAGCTGTGGCCTTGTCGAGACCTTTTCGACCTTTTTGCGAGCTCGCAGAGTTGAGGGGACACGGCGCAGGCGGCCCATGTGGCTCTGTGACACCCGAGACCGTTTGTTGTCGCCCCAAATCTTGGTTGGGATCTAAAGTATCTTACATCGCGCGGTCCCCGCCTGAAGCTTTAAGACTTATGGGCAGAAGCACAGCGTTTCGAAACGACTTGTGCCGCCTGCTGGCGCAAAACGGTAAAACCCAGAAACGGAAACAGCAAACCTCTCGACCTTGCAGGAAATAGGTGCAAATATGGCAAAAATGGAAAGAGCGCACGTTTTCAAGCGTGGCCGCCACAGATTTGCAGCACAGTATACGGAGTAAGGTGTGTACGACGGAAGTAACTAACAGTACCCAGTACATGTACATCGATCGCTCCTTCCTGCCTTCTCACCTTCCTACCCTTTCCCTTCCATCTGGTTTTTCTTCCTCTTGCTCTCAAACAAGCCCCAGTCGTCGACAAGGGGTGGGGACCAAAAACCAAAAATCTAGCTCCAATGCCAATGCCGATCATCCATCCAGATTCGTCTCTATTTCCATTGTTTTGTCCGTTGTACCTCCCGCCCTTCCCCAAGCTAGACTAGCCGATGCACTGCATATTTGTCTGCACGGCAGAAAGCTTGCCCTGGTCAAATATCAAATATATGTATATTATTCGCATGGCCGCCGCCGAGCATTGACACTCCGACAAGCTGGATAAAGCAGAAAGGCGGTTATGTTTGAAGTTTTAGAGCCAGCTGTGACCAACCACTTGCATTTGACGTCTTCGACTCGTCTCTTCCTCATCCTTTACCCTATCCCTTTGCATCTTCTTGCAGCTGTTCTCCGTCAGCTTGTCAGCTCGTTCTTCGCTCTCCTTTTACTTCTTTTTTCCTCCTCACTCTTCATACCGACAAACGGCTTCTCGTTTCCGACTCGTTTCTCTCAACTCCACCCGCTCGAATACATCCATCTTGCCGTGCCTATATGGACTAAACGGTGCTCCGGTCCTCGGCTTAGGGGGGCTTTCAATCTCATCTGCTGGCCTTTTATATACAGCCCGTCTCTGTCCCGCTTCAGCTTGCGTGGTGGTGGTGCCTTCTCTCTCGTCATTGTTTACTTTGGGCAGTACGACGGCTGTTTGATTTCACTTTTTGTCAGTTCTGCGATACCCAGGCGAGCGTCCAAGCAATAGACTTGGAATACGGGACGGAAAGAGAAAGACGAACAAACGACAACAGCGGCTGGGCCCTGAACCCTCCACGTCAAACTGTAGAGAAGCTACATAAAAACCACAATGGGCACCAAAATGATGTTCTCGCCGCCGCCGCCGCCGCCAGCATCGTCGGCGGCATCCACAAACTCTGGCGAAAAGGGACCAGCAGCAGCAGCAGCCTCAACACCAACAAACGGTTCTTGGCTCGCCCGATTCTTCGCAACGAGGCGGAAAACAAAAATGGCGGCCATCATCTTTGCCGCCCTCGGCATCATTGCCATTGCCGTTGCCGTGCCTGTCACCGAGCATGCCAAGGCGTCACACAAGCACAATGCCGTTATCACATCAGCATCTGGTGCGACGTTACTCGTCGACAACGACCTCTCAGGTAAGCAGGAGCCCGCAATCATGTACACACCCCGAAACAAGCATGGAAACGGACGCCGGCCGCTGACAATCTGGTAGGTGGTGCGACAAACAGAGCTGCACTGCTCATGCTAAGTCCGCGCACATATGCCGCCGCCGAAGCGGACTGCAAGGCCCTTGGTGAGGAGCTTTGGGGCTCTACCAGCAGCTCGAGCGCCGCCGTAGATAATAGCATCCAGTCTCTACTGGACTACTTGACCTACATGAACCAGGCCAGCTCAACGTCTAGATTCTGGATCGCTGCCACTGATGATGCCAACAGCCCCGGCGATTCTGTCTCGCCCTCTTCGTGGCGCACCGTCGACGCCAGCGGCAACATTGCTGCCTTCAACAGCACCAAGGCCGTCGATACTACAGACCTGGCTCTCTCGGCTCTTTGCACGCAGTCTGCACCTTACTCCAACCACACGTCTATCAACAACGACCCGGTTTATGGCGTGTCTGTCCGAGCATCGATTGACCATCCCGGCAATGGCGCCAACGGCGTGGCTCAGGTTGTCGGCCACCGTGATCACAATTCGTTCCGTTTTCTCGGCATCCGGTACGCTCCTCAGCCGGAGCGCTTCACCTACTCGACGCCCTACTGGAACCGCACAATGAGCGCCTTATTCAACACCACCTCGTCCACCAACGACACAGTGCTGCCCATTGTCAATGCCACCAAGTCCGGCTCAGTGTGCGCGCAATCGGGCGGCGTTGGCTCCGAGGACTGCCTCTACCTGAACGTCTTTACACCTTACCTGCCCGCCCCGCAACAGGGCTCCCTGAGCTCACCAAAGTCGTCAGCAGGCGTTGCACCTGCCCTGCGTCCTGTCATGTTCTGGATGCACGGCGGTGGTCTGACGGGCGGTACTGGCTCGGATCCGACCAACGACGGCGGCAACCTTGCCTCGCGCGGTGATGTTGTCGTTGTGACCATAAACTACCGCCTTTCAACGCTCGGCTACCTGGCTCTGGACAGCGAGCATGGTGGTCTGAACGGCAACTACGGCCTGTCTGACCAGATTCTCGCACTCGACTGGGTTCGTGACAACATTGCCGCATTTGGTGGTGACCCGGAGCGCATCACCATTCTCGGCCAGTCTGCCGGTGCCGGTTCTGTGCGTGCCATGATGGCCTCGCCCCTGGCACTCGGCAAGTTTGCTGCTGCACTACCGATGAGCAACCTGGGCGGCCTCAACTATGGCAAGCCGTACTCCGAGTACTACACCATTGCACAGGAGCAGGCCGTTGTGGGCAACGCCGTCCTCAAGGCTGCCAACTGCACGACTGGCGGCGCCAACAGCACCGCGGCCAACTCTACCGCCGAGGCCATTGTCGATTGTCTGCGTGCTGTGCCGGCCAAGACGCTCGTCGCACTCAGAACCGTGGCGCGCTTCATCGTCGTCGACGGCACATACATTCTGTCCGACCACTTGCAGCTCGGCACGGTCAACACCACCGTCAACAACACGGCCGCCCCGTACAAACTCATGATGGGCACGATGCGTGACGATGGTGCGCCGTTTATCGACTTTCCATCGAAGCAGGCCTCGCTCTCCGATGCCACAGCCGACGCGTCGGCATACCTCTCGTCCCAGGGCTACCACAACATCTCGTCTGGCCTCTTCCCCATCCCCACGACAGGACTCAACGCGTCAGTCGATCTATACAACATGAGCTCCCGCTTGTCGACCGATGCCGTCTTCCGCTGTGTCGACGAGGCCACCGTCTATGCGGGCCTCCAGACGGGCATCTTTGACGTCGCCTACTACTACGAGTTTGACCGCTCCTACCAGACGACGGGCTGGCCGGGCACCAACATCTGCGCACCCAACGCCACCGGCGCCTACCCCTACGGCGACCCCAGCCTGCCCTACTTTCGCTGCCACTCCGGTGAGCTCTACTATGTCTTTGGCAACCTCGCCCGCCAGGGCCTGCCCTTCCGCGACGACGGCGATCAGCCTTTTTCGCAGTACGTCCTGGACAGCTTTGCCGCCTTTGCCCGCACCTACTCGCCCAACCCAGACGCCGATTTCCTCAAAGCCCGCGGCTTCACCAATACGTCCGACATCATCCAAGCGAGCGGCGCCTGGACGGCCTCGACCAAGGCCAAGGGCGTGTCGGTGCACCTGCTCGACTGGCCCAAGAGCAGCCAGTCCGAGTTCCGGGAGCAGCCCCAGTGCGAGTCGCTGGGTCTGGGCCTGGAATATTACCTGAAGTAAAACATGATGTGATATGATTTATGATGATGTCTTTTTGAGGACTGTTTTCTTCTGTACATACTACATTATTTAAGGGGGACAGGACAGATCAGAGTCGATATATAAAAATATATATTCAAACCAAACCTTCCAGACCGAAGCAGGTTATTTGAAGAAGGAGCGAACGGCTCACTGCGAACCCACGATGGCCCCTTCCATGTCAACCACGAACGATCGCTGTTTCCTCGGCTGGTTATATATGCTCTTTCCTTACTAGCCTTCTGATTGTGTAACCGTCTCGTTCCTTCCCTCCGAGAAGACACCATCTTCCTAACCCCTTTTTCTGGTTTTGTTTCTTCGTCTTTTCGTCTTATCGTCTTTTCGACTTTTCGTCTTTTCATATTTTTGTGTATTCATCTCGTCTCCTCTTCGAGCGACATCACACTCACAACATTCACCGCCGTTTCCCGGCTTATTTTCGTCCTATCTCTGTGCAACACAACTCTTCTCGACGACAACAAAGACAGGTCATCCCACTACAAAGCCAATATTATGCTTTGTGCACCACAATGGCTGAGATGTTCAATTTTGTTGCCCAGTGACTCTCTTGCGCTGAAATCGACAAGGTTGACGGAAAAGAAATGAGAGCCCCCCCTTGGAAAGAATTGGCGAGTACATTCACACCCCCCATCAATTATCATGGAACACAAGTCCTCCACGTACGGCTCACCGGCGCCATTATCGTGGAAAGAGTTCAAAGGACGTGGCTCGGCGGCCCTAGCCTTTTTCGAGACATTTGGCAGAGACATGATTTCGAAGAGATTCGAAGAAAGCGGCTTCTTCCCCCTGCATTCACGAGGCAATAGAGGGAAGAGGCCAAATTAAAGGCAAGACAGTTCCAGAGGACAGCCCGGCTGCGCAACCTGCTAACCGAGATGACCTTGATCTAGGTTCTGGGGTATGTCAAGACACCATTAAGACATAATGGGGAAGCACAAAGAGGCACAAAAAAGCACAAAGAGGCACAAAGATCAACAGTCAGACTCGCGAAGCCTACCGGATCAACTCCCACTAAAGAATTCTCCATTCACCATGGGTGATCATCTCTATTTCGCTTACGGAAGATATCGAAAGATGTGTCGTCTCTCTCTCTCTCTCTCTCCCTCTCTCCTTCTACTTTTTTTCTCTCTGCGAAACAATCCAGAACTCAAGTCTACGCGAAGGGTCTGCCACCTTCTTCGACGGAACACAAAGTCGACACAAGCACATGCATGCATGAATACGCGGATGAGCATTCCCTGTCCACTCCTGTTCCCTTGTCCTGCAGCTCTGGCACTGCAGGTGTCAGTCGCTTACGGCATATCCACATAAGTGCAGGTGCAAATGCAGCTACTCTGTACGGAGACAATAGGGCACTGCACACAGTTCGCCAGGAAATACAGAGGCAAAAGGACGAAGAAGAAGAAGAAGAAGAAGAAGAAGAAGAAGAAGAAGAAAAAGACAAGCAGAAACAAGTCCAACCGATGTTGACCCAACTCCCCCGAATTCGCACACATCGTACCAGCGTCGGTGGAGTGGCATGCTTGTTTATGTTTCCCTCTCGCATCCCACCCACCCTTGTCCAGCTGAAATGAAACTTCTCGTGATGCAGCCACACGATGGTCTTGGTCTGACCAGCCTTCTTTGCAGCTTCTGTGCATTACTGATTACTACTCCCCTCCTCCCCGCATGTCAAATGCGTTTTCCAAAGAGTATTGGGGTTCCCCTCGCCCTCACTGGGGACACATTCGCATTGCCATCGAGCCATGGCTGCCACGCACCGGGCTCGGGGCACAAGAGTATGTTTTCTTTGTTGAGCCCATATCGAATGCTGCAGTGGAAGCTGCAGTAAATTTTCTATCGTCAAATTTTGAGGCAAGCAACTGTCAAAATTCGACATCTTGACAACCCGAGAGGTTCCGTGCCTGCACGTTTTCTCGTCCTGCAGGGATGGTGGCTCTTGTCGTTTGCAAAGATCCCATTGCCCCATCGCTGAAGCATTCTTCCACCTTTTTGCTGCGCTACAGCACCACCTGCAGGTCTGGGCAAGACGCCATGTGCCTTTTCGGGAGCCCACGCCGTCCCCTCGCCCTGCCGATGATGCGTGCAGGTTGGTGTACGGAGTGATTTAGTGTGGGTTTGATTATTCTGAGTCGTTAGCCCGGGTCTGCTCCTCCATCCTCCCCACCTTTCTGCAACGGCCAGTCCGATCTGCCCAACGAAGCAACTCAAATCGTCTATGTCGATGGGCGTAAAGCCCCTCATCGCGCCGCAAAAAATAAAAATAAAACGACGGCTCGAATGCCGTTGATGAAAGCTTCACCCACCAAGCAAATATGCCAGCTTTGCAAGCTATGGATGCTTCTTCCATGCAGACCCGCCATGCCCCGCCTGCTCCCTATTCAGAAGCAAGCGAGCATCGAAGGAAGTTCTGGTCAAAGGATGCCGACCGTTGAAATCAATCCCTCACGCAACTGACGAAAGGAGCGAGGGGGTAAAAACATGGAAGAATCAAGGAAAAAGAAAGCCGAAATCGCGTCGCAGCATGGATGCAACCAACAGCCCAACATGCAGGTCAATATGCCGCCTTAGATGCACTCGACCTGCCCGAGATCGCCAAAAGCCCATCCACCAGCAAACATGGCCACATTCCTATTCTGGTAACACGGAGGTGGGGGAAAGCAGACCAAGAGCCTATCGCATGTGGCATAATTCGACAGAGCAATCACCGCGTGCATGAGAGCTCGGACAATATGGCAAATCGACGATGTTGGTCGTGGGATAGGGCACTGGGTGTGATGATTGCGTTCCAGATTCCTCGTGCCATGGAAGCGGAAGCGTGCCATTGTAAGGGTCTTTCTTATGAGGGCCTCTTGGGATGGTCGGCCGTCAGCGAATTATTGCGCTTTGTAAACAGCACGCTGCAGAACAAATGGCCGATAATCCAGGGCAGCAAAGCCAAGTCACCCAAGTCAACCAAGTCAACCAAGTCAACCAAGTCAACCAAGACAACCAAGACAACCAACAGACGCGGACCAAGAGGCGGGACAGGGGCAAGCAGTCAATACATTTCGGCCCCTGTGAATCAGAAAGCTCAACTTTATTCCAAGCCTTTGTTCTGGAGCTTGACCTCGAGCTCTTCTGGTATCCATTCCTTAAAGCCAGTTCGACCACGTTTCAATATCCAGCTTGCCTTGATTAATGACTATCTGGGGTTCACAGCTCGACAAGTTCCTGGCTTACTCGACTCAACTCTTAAGCCATGAGCCATTGTGCTCTCTTATCTCGCTATTCACCCTATTACGTTTGTCTCTACGCATGTCACTTACTTTCCACACAGCCTCGAGTTGCACGGCACTGCGTACTGTGCCTCTTTGCTACTCCGTACAGTCCTGCTTGGTTGTTGGCGCGATTGTCAGCACAAAGCAAGAAAGATACGAGCAAGCCATCTAGCCCCCGAGACACGCCATGCCCCGATTCGTCACAGCAACTAGCCTTGTACATGTAAGATACCTTCTCTTGTGCCAGCTCCTGTGCTAGCCACACGCCTACAAAGCTATCGGTTTTGCTTGCTTTTTGCTGCTTTCTTGTTCGTTTTGACCAGGAGCCGAGACCTCGCCAACGCCGAAAAAAACAACTTCTTGCTGACGAAAACATCTGCAGGGCACTGCCTGTACCTGTACGTCAATTTCCACTACCATCTCGCTACTCTGCCCCAGGGCCACACGGCACCGCCCCCTGCCTTTGATCGACCCGGTGGAGGAAATTGGTGCTCCGTCACTGCATCGCAAAATGAGATCGATCCAGCAGCCCGTCAAATAAGCGCTACTCCCCATCCCACATCTTTCTCTACTGAGTATCTCTCCATCCCTAGCTAAGCAAGCCGCCCACACATTATCCACCCCTATCCGTGCGAGCCAAGCTCAAGTGCTGTTCTTCAAGGAGGGAGGTCCGTAAAGTGTCTGCCATTTTTGGCTTGGTTTGGCACGCACGCATCCACTGTAGCACTCGTACGCCGATGTAGTACTCAGTTGTCCACCCCCTGTCTCTGGAAAGTGCATCTTCCTTTCCCAGCGAGTCCGTGTGGTTGCATCTTGCTGCTCTAGCATCTCCACCCTGGCACGCCCACTGATTGTGTGTGCTCTCTGTGCAGATCTTGGTCGCTACGAAACGGCTAAAAATTGTTCGTTCTCTGCCCAGACTGCCAGCCACGGATAGCGTGCGGTACGGAGCACGGGTATTACTTTAGTCGGCCATGGCACCTGCGTTTTTGTGCTTTTGCCGTCGACAGGAACGAGACCCTTTGCTCTCGCTTCTCTGAGTTACTTTTTTTGCTGTCGAATTCTCTCAAGGGCGATTCACTCTTGCTGTTCTGTTCTTCTTCCACGTCTTGACACTCAACAAGAAAACAAGCTCTTCCTTCTTGGCAATCTCAATCGACAAATCCGTTTTTGCAAGGCTTTCATCCGAAGAGGAGACCATGGAGGGGCCTATTTATTAGACTACGGACACTATCTAACCTCTACGCAGCAGAGCCGCCATACATCTGATCTGTTTCTACACAAAGACGGACTCTTTGTCCTTTTGCCTCTCGCTCGCCTCTAGCCCATCGCTTTTCGCCCCTTTTCACCTCACACGTTTTCTATTACCCAGTGAACACGTCCTCGGGGCCGGCTCCAGGAAAATAGGGAAAAGGAACCCGTTCTAAGATCGACTCTCCGCATTAGACCACCTTGCGCGGATTGACGTAAAGGGTGAATCAAGGGACCGCGATCCAACGACAATACGCTTCATCGCGGCCAGCACACGGCAACCGAACTGCCACGATGAACATGAACACTCATCCGTACGACACATCGGCCATGATGGGCACTGGCGTACCTCATATGAACGGCATGCCGGTCAGTGCGCCGCCTAGTGCTCTTGGCGCTCTCGGTGGCCCGGCCGGTCTCGCGCAGCCGCACCAGTTCCAGACCCAGCCGCAACATCAGCCGCATCAACCGCATCAACCGCTATCTCAACAACACCCGGTGTCGCAGCCACACCAGGCGCCATCCCACCAGCCGCAGCCTCTCCACGTGCAGTCGCAGCTTCAAACGCAGCCGCTCCAGGCGTCGCCGCCCATGCAAGGCTACCCTCTCCAGGCACAGTCTTTCCAGCCGCAGCAACCGTACCAGAGTCACCAACAACCGCCGCCGCCACCGCCGCCGCCACCGCCGCCCCAGCATCAGCAGCATCATCAGCCACCGCCGACGTCTGTGGCCAGTACCTCCGGATCGGTCACCAGCACAACGACACCAACACAGTCCGTGTACGACGAGGGCAACACCAACGGCTTCAACACAAGCCCCAGCGAAGCGTCGCAGGCTGCCGGCCAGGAGAACCGTTCACCCGTTGGACAACCATTTACAGCCGTGCCGACGGCCTGTTTAGGCTGTGTAAGTCACTCTTACGAGAAGCATACCATACGGCGACCATGTACTAACAACGGTGCTCGACTGCAGCGCAGCAAGCATCTGAAGTGTGACGGACAGGTGCCTTGCTCCCGTTGCAAGATGTCGGAGATGGAGTGTGTCTACATTGCCTCGCGCCGTGGCTACAAGGGCCCTCGTAAGCCCAACAAGCGGATGCGGTCGTCATCGCCGCCGGCGGGCTCATTGCTGCCCACCAGCATGGCTGCTTCTGGCCCGGACAGCTGCCCCATGCTCCTTGGTGCGGCCCCCCATACGGCGCCACAACAGGACCTGGCCACCGTTTCGGCCGCGTTCGCACAGTCTACGGGCATTGGACCGGTCACCACTGGATACACGACGGCCAACGCCATCAGCACGCTTCCTCCCGGTACGGTTGCTTTTTCTGGAACGGTGGCTGGAACACCGGCGTCTCTGTGCTCCACGCCAGCAGGGTCGGTGTCCCAGCACCAGCAAATGCATCTCTATCGGAACGGATACGGCGCCAACGGCAACCTGGTGCTCGGCGGACCCATGGCGCCTGTTGCCCGCATCGAGGACCGCTGCTTCGACGCCTTTTACCATTACTTTTACGGCGGCCACCCTTTTGCACTGCCCAAGGATGTCATGCTATCGCTCGCCAGGGACAGCTCATCCAATGTCGCCCACCTCGTTGCTGCCATGCGGTATGTCGGATCCTTGTACATCGACGCAGGCCCGGCACGCGCCATGTTCTTCGACGAGGCCAAGCGGTTGATCTATCTGCCGACATGTCCCCAGGACGGCTTTTTGATACAGGCTATGATTATGCTGATTGTGGGCCTGGACGGAAGCTGCGATCAAGAACAGGCTCGCGAGATTCTGGGCGACGTCGAGCGCATTGCCCTCGAGATTGGACTGCACACGCGCGGATTTGCCGTGGCCAACGGGCGGGGCAACCCCATTTTTGAAGAGAGCTGGCGGCGTACCTGGTGGGATCTCTTTGTCGTCGACGGCATGGTGGCTGGCGTGCACCGGGTGACCAGCTTTGCGTTGTTTGATATCCCGGCCGAGGTCGCCCTCCCCTGTGAAGAGCAACAGTACCTGGCCGGCCACATCCCGACCCCGGCGTACATCGAAGACTTTGACGACCAGATCTTCACTGGCGAAGAGCGAGAGTTCTCGTCCTTTGCGTACCGCATTGCTTCGGCGCGGATCCTCGGTCGTATGATGCGCTGCCCGCCGATTCTGTTCCCCAACGACGAGAACCTCGAGAAGATTGAGTCCATGCTGTCCAACTGGCGGATGCATCTGCCCGTGAGCAAGCGCGACGATCTCAACAAGCAGTGCCAGCTCGACGAGATGATGTTCCAGGCCCACTTCATCAACCATGCGTACGTTTGCCCGTTCTGTTTTCCGTTGTAAATCTTTCCACAGTCCTTCCCGTATTCTGACATATTCTGACGCGAACAGTTGCTCCATCTTGTTGCACCAGCCGCACTCGCAGCTCGACTCGTCACCGACGCGCAGCGTCACGTCGTGCGCACCGCACAGCCACGTACCCAGCGGCGACGCTTTCAATACGCACACCCGCCACACCATCACCGCCGCCTGCGAGATTAGCAAAATGGTCACACAGGCTGTGCCGCTGCTGTCGCACACGCACTTCTTCACCTGTGTCATCACCCTGTCGTCCATTGTGCACCTGAGTAAGTGGGCCCTGTACTATATCCAGGACGAAGAGGACCTGCGCCAACAAATCCGCCTCAACATTGGCGCGCTCAACAAGTTGAGTGAGGTCTGGAAGGCGGCCAACACGGCCAGCGGGCAGGTCAAGGGCGTGGCCCAGGAGATTTACCGGGCCAAGAAGGCGCAGCAGATCAACCCGGCCTTCTGGGTGGGCTTCACGCAAGAAGAGATGATGAGCAGTCTCAACACGGACGAGGGCATCATGGCGGACTTTGATACCCTTCTGCCGCTGGAGACGCAGTAAGCGTGGGACGGTGGTGGTAGTGTATGTGTGTGTGAGTGTGTGCGGTGACGATTTCGTGGTGACGATTTCGTGGTGACGATTTCGTGGTGATCAATTGGCGGATCTCTGGTTTTGTTTCTCTTCGTTGCGTCATGATCTGATCTGTGTTTGGTAGTTTGTCTTGTTGTCTTTCTTTCCTTGGATGAGGGCTCGTCAAGACACCCTCGATGGAGTGCCGGGAACGCATCGACTCCTTCTCATGTTGGTTTTGGACATCCTCGTAGAATGGAAGTGAAACGGAAAGTTGGAAGCCGCTGAAACTGGCAGGCCGATGTGGTGGTCCGTGTATGGTGACGGTATGTTGCCGTTGGTTTGACTGGATCTTCTTCTTCGCCTCTTTTCTAGGGACTACATAGTAGAGCTTGGGAGGACAGACTGGATATATATATACGAGTCATGTACAGCCATATTTAGCCTCGGGGTACGGTGGGTACATGGATGTGTGAGGAGATGGATATCCACCCCTCTCTATCAAGTAAGGGGACTGTATTCCTTCCGATTAAATGCCCACACCCACTCACTAGCTACTAACGAACCCGCGGTGTCTTGCATCTCCTAGCTCCCTGCTCATCATTCGCAAGACATGCATACGGGCTGCCATGCAGTTTGGTGTGGTCAGTCATTTCTCGCGCAAAGCCCAAGTCCATACGACGCGGGACGCCCTGAACGAGGATTCGAAGTACCCCATCGAGCCCATCAACCAGATGCGGCAGAACGGCCTGTTCCCTAGCGCCAAACATGGAGGATCGGCCGGAGAAAGAAAAAAAAAAGAATTTGACAGGTGGATTGGGAAAGGGAAAGAGACTGCGAGCCGGGCAACCCTTTCCCTTTGCATCCGGCCCTTGACTACAATATGTGGGGGAGGCGTTGCAAAGTCATCTTCGCCGACATCCAGAGAATTCGGGTGCACTTCGTCGGGGTTCAACGACTTGGCATCGTTCGACGGGCTTTACCAGCTTTCGGGCTCCAGTCTTTTAGGACGGCTGCACGGTTCTTATTTTTTTAATTGGACAAATCCTCCAACTTTTTACGAACGGAATTCGTGTTTGTATTAAAACTTAAAGGATGTTCAACCATACCCCGGACGTGCCCAAGGGAGGAGTCGAACGTCGGCGACCATGGCAGCCATGCGTCGTATTTGTCTGTCTGAAGGCGGAGTAAAAAGGGACCACCATCTGAACACCACGCGGTCCATAATGCGGTCGCCGTTATTGGCCGTCCATTAAGTTGAACATGTTTAAAGGAGTCATACTCGTGCAATGTGCCGGCTAATTTTCAGATCCGTGCTCCAATCTGGGCCTAGGCTTGCAGGTTCCATACGCTACAGACCCCGAAAACTATGGGATGGACGGCGAACGGGGCAACGGGGATCTGACATGCACATGAACGGCGTATGCGGGATGGAGTGCGTAATGAATACGAACAATGAACAATTGTACGCTATCGACTGCAAAGTGCGACGTTCGTAAACGATCCAAATTGGGCAAGCGTCTCCTAATTACTTCGCAGCCCTATTTCCCTTTGCCTATTCCCGTCTTGGTTTGTTGTTGTCCCTTTTTCCCCTTCAAAAGACCTTGTACTTTTTCAAAAAGGTGTCAATGGCCTCGGCAGCCACGGGCTCATTCGTCTCGAGCGCAAAGTGGCCTGTCTTGAGCCACTGCAGCTCGAATCGCTTGACGTCGCGGGCATACGCTTCGGCGCCGGGCGCAATGAAGCACGGATCGTACTGGCCCCAGATGGCCAGCACGGGCGTGTCCGACGTGCGCAGCCATTCCTGGAACTGCGGGTACAGCGCCAGGTTCGTCTGGTAGTCATAGAACAGGTCCAGCTGGTGGTCCTTGACGCCCGGGCGCTCCAGCAACGCCTGGTCCAGGTGGTACGTTTCCGGAGGCACATCGCGGCCGCCGTTGGGCGCGCCCTCGACATACTGGAACTTGGTGAGGGCCAGCTCGAGCGCAACCTGGCCCAGCTTGGCGCGGACGACCGGGTCCGCGTCCTTGGTGGGGCCCGAGTGCCAGTAGGCCTTGATGGGTGCCCAAAAGTCGGCGCCGAGCCCCTCGGTGTAGGCGTTGCCGTTTTGTGTAATGATGGCGCCAATGGCCTGCTTCTGCGCGGCGGCCTGCTGGTTGAGGGCGAAGCGGAAGGCTGTGGGCGCGCCGTAGTCAAAGATGTAGACGGCAAACTGGCGGTCGTCGGCGGCGAGCTGCAGCGCCTCGACAAAGGCTTGGAATGTGACGGCCAGGCTGGCGAATGTGTACTGGTAGTTGCGCTCGTTGGGCACCTCGGTGAAGCCAAAGGCCGGCAGGTCGGGGGCAACGACCCGGTAGCCACGCTGGGCCAGCAGCGGGATCAGGTTGCGGAACATAAAGGACGACGCGGGAAAGCCGTGGAGCAGCACAATCGTGGGGGCGTCCTTGCCGGCCGTCAGGTCGTCAGCCGCCACGCCCGCCGGGTTGGCGAAGCGGTAAAAGACCTTGACGCCGTCAGCCTCGACGAAAGCCTGGTGGGTCACAGGAGGCGACATTGTGATGTGTGCGAGGAGATGTGAGGTTTGAACTGGCTGGCAGTACAGCGAAGCAGCTAAAGGCGGTGTAAGTTTGTGTTATGAAGCTGTGATGGGATAGCAGGACGATAGGACGACAGTGTTATTTAATGATGTGATGGTGAGATGATGAGATGATGAGACGAAGAGACGAAGAGACGAAGAGACGAAGAGACAGAGATGGACCTTCCCGCGAGGGTATCCTTACCTTTATACTCGGAGAGCATCATATCCTTTGTGTCTCCTTGTCTCCTTGTCTCCTTGTCTCCTTGTCTCCTCGTCCCCTCGTCTCCATTGCCCCTCAAACTCTCATGTCGCCATTATCTTTCCGAGGAGAGCAAACAGAAAATGGAGCCGCTTTGCTGCCATCCTTTGCCCTTTTGGTGTGGATTGATGTGGCATGGCGGAGGTGGGAGGTTGGTTGGAGAGTGGACGAAAGGAAAGACAATAACAAGAATTGCGTTATAGAGATGCGCAACATCTTTGCTGTGATTTGTCATCTGGAGCAGGTGCGAATTGGAAAGGTTTCGCGAGGGAAGGTGCGAGACGATGTGTCGGTCCTGCCGCCGAGCTGTGAAGCTTTTGTCAGAACTGTCACAGCTCGACCAAAACTTCCCGATTGGGTAAGGGCCGACGGTTGTGCTGATTGTCGCATATTGCCACCGCACCATGCGAGCGTCGTCTGTCGCACTTGGCGGCCAACGGCTGATCGCCAATCGCCAGGCATTCAGGACCTGTTTGGAAGCTGTCGGCGTTTGCAAAGATCAGTAGTGGCTGCCAGCAGGTGCCTTCCGTTGCCGTAACAAAGGCCTTCATTGCACGATGCATCCCAAGAAAGAATACGCAGCTTTGTCATTCTTTATATACGAAGACCACATAACTCAACTGCCCGAAAACGGCCCGAGAACGGCACAACACAGTATGATAACCACGAGCTGTTTGCAGGTTGTGGCCCTTGGCCTAGCTTGATGCCGAAAGCCATCTGTGTTTCGCTACCCTTGTCTTGAATACAACCGTCTGGCCTCGCCAAGCTGGAGCAAAAGCTGATGAAGAGCCGACAAAGAGCTGACGAAGTTGGCGAAGTTGGCGAAGTCGGCGAAGTTGATATAGGATTTTTGGTATTTTGCTATCTTACATTATATATACACCAATTGTAGCGGAGCTGTTGTGACAAGAAGCGACCAAGATGTGTGCTGAATGGCATGTCTTTGGCCGTCCGTAGCCGTCTTTGTCCTGCCACCCGACACTGTCTTCTGTCCTCCATAACGTTCCCGCAGCCGATGCGTTTTCCCTTTTTTGGGCGTTTTGTTTCGCTTTTTTGTTGTGCATTGTGTATTGTGTATTGTGTATTGTGTGTTGTTCATTTTCGTCTTTGTGTCCTCCACGTCTCATCGTCCTTATGACACGACGCACAGCACCTGGCCACCAATCTTCTTGGCCAGCGCTTCGCGCACCTCGATAATGCCCCGGTCTGTGCTCAGAAACAAACACTCGCCCAGCGTCAGGCCCTTGACCATGCCCACGGGGAACCCCGCGCCACCTTCTCCAGATCCTCCAACGGCATCCGCACAATCCGCGACGGCTTTGAGTACATCTTGAGCTTCCGCATCACCGGCTCATTGTTCCAGTACTTGAGCCCCAGCCACAGCCGCCGTGATGCCACGTTCGCCGTCGTCACCACTTCGTCAATGTGCGTGCCCGTCAAGACCGCTGCCGGGTCCGGTGGTGTCGGCCCTGCGCGCGTCACAGACGATAGGAAGCCCTCACGGTGCAGGGCGAGCACAAAATTCAGGTTGAACTTGTTGCTGGGGATGGACGTGAGGCCGAGCCGCGCGCGGGACGCGTTCTGCAGATGCGAGCAGGTGTTGGCGATGTGGAGGACACCCATTGTGGCGGTTGGGGGGGGGGAGGGGGTGGGTGGGCTGGGAGGAAATAAGGAATGAGGTCAGAGTCGACGAAGAGAGTGGGCGTGTCGACCAGTGCGGTCAGGGGTTCGTCGTCGGTGTCGTCCTCGTCGTCGACGGAGGTCAAAAGATCACGACACAATCTGCAACAATTAGCGGGGGCCCAACAAGGGACAGAGGGCAAAAGAACGCACGTACTGTCGGTAGAGTAGTCGTCTCACTGTCGTGATATCGTGCGTGGTATGCGCCGGGATGCTGCGGGTCGTGTCGTCGTGTCGTCGTGGATTGAGCTTCTCTCCCAGAATCGAAGCATCTCGACTTTTTGTTGCTCCGAATTTTTTGACCGTCGAACCGAACGACTGCCCATTGGAAAAGTGGGTCATATTCGTGATTGGCCAGGATTTGGTAAGCATGCAGAAAGTGGGTCTCCCTCCTTACAGAGTAGCTCCATTCCCTCCGACTTTCAATCTGCCAGGCACTACTGACGTTGGCGATGTGCCTGGACAAGCCCTTTCACCCCTTCAGGGTCTGATTGCGAAAAGATTGGGCCCCCATATAACTAGAATAAATCAAAAAGTAGTGGTGCAGCATTTTTGAATGGCTTTGGTCCCTTCAGAGGCATTTCAAGGTCTCTTCGGTTGTGCAACCAGTGCTCTCACTGGAGATGCCGGTGACCTCCGACCAGTCGTTCACTTCCGGGCCACAAAGGGCCAAGGTCTTTCCAACATCACCAACTGGATGGATTTGGCGATGGCAAGATTCACATCGCTTTCACTCATCGTCTCGATTCTTGACGGAGCACCGAGCCAGTGGCTCCTGCCTTTTGATGCACCACCCACGAACCCTTTACATCGTACACGGTGACAGGCCCCACAATTTACCATAAGCACCCTCACACTATTGGCCTGTCCCGCCGTCGTGTAAGCGCCGACTTGCCCTTTCAGGACAGGACTGCTCCAGCGTCACTGGGCGCCCTGGACATAACCAGCAAATCACATCACATCACAGCATCGAGAGGCAAGGTGACGGCTGTTGCTTTGCTCCAGCAGTGTTCATGGTGCGATTGGCGGAGTGTAGCAGATGGCCCAACGGGCCTGGACCTGTGCCGCCCGATTAGCTTTGTTGCGCTCTCTGTGCCTGGACCTCAAGCTCTGTTGTCGCCCTCTTCGTGCGCGCTCGGCCGTTTGCGAACATGCAGTGCGCTTCTCTCGTCTCCTAAGCCGTGACCAGGGGTGGTACAGAAATGAGGAGCAAGAAAAAGAGGGAAAGAGAGAAAGAGAGGGGAGAAGAGGGGAACAGATCCCGTCGCATTGTCGCATTTTTTTTTCTCCCGTCTCTTCTTCCGTCCTCTTGGATATTTTCCCCCTTCCTTTCTCGTTTCTTCCTTCTTCTTCTCCAAGACCAATTGCTCGTGTCTTTTACATATTCTCCTCCCAATACTCGCATCACCCCGCAACCACAAGCGCGAAAATGGCGACGCGACCGGGTGAAGAGAACGTCGCGACGCTGTAAGTTTCCTCTTGTTTCTTTTCCCATTCTTCAGTCTCCTTGCTCTCCAGCCCACTGACACAGACAGCTTCGGAGACATTCACTACTTCTACGGACCCGAGACCGACGATCCGCCACACCACCGCTTCAACAAGGGCTCGTATGTCTACCTCTTTGAGAACGCACAGGAGGGCCGCGCGCGCATCGAGATTGCCAACCGGCCGGGTACCGAGCACCAGGACGCCTTTGACGGCTTTCTCGACGCCACCGCCGTCACCTACTCCTACAAGCACAGCTGCATGGTCTCGCTCGTCGTCATCGCCGCGCCGCCCAACCAGGACGAGTGGCACCTGCCCACCTACGACCCAACAAACCAGAACATCTACCACTACCCGCTGCACGCCGTCGACATCTATTTTTGGACGCACCTCGATGCACTCAAGTTTGTCAATGGTGTGCGCCGGCTGCTGCCGACGAGCCAGGTCGACATCCGTGACGAGCTGGTCGTACCCGCACCGCCGCCGCCGCCGCCCCAGCCAAAGCACTACCCGGCGCCGACGAGTAACGACAACAACAGCGGCAGCGCGGGACCTGCCAGCGGTGCAGGTAGCAACAATGGCCTTTCCCATGTCGTACAGAAGCTCGAGACCGTAGCCATCAATGGAGGTCCGGGCGGTAGTACACCTGCTCCACGGAGCGGGCCCGTCCCGGCTGCTGAGCTCAACTTTGTTGGGCCTCCGACATCTGCTGCACCAGACGAGAGAGCGGGGTCAACGCCGCCCAACAACAGCAGCCTGTACCGGCCGCATTTGCCTACAATCCAGCTGCACCAGCTGCACCCGAGACCATCCGTCCACGTGAGAAGACGCCGCCACCCGAAGATGTCGCGCAGAACCCGTTGCATCAGAGACTGTACCAAGACGCTGCCACACCATTCAGTCCTGGTCTCGTCGTTCCGGCCGGTTTGGGGCCCTTGAGCCCCGGAATCCCACCTCCGGCGCTGCACTCGCCGCCCGGTGCGCCATCCTTCCCGCCCCGCCCGCCTACAGCAGCACACCCTCAACGCCGGCCGGTGTTCCCCAACAGCTCCAACAGCTCCAGCAGCTCCAGCAACTCCAGCAGCAACACGTGCAACAACAGCAAGCCGCACAACAGCAGCAGCAGCAACAAGCGGCGCAGCATCCCGGTTTGGTGCGCGCCGCCACCATGCCCGTCACCTCGCCGTCACCCTTCAACCCGGCCGCCAGCTTCCCGGCTTTCTCGCCGCCGCCGACCACGGCCACGGCCACGGCCACGGCGCCACCACCCTCGGCAACTGCCACAGGCGCAACGGCCACGCCCGCCATCTTCCAGGCGCCGCCCGAGGCCGGCTTCAGCAACTACAACTATGGCAAAGCCGGCGGTGCTGCGGCCGGTGGCACGCCCGACTTTTCTGTGCACCAGCAGCTGTACCGGCCGACACACGGCGAGGCGGTATCGCACACGCCCAAGCAAGACCCGCGCGGCAAACTCGAGGAAACGGCCGGACGGCTGGAAAAGGGCATGACAGGGATGCTCAAGAAATTTGAGAAGCGGTTTGGCTGAGTTGTATGCGAGGTGTCAGTGCGGCGTACCTGTGTCGTGAGAACGTAACCATAGCGTCCCTGCTGTTTGTTGTATTGCCATTTTCTGTTATTTCGTTCTGATTTTGTGCACGTTTCCGTCAACATTCCCGGCTGTTAAGAACATTTCTGAGATGAATCAAATAGTCCATAATCTGAACGAGCTGGTATCGTTGTGCTTTGGCTGTGAAAAAAAAAGGCATGAATTGCGAGGACAACTTTTTGGCAACGAGGAGAAGGAGCCACAATTTCTGAGCATCTTTGCGCGTTGTTGTCCTCCGTCTGGGCGTCATCGTTGAAATTGGCATGGCTCTGGCTGCTCGTGCTGACCTTGTCAACGTAAACGACACGGGCCTGGCCAAATCCGGACCACGGCTGACAGGCGGTGGTTGACCGTGAGACGCCCACGCCCAGTGTTCTTTTCCTCTTCTTCCAGTATTTTGTGTCTGTCCTTATCTCGCCGCCAGATCTGTATCGTGATCCTGCATAAAACTCGTAAGAGCATGCAGACACGAGCAGAATACCGCCTCCTGCGACCTCAGCAGACCACTGCCGCAAAAAGAGCACGCGTTCTTCGACAGAGGAGAATTGAAGAGAAATAAGGGAATGTGCACGAGATCAGAATTACGCAACGAGGCAGTCGCCTGTCAGCCTTGCAAGCCTCTCATCTCGTTGGCACCGTTTTGCAGCTCTGCAACAGTACCCCCCAAGTCGCAATGTTGTGGCGGTGGTCCCCTAAGAGAATAGCTGCACAGCCTTTGCCCCAGCCCCATTACCCTCCAAACTGAGAAACTCTCAGATAGAGGCTACTTTTTTCGCGTGTGTTCTACCATCGTGGACTTTTGTTACTGTTGTTCTTCTTCTTCACCATCGCCCTTTCCTTTCCTCGACCGACTTGCACTGCACAGGGCCCGACCTGGAAGGCGCGACTGTACCGCCTGCGTCGCCAGCTGGCTGCTGCCCGAAACAAAACTAATAATGCAGGTGCGACCTACGGCCAACAACGCATTTTCAAAGTGTCAAGACCGCGCTTGCCCAGGGCCCGCCCGACCTGCCACCACTTTAAGGCCCGCCCTGCTGTTGCGCCAACAATCAAGTATAATCAAAGCCTTGTGGAAGGAACGCCCGCCATCTCCCCACCGTTGAACACGCAAGTCTCGCCCCTAAGGTCCCCAAAACGGCTTAGTTCGCTGTCCAACAGCCCTAGTAGCTCCCGCCATGCCCGGGGTCCTCCATCGAACCTTCTTCTTTGCATCTGATGGGACCTGAAGCCAATTTACGATGATTGTCGCTCGATGATTCTTTTTCGCTTTTTTGCGTGCTCTCTGTGCCCTGTGCTCTCTGTCTCCATCTCCTTTAATTCTAGATTGCTACGACGAGCCTCCACACGCATGCGAAGTGGTAAGATAATCGTAGGAAAAGGGTCGCTTTCGGCCCTGCCTGCCATGCGCTGCGCTCTTTCCTCATTTCTCGCACTTGCCAAAATTATCCTGCATCTCACCTCGTACCCGTCGCTCTTTCCCACCCAGGCCCAGTTGCGCCAGGCCTAGGCCCAGCCGTACCTGCGCAGCTTCTCTGCCCTGCCTCCTGCCCCCCTGTCGGACGGCATCCATTCCTTCCCTCATCGTCTTCGTTTCTGGTTCTCACCTGCGTTCTCTTTCTCTTCTTTTTCTCTTCCTCCAAGTTCCTTCTTTTCCCTTCCTTCTCTTGTTCTTTCCATCCCCCCGTCCCTCCCAGCATCTTCATTTTCGTCGTTCGTGACATTGCTTAACTTGAATATTTTCCTTTCTCCGCACCAACATCCTCTCCCGCCCCCCTGCTCTTTAATCGACCATTTTGCCTCATTCATCCGGTTTACGTGCTGCTGATCGGTACCCCCAGCAACCTGCGAGTTGCCCTCTTTTTTTCTCTTCCACGCCGCATCCTCTTCGCCGCTCACTTCTTTGTCTCTGCCCACAAAGAATTCGCCAACAGCTTGATTGCTGACGACGACAAGTATCTTTCGAAAGGTCCTTTTTGAGCTCTTTTGGCTCGTTCCCTTACAGTCTTCGGCATTTGTATCGAAGATAGAAACCACAGCTTCCAAAATCAACGAAAGAGCGAGTCCAGACGAAAGAATCGAAGCAAACGACAATATCCGAGCCATTTTCAAGCTTAGAATCAAACATACGAGCAGCTGAGAGTCTTGGAGACATCGACCGTTTGGTTTGGTTGCACCATGCATAGTCGCTCCCGACCGGCACCGTTCGTCGTCGTCGACTAAACTTTTCGAATTCCTTTCCCGAGACACGGTTTCAAGCGTCCTTTCGTCCCCGGACTTGATCTGTTCAGCCATCACAAACTCTTGCCCTTGGCGTCAAATCAGCCTCACCCCCCCCCCCCCCCCCCCCCCCATTCCTCTTGCAACACTCCTACGATGCGCATACGACATGATATTCGAATCGGAGCGACGCTCCACCTTCGAGATGACACGAAAAGCGGCGGAGGTGGTAGCACAAATCACAAGCCCGTGATTGTAAGAATTTCCTGTTTTTGGCGACTTTGGTGGCGGTGGTGGAGCGACAAAAATAGTACAGCCTCAACTAACGCACAAACCTGCAGATTATGGCCGGCATTGTCGGAGCCCTTGTCGTTGTAGGCTTCTCCTGGCTTGTCTACCGCTGGTGGCGCCAACGACGAATCACAAAGTACTCGAGATCCGGTCGCGACGACAATGACCACAGCGAAACTGCAGATGGCCCGGCCACATCCGAAACCACAAACACAGCCTCGGCGACCCGCAATGCCTCCACAGTCGATCGGAATACGAGCATACGCTCCGTCATGACGTTGCCACCGTACCGCCCCAAGCCGCTCGAGAACGAATCGGTGCTCGGCCGCGAGGGCGAGCGGGATGGTATTGACGTTGTAATTGAGATGCCCACGATTGAGGACGAGGAGAATCTGCGCGAGGAAGAAATGGACGCCCTGTACCAGATTCGCCTTGCCCGTCGCCGCCAAATCGAAGAGCGTGAAGCTCGGCGGGAGGCCCGTCGTGAGGCCCGCGCACGAAACGACCAGGCTGCCCTGCAGGCGATCCGCGAGCAGACCCGCGCGGCATCGACAAACAACCCCGAGAGATTGAGAACCTGCGTACGGACCACACACGGGCCAAGGAATCGCGCACCCGTGCCGTCAGCAGTGTCAGCTATGCAGACCTGGGTGTGGCTCGGCACGACGGAACCCGCATTCGGGCGAACAGCTCGGAGAGTGAACGCATCGGCCTGCTTAGTGATATCGCCAGCGTGGGCACCACAGCACCTTCCCCGTCTGCCATGGACCAGAGCCTTGCCGGACCTTCTATGCACCAACGTGGCCGAAGTGGCAGCTCGGCGCTGAGCATCGCTACAACCCGCAACAGCGACGATCAACCTTCTGCTCTTCAACTGCAGCAGACATTGACAACGGCGACTACACGGTCCAGAGCGAGCTCGACTGGACAGCGTGACCGGGCAGGATCGAGCCCCGAACTGGTTGATGCGTCCGAGGCTGCCGGCCTGGCCGACACGAACGAGAATGAGGCACAGTCGCCGCCCAGCTATGACGAGGTTTCGTTGAACGACCTGACGCCCGCCCAGTCCCGCACAGAGAGTCCGTACCGCGAACCGCCGCCGGACTACCCGGGCCCTGGCCCCGAGGAGACGAGAAACCGGCGCATCTCTGCTCACGCTGCCGACCTTGCTGCCGAGGCATCGGCTGCCGACCTGTCATCGTCGACAGTCGTCGTGTCGCCCGAAAGCACGGTCCGCAGCAGCAGCCACGGGAGCGAGGACAGTGACAACCGCCGTCTGTCCCGCAACAGCAGCATCCTCCCGCAGCTACCCAGCCTTCGCCTGGTTGATTTGCCGCAGATTGTCATTGAGCCATCGAGTGCCGCGCCGCGTGAGCCGCAGCAGCAGTAAGCGTGGTCCCGATGTGCAACTTGCTCAAAAATGTTATTTTTTGTGATTTAATGGGCCGTGAACAGACGGCAATGCAGATATGCGACATGACGATTTGGGAAAATGTACAAACGACGTATGTCGTACACATACTTTTTATATTGATCAACGACTCTGATGTTATGTTTATGGAACGAGCGGTTCCCTGGGTTTAGTATGGCGTTTTTGCTTGAAGCATACTGTTTTGATTTCTTATTTCAACTAGCTTGTGTTTGATCACCCTTTTTTATGCCACTGATTACGCCCTTACATAGTTTTCAGCCACTTCATCTTAAGTATCTTACAGCGTCACGAGTCGAGCGGCAGAGAGAGGATAGCTCGTTGGTCTTTACTTTTTATGCCTCCTCTCTCTGGAATATCAGAAAATCCATACTACAATTTAATACAGTACCTATGAAGATCCAAGCCACTAGTACAAACAACACTCTATCGTGAAACTGTGGACACGGTCTCCGTTAAAGTCATGCTTAGTGACGTCGACGTCAGAGTTTGAGGTTCTCGCGGCCCGTCTTCTCGATTTATATTGAGTGGAGGCGTCTGCGACTCTGGCGTGCGAAAAGCGGCGTTTGTGCGGGCAGGCCCGCACTGTAAGGGAGGCCCAAAGGCGCCGCCGCGCTTCTTTTGGTGGGGTCAGACCACTGCTGACAATTGCCCTGTAGAGAGCTCTGTCAACGCTGCTGGCGGGGGCGCGAAAGAAAAATTACAAACGTCATAAAGACTTCGCGATGCAGCTTTCACAGCATCTCGACCTCGCCAGCTCACCAGCTCACCAACCTCACCTCACTTTTTCTTTGTCGTTGCATTTCGTTTAACACCACCTTTTTCACAATGCATCAGCGGCCTCCGGCAGACCCAAACAACAAGGACGACCTCCTCGTGCCGGCAGATATTTCGTTTGCGACAATGACAACGGACCGCACTTCTCCGGCCGCCGAGTTTGACCATTTTGTCGTGCCCGATCCGGTGGATACCGGTGCCATCTACCACGGCGATGGCCTTGCTGGTGGCGGTGGAGGGGATGAGGATGCCGATGTCACTGACAGCCGCATCGAGACGTCCGCACAGGGCCGCAGTGCCGTCGAGCTTTTTGATGATATCTTTGGCTCGTCACCCGACGATCATCATCACCATCACCACCACCGTGGCCCCATATCGCCCTCTGGTGCAGCGACGGCTTCTTCGCCGACCATTCCCTCGACCGACGAGACTGCGTCTTCTACAGCCCGCCTCGATGACACCGCCACCGTCGGACATGAACCGTCTCCAGCAGGAACACAGCACGGCCGGCTACCGCGAAGGACTGAACGAAGGCAAGAACTCGACGCTCCAAGCAGGCTTTGACGAGGGCTACTCGCTCGGTGCGGCCATTGGCGGCGTCGTGGGCGAGCTGCTGGGCTTGCTGGAAGCTCTGGCTGTCTCGGGAGGCGGGGAGGCGGGGGCAGCGAACCGTCGACATTGGCCGCCGCGAATGAAGACACTCCGACGGTCCTCCTTGGCCGCGCACGCCGTGACCTGACGACACCGTCCATCTTTTCGCCCGGCTACTTTGCGCCAGACGGCACATGGACCTACGACGTTGACGTCGACGTTGACGTCGGCGGCGCCAGTGAGACGGCGGCAACCGCCCAGGCCAATGCGGCGCAGGCCGTCGCAGCCGCCGATGCGGCCGTCCACGCGACCATCTTTGACGTTGCCAACGCGCACACCGCTGGTCAAGACCTGGCGCGGGATCGTGGATCGTCAGCTGGCACGGCGGCGCATCCGCTGGGGAAACGAGGGCGACGATGCAGCCCTGGCCAAGGCGCTAGGCCTAAAGGACGAAGACGAGGGCCAGAGTGAAAAGCCGGCTCCCACCGATGCTGCTGCTGGTGCGCCTACAGCCACGGCTCGTGCTCCAGCAACAATGCCTCTGCCCTGGATTGGTAAAGGGTGTCTATGAGGATACGGAAAAAGGAAAAGGAAAAAGAACAAAGAACAAAAAAATCTGCGATCACGACGCCTGCACGACGCCTGCTATCATAACGGTGCTGTCGAACTGTGCGACTGCTCGGCCGAGCCGAGTCTACGAAACGTACAGTACGTCCTATTTCCTGCTTTGCCCTCCGAGGCGAGCACGACGAGAGCGACGACGGCGACCAGCCGGGGCCCGGGCATTAACAACAGTCCGACTCCGCCCACGGCCTCCTCACCGCGACCGAACAGCCAATCCACTCAGCCGTTTTTAGTCTGCCCGGCCATTCAACTAATCTCTCTTGGCTACAGACAACAAGGAGAGAAGGTAGACAAACGAACGGAAAGAGTCGAAGGCCGTCGGCATTCTCCGTGCCATTCGTGTCTGGCGGTCTCTTTTTTACACAGACATCAGCCACAATGCCACTGACTAGGGTGGCTTTCTGGCCTTGTCCTTTTTTTGAAGGAGGGCGGTCTTACATACGCAAATTGCGCATGCTGACCCTTTGTCGAGCGCCCTCCCTTTGCGACTAGCTCGCCTCGGTCGCGGACCGTTCAAGAGGTGCCCACACTCAGCCCACCTACTGTCTTGGTGTGCAATTTGTTCGGGTCTTTTGGTGCGCTTTCGGGGCACATCAATGCCTAAAGATGGAAAAGTTTGGTGTGCTCCAGCTACATGTACTTCGTACACATAGCTTACATGTACACATTCTAGGCATCTGTTGGAGGCCCGTGACTCGCTAAGCTCAGGGTGGGTCACTCAAAAGACCCAATTGCCGGTCCGAGAGATGCGCGAAGAGTCCGTCCCTTGTGAAAGCCCCATACAAATCAGAACTGCACTGAAAAAAAGCTCCAGCTGCGCCTACTGCATTCGCCGTATATTTTGTTCGCTGCGGGCAATGGCCGTTTTAGGAAAGTGGCCAAAAGGATGCGAACGCATCACAGGGAGGAAGGCGCAGAAGGAGAGAGAAAGAAGGAGAGAAAATACAAAGAAAGGCAGGGCGGACGAGCAGGGAAAGAGCGACGACGACAAGTGGTGGAACCAAACGACGTATTTCTTAATACAGAAAGCAGAAAGCAGAAAGCAGGAAATGATACTGCGTGGACTGCCAGCGGGAAGGAACCAGGCAACGGTATATTGCCTTTTGGTGTAAGATTACATGTATCTACCTCACAAAACATGAAAGTTTGTCGCACGTCTATTGGCCGGTCGCACGAATAACACGGCCTATCCGTATATTCACCGTTTAATTCGACGACGTAGGTTACGACTTTGTCGCGTCTGTGCCTTCTCCGAATTTTCTTGCTGTGTCCCGTGCCTTGACGTCATAAATGAATCCAGGCCCAGCTCGAACTGCAAAAGCAATGCTCCATTGTTCCATTACGATGTACAGGAAAATGCCCAGGAATTGACAGGAAGGTGCATGCGACAAACACGCGACGCATAAAATAGAAAAAAGAAGCTTTGCACCTGCAGTTGTTGAATCAATTGTTGCCGTTTTCATCAAAAAGGAAGCGACGACTGACAGCGACCGGGTCCAGAAGCAAGACAGAGCTCCGCAACTTCCCCAATCGCAACACCCAGACACCGCCATCGCACCTGCCCAGGCCCTTGTGGTTAGCGGATTAGGCAAGCGCAGTTTGCCTGTTGTGGGCCTCTTGTTCGCAGTTTCCCTTCTTTCACCTTCCCGTTTTGCCTCTTTTTTAGCCCCTGTCTTTTTGTCCTTTTTTTCTTTAAAAACTGTTATCAGCGTCGCCTCGGCTTTTCCACCTTTCCCACTAACAACATAACGCCCACCCATGCATCCTGGGACATTCGTCGGCCTTCATTTCGCACCGCCGCACACCCGAACCCTTTATCAGCTGTTGATGTCGCAGACCTCGACGACCAGGTCCTTCTCTCATCATTAGATCTTCACAAACTGGGAAATTAAAGACCGAAAAGGGCAAATCAAGACAGAAAAACAGAAGACAGAAAAAAAGGCACACAAGACATCTCCGTTCCAGTCAAGCCTGTCAACCCACCAATCACCGTCACAAATAGCCCTTCAGGTTGGCAAGTTATTCGCATTGCTCCCGTCGACTGGCGCTACAAGAGTACTTGCAAGGTTCCAAGACACCCAAAGGAAATCGGGGCGAGCATCCCATTCCTCGCTACTCTTCTCTTTTTTTGTTTTCGTTTTTTATTTCGAAATGGCCGACCTGAACGAGATGGGCGGCGGCGGCGCCATGCGGGGACCAACTGGAAGCACATCTGTTTCTGCGCAAACCACACGCACTGCAAACCTCTCTCCAAACACACCAACAGCACCAGCGGACACAAACACAGATACAAGCACGGAAGCATCGCGACCCTCGCTTTCACCAATGGCTGCAAGCAGTCAGCAACAATCGCGCGGCTCGCCACGCCCGCTGGATCAGATTCGCCAACACCATCGCAGCCACGAGCGTCTCTTTGGCAGGATGCACGAGGACGACACTCTCCACTACGACCCGGTCAGCCGTGAGGGTCGCTCGACCAGCGTCGTGCGCGACGACGACGGCTTCATCGCCTATCCCTCCCTCATTCCTCCCGCGGTTGAGTCGCCCGGCGGCACGATCAGCGACGACGTCGGTCCTCACAACGACTACCTCGAAAACTACAAACGGCCGTCAGGCACATTCGAAGGCCGGCCCAAGGCCGTGTCCGACCCTCTAAATCCCGCGAACATCGCAGCGGCGGCCGGGACCAGCGGTAGTTCGGGCGCCAATGGGCCAAATCCAAGCAATGTCGATATCATCGTCACAACACCCAGTGGTGGCTCCGAGACAGCAACGGCAAGCACGGCCATTGCCTCGTCTGCTGTTACGCCAGACGCCAAGAAGACAAAGAGCCGCGCTCACGCTGGGCAGCGCCCATCAAGAGAGCGCTCGTCCACTCTACCTACGCAGCCCACGCGCCGCAATTCCAACATCAAACTCATCCAGGAACTCCGCAGAACGTCACAGTTGCATTGGGGCGATTTGCTTGAGAACCTAGACTACGAGGATGAGGCTGGCGCCGCTGGAACTGGTGCCGCTGCCGGTGCCGGTGCCGCTGCCGGTGCCGCCACCGCAGCACAGAATGGGTACCAAGGAGGTCCCGAGATGGAGGCAGGCACAGGCCAGCCAGCTCACCAAACATTATCAGCTGGGTCTAGCCAGCCGTCACAGCCGAACGTCTCCTCGTTGTTCTGGAGAAGGGGCAAGAACAAGAAGCACAAGTCCAGCTCCAAATCCAAACTCGACAGTCGCCACAGTTCCTTCAGCTTCCTCGATTCACAGTCGGCCAAGCGTGACGGTCGCCTACCCATCTCCGTCAAGGACACGAGTCACACAGGTGTCCTCGCCAAGGCTGTCGGTGCTGCTGTGCGCCGCATGACACCCGGCGAAAGCAGCGGCGACGATGATCACAAGAGCGATGCAGACGCCGAACTCGACGAGGCTGACGACGACGCCTACGCTGCCGCCCAGAGCAAGGCCGGCATGTCTCTTGCTGCTGCTGAGTTCGGTCGTGTCTCCCGCAACCTCTCCCACAGGAGGTGCCCTAAACTCAATGTTGTTATCATGGTTATTGGCTCCCGTGGCGACATTCAGCCTTTCCTCAAGATCGGCAAGGTCCTGAAGGAAAAGTATGGCCACCGTGTCCGCGTCGCCACCCATCCGACTTTCCGCAACTTCATCGAGAAGGACGCCGGTCTCGAGTTTTTCTCGGCAGGCGGTGACCCGGCCGAGCTCATGGCTTTCATGGTTAAGAACCCTGGCATGATCCCCAGCTTGGCTACTGTCCGGTCTGGCGACATTGGCCGCCGCCGTGACGCCATGGCCGAGATGTTTGAGGGCTTCTGGCGTGCCTGTGTGGACGCTACCGACGATCCCAACGACTTGCGCAACATGAAGCTCGTTGGCGACAAGGAGCCTTTCATCGCCGACGCCATCATCGCCAACCCGCCCAGCTACGCGCCGCTTCACATTGCCGAAGCCCTTGGTGTCCCTCTTCATATGATGTTCACCTTCCCATACACTCCCACGCAGGCCTTTCCCCACCCTCTGGCCAATGTCAAAAAGTCGACCGTCGACCCCGGCTACACCAACTTTATTTCCTACCCACTGATCGACATGATGGTGTGGCAGGGCCTGGGCGACCTAATCAACAACTTCCGTGTAAAGACCCTCGACTCGAGCCCATCTCGATGATCTGGGCTCCTGGTGCAGTCTACCGCATGCACGTGCCCTTCACTTACATGTGGAGTCCCGGCCTGATCCCCAAGCCGGCCGATTGGGGCCCGGAGATTGACATTGGTGGTTTCGTCTTTTTGGAACTTGCCTCGTCCTACAAGCCTCCCGAGAGTCTCGAGGCGTTCCTGGCCGCGAGCGAGGAGCCGCCCATCTACATTGGCTTTGGCTCCATTGTTGTCGATGAAGCCGACAAGTTTACAGAGATGATCTTTGAAGCCGTGCGCAAGGCCGGCGTGCGTGCTCTTGTTTCCAAGGGCTGGGGCGGGTTCGGGGGCAAGGGCGACAACATCCCCGACAACATCTACATGCTCGAAAACACGCCACACGACTGGCTGTTCCCCAAGATCAAGGCCGTAGTCATCCACGGCGGCGCTGGCACCACAGCTATTGCACTTAAATGCGGCCTGCCCATCATGGTCGTGCCCTTCTTTGGTGACCAGTTCTTCTGGGGAACCATGATTGAAAACTCCAAGGTCGGCCCGAAGCCTGTTCCGTACAAGCATCTTACCACCGACCGCCTCGCCGACGGAATCAAGTACTTGCTCACAGAGGAGGCCCGCGATGCCGCCCAGACCATTGCCAAGTCCATTGAGAAGGAGGGCGACGGTGCCGAAAACGCCTGCAAGTCCTTTATGCGCACCCTTGAACTCGAAGGTCACGGGTCGATGCGCTGTGCCATTTTCCCCGACCGTGTCGCTGTCTGGCAGCGCAAGGGCTCCAACATTAAGCTTAGTGCGCTTGCTGCAGAGGCCCTGGTTGAAAAGGGCTACATGTCCTACAAAAACCTGCGTCTGCTGCGGCATACAGAGTGGAACGACTTCGAGGGACCTGGTGAGCCCATTACCGCCATGTTCGGCTCTCTCGCCCGCTCCTCTCGTGCAGTCATCAGCGGCCCCTTTTCGGCTATTGGCCAAATCATCAGCGGCGGCAAGAAGAAGGCTGCGCAGAAGGAGGCCGCCAAGAAGAAGGCCGAAGAGAAGGAGAAGCAGAAACAAGTACAGAATGGCAACGGCAACGGGAACGGCAACGGCAACGGTAATGGTGGAGGTAGACTTGGCGGCGCCAACCCGCCTGAAGATACCTCGAGTCGCGACATGGCCGACGCCGACACGCTCGCCGGCGACGACTCCAGCTCACTGCAGGGCATCAGCAAAGCCGAGGATGGCTCATTTGAGGTCGTCTTTGCCGCTGTCGGCAAGAACATTGGCAAGTCCGCGCTCGCTCTTGCCGTGGCACCCATTGAGCTGTACTTTGCCCTCTGCCAGGGCTTCCATAATGCCCCGCGTCTGTACGGTGATGACACTGTTCGCCGACCGGCGCATGTCACCGGTATCAAGAGTGGCCTGAAGGCGGCTGGCCACGAGTTTGTCTTTGGCATCTACGATGGTGTCACTGGTATCGTGCGTCTGCCCATCCGCTTCGCCCGTAAGGGAGGCGGAGCGAAGGGTTTTGTCCGTGGTGTCGGCATGGGTATCATGGGTTTCATTCTCAAGGACATTTCTGCCATCATTGGCCCCTTTGGCTACGCTCTCAAGGGTTTGGCCAAGCAGGCCGAGCGTGGCAAACAACCCACGCGGTACTTGCGCCGCGGCCGCATGATGCAGGCCCAGCGAGAGGTGCGTGCCATGTCTGCTCAAGAATGGCGTCTTCAACTCCAAAAGGCAACAGCCGGCTGGGAGGCTATGCACGAGCTGTACAAGACGGTGCAGCAGGGCGAACCCGTCGAGCTAGCCAAGGGATACATACGGAGAGACATTGAGAACACCAACGCCGCCACCAGCGGCAACGCTGGTGCTCGCGACATTGCTCCCATCCGCGGCACAGCGCCCCGTCGTGGCAGCATCGACAGCATCTTCCAGCACCACCACCTCCACCACGGCTTCGGTAGCAGCGCACGGCAGAATTTGGAGGACTTGGACGCCGCGCTCCAAAACGCCGACCTTGCCGCCATTGTCCTCGCCGCCATGCGCCGCGGCGAAACGCTCGAGAGCGTCGTCCGCGGCCGCCACAACTGTTCGCAGACGCATAGAAAGCGTCCGTGCCACCTGTGTGGTCTGCAGGAGCGCAACCTTAACATGGCCTGCCGTGACCAGCTGGCGAAGCAGCGCGGCAAGCATCATCACGGCCATGGCGACGATGACAATGACGACAACGATTCCACGGCTGAGGACGAGAAGGCCGACCCCGACTTTGCCGAGAGAAAACGGGCCATCGACATTGTTGCGGCCCAGAAACGGGAACGGGACATTGGGTCGGCGCACGGCAAGATTTATCGGGAGGCGCAGAAGCTGGAGCGGCTCAAAATTCTGGAGAAAGTGCGGGACGATGCCGGCGAGCCGAGCTGCACGAACGATAGAGCGTATGCCGCTGCGACGGCCGCCACTTAGATGGATGAATAAGAAAAACTCACAAGAGAAGATAACTAGGCTGGCGACAGATATAAACAGATACAGGCAACAAGGTTGTCAATTGTCGTATATACACGAGGGTTGTTTATGGTTTGGTGTTATGGTTCTGGAACTGGTCAACAAATTTTATCTTTCTATGGATTTACCGTACTCTGGTATTCGTATTCGACTATACCGTGATCCTGTACGACTTCCTGGATACGAGGAAGCTATATAATTAATCTAGTGGTAACGTGTCTACTTTATCTAAGAATCTAAAGCCACCAAAATTATATGTAAAACCTTTTTACCCACGAGTATAGCGATACGTTACCCTTAAATAAGTAGATCCGGTCGGATATATACGGTGGTATTTAACCACCGCTTATACCTCCTAGTTATTTTACTTTTAATTAAACGGAGTATACGTATACGTATATTAACTACCGGTATATTTATACCGATATTAACTCTCTTTTTTAAAGTTAAAATATCGCGGTATAATATACCGTTCCCTCTTTTTCTCGCTCCCTCCCTCCGGGACCGTCTCTCCGACTCTTAATACTTTTATTAATACCCGAAGGTGCCTCGTACTCGTCGCGGGAGGCGAGGCGTTTATAAGGGTTTAAATATTACCCTTTATTATTTTTTTTACTTATACCTCCTTTTAAAACTCGATAAAATTCGTATTAATAAGTTTTTTTAACGTACCGTTATATTTCGCTTTCGTTATAACGTCGGCCGGGTTATTAATATTAAAAATTTATTTAATTTCGGTTATTTTTTTTTTTTATATAATTAATATAATATTATTATATTAATTATTAACTTTTTCTCCGTTATTATTTTAAGTTTTATAACGATATTAAAGACGTTTTTATTATTTATATATATTATAAATAATACTTTTTTCCCGTAAATTTAATTTATAATAACTTTTATATAATTTATTAAATTAAATTTATATATTAAAGCGTATAACTTAACCGTTAATATAAACTTAATAATATATTTATACTTAATAAATAATTAATATACGATATTATACTTTTTTAACGTATCCCGAATCGTAATAATATAATTAATTTAAAAATTTAAGTTTTTATTATTAACGAACGTACCGTTTATAAAAATTATTATTTAAATAATCTTTTCGTCGAACTTTAATAAACTTAAAGTTACGGTACGGGTTTTTAATTTATTATTAAAACCGGGCGTTTAAATTAAAAATTTCTTTTTTACCGGACTCCGTATATTATACCGTTAAAGAGAGGTTAAAGGCGGTTTTCGGTTAATATATTAATATTACGTATACGCCTCGAACGTATTAAACGATATATTATTATTACGGGCCGAAAAGTATTAATATACGGCCTCGTATACCCTTATTAATTTACGGTACGTCGGTAATTAAGTTAATATTATATACTTAAGTTTTTTACGAGAGTAAAAATATACCGTTAATTTCGATTTAAAGTACGCCGCCGTTAAATTTAAGAGGCGAAGTCGGCGTAAGCGTTTCCCGAGGCTTAATTAAAAAGTTAACCTTTTAAAGGGCGTTTTATTTTAGGGTAACGAATTCGTCGTTAAAGGATAAACGTATTATTAATTTATAAACCGATAATACCGAAAACGTCGTTTATACGGATTATAAGGTATATATTATAAATAAATTAAGTTATTTTTAATACCGTAATATAATATTTAATATAAATAATAAATTAATAATTATTAACCTTTAATATACCGTATAACGGTTTTTTAATATATAAAACCTCGTTATTAAATAAAGTTAAAATCTCTTTTATTATAAAGTTAAAATTAACGTAAAAATCCTTAATTAAGTTTATAAAGGCTTAAACGTAAATTTACGAAATATTACGTAATAATAATTATATATTAGGGCGTAATTTATAAACCGTAATAAAAAGTAAAAAACGTTAATTTATCCGTTAAATAATAAACGATTAAGTTAATACGGCCGTTTTACCGAAGTCGTTATACGTTTATACGATAAAACGACTTTTTTCAATTACTTATACGGTATTAACGTACTTAATTTTATTAATAAAACGGCCGTTAAAGAGCCGTATACCGCGCGGTATATTAATACGAGGGACCGGCTCGAAAACGCCCTTTTTAAATAATTTTAAAATTTTTATACGCCGTAAATATTTATAAATCGGTACGGGCGGTATTACCGTTAAATAAATAATTATAACGTTATTAATTAAATATACGAATATAACCGTCGGGGTATACGGCGCGGGCGACCTTTATTTCGTTAAGGAGGTAATATTACGGGTATTATAATAATTTTATTTTCCACCACCGGGACGGTTATAAGGGCTTAATTAAAACCTTTATAAACTTTAACGGAGGTATTACGGAAGGTACCGTTAATACCGTTACCGTAATTTATCGTTATATTTTCGTTTATAATAACGCGTATACGGTACGGGCCGGCTTAACCGGCGTTTATATTACCGCTTTTAATACGTTAAATAAATATTTAATCCGTTAAATTAAGTTTAATAAGGTCCGGGTTATTATAAAGGCGTAGGGCCTTTATAATTTAACGGTTTACGCGCGCCTTTTTAAGGTCTCGTATTATTATACGAATTACGCGCGTACGTTACGTAATAATAAACGAGGGGCTCGCCGTTAATATTATACGAGGATAAGTACCGAATACGAAGAGTATCGGTATAATACCGTTAAGCTTTATAATATCGTTAATAACTTTAATCGTTATTTATAAAGCCGTTTACGGGTTTAAATCGGGAGCCTCGCGTTTAATTAATTTATAAGCCCGTTTAACGGGCTTATAATACCGTTTAATTTTATTAACGGTATAATAAGCCTCGGTGGGCACCGGTTTAGTTTTTATATTTATTAAGACCGTATTATTTTAAAACTCCTTACTCGTAAAGTTAATACTTTAATTATATACGATAAAATTAAGAGGGCTTTAATATACGTCGATTTAACACTCCTTAAGTTTATTTTACGTATATTAACTTATTATATTATTAAGTAAACGGGCCGCTTAAAATCCCGTAACTTTATTAATTACGTAAATATATAATTTATTATTAAAGTAAATTACGTTAACGATAATAATACCGTTAAAAACGACGTTATAATCTTTTTTAATATTAAATTTAAAGCGTTTTAAAAGACCTTAATAAAGTTAATAACCCGTATAAAAGTTTTTAATCTCTTATAAATCTTTATACGTAACGTTAATATAACCGGCCGTTTATAAAAGTCGGTGTAAGCGGTCGATAAAGGGGTAATTAAAACGGCGGTATAATTTTTTAAACTCCGTCGTTATTAAGTAATTATAAGAGCCGGTAATATACGCCGTCTCCGGGGTATTAATAAATACGTACCTAAAGCGTTTAATTACCGGTATATAATTAGCGGGATTAATTATTAAATCCTTCGTATTATCGAAATAATACTTTAGGCGGTTTATATTTATTAACGAAAGTAAGAAGGGGGTATTAATAAATATTATATAAAAATTAACGTTTTTTATCGGGGTCTCGATACCGTAAAATCCGATTAATTTAAACTCTTTAATACCGAACTTAATATTTACGGTACTTATAATAACGGTATTAAGTATAACCGTTAAACGAAGCTTTTATAATACCTTAAATTACGGTAAACCGTAAATTAACCGTTTTATAACGCCGGTATTTACGATAAAACTTAAAAATTTAATTTAATCGTATTATAAAAAGTTTACGAAAGAGATAACCGTATTATCGGCTTATTAATTAAAGGGTTAAATATCTTCCTTAAAGGCCTCCGGAGTAAACGTATATAAATACTTTTAATTATTTAATACATTTATAACGGTTAAGTTACCGGCCGTTAATTAAAACTAAAAGGTAATATAAAATTACGTCGGTTACGTAAAGTCGTTATTACCGTCGCTTTTAACGTTTTAATCGGATTAACCCGAGTTACTTTTAAAACGTTATTCGTTTTTTAAGTCCGTTATTTAAATAAAGTATTAAGTTATAATACCGCCCTTATTATTAATTTATACTTTTTTATAAGCCGCTTTTTTAACTTTAATATATAACCTTTAACGGTAACCTTCTTTACCGTATATAAAATACTTAAAAATACTCCCGAAAATATTAATAAATTATTTATTACCCGAGTCTTTATAACCGTAATACCGGTTAAAATAATAAATAAAGGCCGTACCGGAACCGGACGTAACGCGTTCGTTTACGCGTATTAAGTCGTAAATAATACGGTATAAATATTATAAAATTTAAGATAAGTGGTCACGATGGTAAAGCGTAAGCGTTTCGAGGGCGAAGGTAAGTCTAATATTATATAAGAACTAAGTCTTACCTCCCGAAACTTTACGGTATTCGGGAGGCCTTTTACTTAAAAGAAATCTACACTAGTGGCGTAGCGCCCGCGAGGGCGCCTAACTACGTACGTACTACCGTATTAACCACTCGTTACGTATTAATCTCGTACTCCCTTTATTATTAGCTACGAAGTGGTATTAATACGAGGGAGATACGAGGTCGTTACCGTAGTAATATTTATAATAGAAGAATTATAATAAATTATCCTCCCCCCTCGATAAATTAATCCCTTAGTTTATTACTCGCGATCCTTTTTAATCTCCTCGCTCGATTCGTTAACGAGGAGTATTAAGGGCGCTAGCTAATCCTTTAATTAACCCGTTTATTATCCTTCGTAAACGTACGAGTTACCTTATAATCTCCCGTATTATATAACGACTTAATCCTTCGAATCGCCGACGTAATACGAGGCCCGGAAATATTAAGCGACGAAATTAATCCTTCGGCTCCGTTTTTTAACCGGTCCTTCGGTTATTTATAAATATTATAAATTATATATTCGCTTAAGGCGTCGCTTACTTTAATTATCCCTTTTATTATTTATTACTTTTACGTAATTATATATATATATATAAATTACCCGTCGCGGTAAAAGCGTCGCTCCTTTTTCGTTTATCGGTATATTTAAACGAATAATATTTATTATATTTAAAAGGTCGTTTTTACCTCGTTTATTATTTACGGGCGTAACTCCTTCCTCGTCGTAATATATAAAGGTAATTATTTATTAATTTATTATTATTTTAAATTTTTTAACTTTAACTTTAATAACTTTATTATCCGCTTCGTTAATATATTATCCGTAATTTATTAACGCTTTATTTTTATTTTTATTTTTATTTTTCTTTCCTAATTACTTTTACTTCGTACCTTATATACCGTAATAACGAGTCTTAACCCCTTATTTAATAATTTTATTTATATTTTTCGTTACCCGTTTTTACTTTATACTTAACTTATTATAACGGCGACTTTTATATTTTAATTAACACTTTATTTATACTTATATCTCCGTATTAATTATAACTCTTATAACGCCCGTTAAAAGCGACACGCTAAAAAAACGCTTACGACGCGTTACCTTATTTAAGCCGCGGCGTAACCCTTTTATTATTACTCGTACCGTCGGCGTTATAACGGCTTAACGCCGTACGTAAGTTTTAACCCGCACCTTTACCGTAAAACCGATTACCCGCCGCTTTACGTTTTTATAATATATCTCGGCGTATTATTAATATTTAAAATATTATTAATACTCCCGTTAAGGGAGAGGTTAACTTTATTAATTAATAAGGCGTTTCGAATATAATACGCTCGCGTATTATTATCGTCCCGTAACGTCCTTTCGTTTAATTCGTTTTAACGCCGATCGTAACTTTAAAGGTAATCGTTAACGTACCGGTTAATTAATTTTAACTCCCGGATATTTTTACTTAACGTCCGCGTCCCGTTATAATAATTAAGGCCCTTACCCTTATTTCGGATAACGATACGCCGGCTTAACTTAATTAAACCGCCGTCGAGTTTTTACCGTAAATTATAAAAATTAATAACGGCGACGACGACGATAATAATAATAATAACGACGACGACGACGACGACGGTAACGACGGAGGGGCGTTAAAAAAGTCACGACCTTACGTTTAAATTTAAAGTTAACTTTTACTTTAATATTTATATTTATTATATTAACCGGGCCGTTAATTAATTCCGGGGTTAACGTATTCGGTAAAAATTAACTTATACGCGAAACGTAATTAATCGGTATATTTTTTATAAAAACTACTACCGTACGTACGAGGATCCTCCCGCCTTAATCGTAAATAACGTACGGGTTACTCTCCGTAACGTCGTACGTTATTTAAAATTATACCTTAACTTTAACGCCGACTTAAATTAAAAGGTACCCGAACTTTTATTACTCGTAAACGATTATTTACGGCGTATTTACCGTCTCGTATACGATTATAAACGCGAGTTTAGTTTTAAAGGCGGTTTAATTAACGTAACGGTACGCGTTAATTACGACGGCGTCGCTTCGAAGGCTCGTAACGCGTTTTACCGCGTATTATTAACTTCCGGGAACGACGGGTCGGACCTTAAACGGTACTTTATACGTTTAATACTTAAAAGCTTTTAATATAATATTTAAAAGGTTAAACGGGATTAATTTTTAACTAATATCGAGTTTTTAAGGTATACCGAGGGGCTTTCGGTTACCCGCGTTTTTTAATATAATACGTACTTAAACCCGACTCCCCTTTAAGAGACGTTTATATATCGTTTACGACGTAATATAAAGTTTTAATAATTAATTATTTTTTTTTTTATTTTTTTTTAAATTACTCCGACGAAGCGCCGGTATTACTTTATAATATCCCGTTTTTTATTTTTTTTTTATACGTAAAATATTAAGGCGGCCTTATTACGATACTTTAAATAATTTTAATATTAATTTACTTTAATTTTATAACTTTTTTCTTTTTTAACTTTTTCTCGTAATTTTAAATTACTTCCTTCGTATTCTTTATATCCTTTTCCGGCACTTATTAATTATACTTAATAAATTATTTTACTTATTTTATTAAGTAATAAACCTCTCCTTTATACGTCGCCTTATTTTTAATTACCTTTACTTCGTACTTTCCTTAATCCTTTTTTAATACGGGTAACGGTATCGTCGCCGTTTTATTATTTAATCGTAACTTTTAAGGCTTTAATAAGGAGACCGAGAATACGTTATATATACGGTTATACTTTTACGGTAACGTTAATTTATATACCTACCGTCCGACCGTTTTTACGATCTTAAACGGTCCTACGAATCTCGGTATTAATTTCTTATATAATACTTTAAACTTAAGATTTTACGTTAATAATATAATAAAGTCTTTTACTTAAAAGGATATTAATTTATACTTCTTATCGTAATATTTTTTATAAAATTCCTAAGCTTTTTTTTAATAAATCTTTATTTTTTTTCGGAATATTTATAATTTCTTAATTCGGTTTATTATAACGGGTACCTCCTTTTTTATAACGTCGTCCTCGACGTTAATATATACCTTTAAGTCGTACCCGTATAATATACGGAACGGGGTTAAGTTAATAATATTATTTTCCGCGTTATTAACCGTAAACTTTATATTATAAAGGAGGTTTAATTAATTTAACTACTCGTCGTTAACGAATACTCGTAAATAATATTTTAAAATTTAATTTATTCTCTTAATTTACCCATCCGTTTATAAATAATAAATTATAAAAAGTCGCCGACGTATTATTAACGTTAAATATAACTTTAACTAAAATTAATTAATAAATATATTACTTCGGTCGGAGATAATTCCCTTAAGTATCCCGTAACGAGTTTCGATCTTTATATAAATAATCTAGGTAAATCCTTCTAACGTAATCGTCGTAAATATTAATAAAAATCGGTATATTTTTATATACTAGTCTACGACTATTAAAATATTATTTATAAAATTACCTCGATAATAAACTTTAAATAATCCGATTACGAAATTTATTAAAATCTTTTATTAAGGTTTTTATAAAATTAATAAGGGTTAAAATTATTTATATAACTTATATCTTCTCGTAATAATTCGTTAATATATTAAATATAAATTAACGAACTCGTTAATATCCTTTTATATACCCGGTTAATAATATTTCCTTTAAATAATTTCTTTTATTTTAGCTTTTTTAAAATACCCCGTTATTAAGTTATTATAATATCGTTCGAAAATCTCTTAATACACCGAACTTTTAATTAAAATATAAATTTAATACTTATATTTAAGTAACCTTTTATCGTTAATAATTTATCGGTTATCTCTTAATCCTCCCGCTTCGATAACGCTTCGCTTCGTTATATAAAAGTTATTACTAATTTATAAAGCCCGTAATACCTCTTATAACGGGGTAAATAACTCCGCGGACGTCGCCGTTTCCTTTATAATTATAAATTATATTAAAATCCTTAAAATAAATTATCGAGTTAACGGGTTTAATTAAGTTTAACGAGTTCCCGACGAGGCTCCCGAGCTTCTTACTCGAGCTTAACTAGTTTAAGAGTAAACTTAAATTTATTAAACTTATAAAGGCTTCTCGTTAAACTATAAACGTAAAGTCGCGATCTCCTCCCTTTAATTTCTCTCTTAAACCGTAAAACGCTCCTATTATAAAATTAACACTTTTTATATTACGGTTAACCGTTACTTTAAAGTAAGTAATTATTACGTACGAGGCGCGGCCACGGTTAATATCGAAATACTAGGTAACGGCGATATAAGGTAAAGGCGAGGGTATAACGGTTTTATAAAACTTCGTAATAATATAAGGGTACGATATAAGCGACTAAGAAATAAAGTAAAATAATATATAATTAATAATTAAGTTAACGGATTATTACGTATAAGAGAAAAGTTACTTATACCCCTTAATACGGCTTAAGAAGGCCGCGTTACGTAATAATTAGTAGTATAACCGTTATATATCGTACGGGAAGGTAGTTAGTAATTACTTTCCTCGTAATATCTCCCGCGGGGGCGGAAAAAATATTCTCCCGTCCCGTTTCGAGATTCCACCGTAAAGGATACGTAAGAAAAAAACTCTTTATTACGGAAAATATAAACCGAATAATTACTTTTTTCGTAATATCTCCCGCGGGGCGGAAAAAATATTCTCCCGTCCCGTTTCGAGATTTTACCGTAAGGGATACGTAAGAAAAAACTCTTTATTACGGAAAATATAAACCGAATAACTACTTTTTATAACGGTTATTAGGCGAAAAGAAAATATAAAAAAAACTTAATAATAAAAAATAAAAATAATAAATAAATAACGCGTCGAAAAAGTAATAAAAATAATTTAAATAAACCTTCGTAAAGTTTTAATACGTTATCGTAATTAATTATTTTAATTTATAAAGTCGTTAACGGACGGTGTTTCGCGGCCTATAAAAGTATTAGTATTATTTATTAATATTACGAGGGTACGTTTAACGTTACGCGACGGCGTTTTCGGTACCGCCGGCGTAATAAGTACCGTAAAAAGGCGATTACGCGAGTTAAAACGTTAAAGCGCTAGTTTTAAAGCCCCTACGTTTTTAGTTAATTAATATTAACGGCGCGTATCGTCGTAGCCGTTTAACGGCTTAATAAAGTTACCGTTAAAAAAGTGACCCGGCTCGATAAGGTTAAGGTACTCGGGGTAAAAAAGATACCGCGGCCTTAAAAGGCGATTAACGGTAATCCCGACGTATTTACCCGTTTTATTAACTCGTTTACCGTTTATTATATATTAATTAATTAACGGCGTATATAAGCGAGGTCGCGGGTGGCCGAGGTTATTATAACGACTCGTTCGCCGATTTCTTAAAGTACGGTCGATTAATTATTAAGGATATTAATAACGTTTTCGAGATTTTCTTTAACGGGTATAATACTTTACGCGACGGCCGATTTAATACGTACTTAAAGTTTATCCGGTAAATCTTTTATAACGGCTATTAATACGGTAATTACGTTTTACGTAACGGCGACGATAACCTTTAATTACCCGGAGGCGTTTATCGAGGGGTTACCGTAACGGTCCGGAAGGTTAAAGAGTAATTAAACTTCGCTCCCGTAAAGGTTTTAAATTATAAAAGCCGGGTATTAAAACGCCTCGTCGAGGATACGCGTAATTAATATTATCGTGTATATAGGCGGTTTTACGGCTTTTAATTAAGGCCCGGAACTTTATATTTTTATTAATTAAGCGGTAACGAGTACGGTAACGACGGGTAAATAAGGATTAAAAGAGAGCCTTTTTATTTTCGAATACTTCCTTTAAGTATTAAAAAACTTTAATTACGGTAAGTTACGAAATATTTATAAAAAGAGCCTTTATACGAGTAAATAACTCGCCCTTAAATATTATCCCTTAATTTAACTTTATTTATTATATTTATTTACTTTTCTTAGGAGTAAAGGGCCCGCCTCCGGGAACGAATTACCCGTTCTCGCCGCGGGGGTTTTACGTACTTTAATATTTAAGTTTTACTTTAAGAGCTTATCGAATATTATATCGAGGCGGTTAATATTTACTTATAAATTTATAAAGTAATTATAATTATATTTCGCCGCGTCGTATACTTTAATATTAATACGCTCTTTTAAGGGTAAGTTAACGGGTTTCTTAACCTTAACTGTTTTAATTACCGGTAAGGCGGCGGGCTTAAACGATACCTTTACCTTTTAAGTATTTATAATAGTATCCTCGTTATCGTTATTATCCTTTACCTCGTATTACGAAGCCTAGTCGTTTTCGGGTTCGACCTTTTAAGCTACTTTTTCGTCGTTCTTTAAAGCGTCGGTTACGTTTTTTATAATAAAGTCTTCGTCCTCGGGTATAATAATAATAAGGATTTTATAACTAGCCTCCCTAAATAATAAGTTAATTACGCTTACTCGGGAGGAGTAAGGGGAATCTTTAGTATCGGGTATAATAAAGTCTTAAGTATATAAGGAAGCCGTTAATTAACGACGGTATATAATATATATATAGATATGAGGTATTTTTAGGGACTTCGGTATTATTTATATATAAAATAATAAAAGATAAAAATTTAATTATTATTTTATACGGTATTATATACGGCTTTATATATAACCGAAAAATATATTTATTATTTATATTAAATAAGAAAGAGCGACCGTATATTCGTTTACGTATACGGAAAAAAGTATTATTTAAATAACGTCGTTAAGTAAGGCGGCGTTTAAAGGCTTCGTTATTATATTTATAATAAACGGAATTATATTATTATTCGGGGAGTATATATAATAGGTAAGATAACGCGTTATAAGGTTATAGTATAAGTAAGGTAAACGGAAAAAATAAAGGGGCGTAAAAATTATAAATAAAAGAAAGTAAATAAAAAAGGTAATATAATTTATTAATTAATTATTATTATATAATCCGCTCGATTAGTATTTAATAACCGTCGGGGGGACTTACGTATAAGTTACTTCGGAGCCTCGATGTCGGGTATAATAACCGTTTTTAGCGGCCGCCCGCGGCGGCGTAATATACCTTTTATTACCTCCGTTACTTTAATATAATTACCGTTTACGAGGGCTTTACGAGGGCGCCCTTTACGGCGTAGTTACGGTAGTTATAAAGCGAACGCTTTATCCTCCGACGCGGGCGCTTCCTTAGCCGGGGTACTTTTTACGGGGTGCTTAACGCCTTATAAGTGAATTATAATATTAAGGTAATTAACGTCGTATTCGTTAATAAGTTTCTCGGATCCGTCGAGTAATATAACTTTATTAACCTATTAATTATCGTAGTACCCGTAACTTATTTACTTAATTAAATAATTTACCGTAGGGTATACCCGTATACGACGTAGGCGATATATTAAGAGACGTTTAACTTTAAAGCGGTCGTTTTTTACGTCTTCGTCGTTTATTTTAACGCTCTTTTAAATTATAAGGCTTAACGGCTTTTACGTACGGTTATATAAGTTTTTTCCTTTCGGAGCCTTATATAAATACTCGACGTTAAAGACCGGGTAAATACGTTATATTTACGAGAGTTAAAGGCGGTATACTTACTTATTAACCCTTTTAATAATTTTAAAAGGCCCGGCTTTTTATTAAAAAAGCTTCTTTTTAAGTTTATTAAATAAGTGGTATCCTTTATAAAGACGGATAAAGATTATATTACCGACGTTAAATTTTACTAAACGATATATTTTATCGTACTAAAACTTAACTTATTAATTTATTATATTAATTAAGCTTATTACGTCCTTTTAACGAATTTCTCGTTATAATTATTAAACCTCCGCGACCCTTTTATTATTTTTTATTAAAGTTAGTAGGTTTATAAGGCCGAAAGGACGGAATCTTAAAATAAGCTCGTTCGGTAAATAACCGAGGGGAGAGGAAGCCGTATTATTAAGTTAGAATTATAATACGGGGATAACGGAAGTTTAAGGTATATCGGGATACTTAATATAATAAAAACGAATAACGATCTTTACCGTTTAGTTCTTTCGTTTAAATAAACCGTTTATTTAAGCGTAATATACCGTAAATATTAATAAGGATACTCTAAGCCGTCGAAAAAGCTCGGTTTATAAATTAGAGACGAATTTTTTATCGCGATTATTAATAATTCGTTTCGGGATACCTTAATTTACTCCTAGAAATTTACGAAGTAACTACGTTACTTATTCGTTAATATTATAATATTAGCTTCCGGGTACGAGAATTATTTTCTTAAAGAATTTATAAGTAATTATATAAAGGGTATTTAATATATCGAAGCCTTTTAAGTATTATAAAGTGTAAATAACGGGTACTTTTAATAAAGTAAGTATAAAATTTATAATTATAATATAATAAGGAAGGTTGTAAGAGGTAATAGGTTAAAGTTACCCGGCGGGGCGTAGTTTTAAAGTTTAATTCGTTTAATATACCGGGTAATAATTAATATACGTACGTATTTTCTTACGCTTACGCCGTATAAAGATATTATTAAGTAATACCGTTATACGTCCTTCGCCGAAATAATACGTATTATCGTAAGTTATTTTAAGGATTTCTTTTTTTATAAACGCGGGTATATATAAGGTTAAATTATTATACTCCGAAACGTAGTAAAGTAACCGATTAATAAGTCGTTATAACGTTTAATAACGTTCCGACCGTTTCTTTTAACCGGGATTAATATAATTATCTTAGTTTAATTCTTAGTTAATAATATTTTTTATTAATAATACTCCTTATTAAGATTATTTTTTAACGGCTTCCGCGGCTTTCGCCTTTTTAACCCGGGTAACGTATCGTAATACCCTCCGTAAAGGACGGAAAATACGATCGGTCTTATATATTAAGATTAAACGATAACGAAATTCGTTTAATAATTATATTACCGTTCGTTATTTACTTACGAGGAGATAAAATACCGGTATTAATATTCGGCCTTTATTAAAAGGAGTAAAGTAAACGGCGGTACGTTTATTTCCTCTTTAAGCGTATAAACTTAAGAGCCCTTAATATAATATACGATAAGATTTTTAATATAAGTAACTTCTTCGAGGATATTATTATTAACCGGTATATCGTTTATAACTTACGTCGGAAGCCGTAATAAAGTATCCGGGACGATATTAAGTCGGTTAGGGATATAAAAGATTAATAAGTTAAATTACGATATATAATTCGTTACCGATACGAGTTTAAGGTTTACTTTATTTAAGTTTATCGTTTTTAACGACGTATATATAATAATATTTTTAATTAGGGTATAATCCGTTAAAACGATAATAGGGTTTCGGTTAAATTATATTATTTTACGTATTTTAACGAATACTTAAGTAATACTTACGACTTTTAACTTTATTATACCGTAAACCTTTTCGCGGGATAAATAAAAACGAAATAAGAAAGTTAAAGGTCGAATTTAATTTTATTTAATATTTTTACTTAAGATAATAATACCGTCTTATAAAATTAATAACTAGAAAATTATAGTATTAATACTTTTCTTATATATATTTAATTTAAGGAATAAGGATACGTTAATATCGTAATAATAAAGCCTTATTTATTAATAAAGGCCTTTTTATAAAGTATTAAAGACTTTAAAAGTTACGGCGTAAGTTTAATACGTAAGGATTTAATAATCGCTTACGTTTATTTTACGTTAAGTTATTTACGAGTCCTCTCTCCTTTATACCTTTACGTAATAAAGCGGTCTTAAGGGCTTATAAAGGCTCGGCCTTAATATCGAATTATATAATATTAAAGCGAAGGAAGTTTATTATACCGAGATAATAAGATAATTTTATTAAGTTCGAAGGGAAGGAGATTTTTTTAAATATTATAATACGGTCTTCCGTACGAGTAATATTTTTACCGTCGATTATAAATCCTAAAAGACGGACCGACGTAAAACCGAAGAAAGTTTTTAACGTTAATATATAAAGTCGGTTTCGAATAAAAAAGCCGGAATATAATTTCGAATATTAAATATATTCGTTTATATTATTATTAAAAATAATAATATCGTCGATATATACGCGTACGAAACCGCGGTACGGTTTTAAAAAATTATTTATATAACGTTAAGTAAAGGTAAGTATATTACGAAGGTTTATAAAAATTACGTTCGAGTATTCGAAACCTTTTTTATTAATAATAATTAATCGTTACCGGTAACTCGGGTATACGGGTAATTAATAAAAGAATACGGTTATATCGTATATCGAGTAAAGACTTTTATTAATAATAATTATATATATATTTTAATTAAAAAGGGGATAAATATCGGGACGGTAAGTTTATTTAACGGGCGAAGGTTTACGATAACGCGACTTTTTTTTTTATTATTAACCGTACGTTAAACTACGAAGACGGGGTACGCGATAAGGGCTCCTTAACGGAGATATTTTATTTTACTTTATTCGTAAAGCTTCCCGTAACGTTCGTTAACGAGTTTATTATTTTTTAAGCTTAAAGGGTAAGGCTTAATATTTTACTTCTAGTTTTATATCCCTCGATAAGGTCGATACGTATTTTATACTTATTAGTTATAGGGACGATACCGCGGTTTTAAAATATTTTACGGTATTTATTAACTAAGGCGTTAATTTTTAACGTAAACTCGTTATTTTTTCGTATAAATCGAGGTATTATCGGTAATAATAATAATCGGTATACCCTTAAATATTTCCAAGTTATATTACGGTATATTAATATTTATTTTATATATAATATTATATCGCCCGACCTTAACGATATCGTTAAGGGTAATATCGCCGGTTATAACGGCGTTATATAACGCGAGGAAGGCTTTAATTTACGAAGGGTTATTAAGGGATTAATAAAAAGCCTCGAGGGTAAATTTTATATCGTCGTCTAGGTTAATAAAACCTTATTTACGGACTTAATAAGCGGTATTAAAATAAATAAAATAATAATTAATAATCGTATTTTACTTTAACGATATAATACGGTTAATAACGGTACCGTTACTTATCGTAACCGTTTAATTAAATACGTTATATATTAAGAACTTTTTATTAATAAAGGAGGAGAAAGTAAAGTTTAACGTATAAACTTACGATACGGTAAATTAATAATCGTTAAATAATAATAACGGGTTACTTAAAACGTTAATAAGGAAATTAAGGTAACGAATAAATATCGTATAAGTTAACCGTAATAGGAGATATACCGTAACGGTTATACGGACTTTATAATTAATAATCCTTAACCGACGGTTTAAAAGGTTTATAATACGGGGCTCGATTTTATTATATACGAGTAAATTACGTATTCCTCGTAAACGAAGCGTTATTATAATTATATTAATAATAACGTTAAAGCTTTTTAAAACGTTATTTCCGATTAATAAATCGGGGCCGAGGGATTATACGACGTTAACTTTAATATTAAAATAACTAAGCTTTAAAATCGATCCGTTTAATTCGACGAAGTAAAGGTCGAAATAAACGGCCTTAAAGATTTAAACTTCGCTCCTAGTAATTTTAACGGAATTTAAAAACGGCTCGAATCGGTAATTAACGCCGTATTATTCGACCTAGGCGCGTTTAACTAAGTAATACGAGGCGCCCGTATTAACGTATACCTCGAGGACTAGACTTATTATTAAAAAGTATATAAGGATTATAAGGGTATCGAGGTATTAAGTTCGACGTCGGGTTATCCGGGTAATAATAACGCTTCGATTACTTCGGCGCTTCGTAAATTTATTAAGTAGGCTTAAGTTTTAATATTAAGGATATCGGCGTACCGGTTAAACTTTTTATCGAACGACACCGTTTTCGTAAAGTACGCTAACGCGTTATATATCCTAGTTATTATATATATTAAGAGAAACGCGGATATCTTGCCGTACTTAATATACGTAAAGTAAACGAAAACACCGTTACTTAATACCGTAACTATCTTATTAATAAGGGTTATTTATAAGGAGTATTTAATTATAAACTTAACGAGCGCGGTATACGATTACGTTTAAAACGGGGGTTAACGTTAAAACTCGTATAACGTATCGAAATATAATACCGCCGAAAAGTTTAAAGTAACGGTCGTAAATAATACTTATTCGTTTATATTAAAGTTAATAATAATAAGTTAATCCGCCGTTTAATATATAAATACGGCGGGATCGTTTTTAAAGTTAATTATTAATAACGAAGACGAAGTTATAACCTTTTTAACGTAACCGTTATACGCGGTTTACGAAGGCTAGGTTTTAATTATAAAAACGACGAAAATAGGCTTACTTTTTAAATTATTTTTTTAAAAGTAATATTTAATAAAACTACCTTTATTAAATCGAGTATAATATCTTTTATCCTTATCGCGGTCTTTAAGGCCTTATTCGTATCCGCGGTTAAAGGCGCGGTTACGATTAAAGCCTCGCGAGCGGTTTTAATAATTATTATATAACCGGTCGCGTAAAGAGCCGCGGTTAAAACGGTTAAAAGGACGGCGTTCGAAATCTCTTTCGCGGCTTTAAGAGTAGGATTTATAACGTTTAATATCTTCGCGAAATTAACTTCGGCCTCGATTATACCGTCGATCGTTATTAATATCGGCGTTATAATTTTATAATCGGTACGCGAGGACTTTATTATAACGTTATATTATCCGCCGGGTTATTAACGTAATAAGCGGAAAGTTAAAAAAGGCTTATTAATTAATCGGTTTTCGTAATTAATACGGCGAGTAATAAAGTTAATAATATTAACCGGTTATTAAATTTTATAATATTAATAATTAACTCGGCGAATTAATAAACTTTTTCTTAATATTTACGAAAATCTTTTTTAATACGTTTCGGTGGGTAAACCGTAAAAGCGAAATTAAGGTTAAGTTAATTAAATAAATAATATTTAATTATAATATCGTTTTATCCGACGATAATCCGCGAATAACGGATTATTAATATAAAGTTACGGCGGAAGGTATCGGCGTTATTATATTTAATAGGGTCGATTTTATAGTATTTAATTAACGTTATACGTCGGTTTTAATAACTTAAAAACGATCCTTTAAAAGGGTTTTTTAAAGTTATAAATCCGTTTTAAAACGACGTTTAAAATTAAAGTAAAGTTAACCGTAATATTAATCGCGAGCTTCGCTTTTTAAACGGGTTTATAATTTTATAACGAGCCGGTTAACGATAACACTTAACGGGTTTCGGGTTTTTTATACCTCGATATTATTAAGGAATTCTTCGACGAAGTATAAAGAGTTATTATAACTTAAAGATACCGTAGAGTTAAGTTACGACGGGTAAAAGGTAAGTAATTATATAATATTTTATTTATCGTTAATTTTTAATCCCGTTTCCCGGTTACGCGGTACCGTAACTAGTAAAAAAGGACGTAAAGGGTCGTCGTTAAATTACCGTTAACTAAGGGTAATTATACGTAACGAATAACGAGGTTAAGCGTTAAAGCGGTCGAATAACCTTAAAAGGCCTTAGTATTATTAATAAAGATCCGGTAAAAAAGGACGTAAAGGGTCGTCGTTAAATTACCGTTAATTAAAGGTAATTATACGTAACGAGTAACGAAGTTAAACGTTAAAGCAGTCGTATAACCTTAAAGAGCCTTAGTATTATTAATAGGGATTTAATAATTATCCGTTAAATTAGTAACGTCCGTTAAAGCGAATTAACGGTCGTTAATATTATATAAGCTCGAACTATTAACGGTATTATAAGTACGCGCGTTAATTTATTAATTAAAAACTAAGTTAATTAAATTTTATAAAGCTAGGATAACGCTAATTAAAGCCTTATATACTTATAACTTCGTTTAATAATTTATAATCGACTTAATATAACGGGTTTAATAAACCGCGGGAGGGGAAACGAGAGTTATATTATTCGTTAAACGGAAGGGTATTAATAAATTACTTACGAGTAATAAAGGTGCCGTTTATCGGTACGGTGGGATAATTAAGCCGGTTTAAAAAACCTTTATCAATTACTTCCTCGAATAAGGTTATTTATTTACGTTAAAGTTCGGTTAATAAAAATACTCCGCCCGATTAAAGGATCCTCCCGAGGATAATCGTAATTACGGTTAAACGGTATTAAACTTTAATATCGTTTTATAATATTACGTTATTAAAAAAAGTTTTAATATTAAAGGTAAGCTCGGAGGCCGATACCGTAACGTTAATTAAGGTGCCTTTTCGTTCGACGGAGTTTTAAACTCCTCCTCCTTTTTAACCGGAGCCCGATATAATATCGCGAAAAGTAAAGATACTTTAAACTTAAGGTTAAGGAAAGTTAACTATTATTTAACGAGCTTCGGTTAACGGAATAAAAAGGGCGTATAAAGTAAACGCGTTAACTTTAAGAGTTTACGGATCCGGAGTTTAAAAAGCTTTCCGAGGCCTTTTAACGGTGGCTTTTATTAAAAAATACGGGTCCTTTTCCTTTATTTATACGAAGGATAAGTAAATTAAAGGTTTCCGAAGGCTCGTTATTTTCGTTATTAAAAGTAAAGAGCCGGGTCTTTTTTACGGTAAAGAATAAACTCGATACGGTTATATTATTTTTACGGTCGAGTTATTAAGTTAGGTCGTCCTCGTTAAAGGAAGGGACTTTCGATAATCCTTTTTAAGCGTCGTTAAATACTTAATAAAAAGATTACTCGTCCGCCGAATAAAACATTTCCTCGTCGTCGTCGGGGGTAACGAGTAAAAAGGCGCTAGAAGCGGCGTCCGGTTAAGAACTCTCGAAAAAGGCCGTTAATAACGAGGTTTAAATTCGCGAAACTTTAACCGCGCCCTTATTAACGGTTAACGTCTTAAGTTTACGAGTATATTAATAAACTCGGTATACTTTACGTTAATACCGTTTTTTTTAAACCTACGCGGTAATATACTAGGTCCGTAATACGAGGAAACGTTTATTAAGTTATAATAATAAGTACGTAAGGGTTATAAACTCTCGTTTCGCGCGTTCTCGTTAATTATTTAATAATACGCTCGTAAATATAAGCGGCTTTCTTCGTACGTTACGATAAATAATACGGTATTTTACTTTATATTATTAAAAGCGTTTACGTAGTTACGGGCGGCTTCTTCGTATATTATTCGGCGGTACGGTAATTTACTCCGTAAAATACGGAGGCGCTTAATCGGTATTAAACGGCTTCTTCGTACGTTATTTAACGGTACGGTAATTTACTCCGTTAAATACGAAGGCGTTTAATTAATTTTAAACGACTTATTAAAGTTAATACTTTTAAGCTCGGTACCGGGGAGTTAAAAAAAATTTTAATCTTTATATAATCGCTTTTTACGAGGCTTTTAAATAAACTCGGGGTCGGGGTCACTTAAAGATAATAAAGGAGTTATTACTAAATATTACGTACGAGGCGCGGCTACGGCTAGTATCGAAATACTAGGTAACGGCGATATAAGGTAAAGGCGAGGGTATAACGGTTTTATAAGACTTCGTAATAATATAAGGGTGCGATATGAGCGATTAAGAAATAAAGTAAAATAATATATAATTAATAATTAAGTTAACGGACTATTACGTATGGGAGAAAAGCCACTTATACCCCTTGGTGCGGCCTGGGAAGGCCGCGCCACGTGATAGTTAGTGGTATAGCCGTTACGTGTCGTACGGGAAGGTAGTTATAACTACCTTCCTCGTAATATATTTAATTATAACAATCGAAAAGAGTATTATAATTATATATACGTTATACCGATTATTAAATTATAAATCGTTTTAAAATTATTAAGCTCCTTTATTATTATTTTATAATTAAGGCGTCTCGACGGCGTATTAATTAAGTTTCGCTTCCCGGCTTAATATTTAATTTCGAAATTAAATAATATAAAAATATATATTAACGTATTTATCGGTTATTTAACTTTTATAAGCTCGCTCGGTAAACGTAATTAAAATCCTTATTTTAAAGACGATAATAATCGTCGAGTCGTATTAAAGGCGAATTAAATACGACTTTTTATATTAATTTAATAAATTACGTATTAATTTAATAATTTAACTTAAGGCCCTTTTATTTCTTTAACTAAAATATAATTAAATAAATTTACCTATCGTTATTTAATTATAATAAGATTCTTAACCTAGCCTTTTTCGACGCGTCTCGTTTTAAAGCGTAATTATTAATCGGGGTTAAAGTATCGTAATAACGGCGCTTATTTAAAATAAACTTTAAACGCCTCGAAGGCGTCTCGTTATCGATCCGTTAACTCCACCGCTCTTAACTTCTTTCCGTTTTATATCCCTTTATTATCTCGTTTAAGGGTTTATAATTTTCGAGTAAACGCGGATAAATCGTTTATAAAAGTTATAAAAACCTAAAAATACTTAAATATTACGGTAAAGACTTAAGCTCCGGCCACTCTTTTACCGTAACCACTCTTACCTCGTTTATTTTAACTCCGTCTTTAATTAAAATAAAATTAAAGAACTTAACTTTATACTCGAAAAACTTATACTTTTAAAGGTTCGTAAAAGTTAAATACGCCGAAGTCTCTCTAACACCTTATATAAGTATTAAATATACTCCTCCCTCGTACGGGAGAAAATTAATATATCGTTTATATAAGTTATATACGTAATATTGATTAAGCCTTATAAAGTAATATAAATATAATATTAAAAAGTAACCGGGGCGTTCGTTAACTTAAAAGGGAGAATTATATACTCGTAATAACCGTAACGTATACGAAACGTTATTTTTATTTATCCCCTTCTTTAATCCGGATACGGTAATAAATATCTTTAATATTTAACTTAAAGAAGAATTATATCCCGTTAATACGATTTAAAATCTCCGAAATTAAAGGTAATATATACCGGTTTTTAATAATAACCTTATTTAACCCCCGGTAATCGATATAAAGTCGTAACGTACCGTCTTTCTTAAGTACGAATAAAATCGGGGCCTCTAATTAAGCTTTTAAATTAACGAATACGGTTATTTACGAGGTTTTTAATAAAGTAAACTCGTAACTCCCGTAACTCTCTTTTAAAGAGTAAATAAATACTTCCGTAAAGCGGTTACGTACCCTTTATTAAATTAATTACGTAATTAATAACTTTCGACGTTAAAATTATTATAACGTTAAAGGTATTAAATACGTCCCGAATTAACTTAACTCGGGCGGGTAAAAGTACGACTTTTCGGCGACTCTCCGACTCTTCCTTATCGAGAGGGTACTCCTTAAAAGGTTTACGGTTTAAAGGGAGGAGGGTCGTCGTAATTACGTATATTACGGTTTTATTCCGGGTAAGTTTCGTAAACTTCCTAAGGCTTTTAAAATAAATTTCGGCCTTTTCGTAAACGAATCTTTATTAAACCCGAGTAAGAATATTAATATTAAGAGCCTTTAACCCCGTAACTCTTAATAAAATAAGGTTTACGCTTAATATCTTTAACCGGTCGATAACGACGTATAACTTAATCGTTACTTTAATCCTTCCCTTAAAATTTATAAAAGAGATAAGTATATTTTATATATTAAACGTCTCGATTTATTTAATATTTATAATACGCGTTTACGGGTCGGGGTATTTAATTTTCGTAATTATAATTTTTTTACGAATTAAATACTTATTATATCCGATCCCGCGGTAATATTTAAGTTAACCGTCGCTTCTTCGGAGACCCTTCCTTAATATATTACTTTAATACTCCGTAATCGTTTATATTTTATAATCGTCGCTTTTCTTTTAAGCTTAAAGGAGGCGATTAAGTATTTTTTAATTTATTTACGGTAATATTTTAAACTTAATTATAAGTTTTTAAATATTCGGTAAAATAATACCCCTTTTTTTAATATCTTAAAGTAAATATATATACGATTTATCCTTCCGGTTATTAAACGTTAATCGGCCGTTAAGCTTAAAGAAACCCGGCTTACTTTTACTCTTTTACGAGTCTCTTTAACTTAAATTAATATTTATTTACCCCGCTTCTTTTTATTTCGACGGGGCGGTTACGGTACTTTATCGTTAAGGCGTTTACGACTCTCTCTCGAAAATCGAGTATTAATTATTTATAAATAAAACGATTCGGCTCGCTTAATAAAATCCTTAAAACGGATTAATTTATAATTAATAACTATACTTAACGGCGTCCGAAGATCCTTTATTAACTTAAAGAAAAATATTTACTTCTAAACTCCTTTAATAAGTCCCTTATTTAACTCTTTAACGAACGGAAATAACTTAAAAACTTAATAAAGGATTAATAATAACGTTATTAAGCCCTTTTATAAACCTCGTAAATTTAAAACGAAGGATTTCCCGTAATTAAAGTTAAGGTCGTAATTTATTCCTTAAACGCGTTTTAAAAGCCCTCGACTTACGTACACTCCTCGACGGTATTTAGGTTAAAAATATATTAATTTTATTATTTCTTTAAAACCGTATTTATATAAAAGTAAACGACGATAACTCGTTACCTCTCCCCTTTAAACTCGCGGGGTTAAGCTTTAAATATTAACTTTAACTCTTTAATTTAATAACCGCGGTTTTAAAAAGTCGAGTAATTTCTAAACGTTAAAAATTAAATTTTTATCCGTAAATCCTTTTACGGTTTATCCTTTTTATAAAACGTCGGCGCCTTAAAGATATCTTTATCGTTATTATCCCTATTTTCCGAAAAGGAGGATATCGTAACCTTCGAGACCGAGTTAACCGGGAAAGGGTTAATACCCGAACGAACGTTTATAAAAGTACGTCTCTTACGCCTTCCGGCCGTAAGGACGGCGATCCTTTCCTTAAACCGTTCCTTTCGTTTAAAGGTAATTAATTCCTTTTTTAAGGTTAACTCTTCGGCGTCCTTCTTAATTTTATTCTTTTAACGACCGAAACGTCGTCTCCCTTAATAAAGTTATAAAGGGCGTTTTCCTTATTTATAAAAAGGGGCCCGGTAACCGTACCCTCGATATTTTAAATCGTCGGAGGCTCGTTTAAAATAAAACCTTTAATTCCGGTGGGAATAAAAGGAAGTCCCTCGTTTTAATACCCGTAAAGGGTAAAGGGTTATTCGGTAACTCCGCGATTACGAGTTTACGGGCGAGTAATCCGGCTTATAACCGAGGTAATTAATCGGGTTATTTTTATTATTATTTTTAAATATCCCGGGGGAGAAGACTTAAAATTATTATAAAATTTAAAATAAGTAATTACGATAATAAAACGTAGGCGTTTCGAAGGCGAAGGTAAGTTTAATATTATATAAGAACTAAGTTTTACCTCCCGAAACTTTACGGTATTCGGGGAGGCCTTTTACTTAAGAGAAATTTACACTAGTAACGTGGCGCCCGCGAAGGCGCCTAGTTACGTACGTGCCACCGTACTAGCTACTCGTTACGTATTAGTCTCGTACTCCCTTTATTATTAGCCACGAAGTGGTATTAATACGAGGGAGACACGAGGTCGTTACCGTAGTAATATTTATAATAAAAGAATTATAATAATAAATTATCGGGGCCGCCGTTAATTAATACCGCCGTCGTAACGTAACGCGAAGTCCGAGAGTTTTACTCGTAAACACTTATTAATTACGCGTATAAGGCGGGTAACGTATTTTCGTACCTTTCGAACGCCTTAAGACCCTAGGATAATCTCGTATAAAAGTTTTTTATAACCTCCGCGAACGTCTTATTAAGCGATACCGCCGTAATTTTAAAGAGTAAAAAAGTATATTATTTATTACGTTTAACGCGTAATATAATATCTCCCTCGAACCGTTATAATATACGCCGAATAATTAACTTTTAATCCTTCGTATCGGCCTTAATTACGTTATAATAATTATAAACCTCTCTAGTTATTATTATAATTAAAAGCGTTTTATAAATATAAACCTCCTTAAGCTTTTAATTAATAATAAAACGAATAAATTAATTAACTCGAAAAACGAGGTTTATTTCGTCGTTAAAGTTATTATATTTTATTTCGGCCGGGAAAAACTTTTAAATATTTTTAATAATACGTAATTAATCTTTATTATTAAATTATAAGTCGGGTTAATAAATAAAATTAATAAAGTCCGCGTAAGGGGGTTAATTACTTTTATTTCCGGGTATATTATATAATAATATAAAAGTGCCTTAATAATAAGGCGGACCGTTAAAGCGTTAACTTTACCCCTAACTTTAATATTAACCGTACGAGGAAGTCTTAAAACCTTTAATCGGGAGTATACCGGAGTATATATTACCGTTATACGGTTACGGGATATTATCGTTAAATAACGGGTTATTATAAACTTAATTATTAACGGGCGCGGGAGTTACGTCGTTACGTAAATTATTAAACTCGACGCCGGGGCCCGGGATCGGGAGTTTATAAATAAATATATTTTCTTCGTTATTTTAACCGTCGTTAACGGGTATACGATTAATATTAACCGGGTATCGTCCGGGTTAACTATAACGCCGGGTACGACGGGTTTATTATTAAAGTAAATTAAACGGTATATTAAATAAACTTAATTAATAAGGATTAACTTTTAAATCCTCTCGTTATACGTTTTTATAATTATAATTTTAACGAATTATTTAAACGAGTTAATAAGTTATTCGCGTACGTTACGAGTTTAAAACGTATTAATTAAAATTTACGTAAAGTTATTATTACCGTTACGGTAATTTTTAACGTAAATACCTCGTTTTATAAAAGTACGTTTAAAACTTAATAAAACCGTAAAGTAAACCGTAATTAACTCGTTAACGGTAACGCCTTTTAATATTTTTTCGAAGAAATATTAAAGGTTATCGTTAACGAACGTATAACCCTCGGTTTTATTAATAAATACGCGAATACGCTTTTTAACGTTATTAAACTTTTAATTAAAAGTTTATTAATTGACGTAATCGGTAATATCGTTTATTTTAATTATTAAAAGTAATCTCTTAATTAAAGTAATTTTCGAAGTAATTTTAAATAATTTTCGGATAATTATAAAAAGTTAATATTATAATAATATAAAGAAACCTTATTAATTAATATAAATTTACCGTACTTTAATATTCGTATTCGACTATACCGTAATCTTATACGACTTCCTAAATACGAGGAAGTTATATAATTAATCTAGTAATAACGTGTCTACTCTATTTAGGAATTTAAAGCCACTAAAATTACATATAAAACCTTTTTACCCACGAGCATGGCGATACGCTACCCCTAAATAGGTGGATCCGGTCGGATATATGCGGTGGTATTCAGCCACCGCCCATGCCTCCCAGCCACACTACTTTTAACTAAGCGGAGTGCGCGTATACGCATGCTAGCCACCGGTGTATTTATACCGACACTTTTATTTTTTTTCTTATGTATAATTATTATCTATCCTTTCTTTGCCCCGTTTTGCGTTGGATCTCATTTAGACGTGTTCTTTTAGTGTTTTCCCCCAATTTACTAGCATTACTTATTCGGAGTTTTCGTGGAAGAAAAAAAAAAGAATAAACCGAAACGGGAAATAGATATTATTCTCTTTAAGAAAATAAAGGCTCTTACGACAGGGGGTGAAAATCTACAAAAACAGGCAAAGTAACAATAACATAGCACAGATACAAATAGACGAACAAAAAAAAACAACCCACCCGCCCAGCAACTTATCCGACTGTAGTCTCCCCACGCCTATCTCTGCCCTGGCAGCGGCCGCGGACCGACAATCTGGCGCCGTCCAGCACCAATGCCCTGGCTGCCCCGGTTCTGGCCGTCACCCCCCGTGTAGCCGCTCCACTGGTTCACATCCCACCGGCCATCGACACCGTCCACATTGCTGGCCTGACGCGGCGCCGCGGCCGTGGCCCTCTGGGCCTCCTCCCACTCCCGCTGGCGCTGGCGCTCCATCTCCATCTCGCGTTCCAGCAAGGACTTGCCGGCCCCAGGGCGGCTGCCACCAGACGGCGCGACCGGTGGCGGCACAGCATTCCTAAACGGCAGTCTCTGCTTGATCAGCGGTTGCTGCTGCTGCTGCGGGTTGTAGGCCTGCTGGCGACGGCGACGGTCCTCGGCATCGTGCTCAGCCACCCCGCCACCGAGCAGCTCGCGTGCATAGGTCGGCTGCGGCGGTTGTTCTTGGAGAGGTGGGGGTTGTTGACGAGGCGGTAGGCTTGGTTGCTGCTGCTGCTGCTGCTGCTGCTGCTGCTGAGGTGGTGCAGATGCATACGAAGACGGATCCGGAAGCGGCCGACCGTGGCTCTTAGTCAACTTGTTGGGTCCGTCGCCGGTCCGCTGAGCACGCAGGGGGCTCGTGGACCCCGACATGTTGTTGTTAATGTTCTCGTTTGACGGAGGGGTTTCTCGCCAGTGCGGTGGGTACGGATCTTCTGGAAGAAACCCGGGGGACCTGTTTGCTGCTGCTGCTGCTGCTGCTGCTGGCTGTGGTGACTCCGCGGGTCCGGCAGTGGCCGAGGTGGCTTGGACGGTGGCGGTGCTTGCTGCTGTTGCTGGTGTAGGCCTGCTGGCCGGACGGGGGCACAAAATCGTCATCGCGATCACCGTGACGCTGGGGTGGGCTAACGTCGGATTTTTGTTGCTGCTGTTGCTGTGGCTCTGCGTCGGCAAACCGGTGGCGGCTCTGGCTGCGTGGTGTCCGCAAAACCTCCTTGTCGTTGCGCGACCATGACTCTTGACGAACAGGCGGGCTAACCTGGAGATTGGCGTTGGCAGCCCGTGGCCGGCTACGTGACCGGGCACCGCGCGATTTGGAGCGTGCACGCTCGTCCTCGTAGGCTGGGGCTGGGCGGTCGGAGGAGCGTCCCTGGCGCTCCCGCTCGTAGGCCTGCTCCCGCTGACGGGCCAGCTCCAGTTCTTTTTCGAGTTCGCGCACCCGGCTGCTGTACGCTTCGGTTGTGCCGTCCTGTGGCTGGTCGGCTTGGTACTGGCTGAGGAATTGGCCACGCAGACGCGGGTCGCCGCCCCCCCCACTACCGCTCGCACTCTTGCCGCTGCTGTTGCTGCCGCGCAGACGCTGTTCCCGCTCCTCCGCCAGGCGTGCCTCGGCCTCTTCCTCTTCGCGGATCCGTGCCTCCTCAGTCAACTTCCACTGTCGCTCCTCCTCTTCCCACTTGCGCTTCTCCTCCTCGGCCTTGCGTTTCTTCTCTTCACGCTGGCGGCGGGTCTCTTCTTCCCAGCGAAGCTGCTCTTCTTGGCGTGCACGCTCCTCCTCGGCCTCCTGCTCGGCCCGCTGGCGTCCTGCCTCTTCCTTTTGCCGGGCCTCTTCGGCCTCCTTCTCCCGGCGCAGTCTCGCCTTCTCGGCAGCATTGGGCACAGACGGTCCCGCACTCGTAATCTGGCGGCGGCCGCCAAACGAGATGCCCAGGTTGCCCTGGCTGGCACCACCCATGTAGCCGTACTGAGCAATGTTCCAAGCGGGCGCGGTCAACCCTTCGAGCTCCCGCTTGCTCCAGCTGCTAGTGGACGTCGGGCTCTTGCTGGGGCTGGCGCTGCGTTCGCGGTTCGGGGAGTCGTCGGCCTTGGTCGGGCTCCACCGTCCGGTCACAGAGCCAGGGCCCCCATCGCCACCGCCGGTGCGTGTAGGTGCAAGGGGGGCGCGCCCGGTGTACATCGAGGACATGGGGCGGCCGCTCGTGGGTGTCGTGCCCCGCCCGGGCGGGCTGACGGGGGTCGGTCCAGAGGAGAAGGAGGGGGAGGAGGCGCCGCCGTAACCGGTGTGCTGTGGGCTCGAGACGCTGTTGCGGTTGCCGTTACCAACACCGCCGCCGGCGCCGGCGCCGGCGCGGGGCCAATGGCTGTCGGGAAAGTAGAGGGTTTGACACGGTTGGAGGCGCGGCTGAAGGCACCCAAGCATTGCAGGACCTGGGCAGGGTCCTTGCCTTCGTAGAGATCGACGGTCAAGAAGCAGTCGTGTTGCTGGAGGTTGAGGGCGGTGCTTGACAGACGCGCAAGAAATGGGAAATGTTCTCCATCTGCACGAAGGGCATGGCGGACTGCTTGAAGCGGATGCCGGGTGGCGGGATGGCCATGTTGGCAAGACGGCAGAGGGCGACACCGTCCTTGAGGGCTTCGAGCAGATCACCGGCAGCCAGCTGCTCGCCGAGAATGCCCTCAATCCAAGACCGAGCTTCGCGTGCAGCGCCCGGTGTGTACTTGTCGAGGCGCATTTTGCGCAGGTCGCCGTCGAGAGACGTGACGGACGCCATTGTGAAGGTAGGAGGGGTTGCCGGGGTGTCGGATATTGGGACGTCGTTGTCGTTTCTTGAGCAATTGTCTCGTTCGAAATTGGTCCTCAATCTTTTGCGTTTTTGTCGACCGAAAGCTGGTGCCTGGTGGCAGTGCAATGGAAATGGGCGCTGCTATGCCGTAGCTCTGCCCTAGTTCGGAACGCCGGCGCGGCGTCGTGGACAATTGGAAAAGGGCGCTCGCTCGCTTCGATTGAGGGGTATTGTTCAGTTGGGCGCAAAAATCGGGCTGTACGGAGTACTGTGTAGAGTTGAAGTTTTGCTTCGTGGGATTTGAGCGGTGGAGATGTTTGAAAAGGGGGAATTGGGAGTAGATGACAGCAGAGAGGGAAGGAGCAGACGAGGGGAAGGAAAGAAGCAAGAAAGGAAAATATCAAGGGAAAGAGAGTAAGATTACCGCTGTTTGTGTCATCGCGGGAAGGAGTGTCTCTCGTTGCTCTTGCCTTCGTTCCTTGGTTTCTGCGAAAGAGGAAGGCGCTGTAGACACTTTGGGACAGTGGCCGGCAGGAATGGGTCGCCAGGCAAAACCCATAAGGCAAACCGGAAGTAGCGTTGGGCGCGCGCCGAGGGGCCGTCGCCCACACAGCCCACTCTAGGCGCTGTCGCTCTTTCCCCTTCTCCCCCCGCCTTCTGAAGCCACACACTCGGTGACGTGGTGGTTGGCGGCCACAGCCTGGGGGAATAAGGAGGAACATGGAAAACCTAGGAAACTGGCGGAAGAGATAAGTACCCACTAGCGCCGGTTGTCACAGCCACAACGACCAAAAGTAAACAAATAAAATAATGAGGGATAGGAAAATAAGAAGAACCAAAGGATCGCAACATTTAAGTAAAAACAAGCAAAGATGGCCAACTTTGGTAACATTTCTGAGTTTGGCTCCCTGGCCGAACCCAGCGTCGGCACCGGCCATGGAAATCGGAGATTGTTTGTGTTTGTGGCACTGTGAGGCCGATCTGCCGTCGCTGGGTGTGACCAAAAGATGAAATACGAAAGAAGGAGAGAAGAAAGATCGACGGAAGTTTTGTCTCGTTTTCTCGTCGTCATCCAGCAGTACACCTCTTTGCGCCTTTTATTTCTTTCGAGTACTTGCAGCTTTTACTTCTTTCGAGTACTTACAGCACGGCGGAGCTTCTGCACGGTTTCTATTTCTCGGAAGCAACCTTAATGACTGGGTCCCTGCATGAATGATAAGTCCTGTGCGTTTTGTTTACCTCTAGAAAATAAGTTCTTCTTTATAAACTATGTGCCGCAGAGAACGTAGGCATATCATGTTCTACAGCAGACTTGTATGCGAGGGAAAGCATTGGCGATTCTGACTAGACGACTCCATTCAGAGAAGGTTCGACTATGAAAATGAGCCACTTCTCCTTCATTGACAGCAATCTCTGGACATACAACCTTGACGGTGAGATCAGGGATAATCAAAATAAAAGGAAAGTCTGTGAGCAGATGTAGGTGAAACGGGGCTGGCCGGGCCACTTTCCTAAAATGAGCCCAAGTAACCAAACCAAAATCGATGGGATACCCAAAAATAAACTCCTCTTGGACATATCCACACGAAATAAAAAGAGAAGAGAGGTAGAAAGAGACGAGGGGACTGATGACAGATGACAGATTCCCAGCTTAGTATTCATGTCGACGGTGTTTATACCGACGGAAGATCCCACAATGTCCATGGCCCCATATAAGTGATAGTAGTGCCGTCATCCTCCACGTACGGCCATAGATACTGGAGAACACGGGATCCCGTCCGCTCTCCCCTAGTTAAACCAGTAATCGGCGGATTAGTAGTTGGGTCGGTGACGACCAGCGAATACCCGCTGCTGTACGTTTTTTTTAGTGCGTGTGTATGTTATTGTTTTCATTTTTGCTTCGCAGCAAATTGAGATCTCGAGATTGTGTCAGTTTTTGGTTGTAGAAAACCGTGCGATCTAAGAAAGGAAAATGCACTATTGCAGACCGTCCCGCCAGCCACGTCTACTGCCCGTAGTTCAGAATCAAATCAAAGATGCTAAAGTTGCGCCACTGGCGGGCCCGTGTGCTTTCATCCTCCACAATTGGCACTGACATGAGCAGGGGCACACTTTTCTCTGAAAAAACCACCGTGAGACCGCAGGCGGTGATCGCCAAGAGTCGACAGGTCATGCTCGGACGCACGGCCACCTACCACGTAGTTCTTTTTGGAGATGACCACAAAATCGCCTTCGCGGTCCAGAGGCATCTCGAGCGCACGTGCCGCGTCCTCCTTCAGCAGGGCAGCCTCAACGGCTGGCAGGCCACGCAGATACTCGACCATGGCGGATGCCTTGTCGCGAATGAAGTCGTCGAGAATGTGCACACGTACGAAGCCGCCAAGCGCGCCGTGGTGCTTGACAAACGGGTCGGTGATGGGGCAGATGACACGGATGCTGCCCGCCGCAAGGCCAAACTGTGTCTCGAGCGCGTCTTGCACAAACAGTGCATTGGGCGTGCCATCCTGGCGCGACTTGTCGCTCATGCCGTGGTCCCCCGTGACGGCCACGACGGCACCGAGCGCAACGAGGCGGCCCAGGCGAGCGTCCACACCCTGCATGAACTCGTTGGCGTCTGGCGTGCCAGGGGCATGCTTGTGCTGCACAAAGTCGGACAACGTCAGGTAGAACAGGTCGGCACGGCCAGCCGCGAGGATACGGATGCCAGCGTCCAGCACACACAGCGAAAGATCGCCCGAGTACTGGCCAGGCCTCTGGGGGCGGCCGATCCACTGCTTGAGCTCGGCAGCGGTGGCCTTTTCGGTCGAGAAGCAGATGTTTTGCGCCGTGCCATCCTCCGTGTTGGTCCCATGCAGGCCGTGGTCAATGATGCGCCGCAGCTTGTCCTTGGCCGTGATGGCAGCGACACGGACGCCATGGGCGGCCATCTCCGCCAGAATCGTGGATCCACGCAGGAGAGAGTCGTCCAGGACCATGTGCTCTGTGTTGGTGGCAGTGTCTAGAAAGTAGTTTCCGGCAATACCGTGAACAGCGGTCGGCACGCCCGTGATGATGGACACATTGTTGGGATTGGTAAAGGAGGGCATGGCCACGTTTGCTGTTTTGTGGAAGCCGTTCCTCACGAAGCCGGCCAGGGTTGGCAGAATGCCGTCGGCGATGCCGTGCTCGAGGTAGGTTGGGTCGAAGCCGTCGACACAGACGACCACCGTGGGGCGAGTTGGGCGCTTGTATGCCTTGCCATGAAGGACAATGGCATCTAAACGAGAGAAATGTTAGTCATCATATCGTCACTTTGAGAAAACGTAGACTCTAACCCTTGGTTGACACTGTCATGGCCATGTTGCTTATTTTCCAAACTGTATCTGTAGTTGCCGAGTATCGTTGTCTGCGAGAATGTTTGCCGGCTGTTGTCGATGTTGGTGAAAACTGTTCTCATATTGAAGAGAGAGATTCAAAGAAAACAGAAACCTGAAGGGCTCACCGGGCACAGCTCCCTTTAGTAGTCAATGGTGGCTTGCCCCGGCCAAACGCCATTTCACATCAATCGAGACCTCTCTCCGAGACTATTGATAATATATTGCGGCCTGTAAGCACATTGCACGTGTTTGACTGGCAAGTGACAATTGAGTTTGACGACCAATTCTGTGAGGGACGAAGTCCGATATTGAAAACTGCGGTGCGAAGTCCGAGCGGCACGAAGACCGCACTTTTAGCGTGTAAGTCGGAAGAATAGTAAAAGAAAAGTGGGCCCAGGCACGCAACGACAATAAGATGAAAGAGGAGACCCGCGAGCAAATGAAAGCTGCTGTGGCGTCGATTGGGCTCTAACTTTTGTTTCATATTCAGGATTTCAGGACGGAAGATCAAGGATCCACCGCAAATTGCATGCCAAAGTCCATATTCTGGTTGAGCAAAAAGTCGTACTCGCCCATATAATACGGATCTGGCGGCGCGTGTCCTGTCCAAGCTTGCTCTACGGCGAAGAAGCCTGGTAGGCCTCCTCCGACAAGCTGTGCTGTTGCCTCATGTGTGTCTCCGGCTGCCTGGGTGACGCCATCTGCTTCCGTATTGCCTCCAATTTGGACAACAATGGAGTCCAGATCGTGGTCTGCTGAGACGGCAATTTGTCTCTGCTCGGGAAATCCTTCGACCGAGTGAACCGTGGCCAGACGAGACTTTTGTAGCAGACCTTCGATGCCTTTGGTAATGCTGACGAGCAGATGACGCGGATGCATACTTTGAGTGACGCAATTCAGTGCGTCCACGAGCGTGACGACAAGGCTCGTGATTTCTTGTGTGTTGATCAGAACGGATGACGAGAACTTGGATGCCACCTTTAGGAGAAACACTGCAGCAAATGCAATCATCACATCAAAGTAGATTGGCAACCCGTTGAGGTAAGACTGGATCTCAGTGTCGGAGACGACCGCCCGGAGGATGGACAGAGCGGCAAGAAACACCTGCATTGGCTGCTTCGTCGAGATCCGTGGTGGCATCGGCACGAGATGATGATGGCACTGTCGAGGCAGCAGCCGTCGAAGTAGCTGCGAGAGAGCCAGTAGGCGTGCTCGTGGGGCCAGCCCTAGCCTCGGTCTGTCCACCACCTGGCAGACCGCGAAAGGCGTGTGCATACAGGTACAGTTTGGCAAAGTTGTACTGTAGTTGGACACCCTTTCGTGGGTAGTTACCGACATGAGGATTGGGGCGAAACCGGTCAACCCATTCGGCGCGAAGACTGTCCAGCGCCAGTCCAAAGCGCCGGAGATGTGGCACTTCGGCATCAGTCAAGGAACGCGTCACATCAACGCCAAATGTGTCAAAGATGCTGGAGCAGAGACTCCAGCGAAGTACCTGACTGACAAGACGGCCATCGTCCTCGGTCGCATGCGGACTGTCGACAAATTTTCGTGCCTCTCGTACAGACTCGTCTTCTCTCGTGAGAGGCGGCCGTCCATAGACGACGGAGAAGTGGTGGTCACACACGTAGACGAGGTACCACAGACGGGTGCGCAGGTAGTGCGTCCGGTCGCCACCATTGTCCAGCGCCCTGCGAAAGCTTCGATGCAGCTGCAACTCGGTGGCCATGCGAACAGCTGTGCCAACCAGTGACCACGACAGATCGCCTCCCAGCCAAAATGCGCCAATGCAAAGTGCCCGAACGTCGTCCGTCGTGCAGGCTTTTGACATGGCCTTCCTGGCGCACAGTGACACGAATTCAGAGTGAAGTTTGTTGAAGTCGGTGGCACCACCTGCCTGGTCGTAAGTGTGAAGTGCACCGACAGAGCAGACGGCTGCAACAAGAAGGGGTGAAGTCTTGCGCAAATTAGCGAGGCTGACAAGACCGTGATCGCAGAGGATGCGATAGGGGAAATGATCCATCCGGTCTTGGTACTTGTCGAAGTAAGCTTGCGCATGGTCGATGCGGACAATACCTCGAGCAATAAAGTCTCGTGCGCTGTAGTCAACGCGGCGTGTAGTGTTGCGACTGTCTGGTGCGCCGGTGCAGTCTGTCGTTGACGGCCCTCTTCGCCCTTCATTGCCAGCCTCAGCGTGCGACGACGGCGTGTCGGAAATGTAGAAACCGGGCATGGCACCGGGGCCCGAGTCAAGATCCATCACAATCTCCCAGTGGTTGGCACCCTGGTCACCATTTTGTTGTCTATCCATATCGGCATCAGCATCGGGCCCGTGATGCTCTTCCTGGTCTTCTTGGTGGCCATTATCATTGATGTCGTTCGGTTCGTCGTTGTTGTCTGCCTGCTCGTCCGGAATTTGCTGTTGGACTTCCGGCGACAGTGCGTCTTTTGCTACCCTAGACACAATTGCTTCGAGCCGTCGCATTTTTGTCTCCATCGCATGCTTCCAAGACGTGTCGCTCTCCAACAACATCTGCAGACTGCGATTGACAGTGCACGACAGTCCCCGTTTTTTGCAGCGCGTGCACGGCGCCTGTCCATCGTTCATGTGGCATTTGATCTGGGAGGTCAGAGAGGCTTGTTCATCCAAATTCGGTGTCTGGTTGTGTCTACCTTCTGCTTCCGACAGGCAACACAGGCCGTAATCTTGCGACTAATATCTGGCAGTTTGCGGTCGCCAAAGGCTGCCCGCAGCGCGAGCACTGGCGACGCGGGACTTTTGTCATCAGCCATGGTCGGTGGGCGGCGGTCACTCAAGTGGCATTAATTTGGAGTTGTCGAGACTCTATCACGAACAAGCAGAGTTATCAAGTTTGACGCGTGCAATTGTGAAGTTGTCAATAAGTACTCGTAGGCACGATCGAGAGCTCCTTCTGACGTCGAAGTGCTCCTGCCTAAAGCCGCTGTCAGAGAAATTCCGGACCTTTTTGACAGCACGTTTTAGCGCTTGTCCTCGCCCACGTGCTGCCGGTTGTGGCGTATTTACCACTGTAGTCTTCCCCATACTTGGCGCATCGACGCTGTAAGATACTGGGCGCCTCCGAGATGTTATTACCAGCGATAAACTGAGAAGCCACCTGCATAGTAGTAGCTTTCTTTTTCTTGTACATGCCATCTGGCCTCAAACTCGACCAGTGGGAAGCCTTTCGTTTCCGGCACGTAGTATGTCAACACAGTGCAGAGGGACATGATGCCTGAGAGCAAGCCAAGGATGCCGTTGAGTCCGATCGTATCGGTAGCCGAGCTGAAGGCAAAGGAAGTAACAACGGCACCCATCTTGCCCGAGGCAGCTGCGATACCGTGGCTGGTGTCACGCACTTTGGTTGGAAAGACTTTCACGGCGACTGTTATATTGTCAGCATTGTGTACAAAATTAACATTAGAAAAAAAAGAAGTGCTGCAAGAATGTACCTAAAAATGTGGCGGACGCCAAGCCGGCGTTGAGCACGTACTGTGACATGGTAAAGAGCGTGATGAGGCCGCCCGTTCATGTGTGGTCCGTCACACCAGCCCAGGCGGCATAGAGAATGGTGACTGCTGCGCTTCCGAGATCTTGTTGCCGTCTGTGGCCGAGCCAGTCGGGGAGGAAGATACTTGTTCAGTCCGACGTTTTCCTCCTCGCCATCACCATTGCTCTCATAAGCAGGGCATACGCCGAGGATACGGACGCGTACGCATCGCCATCACCACGTTTCTGCCATGTCGTGTCATGGACAGTGGTGAGAAGAGCGAAGTGTGTGCTGATGAATTTGGTTGATCCGTGGCTACGCGCCTGTTGTTCATGCCTGGCTTGTAGCCCCTTCCCCCTCTCCTAGGCAGATTGCGTGGTGTATTTTGCGTGGGCATTGCCGAATTGGGATCGTATGCCTCCGAGAAGTGGTGGGACTAATCCTGCCTCACTATGAGCACGTAGTTAAAACCGTGAAATCTCAACTTGTTCGGATTTCTTGACGACCGCGCTTATCTTGGCTCTTCATAGTCCTCGTTTTGGTGGTTGTTGGTGCCGAATGCTGCCAAATGCAGCCATGCTTGAGCTCTGGTGCGAAGACCGTAAGTTGAGCCTCCGGTGTGAAGGCCATAGACCGCATGGCCGCCGGTCATTGCCGTCCCCATCACAAAGAACACGGTCTTAACATTCTGTTGACGGGAAGAATAAAAACGTTAGCATGATCAGTATAGTATTGGATCAGAAGTGGCGATACGTCCAGCTCGTGGCAGGCACAATGTTCAGCGGTTGCTCCTTCCTTGTTTGCCAACATTCACTGTTGCGCCTTCCACGGAAATGAAGTGAAACATCGCGCCTTCCATGGCAAACGATTTTGTAACTTTGATCAGAGCTTGCATGTGATTGCTTTCTCTTTCAGCCCCTTTTCAGACATGCCAATCTCTGTTCAGAAACAAACAAACAAGCAGACGACACACTTTTTAAGAACTCCTCCTCTATCCACTCTCTCGACAAAGTAAACGGCTCCAACATCGCTGCCTGGTCTGCATGCATGCGCTCCATGGCTCACCTTCCATCGGTACTGACGGGTCGCCAACCTTTCGCATCACTCAATTTAGAGACATTGCGAGATTCGCAAACATTAGAGTCTCGGTGAAGTGAATGGCACAGCGTAAGCGCACCGGAAGTAAACGAAACAAAACAAACGAACGGCTGCCGAAGGGCACATCCCAACATTCTCTGTACAATGGCCAACTTCAAACGATTGTCGTCATTCCTTTGCCCAACTCGTTGATGATGTGACTGGGTATAAAGGTACGCATCTCGTGTCCATTCTGTCTGCGAAATCTTTGCCTTCCATCCTCATTGCCATCCACCTCACTTCCCTTCACTGACAGCTCTCCTTCAAACACAATGTCGGCCAAGCACAGCTTGAGCAACAATACCTTTCTCTCCAAGATCGATCGGCTGCGAGAGACCAATGTCGGCTCCCTCATTCCCCTGCCTCAGGTCATTGTTGTCGGCGACCAATCCTCTGGAAAGAGCTCGACCTTGGAGAGTCTCACAGGCTTTGCCTTTCCCCGTGCTGCAACACTCTGCACTCGATATGCCACACAGATCTCCTGCATTCGCGCTCCCGTCAAGGAGATTGTCGTCTCCATCATCCCGCGTCCTGATGCATCTGAAGAACTCAAGGCTCGGCTCCAAGCGTTTCGCCACACACTGGACACAATGGACGATGCGTCTCTTTCCAACGTCTTTCATGAGGCAAGTCCTTCCGTGTGCTTATGATGCTTACGTTGAGGCACGCTAACATCATCTACCTCAAGGCCAACACTGCAATGGGCATCCGGATGGGCGACAACGATGACGAGGGCGTCTCTGCGTTCAGCGAAGACACTTTGAAGATTGACATCAGCGGCCCCGACGAAACCCACCTGACACTAATTGACGTGCCCGGCATATTCCGTGTGCCGACTCCAGGACTAACAACCGATAGCGACATCCAGCTTGTTCGCGGCATGGTAAAGCGCTACATGGAGAACCCCCGCACCATCATCCTCGCAGTCATTCCCTGCAATGTCGATATTGCAAGCCAGGAAATCTTGCGCCTCGCGGCTGAAGCCGATCCTGATGGAGCGCGTACCATGGGTGTTTTGACCAAGCCAGATCTGGCAAAGGAACGCGCCGTCCAGGACATTATCTTGGAGCTCCTCAACGGAGAACGCAACCCGTTGAAGCTTGGCTATTGTGTCCTCTTGAATCGTGGTGCAGACGACAATTCGTCTTCGGCAGCAGCCCTGCAAGCATCTGAGCGTGAATTTTTTCGCACGCACCCGTGGTCGACCTGCAGTGCCACCGCTCTGGGGTCCAATGCCCTGCAAGCACACCTCCGGACCCTCCTCTTGGACATCTGCAAGCGCGAACTGCCACATGTTCGGGCACAGATTGAACAGCAGCACAAGGCCTGCAAAGAGCAACTTGCTGCACTCGGACCCCCCCGTGCCGACGAAGCTGCGCAACGGCGCCACTTGGTGCAGATTGCAGCACGTGCCCAAGATATGACAAAGAGTGCTGTTAATGGCTATTATTCGAACGACAATGGCCTTTTCCAGCGTTTTCCCGCCTTGCGTTTGATTACAAAGCTCGTCCTGGAAAATGAACATTTCTCCCACCAATTTCGCAAGAATGGGCATGTTCAACACTTTCGCAAGCCCAGCGATAAAGAAGGTGCCGATGGTGAAAGCGCTGCCTTATACGAAGACAGCGAATGCTCTGATGACGAAAGCAACAAACATGAAGCTCGTGGCAACGACGATATGACCTCTGGGGTGGACCTCGTCGAGCATGGTGTTGGCAATATGGGCATCGACACATGCGATAACGTGGATCCGGAGAAAGTTGACTCCCTGTTTCCAGTCCCACTCCAGGTTTACGATGAGCTCACGGACATTGTTGCTCCAGCAAAGACATTTTCTCCCCCAAGCACTGGTCCGCTCACGGAGCTAATTCGGGAGGTGTACCAAAGCACACGCGGCCCAGAGCTTGGAACAGTATGTACCTCTTTCTTTTGAGTTGACTGTTTTTTTGAGTTGACTGTTTTTTTGAGTTGACTGATGAGTGCGTGGAAATGATTTTGGCGCATAATACTGATTTATGTCTCCTACAGTTCAACGGGACGGTGCTGGTGACTGTGTTTCGCACCATTACCACTCGATGGGAGTCGCTGGTTTCGAATCACGTCAGCACGACTATCCTGTATGTACACGACTATATGCACGCTCTGTTGAGAGAGATTTGTCCGGACCAGGCGTTGCGCAACAACCTTTGGGAAGTTCTTCTTCGTGACGAGCTGCGCGTACAATACAGAGCTGCGATATCTCAAGGCATATTCTTGATCAATATCGAGCGAAACGGCCTCCCAATCACGCTCAACCACTATTTCAACAGCACAGTGCAAGACAAGCGACAGCGTCGTTTATTTCAACAGCTGCAGAAGCACTCTAGAACCATGTATGACACGCAGTTCACTTTTAGCGGACACGTTAAGAAAGAGACTCAACATGAGTGTGTGCCTTTGGAGGCACTGAAGAACATGTCGACCAATATGGACAACGGCGAGCATGTGTGCGAGGACCTTCTTGATGCGATTGAGAGTTACTACAAAGTGGCACGTAAGCGGTTCGTCGATACATTGTGCCAGCACGTCATCTACCACATGCTGCTCACCGGCCCCAATAGCCCACTCAAAATCCTCTCGCCGGACCGTATCATGACTCTTAGCGCCGATCAGGTTGAGACAATAGCTCGAGAGGACGCAGTCACGCTGAACAAGCGCAATATTTTGGACCGCCAACTGCAGTGCTTCAAGAAGGCCATGAAGGTGCTGCGCAGTTGAAATGCAACTTGGGCCGAAAATTTGGGAGGATCTACTGGCTAGCAGCTTCCCAAAGGAGGGCGGGAGGGAGAAGGTTGTTATGCCTCTGAGAGCACCGTGCACTGAGCTTTTCAAGTGAACACTGAGCTGGGCTCCGTAGTTCTCCGAAAGTTCGGAGCGCTCGAGTACTATGCCTTTGATTTTGGTAGTGTTGGAATTTATATCGTATTCTATTTTATGCTTCTTCTCTATTTGCGATCCTAACACTAGGCAAAGCACTACATGAACTCTCGCAAGAACTCGACCAAAGCCATGATGGCCATCGCCTGGCCGTATGGCATACTTGTGACAGGAATGTCCTTGTAGTGCTGCAGGTCATGGCCCATGCCGGTGCCAAAGGACGTGTTCAACAGCTCACCGCGCTCGTCAACATTGTCAATCACGGCCTTGATGGCCGCGACGGCGGCGTCTGTATCGCCGGCCCAGTACCGCTTTCTCCGTGCCTTGAGCATGCCATATGCAAATCCTGCTGTTGCACTAGCCTCGAGATACGACCCCTCCTCGACAGGGACATCGAGCAATGTCCGCCACAAACCTGAGGGATCCTGCAGCTTTGTCAGAGCGTTGCACTGGGCGTCGAGCACATGGCGCAAGAAGAGACCAATGGCATCGGCGTTGGTGTTGTTGGCATCGGGCTCCAGCAGCTCAAGGAACTCGGGAATCACCATCGTGACCCAGCTGTTGCCACGTGCCCAGCGAGCGTTGGCAAAGTTGTGGCCGGTATTTGCGCTGCTGGCGGCTCCATCTGGGGAAAACTCCCAGCCGTGGAAAAAGAGACCCGTCGGCCGGTCGCACAGGTATTGCACGTGCAACAAAAACTGCCGCTGTGCCTCGGCGACATAGTGCGGGCGGCCCAGGACGCGGCCAATCTTGGCCAGCGGCAGCACCGTCATCATCAGTGTGTCGTCCCACAGCTGGTCCTTGTTGACCTCGAGGTAGGTGATGTGCTGGAAGCCGCCGTAGCGCGTGCGCGGCAGGTCGTGGTACGCCCACTCGGCCCACGAGTCGAGCCAGGGCCGGTAGGTCTCGTTGCCTGTGCGCTCGTAGACATATGCGAGCGTCAGAAACACGGCCATGGTGTTGATGTTCTTGGTGGTGCCGCCGGCGGCAAAGCGGTCCCGGAACCAGTTCTCAATGATTTCGAGGTAAGCGGCGTCGCCCGTGAGCTCGTAATACTGCCACAGGCCGAGCAGGCCGATGCCATGTGTCCATTCCTGGCGATGAGTTAACAAACATTGCTTTGCAGAATGGTGCCTCACGATTCGGGCCATCGCCGCCAACTCACCCAGTCATTCCAGCCCTTGGTGTCGATAACACGGCCGTCCTCCAGGGTCATCAAAAACTCGCCAGTCGTGTCGGTAATGTTGACCAGGCCATTGATGAGCAGCTTAATTTTGGCATGCACATCAGCAGCCTTGATGCCGTGCAGTTCAGCTGGCATTGTGAAGGTGAACAACTTTTTGGGGGAATGGAGGGGTTGTGGTGATGGTTGTCGGTGTTTGTTGACTTTTTTTTTTATCTTTTGGCAACGCTCAGCTCGATTGGATTTTCCTCAGCTACGTCAGGCCTCGTGCAGGCGTGTGTGTCCTACAGCTCTGCACTTATTGGAACAGCCGGTGTGTCGCTGTTTGTAAGATGGCCCAATGGTATTGCCGTGCCGGCGGCTAGATCCCTAGTTGGGGCAAAGGCGGACGTGCCCTTTTCAGTTACATCGTCTGATGCGTGTTGGGTCAATGAGCGCCGAGGCGTCCACCCATGCTGGCTTCGAAGAAAGTCGACACAATGCCAGCCTCGCCAGCCACGGGTGTCTTCTCCTCACAAGAACTCGCTCGATGCTGGCCCGAAAGGTCCATGTGAGTCCCTCTATAGCAGCTAGTGAAGTCGCTCCAGGCTCGCTTCGAGATAGCTCAGTGGCATCGTGTGTCAAGGGCTTCGTCTCGCTGATCATTGCTCCGCTGGTCGAGCCTTAGCAGAGTTCATGAGGCTTACGCATTAGTTGACACCGAGAAAAACCCACGAATCAGGAGCCGTCTTCGGCAGGGGCAAGCAAAACACAAGCAAAAAACAAGCAAAACTTGGCGAACCGCTAAAGAGGCATCGAGAGTGGACATCAAGAAGACCGTCTGGATAGGAGAGATTGGGGTTCCTATTGGTGTCTTTTGTTGCTTTTTGTTGCTGCTTTGCACAGTCTTGTTTCCGTCTTCTCACGTTTGAGCAAGCATATCACAGACAATTCACAGACATCTCTCAGACATCTCCCGACACCTGCGCCTCCTCTTCTCACTCCTCCTTCTTGTCTGCGTATTTTGGCGCCGGTAGTTCGCTTGGGGGGTCCGGGGTGTTTCGCACGGGATTATCTCGCGCCTATCTGAAGCCAGCTTTTCTTCCTTTGCACTTTTGAGAATCTTCCCTTGGCCCATTGTGTCCATCGTCTCCACCATCTCCATCGCCCCCATCGGCCCCTATTCTATCGATTCTTTCTGGCTGCCCATCTCCTTCCATCCCCCCTCTCTGTCCCACTCTTTTCCCCAGAGATGCCCCGGGAAACCTGTGGGCCACCATCCAGCTCCCTAGCCACCCTCCGTCCCCCGCGCGGGGAAAGGCAAAAGAGGATGGTGGGTGGGCAGCATGGGGAGAGGAAACGTGACAGGAGTGGACAAAGTCTTGCAAAATGGCATGCAAGCGGAGCACCCACACCTGCTCCGGCCAGGTTTCTTTTTACTATTCTTACTAGTATTTTTTAAACTCTAATACGGCGCGTGCTGCGTCCGACGGTACGACTACCACGGCAGCGAGGCCCGCAAACGTAAAAAGCACGGCCAAGGATGGCATGGTCGGGTGTTCTCCTCCCTGGCGATGGGATGTCCATCTTTGGCGGGAAAGTCGCTTCTGGTCTGCCGTACTTTTTGTCGCCGTCAACCCATCTTCATATGGGTTGGGTAGCTTTCTTTTTTTGTTTCTTTTTTTTGGGTAGCTCTTTTAGGCCATCTTTGATTTTGTGCGTGGTTCTGTTGATTTTATTCGAGTCATAATCCATTCCCTGCCTTTATTTACATCTGCTCTATGGAGATGTCGATGTGCACTATAAAGTCCTCTCTCCCCGACAGATATTATCTATTTTCTGACCATCCTAGCACGGCCTTCTGATCAAGCTCCTTCTTGCTTTGGTTTTGCACGTTGATCATCGCCTCTCTTTGCCTCCTCTCCCCTCGACTATCTCATTCCAGTCAAGTCACTCAACACCCTCTTCCACAATGACCACTGTCGAGGTCGCCGACCCCGAGATGACGCTCGGCATCAAGCCGGCCGTCTCGCACGACAACCGCGATGCCAAGGTGCTCGACATGAACATTGACGCCATCGACAAGGAGCTGTCGCAGTACGTCTCCGACGTCCGCGTGCACATCACCCCCGAGAAAAACACGGAGCTGCGCCGCAAGATCGACCGCCGCGTGCTCGTCATCATGATTTCCACCTACTTTTTGCAGGCCATCGACAAGGGCACGCTGTCCTTTGCCTCCATCATGGGCATCGTCAAAGACACGGGCCTCGTCGGCCAGGACTACAGCTGGCTCACCACCTGTATCTACATCACCATCCTCATCGTCGAGTACCCCCAGAACTGGATCATTGCCCGCGTCCCCATTGCCAAATACCTCTCCTTCAGCATCATCGCCTGGGGCATCGTTCTGGCCTGCACGGCTGCCTGCCGCGACTTCAAGGGCCTGGTTGTCGTCCGCACGCTGCTCGGTCTCTTCGAGTCCGCCTGCCAGCCAGCCTTTGTCATTCTATCCAGTATCTGGTACCGCCGAGAGGAGCAGGCCTCGCGTGTCACCTACTGGTACATGATGAACGGTGCACAGCAGGTTGTCGGCGGCCTGCTGGCCTACTGCTTTAGCCTGATCACCACCGGCCCGCTCAAGTCGTGGCAGTGGATCTTCTTGGTCTACGGCATCCTTTCCGTCGCCTTTGGTGTCTTTGTCGGCTGGTGGATGCCCGACAGCCCGATGCGTGCCAAGTGCTTCTCCGAGGAGGACAAGGTGCTCATGATTGAGCGTGTGCGCGAGAACCAGACGGGCATCCAGAACCGCGTCTTCAAGAAAGAGCAGGCCATTGAGGCTCTCCTCGACCCCCAGTGCTGGGGCTACGCCCTGGTGGCGCTCTGCACGACGCTGCCCACCTCCGGTCTGGGCGCGTTCCAGGGCATCATCATTCGGGGCTTCGGCTTCAGCGTCCTGCAGACCCAGCTGCTCGCCATGGTCCTCGGCTTCTACATCATCCTTGTGCTGCTGGCCTCCGTCTGGCTGGTCAAGAAGACGAGCCAGACGCTGCTGGTCATGCTGGTCTTTGTCCTCCCCTCCTTTGTCGGCACCATCTGCCTCATGACGGTGCCCCTCGACAGCCGCGCCCAGAAGATTGGCCTGCTCATCTGCTACTACATCACCCTGTCCTTCTGGTCGGCCCAGACCCTGGCCCTGTCCATGATCTCCCGCAACATCGCCGGCCAGACCAAGAAGTCGGTTGCCGTCGCCATGAACTTTATCATTTGGTCCACGGGCAACGCCATCGGTCCCCAGGTCTTCCGCAGCTGGAACGGCCCGCGCTACTTTATCGCCTTTGCCACGCACCTGGGCTGCTACTCGCTGCTCGTCATCGTCTTGGTTGCCCTGCGCGTCTACCTCGTGCGCCAGAACAAGCTGCGCGACGCCCTGGCTGAGGCTGGCAACGCCGAGGCTGCAGACAACCGCTACACACATGCTTTTGAGGACTTGACTGACAAGGAGAACCCGTCGTTCCGCTACGTGTACTAAAGGATGAAGTCGGACAAGGAACACGAGAGAGAGAGGGAGAGGGAGAGGGAGAGAGAGAGAAATGATACAATGGGAACGGACGGGGTGAGAAACTTGCCAAGACTGTTATAATCGTGTTAGTGCCGTCGTAAGCATTTATCTCCAATAGGAACCAGGAGTCAGACTTCCAAGTATATTTTCCAAGTAGATTTTCCAAGTAAGTTTTCCAAGTATATATAGCTATTCGTCAATTGTGGACTCCCAATTGCTGACTAACCCGGCATGTTGTGTATCAGCACTCATGATTCGTCATAACAACATACGCAGTGACGCACAATGCCCATCTCACCTCTCGAATCTTTCAAAGACTCCATGTTTCCCTTCAAGAGATGGAAGCTGACCGCTTCTAGTACGTGTAGCGGAAACCGGGGTGGTAGTCGTCCTGTGAAAGAAACGTGTTAGTCTTGCGTCGCACAAATCGAATTCATCAGTTTCTCGAGGTGAACGTACCTCATCGGCCTCCAGCTCCATCTCGCCGCGGTCGGCTCTCTTGTGGCTCACGTAAAAGCTCAAGCTCAGCACACCCACCAGGACCAGTGACAGAAGCGTCACCGTAATGCAGGCATAGATGCCCGGCAGGTACTTGGGGCTGTCCTGGGACCGGAACACCAGACTGCCGCAGATGCCGCCAAGACCACCGAAGCCGACAAACAGGGCACTGGCAAACGCACGCTTCCACTGGCCACGAATGTTGTTGGCCATGTACGACATGACCGACGGCACATTGGAGTTGGCGCCGGCCGTCAACAGGAAAACGCCAAAGTAGCGCACGTTGGGGTTCGGGTGGTAGCCCACAATGGGCAGACCGATGAGGCACAGAATGTTGTTAAACACCACAATCGGTCCGCGGAGGTGGTAGCGGTCACCCACCCAGCTCGAGGCGAACATGACGCAGCCCGCAAACGCATAGGGCGGCGCCACCAGACACTGGGCCTCGACGATGGAGAAGCCCATGCTGCCGACCAAGATGATGGGCAGGAAGTACGCCAGCGCATAGGTGATTGTGGTGGTGTTGAAGAACATCATGCCATACGCCCACAGCTTCCAGTCCAGGCCACACTTGAGATACGTCCTGATGTTGAAGGGGGCAGGGCGGCATCGCCACGGTCGGCATGGACACGGGCCATGACCCAGGCACGCTCGCGCTCGCCCAAGAACGACCACGTCTTGCGCTTCGCATCGGGAAAGTCGACCAGCAGCCAGTAGCCGACAACAGCCATGACGACCGTCAGCAGGCCCTGGATAATAAAAATCCACTGCCAGCCATTCAGGTTCTGGATGCCGGCCATCTGCATAATGCCAGCAGCAAGGAGGCCGGAAAACGCAGATGCGACGCAACCGAGCAGATAGAACATGGCGTTGCGCTTGCCGACCTCGTAGCGGGTGTACCACGTACTCAGCAGATACACACAGCTGGGGAAGAATCCGGCCTCGAGCACACCCAGAACCACACGCAGACCCGCCATCGCCCTCCACGACTTGACGAAGCCCATGCCAACCATGACAGAGCCCCACAGGAGCGTGATGACGGCGAGATGGATGCGGGGGCCGATGCGGCGCACAATGACGGTCGAGGGCGGCTGGAGCAAAATGTAGGGAACAAAGAAGAGGAGCGTAATGATGGAGTAGCGGGTGCCCACCTCGAGGCCCAAGTCCGTCTTCATCCCGGCGATGTTGGCCGCGCCCAGGTTCGTACGGTCCATGAGCGACACGCAATACATGAAGCCAATCGTGACGACCAGCCGGCGGTCGACGTGCCGCATGATGCGCTTCTGTTCGTCGGGAGAGAATTCGTTGAGGATGGCGGCGTTGAGCTCGTCACGCTCGTCACGCTCGCCCTTGCCCTCGCCGCCGGACATGGCCTTTTCGTCAATGGCGTTGTGGCTCATTTCGGTTTGGACGCGGTAGGCCTCCTCAGTGCCCGCGGGCACCTTTTCGGTATCGCTGCCCGCCATGGTGGGCATATATGGCCGTATCAACGAAACGGAGACTGAAACTGTCACGGACAAGATGCCTACAAAACTCGGAGTCCGAAGTGTGACGGTAGCTTGCTTGGCGGTTTGGGGTAGATAGGGAGACGAGTTGTTAAGATGATGATGTGGAGAGAGGTTTGTGCCTGGGAGGACAGCGGCGAGGCGCGCATTATATGTATGAGCAAGGGAGTCAGAAGATTGAGGTACAAGGTGGACGAGAGGAAGACAAGAAAAGGGTACCGAGGCCGAAGGACTGTTACAATGGAATAAAATAGGAAAGAGGGGAGGGGAGTGTGAAGGATGCGGACGCAAGAGACGCTATAATGGAGAAGGTGCGAAGGGGAATGAGGCAAAGAAGAATAAATAGGAAAGAGCAATGCGGGTGACAAGAACAGAAGGGGGTTGTCGAAATGGGAAGGAATCGAGTGGAAAAGGAAGGAGCGATGAAGACAACAAGGAGGGGGCACAGAGACAAGAAACAGGAGGTGGGAGGATGCACAGATGGAGGAAGGAGCAAACAGCAGTGTACAGCAGCATCAATATCGGGAAAGGGGCAGAGTCAATATCAAAGACACCATGTGCACAAGAGACGAAACGACACATATCGAGACGGGATTATGGCACGGTCGTGAAATTCGGTCTCAATTGCAAAAAAGACAGGCACAAGCTGAGAGGTCCAGACCCCAACGGCATTACGGAGACGATCGCAGGACAGACAACAGAGGCTGGCAGCACAGGTATGACATATTGATCGAGGGACAGAACTGCTGAAGAAACAGCAGAAGACATGAGAGACACGAGGGGCAGTGGCAGGCATGTCTGGGGGCCCATCCGGGGGATCTGCAGGCCGGCTAGCGGATACCGGGGCTGGAGTACTCTGGCACCGTAGTTGTTGTGCCTCTCTGGGGCCATGGTATCTGGGCCTGGGACAGGACATCTGACTCATCTTGCTTTGACTGATGGCATCCGAGCTTGAGCCCACCATTCATGTCTTGATATAACTACTGAGTAGTGCACGCTCTTGGTCAAATCTACGACGTGTGTCCTTTGTGGAGGGAGTCGTAGATAAACAAAGCAGGAAAGAAGCGTAAAAGAACGAATAAGAGCAGACACTAGACAAAGCGGCAAGCCTGGGCGTTTGTTGTTGCCAAGATGTAAAAGTGAGGGTAATGCCAATGGCGATGCACGGCAGGTGGTCTGTGATATGGGGAAAAGATACGTAGTCATTTTTGCAGTCCCCTTGTTACTTTGATGCTCCAAGTCTCCACATGCACGCAGGTGGCGTGGACATACCTGATTTGGTTCTTTAATTTATTCCCTTTTGGTTGTCTGCCACCTCCCGTATGTAGGAGGTCATTTGGTGCACCGAAACACTGTTTTTTGGAGACAGGGCGGCTTTACACATTGGGCACGATAGGCGAGAACCAGGCAAAAAAAAAAAAGAAAGTAGAAGAGGAGGTGAGAAGGACTTTGCATTGGGAAGTGGTTGCTGTAGACGTCACGGCGAAAGTGTCCGGTAGATGGTGTGGAGGTAACAGGAAAACGCCAATGATAATGTGCGAAATTAAGGAAGGGCAGAGTTGAGAGAAAGTCAGCCTGTTTAGATCCGCACATGAGGTCCTGCCAAGGGAATGTGGGAGTCGTGTGTGCGAACGAAGACGAAGAAGTCGAGGCGGTGTATAAAGTGAATTACGTGAACGTGTGAGCAAGGAAAAACAACAGCAAAATCGAATGAAAAGAGAGGTACCGCAGTGACGTGTTATTTGCGTGGAGAATAGCATCAGGTAAAACGTGCATGGCACCAGATTTGGGGGGAACGAGGGGAAGTGGGCAAACTGGTAAGGTGGAGACTGGTGAAGAAAAGTGTCTTTCAAAGGAAACAAGATGTATCGTTTGAGGTTCATCAGGGGAGCACCTATTTAGACATAGACTGTTCCAAAGGGGGCAAAAAAAACTCGTGGAGGGAGCACAGGTTGCCGTTCTCATATTTTGTTGCAAAGCCCCTTTGTCTTCACTGAGTCGTTGACGTTAACAATGTCGATTAGAACAGCCACACAAACCTGGAGAAAACAAGGTGATGACTACAGTACGGGGAACGGGTGGCTACGAGATCCCGTCGCTACACTGCCGTCCTTCTCCTTGCCCCCTCCTCCTTTCCCCAACCTTTTTCCCGCCATGACATTTACACTTTAAGCATTACCCGGGGCAGCAACACCACCGCCCCTCTCCTTCCCCTGCTGTATCTCTTGTCTTGGAGCGATCCCCGATCAAGTGGCCAAGGCCATTCAAAAGTCCGCTTGGCAGCCAAGTGCCGCCATTTTTGGGTCCTTTGTCTGTGTGTCACGACATGAACGACGTGTTTTTTGGTGTGTTGATGGCGTCCATGTTCATCTCGAGGTCATTGGCCAAAGTTTGCATTGCTATTCGTCAATTTGGCTTGTGGCCGTGCTCGACATTGTAATAAATTAGTTGTGGCTTCTTTTATTGATCCACAAATGGCCACTTTAGGGGGGGGATACAACTGAACTCCCTTCGTATTTCAAACAAAGATAAGTGATGAGCGAGGGGATGATACAAGATTGGAGTCTCTCAAGGGCTAGGAACGACGGGAGGGTCGTAGGCCGACCGCACAGGGTTGAGTCTAGATCCCTCCCTGTGGGGTGCAACGCAGACATTACCTAAAATGCCCCAGAATGATGAGGTTGGTGCCCCATCGCGCACACTTATCTCCATCTTCCCCGCATTTTTTTTTCCGCGGCAGATGATGGGCCAGCGCTAACAATCTCGGTGCCCTTCCTTCAGCATTCTGGCTGCGGGGAAGTGCCTTGGCGGCATCGGGCAAGAACGCTTTGTAAGTTCGCTAACTGGAGCGGTGGAAGCAGGTAGTGACGAAGACACCCGTCCATTAAGAACGACTAGGGCGGAGTTCGCCGTGGAGACGGCGGTGTTTATGCACCCTGGTCCGTCGCAGTCCTCTGTGACGGCATGGGCCTACCTCTTTCGAGTCTTAGTTTTCTTTTCTGCCTCTACTCAGTATGCGTACATCGTACTGTCTATCCAGCTCATTGCATTTTCTTGCCCATTTCTGTCCTTGGCTTGCCGGGCAGTTTCTTGGCCTTGTGGGCTCCAGTGAACCAGAGCCGAGGCACGCCTCTTACTGACCCGCTTCCTGAAAGCCGTGAAACAGCGGCGGTGCAGTGTCCATGACTAAAACTAGCTGACTGTTCGAGGGGGAATGCGGAGAGGTGGAGCGAGCTAGAGGGGTGATATGGTAGGTGAGAGCCAGGAAGGGTTGTATTTCGATCTTGAACCTAGACGACGCAAATGTGGTCCAGCATCTTGGAGAGGTACTTCGGACCATGAGGTGTCTTTACGTCAAATATATCCGCAGTGGCGGGACAGACAGACAGGCAAGTGGAATGATATAAGTGAGTTTATTATTTTTGTCTGGAATCTTGGTAAAAATGAATCTTTTTTTCTCTTTTTTTGAATTCTTTTGGTTACTTCTTTAGAACACCATTGATTCAGGAGTACGGTAGTTGGCATACTCAGTGCCAAGAGTTCATTCACAGCAATATGTACGATAAATACCGGCTCCCAGCCATTTCCTACCCAAGTCCCGTAATATTCTCGTATACAAAAAGGGAGTGTATGAGACAGACTTCAGAAAAATGCGAATGTTGATGACGACTTTTAGTCAGTCAGTTTTTTTTTGAACGGGCCTATGTCAAGCCCGAGGCTTGGTTTCGTTCTCAACGAATCTCTTCTCAGGATAATATTGATGCGACTGGTTTTTCAAAATCCTCGTTATGATTTCATGCCAATATAGCGTAGCTGTGATGCGACTGGTGCTTCCTTGCATGGAAAGCCTTGACGTTGTAGCCATTCCCACTCACGCTTTGCCTCTTCTGGCCCTGATCCCTTCCTTCCCTTTACTCGCCATCGAGGAGATATACGATGCTTCGTCCGAGTTGGAGATTGCGAAGAGCGAAGAGCGAAACGAAACTCGGCCTGGTAAGGCATTCTCACTGGAATGAAAAGAAATCTAATCGATTGATAAGCTTCTATCCGGAAATGCAAATTTCGAATTCTATAACAAAAAAGGCAAAAAACATCATCGTGTCTTTTGAGAGCCCACTTTCCCGAAATCAACGCTCTGACATGGAAGGGTTACCAAGCGTAAAAAAGAAAGTCTAGGTACACCACGCTCGTCAAGCATCACAGCCGGACAAATGAAAGAGCCAGAAGTCCACATGCAAACAGTCCACCGACAATGGCAAAGGGGATGCCCGTCCACCCAGGGCCAAGGTGGTTGACGCTCCATTCGAACGAGAAGGCAAGCACTGGTCCAGCCATAAGCCCGCCAATCGTTTGTGCCAGTGCCAACGCGGTATACAGCAGGCCAGCCTCATCCTGACGAACAAAGGATGTGGCAAGACTTCGTGCCGCGGGTGGAAAGCCCGAGCCGAGAGCAAAGATGATGATGCCGAGGGTGGCCAGAGGCACGGCTGGTGCAAATGCAATGGCGAGTGAGCCAAGGGCAAAAAAGGCAGCGGAAAGGCGGCTGATGAGGAGGTCCTTGGAGTACACGTTGTGTGGATAACGCTGGACGAGAAGCCGGTTAAGGAGCGGAAGGCCGACGGACAGAAGAACAAGGTCGACCGCCGCGCGAATTGTAATCAATATGCTGGCCTTTTGGAATGACAGTTAGTATAAAGAAAAGGAACTCCTGCATGTGCTTTGAGATGCTGGCTGGGGCTGTTCGCCTCACCTTCTCGTAAGTCCACTTGAACCGTTGATGGATATACTGCAGGAAGAAGCTGGCGGACTGTCGTCCAAGTGCCGACACAAAGAATGCCAGTATGACGGCTATAACGTTGTGCTTCATGAGAGGCCGGAACTTGCCGATGATGGCGTGGAATGTCGACGCCGTAGGTGACGGCGAAGTATCGCGAGTCGCCCCCACCACGTCCTCTTCGGTATCAGAGACCTGGGTTGACGGCACGGCTTTGTTCTTTTTCAGTGTCTCTGGAAGATATAGCAGCAAGAGAACAAAGGCGAACACGGTGAGTATTGTCGATAGAAAATACAGCGTCCACGGATCGAACGTGTACATGAGCAAGGAGCTCAGTGGCGTGCCCGCAATCTCTCCGATCTTCTGGCAGGCCGTCATCGCAAAGAAGACGGGCGCACGTTCCTCTGGAGAGACCACATCTGCGACAATGAGAAAGATAACGGAGGACGCCACAGCATCACTGCCGCCCACAAAGCCAGCCAGGGACGACAGCCAGATGAGCCGCGGCGCGAACAGGTCTGGCCGCCAGAGTACAGTCTTGGCCATCGCATCCTGCAGCAGTGCACCGACGAAGATCAGGATCATGACGGGTCGCCGTCCATACCGATCGGCCACAATACCTAGCGGGATGGCCACGAAAAGACCTGGAAGACGACTGAACGTGTTGAGCATCTGAGTGATGGTCGCCAGCTCGGCCTGGACCGGACCCGCCGTGCAGTCGGGCAAGGAACCATCCGTGCCATTGTGCAAGACACTGCCTTTGGCGTCATTGGTGCTGTAGTAGCGACTGCAGATGATGCGCTCGAGGATGCTCGTTTGAGGTGCATCGAGGAAGAAGGCGCAAAGTCGACGATGATGACCTGGGCAAAGACCATAATCATTACGCGCCGGCGGTGAGCAGCGGTGGCAGAAGCGGCGACGGCATTCTCACTCGCGTGCGCGTCCAGGCCGGCATCCAGGCCGGCATCCAGGTCGGCATCCAGGTCGGCATCCAGGCCGGCATCCGCGACGCCCGCATTGTTGTCATCGTTACGATCGTCGGCCAGCAAGGGTGTCCGTTCGTGAGCCGTGCTTGTGCTTTTGCTCGTGCTTGCCATGTTGGGCTGTCGTTGTTTCTGTCCCTCTTGCCGATGGGCTCCTCGACTCGCTCTTTCCAGACACAGAAACGTTTGCTGTTGCCTGGTTTCACTTTGGGCAGACGATGTGCAGCCGTGGAAATGATATCTAGGAGCTGGTCAATCGCACCTTCCCGTGTTGGCGACAGCTATGCAGCCATCGGATTAAGTAGTGCGCCGGAGAAAAAGGGGCAGTCAGACATCAGACGTCCTTCCAAATCACCAAATACATCAACAACCCTTAATGAATAGATGATGCTCGCCAATACGCAAGACATCAGCAATCAGTTCTTAGGCAGCAAGTTAACAGCACTCACTGTTTGGGTAACACTGGATGAGGCCATTGCAGCTTGCGACATTACAATCAAGCACCGGTCAGTCACACAATGACAGCCAATCGAATGCCTGAGCAACCGCGCCAAGACTCAAGTTGAAGGGCGAGAATCGCCGAAATCGACAAAGAAAGCTGGCAAAGAGGCCTGAATTTGCAGGGCTCAAGCTATCAGCATGTGGCACGCCATGCTCCCGACAATATCTCCTTCCTGTTGTGGTCTGGGCGGCAAGCAAGCTTTGTCGCCCGCAGTTATCTATCACTGCTGCCTTGGGACAGCTTGGGACACAGCCCTGGGCCGCGAGCCACTTCGAGTCGGGTAATCACCCCGTGGGAAACCGAGAAGAAAATCGATAAGATCAACGATGAGGGTGGAACGACGTTTTGGAAAAGAAATACTTTGCATCTCGCTCGTCCAGCGGGTATGTTTTTCTTATAGTCTCGTCTTTCCGTTTCGACTTTGTCGTCTTTCCCCAGTCCTACAGATTTAAGCTTATTTTGACCAAGACACTAAAAGGCCACAGGCGCCAGGTACCGGCATCGCATCGCCTTAAGCCATGGATTCGTCTTCATGCGGCTTTGCTGCCGACACACGATTCGGCCCTGGCGTCGTAACGTGTCGTCGCGAGTTCGACTTTACGCTCCTCTTTGAAGAGTCTGTTCTCGTCATTATTCCTGCTGGCGCATTTGCCATCTTGGCCGGCGCCATTTGTCCTCTTCGCTTTTCTACATAAATCGCCTGCTCTGGTTCGCACGGGGCGTCTCTACCCACTGAAACTCTGCTCTACTGCGGCATTGGCGTCGGCCCAGATTGCCGTCCTCGTGCTCCAGGCTCGCGAGCCCAACAAGACGGTCACCTCGATTCCTAGCGCAGTTGTGTCTCTTATTGTGACGGCTATTTTCCTGCCTCTGATATCTCATGTCGAGCACTTCACTTCCCGCCGGCCTTCTGCGCTCATATCTTTGTTCCTCACTTTGACATGCCTTTTCGACGCTGCCCGGACACGCACTTACTTCCTCGTTGCCAAAGACAGCAGCATCCGCAACAGCACTGAGACGGGACTGGCCATTGCGCTCTCCGTCTCCGTTGCGGTTCGGCTTTTTCTCCTTCTCTTGGAAACAAAGGGCAAGAAGGAGCTTCTCATCCTGCTCGACGAAAATGAAAAAGTTCCTGCTGAGATTCTGGCTGGCCCCATCAGCCGCACCGTCTTCCACTGGCTGAACAGCCTGTTGATGATTGGCTACCGCAATGCTCTCCAAGCGACAGATTTCGGTCCCATCGACGACCGTTTGCTTTCAGCGCGCCTACGGCCTAGGTTCCAGCGTGTTCGCGATCAGTACGCGAGCGCAGCCAAAAGAGCGGCAACGACAAACCGCCTCATTGTTGTCACATTTTCGTCAATCGGCCGCTTTCTGGCCGGTCCCGTCATTGCCAGACTTGCAGTCACTGCGTTTTCCTTTACACAACCGTTCCTCGCCAAGGCGGCGCTGACCTACCTCCAGTCAGAGGCCGACCCAGAGCATCCCGTTTCACGCAATTATGGGTATGGACTCATCGGCGCCACCGCCCTGACTTATGTCGGCATTGCAGCAGCCACAAGCTGGTACTGGCACCAGGCATACCGGTGCGCCATTATGATCCGTGGCGGGCTTGCCGGTGTCATTTTCGACAAGTTGATGAAACTGCCCGAGGGCGACGACGTCGAGTCGAAAGCCACAACCTCGTCGTCAACGACGTGGAGCGGATCATGCGGGCCTGCGCCCGTGGCCATGAAGTGTGGGCTGGCACAATCGAGACCGGCTTGGCTGCTTGGCTTTTATACCGACAGCTTGGGCCCTCTTGCCTCGTCATGCTTGGAGTTGCTACGAGTGAGTACGGGGCCCCTGGTCGTTTTGACTTGAGTGATGTAAACTAACACAAGCAGTCGCCGGTCTGGCCTCCACACAAAGCGTGAAGAGAATGGGTGCTCGCCAGCAGCAGTGGCTTGCTGCAACACAAAAACGCCTCAAGAGCACCAAGCACATGCTCGACAGTCTCAAGGGCATCAAGATGACCTCCCAAGACGACGTCGCCTACGATATGTTGAGCAACTTGAGAGCAGCTGAGATCAAGGAATCGGCTCCGTTCCGTTGGATCATTATCATTTCATGTTTCCTGTGTGAGTCTACCTCCAATACCCCTGTTCAACTCATACCGCATACTGATACGCATCGGTCCGCGCCTAGCTTATTGCACTATGATTCTCTCCCCGCCTCTTGTTCTGGGCGTGTACGTGGGCGTTGGGACAGCTGGTGGCGGCGGACAAGACTTTAGTATCTCGACCATCTTCACGTCTTTAGTTATCATCGCCCTGCTCTCCTCGCCTCTTGTCCAGCTTTTCCAAGTGCTGCCCGGTCTTGGCGCAGCTCATGGTTGTTTCGCCGGCTCAACGCTTTCCTCCAGCTTGAAGAGAAGACCGATTTCAGAGACTTTGCCGGCGGCAACAACGGTGCGCCCACCGAAAAGACCAGCGCTGTTGGTAGCCCCGACGCTCCGATTGTCTCTCTGCAGGATGTGTCACTTGGCTGGAACGAGACCGATGTCCCTGTTCTCACAAACATCAACCTGGACGTTAAGAAAGGTGCCAAGATTGCTATTGTTGGCCCTGTCGGTTCTGGCAAGACACTCCTGCTCAAGGGTATCATTGGCGAGGTGTACAAGACCCACGGCAGGCTTTCATTGTCCCCTGCGATTACTCTTTCCTATTGCAGTCAGAAGCCATGGCTCGAGAACATGTCTGCAAAAAAGAACCTGACACAGTACGGCAACGAGGCATACAACTCTGACTTTTACCGCCAACTTGCATCGGACTGTATGCTCGACGACATCATCCAACTGCCCACATTTGCTTCAGGTGCCATTGGTACTGGTGGCGTCATGCTCAGTGGTGGCCAGCGCCAGAGACTCGCCCTGGCTCGGGCCCTGTCAACCAAGAGCGACCTTTTGATTATCGACGATGGCTTCAGCGCCCTGGACAGGAAGACACGGCGGCATGTTTCTGAGATGCTCTTCAACCGGTCACGTAACTCTGCAAATGCGGACAGGACCATCATCTACAGCACTTCACGACGGGTAAGCTCTCTGGTTTTTTTTTTTCGATGAGTGACCCTCTCGTATCATGTCACTAACACCATGTGCAGAGAAAATTGCTCGCCTTGCAGACGAGATCTACCAAGTTGACGAGTCTGGCCACTTGTCCCGTATTTCATTGGACGCCGTCGTCGACGACGACCGAGTTAGCGAGGATGGTCCTTCGAACTCTATTGATATTGTGGAAGCTGCTGAAGCTAAAGCCTCCAGCAGCGCACCCACTACGGCACCCAGTGCGCGTTTCACGGGAAAATTCAGAAAACATGCCTGAGGAAGAAGACGAGCAGCCCCGCGTGGCCATGGCGCACAAGCTTCCTCGGAGACGGTGCCGTGTTTCAAGGCTTATTTCAAGTCGGTCGGCTGGGTGCACTCGACTGTATTCATGATTGGTGCCATCTCCTGGGCCATTAGCTTCAAGTTTTTCCGATATCTGGATCCAGTGGTGGACGGATGCCGTTGATACTGGCGACAGCAGCAGGCCCATCGGATACTGGCTCGGGGTCTACGCCGGGCTGGGTGTTTCGGCACTTTTTCGTTCTCACCGCGTGGCTCTACCACCAGCAGTTCAATATTGTCTCCAGGTCCGGTGCCAATCTCCACGGCAAGCTTGCGACAACTGTTTTCAAGGCACAGTTCCCCTTCATCAGCCAGATCGATACAGGTACCACCCTCAACCGCTTTAGTCAAGATTTGATGGCTGGGTCGACATGCAACTGCCTCTCGATCTCTTCAACAAGCATCCGAGTTCTTCACGGCCCTCATCCAGGTGGCGCTGATTGCCTCGGCGTCGTCGTGGCCTGCGCTCGGTGTGGTCCCGACGATGCTGGCCCTCCTCTATGCGGTTGCAGCACTTTTACCTGGCGCACATCAAAGGCAACTTCGTCTACACGAGCTGGAGGCCAAGGCTGCCCTTGTCACCAGAATCTCCGAGACGGGCGCCGGCGATGGACTCTCTACCATTCGTGCTCACGGCCCCGTATGGGTTTGACAAAACACGTGCCGCGTTCGACGACAAGATGGATCGCTCGCAGAGCCACTGTATCTCCCTTTATGCTGTGCAGCGCTGGCTGCAGCTGGTGCTCAACTTGAGTGGTCGCCGGGCTGGTGGTGGTTGTCCTGGGGACCTCGGTTGCGATGAAGAGTTCATCCAAGTCCAACATCAGCCCCGGTGCTGTCCGGTGTTGCCTTCCTCAACGCAGTCACTTTTGGCGAGACCGTTACGCAGTTTGTCACTGCCTGGACGGGCCTTGAAACGTCGCTTGGCGCCATTGCACGCATAGATCTGTTCCAGCGCCAGACACCCATTGAAGAGGACACTGCTGGCTGCTGCTGCGTGCTGCCAACCACGTTCTGCCGTCGTCGGGCCGCCCGTCAAGAACCGCGGGCCATCCAGGGCGGCCGAGCTGGGCTCCGTTCGCTTCGAAAACGTGTGGGCGACGTACGATGACGTCGTAGCGGGTGATGTGGATCCAGCCACGGTCCGAGAAGACAGCGCGCGCCCACGGCCGGCCAGCACTGGAGCCTCCGCGGGGATCACGCTCGACGTCCGCGCTGGCGAACGCCTCGCCATCTGCGGTAAGACGGGCTCCGGAAAGTCGACAATGCATCTGGCCCTGCTGCGCATGGTCAACCTCCCTGTGGGGTCCGTGTTTGTCAACGGCGTCAGCCACACCGACATGTCGCTGGAGACGCTGCGCAAGAGCTTTTTACATTATTTCCCAGGATACCCCACACCTCGGCTTCGACACGCTCCGCCAGTGGATCGACCCTCACGCGGCGTTTTTCCGACGAACGCCTCGTGCAGGTCCTCCGAGAGTGCGGTGTTCTGGACATGGTGATGAACACACCGGGTGGGCTGACGGCGAGCAAGGGGGATTTTAAGTTCTCGGTGGGCGAGGAGCAGCTACTTGAGCGTGGCCCGTGTGATTCTCGATGTGGAGAGACGCGAAGGGGCGCAAGGGGCGCAGGGTGGAGGGAAAGGCGGCATCGTGCTCCTGGATGAGGCGACGAGCAGTGTCGACAAAGACACGGGAGGAAAGGATGGAGAGGCTGATCAAAATGCGCCTGGCCGGCAAGACGCTCATCGCCATCAACCATCGCCTCGAAGCTGTGATGGATTACGACCGCGCTCTGGTGCTGGATAACGGCATGGTGGTTGACGTTGGCACGCCCGCCGAGCTCGTGCAGCGATGCGAGCTGTTTGCTGGACTGAAAGCGAACGCTGTTTAGGACGGGGTTTCGATGAACATTTAGGGTATGATGAAAGTGATGGGTGTGTTTGTGGGAGGGGCCAGCGTTGGAGTCATTCGCCCGCCGTACAGCCATCTACCACAATGCGGTAAATCGCCAAGTCATCTTTTCTTCCTTCTTTCTTTCGTCTTTCGCCCACAGTCAATTATCTCCCTGGTGAAGCTCGACCTGGACAGAAGCCAATCATTTTCTGCACAGTCTAGTTTTGTTTAATTGTAAAATTGGCGATTCAGTGAACGATTGGCTGGAATCAAGACGAAGCAATCGGCGTCTCCGTCCTCTTCCTCTCGTAACTTTTTATCAGTGGCGGCAGATCTTGGCTACCATGTCCAATTGGTGGATTACCCCTCACGAAAAGATTACTGTTGTCTTCGCAGATCAAAAGTCAATCGGAACCCAGACAATGGGGAAATTTGTATCGTCGATTACATGAAAAAAAAAAAAAAACATCGAGCCCGCACGCAAGTCGATTGTCTTGCACCAATTTTGCCACCTGCTCGTTTGTCGCCAGGGGTCGAAAAAACGACTAGCTCCATGGCCAGCCTACATAGACTCCAATACGTGGTGAAAGCGAACATATGCCATAACCCGATTGGCGCAATTGGCTAGCGCGCAAGACTTTTAATCTTGAGGTTACGGGTTCGACCCCCGTATCGGGTAGATCTTCCAATCTTTGTTTCCAGCCTTTGAGCGTTGCATCGTTCATTGGTTGTGAGATTTTTTTTTTGGCTTTTGATAGTTGTTGTATAGCTACACGTCTTCTTTTTTCTTTGTTTTATTTTTGTATCCTTTATCCTTCCTACTTGGTTCCAGTCTTCAGAACAAACACCTTTTCCAGTGTCGATGCCATCGAGTCAAAGGGGGGAAGGGTTTCTCATTTCTATTGCAGGGTATGTTGCCCTTTCGGGCTTCTCTTTTTTCTTTTTCTTTCTTGTTATCAAAGTCTTCATATCGGGACTTCTTTATTTTGTTTTCAAGCCAGAAAGTAGAGAGCCATCCGTAAAAAATCAACCATGAGCCAAGAACAAGATGAAGACGCAAATCAGACGAAACTGGTCCAAGTACATTTCGGTGGATGGGAGATAGTAAATGGCGAGAAAGAAGAAAGATACAGACTGTAGCGCGGAACGAAAGAAACAAAGACAAAAAGAAAAAAAACACAGAAAGAGAAGACTGACTTTGAAAGCAGGCTATCGCCATAGAGATGCGATATTTGACGACGCGTGTCACCAATGGTCTACACCTTACACTGTACAAAAAGTGCAACCGTTCATGGCCGAATGGGTGAGCGCTATATTTATGCTACGCATCTCATGATATATCATAGCACCACGTCGCCGGCTACGATTGTTACTTCCACCGATAGTTCTCAGAATGTTTTAAGGAACTTATAATTTTCGCAAAACGAAGCAAACTCTTCGTATAGATAACTAACACTCGGAATGGCATCTCGTCTCGACAGCACGGAGATCCTCTATGATATAAAATGCAAACACAACCGCAACTACCACCATGCCACCTCCTTATGACTGGTTGGGCTCCTGGTAGACGCCAACACAGGACAAATTCCATACCCCCCATTCCCTCCTTCTCCTTGCAAACGGACTAGAAATATAGAGCACTAAAGGAAGCAAAAAGCAATGCACAACTTGCAATAAAAGGTCCATGCTTCCAACGCTCCACCGTCGCCCTCAAAACTCTACTCTCGAGAAATGCCAGGAGTCAGACTCAGATGAACCACATGGTGTACGGTGTGAAGTTGCGATTCTTCGAAACAGACTCCTTGGCACCCATGGGAAGAAGGGGAAGAGACTCCGTCGGGTGCGTGACGCTGCCAGACGTCTTCTTCGCATTCCATGCCTCCAGCGCCTTGCGAACCATTTCGGGGTCCTTGCGGTCCGACTCCACGTTCTCATGAGCCCGGGCACGGTCACCTGCCAAGTGGGCATAGTACACCGCCGGATGAAGGGACACCGGCGTCGTGGAGCGGGCGTACTGGTAGCACTGCTGATAAATCATCTTCTGGAGAAGTGCAGTTGGCATCTGCACCTCGTCATGAATGACATGGTAGTGCACTGGCCGAGCAGTACCTTGAATGGCCGTGTGAGAGCACAGGTAGAAGTCGTAGTGGAAAGGATGGGTGACTTCCTTTTCCACCAGGGTGCCAGGCAGCGGGTTGCCGTTGCGGTCGCCAGCACCTTGCTCGGGGAAGAAGCGGACGTGATGGCGCTTCGTGGCCACAATGACTGTTATCTTGGGGACTTTGCCACACCGTTGCTTGAAAATGTGCTTCATGTGCGCTACCTCGTAGTCCATGACCTGCTGGAACTGGCCCTCGCTAACGCCGTCACGGAAGTAGAACACGTGCGCCGGCATCTTGCAATTGAGAGTCTGGCACCACTTGTGAAGCGCGTTCTCAAAGATGCTCGTCATTCGAACAGAGTTAACAATCTCCTGACGGTATCCGTTTGTCTGGCAGAATGCCGAGTACTTGGCAGCGTCCTTGTCCCACGAGATGGCCATGGCAGCCATGGACGGCTCCAGCTCACCCTTCATGTTGGTCGAGCCGTGCGACACATCCAGGCCGATGATCATGGTCGGCTGGTTGAAGAACGCAGGGGCAGAGGGGTTGCCGCCCTCGGCAGGAACGCGGCACGTGGTGCCACCCAGCTTGGCATTGACCTTCATGGAGACGTTGGAGCAGTATTGAGGCTGCGCCTTTCGCACATGGGCCGCATTGAGCATTTGGGAGACCATGCCGTAGCGACATTCGCCGTTCTTCTTCAGACGGTAGTACGGGAACGAGTTCTTGGAAGGCAGAACCCAGAACATCATGACCGGATCTTCGCCACCATTGGCATTTTTGGTCGCGTCGTAGGCTTCGACGTACGCATCGCCCAGATCCTTGCCGCGCGGGAAACTGGTCAGGTGAGGGGGCTTCTCGACAAGACCACCATGGTCCTTGAAGGTCTTCATGAAGACACGGGCGAAATTTTGGGCGGTGGCATAGTCGATACAGCCGTCGACAATACCGAGGCCCCACGACCGCAGCTCCCGGCCCTTGTTGTTGATGAGGAACAGCTTCGAGCGAAGATCCCATCGGCCACTCGTGCCAGGATTGGCAGAACCGTTCTTGTACTGCACGGTGGGCGCCTTGAGAAGGCGGGCCTGGACCTTGGTCATCTCGGTATTGACACGGATGCCAAACTCGCGGAGGTACTCGTCGGAATTCCAGCCCAGGCGGCTCACATTCTCGGCAATGCTCTTGGCACGCTCGGCAGGACGCGTGACAGCGAACTTGATCATGTCCGAAGTCTGCGGGCCGTTCAGCTTGAAAATTGTAGCGTTGCCAAGGCAGGATGTGGCACACCTCAATGGGGAAGGCGCCGTCACGCGTGGTCTCGATGACTGGGAAGAACGGAAACTGGAGGGGCACGTCATACTGCTTGAGATAGTGATCGTACACAGTACGGGTCTCACCAGTCTTGCGCAGGGTGAAGGTGTAGTTCTTCGCGGTGGCACCATCGAACATGTACTTCTGGTGCCAGGCAAAACGAGCGATCGTGTAGGTCTTCTGGTCGTTGTTCTTGCCGCGGTGGAAGACCTTGAAACGCAACTTGTGGAGCCGGCGGAGGACTTTGAAGGCATCCGACATGGTCGGCTCATGGGTCTTCTCGTTTCCTTTCCACTGGATGGGACGCAGCAGATTGGCCAGCTCGACAGGGGTACGGGCGTTCCACTTGTCGCTGGAAATGTTGATGAGATTCAAAACAAGCTTATCAAGAGTCTGGTCCTTCCAGAAGGTTGTGTTGGCAACGTCCACGTTAATACCGAGACCGCTGCCGCCGGTGCGAACGGATTCGGAGAGGCGGAAGGCAGCGTAGATGCCCTTGGACGCATAAATAGTGCCGTCCAGGTCGCGCTTCGGAGCCTGGGGGTGGTAAAAGTTCCGGCGGATTGCCGTCATGGACTGCGACGGCTTCTGGCGGAGGGCATGATCGAAAAAGTTCATGCACTCCAGGATGTGAGTGTCCCATCCGCTCTTGCCACGCAGGTAGGACATGAGGCTGTCCAGGTAGATGGCGCTTGTCTGCCGAATCACCATGATAAATTGATTCGGTGGTTGGCCTGGACGGGCCTGCTTGCCTTGCTCAGCGTCCAGGTCAACGGCAATTTTGAAGGGGCCTGGTTGGTTGCAGATAGACCTGCAAGGCATGTGTTAGAAAGGCTGTATAATGCTTGGGCCGTGGAGTCGCGCAATCCCTGGACCACTGCAGTATGCTTACCATGCAAGACTGCGCCCATCGTAGAGCCACACCTGAGGCTGGCGTTCGAGATGCTTTTGAACAGCATGAGAGGCCCAACACTTCTTGTACACGATGGACTTGGGGGGCTCGGGGACAAGCGCGACCTACGTGATTACGTTAGAGGTGCACGATTTGATTTCTATGTTTTGCCAACAGGTTGGACCAATCAATAAAGTGCCTCAACTTACAGAGTATTGGTAGACCGTGACGGCTCTGGTCTGTTCGACGCGGTACTGGTTGACGCGGATGTTCACGGGCTTGTCCTTTTCGTTGTAGCATGGGCGAGCAGCAAAGAGTGGCTTCCTGCCATCTGTGGCGAACGCCTCGGGCGGCAAGTCCATGCGGTTGGGCACAGCCTTCTCCCGGCGCTTGCTCTCCTCTAGTTTGTCGCGCGCGGGATCGAAGCCCATGCCCCGGACGAACGGGTTTGGCCCACGGGGACTAGACGGACCGGGCGAGCCCGATGGGGTCCGCTGAGCGAGCTCCAGGTCGCCTGGGCGGCCCTGCTGAGACGACTGGCTAGAATTACGTTGATGTCCCGCACCAGGAGGGGACCCGCCGCCCTGGGAGCCTTGCGAAGGGCGCCGCTGGTGACTAGGCGGCGGTCCGCCTTGATGATGGGGTTGGCCGCTCATTGTGGCACCGAGAGTGTAGGGAATCTAGGTGAGAAGGTTGTCAGCTAATATGTCTTCTATGAGTCTAATTGGAATGAACAAGGCCGACCTGTACACGAGGCGCCTGGTGTCAAATTGAGTATCAGAGACTAATGTGAGTGATTGATATTGCTTAGTGAAGAGACACAAATGTTAATAGAATAAAGAGAGTGCCCTGAGGCAGGCGATGGGAAGAGTGGAGAGTGAAGGTCTGTAAATGATGAAGAGAGAGGGGAAGAAAGAAAAAAGAGGAGGCGAAGAGAGGATGGAATGGGCAGTGAACACTATTTTTGTTGTTGATGAAGCTGTAGATGGAGGGAGTGAAGATGTTTGTGTTGTGTGTGTGTGTTGAAGAAGCGATAGGGAGACAAAAAATGAGAGAGGGAGGAGTGCAGGGCCAGATATTTATACTTGTTGGGGGAGGGTGGGAGGAGGACTGTTGCTCGAGAGGGACTGCGAGGCATCGATGTGACAAACGGGCAGACCAACAAGCAAAAAGAGTCACACGCAAAGTAAAAGGACATATGGAGGAGTGAGTCTTAATGCGATGGAGATGTGATGCAGAGGGAGATGACAAGGTGAGGCAGATAGAGTCGCGGGGGCGGTGATGTGGTGAAGGAGCGAAGATGACGCTGTTGTGAGCAGCAGATGATGCACTTACCAGTACAAATACGACGCAGAAGCGAGCTTGAAGAGACTTCGGTAGATGTGAGGCGAGGGTGCAGCAGACTGTGGTGCCAATATGGCAAAGAAGTGCAAGTGCGGACGCCGATAAGCTGAGGAGAAGGTAGTGTGATACGATGGCTATCTTGACACGAAGGAGAATAAACAGACAGGAAAAGAACAACAACAGGAAAAGCTGAGACCAAAGCAACACACGGGCGAGCCGTGCGTGATCAGGGTCGCTGGCTCGAGACGATTGTCGGATTATAGGAGACAGGGGGGAGGGTGTCGGGAAGAGCAATGTGGCCAACGCTGTCTCTGGTGACGCGAGAGACAGGAGATGGGCACGGTGAAGAAAGAAGAGAGAGAGAGAGAGACGAAGAAGAGAGAATCTTGCAATATTTGTTTAGAAGAGGACACGATACGTCAAGTAGGTTGCCGCGCCAAAAGAAGAAGGACAGCAATGGTGGCTGCAGCTCGGGAAAGAGCGACCGTCTTGCATTGAGGAAGTCTTCATAAAAACGGAAGGAGCATCCAGCAAGCACACCGTCTTCTGCTGGAAGGTCTCACTCCAAGGCTTTCTCCAGCTACAATGTCTGTCGTGCCATTTGTGGCCTGGCTGCTCTCTTTCCTGCGAGATGCATCCAATGACGGATGGCATATAGAGCTTCTTTCACAGGTATTGTTTTTCTTTCTCCACGTGCGATTCTATTAAAAATAGAAAGTGCAGTAGACTAACTCATCCAGTTCAGAAGATACCTTCCTTTGCCCACTATTCAGACGCGTGCCTTCCTATTGTTGTGGTGCGGTGGGGAACCCAGCCGTGACTTCCTCCGCGAAAGATGGCGGCCGCTGAAATACCATCCAGAGCACCGACTGCCATCTTCTCCAGCACAATTGATAGATAAGTCACAGCAGCCAGGCACAAAATAAACGGCAACAGCAGTGGTAGTCAGGTTCACCTTCTCTAAATAGCCATTCAAGGGCAGGCACCGGAATGATGAGTCAGCAGAATATTTGCTCTAGCAACGGCCACTTATCATGCAGAAAAGAAAATTAGGCAGAGCCACAAGTGATGGGAGCAACGGACAGATCGCACCGAGGTCAAGATATGTTTGGTACGATAGTCAATGAACTGTGCTGGGAATGCGAAAGTTAGCAGATGGATAGAGCGTGCACCGTCGGTGTGGAGTGAATCTCGCGATAGTTGCGATTGTGAGGCCGATAAGAGACAGCGACAATAGCAGCTACGAAGGAGGTTGAATAGGAGGTCAGCAATTCACTGAGTGGGGAGTCAGTCCTTGCGGGCCTTACTTTGAACTAATTGACAAATTGATAGATTGAGAGACGGAGTGATTGGCAGACTCATTGTATTGATTTGATCCAATCAGCTTGAAGACGAAGCGAATGATGAATTAATGTAATTCATCTATAAAATAAAACTGCAAACGAGCAAAAGTCAATCGCATCTTCTGGCCATACCAAGAGGCATCGCATCGTCAACTCAAGCAGATCTCAAAGCAACTCCTTTCATTTTTCTTCTTCTTTTTGGGAAAAAAAAAAACTCACATACACATGCACCCCGGGTTCCCAAACAAAAACGTAAATGCCCTGAAATCAAAAAGTTCAAATCCACCTCTAGCCCTTCCGCCGTTCCCAAAACGTGCCCCCGTAATGTACACCTCAATACCGGTATGGCTGCTGCTGCTGCCAGTCGTACTGTTGTCCGCCGTGGGCTGGTGGCGGGTCGTAGGAGTCTTGCGTGTCGGGCCGCAGCGAGGACTGCTGGTAGCCTCCCGACGCAACACGGCCTCCTCCAATGCCAGCACCAGGACCTGGCGAGTTCCGATTTCCATGGTAGTCGGATGCAGACACCTGCCGAGCATGCTGTCCTCCACGACCGCCAGCACCGCCATAGTTCCTACCACCGGCAGCGCCGGCTCGCCGCGATGCCTCATATGCCACGTTGGGATCAATCTCCGTCTCCCGCAGCAAGTGGACCAGACCGGGCGCCGTGTAGCGCAGGCCATTATACTGCGCAGCCGGCGGGATCTGACCCAACAAGAAGGTGACCATGGTCGGCAGCGGGGGCGGCGGACCACCACCAGCGCCGCCGCCGTAGCCGCCATAGCCACCCCCAGCGCCACCAAGACGACGCTGCTGATCCAGACGACGGCCGGCCGCACCCTTGAGAGGTGACTCGCCGCGCTGGAACTCCCGCTGCTCGGCAGCGCGGAGAATCTTGCGTGGCGGGTTGCTGAGGTGACCACTGGCATCATCGTGGTCGTCGCCCGCATACGGCCGTTTGGGTGAGTTGGTGCCTCCGCCGCCGCCACCACCGCCAACGCCGCCAGGTGCGTTCAGGAACGGCAACCGCGGGCTCGCACCCCGCAGACCAGGGCCAGGCATAGGCATGGGACTGTCGCGCAGAGACCCAGGCTGCTTCTCGACGGAAGGCAGGATCAGGCGAGGCCGCAGCTGGGTGATGGGAGAGATGATGAGGCGGGCGCTGACCGGGTCAAACTTCTCCGTCGAGAACCGCTTGCTAAACAGAGCCAGCTTCGGGTCGTTGGGGTACAGCTCGGCCATGCGCTTCTCCAGCTCATTCACCCGCGCCAGCTCGCCGTATTCGGCCTCGCGCTTGTGCATGTAGGCCAGGAGAGGCTTCGCCTTGTGGACAGTCTCCGGCTTCTGCGCCAGCTTGTTGACGCATGTCTCGAAGACAACGCGCGAGTCTGAAGAGGCATGTTAGTAAATCAAAAGAGCAACAGAGCAGTAGAGTGAAAGATCATAGTGTACTCACTTGTGTGGTCGCCGTGGGCGGTCAGGTACTTGATGTACTCAATCATAAAGTACGGATCCTCGGGAAACAGCTTGGCGCCACGCTCAAAGATCTTGCCGCCGGCCTTGTCGTTGTAACACTTCCACTCCATCTTGGCCACAGCGACGTAGATGTCGCTCTTGAGACGGCCACCCTTGCGCGCCTCGGCGAAGATATGCCGCAGACCGCCCAGGGGACCTTGGGGGCTGCCCTTGCCCTGAATGCGCCGCATGGCACGAGCCAGGGCAATCCACACGTGTGTCAGGCACTTGGAGATCACGTCCGTCTGTGCAATGTAGCCCTGCTTGATAAAAGCAGTCTGCCTTTCTCGCTCTTCGTCCACGGCCGACTTGTGCGCATCGCCAGTGAATCCGCGACGGTCGTCGTCATCGTCGTCGTCGTCGTCGTCTTTGTTGTTGGCTTGCTGCTGGTGAGACGCAGCGAGTCTCTCTTCAAGACGGGCCAGGTCGTTCTTCTCGCGGTCCTGCACCGCCTTGTATTGGTCGCGGAGGGCCTGAATGACCTTGTCGTACGGCTTGCGGACAGCAGCGCCACGGGCCACCTTGGCGTCGTCGCCTTCTTCGACAGGGTATGTGGACTCAATGCGGTCGGCGTGCTTGAGGGCGAGCAGGACACATTCGGGGTTGGCCTCAATACCGTCCACCAGGAAGTCAAGACCCTTTTCCTGGTTGTTCTCCTTAATGTCGTTCTCAAAGCACCACTCCGCTGCCTCCACCCAGAGCTCGGGCCAGAACCGAAGTGGTATCAAAGCCTGCTTGTAGCAATAGAGGATGCGTGCCTTCAAAACTTCCGGCTCGTCGAGCTGCAGGTCGAGAGGGTCCGACTTCTCCCAGGCAATCCGCTTCTGCCAGAGATCGACCTGCGTCATGTACTCCTGATAACCCTCGAAGCCAGCGACAGGGGGGAGGTGCGAGAGTGTTGTCGGGCTCAGCCCACGTGTCAGGTTGTCCAGCGCGGTGTTGGCACTCTTCGCGGACATGTAAGCCGGAGAGCGCTCGGCAAGGAACTTGCGGCCGGTGATCTTGTTCAGGCCCATTTCGAACTGGTCGTATTCCTTCCACAGCTGGTTGACATTGGAGATGGGCACGCTCGTGGCGCGGCGGAAAGCCTTGCGCAGCTGGTCCATCTTCTGCTGATCCTGCCAGCCACTGCCACCAATCGTGCCAGGGCCCGAGCGGATGAACTGCACGTAGTCTTGCCAGATGCGACCCGAGTCTCGGTCGATGCCGACGTTGTCGAGAACAAACTCGTAGGCGCGAGCAACGACGGTACGTGCCTCCGAGCCCGCATCGGTGAGGTTGTTGCGCCGCCGGACATAGTCGAGGTAGACGAGCCAGAGGGGCACATTGACAACCTTGGTGAGCGACTTGTTGAAGATGGCTTCGGCGGCAGTGAAGTTCTCGAGCTCGAGCTCCATGTTGAGGTACGCAACCCACATTTCAGCAGCCTGAGGGAACACCTCAAAGAACTTGTCAAAGGTCGAGCGAGCCTCGTCGAACCGGAAGTTGCGACGGTAGTCGTCGATCAACGCAAGCCACGAGTCGAGTGCGCCACGCGGGTCGTCCTTGATGCGCGCTTCAAGAGTAGCGATACTGCTCTGGCCAGCAGGACCAGGAGGAGCGAGAGAAGGAGGAGCTTGTTGGGGGACAGGGACGACGGGACCATCCTGAGGTAGTGCTTGTGTCGAGTCATGTGCTGGCTGATCGTATTGTGTGTTGCGAGAGGATCCGTATGAGGTGTCGTTCGGGGCATGTGCTGTAGAAGCAGAGGCACCGTTGTTGGTTGCAGCCGGCGGGTCGTAGCTGCTGGTCAACTGTTCGGGGTCGTACTCCTCGCCGTCGTCGTCTCCTTCGGGGGCGGGCGCTGGTTCGGGTGCTGGTGCTGGTGCGGCGTTGTCGGCTTCTTCATCTTCGTCGTCAGAATCGTCCGCAAGGAAGCCGCCAACTGCCTTTGGTTTCTTCGCCGGTGCCGGTGCAGCAGCGGGTGTAAAATCCGCTGGTTCTGCTGCTTCGCCAGCATCGTCCTGTGGTTCATCTGCGGGAGCTTCACCCTCGCCTCCGTCCTCAATCTCTTCCACTTCCTCTTCCTCGTCGCCGTCTTCTACATCATCTTCTTGTCCTTCTTCTCCCTCTTCTTCGTCCTCTTCCTCTTCTTCCTGTTCTTCCTCTTCCTCCTCCTCCTCTTCGTCACCACCAGTGGGAACAATCGCTGCGCCGGGGTCATATTCGGCGGCATCAATAGTGGGGGAAGACAGAACATCACCAGCAGCATCAGGAACATCAAGATCTGTAGCTTGTTTTTCGCTCTCGCTAATTTGCATCATATCAGAGGTCGCCCCCTGTTCCTCCACTGCCATCTCATTCTCAGCCCATTCAGTACCCTGCTGGGCCACAGCCTCGTCGGCATTTGAAGCCATGGTGACGCGGTGGGAAGGCAACGATGTATTTTGTCCGGGTAGACGATTCGACGGCGTCGCTGCGAAAAAACCTACAATCAAGAGTTAGTTGGTGTTGTCGACACGTCAGAAGGTGCGCAGAACTCCTAGATGCCATCCGTGTTTTAAAACTGCCGGAGTATACACCACCTATCTTAACATACCGCGAATCAATATCCTGCAATCAATGCGCAAGGGCGACAGAGCAAACGGGCTGTCTCGTGAGCAGTCTCGTGAGCTCCGACCTCCGCGTCTATCGCTTGTGGCGCGGGCGCGCACGCTCTCCTCGATCGGCAATTGGCTGTCGGTACAAAGACAATCGCAGCTTTTTCTTTCAAAGGCGATATGAGACGACGGGCATCAATGGGCTTGCGCGGCGTTGTCGTCGAGATGTTGATGCTTTCAAAACTGGACGATCGATGCAAAGCAGCTTGCGCAAGCTTGGTTGCTATGCCGACCTCTGCGGGATAGGGCGTGGAGCCAGCTCAGTACCGTTATCAAAAACAATAGAGATACACAGCTCAGCTGTCGATGGTGGCTGTCTCCGTGGTATCACCGTTTGCTGCTGTAGTTGGCTGTCGTGATGTGTTCATTTGTTCAACGACGATGCGCCCTTGGAAGGTGAATAGGAACCGAAAGCAAGCAATGCTGCTGGCCTGCGCTAAGGGGAAAAGCTGCAGGATGAATCGGGTGGAGCCCTTCTGTTTCAGGACTAGCGCGATTTCGTGACGTATCGAGACCAGCCGCCAGCCATTCGCAATTTCCAGCCACGGAAAGGGGAAAGAGCAGATTACATAATTCGCACCCCTTGTCTTTTGACTAAAGAGAAGGCAGGAGCGCGTCCAGCAAGCCAGAATAGCGCCAGAATAGCGCAACCACTCAACGCGCTTTTTGGCATTTTGGGGGGCAGGCGGCCGCTTCACACTAGGTCTGGCCGCGACCGCGTTTTTGACCGCTTTGCTCCTCTTCGCAACGAACCTCAGTCATTCGCCATTCGCAGCCACAAACAACGACTGGGCTGGACAGCAACATAAACACAGGCATTCCCACTTTCTGTCGTGATCATCTTCTCTCTCTTCCTTCTCATACTCCTCCCTGACCATACTCCCCGCCAAACCACCCCTCACCGCCGCGCATATCGTCTTTTGTCCCGCCACCGATCTTCTCTGCCTCTTCTCGACGACGACCAGCTTTTTCAACAGGCACCCGAGTGCATTCCTCACATTTTCCACACCCACAAAAACCCTCGAAGTCGACCGTCCAGTCGACCTTACCACCGCCCAACATGTCAATCGTTTCGCTCCTTGACGTCAAGGTCATTAACAACCCCGCCAAGTTCACCGACGCTTACGAGTTTGAGATCACCTTTGAGTGTCTTGAGCAGCTGGAGAAGGGTAGGCCAGACGTTGCTTGCTCTTGCTGAGCTTGAGATGGGATGCGGTAGACTAGGCAGCAGCAGCAGCACAGCTAACACCACACCAATCGCCGACAGACCTCGAGTGGAAGCTGACGTACGTCGGCTCGGCCACCAGCGACCAGCACGACCAGGAGCTCGATTCGCTGCTTGTCGGCCCCATCCCCGTCGGTGTCAATAAGTTCATCTTCGAGGCCGACCCGCCAGACGTCAAGCGCATCCCCGATGCCGAGATCCTGGGCGTGACTGTGATCTTGCTGACGTGCGCGTACGACGGCCGCGAGTTTGTGCGCGTCGGCTACTATGTCAACAACGAATACGACTCGGACGAGCTCAACGCCGACCCGCCGGCCAAGCCGCAGGTCGACCACATTCGCCGCAATGTCCTCGCGGAGAAGCCGCGCGTGACGCGGTTTGCCATCAAGTGGTGAGTACACTGACACTGACACTGGCACTCTTTTTCTTTTTTTTTTTGAAGGAAGAAAGAACAATTTATACTGATGACGACAAACAACAGGGACTCTGAAGCCTCAGCACCAGCCGAGTTCCCGCCGGAGCAGCCCGAGGCCGACCTGGTCGCAGACGAAGAGGAGTACGGTGCCGACGAGGCCGAGGACGCCGAGGAGGACGAGGCCGCGGCTGGTTCCGCGCCCAAGGCTGCGGGCGAGGACTCTGCCATGAACGGCGCCGACGAGGCTGGCCCTGCACAGGCTGGTGGCGAGGCCAAGGCCGAAGACGAGGCCGACGCCGAGGAGGATGAGATGTCAGACGATGGCAGTGTCGACATTGAGGGCGAAAGCGACGACGAGATCGAGGAGGAGGAGGAGGGTGAGGGCGAGGGTGCGGAGGGCGCCGAGGACGACGCCATGGACGTTGACGACGACAAGCCCGCGGCTGCCCACCCAGTCGAGGTGATGTCCCATTGAGCTTGCAGGTCTTCCTGTGCGTACCGGTGGCGTCCGGTTGCCACTTGCGCTCTCTTGTTGTCTGTCGCGCGTTCCGTTGCTGCTTTATGATCTCTGCACTCTCTGCATTTGACGATTTGATCCGCATGCTTTTTTTGTTTCTTATGTTTAGATTCGATTTAAGAAAACACTTCCGCTTTACGAGGAGAGGAGGAAACCAAAAGGGAACTTGCTTACATTTCCATTCACGACCAATGTGGATCCGTAGCAAATATATACCAGCAGTTAAACGATTACGAATGACCTTTTATGTGCAATGTCCAGGCAAGCTCCCAGCAGGTGTATAACATCCTGTCCTCTTTTAGTTGAATTTGTACAACGTTTTGTGTCGGTATCGTTCGGCCGTATATTTGGCAGAAATGAGGGTAAAATGCGTCGCATTTGTGTGCCATCTGCAAATATCACCAGATGCAGCACATATATCTTTGAGTTATCACATCGTCGGGCTCTCAAAGCCAGCACAAGCTTGCAAGAATGGACGACCGGGCGTATCCAATAGCCATCAATTATAATGATGGTCGTAAACCAAATTTCTAAACTAAAACAAAATCAACGTCGCGAGAATGGGTAATCATGAGGTCCTGAAACCAGCAGTCTCTGCTTCTCTGGTATGTCTTCTCTCTTTTCTCATCTTACTCTTTCTCCTCTTTCTCCTCTTTCTCCTCTTTTCCCTCTTTTCTCTTCTCGTACTTCAGCCCCACCACCCATATGCTCTCATACCGTCACTGCCGCCGTGTCGACACTCTTGTTGCTCTCCTTTGCCCACTCTTCTGGCGTGTGGCACTTGGCGCTCCAGGCATGGATGCTCTTGATCTCTTCGCGGAGAGCTGCGTTGACGAGACGGTGGCGCTTGAGCGAGTTGAGGCCGGAGAACTGCGGGGACACGATGATGGCGGTAAACGCCTGGCCGCAGCCGCCTGGAACTGTCAGCGGGGCAAGAGGAAGGAGGGAGAGGAGGAAGAGGGGGGGAGGACGGTCGATGACCTACCCGACACGTCTGTCACCTCAACAGTCTGGGCCTGGAGCTTGTCGCGCAGGGCCGACACCAGGTACTGCTCGTTTATTTGCTCGGTGGCCATGGCGGGGATGAGATGTGTGGGTGGATGATGAGGGTTTCGTGAGGTCGGGCGGGCGAGGAGAGGGGACGGAGATTGTTTGGCGGACGCCCGTGTCGCGAGAGTGTACTGGATCCCGTATGTTGCGTGCGGATTATCAGATTGATAAGATGCGGCCGTGAAGTCTGGAAAGGTGCCTGTGTGCCTGTGAAATTTTCTTTCGGGGACGTGCCTTCCTTTGCGTCTATGCTGAGTTTGCCTTTCCAATCTCTCCCCGCAACATCGAGGCCGCGCCTTCTTTCTTTGGCAAGAAATCCAGGCTAAAAAGTTAGGCAATCTCCGCACTGTGCAGGTAGAGAACGTTCAGGTGAAGACCGAGTATTGTGAGTGTTGTTTCTCGACAAGATTGAGGCTTTCAAACAGCTCCAACGAGAAAAGCAAGCTTCTTGATTCCGTCTCTATGGCCTGCAAGCATCGGGCCTATAATCGGACCTGCATATATTTAATCGTCCTTCGGCGCAACACTCTCGCCTGGATTTCGACGAGTAATCGCATTAGCTGGTCGGGAGATGCCCCTCTATTTTGGGTGCTGTCGCATGCGCTATTACGCCATAATTTCAGGGCCGCTGAGGTAGCTCAGAACAGCGTACTGTGCGCCCTGGCTCAATGTGGGGTAATAGGCACTGTGCGAGCTCTACTCAGTACCAGTAAGGACCTGAAGGACCTGCAAGCTTCACATCTCATCGCACCTCGTTCCAGAAGATCTCAAAACGACAAGAGACACACGAATCCCCGCCAGTATAGACACAGACACTTTCTTCCAACCTCACACATCTCGAATGTTTCTACTCTCCCGCTCGACTGTCCCGACCGAGTCCCGCATGCTCTCCCTCCACTTTCGCGCCCTTGCCCGCCCTCGTCATCGGTTGGTCTCAACAGCCTCGTGTGTCTCGTCTGTGACCTCAAAAGTCCTTACCAGCCAGCCACAAACAGCACGGCATCGTGCCCCTCTCGCATTCTCGGCTTCGCGTTGCCTGATTGCTGTTAGGTGTTACACGTCGTATCGACCCCCAGCCACCGGCACCGACAACACCACAACCACCACCACCATGGGCACCAACCACTTCACCCGCGTCGTTGAATTATGTATGCAGCATCTGTATCCCGAGGAGCTTGCCGATCGGGCGTGGGACAATGTCGGGCTCCTGCTCGAGAACTCAGATCTGCCGACAAGCAAGCCGGGCCGCAAACGCGTTCTGTTGACCAACGACCTCACGCCGGACGTTGTGGACGAGGCCATTGACTACAATGTGTCGGTGATTGTTGCGTATCGTACGTTACCTTTTTCTCCACCCCCCCCCCCTTCCCTCCCCCCAACCATCCACATTCTGTTTGCATACTGTTCACACATCACTTTGTTCCTGTCTAACCCGACCCAGATCCCATCATCTTCCGCGGCCTCAAGTCAATCACCCTAAAAGACCCTCAGCAGGCATCCCTTCTGAAACTCATGCAGAACAACATTGCCGTCTACAGCCCGCACACGGCGCTCGATGCGGGCGTCAACGGCATCAACGACTGGCTGGCCGACACGGTGTCCAGCGCCGGCCGCGAGCTGGGCCGACGAGCGCCGTCACCGGGGTCGTCAAGAGCGTCCGCGACCGCGTGCCGCGCCACTACAAAGCCGTGGATGCCGAGGGCAACGAGCGGGATGTGGGCTACGGCCGGGTCATTGATTTCGGTGGGTCTGTGTCCGCCGACAAACTCATCAAGCAGGTGGTCCAGGGCATGGGCTTGGACATGAGCCACGTCCTGGTGGCGCGGCCACGTCCGCAGTCGCCACAAATGCTGCCAGACCTGGACAGCATTTACAGTGTGGGCGTGTGCGCAGGCTCTGGGTTCGACATTCTCCGCGACCAGGTGGAACTGCTGGACATGATTATTACGGGCGAGGTGAGCCACCACGACGCGCTGTATGCGACGACGCGCAATGTGTGGGTGGTGTGCCTGCTGCACAGCAACTCGGAGCGGCGGTTTCTGGCGGCACGGCTGCAGGGCCAGCTGACGCGGCTAATTCGGGAGCACGAGGCGTACAAGGATGCCGCCGTGCTGGTGAGCGAGCGCGACCGGGATCCATTTGAATTCTGGGAGGTGGACAACCCGCCGACCGGGCGCACCGACGACCGGCCCGAGGCGTTCACCGTGTAGAAACAGTATGAGAGGATACGAAACACAAAAAGGACAGGCGAGGATCGAGAAATGCTATAAGGATGCTTAAAAGATGGTATCAATGTATAACCAAACCGATCATTGTCTTTCGCTAATAGCGCTTATAAGAGAACTAATGACGTATGCACTCAAAAATGGCAACCAGCACCACCCATCCACATTCTCTTATCGCTCGCTTGCTGGCTGCCACCCGGCCGGGCTCGGTTCGCCTCGTAATGCAGCGTCGCCGTCTTCAAGACACGCGGCTACATCGTCGCCGCCCACGCCCTGCTCTTTCCATGCCTCAAGAAGCCGCCGTGGCCGTTGCCATGCCTTCTCCGCCTCTTCTGTGCGTCCAGCCTGCACGAGTTGTCGGAGTCTCTGGGGTGTTTGGAGGACGGCCGCGGCCAGTTTCTGGTTCCGTGCCCGGGCGGCTGCCGACGACGTGGTGTCATCACTGCTCGGCGGCGGCACGTTTTCGCGCATGGCGTCGCGCAGAGCCTTGGCCTGGTTGTAGATGTGGGCAATGGCAGGGTCGAGAGTCGAGGCCATGGGGTTCAACGGGTCCATCGTGGCGCGCATCTGTGTTGTCAGCGGCAAGCAAAAGTGACGAGTACGGATTCGTATGCTTGGCGTGTGCCTACCTTCCGGATGGTCTCCGTCGCCGTAATCAGTCGGCTGTAATTGTCGTACACCAGGCTCTTCTTCTCGGCATCGAGGGCCCGCGTCTCTGTCAGCACCCGTGTGTAGATTTTCAGCAAGTCTTCGAGTCCGCTCTCTTGCAGCGTCTTTTGCACATAGGCTTCCGAATCAAAGTTGGGCGCGTCCATCTCCGAGGGCGGTACTTCCGAGTTGGACAGGATGCCGGCGTGCAGTGCATCGGTCGCGTTGCTGCCGTCAAACTCGGTCACCTCGAGGGTGGGTGTGTTGCTGCCGGCCGTTTTCTTCAGGTTGTAGTACTCGCGGAGCGCTGCGCGGTTGCGTCGTGCCGCACCCCCAGCTGGTGCTGCTCCCGAAGCCGGTGCCCCGGGCGCCGAAGCCACCGGATGCCTACTCGGTGAGCTCGACAGGGACCGACGGCTTATCTCGAGACTCGGGCGGCTGCTAGACGTTGGGGTCTGCGAGGACGACGGCATGCGCCGCATGGGCGGCTCGCGCGGTGAGGCGATTGTGGACATGGTGGTGGAGGTGGAGGTGGGAGGAACGACAGTCCAAAGGAGAAACGAGAGACCAGCTCGTCGTTTGCGAGTGTCGTGTCGTGAGGCTGCAAAGTGTTGGGGGCGATGTTGATAAAACGGCGGCAATAACAGTGTGGAGAGTCGAAAGCTGTCCTGAGAAAAGAGCTATGGACGCTGATGCCCCCTGGCCCACTGTGTGCCTTCCTCGAGGCTGACCGCTGATGCGCTAAAAGTGAGTGCTAGAGCCGTGTACTCGGTACTGCGGTACTGTCTCAGGGCACATCGGGGCGCTGACTATTTCCACTACGAGTACTCCGTACACAATCCACACTCAATTTGCCTTACTCTCTCAAGTCACCACAAATTCAGTCAGCTCCGCATACAATGAACCAAGCACTGCAAATGCGATCGGCTCTCACTGCGGAACAGCTCCCAGCGCCCTCACAAGCATGGCTGCAGTCCGTTATCTCCCAACAGCCAGCTCAGCAGCGCTCACTGCCAGCTCTCGTTGCTGCGGCCAAAGCTCGTCTGTTGGCCACAGATTGGACGGCATCGGCGCTGTTTGACAATGCATCGCGGCCTCCTGGCTTCCCCCGTGAGCTATTGTCCTCACAGGCCGCGTCCGTGCAAGAAACGCGTCTCGCACAGGACGTCGTCGTGCAGATCGTCGACATGGAGAATCTGTCGCAAAGCCGGTGGCAGCAAGTGCAAGCGCTCGAAGCCATTGAGCGCGGCGAGCAGAAACGGGGACGCGAGATTATCCGAATCCCCGTCGGCAGCGAGGAGGGCGGCGAGGGTGGTGACGAGACGGGCACCGAGAGCAGCAGCCGGCCAGGGCCAGATCCAGGGCGGCCCGCAGCAGCTTTAAACACGTCCACTGGCCCCAGCGACGCGTTCTCGACACACCGTCTCGTCCTTCAAGACACGGCCGGCAACACGCTCTTTGCGCTCGAGCTGACACGCGTCCACCGCATCAGCATCAGTCGGCTGCACATCGGCGAGAAGCTGCTGCTGAAGGCAGGCACCGTCGTGGCGCGAGGAACTCTCTTGCTTGAACCAGCCAATGTCAAGTTTCTCGGCGGCCAAATTGAGTCGATGCACAAGACATGGCTGGATGGACGTCTTAAACGGCTGCGGAAGCAGCACAAGCTGCGTGAGAGCGTGAGAGCGTGAGAGCGTGAGGGTGTGAGAAGAGAGCGGCAAAAGTGTATGTTGGACGAACGTATGAATATTGATACCCTATAGATAGATGATGTTCTATTGACGATTTATTCCAGACCAGACCATGTTTGAGACCAACTTATCCAACATATCCAAAATTTCCTATCCTTACATGTTTTCTCATGATTTTAATTTCTTTTGATTGATCAGGCCTCCTTCTATCATGAGATGGCCTCGGCCAATGCCTGCCAGCCATCCTGCAGCCAGGGAGCCGCAAAGATGGCCACTTGGGCATCGGCCGGTCGTCTTGTACCGACACAGGCCTTGGCCAGGTCCTCGGCCACCAAGTTTCCTCGTGGCGGCAAGAGATTCAGCGTCAACCGCAAGGCCATGTCGCTCGCAAAGTCTTCGTCTTCGTCGTCTGCTGCAGTCTCATCGACATCGGCTTCTTCGGCCTCCTCGGCCAGATTCGTCCAGCCATGTGGCAGGTGGGGATGGAGCATAATGTCGCATTGTGCTTGGCTGCGAGCGGCTCGTCGACTGGACGCATCGGTCTCGCGGTCCGGGTTGGCCAGTGCGTGCAAGACCTGCCCAATGTGTGCCTGGTCGGCAGCGGAAATGACGGCCTTTGACTTGCCCTCCTCGAGGTCGACCAGTTCGGAGACGACGGCCTCGGCACTTTCGGCGTCACCATTCAGCAAGGCAACGACACCCAGCAACAAGATGGCCTGGACGTGTTCGGGGTGTGTCTCGATGACGGCAAATAGCTCGTCTTGGGCACGCTGGCGGGCCTCTTCACGACCCGAGGCCCAGAGTGCCTGGGCAAATAGACACACAACATCCGGGTTTCGGGCCGCTTCGTCGCCTCCATCCTCCGCAAAGATGGCCTCGAAGTTGGCCAGCGCACCGTCAAAGTCTTGGCTGAAGAACCTGGCAAGGCCCGCAGCCAGATTGGCTGACAGCCGCACTTTCTTACGAGCGGGTGCGGGCAACTCGCCTTCGACACTGTTGCCGTCGCCGTCGTCAACCAGCTGCACAGCCATTTCGCTGCACTCGATGGCGGCCTCGTAGTTGCCCATGGCCACGTATGCGCGGGCCAGGTCGGCCTTGGCGACGGCCACTCTCTTCAAAGACTCGACAGACTCAGTGGCCTCGAAATCGGCCTCGAGTATCGTGCAGATCTCTTCCAGCAGCGTTGACGTGTTGGTCTTATCGTGGATGCGTTCGCGATAGAGAGCAAAGAGGTGGGCATAGGGAAGCTGTTGGGGTTGCAGCCGGCGCACTTGCTCCAGACCAATGAGGGCCGGTGCCAGGTCTGTCGTCGACGTCTTGGCTGCCTTGGCTTCATCTTTGAGCGTGTCCTCGTCCACAAGGTGATCAAACAACGCAATGGCGTACTGCTCGCGGGCGGCGAGTGACGACGCATCCGACAGGTCCATGGCATGCAAAAACAAACTGCGCGCCTCGGCCGCCTCGCCGAACCGCAGCGCCACAAAGCCCTGGCCCAGCCAGCTCGGCCGTAGTCAGGATCCGTCGACTGGCCCTCGGCAAAGGCATGGTTGGCCAGCTCGGCGTCGTCGTGCAGGAGGGCCAGTGTACCCAAGTTGGCCCAAACGGACGCACGGCCGCGGCCCAGGAACAGACTGCGTGTGAAGGCGTGTTGTGCGACGGGCGGGTGGACGGCACTCGTGGCCACACCCAGCGCGTTCCAGAACTTGCGGTTGCCGGCCTCGAGCTCGATCGCCCGCTTGAAGCACCGGATCGCCGCGCGCAGGTAGCCAGTGAGACTGCTGCGGAGGTCCTCCGGCAGACACGTGTGGGCGCGGTACTCGGCCCAGCCAAGGTTGTAGTGCGCCACGGCGCGCATATGGTTGTCGTTGGCCGGCGTGACGTGCAGTGCGCGCTTGTATGCTAGAATTGTGGCATGGAGGCAGCGCGTGAGGTCGACGCCAGTCTTTTCATCGCCCGAGAACGTCTCGTAGGCCAGGACGACAGCTGTCCCTACTCGGTCGATGTCCTGCAGGTACTTGTACGACTCGTGTCCCTCCTCACCAATTGATCCAATCGTCACGAGGGACGCCGCCTGGGCTGCTGGGAACGCGGTTGCCTTGCCTGGACCGTCGAGAAGACACCACACGCACTAGCCACAGCCGTCCAGAAACCATACGTCGTCTCGGCCGTCTCGGCAGGCACCTTACCGGCAAACGTCAGCGTCTCAGTTGCCTTGCTCACGGCCTCGCCAAACAGACCCGTCTTGATGCAGCTCTCGGCGCTCTCGACCATGGCATGCATCAGCGCAATGAGCACGCCCTCTTCGTTGGGCCGTGCCGCCAGGATTGACTCGTAGAGCGCAATGGACTTGTCGTGCTCGCCGACGCCGCGGTAGATGTTGGCCAACAGGTAGTCTGTGAACCAGCGCTCGTAGGACTCGTCAGGACCAGTCTCTTCCTCGATGCGCCGCGCTTGGTCGATGGCCCGGATGGCCGAGAAGTGCATGCGGGCCCGCAGATACGTCTCGGCCAGTGCGATGAAAGAGTGGTAGTCTGTTTGGGAGAGACGGGTCGCCATGCGGAACGACATCATGGCCTTGTTGTACTCCTTCTGATGCAGCTGCGCCGTGCCGAGCGCCGAGAACGGCCAGCTGTGTGCCGGCTTCTTTGATCCCCAGGGTGGCGTTGCCAGGCCCGAGTCCACGACACGCTGGGCCACGAGCTCGATGCTCTCCCAGTCGCGCTTGTCGGCAAATGTCTGCACCAGCCGCCGGCCTGCCTCCAGCTCGCCGTCCGATAGCTCCAGCGCCTTCATGAAGCACTTGAATGCACGCTTGCGATCTTTGCCGTAGTCGGCATAAAAGACACCCAGGCTGGTATAGGCGGGTGCCAGGGCCAGGTCGTTCTTGAGCGCACTGAGGAACAGCTTGTACGCCCCGTTGCGGTCCTTTCGTGCCGGGCGAGACGTGTCCAAGTTCCATACACAGACGCCCAGACGGTACTGCGTCAGAGCCAGCAGCTTTTGCGCCGGCGCTGAGATGCGCACCACTTTGGCTCTGCACCTGTTGTGTGAGGAGTGGGATGCATGCTTCCAGATCGTCTCTTGCATGAGCAAAGTTGCACTTGAGCGTGTGAACCCATGCGGCCTCGCTGCGCACGCGGAGGTCGTTCCTGTCGAGTGCCAGAGCACGCTCCAAGTAAGATACCGCCGCGTCGTAGTCCACCTCCTCCTCGCAGATGAGGCCCACACCGATCAGCGCAATTCTAGCCTCTTTGTTGTGGAGAGCACCTTTTCAAATAGCCGCTTTGCTTCTGGGTGGTTATGCGGCGCCTGGTGGTAGATGAGCGACGTGCCGAGTGAAACGTCAAGAGCATCCTCAGTGTTCTGGAAAGGCATGCCCGTGCTGCTTTTGCGGTCTTCCAGCCGCTTCAAGGACTTGCGCACCAGGTCAATGTTCTCAGAGTGCTCCTCGGCGTTCTGGTACCAGGCGCTCAGCATCCGGGTGGCCAGAAATGCCTTCGACTCGGCCACGCCCTGTTTGAGGAGATCGAATCGCTCTTCGTCTGTTGTGGGGAGCGGCACAATCTTTCGCCTCTTCGCTTTTCTCTTCTCGTTTTTCTTGTCGCCGTCACCTGTTGCGTCCTCTTCTTCTTCTGACTCCTCATCTAACTCTTCCTCACCCCCTCCCTCCGCGTCCTTCTTTTTCTTCTTCTTATTTGCCTCCTCCTGTTTTGGATCAAACTGGAGGCTCACCGAACGGAGACGGATCACTTGTCAAGAAACCTGACAGCGCTTTGCCCAGACCCGACTCTGGGAAGAACGTCCGGTACTCCCACAGTAACCCGAGTCCCAGTCACGGATCTCGGCCAGATCCTGCCAGTCCACGGCAATGTCCCATGCCAGCTGGAACGGCTGCTTGATAATCACCATGCCCTTGGCAAACTTGACCACCTCGTCCCGCTCAGCTGCCTTGGCTTCGGCCGAAAATGCAGACAGCCGGTCCACACGGTAGGCCAGCAGCTTCTCCTCGTACTCGTGGCGCAGATCGTCGTCTTTTGTCCAGTTGATCAGTTCACTGTAAATGTGCGTCAGCGGACTTGTGGCAAACACCTCGCTCTTGACCTCCGTCGTGACATCCACCAGTCGAGCGCCAATTCGTGTCCTCCGCTCGCCGATCAGTGTGTTGATTCGCCGTGTCTCGTCTGCCTCGACAAGCTTGGCCATCGTTTCGTAGGTCGTTGCTGGTGGCGGTACAAACGGCCACGAGCGTTGGGTAGATGGGCGAGTCAGGCAAGATGATGCCCAGCGCGTCGACAATCTGCTTGCTGTCGCCGTTCTTGCGAGCAAAGCCGACAAACTTGTCCACGACGCCCTGGCACTTGAACAGGTCCTCCGCATCGCGGAAGATGAGCGACAGCTGCAGGGCTGCCTCCTTGTATTTTGGAATTGACGCCGCACCCTGCTTCTCGCACACCTGGATCAGACCCTGCCATCCTTGCGCATCGGCCGGCTTCACTTGAGTGGCTTCTTCATAGACTGGAACAGCCTCGTCGAGCTTCCCCGCCTTGTCCAACGCGAAGCCCAGAAAGATGAGCCTACGTCGTTAGCAGATGTTTCTTCACTCAATGACTCCACGACAGTGTACTCACGCCTGGTAGCTTTTTGGATCCGCCTCGAGCACGTCTCTGGCCTGCTGTGCTGCATCGTCAAACTTCTGTTGCTTCAAGAGCTCGCCAATGGCCTTGAGCTGCGCTTTCGCGCCCGACGCCGCGCTGCCGGGTTTTTTCATCCCAGCCATATTCTCGGTGAGAGCATGAAAATAGAAATAAAACGAGTGAAAAGCAAAATGAAAAGAATGTGATGGTTTAATAACAGACACAAACGTTGCAAGCTGTGATGATAGCGTAGCTCACACAGTCGAGCCTGTGTACGTCGTAGCTTCCTGTCGTTACTACTAGTACCGGCCGTTAACCTGAATTAGCAGGGCGCAGCTTCCCTAAACGCGCTGGAGCTTCAGGTACGGCTTTAACGTCCCCGCCGGAGTGTGATCAACAATCATCCGTCTTTATCGGCTTATCGGGGCTATTTGCTTATCGCGATAAGGCTGTATCTTATCGCCGCTTTTTTTTTTACAGGAAGTCGCGACCAGACTACCAAAAGCTACAAGGCTACTAAGAAAATCATCAACAACGGCTACCAACGTCTACCGTCAACATTTGCAACTGTGCCCAAATCCACCTGTCACCCACCCTCGCGATAATCGGCCCGCACAATCTGCAAGTATGGACGCCAACCCGGCCAAGCGCCGTAAGACTGACCACTCTGGTCCCGGCGAGGCCTACGGTGCCCTCCCCTTTGACGCTGCCGCCGCATCTGCCGGCCTCTTCCGGCCAAGCACTTTTATCCTTGAGACGGCCGAATTGCTTCAACAAAGCCGTGTCGACTATAGCAAGCTGCTGCCCAATGCCGAGGAGCTTCTGCGCAATGTCAAGACGGCCGTCGAATCCGTCGACACTCACGAACCGGTGGTTGGTGGGTCTTTTTCGTGTTTTGTATCCCCATTCGTCTCATCTTGACCTTTTCTAACTTTTCGTTTTTTTTTGTCCTTCTTATCCCACAGATCTCCAAAGCTTCCAAGACGTTTGAGAAGAAGAACGCAATCAAGATCCCCTACCCGAGTCCCGGCCCCGCCGAGGACTCGCTGCTTCAAGCTGTCTATGGAGACCCCCGGCACACTGCAACGTCGTCGGCAGCTATGTCCTCAAAACCATGGTCCGTTCGCAACGCGATTTCGCCGTCGACATGATTGTCGAAATGCCCAAGGCGCTTTTCCAGGACAAGACTACCTCAATCTGCGGTACTTTTACAAGCGCGCCTACTACCTGGCACACATTGCCAAGGCCGTGGCCAAGTCGGCAGCCCTGTCCGAGTCGCTGGCAGACGTTTCCTTTGCCTACCTCAACGACAACCCGCTTTTGCCCATTTTGGTGCTCACGCCCAAGACTGCTGCCCCGACTTCGTCTAAGCCGAGCAAGAGTTACGCCCATTGTGTGCAAGATCCGCATTATCCCTGCCTGCCCCGACGACCTGTTCCCGGCCGCCAAGCTGCTGGCCAGCAGAATTGCTTGCGGCCCGACGCTGTCTCTTCCGAATCGACGACCGCGACCAGTAAAAGCCTCAGAACCCGAATCGACCGAAGCAAAGGCACTGTCTCCTACTCCCTTCTACAACGCCACCCTCAAGGCCGAGTTCCGCCTCATTCTGCCGTACCTTGAAAGCTACTGCACCAAGCCCAGAAGTCCTGCTCAGCCTTTGTCGACGCCTGTTCTTGCTGGGCCGCGTCTGGCTGCAGCAGCGCGGCTTCGCAGCTCCCTAGCTCGTGGCGGTTTTGGTGCTTTTGAGTTCGCAACGTTAGTTGCCCTTCTCCTCCAGACCGGCAGCAAGAAGCGCCCGTCGTCCGGCTCGTCGTCCAAAAAGTCTACTTCGATTCTGTCGCCCTCGCTCAGCAGCACGCAAATCTTCAAGGCTGTCGTCCAGTTTCTGGCATCCACTGACTTCCGCGCGAAGCCCCGCGTTCTCGGTGGCCAGGTTGCCGATGTGGACTTCATCAAGGAGAGCACGCCCGTTCTCTTTGACGCCGGCAGCCGCCAGATGAATTTTGCCTACAAGATGAGCGCCTGGTCGGCGAATCTGCTACGCCAGCACGCCAAGCGCACGCACAATCTGCTCAAGGACGACTCGGTCATTGACCAGTTCACGCCGACCTTTATCGCCCGCGCCGACGTCGCCCTCGAGGCCTTCGACATGGTTGTGCGTGTCCGTGTTCCGTCAACGAACCCAGCGCTCAGCGCCGATGCCGCCAACCTCAGCCGCCACGGCGCCGTCTGGGACTTTGGCGACGGCGTCTTCCAGACCATGAAGCGTGCTTTGGGCGACCGTGCACAGCTTGTCCACGTCCAGCTGCCCTCCTCGTCTGCCTGGTCGGTCGGTGAGCCACTGCCCGAGATTGCGCCTAAACATGACGCACCGCCTATCCACGTCATTCTCTGCATCTCCTTTGACGCCTCAAACATGGCTCGCCACATCGACCACGGCCCGCCTGCTGAGGACAAGAAGGAGGCCAAGAAGTTCCGCGACTTCTGGGGTGAGCGCGCCGAGCTGCGCCGTTTCAAGGACGGCAGCATTCTTGAGACGCTCGTCTGGACGGGTGGCCAGTCGCCAGCTGGCCTGTGCGAGGAGATTACGCGCTACATTCTCAGCCACCGTCTGGGCCTCAAGGGTGAGGACGATGTCGAAGTCGTTGCCGGCAGCGATGCCGAGACCAGTTTCTCGGCCATGGTGCCATCACGCCCGTTGTCGACGCTGCCGCCTTTACGCTTGCCCGCGAGGCCTTTGCAACGCTCGAGGCCGACATTCGCGCTCTCGAGGATCTGCCGCTACACGTGCGCCAGATTTCTGCCATTGACCCGGCTCTGCGCTCGGCCACTATCACGCCGCCCGCTGTGCAGTCGCCCAAGGCCGTCCTGCACCCATGGAGGTCGCCCTGTTTTTTGAGGCGTCTGGCAAGTGGCCCGACAACCTAGCTGCCATCCAGCGCGCCAAGATGGCCTTTTTGCTGCGCATTGGCGAGTCGCTTGAGGCGGCCAAGGCCGAAAAGGGCGACAGCGAGTCTCTCGAGACGTACATCGGCCTCGAGAACGACGAGCAGGCCGGCACCCGCAACACGAGCATCGCCAACCTGGCCTACCTCGACATTGTCTACCGCGAGAACGCCGCGTTCCGTTTGCGCATCCACAGCGACCTCGAGGAGGCCATTTTGTCGCGCCAGACCCACGACAAGACGTTGGACCAGCACACACGCACCACCAGTGCCAACCTGCTGGCCGCCGTCCGCCGTACTTTCACTGTCCTGCCCCTGCACACCCAGACCATCTCGACCTACTGCACACGCTTCCCCGCTCTGTCGCCCACCATCCGTCTTGTCAAGCGCTGGTTCAGCGCTCACAAGCTGACGTCGCACGTCTCCGAGGAGTTTATCGAGCTTGTGGTGCTGCACGTCTTCCTGCGTCCCTATCCCTGGCAGACGCCCGCCAGCGCCGCCCCTGGCCTGCTGCGCGTGCTGCAGTTCCTGGCCGCTGGGACTGGCGCACGGAGCCGCTCACCATTGACACAACGGGTATGGCGCCCATGCTGCCGGAGGAGGAAGAGGCTGCCGCCGCCGCCAAGGCCATTGACCCGCGCACACGACTCGAGGCTTGGCGCAAGATCGACCCCAACATGAACCATACCGTCCTCTTTGTCTCGGCTACGCACGAAACCAGCGGCACGGCGTTCACGACGGACAACAGCGGCGGCCAGACGCGCCCGCAGCCATCCAAGGTCGTCGCTTCGCGCATGACCAGCCTGGCCCGTGCTGCTTGCCGTTTGGTAAAGGAGAAGGATGTGACATCCACGCTCACCGAGGATGCCCGCCTCGACCCCGATCTGCTCTTCCAGCCGTCCCTCGCCGACTTTGATGTACTCATCCACATCTCGCCCCGTGTCATCAAGCGCCTCATTAAGGGCGATATTGCCGAGGACGGCAGCAGCGCCGATGCTGCCAAGCCCCGCCGCTCCATCTTCAAGAATCTGGATGCCCGCACAGGACGCGAGCTGCATGCCCTGCCTGCCCACCCGGTGCAGCTGCTGCTCGACCAGCTGAACCATGTGTACGGTGGCGGCGCCAGCTCGGGCGGCGGCGGTGTCGGTCCCATTGTCTTCTTCTACGGCGCGCCCCAGGACGAGGACAAGGACGGCGACCATGTGATTGCTGCCCTGTGGAACCCGCAGGTGCACCCGCGCTCGTTCCGCATCAATGTGCCCTGCTCGTTCAAGCCCGTCGTTGCGGCGAAGAAGAAGAGCAAGACCAAGGAGGAGGACACTTCCGCTGAGCCTCTGATCGAGGTCAACCGGGAGGCCATCCTTGCCGAGATTGGCCGCATCGGTGGCTCTCTCATTGAGCGGATCGAGGTCGTGCAGAAGGAGGCATAAGCGTGTGTTGGCTGTACTTTCCGGCATATGTTGGGGAAGTTTTAAAAGTGTTTATATACTGGCATAGCGTATTGTTGTTTATTTTTAGTTGAATTTGAAATCGTTTCACTTTTAAACAATTTCTAATATAAATTGCAACTTAAATCTCTTTTCAGGCAGGATTCCAATAAAACCATATATATATATATAAAATAGTAGCTATGTTTTTGTTTTAATATTTATTTTCATTCATCTATTCTTTCTTCAACTTTAAAGATTACAGAAATACAAATTAAATTTACTCATCAGTTCCTCATCCTTTCAAAACGCCTCAAGATTCACTGACCGCTTCATAGCAGCGTACGCACAATGCAAGAATAGTGATGAAAGGACAGTTGACTTTGATTACGAAGCGAAAAGTTGAAAGGAAAATAAATCACACATTTCCGACAAGCCATACCATATTTGCCCACCATTGAGAAGAGAGAACGTAGCCCAAGATATAGAAAAGAAAATAAAGTACATGAAAACCTGGTGTATCGTATTTGCTGCCGGACCAGCCGATGTGCGCGAATCTCGTTGTGCCGTCTGACTTTCTCTTTCCTCGCAAATCGCAATACAACCAAAGTGAGGTGATGCATGCCATTTTCGACCGGCAAAAAGGGCAGCAGAATTGATACAGGGCTCGTAGCAACGCAACGGAGAGAATGTGGCAAAGGTAGATTGAAGCAACGAGAGAGACGGAAAGATAGTTCAATGAGGTCAGCTGAGCAAGAAAAGGATAAAACGCACAACTCTGGCTAGAGAAACCCGGAAAAAGATAAGCTGCGTACAAAAGCGACAGGAGAGTAAAAAAGAAAAATAAAAGACACAGAGTCAAACTTGGGGAAAAGCCCGAAACAGATAAGACGATCCTCCTCTTGAAAACACCCCATGTGCCTGCAGAAAGTATTAAGTATGTTGTATATGGGGTCCGATCGAACCCCCCTTGGTGAAGAAAAAGAGTCCTCCCGCGCTCCTCCCATCAGAAAATCATAGCCTCCAAAGTGTTGAGCAGTATGAAAAAAAAAACAGGAAGCTGGGTAACAAAGGCAAGCGAAAACGGCAAGAAGTAGTCAAAATGGCAGACAGATGAAGGGCATTAATATCAAGAAAACGCATTACAGTCGGGCCAAAAAAAAACAAATATCAAACAAAACAAAAATTAAAGCGAAGGTGAGGGTTGTACAAAGTGTGAGAAGAAGGAAGAGAAAGGTCCGTCCCGTTGACGAAGGTAGAAAGTGAACGACATGTGCTTTCGAAAAGTGGTATCATAACGCCAAAAAGAAATGGAAATAAGAAAAACACCGGTAAGGGAGTCATGTAGTTGCGGCCGTCGACGATCGTGTATCGGATATGTAGAGAGTGGGAGAGAGAAAGGAAAGGGAATCGTTGTCGTCATGCAGCGGTAGCAAGCGCATGCCGCTTACCAGCCCTTTTTTCTCGCGAAACGCTTGTTCAGGAGAGCCAGGACCTTGGGCACGTTGAACTGGACATACTCCAGATCCAGCTCGTCCAGGTTGTCCTTTTGCATCTCCAGCAAGTCGTCGAGCTTCAGGTCAAGCTCCAAGAGGCCCCGTGTACGTCCCTTGTAGTGCAGAGAAATGACAAAGGTGCCGGGGAGCGGGCTCGTAAAGTTGAAGTAGATGTTGGCTCTCCGGTTGTCAGGAACGTTGCTCTTCTGGATTACGCCTTCCTTCTCGAGCTGCTGGTGCGTGAACTTGTAAGGACCCAGCACCTGCTGCTTCTGCGGCTTCCGGCGCGTGCCCTCACTCTGACTGCGGACGTTATGCAAGTAGCTCTTGTACGTCTCCAGCTGGCCCTTCAGGTAGGTATTGTGGCCCGTGATTGTCGAGAAGACCTCAGACAGCTTTTGCGTCTCAGCAAGCACACCCTCCTTGAGCGAGCCCAGGTGCTGCAGCTCCTGCTCAACCTCGTCGCGCAGCACGGCAAAACCATCGGATTTATCGGTGACCTTCATCTCCTGGAGCTGGCTCAAAAGCTCCATGGCGCGGATGCCCTTGCGGACCATAATCACGTCGTTCTTGGAGGTGGCCGCAGCATCGGCAACTCTCTCCAGGCGCAGCGGCGGCGAGAAACAGACGAAGTGTTGGGAATCGACCGCATGATCTGGACAAAGATGGACTTGGCCTCCATGAAGTAGACTTCCTCCTGTGTGATGTCAAGGGCAGCCGTCAGGTCGTCGAGTGCAGCCTCCCAGCGGCTGAACAGCGGCAGGTTGATGACACGGTTCTCCTTGCGAGGTAGCTGGGCAGGTGCGCCACCAAGCTCGTTCATCATGATGGCGAGGTGGGAGTTGTTGTCCTTGCAGAGCTCGTTCTGGTGCTTCTCGAGGAGGGAGTGCATGGCGTAGATTTCGTTAAGAGTGATGGACAGCTCGAGGTCCTTCTTGGACAGAGCGACGTAGTTGTCCATCTCCAGGCTCTCGTAAAAGTCCTGGACCTCACAGAGATCAAGCATGAACTTGTTGACGCGGTCCTTGTTCTGGTGGATAAAGGGCTGCAGCTTTGCCATGTACGGCTCCTTGGCGTACGAAGGCTTGTTGGCCAGGTTCTGCAGCATCTTGGCGATCAACGTCAGGGTGCGGCGCGGACGGTCGGCCGGGGTACCGTCGATAAGCATGTACGACTTCGGCGTCACGATGGCGGGGTTGATAAAACGCAGGAAGAAGAAGCCGCCGATGAGCGTGCAGATAACTTGGTCGTTGGCGTCGGGGTACTTGCGCTTGGTCAAGCTGCGAATCTGCTTGCAGATCCAGCGAATACCGTAGGGCGCCTCCTCAAGACCATCAATAATGGTAGTGAGGAAGCCGTTAGCAATCTCGCTGAGCATGGTCAGGCGCGGCTCAATGATAGCCTGAACCTGGGGGTTCTCGGCGGCCTGCTCGGCCGTGATGCCTTTGGGCAGCGAAGCGGGCAGGCTACCAGTGTCCTCCTCGATCTGCTCGACCATGCGCTCGTAAACCTTGAGAGGGTTGATCTCGAGATCGAGGTCCTGAAGCTCGATCAGGCTGTTAATCCGGTCGGCGAGAACGGCCTTGAGAAAACTCTGACCGGGGCCACGTCTCGTGTAGGTGGTCATCATGCGGGAGACGGGTGTGTTGGCACGCAGCAGCGAGGAGTATTCGGGAGTGTTGTCAAACTGGTAGGTAAGGACGGACTGGAACATAGTCAAGAGCAGATGCTCTTCACGGCTTTCGTACTGGTTACCATAGATGGTGAACATGACGGTCTGCAGCAGCGAGTCGATTTCGGACATGGACACGAGGCGGCAAAGGTGGGCGATGTGGCGCGGCTCGGATTGCAGCATGAACATGAGATTGCCGTATTTTTGGGTCTTATCGTCGTTGGGAAATGCGCCGACTTGCAGCTCGTTGGCGTCTTCGAGACGACTGGCAACTTCGTTTTGCTAGACGAGGGACGGGGAGATATGTTAGTATGTGGAACTCCGAATGCCAAATTGCATACGGCTCAACACGGAAAGACGACAGATGAAAAGACGCTGGCCAACTGCACTGCCTGTCCGCATGCACGTCCTGTCTTGTCCTGTTTCATGCTTGTCGTTTACGTACCTCCTCCAGTGCCATGCGGTTTTGGATCAGAAGGGCAATTCTCGAGTCGAGATACCGCACATCCTTTTCTAGGACGAAGTTCTGTTTGGACTGCGACGAGATCTTGGCTTTCAGATCACGGAGGATTTTCTGGGCTGTAGAGAAGAAAAGAGAAAAATACTGTTAGCCATTGAGCGGGGAATGCAAGCGGACGTCTGATCCCCCAAGAAAAAAACGCGCCCCCCCCCCTTCTTTAAAAAAACGCACCTTTGGCCAGATCATCCTCGATTTCCAAGTCGTGTTCTTGCGCCGACATAGACATGTACAGCGCCGACATGGAAATTCGCTTGGATTGGCGGGCGGACCGCGCGCCATCGTAGGACGACATTGTGTTTTGTCTGGATATGGGCTGGAAGGATGACGAAGAGGCAGTCGAGGCTCGTGAAGGCGTGTGCAGCATGACCGACATTGTTTCCGACAGGCAGCAGATCGAAAGCGATGCAGGCCAGACGCGCGTGTGTGAGAGTGTGTTGATCGAGGCAAGGAAGAAAACAACGGGCTACTGAAGCCTTGAGATCAAGTGCCCGTTTGGTGCGGCGGGCGGGCGACTAGGCAAGCCGCTTTTTTCGGGGTTGGGATAAGAGCGCACGCACTCGAATCAGGTAAGTCGCGACGGTTGAACAAGTCTCTCTACGATTGACTCGTATAGAATTCACGAGCGTTGAAAGGTGCGCAAAAGTCGAAGTTGTCGTCGAGTCGAAATTGAGAGGCGAGCGAGCGGGAGGGGGGATTTTGAGTCGACGGGTGAAATGAGCATGCGACGAGACTGAGGCCGCAATGTTTGCAAGGTAATATGAAACCCGGGCAAGTGTGTATGCGTACGCGTTCCGAAAGTGCAAAAGCGCGATGTTGCCGTCGAGAGTACGGCGATATGAGCGAAGAAAAGATGCTGGCAAAAGAGCAAGCGAGGGCTCGAGAGAGGAGAAAACGCACAGGCAAGGGAAGCCGGGGGATGGAAGGCAGATAAGGAGGAGAGAGGGAGAAAAAGAAGATGCGCGCGTGAGTGGAGTACAAGAGAGAAAAGGGAAAAGAGGGAAAGCGCTGGAGCGAGGAGAGGAGCAGGGACGAGGTTCAGGGACAAGAGAGAGAGAGGGGGGGGGGGGGTGGGCAAGTTCTAGAGTGGGTGTGTGGGAAACTGGCGACTGGGTGTGTGGATGTGGGTGTTGCAGTTCACGGTCTGGTGTCTTTGGTGTCTTTGGTGCCTTTTATGGGTCCAGAAAACAGAGGGGGAGTCTGGCCGGGATTCAGGAACGGTTTCAGTACAGTTGGGCGTTTGGCCAGTGAGGGCGAACGACGGCAAAAGGCGAGTGACACCAACAGATGGAAACAGAAAAGAGACGATTGCAAAAAGAGAACAATGTGAGTGGGCTGGCTGGCAACAACGCTTCGGATCAGGGAAAGGAAAGGTCGATTTGCGCCAAGGGGCGGGGAGACGGCGAAGGGCTAGATGAGAGTGGACGAGGATGGGCAATGGTGTTGGTGGTCGCGGTGCGCAAAGAGCAAAGATGGCCCAGCAATACTGCGTACTGACAGGTCTCTCGGGAACGTGGCAGCCGTGTTGGTGTCTGTGTTGATGTCCGCCAAGTATCTCCAGATGTCGCCTTTCTGTCTCGATTATTGTCTTGAATGTTTAATCGCTTTCCCGCCTGCACCCCTCTGTCAACCACGGCGGTTCTTTCTCTCTCGCTCCGCTACTCCTATTTTGACAGCCCGGACTGCCGCGTCTTTTTCTCGGGGTTCCCTGATTTTTCGACGCCGTCTGGTACTGTCTGCTAGTCGCGCGTTGGCCGCAAACGATTAAAATGATCGCTGGGGCGAACTTTTCCCTGGCCTTGTTCCTGGCGTTGGTTTCTGCTGGTTCCTGCTGGATTTTTGACAGACTAGACTGACAGCTTAGGCACTAGGATGAGAGCGGCGCCACATATGGCTTTCGGAGGCGGTCCCGTGCAGAGAAAAAAAGAAAAAGAAAAGACTGGGGATCAAGGTCCGATGGATCACTTTTTGGCTTCCGTTGGTGACAAGACGCCCCAAGACGAGGCCGAGGCCGTGAAATGTGGAATAGGCGGCGAAATACGTCGAAGGTGGAAATAGGGGTAGTGTTCTCTATTCTGCGCAGTTGCTGCGTAGCCAAGGCAAGCCGGCGCCAGTAGTCAGTCGGCGGAATGAGTGGAAGAACGGTGGCGCGAGCTGTACTGGAGTGATTGTAACCGTCAAATACAAGTACGTATGTTGGTTCTGGCTTCTCCGTACTGCTGAAATACTGGAGATACGGATACGTCGATGAATCCGCCAGTCGCTGGACGTCATGACGGATAAGGATAATAAGAAAACGTGGGTCTCAAAACGTACAAAAACGGATATCAACGGGAGATCCGACGACGGCCGTATTCCTTTTTCGCTCTCATTCACTTTTGAATGGTTTTGTTTATCTCTGACCCTTTGCCTTTGTTGTTCGCCGCCAACTCGTTGGCTCGTTTTGCGTCTCTCCCTTTGGGGTCTTGTTTCGTCTCAAGATGCTGCTGATAATCGTCGATGCGGCGCCCTTACATAACCTTAGTCGTGTCAATACATGCATGGACTTGTGAGACGGGCGTGTGGGGAAAAAGAGAATAAAGTACGATGTAATATCGACAAAAGGCATAAACCTCTCGGCACAGAGCGCAAGGGGGGCAACTATTGACAAGCCACTTCACGATCGAACGTTGTTGGACGAGGGGCGAGAGCAATCCAAAGGCAGGGACAGCAGGAACAAGGCGACGACAAAGAACAACAAGGACGAAAATAGAAAGCAAGGGACAGGCACGAAGAAAAAAGTGCTTGTGTGTGTGAGGAGAGGGGAGTGGATACTGCCCTCCTTGTCTCAGAACCAGGGGCCACAAGGGGAGGCGATAAATACGATGTTGAGAGAGAACACAACTCACGAAAAGGGACGACTGACAGTTGAGATGGTGGGCAAGAAGGTTCTGGTGCGGGACACCTCGACACTTTGAATGCAAAAGTTGGTAGGCCTGTCTGCCGATGCTGATAGGGCGTGGCCTTGGACGACAACGGCAGCTTTGGGATAAGGGCAGGGGAGCAAAGAAGGCAAGGCCAGCCAGACTTGCAAGATACAGGTTGGAGGGGCCTGACTTGACGGATGCGTGCGTGCGTTTGGCGTTGCGTTGATGCGTCGTTGCGGGTGTGCTACGGCCAGTCAGATGAGCAGAGGGAGCGAGATGCAGGAAAGGGAGTATTACCCCGTAGCGCGTTAGTGTCGGCCGTTGATGAGCGCTATTTGCTTGTGTCTCGGGACGGCTGAAGGATTTTGGGACAACTGAGCGAGTGTGTAGTGTGTCTATTGGATCGACAAAGATTGCGGCTGCTCGGGGAGCGATGCGATAAGAGAGGGCGCGGATGAAAACGCACGAAGCCAAAAAGACAATGGAAACAAGGAAGCAAAAAGCTCGGACAGAATGAAGCCAGAGCTGGGGCCGATCACGATGTCTTTTTTTCGCCATTTGGGGGCCAGGGAAAGCCCAAAGGGACCGGGAAGGAAGGAGGGGCGCGCGAAAGGCAAAGCTTGGCTACGGGGGAATTTCGAGATACTGGCAAATTAAGCATATGACTTGCGCTGATGAATGGAGTCCTGGGAAGGAGCGATGCGCAGATATCGCCGGTGCCCTGCACAAGGCGGAAGGCACGATTGCGCGCGTGAGTGAAAATGAAAGATGGAGAGAGAAAGAACCCGCAATCTTGCAGTCATCATTACGCAGCCAGGTTACAACGGAGTTCACAGGGCAGCTGCGATTCATCCATCTTTCCATGCCGTCAGGCACGGCGTGCGGTAGGATCGGTACAGGGGCGGTACAAGACACCAGCGAGACCAGTAGCCAGGGGAAGTGGCGACCCAACAAAGACCCATTTGGGCCCTGTTGACCCCCGAACCAGTTCAGGTACGGAAAGTCCAAGGGGCAAATTAGCGCAATGGCAGGGGGGGGGGGGGTTCAGGTTTTCCTTAGCCTTAGCCTTTAGGCAAGAGCATGGAAGGAAAGAACGAACGAAAAAGAAAAAGCCACCTAAAATGAGGTTCAAGTCAATGCAGAATCAAAATTGTGATCTCTGAGACACTGCCCGAATAAGACAGACGTAAAGTTGAGCGAGCGATTAACAAGCTGCGATAACATTTACAATACATATAGAATAAGGACAGAAGGAAAAAGAAAGCAAAAGGCACAACACAAGAAGAAAGAAGAGAAAAGAAAATGATCAGAGCGTGGAAGACGAGATTGAAGCCGGGGCGCAAGGGGCCCGGGCGCTACCTGCATATGTGTGGAGAACATGCAGGCGCACGAGGTACCCTCCTGGAGGGGGGGGGCAGGAAGAGGGGAAAGGAGGGAAAGAACGGACGGGAAGATGCAGGCACAAGTGGGTTCCTGCTGCTGGATTTTGACGAATTTCGAACGCTACTTTTAATGGGCTATTTGGGCAGGCGCGATGGGCGGTCGGAGTCCCTTTCTTTTGACTTTCTAGCGGTCATTCCGGGTCACCGCTGTGGATCAGTTTAGCGCCTGTTGTCAGCGCAAGGTGAAGCAAAAAGTCTGAGATGGCGATGTTAATGATAGTGGTAAAAGGGATGGACTGAATTCGCCCGCCTCCCGCTCATCATTTCTTTTCTTTCCTCACCGAACTTTCTTGGGTCGCCACCGAGTTGGTCAGCTTGATAAATGTGCACCTCACGAGATCTTGGGATTTCAGCACAATTTGATACGTCGTCGCCAGGTATGCAAGACAATGTGATTTCGCTTCGCAAATGGACGAGCGAAGGATGCGTACAGTATGTGATGGGCCATCGTAGGGTGACAGGAACGAGCCAGTATTCTGTGCACCCCCCAGCGAAGGACAAGTAACGGCTGTCTGTCAATTCTGTCAAGAAAACGGACTGTGGCGTATTGATGTGTCTTCCCGGGGCGCTTGATTTACGGCAATAGGAAGTGACAGGCGAACGATGAGCTCTGGGGTGACGTGGGACGCAGGTGCCAGTAAAATAATGGCTCTATCTTACATCGTAGAAGCATCAAAGCAGATGCCCGCCTAGAGTGCAAGTGGCCTTGGCTGGGTGGGGCTACAGCGTGGTCAACTGGGAAGGCGGACCAGGATACAGGATACTGGGGGAAAGGGCGATTGGAGCGCGCGAGGAGGGGAGAGGGGGTCATGGGGATGGCGAGAAGGGTCATCCTGGTCTACTGAGTACAGAAAAGAAAATATACGGGGCAGTGCCGTGTTGTCAAAGTACTTGCAGGAAGAAGCTACGGAGCCATGGGTTCCCGAGGAAGGAGAAGTCTGAAGAAGACAAAGAAGGGGGAAGGACTAATGCGAGAGGTGTGAGAGAGGTAAGGAGCATTGCGAATGGTGAAGAGCAAAGAAAAATCAATGATACGGGGGCACGTGAAATGGGGGGCGGCTTGAGGCAGGTACCAGAGACGCAGGATCGGAGCAGGAGAGACGCAGGTCTGAGGTCAGCCTGCCGCACGACGGCAACGGGCGATAGCGCGGCGCTGGTCTCACAGGAAGCGAGCCAGGGCAGACGACGAGAGACGACAGTCGAGAGGCATGCAAAGAAGGTGAAAGGCCGCCGGATAGGCTAGGACACGGCAATCAGCCATCTCGTCAGGCCCGCGGCGCTCTGTGAACGCATCTTACAGGCTACACATATGACAAGTTGGCTTCTCCTTTTCTCCTCTGCTGTGTTGATGTGTTGTATTGTGTTTGGATGGACAAAATGAAATAAAAATGCTTAGGATTGCAGGCACAGCTGACAAGGCACAAAAATGTCTCTTCCTACGGGTGCCGGCGGTGATCTCCTTTCTGCGAGATCCCTCAGACAAGATCATCCGAGACCAAAGGATCAACAAGGCGAGAAGAGGCGCAGAGGGCGCACGCAGGTGCTGAACAAAAGCAGAGCAAAGGAAGAAAAACCGACAATAGATGATAAAAAAGAAAAGACAGGCTGCAGGTAACAGTGCCAGCAAAGCCGACGATCAGACCCTTTGGGCGCAAAGTACTTTTGTCTGCCGCTGCAATGTGCGAAATGTCTTGCAGGTGCGCCGCCGAAGAACGAGATTGCAGGACATGCATCGACGGGCTGACGATGCTTAGACGAGAGTGCATGTTTTCGAGAGAGTACAGACATGCGGACAGAAAAGAGCACAGACTGCAGAGGATTACTCAGGAGCCAGCCATTGTTGATCGAGCTGGAGAAACAACTCCCAAACGCATAAACGTCACCGGCGCAAAACGAAACGAGAGGAACACGAGTTACCCACATCCTGTTTATTATTAGCACCCGTGTTTGGGTTTGCGAGTGCACTGGGCAACTGTGCAGGGCAAGAGGGTGGCATCATTAACAGGTTGTATCTGACGTCGCAGTAAGCGGGATGACAGAAACAAAGAAAGGACAACAAGCCGAAGTGGAGTTCCCCCCCCAAAGAAGAAGAACATAGAGAAAAAAAAGAAAGGAGAAACAGAGCTCCATCTTCACTGCATCGCCAGCCGATAAACAGACCATGTCTGGCAGTGCCGAAAGAGACATTGGACGATAAAAGGGCCGCAGGAGCGAGATGGGGGAATAGCGGATAGCATGCTACAAGAAGAGAGAGAGACAGTGAAGGGAAAAGAAACAGAAGGCGCAAAACAAAAAGGAATGTTGCAACGACCTTGGAGACCGGGCATCTCGGAGAACGGATGAAAGGGTACTGCCGCGCGCAGAAAAACTGCAGAATGCAGGGAGAAGGGACCCTGTCATCGTTGCAACTGCGATCTGCGACCGACAATGCGCGCGAGGGCGCAAGCCGAAGTGTGAAGCAAGAAAAGGCAAAGTGAGGCAACTGAGGCACGTAGTTTGAAACTGCTCGTTTCGTCCATCTTGTCCTTTTCTCGTCATTTTTTTTCTTCCGCGGTGGTGGTCATCGTTGCACTGCCTCTTTGCCCAGGCACAGCGTTGCACTGTCAGGCGTGCAGTGCCCATGAAACACCATCGGCCCAGGGGCCCACGCCAGGAGAGGGGAAAGACGTGAGATTTGTGTTCAGGCGCCAGACGATGCTGTCGATTGAAAGAAAAGCAGACTCTGGGTAGCACTCGTAGGGTGCACTCTGGATATACAAATGAAAGGGGCCGGCTGTATCGGTGATGACGGCGCTCTGCACACGACATACATACATAGTAAAGAGTGCGTGTGTTTTGCCCGTGCGCCGGTCTGTGCTCTGTGACCCTTTGGGCGGTTGGAGGGTACGACGTACAAAATTGGATGCAGCTCGAATGCATCTTGGGATGGGGAACGTGCATGCGCGATGCAGCCTGGGGACGTCGTTGTATCATTGCGACGGAAACAGCGGTCGTCGATGGGCTGGCAGCCGGCGGACGCATCGTCATAATCGCCTCTCGGAGCAGGCCCACCGACGACAATTAGGACGGGACAGATGGCAAGAGAAAAGAATTGACATCCATGGCTCATCGTGGGGGTCAGATAACAAACTCGATAACGAGGAGAGAGAAGGCAAGTCAGCACAGAACCCCGGATGTCGAAAATGGAAATCCGGGTTCCATTTCGGAGGAACTGCCAAATATTGAGATATTGTAATGCATGTGCCACTATGTTGTGTCCAGCTGGATGTGTTGCCAAATAGTACGGCGATAGCAATATGATACCGTTTGAATGAGAACGCAGTAACGCTGTGATAGCAAGATGAAATTCAGGTGCAGGAGCATTTTGAAGTCAAAAGCACATCTCCATGGCTCTTGACATGTCATATTCTGCCGATAAAAAATGCTTGATTCAATAGAACTGTCTCCGTAGCCTAGATGCAATTAGATGGAAAGCACAAAAATACCACATGGCTTTGATATTGATCATTCCAGCCTGTCCCCTTCAGGCCGTCAATCCCTATGATGCGGGAACCTCGACAACGTCAATGTCCGGGCCCCAGGCATCGCCTACACCCGCAAACTCGATTGTGTTCGTGCCCGACTTGAGCGCCGCTGTCAGCACGCTCTCGCCAATGTTGCCGCTTTCGGTGCCCGGCAAAAAGTCCATGCGTATCGGAGACCCGCCATTGATGCGGACATCCGCTTGCCGGCCTTTGGCCTCGGACACGCCGTAACGGACAATCAACGTTGTCTTGTCACTGTTCGGTGCCGTAAGACCCGACAGTGTGATGGTCCCGTGGCTTGCACCACCGACATAGCCTGCTGCCTGACCACCTGAGCATGGCTTGCAATCCACGGCCTTGGCTCCGCCGCCGTAGGCTCCCTTGTTGCCCACGTACGGAATCTCGTCCGGGTGAGTCGTCCACTGCTTGTTGTTCTCAACATTGGGCAACCAGGCGGCGTGGTTCTTCATGGCAACGGATGTGCCTGAGATGCTGAGCGGCAGCCAGACGTACGTGCTGGCGTGTAAGTTGCTGGACAGCCAGCGGTCACCCATGTACATGACATTGCCGTTGCCGTACGGTAGCACGTAGTGCGTCTGTGACGAGTATGTCTTGGAGCCCTTGTCGGCAAACGTCGCCCAGGCCGACCAGCCGGACGTCAACGACGTCGACGTGCTGACAATGTTGTCGTTGGGGTCCCAGCCCGAAAGATGGCTGCCGAACATATAGTAGCGGCCCTTGATCTTGACGAGGGCCGGCGCCTCGACGTGGTCCTTCCAGAGATGGGTGTTGGACTTGACCGTAAGGTAGTCGTCCGAGAGCCGCATGATGCGGAGACCGTTCGCACGGTCCTCCGACAGCAGGTACGCTGCGCCGTCGTCGTCCTTAAACAGGCCCATGTCGCGGCTCTGGAAGCCGAGGGGGCGGAAGCTGTCGTGGTAGGTGTACTTGCCGCACACAGTGTCGCCCGTGGCCACTCCCGTCTTGGCCTCACCGTAGTTGCTGCTGTCGACGTGCATCCACAACACGTACTTGTGCGTCATGTCGTTGTAGACGACCTTGGGCCGCTCAATCACACGGCTCGGGCCTAGGTCGCCGCTGCCTGTCCGCGACAGCAGTGCGCCCTCGTAGTGCCATTGTACAAGATCGCGCGACGAGTAGCAGTTGACGTTTTGGAACGCCGAACCGTCCGTTTTGTCCTCGCCAATGAGGTAGTATGTTCCGTTGACCTCAATGACACCGCCACCGTGGGCCTGCATATGTGCTCCATTGGACTGTGTCGTTCTGATTAGTTTAGAAAAGGCCAGGTCGCGGATGAAAGAACGCCTACCGCCGTCCATGTCGCTCCTGGCACGATCTGGAGGGCCGCCTGGACGACCGGATCAAGCCCAGCCGAGGCTGCCGCCAGCAAAACGAACACCGATCGAAGAGCCATGATGATGATGCGTAAACACACACTAGTTAGGCTGTTCACTCAGTCCATGCAGGGACAGACACTGCTTTATATCGGCTTTTCCCGGATTAACAGGTCCCCAGAAACGTCCACCTTTCATTTCGACTCGGCGCATGTGTATTTTGCCGCGAGCTATTCATATTGGCTTCGCGACTGCAAAAAAAAAAGACGCAATGAACGGCACGCATATCCTCCGCAGCACTATCACACCCAAAGGACATCTTTTTGTCTTCTCTATCAAACCGTGAGAAATTTGTTTTGCAAGCACCTGCCTGCCGCTCTTGGTGACCTCTTTGCAGGCGCTCACCAACCTTCGCTAGCCATCTCGGCTTCCTCTCATCGCGGCCCATGGCCTCTCGCCGTGGTTTAGCCCTCTTGGCAATCCACCTGCTATCTCTATCCGCGGGTGAGGGTTCCGGGGAGAATGTGATGAAGGAAAATAGAGGTGCTCAAAACAAAACGGTCGTCTCTCCACTCGCGAGGTCGACGTTATTCCGCCGTGTTGACACTCGCCAGTCCGAGATTGTCGAAAATTGGCATGGAAGAGAGCGAGAGACGGGTGAGTGTTCAAAGGCTGCCGTGTCATGCTATCGCACTTTATTAATACCACGTGCAAATCTTCCAGGAAAGGGCACAAAATAAACAAAAGCGTGCTGAGTGGCTCGTGATACTTTCATTGCAACGACGTCGCAGTCACTGTCCGATTGCTGACTTTGACAAAGGCGAGACGCTGACAATGAATCAACACCAAAGCCTGCATGCTTTGAAGCGATAATACGGGTTCGTGAGAGGATGCAGCATCAACACAATTGTTCATAGCCCCTTTTCTAACTTACCTGTGCCCGATCGGCCTCCAGCCTCATCCTTTCGCCTGAAAATACAAGAAATCACAATGACCGGCCTCGAATTGTAGCCCTCACATCGCCATCGAGTTCAAGTCGAAAAATAGGATGAAGCTGGTCGCCCGTACGAGGTATCTCCTGGCTGGGTTGACAGGCCAAGAATAGGTATTCCGCCATCGCACAGCTAAGGCATTTCCAGCGGAGGCAGGATCGCCCTATCTTTACAAGTCGCAGTACCTCGTATTCTTTGTCATCCGCCGAGCTTTACCGAATTTTGCTAGAAGTCCACCAAAGAGGAACTTGGAAAAGTACCTCTACCCGAGTTGCCCTGGGCGCCACAACGCGGGGTGGCACTGCGCCGAAACGTGCCTGGCGGGCCGCAGGGCCCTTCAATGTTCCTTTTCTCCTCTCTCCTCTTCGAGCTTCATCGTTCTAACTTATTATCGCCAAACCCTCTCCCATCTAGCACACGACAGGCTGACCGTTATAGACGTTCGCCTGCGGACACACAATCGACATTCGCTTCGACGCCAGTCACGCCTTCCGTCCATTTGCATCCGCATGCGACATTAGGACTTTCTCTGCCGGGCTAATACTGTTGTAGTGTTTATTGTCGCTGTCGCTGTCGCTGTTCGCTCCTTCCCCGGCCATCGCTTTTGTCGCCGTCGCTGTTTCTTCATTTGATGATTCCAACACGAGACTCGTCCCCCGTTCCTTCCGTGTCACCGACAGCCCCTGGTCCCCTCCCACGAACTCGACGACTACGTGAACGGCCTCACTCTCCGTTCGCTCGGCCTCTCCTTTCCCCCCTAAACCACCGATTCTCGTAATGCGACTTGCTACGCTCGCTTGACGATCCGCGCGCGACATACTCCCACGATGGGGCCACCTGACGAGGTGGACGAGGCACCCCCGGGCGCATCAGAAACCTTTTGGAAAGGTATGTCACATTTGCTGGAGGGAACGACGGCCAAGTCAAATGGACCCCCCCCCCTCCCCCCCCAAATTTGGTGGCTATGTTTTGGTCTTTTGCTAACCGGTGTCATCACACAGAACTTACTTGCACTGTCCAGGCTCCCTGTGGCAGCCACGAGCAAATCGACGATGCCCTTCGTGCCTGGCTTGACCTTGTGGCATCGGGCCGTGACGAGTTCCTACTCGACGAGGATGACCTGGCACGCTGTTCACGATGCCTGCTAGAAAGCCCATTGTGCGCTGGTCTTGACGTGCGCCAATACGTCCGCACACAGATTGTCTACAGTCTGCTGCAAGAGGACGAGACTCGATCGCTTCACGCCATTGCCAACTACCTGCTGCTGGCCGGCCGCACTGACGACGGGGTCTTCGCCCAGATGATTGAGGCCGGGTGCTTTTCTCGCCTTGTCGAGTTGATCAAGGCCAGCCACGACGACGACCGCCGTCTCCATCGGTTGTTGCTAGAACTCATGTACGAGATGGCACGCGTGGAGCGAGTGCGCGTGGCCGACCTTTTGTCTGTAGACGATGGTTTCGTTGGTTATCTGTTTCAAGTCATCGAGGATATGTCTGACGACATGGACGACCCCTATCACTACCCTGTGATTCGTGTGTTGGTAAGCAGCATCCATCCACCAGGAGACGAAAAAACAGTGAAGCAAAAAAAGACTAACCGGCCCAGCTCGTGCTAAACGAACAATATATGGTCGCAGCCACCACTGCCGCTGTCGACCCCATGTCTCCTGCGGCACCTCTGACCAACCGTGTCGTCAAGGTTCTCAGTCTCAACGGGCCCCTTTACCGTACCTTTGGCGAAAACATCATCCTCTTACTCAACCGTGCGACAGAGACTGCACTGCAGCTCCTCATCCTCAAGCTTCTTTACCTCCTCTTCACGACACTTGCCACCTATGAGTATTTTTACACAAATGACCTGCGCGTGCTCCTCGACGTCATCATCCGCAACCTGCTTGATCTGCCCAACGAGTCGGCCTCGCTGCGCCACACTTACCTGCGCGTGCTGTACCCGCTACTTGCCCACACCCAACTCAACCAGCCGCCGCAGTACAAGCGCGATGAGATCTTGCGCGTGCTGGACATTTTGTCTGGCTCAGGCAACGTCCACTTTGCGCCCGCCGATGAGACGACACTCCGCTTGGTGGACCGTGTGGCCAAGGTCGAATGGCTCAACACGCCTACACCGCCCACATCAACACCTGCTTCGCCTACTAGCCCGACAGGCACATTGGGCACAGCAACCACCTTCGGCACAACGGCAACGACCCGCACGAGCACGTCGTCCAGTGCAGGGAGTGTTGCAACTATTGGCAGCAGTGTTGTAACTGACGACAGCAACAATGCTGAAGAGACTGCCAAAGAGGCAGACCGCGACCAGGTTGTCAACAAGTTCCTTGGTATCAGTCTATCCCTTGATGGTCGCCTCAGCCGTGCCAGCGTCGACGATGTTGCCGCTGTTAAGGAGAAGCCGGGTGTCAAGACGCCGAGCCGAAAGGCCGAGCTCACAGAGGCCGAGCATCGCAGCTCGGCCAACGATGACTACGATGCGTGGTCCTCCGAGGATGAGAGGCCTGCAGTTGTCACCGGTGTTGACGACAGCCAACCAATTCCGGCAGTGACTGTCGAGTTTGAGCCAAAAGAGGAAGACCTTGTCAAGCAAGGCAACCTTCCTCAATTGCCTACACCAGCAAGTCTCACGGCCAGCCCCACAACCGCAAGCAAGGGTGCTCCGCCGGCTGTTCCGCCAGAGCGCAGACGCGGAGCAAAGCGTGTCTTGCCAGCTGTTCCCAAGCACCGCCATGGTTCGTTAATTGCGAAGCCTGTTCAACAACAAGCACCGCCGCCTCCTCCACCGCCCCCGGCTGTCGCTTCAGCTGCTGCCGAAAAGGCGCTAGCGGGATCCAGCACAGCAACAACATCCAACGGCAACAGTAACGGCAATACTGCGCCTGAAGCCCACCCGACTGCCACCGCGGCGGCAGCGGCAGCGGCAGCGGCAGCTGCTCACACTGCACACGGTCACTCGCATCATGCGCACCCACATCTTGCTGGCGCCGGTGTCAAGAAGCTGCCACCCAAACTCCCACCGCCACGCCGTGCAGGCCGATTAAAGCAGGCAGCATCCAGCATCAATTTGCACCAGCAAGCCACCTCCGCCGAGCTGGGCCTAGACGGATCGTCGACATGATCAGCGAACTGCTCACAACATCACAAGCGATTACGATAACGAGACACAAGCGAGCTCTTCATTTTATGATGGTATTTCCTATTTTGGTAGCTTTCTTCATTTGGCAGCCTGGTCGGGTTCTCGGCTTTGACTCCGTCTCTGTACACATTGTTTTTCTTCTTATTACCCGTGTACGACTTGTCTTTTTTTACACTATCTACTTTTTGAGTTGCCATGCTTCCATCTCTTATTTCAGCAAGGCGTTGGGCTAGGAGTCTGAAGAGATTTATTATGCCTCTTTCTTACATGTTAATACATTCGCTCGTTTCTTCTTGGATCACCTTGGATATCTCTTTTTTTTTACTGTACCTGCGAAAAGGCCCGTGTTTCTTATTTCGTGTCCTGCATACAGTGTCCTGCATTCACTAGAAAGGAGAGAAGACAAATTGAATAGTAGTGAAAGCAAAAAGACACAACACTAACAGCATAGGAATACCCCATTGCTCGGTCCGGTGTGTTTTAACATAGTTTCAGAACGTCGTTTGCCATATACCCCCGACATCAACACCCATCGCAACTCAACAGCAGAGGGTATCATACTGGTTCATCCTCTCACCCCCTTGATCGTGACCGATCGCGCCGCCCGCTAGCTGCCCATCTCCGGAATCCACGTCCACGGGGTGTCTGGCAGACAATGCTCGGCTCGATCGTCGGTATCTGGTCGTATGCCTCACCGCGCGAGTTGCCAGCCTTGAACAGAGTTGGACGCACCACCAAAGAGACGTCGTCGGACCCATGCTGGCCGTTGCCGTTTCCTGCGCTGTTCACGTTGCTGCTGCTGCTGTTCTTGCCATGCATCGCAAGGCTGAGGTGTGTCTCGCTGCCGCCTCCACCACTGCTTTGCGAGGCCATCTCACGCGTCACTGTCACCGACTCCATTTCTCTCGTGTCAAAGGACATACCGTACCGCTGGCCACTCGACGATGTCGGATAGTGAACGTAATACCACGCACACTGCTGGCACAGATCTGCATCGAGCCCGACGGCCTCGGCGACCACATCATAAAGCTGGCGGCGAAGCACGGATGGCGAGGACGAAGACGATGCCGGCGGTGATGGAGTCGATTGACTTTTTGTGGCCTGCGGAGCCGCCACTACTTCCATCATCGATGCCACCTGGTCCTCCAATTCCGAGTGCCAGTAGAACGCCAACTTCAACCTCGAGCTGCCGCACGACGGCCTCCACGTACGGTGCAGCTACAAGTTTCTGCTGCTGCTGCTGCTGCTGCCGCTGTTGCTGGGAATCGCCCTCGGCCGCTGTTTCCAGGCTCCGTACAAACACAGCCGTCTGCACGCACCACTGGTGGAACGCCGGGTCTGTCGAGCGGCTGTACATCATATTGTCGTCCAAACTCGTCAGTAAAGTGAACACACATCAGTATTAAGACGGACGATTGGATACTGGAGGACATACTCATCTGAGCCAATGATGCTGACCAGCGGGCGGCCCAGCACATGCGACTTGAGCGGCGTGCACCACCAAAGACACTGTCCGACAAAACAGCCCAAATAGCCGCTTCCACAAGATAGACCGATCCCTTGCGCGAGTGCAAAAACTTGTCAGGGTGCTCGCTCAGATGGCACAGGCAACGATGCTGCCGACGATGGCGGTAGAGCAGCCAGGCGGGCCTCGACACACTGCCGGATCTGCCAGCGCAGGCCTTTCCACCGAGAGCGGATCTGGCAATGGCAGTCTGACAGAAGGTCGGAGCTCGCTTTGTCGCTCAGTTTTTTTGAAAGACACGGCCACGGCCAAACACGACCGGAAAGCGACTCGTTTGGCAGCTGCCTATCGACAACTGCGTCATCCAAGCTGCCCAAGCTATCGGTCAACAAACGTGTTATGAGACAATGAGGAACAGCCAACGATAGGCCTTAATCAAGGAGTGCAATAGCCAGTTGTCTTAGGCCATGAAGCTGTGCAGCGCCGCAGCAGACTGCAAGGCCGTCTCGACAGGCACAGGATATAAGAAAGGCGGCGCCCACCACGTCACTTTATGTCAACCAAGAGGGAAGACCTGAAAGGCGAAAACAAAACCGGCAGTATGGCAGTGCGGCAGTTCTGTGTCTCCATTCTCCATCGCCCATCATCCATTCTTCCGCTTCCCAATGTGAAAGTGCTTGCAGATTTGCCTACCAACAAGAACGAGGACGCCAAGACTTCGGCCAATATTGGGGCTCTGCATGGCGAATGGGCTCGTGCCAGGCCTAGAAGGACCCTCTATTTCCCGTAAATTCTTGAGGGTCTGGGTCTCAGTCTGATCCGCCTGTCTGGCCTAGTCTGGTCTAGTCTGCCTGACAGCGGGATCGGCTTAGACAAGGCTGAGAAAGTATTGGCTGCCAATCGCCTTGGTATGGGCAAGCTTGCCAGCACACGGGGTCGGACGCCATGCAGTAGCCCCTGCAAAGAGGGGAGAAGAGGAGGAGGGAGGGGAGAGATGTGAGGGAAAAGAGAGAAAAGAGAAAAAAGAAGTGTGACGAGATATAAGGGTTTTGGCGACGGAAAGAAGGGCCGAGAAAGTGGCTGAGAAAGTGACCGGTCGAGGCCTCAGGGACGGGACTCGATGAGGACTTTCTGGGGCTATCTGTGCTTTGTTTTGAGTACACGATGATACTGGATATCTGTCCATCTCGTCGCCTTTCTCGACCCTTGAAATTTGGCCCTTTCTTGGCGTCTTGTGCCTGTCTCTGCCAGGCCTCCCACACTCTTCAGCCTTGCAATAACAGCAAAAAAAGGGAAAGGGGAGCCGGAATACGAGGCCAAAAAAGCCAAAGGTCCCAAAGAACCCGAGAAACCTCCAAATACTCCCGACAATCGCACTGCGGCAGGCTCGTCAATACTGGCAATCGACGAGAGAGGGCGGGGGGCAGACGAGAGGCGGAGGCTGCCAGGACTTGCTGGGACTCGCTCGAGCTTCCCCAAACCCTCAACTTCGTTCCCCGGCCCCTTCCAGCTCTCCCAGCTGCTCCTCCTGCTCCCCAAGGATGTACGTCAAACTTGAGTGCTGCTGCTTGCTGCTCCTGCCTCTGGCTGGGGATCCACCGAGAAGGCTGAGGCATCTTTTCGTTCTCATATTGTCTTTCGGATTCTATTTTTCTCTGCTTTCCCTGCGTTCCCTGCGTTCCCTGCTTCCATTTGAAATCGTACTCGAGCTCGACACGCCAAGATCAAATCAGCCTGGTGCCTCTTGTCCTCGACTGTCGTCATCGCAGGATCAATAAACTGCGGAACGTGGCCGGCACTACTCACTCACTACAAAGAGTATAACAACATACGACAGCGACTTTTAGTGTCTCCTCAATTACCTCCAGCTTGGGCTTTGGCCTGAACTCTCATCTCTTTTGAATTCTCTTTTGAATTCTCTTTTGAATTCTCTTTTGAATTCTCTTTTGAATTCTCTTTTGAATTCTCTTTTGAATTCTCTTTGCATGGGGCTACCTCGTGTCCAAGGACCACTCACCCATCAAGTGGTTCAAGCTACTGCTGCTGCGCGACGCCGACATCCGCGACGACATTCGCCACTCGCCGAACCTGCAGGCGACGCGGCAGCAGGTGGGCCTGCTCGGCGAGGACGGCGTCGTCGATCTGGTCGCCGACTCCCTGCGCAAGCTGTGGCAGCATTGTCTGCGGGAGATTGAGCTGCAGATCGACGCCCAGGCGCTCCAGAACCTGCCCTTCAAGGTGGCCCTCACCATCCCCGCCATCTGGCCACAGTATGCGCGCAACAACCAGGGGATACGGCAGTTGATCAACGACCAGAACCAGAAGATTGTCGCCCAAGAAGGGAAGCCGCCCAAGGTGAGTCGGCCCGTCGTTGGAGCTCTTATCGGGCCGTCCTTGCTTTTATATCGTTAGCTGACCACCGCCCTTTTCTTTTCTGTTCTTTTCTTTTCTCCTTAGAAAATCATCCTTGTCGGCGGCCTGGGCAGCTCGCGCTACCTCCTGCGCAAACTGCAGACCGAGTTCAACAACGTCATGCAGCCGCAGCGCACATGATCTGCCGTCGCCCGCGGTGCCGTCATCAAGCTCTTGAAGAACACCTTGTCGCAATAGGACGCCGTTGTCGCCACCGACGAGCGTCAGCGCCCCCATGAAGCAGACCAAGTTCGAAATCTACACCAGCGACCAGATGCCGCCGCCGTGCCGGCACAAGAACGGCTGTGTGCTGCTGTGCTCCGTCTACTGCGACTACGACACGCCGTATCACGAGCTGCCCGTGATTGACGACGCCCCCGGGCTGCGCATCGTCGATGGCATCATGCACCTAGCGATGCGCTTCAACGGCGAGCCCGAGTGGCGGCTGCAAGTCGGCAAGAAGTCGGCCGAGCACAAGGTGGATGTCCAGTTTGAGTCGGCGCGGAGGGGACTTGAAGTCTGTTTCTTAGGCACCCGTGGAGTGAAAACTGCCCATGTCTGGTCCGTGGTCGAGGCAACAGTCTGCTTGATGAGTGCTGACTTTCCGATACACGGGCACACGGGCACGACAGGCCTTTGCGGTAAATGCTGATCCACACAACAGCGGTGTCCTTTTTCTTCCATACAGCCATCTTCGACTATATATGTACAGCTGCAATGATAGTCTTGACGTTCCAGTTGATTTTGGGTCACGCCATGCCGTCTTGTATCTTGTACCGTTGTTAACGACGTACCAAACGGCACAACTTCCGTGCCGGAGAATACATCTTCTCTGGATCGGGCTGGTTGCCGGGAAGAGGCATTATCAGTTTAGGAAGCTCTGGCAGCCTTGTTGCTATTCATTGTTTGCAGTTTTGCGTTGTACTCATCTCAGCCTTTTGTTTCCTTTGCAGTCATTCAACCTTTCTGACACCCATCGCGCCACTTCCGGCTTGGCAAAAAGCTTGGCATGTATGTCAACTGGTGATAAAGGGAAACAAACGACGGTTTAGGCAAGCAACACGTGATGGAGAGATTGGGTAATAGCAAGGCAACGAATGGGGAAAGGTGGAAGAAAGCAGCAGTGTGACAAGTCTTGTTTCAACTGCCTACTGCCTTGTGCAACCGTTCTGCCTGAAACGGGGTGTCTTATGCAGAGGGAGGAGTCAGCATCACCAGATTTGCCATACCAAGATAGGGTACCCGTTTGTACTGAACTTGATCTCCCGAATGTCTTCTTAATCACCTTTCGTGCAGCTTCTTAATCTTCCGATAGCCCGATGCCGAGCGGTCAGTCGTCCACGCCCAGACGTCGGTCTGCCGGAGCAAACGAAACGGGGGAAATTGATACTCAATGTCCTGACGGTTTGCGACCATTCGGGCCGATGGAGATGTTCGTGAGAGACGAGAAAGGTGTACAAGACAAATGCTGTTGTTGGAGATGGCATCTTGCCTATCTCGATTCTCCTTTTCCCCGCAAAAATGCTTGAGTGTCCCACTGGGGTATGGAGATCTCTCTCCCTCTCTCTCTGCGCGCGCGTGTGTGTGTGTGTGTGTGTGTGTGTGCATCTCTCGTCAGATAAGAGGGATGGGCGTTGACTTGGTCTGTTCGTAGAGCTGCAAATCTGCTGTTGGCGCAGTTGTTCGCAACTCCATTCGAACGGAGACCTTGAGACAAGAAGAAACAAACGAGAACGAAAATCATCACACGGGCAAGGGACTGTGGAACAATGACGATACCAAAACTGGAGAGAAGCGATCGATTGGGTGCTGGGGACAAAACAGACCAAGCAGTCGTCACGGTGTGCATGTACACGCCGCATCTGCATGCCCGGAGCTTGACCGGAGGTCGCCATCGCTTGAGCCTATGTCGTTGCTTGGCTCATCGTCTCGAGGGTTGACGCTGACAGAGAGCAAAGCACGTCTTGGTCTCCCCTGTCCCTTCCTTTCCTTGGCCCGATCGGCAGCGTGCGGCGACCACTCCTCCGCTTTACCGCTTTCTCTTTTCTCCCACGGCGACTGCTTCCTTGTGAAACCTGTTTGCTCCGAAAAACGGTGACCACCGGGCGCGGTCGGTGGTCATCTCACTGGGCGAAAAGTGGAGACGCCGTACGCCGGGGAGGGGGTCAGAAAAGGCTGCCTCTTGACAAGTCTCGTTCGTCACTCTCGAGCTCGAGGCCCTATGATCCCAAGTTATGGGCCGCTAATGGACCGCTGTGGACCACTATGGACCACAATGGCCCAATATGACCCCAATATGGCCCAATATGGGACCTCTGTTTATGGGTCGCGCAAGACAGCCAGGTCCAGGCCAAGAACGGTGCCCCCAATCAAACCACCCTGGCGGTGGGTGGGAAAGGTGGCTCCACGATGCGGGTTCGCTGTGGCTCCCAGCGACAGGGTGTTTGTTCTTGCAGCCCAACGAGACTTGCTTTTTTTCGGGTTTTTTCTTATTTCGTTCTCCTTCTTATTTCTTCTCTCGTCTCTGCACCGTGAGCTGGATGCGTTCTCCGCTTTTTTGCCTCCTGTGCCACTGTCCATCACGGGATTCGGGAAAGTGGGCTTGGGAGTGAGCGGGCTTTCGTGCGCTATCAGACAGTGACAGTACGGAGTATGAGCGCCGAATCAAGTCGATTTATTTGCGTTTCTGGTACTGTCAATTACTGTATTTGTATTCCCCATACATTGTACTCTGCCAGGTGTGCGGAGAAGTCCAACGTATTGTGTCCTCTGCAGGTCTTATCACACCGACAGGCAGCTTGCCATGGTTGCGGGGGAAACGTCAGCCGTATTTCCATGCATCTTCTGTCATGGGCGCTGGCGCTGCAGCTATTCGTGCCACCAACAAAAGAGTGCGTCATCCAGCCGAGGTGTTGTGTGCTGAGAAGGCGGCGAAATGTGAGGGGGGCCTGCAACGAAAACAAAACAAACCGGACAAAACGCCCGACGTTGCGTCAAATGCACGCCCTTATGAGTTGAGCTGCGTTTCCTGCAGCCCTTCTCCAAAGAGTCTTGGCCAAAGCGAGCTGTTGTGGGTTGACAACCTCTTGTGCTCGTTGTTATCGTCTTTCAACGACGTGGTCCAAGACAGAGTCATCGCGATTACTCAACGAAAGGACTCCGTCTGTAGGGCAGCTCTTGGCGAGTAGCGCACTTCGCTGTGCGAGAATCAGCTCAGTCGAAATATGCACCAAAATAATGCACCGGAAGATACATGTACATGTACGTAGCTAGCCGGGGTTTCGTGCCAGGAAATTGCTTACCCGCACGCGCGAGTCAACAACGCCCAAAGCACAAAGCAAAGCACAAATCTTTGAATTTTTGCCGCGGCAGAAAGGCCCACATCACCGGTCATCGGTGCCGGGGGGCCTGAAATAAAGAAGTGAATCAGCGGACCCGCCCCGCTCGGCTGCATTCCTTTTTGGTGTGCAAGTGAAATGAATTGGCGGAACTGAAATGTGTGTTTCGCAGTCTGTTTCTCAGACTCTGAAGAAAGTTGTGCTCGTATTGTCATTCAGATTCAGCAAGAGAAACCTCTTGTCCTTCGGAGTCCCTTTTTGGAGGCCGGTCTCGTTATCTTTAGTCGACCTTCTGCATTGAGTGTCAGTGGTGCGTGCTGTCTGTGCCGGATGCCGTGCTGCCGCTTCCATTGTGTGATTTCGTGGCCAACGCAACCATCAAAAGCAAAAGCAACCAAGCAGCTTGCCAATGGCATTGGCTCGGCCCCACGCTGCAACGCTTCCCGATACTGCTTTGTCCGAGTTTCGATCCGTCGTTTCTCGATTCGAGGAGCCTCCTTCATCACGGCACGTTCCGAGAATACCAACAAGACAAGGTCAGAAGCATGGCAAACTCACGCCGTTCCATCTCAGGCAATTCCATCAACAAATACCATAGATCCCAACCTGGTCTGGACAGGAGCCAATGCTGTTTTCCGGGCCAATGGAGCCCGGTAAGCTGCCGACGAACGGAGCACTTCTAGGTGGGTGCCACGGCATTCTTGAACCAGCACCAACAACCTGCAGGGTTTTTGACGTTCGTGTTAGTGGCCACAAGCGCTAGCACCAATCAAGACACCAAGGGAAGGAGAACAAAAGAGCCAGTAACAATGTCAGTTGTCCCGTTGGAAGCCACTGGTCAGGGGTTCCTGGAGCTCTTGTCTGGGGGCCTTCTGTGTGGTGAACTGGGTGCGGGGGTCCTTATGTCCAGCTAAAATCCGCAAGCTTTGGTGCCTTCTCTTGACTTCCCCTTTCCATTTCCCCTCCTCTTGCTTAGAAACGGAGGGTGATTGTCTTGAGAAGAAGGTGTGATAAATAAAAAAGGGAAAGAAGCAAAAGAAGGCACGAAAAGGAAATAAAAAGAAGAAGACGTAGAGATAGGACAAAAGAAAGACTCGCCTGCAAAACAGTGAAAACGAGACCCGCTTGGACTCTTCCTTCTCGAATGTTTTCTTTCCTTTGTCGTTCTCGTCGCTTCTTCCTTTTTCCCTTTTATTTTTTGGTCGTATCCACCCCCAAACTCATGGTGGACGCTCCATCTTAGCGTGGCGAGTAGCGTGCTGGTATGCACTCCGTACGGCGGCGCGCAACGATGCCGGACCCATCAAGGCACCATGAGACGGAAAGAAAGCAAAAATGCCAGGAGAGGAGATCGCCGAAAAATAGAACAAACGCAGAGATAGCAGAAAAAACTGCAATGAGTAGCCTATTCCAGTTAGTATCTGTCCGTCCTTCTTCCTGCTTCCCCTTCTTTTCTGTTGTTCTTTTTTTTTTCTTACCACTGTACTCGGTACTTCTCTGTTTGACTCCTTGACTCTCGTTTTCTTGTCGATAGCGGAAGCTGTTCACCCACTTTTTTTTTCTTTTCTTATTTCCCAGGTTCCCTTGCAACATGCGTGACCGTTGTTCCTCTTTCTATTCCAATTTCAGCAGCTGCTGGTTTTAGTCTTTGGGTCCCTTTTCCTCTTTCTTTTTTCAAAAAATTTCTTCCTGTTTCTCTCCCCCCCCTTGACTTGACCTGGGGTTTTTTTCTTTATAATACCGATGTGATCCTAATAGCCCTTTTTTTATTCATTAGCAGACAACCACAACAACGAGTTTTGAAGTGCCTTTGCTGTTTCTTTTGCTTCCACTTCTTACCATTCTTGTTGTTGTTTTTTTCTCGTATCAGCTTATTGTGTTTTTCGTGCGGCCGAGTACACGCCCTGTGACATTGGGCTGAAGCAATCGCAAGCTTTCAAAGATCAACAGACGACAGGGTAGGGGGGAAAAAAACTTCTTGGCAGCGAGTGGCAACAAATTAGGCCGACGACGACGTCAGTTAAGCCGAAGAAAGGGGAAACTCTCGCCCTGACAAGGGATTCTCGAGAAAAGATTCATTAAAGAACGGCACCCACATTGTGCCGTCTCTTTCTGAATTTTCGAGGACGCCTGTCCAAAGGAAAGCAAAAACAACGACAACAAAACAAAACAAAACAACAGCACATTCTGTGACACGATGTCAGAACAACGAGCATCAGAAACACACGGATTGCCCGCCGAAGGTATGGCCGCTATCGACCATGCTGCCGGCCCGTCCTCGGAGAGCAGCGGCACCTCAGCAGGTAGCGACGCCTCTTCCTCCCACGAGCCGACGCCGTTAGAGAAGCTGCCGAGCCATGTCAGCCATATGAGCCACCGCAGTCGCCTGAGCCGGCTGAGCAGAAACTTGCGGCGCCGGGACAGTGCCTCGACAGACGATTCGGACCCGTTAGAACCCCTGGAGCTCGCCATGACACCCAACGTCGAAACCGAGATCGAGCATGCCGCCCGCGAGCCCATTTCCCACGCCATGACGGCGACAAGCCTGGGCAGCGTTGCCTCCCGCCTTCCCGACTTTGAGGTGACCTTCGCCGAGAACGACCCGAGTAACCCGCGCAACTGGGCACTGTGGTACCGTCTGTGGATTGTGTTTTCGATATCGTATTCCACGTGGGTGGTCGTCGTGTACAGCACAAGCTATACGGCAGCCATTCCGGGTGTGATGAAGTCGTTCAACATTTCCAGTGAGGCAGTGGCCACGCTTGGTGTGACGACGTACCTGCTCGGTCTTGCGGTTGGCGCCATGGTTGTAGCGCCGTTAAGTGAACTCTTTGGTCGGCGCTTGGTGTACATTGTGTGCATTTTCTGCTTCACGCTTCTGGTGATTCCGAGTGCGTTGGCTACTTCATTGGCTGAGATTCTCGTTGTGCGCTTCTTCGGTGCCATGTTCGGTGCAGCTCTTGTGTCCAATGGCCCTGCCACGATGGTGGACATTTCGACAGAAGACAACCGGGCCCTGTACATTTCCATCATGTCGATTGCACCCATGAACGGCCCTGTCACGTAAGTTACTTTCTGTCCTTGTTAAGTTGTTGAGTTTGGTCTGTCAGTACGTGTTTGCTAACCACATTGCACTTGCAGCGGCCCTCTGATCGGTGGTTTCGTCTACGAGTACCTTGGTTGGCGCTGGGACAGCTACATTGTGATTATCATTGCGGGTGCTGCCATCGTCTTTATGGCGAGTCTCAAGGAGACGTATGCTCCGGCGATCCTCAAGGCCAAGGCGGCCAAGATGCGCAAGGAGCACGATGACGAGCGCTACTGGTGCCGGTATGACGAGCGCATCTCGATTTTCAATCTTCTCAAGGTCAACTTGAGCCGCCCCTTTATCCTCGCCGCGACCGAGCCGATCCTGTGGTTCTTCAACATTTGGTGAGTTCTTCTTCGGCCTCAGATCCGATTCTTGCTCGCTCTTCTTTACTTACCATCCCTCTTTGTAGGATTTCGATCGTTTACGGCATCCTGTACCTCTGCTTCGTCGCCTACCCGATCGTCTTCACTGAGGGTCGTGGTTGGAGTGCGGGTATCTCTGGTCTCGCGTTCGTCGGCATTGGCATCGGTACCATGGTGGCCATCGGCAGCGAGCCCCTCTGCCGCCGCCTCATCAACAACTACCCCAAGGACCCCGAGACCGGCCGCGCACCGCCCGAGGCTTCAGCCCGTGTCATGGTCATTGCTGCCGTCCTCACACCCATCGGCCAGCTCGTCTTCTCGTGGACGTGCCTGCCCAAGACGATTCACTGGGTGATCCCCATCGCGTTCGGCATTCCGTTCGGCGCCGGCAATACACTCACCTTCATTTACGGCTCCAACTACCTGGCCGGCGCGTACGGCCTGTACGCTGCATCGGCCCTGGCCGGCAACATGGTCACCCGGTCGATATTCGGTGGTACTCTGCCGCTGGCGGGTTCGGCCATGTACAAGGCAATGACGCCGCAGTGGGCGGGCACGTTCCTGGGTCTGCTGGAGGTGATGTTGATCCCCATCCCGATTGTGTTCCTGCGGTACGGCAAGCAGATCCGTGCTCGCAGTCGGGTGATCCGGCAGATGCGTGCGGACCAGGAGCGCAGCGAGGCCAAGCGGGCCAAGCAGGCGCGGATCCTGGCCCGGCAAAAGGCCAAGCGCGAGGAGCGCGAGGCGGCAGTGGCTGCCCGTGCCAACGGCAGCGGTGTTGTCCAGAGCTTCGACATCGACGACGTTGCGAGTGTCGACATTGAGCGCACAGCCGACATTGACCACGAGTTTGAGCTCGAGAACGAGAACGAGAAGGGCACACACCGAGAGCCGACTGCGGCGCCCGTGAGCTCCAAGGAAGAGTAAAGACGTCTGTGAATGGTTGGCCACTGTTCATAGGTAGTCTTTTCGATCCACTCGTATCTGCCTACTACAGGCAACAACAACAATACGACACAACACAACACAACACAACAACACAAAAGGGGGTAGTGAAGAAGAATGAAAATATACCTGGCGGCAAAGTCGTTTTTAATCGAGTTTTATTGGCATTTGGCGTTTGGTCCTGGGCGGGTTGCATATCAGATCACAGTCAGCACTCTGCTTCTTGCTTTCGCTCTCGCTTCTTTTCTTTCGTTCTCATTTTGGTGTTTCGACAGCGATAAAATCGGGGTTGAGGAAGTTATAGATACATAATAGTAATAATGGAAGAAGAAAAATACCAAAACACGAAAAGTGCAAATAGGCGTAAATAGGGGATTCGAAATTGGGAAAGTGCGACGATATACAAATAATGGAAGGTGCGTACGATGTGCTGCGTCTTACCTTACACCCAAGAAGGAAAGAGCCGTAACAACTGAGATACGCCTTTCTCGGACGACAACCTTGCACAATGTTAGCAGGAGCCGGCGCATACGTACGGGAAGGTGCGCTGGACAACAAGATGCGCACCCCTTGTCCATTGTTGCAGACTATCGAGGGTATCTCTCTGTCTTTTCTTCATAATACTCGTATCTCATTTCTACAAAATAGCGCTGTCTAAATGCTGGCTGGACATGTGTACTTGTGGGTAAAGGTAGGATTCGTCCCATGTCCCATGTGATCGACTTAACTTTTCTTTTCAGTTACCGCCCCATCATCACCTCCTCTTCTTGCCCTTGGCACCTTTCCCTTTGGTGGGTTCTGGTGCTGGGTGTTCTTCCCGCAAATGCTTGTGCAGCTTTGTGTTGGAGTCAAACGCCTCATCGCAAATTTGGCAGACGGCCGCTCCTCCTTCTTGCTGGGCTGCCCAGCGAGCGGCCTTCTTCTCCCGCTTCGCCTTGGCCTTGCCGACCTTGGGTTTTGCTGGTGCCGGGGCCTTGGCCTTGGTGTCTTCGTCCTTGATAGCAAGACCGCCCACTTCGGCCACGACGTCGTCTTCGCTGTCTTCCTCACTGCCGCTTGCCGCCCTGCCCTTGAACCTCTTCTCCACAACCGCCCTCGGTGCATATTCGTCGTTCTCTCCGTCGTTCTCTTCGGAGGATTCCCCCTCTTCTCCGTCGTCCACATCGGCAGGCTTTGCCTCTGCTTTGGGTTGGGGCTTCGACTCAACCTCGATTTCTTCGTCTGTGATGTCTTCGTCGTCTATGGCCGGCTCCGCTTCCTTTTGCGGCTTTTGCGGCACTGGCTCTGGTTTGGGCGTCTCTTCCACGACAATGTTCAGGTCGCGGTTGTCCTTCTTCATCTGCCGCCGCAGCTGGTGCACGGCCTTGGCGTGCTTTTTGCTCTTCTCGTGGGCCTCAAACTGCTTCTCGCTCTTGAACGTCTTGTCGCACACAACGCACTCAATCTCGTGCTGCACCTCGTCCGAGTCTGCATCGTCCGAGAACTCGCCATCGCTGCCATTGGCCTCGCCGCCCAGCGGCGCACCGTCGTCGCCCAGTCCCCGAGCCCACAGCGGCTTCGCATCGTCCTGGTTGGCGGCCGCGGCGGCACGGCGCTCGAGGTTGGCCGCGCGCTGGCGGGCAGCTTGGGCGTTGGCCGAGTCGCGCAGAATCGTTTGCCGCTCGGCTTCCGACTGGATGTTGGCGACGTAGCGGGGGTCTCGCTTGCGCACAAAGGCAACGAGCGAGCGCACGGCGTCGTTGAACTCGCGCGCGGCAATCTCGCGCGCCTTCTTGTTTTCCTTCTCCATCAAGCGGCGGATGGTGCGGTCAGGGGCATCCGAGAGCCGGTACTTGTCCTTCCAGCTAAACGACTTGAGCGTGGCAAAGTTGGACCAGTCGCGGTAGAACAGTTTGCCCACAGAGTCGTAGTCGTCGTTGGCCGAGCCAAAGGGGGCGTACTGTGGGGGCCGGCCACCGCCGTCGCCGTCCCAGCTGAAGGCCGCCTCTTCTTCCAGGCCCAGCTGGGCAAAGGTCGCCTCCAGTATGCCAAAGAAGCCCGAGGGCGAGTCGTTGAAGGGCACGCTCGAGTTGAAGCGGCCCATGAGTGTGAACAGGTCTTCGGTGGGCGTCAAGCGCACGTTGTTGTAGAACCGCGGGCCGGCGTCTGCCCCGTCCGCCGCATCGTCCGCCCCGCTGTCTCCTCGTAGAATGGCATCGCGGTGGGAGTCGTACCAGGCTCGTTCCTGGGCATCGGACAAGATCTCGTAGGCTGTCTGCACTTCGGCGAATTTTCGCGTTGCGTTGGCTGTGTCGTCGAGGTTGCGGTCGGGGTGCAGCTCCAGTGCCTTTCGCCGGTAAGCCTTTTTGATCCTGAGGAGCAACCAACATCAGTATATGGTTTCTTTTTCACGATGCAGCTCCTCCACATCACACTGACTCGTCGTCTGTGGCCGTCCGCTCGACGCTGAGCAGCTCGTAATAACACGTCTTTTGCGTCACCGTGGCCGCCTGTGCTCCGGCGCCGCGATTCGACGACTGTTCCGCTCCCATGTCTGTCGTCCTGGCTGAACGTCCTACGTGTTGTCGGCCGTGGGTGTTCTCTTGGTCGGTCGCGTGGGGGTCGAGGCGCAAGGCTGTGAGGTCGCGTGTCGTCGAGAGGGGTCGTTTTCAGGTACGCTCAACTTTTTTTTCTTAGTGCATCTACGTTGTACAGTGTGTTACATAACCCAGCAGAGCCTTGTTGGGCCTTTTTAGGCTGTCCATCATAATGACGTGAATTAGAGAGATGGCTTGAAGAGTGGCACAACAGCAGCATCCAAATCATGTGCCCTGTCTCGGGTATATTGAAAAAATCTTAAAGAATCAAAGAGCAGTTTGGTTATCAAAAATGTATTATCAAGAATGTGTTTCTGTCTCATGTTGAACCAACTAAATTGTATCTATTTTCACCCACCGGTTTTGAATACGATGATTTTTTTTCTTTTGTCACACAGGCGCTGAGGCGCTCCAGCGGGGACGCTACGAGGACGCTATGAAGTCCACTACGAAGAGCGCTATAAATTCCAGCCAGTGGCCTGCGAGAGATGTGGCATGTGGGAGCTAAAGATGTTCGTAGCTTTGTGGACGGTAGTAAATTTGTTGAATAAACTTTCCCATAGCCTCACCTCGACGTTGCTTGTCGTGCGGAAATTGAAAGCTTGTTTTTGCTGAATAAACGCCAACTCCTGAGATACTCTCAAAGAGATCTTCCGCCGTCCCTATGTAAGCCTTCTAGGAGCTTCACCTCCGCTGTGGTCTACTCTCTTCCCCCTTCCGTGAAGACCGCTGCGATGATGTCGCCAGTGGTAATTGCACCGCCCTCTGGGCTGGTCCAGCGGGACAAGCCCCAGAAAAGTCGAGATCCAGCAAAGTTTTTCGAGTGTTTCTTACTGTTTTTGTTCCTTATTTCTGTTGTTTTTGTCCTGTCCAGCGGCTGTAGCGGCCACCAGCGGCCAAACCTTGTCAAAAGTTCTGGGCCTAGACTCCCTAGAGCGCTGCAGGACCGCTAATACGGGCGATGGCAGGCGGTCCCGCGCGCAAAGAACTTTATGTCGCAATGCACGACGCATATTTCCCCCAGTAGCCTTAGCGGCAGACGCCAGACCAGGCCTGGCCCAGGCCCATTTTGGTGTTATTAGCGATTTGGCCATCGTCTCACCCGCTGACCGACGCCTTCTTTAGGCCAAGTCGGGAAAGGAAGCGATCGCCTGGCCCGCCCTATGGTTTTTCTTCTAGAAGGCGCAGCCCCCAGCACACAGCGCTTGCCTCATCAAAACCCCCTGCCAAAATCTATTCCTCGCCACCTCCCACTACACAATTTCACCCTTCCTTTCTTTTTCGTGCCCCCAAGATCGCATCGCCAGGGACCAGGGCACCACGGCACCACGGCCAGGGATATATATGAACGTGCCTCGCTTGCCTACCGTCGTACCAGCCTTGTGTCTTGGCCTTTGCTTTCACTCTTTTCTCCGATATTTTCTTCCTCCCGCTTTTAGTTCTCTCATCCCTTCCCCGCTTTGCCACCGCCCAGAAAACATATCCTTCATCACGGACCTCATCTCATCGACGACGGCGTGACAGAACCATTCCTGTGTCTCGACATATTCCCTTACCCACGCCAAATCGAAGCCAGGGGATGCACTGTACAATTCGACGATCTATATGTACAAGTGCCCTCCCACACGGCTCACCCACACATAGCCATACGATCACGACAGGTGCCGCCATGATCCTGTGGCGCCTTTACGACATCAGCATCCTTCAAACCTTTACATAGCCACTCGCCTTCACCTCTTGACCTCTTGCTGTCTGCTCTGTACACACCGGCGACATGAAGTTTGCGCGCGAGTTCAAGGCCGCCCTTCAGAGCGGGGACTACCCCGAGGAGTGGTGCAAGGCCGCCATCCCTTACCCGACACTTAAGAAATGCTTAAACAAGATCCGCGCCGAGTTCCAGGACATGGGCCTTGACGCCGACACTCTGCGCCAGCTGCTGGCTGCCCAGGCCGTGTCGGAACGCGGCGACCAGATTCCACTTGCAAAGTACAAGTTTGATGGTAGGTCACTTCCCCCTTCCCCCTTCCCCTTTCTGCCTTCCCCGTTCCGCCTGTCTACATGTTTGGCGTCCCACACTAACAACTCAGTGAGCGACTTTGCCGTGCAAACGCACTTCACCATCTTTGTCGACCTCGAAGACGGCGTCGTCGTGGATGCCTCACTGTCGCCGGCATCGAAGGCCTTCCTTCAGAAGCAGGCCGATATCCGGCGTAGCTCGGTAGCCGACAGTCGAGACGGCGACTCGCCAATGCCCGACGTCGTCGCTGACGAGTCGGACGACGATGAGAGCGGCCCGCCGTCAAGTCTCTCTTCCCCACCCGGTGAGCGCGTACACAGCCACGGCGCTCGCCATAAGAGCTTCCAGCGCGTCGAGGTCTCCTTGACCGCCGACAGCGAGTTTTTTGGTCTCATCTACCGCGATATGGCGAAGCTCGAGCGCATAGGACATGCCGAACAGGTCGCCATTACGGCCGAAGTTGTGGCTCTCGGCCAGGAAGTGTCGGCTGTGGCCCAGCCAGAGCGAAAGAAACGGAACTGGTTTGGTGGCAGCACGTCGGAAAAGGCCAACGCGAACACCAGCAACAAGAACACGACCGCGGCCACGACCACGGCCACGGTAACGACCACGACCAAGACCACCACAGTCGCCCATCACAAATACGCCAGCGATCTGACACGGTGGCGCGAGCTGTTTGAGCTCTACCTGGATGCCCAAGTCTTCTTCTCGACCCGCGAGCGCGACCACGGCAAAGCCCGCACATCGGCCCAGGCATCCAAGCAGCTCGACTGGTTCCAGGAACAGGTCAAGCGCCGTGGCCTGCTGCAGCACTTCCAGCTGGCCGCCAGCCTTGCCGCCTACCAGCACTTTCTGCTGCTCAACAAACGACTCTACCTCAACCTGCGCTTCCGCGAGCTCAACCAGACCGCCCAGTCCAAAATCTTAAAGAGTGTGCCTCACCCACCATTTCCCTCCATAAACGATTCGTACCACCCGCTGACATGAAGCAGAATTCGACAAGTGGACGGCCCTCGGCGTCTCCCGCACGTTCCCCGACGCTCTGTCCCGCCGCCACCACGACATGCTCGTCGAAAGCATGGCCCGCGACGTCTGCGCTCGCATCGCCGAAGATGTGGTGGCTGTCGTGCCTCGTCTTGAGGATTACACCTGCCCCGTCTGTCTCTCCCTGGCCTGGCTGCCCGTTCGGCTGCTCTGCCGCCACGTCTTTTGTGTCCGCTGTGTCATCAAGATGCAGCGCGAAGAACAGAAATTGTGTCCCATGTGCCGCGGCGAGGTCGTCATGCAGGCGGACCTCGACAACCTAGACGCTGATCTCGAAAAGTTCCTGAAGCTTTACTTTCGCCAGGAGGCCAAGGAAAAGCAAAAGGCCAACGAGATTGAGCGCGGACAGGAGCTCTTCGGCGAGGACTTCAAGCCGTCGTCTTGCATTTTAATGTAGACGACGTCACCCCTTGCTCTTCCTTTCAGGTCTTCTCTTCATTATAGCCCTCATTTTTCACTTGGATACCAGTTTTATACCCCATCCTTTTTGGCAGCATATATCCATTTACATATGAACTAACTTATATAATATTACATTGTTCAAACAAGAATATGACAAGTCAACCGTGTCTATTGAAGGCCTTTGAGAAAAAAATCTCATGTGCTATTAGATTTCGGACAAGTTTATGTAGATACAGTACCGAGTAAAGTGACGTTTTTTTTTTTAAAAAAAAAAAAAGAAAAAAAAAAAAAAAGAAAAGTAAAGAAAAAAGAGAGACGTTGAATCATCTTACACCAAAATTAAAGTGCAACAGAAAACCAAATTATATACCTCAAGAGGAAAAGTGAATATCACAAAAGAAAAGCATGTTTTCTTTCATCAAAACGTCACGAAAGTATTTCGCTCAGACTGACGTCGATGTCTTGGCTGTGGGGCGACTGGCGGGAAGCTTAAATTGGCGGAACGAGCGCTCTGGCGTGAAACTTGTCGGCCGCCAGTATCAAATGACGACGTCGTTCTTTTCACCTGTGGACCGGCACTTCTTCCCCCCCCTCCCCCCCCCCAAAAAAAAAACACTCAACCATTACAACAAGTACATGGTCTGTCGACCGTACAAATCGACCTGGCCTATCGTCCGCAAGCACTTCAGCTATGCTGGCATTCAATGTCGTCCGCAGAGCGAGGCTGTCGTCTTGGACGATGCCCTCTGTCGGCCCCACATCAAAACCAGCAACCGTTAGAAAAAGCTTCACAACGTCAATACCACGGCGAGCAAACGACCGCTACTCTGCCTTCGACAGCGGGTTTGGCCCGGAGGACTTGCAGGCTGCCCGCCAGTGGCGCCAGACGCTCGCGCACGATGCTCTGCCCAAGGGCAACACGACGTTCTCGCGATCCAGCGGTCCCGGCGGCCAGCACGTCAACAAGACCGAGACCAAGGCGACAACGGTTTGGCCAGTCCACGAGCTCATGGGCGCGCTGCCGACACTGCTGCGGGACCGGATACGCACGTCGCGGTACTACACAACAGCCACAGACAGCCTGACGATCCAGGCCCAAGCCGAGCGCTCGCGCACGGCCAATGCCGAGGCCAACCGCGTGAAGCTGTTTGAGGAGCTGGTGGCGCTGTACGAGGCGACGGTGCCGGGCGAGGCGCGGCCCGAGAAGGCGGCCAAATACAAGGCGATGTACGTGCCGTGCGCGAAGTAAAAGGATACAATCAGATTGTCGTTACTAACAAATACAGCGAAAAAGCCTTTCACGCAACGAGGATCAAAGAGAAAAAAAAGCTGAGCAGCAAGAAGCAGCTTCGACGAGGCGGCGGTTTCGAGTGATCGCGGGCCAAGGCACCTGAAGATTTGAGCTGTGGGTTCGAATGGTTCGAGGCTGCGAGGCTGCGAAAGACGTGTGGCTGATTTCCTCAACAGCGAGCGAGGGAGAGCAAGTCAAGCGAGGCCTGGCCCCATGACGCCACCTCGGCTGGCCAGCAGAAGCATGTCGCGCCATTGGCCGTGGCTTCTCTGTCTTCGGTGCTCTGTCCATTTTCTTTCGGACTGAAGTGCATTCTGACAAAGCTGCCAATAAAGCTGGGAGTAGACCGGCTGGGCTGTCTGGACTGGACGACGGTTGCCCTTCTCGTCAGGGCTGCGATGCGTGCTTGCTTCGCTCGCCTTATCTGCGTTAGCCACTTGCTGGGCAGTTCAGTTGTGCCGGGGCCGTGCTGATAAATGATTCCAGGGCCATACTTTCACACGCAGAATCAGATGGCCGCAAAAAGCTGTTCGAAAAGCTGCTCAAAAAGCTGCTGCCAGTTTCTGCAAACTTGCATAGGGTGATATCGCTCGGACGCGCTCCAGCTGGACAAATCACGAGGCCTGCAGGCGGCGAAAGAGGAAAGAGCAGAGGACAGCAATTGATTGCGTGCCTTCCCTGCCTGGACCCTTTGGACCAGTACGTCGTTCGGAGCCCGTGAGGAAGGTGTCCCGCAATCAGCCCGCCCTGCAAGGAAAGTGCCTGGAAGCTGGACCATTTGAGGACCGTTGGGGACCAAGAACTTCTAGCGGCCTAGCCCCCGGCTTCTCACTTTAGGCCGCGCCCAGGCCGCTCCTTCCCCTCTGTAACCAATATTTCGGGGAGGCGACTGCCAGCCAAAAAAACTACTGGGGCCCCACTGGTCCACCGGTCTTCTCCCCTCCTTCCTTCCCATTCTGCCAGTCAGTCTGCGTTCTTGCTCACTTTATGACTTTCGGTTTTCGGAGACGGATCCTCAGCAGCTCAGGTTCCTGTCAGAAATAGAAGGCGGCAAACAATCCCCTCGACAAAGCCCCTTTTCTCTCGACATCATCTACAAACAACGCTCCCTCATTGACACAAAACTTTGTCGACAAAAACGCGCCCCGAGACCCGTCTTGGTCGGTGACTCGAGTTGGACCCTGCGCACATTCCCCGTACCCAGCGATAACGAGAACCCCGCAAAAGAAAACGGCCGAGACCCTCGACGGACGATCTTGACTTTTCCTAACTTTACTCTCGAGCTTCTCGACGTTTTCTTCTCAACTTTTACCTTCTCGACTTTCCCTGGACAGTCCCGGCCGGCCTCGACCGTCCCCATCGACCATCCCTGACGGAACGGCCGATACGACATACCTCTTCCGCGGGTTCGCTATCCCTCTCGGCACACTCTTTTGTTCCTTTGATCCTCCTCCGCCATCCCTACCTCTTTCTTCCTCTCCTCGACTCTCCTCCTCGGTTCTCACCCTCCACACAATGGCTGCAAAAGGCCCCCCACCGCAGGTTCAGCCGTGCCGCTATAAGGTAGGCAAGACGCTCGGCGCCGGCTCGTATTCCGTCGTCAAGGAGTGTGTCCACATCGATACGGGGCGTTGCTATGCTGCCAAAGTGATCAACAAGCGGTTGATGGCCGGCAGAGAGCACATGGTAAGTCTGAATCGTGGGGTTGACACCACCCTTCCTAAAGATAACAGAGACATCCTGCTCCACGAGCAACATAATCGCTGACACCCACTTCCCCAGATTCGCAATGAGATTGCCGTCCTGAAAAAGGTGTCCATGGGGCATAAGAACATCTTGACGCTCGTCGACTACTTCGAGACCTTGAACAACTTGTATCTGGTCACTGACCTTGCCCTCGGCGGCGAGCTTTTCGACCGTATCTGCCGCAAGGGCTCGTACTACGAGTCCGATGCTGCCGACCTCATCCGCGCCACCCTCTCGGCCGTCGCCTACCTCCACGACCACGGCATCGTCCACCGCGACCTCAAGCCCGAGAACTTGCTGTTTCGCACCCCGGAAGACAACGCTGACCTGCTGATTGCCGATTTCGGCCTCTCCCGTATCATGGACGAGGAGCAGTTTCACGTCCTCACCACCACATGCGGTACCCCCGGCTACATGGCTCCCGAAATCTTCAAGAAGATTGGCCACGGGAAGCCCGTCGACATCTGGGCTCTGGGCGTCATCACGTACTTCCTGCTCTGTGGCTATACGCCCTTTGACCGCGATAGCGACTTTGAGGAGATGCAGGCCATCCTGCAGGCCGACTACTCCTTCACGCCCGTCGACTATTGGCGCGGCGTGTCCGATGCCGCCAAGGACTTTATCCGCCGCTGTCTCACCATTGACGCCTCAAAACGCATGACGGCCCACGAGGCCCTGCAGCACCCGTTCCTTGCGGGCTACGACCGCCGCAACGCTGGCGCCTCGGGCCTGCCTGCGGGCCAGACCGACGAGACCAATCTGCTACCGAACGTCAAGAAGAACTTCAACGCGCGGCGCACGCTGCACGCCGCCATCGACACGGTGCGGGCCATCAACAAGCTGCGGGAGGGTGGTCTGCAGGGACGTATGGACGGTGCGCGGTCGCGGGAGCCGGCACGGAACAACGGCAACGCAGACCGTGCACCTGCACCTCAGGCAGCACAGGCCTCGCCGGCGAACGGCGGCGGCAGTGCTCTGGCACTGCATATGGACGACTCCGGGTACGGCACGCAGACAGAACACGATGGTGGACTCGCGCGGCTCAACGATGGCAGCGGCAACGACGTTGGCATGAGTGATGCACCGCCACTCCACGCCGTGCCCATGTCCCTGCGGCCGGGCATGGAGGTGAATAAGGTCGTCGAGACGACCAAAGGACTATGGACCGGTGTTGGTAGTCGAGGGTAGGTGGTGTGTGGTGAACACCATCGCATGTGCATGTCTTTGCTTTCTCTTGTCCCTGTGTCGTTCCTACTATTCCTATGACGTTGTCAGCAACTGGCGAGCTTTGTCCTCCCCCCCTCCTTATTTTCATGGTCTCCCGTTTTTTTTATATGGACTGGCTCTGTATATCCTTTCGATTTATTTGGCTTCGCATTATGGTTTTTTTCTTTGCCCCCTCTCTTCCACCATTCTCGTGTCTTCCTGCTCTTCTTTTCTTCTGTTTTGCTTCTTTTTTTTCGCGAGGGTACAGCCTTGCTAGAAGCCATCGTTTATATCTCTCATGCGCCGACAGTTCTCAGATAAACGCAATCAGCGACTGCTTTCCACATGCTCCACGCCGTGCTGAGCCTTGTTTGATCGTGACGAGGTGCTTTGGTGATGCCGTCTGCATCTAGAGATTGTTGATGACCGTTGTACGGTGCCGTTGATGGACTTTTTTGATGGGGCCGCAGAGAGCTTATGGGTTGCTCGAAAGGCACGGCGTGGACGTAGACATACGAAGAGACCGAGTCTTGCTTCGCTTCGTGTTCCATAGGCGCTTACGAAAAGCGGCTCTCCACATCTTGGCCTTACTTCGAGCACCGGATTTCTCACCTCTTACCCTGCCTCGGTATGCGGCGGATGTGGATGTGTCTGTCCATATATCTCGCCATAAATGAGTACTTCTTGGCCGCTGTTTTCGCTTCTTCACTCCCGTTGGACCACTTGCCGCCATCTTATTCAGCATGCACAGTATTTGTACTCTCTGGTGAGGCCGGTTTGAGCTTAAGCTTGTCCTCATCCCTCTGGGATAACCTTATTTTCTTGTTTAATGGCTCACCAATGTCCGCCCCTTGTATTTTTGCGCTTTTTTATTCTCAACATCCGAGCGAGCGATATGGAAGAGGGACTGAGCTTACGTCGTACTCCGTACGATGTACTCTCTCTCGTCGTTTACAACCTTTCTCTTCTTTGGTCCAGCAAGACGCATCTAGTGGTAGTGTGCACGCGCTCGAACCGTTGCAATATGCTTTTTTACCCCCGCCCCCCCCCCTGATTCCGCGATCCTTTTCTCTCCTTGTTTCCTTTTTTTTTATTCGCGAAATCGAATTCCACAAAATTTGGACATCCCACCTGCTGCCCTCATAACACCCAAATGAACCCTTGCTTAACACGCGTGATATGGTAGCTCTCCACGGAAGGCTTTCCCCGTTGACCTTGATCCTGTCGAGCCCTGTTTTATTTCTCTTCGCTTGCCTAGTCAGTACTCAGTTGAACAGAAAAGCTTGCCTGGTCCCCCCGGTCTCCTCGTCTCTGGAGCTTCAACACGGACCCCTGGATCAGGTCTAGCCTTGCCCACTCTTGCGCGGCCACCCGTCCCAACGCGGTCCGACGATGCCCCTACCCGCCCCAGAATTTAAGATTGCATCCCCTCTTTTTGAATGAGACACCAAAAATCCTTCATTTTTTTCTCGTTCTGTTATCCACATTACTGAGTAATGACAAAATGGTCAATAGTAGAGGGACCTAAAGGGAGACGGGAGGCCTGAGACGAGAAGGGTGAGAAAGCACAAAGTATTACCAGCAAGGCCATTTGCCATTCTTGTCAAACGGGGGCCCATCAAATCATCCAATCCCGCATGCTCGGGCTCGGTATGGACGCCGTTTGATTGGGAGATTGCTTGGGTCCGTTTGGTGAAAAGAGGCATCGTTCAGCGACACCTGCAATTTCAGGTGGTTTCTTTCTTTCTATCTGGTGTCTCTTGCCCCCCGATGTTCCTTCGTCCGCCCGATATTGGCACTGGCCCGTTTTGCTATTGACTGTACTGGATGAGGTCCCCTCTTCCAATTTCAGGCATCGTGTTGGCGTTTGGTTTCAGTCAGGCGCACATACGAAAGTAGGCATTGTTCGGGTGGACAGCCGTATCGTGATGAGCTCAAAGCCGACAGATCGGATGAAACCATGGCGTTAATATGTTCGCAGGCCGGAGCATATGCTACTCTATTCCTCCGTTGCTTGCGTCTTCCGTTTCGCTTCTTTAGATTTTCTTCTTCCCGTTTTTTAGGAACCAAGGGACAGCACGCGAGGTTGGCCAACTCACTCCGCAAATTTCCAGCTCGAACTTGGCCACACGAGGGACACGCGGATCGTTTATTTTCAGCTTGGGAGACAATGTCTTAGGCACATCGCGTACCCACTGGAATGGGCAACGTCACGAACAAAGGAATCTGAGAGGCAGCCAGCAAAACAAGGGAGAAAGGCAAAAAAGGCACAAACCTTAATTGCAAGACGCGTGCGGGAGAGTCCTAACGCAAAAGTGGTAATATATCATCCGCCGTGCGGTCTTGTAAAAGAACAACAACGAGCAGCACACGGTAGGCCACGAATAAGATCTCAAATTGGGGCCAATGGTGAATGGTGAATGGTGAATGGTGAATGGTGAATGGTGAATGGTGAATGGTGAATGGATATGGACAATTTGTGAAAAGAAGGGCACCGTTTTCGAAGACTGGACACACACTTTTGACAGCCCATATCTGCAGAGAAAGAATACGACATGCGGCTGGCGTGCACCGTTCTCGGTTCTCTTCCGGCATCTCACGATCTTTTCTCCTTCGAGTTCTCGTCTTTACGACGTGCATCGACTCCTCTGCGCAGTACTCGTTGCGGCAAGACAGCCTGTGATCGTCCCCCCGAAAACACTCGGCCACTTGTGCAGGCGTGGGGGCTACATTCTTTACTCGTCTACTCATCGTCAACATGCAGTAAGAAAAATCTTCGTGCAGGACCTGTGACGTGCGCCGTAGTGCGGATGCCCAATACTCATTCGTAGCGAGTATTGTCCTTGAGGCTTGGGCCAAGCAAGCATGCATGCGTTCTCTCAGTAAGGCCATGCAGATGCGCACATGTGATGCCCGGCCCCTGATTCAACCGTCTGGCACCTCATCAACCCGTCTTTTCTTCTTTCTTTCCCGTTGCCCTTTCTATTTTCTTTCCCTGTCCATCACATCGTGTGAAGTTGTCTCACTGTGCCACAATCTCGGCGTCGTACGAGAGTTTCTTGACATCTCGGCCACCTATATTTTATCGTGTGAAATAAGCCACTGGCAAGAGACTGCGTGAAAACATTGCGCCTTTGATGTGTGATTAAAACGTTGCAGTGAACGGTGAGCACTGAGACTTCACAATTCGTAAATTTGTCCGTTTCCTTTAACCAGAAACGGATGAGAAAAGAAACCCATGTATGATGTATACATGTACGACGTACTGCTGTGGTGTTCTGCTCTTTCGTCCGCCGAAATAAAGTGGACTATGTTAGCTTTTCGCTCTGCAAAAACCAAGTGAAAAAGTGGGTGAGGGTTCGCTTCCGCTCGGAAGGCTCGGGCTTTGAGCAACTGAGAACGAGCGAAGAGTGCCCAAGCAGATTGTGCTGTAGCCTCTTGGAGAGTGGTTGCAACAGCATGATCCCTGCAAGCCACCGTAACAGAAGAGAGAGAAGAACAGGATCCACACACAAAGAGGCGGGTTTCAAGAAGGAGACCCAAAGAGGATAAACGCTTCGCCAATGGCCTGGAGACACGCGACGGCACTTGTGTCCCCTCTGTACATTACATGTACGACGTACTGAGTATTCAAGGAAGGATTTCTAGGGAAACTCTGGTTCATCCTGCTGGGCCCTCTTGCCTGTGGTGGGGGTTGTGGGATTTTGGGTCCCGTCTCTTTATTCAGTAGAAATCAAAAATAGCCAGTGAATCTTTCATGGAAAGATAGACGGAGTAATTGGACTGTCCGATGGACGATTTGCCGTTGGGCTGGTGACAAACGTATCGTGATCCATGTGTCGCTTTTTTTTTTTTTTTTTTTTCACAAGGCAACGACCAGACGGTGAAGAAAAGAACGGTAGTGAATAACAGCAACGACGTACATATGTGGCGCTGCCAAGGAGAGTCGGAGTCAGGATTAATGGGCTTATGGGCTTGCTGGCTTGGCATCGAACGTCCAGAAAGAAAGCCTCTCTCATCAGTGTCGTGCTACAAAGAGCAAGGGCCCAACGTCAAGCGCCGTTCAGCTTGACCCTTTTCTGCCAAGCGTGCGATGCATGTCTGAGACCGAAAGGTGTAGTGGTCAGCCGGACTCGTGATGGTTGAGATCAATAGAGATAACAGCCTTGATCAGTAGAAAAGGCGGGTAGATGTAATGGACGGCAGCCGCCACAGATCGAGAGCGATATCTCTGAAAACTCTCTGGCATTCAAAAGGGCCCAGGGCCTCTTGAATGCGATAAGAAACAAGAACTGTCCACCCAAAATTCCCGATATATCGATATCAGGCTATCAGGCCAGACCAAACGGTATCTGTCACCCAAAAAAAACGAAAAGAAACATCCCCTTCCCTTCTGTAGATCACTCGCAGCCAAGATCACGCGCCGGCAATTAGAGGGTGCAAAGAGGTGTCATGCTGAGAAGAAGTCGACAAGGAGAGGACAAAAAAAAGAAAATGGTGTGTACATCGTAGGGGCCCGGAGGGTGACAGCAGTCTTTTGCTTCTGCCACTCCTTTGTGCTCCCTTCATTCAGAAGCTAAGTGGCCGACAAGGCACACGGTCTCGATGGCATTTCGTCGTCGTGCAGGAGACCGGCAAGACCAGCGCAGAGGCTAATGCATCTATTGATGCTTATCCCGCTCCTTTCCTTCTATGCCTTTTCTTAGACATCCTGTGCGCGTTTTTAAGCCTTTGCATCGTACTCTTCTGATGCCGTTGTGGGCCGGCAGGCAACCAGCTAAAAGGGTTTCCTTGCATGAGCAGGGGACAATCTGAAAAGGCTGTTGGGCTGACCGGATTGGCTCGCTTGTTCTATCATTGGACCCATCCGTCGTCGTTAAGACGCTGGAAATAAAGGGGGAAAAAGGAAGAAAAGAAGGTGAAAGGAACGGAAGACGGATTCAGACCGACTCATTGGGCCGCATGCCATCTGAACCACTATTTTTGGCCCATCTCGGAGCCAGGGTCCTGTCTAGCAGAGGCCGGATGCCGAGTATGGAGATGTGATGGTTGTGTTGATGAAAAGTGTTGCTCGTTGGAATGCGGCAAACGTCGGACGAGAGTCGGAGCGTCAGGGAAATGTCTCATGTGCTTTTTGCTTGCTTGCCCAAGTCCTCTGTACGGAACTTGTGCTCTTTCCTCGGGCGGAATACTCATTCCGTTGCTCTTTCCATTGGGCACTTGTTCACGGCGTTTGGCTCGCACAGTCAGATAACCTCCGTCGCCCCGTCGTGCTTGTTCGTCCATCGTTCCTTCCTCGTAGCAAATGGAACCTCCTGTCCCCCTGCCCGGCCAAATAAAGCCCCCCTCCCCCCCGGCAAAATAAAATAAGAAAAAAAGAAAGAAAGAAAGAACCCGTCCATTGTCGATGATGGGCAGGTTGAAAGACATGAGTAAAACGGGGGGCTTAAATTGTGGCTTGCCAGACCCCTGTAAGGAGACTCACGATAGAACGGGCCCCCGGTCCCCCAGGCACCCCGAGAAAACCCTTCCCATTACGGAGTTCTCAGTACACAAACGTGAGCGATTGCCCTTTTTGGGGCTTTTAAGTGGGGTGTTCCTGGTGGTTTTCTGGTGCAAAGGAGAATAATTTGGTGGGCGGGTCGCTCTTCCTGGGACATTTGGGCTTGGCAGAGGAGGAGCCTCCCCTGCCAAATTAGCGATGTTTACTCAGTAAGATTGCAGTTATCGTTTGGTGACCCTCCTGGCGGGGAACGACGATTCTCCGTGGGAGATGGGAAGGAGCACTGCCGTGGTGACAAGCGGAGAATCGCCGTTTCCACCTATTTACTGGGCGCTGTTTATCGTAGTGACGAACATCCGTTTCCTCCGTTTTCTGCGGTACATGTATCTTACAAAGTAGGCACTCGACTTGTGTCGTCCCGCTTTTCATGGCTGCCTAGAAGACAATTGGACCAAATGATCCCTCTTTCTCCCGTCCCCCGTCCTCGATTTGAGACGACAGCATGCAAACGCATGGTTGTTCTTTCTATGCCCTGCAGTGACCCTTTGCGCTCCATCTGTGCATGTTGGACGTTGGACGTTGGGCGTTGGACGTTGCGAATGTCTCAACGCTATTCTATCGAGCGTACGTGGACTTTGTATGTTGGCACAGCTTTGTTGGAAGGAGCCAGGGAGCTTTTTCTTTCTTATTCGACTTTACTTAGTATTTGCCGTCTTTACCTTCTTTCTTTCCAACGCCACTCGGCCACCCGGTAAGGCCCGTTGGGCAATACGCCAGTAGACCTTGCCCTGAGCCGCAAGGCCAGGGCGAGAAACCACGGACCACATGAGTATCATGTGCCGACTGCCTCTTGCCCGTTCTTGTCGCTTTGGGCCATTTGCAGCGCTTCTGGGGCGATCATGATCACAAAACGATAATCATTGCACTGTTTGCCAAGACATACAAATACTTTGTACAGAGTCACGGGCTCCCTGGTCTCTGCTCGCGCGCTGAGTTGCCTCTTTTCGACTTTTTCTCTTTCAAACAACTTTTCACTTCACATTTTGTACGTCTTTCCCATCTGTCGCTCGGCTACAATTATCAATATTTCCCTCGGCCGAGGTAAAATAATAATGGGCAAAAAAGGACGAGGCCGAGAGCCAATTTTGGGTTAGAAATGAACGTATTATGAAATCGACATTTAGGTCCCTCCTCGGCCCTAATAAAACCAATTACAAGAAGAGAAAGAACTATGTACGACGTAAAAGGAGGAAACCTTGCCCCAAAAAAAAGAATCCAACTTCGGCTCCAGCTGGATTTAACCATCGACCGGGAAACGGTGGGTCCTTCTTTCATTGGTGAGCCAGAGAAAACGGTCAGATAGCAGTGGAGTACAGGGAAAGAAAAAACGGTGAAACGGTACCATTCATAAGATTACAAAGTATTAGGCCCCGATTTTAGTGCTCTCGGCTGTCTTTGTCGAGCTTCAGCTGTTGGCCACCGTTTCGCTCCTCCTACCTCATACTGCCCATTTTCTGAGTAATCTGCAAGCGTGGAAGCCGATTGTTCTTTGGCTTTTCACGTCCAGCGCAGTCAGGTAATTCTTCTTTTTCCTCAGCTCCACCGGCAAGACGGCGCCCTTCCCTCCATCGCAGACGCGCTACTGCTTGCCGGCGACTTGCGATTGATGCAAGCTGGAAATAGATGACGACAATAGCGTGCACAAATCGAAGCAAGCACTATCAGGTACGGAAAGTTTTAAGCATCGAATAAGCCGCTTGGTGGCTGGATTACGTATGCGGGCGACCTGCCATGATCGAAGCCGGGCCCTAGAGTTAACTGACACACCGACGAGAATCGATCGAGCACAGCTCCTGACTGATTATCTCTTTGTGTATGCCATAGCCTTGGATCAACTGTACCGGCCAATCTTTTCTTACTCGATGCTTGGCCTCGCTGGTGTCCCCATCGAGTCCGTGTATCATGCAATCGGTGGTCGGTGAAGGAAGAGATGGTGGATGGCCAAGATGGGGATGACTACGGGAAAGACTGCCCTGCGATCTTCATCATTTTGGCCCGGTTTTTTTTTCTCACTTTCGCCGCCTTTCTCTTTATTGTTTCTGTTTAGTGGTGTTCTTTGTGCCCCAGAGTGGCGTAAGGCTGCAGAGCTACTGCATCGTTTCGTCATCTGCAGTTGCGCCAAGTCCAGCATATCAGCCAATTCAGCCCAGTCAACACGCCAAAATCGGATGAAGAGTCTGGGCAACATGTGAGATCAAACCTGATTACGCATATATCAAATCGTATCAGAAGAACGGCGGGGCCACGGTGAACGAGGTGGACAATGGGCAGTGGGCAGAAACGTCAGAGCAGAGGCGTCAAGAAGTGGAAAAGTGAGACCGAACGAACAACGAACAGCAACCAAAAGAACGGGCAAGCTGCAGACAAGGCACCGACCGATGCAAATACGGAACACGGCACAACCGCCACAACACCAACAATGGCCGTAGCTCGAAGGGCGGGGACATATCGATCGTTGCAATATCAACATGGCAGGCAATATGGGGGTCGGCGTGCGTCCCCTCCATCGCATTGGTCCCCGAATGCCTGGGACGCAAACCAAAATCGAGAATGCAAAGAAAGGGATGTGAATGGTGGATGGATGACAGAGAACCACGTCCCATGGGATGGGATGCCATGGGCTGCGACATGGGGTAAATGGGAGGCTGGGCTCAATGGGCTCTTTCACTCCTACGGCGGATGAAGAAGGTAAATCAGGAACAGACAAAGGAAGAGAAGCAAAGAAGCAGGATAGGGAGAACGGCCGCGACGGATCGTTTGATCGCTTCGATCGGGGGTCTTCAAAGAAGAAAAATGCTTCCAAGTGTCTATTGACCAAGAGAAGATGAGCACGCAGGGAGATGCTAAAAACCGATGACGAGGGGGCCCGTGTGGCATGCAACGTTCGATGCGTCGTGCATCGCATTGTGTCGTGCATCGCATTGTCGAATGCGGTGTTGCTGTCTCGTGCTTTGTGTCCTGTCTGGTGTGTCGTCCTGTGTCTTGCGTATTGTGCCCTGCATCTTCGAAATCTTCTTGGTGTTCCAAGTGGCGCTGTCTTGCCTTGTTGATTTGCCCAGGACTGCGCCCCAAACAGCCATGCACACCACATCATGTCGTGCTATTGAAAGAAGAAGAAAGAAAAGAAAAGAAAAGAAGAAAATAGAGACATTTTTTCCGTTCTCCTATATCCCGCACGTTCGACGTCGTACGCGCGCACGGCACGCCGACCCCGGTTTCATTTTCTCACGATGAGCGCCCCTGTCGAATCAGCTCGGGCGGCTGTCCTGTCGAGCACCCTGCCATTTTCTTCGAGCTCGTTTCCGACTCTTGGATCCTCGACCAATCGACTCACAGTCTTGGCCGATGTTATGTCCCGACAAAGTTTGTGCACTCGTTGTTTTGGGTCGTTGCCTTGCTTATTGTTTTTACTACGTACCGTCTCCATCTGACTGTTCCGCACTGTTTCCGTAAGCTGACGGGGCCCGTTTCGCGCTGTCCCGTGCTTCTCACCTCCATCATTTCTCGCATCCGATTCCCTCAGTTCCTGAGGCTGAGCCACAAGGCACCAGCCAACGGTAGAGGATCATGCGGCACAGCCCAATTTCTGTGGCCTTTTTGTTGACGAGCGCGGCGGGCAACGGACTTGAGTTAGTAGACAACGGCGAGCGTACATATACATATACGATGTACGGAGTAATCTTACATGCCTACAAAGTAGATTCTAACCTTTTCATGTCACGGAGCGTAGCTCCTCCGGCGACCCAGACCAACAGACCGACCACGTCGTCCACGACCCGTCTCCCTTCTTCGCCAGGGACGTTGCGAGGATTGCCTTAAAAACGATCGTGTGGTGGCCGTGTGAACGCGGACAGATGCGACGGAGGCGCGACAGATGAACAGGGTTGCGAAATTAGTACTTTAGTAGTAGTAAAGGCTTGTACTAATACTACTAGAGGTTTTTTAGTACTAATACTAATTAGTACTACAGTATACTAATACTACTACTAATACTAATTTATAAAGGTTATACTACTACTAATACTAATTTTAATATTATTTATAATACTAATACTACTATTAATACTAATTTATAAAGTTTATACTATTACTAATACTAAATATATTACTACTAATACTAAAATATACTATTAATTTTAAATTATAAAGTTTATTTTATTATAAATTTTAATATTTAATATTATTTATTATAATATAATTTTAATATATTAATAAATTTTAATATTTAATATTATTTATTATAATAGTAAATACTAATTACTACTATTAGTAGTAAATAGTACTACTAATACTACTAATAGTAGTAACTATTAATACTAATACTACTCTTTTTACTACTGTAGTACTGAAAATCCAGTACTACTACTAAAATACTACAGTAGTATAGTACTACTACTAAAAATTTTAGTACTAATTCGCAACCCTGCAGATGAAACGCCCGGCCCTTCTCGTCTTCCATTTGCACCTCGTCGCACTGCAACGTCGCCAAAGCACCTACCGCACTCTTTGAGAAAGAGAGCGCGAGCCACAGAAGAGCGGAGTCTGGCAGTGGGCGAATCACTATCCAACGGCGGAGATAATTGAGGGATAATGAAATCATTACCAGACTGTGAGAGCAAACCCTGTCCGGCTAAGACGGAAAGGACCCCCAAGTGCCTAGTATTTTTGGGAGGTGAATTGCTGTCGCACCGTCGCTCTGTCGTGCTCGTAAGTGGAATACGGTATTGCTACGTGAGAAGACGCAAAAAGGTGACAAAACGCGCGAGCGCGCCTTGGAATCAGTGACTTCCGTTTTCTGACCTTTTGCAACGCTCTGTTTATTTTGTGGAGATCACGATACCCTCCACCCCTGGTTGGTTCCTTCTTGATAAGATACAAATACGTGGGTGCCCCATGTCGATTTCCTTGATCTCACTAGCGTCCATTTCTCGTGCAGGACCGCCAAAGCCTCGTTCTCGCTCTTTCCCTCTCTGCCTCTTCAGCCAGCCCATCTCGCGCTTGCCCAGGCCGCTTGGGGCAAGGGGAGATTCCAATTAGCATCTACGGAGTACTGAGTAGGAAAGAGCCCCTCCACTAAAAGGAAATTTCAGGTGCGTACGCTTGTCCTTGCTTGTCTGCTTTCCGAGTTGCTCTAGCTTCCCTGCCCCGTAGCTCTTTCCGTTTCGCGCGCGCGCGCTCTTTCCTTCAGTTCGCGCACCCTTCGGGGCCAATGAACTCCCCGAAACCCCTCTTGCAATGCCCAAGTAATCGTGAGCAAGCGTCGGTATGCAGCATAATGAGCGTGTCACCGTACGGAGTACTGCACACATTGTCATCATATCTAACATGCACTTGTCGTCGGCAGTCTGCTGCAAGTTGGTTCACAACATTGTGTGGTCCTGAGTGTGGTTGTGTGCGCCTGCGTAGTCGTGCCTTCCCTCTTGTGATGCGCAACGATGGGAGGCCAGATAGGAGATGGCGTCTCAAAGTCGCTCCTTCCTATCTTTCTGAATTACGACGGTTTGTTTCCTCGTCTTATTTTGTCTCTTCTGCGAGCGCCAGTTGTCGTGCGATGCATCGCTCTTTCCTCACGTTCCTGTGCCGTCCAGGGTGGCATTCAATATCACCCATTGTGGCTTTTGGTGTCTCTCTGTCGCTCTTTCCCACCCAGCGTGTATTTGACGTAAGCGCCAATGTGCCCCGAGCGCCCAGTCGAGTCCCAGAACTGCCATCCCGCACCTGCTACCTCTGCTCACTAGCGTCCTTCTCACTTGCTTTCTTTGTGTGCACCGTTTTCCCTTCCGTTTCGCTCTCCCTGTTGTCCAATACCCCGACTCGATTGTTTCTCCCCTTGTCTTCGGGGCCTCGGTTCACACTAAATCACCACTACAACAGCGAGCCAGGCCCCGGAAAGGCCCCGCCGCCACCCGTCCAGCGGTTTTTTACAGGCCGTATTGTTGAGGCTAGCAAACCTTGTGTCTGATTTTTTTTTTCCTTTTTTTTTCTGGCCCTTTGCTCCTGCCCTCTGTTGCTCCGTCGTTCTCGCTCGCTCTTTCCTCGCTACGCCGCCTTGCCGTTTTCTCGTCTATGGTGCCGCCCACTCTCGTCGCCCCAAAATCCTCATATTCCCTTGTCCTCGCTCCTTCGCCCAAAAACACACCCATTCCTGGTCCCCTTTCTTTTCCTCTCTTTTCCCTCTCTCCCCTTCGCCTCCCATCTCTTTCAGTCCTCTTTTCCTCCTTTCTATCCTTTCCCCTCCCGATACCGATTTCGAATCTCCTTTCTGTTGACTCAGGACCATGGGCGTGCGCTGTTGTTGACCTTTCGACCTCACTTTGATCGCGAGACCTCCCTCCCTCGCCATCACCAACAACCTTCTCGCCGCCACATATCCACGACAATCGCTCTCCGCTTGCTCGCTTTTTTGCCCTGCCGACCGACTCCAGCCTCTCGATTCTTTTCGGCATTCATTCGCAGTCTCGAACGGTGAATTCGTCAGATCCGACCAGCTCGCAGCTTTTGTCTTTGAGCCTCCACTCTCCCCGTTTCTTCGGACACTTCTTATCACCCATTTAACTATCCGACTCGACGATTCATACGCCTTTCTTCTCAGCGTTTCGGCTCCGTGACACATCCTTTTTTACAAATATGCAAGATTTCGGTACACGATCGACCCCCAAAATGTCTTTTCTTTGGCCTGCCGCTGAGGCGCTGGCCGCATGGAACCCGATCCCTCGCAAATACCGCCCGGGTAACAGCCGGAGAAAGCAGAAGCCCCGTTTGTCGGTGTCGGCGCCGCCTTCGCGCTACGCCTCGGCACCCCAGGCCGGCAGCGGTAAGACGACTGTCGGCAACGTCACGTCGCTTCAGCGCTCCTTCAACCCGGCTGACGGCCTGCGCACTCTACGTCGCCATCGCTGGAACCTTTACGATCTGCAGCATCTGATTACTGTTGCGTTTGTTCTTTTTTCTTTCATCATTGCGCCCATTCCCATCATTGTTGATGTCGGCATCGTGGCAGGCTACGGTCTGCTCGTCCTGATGCCAGCGACGCGCCAATTTTTCCTGCCCAGCTTGCCGATATGGACATACCTGTTCTACTTCTTCACTAGTCGGTAAGTTTTACGTGACTTTTCGATTTTTACTCTTTGGCGAGCTCTATGGCGGCTTGTGCGATGGGTTTGTGCTCTATTTATGTTCTGCAATCTGCCGGGCAACCAGTTCAACGCCCAACAGCTGCACACCTATTCGTGCGCGCGCGGGCGAAGAAAGTGTGAAACGCAGGAGGGCGGCCTTGGGGCGGGCGATTGGGCGATTTCGATTCATTTGTGTAGCGCTTCTGCAAACCACAAAACCACGACATCCATTCATCTGCGTGAAACTTGTTTCTAACCTGGCTTTCTTTTCTCCCGTTCCAGATTCATCCCCGTCGAGTACCGCCCTCACATTTGGGTCAAGGTTCTGCCGGCGCTCGAGAACGTTCTGTACGGTGCCAACCTGTCTAACATCCTGTCGGCGCACACGCACCCCGTGCTCGACCTCCTGGCCTGGTTCCCCTACGGCCTGGGCCACTTCGGCGCGCCTGCTGTCTGCAGCTTGGCAATGTTCTTCTTTGCCGCCCCGGGCACTACTCCTATTTTTGCCCGCAACTTTGGCTACCTGGCGCTTATTGGCGTCACTACCCAGCTTATCTTCCCCTGCACGCCTCCGTGGTACGAGCGCCTGCACGGCCTCGAGCCTGCCCACTACGGCATGCCTGGCTCTCCTGCCGGCCTTGCTCGTGTGGACCAGCTGCTGGGTGTCGACATGTACACCACCAGCTTCACTACCGCTCCTCTTCCCTTTGGTGCCTTCCCGAGCCTGCACGCCGCGGATGCCACGCTCGAGGCCCTGTTCATGACGTACTGCTTCCCCCGTTTCCGCATTGTCTTCATTGCGTACGTTGGCTGGATCTGGTGGGCTACCATGTACCTGAACCACCACTACGCCGTTGACCTGGTTGCTGGCAGTCTGCTGGCAGCTCTCTGCTACTACATCTCGCGGGCGAGCTTCATGCCCCGCCGCCAGCTGGACAAGCGCACCCGCTGGGACTACGAGTACATTGAGATTGGCGAGAAGAACCGCTCCGTCGTCGACGAGTACGCCTACGACTACTACGACGGTTTTGGCCTGGACCTTCTGCCGCGTCACCGCGTTGCCGGTGCTTTCGGCGACAGTGACGAGTGGACCATTGGCAGCACGTCAAGTTTCGCTTCGTCGTCTGGCGGTAGTGCCAGCGGTAGCGTGAGTGGCGGCGGCAGCCGTGGCAACAGCAGTCCGGGTACCATGAGCCCGACAACACCGGAAGTCGAGTTTCACCCTGTGAGCGTGTGGGACACAGCCAACACATCACATACGCACTATGCCGAGCTGAGCGAGGTCGTCCCCGTTCGGTGAACCATCGCCACACAACCGTAATGTCTAATCGAAAATTTCTCTTCACTACCACATCACACCATCAGTTCTACTACCATTAATACGACACCTTCGTCCCGCCCCGACACTCCGACCACCATTTTTTCGAGCATTTCGTTTTTTCTCCCCCCAAAGCTTCTTTTTTTTCGGCGATCTTCCTATTTCCTCCTCTAACAGCATCTTGTTTGTTCATGATCATGATGAGTCGACAGTTTTTTTGCCCGAATTTTTTTTATTACAACCACTCTCGCTTTTACAAAAATCCGGCGTTTCAAACCCCCTTTTGCTTATTCATCTATCATGGCGTTCAGACGGCGTTCCTTTTCTAGCAACAGGCGGAAACAAAGGGAGGGGGGTTGGGTTTGGCTTTAGACAGAGAGTCATACACCAAACAACATACCACGCAGCACGCACGTGTCTGCATTGCATTCGTTCAACGGGGTTTCAGCGGCCGGCATTCAGATTTCTGTTCTTGTTCTCGCTTTGAGAGCAATTGCTTTCTTGCAATTCGACGTCGGCGAGGGAGTGCCCATACTCTCTTTGTCATCGAGTTGTCGCTGCGTACACTTTTGTAAGGCTTTGCTGTCTAACATTGGTGCACTCGGCATGTTTCTTTTGTTTTTTTTTCTACCTCATTTTCTCATTTGCCTGGCCTGCCATCAGCCATTCATCGCGTCTCGTGTTACATTTATTTTACGACCATTGACGGGCGCGAAAAGGAAGGGAGGGATAGTGAAGAGTACTGGAGTTCCTAAAGGCAACAACAACAACAACACTGGAGTCATCGATCTTTGCTTTTTTGGAAATCTTGGCATCTCGAGCTTTTGTTTTCTATTTGTCCTGGAGGGAGGCGTCACTAATATTTGCGAGGGGATGCGACGCAACAGAGAACCAGGAACAATAAACAGACGCGTTGAATAGATAGGCGGACGGCTGTCTGTTTGTGGGTTGCTTTTCCTGTTCTTACCCGTTCTTACGCCAAGGTGGTCTATGCCTAGAAGGAAAACGGGGGTTAGAAAAAGGGCAAATAGGGCTGGACCTCGCAGCAGTAGGCTTTTGGTCTTTCTTGCTCAACGGTGTCAGTCATAATGGGTGCGAGGATGATTGTTTTTCTTCGGCAGACATAGATCAGAGGACAGAAGCAAGAAGCACAAACAATGAACTCCAATGGCAACCTACTACGTACAAGATGTCCTCTATTGAATTTGTGAAAATCGGAATTCACTTGTAGTACTTCTTGCATGAGTGAGACCAGAGTACAAGTCGTAGATGTCAAAATGTCTTTGTTTTCATGCCTCCGTACTTGGTCCACCGTTCAATCTCACCGTTCAATCTCAATATACCTCTCATCCATGAAAGCAACAACAAATAATCCACGACGACCTTGGAACAGTCGGTCTTTCTCACAGAGGAGACCCTTGACAGGAATACAACAATTGCAGAGAAATAAAATGAAGAGGTAAGCAATAAAAATGCAAAGGAGAGAAAGCATTCAATAAAAAAATCTCAAGTTCGACGCCTTAAAAACGGGAAAGTACAGGAATTGAACCACAGAAATGCGTATACAATGCACAGGAGAAAAGAACGAAAGCGTTCAGACAAGGGGCTCCTGAAAACAAATATGCGAGAAAAAGAAAGCAGTTGATGTCGCGCCGTCCGGACCCCGTCGTCCCCATGAAGAAAACACGTGCAAATTTAATGCGAAGAAGAAAAGAAAGAAAGCACACAACAAATGAAGCAACAACGACATTTCCAGATGAGGTCAGATGCCGCAAGCTGGTGACACCGTTGCCGCTACGCAAAGTTCCTCTAGCTTATCCGGGGAAGCGGCACGGGTGTCACCATCTTGGGTTGCGTCGAGGAAGCGGCCAGGCCGGTCATGGGCGTGGCTGCGTCGTCGTCGTCCTTGCTGGCCTTACGGTCCTTTTTGTCCTTCTTTTCCTTTTTTTCTTTCTTCTCCTTCTTCTCCTTCTTGTCGCTCTTGTCGCTCTTGTCGCTCTTTTCCTTCTGGTCCTTCTTGTCCTTCTTCTTCTTCTTCTCCGTCTCAGCAGGAGCGGCGTCGTCCTCTTCACCATCAATGTCCATGGCGTCGGCGTCGTCTTCGACTGCGACGCGCTGCTTCTTGTCCTTGCTCTTCTTCACAACCTTGTCGTCAACGACAATCTTGGAGGGAGTGTCGATCTGCGAGTAGGAGATTTGCGACGAAGACGGCAAAATGTTGTCGCTCTCAGACTTCTTCTTCTTGGCCGGTTTCTCGCTGGCAGCTGCAGTGGCCTTGAGAGCCGATGCCGGCAGCACGGGCGGTGCCACGGGGGTCACCTTGTGTACGGGCGCAGCAGTCAAGCCGGGAATGGGCGGCAGAGGCACAACGCTGACCGGTTTCTTCTCCTTGCTGTCACCCTTGTCTGCCGACTTGTCCTTTCTGGCCTTCTTCTTTGGGCTGGCCTCGGCATCGGCGTCTGCGTCGACAGCCTTGCTCTTCTTCTTCTTGCTGGTCTTGACTGGGACGCCTCCGTCGCTTTCGTCGTCGCTGCCAGACGAGACGGCAGCAGGCGCCGCCGCCGTCGCCGCCGCCGCCGCCGCAGCATCGTCGTGCTTGCGCTTCTTAGACGCAGTCACGGTGTCGTTGACACCAATCGGCAAATACCGCGCGCGCAGGCCCTCGGGCTGCTTGCGGGGCTGCTTCTTGGTCACGACGGGCGCCTGAACGGCCAGGGCGGCCTCCTCAACGGCCTCCTCGCCATCCTCCTGCGCAAACCGCGTCACGCGCTTCAGGTGCATAGTCTTGTCGATGGTCCGATCCACTATGACGCGTTAGTAGGCCATTCCGATGGGGGGTGTATGCGTTGCTTGGCGTGAACTTACGGATGGAGTACTTATCGCCGGCCTTGTTCGGGATCAGCAGCTTAATCGTCTTTGAGGTGAGCGCATCGTCGAAGCTCATGCCGTAGTCTTCGCCCTCGTGGCTCAGGATCGCCTTGCCCTGCTCGGCCTTCTCCACAGGGATCGCCATCTTCTCAACAACGGTAATGGGCACAGAGGACGGCGCCGTAAAGTACCAAAGCTGCTTGCCCTCGAGCTTGGCCTGGCGAAACACGCGCGCCACATCGGAGGCGTCGTTGGATTCGTCGGCGCGCCGCAGCTCAAAGCCTTGGGTCGCAAACTGAGGAGTCTCATTCGCCCTGTCGTAGCGAGTTAGTGAAATTTGCCCTTGTTCATGCCTGGGACGGTGCGCATACACGTACAATTGGTCGTCGCCGTTCTCGCGCGCGGCAATCGCAAACGACTGGTCGGCCATTTCCTCGTCCGAACTGTCGCCGTCCGCCACCAGCTCCCCCTCATCCGCCTCTGGCTCCACCTCTTCTTCTTCTTCGCCCTCCTCTGAGCTGCTCTCAGACGAGCTCTCTGCCTTTGCGGCCGCCTTCTTGCTGTCCTTGCTGTCCTTGCTGTCCTTGCTGTCCTTGCTGTCCTTGCTGTCCTTGCTGTCCTTGCTGTCCTTGCTGTCCTTGCTGTCCTTGCTGTCCTTGCCATTCTTTGCCGGCGTCGCCGTCGTTTTGACCGCCTCCTCCTCGTCCTCCTCCTCGCTCTCAGACTCTGACTCAGATTCGCTCTCAGACTCTGACTCAGATTCGCTCTCGTCGTCGCTGCTGGTGTCGCTGCTGCTGCTGCTCTCGGCCTTCTTCACCACGGCGGCGGCCTTCTTTGTCGCGGCAGCTCCGTTCGTCTTCGCGGCCGGCTTTGGCGCCGGCGCCGGCGTCGGCGTGCTCACTGCGGCAGATGCGCCATTGACCTTGGCGGCGGGTTTGGTTGTTGCTGCCACCGCAGGCGCGCCCGACACCTTGCGCAAAAATGACGACTTCTTGTCGTCGTCCGAGTCGCTGTCGGACCCAGAGCTGCTGTCGCTCTCGCTCGACTCGTCGTCGCTGTCGCCAAACGCCGCATTCTTGCTGCCGTTCTTGAGATCGCTCAAAGACACCTTGGGTGCCGTGACCTCCGTAGGCCGGCTGCCGAGCATGCCCTTGAGGTGATCGGTCAGTTTGCCCAGAGGCGCCCTAGGGCCAACCATTTTGACGGTGTTTTTCTTGGGAGACGGTTCTCCGAAAAGTTCGTTGAGTTGGCTCTCGTTGGGTCGGCGGGAGAAGGATGGTCGAGTTTCGGTGCTGCCAAACGGTTTGCGATTGCTGGTTATCAGTTGGGTTCCTGGTGAGCCTGAGATGCGATTATCAACCCAAGCCCCAACTTGAAGTGACTTGAGACTGAGATAGAAAAAAAAAAGTTTCTTAGCCAGAGCTGCTTCTGCCCCTTCCTCGATGGAGCCTTTGGTCTGAAAAAAGACTTCACTTAAACGAATCGCGTGTTCCCATTGGCTGGCGTGATTTCGCCTTGTACGGAAAGAGCGGCAGAATCGCTTCACCGCCAAAATGTTTTTGGAGGGAAGGTGCGATACAGCACTGTGCGAGGCAACGACAACACATGAGATGGTAGGGAATAAGGGTCTTGTGATATACATCACATGAAAGAGAAAAGATTCCCAATATTAACCGTGATGCCATACGTCGAGCTCATTGACTCATAGCTTTATCGCGAATCTGTGTAGATAACACACTAAAGCGCGGACTTTCAGCTTCTTCAACGAGCTCGCGGTGGCTGAAAGTGCCCCACAGTCGCATCGTTCCTGCCTGTTACACACAGTGCGGATTGGACGCCTTCCCTTCACGCATCAACAGCTCCCAAAATTCAATTCAGATTGAGCTTCACATCATCTTCACTTGCTTCTCAGCTCAACCCGTCTCTTTTCCCAGCACTTTTCGAGGAGCCACGAGACCGACGTTAAGGACTCGGCACAGTATGGAGCCGAGGAAAAAGAGAAAGGTCGAGCCCGGCCCGCCGCCGGGACCACCGCCAGGGCCACGTAGGTACCCCGTGACGAAAATGGGATGAAAAGAAACAACAGGGAGACAAACAATACGCCGCTTTGCTTGATGCTGGACAACTGCTAACAAGCCCGGCTTCAGCCAAGAGTGCACGGCAACGAATGCTTGAGCAGAAAGAGGCTGCTGCACGTGAAGCACAGGCCGCCCTCGAGAAAGCAGCTGTCGAGGTCAAAACTGAGCCATCCCAAACGGACGAGGCTCAAGATGCTCCAGTGGCTGTGACAGAGGCCGCAACTGTGCCAGGAGTACAAGTCTCATTCGAGAAAGGGGCACCACAAGTACAGGTGGGAGTGACTGTTGCTGCTGCTCCAGTAGCTGCACCAGAGCCGAACCCAGTCGAAGCGCCCGTGGTACAGACTAAGAGGTAAACCTCTGAATTCCTCTTCTTTTTTCGTTTCGGTGAACTTCACTGAAACTGAAAGCTGACTTCGTATCTAGCAATGCCACGGTACGATTGGCACCAACTCGACAGACAGCTCCTGTGGTAAGGTCTTCTTTTCAGCCAAGCAAGCAAAACTTCCAACAAAAGGCAAATGGAAGCATGCTCCTGAAGATGGTCGATGAAGAGGTACGTGGATTTGCGAGGCTTTTTTTTTATCCAAAAAAAGACAAAAAGAGAAAAAAAGCATCTAACAGGACAGCGCCTCGTGATTCTTGGAAGCTACGGTCTTTCCATCAAAAGCGGCGCCATGACCTTGGCTGGCGCAACCCTTCGAGCCTCAGAGAAAACGCACTGGGTTCACGCACCCCGGTGCTATGCACTGCCAGTTCTCCGGTGTACGGACGACGCAACCGTCATGCTCCAGCCACACCCTGCTGCTCCAGCTCTTCGACAGCTGGGAAGCCTTTCGCCCATGTTCTCGAGGCTCTGGAGTGAGCCGCCGGCAGACTCATCGAGGAAGGAGTCCAGCGCCACGTTCCAAATTGTGAGTTTATAAACGCTATTGGATCTGTGAGACATTGCATACTGTATCTAACATACTCCGTAGCTTTACACGTCCGATGACGACGCGCTTCCATCACGAGACATCACGGCGCCACCAGAATGGTACAAGCTGATCGCCGAGCTGACATCACTCAAGAAGGGTGCCCCTAAATCTGGACAGCAAGTTCTTTTCGTCTGCGGGCCAAAGTCCTCCGGCAAATCCACATTCTCGAGGCTCCTTGCAAACCGGCTCATCACAAAGGAGGTAGCAAACGGAAGTAAACAGACAAAAAAGTGGACGACACCCAGTGTTGCTGTACTGGACATCGACCCAGGCCAGCCCGAGTTCGGCACACCGGGCTCGCTGTCTCTAGTGCATGTCCATGAGCCAAATTTTCAGCCTCCTTTCTGCCATCCATTTGTTGCTGGCAACGACAGCCAGGGCTACAAATTGCTTCGCGCACACGAGCTGGCATCCGTGTCGCCAGCAACAGATCCAGAGCACTACATCGAGTGCGTGCTAGACCTCTACTCGATCTACCACAGGGACTTACGTAACCGCTGCCCTCTTGTGGTGAACACGCCAGGATGGGTCCAGGGTACTGGACTGGAAATTCTCACAGAGCTGCTCAAGAAGATGCGACCATCCCGTGTCATTTACATGTCCAAAGAGGGTCCTGAAGATACGGTAGTTGGCCTGAAGTCTGCTTATCAAAACATGCCATTTGTGGAGCTGCCATCGCAGCCGGGCGACTTGAAAGTCCGAACACCGGCGCAGCTCAGAACGATGCAGACGATGTCTTACATACACCTTGACAACGCCTCTGTCTGTCCCTCGAAAGCGGCGTCTTCACAAAAATTGCAGAGCCGCCCGTACGCTTGCTGGCAATCCTCTCCCGCCAGTGCAATACGGCCATGGATTGTCCCATACGCCGGGCCGGAAAGTGGCATCATTGGAGTGGTCTGCTACGACTCACAGCCTCCGGCAGATCTTATTGCGGATACCATCAATGGTGCTGTTGTCTCCATTGTGGCTATCGAAAGCAGGGCCGCCTTCCGGGCAACGGACGAGCCCGCGGGTGGTCCAAACACCGAGATGGAGGTCGACGTGGAAAACGATGATGGTACCCCGGGTTCTGCCGCTCGCCGTCTTCCTCCACTTGTGCGCTCATCAGAAGGCATTTCTTACATTTTGAATCCAGACGACCGAAAGCTCGATCCACGATACTCGTACAAATTGGGCGTTGCCCTTGTGAGGGGCATCGATACTCAAAACAAAGAGCTGCATTTATTGACCCCGTTGCCGGCCAGCGAGGCAATCGAACAAGTCATGCAGCAGGATGGGATGGGCGTTGTCCTTGTGTCTGGTAAATTCGACTCACCGACTTGGGCTTACACGGAGGACATGTACCTGCAAAGCGCAAGCAAAGAAACCAAAGGCGCAGTTGAGGCAACGGAGGACATTGCCGGTGAAGATTCGGACGACAACGAATCAGATGTGGGAGAGGCCGGCGCCGCGGCGGAGAGTGCAGCCACCGCACATGGAAAAGGGCCATTGTCTGATGTGCCCTGGGTCGAGACTTTGCATGGTGGTCAAAGACGAGAAGTCGGCTCTCGTGTATGGCGCGTGAGGCGTGACCTCGGGCGCCATGCCAATTCAAATGGTGGCGGCGACTAGAGGTTCACCATAATCAGCAAACCGGTGGAGGAAGGCTCTTACGGCCTGCATTCTTCTTCGGTACAACGCCCGGAAATTATGTGCCTCTCTTGATCGGTCATGCTCTGTCATTCTCTTGTCATAGCAAAGCTACCGCGCTTCTCTGATGCCGCAGCGCATCCTGCAGAATACATGCACGAGTTTAATGAGAGCTCCGATACACATGAGCCAATATCTTCAATCTTTCTCTCACGGCGAAGGAACACGGCACTTTGAGCGACCGTATGAGACGCGGGGCGCCGGCCTCTTTTCCTGCATTATGCTGTGTCCCTTGCCTCAAATAATATATCCCCGAGAAGACGCATTTTTTCTCTCGTACAGCAATCTAATTCTTGGTGTAACTGTTCACAACTTTCATCTTTTGGCTTTGAACCTAAATTTGGATACCAACATGCCCACGTTCTACAACATCGTGAACGGTTCGAACTTTTCTCCTTTTGTCCCAATTTATCTGCATCCCCCCGGACCATTTTTTGTCTTTTTCTCTTGTGAAACGTGCATCAAAAATCCAGCTTGTGGCCCCCACGCGACTGATCATGGCAGACACAAAAGCAACTTCCAAGACGGACGTCCTGATCATTGGTAACGGGCCGGCAGGCTTGATTTTTGGCGCTGTGGCTGGCTCGCCTCGGAGTGGATGCCCACATTGTGGACAAGCGCACCGGTAAGATCTCTTCCGGGCAGGCAGATGGGTAGGAAATCCATGGAGGGAAAAGGAATGAAAGCAACTGGATGTACCACTGACTATGCAACTCAAGATATCAAAGTCCGCCCGCTCGAGATCCTTGACAGCTTCGGCATTGCAGACAAGATATGGAACGAATCGAGCCACATGATTGGCGTGTCCTTGACCGGCATCCTCACCGTCCCTTTTCCATTTTTGAGAAAGATTGTTGTCCACTGACACACGGCCAGAGGTCTGTTTTTTGAAATCCAGACGAAACAGCTGTCTCGGTTCCACGAGGTTGTCCTACACCAGGGCCGAGCTAAGACATTCTTTCTCGACGTCATACACGACTCATACGGGCCATCTAGCGACGACGTGCGGAGGAAGCCGCATAGTGCAACAAAAAGAGGGCAGAAAACCACGCACCCGCGAGGCCGCATTGCAGTAGAGCGCAAGGTAATGCCAACGTCCCTTGCCATAGATGAACAGCAGGTCAATGACGCAGACGCCAACCCGGTCACTGTCACGCTGTGGCATCTGAGCGAGTACAAGGCCACGCCGACACAGGTGCTCAGCAAGATGCAGGACGGGCTGTTCTGGAGCAATCCTCACCCGCCCGACGAGGATGTTGGGCCTCAACAAAAACACCCGTCTCTTGTCGTGCAGAAGGGAAAAAACTGTCCAGTGCAAGTAGGTTGTCGGTTGTGATGGAGCTCACAGCTGGACGCGAAAAGCACTTGCGTCTGAGTTTGGCATGGTGGGCGAGATGACCGACTGAATTTGGGGCGTGCTGGATATTATTCTCATCACTGACTTTCGTATGTGCTTCATACGTCTATCAAACTATTTTTCACCTTACTGGAGACGACGCCTGACAGTACAGCAGATATTCGCATCCGCACAATGATTCATAAAGCGTCCAGCGGCAGTCCCATGGTCATCCCGCGTGTGAATCGGCTCGTGCGCCTGTACATCCAACTGAAAGAAGCGTCGGTTGGCAGCGGACGAGTTGGCCGCTCGCAAATTAAGCTTGACATGATTATGAAGGCTGCCAAGGAGATCATGAGCCCGTACAACTTGACTACACTACTGCGACTGGTAAGTGAATTGCGGCGAGTAAGTGGCACATATATTACACAAAAGGGCTGGCAAGCTACAAGAACAGAAAGACGACTACTGACATCCCCCACAGATGGGCGGCTTACCAGATTGGGCAGCGTGCTAGCAGCCACATCGGCAAGCTGAACCGGGTATTTCTGGCAGGAGGTGTGTTTACTTTGCCCCTTTTCGCCACCTGCTTGTTTGGCATATTCACATGCTAGATGCCGTTCATACACACTCACCAAAAGCCGGCCAAGGCATGAAGATATCAATGCAGGACACGTACAACCTTGGCCGGAAATTGGGGTTCGTGTGCAATGGCGCCCTTCAGCCAGAAGTCCTTTCGACATACGAGATTGAGCGAAAGCTATTGCCAGACAGCTCATTGCATTTGACCACCGCTTCTCGCGTCTCTTCTCGGGACGGCCCGCCAAAGATATTTTTGACGAAACAGGCATCTCCATGGGCGAGTTTGCCTCTGCCTTCCGACAGAGTCATATGGTAAAGCAATCATCCATATAGAGAGAGCTGGCTGTACCTCATAGACTGGATGCCATGTTCAGCTCACAACTGCCGTTGGCGTAATACATCAATCAGGTATTCTCGTCACTGCGGTTGCCGACAACTCGCCCGAGGATGCTGCAGACGATCAGACTGAGACAACTGACGACGTTCCGCAGAGCATGGCTTACAGCACAAGCACACTTTCGACGGCGTGCATTGTTGGCATGCGGTTTCCCTCGCACCAGGTCCTGCGGCACGCGGATGCCCGCCCCTGGCAGCTGCACCACAAAATGCCGTCCAACGGCCATTTGCGTCTTGTCGTTTTGGTGGAAAACTCATAGCGTCCTCGCCGCCGCAGACAAGGTCAACCTATTGGGTGCCTGGTTGGCCGACACGCTGCTGCCCAAGCTTCCCACCATGGCGCTTATGCCAGGCACGACAAGCCTCCACGGCGGTGGACGTCCAGGCTACCGCCTTGCACCAGAGAAGCCACCGAATATCGTGGATATTCTGCTGACTTACGCTGCTCCACCTGAGTCCTCTGTCTCTTCCGGGGCAGCACCCGGCCTTCTCGATTTCCACGAGGTTTACCACCCCTTCAATCCAAAACTCGGCCCCGACTACGACAAGGTGTTTGTTGGCCGGCCAAGCCACCATGATGGTGACGGCCGTGCATACGACAACTATGGCATTGGCCGCACGTGTGGTACACTTGTTGGCGTGCATCCGGGTGGTTACACTGGGCTGGTGACGAGCCTAGACGCCGACGCCGGCTGGCCCGGGGTGGCACGGTGGCTGCAAGGAATTTTGCAGCCGCGACCAGACAGCCAGGGCAAGTGAACACGGGTGGTGATCTACCTACTGCTTTGTCACACAAATGACCAGCACATGCCCGCCAAGATTCTCTTCTTTGTCTCTTCTTGCTTTTCTGGATTATCCGTATATTGCTTCCTTGGACTCGGCTTCGTGGCATTGGCAGTGGCATTGACATTGACATGTGCCCGTGACACAAAAGGTATGCTTGTCACCCACCCTTTCGTCTGTCGCCAGAGCAGACGGCCGACCGGTTTGGCCCCCAATGGCTACCTGCTAGCCCACCTTTCAACATCGCCTTTCTCGTCTGTAAGCGCCCGAGTCGCTCTCGCCGCTTCCAACAGCCAATAGACAAGCAAAAGGGGAACAACGGGTGAGCAACAGGGGAGGCGGAGACGTGGGCCGACTTCTCAGGCCGTTTAGCAATCCTTCTCAGCTTTCTTCTCGGTGTGCCATGTGTCTTTTGAGGTCATTTTCTCCTTTGAGATAGCCTTCAGCCGCGCGGCCACCGTCGGGCAAGCCAGAACAAGAGCCTCTGCATGGCCCTTCGCTTCTTGCATGTCCAAGTTCGGCTCATCACGGCTTTTCATTTGCCGGCAGCACCCACCTTCCACATCCCATGTGGGTTACACCAAAGAAACAACGTGCACTTTTAACTTCAACCAACACATCGTGGACTTTGATCAAAGCCGACGACCTGTGCGTGCAACCTGAAAGGGCACATCGGTTGATATATGGTGCAAATAGTCCAGACAAGGATTGAGACAGTGCCCGATGATGTGACAATAAATCAAAGTCTTGCACAAAGCTTGCTGTACGAATCGTGAGACTCCGGGCACGCGAGCTTTCAAAATAAGCTGGACAGGTGATATAAGAGCTTAAGGGCTTATTCGGTTGTGCTGGTTTATTGCCCCATCACATCCATGGATAAAGAGACAGGAAAAGTTTGAAAGTGTATTAATTGAAGAAAAAGTAAAATGGAGCTCGGGCAAGACAGGCTGCATCACATCACATGGTATCCGTAGTACTGGGTGGCCACTCGCCTTTGTCATGTACTGCTGTGTCATCCTCTGCTTTCTGCGTCTATCCGGGCTTTGTTTTTGCTTTGATTTATTACATCTTGAACATGTTTTTTTTGTTAAATTCATGTTGACCTTTGTCACATTAAATTCAACCTTTTTGTGTGTAACCTCCTCCAGCCCCCACATATCCACCCCTGGTGTTCCTCCCCGCCCGTTGAGTATGCAAGTGGAAAACTGATACGAGCTCCTTTCATGGTGGTCTTGCTTGCTTTCCTTAAAGCGTATTGACTCTTTTCGCTCGTTATTGACGATCCTTCTGTTGGTGTCTTGTTGCCTATTGCTATCAGCCGTGGATTGCTCCTTCCTTATGCTGCTAGCCCGGTCATCAACTGCTCTTTCCATTTTCTCTGGCCGTCCCTTGCTTGGGTAGTTCCTTCCTTGACCGTCTTTGCTTTGATATGCTCCTTCCCCTAGTTTTCCATAAGACCAAGCAAGTCTCCACTCCACTGACCAAGTTTGGACGTCAATAAAGAACATGAAAGAAGCATCATCCCTCCTTTCGATTCATTGACATCGTTTCCGTCCTTTGCACGCAAAATAGAACATCTCTATCAATGTTCACCTATTCATTGATTTTGTTCATGCTTATTTATGTCCCCGTTAGCGACTTTTCTGCCCGGAAGACCCTTTTTGTCTTTGGCCATCCTCGCCCCTTTTGTTTTGGCACAACTTGCTCAACTTGTTCAACTCGTTCAACTTCTTCGACGAAAGGACATTCACTCTTTGCAGCACCAACCCGGTAGCTCGTCATTGAGATACATCTTTCTCGCCTCGCAAAGATGCTTTCAGAAAAGAGTATAAAGCGTCGGCATTCCCACTGTGGCTCCTGGCTGTCGTCTTTCTTGATGGACATCCTCAAAGAGACAGCCGGTCGACGATTTACGACCGACAATCGACACGCTCTACACAACATCTAGAACACAGTTAAAAAAACGCCTTCGACAACCCCGAAAGATGTCTGCCACTTTTGATTCCAAGAATCCGTCCCAGGAGGCTCTCCAGCTTGCCAAGCGCCCCGTGGCCGCGGCCAAGCTCAACACGAGCAGCTTTCACCTTGAAGCGAAGACACGCTTCCTCATCAAGGAGCTGGAGTACACGGTGCCCCTCAAGCATAGTCCTGGAGATCCTGAAACTATCACTGTCACCGCTCGCGTTGTTCTCAAGCAGTACGGGGAGAGAGCCCCGAACTGGAAGGCCCTGGCCACCAAGCTCATGCCGGTTGACGACACCTCTCTTGACATGGAGCCGGACAAGCCTATTGCCGTCTACCTCGTTGGTGGCCCCGGCTCCGACAAAACCCATTCACGGCCAACCCCAAGTGACGGACCACTACCTCAACCTGGGCTTCCAGGTCCTGTTTATGGACTATCGTGGCACCGGAAGCAGTACACTTCAGCGAGCGGACCAGCTCAACCTGGCCGCGTTCCCCGACAATACCATGGCCTACGCAGAACACGTTTCGCCCTCGCTCAAAGACCTGTCGGCAGCAGAGCAGGCGGAGGCGCTAATATGGTACCCGCCAGGACAACATCGTGCGAGACCTTGAGGCCATTTCGCAAGAGTCTCTTGGCTCATGGGGTCAAGGCTGCGAACAAGTGGACGCTTGTCGGCCAGTCGTACGGTGGGTGGGTGTCTTTTACGTACCTGTCTTTTTACCACGAGGCGCTCAACATGGTCATCGTGACGGGTGGTGTTCCTCCAGTGGGTCAGGAGGTGGACGACGTCTACACGAATACCTACAATACCGTCATTAAGGCCTGCGACACCTTCTACGGCAAGTACCCCTAATCACGAGGAGAGCGTGAGACGCATCATCAAGCACATCCACGACCGTGACGAGCCGATCCAGATGCCCGGTGGCGGCATCTTGACGCCCGAGCGATTCTTGTGTGTGGGCCGCACGCTCGGTAACCACAGACGGCGACACCAAGGTTGACAGCGCCATCACCATGTGCATCGAGGACCTCGACGACCTTGGAAAGAAGACGGGAGGTAAGCTCACACGCGACACACTTGTCAAGATTGAGTCGTGGCTCCGGTTCGAGGAGCGCCCGCTCTACGCCATCCTGCAGGAGCCCATCTACAACCGAACACCCACTCCGAGCGTCGAAGTGGTCTGCCGAGAAGATTGGAAGGAGCAATGAGAAGTACTGGTGGCTCGAGGATGGCGCCCTGGGTCGCGCGGTCTCGCCCAAGAACGATGCAGACGAGGCGTTTGCTGCGAAGCACTTTGATGGCAAGCGGATCTACTTGTCGGCCGAGCACGTTTACCACTTCCACTACGACCAGTTCCAGGCCCTGAAGCCTCTGAAGAAGGCCGCCGAGATCCTGGCCGAGAAGACCGACTGGCCGCCGCTGTTTGACGTCGAGCAGCTGAGAAACAACAAAGTGCCCACTTCAGCGCTGTCGTACAACAAGGACATGTTTATCGACCAGAAGATGTCCCATGAGACGTTGGACAAGATGGGGAGCAGCAACATCCATGCCGTATTTAGCGAGGATCTGATGCACACAGCTTTGAAGGACAGATCGGAAACTGTTCTGCCCCTTCTCTGGAAGAATCTTTGCGCACTGGTCGATGGCAAGCCCTACAGGAGCAACCCGGTGGGGGCTCAAGCCCGCAAACTGCTGCTCGAGGCTCTCGAGGCCCAGACGAAGAAGTGAGCACGGTGGGCACACGAAGGCTATGTTTGCCTGCTCTTGCCATTCTCTTCCAGCTGGCTGCAGCCCGACGCTGTTTGCATACGTTACGTCTTCAAGCAGCGTTTGCTACGCACTTTGCCATGATTTCACCTTTGCGATTTTACGATGAGATATTTGCCAATTTGCGAGATAAATTGATAGACCCAAGTATCCACCAGTCTCTTTTCGATGCTCGCTGCGTCGATGTAAAGAAGTGATGTATCTTTTTTTCAGCCTTTTCTGTAATTTTGTTGTGCTATCTTAAACTTTTGCACCCGTGTGTTAATTCATATTCACAATAATAATACTTGGCACATGGAGGTGCCCACGCTCGGGATTCATGGATTTAAAGGAGTCCGATCAGCTGATTCTGGCATATACTCGCCCAGCACGCGCCGATCCAACCCCGAGTCGGGCGTATAAGACGCCGCATGCCCCACGAAAACGAGCCTGTCTTACGATTGTATTCATTCACCTTTTTCGATATTTATTTTCGTACCGACTGTTTTGTCTTTCACGACCGTTGTCCAAACTGCACCACGATGGCGTACGGTCTTCTCCTCCTTCGCAGCACGCCAATGGTGCTGTCGGCTGCCGCCGTGCAGTTCGACTACAGCCAGTACCTCTTCTTGCGGCCGTTCCTCGACCTACCCGGCGATCTCGAAAAGAAGGACAAGGTCGCTTCCGACGACAGCCACATCCAAGTCAGCACTTTGCTCGGCCACTTTGTCCATCGCCAGTTCCCCAGCGGTTTCGGTGCCATCCTCACATTGTATCCGCTGACCTGGGCCGTCACCGGCGCCAACCTGCTCCTGAGCTACCCCGCAAGCCGGCTGGCATCGCTGCTCGGACTTTCGGCCGCAACTGGCATCACTCTCACGCCTACCGCCCGCCACTTTTATACAGCGGGCCTCGTCTTTAGCGTCGGACACATGCTCTTCGGCCCCCGTGAGCTGGACCTGATGGAGACGATTGGCAGCCTGGGCGAGAAGGCAAAGACGTCCGACAGCGAGAAGAAACAGCACAACAACCTGTATCTCCTCGCAACGTGGCTGCAGCTGCACCTGTCACGAACGTTTCTGGCCGACGTGCCCGGCTGGCTGTGCTTTACGACAGCGTTCTTGCTGAGTGCGCGAGCACGATGAGTGCAGTATGCGAGATATTAATAGTCGTTTATACCTTTCAGGTCGTGTATATAGTTGTACGCTTTGATACTGGCTCGTCGGGTTTCGTGTACATGTTTTGGCTCAAGCTGAATGGTGAGCGTAGATGCTACGCACGGATAGGGCGCAAATACGCGAAACTGGTGGCTTGACATGCAGATGGTCCTGTCTGCTGTCTTGACTTCCTTTTTTAAAACTCCCTTTTTTTAAAAAAAAATAAAAAGGAAAAAAGAGTAAGAAACAAAACAAGCTTAAAGCTTCCTTTTTCCTTCTCTGTCAGAACTGTCTTCGTCTTCTTCAATCTCTCAGGCCAGGCATCAGCCGCTTCCGCATCTGCTTCGCCCACACCGTTCTGCTTCAACCTTGTTGCTCACAGCGCAGGGAACGGCCAAATGGACGGCCAGGTTCTAGTTGTGCAAAATAGGACTACCGTGCCCGTTCTTCGGGCTCAGTGGCGTTGTCTGGGCCGAGGCTGTCCTGTCGCTGACGCCGGAGGTTACTGGAGCAGCAGGGCACGGTCGAGCAGGGCTGCGTCGTTGGCCTTGCAGAATTTCTGGACGGACGGCGGCGGTGAGATCAGCAAGTCGCCCGTGGGCTCGGAGCAATACCTGCCGGGATCACTGTCGTATGTAGAGGTCCAAATGTTCCCCTCGGGCGCTTTGATGCGCAGTCGTAATGACGTTCAAGTGGTGCTGATTGCGTCCGTCGTGATGTTTACACATTTCAGTTTGTTGTAGAGCAAAGCCTTGAAGAGGAGTCGAACGTATCATCGATTAGAAACAGCCTTGTTCTATCCTAGACGAGTAGCGTCCAAAGATCCCGGGAAGGAAGGTGCGCCTGTCGAGACACAACCTCCTGCCGCATTCAAGGCAATGTCAATATTGACGTTTGGTTGGAGGATGCGCCAATCAGTGGCCCCTATTAAGAGCTAGCTTACAGCGGCTCCTTCCAGCGCTCCTTCGCCAAGACACGATAAGCAGCACCCCGCATTTGTATTGATGCATATCGGGAGAGAGCGTGTCGATAAGCAATAATCAGAATCCCCTGTCAATTAGACTCCCCTTGTCTGTTGGTAAACACGCGCCAGCCAGCGCGTTCGGGGTATCTTACCACCGTTGGCAGTTATACGGAGTCTGTGGACGACCTTATTTATTCGCTCCTTCAACAACAACGAAGTGCGCACACAACACACACACACACACACACACACACACACTGGTAAACAATACTATGGAGGCCGCACATCACCGCAAGATTGAGCTCCAGGCACCCGAAGATTTCGCCTACCTCGTCGACAATGTGCGCCGCGCCGCTGCCGATAGTGTCGCAGCCGCGTTTCCGCCCGTTGCGAACGAAGACGACAACAATGACAAGGCAACGGGGAAGAATGGCAAGAGGAAGAAGCGCGTCGAAGAGGACGACCTCCATACGCGTGTTGAGGCGTTGGTGAAATGAGGTAGGCAAGAGCATACTGCTCACAAACTGTTCCCCCAACCAAAAAAAGGGTGTCTTGCTATCACACTGTACCTGTATACTGACAATCTCAGTACATCCGTAGAGCATTTGCGCTTGCTGCACCCAACCTGACAATCAACGGCCTGCCGGTCGACCCAGCCCCTTTTGGGACGACGAAGACGACGACAATGACCCCAGCTCGAAAGGGAAACGGGGCAAGAAGGGCAAAAAGGGCAAGAAGAACCAGGCGCCCATCGAAGAGACCGAGCCGTTCGACACCCGCAAACGCCAGCGCGTGGAGGACCTGTCGCGCGACGAAGAGGATCTCTTGCGGGACATTGCCCTGTTGAAGAGACGCGTACCGGCAGCGGCAGTGCGTGCACGTCAACAGGCGCTGGCAGGGCAGCTGGCAGCGGACGATGCGGCAGCAGCAGCTTTGCAAGAAGTTCTGCAACAACAGCAAAAAGAGGCCGCAGCCGCAGCCGCAGCCGCAGCGCGAGAAGAGACCGAGGCGGAAGCGGAAGCGGCCAGCGCGCACACGGCGTCATCAGCAACATCCTTCTCGCAAGCCGTGGCTGGTCTGGGTCGCCTAAAGCAGGCAATGCCAGCGACCGTGGCGCGTATGGAGCGGGCACGTGTAGCTGGCGACTATGCTGTGGCGGAGAGGTAGCTGACGAGGAGGGGAAAAAAAAATTTCGTGTTCATATTTATGGGTTGGACGGCGTTGTTTTCTCTCTGTTTTTTCTTTTTTTCTGAGGGGGGCGGTGTCTTGGGGCTTGCTTTTGACGAATTACGATACCACAGGGAATGGAACTGCTCAGTTCCATCAGATGCTAGATGCTAGATGCGTCCAAATGAAAAAAAAAAAACCAAAGATGTATTCTTTTTTTATGTGTATACCCAGAATCTTAAGAGGCCAGAGAAGCCTATCCTCGCAAAGATGAATGACGCAAGAGACAGTGCAAAGGGCAGAGACCATCCTCATCAATAACGGAAGAAGACCAAAAAAAAGACCAAGAAAAGAAATCATGTAAAATGTACGGCACAAACAGAAAAAAAAAAAACACTCATCACGCATCACGCCAATCGCCGTCCCTTGGCTCGCTCCCAACGCATCCTCGCCTTTATCTTCGCCTTGCTCAACAGAAAGTCATCAGAGTGTTTCTTCGTCGGTTGGCGCACCTAAGCGGCAGCCGGCTGCTTGGCGCCAGCAGCATCCTCTGCAGCGGCAGCACCGGGGGCCTCCAGCGTGACATCGTCCGTCTTTGTTGCCTCTGGGTCCACTGGTGCGGCAGCGGCAGCGGCAGCAGCAGGGGCGGGAGCCTCGCCGGCCGTCTTCTCCATGAAGCCGGCTTGTACCACTCCGGCTCGCGCCAGGGGCCCATGTCGGAGAAGCCGCAGCCACCCTCGCACTCGCACGAGCCGCCAAACTGCTTGGGCAGGTTCTCGGGGGCGACCTGCTGGAACAGCTCCTTTTGGTAGCCGCTGCCGAGAATGTGGATCTTGGCGACCGTGACCGGGTCGAGCCAGCCCTTGATGATGGACCAGACGGTCGAGAAGCCCCAGGGGCGTTGAGCAGGTAGAAGCGGCCCAGACGCTCCGGGTAGTAGTTCTGGGACATGCCCGAGGCCTGCTTGATGTACGAGTAGACCTGGGGCGCGCGGGAGATGCCGACGCCCTTCATGTCAAAGATGGTGCAGCAGGTCTCGAGCAGGTGGCCGGCCTTGCGCGAGCAGGCAGGCAGGCGGGGGTCGGCGAGGCGCTCGTACTCGACGGCCAGGTTGGTAATCATGCGCTCGGGCGTGGTGATCTTGTACATAGCAGTGAGGTCAATGTTGCCGAGCGACTCGATATAGACAGGGCGGCCGTCGCGGTCCGTCTTGTGGTAGTATTGCGGGTAGTACTCAAAGATCTTCTCCTTCTCGGGGTACTCCCAGGTGGCGACGAGGTCATCGAGACCCGTCTCTTTCCGCCAGGCCTCGCACTCGACAAACATCTTCAGGGCCAGGTTGACGTCAAACTTGCGCGCACGCAGGAAGCGGAGCTATGCGTCGCAAACAATCATGTCAGTATTCCATTTCCGTCTCCCGTTGTGCCAACCTCAAGTACCATCATCGTGGAGGGGGCAAGGGGGGAGGGGGTGTGTGTGAAGGGATAAAACCCACCAGCGTCAGCGTGTCTAGCCGCTTCGTAAACTCCTGGGCCTCCAGCATCAGACGCAGCTGGTGCACCTGAGCCTGCTGCTCCGCCGTCAAGTGGCCCGGGTGGCCGCTGATGTCGGTCGGCGACACAATGGGGTAGTCATAGTTGTCGTACTTGGGTCGAGCTCCATGCCGCCGTTTGCTGCTGCGTCGGCCGCCATTGTGGTGAAGTGGGGTTTGGTGGGATGGGAGGTGTAGAGACAGAAAGAGATTCTTTAAAGCGATTCTGGAAAGCGATTCTGGAAAGCGATTCTGGAAAGCGATTCTGGAATTCGATTCTGCCCTGGTGGAGGATCGCACGTTTTGGTTCGTCAAGGAAAAGGAGGCAACTCGGACGGCGGGTTGCAGGGACAAAAAGAAGGAAGTAGATATTGGCAGTTGGGAAAGGACCGAGCACTTGAAAAAGAAGGGGAAGGAGTGGGAAAAGGCGGTCGTCACTTTTTGGCAAACTGTATTTAATCTTGAGTAGTCTGCGTTTTCCCTTTTTCTGTTGGGACCCACTTTTCAATATGGCGGGCAACGACAGAGTGAGCTCGGCTGCGTCAGAGGGAAGGAGCAAGGGAAATTGGAAATTGGAAATTGGCGGCGAAAGGGGCAACTACGGCAGTATTACTGAGTACTCAGTATAAGCAGCAAAGACCTGGAACGACTCGAACGAAACAAGAAATGCAAGAAATGGAGCTGGGTCGAGCCCACACTAACAAAGCACCGCACAACGCACACTTGACACTGGCTTTGTCCTAAAGTTGAACCAGTTGCGGATCCTGTGGCGTCCAGCGATGCACCCAGGAGAGAGCGAGAAAATGGCTGAGTGATGACGAACTTCGAAGTACGCCGTATCCTTCTGAAGGACGACCGCTGGTTGCTCTTGCCTGTTCCACACGCGCCGAAGATGTAAAGCCATAGGACAGCTCGACACGGGCAGGAACGCAACAGCCCGCAATGGGAAAGAAGCAATGAGCCATCATCCCCCATAACAAGGTCGAGGCAATCGAGGCAATCGGGGCAATCGAGGCAGTCGCCCCGCCGTTTTCCAGGGCACTTGGCCAGCCTGTTTTTGGGGTCCGCCAGGAAAAAGAGGGGCGCAGCCCGGGCGATAGGGCAGATCGGCCTGAAAAGGCAAGCGTTTGGCCCCATGATCCATCCCAACAGCACACGTATCCCCTGGAGCATAGCGGGTTTGGCAGGCGGTACGCGGCCTGTAATCTGTCATTGACTCATTTCAAGGGCACTCCGTAATAATTTCTAATTATGTCACGACACGATATCACCAAGGGGCGCCATCAAGGGGCCTTTTTGTTCTGTGTGCCCTGATAGTCACGATGAAAAAGTACATGCACCGAGCAACAAGGCATGCAACATTGTTGTGAGACTGCCTGGCTGCCATGCGAGATCCAGGCCTCTCATCTGTTGGCTGAGACATTCCTACGTCCCGCTGATGACAATATAAACTGAGGAATGGTGCCTTGTCGTCCGACCTCGTTACAGAGCTGCCGTTGATATTTGGGCTCATCGCTTTTGGTCCCGCTCACTTGAAAATTGCGTCGTGAAATCATCGGAAGGTGGTATATTTCTTCATTGTTGACCTTATGAATATTTCGTTCAGATGCTCTGTCAACCGTCACATCCCCCGCAATCTTTAGCCGTCTGGCTCGTCAACGCCGCCCTTACTACTGCTGCCTTTGGTCGGCTCGGCCTCCGTCTTCTCCTTGCGCTTCTGCACAACGTCCCAGTTGTATACCCGTGCAATAGCGACCTCCATTGTCTGTAGCGTGTTAGTAGGCAGGTAAATTGGTGTGGTGTGTATAAGAAGACACAACAAAACACGGGACGCACCGTAATCTGCTCCCGCAGAAATTCGAGATCCTCTTCGCAGTTGCGCCGGGTCGTCTGGGCCGAGCTGAGCTTCTGCTCAAGCAGCGTCTGCGCCTCGTCAATGGGATACGCCAGCATCACGTTGGCACCCAGCCACAGGTACACCTCGTCCGTCGGCGGGATCGTGGCTTTGGCATAGAGCGTGTCGTTGAGCTCAAATGTCGTCTCAATCGCCTCGCCACCTTCGGTCTCGTCCTCGTCCTCATCGCTCGCCAGCTCGTCGTCCTCGTCATTCTCGCCGCCCGCCGCCGTCTTCGCGCCCGGCCGCCGTGTCTGCAGGAACCGCACCGTGTCGAGCGTCTTTTGGATGTCCGGCAGCTTCTCGTCGAGGCCGCTCACGCGCCGCTGCAGGTTCGACTCCATGAACTGGTACTTGGAAATCATCTCCTGGAACCGCCGCAGGGTCGGCTCGACGTCCTCACGCGACGTCACGTAGTCCTCGACCTTGTCCACAAACGGTGCCTGGGGAATGCCGCGCGGGTTCGTAGCGACATCCTTTGGGTCAGGCCTGGAAGGAGGAGGAGACGCATGTTAGCCGTTGTTGTCTACAGATCGTCCGTCTGAAAGGGGTTCCGGGGAACGCATCTGCCTTTCTGCTCCTTACTTTGCCACGGCCTTGCCGCTGGGCGTCGCCATGGTTGCCTTGCCCGGGGGTGTCTGGTGCTGGGTTAGAAGAGGAAGCAATGCCAGAAAGTGGTCCTTCTCCCAAGTGTCGTCGTCGGAGCCGTTGTGGAATGTGGGCGACAAGAAACGAGAAAGGCGTGTTCGTCGTTCGTAGTGGCCGCACGCGCAAATGGGGGCTCCTTTCCCTTTCGACTCTCAAAAAGCTCCAAAAGCTCGAGAGCTCACATAACCCTCCACCACTTCGAGTCTCCTTGCGCTTTCAACGCCTCCTGCCCGCTAAAACCCACCACCACCCGCACCGAAGCTTGGCGGTGACGACAGGCAGTAATTTTGCTGTGTACGACTCGGCTGCCTATTCATTCATACAAAGTACTGTAGCCTTTTTCTTCACACATGGCACAATTAACATGCTATCTATTATGAATAGACTCCCAAGAACTCATCTCATTCAAAATAAACCACATATTGCATTTTATCACACATTCATCTTCTTCCCATAATTTCCATGTTCTCCATTTTCATATTAAAACAGTCCTTTTTTTGGTAGTTTACAGTAAACAAATAAGTAGTACATTGGCCATCCTGAGGTCCAAATGTAAGAGTGAGTATCAAAGAATTCGACCAGAACTTTCCTGCTTTTAAAAAAACATCAATCCCCTACGTGGCCCGGTCAATTTGTGACTGCAGAAGCAAACCCAGTGTGAAATTGGGAACAAAAAGGCAAACCACGCCGAAATCCCCAGAATCCATGGCAAAAAAAGAAAGTCGCTTTCCCACAAAACAGAAAAAAGTGCACAAATAGATAGAATACACCAGTGAATACAAAAAAAATAGAAGAAAAAAAGACAAATAAAGAAAAAAGAAGAGGCTATTATAAAGAATCGCAATCATTTCATCGTCTGCGGACCTTTCACCGTTTGTTGGTTGTTGTGTTTTTGTGTTTTTGTGTTGTTGTGTTTTTGCGTTTTTGTGTTTTTGTGTGTTTTCTGTTTTCTTGTCGTCTAGGTGCTGTCCTCCAGCTCCATGGTCTCTCTTGACTCATCCGCCTCCACATCACCATCCTCGCCCGATGACATCACTGCGTGTGAAGCCAGGGAAGCAGAGGGATTGTTGACCGAGTGGTGCGGGTTGGCGCGACGCGAGATCACCGACGACGAAGCCAGCATGCTCTCGTCCTCGTCCTCGCCACCTTCCGAGTCCAACATGTCCGTGTCCTCCTCCGACTCGGAGGTCGAGCTGAAGGGCGGGTAGAACATGACCGGGCGCGGCAGCTTGGCTGGCTCTTTTTGTTGGTAGATCGCCGACACGTAGTGGATCTGGACCGTGGGTACTTTGTTCTTCATCGCGACTGCGGCAGACACAGGGGCTGTCTGCTTCTTCAAAGCAGCAACGCGGCTTGCGAGCGATGCCATCGAGAATGTATCGCCACTGGGAGAGCTGCCACTGTTCAAATTGCCGCCTTCGTAGTCGTCGTCGTCCCCGCAATGATTGATTGAGCCGTTGAGATTGAATGGCCGCCGAGTCGTAACACGCAGTGCAAAGTGGTCCTCGGGGAACACCCGGTGAATGCCAGATGCCTCGAGCTTTGGCTCCACCACGTCAACGGACGATACATCCGTTGCTGCGCTGTAGTCAAACACAACGAGATCGTTGTCGACATCGTCTTGATTGCTCGTGCTGCTGATGATGCTGGTCGAACTGCTCATGTTGTCATTGGCACTCGCTGCAGGCTCGTTCCGTCCCACGGTCCCGATGCCCAGCAGGCCAAGACCAGCCCACTCGTCTCTTGACAGGCTCAAATAGTCTGTCAGAGGGCGGAATGGGATGTGCGAGCCAGACGAGGAGCGGTGCACGGTTGGCCGGCCTTGCAGAGGCTCGTCCATCGAGTCTTGCGTCTGCAGAGTTGACGTCTCGTTGGTCGTCGGACTGACCTCGCCCGAGCTGTCTCCAGCGAGGTCGGTGCAGAATGGCATGCCGCTGTAGTAGACAACAACGCCGTCCGACTTGCGCCGCTTGCGAGCATTGGATGAGCCAGAGTGGCTTGTACCGTACCGAGATGCTTCAGCATTGGAGCTGCTATTGTTGTTGTTGTTGCTGTTGGAGATACTGTTGTTGCTCTTCCTCTTGCTCTTGGCGTCCGTCCGGTTGCGGCTCTTCGTATTGCTTTGATCCATTCGACTGCCATAGGCATGGCTGGCCTCGGGCAGATCGGATTCCTGAGACGAATTCTCCTCGCCGGACGTCATAATGGGGACGGAGCTCCGGTGGACGAACAAGGGCTTGTACTGGAAGCTGGATGAAGCAGCCGAGTCTTGCGCGCCTGTTTTGGACTGCTTCTTACCACTGGACAATGCAGATGCTGAGCCGTGTCCAGATGTCTTGGCCCGCTTCCGCTGACCAGTCTCATCAGAGCCATCGTCCGCATCGGTCGACTGGCTGTGCTGCGACCGATCACCGCTACTGCCGCCGTCACTACTGAACTTCGTTCCGTCCATACCACCACGCCAACGGATTTTCTGACCGTCGGGAGAAAGCTGAAACTTTGTGCTCTTCTCAACGACCGCCTGCCGAATGAAATCGGGCGCCACGTTGAGAATATGTAGCTGTGCCAAATTGGCCAGTAGGTTCAGGTAAACCCAGCCATCGGCATCGGGAGACACGTCAATTGTCTTGGCCACGCTTTGGGGACCGATCTCGGGAGGAACGAGGCCGAGGTGGCGAATGTACTCCATGTTGTCTGCAGGGACCTGAACTCGGTCAGGGTCTAGGTCAAGGGGTCTCGTAGGGCGCTGGTCAGGCAGAGACGACGCGAGACTTGGCTTTCCATTCCCATTGCCGCTTCCATTGCCGCTTCCATTGCCACTGCCATTACCAGTGCCACTTGTAGCACCGCTCATAGTGGGAACGGTGCCGCTACCGTTCCCGTTCCCACTGCCAACCTCGTCTCCATTGGAGTTCGAGGCAGACCCATGGTCGTGCGATTTGGTTTGTTTGTGCCCAGAAGTTCGAGCCTGGATCCGTGCTTCACGAGCGGGCTCCGAGCTGCTCATCGATCTCGGAATCTGCAGGTTCGTTGCAGCAAAAATTGGAGTAGCGGGTGTAGAGGCATATGGGATGGCGTTGGCAGCTGGGCGCTGCCACCTTCACCACTGCTGCCACTACGACTGCCGCTATTCAAAACACCAGTACTCTTCGCCGGTCTGTGGCCAAGCGCAGCAGCAACGGCGGTTGTGCCTGCCATATCGCCAGAATCTAGTGCCGCTGACTGAGCTTGGCGGGTGTACCGGCCACCAATCTTACCCGTGAAGAGTTGTTCCAGGCGTCTCACAATCAGCTTCTTCTTCTCCTTGTCGCCAAGGGTATTAAAGCCGTAGTGGGGGTAGAGGCCCTCTGGGATGTCCTTCAGGTACCGCTCGACCTTTTGTTCAGATGAGGCACGGGCCTTGGAGCCACCGTAATGGGGACGGGTTAGTGATGTACCAGAAGAGTTGGCACCCGTAGACATGGAAGCATAGGCGGAGTCGACCGGCCTGGACCGCGAGGAGGAGTTGGATGCCTGCTTTGACCGCGAGCCACTTGAAGAATAAAGTGCCGAATTGTTGTGGTGATGATGGTGGTGGTGGTGATGATGCGGCTGTTGAGATTGGTCCTTGGACGAGGCCGAAGACTTCTCCCGCTTGCGCTGGGATGCCGAATCATTGGAGGCGGTGTCGCCAAGGCTTGCGGCGAAATCGCGAAGCGTGGCCTCGAGTTCCTGCTTTTTGCGGCGCGGGAGACCGTGCATCTTGATTTCAAACAACTTTTCATTTTCGAGGGCATCCCGGTTCACGTTGTGTTGGTAGCGTCTGAGCTGCTCCTTGAGACGCTTGTTCTCAATCGTGAGGTCGTCGATAACGCTCCGATAATCTTCCGAGCTGCTGCTCCGTGTGGTATTGTGGGCGAGTGTTGCTGGGAGGAAAGAAGCGCTACGTGGAACAAAAGGGGGAACGACTTGTGGTGACATGAGCGGTATATCGTTGTGTGCATCGTCGCTTGATGACTCGCGCTTTTCAAAATAGGACCCAACTTTAAAAAGCAGAAGATCCTCGTCAGTCGCGAGAAGCAAGGGAGGGGACATGGTTAAATCGTCACTCTTACCATCTGGAGGGCTGACATCGAACGCGCCGGTCGGGTTGTTGTTCGAGTGGTCAAACCACTTCTTTGCGTCAGTCATGATTGATGCACGACTGCGTCCTGAAGTGTCGCTCTGCCGAGATGGGTTTTTCGCCCTTTGCTGGTCTCCCGAGGAATCATCGTGCGAGTTGTCACCGCCGCCAGGCACGGGTATGCCGTCATTGCGAGACAGTTGGCCATGCCGCTGGTAAGCTCGGGGTGCATGTGGTGGTGTCTGCGGCGTGGAGCCGGTGTTTTGCGTCGCGGAGGATGATTGGCGAAGAGGATGAGGATGTGGTGGTTCGTTCGGGTTGTGTCTGTTGTTGGCAGGCATATCAAAACTAGGCGTTTTGAGATGCCGCGATCCTGTTGTCCTTCTGTTGTCCATTGTACCGTTGTCGTTGTTGTCTACGTCGAAACGTCTTGCCACGCGAGGGGCGCCAATGACTAGTGGAGAGGCATCTGCCAGTAATTCAAAGCCTTTCGGATCCTCACCCGTCCAGTCCAGTGTGATTGTCGTCGGTTTCCGGGATATTGCGACGGCACAGAGGCGAAGCCAATTTGGCTATGGCGGCGGTATGGTTGTTGCGGCCAGCAAAGTAAACAGAGACCTTTGATTTCGCGGCACGGTAGTGTGAGACTTAAGTAGAAGAAAGCGCTTCGTATACTGCGTTGGGTGTAACGTGCCCGGTGTCTGAGGGCAAGTCGAATAGTTCGGGTTTGTAGAAGTCGTAAATGCAAATCGGATTCGATCTTCGATCCTCAATCGTCTAGGTCGTGATTGTAGTCGGTGGTGCTGAGAATCGGCAATATGTGTGTTGTGTTTTGGTGAGAATTGTGAAGATGAGGCAAGAGGTTGAAATTGAAATCCAAGTGGAAATCAGCAGAATGGAGAGGCTGAGAGGGAGCAAAGGGGAGCCGGGGCAGCCTGTGTCAAAGAAAAGGAAAAGATCGGCCTAGACGCTGGGCACTGAGCAGATTCGTGCGGTGGGGTGCCAGAGCAGGGGGGAGTGTCTCTAATAGGTACAAGTAGACACCAAGAATGCCGTGGAAGAGTTGAAAAGGACTGGCTTGGGGGAGGTAGCAGCACTGCACGATCTGCACGATGACGCCGGGACTGAATGAGGTTAGGGTCTAGAGCGTGTGGTGAATTGTGTACCTTGTACGATAGCAGACACTGGAGCGCGGCCGTGAGGTTGACGAGGTTGACGAGGTTGACGAGTCTGTCGAGATGGTGAGAAGTTGAGAAGTTGAGTTATTGATAGTAACTTCGTGAGCGCGTTCAAATCAAAATGGGTGAAGAGATGGGAAATAGAAGTGGCCTGGAACGAGGCAATATGAAGAAGGGCACAGAAAGTTCGGGCTTTGGAAAGAGCGATGCAGCTGCAAGTCCCTGAGAGGGAAAGAGGGGGTGCCTCTGCCTCGACAGTAGGCCCTATAGGGTGGCGTGACTCGGGTAAGGGCTGCAACAACTTACGAATAGTCCTTCCCTCTGTCGTTTACGAGCGCATACTGTACTTGTATGTACGAAATTCGATGCATTCTACTGGGTACGAGCTCTGTGTGGAAAGACCGATGGGCGAGATCTTGAGAGTTTCCATCGACGGGGAAGGAGCGAACGACACACAAAATACAATCGACGAGGTTTCGAGGTCTTCCTCCCAGATATCAAAGAGACAATGCGATCGGGATGGGCAGATGAAGACAAAAATACGTTGAGACCACATCGAGAACACATCGAAAACACAACTGGTAGGTTCCAAAAAATAGAGACGGGGAGGGGCGTGTGAGTGGCAGCGAGAGTACCGGAAGGGGGTGGCGAGAGGCAACCTTGTCGATGGAGGGGAATTAGGGGTCTTGACGCCTTTGGAGGCGCTGTCATCGAGATCACTTATATGGGAAGGAGACACAAGCAACGGATCGACTTCCACAGTATCGATCCGTACTTCTGTTCGATGCAGGCAGGAGCAAAGGGCCTGGGCGGCCAATGCGGAGGAAGGGGAAATCCTAGCGACTGCCTGGAGAGATAAAAATGTATGTATTTGTACGTGCCCGCCCACAAAAGAGAACCGCTATGACGAGCAAAACGGAAGGCACGATCTGACATTCATCGTCCATCTGTCTCTGTGTCCTGAAATGGATGCTCTCTTGGCTCTGTGGCCTCGACCTACAGTGTACAAAGTCGTTATTGCGATTAGTTTTCTTATTCTGACTTCTTTTGTCATAATTTTTTTGTCTCGCAAACTTCGTACATATCCCTTTTTCGGCTGCGTGTTTTGTGTATGTTCGCACGGCCTAAAGATCGTAACAGGAGACGATTCGATCCCTTGGAGATCGCAGATTTGCCTTGGAATCGATGAAAAAGCGTAATATTGAATCTAGCCCGATTGGGACTAAGAGGTGGGCTGCCGTCTCCCGTTTTCTTCCTGCGCCGTGTGGGGCTTCTGTCACCAATTACTGAGTACATGTACAGACGAGTGAAAAAGGTGGGTCCGTTCATTGGAGGAGAAGAAGAAAAACGTTCCCCGTCACGAGAAAGAGGAGAGTGCCGAACGAGCAGTACCCTTAAAGTCGGCAGAGACAACCACATGTAGAACGCAGAAGTTGAAGAAAAAGAAAAAAAGAAAAGATAGGGGGTTGGGTCGCACAAGAGCGAGACAGAACAATAACCCGGACAAGGAACAAAAGAGCGGCGTACGTGATCTTTCAACAAGGCGAACGGAATTTGCATTAGTAATTGTGGGCATAGGTAAGGAACCTCAAAAGCCTCACAGTCCGATGGAGACCGCTGTTTACCTCACCTGACATCATTTTCACAGTAGCGAGAAAAGAGACTCGACACACAGAGAGCAGACGTGGACGGCGCGAGAGACGGCAGTGCCAGATTACGACCCACCAGGGCACAAAGTACCCACAGGTAAGATGAAAAACAGACGAAACAAAAAAGAGAGCCAAATATTGGTCTTGTTCAAACCATCGCCATGGCAGCAGTCCCACCAAAGCATCGATACCGAGTTGCTTCGTTCTTATGCGTACATTCAGATCGGCTGGGCTCGTAGTACAAACCGAGCAATCGATGCAGCGAGAAGGCGAGGATGGGCAGACAAGGTCTGGTCAGTGGGTCTGTGCATCTTAGTTGGGGCACCTTTTTTTCTTCCTTTTTTTTATCTCTACGGGGTATCCTCTCCCATACTCGATTTGGATTTGGGTTATTTTCAATTGCATCCCGTGCCTTCCCTCTCGTTTCTCTCGATTCTTCTGGCTTCTGTTGAGGCGGGCGGGTGGGACCGCTATACCAGGTCGAGCTGGGCTCCTGCCCTCAGTGCATATTGGCAGTCTTCTTGACAGTCGAAAATATGCTGCTCCTTCTGGCGGAGACTTTGAGTGGCTGTAGTTGCGTAGGGGCCTTTCTCGAGATGGGGGAAGAACAGCCTGGAAGCATGAGCATTAGCAAAAAGCGTCGCTCTTCGCCCCAAGAAGGAGACAAAGACGATGATTGGAGTGAGATTATCAGTTTTTTTTTTCGCCTACCGGGTGCCTTCAATCTTGACGCACTTTGGATCCACGTCTAACTCGGTGAGCTCGTCTTCAGGGGAACCAAGCAATCTGCCATATTCGCAACGCGGAGACAGGTCCGGCTGTGAGGCCGTGAAGCCAGACATGCACGTTGATTGTAGCCATCGTGATCTCCTGGCCGTTCCCGTAACATTGATCTCGAGCCATCGAGTACTTGACCGCCACACTGCACCACGGCCTATGGATCCCTTAGCTTCCGGTGTGGCTGTCGTGCCACGCGACGGCTCGGGTTGTTTTATTTCTTGCCCTGTCCAAAATGATAGCAGTGGACTGTTTTACACCATGCATATTTTCTTTATTGTAGAATAGAATATGAGACTTTACACACAAAAAAAATCACTTTTCACTTTCTTCATGAAACTGAGTGAACACTTTTCACAGCGGGTGGTACATATGTATCTATAAGTCAGCAAAACAACTATACGATCGATAAGATTATGGCAAAGGGAAGCACAGTACGCTATGTTGAGGTTTTAGAAACCATTTGCTAGTTCTTCACTCCGTATTCTTCTCTTCTATCCACCTTGTTTTTTAATTGACAAACTGGTCCCTGCGTCATGCCACCGGCTGATTGGCCAATTTAGAACTGACATAGGACTCAGAGTATTGGATAACATCAAACCATCGCGGCCGGACAATAAATTATCAAAATTAAACACTCGAGGGCTTCGACATGGCTGTTGGGACTCTCGATTGGGGTGTCGGTCGCGAAGGATGACATGGCGAGCTCGGATGGGGCAGCTCTCGGATGAGTACCTTTGGAGCGGGGCCTTGGTGTCCAATCAATAGACTGGCCTACAAAAATGACATCATAACCGCAATTCTGTCATGGATCGTCCAACTTTAATCGGCAGCTATGCAGGACCGGACCCTGCAACTGTCTCGATAATTTGCCAATCCCCTCACTTTTCCGTTTTTGTCGCCCTTCTGTCGTCCTTTTTACTGATTTGTTCAGCATGTCTCCAGTCTCCAGTCACCACGCCAAAACGGCCACCCAACGTCCCAGTTTCTTTGCCCGTTGAATCCTGCTGTACGAGTACCTCGCAGAGAAACGAAAAATATAAAAAGGGGGTGGGAATTTTTGACGATTCGCTGAGTTTCTTGCATGCCCTGTGACGTCATGGCGCATGAGTCTAGTAGTTCAACGCTCCTTCCCCCCTTCCCTTTCCATCTTCGCTGCCCTGCGGACCGGTATTCCTTCCCTGCACACCTCGTGTATGTGGACAAAACGAGGGAAGGAGCGACAGAGCGCGCGGAAAGGAACAGAAAGCAACGAGCGATACGCCCAAGACGGAAGGAGACACCAAGTGACACGGAAAGGGTAGGGTCAGGGTGCAGAGGCAGCTCGACATAGCAAGATCGACGTCAACTCACACTCTCCGTATGGAGCAGGTCGGCCCTTTGAGCCCACTATTCTGGCCAACGCCTCCTGCTCTGTGGCTGTCTTTGTCTGGACCACTTGAAAATCCAGGGTCCAACTGTTGGACACCCTCAAGAAAAACCACATGCCAAGATATAGAGGCATATTGGCCTTGCTGCATCACAAACCTGCATCGTCACTGAGTCCCTTTCTCGTGGACGCCGACGAGTGTGCTCCATAGGCTGCGAGGGTGCTCCATTCTGTGCCCTGGAATGCGCATCTTACGTAGGACTCGGACTCTGGCCTTGGAACGGTGGTTGTCTGGTCGCTTGGTTCTTGACAGATCATTTGATCGTTTGATCGTTTGATCGTGTGCTTTGTATTGTATATTTCTGTGAATCTATTGTATCTCGCGCAATGTAAAGTGAAAATATGAAAGAGCGCCAACGCGCCATGGTCAATCGCCGTCCACCCGTTGGAAGCAACCTACCAACTATTATTCGCCAAACCCAACCAGACCCAGCCCGTAGAAATGCAGCGAAGCGAACCCTTACCCACGTACCTCATTTCCACCCTCTACGTCGTACTGTGTTCCTTTCTTCTCCCGCAGTACACAACAGCCGTTCCCGCCACCCCCTGCCGCTAGCGAGAGTTTGTTGTGACCTTACTTCCTTGCTTTGAGAGCTTGTGCAGACTTTGCTTGCTACATACAGTCTGGCTGCATTGTTGCATGCCACTAGCCAAAAGTTGGGACTCTGCAGATGCTACCCAAGAAAAGCTCGGGAGGGAGCGCGGGAGGGAACCATCAAGCCCATCGGCAGCTCCTATGGGCAGCTAGCTCCTACCGGCATGCCTCTTACGCCTTGACCAGCAGAGACTGACCAGTCATCTCCTCAGGCTGCGGCAGGCCCATGGCGGCCAGAACCGTCGGCGCCAACGTCGCCCAGCACACCCTCAACGTCGGTGCGCAGACTCCAGCCCTCGGCGCGTTGGCCATGACCAGGGGCACCTTGTTGGTGGTGTGCGAGGTCTTGGGCTTGCCGTCGGGAAACTTCATCTCCTCGGCGTTGCCGTGGTCGGACGTGATAAAGAGCACGTAGTTCTCCTTCTTGCACGCCTCGTAAATAGCACCAATGGCCTTGTCCGTGGCAGCACAGGCGACAATCGCGGCCTCGTACACGCCCGTGTGGCCGACCATGTCGGGAGGCGCAAAGTTGTTCATGACGAAGGGGTACTTGTGTTCGCCAGACGCTTGGCGACCTGGTCGGCCACACCCGCCGCCGACATCTCGGGCGCCTTGTCGTAGGTGGCCACGCTCTTGTTAGAGGGCACCAGGTCCTGGGACTCGTCGCGGTCCTCGAGCGGGAACGCCTTCTCAACACCGCCGTTGAAGAAGAACGTCACGTGGGCGTACTTCTCCGTCTCGGCCACGTGCACCTGCGGCACGCCCTGCTTGCCGAGCCACTCGGCCAGCACGTTGCCCATGTGCTGCGGCTTGAAAGCAATCTTGAAGGGGAAGTCGAGCTTGTACTGGGTCATCGTGACCAGCGTAATGTCCTTGGGGTAGGGGAAGTCGGGGCGCGGCGAGCGGTCGACGTCGCCCAGCAGCTGCACGATCTGGCGGACACGGTCCGAGCGGTAGTTGAAGAAGAAGACAACGTCCTTGTCCTTGATGCGGCGCTTCTCGCCACCGACAACAATGGGCTTGAGGAACTCGTCGTTCTCGCCAGCGGCGTAGCGCGCCTCGATCGTCTTGACCGGGTCCTCGCTGGCCTCGCCTTCGCCGAGCACCAGGCCCTTGAGGGCCAGCTCGTTGCGCTCCCAGCGCTTATCACGGTCCATGGCGTAGTAACGGCCGACAATCGTGGCAATCTCGCCTGTGCCAATCTCCTTGGCCGTGGCCAGCAGCTCCTTCAGGTAGCCCAGGCCCGACTTGGGGTCGGTGTCACGGCCGTCACCGAAGAAGTGGATGTATACCTCGGGGACACCAGCGGCCTTGGCGGCGCGCAGCAGCGAGTACAGGTGCTCCTGCTTGGAGTGCTGGGAGATTGTATTGTTAGCATTCATTATCACTGGAAAAAAGAGAAGAAAAAAGACAGAAAAAAAGACAAAAAAAAAAAACACCGCGTCGCGAGATTGTCATCACATACAACACCACCGTGCGAGACGAGGCCGCACAGGTGCAGACGGCCGGTGCCGTTCTTGGCCAGCTCCAGCGTCTCGCTAATCACATCGTTGGACGCAAAAGTGTCGGTCTTGATGGCCTGGTCGATACGCACAACGTCCTGCCAGACAACGCGACCGGCACCAATGTTGAGATGGCCAACCTCGGAGTTGCCCATCAGGCCCTCGGCAGACCAACAGCCAGCGACGAAGCCTCAAGCTGCGTGTAGCCCGTCTTGCTCTTGGCGAACTCGTCCATCACCGGCGTCTCGGCAGCGGCAATGGCGTCGCCGTCCTTTGGCGAATCGGCCGACGGGATACCCCATCCATCAATAACGACTGTAAAAAGAGGAAAAGGAAAAAACACACGCTGCAATGGCTCAGAGAGCCAGAGCAGAGCGCACAACCACAATGATTAGCCAGGCGATCTCCAAATAGACGAGCATGTAGGCGATGACCAGCAGCGGGTCGGCCACGCGGGTCTCTTCTGTCTTCTCCTCTCTAGGTGTCTCTCTCACTCTCTCTCCCACACACGCTCCTGCTCTCTCTCCGTTCTTCCTCCCGTTGCACCAACCTGTGCATCTTTTCGAACTGTCCCCTCGCCCTGCTGTATTTGGTCTTTCTCTTCCTCTCGCATCTTCTCTTCTCGACCATCGGATGCACTTTCTGACTCGCCGACGGGTGCGAGGGGTTTAGAATAGGCGGGCGGGGGACGTACTGAGGCAGGCATTCTGCTCGACTTTGGCCATTTTGTAGGTTTTGTAGATTTTGTAGGTTTTGTGAGGTTTATCTGTTGTTTTTTGTTGCCGGGATAATCGGACGATAAAGCTCGATGCAAGGGGCGAAAGGAGAAATGGATTGTCGTGGTAAAGACTTTATACAAATTCAGTCGACGCAATGAAGAGAAGTAAAAGCTTATGATGCGAGAAAAGACGGTATGTCGTGAAATAAAGCAACTTTCTGCGTTCTGCGTGATTTTCAAGTTGAGAGGAAAAAAAAACAGGAGCTCTTTTTTGGTATTCTGAAATACTCGCTATTATTGACTGCTATCCTTTTCATCATCGACTTTTCTATGGGCTTTGATTCAGCGCCTGCTTTGTTGGCGGGACCATCTGGCGGGGTAACAGCCGATTGATTAGAGAGCGGCTGGGAGGCAAGAGCAACCCGTCGAAGCCCGATAGCACTGTATGTGTACTGTGCAGATTTTAGTGGAAAGCGCGCTCGGGGCGTACAGTGCCACCAGCGCTGCATCTTTCGGCGCGTTCCTGCCCAGTACGACGTAGCTTCAGAACGTTCCACAGCTCCTTCCATTCCTTCCATTATCTGCTGTTGCCAACTCTTGCCTTGCTGTCCCCGACGTCCACCAATTCGCCATCACGATTTCCATCATATAGCCAATTCAACCTCCTTTTCCCAACCTACCTCGTTCCCAGCATGGCCCATCCACTCGCCCTCCCGAAATCGTTCTCGCCCGACGCCCTTGACACGACGGCCGAGCTTGCCGCCATTCTGGCGCGTCTCAAACCGCCACAACCCGCGGGCGGTGCGCAAAATGGAACTGCTGGCGCCGCCAACGGAGCTGTAGCTGGCGCCGCAGGAGGAAATGGAGCTGGTGGCGGCGGTGCAAACGACGGCGAGACTCTTGGCGCCTCGATGGGCGGTGCAGCGGCGGCGGCGGCTGCCGCCGGCCCGCCCATCAGCCTGCGCGACCTGCCGACGGCCACGGACAGCCTCAAGCACAAGCTGCAGCACGCACGCGTACAGATCAAGACGCTGCCCGACGTCCACCGGACAGTGACTGCTCAGGAAATCGAGATCCGCCAGCTGGAGGCGCGCATCGAGGCACAAAAGGCCATGTTGGCGCGGCTGCGGGCCGAGGGAACCAAGTTTGCAGCAGCCGGCGAGCAGGACCAGCGCGATGCCGACAAGATGGAGATGTGAGGGAGACGTGAAACAGACCCAAAAATGACACGACCTTACGCCCTTACGACATTACGACACTGTACTAATGGAACGACTTGCTATTATGCTCTCCAGTCGAGAGCAACGCTACCAAAAAAAATCAAAATCAACGCCGATCCTTTGGTCAGATGGGGGACCATTACACACTTTTCTGAGAGCTACTTCTTTCCGATTCCGACGGCACTCAGCACATCTTCCGTGCCCAATCCTGGCCCACCTGTCACAGGGCCCGTCCAGACTGTCTCTGGCAGCCGCTCCGCCTCGGGCAGCACGCTCCAGTTGGGCGATGCATCGGACCGCAGCCACTTGAAGTCGTCAACCTGGTCCCACTGGTTGGCCGTGGCCGTGGCCGTGGCCGTGGCCGCGCTGTCGCCATCATCATTGGCATAGATGGCCGGCAGTGGTGCGAAGCGCATGCCCTTGCAGTCCTCAATGATGGGCCGACTGCCGCACTGCAGGTACACGTCGACATTGTCGCACTCGTGGATGCGGACCTGGCGCGCTGCCACAACGAGCACGCAGTTCTTGAGGCCCGTGATGTGCACGGCGCCGCTGACATGGCCAGCCACGATCAGACTGCGCTCAATGTTGCGCAGCATAAGGCTCTGGAAAGCGGCACCGCCGCCACCACGGGCGACACTGGCCGTGGGTACGGACATGTCGACAACACAGTTGCGAAGATTGGTCAAACTGCCATACGATGTTGCGCGGGACGCTGACAGTGGGAGGATGATGTGTAGGCCGGTGTGGCCGGACAGCGCGACTTCACGAGCAGACGAGAAGCTAGGTTTGCGGACGCCGCCGACCACCGCGCTGGTGCCGCTGATCTCGGCGTTGTAATTCTTAGTGCCAACAGCCGTTCCCGCACCACTTCCCGTACCACCCGTAACTGGCAGGGTGCCGACAGCGTCAGACGCTTCAGCCGCTGTGGCTGCATCTTGTGCCTCTGCTTTGGCAGCAGGCTTGTCGGGCACACCGCGGAGCAGCCGGTTGTCTGGCGCAGCCGATGTACTTGCTGCCTTTGATGCCGCTGCGGCCGTCTTGGGTGCCCGCCTGAACTGAAACCGGGGCTTGGCCGGTGCCAGCCGGGCCAGTTCCTCGTTTAGCTGGTCTGTAAGAGACTTGACGGTCTGTAATTGTCAGACTCGTACATATAATACATATTTCTTTCACAGGCACTACCTACTGCAGAGTACGTCCGCTGGTCGTAGGCGGGAATAAAGTCGGCAGCATCGGCCACCTCAAGGGACAGCTTGGAGATGCGAGTCAGGATGCTGTCTGTGGCATCCTTGCGCTCGCCGCCGACAATGGCCACAGAGCCCAGCTTGCTGATGCGATTTTGAATGTCTGCGTTGTTAGATTGTGAACGGCTGAAATGAAGGGCAAGGGCTTTGTACATACCCTGAACCTCGACTTGGAACTGGCGGTGGAACCGCTCCTTGGGATCCATAATGGGCCGTTCTCCTGCAAAAACAAATGGGTAGCTGTGAGCAACGGGATTCATAACTTGAGACATTGTGAGAGTGAGTGTATGCGTGAGGAGAGTGATAATCGAGTAGTCGTTTGGCATGTGAAGTTTTGTAGCGTTATATACGAGAGAACTCCACAGTTTGGGCGTTTGTTTCAAGAGGGGGGAAAGGGAAAAATTAAAAAACATCTTGAGAGGGTTTGGACAACGGGAATGCAGGCGAGGGCGGTAATATTTTATCAGAAATACCCCTTTGTAAAAAGGACGCAAATTCAAGGCGGCTGATGGTACATTGGTATGTTCACTTACAACTTCTTGGACTTTTTAGACTTTTTGAACTTGACTTCCTCTTTTCTCCTCTTCTTTCACGTCTCGCTCGACAACACGGAAAGGCTGTGGCCAATCACTTGCTCCGGAGAAGAAATGGTAGGACGTGAGTGGTCGATGCTGTTAAAATGATCGAGAATTTCAGATGTGTGGTCACAAAAGAGACAGGAGAGACAAGTTGGAGGCACAAAAGAGTTGGCAGGCCGAGTTCAGGGCCGTCTGATTTCGTTGTTGAGGAGGGGGTGAAGATCGACAGTCGATGTTCTGTAAGTCTGTCTGATATCTCTGTGGGGTAAACCGGGGGGTTGACTTTGGGGATGATATGTAAATAGTACGGGGTACGCGGAGAGTTGAGAGAGACGCGGAACAAGACGAAGTACGACGAACGTGTGAGGTTAGGCAAAAGGGGTTGAAGTCAACAAAATGGTTTTGTTGAGGAGAGTAGTGATTGAGGAGAGGAAAAAAAGCCTTTCACCAGATGATATGTCCGTTCAACTGCTCACAACCATGAAACCAGTGAAACGAAGGTGTTGGCTCGTGAAAGGGCCGCACCGAGATGGTTAAAATAGTCTGTTGGCTCTCTGTGCGTTGGCAGCTGGTCTCGATACACAGTCTGATAGGAAGACAAGGGGGATAGGAGGACAGGAAGAGACGTTGGTCAAAGCCCCGCCTGAGCAGACCCTGAACGGAAGGGTCAAGGCCCCGCTTGTTAGTGGGTGAGAGCTAGCAAACAGAGCCCTGTGACGTAGTGTCCTCGTGCAGGAGAATGATTCGAGCAGAGGCTATATGTGTACACGGACACGCCAAATAGAAAAGAAAACAAAGCAGTTGGCAACTCAGGAAAGTGAAACAGAATCGCAATCCGTTTCTCTTTAGTACGCAGCCTTTTAATCAAGTCAATTGCTTTGGCAGAAGGCAGATAAGCGTCCCTTATTTGTCTGCCTGGGGTATGCAGTTGTCGAGGGCAAATAAGCCACCGTATTCATGTACCCGAGCTGATACGGCTCTCAGATCAGGCCAGGCCCCGCTAAGGTGCCGAGCATTCCAGTGGATGCGGTATGTGGATGCAGCCCTGTACTGAGTGACTCGCTGTGATTCGTTGCCTGCCCACACTTAGCCGGCGATTGCACCGAAAACTCAACAACAGATCATAACCTTTTCGCGACCTCGACAGATTTTGATCACAGGAGCTAACAACAACAGTTGCTGCTGCCATTGGTTTGACATTCGTTCTTATCTTGCCACACTTGAAACTGCGCATTGCATGGCTACCATCTCCCAGACGCCGCCATGCTCTCACCAGCAATCGCGTCGTCGTCCAGCAGCCGTTTCGGCCGGGCCGTCATAATTACTTCCGTTGGACGGGAGTCGTTGTCCTCGACATTGGCTTCTGTGGCCTGCCAGCAAACCCGTGCTCTGAGCACGACCAGGAGTGTGTGCCTTTTGCACGGCGGACAGCCACACCTACGGCCCAATGTGGCATACAACAACAGCGGCGCCTCCACCCTGACTGCACCCTCGGGTCGCCGATGTGCCTTTCACCAAACGGCTCCAATTGGGATGCCTCGCCGTCGTGACTTTTTCACGTCGAACCTGCTTCTCCGTCCCAATGGAAGTGATGGCGAGGGCGGAAGCAGGAAGTCGGCTTCCGACAAGAACGGCAAAGACACCAGGAGTGGCAAGGCACCGCTCACGCCCTCGGCGGCTGCTTTGCAGGCAGCCAAGCGCAAGCCGCGCTCGGCCGGCGCAAAACACTCGCTGCGCCGTGTTGCCGTAATTGCCCAGCAGCCGCCTGGTTCGCCATCCAAGGGAGGCCGTGCTGCCGAAGCGCGACCCACAGACGTGGAAGGGGGCACAGCCTCCAGCGCGTCCAAGCCGCCCTCCGCCCGTGTGGCCAAAACCCGCCGTGAGGCACGCGAGCCGACCGAAGCCGAGGCCGACCAGGAAGAACGCGACGACGGCAGCACCATCATCAGTGCCGTCTGCATGGCCGAGTCGTTTGACATGGAGAAGGTCATGACCATCCTCGAAGACCAGGGCTACGAGATCGATCCAGACGGCAGCGGTTTTGAGTCGCACGAGGTCGTGCATGCGCGCAAGTGGTGGCCGCCGCTGGCGGGCTCGAATGCAGGCGTCGTCGAAGAAGACGAAGAAGGAGACGAGTGGCGCGAGGCCGACCTGTTTGTGTTTGAGTCTGGCACGCTTGTCGGCTGGGGTCTGCCGGCCGATGCGGTCGATGCCCTGGCCACATCACACCTGGTGGCCGCTGCCGCTGACCCATTTCTGGATCTCCGTGAAACAGAGACGCTCGACTTTCGTCGTGACGCCACCCGCGAGAACAGTGCCATGCGCGGCGATGTTGTTGTCCTGGGTACGCGCCACGAAGCGGCCGAGGGCGACCGGCTGGCCACGACACGCGCACAGATTGCGTTTTCGTCGGGCCTGGCACGCAGTACGAAGTTGGCCGTGCTGGAGCGGTCGTTTACCGACTACTTCGAGTCGACGCGGCGGATCCCCGAAATCCTGGCTGGCCGCAAGAGCGGTGGTCGTGACGGCGGTGGCCTGGGCCACATCTCGCAAAAGTTCATCTTGCAGAAGACGGGCGAGCTGCTGAGTCTGCGTGCACAACTGAACCACTACCGCGAGCTGACGGACGCACTGCCAGACATCTTTTGGGACGCGCGTGCCGAGCTGGGTCTTGAGGGCTACTACGAGCAAGTCGGCCGCGCTCTCGATGTCGGTGTGCGCATCAAGACGCTGAACCAGAAGATGGACTATGCGCAGGAGATTGCCACGGTGCTGCGTGAGATCTCGAGCGAGCGCCACGGCACGCGTCTCGAGTGGATCATCATTGTGCTGATTGCCGTGGAGGTCGTCTTTGAGTTGCGGCGCGTCTATCTCGACTTGAAGGAGGGAAGTGCAGAGAAGGAGGAGCCGAATAAGGTGCAGGAAGCTACAGCCAAGGTGTAGAAAAGGGGCAAATGGAGTAGAAGGAAGGGGCGAGGGGCGGAAAGGATGAAAAAAGAAGGAATAAAAATGGAAGCCATGGACGGAAGGAGCAATCGAGACACAACGTGATACCCAACTCATATAATTACTTAGAATCTACAGCCTGAATATATTCCGAATCATGTAGACCTACAGCTTGTCTCTGTTTCATAACAGTCGCTCACTTTTCAAGATGGCTTCACTTTGTAACTGGTATCTCGTCGGTTTGTGTTGACGTTATGAAGCGGACCACATCCACAAGGCCCGTCATCTGGATGTTTTTGATTGCGTCGAACTTGTCTTTTGTTGCTTGGACAGGCGCCTGGGTCGCCATGACAGACGACTTGTGGTAGTCTGAGGGATTTGAAGTGAGACACTGGACGCTCTTTGACGTGCCTGGAATGTCAAAGTCAGCTTTGCGATTCAATGAATTCAGGACAACATAAGAGAAGTCACGCTTTTTAGTACCCTTACAGAGAACAACGAGAAGAGGACAGATGCATACGCAGCCTAGCTCTCTCAATAGAAGGTACATGCCGACGAAGAAATCGGCGATATCAGCCCACAGGTTGTGGATGGTCGACGTAATGTGGAGATCTTTGAGGATGGCTCTTTAGTACCTATGCACAGTCACCCACCAGTGAACTTTAGAACTTGCAAAACGCATTCTGTGTATTTATCGATACGGACGTCGCTTTGAGTAAAAAATGGAATAGAGTTTATGAGATGCTATGCAATGGGGTATGTGCGTTTCCTGTTTCCTTCCCCTGTCTCAATTTTTGCTTCCGCTGTCGCTGCTTCGACTCCTCCTCAGACTACGTCGTGACACAAATTTTTTTGACGCGTGTTCGGACCTTTCGCAGCGAGTTCGATTTTCTTTTCCTTGGAGATGCTGCATGAAAAAGTTAGTTTTTACAAAGGACTCAATCCGGCAATGTGAACAAAAGAGAGCACGGGCGGCGAGAGGCATACACTGTGTAGGTATGTGGTTCACTGTGGCGCCTGTGGCAAGGTTCTGAGGGGTGCATGTGTCCTACACGCTCCCTATGGTGTGTGACTTTTCGGGTTGTTTGGCTGCAGTATCTTCCTTTTCGGACCCCCCCGGAACATATTGTCTTTGCAAAGGCTGTCCACCAGGTGCAAGTGGTAGACGGGCGCCTGCAGCAGTCTGGACATCCTACTGCATCGGACTGTCGCTGTCTGGCCCCGGTGTCGCGTTGGCAGTGGCACAGAGGCCGGCGTTGGAAGCACATTGACAGCGTCGTCGTCTTGGCCGTCAAGCCCGGCAATCAAGGGCTCGTCCTGACGATGCTGCTTGGGCTGCCTAAGCTCCTCGAGCTCGTTAAGCTCCTTAAGCTCAGACGACTCGTCTGCCTCGAGCGGCGGCGTTGCAAGCAGGCGCGAGTCGGAACTGGTCGGCGGGGGCGCCGCTGACACCTCTGGAACCACGGGGAGTGACCGGTTCTGCGGGCGCGGCGGAGGAGGCGGGATCTTGTCCAGGTTGTTTTCTGGGATAGCCGACCGTTCTTTCCGGAGCGAGACGCCCACGTACTTCTTGACATCCGATGCCCGAACATAGGCCAGGTAGTAAGGCTCGCCGCCGTTGGACAGTTTCTGCATGACGGCCTCGGTGTCTGGGTGCTCTCTGACAAACTTGTCGTTGTACTTGCGCCACAAGCACCGGTCAAAGTCGTAGATCCACACCCAGTAGTGGCCTGCCTTGCCCGTGTTTCCCGAATGGCAAACAACTGCATGCAACAGATACTCATACTCGGGCGCCTTGAGGTCCTCAAAAAGTGCTCCCAGTTCCCGCTCGTAGTCGTCCCGTGTGGGTTCCAGCCGTCTTATGGTGTCGTTGGCTGACTGCACCAAATCCTGCCGCGCCCAGCTCTGCTTGATATCGTCCGAGGTCAGCAGACGCGCATCGTTAAGGAACTTTCGGTCCGCCTCGCTATCCCCAAACGCCACGTCCAGGCCTGCGTCCACACGCGCATCCACTTCTGGGCCAGTAAGCACTGCTGGGGGTTCAAATTCGACGCCAGTGGCGTGCATCAGCTCTCTGATGTCATCGTCAAGCATGTCGTAACCGCCGTCCGAATTACTGTCTGCCGAAGAAGAAGAAGAACGAGAGGATGGCTCTCCGTGCGAGGCCTCGTTCTGTTGCCGTATGCTATCCTGGACCACCAAGTCGTTATACGCCGCAGCCTTCCCAACAGAGTTGGGGTGAAAGGTGATGGGCGGATCTTCACCATTGGGGCCTTTGAGTGACCGGATCCGTTCTTGCAGATTCCAAGCGTGGCGGCGTCTGGAGAAACAGATCCGAACCCTCGAGACAGTCCATGAATTGGTCCAGATGCAGGGTCTGAGGGATGTCGACCAAACTCTTGTTCTTCGTGCCGTCGCCCTTTGTACGCTGGATATGGATATGAAGGATCGGCGGCAAGTCCACAATCGACGTAAACCGCTCGTACCACGTGCCCTGAGTGATGAACTCGCGCTGGAAGCTGTTGCTAAGTGCCTGCAGCAGGCCAATCTTCCTTTTCTCCTCGGGAAACGCCGTCACCCAGCGGTTGGGCTGAACCTGCCGGTTGTACTTCCCGGAGCGGTCGGACCGGCTGTACGTCGCACTCGTCCAGAAAAATGTGTCGGTGATCAGGTCCCTTTGCACACCCGTGTCTGCGTCCTCGCCCGTTGCCTTGACGGATGCACGCAGGTGGCTGATAATGTTGCCCATGACTTCTTCGACATCTTGCTGGTCGGTTCCCTTGACGCTCTGGTCCTCAAGTGCGAGCTCAATGATGCTCTCCACGCTGGGTTCGGCGACCGGGGGCGGATCGAACTCGAGCTGGACGTTACCAGCGGCTGCCTGTCTGCTTTGAGTTTCGGCCGTGGTGGTGGCTGGAGCATCAATATCGCCCTTGGCGATGCCGTCGCCCCGTGCCACTCATAGTAACCTCGGGTGATGCTGGTGCGTCCTTCTTGCTTCCCACCTGCTCAGCATGCTCCACTAGGGGTACATCAGCCACGGCAGTGTCATCCTCCAGTACTTCTTTCATACTGACGCTCACTTTAGAAACACTTTGCCAGCCCTCGTCTGCTGAAGTCCGTCCCTGGGCCTCATTTTGGTCTACCAACGTTTGCGAGCTCATAGTACTAGACGAGTCGTTGTTGTCAGTGTCGGGCATAAGCACGCTCGTGGCCTTTGGCGATGCCGGAGAATTGACATGCACCGTCGTGTTTTGGACCGTCGGGGACGGCGCGGCAGCCCGGCGGGCGGGAAGTGGTGGAGCAGGAGAGCTAGCCCTATCTGTGTTCACGACATCAAATGCTAATGCGTGATTTTGCGACTCTTGCTTTTGGGTCAGCAGACGCTTGCCGTCCGATTCAAGTCTGGCCGAGTTTTTCAGTGCGCCAATGGCGAGGCGTTGCGTGGGAACTTCGTAGACGGTCTCGGACTCATGCATTTTATTGAACAGCATGGACAATTGCTCGACAAATTTCCGGCCAGCATAGGCTTCGCCTTTTTCAAGATGACCCGAACCTGGATCGATCCGGCGAGCGCGTAGGCTCTCCTCTGTGGCCGGCAGGCCCAGTTCGTCAAAGTTGTTGAGGATCTCGTGCACCGGCTTGACTGTGTTGAAATATTGCAGGATGCTATTCAGGTAGCAGGTATTCCTGATGTTTTCCAAGCCGGTCGGTAAAGCCAAGTCAAGGTATAATTTATCGTCAGAGAGCGAATCGGCGTCTGCCTGATTAGGAGCGCTGGTGGAAGATGCAACATCTTGTCCGTTGAGAAGATCATGGGCGGCTGATGCGAGAGCGGCATCGTCACCACGTTCTTTGCTGATCCGTCTCAAGGCGGCGACAACAAGATCACGGTCCTTTTCATCAGACTGAGACAATAAGAGGGTCAGCAGATTGCAAAATACCAATATAGTCAACGAGAGATGAAAGGGTTCAAGGGATCAAACTTACCGAAATGCTAAACTGCGCAATGCTAACTATATAGCTAGGATCCGTGTCTCTTTCTGCACCGAGGTAGTTGAGGGCTTCATCGTAACTCATGTCCTCCACAGCAATCCTCTGAAGATTTTGACTCTGGGTGTGGCGGGCAATTAGCAGAAGCTTTTCTCGGAAGCTGGACTTTTGTGACGGGTAGGCATCTGAGTTTGACAGAAATTTGGCGAGAACCTCATCGTCACTACGTTGGCCTTCATCTAGGCCAAAGTAGTTGTATGCCTGGACCACCTTATCGATGTTGGACATTTGGATAGAGACCGCTGGAGGTTGAGCATCCTGAAGAGACCGCTCTGTGGCGAGGCGAATCTCCTCCTCCTCTGAAGCTGCCGCGTTGGACTCCTTAGGCTGGCTCGTGCGCATAGAGTCGTAGGACTGGATGCGGATCTCAAGATCCTCGTTGTTCCGGCCTTGTGCGAGATTCTTCAGGCAGACAAAATAGTCGTCCCGGTTCTGTGGGTTTGTCTGGCTTTGGCATGTAAAGGCATACCAGAAATACCTCTCGTGCATGCGAGGAAGAAGGCCGAGGAAGGCATAGTCTCTGGACCGGTACTCGTTGTAGGCATTGTCTGAGGTTGCAAAGTCGCCTATGTCCAAAGCGTTGGTGATAAAACTAATGGCAGCGTTCGGCTTCATGTTTTGACTGTCCTTGCCAAGTATGGTCTCGACCTCACTTTTAACGTCCTGGTAGAATGCGAGCTGCGATCCGGGACGGGTGGGCCGTGTAATCGTTGGAGAAGGCACCTTCCAAGCTCGGCTGTCTTCGTCGACAACCTCCTCAAAGCCAAGATATGTGAGCAGCTCGGCAGCCTCGGGCCCGTTGCCGAATTGGATAAAGAACTTCTTGTTTCTTTGGTCGATTTTTCGTTCGATTTCCGAGCCGTCTGGGTTCTTCTTGGTCTGGCCCTCGACGATATCTCGCAAGTAGGCCCGAAGGTATGCCAGGGCGTTAGGTACGACATTGGCGACGTCTGCGAAGCGCTCTGGCTCGTCCTCTACGGCCCGCTTGAGGCGGTCGCGAATACCGTCGTTGTCGGTCAAGAAGGCCAAGAAATGGTCACCAAGGCGAGGCTTTGAAATCTCCACGGTGAGTTTGAATGTGCATTGGGCTGCAGAGCAAGCGTAGTTGGCCCGGCCCAGGAACGGGTAAAATTTGGTGTTGATCGACCTCGGCGTGTCCGTCTCGCTGCGCATATAAACCAGGTGATGGAACGGATCGGCGTTGTTGCTACCGTTGTTGGTATTGTTGTTGTTGTTGTTGTTACCCCGGGCGGCACCGCATAGCCGGTTTGCTTTCCGGTCGATGTAGAAGGTGAAGTGGTAGCGGCAATTCTGGCAGACACAAGCAAGAACCTCGTCACACTCGCTGCCGTCGGCGCGGCGCAAAGGCTGGTTTGACGTTAGCTCTCCTGGAAAGCTTTGGTGGCCCTTCAGAAGCAGCTCGTGGCGAATGACCGGGGGCGTGCCGTCATCCTGGTAGTGAATGCCCTGCTCCCAGGCTTTCTCACGACGAAAAGCGTCGCTCGCGCAGCCCACGCTCTGGAATGCTTCGCCGGGGTACCGACGTCATCTTCGAGATCACCCAAAATAAAATCTTGAAGCCATCGTGGTGCCAGGCGACCTGCTAAATGTTAGTCCAAAAGTGTGCCCTTCTAGCTATATGTTTTGTTGTACTATTGTAAACGGACTGGCACATACCTGGTCGGTTGAGGTCGATATGTGGTGTCTCTTCGACGAGAGAAAGTGGCAGGGGGCCCCGAGAACGGGTTCCTTGATATGCTGGAGTATTCATGACTGCGCGTATTAGTGTGCGTTTCTTCTTGCCGCCATGGGCTTTCCTTGCGAAGAAGACGAGCTTTGCGGTCTCTGGAACACCATATTGGGAACAGGGGAGAGTGCTCGGGGTGGGAGGGATGTGTGTATCGGGGCCATGCAAGGAGCCGGCGTTGTGTATGAGATGGGAGAGGCAGAGCGCATTGTCAATCAAAAGACACATGAAAACGAGGATAGGGACACAGAAAGGTAAAGACGCTGTGCAAATGAGATGGTAAGGCATCAAAGCAGGCCGCCATATCCAACGGACATAATCAAAGCCCAAGCATATAGCAAAGAAACAAAGTCATCTCAAGAGTATGTGCTGATGACGTGGAAAACTAAACGTTTTGTGTGATGTGTATATACAAACGATGTATTGATCGAATGGACACAGACAATATATCAATCAAATGAACATACCTTCTGGGTCGATCTCCTGGGCAGATGGCACAAGGGGCGCTGGAAGACGAGCAGGCAGGCCTGGAGACTAGCAGACACTGCTGCAGGCAGCCGTGAATTGCAAAAAACGTATTTTGTTCCGCAAATACGACAGGGAGAATTCGTTTGCCCTCTCGGCGTGCGGGCACTTTTTTTTATTCGGCTGCCTGGCGAAGGTCGGATACTGCCGGCCAGCAGAACACGCGCACCAAAGTCGACGGACCACTGAGCTCACTGGTGTCCTTTGTCACACGCGGGATGTTTGTCGGAGGTCTGTCAGATAGTTGCGAGAGACCACTGATCAAGCGAGCCGGTCGTTGGGCGGGGCTTTGCGTTGCTATCCGGGTTGTGAGCTGTTGATGTACAAAAATGATGCTTTTGCTTCCACACCAAAAGCTCGGTGGCAATTCGGAGGCGAGCGGCTGCCTGCCACAGCTGGTCGACAAGGGAGGACCGGACGCAACGCTCGAGAATGGATGGGTATGGATGTCGAAGGAATCGGGGGTGTTTTTAAGTATTTTCGCTGTATGCTGCTAAGGCGTCGAGGAAATGGGAAAATCAACAAAGGGACGCCGAGCAAGTGTCGTCTGTTTTGTTGGATAGTCGTTGAAGCTGGGATGCGCCTTCCGTGAAACTGCTCCGCCGAAATCCAGCAAGAGAGCTGACGCAGCCTTGCCGCCACAGTTTGCCGCCTGGAAGGTGTGAGGGAGCTCTATTACGACGTATTAGCTAGGCGCGCTTGCATTTTGGGGAGTGCTAAGGAGCCTGGCGCTTTGGGAAGCCAGAGAGGGGCGGGGCATAATACACGTAGTTTTCTGAGGTTAAAAATTATGAGTAATCATATCACGTGCACCAGCTTGGCGCTCCGCAGGCTGGCCAATCAGAAGCCCCATGAATCAATTGGGGAGGTCCAAAATCCGCGAGCCGAAGTTTCCCACTGGCGATATTTCTCCCTCATACTCTCCATTTCCGAAGTTGAGCCTCTTTCTCTCCATCCTTCCCCCCCTCCATCCCCGATCCGCACCCTCGACAAAACTATCATCCAGACTGAGCTGCAGCGGAGCACGCTCAGACACAACGAAAGAATGACGTCCGGTCACGGCGACGGTCACGGTGACAGTGACGTGTACCAGCCGCAAGACGCTCTGTACGCCGGCGTCAAGGGTACTGCGGTTGTGGGTGGTGCCGGTCTCTTCCTGTCTGCGATTCAGAACTCGCTGCAGAAGCGCAATGTCGGTGCTTGGGGTGTTTTTACACGCACAGGTGGGACAGTAGCATCATTTGGTACGTCCCGACACTTTTTTCTCCGGCTCAATGGGGCTGGCATTGAGGCTCTTGAGGTTGATCTTTCAAGCTATCTTTACTAACATTTGCCTCTTCTCAGCTGCGGTCGGTGGTGTTTTTGAGTTTTCGCGGACGGCTATGGCAACCTGCGTCAGAAGAACGATGCATACAACACAGCCTTTGGCGGTTTCCTGGCAGGATCCGTCTTCGGCCTCTCCAGTATGTTTCCCTCTTTATTTTTTTTTGGTTCACACATCACACACGTTCATACCTATCCACCACCCCATGTGTCGTATCCAATCTAACAACCTTTTCAGCTGGCAGAATGCCGCGGATAGTCGGCATGGGCGCGTTCACGGCCATTGTGCTGGGCGTGTTTGACTTCACAGGTGGCAAGCTGACCGGCTGGGCCAGAGAGACAGATGAGGACCGCTTTGAGCGGAAAGAGTACCTGCGCAAGAACCGGAGGCGGTCTGGCGAGGAGACGATTGCACAGCTTGGCGACGGCCGCGGTGGCAGTAAGTTTCAAGGCGTTTGAGAAACGGGTGATTGATTGACGCATGGAACAGCATACTAACTCAACAGTGATCCACTCGCCCAACTACGACGAGCTGCGTGCTGAGCGCCTGAAGGAGAAGTACGGTTACGAGATTAAGACTTTCTCTGCTGACCCCAACGCCGCATAATCGTCGGCGGAGCGGACGAACGAAGCGAGAGAAGACACGGAACGGCGTGTAAATAACTTGTACGCCGATCAGACGAGCATGATGATTCCCCGGCAAAAATCGTGCACAACACAAACATTCGACATAACCTTTCAGTGGTTTTAAATTGTACATACGCAATCCGGTGCGAGGTCCGCTACGAAGCGAGAGCGAGCTGCACAACAGGATGTCCAGCTTTTCGTCTGGTACGTTGAACTCTTTTCTTCTCAGTCTTTCTGCCTTTGCCTCTTTGCACCAATCCCCACCACAGGAGCCCAGAGTACCACATGATGAAATTTTAGCTTCAGAGGCTGTTTCTGAACTTGTCTTTAGCAAGTTGTGATTATACTCTTCTATAATTACATTGTTCTTTTCTGATGTACATCTGGCCCTCTTTATCACCCGAGGGCCTCTCGATATGGCCCGTTGGCTCCCGCATATGACCTGACCCGTCATATGCAAGTCGGCTTATCTTTCCATTATCCTTTAAACTCTTCCGTTATTTTTACTATAATCTATCATCACGCTAACACTTACGGATGTTGGCACAGTGGCATCTATGAGATAATTAATCAAATAAAAGAAGCATTGCTCATCAAGATGTGTCCCATAGTCAGCCGTTTTTGTTGTGAAAGCATGGTGTACGGTGTGGTTGTAAGTGTGGCTGTATTTTTAACAGTGAACGTAATCCTAAAACAAAAATGTTTCAAAGCCCATTCCATCATTATATATCGCTTTCAAGACACAAGAAGAACATGCAGAATAACATGACAAAACGCCGCCGTGTTAATTTCATCACAACCCCCTTACAAAGCCTTGATCGACTGGAAGAAGGGATTGGCCAGCAGCTTTTCGTCGCCGGCCACAAGCTCTCGTAGCTTGGCCACCATCTCTTCTTTGCTGAGCTTGCTTTCGCCGTCACCACCATCACTCCGGACCTGCTCCTTCCACTGCACCAGCAAATCCTTTAACAGCGCGCTACCCTGCTCAACATCCTCTTTGCTGTAGTGTGTGCCCAGCAGCGAGGCCTCGTCGTGCTTGGTCGTAAAATCCTCGAGCTCGTCGGCCTTGCGCTTGGCCATGCGTACGACCTTGTCCGGAAAACGCACGAGCTCGGCCACGTGGATACCGAAACTCTGGTCACACACCCCCGGCTCGACCTTGTAGAGCAGGGTCACTTCTCGCTTCTCACTCTCCTTCTCCGTTTCGCCGCTTTGCGTCCCGCTGATGTGGGCGGTGACGTGCAGGTTCGCGACTTGCGGGTACTTGTCGGCGAGAGCCGTGAGCTCGTGAAAATGCGTGGCGAAGAGCGCGAAACAGCCAATCTCGCGCACAATGTGCTCGGAAATGGCCCAGGCCAGGCCGAAGCCGTCGTACGTCGAGGTGCCACGGCCCAGCTCGTCGATAATGATCAGGGACTCGGCAGTGGCCGATTTCAGAATGTTGGCCGTCTCCAGCATCTCGGCCATGAAGGTCGAGACGCCCTTGAGCTGCGAGTCGCTGGCGCCAACACGGGCGAGCACCGAGTCAAAGAGTGTCAATTCGGCCTCGGCACAGGGCACGAAGCAGCCGATCTGCGCCATGAGGGCAATGACACCAATCTGGCGAATGTACGTCGACTTGCCACCCATGTTGGGACCCGTGATAATGAGGAACGACGACGCGCTGCGATCGAGCGTCACATCGTTGGTGATGAACTGCACGTCATCCTGCATCTCGAGACACGGGTGGCGCGCCTCGCGCAGGACAGTACGGCCCTCGCCGCGCGGATGGATGGTTGGGCGCACGTACGCGATCGGTGCATGCACGGCACAGTGGGCCAGCGACACGACGACATCGAGTTGGCCCAGCACGCCAGCCAGGCGCTCAAGCACAGGACTGTACGACGCGGCGACGCCGACAACTTCGCTCACAAGACTGCTCTGTGTACGGTTGTAGTTGTGCGACAGCTGATCAAATTCGCGGCGAAGGGTCTGCAGCTGCTTTGTGGTAAAGTAGACACCGTTCTTCTGCGTCGAGCACTCCTGGTAGTGCGAGTTATTGCGGATGCAGCCGGCCTCCGTGCGTGTGAGACGCATGCACCAGCCGTGTACCTTGTGGTTCTCCAAAAAGATCTTTTTGTCGCGCTCCTGATTGAGATCGCGGGCTGCCTCGGCGAAAGCACGGTCCATGTCTAGGCGCAGACGATCGAGCTTCTTGCGGATGATGCGTAGGCTGTCGTCAAACTCGGGCTTGATAATGAAACTCGTGGTTGTCGAGGGCGTCCAGATCGACGGTCGTCTCCACCATCTCCTGCAGCTTGGCGAGACTATCACACAACGTACGGAGCTTGGTCGTGTAGGCAGCGTCAAGCGGCGCGCGGTAGGCCTCGTCCATGACGCCCTCGAGTGTGCCGAGGAAGCCGGGCAAGCGGATGACGACCTGGTATGCACGGACGACGTCCTCGAGCGTCGCCTTGCCGCGCTGGAAGCGCTTTGCCAGACGGTAGAGGTCGGGCACAGACCGCAGGTGTTCCTCCTGCATGGTCTGACGCAACTCAGTGTCAGTGACAAAGGCCTCGACCAGCTGTTGCCGTGCCTCAATCTCCTCCTTGTTCATCAGTGGCTGTTTCAGCCATTGGGCCAGCAGACGCCCACCCAATGGCGTCTTGCAGTGGTTGAGCAGGCCGTACAAGCTCATGGTCTTGGAGCCGTCCCGTGGACCCGGCATCAGATTGAGGGCCTTGACAGCCGAGGCGTCGAGCTTCATGAACTGCGACAGGTCGTGTTGGTAGAGCTGGTACTGGCCAAAGTTGGATGGATCGTGGAGCACGCCCAGGTAGCGAATGAGAGCGGCGGCCGAGCCCAGGGCCAGCTTCAGCTCCGACTGCGGGAGCACCAGAGACGCCCGCTCGTCCTTGAGCAGCCGTGCCAAGTCTTGCTCGATATCCTTGGTGGCAAACTCGGCCAGCGACCGCTCGGCAATGGCAATGCCACAATTGTCAATGACCTGCTTGAGCTTGGCCAGTTCCGGGTCGCGGCCGGCCTTGCTGCCGTCCTTGTCCGGGCGGTCGGCCTGCACGATACACTCGCGCACACCGAGCTGGATCAGCAGGGCCTCAAAGTTGGAATACAGATCGTTGTCGAGGAACTCGCTGACGCCCAGTTCCCGGACAGTGGCGTCGGCAAAGCACACGCCGACAGTGCGGGCCTCGTTCGCACGGGCAGACAGCTTGACGGCCAGGATCATGGGTGCGTTGTCAAACTGGCCCAGATCGTCCTCGACGTCCTGCAGGTTGCCTGGCGAAGCCTGCTTGACAATCTTCCAGTTCATGCGGCCACCTGAGCTGGCGTAGATCTCGACGCGCTTGCCGAGCTTGAAGAGAGCCTCTCTCAAAAACTGGCGGAAGACAGTGACGGTCATGGTGACAGAGGGCAGGCCGGTGTGATCGTTGCGGCCGAGCTGGCGCACGACGGACGTCGTCTTGTAGACAGTGCGGGCGATAAAGTTGGCATTCTCGCCGTGGGCCGTGTACCAGTCGCCGCGGTCGAAGATGCGGATGGTGTCGTCATCAATGGCCGGAAGGGATTTGAAGTAGCGGATGAAGCCATGCTCGTCGTCGACCTGGAATTTGGTTTAGAACAGGATCAGTTGGAAGAGGTTGAGGGAGAGAGACGAGGAACAAGGGGAGAGGAGAGGAAGTACCTTGAGCTCCGGCCGGGAAGACATTGCGGCGGGTTGGATGCGTTAAAAGGCAGAAATGTATTTGTCCGCGACACGGCTGGAATCTCGAGTGTGTATAGGTTCTGCCGGCACGCTGTTGAACTCGAAATGCAGATTCGCGTGGAAGTGATGACGAGTGAGGGTATCTTCAGTTTACGAGGAGACGCGTCGGGAAATCTCATTAACGCGCTGAAGGAAGGCGCGAATGGCGTGAAGGGGCGCTAGCACGAACAGGGCACGCAGCCACTGGACGGGTTTGACAGGGGTTTACCATGCTCTTCTTTGTCCTTTCTTGATCGTCACTTTTCTTCCTTTTGCCCTGGTACATCGTCTGCCTTGTCCTCCCCATGTTTTCTTTCAATATGCTCTACGCACCGCTGCTAAACCGTATATCTGGAGAAGTATGCGTCTCAACCCGTATTTTGGGTTAATTCATGGTTGCCGTTTTGGTCAACCATACGGGGCTGCCATTATTGCAGTGCGGGCAGGAGCGTTTCGGTGTAAAGATTCAAGACGTCGGCGAAGGCCCCACTTTATCTTTCTCTCCAAAGAAAAAAAATCAAGAAGAGAGTCGACGCTCAGAGACTCTGCACATGTCAACTCCCCTTCGCAGCGCCAACACATGATCAACAGTGTGAACGACATGGATCCCACCGAAGATTCGCAGGCCCTTGCGACCGCCCCGATTGAGGGAGGCCCGGTCCAGGTTGTGGCACCGCAATCGACCTCCGAATTCGATGATGCACAGCTTTCCAACCAAACTTCCACCGACGATATTGTGAAATTGCCAGAACTGAACAGCACAAACGCCGCCGATGCTGCAGCTGGGAATGTCGGCACACCATCGGCTGCGGCCGCCGCTCCAGGAACGCCAGGCACACCGGAAACGCCGCTCTCCAAAAACGCACAGAAGAAGCTCAAGCGGAAACAAAAATGGGAGGATGGGCGCGACGATCGCAAACGGAAACGGAAAGAGAAGCGGGTGATCAAGGCAGAGAAGAAGAAGGCGGCCAAGGCAGAGGGTGGTGATGCCGTCGAGGCGCCAGCCGCAGCCCCCAAAGAGCACACGCTCGTGCCAGTCAGCCTCATCTTTGACTGCGCCTTTGAGCACCTGATGCGCGAGACCGAGCAGATCTCACTGTCGAGCCAAATCACACGGTCATACGCAGCCAACCGAACGGCAGCACGGTGCGCGCGCATCTATGTGAGCTCGTGGGGCGGCATGCTGCAGACGCGGTACGAGACGCTGCTGGCGAACCAGCACAAGCGATGGAACCATGTGCAATTTTTGGCCGACGATTTTGTAGCCGCAGCCAAGCAGGCCGAGATCGACATGCAAGGCGAGGGCGGCGGCAAGATTGTGGATATTCTCGAGGTCAAGGATGGCGAGGAGGAGGCATTGAAGAAGGACGACGAGCCCGTGTCAAGGAAGGATGCCAAGAAAGATGCCAAGAAGGACGAGGCCGAGAAGGCCGACGACGACGAAGTTACGCCGGTCGACGGCCCCAAGGTCATCTATCTGACATCCGACTCTCCTTACACTCTGACTCGGCTCGAACCAAACACGAGCTACGTCATTGGCGGCATCGTGGACAAGAACCGCGAAAAGGGCCTGTGTTATAAGCGCGCAAGACAGCATGGCATCCGGACGGCCAAGCTGCCCATTGGCGACTATATGGTCATGGCGAGCCGCAAGGTGCTGACGACAAACCATGTTGTGGAGATTATGCTCAACTGGCTGGAGACGGGCGACTGGGCGACGGCCTTTTCCAACGTCATTCCGAAGCGCAAGGGCGGTCACCTGAAGGGCGACGGTAGTGAAAAGAGCGTCAACGGTGGCGGCGATGGTGGGGAGGCGGCCGAGGGCGAGGCAGAGGAGGACGAGGAAGCTGAAGCTCAAGATTTGGAGGCCGACGCATCTGCAATGGACGTCGAAGACAGCGCCGAGACTGTGCAGCCACAGGCCGAGGCCGAGACAACGGCCACTGAGAGCGCAGCATAGCGCCGGGATGTCTGATTTGACTCCTATCTGGCACGAAATAATACGAGATTACGTAGCCATGTAATAACAACTCGAAAAATTAGTCCAAAAGGACGTCGGGGCAGAACATGATCACTATATTAACCGCTGATGTTGCCATCTTGGCAGGTCGTTCATGGCCACGGCTATAAAGGCATTCCTGTGAAAGTAGATTGTATAGAGACGGCATCGTTGTGGAGTTCCCCCCTCAAGAACGAAAGCAGCGCACAGTATAAAATGATAATCCCTGAAACTGTCACAGGATCAAACTGAGGTTGATTTGATCACGTCTTCCTTGTAACGATGGCCAGCTTCGCTCTTTTGGCAGCAGCAGCCTCATTGCCAATTCCAACATTCAACGACAAGGTCATCTTCACGCCACCAAACACGCACACCAGCCTGCGCGTGCTCTATCCGCCGAGCTCCGTGATGGTGCTCTTTTCACAACCTGGGGAAACTATCAGCCAAAGCCGCCGGCTGTCTACTCCCCTATCTACCAGTCCACCGGCAACGGTAGCTGCTGGACCGAGATCTCGCGTGTCACGGACACGGACCGCGGCCATACATGGACGTTTGTGAGCCGTGTGGCTGCTGGCGGCAAGGCCGCATCCAGACAATGGGCAGACGCCGCCCTGGGAGCCATTCATACTGTGAGCAGTTTTCAATTATTTGGGTCAAGTTCTTCTGGCAGCTAACAGCACCAGGTACTATCATTCCCAGATCAGAGCATCGTGGACATTGGGGAAGTGTTGGCAGGGAAGTCAGCAGCAGACGAGGCAGCACATCAACATCTAACAGGCGACGGGAAGAAGGTTTTAGTCTCAATAAAGCCATGTTTTTAGCAGCCCATCGAGAAGGAAACCCGGAATCATTTAAATAGCACTCGTGGTGCGTAACGTGACCAGTATAAGAAGACCATGCCTTTCCTGAACAGAACACAAAAAAACAGAATACATCATCGTCAAAATCAAAAATTCCATGCTCGTGGCCTCGTCACGCTCGCGCTTCACCCGGATGACATCCTTCTCATCCTTCATCAGGTTCAACACAAACGACCGAAATTGCTCAATGTACGGCCGCAAGCTCGTTTTTTTCCCAGTCCTGGAGCTTTTTCTCGTCACTGGCACCGTTTTTATTCTGCGACGGCTCGTCGTCGCTGCCATTCGCACCCCGATTTTGCTGGTACGAGTCGATTTCTTGGAGGAGCTCCTGCACGGTGGGCACACCGAGCGGGTCAAACTCTTCGAGCCGGTCCACATCGATCGGCACGCATACCCGGCCCGTGCCAGGGTTGCACGACAAAGGGACTCTTGAGCAAATGGTTGAGCTTCTTACTGACGTTCACATCCAGCCGCGGGTACGTGTACTCGAGCACAATGTCCTGCTTGTTTTCCAGCAGGTGCTTCAAATCCAGGCCCTTGATACTGCCCGTCTTGGCCACGGCGTCAATGTCGGCCCATTTGGCCGTCGACGACCGGCCCGGTGACGACTCCCACTTGCGCCGCAGCGCATCCGCCAGGTTTGCGGTCCGTAATCAAGTTCAGCAGCTTCTCGGCGCGCTCGGGCGTATCCCAGGGTCCTGGTCGCGCAGCACGTCCTCCTGGAAATGTGTGCGCAGGAGATTAAGACTGCGCGAGATGTGCGGGTGCAGTGGCGCCGCACATTGACGCGCTTGCCGCCCTGGCTGCCACCACGCAGCACTTCCAAGTAGCCGACAATGGCACGGCGCTTCTGGTCGTCGAGCGAGCGCGCACGCTTGTCGCACACCCAGGCGTGCGCACCACGGCGACCCGAGTAGATCCAGATGATGTGCTGGAAGCCGAAATCGTCACGCAGTGCTGCGTCCACCACACGCACCGCCATTGTAATAAACTGCCAACAGCGCATGCAGATTGTGTCTTGTCGCAGCACGTACGGATGTCGTCGTAATCTGTCAAATCGATATCGAAACACAGTTCCTTGGCAAGGGCCTTGAAGGCGGAGGCGTTGCTGAGCGTCTTGCGCTCGGCCGGGTTGGTCGTATACACAGGGCCGATTTCGAAACGAGAGGGCATGAGGCGGAGGACATCTTTGCGGAGGCTACAAGATACAGTTAGTGGGATACAATCTTCTTTGTTGGGGCTGGCACAGCTGCTCACAGATCAGACGTAGGAAACGACTGGTAACGGAGGTACGCGTCGTTCTGCAGCGTAAACGCGAACTCGCGGTGCGCAAAGTCGTTGGTCGGCATCGGGCTGTGATTGAGCCACTGAAAGAGGTAGCGCCAAGGAAACAGGCGCTGGTAGAAACTGCGCATGACTTCGGGGTCGGACGCCTTTAACGACAATAGGTCGGATGTCGTGGTGAGAGGCTCCCGGGTGGGTTTTCCCGAAAACTCGTCGTCGTCGTCCATGTCGTCAAACATATCCTCCAGGTTGACGGCGACCGTGCTTGTTATGATGGCAGCCTTCTGTACCTCTTCGGTCTTCACCGCAACGTCTGCTGCTGTTGACGCCTCCTCTGTCTTGACTGCAGTCGTTGCCGCCCAAAACATCCTTTGCCCGCGCCGTCCTCAGTCTTGATGGCAACAACGGGGGCCGGTGCGGCGCTCTCCTCAGCCATCTCCACGTCAACATCGTCGTCGTCGTCGTCTTCAGCCACCCATGGCGGACTTGAGGCCTGCTCAACCTTAACGGGCAAGGCCTCTTCGTTGCTGACTCGGGTTCCAACATTAGCGGCTGTTGGTGCCGACTCGGTGTCGACTGTGTTGGGGAGGAGTCGTCGGCCATGGCGGCGTCTTCCTGTGGCGGAGACGGGGGGTCTGATACTGCGTGTGGCATTGTCGATTGTCGTGAATGTGCCGTAGTGACGTTATCGTTGTCCACAGTGACGGTCGTGCAGTTGAAGGTCAGAACGAGTAATATTTAGTGTGGCCAAGGCTGGAAGATGAAGCATTACAGAATGGCCGCACGTCGCTCCTTCCTGTTCTGTTGCTTGTGCCAATGAGCAAGATGGCAAGACGCGTCGACGCGTTAAGCCGTTTCGCCCCGCCAGTGCCACCAAGAGCCAGCTAAAGGAGTCGCGCTGTTCCTTGTTGGTGCAGTGGTGCGCTCCTTCCCAAAGTTGGGGCTCATGCTCCGTGCTTGCCACACTGTACTTCACACTGTCTACCACTGTCCTGCCCATCATCATCATCGCTCCTTGTTAAAAGCGCCCGCTAGCACTGTCCAGATTAGCACCTGCCCTTCGATGCCAACCACCGGAAAATCTTCGGATAGGCATCCCAAAAGGGAAATAACGGCCTCGGTCTGGCTTGGCCAGCCGTTGCCACACCACGTTCAGGGGGCCACGCATATTTGTAGTTGTCGCTAGCATACGACATAGGTACTCCGTACGTCGTACTCCGTACTGATTAATTGGCTCTTTGGAATATCATTATCGTTTCCATCGGCCTTCTCGAACGCCCCGACGTTTAACCGCCGCCTCGCCGCCCACCGTCGTCATTCCACTTTACATACTATGTATGACTTCTCGCATTGGAATACGACTTGGCAGCAACCAGGAATAGAAGCATACGAATACGAAAGTAAGTTGGCAGCGTTCTTATTTAGATGGCCCCTTACCTCCAGCCTTGCCGATTGCCTTCTCATCGACTGATCCGATAATCTCGACCTCCTTCTTCGCCTCTTTGCTTTTGCTCTCTCGCCAATCGACAACTGTACTTTCGTACACCCGTTACTGGACCCTGAAAGTATTGTACTTTAGAGATACAGACAACTCATATACAAGTCCTTAAGGCACTGCATCGTTATCAGTCGACACCACCTCTCCCCGCATCGACACTTCGATCCTCAAACATCCTCCCCCGCCGTGCCCAGCCATGGCGCCAATCCGTCTCATCATTGAGGATGGCGTCTTCAAGGACACCCTAGGACGCCAATTGGTGCTGCGCGGAATCAACGTCGCTGGTGATGCCAAGCTGCCCAGTGCCCCCGAGATGCCTTCACATATCGCCAAAGAACTTCTTCGATGGCGACAACGTCACCTTTCACAAGCGGCCCTTCCCCAAGGAGGATGCACACTTGCACTTCTCGCGGATAAAAAAGATGGGCTACAACACCATCCGCTATGTTTTCACATGGGAGGCGATCGAAGCAGCCGGTCCGGGCAAATACGACGAGGAGTGGATCCAGGAAACTATTGATATCCTTCGTATCGCAAAGGAGTACGGGTTTTACGTCTTTATGGATCCCCACCAGGATGTGGTATGTTCCTCTCGACCATTGAGTAGCTACCCTACCATGCTTTCATATTAACAAATCAGTGGTCCCGATTCACAGGCGGCTCTGGCGCACCTATGTGGACGCTCTACGCCTGCGGCCTCAATCCCGAAAAGTTCGCTGCCACCGAGGCAGCTATTGTTCATAACACCTACGAAGACGTCGACAACTTTCCCAAGATGATCTGGTCGACAAACTACTTCCGCCTTGCCGCTGCAAACCATGTTTACGCTCTTTTTTGGCGGCCGTGACTTTTGCGCCCAAGTGCATCATCGACGGCATGAACATCCAGGACTACCTGCAGGGCCACTTTTTGGGCGCCATTGGCCACCTCGCCAAGCGTATTCAGGAGGCTGGAGATTTGGAGAACGATGTTGTCTTTGGCTGGGAGAGCATGAACGAGCCCAGTAAGGGCCTGATTGGCTACCAGGACATCACCGTCGTCCCCAAGGAGCAGGCTCTGAAGAAGGGCACGTCCCCAACCATGTACCAGGCCATGCTTACTGGAATGGGCCGGTCCGTGGAGGTGGACGTTTGGGAGATGGGTGGTCTTGGTCCCTTCAAAGTCGGGGCCGCAAGCTGGTTGACCCGGGAGGAGAGAAGGCCTGGCTGCCGGCCGACTACGACGACAGCCGCTATGGCTGGAAGCTCGGCGAGTGTATCTGGGCCAGCACGGCGTGTGGACCCGACATCCGGACAACGACGATCTGCTTTGCAAGAACTACTTTGCCAAGAACCCACGCACCGGCGAGACGATTGACCACCCGTGCTTCTCCGACACCTACTTCATGCATTACTACCGCGCCAACCGCGACATTGTGCGCAAGTACCACCCGGACGCCATCATGCTGCTCCAGGGTCCCACCATGGAGCTGCCACCACAGACCAAGGGTACTGATGACGACGACGAGCGCATGGTCTACGCGCCGCACTTTTACGACGGCGTCACTCTCATGACGAAGAAGTGGAACCGTACGTGGAACGTGGACGTGCTCGGTGTCTTGCGCGGGCGGTACTGGCATCCGGCTTTCGCTATCCGCGTCGGCGAGACGGCCATCCGCAACTGCTTCCGTGACCAGCTGGCGGCTATACGTCAGGAAGGCTTGGACCGTGTGGGCGACCACCCGTGCATCCTGACTGAGTTTGGCATTCCTTACGATATGGACGACAAGCATGCCTACAAGACAGGTGACTACGCCAGCCAGTCGGCTGCCATGGACGCCAATCACTATGGTGTGGAGGGTGCGCTCATGGAGGGCTATACGCTGTGGGTCTACATGACAGAGAACGACCACGTGCGAGGTGACCTGTGGAACGGCGAAGACCTGTCGATTGTGTCGCTGGACGACTCGCTGCTGCCCGTGTCGCAGCGGCCCAAGACGGTTCCTGGCCGAAAGGCGGCACCGGTTTTGCGACGCGTGTGACGTCATCTTCGACGACTCGGGCTCTTGAGGCGTCGACGACGTCGCCCTCCAACTTGTCGATGGCATCGATAGACGTGCTCGCACATGGCCAGCCGAACAAGAGCGATGTCGATCAGGGTGATCTTGTCGGCCCGGGCAACATCAAGCAGGTCCTGACACAACCATCCATCTCGTCATCTCGACCAAACAGTACCAACGGCAACACGACCGTCAACAACGGCAGCACCAGTAACGAGGGCAACAAGAACAACAACAACAGCAACAACAACGCGACAGACTCGTCGAACTCGGAGCCTGAGCTGACCAATGCGCCGGGTCTGCGTGCCGCCGAGGCGTACGTGCGCCCTGCTCCATTGCCACAAGTGGCGAGATTGCCAAGTACGGCTTCGATTTGCGCCAGGCCGAGTTCAATCTCGAAGTGTACGGCACATGTGACGAAAAGCGGCTTGCAGCAGCCAAGAAGGAGGCGGCGGCTCTGGCAGCAGATACACCCGAGGGTGAGGAGAGCCGTCGTGGACGGTCTCTCGTCGGCCACGACCTTATCAGCCTTAATCTGGCGCTTGAGGGCGAAAACGGTGGCGACGATGGTGATCATGGTCTCCTGCCTCTGCCGACGGTCGTGTGGCTGCCCGAGTACCACTTTCCCGAGGACAGTATTGAGGTCGAGGTCAGTGCCGGCCGGTGGGAGATCTCGTGGGATGCCGAGGAGACGGCAACGCTGCAGCGCCTGCGCTGGTGGCACCCGCCCGGCACGCAGACGCTCAAGATCAAGGGCCTCGTGCGGAAGCACAACGACGTTGAGGGTGTGGCCGGCAAAGAGGACGGATACTACGACCAGCTCAGCAACTGGCTTGAGGGAGGCTGCAGTGTGATGTAGGACGTGGTCAAGTTCCTGCTGTGTTGTCAGTGTTGATCCGTTTTTTTTTTCCTTTTTTTCATCAGCGTGATTTGGCATCTTGCATACTTGAGGTCGAGGACCATCTTGGAGTATCGGATATGTAAATGTTGTGCTTTTGTTTTCCTTCATAACTCTCGTTTTGGATATGCTCCACGCATCTCGCCGCCATCAATATGACCACATGTTTGTCCCACAACATTCTTTTCTCAGTGCACAGCATGTGCACTCGCAGGCGGGACGCACAAACTCGATCTCTTCGTTCTCCGGCCTATACAACAGACGAACTCTCCCAACGTGGCCTTGCCTTTTGCTTTACACGGTTGCCTCTTCCGCTTTCTATCTTTGTCCTACGCAAGCCAAAAGGCGTTGGCCAGCGTTTACGAACGGTTCTCCGTGCTCCCTCTTGCCCCTTTAACCCCTTAAACTGCCGCCAACTTCTCAAATTAGCGGGGGTACTTTATATTTGTATACGCATACATCGTACAATGACTGATCATCGCTATGGTTGCCTCGTAATATCGAGGCACTACTTTCAGTCGTTTGACATCCTCCGGCGTACAAAAGTCCCAATCCCCCTTCCTGCACTTGTCCACCGTATTATTGCCTTTGATTCCCTGGTCGACCAAAAGAAAGGGCTGCCGTCTATATGTACTCAGCATACTGACCTTCCTGTCTCCCTTGCCTCTTCTCTTCGATTGCGCTGTTCTTCTTCTGTCGCCGGGCGCTTCGCCGGCCAGTCACATTACAGAACTCCCCAGGCCAGGCTCTCAGTGGGTGGGCCGCCTTGGCTCGACAGCACCTCCAAAGCACCTTTTGGCCGTGAATCGTGATTCCTGTTACGGCTTGCAGGACGCTAACGCAGCCAACGCAGCACTGCAGATGAAAAGCTGTCCTGCTTTTGTGAAGTGCCCGAGAAAGCACTCCCTTCTGCATCCTTCTGTATTCGTACTCCGTACAGACCATCGAGGTCTACGAATACTGAACAATATGCGTACAGTGGAAAGTACGCGTCCTGCCACTAGGAAGGCGGAAATAGGTTTGTGATACCAAAAAAGGCGACTCATCCTCGCACTCCAAGTCGCACCCTCCCGAAGTCACCCTAGGCCCCAAATTGCCCGTTGCACATCCTGTCTTCCATCTGTACGTTGTAAGATACGATGGGCTGATTCTCCAACAACAACTCGAACTCGAACTCTTCGTCCGTGGGGGCTGTCCAACAAGGCCGATGTATCTTATCTTAGCTGACTCTGTATTCTATGCTTGGGTTCCTCTTTTGAGTGATCTTACTAGGATCAGCTCAGTTCAGTAGCTGCCCTTGCCAGCTGTCCCACCACACTACCAGTCGCCGTCGCCGTTGTTGATTGTGCTGTTCTACCAGTCCTTTTTTAAAGTCAACAGTACTATGTACTGAGTAAAATGATGTCTCCCAGTCCAGGGCACAGTGGACCACTCGCGCTACGGGGAAATAGCGCACGTTGTAGGGCGTGCCCATGGCGCCCAGGCCAGGCCACAACGGTCCAATCGGCGCCTCCACACGCCCTGCAAATCCACTCCAACCACCCGGCAGCCACCGTTCGCTCGCCAGCCGCTCCTTCCTCGGCTCCACCATTGTCCTCCTCCACGACGTATCTGACAACCCCTGTTCTGTTGTTTCTCTGTTTCGCCTTTTCCTGGTCGTCGCTTCCCGTGTGGCAAGCCCAGTCGAACCATGTCTTCAGGTCCTTCCTTCCTTTGTCGTTTCCATTCCCTCGACTCCTTCTCCGCCTTCCCTTTTTCGTTGCGTTGTTGCTGTTCGCTCCTTCTCATCCTAGCCGCCATATGGGTTGCTCGCCAGGTCCATCTTCCTTCGTCTCTTTCTTGCCTTTTGATCTCTCGACCCTCTTTTTGATTTCAAAGTGGCCGCAATTTTCAACCTCTCTTTGTTAATGCCTTCCCCCCCCCCTTTCAATCATCAACATTTCCGCCGTCCCCCCTCCTCCCCCATCCCTCAACCTTCGAAACCATGCAACTCGTTCGCTGATCCCCTCGTGATCCAGTGTGCGCCCCGTCGCACTACTACTCCGTACAGGGAAACAGGTGCTTCACAGACTGCCGTGTGTTTCGAAACGTGCGACTTCTGCAATCTGCTGCGATTTTCATTTGTTTGTTATTCTTCTTTTCTCTTTCAGTAAAGGGGCGATTCGCGAAACGGCAAAAAGTCTCGAAGCAGATACGGACAAGCTAGAGGCGACATCCCCCTCGGTGTACGCACATACATACGAACGCTCGATATTCGACACTCAGCCTCGACTTTGCCAAGCCTCTTTCTAGCTAAACCAAAACTAAGCTCCTCCACCTCGCGCAAGCTCAACTACCTCGTTTGTCGCCACACACGACTTCTGCGACTTCTTCAACGACAGGATCGATCCTGCAACACCTGTGACGAGAGATCATTTCGCAGATCGTACGAGAAGCAACGACGACGGCAGTCAACATTTTTTGACCGCAACGACATCCGTATTTCGCGAGCGGCCCGCTGCTTCGCCCCGAAGCTTGCCAGCGTCCCGTCTCTCGCTCTCGACCTCCATCACCCTCCATTTCCACGTCCATTCGTCGTAAAGGCTTCTCTCTGTCTGCCATGTATCAACAAGGCGGTCAGCGGGACCCTTCGCGGCCCTACCAGGTGCCGCCACCACCTCCGCCCATGTCACCACCGATGGTCCAGCTCGGCAACGGTATGGGTGGTCTTCCTCCTCCACCTCCTCCTCCGTTGCGATACCCCAGCACGCCTGGCGGCGTCCTGAACCCCAACAACCTCCCACCACCACCGTCGGGCCCCCGCCAGCCAGCGCCCTCGGTCAGCAAGCCCCATGGCACGGCACGTGGGGCAACCGTGTGTACGATGCGCGCGGCAACTTCCCGCCTCCGCCGCCACCCCTGATACCCGGAGTCAACCCGAACGCCGCCGCGAGCCAACAACACCAGGCCTATAACCCGAAAATGCATGCCGCCGTGGGCGCTGCGCCAGGACAGACAGTGACACTTCCGCCCCCACCGCCACAAAATGAGCAGATGTCGGCCACATACATTCCCGGCATCGACACATACGGCGAAGGCGTTGGCATTCCCGGCTTTGGAGGAGTCCCCGACAGCACGACGCCATATTCCGCCAATGCGCCGTTCATACAATGGAATCCGACGGGCGGCTTCCCAGGAAACGATTCAGGCAACAGCAGCAGCAACAAAAATAACAATAACAACAACTACATGAACAACAACGCTGGCAACAACAATGGCGCAGGCAACCTCGGTCTGCCAGGAGGGAGCCAGGCGGGCACCCCTATGGACGAGCAGCCCGGCCGCCTCAACCCCGGCTTTGGTGCAAACAACCAAGGCGTGTCTGTGACCAGCAATGCATCAGGCTCCCGCGGCGTCCCACCAGAGATGGCGGCGCAGTGGCCATTAAAGCGCGTTCTGTCGTGGCTGCAGTCCCACCAGTTCCCCAAGGACTGGCAGGAGGCGTTCAGGAACCTGGAGCTGAGCGGCACGCCTTTTCTCGAGCTGGGTAGCGCCCACGGCGGCCGCGGTAACTTCAGCTTGATGCACCAGCAGGTGTATCCGACCCTGAAGCAGCTTTGGATCGAGCGCACAGGCATGCCCGGCGACAAATGGGACCCGTCAAAGGACCGTGAAGAGGGCCGTCGTATGCGTCACCTCATCCGGAGCATCGTTAGCGGCCGTCCTACCGACACCTCCAAATTCCCAATGCACGCTCGCAAAGAGTCAAATCCGACGAGCATTACCCACAACCTGCCAAGCGCGGGCGCTGAGTCCGGCGATACTCCCAACGTGAGTAGAAAGACCCTCCAAGTACTTGGTGAGACCGTTCTAGAAATTGTACTAACAATCGTCCTCGCAGACTCCAATCAAGACGCCCGGTCCTGGCTTTTCGTCTCGGCGCATATCTTCTCAAAACCTGCGCGGCGCCCAAAACCTGCCGCCGTTGCTCAACAGCGCAAGCAGTGGGCCGTCTCCTGGCGCAGGAAGCAACGCAGGAGGTAACTCGGGGGACGGCAACCACCGCGCTGTCTTCAAAAATCTTGACGTCGACAACAGCCGTCGCCATAGCCCCAACACGAGCGATGTTGGTCTCGGCAGAGACAGCCCCGCCGGCAGCCCCATCCCGACCTCTAGCAACCTCTACGCCGCCAACACTCCCAGCCTCTCCGCCTCGCCGCATCAGTCTCGCTTCGGCCACCGCTCACGAAATAGCACCGACTCCATGTCGTCCAATGCAGCCATCTACGGATCTGGTCTGCCTGTCGAAGCGAACCAGATGCTGCGACAGGGCATGAATATTGGCGAGATGATCGGCGCGAGTAATCACAACAACGCGGTGGCCGGCGCACGTCCTTCCTCGCACGACTCTGGTGACCGGTCGGCCGGTACTGACCCACCGAGCAGCGCAAAAGACGCCAAGTCGCTTCGGTCATTTTGGAACCGGAAGAAAAAGCACAAGGATGACAACCCGTCGCCCGATGGCCTCGAGTCGCCAACAAGCCCAGTCGTCACAAACAAGTCCTCGTCCACACTGGGCAGCCGTACCGGCAATGCTAGTGACTTGTCTCTCGACCGGCCCAGCTCCAGCTTTGCGACCAGCCATGACTTTAGCACTGGATCCCACACCGGCTCCTCATCTCAGTACAGCAAACCCTCGTCGTCATTCTCGTCTGCCGCTTCAGCACGCGTGTACATTCTCGCCACAGCCGATTACTGGAACTACCGCATGGTGGATGTGACAGACGTCGCCAACCCGACCGAACTGCGGCAACTGATCTGCACAAACTTGGGTCTGCCCGAGGGCGATGGTGCTTCACTGTTCTTGACCGATCTGGGCCAGTTTAATCACGATGCACCGCTTGACGACGCGAAGCTGGCATCGATCAAGAAGCTTAAGACGGAAGGCGCAGGTGCACCAAAGATCTTTGTCCGCCCACGAAATATTGCACTGTCACAGCCCCAGCTCTCGCCAGCCTACGCTCCTCATGGTGCCTCCATCGATAAGGACGCATACGATGCTCTGAACGGCGTTTCTCGTCCGAGATCTAGTTCGTCTCCTCCGACGTCAAGGCAGAACAGCACGTCCGTCTCGATCGACCATGCCCTGCGCGACAATAGCGGCTCGAGTGGCGGCGACCCAGCCAAAGCGCAAACAAGCGCCGATGCTGCAGCCAACCAGTACCGTGCGGAGATCGAGCGCAAGGGTCAGGCATACCTTGCCAAGCGCCGGCAGGCCAATGGAAACACCTCTGCCACTCCCATCCAGGAGAACGCACCCTACAATGGTATTGTCGGTAGAAACGTCGACTTTGACCAGCCACGTGTCTCGCCGTTTGAGGACAAGAACCCCGACAAGCTCCTGCCCCAGCGCCGCGCTCCGGCACCGCCTGGCGACCCGTCCGCAACCCTGATCAAGGCAAATTCGCTCAGCAAGCGCTCTGGCGACCGCATGCGTCTGTCCCAGGGCAGCATTGATGGCTACCCAAGCAACAAGCGGCCTGCTCTTCCGACCACGAATGAATCGCCGCAAGAAATGGCCGACAAAAGCGGCCGGAATCGGCCCGCACCCGGTACAGCTGGTGCTAGTGGTGGCAATGGCTCTGGCAACAGCGGTAATAACAATGAGGCTGGTAACAATGGTGGTCTGCAGTCAATGGGTTCCGTTGCAAACGCCATCATTGGAATGGGCAGAGGCCTTGGCGGCTTTGGCCACCCATCTCGTGGTGTGTCGCCTAATCGTGTAGCCTCCGCACCGCTCAACACACCCATGAACCCCAACTACACGCACACGGAGCCGCTTCGAGGTATGTCCTCTCACCCGTCGTCCCACAGAGAAAGAATAAACGAAACCAATAGTTCTAACCCCTTCCTAGGATTCAAAATGCCAGCTCGCGCGCCTTCTCCGGGAGGCATGAGCCCGGGCTCGCGGCCCAGTGCAAACTTTGCCCGGATTCCCCTCTGGCTCGTCACAGTTCCAGCTCAAGCAAGGTCCGGATCTGGACTTCCGTGACAACGGTCATGACGGAAATTTTGGTCGTGGGAGTGGCCCTCCTCGTATTGGAATGCCTGCAGCTCTGGCAAACCCCACGCGTCTATCTGTTTCCAACAACGACGACTCTGACGACGATTCCGACGACGGCTTGTTTGCCGTGCCCTTGCTTCGCGCGCCCCTGCTGCTAGTAGCAGCGGCACCAGCAGCAACAACAACAACAACAACAACAACAACAATAGTAACAGCACCAACATGACAAAGAGCGATGTCGAGGCTGCTGTAGCGGCGGCCGCCGCGACAACTTCGTCAAAGGCTGCTGCGGCCGCTGCTGCTGCCGCCAACAACGGTGACTCTGACAGCGGCAACGGCAGACGACCGAATCTGACAGTGGAGACTAAGAGGCCGCGAAAGACGCTGTCCGTTGCCTTCACGTCCCCTGTCTCTGCATCGAATGGCGGTAATCCAGGCGGTGGCGACAACAACGGCAACGGCAACATGAACAACCGGGGTGCTGGTAGCAGCTCCCGCATGTCCGACCACACCAGTGATGACGGGGGCTCGAGCCGGCGTACGCCAGGCACACCCGATTCTGCCAACGATTGGAAGTCTGCCTCGTCGACGAACGACGACGGAAAACTGAGCCGGCGCAAGTCATTTGTGGAGCGGGACGTGTGGGCCAACCGTCCGCCGACTGACGCGCTGATCAACAACCTCGAGGACTTCTTCCCCAATCTCGATGTCGATCAACAAATTCTGGAAGAGGGACCAGAACCCGAGTTCTCGACTTCGCCAATTGCCGAGGTACCCGAGACGGACGAGTCTTTGTCTGCCGGTGGGCATGGCCGTGCTGGTAGCTCGGGCATGGCCGCCGGCATGAACAACGGTCTGGGCGGCAGCATGAGTGCGGGTGCCGGTCCTAGCTCTGCTTTCAGCACGGGCCGCAGCCCTGGGCCTGACTCCCGGTCTCCTGCGGAAGCCGCGGTCGCTGCTGTGGCTGCAGCCAAGGCCGCTAAGGCATCCGCGAGTGGAACGGGTACCTCGTCTTCCATGTACAACGAGAACGACACGCTTGGGTCCGACGAGTCAACGCTCAAGGCTTTGGACCGGCCCTCTTCCATCTCTTCCGTAGCCCAGCGTAGTTTGCGGCGGTCTGGCGGTCTTGGCCGTATGAAGTCCATCCGTGAAGTCGCGCGTGGCGCACATGAGGCCAACAAGCGGTTCACGCAAACACAACTGGCGCAGCAACAGCAGCAACAGCAACAGCAACAGCAACAGGCCCCGCAGCAGCCGGCCCCTGCACCCGGTATCCCCCGGCGCGTGCCTGTCAGCCAAGCAGCCCCTGTGCGACGCAAGTCGACCAAGATGTTCGGCGCCAGCATTGTGCAGGTGCGGCCCGACCGCGAACAGGGCTCGATCGTGGTCCCGCAACTGCCTCCCTTGCACGGCTTGGGCGACGCCAGCGGCAGTGGCAGCGGTGGGAACACGGACAACAACGGCATGCCCAAGCGGCAGACGACGTTCCGCTGGTTCAAGGGTCAGCTGATTGGCAAGGGCACATTTGGCCGTGTGTACCTGGGCATGAACGCGACGACGGGTGAATTCCTGGCCGTCAAGGAGGTCGAAGTGCCGCCGAAACTGGTGGCGCAGAAACGACAAGAACCGGGTGCGCGAGCTCGTGGCATCGTTGAACCAGGAGATTGAGACCATGCAGCACCTGGACCACGTCAACATTGTGCAGTATCTGGGCTGCGAGCGCAAAGAGACAAGCATCAGCATCTTCCTCGAGTACATTTCCGGTGGCAGTATCGGGTCGTGCTTGCGGCGGCATGGCAAGTTCGAGGAGCCCGTTGTGGCGAGCCTGACGCGCCAAACACTGTCAGGCCTGGCCTACCTGCACCGCGAGGGCATTCTGCACCGCGATCTCAAGGCCGACAACATCCTGCTGGACGTGGACGGCACGGCCAAGATTAGCGATTTCGGCATCAGCAAGAAGACGGACAACATTTACGGCAACGACCGCACCAACTCGATGCAAGGCAGTGTCTTCTGGATGGCACCGGAGGTGATCCGCCCCCAGGACGAGGGCTACTCGGCCAAGGTCGACATCTGGGCCGTTGGCTGTGTGGTGCTCGAGATGTTTGCCGGTCGCCGGCCCTGGTCGCAGGAGGAAACGGTGGGCGCCATCTACAAGATTGCACAGGGCGAGACGCCGCCGATTCCGCAGGACGTGCGCGAGACAATCAGTCCGTATGCGATTGCCTTTATGCTCGACTGTTTCACGGTGAATCCCATGGAGCGGCCGACGGCGAGCCGGCTGTTGTCGCAGCACCCGTTCTGCAACTTGGATCCGGACTACGACTTTGCGGGGACGGCGCTGTACGCCAAAATCCGGGATGCCTTTAAGACGACGTAAAGAAAGAATCTTGGTGGTTCTTTTGTTTTCCTTTGGTTGCAATTCCTTTTTTCTTTTTCTCTTGACTCTGTTTCTGTTTCCATCACTTGGTATCGAACGCACAAAACACAGACGATGTGTTTTCTTAAATGCTCTTTAATATATATACATAGTAGTATGGGACAGAGCGTGGACGAGGGCACGAATAGCGTGGCGCTTGGATATTGGAATCGAATTCTTTTCTTTTTGAGGGAATTCTGCACTTGTTCGCAAGTCTGTAGCGTGCTCCGTTGGATCGTAATGTTTTGTAGATGCAATTTTGTCCTGGCCGCCTAACGTCGTACAGCGCCCCTGTCAGCCTGCCAAAGAACCGAGCCTCAGCATCCTCCGTAGGTCGGGCCTTGTGCCTTTCCGCTGTCAAGCGAGTCGTAGCCTGTTGCGCTTGTCTTGTATTTACATAAAGGCGAGCTTCCGTTTTTCCGACAGGTTGGTCTTCAATTGTCTGCATTCCACTTTCTCACAGGAGAGTCCGCGAGCTTGTTTCTGGCCAGACCTTTCTTCTCCCCTTACTCGAGGAATAGGCCCCTGTCTTGCCAGGCGCTTGCTCGGTGTCTCTTTGTGGCCTTGTATTGTTAGACGGCCCGTTGTCTTGTGTTGCTCTCTCTGTTCTTTTCTTTGTTGCCCTGTCTAGCATGCCGAGCCAAGAGGTGGCATCGCGTGTCTTGACAGTCGGGAGATAGTGTATCCTTAGCCCTCACAGCCCATCATTGTCTCTGCCCCTTTGTCCGGGCACCACACGTTCCTCCATTTCCTCTACGTTCCGGCAGAGCTGACCCTGTCCCTGAACAGCCCTGGACCTACCTATCCAGGTCTGGTCTAGCCTCTACTGAGTACATTGTTGCGGTGGCCTTCGCTTCCTATCAAAATTTGATCCTTCTGCCCCGTCGTACCCCTCTAAAAATAACAAAGGACATACTGAGTAAGAGTACGACGTATCTTACGTCGTAGATAACCTTCTTTTTGCTCCCTTTCCTTCCCGTCGCACTAGCGGCAATGAAATGAAGAGAAGACGAGCGCGCGCCCAGGCACCATGGGAACAGTGAGAAGTGAGACAACAACACCGCCGAAAGCAACGGACAGAGCTGCTGAGGAGAAGTGCATTTTACCAGTCAGATCTTTCAGTGCCCACTGCCGCCTCAAATGGCCAAGGACGCTGTCTTCTTGTCGCTTCGCGGTCGCGGAGAGGATGGAAATTGAAAGCGACTGAAAACTACTGAAAACCGTCTGTATGTCGTATTTCCACTTTGGGCCGTTACCACCAGTCGACCACGTTCTCGCCCCTCCCGCCTCAAACAAGGCTCCAGAAAAGCCCCAGAAAAGCCCCAGAAAAAATAATGCGTAGACCACCAGGAACAGAGCTCCAAAAGTAAGATAATGCCAAGCCTTTTGGAGGCGCACCTGCTCCTTCCCTTTTTTCACTGTTCTCACTGTCCTCACTCTCCTCACTATTTCTTAATTTTCCCAATCCTATCGGCGTGGTATCTTAAAGGGCAGGCGCGTTGCATGTTGCATGTTGCAGTGAAAGCTGTAGCCACAACACAGAATGTGTTGTTAAAACAGAAAAGGCGGAAGGAGCAAAAATAAGAAACGAACAGAGAAAAATACGAGGAAAGAGCGAAAAGTCTTGGCATTCTTGTCTCCTTGCCGCCGTCTCTTATTTTTTCCTTTTTCTCCTTCCCTGGTACGGAGTACAGTACATGTACTCAGTACTGTACTCTGCTCGCCCCGCGCTCCCATACTCGGATTGGTCGTGGAGAAGGCGCCAATCGTGAGAAGAAGGAGGAGCAGGGAGTAAAACAATATTGTCTTGGCAAAGACAAGCCCAGTCCAGCCAGCCCGAGAAGAGAAAAGAAAACCAGCAGGCCCAAGCAAGTAGTACATGTACAGGATGACCAAGAAGACACGATCGCAGCTGCCACCCGTTGCCGCTCTTCCTCCAAAAAGCCAAGACAAGCCACCACTCCCGGCCTGGTCCTTCCTGTCTCGCTCTCTTGGGCCTCTCCTTCCTTTTCTTCTCTTTCCTTTCTCAGATATACGTCGTACTCTCACCACGCTCGTCGCTCTTTCCGTCGACGGCCCCTTTTTTCACAGCAACCGCTCGCTTGCCCTCCTTTCCTCAATGCGCTTCCTGGCTCCTTCCGTCCCCCGACCATAAACCGCCTGCCACGACCGACCAGTGATGTGGTGCACCTTCTCCCACAGCGAGCAACGTCTTTCTGATCGCCGGCAATATCTCCTTCTCTCTTCAACTTTCCCCCTTTCGTTTCTTCACTTTCTTCTCCTCCTTTGACGACGCCCGTCCCACAGCAAACAGCAAACAGCAAACAGCAAACAGCAAACTCGCGACGTCCCTCTTTCGACACTCTTTGTGGCTGCAATTTGATCTGCGTCCTGTCCCGCCCATCGTACCTACAACCACACACAGCCTGTGGTCCTCTCTCCCTCTCGGCCCGCTTCCCAGGCAAAACGGCTCTCTCAACACTCGACAACACACCAAACCTTGTTTCTCCTATTCTTATTGATTGCTCGCCCTCCTTGGCCCTCCTTGGCCCTCCTCTATCATTGAATACAGTCCCACTATGCCGCACAACAACCGCCGGTAGACTTAAAGGAAAAATAAGGAAGAACTGAACAAGCCGGAGAACACATAACGCTCCGCGCCAGACACTCAACTTCCACGGCACGGCTGTCTTGCTTTCTTTCATTCTCACGCTCATACATCGATCCTTTTTCCTTGACAAGGGTCAGAATATCGGTTACATCGTCTTCACAGCTTCTTCCACTTATTTCTCAGGAGTTCCTTGATTCTTTCCTAGCTGGTGGCTTCTTGGTTCTTAGGCGCCTCCCTTTACCCTCGCCTGCAGTGCTTATTTCCAACCGCCTGGTGCCTGCATCTGTAGTGGGTGGATACCGTGTGTTCTGTCGTCCGTACGGACAGCTACAACACCCAGCTCCACAGCCGCACGCGCTCAGGGGTCGATTCCCACTACCACCCTCCCACCGAAGCAACAGTCGCCAACGTCGACCACCGCGCACGCGACCACCCTCAAACGCAAGATTCGAGTTTCGGACTTCGCCCGCCCCCAGCTGCGCACCAGCCGCCGACTGTGTTGTCTTCACTGACTGCACAAATAAAAAGAAAGATCAATAAAGATAGACAGAAACAGGACGTGCCCATTTGTATTGGGTGACGCGGATGACGTTGTAACAGCTCCGGGGACCTTTCGATTTTAGTGCCCCTGGTTGTTTTGTCTTGACATCTTTCGACTGCTTTTTTGGGGTTTTCGCCTCCTGTCCATTCTTTTCAGTTTTTTTTGGTGTTTCTGCGTGTTTGCGTGTCTTCAACTTCTAGCGCCCTCACTTTTGAGGACGCACACATCACAGCAAACATGGCATTGCTGCGACTCAGAAAGTACCGCGTCTTTGTTGTTGGCGCTGCCTTCTTCCTCTTCCTCATATTTCGCCTGTCGCACAACTCGCAATTAAGCGCCCACCACACAACAATCTACAAGGGCTACTCAGCACCGCCCGACGGCGAATTAGGTACAGGGCCAGGCTCCGGGACTGACAGCAATCATGACGGCACAAGCAGCAACTCCGGCGCGGGCGCCCCTCCCCAAGCTGCGGCGCCTTTCGTAGGTACGCCCGACGTGAACACGCCGAAATTGCAGGCCGAGAAGCCCGTTGAAAAGCTGGCCGAGAAGCTCGCCGAGAAGCCGGCTGAAACGCCGGCCGAAAAGGTGGTCGCTCCAATACCAGAGTCGATGCGCATCCCACAACTACACACCAGTCTTGAGGTCAAGGGATCCTACGGGCTGCCTACGGGGCCACGGTCACCAAAACCAGCAGCGCCGCAACGAACTGAGGCTCCCGCTTTGTTGTCTGGCGAAGACGGCGCTTTCGACTCCAACCGCGTCCAGCAAGTGAACTCCCTGGCCGCTCTACAAGAGACCGCTGTTCCGGTCGCCGCCGACGCCACAGTCGCGACAAAACCTACACTCTCGACCAGCGTTATCCACTGGGTGAAGATGGACGAGCACTTTCCTATCCCCGAAGAGTCCCTTATATTGCTTCCGACCGGCTCACCAAAGCCTATCTCCAAGATCCAGCACAAGTTCGCCGCCGAGTCAGACGCCGCTCGCGAGGTTCGTGAATCTCGCCTTGCCGCTGTTCGCAGTGAGATGGAGCATGCCTGGTCCGGCTACCGCACGTACGCCTGGACCCACGACGAGCTTGCGCCCATAAGCAAGGGCGTCCACGATCCCTTCTGTGGCTGGGCTGCGTCACTCGTGGATGCCCTGGACACACTGTGGATCATGGAAATGTATGAGGACTTTGATGCGGCATACGAGGCGGTCAAGAAGATTGATTTCACCACCACCCCATACCGCAGCGAGATCCCCGTTTTCGAGACGACCATTCGCTACCTTGGTGGTCTCATTGCTGCATACGATGTTTCGGGCGGCGAGACCGGCAAATACCCTGCGCTCCTGTCCAAGGCCGTCGAGCTGGCCGAGATCCTCATGGGCGTCTTTGACACGCCCAATCGTATGCCCATCCTCTACTACAACTGGAAGCCTGCCTTTGTCTCCCAACCCAACGCTGCCTCCAGCAGTGCCAGTGTAGCCGAGCTAGGGTCCATGAGTATGGAATTTACCCGCCTGGCACAGCTTACAGGCCACCACAAGTATTACGACGCCATTGCACGCATCACGGACGCCTTTGAGGAATGGCAGAACCGTGCCGACGGAACGGTCATTCCCGGTATTTTTCCTGAGCATGTTGATGCATCCGGCTGCAACCGGACAGCCGCCGCCATCTTGGAGGCCGAGAATGCCAGCAGACTGGCCAAGTCGCAGATGGCTACCGCTGACGACACCGAGACCGAGCCCGAGGGCTACAAGCCAAGTCAACCCGCCTCCGACCCCATGGTGGCCGAAGACAAGGTGGCGATTGCAAAGACAATGCCTCCGGATCTTGAGTTTCGTGTCAACCCGGCGACAAGCGACGAGCCCGCCACTGGCGAGTTCCACAAGGTTGACAAGGCCGATCTCAGTGTTGACGAGCTGAATGCCGCTCCGATTGGCAAGCGTGATGTCGTTGAAGCGGTGTCGTCTTCAGTTGTTCCCAACGGTAACACGGGACAGGTTGCTACTGCGCAGGGTGCGGACCATATACCTCCTGTGCCCATTATTAAAACAGGTTCTGGTCTGCAGGCTGCCAACAAGCCGGCATCGGCTCCTATTGCTGCCAATGGCCAGGCCGCCGATTTTGACTGCATTCCGCAAGGTCTGACAGCCGGTGGTTTTGGCCAGGGCTCCTACAGCATGGGTGGAAGCCAGGACTCCACCTATGAGTATTTCCCTAAGGTAAGTGCCAGCAACGTCGAGCCTCACTCAACACCATGATCGAGCCAAACTGCTAATATTGTCCCAGCAATTTCTGCTTCTTGGCGGCCTTGTTCCCAAATACCAAGCCATGCATGAAAAGGTGGTCGACGCAGTCAAGAAATACCTGCTCTTCCGACCTTTGATCAAGGATGACACGCGCGAAATTCTTTTCTCGGCCAAAGTGAATAGCCCTGACGGAACGGACGAGGACTTGACTTATACTTACGAGGTCACACACTTGACCTGCTTCCTCGGCGGCATGTTCGCCATGGGTGGTCGCATCTTTGACCGGCCCGAGGATGTCGAGATCGGCGCCAAACTGGCCGACGGATGTGCCTGGGCATACGAAGCGATGCCCATGGGCGTCATGCCTGAATGGTCGATTATAACGCCCTGTGCCAACATGACGTACTGCCCGTGGAACGAGACTGTCTGGCACGAGGAGCTGGATCCCAACGCGGACTGGCGGACCCAGCAGATGCTTGACTACGAAGAGCGCATGAGGGCATGGACCATCAAGAAAGACGAGATCAAGGCGCTGCAGAAAGCCCGCACGGACGAGCTCGAGCGTGAGCGCCAAGTGGCCGAGAATGGCGAGCTGGCCAAGAACTCCTCGGCTCTTGCAGACGCAGTTGAGATTGCTGCGCCTGCCCCCGAGACGCCTCTTGGCGATGCCAACATTGGCAAACGCTCCGTCGGCGGAGCCGACACGACGCCGGTGGCAGCAGCGGACATCGTTGCCATTAACGAGAAGGAGAAGATCCTTCAGAACGAAATGGATCTCAACGCTGCCGCGCCTTCTGTTCCTGCTGCTGCCACTCCAGCTGCCAACGCCGCCGCGGTGCCGCCCCCAGCCGCAGAGGAAGAGCAACTTCCCGACCTGGTCATCCCGGCCATGCCCCGCCGCCCCGAATCGCACAAGGAGTTTGTGCAGAGGCGCATCGACCGCGACAGGCTCGTACCCGGATTTGTCAGCATGAACGACAAGCGCTACATTCTGCGGCCCGAGGCGATCGAGTCCGTGTGGTACATGTACCGCATCACAGGCGACCCGGTCTGGCAGGAGAAAGGCTGGCGCATGTGGCAGGCTGTGGTCCACGCCACGCGCACCGAGTTTGGTCACAGCGCCATTGGCGACGTCCTGGCTGACCCAGCGGCAGAAGCCAACCAGCTCGACAGCATGGAGAGTTTCTGGTTTGCCGAGACGCTCAAGTACTTTTACCTGCTGTTCACGACGCCCGACGTTGTCAGCCTGGATGACTACGTCCTGAACACGGAGGCGCACCCCTTCAAGCGGCCGACATAAAAAACGGGATGCGAAGCAAATGAGAGGGCAGCGCGTGGACAGAAGACTAACCCCAGTGGGGGGCAGTGGATAAAGACAATGGACCTCGATGAAGACGGGGCCAAAAAAATACCCAGAAAGAGCGAAACCCATACCTTGCTTTCCCTTAGTTTCCTCATGTTTTGGGTATAATTTTCTTTTGTTCTTGTTTTCTTTTTCTTTTTTTTTTCTTTTTGGCGCAGCTGTATGTATTATCTGGTTTTATTTTTACTGTTCATTTTTGACAAGCAGGCGTCAATGAGCAGCATAAGAACACTATTGACTTGGAACTTGACAACCTGGTCTTTAACGTTAAAACCCATTTGATTGCAAAATGTGAAGCTTGAAATTTGCCTCTGACACGGTATGATAATTCATTCACACATTTTTATTTTGTTCTTATATATATATGTATTTTTTTTAAAAAAAAAAAAAAAGACACAGAAGTAAATCTGGGGCTTAAAACAATGAATCTAGAACTGTAGGCCAAACAAAAGAGACGAAGAAGAAAAAGAAGAAAAGGCTGGCTTTCTGATTCAGTCGTCTTCAGCCCTTTTGTTTGGAACCCGGCTCAGTGTCGATGAAACTGGCATCCCAGCGTCGGCCTGGTTACGAGGCATAAAGTTGCAATTAGGATCAGATGCATCGTATGGTCCAGAGTACGGAATACGGAATTCTACATGCTATACGAAGCGATAATATGCCAGCAAAGCAAGGACGCTCTACGCCATCAGACCAGTCTTCATGGGCAAAGAAAAAAGCGAGTCACATTCACAATAAAAGGCAACTGTTGTCGGCAGTTGGTTTGAATTTGAATTCCTATCTAGATTGTTCCTTTTCAAAATCGTCCATGTGTCCAAAGTTCGTTTTGGGTATTATTTCCTGCTTAAAGCCTCTCGCCCCAAGCCCAAGCCCATCCATACATTTGATGCATTTTTCACTTGCAGTACATGCTCGACCACTCTCGTATTTATCTTTGCGGAAATCGGTAAAACAAATACGCTCTCTTTCGTGCAAACGCCAAAGAAAAAACAAAAGCCCAAAAACAACCATAGTAAGAAAGAAAAACGCAAAAAATTGAAACATCACAAATGGTAACCCCAAATTCCCGTTTCTATATACATACATATTGCCGTTGTTCCCGTGATGACGAGATCAAGCTCGGTGTCGCGGAGGAGGTCGGCGAAGCTCACCAAGGCTGGGGCATTGATGGCCTTGAGCATCGCGGACTATGTTGAGAAATCTCCTTTCCCACCATGGCTCTGTTCATGGCACAGCAAATGGGGCCCTGCCCGTATTGGTCATCGGATGATGTCGGTGCGTTGGTGTCATGGTCTTCGTAGTCGTGATCAAGATTGCCAGCATCCAGCTGTATTATTGATGTCGTTTCGATGCGGTGTCGTGAACCGCTAATCGGGTCGTATTGGTTTCTTTTATGTTGTGTCGTCAATTGTTTGCTTCTGAATGGTTGAAGATCGTGCAAGTGCATCGTACTCTCATTCAACTGTTGGAGTCCCTCAGTCCGTCAGCTGGTTCAGTACTCTGATGCTCAGGATCATCACCAACAGGCCAATGGTCACAACGATAAGGAGGGAGAACGAGAACCAGCCCATTGCCATTGCGCTGGATCCGACGCCCGACTTCACGCTTCCATTGCCAAGATCTTGAGCAATGATGCTGGCTGCCACCGAGGCTGTGTGCTGCCACAGCACAGACACAAGAACGAAAATGGATGCCACAAAGATAATGGCAAGCGAGATCTGCGAAACGAAACGAGACGGGAAAGGCTTGACCTCACGCTCGGAGCCCTCGCTGTCTTCCTCCTCATGCCAGCCAGGGAAGGTAGCCAGAAGAAGAAGGCAGATGAAAGCAAAGATGATAGCAATGATACTGTTATGAACGGTTAGACATGAGGCTTTGAGACATGAAAGTAGGAGCCGAAGGCGGAGCGAAACTCACATCAAATACGGGAAGACAATCATGTCTTTGAACTGACTGGCGAGCCAAATTAGGTTGAGAGGATCTTGGTCGACGCTGACCTCATTAGCCAGAGCCGTAGCATTGTTCGAGCACAACCATGAACCGCCGTCGGGATTGACGCAGATGCCAAAGTAACCGACGCGGGCCTGCATATGGGCCGTGCCGACGATATTACTGATGGCAGAGTTGACACTGTAGTCGACTTGCGCCGTGCTGGGAACGGCGGTGTAATGTTCGTAGTAAAGCGACAACAAGAAGATGCCGGGAATGAGGGGACTAGATGATGAACAGCCCGCGAGAAGTAGTGCTGGAAGATGAAGTCAGTGTGTGGTTCTCTGAAGGACAAGAACAAGCAAAGTGCTTTTTCTTCTTTTTTTTTGGGGGGGGGACTTACATAAAAGAATTATTGACACAGCAATCAAAATCATCAGTACATGGTGGTAACCGAGAAATGGTATGTACCGGTACCACCCGACTTGCACAACGCCGCCTGACGCATGGCGACACGGAAGCTGCGCCGTAGTGCGCGCGCCGCCTTGAAATGCGGGTATCAGGGTGACTGTCCACCCACGAAGCAACGCCGTGCTCAATGACAAGAAGTTTTGGCTGAAGAGGATCTTTTGCAGAAAATGCTCGTGGAAGAGTCGTGGCGCCTCGTGCGCACGGGAGGAATGCGACCGATCGATCGATGGAACTTGTTTTTGGTTGGAATGGTCCCTTTGCTGTGGGCAAGTTTTGTCTTGCACTTCGGCTCGTCTCGCTCGACAGGAATGTGCGCCAACGGTTTCTTTTGGCGATCGTGCACAGCTGAGACCTGGAGAATTGAAACGTCGTTTGGTAAATCCAAGAGCAATCAGCGAGAGAGAAAGGAGAGAGCAAGGAGAGAGAAGAGATGGGACGAAGAGGGAGGGAGAGAGAAAGAGAAATGCGAAACGCTTGAGACTTAGAAATCACGATTTTGAGTATTCTCTTTTCGTCAAATTAAAAGATTTGGGTTGCTTGGTCCTTGGGAATCTTCGTTTTGAGAAAGGCAGAAAAGAGAGTAGATCGAAAAGCCGAGAGATCAAGGAGAGACAGAAAGATCGCGCGAGGGGAGGAGAAGAGAAGAGAGTGTCAAAGTCGGAGGCGGAAGAGAGACAAAGGAGTGAACTCGTGGCCTTCTATCGATTAGTGGCGGTTGGGAATGCAAAAGGTTGCAACTCGATGACAAGTTGGCGATGGTTGGTATGTATGTTCGAAAAGTTGTATGTTTGGAGATGGTGCGAAGGAGGAAAGAATGGAAGAGGAATGGAAGAGGAATGGGGAGAGGAAAAGAGAAAAGGGAGATGGAATGCGAGAGGGGGAAAAGAGGAGACGGGAGGAAGGTACGCATGTAGTCTTTCTCTTCCTCCAGCTTTTCTCAGTTTCTTGGAAGCAGGGAGTCAAATACCTTGTCACTTAGTGGTGGCTTGGCTATACAAAAGATACTTATGAGCGAGGTACCAGACTTGGTCGCCTAGCCGATCGCTTCCTTGATAACTTGCAAAGAAGGAGCGGTCGTTTCGTCTCTCTTGCCTTGTTTGCCATACAAAAGGGGGCAGGTGCAAGGGGGCACAGGTGGCGGTTGCCGTGATGTCAACAGTTAGCTGGGAGGCTGGTGTGTTGGCTGGGCGACGCGGTCTATGCAGTACGAGGCCTGGTGTGGGGCGTGGCCAGCCGAGCCAGCGCCCAGATTCTTGCCCCACCTTCCCGGAGAGCTTCTGGTGAGAGCTCTTGTTAGCGCACTTGACGCCTGCCATTTCCGCACCAAAAATACCCCTTTGCTCCACTGCTCTAGCAACAGGCAGGGGCGAAGCAAGTCAGGCAAGGAAATCCGTGTCGTTGTGAAGGACCAAAGCTGGGCTCTTTCCTCTTCTTTCCTGGCATTGAAACTTCTGCTGTCAGTGTCGCCACGCTAAAAGTTTTGGGCGCTAAAGTCTCGGAGACGGGCATTGTTCCCAGCGAGCCAGCGTGTTCTGGTCAAGTCGTAAAATGGCAGGGGCCATCGCATCCTATCGCACTTGCACCTTCCCAGTTGCACCCAGCAACCACCGAAACTCAGCCCATCCCATCGCACGCAACGAAACGCAAAGGAAGATGTAGATTCGGATATCTGACTATTGCGGGAAGGCGATTTTAGAGGATCAGCTTGCAAGATTGCGAAATGATAATACTCAGTATTCAGTTACTCGATCTCCGCCCGTTGTTTCTTTTGGGGTCCATTGATTGTGCTATTTTTGTGATGTGCATGCTAATGATGCAAGATGGCCAACGGAGATCTGAGTCTTTATTTTGTGAGATTATCATATCTTGGGCAATGAAAGCATGATGTGTTCTGGACATGCAGACTGCTCTTCTGTTTACTCTTGCCCGTGTGTATTAGAGTCATGAACGTCTTTGATGCTATGTAGTCATTCATGTCTGTCGTGTCAGGAATCCAAAAAAAACCAAGTCGTCCCAGACCCAAGAGAAATCCGATCATTTGCCCATCCCTTTCCTTTCCAAATGGTACCGTGCTGCTTCCCTTCCGTTCTCCGACAAGCTACCGCTTCCGGCGGAAACGGCTATTGAATCCTGGACCACCCTTGGAGCCATGGTTGCGCAGCTTGAGGCGCTTGAAGTTGGCATGGGCCAACTCATTGACTTTACGCACCACCTTCTTCACGTGGCCGTCTGGCTTCTCAGCTGCCTTTTTCTTGTCCGTGCGGGCCTTCGTCGTTGTCTTCACCTTGCCCGGGCCATCCTCCGCATCTGATCCAAACTCGGAGCCTGAAAGCGGTGCCTGATTGTCGTCTTCGACACCGACATCGTCCTCGTCCTCGCTACCGCTCCTTTCGTCGACCGTCGTGCCAGGAGCAGGCCGCTTTGTACGTGTCGGGCGAATGTTGAAGCGGCGGGTCGTCCGCTTCTGGCCCTTTTTCTTGTAGATGCGTAGGGGCTGACCGTCGCGCCCGACCTGCTCTTCGGGCTCGCTGTCGTAAAAGACCTTCGTCGTCGAAGCCGCCCAGGAGGCGAGGATGCTGGTTGTCGTTGTCGGCCCAAGTTCCTGTTCGTACTGTTCGAGCTCTTGTAGCTCTTGCTCGTGGAGATCCTGCAGCTGGCTGTCTTCGACCTGTACGCCGTCGGCCAAAGGAGCGGTGGTCGCTTTCTGTGGCGTTGGCACGATTGGTGCTGTTGATGCTGCGGCAGGCGCAGCCGTCTTCGGCTTGGGCTTTGCTGTTCGTGGCGGAGCGTTCATGGCGTTCAAGTCCATACTGTCCTCCAGGTCCCGCAGCACGTCCAGGTGCTCGTCGAGCTGTTCATCCTCCGCCTTGCGCAGACTGGCCAGGACACTGCTGAGGCCACGCACGAGCGGTTTCCGTGGCAGGCGTAGCTTGTTGGGTGGCGACATAAACTCGCCGTTCTCGTCGACGGGCGGCAGGACTGAGGATGTTCGCCGTAGGAATGCAGGGTCGCAAAAGGCTGGGTGTTGTTATCGCCACTGCCCTTGGAGGGTGTCGATAGGAGCTGCTGTGTCATGCAGTTTTGGTTGTCGTTGTTGCGGGTTTCAGTGGTGTTGTGCCAAGCACGCCGCTGCCGTTGCGCGTCTTTGATTCTGACCCTGTTGTGAATGCTGCTGGTATGTCTATGCCGGTTGTGAAGTGGTTCAGCAGATTCCTCCGGCCCGAGGACATGGGTGTGCGGCCGAGCCGGCGGGCGTTCACTGTGCTGTCTTCATCGTCTTCTTCGTCACTCTTGTAGTGATCGATGTTGAGTGTTTGCTTGCGAGGTGTCGCGCCCAGCAAGACGGTAGAGGCCGGTACTGCCAAGTTGCCACCCCCTGGTGCTGCCACCGCCCCTTCTGCTTCTGCTGCTGTCCGCTTTGATGGAGTGACTGCAATCGAATTCCGTTTCTTGCGCTTCTCCTCCTCCTCGTTAAGGACGTCGAAAAGGCCTAGGACGCGGCCGTCGCGCTGTGGTGTTGGCCCAATCGAGGTCGGCACGACGGGGCTGAAGAGTTTGCGCGAGATTGAGGGTGTCATGTTGAGGTGGGCGTCAAGGTAGCCGGCACCGCCCTGTGTCGGTGTGGCTGCCGGAGCGCGGGACGGTGTTGCTCGCGTGGCAGTAGCGCGCATTCGTTTCGAGGGCGTCTGCATGTGTTGTGTAGAGTCGGTGTCTGTTGGTTCGAGGGCCGACTCTTTTCGTTTCCGTCGTGCCTCGTCCTTTTTCGCATCGGGTTTCGTGAGGACTTTGCCGGACAGGACGGCGCGCGTGTGATTGTATGCCTTGTATTTTTTGGCTGGGCACGTTAGCAGAGATCTTGTTTTTTTAAAAAAAATAAGAAGTAAAGAGCATTGCTATTGCTTCCACAATCACCTACCAATCTCTGGATTTTTCGAGATGTCCTCACGAGCTGGCTTTGCACCGCCGTGCTCGCGTGCCCATGTTGTTTCCCATGTCTTGAGCTCCAGACGCAGTTGCTGCGACTCGGCCTCGAAGGTCGCTCGTTCTGCCGCGTCGAGCGTCATGGTGAGAGCGTGGAGGAAGCGTGTGTCGTGGATGTCGTGAACGTAGAGAGTGTATTTTGGCGTCGATGCAAAGAAAGAAGAGGGAAACGAGGTGTATTCTGAGCTGTCTGCAGAATTGGTATAAAATTACAGAATTGGCAGCTGCAGCTTGGACGTCGTTGTCGAGGAAGGAACCATCGACAATTAACGCGTAAAGACTGTCGGTTCAGCGTCATGACGCGCTTTTCCCAGTGTGGGGCACGCGTTTTCCGGTGCTCGATGCGCGTTTTGGTCAAACCTGGCAGGCGCATTCTACTGGCTAACCCCACTGTAGCCGGGCGACCAGGGCTGACGAAATCAGCAAGTCAGGGAGATTAGCGCCAACAAATGGCGGCTGTCGCCGATTAGTGCCCTGAAGATCGGCATCGGCCTGTTTATCGCTTTGACATTGTGATGCCACAAACCGCCCTTGCAAGCTCTATGGTGTGTAGACACTTGAATCTTTCATAAATTTCAATTTGATCTTGATGCTCAAGGCCTTTTTAGAGGTACATTGATAGACAGCACAGACTCTAAGAAGAACAAATTGTTTGGCAAAGTGGTATGGTATTCAAGTACAATCGAGGAAGTCGTCAGGTCTCAAAAGCACATCCATCGACACATAGATATAAGGCACAGATGAGTTGCTTGTGCGGATGCTATGATGATTATAAATACTTTGCGGGCTGGCAGTAACCGTAGAGTTTGTCTCTGGTGCTTCCAATGACTAGGTGATAGAATATCGTTCGGTCCAGGAAATTGAGAGGGGAAAGAAAGAATGAGAGAGGGTATGTCTACGAGATAATAAAGGGGAGAAAGCAAGATCGTTCAATCACCAGTGATGCAGCCACTCAGGATCGAGCCATAGGTTATTTCTCACGACTGAAGGCAGTGTTGTGACTGCCGTAAGAGCTGTGGGTGACGTTGACGAGCCCCCTTTGGAGTTACTACTGTCTCAATGATAAATTATTGTTGCGTTACTGGAAATGTCAGCTGATTGACTCGATTGCAATACCAGAAAAGGCAAAGAGACAATCTTGGGCAAACCTGGACAGATCAAGACGCGATTTGCCTTAGTACGGGAAAAGAGAACTATGGGGTCGGCGAGCCAGCCGTGGTGAGGCATTGACACGTTGTGAACAAATATGAGCTTCAGTGTTGAGCATTGATCATGGCATTGACTACCGTGGGAGGGTCATTGCTGGCCACGTGAACAGCCTTGCTGTGATTAATGCCTTACGATGCGCGGTTGTACTGATAAACAGCACACTGTCAAGCCAAGCTTTCACTAGCAGCAATCCCGGGGCAAAGTCAAGCATCGAGCAAAGAGCCAGAAGGGCACATATACTTCGAGTAAGGGCACTTCACAGCCTAGCCAGTGCACATCAACCACCACTTCATACGATGCGTGATGTCCATGGCCAGCCATCGCGTCATCCAGAGACAACTGTCGTCTGGTATGTGTCGGCCGATCTTCAGGCTGGGAGAAGGCAACGTAGTCGACACAGGCACAAACGAGGACTCTGGCTTGAGATGACAGCAGATTTGTGCCCAACAGCTCCTGTCTGGCCTTCCTGCTGACGGCAACCTGGTTGGAACTAACCGCCTCCTGAGAGGAGCGTTTGTGATCCGAAGATCCGTCCGCGCATCTCAAACCCGAGGGAAAAAATGCCAGGGTTCGTTATGCGCTGAGAGGCATGGTGGAGGTTTGGACGGAGAAGAATAGGGGAGACCTCAAATAGAAAAAGATAGTTCTGCAACAAATCGCATTTGCCAGCGAGTCTACTAAGCGGAGCGGCATTGGCATCTGACACAATGAAGGCGGCACCATCGCCAAAGCACTACCAGCAAGTGAGTGAGAAGAAATAGCAGTAATAGTAGAGAGCCTGGACCTTAATGGAGAACCCGAAGGAAGAGAAAGAAGAAGAAGAAAAAGAATAGAAGAATAACCAATAGGTAGAAGGTCACGGTCCAGCAATTTGATGCTGGTCTGGAAGTGGAGAGAATGGAAGATTGATAAAGGAGCAGAAAGTACAAAGAAAGGAGTGCGTTACAATCGAGGGGGTCTGCAACATGGAATACGAAGTACTCCGTACGACGTCGAGTAGTTCTGGTTGCGGCGCCTTCCTCTTTCGACTTTTTTTCAGCAACGGAAGGCTCCGCAGGCAACGGGGTTTCCAACCCTGGTCAAATTTGGGTTGTCTGGGCTCTGGGTCGCTCTTTCCTCACAAAACCAGGGTACTTGTAACGTCTCGATTGTCGCGACCCCTTATTACCCTTTTCGGTATTTCCTTTCATTTTCATTTCGCATGGTGGCCACGAGCCTTGACGCATTAAAGGTTGACAGCGTCGCATTTGATCGCCCAATTCAGATTAGCATCTGGGAGGGTCCGACAGTCTGGAGCACACAATGTGTTGCAAGTCAAGGAGGTGCGTCAGGACTTCTAAGCGATGCCTTCTTGGGGGGAAAGAGCTCGACGTCGTCGGGTTTCACACATCCGGCAGGCGCTTCCTGACGCTCTTCCCTTGTGGGAAGCCGGGCATTTTACGACGTAATTACTCATTCCCCAGTAGACGCCAGCACGACTCCTCTCTCTTTACACAAATCACATTTACTCAATCCACACACAGCACCCACAATCACACCCGGCCTCACCGGAACATCTGATATTGAGCGCCCGGAGACAGAGCCCACATTGACGGTGACGATGATGGACAGGCATGGCCCTGCGAGATGCGAGGATGATCAGAGGCTCTGACACTCAAGACGGCCCCCTTCTGATCCGTTTCTGGCGACCCAGGATCAGGAGGCCAGAATGAAGGCCAGGATGGAGGCCAGGATGGACCAGGAGACCAAGAGACAAGAAAGACGAAACCCTGGTCGATGGGCCTTGCTCCGATATGCCCTGCCCCCCTAGGCCTGGCCGGTTGATTGTTCAGACGACGTCGCTTGTCGAGCTGTCGTTGTTCTGCCGAGTTGTGTTTTGTGATGGGCGATTCCGATGCTCCGACGAGATCTACTTAAGTCGTGATCTCCCTCATGTTTTCGTCTCGTCTCTTCTCTTCTTTTCCTCATCACGCTCACAATCTTTTCACTCGTGTCCAACTTCAGTCTTTCTCTGTTCTTACTTTCTTTCGACAGGTTCTGCGAACCGTTTTCTTTCTTTTTCACTCCTTCTGAGACGCATCTTTGCTACAAACAACTCCCGGCCGGTCCTCTTTTCAACCACTTCACTTCGTTTCTTGACGCCCCCGAGCTCGCTCTCACCACATTTTCATATCTCTCTTCATACATACAATTTTCTTTGTATCTTCAAATCTCTTGCTCACCAACCGCCAAAATGAAGTACTCTGCTGCTGTCCTTGTCGCCGGCCTTGGCCTGGCTTCTGCTGAGCGTGAGGCTCTCCGCCTCCGCGAGGTGCCCCAGGAGCACTCACATAACCGCTTCCTCGACCTTGTGCGCACCTCGCTTGCCGTCAACAACCCGAACAACATCCAAGACCCCGTCTTTGGTCTTCTGGGCAACGCTGCCGCGGCCGCCGGTGCTGGTTCCATCACCAACCTCAACTGTCTGCAGCAGGCCACGGCTGACCAGGCCTTCACCAACGCCAAGGCTGCGGGCGACATCCCCGGCATGGCTGGTGCCCTTCTGTACCGCGCCATTGAGCGCAACACGGGCTCTGTTGGCCTGGCCAGTGTCATCTGCAACGAGACTGCTGTTAACCCTGAGATTGCCGCTGTCTCGCAGCACCAGGATCCTGCCAGCGCCAACGCTGCCTCGGTCAACAAGGGCATCACCCTGGCCCTCGCCAAGCAGCTTGCTGCCATTGGCGCCGATCCGCTGCTGGCTCTTGAGAGCGGCACGTTTGCTCCCGGCACCGTGGGTGACCCGACTGCCGCTGGCAACACTTGCGACACACAGGACGACGAGCCCGGCTGCATCTTCTCGCAGAACCTGCTGGTTCTTGACGCCAGCGAGGCTGAGATCAGCGCCGCCGTTGCCGGTATCACGCCCACCATCACTGGCACTGGTGTCATTAGCGCCACCGATATCAACCTGGCCAACCTGGCTGTCGCGACCGGCGCCACTGACGCTGTTGCCACAGCTTCCGCCGCTGCCACCACTGCCGCTGCCGCCGATGCCACTTCCTCTGACGCTGCCTGTGTTGGCACCACCCGCACCTCCATTGTCACTGTGACTGCCAGCGCTACTGGTGCTGCCGTCGCTGCTGCTTCCACTGGCTCCTCCTGCAGCACTGTTGTGTCCACGGTTGCGGCCGCCGAGGCGAGTGCTCTCGTCAGCAAGCGTCAGTCCCCGCTCCGCCGCTCGCGCCCCCAGCGTCGCGCCGCTCTCGACTTTGGGTCGTGCGGTGCCCCCACCATCCTGTTCGAGTCCGGTCTCGACGGCCGCAACACCGATGCCTTCATTGCTGAGGACCAGACCGACTACAACCACGGCTCTGCCCTCAACATTGCCGTCATTGCCGGCTTCATCTGCCAGCGTCTTGGCTCCCCCTGCAACGCCGCCGCCGATGTCCAGGCCTCGTGCACGGCTGCTTCCGCTGCTGCTGTCGCCACCACCCAGGACCAGGCTGCCGCCGATGTCTTCAACAATGCTCTGGGTGTCGGCAGCGGCGTCACTGCTGCCGCTGGCAGCGCTGCTACTGCGACTGCCGCCGCCGCCTCGGTCGTCGTCACTGTCACTCAGTGCTCATAAGCGTATCGCTGTGTGTGCTCAGGAGTAGTGAAGAAAAATTTGGTCGATGCTGACAATAGGGGACGGACTCGGTGTGGAAGGTACGCGCAAGCCTGCGCTATGAAAGTGTATAAGTGACAGTGCACCTTTGTATGAATAGCCCGCTTTTTTGTATCAGGATATGGCGTCTACGAAATACTTCTGTAGAAAAATCAAAGACACAAGAATGATGCGTGATGATTACCTCTCGCTTCCAACCAAACAACACTCCGTGCCATGTGATCTCAAAAGAAGTAGATTGTATCTTTACCGTTTAGCTCTGCTTGTAGCTTCCGGTGAGCTGGCTTTCTTGACTATTAGTAAAAGGAAGAAAGATTACATACGTACCGAGCACTCACTATGTTGTAAATAATCACTGAAATAACAACCAGTTAGCGCTAGTAGGATCCACTGCCAGGGGCGAATGCGCTATCGGCCGGTTTGCCTCTTGCCACGCTCGATGACAATCGACTCACAGCCTTCTCCTCGACGGCGTTTCTTCATTCACTTCCGCCGCCTCTTCTGTCACCACACTTCGGGATGGCCATTCGTCTACGAACAACACGCGTATGGCTTCCGACCCTTTGACGCCATGGACGCCGAAGCGGAGAGCGGGCTGCCTCTGAAGAAGTCCGACGACACGGCACCTATGACTCTCGCGACAACTCCAATTTCAACGACCTCTCTTGAAACGCGGACCTCGACCACGACCGCATCCCCGACGATTGTTTCCTCCGCGCCAGCCTCGACATCCGCCGCTTCCACGACGACTGACCGCTGTGTCATCTGCCTCGATACCATCGCCGAGCCATGCGTCGCGCAACCTTGCGGCCATCGCCACTTTGACTTCCTATGCCTGATCAGCTGGCTGCTTCAGCGCAACCCGTCCTGTCCGCTCTGCAAGGCTGCTGTCGAGACGGTGCAGTACGGCGACGACCTGGCCAAGACGTTCCCCGTGCCGAAGAAGATCGAGGGCGATGCAAAGACAGCACCTGAGCCAACATCGGCCAACACGTTGTCTAGCGTTCCTCGACAGTCCTCTCTACCATCTCGGCCGCGACCTCGGCGCAGACCACCTCCCCCGTCTTCCTCCTCCCCTCCCTCCCCAGAAGCCGCTCTCGAGCGCCGCCGCAGTGTCTACCACCTCGGCCTCTACGCCGCCATGTCGGCGCCAATCGCCACTCGCGCTACTATCGTGAGCTGACGCCGCAGCTTTTCGCCCAGGACCCGGACCTCGTGTCGCGGGCACGCGCCTTCTTGCGACGGGAGCTGCAAGCGTTCTGGAGGGTGGCCATGAGATCGGAAATACTGCCGATGCCGGTGGCCGGTCGGTTCGCCGTACCAACAATATCGAGTTTCTGCTCGAGTATATCGTCGCCATCCTTCAGAGCATCGATTTGCAGGACAGTGCTGGCCAGGCGGAGGAGCTGCTGCAAGGCTTCTTCCGCGGCCGCCGCGATCATACTCGCCACTTCTTGCATGAGCTGCGCAGCTTTCTCAGGAGCCCTTACCTGACGCTGGCGAGCTGGGACCGGAATGTGCAGTATGGGCCGCCGACACGGTACCCGGGAGCCGGCGATGAAGAGACCGATGAAGGAACCGTGACGGTGACCGAGGTCAAGCACGCTCCGCGACCGATGATGCGCGGTGACTACTGGCGGCCACCGCGTCGGCACCAAGCTCGAGGCAGCACACGTACCGGCGCACCAACCGGCGCATCACGCCTGCGTCTTGACGAAGCATGTCGCCGCTACGATCCCAGGTAAGCGTATATCGTCACCAACGTAATAGTACTGTATCTACGCATAATGGCGACACACTCGCCGGAACATCGTCCCCCCCCAACAAGACATCGCACAGGACTGTCTGTATGTCTCTGTGTACGACTGTTAGTCCAATACAGGCACATTGCCCGGCATCACCAAAAGAGCAAGGAAAGCCGCCGGAGGTCGGGACAGTGTTTCGAGTTGGCCGGTTCAGGGACAGCTGTTTGCACAATCTAGCTGCAAAATGCTCGCTCGCCAGAAAACACATCTCGCTCGAAGCCGGCTGGATCTCAAGATCGACCGGGCTCGCTGGAAGATGAAGGAGCCAGCACCGGCTCTTTTTACAAGCCGGCTCAGCTTATGCATGCAGTTGACTATCGGGCCAATTGCTGGCCTGCTGGCCAATGTCTTTGACCAATCTTACCTGGTCATTTTCCATGATTGATGTTGCAGAGGTCACAGAATATCACGCTGCGGAAGCATCCGTATCACCAAAAGAACGGTGCAACAGGAGTCCACTCGACCCTGACAGACAAACTCATGGAACAATACCCCGTGTACATAGCGTACATTATTACCAATACCGTACAAAGTCAACACGGTTTCTTCTTGCATCTGTTTCCCGCCCCTGGGTGCCGCATGCGCCGGGATTGATTGGTAAGCGTGTTAGAGAGAAACGAGCAAACACGGTGAAAATCTCCGGCGAACTAAGATAGCATTATATAGCTGCATTTTTGAGAATACTGTCCACGGAACAACCGCCAATGACACCTGGAAATGCTTCCCCCGCTGGTCTGTTTTAGCGTTTCCAGTGCCTGAAAGCTGTCGGGACTCGGGAGGCAAAGAATGGAGTTTGTTTGCCTCTTTAGCGCTTCACCAGCACCAGTGGCGTCATCTTTAGTAGATAATGAAGCAAATAAATTGCCACGGTTCGCAGCCCTGCCACCAAAAGGGACCATGGAGCTCTTTGAACATCTCGATATAGTTGTAGCTGCATCTTCTCCCCTTTTTTTCTCTCTTTCCACCTTAGCTACCAACGATTTTTTGTCAAAGTATTCTCACGTCACCGCAATCATGTCAACTATCAACATCAAGATCATTTCAGACGTTGTCTGCCCGTTTGTAAGTAAGATACCTAGAAAACCTCTGAGTTCCTTGATTCCATCAGCTCAGCTACTGCATAAACTGTGCAGGTTTAACAAAATGACAAAAGAGGACAGAAAAAACTGCTGACAACCCTTCGTAGTGCTACCTCGGCAAGAAGCGTCTTGAAAAGGCCATTGAGGTCTACAAAAAGACCGTACCCGGCGGCGCCGACGACCGCTTCAACGTCTCCTGGCTGCCTTTTTACCTCGACCCCACTGCTCCCAAGACGGGCATCCCGACCAAGGAGCGTCTGGCCCAAAAGTTCGGCGCCGACCGCGTCGCCGCCCTCAATGCCCGCATGCGCCAGATGGGCGCGGCCGAGGGCATCAACTTTACCCAGGAGGGCAAGACGGGCAACACCCGCGACGCCCACCGCCTGATCCAGCTCGCCAAGACCCAGGGCGCCGAAAAGGAAGACTCGGTTGTTTCCAGCCTTTTCCGTTCCTATTTTGAAGAGGGCGGCGACGTTACCTCACACGACGACCTTGTGGCCGCGGCCGAGCGTGGCGGCATCGACGCCGCTACCGTCCGCGACTGGCTCAATAGCGACAAGGGCGGTGCGGAGGTCGACGCCGAAGTCAGCGAGGCCTTCCAGCGCGGCGTCCACGGCGTCCCGCACTTTATCATCAACGACAGCATCGAGGTTGGCGGTGCCCAGGACGTCCAAACATTCGTCGGCGAGTTTCTGCGTGCCAAGAAGAATGCGTAGGGTGGAGTTTTCGATCTGGTGAAAAGGATGAGAACGGTGTTTGCTGTTTGCTGTTTGCTGTTCGCGACGTTTATCGCTCCGTTTATCGTTCGTTCTCTTCGTGTATCTGTATTCTCTTTTTTTCTTTCAAATTCCGTCTTGCTTCTGCCTCACATGTTGAGCAGGCCGCCCAGGTCCTTGTCCATAGCACGCAACCGCTCCTGGAGCTCTTTTTTCTTGCGTTCCAGCTCTCGAATCTCGTCTTCTTCTTGCCGTAAGATCCTCCTCCGTAGGCCCGTCGGCTGGTGGTGGTGGTGCTGCCATGGACAGGTCATCGTCGTCGTCGTCTTCGTCGCCGCCCCATCTGTCACGATTCATGCCCTCGAGTCGCTGGGCCTGCTCTGCCACCTTGGCTTCGTAGTAGGTGAGCGTGCTCGTCTGTTGTGCGTGCTTCTGTCGCAGTACCGGGATTCGTTCCAGGGCGCCAGGCAAGGCGTATACCGAGCACAGTTTCTCGGCGCCCTTGAGGAGAATGTTGACGTCGACGTCGCCACCACCGTTCCCTCCACCGGCTCGCCGTCCAATTTGTGCATGGAGATCACCACCCAGCACGGCCGCAACGGCCGTCTGTCGCCGCGGGGCAGCACTTGGTCGTGCTGAGGGTGGGCCTGTCGTCACCTCACCGGCAGCCACGTTAAATACTGTCTGGCGCCGCTTAGTGGACAATGATGCAGTGTCGGATTCACCGGCCTTATACGCAGCCGCTGCCGCCGTCTCGGCCGGTGTCGCCTTGGCTGCCGGAAGTGGTGCAGGGACCGAGAAAAGTGCTCGCTCGTGGGCTTCGGTGTCGCGGATGAGACTGGTGATATCGTCGTTGTAAAGCAGCGCGTTCGTAAACACCTTTGGGGAGGGAAAGCTGTCAGACCGAGAAGAGAATCAGCACAAACACTCATAGCAACAAAATGGTTCAAGCAACAAACGATAAACAGCATCATCGCTCACGGTAGATTGCGAATGCCTTGGCAGGACAAAGAGATCTGGTCCAGATGGACCATAAGATGCGACATTTTGGACGTTGATCGGTATAAATTCCTGTCGATTGCGGGGTTTTTGCGTGTTTCTTGCACAAACCGTGGTAGTTTTAGTCGTGTTACGCAGTTTGCTCGATGTTGACGATGCTTGACGCGGTCTGACGCGCCGCCAGATTGCATTTAGGGACCGGCGGCATAGTAATTAGCGTACGCAGTAATGCCAGCCCAAGAAGCTCTTGGGTGCCCCGCATTGTCCAATGGCGCACTCAAGACTCCCCGAGTTCCCCTCTCCAGTGGTCTGTTTACTTTCTCCACTTTTAATGAGAACCTGCGCTTTGTTGACCGCCTTCTTCTGCTGCCACCACCTTCCCTTTCACTTCAACCCTCACTGCACAACGCCGCTCCTTCTCTTCTATTTCTCTTCTTCAGTACTCCCCGTACTGTGGTGGAGAGAAGAGGAAGAAAAGAGAAGGCGCAACCAAGCGGCGAACAACGGGTCATCATCGCCCATCTCGAGCTAGCGTCCACTTAAACCAGTCGCACCTTCGTTGATTTTCGCCATGCTTCCCGCAGAAGCCGCCACCAATAATACGCAACACTCTAACACATAACGGCAGTTGCAGCCCGTTGCGCTTCTTACGAAAGGCCCAGCCGAGCCAGTCGAGCCAGTGTAATCCATGAGCTGTTTTCTCATTTTCTTCTGCGCAATTATATTCAATAGTCAATGCTAGCTCGAGAACCTCATTTTGTACGACCAGCTCCCCTTGTCTCTCCTCACATGAAAGAGCGAGAGTCAGCGGCGCGAACAGGGCCCAGCTCCTTCCTCCGATCTATCTTAATGTACTTTCCAGAAAGGAAGGCGCCATCGACGGTTTGAGTGCATACTTGTACTCGTAGATGAAAGGAAGCGACGACCGTCACAGATGCCAAAGACGACGAGGGCCGGCAGTGCCCAAACTGCTCCCTTTTATTGAACTCCTCTCTCCCTTTTTTTTCTTTTTGCTTCTTTTCTTCACATTATCAATTTCTTACCGTCCCCACTACTCACAGCCTTGCGGTGAAGCCAGGCCACGTCCTTCACGACGTCCACGTCGTCAACTGCGACTGCACCACTCGCCAGATGTTTGCCGTCGTCTCGCCTCTCTTCCTTTCCAATCGCTTGTGCATCGTCCTTCTTCCAGATTCCTTGCCCTTCCCTCGAGCAAGCATCCGCGGCCAATCTATTGTTCTACCCACCTCGTGCGGCCCCTCGTGCGGTCCCTCTTGTGGTCCCTTGTTCTTATTCAGGCACCAAATCCCCACACAAAAAAGCGCAATTTGGAGCACCGCCAATCGTGCACAGAATAAAAACAGACGAGAAACATCGTCTCCGATCCGAAACGCCAGTCGGCCTTTTCTTTAATGAGCATTGCTGCCCAAGTTCGCCTTCCTGCCCTTCCTTGGCCCGTTTTTGCTTGCCAGCTTGAGGGCCCGCATCTGGTCGTGGTGCCGCTCTAATACGGCATACAGTGGGCTCTGCCGTTAAAGGGTGGATCGGGTCGCAACTCCAACTCGTCGTCCACTTCCGCCACATGTCTGTGGTGGTTGTCTTGCAGTACGCCTCTATCTATCTTCCGTTCTGGCGCGGTGTAAAATAGAAGGGAGGGTGAGAGAAACAGAAAAGGACACAAAAGCATTCATGGTGAGTCTGTTTTATTTGAGCCCTCCAATCTTCATTCGATCTCACAATGCTGGGAAAAGATCGGTGTGTGTTCTTGCTAATCTGCGTTGAGTAGAAAAATCTATAAGTTGCAGATGCATCACCCCTCCCCATGCAGCATTGCCTGTTCTTAGTTTGGCCGCTATCGTGCCTTCGTGCCTTGCCTCTTTCAATTTGCTGCAGCTTTGTCTCCACGAAATAACGCTCACGACTCTTCAATATATCGACATAAGACAACTTCACAACACAACTTCTGATTCTACTCCTTGCATTTCTGCTCAACTGGGGCTGCAACTGTCCTCCTCGCACTCGTCGGCGTTCAAATCGTCAGAGCACCCGGCACCACTAAGGGCGTCGCAATCACATTGCCATCCCAATCCGCTTAGTCCCATGTGCACCCTCGTCACCCAGCTTTATTTCGACTTTTGCTTCTCGAATGTCCAATTGACATTGCCAGTTCTCAACTTATGCTCAGCCAGTGTATTATCTCGCAATCCAACTCTCCTACCAACGTGCAGTTCGATCACCGTCAGGATCTTTGATAATCATTCTTCAGCTTCCTCTTCCTGCAGCTGTCTATCTCTCTTCTTTTTCACAACTTTGCCTCCGCATTCTAACACCCTCCACGTACCCTCTCCTCACGTTCCGTGGCGCCGTCTCTAACGTGCTTTTAACGTGCATTAATACGCCTCTTCCTGTTCCCCCTCCCCCATTCCTTCGGGCTGGTCTGCAAGCTTTACCCCCCCCCCCCCCCCTTCAGAAGCGGCCGAAACGAGCCAGTCGCTTGCCTTTCTCTTGTGTCCACCCGCCCGTTGTAATAGCTGGCAGTCTTTCAGTCTCCGTGTCCTGGGATCAGCAGCATTAGTTGCAGGAAAATTTTGGATTGCAGCGTACACAGCATCAACCGGTGTACTCGTCAACACGAACCACCCCTGGCGCCCAACCACTAACAAAAACCACTACCGGTCATTCGACAACACACGGCTCGGATCTGACATCTGCAAGCCCGCTCTTCGAGCGCACGCTCTCACATCCACGTCTTCCGTCTATTTTCTGCAACCATCTGCGCCCATCTGCACCTTTCCTCCCAGAAGAAACCTTACCTCGCCTCGTCCACCCATAACGCAACCTGACGGCCGTCACCCAAAAGGCCTGTCCTTACATTTTATTTGCTTAAAAATCCTTACATCTTCTTCGATTGTTTTTCTAGTGCATTGCCCCTCCTTCTGCCGCCGGTCCCCTCTTTCTTTGGGTCGCTTTGGCTCCCTCGTCTCTTCGGGCGCTGAAGTCGTTTTCACTACTCTGTTTCCTCATCTTCTCTCTCTTATTCACTCTGCCCCGAGCTTGCTTCTTGCTGCGCGAAATCCTGCATCGCACTTGGAACTAAGTTTATAATGACAACCAACCAGAGTTCAGTGCAGTCCTCTTGTTGGAGGCTCAAACATTGGGCGCTGGACCCTAAAGTTATTGTGTCCCTTCTTATTGTCTTCATTCTCCTTGAAGAGAACGGCCTTGCTTCTTGCCTTCTCTCTAACAACTCAACACTCTTGCCTCATACAGCGACCCCGGCCTCTGCGATCCCATTTCCTCCGGTATCGTCCCCTTTGCCGCTGCAAAGCTACAGCGGCAGGATATACGCATATCTGCACACAAGCACGCACAAAATTTCACGAAAACCCCCCACAGCACTGGCGATAAGCGGTGATCCCACAGGCCGAGACTATTTGTGGCTGGTTTCTGGTGCCAAAAACAGACGTCAGAATAACAAAATATATCTGCGCCGGAACAAAAAACTGATCTCAGGAGATACGTTTCGGCACACGAAGACATTGTTGATTCCCTCTTTACCACACACGCCAACCTGACCGCCTACGAATCGAGAGGGAGGTTGGTCGACAAGGAGCGCTTCGCTCCCAGCACCAAAAGGGCCTGGTTTATTCGTTGTTATTGGAAGACATTTTCTACTCGATTAAACGGCAAGCAGATCGAACAATTATTTTAGTAAACGCGGCGGCCATACAAACGAAATGTCTCGCACAATGGACCCTGTCTCACCGCCGAGACACCCATCACGGCATCTCCCGGCCGGCGACCTGCCGCCGGCGTCCACGGCCATACTCACAACCGGCACTCGCTGTCTTCTTCGCCCCGTGTCTCTAGCGCCAGCGGTCGGGACTCCCGCTTCACTAGAACCCCAGGCACCGCTGCTGCAGATGGGATCCCATTCCGGACGACGCTTTCGCAGCCAGATGAGCAACTACCACGATCGGCTGGCTCTTTAATAAATGGCTTCCCGAGCATGAATTTGGCAACCAAAGTCGAGGATGCCGATGATGCTGACGACGATGACGGCGCCCAATCCGACTCTGACTCTGACTCGGTGGCCAAGTGGCAGCGTCTCAAATACATCAAGCTCTGCAGAACTGTCAAGCCCGCCAATAACATCGCGACCGGCCCCTCTCCAGCGGCCTGCAGGCCAGACAAGCGGCTCGGCCTCGCCTGCATATATCGCTGGAGGAAGCAGAATTAAGTCCAGTGACGCCACGCTGCCCTCTATGAACAGTGACGCCGCAAACCCTTTGACACGCCTGTTGTTTGTTGAAGCCACCGCTCTGATTATCGAAGAGGTCAGCGATTTTGACAGCGACAATGGCCGCATTCAAGTCATTCTACCGCACGAAATCGAGGAGGCCGAGTCTGAGCGTGAAAAGACGCCGGATCCAAACCAGAATCGGAGCGGAAAGTTCAACCTGGCCAGGGCACCACGTCGACGATCTTCTGCTCGCCTATCCAGGCTTCCCGAGATCGACCGCAGCGTCATGAGTGGTCTACGTGGCTTCTCGTTTCGAGGCGATTCTGACGAGGAGGCACTGCTCGACGAGGACGATGAAGATGGGTCCGATATGGACGAGGCCGCATACAATCTGTTTCGCCTCAAGCAGCGCGCTGAGAGACGCCGACGCCGCATGACCTCTGGCAGTATCAGCAAACGCACGATTAGTGAGAGTATCGGCAGCGACTCTGACAACGAGGACCTCAGCGCGATGCTTGATGCAAGCGAGGTCGGGTCAAGTGCTCGCCGCCTACGACGCCGTATCGGAGACCGCCATAGTCTTCAGTTTCAAGATCCGTCTCCGCCGCGAATCGATGAGCTCGAAGAGCCAGACACGAGCGACAACGAAGAACGATGTGAAGGAGCTGACTCGAGATGGCGAAGCACTAGCGCGCGAGCTCCCATACTACACCCTGGAATACATCAGCATGGAGGTCGACTCCCCGTGATGACGGATGATCCATGAAGCGCTGGCAAGTTCGCAAATAAAAACAGCAAGCCAAATATTCATAAACGAGCAAAGCCCTGCTATTTCGCATATTCTCAACGATGCCTCGAGGCCCCCTTTTGGTTCTTCACAACATATCATTTGATATATGTACCTACCGACGGCCACTACTACCATACGCAACCACAAACTCCACTGGAGCATCAACGCTCAAATCCCATTGGCATCTATGTTCCTGTCTTGGCCCTCTATTATCTTCTTATTTACCCTTTATCTACTATTACTATGCCGCTATGTTCCTGGCTTTACCATCTACTCTGAGGCTTACGTGCAAGGCTTTCATCCTTGCAGTGGTACTCTGGAGCAAAATGCATGAAGCAAGTAATAGAGATTCCAAAATTATCATTTCCTCTTCTTCTTTTGCCACACGTTTTTTTTCTTTCTTTTTTATTCTGGCCAGATATGGGCTTTGATACAGATCGCGTGCAGGATAACGTCGATTCTTTTTTTTTTGCAATCATGATGGGATGGATTTATCCCAGACCATTGCGTCTGTATCATTATTGGGCTAACCTCTATCAAATTCGTGGGTTTCTTCCTTTTCTCTTCTTCTTCCAGCCGCATCCAATCACTGGATAACTCGCTTCTTATTGTTTCATTCGATTCTGCTATTTCCCACTTTCTTTTCTCTCTCTCTCAACCCCCTTCTCTCTAAATTTATGTTTATGATGCCAAGATACCTCATAGATTTGGGACACGGCGTCCACGGTCGCTGCATTTTACCATGGCCGCGGGACGTTGCGGATACTTAGATAGTTTTTTCTGTAATTTCTCTCTACTCCGTAAATATACACAGACGAAGAATATACACAGACGAAAATCATCCTCCCACAATATAGGGGCCAACAAGATGCATTTGAAGAATCTGTTATGGTGTCAGTAAGCTGCACTGTGTTCAGGACCACAGCACAAACACAATCAGAAATTCTCTAAAGATTCAAGAAAAGCCCGATTATATTGAATCGCCCCCTTAGAAACTTGGAAGAAGGGAAAAACTTCAGCTCATGATACATGAAATGAAAGAGGGAGATAGTTGTGCTGAACTCCGGAGTTGAGCTAGTGCTGGTAAATGCATATATGCACTTATACGCTAGTCATTGTGGCTGGACTGTGGCGCTTGATTTTTGCGACTCCTAGAATGGAAGGCTGCTATGCACGAGAGGCGACCGCGTTTCCATCATCGACATTCATCGCCAAACGTTTACCTTTTTCTTGATGCCCATCTCCATCGTCAAAAGACCTCTTGTTTTGCAAGATCTGTAGCGATAAAGAGGCATATTCTCGAGCGACCAGCAAACCGACTTCGATCGACCCCTTTTCAATTCTACCGATCGCGACCTGCGCACGTATTTGCGACACGACGATTGCGGTCGAGCATCCCTGGGCAGGAAACTGTTCCATCATCGAAGTCTCGTCTTTCTCCTTTGGCATCCGGGATATTGTGCTTTTCTAGTTTGGCGCCATTGCAAGTCGTTGATTACAACCACCCTCCCGTTTTCGAACGATTCCCCCCCCCCCCCCCCCGATCGCGCCCAACATGAACCAGGGCAGCCCGCAACAGACCGCCGGCACGCCGGGCGCCGTCGGCACGCCGATGCAGCAGCAGCTGTCGCAGCAGCCGCAGCAGCCGCAGCAGCCCATCATGTACCGCCCGGAGCAGATGCGCAATATCAAGGAGTTGACGCCCCAGGAACGCGGCAAATACGAGAACGGTCTGCGCGTGCTGTGGACGACCGTAGAGGAAAGCCCCGAGGGATCACCCGAGCGCGAGAATGCACGGAGAAAGATCCAGGAGTTCACGCCTGTTTTGGCACGCAAGATCCGCGAGCGTCGCATGGCTGCAGTGCAAAGACAGCAATTGCTCAAGCAGCAACATTTGCAGCAGCAGCAGCAGCAACAGCAACAGCAACAGGGCCAGCAGGGCCAGCAGATGCCGCAAGGTGACGCACAGGCAGCCACTCAACAACAACTTCAGCAGGCGCAAGCTGCCCAAGGCCAGGTGCAGAACCAGGCCCAGGTCCAAGCACAAGCACAAGCTCAAGCGCAAGCGCAAGCGCAAGCACAGGCACAGGCCCAACACCAGCAGCTGCAGCAGCAGCAGCAGCAGCAGCAGGCTCAACTTCGGGCCGCAAATGCGGCTGCTGCTGCGGCCGGCAACGCCAATGCTGCAGCAAGACCCGGTGCAGCAGGTTCGCCGCCTGCCGGACCCCAGCAGCAGGCGCAGCCGGGTGCTGCGGGGCCACAACAGCAACCGCGGCCGCAGCAGCCCCCCAAGCTCTCAGACAATGTGCTGCAGAACCTGAATCTGCTCACCTACCTGCCCCCGCCGTCACTCGCCGATAAGCCACCAGAGATGAAGGCGAAGTGGCAGGAAGACGTGCGAAAGAAGCTCGGTATGTCATTGGCACAGATCGAAATGGCGCGAGGCAACATCAATAAGCTGGATACCAGCTACAAGATGCGCTCAAACAACAACCAAATCACAGCCGAGGACGCAAAGACGTACAAGGACCGTCGCGATATGCTGCAGAAACTGCTGGATGACTCGACACGGTTTGTGGCTGCCTACCGCAAACAGCAGGAGCAGACCAAGCTATTTATGCAGCAAAAAATGTTGCAGCAGCAGCAGCAACAGCAACAGGCGGGAGGTGCCGCAGGTGGCCAGCAGCAGCAGCAGCAGCAAAGACCGCCACAACAGGCAGGAGCGACCGCCGCCCAGCCAACAGCAGGCCAACAACAGAAAAACGTCAAGACCGAGCCCACAAACATGCAGAACTCGCAGGCCAACATCAACGGTGCTATTGAAGCCGCGAAAAAGGAATCGATTGCTGCCGGTGCCCGACAGGGCGCAGGAAATGCGAACATGGCCATTAACAGCGCCAACAACAACAATGCCGCTGCGGGCGCTGCAAACAAGCCGGCGCCGGGGATCGTCCAACAAACGCCCATCCCCCCACCCGTTATCCCTGCTGCGGCCATGCAGGGCGCGCCGAAGCAGGCACCCAAGCCGCCTCCCGTGCAGACGCCCGTGCACCCGCCTCCCACGCCTCTCAATACCGCACTTGCGGCTGCCAACAAGTCTGGCGGTCCTTCAACAGCCGGCACGCCGACACCTGCGTCCGCTGCTGCTGCTGCGGCAGCCGCTGCTGGTCGCGTGCCCCAGACCCCGCACGCTGCCACGCCAGTGAATGCAGCTCCTAGGGCCCTCTCGCACCAAAAGGCAATTGAAGAGGCGAATAAGAAGCGCGCCGCCTCGATCAGCAACGGCGCGATGCCTACCCCGCCGTCGGGCCACGTCGTGTCTGCCAATGGTGCTACACCTGGCTCGGGCGCTGCTACTCCTGGTGGTGGCAACAACGCTGCAGCCGCACAACAGCAACAGCAACAGCAACAGCAGGTCCAGAACCAGTCCATGCAGCAACAACAGGCGGCTCTGAACCAGCAGCAGCAGCACCAACAGCAGCAGCAGCAAGCCGCCGCCGCAGCAGCAGCAGCAGCCACCCCAAACAACGGTGCTGGAGGTCAGAACGGGCAGGCGAGTGCAACTCAAGAGGCAGCGCGTATCAACTCGAAGATGACCGAGCCACGCCAAATGTCCAAGCAGCTGTCGGAAAAGGCTGCACAGATGCCCCAGCCTACGGCGCTCGGCGGTGGCCTTGTGCCTGGCCGTCCGACGCTGACGGGTGGCAGTGGTGTCGTCGGTGGTGTTCTCGGCCAGCCGGCCATTGCCAAGGTGCCTGCGATCCAGATCGACGGCGAGGGTGAGCGCGTGCTGAACAAGAAGCGCCTGGACGAGCTGGTCCGCCAGGTGTGCGGTGGCACGGCCGAGGGCCACGAAGGCAACCTGCTGCAGCCGGAAGTCGAGGAGGTATGTCAACCCACCCCATACAATTCTGTCAAATCCCCCTCACCGTTGTATCGCATACTAAAATAACATGCACAGTCCGTCCTCAACCTGGCAGACTCGTTCGTCGACAGTGTGCTGCACTCGGCATGCCGCAACGCCAAGGAACGCGGGTCCAAGGTACTCGAGATCCGCGATTTGCAGCTTGTACTGGAGCGCACATACAACATCCGCATCCCGGGCTACTCGTCCGACGAGCTGCGGACCGTCCGCAAAGTGCAGCCTTCGATGGCCTGGATCACCAAGATGAGCGTCATCCAGGCCGCCAAGGTCACGTCCGCCACCAAAAACGATCCGTAAAGAGCGTGCGTCTAAGTCTGTTCATTCTATGCTCTGAAGGCGTTTATGATCACAATTTTACTCTTATGTTTTTTTCTCCATCTTCTCTTACTGTTATGGGATGGGAAACGCCGAATTATCGCCAAGGGATTATGGCTGGAGCCACGGCGCTGTATTGTTATGTATTGCACTTGCTTTTTCCTGTTTAATTTGCTCTTTAACTTACAGACTCAAACTCGATACCTTTTCCACAACACAGCAATAAAAAAATCTTATCGATCATCACCAAGTGAACCGAGAGTGTCATACTATAACCTTGCAAGCAGCAACTCAAGGTCACGTGGACCTCGCTAAGCCCGCTACTGTACGAAATTGCCATTGCATTTAGGGGTCGCTCCATATGCAGGCACGGACCGTTGTCAAATCACTCCCAACTTCGAAGGCAGGCCCTTGTACTCGATATGTAAATGCGGCCTCACATTGTATCGTGATAAAGCGACTGTAAAAAATAAATTGGCCTCTGGGAGATGCCCTGGCACGATGTTGGTAAACAAATGGAACGAAGCATGTCTACTAAAATGCCATAAAAAATCGAAAAACAAAAAACTCATGTGCTAATGTTCTAATGTGAATAACACGAAAGTTGGGTCAAAACCCTTTGCTGGTGAATTGGTGCAAATCAAAATTGGATGAGTAATACAGCCAAGTGGGCTGGTCGTTGGAGGCAGAACAGGCGACGACGACTTCAGCCAGGAAGGCAGCCATGGACTAACGTCACGCGAGTAAATTGGTTGGCAGAAGGGGCGCCTGTTTGACGTCGGTACCTGCGACTTGTCCAGGCAAGCACACGAGCACCAGCAGAGGATGTAGCCAGTACGCACTGTCGGATTCCCCTCATTTAACTCTACATAGGATCGCGCTTGCGTTGCTCCGGCAGGTGCAGTGCGCTGGAGCAGGAGCGGCACAGCACCCATTTGCCCTTCTCTACCCCTGTATCCGCTGTATGTTAGCACCTTTCCGATTGCTCTTGCTTTGTTTTTTTAGCCAGGCCCATGCCACCATTCCATCACCTTCTGCGAAACCTCGAAGGCTCCTGCCCTGAAGACCAGCTCCAATTGCTGCTCAGTTGCCCATTGCGCCTTCCTTACAACCGTCTCCTTCCTTGTGACCAGCTGTGATCTATTTTGATTGTCCCTTTTTTATTTTTATTTTCGACATCTTCGCTTTTTTGGCTTCACCTTTCAACCTTCTCCTCATTGCCTTGTGTTTTGCTTCCTACAGGCAGCGGCACAAGCCCCCAAGACCCGCGACTGTCTGCACGACCTGCAGCTATTTTCGACGTTGCCAGGGTTCGACAGCACCCCCAAAAAGGTCCAGTCCCGGTCTTTTTCCAGGCTAACCTGCAGCCAAAGCTTTCTTTCGCCTCTCGCTCGCTGCCTCAGCCGCGTTTCCTCCTTGCTGTCTTCCATCATCATCTTTCCTTGCCCATCCAGTCTCCCTCCTCATCACCAACTCTCAACGGCCTGCTGCCTGATTTCCATTGCCATCCAGCTCGCTCTCTCCCACCTACACCATATACGCACCGCTCTGCCATTATTAGCACATTGAGTGGCAGAGTCCCCGATCCGACGGAGTCTTGAAAGGACAGACACGCAAACCTCCCGCATCGAGCGAAAACGAAGCCACTGCGTACCCGGCGCCACTTTTGACAAACCAAACAGGAGTCGCTAATTTCTCTACCCCCTCCTTCCGTTCATCTACTACGCTTCTCACCCATCGCGAACCGCAGCTCGACGCGCTTTGCCAAAATCCACAGCATCTACGAACCCGGTCTTTCAGCCTAACACATACGCACAATCCCTCGCCATGCCGGGCAAAACACCTCGTGGCAACGGCAAGGAGCCCGTTGAGAATGGTGGCATCCGCAACAACAAGGACGTTGAGACGAAGGACGATGCTGCACTGAAGGGCAAGAAGAAGGCCGGCAAGGGCGGCGACGATGCCACTGTTGTCGTGGCACCATCAAAAGGCAAGAAGCAGGGCGAGGACGGTGATGTGGCCATGGCCGACGACGACGCGTCCGCAGAGGAGGAGGATGCCGTCAAGGTTGACCCTGTTGTCCAAACGATCGCAGGTACGTTCTCAAGCTCTTCCTGCAGTGCCCGTCACGGGCCTCTTTTTCCATTGAACAAAGTCCTGGGGTCGCCGAAGCCCCCCCCCCCTCGTGTACAACGACTAATAACTCTGCGTGTCATTAGATATTAAGAGTAACTTTGCACTTCTTGATCGCGCCGTTGCTCTCTTCGATGCCCGTTTCTCCCTCCGCGCGATGCGCTCCATCTCATCCATCCGCAAGCGCCTGACCCCTGATATCCTGGCACGCGTCATCACGGAGACCTTCCCGGCAAACTCCACACCCGCAAAGCAGCTGCTGGCAGCCCTCGGCCGCGAGAACCTGCCCCTGGGCCGGCGGCCAAACGGCTCAGATATGGAGGTTGACACACCTACGAGTTCGGTGACACTGTCTAAGAACGGCACGCCGCCACCGTCGTCTGCCGCCGTTCCCAAGAAGGAGATCATTCCCGAAATCGACATCTTTCTTGGCATCCTGATTCTTGTCCACCTGTACGACTCGAAGCAGCAGCAGCGTGGCTATGACTTTGCGCATGTTCTGACTGAGCGCATCCACGCCCTCAACCGGCGCACACTTGACTCGCTCGCTGCCAAAGTGTACTTTTACTACTCCCTGTTCAGCGAGCAGCTCGCTCCCCTGCCGCCCTCGCCGCAGTCGCCCGTCATCGCTATCCGCCCTGCCCTGCTGGCTGCGCTCCGCACCGCTGTGCTGCGCAAGGATGTTGACACACAGGCAGCCGTCATTGTGCTGCTGCTGCGCAACTACCTCTCGACGTCGAACATTGCCCAGGCCGACCTGCTCGTGTCTCACACACAGTTCCCGGAGAACGCTGCTAACAACCAGGTTGCCCGGTTTCTGTACTACCTGGGACGCATCCGTGCCATCCAGCTCAACTACACTGAGGCCCACGAGCACCTGACTGCCGCTACGCGGAAGGCGCCCTCGAGCCCCTCAGCTGTTGGCTTCTCGCAGACGGCCACTAAGCTGCTTCTTGTTGTCGAGCTGCTGATGGGCGACATCCCTGATCGTGCCATTTTCCGGCAGGCGACCCTGGAGCAGGCTCTGCACCCGTACTTCCTGCTGGTGCAGGCTGTCCGCGTTGGCAACCTGGAGGACTTTGAGACGACCATTGCCGACCACGCCGACACCTTCCGCAAGGACGGCACCTACTCGCTGATTCTGCGCCTGCGCCAGAACGTCATCAAGACGGGTATTCGCATGATGTCGCTGTCGTACAGCCGCATCTCGTTGCGCGACATTTGCATCCGGCTGCACCTCGGCAGCGAAGAGTCGGCGGAGTACATCGTCGCTAAGGCCATTCGGGACGGCGTCATCGAGGCTACACTGGATCGCGAACGTGGCTTCATGAAGAGCAAGGACGTTGGCGACGTGTACGCCACAAGCGAGCCGGGCGAGGCCTTCCATGACCGTATCCGGGCTTGTCTTGCTCTTCACGACGAGAGCGTCAAGGTGAGTTTCCGTCTGCTGTCCATGAGCTCTGTCAGAACCAAATCATACTAACAAAGGACCTTTCAGGCTATGCGTTTCCCCATGAACCAGCACCGGCTAGAGCTGAAGAATGCCCAGGAGGCACGAGAGCGCGAGCGTGAGATGGCAAAGGAGATACAAGATGGCGACCTGGACGAGGACGACCTTGGTGGCGAGTTTGAGGGCATGTAATTGCATGTTGTGTGCGCAAATGATGCCCAAGTCCCGACACTAATGTATCTTTCAATCCATCTCATTCCTATGTCCTTTTTGTTTTCCGGGAGGCGCCGGGGAGACGGGTTATGTTTTTCCGCTGGTTTTGCTGCTTTCCTCTCCGTTGTATTTCGACTTCCACTTTCTCGTCTTACATTTCGTCCTCACTTCACTGCATCCTGTACTTTCTACCATCGTGTGTTACTGCCTATATCTATCCCTCATAAACATGTATCCTTTTCCTATTGAAGCTTCGTCTTTTCTTTGCTGTCTTGTGTCTTTGCATTTGCTCCGGCCGTTTTTATGGCCATCCGCGGCGTTCTCTCATTCACCTTATCGGCGGCAAACACGACACACCTTTTCCTACTTCCATGGGTCTCACCAACCACATTTGTCGCCTTTTCGGCAATGCTTTTTTTTTCTCCTTGAACGATACACCTCTGAAATCCCCTCTACCTAGCTTACAGAGAGGGAACAGCGGAGAGTAAGGACATGGCCAAGGGCATTTAGTATTAAAAAACTTGGCTTGGGGGATGCCACATGACGGAGGAAGAACGACGAGAGGAACGGACGAATGTGAGTGAAGATAGAGCTATGATGGGAATAGAGGCAACGGTAGATGTGGTAGATGGGGCTGGAGGATATCGCCGTATAATAGAGACAGAAGGGAGGCCAAATTGGTGAAACAATATATTCATACATGCGAAATATGAAATAAGACGTGAAAGTATTGATGAGATTTGTGAGAAAGAAAATACTCGAAAGGTTAAGTTCACATGTCAAGATCCAATTGGGACCTTGCTATCCGTTGACAGCGGAATTTAGCGGGTGTTTCAGGGGTGCCTGGGGCGATAGCTTTTTAGTGAGGTTACAGGGCGCTGAAGAGAATCCGCCACTCGCCGCACCTTCCAGAACCACAGCCAATCCGGGAACACTCCGCTATAACTGCCCTTTCAGTACGCCCTGTCTTAGTGAATTGCGGCCAAGACCTTCTTCTACAAAAAATACACTTCTATATCATCCATCTCTCTCATTACATCTCACGAGATCGCGACACGCCAGTTTACTCATTACAAAGCCACGGACTGCCGTTTTTTTGAATTGTCCCACATTTATAGTCACAGATCAGACTATACAGCACAATGTCTGCCTCTCTGGCGCCAGAATGCAATGACGTGAAGGAGTACGTCCAACCTCTTTGAAGTCCAATGCCATGATATCACCCCTGCCACAGCCACCATATATTGACAACGATCCTCTAGGAAATACGACACTTGCTTTCTTAAGTGGTACAGCGAGGGTGAGTCCAATTACATGGGTCTGTTCCTCCATCAGATAAGATTCGGCAAGCCTGACTGTATCCAGAATTTCTGAAGCGCAGCACAACAACGTCTCAGACCAAGGACAAATGCGATGCCCTGTTCAAGGACTACCAAGCATGCTTGAAGGTAGATCACATGTATTGAGTCTTTCCTTTCTTACCTGCCTCCTCCAGAAACTAACACAGCATAGGGCGCCCTCAAGGCAAAGGGCATCGACAAGTTGGTCGAGGAAGCTCGCGAGGATCACAAGGAAAGTGACCTGTTGTACATGAACAACAAGAAGCCATAATTGTTCACCTCAAACTTGGTCAATCTGACATCGTACTCGGCGTTCATGGGGCAAAACGAGGCCTTAAATTCAGGCTTGTTGAAGGCATCTAATTCCAGGTTTTGCAACGTCGCAACTCTCCCTTTTTTCATTTGTTTTTCTAGCCAACTTAATGCCTATTACACTTTAGCTGTTCACGTATGAATGTATCACACGTGGATCGTAAATATGTGTGTGCTGCGATGCTTCATCGCGTCCATAGGCCTTGAGACGTCATGGCATCTTCCTCTCGATCCTTGTTTCTCGCCTCGCCTCTCGAGCTTTGCACGTGATTGCACTTGCCGCCTTTCGTGGTTCGAACCTACCACAGAAGTTGAATGGATAAGTGGGTCTCTTTCCCAATCTGTAACAGCGCAACACAGAACAGCCCGACAGTACGTACCTTCCCAGCAATCGCTCAAACAGCGCCCACACGCACCTGCCACGACACCAAACACGCGCCGCCTGCCGCTGCAAGATTGGAGGAAGATGGGACTCGATGGCATATGAAGCTTTTCCACTTTGCTTCTGTGATCGCCTCCGACCTCCACCACCTCCTCCTTTCCACCCCACGGCAGCACGAGGAAGAGTAAAAAAGAGACAAAACGGTCAGGAAATGGCAGAGCTTCTCGGCTGCTAATCTACCCACATCTCTCTCTGGCCTCTGCGCCCCCTTTTCGGTAGACAAAATAGCTTCGGCCGCCTATTCTCGCGACATCGCATCAACCTCAGGCAAATAGCCTCCCCCTCTCCTCGAGTCTCCCTTGTACGACAACACTCTCACCCAAAGCTCCAACTGGTACGCTTTCTGGCCAATCTCAAGCCTTCCTCGAAAAAGGCCCAGCCTCCCTCCCTCCAGCTACAGCTCTTTGCGATCCCTTGGCGACTAGATCCTCGTTGACATTCTTCGAGTTCGTTCGGCTCTTTCTTGCCTCAACGTCACTTTCTGAGCTCTCGTAGCCTCGCCCCTTTGGTCCCCGCCTGGAACAGTCCCCCAAGAACCTCTCCACACCCGGCATGCGCTCCTCATAGGGACGGTGGATTCTATGCACCCCTTCTCCGTCCTGACTCTCGGGATCTTTGTCGCCGGCTACATCACCGCCCGCTGGGACCTGGTGACTCGGCTCTATGAGCTGGCCATCTTTGCCTGGGACTACGGAGTTGTTGTGAGTATTACCCACCGCTCTCGGCTGGGATCATCTCTTCACATCTTGGCTTGGATCAGCTCAATTAACGTCCTATAGACCCGTGCCGCAAAGGGCTTCGCTGTGCTCTCTCTCCTCTTCCTTCTCATCTTTATCCCGGTTAGAGCGACTCGCGACAAGAGAAGCTAGCTTGGTATGCTATCACCATGTATATACATATATATATCCGCCGCCGTGTTTGAGAACAACAGCTCACAGATACTTGCTTAGCACCCCCGATCATCTGCATCTGGCATCTCGGCGCGAGAACAGCTGCGGCGCCGCGGCTCCTTCTAATATACGCCACCTACTTTGCATATTTTCTTCAGCCGACCCCCCGCCCCCCGCCTCCCACCCCTCTCCAACCACCTGTCATGCCAGAGCATGATGGGTTGATGCGCGTTTTCTGGCCCGTCGATATTGCGCGGTCAAAGCTCCCCGGCGTCGTCGTTGGGTGGAAAAACTCGGCTCTTGATGTCACAGTCGTGGCCATCCTCGAGGATGCCGACGTTCGCAATGTCGACTTTGCGCTCAAGGCGGGCACTCTCTTCCGCAACAGTGCCCACAACATTGCGCGCATCTATGAGCTCTGCGGCCAGCCTAGCATGCACGTCCTCGGCCTCTCCAATGCGCCCGAAGAGCAACATACAGACTCGTCCTGGGTCCGCATTACAACCACAGGCCCCAGCGCTAGCGGTCGTATCCCAAAGGTCACCTGTGCCCGTGCCTCCAACATCCAGCTAATCCTCTACCAGCGGCCACAGCCACACCGTATGCAGTACATCTCCATCCACCCAGTCTCGCTGGCTCTAAAGGACCGTCTGAACGACAACAAGGTCGGTGCCAGGAACAAGCGTGGCGGCAATGCTGCTGCCAGCGCCAATGGGAATGGAAATAGCAATGGAGACGCCAACGGCAGTAACAGCAAAGCCAATGGAAGCGGCGGCGGCGGCATTGGCCGTAAAGGTCCGGCGGCGGCAGCAGCAGCACTTTTGACGGCCGATGACATCGAAGCTGAAGACGAACGCCAGGAACGCCTACGCAAAGAGAAGAAGCAGAACCTGCTTAACAAGCTCCGCCTGCACTCTGTTGTCAGACGCACGTTATCGCCCAAGGAGCGTGCCCTGCCCCGGATCGTCAACCAGATTAATTGGGCCTGGGAGCTCGAACAGCTGCTGCAGAAGAATGTGTCTCGGATCGGCACGCGCTCAAAACGAAGCCTTAGTATGTCGGAGCGTGTGGTCGAGTCTGCCACCACTATGAAAGACATTGTGCTGCGCTGGATCTGGGAGCTCATCATGCTGTATGTCGTGCCTGTCATCACACGCATCTTTGTGCTCGGGCTTGTCGGTCACCGCATTGCTGCCGAGATACTTCTGCGTGTGCTCGAGTGGCGTGCGAACCCTCGGTATGCCGCTCTCAAGGACATATCAGCCACAGCGCAGCAGGTCGAGATTCGTTTGCTTCAGTTTTTGCTACTGGCCCATGCAGTACGTCAAATTGCGGCAGCGCAGCAACGACTGGGAGAGTGTTACGACAAGCCATCCAGACTACATCCGTTTCTACAACAGTCTCTGGCTGGTCGCAAACGATGTCATCATCGGCATTGCCCTTGGCTCCTACATTATTGACAATGCTGGCTGGGTGGCCGATCAGATCAGCATGCTCCTAAGCGCCTACACTGTGGATGCGCTACAGAGCAGTATCTCTTGGCTGATGGGCTGGCCTGCCGGTCTCAAGCTCAACACGGAGCTTGCCGCATTCCTGGGCGACCTGTTTCTTTGGGTCATCGAATATTGGTCGAGCTGCATTGAAGCACTGCGCCCTGCCCTGCCGCACATTATCTGGTTTATTGGGTTTTCGAGCTTCGCCGGTGCAAGCATGCCGCTTGCCCTTTTCTCGGACCTTTTGTCCATCCTGACCATTCACATCTACTCCTTCTACCTGGCCTCGGCGCGCATCTACCATTGGCAGCTGACCATTCTCATCTCACTGTTCCATCTGTTTCGCGGCAAGAAGCACAATGTGCTCCGCAACCGTATCGACTCGTGCAACTACGATCTGGACCAGCTGCTTGTGGGCACCATTCTGTTCACATTCCTATTTTTTCTTCTGCCCACCGTCGTCGTCTTCTACCTCAACTTTGCTATTGCGCGCATGGTCATCATCTCGCTCAAGGCCGTCTTTGATACCCTGTTGTCGTGCCTGAACCACTTCCCGCTCTTTGCGCTGATGCTGCGTGTCAAGGATCCACGCCGTCTCCCCGGTGGGATTCGCTTTGAGCTCCGCGACAGCCAAAACTACATTACGACCATCTCTGCGGCGGCGGACGCGACCACGGACTCGTCCTCGCCCAGCGACCCGTCTACCTCGGTCATCTTCCTCACGCCTATCCCTCTATCCTTCAAGGCCATGTTCCACCAGTATTTCCAGATGGGCTCCCGCATCCGCAAGCACTATCTGGCTCCGCGCGTGCTGCTGTGCCTGCTGACTGGCAAGTTTGTGCCACCCATCAACCGCAAGAATTTGTACAGCCTGCAATATGTCATGCTTCCGGGCCGCCGGGCGGGGATCTGGGAGATGTGGGAGGCACTAAAGTCGCTGCCGCCACTCAAGACGAAGCGCATGGCGTACCCGGACATTGGTGGCGGTCGGCGGATGCGGGGACAGTCCATCAGTGCCATCAGTGGAAGTGTTGGTGGTGGTCTGGATGGTTTCGGCGGCGAGTTGAATCGGAGAGCACGAAGGTGATGAGAGGGGGCGCTGTACGAGAGTGTGGTCAAAACAATGTCTAGGGTAGCCCTTTGTAGTTTCTTGTGGTTGTTGTGCCGCCACACAGTTCCCTTGTGTTTTCGTTCTTATTGCTTTTCTCATCATGCTCCTCTTAATTCCCCCAGGCGCCGCCTCGGCGCAATTTTTCCAATAGTAATGTGACAAACAGTTGTCATCAGACATCCCGAGTCGAGCAGCCAGTCTCATTACTGTGTGTGTCGAATGTTTGCAGTCTTTGTTCTGCTTCTTCCTCGGGCGGGCTTGTTATTCTGGGCTCGATTTTTTTCCGCTTCCTTTAACTGAGGCTTCGGTTTTTTTAGAGATATCTACATTGTTTTTTTGATGTTGTTAATTTGAAAAATATACTTATATATGCTGTTTTATTTGGTAGGTTAATTAATTATAATTAATTAAATAAATCCTATGGCATCAAGCACGGATGACGATCAAAGAAACCACATGAACAACAACTCAACAAGTAGTGCCGAGCCAGCAAGGATAAATAGAACCAAGACATGATTTTCCAATATAATCGATGCTGTTGATGCACGTTGCAAGTTGATATCACGTGAGCACAAGTGTAAACGACTATCGGCAAGAGCGCCCCTGGAGCCGGCCAGGGGAAGCTTTCCCCGCACGCCAACTGCAGCTGCCAAAATAGGTATTTTATGTTGAGTACGAGAACGGAAAGTAATCACTCACGTCCAAGGGAAAGAGAAAAGAGGAGGCAGGAACAGCCGGGATAGAAGTCAGCGCCTCCTCAATTGAGATCCCCCTCTTTCCCCTTTCTGTTTTCCCTTCTGCCTTCTTCTCTCTTTTCAAAAACGTCTAAAGAACACAATAATGAAGGTCGATACGATAAACAACACCGAAAAATAGCGACGAAAGCGCGCGACAACTCACTGATTGAAACGACAACCACTGCTAGGAACGCCGACGGCTAGGGACGATAGCACACTTGCCTAAAATATTTCTTTGCCGAGCGATATACGCGCTGGCGAGCCAAAAATGGTGCAGAGCGGCGAGAGGGAAAAACGAGAGCGAGTTTCAAGTGGAGCGCCTTTTCCCATCCTACGAGGGAGGACGACTCTCGCTAGCCCTGCCTTGCCAAGCGGCATTTACCCTGTGCCGGGCGAGAGAATCCGCGAATCGACGACATAAGGGCAAGAACGGTCATGTTGTTCCGAGAAACCCGTGTCTCGTCGAAGTTGCGTCCCACCTTTACATCCGGCCACTGTACGTACTCCTGTCAAAGACGACAAGCTCCTGTTGTGAGATTTCTGTGAGGCTCGGCTTCGTCGGGTGGGTTTTTCTCCGGGCACGCATCGCACCCGGCGATCGACACCTCTCACTTTCGTTTGTCTTCGCCCTTGGCCCTATGGACAAGACCCAGTGGGATCGTTCTTATGTATATTTGTCTTGCCGATATGTTCTACCCCGTCCCATTGTGTCGATGCTGTTCCTGCGCGAGGCCTGGTGGCATGAAAGCTCCGTTGCCTGCGGGCTGCACGACGTTCCCTGATGTCTGAGCTTCCCACCATCTCGTGTTTCCCCGATTTGCCCACTGCAAGTGCTAAAAAGAGAGCTCCATCAAGACGACGAGAGGTCCGGGATCGCAAGGGAGTTCACCTGCTGGGGGAAGCGCACATTTCTCGGCGGGCATCATAACGAGCGAGATATGCACAAGACGCGAGTTATCAACTTCAATCAAGATCCCATCTCAAGGCTCCTGAACACTGCCCTCGTCCAGATCACGGCCTCAAGATACTCTGATATCCACTTTGCTGTCCGAAAAGTGTGTTTATCATCTCCCACGATTCACGGTTCCCAGCGGCACGTTCAGTTTGTTGATGATTTTTAATTGGAAAATTCTTTTTTACAAGTATGGTTTGTCCTTTGACCCTCCATTATTTACAAACCCGGGTTGTCTAAGATTTTTTCTGATCCTCCCCCGTATTTGTTGTTTTCGCTTTGTCGTCGTCGTACACTCGGCAAATGCTCTAATTTTTTTCAATGTTGATTGTGGTGGTTGGTTTGGTAGGTTGGGTTGGTTTATCGCGTCGTCCTTTGATTGTTCGAATACGTTTTGAGGCATTTTCGAGAAGAGCCGAGACCCATCCTCCGCGTCCTGTGCCGTCCGGTAGTGGATAGGAAGCAAGTTGCAAGTCGAGGCCGACTGATCAAGAAGCCATATTCGAGACTCTTATGGGAAAGAGAGGGTGCGAAAATTGAGAAAAATTGTTTACGTCTGGAGAGTACGGTTAGTGATGGGAGTCCTTTCAACACAGAGGCAGACGATAAAAACGACAGCCACAGAATACGCAGCGCCGATAAAGAACCAGAGAAAGTACGTACGAACTTGGCCATGAGGGCAACCATCAGATCGAACAGACCAATGGCCTCGACGAAGGCGAAACCCAGAATGGCGTACGAGAACAGCTGGCCACGGAGGGCAGGGTTGCGGGCAACACCCTGGATCAGGGCAGCGAAGACCAGACCGATACCGATACCGGCACCAGTCAGACCGATGGCAGCAGAGCCCATACCAATGTTCTTGGAGACCTCAACCATGGCCTGGGCAATCTCGGAGCTGTACATGCGGCGGCCGTTGAAGGCGGCCTTCTTGGCAGCAGCCTGGGTCAGCAGGCTGGGGGTCTGCTGGCGCTTGACAGCCTGGAAGGGGCTGGGGCGGGCAGCGGCTGAACAGGGAATAAAAATGTCAGTGACATGATCGAGACGACGACATTTACGACCGGCGGAAGCAAGACATTGATGCATTGAGAATTGTCGAGGCAGGCATAGCTATGCTGTGTTGTCGCAGCCCATCACCAATTGGAAGCTCAATTGAAGATTTTTCGCGCAGCCGCGTCTGCCCGAAATTACCGCAACCCCGGGATTTCATCTCCCAGTGGCCAGGACGACCTGGGAAGAAAATCGGTTCGTGGCAGCGAGCGGCAGCCTTCTGATTCGATTCCGGCATTGGCAACGGGCACGCGAAGCAGCGGATGCTGTTTCCTGTCTTGATCTTTTCTTGATGCTTCAGCTCCGAAAGAATTTTGTGTCCTTACCAGCGAAAGTGCGCTTAGCAGCCGCGGTGCGCATGGCAGGGCGGGCAGCAGCCATCGAGGTGGCGAGTCTGGAAGCGAGGACGCGGGAGGCCATTGCGACGGTTGTGTATTGTTTGAGGAATAAAAAAAAGGAAGAGAAGGGATATGCAAACAAGGAGGACAAAGATGCAAAGCAAAAAAGATTTGGATGATGGAAGTGGATAAGAAAGGAGAAGAAAGAAGGAGAGAGGAAAAGAAGGAGGAAGGAAAAGGGAGAGGAAAGAAAAGAGAGAGGGAAGGAGGGAAAAAAGAGAGAAAAGAAGGAAAAGGAGAAAGGAGAAGCCGAGAATGGACGAAGGGGAATGAGTGAATTGAGAGAGGGAAAGCCGGGAAAAAAAAAGAAGTGGGAACTACCGGGTCCAGCTTTTGGGACAAGAAAACGACCTGGTGGGGGTACTCGGGGCAACCTACCTCACCAAGACACACACACAAACGCCTGGCTCGCTATTGTGGACTACACAGAATGGACCAGTCCACGGAGCGCGGTTATGGACGTGATGCAAAGACCTCGAGGCCTGAGAAGAGAGGGCGAGGCGCGAGAGGCGACGCAAGATGAGGGTCTGAAGCGAAGGTGAAGAAGAAGCAGCGAGCTTGATATCAAGACTCGTCCCCTGTTTTTCGACAGTTTCTGCCCCATGGCTTCTACAACTACAAGCACCGACCTGTTTGTATCTCACGACAGCTCGTACAGATACAGCTCATTCTATCCAATATCTCTGCATCTCGCAGCCTCGGGCTGTGGCTGGATTATGCATCTGTCCAGCTTGCTTAGGTACCCCTTAAGCGAGAGAAAAAGCCAGAAGGCTATGCTATGGATACAGGAACAAGAAGCCGAATCCAGGAACGACGAGAAACGGGTGGGCTCTCGAAGCTACGAGGATTATGGCATCCGGGGAAGAACAAGGACGACACAGCTGGGAAAAGCATACTGGAGCGAGCTGGCGAGCTGGCGAGGGCAGCGAATGGCGAATATGAGGGATCTGAAGCGCAAAAAGCTATGGGCCACAGTTTTTTTTCCACCTTGCTGTCGGACAATGTCGGGAAACGGGGAGACAGGCAAGTAAAAACACGCAAAGGGGGTGGTTGTGGCCTGGCGGTGTTTTAGCTCTTTTGATGAGGCATGTCCACTTCGTGTGGATTGGCTTCGTCTTTGCGCGACAAATGAGGCCAAAACGGACGAGCTTGAGCTTCTGAAATCTTGACCAATTTTCAAACGGAGGCTGAGTCGCTGTATTCTGGCATCTGCCAGCTTTCCATTGACCTCCATCATGCTTCAGGAATATTTTGTCCATCTTTTGGCATTGTCGTTTGCGTGAAAAGTTTTCGATGCCTTATTTTTGCTCTAAAATGGTGGCGCGGCGTGGTTGTCTGAGGCATCGACGTCGAGATAAGATTTTTTTCGATTAATTTTTTTTTCTCCCGCGCTTCTTATTACGGTCGGCTCCTACTCTATGACGGTGTTCCGCGTGGTAGGGTCGGGCTGCGGGAGACCGTATTAGTGATAGGTACACCCCTACTTTCCCTTGTTGTCTCTGGGTCGCTCCTTCTGTGGCTCTTTGGGCTCTGTGGCTTCCCGTATTCCTCAGAATTCCCTTCGCTCATTGGCGGTACCACTACCTTCACCGGAGTACGCTGAGCGTGCATGTTTTTGCCGCAAACACACATACCTTGTACATGTACATGTACGCCAAATTTCGCAGTGCTCTCGGTGGACCCCACCCCACTTAGTCACGAAGCAAAGTAACAGGAAGGAACGAGCAACGAAACATCGCCGTTGTTCGCATGCGCACAGGCCGGGCATAGGAAGGCAGGAGCGATGGCTGGCATGGAGGGAAGCTGCGTCTGGTATGCTTCTAACCGAAAGGGCTCCGTTTCTTGCCAGCATCTAAAGCTAAAGGATCTAGCGATCGCCAGGTCTCTTAAGAACACATACTATCAGGTTTCGCCTCAGCGTTTTGATGGCCTCTGTTCTCCTGCTCGTTCCCCTGTCTCCTGCTTCCCTGAAGGAGGTCAAGTCCGCCAAAAAGGCGGCAGAGACACTGTGACAGGAGTGTGCCACCAAGCAAACAACCAGCCTGCAACACGCAATGTTAGATACAGACAGTACCTGAGCGCAAACTGCGAAATTACACGATGCACGGCACCTACAGGTAACAGCCTACAGCACCTGCAAGCCATCTCATGCTATCTGATCTGGCCCTGTCTGTTCGGCCTGGGCCAGGCAGGCCCCCTGGCCAGAACAGGAAACGGAGATCGGCAAGGAATCACACACCAGCTGCACAGCTGCATGCGCTCATGGGACGCCCTGGGACCGTCTCTGGCGCGGTACAGAGTCCCGTACCAGAACAGGATTTGCTGGGCATTGCGACGTATCTTACAAAGTATCTCACTGAAGGTAGTCTTATCTTACCATCTCGCATAACCGTTCAACCTGGCACACCCTGCCACTGACCACCTCCCAAAATGCAAATAAAGCCCACTAGCCCACTTCTGCGTAAACAAACCGGGCAGGTAAGTTACGAATATTTGTAGCGTAGGTGCACGAATATTCGCAGGAGAGGGGAACGATTGTTTCTGGGAAATTGAGATCGGAAGGGGTTCATCAGGTTCGGGCCGCCAAAAGGGCCAGATGTTACAGAGCTCGGTCATTCGGAGAAGTAAAAGTGGCGCGGCTACGAGTTGCTACGATACAAACTCCGATTACAGAGTGAGTTTGAGAGCCCGCAGCCGCGTGCGCATGAATCGCAATGAGGCATTACAGCGTACATGTACACCGTCTATGTAGTCGCAATGTTCTGGCGACGCTTCTGTGAAACGGCTCGAGCTATCTCCTTGGGGCAGGCCTACGGAAATATAACAAGTAGACGGAGAAAACGGTGAAGCTATTAACAAACCAAAGCAGAACAGTCTCGCTAAAAAAACGGAGCAAAGGATACTCGGTGAACTCTTCCTGCCACGACGCACAAACGGCACGAAATTACGCCAGACATCTATCAGTTAGTGTGTAAAATAGGGCTTTCGGACGGAGCTTTGTCCCACCTATTTGTGGACCAACAGCCAGGGCCTCTTTCAGTGTATCTTGTTGTTCACCAACAGCGTACGATGCACAAGTATGTCCCACCAGTTACCAACCTCGGTAGCAGCCGGGATAGGTTGTCCGGCCCCTGTCTGGTGGCTTGCTTCATTTCGTTGCCAGCCTTCAGCTGCTTTCACAGAAGCCTCACAGCTTTCCCTTGCCCTGAATTGCCCTGTAGCTTGTGCGGCTTGTGTGGCCTGGGCGTTGTTGTTCTTCTTCTTTTCCTCTTCTCGAGAGCTACCCCTGCAGCCCGGTAGTCTTACATTCTCTTCCTCTCCCCTCACGTCTTGGGCTATGATAAAATAAGAGGGCAACACAAGAAGCAGCTGAAACGGAAATGATGAGATGGACCGTTCAAGGATGGAGGGCGTGTGGGATGCCGCTGCCCTCTTAAACGACAGAAGAAAACGTCGTATTTGTACTCTGTATATGCATACCACTGTATCTTGCTTTGCCCTTGTACCACTTGCAGCCACCATGCCGCGTCTGATCGGATTGTGTGTGTGTTATGTTTCTGTGCGTTTGCACCTTGTTTTTGTCCCTGGTTTTCAGAATTATCGTGAGACGACTCTCAGCAACCCTCGTCGTATACAAATACCGCCAATACGCATATAAGCCGGCTCCGTTATGCTTCTACTGAGTAGTCAAACATTGCCTTCACCGCAACTGATGGCGGACACATACGCATAATGGGAAGAGAAGACAAAAACGTTCTTCGTAGAGATGGTCGCCTAACCACAATCGGAGCCGCAGAGATGAAATTGTGAGGCATGAGCCGGCGTTTTCCAGCTCGGTTACTTCCCCATTGGGATAGCGCACGGCAACTGCCACACCAATTTATTGGCTGCCCACCAAGCCCCCGAGTTTGTTCGTATTTGGTACGGTGGCAGCTCAATTTTATTTGGTCCCCTATGAAATGGGCAGCAGCCGCCATATGCCACGTTTTCTCTCTACACCGTACGTCGTACACATACGCGGTATTGCCCTCTCAGCGCCTGTCCTCGCGGTTTCCTATTCAGGTCTTCCGGGCGCTTCTGTCACTGCCCTGTTGGCAGTCAACAGGAGTTGGAAAGAGCCACATACGAAAGTCCAAGATGAAGAAGGAGCGATACAAAACGGACGCGTCTTCGAGTATGAATCTAACGAGGCGATACTTTCCTTTTTCTTTTCTTTTTCTTCAAGAGTTATTTCCGTGTCTCCCTTTGTTCTCCTCTCCTGTATCCACTTCCTGCACCATGTTGAGGTTTTATTTGCTATCGGAATCTTTCGGGGCCCAAAAAGGAGCGCAAAAAGAGTGGGCTCGCTGAGGGAAAAAAGGGCAATGAAAGAGAAAAAAATCAGAATAATACGGAGCAAAACCACGGCCGTTGACAGAACAGGGCAGTCTCACTGAGAAAACAGATTATGTACGACGTATCTTACAGGGGCCCTCTTGCCGTGGTACGGGTGGACACGAATGCTGAGTGCCTCAAAATTAAGCCCAGAGCTGTCAGAGCTGTCAGAGCTGTCACACTCCTCTTTCTGTCCTTTTCCTCCCCAAAAAACCCAGCTGCTTTGCTCTCTCTTTTTCTCCAAGCTGTCCTGTCACATCATATTTATTGGTGTTGGGATTGATGTTGGGATTAGCATACATCGTCAATCAAGAACGAGAGCAGACACGAGTATGCCGAAATATACAGAGAAAAACCATTACAAATTGACAAAGAGTTAAATGGCGCCCGCAGTTGCTCTTCAATGCTCGTGGACCTTTTGGTGGCTTCAGAACGAACGGTGGGAAGCACCCTAAAACTATGGCACAATCGATGCGCTCCATGCCGTCGTAAAACCTTCGGCCTCCGGTGGCCTAATCATCAGGGCAGTGACAGTGAGTGAGACAGACCTCGCTGGATTCCACCGTTTCCTTCAATTTCTTTAGTGGCCTGAATGCAGCACCTCGACTTCCAGCGTGTCGAAGGATGCTCTGAACGGTGATGGACTCTCGACGAGAGAACGAAAACGGTGGGATGAGACGAACGACCGGAAAACCGAGCCAGGCAGGAATGCCCTCGAAAGTGGTTCCCCTACATATACAAATCTTGGCCTAACGCGGGCTGATTTCCATCTTGAAAGTTGAAAGCTGTTCGCCAGGATGGGGCCTGTTCGGCCCTGTAAGCTGTAACTAAAAGGACCGTCTCTCCTGTCCTGCTCGCTTTTCAAGTTGATGCCTTTCTCGTGCTCCATTATCAGCTTTGTTAGGACGTACAAATAGTTGATGAAGGCGAAGCCGATGGCAGATGGCGATGCATGAGTACATGTACCTGTCGATGCCAGCACGAACCTCGCGAAAGGACAACATCAGTAGATCCACGGGGGTGGCTGGCTACCTGCGTTGACGCTGGCTGGCGGAGACGAAAAGACGGTCCGCGCACAGCGCGCGACGAGCGAGTTTTTCTTTTCCCTTTTCCAGAAAGTGGGCCGTAAACAAACAGCTGTGGCTCCCGGCCTCCGTCCTGTTGTCTTTTCCACACCCCCTCCCTTGGACAAGACCTTTTCAGGCCGTCTCGTCCGTTTTACTTCTCCTTGGTGTGTGTGTAAAAATTTCCTGAGCAGTTCTGCCTCTTAACACAACAGCAGGAGGGATGCCATGGCGCGCGCCGTACAAATCCACGATGATGTCAGATAAGATACTTGTATACATATACGCGGTGAGAGCAATACCACGGAGCGAACATCAAGAGAGAAAAACGGTCGCAAAGGATGAAAGGAGATAAATGCAACCGAAAAACCACGTTCGAAAATATTAGGGGATATCAGAACGGAGCCGCTCGCCCCTCTAAAAACGCACCGAAGCGAACGAAGGGGGCAAAACTCATATACAATACAATACAAAGTAGGTAAAAACAGAGAAAAGCCAAAACGGAGTGCTCGTAACGGTGCCACGATAGAATACCAAATGAAATGAAGAACAGCGCCAACGAAAGGGGGCGTGTATATTCCGTAGCTATCGTTATGCCTCCGTCTCGAAGCTTGTTTCTGATTGTTTGTCTTGCCTGTTGGTGGACGGTGCCTGGATGGTGCCTGAATTGGCTCGTTATAGGGCGCTGACCTGACCGTCAAAGCAGGCCCCTAGAAAGCGAGACTGCTTTGTTGTTTGGTGCCGCCATATGTATTATGTGCTGTGCTGTGTTGTTGTGGCTGGTTTGTGCCCATGGGAGAAATGGAATGATATATGAATGACGGCATGTCCCCCCCCTCCCGTCTGGTAAGGTACACCCCTCGTTGGCCGCTCTCTCCTTTTCTTTACAAAAAGAAAGAGAGAGGGCCGGTGCAAAAGCGGAGAGAATGAGAGTGAGGCTGAACTACAAACCCGTGCAATATACCACCAGTATTATTGTTGATTCTCCCTATCGTTGATCCCATTTCGTTTCTTCTTCGTCGTCGTTTCGTCGTGTCGATACATTGTCTCATGCTTCCTCGGCGGTATGTTGGGTACCTTCCTTGGTCGTATAGACCTTGATGAACCCGGCCGGGTCACACGCCTTTTCCAAGTTGATGCGGTTGTTCTTAACCCACTGCCGCACCGCTGCCTTAGAAAGACAAACGCGTTGCACCTCTCTCGGCGTGTCGACCACAGCACCGCCAGCCGCCACACCGCCAGTTGCCGACCCAGATGCAGCACCGCTACCCACCTGTGCCCCCGACGACGCGTTGGCCATGGCCGCTGCCGAAGCACCTGCTGCGACCGAGACACCGTTTGTGGAAGCCGCCGTCGATGCCGGGTCGACTGCACCAGGGTCATCCGAGGCCGAGGCCTGTTTCATCGGGATTCACCAGAACGTTCTCGCAGTACTTCTTGGGCAAACCCATGCCGGCATCCTCGACAATACCCATATCGCGGAGAACATACAGGCAGTCATCACGCACAATCCACGTGGCGCGGCTGCAGTCGTCAATATCAATGACCAGCGAGTCGTTTTCTGCACTGCCTGCCTTGCCACCTTTGGCAGCAGTAAACGAAGCCGAAGATGGTCCACAAGGCGGCGGGATCATGGGCGGTGGAATTGCGGTCGCTTGCGGGACCAAAAAAGAGGAGGTAGCCAACGAGGACGACCCCGAGGAGCCAGAGAACGACGACGTTGCCGTCGCGATATCGACGCTCAACAGCCACCGCGCAATCTCGCTACCCCAGAACCGCTTATAGCCCTTCTTGCCCAAGTCGGAGATGGGTTTCTCGGGTCCGCCCAAGACCCCTTCGCGGCGCGAGATCTCGTAGGAGATGCCCATGAGCAGCGCGCCGAGCCCCTTGCGCTGCCATGGCGGGAAGACCAAGATACAGGCCAGATTGTTGTTGTCCCAAGACATTTTTTCCTTCGAAAAAAAAGCCGACAACACGTGGCCGTGGGACCGCACCCAGGATGCTAGCCTGGCCGTTGGCGTTGGCACCGCCCATAGGAGAGGCCGTGGCCGTTGCCGCTGCACGTAATGATGACGGTAGCGAAGGCGGCGGCGTGTAGACCAACAAAAAGTAGTAAAAGCCCGTGACATCAAAGAAGACCGACTTGTTGTCGAGGAACAGCTTGGCAAAGAGCGAGAGATTCTGGCAGAAAAGCACGTCCTTTTCGCCGTCGACTTCCCAGATGCTCCACTCGCCCTCGTCCTTGACGACCTGCTCGACATAGTGGATGTCGGCCTCGCTGCTCACGCGCTTGCGCTTGCCCTTGGGCGCTGTCGATGATATAGGCACACGGATTGTCCGCACACCTTTGGGGTGCACGTAGACCTTTTTCGCCGGGGATCTGGAATTGAGATTCGCACACCTGTACATGGCCATGCCAGGGAACAATCTCCTTGGAGTACTTGAAGCAGAACGGGCACACATAAAGCCGGTCAAGCATCGGGGAGCGTCCTTGCCGCCATGGCCGTGACTGTGCGATGTGTGGTGCTGGTAGTGGTGGCTAGGCTGATGAGCAGTGTTCTCCTTGCCGGCGCCCTTGCCGGCGCCCTTGGCCTGGTAATTGCCGCGTCCATGGTGAGTGTTCCCGGCGGTGTCGCCCAGGACTTCCTTACCGTAGTAGGACGGATACCAGGCCTTGAAGCAAATCTCTCCCAGGACAACCTTGTCGATGTTACGATCGGGCTGGCTGGGACTAGACGGGGGCACGGTGGATGCGGCGGCTTGCGACATGGCCGACGTAGGTGTAGTTGTAGAACGTGGCGCGGTTCCGGTGTTGCTAGTAGCAGCCGTTGTTGTTGTTGGAGCGGTCTGCTTTGAAGTCCTGCTTGAAGGTTGCTGCTGTTTCGGCAAAATTTCACCACGAAGCTGCTGGACGGCCTTTGACTTTTGTGGCTGTAGTTGTGATGGTGGCTGTAGCTGTGGCTGCAGAGGTGCAAACTGCGTTGGGGATGTGGGTATGGGAGGAGGCTGAATGGGAGTCGTCTTTGGAAATCGTTGTGCTGGTGGCGAGGCTGGTGGCTTGGTCTCGGTGACCGTTTTGGGCGGCCGTGAGAGCGCGGATGGCGATGTTGATGCGAGGGATAGAGGTGCTGGAGGTTTGATGGTCGTTTCTCTCTTTGGAAGTATCGGAGCCGGCACTGACGAGACGGCTTTTGGTACTGTGACTGGCGGGGGTGGGGATGGAGGGGCGATCCCGGTGACCACGGATCTGGCCGGCGGTATCTTTGGAGGAGAAACGGGTGTCATTGATGCTGGAACGTCGTTTGCTCTCTTTGGCCGATGGCCAGCTGGTGCTGGTGCCTTCATTCGAGGCGGTAAGACGGTTGCTGGGCCGGCGAGCTCGTCCTCTGTGTCATCAATTTCTTCTTCCTCCTCCTCCTCCATTTCCTTGTCGTTCTCTTCATCGTTTTCTTCCTTACTGCCAACCTCGTCCTCTCCGGCCTCATCATCGTCCTCTTCTTCAGCCTCGTCTGCGTCGGCCTCAGAATCGGCAATCTCGCTGCCCTTGATGGCCTGCCTTGTTGTCCGTTTCGTAGTTGCTGAACGAACTACTGTCTTGGACTGGGTGCCGTTCACTGGTGGTTGTTTTGGAGGCCGCCCTGGCCGCCCTGGCTGTGCCGGCAGTGTTTTCCCTCCACGCAGCTGCCGTGGCCCTTCCTCTAGCTCTGGTTGGCGGCTCGTCTTGGCTGGCCGCCCTCTCGTAGCTCTCGTCATTTTCGGAGACAGTTGTACGTCCTCGTCCTCGTCCTCGTCCTCGTCGTCTTCGTCTTCGTTGACTGCTTCCTCTTCCTCTTCCTCTGCCTCGTCTTCGTTGCTCGGCTGCTCTCGCTCGTTGGTCGATGTCCGATGTGTGCGTCTCGTGCCCTGTCGTGTCTTTGTGTCCGTGATATCATCGGCTGTCGGTGCTGCACTTGTGTTTCCTCGTAAAGCGCGCCTCTGGGGCACTTCTTTTGGTGGAACGGGGAGTGGGGAGGAGGAATCGAGGTTTGGCGCGTCACACGGCGCGTCTTTCCGGCCTGTGAGGCCGCGGCCGAGGCCGAGTCGTCGTCCTGCGGCCGTTTCCGTTTCGAGGATGCCATTTAAGGGTATTTGTTGTTTGAGTTTCTCGAATGTTGTCAACCGACTCGTAGATTCGTACCTGAAGCTACCGAACGCTCCAGCGTTCTGCCGTTGTATTGCGAACGCGCGTGAAAAATGCCGTTTCGTGAAGCCTCTGCAGCGCACAGCCGCGACAGATGCTGGGTGGGCAGTTTAATTGGTGGATGGTCAAAAACAAGCTGCCATCGCCTTCGAATGCTAGGTAAATAATAAAAGAAACGTGAGCTCCTCCCTCCTCCCAAGTTGGTCTGGTCGTTTGTTCCTGACGTTCTCGTCGCGTCGCCCTCTTTCCCAAAATATGCGCATTCTCCCCGCACGCGGTGTCACGTTATCAGACACGTGCAGCCACTACATATTCATCCACTCAGAAGCACGCTTTTACCAGTTGCCAATCTGTAGAGTCTTTAATTGACTTTTTAAATGTCACAGCCTTGCCCAAATTGTCGACACACAGCGTTTGGCCACCATTTCCAGCAATTGGGCCAATTTTTGTTCTCCGAGATGAGAGCGACACACCTGCCGCCATTATGATGGCCCCACGAATTGCCCTGCTCAAGGGTGTGGCTCGACACGGCCCCGGACGACGACCAGCCTGGACTACGCCAATATGCACTTCTTTACACTTAGTACGGCCAACACGTCCATTACGATGTTCCTCGACAGCCACCGTCAGTGTGATCCGTGCCGATGTCGACCGGCTGTCAGGCCGCTCACGAAACTCCACACCCCGCAGCCAACGGCGGTACCGGCGGTTTCCCAAATACCTGAAAGAATCGCCGAATGCGACAATCGCCATGCGCCTCAAGAGCCGCTCGACGGCCTTGACCTTTGAGGCGTGGAAACGGTTTGATAACGTGGCCCGCAGCAAGAGCCTGCGGCTGCCGATAGTGGCGCTACAGATGATGATCCGTAACGAGGAGGCAAACCGGCCAACGAGTTTGTCGGAGAGTCTTTGCGACCCAGCAGACTGGCGCATTCGGCTCAACAGCCTGGCCTTTAAGGGCATCACCGAGACCGATGTACAGCATTGGGTATGGATTCTGGCAGCGCCGGACCCGGACGAGCGTATTGCGCGCTTCGTATCGAATAGCGAACGTCCCAAACCGCTGTTCCTGCTCTTCCAACTGCTGCGGCGCGACGAGACTTTCAACAAAGGCAGCTCGTTGATTGGCATCTACAACCACATTTCTCGACACCACGTACGGTCACGGACAACACCACCAGAGGCTGTACTGCCCTTTGGTGCCGTGCGCCGCACACTCGACCCAGGTCTCAATATGGCGCCGCAGACGTTTGCGACACTACTGCGGCTGCTCGTCCATCATTACCTTCGCATCTGGCCGTCTGCATTGCCCGCCGTTGCACGCCTCGTGGCCGAATACGTCGAGACACTGCCACGCATGGTCAAGCGGGGCGAGAGGCAGGCTTTTTCTGACGCCTGCCATATCTTCAACTATGCCCTCATGCTCTTTCAACGCAAATCGGCCGTCAGCCCAGTGTTCCAGATGCGATACAACTGGCGCGCCCAAAAGGTGCTGCTCGCCATGTCGACGACACTTCCACGACCATTGATTATCAATCGCGCCGGTTTCCGTGCCATTCGCCGTGTCATGCTTGCACTCGGCAAGTCGCCGGCTGAGCGTAAAGTCGCCCTGCGTATGGCCCGCACATGGCCTCCATACCGACGCGACTGGGATGGTCGTGACGAGGAGCGCCAGCCGCAGGACGACTTCAGCCGCAGCGCCCAGGCTGGTGTGCTGATGCGCGAGGCTGGCTATGCCGAAGCAGAGCACGACCGGGCCCTTGGCGTGTTGGGTGGTGTGCTGCCGGGCGAGTCGCCTACGGTCCAAACCCGATCCCTGAGTCCACGTATATGGACTGGCAGTCAGGCGAGTCTCAACGTGTACTCGACCTGGGCGGCTCGGGTCAAGGCAACGCGCGATGTCAACGAGGCATGGCACGAGTTCAAAGAAGCGCCACTTGCTACCGATGGCAATGCCATGCTTCCCAACACACAAGTGTACGCCGAGATGTTTAAGAAGCTGCTAGCTGCGCCCATTGCACGCCACCGCTCTTCATATACGTCCTCCCATTCCGAGCAGCTGGACGGCAAAGAACTGCTGCCGGGCGACGTCAAGGAGGTCTTCCCTGTCAACGACGCGACCCTGACAGCGTTTGAGAAGCAGCGTCTGCGCCCACCTTCTGTAGCTACGCTCTACAGCCAGATGATCCACGAGGGTACGCATCCTGTCGGCGACTGTCTCTCGGTCCTTTTGCAAAATGCACCAACGCTCGATGCAGCAACAAAATATTTACACGACAGTCAAATCGACAAAGATGTCATCAGTGCCCTCAAACTGCCGCCCCCGCCATCTTCACATACCTCGCCCTTCTCTCACTCACGAAAATCATCACATCACCACCACCACCACCACCAGAAACACCATCATAAGCAAAATCAACCGCTACCTCTCTCCCTCGAACTTCTTCGCGGCATCCCTCTTCCCAACTTCAATGCCTACATCTACCTCATGTGCCGTTTTCAGCCTCGGCTGACGGCCGAACCTGCTCGCCTCGGCAAACAGCGCCGGACGGGCCTCATCCACCACGCCATCCATCTGTGTGCACACCGCCTGCCGCCCAACACGACAGAAGGCCGCACCTACAAAGCGCCGTGGCACACTATCATGCGCACACTTGCACAGCCGAAACTCATGGTCAGCCCAGAGCACACCGACGACCGGCGCTTCCAAGACACCAAGACGCTGGCACTGGCCCTCAAGGTCTTTGAGCAGGTCTCGCGGGTCGGTGGCGTTGACACTGTCCTGTTTGAAAGCTTCTGCAAGGTCGTGGCGAAGTCGTTGCGGTGGGCTGACCTGACACTGACACCAGCGACCTCGGAAGACGCTTTTGACGGTACCTCTGCCGACAAGGCCCTCGAGGCCATCATGCCGTCACAGAACATAAATACGTCTTCGACTCCAACAACCGAACAGATGGAAGGTGACCTGCTGCGCAAGGCACAGGCTGCTCTGGTCTGCGCCTTTGAAGAGATGACCTTGTTGTCCATCTCCGAGGCAGATCCAGATGCAAATGATAGCGACGGCCCATTGGCACCGCTCCCCTTAACGGCCGCCCACCACCCAGCGACACCGCATAACATTACCGCAGGCGCCATCCAGGGCTACTTGCAGACCCTTGGCTACCTGGGCGATACGGGCGCCATGATGCGCGCCATGCGCTGGATCCTCCGCACCTGGGACGACATTACCGTGCTCGAAGATGCCAAGGACCCAGACGATGGACAACATGCCACCATGGGTCGCGTGTTTGTCATGTTCCGCGCCTTTGTCGAAGGTCTTGAGAGCCGTGACCCGTGCAATTCTCCCTGGCAGGTCACCTGGCTCGAAAACCAGCTGCGGCGGCTGCACGACCGCGGCTGCACCTGGCGCTCGCCATCCAGCGCGGACGCTGACGAGTATGTGCGGTGGCACAGGCAGGCGCACAACGAAGCCTTTTGGGCACAAGTGCGACCTCATGTGTAGGCCGGGGCTGTGATCCGACCTACTATGTATAATATAAAAACTGTACATATACAGGAGCTCTTACGAAAAATAATTTTACGATACCAAATCCATAGAAAAGGATAAAAAATAATTAAAAAAAGAAAAATAAGAACATGATCATTATCCAATGATTCCGGAAATCCGATACTCGTCGTTATAGTGCTTGCTTATTAGAATATTAGCATGGCCGCCAGCCGACCTACGGCCGTTTGTGGCGGGTTGGGCTGATTCGGACTGTTACGTATTTAAGGGAGTAAAAGTTAAATAGGGATAGACGCGTAACGGCAGCTAATAAAGTGAATTAATTCGAAAGTAGACGTAAAGAGAGGTAAAAGCACGTTAAAAACGAAGCGAAATAAAGCGGAATAATACGTAGTAGTTAAAAGTTATTTATTATTTACGTTTACGCCCTTAAAAGAAAAGTGAAGTTAAATTATAAAGAGAGTAAAATAAACGTAAAAAACTTTATAACGCCGGATAAGGTTAACGTAAACGAAATAACGGTATTTAATTAATTATAAACTTTAAGGGTTTATAAATTATATTTAATAAGTAATAACTTTCGAATTAATATAAAAATTCGAAAACCTTCTTTTTTCGTTAATATTAATAATAATAATAATAATAATAATAAACGGTACGTATTTAAACTCGAATCGCGTACGATATATACGATACGCGTATATTTTATTACGTTTAAGAGATTCGTAAAACTTAACGATTAAAATAATATTAAAATTATAACGAAATTTTATTAATAACTTATTAATTAATTACCTTTTCGGCCCGTTTTAAACTTTATAATAATTTTAAACGCTCCCTTTAATAAAGCCGTTACCCCCCCGTTTAAACCGTAAACGCGCCCCCCCCCCCCGCCGTTATAACCCCCGTAATAATTATTATAACCCCTCCCCCGCCCGTTATAACCCCCCTCCCCCCCGCGTATTATTAACTTATTTATTATAAGCGTTTCGGCCGTTATAAATATTATTATTATTATTAAAGTAAGTATTAACGGTACCGTTACGGTTAATAACGCGGCCGTAACGGGCCGTTTTAATTTTTTACTTATTATATATTTAAATATCGGTGGAATTATAATTTAAAAGGGCGTTATATTACCCTTCGTACGCGACCTTATTATATATTACGGTTTATTTTAATTAAAGATTAACGTATATTTTTTTATTAAAACCGTTATTTTAAGCGTAAGCCGGCCCGTTTCGGTTAATAATTAACCGTTATTATAAACGATTAAAAGACGGTTAATTACCGCCTCGTTACCGCGAACGTTAAAGCCTTAATTTATTAACTCGTATATTACGGCCCGTAATTAGGCCGTTTTATATATTTTTAATTATAAAGTATAATATATTAATATTTATTATAAACCGTAATTAATAACGCCGGAATTAAGTTCCGGCCCGTAATATAAATATTAACGTTATAACGGAGCGTAAACGTCGAAGTAATCCTTTTATAAGCCGTAAGTAAGGCCGTTACGCCCCCTTATATTTATTATAAAAAGTAAAACGGTCCCTTTACGGATTATATTACGTCGCCGGATATTAATAACGGCTTGTACGTTAATTATTATTATAATTTTAACGCCGGTAAATATAATTTACGCGTTAAAGGTAAATATATTTCGCGAGTATAATTATCCGTTATAATTATAAGTTAATTTTTTTTTAATAAATTATAAACTCCGCTTCGTCGGTAAACGGGCCGTTACGGCCGCTCCGGGCCGCTCGTAACCGTTAATTAAGAAGTAAAAGGGAAAACGGGCCGTTATGGTTCGTAACGACGACGATTCGGATAATAATAATAACGACGACGACTTTAATAACGCCGTTATAATTAAATTATTTATAAAACGGGCCGGAATATTTTTTAATAAAAAGAGCGCCGTAAAGTTAAGTAAATTTTTAACTTTATTAAGTAAGTTTATTTCGGATATATAACGGGTAGTTATAGGTCCGTTTTAATTATTAACGTGGGTATTATAACGTTATACCCGGCGGGGTTTAATTTTTTTTTTTTATATAAAGTTATTACGGGCCGTAACGTAATTAAATATATTTTTTTTCGTAATAATTTTATTTTATTTTTTTATTTTTTATTTTTTAAAATATATTACGTTACCTTTATAAATATTTTAAACCGTAAAACTTTAATATATTCGTATTAATATATAATTAACTCTTAATTAAAACCTCGTTATATATAATATTCTCCGTATAATTTTAACCGCGGTCCGTAAAATAAATAATAAAACGTAAAATATCCGTTACCCGTAATAATATAATATATAATTAACCGTAATTAAAAACGGGCGCCCGTAAATTTACTTTAACGGTCCGGAACGATTAACTTTACGACTTATTAATAATTATAAAGAAATAAAGGCGGACCGGGAATTACCGACGCTTTAATTTATATAATATTTTACTTTTATCCGTAATAAATATAATTTTTAGGATAAAAGTTTCTTCGTTATAAAACGCCCCGTTAATAATTATATAACGTAATAAAAAGCGGGTTATAACCGAAACGATTATTCGCGTCCCGTTATAAAGGCTTTATTTAACTTTAAGTTTCGTAATAATATTACCGGGGTATTTACCTTAAGTTTTAACTCGTTTAAAGGAATAAAGGATATATAAAACGACCGTAATACTTTAATTAACGGTTAATACGCCCCGGGCTCGACGTTTACGATATTATCGTAAAAACGATATAAATATTTTACGTCCGGAAAAATTATAAAAATATCCGGTTAATATTATTTATTAAGTCGTTACGTATAACTAGGATATATTTATTTTAAAAAAAATTAATATCCGTAACGGTTTATTATAAAACGTATACCGGGTAAATACGCTCGTATAACTTTTTTATAATAAAAATACGGTTAACTTCCGGGTATAACTTAATTATTTTATACTTTTCGCGGTCGTACGGTAAAAATTATATTTAAAGTAAAAAGGTAAAATTCGGCCCGTTTTAATTACGTAAACGTATATTTTCCGTTAAACTTAATATTTTTAAGTTATTTTAAACTAAAAAAGACCGAAGCGCGAGTTTTATAATTTCCGTATACGATCCCTTTTTTTTAACCGGTAAAATTTATATAAAATTATTACCGAAAAAAACTAGTAAAATTTATATAAAATTATTACCGAAAAGAATTAATAAACCGTTAAACGGATTATCGTAATTACGAATATTTTATAATTATTTATTTACGGCCTCGAAATACCGGCGGTTTTATATAAGTACCTCGTTTTAAATAATAAGGTTTACTTCGCGGATTAAACGGGTTAACGTAATTCCTTTACCGAAGTTATATATAAAAGTACTTTTCGATTTAAATCGGGATTTTAAAACGGGAGTATAACGTTCGGCCGTTAAGTAAAAAACGGGCCGTAATATTAAACGAAACGACGTAAAGTATAATTTAACTTTTAAAACGGTAATACGCGGTTAATAATTAATATAAAAATTTTTTCCGGTACCGGTTAAACTTTATAAAAAGAACCGTATATTTTACGGAAACGAATTAATATAACCCGTAATAATTCGAAATAATACCGTTAACCGGGATTTAATTATACCTCGGTTATTATTATTATTATAACTTATTTAATATAATTAAAACGCTCGTCCGTAAATAATAAGTACTCGTTATTAGGGTATTAATTAAATAACGGCGCGGGAAGACCGAAACTTTATAATAACTTTTTATATTATTATAATAACCCGTCGATTAAAAATAACCCGTAATTTAAGTAAAGGTTAACGAAATTATCCGGAATAATTAATAATAAAGCTTAATTAATTATAATCCGCCGTAATAAGTTATTATATAAAGAGGAGTAAAAGCGTAATTATAAAGTTAAAGGTCCGTAATAAACTTAAAGATTAACTTAATTATAAAAATAAAGCGTATAACCCTTTTAATTCGAATCGTAATTATTTCGATTAAAATATAAATCGTATCGTTATTATTATCGAGTAAACCGAATACGTTATACGTAATATAATATATTTCGTACTTAATACCGTTAACCGTACGAAAATACGTAAAAGAGGTTATATTTAAAACGTTATATAAAAGGAGCCGTAAAAAGTATATTTCGCCGTACGCCTCCGGAACGACCCGTATTCGATTAATAATATAAGTTTTATTCTTCCTTTTATATTACGCTTTATTATTAAATATATAATCGTTTAAGAAATCTTAATATAATACGTTACGGGCCTTATCGTTTTATAAGTTATATTTAAATTATACGGTTAACGTCGTTCCGGCCTTTTTCCGGTACTTTTTTTATTTCGTATAAGGCCGTTATTATATTTTTTAATTAACTCGGCCGGAAAAATACTTATTAATTATTTAAAAAATAAACCGTAAATCGTATAACGGGCGGTTATTTTATATATACCGGAAATTTAAATAACCGTTACGTAACCTCGTAAAGGCTTAAATAACGAAACTTAATATATATATTAATCTCGTTAAAACGGCTCGGATCGCGCGGGTTACGGCTCTCGATAACGACCGAAGTTATATCGTTACCCTTATAAATATATTTATAAATATATTTAACGGTATTAATAAAGCCGTAAACTTTAATATTAATATACGATCCGTACCGTAATAATAAATACGGGTTATATAAAATAACTTATTTATTATTTTTAATTTTTTCGCCGTTACGGGTCGTAACGATATAAACCCTCCCGCGCCGGCGGCGGTAAAGGGGATAACCGCCTTCGTTAACGATTATTTCGTTTTAAAACGGTTTCGGAAAACTTTTAAAATAATAAAGACCCTCCCCGGGCTTTTTCGACGGTTTTATATAAAGTACTTCCCGATTTATACCGCCGTAAAGCTTATATATTATATTTCGGGTAATTAATTTATATAATTCCGGTTATATTACGGGATCCGGAATCTCCGTAAAAATAACGTCGTTAATAATACGCGGATTTAATAATTTATTACGGTCCTTAATAATTAAGAATATTAAAAAATATATATACGGAAGTCTTCGTTTTTAATATTTAATTATATATATTAAACCGCGAAACTCGCCGAAAATTTTTTATTACGGACTTAATTAAGTAAATTTTAAGTTTATTTATAAAAAATACGTATAATAATATTAGGATAGTTTAAAAGTAGTTATACCGCGAGGAAGTTAAGTAATTATTTCGGGGTTTATCGGATTATAAGTAAACGTAATAAAAAGCGACGGCCGCCTTAATACCCGTATAATCGTTATAAAATCCTCGTATTAAGTTTTTATACTTCGATCGTTATTAAGGTATATTACGGGTATAATCGAGGCGCGGCCGAGTTCCTTTATAATAATTTTACCCCGTCGTAATTACTTTAAACTACTCCGTAATAAGTAATATAACTCGGTTAATAATTTTTTTTAATTTTTTTAATTTAACGGACCCGCTTTTAATTAATATACGCTTAAATATTAATAATAAATTATTAAAATAAACGACCGTAAAGAAAAGGGATTAAATTAAACCGGCCTTAACGGCGAAATAAGTAAAACCGGGCTTATATAATTAACGTTAACTTAACCGGACCGTTACGGAAGGTAATACCTTAATAATACCTTTAACCTTTACGTAAAAATATTAATACGTAAGTTAAAGGAAAGTATATAATATAATTAAAATTTACGTAACGGAAACGGGGTTAATTCGGGTTTTTCGACTTTAAAATAATATCGTAGTAAAATTATTTATTATATTCGTAAAGAATTAAGGCCGTAACCTCGTTAAAAGTAAGTAAATTAAACCGTCGTTAATCGTCGCGCTCGTTTATAATTAGTCGTAAACGCGGATTTAAGAACGTAACGGCCCGTAAGTTATTATTACGGGTTAATCGCTCTTTTATATTTTTATATATTAAGGCGTAAAAGTTATTTTCGGTTAAGTACGTACTTAACTCGATTAAAATATTTATATTTAAGTTACCGCTTAAAGCTTATTACGCGTATATATTTCGGGCTTCGGCGGTTATATTCGGATTTAAAAACGTAACGGCCCGTAAGTTATTATTACGGGTTAATCGCTCTTTTATATTTTTATATATTAAGGCGTAAAAGTTATTTTCGGTTAAGTACGTATTTAACTCGATTAAAATACTTATATTTAAGCCACCGTTTAAAGCTTATTACGCGTACGTATTTCGGGCCTCCGCGGTTATACTCGGGTTTAAAAAGTAATATTACGCGAATTACGGGGGCTTACCCGTAATTAATTATAACGGGCCGGTATTATAATAAAGTATATTATCGGTATAAATATACCGGTAATTAGTATACGTATACGCGCACTCCGCTTAGTTAGAAGTAGTATAGTTAGGAGGTATGGGCGGTGGCTAAATACTACTATATACTTCCGACCGGATCCACTTATTTAAGGGTAACGTATCGTTATACTCGTAGGTAAAAAGGTTTTATATATAATTTTAGTGGCTTTAAATTCCTAAATAGAGTAAATACGTTACCACTAGATTAATTATATAACTTCCTCGTATCTAGGAAGTCGTATAAGATTACGGTATAATCGAATACGAATACTAAAGTACGGTAAATCTATATTAATTAATAAGGTTTCTTTATATTATTATAATACTAACTCTTTATAACTATCCGAAAATTATTTAAAATTACTTCGAAAAACTACCTAATTAAAAAATTACTTTTAATAATTAAAATAAACGATATTACCGATTACGTCGACTAGTAAACTCTTAATTAAAAGCTTAATAACGTCGAAAGGTATATTCGCGTATTTATTAACGAAACCAAGGGTTATACGTTCGTTAACGATAACCTTTAATACTTCTTCGAAGAAGCGTTAAAAGGCGTCACCGCCGACGAGTTTATTACGGCCCACTCTACGGTTTTATTAAACCTTAGGCGTACTTTTATAAAACGAGGTATTTATATTAAAAACTACCGTAACGGTAATAATAACCTTATATAAGTCTTAATTAACGCGTTTTAAGTTCGTAACGTACGCGAATAACTTATTAACTCGTTTAAGTAATTCGTTAAAACTACGATTATAAAAACGTATAACGAGAGGATTTAAAAGTTAATTCTTATTAATTAAGTTTACCCGGTATACCGTTTAACTTATTTTAACGATAAGCCCGTCGGGCCCGGCGTTACGGTTAACCCGGAGGATACCCCGGTTAATATTAATTATACGCCCGTTAATAACGGTTAAAATAACGAAAAAAGTATACTTAGTTATAAACTCCCGATCCCGGGCCCCGGCGTCGAACTCGATAATTTACGTAACGACGTAACTCCCGCGCCCGTTAATAATTAAGTTTATAATAACCCGTTACTTAACGATAATATCCCGTAACCATATAACGGTAATATATACCCCGGTATACTCCCGATTAAAAGTTTTAAAACTTCCTCGTACGGTTAATATTAAGGTTAAAAATAAAGTTAACGCCTTAACGGTTTACTTTATCGTTAAAGTACTTTTATATCGTTATACGGTATATACGGAGATAAAAGTAATTAAACTCTTAATACGGACCTTATTAATTTTATTTATTAACCGGACTTATAATTTAATAATAAAATTAATTATATATCGTTAAAGATATTTAAAAATCTTTCCCGATTAAAATAAAGTATAATAACTTTAATAACGAAATAAGCCTCGTTTTCCGAGTCGGTTAATTTATCCGTTTTATTATTAATTAAGGGTTTAAAAAGGCTTATATTTATAAAACGCTCCCGATTATAATAATAATTAAAAAGGTTTATAATTATTATAACGTAATTAAAGCCGATACGAGGAATTAAAAGTTAATTATTCGGCGTATATTATAACGGTTCGAGGGAGATATTATATTACGCGTTAAGCGCGGTAAATAATACGCTCTTTTACTTTTTAAAATTACGGCGGTATCGCTTAATAAAACGTTCGCGAAGGTTATAAAAGTGTTACGGTTAACTTATATTTAGAAGTTATAAGTAATTTACCCTCTTTATATTCGACAAGGTTAACACCCCATGGAGTCCCCCAGGGTCTATAGAAGCTAAGCCTAGAATGGGGCTAGGCTTAATTACGTATAGGTAGGACTACCTACACTAAAGGCTTAAAGGCTCTACTAAGTTTATACCTTACGGGGTCGTGGTCATCGATAAATTCGTAACGAGATTTAAACCGTTATTAAAATATTAGTGTAATTATCCCGGAATAGAGGATAGTTTCCTTATAGGAAGGGGGCACTTACTTTTACTAGAGATTAGAGAAGTAAGAATTAGTTTCTTAATAATATTATACTTACCTTTAATTATATATTTATTATTATATTCGTTATTTAATCCTTAACGGTTTATAATATTATTATTATAAAACCCCCCGATACCTATTAAACTTTAAATACCCGTAGTATACTTAAAAGTTTTATAAATTTTAATTCTTTATTTATACGTTATTAATTAAAATTCTCGTAATAATAAACTTTAAAAAGATTCCTCGTATTACCCTCGAGGTTAACTCTTTTACGGTTCCGACCGTTAAGGGATAATTTAAGCCTCCTATTTTTATTAAACCCTAGGGACTAGTAAAGGAGCCGGTTCTTATACCTCTTAATAAAGATAACGACCGATTTATAAAAGACCCCTTTATAAACTAAGTAATTACTCTTTTTAACTAGGATTTTAAAAAGTTTTTTAAGAAAGTTTAAAGTTATAAACGTTATAAAATACTCCTTAAAAAATAACGAAAAGTAAAAGTAAAGTTATTGGAGCTTTAATTTTCGACTTTAATAAGATTTTTATAAATATTTTAACTTATAAGTTTTAAAGGAGTAATAATAAGGACTTATAAGATTTTTAAGGGTAGTATATCCTTTAAGTACTTTAATAATAAGGATAACCTTACTCTTAATAATTCGAGCGGAAGTAACGAGGACCTTAATTTATTTAATAATTTTTCCGATTTTAGTAAAAACGATCCCGGTTACACCGATTTAAACTTACTAATCGTTAAAGTTCTTAAACGGACTTTAAGGGAGTTAAACGTAAAATTAACCGAACCCGAGACGTATCGCGATACTTTTACTTTTTAAACGGACGAATAAAAACGAGCTTTAAAGCGGATATTCGAGGTAATACCTCGGAAGTTTAAAAATAAAAGAAAGAGGATTTTAATAACTTTTAATTTAATAAAGTTATAATTTTTAATAAAATAAAAATAATATATAAAAACGTTATTAAAGTTAAAACGGATTATTATTATTAAGTTTTAAAAGTATTTTAAGGTTTAACTTAATACTTTTACCCCGGAAACGGGAGATATTTATACGACGGTAATTAATAAATTAATTAAATTACGATAAATTATAAACTAGTCCCTTACGGATTATTTTATTTAAATACGGTCCCTAAAAGTTAAGTTTAATTTATTTTACGAACGATTTCGATTAATTATTTATTATTATAAATTTAAAAAGAGTACCGATAATATTTAATTATAGGCGGAATTATTTCGGAAACCCCTTAATATATAATAACGTAAAGGGTAAATAAAATTTAAAAAGCGATTAAAGGAAAATAAAGTATATAAAATAAAAAGGGAGTATTTAATAATAAAATTAAATCGTCGGGTAATAATTTTAAGTTATTAAGAGGGAATAATAAAAAACGGAATCGATTCGAAAACCGTAAAAACTCTGATTTTTAGGGGAAATTTAAGTAAAATAGTTTTAAATAAAAGAAATTAAATCTCTCTTATATTACTTATTATAATTATAAGTAAAAAGGATATTATACTTCCGTATACCTTAAAAAGGCGGCGGGATAGGTTATTAAAGTATAATTTACGATATTTAATTAAAAAGGAAAAGTAAAGGCGGAGTAAGCGCTTTTATTTTACTTTAACTAAATTTAACGAGAAAAATAAATTTACTTATTATACGTTTATTATCGATAAAAGCTATCCTTTAAAAGTTCCCCTCGATTATAATTAAGGTAGGCCTAGATATTAATATAAAAATAAACGTAATAGGTATTATATTCGCGGAAAAACACCGACTCGTTAAGAGTCTTTAGAAACCCTTTATAATTAAGGTAATGGGGTAATTACGTCCTAGGATTTATAATACTTAAGAAGTGCTTTTATTAATAATAGACTTTAAAGGCGAGGAAAAATCTTTTATTCGTACTTATATTATAATAAATCGAGGCCCCGAAGAGACCCCGATTTTATTAAGAATACCGACTCTTTAATAATTTAATATAAAGTTACTTTTAGTATAACGAAAATAATATTTTAATATTACTAGTTTAAAAATTTAACTCGTTAAAGCCGTAAATTTTATAATAAATATAATAAACACCGGTAATTACTTTATAATCGTTAATAACGAATATTTAAAACTTCTTAACGAGGATATAAAAGTAAGGGATTTATCTTAAATTTTTACCGGATTACGATTATACTAAGATATATTCGATTTTACGAAGGTAAAATTATTATTTTTATATAATAGTATTAATTACGTTATTAATTTATTACTTAATACCGAGCCGCCTTATAAAGGGATTTATTTATTATTTTAAAAAGAATTAAGAGTCTTTCGTAAATACTTAGTAAATATTAAAAAGAAGGGTTAAATTAAAAAATCGATTAGTTTTATTAAGGTATTAATCCTTTTCGTTTTAAAAAAGGATAACTTATTACGAATATATATAAATTATAAAGGGTTAAATAAGATTACCGTTAAAAATCGGTACCCTCTCCCTTTAATTTTTAAAATCTTAAATCGTATTTAGGGTATTAAGTTCTTTTTTAAAATTAATATTAAGGATACTTATTATCGCCTTCGTATTAAGGTAAGGGATAAATAAAAAACCGTATTTCGTATTAAATATAATTATTTTAAGTATTCGGTGTTACCTTTTAAATTAATTAATATACCGGTTACGTTTTAAAACTATATTTATTAAAAACTTATAAGATACTTAAACGTTTTTTATATTATTTATTTAAATAATATTTTAATTTATTTTAAGACGAAAGACGAATATACTTAATATATTTAAAAAGTTTTAAAGAAGTTAAGAGAAGTAAAGTTATATATAAACTTAAAAAAGTACCGATTTTATTAAGGGTTTATTAAGTTTTTGGTTATATCTTATTAAGAGAGGGAATAATTATAAATCCCGAGAGAATCCGGACGGTCTTAAAATAATAAATACCCCGTACTTACCGTAATATTTAAGTTTTATAAGATTTTATAATTTTTATCGGAGATTTATTTATAAATTTATAAAAAAGGTTAACTTATTAATTAATAAATTAAAAGGAATAATAAAGGGTAAAAAACTTAGCTTAACGATTATAAGAGTTCCTTAATAAAAAGCTTTCGAGGAGTTACGTAAGGCTTTTTAGTAAGCGCCCCTTTTTCGTTACTTTAATCCTAGGAAACTTATACGAGTCGAGATTAATATATTAAAATTTATAATAACCGGTATCCTCTCTTAATTAAATAAGGAAGGACGTTAATATTTTATAACTTTTTAGTTTCGAAAGTTTAAAGGCGTTAAATTAAATTACGGAACGCCGGATTAAGAAATAATAATTATAATATAATCCTTTAAGGAGTGGCGTTATTATTTAAAGGGTATTATTAAAATTAAAGTTTTATCGGATTATACGAATTTAACGGTATTTATAAAGTAAGTAAAGTTAAATAATCGTTAAGTACGTTAATATATATACTTTATATTATTTAACTTCGAAATCCGATATTAACCGGGTTCGTAAAATTTAACGGATAAACCGTTTAAACGTTTTAATTATAATAATAAGTAAGATAATACGGATTATTTTTTATTTCTTCGTAAAAAAGATAACGTTTAATAATTTATTATAAACGCTAGTAAAATATTAAGTTAATAAGATTAACGTATTTATAATTAAGGGGGACTTTAAGAGGAATCTTAAGGAAATCGATAACGCGTCGCCTCCCGTCGAAAATTACTTATATATAAGGGAATCGAAGGAAGACGATTTTAAAAAGTATAATAAATATTAATCGAGCCTTAAAAATTAACGGAAACCGGAGGTATTCGCCGGTATTATAAAATAAAACTTAATTACGGACTTTAACTTATTAAGCCCTTTACCTTCTTTAATTAAGAATATATAAGAAAATAATTTAGAGATTTAAGGTATTTTAAATAAAATACGAGATTACGGAAGTCGAGTATACGGTACGTAATCTTAAAACTAGGAGGGTCTTTTATATAAGGACGGAAAAATCCTAGTACTTAAGAATAAATTTATTATCGAGGGAATTTTATAAAGAGTATACGACTCTCCGGTAGTTAAATATTTTAATAAAAAAAGGATTAAAGATATAATTAAAAATAAGTTTTTTTAAGAAGGTATAACGAAAACGATATATAATTATATCGATACTTATATTATTTATTAAGTTAATAAAACCTAGGAGGTATCGTTTTTATAAGGAGTTATAGCCTTTACTAGTTCTAGAATTATTATAATAAAAGATAATAATAAATTTTATTACGGGGCTTTTATTAATCTTTAATAATTTAAAGAAAGTAAATATAATTTTAATAATAATAAATAAGTTTATAAAAATAACTTTATTCTTAGTTATTATAATAATAATTATAACCGCGGACTTTATAAAGCTTTTATATTAAGAGGTATAATTAAAATTTAATCCTCCGGCGGGAATCGTTATAAATCGTGGATCGCTTTTTATAAGCGGTTATTAGGCGGAGGTGTATTATTACCTTCGTATTAAAAGACGTTTATTAATAACCTTTTATTTATAAACGGATAAATAAACTAAGAGGATAAATTAAGTATTAAAAACGTATTACGTTACTTTATTACGGATTCCCACTTAAATTAATTAAAGTTACTACGAATAGTAAAATTCGTATATAATAATATAAGAAACGAATTAATTAATAAGTTTTTTTACGAACTTTTTATAAGGTATTACCTAAATTTCTTTATAAGTACCGAGGACGGTATTATTTAAAAGGGGTATTAATAACGAGATTTAAAGAAATAAGGATAATAAAAGTACGAGAACGCGTTAAATAATAAATAAAAGATACTTAAAAGGTATAGGCGAAGTATTTTAACGTAAAATATACTCTTATAATTTTTTAAAAGGGAGATTTAATTACGTTATCTATTAAAATTTAAAACTTAAAATAATATTAAAGAAGTTAACACTTAAATTTATTAAGCCTTTTAAAATTATAAGAACGGTAAGGAGATAAGTTTATCGTTTAACCTTATTAAAGTAATATAAACGCCTTTATAATATATTCCCGGTAATATTTTTAAAACCTTAGAGATTTCGAGGGGATTCCTTTAAAGTAATATTAATATTAAATTTAAAAGATAACTTAAATATTTATAAAGGTAAAGCGAGTTTTATAAAATAAACCTTTAAGGGTTAAAAATACTTTTTAATTAAGTGGGCGAATTAACCGTTAAAGTTTAATTAATAAGTTTTAAAGGGAGACGTATAAGTATTAAACGTTATACGAGAAATACGTAAACGGAATATAATTACGGATAAGGGTAATAAAGTTAAAAGGCGTAAACGAAATCTTAAAAAAAAAGTTAATTAAGTAAGGCCGTAAACGGTTATTTATATAAACGCCTCGCGTTACGCGTTTTACGTTATACCCCCCTTATATAACTTAGCGCTTTACGTTACTTAACCGTCTCCTTTCCTCCTTTATAAAAGGAAGGCCTTTTTAACCGCGGCCTAGTCGTTAATTAATACCCTTAACTCGACGAACTCGGTTATTTCCCTTTATAACCGACGTAACTCGGTTTATTAACGCTCGAAAAAGGGGTCTTTAAGCTTTAACCGAGGTAAAGCCGGGGCCTTAAGGGATAAGCCCCCGCCCCGAAGGGCCGCCCGTACCGTTAATATTAAGCCTTAATAAATACGGCGCGTTTAAAAAACGTTAATTACGATTCCTTTTAGTTTTTAATAAGAATTAATATATACGGGGAATACGTTACGGGCGCCCCTTAAACCGAATACTTTATAATACTCGACGGTAATATACCCTAGTACGATAATAATACGTAAAACCGTAACTTTAATAACGACTTTTAAGGCCGGAGCCCCCGTAAAGGGTCCGGTATAAAAGCCCTTTAAGGTTTATACTTATTTAAAAAAAAGGACGAAGTCCCCGATTATAAGGCCGGGGAGTTAAAGTTTATTAATAATAAATTTATTCGATAGGAATTTTACCGGAGCGTAAAGACTTTTAACGTAAAGTTTTATAATTATACTTAATAGTTTTCTTTTACCCCGGGGATAAAGAAAATTACCGGGTACGGCTTTTAATTATACCCCCCGTATTAACGAGGAAGTAAGTTAAATAAAGTAAACTTTATTATAACGGTTAAGTTTCGAGGAAAAAAGAGAGGCTTTAACCGCCGGGTTAAGGGTTACGGTAATTTCGTCCTTTTCTTTATCCTTTTCCTTCTTAAACCGGAGCTTACTCCCCGTCGTCCTCGTCCTTTTTTTTTAATAATTATTAATCCGACGACGTTATCGTCGTCGTCGTTATCGTCGTTATTATTATTATTATTATTATTATTTATTATTATTATTATTATTATTATTATTATTATTATTATTATTATGTTATTTATTATTATTATTATTAATTATTATTATTATTATTATTATTATTACCGTTATTAAAATTAATATTAATTATTTCCTCGTCCTCGTCTCCTCCTCGTTATTTTACCCGAAGGTAATAACGACCTCGGTAACCTTAATTAACGCGAGCTTAATTAATTATTTAAGCGACCCCGTAACGCTTATAATAATATTACGAGGCCCCCGTTTTTATACGCGGTATATAAAGGGCGAGCCGCCGTTAACGGACGATATTTAACTTTTAAGGGAAATACCGGGGTAATTAACCCCGGCGCCTTAACTTATTAAGCGAGCCCGTTAACGGCGCTCCCGACGACGTTACGTCGGCGTTTTAGGCGACGATATCGTTAAAGTGGGAGATATTATTATATAATATAATTAATTTTAAATATTAAAACCCTTAAGTTTTATTTAAAATTACTTAATATTAATATATAATATAATTATTATTACGAATATAATTATATATATAATAATAAAAAACGATACTTATATATATATATATAGTATAAGTATATAATTATATAGTTATATAGTTATATATACGGTTAATTATATAGATAAAAATAAGGATAAAAAGATAAGAAGAGATAAAATCCTTTAAAACTTTATAAACTTTTTATTTACTTATTTATTTATTTATAATTAACGTTACCCCGTTAATTATTTTAAATAAACGCTCCGTAATATAATACGCGACTTATTATAATAAACGAAAAGTAAGGTTCGGATAAAAATAATTTAAAGCGAGTATTACCGAATCCCCCCGGATATATATATTTCCGATTATATTATTACCCTTTTAATTTTAATTCGGTTTTCTTCCTTAAAGGGTTTTTTTATTTTTTTTTTTTTTTTTTTTTTTTTTTCTTTTTTTAAATACGAGGGTTTTCCGTTTTTAAGTTTCCTTACGTTTTTTCTTTAATAAAAGCTTTTACTTATATAATTTTCCTTTTATACGAATCCCCCCGGTTTTTATTTCCGGTTATTTTTTATCCTTTTAATTACCGATATATTTAATAAATTAACGAGTTAAGGATAATACGTATTAAAAGGGGGATAATTATTACGGTTAACTTATATTTAAAAGTTATAAATAATTTACCCTTTTTATATTCGATAAAGTTAACACCTTATAAAGTCCCTTAAGGTTTATAAAAGTTAAGCCTAAAATAAGGTTAAGCTTAATTATATATAAGTAAAACTATTTATATTAAAAGTTTAAAGGCTTTATTAAGTTTATACTTTACGGGGTCGTAATTATTAATAAATTCGTAACGAGATTTAAACCGTTATCGAAATATTAACGTAGTTATCCCGGAATAAAGGATAGTTTCCTTATAAAAAGGGGGCACCTACTTTTATTAAAAACTTAATAATATTATACTTACCTTTAATTATATATTTATTATTATATTCGTTATTTAATCCTTAACGGCTTATAGTATTATTATTATAAAACCCCCCCGATACCCACTAGACTCTAGATACCCGTAGTGTACCTGGGAGTCTTATAACCGCGGTTTATAACTCGAATTAATAACTGAAAAGTAAAGAGTAATAAGTACGAAAATACGTTACCCGCCTTATACGCGTAGTTAATAAGTATTTACGAATAAGACCTTCGGACTTCGTATTACGTTACGACGGCGGTATTAATTAACGGCGGCCCCGATAATTTATACCGTATTATTTATAACTTAGTACGCGTAAACGAGCGCGTTACGTCCGGCTCCGGTACGGCCTTTATTTATTATTTTAATTAGTATTACGGCCGTAAAAACTCGAGTAATAAATAATCCCCGGGAGTACCTTTAAATACTTTATATATAATAAAGAAGGTTACCGTTAAAGGTTATATATTATAAGACTCCTAGGTATATTACGGGTATTTAAAGTTTAGTGGGTATCGGGGGGTTTTATAATAATAATATTATAAGCCGTTAAGGATTAAATAACGAATATAATAATAAATATATAATTAAAGGTAAGTATAATATTATTAAGAAATTAATTCTTACTTCTTTAATTTTTAATAAAAGTAGGTGCCCCCTTCTTATAAGGAAACTATCCTTTATTCCGGGATAATTATATTAATATTTCGATAATAATCTAGATTTCGTTACGAATTTATTAATAATTACGACCCCGTAAGGTATAAACTTAATAAAACCTTTAAACCTTTAATATAAGTAGTTTTATTTATACGTAATTAAGCCTAGCCTTATTTTAAGCTTAGCTTTTATAAACCCTAGGGGACTTTATAAGGTATTAACCTTATCGAATATAAAGAGGGTAAATTATTTATAACTTTTAAATATAAGTTAACCGTAATAATTATCCCCCTTTTAATACGTATTATCCTTAACTCGTTAATTTATTAAATATATCGGTAATTAAAAGGATAAAGGATAACCGGAAATAAAAACCAGGGGGATTCGTATAAAAGGAAAATTATATAAGTAAAAGTTTTTATTAAAAAAAAACGTAAAGAAACTTAAAAACGGAAAACCCTCGTATTTAAAAAAAAAAAAAGAAAAAAAAAGAAAAAAAAAAAAGAAAAACCCTTTAAAGAAAAAAACCGAATTAAAATTAAAAGGGTAATAATATAATCGGAAATATATATATCCGGGGGGATTCGGTAATACTCGTTTTAAATTATTTTTATTTAAACTTCACTTTTCGCTTATTATAATAAGTCGCGTACTATATTACGGAGCGTTTATTTAAAATAATTAACGGGGTAACGTTAATTATAAATAAATAAATAAGTAAATAAAAAGTTTATAAAATTCTTAAAGGATTTTATCTCTTTTTATTTTTTTATCTTTACTTTTATTTATATAATTAAATATATATATAATTATATAATTATATAATTATATACTTATACCTATATATATATATAATAAATATCGCTTCTTATTATTATATATATAATTATATTCGTAATAATAATTATATTATATATTAATATTAAGTAATCTTAAATAAAACCTAGGGGTTTTAATATATAAAATTAATTATATTATATAATAATATCTCCCACTTTAATAATATCGTCGTTTAAAACGCCGACGTAACGTCGTCGGGAACGCCGTTAACGGGCTCGCTTAATAAATTAAGGCGTCGAGGCTAGTTACCCCGGTATCTCCCTTAAAAGTTAAATGTCGTCCGTTAACGGCGGCTCGCCCTTTATATACCGCGTATAAAAACGGGGGCCTTAATATTATTATAAGCGTTACGGGGTCGCTTAAGTAATCTTAAATAAATAATAAATTAAGGTTACCGAGGTCGTCGTTACCTTCGGGTAGATAACGAAGAAGAGGACGAAAACGAGGAAATAACCGATATTAATTTTAATAACGGTAATAATAATAATAATAATAATAATAATTATAATAATAATAATAACGATAATAATAATAATAATAATAATAATAATAATAATAATAATAATAATAATAATAATAATAACGACGATAACGACGACGATAATAACGTTATCGGATTAATAATTATTAAGGAAGAGGACGAGGACGACGAGAAATAAACTTTAATTTAAAAGGAAAAGGATAAAGAGGAGGACGAAACTATTATAACCCTTAACCCGGCGGTTAAAACCTCTCTTCTTTCTTTAAAAACTTAACCGTTATAATAAAGTTTACTTTACTTAACTTACTTCCTCGTTAATACGGGGGGTATAATTAAAAACCGTACCCCGGTAATTTTTTTTTATCCCCCGGGGTAAAGGAAAATTATTAAGTATAATTATAAAACTTACGTTAAAAGTTTTTACGTTCCGATAAATTTTTTAAAGATTTTTATCGAATAAATTTATTATTAATAAACTTTAACTCCCCGGCCTTATAATCGGGAAAACTTCGTCCTTTTTTTTAAGTAAATATAAACCCTAAAGGGCCTTTATACCGGACCTTTTACGGGGGCTCCGGCCTTAAAAGTCGTTATTAAAGTTACGGTTTTACGTATTATTATCGTACTAGGGTATATTACCGTTGAGTATTATAAAGTATTTAATTTAAAAGGCGCCCGTAACGTATTCCCCGTATATATTAATTTTTATTAAAAATTAAAAAAAATCGTAATTAACGTTTTTTAAACGCGTCGTATTTATTAAGGTTTAATATTAACGGTACGGGCGGCCTTTCGGGGCGGGGGCTTATCCCTTAGGGCCCCGGCTTTATTTGTAGTTAAAGTTTAAGGACCCCTTTTTCGAGCGTTAATAAACCGAGTTACGTCGGTTATAAAGAGGGAAATAACCGAGTTCGTCGAGTTAAGGGTGTTAGTTAACGACTAAGCCGCGGTTAAAAAGGCCTTCCTTTTATAAAAGAGGAAAAGAGACGGTTAAGTGGCGTAAAGCGTTAAGTTATATAAGGGGGGTAGTAACGTAAAACGCGTAACGCGAGGCGTTTATATAACTAGCCGTTTACGGCCTTACTTAATTAACTTTTTTTTTAAGATTTCGTTTACGCCTCTTAGCTTTATTACCTATTACGAGGAAAGTAGTTATTAACTACCTTCCCGTACGATACGTAACGGTTATACCACTAGTTATTACGTAACGCGGCCTTCCTAGGCCGTACTAAAGGGTATAAATGGCTTTTCTCCTATACGTAATAATCCTTTAACTTAATTATTAATTATATATTATTTTACTTTATTTCTTAGTCGTTTATATCGTACCTTTATATTATTACGAAGTCTTATAAAACCGTTATACCCTCGCCTTTACCTTATATCGCCGTTACTTAATATTTCGATATTAACCGTGGCCGCGCCTCGTACGTAATATTTAGTAATAACTCCTTTATTATTTTTAAATAACCCCGACCCCCGAGTTTATTTAAAAGCTTCGTAAAAAGCGATTATATAAGGATTAAAATTTTTTTTAACTCCCTAGTACCGAGCCTAGAAATATTAACTTCGATAAGCCGTTTAAACCGATTAGCGCCTCCGTATTTAACGGAGTAAGTTACCGTACCGTTAAATAACGTACGAAGAAGCCGTTTAATACTAATTAAACGCCTTCGTATTTAACGGAGTAAGTTACCGTACCGCCGAGTAACGTACGAAGAAGCCGCCCGTAATTACGTAAACGCTTTTAATAATATAAAATAAAACACCGTATTACTTATCGTAACGTATAAAGAAGCCGCTTATACTTTACGAACGTATTATTAAATAATAAACGAGAACGCGCGAGACGAGAGTTTATAACCCTCGTATACTTATCGTTATAACTCGATAAACGTTTCCTCGTATTACGGACCTAGTATATTACCGCGTAAACTTAAGAAAGACGGTGTTAACGTAAAGTATACCGAGCTTATTAATATACCTCGTAAACCTAGGACGTTAACCGTTAATAAAAGCGCGGTTAAGGCTTCGTAAACTTAAGCCTCGTTATTAACGGCTTTTTTCGAGAGTTTTTAACCGGACGCCGCTTTTAACGCCTCTTTACTCGTTACCCTTAACGACGACGAAGAAACGTTTTATTCGGCGGACGAGTAATTCTTTTATTAAGTATTTAACGACGTTTAAGAAAAATTAAAAGTCCCCTCCTTTAACGAGGACGACTTAACTTAATAACTCGACCGTAAAAATAACGTAACCGTATCGAACTTACTCTTTACCGCGAAAGAGACCCGGCTCCTTACTTTTAATAATAAAAATAACGAGCCCTCGGAGACTTTTAATTTATTTATCCTTCGTATAAATAAAAGAAAAGGACCCGTATTTCTTAATAAAAGCTATCGTCGAGAGGCCTCGGAAAGTTTTTAAACTCCGGATCCGTAAACTCTTAAAGTTAACGCGTTTATATCGTACGCCCTCCTTACTCCGTTAACCGAAACTCGTTAAATAATAATTAACTTTCTTAATTTAGTTTAAAGTATTTCTACTCTTCGCGATATTATATCGGGCTCCGGTTAAGGAGGAAGAGTTTAAAACTCCGTCGAACGAGAGGGTACTTTAATTAACGTTATAATATCGGCCTCCGACTTACCTTTAATATTAAAACTTTTTTTAATAACGTAATATTATAAAACGATATTAAGGTTTAATACCGTTTAACCGTAATTATAATTATCTTCGAAAGGATCCCTTAATCGGGCGGAGTATTTTTATTAACCGAACTTTAACGTAAATAAATAACTTTATTCGAAGAAGTAATCGATAAAGGCTTATTAACCGACTCTCCTTTAAACCGGCTTAATTATTTTACCGTATTAATAAACGGTACTTTTATTACTCGTAAATAATTTACTTAATACCCCCCCGCTTAACGAGTAATATAACTCTCGTTTCCCCTCCCGCGGTTTATTAAACCCGTTATACTAAACCGACCGTAAGTTAATAAACGAAGCTATAAATATATAAGGTTTTAACTAGCGTTATCTTAACTTTATAAAACTTAATTAATTTAACTTTTAATTAATAAATTAACGCGCGCGCTTATAATACCGCTAATAATTCGAGCTTATATAATATTAACGACCGTTAATTCGTTTTAACGGACGTTATTAATTTAACGGATAACCGCCGAATTTATATTAATAATACTAGGGCCCTTTAAGGCTATTCGACCACTTTAACGCTTAACCTCGTTATTCGTTACGTATAATTACCCTTAATTAACGGTAATTTAACGACGACCCTTTACGTCCTTTTTTACCGGTTACGGTACCGTATAACCGGGAGACGGGATTAAAAATTAACGATAAATAAAATATTATATAATTATTGATAACTCCTTATACTTCGTCGAAGAATTCTTTAATAATATCAAGGTATAAAAAGCCCGAGACCCGTTAAGTATTATTATTAACCGGCTCGTTATAAAATTATAAACCCGTTTAAAAGGCGAAGCTCGTAATTAATATTACGGTTAACTTTACCTTAATTTTAAACGTCGTTTTAAAACGGACTTATAACTTTAAAAAACCCTCTTAAAGGATCGCTTTTAAGTTATTAAAACCGACGTATAACGTTAATTAAATACGTATAAAATCGACCCTAGTAAATACGATAACGTTAATACCCTCCGCCGTAACTTTATATTAATAATCCGTTATTCGCGGATTATTATCGGATAAAACGATATTATAATTAAGTATTATTTATTTAATTAACTTAACCTTAGTTTCGCTTTTATAATTTACCCACCGAAGCGTATTAAAGATTTTCGTAAATATTAAAAAAAGGTTTATTAACTCGCCGAGCTAATTATTAATATTATAAAAGCTAATAACCGGTTAATACTATTAACTTTATTACCCGCCGCGTTAATTACGAAGGCCGATTAATTAATAAACTTTTCTTAACTTTCCGCTTATTACGTTAATAACCCGGCGGATAATATAACGTTATAATAAAGTCCTTCGCGTACCGATTATAAAAATTATAACGCCGATATTAATAACGATTAACGGTACGATTAAGGCCGAAGCTAGTTTCGCGAGGATACTAAACGTTATAAATTTTACTCCCGAAGCCGCGAGAAAAATTTCGAGCGCCGTCCTCTTAACCGCTTTAACCGCGGCTCCTTACGCGACCGGTTATATAATAACTATTAAAACCGTTCGCGAAGCTTTAATTATAACCGTACTTTTAACCGTAAATACGAATAAGGCCTTAAAGACCGCGATAAAAATAAAGGATATTATACTCGATTTAATAAAGGTAATTTTATTAAATATTATTTTTAAAAAGATAATTTAAAAAATAAACTTTATTTTCGTCGCTTTTACGATTAAGACTTAACCTTTACGGATTACGTATAACGGTTACGTTAAAAAAATTATAACTTCGTCTTCGTTATTATAACTAGCCTTAAAAACGATCCCGCCGTATTTATATATTAAACGGCGGATTAACTTATTATTAATTAACTTTAATATAAACGAATAAGTATTATTTACGACCGTTACTTTAAACTTTTCGGCGGCCTTATATTTTAATACGTCGTACGAGTCTTAACGTTAACCCCCGCCTTAAATATAATCGTATACCGCGCTCGTTAGGTTTATAACTAGGTACTCCTTATAAATAACCCTTACCGGTAAAATAATTACGGTATTAAATAACGGTACTTTCGTTTACCTTACGTATATTAATACGGTTAAAATATCCGCGTTTTTTTTAATATATATAATAATAAAAATATATAACGCGTTAACGCGCCTTATAAAAACGGTATCGTTTAATAAAAAACTTAACCGGTACGCTAATAACTCTAATAATAAAACCTAAACCCACTTAATAAATTTACGAAGCGCCGAAATAATCGAAGCGTTAATATTACCCGGATAACCCGACGTCGAATTTAATACCTCGATACCCCTTATAATCCTTATATACTTTTTAATAATAAGTTTAGTCTTCGAGGTATATATTAATACGGGCGCCTCGTATTACTTAATTAAGCGCGCCTAGGTCGAATAATACGGCGTTAACTATTAATTCGAGCCGTTTCTAAATTCCGTTAAAATTATTAAGAGCGAAGTTTAAATCTTTAAGGCCGCTTATTTCGACCTTTACCTCGTCGGATTAAGCGGATTAATTTTAAAGCTCGGTTATTTTAATATTAAAGTTAACGTTATATAATCCCTCGGCCCCGACTTATTAATCGGAAATAACGTTTTAAAAAGCCTAGGCGTTATTATTAATATAATTATAATAACGCTTCGTTTACGAGGAATACGTAATTTACTCGTATATAATAAAATCGAGCCCCGTATTATAAACCTTTTAAACCGTCGGCTAAGGATTATTAATTATAAGGTCCGTATAACCGCTACGGTATATCTCCTATTACGGTCGGCTTATACGATATTTATTCGTTATTTTAATCTCTTTATTAACGCTTTAAATAACCCGTTATTATTATTTAACGATTATTAATTTACCGTATCGTAAACTTATACGTTAAACCTTACTCTCTCCTCCTTTATTAATAAAAAGTTCCTAATATATAACGTATTTAACTAAACGGTTATAATAAGTAACGGTACCGTTATTAACCGTATTATATCGTTAAAGTAAAATACGATTATTAATTATTATTTTATTTATTTTAATATAGCTTATTAAGTCCGTAAGTAAGGTTTTATTAACTTAAACGACGATATAAAATTTACCCTCGAAGTTTTTTATTAATCCCTTAATAACCCTTCGTAAATTAAAGCCTTCCTCGCGTCTTATAACGCCGTTATAATTAACGATAATACCCTTAACGATATCGTTAAGTCGGGCGATATAACACTATATATAAAAGGGGATACTAATATACCGTAATATAACTTAAAAATACTTAAAGGTATACCGATTATTATTACCACCGATAATACCTCGATTTATACGAAAGATAACGAGTTTACGTTAAAAATTAACGCCTTAATTAATAAATACCGTAAAATATTTTAAAACCGCGGTATCGTCCTTATAATTAATAAGTATAAAATACGTATCGACTTTATCGAGGGATAATAAAATTAAAAGTAAAATATTAAGCCCTACCCTTTAAGCTTGGAAAATAATAAACTCGTTAACGAACGTTACGGGAAGCTTTATAAATAAAGTAAAATAAAATATCTTTATTAAAAAACCCCTATCGCGTACCCCGTTTTCGTAGTTTAACGTACGGTCGATAATAAAAGAAAAAGTCGCGTTATCGTAAACCTTCGCCCGTTAAATAAACTTACCGTCCCCGATATTTATCCCCTTCCTAATTAAAATAATATTATATAAATTATTATTAATAAAAGTCTTTACTCGATATACGATATAACCGTATTCTTTTATTAATTATTAATATACCCGAATTACTAATAACGATTAATTATTATTAATAAAAGAGGTTTCGAATACTCGAACGTAATCCTTATAAGCCTTCGTAATATATTTACCTTTACTTAACGTTATATAAATAATTTTTTAAAACCGTACCGCGGTTTCGTACGCGTATATATCGACGATATTATTATCTTTAATAATAATACGGACGAATATATTTAATATCTCGAAATTATATTCCGGCTTTTTATTCGAAACCGACTTTATATATTAACGTTAAAAACTTTTTTCGGTTTTACGTCGGTCCGTCTTTTAAGATTTATAATCGACGGTGAAAATATTACTCGTACGGAAGACCGTATTATAATATTTAAGAAAATCTCTTTCCCTTCGAACTTAATAAAATTATCCCACTATTTCGGTATAATAAGCTTCCTTCGTTTTAATATTATATAATTCGATATTAAGGCCGAGCCCTTATAAGCCTTTAAGACCGCCTTATTACGTAAAGGTATAAAAGAGAGAGAACTCGTAAATAACTTAACGTAAAATAAACGTAAAGCGATTATTAAATCCCTACGTATCGAACTTACGTTATAACTTCTAGAGTCCTTTAATACTTTATAAAAAGGCCTTTATTAATAAATAAGGCTTTATTATTACGATATTAACGTATCCTTATTCTTTAAATTAAATATATATAAAAAAGGTATCGGTACCGTAATCTTTTAATTATTAATTTTATAAAACGGTATTATTATTTTAAGTAAAAATATTAAATAAAATTAAATTCGACCTTTAACCTTTTTATCTCGCTCTTATTTATCCCGCGAAAAAGCTTACGGTATAATAAAGTTAAAAGTCGTAAGTATTACTTAAGTATTCGTTAAAATACGTAAAATAATATAATTTAACCGAAACCCTATTATCGTTTTAACGGATTATACTTTAATTAAAAATATTATTATATATACGTTATTAAAAACGATAAACTTAAATAAAGTAAACTTTAAACTCGTATTAATAACGAATTATATATCGTAATTTAACTTATTAATCCTTTATATCCCTAACCGACTTAATATCGTCCCGGATACTTTATTACGGTTTCCGACGTAAATTAAAAACGATATACCGGTTAATAATAATATCCTCGAAAAAGTTACTTATATTAAAAATTTTATCGTATATTATATTAAAGGCTCTTAAGTTTATACGTTTAAAAAGGAAATAAACGTACCGCCGTTTACTTTACTCCTTTTAATAAAGGCCGAATATTAATACCGGTATTTTATTTCCTCGTAAATAAATAACGAGACGGTAATATAATTATTAAACGAATTTCGTTATCGCTTAATTTTAATATATAAAACCGATTATATCTTCCGTCCTTTACGAAGGGTATTACGATACGTTACCCGGGTTAAAAAGGCGAAAGCCGCGGAGGCCGTTAAGAAGTAGTCTTAATAAAGAGCGTTATTAGTAAAGGATATTATTAACTAGGAATTAAACTAGGATAATTATACTAGTCCCGGTTAAAAGAAACGGTCGGAACGTTATTAAACGTTATAACGACTTATCGATCGGTTACTTTATTACGTTTCGGAGTATAATAATTTAACCTTATATATACCCGCGTTTATAAAAAAGGAAATCCTTAAAATAACTTACGATAATACGTACTATTTCGGCGAAGGACGTATAACGGTATTACTTAATAATATCTTTATACGGCGTAAACGTAAAAAGATACGTACGTATATCGATTATTACCCGGTATATTAAACGAACTAGACTCTAAAACTACGCCCCGCCGGGTAACTTTAACTTATTACCTCCCACGACCTTCCTTATTATACCGTAACTATAAATTTTATACTTACTTTATTAAAAGTACCCGTTATTTATCACCCTATAACACTTAAAAGGCTTCGATATATTAAACACCCTTTATATAATTACTTATAAATTCTTTAAAAAAATAATCCTCGTACCCGGAAGTTAATATTACGGTATTAACGAATAAATAATATAATTACTTCGTAAATTTCTAAGAGTAAATTAAGGTATCCCGAGACGAATTATTAATAATCGCGATAAAAAATTCGTCTCCAACTTATAAACCGAGCTCTTTCGACGGCTTAGGGTATCCTTATTAATATTTACGGTATACTACGCTTAAATAAACGGTTTATTTAAACGAAAGAATTAAACGGTGGAAATCGTTATTCGTTTTTATTATACCGAGTATCCCGATACGCCTTAAACTTCCGTTATCCCCGTATTATAATTTTAACTTAATAATACGGCTTCCTCTCCCCTCGGTTATTTACCGAACGAGCTTATCCTAAGATTCCGTCCCTTCGGCCTTATAAACTTATTAACTTTAATAAAAAACGATAAAAAGGTCGCGGAGGTTTAATAATTATAACGAGAAATCCGTTAAAAGGACGTAATAAGCTTAATTAATATAATAAATTAATAAGTTAAGTTTCGGTACGATAAAATATATCGTTTAATAAAATTTAACGTTAATAATATAATTTTTATCCGTCTTTATAAAGGATACTACTACTTAATAAACTTAAAAAAAAGCTTTTTTAATAAAAAGCCGGGCCTTTTAAAATTATCGAAAGGGTTAATAAATAAGTATACCGCCTCTAACTCCCGTAAATATAATATATTTACCCGGTCCTTAACGTCGAGTATTTATATAAAACTCCGGAAGGAAAAGACTTATATAACCGTACGTAAAAGCCGCTAAGCCTTATAATCTAGGAGAGCGTTAAAATAAACGACGAAAACGTAGAAAACGACCGCTTTAAAGTTAAACGTCTTCTTATATATCGTTTACGTCGTACGCGGGTATACTTTACGGTAGACTACTTAGTTAAATAAATAAGTTACGGGTATTACGATAATTAATAAGTTAATAAAGTTATATTACTCGACGGATCCGAGGAACTTATTAACGAATACGACGTTAATTACCCCGATATTATAATCCACTTATAAGGCGTTAAACACCCCGTAAAGAGTACTTCGGTTAAAGAAGCGCCCGCGTTAAAGGATAAAGCGTTCGTTTTATAATTACCGCGACTACACCGTAAAGGGCGCCCTCGTAAAACCCTCGTAAACGGTAATTATATTAAGACCGCGGAGGTAATAAAAGGTATATTACGCCGCCGCGGGCGGCCGTTAAAGACGGTTATTATACCCGATATTAAGGCTCCGAGGTAATTTATACGTAAATCCCCCCGACGGTTATTAAATACTAGTCGAGCGGATTACGTAATAATAATTAATTAGTAAATTATATTACCTCTTTTATTTACTTTCTTTTATTTATAATTTTTACGCCCCTTTATTTTTTCCGTTTACTTTACTTATATTATAACCTTATAACGCGTTATTTTACTTATTATATATACTCCCCGAATAATAATATAATCCCGTTTATTATAAATATAATAACGAAGCCTTTAAACGCCGCCTTATTTAACGAAGTTATTTAATAATACCTCCTTCCGTATACGTAAACGAACGTACGGTCGTTCTTTCTTATTTAATATAAATAATAAATATACTTTTCGGTTATATATAAACCGTATATAATACCGTATAAAATAATAATTAAATTTTTATCTTTTATTATTTTATATATAAATAATACGGTCCCGTTTATTATAAATATAATAACGAAGCCTTTAAACGCCGCCTTACTCGGCGACGTTATTTAAGTAATACCTCTTTCCGTATACGTAAACGAACGTATAGTCGCTCCTTTTTATTTAATATAAATAATAAACACACTTTTCGGTTATATATAAACCGTATATAAACCGTATAAAATAATAATTAAATTTTTATCTTCTTACTATTTTATATATAAATAACACCGAAGTCTTTAAAAACACTTTATATTTATATATATATTATACACCGTCGTTAATTAACGGCCTCCCTATATATTTAAAACCTTATTATACCCGATATTAAAGATTCCCCTTACTCCTCCCGAGTAGGCGTAACTAGCCTACTACTTAAGGAGGCTAGTTATAAAATTTTTATTATTATTATACCCGAGGGCGAAGACTTTATTATAAAAAACGTAACCGACGCCTTAAAAAGCGACGAAGAGGTAACTTAAAAGGTCGAACCCGAAAACGACTATACCTCGTAATACGAGGTAGAGGATAATAACGATAACGAGAATACTATTATAAATACTTAAAAGGTAAAGGTATCGTTTAAGCCGCCGCTTTACCGGTAATTAAAACGGTTAAAGTTAAAAAACCCGTTAACTTACCCTTAAAAAAGCGTATTAATATTAAAGTATACGACGCGGCGAAATATAATTATAATTACTTTATAAATTTATAAGTAAATATTAACCGCCTCGATATAATATTCGATAAACTCTTAAAATAAAACTTAAGTATTAAAGTACGTAAAACCCCCCGCGGCGAGAGCGGGTAATTCGTCCCCGGAAACGGGCCCTTTACTCTTAAAAAAGTAAATAAGTATAATAAATAAAGTTAAATTAAGGATAATATTTAAAGGCGAGTTATTTACTCGTATAAAGGCTCTTTTTACGAGTATTTCGTAACTTATTATAATTAAAGTTTTTTAATACTTAAAAAAAGTACTCGAAAATAAAAAGGCTCTCTTTTAATCCTTATTTACCCGTCGTTACCGTACTCGTTACTACTCGGTCGGTAAAAATATAAAACTCCGGGCCTTAATTAAAACCGTAAAGCCGCTTATATATACGATAATATTAATTACGCGTATCCTTAACGAGGCGTTTTAATACCCGGCTTTTATAATTTAAAACCTTTACGGGAACGAAGCTTAGTCGCTCCTTAACTTTCCGGACCGTTATAATAACCCTCGGTAAGCGCCTCCGAGTAATTAAAGGTTATCGTCGCCGTTACGTAAAACGTAATTACCGTACTAATAACCGTTATAAAAAACTTACCGGATAAACTTTAAGTACGTATTAAATCGGCCGTCGCGTAAAGTATTATACCCGTTAAAGAGGATTTAAAAAACGTTATTAATATCCTTAATAATTAATTGGCCGTACTTTAAAAAATTAATAAACGAGTCGTTATAATAACTTCGGCCACCCGTAACCTCGCTTATATACGCCGTTAACTAATCGATATATAATAAACGGTAACCGAGTTAATAAAACGGGTGGATACGTCGGGACTACCGTCGGTCGCTTTTTAAGGCCGTAGTATTTCTTTTACTCCGAATACCTTAACCCCGTCGAGCCGGGTTACTTTCTTAACGATAACTTTATTAAACCGTTAGGCGGTTACGACGATACGCGCCGTTAATATTAATTAACTAAAAGCGTAAAAGCTTTAAAATTAATACTCCGACGCTTTAACTCGCGTAATCGCTTTTTTACGGTACTTATTACGCCGGCGACACCGAGAGCGCCGTCGTGTAACGTTAAACGTACCCTTATAATACCGATAAGTAATATTAATACTTTTATAAGCCGCGAAATATTATCCGTTAACGACCTTATAAATTAAAATAATTTTTAATTTACGATAATATATTAAAACTTTACGAAGGTTTATATAAATTATTTTTATTATTTTTTAATATATTATTTATTTATTATTTTTATTTTTATTATTAAGTTTCTTTTATATTTTCTTTTCGCCCGATAACTATTATAAAAGGTAATTATTCGGTTTATATTTTCCGTAATAAAGAGTTTTTTCTTACGTATCCTTTACGGTAAAATCTCGAAGCGGGACGGGAGAATATTTTTTCCGCCCCGCGGGAGATATTACGAGGAAGGTAGTTATTAACTACTTTCCCGTACGATACGTGACGGTTATACCACTAGTTATTACGTAGCGCGGCCTTCCTAGGCCGCATTAAGGGGTATAAGTAGCTTTTCTCCTATACGTAATAATCCTTTAACTTAATTATTAATTATATATTATTTTACTTTATTTCTTAATCGTTCACATCGTACCCTTATATTATTACGAAGTTTTATAAAACCGTTATACCTTCGCCTTTACCTTATATCGTCGTTACCTAGTATTTCGATATTAACCGTGGCCGCGCCTCGTGCGTAATATTACCCTTATCCGTAATTATATTCCGTTTACGTATTTCTCGTATAACGTCTAGTACTTATACGTTTCCCTCTAGAACTTATTAATTAAACTTTAACGGTTAATTCGCTTATTTAATTAAAAAGTATTTTTAACCCTTAAAGGTTTATTCTTATAAGACTCGCTCCACCTTATAAATATCTAGGTTATCTTTTAAATTTAATATTAGTATTACTTTAAAGGAATCTCCTCGGAATTTTTAAGGTTTTAAAAGTATTACCGGGAATATATTATAAAGGCGTTTATATTACTTTAGTAAGGTTAAGCGATAAGTTTATTTCCTTACCGTTCTTATAATCTTAAAAGGTTTAATAAATTTAGGTATTAGCTTCTTTAATATTATTTTAAGTTTTAAATTCTTAATAAATAACGTAATTAAATTTCCCTTTTAGAAAATTATAGGAGTATATTTTACGTTAAAGTACTTCGTTTATACCTCTTAAGTATCTCTTATTTATTATTTAACACGTTCTCGTACTTTTATTATCCTTATTTCTTTAAATTTCGTTATTAGTACTCCCTTTTAAATAGTACCGTCCTCGGTATTTATAAAGAAATTTAAATAATACCTTATAAGAAGTTCGTAAAGAGACTTATTAGTTAATTCGTTTTTTATATTATTATATACGAATTTTATTATTCGTAGTAACTTTAATTAATTTAAGTGGGAATCCGTAATAAAGTAACGTAAGTACGTTTTTAATACTTAATTTATCCTCTTAGTTTATTTATCCGTTTATAAATAAAAGGTTATTAATAAACGTCTTTTAATACGAAGGTAATAATATACCTCCGTTTAATAACCGTTTATAAAAAGCGATTTACGATTTATAACGATTCCCGCCGGAGGATTAAATTTTAACTATACCTCTTAATATAAAAGCTTTATAAGGTCCGCGGTTATAATTATTATTATAATAACTAGGAATAAAGTTATTTTTATAAACTTATTTATTATTATTAAAATTATATCCACTTTCTTTAAACTATTAAAAACTAGATAGAAGCCCCGTAATAAAATTTATTATTATCTCTTATTATAATAATTTAGAAATTAGTAAAGGTTATAACTCCTTATAAGGACGATACCTCTTAAGTTTTATTAATTAATAAATAATATAAGTATCGATATAATTATATATCGTCTTCGTTATACCTTCCTAAAAGAACTTATTTTTAATTATATTTTTAGTCCTTTTTTTATTAAAATATTTAATTACCGGAGAGTCGTAATACTCTTATAAGATTCCCTTAATAATAAATTTATTTTTAGGTATTAAGATTTTTCCGTCTTTATATAAGAGACCCTCCTAATTTTAAAATTACGTACCGTATACTCGACTTCCGTAACCTCGTATTTTATTTAAAATACCTTAAATTTTAAATTATTTTCTTATATATTTTTAATTAAAAAAGGTAAAAGGCTTAATAAGTTAAAGTCCGTAATTAAGTTTTATTTTATAATACCGGCGAACACCTCCGGTTTCCGTTAATTTTAAGGCTCGATTAATACTTATTATACTTTTTAAAATCGTCTTCCTTCGATTCCCTTATATATAAGTAATTTTCGACGGGAGGCGACGCGTTATTAATTTCCCTAAGATTCCTCTTAAAGTCCCCCTTAATTATAAGTACGCTAGTTTTATTAACCTAGTATTTTATTAACGTTTATAATAAATTATTAAACGTTATCTTTTTACGAAGAAATAAAAAATAATCCGTACTATTTTACCTATTATTATAATTAAAACGTTTAAACGGTTTATCCGTTAAATTTTACGAACCCGGTCGGTGTCGGATTTCGAAGTCGAATAATATAAAGTATATATATTAACGTACTTAACGACTATTTAACTTTATTTACTTTATAAATACCGTTAAATTCGTATAATCCGATAAAACTTTAATTTTAATAATACCCTTTAAATAATAACGCCACTTTTTAAAGGATTATATTATAATTAATCCGGCGTTTTATAATTTAATTTAACGCCTTTAAACTTTCGAAACTAGAAAACCACCGGATATTAACGTCTTTCTTTATTTAATTAGGAGAGGATATTAATTATTATAAATCTTAATATATTAGTCTCGACTCGTATAAGTTTCCTAGGATTAAAGTAACGAAGAAGGGGCGTTTATTAAAAAGTTTTACGTAACTCTTCGAAAGCTTTTTATTAAGGAACTCTTATAATCGTTAAGTTAAGTTTTTTACCCTTTATTATTCCTTTTAATTTATTAATTAATAAGTTAACCTTTTTTATAAATTTATAAATAAATCTCCGATAAAAATTATAAAATCTTATAAATACTTAAATATTACGGTAAGTACGGGGTATTTATTATTTTAAGACCGTCCGGATTCTCTCGGAATTTATAACTATTCCCTCTCTTAATAGGATATAACCTAAAAACTTAATAAACCCTTAATAAAATCGGTACTTTTTTAAGTTTATATATAACTTTACTTCTCTTAACTTCTTTAAAACTTTTTAGATATATTAAGTGTATTCGTTTTTCGTTTTAGAATAAATTAAAATATTATTTAAATAAATAATATAAAAAACGTTTAAGTATCTTATAAGTTTTTAATAAATATAATTTTAAAACGTAACCGGTATATTAATTAATTTAAAAGGTAATACCGAATATTTAAAATAATATATTTAATACGAAATACGGTTTTTTATTTATCCCTTACCTTAATACGAAGGCGATAATAAGTATCCTTAATATTAATTTTAAAAAAGAACTTAATACCCTAAATACGATCTAGGATTTTAAAAATTAAAGGGAGAGGGTACCGATTTTTAACGGTAATTTTATTTAACCCTTTATAATTTATATATATTCGTAATAAGCTATCTTTTTTAAAACGAAAAGGATTAATACCCTAATAAGATTAATCGATTCTTTAATCTAACCCTTCTTTTTAATATTTATTAAATATTTACGGAGGACTCCTAATTTTTTTAAGAATAATAAATAAATCCCTTTATAAGGCGGCTCGGTATTAAGTAATAAATCGATAACGTAATTAATATTATTATATAAAGGTAATAGTTTTACCTTCGTAAAATCGAATATATTTTAATATAATCGTAATCCGGTAAGAATTTAGGATAAATCCCTTACTTTTATATCCTCGTTAAGAAGTTCTAAATATTCGTTATTAACGACTATAAAGTAATTACCGGTGTTTATTATATTTATTATAAAATTTACGGCTTCGACGAGTTAAATTCTTAAATAATAATATTAAAATACTATTTTCGTTATACTAGAAATAACTTTATATTAAATTATTAAAGAGTCGGTATTCCTAATAAAATCGGGGTCTTTTCGGGGCCTCGATTTATTATAATATAAGTACGAGTAAAAGATTTTTCCTCGCCTTTAAAGTTTATTATTAATAAAGGCACTTCTTAAGTATTATAAATTCTAGGGTGTAATTACTCTATTACCTTAATTATAAGGGGTTTTTAAAGACTCTTAACGAGTCGGTGTTTTTCCGCGAATATAATACTTATTACGTTTATTTTTATATTAGTGTTTAAGCTTACTTTAATCGTAATCGAGGGGACCTTTAAAGGATAACTTTTATTAATAATAAGCGTATAATAAGTAAATTTATTTTTCTCGTTAAATTTAATTAAAGTAAGGTAAGAACGTTTACTCCGCCCTTACTTTTCCTTTTTAATTAAATATCGTAAATTATACTTTAATAACTTATCCCGTCGCCTTTTTAAGGTATACGGAAATATAATATCCTTTTTACTTATAATTATAATAAGTAATATAAGAGAGATTTAATTTCTCTTACTTAAAATTATTTTATTTAAATTTCCCTTAAGAATCGGAGTTTTTACGGTTTTCGAATCGATTCCGTTTTTTATTATTCCCTTTTAATAACTTAGAGTTATTACCCGACGATTTAATTTTATTATTAAATACTCCCTTTTTATTTTATATACCTTATTTTCCTTCGATCGCCTTTTAAATTTTATTTACCCTTTACGTTATTATATACTAAGGGGTTTTCGAAGTAATTCCGTTTATAATTAAATATTATCGGTATTTTTTTTAAAATTTATAATAATAAATAGTTAATCGAAATCGTTCGTAAAATAAATTAAGTTTAACTTTTAAGGACCGTATTTAAATAAAATAATCCGTAAGGGATTAGTTTATAATTTATCGTAATTTAATTAATTTATTAATTACCGTCGTATAAATATTTCCCGTTTCCGGGGTAAGAGTATTAAACTAAGCTTTAAAATACTTTTAAAACTTAATAATAATAATCCGTTTTAACTTTAATAACGTCTTTATATATTACTCTTATTTTATTAAAAATTATAACTTTATTAAATTAAGAGTTATTAAAATCCTTTTTCTCTTATTTTTAAACTTCCGAGGTATTACCTCGAATATCCGTTTTAAAACTCGTTTTTATTCGTTTCGTTCTTAAAAGGTAAAAGTATCGCGATACGTCTCGGGTTCGGTTAATTTTACGTTTAACTCTTTTAAAGTCCGCTTAAAAACTTTAACGATTAATAAGTTTAAATCGGTATAACCGGGATCGTTTTTACCGAAATCGGAAGAATTACTAAATAAATTAAGGTCCTCGTTACTTCCGCTCGAATTATTAGGAGTAGGGTTATTTTTATTATTAAGGTACTTAGAGGATATATTACCCTTAGGAATTTTATAAGTCCTTATTATTACTCCTTTAAAACTTATAAATTAAAATACTTATAAAAATCTTATTAAAGTCGAAGATTAAAGTTCCGATAATTTTACTTTTACTTCTCGTTATTTTTTAAGGAGTGTTTTATAACGTTCGTAACTTTAAACTTTTTTAAAAAGCTCCTTAAGATCTTAGTTAAAAAGAGTAATTACCTAGTTTATAAAGGGGTTTTTTATAAGTCGGTCGTTATCTTTATTAAGAGGTATAAAAACCGGCTCCTTTACTAGTCCCTAGGGTTTAATAAGAATAAAAGGCTTAAATTATCCCTTAACGGTTAAAACCGTAAAAGGGTTAACCTCGGGGGTAATACGAGGGATCTCTTTAAAGTTTATCGTTACGAGAATTTTAATTAATAACGTATAAGTAAAGAATTAAAATTTATAAAACTCCTAAATATATTACGGGTATTTAAAGTCTAGTAAATATCGGGGGGGTTTTATAATAATAATACTATAAGCCGTTAAGGATTAAATAACGAATATAATAATAAATATATAATTAAAGGTAAGTATAATATTATTAAGAAATTAATTCTTACTTTTTTAATCTTTAATAAAAGTGGGTGCCCCCTTCTTATAAGGAAACTATCCTTTATTCCGGGATAACTATATTAATATTTCGATAACGGTCTAGATCTCGTTACGAATTTATCGATAACTACGACCCCGTAAAGTATAAACTTAGTAGAGCCTTTAAGCCTTTAATGTAGGTAGTCCTACCTATACGTAATTAAGCCTAGCCCTATTTTAGGCTTAGCTTTTATAGACCCTGGGGGACTTTATGGGGTGTTAGCCTTGTCGAATATGAAGAGGGTGAATTGCCTATAACTTCCAAATATAAGTTAGCCGTAAATATATATTAAAGTTAAAAAAACGGCTTATAAAAAGGTATAAGTTAATAATAAGGGTGGTATTATAACCTAATACTTTATTTAAATAACGAACTTAAAAGGCGAATAACGTTTTAAAAATAACTTTAATTAATCCGATTAAAACGTTAAAAGCGACGGCGATAACGACTTTACGTAACCGACGTAATTTTATACCGCCTTTTAGTTTTAGTTAACGGCCGGTAACTTAACCGTTATAAATATATTAAATAATTAAAAGCACTTATATATACTTACTCCGAAGGCCCTTAAAGAGGATATTTAACCCTCCGATTAATAAATTAATAATACGGTTATTTCTTTCGTAAACTTCTCGTAATACGATTAAATTAAATTTTTAGGTTTTATCGTAAATACCGGCGTTATAAAACGGTTAACTTACGGCCTACCGTAATTTAAGGCCTTATAAAAGCTTCGCTTAACGGTTAAACTTAATACCGTTATTATAAATACCGTAAATATTAAGTTTAATATCGGAGAGTTTAAATTAATCAAATCCTACGGTATCGAAACCCGATAAAAAGCGTTAATTTTTATATAATACTTATCGATACCCCCTTCTTACTTTCGTTAATAAATATAAACCGCTTAAAGTATTATTTCGATAATATAAAAGATTTAATAATCGGTCCCGCCGGTTATATACCGGTAATTAAACGTTTTAAATATATATTTATTAACGCCCCGGAGACGGCGTATATTACCGGCTCTTATAATTACTTAACGGCGACGGAGTTTAAAAAATTATACCGCCGCTTTAACCACCCCTTTATTAACCGTTTATACCGGCTTTTATAAACGGCCGGTTATATTAACGTTACGTATAAAGATTTATAAAAGATTAAAGACTTTTATACGGGTTATTAACTTTATTAAGGTCCTCTTAAACGCTTTAAATTTAATATTAAAGAGGATTATAACGTTATTTTTAACGGTATTATTATCGTTAACGTAGTTTACTTTAACGGTAAGTTATATATTTACGTAATCAATAAGGTTATAAGATTTTAAACGGCCCGTATACTTAATAATATAACGAGTTAATATACGTAAAATAAACTTAAGGAGTATTAAATTAACGTATATTAAAGCCCTTTTAATTTTATCGTATATAATTAAGGTATTAACTTTACGAGTAAAGAGTTTTAAAATAATACGGTCTTAATAAGTATAAAAACTAAACCGGTACCCACCGAAGCTTATTATACCGTTAATAAAATTAAACGGTATTATAAGCCCGTTAAACGGGTTTATAAATTAATTAAGCGTAAAGCTCCCGATTTAAACCCGTAAACGGCTTTATAAATAATAATTAAAGTTATTAACGATACCGTAAGGCTTAATAATATTATTCCGACACTCCTCGTATTCGGTACTTACCCTCGTATAATATTAACGGCGAGCCCCTCGCTTATTATTACGTAACGCGCGCGCGTAATTCGTATAATAATACGAGACCTTAAAAAGGTACGCGTAAACCGTTAAATTATAAAAGCCTTACGCTTTCGTAATAACCCGGACCTTATTAAACTTAATTTAACGGATTAAGTATTTATTTAACGTATTAAAAACGGTAATATAAACGCCGGTTAAGCCGGCCCGTACTGTATACGCGTTATTATAAACGAAGATATAATTATAAACTACGGTAACGGTATTAACGGTACCTTCCGTAACACCTCCGTTAAAGTTTATAAAGGCCTTAATTAAGCCCTTACGGCCGCCCCGGCGGTAAAAAATAAAATTATTATAACGCTCGTAATACCGCCTCCCCGACGAAGTAAAGGTCGCCCGCGCCGTACGCCCCCGGCTACGGTATTCGTATACTTAATCGGTAATACCGTAACCGTTTATTTAACGATAATACCGCCCGTATTAATTTATAAATATTCGCGGCGTATAAAAATTTTGGGATTATTTAAGAAAGGCGTTTTCGAACTAGTCCCCCGTATTAACGTACCGCGCGGTATACGGTTTTTTAACGGCCGTTTCGTTAATAAAATTAAATACGTTAATATCGTATAAGTAGTCGAAAAGAGTCGTTTCGTCGTATAAGTATATAACGACTTTAATAAAACGGTTATATTAACCTAGTCGTTTATTATTTAACGGATAAGTTAACGCTTTTTACTCTTTATTACGGTTTATAAATTACGCCCCGGTATATAATTATTATTACGTAATATTTCGTAAATTTACGTTTAAACTTTTATAAACTTAATTAAAGACTTTTACGTTAATTTTAACCTTATAATAAAAAAAATCTTAACTTTACTTAATAACGAGGTTTTATATATTAAAAAGCCGTTATATAATATATTAAAAGTTAATAATTATTAATTTATTATTTATATTAAATATTATATTACGGTATTAAAAATAAAATAATTTATTTATAATATTTACTTTATAATCCGTATAAACGACGTCTTCGGTATTATCGGTTTATAAACTAATAATACGCTTATCCTCGTTAACGACGAATTCGTTACCCTAAAGTAAAACGCCCTTTAAAAGGTTAACTTTTTAATTAAACCTCGGGAAACGTTTACGCCGACTTCGCTTTTTAAATTTAACGGCGGCGTACTTTAAATCGAAATTAACGGTACGTTTTTACTCTCGTAAAAAACTTAAATATATAATATTAATTTAATTACCGACGTACCGTAAATTAATAAAGGTACGCGAGGCCGTATATTAATACTTTTCGGCCCGTAATAATAATATATCGTTTAACGCGCTCGTAACGTATACGTAATATCGGTATATTAACCGGAAGCCGCCTTCGACCTCTCCTCGGCGGTATAATATACGGAGCCCGGTAAAAAAGAAATTTTTAATTTAAACGCCCGGCTCTAGTAATAAATTAAAAACCCGTACCGTAGCCTTAAGTTCGTAAAGTTCGACGAGAAGATTATTTAAGTAATAATTTTTATAAACGGTACGTTTATTAATAATAAAAACTTAAACTCTTAAATTAGTTATATTATTACGATTCGGGATACGTTAAAAAAGTATAATATTATATATTAATTATTTATTAAGTATAAACGCGTTATTAAGTTTATATTAACGGTTAAGTTATACGCTTTAATATATAAATTTAATTTAATAAGTTATATAAAGGTTATTATAAATTAAATTTACGGGAAGAAGGTACCACTTATAATATATATAAATAATAAGAGCGTCTTCGATACCGTTATAAGGCTTAAAACGATAACGGAGAAGAGGTTAATAATTAATATAACGATATTACGTTAGTTATACGAGAGGAGGGAAATAACCGAAATTAAATAAATTTTTAATATTAATAACTTAGCCGACGTTATAACGAAGGCGAAGTATAACGGTACGCTAAGAAAGCTCGTTAATTATTATAGGATTTGGGATAGGTGGTTACGATAGTAAAGCGTAAGCGTTTCGAGGGCGAAGGTAAGTTTAATATTATATAAGAATTAAGTCTTACCTCCCGAAACCTTACGGTATTCGGGGAGGCCTTTTATTTAAGGGAAATTTATAATAGTGGCGTGGCGCCCGCGAGGGCGCCTAACTACGTACGTGCCACCGTACTAGCTACTTATCACGTGTCGGTCTCGTACTTCCTTTATTATTAACTACGAAGTGGTATTAATACGAGGGAGACACGAGGTCGCTACCGTAGTGATATTTATAGTGGAAGAATTATAATATTAATACGAATTTTATCGAGTTTTAAAAAGAGATATAAGTAAAGAGGGTAATAAAGGGTAATATTTAAACCCCGGCGGGAGTATAATAAGGTATAAGTATAAAGGGTAATAAAGGGTAATATTTAAACCCCTATAAGCGTTTAACCTTTTACGACGAGTACGAGGTACTTACGGGTATTAATAAAAATACTAAAAGTCGAGGAGACGGTCCCGGAAAGAGAGAGCGAAAGAAAGAGGGAGCGGTATATTATACCGCGATATTTCGACTTTAAAAGAGAGAGTTAATATCGGTATAAATACACCGGTAGTTAATATACGTATACGCGTACTCCGCTTAATTAAAAGTAGTGTAATTAAGAGGTATAGGCGGTGGTTAAATACTACTATATACTTCCGACCGGATCCACCTATTTAGGGGTAGCGTATCGCTATATTCGTAGGTAGAAAGGTTTTTATATATAATTTTAGTGGCTTTAGATTCCTAGATAAAGTAGATACGTTATTACTAAATTAATTATATAACTTCCTCGTATTTAGGAAGTCGTATAAAATTACGGTATAGTCGAATACGAATTATATATACTTTAAATTTATATATACTTTAAATTTAATAAATTATAAGGCCGTTATTAACCGTACCGCGAGTAGTTTAAGTCGCGTTAATAAAGGTAAAGGAAAATATATAATTATATTTTCGGATATTTTCGCGGAACCGTTTTACGCGGAGATTATTAATTAAAACGGTTAATAAAAATACGGTAAATAAAGGAAAATAAAAATAATTTTATATATTAATAACTCGGTTAAGAAGGCGGGAGGCTCGGGTAATAATTATAATACTCGTTTTTTTACCCCGTAATAAAATTACGGCCCGTCTCTTTTTTAACGAATAGTTTAATAATATTAATAAACCGGAGTTATTTATATTTAAAAAGGCGGGTTATTTTAAAGGTTAATTTCGGGCCGAAACGCCGCCGGTAACTTAAGCGGCCGAATTAAACGGTATAACGAAGGCGTTAAGGTTACCGGCGGAATTTATATAATTAATACGGACCGGGGTAAGAGCCGTAAAGGCGGTTATTATAATAAACCGAGAGAGGAAAATAATTATAACGCGATTAACGAGGAAGTGGAAAAAAAAGAAAAGAGTAAAAAGAGGGAGGAGAGAGGTCGTTATAAGCGATACGGTTAAAGTTACGGAGTATATAACCGAAAAGGCGAAGGAGTCGGGAAGATAATTAAAAACGAGGAAAAAAAGGAAAAGGAAAAAAAAGAATTATTACGGCCGTAACGGTTATTACGGAATTATTAAAAGAGGGTCGATAAAAGGATTTTCGAAAATTTTAAAGTTAATAACTAAGCGTTATAATTATAACGTAACCGGGTTAAATTAAATAATATCCGTTATTATAACGTTAAGGAAAAAAACACTTATAACGGTAAAGTACGGTAATTATAACGCGGTATTAATAATAAGGGCGAGAGAAATACGTTAACGGCTCCGGTAATTATAATAATATTATAACGGCCGCGACCCTCGATTAGTAAAAGAGGTTAAAAGAAATATATTTTTATATTTTAAATACGTACGGACGCGTAAAATAAATAAAACGGGCCGCGATAATAAAAAGGGGGAGGCTCGGGCCCGTTAATTTCGTAAGGCGGTAATATAACTTTTATACGTCCGAAACGGTTTCGTTTTTAACCGTTCTTTTACGAAAGAAGTAATAAAAAGGGTATATTTATATATAAAATATACCCGCGGAAAGGACGTAAAAACGTTTTTTATTTTTAACGAAACGAAATAAATAAAATAAGAGCGAGTATAATAAAAAGAGGGAAAAAAAAGTAAATAAAATACGCGTTAAAAAGAGTAAAACGGCCGAAATAAATAAAAGTAAAGCGAGGATAATTTAAATAAAAATAAAAAGTAACGAAATAAAAAGTTAAAATACGCGTTAAAGAAAACGAAACGGTTAAACTTATAAAAAAATTATTTATAACGAATTAAATTAATTTCGCGTACGAAAAGTATTTAAAAGTAAAGATTTTATAAAGAAAAAAAACGATAATAACGAATTAAAGAGCTCAAATACCCATAAAACCGGGGCGCGCTAATACAACAGGCTAATCAGCGCCCAAAGAGTTTCGTAAATTCACGTAGCGTCTTTAGAGCCAATAAAAAGGCAGTATTGTCGATAAAACTGGGTCAAAAGTGGAGTAAAACTGGGACCGACGGACCAATGGGAGGGCTTCGCGCAACTTCTTCGTGGTACCTTAAGATTGCTAAGTATGAACATATCGAGTACTGCCTCATTAGAGCTGGGGCACACCTCAGCGCCCAGGGTCCAAGCAATCATCGGGCCGCTCTACCCGCAACAGCACAGGGGGCTTCACGAGCTTGACCGCCTTCCATTTTGGCGACCACATCTTTAACGTGAATTAGTTCAGCGCGAGCACCGAGTTTGCGATTACACAATTGTCAGCTGAAAGTCACCGCTTGAGCTCCCTCCTCCTTTTTCATTTTCCCCTACTTAGTACATTCGTTCATTGTCAAGACCCCATTTACAGTGGCTTCTCCCGCTCCACTGCACACAACTGTTTCACCAGCCCTCCTCACACTTTATCAGATCCTCGACTTTTATTCAACTGACTGGTCGTGTGACCTGCCAGAGCCTTGCACAAAGCTATCAAAAGTCATCACCAGCTTGCAAGTATGTGAAAGACTGGCCATGGTATATTGACGTCGAAGAATTTTGAATTGAATTTCTTTTACTGCGGGTGGTGGCAGCGGTGAGCTGGGAAGTTTGATGTGGTTGCCCTTGATTTATGTCAACGACCTCACCTCTCTCAATTGTCTGTCATTTCGTTACTTTTTCAACAGGCCAGCGACAACTCTCTCCCCAATTTTCGTTGCAGCCTCGCAATAGTTTTTTTTTTGTTCACCGCCTCGGGAGAAAAAAGCCTTCGTTTCAGTTGCTCTTTCATCCTCACTTCTTCCACAAAGGCCAATCTTTTCGCATACAATTTCATATTTTCCCTCGAACCACATCACGACTTGACCTGCTTCTTTTTATCTGGTTTCGATCATCATCGACAGCCCATGACCGACAAGCTGCCGACATATGCGGCCACGAAGAGCAGCGGCACTTTAAATTGCGAAAGAAGGGCGACGGGGGGCATTCACACTTTTCTTCACACTCGCCGCCATGCCTCGTCTTGCCAACGAGAGTCCAATCAGCCTTACCGATTCTGAGGACGAGGTTTTGACCTTGTACCCCGGTCAGGATGCTAGACAAGCCAGCCCACAGTCCGCCTACTCATCTTCAACAGATGAGGTGATTATTTTGGACGGGGATCCCAGTGGAAGACGAGACGGGAGCCCGGGCACGAGCCCCGACGATATCACTGGTAGCCTCCCCGACGACAGCCCAGATACATTTCCCGACGACATCAGCGAGCAAACTTTGAGCCTCGAGGACGACTTTTTTGTCGACGAGCTTCCAGCCTCTGTTGCGCACGCGACCTTCGACGACGAGCCACCGGCCTTTGAAGTTCCGGCATCAGACACTGGATTTACTGCCGCTGAAGGAGGCCTCGTCATCCACCTGCCGAAGTCAACTCTCATCAACCCACGTTCCATCGCCACGAACTACGTGCCGCCATTGCCAATCACCAGAGAGCGTCATGCTGTCGAGGAGCTTTCTCGGCTGGCCGAACGAGTGAGCCTAGAGCCAGGCAGCAATGGTACCGGGAAGACGTCCAGCTCCGAGTTCATTTATATTGATCTAGACGAATTTGAAATCTATATTCAGAGTGCAGGAGCAAAAAGCCGCCTCCGATCGCTGCATTTTCTGCGCGCTGGCATGAACAACAACAACAGGATGTACTTTGACGGGGTCCTCAGCGTCGGTAACAAGAAGTTTTACGTCCAAAAGATACCCTTTGACGAGGCTCCCATCGACCATTACGGGACGGAGTTTGACACTGTTCGTGGCCACATTAGTATCCGATCTGTATTCAATGCGAATCGTGAGATCTACTACCGCCTCGGCCAGCCTTCTTCCGTCTATGCGCGCTTTTTTGAGCCCTACTTGTGGGTTGCTGACCTGGGCAAGCACGTTGTCGATTTTGTGGACAAGGTGACCGACCGGGATCGCGATGTGCGTATCTCGCATTTCCGACTCCAATTTTCCAGATGGCTACGCAAGGTGCACGGCAAGTCCCCGGCTGTGAAAGCTTGGAGAGGGCAGTACGGTGTCGATCGTGATGACTTCGGCCCCGCCGTCATTGCGTATGGCGACTACCTGTGGAAGGAAGCGTCCGCAGTGTTTGGAGAGCAATTTGCGCGTGACTTGGGCTTCTTCCGTGAAACTCTCTCATTTAACTTCTACAAGACACACGAGCCTCGCGTCCCGAAAGGCCATCCGTCTTCGAGACCACTCCCGACTGTCGTGACTCCATACATGTACCACATGTTCAAAGATATGGCCATCGGGCCATACCTACAGAGCACACCTGGGATACACGCCCCGGACCACATCGATGGCGGCCTTATTCTCCGCAGCAGCGCACGCCTTTCGTAACAGGCTTATCGAGCTCGACGATCGACAATAGAACAAAGATGGCTATTCGACCTGGCGACCTGATTTCTACATGGCCCGACGGCGTTGTTACCGGCAGCAAATGGTCGCCCACAGCCGAAAAGTCTAGATTTTGGTACGCGTTAGTACATCGAGTGATTGAGCCCGGGCGCACCAGCGGCCACCAACGCTCTTTCGATGTCGTCTGGCTATACAGGCCGGAGCACACGCCCTGTGGTAGTGTGAAATACCCCTGGGACAAGGAGCTGTTCATGGCGGATCACTGCACGTGCATTGAGAACGATGGCAAAAGCCAGAGAGTCCACTCGATCCGAGAAGACGACGTCGTCGCTGTACATTCTGTCGAGTGGTTTGGTGGGCCAGAAACGACTGCCGATTTCTTTGTCAGACAAACGTACTTGCACGGCGAAAGGAGCTGGGCGCAGCTACGCCTCGGCCACATCTTCTGCGAAATGAGCATCGACGAGGCGGTACACCAGAGTGCATTCGCGCCCTACTTCGGAACGGCTCAAGATCCCATCGAAAGCATTGGCGTATTTGAAAAAGAGCGCAACTACGTCGTCGGCGACACGGTATTTGCTGTTCTCTCTGAAAAAGATAAACGGTCGGAGCCGTACGAGATTGAAGGTGCCTTTGACAGGCCCACGGCCAGTCTTGGGCAGCCATTGCTTTTGACCGGATTTCGTCTTCGCCGATTGCTGCGACGAAACGAAGCCGACCCGAGCTCGCCGCACGCGCCGCCAAACGAGCTGTTATACACTGATGAATTCGTTGCGATGACGAAGACATCACGTATTATGGGCCGTTGTATTGTGCGGATCTTCCCGGCCGGCATAAAGAAGATACCGACGCCATACAATCGTGGCGGCACTGGAAATGTTTTTTTTATGACGCATCGGATCGAAAACATGGCCGAGACCAAGGCTGGGTTACGGACAAACAGCGACGTCAACGGGCCCCGCGTGGTGCCGCTGGATGCCACGTACGCTCCGAATCTACGACAAGGCTTTGACCCAGCCACTCCGGTGCCCCGACTGCGGGCGCTCGAGCTTTTTTGTGGCTGCGGTAACTTGGGTCGTGGCATTGAGGACGCGGGCGCCACCGAGACGAGATGTGCCAACGACATCTGGCCTGTCGCCATTCACACTTTCATGGCCAATGTGGCATCGCCTGATACGGTGCAGCCCTTTATTGGCTCGGCCGATACGCTCCTCGAACAGGCGATTGGGAGTAGCAAGGCTTCCTCGGCGACTTGTATTCCTACGCCGGGAGACATCGACTTCATCTCCGGCGGGAGCCCTTGCCAGGGCTTTTCAAATTTGACAACAGACAAGGAAGCTAGTACACAATACAAGAACCGGTCGATGGTTGCGTCGTTTGCCTCCTTTGTGGATGTGTATCGCCCCAAGTTTTGCATCCTAGAAAATGTCACTGCGATCGTCAACAATGGCAAGAAAGGTCGTGAGTACAGGCGTGAGGACATCTTTGGACAGCTCCTTTGCTCGCTCATCGGCCTTGGCTATCAGGCACGTATAATGCTAGGCAATGCTTGGTCGTACGGCGCGCCGCAGCAAAGGCAACGCATTTTCCTCATTTTCGCAGCGCCGGGCTACCAGTTGCCAGATATTCCGCTTCCGTCTCACGCTTCCGAGTCCAGTATTAGGTGCCAGCGCACTGTTGGTATGCTGGCCACAGGCGAACCCATCGTGGAGACCCCACATACTGACGTGACAACTGTTTTCCCTATTGTGTCAGCTGGACAGGCAACGGAAGATCTCGCAAACGACCCAGCAGCGGCAATTGACGATGGCATTGTCGATATCTGTATTCGACGTCCGGACCACCGTATCGTGGCGGCCGAGACTGACGACATGCAGCAGAAAATGGCTGCGATTCCAACGCAGCCCTATGGCATGGGCCTCGCGGAGGCACGACACACGAGACACTTCAAGCTGTTGGGATCCAGCGCACTGTTCAGTAAGCGTGAGCAGGCTTGTCAGGTTACCAATGCCTACAAGCGCGTGAATCCGAAGCAGTTGTTTAAAACGGTGCGCACAACGTGTACCGTAGGAGATGCACGGTCTGCAGGCGACTTGCACTGGCAGGATCCAAGGTCCCTGAGCATCCTCGAGATTCGGCGGGCCCAGGGTATCCCAGATGACGATCTCCTGCTTCGGAATGCCAAGGCGGATCAATGGAGGCTTGTTGGAAACGCAGTGGCACGGCAGATTGCCCTTGCCCTCGGTCTCTCTCTACGGGAGGCGTGGCTGGGAACGCTCTATGAGGATCGGAAGCCGATGTCTCCGACACGTGTGCCAACGTCTGTCCCGGATGCGACTCGGGTGCGCGGGTCGACTTTAGATCGATTAGACGATAAACTTGGCCGTGATGCCAGTGGCATGCCTGTTTTGGTTGGGTCGCCGGAACTGACGACGACGACTACCGCGACGTTAATAACGACTCTGACGCTCACGACGACGACGACGAGGACTCTGACGACCGCGTCGACCGCAAACGAACAGCCGACGTCAGACAAGACAGCAAACGAGGGCACCCGGTCTGGCCACTTACCGTTCAGGCAGAGCCGTATTTTCCAGACCAGTGTCCACAGCGAGCTCTCGTCATTCTCCGCTGCTGCTGCTGCTGCGCCTCCCTCGCAAATGAAGCGGGCGGCAGCATCCCAGGATAGTGGACAGGATACACTGTCAAACCAGTATGTTCTGGCAAAGCGGCCTCGGTCTCGGCCTCCATCGCAGGCATCCCCCATCGAGTTGTCAGACGACGACGACGACAACTAGGACCTACCTAAGCGCCAGCCTAGTAAAGAAATACTCCAGTGAGGACAGAGTCGTGTTTATTAATAATACCAACGAGCATTTCGTTACATTAATTGAGGGTGGATGGGCTGGAATGGTAACGGGATAGGAAACAAAGAATAGGAGGCAAGATAAGGCCGGCGCATTATTTACGATAGAGATGGAACTACGGCGAGGGAATAAGGAGGCACAGTTGCACCTGCCGTTGTCTGTGCTCCATTCCTGCCATTTCGACTGCATACGGCGAACAGGGAAGTCACGGCTGCGATTGGTGATATTCTCGACTTGAATGACGAAAGCTAGTATTATAAATAAACGATGGACATCGAATGCTGAATTCACAAATCTATCGACGACCGGATAGCACAAAGCATGATGCATATTACTTGATAAATGGAACATTACAAACCCTACAGTGTTCTAACAAAATGAGAAATTGTCGGGGAGGCTCTTCGCAACGCTCCTGCCTGCACTAGCATCTTGTGGCAGACGGAAGGAGCTACGTTCAAGACTAGGTAGGCACGAGGGACATCTTCAAAGAGACAACCAAACATCACCATTTCTCACCCCTTTTCACATTTTCTGAACACAATCATCGTTGACACAAAGCCTATCTCGTAGGCCGGGCTTGTCCGTCTCCCCCTTTTACCCTCGGGTTCCCAACTCGATTTTGTGTTCCCTCCTGCATATTTTCTGTTTCATGACTTGATTATGCAATCATTTCACTGGTTGTTATCCTCTCTCCGCGACCGCTCAAGTCTGTCGATCTCTTGTTACCGTCTCTCCTGTTTGCCGCCCAGTGAACACGGTGGAGAGAGACGGTCGCACAGCAAAGGCCCAGCGCTTGTTGCTTTTGGCAAGGCCCACGGTGAGTTGTGATGGGACGTTGAAGTTGCCCAATCACAACCTGGCTTGCGTTTGTTTCAGCGCTGGACGGAAACAAGGGGTTGTTCTGAGGCCTGTTGGGGACTGGAGAGAAGCGCTCTCGGCAAAAAGGTCCAGGAACCGAAGATCCCCACCGATGGGCTATTGGGGGACAGCGGCCGACAGGGGTTATTTTTGGCTGTTTCGATGGAGACACCACTTACACGGCCGTGGGGCGCCGGCCATTGTTGGTGACAAATAGGGCCAGATTCGACATTTCTGTGACGACTTTTCGACCTTTGTTTCTAGAAGCGCTCAGACTTGGGTCGCGGGAGGCAAGAACGGTGTGTGGATGGTGCATGCCAGGGTGAGTTCCTGGGAGCGAGCAACGAAAAAGAAAGGCACAAAGACGACGACGATACTCCACTGACCGTCTGGCGAAATGAGGCCAGAAGAAGAGACCCCAGCATCCAGGTTTTTGCTCGTTCTTTCTTCTTATTTTGGATCTCCTATTTCCTAACTGACAAGCCAAAGGAAGCGCGACAAAGGCCCAATACACCCACGACTGGTTGTCATTAACACTTAACTCCATCCTTGTCCTTGCCACACCCTTGTCATAGAAAGGTTTGGACCTTGTTTGGCGTCTACTGCGTACAGAGCGTATGCACGTTTCTTTTATTGATGCACATCGACTCTTCTATCTTCAGCCAACGACTGGTTTGCATCGACTGAAATATAGAAAAAGACCCGAGCATCACTCTGTTTCTCTCTCGATCTTACCTTCCGTTTCCCGTTTTCGTCACGCGTTTCTGTATTCCAACCTGTTTTGTGGCGTGGAATCTGTCTTTCATTTCCTCAGTCGCTATCACACACTCTTTCACTCTCTTTCACGCTCTCGTTTTTTCTGTCTCTGTCAGATACTGCGGCATACACGTTCTTTTTTTCTCTCCCTTGTACTCAGCTTTGTGCTCAACTTTCCTTTCTACTCACAGGCATTTCCCCTTCTTTCCTTACACTTTCCCGCCTTTTACACTCTTCTTTTGTGTTTCCGTCCCTGCATTTCTCCTTCCTCACCTCGTTCACTGAGCCAGTTTTCTTTGCTGAGAGCAGAACTTTGTTTGCCCCTTTATCTTTCAGTCTGCTTTCCCCTCTATCCTTGTTCATTGTCGCTGTCCAGACCAACAAAACCTCCTTGCTTTTTGTTTACTCGTTCTTTGAACTCCCAATGCACCTTGTTCACCATCTGTCCCTCAACACTCATTGAACACAAACACCAGAAGTCAAGAACACGTCATTGCGCCTCTCTCTTTGCTCACTTTTCGACACTCTTTCTCTCGCTTCTAATTTTACTTCCTCGCCTTGACGCAGTTCTTGTTGTTCCCTATTTTCACAGAACTCTTTAAGACAGCCGGATCTCTGTCATCGAGCCTCGCAAACGACACTCGTTTTTATCTTCTTTCGCCCATTTCGTCTACCCGACCTTTCTTTCTGGATAGACATACACAAACACACCAAAAGCTGACCTTTACCCACTTACCGCCAATCCTCAATCTGACATCGTCAATTTCAACAAGCTACAGCATGCTCACATCTCTGCCTCTGCTTTTCCTCGCGGCTACCGCTGCCGTCGAGGCTAGTCCACTCGGCCCCTTTGGCCTTCGCGAGCCTCTCCGGCCCGTCGTTGCGCGCCGTGATGCTTCCAACAACGACACGTCCAGTACCTCCAGTGCGCCGGTTGTCCAGAACATTCCGACCGAGACTGACGGGCTTCCCAACCTGTCATCTTTTACGAGTACGGTTTCCTTTGTCTCGACAACCAATTTGGGTGCGCTGAAGAGTGACAGCTCATCCAGCATTCCGTCAAGTACCCCGCCGGCAGTTACGTCTGCATCGCCATCGCCAACGTTGTCCGAGAGTTTGGTCATTTTGCCGTCGCCGACTTCCCTTGTAGTCATCCCAGCAGGGAACAACACGGCCGAGACAGCCACTCCGGCAGTGGCGGCATCTAAAAGCTCGCCACCGGCAGTTACTGCATCGTTATCGTCAACGTCGTCCGAGAGTCCGGTCATTCTGCCGTCGCCGACTTCCCTTGTAGTCATTCCAGCAGGGAACAACACGGCCGGGACAGCCAGTCCGGCAGTGTCGACAACCACTGCTTCCTCGGACAAGTCCCTTTCTGCTGTGGTCGCTCCGTCTTCGAGTGCGACGGAGCCGTTTGGTGAGCCTGCGCATTCTTCGCTGCCAGAGACAGCTCCCACATCAAACGGAACTGCCACAAACGGGACGACACCTGTCGATGCTACCTCTCAGTCGTCACTTCCGTTGACAACTCCCACATCAAACTCGACTACCAACACGACGACACCTATTGAGTCCACTTCTCAATCGTCCCTGCCACAGACGACGTCTGCTTCGAACACGACCTCTGCAAATGCGACAGTGCCGGCTGATGTCTCCTCACAGTCGTCACTTCCGCCAGCAGTGACGCCGCCCCCAACATCCAATGTTACTACGAACGCCACCGTCCCTGCCGCTGATATCTCGTCGACCTCAACACCCTTTAGCTTGACCTCCAACCACACCTCTGCTGCGGAATCGTTGCCACTGTCGTCCACTCCTGGTACATCCACGACATCGACGTCCAACAGCACGGTGACGGTTATTCCTGCGGCTGGTTCTGCCAACAACGGTACATCGAACACGATCACGTCACTATCCTCGGCGAAGTCATCGCTGTCATTGTCTTCGTCGTCATCAAAGTCTTTGACATCATCTGCTGCAATTACCAAGACGTCGACCTCAGCGTCTTCGTCTTCGCCGTCCGCATCTTCCAAGTCTTCTTCGAGTTCCTTGAGCTCGTTGTCTTTCACGTCTTCCACGCTGCCATCCTCGTCAACGACGTCGCCTACTACTACTTTTCACTCAACGACTACTTCTACTTCTTCACATGTGGCACCACCGGTACAGCTAATCCTGGTGTCCCAACAGTCACTTCGAAGACGGCCTTTCCTACGAGTTCCGTGGCAGCAAACATCTTTGCCTCCAATCTCGCACTTGCCAAGTCATACAATGCTGTCTTTGCCGACCTGACTGCCGATTCACGTTGCTCGGCTAACCAGGTTGCCTGCATTGGAGGCAATGTCGTGAAGTGCGACACCAGCTCAAGCACCTTTACTCAGATTGAAGCCTGTTCGTCAGCCTTGGGTACGAGCTGCTTTGCTATGCCTGATCCCAACCAGTATGGTGTCGTTGTTGGCTGCGTCAATGTGATGACTGCTGAGTCGGTTCTTGGCATCACTGTGACCTCGTCAGCTTCTTCGTCCGCGTCCTCGCCAATTTCAATCTCAACGACAAAGTCACCGGCGACCTCTGATGATACCACGGTGACCGAGACTGTTCTGCAGACGCAAACCATCTACATGACCCGGTCGACAACCAAGACGCCTATTGCTGCTAGTCCGACCACTTTTGCGACGTCAACGACTAAGCCTGCACTCAAGTCCACTACCAAGTCAAGCACGTCTACCACGTCTGAGGCCACACCCCGGCGCCTGCTTCATCGCCCGCCTCTTCCGCTGAGACGAGCGTCGTGCCTTCTCTTACAGGCCCGATTGTAATAACACCAGTAACCACGATATCACTCCTGATCACGCCTACCCCCTTACCGTGATTGCCGGTGGTTCAACTGCAGCGGCGGCGCCGGCCTCAACGGCAGCGGCATCGGCTGTACTCAAAACGGATACGCCAGCAGCAGCAGCACCGTCAACCGTCACTGCCAACGCCAACGTCAACGCCAACACCAACACGCAGGCCACGGTCACCATCATCCAAACTGTTAGCATCCACGATACAGTGACCGAGATCTCAACTACCACGGCAACAACTACTGCAACCTCCACCACAACCGAGGCGATAACCACGGCAACCCAGCGTGTGAACGTTATTGGCTAAGTCGGCTGTGGACGCCTTGATATTTTGTCTCCTTTGTCTTTTCTTTTCTTCGTTATCTATTTGTCTTCCGCTTTGTTGATTTTAAGAAAAAAAAAATCCATTTTGGGTTTGAGACCACATGGGTCACTTTCCTTTCTTTTTAGTCTTTGAATATGCTTCTCATTTCTTGCTGTTCGTGGGCTCTTTGTTTCTGGATACGGTTTGATTTTTTTTTTCTTTTACTGGTCTCCCTCCTTTGTCTCCTTCCCTGAAAAACTTGATACCACAACATTGCGTAGATCGAATAAAAAAAAATAGCCTCAACAGGTCATCTATAATTCGAGAAAGAACGGTGTGCACAGTGTTTAGACCTTCCTTCCATCTAATTTGAGGTGTCGTACTTTGTATGTCAAGTGCACCTTCCTTAAGCGCCATCATGCAAGTCGCACCTTCTGTGATTCCCTTGTGAGCCTATCGTTTACAGCAGCAGAGAATAACACGTGATACTTTTCCTCAGCTCCTTCTTCACCAGGCAATAAAGTCTTGCCATTGCTCGGAATTTCCTCATTTCAGGCCACCGCAATTTTTGCCAACTTTCTCACCAAAACAACATCAGTTTCTTGTTTCGTCTTTCCATCACCGCCTATTATCAGAGGTATCTTTTTCTTATCGATTACATGAGTGACTCTACTGAGTATCTCCATAATGATATAAGTGGGTCTCTTCCATCAAAACCAGCGCCGACCGCCCCAAAAAAGCCAACGGACCAAAGGCGGTGGCTCGCTTTGGCCAGCGTTTTTGCCATTTTGGAGGCCGGCAGAAAAAAATCCAGCACCAAGCATCCTGAAAGATCCAGGCAGATCGAGCAGCTCCCACTCTGCATCCTGCTGCAAATCTTTGCACTCTGGCAATCATCCTTGGTATCTGCAACGTCTCTGACGTTCTATACCACCCCGACTACCGCCACGATGGACTCTGACGAATTCAAGGCCCAGCAGCAAAAGATCCATGCCGCTCTTGTCGCTGTCAATCGCACTGTGAACGGCATTGCCTCCGAAGACCTCACCTTCCTCCGCACCGTTAACCCGTCTGTCGCCGGCGAGCTCGACGAACAGGCCGCACGCCTTCTCCGCCTCTCCAATGGCCTCCTAAAGTCAGCTGCTGGCGCCACCGGAAAACGCGCCCCGCCTCAGCTGGACGACGCCGACGATGTCGACCTCAACTGGCGCGGCGTCGTCGACGTGATCGACGCCCTGCTCGAGAAAGCCGACACCACCCTCGATGAATACACCGGCCTCCTTAAGCGCAAGGATGCCCCACCACTGAAGGTGGTCCCGACTCCAAGAAACCAAAGCAACAAGGTCCCGGAGCAGCTGGTGCCTCGGGCGCAAGCACCGACCGCCTCGACTGGAACATTCGTCGCGCCAACATTGCCAAGCCCCAGGAGCTGTTCGAGCACAAGCCCGACAACTTTGATCTGGGCCCCTGGCGGCCGATCCTAACGTCCAAGCCGCATGCAATCGTTCCACTCGAGGACAGCCTGGCGACCTTCGTCGACGATTACGACCAGGTCCAGTTCCGGCACCCCTACGAGACCGAGATCAACCAACTACAATACCCCGAGGCCGTCTACAAAACCGCCGAGCCCATCCCCTATCAGCCTGTCGAGACCACGTCTGCCATCTGGGTCGATGCGTTTGAGGGTGTCGAGGCTATGCTCGCAGAGCTGCGCGAAGCCGACGTGATCGCGGTCGATCTGGAACACCACGACTTCCGCACTTATATTGGTCTGCTGTCGCTCATGCAGATCAGCACTCGCGACAAGGACTGGATTGTCGACACTCTGCAGCCCTGGCGCCACCGTCTCGAGATTCTGAACGAAGTGTTTGCCGACCCCACCAAGCTCAAGGTCTTCCACGGCGCCAGCAGTGACATTGTGTGGCTGCAGCGTGACTTGGGCCTCTACATTGTCGGCCTTTTCGACACGTACTTTGCTTGCGACTGTCTCGCGTACAGCAAGCGGAGCTTGGCCTTCTTGCTTGAACGCTTTGTCAACTTTGACGCCGACAAAAAGTACCAGATGGCCGACTGGCGCATCCGCCCGCTACCCGAAGAGATGCTCTACTACGCCCGCTCCGATACCCACTACCTGCTTTACATTTACGACATGGTCCGCAACGAGCTGGCCGCCAAGTCCGATCGCACCGACCCTGACAAGGATCTGACCACCTACGTCCTGAACAAGTCGAAGGAGGTGTCCCTGTCCCGCCACGAGGCTCTGCTTTGTGACCCAGAGACGGGCATGGGAACCCGTGGCTGGCTCAACAACCTTGTCAAGACATATACTTTGCTGAGCGGCGAGCAATTTGCCGTGTACCGGGCACTTTATCAATGGCGTGACGATCTTGCACGCCGTCTGGACGAGAGCCCCGGCTTCCTTATGCCTGTGCGTGTGCTGTCCGACATCGCCCGCATTCTCCCACCGGACCGGAAAGCTCTGTTGAGTTTGCTGCACAACACGGCCCGCATTACCAAGTCATCCTTGAACGACATTTTCACGCTCATCCAGGACGCGCAGGCACGCGGCGCCACAGGACCAACGTCCATCGAGTTTTTGCGCTCCGACACTGTCAGCTCACTTGTGAAGACGAACAAGCACCTCAATTTTTCTGCTGCTCATCCTGCCGCCGCGGCCGCTAGTGCTGCACCAGAAAAGCCGAAGAACGCAGAACCTCTGCCCGACGTCACAGAACTGCGGAAGCACGTTCTCGCAGCTCTGGGGCAAGACGCCTATCGGCGGGAAGAAGGCCAACGGCGCTGTCGGCGAGGAGCTGGGCGGGGGCGTGCCGATCGAGGCACCGTGGTTTGTCCAGGCTGCAATTTCTGGCCCTACACCAAGCCCGGCACCGACAGCCACGGCTCCGGCTGCTGCTCCCGCTACGGCCGCGAAGCCGGTACCCTCGGAAGATTATATCGAGTTCCTGTCGCCAGCACAGAAGACACATCCAACACAACCGCCTGCAACGCCGGCTGAACCAGCAACACCATCCGCGGCAGCGAAACCCGAGGCGAAAGAGGCGAAGAAGGAGGAAGACGATGACGAGGAAGAGGAAGGTGCATTCACATTGAAGTGGGGCAAGAAGGGCAGCAAGGCGGCTGCGGCGGCGGCGGCGGATGGCAGCGAAAAGATCTTGTCCGAAGCACAGAAGCAGAAGAAGTTGAGCAAGAAGGAGAGAAAGGAGGCCAGGAGAGCGGCGAAGCGGAGCAAGTCCGAGTCGGTTGGCTCGGGTCTCGAGACCGGTACCGGCGGCGAGGAGGGTGCCACTACACAGACGTCCGATAGCGACGGCGGTGGTGCACCCATCAACGTAGAAGAAGACGGCGACGGTGACGAGAATGATGCTGACTTTGTGCCGTTCAACTACGACACCGCCGGCTCGGTGCTGCGCCCGAAGAAGGCGGCGGTCGACAAGAAGGCGCCGGGCAAGGGCAAGAAGGTGTTTAACCCTTACGGCAGCAAGGACGACGACGGACCCAAGGCGGCGCGGCGGATGCACTTTGAGAAGATGGGCAAGACGGGCACCTTCAAGAAGTGAAGAAGTGGAGGTGAAAACCTCCCCAAATAGAAGATGGAGAGGTTGGAGAATGTCCTTTCTCGAGGTTTATTTCGTGTTCTTCTGCTCTTGCGTCTTCTTCTTTCCTTTTCTCAATTAGGCATCCGTTTGGCGTTACGCTGGGGTTTCGACTTTGTTTCTTACTCGTATAGTACGTTTTGTTTTGTTCTGCTCTTCGTTTCTGTTTCCGTGGCTTTGGCTGTGTAGATAGGTATACCTTTTTTTCTTTCTAGACAATGCACCTTGATGCAACGATCCCGGGCCCGGTCCTGGGTGGCATCCCTACTTGATCACATACTCTATATTTACAACGGGCTTGCATTCTTTGCGAAAATAAGCAAACCTCAAAAATGAAGTGTCGTTGTTGACATGACGTAGATGAAGGGATATAGCGATATTCTGATAGGCCATGTGCGACGCCCCACTAAAATAGACACAGAAGCTCAGTGAAGTGGACAATTGAGAGCTCCCTGAGAGCTCGTGCCACATGCCATTAGCATTAGCGACTACAACGACAACAAGAACGACACAATTACAATCATCCCTGCCACATTTTCCCTGCGATAATCCTATACGATACTCTACACTCCAGCCGATCTTCTTCACTCCCCCAGCATGGTACAGCTCCACGTGCGCTCAAGATGACGACAGCAGCCTCCTCGGACGACCCGCTGGTGGTCTTCCCCTTTGGCGAGCCCGACCCCCGCCTCGAAGACTATCTCGACGACAAGTTGCAGTCCACGGCCGACCTCGACACACTGGATGCGCTGCTCCAGGGCGTCAACCTGCAGCATGAGCAGCTGCAGAGCCAGCTCGACGATGCGGGCGCGCGCGTTGGACGAGGCCCGTGGCGCTGCGACGACACAACGAAATGCTTTGCAGGCGGCGCTGGCCGAGTTCGACGGCCTCGAAGAAGACATTACGCGCCGACTGGCCGTGGCCAATGCGGAGAATGCGGCGCCGGAGGCAGTTGTGCAGAAGTTGACGGCGCCCATGGAGCATCTCCAGCGTGTGACTCTGGCGCACGACTACCTGGTGCTGCTGCAAGATGTCGGCCAGCTGGCAGACGCTGCGCGCGCTGCTCTTCCTGACCGACCCAAGGATGCACTGGCACCATACACACGACTCAGGCGATTGACAACGCGATTGGTGGAGCTGCAAGGGGCTGCGGCTGACACGGGCGCGCCGGCAGCGCATCTGGTGGCCCATGTGGGCGCCGTGGCCGATGGACTGTGGAAGGAGATGAACGAGACGATGCGCAGCGACTTTTCAGCGTTGCTCGAGCAGCGCGGCTGGCCCTCCAGCGTCGATGCGTCCGTACCGGCGGACGAGACGTGGCGGGATGGGTTCGGCAAGCTGGTTGACCTACAAGTGCCCGAAGTTCTTGAGAGGTCGACTGCGACCGCATCATCAATGGCATCTACCTACAGCGAGCCTCTCCCCTCTTGCCCATCGATGTCATGGCACAGATTTTCATCAAGGAGTTCCGCTACCACTTCTTGACGGAGGGCCGCCGGACCAGCGAGCCACGGCAGATTGGGGATGTGTGTTTCCCTTGGTTCTTGGAGCGTGTGGAGACATGGTCCGATTTCTTGCGAGCAAGCTTTGCGGATTTGTTGGCGGACCGGTTTGAGGGCACAAGCGCCGAGGACAAGATGGCGTACGTTGATCCCGTCTGCGCACTGGTGGCAGCTCTGCTCCCGGCGATGCGCGAAAAGGTGCAGCAGACTGTCGTATATGCCGTGGACCAGCTGCATCAACAAAGACAGCAGCAAGAACAGCAGCAGCAAGGAAGCGGCATTCCTGCCTCTGCACCAGCACCGCTGACGACACCTACATTTTTGGGCAGCCTTATTGTGCAGCTGCTCGCCTTTGACGAAGAGCTGCGGACACGATTTGGCTACGACGGCGGTCTTGGCACGTCGCCGGCGGCACATGCAGCGTCGACAGCAAGATACTGGCCCGGCCTGGCCGGCGAACCAGCGGCGTGCTCGACCAACACTTTCCCTTGTGGCTGCAGGCCGAAAAGGAGTACGCGCTGTCTCGGTATCGCGAGATTGTCGACGGCACGTCGCAGGCCGCCCAGGACGCCCGCGCCACCATAGACTACGACTACAGCGGCGTGGGGCGCACAAAGCCGACATTGGCGGCCGTGCACGTTGTCGATTTGTTGCGGTCCGTGTCCGGCCAGTACCGCAACGTGCGCAAATTTCACCACCGCCTGCGGTTCCTGATTGACATCCAGATCACCCTGCTCGATGCCTACGACGACCGTCTCCGCGGCTCACTTGAAACGTATGCGTCAATGACGTCGGCCGTCGGGCGCACGCTGCACGGCGTCACCAAAGAGCAGCTGGCGACGCTCGAGGGACCGGTGGGCTCGAGGCACTGTGCCGTGTGTTTGGTAGTGCCGACCACTTGATCAACACGCTGCGCGAGTGGGCCAACGAAGAGTTTTTCGTGACGCTGTACGACGAGCTGGAGACGCGGTCGAAACAGGCCGAGCAAGCGGGGAGTGCTGGAGCTGGGAACGGCCAGCTGGGCGGCGGTTTGAGTGTGAGCTCTGTACGCGAGCGCACATCGTCGTCGGTGGCCGAAGGAGGCACACGCAAGGCTCATGGCGACGGCAATATGGACGAGGACAACCTGTTCGACGGCACCATCCAGGCGTTTAAGCAACGCCGCAAGGCCGCACAAGAGTTCCTTGTGTCGACACTGGCCGACTCGCACCGCAAGGCGTTCCGGCCGTATGTCCTGCGGACACAATGGACGACGTGGCGGGCAGTGGCCGTGGAAGCGTTGACGAAAGCGGTGGCGCCTCTGCTGCCACCGGACCTGGCGCTGTCGTTTCAGCGTCCGACCTGGCCATCACGCCCGAGCTCGACGAGCCTCTTCGCATCATCCGGCGCAACCTGGAGTTCTTGACGCGCGCCATAGGAACAGCACCGCTCCGCCGTGTGGCGCGCGGTGCCTTTGAGAAGCTACAGGACCATCTGTGGGCCGATGTGCTCATGGCCAACAAGTTCACGACGCTGGGCGCGGCGCAGTTTGCGCGCGACATCTCGGCCGTGGCTTCCACCATCGAGCGCCTAGTACCTCTGGGATCGGCAGCGCTTGAGGGTCTGCGTGAGGGCGCGGCGCTTTTGAATCTGCCCGTCTCGGTGCCACCAGATGCCAGCAAAGAGGGCGGTGCATCCATCACGCTCCAAGAGGCTAACGACCGTATCTTTGTGGACAACACCGAGGCGAAGAAGCTGTTGCAGGAGCTGCAGTTGACAACGTTGACGCCACCGACAGGACGAAACATTATCCAGCGGCGGGTTGAGAGCAGTGGTTAAGAAAGGGTACTGGGTAGCGTGTATCTTTCGTGTTTCATTTCCATTGGTTTTGTCATTTTTGTTGTTTTCGTTGTTGTTCCTGCGTTGAAGCTGTAATTATAGAATGAGCTAAGCGAGGTGAAAGGACTTTTGATATGCCCGAACACGAGAAGAATGCATCCAAAAAAAAAAGCACAGATATCCCAGAGAAATGGAAAGAGATGAAAGCCCAAAAAAAAAAAGAAAAAAAAGAGAAGTGAAATGAAACCAAGATGCCGAAAATAACAGAAACGCAACCCGGCGCCGTCAAGTTGAAGCACCACCCGGGCCAGGCGATGATCCAGCCCTACAACTTTTGTCGTATCCATAACCACGCGTGTTGAAATGCTCTGTATGCAGCCCACCCACCACTGCCACCCCTCGTAACGCCCACACCTTTTGCTCTAGTTGATCGCGCGCATGGTGGCCTCGACCACGGCAAATGTACCCGCGCTCACGGGCATGGCACGCAGCAGCGTAGGCGCCAGGCCGCGCCAGAAGCCGCGCACACCCTCCGTCTTGAACGTTTGCGCCACACAGTCCCGCAAGCTCTTGTAGCGCTGGTCGGCGGGCCGCAGCGCATCCGTCTGCATCTTGCTCTTGATCACGTCAAAGGGGTACGACGCCAGCCACAGCGCCTCGCCTGCGAGACCGCCGTAGAACGCCACCTTGTACTGCGGCACCTCCTTGCGGTCAATCTTGTTGCGCGCCGCGTCCGCATTCATGAGGTACTCAAAGGTCGTGAACCACATGCCGTAGGCCTGGGCCTCACGCAGGATCGTGACGTACTGGCCACGGAAGAGGCCGCGCGCAACACCGCCGCCCTGCGCGGTGAGCTGGCGGACACAGTCCATGGGGCCCTTGTACAGGCGCTTGGCCGGGTCGTGGGGCTGGGTCTGGAGGCGAATACGGACGTGTTCAATGGGGCCCGACAGGACGGAGTTGGCGACACCGGCGAACGCGCCGGCGGCGTAGTACTGGCCATAGGACAGATCGATTTTTTGGGCGGGACCGGCGAGGTTGCGGGCCTCAAACCAGCGACGGGCTTGGTGGAAAGCACCGAACTGGACAGAAACACAGGCACCGATACCGAGGAGAGGGGTCAGGGTGCCCTTGTAGAAGGCGAGAGGGCCCTCGGTCTTCCAGATGGCCTTGGCGGCAGCGAGGGCGTTGGGGTAGGCGGTCGTCGTCTGGAGACGGACTTTCACGATATCAAACGGCTGGCCTGGATGAAAAGCATTGTTAGAACGGCTCCCAGTGTCCTCGAGCGAAGCGAAGACCAAACTAGAAGAAAGAAAATAGAAAAAGAAGAAAGAAAATAAAAAAACACAAAAAACATACCGAGAAGAACCTGAGCAACACCGCCTGCAGCACCGGCGAAGAGATCCTTGGCCGTCTGCAGGCTGCCGCCTTCATGCGCCTCTTCAGACATGGCTGCGACGTTTGTGGGAGAGAAGAAAAGTTTGAGAAGAGGAGCGCTGAGAGCTGGCTGGTCAGACTTCCCGATCAGGACCTCCAAGATGGAGAAGAAGGAGGAGAGTCGAGGAGGACTTGATTTGTCGCAATTGCAGTCCTGATCGCGGAAGAGGCAATTGGTCGCTTTTGAGTTGCGGCACTGGAGGACGACGACAGTTGAAGGTGTGCACCTCTCGAGAAAAGAGGAAAAATAAAGAGAGGATTTGTGATCGGAGAGAAAGACTGTGGTCGAGGGTGGCAGAAAAGTGGACGTTGGGCCTGTGATTACGACTTCGGTGAGTATCGCGATAGCGTCGCAGGCCCTTTCCCTTTTCTCCCCTGAGTACGGAGTATGCCTCGGTGCCCTCCTCAGATAAACTTTTTTTTACTGCTTTTGGCGCTATTACTGCTTTTGCCCATGCCGCGCCGTTCGTTCTTTCCCACTAATTGCGTCCCCGTAATCTGCAATTGGTAGCTCTTGCCGGCAGTCGACTGCGGAGTATGTTGCGGAAGGCAAAAAGGGAAAGAGACAGCGGACGGCGACAGAATAGGAAGGATAGCTAAGAAGCATAACAAAGAGGGGCAGGCGCTACCGGCCGTCAGGTACAACAGTTACAACAAGACAACACCTCAATTAACACCAACACGGGCCAGTGGCTCTTCCTCCGCCCTAATATTAGCCTCTCTTTAGGAAACAGGGCCACCTGGGACCTGGCCAGTGGCCACTAAGAGACAGTCGCCGTTCTTGACGACCGCTGCACTTTGCCGCAGAAATTGCGTGCTCCGGCCTAGACAAAATCCGTCATCGGCCAGCGGGCATTGTGCAACGGGAAGCCGCGACGCGCTAGTTGCCGCTGCACTCGTCGGGCAAGTGCAACTGGCTGCGACTTTTGATGATGCAACAGCCGATAGCCGCTGGGCGACATTACAGCCAAATATGTACTGAGGCAATGGTTGCACGCATAAATGGCATCGCATGTTGTACTTTGTTGTCGTAAACGTGTAAAGTGAACGTAAACGCCAGTAGCAGATTTCTAGGCACGCAGCCCCCGTCGAGAGCTGGTCGCGTGCCCCTCTCTATCAGTATCTTGTAATCTTGTAACATCCGTACACTTTTCTTTCCTGCCATCTTTCATCATGCTCGCCATTGTATCCAAGTCGCAACGAAGTTCCGTCGCCCCCCAGCCTGACTACACCCGACTGATCTTGTTGCCGCTCTGCTGTTCAGTGGCCGCCTGCGCGACGTTCTGGATCGCCTCCTTGAGCTTCAACATCACCTCCGGCTGGTTGCTAAAGGCCGTCTGCAGCAGCTCGTCCAGCTCGCGCTCGATCTTGGCCACGTTCTTACCGCCCAGCTTGCGCGACGTGCCGTCAAATACGAGCTTGCCCCAGCGCTGCGTAAAGGCATTGATAGACCGCCGCAGCGCCTCGTCAAGCTGCTCGCTGACATCCTGGTCGGACGCGCTGGGCGCAACAGGGCCGTTGGGCAGCATATTGAGCATACCGTCCCGTGTCGAGCCGGCAATACTACCCACGACGGACGCGGCCCGACTGGCGACGCTGGTGTATCCGTTGCCAACGGCTGGCGGTTTCGTCGCCGCTGCACTACCGACAGTCGCTCCACCGCCACCGACGGCGCCCGTTGCGCGTGACCAGAGTGATGTGCCAGGGATAAATGTGCTAAAGTAGCCCACCAGGTTCGTGGCGAGACTGAGCGCATCCCAGATCTGGCCAAAGTGTTGCATGGCGCCTGCACCGCTGCCGTCGTTGCGGATGTCGCCAATCTCTAGCGACAACAGCTCGTTCTTGAGGATGAGCAGGTTCTTGATCATGAACAGATCCGGGTCTGTGCTGATGCGCGCCGATTTGATGCGGGCCTCTGCTCGTTGCAAGGCCAGGATGGTTTCCCTGACGATTCTGAACACGACAGGACTGTTGCGTTGCTGCGAGCAGAGAAAAGTCCATGTTAGCAGTTGCTTACAAAGAAGAGAGAGAGCATTTGGGGGAAAACTCACGCATCGCTCTTTTGGCATGGCCTGGTCGAACATGATGAGAAGTTCAATCGCACGGCGCACAGGCGGATACGCATTGGACGCCGCCTGACCGTTGGCCACGGGCGCAATCTTGAGGGCTTCGGGCGCTACAGGAACCCTGGTGATCGTCTTGGCGACCTCCGCCTCAAACAGCGCATCCGCAAACACCCACAGGTGCTCGGCAAGGAGCCGTGCGGCCATTTGCCGACTGTGCGATGCTTGGTACGAGGTGTCGTTGCCGTCGTCATCGCCATCATTGCTACCGTCATTGTCATCGTCGTCGTAGTCGAGAAGGAGGTACTCGTGTGTAACCCAGCCGAGCACATTGCAGACAGTGGGCAAGTCATTGACTGCAGTCAGGGCCGTCTGCAGCAGTGTGGCCAACGGCACGACGTTGACAGCGTTGACCAGGTCGCTGCGGTAGGCGCGCAGCGTGGCAAAGACCGAGTTGGCGTTGGAGCTGTACTGTGGATCAATGGCAAACACCTTGGCAAAAAGCATCGCCTCGTGATACGACCGCTCAAAGCTCTGCTTGATAAAGCCGCGCGAGGCTGTCTCGACAGCCGCTGACCCGGCGGCCGACTTGGCATCCTTGGTGTCCGCGTGGAAGGCGTCCAGCTCCTTCTGTACAATCGGGCGCAAAGCTTGGTCGCGCCACTGCAGATACGTGCGGAAGATGTTGTTGGCGGTGTTGGAGTAGATGGAGTAGCTCTGGTGCTCTGTGCGGGCGGCACCAAGCTGTGTGTAGGCGCTGGCGATGACCTGCTGCACGTTGGGTATCAGCGCATAGGAGGAATCGACAAGGAGCTCTTCAAAGCGGCCGTATGCAAGCGCGTGCTGCGCGGCATCCGACTTGGTGGCAGTGATCTGTTTTGACAGTTCCGTCGATACTTTCTCAAGGCGTGCAGTGAAGCCGACCTCGAGCAAGTGCAAGGACTTAGTGAGGAGTGCCTGGTAGCGGGCCAGGTAGGACTCTGCGTCGCGGTACTCCTTCTGTAGAAGAGGTTTATGTCAGCTGGTGTTGTGCTTCACACGAAGTTGCTTCCCAGACCGTGGCTTACATGATGCGCCATGAAATGGATGCACGCGTCCAGGCTGGTAATGATCTCCGACAACTCCTCGACATCGGCCAACCGGCCTGCGCCTGGTGCGTTGAGCCGCCGTGTTGCATTGTCGAGGTAGCCGTAGTACTGTAGATCCGTGCCGACCTCGTCAGCCAACGTCTTAAGCCGGCGCTGTTCCGAGACGAGGTCGTCGCACTGTGCCTGGAACGAAGTTGTCTGTTCTTCGACAGACCGAAACGAGTCTGCCAGAGACGACAACAACTGTAACGCCCCGTTCGTGTCATCCACAAGTTGGCCAAGGTGTCGCTCTGTCATGTCGAGCTGGTCCCGGTATGTTCTACCATCAGTTGTGTCAGCTTTGCCTCACCGTCATAGAGTCAGGGAGGGGGGGGGGGGGTTCCGTGCTTACAAAAACTCCTGTTGGCTGGCTTCGAGAAGCTCCGCATCGTGTGTGTCAAGGAGGACAGGGATCTCCTGCAGCTTCTTCCACTCTAGGCCATCGTCCACTCCCAGTAGCGAGTCGGCAATGGACAGAGCCTCCAGAGAAACCTCCTTTTTTCGTCCCAGTGTCCTCCTCCGGCTGCTGTTTGGTGGCTTGCCTCTGTTGCTGTTCTTCCTTGACAGTCCTTTTGTTGCCGCCGCAGCTGCTGTGGTTGATGCAGCTGCTTCTGCCGCTGCGCCGCCCATTTCGGTCTTGCGCTCGCTGGCTTAACGTCTGGATACGACTGCACGCGTCTCAGCAGTCCGTCCACCCGTGCTTCTAAAAAGACCTCGTCGTCATGTTCGTCGGCTTCCTCCTCGAGAAGGGCATCGAGCGTGTCCACTGTGTCGGCTTGCGGATTTGCGCCCTGTTGTCCGGCGTTAGTGTGCTGTTTTCAATCTGTTCCCTCTTTTACCACCTGCCACCTGCTCATAATCCCCTCATCGTTCGTCCTTTGGCTTTCTCATTCTCACGCTTCCTCCTCCCCTGCACCTCGTCTGAACTCACATTCGGCTGCTGGAGCAGCGACTCTCGCCGCCGGTGGCCCCGGCCTTGCGTCTCGCTGCGCCGCTCAGTCGGGAAGCTGTACCACGTGTCCTCGTACATTTTCGCAAGGACTCGCTGCCTGTGTAGAGCGACAGGACGCTATGCCGCCCACGAGAGGGTGCTGTTGTCCGTCGAGGAAAGCCGAAAAGCCGGTCAATGCGTAATTCGTCGTCGCAGTAGAGAGGAATCGGGAAGCGATTGGTTGTCGTGATTGTCGTGGCATCGGTGTCGTGCAATAAGATTGTTCCAGACCAGGCAGTCGTCGTGCCGTCGCGTGCTGTTGAGGCGGGTGGACGCCAGTGATGGTCCGCAGCTTTCAGATGTCGTCGATTGACAAACTGAACGTGTTCCCACGTAGGTCCACGCAGCTCAGCCAAACGAGAACGAGGGGAGGGTCGTTAGCGCCAAGGACACGGAGGCACAATGGAGGCTGCAAAAATGTGGGGCACCTGCTGTGGGTGGGGCCTGTGAGCCAGTGCACGCTCCCGTGCAAGTGACCTACTCTTTCCTATTTGGGCGGCCATCCAACAACACCTTCCTCGTGAACCACGGGACAACGTACCTGCCAACAGAAGTGGACTGTGTCTTTGCAACGACTTTATCACGTGATAATATAGTTTAAAATGTCTTCAGACGGCAGTAATAATTGAGAGGGCATAACAACTTTTCAGTTGTATCTCCGAGGCTGACCAGGAAGGTGAGACTGACTACATCAGTTGCTCGGGTACTTGATCTGTTTATAACCGCAAACAAGTTTTTTCAGAACTCTTCATCTCGGCTAACCATCAATCCTTTTCTTTCTTGTTTAAGGTACCTGAACTAATCACCACGCATTCTTACACGGACTCGCTGCGCCCAAACACACCCTGCTTCCATCCTTGAAACCTCAAACGATTTACAGCCTTGTCCCAAATTCTTATCAATATGTCATCAGACTTAACCCCAAGATGACGACCGAGTCATCCAGAATGCCATCTAATCCAGACTGGGACGCCATGATGAGCATCATACCCCGGTACGACCCTAACAGCATCGAACAAAATGCCTCCGTTGATGCTTCCGCCGGTGCGTCCCAGGATCAAACCTATGGCCACTATTCTCGTCTCGCCGAGCAACTCGAAAGGTACCGCCCTCTAACGCCTGATGGGCCCATGCAGCCATCTAATCCGGATTATCCAGAGATGGATGTCGAAAGCGAGGAATACTTGGCGGAGCCCCCGTTCTTGCAATGTCTCGATAAATTGAGGAAGGCTGGCAAAAACATCTACACGACTTATGCCTCTTCCGGACCGCTTCCTCAGCATGCGCTCGACAGTCTTGCGGGAGAGCACCTCTGCCGCCGCCGCCCAGATCGGGCTCCAGCTCAACGCCATCGTGATGCCTCAACGGGGCCAAGTCCGTCCAAGGGTGTCACTGCCATAGGCTCATCACAGCCTGGGACTCGCCTTCTGTTCATCAGGGATTCCCGAGGATTCTGGCCCGGTATCCCAACTTCAGGGACCTAACCATGTCCAACTACTACGATCTAGAGGGTGACGACCTCACATTTCCTGATCCGACGTATCTAGTGGCTTCGCAGGCCCGCGAAGCTGAAGAGAGCGACTCTGAAGCGTACGCATTCCAGTCGAGCCCACCACAGCTCGACACAGATGAGTTTGACACACCTGAGATTGACACACCACAAGAGCTCCGCACGCCCAAAAGAATCGGCACTCCCCAGGAGCTCGGCGCGCCAGAGCTCCACGTGCCGCAGCTCGACACACCGCAACCCGACACTCCAGATCTTGACACACCACAGGCCAACACACCGCTAAGCCAGAGCATAGTAAAGGACATGGACACACTGTTAATCTAGGGTAAACAGATGGAGTTGGGTACGTTGGCAGCCTCAGACTCATCTCAGAATCTGCGTCCGGCCAAGGACTCGACGGCACCTGAGATTTCAGGCTCACCTGAGAAGAGACTTACCACACAACATGACTCGAGCGAGCAGGAGGAAGCCGCGGCAGGTCTACTGCAAAGCAAAGACCCGGAAACGGAGCTTGCATACAACGAAGGCGTGGTCCAAAGCGACGAACAGGCAATGGGTATTGAAGAGGATGACGTTGTGGTCTTGACACTCGCAAAAAATACGAATGCGAACAAGAGGCACTGCTACAGGCGAGCAGGCGAGAACTGGAAAGAAAACTAGCGGAACGCGATACTACCCATTCGGAAGAGTCGCAGCCTTCGGCAAACGGAAGAAGATGAATGAAGAGCCGGATAGTGACAATGAACAAGACCGAAAGAGACAGCAGGGAGGAGAGCTGACAAAGGATGAAAAGCGCCGAGAAGAAGAGTCCAGGCTAAGGCTGGCAATCAAGAAAAATGAGAAGGCGGTGAAAAGAGGGAACATCAAAAGAAAGGCAGAGAAAGGAATGAAAATAAAGAGGGAGATAGCCCAAGAGAGGGCTCGTGAAGAAACCAAGAGAAAGACACAAGAAGAAGAACGCAAAGAACTCGACGAAGAGGCTCGTGCAGAAGCCTTAGACAGAGGTCAGCATAAGACGCAATCCGACGAAGGAGAGACAAGCAATGCCGCCAATAATAACTCCTTCCGGATCAAAAAAGTGATTCAAGATCTATTTCTTGTATTGCAAGCACGACTTTCAGGTGACTGAGCAGGCTTTCCTTATCAGGCATTAATTGTTGATTATTATTTACAGATTACAGAGCACACTACAACACATCAGAGGTGCTGTTATGCCAAGTTGACACGCCATTATGAAATTAGTTCCGTCTTCCTATACTGTTGCACGCTTAAAAGTCGGTTGATTTGTATCATAAAAGGGTTTTATTATGCGTGAAAGCTACTCATCCAAATTCAAGTCCTGTCTGTGACAGTAGATTTTGATTTAGTACGGTTGTACCCTTTTCAAATGACTCCCCTCACTTCTTTCCATTCCTGTCCTCGTCGTCAAGCTCATCGAGGCCAAATACAGGGAACGTCAATTCGGCTGCAATGCCGCCCAAACGTGACAACTGCTGACCGCAGTCGTGGGAGTCGCCTAGAACACGCACCTCGCCTCCCTCCTCGCGGACCTTATTGGACAAGGACGCCACAGCGTCTTGGAACTTGCCGTTGTGGAATAGAGACTTGTTTACAAGCAGAACACCGCCTGTGCCTACCGCACCCTCCTCGATGGCCTTTTCGACCGATCTGACACCATATGCCGCACGCGAGTCTGACTCGCCGGACCGCACACGCTCCGCGATGTCCTTGACAAGGATGAGGTCGCGGTCGTAGCGGACATTGTGGACCTTGGCGAGAACATCTGAACGCATCATCATCTCGTCAAAGGGCCCCATGTTCTTTTTTGTGATATTCTGACGGTAGGCGGGCAGCCAGATACAGTCCTCGTTCTTGCAGTGGACCCGTTGGTTTTGCCGTTGGTCTCGGTACTGGGGCTGCTGTCCTTGGATTTCTTGGGGGTCGCAGCCTTCTTGCCCTTCTTGCCGGGCTTCGTGCTCTTGGCTTCCTCGTCAGACTCTGGCCTTGCTGCACCCTGCCCCGTGGCACCATATGTGTCGACGACAATAGCATTGTTGGCCATGTGGAGCAGTGCCTTGTCGTGTTTGGCGGCAGCGTGGGTTTTGACAAAGTTGTGAAAGTTGTGGGCAGCCTCGCCAAAGGACGCAATCAGCAGTGGACACGGGTCGCCGTGCTCTGTGTCCAAGTTGGCAAGCAGCAGATCGACGGCCGACTCAAAGAGCGAGTCCTGCAGAGGTGCATTCTGGCCCTTGGCGCTGCGGGCCAGCTTTGTCTCCTTGCGTTTGCTCTCGGCCAGCGGCTTGCGATCGGCCTTGCCCGCCTTTCGAGATGGGGGCAGTGCTATACCGTCACCGCTGCCGTCCTGATCGCCAGCAGCGGCAGCGGCGAGGAGACTCGGGTCGACTTTGACAGAATCGTTGAAGCGCGTGTCCTCGCCCGCAAGGATACGAACATTGGCATTGGCAAAGTTCTTGTCGACAACGACAACAGCGAGAGTTTCGCTGCGGAGGTCAGGTTGTGCGGCCTCCAAAAGGCGTTGCTGCACGTTGGACGAAAACCCGGTATCTCGTTGCAGTGTGATGACAGACTCTGGAGAGATGCTGATGCGCCGGGTTGGGTTGGGTGTGGCGTCCAACAAGTCCCTTTTTGAGCGAGAAGACTTGCTGTCAGCTACCTTCCCAGCGTGCCTGTCACATGTAGTGTAGAGGTTGTGACATCAAACTCTGTTTCCTTGACGAGCAGAGTCTTGCCGCTCTCACTTGTCAGAGAAGACGATGGGTCGCCGAAAATGAGCTTGTCGCCCTCGACAATGGTGTCCTTGATAAACCACATATCATCGACAGTATCGAGAGCGAGACTGACAATGTCTTTGGACGCCATGAGCGACGATGCCTCCGTGACCGAGTCGGCCCAGCCTATCGCTGTTTTCTTGACGAACCGCATCTTGAATCTCAAAGCGGTGTAGACTAAAGATGCGGGAGAGAGATATCCAAAAGAAGCAGATAAGGTGACTATGCGTGTTTGGAAACTGCTCGGATGCTTTTAGTAGAGCCGAAGAGGAGGGAAAAATCCTCAAAAGCGGTGTGAAGTTATGAGACTCAATTTGGATATCGTGATGAAGGATGGAGGGGGGGAAAAGAAGAAATTTTCGTATGAGGGGAAGAGAGCCTGATATCTATACCCAATGTGCCCAAGAAACGGGCTTGACCTCAACGAAGACTAGGGAATATGGTGCATATGATACTGGCACGACACGTGGATCTTGCGGAAGCCAAAATTAAGGTTCGCGCATCAGCCTCGTGCGGTGTAGATGTGAGATTGGTCGGCGATGGACAGTGACGTCTTGCCGTAAAGGGGCGAACAAAACAAGGCTGAGGTTTTACTAACTGGTCAAGACTACTAACACGACGGCTCACGTGAAAAGTGGACCAAGAGCTGGCCAGCGCGCGCAAATATGGGTCCTGCCGAATCAGCTGCGAGCTAAATCCGCTTTTTGCCCAAGCTTTCTTCCCCTCCATGGTTCATGACATAAGTACCTGCCCGAGCTACAATGAAATGCGACTGGACCTCACCTCATCTGCCATCTCAGACTTTTATTCGAGAGAATAAGAGAATTCTGTAAAGTTCAGTTGAGGTAAATTCGCTATCACGGAAAACACAGCCTTGTCGAACACTGTTGTCGGTCGTGCGAGAACGGTTTTCGCACTTTTTGAGCTCTCCATTCCGTGGGAAGCTACCACAAGAAGCCTTTTCTCTTTCATTGTTCTTTTTGATCTCGGAAGATACCTCAAAAATGGCTTCACTACGCAGAGCCACGTGCTCCCTGGCGACTCTGAAGCCGAGACAGGCACCCCAGCTGACGACTGTGCGCTGGATTGGCGGTGGCGTGGCTGGTCAGGGTCGTGGCGGTGTTCCCGGCTCTGGTGGTCCTGAGGGACCCCGGCGCGGTGGTGGTGGTCGTGGACGACGTCGTCGTGGCGGTGGCAGGTATGCTGGCGTGTTGGCAGTGGCCTTTGTGATTGGTGCCGGTGCCTACACCTATTCGTCAATGCAAAAGGACAAGGCCAAGGGCGAGGAGCTGAAGGTGCCGCCCAAAGTCGTTATCCCCAAAGCCGAGATCGAGTTTGAGACGGCGCCTTCCGCTGGCAACAACGACGTTCGCGATGCCATTAGCCCGCAGCACCGGCAAGTCAAGAACAGTCTCGAGCATCCCGGTGTCTATGCGTGGGGCTCCAACGCTGGCCGCGTGGTGGCTCCGGACTCGACCGACACATTCATCAAGGAGCCGCGGCGCATCGGCTTCTTTGACGGCCAGATTCTGCGCGACCTGCGTCTCGACAGCGAAGTCGGTGTGGCTGTGACAGAGAGCGGCGATGTGCTACAGTGGGGCGTGGGCTACTGGGGCAAGGCGGCCACGGCTTCCAAGGCGATACTGTCGCCCGTGACGACGCTCAGGGGCAAGGACATTATCAAGGTGGCTTTGTCCAACGACCGTGTGATTGCACTCTCGTCCAAGGGTGCTGTCTACTCGCTGCCCATCTCCAAGGAGGAGATGCAGCCGTCCAATGGAGCAGTCATTGCCGCGACGTCAGGACCTGCTGAGCCGTCACCCGGGCCGAATTCGTCCTCCTGGTTCTGGAGCAAGCCATCTGGCCCTGGAAACGTCGCGCCGTTTGTGGACTCGAGCTACCGCACGTTGACGCCGTTGGGTCTGGGCTGGGGCGAGCATGTTGTTGACATTCGTGGTGGCCAGGAGCACGTCTTGCTGTTGACGTCCAAGGGCCGCGTCTTCTCGGCTGTCGCGAGTGTTTCGTCGTTCCCCATCAAGGGTCAGCTGGGCGTGCCTGGCCTGAACTGGAACACCCGTCCGCGAGATCGCCCACTGGACACGCCATACGAGGTCGCAGGCCTGAAGGGCATCACTGCTACGAAGATTGCCGCGGGCGATTATCACTCGCTGGTTCTCGGACGTGACGGCGATCTCTACAGCTTTGGTGACAACTCCACAGGCCAACTGGGCATCCTGCCTCACCTTCGTTTCCCTTCTCCGATGCGCCTGTGAAGGTACCCGTTGAGAAGCTCTACGAGTTGCCTGGTGAGAGGCAGGCTGTCGAGCTGGCCGGCCGCGACGCCAGGGAGGGCCGCCCCCGGGTCAAGGTGACATCGATCGCTGCTGGCGTGCCACCTCGTTCTTTACTGTCGACGTACAGGAGAAGGGTGTCGGTGGACGCAAGAAGGATGGCATTCTGACGTCTTCAGACACCTGGTCGTGCGGCTCGGGCATCTACGGCAGCCTGGGTACGGGCAAGTGGGTGCACATCTCGACGACGGGTCCGGGCAAGATCCGCGCGCTCTCGGGCCTGTCTGAGTACAACGAGGCCCTGGGTGCTCTCGTGCCCATCCGCCTGGCTCACATCGAGGTCGGTGCCACACACTCTGCTGCCGTTCTCGACAACGCCACACACGTGAAGGCTCCTTCGTCCGCTTCTTCGACACAGAACGCCGACGTCAACTGGGGTGCCGATACGCTCTGGTGGGTGGCAACGAGTACTACCAGCTGGGCACCGGCAAGCGCAACAACCTGAGCGAACCTGTGCACATCGCACCGCTGGACGGCGCTCAGCCGGGCTCATCCGTCGCACCTTCACGTGCCATCCTGCCGCCGTCGACCGACAGCAAGACCGCGCAGGCCAACCTGGACTTGGCACGCGAGCGGCTTGCCCTGACACCGCGGACCACGGTCAAACTCGGCGGCAACGGCCGCAAGGTGAGCATCGAGCAGCGCGTGGCGTGCGGGCGGTACGTTTCGGGCGTATACTCGGCCGTGTGAGCAACACAATAGATGCTGGGACGGTGCGGGATTGGACGGCATGAATGCGTATCTCAACTCGGGTGGATCTGGACTCTGAACGAAGGCTCGAATGGATTTGGCGTAAATGGACCCCTCTCACTCGAAAATGGATTGTGTTTTTATTCTGCATTGTATGTACATTGGTTCTGGTCTCCAGCAAAGTTACAAGTTACCGTAGATTGTGATACATCGATTTATTGTTCTAATTTTGACGGCAGTCACACGGTTTACTATATGACAGCAGCAGACTGCACCAACCAACTTGACTCGATAATGCTTGTTTTCATCTTTTTGTCTCCTTTTATCCTTCATTGTGTTCGAAACAATCCAGCCACCGTTCATCTCGTCACTATTTCCCTGCGTTGCCAGGCTCCGGCGCATGAAACACGCACAAGCAGGATGCTTATCCCATTTGCTGTTAGGAGCTTGTGCAGTCCTATGGTGCGACAACCCGAGAGCGTGTGAGCGTAAGGACATGCGGGCTTGATAATGGAGGAGAGCAGCGAGTAGCCATTCAGAGATCCATGCCGTCTTTGCACCCTTTTGCACCAACAGCGTTCCTTCCCTCTGCCATTGTCGTCTGACCGCCTTTCGTTCCTGCCAGTCTTCGCTCCTGCCTGTGCTGCAACAGATGGCCGCACAGGGAAGTATTTCCTGCAGGCGCATGCAAGATTCATGCACAGCGATGTCGCCAGTCCAAGCCGCCTTCCTCCTGTTGGCCTAGCCGGCCATTTTGCCATCCTCGGATTTTGTTGCCTTTCTGCACTCTCCATCGCTCTTGCATCGCTCTTGCACACTCGTGGGCACCCGTGGGCACTTCTTGCTCTTTTCGTTTTTTTAGAGGCATTTGGCACGCACATGGCTCTTTCCCAGTCATATCGCCCTTTCCCTTTTTACCAATCGTAACCTGGCCCCCCTTGTGACCCCTTGTCTCTCATCCTTTTCGGTCTCTCCTTTCCTTCACTATATGTACATCGCCTTCTTTTCGCCTTCTTCGTCTCTTTTGCCCCTCTCATCCTCACTATTCGATATCTCGTCACCCCCTGTTCGCCCTCCATCTTGTCATCTGTCTCATCCGCACCCCAGCAGCCTGAAATCCACCGGAGACCAACTGATCGGCAGTCCCTACACGTGCTTCCTGGCCATTAACGAAGAAAAGGGGGAGAATAACGACAGTGCACGGATAAAACGAAATCTTGATCGATTTCGCATTGTGCCAGGGGGCTGCTGTCTCTTACTTCAATGCTCATTCATCTCGTCGAACTTGTCTCGCCTGGGCTTGCTTCCCAAACATCCCCTCTTAATCCCAACCTTCGGCTGCTTTCCTCTCGTGGTCTGCATGTCCCATTTCGGCCGACTGCGCTTCTGCTTCGAGACTAAAGATTTCTGTGGCCTGACCCTGGTGGACCAAGCCAGCCAGCTAGCCCGGAGAAGCAAGAACGGCAGCCTCGAACGCCCGCTCGTTGGCTTGCTCGCTCTTTTTCCTGCTTTTCTTTTCTCCTCGTTTTTCGTCTTCCTGCGCCTGACATAAGACCACAAATCGTCAAGGTCCCGTCTCTCCCGGAGGTGTACCGCTAACCCACCAAAAAAACCCGACTGTCATCAAGCGGCAGGCCCTATTCTTGCTTTTGGCTAGGCCGACCGACGCTACTGCAGCTCTTCTCACCTTGGCTCCAGTGCTCCTCTTCATTGTTTCCTCAACGGCTTGCCTTCCCCGGACACAGAAGGACCTAAGACATTACGCCAACATCTCCATACGGTGTAGCTGTAAGTCCTAGCTGGGTACTGGGCGCGGAGTGACAGCGGACGTGCGACGGCGAGGGTACTGGCGGCAGCGCTTCTTTTCAAAAGCGTGTGGGGCGGTGGTCATGGAATGGCAAATTGGTCCTGTTGTCGCCGAATATCGTACGAATAGGCTGTCACGAACGCAGGACTTGCCAGAAGCTAACAATAAGCCCCAAGAGCAAGCAGGACAAGAAGGCGACAAAGTTGCAAAACGCAGCCGGTTCCGAACAAACTAAAGCGTTCTCCCCTCACCCCTGTCACAGTCTGCATAAACTCCACAAAGGCTGCATCACGATTGTGGTTCCTTCTTCTTGCCCTTCCCATTTAGGTTCGTAAGTGGGTGCATCCTTTTATTTCGAATCTCTCGGCCGCTCATTCGTCTTCGCGTCGCTTCTTATTTTCTCCTTGCTCCCACCCCTTTTCTACAAGGTTTTGCACGACTTTATGAGTTTGCACGGACAACCGATATAATCCCTCTTTCGCCTCTTGGGGGAAACAAGCTGCTCCTGGCTTGCGAACCTATCGCTTCCGGTCCTCGTCGCGGCTCTTGCGCGTCTTGCGCTCTCGCTTCCAGCTAGCCCGAAACGCCCGCTGCCACGATGGACCGATTCTCCCGCTTTCGGCGTCACAAGAAGACCGCTGCGGCGGCGGCAAGTGCAGCTGCAGCTGCAGCAGCAACAAAATTAGAAGACAAGAATCGTGCGTCTACGGAATCGGCGACGGAAACACAAACCACTGTGCAACGCCCATCGCCGCAACTCCTTCGACCAAAGACTTCTGCAGGTTTGTCTGCGCCGACGGTGGTCTCGCCCGCAACGGTCCCTTTGACCGAGGCTGGCGAGGACAGCAGACCTCTGACCAGCTCCTCACACGCACTATCAACTTCATCCTCCCTCCTCAGCGTCAACGGTGGCGCACCACTCCCTCCTCTCGACCCAAAGACACAACAGCAGCAAACGATGTCTGGCCCGTTGCGCTCCTCTCGTTCACCCTTCCGAAGCCTCCTCCGTTCCTCGACAAAACGGGCTCGTGGTTCGTCGTCTCCAGCTATGGCTGCACCGACACCAGCATCAGCACTTCCTAGATCACCTACGGCCGGCCCCAGCAACCAAATGCAGAGCATCACTCTGCCGTCCAAGGGCACCGCAGTCTCGCCATTACGGGCCGCACGACCAGAATATCGGCGCTCAGCTCAATTCGCCAGCTCGGCCGGCAAACCTACACTACCGTCTTTCCTCAACCTCTCATTTGAAGGCAAGTTCAGACCTGGTTTAGGAACCGATCGTGAAACGGCACGTTACTAACTCTGACCGCAGAAATCGAGAGTAAATTCCAAGATCTTGTCTGGATGGAACGCGAGCGCCTGCAGAACTCGTTACAAGCACCAACTGGACGCTGGACCCGTGTGTCCGGTCCGCATCTGAGACTGCTTGACCGCTATATAAACATCCAACCCTGGGACAAAAACCGCGTCAAGCTCAAGGTGCCTACTGGGCAGATCGACTACATCAACGCATCACCGATTGTACTTACGACCTCGGCCCGACGGAAGCAGCGCGCCCGCCGGACCGATATATTGCCATGCAGGGGCCAAAGATAACTTCAGTCGACCATGTGTGGCGCATGGTCTACGAACAGATGCGGTCGCCTGCAGTCATTGTCATGCTGACGGAGACGCACGAGGGTGCACACGAAAAGTGCTACCCCTATTTCCCCAAGAGTCCCAACGACCCGCCTATGATGATCAACGATCACGACGAATTTGGCGACGGCTTTCACGCAAGTGTGCATTGTGCGGAAATTGAGGAGACACCCTTTGGCGATGCCATTGAGCTACGTCGCATTGTACTTCGCGTACACAAAAAGGCATCGCCAACCTCGACGCTCCCCGCCAAGAAGGTGTCCACAGCTGTCGGCCAGACAGCCGGGAATACGGCCAAGACCAAGGAGAAAGACACTGCCAACAGTGCCAACAGTGCCAACAGTGCAAACAGTGCCAACGGTCACGCCAAGAAAGCTAGGGGACCGTCACCGATAGCCAAGGCGGCCGGCCTTCGCAAGCCGGCCGTCAAAGATGAAGATGGTGATTCTGTGATGAGCGAAGCATCCGCAGGCTCGACGTTTGCGCCATCGACAACATCTGGAGCCTCATCTGTACCACCAGAGACCGAAGAAGCCCGCGTCATCGACGTCAGCGAATACGAAGATGAGCGCATTGTCTACCACTTTCTCTATAAAAAGTGGCCAGACTTTGGCGTGCCTGAGATGGAAGACGTGGATAGTTTTTCTTGGTCTGATGAGACTGTCAGCTGAAAAAAATGCTGACCCTAACAACCCACGCATTGTGCATTGCAGTGCCGGTGTCGGTCGCTCAGGTACTTTTATTGCTCTGGAGCACCTCCTCCGAGAGCTGGATGCAGGCGTGCTTGAAAACTACGACGCCAACTTCGCACCTGGCGGGGCGGAAGATGAGCTTATGGAGGGCAACGACGACCACAGCGGCCGTAGACGGAACCCCATGCCGCCACTACAGCAACACGACTCCGGGTCTTCTGCGTCTGGCGGCGCCAGCATGCCAGACCGAACATCAATCGGCTCCAATCTACTAGGCAGCGAGTCGCAGTCGCCATTTGGTGCCAATGACCTCATCTACACGACTGTAAACCAGCTTCGCGAGCAGCGCCGCACGATGGTGCAAGCCGAGAGCCAGTATCACTTCATTTATCAGGTGCTGCGCAAGTTGTGGCAGGAGAAGTACGGCTTTGTCGATACCGACGACAGCCAGGGCCACCAGCAGGACCAGACCCAATATCAAGACCATAACCAGAGACAGAGTCAAGACAGCAACGGCATGTACGATGGGCAGTCATCTGAAGCTTCGTACGGGTCGGAGCCGGCAGCGAAGCGGCTCGAGGTTGAGCCGGGCACTGCGAAATGATGAGGGGACTGCCCCTCCCTATCATACGACACAACCACGAAAGCCAGAAACAAAAGGCATTTTATGGTCGTTCATCATGGTCCTCTGATGAGCAAAAGCAACAGCTACAACACGATATAGGGTTGGGGATATGTTTTTGTTTACAAAATGGGACACGGCGAACCTGGGGCGAGCTGCGGTCTTTTTCATTCTTTTTGATATTTATTCGGTATACCATAGCGACGGCGGGAAATGTGCAAGTACATTAGATATAACCTTTCACGAAGTTTGATAGCATACAACTTAATTGTACTTTCAATAGAACACGATATGTCTCACAGTCTTATTGCACTGCGCAGCTACTCTTTTTCGGGGAAAACCACCCGACGAGCCTGAAGAGACAAACCAAGTGTTTGATATTACCGAAACGTGATACAATGTGCACACATTTCTAACCTTGTGGTCTTGATTTCGGACGAGCAGGTCCGCCTTGAACGAAAGACGGCTTCAGAGTTGCTGGCGAAGCTGGTCGAATCTTGTTCATTCCATTCATCTATCGGAGAGTTTCACCCAGATTCTCTATAATTGGGAGAGACCACGCGTGCGTGTGCCTGTGAGTGAATGTTGAGATGATGGCCCCCCTAACGCCAGGTTGTCCTTGTGCATATGTGTGCCGCGTTCCTGGCGCAGATGTGAATACAAACGAAAGAAGTGCAAGATCCGTGTCCCGTCTCATTATGGCCTTTCCGTGAATACCCCTCATATCCCTTTCCGCGTCCCCAAACTCCAAACCCTTCATGCCCCGTGACGTAGTCCTTGCATGTTGTTTGACTCGTGGACGGGTCAGTCAGATGTGCCAACTGGGGGGTTGTCAGGAAACTCGTTCGGGACAAATGGAAAGAAGTGAAAAGGGAGGGGTGGATCTCCATTTTGGGTCGGCGGCCCGTCGCGAGCGGGCGGTGGACAAGAAGACGAGACAGAAAGAATACAGACACGACGACAAAAAGCGACGTGGTATGACTTTGATAAAGTACGCATATAGCCTTCTAGCCCATTTCTTCCATCGATTGTCCCTCATCTGTTCCCAGACTTTACTGTTGCATCCACACAGGGAGAGCCGAGCTTCTCTTGGCGGTGGCATGCAGTTTTCGAGAACAACGTTCTTGGAGCCGAGCCGTCTCTGTGCTCCCTCCGTCTGTCCCCAAAAGAGAAGGCGACGTCTCAAGTGGCAGCAAATATGCAACGACAAATCCCAACCAAGAAGCGAACGGCGAAGATGAAATTCAGGGATCCTGAAGCTAAGTGTACAGGCAGCAAAGGAGGCCAAAGATCGACTACGATGGGATGACCATGGTCCCAGGTGTTTGAAATGCGTGGTTCGGTCAGAGGCCGAGGGTGAGATGTGAGTATATCAGTGTGTATGTCAGCTGCTTTCAATGACAGCTTCGACGTGTTTTCTCGTATTTTTTCCTGCCTCATTTGCTCTTTCCATATTTGTTGGCGGCAAATGGACGGCCCGCGTTTGATGGCCGAGGAAGGTACGCACACTCGATACATAAGGGGCACACCTTCTTTCCCCTCTGGGAGGTCCTGCCGAAAAATCGGTCTGGAAAGTTTGGGGAACCTCACTGTTTGGCAGTATTATTGCTTCGGAGTGACTTTCGGGGAAACTACCGCCACCGGTGTAGACCTGACACTGGGCACTTTCTAGGGGCTATATGGCATATGTACACCTGTACAGTCGGTGCTTGTCATGCGGTGGACGGAGTGATTCGAGAAGCACCAAAAGAATCTACGTTCTCCCCTTTTTACATATGCCGTTAGAACATAGGATACATATGGGATATACTTGGGTTTCCTGGTAGAACGTCGAGATTTGACAGTACATTAGTGCCAGATAGGGTAGAGATATCGAAACAGATGGCGAGTTTCTCCAACGGCGAGGTCAATACGGAAGAAACGCACCTAGATTACGACTGCATTGCGTTATTCCACTACCTAGGAAGTAAATCTTGGCTAGGTCTGACCTCCGGATTCCAGATTCCAGATCTCGGAGTCTAGATTAGGCAGTTTTGAGGGCAATGTAGAAGAACAACAAGAATTTCTTCGGGGATTACGAGTATTTCGACTTCTCGATGAGATAAGGAGGCCAATTTACATAACACGGGCGCTAGGCCAAGCCGACCAACAGGCAAGTTTAGCAGAAAAAGACCCCTAAAAGTGTTCCAGAAGGTGCGGGAGAAGGGCTCGACCCCATACATATATATACTTTTGCACATCTGGGCATCTTGTCTTGCCTCGTCTTGTGTCTGCTTTGCGTCTGACCCACTCCTCCCTCTTGTTTTTTTGCCGCTCCAAAAGTAGACGCTTGCATGCTATCTTGAATGTTTGCGTAGGAATAAAAAGGGAGAAATGCTCGCGCTCGTGACCTCGATGCGCACGGCCAGTGGCAAACAGGATGGGCTGCGCGGAGGGAAGGGAATGGGAAAGGGTTGCTGCACATCCGCACATGGCAACAATTTAACGGCACCATCTTGCTTGAAATGGACGTGCGCGGTTTTCTGTCCTCCATTTACGGAGTACATGTACTTGTACGTCTCGACTCGCTGCTTTCCTCGTTGAGACGCTGTCGGTGGGAAACTAGATGTAGTATGTAGTCGTGGTCGTGGTCGTTGTCGGTCACTTGTTTTGACTTGCATAAATCGGTTACACCCACCCAGTGAAGCGGACGATGAATTATGCGCCAGTCAAAGGCGGGTGATGAACGAAAAGGAAAGGAAAGAGAGGTGCGACGAACAAGCGGGCGAACTAGAACAGTTGGCCAAGAACCAGAACATAAAAAATGTTCAAACTTGACAAGAGTGCCAGCGCCCATCGTCCGGAGGCCGCAGAAGGGCCAAGAGCCTTGATGCGCTCGATGAGGTTTGAGGAGAGGCCAGGACACAATTCGGGCATTTTCCGTCCATGTCAGGCTTGCATCTCCTTTGGCGCGGGCGCCCCAAATCTCAAATTGAGCCGAGAACCAAGCAAGAAGGATGAGAACCAGACAAGAAGAAATGAAGGAGGGAAATGTTCGGGTAGAATGGGCGAAAGGCAAGACGAGGACACAGGTAGCGGTAAAAAAAATGTATTCTAATATCGTGGCCTGGTACGGCAGTTGTAAGATGCGCGCCTTGCAGGAGTGCATGTGCCCAGTGCAGCTTCCAGTACCAAATTTGACGAACAAAGACAGGTGCAGCGTTACCCTGAATCGGCAACACAGTATCCTGGGCGAAGAGAGTGAATGGTGAATGCGATGCTTCTCTCCTCTTCTACATGTACTAGTAACTAGTCCTCGGCCTGATTGTCACCTGTCACTCGTGGTCCTTGAATCTCTATTTCGGCCTTATTTTCCTTCGGAGTCGTCACTCGATTGCGTCGTCACAAGGACATCCTGTCCGCTCTTCCTCGTTGTGCAGGCAAAGGCGTGCAGAGCGACTGCAAATGCGTGTTGCATCATTGGCTGCGCAGTCGTCGGTGTATGTCGGGCAAGAAGGCAGGGACAAGCCGTGTCGCCGGTCGCAGGCGGAAAAAGACAAGGAAAAATACACAGCCGTCAGGGTTGCATTCCATAGTCGAACACAGGCTCAAGAGACTGCACATCTCGTAGAAAATGCAAATGCAAATGCACAGAGACTGCAAAGGTCGCCAACCGAGCACGGGGAAATGGAAATACTCCGCTAAATCTCGAATCGGTTCGACGAAAGAACAGATGCGTAGTACCGCCCTTGTTGTCGTCCCTCTCCCTCTCCGTTGTCACCCGCTGTGGTCACCTATCACAACGTCACCACAGTTGCATTTGCCAGGGCGCTTTCCCTACCAGGGGCACGGGCGGTGACTTGCATGTGATAGGAAACTCCCAGTTTACTTCCAATCTCCCAGACCGAGGAGACCGAGTTGACCGATGCGAATCGCTGTTTGCCTGTTTCGTTTTTATTTTCGCCTTCGTTGCCCTGTGCTCTCTTGCCGTCCATTGCTAAACATAGTCTTTGGGGTAGGACGCGGCTCGCTCGCGAGCGGTGTTTGTACCGCGTAGGCTGCGTATCTTGTATCGTGTACAAATATATTGCATGTTTTATTCGTGTCGAAATAAAGTGCAGAGGGATCTGTGCCTCCCTCCCAGATGTTGGGTCCTATTCGACCACTCTGGGCGAAGAGTCTTTCAGGCCTTGAAAGGCAGGCACGATGCTCCTTCCTAGTCCTTCTTTCTTAATTTCATTTCGGAAAGAACAATCCGTTCAACAAACACGATGGAGGAGAGGAGGGACGAGACAACGGCATCTTTTCAAGGGGGAGGAAGGAGCGTGGCCCAACCGGGCCTTTTTCTTTTCTTAACAAAGTACTTGCCGGTCAGTTCCTTCTTCACCGCATGTCGTGTCATTGTCGACTACATCCTTCCTCTTTCCAACACAAAGCGCCCGCTCCTTCCCGACAAGGACATGCACCGCGTTATCACATGTGGCCCCCTTGCGCTTTCTTCGAAGGGAGACTGGCCTTCCACTTTGCATCCTTCTTCGGAGATCGCTCCGTAATAGCAAAAAGGCCATAAACACCAAGACAACCCCAAAAAATCCTTGAATGCAACACACGCACGCTTCGTTCTCGCCCGCATCCAGTTTTTCCTTTCCCCTTGTTTCCTTGTTCCTTTTGTGAGAAGTGATAGGGCCGAATGACACAGTGCACTGGACTGGGCCAAGGAGCAGGGCTCCAAAACACCGGCACCGCGTTAACCCCCGACAAAAAGTCGAAATGCAAAAGCCACGAGGAGTCAGGGTAGGAGGAAGAGAGGAGTGAACAGGAAATTTCGGGCTATGGGGCATTTTCCGCTTCTGACAAGCCCCGTTTTCCAGCACCCTTGCTCAGCTGTTGCTGCCCAATCCAAGGTTTAGTTTGAGGTTAGATGAGTTGCTATTACTTTGTACAAAAAATTGATAAGTATCTCACGACGTATGAAGATATTGCATAGGCGATCCCAGTATGAAAAGGGAAAGGAAACTTTCTTGTGCCGTCTTCTGGAAGCCTTCCTGATGCAGTATCTGAGAGCGAAAGCGACAGGAGCACGGGTCACGGGTGCATGGGTGTACTTTTGGCTGCAAGCCTCTGCAAGGGACATTATGTCGTCCATTTGCTTGTAACTTTCAGGTAGCCTTCTCCTCTATGTTTTTTTATTCTTCCTTTTGTTGCCTTACGATGTATCTCGACTCACTTGCCTGCCGCTTTATGTCCTTCCCCCGTCACGGGAAGATCGTCGGTCTTGCATAGCAATTATGCTGTCCGCCGCGAGACGCCGTGCTTCTCTGTACATGTACGGTAAAGTATTTTTCCAGCCCTTATTTTTGGATTACCAAGCACAAAGTGCCCGTCGGTCAAGTCTGTCATTTTCTTCGGCAAACAATTACGTCTCTTTTGTCAATATTCAACTTTCACCGGCCAAGACTTCCGGGGCTTCTCCGATGTTTCTATGAGCATCTTCTTTTTGCCATTCTTCTTTCCCTTCTCAAGATCCACTCAAGTACCTCAGGGTCCATCTACGGAGTATTTTGGCTCCATTCGTTCCATTCGTGTCCACTCAAGAGTCGGCCAAGGTCTTTTCTTTGCGGCAGACTCAACTTCCGGGTGTCTGTATGCTAGTCTCGCTGTACATACATGTACATGGATTGTTCAAACAACTGATTTGTCTCGACATCTTGAATTGTACCCTGTTCTCCATGCGGATATTTTCTGTCTCGCACAATGAAGTCCACTTTGGTAAAATGCTCCGCACTCTTGAAAAGACTCCGCTGGCTCGATGTCGACAGCAGCCGTCGAATACGACGTCGAATGATGCAAGGTACAAAGTGCGATTCATGTGTCTATTTTTCTGTGAGAGAACAACCCGGCAAGGGAACCGCGAGCGAGGTTGGGCCGATGGGTCCTCTGCCATGTGTCGTTCCCAAGAGGGAGCTTACAAATGTTCTTTTTTCTCGGGAGGTTTCGTGCATTGGCCAGGTCAAAGCACATGTAACTCTCTATCCACGGTTTGCAACACAAAAATCGTACGTCTTTTGACCTCGCCTTCCTTACCGAGCGTTATTGTTCAACAAAAAGTACTCTTATTTTGTCTGCCCGTATCGTCACCGCCATCGTGATGATAGCTTTGCCAGCAAATGCCACGAGCGGGCCAGTCTCTGCTACCTCCCGCAGTTTTCCTTCCAGAACGATTCTATTCTGTTCTTAATTTGCCTCGTCTTTGTCTTCGTCTTCGTCCGTCCTTCTCGCTTCCCGTTTGCTATGCCGGCCCCAAATTGGATCCATACTTTATGTAATAGCTTCCTCTCGTACATCCCCATTTCCACGTCCCCCTTTCCGTTCTGCTTCTAGTGCCCTTCCACAGGCAAATTCAACGGCAAGCGAAGGCAACCAAATGGCACCAAGAAGAAACAAGGGCAGGGCGCCACTCGACCTCCGGGCTCCCGCACGCACACTAACTCTTTTGTTGGCCTGGCCTTTGCGGTCCCTGGGACCTGGTCTTGATCATTTGGTTGGATCGTTTGTGGCTCCTTTTGGTTGGCGTTCCTTTTAGGCTTTGAGAATCCTCGAAGCCTTCTGCTGTGAAAGTCCAGCGGTCTCCACTACTACACTTTGACGCCGTCTCTTTTTCTTCGTTGTTTTTCGTCAGTCGAAGCCGGCTCTCATTGAAATAACCCCCTACAGAGTACGTCCCTTTCTCTCCGTTCGAGGTATGGAGCTCGTCTTGGGAGTAGCTCGAATGACAACTCGTCCTTTCGTTTGTCGTCTACGGTGTATTTCTCTTCTGGCTGTTGTTTTGTGGACTTTCCTTCTTGTGTCGTCTCTGTTGCTTGCGATTCCCGGTGAGCCGTTCCCAGTCCGCTTCTTTTCTGGCTCGAGAATGCCCACTTACCCACTTGTCCACTTCTTTTCCTTCCTTCCTGTTCCTGCCTGCCCCCTTGTGTCTTGTGGGACGTCTGAGTTATTGGCTATTCGCTCTCTGTGGCGCTCAACACTGTGGGAAATTTATCCACTTTGGCCCAGTGCGGTTTGATTACTGCATAGAGCGTAGTCTTATTACAGTATTGCGTTGCAGGCAGGCATGGTCGTAACAAGGCGTCGCCCACAGTAGCGGCATGCGCATGTCGTTTTAGAGCCCATAGTTTCTACGACGTATTCCTTTTTTTTCTTTTTTCTGGTCGACCTGACCTATCCACAGTTTCGCTTTCTCCCCGAAAGTGTCCACTCATTTCCCCCATCCTTCCCTCGTCGTGACTCGTTACCAGCCGATCGGAGCGAATGGTTTTGGTTCAGGGCCTAGGCCTGGCCTAAACCAGACCACGGGGAATCCTCTCTCACGGCAAACAGGGCGTTGGTATGGGCTATTTTGGAAGAGGGGCCCCTGCCTGTAGAATTGTCTACTCAGTATCTTACATCGTATTGTCAGGAGAGTGCGTCGATTGTGAAAGACATTTGAGCCCAGAATGTCGTGTGTCGTGGGAGCCGATCAAAACATGTGAGAACCATGTCATGAAAGGGCGAGCTGAGGACTGAATGCGGTAAATGAGAATGGGAATGGGGATGAGAATGCCGCTGGTGAAGGGCGAGGGAGAAGAGTGCTCAGTACTCCGTACGGATGGCAAAAAGGATAGACAAAGGCGCACACTAAGACGGCCGCACATCCTTGGTCTCGCCTTCGTATGGGGCCCGGGGATCCAGAAAAGGAACAGGTCGTCGCCCTGTCGTCGCCCTATCGTAGCCGTTTCTTTGTTAATAAGATAAGTCGCTGGGACAAGGGTGCTTGGCGGCTTTCACAGCCTGGTTTCTCCTGGCTTCTCCTGGCAGTTGGCTGCTTTTTGGCCTTATCTGCTCCCCTGGCCTTTCTCATGTCTTTTTTTTCCTTTTTTTTTTCGCTGGGCCTGGCCACTGCTGGCAGCGAATGCGCAAGGACGACCCCGCCCTCCCCCATTTTTGGAGAGTAAAGGGGGCAAGGTGAGGAGGAGCCAGGGAGCTTCCCCGTTGAATTGAAGAAGGGCCAAGGCGAGGGAAATGGGTGAAAGAAGAGCGAAGAACGACGGTGGAAATATCAAGAAATCACCGGCTGCAAAGTGACGACGTCGCTTTCCTCTGTGTGGACGCATACATGTAGCTCGGAGCTTCCCTTTTGGTTTTTCCCTTTGCCCTTTCCCCCTGCCATCTCTTACTACCATCGTACGCATATTCACATCGTCTACATCATTTCATCTCGTCTTGTCTCGCCGCTCTTTCCCTTCCTTGTTCCCGTGTTTTGGATATTCTCATCCATCCCAGACACGCACACACAGCCGCTAGAACCCACCACACACCACACACCAACGCACGCGCACACCTCCTTACGCCGGGGCGCTCCTTCCTCTATCCCCGGCCATCGCTCGTTTCTTTTCTTGCCCTTTTTGACCTTTTTTGACCTTTTGACCTTGGTTTCCCTGCATTGCCGCGCTGCGGAAGGAACCACTGTCTCTTCCCCGGGTCGCTCTTCCCATTTCTTTTACTCAGTCGTCCAGTCCAGTCTTTGTTTTTTTCGTGACCCGCTGCAGCGGCCTTAATTCGACTTTTGTTCTTCTTTCCTTCCTTTTTTTTTGGCGCGCCTGCGCGACCGCCAGACACACGAGACACCTTCCCAGCTTCCGGCCTCTCCTTCCCGACCGCTCCTTCCATCTGGGTCTCCCACTCTTTTCTTTTTCTTGTCCTGTTCTTAACTTTGTGTCTCGCCTTCCTTCTCCGACTCAAATATATTGCAACAAGACGTCACAAAAATCACCGGCTCGCCCACCTAATCCAATCTGCGCCTGGCCCTTTCTCTTTCACCTGTCTCGTCTCGTCTTTATATTCCTTCCTCTTTGAACGAATACACATAATTACACGGCCGTCCTTCTCTCCTTCCTTCGACGTCGTATTCATACTCAGTAATCTTCTGCCTTCTCCTCGTTCTCCTCGCTCGCCTCCTTCCGTCGCCGCCGCTCTCCAAATCGCTCCTGCCCTTCCGATTCTCGCCTGTCGCTTTCCCGTTTGCCGGAACCCACTGTGACCACAGCAGAACGCAATCAAACGCTGCTGCACACCATCACACTCTCTCCCACACCAAAGCCCAGCCAAGCCTGCAGCACAAGCACCGCGCATTACTACGCGAGTCGAGCGTGTAACACACCGCCGTTGCGACGACAAATATCGACCCGGACCGACTCCTGTGCAAAGGTCCGTTGGAGAGATTTGCCGACGAGACCGAGACTGGTTTGGAGGAAGAGACAGGCACTCGTTCCTTCCTCCTCGGAGAATCCAGCAGTATCTCGATATCTAGTTATATCCCGAGCCAGGTCGAACCTTCTTTGAGCATGAATTAATTACTTGTGCTCCTCTGTCGTCCTTTGCTCCTTCCTTACCGCTCTCGCAGCCCATCACCCCCAAATTGGGCCATCGCGCAAACCCCCTCACGACCATAGACCATAGACCATAGACGCCTTCTTGTCTCCTTTTTTTTTCTCTTTTTGCATTTTTTCGGCAGCAACCACAGCAGTTCCCAGATTCACCCAGATTCACCCAGATACACCAGATATAATCGATATAAACGCCCCGACCTGGACGACCTGCACGATTATCGTGGACTGCAGCCGATAAGATAGCCAGCCGGCGTCTCGGCCAGCCATGACGTCGATTGTAAGTTGACATGCAGCAAATCCCACGCCCTTTCTGTCACCCAAGCGTCTTTGAGAACAAGCTGCCCCTTTCCCACCCTTTCTTTTGCTTCATCTTTGTTGTTTTTGTGCAACTGCCTCGCTTCTTTTTCCCCTCTTGCCCATGCCTGGCCCTTCCATCTCTTCTTTTCTTTTCCTCAGCCGCACGCGTCCTGTCACCTTTCCTGCTACATTCCTACTACATTTCCTACTACATTTCCTACTACATTTCCTACTACATTTCCTACTACATTTCCTGCCTGCATCCTGCATCCTGCACTCTCGTTTCTGGTCTCGTTTCTGGCACCCCCCTTGCGTCTTGCGGTGTCTTTGACGGCTCCCGGCTGGCGTCACAGTCCAACCAGATGCTCTTTGTTTCCTTCTTCCCTGCTCCCTTCACGCCAGGTCTCGGCATCAGCCAGCCAGACCTTCCAGCCATGCCAAACAGCCGCCCGCCTCGACGAAAGCCTTTTCTCCCACCACGGCCTCTGAGAACCTGCTGCTCTTGTTTGCTATCCCTCGATCTGGCTCACCGCCTCGTCGGAAAAGCTCAAGATTGGCCCGCGATAACACGCACGTGCATGCAACAACCCACAGCCACTCACACGCAAAATCGCCAACCAACTGTGACTTCGTATCTGCGCCGTCTGCGCTCTCGTTCGTCCAACGACAGCACGCAGCAACAGGAGCAAACACGCGCAGCGCCCCATGACACACATGACGCCCCGAAGAAGCACACACGGCAAGGCAAAAGGCAGCACAGCGCAGGCGAGAGCAAACGACAGCCACACAGCCCAACACCAATATCGCCACCAAGTCAGTCACCTTTGCCCTGGCGTACAGCCAGAGACAGGCAACAAAAAGCAGCGGCCGAGGGCAGGCTACAGACAACAGCAAGCAAACAGCATCCGTCAACCAAAACAAACGGTTCCGTTTCCATACGCACCCCTGCCCCTGGTAACACAACCATAAATGCCAGCAGAGTCGTGCACAACGGAAAACCGAGACCACAGCACACTGACTCAACATCGCATCTGCTCCCATCTCCGGCTCTTGCTGTTTGCGCTCGGCTTAGCTGGACCTCCTTTGTGTGCTCATGCTTGCTCTCTTTGGTCTTGCTCATGTTTGCCCTGTTGCGCACCTTTCATCTCGTCGTTTCCAGCTTGCCAAACTGGACACAGGCCTGACCCCCACCCTCGTTCTCCTATTTCGAGTTTCTCCAGCAGACATATCATATTTGCCCCCCTTCCCCTCAGCCTGATCCACGTCCCTGGGCCTCATTCCAGGTCCCTCCTTTTCTTTCCCCCCACGTCCCACGACTCATGACGCCGAGACACATCCTTGCAATACACCACGTTGTCCGACTTCGTCCTGCCCGAGCTTTGGGCTTCGGTGGGCTGGCTAGGTCACCACGGCTAGCGCTGCGCACGCCTCCTGTCATTTCAGTCGTATGGCTTCGTGATGTTGTCACCATGACATTTCCCTCGGTGTTCAGCTTTTCAGGGTGGCTTTCGTCTTATTGCGATATGTGATCTATTGATCTAGTCTATTGATCGCCCTTCGTTGCCATTTCTTTGTTGCCCAAACTCCCAATTTTGTGGCGTTGTTACACCAGAAACACTCGCACACCACCCCCTTCGTTCACCTATCCTCGTCTTCATCCCTTGTCCCCCCGTGCTTATTTTTGGACTTGCCTGTGCTTCTCTCGCCTACCTTATCGTTGGCTGCGTTTCTTTCATTTCCTTGGCCTCGTCGTTGCTGCGCTCCTCTGATTCCGCCTCGTATAACCCGGACCAAGACTAGGTCACGGGAAACGATATCAAAAAGCTTATTTGCTTTTTTTGGCACCGCACCTCGTACCTCCCTTTCCCGCTCGTCCTGGGCGGCGTTCTTCTCTCCTTGCTTTCGCCTCTCGTTTTATTGCCTTTTTCTTTCCTTCTATCATTCCCTCCCACGCACCCCCTTCCTTTCGTCTCTCACACCCCTCCATCCTTTTCGTTTGATATTTGACTTGCATCTTTTTATATTTCTTTGGCCTGTCTCTCCTCCCCATTTTTTGCTTCGGCTTGCACAGAACTTGCAAAGACTACATACAAACATGGACATGCACCGAACATTTTTTTCGCATTTCGTTGGCCGTCGAGTTCCAAGACCAACAGCAAAGTCGCCGCCATGTTGCTAACACCAAACTTTCAGTTATGTCTCGCACACTTTTGCGAGGTGCACGGCCCGACGCCGCTCATGGTCACAGAGGGCTTGCCCGTCAGGTGCAATTCTTGTGACGATGGTGACGTGCCCGACCTGATGTCCGCTGTCGCCTCGGCCGTGTCCTCCGTCACATCCCTCTCCTTCCTCTTCTTCTACACCACACGCTGCTGCGACAGCAGCAACCGTTGCAGTCGCCGATGCGCTGCGTAAGATGAGCCTCGGCCAGCCATCACGGCACAGCCTGGCCGACGATGGAGGCCGTAAACAGTCATCTACCGACGTTCCGACCCCACGATCGCGGCCCGACGCAAACAAGCGCCCCGCGCCGCACACCCCGCACTTCCACCTCACCAAGAGACCCGCAACCGATACCGGCCCAACAAGCGCGCGCGCGGATCCGATGACAAGCAATTTTCGCAAAACATACGACGACTCCGTCACAAAACGCGCGATCCCCTGCGACAACTGCGCTATGACTCTTCCCCGTAGCAACAACACGAGCAGCGGTGCTGTGTCTGGTAGCAGCAGTAGCACGAATGGCCGCAATCCAACTCTGCGAACGCGTGTCCCTTGCGCACGCGTGTATGACGGCACACCAGGCGACGCTTCACCCCACCTCCTTCATCCTTCCTCGTCCTCCGCATCATCGTCCACATCCTCCGACACCGAAGGCGATGAGCGCCATTCAGCACAGCTCTATCGTAACCACCACCGCCGCTCAGGCACCATGACGTCTGTCGGGACATCACGCTCCAGCACTTCCTCGTCTGCGTCCCATCTAATGAGCAGCCACACCCACTACATGAACTATACGTCGACGCATGAGCCCGTGTCGGCCAACGCCTATTGCATTATCCGCGCCTCGTGTCTGCGCACTCTTACTTTGGAGACTCTTCCTCGCAGCCCTGCCTCATCAGCCATGGCAGCCGGCGGCAACATCTATTCAACAACCTCACAACCCATGACGCCCTCGCCGCTGGCGGCCACCTCTTACTTCACCTCGAACCCCCATGCTGCCGCTAGTGCATCTGCCGCCGCCGCAGCAGCCGCTAATGGTGGCCGCTGTTTTTCGGTGACCCGGCTGCCGGCTACACGACTGCTCATGTGTTCCGTGTTGCGGACATGCATGCCCGCGGTCACAAACGGGTGTACGCGCTCATTGCGCTTAATACGCATCGCGAGCGCATGGCCATGAAGGCGTTCGGCTTTGTCTCGGCCGCCTTCAACGACCTGGCCACCTGGATCCAGCAGCTGGCCGATGCCGAGGCAGAGCGTGTTGCCCTGCACAGCGAGTCTACGGCCACCTCTTCGCCTTCGGGCGATGGCAGCCCGTCGACCAGCACGAATCCGGCCTTTGGTTTCGACCGCTCGCCGCACGTGTCTCCGCCGCCCACACAGCCGTCGTCCGTCGCCAATGACAGCGGCAGCAGCTTCCTTGTTGCTGCCGGCAACGGACTGTCGCGCCGCATGGGTCCAGGCTTCGCTGGCTTTGGTGGCCTCGGCAGCTCCGCCGCTGCTTCGCTGCGTGCCCGTGGCCTGCCCGAGATCTTGGGCATGCCCGACTTCTTCATTGAGCTGCACGCACGCTTTGTGCGTCTTCTTTTGGAGCTGGGTGTGGCTCTCAACCAGTGAGAGGAATTTGTTTCTCTCTCTCTCTCCTCTACCAATTACGTTTATTAATATCTATTTACACCTACTACCAACGGTCCCTGAATCGGCAGGCCCGGTATCAAACTAAGGGACCGCGGTCGCCTTGTACAACCCACCCTTCTTTTCACACATCCTCATCCATTACCTCTTCCTTTCTGTATTGTCATTGTTATTGGGCCTTTTGGGGTGTGGATGGGCAGAATCACTAGATTGGAAAGAGAGGGACGTACGTTGGGGACACAAAATGTTTCCTACGATGACGATTATATTGTAGACTTTTTTGATAGCCTTTTGTTTCGGCGCTTTTTCTGATATTTAGCATTTTGCGGTTTCTAGAGATACAACAGGGTCTGCATTTTTTTCTTCTGCAGCACGTTAATACAGCATTGGAAACTACTTGTGTAGATTTGGCTTCTTTTTCATCACTTCAGGGAGGAGAAGTTGGGAAAGGAAAGGAGAAGGGGATACGTATGTATGTGGAGATGGATATACCCTGAAATTGACTCTTTTAATCTCTCTATACTCTTTCGTTTTGCGTTTAAATGCAAAAATAAGTATATGAGATTCACCCAAAAATCTTCGGCCATATGATATCCATCTTGATAGTTTGGAAATCTGATAGAAAGTGCCGACTTGGTGTGAAGTCAGCGACAATGAACTCTTTGTGTTTTTACCTTTCCTGGGTTTTAAAGAATGCGTCCGTTCTCCTTTTTCTTCTTTTTTAATGCAGGAAAATAGACATCTTGAGATTCTTTCAAGTTTGCAATTGAGAATGAAATTGTTATTTTTACACCGTAGTAAGCAGCATGACCTGCCGGGAAAGTAATAATATAAGGAAAAATAAAAGTCGTATTCTACAGGGAGAAAAAACAAACAAAGAAACAGACTCACCTTTGCCTATAACAGCTACAAAATAATACCATGTGTTTCAAAGAAACCGCTCCCCAGCATACAAACTTGTTCATGTACTTGATCACAATGGGCAATGACGAAGAACTGTAGAAATGTGATGGCAAGCATTGCTAATGTTTTGCATTGTATAAAGAGAAAGATAAAAGTGAAGATAGTGTACAAGAGGGGGTTGCAATTGTTTGGTCTTTTATATCGATGCCCTTGCAAAAAATGTGTGTCTCCATGTACTCCAAGCCATACAACGTGAGCTCCATCCTCCGAAACCCATTATCAATGAATAATCCTCCTCAAACCTTCGCACAAAAAGCAAGCCAAAAACAAGAAAGGACATCTATTTGTAGAAATCAAACTTGTTCTCGTCGCTCGTTGTCTTGACCTGGCTCGAGTAGGCATCCTCCAGATCCACCTGGATAATGTTGTACCGGTTCTTGCGCACCGCCCGCAGACCCGCCTCCTGCATGATAGCTGCGATAACAGCACCGGACAGCGGATCGTTGCGCACAATCAGGCTGTCCAGGTCGACCTCGGGTGCCAGGCTCATCTTGGAGGCAATCGTGGAGAAAATGAGACGGCGCTCACGGCGATCGCGCAGCGAAGGGAACTCAATCTTACGATCGAGACGGCCAGGACGCAGCAGGGCAGGATCCAGTGTGTCGGCACGGTTGGTGGCCATGATGACCTTGACGTTGGCGGTCTGGTCGAAAACCGTCCATCTGGTTCAGCAGCTCGAGCAGGATGCGCTGCACCTCACGATCGGCACCGGTCTGCGCATCGAAACGCTTCGTGGCAATAGCATCGATTTCGTCAATAAAGATGATGGCAGGGGCGTTCTCGCGGGCCATGCGGAAGACGTCGCGCACCATGCGGGGGCCTTCACCCAGGTACTTTTGCACAAACTCGGAGCCGACGACGCGAATGAAGTTCGCCGTGGTCGAGTTGGCAACGGCCTTGACCAGCATGGTCTTGCCGGTACCGGGCGGACCGTACAGCAGCACACCACGCGGCGGGTCGATACCAATCTGCTTGTAGAGGTCGAAGTGGGTGAGGGGCAGCTCGACGGCTTTCACGGATCTCCTGCTTCTGCATGTCAAGACCACCAACGTCGGCGTAGGTCACATCGGGCTTCTCATCGGCGCCGAGCATGGCAATGGAAGAGTCGGCCTCGGGTGGCAGGATGTCGACAAGGGCGTTGGAGTGCCGGTGTAGCGCAACAGACGAAGAGGGCTTAAGGAGTTCGCGGTCGAGGGTGGAGAGGATGCGGACGACGTAGTTGGAGCCGGTCGAGGATTGGACAATGCCCGTGTTCTGGTCGATAGCCTCCATGAACTGTCCGATGACGAGCGGCACGCTCTGGATGCGCTTGATCTCCTCCTGTGCGCGTACGAGTTCGCGCTTGAGGCTTCTGTGGTGGGGGGGAGGGAAAAGTGCGGTTAGTAGCTGTCCTGTATGGCCGTTGACCTGGATTTTACACGTCCTGTGTGACTGTTGACCTACCTCTGCTCGTCCTTGATGTACTCCTCCTGCAGCTGGATGTATTCGAGCTGTCCCTGCAGCTTCTTCAGTGTGCCCGTACTCATCGCCGCCCTCGACAGCCACGCCCTCAAAGTTGCCCAAGCTCGGTAATGTTGACAGGGCGGTCTTCTTGTGCGGTGCCGCTTGGCTGCCCAGAGGCGTCTCGATCAGGGTGTCGCCCATGGTGACCGAAGATGTGGATGGTGAGGAAGACAAAAAAGCAAAAACAGCAAATCGGGGGATGCTGCTGTGTGAGCAGGTGATGACGGTCCTGATTTCAAGATAACTGTCGATGAATGATCGCTGTGGACGAGTAGAGTAATGCGGTTCGCGTCAGATCGAGATTGAATTGTCGTGGATCTTCTTCGTCGCAGGGCTGGGTGTTGTGGTGATGATGGCGAGAATGGGTGGAAGGGGAGAAGCTGGTGGAATCGGCTGGCGCCAGGTACGCCGTTGCTGCTGTGCAAAACGACGCGGCAGGTTGTCAGCCTGAGCTCCCATGGTGCTGGGCCCATATTACACGTGATAAAGAAGATGACTAGTCACGTGTGGACAGCCGAAACAAAACGAGTCACGGAAGAGGAAGAGGCTCGAGCGGGCCTAGCCTGATTTGCGATAGCGCGATAAGAGTCACATTTCTACCATCCCACCTTCTGCGATCGTCACGGTGGGCATTGGGGTAGCAGGAGCGACACGCTGATTGGGCTGTCTCCGAAATCGCTTGAGCTTCCCCCACCGAAACTTTTTTTTCTCTCAGTCTTTTTCGCTTTTTGTTTTGCGCCCATTGCGAGCCATTGACTCTTACGCATATTAGTCCAACGCAATTTTTTCCCTGGCCGTCCGGGTTTTTCGCCCCTACTTATTTTCCTCTCTCGCTCTCCCTCGTCTCTCTTGTTCTCATTCTTTTTGTTTTTGTCTCCAGATTTTGCTCTCCAAAGATCATTGTCCCTCCCGCCTTGCCCCTCAGCATCACCAGTCTTCTTGTTTCTTTTTCTTTTTCTTTCTCACTCCCCTCCAATCCTACACATCAACCGTCGCCATGTCGTCCTACGCCCTCTCTCCAGTCTCACAAGGAGGTGAGTTAGCCATTTAGAGTGTTATGGAGCCTCGAAGTTGACGAGAACGCGGGCACTTTTCCCAATTGCCTTGTAGTGAAATAGGAGAGGAAGACCAGGTTGTCTAACAATGGCTGCAGATGCTCGAGAAGTCTCTCATTGAGACCGACCCCGAGGTCGCTGAGATCATGGTACGTTGCCCCTCTATACTTTCTGTTGTCGGACGTGCCTGTCTGTTGGTATGAATTGGCGATTGGCAGCTGCTAATCCCCCTCTAGAAGCGTGAGATCCAGCGCCAGCGCGAGTCCATCATCCTGATCGCTTCGGAGAACGTCACCTCGCGCGCCGTCTTCGATGCCCTTGGCTCGCCCATGTCCAACAAGTACTCCGAGGGTCTCCCCGGTGCCCGTTACTACGGCGGCAACCAGCACATCGACGAGGTCGAGCTGCTGTGCCAGAAGCGTGCCCTCGAGGCCTTCCACCTCGACAGCGAGAAGTGGGGTGTCAACGTCCAGTGCCTGTCTGGCTCCCCTGCCAACCTGCAGGTTTACCAGGCCATTATGCCCGTCCACGGCCGTCTCATGGGCCTCGAACCTGCCCCAACGGTGGCCATCTGTCCCACGGCTACCAGACCCCCCAGAAGAAGATCTCGGCTGTCTCCACCTACTTCGAGACCATGCCCTACCGCGTCGACATTGAGACCGGCATCATCGACTACGACACCCTGGAGAAGAACGCCCAGCTGTTCCGCCCCAAGGTCCTCGTTGCCGGTACCTCGGCCTACTGCCGTCTGATTGACTACGCCCGCATGCGCAAGATTGCCGACTCCGTCGGTGCCTACCTGGTTGTCGACATGGCCCACATCTCGGGTCTGATCGCTGCCGGCGTCATCCCTCGCCCTTCGAATACGCCGACGTCGTCACCACCACCACCCACAAGTCGCTCCGTGGCCCCCGCGGTGCCATGATCTTCTTCCGCAAGGGTGTCCGCTCCGTCGACGCCAAGGGCAAGCAGACGCTCTACGACCTGGAGAACCCCATCAACTTTTCCGTCTTCCCCGGCCACCAGGGCGGCCCCCACAACCACACCATCACGGCCCTGACCGTTGCCCTGAAGCAGGCTGCTTCGCCCGACTTCAAGGCGTACCAGCAGCAGGTTGTTGACAACGCCAAGGCTCTGGAGGTTACTTTCAAGAAGCTCGGCCACAAGCTGGTGTCGGACGGCACTGACTCGCACATGGTCCTGCTCGACCTGCGCCAGTTCTCTCTGGACGGTGCCCGTGTCGAGGCTGTCCTGGAGCAGATCAACATTGCCTGCAACAAGAACAGCATTCCCGGCGACAAGAGCGCCCTGACCCCCTGTGGTATCCGCATCGGCACCCCTGCCATGACCAGCCGTGGCTTTGGCACTGCCGACTTTGAGCGCGTCGCCTCGTACATTGACGAGGCCGTCAAGATCTGCAAGGAGGTCCAGGCTGCTCTCCCCAAGGAGGCCAACAAGCTCAAGGACTTCAAGGCCAAGGTTGCCAGCGGCGAGGTTGAGAAGATCAACGCCCTCAAGAAGGAGATTGCCGAGTGGTCGAGCACCTTCCCCTGCCCGTTGAGGGCTGGCGCGTCGATGCTGGCATCTAAGCGTTTGCCAGCACGTATGGGTCTAGGCGAGAGGTGTATGTTGTCGTGATGAGGAGTGGGAAGGATATATCCGGGACGAAAAGGCCTTGACTGGCTCCTTTTCGGTCTCTTCAACAAAACAGCGCGGGATTTTTTCTATCATTTATACATTCGGGCGAGCTTCAACATAATGGGATTTTCAAAAAAGAACTTGGGACATAAGGGAAATTATTGGGGGGGAACGGAGGGCATGGTCTCCCCTTCCTTTGTGGATTTTTATTTTTTCGAAAGATTGTTTTCATATTTTCATGACTTTCAACAGCGACGAAGGTTGACCATTCTTCTTTCCTTTTCTTTCTACTTTCAACAAAGTTATGGGACAAAGGTTGCCCAAAAGAAAAAAAAAAGACAAAGAAAGACGATGGGATTTTTTTTGCATGCGGTGTTATTTGCTGATTTTCATTTTTCTTTTACACATCTAGTTATCATCACAAGGCATACAATCTACAAAAAGACATATTGCGCCTTTACCCTTTGTTCTCGAATCTCTATTCAATTTTGTGGCAAGCACAATTACTTGACGTAGTCGACTGACAAGGGCGGACGATGAGGAGCATACTTCATACATGTACTCCGTAGTCCATACAATACAAAGTAGTCCAGCCCAATAACGCCGTTTCGGTAGATGCACTGTGTAGACACCGCCAAGCAGCAGCGGAGAAGGGACGCCGACTTTAGGGGCCCATTTACAGTCCCAGCCGAGATATCCTGTCCGAAGAAAGGAACAACAGCGACGAGAACGAGCTGCACAGCTGTGCTGGTAGCCTCTCATAGGTCGCCGTGGGACAGGACGATTGGACAAGAATGCAGGGGCACGACGATGTGGAACGTGGGACGTGGGCCGCAGTTTCCCGTTTTCCACTGTAGGCTGTACCTGCTGTTCCCAAATACGGTTTGTGCGACATGCAGCACGAGCATGACTTCGTACATCGTAATGACATAAACGGCAACTGCGACTGACCAGCCACCACATCATGTGCTTGACTCCTCTCGCCCTTTTGCTGTCGATTTTTGGCTCGAATGGCTCGGATGGCTCGTGTGGAAAGAGCGGTCCAGGCAGGTGGAGATGCAAGAGGTCGATGTAGAAGAGTGGGGTCTATGTGCCGGTGTGATTCACGTCGACTGGGGTCCGGATACTCGCCGGTCGCTAGTGTCTGTCGCTCTTTCCTCATTCATGGGACGGAAGAGAGATGGCCAACCGAACAGGAAAGACCAGACTCTAAAGAAACGTTGCTGCGTTCCTTGTCTTCTTGTCTTCACACGAGGCCTTGTCATGCTGCAGCTTCGCTCGGGCGTTCCTTCTTGAAGCAGAAGAGACACTTCAGACGCTGTACGACGGACTGAGTATGGGCAAGAACAATGTGTACTTGATAACACCCATACTCATATGCGTACATAATGACTCCCCAAAGTTGCAAACAAGGGGCGGATGAAACGCCGTTGCAGTCAATGCTGCCCAGCCTGGCAGAAACGACGAAAACAACCACTCGTGTGGCAGAGCGTGGCTCGCCTGGGCCGCCTTGCACGGCCAACTTGGTCCTATCATGTGTGGTCGTGTGTGGGCAGCCTCATTAAGTGGTGATTTTCTCCACTTTTATTTGGGGGTGGGCACTTGACGGAGGGGCCAGGCCCATCGGCCCCAGCCATGACTGTGTTTCCAGGGCGGATTGCGACGTGAGTCCTTGTACTGTACTTCAAACTTTAAAGTTGTACACACTCTCGACACTGTGCGTGCATCTGCATCTTGCTACTGAGTACAGTGTACAAAGTAGACAGGAAAGCAGTCGAGACAAGAGCTTGTACAGTACACCTTCTGTGTTTAGTACGCCGTGCGGATAGGCAGGAGAAGCAGGAAACCGCGGAAAGAGCGATGGGCGAGGATGGCCTCAGTCACTTTCCAACGACTCCACGCCCTCCAACTGAAGCTCCTTCTCTTCCTCTTCCTTTCCAGTTTCACTCTCCTCTTTCTCTTCAATTTTATTCTCTTTTCCATCTCACCTCTCACCAACTTCTCTTTCTCCAATCTTCGCTCGGTTCTCTCCCTCACATACTTCGTATATGCTCCCTTCCGCCTTCGCTTTTGCCTTTGTCTCGCCCCTTGTGCCCCCTCTGTCACAAGCTAGCTCCTCCGTTTCCGACTGCAGCCGCCCCGTGCCCCCTCGTCCCTGTGATAAGCCTTGTCGGACAGTCTTTTGCTGGTTTGCCTTTACCGGTCTCGCTTGCTCTGGTTTCGTTGCACTCTTTCGCTCGTTGGCTGTACGTTGGTTTCTCACTTGCCGCCTGCCGCCTCATATTTCTCGACCCTGCTTCATTCTCCTCCTTACATCTCTCTCTCTCTCTCTCTCCCCCTCTCTCCCTCTCTCTGCTGTTCTTTAGGATCAGCTCGCTTTGTCGACTCTTACGCCTTATTGATCGCTTCTGGCTTTCGTTCACTATTCTATATCACCGAAATCCCCGTGCCGCTCGACTCGGTCTAGCTTTCTCCGCGCCGCCTTATCTCGGGACCTACCTGCACGCCTGATCTACGGTTGGCTTCCTATCTCGCCTTTTAATAGCCCTGTGTCGCCACCTCCACTCGATACCCTTTGACGCTCTCCCCCACCCAAACGACCCGTTGTCTTTGTTTCTCGACGCTTGGTTGCACCTAAACCGAGCAAACAGTCATTCGCAACGCGAAATCAGTCATTCCGACCGTACCCGATTCACCTTGCTATCAACCCGTGACGTGACCTACTCAGTAAACCCTTCCTCCCAGATCGATTCGCTTTGACGACATCCGTCGAACTCGCTTGAATTATTTCTCGGGCGAGCTTCATTTCTGCAAACTGGACATTTCTTATCTGTGATTTTACTCTCGTCTTCTTCTATCTTGAACGCTATTACGTAGCGTTTGCTTTTTTTCTTTTCTTTTTCTTTACGACCATGTCGTCCTCAATCAACATCCCCATTGCGTCCTCGTCGACCAGCGCACACCCGCGCCGCAAGCTCCGTAGCGACAGCCAACCCCGCCACCAGCACCATTTGCGGTCGATGGATGCCACGCTCGGCTCTCCCGTCACCTCGCTGGCCATGACACCCTCGTCTTCTGCCTCTTCCTCGTCTCCTTCTTCGTCTGCAGCATCTTCCGTGTACTCCGCAACTCCGTCACGCATCCCCAAGTCCAAGAAGGGCAAGGGTGTCATGCCACCATCTCTTCCAGCCGCGCCGCCAACGCGCATCGAGGAAAAGCTCAACCAGCGGATGGGCCATACCCGCCGACCGAGCCTTCTTGGTATGTCCTTACCTATTCTTTTTTTTTCCTTCTTTAACAATCGATATTTCGCATCGCATCTCAATATACAAGACGGAGAACAAGACGGAGACTAACTGTTCAAGGCTCTGCCATCTCCCAGGAGGAGGCACGTGTAATTAACATTGGTGACCCTGACGGCCCTGCACGACTGGTAAGGCATACATTTGAAGGAGAGGTGGCATAGTAGTCAGTATGGGACTGCACATGGATTGACTTTTTTCTCGATAGATCTCTTACTTGACCTCCAGTCAGGGTTTTGTGTGGAACCTGGTAAGTCTTCGCCGGCCAACAAAATACTGTGTTTTTTTCTCTACGCCCATACATTGACACCCGACTTTTTAGAAATATTCATTCCTTCCTACGTCGACTGCGATTACGAGCCACTCGATCATCGACGAGAGCCAATCCACGAGATCTTCCTCAGTGACGAGGAGATTGAGCAGATGTTCCCGAAATAGGCCCCACATGTTCTCAAACGGCTTAGACGCCGACTGCTTTCCACTCCCTTTTACACGCTTATCACGCTACCGACGATTTTATCTATACCACCCGGCGAGCCTTTGCTTTTTGCTCCTTCTATTCATCGATGTTCTCTCGACTTTGACCCACGATTTCACACGACTTTCAGTATCTTTCTCACCTTTCGTTCTCAAGTCGTTTTATATCACTCAGCCCGGCGACTGGCGCTCACTTTGGGTCATTTCTTAAAGCAGCAGCGCTGTTTTCACCCCACTTCACACCGTCCTGTACGGGCAGAATTGAGCATGCAGGGATCTTGGTCGGGCCGGAGGGAATAAGGATTTGTCACCTCCCGTGCTGTAAAGTGCGCAGCTGGAGAGTTTCCTCCGATCACATCCTCACACGGTCTCTGTATGTTTCGTTGCTCCTGTTTTATGTCTCCCTGTTTTATGTCTCCCCCCCTTCTCGTATCTCCTGTTGTGCGTCTCTATTTTTGCCTGCAACTTGTTTTTGATTCTTTTTTTTTTGCTTTGTTGAATTCTGGGGAGCTTCCCTTTCTCACCGCCGCGATCTTGGGAATTTTTGCCCTTGGGATTGCGCAATAATGGTTAGATGACGGAACTGCCATGGATCTGGACATTGGAAGACCACGGGGAGCATTTCGGAATAATGGATGGCGTATTTTATTATGGGCAAGGAGTTTTTTTTCGGGTTTGATGTTGATAGTTTTCTTTTTTATATGTTGCTCTTTCTTAACTTTTACTCACACTTCTCATTGTCGAATTCAACTGCTTTATAAAACCTTCACACTGTTTACTGCCAGTTGTTACATCTTTCAAACGCAAATAGCGTGCAGACATGTACACTTTACAGAAAACCCGTGAATCAAGTAACAAAATGGGATGTCCAATGTGCCAAGGGCACTCTATGGAAGCGCAATCTCTTTGATGCGGCACAGTCCAACAGAGGCTGTAGCCTGGGCCACAACATATTCACATGAACTCTAACACAACCCTTTATCTCCCATGGAGCACTTTGTCGTGACACAACCGGATCAGCTTTCACATATCGCCTGTGAGATACTAGTTATATTGCGGTTCGTTTCATGATGGCACCTCCCTAAAGCAAGCACACATTGCGAAAGGATCTGTAAGTGCTTGAATGGCCATTGCCCTTTCTCTTCTTGCACTGCTGAAATCTGGATCAGAACGTGTCTGAGGTACGTCATAAAACGAAAGAAAATTGAAGACCGTCCGCTGTCCGTCCCTCTTTCCATATGTAAATATGCTGCCACCGGGGACAAATTTTGGACCGTTCTGGTCCGAAGTCTATGTCTTCACAAAGACAACTGTTTTGTGCCCCCGAGAGGCCATCTCTCAAGCTCATCACCCCGAGTTGATGCGTTCCTCCAAGCACTGTTGGATTGTCGTGGATATCTCGAGATTGGAAGCTACTTCTACACCGAAAGCAACATCCTGAGCCCATGGATATGCTACGTGGATGCGAACCAATGCGTCTTTTCCCCTGGCTACGTTGGCGCTCTTCGCCCTACCACTTGCGAAGCTCGTGCAAGACCTCAAGCAATTTTCTAGATGGGTTGCTGCGACTGAAACAGCTCTCTTCTGTCACGGCAGCGGCAGTCTGCGCACTGTCGTTTCTCGAACGTGGCCGCAATGTCCGACCGTCCGGGCTCCTCACAACATACCTCGTGTCCAGCACAGTCGACGACATCGTCCAGCTTGGCCTATCATACGTGGCATGAAACCTCTGCAGCCCCGTGGGACTTCCTATGGCTGTGTTTTTTTGCAAAATAAGTGTATCTCACGCTCGAGAGTCACTTGAGAGCCAGGCCAAGAGAGGCATCCCCTCGCAAGCCAAACGATAAGCTGGGGCCCGAGGACACGTGCAGCTTCTTTGGTCTGGTATTTTTTGGTGGGAGAACCGGCTTTCCTGGGCAGGGAGCTCCAAAAATTCTGTCCACTGAAGACCCGCCGGTGATGAAGTCGACTTTCGACGCATTGAGATTACGGGAGGAGATGCAAGCACGATGGGACAGGAGAAGTAAGTCCGACCTCACCTCCGAAACATCTTTCTGGCAAACCTACTAACAGCCTGCAAAAAGCCAGAAGGCCGCTGGACCCTTTCTTGACTTTGGCCAAGTACAATTGGCGTCCAAATGTTGAGATGGTGTTTCCTCGAGCTGCTTCCATTGCGCTTCGTTCTTGCCATAGCGGTTTACTCACATCTGTACGTTCGACCCCGAGTCACAGTCCGCATGGCCTTGACTGGCACCATCCACAACCAGAGCTTGACAAACAAATTGGACGGTGTGTTTGAAGATTCGGCTGCCATGACCATCGTGGGTTCGGATGCTGAGTCTGCGGAAACCGTTGGGGAGGTGGGCGATACGAGTTATCTGGGTCAATGAAGCCCCGAAATTTGGGGTCTTTGGTGTCCTTTTTTAGTCAACATTTGCATATGGAACTACTGCTGGAACGGGGGCTTCGGAGAGTTGATGGGCCTGTATGGGACCAGGCCATTGGGACGTTTGGACATGGATGTGCAAGAATTGCAAGTCGATGTGCCACATGCCCTCCACACTTGAAGAGCCAGCCCATGCCGCTTTTTCCTAACCCAATATTTGGACACAAACTCACCTAGCCCACGAGAGCTCTGAATTTAAGACACTTGCAGTGAAGCGAAGGTCAGAGACTGAGTAAACATCAGTGAAAGACGGGCAGACAAGCGAGAGCTACATGTACACCCGTCGATCGATCCCACAAGCCACAAGACGAAGGGTCTGCCCTCTGGATCGAGAAAGCAAAATTTCTCACGGTTGCGCAGCGTCCAAAAAGAAGTCAACACCCTCCGTTCCTCCGTTCCAGCAAGATGTGCACTAGGCTCAAGGCGGCCTTGTTTCGTCCCGAGTATCTTGGGCACCTTGCAGGCTGACACTAACCCCGTAAGATACTTGGTTGACAATCTGTGTTTCTGCGCTTGCCACTGTGCTTGCTTTTTCTTCCTTCATCATCCATGGTGTAATTTCAAATAAGCATCTTCGTTTCTTTCTGCTGTTTTTCTTTTTGTTCCTGACTGTAATTGATGTCCAGTGATCGAGAATGCTGGAGATAGCGTCGTTCCGTGGAGGCGGAAGCTGGCTCAGTTGTGAGAACAGCTGCCTTTTCCATCCTCCCTTGCTGTGTGGTTTTATTTTTTTGTTTTCCCTCGCCTGGGCTATTTTCCCCTCCACTCGCGAGTGTCGAGTAAGAAGGCAGCTGACATTGACAGCACACACAAAGTTAGTGTTGAGGTGCAAAATGGACAGCATCAAACCCGCCACAGCTGAGCAGCGACGGCAAAGACGGCTGCGGAGAGACGGGGGAACCACTCCGTACGGACAAGAAAAAGAAATGAGCGACAATTGTCAACGCTCTGCCGACTTGCTTGCGGTTGCGCAGGACAAAGACGGTTGCTATCCACTGTCGCACAGATAGCGCGCGTCGGCGTAGGGTGATATTGCGAACGGATGACGTCTAAGGAACCGCACATCTACTGAGTACAAAGTAAGATACCAACACACAGCCCTCTGTACTTTGTACACCTTGCTTGGACTGCTTCAGAGCCCGTTCCCACCAATTCGGCCCCTCTCCTCGGCTTCCTGTTCTTTCCGTACTCCGTATGCATGCTGTTTTCGCCAATTCCCATGCAAACGTGCCTTGCTTTGACAGGAAAATGCCCGCAGGTTTCCCATTTGCTCGCACACTGTAACTTAAAGTAAGATACGTCGTACATATGTCGTATTGTATGCCTGTTATCCAAGTATTGTATGCCTGCGCGTGCCACCCCTGCTTCTTCCCAAACCTCCCACAGCACCAATCGTGCCATCAGGCCACTTTTTCCAAATCACACCACACACGGCCAGAGGCCAGGTCGCAGCAGTGACCTAATAAACTTCCAAAACTCTGCGAATCCACGCGGAATCGTGTACTGGGTACTGGCTCTTTTTGTCTTTTGTGCGGCAGTGTTCTCTTACCAAACTACTTTGTATCGCTTGGATCTGGCCACACCCCGTCTCTGCGCCTCGAGTGGTTCTATCTTTCTTTCTATCTTTCTATCTGATTTCTGACACGCCTCGTCACACTTCTAGCCTGGACGTTGTAGACTCTAAAAGGCCCTTTTTCTCGGCCGCAGCCGAAGTCAATACTTTGTAGTCGGCCAGGCCCTTCCTTTTCCTAGCAAAACGGGAAAGGGACAAGTGGCATCTAGCATCTGGCATCTGGCGATGTCACCAAAATCGTGCCTTGCGTGCATCTCGAACCAGGAAAAAGACAGGAGACACTTCTCGACGGGCCGACAGCAGATCCAGCACACACGCGAGGTGCTCAGAGAACCACGTCCCAGGGCCTGGAAGATCACGGCATGCGTTCTTTATTCACAGTACGCATATACGAAGCTGTTTCTCGAAGGCCTCTCGGACGGCCGTGGGCAAGACAAGATGTGCGTGTTACGTGCCTGCCCCGAGTGTGCGAGCCACGGGGATGCTCAGGCGATTGTGTCGCTCTCTCCTCTCTCTCTCCACTCTCCACTCGCTCCATGTCTGCCTTATCTGCATTTCAACAGGACCCTGCAGCTGTCGTTTTCGCATTGCCTCTTCTCGCGGTATTTTGATCGTTTTGATAGCACTAACAAGAGCAGATGGACGGAGAACTTGGAAAGACCGGCCGGCCGGTGCGCGTTGCCCCTCAAGCCCCTCTCCTTCACACCATCTTGTTGCTCCTCCTCCTCGTCTTCTCACGCTCCCAGCCCGCGCCCAGCCCGTGCAAATCGCTTGTCAATCGCTTGTCAAACGCCTGAAATCGCTTGAAATCCATGATGCCCTTGCCCCTGCTCCCCTGCAACGTCCCGCCGGTCTCCACTTTCCGACGTTCCTCTAACGTTTTCTGACCCTTTTGGCCCCGTTTGCAAAGTAGTAGCTCTCTGCGAAAAGTTCATGATCTTTTTTACTTTGTCAACTGCTTTCTATTGTGCATTTGGACATACATGCACATACAAAGTCTACGCAATACTCCGTACATCGTACTTTGTACACCTGGACACCGCAGCGAACTTGGAAAGAACGATACGCCCGGGGAAAACGTGCCTGGCTTGCGCCTTCTATTTCTGGCGCTGTTACTCAGCATCCCGCGCCAACTCCCACGCCAACAAGCGTATCCAGAATGGTGCCCTCTCTCATGTTTGTCCCTGGTGGGAAGGAGCCAGTCACACCATACGTTGCTAGTGCAGTCGCTGCAAGGTATGGAGCTGCAGCCGCTTTCGTAGCTTCCCCAAAGTGGATAGCAGCTGCTGTTTCTGACATCAGCTATTCTTTCCTGTCCAAGGACGTACAGTACGCAGTACATGCATGCATGTACACACAACAATGGCAGGAGCTCATTTTTGTCCCTCGCCTCCTCCCCCTCGCCTTCCGTGTCAACGTATATTAAGAGAAAGCCCCTCCTTCCCTTTATGCGTATTTTCCGTTTCTTCTCTCTCCTTATCTTGTTGAGCAGGCTTCACTTCCTCCTCATTTGAGCCCCCCCCCATCTTCCATTCATTGTTCTCTTCTTGTGTTTTATTAGACACAATCTCCTCTTAGGCCTTGTCGACAGCGTCTTCAGGGAGAGCATCCGACATTACGTCACTCCACTCTCACCAGATCTCATATTCACTCGAATCTGTACGTTTTTCGCCGTGATTCTCTCAAATCTCTCAAATCTCCCAAAATTCCCAAATCTCCCTAGAAAGGCATTCATTTTGTTCAAGCATTTGGGACCTCAACACCACAGCAGTGGGACCTCATCACCACAGCAGCTCTCAAAGGCCCTAAAACTAATCGCATTAGATCCACCATGGCTTCGACGGATCTGACGATCAAGGTCGATACGGAGGCCATCCGCCCCTTTGGCCCTGCCCGCTCGACCGTCAAGGGCAGCCCTCTCACGCCCGAACAGATCAAGCAGTATGACGACTTCTTCTCCGCGAGTCTCTACCTCTCGCTCGGTATGATCTACCTGCGCGGCAACCCTCTGCTGCGTGAGCCTCTCAAGCTCGATCAGGTCAAGGCCCGTCTGCTGGGTCACTTTGGTTCCGCCCCGGGCCAGATCTTCACATACATGCACTTCAACCGTCTGATCAAGAAGTACGATCTGGACGCCTACTTCGTGTCCGGCCCCGGCCACGGTGCGCCTGCCGTGCTGTCCCAGGCCTACCTCGAGGGCACCTACTCTGAGGTCTACCCGGAGAAGTCCGAGGACGAGGAGGGCATGCAGAAGTTCTTCAAGTACTTCTCCTTCCCCGGCGGCATTGGCTCGCACGCCACCCCCGAGACGCCCGGCAGCATCCACGAGGGTGGTGAGCTGGGCTACTCCATCTCGCACGCCTACGGCAGTGTCTACGACCACCCGAACCTCATTGCTCTCTGCATGGTCGGTGACGGCGAGGCTGAGACTGGTCCCCTGGCCACCTCGTGGCACAGCAACAAGTTCCTCAACCCCATCACCGACGGTGCTGTCCTTCCCGTCCTGCACCTGAACGGCTACAAGATCAACAACCCCACTGTTCTGGCCCGTATCAGCCACGAGGAGCTTGAGGCCCTGTTCGTGGGCTACGGCTACAAGCCGTATTTTGTCGAGGGTGACGAGGTCGAGTCCATGCACCAGGCCATGGCCGCCACGCTCGAGCAGGCTGTCCTCGACATCCGCGCCATCCAGAAGGAGGCTCGCTCCACGGGCGTCGCCAAGCGTCCCCGCTGGCCCATGATCGTCCTTCGCACGCCCAAGGGCTGGACGGGCCCGCGCAAGATCGACGAGCACTACCTCGCCGGCTTCTGGCGCGCGCATCAGGTCCCCATCACGGACGTGCGCGAGAACCCCAAGCACCTCGAGATTCTCGAGAAGTGGATGCGCAGCTACGAGCCCGAGCGCCTGTTCGGCAAGGAGGGCCGCATCAGCGACGAGCTCCGCGACGCCATCTGCCCCAAGGGCAACCGCCGCATGAGCGCCAACCCCGTTGCTAACGGCGGCATCATCAAGAAGCCGCTCAAGCTGCCGCAGTTCCGCGACTACGCCGTCAAGGTCGACAAGCCGGGTGCCACGCGCGATGGCAGCATGGCCCGTCTAGCCACGTTCCTGCGCGACGTGATTTCTGCCAACCCGACCAATTTCCGCATGTTCGGCCCGGACGAGACCGAGTCCAACAAGCTCGGTGGTGTCTACGCCGCCGGCAAGAAGGCCTGGCTGGGCGACTTCTTCGAGGAGGACACGGACGGCGGCAACCTGGCTCTTGCTGGTCGTGTCATGGAGATTCTGTCCGAGCACACTTGCGAGGGTTGGCTCGAGGGCTACATCCTCAGTGGCCGCCACGGTCTGCTCAACAGCTACGAGCCTTTCATCCACGTCATTGACTCCATGGTCAACCAGCACTGCAAGTGGATCGAGAAGTGTCTCGAGGTCGAGTGGCGTGTCAAGGTGGCCTCGCTCAACATCCTGTTGACGGCCGTCGTCTGGCGCCAGGACCACAACGGTTTCACCCACCAGGACCCCGGCTTCCTCGACGTGGTTGCCAACAAGAGCCCCGAGGTTGTCCGCATCTACTTGCCTCCCGATGGCAACTGTCTGCTGTCGGTCATGGACCACTGCTTAAGCTCTTCCAACTACGTCAACGTCGTTGTGTCGGACAAGCAGGACCACCTGCAATACCTGACGATTGAGCAGGCCGTTGAGCACTGCACCAAGGGCATCGGTATCTGGCCCGAGTTCAGCTCCGACGCCGGCGAGGAGCCTGACCTGGTCATGGCGTCGTGTGGTGACATCAGCACACACGAGTCGCTGGCTGCGGTTGACCTGCTGCTCAACCATTTCCCTGATCTCAAGATCCGCTTTGTCAACGTCGTGGATCTGTTCAAGCTGATCAGCCACGTCGACCACCCGCACGGTCTGACGGACAAGGAGTACAAGGCTCTGTTCACGGACAACAAGCCCATCATATTCAACTTCCACTCGTACCCGTGGCTGGTTCACCGCCTGACCTACAAGCGCCCTGGCAGCTACAACTTGCACGTGCGTGGCTACAAGGAGAAGGGCAACATCGACACGCCCCTGGAGCTGGCCATCCGCAACCAGACGGACCGCTTCAGCCTGGCCATCGACGCCATTGACCACATGCCGGAATTGCACAACCGCGGTGCCGCTGCGCGCCAGGACCTGCTCAACCAGCAGATTGCTGCCCGCAACGAGGCATTCGAGAACGGCATTGACCCCCCCGTCTGGAATAACTGGACGTGGCCGCGCAACACATCGCTGTGGAAGCAAACGGTGACCAAGCTGTCCAACTGAGCAAAAGGGGGAGAAAGGGGGTGTTGAATGTGAAGGGTAAATGGATCTTGCAGGGAAAACGACACATTCGACAAGTGGTTTAGTTTTTATTTTTTGGGCTTTTCAAAGATGGGATGGCGTTCAATCTCCAATCTGTTTTGACTGTTTGATCACTTTAGTTCTTTGTTCAGCAACTTACTTGCTAGTCGTTGCATTTGTTCTTCGGACTGAATCCATTTGAATTTCAAGGCAATTCTTCTCGCTCAGCTTGACAGTGTGGAATACAAGCAGGATCATAATCGTATAATGCAAAACGGCCATCCCTGATAGTCCTGGCCCTGATGGCCTGATGGCCGTTCGTTAAAACAACAAAATGCCTTCTTTCCAGCCTTGTCTCGGCCTATCCTTAACGTTTATTCTTTGGTCGTTTGAACCCTTCCACCATCGTTTGAACAATGGTGATGTGCTTTCATGTCGAATACGGCGGCGGAGGTTCAGCACCGTTGATGCTGCTGCCAGCCTGGAAGCGCTGCTGGGCGCTCGGCCGGTCGGGAGCGTCACTTCCAAAGCTAGCACCCGTAGCTGCAGCAGCAGCCGCAGCCGATGGCCTTTCCGGTGGCGACGGTTTCGCCTGTGCTGGCACCTGTGTCTCGATGTGTGACGGACTGAAAGAAGCAATGCCAGCACCTCCCATGGGCCGGTCCAGGTCGGCAGAAAAAGCGGCTGCACCCGTCTGGCCCGTCCGGTGCTGATGCTGAATCGCGTCCAGGTTGTCCAGTGCCAGTTCGAGGAATGCTTTTTTGTTGTGCCACGTCTGCTGGCTCTCGGAAAAGGACGTCACCAGGGTGCCCGCCGCCCTGGACGACGACGCCGCCACGGCCTCCTGGCCCGGAGGCGGGTCCGTGATCTTGGTCACCAGGTAGGCCGTCGACGCCTCAGCGATGCCATAAATCAGCACACCCACAAGGGGCACGCGCAACAGCACATAAAACCCGGCACCGAAGCCAAACAGAATGCCCTCCCGGCTGCTGAACCAGTTGCGCTTTTGCTTGGCCGAGAAGTGGACACGCGAGAAGTAGGGGCCCAGAAGCTCGCGCATAAGACTGCGCTGGCCGTAGTAGGTCTGGAGGAAGACGACGAGGTAGCGGCGGGGCAAGAAAAGACCTGTGCCGAAAATCAACGCGGCCGGGCCTAGGCCGACAGCGCGGTGGAAGGTATAGAAACTGGTAGCGGGGAGGACGAAGCGGCCGATAATGGGGACGTACGACAGGACAAAGACGGCGAGCGAGATGGCCGCTTTGCGGCCGAAGCGCCACAGGAAACGGGCCGCGCTCTTTTTGCCCGGGCTCAGCTTGTCCAGCTTCTCGTTGATCGCCGCAGAGGGTGATGAAGATGAGCCTGTGCTGGTGGGCGTGCTGGTGGGCTGGTACTTTCCGCTGACTTGGGAGTAGGAGCGCAGGTTTTCGTAGTAGCGGTGGCGCGGGTCGACGAGCGTGACGGCGGCTTCGTCGCGGGCGTGTTTCTGTGCATATGTGTAGTCAACCCACTGCAGCGACTGCATGAAGAGCTCGTCCATTGCGGGCGTGATGTGGCGCATAAACGTCATGAGGAAAAGCGGGACCTGCAAGACGTAGTCCTGGAGGAAACGGAGGCCGTCGGAGAGGGAGTCATCCCAGGTGACCGTGTCGAGGCGAACGACGAACGAGAGGAACCACAGCGAGATCCTGACGGCAACGACCTGATGAGGGAAAAGAGGTTAGTTGATGTGCATATGTAGATTTTGACTCGTCGCAGAACACCTACTGGAATCTCAATTAGAACGCGGATGGCGATGCCACAGGCAACGGCAATGGCGGCCTGGCGGTAGTGCTGCGTCGTCCAAAGATTCGGGTTCTGTAGGGCACGCTGGGCTACATTTGATCAGCTATCAGCTTCTCGGTCTTCTCAAGTATCAAAACAGCTCGCAATGTATCGTGTTGTCCACATACCTCCGACAAGAGTCAACTGGGCACCCCGCAGAATGGCGTTTATGTCGAACCGCGAGAAGTCCAACAGCTCCTCCTTCGTGGGCGGTGGCATGTTGACAGGCTGCAGCAGTCGTTGTCGCAGTGAAAGTTGTTGAATTACGTTGATTTGCAAAACGTGTCGACAAAGGGCTATCGCGAGGGCTTGTGATGCTGCTGAAAAGCTTGTTGTTGAAGAAGGGAGAAAGCTGTCGCCTGGCAAAGGCTCCTGCCAGACGGAACAAAGGCATAGCTTGCTTGTCAGCTTGCGTCATAGCTGCGGTACAATTGGAAGGCGCGGGTGCTAGAGTGGGGCACACTCCAAAGAACGTCTAGCGCACCATGAGCTGCAAAAGACGGAAAGGGCGACCGACGATGGACTCCAAGCAAACTTGCAAAGCTTCACATACGACTTACCGATTAAAAGAGATATTAAGAGAGATCTTATGAGAGATCTTAACCATTATAGACAGGGCACCGTATATGCAGACATATGCAACTCGCATACACCTTTAGGAAACGAGTGCCATATTTGTTCATGCCATGTGCTTATCGTTCAGGAACCAGGAACCCACGTGCAAAGCTTGCCCGGGAACGAACAATCAAAATGGGCATTTCGCAGCTTATGAGTATCAGAATTGGTCTTTCAAGCCTTTCTCATCCCCTAGTTAAGATTGCAGCTTGCCCGCAGCTTTGCGGAAATCTCATTCGAGATGCTCAATGTGGCGGACCCACTCCGCTCGGGAGCAGCCATAATGGTGCATCCATAATAGGAAAGTACGGGCCCGAGAAACGACCAGTTCCCCGTAAAAAAGGACATCACTTACACGGCGGCTCGGCACACCTCTGTACGTACTGGCTGTATTTCGGGGAGGATTTTGTTAAAGAGCCTGTGTCTCGTTTTCCGGGGTCGGCGCGTTTGTATATACCCTTGCATTTGGAGCTTGTTCGTTCTCCTCCTCACGTTGATTCTCCTGGCTTTTGTGGGCGATCTCCAGTCTTTGATGAAGGCTCCTTCATATTTTGTGATAATCAAGTTGCGTGCATTCTCCTCAAATCTTTCTTTAAATTCTCCCGTCCTCCCCTTCTCATCTTCTTCTCTTTTATTATCTCATCGATCTTGCCTCTTCATTCTCTCCCAATTCACCTTCAGCTACGATTTGATAATTCCTTCAATAATCAATCTTCCCCTTTCTTATATTCAACCATGTCTCCTAAAGATTGGATCCGCCTTTCCAAGAAGGAGGACAGCATAGGTCTTCCAACAAGCCAAGTGCCTGCTACAGAAGCCGCCAGCGAGATTACAGCGACCGATCGAGACGACACTATTGTCGACGAGCAGAAGCAGGCATCAGAGCAAGATCAGAGCAAGCCCGCCGGTCCAACTGCTTCCCGCGATGACGACTTGGCCTACCCAACTGGTGTCCGCCTGCTTCTTATCATGCTTTCAATCTTTATTGGCATGTTCCTCGTAACATTGGTTAGTCCTCATTGTGTCCTTCACTCTTGAATCCACAGCTTAACAGACTCTCTATTAGGACCGCCTCATTGTCTCGACTGCCATCCCCCAAATCACCAATGAATTCAACTCAGCCGGCGACATTGGCTGGTACGGCACAGCCTATATGCTGACCAACTGTGCCTTCCAGCTTCTCTTCGGCAAGCTGTATGGTATCTTCAGCATCCAGGGTACCTTTCTAGCATCCATCGTCCTGTTCGAAGTCGGCTCGGTGGTTTGTGGCGCAGCACCCAACTCCGTTGCTCTCGTGTTTGGCCGCGCCGTGGCCGGTCTTGGCGCTGGCGGTATTGCAGCCGGCGTCATTGCTATTCTTGTGCACTCGGTACCTCTCCACAAGCGTCCCAAGTACCAGGGCCTCTTCGGTGGCGTCTTTGCCGTAGCATCGGTCATGGGTCCGCTTGTTGGTGGCGCTTTTACTACGGACGTCTCGTGGCGCTGGTGTTTTTTACATCAACCTGCCACTCGGTGCCGTTGTGTTCGTCGTTGTCTCGCTCTTACTCAAAATCCAACCCCAGCCGGGCAAGCCGGGCCTGGCCGAGACTCCGCTGAAGGAGAAGCTTCGCCGTATTGACGCCCTCGGCATGCTTGCCTTGGTTCCGGCAGTTGTCTGTCTCTGTTTGGCACTGCAGTGGGGTGGCACCAAGTACAGCTGGGGTAGCGGCCGTGTTATTGCCCTTTTGGTGTTATCTGCTGTTCTGTTTCTGGCATTCGTTGCCGTCCAGATCTGGCGCCCCGAGCAGCAAGTCACCGTCCCACCACGCATCCTTTGCCAGCGCAGCATCGCAGCCGGTTTCCTGGCTGCGTGCTGCCTGGGCGCCCATATGACCATCTTTGCCTACTATCTGCCCGTCTGGTTCCAGGCCATCCAAGGCGTCTCAGCCGTCACGAGTGGCGTCCGTACTCTTCCTATGATGATGCCCGTCGTTGTTGCGGCTGTGCTCACGGGCCTGCTCATCGTCCGCATCGGCTACTACACCCCCTTCCTGATTCTCGGTACTTGCCTCGCTGCTGCCGGCGCTGGCTTGTTGACTACGCTATCTGTCGACTCGTCCACAGCACAATGGGCTGGTTTCCAGCTTCTTTTTGGCTTTGGTCTTGGCTTCTCTTCCCAGGCGCCCAATATGGCCGCCCAGACCGTCCTGCCGCGCCCGGATGTCGCCCTCGGCGCCTCGCTCATGTTCTTTGGCCAGCAACTTCTCGGTGCCATCTTTACATCCGTTGGTCAGAACGTGCTTGACAGCCAGCTGACGCACCGCTTGAATGCCATTTCGGGACTGGCACTGACGCCACAGCAGATCCAGGGCGCTGGTGCGACCGAGGTTCTCAACCTTGTGCCAGTATCGGACCGGCCGGCAGCCTTGGTGGCGTACAACGATGCCCTGCGTGTGGTCTTCCGTGTTGGCTTGATTCTAGCCAGTATCTCCATCCTGGGTGCTCTGGCCATGGAGTGGCGTACCGTCAAGAAGAACTCGCCAGCCAAAAAGCCGGCTGGCGAGGTAGAAGCCGAGGAGGGCAAGGTGCAGAAAGAGACAGCATGATGCGCATAAATTGTTCTTTCTGAATATCATTTCCTAACTGCTTCCTTTATTTTCGGCTCTCCTATTCCCCTCTCCATAGTGAATTATGGTGAACGTATAAAGATGTACATAAACTGCTTTTTCTCTCCTCTTTCTCTGTAAGACGTTTACTACAGTCCTCGAATATTTTCTTTGTTTATATTTTGCTCAGTCTTTTTTATTTGGGTAACTCCAGTAAGTATCCTGATGATTTCTCGACCTTTGCTCGTATTTTGCTTCTTCATTGCTTTTCCAGGACAAGCCCATTGAAAATGAGTTATATAATTCCTTCAGCAAGAAGCCACCTTGAACGAGAATCTTTACTCGATATCAATACAAACGATAAAACACACCTTGCAGTATACAACGGCTTTCTTCCCCTCGCCTTCACACCATCCCGGCTGCCGACGCATTTTAGCGGCGGTTAGTGCGAAAACAGCGCCCGCCTTGTAAGATCAACCAACGGCCGCATGCTGGAAAACGCGAGCATGCATCGCTCCTGCATGTCGTTCTCCCCCCTTCCCTTTAAATTTTAGGCATTTTTGTATTACTCTGCGCCGGTAGATATAAAAATGGCAAGAACGACCGTCTTGCCCGAGGCGCGTCGCGTGGTCGCTGCCTTTCTTCACATCCCTGTATGGGACCCATCGCAGTTGCCTCTTGCGCGTCCTTTTCCATCGGTTTTATGTGCTCAAAATTCGCTCCTTCCTTTCTTTTCCTTCCTTTGTTTTCCTTCCTTTCTTTTCCTTGCATCTATCCATCGCACCTTCCTCTTCTATTATCGGATGATATTTTGGTGTCTGGTTTCAACTTGGCCTGACTTCTCCAGCGTATATTGTCAGATATACAAATATTGCCAGATTATGTGCCGTGTACATATACGGAGTATCACGGAGTAAAACAGCGAGGGGCCGCCTGCAAGCTCGAAACAGCGTCGTGTGGGCGTTTCGACACTCCCAGTCTCCGTTTTGTTGGAGCCTTCCCCGTTTTGTGTTTTTGCTGGGACGCGGCTCCTCTGATTCGTTGGGGTTTTGTGCTGCACACCAGGCAAGTGCCACCAGGCAAATGCCAAATTTGCCGGGGTCTCGACGTCTCTTTCGCCCTCTCGCCGTCCTTCATTCCATAATGACAACTCATACGTCGTACTCAGTACAGAATCGACGGCAGGCGCAACCCAAACACCAACTGGGGCGAATTCCCGCTTCCTATTTGGTGTATATCCTTTTATTTTACCATCACTAAATTTCAAACGGTTGCCATTCTCCTTTTCTTCCTTTTCCCCTTCCTTTTGTTCTTCCTCCATCCAATCCTTCACTCCCCTGCCACCAGCCTCCCGTCTGAAGCCATCCCCTCTTGACCGCCTGCATATGCAACCTGCTCCGCAGGCCTACTGCACGCAGGCCTGCCAATCTCCTTTTCAACCCTTCTAACAACCGCACGACCACTGCTTTTACGCACGACAACTGGGCCACGACACCTGTTGTCCTTTCTTCGCTACTGATACTGACCGCCCTCAAGCGCGTTGGCGTCGTTTTGCCTCCCCTCTCCCATTCCTGCACTTCCTGCACTTCCTGCACCTTTCCCACCTGCAGCCGTTTGCCAGCCCCCCCGGCAACTCGCTCTCTTCTCGCCCTTGAAAGCTCCTACGCGCGCCTACCGACGGGCCACCTACCGCTCGAAGTCCCGAAGATTCAAACTAGGTCAAGGGTAGGCGGTGGTAAACACGACGTGGAACCGTGGGGCTACGAAATAAAGGTCGAATTCAAGCTGCCCAGCCACGCCGAGCGAAAAAAGGCCTTGTTTGTCGGCAGCAACATCGCGTCCCACTGACTCCGAACAACACTTTTTTTTTCTCTCACCCGTATATCCCTGCCTATCACCTACCAAGTACTCTCTACGCTGTACAAGAACTATAGACAAACCAGGCACAAGAAAGCAGCCTATACCACGACGTCCCACCCAAGTCTTTGAGCTTCCTATCAGGTAGCAACAGAACCAGCATGGGCAGAGCAGCCGGCCGCGACGCGGCTGCTCCGGGCCCTCCTCGCCGCTCATATACAGCACCACTCGCCCAGCACACGCGCAGTAGCAGCACCAGCAGCCACCTCCAGAACCAGGGCGTTGATGCCGAGGCTGTGAAGGCAGCGGCAGCGGCCGCCGCCATGGCAGCAGCGGCCGCAGCGGCCGAGTTTGGCACCTCACCAACCCACTCCGATGTGTCCTCCGTCACCGGCTCCCACCTCGGTACCACAGCCACGAGTGCTAAGGAGGAGGCTGTCGAGACCCTGTACAGCCACCCGGCAGCTAAAATTCTCTCCTTCACTGCCGGCGTACGCAACCTCGACAACATTGGCAGCGCGCATAGCCGAAGCGCCGCACGCAGTCGACGGAGCTTTACCACGACCGCCGAAGACGAAATTGCACCTGGCACCCTGCCGTGGAGCTCCCAGTTCGACCGTACAATCGCCGTTGGTGCTCTCAGCATCTACCGCGCCCCTGGCTCTGTAGCCTTTTTGAGTTGCGGCAGCGCGCTTCAACCGATCCTTCCCAAGAGCCAGTGCTGGTGTATCGACGAAGAATCGAGCAAGTTTATTTTGCAGATCCGCCGCCCCCAGTACTGGCGTATCGAGGTGCCCGTGGGCGACGGCGGTGAGAATGACGAGCGTGCCCGCCGCCTGCGCGAGGTCTTGGACCACATCCTCCAGTTCGAAAAGACCCCGTGCCCCTTCAAGCGCACTTTTACGGTTGAGCTGCCCGAGCAGCCTTCCACACCGCTAAAGAAGAAACCATGGACGCCCGTCAAGCGGCCAGAGACCGAGGGCTCGGGCTCGGGCTCTGGTGCCGGGTCCAAGCCGCAGCAGAAGCAACGACGGTCGCAGTCACCGCCGTCGCTACAGGAGAGGGACGAGGAGTATGACGACGACGACGACGAGGGATCAGTCCTGTCGTCAGTTGTTTCTTCTGTTGCCCCTCCTCGACAAAAACTGCAGCGGTCGCAGACACAACAGTCTGGCTCCGAGCGGCCTACTGAGTTCACCAGAAAAGAGTGGGCGGCCATGCTTGAAAGTCAGAAGAAGAATGCGGCCGAGGGAGTCGATGAATTTGGACGGAGACTTGTGCCCGCACTGGTCGCCGAGCATGAGCAGCGCATCAATGAGCTCAAGGCGTCAGAGATCGAAGTCAACAAAATGGGCAGCCCCTGGCACAACACGGGGGGCACGTTATCACCAACCAACGGACAGGGTAGTGGCACACAGCGAGACCGTGCCTTGTCTCTGACGAGCGATATTTCAACTACTCAGAAGACCGCATGGCCCTCTATCGACGGTAGATGGTTGGAGGAAATCGATCAGTCGACGACGGCCGACTCGAATAGCCCTTTCAGCAGCCTACGATCATGGCTGTCCTCGGCGGGAGGCAAGTCTCTCGTGTCCTCGCCACCCTCCACCACCGGCTCAGTTGCGGATCCCTCGGGCGTCCCGCCAAGCCTCTCATCTTTGTACGAGGATGCCCGGAGAAAGTTCAACAACGGCATCGGTACCTCGAGCAACTGCAGCAGCAGCAGGAGATGCAACAGCCACGCATGCGGCACCGTGCGACTACGTCGAGCATCTCTGTATCGAACCACGCGAACCTTCCGCCGGCTGTCAATATCATTGCGCCGAGCCACCTCCGCAACCTCCACAGCTCTGGACGGGCCACGACACGCCTCGAAGCTATGCGCCGCATCCCAGGATCCATCATCTACCGCGTGTTTGAGATTCTTCTTGCACCGCCTAGCTATCTGCTCGCCATGATGCTCAAGATCGCTGCTCGTATCCTCAAGGGCGAGTGGCGTGGATCTGCCATGGGCAAGAACACCGACACAGGCGAAAGCATTTCTGCCCAGTGGGACTACACCGATGTCGATGACCCGTTGGGCCGCAGCACTGAGCTGACGCGCCCTGACCACGATATCAGCCAGCTGAAGCGGTACACTGAGGCTGACAACGAGGTATACACCGACGCCGAAGACAATGACGATGATGACGATGACGGTGACGAAACGGCGCGTTGCTTCTCGACATCGCCCAGTATCAAGCGGAGCTCGTCGTCCGCCTCCAAGGCCGGATCTGATTCGGACGACAGTGACACGCTTCCGGACACCGGGGGCGACCCGATTGTTTGGACTCGTCGCAGGGCCCTCGACTAAGCTCACTTTTACAACACTATCCTCTCGCTCCCTATTCAACTTCAAGTGTCTTTCATGACATCTCTCCTCGACCATCTCCTCCATTTAGGTCAGCCCTAAATCTTATGATTCATTCATCTTGCGCGAAGCATTTCGACTTTCTCTCGTTCCACCACGACCACTTTGCCAAGAGCTCACCCTTTTTCACCATACTCATATTTATTCAACAACCACCCACCACTCAATCTTATGTCATCAACGTATACTCTTTGCATCAACTTGGAAAAAAAAAGACATTTAGCATGGCGTTCTCAGACAACCATTTACAGCATCTACCTCAAATCTCGCTTGTCCCTTTTCAATTGCTTCCTTAGTCCACCTCCCCTTGCTGCCAGCCTGTTCTTTTGGGATATTCGTCCTCTTCCTCTTCCTGGGATTTTGCTTTTCTGGAGTACCATACATTCGGCTTCTTCATTTTTCGATCTCGGTGTTGCCTGTCTTTCTCTTTGCCTTCTACCGCAGCCTTTGTTTTTACTCATATTTCCATATTTTCTCTTCTTGCACCCTCCATTTCGTCCCAACTTCTTTTTGGAACTCGTCTTGGGTATCTCTATATTTAGCAAAATCCCTTCACATAGCCAACCAGTACATAAATGCAAACTTTTCACTTTTATCGAGAGTTTGTCCGCGTGGTAAAATAGAATGCGAAAAGAGAACAGGTCAGGTTTGTTAATAACTGAAAAAATGCGCTTCACGTGACCCTCGGGTGAGGCTGGCTATCTAAAGCTCTGAAAATTGGGCTATTGAGTGTCGCAGGCTAATAACAATGCTTCAATGCTACTCCGCAATACACAGCACGCAGTCCCGACAGCTCCTTCCCATTTTCTGCCATTTGCTCCTTCCGTGACTCAAACTGAGTGCCTTATCCCCACGCCTTCCTCCATAAATAGCGGGAGTGAGCTTCCCTATTGAACAACTTCTTTCTGCACCCTTGGCCCATGAAAGTGTTGGCTGCAGCTCGAAATACCTTTGCCTTTTCGACCCGAGCGACGGCCACGACAAACTCGACAACATCTCCTTCGCACATTGCCCTGCACCTCCCTTCTTGCCGGATACAGAACCGCTCGACGATGTCTATCTCAGCGGCAGCGGCCTACAATGCGGCCGCCCGGCAGCAGCAGCAGCAGCAGCAGCAGCAGCAGCAGCAACAACAACAACAACAACAACAACAACAACAGGCAATGGTTCTCGACAATGCCACAAACAACTTCCCAACACCGGCTGAGGCGGTGGCTGCAACTACAAAAACATCCACAGCCGAGGTGGCCAGCAGTAGTAGAGAAGATGCTGGCCAGAGTGGTACTGAGTCTTTCACACCGACGGCACTGGGTCGTTGGTCGCTGCTGAAACACAAACTTCCCGCGGCGAACGCGATCCAGAGCATCCACATCTACGACTTTGACAACACATGTGAGCACTTTTTTTTATTCGTCTTTCTTGGCTGGATTTCCTGGGTACTGACCCCCTGTTCCCCTCCTAGTATTTAAGACCCCCTTACCAAACTCGAAACTCTGGAACGCGGCGACCATAGGCTCCTTGTCCAACAACGACGTGTTTATTACGGGCGGCTGGTGGCACGACGTGCGCATTCTGGCGGCGACCGGTGCAGGACAAGCGATTGAAGAGCCCAAGGCGTGGGAAGGCTGGTGGAACGAGCAGGTAGTGGAGCTGGTGCGGCTCTCCATGAAGCAGCCCGGCGCCCTGTGTGTGCTGCTGACGGGCCGGTCGGAGCGCGGGTTCGGCGACCTGCTGCAGCGCATGGTCAGCAGCAAGAAGCTCGTCTTTGACATGATTACGCTGAAGCCGGCGGCGGGGCCCAACAACGAGCGGTTCTCGAGCACGATGCAGTTCAAGCAGGCATTCCTCGAAACAGTCATGGAGACGTACGCGACAGCCACCGAGATCCGCATCTACGAGGACCGGCCTCGCCACGTGGACGGCTTCCGCGGATTCTTGGTCCAGTACAATGCGAGACGCGAGACGCGGCCCGTGGCGCCGCTGCCGCCCATTGCAGGCGAGGTGGTGCCCGTCACAGAGACGGCCACAACGCTGGACCCGGTCGTCGAGGTGGCCGAAGTGCAGCACATGATCAACTGCCACAATGCGGCGGGCGGTGGAAGACGCGGCAAGCTGGCCATGAACAAAATGGTCTTCTTCACAGGCTACCTGATCAAGGATGCCGACACGGAGCGTCTCCTCGAGCTCCTGGCGCTGCCACCGCACCTCAACCGCCGGGACGTCAAGTACCATGCTAACAGTATCATGATTGGTCCCCGGCAATGTTCTCCGGCCGTGCTCGCCAAGGCCGGCGGGATGGGCCACAAGATGACGTGGCGCGTGGAAGCCATTGGAAGCGTGGACAATTACGTGTGGGCCGTCAAGGTGCGCCCCGCGACACCGGGGGCCACATACCACACAGCCGAGGTCGTGCCCCTGGTGGTCCTTGCTGTGTACCGCACTGCCAAGCCGTACATGGCATCGCAGATCCGCAGGTGGGTGCCCGTGGCCGCGGACAAGGTGTTTGACTTTGAGACGACGGTGGGCGAGAAGGCGATTCTGCGTGTTGAGTCGGAGCATGTGGGTGGTGACGCAGACGAGCAGGACGACGGGAACAAGCCACCTCCGTTTAAGCGCCACCGTGGCCCGTCGACAAGAGTGTACAACAACAATGCTGGAACGCACAACAACCGGCCCCGACCCAACCCTGCAGGCGCAGTCCCGACACAGCCGGCCGGTTTTGTGCCCCGCGGACCCAGTGCGCAGTATGGGCAACAGGGCGGAGGAGGCCGTGGCCACCACAACTTCCAGTCGCCGGGCCGTGGAGGTTTCCGCGGTGGTTTCAATGGCAGCCGCGGTAGTTTCCGTGGCGGCGGTGGCGGAGGCCAAGTGCCGCGCGTGGGACCGCGCAATCCTGGTGCTCAGGGGCATGCCGGCCCTAACGTTGCTGCCAGCAAGGCGAGCGGTAAGTCATCAGGGCACTTCAACTACCAATCACTCGACGATGCCGGGCCATCTCAGGCTGCGGCTGGCCAGGTGCCTCAGAGGCAGAAGATCGTCTACGACGATTAGATGGCTGGCATCTCTTTTCGCGGTAAAAATTGGCGGCTTTCGAAAGGCCACTGTCTGCTGTGGGGGTTCCTTGAGAAAGCTCCGCTGTCACTTGAGGGCAAGATGTCAAAAAAGATGAGGAGTGTGAGTGTCGACAGAAGCATGGCGTAAAGGAAAGGGCATATTCATCGTAATGGAACTGTTTATGGGACTTGAAGTACAAGTCGTCTTTAAGGCAACAATGATACCCAACGATACTGAAAATCAAAGGACCAACTCATATTCACTCTTGCAATGCAAAATCCAGGGTCAGCACTTAAGGGACTTCAGGACTATGAGTGACTATGGTACGAGAAGCCATGTTTTGGTATTGGTGTGAAAACGGTACGACGTAGATGTGTGAGACTTGGGGTGTATTATGTAAGCTAGAGAAAAGTCGTCAACACTACTCCGTACTTTTTCACACAAAGCGTTTTCCTCTGCGACAGCACAACACGCATCCTCTTTTTATCTTTAATCCTCCGCAACAGCCACGGAGACCACCCAGAACAAATCATCTTATCACCTACAAGCTTGTATTGCTTTGCACGCACGCACACAGAATGTCCTCCGACTCGTCGGCCAACCAGGCCTTCCAAGCCTTTTACCTCCAGCACGCCACCGCAGAATTGGCCGAGGACCTCGACCAGCTGCGCACATCGGCCGACTTTGTTCTTCCGGGCCAGGAGGGTGGCGGTGCCAATGGCGGTGATGTGTCTGGTACCAAGTCTGGCGGCAAGGCCGGCGTGACCGACACGGACAACTCGCTGCAGCTGCTCATCGGCGCGCTGCGTCAGGGGACGGCCATGTTCTCGGCCGAAGACCAGGCGCGGGTTGTCGGCGGTGACAAGAAAGGCCAATGAAAGCGGATGAACAGGCTGAGAGCCTAATCGAGGTGTTTTTTTTACTTTTTTTTTTTTTTGAAAGAAGGGAAAGCATTCGTCGCAGGGCCAAAGAAACAGAAGAAACGGCTGCCGACCCGATCCGTACGGGCCAGATCACACTGCATCCGAACTCTGTGCACGGCAAGGAGCAGCGATGATGGTCAATGACGTACGACGACTGCAACATTATACCGATCAGCACTTCACGATGGGTGGCAATGCGCATTGGACACGATCAATCACCGAGTGCCAGGCTTGATATCTGAGACTCGATCGTTGCAGCAAAAACCCTGGCAGAACCAGCACGAGCACGAGCTCCGAGCCACGTATTATCGAGCTTCTTCCTATCGAGCTTCTTACTATCGCACACAAGGAGCAAAAACGTCGGCCAGGAAGGATGGTCAAATCAGGAGACATTAAAGACTGGAAATTTGGGGGTCTGTGGTAGAACCATAGTGAGTGGCATATCCAAGTTAGGTGGAACGCAGCTTCATCAACATCGTCAATTGCATTACTCTTGCACTCTCGTTGTGAGCTGTCCTCTTGGACTTTGTATTAATGATATGGAAATGAGCGGATATGTATATGATTGGGGTATCTTTGAAGTCGCGCCTGAAAGTGAAAAGCCACCAGACTGAAGAAGAGAAGATGAGAGAAGTAAACGCAGCAGTTGGGATATATAAGGAAAGACCACGTAAGAATTCCAGAAAATGAAATGCGTCACAAAAAATGGTATAATGGTATAAAAAAGACCTCTCCTCCCAATGCAAGCAAGGAAATGCCAGAAAAGCAATGCAGAACAAGGCAAGGAACCCCCCCTCCCCCCACTCCCTTCCAGGCCCTGATAAAACTGATGTCTATGCTGGTATTATATTACCCACCCGTCTCTTTTTCCTCCTCTTCAATCCGGCTGCCTCTACCGGACCATCGTCTGGGTATCGTCTATTAAAATGTATCTCTCCCCTTCTCGTAGCATTAAGTAGCCCACCGGGCTATGTCGCAAATCGGCTTCATGCCGTCGTTAGTATCGTTTGTGCACTGCACAATGTGAGTTGTGTTCGTCCTCGAAAGTCTCGTTGCCGGCTGTCTTTACGACAGGCGGTACGAGCCGGTCGGGCGGCCGGCCTCCTTGCGGACAGCCCAGCCCTTGAGGGCAATGACCACAATAACCCAGGCCATCAGAAGACCAACAAGGCCCATCGTCACCGTGTACATGAACATGGCGTCGAGCTTGTAGTGGATCATACCGTTGACGGTGTCACCGGAACTGGCCATGAAGATGACGCCGCCAGCAATGAGACCAAACGAAGCAAGGAGCTCGGTTGGCGGGCGCGAGGGCAGGATGGACTTTGGCGGGCGCAGGTAGGTCAGGACATAGGTAAAGCCGCGAGCGAAGGAGGCCCCGGTCAGCAGGTTGCCCCACTGCCTGTGCACCATGCTGGAGATCATGGTATGCTGGGTGTGCGAGCTCATCATGATGCCGAGCAGCAGGATGACGAGGGCCGGAATGGGGTTAATGGAGAACTCGTATGTCGGCGGTGGGCGGAGAGCTTCGCGCTCCTCATCGTGGTAGTTGCTCTCGGGATACTCGTGGGCAGCTTCGGTCACGGTCGTGTTGAGGAGGTCACGGATGCGTGTCGACTCAATGAGCATGCCGCACTAAAGAATGAGAGACGGGTGTTAGTAAAGAATACTACAGGCCCATCGACAAGCAGGAAGGGGGGAGGTAAATAAAAAAGCAAAGGGGAAAAGACAAAAACAATATAGAGCAGACGTACCAGGCCGCCACCGATGAAGAGAACGGTGATGGAGATGTGCTCCAGATCCGTCGCAGTGTATGCCCCGCCTGCGCCACCGAGATGCTCGAGGAAAATGTTGGTCGAGCCGTAGAAGAAAATGAGGAAGCTCTCGACAAACTCGGCCGACGGACGCCACTTCTGCGACGGCGACTTCGGTCTGACGTTCCAAGCCCAGCCCCACTCGCCAAAGCAGCCAGCCCAGCGACCGAGCGTCAGAATGCCCAGCCAGAAGAAGATACCGCCCTTGATCCAATGCGCGAGACCGCTGAACACGCCATGTCCCTCCTATAAAAAACTGGGGTTAGTCAAGGCTGACTCCAAATTACTGCTAGCGTTCCCCAATCTCCAAATCGACTTACAAAGAAACGGCCGTAGGTGATGATACCTAGAGCAAAGGTGATGAAGCCCAAAATCATGCTCGTGCGGTCGATAAAGTTGTACACGAAGAGAAGAACGTTCCACGCGCGAGAGGAGATCTTGCCGGTAACCTTGGCAGCCAGGGCTGAGAAGCGTCCACCACGGTCAAGGCGAGACGCCGGCAGACGGGCATCCTCAAGATCCTCGTCCTCAAAGTCATCGTAGCGGTTGCTCTGGCCAGACTCATCGATGCTTTCCTTCTGACGGCTGGACTCGCCGTCGCCCAGGGTTGAGATGGAATTACTGCGCAGGGACTCGGTGTTGGGCTCGGTGCCCTGGCCGCTATCGTTGGAGAGGCGGTACTGGTGGCCGTGGCTGTGGTGGTGGCGGCGCAGTTGCTGGCTGCTGTACTCGGCCAGAGCCTGAGTGGACACGGGGAGGAAGGCACGGCGCTCGCTGCTGCCAATGTCGTTGCTGCTGCTGTTGCCGCCGCGCTTAAATGCGCCGGCAACGCGGGCCAGAAGGCCAATGACAACCTGAGCAGACACGATCCAGGTGGCGATCCAGCCGACCTTGTGGTGGGCATTGTTTGGGTACAGATCAGGCGTGCTGGCATTGTAGATGGTCGATGCGACCACACCAGCGCCATTGGCGACTAGGAACACAAACTGCGAGGGCAGTGTATAGCGCGACCGCGCAAGAGACAGCATGACGGCTACGGATAGTTAGTATACTGTAATTCCTCAGAATACCCGCTTCCAAACAGGGCCCTGTCCTCGGGACCATGAATGGAAAAAACAGGAAAGAAAACTTACAGACTGGCAGCGCAAAAACCCAGGCCAGGGTCATGAGCAGGATGTGAGCATACATCAGGCCGGCGTGCTCCGGATGCGCAAAGTACGTGGGCTTGTAGATGATCTCGGCTGTGCCATTTGTCGTGCCATTGCCTGTCGCGTTGTGAGCGAGCGGCATCGGCTCAACCGTCATGTCCATGCTGCCGCCCGTGCTGCCGCCCATGTCCATGCCCTCATCGTCGCCGTGTGCAAGGACGGCCGGGGCAATCACCAGGACGAGTGCGGCCACAAAAAGGGCTTTTGTAGCCAAAGATGGCGTTGTTGAGCGCATTTTGGCTGTGATTTTGCTGGTTTTGCTGGCAGCGTGCACAGGAGTGAAAACTTTCGCGTTGAGAGCTTCACGAACCTAACTAGAAAGCTGTTTCAAGCTCCCCGCTTGTGAACGGCACTTTCGGCGTCGGTCTCCCGAGCTTTACTGTGTGCCTTGAAGCTCTTTTCAAGAATTGCGAAGCTGCAAACTAGCTCAAAATCAGGCTCTGTTGGCGGCGGGCAGGTTTGTCTCCCACTTGGCGGGATTCTAGGAGGTCGAACAGCTGTTGTTGTAGCTTGCTGTAGCTTGCTGCTTGGTCGTCTTGCTGATGAAGATCCAGGGGTAGGAACAGGGCGAGATGTGTAAAGCCAACACCCTCGCAATTCGTTTCTGGAGGACTCGGGAAGGGCCCTTGTAATATAATCGCTAGAGCAAGCTGTACGTTCGCTAAGCGCAAAAAGAGATAACAAAAAGCGCTGCCTGGGTACACCGTAAGCCGTGCGTCATAGGCCTGGTCGTAGTGTGGACTTGCTGAAGCTTCTAGGCTGCGAGGAAGGAAACTGATTGAATCGCCGGAATGTCCTGTCGAACAGAAAGAGACCAGATCGAATAAGCTTGAATAAACGATTACACGCAGTGTTGCTTGAATATGTCGGAAGGTAGAAGGTAGAAGGCAGGGGGGGGGAGAGGTTGGGGAGTAATGCGCAATTCCTTGTCTGGAAAGACGGAAAAGAAATTAAGAGGAAGAAATATGGAATGTCGTCGGATAATAAGAAGTCAAGAAAGAGTGGCGAGAATAATAGGCAGGCGCGGCGCGAGCTTGGTTTTAAAAAAGGGAAACTACGATGTGAGGTCTTCATGGCCTTGCTCGTCTAGGAAGGGGGGGGGGGGGGGGGGTGTTGCCTCTTCGGACAGCGACAGCAATCGAACGGGCCCCTCGGACGGCCAAGACGAGCGTATTACTGTGTACAGTACACAGAAAAACGGTGTATTGGTAATAACGAAAGGCGCGAAAGGCCGTCAACGGGGCGAACGAAAAGGAGCTATTCACAGAGCAACAAGACGAAAGAGGGAAAGAGAGGCGGTTCGCAGAGCTGGGACGGTCAAGCTCGACGGGGACAGTCCAGCGTACAGTATCAGACAACATCACTGCACACAGCAAATTTTGTATACCCCCCGGCCTCCGAGCCCCGGTTTTACGGGCCTTCCTTCTGGCTTTTTTTTTCTTCTTTGCGCTCGCCAGTTCCTTCCCTCCCATGTTTCTGTTCCTTCCCCCTCTGATGGCATCTGACCGTTGAAGGAAGTCGCAATGGACAGGTCCGACAAGCAAAGGAAGAGCGACCGGCCCCGAATGTCTAGCAACGGTGTGCGTTAGGTTTGAGTCAGACCAACATGTGCAGCCACCCTGTCTCCCCGTATGCTCTCAGAGGGAAGGTACAATGACGGATGGCGGATGCGCAAGATGTACATTCAACATTTGGATGGGCATTGATGGCCAGAGCCAGCCAGGAGAAGGCGCGCGACAGCGACAACGCAAGCAACGGCGAGAACGGGCAGGAACGAGGAGGAGCTCTTTCTGCTTGGGCCTTGGCTTCCCGCTCGCACGACACATCATTTGTCCACAAAGCGTGCCATAACAACAAGGGCGTCAACTACGCTAATTTATGTACATAGTGCAGACGGGGTGCAGTACGACGTAATCGTCGCGGGAGAACAGGGGGGTGAGCTGTTGCTGGGCTCTGAGGCATCCGAACATTCCGAGGAGCGACAAAAAGCGAGTGGTGAGGCAAAGAAAAAGTGACGACAAAAAAAAAAAGCTAAAGACTGGCAGTATTTAGCGCCAAAACAGCTCCTGGGAACGGGTATGAGCCCACTCGTTGTCAGTCGCATCGGGTGGGGCAGCGGGAGTCAGCTAGAGGACAAAGCGGTGTGCCGCAATGGGGTAGCTCAATTCCCCACACAGTCTACACAGTATCTAACCAAATCTATCCGACAGTACTTCGTTCTTCGTACACTTTTTACCCTCCTACGAAGTACACTTACACTCTAACACAGCTGACTTACACGCGCCGACCCCCAAGGCTCTCGGCACGATTGGCCAAGATGGCTGCCCAAGACACCACAATGCAAGGAGGAGTCAATGGGGTCAAAAGGGTTCGAAAAGAGGTGTCAGCAGGACATGGTGCCCAGGCTGCGACACGAAAGGGAGGGCCACCTAGCCAAGGCTGAAGCTGCTGTGGCTACGGCGGAGGGTTGGTCGACGAGCACCCTGAACGACTTGGCACATGGAAAAGAAACGGCCAGTTGTACGACGTACGGAGTCCTGACATATACGCGAAAGGGGCGTCAAAGACGACAAGAGCGTCCTTTGGACGAGATGCACTTGAACCTCGACCTGATACGTCATACTCGACCACGAGAGGACATAAAATCGTACAATGGTCGCCCGAAGAGCGCCGGCCCTGAATGTTTTGCGCGGCATCGCACGATCTTGCACATCACATTCGCTCGCATAAAGGTGATACAATCAACAGTGCAGATATGCTCGGAGCCGGGCGTCGTTCGAAGCCGAGACGATCGATTGGGTTGCCTGTCGTACGACGACGACTCGGTATTTACATCTTTGTCATGCCAATGGGCTCTTTCCTGTTTCCACGCTTCCCTTTGCTTCTCTTTCAAACGAGGCGCAAACGAGGCGGCTCGTGTTGCAATTGCACAGTTCACATCCATCGCGGACTGCGTCTATTTTTGTCCTGGCATGGCTGGGCAGTTTATTCCAACGCATCTGACGATGGAGAATCAATCTTGGCAGCAGGGTGCATCGAGGGCGTCAATAAAGCTAGGCTGAGCAGCCTTGTCACTAAATATATGTATTGAGACTGGTTCCTAGTTTTATTCGGGTGAATTTGGAGTAATACATTAGTAGGCAACAACAAAGACTGTTGCGCCGGCTGTCTCGTGTTTGCTGCATTCACTCCGTACATTTCTTTTGACTCAGTGCCAAAGAGCCAAAGAAAAGAAGACGAACTGTGCTGATCTCGATGTCAGCCGCTGATCTCGATGTAAGTCGGAAGTACGGAGACCGGAACGAGCCGGAGAAGACCGTAGACCCAGTGTTATTTTCTTGGCGTACAAGTGCTATGCACATATGAAAAAGAAAAACGGTGTACGCATACTGCGTACAACGGAGCCTGGCCGTAAAAGTACATCGTAGAAGAAAAGAGGACCAGCATAAAATTTAGACTTTTAATGGACCCAGAATAAAAAGAGAAGAAAATGTTTCGTAAGACAATGGAGACAAATCTGATGGTTCGTCAGTGAGCAGTACATAGTATTCTAACAAGAAAAGAGGAGAAGAGAAAAGAAGAACTTCGGAAATGCAAGCCCAGGGGTTGCACGGACCAGCAATTGTCGGCGTGGGAATGCCGCAAAAAGCCGCAACGCAATGTTGCCTTTTGTATCTTACGTCGTACGGAGTATTTTTAATTGATTGCTGCCCGGAGGGTCGAAAGGCAAGCAAGGAGGTAGGCAGGTTAGAAGTCTGGTCATAATGAGCATCCGTATTCCGTATTTTAATCCTTTTGGGAACGACAGACATGACCACCTTTGCCATAGGGGCTTACCAGTGAAGCGATGGATTGGTGCTGTGTGGCAGGTGCACACTGTAGTCCTGCAGCTCACGAAATCCATCACAGTCACTTGCAGATGAAAGATGGTTGTGCGCAGTAGTGATCCTGCCCTGGTGGCTAGCACATGCGATGATGTGTCGTAGGGTCCCTTGGCCGCATTGCCTTGCGCACACCCTCTTTTTTTGTCAACAATGCACAGCAGCATGCGCAATGATAGATCCCGGCCTCCGCATCGGCGAGCACCATGTTTATCAATTCAGCGAAAAGGAGGGTGGAGATTGCCCGTGTACAAGTACATATACGATAAGTAAAAGTTGTTGGATCTTGTTCTCTTTTCTGTCTCTCTTCTTACTGTCTGCTTCATATCATTCCGACGCCTCATGACTACTCCGTATTTCTACTTCGTTTAAAAATGCGGGAATGGGGAAAACGTGTGTATGCATTCCTGCAATAAGGTTTCACGAGTGGACGATGGGGGTCCAACTCGGAAGTCGTGCACAGGCGGGGATATTCCCCTACCATTTTTTTTCTTACATGCTTGCACTTACGCATATGTAGGACCCCAACTTTTATCGTCGGGACGGCATAGCTCAAAGTCCGTGTAAGTCAAAAGTCAGTTGTATCTCCGCGCGCACTTGTTTGCACTATTGCACTGTCAGCACGGCATTTTTCGACCGCATCTCTTCTGCCCGACTTCACCGTTTTCCCTACCTCGAACCGGTACTTCGACTTAGACTCGCGCTAAAAAGAGCCCCCTCTTCTGCACTTGGCTCTGGCACATGATGACATGGCGCAGGATCCACAGTAGCACACGCAGGATCAGGAAGCCAACGACTTCAATGCTAATATTGCCAACATGCGAATTGCATCTTGACGGACCCTCTTCTTCTCTTCGCACAACGTATCTCAAGCACAGTACGGAGTATGCAGCGGCTTGTGGAACGCGCATCGTGTCTTGTGTCAATGAGCAAGCGCGACCAAAATAGCCTGCTGTTGACATGTTCCTAATTTTATTTTCAAGTGTCATGTATCACGGTCTTGATGTTATGCCTCCGTTTTCCCGTTCGGTAACGCATCCGTTTGTTACTCGCTATGTACAATACATGTAGGCCGTGTAACGGGAAAACGGGCGGAGGAGCGAGGACAAAAACGCCGGCGGAGAATTTACAGACCGATCTTATTTGGGTCTGCGCAAATCTCAACTCACAAAAGGGTGAACCACAAAGAAATACTCAGACAACACGGAACAAGGCTCCGCCCGTGACTTTTTCATATTCATTTTGACGAGCGGTCTCGGCACTTGCAGGCCGCAAAACGCAACACAGTGCGCTATCTGCCAATGTGCTACCTTCGACATACTGTACAAAGTAAGAGGCGTATTAAAGGTCCCCTTGACAGGTACTCTTTTGACGTGTCGACCGAATTTGCCTCTGTAAACAACGATCATTCGACAAAGAGTACATAGGACGGTGAAAACGGTGGCACTTGCGCACACAAAAAGCCTCTGACCTGGATTTTGTTTAAGTCGACAGAGATCCCCCTCCGTTTCGATCTCAAAAGCAGAGGAAATAACACCACCAAAGTACATGTGGCGATGACCAATAATTATCCAAGGCAGTGTATGTACTGCATGTATCTTATCTTACGAACGTACGAGCCTAATTGCTAGGCCTCCAAGTTACTACAAAGTACTTACTGTTGTCAGTTTATTGCTAACTGCTTGCTGGGCTTTCAAACGTAAGATAGCGGCGACAGCAAGAGGCCATTCTCTCGTCAGCAAATTGCAGCCTGATCGACAGACGTGTATTTGTATGCAACTCCCAACAAAGATAGCTACGGGGTAAAATGCAAGCGAAGGAATATCGTACATGACTATCATGATTGAAACTTGCCTCATCGCTGGGCTCCTTCCAGAATGCGTGCAACCAATCAACAAAGACGGTTGTAAGATACGAAACAAAAGAGAAACGGTGCGAGATAGGGGGTCCAAGTGTGAATGAAACGACACCCCGTGGTGCTGCACTATGCCTGCTGTCGATGCTCACCCGGTAGGCGATCAAGCGGTGCCAGCATGTGATACCAGTTACCTAGAACCATTTAGGTGCGGCCTTTTCCAATGCTGTCCTGAAACTTCGATGTCAAAGATAGATTACTCTTGTTTGATTCCTCAAGGGGCACGTCCGCTAACAAAGGATTAGACATTGCGTTGCACGACTACCTGTCGGTGTTTCCAAGCGCGAAGCATTTTTTCTTCTTTGAGCCGCTGGCGCTTCTTCTGCAGTGTCGACGTCACTGTTGCTAAAGCCCGTCGTAGCTTCCGCTAAAACGGCTGGCGGCCAGCGTTGTTTGGCTCCTTCCGCGCGCTACTGTCGCTGTGTGGCTTCTGCCTATTGCCGCGCTCTTGCCGCTTCTGCCTTCTTTTCCTTCCATTTTGTTCTCCTGTTTCTTCCTTACAGTTTCACTACCACAGACCCCACCATCCATAAAATAAACTTTACCAAGTTGCATGCTGTGTTTTGATGTCTGGAAATCAACAATAATAATAGCCGGCTCCAGTTCGTCTCGCGTTCGGTATTGGTTGTACTCGTACGTTGTACATGTAGTGAGCATTGTATTGTATGTACACGTACTGAGTATTGCCTGTCGCTCTTCCCGCATTTGTTCAACGTTGGTGGTATCTTTCCCAAACTAGACGATGTGAAGGGCCGTTCTTTCCTATTTTCACTTTGGTCGAATGCCATGACCATCGTTCGGTTTCTTGCAGCAGTCGTCCGTTCTTTCCCCTCACTTTCGGCTGTTCTTGGTTTTATCTTGCTCTCTTCTGTCCATTTGTTCGTCCTCCATCGCGCTTTCCCGCCTCCTCACATTCACATGTCCTTTCTCCGAGCCTTCCGAAACGACAGTGCCCATAGTACGACCCATTCCGCGGGGCCGGTATTGGCCTAGACCTTCACATTAAAAGAACGAAGTGTCATCGTAGAACGATAATTCAACAGCCACAACCTCACAACCTCTGAGCGCCCCCCCCCCCCCCCCCCCCAAAAAAAAAAACCCCCCGCCCGCCCACGTCGAATATGCAGAAGCGTCTTGGCACCAAGGGCAGTAAAAGTGAGGTCAAAGAGAGGCACAGTGCGATTTGAGCCGTTCAGCCTTCTGATCGCGATCACCGGGTCACCAGCCACACATTGTAAGTCGGTTTGAGTCCCCACTCTTTCTTATGGTGAGCCTTTTAGTGTATTGTGTACGTCGTACAAATCCGTATTTTGTCGTCTGGCTATTCACTGGGTCCCGCCTGCCGCCGACGCCGTTCCTTTTGTATTTTCTGTTTACTGGGCCCTTGCCTCGTTCGCTCTTTCGGCGTTATGGTACAATTTTGCTGGCGTTCACGCAGAGGACATACTTTGTTCACACCCCCTCTACATCATCATGATGTTAGTCTCCGGAAAAGGAAGAAACACTCACCACCCACTACATAAATCCACCTCTAACACTACCGTATACCCGCCGCATCATCTGCCTGCATACAAATACATATATGCGCATTTTGTCTGTAAGATTTCGCGGAAGCTACGATGATGGCTGGGCTGGGCACGATGCAGGAAGGTGTGCCCAACCTACTGGAAGAGCTGCAATTTTCTCATGTTTTTTTTTTGTCTTTTTTCAATATGCGTATATCTGCCAGCAGTTCACTGCTCTTTTCCCTCCCCCTCTCTCAACCTTACCCCGAAGATGTCCGACTCGGCGGTAGGCTGAAAACGACAACAATGGTAAGATGGCGAGCAAACATTCGCCCCAAAAAATCAAAGCACAGTCATGCGGCCGCCAATGTGGGTTTTTAGTATGTTGGATGCTGTCGTTCTGCAACTCGATTCCGCCTTCAATTATGTTGCTGCTTTGTTGCTCCGTAATACACATGTACAAATCCCCACCTGACAGCTGCAAAGCCGGCGCTAGGAAAGAGAAATGGAAGAAATGGACAAGGCCATCGAGATCGCGAAAAGTTTTTTTTTTTTGTTTTCCCCTTCTTCTGGCCACTAACCTCTCACCGCTAAAACATCGTACGGCCAAACGTTGTGGGGCGGTTTTGGAGCCTTTTTCGCTTGTCGCTTGTCTCGCTCGGCGCCTACGAGTTCCCGGAGGAGAGCCTCGTACTGCCGTAAAAGTTGCCCGCGGGTGTATTACTCATGGGGATATTCTCTGGGCTGTTCCCTTTGTGCATCTCCACCCAACGCCCCCCTTGGTAATAGCTGGCTTCTGTCTGGCCCACCCGAAAGTAAACAAAACAATCAATTAAAGCCGGGCGCATTTGAAGCGAGATCCTGGCACATGTTTTCAGTTGGACCCTGAAAACGGGATAGCTATGTCATTTACTCAGGAACATCTACTCAGGAACATACTCAGGAACGGGCCATCCAACACGTACGTTGTCGTATTTTTGACGCATTGGAGACGGCAATGGAAAGTGAATAAGACTAAGAGAGCATCAGCACTACGAAGTATTACTTGTCTGTTGCTGAAAATGACAAGACGTGACCTGTATCAGCCGCACGGGATCACTCACACGGCCAACGCCAGTCACCATGTTGCATGCAATGCTGCACATGCCCTCCTGGCCTGAACGGTTCATCAACAATGCTTGCCCGATTTGCGTGTCTGTAGTAAACATTTCTCGTTTCTTATTTGTTTTTGCTTTTTTGTTCGTCAACCGGCCGTCCATCTCGGCAGAAATCGAATTTTTCCCTCCTTCCCCTCACAAAGGTGACCGCTCCCTGAAGGTCCATTTCCGACCAGTTTCGATGACTTTGCCTTCGTCCTCTAGCTTCTGCAGGATCTGGACGAGACCACGCTCTGCGGCCGGGTACAGGTCCCTCCGCACATCGGCATAGATCACCTCGACCAGCTCCGTGGATGTCCACGATGAGGGCGCTCTGTCGCCGGCTGCACCTGAAGATGTCGTGGGTGGTGATGACGAGCCCGAAGCTGCCGCCGCGACTGCTGCCGCCTTGTCAGGCGACCGCAGCAGCCGCACGACCTGGTCCTCCCGCTGCTGGCGGTGCTCAATGTACTCGGTGATTTTCGCAACACCATCCTCGACCACGGGGCCGTGGCCGGGGTAGAGCCGGTTGGGTGTGCCGGCGGCAGCGCCTCTTTTCTCCGAGTAGAGTGCCCGCATCCGCGCCAGGCTCTGCAGGTAGACGGCCAGATCCTCAAACACGGCCGTGCCCTGACCCAAGACGTTGTCGCCCGCAAACAGCGACCCTTCCTCCTCGAGCACAAACGCCATATGGTCAGCCGTGTGGCCCGGGGTGTGCGCCGCCCGCAGAGTCGCGCCCCCGACATAAAAAAGCCTGGCCCTCGACAATGTCGAGGATTTCCTCACCGGGCGCCGTGCGCACCCGCCCGCTCTCCAGCTGGCTCTGGTAGATGGCCACGCCGGGCACGAGCTTGCGCACCTGGCGGATGCCGCCGACATGGTCCGGGTGCCAGTGTGTTGATGAGGGCGGCCGCCAGCGTAGCCTTCTCCTCGGCCAGTGTGCGCTCCAGTGCCTCTGCCCATGCAGGCACGCCCTCGGCCGTATCGATCAGCAGGCGCTCCTTGCCTGTGCCAACAAGATACGTGTTGGTGCCCTGCAAGGTGAACTTGCCCGGATTGCCGCCGAGGATGCGGATGCAGGCCGGGCTGAGGCGCTCCACCTCGGGCAATGCGACAAGCTGGGAGGCCATTTTCGTGGCGTGAAGATGTGTACGTAATGGCGGAAGATATCTAGCGGTGGGCAGCCGGTATGCCGATGGCGTAGAGGATGTCAAAAAACGTCCTCGTAGACGGCGCTCCAGAACCACAGGGTCTCAACCGAAACTGTAAAGACGACCGACAGTTGGGCACGCGGGGTCGCAAGCTGGGGCACATTCAACTTTGAATGGCGTCTCGTTCTTGTACAGTTGTTCCTGTACAGTGTTCCTGTACAGTGGTCTTGTACAGTGTTCTTGTTTTGTGCCCTTTGTCCCTCCTCTGGAGAATCGTTGCGATGGACGCCGTAGTGGCCGTTGTGCGTCGTCAATAGCTTTTTGATGTCGTGGAACGCCGTGCCATTTCTCCGCAATCCGGCTCGACTCTTACATCATGGGGGATGGTGCGGAGGGATGTTGTTAAGCCGAGGCTGCAGGTCCCAGCAATTGGGCCAGCCATTTGTACTAGGTACCATTAATTGGCAGCGACCCTGCCTGCGCCTGCCAATTTCTGCCGCCCGCTAGCCAAAGACCGATAAGCTCCCAAGATCAGGTGCTGATAAGGATCCTGTGTGCAGGCGGTGACAGCAGAGATGTCTGTCTATTTCCACACAGGAGACTACTATGGCAATGAAAGAAGGTTATCATGAGAACAGCATGAGGCGGAAGAGAATGACAGTACTTTTGAATGGCCTTCGGCGCCTTACCCAGGATTGACGGCTGTCCTGCTCAAGCCCTGAAAAAAACAACCGTCTTTTGGTTGCCACCCTGCTGTAATATGCTGCTGCAGCTGTGGCCAATCAGCTTTCGTCTTTATGCCCTTTGTGGACCCACCTGCACGCCTGCCATTAAAAAGCAGCATTGAAACAGCTACGCCTACGTCGCTAACGCTACGGGAAAGAGCACACACAGGCCCGACAGGGAAGGCGCCAGCAGGGGGCAACATCGTCCAACAACTTGCACGAGACGGCAAACGAAGAGAGCAAAAGAACTGCACGAGGCAGCAACCCTGAAGCCAAAAGGCCACCACCTACGACGACGGCAAGCGACACGCATGCGACAGGATCGACGGACGAACAGACACACGCAAGACACAAGAGAGGGAGCACGAGCGAGACGGACAGAAAAAGGAGCGACGGAGCGAAATTGTTGGCTTGGTTGTTGGCGCCGCTCTTATTTTGCAGGGCAGAAAAGAAGCATCAACTGTTTTACGATCGCGAACAGTCCGAAGAGTATCCTCTGCGAGGGCGGTTCACCTATCAATTTGTCAAAAAATATACGGAAATCTACGGTTATCGACGACGTCTGCCAAATTGTCTTGGGCGCCCCTCTTTCGACCGAGCAAACGGTCGACCTGATTTGATTATCGAATTGGCGAGCTTTCTTTTCGACGGCCGTCTGGACATTCCCCCGAATATCCTCCCATTCCTTCTCAATCCCACCCCCGACCGGCTCGGACAGCCCGGCAACGGCTTAGCCTCAGGGCACAAGGGCGAGTTGATACGAAGAGGATACACCACACAACAAAACGGACAACATGTCGGCACGTCCAACGACGCCGTCGTCGCCCAAGACGATCAAGATCAAGGCGCCGGTGCCGGGCATGCCCCTGTACGGCTGTGAGCACGTGCAGCAGCTCTTCTCGCAGGGCCAGGACACAATCAACACGTCCATCTTTCCACTACAAGATTATCTTGCGCAAGATCTTTGACCAGCCGCCGATTGTGCCGCAGACGTCAAAGGCCACCGACGGCCAGCCCATTACCAACTTGACACCCAACTACCTATGTCTGCAGTGTCCAACAACGCTGGTGCAGGAGGATATTGGCAAGCACGGCAAGAAGAAGAGCCACAGATTTTGTATGTCGAGACAGAGAGGAAGGGAGAAGGGGAGCCGGAGAGGGAGAGGGGTGGGGGGGGGGTGGGGGGGGGGGGGTGTATAGAGAAGGCCGAAAGAAGAGGCAGACGAAGAAAGACGACAAGGCTAACACACCGCAGACGTCGAGTCACGATGTGGTACCCTGTACTGCCACATGTGCGATGACTTTGTCTACGACCCAACATTAGAAGAGCTTCGGTTGCGCAAGATTGGCACCGGCTCGTTCTCGAGTATGTTGAGACGCTGGGACAGACACCAAGGCCTGCATGGCTTCCTTCGTTTTGATACTAACACACACCAGCCAACCGCAAGCGGAAGCACGACGAGCTCTTTCCAGACTCGCTCAAAGACGACCCGCGCTACATTGCGTCCAACACGACCCTCGCGTCGTGCCGGGCCAGCGGCCTGCGTGGCATCTACAATGCCGGCGCCACCTGCTACCAAAACGTCATCCTGCAGTGTTTCTTGCACAACCCGCTGCTGCGCAACTTTTACCTGTCCGACGGCCACCAGAGCTCGCTCTGCGAGTCGCCGCACTGCCTCAGCTGCGCCATGGACGACGTGTTCCAAGAGTTCTACGGCCAGGAGACGACAAACGGCTACACGGCAGCCAACATTCTGTCGAGCTTCTGGATCTCGGAGAAGAAGGCTTTTGCGAACCTGGTGACGACCAAGGAGCAGGACGCGCACGAGTTCTTCCAGTTCCTGGCCGAGGAGCTGCACGAGCGCAACGGCGACGGCAAGAAGCCCGAGCACGGCAGCGAGCATTCGTGCACGTGTATTATTCACCAGACGTTTTACGGCAAATTGCAGAGCACGACGACGTGCACACAGTGCAATGGCATGACGAACCAGGTGCAGTCGTTCTTGGACCTGAGCTTGGGCGTCGACAACCTGAAGAAATCCAAGAAGGCACTGCTGGGCTCCGGTGGCGCGCCGGGCAAGCTCACGCTGCAGCAGTGCCTCGACGAGGAGTACATTAAGTCGACAAGTGCGAGTACGCTGCCACAAGTGCAACTCGACGCGGCTGGCCCGTCGCCACACCTCCATCAAGTCCTTGCCCAATGTGTTGTCGATCCAGTTGAAGGTTGGTCTCCTCTCCTCGACGACCGTCTTTCTGTTTCATGTTTGATGTTTTATGTTTTATGTTTTACGTTTTGCGTTTGTGTGTTCCTCGCTCACCATCCAGCGCTTCGAATACAAGCAGGGCCGCCACGACAAGGCTGTCAAGGTCGACACGCCCGTCGAGTTCCCGCTGCAGCTTAACATGCTGCCCTACACCAACCGCAGCCGCGGCAACCAGGACACCCGGGAAAGCTACGAGCTCAACCGCTCGTGCATGTACGACCTTTTGAGCGTTGTCGTCCACGTCGGCGAGATCGATACGGGGCACTATGTGTCTTACTGCCGTGTTGGCGACCAATGGTTTGCCTTCAACGACCACCGTGTCGAGCTGGCATGCAACTCCGAGGTCCTGGGCGCCAAGGCCTACCTTCTCTTCTACATCATCCGCTCTCTTGCTTAAGGAGTCGGGGTGATGTGTGGTGTAGTAAACGAGGTGCGGACGGGCCTTTATGATGAACAGAATTGTCCCCTCGCAATGCTTTGCTTTGACTGCTTTTTGTCTAGCAGTTTTTTTGTCGAGAAATTCGTTCCTTTTGCTCCCTTCGTCCCCTTCGTTTCCTTCTCGCTCTCTCCCTCCTCTCGTCCGGGCCCAGTTACGGCGCCGTTTCTGCTTGTTTTTTTTGTCTGTCCGCGTGCGACTTTATATACGTTCGGAATTCGTCGGTCCAACCCGTTTCTTTCATTTCTATTTTTATTTTTCATTTTTGTATACTTAACTTGGTCTTTTCTTTTGACTCTCGTTATTGTTTTCGAACATCCCGGTTGCACGGAGAGGGGGGCTGGAGACGGTCCATATTGAAGGGTCTCATTCACTGTCCCAAGTATGTCTAAAGTTAGAAAACGATTTCCTGGTCCAGTTGGCAAAACGGGAAAATAACCACCTAGGCATCAGTCGGCGCCTTTGAACAAAAAATATAGACTTTGCATTTTCATCCCATATGTATCATGATTCGTGGTTATGAAGAAACGATAACTGAAATGCTGAAAAGCCGAATCAAACTGCACAACGCAACATACACAAAGACTACCCTCTACTCGTCTCGGAACTTCCAGTCGTCGCACTCAAAGTTGGCGTACGACTGAAACTCGTTGCTCAGGCCGTTGGCATGCTGCGGCAAGAACGTCGTCGTCCGCACACCCTGCGGCTTGTACAGCTTGGTCGTGATCAGCTCGGCCATGCGCTCACCCGTGCACGAGATAATGCGCGTCGCCGGGCCCGGCTTGCTCAGCCAGCGCATTGTGAGCGCTGCCTTCGTCTGGCAGTCCTCACTCAAAAAGGGCGGGTCGCAGATGAGACGATCGGCCGTGCCACGAAGCGAAGACGGGAGCTTCGTCGGCTCGTTGAAGTCATAAAAGATAAACTCGTCGCCAAAGACGGCAAAGCGCTTGTCGTGCTCGAGGAGGAGCATTCGCGGCTGCCGTTCAAAAGGGAGGGTTTTCTGCATTTTTTGTTAGCATGAGGAGAACTGAGCGACACTGTTTCAAACAGCAAAGGCCAAAACCAGCAGAGGTCAAAACCAGCGGAGGTTAATCACGGCGAGTTCTGAAAACGTACGGCAATGTTCTTGAGCATGATAAAAACACTCGGGGCCGAGACGACAACGATAAAGGAGGAAGAGTCGGCGCCGTCCAGCAGCTGCCGCGCCAGTATTGTGGCTGTCTCATCGGAGTACTATACAGTCAACATGATGCTGTAGAGGAAAAAGATTACGCAAATCGAAACTGACCCAAAACTGAGACTCGTTCCAGTCTTCGGTAAAGGCGGCCATGGACAGATCTGGCAGAGACGATGCTGATGCAGCCTGGGCATCCGCCGTCGCCTTGGCCTTGGCCGCGGCCGCGGCCTCTGCGGCCGCCTGAAGCTCGGCAAACCGCTTCTCACGCTCGTCTCGCTCCCTGTAAAAGTCCTTGAGGGCGTCGAGAGCGGACGAAGAGAGGGTTCTAGAGTGAAGATGCACTATTAGCATGCGTTGAGGACAGCTTTGAGAAGAGGCCACTGTTAAGCGCTTGTACTCACAGCTCATCATCGCTGTCGGACGCCATGTTGAAGCCCACTGCGTGTGTGTAGTATGTCAAGTCTCTCAGACGCGGCTGTTGAATGTGATGCTTGCAAGACGTAGTTGACAAAAAGCAGGTGTCGGCTCTCGGCCTTGTCCCGTGTAAGACGCTTTTTGGGTAGACGCGGGCCAAGGCTGGCCAGCGCCAAAAATTTTCAATGCACCGCCTGCAATCAAAGGAACCAGCCCGCCACCTTGGTCGGGTTGTAGTGAAACGGCTCTAGTTGATGACCACCAAATATACAATCAAAACGCCCGTACGACGTAAGGCAACACAAATTGAAGATAGCGGCGAGATGTCTGCTCGCCTTCTCATTGTCACACATGCACTTTCTGTCACTCTTTTACGGACTCTTCTTGATATTGCCTCCTCACCCTCAAACAACCACATTTTACCTATTTGTTCTCGAGTCGGCCTTGACTTTCCGTTCGAGATTCTTGCTGCGAGCAAAGAATCATCATTTTCCCGTCCTCTTTCTATGTAGATTACGTTTGATTGCATTTTTTAAATTGTCAAGTATATACACTGCCCCGTCCAGCCAACAGAGGAGGAAAACAAAAGAAAAATAAAAGACTAATGCGCGTCAGCTCTCGATCCACCCACCCAGCACCATCTTCCGACCGTCCCATCTACTGGTCGTCGACGACGTGCAGGTACTTTCTCTCCTCCTGCTTCTCGCGTTCTGTTGTTGGCGGCAGGTCGTAGTACGAGGAGCTGCGGTATCCTTGCTAAGAGGGGGGTTAGTGAACTGCTATACAAAAGCACAATGAACGTTGGAAAGTGAAGTGTTTGGGAGGGGGCGCACCAAGTAGTGGTAGGTGAAGTCGGCAATCTCGCCCGGCTTCTCAATGCCCAGGTCCTTGAATGTCTTGGCTGTCTCGTCAATTGTCTGGTCGATAAACTCCCGCTCAACGTCCTCGCCCGACAGCACCGGCCACCACAGCAGCTTGTTCAGCAGCGTCGCCGCCGGCTTCAGTAGCGCCTTGGGCACGTTGATGTGCCGCCGCTTCTTGTAGATTTCGCGGTCGACCAGCTCGGCCAGCTCGGCCGTCGAGTAGTTCTTGGGGCCGTACAGCTCAAACGTCTGGCCAGCCGTCGTGTCGTCGTACAGCATCTTCTCCAGTGCCAGGCCGACGTCAATGACGTGCACGGGCCAGTAGCGCTCCTGCATGTTGTTGGACGTCAGGACGTTGTAGACGCCTGCCAGACGCAGCAGCAGGTTGTCCTCGAAACCGAACATGGGCGCCGGGCGCACAATCGTCGTCTCGGGAAAGATATCGCGCGCAACCAGCTCACCACGGCCCTTGGTGGCGTAGAACTCGGAGGGCGAGTTGGGTCAGCGTTGTACGACGACACGTGGATGAAGCGGTCGACGTCGTACTTGGCCACGGCCTCGGCGATGCGCTCCGTGCCCTCGACGTGGACATCCTCGAGCGAGAAGTTCTTGGTCGGGTAGTTGCGGCCAACGAGGTTGTAGACAACGTCCGAGTGCCGGACACTCTCCTCAATCGACGCCGTGTTGTGCAGGTCGTACTCAATGAAGACAATCCGACCGAGATCGCCCGTCACCTTCAGATGCCGCTTGGCCATCTCCTCACGGAATGGGATGACGACCGTGCAACCTTGCCGGGCTGTATACAGCAAAAAGAAAACGGGTTGTTAGCATCCTGTTGTTCCTCCTCCATTCGCGTGTTGTCCCCAACGATCCTCCTTGCCCGGGATATAAAAGACGCACCAAGCCGGTTGACGATATAGCGACCGAGGGCGCCCGTGGCACCAAACACCGTAGCCGTGTGGCCTATTGCAGTCAGTCAGCATGTCGTTCGTAGTCGTCGTGAGCTTCGTAGATCGGTGGAAGGGTAGTGGTATCGGCATCGTCCGTACCTCCGAGGAAGATCTAAGAAAGAGGAGACAGGTTAGCTATTATTGTCCTCAACATCAACCGCCATTCCGTTGCCACGCCAGAAAAAGCTCGTTCATACCTTCCACCCTGCACCCGAATAATGGGCTTGCCAGTACGCGTGATGGCGACGTCGGAAAGCGCGCGGCGCTGCTGTTGCTGCAGGACGGTCCGGGCCATCTTCTGCGACGACCGCACGGCGGCGGCCGGAAGGGACGACATTTGTGGCGACTATTAGGGGGCCCCAAGGCGACAACGGGGGGTAGGATGGGAGAGGATCGTGGCTGTAGATGTGTAGAGGGCACAATGGCGGTGTCTGCGTGTCAATTGGCTCGATTGGCGAGCTGGCCCAAGCAATCCGTTCAACTTGACGCTTTTCGGCTGTTGCGTTTTTGCGTGGGTCGAAAACGAAGCGAAAGTAATGTTCGGAATCCCATTGGCGGATTGGCGGCGGGCGGCCATTTGCCAGTACCTGGAGCTTCACGTGACAAGGCACGCGCTCCAGCCAATCCGTCTAAAGGCTGCGGGTCACTTCCCTTGGAACGGTTTGGTCCAGCATGACCCGGAGAAACTGATTTTGCGGCCCAAGGCGCCGCCTTCCAGGGGGCCATTGGAGGCAGCTGTTAGGAGAGCAGGCTGCATTCGAGCCGCGTCTTTCGGAGGGGGAAGGCGAAGCTGGCGCTTCGAGAAGGAAGCTCCAAGCCAACGGCCCTGCTACCTGTGACGACCACCTGAATGCCTCCAAACAATCACATCACCAACCCAATCAATTCCCACAATTCATCCACGCCGAAAGTCATAGAAGCATCGGCTCATTGACCAACTGCCACAACCTCCTATTCCACAGCCTTACGACGACCTTTACGACGATTTGCTGCATTGGATTGCCATCTTCCTCCCTCCTCCACACAAACACACACATACACAGAGCTGCCACCATGAGCGCCGAGGCGTTGACCGACTTCCTCGACGAGCAGCGCGATGCGGCGCCCGCCGAGCTGCAGGGTGCCATCCTCGAGATTGAGAACTTGTGGGAGCGCAAGCTGTGGCACCAGCTGACCGATGCGCTGCTGGTGGTGTTCAACGACGAGCAGAGCGAGGACCTGCGCCTGCCCTTCTTCAAGGTGTTTGTGCTCAAGTTTGCCGACAAGATCAACCAGCTCAAGTTTGTCGACCTGGCACTGAAGGCCGCCGAGTCATGTAAGGACGACAAGGAGCGGTTGGCCTTCCTGGAGTCCGTCGCCAAGCGTGTCGATCACGAGGACTCGCAGGATGCCTTTGTCTTTGCCACCATTGCTGTGGCGCGTGTCAAGCTGTCGCTGCGCGACTTTGATGGCGCCCGCAGCGACTTGGACAAGGCTGAGCGCGTGCTGGACACGTTTGACGCCGTTGAGAACATCGTCCATGCCGCCTTTTACGACACCAGCTCGCTCTACTACCAGGCCAAGCTCGACTTTGCCCTCTACTACCGCAACGCCCTGTTGTATCTGGCCTGCGTCGATGTGGCCACGCTCGACGCCGACGACCGCCACGACCGCGCTTATAAGCTGAGCCTGGCTGCCCTTGTCTCTTCCAGCATCTACAACTTTGGCGAGCTGCTGCTGCACCCGATTCTGGACGCGTTGACCACCGAGGACGAGGACGACGCCTGGCTGCGCGAGCTGCTCTTTGCCTACAACCGCGGCGACCTACGCGCCTACGAGCGCTTGTCCGAGCACATTGCCGGCAACTCCTTGCTCAACAAGCACAGCGGACAGCTGCGCCAAAAGATTTATCTGGCGGCACTCACCGAGGCCGTCTTCCGCCGCCCGCCGCACCAGCGCTCCATGACCTTCGCCACCATTGCACAGGAGACCAACGTGCAGCCCGACGAGATTGAGCACCTGGTCATGAAGGCCCTGAGCCTCGGCCTTCTGCGCGGCACCATTGACCAGGTCGACGAAGTCGCACACATCAACTGGGTCCAGCCCAAGGTCCTGGATATGAAGCAGATCGACAACATGCGCCAGCGGTTAGGAGAGTGGGGTTCCAGTGTCAACCAGCTCGGCAACTGGATCGAGCAGGTCGGCCAGGATGTCTGGGCGGCATGAGGGAAAACGGCATTCTGCTATAATGATAGAACAGATTGGGCTTGCGAGGAAGGGGGAACGGGTGGCAGGGTCAGTACTCCGTAAAGAGCGTGTAGTGGCCTGTGTGCAAGACATACGCATTCATGTAAAGTAGTCAACCCAAAGACAAAATAATCAAAAGCTTTTAAAACATTGAAAAAGTGAGCCACCTTAATTTGAATGTAGTATAAAAAAGACGAGTAAAACATGCGACATCGCTAACCAAATAAATACAAAGAGATGTGACGAGGACCTAACAGTGTAGTCCCTTTGACTCTTAAAATGACAAAACGCCGTTTTTGTGCTTTCCTTTTCCCATCAAACATGACCGAGGGGTAATATGATATGAGACGACCGCCTCACCTGCGAACGTTCTGTGAAGGCAACAACTCTCACTTCGAACTCACATATTTTGGACAATGCAGCCACTTCCCGATGCATATGCCCACCGCACTCGTAGCTACTTTGCCGCCGTTGTCGTTGCTGGCCGGCCCAGGACAAGCACCGACCCAGCCAGCCACGCCGGCCACCACACACACCACAGCACCACGGCCGTGTACATGCCCCAGACGTCCCAGCCGAAAGCAGCCAAACGCAGCGCCTCACCCAGGTCCAGCTTCCACACGGCGCAGCAGACAACCAGCACGCCAGGCGGGGACACAATGTTGAGCAGCACAGTGGCTAGCCAGCGCAGGGCGGCGTTGCGGGGCGCGGGGCGCATAAAGGTCAGAGGGCTGGCGAGGAGGCCGACGAGGAAGGCAAGAGAGAAGTTGAGGGTGGCAAGAGAGGACAAGAACATGCCGAGCAGGAGGAGGGAAAACGACTTGATGAGGTCGTACTGCTGGGCAGTGGCGCGGTAGTAGACAGTCAGGACACGGGAGACAACGTGCGGCAGGACAATGTTGGCGACGGCGAAGCCGATGAAGACGGGGGTGAGGAACTGAGAGTGTTAGTTTAGCAAATCAAATTCGATAAGAATAGGAAGGATTTTGGCAGAGCTCACCCAAGTCGATACATGGTTGAACAAGTAGAGGGGGGCCATGCCAAGGGCCTGGAAGAGCGTGACAACAGCCAGTGGTAAGAACAGATCGCGCTCTTCAGCACCGCTGCCGCTCGATGGCGCCACGGCCTTCTCGCCAGGCGGGCCCTCCTTCTTCTCCACGCCGGTGACCACCTCCGGCTTCGAGACGGCCTGGCCGCTGCGCACCCACAGCGCAATGGCCATGATGGTAAAGTTGGCCGCCAGAAGCATGGCGCTCGGCAGGTAGGTGCCAATGCTCACAAAGCGCTCGCGGCCCATTAGCAGGTAGAAGAAGAAGCTCTGGTGCAGGTGCTCCAGCAGGTTGTTGAGACTGCGGAAGGTGCCCTCCAAAATACGGCCCATGGCCATCTCGTCGTGCTGCCACCCCTGAATGACCAGGTTGCCCTCGGGCGTCACGGCCGTCGCCGTGTACGGCTGCAGCGTGATGGCGTCCACGTGGTAGGCCATGAAAGCACTGTGAGCACCCGTGGCCGCGCCCAGACCCTGGCGCAGCATGCCACGCAGCATCGTGCGCAGGCGGTCCGCATAGCCGTCGTCGTGGCGCCACATCTCTTGTAGGGAGACACCCGTGCCCATCTGCCCGCCGGCAATGTTGACGACGGAGTTGATCAAGTCCAGGTTGGGCAGCTGGCCATTGACGCCGTCGTAGACAATGTGCACGGCTGTGAACCGACTGCTGCCGTTGCCGTCGTTGTCGGCCGGGTCGGCCTTGGTGTAGTCAATGGCAATGGCGCCTTGCAGCGCGCCCGACTTGCGGGGCAGCGGGCTGACGTAGCGGCCGTCGTGGGCGTCGTGGTAGGCGTCGACCCAAGCCTGGGGCCCGGTCAGGCTGTCTGGTGGGAATAGAAAAATGATGTCCTTGGACCAGAGCGACCAGCGGCGGAAGTAGCGAGCCAGCGCGAGCGCGAGCGCGACACCGTGCGGGTTGGGCACGTCGTGGATGCTGCGCCAGGGGCTGACAAGCACCAACGCCTCAGTTGCGTCGCCGCGGGGGGCCTGGAGGATGGCGTACAAGTTCTCGCCGGCAAACGTCTCGCCCGCAGACCGGTAGGTGTAGTTCTGGCGGCCGACTTTCAGACCAGCGGACGCGAGGATGGGCTCGAGGTGGTCGTTGATGGCCGTGTTGGACTTGTCGAGCAAGCCGTTGACCTCGTGTTTGTAGGCGCGGAAGACATGCTGGTCGCTGCCGCCAAAGTAGGTATGCACCTGGCCCGGGAGCAGGGCATTTTCGGAGATGTAGGTGCGCCGCGAGTAGGAGTTGAGGGGCAGCACAAGCAGCGAGGCGACGCCGACCAAGATGCAGAGTAGGGAGAGATATGGAGGCAGCTTGAGAAGCCGCGGATCGCGTCGAAAGCGGACGAGGGAGGCTGGATGGTTAGTATGTGGAAGAAATTAGGGTGAGCTTGATGCTTGCTCGTTTGTAGTGCGCACGGGACTCACATATGAGGCTCGGCATTGTGGGCGATGGCACAATGGCGAGGACATGCGCATGTCGGGCGGGAAAGGAGGACAAGAGAGTGGGAAGCGGAAAGTTGAAGCTCTGGCGAGAGAAGAGACACGAACAGCTGTGCTCAACTAGTTCCAGCGCGTTCAGGGACGGGTGGCCCCCTATTCGCGCCTGGCGTAGCCCCACCCCCAATTAACGGGTAGAAGCATAATAGCGCCAAGCGCCACAGACGGACAACAACGCTCTTTCCGATTCAGACAGCCTCTCGCTTTATGCGTACATCATCAGATGGAAGCCACACAAACAAGAACAGTAGTATAAATACGGCAGGCGCAAACGCAGTCTATTATCATTATTACTGGCATTTCTAGGCGCGCAATCAAGCGTCCCAATATATAAAGTTATTAACAAGATAAGTGATCAGTGAAACGTGTGAAACGGGCAGAAGAAACAAGAAGGTGGAAAAGTGCCCCAGAAACAGAGAAAAGAAAGAAAATAGCAACACGAGACGCCTTGAAATCTTTCCAGATACATCTCGCCAGAAACTGGCAAAAATTCCAGCTGGATGAGTCTCAAGCGGAAACTTGAAACAGAATCGGGAAAATAGGCAAACAAGAAACAATGTGGGACTCCTTTTTGATACAATGAAACAACGCGAGACTCGCGCGTTGAGGAAAGCATAAAATAGAGACAGACAAGGGAGGAGGGGAGGATGAAACCTTGAGGACAAGGCCAAGCGAAACGGCATACGAGCACGACTAAGGCCCCAGGCGCTGGGTCGAGCCCACAAGACCAATTGCCGGTGCCACACCCAACGCACCAGTCGACACACTCGGCAGGACGCCGAAACGGCCGTACGTCTTCTGGTCGACGCTGACGTAGTGCGGCACGCGTGCCAGCAGATTGAGGCGGGCCTCGAGCCAGCGGAGGGCCGACTCAGGCGGCGACAAGAATTTGAGGTAGCCCAGGCCGCAAAGGTAACCAATACCCAGACCGGCCAAGTGGCCCGGCAGGCTCGTGTTGGGGATGAAGACGGCAATAACAAAGACGAAGAAAAGCGGCGTAGCCCAGGTCGGGACGGGCACCGAGGCAATGATGAGGTTGGGGTTCTGACGGTAGGTGCGGATGGCCTCGACACCGAGCAGGAGGAAGACCCAGACGCTGGCGCCCATAACAGTCGTGTCCATGCGGAAAATGCGCTCGAAGAAGACATAGATAAGTGCGGGCAGCGTGGAGAAAGCTGTTTGTGTTACAATGTTAGATTTTGTTTGTGTTACAATGCATCGAAACCGATTGGGGGTGTGAGGTGCACGTACGCCCAAAGAAAAGCGCCAGCGTTGTGATCGTGCCGTGCTCGCACTCAAAGCGGTCCATCAGCGGCACAAGAGCCACCGAGTTGGCAATCATGTGAAACAGGCTGATGTGTATCATAGGGAAGGTATTTGTGCGGTAGACTGTGTGTGTTAGATGGAGAACCGAGCAAGGGACAGAGCAAGAGGGGATGGCGGGTGCGTACGAGTCGCGAAAGACAGCTTTGACGGGACGAGGCCGCCCCAGGCACGCAGGTCCCAGAACGGCAGCCAGTCCAAAAGATAGAGAGCCACAATCAGGCTGCCGACAATGCGTGTGAAAAGCGGCAGACGCGCAAGGTAGGACCGCGTAGAGCGTGCGGGGTTGAAGGCCGCCATGGCAGGTGATGCCGACGCGGAAGAACTAGAACCGCGCGGTGTCCACAGGTCCGCGATGCCAGAACGCCTCGGCTGGGGTGACGGAGAGGGCATTGTAGATGAGGATGGAAGGGAGTGTCGGGGAGAAAGAGAGAGAGAGAGAGAGAGGATCGAGATGCGCGGGGCGCTACGTGAGCCTTGGGGCCAACGGCTGGACCAAGGGGTGGTGGTGGAACTAGGAGACCGAAAAGATAGAAACGTTGCTTCGAGGGTCGCAAGATGAGACGTGACTCGCCGAGATGTCCTGGGCGATGAGATTGATTCGCGTTGGTCGTTGTCGCGCTGGCACGGCTGAGAACCAGTCGGCAGCAGGACTGTAATGGGGTCGTCGTGTGCTGTGCAGAAAAAGTGTACTCAAAATGAAGATGAAGTTCGGTGTAGATGTCGTGTGTGTGCTCTTGCCATGGAAGGGGAGCCAGCAGAATCTAGCAGCCAGATTACACGTCGTTCCTGCGTGCTAGCGGCGGCCTTAAGGCTTTTGGCCCCTGTGAGTAGCTTGGGCGCAGAAGCCGCGCCAGGTTGACGCGGGTACTTGTGGAGAGGTATTTCTGCATGTGATAGTGCACGTGATCACTCTGCCCTTCTTGTCCTCTGTATTGACATCTGCAACGTCTATTTTCTCAACGGCTTCACCTGCTGTTCCCATGTTCTGGCAAGTCCTATTATGCTCCATTATTGTACATGTGCTATAAGCCCTGTGCCCCGGTTCAAAAAATGTGCGAGAACTGTGTGTGTTGCACCTCGTGCGTGAGCAATTGGCCTATGCCCTGATGATTGACCCTACTTGTGCGTGCAAATCTGATTCTAGCCAGGTCTCTCAATTTCAACATCTACATTCAGAATATGATATCAATATGCGCTCCATGTATCTTGACAACGAGCACTATGCGCCGTTGTTAAGACATGGAACGTTCTTAGACACATAGACATTACGATCATTGCTTGAAAATAAGCCAATTAGACTGCACGCTTTGATCTCATCTTGGTGACCACTCGCATCTCGTGTATTAGTTAGTATGGCCAAGAACTGTTGTGCATTTACCCCAGACATCTTCCCCAGGAAATCGGCGAGAAGTCTATTACAGTCAAAACCGGCCTCATTGGTTCTTGGGACGAGTCCCGACACTTCGTACAAGAGACACGGCCCGCGCCGCCCAGATCTCTTACCAACTGCATGGGCATGGATCAAAAGCAAGGGCCATCTGGAAGGCTTTCTTCATATCTGCACTCCCCAGGGCCTTTGAGCCCGAGTTCCTCGGAGATCGAGGATCGTTTAGGATTGCACGGTAGAGAAAAATAGATATTTAGACCCGATCAGTTGCAGGAAAAAAAAGTGAAACGGATATATAAATGTAACGCGTGTTATACGTATGGTATGTAACATCTCTTCCCAAATCCACCCTTCCGTCCTCGGCGCCGCCCTCCTTATGTGTGAAGATCGCGCATATAAAAGCGACGCAGGTGCAAAACAAAAATAAACTAAAGAGAAAAGGTACCAGAACTTCCCTTCTCTCCGTGTCGTTACATCTTCAAGTCTTCAGCTTCGGCGGCTCATTTTTTTTTCGGGATTTGCATAATTTTTTTTGATTCTTTTGGCTTTGTACAACTCCAAGCGCTTATGCTTTGCCAGAGTTCTTGGCCATGGTGTTCAGGGCACTGCCGTTCTTGAACCATTCGATCTGGCTGGCGTTGAAGGTATGGGCCAGGGGAATGTCGAAAGCGGCACCGTCCTTGGGGTGCACGCGCAGGGTCAGGGGCTTGCCAACAGCCAGCTCGGTGCTCAGGACATCGACCTAAGGTGGTGTATTAGTATATTGTTGGCCAAGATTGAGAGTCACGAATCGAGAAAGAAAAGGAAAAAAAAAAACACTTACGCGGTCGCTGGGGTTGATCTTGTCGTAGTCGGCGGGGTCAACAAAGGTCAGGGGCAGCATGCCCTGCTTCTTCAGGTTGGTCTCGTGGATACGGGCGAACGAACGGGTGATGATGGCCAGGCCACCAAGGTGACGGGGCTCCAGAGCGGCATGCTCACGGGACGAGCCCTCACCGTAGTTCCAGTCACCAATGACGACCCACTGGACGCCCTTGGCCTTGTAGTCACGGGCAACATCAGGAACACCGCCGAACTCGCCGGTCAGCTGGTTGCGGACCTTGTTGGCCTCACCGTTCTCAGCGTTGGTGGCACCGATCAGCATGTTGTTGGAGATGTTGTCGAGATGGCCACGGTACTTCAACCACGGGCCGGCCATGGAGATGTGATCGGTGGTGGTCTTGCCCTTGCACTTGATCAGGATGGGCAGGTCGGTGGCGTCCTTTCCGTTCCAGGGCGCGAAGGGAGACAGAACCTGGAGACGGTCCGACGTGGGCGCAACCTGGACCTGAACCTGCGAGCGGTCGGCAGGAGGGGCCTGGTAGGTGTCCGCACCAGGGTCGTAGCCGAGCAGAGGAAGACCGTTGGTCTGCTCAGGGGGGGTCAGCATGAACTCGTTGCCGTCCTTGTCCTTGAGCTTGTCGGTCAGGGGGTTGAAGTGCAGCGAGCCGGCAATGGTCAAGGCGACGACCAGGTCGGGGGAGGTGACGAAGGCGTGGGTGGCGGGGTTGCCGTCGTTGCGGCCGGTGAAGTTACGGTTGTACGACGAGACAATGCTGTTGGGGGTGCCCTTGGGGACATCGGTACGGTCCCACTGACCAATGCAGGGGCCGCAAGCGTTGGCCAGGACCATGCCGCCGAACTCCTCAAAGGTCTCGAGCTGACCATCACGGGCGATGGTAGCGCGAATCTGCTCGGAACCGGGGGTGACAGTGAAGATGGCCTTGGCCTTGATACCGTGGTCCATGGCGTCACGCGCAATGTGAGCGGCGCGGGTCATGTCCTCGTACGAGGAGTTGGTGCAAGAGCCGATAAGGCCGACCTTGACCTCCTCAGGCCAGTTGTTGGCCTTGACAGCCTCGCTGAGCTTGGAGATGGGAGTGGCCAAATCGGGGGTGAAGGGGCCGTTGATGTGGGGCTCCAGGGCGCTCAAGTCAATATCAATGACCTGGTCGTATTCGGCGCCCTCGTCGGCGCGCAGGCCGTTGCCATAGACACGGGCGAAGTCACCAATGTCCTTGCGCTTGGTCGCAGCGAGGTAGTCGTACATGCGGTCGTTGAAGGGGAACAGCGAGGTGGTGGCACCGATCTCAGCACCCATGTTGCAGATAGTGGCCATACCCGTGCAGCTGAAAGTTTCGGTACCAGGACCTGAAGAGAAACGTGTTAGTAAACGGGCCCAAAATCGGAAACAGGATCGGATGAAAGGAAAATGAGTGGCATGGCAACGTCGTCTTTGGTCCCATATACGTCTTTGGTCCCGTCGACGCCTTTGGTCCGACGTTTCTGGTCCCATCGACGTCTTAAGTCCCATCGAAGTCTTTGGTCCCATCAACAGTTTTGGTCCGATGTCTTTGGTCCGACGACTTTGGTCCCATATACGTCTTTGGTCCCGTCGACGCCTTTGGTCCGACGTTTCTGGTCCCATCGACGTCTTGAGTCCCATCGAAGTCTTTGGTCCCATCAACAGTTTTGGTCCGATGTCTTTGGTCCGACGACTTTGGCCCCATATACGTCTTTGGTCCCGTCGACGCCTTTGGTCCGACGTTTCTGGTCCCATCGACGTCTTAAGTCCCATCGAAGTCTTTGGTCCCATCAACAGTCTTGGTCCGATGTCTTTGGTCCGACGACTTTGGTCCCATAAACGTCTTTGGTCCCGTCGACGTCTTTGGTCCGACGTTTCTGGTCCCATCGACGTCTCAAGTCCCATCGAAGTCTTTGGTCCCATCAACAGTTTTCGTCCGATGTCTTTGGTCAGACGACTTTGGTCCCATTAACGTCCTTGGTCCGACGTCTTTGGTCTCATCAACGTTTTTGGTCCGGCGTTTTTATCCGACGACTTTGATCCCATCGACGTCTTTGGTCCCATCAACGTATTTGGTCCGACGTATTTGGTCCGACGTATTTGGTCCGACGTTATTGACCAGACGTTTTTGATCCGCCAATTTTGGTCCGCCGATTTTGGTCCCATCGACGTTTTTGGTCCCGACGACGTTTTTGATCCGATGAGATAAAGCAGTCCGTCGGATGTGAGAAAGCAGCCGTACAGCCAAGTCAAAAACACATCAGATGAAAAAAAAAGCAGTTGTCCACTGAGACAATCACCTCCCTTTCACATGAGACGGAAGTTGCTCACGACGTTGCCAAAAACCAGATCAAAAAAGCAAAAAACAGAAATGAAAAATGCACAAAAAAAGATAAAACTTGCCGGTGAACTCGACTATACTCCCAGTGCCGCCCTTCACAGTGAGGATACCAGCGAGCTTGAGGATAATGTCTGCGAGTCGTGATGGTCAGCGATGTCGTTCTGAAGGATTGAATGATATTGGCCGATGTAGACCAATTTTGGCGATGTTGTGTGATTGGTGGTGGGGAAATATAAAAGTGGAGAATTTTAAAGTGGGTCGGTTTTTTTTTTGGGAAGGAGTTGGAGATACGTACCCTTGGGCGAAGTCCAGCCAGACATCTTGCCCGTCAGATGAACACCAATGACCTTGGGGGCCTTCAGCTCCCAGGGCAGGCCAGCCATGACGTCGACAGCGTCAGCACCACCGACACCGATGGTGCACATACCGAGACCACCGGCGTTGGGGGTGTGGGAGTCGGTGCCGATAAGCAGACCGCCGGGGAAAGCGTAGTTCTCGAGGATAATCTGGTGGATGATACCAGAGCCGGGCTTCCAGAAACCGATGTTGTACTTGGCGCAGGCAGAGGCAAGGAAGTCGTAGACCTCCTTGTTGGTGTCAATGGCGCGGGCCAGATCCTTGGGGCCGCCAATCTGGGCCTCAATCAGATGGTCACAGTGGACGGTGGAGGGGTTGGCGACCGAGGGCATGCCGGCCGACATGAACTGCAAGATGGCCATCTGGGCAGTGGCGTCCTGGCAAGCAACGCGGTCGGGGCGCAGCTTGAGGTACGAGACACCGCGCTCAATGTCCTGGCCGTGCGGGTCGTCCAAGTGAGAGTACAGGATCTTCTCGGCGTAGGTCAGAGGGCGGTTGAGGCGGGCACGGACAATGTCCAGGTTCTCGGCCATCTTCTTGTAGTTGATGAAGTTGTTTGGCTCCCAGATGTTCTGGTGGACCTGTATGTTGCGAAGAAACCATGGTTAGCCGATACAATTAAATGAGGCACATTACAGCCAGTGTTGGGAGCTCCTGAGGATTTGACCTACCTTCTGGTCGAGCGGGCTGTCAGAGACAGTGGCCATGGTGCGACGCATCGCGAAGCCGGCAAGAGTCGCATGACTCCGGGCGGCCTTGCCCAGGAGCTGGCGTGAGGCCAACATTGTGGATGTGTGTATATGTGTGTTCGTCAAACTCTCACAAAGTGCGACTCTATCTCCAGGCAATGAAGCTCAAGATAGAGGAGAGAGAGAGAGATAAGGTCTGTGAAAAAGACAAGCTGAGCGATGCAGCATGAATTGGATGGAGAGGAGAGTGAAGAAAGACAGGAGACGCTCGCGAGAGGAATCGAAAGGAAGAAAAAGAAGAGAAGAGAAGAGGAGAAAGAAAGAATTGTGGAAAGAGCCGAAAAAAAGAGAGGGAGGAAATAGGAAGCGAAAATGCGGGAGTAGGCGGCGGGGAGGGGTGTGTGGACAAGAAAAGGGCGATGGGCGATAAAAGAAGACAGAACGAGGTGTTTAGCAGGCCGTGCGCTAAACCACGCAGATAAACAGCAGTACTCCGTAGAGGATGGAGAAGCGGCCGTTCGGCTTTTCCTGGCCAGCGGACAGTATGGGGGGAAAAGCCACCCCTCGCTGGGCGGCGCTGGTTTTCTCCTCGGCTATGACGATGAGCAGGCAAGGCGGGCGAGCGGACGAATCAGGGCGATTGGATTATTGTTGCAGGGCAGGGGGTGGAACAAGGGGGCTGCCCAATGGCTGTACGGAGTAGATGTACGCAGTACATGGACTGCGTAGTGCGGTAGTGTGGGAACTGACAAGCCTGGCCTGGCTCTGGGTCTGGAAATCGGCTCTCGACACAATCGCACGCTGCCTTGACCGATCGTGCTTCGCTCGTAATTACTCCATAAATTCTGGTGCCGCCGGTGCTCTGCGCCGCTCTTGCCCCAAGAGAGACCACCAAAGCAGCAATTGGCCGAGGAAGTTGCAAGCAAATCACGATGGGCGTAAACTTGAGAACGAGGCAAAAAAGAACACGCAGACACACACACGAAGGGTGATTGTTGCAATCGAGTTCCTGATTTTTCTCGCCTGCAATTTCAAAATCGCAATGCGTCCATGTCGAAATGTGTCCTTCATTTTCCTGCAGACTCTGACGCATGCAGGCACATGAGCAATCCTATTCAGGGGTGGCCTCACAGGCCGGGACGGCGCTGTTTTGGGGAATGTTGCGGTTGCGGATTGGCCGTTGCCGTGTTTACGAAGTATTTACGACCGACCGGCGCAAAAAACGACTCAGTTGGAGCGTGGCCGCCAGAAGCTACGAAGTATCTTACAGTGGGGAGGCTGCAGAGCGTCTCCAGTAATCACCAGCGTGTCAGCCGCACAACCCGGCCCAGCCAAACAGAGGACACACAAAAAGGCAAGGGCCTCAAGGACACCAAAATATATACGCACACAAGCCAAAACGAAGAAAACCTTGCAGTCTATGCGCGATACCGAATAAGCATCAAGTTGTCGTGAGCGCATGATAAAGCAGCGCCTGCCATTCGCTGGACGAGAAGGCGGACGGCAGGTGCGACCGATATACCTCTCTTCCTGTCGGCTAGAGGTGTGCATCTAGGCGCATTCAACCGAGCAAAATGCCTCAATAGGGGAAGGAACGGCCAAATGTCCCGGCAATCCCCTCCCGAAGCCGCGACGGGTAGGTGAAGAGATTGTGACGGCCATCCCAGCATCGTCAGGCAGGAGCGGCCGCGATCACAGACTCGCTGTTCCTGAAAGTTCGGAGTACTGTACTCGCGACTCTTTTCTTCGAAGGCGCGAGAGGCAGAGGCGCAAAACTCACTAACAGCGCTCATGTTCCTCATGTTCTGCAGCCCCGTAGCGGTCCCTCTTTTTTGACACGCCCCTCACTCCCCATAAAATAGCAGCGCCCACCAGTCACGGCTGCGAAATGCATCGTTTTCAATCCATTTTGTTTGGTCTGGAGACCAGGTTCGGGTGGAGATAATTCTTTGGTGGCCATTTTGGTTTGGTCTCGCTGCCCATTTGTACCCTTTTAGTGGACTTTTTGGGGGCGTGTGCGCTGGAAAAGGTGGGAAAGCGCCTTGGGCCATCTCGGCAGCCATACGGTTTTCCGAGTAAATACGAAGTGGCGCCGCGTTGAATCCGATCGTCCGAACGGCCAAAAGCACTTCGCGTACATGTACACCTTTACGCTTTTGCCGCTGTGGTCAATTGTGCCTGCGCCGCTCGCGGCCTGGCCGAAGATGGAAAAGAAGGATGACAAGGCTCCTATGAAAACGAAGCTCCGCAGGTCCCCTGAACTGTCACTTGCGTGCCTGCCTTGCGAATTTCCTGAAAGCCGAATGGCGACTGGGACAGGTGCGACCGGCCTTTTTAAAGATGGCTCTTGTATTACAGAAAATCTGGAGAAGTTAGTGGCACGTGAGCGCCAAACCCAGGTCTATCGGCGCCGACATAATACTGTTTTGCGTCGCGTTTACTGGTCGTTTCGGAGTGGGGCCTGTCCTTCAGACCGCCTGCGCTGGTCGGGCCAACTTTTTCGCGGATAAGGCAATCTATGGGTCGCTGATAAGATGTAAGGACTAGAGATAAGGAGTCGATAAGAAAAAAAAACTGAAATATCATGGGCCATGAACGGACCCCACTGATCTCTATCAACATCTATCGTTACGAACGTCAACAGCATTGTATCGACAACCTCTGCACATACATACACGCAGACCAGACACAATGGGTATTAGCAACAAGAAGACTCTGACCAAAACGAGGCGGAAGACGAGGTAAGACCACTTTGTTACCGTATTGCCTTTCTCAACCCCGATTTAACAACCTCTCCGCTAGGGACGTCGACGAGATCGCCAACGACCTCCTGTCACCCGCCCATCTCGACCGCTACAAAACCACCAAGGCCTCCGAGGACCTTCCCGGACTCGGCCGCTACTACTGCATCGCCTGCGCCAAATGGTTCGAGACCGAGTTTGCTTTGTCCAAGCACCAGCTGGCCAAGCCGCACAAGCGCCGGCTCAAGCAGCTGGCGGAGGGTGCCTACACGCAGCGCGAGGCGGAGGCGGCCATTGGCTTGCACACCGACAACGGCCCGCAGACAAAGATTTACTCAAAACCGCTTTCTGTGAGCACAACCGGCACAACGGCCGGCGAGACTGATGTAAAGGCACCGACGGCACTCTCTGCGCCCGCCGATGCCATCATGTCGTCATGAAATTTGCCGAGAGATCCTCGGATTGAAACTTTCACGAATAGAAAACAGGCTGTCTCTCTGCTCGACCTGTGCAGAATTCTGGGCAGCAATGGCCACCAACTGAAGTTGCGCCGAGCCGAGATTCGGACACGAGGACGACGAGCCTCGATGCTGTCGCCTGCATTGCAGATAGCATGCATAGGGTCGAAGAATACCAAAGGCGCCAGGGCGTGGATGAGCATATTAGGACCAGCCTAGTGTGCACGGTTGACATATGTCCTCGACTCGCACCAACTAGGATTTAGAAGAGTAAACAGTAAACCGGCCATCACTGGTTGGGAAAGCCATGACGTTATGAATCAAAGTATCAATTTTTTTAAAATCAGTATGCGAGTACTAATGCGCCGTGTGAAACGAAAGTAAAATAAGAATAAAGGGAAGGTACGCCGCGTTTCCTGGTTACAAATGAAAAGAAAAAAAAACTCGGCTTGGCATAACTCTGCAATAAAATGGGTCAACAATTTGTTGTGGACAGTCCAGCGAGCATATCAATCCCCCGTACACCAATATCAAACCGATGGCAGTCTCAAAACAATTACGGCATTGTCTATCGTCTCAAGTCCACACTGCTTCTAGCACCATCGAGGCTGGGGCGCAGGGAGCTGCCTGCAATATTAAATGCGGTCAGTAAACCAGTCCTGCGACTGTTCTTGGGGAGGTGCATACGTACTACTGCTGCGCCGCCGCCGCGCCCGAATGTCCGCCGGATCACTGGGACGAAGGCCGGTCGTCTTTGCAAAAAGGTTGAGGATGTCTGTGAGCGAGACAACGCCGCTCAGACGGCCTGACAAGTGCGCCCCTGGAAGGGCAGATGCCGGGACAGCGGTAAACCCAGGAACACTGCTTCCATTGCCGCCGGGAACAGGGATGGGCGAGTGCGGTCCAGCAGCTGCAGTCGTTGCAGCAGGCGTAAGGACAGTTGATTCGCGGCGTGCGTGGCCGCCCTCACCAGTGCCATTTGTCGTGGTGGGGCTACCAAGGATCCCTGCACCGCTAGGTGTTCTTGAGTGGCCCGGTCCGGACGGCGTGGCGAGACTGGCGCTGGATACCGAGGAGGATGTCGTCTGGACGGGAGAAAGAAGAGGCGTGTGAGGTGCCGAGGGGGACGGTGACGGCGAGTCGACGACCCACACCCGGTGTGCTCGGGTGGCCACCAGCTTCGCCACAGTGTGTGCGAGAGTTGAGTACGGGTTGACGTGGAAGACAGGGAAAGAATCACGGCCCTCTTCAACGCCGCGTTCGGATAGGATGACAGAAATAAAATGCATGCAGGAGGACTGCAGCAGGGGAAAGCTTGCGACAGACGTGAGGTGCTGGACGTCTCTCGTCGAGATGTTGCCTACGACGTTGAGACCGTTATCGACAACCGCAACAGACGTCAGACCCTCGCTGTTCATCAGCGTAAGAGCATCAGAGAGGGGACGGTCGGCACTGTGGAAATTGAGGTTAGCCGACTTCCATACAGCGAACATGCTTACAGCGGACGACTTACTTAATGGCGATAATCTCCTGCGAGCCAATGCGGAGGTCGTGCAGGGTGGAGGCGTATAGCCGGTCAATCTGTGGGAAGTTGACAGCCTCATTCCAGAAAAACTGGATGAGATGCAATTGGCTTAAAACGCCCACAACCTCTGTACCGTTGGGATTGGTAACAATGACACGCCGCGCGCCGCTACCAAAGACCTCAATGGCGGCGAGAAGATCGTCATTGTAGGTCAAGGTCGCAATTGGCTCCTTGTGGCAAACGGGCAGGACGTCCCGGATGGGAATGGCGACACGTTCTTGTGCCCGCTGGGCAATGCTCTGGCAGGCGGCGATGTGCTCCGGATCGGGGCTGGCCATACCAATGACGACCAAAAGGTACGCGTTGAGGTCGCTATAATCAAACGTCGACACGGCCGTCTTGTCAGAGAGCCCACTGCGGACGAGCACGGCACCCGCGGTGTTGTTGTTTCTGAGAAGCGTCTGGAGCAGTCAGCACAGTCAAAGCTTGATATTGGAGCACTTGGTCTCTCCATCTGGGTCGATCTTACCTTTGTACAGTCTTCCACGCTCGTATCGAGGTTTGCCCATCTGATATCCTCTTCCGAAACCAGCTCGCCGAGGGAGATGTCATGCCAGTCCCGGCCAGCAAAGCGCGGGTTCGGCTGCCGCTGGGGAGGGGGTGGTTGACTAGGCCTTGGACCTGCGTTGCGAACGATGGCTGGCGAAGGGAGCGGGGAGAAGGAGGCGGGTTTCGCAGGTTCTCAGCGAAGCTATGGCGGTGAGACGATGAGGAATGAGAGTGACGCAAACTCGAGCGGGACGGCGACCGTTCCGGGACGGCGGCGGCGGCAGATCCTGGAACAGCAGCTTGAGCAGCACCGCCGGGATTCAAGCTGGAGGCGGAGTTGCCGCCACTGCTGGCACGCTCCGCGGTCGGTGGAGCAGATGACTCCATATCTAGCACAGTCGGTTTGTAGCTATGTCGAGCGTTGTCTTTTGTCGTTTCTGCGATCTCTGACGTCGAGTGGCGGGCACAATTCAGTATGCTCGCTGCCTGGGCCTGTTACGCCGATGATCGATTGGAGGATTGGCCTAGGAGCCGTGTGCTTTGTGTTTCGCGGACCTAGACACTTTATGTAGCTGATGATCGTGACGAGTCAAACTCTCGCCCAGCCGAAATGGAGAGAAAAGTGCAGAAGTGTCTCGTGGTTTGGGGAAGTTTGGGCGGCGACAAAGAGAAGCTGCGAAGAGGTCGGCAATGAGGCAATGGACTATGTATAGTGGAGGGCTAGCTGCCGTGCGTCGTGGTGAGGGGACAAGGCTTGCGCGGGGAGCTGGTCGGGGCGACGCCAAGCGAAAAGAAAATGGCACCACCTTTGTCAATGCACACAACGGCCTCTGGGGGGGATGCTTCAATTGACAGTGATTTTGGTGTAAGGAGAGGTCTGTGGATTATGATTAAAGTCTAGACAAAGCATATAATAATGAAGCAAGAGGCAGAGGGAAGGAGAGGGAGGAAGGAGAGGGAAGGACCACCAGCGTGACTTCCCTCTAAAATCGTGCCTTCCAACTGGACGCGGGGCAGGACCAGTGAAGCTTATTGGCTAGTATCAGCCACCACAGCGGGCAACGACGTCAGCTGTCTCGTCTTCCCTGGTGCTGTCTGTGCTGCGTGGGCTGGCAGGCATTGAACGGTGATAACAGTGATGGCAGGCTTTTACGTGCATGAGAGCAACATGTATTTTTTGTGGCAAAATTTGGCATGCAGCACGAACATGCGGTTTGGAGGGCGAAAGGCTGAGATGCTGCTCTGAGCAGGTGATGATTAGCCAGTATTCACTGCCCGACATTATGTCAAAGAAATACAAACAAAATACATTGTACGAAGTATTTGCTGAAGCATACTGTACTTCGTACGGTGGTACACCGCTTCACAACTTCGGGGGACTCTATTCAGTCATTGTTCACTGCTTCTTATGTTGTAAGATAGTTCCTAAGCTTGCTAAACGCTCAGCAAAAGTTGAGCCATCCGTTTGACATGCGCTTTCCGCACCAAAGTAATTAGCAATGCATCGTCGCTGAAAATGGCCAGAGACGGCAGGGCGAACAAGGGAGCTTACCAGTCCAGGTCTGACCACAGGCAAATGCGCGATAGTCCATACGCACCTTCTCAAGTCTCCTGGCTAGACCAGGCCAAGCGACGAGCATGCTGATGCATACAAGCATACGCTGCAATAGAAGGCAATTGCGTCCCGCGAACGCGCTATGGTCCAACCAAAACAACAACAAAACGGGCAACAACCCCGCTGTTTATGGCCCTTCCTGCCCTATCTTATCGCCCACCGAGATCCTTCCATACACGGGCGGGTCACAAAGTCACCGTATTAATGGTCGACCATCTTTAAGCCTTAAGGTCAACACACAGGGAAGGTGCTTCTTTGTTTCTGCTGCCCTAATTAGAATAGGAAGCCGCGTTAGGTCAAATTTGTCTGCCAGAACGGAGTTCACATGCGTTTGTCTATTCTCGCCGTATGTTAAAGCCTAAAAAGTGAGCATTGCAATTCTCAGTATCGTCTTTCTTTGAAAACTGCTTTTTTTTCGGCTTCTTAAAGTCTTAATGTTGGCTTTGTCTGGTTTTTATTTCGATTGTCCCACCGCCGCCGCCGCCGAATAGCGCCTTCCTTCCCTGCCGAGTCGCTCTATCCTGCCCCGCTCTTCACGCTACAATTTTTGTTCTTGTGTTTTCCCCTCCAGTATTTTTTTTTTTTTTGCTCAACTTCCACCTCTCCCATCAAGTGCACCAATATCGCAACACACACATATCAACACTTTTGTCTCGTCCGGGTCGCGATCCCACACAAGCCGGCCAAGCACAGTCACCAACACGATTTCAAAGCCCATAATTTTGGGTACCCTATCGAACAGAGGGCGAACAGCCGTGTTTGACCCCTCCTCTTCCTCCCTTTTGAGCGGGAAAGGCCAGCATCAACATCGCCAATAGGCATTCGCTGCCTTCTCTCTGCGTTTGCGCCCTACGCCCTCCTCGAACCTCTCTATCCCCCCCCTCCATCACATCCCACGATGTCTCTCCTCCCGCCGGACCTCGTCCTTGAGCTCTCGCAGCTCCTGCAGGCGCTGCAGTCGGCCGACAACACCATTCGGTCACAGGCCGAAGATCACCTCCAGAACAACTGGACCGTCCCGCGCCCCGATGCGCTGCTGATGGGCCTTGCCGAGCAGGTCGGCAGCCAGGCATCGAACAGTGTGCGTACATCTTGTGTCGTTGTGCTAGGCACGTTCGGAAGCAGCTGTCTTGGCTTTCGTCTGGCTTCAATGTGGGGTGGATATTCCGGTTGTCGCCTGGCCGGAAACCCGCTTTGGAGCCCAAAACACGCTTTGAACGGCCGCCGGGCTTTGGCCACCTCGTTTTCCACCTTCCTAGCTTGCTAACTCCGACCGTTTGATAGTTCCGCTCCTTTGCCGCCGTCATTTTCCGGAGAATCGCGTCCAAGACGCGTAAAAACGAGCAGGGCGATGCTGTTGAGATCTTCTTTGGCCTGCCGACCGCACAGGCGGAGATCATTCGCCAGAAGCTGCTTGAGGTCCTCTCTGCAGAGACCGACCGCAGTGTCCGGAACAAGATTAGCGATGCCATTGCTGAGGTCGCGAGACAGTACACAGAAAATGGTGAGTCAAGGTCGACGCAGTTGTTCTTACGCAGTTCTGTTGAGGGCATTGAAATGAAACTTGCTGACCGTGCTGAATGATAGACCAGCCATGGACCGAGCTCCTCCAGATCCTCTTCCAGATGAGCATGGCTCCCGACTCTGGAAAGCGCGAGACTGCCTACCGCGTCTTCACCTCTACGCCTGGCATCATCGAGAAGACTCACGAGGATGCCGTCGCTGAAGCCTTCTCGCGCGGTTTCAAGGACGAGTCGGTTTCGGTAAGGCAAACAAACATCTATATACGAAGCGAATAGTTCGAGGGCTTGCAAGCAGCAGAGAACTAACCATTAGTACAGGTCCGTATTGCGGCTATGGAGGCCTTCGCGTCATTCTTCCGTGGCCTGAAGAAGAAGAGCCAGCCCAAATTCTTCGGTCTCCTGCCGGAAATGCTTAACGTCCTTCCTCCCATCAAAGAGTCACACGATTCCGACGACCTCGGCAACGCCCTCATCTCACTGATCGATCTCGCTGGCACCTCGCCCAAGATGTTCCGCCCTGTCTTTAACGTTCTTGTCAAGTTCAGCGTCTCTGTCATCCAGGATAAGGAGTTTACCGACGGTTGCCGCCAGAACGCGCTGGAGCTCATGGCCACCTTCGCCGATTATTCTCCGTCGATGTGCAAAAAGGACGAGACCTACGTGAACGACATGATCACGCAGTGTCTGAGCCTGATGACCGACCTAGGCGAGGACGACGACGATGCCGCCGAATGGCTCGCCGCCGACGACCTCGACCAGGACGAGAACGACTCCAACCACGTGGCTGGTGAGCAGTGCATGGACCGTCTCGCCAACAAGCTTGGCGGTGCCGTTATTCTGGCTCCCACGTTCAGCTGGCTGCCGCGCATGATCGGATCGACCGCATGGCGCGATCGCCATGCTGCCCTCATGGCCATTAGTGCGATCTCAGAGGGCTGCCGCGATCTGATGCTCGGTGAGCTACAGCAGGTCCTTAACCTGGTTGTGCCCGCTCTTAAGGACCCTCACCCGCGTGTCCGCTGGGCTGGCTGCAACGCCCTAGGCCAGATGAGCACCGACTTCGCGCCGACTATGCAGCGCGAGTACTACGACGTCGTCCTCAAAACGATCATCCCCGTCCTGGACTCGCCCGAGGCTCGCGTCAAGTCGCATGCCGCTGCAGCCCTTGTCAACTTCTGCGAGGAGGCTGAAAAGAGCGTTCTCGAGCCTTACTTGGACGATCTCCTGAGCCACCTGTTCAACCTCCTCCAGAACGAGAAGCGCTACGTCCAGGAGCAGGCTCTCTCTACCATTGCCACGATTGCCGATGCCGCTGAGCAGGCCTTCGGCAAGTACTACGATACCCTCATGCCCCTCCTCGTCAACGTGCTGCGCCGCGAGACCGAGAAAGAGTACCGGTTGCTGCGTGCCAAGGCAATGGAGTGCGCGACTCTCATCGCCCTTGCCGTGGGCAAGGAGCGCCTCGGCAACGACGCTCTGGAGCTGGTGCAGCTCCTTGCCAACATTCAGAACGGTCTGACGGATGCGGACGATCCGCAGGGCCAGTACCTGATGCACTCGTGGGGCCGTATGTGCCGTGTTATGGGCCCCGATTTCATGCCGTTCCTCCCCACCGTTATGCCCCGCTGCTGGTGCTGGCTAGCGCTAAGGCCGATATCCAGCTTCTTGACGACGAGGAACAGGCTGACCAGCTTCAGCAAGAAGAGGGCTGGGAGCTGCTGCCGCTCAAGGGCAAGATGATTGGCATCAAGACCAGCAGCATGGACGATAAGCACATGGCCATTGAGCTTCTCGTTGTGTATGCTCAGGTTCTCGAGGCCGCTTTTGCGCCCTACGTCGCCGAGATCATGAAGGAGATTGCCCTTCCTGGTCTGGCTTTCTTTTTCCACGACCCCGTGCGTTTTGTGTCTGCTCGCCTGGTCCCGCAGTTGTTTGAATTCGTACAAGAAGGCTTTTGGCTCTCAGTCGAATGAGATGACCGCCCTGTGGAACAGCACCGTGGACAAGCTTCTTGAGGTCCTTACCGCTGAGCCCGCCATCGACACCCTGGCCGAGATGTACCAGTGCTTCTATGAGTCGGTCGAGGTCCTTGGCCGGGCATGCCTGACAGCAGACCACATGAACAAGTTCATTGACTCGGTCCAGTCGACGCTCGAGGATTACCGCGACCGTGTTGTGCAGCGTGAGGAGGAGAAGCGGAATACCACTGCTGAAGACGCCGAGGACGAGGACGAGGATCTTCTGCTCGCGCTTGAGGACGACCAGACCCTCCTGTCGGACATGAGCAAGGCGTTCCACGTGGTGTTCAAGTACCATGGCTCCGATTTCCTGCGGCCGTGGGAGCGTCTGATGTCCGCATACGAGATGTTCTTGAAGGCAGAGGACCCGAGTCAACGGCAGTGGGGTCTCTGCATCATGGACGACGTCGTCGAGTACTGCGGCGCCAACAGTATTCACTATGCCAACTACATCACGCAGCCTCTTCTTGACGGCTGCAAAGACCCTGCCCCGCCATCCGCCAGGCGGCTGCATACGGTATCGGTGTTGCAGCTCATCGTGGTGGCGAGGCTTGGGCCCAGTTCCTGGGCGGTTGTGTGCCGTTCCTGTTCCAAGCTACTGTGGTCCCTGACGCACGGAACGAGGACAACGTCTACGCAACAGAAAACGCTTGTGCAGCCATTGCCAAGATCCTGCACTTCAACGCCAGCGCTGTCCAGAATGTTGATGCTGTGGTCACGGAGTGGGTCGGTACCCTGCCCGTTGTGAATGATGAGGAGGCTGCTCCTTACGCCTACGCCTACCTGTCCGAGCTGATCTCCAAGTAAGTTTTTGTGGGAGTCCAATGCAAGATAAGTTGTTGCAGGACTGTGAGCTAACCTATCCCAACAGGCGTCACCCGGCTGTCATGACGCAGGCCGACAAGGTCTTCACATTCATTGCTCAGGGCCTTGGTGCAGATGTGCTCCGTGGCGAGACGGCCAAGCATGTGGTGGAGGCAACCAAGCAGATGCTGGCCGAGTCTGGCCTCAACGCGACACCGCTTCTGCAGCAATTCCCCCAGGAGTTGCAGCAGACCATTAGCGCTTACTTCACGTAAGGCTGTCACAATAATAAAAAAAGAATACCACGCGCGATGACGGACAAGGCTAGGCTTGACGATGCTGGCGTGCTGGACGGTACGCACACGGACATAATGATACATAGATGCACTCCTGTCTCTCTTTACCCCCCTCCCCCCCCTCCTCATTTTGATGTCTTTTTGTCTTTCTGTGTTTTATTTTGTCACACCCCCTTTGATTATTTCTTTCGTTTTCCTTTTGGTTCTTGTGTCCATTTTTAGGTAGAGCTTATTCACATAGGGGTCGGTTACTTGCGGGGTATAATTTCGTTCATTCCTTCTTTTTGCGTGCTTGAATGTGTTCTTTGGTGCTGTTTGCTCTTGTTTTCTCGTCTCTTGTTCGCTTGAGATTTGTTCGCTGTCGACTTGCCGTCTGTGTACCAACTGGGTTTTGGTTTTATGGACGATGAACAGTCATTCTATGAAAGAGGTGGAAGGAAAAATAGCATCGTAACATCATTGGCCGGGCAGGAGGGGGGAGGCATTTGGGCGTTCTGGATATTCGCTACGAAGATATAAAAAGAGGAATTCCCAATGGGCAACAGTAGTTTTGAGAAAAGAGAGTAAAAAAAAGACGATGAATAAAATACGCCATACGCATTCCTATGAGCTTCTGAGCTTCATTTTGATGTTTACATACAGCCAGGAGCAGTCGCACCTGAGTTCGTCCAACGGCCATGAGGAGAGCATTCGCCACGAGACGAACAGGCAGTCGTATTAATGATGGAGGCCGCCAAACGTTCCCTGCCAATAGCGGTTGCTCAACATGAAGAATCAGACAGATCTGCAATGCAACGAGTCCACTTTGGGAAGGACTGGCAAGCACAGCCAACTATCACCAAACTTTGCTGATAGCCGTCCTCCGTCACACCAAAAACCAGACCAGAACCACGCGGCAGAAGGAGCAACCCGACAAATCCAAGATAGCGGAGGTCGTGCCGGCTGCCAATGGAACGGCAGGTGCGCCCCTCTCCATTCCACTTTTCCATCCGGGGTCTGTTCTGGGCACAGGCCTGTCTAGATCGTGCCTTCCCCTCATGGCCCTGTGTTTTGCTCAATTGTGTTTGTCCGTCGTAATGCCGAATGGGAAAGCCCAGCTCGCCAGGCCTGACAAATAATAAATAAAAGCAAAAATAAAAGCATCGGGAAACAAGTTTTTTTTAGCACCGCGAAACAAGTCTACGACGGGCTGCACCAGGAAAAGTAATTTGCCCCCCCCCCCCCCCCCCCCCCGAGGCCAAGAGGGGCCCGCGCCCTTGCTCAGGGAAAAATATAATACGCATAAAATGAAATGAGAAGCAGGGACTGTTAGTACAATAGGGCCAAGGCAGGCTCAGCCCAAGAAAAATAAGCAAGAAGAAGACATAGGAAGAAATGCCGTTTGGGCAGTTGCGCCTTCCTCACCGAAGACGAGCGATAAATGCAGTATTTCCAAGGATCGCTCGGGAAGTTCCTTCCGTTGAGAATTCCACCCTTTTTGAAAGGAAGGTGCCTCTGGTACATGGACAGATGCGCCGGGCGCTGAGGCATCATCGGAGGCCCACTATTTTAGCGAGCCAGTCCCGTGTCTAGGAAGCACACTCCGGTCTTTCGGCCTGAGAAGCGTGTTTAGGTCTAGTCGCAGAACGCTGCTGGCGTACCGAGTAGCCTTATTTGTTGGTGGCCAGACCCTCCTAAATGCCAACTTTGGGACGAAGGCGTCCCTTCGTTCGCTGCTTTTCGCTGGGTTCGCGCGGCCGGCTCTCGACCTTCCCACCCCAAGCCAAGCCACCCTTTCTCCATTGCCAAACGTGAGATTTTGCGCTCGAAGTCGGACCAAGAATCTCAGGGTCACTCCTGCCCTGTGCGTCCCTGAGTGCTGGAGGCAAATAAATACAAAATATTTCACGCGTAGAAGAGGTGAGAGCGGCTGAGAGAAAAGGATGCGCAGGCACAGGTTTTCCCCCGGGACAACGGCAAGGGTGGGAGGATATTCGAGAACTTCCTATACTTGGTATCTTACGCATACATAGTACATTCGTACATTGTAGTGCCGTTGCGGCAAGAATTGCAATTGTTACAAGGTATCTTACATGAGAAACAAGAGGGGACTGAGAGGGCCTGACAGAGCCACAGATAACCAGATATGCACTAAGGAACAATGCGACTTTGCAGTTTTAGGGGGTTAGGGTCCCATCCTCAGTGGCATCCTGCCATTTCCATTTGCCGTTTCCCTTGGACCCCCACTACGCCGCAGTTTATTGGAGAGTAAGATACTCCGTACGACGTAGGTTACTATCAATCGCCGCCGCCAATGCTCCTTCCCGCAAATGCACTGAACGCCAGTCTAGCCGGTCCTTCTTTTCCCTCTCCAAATCTTTGAGCACATCCTGAGCCGAACGCTCTTTCCACAACCGTCACCCCTCCCCTCCCTTTCTTGATACCGCTGGGCAGGTGCAAGACGTGATCGCCAAAGATCGACTACCCATCCTCCCAGAGCATCGTATCTGACTCCTTGCGTCCCTCTCCTTTCTGCCCCCTTCTTCTACCGCCTACCAACCAGGAGCTAGTCCGCCGCTCAGGCCAAAACTCCTCTTCGAGCACCACCACCGCCAACATTTCGCACCGCCAACTTTTCGCACCGCCACACATCAAACAACGACTTTCAAACGGTCAGCCTGTCTCAACGACTGCACGTATTGACAACAACGGTATCAAAACTCGACGGCCAAGCACGACAGCCCTTCTCTTCGCGATACAATACGACGACACCGACGCGACTACGTCCCCTCCTCATACCGAACCCATTCGAACAGTAGCCGACTTGTCTTGCTTCGCATCGTCTCGCGTCCCGGTCGACGTCTTTCCCACGTCTTCACTCTGTACCTGTGCTTGGCCCTCCAGGCCGCCAGTTATGGTTGCTTTAGTCGGCCAAGGTGTTTAACATTCCTGCATCTCAACACCTTCACGATAACGGCTTTTCACGGCGTTTCACCTGCGCCTCTACGGTTTGCATAGGTGCCACGACCTCTTCACGACGACCGAGCCCCGAACGCCTTCGCGGAGCCTTTCAGTGTGCGCCACGGCGCCTTCGGCCTTTGGTGTTTTCCGCGCGACTTGGCTTTGATCTCGAAAATACGGAAACATATCTCATTGTCGTCCTTTACGAACCCGCGCAAACGAGCGACGAATAACGAACGACGGCCAACAACGAGCCTCGCACGACGTGCCTGTTCTTAGCGACACTACTTGCCGTAAGTAGCTACAAATCCCGGTTTCTTTCTCCCTCTCCCACGGCCCTGTGCAAGTCCCCTCCGCTCGAAGTTTCGTTTCTTGTTACACAAGAGCTGCACACGAGACTGCAGTACTTCATTCGAAGCTGATGGTAGGAAGGCTACGTGTGAGGTACAGAATCATTCTTGCCCGGATTCTACTGTAGCCCAAGTGGTGCTCGGCCGCTCAATCTGCCTGGCTCTGCCTGGTTTTGCTGCTTCTTCGCCCGTGCAACGGTTCCCTTCTTTTTTTATGGCTCCCTGATTTTGCCCCTCAAACTCAAAACATGCATTAATCTGGTCTTAGTTGTCTGACAGAAACACAACACAGTCCGCAGTGCTACCCGGCTTCGTAAAAAGGGTCTACCGTCTACCTGCCTTTCACTACCCGTTTCGCCGGATCGCAAAACCTGCCAGCCGATTTGTCTGTCGTTGCCCAACTTCTGTATGCAGACGGCACCCAAGTCTTCACACAGACCCTTCTTTTATGTGACTGGCTGAGCCAGGGCAATACCTATTGTTTCTTTGCAGCTTGTCCCACCGCACAGATCTCTGTCGAAGCAAAAGAGCCGTGTGCTTGCTCTGTATTCTGCTCGTGGTCCACCGCATATTTGTCGGATGCCATAATTCTTTTTATATTTTGGGCCATTTATATTTTGGGCCATTTATTCTCACTCATCACGTCGACAGAGCCACCAGCGAGCCCTTTACATGGTTGCTGAACCGAACACACCTTCGCCACAACCACTTTGACACTGTCACTCACCATGAACGGCTTTTTATAACGATCAGCTGCCACTCGGCATGGACGGTGTCCAGCAGCAGCAGCAGCAGCAACAAAATCTCCAGCCTGGGACGATGCCAAACGCTGGCAACAACGACGCCGGCATGATGAACATCGACGACAGTTCCTTTGACGCAAACATGTTCGGCCAGAACTCACAGTCTCCGGGCGTTGTCGGCCGCCGACACAGCCTACCCCACGCGCAGCAAAACTTTTCCCCCCATTCAACAGAGCAAGCGCGAATGTCCATGTCAGCTGCGGCTTTCCGCGCTCTTGGAGCAGACGGAGGCATGCCGATGCTCAACTTCTCCTCCGGAGCCGGCGGCGTCGGCTCTTCCGGTGATATCCACAGCGCTGTTGAAAATGCGATCAAAAACTTTTCTTTCGGCACATCTGACAGCACCCTGGGCTATCCCATGTCAACAATGCCGGGACAGACCGCCGGCTTTACGCAGGCCACCGCAGAGCAGCAACAATCTGTGGCTGCGTCGCAAGCAACGTCTGGATACTCGACGGCGTCTGGCATGCTTGCTACGGCCAGCCCGGATTTGAACAACTACTCCTCGCTTCCCCCAGGCATGATCGATAGCATGATGGCATATTCAGGATTGGATATGTCCCAAATGGGTACCAACCAGCCCTCATCTCTTGATGCTGCTTCGCTTGCCTTCTTCTCGACTGCTGGCCCAGAAGCTGGCAACACACCAGTGTCGTCCCTAAGCTTCACTCCCGGACAGTCGGATTCATTATCATTTGCACCACAGATGGACATGGACATGAATGGCAGTATGTCCCTGATCAACTCAGGTCCATCGCCAACGCAACCGCAGACGCAACAACAACTATCACCACTCGACCTCTTTGCTGCCCAGCCTCAGTCCTCACATGCCACCCCTTCCTCGACGACGTCCCTAGGAAGATCTCAAATCTCTTCGGTGCAACAGCAACAGCAACAGCAACAGCAACAGCAACAGCAACAGCAACAGCAGCAGCCAGTTCAATACCCGAGCAAATTTGCACAGTCTATGGCATCGGCACCCTCTATAAATGACATGGCATCCAATGCATCGGGTCGCCGACTCTCACATTCGAACAGCGTTGGTCCGGCGTCAGTCCCCCGCGCTTCCTCCACTTCTGCTTCCGCATCATCTGCACCCACTCCCGCACCGATCTCATCCGGCGGGCCACCATCTACACGACTATCGACGACAAGCATGGGTACCATGGCTACCGGCCCTCACCCTCCACCGATTACCACGAAAACAATAAAGAACTACTACTCTTCTAGTGGCTTCGACATGATCCGCGCCCTCTACTACGTGTCGTCACGACCTAACCCAGAAATCTCCATTGGACCCGTCGACCTGTCTTGCGCCTTTGTCGTATGCGATGCGACGTTAACTGACTGCCCCATTATCTACATCTCCGACAACTTCCAGCACCTAACCGGCTACAGCAACCACGAAATTCTCGGCCAGAACTGCCGCTTCTTGCAAGCACCCGACGGCCGGGTCGAGGCGGGTTCGCGCCGTGAATTTACCGACAACAAGGCCGTCCACAACATCAAGGAGAAGCTGATGGCTGGTCGTGAAGTGCAACAGAGCCTGATCAACTACCGGAAAGGCGGCAAGCCGTTTCTTAACCTCCTGACCATGATTCCTATTCCCTGGGACGACTACAAGGAAGGATACAAATACTTTATTGGACTGCAAATTGATCTTGTCGAGTCACCAGACGCCATCTCGTGCAACTCCACCGATTCCATGCGTATCGACTACAAGCACAGAACCAGCATTCCCCAGTACATTTGGGACCCGCCCAAGACCGGCCAATGGAACACAAACTACGGACGCACTCTCGGTATGGACGACGTCTCTGCACTCTTGCAGCAGTTTGGCAACAAGGGCTTGATGAGCAGCAAGGGTGTTGGCAGCGACATTGTGGGCTCCGCCACATCCGATCTCTACCGCCAGTCCTGGGACAAGATGCTGCTCGAAAATGTGGACGACGTCATTCACGTTCTCTCGTTAAAGGGTGTTTTCTTGTACCTGTCGCCTTCTTGCAAGGATGTGCTAGAGTACGACTCGTCCGATCTGCTGGGCAACTCGCTGTCGTCCATCTGCCACCCATCCGATATTGTGCCCGTGACACGCGAAATGCGCGATACCCAAGTCGGCCAGCCGATCAACTTTGTCTACCGGATACGCCGCAAGCGCAGTGGCTATACGTGGTTTGAGAGCCATGGCTCACTACTGGTTGAGCAGGGCAAGGGCCGCAAGTGCATTGTACTTATTGGTCGGAAACGCCCTGCTTTTGCGCTGCGCCGTAGCGATGTCGACATCAATGGCGGTATCGGCGACAGCGAAATCTGGACCAAGATGTCTACGTCCGGTATGATTTTGCACGCGTCGTCCAACGTCCGCTCCTTGCTCGACATCCAGCCAGATTCGCTCGTTGGCACGAGCATGCAAGATCTGATGCGCAAGGAGTCGCGCGCCGGCTTTAACCGGTCAATCGAGAAGGTGCGGCGTGGTGTCATTGCATCTTGTCGTCACGAAGTGCAGCACCGGCGTGGACAGGTCCTCCAGTCCTCGACCATTCTCTACCCCGGCGATGCCGAGAGCGGCCAGAAGCCGACATTTATACTCGGCCAGACGAGACTCCTCAAATCATCGTCCTCGCGCAACAGTCATCACTCCACCACTGGAACATCGAGTGCTTCGGGCATGGCAATGACAGAAATTGAAGACATCGGTCGAGCGGGTGCCATTGGACAGCTGGCCGGAACCGGATACACAGACGGGCGGCTTTGTGTCCTCGGCCGGCGGCGGCGCCATACCACTCGGCTCGCAAGATACGATTCTAGCCGCAGACGACAAACATCTTTGACGAGCTGAAGACGACACGTTGCACAAGCTGGCAGTACGAACTTCGGCAAATGGAAAAGGCAAACCGTCTGCTGGCCGAGGAATTGGGTCAGCTGCTGGCCAACCGCAAGAAGCGCAAGAGGCGCAAGGGCGTCGGCAATGTGCCCCGCGACTGTGCCAACTGCCACACGCGAAATACGCCCGAATGGCGACGTGGCCCAAGCGGCCAGCGTGATCTGTGTAACAGTTGCGGTTTACGATGGGCTAAGCAAGTCGGCCGCGTCTCGCCGCGGAATTCGTCGCGTGGCGGCGGCCAGTACGACCATTGCGGGTGGTGCCATGACGGATGCCATCAGCAAGAAATCGGCTTCGCCCATACATGCCTCACCGCTACAGCACGACTTCCCGCACGACGTACATCTCAATCGAGACAATAGCGGTGGCGAATCGTCTGGCTCCAACCACTCCCCCGGCACCGGTCCCAGCAGCGGGAACAACGGAAACAGCAGCGGCAGTGGCAGTGGCGGCAACAGCTACGGGAACAGCAGCGGTAGCGGCGGCGACACCTTGGGCGGCCCAGGCACGGGCCCGTCTTCGCTCGACAGTTCTGATCTGTTGCAGCAAAGCGGGCTACATCTCCAGCAACCTCAAGTGCCCCCGTCCACAGGAACGGGGATGACGTCCATCCGAGAAGAGCAAGAAACAGCCGGTTGATCGGTTATTGGAGCTCCAATCCCCCCCCCCCCCACCCCCCACATCTATTTTTCCTATTCTACATATTCTCACTTCATTTCTTCTTATTCTATTATTCCCTTCGCCTCCGTTTTTTATCAGCAGATATGACATTTTTGGGTTGGGAGTTGCTTCACCCAGCAGCGGGATTGCAACGTACATTTGTCACCATCTTTCGGGCCAATGATTGCCCTTGGGGGGAGCCATTTTTTTTCGGGTTTGCATCTTCTCCTTTCTAGCATCACTTTTTTTTTCGATCTGCTGGCGTCTCCGAGGAACATGACAGGAGGCGTTTTTTTGTTATACACACGAGTACTTTTTCTGCATTTGTATCTGGCGAATAGCCTCCCTTTTCTCTATTCAGCGGTATTATACAAATTCAAAAACAAAGCATACGACACGTTTGTACGATACAGGACCAATTTCAATACGAAGCAATACATTCACATCACATGAAAAAGATCATTCGAAAGCGACAACATGGGCAACTGGCTCGTATACAAAATATGTAAAAGATGGGTTTACAAGGTTAACATATCTTGTTCTCATCGGATACAACGGAGATGTAATTCGGATGATATCGCTATGCTAAATGATCGGTTTGGCGGACATGCATCATCTGCTCAAAATGGGTATGATTCAAAAGGGCTAAACAAAGAAAATGCGCCAGGCTATTCACAACCACCCACTGGCCATGTAAGTGACGCCAAATGCTAATAAACAGAAGGGGACAGAGATATTTATAAAAAAGGAGGTACAGTGTGGACTTAGGCATAGCGGCCTGTCGCGAAAAAAGAGCTCCTCGGACCGAGTGGTCATGGACCGGCTCAGCTGGCGGTTCCGTGTCTCAGGCGACCATTGTTCGTTGCCAGTGAACTCGGAAATGGGTGAAACGATCTGCTGGCTGGACTGGCTGGAGCGGCGGTTGCCGAGACTGCTGATCTGCTGCTGGTGGCGGGGAGAATAGACGACGGCGACGGGGTCACAGGGGCAGCAGCGGCTCAGTAGATACAGGTGAAGATGCAATGGCCCAGCCAAGCGAGGCTATGCGGATGCGGCGAGGCGAGGACGGGGAGGTCGGGAGAGAAGAGGTCTGCCGGGGAAATGGAGACGAGGTCGACTGGTCTTCGTCGTCGGACTCGCCCTGAAGAGAGGGAGGCAGGACCAGGGAGACAGGGAGAGCCGAGGACGACATGCCCGAAGGCCAAACAGACGGATTCGGGGCGGTAGGCGACTGGGCATCGGTATTGAGGCGCTTGCCTTGGTACCACCACTGACTCTCGAAGCCGTTGTCTATGGTCATCATGGCGCTCGAGAGGGCCTGGAGGTCACGCTTACGTTGAGAGTCAATGTCCGGCTGGCGCTGGATTTCGGGTTCGGCTGTCTGGATAGGAAGGACGGTCGGACGGTTGGCAAAGTGGCGGAAAGGCGAGTAGTCCAGAGACTGGTGAATAAAAGACGATTCGCCAGCTCCTGGCTGCGACCGCGGGCGCAGACGCTCATCGTCGGGATCGACGTCCGGCTCAGGCAGGCCCTGAGACCAGGGAAGACCCTCGCCAAGTCGGTAGCGGGTTGGCAGCTCGGGCAGCTCTTTCCAGATCTGGGGCTGGGCACCAGAGCGAGCCGGACCCGCACCGAAAGATGGAACGGCGTATCTGCTGACACCAAAATTGGGCGGAAGACCGAAGCGTCGCCAGTCGTAATATCCCAGGGGCTGCCGCTCAGCGGTGGCGGCTCTGAGTGTCCACGCTCGTGAGATGAGCGCGAGTCTCTGGAGGATCTGGACGAGCGTTGCTCCTCATCGACAGGCGCAAGACCCATGCGGCTCTGGTATCTGGTGGAAAGATACATTTCTGATAGCTGTGGGGTTTGCTGCGGTTGTTGTGACGGGGGCTGTATTTGCGGTTGCTGGAGTTGCTGGAGTTGCTGGTTCTGGCTCCGCCGCTTCTGTTGTTGTTGGCTTTGTTGCTGGTTGAAGCGTGCCTGTGCCAGTTCTTTCGATGGCGGTTCTGTGCCTGCTGGTGGTGTCCTTGCCGTCTCTGGGTCTCGAGCGAGTCCCAAACAGCATGCCGCTCGCCCTGCTTCTGCTGCTCATGGCGGTGTGAGGTGGTAAAATTGTCGTCAAAGGACGAGTGCGGTCCTGGTTGCAATTGCGGTGGAACACTGCTGGAGAGAAAGTTTGTTGAAGGTGCTGGGACTTCTCGCGGAAAGTTAGCAAGCCGGTCACGCAAGCCTCGAGACTTGTAGGAAAGCACGTGGTAGTTTGGGACATGGCGTGAGGTCCAAGAAACACCGAACTCGACATGGACGTAGACCTGTGGGCGGTGGTGGGCCGACTGAGACTGGCTGCTTCTATACGCGCCAACGCCGCTCAAGTCGCCGGCATCTGTCACCATGTCGGGCGAGATGCGACGCGGATGGCTGGCTTCGGAGGCGCCCATCATGGCAGTCGGTTGTGACCGCCAGTGCGTCATGGTTATGGTTGTGGGAAAGCAATCTGATTTATGTTATGTTGTCCTCGTTGCTCGTGTAAGGCGGAATTGAGGCGGTGGAGGTGGTGGAGACGGCAGCAAACACAACCGTTTCCTGCTGCTCCAAAATAGCAGCTGTAAGGATATCTTACTACCACTGCCTCGGGCGATACCGTCGAAGGTGAGACCGAAAATTGGGCGTAGTGGTGGCTGAGGGGACGACGAGTAAGATTCGGCGTAGAGATTCAGGGTGACAAGAAATGGCGTTCAGCCAAGCTTTTACACAGCCAGGGCCAAGTTGACGAAACAAGTCAGCTGGTGTCCGTCACCAGTTCCGTAAAGAAGAGAGCCGAGAATGATATACGATGTATAGAAGAAGTCCACAAGAGGCAGAAGGCAAAACAAGCCTCTGAATCCGCGTATTGCTTTGTATATTAGGTATGTCACCGGCCAGCTGGCAAAAACAGGTTCCTTCGAGAGGTGGACTTGACCAGGTACAAGAGACAAAAAGAAAGCGGCCAAAAGAAAACAAAATATGGGCCAGAGTGGGTGGCAGAGTAGTAGAAATAAGCAAAGCTTAAGGGGCGAAAGGCGGGCGCAAAGCAAAGGCCAAGGGAATGAGGAGGATGAAATGAGATTTGGCGGCTGCGATGGCTCAAAAAGGTAAGGACGAGTTGAAGAGTGACGAGAAACCAGGATCGTGGTGAAAGTTGAGCAGTCGAAGAGGACCGGGGACAGAGGACGAAGGCAAAGATTGGGATATGCCAATGGGTCGGAAGCACAAGTCTCAAACAACGGACCAAGGATGGAAGGGATGGTCGGGGAAAAAGACCAGGCCGTTTCTATTTGCCCCCTGTTCGAATGGTGTGAAGGGTCGAGAGGCTCAGAAACGAAGCTGGCTAGCGGTATGAGAAACACACTCGAATACTTGTGGCCAAGTGTAGTGTAAACATGCGACGAATGACGAGGTCTTTAGTTGTATGGAAGCGGTCGGAGGATGAAAAGACAGGTCGAAAAGGGCCGCAGAGAGAGGTTTAGGTTGCGCGGGGTGGTGAGAAGTGACAGGGGCACGAGGAAGATGCGCCTCAACAAGCAGCGCAGCTAGCCAGGGAGAGCCAGACGAGCCAGTGTGGTGGTTATGTTTTGTCTTGCAGCGATATTGACAATTGCAAATACAATTCAAATAGGACGGGGGCGGCGAGCACCCAAGGCATTGCGACATCGCGTTGTCCGCTGGAAACAAAACATACGAGATAGAGTTCGGGCTGGAACCTGGCCGATAGCCGATGATGTTGACAAAAAGCGTGCGTAGTTGTGTGTTATTTGAGTGTAGTGACGTCGATCAGCGGGCTCGCAGGATCCAGCGTCCACTTTCTCTCCTTTCTAAATGTTCTCTTTAGACGTCAGTCCGCGCGGATGTTTTTGCCGTCTGTCAAACTATTATCACTACTATCATCAAGAAGCAGTCTTGCCAAAAGCAGCAAGACACGGGACTTGCTTGCCACTTACAAGTAATCTATGCTTCTCGCCTCTTCTTCTCCCCGCGTTTTGTCTTGCCTTGGTCGCCGATTCCGGGCCACTTGACGTCTCAGTGCAGATTGCTTGTGGCAATTTGAGTGCCCGTCCAGCCAGAGTCTGTCCAAAGGCTGCCGACTGCTGTTGGCAATTTCAAGTTCTTCGAGTTCAACTCTCCTGGGGCTCTGCACAAGATGAGACTTGCTCTGTGCCCCCATGCACTGAATTGCAGCGGGGCCAAGGCGCTCCGCCACGCAGACGTCGCTCTAGATGGGGAAAGGTTTCGTGGATCGAGAAGACTTGGTGGAGACCCAGAAGCTGGGAAGCTGGGACTTCTCTGGCTGTTTCTAGCAAGTGAGTAGTCTCTCTCTGAATGACAAGGGGACATACATCACGGTCTGCAGATCGCCTGGGGCAGTGCTGTCACGCATGAATTGAGCGCCGCCCTGGCTCTTTGGTGGTTCCCTGTCGCTTGTTCCCTATGGCTCCCGGTGGCTCTAGCGACAGAAAGGCGGTTGGTTGGACAGAAAGGTCCTGCATCGTTGTCGTGCATCCCTGGTGTCTGCGCGAAACGAAACAAGGCGTGTTTCTGACACGGCTCTTGTCCAGAGTGTGCCGTCAACTTTTGTTCCGACCAAAACAGATGCAACCTTCTCCGTCCCAACCCACACCACGAGATCCCAAAAATGCGCCATTCAAGGGTTGTGCTGAGACGTATCGAATTTGCAGATGATTCTTATTGTCGTTGGTGATCTTGTGGATGTGCACAAAACGATGCACAGGACCTCTTGTCGAATGAGAGACAGACCAGTACCTTGCAGCAAACAAGAGACAGGGGCAAAAAAGAGAAGATGATCGTGACAAAAAAGGGGCGTCTTTCCAAGGCTAGAGCACAAGCAAACAAAGGGGGAAGGGGCGCATGTTTGCGCATCTGCGCGCTTTCCCTACTCAGTATTATGATGTTGGCGGCATGGAAAGCACGTCCCAGCAAAGAGCCGGGTCGCCCCTTCCTTCGTCACCATATTTTACTGGCTTTGGAAAGAGAGCCAATTGCAAGAAAAGAAACTGCAATCTCCACCGAACTGAAGGCAGGAACGACTGACCTGGGCTGACCTTTGTTCTGCGGGGAAAGTGCTGAAAGAAACAATTAGTTCCCCGTCCATGCATCACGATGATAATAATACCAGAAATGCAGCGTCAACGAGAAATAAACTTGATCGCAGTCCCCATTACTTTGCAACTTGCGCAGGGCAGTGTACGACGGCGTGTCCCTTTGTGAAGTTATTTCTGTAATCACAAAGTATATTAGGGTACATTTGTTCGTCAGGGATTCAAAGCCGAGGGAGCCAGATTTGAAGAGACAACGAGAGAAAAAAGTATCCCTGGGCTTGTGAGGGAGACTGTGGAAGGGAAAAAAGTCGAAGAGGGAAAGAACAAGAAGGAAACGCCTTGTGGGAGTTTCTGGCAAGATGCATGTACCGAGCGAACAAGAAGGAACAAACGAAAGTATGGAGCAGGAATGCATATATCAAGGCGGCTCCTCAACTCCTACCGGCTCGGAGTTGCCGTCCAATCACGCCAAAAAAGACGCGCCCAAGTAAGGATGTCCTTCTGTTCGTATATAGATAGACGCCATGGAAACTGGGAGACGAAAAATGCACCTATCGTATTCCTCGCGTTGCGGTCGTTTAAGCCTCGTGTTTGCGGGAACAGCCGCTCAGCCTCACCCGAAGTTGAGTTGAAGTTGACAACAGGCGACAAACGGCATACGACAGGTCGCCGGTCACTTGGCCATCGCTTGGCGGCATTCGGGCTGAATGAGACACACGAAGAAGCAGGGGAAGGAGTCAAAGAACATCAAAGCAGGAAGGCTGTTAAAGTTCTATTTTATTTTCAGTGTCGTGTTCTTATGTTCCAAGGTCTACCGTAACACATCAGATAAAGATGGCGAGGAAGTCAACAGGAAGATCAGACAGATGATAGGTAGCAGTGCAAATCTGTCAACATAACGGATGCTATCAGCAGCCCCAGCTTCAGCGATCCGCCAATCTGACTGAGTCGATGGGACGCAGGCCTGTTGGCTGGCAATATAAATAGTGATCAAAACGACAAGAACGGGGTATATAACGGTTGCCGGTAAGTAGACAATCTTCTCAACTTCTCCCCAGTGGGACTCTAGGGAGACTGCCTCACTGTTCTCCTTTCCCCTCTCCACATCTAGAAGCCATACGAGTGTCGCTGCCGCCCGCTTGCAAGACCTAAACGCCCGCCTCCAGATCGTCGTCGTTGCTCCGTTTCGGGGCCGACTGGCCGTTGCTGACGATCTCGGTCTGGTTTCCGTGTGGCTTCTGGCCATACTGCTGGAGCCGGCCGTTCTGCTGCTCCTGCTGCTCCCAAAAGGCTGTCTTCTTATCGTTGCCCTGGAGAAGGCCAATAAGGTCAAAGGGATCGATCAGGGTCATGAGGAAGTGGCGGCTCTCGTTGTAGCCGGGTCCGGTGATCTCGGTAGCACCATCCTTGGCCAGGTAGGTTTTGGTCGACTTGGGCAGGAAGCGGCGCGGGTGGCGGATGTTGATGAGCCAGGTGTTGACAAGCATGAGCGAGGACTCAAAGACGTAAAAGAACCACTCGTAGCGGAGGATGGGACTAAATGTGTTGGGGTCGACGCCGTCGACAAAGTGGAGGGTGTCGACACTGAAATACTCGACGACACGGTAGATGGTACGGGTCAGGAGCAGGCCGGCGCTAATGTAGAGCGTAGTCAGAGCGTTGGTGAGGTTTTTGTTGTGGATGTCGTTCTTGAGGGTGCGGCGGTGGTAGACGACGGCCAGTAGCAAAAACAGATTGACAACCACCAGCTGCAGAATGAGCGAGGCTTTCAACAGCGCATGGCCCGCGTCCTGTTTGCTCTTGGAAAGTGTGGTGTTGGCGCTGTAGGCGGCACCGTTGGCATTCAGGGCCTCGACGACGGTTGAGATGGCGGCAAACGTGGTCAAGACGCGGCCCGGATGAATGGGCGAAAGGTGAGGCACGTAGTAAAGGATGCGGCCAAGGACGACATAGTTGGCGAGCTCAAAGATGGGCGGCGCGGCATACACAAGGACGGTTTGGGCAATGTAGACCTCGACATTCTTGAAGTTAAAGGCGCCGACCTCACGGAGAATGTAGCCGACTGTAAACAGGGTGTTGCTGAAGACGTAGAGGCCCGTCAAGCGCCAGGCCTTGTAGTAGAGGCACTGATAAATGTGGAAGCTCAGCGAGGCGCAAAAGGCCACGGCGAAGAAGACCGGGGCGGCTTTGTTGGGAGCATAAATGTAGATGCTGCCGTCGACTAGATTGTTTGTCAGAAAGAGAAAGGACTTGTAAAGGGCATGTCATTTTGTACGCTGTCGAAATCTGCTTACCGTAATTTCCGTCTTCCATGATGACGATTGTGGTGATGGTCGTTTGCTAGAGATAGTATCGAAGAAAGGCTGCAAAAAATATGTGCCGTTGGCGGCGTGCTTGTCGATGGTGGTCTTCAAAAGTTGGAATGCTGTTTTGACGAGAAAAAGCAGTATTGAAGGTGGTCTGGTCCTGGAATGGAGAGGTGCAGGCCGCTCGTGCCACTGGTGATGATAGAAAGTTTAAATCAAAAACGAAAAGCAACATCCATGGAGGTGGGAGCCGGACGGCGATATATATACATGGTTGCTTGTCTCGTGACAATTGATGGCCTGCCCAGACAAATATCAAAGAAAGGGGCAGCAAGATGCACGGCATCCGGTGCAACTCTGGTGTCGATTGACGTATATGGCTCGTCGTTGCGCCCAGCTGGCACTGCCATATGAGCCAAACCGGTATTACACCCAACTTCAACAAGCATCAACAAACATCAACACAACAGGCACCGTTTCTTTCGAGGCCTTCTTGGACGGCTTTGGGTCTTGGGTTGGAGCCAAGATCGTCTCCACACACAGGTAGTTCGTATTTCGTATTGTCGATCGTCGCACGCGATTGGTTGGCGCTGCGACGGAGGACGTGCTTAAACCGCCAAGCGAAAGGGCCAAAAGAGACAATTGCAGCGCTGGAAGGAGTCGACTCTTGCCTAGCCAAAGACTGTGTGACGCGGCAGCAATAAGACTTGGAGTGAAAGTCCCACAAACTGCTGTTTTGGGTCGCTTGGAGCGCTGTCAAAGCCCCAGCCTTGTTTGCCGTCACGACAGAAACGGAATACTCCGTGTTGGCAGCAGATGAGGCATGATCAAAGGCACATACGACGGTGTAAGAGAATAGATTGGTTGACACATGACAGCACCGAAACGGCATATGAAAGGAGCCGGTTGGTTTAACATCGTCTTATGGTCTTGCTCGAGGTGCAGGAGGTTTGGCGGAAACACTCTGCTGTGCGTTGCTATTGTAATTTTGCTGCCTTTTCGTAAGACGGCGGAGAAGTTTCACCGTTTTCTGCATCTTTTGAGTCGGATCGATTGATTAAGGGCGTCGGTGGACTCAAGGACGGGAGAATGGGATACGAAATACGTAGGCAAGCCATTTTGGGCCCAAGATTAACATTAGACGAATCGAAGACGACGAACGTGAGACCGTTGTCTGACTGATTGACCAAGATGCATCCTCTCATGTCCATGCGATGCCCTTGGTGTGCTCGGTATAGTCTAGGATTCTGGATCCAAGACAGGTAACAAGCGCATGGCCCAGTAAGCCCCCTCGCCTTCGTATCTCGCGTTGCTGGATGGGAGGCTTTTTCCTGTCTTGTCTTTTCCGTCTTTTTGGCGAGTCTGGCCGCACAGCCCGAACAGCCTTTCCCGCGGTCGCTTTCCTTCTAAGACGACGCAAGGCAACAGGAACGAATCAAGCGGCGCCACAGGAAATAAGGGGGAAAACAGGAGGTTTTGACGATGCTCAATGTCAAAACTCCCGACATACCACCATAAAATGCCACGGTGTCTCCAACTTGGTCATCAGGCTTTCACGAGGCTTTCATCAGGTACACACTGGAAATATCGGAAGCTACCGGGCTGACACGCTGAGCCAGGCTTCCAGACAGGCAACGCCAGTGGAGCATGCCGTTGGGGCCACCTTGAACGAGGAAGGCGGCTTGGCTACTGTGTGCACAAAGGACCTTACGGGCCCAAAGAGTTCAAGCCAAGTGCCAGCGTGTTGTTTGTTGCCCGGAATGAGGACTTGGAAGACGGGATCCGGGGCGCGGCCCTAGGTTTCGAATCCGGGCGTAAAGGGGGTTTTTCAACGTACTTTCCATTTTCCATATCAACAGAAATTATGTGCCAGCATCCCGACTAAAGCGCCCAGTGCGTGAGACTCCAGATCCATTGTATGGGCGTGTGCCGCTGAGCTTTGTTGTGGCATTCCACCGAAACCGCCGACCGACATTTTGGGGTCTCAACATTATCATGGCGGGACGTCGAGGCTGGCTCGGGGGCGTAGCGACATGCGAGGCGGCCAGTTTGGAGATATGGTGGTGGTTATTCGGCCCATGTGTAATATAAGATTTTGTGTTTTTTTGGTTGTTCTCGTAACTTGCTAAGTCAAATTTTATATCGACTAATGTATATTTTTATGGTAAGAATTAAAGACAGCAGATTATACATACATATATGTGTGTAGCTTTTTTCTTAAAAAGAAAAGAGATGAATAATAAACATATAATAATAATATGACACGGTTCAAAAACCATAAATAAAACCTCAAACAAAAGCATCAGCTCGCAAACACAACCGAATTAGTTGCACCCCAGTCTTCCAACTTTGCACGGCGGATGAGACAAAAGACACTGCGTCCCACATCTGTGTAAGGTTCGTGATGATCCACTTATCGGGAGTTCAAAGCTAAAAAAAAAATCCGAAAAAAAAACAAAAACGTACAGCAGCGGGTATTCGCTGGTCGTCACCGACCCAACTACTAATCCGCCGATTACAGGTTTAACTAGGGGAGAGCGGACGGGATCCCGTGTTCTCCTGTATCTATGGCCGTACGTGACAGAAGCTGGTGTCTGTGCTCTTTATATGGGGACGTATTCACCGAGATCGTCAATCGTCCTCCATCCTCCCATCCTCCCATCCTCCCATCCTTCCATTTTTCTGTACTTCAGACAGGCTTCTTCCCATGGGCACAAACAAGTGCTCGACAAACATCGTCCATGTACATGTCTGCCTTTTCAAGACCCTCCATGTGCATCCACGGATGCGGCACGCCCGTGTACCGACGAAGCGTCACTTTGACGCCGGCCTCGACGAGCCTCCGACCGTAGGCCTCGCCTTCGTCGCGCAACGGGTCGCAGCCGGCTGTGGCAATGAACGTGTCACAGACACCCGCGAGGGACGTGGCGTCGATGGGGCTGCGCCGGAAGAGCGGCAGGGCGTCCCACTCGTCGTCGGTCATGCTTTTCTGGGCCACGGCGGCAAAGAAACAGACACGCTTCCAGTTGAGGCAGGGCGCCAATGCGTTCTCGGCCAGTGACGGGAAGGGGCTGTCCTCGGGCCTGGAGATGCCCTTGCGCGTGTGCGTGGAGGGGACAGACAAGACGGCGAGCGTGAGCGGCAGGCCGGCGTCGCGTGCCAGCTGTTGCACGACACAGCTCATGAAGCCACCGGCCGAGATGCCGCCAATGGAGATGGCGTCGGGCCGTGCGTTGATTTCGTGCGCGTGGGCGTGGACCCATTGGACGGCGGCCCACGCGTCTTCGGTTCCCTTGCCAAAGGCGTGCTCTGGTCGGTTAGCTGTGAGGCCAACGCATTTTTGGGGTTTTTTCTTTTCTTTCGGACTTGGGGGGGTGCCTTTTGCTTTTTGCTTTTCTCACCCGGTGTCAAACGGTAGTCAACATCCACGACGACGACGTTGGCCCGCGTCCGTATTTTCATCAACAGAGCCGCATCGCTTGTCAGGTCGCCGAAACAGTAGCCTCCACCGTGGAAGTTAACATGGACGGGGTAGGGTCCGTCCTGAGGCGTGCCTGAACCTGAACCTGAGCCTGAGCCTGAGCCTGACCCTGAACCTTCTGGCGAGTAGATACGTGCGGTGAAAATGTGGCCGTCACTCGACGCAATCTGAATGTCGTTGACAAAGGGCAGGTCGGAGTAGTCTTTGCACCAGGGACTGGCCCATTTCTGTGGATTGGCGCGCACTTCAGCGAGGTCAATGGCATGTGTTGGCGGCTTGATGGCAATGTGCTTGTTGTAGTAAGCAACAAAGTCGGCATCCATGCGGTCAACAAATGTTGCATTGATGGGATTGGGGAGGGCGTCGGCTGAGTCCATTGTGCAAGAAAGTGGAATGGCGTAAAGAAAGTGCGGTTGAGTGCAACAAAAAGGAACAGCTACTTGAGATAGTTAAGAGCCCAAGTATGCGTAGATATGTGTCGAGCAGTGCGAATAGATGCTGCGCCATCGATGGAAATGAAACAAAGCCTGTGGGCAATCGAAATCAGATCCGTATTCGAGGCCGAGGCTGAGATTGTGCCCGTCCACTCCGTGTGGCGTGTGGGAAACAAATACCGGCGTACAGAACAAGACCAAACATCGGATGATCACAGCCAGATCGGCCCATCCGATGCGGGTCGGCCGATGGCAAATGTCCTGGCCAATGCCGATGCCGATGCCGATGCGAACGCGGCTGCCACTGGCCATTTTCCAATACACACATGCACGGTTCTGTATCGTACTTTCAAATTCAGATTCGAATCAATCATATACTGTATCATAGCACCATACACAGATACGAAGCACGATGCGTGTACTAGGGAAGAGTACGAGTTCGATTGCCGTCTGCGAGGCAGGGGATTCAGTGCCATGGCCAAAAACAGCATTGTCGTTCTTGGGTAAGCCTCCACTGTTATCACACCCATCTGTTTCTTAGTATTCACTTACGTTGGGACTCAAAAACACCTGCAGAGCCGGTGTTCCTGGACTCACCAGTGCCCTGCTGCTCTGGCAAGACCCGGACAATGGGGTAATCGAGTTTGTCCAGCATGCTTTCCCAGGAAAGGACAGCGGCAAGAATCGATCTCATCTTGAAATTTTAACTGTAGTTTGGATTCTCCTTTGTGGACGTCACCTCTGTGGTGCCAGCTGGGCAAACGCATTGTCATGCATGCCAGAATTCGTGAGGTTGCCAAAGGACCAGCCACTGACAAAGCTCATCCATACAGACTGCAGCCTCTTTGGCTCGGCGGACGTGTCACTGGCTAGATAGCGCAGAGAGGCGTAAAGGTCTGCAATGGCCGTGAGCGGCGGGTAGCCGTCGCCCGCTCTGGGTCGGAAGCTGCCTCCTTCTATCTCAGCATCGCCCGCATTTGCATCCTCGACGTCGCCCTCGATGTCGCCCTCGATGTCGGCCTCAATCTCGCCGAGGTACGCCGCGCGGTACAAGGCTTGCATCCCCTGCAGACCTCTGAGCCACTGCCGTGCGGCCTTCCACGACTTGGCCCACGACCGCATCCTGCGCGTGACCATTGACCAGTAATGCCGGGCCTTGTCCACCGTCTGATCGTCGGCGTAGTCGGGATCGTGGGCATGTTGCAGCCAGAGCAATGTGTTGGACACGGACAGCAGTGCCGACGCTACCCACACAGACTGCAGGACGTCATCCTCCTTCTCCTCCTCATCCCCGTCCCCGTCCCGTCCTCGTCTGGCGCCTCCCCCGCCACCTCGGCCAGCATCGCCCCGACGGCCAAGGCACTCGCCACACACTGCGCCAGCAGGGATGGCTCGCGGTGCAGCAGCGACCACCCGGCGGCGTCGACTGCATTGACCAACACCGACGACCCGTCCAGCTGCGGCAGATAGGCCTCGTGCGCGACACAAAAGGCACTGCGGAGCAAAAAGTGCATGGCAACGAACGCACGGCCTTGGCGGAGCGCTGTGCGGTGGTTGACCCGGTTCTCGGCGGTCCACTGCAGGCCGGCGGGCAAGTGCTCGTCCCAGTCGCGCAGGGCCTGGTGGCTCTGAAAGAAGGCACCCGACGGGTCGGTGGGCGGCGTCTTGGTGACGAAACGGGAGTGGCAGACACGGCGGTCGACAATCGTGCTCCAGAGCGTCAGGGTTTTCAAAAAGTAGGGCAGCAAGCCAACCTGGGAGGGCAACACCGCGTCAAACGACGACGACAACGACAACGTCGGTCCCTGCGTGGCCTCACCGTAGGCGAGCGCGGCATCGGTGCTGGGCAGGGCGACGGCGGCGTTTCTCAAGGCCAGCGTGCCGGGCTTGGTCAGCAAGAAGGCCAGCAGCTTGTCAACACTGAAGCAGGCCCAAAAGGTTCGCCTGCGAATCTCCTGGTCGTGCAGTGAGTGTTGCTGGTGGTAGTCCTGGTTGAGGCGCATGACCTGGGCCATGCGGATGGCTGTGCCGGCGTACATCCAGTGGCTCGACCCTCATGGTTGAGCAGCTCCGAGACGGCCAGCACGAGATTGGCCTGGATGTGGGTGACACTGGGGTCGTCCATGGTGGATCGGGCCAGGGCCTTGGCGGCGGGCGTGACCTGGCGGCACACCTGCCAGCCCGACGATTGGCCACCAAACAGCTCCTCGGCTTCCTTGGGTGATAGATAGCGAGAACATAGGCAGACAATAGCCAAGGCCAGAAACGAAGAGGGCGAGGCCGACAGAGCCTCCAAATCAGGCCGATGAATAAAGGAGCAGAATGTGCATGTGAGATGCCGCTCGCAGAAGATGGCTGTGCATCGTTGCAGTGCCCGGCGGGAGATTGTAGGGGCGGTGGTGACTCGGCCTTTTGGACGGGGGCCAGGAGTGGAGGGAGAGACAGGTAGAGAAGGAGAAGAGTGAGCGATGGTCGTGTGAGCGATAACTGTGGTAGTGCCAAAAGCGGTAGGAGCGACGGAGGTGACAGTATCAGGGGCCACGGGAGCGGGAGCTGCCGCTGCCGATGCCGATGCCGATGCCGATACCGATGCCGATGCCGACGGTGGCCAGATACACGGAATGCTGCGTGAAGTACAATGTCGACAGCTCGGATGGACGCCATCGCATTTCGTCTTTCTTCTACGGCTGTTGAGCGAGCGAATGTCAACAAACACAACGAGCGAGGACCACATTTGGACGTTTATTTCTGTTCTTACCAAGTGCGACATGCCTGAAGAGTGCGTCGTTTTGGGGTGTGCTCTTCCTCGGGTTCCATTCTTTTGGATGTGTGAGCTGGAAGTGTGCGAGTTGTGTTGGAAAGCAAGAATACTTCGAGAGGAGAAAGAGCCAAGCAGACAAAGAACAGGTTATCGGCTTCGAGCGGACGCCCATCGGCATTGTATCGTATGAATACGTCGGCCCCATCGGCTCATCCGATTTGGTCGGCGCTAGCAACACAACTATCGACTTTCGAAAACCGAACCCAAACAAGAGGAGAAGATAAAGGAGGGGAATGAGACAGGCGTGTAAGTGCGGAGCTGCTATTCTGGACCTATTCTGGCCACGATCTGTGTAGTCCATCTGTCAGGCTACCCCGTATCAATTGCGGAGAAGATAGTCTGTAGATTAAGGCTGTCAAGTTTGTTGTTTACTCTTGTTTATATAAGAGTTGACGACATGGAAAAACAGAAAAGACAGAAAAGACGAAAACGGCTCAGAAGCGTTGCAAATCGTCAGATAATCACTTCATCCGCTCCCATTGAAATCCACTTACAACAATCACAACAATGGACTCGTCCGCCCAAAAGCCGCTTTTCGACTCCAGTCTGGCAGACGTGACCAAACTCGACGTCGGCAAGACCGTCAGCAACACCGTTGGCGAGACTGTCGTCGACACTGCGTGCTTTGACCCACTGCTTCTTGGACGCCTCAAGCGCAAGACTGACTTTATTGTCCTGCCGTTGCTGACCATCGCCTACCTGCTCAAGTGTGTCCTTTATCGTCTATTAAGTCTTCTTCTTTTTTTTTCTCTCTTTCCTTTCTTTTCTCTTTTTCTTTCTCTTTTTTCGTCCTCCAGTGACTTTTCTTCTGACAGGACGTACGCAGCTCCCTCGATCGCAGCAACTTGTCAAATGCGCACACGGCCGGGCTGGCGGCGGACCTGGGCCTGGCTGGCAACCAGTACAACCAGCTCTTGACGTACTATACCATCCCCCTGGTACTCCTTGGCCCCGTCTTTACCATGCTCACACGCCTGTTTGGCGCGCGCTGTATTCTTTCCGGCATGCTTCTCGTGTTTGGTGCCGCGTCGCTGGCCAGCGGGTTTGTCCACAATTTCAAGAAAATGGTCGTGTGCCGCGTGTTTGTGGGCGCCTTTGAGTCTGGGTTTCTGGCTTCGGTCATTTACTATCTTTCCACGTGCTACACACGGCAAGAACTGGCCAGCCGCATCGGCATCTTCTACGCCGCGCTCGTGGGCTCGTCGGCCTTTGGCGGCCTGTTTTGCCTACGGCATGTTCCAGATCAAAAACGAGGCCTACTTCCGCTGGTCGTACCTCTTCTTTCTCGAGGCGCCTGACCATGCTCTGGGCCATTCTTGTTTGTTTGGCCTTGCCGTCGGACCCGCAGTCTGCGTGGTTCTTGTCGGCCAGCGAAAAGGAAGTCGCCCTGCTGCGGGTCGAGCAAGACGCGCTCCGGACCGGCCGTCTCCTTTCGAGCGGTGTCCGGTCGGCTCCAAGCTTTAGCTGGAAAGAGGCGCTGAGCGAGTTCACCACGCCGCATGGCTACATCCGCGTGACATTGTCGTTTATCGGCGGCACGGTCCTGACTTCCAATGCCAACTTTCTCGCCATTGTTGTCCAGCGCCTTGGCTACAGTGTTGTCAAAACAAATCTGGTAAGTCTTCCGATGCTCGTGGATTGAATCGCAGGACAAATATCGGGCATGGATAAACACTCAAAACGTTTGCTCACATTCCACCCACTCCAGTATACCGTGGCGCCGGCACTGGTAGGCGCCGTTGTCCTCGTTGCCATTTGCAGGTCCTCCGACTACTTCCACGAACGCGGCTTTCACCAGGCGGCCGCTTCGGTTCTGAGCCTCGTCGGCTACATTGTCTTGGCCACCGCCAGCAGCACCAACACAGCCGTCCTCTACTTTGCCATGTTTTTGTGCACCATGGGCGCCTACCCGGGCACACCCATCGGCGCCGCCTGGACCATGGACAACATCCCCAACTTAAATGCGCGCGCCTTGACCAGTGGCATCTTTGTGGCTGTGGGCAACTGTGGCGGCATTCTGTCCAGCAACCTGTACTTTGCCCGCGAGGCACCGCACTACATGACATGTCTTGTCGTCAACATTGCCATGAGTTCCATTCTGGTCGTCGCCAGTGTGGCCTATACGTTGTGGATGCGCTGGGAAAATCGTCGCCGGGACGACAAGTATGGTCGTTTGTCGGTCGGTGCGCCCGTCGACGCATCAGCGTTCGCATCAACGGAGGCAATCAGCCGTATCAACAGCAGCCGCGATCCACGCTTCCGTTTTGCGGCGTGAGCTGCCAATCTCTCTGCCGAGTTGTGTGCAACAGACACAGTGTGCTGCATGGGACAATCACACCCAGGAACCCTTCAGACCCATTGTGGCCCTTTCTTCGGAACTCACATTTGTCTCCTATGTATGCCTTTTCACGAGCCGCGTGACTCTGCTTCCACAGTCTCAAAGACACTGTCCAATTTCATTCTTTCAAAGAACAGACAGTCTGAACAATTTTACTTTACATTCTTTTCCAAATGCAAAATCGCCGTAGCAGGATGACCCAGAGCCGCCGCCAAACGATATGCCCAGGGCAAGTAGCCGGCAAGGCCACCGTCCTCCTCGTTTTCGAGGACATGGATCAGCCCGTCAATGTCTTGCATGTAGCCGACGTCTGAGTTTGAGTCTCGGCCGTCGGCCACGACATCCTGAATCTGTTGTAGCAGATCGCCGATCTGCATGCGACAATCGTCGAGGCTTGTGTTGCCATCCTGCGCCGCGTGGGCAAACAGGACAGTCACACTGGAAGCCAAACTGGTCGAGGCTGTGCTGTCGAGCCCTCGTATCTTGCAGGAGGTTGACATAGCTAATCAGCAACTCTTCACCGGGTGCGATAGTGCGTGTCGCCCAAACGACGTGGTGGCCGAGGAAAGTATCCGCGTCGTCATCACCACCGCCATCTTGGTCGACGGATGGCACCCACAGATTGGCCACATTCGGCCGGCACGAGTGGTTGATCCGCGCCATGCGAGGGAACATGCCCCAGCGCGTGTCCAGTGCTGACCATCAAGCACGTCCACTGGCACAATGCAAAAGGCATCGCTGCGGAAGACGTAGAACAAGCGGCCGCTGTCGGGCTCGCCAGGGAACCGATGCTCATGGCAGGCTTCAACTAGAGCCTGGTCGGTCGGCTGGTGACAGGCTGCTGAATCGGGCCTCGATCTGGGACAGGATGTCGTTGGCTTTTGGCGGCCATGATGGGCCTGGAGGGTCGATCACAAACTGGGGCGCCTCGACGAGAACGCATGTGTGCCTTGGAATCCATCTCGTCGCGAAAGCACCGAGGCCCTTCCCAGGTGAGGGACGAAGTTCGTAGGGCGGTCCAGCAGAGGGAGAGTGACCCGATGTCGGGGACATGAAGCAGCGCGAGTCTAGGTCATCTTCGCTGTCCGAGCTGGATTCGCCATATTCAATACGCGATACCTCTGAAAGCCGCTGTTTTTCCTTTGGCGCGTGGACGTTCGACTGAGTTTCGCTGCGAACAACGACGTTGATGATCTGGATGCTCCAAGGCCAAAAGAGCCAGTAGCGCTGCAACAATGGCCACGATGGCCATTTTTCAGTCGGGTGGCATCTCCTTCAAAGAGTTGTTATTCGACATTGATCGTTTGCTTTCTCGGTTTCCACTTAGAACGGAGGACGCCGTGAAGGGCCATCGCGGCGCCTTTGAGAATACCGCATTCTTCAACATAGACCTTTGCCTTAAAGGTCGCTGCAAAGCTTTGACGTATCGCCTATTTGCCATTTATTTGCCATTTGCCACCCACTGTCGCGAAAACCAATGATGTTCTGCATTCTAGCTGTCGATTGGTGAGGAGAGAGGGAACAACTCTGCTGCCACGGACGAATGCGTATAAAATAAAGCCAGAGGGGCGTTGAAACCACGGGAAAGAGTTCGAGGGAAAATTGGAACCCGTTCTTTTGCGTGCCTCATCAAAAAGAGCACAGCCTCGCTTTCGCTTTTCCATATCCCCCTTCGTGAGACGCTTGCGCGATGGGCCTGCAAACGCTATTTATATAGCGCTTGACTCAAGCGCCGCGCCCGGTGACTCAGAACGGCCAGCACCATTTTCAGTGCGTTCTTCCAGCAGTTGCAGCTGCACGCCGAGCCACTAACAGCCAAGGACGGGACCCGGCGGGGGAAGGGGGGGGGGTCTCTTGGATGCTCCAGGAATCTCGCCATTGGTCGTGCTTATTGCGACTGCCGCAGTTTGCTTCAGAAACGCGCGTTCCACCGGGACTTTTGCACAACCCTTTCTTCGTAGACAGGAAATAAAGCGCCGGAAGAGCGATGTATCTGCCCGGCGGCGGCTCGGATGTGCCCCGCATCGGCGTTGCCCCCCTGGCCGCGGCGGTGTTGTTCGTTTGTCCACTTTTTGACGTAATACGGGCAGCAAGGGGGCAAGGTGACAAAGAAACGTTCACAGCCTTTCAGGACGTGTCGATGGCATGGTAAACCATGGTTTCTGTTGATTGTTTCGTAGCCTCGAATCAGTCCTGCATCGACAAAAATCTCAAACTCGACGTTGAATCTTGGCGCTCCCATATAAGTTGTCGTGACGCCCAACCTGAGGATCACCCGTCCAGGCGAAGACGGCAACGCACTCTCGGTATCATTTGTTGCGGTTGGCTGTTAGCATTTCCTTTTCCTCTTCCATCTATTTCATATACCAGACATCGCGAACACCAAGTCGGTCGCCATGACGTCCATGAACTCGGATTCGGTCTCGGCTATTCAGGTCTCGTGCAAACAGACCCGCTTCCAGATTGAGAGCCCGAATTATCGTGAGGTAGGCCCAAACCAGGCCTAAACAAAACAAAAAAAAACAAAATAGAGAGTGGCACTGACCTTCCAGCTCGATGTCGAGGTCTGAACATCTCTGTCTCAGTGGCCCCACCAACGGGCGCAACAACAAAACCAAGGGCAAGGCGGCCAGCCGCAACACCAGTCTCGAGATCTTGTCGGATGCGACGCTGCGGCTCAAGGCCGGCCAGCGGTATGCCCTGATCGGCCGGAACGGCACTGGGAAGTCGAGTAAGTGGCTGAGACCGCGGATGAGGCTGAGATTTTCCATCGCTGACATAGGGCAGCCCTGCTTCGTGCTATTGCCGAAAAGCTGATTCCCGGTATTTCGGAGGAGGCTCGCATCGCCGTATTACAACAGACCAGCGGCAACGGCGATGGTACCGATGCCAAGGCCAACCGCCGTACTGTCTTGGAAGAGGTCATTGAGCGGGCCACAGCCAAGGACGAGCTCGAGCAGGAGATTCAGAGTGAGTTGAACTTTGTCGAATCAAAATGACCCCCTGGACTGCGCTGCGCCTGACACACACAGCATTGTCCCAAGGCATTGATGCCAGCACGGCCGACGACGACAGCACCAACGATGCCTACGCTGCCCTCCGCGCCCTGCGCAAACTTCGCCATGACCGTTTACAGAAGCGTCTCTTTGTTCTCGACAAGAATGCCCGCCTGCGCAGCGGTGCGCGTGGCATGCAAGCCCGGAAAGCCTTGACAGCGCTTGAAAAGACAGTCGCCGAGGCCACGGCAGCGTGGCAGCAGAACGATGCCGAGATTGCCGCCGACACCCTGCAAGCCGAGACCCAGGAAGCGGCCGACCTGCTGGCCGAGCTGCAGATCCAGGCCGAGCCCGCACGGCTGGCGCACATCGAGGCCCGTGCCAAGAGCATCTTGACGGGTCTGGGGTTCAGCGAGACCGTGGCGGCCACCAAGGCCGTCGGTGACCTGTCGGGCGGCTGGCGGATGCGCACAGCCCTGGCCGCTGCCTTGTTGTCAGACGCCGACATTTTGTTGCTCGACGAGCCGACCAATTTCTTGGACATGCTGGGCATCGTGTGGCTGCAAAAGTTTTTGTTGGCCAACAGCGACGGAGAGAGGGGTTGGGCTTGGGGTTGGATGACACAACGACGGGAGGCGAGCCGGCACGGCCACCACCGACACTCATTCTTGTGTCCCACGACCGCGACTTTGTCAGCTCGGCCACCGACCACCTGATCTTACTGCAAGACAAAGGCCTAACCTACTACACGGGCGATCTGCCGTCGTACGAGGCGGCCCAGGCCGAGATGCGGCAGCATCTGCACAAGGTCAAGGACGCACAGGACCGGCAGCGAGCGCACTTGCAGGAAACGATCCAGCGCAACATGCGCGAGGGCAAGAAGAACAATGACGATACGCGAATCCGACAGGCCAAGATGCGGCAAAAGAAGCTGGACGACCGGTGGGGCCTCGAGACGAACGCCAAGGGCCACCGCTTCAAGCTCAACCGCGACATGGCCGGGTTTCATTTGACGAAACGCGATGCGATTGAGGCACCGACGGAGGCGCGGGCAATGCACATTGTGCTGCCGGAACCGCCCGACCTGCGGTTTCCCGGTGCACTTCTGAGTTTTTGGAGAATGTCTGCTTTCGGTACGGCGTCGTAAAACGAAACCAAGAGCCACCGCCGTGGACACTCGACACAGTCAATCTCAACGTGCACATGGGCGACCGGATCGGCATCGTGGGGCTCAATGGTGCCGGCAAGTCCACGTTGATCCGTCTGCTTGTGGGCGAAGACAGCATCAGGGCGGGTGCCGGTGACCAGGCTCGTAGCAAACCGACCAAGGGCACGGTGACGATGCACCCACGACTCCGTCTTGCGTACTATGCACAAGATGCCGTGGATGCGATACGCGCACTAGATCTCAACAATCAAGACGAGGCTCCACTAACGGCCCTCGGCCTCTTGACGCGGGATGTGGCAGGACAACTCACAGAGGGTGACCTTCGTGCTCTTCTTGGCCAGTTGGGTCTGCCTGGTCGCCTGGCATCGGATACACCGCTTCGTCGTCTATCGGGTGGCCAGCTTGTGCGCTGTGCATTGGCACGCCTGTTGTGGCAGCGTCCGCAGTGCCTGGTGTTGGATGAGGTGACGACACACTTGGACTACGAGACGAGCACGGCACTTCGACAAGCGCTGCGGACATGGCCAGGTGCAGTGGTGCTTGTTTCGCACGACCGTTGGTTCATGCGCGGCGCTATTGAGGGCGAGGTAGACGATGTTGCCGGCTCTGGGTCAGACGATGAGGGCAGCGATGCTGGAGAAGGGGGCAACGGCGGCCCCACTGGGAGAAAGCTTGTCTACCGGCTGCGGGCGGGTAAGTTGACGCTGCTCGATGGCGGTGTACAGCAGTTCGAGGATTTGCTAGAGAAGCGTGTCAAAAAGCTGTTGGCATCGTGAGGTGAGAGAAAAGCTGTGCGGGGCACAATGATAGATAGTCGTATTGTATTGCATGGGCGCCGAGCAGAAACAGGATATACCCAAAAGTCGAATGCATGTTCATTCTTCTGTATCTATTCAAAAAAGCATGTCTGTTTCATGCCTGAAATTCGTGTGAGCGATGCGATGCTGTGAAACTACACGAAGCAAGGAACATCACTGCCTGTTCACAATGACCTGCAGCACAGGCTTCGCCGCCTTGCGCACCTTCAACCACCCGCCCTGCGGGATCTCCACGATTGTTCCGTCGATACATCTAGATGAGTTAGCACGCTGTTTTTTTACCTCGAAAAGAGTACCGGGAGTATCGGGAAGTTCACATACACCTTCCGCCAGCGTGCGTCTTGCTCGAGCACGCTGACCTGCAGCTCGTCAATGGCGTCGTACCCGACGCTCTCCTCGGTCTCGGTACCCTCCTTCGTCCACTGCAGACCGACATGCGCGCCGTTGTTGTACGCTGCCATCATAATGTCCATCGTCTTCGCACCGCCGACGTCGCCAAAGTGCACGAGTCGCAGCTGACCGTCCAGCGGCTCGCTTGCGGGCGATATGGTGAATGTCTTTTCCAGGTTGGAGACCATGCTTGCCAGGATGTAGTTGAAGCGGGACCCCAAAGTGCGAGCAGCGTCCTTACCGGTTTCTGTGAGAGTGACATCCGCATCGTAGGCGTGCGACGTCTTGAGCAGCTCTTGGGCGGCCATGCCGAACCGCTTGTCACCGTGCTTGCGGTACTCGGGCGTGTCGCTTTCCCAGACGAGCTGGGCATGAAAGCCGTAGCTGGCGACAATGGCACCCCTCAACAGATTGACATTCTCGCCCGTTCCTTGAGGGCGGCCTCTTTGCCGGCCTCCTCCTGCAGGGAGTAGCTCACAGTGTGCGATCCTGGCGAGAAGCGGGCTTCAAAGTTGGGCAAGGGAGCGGCATGGCCCTTGAAGAGGGTACGCAGGCCCAGGACAAACGACGAGGGACCCGAGGGCGCTGCTGGCTTGCCGCTGCCCTCCTGTGCAGGTGCAGCGGCTGCAGCCTTTGCAGCAGAAAGGTAGTCCGGCCGGTGCAGCGAGTGAAACAGCGCATTACCAGTCCCCAGAGGCAGCAGAGCGATGGCCGGAAGCTTACGGGGGTCGACGTCGTCCCCTTGCTCGGACACGCCATTCAAGAGGTCCACAACACCGCCATCACCACTGAGCAGGACAATCGTGGCAGGTGCATCTGTGCCGTTTGTGGGTGTTTTCTTGTGGAGCGCCTTTGCAAACTCAGAAATTGAGCTGGAGCTGCTCGTTACCAGCAGTTTGTACGACTTCTGACCCTTGGGAACCTTCTGGTCGCCCGAAGCCGTCACAGCCGTGAGCCCAAAGACACCCAGCAGGGGCTTCAAGACGGTGTCGTAAAATGCCTGTGCCTGGCCCAGTCCGGAGCGTGTCGAGACGATCACGTGCAACGAGGAGGGGGAGGAGGAGGAGGAGGAGGGCGAGGGCAAAGACGAGGGAGAAGGCGAAGACGAAGAAGAGGGAGAAGGCGGGGAAGAGTCGTCCTCACGGAAAATGGGGCAATGCCTGCCAGCAGGTGTCGACTCAGGACGTCTGCGGGGAGCTTGTGTGCGGCTGATTCATCAAGCACGGTCGTGTGAAGGGCAAAAGGAGGGGGAGGAGATGCAGAAGTATCATCGGATGTGGAAGTTGATGTAGTTGTCGATGATGTAGCAGCCTCACGCAGCCAGCAGACGTGGTATTCCTGGGGCCGGTCTTCGCGCTGCTGGCGGCGCACCACGAACAAAATCTCGTCGTCGCGGACCTGATAGCCTGGCACGGAGAGAATGCCGTCCTCGTAGTTGACCGCGGAAGCAGGCGTTGGCCGTGCAGGGCCGGCGGTAGCCGCACTGGTCGTCGTCATCGCTGCTTCAGACGCGTGTTGGCGCTGGTGCATGAATAATGTATCCGCCCAAATTTGGAAGTATCTTTTTCGGCAGCTAAGTCTTGGTATCTCGTCCGTCGAGACTCTGCTCGTACTATCTCATGTGTATCTTGTCTGTCGAAGAGTCACTGGAGGCGGCGGCGAAGTCCTCATCAATGAGGATTTGTCGATTTGTCGTTGTGCCTGGAATTACGCGGTAGTTCTCGGCATGTCCACCGAAAACGCAATCGCAATATCCCAAAATGGTGTAAGACGGGGGATTAGAGAAAACCGGGGAGTCTGCAGAGCAAAAATACACAAGAAAGCTGGGAGACTGAAGACAGAACGAAGAGAGAGAATCGAAGTTTTCAGTGGAAATATGAAAAAGGGGCAGAAATGGCTACGATGCAATATATGGACAAGCTTCCTGCCTGTTTTACGTCCTCAATCGCCAGTCGCGGTTTCCTTTGTTGAGAAGCGTAACATTAGCCTCTTTCGTGAGGAAGGTGCAAGTGCAAGCCTGAGGAACGCTCTTGCCTTTCTTAGGTACTGTTGCCCTGTCGCCTACCGTATCAGGTAAGCACTGCTTGGACTGCTCGAGTGTTAGGCTGAAGCGGCACCCATAAACTCAAATCAGCTCTAATCAGCACTAATCGTGCCGAAATGGCGTTATCGCTTTGCGAAAAGAGAAGAGAGATTTTGGTGATCTCGTCTACAGTTTACGGCGTATTGTTTGATGGTATGTGGTGACCTGTGGTTTTCGTAGCGGACGCTTTTCGGTCGCTCTTTCTCGATAAGATATTTCATTTTTTTTGTCGTCTCTCATCGGTAGCTCTTTCCCCAGCATCTTGGGTGACAGCTTCAAGCGAGAGAAGGTGCGAGGGGACATTGCCTTCTTCCTTTCACTTTCAGCTCTCACTTTCGCACTTGCTGCATTCGGAATCAACCGTGGGCATTTCTGATGATGCTGACATTTGATGCTTGAGTTCTACTTCTTTATGCTTTTATTGATTTTTATGCCGTATATGCTGTTCTTACATTTCACCGTCATCGCTGCAACACTCGTCTATTTGCCCTTGGCACGGTTCATGGGCCCCCAGTTCTCACGCGGGTTGACCTGGTACCGCACGAGTCGCTCGCCGCTGCGACTCAGTTGGCGGCCCAGGCGCTCGTCAAAGACAATGACCTCTTGCTTGCCTGCGGCGTTGACCGTCAAGTCCTGCTTTGTCTCCTCCTCTCCGTTTGTCTCCCCCTCGTCTTCCTTGATTCGCAGGAGACGGTAGGCGGACGTGTTGGGCCGGATGCTCTCGCGCTTGACGGGTGCCTTTTGGCGGACATAGGCGCGCATAATGTCCCAGAGGACCGACCAGGGCGCATCCGTCTTCAAGCTGCCGGGCTTGCAGTGGCTGCGGGTGACCTGGTAGCCAAGCCGCAAGAGAGCTCCGCGAATGGGGTCTTCGCCGGGCGTGGAGCAGTGGACAGCCTTGGCGAGGTTGGTGGGCAAGAAGAAGAAGGGCGCCGGGTCGACAGCAGCGAGAGCGTCGTCACCCGTCAGCGGGGTGGGCAGCTCGTCTGCATGGTCCTGGTTCGGGAGGGCTTCCGCTCGGGCTCAAAGATCTCTTCGAGGGCCGTGTGCAGCATACCACGAATGCGGTCCGTGGTGCCGTACACATCGGTCGACACAGTCGGCAGGTCGTCCAGGATGCGCTGGACAAACTCAGCGTCGTGGATGGGGCCCGCGTACATGGGGCCTGCCAAGTGTGTCTTGGTGTCGCAGTGCTCGCAGCGCGGCTCGGCCGTGGGGCCCGTGGCAAAGGTGTACTTGAAGAACGTGCCAGAGCCCTTCTTGTTGGGGTGGCTGTGGGTGCGCAGCAGCGGCTGCGTGGTCCAGGCGCCACAGCCCTGGTCGCAGTTGTAGACCGTCATGGTCTTGCCGGCCAGGAACTTGACACTGGCGGGCGAGCGCGTCACCGTGACAAAGACACGGCAGTAAAAGTCAATGGACAGCGACAGCAGCGGCTTGATGGTCAGGCCATAGCGGGCCGCCGACGTAGCCAGTGCGTGCAGCACAATGCGCAGGCCGGCCTCGTGTGAGGCAGAGCCCTTCATGGGCACACCGCCGTACAGCGCATAGCACTTTTCCGGGTAGCCCTGCGAGGCCCAGACACCCGCGTCGGTGCAGGTCACACACAGAAGACCGCCATCGCTGCGGACGGACTGGACGGCCGCATCAAAGAAGTTGGCGCCAGTGCCGTAGGGGTCGAGGTCGATCACGTCGTACTTGGCTGTGGGCTTGAAGCGCGACCCGGGCGCCGCATTCTTGTATTCGTGGGCCTTGACGCCGGGCGTCGCGGCAGCCTCAGCAGCCGAGGTCAGATCCTTGGCCACGATGGTGTACATGTGCGCCAGCGCATCCGACTGGGTGACCTCGATCTTGTCGGTCAGGCCATTGAGCGATACATTGCGGCGAATCGACTCCGTAGCCGCGGCCAGCAGGTCGTTGGCCGTGACAGAGACATTGAAGGGCAGCTCGTGAGCATAGCGAAGAGCGCGCAGGCCGGTTGCTGACAGAGCGTCCAGGATGCGAAGCTTCGGTGGTTGCGGGGGCGTTGGGGGGTAGTAGTAGGAGCAGTAGCAGTAGCAGTAGTAGTTGGTTGTGTAGTCTGTGTTGTGGCCGACTCTTTTGCCTCGTTCGCCTCGTTTGTCTCGCCTTCTGTGATTGTGTCGTTTGTACCGTTTGCCTCCCGAGACGCGAGCCCCCCCGCAGCTTGTGAGGCATCCTGGCCGTCGGCCGTCTTCTCCACTTTGGCTGGTCTCTCGTCATCGACCTCCATCTCGTCTGCCTGTGTCGCCTCCTCGATCTTCGCCTCTTCAGAGGCAGCCGCCTGCTGGCTGCGCTCTTCGCGCCGCTTCCGCTTCTTGTTCAGAGCGTTCTTGCGCTTCTCGGCCAGCGCCTCGGCGCGTCTTTCAATGGTTGCCGTTCCATACGCCTTGATGGCCAACACACTGAGATCGCGATTGAACTGCTGGATGGGGTTGTAAAAGACTTGTTGGGGGTGATCGTCCACAGCAGGGCCACCGCCGCCGTTCTGGCGCTCTTTGCGGTCGCCGCCACTCAGCGGCACATAGATGCGTGCCAGGCCCTCCTTGGCCGTCTTGTATCGTGTGCCATCGACAACAACAACATTGTCAGCAACGCCATTGGCGGAGTCTGGCTTCTGAGCTTCAGCAGACATGGCAAAGGCCGAGTAATCGTCTGTCGGCTGACGTTGATTGTGCAGAAGGCGCGCCTGTAGTTGCGTGTTGGCGGTGTAGTGTACCACAGACGTAGAAATGCTAGTCGAGCGTGCGGAGCGAGGTGCGACTGTTGGTTGTCCAATGTATCGAGGATACACTGCGACTGGACACAGTCTCGTCGATGTTGGCGCCAAAGACGATGACAGGCGATGGAGGACGGGGAAGCGCATCAACGAGGCGGCATCAACGAGGCGGGTACAGGATCGGGATTCGGAGATTCGAAGTGCCAGGGACGGGAAGGTGGGAGATCGAACTGCGACGCGCTGCAGGTGGATGGTTGTGCCGAACGTGATGCAGGAGTGTTGTCGATACGTCGATACACTTTTTTTTTTTTTTTTTTTTTTTTTTTGCAGGGTAGCTTTTTTTGTGGAGACGGCGAGGCAGTAGTACGCTAGCCTCTTTGGGTACTTACTTGACCTGGAGTCAGTACAAGCATAAAAGTGGGTCTCGCAAGGCTGCACTTGACTTCATGTGTAAGTCGCTCTGTTGGTGATGTCTGATGTCTGATGTCTGCCAATAGCCCTCTTTTCCCCATCATGGTGCTCTGAGGAAACGCACCTGTGGAAAGAGGAGAGAAGAAGAATCTTTATTCAAGCTCTCGAACTCTCACAAGATATGCAGCCCCATTTTCAACGCCCGTTCAAGTGAGCAATTACTGCCCATCAAGAGGACATCAAGAGGCTCATCCGCCAATTTTCTGCATGCAAATCCATCAAAATGTCTCGGGAGCTTCTTTTGACAGCTGAATTAGTATATGCTCGAGAATGTATCCGATGTATGCCGGACAACTGATATATGTGCCGCTTTTAAGAACACGAGTCTTCGTTGTAAGCCATAGCAGCCCTATGGGTACTCTGTCCAAAAGAGCAATTATGCTTGGGAAAATTATGTACCATGGGGAGATCAGTAGAGGGGATAGTAGCGCTCTTCTCCTTTTTATCTGGAACAGAGACTTTCCGTATTAGGTAGTGGCTACCGAGAAAGAAGAGAGAGAGCGTTTCTTTCTTTTCCTTTCTCCTCTCTCTCTCTCCACAGCATCGCCAACCTCATCGCCGCCCATGCGCCACATGCGCGTTCCGCCTTACCTATCGGCCCCCTTTGCGCCGACTACTTCAAACACTCAGAAACAGACGGCGACAAATACCGGCAGCCTACATCTAATCTCCCGCCTTGTTTGATGAGTTAAAATCAAACAGGTGTAGACCACACACTGCGGGAGATTGTCATCACGACATCCCTCTTTCGCTGCTCTCGAGTATCCCACAATCTCTCTCATTGCATGTCTTCCGATCGTTTCTTCCGACACTCGCTTCTACTCTTGGCTCCATTCAAAGTCTCTACGGTATGTATTTGTGCATACAATCTTTCAGACTGAGCTGAACGTCGGCAGAGAAAAGAATGGCTAACTTAACACCAGATGAATTAAAAGGGCAAAAAACATCAGGTCTATAAACGCCAAATCGAGAGGTCGACAAACACAGTGATCTCAGTCTCTACAGTCCTCACAACAACACAACGCTCTGCGCACACGCGCACAAAAACGCCACCATGGACAATCCCACGGCCTGTCACATGGTTCTTAAGCTCATCCATTGCTGTATTTCTGCGGCGGACGCTGGCGACCGCTTCATTTGCGAACAGAATTGGTGTGACGGGTCCTTCTATGGTCATTTTCCACGGCCACAACTCGCAAGACTCTTCCACCACACGGGTTGGCGGCTGGCCGACGCGATCATCCGGCACGTTCTCCCAAAAACGAGGGCAAACTCAAGCTATGACCTGTTGATAAGAGAGTACATCAGAGACATCAACGAAAAGCACTATCATCTGGTCGAACGACCCGAGATTATGCATCGCGAGCGGAACAGGACAAACAACATGGATTTCGACCTCGACGAGGGTGACTGGCAGCTTCCACCCGGCGGCCTCCTTGCGGCGACGGCACAATTTATGCCCCCCCGACGCAAAAGGCCCTCTTTGGGTTATGCCATACTCCACAAGACCAAAAATCTCGTCTTGTCCGTCCTTTACTTTATTGTGATTCTTCTCTCTGTGATCGTTCCGCGGCCGCGGCCTTCTTTGCAAAAAAACATTTTCATTCTAATCTTCGTGCCCCTCGTTCTATACTCCATTTTCCACAAGAGCCCCCAGAGCACGCTCGAGACGGGCACAGATGGCACGGCGGAGCATGTGTATGCCAGTGGGAACGGAACTGCAAATGGTACTGAAACAGGGGCCACGATTGCAACGACGACAACCACGACTGCAACTACAGCGGCAGCTTCAACTTCAGCTGTCGTTGGCATCGGCAATGGTAATGGCACTGGCAAGGCCAATAGTCCCTTCACCACGACAACACTGCCATGGGAACCCTTCGTCGTTGTGGACGTCAACATGCTGGGCGACTTTCAGCTCGTGGCTGGCAATCAAAACAAGCCGGTCAAGGTGCACGCCCACATCAATGGGAACAGCACGACGTTTGATGGAAATGGCACTCTGAGCTCCACCTCCAACTCAACCGACGCTGAACCTCTTTCTTTTCTGGGCGCGTGCGAGCCCAAGTGTACGCTCAAGAAGGCCGTTGATCTTCCCGTCTATGGCATTCGCTCGGCCGAGGAGGTTGAAGAGTCACTGCGCCTCAAGGCTGTCGCATCCAGCGCTGCTGCTGCCAGTGCCACCAGTGCCGCCAGTGCTGCTGCTGCCAGCGCTTCAAGAGCTGCTAAGAATGGTACTCCTGTCCTGATCCCAACAACGATCACGTCGACAGCCACTGGTGCCAATGGCCAAAGGACGACTGTCACCAGGACAACAGGTGTTCTTCTCAATACCGAGACGGCCACAGCCACGACTCGAGCCAAGGCCAACAACAAGATTGATACCAAGGTTGACAGCAAAAAGGGCTCCAAGAAGGGCTCCAAGAAGGGCCCCAAGAAGGACCCTAAGAAGGACCCCAAGAAAGGCCCCAAAAAGGGCCTCAAGAAGAATACCAAACTTGCAAAGGAGACTGACACCAAGACGAATGGAGAGACGACGACCACCGGCAAAACCACTGATACACATACTTCTCTTTCCTCGACCACCTCTTTTGCAGCAACGAAGTCCACCGTCCCAAAGGCCTCTCCCAAGGTCGAGGAGAAGAAGACGTATGAGGTCACCTCGGAGGATATGGCCGACTACCTCAACTTCCTTGTCGACAAGCACCACCTCAACCCAGACCTAGATGTGCAGATCAACAACATTGAGCATGTCTACGACAAGAAGACGTACACCAACCCACCCAGCTTTCCCAACGCCGTCTTCCCCGTCGACCGGGACACGCCTTCGCTCTCCACAGTCGACCAGCATTTGGTCAACGATGGCCGCTTCCAGCGCATCCGTGCCCCCGGCCGCAAGGCCCTTCGCGAGCAAATGGCCAAGCAGAGCCTGCAGCACCTCAACGACTTTGGTGAGGTCTACGCCTCGGGCGCCTACAAGAACATGAACAAGCAGCTGGCCCACGACCTGGAGCTCCTCAAGGACATGGAGTCCCAAATGAAGAGCGCCCACGAGTGGGAGGTTCAGGCCGCAGCAACGTATGCCGCGGTGGCCCGTCGCCAGGCGCTCAAAATTGCCCGCGCGTTCCGTCGCCTCAAGATTGGCCCCGACCACCAGGACGCCGAGCTTCTCCAGAACGATACCTTTGTCTATCTTTCCTTTGACGACCCGCGCGAAGCCGACCACGTGGTCAAGCCGGGGTACGTTGAAGTCTGTGTGCAGCCCACGCTGGACGAGATGGGCATGTGCATAGACGAGAACGCCACGGCAGAGTCCAAGGTCAAGCCGGGCGTCGCCCAGCCCGTCCAGCTCCCTCTCCGGCTTCCTGGCCAGCTGCCTGATCAGACGCCTGCCCAGTTTCCTGCCCAGCTCCCTGGACACGTACCTGCTCAGTTTCCTGCTCAGTTTCCTGCTCAGTTTCCCGCCCAGCCGCCTCGACAGTCTCCTGTTCAGGCTCCCAGCACATTCCCCAACGACGGACTCGGTGGTATTCTCGCCGAACTGGCCAAGACCATGAAGCAGATGCAGAATGACCAGATCAAAATTGCCTCGGCCGTTGAGGGCCTGCAGCACGAGCAAGTCCCCTTTGGCGGTGCAGCCGAGGACAAGAACAAAGACAGCCGCAGGCCCAAAAAGATCCAAAAGTCCAAGCACCAGCGCCGTTCTCTCGATGCTGAGGATGATGCTGAGGATGACGCGGTTGAAGAAGACTGGATACTGGATGACGTGGCGGAGCAAGAGCGTACCGAGCAGCAAGAGGAGGACGAGATGACAGAAGACACCGAAACACCACAGGAGACAGAAGACGCAGAGACACCCCTGGACGAGATGTCCACATCTGAGGCGCCCTCTGCGACTGGTATATCTTCGACTGATGGCGCTTCAGATGCCAACTCTTCCAATCTTTCGTCAGAGCAGAACGACACAGAGCCCGCTCACCCTATTGTCTATCACTATGAACCAGACCGCGGGGCGGGCTATGTGTTGCTGGTGCCCGAAGAGCCCGATGCGAACGGTGAGCCTTTGCACAAGCAGGAACCGGTGAGACTGTCAACTACTGCCCATGTACATCTCAACGGAACCGGGCCTGTGCGTCTCCACTTCTATGGAAACAACACCGGCTTCGGTGTGTCTCAGAAGACCGAAAAGGGCTGGACAGACGAAGAGAGAGTTTTGGAGTTTGTTCAGGATTTGTATGTCCATCATGGGGACGCATACTATGCCATCTCGAACCTGGGGACAACAACCACGTACCATTTGCCGTCCGCCAAGGCAAGCGGCAAAGGCTCTGCCGCTGCCAGCGACACCGATGCTGTCGTCGATGGTGAGGACGAGACGACAAGGTACAGGCTGCAGAAGCCGCTGTTGCCCCAGCTGCCGTCCTCCTCCTTCCAGCGTCCGCCGAGAGCTTCGCCGATGCCCAAGATCCCCACGGGCGTGGTCCGGCTGCCCGTGAGCGGCCGTGGTGTTCGTCCTACCACGCCCGATCCCCTGGGCATCTTCAACGGCACGTACAGCGGCACGCTCCCCGGTGGCACAGTTCCGTACGGCCAGCCGCTCAAGAGATACAAAAACTTGCCGCCTGATCTGCCGACGGTGCGCCCGGGCGCGTTTGATGCCTCGGGCCTGGCACTTGCCGTCACGACAACCTACTCCAAGCTGCACAACAACGACTTTGCCGAGATTGACGACCTGGCCCGCATATTTACCGACGGCAAGGGCCACTCCAACGGTGCCTTTATGCTCATGATCCTACACCGTCCCCGCTGGAACGAAACGCAAGAGATCACGGGTCTGCTGGCCGAGCACGGCATCTTCTTTGATGTCATTGAAGACTGGGGCCACATAGACGAGGGCGTTGGTGGTGGTCCCCTGGACGTGCACCCGCTGCCGATTGTTCCCGATGCAGACTCGATCCGCTACTCCAACGCGCTGCAGTGGCTCAGAATGTACGACTTTTCCAACTTTGGTGCTGGTCGGCCGTACAAGAACCAGACGGAGCCGGCAGACAAGAAGAAGAACGACGACAAGAAGGACGGCAAGAAGGACGACAAGAAGGACGACAAGAAGGACGACAAGAAGGACGACAAGAAGGACGACAACGAGGACGATACGAAGGACGACAACGAGGACGATACGAAGGACGACAAGGGGGACGACACGAAGGACGACAAGAAGGATGACACGAAGCCACCCGAGCGCTATCCAGAGTGGCACCTCACCACGTACGGCCTCATCGACGACGACGTCTTTATCCCGGACATGGCCCGCATGATCTCCAAGCTGCGCGAGCATGGAGGCCTTGTGGCCACCGACGATACCTCGCACGCCACTTCGTCAGTGTCGTCCCAGCCGCAGCGGTACAACCACAACATGTACCTTGGCTTCCCCAGCGATCCCTGGTCCGACTGGACTTTCCACAACGGTTCCACGCTGTACGACCAGTACGCCTGGGAACACAGAACCTTTGGCCGAACCGTCTCCACCAAGGGCCTGGACTCCCGCTTCATCAACAAGGATGTCAGTAGTCTGTTCCCCTCGACGTTTGGTGGCGGCGCAGTCTTTATGGCGGCCGCTCTGGCTCACCGTGTGGCCGACTTGTCCTGCCTGCGGTCTTCCCTGGGCAGCAACACCATCAACACCGTGTACAAGGCCAACCGCGCTGCCTTCGTCCGCAACGAGCACCCGAGCCCGGCTGGGACGAGCAGCTCTTCCGCTGCATCCACGCCCGGATCCCCAAAGCCACGCTGCGTCTGGTCCCGAGCTTCTACTCGCCCACGGACGTTGCGCGCTATGGCAACAAGTGGGAGACGGGCGCCGACAACTCCAAGTTTGCCCACAGGCTCGCCCGCATGAGCCAGTACAACGGCGGCACCCACCCGATGTTGATGCACAACCAGCGCACGTGGCACACGTTCGATGCCGGCGCAGCCAGCCAGATCAGCGACCTCTGTGGTGCCGACTGCTTCTTGCAGCGCTTTGACTTTGGCGACGGCTGGATCCTGACCAACGGCCACAGCCTGACCCACTACGAGGGCCTCCGCGTCCGCCCGCTCGAGCGCCACGAGGAGGTTGACGGCTTCGGCAAAGAGTTTGACTTTGCCGGCACGCGCCTGGGCGAGCGCTACCGCGTCCACCAAGACCAGCGCGCCTACTTTCGGACCATGGGCGTCTTCCTCGAAGATCCGGCCCGCCCCCGCGACCCTGTGGCTCTGGAGTGGTCGGGCCACAAGAGGACGTACAAGCTGCTGGAGACGACCGTCCTCGAGGACGGCAAGCGTGGTCCAGGTGTACGCGCGCCGTGCGGCCACCACATTGCGCAACCTCGACGCCACCGGTGGCCGCGAGTCCTTTGAGACGAACCATCTTCGCCTGGCCGCGCCCGACAGCGTCAAAGGCGGTCTGGAAGGAAGCTTCGACGATGAGGCAACCGAGGAGACCCCGCCTGACCGGGACGAGCTGATTGTCCTCATCAACAAGGTGCCCGGCAAGAAGGGCCCCCTTCTCTACCGCCACGGCAACACAGGCCACAGCTACCACTACCACCCGGGCGTGTCATTCTTCGATGTGCTCGTCGTCGTCGCCATCGTTGCCAGTATCCTCGAGGCCGTCAACTACTATCTACGCACACACCAGGATCTCGCCGACGCTCTCATGGACGCTCTCGAAGACAACCCGCGCGTGCGCATCCTCCTCCAACAACACCCCCTGTCCTCTGCCTGCACCCACGTCGTCGACTTCCTCGATCGCCATGGTGTACTCGCTGCCGTGAGGGAGAGCCCCCTGGCCGAAAAGGCCCGCGAACGGTGCGAGTCGCTGCAGGACACGTGCGACATCTACCGCGACGTGCTGCACGCCCGTCTGGACCAGATGGTGGAGGCAGTGAAGAGGTTTTTTGCTCGTATCGACGCCCTTCTCGACTGGCTCGTCGAGAACTTTGCACTTGTGCGGTCGGGCTACAGGCTCAAGAGACGCTGCGCCAGCGGTTGCAAGATTGTCAAGAACATCGCCGTGCCGCTCGGCCGTGCTTCGATCGGTGCTGTCGTCCATGGAGGCAAACGGTTTGCCGACGGTGTCGGCCACTTTGACGATCACGGCTTTGTGGTGTTCGACCCCCGTAACGAAGCGGCCTTTGGCTTTGTGCGGCATGCCATTCTTCCTTTCAAAAAGCTGCTTGTCTTGCTGCGGTTGCGCGCACCGAGCGGCACCGACGTGTCAGATGAGGAACAGGCACGACTCCTCCTCGACCCCGGGCCTCTCGCCACGATTTCCGAGGAGCCTGCCGAGGAGCTCGCTGCGGAGATGGGGGTGGCAAGGAGCAGCCCGCCGCCGGACACTGCCTTCCATGACAGACTCGCTGCATATGAGGAGAGGCAACGCGAGAAGCAACGCGAACAGCAACGCAACATGGAGACACAGAGCAAGATTCTGAACCACCTGCTCAACTTGGAGCATGTGACCGGCCGTCCCACCCATGAGATTGCCGACGAGATTGTGCGGCGCGATTATGCAAAGATCCCAGCAATCGCCAAGCGCCGTCCACCAGGCACGCCAGGGCCATTGTCAAGCAGGACCAACGACGGACAAAAAGGCCCAGCCCTTTAAGAAACTCGCTGAACAGTTCTGGGAAAATGCAGCAGCGGAGGAGGAGCCGGCCTGGGAAAGTATGGACTCGGACTCGGATTGGACAGACGGTGACAAAGTAAAGGGGAAAGAGGAAGCCCCATTGTCCCATGAGGACATCCTCGAGTCCTTCAACAACATCATCGCTGATCCCGGGGGATCCAGCACGCCGAGAGTTCAGCACCGCGAATCACCTCGACAGCTTGACTACTCAGCTACTATAGACCCAGACGAAGATGTCTGGCGTTGCATTGGTGATCTTCTTACCGACGCAAAGGCATTTGAAAGGGTCACTAAAAAGACCTCTGAAAGGGGGCTTTCCGAGGCCAAGAACATCACCGAAGATGTTACCGAAGACATTACCAGAAACGGCAAAAAAGAGGCTGTCGAGAAGGTAACTGGGCAGGTGGCTGAAGAGGCCACTGGGGAGGCTGCTGAGGAGACTGTCGAGGAGACCATCGACAAAGGAAAGGGCGTCGCCGTAGACACCAAGGAGGTCAAGGATGTCGAAAATGCCCAAGATGTTGAAGAAGTCGAAGAAGCCACCGAAAACGCCATCAAAAACGCCATCGCCGAGGAACCAGAGTCTTCTTCCGCCGACACAGCCGGCCCTTCTTCGCAAAGCTGGCCCTCCCTCTGAAAGCCGGTTCGTCCTCTCAACAGAGCCAAGCCAAGCGCGACAAGGCTCGCCAAAGTGCAAAGAAGCGCGCCGCCCGGCTGAAGAAGAAGAATGCCCGGTCCAACAAGGACAAGACTGAGTGATTGGAGTCTCGGTTGTGTTAGTTGAGTGTGTTTCCTTTTGGCGTTTCTTTGCTGTCTGCAATGACCACCTCCCTCACGGTGCATGAAGCATAGCGTCTGTCCGCATGGCGATGTCTCTCTCTCCGGCATGTTCTCCTTTTGATGCTTGTCTCCTCTCTGTCGTCACTCTTTTTGGCCGAACATGACGACTCCTAATGCGTTTTGTCTTTTATCTTGTGCTTTGTCATTTTGCTTCGTTTTCGGATTTAGTATTTTTGTTTCTGTTTCTGTTTTTGTTTTTTGTCTTATTTGTTTTGTTCTTTCTTCTCCTTTTCTATCCTTACCACCGGGTTTCGGAAAGGCATGCACGCGCAAGCATAGCATCGCCACGCGCTTTGGTGCCCATGATACCCTCTATCGTGTTAGTTGTTTTTCTTAGTTGCTTCACAGACATTTGAAAACGCGCTGTTAAATGCAAAGTTGATTTATCCAAGATGAAAGATATATAAAAAAAAAAACAAGCCGTCTGTCTCTGAGAACGCCGTGCATGCGTGGTATGCCCAAAAGATATGTAGACTGTTGTATATCCAAAAAAAAAAGTACAGAAATGAGTAGAAACGCAAGAATGATCGTCCTCAGTATGCGAGCTATCACCACGTGTCGGGCCCAAATTGCCCGCCCTCTGGCACGTTCCGGTACGCACAGGCCTGCCAATCGCACCCCTGCTGGTACACCTCGGTGCCCCACCAGTGAAAGTTGGCCGTGAGCCCGGAGTAGATAAAGGCGAAAAAAGACCACAACAATGCCCGAGGCCAGGGCTGCATCGAGCGCCGCGCTCAACGTCATGGTATACTTAGCCCACCAGGCGGTGGCACGGCGCTTGACGAGCGAGTTGAACAGGTAAGAAACAAGCGCCCAGACCGAGAAATTGAGGCCCGTGGCCGGCGGGATCCAGCCAGAGCGAGCCAAGAAGGATGGGCAGGTTGATTTTGCGCACAGCCGATGCTGTCGCGGCGGTGGCGGCTGTAGAGCCACAGGGGAATGGGTGCAACGGCGCCGACCAAGAAACACCACACTAGCGGGCGGTAGATGGCATTGGGACCAAAGAACTCGCCGGGGCCAACGACACCCCAGAGGATTGGAGCCGTTGAAGTGCACACGGGCAATGGGACAGATGAACCCGTTGAGGGCCGCCGAGAGTGCAACAGCCCGGGAATGTTGCCAAACATCCAGTTGAGGACGGCAATCTGGGTCACGGACGAGACCAGCGTAGCAACCATCTGGACCTTGAACAAAATGCGGGGCGGAATCTTCATGTAATGGCCGAGCTTGAGGTCGGCGCAGAACTTGATGCCCTGGGCCGAGGAGAATGTAGCCGTAGGTGACAAAAACCATGTTGGCGACGGGCCGGCCGGGGAACACAGCACCGCACACCAGCTGGCAGATCAGATAAATGCTTGACATGCTGGTTGGTGACCGCCATGATGATACAATGGGGATAAACAAAATAGTGCAGATGCCAAGGGCGAGCAATAGGCCATACCAGGGCAGGTGGATGGGATAGTATTCAACGACGAAACATGCCGACTGCCGTCATGGACACAAAGGTGGCAAGATACCACCACATGGGTGCATCGTTGTACCGCTTCATGAGGCGGTTGTGCACATCTTCTTGGCTCATGAGGCCGTCCATGTTGGAGTCGCTCGGGTTGAGGCTGGCGGCCGACTGAAGAGGGACGGCATTGGACGCCAGGTTGGCCGAACTTGGGTTGTCGACATCGACCTCGTCGTCGTCGATGGCGTTCTCTGCACCAGAAGGAACCGGCTGGTAGACGCCATCCCGGGCCGTACCGCCACTCATGCTCGCTGCACGCTTGCTGGCCGCCTTTTGCTCTTTGGCCTCGTCCAGCGACTGCCGCCACTGACGCCAAATGTCCTTGCCGTGCCAGCACGCCGTATGCGTCAGCAGCGAAGCCAGTCCGGCAAACTGCACGCCATAGCTGAGAACGTAGGTGATGGGCATAAAGGACGAGTAGAGCCAGTTGCTGTAGGCCTCACGATCAAACATAAAGTCGGAGGTCAGAATACGGCTGACGTCGTAGACCTGGCCCTTGTTGTCGAAGACCGAAGCCGAGAGGATGGGCATAAAGGACGAGTAGAGCCAGTTGCTGTAGTAGGCAATCGGGGCGATGATCCACATGACCACAACCAAACCACCAACCACATTCATGGCGGCCCAAAAGGGGTAAGGAGCGGCGAGCCAATGTAGGCAATCTGTGCCCAGTCGAAAGTCATCGGAAACAGGCCAAGGCCGGACACGACGCCAAACAGGTTGGCAACAACGACATTCTTAGGCGCAAACCACGTAATGACGTTAAAGTAGCTGAGGGCAGGCATGAGCAGCCTGGGATAAAGTAGAACGCAAAAGCGCCCGTAAAGACGCAATAAAAGAAGTGCCAACGGCTGATGCGCCAGCCATTGGCGGGCTTGTTCTCTTCCTTGTGAAGAGTGGCAAACATGGCGGCCGACATGAGCGTGGACGGCCAGATCATGCCACTGGGCCGCACGAGGAAGCGGCGCGAGAGGCCCGCGAAGGTGTACCCCAGAATTTGCGTCGATACGATGAGTAGCAGCTGATAGATAATGCTAACGTCTGCTTGTAAAAGTGAGTTTGTTCGACAATCACGTCCGTCGCAAAGGCGAAGCCAAAGGATACATTGCTGCTCACATAGACGCAAGTATGCTCCTTCTCGTTCCAGCTGCCTTGGGAGAGCCACAGACGGAGACGGCCACAGCCGTCCGCGAATGTGCCGAGCGTGCTGGCCCGAGTTGCGCACAAGAGCACCATCGACAAACTCCTCTGGCGGTCATCGGCTCGTTTGAGAAGCATGTCCCAGGTGAGGCCTAGTGGGTGGACAAGAAGAAGGGCAATAACGGGTGTGATGGCTACACTGGGGTAGCGAAGAGAGAAGAAGAGGTTCGTGGAAGAACCGAGGAACGGAAAAGAGTGTGGATAGGAACCACATGCGAGGCGTGCTGATCGAGAGAAAGGATGTTGTCGACCGGGGCCACGGAGGCACGGACTTGTGCAAAGGGCGAGTTGTCGGCGGGGTTTGGACGACGCCGCGTCTTCATCGTCATCACCAACAAAAGGGTCGCGCAGGACAGACGCCTTGCCGGCTTCCTCACTATCGCCTATGCTACCATCTGCTGCCTCGCCGTAGTGCGAGCCGTGGCCGTTGCTGTGGCCGTCAACATCTCGTAGCATCGGGTAGCCAGCTTCGGAGATTGCGCCGTCCTCGCCATCGTAATAGCTTCTAGTGAGCCCGTTATTCTCGCCGTCATCGTCATCGTCATCGTCCATTCCGTCGCTATCAAAGCTGGCTTCACTCGGTGCAGCCGACACAGTTGCGGCCGTACCAGCGGCATCGAATCGAGTACTGCCCAGACCAGCGAGCATGGCCTCCACCTCGAGTTCGGGCGGAGGTACTCGTGTCGAGCCACCCGTTACGGCATCGTACTGGGCAAACAAAGATGCCGCCTGAGACCGCTTCTTCCGTAGAGTGGCATGGCGTGACGAGGCTGCACTGGCACTGGTGGCATTGGTCGAGGAGCGTTGTAGGGGTGGATCGGCCGTATCCGATTGGGGGTAGTTGGGCTCGGTAGGCGTTACTGCTGCTGTCGCCACAGCCGTCGGCGTTGACGTGCCGGACCCGGCACCCGTCACGGCGCCATAGGACGGGCTGTGGAAGCTCGGCGACGAGCGCAGCGACGGTGGGGGTTTTCTTGTCATGGTATCACCGCCGCTGGGACAGAGTCGAGTGGTTGTATTGTTGAGGATGTCGAGATTGTCGACTGTCTCCTCCGGGCGGCGTCGAGGGCTGGCAGGCCATGTGGTGGTAGATTTTGAGAGTCTGAAGGAGTAGGATGATGAGAAGAAGCCACCGAAGAAGAGGGGCCAGACGAAGAAGAAAAAGAGGCAGACGGAATCGAAATAACAACGTCGGCAACAACGTCAGGCGAGGGAGGCAGTGGATGGCGGTATAAGTGAGGTGGATGGGGCAGGGGGCGAATGCGAGGGGCCAGAAAAGCGATTGTGTCGTGGAAGGGATATATGCGTCCTCTGTGATTGGGCTGTCGCCAGTTGACGTCGACGAGGCGCCTGCAGCTGCTGCAGCTACATCGACTGCAGCAGTCGATGGTGGAGGAGGCTGCTGTTGATCAGAGCCGATAGAGTCAGGTCTGTGCAGAAGCGGCGGCGGCGTCGCACCCGCAGTGGAAGAAGAAGACGGCATCCAGCGGGCTCGGCGGGGCGGCCGCAGGGACAGGGGCTGGGTTGTGGGTAAGTAGACCGTGGTCGATCTACAGGCGGCCGGCGTCAAAAACTACCTTGACATGATAGCTATCGTGTGAGTGGGGAGGAAAAAGAATGGGGATGGGTGACAGTAGAGGTTAAAGTACTGCACAGAGTGCAGTGCGGACGCGTGACGGGAACCAAAAGATGATAAGTGAGAGTTGAAAATGGCCCAAATAAAGATAACACAAATGGACGTGCAACGCTGCAAGAAACAAAGGTCTAAAAAAGGGAGAAAAAGTGAGAAAGTTGACGCGAGGAGGAGGAGCGTCGACAGAACAGGCAGGTTTGTTGTACAGGGAGGGCTGGCGTGGCCAATTGAGCGACCAGAGACAGTCAGATGCCTAGCAAGGCAAATGGGCATGTTCCTGGCGTGGCTTTAGGCCGCAGTTTTTCGGTCTGATGTCTAAGACCGTGGTGGATTGCAAAGTGGGTGCAGGCCGACTTGGAAGTGAGAGTGTGTCAAAAGGAAGTTTTTGTGTCGATGCAGGTGGAGATGGACCACACTAATGCATCAGCTCGGGCTTTGAAGGCAATAAGGCAGGTGCGGCAGTGTTCCCAATGGATGGGTTGTGCCTGCCAAAACAAAACGAATTGACTCGCTACTTTCTTTGAATAGAAAGGCAGGCACGAGGGACATCAAAGGAAAGGGGGAGGAAAGAACAAAAGAATCGGAAGGCGCTTCCGAGATCTGTTGGTAATACGGAGTAGAGAGTTGCCACATGGCTGGGTCGCTCTGTCCCATTTTGGCGTAAAATCGTGTGCACAGTCACGGCTTTTTGCAGATTTCTACAGGCAACTGCAGGCGACCGCAGGTGCTGTGCAGGCCCAAGGTTTGATGGGTTTTAGCAGGTGCACCGCGCTATGCTGTATTCGCACCTTCCCAACCTCAAAGCTCTAACTTCGGCGGCAGGCACCAAAATCACGGCGCAACCGTCACAAATTATCACACACCCCTTCACACACGTCACTCCTTGCAACTTGTCCAATCCACCACACCACCTACGCGGGGCATTGCGATCACACAAAAGGTCGCACTCTGTCTGGCTGGCCTGTGCGGCACGTGTCGGCTTGGTTGAACCTCAACGTGGAGATTAAAGGTCCCGAGAGCATTGAGGTTCACAAACACAAAGACAGCGATCGTATTTGGAACTCAGTCATTTCTGGCCACATCTCTCTATGACCCAGACGCCTCGCGAATCCGACGGCACGATGACGCCGAGTGCCGCTCTGGGCGCAACGCCTGCGCTGGCTGTGGCCAAGAACCAGCTCCGGACCCAGATGAAGCAGCAGCTCAAATCTGTGCCAGCAGCCGCAGTCGCATCACAGAGTGCAGCAATCTACGGAGCACTCTCGCGGTTCCCGCCGTTTGTGGACGCCCGTCGTGTTGCCGTCTTCTTGTCAATGCCCGCCGCCGAAGTCCAGACAGACGCCATTGTGCGACACGCTCTCGCAGCCGGCAAGCAAGTGTTTGTGCCGTACCTGCACAAGCCCGCGGCGGCGACGAAGGCCGGTGACTACGTTCCGCCACGCGTCATGGACATGGTCCAGCTGCACGATGTGGCCGACTACGAGTCGCTGGAGCGCGACAAATGGGGCATCCCGAGCGTGTCGGCCAGCAGCGTGATCACGCGGGTCCGTGTGCTCGGCGACGGCTCCCAAGACGCTGAAGAGACATCGGAGCCACAGATAGAGGGAGAGGGAAAGCTGGCGTTGTCGGCCCTCGATCTGATACTCATGCCTGGTGTCGCCTTCGACGTCCATCCCGAGACAAGGCGTATCCACCGTTGCGGCCACGGTCGGGGCTTTTACGACTACTTTCTGCACCGCTACGCACTCAAACTGGCACCCGAAGACCAGCCATCGTCCCAGGCCGTCCGGCTTTACGGCCTTGCCCTTTCCGAGCAAGTTATGCCCGCTCACTCTGTGCCAACAGGTCCGCACGACCAGCCGCTGGACGCCTCATTACGGGCGACGGCACGATTGTAATACCAGAAGCCGGAGAAAAAAACAGCAAAATAGACACGCATATAACCATTCAGAACAAATGACACGACTTAACGAAGCACGACTGCTTGATACCGGAAAGCAACTGAGCTCATGAACGTTCATCAGAATGACTAAGCAAGGCTGGCGAGTGCATGCGCTGTAATTTGGGTTCACTTCCTGGAAGTGACCCCTGTTCCAGCGGGCAAACAGGGAGGCACCACCTACCGCACAGGCATTGGACAGGGCCGCCCCCTCCTTTTTTGCCTGTACTGAGTACTGAGAGTCTTCTCTTCAGCGCCTGCCCCACCTTGGCAACCAAGACGCCCAAGCTTTTCACGCTTGTGTCGGTTGCTCTTGCCTACTAAAATATTTTCTTGTTTTGTTTGCTTTCAGGTTGTGGCATTAGCACTTTCCCGCTTGGGTCCGTCCGCAGCTGCCAATTTGGATCACAACCTTTTTCCAGATGGAAGGAGCCCAAAGACAGTACACCGTGATAAGACATCTTGCATCCGCATCTTTCCTCCTAGCATTAAGACAATAGAATTTGCCAGTTTCGATATCCTCTCCTCCATATCTAAGCGACACTCTACGACCGCGCACGCAGCCACCCCCCGTCGCTGCCTTTCCTCGGACTACACCACCAGCTGTCGCGCCCCTCGGTCCGCCTAGCAATTTGCTCGCATTGCCGACAGCTGCCCCGCGCCGCTCGTTTGTCCCATTTCCGCCGCATCGCATTCACTTCCCCCTTTCCCTCATCTCGACCAACACCAGAGGTTTCCCTTTCAGCGACGATCGCCCTCATCGAGACAAAATTTTGGCTGTCCATTTCGCATCTAGCGAGTCGTCAGATCCATCCCTGCCAGCTTGCATCCGATAGACCCAGCATCGCACGTTTTCTTCGACATCGCGCTCGCCCTCCTCCTCGACCTCGCCTCGTCGTCCTCGACATCTTCCTCCAGGCTGAACTGAAGCGACTGTCCCTCGCCAACACACCCGACCTTCTCCTCCACTCTCTCATACCCCTCATTTGCCACCCACCATGGCGTCAAATGGCGCCGCCGAGGTGTTTACACCCGAAAATGTCCTGGCCGCAATGGCCACGATGCGAGGCAGCGAGGCCAGCAAGAAGACAGCTGCCATGGACTACCTCGCGCGCTTCCAGAAATCGGTTCGTTCAGACTCTACAGTGGCATCGGCCTTCTGCATGCCCGGCCGACCTGCGTACGCAGCCGCACCTCGCCTTCACATACTAACATCGTCCAGGAGAGCGCATGGTCCGTCACAATCACAATCCTGCAGTCCTCCCTCGAGGCTGAGGCCATGCTGTTTGCCGCAACAACGCTGAAGGGCAAGGTACGCCATCTACACCCCCGATCATATCCCGGTTCTGTTTTCGAACTCGGACTCTACGCTCCGCGTCCTACTCTTCTTCCGCCTCGACCATTCGTCTGATTCAACCTACTTTCCCTCTAACACCTCCAACCAGATCACATTTGACCTCGCCACCCAGGTCCAACCCGCCCAGCTGCCCGAGCTGCGCAACCAGATACTGCTGCTGCTGAAGAAGTTTGCGTCCGGCCCGCGGCCTGTCCGTGTCCAGCTGTGTGTGTGTCTCGCTATCTTGGCCATCCAGATGACCGAGTGGAAGGATGTTCTGCCGACCGTGATAGGCGCGCTTGGCGACGACGTCGACAGCCACGCCTGCATTCTCGACTTCCTGCGCGTGCTTCCTGAAGAAGTGACCGAGGGCCGCAAGATCACCTTGTCAGAGGAGGAGCTCGCTGACCGGACACAAGAGCTGTTGGGCGGCAACGCCGAGGAGGTTATTGCTCTGCTGACATCCTACTCACAATCTCCTCGTAAGTACCCCCAGACCCCAGTTCTCTCTTGGACAGTTTCTATGTATGATTACTAACCATTCCCCCCCCCCTCTGTAGTCGCCGTAGCGAACGGCCCCCTTCTCCTCGAGTGCATTACATCGTGGCTGCGTGAAGTCCCTGTCAGCAGCATCGTCAACTCGCCCCTCCTTAACGTCGTCATTTCGGCCATTGGCAATGAGGCCACCATCCAGGCCGCCACCGACTGCCTGGGCACCATCTGCCGTGAGACCCGCGATGTCGACGACAACCTCGACACCATCCAAGCCCTCCTGCCGCGCATCATCGAGCTGCGGCCAAACATCCGCAAGTACGCCGAGGAGGAGGACGCCGAGAGCTTCAAGTCTTTGACGCTTCTCTTTGCCGACGCCGGTGACTCGTGGGTCGTTGCTATTGCCCGCGAGCCCGTGCACTTCCGCCCGCTCATCGACGCCCTGTTGGAGTGCGCCGCCCTCGACAAGGAGTGTGACGTCATCAAGTACACGTTTGGTTTCTGGTACGAGCTGAAGCAATACCTGGTGCTGGAGCGGTATATCGAATCGCGCCTGCAGCTCGTCGATGTCTACGCCAAGCTCGTCGACATTATGTTCGTCCGTCTGCAGTACCCGCGGCCCGACGAGGACGATGCGGCTGCCGTTGCGGCCGCTGACAGCAGCAGCGCGACCAACGCCACCCTCGATCTCTTTGACGGCGATCGCGAGCAAGAAGAAAAGTTCCGCGAGTTCCGCCACCACATGGGCGACACCCTCAAGGACGCCTGCGAGGTCATGGGCATTACCGAGTGCCTGACCAAGGTGCTCGATTCGATCAAGACGTGGATGGCCAAGTACGCCGCGCTCGTCACCCCGACGTCCGTCCCCCATTGGCAAGAGCTGGAGGCCCCGCTGTTTGCTATGCGCGCTATGGGCCGCATGGTGGGCAAAAAGGAGGATACGATTCTGCCGCAGCTGATGCCGTTGCTGGTGCAGATCCCGAACCACGAGAAGCTGCGGTTTGCCACGATCATGGTCTTTGGCCGCTACACCGAGTGGACCGCCGAACACCCCGAATTCCTCGAGCCGCAGTTCAACTACATTGTGTCGTCCTTCCAGAGCGAGTCCAAGGAGATTATTCGCGCCGCCGCGCAGGCCATCAAGTTCTTCTGCACCGACTGCCGCGAGCTGCTGAGCGGCCAGGTTGTCCAGATGCAGCAGTTCTATGACGGCATCCTGGACAAGCTGCCCGAGACGAGCCAAGAGGAGATTACGGAGGGCGTCGCCAGTGTCGTCGCCGTCCAGAAGCTCGAGGACATCCACAAGCTGCTCAAGCTCTATGTCGACCCGCTCATCGAGCGCCTCATGCGCAAGGCCAATGCCGCCACGACCGAGGAGGGCAAGCTGGCTGTTGCCGACCACCTGCAGTTGATTACGACGTTTGTGCAGATTGTCGTCCCTTACGTGCCCGCGGGCCAGGAGAACCCGGCCGTCAAGTACTGGCAGGAGGTGTTCCACGTGCTGTCGACTGTCCTCGAGAACTTTTTCAACTTCACCCCGATCTGCGAGCGCGTCTGCCGCTGCTGGCGCTTCATGGTTATCTCGTACCGCACAGACATGACGCCGCTGCTGGCGCCCATGGCCAACAAGCTGGCCGAGGGCTTCACGGTGTCCAAGCAGGGCTGCTTCCTCTGGGTCACGGGTGCCATTCTGCGCGAGTTCTCGGAAAACCGCGAGCACGTCGACGCGCAGATTACCGAGAACATTTACGTGTTTTTTGAGTCGCAGGCCACGAGCGTTCTGCGCTTCATGTCAGACCTGCCGCCGGCCGAGCTGCCCGACGTCATCGAGGACTTTTTCCGGCTGCTCGTCGACGCGCTGCTCTTCTACCCGCAGCGTTTGATCCCTTCGCCCCTGTTCACGCCCATCTTCGAAGCCGCCATCTCTGCTCTGGCCCTCGAGCAGCGCGAGCCCCTGTCGGCCACGCTGCACTACCTGCGCGACCTGCTGACCTACGGCAGCGCCAACCCGGCCTCCTCGACGCCCGATCTTCCCGCGGACGGCTCCGCCATGCGCCAGCAGCTGCAGGCCATTGTCCAGCAGCTCCTGGCCGTGCGCGGCGAGGTGCTGGTGAAGCAGGTGCTCGCGGGCATGATGATTACGTTCCCGCGCGACTGCTTTGCCGATGGCAGCGGTGTTTTGCTGTCCATGTTTGAGCTGCTGCCGACCGAGACGACCGTGTGGGTCGATCGGACGCTGCTGATGCTGCCCGCGGGCACGGTGTCGGCGGTCGAGGTGCAGCGGCTGGTGGCCAAGATCCAGGACCGGCTGCAGAACCCGGCGCAGGGCGGGCTGCGGCAGGTTAGGGCGTTGCTGCAGGACTTTACCAACTCGTACCGGCGGCGGTACGTGGCGCCGCGGGACGGGCTGGGCCAGCTGGAGGCGGCGCGGTTCCGATTCACTGGCTAGGGGGGCGTCGGGAGAGACGACAGACAAGAAGGAAGACATGGAAAAGGATACCCATTTGGGGGATTGGGGATTTCGCAAGAGACATGAGGTTGGCAGTCTGTTTTTGATTTGGTGACATTTGATTTGTTTCTTTTTTACATGAGCAAGATACCGGCATTTGTATATTTGGCAGCATTGAGGAAGACGGGACGAGAGGAGGACGAAGCTGTGAGAGTGGAGCACAAAGTACGAGATGTAAAAGTCAAAATGGGATCAAAAAAAGCATGGACATACGATACGTAAAAGAGGTGGGCAAGAAGGACACCACGACGACGCACGACGCATGGAGAGGGGAAAGGCTCCAGCGAGCAACGAGACTTTAAGCACGAAACAAAAAACACAAAGAAAATACACAAGGTCAACAGATCGATGCACGTCATTGACTTCGCCTTTGCAAAAGTGTGACACTTCATTAAGAAATCAAAGGGTCCGAGGCTGGGTGGCTGTTGTATAACATCGGATATTTTGACCGCCGTATCTCTTTTTCTTGTTTACTTCGCCGGCCACCACCATCCACCGATGTCGCCCACGTAAGCCTCACCACGGCACTCATTTTCCACGTACCATAGATACAGGAATGCTTGCGCATGCCGTCCTGGAGACTGCTCCTTGATTCGCTCGTCGTGAGCCCGCTCGCTGGACACGCCTCTGCTCGCCATTGAAAAATGAAGGCTTTGTCACCTCCCTAACGGACAGAAATAGTCACTCGCCTCGCTAGCTATCTTGGCCAACTTGCTGAATGTGAGGCTGGCCTGGCCGAAGCACACGTTAAGGGGTGTGCTGGCAGACTCGAGGGGGCAGACCTGCGATGGAGGTGCTTCACGAAAGCTTTGACTGGTACTTATGTAATCATGTCTCACAAATGAAACCCAGGTGCTTCTACCAACTGCTCCCGCACTCGTTCGTCCGTTAGGGTCCACGTGACTGGAAGCGTGTGTGGTTAACGTTAACAGGTCGACAATGCCGAACAAGGAACGACCAAAATTCCATAGTGGTCCATGCATGCACGCGTTGTTACGGCATGGCAGCTCGATATCTTCCACGCTCTTTTTACCGACAGCGGAGCGCAGCCTGTTGTCGCGCCCCCTTCACGTCGCCAGCGGGTCTCAGGTGGCCCGCCCTCCTTGACGAGCCGAAACCGAGAACGGCCCGGAGTGTGTCCCATACCTGCTGATCCGTCCGCACAACAGCTGCGCACACGGAGTCCAACAAACGGCAGCGCGACGGCCTTCAATGGCCCGTCTGGCGAGCAGGAACAAGATCGACCGGATACAGACGGTGCATTACTGTACAGCGGAGGAATGGGCTACAGCGAGGACATTTGCAACACACACCGTGAGTAAGAAGACAAGCTCAGGTGCCTCTGCGAGGATCGGCATACACCCAAGCTGTCCTGCAAGCACACCGTGTCGAAATGCCTCCCAGCCCAACACCGTCCGTGTCTTCCGTGTCTTCCATGTCTTCCATGTCCTCCCAGAACCAGAGTCCGGCGAGCCAAGGGTTCCGAAGCCCCATTCAGAGCGTCCAGGACTTGGGAAGCTTGGAAATCCCCGTGTACTGGGACACCGCCTCAACAGCCAAGGCCTGCTATAAGGCGGTGGCGCGCATGTGTCCAGGGTCGGAAGGATTGGTGGACGCGCTTGGGCGCATTGTCAATGGACACACGCCGTACATCCCCGCGGCCCTGCGAGAGGAACTCGAGGACGACGACGACTTTGAATGCGCCGACAGCGCGTTTCATACGCGGCCCGACGCGGGCGAAACGACGCTTTTCGACCTAAGGTGCCAGCTGAAACAACTCCGGCGGGTCGTTCACAATACGGCCGAGTGCCAAAATCTGGTTCGCAGCGAGTCCGCGTGGAACGAAGACGTCCACAAGCCAATGCTGTCCCTGGCCACCGAGAACACACCGGATGTCCGAGCCGAGAACGTCACGTGTGCAAGTATCGCGCGGCCCTTTCTTCCCCAACGCGCCGGCTTGGCCGACAGCGGCGACGCGGCCACATCCGGCACGATGGTCGACTATGCGCTCGCGCTCCAGCTCCCCCAGGCCGACCCCCTGCGACGACGAATCGCTACCTTTTTGCCCTCGCGTACGGTCGCCGGCGAGACGGACTTTATCAACCAGACAGCCTACCGGCCGCTGAAATACGCGCCGGCCGGCGTCTTTGTGGAGACCAAGGCCGACAGCGGCAGCGCCGACGAGGGGCGCACACAGCTGGGACTTTGGGTTGCGGCGTGGTTTCGGCGCATCGAGGCACTTGGGAGAAGCCCCTCAATGCCACTGCCTATGCTGCCACTGCTACTCGTGCTATCCGACACCTGGGACTGTTATTTCGCGTGCCGCGTCGACAACGAGATCCGGATTGTCGGCCCACTACAGAGTGGTAGCACGGCGAACCTGGCGAGTGCGTATCGGCTCTATGCGGTACTGGAGAAGTTGAGTCGGTACGTGAATGAGGAGTTTCGCCAATGGGTCGAGCAGTTGGTGGAGTTTGATACGGGAGTTTGATAAGCAGATGTGGCTGGGTGGTTGGGAACGCTTTGCATATCAATACCTTAGGTCATCGGTGTAATACGGAGCCCATTTTTCAAACACCAATCGTGTTGCGTCCGGTCAGTTTCTACAACTGGTCGGCTTATCCTTTCTTCTCTCTTGACATGGTGCTTTCCTAGAGGATGCCGCTACTTCGAGAAAAAGAAGTTAGAAAATTCTTTAGGACGCGGCAGTTTCACTTCCTAGCCAGCAATCTCAAAATCTTAGCAGGGTCTGGAAGGGGCCAGAAAAAGACGGCTACATCATGGTGAACTTTGCATATTTCTCGTCATGCCTGCAATCGCTGAACTGGCCACAAAGTCCTCTCTCCAGTCAGCCATCTGCGGTCATCCTCGCAACCATGCCTATCCTCTCAGTACCCGAGTTGGAAAAGTTTGGACCCGTTTACTCCCACCGCAGCTGCGTGGCGTCGCCAAACAGCCACGCCCGAACTTCGGCCAGCGCATGCAGGTCGTTGGAACTAATATCGCGGAGGATGCGGTGCTGTTGCTGCCGCCGCTGCCGCTGTTATCGTCGCTCTTATCGAGCCCGTCTATTATTATATTGACAGGGCTTGTATTGTTATAACAGGCCGAGGCTGTATACATGGCGGATGCCGGCAAGGAGGCCGTCAATATATACCGGATTTGACTATATCGTACACGTACTACTGCCGCCCAACACGGCAGGCTTTTTCCACTACTCAGTATCTTACACCCAATAAGGCAACTTGCTGAGCAAAAATTAGATCCGTGCAAATCTGCCAAGTCTAGTTTCAATACCTGGCATGTGGCCTCATTGAGTTCCAGGACTGGGATGAATACGACGATCATGGCTTGGACAATCGTGGCAATCTGGCTACCCGCACAAAAAGTCTGGATGGGAAGTGCCCGACTTGTGCATACCCCACCCCAGAGAGCCAGCGGCGTATATGTATTATCAATGGTATGTCGGTATGGATGCGAATGGAGCGTTGCCGAACGAATGACTGAAAGTGAAGGTGCATTGCTTGCTGTTCAATATGACATAAAGTCCCGTCGAGCCGCCACGTCACGTGAGTGGACGTCCATATTGAAATGCGTCACATATAGGAAAGAGTAGAGGCAGAGATACAGCTCATTAAAACCTACCTGTCAGCTATCAGCGAATATCATACTCCGCTTTGATCGTGTCATTCTCTTCTTTACCCTCTCCAACACACCATAAACACTACTATGGCTACGCGCATTCTTGTACAATGTCGTTCTCAGACTATCCCGGCGAAGCTGAGAAGAGACGACTGACCTTGGCGAATCTTATCTGTACTCACAAATGGAGCCGTTCTTTTGACAAGGATCAGGACCGTATCCGACCTTATGGTCAATTTCTCTATGACAACGACAGAGTTTACGTCTTGATAGACAATGGCGCACCTGATTCCCAGGAAGTGTCGACGATTATGTATCGATGGGACGGGGCCAAGCTGTAAGCAATGTCCCTATTTCGTGTCTGACCCGACTTTGCTAATCCAAAAGTAGTATTCGATGCAGATCAACCCGACAATCATGAGCTTTCTCTAGATATACCCGTTTAATGTTGCGGAGGCCACACCAAGAAGAGGCTATACCGATGACGAATATAAAGAAAAGTTTGGCGAGGAGAAGTTCTGTGAGCTGATTCTCGGGAGGATCGAACAGAGACGGAAGTGGGGACATGCGCTTCTATCCTCAGAAGAATTCTTACAGAAGCATCCGGGACTTGTTTCTCATAGTCGTGGAAGTGCAATGTAGCATAACGAAATGCAAGTCTCGTTGACGCTCTCGACCATGCTGCGAGGTTTCTTGTCTCCTGGTTAGGCCTCCACGACGGTGTATAGTCCGGGTGCCCGGGCATCGGAAAGGTGTCCGAAATTCCGTACTCAGTAGTGATCAGATACTGTAGCAAGCATACTAGACGTCTGCGCGGCGAAAGTTGCGTAGAACCCAGTCACCTCGGCCGCAATGTATCGCCTCTACATAGCCGAAGTATTTCACTCGATATTGCTCACATATGTTTCCCGTTCCTCGTCTCACTTCACGCCAAAAATAAACAATCCGGAGACCCGGGAACGTGGCTATCGTCGAGAAGGGTCTGCCGGTTATTTATTGCTTTTGATTGCCATAGATTTTTGTCCAAAATGTCCGCTCAGCAGCTTATCTGCTGTCTGCCTTGCGTCGAGGGACCATGTTTTGCCATAGTAACCTCCACTATGGGTGCTATTCACAGACACTCTAGACAACGAGACAGAAGCCAAACAGACAGATAAACGATAGAAGAGCGGCCCTCAGAGAACAATGTACCCGGCAGGACACCACGGGAAAGTTATACGATGGTGCCATTCTATTTTCCGGTTTGCATTGCAGGAAGGAGGGGAGTGTGCTTCTATCAACAATCTCGATGATATGAGAGTATTGTCTTTTTCGTTTACCTCTCTCAGAATAAGAAATAAAGCCCACATTTACCTGCATAGCCTCCATTTTGAAAAGTCTCTCACACTCTTATCTCAAATTTGCAGTAATGGGTAATGGGAAGCAATACTCCCAGAAAACGGAGAGATAAAACGGAGACGGGTGGGAAACATTGGAAAGTCAACAGCATGCAATTTGTGTCGGCTAAATGGCAACCTTAAGGATAGAGGCGAAAAGTGAATCAAAAGAAGACTTGCGTATCCCTCGATAAGTACATAACTGGCGGTGTAGCCCTGCAAAGAAGGGTAGCTTTTCTTCGCTTCCAGCTTCCTCCTTCTTCTTTTTCTTGGTTGAATCTCCTGCATCTTTAAACGGGGGCTGAAGCCCCGAGTTTGTCATTGTTGTCATAGCCCCTTGTGAAGAGCAAATAGAGACGTTGTTTTCAATATTTGTGGCCAGTTTAACATTGCACTTTAACATGCCGCCGTGACGTTAAAATTATAATAATAATAATAATTGCACTTTAACATTGCCTTGGTTAAGCAGTTGCATCTTTTGCCCCAGCACTTTCAAGACTGTCAGTTTGACATTCGCCAGGAACAGCCGGGACGAAGTACTAGGATATGGTGCATACACATCCCACACGGGCCACACACAACCGCTGCAGCATTCACTGCAAGTGCACCAAAATGGCTTCCATTGTCTTTTTTCCCGTCCTTAGTCAGTCTGGACTGCATAGCCGTAAACCGTCTGCAGGCCAGGCGAGATTGTGAGTTGGTGGGAGACGGGACAAGCTGCCCTCTACAGTATTTTTATTTTTAACGAGAATAACAGCGTTTTGGTGTGTTGTGATCGTGCTATATTTTTTACCAAAGAGTGGCCTGCTTGTTAGGCCATAATACCTTACGTGCATATCGTTTTGACAGTAGATCAAATGAATGTGAGGAGAAGAGAGGAGAAAGACGAGAAGAAGGCTGCAAGGAGGTAGGCTGCGAAGTGACAGCTTTGTCCGAGCTTGCAATTTCATTTGTTTCCAGGAAAAGTCTGGACTGTCCACACTTTGAGATGCCATATTGTTTTAATTGCCTCTCCTGTTTATATATGAAGCGTACGCAGTTTAAATTATTCAGCTCGACGCAAGAGCGGCGAGAAATCGTAGTCTCAATGTAATCAACTCACTTATCTCTTCTGTATAAAAAGGAAATCATTCATTCTGAACGTATCTCCAAGTTGTATCTCTAATGACGATGACTGTACTATTCTGCGGGGGTTTTTTATTTGTTGTATTCATAGTTTTCTAGACCTCGCTTTTTGGAGCCGGATGACGGGAGGTCATGGCATGCGGTCAAGGAGGGTGTTTGGTCCTGTCTGAGCCTGTCTGCCTCTCAACTTCTCTGCCGTGTGGACGCGGATGCGCTGATAGGCTATGAGAATGACGAATCAGACCGAAGCCAAAGATAAAGAAAAAGAGAAGAAAAGAAGATAGTGTCGAAAAGCAGGGTAGATCCACTATCAGTAGACTCTTATGTTAGGTTCTCTATCGACAGAAAGCGCACAGATGTCATAGGGAAGAAATCCAAAACAGAGAACACTTTACAAATACAATCAGTTCGTATCCAATACGGCCTCCGCTCCTACATGATGTTGTGGAACACAAGAGTCTGCAAGAACACATGTCTGTCTGAAGCCAAAATTTTGTGAATGCTGTCTGGGAAAAGACATGATTATCAGGAGTTTGGTCAAAGCCTTGCGGATGTATTTTGACAAGGTGATACTTTTCACATGCATGTCTCTGTTTTTCACTACGCACCAATTGCACATGTCGAAGACAGATTGCATGCCTTTGTGGCAGTTGCCAGAAAAATAATGTACGGACAAAGGACGGTCTGGGAGGAAAGATGCACATACGCAATGCTCGCAAAACACGAAATTTTGAGAGAGGATGAGGAGAAATAGGAGGAAACTGGTAAAAGACAACAATATCAAGAAAAGAAAAACAGGCATCTCTATAGTGAGCGCCCTGCTCTACGCGTACCAAGACAGGGCTCCTATCTCGCCATTCCTGTATGGTCGCTGACTTGCCGTCTTTTGTCAATATAGATGGATTGGAAGAAAGTTTATATCAGGAACAGCGAAAGGGTGTGCAAAATCCAGACAAGCAACAGCCAAGGGCCCATTAAGCATACTGGGGCGTCGCTGTTGTTGCAGACCGTATGCATGCCCCCTGTAAAGGACAGAGCGGGAGTAAATATAGCGGAGAGAAAAAAGGCGTGGGAACAAGAAACAAAAGACAATATGGGGTAAAAAGGCGGGAGAAACGAAGACAAACATTGAGGGAAAGATGAACAATCTGACCGGTCATTTCCGCCTTATGAAGAATAAATTGAAGGGCCAAACTGCCAAACCTTCAATAGGGGTAAAAGACGAGGGAGTATGCGGAAGAGAGAACTAGATGAAACGGGACAACTCTGTCTTCACCGAACGGTTCACGATAAAGGCGATTGGGAGAGATTGGAGGGACAGGCGGACGGGGCAGGGCGGACGGGGGCCAGCCGTATTCCCCGTACATTGAACGTGCAAATTTCGGTGAAAGCGGGCAAACGAGGTGGGGGATCGGAACGAAAAAAAGAACGATAAGGGTGTGGGACGAGGACTGAAATTGTATCTAAAAGTATGGGGTACATATGAACACAAACAGAAGCGGAGTACTACGATGTACGTGCTCCGTACGACGTACTCCTCGCACAGCAAACGAAAAGGTGGGGGAGGCACAATGTCTGTCCACGGAGATGCGTTGTCAAAGCCGTTTCTGTGAAATGAATGTCTCGCAACATGCCCTCTTGTTAGTGTGCTTCACTTTTCAAATGTTTTTTGACTTTAGAAGTATGTGTACCTGGTTTGACTGCGGTGTACATCTTCTCTTCAGCCCACGCCCCTTTGCCGTGTTGATGATATTCACTTCGGCTATGCTTTTTTGCATATTGCATCTGCTTTCCTGCATGCTTATCCTGCCCAGCCGTCCCGATACGGGCCAACAAAAGGGGCAGAGAGGCATAGCAATAGTCGCCTTGAGCTACCAACAAATGCCGTCGTAAACGTGGAAACGAGGTATGGATTTTGTAGACTTTCTTCTACTATTGGGACCCTGAATCACCCTGAATCAAGGACAGAGTCAAGGCACGAATAATCATGAAAAGCTGAGTTTGATACATGCTGAGGCTGGGCCCAAGAAGACTGCATACCGGGGCTCGCCGTTGGTCCAATGCGTTTGCGTAGTCGACAACCTGCACAAAAGAATCTAGTGCTCCTCTTCTGCATACGCCCCTGCACCATGTTGGATGAGCTGGACTCAGTGCAATGTAACACTTGTACTCTTTGCTGGCTCCAATCGTTTGCTTTTGTTTTTCTCGCGTCTTCTTTTTCCCTTGTTTTTTCCCTCTTTTTTTCCTTGTTACTGACTCTACACTCCGTCTCCTTCTCATTCGCCCTTGCAGACTTGCCTCCTGGCAGGTGCGTCGTGTTTACATGTGCCGTTTCAGCTGGGAAGAAAATTTGAAGAAAAGCACAACAACGTCTTGACCGCTAGATGAGCATCGAGCTTGATTGGCCGATTTTTTTATATTTTTTTTTCTTGGACTGTCTCGATGACAACACGACTAACAATGGGGAAGGACGAAGAAAAGCAAAACTGTGACATAAGGCACGCAAAAGGCAATACTTGTAGAATATTGTTAAGACGACACTAAACTATCAGTGCGGCGGCAGCGGCCCGAGAGATCGACACTGTGGACTGGGTCTCTTGAATTTGAACGACAAACGTCCACTGGACTGCATGACTGTCTTCTGTCTTCTCAACAAACTCTGCAGCTTTTTTTTTTTGTTCCTGAGATAAAGTGCCGTATATTGGACTTGCATCCAGAAATAGCATAGCCACTGTACGACTACTCCTTACAAGTGCTTTGTTCGTGTGTTGTGCAAGTATCAATCCCTTTGCAGACCGTTTCTTCTGTACTCTTGCAAATTTCGTAAGCTGTACTTGCCGGTACCGTATATCGTGCACAGAATGCAGTGCCCAGTCCGCCTCCTTGGGGCTGAGTCTCTCAGGCTGAGATTTCTCGGCCTGGCGGCAGATAACTTAAAGACAAGAGACGTCGCTAAAACAAAGAACAAGCACACAGTTAACCGACGCCACCTTGAAGAAGAAAAGAAGACATAAATATGAGAATGAAGGAGAACCTGGTCTGGCCTGGAACGGCGTCCGGAAGTAAAGCTCCTTTCTCCGTGACAGGGGGACACACGATCAAAGGGTTAGGCGAGAATGGGGCAAATAGAAGACATCATTGAAAGACAGGGGAAGTGAGGTGGAGGCGTAGGAAGTGGTGCGGAGGCACCGGGGAGCAGTCCGGGGGAACCCTTTTCTTGTGCCCCCCATACGACATTGGACTTTCGAGACATTGCCTGTGCCAGCAGCAAATGTCTTGTTGTCTGTCTCTGGGTGTTTGATTTTTGGTTTCTTTGGCTGGGACCCCTCGCCTCGCTTATCGTTCAAAGAAAGGCAGCAGCGCGTCAATGTTCCTTGTCACTGCATCATTGCCTCAAGACGCCTCTGGATCCCTTGCATTTCTGTTCCCTTCTAAGACGAATACTCGCATCTGCTTCATGATTATGGTCAGAACGGGGCAGTGTTTCGTCTTGTCCATAGCCATTTCGCCGTCCCGTCTGCCCTGGCCGTACCATGACGCCGTTGCAGCTGGGCCCGGATGCTTGGACTTTGTTGCGCTGTCCCCTCAAGATTGAGATAAGTCTCACAAACCGGAGTAGCGTGGGGGGTATTGTCTGTCTGTCTCGCTCTCTTCTATTCTTCAGACTTCTGCCTGGGCAAACAGCCACTTCAGATACCGCGCTGTTCATCTGCGAACTTGGCATGCCCATTCTCCCCCATATTTTCCCCCAAGACTGCGAGGCAGTTTCTACGAGACAGCTCTACGTGAAGCTTGTGTTGTAAACAACATGATGAAGAATGGCCGACAAACCAAAACTCGGAGTATGGGACAAAAACGCGTAGTTCGCGCTTCTCGTAGTCAGATCGCTTTTCCCTGTTGTTGTGAACATTTTCAGGCAAGCTTTCCCTTCGACAACCGGGTGTCCAGGCACAGTTTTGGTTGCCAGCCGTGGTTTACTTTGTTTGTTTCGAATAAAGAGAAGCTCTGATTTCTGCCTCCCCCCTCTGGCAAACTTGACAGAACCACGGGTCACTGTAACAAGACCCAGCTCGCTCTGTATGACAAGATTTATTTCTACCCATGGATCAGACGAGTGCGCGCGAACCGGACTTGCAGAGGTCCAGGTTTGCTCTGTTTAGCCTGTGCGTTTTGATAGATAATCTTTTCTAAATACCGCTTACATGGAAGATATCACAACAAGGTAAAGCGACAGTACCAACTCAGCCCTCGCGCACGCAACCATCATCTTTCCATCTTTCCATCGTGATAGGGCCTCTGTTTTCGTCGACACGGTATCTCAATCTACTTAGCTTCCTTTGAGACCTGGGCTCGTGGATTCTGGATTATCTTGGGACGCTGCGATCATGAGGTCTTGGATTGATAAGGTGGGCACGGGCCTCTTATCGCTGAATGATGTGTGTGAGGATGATTCAGTCACCGCACCATCTCTCCTATCGTACTGCGTACACACCGTGCATCGCCAGCGTGCGCTTTTGGTCCCCTCGTTTTGAGAACCATATCAGACGATTATTGATCACGGCCAACCGCCAGAGACGGGATGAATGGCAGCAGGTGCCGTTTGCGGCATTCCTATCTCAGTGGTCCAAGCCCGCAAGAAAGCGAGGATCACGATGGCCCTCACAACTCTCCAACCTCGCCAACTTTCGCCGTGGCCCCTGTCCAAGGTACCCCACGTAAGAAATCTCTCTCTTTCCCTGCCACACACACACACACATCCAGGCAAACGAGAAGAACATTTGGGGACACAGAAAGAGAAGAAGGGCGCGCCACGAATTCAAAATCGCCCCCCTAGTCCCCTGTGATAGCATAGCCACACCCACCATTTGACGGCGTTGACATAAAATGACACGGTTATGCAGGGTGGGGAAGAGGGCGATTAGTCTTTTCCAAAATACGGCCAGATCGTGGAGACTCAAAAAACGCAATAGATATAGATATTTCAAAGAAGAAAGGATATATCGAGCAGATTTCAAGAGAAGGCAAAAACATACGATGCAGGAATGTACTAGCACCACGATATTTACCGTTTGGTTTCTCGTGCTTCATTTTCCTCTTTCTTATTTATTATTCATTTCTAGGTATTCTCCTGCCTTTGCCTTGGCGCTCTCGGCACTGTTCCCCTTCTTTTTTCAGTGTCGGTAAACGCGGTGGTCATATTAAAGCACAGGGGGGAAGAAAGAATAAGAGCTTCCCTGGGTGTTGTCGATGATCCCCTCCGGTTTAAGCCAAGCTGAAAACTCGAGATGCAGATAATGAAGAAGAAAATATGTAAAAAATACCCCTCCTTTTCCCCCCAAGCTATGGCTGCAGCAAGCGAGCTTCTTTTCTGCCTTGTGCTTGAGCTCCTTGACTTTTGATTTGCTCCTAGGAATTTCGTCTCGGCTGCTGGTGGCTCTGATGTGGGCAATCCTGCAGGGCAAAGGAATACTGAGTAGCTGCTACGGCATATGAGCCGTCCCTTGTCGTTCTCGGTATCGGTGCCTTGTTCGAAGTGGTGTGCATCCATTATTTCTTGTCGCCCGATGTCGTCGTCTGCTGTTTTTCTCGCTCTCACACGCACGCATGGACTTGCTATCTTCTCACACCCCTCCTTCTTGAACCTTGAACCTCGAACTGGCGGTGTACGAAAAAGCGAAGCAAAAATAGGGACGTGTACGAGGCAAAGATGCAGAAACGCGGTCCCGAGATGCCTGTTACGCCGCATTCGCCTTGCTATTTTTATTTTTTCCCCTTCATTTCAGTATTTTCAACTCACCAATACCTTCTGAGAGTTGTGTCCCTCTCTGAAAGGGTTGTCAAAATGTATACCAAGTTACGGTGTAGCAAGAACACGCAGAAATCCAGACAAACCTTACTCCGAATATGTAAGATACATCCTCCTCGTACGTACGACATTTCTCCTAACGAGTGTGCCCTGACCTTTCTACCCCCACTTTTTTTTTTTTGGCTCTCGGCCTCTTCTTGCAGATGACGAAATAAATGGGGAAATTGAGAGAAAAGAGGTTCCCGCTTTGAACGGGGCCCTTTATTGAGAGATTTCGCGATCGTTGACTTTTTCGCGTTGCCCTCTGAGCTGGTGCCTTTTTGTTGGGCCTTACGACGTACATGTACAATGTATCTTACGGAGTTCAATACATACATATTCAACGATGTCTTTCTCTTCAGCCCTGTTCCTCTTCCTGGTCGAGTAATAACATATATTTGTCCGTCTGTAAAATAACATCAAGTGGATGCCTCTTGCTCTTCCCGCCCGTCCCCTCGGCTGGCCTTTCCTCTATCGTAAGATTTTTGGGGGACTCGCCCGTCATCTTGCCGTTTCGCAATTGTCGCCTTGACGCGACGACGCAAGGAGCCACCCCCCCTTGTTGTGCTTCACGGGCAACGAAGGGGGAATTGAAAGAAAGGAGAAGAAAAAAAAAAGAAAGGAGAGGCGGCGAGAAAGAAGAGGAATTTGAATCTGCTGTTTTTAGTGGGGTTCTCCAATGAAGTTTTCACGAGCAATGGAAGCCTCGAATGTGTTCGGAGTTTGTAAGATACGTCGTAACTCTGGAGCTCCAGCCTCCACCCCCGTCATGACGATGGGAGAAGGTACATAGAGAGGGCCACCGTAACTGAAAGGCGTGCCAAGCCCCCCGGCAGTTGCAACAGGCTGGGGGCGGTCCTTTTGTCCTTCTAGAGGACGGGGAGATTTTGTTCTACGGGGGGGGGGGGCAAAGAATACATCTGCCTATGCCCTACGGAGTACGGAGTATGTCTGTGATAGATGGAAGATTACGTCGTACAGAAGCAGCATTGGGGGGGGGGGCCGAGAGAGCGGCTCCGTTTTCTTTGTTGTCAGAACTCGCCAGACAACAGCCCAGATTCCTCTTTAGCTTTCCCCATTGTTGCCCCATAGTTTTTTGGTGAAAATCTCTGCAGACAAAAAAAAAGATACAGCGAGCATAAGGCGCGACCAGCGGGCGAGGCGGGACGCCACTACCCAGGAGCGTCATAGGCACTGTGGAGGGCCCGAGCAGAATAGGGCCGTTTCCTTTTGGTGGGAACTGCGGAGTACGTCGTACAGTACATGTACACCTGTCTCGTTTTTTTATTCCATTTTATTTTTCTCGGGCCTCGTCGCCTCGCGTCTCGTCTCGGTGGTTTTGTTTTTCAACATTGGATTTTCACTGGGGAATCTCACTTTCCTGGTCGTCATACCACACTGTGTTTCTCGGTGCTCCGCATTGCCGAGGATAACACATGTTGCCAAAAGTAATGGAGAGACGTTTGAAGGCTTTTGGTCGGTCGCGATAACGGTCAGTAAAAGGGGAGTGGAGGGCACAATAGACGGAGGTGAACGGAAGCCGTTGTCCTCTTACAAAGTACGTACTTTGTACCTCTCTTCTTGTAGCACGACTGCCCGTTTTTGAGGAAAGGTTCTGTTGGTCCATGGTGGGAGGAAAGGAAAGGTGCTCTGGCAGACATGTGAAGACGGTTGCACAACCACCAGCAAAAAGGAGGGGGGGTGTTTCGACGTCTAAAGGCAACCAGAAACCAGCAAGGAGAATGAGCAACCAAGCACAGCAAGCAGGCACAAAAAAAGTCCTTCCTTCGTAAGGGCACATGCAGGATGCCGTTGTCTGCATCCAGCGGGAAAAGGATGGCTAGCAAACAAACAAAACGGACGGCATTCAGCACATTGGAAGGGAGGGCGATGGGGGCTGAGCTTACAGTATGCGGTTGTGTGTGCCTCTGCCCTGCCTCTGCCCGTTTTCTGTTTGTTGGGAGTGAAAGAAGGTGCGACATGGCAAACAGAAGAAAGGCGTGTCGAGTCTCCAGAAGAAGAAGAAATGCACTTGTTGGACAAGGCTATGCCCTCCTTCCTCTCTCAACAAACGGTGTGCTCCTTGCTGCCTTCTACTGGCAGCCTTTATGTTCACGCTGTTGTATCTTTGTCGTAACAGGGTTTCAAGTTTGAAATGCGATAAAATTGGAGTAAAAAAGGAGGACTCGTGTGTCCCGTTGAGAAGGGTAGTAAGTAGTCAAGCAAAAGAAAACGCCCAGATTTGAAGTTCCGCCAGATAACAATGAAAGAAAAAGTCTATAGTGGTGTTGGTTTCCCTGGTTCCCCTTGATCCCATCCCAAAAAAAAACAAGGTTGGTCAAAAAAACCTTGCAGAAGTCTATACGAATGATCGCCCCCAATCCCGAAAAAAAAAACGATCAAGAAAGTAAAGGTCGTGAAATCATCTACCAGGAGGTTAAGAGGGAGAGAATTGCTCGGCAGCGGCGGTTCTCTGGCGAAGAAGCACGTTTCCCGTTGTTCCCCCCCCCCCCCTCGCTCACCTCCTTTCGAGCATCCCAGAACAAATCAAGAAAAAAAAACAGTCAAACATCCGGCGCTGCCACATAAGAGATGAGAAAAAATGACGTGAAAATGGACAAAGAGGTATTAGGTAGACACCGCTGATCCGCAACGCTGCCTGAATTGGTGTTGTCTTCGCTCATGCGTGTATGATGAGGAGGAGACGTGGGTTTTTATATCCGCTCCATCAGGTCGCCGCCGGAGATGCTGTTGGAAGACGAGCTGCGGCCGCTCAGGTTGAAACCGTCGCTGGGCATCAGCAGGTCCGGAACGCCCTTGGTCATGACCTGCGGGACCGGCAGTTTTCTCTGCGAGCCGTCGGTGCGGCTCAGAATGTCGCTCAGAGAGATGCCACCGCTGGGCCTCGTCGTCTGACCAGCAGGCGTGGGCGCGGTGTACTTGGACGAGTCGGGCTGCGGCTCCAGAGGGGCCAGGGCAGGCGTCGTGTGCGAGTGCAGAGACAGCTGGCGGAAGGGAGGCAGCTCGTAGGTGCTCGAGAAGGGGCGCAGACGAGGCGAGTGGGCAGGCGTGGCCAGCGGCGTGTGGTCAGGCGTCGGCGACAGCGAATCGTGCGAGAACGTCGGTGATGACGGAGCAGTCGAGTTGGGCGAGTTGGGCCGCGAGCGCTTGGCGTGGCGGTAGGCGTGCTGGTAGTGCTCGTCGGTGTTCGGCGTGTGGTGGCCGTCCTCGTGCGAGGAACTCCGCGACATGTGGTAGGCAGAGAGCGAGGGCAGGCGCTGCTGCGAAGAGTGGTGGTGGCCACCGTAGAACGAAGAAGGCGGGCTCGTGTGGTGGCTCGAGTGATGACTCGAGTGGTGGTGCAGGTGGTGGCTGCTGCTGTGGCTGTGGTGACGCGAAGAGGAGGGAGACGAGTAGTGCGAGGAGGGAGGAGCCATGACGGTCTCGCGCTCGACCTGGTGCGCGGCCTTGGCCAGCATGGCAATGTCCATGCCCCGGTGCGACTGCTGGGGGCTGGTGTTGCCAAAGGCGCTGCCAAGACGGCCACTGCTGGAACTGCTGCCGCCGAACGAGGGCTTCAGGCCGTTGGCCAGGCTGTACGAGGAGTACGTGTGCGGGGGCTGTGGTTGGGCGAGCCCAGAGCCGAGGGCGGCGCGGAGCGGATAGCCTTGGCACCAGCCGGGGAGGCATCATGCTCTCGCCGTTGGGGTTGTACGAAGCATGAGGCATGTGCGTGGCCTTGTTGTGGCGCGCGAGTTGGGGTTGTTGTGTATCCGCGAGTGGCGGGTAAGCTCGTCGGACCGGGAGAAGCGCTTGCTGCAGCCAGGGAACTGGCAGGCGTGGGGCTTCTCGCCCGTGTGTGTGCGGATGTGGCGGGTCTGGTGCTCCAGACGGTGGAAGGCCTTGTCACAAAGCGGGCACTTGTAAGGGCGAGGCATCTCAGGAGTGGCGTCCGTGGCCTGGCCGTTGGGACGGATGCTGGCAGAAGAGGCGCCCGAGGTGGACTCCGCAGAGCCCATCTCGACGTCGGCCGCCTCGTTCTGGATGCTTTGGTGAATCATACTGCTACTACTGCTGCTCGTGGCAGACGAGGGCGCAGAGTCGGTGTTGAGAAGGTTGGAAAAATCCAGGGCGGACTGAGCTCGCTGCATTGAGACCGTTGTGTTTTCCGGGGAGATCCCAGAAGACGGTGCAGACGAGGAGGACGAGGGTGGGAGAAAAGGAAAAGGACGAAGCAGACGAGGCTTGCTCGTGCCTTTTGACTCTTTAGAATTGGCGAAATAGTCCTGTGTTCGTTGTTTGGTGACGGAAGTACAAAGTGTCGCTACCGTTGTCGTCTGAATTTTGGTGAGATGAAGCGGCGTGAAGCTTTTCTTGTGAAAAAGCGTATGAGCAAATGCTGGTGTATGCTGGTGTATGCTGGAGTGCGTGTGCTGAATATAGACGAGACTATGCTGGGCTATCGTGAGGCTGGATGTATGTTTCTGGTCTGGGGTATGCTGAAAGGTTGGAGTGGTAGGCAAGAAGGAGAAAGAGGAGGGAAAGAAAAAAAAGAGGAGAGAAAAGAACAAGAAATCGGAAGACGGTCTTTTTCTTATGTTTTTTTTCAGAGGGGGGAAGGAGCGGGTATGGTTTTTAAATGGCCTCTGGGGGGTGTGGGCGTGGGAGTGTTGGGAGGGAAGGTGCAGGTGTGGCCGGCTGGGGTCGGTTAGGTAAAGGGCCTTTTTGTTGTTTTTTTCCTTCCTTTACTTTTTTCGCTCGCTCTTGCGTTTCGCTGAGATGGGGGGTACATGTGGAGGACGGGGGGAAAGAACGAGGGAGGGGGGTGGGGTGGAGGAACTGTGTGGTGTGGGAAGGTGCGAATGGCATCTCAGTACAAGTATGGCGGGCGCGGATGTGGGTGGGTGGCATGTCACCACTGGTCCAGCGAGGGCGGGTGTGAGGAAAGGAAAGAACGGGGTAGAAGGTCAAGAAGGTACGTACATGTACCCTTGTACCATGGGGGGCAGAGCGAGGAAGCGTAGGCTGGCCAGAGGGCAGGAGCGATGGGCGGCGATGGAGGGTGGGGCGTGGGGCGACGAACAACTGAAGGAAACAATACGGAGAGACGGTGGAAGGTGGGGCGGGCTTCCCCCAAATCCAAATCTGCGCTTGCCCAGACTGCCCAGAAATGCCAAACGGAGGGAATTGGCCTGTGTCTCTCTGTACGGAGTACTTTGTAAGGAGTACGTCGTACATGTACAGCTCCATATCCTGCGCACTCACGTTTCTCCTCCTATCTTACCCGGGGAAGCGAGCACAATTCCAGCTCGCCATCGACGTTGCTCGTTGCTCGTTGGTGCCGCCGTTTGGTGAGCCCATTCGTCTCCCGCGGAATACGAAAGCCTATCCAACGACGGGCTCTTCCACCAAACGACGCCTTTTCGTAAGATACGGCTCAAGATACGGAGAAAACGTGTGAGGCCGTTGGCTTGTGGAGTGCGATACTTTATCTGGGGTTTCTGTGTGGGCGGTTTGGAGGTCAGGGGTGGTTGCGGTCAAGGCGGTTGGCGCGCGCTCGACGGGCCTTGCGGCCGTTTGCACCTTTTTGGCGCATTCTACGATGTCCGATGTGAATGGATGCTTGTCTCTGTGATTGCTCTTGTGGACTCGCGCCACCGCGACTGGCTGGGTCTCGGCTCGTTTTGCAGGTGAGATGGGCCGCAGTGAGCGCGTTTCATTCCAGCTTGGGCCCTCGGTTGGTGATGAGGGTGCTGCGTCTCGAAGAAGAAAGCACTCCCACTTTCCTGTTTTCCCCACGACGTACGGAAAAGGGGTTTTCTGTGCCGTGTCTTTTCTCATATTTCTCTATCATGACGCGGGGTGCAAAGGTGTGAGGTGGGAGGTGGGAGGCGGGAGGCAGATGGAGGACTTGACTGGCTGAGAGCCGATATTGAGAGATATGGGCTGTTTCTGCAAGCACACCTGTGATTTCTATTTCTGGCTGCGGTCAACGAGCAAGCGGGAGGACAGACAAGAGACAAGAGACGAGACATCACACATCCTGGACCAGGTATCCCCACGCTTCTCTCTCCACACACAGTATTTCATGTGTGTCCCCTGACCTGGAGCGTGGTCAGTGGTCACCCACGCCCCCGGCAGAAGGTCCCTGTCTGCCCCGTAACACTCGTTCTGTGTCGTCTTTTCAGTGAGGTTTCTTGCGTGTCGGCTTGAGCGTTTCTTCCTTCACGAGATGTGATCGTTACCGGGGTCTTCGGCTGCTCGCTTCTCAGCTCGCCTCACGACGGGTCTCCTTTTTCGGGCATTTCAGAGGCAATATGTGTGCAGGTATATCTCATATACGAAGTACGATATGCCTTTATTGTGTGCACATGCACAACACACAACTGCACCCTGCATCTCGATGGGCCGGATCATGCGGTCAGCAAGAGAGCATGATACTGCCCAGCAGACCACCCTTTTTGTTGACAACTTGAACAACAACAAAAAAGACCAAGAAAAAAAGGAGCAACAGGCACACAAGCCACGAGTACATCCGAGTGCAGTCATACAAGGACAAGTCTCGAATGCAAGACGTATTTGATGTGTGTGTGCGTGTCTTTTCTCCAGCCTCCCCGTAATAAATGGAGAGTCTAAAGTGAAAGCATGGGGTAAAAGAGAGCCTGGAGCGAGCACATTCTCTCAGCGCCCAGTGATCAGCTTTCGCAAAGGTGAGCATTTCCTTTTCTGGGGCAAAGCCGTAAGGCAAAGGGCAGAAGGGTCTCAGGGCGGACCCCAGTTCACAGGGCGAAAGGGAAAGCCCTGAATTGGGGGGAAAATGTCCTTTCAACTCTCACCGCTTTGGAGTTAAAAGCGCAATAAAGGGAAGAAAAGTTAGTGACAAAAGATAAGAGATACAGCGAAAAAAAAGGAGAGAAAATGTGCTCTGTGCTTGAAGCAATACGGAATAGTTGGTAAAAAAGCTGCTAAAGCCAAATGAAACACTCCGACTCGACAGTATTCTCGGATACAACTTACAAGTGACGTACAGGCACGCTATGGAGCCCAAGAGATAACGGGGGTAGCTGTCTGCAGGAAAATTCAACGATGGCTTCACGACAGTGCCAGTAATCAAAGGGGAAAAGTGAAAGAAAGCCCGGTCGAAAACGGAGCCGCCACACTTCCCCGTGGAGCGAAAACTTCCAACGCTGATAGCGTGTTGCGAAATGGGGAAAACCGAAACGACCTGCCTTGAGAAACGAGTGTATCAGAAAAGAAAAAGATACGAATAAAGGCCGGGAAAGCAACAGGTCACAATGCAGCCTTCTGCAGCATTGGAGAGACGGGAGAGCAAAAGACGGTCTGGAGCGTCAAGAAGGCTTGTCGCAAGAGAGTGACAAGAGATGGCGGCAGTCGGCCCTAAGATTGCGCAGCAGCAAATACGTCGTGCGCACGCCATTGCGGTTCCCAAGGTTGAGAAGGCCAAAACCCCCATCCTTGGAGTTTTGTTTCCTGGAACACGTCTCGTTGAGTAATGAAAACAACTGGAATACTCCGTCTTGGCCAGAAAATGAAAGCCGAAAGCCAAAAGCCAAGAATACCAAACATACGGAGTTTCTCCGCATCGAATACGGTCTTACGTCGTACACAGACTGCAAAGCAATATTCCCTAGTCTCCCAAGCAGAATGGAAACACGGGGAAGCTACATGAAGGCCTGCTTGTATGTGTATGCTCCCGAAAATCCGCTGCAAGCATACAAATAAGGCCAGCCGTGTATGCTGTGGTCTGTTTATCTGATGATTTTGCTGCTCGTCCCCCTCTGTGTTTGTCGTGTTCACTTTTTATTTTTATTAACCTCTTTCGCTTTTGTCTTTTTTTTGTCTTACGGTATTAAGAAACGGCAAGCAAAAAGCAAAAGCAGACATCGTTGATCAGGTAAATTCCGGTGATTTGCGTTTGCTTTTCCTATTCACAAGGGATTCTCATGAAATTTGCCCCCCCCCCCGGGGGTGTCTGTTCACCCTGTTTTGCGTGGCCTCTTTATTTTCAGTCACTTTTTCTTTTCTTTGTGACGAGAACAGCAATCAAAGAATGTGAAAAGTGTCAAAGAGCCAGCCTAGCGATACCGCGATGTGGCTTTATTCTGCCCGTCTTGAAAGAACCCTTTTCCCTTTTCCCTTTTTTCCCCTTGCCCTGCCTTGGCCCTGCCTTGGCCCGGTTCCTGTCTCTTTCACGTTCTTTCGTTCCCCTTGCCGTTTGGCTTCTTCATGTCTCTCCGCTCGGCCTTTCGCGCTCTTCCTCTTCTCCTCACCCACAAAAATAGGGCCACAATTGACAGAAGGGAAGAAGACGAAAACCGGCCCATCACTTCTCATAGGTCTGTGAGAGAGGTCTAGCATTTTTTGTTTATTTCTTTTTTTTTTTCGCTCTGTTCCTTTGCGTGCTCGCTCATCACAATTCCTAAACTCGGCAAAAGGATGGAACATCAAAACACAGGTAGAAGGGGATCGTCCTTCCCCGGCATCGATTGGGAAAAACTCCGGACGTGTGCCGTGTCTCTCACGGCTTGTCACTTCACATTCGCTCACACGCCCTGGGGAAAGGGGACATTCATAATCCAAAAAAAAAAAAAATTGAAATAAAAACGAGCAGCAGCAAGGGAGGCGGACAAAAGTGTGGGGGTTGTAGTACTGTGGCAGATATGGGGGAAGGCAAGGGAAGGAACATGTACATGTACATGTTCGACGTATTTCGTACAGGGCAAAGGACGCGGCGCGGCTGCCGATCTGCAAAGGAGCCGCCGCCGCCGCCCTCCGAGAAGGCTACTGCGACTGAGTAACGCCTATCTTTCGAGGCGACTGCGAAGAGTCGACGTAAGATACAGCATACGGATAGACAACTCTGATGGGAAAGGGCGAAATGCCGTCTCTTTGCTCGCATGCTCTTCCCGTGGAGGTCCAAATAATACATTTTGTACGCAGTACAGAGTCAACAGGGCAGGATACAGAGGACATGGCATCATGAAGCGGCATTAAAACTCTCACTTGTGCCTTGTCAGCCTGTCTTTTGCGGCCTTCCCCTGTGCCTCTCAGCTGCCTGCGTGCATTGGCCCAGAAAATGAGGCGAAATGAAAAGAACAGGTCCAAGCCAGTGCGAGCATGCTCACCTTTGTCACCACTTTGCCTCACTCTTGCCTTCACTGGGCCTCTCCCGAGCCACCTTCACCTTCTCCCCTTGAAGATACGGAGTACAAAGTCAGACTACGCATTACAGACACCTTAGCTCGAGCCTAGGTACCTCGAGTTCCCAGTCATTTCTGCCTTGCTTGGGTCGTCTCGGTGTTTCGGTGTTCCTGATCCGGGGCGGCCTTTTTGTGGAGTGGTACTAGAGAGATAAGGGAAGCATGGTGAAAGGAAAAGCACGAAATAAAAGCTTTGTTAGTACTGAACTGTAGGGGATGGCGGAAGGCGGGGAGGCGGGAAAGGCGTGCTCAAGGGTTAGGCACGCTTTACGCTCGGAGAAACTCGTTGGGGCAGGGCAAGCCGTTGTCGCCGTTGTCCCCATACGCGCATGTTTCTCGGCGAGTTGCACGGGGGGCCTACGATGTATGTACAAAGAAGAGAAAAGCTTTGCGGGTTAACGGGCTTCGTTCCCGAAGAGCAATCTTTGTAGGCGGTAGGCAAATGGGTAACAGGCGATGGAGGCTCACCGTAGTTTCCCAAGTTCTCCTGCAAATCTTCAAACGGTGGCCCAAAACGGTGGCCTAAAACGGTGGCTTAAAGGCCAAGGTCGCCAGTTCGTTCTTTCTTTGCTAGTCAGCAAAACTTTTAGAGGGAAAGAGCCATCGGGGCATGTCGGAACCGCACGCGAGCACTCTTTCCCCATATTGTTCTTGAGATAATGAGACAATCTGGCCACCACCAGGCACTTCTGCTCCATATCTGGATCAGCTTCGCGATATCTGTCGCTCTCTTTCCCTTTTCGCCTTTCAGCTGTCCGAACGTGTTGAAAGGAGGCGAAAGTGACGGCCCCAGTTGCAGCTTTGCAATTGCCTCTTTGGGCCTTGCTCTTTCCTCTTTTGATTGTGCATCGTGAAGTACCCCGTTGAAATTCCACGAACGGCAGGCACGATGTTCCCTTGTGCCATTTGGTGTCTCCTCATTTCGGCTCATCTCCTCCTCTCGCCCTATCGCGCGAACATTCCCCGGTGGCGGTTTGTTTCTCCGCAAAAGAGAAAAAGCCTGGTGGTTTTGCGACAAATCGTCGCATTCTTTACCCCAGATACCCTGGATAGCGACACCCATTACGCCGTGCTTGGCGAGAAGCAGAAGACGTGACGAAAAGCCGAAAAGCTGCCATGGCATGTGCTTCTTGGTCCGACATCCCACTGTCGCAGTTCGCACTCGCATTTCCTCCAGTTCCTCCTCGTGCTCGTCTCTCCCTTTTATCTTGCGGGCCTCCCTCTTCTTTGCAAGATAGCGCGGTGTCCGACACGCACCGGGTTAGCTCTCGGAATACGGAGTACGCAGTAGGGCAAACATGAATTGCGGAGGCTCCCCGACAGTCATCATCGATGATGGAGAACTGAGGTAAGAAGCAAGATATCATTTTGCGGAGTATCCCTCTTCGGGGCGGCTGTCTCTACAAAGCTCTTGGCCGCTCACACCTTCCCTGGCTGTCTTTTGGGCTTTTTTTTAGGCTGTATTTTGATACGTACCCGCAATTTACTACATTCACCCCTCTTTTCCCTATCTCTGATATCTCACTCTACAAAGCATGTTCTTTCTGTGCTTTGTGCTCTGCGAAAAGGAGGCCTTCCCCGCCAAAAAGCAACTCCAAACCCCAGTCGCCCCGTGTTTTCCCTAGCACATGTTGATTTCTATGCGTATCACTCCTCCGTATGAGACGGAAGGAGAGAAGCACGCAAAAACCCGGCCGCTTCTTCTGCCTTTGAAACGAGGCCATGCTTACGACGTACAGGGCTGTCTTGCTCGTTATCAGCAGGGGAGGAAGGGGGCACGTTTTCCAGTTTCCATTTTCCATTTTCCAGCGCCGAGTGGGAGACAAACCGGCCACTCAGTTGCGGCTATCTCTTCCAAGAACTGCGTGTACCGCCTGATGAAGCCGGGCTCGCAGACACATTTGCCGAGTTCTTGGCTTTCTGCTTGCTTCCTTCAAATTCTAATCGTATCTTTCAGAGGGTTTCTACCCTTGATACTGCGGTATGTACGACTCTATCTCCTTTATTGCTTTGTTTCGCGGGCGTTCGCCGGGCTTCTCAGTGTTGACGGCCACGCCAAACAAAACTGTTGATTCTATCTTGATTTTTGTTTCTATCTTGATTTTGTTCGATTTTGCCTCCTGACTCGTTTACGCCGATTCATTCACCCATGGCCTAGCAAGGGGAATCGGGGTTGAATCCAACACCCTTCTCTCACCACGATGCTGTATGCGTATGTTCCTTTTTTCATTTCCTTGTTGCCGAACAGACTGGATCAAGGGGTGGTAGGAATAACGCCGTAAATGCGCCTCCGTTGATGCCCTCTTCGTTTGCTTTTTCTTTTGCTTTCTCTTTTGCTTTCTCTTTTGCTTTCTCTTTTGCTTTCTTTTTTCTCTCCTTCGTCTTTTCCTGTCCTCCTAACGCCATCTGCCCTTCGCGCTATTACCCGTACTGAGTGTTGATTTTTGTGGGCTCTCCTTACGATGTACTTTAATGCGGCACACAACCAAACAAACCCACGCCCCCTCCCTCCCCCCTCCCCCCCTAGAAACAAAACGACAAGCAAACGTGGGGGTTTTGCTCTGCTGTTTGGTTAGGACCCACCCCTGCCTTTCGTCTGCCCCTGTGCCCAACTTGCCCCAGGGCCAAACACGAATTTCAAAAAACTTTTTTGGGGGATATTGCGTTTGGAGACTTTTGTTCTGTTTTTTTTTTTTTTCGGTTCGACCTTCCACCTCAGGCCAGCCTTGATTCCAGCCCTTCTCCCAGCCGCACGTACGATGTACGGCAGAGACAAAAGTGGGAAGAAGGAGAAAGCGAAAAGGGGGAGGAAAAAAGAAAGAAAAGAAGAAGAAGGCGGCATCCACAAGCCAAGGCAGCGGCTGTCACGAAGAAAAGTGCATTCGTCATGAGGCGACCGTGCTTGTTGTCGACAACACCACAAGTCGTATTATCGCGCAAGACAGCCAGCCTGTTGTTGGTCGCACACAATCTCGTATCAAAGAAAACAACACGGGAAATTCTGCTGCCTGGCCTGGGCAGAGGTACCCCAATGGTCCAACCGATTTTCGCCATGTTCGTCCCGTTGCTCTGTATTTATTAAATCAAAAGACAACACGAATTGCATACATAACGTATCAAAGGCGCCACCCCTAGTGTTTTTAGGTGAGATGAGATACCACCAGCCCAAAGTCTAAGCCTCTCCCTCTCACTACGCATACAGTTGTCCCCTCCTTCTATCAGCTTCCCCAGAACTCTGCCTTTCATTGTATCTCAATCCCGGCCGCGACACCACAAGAGTATCCTTAATCTCACACACTTCTTCCCCTTATCGTGAGAGGAAACGCGCCTGTGTGAGGCAAGATGCGAGCGAGAGGCCCAAACGGGGCGGATCTGACAACAGACACAGCGTATCTCTCTTATCGCGACCCAAAAGTCACTTGCCCTGCCTGACAAAAGCCGCCTCATTTCTTCTACACCCCCGGGGGCTGGCTGACCTGCATTTTTGGTCTATTGACGAAATAGAATAAAGAGAAAAATGTCGGCAGGGGAAGAAGACGACAAGTCTCGTATCCGGAGCATCCCTCGGATAAGCCAGCCTTCGGTGTCAACTCGAGAAGGGCCTCTTTTTTCGTCGCCTTGTCCACCGCTCTTTTGACAAGGCCACAGAGGCGTATGAGTCGCGCGAAGCGCCCTCGCCTTGCGATTTCTTGTCCCATTAGCAACGAAACCCACGTAGACTTGAAAACCGTGGAATCTGAATTTGTTCCGGCCACAACAGAAGGGCCCCGATCCTCGTCGTCTTCCCAACGGCGCGTAGCCCAATTTGTCAACGTCTGTTTTTTATGTTATGCAAGCTGCGTGGCGTATTCTCACCGCATCGTGCATCGCCCATCACCGAATCGCGCAATTTCTGCTCGTGCCTTGGCCCTGTGCATCTCGACAGTCCAAACAGGGATGACGCCTCAGGCAATTTCAGAAAAAAATGGCATTCTTTGCTTTACCCATGGTGCCGCGTATCCATACCATTTCCCCAGACTTCTCAGCATCTCGACTCATACCAACCACGCACAAAGAGTGTTGTCAACTGTCGCAACTCCTCTGGGCAAAGGCGCAGGCAAGGTCAGTGAATTCTTGATTGCCCTGGTAATTGACCATAGGAACAATAGGGAATTTCCCCCGGAGAAAGGCCACAAGGCCTAGAGCGTCACGTCTTTGGGGGAGGAGAGGTACATGTACCTGGCCCCGGAAACCCCAGCAAAATCGTACGCGTACATGTACTCAGTCGAGGGGATCGCAGCTTGGAGCGCAGATCGCCGTCGGGGTTGCTATCAGCTTCACCAAAAAGTGACTTTGGGACTTGCGCCCTGTTTTTTACTCAGGAATTACAAAGTACAAAGTACGTATGTACGTCTGCATTGCACCCCAATTGCTAAAAGCGCACTAGCCAGGCCAGACAGATCCCCCAGATTTTGCCATTTCTTGCCAAGCCTCCTTTTCCAGCAAAAACAGACCCCAGACCGGTTGAGGGGGAGAACAAAAAAAAAGGAGCAGCGCGGCGATACCGCTATCTTTTGCCGCTAGCACGGCCTTTTTTTTATTTTTATATTTATTTTTCCTGCTCCCAAAGTCGCTTTTGTACTGTACTGATAATAGCAGCAGGTGGTACCTCGCGTCCGAGGCCAGACCTGAAGAAGCGCCAACACCAAAGTTCATTCTGACGCCATGGAAAAAACGCAATTTCATGAGAGGGAGACGTATTTGTATGCTTCCACATTGAGAGAGAAAACATATGCGTTGCTTTGTTCTGGTTTATTGTGTGTGTATGCCTTGTCAGCGTAATGCAGCAAAAGGCCTTTTCCGATCTGGCCGAGAGGAGACAAAAAGCATAACATCACAATACGGAGTAAGTACATGTACGGAATAAGAAGAGAACAAGAGAACAAGGAATCACCTCTCACAGAAAATCCGTACTTTGTAGATACGCGGGGCAGACGGCCTGGGGTTGGCGAGGCTCGACTTGCCTATTTCGCCATAGCATAACGCAATGCCGGCAGCCCGCTAGAAGCCACCCTTGTTTTTTTGGCGGTGCGGCCAATCTCAGTCATCTAACGTGTCCACATCTCCTGGGAACAGACCTGACAACGTAGGACGGTACGAATAGTTGACACAATGGATTGACAAAACGACGGCGACGCATCTAGGGTAACGGAGACGCCGAACGAGTGAGAACAAACCAGGGCAGGAGATCAGGGCAATGACGAGATACAGAGTTGTACTCTTAGCAAGCAAAGCTGGCAAGGCAGTGTCAGTTCGCGTTGTGGAGTTTTGCTTGTATTTTCATTAATAAAACGAGGTGAATAAACTCAACAAAAATCAACAACAGCCAACACCGCACACAACAAATCCCAGTCAAAATAACAAAGGATAAAGCGAGCTCTCTTCGCTGCCCTCCATCTAATCTCCGTTTATTTACATTACGGCTCGAGCTTTGCGGGTTGACCCTGTCCTTGTCTTGCTGTCTTGGCGCCTGCAGAGGTAAAACCTCTGTTTCTTCTGTGTATATGATAAAATAGACAACAGACGCGCGTGCACAAAGTAAAGTGAGCACGTAGGCCACTGCGTACCAAAAGAGATGGATTGCGTAGTTCCATGGGGCTGTCATTATCCATGAATCTTCGCCGCAACTGATTACGCATACTTCATTCTCCAGATCAACACCACCTTTCCCGGTATGCCAATATGCTATTTTGGAAAGTCAACGGAAATTGGGGAGTCATGGGCGGCAGAATACGGAGTACACAGATTGCGTCGAACACCCTGTTTATCAGTCATCTGCCGATAAATGAAGTTGCTTCAATCGACCACGTTGATCGTCGACGTCCGCAAGCTTCTTGGGCCTTTTGTTATCGGTTCCGTTTCCGGTTCCATTCTGCCTCTTTTCTCGCGAGCACAAAAACAAAACTCGCTTCACCCAGGAATTCGGTGCGCAGATCCTCGAGCCCCGGCCCCTGTTGTCCGTCTTGTCCGTCAGTGATGAATGATTATGGGCAAATGTCAGACTGATGTGTGCAACACTGCACACCCCCTTCTCCCTACCGCACGTATGGAAGTCCATCTCAGTACGAGTAAGGCTATTTCTCCGCACTTTTTCGTCCATGGGGAAAAGGACCAAAGTGCATTACGATGTACAAGCTGCATGTGTCAATCGATGAGCGACTTGTCGCAAGACAAAGAAGGAGGACGTCAGGACGAAAATTTCCGTTGCCAGTACATGTAGCGTACATGTACATGAACGTCGAATGTGTTATTTTCCTCTTCCCCCTTATCGTTCAGTGGTTCTGGACCTTGTCTGAAAGCGGGTGTTCGCCCGGAGCCGGCAAGTCTCCAAACTCTGCTTTTGGTTTGGTGCGGTTGTGGTGGTGGTGGTGGTGGCGGTAGTGGTGGTCGTAAGATACAAAGGTGGTGGTGGCATTTTGGGTGGTGGCTTGTAGCTTCATATCAGCTTTGCAAATTTTCACATGTTAATGACATAATCTCCCATTCTCACTGCCCCTGACATCATCAACACAGAATAGCATCGACAGGCACGATCAAATCAGATGCAAAATAGGAGCAATGAAGATAAGTATCTTACAGATACAGAAGATACCCGAAATACCCGAGATATGCCAATCGGGGGGATGAAGGGGGATAAACGCATACCAGAAAATGGCAACCTTCCGCCACACTTTGCGGCCCTTTTCTTTTGTCGATGCTCCGTTTTGTTTGCCTCAATGGGAAGTCTTCATTCACCTCATTTGAACTCACGGTGTCGCCGTGTTGTCGCCGTGCTGTCGCCGTGGAATTGACACTTTTATTTTTTGCCTCTTTTACTGGAGACAGTCTGTTCGTCCGTCTCCATGTTCCCTTCTGTCGGCTCATTCTTCGGTGTCATTTCGGTAGCCAAAAACCGAGCGCAAGCTCCAGAGAAAGAGCCACAAAAAGCAGGCCCCGGCCAGCCGCAATAGCGGGGATGAAAGAGAGCGAGGAAAGCAAGGTGTGGGCTACGACGTTCTCAGCTAGAGCGAGGCAAACCCACGTTTTTTTTTTTTGGGGGGGGGGGGGGGCCGTCTACTGAGTACGGAGTACGTCGTATCACGACGTGCTTTACGGCGTGGCCCACCTTCAATTTTTTTTATCGTGCTCTCTTTTTGGCTGTCGCCGCCTTCATTGCGGAGAATTGCGTGTGTGGACCACGGCGTGGCGAAAGAAGGGAAAGAAAAATTCTGTCAAGCGCACCCAAAACAACGGAGTACACCCTCCAGAAAGTAAGTTTCGAGTAAAGCACGTTCGCGCGACACGGTGAGCAGATGGCTATGAGTTACGAAGTAGTACACCGTAATATCGTGGCCGCCTACAAATTGTTCTGGGAACAACAGCAACCACTACGTTTTCCAAAGGCACTCAAGGCGCTGGAATGGCAACCCCCCTGACACCTATCTCCCAGCCCGGCCGAGCTGATAATCTTCGAAAGGGGACCGTGGGTCGTAAACGTCTTCGTAGATTTTACATATACACAAAAGTACGCCGAGCTGGGATAAGCAAAGCTCTACCGAAGTGTTGCCGAAGACAGGTACGCCGCATGCCGTATCACAGTGCCGTGTACATGTACAGCAAGACATATATGATGTTCCTTTCCCCCTTTTCATCTTTTGTCACTGCCTCGTGGATGTTCGTTCCGAAAAATAAAAATGAAGTGTCAGCTCGATCGGATCGTGACAATTTTTTCCTCCACAGGAACAATGCCCCTTTCTCCCACGTCTACAAAATAAAGTAAACCGCGTCCTCGTACAAGCAGCCACCGAGGGAGAACAATGTTCCCTGTGCGGCTGGGGGTCAGACTTTTCGGCGGAGCTCTCTCTCTTCTCTCCCTCTCTCTCCCTCCCTATCTGTTTCTTTGAGAGTGAGCAGTCGGAGCGTTCCACCCCAGTGAAACCCCATTGTCAAAGAGTCAAAGACGGACTACCGTCGCCGTCCTTGTCTTTTGTACGGGGTCGCTCCGTTTCTTGACTCAGGTCCAGATAAAGAGACTTGGGAGACGAGACCCCCGTTGTAGACCCCGTTGGACCATTCCTCCGTGGGAGAAGAGGAAGCAGTCAAAAACGTGCTCCTTTGTCCGTATCGTACCCCCAGCAAATTTTGGCCTTTTGGAGCCTTATGAGGTGCACAGGGAAGAGCTGGCGTATCTCCAGTTCCCCATACAAAAGTACTGAGTTGTGAGTAGTGACAACACGAGAGGGTCTCCGTGATTCCGAGAAGCTCCGAAACCCCAGCTTTTTTTTACCTCTTTATTTTTCGTCTTCTACATATATTTCCTTTCGGGCCATTTGGCGTAGGATGGCCTTGCTGTGTCCGTTTCGAAAACGGGAGGCAAATTGATGCGGTTCACTCTTCGCAGCACACAGCATGTGTTTTTACTCATAGGTGCAGTGCAAAGCGCCCGAAGCGTGACAACGGAGAAGGCCAAGATGGCCTCAGATAGCTGCAAAAATACTGGCCGTGAAACGTGTGAGTGCCTGAGCTGGCCCGACTTTTTTTTTGGTTGGCACCGTCCGACATTCGGCATTGTTTACGAGTACATACTGTAAACATTGTATTCCCGGGCGACCTCCTCTGGTCCATGCCGACGAGAAAGCATCGACTCATCGCCGTTGTTCCCGTAAGATTTGCCAACTGGACTTGCGAGTCAAGACAATGTGGTCAAGGGCATTGTGGTCCAATCGCCTCAACAAGCCCCGATCCCATCTGCTCATGCACCTACGATGTACATCGTCCTTGCCCTCATCCCACAATCCCACTTCCCTGCCCCATCGCCAAAGCGGGACACTACAAAGTAGGACATGGGGGGTGTAAAGCGCGAAGAGAGCCGAGAGAGCTGGGGACGTGAGAGAAGAGAGAGACACACAATCGCAGCGAGTATTGTTTACGCATAAAGGCAGCAGAGATAGGCCTTATTCTCGTGCAAAATGTGGCTCCGCAGATGCACACTGCAAAGTAGCTCCTGGTTATGGGCCCGCCCTGCTTTCTTTTTTTTGCCTGTCCTTTCGAGCTTGATTGTTTGCGAGCTTTCCCCATCAAGCGCCCCCTTTCGTCCTGGAGCCGCAAAGGTGCGCAAAGCTATGGGAGTACGTCGTACGTCGTACACTGAGAAGGGAAACCGGGTCTCCGTTTTCCCGAAGAGTCGCGGATAACAGAACAGTAGAAAGAAGCTACGACAGCAGTAGACAGGCTTTCTTGTTTGTTGAGAACACGGACTGTGAAGATATGTGAGGAATGCAAGCTAAAACGTCTATCGACTCGTCGTCTCTCGTAGCTGATTCCCTCGTTGCGAGATGCATCGCTAAGCTTGGCAATCATGGCTCCTCCATCTGGAACTTCCTTGTCCATTTCCTGGTCTCGTGTTTTTGTTGTGGGTTTGGGGTTGTTTAATAGCCAAACAGACCCTGCAACTTTGTACATAGCTTCAGAAGAAAAAAGAGGCTTGCAAACCGAACCCTTTGCCCCAGCTTCCAGACCGTGTTTGACTCCAAAGTGTCTTTTTTCCATTGTCTTCTCTGTAAGAAAGAATTGGAGCCTGCATCGTTCGAGTTCTTGTTCGACTACGACGTACGACGTATTCGCGACTTACAAAGATGGTCCTCAACTGGCCCACAAACACTTTGTATCCATAGTAGCCTCCATCGTCTCCATCGTCTCCATCGTGCATTTGATTTTCGCGATCTATCAGCAAATGCGCCTCCTCAAACCCCGTGATCGTAAACACCCCATCATCTCGTGTCAAATGAAAGCTGCTGCCGATGCCGGTCTCGTTCATTTCTGGTACCTTGCAGGAGAGGAAGGGAGGGAGGCAAGAGCCATTCAGGGCGCAAGGGCGTACAATACGGGAAAATGCGCTGTAGGGAGTTATTGGGGGCCATTGGGGCAATGCTTGGCTCTCGTTGACTCTCCGTTCATATTGCAGCACGTCGCATTGAAACGGGGAACAGACCAGAGGGCATGCACCTCTATTGCCAAGAAGGGCATACCCTGGAGCTTCCAAGCCAAAGCCGGACTGCCGACAGAAGCATGCGAGAGCTCTCTATCTCTCTTTGCATCTTCCTTTCTTATGCCCCCTTGTTTTTCTCATATCTTCTCAGACACCCCTCAGCTTACAACGAGTATATCACTCCGCAATAGAACGAAATAAGCATTGTCTACGACGTTCTTTGTACACGCCTCCATATTGCCCTTGCTCGTCACAGGGAAACGCAAAAAAAAGCTACAGAGAAGGCTGGACCGAGGACTACGGCCTTGGGGCACAGCAATTGCAGTCAAACAAAGCCTTGGGGGAATCCCTGTTTGTGTGTGTGAGAGAGAGAGACAGACAGACTCATGGCCCACTTGCTCGCACGCAAATAGCCCGTCCCGGTCTGTGAGTGGACCGCTGGGACCTCCTCCACTCTTTCTGCTTGCTCTGCCCCGTCCTGCCGTCTGCCGCAGACATTGCATCCTTCGACCGTATGATGCATGCTATGAATCGCCTGAGCTCGTTCGTTTTTGGGGAGGGCATCGGGATTCGGTTTGTTGACAGGTACGGTACGGCAGTGACTGCAACTAAGATACGTTATTGCAGTGTGTTGCCGGTCTCTTTTGGGAGACATCACCACACCCTCTTTTATCGATTCACCCGTCTTTTTGGGTCCTCCGTCCCCCACCCGGCCACTTGCGTACATGCTGAATGTGCATATCTGCTGGCATGCCGACCTCGGTGGACATTGCCATCTCGAGATATCAAATAGCGTATCTGTGTTCTCTCCACGATCCTCACGATAACCCACGATTCTCCGCATCCGTCGCCCGGCTGCTCAGGTCCCGGGAAAAGGGGCGTCATGTGGATGTCTTGGATTTTCCAGGCAATTTTCCAATTTCCCAGGTCCTGTTCAAAGGCCTGCATTATCGTATTATCTCGACAAAGTGGGGTGCAGAGTGTATCCTCGGCCGAATATGACAGGCAAAAGCCGCTGTGAAAGCACGGCAGCCTCGCATTTACGACGGAAGTGTCCTTTGTTTTCGAAGGAGACAAGAGTGTGGGGAACGACGTAATAGGTAATACAATTGCATCTCGTCGCAAGCCTACCTTGTAGGTCGACAACGTGCCTCTCCAGTGCCGCAAAACAGACCCAAAAGAAAAGCCGATCGGATATGGGAAAGGGGGGCTGCTTTGTGCCTTGGTGGAAAATATGTGGGAAACAAGGGGGGGGTGGATGCGAGAACGTTGTTAACCTCGGATAAGTTTTTTATGTTGTGAAAGAGAGAGAGAGGCAGAGACAAGCGTGCCAGCCTCGCTTTGCCTGCCCCAGCATATGATTTCAGCGAGCCCAGGCCCGCGGCACACTTAATCATCGCTATCGTCTACGATGTACAAATCTGGGGGAGGACACAGGGACGGTCGCCCTAGAACATCTCTTTGGGGCCACTCTAGGCCCTGCGGACAGCGCTAGGGCGCTTGCTCGGCTGATTAGCCTTTAGCGAAGTATCTTTAGAGGCATTTTCTGATGCGCCGAGACTTGGGGGAGGGTCACTGTGGAGGGGGGGGGGTGCGAGATATAGCAAATTTACGCTGAAAGACGACAACAGGGCCATCGCGATTACAGCGGCTAACGGAGTACTCCGTGCGCTAAAATACAGGCCCCAGTCCACTAACTAGAGCCAGCGGCGAACAATGTGTCTAACTGCGTAAACGGTAAGAACGAGAGCCAGTCACGAAAGCACAGTCTCCAGTATTAAAACGGTGAAATGGCTAGAAGGAGTAATTGGCGGAGTTTTTCCTTGGTCTGTATTTTTTTTCTCTTTTTTTTTTTCTTCTAAAAGTTCAAGCTTGGCCCTGGCTCACTGAGTGCCCGTCGTAGAAAATACGGGGTATGGATTTATGGCGAAACGATTACGCAGAAGAGGCAAAGGGTGAGAAGGTGGGACAAAAAGGGGAGAAGGGGCGCTGAGGCGTACTGAGCATGAAAGACCGGGGTAAGAGTCCCCGATTTGGTGCTCGTTCCCCGTCGGTAGTGCCCTGATTTTGAGTGCAAGAGAAAGGAGGAATGAGTGGGAGTGAGTCGATCGAACGATGTTAAGTGTTGAGAAGAAAGCACGGGGTTGTCCCGAAAATCAACAAGCGGGCGTGTTGATGCCATGAACAGACGAGCATCAACCACGAAGTGCGGGAGACGAGAAGAGTGGCAACCGACGTTGCTATCCGAAGTCGAACAAATGCCGAAAGACAGATCCGTGGACGAGTCCGTAGATGTCAACGACGAATCACGATTGTGATTCTCGAAAATGCGTCCCATTCTGCTGCCCCAACTCTTGGAAGAGGGAACACCGGCCCGATAATTGGCATAAAGCTAGGGTCTGATATCATCGCAAAAACGCACATACGCATCGTGGACAAGGACAGGGGACGCAGCGGCACTTGCACTTGGCCATCTTTACACTCTCTTGCTCCTCCAAAAACGATGAAAAAAAAATCTGTGCCTCACTGGGCCGGCAGGCAACTGTCTTATTGTGTCGTCTTCTGCCTTCTCTTCCTCTCCCATGGCATCGGACCATGGTTCTGTTTCAGCCCAGCCCCACGTTTTCCGCAACGACGGCACACACCGATCAAAGAGCAACAATGCAGGAGCAGCGATGGAAGAAATGGAAGAAGAACACGTAAAAAGAGAAGCCACGGCAGTTGCAAACACAATGAAATCAAAGGATGCAGAAGGCAGATCCGACATGGAATGGCTGGCTTCGTCTCTTCCCTTGAATGCCATCACCGTTTTCGCTCACCTCTGACCGGAATGCCTCGTTACGAGGCTTTCCCTGCTGTAGATCCTCACCAAATGGCCTCTTGGGAGTTGTAGTTCAGGCAGTGAAGTTGGGTATACATAGCTTTTATTGGATAACGTGTGCGGATGAGCATGAGCTTTCGGGCATTTCTCAGCGTCGCCTTTAATTATGTTGCATCTCCAACTGCAGCGCACGCCGCCGGCCATATCGATCTTGTTATTTGTTTCATTTTCCACGAGGAAAGAGGCTTGCCTTCTCCATTCACTTGCACGACGAAAAAAATAAGTACTTTTCTTCATGCTCACGACACCCCGTGATTGCCCTTGTTTGGCTGCTCAGCGATCAGTTGTTACAGATGGCCCAATGCGGCAGTCGTTCTATGACTGAGTGTCCCAAAGAAAAAGCAGTTTACCAATCCCCCCTTTTAAAAGACTGAGACGGTGAAGCCCAGGCACAAAAAATGTCAAAATACCAAAGCCAGAACTCCAGGACCAAAATACCAGAACCAGGTATCGCCTTGCCGCGGCTCTCTTCTCCCTTCTACTACAATCTTTCCCCCCCGGAGAGGCTTCCGCCCCGGGATCCAGGAAACAGAGGATGTTCTGCTGTCGATGATTCAACAACCCTTGTCCTGGAACCTGTCATTTTGATGCTCGCCTGTGTACTGTGAACTTTTGGCATCGACTTTCCCCGTATCTTGCTTTTCGTGTCTGGCCCGCATCTGCGCCGGTCCTGCGGAGAATGGAGACCACGCCTTTGTACTTACACTTTGACAGCTCCCCCAGAACCCACATCGTCAAATCCCACATCCAGTCCGTCGACTCTTGGTGAACCCATCGACATCCACACATGGCCACGTGAACAAGAAAAAAAGCCGGAGACAACAACACTGTGTAGACAAACAGCAATAAGGCTCACAATATGCAGAGAGAGAGAGAGATTGGACCAGTGTCAACAAAGACGAAGAGCCAAGCGATTTCACAAGTATTTGCCTCAATCGTCGTCCTCCAACTCACCATTCGCAAGCTTCCATCTTCCGCCTCCGCCCTTCCACCTTTTCCCCTCTCTATATCTCCAGACCACTCCATAATCGTGAAAAGAACCGCCGAGACCCCATTATCTTGATCATGCGGAACGACAACCAAAGCCTCATCCGCCGCGAAGTGCACACAAAATTTAGGACACTTCGCTGTCAATTTTCCCCCATCTTCCTTTGAGCCCCAAGCTACGGTTCCCCACGTTTCCATGATCCCAGGTTAGCTTCCCCCCGGTCCTGCCCCTTCTCCATCTTGTTGGATTTCGCTTGCACGCCCTGTTTTCTCCCCCTTTGTCTGCCGAGCTCATATCCGTGAGGGATGAAAGATATTGCAGAAAAAATCAATAGTAATTCATCGTACGGACATGTGGATTGCATGATTATGGGCGCATAAGATCCAATGCTAGCTTTGGGGCAAGGCAGCCGGTCGTACAGTCGGCGGTATTCCATCGTGGCTTTTTTGTGTGTTGTCTTTGCATTGTTGTCTCTCGTAAGATACCAGGGTTCTGGGCCTCGAACCTCGTTTGGTCTGGACTTGCTTTGTCCACCTATCTCTCATGCATGAGATACGGGCCAAGAAGCAGACGCCATCTTCCGACACCAATGTCCGCGGTTCTCCAATGCCCATGCTTAAGGGCAGAATCTGGGGCCTGGACCCCATTCTGCCCCCAGTCTGCCCCCATTGTGGCCTCGCTTTTAATTGGACACCGGGTACGCTAAGGGCCTTTACTAAAACGCCATGGCATCGTCAAGCCTCAACTTCGCCCAAGAGCCCACCCACGCCCCTCCATCATTCCTGCTATTTCTCCAAATTTTGATTTTGTGCCCTCACCCGGCCCGTTTCTTATGTTTTGGCGTCGTTGAAGAGATAGCTTCTCACATCTCCTGTCCTCCAAGGCTCGAGATGCCGTACTCCATTCTCTGTATTGACGGCCCTGCGTTTGTCTTCATGCAGTATCTCACAGTCTCACAGTCTCCTGCGTCCAGCTGTCGCCTTACGGCCGACTGCGCCCCCAACAAGCTGAAAAGCTGAAATCCATTCGAACCCATGCAGTGCACTGAATGCAAATCCAGCCCTGAAAATAAGTCCGGTCCCTGGGCTCCTGGTCCTGGCTATCCTTGGTGACCGAGAAGGTCCTGTTCCTGTATACTGGGGGGTTACCAGCGGAAAAAAAAAAACAATAGATCCCCGTACCGAAAATGATTGTCCAGAGGGACACTTCGCCCAGTACCCGTCTGGTCTGTTCTTTTGTTTTCTTCGCACCGTTTGTATTTTTCGTATGCGTAAAGCGTTCTCCCATTTCTCGAACATGTGGACGTTGTGCGATTTTCATCTGGCATGGCACGATACCCTCGTCGCACCCGTGGTGTACATGTACGATTTGGGTGTCTCCATCGTCAATTTTGAAGTGCCGCCCACTTTTTTTTTCTCCCTTAGGTTTAGGTGTCAAAGGGTGTTCTTTCTCCGCGACTCCGCGAGAAGGCGGTACATGTACTGCCGCCACGTCTTCTTTTTTCTCTCCTTGCTCTCGCCAAGTTTTGGCCAAGATAAGGTCTCCAGAGCAAAGACCTTTACGCATAGAGAATAGAGAGAACTGCACACCCCTACCCGTTGGCTAAGATGAGATATGGGGAAAACGCTGGTTCTGGGCCCCAGGTCCAAGCTCACGACGTTAGGGGATTCCGTATGGCGTTTCGCCCTCTTTTTCTGCCGGTCGGTCGGCCTTGTTCCGACCATCCTTCTCTCTCCGTATTCTCTCCGCTGTATCATGGGAGGTGGACATGATGGACGTGATGGACGTGATGGACGTGATGGACGTGATGGACGTGATGGACGTGATGGACGTGATGGACGTGATGGACGTGATGGACGTGATGGACGTGATGGACGTGATGGACGTGATGGACGTGATGGACAGTTAAATGATGGAAGGCGAACGTTTTTGCGCCGGCGCCGCTTGGCCGTATTTGCGTTATCTACGTAGTATACGCAGTGTCTTTTTTCGTCTATATAGGCGCTTTTCAAACGTCGGAGAATTTTCTCTTTTCGCGTAGTGGATCCCGTTTTCTCGCCGTCTTCTGTCGCCTACATCGTACATCGTATTTCCCTGAAGTTTATGAGGCCGGGGAGGAATCCCAACTTTTTATTCCCGACGGCACCACAATGGCTGGTACGGTTCGCGAAAAAAGGTCTTTTTCTCGCTCTTTCTCTCTTTCTCTCTTTCAATGCGATTTCTCTTCACCGTTTCGATAGCTCGGTCAGCTTGTCAATGCAATTCTTTTCTTTTTTTCTTCTCACGACTTCGACGGAATGAGCCAAGCGGGGCTACTTCGTACGGAGCAGCCAAAGGGTGTGATAATAGGCGGACGAAGGATGACCCCAGATTGCGTATTTTAGCTGGGCTCTTCGCACATGCAAAACCCACCTTCTAGCTATGGGGAGCAGGGAGACCCAACAATCACAAAGGGACCGCCATTCTCTCAGTATGCTCCATACTCAGAAGAGCTTCGTACAGAGCTTCGCAAGCCATACCCACGTATTGCTGAGTAGACTGTCGCCATTCTCACCATGTGTCGAGTCTTGGCTCGACCGTCTTCACATGCAGGGCAGCAAACGTCTCCCCCCTTCCCCGAGCTGTATCGGCGGAGAAGGCAAGCTCACCTCAAGAAAACCAACAACTCACCCTAAGAAGGGGAAAGAGCAGTAGCCAGGACGCGAGGGGTTCATCTCCTTGATTGCACATGATTCTTTGTCAACAAACAGTCAGGGCCCAGAAGGGTCGAGAGGGTATCGAACGGGGGCTGATGCAACGGCCAACGGGAAACCGGTGTGACTCTCTCTGTGGTGTAGACCTGTCAGTATTAGTGAGCAATAAGTCGGAGAGGGCTGAGTGAGGGTCAATGACCGTTCGTCGATAGGCAACAAGGAACCGCCATTTGACGAGCAACGTTCGCCCCTACTCCAGAAATTCTAAAGAAAGAAACAGCTCTCACCTCAGCAACTCTGCGACTAATTGCGCCGTCTCTTGGAGTTCTTGGATGTCGCATGCAATGGAACGTCTTCGGGGCGCCGTTGAACGCCTCTTCCCTTTCGGCCTCGGCGTCTGTCTGCCAGGTGGGTGGCATTGATATCGACGTCGACAACTCGACATCCGCTCCCTTTCCTCGTCGAAACTGTGCTCTGCCCGTGAATAGACGTCTTCTTCTGTTTTGGCTATTCTGATTTGCATTCTCGCTGTCAATCTGGATTCTCATAGCAAAATCTGTAGTATCACCTTCTTTGTCTTTGCCGACTGACAGTGGTGATCTGACTGTTGCAATTCGTTAGTGCTGTCGATGCGCCGAGGGCGGTCCGGATAACGATTTCACGCCGAGGTGATTCTCTTTCACAACATTTGATGCCAATTCCAATAGTCGATTGCACAATTTAGGCAGATGAAGATTTACAGAAGGAGCGTTAATTGCAACGCCGGATTGCCCCTTCCGTCTTGAGAAGAAGAGTTGTCGTTGAATTGACTGCCCGATGAGGTAAGAGCTTAAGACCCCGCAAAAGGCTGCTGCGGGGGAAGGCTGCCCTCACACTTTTAATGGGCGCGGGCGGGAATGCGCGTCTCGCAGCGGTAAAACGCCCCTTTACGCGACGTCACGCCTAATGAAGAGAAACGGCGCGCAGCAAAAACGACGAGGAGATATCAAAGAGCCAGACACGAGCCAGACACGAGCCAGACACGAGCCAAACGCGAGCCAGAAACGATAGAAAGTGATACTGTCAAGACAGAAAGCATAGGCAATTGCTGCGACCGTGTGGGCGGCCCCAACAGCGAGTGAGCTTGCCAGTCTGGCCATGGACTACCACGCGATCCATGGCCATGATGTGGCCAACTTCAGCACGCCATTGACTCGTGAGTTTGCACTGCGTTTGCACTGCGATTGCACCCTCATTGTTTTATAAAGGCGCCTTGGGCCTGACTGTGTCCCCGTTGCGAAACGACGTGCTAATTGTAATTGCGGGCCGTGTCGTTTTAGACCGCGTCTTGACCGTGTCGGCTGCCGAAGCCGAAGCCGCCCTGCTGAGCCAGTCTTCGGCATCGTCCACCACGTCCGAGACGGCGCCGTCGGCGTCAAGGTTCCTTATTCCCACGGGCATCGAGACGCTGGACTGCATCTTGGCTGGCATTGCGCCACCGTCGCAGACTGGCGGAGATGGGCCTACAACAGATGAAGCGGCCAAGGAGACCGAGACAGAGGGCGAAAGCGCACAACGTGAGGCGAGCCCGGCGGCGGGGACAACGGGCCAAACCGCAGCATCCCATCCCACAGGCGGTATTCGTCGTGGACAGCTGACGGAGGTATGGGGGCCACCGGGTGTGGGCAAGACGGCGTTTGGGTACGTCGTGATGTCTTTGTTCGATCCCCCCCTTTTCTACTGACCCACGAGAGTGCTGACACCCCGTGCACAGACTGCAACTCGCAGCAAATGCATTACGACAAGGCGGCGATGTTGTCTGGATAGGTATGTAGCCCTGTGACAAGAGGTCGGGTTCACCGGCGCCGACTATGGGCAGACGAAGGTTGTCGGGCATTGACTCGCAGAACAGATTGCTTCCAGAGCGTCTGCTACGATCGGTTGGGTGGCGTCTACGACAGCCGCTGCGAAGGCGTCGACGGTGTCAGGAGCCTGGAAGACGGCTTTGCACACTACGTCTGCCCCAGCCTCCCACACTTGATCGCGATGCTGTGCCCACCACCGCCAGCACAGCCTGCGTGCATCCTAGCCAACACGGCCCTTCTCGTCATCGACAGCCTGTCTGCTCTTGTCAACTCGGCGCTGCCAAGAACCGTTGAGGGAAAGGGTCCGCCGTTGATGGCCAACGGGAAGAAAGGTCGGTCCCGGGTCTTGCTGAACAAAACGCATGAAACAAAATTTGCTGGGAGGAGGCCAAAGCTAACACCGCCCAGCCCCCAGTCCATACGAAAAGCGCGCACAGGTGCTCCAGTGCGTCGCCGCCGCCCTCGAACGCCTCGCCGAGACGCGCAACATTGCCATCCTCGTCCTCACCCAGTGCGGCCAGCCGCATACAGACGGAGCGCGGCGCCGCGCTCGCCCCGGCCCTTAATGGCGTGGCCTGGGACCGCGGCATCACTACACGGCTGGTCTTGTTTCGCGACTGGGCCTGGAAGGACCAGCGGCCTGTCGGTGGACGGTTTGCTGGCCTGCAAAAGCTCAATGGACACGAGAGCGAGACTGGCATCGACGGCATGGTGGCATTTGACATTGATGAGACGGGCGGCCTGGTCGAGGAGCACTACACGGCCGTCCCGCCACGGTCGTCCATCTACAAGCGGAGGCTTGGTGACACGGACTGGGTCGCCCGGGGCGGTGGTGGTGACGACGACGACTACGGCTGGGACAACGAGGACGAGGACAACCTGCCGAGCATGCCACCGCAGTGGCAGGGCAGCGAGGACATTCTGCTCGGCCACCGCAGATACGAAGATGAGGAAGAAGAGGCGGAAAGAGGACGACGGTGAGGAGGCGGACAAGGTCGACGCTGACGATACGGAGGCCACCGCCGCTGGTGACGGGGGCAACGCCCTGGCAGGCGACGACGCGGAGCTGCGAATACAGCTGTCTGGTGTGACTCGAACACCTCGGAGTATCGCCGACAGCGAGGACGACTCCGATTTCTAGATGGTGCCGCGGCAAGCAAGCCTCAAAGCTCGTAGATTGTGGAAACGTTGGCACGATATACCCTCGGTAAATGAAGGCACGATACACTGAAACAATACCAATACACTGCGATTATATCAATAAAGTCATGAATCAATCATGGCAGCAAACTTCCCGGCTGTCCTTAAAGTGAAAGTTCTCTGCCTCCGTACATCCTGCCCACATAGAGTACATCATGCAACGGAGGCCGGGGCTGTTGTCTATCAACTAATGGGAAGCTCCGGGACCATGAACCAACTGGTTGGCAGTTACAGAACGGCCTGAGGAGAAGATTGTCGCTGTACTCAGTACGGCCGGCTTTCTCGGTCTCGTCTTGACGTCTCGTGAGGTAATACACATGCTGGTTAAGGGTGGTTTCTTCTTCTTTTTGGACCATGCACATATCAGCCACTGCTTGATTGTTTTGTCTGCATGTCTACAATCTGTACGCATGCTGGTCTCGTCCAGTATTGTGGCGTTGCTAATCGCAAGTGGAAGCATAATTCAAAAATGCATGGTGAGGCCACGCGTACGCTGGGGAAAGAAGAGAAAAAGCGCAGAATAAACAACTCCACGCCACAAACGGGAAATAGACTGGCCGAATAGATCAGACGAATCGACTGGGATGGCAGGAAATATACGGTGAAGAATACACGAGTCATAACCTTTGTAGCCTCGCCACAGAGCCCTTTTGCATGTGTATCCGTGCTTGCCGGTAGTACGGCAGTATCCGGTGTACCATGCGGCCGAATCCAGTGTATCGATTGCATGACGACGGGGCACCTGCAATGAAGTGGTAGCAGTGGTTTTTCGGGTTTATCTTCTTTGATTCCATATGAATGACGACGTCAAACTGGTGATTGGGTATTACGACGAGGGCACAATTTGTGTGTTGAATAGATCATCCTATCTCCTGGAAGCTTCTGAAATGCGTGACCCTCTGCAGTGCATTCAAATATCCCTGATCTGTTTCAAGCAATCAATCCGGTCTCGCGGTGGTCTATTTTCGAGCTTTGGACCTCAGTAATATATTAAATTTCGCGTTCTCCAGAGATTTTGGTAGAAACAATATCTCCTTCATCGGCGGTATCTGCAGAGTTGTGTCGAGGAACGAAATTGGCGATGCCTGCTCATATGGCAAATGTGCAGGGTGCTTTTCTCCTGTTGCTGGAGATTATCGTCCTTTGATGGAGGTGCTTATATTTATGACATTGAAGTAGCATTTGTCGAGCTTTCTTTTGAAGTTGATGTATATGTGCACATAAATCAGTAACTAGATACGGTGAAGTTGACAATAACACGCGAATTTTTGAGAAAAAAGGGAGAGAAAAAGAAACAGTAGAAGAAACCTGCCTGTTACCCAAAGATTTAAAAAACACCTCGAAAGTCATAATTGCCCAACCCCCTAAGCACGTAGGCAAACGCGACTTGCGACACCGTGAGTCCGTGATAACACGATAGAGTTCAAGCATTGCACGTCTACGATTACAACCACGGTCACACAGGCGGTGACTGACCACAGTCTCGAGCAACTGGAGTATTTCTCATGAAATTCACATAAAAAGACTCGCCTTCCTCAGTGGATCTGAGCCGACCAGAGTCAATTGATTTTTTTTTATCCTTGGCAAGCGATTGGCCCTTATTGAGGAATACCAAGTGACGGCCAAGACGTGACCATTGGCCTCTGCTACCTATCTATGTTGCTAGCAGCTTCCAAGCCCTTGGCCAAATGTTTGTATGCGAGACTGAACGAGACTACCAAGGATTATTGCACGAGACGATGCTCTCGGTGGGGGAAGTTTGCTGCTTCTGTGCACACACTGGAGGCCCTCCCTTAGCACATTTGCCAGTCTTTTCAGGGGAACATTACGCGAACGCGTTCGCTTCGTGTATAGAAAGAAGATGAAATATGTTCCAGAGAGAGAGAGAGAGAGAGAGAGAGAGAGAGAGAGAGAGAGAGAGAGAGAGAAAGCAACTCGAAAATCGCGCGTTCCACACTGCAAGTGGCTCATCGCATGCACCGTCGGAGTTGACTGTCTGAATGGCTATGGAGCGCCAGCACAATACCATTAATGCATCTATATGCAAGGCGGAAACCCAATACACATACGCAGTACGGAGTGATACTTTGCTCACTCCACACAGAAACAAGACCTTCCATTTCACGAGCCCCTTTTGCAAGGTTGTGCAACGGCCGTCTCCCGTCTCTCTTGTCGTTGGTGCCTCAGCCTCGCCGTACGACCACCACCTTTTCACGATCGAGGGAACACAAATATCGAGAGACCTTATTCGCTGCTGCTCGCGACGGACAAAGTGCAATCGATGCCGTGCAATCTATTCATTCTTGAAGCTTCATTCTGCGGCTGAGAATGGACTGCGGGCAATGAATGGCGACTGAACAGCTGCTGGTGGCACCTCAAGCACTGGTTGTCATTCTTGAAGTTTTCCGAGGGTCTCGGCCGATGGTTCTCCTAAGTGGGCTGTAAGAAACAACGCGAAGAATTTGATCCGTGTCGCGAGGCAACAATGCACAGAGTGAAGAATTCAATCAAAAAAAGGAAATGCCAGAGAGGAACGCTGCCACTCAGAAGTCGTTCTGGCCGTGGCCAGCATTCCATGTGAAACAATTGCAGGGAAAAAAAAGGCGTTCTGGCGTTTCTGGCGTTCTAGCGTTCTGGCCTTCTGGCGCTCTTGCATTTTTGACAGCAACAGCGGAGCAACCGTGAAGATTACACAGAAGGCCACTTGGTGTTAATTGCGATGCGCAGCCAATCACAGTACTGAGGAGCTTGAAATTACGGGGCTGCCCACAACGGGACCAGCCAGCCAACAGATTGCAGCGAGTGCACTGAAAAAGTGCAGCAGCAAGTGCAGCAAGTACAGCAAGTGCAGCGCCGGTCGCACCTTCTCGGGCCTGTGTCGCGCGCCATGCCAGGTACCCGTAGCTGCTGATTGGCCAACACCAAAGTAAGAAAGAACCGCCCGCAGTTAAAGCGATGGTGCCCGCCTTTCCCGGGAAAGTGCGACAGGTACGTAGCGAGTACATGTACTTCAACGGCGTAGAATTCGTACGCGTGCCTCTATAAAAAAGGGTTAAATTGGAATGGGCCACCCCACTTTCTGCGACGAGGAAATAATCGACAGCCAACAGCGACTGCAACAGCGACTGCAACAGCGACTGGAGATAGACTGATAGAGAGAAGAGAGCAAATCGACAGGAGGAGATTAGCCTACCGACGCCCTCGGAGATGAAGACGACAAAATCGGGAAAGAGCTCAGAAGAGAAAGAGGGAAATAGAGAAGTGGGGAAGGGGAGAAGGAGCAGATGGTGTTGTAGAACGTGGACACGGCAAGCGCTGATTGCGAGTGACGATAGGAAGCAATAAGACGATTTCAAGCTTCATTACCCACTAGTGACAGATGGCTAATATGAGGGGCAGAAATTAATTAAACTGCAAGAAGAGCGGGACAGCACCCGTGGTGAGATGCGAGATATCTCATAGGAGCAAGCGAAGAACCAGGTAGCGGTGCCTGTGACGATGTTTCTGACTCGCCGTTTCTTTAACCTCGTTTCACGTCCCGTCTGTTTGATGGGTAAATGTTGAGTACTGAGTACGACGTACTCCGTAGGCTTCTTTGTCTCGCTCACAAGGAGAGTAGCAGCCCAGACAAACGGTCTAAACACGAGTCTGAAGGCAACCTGGAGTCCTGGACAGCGCAAACAATGCCAACACATCCGAGCTTTGCTGGCCGCACTTGCCACGACGCACGGCACTGACACCTGGCACTCTATGATTGTGAAAAATAAGAGACGAAACAGAAAAGAGGAGGGAGGGCAAGAAAGGAAAGCGAAAGAAGAGCTCAGTGAAACTTCCTTGCAAAACCTGTCGCATTACTCCGTATCTGTGGGTACATTGTCGCCGCGCCGCACTTATGCGCCTTTTGCTCTCCAGGCATCTTTGCATCGCGCACAAAGGGCCTTTTCTTCGCCCAGATGCGCTTTGCCGCAGTTTGTGAGGGCAAGCGAACTGGGAAAAGCCCCTCTCATGGTGGTATTGTTCATGTAAGATACGATGTACATGTATGTATTTTGTACGCTCACGGAGAGAGAACAATCGAACAAGACGCCGACCCTGGCCTGTTCTGCTGAAATTAAGGGAGGCAGAGGGCAGCAAAGAGTCCAAGCAAACCAAGCACCAAGTGCACCAGGCAAGCGACGAGGGTACCCCCAAGGTACTGGCCCATGTCTGACACGGCAGGCGATCCACTCTTTTCCCATCCGCAACTATGTAAGATACCTCCAATGGACAACAATCACAGCGGTAGTACGAGGTAGCACGAGGTAGCACGAGGTACCTGGGTACGTATCAAACCACGCCGTTGATATTGTTGTCGCGGGTGTGGGTCCTCTCATCTGGTCCCCTGCTGCGCTTTCCCTCTTTCTATCGTAGGATACACCGCGCACCCGCTGCTGGGTCACTCCTGCCGCCTGCCATTTTTCTCGCTCTTGCCCATTGTTTGCCCTCTGCACCCTGTTGCCCCTTCCTGATCCTTCCCTCTTCTACCCTCTGTCCCCCCCCCCTTCTGCACTCCTGTTTTGTATTTTCTGTTCCTTCGTTGTCGCATCTTTCGTTCACCCCGTCCTCTCGCTTTTTTGCGCATTGCTTCTTTTTTTTCAGAGTATCTCATTACTCGCGCCATTCATTTCTTCTGCTCGCTCTTTCGGTTCCTACCAGTCTCTCTTTTTTCTTGTCAAGCGCGCCCGACGAACTCGACGTTTCACACGGCATCGAAAATCGAAAATATCTTCAAAATCGAGATCACATTCGCTATCACGATCACCACTCGTTCGATCTTTAGCTCCCTCGATCACATACATCACCATCGTTACAATGCATATCAAGACGTCTGCCGCCCTGGCCATCCTGGCCGCCGCCTCGCAGGTCGTGGCCGAGCCGCAGCCGTACGCTGCCCGCAAGCTGATGTCCGTCCGTGACATGTTTGGCACTGTTCGCCGTGACGGCACTGATGGCTACAGCCCGTCCCAGAGCTACTGCGGTCTCGGCGAGACCTGCGCCCAGGCCTGCGGTGCCGGCTACGAGACATGCTCGTCCACCGACGACGCCATCCACTGCTACGACCCCAGTAACCAGCAGGTCTGCTGCCCCGACGGCTCCGGCAACTCCTGCGACGCCGGCTACTACTGCTCCGGCACCCAGAAAGGCGAGACCGTTTGCTGCCCCGACAGCCAGTCCCTGGCCGAGTGCGCCGTTGCCTACAACGTCACCGGCAGCCTGACTCGCGAGACCGCCAAGCCCACGTCGTCCGTCTCGTCGTCTTCGTCCTCGTCTTCGGCTACGTCTTCGTCGTCGCTTGTTGCCAACTCGACCACCACCAGCGTCGAGGCCAAGACCACCGCCCACCGCGGCGGCCACAACAATAACGGCACTGTCGTCACCCTGCACGAGACGAGCCTCACGACCACGTCGTGCTCGACCTCGACCTCGACCTCGGCTGGCGGTACAGGTACCGGTGTCGGTACTGGTGCCGCTGTCCCAACCCAGGCCAACAACTTCACCACGTCGCGTGGTGGCCCGTCGCCCACGGCCTCGCAGGTCGCGACCAGCGCTGGTGGCTTCATCAAGCCCGCCGGTGCTGCCGCTGCCGTCCTGGCCGCTGTCTTCACCTTCCTGCTGTAAATGCATGCGACGGACTCTCGCTGTCTTCTGGTTGCATCCTGCTCATCCTCCGCCACTCCTACGCGTTCACGAGATATACGACTCCTTTTCAAACCCCTTCTTAAGAACAAGCAAGCGGCGTCCTCGTCTTCTCAACCCTCCTCTTTCACGCACTCTCTACCCTCTCTCCGACACATCCTCCTCCTTTCTACTCTCACTTTTTTATGTGCTCTGTCAGATTGTTTGCAATGAATGGCTTGGCGGGTTCGCGTTTTGCAGGGCTAGCCTTTTGCAATTTCGCAACACATTCAAATGACAAGAACACATCTTTTCACATCCGGCTGAGGAGCTGGCTTGGTTTTCACACAAAAGACATTTTCATCCTTTACTCTTATTCAAACTGGGGGGTTCTTGCATTTCTCTTCTTCTTGGTTTTTTTATTTTCCCTTCTCTTCACTTCTCCGTCTATGATACCTCTGGAGGGAGCCCCGTCTCTGAGGTTCTCCAGTGACAACTGGCCGTGCCGAACCGACCAGACTGCTCCCCCGCTGTCCTAGGACATCCGTTCTATCCATTCAACTACCATTTTTGATATCACTGCTGTTGGCGAAGCTTTCCTGTTTATTTTCTATGCGTACGCGCTTGTCGTTGTGCCATGTTTACGAGGCTTGCCTTGTCCGGCATACGGCATACGGCTTGCACTGCACCACCCCACACGCCTTGATCTACTTTCTACTTTCTTTGTTGCCCTATTTTCCCCTTTTATTACTGCTATTTACTCTGGAGAAAACGAAAAATCGTAACGTCTGACATTGCACATAATTTACTGTGTCCCATTGCGTACGTGACTCTGCTTCCTGCCAGTGACCGAGTGTATCCGTACTCAGCGTACTGCCCTTTTCGGTAGCACCACCATGGGGTAAGGGAGTGGAATACAATCGAACGACAAAGAAGACCTTAAAAGATTAAAGATCAACGTTGCGCCCAGCCGTGACGCTTCGTTGCAATGTCGCCGAACGGCCCTTGCAAGGATGTCGATCGAACTCGAATCCGCACGCATCGAAATAAACTCGGAGATTTAAATTTGAAATACGGTTATTGTGGCTCACACTTGTTGCCGCCTGTAAGGGATGTTCAGCAGACCCTGGGGAAGGCCGGTTTTGCGTGTATACGTCGTATCGTTTGTACTCGCATTTCAGTGCAGAATGTTCAACATACGATGTAGTCTTCACTGAACCTGTCGGAGTAGTTGCCCCCCTTTGTTCTTTTCCGTTGACTGTGTACCGCACTGATTGCTAGGCCAATACGAGCACGGATTTCAGCGGCAGTTCTGCCCGCTACCTGGCGAGTTTTGGCTGGTCTGGACCAGCTGGGGACGAGGTAGCCTGTCGATCGTTGCCCACTCTCTCCCTTGGGGACCTGCCGATCGGCGCACATCACGATTTGCCCGTCTGCTCCTTGTCTTTGCTTTTTCTCCGACCAGGGCGGGACCAGATCGACCAGATCAGACGAAGCTGCATATTTCCATAACCGGTATCCGTACGGATAAAGGGCTGACATCACCTCCCTCGACTCCCTTATCAAGGCAATCAAAAAAGAAAGAAAGGAATGGGATCTCCCGTGTCAGCATATCGTCTGCTTTACGCCGGCCTTGCTTTCTTGTACGATTTACACAATGTCTCACCACAATAAATATGGCGTACATGTACATGTTTATTTCCGGCCCTCTCCACCGACGGGCCGAGGGAAAAAAAGCATGGAAACGCAGAAACCGTTTCATGCCATCCCGTATGTGGCCAGAAACAAACAACACTTTTACCGGTTTCCCGTTCTTTTGTCTGCTGGCCGCGCAAGTGCTTTTACCGGCGTCGTAGTCAATATGTGTTGCGTTTTCTTGACAGAGATACTAGCCGGGAGGGGGGGGGGCAAGCATGCCTAGAAAACAAGACATGATGTCGACATGTGAAACAATTGTGTTGCCAATTCAAAATTTCCCTTAATAGATAACAACAAAAAATGCAGGCGCTCTCATTAATCGCTTTACAGCAAAATCCAAAGTAAACAAACAATACATGCGTAAAAGCAACGCAAACGATGGCGCTCAGCAAACGCTCAACGATCGACTGTGTCAAACTACTGACCGTACATCGCGTTCGCGTGACAAACACTCCTACCCCCCCAGAGTTCTATTCATTGTAGTCAGGCGGGTTGTCGTTCATCTCCTCGGGATGAGGCCGACGAGCCGGTACGGGCTGCTGCTGGCGATGCAGACGCTCCAAAGCCGCCGCCTCTTGTTGCTGAGACGTTCGCTGCTGTGCCTGGGTCTGGGTCTGCACCTGGGCCTGCTGCTGTCTCTGCTGCTGCCGCATCGCCCACAGCTGCTGCTGGTAGCCCACGTAGCCCGCCCGCTTGTAGCTCAGCACCTCGTACACCGCCTTGGCAATCTCCAGCGGGCGCTTCCGCCAGTCACGCTCGCCCCAGACTTTGCGCAGCAGACTGTCGGCAATGGCTGTGGCCACAAACCGCACCGCATGGTCCTCGGGCGTCCACGTCGTCTTGTCCGGGTGGTACGCCAAGAAGACGACCGATTGGCTGTTGATGGCGTCCTTGGCCCGCTGTGCCGTCGTGGCCTTGTCCGGCTCGGGTCGCTCGGGGCCTTGTCGGGGATCTCGAGGGCATTGCCGGACTCATCGTACAGCGCACTAAAGTACTGGGGTCCAGGTAGTCACGGCAGTACTCCTCCCAATCGCCTTCCAAAAAGGCAAGCCACTCACGGAACTGCGAGGCTTCCCGGAACGGAAGCAGCTCGAGAATGAGACGCTCGTGCTGCGCAGACAGGCGGAGACTGCCGGGGCTGTTGGGGCGACCACCCGAAGCACTGGCGGCGCTTCCTGGTGTGTTCAGATTGAGGGAGCTCGACGAGGCGGAAGCAAAGCCAAACCCGCCATGCAGCGGAGTTGGGACCGCGGGCGAAGTCGGCCGCAATGGCAAAGGCGGCGGACCGTTGTTGCTGCCCAGAGCACCGGTCTTTTCGCTGGAGACCATGGTGGAGATTGAAGAGGCGGAAAAAAATAACAGATTCCAATTAAAGAGGATGGGCTCGTGCAAATAAACACTCAATGGCACGCGAGTGCTGGGACCAGCTCACTTACATCGCCGGTTGGCGGCCATAGCTTCACTCTTTAACCTTCAATAAACTGTTGCCTATATGCAGGTATACGGGTATTGGCTGGGGGCAGTGCAGGGATAAGCAGGGACAGACTACGTAAGTCCGCCGTACCTCGATGAACGAATAATATATTCTAGTATCGCAGCGAAGTTGCATATACTGAAAATATTATGCATGTACAATGGCTTCTGTCTGAAAAACCCCCGCTTTTTGCACGGCCAAACGTCTGCCCGGTTTTTTGCACCTGCCACACTCAAATGTATTTTGGGCGACGGAAGGCGCAACCCGTATGTCACTCCGAAGGCATCAAATCCAAAAGTCTGGTGAAACTGTCGTGCAAAAGAAGGGAGACACGAAAGACGTCTATATATATTTTTTGCTATTTATATATCGTTGAAAACTGTCAATTGGGGCCTCTCATGAGGTGGATTGTACGAATTAGGAAATCTATGTGAACGATGAGTGATATCTGCGCATGTCATGGCCATTTCTTCTTCCGGAATAGCACGTGATATTAATGTACCTCTCTCTCCGCCTATCCCACATAGAATCGGAAGTACCTCTGGGAGACTCGGAATGCCTTTCTCATCCCCTCAGCTAAATGCCGGTCGCTCTTTTTTAAATGAGCTGTCGTTCACACATCGTTTCATCATATCACGCGCAATTGTGGCGTCCTTTTTGGATCTCATGCTATGGCACGCCCGCGACACGATCTCATCCTTTTCTTATCTGTATCTTTTATCGCTCTCATCAGCGGCCCACAGTCAATATTATCCTGGCATTGGTAGCTCCTTCCCCCCTTTGCTCACAGACCCCTGCAACGCGACTTCCTCATACGGTTTTTGAGAGACGTTCATCGGCATAATTTGCGTGTTGTGGGAACGGCAACACCAATATCGCATCGCATCGTATCGTATCGCATCGCATCGCACCACACGCCTTTTTCTCACGCTTCGCCGCGAGCTCACAGCCGATGCCTGTTACGGGCACATTGAATTAAATTCTCTATTCTTATCCAGGTTTGTGAACCCCCTCTCATAACACAACCACTCATCTTATTTGCTTTTTTTCGCGCATCGCAGCATATGCACGGCATGAGTTGAGATGCAGTTACAGCCATGCCATTGGTTGCCTCGCCACTTTCCATCGCGGCGCCCCAAAAAGGAAACAAACACTCTCCAATTCCAATTACTGGAATGAGATGCAGGCGCGCAAGACTACCAGTGTTGCGTGTTGTGATTGCGCCGACCAGCCAACCTCGGCTCAGCATCGCGACATTGCGCGTTCTCTCATAAAAGATCATATGTTCTGACTGGACTTGCAGTATCTTATCTCTTTATTGCCTACCCCGCGGTTGTTCGCAACTATGGACACCATTGCCGTATCGAACGGCGCCGCTGTCCCGGAACGCAGTGCTGCACCGAACGTGCTCGCTACACCAACCAATGACAGTAATGCTGCATCGAATGGTGCCGCTGCCACAGACAACGCCACAGACAACGCCAATGCTGCACCAAATGGCACAGCCGCCGATGCCGAAGATGCTGTCATGACGACAGTTGAGTCCGAACCAATGGCCGATGTCATTGAGGCAAAAGATGCCTCGGAGCCCGCAGCACCGCTCACGGAAGCCTCTGCAGCACCGTCGTGGACATCATTATCAAAGTCTTTTTCGTGGCTGTACGATGCCCTGCTCTCCTGCTCTATTGCTCTCCTAAACTCTCGTGATGATCACGGAGATTGACTGACACCGCTCTCTGTAGGAAACCTCACCCGACATTCTTGATCATCTTTGTCGGTGGCCACGCAACCCCCTTTGCCATCCAAAAGGACTTTCTGTGCGCAAAGAGCCGGTTCTTTTACGACTACTTCTACGGCGCAAACCAACCAAATGGCATGACCGCAGGGGCGAATGCGCGTGCGACCGAGAACGAGCATGGCGGCGGCGGCGGCAGCAGCAGCAGCAGCAGCAGCAGCAGCAAGGAGACAGAACATGTTGTCCATCTCAACGACGTCTCCGTGGAGGCCTTTCGTTTTGCGCAGAATTTTCTGTACACAGGCAGCGTCCTCCCAGACACCTCGAGCGGCAGCAGTTCATCCAACGGCGCTGGCGGAAAAGACGACCTTGCCATCCCAACGTACGATCTTCTCGTCAGCATCTGGAAGCTCGGCGATACACTGGGCATTGACGGCCTCTGTGAACGCGCACTCGAAGCGATGGCTGAGAACAGGCGCCTGACACAATCGATTCCCGCCACAGGCACCCTGGTGCAGGTTTGGAAGGACACGCCCGAGGGCTCATCGATCCGCAAGCTGCTCCTCTCGTGGGCGGCCGAGTACTTGCGGTCGAGTGAAGGCAGTCGGGCCGAGTTTGCCAAGGCACTCCCCAGGAGCTGCTGAGCGAGCTCGTTGTCGCTATGAGCAGCTCGTATACCGACTTTTGGGGCCTCCCGAGCGACACGAACGGCGACGACAATGGCAGCAGCGGCGCGGCCGACACTCGATCGGTGGATGCTGACATTGTCGGCGGCAAGCACTACCTCGAGGACGACTATGACTACGGCACACAAGACGGCGTTGAACCGAGCACCAACGGGACCGGCAGCATCCACTATCGGGGCTCGCCGCCTGCCCCGGCGGCCAAGCGCGCGCGCTACTTTGATTCCTACCCGGTCGAACCATCAACGCCCACTCTTTCTGCCGCTGCCTCTACCTCTGCTGCTGCTGCTGCTGCTGCTGCTACGCCAGCGAGTGCTCTGGCAAGCTCAACAGACAGGAAGCCCGGCAGGACGGCGCTGCCGAACAACAGCACCTCCACCTCACAGCGCAGCATGCTGCCCAAGAAGCGCTATAGCAACGTGGACATGGGCAACTTCACCGCGGAACAGAAGCTCGAGTTCTGCGAAGATCTCGTGTCGCGGATGATGACCGGGCCGGGCTTCTGGACACGACTCGTGGGACCCTTCAAGGAACCCGTGGACCCGGTGTCGGAAAACATACCAGATTACTTTGACAAGGTCAAGCGGCCCATGGACCTGGGCACGATCAAGCAGAACCTGAAAGACCGCAAGTACAAGACGCCCGAGGCGTTTTTGGCAGACATGCGGCAGATCTTTGCCAATGTCTACATGTACTGGAACAAGGGCGACACGATATGGACCACCTGCGAGCGGCTCGAAAAGTCCTTTGAGGACAAGTATTCGCACATGAACAAGTGGCTGTCGAAGAAGGAGGACGAGGTGTTGATGTGAGTGGACTTGGAGACTCTGGTGTACATGAAATACCGCCGTTTTGTTGTTCGGTCTCTGTTTTGGTAACTTTCTTTCTTTTTTTTTTGTTCTTATATCCTTCTTTTTCCATTTTCCATCTTGTATGTACAATATACAGTCACACGAGACATCCTGGTCAAGGATACTCAAACTATAATATCAGGTTCTGGGTCGCGACGAATTCTGCAAAAAAATGCGCTTATCTCCTCCTCTCAACAGATGTATGACACACAACTGTCATCCGGCCCATCGACAACACCGCTCATGACCACTTAATGCCAAACATGGTTCCTCTCTTGTCGCCCGGCGCGTCGCCGCCCGACTTCTCCAGGTAGATCCGGTCGTGGCCGGGCACGTCCACATAGAAATACTGGTACGCAAAGTCGCTCAGGCCCGGCCGCCGTGTCAGGTGCAGGTAGGCCTGGCCATTGGCGCGCGGGCCATCGAGGTGGAAGTTCATCACAAAGTGCTCGGTGCCGTGTGCGTCGGTTCGTTCGGTGGCGCTGCATCTCACGTTAGCAATGCATGACACTTTGTATTGTCTGGATGGCGACCACGGCAACGTACGCAATCGGCCGTGCCCGCCGCCACTTGTTGGACGTCTCCTCGCCGTGGGCCGTAATCTGCTTGCCGTCGCCCAGCAAATCGGTAATGCGGTGGTCGGACCGGATGCGGTCGACGGCCCGGTTGAAGGTGGCCACTTTGCTACTCGGCGAGAAGACCTCGGTATACAAAAAGTAGCACACACCGCCGGTCAGAACGACACCCACAAGGACCATGCCAAAGTTGAATGTTTGCTGAGCAGCACGGCCCGTCTTTTCACGGCCCGAGAGCTCGGACCAGGGAACATGGCCATCGTCGTTGAAGGGTGTGACGGCCCGGCGACGGGCGGAGGCGGAGGATGAGGACTGGGAAGAAGAGGATTGTGAAGAAGACGAGGTGCTCTGATGTTGTGTGGCGTAGCTGCGGGCGCGTGTGTGCTGCTTCGAGAGAGGTGGCGAGGACAAAGCCGAAGTCGAAGTCGAGGTCGCACGTATCCGAGAGGGAAACGAGGCTGTTATGCGACAGTTGCTGTGTGGTGCGCCGGCGGCAGCCGACGATGACCGGGCAGCCGCCGAAGAGGCCTGGCTGGCAAGCGAACGGACGTGTGTTGTCCTCATGGTAGCAGAAGTGTGGTTGGTTGGTTGGTTCGTTGGTTGGCAGTCCTGTACCTCATTGACGTCGTTGCTCAGAGAGGGGAAGAAGGCTGAAAGAGCACGAGGGCGGCCGCCGAGAAGGCTGCTTCCAGGGCGTATGCGCTTCCCACTGAAGCGGTAGCTCAAGCCTCACTCACAGTCAAGGTGAAAGAATCTTTCGACTGCTTGTGGGGAAAAGAGGTTATTCCATATATGGCTAGACAGTATCCGGAAAGGGAAGGGCGGCAGGTATGCTTGTAGCCGAATCACAGAGCGCTTCCAAAGCTCCAAAAACTCCACTAAAGGGGTCTTCTCGGGAGGGGGCGAAAGGCGCTGAGGAGGGGATTTAACTGCAAAACTAGTGGAAAAGAGCCAGCCCAGTCCAGTACCCAAGGGAACTATTCCCCCCTGAACAGGCACGCTACAGCGCGCCCACAGCGCCGTAGGGAGGGCGGCATAGTGGGTACTCCGTAGTGGGTAGTGGAACAATACGAGCCATAATGGCCGTGGATTATCGCGAACTTGTCCTCTTTCCATCTCCGCCGTCTATCTCTTCTCAACCTCGCCCTCGCCCTCGCCTCCTCCCATTCCACGCGCTCGCACCTCCACCACCACCCACGAATACGACACGATATCGACGCTTGGCCTACGGGATCCACGAGCCGCTTCTCCTTTGTTTCTCATCGACCGATCTTCCGACTGCGTTTTATCCGGGAGCGACTGACGGTTCCTTCGAACTTCGTTTCGCCTTCTTTCTTTCTCCTTTCTCCTTCCTCTGCGTATTCCGCCACCGGCCGTACAACTGTCACGATGAGCGGCCTTGCGACCAAGCAGCAGTCGCTCAAGCTCTTTGAGAAGCTCAAGACCAAGCCAGCCAACAAGGTATGCGACTGACGCGTTCCCTCGCCTTCCGTCTTGCGGCCTTCTTCCATCCTTCGGTCCACCCCACTCACAGCCTTCTCTCTTTGTTCTCTCTATCTAGATCTGCTTCGACTGCGGCCAGAAGAACCCCACGTGGACATCGGTTCCCTTTGGCATCTACCTGTGCCTCGACTGCTCGGCTAACCACCGCAACCTCGGTGTGCACATTTCGTTTGTGCGCTCCACAAACCTCGACCGTATGCACCCATCCTCTCCCGTAGCCCTGTCGGCGGCGTTGCCCCTTTCCGTCTCCCGAAGTGACTGCTAATATGCAACCTCAGAATGGCAATGGGACCAGCTGCGTGTGATGAAGGTCGGCGGCAATGACTCGGCCACCAAGTTTTTTCCAGCAAAACGGCGGCTCGGCCGCCCTCAACAGCAAGGACCCTAAGACAAAGTACCAGTCCAACGCCGCCACCAAGTACAAGGAGGAGTTGAAGAAGCGCGCCGCGCGCGATGCTAAGGAGTAGGCGTTCCCCTTTCCCTTTATTGCTTTATCGTCTCTTGTTTTTTCTTTCTTTTTTCTTTCGTTTTCTTTCGTTTTTTTTTTTCGTTTGCTGACGTTTTTTAGATACCCCAACGAGGTTGTCATCAACGACATCGAGGTCAGCGACGGCGCCAGCACGCCCGCTGGCGAACCGACCGACGATTTCTTCTCGTCCTGGGACAAGCCTGCCATCAAGAAGCCCACACCGCCCGTCTCTCGCACGGCCACGCCCCTGTCGTCGGCCGCACGCCCTCGCCCTTCTTGAGCGCCGGTGCCAACAACGCCGGTGCCCGCTCGGCCTCGCCGCTTTCGGGTGCTGCTGCTGCCGCCGGCGGCGACGAGACCGCCGCCAAGCCGACTGCCAGCCGCATCACGCACTCCTCCGCGCTCAAGAAGACCACGACGGGCCCACGGAAAACCAACATTCTGGGCGCCAAGAAGGTCGGCTCGAAGCTCGGCGTCAAGAAGGTGACGGGCGACATTATCGACTTTGACGAGGCCGAGAAGAAGGCCAAGGAGGAGGCCGAGCGCATCGAGAAAGCTCGGCTACAACCCCGACGACGAGGAGGAGGCAGCAGCAGCTGCCCACAAGGCCAGCTCAACGTCGGAGATTGTCTCGCCAACGCCCGTGGCGCCGGCCCGCAGCAGCTACGGCTCGTCGGCGGCCTCGCACTCGCGCGAGAAGTCGGCTTCGGAGATGGAGCGTCTGGGCATGGGCATGGGCCGGCTGGGGTTCGGCCAGGTCGGCGGCCGGCCGGTGCTGGTGGCTCGGCAGCAGCGGCCGCCAAGAAGAACACGGGCGGGTTTGGCTCCGTTGGCCCCATCAAGAACAACATCGACGAAGACGAAAAGTTTGCGCGGTCCAAGTTTGGCGCGCAAAAGGCCATCTCGTCCGACGAGTACTTTGGCAAGGGCTCGTACGACGCCAACGCGCTGTCCGAGGCCAAGCAGCGCCTGCAGGGCTTCGACGGTGCCACTGCCATCTCGTCCAACGCCTACTTTGGCCGCCAGGAGGAGGAGACCGTCGAGGACTACGGCGACCTGGAGTCGGCCGCCAAGGACTTTGTGCGTCGGTTCGGCATCACGGCGGGCGACGACCTCGAGAACCTGACGCAGGCACTCGGTGCGGGTGCCACCAAGCTGCAGGGCGCAATCCGCAATTACCTGAACCAATAAAGAGGTGATTCTGTTTTTTGCGTCCTTGGGGTTTTTCGTTGGCGATGCGAAGCGAAGCATCTTTTCTTTCATTTTTTTTTTGGTTTAGGTTGACACGGCAGGAAATATTTAAATAACACACTCGCACAAAGAAGGCAAGGAATAGAGAAAAAATTTTCAAGACTGGAACCATGGCTCTCATTTTCTGGCGAGTCTTGCAACTTCCATTTGAAGCCGTTTTCGCTTTGTTTTTGTCATGTTTCTGTTTGCCAACGGCGGATTTTTCTTTCTTTTTTTTTTCTTTTTTCTTCTTTTTTTCTTTTCTTTTTCTTTTTATCTGCTTTCCGACTTCTATGCAGGCCGGACGATAGCAAGACGAAAGGAGGAAAGAGAGTGTGGATGAGCACGGGTTGGTGAGAGGGGTCTACGAAACGAAATACGGCGTTCAGTATGATTTTCTTTTTGTTGTTCAGTCTCTTTTTGTTGTTTGTTTTCTATGTACTAAAAAGAATGCATCGAAAGTATCCCTACTCTAGAGGTTGCATGCCCTTTATAGCATTTTGTTCTTCACAAGCACATGCTATCTCATACTTAGAGTCTGGTTTTGTATCTCTGTATCGTATCTAATACTGGCAGCCCTCAGGCTTATTAATGGAAACGGAGTGAAGAGAAAGCAAAAGATGTCTACCTGAAGAGTTCGTTCGTAAAGTGAGCCGAGAGATGATGAGAAGCGGATGAACAAATAGCAGCGAACGTGGTCATTTCAAATACGATTGTCTGACATGTTGGAAGAGGACACAGAACCTCAACCTTGGCGTTACATTTACAATTCTCACTCTCACCAGGCGAGGCAATAATCTGAAATGTGAGCTGCAGCTTGCTACGATGCTCTCTTTTGCTTTTGGTGCGTTTACGCGTGGTCTGCTGACCTCAGCCTCGCCCGCCCTATTGCTCCTTCGGACTTGGGTTCCTGGTTCGTCACAATGCGTGTGAGATTCACATGCTTTTGTCTTGGTCGCGTTTCTGGCGTTAGGGCTGATCTTTTTTTTTTAGTAGCCATTTTTAGAAGAGGACGTCAGGAGGCCATTTTTGGTGTGTGGCCACCGAGCCAGTCGCATCTTCGCCTCCTCCGCCTATTCCGCATTTCCCCATTTCCTGTGACGAAAATCAGGGACACCGGGCAGGCCTGGATTGCAGCGTCATGATTGCATGGAGTGGGAAATCAAGACAGTCGAGAGCATCTGGAGAGCAAATAGTAAAAGTTGTTTAACTCCATTCAAAAGCTCATACAAAAAAAAAAAAAAAAAAGAAAACGTTGCTCGGTATTGTCCATGCCTATGTGCATTCATTTTTCAGGCCCGGTAGTCCCTTGCCATCATATCCTATCTTTACAACTTCAAAAGCAGCCACTTTACAGCCACTTGGCAGCCACTTTACAACTTGGCAACCAGCTTCTGGCCTTGGGACAGGGCCACAACGGCATCGCCGACCAGCTCGTCAACAACAGCCTTGGCCGACTTCTTCTCGTTGACGACGGACGCGCACTGGCCCATCAGGAAGGGGCGGAACTGGTCCATCAGCTCGTCAATGTCGACCTCGTTGTCGTCGCTGCTGCTGGCATCCTTCTTCTCGTCGCCCTTGCCCGAAGGGGGCGCGCTAAGCTCGCCCGACAGGACCTTGTCCAGGTCAGCCTCGTAGGGCAGCTTGCCCTTGGAGGTGAGCTCGCGAATCTCGTCCTGGCGCTCCGTCTCCCAGTGCTCAATGTAGGGGTTCTTGCGCACGCGCAGCGGGCGGCCCGTGAAGATAAGGGTGCGGATGGTGTCGTCGAATCCGGCCGTGCGAACAGCCTCCTTGTGCGACTCGGGGGCACCGGCCTCGTCCGTCAGGATGAAGCGCGTGCCGACCCAGACGGCCGAGGCGCCCAGCATCAGGGCAGCGGCCACAGTCTGGCCGTTGAAGATGCCGCCGGCAGCGACGGTCTGGACGGGCTGGCCGGTCAGGGGCGACGTGTGGCCCTTGCAGAGACGGACAACCTCGGGAATCAGGATGGTGGTGGGGACGTCGCCGGTGTGGCCGCCACCCTCACCGCCCTGGGCGCAGATGATGTCGACGCCGAGGTCCAGGCACTTCTTGACGTGCTTGGGGTGGCCAATCATGTTCATGTACAGGATGCCGTTCTTGTGCAGGCGCTCCACGACGTGCTTGGGGGGCACACCGACAGCCGACACGAACAGCTTGGCACCGGACTCGATGACGACGTCGATAAGCTCGTCAAGCTTGCCCTTGGTGTAATCGTAGTTGGTTTTCCGGGCGTTGCCGCCAACCTGGGGCAGCAGCAGGTCGACACCAAAGGGCGCCTTCTTGTCCGTCAGGTGCTCCTTGAGCTCGGCAATCTGGTCGCGCAGCATGTCGGGCGTGTAGTTGACGCCGCCAATGACACCGAGACCGCCGGCGTTGGTCACCGCGGCAGCGAGCAGAGGACCAGCCGCCACGTTCATGCCAGCCAGCAGAATAGGGTGGTTGATCTTGAACAGATCGGTAATGGGGGTGCGAATTTTCTCTGCGGAAAGGAAAAGCCAGCGGTTAGTACAGGTTCAAAGAAGCGGAAGCAAAAACCTGCAATTGCGCATGTTGTCATCTTCCCCTGACTGTTGCATTCGAGAATGCATTTCAAGGTCGGCGACTGTTGACTGTTCGAGGGGAAAAGAAGCGTAGAAGATTACTCACGAGGAGAGGCCATGTTGACTGTTGGGGGAACGTGAGAGAAGAGAGAAGAGGGTATCACAGCGAGGGTGTCACAGGACAGAGGAGTTGTAAAAATGCTGTTAGAGAAGAGGAAGAAAGGAGATTGTGAAGAAGCAATGCGAGAAATGGTGAGAATAGAGAGGGAAGAGAGAAAGATAAAAGGAAGACGAGAAGACGAGAAGAGGAGAAGAGGAGAAGAGGAGGAGAGGAGGAGAGGAGAAGAAAAGAAAGAAGGAAAGAGGGAAGGAGTCAAGAAGAACAAGGATAGGAAGTCGCGGAGTAAGTAAGGAAAGAGCAAAGCACATCGATCTGCCGCCTCCGCAGGCGCCGCCCAGCTCCTGCCTGCGACGGCCACATGCTGGCGAGAGCCGAGGTCGCGCAAAGTACATGCAGTAATGGGTTTTTGGGGGGGGCTGCACGCTAATCATGCTTGGGGTCAATGGTCCGCTAGCACAGAGGCAGAAGAAGCAGAAGAAGAAGGCGCGGCACTAGGGCTGCTTCGACAAGTCCGGGGGAAAGAGCGATGGGGAACGACAAAAGGAGGGGCGTGCAGGCATGGAAAGGCACGCTGACGAGGTGAGGAGGCGCTTTGGAACGCTTGGAACGGGGCCCCAGAAAATCCAGAAATCGGAAGGTGCTGGCGCCGCAACTGGTAAGGATACTTCCGAATGTGAGGACGGTGCACTGCATTCTGTTGTACTCTGTCGAGTTGTTCCGCTAGGAAAGTGTGCCTCGGCACACATTTTGGCTGTGGTTGGGGGCGAACCTGCAGGAAGGCGCGACGGAGGTGGAGGAGGCACGACTACTGTGTTACATGTATGCGAAATCAGTATAATATGTACGACTCTTTTGTACAACGACTTGCGACTGCCCAAACAAGCAAGAGAGGCATCAGACAATATGCTGGGTGTTTCGACGTCCTCGGATCGTTGGTCCAGGCTCCAGAGACAAATAATCAAGAGTTTAATCAGAGGTCTTGATCAAAGGTTTCATCAATCACCTCGCATCGTGCCTTCCGTGTATGGAATACAATGTGTCACTCGCTTTGCCAGGAAGCTGAGAACGGGACAAATGCCAGATTTGGTCGTCTCGTGGTATAGATGGAAAGAGGCACTGGTAACATCATGTGAATGATCTAGTCTCAAGGGGAAGGAACCAACCAAGTCTCGCGTCGCCGCTGTCTCTCGGTCTCACGCCTCTACTCCGTACTTGTACACATTCCATCCCCCCTTTCGTTCTTCCACTTTTCTCGTCTCTCCGCCCCCAGACACACGACAAACGACCGGCAACTTCGTCTTGTACAAGAACCTGTACGGGGTCAGCCCAGCTCGCAAGTGGTCAATGGTCTTGGCACCGACTGGCCGGATCCGAGATTGTGACAGCCGCGTACAAATTGGTTCCAGCCGGCAAAGTCAGCTTAAGACAGCTTCTGAGACCGTTGCACCTGTCAACGAGCCTTTGCCGTCTGGTTCAACTTTTGCCGCGTATCGACATACCGCAGAGCTGTCGCATCCTCAGCGGCTTGGGTGTTGTGTTTCTTGTCGACGACCAGTGATGACAACGGCAGTACAGTATGCGCTCTACCCGTAGCACTGTATACGCGCGCACTTGACGCCAGACGAAAGACAGTGCCCCTCGCTAAGAAACCGTTCGCACGGTGTCCATCTGGCCAATCATGTCTCACACTTCATCCTCACTTGAATTTCTCAAATTTCCCGCGCCCGCTTTCGTCAGTTTGATGATTGTTTTCGATCTGAGATATCACGAGCCCCTCACCAACACAACCCGAACGTTTCTTAAGCGAAGAGGCACACAACTGGGCTTACGGACGAAGACTCTTTCTGTCACAAAAAAAGAGGAGAGAACAATAATAGAGTGCAAGCACACGGCCATAGAGCCATGAAAATCATCATCACCGCAGTTGCGCCTCACCTCACAAGAACAAGCATCACCGGTGGCCGTTGCTTATTCTCTGCGGAACGTCTGGCTGTCGGCACCGGCAGACGTTCACTGGTAACCCTCGCACGCTCATCTCTCACACCCCTCCCACATACACGGAGGCCTTTTGTCGGACATTACGCCTGGCCGCCTCTTATCGTTACCAAGCCGCCTCTTATCCAGAGCCATGACTTCCACAGCACCAGTGGCGGCGTGCTGCCAGTCCGTAGGTGCGCCCGTGAACAATAAGAAGAGAGCGTACATTGCGCTCGGCGGCAACTTGGGAGACCGCATTGGCTGGATCGAAAAGGCATGCCGCGAAATGGACAGCCGGGGCATCCGCGTGCTCCGGACAAGCAGTCTGTGGGAAACGGAGCCCATGTATGTGCTCGAGCAGGACAAGTTCGCCAATGGCGTGTGCGAGGTGGAAACGGAGCTGGAGCCGCTGGCGCTGCTGGACAGTTTGCAGGACATTGAGCGGACGCTGGGGCGCAAAAAGGTGGTCGACAAGGGCCCGCGGAACATCGACCTCGACATTTTGCTGTACGGCGACGAAACGGTGAAGCACGAGCGGCTGACCATTCCGCACGTTGGCATGCCGGAGCGGGAGTTTGTCCTGCGCCCACTTGCACAGTACGTACTGATGGCGCCTACGTGTTGCTAGATTCTGATACAGGAAAGGACAACCGCAGCTAACTCTGGCAGACTGGCACCGAATATCCCGGTGGACCCGGCACGGCCCTGGAAGCTCGTCCAAGACTACCTCAACGAGGTGCCACCACAGCCGAGCCACTGACGCCTCTGACGCCCTTTGGCCAGAAGCACGCACCATTGCAAGCCCTGCGCTCCAACCGCCGCACGACGGTCATGGCCATTCTCAACGTCACGCCCGACTCCTTTTCGGACGGTGGCAAGCACTCGACCTCTGACACAGCATCTCTTGCCGCGCTGGCCGAGACGGTCAAGGGATTCGTCGCTGCCGGTGCCACCGTCATCGACGTCGGCGGCCAGTCAACCGCTCCAGGCCGGCCGCAGGTGTCGGCCGAAGAGGAGCTGGCACGTGTGGTGCCGGCGATTAGAATGATCCGTGCTGACCCGGCGTATGATGCCATTGCGATCAGCGTGGATACCTACCGGGCATCCGTTGCTGCGGCCGCAATGGAGGCGGGTGCTGATATGATCAATGATGTGTCGGCGGGCGACATGGACGCAGAGATGCTGCCGACAGTGGCCCGGCTGGGCGCTACTGTGTGCCTGATGCACATGCGCGGCACGCCCGAGACGATGAGCAAGCTGAACCAATATGGCACCCCCGAGGGCGAGGCAGCGCCTGCGAGCAGCAGTGGCGCGCCCATTATCGAGGCCGTGGCCCGCGAGCTGCTAGCCCGCGTCGAGGCGGCCGAGGCGGCCGGTATTCGCCGCTGGCGTATCGTGCTCGACCCCGGCCTGGGTTTTGCCAAGGTGGGCGACCAGAACATTGATGTGCTGCGGCACCTGGCGGAGCTACGCGAGTGGCCCGGACTGGAAGGCCTGCCGTGGCTGGTCGGCTCCAGCCGCAAGAGCTTTATTGGACGCACGACAGGTGTAGCCACACCGGCAGAGCGCGTCTGGGGCACGGCGGCGACGGTGGCAGCTGCAGTGCAGGGCGGTGCCGACATTGTGCGGGTGCATGATGTGCGGGAGATGGTGCAGGTTGTGGCCATGGCGGATGCCATCTGGCGGTACTAGGCGTGAAAGTAGGCATGGAGAGGGGATGATGCGAGAGGGGAGAGAAAGGGCTGGCGGAGCGAGTGACTTGGCGAAGAAGGGGAGGACGAAGAGACACAACAGCATCTTGGAAAACGACTGGCATTGTTGAGACTTAGAGGTGATGGGCACAAGTAACCCGTTCAAGCATTTCGCGTTCATTTTTTGCGCTGATTTAACATTTAATTTCATTCTCGTTCGACAGCTCCTTGGCCTTGATTCTTACTCGTCAACGAGAAAGATGATCTGACGAGTAGAAGAGTGGAAGAATCGTAGAGTTTCCACGAGCCTTGGGGGAAATCACACGTTGTATGAGACATGGAACTGATGAGTATTGTCCCTCGCAGCTGACGGGCCAGCTTGTCGGGAGCCGGGCTAGAGTGCCGACTCCAGGGTGGTGGAAAGAACAAACGACAGTGGCCTCACCTTCCATATCTGAAGACTTGTCGCTATCGGCTAGATGTCTATCCCGAGTGGCGATTTATCACCGAGGGGAGGGGAGAGGGGGCAAGGGCTTTCAAGGCATTGATTGCGAAAAGTCAGAAACATGACAAGCTGAAGACATTACGAAAAGAATCATGCTGTGTGATGAATATGTTCGAAAACGAAGGCTAAGAAAAGTGTGTCCCGACCCGCTGAGCGCTAGAGGCGGACCGCACCGCCCGCGCTTGCCTCTTTCTCCGTGACACCATAATGCTTTCCGAAGCGGAAGGAACAGACTCGCTTTTCTATTCTGGGAAACACAAAATTGCCAGCTGTGTAATGCCGCGGAAGGCCTTCCGAGCTCTGTGATACGAGCGTGCTCTTCTCTACTACAATCTTCTTAGCCTCCAATTCTCAGCATATCATAGTTCGCCGATGTCTTGGGCATCTAGGCCCAGGCCGTCCTGGTTTCTGGGCATTGAAAGAGAAGACAAAAAACAAGCTCATATCGGCAAGGCGCAAGCTGTCACCAAAGATGTGGAGTTCTTGGTTTCGCGCAGCTTGGTAGTTTATCTTGCCCTTGTCTACAGCCTGCTGTGCTCGTCTGTTTGTTCGTTGTTCGCTCCGTTGCATGTGGAAAGACTTGTGGCTATACGCGATCTGACCTGAAGCCTCCACTACTTTTTGTGCACCGCGAAATCCATGGCCTGTTTTAGAACGCGATCTCGCAAGCGCGCGCGAAAGAGCTCAACAAGCGAACAAAGGTCATGATATCGGACTCGCAAGCTGACGCTGCCCTCGCATATCGCACTCGCCTTATGGCACCTAGTAGGGAAAGGTGAGCAGCCACGCCAAGCTGTGGGTCGAAGTAAGAAGGCGGGAAAGGACCGCCAGAGTCTCAACAGTGTGCTGCCTGTACTTCAACTTCGTACGGGCTTTTGATATTTTCCCAGTGTGATACACTTTGTTGACAGCTTTACGTGGGTGGGCAGCTTTGGCCGGCCAAGGCTGAGCTGAAAAGGAGGCAAGGGAGACGATACATATGTACAAAAAGCAGACGAGGCGTGCCCTGAAGATTTGAGAGTCCAGTTCAAGGCTTTCTAAAATATGCAGGAATTCGCAGCCACGGTGCCATAGGGCCACCAAGGAACCACAAGGAGGTCGTTCCAGACTTATCACTCGACCGACGAGTCTTTGGCTTGGCAAAACATCAAACGGGGTTGCCTGTCGTGCGACATCTTGCCTGCGAGTCACAGCAATATCTTTGGGATGAAGGGTGATACGGCTGTCTTTTCCCTTGAACATGGGGGGGCTCCAAGAAACGCCGTGTCCCGACGAGTGCACGACGTCTCGGTCATTTCTTTGTGGTGGGGCTCGGGCCGAGCGTGGCTTTGAGCTTGCGAAGTAGGCAAAAAGAGAAGACTGAGGTGATTAAAAGAGTACGACACAACGTATCCGAGGTCCTGTCAAAGCACGCTGTACATTCGACATCATGAAGTTGCGACGACAAAAAAAATTAGAAAACAGAATAGACACAACAATAGACACGGAAAGCCCAGAGCAAGAATGGACGTCTCGTACGGCCGCGCCCCCTAATTGCCAAGCAACAAACGTGGCCCCCACCCCCTGACCTCAGCGAGGAAAGGGATGACAAGAGGGAAAGTGCAGAGGCACAAAAAAAAGGAAAACCGACGCAAAACACGGAAGGCTTGGCGAAGAAATGCAAAATACAATCCGTATGTGTAGGCTCAGTGGACAAGTGAACAGGGCTCCAGGCCTTATCCTGGAAATATTAGGTCTCCCCGAGCTCCCTTTGGCCGGTGGGAAAGAGAAGGATTAACACCGCCCGCGTTCTCAGCCTTTTTTCCCCTTTGCTTTTGCCAGCCGAGCCTTGTATGTAGCTCGTGAACAAGGTACGGAATAGCTAGCACTGTGCTCAACTTCCCAAAAGTAACGACGACAAGATACGCGCATCAAAGCTTCAGTTCGTTTAGTCAGTATTCACGTGGACCTAGGTTGGCATATTTTCAAAAGTTGTGTGCCTTTAGCGAGCTTTAGAATTAAACGCATTTGTCCAATGTGACTTTATTCGGTTGAACCCCTGATAAAACGATCTACCACGGCGTATTGAGCGCATTTTGACGACTTTGGGCTGTCAGATTGTAAGATATCTTATTTCCCCTCGGGCGAATTTTCTTTCTTTTAACAGACTTTCAGACTGCCAAGCAAACCTGACTCGGGTTCAAAAACGCTTGTTGAGAACAAGAGTGATTAGTTGAAAAACGAGTAAGCTTGAACAGCCAAATCAGAGCGAATAAAAAAAAAGATGACAAGAACGCACCATAAAGGAGACGAGGAAAGACCAGTGGACGACCCGCCGTCCACTCTCCAAGCTCTTTTGCTTGGGCAGGCACATGGTAGGCCCAGCGTCCACTGTCAGGCAAAAGATACCCTGATACGACCTTTCGAGGCCGGCCATTTTGGTGTGCTCCACGCCGGTCTCCATCCACAGCCCGCAGCCCGTTGCCAGCGCCCGCAACCGCCCACAAATCACCCACAAACTGGTGTCAAACCACACACAACGCCCAGTACACGTCCCGAAGGAAGGAGGCGGTCGCTGATTGCAGGACCAAACTGCTTGGCAAAAGACGGACAAAAAGGACAGCTTTCACAGATACCTAAACTTCAAAAGCATGTCAGACGCCAAGCCCCGGCCAAAGCAAGTAAGACACACGCCTTCAGTCAATGGCCCAGCGAAAGGATCAGAGGGAAGCAAACGCACGGGACTGGTAGAAGGAGCTGGGACCTAGGAAATCATTGGCAGAGATAGGAAAGAAATAGTGACAGCAGAGGCCGAGGCCACAAAGCATTCAAAGTTCGACGTACTTAGACGACATACGACGTATTTACCCTGCCAACCTGCACCTGCTGCAACTTTGACATCAGTAAGAACATGCGCCATGCAGTCGTATCGCCCTGCCAATGTCTCGACTAAACCATTGCAAAAAAACACACGAAAGAAAGAGTGATAAAAAAGCGTCCAAATCCGTACATGTACGTCGTATTTTTGCTATTAATATCCATGAAAGACAACCAGAATAGAGGGACGGACTGGTGAGAGCGTACAAGGTCTTACATGTACTTTGACTTGGCTTGGCCTCTCCATACGGTACGAGCTTTGTGAGATAAAAAAAATATCATCTTAAAGATACATGTTGAAAAAGAACATGAAAAGCGGTAAAAACGGGCTGTAGCGGCTGCCAAGCCTGCACCCAAGACTCCAATGCCAAGCAAGGCCAGACCCAACGAGAAACAAGAGACCCTCTCTGTGCTGGCAAGGCCCGGGGTGAGAAAAAAGAAGGGCAAATAGGATCTGGTCCTTGCGTCTGTTCTGCGTCTGGGATGCTTTGTTTCTGGTACTCAATACTCCGTGCCTTACCCTGTGTCTGGTCACTGAGAATCTCTCGGTTGGTTACCTTCTCTTTTGGTTCTTCTCGTGTGTCTTTTCTCTCGCCTCTCTTTTTCGTCGTTTTCGTCGGTTTCGTCGTCTCCCGTGTCGTAAAGCTTTCTGCTTGTGTATCCAACTTCGCGGCATGCCCTCTTCTGCTTTTCCTTTCACTGTCTTGATTCTCTTTATTTGCCTCAACCTGTGCCCGCCCTTTGAGCCTTGGTTGAATTTACCAGCGTGTCTCTGTCCCACCAGCCTTTTCGTTTGACGCTTCTGTTTTTTCTGATTTTGCATCTCATGCTTTGCCTTTGCTTCTGCTTTCTGACGATCACGAGCTACGACCTGCATTGAGCGATACTTTTTCTGTTGTCCCTTCGCATCGTTTCTTCACCCCGTTAAAGCCCTTTATTTACTTTCCCTCCTCTTCCCTCTCCCTTTTCACTCACCAGAATGCCCGCATATATCCGACCAGCTACGGGGCTGGTTCGGTCGACATCGACATCCACAATGGGCGGAAACACGAGCAGCAACGAGAAGCCCCAGGGCGAGGCCGCCGACGAGCCGGCACGAGAAATCGACCTCGAGGCCGGTTTGCCCGTCCAGCCTCCACCAACAGCTGCCACGACCGCTTCCGCCACTGGCCGCACCACCTCTGGACCCGATCCCCGGCCACGCATGCCAAACCGGACAGCAACCTTCTCGAAATCAGTCGCCACGGGCGCCTCCAGACCAGCACAAGGACGGCCCGGATTGACAACACGCGTGGGTACCGGCCTTCTCGGCGGCAACGGCTCGCCCGGCAGTGGTGGCGGAGTCGCCCCGTCCCCCAACACACCCGCCGACAACAAGACAAAAGGCTCCGGCAGCACCAACGTCCTCCGCCGCATGTTTTCCAGCAACTCGCACAACACCGACACCTCACGCCAAAGCTCTCGCATGCGGTTCCGCCCCCGGGTCGAGGGCGAGAGTGGCCGGTCCGGTCTGCACATTACGCATTTTCTGCGCATTGCCTTCCGGTCGTCCAGCAAAGTCTCGTGCATGGTCAATGTGCTGTGGCCGTTTGTGCCGGCGGCCATTGCCTGCCGCTATGCGCTGGATGACTCGCCCACGAACAACCTGATCAGCTTCATCATGGCCTACATTGCCATGGTGCCGTGTGCCAACCTGATTGGGTTTGCCGGCCAGGAGCTTTCGCGCAAGGTGCCGCACGTTGTGGGCGTGCTGACCGAGACGATTGTGGCCTCGATTGTCGAGATTGTGCTGTTTATCGTGCTGCTCACGCGCGGACTCTACGTCGTCATCCAGGCCGCCATCCTGGGGTCGGTGCTGGCCACAATGCTGCTGTGTCTCGGCATGTGTTTCTTTGTGGGCGGTCTGCGCCGGACGGAGCAAGAGTTTAGCGAGACGGTCAGCGAGGCCGGCAATGGCCTGCTGTTGACGGCCGGTTTTGGTCTTGCTGTGCCCACGCTCTTCCAGGCAGCTCTCTCGGGCACGGCCGGCATCGACGTCGACGATTTGGCCAGGCGCACGGTCAACGTCTCCCGCGTCACGGCCATTCTCCTGATTGTTGCGTATCTTGTCTTCATCTACTTCCAGGCCCGCACGCACAACAGTATTTACGACGAGATCTTTGAGGGCGAGGAGCAGCGTGCTGCCGCCTATGCGACCGAGCACGCTCGTGCGCACATTGCCCGCGGCGATCTGGCCTTCCATGTCGACATTGAGCGCGAGAAGCTGACCATGACGGAGTGCCTGATCTCGCTGTCGGTGGCGGTGGCCTTGGTGTCCATGATTGCCCTCGCCCTCGTCGAGGAAATCGAGGACATTGTCCAAGAACGCGGCGTGTCGGACGCCTTCATGGGCTTGATTCTTGTGCCGCTCGTCGAGAAAGCCGCTGAGCATCTCACAGCCGTCAACGAAGCGTACGTTCCTCCCTGTGCACCAGAATTTTTTGCTTCTTTTTCTTCTTTTTCTCTTCTTCTTTTTTTTTTGTTCTTTTTTTTTCTTTGAATTCTGCTAACCCTCTCGTAGCTGGGACAACCAAATGAACTTTGCCCTTGCCCACGTGCTGGGCGCCACCCTTCAGACGGCCATGTTCAACGGCCCCTTGCTGTCATTGTCGGCTGGGGCCTCCACCGTCCCATGGGCCTCGACTTTCAAATGTTTGACATGGGCGTCTTGATTCTGGCCATCATCACTGTCGGCAACTTTCTGCGTGACCAAAAGAGCAACTACCTCGAGGGTCTGCTGTGCGTCATTGTCTATATTGCCATTGCCGTCGCCGCCTACAACTACCCCGACGTGCATGCCAGCTCTGCCGACACCGAAGAGGCGGGCCAGACGGCCGTCCATGCTGTGCGCCAGCTTCTTGGGCGGTAGAACACAGAGGGAGGTCTGACATGCAGATGTCTGCGTATCTGTTGCTGATCGGTTTTTTGTTTGATTTTCTCTTGATGTCAGCCTACTTTGCGTTTGCGCTTTGATATTTGGGGGCTCTAGTTGAAAACAAGAGTGCGATAGTCTTCCTGTCTTCTGTTTTTCATCGCGTTCACTTTCTGGAACAATGCTATCTGTTTTATTTGGGTGACCATAGAGGCCTAGTATTGCATGGAATAAGCAAAAGCCGGCGAGCCACGGCAGCGACTGGGTTATGGAAATTGTCTGCTATTGATACGGTGCACACGGGTTTCCACACATTATGAAAAGGAACGAAATAAGGAAACAATAAACACGATAGTATATGCATATTGCGTTAAAAAAAGGGGGGAATTTCGTCGCAAAAAAGAACAGTTCTAACCCCAGACTGAGAGAAAGACCAAATTGCCAACTCGTGTCTATCATCATGAATGCAGCACAAAACGCAATGCACCGACCGCTATGGAGGCATAAGCAGAAGACCGCACAGACAGAGGACCATACAAGAGAAGAAAAGGAGAGAAACACAACTCCGACTACAACCGACAGATCTCCTAGTCTATCGACAGTTCTGAAAAGGCCGTGTGCCCCGTCTCCTTGGTGTGCTTGATCATGTCCTTTTGGCCCGAGCCCAGCCAGTTCTCACAACCAGGCATCTCGCACCGGATCGCCATTGTCTGCGTGTCCGTGTAGTAGTGCGCCGACTTGAGCTTCGCCGCCAGCTGTTTGGCCTTGTCAATGACGCTGTCGTTGTCCACACGCCACTGCGTCACGTCCATGTCGACGGGCAGGCCCAGGTCAAACGATTGCGCGATGCGGTCGTAGTGGATGCCAGAGTACAGCAAGATGCAGCGCGTGTCCTTGTCGAGGCCGTACGTGTCGACGCGGCCGTACTTGACGTCGATGAACAAATCTGGATGCCGTAAATCTCGCTCAGGCACTGCAGCTCGATCGAGCCGCCCCAGCGCTGCGGGTCCTTGATACGGTTCGCATAGACGGACGGCGCCGTGTCCTCGAGCACAACCTTGGTGTACTTGTCCGGGTTCGCCAAAATGTGCGACGCCACCTCGGCACGTACTTGGGCGGCAGGGTCTGATATGCCCATGACGCCGCCAAAGGCCGTGAACATGCAGCTGTTGTCGTCGGGCATGACTCGAAGTACTGGGGGCAAGTTAGCGGTAGTTTTCTTGTGCTGGAGCTCCTCGTCCTCCTTGTGAACTGACCCAAATAACCGCCACCTTCGTCCCATGGCACGACCGTCTCGTCTACGTCTACCCGCTTCGGAGTAAACGGCTTCGGTTTTGGTGCCACTGGGGCCGCAAGAGGCTCCTCTGCTGCTGCTGCTGCTGCTGCTGCTGCTGGTCCGCCGGCAAGTCCGCCTTCTGTCGGAATTACCATGAGCGTTTCTCCGCCGAGCTTCAGCGGCGCCAGCGGTTTGACTCGGCATCGGACAGGTCCAGTGCTACTGGCGGATATGCCGACTTGAGGGTAAAGCTTTCCACCCCCGTCTTTTCGCGAATGAGGGCCAGAAGTTTTGCCAGCGTCCAGTCATCGTCGGCTTCGAGTGTGACGACTGCGCGGGGCCCGCGCACGCGCAAGCGGATGGGTGCCATGTCGTGACGTATGAGACTGGAAGTGTACTGAAGAGGCAGTGGGCGTATGAGGAAACAAACGAGCGATATCAGATAGGACGATGAGAGCTCTGTGAATCTTCTCCAAGTACACAAATTCGAGTTGAAAGTGATTGAAGAGTGACGAAATTTCGCAATTTGGGGATGTGTGATGTCGTCGGAGAAGGGGAGCAGGGTGAGCTGTCGTCGCTCGTTCCAAGCTTATCGCCTGCCGAGGCCACGGATGCGCAATTGCCACTCTATCCGAGCTAAGCTCTTGGGCAGAACTAACGCTATTTCTATAAGTCGACGGCCGGAGAAGGCGACAGATGGCAGACAGCAGGCGGCAAAGTTTCCGTTAGGCGGCTGTTGACGAGTCCTCTTGAAGTTTTCCTTTTTTGTCCAAGATGCTTTGGGCGGTCGAATATTTGTTTGATCTCGACAGAAAGTGGCGGCTTTGTCGCGCTTCGCCTAGATTCCCTTGGCGCCTGCATAAGCGTCAGATCAAAAGCCCTAACGGCGTACCTGTAAGGTGTCAGGAGCCAGAAGCCAGAGCCAATAGCTCCCGCACCACCGCGCCAGCTAGCAGATGTATCAAAATAATGCGAATACATACAGATGCTGTTGTGCTTGTGGCGGACAAGCAGGAAGGGAGCACAAGACAAAAGAAAAAGGCTCTCTGCTTCTCCCTTGAGGAAGAGCAAATGCGACTAGAGAGTTGCAAGCCAGAGTATGACGCAGGAGGGGGAAATGGCGCAGATTCGATAGAGATCCACGATCAGGCGCTCTGGTATTGATGCAACGACTGCGGGGTGGCTTGCAGTGTCGTTTGACGATGTGTGTTGTGCTGAGTCGAATCGCAGTGAGGATTGATAAAGATTTGTTTCAGAGGAAAAAAAAGGGGTATAGAAACTCATTCCCTATATAGTAACCCGGCACTTTGTGCAGATTGTACAGATGCGAAAAACGGAAAGAGGCAGGCACCATATGTCACCGGTTCAGGCAATGGCGAGCAGCTGCGGATCGCACCTGCCCAATCCCCACGCTGCGACTGCCCTCCCTGCGTCCTTGCTCCTTTCCACTGCCGCTTCAACAGCAAGATGCGCCAGGGAGCGCCTGCTAGTAGCCTAGGTCCCTAGGAATAGCATTCACAGTGGGGAATGCTGCTTCTGCGGTCTGGCACTTGTGCTTAGTCATATTTGCGCCAGTACCCTGTCGCGTCGAAAAGCGCAGAGGAAAGGGCGACCCATGGGAAAAGAGGAGACACGAAAGCGCAACTCGTTCTAGCCTAGGAAACCACGAACCGCTCAGAAGAGCCAGAAGAAGTAGGAACGACGAGACAAACAGCTGCGGGAACGGATCGCAAAAGGAAAGTGCCAGCTCTGTCGGCCTCGCTCTTGCCAGAATTCTCTTTGGACGCGCGCGGTGCCCCTTTTCCCACGTTAGCGCCATCCGCGCACCAAAACAGAGAGCGAAAAATCGAAAACGAACGAGCAGCCAACACAAGCGCATCCAACGAGATACACAACCACGATCGCAGCCACGGCCTACGGCAGCGCGACCACACTCCAGCGCCTGTAGCGACCGCCAACAACTGTCCCTTCCACGGCACGCATCAATTGGCGCGTCCCGGCTGTACCAGTGCCACGACGACACCCAGGCGACGCAGCACATTAGTGCACGAAACAACCACACACCCACAACCAATCCACCCCCTCAAAAAGATACACAACGCGCCCGCACGCGAGAACTCGGCCATGTCGGGCGTTGCAGAGAAGCAGCCGGGCGCGGTGGACGCGTCGGGCGATGTGCATGAGTCCATTGAGGCCAAATTTTCGACTCAGAATCCGTCGGCTATGGAGGAAGACGCTGATGCCGACGCCGATGGAGACGCTGATGGAGACGCCGATGGAGACGCAGATGCCGATGGCGAGGCTGATCCTGACTTGGATGCGGACGCAGACGCAGACGCAGACGCAGATGGTGATGACGATGTGGAGATGACGGATGCGGCCATTGAGGTCGCGCCCGGCGCCAGCGATGCCTCGAAACAGGCACAGGCAGCGGCGTTTCGGGCGAAGCGCGATCTTCTGCATCTGATCGAGACAACGACACACTACTTGAGCTCATACGAGGAGGCGTAAGTTAACAGAGCAGTCAAGAGACTACCAACGAGACAAACCCCATTCTAATAAGCTTCTTCTTCTACAGTGGAATTGAGGTTGCTGGCAGCTTCCAGCGCATCCCCAACCGGAGAGTCATCCCCGACTACTTTGATATCATCAAGGAGCCGACGGCGTTCAGCACAATCCGCGGCCGCGTGCAAAAACGAGTCTACACCGCCTTCCCGCAGTTTGTCCGTGATGTCGCCCTCATCTGCCACAACGCCCAGGTCTACAACCGCCCCTCGGCGCCCGTCTTCCAGTATGCCGTCAAGCTGCGCGAGGTCTTCAAGGCCAAGCTGCAGCAGCTGGTCAACGACGGCAGCATCCAGCCCAAGGAAGCCGAGTTGCCCTACCTCGGCGAGATCCCCGACTTCTCGCCATCGCCGCCAGCCGGAGAAGACGACGGCGAGGACGGCGAGGATGATGAGGATGAAGACGAGGATGAGGAGTCGGACGACGACGACGACGACGTTGACTCCGAGACGGGCCGGCGGCGGCGGAAAGGTGGTGCTTCTTCGCGGCAACGCGGCAAGAAAAACGCCGGCGCCATGTCCAGTAAGATGTACACCGCGACCGAGGGCCGGATCAACAACGTCATTGCCGGTTTGCAAAAGGCTGAGGATGAGGACGGTGATCCGCTGCTTGATCCCTTCGAGACGCTGCCCGACAGGGAGCTGCTGCCGGACTACTACGAGGAAATCAAGAACCCGATTGCCGTCGACATCATCAAGCGCAAGTCGCGCCGCAAGATCTACCTCACCATTGACGAGGCCGCGGGCGATTTTGAGCTCATGTTCAACAACGCCAAGATCTACAACCAGGACGGCAGCGCAATCTTTGTGGCCGCCGTCAAGCTACAGGCCCTCATGCGCCGCCTTGTGGCCCAGGAACGCCAAAAGCCCGACGACGCTTTCCGTGACGAGCACAAGCGCCTGGCCGTCCCGGGTGTGCAGCACCTCGGTCAGGTGTGGCGCGTGGGCGATTGGGTGCTGCTGCGCAATGCCAACAACGCGAGCAAGCCCATCGTGGGCCAGATTTTCCGTATGTGGCTCGATGAGTACAACCGCGCCTGGGTCAATGCCTGCTGGTACTACCGCCCGGAGCAGACCGTGCACCGCTTCGACAAGCACTTTTACGAGAACGAGGTTGTCAAGACGAGCAGTACCGAGATCACCCCTTTGAGGACGTGCTCGACCGTACGTTTGTCATGTACACGGAACAGTACTCGCGCGGCCGTCCCCGTGGCTACCCGCTACAAAAGACACTGTACGTCTGCGAGTCCCGCTACAGCGAGGATACCTTCCGCTTCGCCAAGATTACCAAGTGGGAGCCCTGCGTGCCCGAGGAGGTGCGCGGTCTCGATATCCTGATGGACGCGTACCCGTCGCCGCGTCGCTTCCCCAAGTACCCAAGCCCGATCAAGCACCTGCTGCCGGCCAGCGCGAGCGAGTCAGATGCACAGCCCAAGCCGACCTGGGGCAATCCCAATGCGCCGCCCATTGTTGGTGCTGTCCACCGCCGGCCCCGGCTGTCTAACGTAAGTCGTATACCAACGATTTTGTTTCGTGTGCCTTTTTTTTATATCCCTTATGTCCTTTATGGCCTTTCTCCCACCCTATCTCTCCCACGTAGACCCTGCACACGCACGTATATATGGCCCTCTCCTGTCTCCATTGCCGTATGGATAGTGGTTGTGCTGTTTACGGGCACTGCTGGAGTGGCTTGAGGGCTGCTTGATCCATCTCCTTATTCTGTCAGCCCCGCCATCACAGACGGCTGTCTGCCTGCCCTGCCCGTGGTCAAAAATTTCCATCACTGGCCGCTTACACTCAATTTTGGCGCGCGCTCTGTCACGCTCTCCTTCGGTTCCTTTCCTTTTCTTTCCATTCCATCCCTCCAGTCCTCGCATTTCATCCTTCTTCCCGCGACATGTCTTGAGATATCTTTGATGATACTCCCCTCCTCACCCGCTCACCCGCCAACGACGAGTCTTGCGCGACCTGTCAATTACACGTTTCACACGCTCTCGCCCGTCTTGATCGTGTTTCCTTAACGCATCGTCTTTTGGCAACTTGTGCTAACATCCCGCAAAAGGAATCGCCTCCGCCAGACCCAGCAACGGTGCCGCCGCCACCGCAAAACCTGACGAGCGACATGATCGACCCGGCACGACGCATTTCCGTGCCAAGTGTGCCCCAGGGGTATATGCAGCAGCCTGGCGCCGTGCCTCCTCCTGGTGGCATCCAGCACCCTGGCCAATCGCCATCGCCGCACGCGTTGTACACACAGCAGCAGTTTGTGCCGCGCCCTGGCGGTGTGCCCATGGGCCCCGGCACGCCTGGAACGCCCAATGCGCACCTTCAGCCGTCGCCCATCACCACCCCATGCCCATGCAGCCCATTGCGGCTCACCCGTCGCCCGTGCCACAAAGCGGCCACCTTGCACCTGCGCCAGGCCGTCCAGGCGGGCCAATGCCAGGCGGATCCCCCCACCTTCTGCCGCACAACAACTACAATCCCAATGCGCAGCAGCCACAACAGCAGATGCGCCAAGGTGGTCCTCCCACGCCTGTCCAACACAACCAGATGATGGTGCCGCCGCCACAACAACAGCAGCCGCAACACCACCTGTCACCGCAACCACCACACCATCCAGGCTTGCCTCCTGCTGGCGGTCCCGGCGGCTATAACCAGCAGCACTACCCTCCTCAGCAGCACCAGCAGCAACCGCAGCAGCAGCATAGAATGCCGAACCCACCCATGCAGGTGGCTACACCGGTCCGTCAAACACCCATCATGCCGCCCGTGCCGCCGCACCACCACCAGCCTCCTCCGCCGCCTCAGCAGCACCAGCAGCACCAGCAACCGCAACCAACCGCACCAGTCACAATCCATCGTTCCTCCCCCCGTGCCAAATGGCTATATCCCACCACGAGCGACGGCCGAAGCGTTTGTCCTGCCCGAGGATGTGGATAGTACGATTCCCGAGGAGCTACGCAAGCACTACCACCGCGATGACCAGGGACGTGTGCTCTTCTTTACCACGCCGTCTGTCGGACACGCTCCTGCTACCTCGAGCGACGCGGACAACGTGCGCGCCGCGCCCGAGTACGAGGGGCTGGGCCACAGCGTGCGCTATCTGAACGGTCTCGAGCAGTTCCGCGAAGAGCGCCGGCTGAAGCGCAAGGCGCGCGACGAGCAGCTCGCAAATGAACGGCGCGACGCGGCCGTGCAGCAGGAGGCGGAGCGCGAAGCGGCGGCGGCGCAGCTGTACCATGCGGCGGGCGAGGCGCTGGGCGGGTTTGTGCAGTGGATGGATGACGGGACGAAGTTGATGTTTGAGGGCGGCAAGGAGGAAAAGAAGTCGGTGGCCGCCTAGGAGGGCTTTGGGCACCCGTTCTAATTATTGTCTTGGCCTTTTTTGGTTCTTTTCTTATTTTGTCTCCTTATCTTGTACTGTTTTGCTTCTTTCTTCTTTTTTCGCTGTTCTCCTTTTTTTTAATCACCGGCGAATGGACGAAAAGGAACATTAGGAGGTTGTCTAGGTCGAATCTATGTATGTACGATGTACAAGTAGACGCGGGGCTTCTTGTTTCAGGCCTCTTGTTTCACGCAAAAGCTACAAACTTGGAATGGTTTTTTTATATCATTATATATTCTTCCTTTTCTCTTCAATTTTGGCTTTTGGACATGATTTGCGATCATCACACACCTTGCACCTTGTCTGTCTGCCGCCGACACTGGCAAGCTCATTGTATTCCACCCTTCCACTGTTCCAAAGTCAAGGTTTTTCGTTGGGTCGCCCCAAAAGACGTGTGTAATGCAGGGCGGAGCCGGTGAAGAAGATACGCCAGTTGTACGGAGTACCAGCAGCTTAACTAACTCCACAAAAGGAAACTCACCTATTCGGCCGAAGCTCCAACTGTCTGTTGTCTGTCATTTGACAATTTAGCTGCCACACATTGTGCAAACTACGACTTGTACTCCGTCCTACTTGCAACATGACTTTTTCCATATCATCTCAAAACCAAAACTCACAGCCCACGCTCTTCGTCTCTTTGTCAGTCCTCGTTAATCGCCTCTACTTTTTGTATTGGCACTTGAGCATTCTTTGGATATATCAAGACTACTCGACAGTTGTTACAGGTTGCAGCTCACGCCCGATCCTCTTACAAGACGACATCACAAAACGTCATCTTATCAACCAAAAATTATACCCAACCCCGCCCCCCAATCTCACCACCACTATGGCTTCCTCCACCGCATCCATTGACCTTTCGGCTCCCGGTGCCGTCACCATTCGTCCTCTCACTGTCGCCGACCGCGATGCCTGCGTCGTCGTCGAAAACGCCTGCTTCACCAACCCAGACCACCGCGCCACACCGGACAAGTTCTCGTACCGCCTGACCGTCTGCCCCGAACTGTGCCTCGGCGTGTTTGTCCACACGGCCGATTCAGAGGCCCTGCTACCGGCCGGCTCCTCGTCATCGTCCGCGGCTGCCGCCGGCATCATGGTCGGCCACGCGATTGCCACCCGATGCGGCACCGAGGTGCTGTCGGACGCCAGCATGGGCGTGCCCAAGGACTGGCGGGCGGCGGTGGCAGCCGCCCTGCTGGCAGTGATGCCGCTGCGGCGGCGATACTGTCGCCGCTGGGCCACCAGGCGGCTGGCCGTACCGTCGCCGTCCACTCCTTGGGCATTGTGCCATCGCTGCAGGGCAAGGGTCTGGGGACAAGGTTGATGAAGGCATATCTGGAACGGATGGCCACACTATCCTCCTCGGCCGGCGCTCCAAAAATCGACCGCGTGGCTCTGATCTGCCAGGACTACCTTGTCAATTACTACACAAAACTGGGCTTCCAGAACAACGGCCGAGCGAGGCACAGTTTGGCGGCGGCGGTTGGTTTGATATGGTGAGTGCTTCATGAAGGTGGTGATATTGGTCTAAAAGTTCTTTTTTTGACACACGTCGCTAACACACACACACAGTACTATACGATCTAAGCTGGCAAACATGTTGGACGCATTGGATATCTCTAGTGATGCATACAGATAGGACAACTCAATATTGTAATGAAAATTGCCACGTCTGATCCAAAAGTAAAATAACAAAAAACGATGTACGATGTACGCACATCTATAAAATATACAAAAGTCAAAACTCCATAACCAAATGCGAGGTGAAATGCACCTTTATACCGTCTCATCGGAGTTGGAGTGGTCATATTTCTCAGACCAGTCTGATCTCCTTTTGTTTTGTCTACGTCATTACCCTTACCATTTCCCGTGATCCTGTCTCGTCGTGCGTCGTCTAGATACATTCACATGGCCGCCAGCCGGCACCTGGGCTTCCTCCCCGAGCGTGTCTTGCAACCCTCTTAGTCCTCCGCCTTGTACTGCGCACGGTACGCCTCGGTGCGTGCCAGGTCGTCGGCCGTCGCGAAAGCCTTCATGCCGGCAATGATGTCGTCCAGCGTCAGGATGGCCAGGATCGGCAGGCCAAACTCCCGGCGCAGCGCGCCCAGAGCGCTCTCCTTGGTCGGCGCGTCCGGCAGCGTCTCCATGCGGTCCAGCGCGACCACAATGGCCACAACAATGCCGCCGGCCGCGCGGATCTTGGCGACCGCCTCGCGCTTGGCCGTGCCAGCCGTAATCACATCGTCAACAATGACGACGCGCTGGCCCTCGAGCGGGGCGCCGACAAAATTGCCGCCCTCGCCGTGGTCCTTGGCCTCCTTGCGGTCAAAGGCGTAGCCAATGGCGCCGTAGCGCTCCTTGTCGAGAGCAGCGAGCGCGCCGACGGCGGCCGTGGCCAGGGGGATGCCCTTGTAGGCGGGGCCAAAGACGACGTCAAAGGCGGGCTTGGAGGTGTCCTTGTTGTCGGCGGCATTGAAGACGCCCGCCTTGTCGGCCTCGGCAATGGTCTGGCCAAAGGCGGTGGCAATCGAAGCCAGCAGGTCGGCGCGGTAGAACTGGCCGGCGTTGAAAAAGTAGGGCGACTGGCGGCCAGACTTGAGCGTGAACGAGCCAAACGACAGCGGGCCGCCGTTGATGGACGCGCGCAGGAACTCGGCCTTGTAGGGAGCAAGCTCAGACATGGTGGGCGGTTGTGTGGGCGGTTGTGTGGGAGGTGGTGGGAATGGGAGGGCTGCTTCGATCAAATGGTCGCGGTTTGATGTGGTCGAGGAAAAAGTCCGAAAGTCCAACTTTGGCTTCACTTTTTTTTCTCTCTCTTTGCGCCAGATCGCTCTTTCCCTGACGAGACGTAAAAAGAAACGCCGCTAACGGACCCCTCCGTCGGACCTTCCTCACATACTGGTTTCTCTCTATCACAGTTAACAAATAAAACCTTTTTTTTTTTTTTGCGCTGATCTCGCCTTTCAGGTATTAGTGCCCCGCGTTGGTCTCTTTTACGAATGTTTTGGCAGGAACCCCACTATCAACCTCTTGTTAGTGACAACAGCATGTGAGACGAGACGACGCTTGAGAGAGCAGTGTAACTTTGACTTACGACTAAATATGAGAATCTCTGTCCAAACGACAGCTGACATTACGCTTCTGAAATCCACAGGAAGGTCACTGGCTAGAGAATTTGGAAGAGGGCGAGAAGAGGAATGAAGTATAACTATATCGAGGAAGGTGCGAGCGGCCAACGTGAGAATCTCGACCAAACCGCTTTAAAGGAAGGATTACACATTTATAACTTTGTGAAGCAAGGGTTTCTTATATTACTTGCGAGCTCGTGGCCCTTGCTGCACGTTTGGTATCCGTAATAAATACGAAGCTTTTTTTATTCTCCTTTCCCGACTCTTTTGAGAACATACGCGGCAGCCAGTCAGCGTTCGCTTCAGCTTCTAGACGGGGCGATCCGAAAACGAGAGAAAAGAGCTCAAGCATCGTCCCAAGTCAAATATATCCGCTGAAAAGGCCAGGAGGGCTGTGCCTCCATGTTTGGCTTGTAAGACTGTGTGCTGTTGGCCCGCCTGTCTTACACACCCAATGCAAGAGGGACGCATTGTGAACAGGCCCTGCAATTGTGTGCCTCCCTCATTGCTCCATTGGGCGAAGAAGGATGTATTACAGCGCAGGATTCGCCTGTCAGACACACCCGTCTCCCTATTTTCGGCAAAAAAAAAATAAGATAGAACGTTTTGATGGACAGTTGGCTTTCGTGACTGGCCTCGTGGTCTTGGCCATTCTGTCGATTGTTCAGTTCTAACTTTCTCCTCTGTGCAGTTGCACAGATACTTGTCACTTGCCTTGCAGACGATCAATGCACACATTGTCGATCCGATCATTCTCAGCGGACGTTCACGTTCCGTATGCCGCACACTGCATCATCTGGTTTCTGCTGCGTAACGGCAAAGATCCTATTCCAGGTGAGACCGCCCCCGCCCGAGAGAAGCACGCAACAGAAAATCAAAGACAGAGCACAGAACGCAGAGATACGCAAACTCGCCCCTCGGCATTGATTACAACTCAACTGTATGTAACTTGGTGTATGGTTGTCCTCCTCTCTCCGACGCCATTTTGACTTTTCTCTTCCGACGTTGTCTTCCACCCCTCCAAGAGCACGATAATATATGTAGACAGATGAAAAAAACGAGTAAGAAAAAGAATCGATGGATAGGTGGTGAAAACTGTCGAATGACGAATAGCCAGAGCGCATGCTGTGCGCCCCCTCCTTTGTGTGGTCGGCAAAGGCGAACACCAAATCAATGAGCCTTGTGATGCCCCCCAAAAAAGAAGAAATTAGGTAAACCGAGTAGAACAGCACATGAAATAAAGAGAGCAAACGCCCCGACATTTGCTTTTGCAAGGGCAAAAGCCAGCAATATATATATATATATAAAGAACAAACCTCCCCACCAGCCTCGAATCGCGCCCTGCTCTGCGTGACCAAACGGACTTTGCAGCCAACAAACAGCAAACCGAAAGCCGGAAACGAGGTCTGGCAAAACACCACATTAAAACGCCCCGGCGGGATGGGAAAATAAAAATACAAACAGTGATAGGTCCTCCAAGGGGGGGAAGGAAACAGAGCTCCGCGTATCGTGTCGCTAACAGCCGAGAAGAAAGCAGCATGCAACGCAAAAAAAATAAACGACGACGTCGAGAGACGCTTCCGATTTCCTCCCTCTTCCGCGCTCCAAAAAACTGCCTTTGCAGCAAAATTTTACCACGCGCGCTTGGTAAACGTCAGAGGGCAGTCGTCCATGGGAAGATGGTGGCAAACACCTTGATCTCCTCGGACAGGGGGGTGGCGTGGTGCTCCCACTCAAGCTGCAGCGAAGCCATTCCAATGAGCAGCGCCAGGTTGAGCTGTGCAAACTGCTGGCCCAGGCAGTAGTGGGGACCGGTGCCGAACACCAAAAAGTTTCTTGGCGCCCTTGGTCTCGGCATCGCCAGAGAAGTAGCGCTCCGGGTCAAAGGTGTCTGGGTTGGTGTAGACCTCGGGGTCACGCAGTGCCAGGTACGTCGTCGGGATGACCATGGCGCCTTGGGCACGGTGTACGTCTCGGAGATGGGGAAGTCCTTCTTGACCAGGTAGGGACCATGAGGACAGGCGGGCGGTAGCGCAGCAGCTCCTTGACGACGGCGCGGGTGTAGGTCATGGACTCGACCTGGTCGAGGTCGACGTTGCCGTTGGGGTCGCCGTGGCGGACCTTGAGGTTCTCGTCGCGGACGCGGTCCAGGATCTCGGGGCGCTGGGCCATGATCTGGAACAGCCAGGTGCAGGCGCTGCTGGTGGCATCCTGGGACGCGAACAAGAAGGTGAAGATGGTCTGCGAGATTTCGTAGTCGGTGAAGTCGCGAAGCAGGGGCGACGGCTTCTCGAGGCCCTCGACCGTGATGCCCTTGGCCTCGGCCTCGCGCCAGCGCTCCGAGTCGATCATCGACTTGATCCAGGCATCCATGATGCAGGTGACCTCGCCGCCAGCCCGCATGCGGACCTTGCTCTTGGCGGCGCACTTGGCGAACTCGTGCAGGACCAGGTCGGCGGCCTTCTTGCCGTACCAGGTGCGGGTGAAGGGGATGATGATGGGGAAGTTGACCAGCTCGAGGGCGGCGGTGATGAGGTAGTAGTCGTCGGCAATCTTCTTGAGGGACTCGTCGGGGAGGTAGTGGCCGACGAACGTGCGGCAGGAGACGGCGCACATGACCTCGCGGAACTCGGACATGAAGGGGAAGGGCTTGCCCTCGTGCTCCTTGGTGACCTGGACGAAGCGCTCAAAGTACTGGCGGTAGACCTCGGTCTGGCCGGGCAGGTAGCACTCGAGGGCCTTGCGGGTGAAGAGGCCGTTGAGGCCTTTGCGGAAGTCAACATGGGCCTTGCCGTCAAGGAAGACCCAGTTGTCGGCGCCGAGCAGTTTGTGGGCGACGTCGACGACGCAGGGCTTGACGAAGCTGGGAGCGTTGAACACCTTGCGGGCCATGTCGCGGGTCGAGGCAATGACGACGAACCTGGAGAGAAAGAGGAAAAAAAAAAGGCCATGTTAGCAATCGATGTCGCGCTAACTTTCCGAAACCCGTCCAATCTTCCTTCGTCCGAACCGGCACCCAGTGTTTACTCACTTGTGGAAGACAGAGACGCAGCTCAGGGGGCCGCTGTTCCACTTTGCATAGTACTCCTCGAACTTGGGGTTGACGCTTTGCAGGAAGGGGCCCATAAAAGGCAGCTTCATGGACGGGCCGACGATGGAGCCCTTGCGCCAGATGTAGCTGACTGCATTGCACCTGCGGTCAGCAACCAAAAACGAGCAAACATACGGGCGGGCGGGCGAGAGTGCGAGGCCGAAAAGGGAAAAGAAAGAGGCGTTACTCACTCTGGTCGTAGAAAACGGCCGTGACAAGCAGAGCCAGCAGGATCTGCCAGACGCTGGCATTGGCAATGGCGTTGATCACAGGCTCAAGCTGTGCCGGCAGCGCGCCGGCGACATACTTGGCGTGCGCCAGCGGCGACGCAAAGGACGTCGCGTTGACAGTCTCCATTGTGGTGGTGGTCGAGAGGTGGTTTGTCTGGTCTCGATCGAAGGGGAAGTGGTTGGAGGAGGAGGGAGGGGGGGTGTGGAGAGAGGGAGGAAGACAAAAAGAGGCCGAGAAGATAGGAGGGCGAGGAAAGGCAAATAAGGGGAAGGAGATGCTGCGATCCGAGCGCGCGACAAAGTCAGCAAGAGTCGGACAGTGGGCCAGGCCGGTCGGTCGATTATTTCTCCTAGTCCGGGATTGGGCGGACGACGGCTGGAAGATGTGAAAAACAGGCAGGGGCAAGACTCTCAAAACAAGAGGAAAAGAGCAGGCGCGACCGTGAGAAAGAAAAGGGGCAACGAAAGCAGCAATCTCAGTCCCAGAAATTATGGCCTGTCCCGCGGGAGAGTGGGAAGGGGAAAGAGCGATGGGCCTCCATGTACGCCCTACGGCCTACGAAGTAGAGGCTCAAAAGCATGCGTTACAGTGGTGATTTTACTGGGGACGGGCGCGCTGCGGGGGCAATGAACAGTCAGGACAGGGGACCTCTTTGTCTAGACTCTAGACTTTTGCATTTTTTTTGTTGTTTCCTACTACCAAAGTATGGGCGGTCCGTTGTCCGTTCGCTTCTTCCCCTGGGAAGAGACCCCTTTTGGCTGTTGTTGTCACTCTTTCCCAGAAAAAAATGAAGAAAAAAAAGGAAAGTATCACAGCCGGAAATTAAGATAAGATACAAGTGCACTCTTGATACTGAGTACTGCAGGCGCTGTGGAGACTTTTTTTCTCATTGCAGCTCCACTATGGCCAGTTTTGGGGTATTAGTGGTGCGAGGGATGCTATCATACCTGGCTTGTGAATACGCCATCGCAGATGGGTTACGAAAAGACAGGCGATTACAGAACGCGGAAGGAAGAAAAGAAGAAACGAAGAATAGAAGAAAATACGGAGCAGAGAATTTAGAGATTGAGAAAACCGGAGCTGGGCCCATTAAAACCGCCACCTGCGACGCGGATGCCGTTCTTTCCTTCTTCGATGCGTGCGATACGTGCGATACGTGCAATGGGGAAGCCACGGGCTGTCAAACCTCGCGCATCTGTGTGGTCCAAAGGAGGATGAGGAAGGAGCGGCTGCTCTGCCGTCCATCTCATTCCTTCACGCGGCGGTAGTGTTTTTTTTTGTTGGGGAAGGAGCGAATGCGAATAAGAGACAATCGAGCTGCAGGGCTGGTGCTATTGGCGAATCAAAAAGCGCCATTGGATGGCAAAATGCATGTGCTTGCTCGTACTCGTACAAAGTCGTATGCGGGCGGTCATTGCCCAGTACTGCATGCTTTGTAGGCTTGGTATCTTACACCAACTCCGCCGGGTGGCATTTCAGGGTCTTTTTTCAGGGTGTAACAGGCGTGCCGGGGGCGCAACGTTGGGCGCATAGCACCTGCCAAAAAAAAAGTTGTATGTTGCGCACCACGTTGCCATTTCTGGCCATTCTTGCCAATTGCAGTTCACAAACATGCTATCTTTTCACAAAAAGCATTGTCACTCCTGCCTTACTCCGGGCCATTCTCCGGCCGCGCCTTCCCTAAGATCGTAGCCGATAGACCGCATAGTGCCACAAGCGGGATTCGTTCCTTCCGGGTGCCCCTTGCGACGTTTTTCAGGGGCATCGTCCAGTAAAAAATGCATTCCTCGACCGCTGTTGGTTGGCAGCCTCTTACTGACGCGCTCGGGGTCCAGCGGTCTTGCTATTGGCCAATGGCGCTAGTCAATTCGTCTCGGCATTGTACTCCGTAGTCTGACTCCTCCTCGTTTTGCTCACTCGTGTTCACCGCCTTTTCGGCCTTTCCCAGCGGGACAACTGATTGCGAGAGCCGCCAGCTGTCAGTGCACGCAATACAACGGGCTGCCAGCTGCCAGATAGCTGGGGTACAGAAAGCAATTCAACAGGCACCAAAAAAGGGCGTCCGACACATCATCCAAGGGCATACGGCTCGGAGCCATAAGTCAGTCAATGAGGCTCCGAAGCCCTTGACTTTTGATATCGACCCTCTGTTCGATTCTGTGTTTCAGTATGAAGGTTGCAATGGCGCGGAGAAGAAACGCAAATCGCTCGCGATTGATGGCGTCTAATAAATATTGTAAATCGAGAAAACAATTATCACGATGTACGCTAATCTCGCGGCGGACCTCTGCGTTATGGCCTTCCGGGACTTATCGGGCTTACCTCAGGCCGTCCCGGAGCATGTCGCCGTGGTGGGCCCCGGTTCCTTGATACCTTGCCCGATGGTGTTGCATCCACTATCACGAGATGCATCAAACCGGAACTGATATCAAAATAGCCTCGTCATGAGACCGTCGTAGAAGAAGCATTCTTGTCTGCATGACACCCGTGATGAAGTGTACAAGTACACCGGAACAAGGTAGCATGGGCAGGCCAAATCTCAGCACCGAGGCTTTACGGACGTCGCATGCATCGGAAGGAGTCGCTTGACCAATTTACTGACTATCGCCTTTCCGCCATTTTATCGTGCACGAGTGTCGACTTCCCACGACTTCCTATTGCTCTCACATCTTATCCCAATCGCCATGTCGTTCATCCAAGGGAAAAAAAAGCATTTGGCCCCGGCTCAAGGTTGCGGTCCGATTCATCCCATGATGAAGGACGGGCGGGAAATCTAGGAGTCGAATTACAAGGCTGATCATAGAGCAAGCCCACCTTGTAATCCGACTTGCTGTGAAAAAGTGGCACTGCCTTTCAGCCTTATTTGGACGCACGAACTCTGCATATTGTATTTGTAACAAATATACAATCAGGCATCCTCAATGATTTAGCAACAAAGCAAGCTGTACAAGGCAGCAAAATTCCAGGTAACATCAAGGCACCCTATCTTGGTCTTTTCTGTATATCATGCACCTGAAGCCCAATTGCTAATTCCCGGGGTCTATATGCACCATGTGGACAATGACTGCATGAGCAGTCATCCCACATGCTCTAATCGTAGGACCTTCCTCTTTCGTCGATTTGAGTCCTTGGCTCTCATCGATAGTGACGACGCAGGATTACACCGCCGTGATAGGAATTACGCAGAACCAGCTCTGGCAGGCGTTTGGAACTCGACAAGTTCTCCATCTTCTTGGACTCGATTTCTCGCTACGTTTAAGCTTTTTCGCCTGGCGCGGCGTAAAACAGCAGAGTTCATCCTCGACAGCAAGACATATGCATAACAGAACAAGAAACGCAGCCCCGCCTTGTCCAGACATGGAACAAAACAACAAGACATCGGTTGATCCGAGGGGTTGGCTGTCGAGCCTCGGTTTCCTTTTCCTCGCTCTCGCTCTGCCTGCGGCTCAACGTCCCGTCCGTGGCACCAGCATCCAACTCTGACTCCCACCTGAGTCATAAGGCAACAAAGGAAACTAAAACAACGGGCAGAGCCTTTAACCATACAGAGATGACGAAGAAGGTCGCTTCTCATGCCTTCCGGGGTGTTTCTGGGTGTGTGGTAGAGGGTAATGCTAATATAGGAGGGTACAGGGGTAGGCCGTGCTAGTCACAACGACGTATCAGACGTCAAAGATACTGTTAGTCTGGAGACGGTGCAGCTCTCCTACTGGGTCCTATGACCCCAGAAGAGGAATGCTTTGCGTGCAAGACATAACAAACGCAGCAAAAAGAAAGGCCAGACATCGGCCAGACGCTGTTTTCTTATTCCGGGTGTGTGGCAGTGTAGTCGGAAGGTGACAGTCTAAACAGGACAGTCACGAACTAGGACCAGAATTTGTGGAGGGCAGAAAAAGGCGTCGGGTAAGCAGACGAGTTTCTCCGTTTCTTGGCTGGTGACGTACGAAGCTTAATCCACATGGAGAGGCGCAGATCATAAGTCGACAACAGACGAAACGAGGTGGTAAGGATTGTACCAGATTGCCGTAACATCGTAAAGCACCCCGTCCGGCTTTGACCCTACAGCAGAAACCTCCAGGCAACCACTGAGGACTGAAGACCTGCATGGAGGACAGGCTCAGGCATTCATTGCTTTTGCATGTAAGTAGGAAGCCTTTGACCCAGTGTAGACATCATCACGGCGTCGTTCAGACTTGTGGCCCGTACCGTAAGCAATTCTAAGATGCCCTGTACCTGGTTTCTCCCTAGATATCATCATGGCTCTCTATCACGTATACATATATATATATATATATATATCCTCACCTCCTCGCCAAAAAGATCAGGTTGATCAGCAAATCGAACAATCGAACAAAGACACACAGATACACGTAGAGCATCACCGACTTCCTCTTTCTTCTCCCTTACCATTTTCATAAAAAGATCAATATCGTCTTCAGGACACAGCAATAAAGGCATACTCCCACCACAAAACCCATCACCATCACATCACCATGAACGACTCTGGCGCCAACTCCTACTCTCCGGCCAACTACCACAGTGTCGACCGCGACACGGCCCGGACTTTGGTCAATGACATCACGTACAAGCCCTCGGCCGACGAGATCGCCGCCACGGAACGCCGTGACGCCGACCGCAAGGCTGCCAAAGCTGCCAAGGCCGCTCGTAAGGCGGAGAAGAAGTCCCTCAAGGAGCACAGAGACGCCTCGCCCCCCAACGCCGCCGCTGCCGACAACGCACGCTCGTCTGGAGGTTCTGGGGCTGCCGACGACAAGGCCTCTGTCTTTAGTGACAGCAGCTCCCACACCTTCAGCAGCTTCCGCAGTCTGCTGCCTCGCAAGAACCAGAGCAAGGAGACGCGATAGAAGCTGTTGTGAAAAGATGACAAGAGAAAGAAGTCGCCCTTTTTTTCCCTATTTTCTTTTGAAACAGAGGCAGCACCCAACTTGAACGCAACGCCTTCTCCGGACTCGTGGCTCTTCCTTCGCATTGTTTCTTTTCCCTCTGAAAACCGGAACGGGGTGGCGGCGAGCAATATGCAGCTCGCAACGCACACGGCTACGCACAAATCTCACTCACTGGACACCCTACTATACACTACTCGATTCTGAATGCAGAGCTGTCTTCGTGTTGCGGAGGACCACATCACGCCTACTCTTCTTTTTTCGGGCCCTGGGACAGGAGCGGTTCGCCATGGATAAAGCAAATGATGGCCAGCCGGGCCAAAGCCCAAGGAAAACGGCGAGAAAGGGCGGAGAGACAGGCCCATACATGTCGGCTCCTATCTTGTGATGGTCAGACTTGGATGGATGAGATTGACACGCAGAAGGGCTTTGGGGAGGGGGGTTGGTGTTTACGAGGCTCTTTTGATTCGTAGAATGCCTTGGTTGGTTTTCTTCACACGTCTTGATTTCCTTTGCAGATATGCATGCACCTTTTCTGTTCTACCTCTACACTTGCCGAAACAAGCCTCTTCTGCCACCATGACTGCCACTCAATCTTTTATATAAAGTCACATACCAGGTACTAAACCGTACTCCAATGCAGACTTCTTTGATACAGACGGTTTCATATCAAAATCTTAATTGAGTGCTTCGGGTACATCTCCTCTCAACACACTTTCCCATAGCCAGTCCAGGAAAGGGAGCACCAAATAGGAAGCCAGGGCACAATCTTCTGATACAGAGAGAAACGAAAACAACCTCCCATCCCGAGAACACAAGAAAAGGTTGAAGCCGAGGCCGAAGTCGAAACCGATAGAAGAGACATAGAAGACAGCATATCACAACGAACCCCAGAATAGAAAAAAGGTATTCAATAGAGACAGATGAAAGGCAAGCCGGGAGACAATGGGGAGAACAAGAGCCATTTTTAGTATGTAAGGTAGTAGCAGTAAAGCGGTGGAATGGAGTTAACTAAAAAAAAAGATAGAGGAAAAAGGGAGGTAACAGGAAAATCTAAGATGCAAGAAAACAAGAAAACAAGTAAACAAGAAAAAAAAACCACTGGTGAAAACAACAGTTATTTATAAGTCTATCAATTACCAGTCCCGTCCGTGAAAAATAAAATGCAGAGCAAAACATACCGCCGTTGTTTCAGTCTTGTGATGCCAACATGGGTCATTGTCTTTTTTTTGTCTTGCGAAAGGGAGAGAGGATTCGGAAAGGAATGAACAGTATGCGTGTGTGTAGATGGGAAAAAGGGGGGGAGGAAACTGATTTAAGACAACAACAATAACAACAGCAGCAAACAGGAGAGAGAAACAACGGCGAGTGCAGGTAAATGACATGAAAAAAAAAACGAAAAAAACAACAACAAAAAGATGCAGAAATGACATGGAAACAAGGCGTAAATAGCAATTTTAAACAGACCACCGAACGACGTAATTGCAGAGAGATAGGCGGGTAACAAGGGAGGTGAGAAGACTTTCGAAAAAAACGCCGCAGATGCGAGGATAATACCGGTAACCGTCCCAGGGAGAGAGAATTGACAACAGTAGAAGAAAAAAGGACAGGAAAGATAAATGATAAGAGAAAAGAGAAATGAGAAAAGAGAACAGAAAAGAGAAATGAGAAAGAAAAAAAAACTTTTTACTTTTTAGTCTGCCGCCGTGGGTTGTAATTGATATTGGTAGAAATTGACTCGCCAGATCGACAACCTAGTTTCGTTTGAACTTATCGAGGGCAGTCGAGAAAGTTGTAGCAATACTCCGTATGTGGCGAAAGGACATGTCACAGCTGTTGGCGCTCGCATTTTGCCCAAAGTGCTGTCTGTACTCTTGTTCACCCAGTCAGATCGAGACAGTGGGCTACCACTGCCAAGAGTCACGCTGCCTTCAGACTGCGCACGTCGAAGCAAAGCCAAAAGCGAATGGATGACGAGAAATTTGCCGTATAAATTCTGGTGTCCCCGTTTGGATCTGATACGAAGGGTGCAGCAACGTCTGCAAAGCATAGTTGATTTCCGGTTGTCGCACACGTTGCGTACCGTCCCGATTGCGCTGATAACCACACCTCGGGACCATGAAGATCAAGTGCTTAGGCGCATACTCTTGGGAATCGTCCGCTTCCCAGACCGCACCATCAGCAGGGAGAGGAACGGTCACTTCAAAAGGGTCGAACAAAGGCGTCGTGTTGAAGTATAATGGGAAGGCGGCGTGGCGTCGTAGGTGAACATACTGTGCGTGCTGCGAAATCGCTTTTCCGGGTCTACCAAAGCCAAAACTCGCCCAGTCAAACAGTGTTCCATTTGATGGTTGAAAGTCGACCTCGTATTGGTGGGGGGAACTGAACAGCAAATATGGGCGAGAACGCGTTCGAAAGAGACTCGCATCTAATTTGCCTTGCGTGAGAGCAAGGCAAGCAGAGGCAAGATCTCGCGCCCTTGTTCACGCTGCTCTGCTGCTCTGGAGTGCCGTTCCAGCACAACAGCAACAGCAACAGCAACAACAGCAACGACAGAAGCAAAAAAGCCTGCAGCTCTTCAACGTCGCGAGCCTTACCGGCAAAAGTACCGTCTTCGTAATTGAGATCGAGTGGGTGGTTGTCGACTCCAGTGGCTGTGGGTGGGTCGGCAAGCATATTCGACTGCCCTGCGCAAGGCAGCATACACAACGTCGGTCAACTCGTGCACCTGGCTGTGGGCGAACGTGTTGGCGTAGCATGCACCAATGCAGAACATGGCAAAAAGTGGACCGGTATAGGCTTCTAACAAACTAAAAGTAGGAACATGAAGAACTGGAAAATGGACGTGAAAATGGATGTACATGTCGAAAAAAGGGTTTGACGTTCTCAATAGAGAAGGTTCGGGGAAGGTGTGTATTTGGGTCGAGAGCTGCAGGTAAAGGGTCTTGGTCCTGAGCTTGTTGAAGCGGACCCCAGAGACGGTTGTAGAACAGTTGGTTGTCGCTGGGCATATTGTCATTGTGACCTACTTCCGCTTGAAGGTCGGCGGCGCCTGGGCGGGGCGCATTACGTTCTGGCCTGGTTGCGCTCTGCGTCTGCCCAGAGTTAGCTTAAAGACTTTTGACTTTTCATGATCGATAGACGGGGAGTTGAGGACGGGTAGTAAAAGAAGAACGCGAAGAACGCGAAGAACGCGGATTGGGGGGATTGAACGCACCGGCCTGGAACATCTGGGACCAATCAAGGCCGGACTGGGAGTTGGGGTTCTGGCCCGCGAACATGGGCATGCCGTTCTGGCCGCCGTTCATGTTGTAGTTGGCCAGCTGGGGGTTCATGCCAGCGCCATTGTAGGCAGCAGACTGCTGGTAGCCCTGGCCGTTAGCCTGAGCGGGGGCAGGGGCGCCGTTAGCCACGCCGCCCTGGGGACCGCCAGGGGCAGCACCGCGCTGCTGGTTGGGGTCGGTGGTGGCGCTGTTGGACCGCGAGATCTGGGCAGCCTGATCGTTGGGCAGGTTGTTCTGCAGACCGTCCGTGGTCGCCGGGTTCAGGATGAAAGGGTGGACAATTCCGTCACCCTGGACGTTGCCCATGCCGTTCATGTGGTTCATGTCGCCCGACTCGGCCAGGTGCTTCTGCTGCTGCTGGCTCTTCTTGACGTGGGCGTGGGGGTGCGACAGATGGCTGACACCAGTGGGGTTGCCACGGCGGATCGAGCACTTCTGGAAGTGGCGCTTCAGAATGTCACTGCGCGAGAAAGTATCTCTGCACAGAACGCACATGTACGGGCGGTCGCCAGTGTCTAGAATGGACGAAAATTAATACAGGGCGGCGAGAAAAAGGGCCCAGTCAAGGAAACAAAGAAAACTTACGACGCAGGAGGTGACGCTTCAGGTGCTTGGCGTGAAGGTAGGTCTTCGTGCAGTGAGGGCAAGGGAACTTGCCGTCCGCGTCCTTCTGGGGGATCTGGTTCTTGTTGACCGAACCAGCAGCAGGAGGAGCGGGTCTGCCGGGGGCGCTGGGCAGAATGCCACGACGGCCCTGTGAGCCCACCACGTGGGTAGGAGGCTCGTTGTCCGGGAGCATCGTCTGGGGCATCAGCGGGCTCTGCGTATAGGGCGACTGCATACCCTGCTGCGGCATGACGCCGTTAGCGGGCATGGGGCGCAGAATCGGAGGGCCACGGTTGCCCGGAGCAGGAGCGGGGGCGATCGGCTGAGGGTGGGCCATGGCGGTGGTGGTCTGCGGGAGCATAGCAGACGAGGTGGGCGCGTACTGGTGGGTAGGCTGGTAGTTACCCGGCATCATCTGGTACGAGCCACGACCACCGTTGGTGTTCGGGGAGGGGGTAGTTGTTCATGGCGGGGCCCGGGGTGTTGGGAGTCGCGGGCGTGCGAGGCGTGTGCGGGTAGCTGCCGTACGGGGTACCGGTTTGCATAATACCGTTGCCCTGCTGCTGGTGCTGGTGCTGCTGCTGGTGCTGCTGCTGCTGGTGCTGCTGCTGATGCTGCTGCGGGTGCTGCTGGTGCTGTTGGTGCTGGAGTGGCGGAGCGTATGGGGCTGGAGGTTGTTCTGGGGGGTGGATGCGCCGGATGTAGGATAAGACGGAGTCGATGTGCCGTTAATCACATTAGACGAGTAGTGGGAGCCGTCCATAGTAAGTATTCCTGTTTCCTCCTCGGATGACCTTTAGTCGTGATGTTAGCTGGTTGTGTTCACGTCGAACAAAAAATATAGCGTGACGCGTCGATAAGAACGCGATGTGGGTATGTGGGTATTTTGTTGGGACACAGAAGAAGAAGGAAAAAAGACGCTAAAATCTGAAAGACAAGGGACGCGAGAAAAAAAAAAAGAAAGGGTCAGAAGCAATGCGCGCCACTGCCTAGAGTGAGATATGACGATATGAGATAGATGGAAGGGATGGCAGCCGTTGAGCAATAGGACCAGGAATGAGATGCGCTTTCTTCTGTTTTCTTTTCCTTCGCTTTTGGTCTGGGGGAAACCGCAAAAGAGAGTGGGCGAGGCAAGGGACACATGCAGAAGCCGACCCACGCAAAAATCCACTGAAAAAAAAGGCAAATGCACGAATCGTCGCCGAGAGAAAGAAGGCAGAGGGCAGTGAGTGGGAAAAGGGGCGTGGCAGCTAGTGTAGGATCGTGGGAGAGATCGATCGTGAGACGATCGGAAAATACAACAAGAAGCGGCCAGACACGGCAAGATGACGATTTGCACGAGAGGACGAAAAAAAAAGCGCGAGACAGGGCAGCTGAAAGGTGCACGCGGAAGATAGAACGGCAGCAAATAGAGTGCGAGACAGACACTGCAGAGATTAGGCGCAGAGATGGCGTGGGAGGCAGGCAAAAGCGGCGGAGCAGTTCGTGGGATGTCTCCCTGATTGACCAGCGAAACCTGGAGGCAACGAAACAGGAGAAAAGAAAGAAGAGGCAGCCAGAGGCAGCCAGAGACCGCCAGAGACCGCCAGATCCAGATAGCCAGATTTGGGAGGCACAACTCGGCGATGTCTGCCATGTACGAGACCATGGCTCGTCACGTCAAGCCGTTCGTTGACGATCTGGCGGCTCGCAACAGGCTGAAAAGCGAAACCGAGAATCCCCGACCGAACTGAAGCTGGCCGTCTGTTCCTTTTTCTGTCTTTTCTCTTCGTTCCGTTCTTTCCCCGCGCACAGGTTTCCCCTTCTCATGTCTTCTCCAGATTCCTCCCCGTTTGGATGGTCTTGCGGCTGGCCGGGCGCCCCGTTGCCTCGTGTGATCGAGTTGGCAATGGGGGTAACGCGTATGCTCTGGCTCGTTGGAGCGACGGGAAGGCAGGGAAGGCAGGCAACGGTGTTGATCGCGTCTCGACTTGGCATCCGGAGAGGTGCGAGTGTTCGAAAAAGCCAGTTGGGTATCCGGAGGACTAGGGTGAAAAGTTTTTCTTCGACCACTAGCACAACGCGGGCCAGAGAGACACGGCGACACAATGTCGTGGGACGATGCAAAGATTGCTGGAACCATCTCGAACCTCGAACCTCGAATCTCGCCCTCGTCCCGTCTCTGGTGTGCGGAGCTCCCGTGTGCCGCGTTCGGGAGAAACCTTCCAGTGTCGGATGGCCTACTTTCCTCGGGTGCCTGTCACGGTGCCCCCCCCCCCCGCCCCCCATGCCTCTTCTTCTTGCCCTCGTGCATGTGCCCTCGTTTGCCTTGTTTGTATCGGTCCCGTCTTCTTTGCAGCGCGTCTGGTGTCTGTCTCGTTTGTTGTGGACCTCTCTTGCTGCGCGTGTCTCGTCTCGTTCTGTTCGTGTCCTCTCTTGACGTGTTCTCACAAGAACAGAGGCCCGCCGGGGTCCCCTTCCTTGGAAGAGGGCAAAGGGCTGTGCTGTGCAGGAGTATTCTTATTCTTGTGCTTTTCGGTCTTACCTATAAAGTTCTGGTTCTGTGAGCTGTCTCGTCGTCGATTAGATGGCAGCAGACACAAAACGATGGAGAGGCGATGCGATATGGGTAGGGGTGGGGATTTTGCAGAGTGGATAACGTGAGGCTTAAATGCGGTCTCTCAAAAGTGGAGGGTAGGAAAGAGAAAAGACGAAGGAGGAGAGATTCTTGGAAATCTTTGAAAGGAGGTTCGGGTAAGAAAAAGAGTGGGAGAGAGAAAGAAAAAAAAAAGTGGAAGGGGAGGGAAGAAAAGAAGATGGAGTGGAGACAGGGACGAGCGAGGGCCAAGCGTATTTTTTTTTAAGGAGGGTTGGGTGTTGGAGCCAGCGAGTGGCATGGATTGTGTTTGTGGTTGGGGGGGCCTGGCAGCGTGCGAATGGAAATGGGAAGGAGCGAAGGAGCGCAGAGCAAAATAAAATGAAAAAATCAACGTGCTAGATTGGCTCTTGGAAAGAGCGACGGCGTGTTTTTGTGTGATGAGAAGGGGCGAGGGAAGGGTGGCGGTAATGATGGTGGTGGTACTTTTAGTGGTGCTGTAGTGGTGCTGTAGTGGTAGTGGTAGAGGTAGTGGTAGGTAGTGTGCCCTTTTCTTCCCCTGTGATTGCCTCTCTCTTTTCTGATCGCGCCTTCCTTGTTGTCTTACCTTGCTGTGCTGTGTTGGTTTTTTGGTCGTCTACTGGGGGAAGGAGCACCTGTCAGGTACCGTGGTCCGTGGTCGGGAAGGGTGGGTTCTTTCCAGTGGATTGGAGGCTGATGAGTGGTAGCACTGGGGCGGCCTTTACTGTTGTAGTGCAGTGTTTGGGTGCTGTTGTTTGTGTGAGCAGGAACCGTTGAACGGCGGACGACACGGGTGGTAGTGGGTTGAGACGGATAGATGGGTGGGTATGGGTGGATTTCGTGGAAGGAAGGAGATGGAAAAGTGGACAAGTGGAGACAGAAGGCCAAAAAGGGGAAGAGCCTCTTGATATATATATTATTGGCAGGAGCGCGCTTGCTTCGGGGGCAGAACGGTAAATACAGAGTACAAAGTGAGGACAAACACACAGAAAAAAGAAGAAAAAAGGAAAGAAAAAAACCAAATCAAAACTGGCAATAAGCACTGCCCGCTAACGCACCTCTCAACGTCTGTTTGGGAAGCGAACGGCGCTGGGCTTGGATGGTGTGAGGCGAGAAGAAGGAGAAAACGCGTTGGGCGACGGCGGCTGGGAAGAAAGGGGGACCGAGAAGGCGTGAAAGAGAATGGTAGAAACGAAAGAAAGAGAAAGGATAAACGGACAAAGGTTCAAGAAAAAAGGAATAGGAAAGTCCAGAAGAGCAGGTCACTATGCGTACGATGTAGAAAAGAGAAAAAAGGGAGAAAAGGACCAAGAAAACACCAGGAAAAAAAGAAAACCCAAACAACGCTTACCCGCCTCGCCGCAAACCCCGACCAAGAATTTTCGTGCCACTAGCGGCAACTGGCAGGCAAAAAAAAAATCGAACGCGAAGGCAAACAAACATAGGCGAGAGGACGCGAATTGCCACGTTTTTGTCGGGCCCGGCAAAGAAGCTAAACAGGGGGTTGAAGACGCTGGTGAAGATGCAGACTCCTCTGTCCAGAGCAAGTGGCCGACGGAGACACCAGCGGGAGAGTGGGTTTTGGCAGGAGCACTGAAGCAATGGGAAGAAACGACAGGTGACGCTGAAGACAAGGGCAAGACCAGATGATATAAAAAGCGACTGCATGGGGCAGGCGTCGAAAAGAGCTACGACGTTCGACGTATTCCTTCGTAAGATTACATGCCCATGGAGTGAGGACAGCGGCACTACCTTAGACGGAGCGTGCCATTTGCAGAAGGAGAGAAGGAGAGAAGGAGAGAAGGAGAGAAGGAGCAGGCTCTGATACACCCATTGCTTGCTGTGCACCAGGGGACGTGTCAGAGGCAAGCGTTATGCGTCAGGTTTCTGGCAGAACATGCGAGTATGGAGACATACTGAGTACGGTGCAATGGAAAACAGCAGGCGAATAGAATAGGCGTCCTTAAGCTAAAACAGGGAAAGAAAGCGATGGTGGTAGATTACGAGCAGCACGCCGCTACGTCGTAAGATATCTTACAAAACGAACAAACGCACCCGGCTAGTTGACACGGCACTCGGCGCACAAAAAGGGGGGGGCGAAAGAAGGATAGAACAAAAGAAGGGCGGCTCGGCGGCCGGATAGGGGGCATTCAACGCAATAACGCACCTGCCTACAGAAGGTTGACGGGACCATTGACGAGGAAAGGCTCTCCCTACAAATAGAGTGTGCAATGCCGCACTTTCCGCACTCGGGTTCTTCAAGGCCGAGTGCCGTGTATGTCGTACATGTACGGTCTACTCCGTACGTCGTACAGGTGTACATTGAGGGCAGGGGCCCTCGAGAAATTCCATCGTGAGGCCTAATGTGAACGGCCATAAGATAAGATACTTCGTAGGATACATCAGACTGTGCTCCTACTGAGTACAATGTGCATACGACGTTGTCGAGAACCTCAGACATGCATGTGTCCACCCAGGCTTGAAGACGCACGTTTCGTTCCGCTGGCGCTCCATTGCTGCTCCAATGCTGGACCTGGCCTGGTCTGGGTTCGGCTGGCCAGGGGTCAACGCCGAGAGCGAAAGAGAGAAGCTGGCCTGGGCGCCAATGAATTCACGACGTCAAGTCTGCATAGCATGTGGATTAGACTGCCTTCCGTATTCGTACAGAAGAAAACAAAGATCTCGCGAGCATTCTCTCCTTGATCTTGTACATGTACATCGTACGCAGTATGTCAAGGTCGGCCGTTTGTCCCTGTGCCGCCATGCCGGTTGCTTGACATTAGACGCCTTTTGACAGGCCGGCTGCGCTTTCCTCGTTTTCCTCGATTTCCTCGTTTCCTCGTTCGCGCTTTCCCGTTGATCTCGCTGAAACTACTTGTTGTCGAACGTGCTCTTTCCGTTGGTCGGAAACGAGAAGTCACGCCAAAAAGAACCTCGGCGCGAGAGAGAGAAGAAAAAAAAGAAAAAAAAAAAAAAAAACCAGCCCGGTGAGCTAACAAAAGAGGGAAAAGTCTTTCCCCCTTGGGCTTTGTTGACTTTGTGCTAGCTCAATATGGCCACTAGCCAAAAAAATCCTGGCCTGTCTTTAGGGGCCAACGTCGCTGTATTATCGATAAAATACATATAAATTCAGGCCACTACAAACTACGACGTACTCAGTCGACGTCAGCGGCCTGCAACTTATTTCCGTGTCATATCCCAATTAGGTTAGTCTCAATTTTAATAAAAGAATTAAAACAGCACTGCAACACCAACGACCAGCATGCCGTGGTATGCTTGCATAATCAGATGAGAGACACAAGAAGACGCAAACGAGAGGCCATCAGCAATCGATGGAAGCAAGTGCTCGACGAGGCAGCCAGACAAATCAGACAAACAGACAAATGAGTTGCCGGTTGCGAGCTGTGCCGTGCGCCGCCGCCCGAGAGTTTCCTACTTTTGTGCACGCAAAATTCCAGATAAAATGGTCACCGAACCGGGCCACGTACGACTTCCAACAGTACATATTCACTTCGTAAGATTTTACCTCGTATGGCCTAAAGAAATCCCAATTTACCCTGTGGGAAAAGTGCCCCGCCGTTCGCTGAATTGCCTGCCGCCAGAGCCACTAGGATACTAGCCAGGTCGGAAAGAGAATTGGCTCCATGGCCATGGGCGCGAAGACGACGCGAAGGACAAAAATGTCGAACATTGTCGTTGCAGAGAAGGAAGGAGAGGTTGGTGCAAGGTCTAAGGTGACGCTATTCCAAAATGAAGCGGCCATACGGAGTACTGCGTAGAATGAAGGAGGGCCAGGCCAGACCAGACCAGACCAGGCTGGCCTGGCACGACTCGCGCCTTTCTTTTTACCCACGATGACCATTGACGGAAGGCAAGACCAGTTCGAAACGGAGACCGGTAAGGGGCGATGACGGGTGCTCCGTTGCAAGGGGAGGAACGGCCTGGCCAGTGGGAAAGATTAGCGAACGGACAGAGGCAAAAAGAAAATACGCATATTGGCAGAAGAAATAACAATTAAGAAAAAAAGGGCAAAAAGAAAGTTTATCGTCTAATTACCATGTCTTGCTGCGGAAGCGGGCAACATGGCCAGCAGAACTAACCAACAGGGCAGTAACGTTGAATCAATAGATCAGTGCCCAGTGAAAGCAAGCGCTGTTCGTTTGCAGAGGATAGTGATCAATGCCTGTCCGCCTCGTTGGATTTGTTTGTCGTTGTCACTGGCGAAGGAATGGGCTTGGATATGGAGGCAATGGGAGCATGCAGCTCCTTTTTTCTATTGTCTCGTCTACGACGTACATGTTCGGCTACCTTGCTCATAGCCATAAGATACTCCGTACAGGTTAACCATAACGTCGTACCTCCACATACGACCTATCTGATCCTGATGCGATATTCGAACAGCGATCAACCAGCCCGGCTGCATAGGACCATAGGTATGTAACGAACATTGCAGGCAGCTTTGGCAGTGGCCGGTTGGTGGTATTTGCAGCCTTGGGGCAAGGGAGAAGGGAGCTATGCCGCCTTGTTCTGCCTCGGTTTTATGGCACCATCTCCGGGTCTTGTGATCAAAGGCGGTGTTTCTTTGTCAGACGGCGTATGCGTACAGTACGGTCGTCGTTTAATTCTTTGAGAGAGTTTTTCAACCTTTGGCCTTTGTTTGGGTTTTTTAGGCGTTTTAATGACTACTATCTTACTATTCTGGCAAAAAACAAAGCAAAGAAAAGTCGAGAAGGGGCGGAAATAGCCTGATAATTACTCCTTGAAAAGGAAATGAAAATGAACGTCCTGCCAGCGAGCCGCTGCAAAAAATGCGGCCGAACACAGAAAGTAGAAAAAGACGCGCTGTCGCCGCGAGAGCGAGGACGTATGTCGCAGCCAAGACCAGCAAGTTCATGTACATGTACGCATAGTTCAGAGGTATTTTCTCGCTGTGGGAACACCAGAAATTGACCCCCTACATGCGAAGAGAACAGCAAAGGAGCGTACATAATTTTGTGTCAATTCGACGTACGCGGAGTCGCCCTGATTCGGAGAGGAAGCCGCGCGAGGCAGGCCTTTTTGGACTAGCTCAAAAGCGAAAAGAGAAAGAGGCTGGCCGAAAAAAAACTGAAACTGGACGATGTACGATGTACGACAAAATGTGGCCAACGCCAGTGAAAAAAAACGGTCTTGAGGCACTGAGTTTGACGGCGCAAAGAAAGGTAAAGGAAGATACTACGTTTAAAAAAAAAAGGGAAGAGAAAAGTGCAGAAAAGAAAATACGAGCGGCCACTGGGCAAAAATACATTGTAGGTAAATATAGAACGTGGCTTAAAAAGCCAAAGATTTTCCTTCATGGTTTCTGACTGTATTTTTGCTGTCGCTCGCGCCATCCCCATCTGGACAAGGACATCGAACGTCAATGCGGTGTTGTCACGCATTGATATTGAACGCTCCTGAAAACTGATTTTTATTATATTCTGTGGTCACTTCCTGTGGTTTCTGTGCCTTCTGCAGCTGAGCCCAAAGCGTGCACACTTTCACTGGAAACACGTCCTCGCGTTCGTCGGAACGAGACGAGTGAGCAACCGCCCATCTGACGTCTATTGTAAGATATGTCGGGCCTTTTCTGCTGGTTTTGCTCACCACACCAGCGCGTAGCGTGGGTTTTATTTTCTATTTTCTATTTTCTTTCCTACGAATTTCCTTCTTGGCTGCCGTACGGATATACGAAAGGCGACTTTCGGTAAAAAACCACACGCCCACGGCGCCGGTTCTGCCGCAACTCTCGAACTGGCGTTTCTAGTTGCACGCGTCGGTCTGCTGCCAATACGTCGTACTGTATTCAGGGGTTTGAGGCGTGCATCACCTTTCTCCCTCTGTTTTCCCATTGATTGATTCACTCAATATCTAGCTAAAGGCCAAGGGTGGAAAGGGATGGACCGGAGAATAAGGATCGGCTGACCTGCCAGCAGGCCTCTCCTACTTTGGCCTTTGAAAAGGGTTTCGGCTGCCTCGAGAAAGAAAAGAAAAGAAAGGCGGTCAAATCAGTGCAAACAATGGCAAACAGAAGGCAGTGCTTAGGCCGAGGCTTGACATCACAAAAGCACCCCTGGTCAGCCAAGTGGCCGTGGTAAGATACCACCGCCCGAGTGATACATGACACGGACGACTCGCGTTGCCTTTTTGCTTTTTGACGTGTATCTCACCTAGGGCCCCTGGCTTTGAACCAGGGGTAGGGTAGGGGTAATACAGACAAGTAACTTACAAGGTAAAGAATAAAACCGGAATCAAGCAGCAATACAGTGGCCGCAAAGCAAACGGCGGCCGCGCGCACGCCCAGGCGGCTGCCAGCGGCAAAGACGGTGAGAGGATGGAATCAAGGACAAAGTCAAGTCTTTGCTTCGTGGTTTTGCCAATCGTTTTGTCAATGCTTGCCTGTGTTTTTCACATGTTCCATTTCGAAAGTTAGATCACTTTGTCATACGTCGTACGCTGGGCGTATGCTCTGGCTACCAATTGCAAATAGTTGGACGCACTGACTTTTCGATGATCCGCAGACTTTGAGCTGCCCTTGTCACATTTCTGGTCTTCGTTTAAAAGTCAACTCGCTCGTTTGAAGCGAGCAATACGACGTATCTGGGCAGCAAGTCGACAAAAAGAAAGCAAATGGGACAAAACACAAAAGACAGGGCCAGAAAAAGCAAAGACGGACAGGCTCAAAAGAAAGCAGAATCTTTCGGAAACTCTGCCGGTTAAATTCCCACATCGACTTTGCAGACACGGAGAGACGAGGGATGATCTTTAGGTCTGAGTGAGGCCTTTGTCTCCCAGCCCCAGCTTCCTATGCCACGACATTCTTTACCGTTAAGTCTTCCCCCCTCGAACCCCCCTATTGAACACACAACTCACTGCAAGCTCCGTCGAGCTGCAGGTGCGTCCTGCAAGGAAATGGAAGCAAGAAGGCAAGGCTGTGCCGTTCAGTACGGGCAACAGTATCGATACTTGTCAGATGGTTTTTGAGTCTTTTTTACACAAGGTGCTCGTATGTGATCAGCCGATCTGCCTCAACACAATCACAAAACGACAAACCCTTTGGGCAATCCTCTTTAAGTGTAAGAAAAGAAAAAGAAAAAAAACGATCGCCAAAGAGAGGGCGTGTGGCGCGACTGACACAAAGCACACATTGCCAGCACAGCACGGGCGGTCAGCAAAGTCACAATGTAATCTTCTTCTGTTTGCCTTACCGCCATGGTGGCGACATGTTGGATATGACAATATGACAATATGCCTTTCTCTTATTTGTCCCCAGCCCATGTCTCTCTTGCCTTCGACATAACTTACATGTACTTCGTACTCAGTACGGCAACACACGTGTCACACAAAAGAAGAAGAAAAGTGCACCTGTATTTTTGGACACAGGTAGCACAGCATAAACCTTGTTCAGCGGAGCCTACAGGCGGGCAAGGCGGGAGCGGGACAGGAAGGACGGTGTTGTGGACCACCAAAAGGAAGCCCTTTCTCGGCCTTCTAGAAGCCCGTTTGCAGCAGGGTGCTCTTGCCGCTCGGCAAGGGTGGATGAGTGGGTTTGGGAGAAGCTCAGGGGGCTGGACGCCACCAAAACCCGCGACGGGGCCTTTTTGAAGACCCTCAAGCATGCTGGATAATACTGGGTAATACTGGGTACAGACCGTGTTGCTGGGGGTCCAAACAAAGGAAAGGGAGGGACGGAAAGCCCACTCGCTATTTAATACGGAGCATATTTGTGTGGTCCCAGGAACGTGTCCGTCTCGAGCTATCATGATGCGTCTCCGTATTGTGGGACATGGCCTATGCGTATGTATTGTTCCCCTGGACGAAGGAACACAAGCAACGTGAGCGCAAGGTTTCCGAAAGCTCATAACCAAAGCATCCTTCGTGCCTGTTGCCTCCGAAACGGAGCGTGGTTTTGGTTTTGGTTTTGGTTTTGTTTCTTTGATTACCAACTTCCATTTCCCTTTGCAAGCCAACATACATTTATTCCGCTGGACAGGGTGGCGTTTGAAGGAGTGAGATCGAGCACGCTCGCAGTTTTATTGAGTTTTGCCTTGCCCAAAGAAGAAGAAAAATGTTTAATGGGTTTATCTTGCAGACGTGGCTCTGATCGCACGGGGTTACCTGCGCAAAGACGCACAAACACAAAGATACCCGCCCAACCGCGTAGCCGATGGCGCGAAAACCTGCCGTTTGTGGTAGGCCGTTTGTAGAATCGGCTATCCATCGACAGCACATTCCCAGCGAGACGGACCGGTTTCGCCGCCCCTGCGCGCACACAACCATGCGCACCTGACCATTGCGCTTGGGAGGCCCTAGGAGCCTGGGGAGCAAGCACACAGACATGGACGGATTTTGCACAGACGTTTCTGGCCCGTCCTGGGAAATTTGGAGTGTGGCACGAGGGCTTTGACGCGTATTTCATAGTGAGATTGTAGCCTCGAAACCAGGTCGATCCCGTCTTTAGGAGACCGCCGAGGCTGTTTGCTACTGTTGCAGACAATTTAAATGAACAGAAAGGTAAGATACGTATTTTACACGGAGAAGGAGAAACATCGGAGAGCATGAGAGACATCGGAAATGTTGCAGGCCACGTCAGCCCCAATCAGTCTGCAATTTTGAGGCCGAGTAAAGGATTCGCGGTGGCTGGTAACATGGGGTGAATACGGGCGTTGATAGGGATCTTGTCACCGTATGCTATCAGACTGTCGTTTTGTCGGTTTGGTCGGCTGCCAGCCAAGCAAAATTCGGAATAGAAACGATGCAACTGAAGCATCGTGGATTGGTTCCTTTCTGTTGTACGCATAGAAGAAGTGTCGTCCTTCATACCTTGTGCTCCAGCCTTCTCGAAGTGGATACTGTTTGTGTCGCCTTCTCTCTGTTCTCCTTATTCCTCTCGGGCCTTTCTTCCCCTGGCCCTGGTCTCGTCTTTCGTTCTGGGTACACAATAGCCACGAGATGCGAGATGCCGAGCCCTAAGGGTCCTTTGTAGTGTGCAGCCGATGGAGACCCTCTTAAAGAGACCATTACGGAGTACTAACTCAGCAATACGTTGTAGAATAAGGACGACTCCACTGAGATTGCTCCGTACCTGAAGCCAGCCATCTCTCTCGCGCGTTACGTACTCATGGGCGACACGACAGGATGCGGGATGCGCGTAGGACACGCTGGATTTCAGTGGACCAGCAAAAAGACCCCTGGTTAGCCAAATCTGACAAAGTATCTTACATGTACGTTCGGTTGGGGCCGAAAAGGCGACGCATTTGCGCAATCTCGCAACGACATGCAAATGGAGAGCGCTGCTGTGAGACTTGTGCGGAAAGCGGCACTGCACCAAATATGCTATTCGCAGCGTCGCAGTACTGTTACTGTTAGTAACAAAAAGGCACGGCTCATGCGCAGCTCCTCTTTTTCCCCTCTCTCTTCAGACCGCCACTTTGCAGCAACATGGCTCTGTGTGCATGTGCCTGCAAGATTGGGTTATTTTCCCTTGTCCAGATGCTGCACAAGAGATGACAAGACGTTGGATAGGACCACCGAAGATCCACTCCCCCTTCGTCAATAGTCGACAGTGTGTGCAGTTCTATGTTGTTTTGTGTTAATTCTCTTTGTGTCGTACCTTTTTTTGCATCTCGTGCAACTTCGCACAGCGAGAGAGAAAAAAAAAAGGGAGGGAAGAAAATAAGGGAAAAGGCACAAGTTCAGTGAACAGAGTTCGGGGCACCCAAGTTGGGGGCATCCAAGTGGGGGTCACGTTCCTCTGTGAGAGGAGAAAGGGCACAAAATATCGAGGCTGCACGAATTCTCAGAAGCCCCTCTCATTTTCCGGAGAACCAAGACACGTGAAGAAAATGAGAAAAGGAAGGGGGACCCGCCCAGTCCACATCTTCAGTGTGCAAGACAGCTCCAAAATTCTAAAAGAGCCCCCAGTTTAATATATATGTTTCGAGATGTGGAGATTCGTGATGAGCAACGTCTACATGTTAAGAGACGTCGATGCTGAATAGGCATGGCAACTGTATATTGGAACTCGTTGAGGATAATCGGGGGATAGAGCAGGAGTTGTAGTACGTTGCTGGTTTTTATTGTATTTTTGCTGGCTTTCTATTCAGAGGCTATAATTTTATTCGAATTTTATTTTGTGCTTATTTTCTTCATTTATCGAACGAGATGCCAGTCAATAACAATTTATGGAAACATGACGGTGCATTGAAGTCGCTTGCCGCGGAAACCCCAGATGAATCAGTACACATTAATATGTTTGAAAATCCCTATCTGGGGATATTGCCTGGACCTATTGCGACGTATTCGTTCCTATTTCCGCCGGTGTCTTTGCGGCCTTCATATATCTTACAAATATCAGACACGGTGCACGGCTGATGGGGGAGCAATTTTATTTCCTGTGCCTTCGTTAGCACATTGACCACACAGGGATCCCCTAACACGCCGCTCACAGAATGCACACACCACCCAAGACCAACTCACAGACAGAATAGGGTGTGTGGAAGGATCCAGTGTTGCAGTTTGCGCCTTTGTGTTGAAAGTCTGAGATGTGTGTGCGAAAGCAACAGGGGGAGCAAGCTTGTGAGGGGGGGGGGGGGCATGGAATAAACCGCAAATACGGAGTAACTCATCACCCAACAGAACATTCCTGTAGTGGACAGAGTCTTTTTTTTTCGCGAGTTTAGCAGGGCTTGATGGTAGACGAGGGTATGCCATACGAAGAAAGGAGAATTTTATGCCCATATAGATTTAGGATGACGATGTATTCTGCACAAGCCCCATCTTGACTTTGTAGAAGAGCAGAAAAAAGTGGACAGGCAGCCTCGACGGTTCCCGGGACTCTGGGCGAGCGTTGGTGGGTTCACCGCGGAACGCTGGAAACAAAAGAGCGCAAAGAGACACCCTTGACCGCTCTCCGCCCCCGTCCAGCCTTCCCACCACCCTTCAGACCGTCCTCCCCGTAGCGCTATTGCAAGCACAGCAAGGACGTGCTCAGACGTGAAGCCATTGGACGCGAGCTTTGTGAATTGTGTGACACTAGATGACAAGACGGCGAAGAGAAAAAAAACAGAGAGGGAGCGGGAAGGGAGAAAATGAGCAAAAAGATCAGCACACCATCGGTGAGAGTCCGTCTCGCGAGCTGGCAGGCGGCTGAGTCTTGGTCAAGCACCTCCGAATTTGGTCCGAAGGGGGGGCAGGAAAAGTAATATATCTCCCGCGAGAACTACTGCGTACTTGCACACGCGATGAATAAGAAACGACCGGTTGCAGGAATGACCAGCCATGTGCAGACATGCAGACATGCAGACATGCAGACGTGTTTCGCCCTCGCCTGCACACAAGAAGAGGCAGTGGCCTTTTTCTTGAAAGTGTCTTTGAGGTGTGATAAACGACTCGAGGCATGCAACACAGACATTGCGCATCCAACACGACCATCCGACCACGCAACCATGAAAAAAAACAACACAAGATGTCACGTCACCTTTCCGGCATCGTTCCGTGTTTCTCCCATTCATCCATCCAAGTTTTGTCGCCGTATCTATGTAGGCTCGTGCATCGTAAGATTCGTCGTAGTCGACAGTGGAAATTACAAATACAAATACAGACAAAGCCCAGAGCGCAGTAATGTGAAAAGGGAAGGTGAATGAACGCGACCAAGAACAAATCGAGAAGTGCACTAACGATTCTCACGCGCCCCTGAAGAACGAATTAAAATTACACAAGATGAAAACGAGAAACGCGCAAAAAGGGGTGTGAAGCATGTGGCAGTGGAAAAAAGCGACCGAAAAAACGCAGTCGGGAAACCCGAGAGGTGCCGAAACCAACCAAGATACATGTATGCGTATATATACATAGAAAAAAATAAAAAATAAACGCTGGATGCCTACAGTATTATCTGACTTAAGTGCACTCGCCACAATAGTGCCGAAGGACAGCTAGAGCGACTGAAAAAGGGCTCCTCAGTTAACGGTAGATTCCAGTGCTTTTCATGTACATGGACAGACGGAGAACTGAGTATTGTATCTTACTGTAGAGAGACTGAGAGAGTCAGGGTCAGCCGGGAGAAGAGGATGTCGGTGGAGAAATGGCTGTCAAAACGGTGCCTGTCGCTACCAGCACGGCATTTGGAATATTGGGGAAATGGATCTTGAATAGCTGCTCTTTTCTTTTTCGAATATGCCATTGTGCACTCCTCCAATATGTCGCGTCTTAAGACGAGCATTACCCTTTTCGAATCAATTGTGACGGTCCCCGGGTGGCGCTTCACAGATACGAGACGAAGAGACGAAGAGACGAAGAGGGAGATTGGCAGAGAGATGAGGAACGTGAGTTCCAACAGACGGACTTTCATCAGTCCGCCAGCCTGCAGCACAGGGCCGTGTTTCTCAGCTCGCTGCAGCCACTGTCGCTCGTGCCGTTGGGTACAAATACAGTGATACACAGAGTCTTGGATATTGCGCCGGCACGGCTCAGAAGGGCAAGCCGGTCATCATCGTGCTGTCTTGCCTGTCTCTTGCTACCTCCTTGCCAACAGATACTCATTCATCACATTTGATTTCCTCGACACGCCGACAGGCCGGGCCTCAAGTTCTCAAACAAAGCCCCAAACTTTGGGCCTTCACCGTAGCGGCGTGGCCCTACATGGGCAGGGAGAGAGCCTGTTTACTCTGTATTTTCAGAACATTTTGCCTCGCGATAGATCGGATAGGCGGAGCATAGAGTCCCGCCATTGACGACAGGACGCTGAAGAAGACAGTGGAACGCGCATTGACTCTCCCTGTCGGCGACTTTCCTGTCTTGGAAGACGGTGTACTGTAGTTAGGGAAACAGACGGGCCAAGTACCCAGAGCATAGGGGTCTGCAAAATCACAAGAGAGGACCACGGAACGGCCGCTGACCGCAACCCTCTTGGGCTCTTGGGCACACAGCCACTACTTTACTTACCAAAGCGGCCCAAAGTTGCCCAGAGTAGCTCAGAGGGGCCCAGAGGGGCCCAAAGTGGACTCTTCCAGCCAATGCCGGCGCCCGGTCCACGATTGCCGTTGCGGCTTTTGCAGCTTTTGTTGTTAATGTAAGATATCTAACTGAGTATCTCTTGGCTGGCCCTGCAAGATGCAATGCACGAGCGGAACAAACATGCAAAAAAACTAGCGAGAGGCACGACCTACGAGAGGGATGTGTTGGCAAGCTCAGAAATATATAAAAAATGGGCGTGGTGTACGTCGAGCTTTAAAACTTGGATTTTGCTTGGATTTTGCACACTCCTATTGGGTTTGACCGTTTCTTTGACAACGTCTCCAGGCCGCCCGTTAGCAAACCTTCTCTTTTGTCTTCTGGAGCGTTGGAGGATTTGTCTTGCCGCCAGGGATATTTTCAAGATCGTGGATATCGTAAAGTGAGAGAGAAAGAACGGTGGAAGCTGGAAGCCACGGGTACCTCAAACAAAACACACCAGAAAACGCGCTGGTTGCCCTATTTGCTCCGAAGAAAGCGCCGGTGCTGGCTCGTCTTGGCTTGGCTCGGCTGTTCTTGCATATGTACGAGGACGAGAGCGGAAGTACTCAGCAGAGATACCGAAAGACAGAAAAGCAAAGGGTCAGGAAAGAAACAAAAACGAGGATGTGGACAGTGTTTCTTGGAGACTGGACCGGCACTTTCCATACGTGTGTACTCAGTATTGGCCAGACTGATGAGTTGCTATGCCTCTCCTTTCTGTCTTTCGTCTGTTTCTCTTTTGTGTTGACAATCGGGCATCGTCATGGGTGGTCGCTACTTTTTGCCTTTCTACGATGAACGAATTTATTGAATGACCCTGTCACCTCGGCGCGTTTTCGATTTTGTGCCGACTGGAAAATTACCCAACGGGGGAAAAGAATACGAGACGAGCAAATTCTCCAACCTCTCTCGTTTCTCTTTTTTCCTTGTTATGCCCGGGCTCGGAGCATTTTATGTCGCTGTAATTTTGCGACAAATTTTAGAATTTCGTGCTATTTCACAAGCCAACCCCGAGCCATTGATGTGCCGCCGTCTGCTTGGCTGGCTCGCTTGGACATACTCGCTAGGTTCTATTCTAGCAGAAGGGACAGCAAGAAACGAGCCTGCGTCAACTACCTCTCTGGCATGGCTGATCGTCCTTGTTGATCTTTCTGTCCTTTGTTCCTCTGGCCATGCTGGCCGATGCAGTTGCACCTTTTACTGTGTACATGTACACAGTAGTAGTATCGTCTTGCCAGCTGTTGGTACACTCTTTCGGCTTGCATTCGACAACAATGACTCGGACGGGCTGTCGAACAATAAAGCTGTTGCCTGTTGGGGTCGAGATTTTGGGGTTTTCTTGGGCATGATACGTTGTAGGCTCTCGGACGCAATTCTTGTGGTGCACCTTTTTGCGTTCTTTTCTGTCAACAGAGCAAATACTGCACGAGCAGAATGGTCGCCTCTGAAGCGAGCTCGCCGATACCGCCGGACAAGCTCGGCTAGGGAAAGACGAGAGAAAGCAAATGCAAAGACTGTCCACGGAGTATTCCCGTACGAGATGAGAAGTGAATACTGCGAGAGCTTAAAAGAATGCGTGCTGGAAGACGAGTAGGAAAACAACGTAACAAAGGAGAGATAGGTGCTTGCCGATGAGCCACGGGTGCCTGCTATCCGTTCTGCAATCACAGGCGGACAAGGATCTGATTTTATCCATTTTGTCAGGCCTTTTTTTGCCTTTCGTTTTCTTCTTTTTTCTTCCGGTGGTGGTTTCTGTCATTTTGCTTCCCCCCCTAGCAAATTACTGCGTAGAAAATATGACAGAAAAGAACAACTCCGGCCGAGCACTATGCGTATTTCTTTCTTTTTTTTTTTTTTTTTTTTTTTTTTTTTTTTTTTCATTGCAAGCGTGCAAAGCGTTGCTAAAAAAGGACAGTCGCTAAAATCAAACGAGCACCAAGACCAGGCACTACCACTGCCAGAAATCAGAAATCCAAAAAAAAACCCAACCGTATGAAAGCTGTTCGTTGCGCGTCGAAGCACGCCTAGCCTTTCCCGTTCGGACACGAGAGTGCCGGGGCGCCGAGCGTGCAAGGGAGGCAGGCCAGACAAGAAAGACAAGAAAGACAAGAAAGACAAGGAAGACAGGAAGACAAGAAAGACAAGAAAGACAAGGAACGACAGGGAAATTAGCACTTCTTGTTCGCTCCTTTTTTCCCTCTTTCTTAGCGCCCTGGGCCACCGAGGATAGCGGACGAACTAAGAACCCAAACCGATTGAGTGTTGAGCTTGTCCTGTCTGATAGCTTGCGAGAAAATTGGCGGACTTTCTCTCAGGAGAGCGCGGCGCGCGCGTAAGATACCTAACATTAGAGCGGACGCTTAGTTTTCATTTTTATTTTCCCATCCTCGTCTTGTGCCCTTTTTTTTTTCTCGTCTTCTGGGATCTCTCGGGCTCTTGCAAAAGGCCGCGGAAGTGAGCAGTCGGGAAGGGAGATTACAAGCAACTTCGTACAGACTCGTGTCATGTGGCCATCCTTTTTTTTGGTTTGTTTTGGCACTGTACTGAGTATTTGATTTGTCTTTGTGTTCTGACCAGGACGAAGGATATATGGGACGTGTTATGGCTGGAGGCCCTCTTTCTTGGTGGTTATGCTTGTTTTGCAGACGTTCACCCATTCCTGACGGACCCCCCCCGGCCGCTGCACGGGGTGGTTCCTCTTTTTCTTTTCTTTGCTTTTCCTTCCATCTTGCCCTTCTCGAAAAATGGCTGCCGGCGCGGAAAGTGGATATGTGGGAGGGGACCTTGCCCTTTTGACAGCTTGCCATCCCTCTCACAAGCTTCCTTGGGGGGGGTCTTTTATGGGCGTTTGGGCCCTCAACTGAAGGCCCCAGCTGCGACGCCAGCTGCACCGGAGACCCGTAGATTTCGTACTCCGTAGATTTGGGGTAAAAGGGGAGCCCACGGCATGGCTAATGCCCCCAAAGATGGCGCCGGGACCTGGGCCCTAACTGACTTAACAGGACCCGTGAGGAGTCAAAAGAAGAGGGCCCTCTCCATCCTTGGGGGAGGTCAGATGGTATCTGTATCAGTAGCTGGTGCTGGGCTGGTGGAGTCCCTGTCAGTCTTGTGTGCTGTGTGTGCTTGCCTCCGTCCTTTGTGAGCCGCTGTGGATCACAAGGCAGGCCAGCCATGGGGACGGACTGACTGCTGGATCCTGGGCGGAGAGGGGAAGAGATGCATGCGGAGAATCGTCTGTGGTGTATATAGATGGTGATTTATTCGCATGCTCGTAGTATGCGCGTTTGCATTCGTAGCCGGAATATATATACACAAGAAGATTCGGACCGTGCGCCGAACCAATATGCCGCGCCGCTTCTCTCCGTCCAACCTACCACCTTGTCCGGGACGACGAGTACGAACCATTGTAGTCCAGCAGCAGCAGCAGCTTCGACAGCGAGCTGCCCTCGCCCGCCCGCGACCCGTCCTGGTATTGTTGCTGTTGCTGGTAGTCCTTGCGCGCCACGCTGTCGGCCTCCTTCTCGCTCAGACCGCGGCACACGGCGAGGAAGGCCGCCACCTTTTTGCGGAACGACGTATGGAGCTTCTTCGTCTTGTCCTGGTGTGCCTTGCGCCGGGCGTCGAGCTCACTGTCCTCCCTGCCCTCTGCCGCGCTCTCAGCCCTCGACAGCTCGCGCGAGCTCTTGGCGAAGTCGAGGATCAGGCCAAAGATGCCCTGCAACAGCAATAACAGTGGCTGTTGACGTTTGCGGAGGAGCAGCGCAAGCATGATCTCGTCGAGCGTCTGGTCGTGGCGTTCGCGCAGTTTGTCCGGGCTGGCTTGATTGGCCTGCGCGGCACTGGCGGCACTGGCTCTCCCTTGCTCTCGCTCTGCCAGACCCTGCTGCACACTGTCAAGCCATGCCTCGAACCGCTTCCACGGCATGTCGACACCCGTGTCTAGGAAATAGGCCATGATGTTGGCCACAAAGTGGCGGCACTCGATGCGGAAGCGTGTGCACACGTTTTCTTCATGGAGGAAGTACGTCTTGTTCCGGCTCAGTCCTGGCCGAGGTTTTCTGTTGCGTACGCGGTGCTGGATGTCGTCGTCGAACAGCTGGTTGACCACGTAGTACATGCGCAGCACGCGAAGGAGGAGCAGGAATACGCGGTCGTATTTGGCCAGGATCCCGGGCGTGATAACGGACAGCAGTGCCGAGGGTGGTTTGTAGGACAACCGCAAGAAATCGAGCGCCTCGAGCGAGTCTGGGTCCATGCACCGATCCATCTCCTCAATGGACAGATCCCGTACGGCGAAGCTCATGCCGCCGGGCAGCTCATGCTTGCCGCCCGTACCTGCACTGACAGGCACCTCTTTGCTTTCGCTCTTTCTGCCCTGGTAGTAGCTCTCAGCAAGGACGCCCATGAGGGCCAATCGTAGTTCGGAGCTTGCTGGTGGCCAGCTCTCGCCGTTGCGGCTTGACAAGCGCAATCCCAGACCACCGCTTGATAGCTCGATACCTGTGCTTCGCTCAGCACCAGCCTGGTCGGGGTCGAACAGGGCATGAGACAGCCGGCTGCAGAACATGCCGTTCCCCAGAAGTTGCATCTCCCGCTGGAGCTGCAGATGTTCCCGAACGCCGTGCGCGCCATATAGCAGGCGCATGCACTCGCGGTTGACAAGACGAGACTGGGCAGCAATGACTGGCCCGAAAGACAGTAATGGCAGGAGAGACCAATGCGGAGCAAACTCGTCTAGAGCCGCCATGTCAGAAGTGTCGTCTTGGCCGTCCTTGAACAGCTGACGACGGAGAACGACAGCGAGGCCATCTTCGGACGAACGTGGGAGCGGCCCGCCGAGCTGTGCCATGGACGTCTGCATGCTCTGCTCGATCTGGTCCTCGCTCTTCCCAAAGAATTGAAACTCGATCGTAGGCAAGCGCCAGTTGATTCCTGAATCTCTTGGCGCAGCGCTGATGTCTCGGTGATGGTGGATTGGAAGCATACGCGCAGGTCCAGGTAGCGGCAAAGCATGTTTTGCTGCAGCAAGCGACTGTAGCAGGGTCCTCTCGTACGCAAGAGCCTTGCGATCCAAAGCGTGGATGGAGTCCCAGTCGAACTGCCAGCTCAGTGTTGGAGGCCGAGCAAGGAGGGCGGTTGTCGGGTTTGACAGAGGATGCTCGGGTGGTTTGTCCAGAGGAACCGCAAGTTGCGGCCCGTCTCAAACAGATCCTTGGCCATCTCGTCCGGGATGAAAGCTGGCATCCGTGTTCCTTCAAAAGAGAAGTCGGACTCGGCCAACTCTGCGCCCGTATCGTCTATCCACACCCGGTCGTCGAGACGCACAAAACCTTTGCTTTGAAACTCGCCCGTCCACAGTGTGGCTTTGCTCTTGGGGCTGAGGCCGATCCATTCGCCAACAAAGCCCAGCCACGGTTCGGAGACGAGCTGAAGCAGCTGCTTGATAATGTCGCGCATGAAAACGACACTGTACTCCATGGACTGTGCCTCTTGGTACAGCATCGTCAAGAACGCCTCGTCCGTCGTCCCGAGCGATGCTGTCGAGCGTGAAAGCTTCGTCACGAGCCCGCGTATGAATTTGACAAGAGAGGCCACGGGCCGGACAAGCGCCTGCAACTGTAGCAGTGAGTGCGATGTATGTCCCGGGTGCCAAGCTCGCTCTGGATGGTGAGCAGCAAGTTGTCCACGCCACGCGCGAGAGCCACGCGCGAGGGAGAACTGGCCGAGGCGGCAGCTGTGTATGTGTGGTCGACAAAGGCTCTGAGGTAGCGGCTGTTGTTTCCGCATTCGAGGCAGTCTTTCTCGACGCTACGCAGGACTTGTGCAGTGAAACCTGAAATCCTCGCTGACTCGACCATGGGAAAAAAAGACCGTTTCCGGTCGTGCCATAAGAACAAGACCGAACTTCGTCCCAAAGCTAAGGCAAGAAGACAGGCGCAGTATTCTCGCGTGTCCAATACGGCTAGGTCTTCCTTGTCGTCGTCGCCATCTTTCTCCGCCGGCAATGCTGGCCGTGATAGGTTGTCGTGTGCTGCAATAAGTGCGTCGACAAACTTGGACCTTGTTCTGTTGCAAATATCGGAGTACCACTGGGAACAGAGCTGTGCTCGAACGACGCCCATGCTTTGAACTCTGGCAACTGAGGGGGCCCGAGGCTGTCGTCCGGGAGCAGCCAGAAGTCGTCGACGGGGGAGGCCGGACTCGCAACAGGTTCTGGAGCCGAGCTCATGTCTTGCTTTCCGACTTGCTTTCCGACTTCACTTTCTGGCACATTCGGCAGAAGTTGGCTGAGCAGGTCTGGGATCTTGAATAGGCCGCCATCGTCCTCGTTGCTAGGAGGCGGCCCTGGCTCGTCCTTACCAAGGAAAAATGTGACATTCTCGTCGCCTAGCAGGCCGTTGTTAGCATGACGGACAGCTGGCAGTTATTGAGTAGCGAAGTTGGCATGCGGACCATTGATATCAAGACTGAAAAAGCCATCTTGTCTTGCCTCCACGGCGAGAGGCGGTGGATGTTGCTGCCACGACGACAGCTTCCAGAAGTCGGGGATGGCGAAGAGGTCGGCGGTTTCGGGGTCCGCCATGGCTGTCATTGCGGCAAGTCGGTTCCTTTCATATCATGGTGTATTGAAAGGGAGTCGCCAATTGCTCGTAGTCGAGTGCAGCCTTGTGGCCTGCGAACTTGCTGCCAATTTAGGAAGTGACGTTGAAAAGCAAGAGGGGAAGCTGCGAGGCGCCACTACTATGGGTCGCACCCGCCATTATTCTGGACGCGTCGCTGCCCAAAGAGCGCGTTTGGACACTGTGACACGTGCTTTTTGGGCTGTAGGCGCTGTGCAGCCGTTACTCACCCCCTGTAACGTTGGTGCGGCTGGTGCTGGTACCTGCCTGCAGTGTGCACTAACAGAGCCTGCCCCTGCCTATCAGCGTCAATCAAAGCTCTTTGTTCCTGCAAGCAATAACGAAAAGCTTCAAATATTCGTATTTTCTTTTTTTCTTCAACTTCCCAAACCGTCAACAGCCGCGCCCACCACCTCTCGACCAGCACACCGAGGCTACTCCTGAGTGTGCATACACAGCCAATTGCGCTGTAGCTACCTCCACGAACCACCGTTTCTTTAGCCACACCACCAGCGCCATGCCGCCAAAGAAGCGCGGCCGCGGCAGCGCAGCGCAGTCGGCTGCGACGCCGAGTCGCGACGACGATGCATGGACATTGACACGCCCCAGGCTTCGGAAACGCCCGCAGCGGCCGCGCCTCCCGAAAAGCCAGTCTACGATGTGCTGCAGAGCTGCTGGACGTCCGAGCAGAAGGCGGGGCTGTTCTCGGCCGTCATACGATGGAAGCCGTCGGGTAGGTCCAGGTCCAGGTCCAGGTCCAGGGAGCAAGAGGGAGGAATGGATACAGAGAGGAAGCACTTCTAACAAAATACAGGCATGCACAGACACTTCCGCATGATCGCCATCTCCGAACACCTGCGGTGCCGCGGGTTCGATCCCGATGTGTACCAGCACACGCGCATCCCGGGCATCTGGAAAGAGCTGGGCACCGAGTACGAGCTCGAAACCATCAACGACCGCGACAACTCGCTGGACTATGTGGACGAAGCCGACATCGAGTCGCGCTTCAAGGAGTTTTGCCTGCCCCTGGCCGACTTTCGCAACGACATGATGGAGCGCGCGTTGGCCGACGAGGACGGTTCAAACGCATCATCACCAGCACAATGGCACCCAGACTCACCACCACCGACGTCACGCAATTCGGGAAGAGGAGGAGGCGGCGAGCCAGCATCGGCAGCATCGGCGGCATCGGCGGCATCGGCGGCCGCGTCGGCCTCGAAACCTTCTGGCAGCCTCAAGAAACGGAAACGCGGCGACATTTCAAACCTGCGGACACGTTCCTCGACTGTCGACAGCTCCGAATTGGCATCATCTGTGCCGTCTCCAGTAGCCACAGGACGGGCCTCCCGTAGAGGCAAGCGTGAGGCGCCAAAGGCGAAGAAGCCGGCCACACGGCGCGGAGGCGGCGGCGGCGATGAAGAAGAAGACGAAGAGGAGGAGGACGAAGAAGAGGAGGGCGGTGACGAGGAGAGTGGCAGTGGAGGAGATGAAGAAGAAAACGATGGAGAGGAGGAGGAGGAAGAACAAGAAGAAGATGACGACGATGGCGAGAAGAAAGAGGATGAAGACGACGACGACGACGACGACGACGACGACGACGAGGATGACGAAGAAGAGGAAGAGCAAGAAGAAGAGGAGAAGAGGAGGAAACGACTACAACCAAAAAGACAAGGGGAGCTCCAGCAAAAGCGACTCGCGGAGGAAGAAACAGTGCCGCAACGCGAGGCCGTGGGCGTGGCCGGGGACGAGGGCGTGGAGGACGGGGCCGTGGACGGTAGAAGAGGTCTGGAGACCCTGGAGCATTGGAAAAGCGTTGCTATTCTGCTGATACTTTTGTGCAGCCTTCAATATTGTAACTCTAGGCGTTTGTTGTTTCGTTTGTTAGATATCTTGTCCGCCAATGTTGGGTGCAACTACGACGTAAAGAAGGGCACTTTAAGACTTGGAGTAGGCCCGTTGAACCCCACTAACAGGGGAAGGAGCGGTGGTGCGTTAGGGGCCGTTAGGAGAGTGCCCCGCACGCCAAAACGCGTCAATCAACGCGCTCGACATAAAATCTATTTACTTTTCTCCCGATCGCAGTCAACGTCACCAAACACAAACGACAAGGCGCGCATCCGTCTTTCTGGACCACGAAGAGTTGAGCATCGCAACCACAGACTTTTAGATTCCGGCACACGAAACTGCACACATAATGGCCGGACTCGGCGGCTCGCTGGCCAATCGGCCGCTGTCAACGACGGAAGAGCTGGAGAAGCTAGAGCAGTCCATCACCCTGACGCTGCAAGGTGTGTAGGAGATGGTGTAGGGATCTGAGGAATCAAGTTGGAGTGTCGTCTAGCAGGGCTAATTGTGAACTCCAGAGATCGACTACAACTTCAGCAGGGCGCACCGCATCGTGACAGGCAGCATTCTGCCCGTGGTTGAGCAATACGGCGAGCACTGCAGATCCGTTTGGGGCGCGTCAAAGGTAGGACGGACGTCGTACTGGGTGTTGTTTGAGAAAATCATCACTAACCAGTCCTCAGTTCTGGAAGCAATTCTTTGAGGCCGCAGCCAATGTCTCGCTCTCCGGCTACGAAGAGCTCGCCAATGATGAAGGGTCGACGACGGGCGCCGAGGAGACGACGACGACAGATACTCACGACGATACGACAACCGACTACACGGCCCGTGCGCGGGGTGGAGACGGAGAGGATGGCGACCAGACATCCACTTACCATAACGAGAGTCTTTTGTCCGACGGCGACGGCGATCTTAGTGGGAGCACGCCTCGCCCGCCGACGACCAAGTCGTTGCGCCCGCAGTTTGCCGAGCTAGACTCGCCATACGAGAATTTGAGAAGGGAGATGAACCGGGGGCCGGCGGCAGGAAGTGGTAGTGGCAGTGGTGGTGGCCAGCGCTCGCGGTCCGGGTCGCGGCCGCGGGCAGGCGACACCAAGATGACAGACGCAGGCGGTGATGAAAGCACAATGATGCGGTTCGATGATGACGAGGAGAGCATGGGAGGCGAGGGCGACCACCGCGACGACTCGTCTGCGGCCGACTCAGAACTGCTCGCCCAGCACACAGCCCGCCTCCCCAACATGTCCATGACACCCCGGCAGTCGCTCGATGAACGCAACCGGCGGGCCCTGGAGGACGAGCAGGCCAATGCCCGGCGCCAAAAGGACCCGCTAATGCACCGCGTGCTGGGCAAGGACTACCGCATCCAAGCGACGCCGCACAAGAATACGGCACGGGGGATCTCACCCATGCGCCTGAAAGTAACGGACCGCCAAGACCTGTCGCGCAAAGAAGAAAAAGAAAAGGCCGCCAAACGGCCAGCGTGGCAGGAGTCGTCGCCCATGTCGTCGCCCGAGATTGCCGTCCCCAAACTGCGCAGTGCCGCGTTCATGTCGCCGATGCGTGCAGCCTACCGCAACAAGCTGACAGCGGCTGTGTCAGGGCCCCGAACGCCCGGCGTGAGTGTGCAGACACCCGCACGGAACAAGCCCAAGGAGATTGTGTTTGACGACATCGAGACGACGGAGACGACACAAAAATACAATGCGCCGTTTACAAGAACAGAGGCCGGCGGCCGCAAAAAGGAGAACCGCGACCCCGACGAGATACGATGGGAAAGCAGCGACGAGGACGGCGACGACTTGTACGGCGGCATGAGCCCGCCCAAGACAATCAGCTTTGCCCTCCCGCCGTCGAAGCTTCTCCAGACACCAGCGCGAGAGGCAAGCAAGCGCATTGTCGAGGACATATTGCTCACAGCGGGCGAGGACTTGGATAGGTCGTCTGAGTACAGTCCGACGATGGTGAAGATGAATGCAGACATTCTGGACGAGACATTCTAGACATTTTTGTATGGTGCAAACCGGTAAAAATGGTTTTTTTTTTAACGAAGCAAGCCCTTCGCTATGAAATGAATCAATTACTCAAAAGATATACCCATAAGAGATACATCGGTTGGATTTGGTGCAATAAATTGATGGATTTTCTGAGCCAGCGCAGGCTCGTTACTGCTTGGTGTCTGGACGGTCAATGACGTGGATCTTGGGTGTCATCTTGGCCAGGGCCTCCTTGTCAGCCTCTGTCGGCGTGATGCCCATTTTGTCGCCCGCAGCATCAGAAAAATACAATCCGATTGTGCCCCAGACAAGAATGCCAATGCCGACGCCCATGCGCGTCTTGGGCGAAAGGCCGTTATATGAGCTGGGCGGTCAGTGAGGTGCTCTGGCAAAAAACTGGACTCTCTAAACATGTAAGCAGACCCAAACTCACCTCCAGAGCGACATTTTGCGTTGACAAGGTGAGTCTGCTCGAGCGAGGTGAGGTTAGGTTAGGTTAGGTGAGGATTTTGGCGAGGTACTGCCCATGCAAGTGGTAGTGAATTCTAGTGTACGTCAAATTTGCACCGCCACGTGCCAGCCACAACAGCCAACGCCACCAACAGACTCCAGCGCCCGGGTGTCTTTCGATACTGTAACAATTGTGGGTCTCAGTTGAAGAGACGAGAAAAAAATTGGCGGCTGTTTGAAAAGCTTCACAGCTCAAAGCTGCTCCAGCACCAGATAACCCCCTGACGAGTATTCGGCCGCCACGAACAATTGCCGCCCACACGTCGCCAATCGGACTCGACCTCTCGACAATCTCACTCTCACAATGGCTGCGCTCGGCCCCTCGGCGGTGCGCGTCCGTAGCGCTGTCTCCAGCTGGAGCAGTGCTCGCAACATGGTCGCATGTTCACAATCGATGCACTTTGCGTCACAACAAGCACAGTCGTCACTACGGCCGGCACAGACACAATCCTCCTTGCCATCATTAGCATTGGGCACCACCTTGCAACGCTCCTCCTTCTCCACCTCTCCCGTCCTCGAAAAGCGCCGCCCCAGATACAAAACCCGCGACAACAACCGTCTGCGCGGTGTTTCGAGTATCCGCCGCACAGGACCCCGCGAGTTTCTGTCCGTATCTGATTCCCCGCTGCCACGCCCGACCCTGACCGTGGCGCCCGGTGGCAAGGTCGCCAAAAAGGCCATGGTCGATGCGACGCGGCCTGAGACCGATCCGGAGCACGGTCTCTACCAGTTCTTTTATGACGGCCAGGTGGCGCAGCCGCCGACCAAGGATGCGGCCTTTGGTCGGCCTTGGACCGCCGAGGAGCTGCGGCGCAAGAGCTGGGACGACCTGCACCGGCTGTGGTGGGTCTGCGTCAAGGAGCGCAACCGGATCGCCACGGCGGCCGTGTCACGGAAGCACTTTGATCTGGGCTTTGGTTCGCACGAGTCGAACGAGCGCGATAGTGCAGTAAGTCACACGCAAACACACGTGAACACGCGCAGCGTGACTCAAAAACACCCCTACGCCTTTTGTGATGGCCTGCTAACTTTTCAGGTCCGCGAAACAATGGGCCGTATCAAGCACGTGCTGACGGAGCGTTTCTACGTGTGGGAGGATGCCATCGAGCTGGCCAAGACGGACCCGGAGATTGACTTGACGGGCAACGGCCCTGCCTTCCGGCCAGCAGCATACCTGGAGGACGAGCCGGTTGCGGCGGCGCCCGAAGGCGAGGCTGTGCCGGCAGAGAGCCGATCAGGCGAGCAGCCCGCCCCAGTGCGGTAGGGGAAACACATTCCGCGACCTGCGGCTGGCTATAAAACCAGTCGATATAAAGAGAGGGCAGAAGGCACTGCTTTCGTTCACGCAACCTGTGTATAACATACAGCACATATACAACATCTAGCTCTTGCGAATGTACTACTATCTCAATGCGTGGGGACCTGACTGGGACTGTCAAGGTCAGAGCGTAGCCTTACAAGTGAGCAAGACTCTGGCCATGTGCCGTTCATCGTCTGTATTGGGTCGAAAGTGACCAGACAACAATTGTTTGCAATACTGAATGCGTCTTCTTATTGATTCGGAAGCCTTGCTGGGCGCAGCAAATGCCCACGTAAATCGGATGCTCACCATTTTTTCTACCATAAACTGTCTGTGTATCAGATGTGCGCGTCCCAGACACTGTAAATTGGCTTAAATTTGCATTTTGATGAAGACATTCACAACATCCAGCCCAGATCATCGTCAACGTCCAACAGTCGACCGTTATGTTTGGGCCCTGGGATAGAGTCACGTGCAAATAAGACTAAAGGGAAATGTGGAACGGTTCCCCCTGTCCAGGAAGCTACGTCGTTGAATTGATAGGGAAGCGGTGACTTCTCCTCTTGCCTAGACTCCTCTAATTGACTGAGGTTGCCCCCCAATAGCAATTGCGGGGCAGGTGCTCTCGCTTGGTGGATGTCCCTCCTTTCCCGTTTCCAACAGCAAAGGCCCAACCCCAAACCGCATCCTGTGACATCCTTTTTCTCCTGCATTTACACCGATTGTTCCAGTTCAAGCTTGCTCTTTTATCTCGGACCAATCTTCACTTCTAATTCCAGCTTTCTGCCATTTGTTTTCTCCGCAAACCACAACCCAACCACTTAACAGCAACCTCTTCCAACGCCACCATGGATGAGATTGCCAAGGAATACGATGTCATTGTGCTGGGCACAGGTGAGTTGATGGAAACGAAGCGGGCTTAGGGGGCAGGAGAATTTGAGAACTTGAGAATACAGTTGGAAGCTGTTTCTCGGAAAAAGACCGGTTGTTGAGAGGTCAACTAACCGTGTACACCCGTCGCATCTAGGCCTCACCGAGTGCATCCTGTCTGGGTACGTCACCGCCTTCTCCAATCCGCTCTCGGCTTCCATCTCGATCGTCTAGTAAAACAAGAACCCAACTGACGTTGTTCTTTAAACAGTGTCTTGAGTGTCAAGGGCAAGAAGGTCCTGCACATCGACAGAAACGACCACTACGGCGGGTAGGTGGACTCCCACTCCTAAGAGGACCAACAACGACGACACTTCGGACGAATGCTGACGGGTACCTACAGCGAGGCTGCATCGCTCAACCTCCAGGCGGTAAGCTCAACTCTGGCCCTCCCACATCCTCCTTTCCACCTCCTCTAACACACCTTCCCCAGCTTTACAAGAAGTACGGCAACTTCGCCGCTGGCGAGGAGCCGTGGGCCAAGTACGGCCGCGTCAACGACTGGAACATCGACCTTGTCCCCAAGTTTCTCATCTCCTCGGGCGAGCTCACCAACATCCTCGTTTCCACCGACGTCACCCGCTACCTCGAGTTCCGCCAGATTGCCGGCAGCTACGTTCAGCAGAGCAATGGCCCCAAGGCCACCGTGGCCAAGGTGCCGGCCGACGCCGCCGAGGCGCTGCGCTCGCCGCTGATGGGCATTTTTGAGAAGCGCCGCATGAAGAGCTTCATTGAGTGGGTCGGCAGCTTCGACATTAAGGATACCGCTACTCACAAGGGTAGGCCCATCCTAGCTCGCCAGTCCAGTGTCTCTTGTTCCTCGCTAACGTTCAGGCCTCGACATCAACTCGTGCACGATGAAGGAGGTGTACGACAAGTTCGGCCTCGAGGCGACCACCAAGGACTTTATCGGCCACGCCATGGCCCTGTATCTGACCGACAGCTACATCAACACCCCCGGCGCCGCCCCGGAGGCCATTGAGCGCATCCGCCTCTACGGCAACAGTGTCGCCCGCTACGGCAAGTCGCCGTACATCTACCCCCTCTACGGCCTCGGCGAGCTGCCGCAGGGCTTCGCCCGTCTGTCTGCCATCTACGGCGGTACCTACATGCTCAACACCACCATTGACGAGATTGAGTACGACAACGGCCGCGCCGTCGGCATCAAGGCCACCATGGCCAACGGCGACGACAAGGTCGAGTTTGCCACCAAGGCCAAGTTCATTATCGGCGACCCGTCCTACTTCCCCGACAAGGTCAAGGTTGTCGGCCACGTCCTGCGCGCCATCTGCATTCTGAAGCACCCGCTCGCCAACACCAACGACTCCGACTCGGCCCAGCTGATTATTCCCCAGAGCCAGGTTGGCCGGAAAAAACGGTTCGTCCCAACCGTGCCTCGTCCTCCTCCTCTGTCTTTCCCCACTCCTCCTCTGTCTCCCCTGCTAACTCTGGCCGCAGATATCTACGTCGCCTGCGTTTCGTCGGCGCACAGCGTGTGCCCCAAGGGCTACTGGATCGCCATTGTGTCGACCATTGCCGAGACGTCGGCGAACCACCACCTCGAGCTGCAGCCCGGCCTCGACCGCCTCGGCAAGATTGAGGAGCAGTTCATGGGCGCGCCCATCCCGCTGTACGAGCCCATTGCGAACGGCACCACGGACAACATTTTCATTTCCAAGAGCTACGACGCCACCAGCCACTTTGAGACCACCACCGACGACGTCAAGGACATTTACCGCCGGTGCACGGGCGAGGAGCTCGTTGTCGAGGGTCTGCGGGAGGGTATCCAGGTGGCGGAGGAGTAAACGACTCGACTACCAAGTTGTCAGGTAGCATTCGAGTAGCTGGGCAGAGACAAAGAAGCATGCATATATACTCCGTGGCTGGCGAGCGTTGGCGGTCTGCCGTGCACTTTTCCCCCTTGTTTTTGATCCCCTTTGAGATTCATTTCTGGAATGCGCTGCGTTTTTTAGTAGAAGACAAATACGACGAAAATTGTATGCGGTGTCAAGTATATACACATATTTCCAATCAAAAGAGGAGCCGAAACCCATGTGCATCGTAGTATGTTTGTGAACGGAGCACATACGGCGGCTGGATAGGAACAGAGTTGACATCAGTGAATAGAGTGGGGTTGCCATTGCCCCAATTGCCCCAATCCAGGCCCGACTAGGAGCGCAATCGACCGTAATAGCGTAGCTTCCCTTTCGGCTTCGTTCCTGGAGAGGAGACCTGTACAAACGGCCACCGGCATTTTTCCGACCTCGCATCCACGCATTTTCCAGACCTTAGATTGAAACTCTGAAGTCGTACTTTGCATAACCAACCTCTGCCTTACACACCGCTGCCCACGATGACCCCCAACGTCAACGGCCGTGCCGCGCGCGCCGTCTCGGCTTTGCTCCGGCAGTCTGTCGCGAAGTCGGCCTCGGCTTCCACCTCGCAAGTCTCTGCCACTGTTGCTGCCCGGCGCGCTCTCTCTGTTGTGTCTCGGCCGCAGCAGCTGTCTTGCCGGCGACTTACTGCGCCCGCTTCGTCGTCGTCCACCCCGTCGCTGTCCCTGCTCGCCTGCCGCGCCTACTCGTCCTCGGCACCGGCTGACCACAAGCTTTGGACTTTTGAGGAGGTCAGTTCACGCCGCCTTGCTGGTTGTTCAACAGCCCATGCTGATAACTACAGGTCCAAGAGCTTACTCAGAAGGGCGACTCACCTATTGTCATTGTTGGTATGTGCTCTGCATCGCTCTCTGTATCCACTGCTGCTGCTCCTCTCTAACATACTCCTAGACACCCGCGAGCCCGGTGAGCTCAAGGATACCGGCCGCATCCCCGGCGCCATCAACATCCCCGTCACGTCGTCACCCGACGGCTTCTTCCTCCCCGACGAGGAGTTTGAGGACCGTTTTGGCTTCGTCCGCCCCAGCCGCGACACCGAGGTCATCTTTTACTGCAAGGCCGGTGTGCGCAGCCGGGCGGCCGCTGGCCTGGCCAAGGAGGCTGGGTGGACCAAGGTCGGCGAGTACCCCGGCAGCTGGAAGGACTGGGCCGAGAAGGGCGGCGCTGTGGAGCGGAAGTAGGTCGGCAGGCATTGCATATATACAACCATTGAAGAAAATAGGCCGCATTGGAGTGAATAATATCATTACTATATTGTACAAACCCCAGAAGGGGGGGGGGGGGGGACAAAGCGAAAACAAATCAAAACAAGCCAGGAACAAGCTAGACAGCAAACTCCCGTGCCGCGAAAAAAAAAATGAAAATGAGCCCATGAGTTGGGCATATCTCACAAAAGAAAACCTGAAAATACCCATACAACTGGCAGATCCCAGCAAATTCAGAGTTGGAACACAACACACAGCAGCACACCCGCTGAGGACAGCCTCTCCACCTCTCACCCTAGGACTGGAGAGCTTGGATCTGTTTTGAACCATCGGACGTCTCCAGTCCTCACTTCACACTGTCTACCACATGGCTGGCGGCGTAGCATCGCCGCTGCCACCGTCGGCAGGCGACGACGGGCCCTTGGCTACCGGGCTGTGGTGCGCAAAGAACAAGAACTTGATCGTCACCGCCAGGCCCACGTGCAGTACCACGACGATAATGAGCAAAATCTTGCTCGTTTGACGGTCCGTGGCCGACAGCACCGGGTACAGGTTGCGCAGCAGGAACATGATGGACAGGCCAAAACCGACGGCCACAAACACCCAGTTGAGAATGTCAATGTGCGACCAGCCGATGAGCGCGACGGGGATCCAGATGAGGTTGCCGTAGCCGTAGAGAGCCCAGCACTCCAGGAGGTTGGCCGACTCGGAGCCAAAGTAGCGCAGAGCGAGGAAGAGGAGGACAGGGATGACGAGCGTGTAGCCGTAGATGAGGCCAGCGGCGCCACTCAGCAGCGTGAAGTCGTAGGCGAAGGGCTCGGTGCCCGTCGTCGCCAGGTACTGGCTGATGGTGCCGCTCAAGAACAGGATAAAGACGACCGTCGTGGCAATCCAGAACGGGCCGTACAGGTCCGCGTTGCCCTCGAGCACGTCCAAAAAGTTGGCGCGCGGGTACAGAGCTGCCCAGCACCGCGTCAGCACCGCCGACGTGTCGACATCAAAGAATTGCGCGTAGAACGACAACGTCCACAAGAACCGCTTGCCCCCAGCCGCGCTGCCGCTACCGCTGCCCGACGCCGTTACTGGTGGCGGTAGGCCACTGCTGTTGATGCCCTTGCGGCCGCCCGGTATTGAGTCGTTGAAGTTGGAGGGGTGGAACTCGAGATCTTCGCGGAGATCGGTGTGGCCAAGGTCGCCCTAAAGTTGGGAGGGAGAGGAGGAGTTAGTGTTTGGTACGATGCAGAGGGGAAAATATGCATCGCATCGAGCAGGTCAAGCCCCTGTTCCTCCGTCTATCGGGACCAAACTGTCCGGATGCGCGCATATGATAAAAACGCACCTCATCGTCGACGTCGACGACGGCATCGTAGCCTGCGCCAGACATGTTGATACGTCGATGTGTGTTTTATTGTTTCGAAACGAGATATGTTGTCCTTGTGTCTTGTGCAAATGGTGGCGGTGTCGTGGAATTACTCGATCTGGGTGATTTGGTCTTTGGCGTAAAGGGAGACGAAGCTGATGTCGCGTTTCCGTTTGGCTGGTGGAGCTTCCCTTGAAAAGCTGCCTGCTGTTCTCTGTGTGGAGCGCCAAAGTGCCCCCTATTGCAGCCCGCTGTGGTGGCTGCCGCACAGGGTGAGGTGATCTGCTTAGTCATCCATACAGCACGACGAATTTCACTTAACGCCATATGTCGCCCTTTTCGTGTCTGCTTTGATGGGACAGGCAGATTACGTATTTACCACAGGGTCTGAACACCATTCATTAGAGACATTCAAGAGTCTGCAGCGTGTGGCATATGCCTGACAGTCTCGAAGATCACACACACGGCGCAAAAGAGTTGGCTTGGGGCTTTTCAATGTTTTTTTTTTGTTTCTTTTGATTTCGTAGATAGATTTTTGATTTTTCCCATTTTTTTTTATAAAACTCGTAGGAAAAAAAGAAATACCAGGTACATAAAACCCCAAAAAGACGCCGGTGTCTCCGCAGGTTTTCCCGTTTCGAAATTCTTTCCTCCGCTTCGTCTCCGTCTCCTCGCAATAAAAAACTCCCACAAACAACACAACCTGCCCACACCCCGAGGCGGGGGGCGAGTTGTCTATTTGAGCTTCTTCTTGGGGCGGAGCTGGTTCGTGTGACCGCACTTGCGCTTACGGCAGTTGGTGGCACGAGGGGGCAGGCGGGCCTGGAGAGCAGCGTGTTAGTCTTGAAGTTGATGTGGGAAGCATGTGCTTCGGGGGCCGAGAGACGTTATGCCAGCTAATAGGCCGGAGTGGCATCTCTCCCAGATTCCGAGGGTCAAACGTACGTAGCACTTGCGGCAGATCATCTTGTCGCAGTTGAACTTGCTGGCCAGGGCCTTCAGGGAGGGCTCAATGATACCACCGCGCAGGCGGAGCACCAGGTGCAGAGTCGACTCCTTCTGGATGTTGTAGTCCGACAGGGTGCGGCCGTCCTCCAGCTGCTTGCCAGCGAAAATCAGGCGCTGCTGGTCTGGGGAATGCCCTCCTTGTCCTGGATCTTGGACTTGACATTGTCGATGGTGTCCGAGGACTCCACCTCCAGGGTGATGGTCTTGCCGGTAAGTGTCTTCACGAAGCTGTTTTGCGGGGTGACGTTAGTAACTGTGCGAGAATGTGGTGTCGGTGCGATGGCGGTCTCGAAATGGCCTCCTCCATGTCGTCGGTAGTCGTCGTAGTTGCTGAATGTCCTGTTGCCTTTGTTGCCTTTGGTCCATCTGCAGTCGGTGCTTGAAACTGTCCCTCGATATCGATAACTATTTGCATGACAGCGCAAAGTCGGCGGTTCGTTCGGTGAGACGCAATGTCGTCGGAGGTCGCAAGAAAGGCCGGGGTAAAAAGAGATTCATGCAATGGCAATGGCGGGCGCTGGACGTCGTGCGGTCGATACTTTCCGACGACTGGAGGCGGGCATTTCGGCTTCGATGTTCGCTTCGCGATTTCAAACGGGAGGTAGAATTTGGGTCCTTACATCTGCACTGCAGCGCGAAAAAAGAAGACAATGTTAGCAAGACGGTTCCCACGACTCCCAAACACCATCCATGACTCGATATTGCGGGCGAAACGTACTCTTGGCGATACTGTCGTGAAGTTATCTAAGGTTGAGGTTCTTGGGAAAGAGGAATAGAAGGGGAACAAAAATCCACGAAAAGATCATACAAAGGACGCACCACCCTACACAAAAAATTGGTGCGGGACACACCAAAACCCGAAAAAGTGCAGGCGAAAAAAACTAGGAGTGGAAAATTATTGCCCCGCACGCCGAAAAATTTATTGCGGGTAAGAGCGAGAAGAGTTGAGAGCGGCTAGTGCAGGAAGGAGCCAGCCTTTGGCCTTTTCGCTGCAAAGCCCTATCACGTGCGTCGCTCTTGGGATCCATAAGATAGTGGGCCAATCAGATAAGCCATTTGACCTCTTCAACATAACCTTGACCTTGAACCGTCACCAAGGACTCAGCATGCAGGATGCAAACGGGTATGGGTTTATATCTACGTTGGAGGGCTGCTTGCCACATACAAGTGTGCAAAGCCTTGGGTATACTTTTGTCCTTCGCTGACCACCTCGTCATCGTCGTCGTCAACCACCATAGTGACGTCCTCCTCGGCGCTGTCGTCTGTCTCATCTGCTTCAAGATGGTCTGATCCGCCTTTTGTCTTGGACAACTCCCAGACCATCCAGCGCCTCTCGAGTCGGCTCACTTCGCGGACCAATGTCTGCGTTGTGATGCCCGCCAAGTTGGCTGTATCAAACGCGTTAGCTGCCAGATAGAGACATATGTGAACATGCAAATTGTGGGGAATGCTTACCAGCTCTGTTGTAGAATGCACGAGCTGTTTCGGGAAGTTCCGACTCTTCTCGGTAGTGGTCAAAGGGATGATTGTGAATGCGTTGAAGTGCAACTGTTTCTTTACTTGGATTACTGGGAATTTGTTGCTTCCCTTTTGGTTTCTTGGGCGATTCGACTTCTTCGACCTGGGGGGCGACAAGGCAGGTTTCCTGAATTAGACGGAACCGGCTGTCTATGGCCTCTTCTGTTTCGTCTGTAATGGGCTCTCGTGGCATTATCTCCTGCAATGGAAACAGTCGTAGCATACGGCGATGATCTGTGAATGTTAGTAGAAGAACCACTATTGCTCCTCTTGATCGATAGCATCGAAACCCACCAGCTCTTTCAGTCAGCCGATATTGTTGGTGAAAGTCCAGATAGTCGTCAATCTGGTCCTCTGTCAAGGTCCACGCATCTCTGGGTCGCAATGTGGCGATGTCTTGTCGATCCAGACGCCTTGCTGCGGGCAACCGTCTCGGAGAGGTCTCAAAGATGGAATGCCACTTTTTCCAGTCCATGATGATGGCTTGACATGTCTCGTCGTCTTTGTCTCCGCCAGGTTTCTGGCCAATGCCAGGGAGTGCACCGTCTTCCTTTGCAAAAGGGTACAGCAGCTTCGTGACCAAGACAATCGTTGACAACAGGAAGATGTCTGGATGGTCAATAGAATAGAGCTTGGGCCGGTAAAGCGGATAACAAAAGTCGGCCTTGGAGACTCGGGAGAGCTCCAAGACTCCGGTATAGACGTCAACTGGCATTGTTAGCACGTGGAACGAGACTTCGATTTAGGGAATGGCACACGTACTGGGAAGACCAAGATCTCTTGTCCACTTCCAGAGAATGGGCGGAACGTTCAGCCCAGGAAACTGAAGCTCGTTGTTGAGCATGAAACCTTTGGCGAGATCCACCACTGCCTCGTGCAGCTCACCGCCGGCGAGCGAGGGCACTTTTGTAGTCAAAGCATTCAAGTAACTTGGAGGTAGTCGATCACGCATGATCTTGGGGATATGCTTTGTCTGTGTTGTGTTAGACTCGCATTCGCACATTCTCCCGAGACGAGAGTGGTACTGACCGCGTCCAGGAAAGGTATCTGGTCGTTCCGTGCCCAGCGGAAGAAGTCGCCGATGCGGTAGGGAAGTTGCAGCAGAACGCCGCCCAGGTAGCAGAGGGCCAGAGTTTCGAGAACACTCGGCACGTTCCATCGCTCGTCCGGCCCAGACTGCCACTTCCGCGCAGGACCGCGACCGGGCCCTTCGTTGTGATATGCGGCTGCCGCCACTGGTGTAGCCGCCCTCTGTGTCGCTCGCATCTCGCTGCGAACTGTACGCCGTCCGGCCGTTCGACTCGGACCCCGAGTTGGGTTCATTTGTGGCCCGGCTCTGACTGCGGCTTCGACTGCGGCTCACACTCCGACTTTTGCGGTTTCGCCGGTCGTCATCGGCCAGTGCCATGACCGTCAGGCCGTGGAAGTAGCGGATGCGCAGGTCCCAAAGGTCGTGCACGGCCGACTCCAGGCCGGCAATCGGTGACGGGGCGAGTGACTGCGTAGGCGTGTCGTTGCCACCCCTCATCTGCTTCTCACGCTGCTGCAGCCAGACGACTTGCTTGCGCAGCAGCAGTTGCAAACACTCAAGAAACAGCTCGCGCGCGTCGACGCCGGAAAGCTGGCGGGCCTCGCGCTCGCGGACCTCCTTTTGCTTGCGGGCGGTGTGGCCGCGGTTGCCGTAGTTGCCCTCTTCCTCATGTTCAATCGGGACGTAGGACTGGCATGGTTAGCAGGGGCAGCATTGCATTATTGTGGTAGAGCGTGGGCTACCTCGATCAAGTGGCCGTTCTCGCAGTAGCGAAAACCGGAGTCGGTGTACCAGCGACGGGCATTGCATTCGTCACATGAGTCGCCCGGCCGGAAGCGGCGCAGATCGCGATGATCCGAGGCGAGATCCATGGCCGATTGGGCCAACGAAGTGCACGGCCCGTATCTTGAGCGGTTGTCGTTAAAAAGCTTCGCGACGTCAACAACAGTTGTCCGGTGTTTCTTTGACCGTCGCTATGCGTAGTAAAAGGCTATCGCTTCAGCATTATGGCCTAGCATGAGTCTGGCCCGCCAAATGTGTCATCCGTGCGCATGCTGTTGCCGCCGATTAAGTTATGACTTGAGATGAAAGGCCGGTGGGCTTGCACGCGTTCACTGTTTGATGGCACGTCGTCGTTCAGAATTAGTGGAGTCTACGCTTTACTAACAAAAATTTGCTAACACCCAGAACAGGCATCGTCTGAAGTACACAGTAATACACCTTCACAATGCAACCCAGCCAACTAACTACTCGACGTTTTCAGTGTTACACAGGCAACTCAACATTTCAAGCAGGATTCAGCATTCACTCATTTCATATTTTGTATATCCAGTTTGCCTTGGTCATATATTTTCTATACCGCTTTAAATATTTTTCATTGCCGCTCGAAGGACGGTGATTTTGTCCGAGAAAAAAAAGTAAGCAGTGCATGTCTGCCGTGAAAAACAGAAAACCAAGAGTGGGATCCGACTAGGAAGAAAGACTCAGGGCACAGTATAACATGAGAATGTACCAGGCATATGTCCCGCGGTGCCCATTGAAGAGCTTTCCCCGTTTAGATCCCGGAAGTCCCCCGTAAAAACCAACGCCTCCAGGGACCTCGTACGCTTGCCCATGCAGATGCAAAGCGGCCAGGACACAGAGAAATCGTTGCCTGTACCATTTGGCCGGCACGGCAAAAGAAACCGTAGTCCTGGCCGGCAAGCAACGACTCATCCAGAAACGACGCAACAGCAGCAACGAGGCAAAAAAAAAGCAAGAATCATAACAAAAACTTTTTAGTTGCGGGCAGCCTCCTTGGCGTCAATGGCAGCCTCCTCACCCATGGCGGTAAGAATGGTGACGTCTGGGATGTGTTAGTTGGTGGTCATTTGTATATATCTGGATGTACGTGAACGTGACGTTGGGGTTAACATACTGGTGTCCTTCTCCTCAGTCTTGAAGAGCTTGGTGATCTTGTCACCAACCTCGCCGTCGGGCAGCTTAACGTCGTCCTTGGTCTCACCGTCGTCGGCCATCAGCGAAAGAAGCCGTCGTCGGAGATGTCGAGCTATGCGGAGCAGAGTTAGCGGTTGTCGTAGAAAAAAGGGGCCATAATCCATAATCGACAGCTGTGTGCATGACTTACCAGCTGGTACTCGTTACGGGTGACGTTGGGGACGTCCATGTTGTGGGTGGACGGGCAGAGATCCTCAAGCTTCTTGCCAGTGAAGATGTCAATGGCGATAAGGTGGACCTTGGCGTGACCGTGCTTGCCGGTCTTGGAGGTCGACATGTCGACGATCTTGCAGGGACGGCCCTTGATGACGACGTGGCCGTTCTTTCTCAGAGCCGAGCACTGCATCGGGAAGGTGGCCGAAGCACCGGCATCGGCCGAGTCGAAGGTGTGCTCATGCTGGAGGGGGGTTAGTATGCGTTTCCCGTCCAGTGGTAATTTGTCTCTCGGCCGCCGTAGCCGAGGCTCCTGCCAACGAGAGCAGGAAGAGAAAGAGAACAGGAAGAGAAAGAGAACAGGAAGAGAAAAGATGAAAAGAAAGAGAGAGAGGATATATTGTCGATTGCAAAAGAATCCTCGGTGGCGACTGCGAATTGGCTTGTTGATAGTCGAAGACTGGCTTAATCTGATGCTCTTTGTAGCCCGAGGCACATGTCATTTGGTAAAATTGGCACATGCTCTCTGACACGCCTAATTTCGAGGAGCGGATGCTGTTGAGGCAGCAAAGCCTGGATGATCGGGAGGGGCGTGAGGGTGGTGTTCTCTGCGACTTTCGCGATTGCGGGGTGATGATTTTTCTCGGTTTCTCTCTCTCTTTCTCTTTCTCTCCTCCTCTCGTCCTCTTTCGGAAAAAGTACTTGGTTCACGAGCAGCCTCAAGGTGCATTGCTTACCTGGGAATCGTCCGCCATTTTGACTGGGTTGAGGAGAAAAGGATAGTTGACGAAAAAAAGAAAGATGGGTAGTGATGAAGTTGAGCGGAAAAGTTTTGTTGTTTGAACCAACTAGCAAATATTCGAGCCACGAGAAGGAGAAGAAAAAATATTACAAGGGAGAAGGAAGTCGGGGGGGGGAGCAAAGAAAATATAGGGTGGAGGGGAAAGAGCGAATGGTTTCCTAGGAAATTTTTAGAAAGAGGGGCGGGGTGAAGAGGGCGGATTGTGTGGGTTTGTATTTTTTTTTACAGGCTAACTTTCCGGTAGTGGGGAGGCGACAAGAGGCAAGAACAGCGACCAAAGCGACTCTTGATCTGGCAGGCGCGGCTTAGACATTGCCTAGACACAACTACACGAGTCGCTGTAATAATACTTAGTTGGGCAGTAACAACCAGTTGCATACTCGGTCCTCACAAGTTTGGCAAGCGCAGAGACAAGCGAAGACAAGGAAGGCGCGAGGGCGCCAATTAGATCTAGCTAATGAGAGCGTTCGCGTTCCTCAGCGGGGAACTATTTGCTCTGCCGGTCTCTGCCTTGTGTCTTTTGCCTCTTTTGCCTCTTTTTCTGTTCAGCTCTGTTTATCTCTGTTTATCTCCTCAATTGCTCGTCGCTCTGCTCTACGCGTGATTCTGGATGTATCTAAACGACACGCTAGAGCTGGAATTTCACTACAAAAGAGTCTCCTCGTGGGCATCAGTCAGGAAAGTACTTTCAATCACCCATGCATTGAACGGCATGCAGGCAGGATGACGAGCGAGCGGCCACACCAACAGATGTCCAATGCAATGGGACAGGAGCGAGACAAGGTGCCGTCAAGACAACACAACCTGCTCGTCTGCCTCCGTAAACCACCTCTCAACCGCCGTGCAAGTGGTGTAACTGTCCGCGCTATTGTTACATAAGCAGGATAAAGTGGATACTGCAGGCAATATTATGTCAGCTGGCTTCATCTGTCTAAAGTCCGGTGCGACGGTTGCAGCGCCGCCCTCCCGCCAAGAGGCCCTGAGCTCTGGCGCAGGGGCTCGGATCCCCTATTGGAGCTTCTTACGACATACAGTGTCTTATGCGTGTTGGAAGACACGTGCTATCCAACGCGAGGCGCCTTGCAAACGACAACACGAGCGACGACGAGCCATTCCGTGACACCGAAACGCAGCACCGGGCATTCGACGACCTCTGAACCTCATCTAGTGCATGCAGAGACATTAGTGCCGGCGCTGTTGGATGGGTCCGATTGTTGCTTGCTGCGACGGGCGCCTGATTTGAGCCAACGGGCTTTCAATCTCGAACTCCCTCCTTTCTCTTTTGATTTCTTCAGCGGCGGTCGCACCAAACCCGCTCTCGACCGCCAGACTCGCCATGTGGCTCGACCGGCTAAGCCATACCGGCAGCGGGGCGTCCCCGCAGAGCAACGGCAGCCGATCCGGGTCGCCCCTCCCGCGACGACCATCTAGTGCCAGTCGAGGACCCTATGTGACATCACAGCGTCCAGCCCGGGGCTCCGCGCTCTCGCTCATCTCCAACGACTCGACAAACTCGCTGCTGGCCTCCCGGCGGCAACAGAACGGGTCCTCTCTAAAGCAGTCGACCTCGGCAAACTCCGTCACCGGCGGCGACAATAGAGGGCAAGATGCAGCAGCACTCCAATTGCTTGGAAGCTGATTGGCGCGTCTCCGTCTCCCAAAGACGACGGAGCAGATGAGTTGGAAGATGACCCGGACGACCAGGAGGACTTTGTGATTACAGACGAGGATCTCGAGGCAGACTTTGACTTTGGCGGTCTGACGTTACGAGAGATTGCTTGGGAGAGCCCGGCACAACGCCGAGGCAGTCTGCAAGCGTCTCGAAATCCCGAGGAGTGTAGGGAATTACTTCTTTCTGGTCTCACCCATCACTTTTTGTATACACGCTAATACCTCTTTTCGAGCTCCAGTGGACAAAGATCAAGCGAAGCTCCAAGACCTGCACAAATCCATCCGCGCCTGCGACGAGGTCCTCAACTCCGTCGAGACCAACCTGACCAGCTTCCGAAACGATCTCGGCCTCGTGTCCGCCGACATTGAGAACCTGCAATCACGGTCCACGGCGCTCAATGCCCGCCTCGACAACCGGAAAGCTGTTGAAAAAGGCCTGTTCCCCGCCGTGGACGACCTGAGCGTGTCGCCAGACTTGGTCAACAAAATCGTGGAGGGCCACATCGATGAGCAATGGGTGCAGTGCTTGAAAGAAGTGGACAAGCGGACGGCGTCGTTGCGCTCGTCTCCCAGCGTTCAGCAGTCGGGCGAGGGACAGGGGTCGAAAGTCATCAAGGCAGCGACAGACTTGTTGCCATTGCTGGACAAATTGGTTCTGAAGGTGAGTTGCCTCCATGTAGCCACTATATACGATATATGTATATATATATATATATATATATGTATATGATACATATAAGCATCCGTTGTTTACTGACTACCCCAGGCCATTGAGCGAATACGAGACTTCCTCGTCGCCCAAATCAAGGCGCTGCGGTCACCTCACATCAACGCACAGATCATTCAGCAGCAGAGCTTCATCAAGTTCAAAGACCTCTTCACCTTCTTGCACAAACACCATGCCGTCCTGGCCAACGAGATCTGCCTCGCTTATATGAACACCATGCGGTGGTACTACAGCAACCAGTTTACACGCTATGCCAAGTCGCTCGAGAAACTCAAGATGCACATTCTGGACAAGAACGACGTCCTGGGCCACGATGACCACCTCTCGCGGAGAAGCGCCGCCAAAATGAGCGGCCCGCCACATGACGCCTTCAGCCTTGGCCGGCGTATCGACCTTCTCAAAGGCCCCAACCAGGTCGCGCTGTCGTCGTACATGGCCGAGGAAGACAAAGCGACGCACTACTTGGAGGTTCCCTTCCGCCACTTTAACCTGGCCTCGTCGACAATGCCACGGCTGAGTACACGTTCATGGCCTCTTTTTTTCTCGCCCGCGCTATCGTACGCCACGATTGCGAAACACTTTAACTACACTTTTGAGCCTACGTTTGCGCTCGGCAAGTCCTTGACGCGCGATCTGATTAGCGAGACCTACGACTGCCTGGGTGTCTTGCTGTGCATCCGCCTCAATCAGCACTTGCTTTCGAGCTGCAGCGCCGCAAGATCCCGGCCGTCGACGGCTACAACAACGCAACCAACATGCTGCTCTGGCCCCGCTACCAGGTCATCATGGACCACCACTGCGAAAGCATGCACACCTCGCGAACAGCGGCACCAGCACGAATTAATAGCCAGCGGCAATGCCGGTGGAGCGGCAGCAGTGCCGCCGCGGCTTCGGCGGCGCCGCACGTCGTCACGCAGCGGTTCGGCCAGCTGCTGCACGGTATTTTGGCACTCAGCACAGAAGCCGGCGATGACGAGCCCGTGGTGACAAGCATGCTGCGGCTGCGCAACGAGGTGGAGGCCTTTCTCACCAAATACAGCCAGGTGTGCTTTGGCAAAGACAAGCGCCGGCGCGAGCGGTTCCTGTACAACAACTACTCGCTCGTGCTGACCATTATTAGCGATGTGCACGGCGGCAAGCTCGCCGCTGGGCAGAAGCAGCACATTGAAGCTCTCAAGACGGCGTTTCAAGAAGGGGCGTGATGTTCTTTAACCTGTTTTTTTTTCTAAACCGGGGAGTTTTCGATGACTCTTTTTCCAGAATCTTACAAAATGGCTTGCTTTTGTCGCCTATTCTCTCACGCGTTCCCGATACATTTTATTTACTCCATGCATTATTCTTGTTGGGCACGTTTGACCTCTTTTCCATTCCGTGTTTCTCTATATAAATAGCTTGGCGGTCTACTACAGGAATAAGACAGAACAAAGACTTGTATAACTTTATCTCATAGCGCTCGCGAGATAGCTCGTTTGATGAACAAAGCTGTTACCAGCACCATATTGGAAAAGGGCATGAGAAGCACAACACCTGCCTGAAATGACACTGGATCATGTGCACGGGTATACTATATGACCAAAAAGAAAAAGATAAAGATAAAGCACAGGCGGGCACTTCAGCCCACGTGGACGCCAAGGCGTGACAAAAATGCCGACACCCTGGCAACTGGGCCGGTGAGAAACGGGCTGCCTGCTCCTGCACCGACACCAACACGCCGCAAGGCAACGGCCACAACACCAACGAGCACGGCGATCCCGACAGCCGCATGGGGCCTCTGTATTGCCACAGAACCTGCCGGACCCGTGCCACCCGCTGCCGCCGCCGTTCGGCCGCTACCAGCTCTTGCACATGCTCGTGGAACAGCCGCTCTCCATCGGCCACTGTCAAGCCAGAGGCCAAGGACTTTCCACTTCCGCGGTCATCTGCTGTCTTCAATACAGACGACGCGGCGATGGACCGCCATGCGGGCAATGTGTGCGCCGGGTAGTCCTTTGCGAGCTGTGCAGCATCCGCAATGAGCTCATCGAGTGGTGGTGTGGAGGAATTGCCCCGTCCTCGTCCAGGCCGTCATTGCCGTCATTGCCGCCATTGCCGCCCCGGCCACCTCCTGCCCGGCCTGGCAGCTTGGACAAAATATGGTGCAGCATCTCTGGCTCGTCGGCCGGCGTTGCAAACAGTGCCTCCCGGTGTGCACGCACAATGGCGGCAAACAAGTACAGCGAGAATGCGGGTGGGCGGGCCAGCATCACATCAAAGAGGCGTGCAATGGCACCCAGCGATTGCACATCATGGGCGTACATGGTGAGCGTGCCGCTGAGAGCAAAAAAGGGCCGCGGGTGCTGTGCCAGCCGCAAATGGTTCCAGAGCGGCGGGTCGGCCTTGCGCAAGATGTCGGGCAGCAACAAGAGCTGCTGAACGGCGGCGTCAATGGTAGGCAGCATAAAGTCGCGGATGCGCAGGACCGCGAGGCGGGCGACGGTCGGCGTACGTAGGTCGGGCGGCAGCACCAGCAAAAAGACCTGGCAGATGTCGTGGAAGCCCTGGAAGTAGCACAGGTAGGGGTAGCGACGCAGGACTTCGACAATCAGAGCCGACAAGGCCTGCTTCTGCCGGGCCTCCTCAGCATCATTGGAGTCTGAGAGGACGAAGTCAGTATGCGTGGTGTAATTCGGGTGAAAATTTTAAAAAGGTGCACAAGAGGAAAACCACATACGGATTGGGTAGTAAACAAATGCACGGTTGACGTCCAGCTGGACCTGCTCTTCGTCTTGATGTGGTGGCAAACTCTCCCAAGCCTTGCTGTCTTCGTCCTTTGAGATGCCTGCAGCTGCTGCCGCCGCCTCAATGTCGACCCGGCCATCTGGGTCGAGAGGAATACCCAAGAGCACCGGCCCTTGTGTTGTTAGTTTGTGTTTGATCCATTTATTTAGTGGTGTTCCAGTAACGGCCTCCAAAAACGGCCTCGGCTTACATGCTATTTGGCGCAACTCGTCTGTGAGGAAACCGCCTCGAGCCAGCCAACTCCTTAAGCCGTGCAAAGTCGCCTTGGAGACAAGCATCACGAACCCTTTGCTTCTTTGCAGCCACCTCCGGGCTGTCTTCCACGGCTAGTGGTTTGGCCTTTTCAGATCTGCTTACAGAAGGAGATGATGACTGTCTTGATGTTGTTAGACGCCCGCCACTCTTTTCCGATCCAGCTTCCGGAATGACATTGTGTGTGTCTGTCTTCTCAGCCAAGTTTTTCCCGTCCAAAATTTCCCCGTGCAAGAGAAGGCTGTCTTGTCTTTGGCATTGCTTTTCTTCTGACACCTCGGCCGATGAGGCCTTCTCTGGCATCGTCTGGCTATCAGGCGCAAGGATCTTTTCTGCTGTAAATAGACCAGTGCCGGGATCACCGCCAGGACCACTGTCTTCTGAAGTCATAGCGGTTGCTGTTCGTCAGAGGTCGGGACTGTCGTCTTTTTTCGCTCTCGCTTTCTTGTCCCGAGATGGGTAAGTGGGCTGGGTCTGCCCGATGGCCTGATCCTGGGCACAGCACAAGCTTGCACTCTGCCTTTTTCTCGCTTCCTTTCTGGAAGACGACGGGCGGGAATGGGGTACGCAGCGAAAATGGGCAGAACAAACACCCCCACGTTTTCTTGTGTTGCCTTTGCCGCCACTGCCCCGTTGAGTATATGGGGGCCGAAAGCAGAAGGTGGAATAGAGTGTGCGAGGTGCGAGTGTGATAGAATGGGAGGGCAGCCCGTTGATGTGGCCGCTCTGCGGGATATGCGGCTGTTGTCGGCCTATCCGCCAATGGGCCAATGCCAAGTTCCGCTTAGGTGCCTTTGAGGTGTTGCAGTGTCCTATTTGCAACTCTACAAAGGACAATATCCGGTCAGTGCCAAAGGATGAGGTAGATCACCAACTAATTCAAAGAAAGTGTGTGATGCCACGGGCGTCAAGATAACCCGACCGAAAAGGAAACGAATGTAAACCTTGGGGCAAGTTGATCAAGGGGGACCAGCCAGTCCGCACTTTTCATTCACCGAGCGGAGCCGTCGATATCGAGACCTTTGTATGATATAGCCGATGAAATCTAGCACTCTTGAAGGGAGCATCAAAGGGATGCCGTCATGCGGAGAAAGGGAATCAAGAGGATCAAGCCTGTGGCTTTTTGGTCGACTGCAACCCCGGTCGGCTTCAAGAGCTGCGCGTACCCGTGTGTGAGCGAGCGAGGACTCGGTTAGGGACGAGAAGACGGAGGAGGGCGTGCAGGGTGTGCAAGCTGTTGCTTTGTGCGTGTCTCCCGTGCGTTGGGAAGTGCGTGGTCTGGTGGTTGGAAGTTGAGCTTGACGCGTGGCTTGAGTCTGAGAAAGAGGAGCTGGACAGGTGCAGTCAAGGCATGAACGTGTGAATTTGCCAGAGGGGTCGCTAAAGGACGCTGGGACAGTGGACAGATTGGGGGGCAGGTGCCAGTGGGTACAGTGTGTGGCCCAAGCTTTTGAGGTATTTGTGCACTGTTTTGGTGCATGCTTTTGATGCTTTTGGTGCCCGGACCTAAGGGGCATTTCAGGCCATAGCTGTGCCTAGCCGCCCTAGTAGGGCCTAGGCCTAGCGAAGGAGTCCTGACAAGGCCCCACTACAGCTGCTTGTTTGCGCCCGATTCAGCAACAGACTAGAGCTCTCTGTAGCGTGTTTAAAGGTGGCAGCGAGCTTAAGCCTTAAGGCTTAAGCCTTGAGCCTTAAGCGTTAGCGAGCTTAGTGGCAGCTTCGGTGGTCTTTTTGAGGGGATCAAGAGCTCATCCGCCTTGTTTTGGGTCGTGATAATATCTAACTTCTTGTGGGATCGTAAGATGTGCTTTGGGCACCAGTTTAGCTTCAAACAATATCCAAGACAGAAACAGAGCTTTGTGAAGTCGTGAAGGGACTAAGCTGCACGCTGCACACTTATGTATCCTAATAGATGCTCACGTATCGCAGACACCTCCAGATCTTGTCCGCCCGCCAGCCCAACGCCCGTATGATACTCGTAAGATGCACGCTCCACTGCGTTTCAAGCCTCAATTTGAGGATCCCTGCAGGACCACTGCAGCAGTGCACATACTGAGTATTATTCCTGCCCCTGGCTCTCATGCCCAGACCAAATAGCCCTGGGTCGATGTTCTGTTCTGCTCGGGTTTTTTTTTTAGTTTATTCGATGTATTGCTGAAGAAATACCCACCTGCCACCTGTTGCATGTTCTTCAGTTCTTTTTCTGCCCTCGCATCCTTCTCCCGCCGTCCCTTTTTTCCTTCTGTTCGCAAACGCAGATGACAGATCAAATATGACTTGTCATCTGAGGCCTAACGGCGAGAGGCAGGTCAGCCGTCAACGTCAGTGCAGTCGTTTATTCTGTGCTGACCCCTGGCGTGTCTGTCTGTTGTCTCTTTACATGATACGACATCCACCTGTACTTAATCATGTCTCGTTTAAACGTGGCAGACGCGACCAAACGTGGTTGTCATTGTTCTCTGCGTGTCGAGGACTCGAGGTCCATGCAACTTCCCTTGGGTCCATTGTCCGCACCTTCGTATCATTTTCCAGGGTCCTTTTCTTCCACTTCCTTCTTTTCTTCCCCCCCCTGTCTTTGGTCGCCTCGGGATACCTTGGCGTCCGGCATCGATTTGGCAGATTCGAACGAAGGAGCTGGACCACTTGTGCCTGCGCTTGTTATTTTAAAGGAAAATAGCCAAAGTCGAAGATTCAGAAGGGAAAAAAAAGAGTCCAAAACCCCGCGAGGGCTCTCCTAACAATGTCCATTCAGGAGACAAAGGTGAGATATTGGTTCGTGTGGGTTTCAAGACGCAGATGTACATACTGTATTCAGTATTGTTGTCTCTCCCTGCAGCAGGAGCAGAACCGATTTGGTCTTGTTTCCGGATCATGACTGCACGCTCGGACGATGCAGGCCAGCTATTATGCTCAAGTGAGAGGACTGGCACAAGCGTCGAGGCTGCTGGCCAGAAGTTGTATGTCGTAGCCTTTCTGCGATATATCTCCGATTTCCAATATTAGAGCCAGAGAAGGATGCGCCTGCAATGTCGAGCACGAAAGGGGACGAGGGGGCATGCAGAGTCGTACGAGATGTACAAGTAAACAGCGTGGAGCGGGGACAAGACGGTGTGCCGAGCAAGGAGGCAAACATGCAAAACATGCAAAACATGCAAGCCAGACTGAATTGAACTTTCACAGTCGCAGTCACAGTCACAGTCTGCAATCGCCATCGGCCATCGACCATCGAGCTGCCTGGCCCTCATTGCATGGCATGGTCTCGTCCTTTTCTTTCCGAGCTCCAAACACGAGATGGCCCGCATGCGCGCCCAACGCACGCCGTACATCGTAGAAAGTTAAAAGCTTTCACTCACCCCTGGTCCCTTTTCCACGCCCCCATCCATCTAGGTTGAAACCGACCCTCCTCGAGTGATCGTCGTTTTTACGGAGCATTGCCGTTGGTTTCCCCCCCTTTCTTTCGATCGTCAGTTACGTTGGAAGGGGGGCTGAAGTTTGTCGTTTGTAGGGTAGCTGCTGTAAGGGCCCCCATGTCCACTATGAAGGCGATCGTTTGCGTCGTGGGCTCAGCGGGCCAGGAGAAGGACTGTTGGCTCAGGCTATTCAAACAAAAGCGTGAAAATGCGAACAAAGTGAATAAAGCAAAAGAGGTGAACTGCAGAATGCACGACGCGGAATGCAGAGTGCGGGTAGCGGACAGCGGATAGCGGAAAGCAGCGTTCATGGGACAAGTCAACATGGAGATTTCAGATTCAGAGAGGGGGAGTTGAGAAGAATGGAGGGGTCTCTTGTGCCTCCCCTCTCTCTCTGTGTCTCTCCTTCCCCCAATTGAGCAAAATTGTCTTCGTAGCGAGGCAGGAAAGAGCGACGAGGCCAAACAACACAAGAGAACAAAAGTCGGGAAAGAACGATTGCGTTATGAACCAATCGTCAAGCTGCCTCCTTCCCCATTCCCCGCCATTTGCGCCTTCCCTTTCTATGTACATGTACTCCGTACTCCGTATCTTACTTACTATATTTTCCCGCAGTTGGCTCTATTTCGTTAGCTTTTTCGCCGTGCTCTTCCGCCCCCCTCTCACACAAACACTCCATACTCGCCAGACGGGGCCTTGTGCGCGTGGCCAAACCACGCCAACGAGTGACAATCCTCCCTCCGCTACTTCCACATCTCTGTTCAGCTGCCGCCTTCCTTTGTACTTGCACCGAGTGACTGCGCGCGCCTTCCTTCCTCGATCCTCGTATGCGCGCTTTACCGCCTCGGTTTTGGGAAGAACACCAGCATCGTTCTTGCCCCAGCTTGGTAGAATTCTTCCAGCGGGTCTGTGGGCAGCGAGAAGAAGAAGGAAGCAAGCAGCATCAACAGCTCCCCTCTCCTTCCCTAAACCACACCGCGCGACCAACAAGGCAAGATCTGGCGGCATCGCGCCTGCCCCTCGAAAATTATATGAGACATATCAGATTGGGACAGAACGGCATATATATCCACGCATAAAGCGAGCGCCTCCTGTAAGCTTCCTCCTTTTATGTCTTCTCAGTGTACCGCATCTATATTGTCGAAGTCGGACCCCTCCCCTCCATTTTAGTTTTCCTTTTCTGTCATCTCCGTCACTCTCCCTCTCCGACGCCCTTTTGGGCGCAAACGCAGCCGGATGTCGTTGATCCCCGGCTCAGCTCCATCTCCAAATCGCGTCCACTGCTGGAGCCTTGATACTTCAACCTTTGGCAATCCACAACATTCACTGCACCTCCGCGACGCTCATTGAAGCTTTTTTCGCTCTCCACGCTCAGCACACCCATCCCACGCCAGGGCCGGCTTCTCTACGCGAGCTTGTGTTCCCCATCAACTGAGACTCGCAGGGTCTGTCTGCCTGAGACCACGCTGCCGCCTCATCGTCCACAGATCCCTTTCTCTGGGCTGTTTGACCTGGCTGTTTGGCTCATTGGCTTCTTGATTCTGCGTTTCTGGCTCTTTGGCTCGCTCGCGGTGCTTGTTGTGCTTGTTGTGCTTCTTTGGGTAGCTGCCGTCCCTTTCGATCAACCCATCCCATTTCCTCGCCCACTCCACCGTCATACAGCGTGCCATTTTTACCCTCTTCTTCTTTCTTCTGTTGCTCTTCCTGCTTGCTTCTAGTCCTCTTGTACTCTGTACTCCGCACGCCTGCTGTCTCTCGTTGTGTATCTTCGATCTCCTTTGTCCTCCCGTTTCCTCGTTTTCCGTTTCTCTTCTCCCCGTTCCCACTTGCCCACTTCCTCACCTTTTTGGCCCTCTGCGCTGTCACTGCTCGTGCTCCCGACTCGTTGTACCTGGCCTGACAATCTGGCCTGACAAGCTGGCCTGCTTGGCCTGCTGCTTGACCAGCCAGGCCGCCATGGACATGTCTCGATGTTGCCATTGAGCCGCTCTCTGTTTCCTGCCTACTTTCTCCCCCATGTTACCTAGCGTTACCTCTCCTCCACTCCTCTTCCCCGAGCCTGTCCTTCGTCTCGTTCTTCCCCCTGCCTCGGTACCGTCCCTCTGTTCTCTGTTGTCCATCTTGTTTTGTTTTGACACCCGCCTCCCAGCTGTTGCTACTTCTGTCTGCTGCTCTTTGCCATTCTGTCTGCCGTTCTTTGCCATGTCCTCTGCTTATCCCAGCCATATACGCCTGCCAATGATGCATTTTCCCTCAGTCTCTCTCGCTACGCAGGGCCCTACACCAGACACTCCTTGCATATCCAGCAATCCGGGCCCTCTTGCGTCTATTTCCAGCTCTGACGCCTATTGGCGAGCCGAGCATGGCTTTGTAAGAGGGGCAGGCTGCTTCGCCTTTCCTGGAAAATCCCTGTGCATTTGATTTTTTGATCCACAGTAGTTTTTTACTCCTCATGCTCTCTGTCGGCCGGGCTGTTTTATGCACGCCGACTCTTCTCTTACTCTTCTCTTTTTATTTCTTTCTTTCAAATCCTTCCCTCGTTTCTTGGTTCGTGCCCCGCTCCTTTCCAGCTGGCGCCCAAGTGGTGATCGAGAAACCTGGTCGTGTTGCGTTGCTCTTGAACAAGCCGCTTGCCCAAATTGATGTGATATTGCGAGTCGCCTCTCTCTATTATAATTTCGCCTTGCTGCCAGACAAACGAAGAAAGTGTGCAATGAGACCTAACTCTTGTCTAGATACTATACTTTCCTTTACGCCAGTCTCGCCATATGTCGGTCGACACATGTTTATAGGAGCACTCTCCTCTCTCCAGCCTGTTACATCTTCCTTCGGTTCACCACCGGCAACCACGGCTCTAGTTTTGTGACCGCCCAAATAGCCTGCCTGTTGCCAAGACGTGCTCCGGCCTTCTCATTGGGCCCCGGGGTACGAGACGGTGTGGAGGATGGATTTCCAGACCAATGTTTTTCGCGGTGGCGAGTGGGTGACGGAAACGGTCATCATCGACGATATGCTCAAGTCGAAAAACACCAACGACAGTAGCAACAATGGAATTGTGCCCGAGCCGCGCCCCGATCAACCTCCAAATCTCGGTATCCTTACCAGAACTGTCGTCGAGAGCCCTGTAACACACTGGATGCTCCCCGTGCGGCTACGGTCTGCACAGCATATGGATGTTGCCGTTATCGGTGTAAGTGACTGATCGGCCCTGGGCTCGTTCAACAGTGTACTGTTGTCAGTTTTTGATTTTGACTTACTTTTTAGGACCACTATGTGCAGATCAGTGAATTGGGACGAGACGGCCGGCTTCGCAACATCGTTCGCAAGACAGACTTTGGCTCCCGAATTCGTAATGCCAAGGTGATCGGTACCCCACCCGAGAGCGCTATGGACGAGGAAAAGGACGACGCCGAAGTCCGTATCAAGATGGAAGACGACGACGCCATGCTTGATAGTGGTGATGGCGGCAGCATATCAGGTGAAGAGACAATGGGAGGCTTGGGACCCCGGCAAACGACCGGTAATGCAGCAAGGCCTCGCCTGCCTCCACAACAACTTCTTGTTGTTCTCGAAAGTGGAGATTGTATTTTTCTTTTTATCGACTCTGCAAGCGGTGACAACCCCGAATTTGTGTCGACACATTACCGACCAGCCGGGAATCGAATTGTGCAGCCTGGATTTCACACATGCGTTGACCCGAGCTCACGATATGTGGCCGTCGCCTGTCCAGAAAACTTCTTCATGGTGCACGAACTGGAGTCCCCTCAAAAACTCAACGACGCGTATGCCCGGAACGAGCCATTGAAGCCAATAAAAGTCTCCCGACCGCGTGCCGTCCAAGGCGTAATACACAAAATGGAGTTCTTGTATCCACACACCGAGGACGACTACCACATCATTCTTCTTCTCATCGTCGTCAGCAACGGAAAATCGCGGATGGTGACCTACGAATGGGAGGCCGGCGACAACCTGGCCACTGTTTTCAGGGAGGAGAAAAGGGGCCAACCACTGCCGCCACAACATCAGCTGCCTATCTTGATCGTACCATTGACGCTTCACTCGGCATTCTTTGCGATTTCGGCACGTCATATTGGTGTTTGCAAGGATGCACTCAACCTCCCCGCTGAGTTCGACGACTTTGCGATGGAGGTCCACGAGACATCCCGGTTCCACCACGGCCGTGGTATCCCATACTGGGCAGCATGGACACGGCCATATCGACTCCCGACGTACAATACGACACGGGACAGCATCTATCTTGCCCGAGAAGACGGCGTTGTCATGTTTTTGGACATCAACTCTGACAACATTCTCGGGGCATCGGTGGAGATTGGAAAATTCGAATGCAACATCGGGACCGCATTTTGCAGCCTGTTTGACGATTTCAACGATATTTTGATTATGGGTGGCGACTCTGGCCCGGGTACAATATGGCAGGTACGTGATGAATACCAACCCGAATCCAAGGAAGGGACCCTGGTAGTATACTAACAGGTGTCGGTGCAGATCCGTCCTCGCCAGCCAAACATGCAGCTTGGGAAGATCCCAAATTGGTCTCCGGTTGTTGATCTTGTGACTACTGACCAGTTTTCTACTGTGAACGGCCTGGTCGGAGCCAAAGGCAAGAGAATTGAGGCCATGAGCCACGGTGCAGACAGCCTCTCGAGTCCTCACTATTCAAATCCCGATCGAATTTTCGGTACATCCGGTCGCGGCGTCACAGGAGCCATTACGGAATTCCGATACGGCTTGCGTGCCGACGTTGGCCTCGAAGTTGACTACCCGGTACCCGTCAAACAGTCATGGATCTTTGCAACGAGGACCGAGGACTATGATGTCGAATTTCAGGTCCTCATATCTCTCATCGACAAGTCCGAGGCTTTCTATCTATCCGCTGACCTATCACAAGTCGACATACACGAAGAAGGCGCCACATTATACGACCTGGAGTCTCGGACGTTGGTTGCAGCTCAGTTGTCTGAGGATGTCATCGTGCAAGTGACGGAAAACTACATTGTATTTTCCGGTCCAAAAACAAGGTATTTCGACCTCCATATTGACGGGGAGCCCTCGCAGCATGGCTTTCTAACTAGAGCTGAAATTTTTAGTACGCGGCTTCTTCATACGGAGACATTCCAGAACTCACAGGTTACTGTCATAGATGCCTGCGTCTTTGGCGATCTTGTGGCCGTTGCCACCCTAGCAGGATCTGCCTTTGAAGGACATCTACTTCAACTCAAGCCGGACAGATCCGTTGCCATAGTGGAAAGCTTTGAACTGCCAGGTGATGCCACCTGTATCTGTGTGTCCTCGCTCTTGGGATCACCGCACATCGTCGTCGGGATTATAGCCGATGGCAGCTCATCTCTTTTACTCCGTCGTGTCAAAGAGGGCGAAAGCTCGCAGTCGGTTCTTGTTGACCCAGGAAGTGGTACGTATGCAGCGGAAGACAGGCTTTTTGCGAACTCATTGCCTTGGCACAAATTTGATTAACAACCACTACAGATGACTTCACGCGGTTCCTGCAAGGCCAGAGGAGCCCCTTGCCAACCGTTCGTTCGAATCAATCAGCAGCGTCGCTCTGTTGCCTCAACAAGGCAATGAAGCAGCGATTGTTTTTGGAACGAGAGCAGGCGATCTAGTGACCCTGATTCTGGGAGAAACGGGGATTTTCGCAGGAAATGTGGAACGGATTGGCCCAAGCAGAGTCGACCTGGTCGTCATCGACGACGTTCAGCTCGGGAAAGCGGTCCTGGCGACGTGCAATGGCCGAGTTTCAGCCCATTACGGTTCGGGAGAGAAAGCGGCGACATTTCGGTCGAGTCACACCGTCTGGCCATTCGATGCGGCTGCACTCAGCAAACCAGCACCATTCATCAACAGCGTGACTGTGCTTTTGGGCGGTCTGCCTGGCCGCCAGAATAAGACGCAGCTTGTGCTTTCGTCGACATCCAACTTTATGCTTGCAGAGCTGCATCCGCAGCCTGGGCCGGTCCAACGCAGTCTACCGCTCAACGGCACTCCTGCAAAACTTCTGTACTCGCACACGCTGGGCTGCTTGGTTGTAGCGATTAAGGACCTCGAAAACCGGACCACACTCCAGTTTATTGACCCCGACACTGGAGAGGACCAGTCGATGCCGACCGACAAGAATAGAGAGGCCACGGATTTCATATCCGGCCTCGGCAAAGTTGGCGACCAGATTCTGTCGCTTGGTGAGTGGAATTACGAGCGGCAAGGAGACAGGTGGGTTTTCCTGCTTGTTTGCACCAAGGAAGGACGTTTCCTGGTCATTTCTACGGCACGCACGACGATCGACCAACAACCAAAGGTCCAGTATTGGACACGGTACAAGAAGAGCATGCACGAGCCGGTGTACTCTGTCGTTAGCCGCGGCGAGGACGTCTTCTCCTGCGTCGGATCCACGATATACTGGGACAAGCTGGAACCAGAATTGAAGAAACTGGTGACTTGCGGGACGTTCGAGCTGAACTCTTGCGCCACGTCTCTCCGGATTGTCAACCGCAAGCTTGTAGCAGTGACCGATGACGAGAGTTCGGTCGAGATCATCGACATTTCCGAAGGCAGCAAGCCAGGCGAGATGACACTCTACCACGGCGACTCGGAACAGCGGTCCGCAACACACATGATTGAAATTGGGAGCAAGATTTCCGGCGACGAGCTTGATACATCGCTGCTTCTGGTGTGCGGTCGTGATTTGATGGCCTCCGGACTATGGGTGCCATGGCAGCAACCGGGGAAGGACTGCTCGGTGGTTTTCGAGGCAGACCTGCCCGCGTCGGTGCGCAAGCTTGTGCGTGGACGAACTCGGCCCAGCTGGCAGCAGGCCCGGAGGGACGTGCAGTACGGCCTCGTCCCCAGCACACCCGACGGGGCAGAGATTTTGGGGGTGTGTCTCGACGGATCCCTGCAACACTTTACACTCCTCAGCTTGCCGGCATGGCGCCTTTTACGGCTCGTGCACGATCTCGCCTTGACCTCGGAGAAAACTGTCTCCCTTCACGTACGAGGCGAACGACGACGAGGACGACTATGAGACCGACCCCGGGACAGGCGACCGCACGGTGATGCACGTTGACGGCGATATGCTGCAACGGTGTTTCGATAAACGAGCCCTTGAGGAGCTCTTTGCAAAGCCATCCGCGCCGCAAGGCTGTACGCAGCGCTTGAGAAGCTCGACGGTGGTGCTCTGACGGCTGGCTTTGATCGTCTGCAGGGGCCGGCTTCGAACTCAGGCGCACACTCTGAGATGACTGACGGGAGGGTGCAGCGAACGGAACAAATGCAGTGGCTCTCGACGAACGGACCCGTAGATGCATCAAGCTGCTGTACTCCATCTTGGAGTACTACTTGCAGCCGGCGACTTGAGTTGAGGGAAGCATTGGAGGGAAGCATCGTGGCATAAAATACGCGGCGGCCATCTTTGTACAGGATTAGATGCATAGCGCTTGTTTTCTTTTTTGCTCTGGCTTTATTTTGTTGCGTCTACTGTTTGCCATAGTTGTGTTCATTTCATATTTGTTTTTTTTCTTCATCTTTGCTACGTTCTCTTCTGGGCGCACAGACGGGCATTGGGTCTGGCTTCGACTTTTTTACAGGAAGAATCCGGGAAATCATAGAGACACATTGGCAGGGAGACTATACGGTAGTACAATTTTTTTCTATTTTTTCAAATTCTTCTTTTTTTTGGCCCTCTCGTACTTGATATTGTCCGTCGTCTGTGGCTTGTTGGTTCAATGTATCTGTTGGCGGTCTGCCCGACTGTTTGCGGCTTCCATCCATGAAAGCAGATATGGCATCAACTGAGAAAGCACATACACGGCAGCCTTGCGGTTGAAACTGCACGCATGACAATTGTATATAGTTTCATTTTGCAGAAACAGAAAATCATAAGCATACAAGATAAACAATAAGAAGAATCATGAAAAACAATGTATGCTTGTAACACACATGCTCGATGCTATTGTCTCTTCTTGTCTCTTCTTGTCTCTTCTCGAAATATGCAAGACTTGCTTATCGTAAACATTTGTCTCAATTAGCCTGCCTATATGAACTTGAAGACATCGACATCTTTGCTTGATTTCGCCAGACTTCTCTGAATACTGATTGTATGAAAGGGCTGAAAATACGCTGCGACTGCTCGAACGGGCTGAGGTTGGATTAGTGGGGCGTACGGAGTAGGCCAGCGTCTACTGCGTATTTAGGGGCTGAGCGCTGGCAGGCCTGGCGCGCAGTGGTAATACTGTGTATCAGCAAACTGCCCCTCCATCCTCCAGCAAGCCAGCAGCCAGCAGCCAGTAGCCAGTAGCCAGTAGCCAGTAGCCAGCCTCCCATTGGGCCATTGGGCGTCACTCGCTGTCGCTCGCTCCTTCCTTTTGGTTCATTTCCCGCGCACAATACGCGCTGGAAATAGCAAGTGCACGCTCACGCCTTCCCTGGCGCTGTCGGACTTTATTTTTTGCCCATCCGCACTTGCCATTTAGTAGCGAACTAGGGATCGGTGGGTGGCCATTTACGTCCTCAGTAGAGACTTGGTTCTTCGCCCTGGCTATTTTTTTTTCTGCCGCTTTCCGTAGCCACACGACTATTCCTCTCTACATTTCGTTCTCACCAACAAAACAACCCTGTCGACTTCATTGTTACGACAGCGAAACCAGAACGACAATCGGTTTTGCACGTCTTTCGAAGAGAACGAGACAGTGCCCACGACTCAGACATCGACGGAAGAAATACGTCGACTCCAATACCCATTTTCGACCCACCTCACAACCCCTCCCTTTCGCTGCAACTCGCCCCCATTCTTCCCTCCCTCCCCCCCCCCCCCCCCCCCTTCGGCGTGGTCCAGTCTCAACGAAAACAAACATCCACGATGCCGCCGAAGAAGAAGGGAGGCAAGAAGGCCCAGGACGACTGGGAGTCTGAGCTCGGCGAGAGCATTGCTCCTGTCAACAACGCTGCGGCCCCGCCAACGACACCAAGAATGGCGACGACAACGACGACGACGAGGCGCGGGCGGCGGCGCGCCTGAATGGCCGTTCTGCGCAAGAACAAGGAGAAACGCAAGAAGAAGGGTCTGTCGGAAGAGTTTGAGGACCCCAACGCCGCCACCAACGGCAACGGCGGTGATGCGGCTGCGGCAGACGATGCTGCGGCTCCGTTGGCCGACAAGGCACTGTCGAGGCCACCATGGACGACGAGTTTGCGCTGCCCGAGAAAAAAGGGCAAGGGCGGCAAGGGCGGCAACAACAAGCAGGCGCCTGCCAAGGCGGCCGCTTATGCTGCGGCAGCAGCAGACGACGACACGGGCGGCCGGATCCTGACCAAGGCGGAGAAGGAGAAGCTCAAGAAGGAGCGCGAGAAGCAGCGGAAGAAGGAGCAGGCCGCCAGCAAGAAGAAGGTTGAGCCGGCCAAGGCGCCGGCCAAGGCCGCGCCTGCTGCTGCTGCTGCTCCTGCTGCTGCTCCTGCTGCTGCCGCCGCCGCTCCCGAGCCTGCGACTGGTGGCAAGAAGAAAAAGATCCCTGCACACCTGCTGGCCATTCAGAAGCAGCAGGAGGAGATCCGTCTCCGCGCAGAGCAGGAGCAGCGTCTGCTGGCCGAGGAGAAGGCCCGTCTCGAGGAGCTCGAGCGGCAAGAGGCCGAAGAGGCAAGCGCAGGGAGGAGCAGAGAGCACTCAAGAAGCAAAAGAGAAGGAGCGGATCGAGCAGCTCAAGAAGGAGGGCAAGTACCTGACCAAGGCACAGAAGGAGGCCAAGGCCCGCAACGAGCAGAAGCTGCAGCAGATGATGGCTGCCGGCATCAAGGTCGGCGCTCTGGACCAGTCTGGCGATGCGGACGCCGACAAGGACAAGAAGAAGTCTAAGGACGCCGACCGCAAGCGCAACGCCGGCCGCAAGACCAAGGTCGACGAGGAGAAGGCCGAGGAGGAGGCGGCCGAGCGTGCCCGCCTCAACGCCGAGAAGCTGGCCAAGGAGGCCGAGGAGCGCGAGAAGGCGGCTAAGAAGAAGGCCGAGGAGGAGGCTGCCAAGGCCGCCGCTGCGGCCGACAGCGACATTGACGACGACTGGGAGACCGCCGCTGGTGCTGACACCAAGGACGAGGATGTCAAGGACAGCTGGGACGCCGACTCGGACGACGAGGAGGCGGCCAGCAAGGCCAAGACTCTGCCCTCGCGGCCAAAGAAGAAGTCTAAGGACGCCGACTCGGACGACGAGGACGAGGACGAGGACGACGACTGGGAGACAACGACGACGACGATGACAGCGATGCGGACAGCGAGGACGACAGCGACGAGGACAGCTCCGAGGACGAGCAGGAGTCCGCCGCCAAGGCCGCCGAGGCCCAGCGCAAGCGCGAGCTGGCCGAGCTGCGCGAGAAGGAGCACCAGGCCGCCCTGGCTGCGCGCTCCAAGGATAACCTGCGCTCCCCCATTTGCTGCATCATGGGCCACGTCGACACGGGCAAGACCAAGCTGCTCGACAAGGTGCGCCAGACCAACGTCCAGGAGGCGAGGCCGGTGGCATTACACAGCAGATTGGTGCTACGTACTTCCCCATTGAGGCCATCAAGCAGAAGACCCAGGTCGTCAACAAGGACAACGCGTTCGAGTTTCAAGGTCCCTGGTCTGCTCATCATCGACACGCCCGGTCACGAGTCCTTCTCCAACCTGCGGTCCCGTGGCTCGTCTCTCTGCAACATTGCCATCTTGGTTGTCGACATTATGCACGGTCTCGAGCCCCAGACGCTCGAGTCCATGCGCATGCTGCGCGACCGGAAACGCCCTTCATCGTCGCTCTCAACAAGATTGATCGTCTCTACGGCTGGAAGAAGGTCGACAACAACGGCTTCGAGGACTCCCTGGCCCTGCAGAACCGCGGTGTCCAGAACGAGTTCGCCAAGCGTCTCGAGGACACCAAGGTCGCCTTCGCCGAGCAGGGCTTCAACTCGGAGCTGTTCTACAACAACAAGCAAAAGTCCCGCATCGTGTCGCTGGTGCCCACCTCCGCCACACCGGCGAGGGTGTCCCCGACATGCTGAAGCTGCTCGTCCAGCTGACCCAGGAGCGCATGACCGACTCGCTCATGTACCTGTCCGAGGTCCAGGCCACTGTGCTCGAAGTCAAGGCCATTGAGGGCTTCGGCATGACCATTGACATTATCTTGTCCAACGGTGTCCTGCACGAGGGCGACCGCATCATCTTGTGCGGTGTCGAGGTGTCATCAAAACAAACATTCGCGCCCTGCTGACGCCCGCACCCATGCGCGAGCTGCGTGTTCCGCTCCGCCTACGTCCACAACAAGGAGGTCAAGGCCGCCATGGGTATCAAGATCAGCGCGCCCGTCTCGAGGGCGCCATTGCCGGCTCGCGTCTGCTGGTCGTCGGCAAGTACGACGACGAGGACGATTTGGAGGAGGAGGTGGAGTCGGACCTGGCTTCCGTCTTCAGCCGTGTCGAAAAGTCGGGTCGCGGTGTCAGTGTCCAGGCCTCGACGCTGGGCTCGCTCGAGGCCCTGCTGGACTTTTTGAAGGACTGCAAGATCCCCGTCGCCAACGTCGGTATCGGCCCTGTCTACAAGCGCGATGTCATGCAGACGGGCATCATGCTGGAAAAGGCCCCCGACTATGCCGTCATGCTGTGTTTCGATGTCAAGGTCGACAAGGAGGCCGCCGCCTATGCCGAGGAGCAGGGCGTCAAGATCTTCACGGCCGACATTATCTACCACCTGTTTGACGCCTTCACCAAGCACATGGCCCTTCTGAGTGAGAAGAAGAAGGAGGAGTCCAAGATGCTCGCTGTCTTCCCCTGCGTCCTCAACACCGTCGCCGTCTTCAACAAGACTGCTCCTATTGTTGTTGGTGTCGATGTTGTCGAGGGCAACCTGCGCCTCAACACCCCCCTGGCCGTCGTCAAGACCAACCCCACCACCAACCAGAAGGAAATCATCAGCATCGGCAGAGTGTATGTCCCCCCCTTTGTTCACCCTTTCCCCCTATTGTTCACTCTTCTCCACTCTGTGAATGCATCCCCGCTAACAACAATGCAGAACCTCCATTGAGCGCGAGCACAAGCAGATCCAGATTTGCAAAAAGGGCCAGCCGTCCGTCGCCATCAAGATTGAAATGGGCGGCCACCAGCCCACCTACGGCCGCCACCTCGAGGAGTCCGATGCCCTCATCTCCCAGATCTCGCGTTCCTCCATCGACACGTTGAAGGAGTTTTACCGCAGCGACGTCACCGACGACGAGTGGAAGCTGCTCATCAAGCTGAAACCCGTCTTCAATGTGTTTTAAGCTGGGGAGGGGGGTGGGAGGGGAGGCGGCGGCGGCGGCGGAAGATTGTTTGGATTCTTTGGGTTGGTTTTTCAGTGTCTTCTCATTTCTTTGCGCCAAAATAAGATGGGTGGCTCTTTTCTTGTACTTTATGTTGTTGTTTTCCACGTCTTTTTTGTTTGTTGCCACATTTGCGCGTTTTCCCACTTATGTTTTTCAAAAGAGAAAAGTTTTGTCATTTTATTTGGGAGATGATACAAAATAAATCAGATAAAATCATAGACTGTATGGACTCTGGAGTGGTACACAAGGCATATCATATATATATATAAAGCATTAAAGTAAGTACTTTGAACGAAAAGAGAGTTCGATTTCTACTCGATAATACTCATCGTAGACAAATCCATTCAGTAACACCCACAAACACGGTTCGAAAGAGTCGAGATGGGATGCAGTCGACGCGATGTATGGGGAACCCATTAATTCCTTTTTCTTTTTATTTTTTTTTCAATGTAATGGAAGAGGATTTGTGAAGAAAAGAATCGTTTCAAATTTATCTCGCAGGTAAAAGAAAAAGGAGCAATGAAGTAGAGATAAACAAATAATTTCATCAAATTTAAAAAGAACAACCCAAAGTGGCTTCGTCTTTCCTTTGTTCCTTTGTTCTTTCATAATCTAGATCGTTTTTCATCGCGTTGCATTTGGAAAAGAAATAATGTCTTTTGAGCCTCCTCCCCCTTTTGACATTTTGCCATTTTGCCATTTTGCCATTTTGACTTGAACAGTGTAGTTTGTTTAGTCGACCTCCTCGATCGTGGGGTTCTTGGACGGGTCGGCGTCGGTCATGTCCGCATCCGGCGCGTTGGGGTCGCCGTTGACGGCGTTGTTGGCAATGGCAGCCTCCTCCGTGGCCTTCCGGGCAGCAGCCTTTTGAGCCAGCTCGGCCGCCAGTCTCTGGCGCTCAATCTCGTTCTGCTCCCACCACCGCTGGTGGATGGGGCCGACGAGGGCGCTAATCTCTTCCTTCTTGGAGCGGTAGATGGACATGGTGGTGTCGTAGCCGTCGTCCTCGAGCCAGTCCTGGGTGGCGGTCAGCTTGGCCAGGATCTTTTCCCGGTCCGCATCGCTGGCGAACTTGACGTAGATACCGTCGTATTCCTCCTCGCCCGAGTCGCTCTTGGTCAGCTTGTCGCGGACGTCGTAGATGTACGACTCGAGCGAGTTCTTGATCTCCTCCGTGTCAAACACAAGCTTGTCGTTGGCAGTCATCTTGCCCTCCTTCTCCTTGGCGTCCTCGACAGCCGGCTGCTCCAGCGTGTTGGCGGCCGCAACAACGGGCAGGTTGTCCTTGCGGACCTGCTTCCGGACCTTGCGGGTCTTGGGCTTGGCCTCCTCCGCAGGCGGCGCGGCATCGGTGTCCATAGCCTCACCGGCCGGGGCAGCGGCGGCAGCAGCAGCGTCGTCCTTCTTGGGCTCCTCCTCCTTGATCTCCTCCTCGACCTCCTGGTCCTCGACAGAGTAGGCGCTGTCCAGGTTCAGAATACCGTCGGGGTTGACACGGGCGCGCAGCTTGCAGGTCATGTAGTCGTCGGGGCCACCAATGGTGGGCTTGACGCCCTTGACGGAGAAGCGGGCAATCCACGGCTTCATGCCGGTGGGGATGTCCTGGGGCTCGTAGTAGCGGGCCTCCAGGTCGAAGGGCCGTTTCCGGAAGAAGGTCAGAACCTTGGTGGACGGCATGGTGTTACCCTTGCCGAAAACAACCAGGTTTGGCTCCTCGTCGGGGATGTCGTTGGCCTTCTCCCAGGTGAACTCGATGGGGTAGGAGACAACGTCGTGGACGGCGAACTCGCGCACACGGAAGATGGGCGACTGCAGGGCGCTGGCAAAGGCACAGCCACGGGCAATGGCCTCGTCCTGGTTCAGGGTGAAGGACAAGGCTTGCCGAAGAACTCCTGGATGCGCTCCTTGATGGCGGGAACACGGGCACCGCCACCGACGACCTCGATGACGTCAATGTCCTCCTTGGCCAGGCCAGCGTCCGCCAGCGCCTGCATCAGGGGAATTGTGGTGCGGGACAGCAGGGGCTCGACAGCGACTCGAAGTCGGCACGGGTCAGCGAGGTGGAGACGTCCTTGTCCTCCATCAGCATCTCAATGTTGAGGGGAGCAGTCTGGTTGGCGGAGAGGATCTTCTTGAGGCGCTCGGCGGCGACCAGGACACGGGCGCGGGCACGGGCATTGGTGTTGATGTCGACAGCCAGCTTGGGGTTGCCGAGGAACTCCTTCTGGAAGTGGTCGACAATGGCCTTGTCGAAGTCACGACCACCGTAGTGGCGGTCGAAAGCAGTGCCCTTGACGGCCAGCTCGCCCTTGCGGAACTCGACGACAGAGGCAGTGAAGGTGGAGTGGCCGACGTCAACAAACATGACGCGGCGGGGCTTTCTCGTCGCCACTGGGCAGGTCGAGCTTGGTGATGCCCCAGCCGAGGGCAGCGGCAGTGGTGTCGTTCAACAGGCGCTGAACAGACAGGTCGGCAATGTCGAGCGCCGTGATGAGGGCGCGGCGTTGCCGGTCGGTGAACCAGGCGGGAACACTGAGGACGAGGTTGGTGACGGGAGCCTTGATCTCGTCGGCCGTGGACTGCTTGATCTTGCCAATGAACATGGCCAGCAGCTGGGTGGCGGAGAAGCGCTCCTTCTTGCCGAGGTAGTTGACCTCAGCGCCGACCCTCGCCATTGACGTCGATGAGGGGCGCAGAGATGTACTGCTGCTCAATCTGGATATCGGCCTCCTTGAAGGAGCGGCCGACAAGGCGCTTCAGGGACGAAACAGTGTTCTTGAGGTTGGAGATCTCCTGTGTCTTGGCGGCCTCACCGAGGTAGCGGTTCTTGGGGCCGAAGCCGACGAGGGAGCTAAAAAGGATGTGTTAGACAACGTTGTTGAGTGTCAAAGGATGGACGGATGTTGGGTGAAAAGACTTACGGAGTCGCGCGGTTGGAGACCTCGTTGGTGATCTACAGACGATTCGTCGTTAGAAAGCTTGGTCATGTTGGGCGGCAAAAGAAAGAAGCTGCGAAAGAAGCTGAGGCAGCAACAACAGGAACACATCGACCATAAACAAAAACTTACCACGTCGACACCACGGTTGCGGGCCACGGCAACCACCGTGTTCATGGTGCCCAAATCAACACCTGCGACATTGTTAGCATTCTGCGACGGCGGACGGGTCTGTCGGACCGAGAAAGAGTGTATGACGGGCGCAGAAGCAGCCCAGAACCGCAAAACTTACCGACGACACTCATGATGGGCGAGTATATGCGAAACGGCGGGGAAAGATGTAGATGGAAAGTGGGATGGGACGAAGCTCAGATCGATTGTGATCTGAACAGCAGCTGAAGAATCCGAGAGGGGATATTCGTTTGCGATGGTCGTACCGGGTCCGTTGGGGGGGAGCTGAGGACAATTCGGTGGATGTGGTGAGAAAGGAGAGAGGTGTAGAGAGTAGAGGTGACGAGTTAGGTGCAACTAGAAGGAAAACCTTTTTTTGGACACCCTATTATGTAGAGTATCTCGGTCGTCTGCGGTCACTTTGGGGAAAGAACAGGGAAAAAAATTAGAGAAGGAAAGAAGCGACTGCCGCTAGGTTGGATAATAATAGTGGGGTCGTTGCTGGCCTGCGACTTGGCTGCTCCTTCTCTTTCTCTGCGTTTCTACACTCCGTAACAGGTCGGTCGTGGACTTTTTGGAGGGGAGGGGAAGGAACGACCGGGCAGAAAAAAAGCGTTCACACTAAGCCAGGGAGGCGGCAAGAGCGACGGAGGGGCAACTTTGCTGGAGCTACTCTTTGGCGGCGGATGTACCTTGGAGGTACCTCTAGTACTTGAATATTCCTGCGAAGAAAGGATGAGAAATGGGTTTGCAAATTGGGCTTTAGACAAGAAAAGAAGTCTGAAAATAAGGGGAAAATGAACGAAAGTTCATTACAGGAAATGGATCAAACACCGAGGCGACGGAGGATGCGGAAGCGTTGGCTGTTTAATACGTAAGTACTGCGTATTTGGTGATGCCCAGCCTTGTCCTGGGCAACAAACAGAGTGGCCGTGCCAAAGAACCGTACAGAAGCTTCGAGATGTTCCTAGCAACGGGGGAAGCTGCAGGGTAGGTATTTGTAGGAGGGGCAAGTTTGACGGGCCTTTGGCGTGTAAAACTCTGACCCGCCTAGCTGGAGACCGCATTGCCCATCTCACCGCCTTCCTATTTTGCACACGATGCAAGTCCCTCACAGGTACCTTTTCTCGTGCTTAACTCATCGCTCTGCTTCGTGGTTTTGACGCTGTCTGAATACTCTTCAACGCTACCGCGCAATAAAAAAGCGCCCGGCACATCCAATTGACGTGTCAGATCTATCTTGACTGACCCCTCTCTCTCAGACTTTTCGTTGTTTCATTCTCTATCGTGCAATTTTCAACACCCTTTTTCAATGTGCAAAAATTGATGCCCAAAATAACACAAACAAATGAAGAGACTAATACTAATAACAGATTGAAGACGCCCACGCATGCTGACTCTTGACTCGTGCCTGTTGGTGACGGTTACGGCGGACGGTTACAATGTCGTGTCAACCTTTCACTGAACTCCACCCCTGGCGAAGCCCCTTGTATAGTATTCACGCTCACCACCCGCCAGTCTAATTGTGCCAGTGCGCCTGTTGTTTGTTGTTATTCCAGTATTGTCTGCAGCACCTTCTTCAGCACCTTCTGCAGCACCTTCTTCAGCACCCGCCTCTCTTTCTTCCTCACTACCTGGTGACCTCGCAATGTAGCTCAGTCTCACCGAGCGGGCTAGGCCGGACTGTCGAGGCCGAACCTGCCTGTGTGTAGCTTGTCCCACCTCCGTTCACAGGTGCGTGCGGCGGCATGGCGGACATGGAAGGCTGCGGTAGCAGGTCTGGCGACGATGCCGCGGAGACAGAGCGTGAGGCAGAGTGCCGTGAACCGATGCTGTCATCGCTGGCCAGTCTTCTATGGTGAGGGTGACGGGGGCTAAGTGGTGGCTGGTGGCTTTCCCTGTGACCGCCATGCGTGTTTTTCACTGGCGCTCAGGTTTGTGGCCACCTCGTCGGCATCCGTGTAGAACCCGGCCTGCTGCATCTCTGCATCTGAGCGGTACTCGTACACTTGACCTGGCGATGGTATACCAAGATGATGATGATGGCCTCCCCCTCCAGCAGCTGACGTGGTGCCTGTGATGTTTGTCCCCGGAAAGCTAAGCTGGCTGCTTGGGCCATTTCATATTTCCGGCGGTCTTCGTCGCTCATGAGACTCTCGACCCGGCGTGGCATGTAGACAGAATGGCTGTGCCCACCGCCGCCTGGGTTCGTGTTGTTTTGACATGAAGCTTTCAAACGAGTCGCGCGGATGGAGCGTGATGTGCGGGCTGTTGCGTCCCCCCGGCTGCCAAGATAGCTGCCGTTGTTGTAGAGAAGCGACGGAGAGGACTGACCGAGAAGGTTGAGGCTGATGAGCGACTCGTCTGGGTAATGATACCAGCCAGTTGACGACCGCTCTGGCGCAGAGAACATGCCATCAATCTTGTTCGGGAGGCTGCAGCATGACACGGCCACTCTTGGACCGGCCAACGGTGGCTTCGCTGTTGATGTTGCCATGTTGGCCCGCTGCTGAAGAGACATCATTCCGGCCTGTGTCTAGTTTGTCAAAGTAGCCACCCTCGCCAGTTGCAGCGGGTCTGCCGAATTGAGACACGTTTGCTGTCGCCTTCGAGATTCCCGTATTGCTAATGGCAGCAATGGCAGCTGCATCGCCTCTTCTGGTACCTGTTGCAGCAGGTCCGGCCCTGGACTTGCCATCTGCACCAGGAAGTCGCTTGCCGCTCTTTTGGCGTTGGACCTCGGCCGCAGGCAGGAACGTTTCTGGGACAATGTTGAGATCGTCGCCTTGCTCTTCGGCCTGTTTGATGGCTTCTTGTACTGTTGTGTTCTCTCCATCGGCGGCAGCAGCGTCAGCACGAGGTCCACCCCATGTCCGCTGGCCGGCTGTGAAGATTCCATACACCATGTAATACCAGTTGAAAAACGGATTGAGAATAAACATGAGCGGATACAGCATGATCTTGAACCGACGCAACTTGAAGCCAAAGTAGATCATCATGACCCAGTTCAGACCCAGAGACACGGCGATGAAGCCTACCGGCAGGTCGGCAATCTTCTTCGACGTCGTCATCAGTGCTAGGACCATAATAAAGAACAGGAGAGCCGTCGTTCGAATCGTGTTTTGCATGAACCGGACCAAAATCAGAATGGGGTATCGCTTCCATAAACGCCAATCGGTCAACATGCACACTTCGTTTGTGATGAAGCCGAGGAACCAGCGACGGCGCTGCTTGATAAGTGATTTGACAGTCTGGACAGCCTCGGTTTTGCAAAAGGCTGACGTACACATTTGAATTTGATACCGCTTCTTGGCACCGATCATGAACAAATGTGTGAGCCAGCGGTCTTCGCCAAGATGGCACTTGGCAAAGTCGAACAAGTCTTCGCACTGCTCGGCTTTGTCGGCGAAGTAGTATTTGGCCATGCGACGGAATGCAGAGAAGCGCAGCATCGTGAGCGCTCCTGGAAGACAAGTGACAGCACCGCATCCCGATTCGACCGTCCGCTCAAACAGCTGGCCATGTACGTACTCCATGTCTTGTAAGAGTGTAATAAGGCTGTGGCGTTGGGTGGTTGATGTGATGACACCGGTCATGGCTAGCATGTCACGCCGGTTGCCGGGACTCAGCTCCATGTCGTAGACAAAGTTCTGAAGACAGACGCGGTCGAGAATGCAGTCCGAGTCGATGAACAGAATGAAAAGATTGTCGTTCCGCTTGAGGTATTGCTGGTACACCCGATCGATGAGCTTGAATGTTGACTTTTGGCAGTGCCGCTTGCCACCGTGTGGAAACCGAGATACAGTAACGCGCGCCGAGCGGTAGGACACATCGATACTTTTCGGGTACGATTCGAGGGTAAGTGGTACGCCAAGCGCTTCGATCGTGTTGAGGTAAAGCTCATCTTCCTGGTCACCGTCGAATGATAAGAAGACGTGGATGCAAGAGGGTGGATAATCGCATTCGACGACGGAGTTGATGGCCGTGATGAGGACTTCGGGCTCTTCTCGGTAGCAGGGCATGACAACAACAACCTTTGGTGCCGATACTTCGTCCAGGACCTGCTTGATCCGTTTCGTCCGTCCCAGTTGGTGTGTGACGATTTGGTAGACGCAAAATAGCCAAGGAACGGTCAAGAGACCAGCAAAACTCCAAAATGCAAACCACTGTAAAACGGAAACCATACTGGCTGGCCACATGCGAACGACGGCTGGTGGGAGAGGAAGCGTGACAATCATAATTGGCAGAAAGATGAAACTGTAGGCGAGAAGAGCAGTGTTAGTGAGATTGGTCCCGTTTAGGAAATCGTCAGCTTAGGGGAGAGTCAACAAACCGCAATAATGTGAACGCAAGTCCGACAACAATCGCCAGCACATTGACTGTCCAATGCTCAGCTTTCCGGAACACTTTCCACAAACAGTACAGGAAAGCTGCAATCCAAAGAAACCATTCTAAACATGCTGCGAGCATGACCAGCCCGACAATGGCCGTGTACACGATCTGGGAGGGATGTTGTCAGCAAGTTACTAGGTAGCATGGAGCATGGTCTGTGAACGCTTACATCGTGAACTGGCCATGGTGCGTCGTTATTGGTCGTCATTTTCTTGATTTGCTCTTCTTATCCTGCCGTGAAAATGACACTGAAGGGATAAGGGCCACAAGTTGTGATTATTGACTTTGTCAGTGCGCATTGGCGTCGTCAGACAGCCCGATATAACAGCATCGGCAGAACCTTAGCTGCTGGCGGGGCCACGCCTGTATATGTGTGAATCGAAGGGAGGGTAAAAATACAAAAGACAATTTGTAGCGAGGCTCAGGTGAGCGTCCCGACAGGCGACAAAAAAATAGAAACGCGATCGAACGAGTGGGTAAAAAATGACGAACATGCGTTGTCATGCAGCCATCCGGTCACAAAGTGCAGTAGTGTCCCTTTGAAGTTTCGCCCGCCGGTGTTGATCCGTGGTAGAAAGTCCGATGCAACCTTTTATAAAAATAGGTTGAAGAACTATTAAAATCCAGGTGAGAGAAAGCCAAGTCCCTGCTTGATTCGATTGTTCTCCTTTTCTTGGCGGCTAGTGGCACTCTTTGGTTTTTGCTAGGAGGCATGCGTTGCGGAGGCGGCGACCGGATACTTGCAGATCGTGGCGGGCGAAGGGTAAGACGAACAGGACACACACGACGTAGGCCTGATCTGAAAAACCAAAACGAGAAACCAGGGGCCAGCAAAAAAGGATGGGACAACCGTGGGGAGGATCTTGGTCAATCGAGATAAAACCGAGCAAAAATAGAACACGAGAGTTGGTGCAACGGTGCCAGGGAGTGTCGAATGAGAGGGTCAAGGCGGCAGGTAGCAAAGTGTATTTGAAGCATGGGGCACGTTTGTACTGTGAATATAAAAAAAAAACCTTTAGCAGACACAGGCCTGGCTCGTGTTTGCCCTTTCTCAGCTCGTTTGCACTCGTGTTGTTGTTTTTTGTCGACACAAGCTTAAGTCGTGCTCGTTGACGTGTGAGGCGGTGGTGAGAGCGGCAACGAAAAGGAAAAGAAAACTGGGCGTAGTGCTGCTGGTATGTTTAAGTAACGCAAGTAGGACAAAACGAGAATGCAAGAAATCAAGGCAAATCCGAGCCGTCTTCGAGTCGACTGTCTTTGTGTTTCTGTCTCAATTCTCGTCTTCCCTGTCCTCTTGACTAGGAAGCCGACTGGGCGCTCAAAGAGTCTTCTTTGTAACAAGGCGAAGAAGAGGCTTGAGTGGAAACCACGCGAGAGAAAGAGGCCACGAGAAATAAGCAGACAACATCACACAAGAGAGAGCGGCCAACCGTGTCGTGTAAACGAGATCCCGCAGTAATACAAGAAAAGAAGCCAGGGGAACGCTTGGCATGTATGGGCCGATTCAGAGACAACAAGGAGAAGGGTAGCAAGAGTTCTAGAAAGCACTGCATGAGTGCAGGTGAATGACAAGGGCTGAGACAGAGATACCAGAAACACAGAGACGGGTGGGCATTCAAGCGATGCGAAAAAGAGGCGGTGATGGGTATCAGCAGGGTCGGGAGGTCGGAAGGAGCTATTTGCCCTTAGGAGCAAAGGTTCGAGACTGCTCGCATTTGGTGGTGGTGGACTGCTTCCTCGGACTTCAGCCAAGGAGCAAAATGATGTCAGTGAAGAAACTTCAAAAGGCAAACAGCATAATCCCATAGGAGCAGAACTAATTTTCTGTACCTCACCCAGCGGTTCTGGACTCCACACTGGGATCTTTCTCGTTATTAATGAGGCTATTCGTCATCACTGTATGTTCGTTCATCCTCCCGCTCTCGTCGACTCCATATCTCTTCGAGCCCGTCTAGCTCGTGGGCAGCCACTGCGGCTTGTCTGGCCAAAAGGGAGAGTGAGCATTAGCAGAGAGGCAAGAATGCAATAAAAGAAAAAAAAAAGAAAGAAAAAACAGAGAGAGACGAAGGAAACCCGAAACGGCATCGGGCAAGAGGCAGTAGAAAAGCGGACCGATCTCAAAAGATGCAAGAATGAGGGCTTGGGCGAAGACGGGAAGCGAGGAGACGATGATTGCGTGTAGGAACATTCAGCGGCATAGAGGAGGAAGATGGAAGCGAACAAAATGCCCAAGACGGGAGTGCGGTCCTGGCTGGTAGCTTCATTTGGACGGAAGCCATCAAAGAGCCAATGAGGCAGAGAAGAAAGGCGAACAGAAATATCAAAACAAACCGGAGTGCACACCTAGCTAGACACAGAGCCTCGGCGGCCTAAACAGGCTGAATGAACGATTGGCTCGTAGGCAAAGAAAGCGATGGGCAGGGGCGATGTAGTATAGCGAGAGGTCCGTAGAAAGGTGCACTCTGGAGAAATGTGAGCTTCTGTGGGCCTTCAAGACGAGAGCCGACTGCCAGATCTAGAAACGAGGTATGGTGCATCGACCAAGTATGGTGTCTGCACGAGTGCAGATGCTGGCAAGATTGAAGACGGGGCGTCTTCGGGGAGGTGGATGGTTTGCCGTATTGTTTTATTATGGGATTGCTTTGGGCCCTTGTCATTTGGTGTTTACTTTAACGAGGCCTCGTGTTGTACTATATAGAGCAGTAGCAGAGTTGGCAGTGCGTGCGATGGTCGTTATTGGCCTGGCGTCGAAGATACTCGTCGTTCGTCACGCCAACATGGGTGATGTCTTGCATGGAAGTTCGTGATGTGTCAAGAGGGCGATTGGCAAAAGTACAACGGAAATCAAAGAGGAGAGAATTATGCTCCCATACTTGCGCTCATTGCCCAAAAGTCTCCACTTCAATTTGTTGACGTAGGTGCAGGAGCGACCGAGGTCACTAGCCAGACGCTCTTTCCGTTTCGATCTTTTCAAGCGACCTTTGCTCCTTCCTTTTCTTCGTTCGATCGCACCTTGGCAAGAGCAAAAGACGCCGAGGACGCGTAACCTCAATCTAATAAGAAAAACTTAAAGGGCCGGGTCAGAGAAAGCCCGCCAGATGTGCTTGCAAAGTTGGCGGAAGAGTGCGAGTCAATAGGGTTCCCGTGGGAAGGGGCAATTAGGATAAGTTGCAGACGCAATTTGGATTTGTGTACAAGTAAGTCGTGGGACAAACTCCCCATTGAAACTTAAAAACTCTGCCATTAATAGCAGAAAGCACCTTCCGCCATTCAGAACCGCGGGCGGGCACATATGCCCGGAAGGTGCAGGGCTCCGATAGTACAATGGTTAACCAAGATCAAACAAATTATATGTCGTGAGGCAGGAGCATGTTGACCAGGCACCAGTACGGCATTCACGTGATGATGTTGGTATAGGGCATGTACGGAGTACAAATGGTGATACCTAATCGCCTCTCACTGACTGTACTGAACATATTAAAGCGGATATGCCCACACGTTTTACACGGAGTCGCTCTCTGATACTCACATACATGCTCACTAACTTTGAAAGTCCAGAAGCGATTTTTTTAAGATGGGTTATCGGACCTCAGTATGTAAATATCGAGAACGGACTGTCTAGACCCCTATGGGTGCCAAGTATTCGACAATCTATGAAATGAAGTGGGTTATGGCAGAGGCAACAGTACATGGAGTGCAGGGCATTTCCTTTGGACTTGGCAAATCACAAAAGTCCGTTGGTGAAGTCGCCGAGCCGTAGCAAAACGATCCTGGTTCTTTCAAAGAAAAGATCAAAGAAAAGAGAACCGCTTCAGGCCATCTATCGTCATACAACACGGCCTTCTGTACCTTGAAAACAAGAAGCTTCAGGAAGCAGGGCAGAGGGGCGACTTGACTTGTACTCGTCGCGTGATATCGGCTACGTCACAACAGTGACGGTGGGGTTGCTGTTTGCCTGCTAAAAATGCTTCTCATGGCGGCGGGTTCGTGGTCGCAACGCGGGTAGTTGACGCCGGCCCGTGCAGCTTCGTCCGTCTTTGCGACCAAAGGGTTCGGCGTGAATTGCGCCACAGCCGATGTGCGCGGGAGCTGAAGGGCTATTAAAAGGAGTGGTTCGCTTCGTGGATGATATCGGGCTCCTATTAAGTCCTGTTGTGAGAAAAGTGAGTTAGTTCAATGTCCTTTTGAGTTCACTTTGAGAGAGGAGGAAGAATTTTACCAATCAACGTCACTGAGTTGCAGCTTCCGCACACGCTGTGTGCGCTCCTTGCCGCCCTTGTCGGGCCGGTTGTGGAAGTGGGAGGGAGGCTTTTTCGTGAAGTGCTTGAAGAGTGTGAGCATTTGAACGATTGTTAGTTGTGTGAAGTGGACGAGGTCTTACCATCCGTCTCATCGCTCTCTCTAAGATCGAGATTCAAGACCAGGTTCTTGATACGCTGCTGCTCCTCCTTCTCCGCCTGTTGCTGGTTTCTCATAGCGACAGCAAATTCCGAGTCGGAGGGAAGCTCAAGCGTGCGCGTCTGCTGGCGGTTGCCCTTCTTCGTGAGGAGTGAGAAGGCCATTGTCGACGAGGGTATATTCTCTTCGTTTCCAGGACCACCACCATTTGTATCGGCAGCAGCAGACGAGACTTCGCGGGTCTTTGGGCGAACAGGGAGGGCTACATCAAACATGGGCTTCCGGTCGAACTTACGCGTGTCGAGGCTTTCGGCCATCATCCTGGCGTACTCACGTTCGAAGTCTGCCTCGTCCTCGGGGTCGATTTGCTCCTCCTCGCGCGTCACAACAATCTCCTCATCTTCAGACTCGCTGTGGTCGTCGGAATCTTGCTTGTCCTCTTCGTCCTCTCCCTCCTCATCGATTGAGGACAGGTCATCGTCAACCTCCGCATCCCCGACGGCCAGATCGTCGGCATTGTCAATCTCGTCCTCGGAAGACTCGTCCTCTGACGCGGCTCCATCGTATTGCTCCACCACCTTGTCGGCTCCGGTGGCCTTCTGGTCCTGGGCCATGGCAAGCTGGAAAACCTTGACAGCTTCGTCGAAGCTGGTGGCAATTCTCCACTGGGGACGGAGAAGGGCGAAGATGTCTTGAACAATAAACTCGATATCCATAGGAAGAGGGTTCTTCGTAAAGATGTAGTATTGGAAGAAGGACAAGAAGTAGTCCAGCTTCTTGCCCGCGGCGCCTTTGTTGAAGTACGTCCCAGTGGTCTCGAGAAGAGTGGCAACCAGCCGGATACGAAAGTATTCGTCCGGAAGGTCGATGGGATTGATACGGCCGGGGACAGGAGGGCCACCGTGACCAAGGGTCAGGATTCTGTACATCATGTCGAAGATGACAGGATGCTCGAGGAGGCGGTACGTGTAGAACTCGCCCAAGTACTTGACCTCGGCAAGGCGCTGCTGGTTCATCCGAAAGTCGTTCTGCTCTAGTCCAAAGGTGACAGACTCAATCACATCATCGACGATATCGATCACAAAGGGCGAGTGGTGGCGGTAGAGAGCGCCCAGAAGACCAGCAAGAAGGTGGATAGTTCCGTACCTGACCTTACCCGGGCGGGAGAACACATTGTGTAGAATGTGAACAACTTCTGGCTCCTCCCAGTGCAGCTTCTGGACTTGTCTAAGAATCTTATTCGCGTTGCGCTTGCACAGGTCGACATAAACCAGCTTGCGGACGAAGATGTCCATAGGCGTTCTCTCCTTCTGTTGGATGGCCTTGCGCTCTGGAGGATCGACGTAGTACACAGCGTTCTCGATGAGCATGCGCTCGGTCTGGCCAATGTGCTGCATCGACTTCTTCCGCTGCAGAGTCTCCAAGAACGACGCCATACGGGGCGACGTCTCTGGGTTGCGCAGCAGGTAGCGACCACAGTTCTCGAGCAGATTGGAAATTATCTCAATGTTCATGCGCGAGAAATCATCAAGGCTGACCTTGAGGCAGTGGAACACGACATGCTCAGGCACAATACCAAACTTGGTGAGCTCGGCCAAGTAACGGATGTTGCTCAGACGGACGGGGCCAAGAAAGTCCTTCTCCTTGCGCCGTTGCAGACTACGGAACTCCGCATCAAGATACTCGACCAGCCCCTTGGGGATGTCGGGCATGTACTGGCCAAGGGTAGCCACAAGGCGGGACCAACACGGCAAGAGGTCGCTGCGGCCCTTGGGCACCTCAGTCAGCGCCTTGACGAGACGATTGCGAGACGCCTTGGAGTTGAGGAAGCAGAAATCGATGGCGGTCTGGTCGACGAGATCCTTGTTTGTCAAGTCAGGGAGGCGGAGAAGGATGGTGTCGACCTGGGCACCGATGCTCTTGTTCACAATGGAGGTCGATTGGTCGTCGGCCGGCGCAGCCGTGCTGGCTCCATCGGCCGCCTTGGAGGAGTCCGCACCATCGGTGGTGGAATCAATCTTCTTGCCAACTTGATCGTCGCCGTCTGTCTTCTTCTTCTTGCCATCCTCAAGCAAGATCGCAGGGACTTTACCCTTCAGGTCCACGAGGTTCTCGTAGAAGCGGCGCTCTTCCTCGTCCTCCCAAATCCCAGAACCTTCGCCCTGGCCACGTAGGTAGTCGCCGGCCTTGACAATGCCAATAGAGCCAGCGCCAGCCAGTTGGCCTTCGTCGCCGTCCTTGAGGTCAGGCATCTCGGCGCCAATGATGTCGGCAATTACCTGCGCATTGGAGACCAGCCGTTCCTGGGCCTTGACCTGCTTCTCGAAATGCGACTGGCGGTCCTCGAAGACCTCACCCGATTTGACGTACGCTTCGGCATTGCGGCGGCTCTGGCTGGAGATGGCCTTCTGGTCCCGGACGAGGTGACCCTTGACATCCTCAAAGTAGCGCGTAAGTATGTTTCTGAACTTCTCCTGGAGCTCCGGGGGTGCAATTGGTGAGTCGTCGGTGTCGGCCACATTTGTGGAGGTATCTGTCGTACCGGGCTCTGCTTCGTCGGGGCGGGTCATGCCGTTCGTTTCGCCGTCCAGGTCTTCGTTGTCTGTCTTGTCCGTGGTGGCATGCTCGCTATTTTCCGCCCGGAGGCCACCATTCACACCATCGTCCTTGCGATCCTCGGTACTCGCGCCGCTTGTGCCCAGGATATCCCAGCTGAACGTCTTGACAAAGGTAACGAGGAGTGGTAGGTTCGTGTGGTCGCGGTCGTGTCCGAGGAGGTCTTTGAGGACAGCCAGGGGAAAGGGCTCGGTCGAGTTGCCCCTAGCCGAGGTGCTGGTGCGAAATTTGACTTCCGTGGTCTTACCAACGGCGCCCTTGGTCGTATCGTCCGGCCGGTTGACGTGCTCCGGTGTTCGGAGCACGCCCACAAGCCACAGCTCGGTGACAATGCGGAGCAGAACCCGTTGTAGAGTGATGCGCTCCTTCTCGTCCCGCTCACGAGCCTCGACCGACAAGGCCTTGAGCTGGCTCTTGTCGGGGGGCGCCATGCCCTTGCCCAGCAGCCATCCTAGGTATTCGGTGAAGTCGGCGGGGCCAAAGCGCTGGTGGAGGGCGGAGACGATTTCGACGCCAGCTTCAATGTCGGCCGGGGTCTTGAGGCGCGAGAGGCCCTCGTAGCAGGCGGAAACAATCTCAGAAAGGTATTTGCTCAGGCTGAGCGAGGCAATTTCTTGGAGGAGGGAGTTGAGGGTCGAAGAGGAGATGGCGGTTCGCAGGCGTCGAATAAAGGCGGTATTCTTCTTCAGGGAGGAGTCGAGGGACTTGTTCACGGCAAAAAGGTCTGTCCACACAGATGTTAGCAGCCGTCTAGAAGTCTGAACCGCAGCAGGAAACTGGCTCGACATCTTTTTCTTACCTGTCTCTCCGGCCCATGCGCGTTCATTCAACGCGCGCAATTGGCCTAGCGAAAACGGCACCACCATGTCAGCACATTCGTCAAAGAGCAACACGTCCACGAGCTTCACCAACACGCCCTTCCCGAGGCCGGTCTCTCCTCTCTACTCTGATCGCCGTGCCCAACAAGCGAGAAGCATCGTGGCCTCTGGAAGGGAGGTGTGGTAGCCGTTCAAGATTCCCCGAGAGGTACATACGCTTCTTGGCGCGATCCATGATCGGCCACAGACCCAATGTCGATGGTGGGGAAGCAAAGCACCTTGCAGCTCGAACATTCGTCGTGTGCCGAGTTGCCGAATAGGTGTGTTCTTTGTATTGTTCGAAAGAAAGAAGCGAAATCGCTACGGGACCGGCAGGTCAAGAAACCGGAAATAGTGCACTCCGACCGATGTGGTAGGCATGGGATTCGTTGGCGGTCAGCCTTCGGGGGTTGGTTCGTAGCAAAGCAAGCTCGATCTGCGCCGGTCGCAGCACCGAGCTTCTGTGACGAACGGTGGGTCGCTTCGATCGAAGGCTGATTTCAGTTCTTGTTTGAATTTTTTTGGTGAAGATTCGGTGTTGTGATCGTGGAAAAGGGGCGATCCTTTCGAATTTGGCAAAAAACGATAGCAGACAGTGAAAGCTCCTGCCAAAACAGCTACCGAAACGCACTTTCCAATCTTGGGCCATTTAATGACCGATATTGATTGCGCCTGCCCGTAGTAGTGTGACGCGCGCATTGCTCACCGCACTAGAAGCCCCGCCACCGGATTATCGGTTTGCCCGTGGCAGCGCTACGATGTAGATGCTCAATAGAACTTCTCTTGCAGCACTTACAGGGCGTTTGGGCGATAGAGATCGCCGAGTATAAGAGACAACGTGAACACCAATATGTTCTTTACGTGAGAGTTTTTTCATGGCCGATCTTACATATACTCTCCGTAGGAGAAAAGGGAAAGTAAATGACAGTCACGGAGCTGGAAGTTGAATAAATAGGATGAGATGAATTCGCTGAATCTTTGATGCGTCAACCGCCGTCAATACCCATGAGCTGGGACTCATAATAATCAAGTAAACAAGCATCACACATAAGGACATCCAGAAAACAAAGCATCAAAGAATGAAATCCGGAAGAAGAGAGAAAAGAGTGCTAAGAAATCACCCAAGCTCTAAAATGCCAAAAAAAAAGTTTAGAAAAATAATGAGGAAAAGCCGAGCATGAAGGCTACCAAGAATCATAAAAAAATGCACCAAATATCAATGTAAAAACTCAATGTCGATAAATGAGAACAAAATGGACGCAAAATACGGAGTATGGTATCCCCTCACATAATGGCCTGGAGAGTCGCTTGTTAGAATACAGTGCATGCATAAAAAATGGATACAGGAGCCTCGGGAGTACACTCACACAATCGTCGTCGCCCTTGCCCTGAGGAATGCCCATCTCCTCGAATGTCGCTGGACCTTGCTTGACGGGCTTTGATGCCTGTGCAGCAGCAGGGGCTGCAGGGCGCGAGGCCTGGCCTGGCCCTGCCTGCGGGGCCGCACTCGAAACACGCGGTGGCGGCACGGCTGAGACAGGTCGAACCGTTGGGCCAGGACCCAGGCCACCGCTCATCTGTGCGGGCGGAGCGCTCTGGCGGCCGCCACCAGTCTCTGTGAGCTGTGGCCGGTTCTTGAACATCGGAGGAGCACCTCCGCCACCAAGTGCACCACCGCTAGCCCCACCGGGATAGCTGTCGTGGCCACCCTGCGAGGGCAGAGAGTCGATACGGTCTGGGCGAGGGGTGCCGCTGCTGGGACCCGGGCCCGGGTAGACGTTCGAGACGGGCCGACTCGATGTTCTCGGGCCGTAGTCACGGCCAGGCTGAGCGGCAGGGTTGCTCAGCTGTGCTCCACCATATGCAGCAGCGTTGGCATTCGGGTTCGTCTTTGACAAACGGTTGCGGGGGTTGTCTGCCTGTGGCGGCATGCTACCCGATAAGCGGGCATTTGCGGGTGCCTGCTGGTGCGGTGGGGGTCGGGGCTGCTGCTGCTGCTGCTGCTGCTGCTGGTATCCGTAACCATACGGATCGTTGTAGTCTGCCCGGCCTTGGTGAACACTGTGGCTGGCGCCACGGTAGCCGCCCGGGGGCGGTTGAGGCTCCCAGCCAGCGGATGCAATGCGGCCACGCGGATCGTTGTCCAAGGGTCTGCCAGGGATGTTGACTGAAAAGGGGCGTTGTTCTGGAATCAAGTTGCCGGTTGATTGTGACACCGGGAGCGGTCGCGGCCCAGCCTGGGGCGGTTTGCCCACCGGACGGATGCCGAAAGCGCTCAACGGTCGGTTGTCAGCCTGCTGGCCGTTGCTCGCCCGGATCTGGGGGTTGTAGTGAGGGGAGAGGGGAGGACGACCACCCGGCCCATCATCAGGGTAAGGTGCGGTCGACTTTGGCCGGGCGAGGTTCAAAGGCGCGGGCTTGTCGTCCACAGGGTATGGTGCGGTCGACTTGGGGCGAACGGCCAGGCTGCTCTGGTCAATGCTGATGGAAAAGGCGGGCGGGCGCGCGACACCAGGGATGTCCTGGACTGGCCGTTGGCAGGCGAGATGTTGTGGGATGAGGACGGACGGTAGTCGTGCGATGAGGAGCTGCCCGGTCGGGCAGACTCGGTCGCCAGGTTCGGCGTGGACTCGGAAAGAGTAGGGAGCGCGGCAGCGGCGTCCTTTTGGCGGCTGCTGAAGCGCTCTGGACGCTGGCCACGCATTGACCCGTGCTTCGACTTGATACGTGTGAGCGCCGTGGTTTCGTGGTCCTGCTTTGTGAGCGTCTTCGCCTGGTTGAGGCCCTCGAGACGTCCAATGGCGTCCTTGTTGCCGTGCTCGGCCGCTCTTTCATACCACGAGCGAGCATCCCGCAGATCCTTTTGCACAAAGATCCCAATCTCATAGTAGTAGCCCATAGCAAATTCACCAGTAGCAAGCTTGGCATCGGCTGCCTGCTGGGCATACTTGAACGCCAGCTGCTCGTTCTTGAGGAAGACACCCTCATAGCCAAAGAGGAACCAACGGCTGACGCCCAGTGCAGCTTCAGGCTGGCCCTGATGGGCAGCCAGACCGTAGTAGTGAAGAGACAGGGCCGGGTTGAAGTCGCAGCCAAGCTGGCATAGCTCGTAGGCCTGGCCCATCTTCAGCTGCGCCTTGGCAAAGCCAAAGTAAGCCGCTTTTTCAATGTATTGGCGCGCCTGAGCAACATCAAAAGGCAGCATGCCTTCTGGAATGGTAATGTCCGGAAGTTCGCGTGAGATCAACATGCCGTACACGTAGGCGCCCTGCGGGGACTCCTCGTCGGAAGTATCGGCCGCCGAACGAATCAATTCGAGGCCCGTGCTAAAATCCTTTGTGTGGCCGTGCTGGCCGAGAAGGCTCATCATGCCCAGCCGGTAGGACGAGGCCGAGTCCTCCATCTCCAAGCCCCGGTTGTAGTGCTGGAGTGCATTCTTGATGTCATTCGAGTTTTCGTAGATCATGCCCATGCGGTACTCGGCGCGACCCCAACCCCTGCTTGCAGCATTCATGTAACCAAGAAACGCCTCATTTCTGTCTTGCCGGAAGCCGAACTTGCCAAACTCAAGCCATTTCGAACGTGAAAAGAGGGCCTGCGGGTGGTTCTGGGACGATAGGTACTCGACAATGTTGATGGCGTCAAGCCGTAGTTCGTGTTCGATCCGGGGTGTCTGTGGCCGGGCGCCCTGGTCCTTGTGGTCGCGCGTGTAGGCCTCTTGGGAGATCTCGACCCATGAGAGCACATCCAGTGCCCAGTCAAGCTGCACGGACACATTGTTTGACTTGAGCACCTCCTGGCGCGCGTTGTAGAGGATGCGCTCTTTCTCATCGTCGCTCGGCGGGACATTGCCCTGGCTGATGCGTGGGAAGGGTGAGAAGGAAGGCACTTCAAATGTCGACGCCATATCGCTGAGTTTGTCCTGGGCAAACGCCTTGAAGCCGTCGGCGGGTGGCTGCTGATTGGTAGGAGCAGCAGAAGACGCGCCAGGACCGGCCGGCTTGGCGGTGGTATCGGCAGCGGGCTTCCCGCTCAGGTAGGTGGATAGGGACGGTTCGCGGCCGTGTTGTTGCGCGGAGACCTGGCGAGTGGCAGTTGCGTTGTCGAGTTCGGCAGCGGTCGTGGTAGTAGGAAGGTGAGCAGGCTGTCGAGCTTCGAGTTCCATTCGCTGAAGGCCGTCTTGCATATTTTGGGGCACTTCGGGCATCACCCTATGGCCGGAAAAGGCGCCAACAGTCAGTTTCCCAGATTTCCCCTTGAAAGCGTTGCCCTAGTGTCGTTCGTCGTCACTAATATTGGGCTGGTGGGCTTTGGTATTATTGTTATTGTTTTTTTTTTTTTTTTCGCGCCTAGGCGACTACCGGCCCCTGCCAGGGACAGTGGCCGGCCGTCACCCGCCTGAAAACGACGCTTTATGGTGGGGGGAGGGGTAAGGACGAAGGAGGGATGGATGGAACCGATGGATAGGACGGCAGCGCCAACGCTGCAAGTCAAGGTACAAACAGAGCTAAGGCACCGATTAAAGAAGAGACAAAGAAGGGAGGAGTGTGTGGGAAACAAACGGGGAACGGTGACAGGATGCGGCGAAAGGCAGACGACAGCGTTGTGTAAAACGGTACGTGCAAAATGCAAAAAAGTAGAGGGCAAATCCCAAAACTGCATACCCAAGAGAGAAGATGCGCTTACCTTTGAGGAGATGGAGCGATGACTTCTGGCATGTAGTAGTCATCGAAGCCGCCAGGCACGAAAGTGGCCTCGAACTTGGGCATTTCGCCAGTAATAAATCTTTCTGGCTGGGAAATTGGGGCACCTGCATGAATGTAAACAGTAAGGATCGGGTCTGTCAGCCGGATCGATAAGGAGGTGCCGCAGACAACAGCAGCCGGTGTGCGAAGCGGCGCGAGATGTTGCAAAGGAAGACACGCGGACAGCAGAACGGGCGAGGGTGAAGGCTGGGAAGTAAGGAAGCCAAAGCGGGGAACGAAGCAGTGAGCAAGAAAGCAACGGTGACAGAGAGGGCGGGAAAGCAAAACAGGAAGCAGAAGCAAGTTGACTCTTGGGGCGCCGTGTCGTGCGGATTTTGAGACAGCCGAACCAGCGGATGTAAATGTGGATGCGGATGTGGATGGCTAGCAAGCCGGACGATATGTGTATTTTGTTTGCCCTTATTGCTTTATGGTATTGGCAACCCAAATGAGCAGCAATGCGTACGAAAGCGCAGGAGGCGAAGAGAGGTTGGACTGGGCTGCTGGGGGCTGTCGTATCCGCACTCCGTAAGCTGCTGCGGAAATTTGTTCGGCTATGCCAGGCCGCAAAGCTGCTGCCTCTTATGGATTCGTATTTCTGACGTCTGGTTCGTGGAGTGGTGGCCGGGATCAACTCTTGGCCAGTCGCGAGAGAGATCTATCTCAGTCTGTCCAGCTTTGTGTTGCCGTGGTCTTTTGATACGACGTATCAGACTAAGTTGTATGGGATAATAAGTCGCCGGGGGACGTCGTTGAAACGCAGGGCTGCCGTGTTCTGACGTCGTTGCGGAGAGGCGGTGTTTCGGTTTGGAGGTCGTCTTTTGCCAAATGATTTGCCAGTTGGAGCTTAGGCTTGGCCGTTTAGTTTCGCCTGCCCTTTGTTTTCTCCAGAGTCGACCGTTGAATGTCGGATTGTGTATATGTATGTTGTGTCACCACTGCTGTCTTCTTGCTTCTGCTTGGTGCTCGTGATTTGCCGGTGCTTCTTGCTGCTGCATTTATGCTTCACGTTCTCTGTTCTGTGCTCCATGTCCTGTTGTCCATGCCATGCTATGCAAACGCCGCCTGCTTCACCCCAACCCTCCATCTCTCGCCGGATGCTCCCTGTTGACACACATAACGAAATACAGAGGCAGATCTTGCTTACCTGTGGTGCTGCTCGGATCACCCCCATGGGATTGATGCGCGTACTGTGGGTTCGACATTGTGTATTTCTCTAGCGGGCGATGAGTGTTGCGTCTGTGGCTTAAAAAAAGAGACGATGGCAACTAAGAGCCAAAACAACAGGTAGAAAAAAGGGGAAGACCCTTCCAAGAGACCCAAAAAATTCAGGTCGCGCGAAGATCCGCCTGGCTAGTACACAACCCGCGGTGGAGATGCAAAGCGAACGGTCGGTGGCCCTGCAGGAACAGTCGCTTTCGATAGCTCGGGTAGCTGAGGTACGATGTAAGATGCAAGTACTTCGTACGCTGTATGTGTTGAAAAACTTTGTTTCGAAGCTCGACCAAGAAAGGTAATGTTGCGGTCCGCGCAGCGCTCGCAACTTTTATACGCAGCGCATGATTCGGGAGTGTCGGGACTGTGGCGATTTATGCGGCATGCGGTCGGGACATGCGGTCAAGGACGGGAGGCGGAGGGTAAGTCAAGGCAGAAGAAGGAAGAGGAGGAGAGCGAGGCGGAAGCGGAGGAGGCGGAAGCTGGACGGGATATGACGGGAAAGTATCTGAAAACCAACACAAACCAGGCAAAGCCAGGCGCTCAAGATTGAGACGACAACGTGAGGAATCCCCTAAGATGCCGTACGGCACGCGAGGGGAAAGTGAGAATGGGTGGGCCTGAAGAGCCAACGAAGGGGCGATGTACTTGCTTTGTCGTGGTGAGGATATATTCGACAAAGGAGATTGAAGCTTGTCTGTACTCAGTATGCGCACCCAGAATAGAAGAGCTTGGGAAAGGGGGCGACAATTTGAAACTGGAGCAGCAGCTTCTTGGCAGGACATCAAGTCTGAGAGGCAAGCGCGAAGGAGGGGTGGTGGTTGCTTGCTTTGTATTTAAAATATTGGAAACAGCACTCCCAAGCTCGTGGAGGGGGGAAGGTGTGAACGGGCTATGCCGAAGAGAGCAGGATCGACTAGGGAACGGGCAATGACCAGGAGAAGGAGACGAGAAAAGGGAAAGAACGAACGAGCTACCACTTTTTTTCCCTTCTCTTTCGTCCTTTTCAGCCCGATCTGGCAATGACGGTGGGCTACGGCCATTTTGTCGCGAAGACGGGACCATCACATCACTGCCTGCCTTGCAGGCATTCTTTGCATTCCGGTACCGCCCCCTTTGTGCATTTTCTCTTTGGATGTTTGATTGCACAGGAATGGAACAGCTTCTCCCCGCTCACAAAGCCCCACTATGGAGCACATGGAGCACAGTGGTACTCCATAGGCGCGGTCCCAACGTACAAAGTACAAATAGAAAGAGGTTGCATTTGCAAGCGCGAACAAATACAACGCGAGCAACGAGAGTACTGAGTCGGGAAGGAACTTGCCCGTTGGCACACAAAAACAGGCAGGCGCGAACGAGAAGAACAAGATGAGCGGGAAGGAGACATTGGGGTGCCCCTTCCCAGCGTTTACGAGGTATCGGTTGGAAGCCCTCGACGCCCTTCTCTCCTCAATCTGCAACAACTCGTCGGCGCCGGCATGCACTGTCGGTCACACACAAGGCCACGACGACCATTCGCCAAGCCACTCTAGAAAGTCTAAGGATATTGACGAATTTGGCGCGGTTGCAACGGCGGGAAGACAGCGGGAACTCATTTTACGTTTGACCTGCGCTCGCTGCACTGCGGCTAGCGGCAGGGCCCATTCAGGCGGGTCTGTCTTCTGGCCACTGAGCCAAGCAAATAAAGTAGTGATACAGAGACCCCCAACGTCAAAAAAGGGGAAAGAGCAGCAGGGTCCAACAATTGCTTGACCATCAAGCCAGTGCCTCTTATCGCCTCTTTTATAATATGTATGTAAAACGCAACCAGGCCCCTAGTGTCGTCTTACTTACTGTAGCACAATGTTTGTTCTCCAAATAGCATGAAATCGTGGCTGAGCCCCCCGTCCCTGGCCTTGCCAGCCTGCAGCAACTGGAAGAGAATGACGCCAAGTCTCCTGGGAGCGGCTGTGTGGTCGGCTGGACTACTGGAGCAACATGGCTAGGTCTGGGATGGGATGTGCAGTGGGATTTCCCGGTCCTGGAAAGCTTATTTTTGTCACTGGCGATTGGGTCGGCGAGAACGGTTTGCTTGTCGCCGTTGTTGATATCCCGCAGGCGAACGGGACCAAAGAATCAAACGTCAATGTTCCAGTTATCCGCCTGCCAGCGGAGAAAACAGACGAACAGAAGTCTTTGCAAGGCGGTGATCGGCTTCAACGCTTGGGTACACTGCCGCTCGTAATTGACCGTCTCATTTGCCTAGCCAGGGCGCATCCTTGCAAAAGCACATGTGTTGATGTTTGTCCTACACATGGCACGAGCTGTCAAACTGCCATGCTGCCCGACAAAAGACGGCCCAATATGGGATGGTGCTTCGTTGGGTATTGATGGGACTAGTTCGTGCCAACAGTCTTGTCACCATTTATCTTTTCTTTTTCTCCTCGTAGCTGGGCTTTTATCACTTGTTGTCAGCCTTTCTCTCCACTCCAAGAGGGGTCATATTCCGAATCAGCCGTACGCAGGCGATTTTCGGTGTTTTGGGACGCCTTTCGTGACATCCCCTGGTGCGCTATCCTCTTGGTCACTGTGATTGCTGTGCGTCAAGAGGCAAGATTTCGCACTCGGCATTAGACATACTCGACAAGCTTCACATATGTCAAGTCGTCATGTCTCGTCGACCCCTTTTTACAATGGGGTGTCGTATGGGCTGGCCGCATCCCGCATCACGTTTGTGTTGTTTGTGAACTGCCACTGGGCCAATATTGGTCCTCCAGACTGTAAGCTGCAGGTCATAAAGTGCCAGCTACCATGAAACTGCCATCGTTTGTTTGATTGCAGTGCAGTCCTTGTTAAGTTAAAGGCTTAGTGTAGGCTTACTTCAAGCCACTAGCAGGCGCTGTCAGCCTATTGATAGGCGCAATGGCCAACGAGGTTGGACTCGATGAGCAAAGATCCGTACCTCGTACGGATACGGAAAATACGACGCGAGATTGAAGTTGGGATGAAGACATTTGCCAAAGAAGGAAAGCCAATAGCTGGAGTTGAAATATCGCGAAACATACGAAATAATGTACGTATCTCAAAAGATCGGGCGTATTACTTTCTGTTACAGAAGGAGCGCACTTACCGCATTGTTCTGCATGCGATAGATAGAATATGTACAAACACAACCGCGGCAGTTTACCGGTTCATATATGACTCTGTCAAGCTAACGTTGGACACTTGACTCTACTTCGTAGTAAAAAAAAAAATATCGACACGTGTGCCCATCCTTGTTGACATATGTACGTTTGTAGTACGGCAACAGGGTCAGAACATTAACTATGCATTAACAAATATGATCACGTGAATACGCTTACCTAATAGGCGCTAACACGCCCCGCCCCAAGAGCTCTGGTCGCCTGTTGTCTTCTTTCGTCAGCCTCATGCAGCCTGCTGGTAGCCAGCCAACCTAGCTTGAATGGCCCGCAAACTATCATCCCGGCAGCATCTATCAACGACTGATTACGATCCGAACGAGACCACGACATCTCCACTAGGCAATTGACGAAGCCACCAGCTCTACTACCTTACCGACCTACACACATCCCCATAAACGACGACGCGGACGTGCCGCCACCCCTTCTCTTCCGCGACTTTCGTCTCCTCCTCCTGCTCGACACTTTCTTCCATCGCCACCGCCCATCTTCCCTTAGAACACGTTTCATCCACATTCACCGGCCATGGCGGAACGCAAGCTCACCCAGATCCTCACCCAGCTCAAGTCCTCGCGGACCTACCCGGAGCAGGCCAAGCTCCTCTCCAAGGCCAAGCTCGCCCTGCTCCAGCTCGGTGCCCTCACCCCCTCCCTGACGACCGAGAGCGGCAGCGCTGTCCCCGCCTCTGTGCTGGCCCTGGCCCGCGAGACGTTTGAACAGGGTGCTCTGTGCAGCATCCGCGCCCAGGACGCCGACGCGTTCACACGCTACGTGCAGCAGCTCGCTCCTTTTTACGCGCTGCCGGGCGCTGTTCTGCCGCCCAACGTGGCCGAGCGCAACAAGGTCACCGGTCTGTACCTCTTGCTGCTGCTGACCGAGGGTCGGTACGGCGAGTTCCACTCGGAGCTGGAGAGCATCAGCACGCGGGAGGGTGCGGGCTCCGAGGAGGACCGGTACCTGGGCTACCCGATCCGCCTGGAGCGGTGGCTGATGGAGGGCAGCTACGACCGCGTGTGGAAGGCCATGAAGCAGGGCGAGGAGCCGTGCGAGGAGTACAGCGTCTTTTCCGAAATCCTGACGTCGCAGGTGCGCTCTGAGATTGCCTCGAGCAGCGAACGCGCGTACCCGTCGCTGCCGCTGAGCTCGACCAAGTCGCTGCTGTTCCTTGACTCGGAGGGCGCCGTTGTCGAGTTTGCTCGCCACCGCGGCTGGACCATCAAGGACGGCCAGATCTACTTCCCATCGACAACGGCTTCTGCCTCGTTGGGCGGTGCACCCCAAGGCCCCGCCCCTGATGGCACCGTCACAGCCGAGGACGGCCTGGCGCAAGAGCCGGCCGAGAAGGAGGTCAGCCAGATGGTGATTGAAAACGTGCTCGGCTACGCACGGCAGCTCGAGACGATTGTCTAAGGAGCAAGAGAGTCGCGTTGCAGGGGCCGGACAAAACAACAATTCAAGGATGGGGAATGGTGTGTTTCTGTATTATAGCCAGTTTTCGTCATAGAAAGTTCATCAATTCTCAACAAGACAGCAGTGTGCCATGTGAATATGTACATACAAGGTGGGCCCTTGAGGCTCGAGTGATAATGCTATCACTATGAAATCCCATTCTGATACTCCTTTCGAACTAGGTATGTACCTCCTTTTTAAGTTCTAGGATAGCTCCAGACCTTCATTTTTTGACACGAGACATCACCCTCTTCTAAGGATATAGGGTAGAACAAAAAAGACGTCGAAAACAGGAACAGTGAACAAGGAAAATCATAACAAGTAGAATAAACTTTGCGTTTTGAAAGAGCACGCGCCTAAAAAAACAGCTAAAACTATCTCGACAAGAAACCCCCTTCTCTGCGCTGTGTTGTGTTACGAACAGCTAAATCTGCCTTCAGGGCTACTAAGTGCCCTGTACCCCATCATCATACCCCCAAAATTCTAGTTTTGTCCGTATACAGGACACGTTCTTCGTGTCCTTTCCTTTTGTCTCATATTAAGGGTTGGGGTTGGAATTTTTTTTTGTGGTTGAGGTCAAGTTTGGCTTGCTACGCATCGCAGCGCTTAAGCAAACAGCTTCAGGCCGCTACCGTGCTTGCCAATCTCGCAGACACCGCAGATGCGGCAGACCGAGCCCTTGAACTTGTTGTGGTACTTGGAGCCGTCAAACGCACACTCCTCGTACGCTGTGCCGCTGTAGATGGGCGTGAAGCTGGCCGCGCACACGTCAAACTCGGCAAACTGGTCAAATTCAATATCGATGGCGTCGTTGGGGTTGCGCTCGCACTGCGCCTTGGTCTTCTTGGCCTAAAAAGGGAGTTAGTCGAATGGTTGCGAGGCTATGAAAAAAGAAAGAAAAAGAATGGAGCACGGGTGTGACTTACAGTCTCCAGGATACGACCAGAACCTCCGTTGGCCAGTATCCGGTTGGCAAAGCTCAGGGCCGAGTTGTAGTTCTTGTTGCGCGCCGCCAGGTTCATGGCGTTGAGCAGGGCAAGTTGCCGGTGCGGCACCTCAATCTTGGGAATGGTGAAGTACGCCGACAGCTCGAGACTCTGCTTGAGCAACTTGGGGTCCTTGGCGACGACGTCATTGGCGCCGAGGTTTCTCCGTGCCAGCTCAATGCTCATAGCAACAGCGTACTCACTCGCCGACGTGATCAGCTTCTTGGCCTCGTCCACCTCGGACTCGCTCGACACGGCGTTGATCAGGACGGAGTGCAGGATGCTCTTGAACGTCTTGATGCCGTCCTCAAGCTTGTTGGTCTTCATCGCGTCGTAGCCGCGCTGCAAATCGTTCTCAACCAAAAACTCGAGGTCGCGCGGAATGATGGGCAGCACCTTCCTTGAGTCGGCCTCATCCACGTTGCGACGGACATAGTTGACCAGCGGCGGCAGGCCAGCCGACGCAGGCAAGTACGTCTTGGACGCCTGGTACACCTCGAGGAAGCGCGGCTTGAGCGGCGCAAAGTTGACCGCGCCCACCTGGCGGTTGAGCAGCTGCATAGCAGTCTCAAACGAGCCACCAGCAACGTGGTCAACAGCCAGGGGCGAGTTGCGAGCCCAGAGATCCGCCTCGCTGCTGCCGGCACCAACAGCGTCTGCGCTGTCGACGTTGACAAAGTCGTTGTCGGGGTCAGCGACAATATCGTCACCCATGTCCCAGCCAGCAACGTCCTCGTCGTCGTCGACGTCCATCAAGTTGCCGTTCTTCTTGGCATCAGCACCATCGGCCTCGTCGGCGCCAAAGGCGTCTCCGCCGTTGGCAGCCGCCGGCTCGTCCTCCAGGGACAGGCCCTCGACCTGGCCCAAGAGCGCCTTCTCGAAGAAGGACACGGAAGTGCCCTTGGACGGCCAGTTGGCCTGGTAGGTGGGAACGACGGGCTTTGGTGGCGTCAGAGGACCGCCCAGGTTGTCCGGCAGAGTAAGCTGGTCCTCGGTGAGGCCAGTCGCCTCAAGAATCGACTGGCACTCCTCCTCTAGACCGTTGGCCTTGGCAGTCATGAACGCAAGGGGGTACAGATCGACCTCCTTCAGCATCTGTATCCGGTCCTCGACGTCGCCTAGGTACAGGGAGTTCTGGAAGCGGGATGTAAAGTCGCCACGGTGCTCGGCAATCTTCGCCATACGAGCCAGCTTCGCCTTGTCGCCCGTCGCCAGGTAGAGGAAGGACAGCTTGTCGAACTGCTTCAGCTTCTGGTAGCACATCTCCACGACCTGGTTGTTGCCGTGGGCTAGGGCCTCGCTACTCAGCCTCGACCATAGCTTCGGCTTGTCCAGCTCCTTGGCCATCTCGACGGCAACATCAAGGTTGCCGCACTCAATAGCCAGCTCGAATCGCGTGGTCGGATCCTGGACGAACTGGAGAGCAATCTCGGGGTAACCCTTCTTCTGCAGGTACGAAATAATCGACTGACCAACAAGCGATGACGTCTGGATGATGTGCAGCATCTCCTCGTAGTTGCGCTTGACCAGAGCCATCTTGAAGCGATACTCGGTAGGGTCGATCTGCAGGATCTTGGGCTTCGCCGAGCGGTCCAGGCAGTAAACATTGCGGCCCTTGACGCGGACCAAGTACACGGTCTGGTCGAGGGTGCGCACGATACCGTTATCACCGTTGAGGAGCGTGTACTTGATGTGGTTCAGGGTCGAGTAGAGCAGGATGCCAGCATCGTCCCAGGTGGCGCTCTTGATCCGGATCGTCTCGTGCAACGTGCTGACCTGCTCCAGCGTCTTCGTAACAATGGTCACGTTATGCTTGCTCAAAAGCGCTGCGTACAGGCTGTCGTTGGACCAGGCAACATACTTGACACCGTTGACGTTCAAGCTGGCGATCGTCTTCTTGTGCTGGATGTCGTACAGGTGGACGGCACTCGGGGTGATGATGAGCAAGTTGCCGGGGCCGCCAAAGTAGATGTCGGAAGTGCCTGCAGGGGGCTTGAAGGAGCGCGTGACGTTGTTGGTGAGGTCCTTGATGTCAATGGTCTGGGTGGCCGTGTTCAGGACAGCAAAGCGGTTGCGCGCAACAAAGATGGCAGAGTTGCCGGAGCCGCGCTTCAATTCGGTGGGCTCAACAGCGCCGGAATTGTCCTTGGGAAGGTTGATGAGGTCGTACGAGCCGCCGTCGGCCGCCGAGGTAACGAGGATCGAGCGCTCAGCAGGGTTGTAGGAGAGGGTACGAGGGGGAACCCAGGCGGGGCCGACCTTCTTAAGGGACAGAAGCGTGGGGGACTCGAGGTTCTTCTGGAAATCGTAGGACCGCACTTGCTTCTCCTTGTTGATGTAGAAGAGGTTGTTGAGGTAGACGGCCGATGCCGGGCGCTCGCGCTCAAGCTTGAAGACCATAACGCCATTATCGTGGCCAGCAGCGAAAAGGTTAATCTCGGGGTGGGCGGCGATAACCCAGAACCGGTCATTTTCCCGCTTGAACGTCTGAACGGCTGTTCTCTTGTTAAGGTCCCAAACGCGGATTGTCTTGTCCTCACCAGCAGAGAGAATGAGGTCTTGGTGCGGGTGGAACAGACAGCCAGACGCGTTCTGGAAATGACCACGGCACGTATCAACCTCCCAAGCCTTGGTTTCGCTCATCCGCCAAAGCTTCACAAGACGGTCGTCACCAGCGGACACAATCAGCGGCATTGTGGGGTGGAAGGCAACCCAGTTGACACCACGGTCGTGGCCCTCGAGAACGAACTTGACAACGGCATCGGTGTTGCCAAACATATCGGCCTGGTTCTGGTTCTGGCGGGCCATCTGGTCCTCGAACGACATGGAGGTGGGAGCGGAGTGCTTCTTGCGGAGGCCGGAGATGTCCCAAACACGGACAGACTGGTCGAGCGATGCGGAAACGACGAGGTCATCCTTGGGATGGAATTGAGCGCACATGACGTAGTGGTTGTGGCCGGTCATGGTGCAGATGAGCGATCGGTTCTGCCAATTCCATATCCGGATGGTCTGGTCGTCGGAGCACGAAACAATCCAGGGGAGTTCATCGTGGAAGAAGACGGTGCGGACGTAGTCGAGATGGCCGTTGAGGGTGAACAGGCAGCGTCTGGTCTGGTAGGACCAGACCTTGATCTTGTAGTCGTCGCCACCCGAAGCGAAAAGGGGCTGCGTCTTGTGGAAAGCGACGGCGCGGACGGGGCCATCGTGCTCTTCGAAGCGGTCAATGAGAGTACCCATGCGGTAGTCCCACAGCTGGATTGTAGACGAGTGGAGGGACACAAGGATCCATGGTCTGAGAGGGAGGGTCGAATGTTAGATCGGAGTCCATCGTCGAGATGCAAGACGCATAACAGACGCGATGCCAGAAAGGGGCGATGAGGGGAAGAGATTCTGATGAGCTTACCTCTTGGGGTGAAAAGCGATGCCCTTCGCGCGAGACGACTTGGACTCAAACTGCATTGTGTTAGCACAACCCGAGCCTCATCATCACCAACCACCACCAGCCATCATTGGCCATCTCGACCATCTCGGCCATCCCGTCGACGCCTATCCCTACCTTTGTGAGCATCTGCGACGGCGTCGCCATGTTGACCGCAGCTTCGCGCTCGGCGGCAAATTCGTGTAAATAAAAGGGGGAAAAGGTTCGGATCGGGTTCGAGGGGTTTGTCGAAAGTCAGCAAGATCGCGTGTGTTTCCAAAGCTCCGTCGACAAAAGGGAGCCCGGGCAGGCGGTGTGATGTGGATGTGTTGTCGAGAGCCAGAACACCAGGGGACGTTCAAGGCCACCTTTCTTGTCTCCTAATCCGAATTGCAGCTGGAGGCGTTCTGAAGGAGAAGTAAGCGTGGCCCTCCCTGGCGCCTCCAAAATGTGGGATGGTTGGCGCCTGAGGCAGTAGCGCCCCATAGTTTATCCGCGCCGGAAGGGGAGAGAAGGGCGTTTGGGCCAATCAGGAGCTCCAATAGCGGGGTCGAGGGGAGTGGCTACTGTTAGCTGGCGTGATAATAGGGGTTCGTTTGAGCTGGAGTCTCTGGACTGGACACGTAAACTGATCCTGGCGCATTCTGTAGTGGGCAACTGCGACCAGCCACAGCCACAGTACGTCGTATTCTCACATACATCGTAAATGGCAGTTGCGACGAGCACCCTTTGGAAACCCATATGGCAAGAGCAGCACGCAGACAATTCTTTCAATCTTTGTAGCATGCCGCTGCCAGTCCCCGGAAAGAAGAGTACAGAGCTTTCCTCTAGCAAGGCCAGAGTGTCCACTCGATATCTAATGCCCCGGAGCTGTAAGATACGTAGCAGCCCGTCGATGCCAATCGGACAGTGCAGTTGCTGCAGATTCGCTGACGCGTGCCACGTGACTGCCCAGCCCGTCGCTCCTGCCTCAAACAACCTCGCTGTCTCCTGCCCGTAAGACGACCCCTGTTGCTTCCTTGTTGACGCTAGTCCCTTTTCGTACAGCTATTCTGTGATGTGTTCTCAAGACAACATCTTCCAAACAACCACTTCATCCGCCACTGTGAAAAGTCACAGAATGCATTGAGAAGACAGACTGGCTGTCAGGGATTACCAAGCGCACAAACGAGTTGACGACGCATAATACAACCTTGCACACGCAATTCCCTTCCCCTCGTGGGCCACCGTTCAGCGGAAGCCTGGAGCTGATAGCAACGGTTCTTCTCATCTTTATCTCACTTCCCTGCTTCTCATATTACAGCTCAGGAACGTGGGCTGCGTGAGACGTCAGAGTCATTGGAGCCTCTCGGACAGACTGCCACCATAATGGGCCTCTCACGGCTACCTCGAGGGCTGGTGGCTGCCTTTTTAGCCACCTTTGCCCTCCATCCTTCGCTCACAGCTGCTGGGCCTTCAGTCGATGTGGGCATGATCGCAGCCTTCCCCTCTCCGCCCTACCTGACAGAGCTTTTGTGAGCACATCTCCTTGCCTCTATTTTTGTATGAACGCGTACTGATACCTCACAGAGAAACCGCGGCACAGGAAAATGCAACGAGCTATTACCCCATCCTGGACCGCATTGCGGAAGGATACTTTGCCGACGCCTCCACGGACCGTGACCTCTATGAGAAATTCCTCACCCTTCTCACCAAGGACGGTCACATTGCCAACGACGAGGCGCTGTCCACTTTCAAGCTTGCCCTGTCATTGCGGTCTGCTGCTCCTCGTATCGAGGCACACTTCCAATTCTACAACACGGCCGTTGATGGCTCCGTGGATGGGGACCAGACCGGGTGTCGTCAATGGATTCTGTACGATGGCGCCCAGTACTGCACCCCATCGCTGAGCAAGGAGCGTGGTAAAATCACCAGTCATAAGATACAGGAGCGGGAGCTGCCTTTCGATATCAAGCAGGGCCTCGGCCCCGATGCCGTTCTGTATGCCGATATAACTTCGCCCGAGTTTGGGCCCTTCCACAAGCTTCTCAGCGAGAAGTCGCGGGCTGGTGAGCTTACATACCGTCTCAGACACGTTCGCAGTGCATTGGAGACTATGTCAGACGAGCGTCTACCTGTCAACGGCTACGGTGTGGAACTCGCCCTGAAGAGAACCGACTACATCGTGATCGACGACCGTGAAGCCGATGCTGCCGACGCCGACAAGAAGAGGTCGTCCACGAAGCCAGCCGAGGTTGTCCTGGACGGCGAGGCAGAGGTTATAGACCTCAAGGCCCTCTCCAAGTCAGAGCTGGCCGAGCTTGGTCTCAAGACGGCCGACTTTATCGTCAAGAGCGAGAATCCCTTTGACTCTCTCCTTAAGATCACGCAGGACTTCCCCAAGTACTCCAGCTCCATTGCCACACACAACTTCTCCAAGGACTTTCTGGAGGAGCACCGCGGCAACCGCGCGGTCATGGTCCCTGCCGGTGCCAACGTGCTCTGGATGAACGGCGTTCAGATGATTGAGCGCCAGATTCAGCCCCTGGCCCTCGTGGACACGGTCCGTCGCGAAAGAGCCATGATTAACGGCGTCCGCGAGCTGGGTCTCACAGGCAAGGAGGTCGTTAGCGTCATCGGCCACGAGGCAGTTACGGCGTCCAAAGTCGAGACCACTCCTCCCCGCTTCGATTGGCGTGACGAGATTGAGGACGGCCGTGTCATCATCTGGCTCAACAACCTCGAGAAGGACGCCCGCTATAGCGAGTTTCCCAAGAGTCTGCGGACGCTTCTTCGGGGCGGTATGCGTGGCCAGATCCCGCAGGTTCGTCGTGACATTTTCAACCAGGTCTACACCGTTGACTTTTCCAAGCTCGACGACGTGCGTCTGGTCGTTGAACAGATTCTTGAGTTTGTTCGCCGCCGTCTGCCCATTCGTTTCGGTCTCGTTCCTCTGGCTTCGACTCCCGAGTCGATTAAGCAGGCCAAGGTTGTGTACCATCTGCTTGAGACGTACGGCCTGAGCACCGTCTCGGCATATTTGACTCAGTCGCTGGCCGACGAGAAGGTTTCTAAGCCTGACGCAAAGGTGTTCAAGGCAGCGGTCAAAGACCGTGAGCTGCGCGAAGACTCCACCGCCCTGGCATTTGCCGACATTTTCACACTTGATGACTACGACAAACAAATTGAGCTTGCACAGCACTGGGCAAAGCGTCTCGGTGCGAACTCGGAGATCCCTCCCATCTTCGTCGACGGCGTTGTGGTTCCCCGCGATGCCAACTGGGTCGCTGCTATGAGCGACAAGATTGGCGGTCATCTGCGCATCATTCAGGAAGCCGTCTACTTTGGACGCATCGAGGAAGACGCGTGGGTTGCTGGATATTTTTTGGAGGGCGCTCTGTCAAGACGCAACCCGTACATCTTCCCGGAGAACGAGAAGAGTCTGCAAGTGGTTAATGTCCACAAGCTACACACCGAGCACGCCGACCTCTTTGAGTCCATCCCCGTCATTGAGGCGAGTGAGGATTCTACCAAGGAGACTTGGGCAGTGCTCACTACCGTCGTTGACCTGAACACGGAAGACGGCATCAAGCTTTTGCACTCAGCTCTCCAGTTCCGTGTCAACAACCCGGGCATCCGTCTGGAGGTTGTCTACAACCCGAGCTCGGGCAGCAACCACGACTTCAACACGGTCCTGAAGAGCAATCTCGACAAGGCAACCGATGCCACGTCCTGGGAAGACCTAAAGACCCTACTGGCCTCAAGGGAGCCTGCAACGGCCGAGTACGTAACCGCTCTCGAGCGCTTCCGAGAATCCGCTGCTATCCGCCCCGGTACCAGCGTGCTCATTCTAAACGGCCGCGTTCTTGGTCCTATTGCCAAGACCGACGCCTTTGGAGAGGAGGATTTGCTCACTTTTCTTGAGTTTGAGCAGGCCGAGCGTATTCTGCCCGTCTACACAGCCGTCGAGGACCTGAACTTGACGGCGAAGGTCTCATCGCCTCTGGCTGCTGCCAAGCTCACTTCGGTCACTGCCCTGTCCACGATCTCTGACCTGCCTGAGGGTATCTTCGAGTCGGCTCCTTCGCTCCGTGTTTCTTCGTTTAACCTTTGGAACACGACCCACACATCCTTTGAGCTGGGCGATGCCTCCACGGCCACGATTTACTTCAATGTAGTCCTGGACCCGGCCAGTGAGACTGGCCAACGCTGGGCACCCATCCTCAAGGTGCTCTCCAGCCTTGACGGTGTTTACATGCGCATTTTCCTGAATCCCCGCGAGTGGCTCGACGAGCTTCCCGTGAAGCGCTTTTACCGCTCGGTCCTTGAGCCTGCTCCCCTGTTTGACGAGGCTGGCAAGGTGAAGGCTCTCGGCGCCAGATTTGACGGCCTCCCATCCGAGGCTCTCCTGAACTTGGGCATGGAAGTGCCGCCCGCCTGGCTGGTCGCGCCCAAGGTGTCTGTGCACGATCTCGACAACATCAAGCTGAGTTCCATCAAGTCGGATGTCGAGGCGACCTACGAGCTGGAGCACATTCTGATTGAAGGCCACTCGCAAGAGCGTGGTGGGCAGCCTCCGCGCGGAGCCCAGCTGATTCTCGGTACCGAGAAGGACGAGCACTTCGCTGACACCATCGTCATGGCCAACCTGGGCTACTTCCAATTCAAGGCGAATCCGGGCTATTACAACATTAAGCTCAAGGAGGGCCGCAGCTCAGACATCTACTCCATCGAAAGTGTTGGCTCCAAGGGTGTTGTTCCCACACCGGGCGACGAAGGTACTGACGTAGCTCTCATGAACTTCCAGGGCACGACGCTGTACCCACGTCTAGTACGCAAGCCGGGCATGGAAAAGGAAGAGATCCTCAACGAGGAGGGCGGTGTGTCCGCCCAAGGCGGCGCCATGGATTATGTGGCAAAGGGCCTCAAGTTTGCCGAGGGCATTCTGGGCAAGGCCAAGGACGACGAGGTCGTCACTGCGTCGCAGCCACAGGCCGACATCAACATCTTCTCCGTCGCCAGCGGCCATCTGTACGAGCGTATGCTGAACATCATGATGGTCAGTGTGATGCGCAACACGAACCACACTGTCAAGTTCTGGTTCATCGAGCAGTTCCTTTCGCCGTCTTTCAAGGACTTCATCCCCACACTAGCCGAGGCCTATGGCTTCCAGTACGAGATGGTCACCTACAAGTGGCCGCACTGGCTGCGCCAGCAAAAGGAGAAGCAGCGCGAGATTTGGGGCTACAAGATCTTGTTCTTGGACGTGCTCTTCCCGCTGTCGCTCGACAAGGTCATTTTTGTCGACGCCGACCAGATTGTGCGCACCGACATGTACGATCTGGTCCAGCTCGACCTGCAGGGCGCACCCTACGGCTTCACGCCCATGTGCGACTCGCGTACCGAGATGGAGGGATTCCGTTTCTGGAAGCAGGGCTACTGGAACAACCACCTGCGCGGCCAGCCATACCACATCTCGGCCCTGTATGTTGTCGACCTGCGGCGGTTCCGTGAGTTGGCCGCCGGCGACCGTCTGCGCCAAACGTACCACACGCTCTCGGCGGACCCCAACAGTTTGGCCAACTTGGACCAGGACCTGCCCAACCACATGCAGTTCCAGATCCCCATTTTCAGTCTGCCCCAGGACTGGCTCTGGTGCGAGACATGGTGTAGCGACGAGGCGCTCACGACGGCCAAGACTATCGATCTTTGCAACAACCCGCAGACCAAGGAGCCCAAGCTCGACCGCGCCCGTCGCCAGGTGCCCGAGTGGACTGTGTACGACGATGAGATTGCTGCCATTGACAAGCGTCGCCGGCAGGGCAGCGGATCGGCTGCTGCTTCGGAACCTGCTGGCTCGCCGCCATCCATTCGTGTCGGTGGTGAGGGCGCAGCCAAGCAGCAGAAGCCTCTGGTGGCGACAAGGAGATTGTGAACGAGGGAGAGGAGGAGAAGTCACACGAGCGGGACGAATTGTAGGAGGAAATCTGGCTTTGAATCTGAAACTGAACACGCATTTGATTTTTTGTCTATAAAGAAGAGAAGCATAGCAATGTAGAGACTTTGAAAAGAAATGCAACACACGATCGAAACTGCTGTTGTCGACGTTACAATTGTGAAGAGCAAGCCATCGTCTGAGACACACAACAATCCTATCGACGATCCACGAAAAAAGTTCTGACTCTTCTGCCGCAGCTCGCTCGAGAATGTTTGAATTCATGACCCGCAGACGCCTTTCCCGTGATGCATACGGTAAATAAGAGAAGAAGCAAACACAAACGCTTGCCGAACAAAACAAAAGCTCGGCCGGGTGTCCCCAGGCCTTGTCTAGTGAGAAATATACTGGAAGACAGCAGAAACAACCTCGTCGCCACACTCCTGCCGGAGAAGCAGATCCTGGATCTGGCCAAGGCCCTCATTGACAAAGTGGTTCCACGTGCTCGTGTCACCGTACAGCATCGCCGGTGCCTTGATGAACTGCTTGCCGTCCGGCCGGCACCGCTTGCACTTGAGCGTGTCGTGCGTGTCGCTCGTGGTTGTTCCGACACCGCGGTACTGGAACAGTTCTTTGAGGCCGTCCAAACTGAAGTGCCGCTCCACATCCTCGGCCGAGTCCACAACGCAGGTCGACAGCGACTGCTTGTGGCTCTGGCGCTGGAAAATCTTTTCTTCAATCGTGCCCGTCGTGATGAACCGGTATACAAAGCAGTCCTTCTTCTGGCCATCACGCCACACACGGGCCAGCGCCTGCTGGTCAGCCGCCGGGTTCCAATCTGGGTCGAACAAGACCAGGCGGTTGGCACCAATCAAGTTGATACCGCAACCACCGGCCTTGGACGACAGCAAAAAGACAAACTCGTCGCTGTTGGGGTCGTTGAACTTGTCGACCAGCTTCTTCCGCTTGTTGACGTTCATGGTGCCGTCGAGTCGCAGATTGCCGTAACCACGATGGTGGCACAGCTTCTGAAACAAGTCAAGGGTCGAGGTGTAGTTGGAGATGAGCACAATCTTGTCGTTGGTATCGGCCCGGATCCGCGCCAGCATCCGATCGAGCACCTGCATTTTGCCACTGTACCAGGACCGGATCTCGCGGTCCCGTCCACGGGCTTCTCTGGGTACGTAGTCTTCCGGGTAGCAGCGCTCCGACCCGGGCAGCTCAGTAGCAAGGTCGAGCAAGTCCGGGTGGTTGCAGAGCTTCTTTAGAATATTGATGGCCTTGAGCGGCTGGCTGCCCTTGCCGCGCAAGAGAGCCTGGATATGCGGCGTCGTGATAAAGTAGTTGTACAAGTCGCTCTGGAACGGAGCAGGATTGCAAAAGACAACATGCTCGTACTTGACCGGCAGGTACTTGGACAAAATGTCGTTGGTACGCCGAATGATAAAGCGGTTGACAATGGTGAGAAGCTCGGCCAGGCGTTCGTCACCCCTCTTGCGCTCTTCCTCGTCGGCATCTGCGTCACGGCCCCGCAGAATGGGAATCTCGTACTGCTTGCGAAATTCCAGTCGGTTGCCCAGCAAGTTAGGGTTGGCGAAACTGACCAGCGAGAAGTATTCTGACAAATCGTTTTGGATGGGTGTGCCAGACAGGATGATACGGCGCGACACCTGTAGGCTGTCGAGGGCGTTGAACGTGCGGCTGTCGCCGTTCTTCAGACGATGGCCCTCGTCACAGAGCATAAGTCCAATCTTTGTGTTTTTGAGCTCGTCCACATTCAGTCTCAGGGTTTCGTATGAGACGATAATGACAGGCCGCGTGACCGCACGTCCACTGGCAATAGCCCATTGGCGAAGCTGCCGCGATAGCTCCTCCTTGGAGGCCTTGCCATCGATTGTGAAGGGGTTGATGGTGCCTTTTCCAAGCCACTTGTCGAGCTCGTCGGCCCAGCTGCGCACCATACTGGACGGGCACGCAACAATGGCCTTTTGGATTGTGGTCTTGCCGGCCTCAGGGGCCTGCTTCAAAAGTGTCCACAGCAGAGTGATGCACTGCAGCGTCTTTCCCAGACCCATCTCGTCGGCCATGATGCAGCCATTGGCCTTTTCGTCAATCATACCAGTGACGCACTTGTACATGAACTTGACACCCTCGATCTGGTGAGGACGTAGGATCTTGGCCAGCTTGGGGTCGATCACGACAGGAACACGAGGGTTCTCCTCCTGAACCTGCTTCTTGATGCCCAGAATCTCAGCCAAGCTCTTGTGCACAAGAGGCACTTCAACCTTGGGAGCCTCTGCTTGGGCCTTCTCGGCCTCAACCTCCTCAGCCGTCTTTTCTATTGGCTTGTCGTCGATTGTGGGGTCGTAGAGAACGATGGAGAACTCGCCTGCCGGGTCGTGTAGCGGCTTAGCCACAAAGGCACGGCCCTGACGCATACCCAGGGCGGGAGCTGGTCGGCTGGGATTGTACGCCGCGGTGGATTTGTTGATCAATGGGACAACAAACACTTTTCTAAAGGCCTGCTCTTTGTCCAATACGCGGAAAACGGGGAACTTGTTGGCCTCCCGCGTCGCCAGAGCCAGCCGGTCCTCGTTAGTGTAGGGTTTGTCGCCATCTTCGCCGCCGTCTGCGCCCTTGTAGTCAACCCGCTTCCGCTTTCTTGCTGGCCGGTCACTGGCCGGGCTAGCTGTAGACGAGCCTGGGCAACGGAAGGGCTTGCTGAGTGCGTCAAAGGCCTTGGGGGGAGGAAAGCGGCCTCGGGGGATGTTTTCCTTATTGTTGTGTCTGCCAACAGCAGTGGGCTTTCCTTGCGGAATAGGTACCACGGTCGCCCTGCCATGGTCCATGTGTCAGTAGGAGTCAAGAGACACGGCAAGCAATTCACCTGTTGATGCGGGCTCGACAGCAGACTTACATTGTTGAGTCGGTGGTGTGTTGACGTACGGGAAATCAGCTTGCAGAGAGAAGCCTGAAAATGATGATCTCCGTTCGCTTCCCCTGACTTGTGTCCCGTATCTCCCGTATCTCTATTACCGGAAGGTGCCAGACTTCGGTGGCGACTTGCGAGACGGAAGGAGCGAGTCAACAAAGCGCGTCTGCCTGGACGTGTCTGCCAACTCGGAAAGCACGCGTAGTCAGGTGACACAATTCTGCTCGCGCAGGAGCCATACGATGTAAAGAGGGAATGTGCCGGGACACGCTAGCCTAATAAAGAAAGATGTAAACACACAACGACGCGCCGCAAGGTGGGTCTCAAAGTCGACGTCCAATCCACACCTATTTTCGCTTGGACGTAGCAAATTCGCTTGGAGATGCAACCAATTCGTCGACACCACATTCAGTAATTATCCATCTTCAGCATTTACGACTTTTCACGATCGTTGTGTTTTCTGTTGCTTGTTTGGTTTTTGCAGCGCATACACACCCGATATACCACACTTCGCACACATCTACCACTCTCACGCGTAACGCGACGCTTTTTTTTGCGATTTCTAATTGACGACATTATTGATTGACAACTTGGCTCTCTTGACGCCCTTTCCTACGACGATACACACCCTTCATTTTCGCGGCAGAGCCGTCCTCTGCTTTTGTCGTTGCCCGGCATGGTACACCCAGGCCTCGGCGGCCTCGATACGCCGCGAACCAACGCGGGCGACGCGACCTACCTCGAACGACCCCCAGACTTCGATGTCTCGCAGGAGATGTCCTTCCAGTCACCGGCAAAAGACGGCAATATCTTTGACCAGATGCGCAATGGCGGCAAGCCAAATCTCCGGACACCACGCGGCGGTAGCAACAGCGGCAACGGGGCGCGTGCGCCTTTTAGCAATCGACAGAACTTGCCCGAGGGCATTGGCGGCGTCGAGTTCACACCACTCCTCAAATCGGCAACACGAAACAGTGCGCAGCGTGGATACCGTGGTAAAGAGAATGGCGCTGCAGGTGCTGTCCCCTTCTCGCTCGGCAAAATCGACGAAGACGACACGACAACTCCCATCCCGGGTGCCATGGACCTGAGCAGCTTTGGCGTTTCGCGCAACATGTCTTATGTTGAGAGTACACCACTACCACACATTGACAGCAGCAGCATCGCATCAACACCCATGGCTACGCGGCAACGCGGCGGCGATGACAGACACGACAACCACAGAGACAATGGGGGTCCGCTCCAAGACGGGAACCAGCTGTCGCTCCGGGAGCAGGAGAACGTCATCGATAGGATCGAAAAGGAGAATTTCGGACTCAAGCTCAAAATCCACTTCCTCGAAGAGGCTTTGCGCAAAGCTGGGCCGGGTTTCAGCGATGCTGCCCTTAAGGAGAATACTGAGCTCAAGGTGGACAAGGTCACGCTGCAGCGCGAGCTTCAACGATGCAAGAAGCTTCTGATTTCGGCCGAGCAGAACCTCGAAAATTATCGCCAAGAGATGCTCAACATGCAGGAGAAGATGGCCGCGCGGCAAGCCGACGAGGGCCTCCGTGCCGAGCTAGAGCGTTTGCGCGACGAGCTGGCTGCCAAGGATGCCGACATGGAAGAGCTGCAGCGCCAGGCCGACGAGCAAAAACGGCAAGGCGCGTGACGAGATTGAGGACCTCGAGGCGGACCTGCGCGAGAAGGACCGCATTATCACACAAAAAGAGGACGAGCTTGAGGACCTGCAAGTCTCCATGGAGGCCCGCATGGAGGAGAACCGCGAGCGGATAGCGGAGCTCGAGGAGAAGGCCAGCTCAAGCGAGAAGCTGGACGAGGCCAAGGAAACGATTGAGGATCTCGAGGCCGATGTCCGGCGTCTTGAGCAGCAGGTCGACGACATGAAGGAGAAGCTGGACGAGGCGGTGACGGAACGGAAGCGGGCCGAGGAGGACCTGGAGGAGCTGCAGGAGGAGATGGCCAACAAGTCTGTCCACACCAAGGGGCTGTCTCGGCAGGTTGAAGAAAAGGTTGCACGGCTCCAGGGCGAGGTTGACAAATCCCAGCGCGAACTGGAGCAGCTTGAGGAAAAGCACGAAGAACAGCAGAAGGAGGCGGAAGACCTCAAGCTGAAGCTCAAGGAATCCCGGCAAGCACGCGACACGGCCGAGCGGGAAGCACTCGCAGCCAAATCCCAATTGACGGAAGCCCATGCCGATCTCAACATGGCGCGTGATCAGAAGACTCTTCTACAAACTCGCCACGACACTCTGGCAACCGAATCGGCCACCCTACAGCGCGACGTACATCGTCTCGAAAAGGCTGTAGCTCAACTGGAGAGTGATCTTGAGGAGGAGCGCCAGCACGCCTTAGAAGTGGAGCAGGACCTGAGCACTCAGGTCAAGGCGGAGATGGAGCGCCTCAACAAGCACATAATCGACCTGCAGACGGAAATCAGCGAGAAGGAGCACCTCTACGACATCGACAGCGAGAAATGGGACACGGATCGCGAGCACCTCGAAGCTGAGCGCAACCGGTTGCAGCAGACGATCAACCGACTTCGGGAGACTGAGGGCGCACTTTCCGGTAAGGAGGCGCGGCTGCAGGAGCTCATGGACAGCGAGCGGATGCGCCACGAGTCGGAGGAGAACGTTCTGCGCCGCCAGCTGGAGAGCCTGCAATCACAACTCGACACGCGCCAAGGCACGCTGGACGGGCTTCGCAAGGAGCTTGCTTCTGTGCGCGACGAGCTGCGGTCCTCGCAACTCGCCAGCCAGGCCGCCAAGAATAAGTGCGAGCGGCTCGAGGACGAGGTCGAGGCGCTGCAACGCTCCCGCAACCGCGATGCTGAGCAGGCTCGCCAAGACAAGGCCTTGGCCCAGGAGGAGCGCGACAATCTCCGGAAGCAGCTTGCGACATTGCGTGCCGGCGGCGCCAATGTGTCATCAACAGCTGCGGCCGTTACAGCACTCCAAGAATCGGCAGCCAGCACCGCGCAGCAGCACAGAGAACAGATTGACCGGATGCGCACACAAATCACGGAATCGGCGTCGAATGTGGCCCGCATCACCAAGGAGAAGCAAGGGCTGCAAGACCAACTCGCCAACATCAATATCGAGATCCACTCTCTCCGCGCCTCGCTTACCGAAATCAAGGCCGAACGCGACGAGATCAAGGAACAGCTTCGCCGGTCTCAACAGCACGAGGGCGACACGTTTCCGTGTTGACCAAGAGCGCATCGATCTTCGGACCGCCAAGATGAAGCTCGACAGCGAAGTCCGCCGCCTGCGAGAGGAGAACAAGTCTCTTGCCGACCAGTGCCAGACTCTAGAGACCACACTCGAAGAGGAGCTCGAGAAGGCCGCCAACGAGGAGGAACGGCTTGGCCAGGAGGTTCGCCAGCTGCAGAGCCTGCGCCTGCGGAGCTCAACCACAGAGAGCCAAGAGTTGCAAGCAGCTCGGCGCACAATTCGCGACCTTGAGCGGCGCATCGAGGACTACGAAGTGGCCGCAGCTACCGCGGCAGTCCTGCCACCTTCAACAACCGTTGCCGACAACAACGACGACACCAACACCGGCGAACTGTCTCTCTTGCGCCGCGACCTGTCGGCTGCCCGTGCCAAAGAGCGCGAGTACCTGCAACGCGAGGCTACGCACAAGGAGGCTGTCAAGTCACTCCGTCGCCAGATTGTGGACCTTGAGCGCGCAGCACACGAGGCCGACATCAACCGGCTCATGCGCTCCCCAGAAGCCACCGAAGACGTCGGTTCCATCATGTCTCCGTCATCCTCTGCGGCGCGCAAGGCCGAGATCGTGCAACTGCGCGAGCAGCTGCTGTCAGCACACCAGTCTGTGGCCGAGATGAAGCGGACCCTGCGCGAGCAGAACGGAACGCTGAATCGTCTGCTGCTTCGGCCGAGGAACTCGAGGTTCGTATCGGCGAGGTGGAGGAAGAGCGCGCTATCCTGGAGCAGGCACTCGACGAGGCCCAAGAAGCCGCAGCCGAGGCAGCATCGACTCATGAGGCAGCTCTCCGGCGTGTCCAGACAAAGCTTGAGCGGTACCGTCACGAACGCGACGAGCTCGCCCTGGCGTTGGCTGACGTCCAGAACAAGGCCGGGTCGGACTCGGATTCTGTGTCGAGCGAGATGAGCCGCGAGGAGCGTAGCAATCTTCACGCCATGCTGCGCAAGACACAGGTCGAGGCCGAGGCGCTCGAGCACGACCTGCGTGATCACCGGGCAGCGCTCGACGAGGCCGTGCGCTCTGAGGAGACACTTCGTGCTAAGCTCGAGCGGGCACGCGGCGAACGGGCAGCCTACCGTGCCGATGCCGAGCGTCTGCAGCGCGCCGTCAACGACCTCCAGGAAGCGGCCAGCAAGACCAGAGCCGCCATGCACTACGGCACCAACGCCGATGTGCCCAACAACACACGGGAGCTCGTCCTGGCCGCCGCCTCGGTCAGCCAGCGCAACGGCAATGCCGACACAGATGCACTGGTGCGGGCGTCCGAAGAGCAGAGCATCCGCCACCGCAAAGAGCTGCGCGGTCTCGGTATGCAGATCGACTGGATGCAGGCACGGTGGGAGCGCGAGGCACGGCTGCGATGCGGCGCCGTCTTGGGCAAGCAGCTCGTGTCCCAGGATCTCGAGATGCGCATGGCTTGGTATGTTCCCATACCTCTGATTCAATTCTGTTTTCGTCTTGTTGGTTTTCACGAGCATCTACTAATACAACACCTCACAGCAACAAGGCGGATCTGCAAATGCTGCAGGGCATCCTGCACCAGCTGGGCGTCAAGCAGCCCGTCCTCCAGTCGACGAGCATCGACGCGGCATCAGGCAACAACGCCCTTGTCGTCAAGTCGTCGTCGTCGGCCCGCAAGACCTTGCGCCGCGCTGTCCTGGCCGTCCAGTTCATGGTCCGCCTACAACAAACGGCCGGCGCGTGGGCCCAGCACGAGACCACCCGGCAACGGCTCGCAGCAGCGGCCGAGGGTGTGCGCAAGGCCGAGCGGAATGCAGCAGATGCGTGCAGCGTGGCGTGTGCAGTTGGCGACGGCGGCATCGTCAGGCGGGCAATAAGCATAAGTTGGCTGGTGAAGAAGAAGAGAAAGGAAGAAGAAGAAAAGTAAAGCATGGGTGTCTTGCATTCTCGGTCGTTCATGATTTATGGTCTTTGGAGCGTCTTTGGAGCGTCTTTGGAGCGTCTTTGGAGCGTCCTAAGGGGAGTTTTTGAGAGATCTTTGCTTTGGGTTTGGCTCAAGTTCGATCGCTTGGTTCTTTGTTTTGTTTTTTTTTCCTGTCCTTTCTGCGTCTCTCATATCCCCTCTTCTTTCACAGCTGATTTTGGGTTGGCATTGGGAGTTTGTTTAAGTTTGTTCGCCTTTTCTTTTTGGGTCTATGATTTTGGGCTTTCATCAGCATATTACCTCTCGTAAGGAAGCTATTGTTGCATACTCGACCAAACGATGAACCATCTACGTCGTGATGTGCTATTGAATTTGCGTCCCGTTGTTTACTTTCGACCTATTGTGGTTCAACGAGACAATACCACTTGTAGGAGCGGTTCGACCGCCGTCCTTCAAATGCTGTTATTTATTTTGTGTTGTCGATTGTTTTACATAATCATTTTATTTGTCAACAGTTGACATTTGTTTTTCCATCGATTCTATTTTTTTTTTTTTTTTTACCTGGGAAGAAATACCCAACCAAATTCACAACCAGCGACTTCAACTTGTTTGCCCCCATCTAGAAAATTTCAATGCAAGCAGGGCTCGTCGGTCAGGCAAACGCGTCTCGACGATACGAAGCTTCGCATGTCCATCTTCGAACAACTTCCTGAATAAAAGGGCAAGTCTAAACATTCGCAGAAGTACAAAGAACCTCCTCAAATTAAACAGTGGCTGCTTTCATAGTTCAACCCCCCCAGCCATTTCAGCCCTACATGGGGGTGAGGGCGTCCACTTTCCCAGACCCTGACCCGACGAGGCTTTACGGAGTAGTGCAAACTCGACAACACGGGCGGCAAGTTTGGCAGCACGTTACTTTAACGTCGTAGCGAGCGCCATCCCCCTTCTCTCGCGCATCGACCAGACCGGCTACTCCGATTCAGAACATATCTTTTTAATATTTCTTTCGAATTGTACATGTACGCATAGGCCCCGGTCGGGCTTGAGTTCACGACTCAGTACAGAAAGTGAACCCCTGTTTTGTCGTGCTCCCTCTTTTTGTCCCTTGTCTCCGATGTTCATTGCTGGCGTGACCCCCTGTCGGCTCCGATGGTATCAATGGCTCCTGCATGACATCGGACGATGACTGAGACACAGTTTAGATGACCATGCCGGACAGAAAAGGCACCGGCAGCGGAAAATTGCAATGAGAGAGGGTGGTCTGTCGCACGCCGACATGGTAAAACGGGTCATCGAGAAACACTGAACGTTTTGATAACCCGTAAGCTCCGACACTTAAAGAGGCCGCTCGACGAGCGGCATGACGTATCGAAAACCTTTTTCTTGGCGCGCGTTCTTGTATCTGTTTCTAGGCCTGTTCCACGAGATCGGGGAGAAAAGGCACACTTTAGATCGTGGCGGAGACGATAGACCCAGCACGGTTTGACAGCGTACGATGTATTCTGTAAATATAAAATCGCTGAGGGAGAGTGCGTGTGTGCGTGGTCAGTGTGTGTCCACACCAGTCTCTTGCCCCAAATTTTCTGCCTGTGGCAGTGGTCAACGGAGAGGCATTCTGGTGTGCAAAGAGAGCTGAAAAAGCTGATGGCATTCCCCAGAAAAGAAGGCTTAGACACATTAGTACTTAGTCAGAGTGACACCGTGCTCCGTTCAGGTACGGGCTAGGGGCGTCCAAACTACTGCACGAGTGCACCAAGGCTGCGGTAGGGAATAACGCTAGATGGGCCCTTCCTGCAATGTGCGGTAGTGCCGCCACTCTGTGAGAGAGAGGACAAGGCCAATATGCGTATTTGCGGAGGAGTGAGGCCCGTGAGCGTGACATCACAGAACAGACCAGCAGGCGGAGCAGGGGCCACAAGGACGAGGGAGAAACCGAAGCCCTGGGTCGTGCCGAAGGAGACGGAGGGAGGGTTCCGGTGGACTGGTTCGAAGGATGATGCACAGCCTATGCATTTGCAAGGCTTGCTGGCATCGCTCGCTCCATATTTGCTTTGTGGCTGGATTGTGCTATTAGTAGTATATGTACTTCATAGTCGGCCATGTGAGGCATTTGAGGCCCTTTGAATGTATTTTGGTATGCTTTTGGCATGTCATCCGGAGGCCACGAATGACAGGCATGGCAATCTTGGGTCGGTCTGGCCTCAACTGGCAGTTTGTTGTGTTGCCAACTGTACTTTTCTGAACATGTACTTTGTGCCCCGTTTCATGGAACGTGGATCTCCTGCGCATTTCGTGCACAACACACCGGCAAGGCTCGAATACAACGAATTCGGATACACCGCTTTGCCATGTAAAATGTTGCCATTTGGCAGAGCTCGGAACGTCCTGCCGGGTGCGCCCATTGTTAAGGACATGTCGTATGTCGCTTGACAGCTGAGCAGCGTAATCATCCCTGCCGTCTTGATATAACATCACAATGAAACTTTAATGATCTGGCAGCTCGGCAGCCTTTGAAAGGCATGCCTCTTTGCACGTTTGTTGACAGCCTGCTCGGAACCGCTCATTAGAACTCCATGCAACCCACCGCCCATCTGTCGTCTGTGGAAAGCCGTAAAAGCAACAGGTCGAAAATTGAGACAGATGGAAGAAATGGCCGCTTGGGGGGCGATAGACACACGGTGTGACTACGCCAGTACCTGTATGGACGCTGCCGCGTGGTGTTGACAGCACCAACCACCAACACGGCCTAGCTTCGTGCGCGGCCCGTTGTTGTGCAAAGCGTGATTGGACGGAGCCCTGATGGACAGGGTTTCTCAGCTGTTCGCCTTCCCCGGCATCAAACCCAAAGCGTTCAAGAGGGTCCAGTCAAGCCAGGATCTTGTCCAACACGCTGCCAACACTGTACGGAGCAGTGCATTTTGCTCAAAACCAATGTGTCGTGCAGCATCTCGAAGACTCCGTAGGGCAACTTTGAAAACGAAGAAAAGTTTTGGCTCGGCTAAGGCCTTGCTGCAGCCGTACGAGCCCAGATTGCGAGGTGCTTTTGCAAGTGAGGCACGGTGTGTTCTGCCAGCACATTGGCCGTGGATATGGCCAGGTCAATGTCCCTTTCGTGTGTGGAGTGTGTGTTGTCGTCCCAATGCACGCGGCTGCTCCCCTGATTGAGTTGTAAGAGTAAGATACACGTGGGACAGCCAAGGGTCGGACGTGCCCGTTTCCACCCAAAGCTACAAATACACAGCCTGCCCTGTTCAGCGTACAAAGAGCGCCAATGTGAGGCTGTACGACGTAGCGTCGTAGAGCAAGCTCTTGGACTGCCACGCGGATGGCTGTCACTCTTCAGTTTGTTGTGCTCTCATTGCTGTCTTATGCCACTGCGCTATCCCGCTGCCCTGTCTGGGGTTACTGTATTAGCCATGAGTCCACAGTTCAAAGGATCACTACACCCGCTCGCCGACCTGTCGGGATGCGTTGATTACTTACGCAGTACTTTGTACATCGTACTCCGTACAAAGCTATGCCGCTTCCCAGCCTGTCGCAAAAGTATTGAGTAATTTTGGCACGCTCGCCTGGCTGACCCGGGAAGACGCGATCTGCTTGGACAGGAAATTGCACGAGCCAGCTTTCGCCTCCTTTCGCTGGGGGTTTTGCTGCCTTCTGCTGCTGTGGCCCGTGATGAGCATGGGAGCTATGGCTGAAGCTTGTTGTTGATCAGCCGCAGCAATATTGCGACGTTGGAGCGCAAACGTGTTTGCCTATGTTGTCCATGTTGTTTGTTCAGCCTCGGCGGCAAAAGAACGATGTATCAGGGTACGAATGAAAGGGGGAGGCGGGAAGACAGGAAAGACAATTGGCTCTGGAGAGATGGTAAGTAGGCAAGCGAGCATGGATCAACATTGGACGGCATGGTTGAGGGAAGGTGCAATGGACGAGAACATCGCATCGCACCTGCTGTATCACAGTAATGAGTCGCAATTCTATCCGATAATACAGGGCCAGTTCGTACGCCGGGAAGGCGCAACTGGGTTCTGCGAGCATTCACTCCTAGCCTCGCAGAGTCCTAGGATATTGAAGCCTCGACAATAGTGTGCGGTGCCGTATTTGTTGTCCTGCAGGCAAGAATACCTAGTCTCCGATATCATTGAGACTACTGTATGCCACTACGGAATACGGAGACACCAAAAGGGCCTGGACCCAAAAGCCTGCTCTGTGCACGCTGCACACTGTACAAGCACATGCGCTATTGCGCTAGACTGCTCCTGCCCCATCTCCGTCTTGCGAGTCGCGACACGTCCTAACAAGAAAGCCTTACTACGGAGCAAGCAGGGAGCAAAGTCCAGCTGGCCTTGCCCACCCTACAAAGTAATCAGTTCAAAAGGCTCGTGTGCTAACGCCGAGAGCCTGCTAAGGAGAAGCGGCCCCATATGGTTTCCTCACACTGGAACCCACACTGGAACCCTCCCATCCCAAGAAGGAAAGAGTTTACAAACTTTACGCATAGAAAGGAATAGCAAGGCACAGCCCGTAAAGGAAATGTCTAAAGAGAACGGAGAAAGGAAAGGACGACCCTACTAAGTACAAAAGGACTCACGCGCCAGCACCCTTGTTGGCAGTGTCGACACAGGGAAGCCGCAACCCGCTAATACGGCGAATCGTCCGCCTTCATTTTGCCACTGCCTGCCCAATTGTGTTGGCCTGGTGCCGCCGTCCGAGGAACTCGCTAGTGGCCTCTCGTGGCTCTTTCCTTCACTTGTCTCTCTCTCTCTCTCGAACGCCCTTTCCGCGCCGGTTTCTTTTCTTTTTCCTGCCTCTTCCGCTATTTCGCTAGCCAGGAGCCATTTTCGCCTTCTTGCCTCATAGTCTTACATTGCCCTTGATTGTTCCTGCCGGATTGGCTCTTCTCTCCTGCTTATTTCGCATCACCAAAGCATCTGTCAGTGCTCCTGCCCTTTCTTCGCTTTAACGCACCCGCCACCAGTCCTTCCGTTTTGGCATCCATCTCTTATGTGATATTGTCTGACCTTCCCCGGTAGCCAATTAAAGCTACCCCTCTCGCGTTTCTTCCCCCCACCAATTTGTCTCTCTTCTGCTTCTTTTTCTCCTCCTCTTTTCACACTGATCGCGTCCTTTGGGCATCTCTTTTTCACCCACACTCGTCCACACTCGCTTTCATTCTCGCCGCCTCTGCCAGCATCCCGAGCACCCACGACCATATCCCCGCCTCTCGCCTTACCGACTGCTCCCGTTTTACCCGCCTTTTGACTTTTTCGCCGCGAACACAAAGTATCGTTTGATACTCGATTGTTCTCTCCTCGTTCTCACTCGACCCCGATCCCTCTCGGTACTCTTTTCGGACGTCTTCCGTTCTTTCGGCCTTCGATTTTTCCAGCTGTAAGTGCTTGTTGGTCATAGCTTTGTTTGCCAGAGCTTCATTGACCGGACACAGAACTGCCAACCCTCCCCAACTCTTCTTACAAGTGATCCCCATCATTTCCCACCGCTTCCAAGAATTTTTGAAGTCGAAAGCCTGGTCCGAGTCACCCGTTGCTATCCTGCTCCTTCTCCGGTCTGGCTATTACTTGCATACCCATCCTCCTCTGGTGTCCACAATAGTCCAATCTATTACCATCCTCATCTCGTACTTGGACGACACGAGCTTGCCTCTGTTGGCTCTGTTGACTCTCTCGCTTCTGCCCCCCCAGTTTTGAATATCTCCCTTGATACTTTTACCTTGACTATTAAACGTCCTTCCTCGGCTAGTGGTGTCGATACCTTTCCCTGTTCCTTCCTCCTACTTCAGCCCCAGCCCCCATCTGCACGCACCACGCGCCGACTACTGCGAGCCTTCATATCCCCCCAGAGTCTACGCGCATAGTCTGCACCCCTAGGTTCCCTCCCGCCTTTGCCGAAAAGGGCACCAATATTCCTCCATCAAGTACTTCGTACAGCCCATCTTTTGTGAAAGGAAAAATCCTACCGCCTTTTTAAAGCTACAATAATCTGTTTCCTTTTTTTTCTCGCGACGTACGCGTGCTAACTTTCAGCGCCAAGCCTGCCACGCGAGAGCCTTTTTTTTCCGATTCATCACTGCCCGAGCTGAGCTGCTTTTGCTGCCCTCAACATAAAGCGGTCAATCCCTCAACTTACACTCTCGGCTCATTTTCAAACGTCCTACAGCCCGAATCAACACCTTCCGCCCTGCAGAGAGACCTCCGGGGCCTCCCAACGAACCACGACGACTTTCACTCTTTGACCATCGCCTTCTGCTTTCGCTCAGTTGGCCCAAGCATTTCGAATAGTGCCGCTCCAGTGCGCGCATTTCTCTCCCACCTCGGCTTCTTTTTCTTTTCCGACGAGAGTCGGTGAAACAAGACAGGCTCGACAGAGATGTCTGGATACCCGGGTCAGAACTATGGCCCCTACGGCGCGCCGCCACCAGGCGCATTCCCTCCTCAGGGCTACTACCCGTGAGTGACCAATCCTTTGGCTTGCTGCTATCTATCTTCTTGCATTATGCAATCTGCGCACGCATTTGCTCGACCTGCCGGATCCCGTCTTCGTGCTTCGTTTCCTCCGTTTCGTTCGAGTTTTGCTGGTATCTTGAGCAACAACGTGCTAATGCCGTCTTGGCAGTCCTCCTCAGCAGTTCAATGGATATATCCCACCAGGCCCTGGCGGCCCGGCTTATGGGTACCATCAGCCGCCTCCCCAACCGTATGGTTACAACCAGGTACGCAGCGTCACACTTGTGCCCAGCATCTTCCACCTCGCAATAGTCGCAAAGCATTCGAAGGACTGACAACCTTCTACAGCCACCACCACAACAGCACTATGGCGGTGCACCCTTCAATGGCGGCCAACAACAATATGGTGGCCCTCGTCAGAGTAAGTAATATGTGCATTGATCCCTTGAACCGCTCTTTTTTTTTGGTGACATTCAGCAGCGTCTAACATTGCTCAGCAACCAACGCCTTTGTCGACCCAAACATGCACAAGCCGCCTCAGACACCACAGCAATTTGGCAACGGCGCTCCCAACGGCTACAACTTCCAATACTCACAATGCACCGGCCGGAGGAAGGCTCTTTTAATCGGCATCAATTATTTCGGCCAACGGGGACAACTTCGTGGCTGCATCAACGACGTCCGCAACATGTCCTCCTATCTGGTTGAGCACTTCGGCTACAAACGCGAGGACATGGTCATTCTCACAGACGACCAGCAGAACCCCATGAGCCAGCCAACCAAAGAAAACATCCTTCGCGCCATGCACTGGCTGGTCAAGGACGCGCGTCCAAACGACTCGCTCTTCTTCCACTACTCTGGCCACGGTGGCCAGACACGAGACCTCGACGGCGACGAAGACGATGGCTACGACGAGGTCATCTACCCGGTCGACTTCCGCACACACAGCCACATTACTGACGACGAAATGCACCGCATCATGGTTCGGCCACTAACAGCTGGCGTCCGCCTGACCGCCATCTTTGACTCTTGCCACTCGGGAACAGCTCTTGACCTGCCGTACATTTATTCTACCCAGGGCATTCTGAAGGAGCCTAATTTGGCCAAGGAGGCTGGCCAGGGCCTGCTCAATGTCATCTCGTCTTACAGCCAGGGCGATCTCGGTGGTGTTGCTCACAACATCATGGGCTTTTTCAAGAAGGCCACGGGTGGTGATGAGGCCCATGCTCGTACGCTTGCTACCAAGACGTCGCCGGCCGACGTCATAATGCTTTCTGGCAGCAAGGACGACCAAACTTCGTACGTACCCTCTTATTTTGGAATCACTTGCTTCTGATTTTCTCCCTTTTCTTCTTTCCTTTTTTTATTTCGTTTCTGGCTGGTCCGGGTGGATGTCTGCGCATCTGGATTGAGCCTTTATAGTTCCTCTGGGTGATCTGTATTTTGGATTTTTTTAGACACTTCAGGACAAGGTCTGGCTATCGCTCATAGCCACGACCTTGGTTCTGGAGCGGGTTGCGTTTGTTGGGAGACCTCCAGTTGCTAACGTGTTACTTTTTTTTTATCTAGTGCCGACGCAACGATTGCATCACAGGCCACCGGCGCCATGTCATGGGCCTTTATCTCCTCCCTCAAGAAGAACCCCCAGCAAAGCTACGTGCAGCTGTTGAACAGCATCCGCGACGAGCTGTGCACTCGTTACACTCAGAAGCCACAGCTGTCGAGTTCACACCCTCTCGGTAAGGCCTCTTTTTCGCAAGCATGTCTTTTTCCATTTGTGTTTTTCTATCCTTGCTTTTCCGGTCGGCTTGCGCCAAACAGTCACGTTACAAACAACTTGTGCTAACTAATGAGAAGACACAAACCTACTATTTGTCATGTAAATAAGGTTTGTACAGGAGGATAGGGGGGGGGGGGGCTCTGTTCAAGGGAAACCACAAGAGTGCTTTCTGGGCCATTGCCCTTTTTTTTTTTCTTTTTCTTTTTTTTCGCCTTTCACTTCTGGCCATTGTCTTGCCGATGTCTTATTCGCTACCTTTTCTGCAGGGAGATCTTCTCTTTACTCTATATCTGGCCGTTTTATATCATTCATTGCCTTTCTTTTTACGCCTTCTATTCTATTCTTACAGCCCATTGTTACTTTTCTTTTGCATTTTTCATCTTACATCCTTTTTGTGTATCGGTCAATTTTTTCGGTTACTGGACAGGGAAAAAAGAGAGACGGAAACAGTCATAGTTCTTAGCCATCCTTGTGCGCTGTCTTGGTTATTGTCTTTTGGATTCTTGCCTTTTGGATTGTTCTCTCTTTACGTATAAACTTTCGACATTTCTCAGCATTGTTTGGCAAACTCCTTTTATCTTTAACAGTCGATCCTTCAGCGCATGATACGTGTGTGTTTGATTCATTCAAAATTTTGCTGACCGTATGATTCATTGCAAAGATAATGAATGCCACCCCGACTTTTTGAAACATATGAGCGCAACCTTTGGACGATCATTCGTCGTAATCGTTGTCTGCCAAGCCCCCCATACTCCATGGTTCCGACTATGCGGCACCGTCCATCTTCACGTCGGTGTCCTGTTCCCGCATCAAGTAGGCCATCATGGCCCACGAGAGCTGCATGGCCTTGAGCCGGTCCTCGACCTTGAAGAAGTCGTACCACGGGCTGCGCACCACTTCGAGAGCGCCCCATTTCGCATCGAGAGCCGTTCCGCCTGCTGCTTCTTCGTCGCCGTCCAGCGCCTGCAGCAGCTTCTGAGGCACGCGCACGCGCACAATCGACATGTGATGGAACAATGCGCTGACAACAAAAATGTCGTCGTAGTCGGCACCGACTTTGCGGCCAATGGCCTGGTACCGTGTCTTCTTGTCCCAGCTCGAGCTCGGCGGGCGCACCATGCGGTAGTTGTCGTAGATGGCAAGGCCCTTGCGCGGCTTTTTCGAGGCGCCACGGACGGGCATGTCGGTAAGGCTAAAGGCCGATCCGAGTGCGTTCATCAAGTTGGCCCGTCCACCGCTACTACCACCGCCACTGCCACCGAGTCCGAGTCCGAGTCCGAGTCCGCCGCTTCCCCTGCCGGACAAGAATCGTGGCCGGGGCGGTGGCGGTCCGCTGCTGCTGACGACGGCGGCGGTGCCGCCACCACCACCAAGGGCGCTTTGAAGTCACAGGCGCAGCGGCACTGGCGCTGGTGCCGGCACCCTCGGCCATTGCCGTGCTACTCAAGACCTCGTCCGTATTGGGCGCCGAATCCACTTCACGGCCAATGGGGCCACCTGAACCGCCACCCCAGCGAGGCTTCGTGGCCCACCACTCGCCCTTGCCGATGCGCCGCTCCGCCCGGCCTTCGCGTGCCCGATGTTGGGCCGTCAGGAGGGCCGCAACCAGCTCGCGTGCTAGGTCGATGGAGGAGTCCTTGTCGGTCGCTGTCTCTTCGGGGCTGGAAAAGGTAGTCGTGTGGCGAGCGCTGACGGCAGCCAGAGGGCCATCCACAAATCCTGTGCGGGCTGCGTCGCGTGTTAGGGGCGTGCGGAAGACAAAGATGCAGCCTGATGAGAAGTAGGAGCTGGGCGAGTTTGTGCGCTTCAGTGCTCGGACTGGTTGGGGCTGATGTTGCTCCTTTGCCCGACCCCCGGCAGCTTCCCCTTCCTTTGGCGGCGGCTTGTCTAACGCTTGTGCTTCTTCGGGCGTGATCGTGCCTGCATTGAGGTATAGGCGTGGCTCCGTCCGGGGTGCAGAGACATTGCAACCGAAATCGTACGCAACGAGTTTGAGGAAGGCAGTGATCATGTGCAGACGGTACTCAGAGGGCATCTGGCTGCCGGCGTTTGTTCGGTAGAAGCGGAACTCGGGAACAGACGGGGTGCCGTCCTTAGCCGGCGACGAGGGTTTGCTTTCCGAGTCCGTTGTAACCGCCGTGGAAGACGCGGATGAGACGGAATCGCAACCGCTCTCATTGCCATCACCGCCGTCCACATCGCCGCTCTTCTCACCTTGTGCGTCGGCCGTCGTAGAGTCGTGAGCCTCTGCAGCATCTGACAGTGGGCTAGACGATTTGGACGCATTTTTGCCAGGGTGCGGTGCCATCGACGTATCGTCCCAGAAAGCCGAGAAGCTCTCGAGATGACGGTAGAACTCGTAAGCATTGCCGAGGCGCACGGCAGGCTGGCCGGGTTGTAACGGCTGCATCCGGCGCACGGACCGGTACGCGGCACTATTGTCAATCGACAGCTCGCGCCTGCGATCTAAGTAGGTCTGGATGCCTGGGGATTTGTTGCCATTGTTGAGGGGCCGCCGTGTCGACTCGTTAAGCTCACGGGCGTCATCATAAGAAATGTCGTCCCAAGTGGCGAAATCAGGAACGTGGCTGTGGTATTCTGGGATGACAGCCGTGGGCTCGGCGTTCTGCTTGATATGGACGCCAAGAGCCTGAAAGTGCTCGAGACCGATTTCGGTTGGGCGCACGATGGTCTGGAGGATGGCCGTCAGGGGTAGCTTCTTAGCAGACCCAGATGGGGCACCGGGGGCCGGGCCGGCATTGTCACTGGTCACCTCGGGGAAGTACCGTGGGAAGTTCACGGGCGTTGGTGGAGGCACATCTTCGGGAGGTGTTGCCGGTAAAGGCATTGGCTGTAGCATGACTTGGTCAGATGAATCTCAGACGATACAGCAAGATGTACAAAAAAGAATGGTAGAAGGATGCGATCAGGCAAAAAGAGAGCTGGGACAGGTGGATGGCCACGGATTACAGCGAGGCCGAGACAAACAAGCACATGAGGCAGGCTCTGGTGCGATGGCGATCAGACTGGACAGCTTGAAAGATGAGACACATCTGGCCTGAAATAAGCATTCAGAGGCATTGGCATGATGGAAAGACGGGAAAAGAGAACGGCGATCACCACCACAAATGGGTAGTCTAATCGCGGAGGAGAGGATGCAGAGGAGATGTGAAGGAGGCATGTGCAGCAAGAAAAAACGAGGCTTTGACACGGGTTGTCGAGTGGCGTCTAGAAGCATGGACGAAGTCCGGGCCACGAACACAGACACGAACGAAGCCAAACAACGGATAGAGCGGAAGTCGCAAACCAGAGTAGAGGCGACTGATGCACAGCATCCAGACATTGGCGGCCCAGGACCCAAGCCGAAAGTCGTAGAACAAAGGGGCAATGCAAACAGGTGTCTTCGAATGGGATAGACATCAGAGAGGGGCGTCAGACTTACAGAAGAGGGGCATGTTCCCAAACATGATTGCGAATATGAAGGGCAGACACGTCGTAAATAGGCGAAATAATGAAGAACGGTGGTTCGAGGCCCGTCGCGAGGACAAAACAGAGGCCGGAAGGCACAAAACGTGGTGCAATGCTGTTGAAGACGGGGGGGGGAGGAAAGACGAAGAGAGAGCGAGGGCCGTGACGAGGTCGTGCGCGGGGAGAGCTTCGTGGGAAGAGGGGCCCCTTGCCGGCGGTCTCTGCGATGGGGAGGTGGGCGCTGCGCAGTTGGCAGACGATCAGACGCCCAGTCTGGGGGGGAATGATGTTTGTGTGAAGAGGAGTCAAAGGGGGCAAATACGATGTCTGCGTAGATGACAACTGCCAGCTACGAAAACATTAAAGGTTGCGAGCTCTTTTCTCTGCCTGCTTGTCTGGTCGGTCCTGCCCGCTTTGGAGCACTATGGTTCTTGAGTTGAGCTGGGCTGCTCCTTCCTCTCCTGGGAAGCACTAATAGGTGAGGGCTGTGTGCAGTTCACGGCCGCCATTGGCACCAGTCACAATTAGTATGGAGCAACGGCCGCCGCTAAGCTAACGCTGCGCTTGCCCGCCGAAGATCCTAGTAAAGCTTACCCCACTGTTTCCGTCTAGGTGGGTGCTGGGTGGCGCCTTCCCTTGCTTTCTCTCGCATCCCCTCGCTGGCCATTGTCCATGCATTGCAGCTTTCCTTTCCCTTCCCACACCACGCCTCTTTCTCTTCGTCTTTGCTGGCAAGTTGGTCTATCTTCTCTTCTGCCACCCACGCATTAGCTACATGCTCCGTAAGGATGCTTGGAGACACTCTCGACACTGTGCTGGGACTCCGTACAGGATGCAACCGTGTACGAAGTACATAGTATGCTGGGCCAGCTCACCGTCAAGAAACCGAAGGAAAGAGCGAACAGCCAGCATACCCATACCCCACCATGTGGAGAACAGAGTGCTCTTTCCCAGCGGGCAGTCGATTGCTTGGTTGGGATGGTTGCCAGGATGCTCATTGTGCAAACGTTGTTTTTCGAGGCAAAAAAGGCGAGCGACAGCCAAGCGGCAAATGACCGTTTTTTCTATCATCTATCACTTGTTGGCACAAAGAAGAGAGGAAAACACTGTACGCATATGCACGAGCTGTCACGTTGTGGCGCTCATTGGCAAGGGTCCAAGGGGAAGGAACGGCCACAAAGCTGTTGTGTAGATGGTGGAAAGAGAGGAAAGGCACGACTGGTGCCAGGTCGCACAAGATAGAGGCAGTGATACAGACCCTCAAATTGCACCCTATGGTCACTCTCTCAGTCTGAATCTAGTACATTTTTTCAGGAAGATCAAGCCGTAGAGGCAGATGCAAACTCGCCCAGTACATATGCAACACCAGTACTCCGTAAGGCCCTTTCGAACCTCCAGCAGTGCATGCCCCGCCACTACGGGAGCTAACTTTAGGTCCCGCTGCTGGAGCGAGACAGCTTCGACTTTTGAATCACGCCAGGCCTGGAAGACCCTGAAGGCAGGTAGCCGGCAAATAAGCGAGTTAGCAAATAAGCAGCACGAGGGTCTCCTATCAATACTTACTTATTTTATCTAACTTTTTCTGCCGTGTTGTTTGATGATCGCAGATCGCCTTGCAAAGGAAGCAAGGCAGCCAAAGAAACGACACATTTGAAATGCCAAGAAAGCTTCACAATCGTGTTTGAAGAGGACGAATTCAGAGTGCCAACCTTGGTCCGGCAGAGAGCGCACCCGGCGACGAGGAGGACCGTGATGAAGTCTGTTCCCTCGACAGCAAAGGCGGCAAATGACAAGATTAGCCTCATACAGAGTCCAGAGCAAGACTTGCTCGGCGTGACTGGCCATCGAAAACGGGAAGGTGCCGAATCCTCAAGAGAACGTCCATGCAAGGTGTTGGGCAGCAAGCCTGTTGGTGATGGGCTCGTTTGGACAAAATGCGATGACCCTTGCCTACATGTTGCATCTCCAACGAACATTTTCGGCATCGACTGGAAAAGTAAACATGCGGCGAAACAACAATTCTCTTGGCGTTTGTCGTTGCTGGCTAGGGCGTGCGGACAGCCAGTGGTGCGGCTTTGGATCCCAATGCTGGCCTGGATTGTCCCTCGTTGTGAGGCAGCTTGTGTATCACCATCGAGACCCCACAGAACCCCTAGCCACCACATGTTGCACAGTTTCGAGGAGGGTCTGTTGTAATCCTCTGCGTCGTTTACGCAAACATGCCCAATGTTCATCTTCACTCGATGCTCAAAACTCTCTATTTTGAAGCAGTTCTAAGCGACAAATTCGCGTTATTGACATCTCAAATTCGCAGCGACCAAGCTACGAGATAATACGTCGTACAAATTAAACCCTTCAAGCAAGAATATGCGTAGACAAAAGACCAATGATAGGATACAATTGGCTACCAAACAAGCCAAAGCCGCAAACCCCCTCCTTTTCTCACTCGTTTCCTTCTGCCCTGGCCCCGCCAACGCTTTGCCTCAGGTGTGTCGCAGGACAGGGGCCATTGCGACTCCCGCGTGTCAAAAGCGCGGCCTCGTCCTTCTTACAGCCGCCTTTGGCCTGTTCACACACACGAGCGCAGCAGCCCACGAGCCCACGGCCACGCGAGCAGCGACGCCAGAATACCGAGCCACAACAGCACCGAAGAGTAATCGCCTGTCTCAACTACCTTCCCAGCCTGTGGGTTGCTCTCTTTTCTTTCCTTTTTACTCCTCGGGGTCTGTGACAAGGATATCTGACCAATCCCGTGTTGTCTGGCCCTCCCATCAAACAACGATCAATCTCGCACAGCATCTTGCGTTTAGACAGTGTTGAAATTGCTCGTGCCCCCTGGTGATGCCTCTTCCTCTGTGTCGCTTACCAGTCACTCTCACAATGTCTTGATCCCTTCGGGATTGGAGTGGCTATGCAGTAATACTTTCAAGGCCCCTGTGAAGATCTCAAGTCGAAGTTGAACTAGAGTACGGCAAAGAGCCCATGAGGAAAGAGCGACCAGCCGGGAGTGGAAAGAGCGATGGAACGTGGGTTTTCGGGGAAAGAGCAACCTGGTCTTGACGGTTTTGAAACGCCTTTCTTTCGGACCTCCTTCCTGACGTTCTGTCCCTGCCTGCATCTCCCCTCGCTCTTTCCTCTGTGTACGCTTCTCATGTTTGCTCTGCCCTTTTTTCTCTCCCGCCCGCATTCTCACACTCATATTTGCCTTCTTTCGAAACTTTTCTCTACGCATCTGTCTCTTGATCCATCGATTATCACCGATTCGTCCTCATCAATCATCAACACCAACATCTTTGTCGATGAAGTTGGTTCTTTCCATTTTCACCAGTATCGCGCATCTAATTGAATGCTTCACAGCTTTTAACTTCTCGCCTCTCGTCTCTCGCCTCTCGTCTCTCATCTCGCATCGCTCTTTCGACTTTAGCCGCCTTATTTGTTTCCATCGTCGCCTCTCCCATTCCGCTTCTCAGTCTCTGCTCTCCCAGTCTCTCCATCTTGGGCATCCTCGCCTACGCTTTTGCCTTCGCGCTCTCTCTTGGATGTTCGCGTTGGCTTCCTCCACACCCGACGAGCTTCTTTCGCCCCTAACCAGTCTATTTGCAACTTTGGTCTGCGTCGTTCTTGCAGTCTCATAATTTCTTTCGCCGACGGCTCTGGATCCCGTCCCTCCATCTCGGCCTCCCATCTCTCTCTCCCATCTCTCTCCCTCTCCCCCTGCCTCTCCTCAACGCCTTTCACTCTAGTCGCCACCCCTCTGTTCTCTGCCACTGCCTTCCGTGTTCCGTGCTCCAGCCCTGCCTTCTGTCCGTCGCTCTTCCAGCCAGCCATCTGCTTGGTCGTTTCTTGTCTTGTCTTTCCAAAGAAAACCACCCCGGCTTTCGCCTTTCTTCCTTATACAACAATATTTTTACAATCAGCTTTCATGGTCGTTTTCGACTGATCTTGGCCCACGAGGCCCGCTTCTTTTCTTTATTCTCTTTCACTTCGTGCGACTGGACTCGCCTGGTATCGACGACCTCGTTTGTATACCTTTAACTCGACGGGCATCGACTGTTCTCAGCTGTTTTCTACACCACGGCTCGTCTGGACACGGCCACAGAAGACAGCGACATCTTGCAATCTATTCCTCCTTATTACATTCCTCTCTGCCTTCGTGAACGCATACGCGGACCGGCGGGACAAAAATGTCGACCAACGCCAACCTCGCCTCCGGCCAGTTCATCACGAGCATCAACGGCAAGAGATGCACGGCCGTACCAAGGGTGGGCGGTGGTGGTGGCGGCGGCGGCAGCGGCAGTGCCGCGGCCACTACGGCCAACAACAGCAATGGAGGCAACGTGCAGGCCACACCCAGCGTGGTACAGGCGGCTTCGTCCTCAACAACTGACAGTACGACAATCACTTCTACCTTGGTGGAGTCAACATCAACATCAACCACATCTACCTCTACCTCTATCTCTACCTCTATCTCTACCTCCACAACTACCCCTACCTCCACATCTACTACCTCCACTTCCACAATCATTCCACCTCTACACAAGAAGCGAACGCGGGCCTTGCACCAGCGGTGCAAGAGACCACAGCCGACTCTCCCCTTCCCCCTGAGACAACTTCCTCTGCAACTCCCACTGACCAGAATATTCCCGCTGCCTCCTCCCCGCAATCACAAGCACAAGCACAAACTACTCCTGTATCAATACAGGCCACGCAAGCTGATACCGGCGTAATAGCCACTTTAGCCACAGCATCGGCCACGACAGGCACATCAGGAACCACAGCCGGAGCTGCAGCGGCGGCATCATCAGCCGTGGGTGCGGGGACAGCAGCTAGCGCAGCCGCTGGTACCCCCCTGAGCATCACAAACGGAAACGGCGCCGCCATTCTTTCGACAATCTCGGCGCCTCCCGGTGCCACAGATGTTGGGTCTTCGACGGGCAGCAGCCGCTGCAGCGGGCGACGGAAACAACCCAGCTCTGGTGCTGTTACGAGCACCCCCGGAACGAACGCCGAGACGACCATTGCTATTGCTGGAGGCGTGATTGGTGGTGTGGCATTTCTGAGCCTCGTCGCATTTCTGGTGTGGTTCTGGCGCCGCCAGATGCGGAAGAGACGCCGTAGCACCCTGCTCACACCGTTGTCGGTCGAACCGTTGTCGGCAGACCCGGCGACATTCGGTGGGCGTGGTGGCGGCGATGGGACGATGCGGAACGGCGAGAAGGGCGAATATGTCATCAACCGTGGCAGCATCGGACCTACCCCGAAATCCGAGAAGATAAAGGCCATATTCGACTACAACATTCGGAGAATCAAAGGCCGCTTTGGTGGCATGATGGCCAGCCGTGCCTCCAATGGCAGTGTCAACATGGACCGCGGCAACTCGCAGTTCATGGGACACAGTGAAGCCGTTGGCGGTCGTGATACCAACACCATGAACAATACGGCAAATGCCGGGGCTGGCAGTGCAGGCTATGGTGCAGCTGCCAAGGACCGTGTCGTAGGCTGGCTCGGTCGTGTTGCAGGCGCCGGAGCGGAACTCACATCCAAAATCAGAGGTGGCAGCGACGCCGAAGCAGACAGTCAAGACGAGAAGCGAACTATGGGTGCACAGCCCAACAGCAAGGAAGGCCAGCCCGACTTCTTGACTCTCCTGGGCATGGATGAGCGCGAGCTCGAGAGAGCCGCACAGAACAAGAAGAACAGCAAGAAGAAGCGTGCCAGCGTGGACCGCGGCCGCTATGGCAGCAGCAACAACAATGACTACCTCGGCCGCCTCAACATCGACTTTGACGACCCGTTTAGCGACACCAATGCCATCGCACACCAGTCAGCTAAGCCGGCGCCATTGACCGTCAGCCAGGCAAACAACCCCTTCTCTGATGCCAATGCCACCAGTGCAAACACGAAGCCGAATACGTACGTGGCCGACATCCGTCGCTCACGCGGTCAGAACGACCCAAGTTTCAGCCGGAGTCTGTATACCGGGACTCAATACAGACGGTTGCCACTGTCGACACTTCCGCCAAGCGCAACCGTTTCCGGTCAGATCCTTTTGATTTGGAGCGTCCAGAGCTGCTTCAGCTCGGCCGCTCGATACCCAAGACGGTTGTGTCGTCCAACACGAGTGTCGCCAGGTCGTCGAATGCACCGAGCCGCCTCTCGGGTGGAGTCGGTACGGGTGATATTCGTCGTCCTCGCGCTGCGCACCAGCGTGGCGACAGCTTCACCAGTAAATACTCAAGCGGTGTAAGCATGGGCGACTGGAGCGACCCCGGCCCGGACGTTGGCCCGTCAGCTCCCATGTGGGGAGACAACAGCAGCGGCGATCGTCGGCGAGATAGCCCAACAAAGGGCCGGACGAGGAGCAACAGTGATGAAAGCGGCAACAGTGTTGGCAAGGCTTTATAAGAAATGCTCTGATGAAACTTGGAGGCCGGTGCAACCAAAAAGTGGCTGGACTGTCGAAGCAAGGATATGTATGGCTTCTTGGATCTGATTTCACGTTTGCGACTCTAGCGATTTATTTGTTCTGGTTTCTGGTTTTTCTCAATATGTAACCACCCTACTTTCACCCCTCTTTATTTTGTTATGTCTGCCGCTTCTTCTTCTTCTTCTTTTTCATCTCCTTTCTTGTCGCAGACCTTTTTGATGGTCGCGTCCCTTCGTTTATTACTATCTTTTTTTAAATCAACTTTCCAGGTGGTGGAACTATTTGGGAGGGGCTGGGGAAACCGGTAGGAGGAAAGAGTATCAAGACGAGAATACCCAGAAAGATGGGAAGAATGGTTTACCAACACTGCCTCAAAAGGTGGAAAGACGGCATAGTCCACCCTTTGAGCTACGCTCGCTTTATATATCTAGGCAAATAATGTCCCAAATTTACAGTCTTGATTACTTGCAAAGCTCAATGATCTGATGGGGTTAAATGAAAAATGGAGAGTCGACGCGGTGAAAGGGCAAGGCATACTGCTTTCTTGTTCTTTTTTTCGGGGTATATTTATCAATTGCAGACCATTTGCTTTTACCAGTAAATAAATGCAAAGAAGAACTTTGGCAGTACATATGAATCAACACGGCGCAGTACTCGCCTCTTTGCTCTCGAATCTCAATCGGCATTTCCTCTTTCTGTACGCCATGCTTCGTTTTATTCCATCTTACATCCACTTCATGTCAAAAGCCTTTTATCATTTGATAAAAAATACCGGCCGACTGCCTTGTATTGCATATTACCATTTTGCATCTGCTCTTTTTGCCGTTTTCGCAAACCAAGGATTGTCACGGGACGAGAAACTGGTCACTTGGCCGCTCTGTCCCTTTTCATACAGGACACTCTATCTTGACACCACGAAGCCATACGGCACGTAGATGCGGAGCCCAAGCTTCCCTCATGTTAATATCGGTTTAAGTGATGGAGCTTTGATTGAAAAATTGACAGACTGAACATTGTTGTACTGAGTACGGTACGTCGTATAGATTTTTGTGTGCTGCATTAGCCTTGTTTTTTTTATTTGATGATGAGCGTATACATTAGTCTCCCAGCTACTCCGTATTATGCAAGCAATGTGTCGTCCCGCGTTGGATGTTGTGTTTGTGTGAGTTTATTGGCTGGTTGTGAGAAAGCGGTGCTCGTTCGTTTGACCGAATGATTTCCTGGCTCCGGCTGTGTACAGTGTTGACTCGCGCTGAGGCTCTCGTCCCACACTCTCACTGCACGTTGGCGTCACTCTTCGTACAAGAATGCGCTAAAACGGATGACACAAAGGCTGGAAGGATGAGATGAGAAGCCAACGAGCCAACAATGCGCGCTAAAGTCAAATGGACCCACTTTCTTCATTCTCCAAAAAATGGCAGAAAGCTCAATCGGGGGAAAAAACACGAAAAAAACGGGGCCACTGCCCATTGGAACGCGTATTTATTAAAGAGCTTGCCGTGTCTAGCGTGTTCTAGCGCGCGTTTTTTTTTTTGGCTAAAACGCGAAAAGTCGCGTCTTTGTAGCCTTCCCAAATCTCCAGCCTCACGTCGTCTCTCTGTTATCCGGCAGTTTACGTGCCTTTTCGTTTTTTTTTTTTTTTTTTTTTTTTTTTTTTTTTTTTTTTTTTTTTTTTTTTGCCAGCTCACAGGTTGCACACCACCTTTTTTGCCTCGTTCTTGTTTTCCGACCATGCCTCGCCGAATGCGTGCGTGACTATCGGTCTGACACGGCCAATTGGGTACAGTCTGAGATACAGTCTGAGATACAGTCTGAGACCCAAAGGACCCAATGTTTGCCAAAACAAGGTCTATTCAGCTCGCATCATGCAAATGTTGAGTGCATAGCACTATTGAATTTTCAGGACAGCAGTTTGACTTTCTTGACTTTTTTTTTTTTTACTTTATTTCATTTCAGAGGATAGTACAAGGTATTTGCTTTTCTGAGACTGTATATTTTGAAAGTTTGGTCTTTCTGAACAAACAATGAGACATATGAAGAAGATGCAGCTAAGAAAGACATTGTAAAGAACAAGCGGGGACAGGACGGGCCGAAAGAAAGAGGCCAAGGTCAGTCACACGCACAAGCACACGCACGAAGTCCCATTATTGAGGCAGCTCGTGCAGGCATAAGCACGTCAAAATGGGAAACAGGGTTTCGTATATAAGCGGAAAAAGGAAAAAGGGAAAAGTTGAGAGAATTGAGCGATAGAAGCAGTTGGGATATTGGGTGTGGTGTGGTGGAGTGTCGATGTGGGTGGGTGGCAGTGTGGATGATTATGCACGCCAGGCAGAAAAGAGGTAGAAAGAGGGGGAAGAGGGGAGGGGAATGAAACGAAATACAAATTATAGTACGGGAAAGAAAAGTGCTCTGAAAGCGGCAATCGTGAGTAACGTTGATGAACAGCGGTAAGTTGATAAAATAAAAAAAGAGAGAGGCAGCATGCAGTTGGTGGAGTAGAATAGATAGAAAGAAGAAAGAGACCATACGCGTCCGGTAGAGTACCCAGAACCAGCCAGGTTTTCGCTGGAGGTAGCATGCACATGAATGAGTAAAAGGAGAAAGAAGGGACTGACAACAGAAAAAAAGGTTTGGGGTAGAGAGCAGGAAGGAATTGGATTTGTAGGTTTGTGAATTTGTGGATTTGTGAGCAAGAAGAGTGTGAAATTATGAGCGATCCAAACTGGCATTAATGTGGAAGGGTGCGTAGATGTGTCAAACGCCAAAAAAAAACGAGCAGAAATCCAAGGAAGGGATATGGATCGATCACATAGGAGGGTCGTCAAACGTAAGCCGCCGGCGAGTCACGCTCATGGGTGTCTTAGACCCGAGCAGGTTGGGCGTCTTCCATGGCTTTTGTGCCGGGCTGGGCGTGATGTTGACAAAGTCGGCAAAGTCAAAGGCCTGGCCAGGGGTGTTGGGGAACATACTGCCGCCACCGGGCGTGGTCATCATCGACGATGGTAGGGCCAGATTGTTGAACTTGGACGGCGGTGTCGAAGGAGGGTCCATACGACTGCGGCCGTTGGGGTTTGCTGGCGAGGGCGAGGCGGCCAGGAACAAAAGGAGGTCGGCGCCCTCAGTACCTGACTTACCACCTGCACCGTCCACCTGGTCGATACCTAGGCCGGTGTGATTGCTCCCGTCGTCTTCCAGAACATCGTTGCCAGTGGCCTTCTTCTTGCGCCGACCGTTGCCATTGGGCAGACCACGGTGGCGCATGGGAGGCGTGCTGGGTGGCGAGCCAGCACGTGTAGAGTGGCTGCCTGCGACCGTCGATGTCAGGCCAGAAGCCGAAGGGCCCAGAGACATGCTGCTGGTGCGGAACGAGTGTGTTGGCAGGAGCTCGTCGTCGTCGCTGGACTGGGCAGCGTTGTAGTTAACAACGGACAGGGCGTCGGCGATGCGGCGGGTGCCAGGGAACAGAGACACATCCGGCCCTGCTGTTGTTGTAAAGTGCTGCTGACGTCTCGGCTTGAGGGGTGAGCTATGTGACAGTTGGTGGTCGGCCTTCCAGGAGGCGTGACCGGAGAAAGAAGCCGACGAATGGGGCAGGTAGGACGAGGTCACTGGGCCAGAAACATGTCTGTTCGGGGCGGCGACGAGCGGTACCGTTTGCTGGGGCTTGACATGATGTAACTTGCACGGCGGCCGCCGTGGTGTGGGACGTTGTTGAGGTCGTCAAAGGAGGCCACGTAAGTCCGCTTACGGTGGCCTGTGCTGCCGTTGCTGGAGCCGATGGCATCGGAGAAGAGCGGTGCCTTGAGTGGCGAGCTCATCAGTGTACGGCCGGAAGGGTAGGCGAGTTCAGATGTGCTGGAGGAAGAGTCGGACAGGACATCGCCGTCGGATCCCCGCTTCCGCCGCAGCTCGTCCTCGTACTTGGGCTCGATTACGTCGAAGGAAAGGTCTTCCCAGCCATGGCGAGTCTTGAATTGGGCCAGGGCAAGGCGGTTTTGGAGTCGGCGGGCCATCTACAGGAGAAAAAAGAAGACAGTTAGCAAGGAAAAGAGGAGGGGAAAGAAAAAAAGTCCACGTTTGAGGACATACCTTGCCTAGCTCTGCCCTCCGCAGAACTCGGTCGGCGACGACATCTGGTTGACTGGTAAACGTTGTCGTTGCAGACGACATTGAGGTCGAAGCAATCATTGTTGTTCTCTCTGTCTGGACTGTCTGTTGCTGTATTTGATCCTTAAAGATTTCCAGAGCAAAGAAAGATCCAGGTCTGTGAAGAAGGTCGTGGGCAATTTTTTGATGTTGAAAAGAAGGGCAGTTGCTCTGTGGGGCGTTGAAAGTTTTTGGTACTCCGTAAAGTGGGCGGAAATTGCAGAGTTGCAGGTTGAGGGTGCTTGGGTCCTCCAACTAGGACTGGATGCGAGGCCAAAGGGGGTCTCCAAAAGACGCACAACGACGTTTCGCAAGGCGCTTGCTGAGGCGGTTGTAACAAAGAGAGAGTGTGACGTGTGGATTTGTCGTAAATCAAAACCCAAGACGGTATGAACTTCGTACTTCAGTTGGATATTATGCGTATTTGGCGTAGCTTTCGTATTTTGTGAGATTTGAGGCGGGCCTCGTCAACGACGGCCTACACAGGTGTATGTGTGCTCGAATACTGCTTGGTGTCGATATGCCAGAGGACAGGGTTGAAAAAGCGAGAGACAAAAAAAGACAAAAAGGATACGTAGGTGGTGGAAGAGAGGAAAAGACGAGAAAAGAGAGAAAGCAAGAAAAAAAAGAGGAGAAGGAGGAAGAGGAGGTGGCGGCGAGATGGGCCGGCGAAGTCTATTATCTGGAAAGAGCACTCCAGGAGTCCAGCATTCGCAGCTCGCCGGGCTTGTCTATGAAGGGCAAGGGAGGAAAGTCAAGGAGGGATGAAAGGAAGGAGCAGGTGAGATGGACGAGCGTAAAGAGTGAGCGGTCTGTCCTGTCTGCAGAGTGCACCTGCGGTGTGATGTTTGAAAAGGAGCGTCTTGAGGAAAAAAGAGAGAAGGAACGATTGGGAACAATGAGTGTAAAGTGGAAAGCGAGGTGATAAAAGGAGAGAAGGAACGAACGAGGAGCACAAGCAGACTAGTAAAATGAACAGCGTAAGAGCGGAAGAAGAAAGAGGTCGAAAGGCCCCAGGAACGGAAGGAAGGGATGAGGACCAGTGATAGCACGAGGGAAAAAGGCGGAAGGGCCTGCACAATTCTCAGCAGGAACGCACGCAAAAAGCTGCTAGCCAGTCGTTTTGTCTTACAGGCCGGCCGCCAGTGTGCTGGTCGATTTGGCAAGGGCGGCTAGCCAACTTAAGACAAAGGCTGGGGGGGAAGGAGCAGCGCAACAGTTCGAGTAGGCAAAAAAAAGAAGAAAAAAAAGAGGAGCGGAGACAGGAATAAGGCCTAGCCTCCAGCGCCAGGCCAGGGGTATCGACACTTTGGGGCTCGGGTCCTAGGAATTTGAGTGTGAGAAGAATGAAGAAAAATGCATTCCGTAAAAACCACTTAATTATTATTATAATTTTAACGTCACGGCGGCAAACGCAAAACCACTTAAGCCAGCTGGTGCTAAACAAACGCCCAGGCCACCAGCTTTATGGAGACGGACGGGGGTAAGAGACGGGTAATATTATGATTACAGCGGATGACAGGGCTCCCTTTTCACGATACGGGGCTTCCGTAATAATAGCACACGCAGTAAGGCTGGTTGCCGTGGACAGGGCAGGAGAGCCTGGTACAATGCCCACTCTTGCCTCTTTTGCGCCGGTAGGAGGAGATCGAGGCAAACCAACTGACGACAGAGAGGGGAAGGGGGTGGTTCTCGATGAAGAAGGCGCAAGGGATAGGAGCTTGATGGGCAGCAGGCAGGTTGCTCGGAACCTCAATGCTCAAAGTGGAGACTCCTGCCCGTTTTTAAGTGACCCTGACAACCGTTGTGCGGCACCGACTGCCCCTGTGAACCGTGACGGAAGGGATAAAAGCAATTGACTGGGAAAGAGCGACCGAGGACAAGTGAGATTCGTTTTCTTCTCAGAGAAGAAGGAAAGAGCACCATCGTGTGCTCGATCGCACGGCACGAACATCAGCCAAGAGACGATGCATGAAAGAGCATGCGACATCACAGATAGGGCCGGCCAATGGTTGTTGCACAGCGCAAGGCCAGATAGTAAAGCGAAAGAGTCAAGTAGGGCAGGCGTACGCACTCTACCACCGCACACTGTCGATTGCACCGTTGGTGTGTTGCTGCAGAACGAAAGCCGTTTCTCGGATTTGAGCCCCGGAACGCCGGTCCCATTTTGAATATTTTTTTTTCACTCTTTTTAGACTGTATGCACTGAGAGGCCTGCAGACACTGCAGAGGGACCAAGAAGTACTCCGTAGGTGATGTATTTTAAAAGTCTTCTCACACATCTTTCAGGAGTGCAGAGCTGGTCTCAAATGGGGCACATGCACATGCACAGCACTGAACGAGTACAAGTATAGGCATAGGTTGCAAGTACGGCCTTCCTTTGGAATGGGCGGCTACTGCATGGTGGTGGTGGTGGTGGCTCGTTAATGTCTCGTCCGACGATGTCTCTTTACATCCCTTGCGGGATGGAGAGGGAAAGAGGGAGGCGCCGTTGTGCAAAACCCTTGCCACGCACGACCCATTGACAGCCGACAGAGAGAGGCGGCCGATTGGATATTTTCGCTGTCCTTTCTGTTCATAGCATATCTACCCAGCTTCTTTCCCGGGTCTTGGATGCAGAGCGGGTACGACCCTGCGGCGTTCGACAAAAATAAGAGAAATACAAGAGGAAGCCAAGGACGGCGAAGCTGAGTCGACAACTTCATGACCAGTTGGTCCTGCTGCCTCTTTTGTCTCGCTCCCACTCTCGTTGTCGCTTACACTTTTGACAGTGCTTGTGCATTGCTTTGTGCGTGATTCGCCCAAGGTGGCCTGTGTGGCAGCGTTGGGTGGCGTTGGCTGCATATCGAGCCCCGTCTTCAGCTGACAAGCTGTGCATATGCCATATGGCATATGGCGCCCGCACAAAATGGCAGACACATCAGCGTCGAAAAAGAAAGCACAGGGTTGCTAACAAGCATACAACTGGTAAAGACAATGTTGTTGCCGATGTCAAATTCAAAATAGGGGGCTTGTTATTCTTCAGATCAAAAAGGCAACCGGCAACATGCTAAATAAGGACCGAGGGACATGAAAGGAACATGATATAGGGGCAACCGATAGCCGGCAGGATTTATTAATACGGAGTACGTCGTACGGAGTACTGATGGTTGAAATAGCAAAGAAGAGCGAAGATGCTGGCCGCACTGTGCAGACTGTCACAGTGATGAACTTATCCCGAAGAAGCATGCCTCGATTTATCTACGAAGTGAATGATTTGTAGTTAGGGATATCTCGATATTCGGTTATTGCCTTTCGACGCACGACACATATATACGGACGGATTTGTGTTTTCGAAACAGTGCCAATACCCGGTAGAGATCCAATTTAAGTTCGTGGGGCCGAGAGAAGGCAGGGAACTGTCGATAGGTAGCAAAACAAAGCATGGAGGGGAGGAAAACACTGCGAGTACGGAGTACGGATATCCACGACCCACGAGCGTTTGTCGTGCCTGATCTTCGTTGCATAGATTTTCCGCCGGTCACAATCAATACGGGTTGATATATGTAATAGTCAATAAGCCAATTAATGTGTAGCAGTGAGACCCCCCGTAAACGCTGGCTTACGATGGAAGCAAGTGAGTCGAGATGCATCTCGAGCGCATCGTGATCTCACACCTGCACTCGCGGACTGCCAAATAGGCGTTATGGGTAAACACCGTTGTGCCAAATGCAAAGTTCGCCGTATCCAGCTGATCGAGATGCAGCCAGACATAATGGACGAATTGCATGAAAAGAGGAGAAACTGCCTGGTTTCAGCTGCTCCGTCTTCCCATCAACGCATGCCGCTGTTGCGGGCGACTATTTAGGGAAGGCAGTGGGGAAGCAATTTAAATCCCTGCAAGACTCCAATGCTCAGTACGATGTAGAGAAACGGCGGCAGAGGAACAACCCCAAGCTCAAGAAACACCTTGGCAGGCGTGCAGATAAACCGTAGCATTCACAGACACCAATGATGCGCTTATGGCTCGGGTAGACATGGCGAGCAATGACGACAACAAAAAGTTGATCGACATGGCCGATCAAGGCACCCTATCCTGGCTTGCAGAAGGCAGATGCAGTGTTTTCACGCAGCTCGGGATATAACATCCTCACCGCCGGAGCAAGCAAGATGCGATGACATCCATCAATGACTTTCTTTCCACTGAACACTACTGTCGCTGGCCCTCGATTCTCAGCGTAGGTTTTAAGCGATGCGGCCTGGCGGGACGGACTAAAGCCCAGATTGGCAATTTTATGTTTAGGCAATGCTTAAAAGGGCCCGATCGTGATAGCTAATTATGTGCGCCGATCGAGATAACACAAGGCTCGGGTTACTGGCTGTGGCTCGTGTGCTTTATTCTGGTCGTCTTCTTTATTTTTCGAAACCTTGGTTTCCTTTATTAACGTGTAGATCTACTTTGTTTTCCGTTCCTACCCTATGATTGAGAACCACATACACGCAACACGCAAAAACCACGGCGCGCAAAGCGAGAAATTGGCACAGAACATAGTGTCACACCGATCTCTTATTATTGGTGGCGTTGATGCATAACGCCAAACCCAACTTATTTTCGACACATGAGACATGCCACTCAGCGTTGGCAAAGTGAGCGAGACGAGGCCCAGGGGCAGATCTCGTTCTAGAGCTGTGAATCGGTAAGACGAGCGCTGACTACGCAATGTCAAATAAGTTGTATCTGGCTACATCCCAGCATACTGTCTTCTTCGTTGACAACTCCCCATTTGCCGCCGTTTCCCGTACTTACCTCGACAATACGATATCGCAATACATAATTAAAGCAAGTATGGATTGGGCGAGCGTGCTTTTAGTTTGGCATTTCTATTTTCACGATCTCACGGCATCACTGCTTACAGGGGCTTTTCGGGGCACGGACTTACGATTGCCCAGGGTTTGCGGCTTGCTTGCCCGAACCTTTTACCTACGAGTCTACGACAGTAACAGGTTGATATACAACGTTCCCGCTTGATGAACCGTGTCGACAAAATGCATGTGCGCATCCGGAGATATCTGCTTGGTCATGGATGGGAATACGGATGAAACGGAGCATTACGTATCCTGTCGTAGTGACAGGCAAGAAATGCCACCATCCACTCTACTGCGTGACCATTCTTATGACATACGGAATGCGACAGGCAGATGCTTCCACGACAGCACACAAGGCTCTGTATTGTTGGTCCGTCCGTGGGCTCTGTTCTGTGTTCTGCCCAGAACGCCTTGACTTTCAAAGATAGCACACCGTAAAATTACAACCTCGGATGAGGGAGATGCAAGACAATAGGAGATGCCCACCAGATGACTCAAAAGAGGCTGAAAGTGACGAGTATTGACCCCCAAATAACCAGGCGAGGTAAAGAGCTGCATGTAAAATTGCGTGGCTTGGCCGGGGTTTCGAAGGAGTGCATTTTGCGTTTTGAGTTTTTGACGTTTTGACGTTTTGGAAACCGCTCCGTATTGCTCTGCTGATCCACCATCGGCTATGATCTGTCCTTGTTCTATTCGATTTCTTCCAGTTCCCCAAGGCTGTCTGTTCCCTGCCGGCCTGTTTTATCAGCCGCCAGTGGCAGCCCCGAGACAGGAAACAAACTTGCGGCATGGAAACAGTAAACACAAGTCAGCCACGCCGTTATCCGGCCCGTCTTGAGCCTGGGTTGCCTGACAAGGCCCGAGCAAGCTGCCCATGCACTTCACTGCCTGTTCCTCATGTCCGTCTTGTCTTGGCAGATCCATAGCGGCTTGCTCCAGCTTTTTGCCAGGTTATCCGGTAGCATCGGCATCTTTGTCGGAGTCGCAACAACGTGCCTGCAATTTATATCGATTTGGGAGGGGGTGCCTGGACACTTGATCACGCTCAGAATAAACGACCGATATGTCGATTTGAATGCCATATTCAGACGCTGTGATACGGAGCATCAGCACAGCATATCTGTTCGAGTAGTGTGTGCCCTGACACATGCGCACAGGAACAGATAAGGCCATTCTGTCAGACAGACAGAGGGAGAAAGAAAGATGTCTTGTATCTTACATGTACATTGGATCGCCGCTCGTCCAGCCAACCAAAACCGGCCGGGGCCTGGGTCAGCTCCCTTTCGATCCTCCCAGCAAAGGTCAAGCACGAACCACACCCAAAACAGGCAAGATAGCTGCTCCACCCACACGGCCAGGCCCCGGCAGAGCTGCACACGCCAACAAGAGATGCAGCAATTCAAAGTTGTACTCCGTACGAAGTAGCGATCGAAACAAGCCCGCCACAGAAATAGCGACCGAATACGACGTATTTCCACGCACACGGTACATGTACACCCGCGCCGCCACGCAATTTGCTGGCCGCGCAAGCTATTCATTCGCACGCCTTTTGCTATTTCGCATCTTTCCTTTTCGCTTTGGCGGTATCGTGGAGCCATCGAAGTTTGTCGTCGCCCTATTTATCTCTCACTAATTCGATCTCGGGTTTTCGAGTCGCCTGGCCCCGCCGCAGCTGAAAAGCAATAAAGTCTTGGCACGAGGGCCAGTTATTGAAGAAGGAGCAACGCATCGGCAGGTGACGAGCACGCCAGTCCCGCCAGTGCCTGTTGTTCCTTCCCTTGCTTGTGAGCATCTTTTGCCTCCTCCAACGTGCCTCGTGCCTTCCCTCCCTGTGCCTTTGGCTTGGCGGCTCCCCCTTGGTTCATTCCACTGAGCGCCTTAGGGCCTTGGCCAAACGCTCCTTCCCTGTCACTGTCAAGCTTTTCTATCTTTGCATCGTGTGTCGATTATGCTGTAAAGCCTCTCTTCTTCTTCTCATTTTGTGACAGCTTTTTGATCGTCTCTGTGTTTGCGTCTGCCACCACCCGCACCTTGTCTCGCCTTGCGTTCGTTGCGTTCGTTGCGTTCGTTGCGTTCGTTGCGTTCGTTGCGTTCGTTGCGCTGCTTGTCTGGAATGCCCCTCTGCAACGTATTACACGGAGAAATTGCTTTCTGTCAACTCGGCCCCTGCCTAGTAACAAGAAGCGATCCTTGGCAGTTTTCTGGTTTGGTGTTTGGTGCCCGCTTGCTGTTCTTCAATGGCCGACGTCATCGGTTTTGGTGCTCCAGATGCCTCTGAACAGATGCTCCGTATCGACACGGCACGTAAATCTCTTTTCCCTCTTGCTGCATGTCTCTTTAAAGTCTCTTTAAATCAAGGCGGCGGCAGCCCGCTCTCTGACCAAAACGTACGGCCGCCAAGCTAAAGGCTTCCATCCACTACGAGAGGTCTGACCAGCAATTGCCTGCTTTCGTATCTTTGTATCTTGTATCTTTGTCTCTTCGTAAATTGACCCTGGGTTGTCCCATTTCTCCTCCTTTTTGGCTTGCTATTTGTGTTATTTATTAGCTACCTCACTAGGAAACACCGCCCCTCCCAATTGAACTTGCATCGGCAGCTCCCACCCTAAGCCGCCCTCTCGAGGCGTGTCACTTTCCTCCGTTGTCTGCCCTTCCTTCCTGTCTTGATTCTCGATCTGATCTTGTAGGAGCTTCTGCCTTTTTTACCTTTTTCTTCTTCTTCTTCTTCTTCCTTTCTTTCTTCTCCTTCCCGTTCCCCTCTCGTTGCCTCCCCTCTTTCCGCTCATCTCATTCGCTCCTTCCTCCAACTTCGTATTGTTCTCTCAGCTTCCCACTCTCCGACTCTCCCACTCTCCCACGCCCTCCTGCCTCTCTTGCCTCTCTTGCCCATTCTGTCGACTGAAAAAGCTTCATTCTTCATTCTTCATTTGCCCCTGAACAAACCAAACACGCCTTCCTCTCCATCTTTCTACTAAACGCGCTAGGAAAGAGCTCCTCACCCTCTTCGGTACCTTCCAAGGCTTTTTTTACGGACTTTGAAAAGCTAGTGTCGTTCTAATCTGCCCTGCTTCATTTCCTCTTTCTCTTCTCTTTTCCTTTCTCGCCCACTGTCTCAGCTCTTACTTAGCTCGCCCCTATCCTTTTTGCCCTTTTCCTGTTCTCGCGGGCGGCGCTCGTATTCTCCATCTTCCTCCCGACCAGCCAAAAAAACCTTCTCCCTCTCTTGCGCCTTTTGTTTATTTTTCAAACCTCCTTTTTCGCTGCCAGGAACGTATCAATTCGAACAAAACAAGCTTTTGGAACGGCGCATTGATAACATCTCGAAAACCACACCACCACCCTCTGGACAGCCCAAATCGAGCCTATATCAAACCTTCTTTTAGTCGCAACTTTAGGCGGCCTGCGCCCTGGACGGAACCGGCGATCAGCGCACCTGGCACCTCCACGGTTGTACTACCGACAATCCTCCGGCGAGACAGTCAGCAACAGCTTCGCTCACCTGGCCGGCCGGCGAATCAGCGAGAACAACGAACCGCATCGCAAGGAGCGGCCAAGACCGGCTGAGGAAAATTGCAGGAACAAAAAAGACTGAGGAAACAGGTGGCGTATCTGCTTCCCTGTTCTGACCCATCATCTCATCACCATGGCACCTTCTTTCCTCAGCATCCGACAGCTTCGCAGAAAATCCCGAGCCAGCTTCAAGACCGAAAAATCAACAGATACCTCTAGCGACGGTGGTCACTCTCACGGCACGACTCCTACGAGCGGTTCGCTCACGCCGCCCTCTGTTGGCCACCAATCCGATCCCAGTCTGCATCTCCAAGACAGCCGCGGCAACACATCACCACTCCCGTCCCGCCATTGCCACCTCTTCCCTCTTCTGCAAGCTCCACTTCTCTCAACACAAAAAGATACAGCGTCAACGGCATGGCTGGTCTTGGTTCTCCCATGACGAACGGCAGCAGCCCGCGCACTGCCCGTCTCGCCCTATTCCCCGCGCATCACCAATATCGCCGACAACTCTTGGGCTTACCAAAAAGTCTTGATCATCAACGGCACCGTTGGCGACGGCTCCCAGCCGCAGCAGAGCTTGGACGGCGCTGTCACGGTGAGCCGGCTCGACGATGGCTTCCCGCCCGTACAATGGCCTGTGACCGAGTCACACTTCAAGGCCCTGGTGTACCTCATGCCCCGGCGCCAACAAGCTGCGCTTCGACTTTGCCAGCCCTAAGCTGGCCAACAGCGGCACCTCCAACCCTATCCACTCCTCCTACCTCACTGTGCACATGGTCCCGCCGACCAACGCACCACCGCTGCAGCTGGCCATTCTTCTGGCCAAGGACTCCCCGGGTACGTTTTGACGCCGTGCCTGCGCGCATCGAGCGCGAGGGCAACGGCCTGGAGACTGCCATCCGCAAGTTTCGCATGGCGGCATACCTGTGGCAAAGTTTCACGGCGGAACAGATGTGGCGCAAACCGTCTCGGCCGCCGCGTTTTCCGTTTCGAGGAGGAGTGGACGCAGGGCACAGCCAACCTACGTGACCGCGAGCTTGGCACGATGCGCTCCGAAGCACGCATCCACGTCATCCGCTCCGACAAGACCATTGCCGAGATGCGGAGCCTCGACAATTGCGCAGCAAAATAGCAAGGCAAAGAACCGGGACGCCCAATACGGCTTCGCGATCGACGCCGTCCGCAACTACTTCCATCCGAAGGCCGGCCAGACTGTGTACGTCTCTGTCCTGCTTCTCGATGCGCACTGGGACAAGAATGCCCAGATGATTACTGGCCACGCAGCGCTTGGTGGTGGTGCTGGCGATATTCGCGTGGGCGTCTTTGGCTCCCACGGCATGCAGAGCTACCCGACTTGCTTCGAGGAGGTCGTCCCTGCATTTAGCGACTGCACACCGACGGATCTCAACTACGTGGGCAACGACGCCGGCGAGTCCGGCAGCTCGTGGGAGGCGGCCAACATTGGTATCGGCGCACACCTGCACGAGACGGGCCATCTGCTTGGCCTCCCCCACCGCGAGAGCGGCGTCATGCTGCGCGACTACGTCCGGTTCAACCGCAGCTTCCTCACCCGCGAGGCCTACTCCACACGCACCAAGTCCAAGGGCGGCCTGGTGCTCGAGAAGGACGAATGCACATGGCACCGCCTCGACTGCCTTCACTTCCGCACGCACCCCTGTTTCAAGCTCCCCAATGACCCCGCCTTGCAAGTGGACGACAGTGTCCAGGCCTGGCCCATCGAGGGCAACTGTGTGGCCATTACGGCGGCGTCGGGCGTGGCCTACATTGAGCTGCACGCCGAGGGCGACAGCGTGTGCAAATCATGGATCGAGTACCCGCTCGACAACGGTGCGCCCCTGCAGCGGCAAGTGGTGCTGACCGAGCAGGATATCCGGAACCGGCTGCCCGAGGCCAAGCGCAGGAAGGACCCAATCAAGATTGCCATTCGGGCGTGGGGTGGCGGCACGCTCGTGATCGACGATGTGCGCCACCTTGTGTCCAAGGAGTCGTCGACGAAACTGAGCGGCGGCATCCTCATGGGCAAGACAGCCTACCGCAGCGCCAAGCTGGGCCGCGGCGCGATGCAGGGCACCCAGGCCCACGAGGTCATCTTCACCAGCGCGCAGCAACAAAATCGCGTGCTGTCACGGGTCGTCTTCTACCACGGTCGGGCCTTGGACGGTGTGGAGTTTGTGTACGACGACGACTCGCGGCAGCTGTTTGGCAAGCGCGGCGGCAAGCCGGGCGGCGACACCTTCGAGATGGATGTCCGACGAGGTGAATACATTACCGGCTTCAATGTGCGCTCAGGAGCTTGGATCGACGGGATCCAGATCTTGACAAGCCTGGGCCGACGGTCGCCCATGTACGGCAACGCCCACGGCGGCTCTGGGTGAGTTCACTTTTTTGTTCCCCTTTCACTCGATAGACTGGCACAAGAACACGCTGCTAACAACATAGACACACTCTGATTCCACCAAGAGGATACACCATCTGCGGTGTATCTGGCTCGTGCGGCGCATGGGTCGACGCGTTTGCTGTTCTCATCACGAAATAAGCTTTGTTTTGTCTTGAGCACCCTTGATCTTCTGCGCTGCGTCGCACCACATCTTCTTTTCCTTTTGTCTTCCTCCCTTGACTCTACCTCCCTTTGCTGTCTTCATTCTTGCACGCCTGCATGACCTCGCTTTTCCTTGCATATACACATATACACATAATCACGTATACAGACAGGGCCAAACCTCTGATGGGTTTCCTTTGCTCTTCTTTCTTTGCTACTGCTTCTTTTCTTTTGTTGTTCGTTGGCAGACGGGAATCGAAATGGCCCTGCTACAATACCAGGCCTGGGTCTTTATTTCAATAACATCTTTCCTTGGTTCTTTCTCGTCTCGTCTGTATTCCTTGTATTCCTAGTATAATGTCCGAGCGAATGTTGAAGTGAATATACAGGCAAACGAGGTAGCAATGAACCGCAAGAAGTCATGACGACGTAAGCACTTCGTACTTCGTGGGCTAAAGGCTAAAACAGGCTCGCAGACTCAACAAGGCTTCTCTCAAAAAAAGCCAGTCTTTTTGGTGCGGGGACGTTCTGAGTTGAAAGGATAGTACGGAGTATGACGCAGGCCAATTGTGGCTACGTTGAGGCGAAACCAGGAATGCAGTATTTGTACGCCGTACTCCGTACTGGGTAAAAGCGGCAAAATGCGAAAGAGGAAAATCGCTGATATCATAGGGCATAGGCTGCACCCAGGCCGTATTGGTGCTACTGCCAGGGGAGGCCAGGTCACTGCCACCACTGCCACAGAGACCGGCCGCTCTCTTCCTTTGTCTGCCATCGTTGCACTGCCGCAGCGCCCCCTCTCTGTTCTTCTACTCAGTATGTTATCCCCTCTCTCCCCTGTCTAGTTGCCCCCAAAAATCCAGGAGGGCGCCTGTGCGGCGAAAATGACGACCCAAAAACAGAAGCAAAGGACTTTTGGGCCAGATTCTAGCGCCATCGGGGTAAATCACAAGCCAAAACGAAAACGAAAGGGAAAGAGAGAACGATGTTGATGGCCTAAAGCAAAGGACACGGCAGGTCTGGCCAGCCTCAGGCTCCTTCCCTCACAATGGCTTGTCTCTGCTCTCTGCCTTTTCTGTGAGACAGAAGGTGTAAAAGCTTGGGCAGGAACGAGTAAATGTACAGCTACGCAAGGAAAGAGCAATAAACCCAGTTTCATCGTAACTCTACAGAGTATTGACCCAACCTCCCAGCCAGGCCCTTAAGCCTTAAGGCCAGGTTCCTTCTTTCCCATTAGCTTTCGCTTGACCGCCTGCCTGCTTCAACAAGATGCCCTTGCTATTTCTGTCGCTAGCGCGCTTTATTTTTTTCTTCTTGCTTCAGTTAGTCCCGCGCCGCCTGCCCTGCAAAATACAGTGCGTTCATCAACGTCAACAGTTTTGGGTCTCTCTCAACCAACACTTCTCCAAAATAAAAATAAAGTAGAAAATACGCATATAGTGGCACCTCCTCCTCTTCATTCTTCCCTTCACCGGCTCCTTGTTTCTCTGCCTTGCTGTATCGTCTCCGCTTTCACTCCTCTCTCATTCTCCTCATTCTTCACCCAACCTCTCGAGCCTCTTTCCCAACCAGGAAGAAAGCGCACTCTGAAACCCGCGAGCAAGTGCGACAAGTTCACCTCCTTCCTCCCTCCCTTCCTTCCTTTCTCTTCGCCGGCCCGCATCGGCAAGCTTCACCTCCGCAATCCTCTCCTTCCGTCCTCATCGTCCTCATCCTCTCCCACTCTTCCTCTTTCCTTCTTTCACCCTTTCTCTTCCTGCCCTCTCCTTTCTCTCCACCGACAGACTCGACGACCGGCTCTTCGATCTCCTCCGCAGCTTCGCCTACCTCCTTACCTTACTGCATTAACCAATTCCCTTCCATGTCTAGACGGACATCAACCATGGCGAACGGCAGCAGCAGCAGCAGCAGCTCCGCGCCGGCCGAGCTCAACCAGCCAGGTGCGCATACATTTGCTTCTTTTTGACCTCACAGGTCCCTCATTCACTTTGCTAACTTGACAATAGCCGACAAGCAGAAGATTCTTTTGTCAACGGACCCCGGTCACTTCTCTCTCATTCGCGCCTTGCACATGGCTGATTTCATCACGGAGCTCAACGGTATGCGCCCGCCTACCCTCCCCTTCGCTTCTCCCATGCGAGCTGCCTCGAGCAACGATTCTCAACTTTGGTACTGATCCGTGACTTCCCTTTTTTTTTCTCTCTCTTGTGTCTAGGCGCCTGCGGTATTCTCTCCATCTTCTCCTCGTTGCGGTACTGCATCGACCCGACATCCCGCACCAACCTCTGGTTCGCCCTCGCCTTCCTCCCTCTCGGCTTCTTCTTCGATGCCATGGACGGCAAGGTCGCCCGCTGGCGCAAGAAGAGCAGCATGATGGGCCAGGAGCTCGACTCGCTGGCCGACCTCATCTCCTTTGGCGTTGCCCCCGCCGCCGTCGCCTTCTCGATCGGCATTCGCTCGACCGTCGACCACGTCCTGCTCGCCTTCTTCGTGCTCTGCGGCCTCACCCGCCTCGCCCGCTTCAACGTCACCACCGCCGTCATTCCCAAGGACAAGACCGGCAAGGCCACCTACTTTGAGGGCACACCCATTCCCACGAGCCTGGGCCTCGACGCCCTCATGGCCTACTGGGTCAGCCAGGACTGGATTTTGGACAGCCTGCCGCTGGGCACCTGGTTCGCCGGCACCGCGTACGAACTGCATCCGATTGCGCTGCTATTTGTGCTCCACGGTTGCCTGATGACGAGCAAGACGATCCACATCCCGAAGCCTTGAGCGACGAGCGACATGCGACAAGCGACAAGCGACAAGCGACTGAGCGTAGAGGTAGAGGGTCGCAGCGGCCAGGCCCTTTATGCTGGTGGTGGGTTGGTTTCTTAGGCTGAAAGCCGCCGGCATGATGCAAGCGTGAGCAAGCGTCTGGGGGGGGGGGGGGGGGGGGGTTCTGTCTTTGCATAGAAACGGCCTCATACTTTTTTTGCCATATTCCTTTTTTATTGTTCCCCCCTCCCCATCACTGTCTTTGCTCATATCCTCTCCTCTTTGCCCTTCTTTCTCCCACTCGAATACCTTCAACGTTTTTATGTCTGGGTCATATTGGCGAAGTTTCTGCAATTTTTGTTATGTTTTTTTTTCTTTTTTTTCTTTTCATACACGGCATTTTTTGTGAACTACTGCCACAAAACGAAGGAATCAGAAGAAGACGAAAAAGAGGACTATGACAGCGAACCGGCGTCGGGACAGAAACAAGACATGGCGCTGTCATCACAGGTTTTGTTCAACAGGATACCAAATTGACGGCTGTATTTTTGCTTCATTATTCTAGTTGATCTACTGAGTACTCATAGTTCACATTGTCTTTCGTTACCTGCGGCTAGAGCCAGATGGAAGCGTTTCAAACCAAACCGTGTTCTGCGTTGGAATTCACCCCTCATCTCAAAACAAAATTCGGAGTGTTGCCCAGATGGCTCCGGAAAGCAGACAGGCCCGCTGGTTCGTGACCGGCAAGTTGGCTGTTTCAATACACTCGCTCCTTCCAGTATTACAGCGTAACACTCCTCGGTGCACCTTCCCCCGGCCAAATCTTACGTAAATGGAGAAGGAGCACCCCGCAAACTGCCAGCCATCAGAGCGTGTAATTTCCAGCCTTTTTTGGATTGTGCCAGCTTTCTTCCAGTACTCTGTTGGCTGTAGCACGCCACTGTAGACTAGCTGTGCAAACGGGAAGCGGCCCCTGGGTCGCCACTTCCCCAACTATGTAGATCTAATAATCATTGGTACGACGTACTCCGTATCTTGGATCAAATTTTGGACCGCATCGCTAACGATTTCGTAATCCAGTGCTCAACTTGAACAAAAACAAACTTCTTACAATCTTCCTGCAACCTCTGTTTCGCCAGAGCGGGCCAGGCAACACCACAAGACAACCCGACTAGTATCTGCAGATTATTCCTATTCGTCACCCGACGCTTGTGCCTTGCTTCCCATCTGTATTGCTTCACACGACGCATCGATACTCGCTCGGCCTTGTCTTGCGCCCAACAATTCTCTTGGCGGGCCAAGACCCCTCCACGCCGACACCGCACGAGCGCATTTATCAACCCCCGCGTATACGGCATCAGCCAGCAGACAGCCGTAGCGCATGACCGCAGCCACGCGTTTCTAGCCATCCGCGCGGACACGGCCACCCGGCCAGCCCAAGCAACCCCCCCCCCCCCTCCCCCTCTCCCTTCCTTGCCAGCCATGGCGAATTTCGACTACGTTCCCGACGAGCTCATCGTCCAGATCCTCTACTCGTCTCTTCTACCGACCTTATCGACTCTGTCCAGCGTCTCTCTCACCGCTTCTACCATCTCTGCCAGGAACCCAAACTCTGGCTTGCACGGTGCCAGTCAGACTATACCCACTGGGCTGCGCCGTCGCGTGCTCGCCTCGCTCGCGCTGGGCGCGCCAATTGCGGTCCATGGAAGCAGATGTGGCTGGACCGCCGGCGCGGGGATGCCAGCACGGCATGGCACTTTGAACGTGTGCTGGCGTCCAAGGTAAACCGCGTACGCCACCTTGAGGCCATCTGCCGGCGCGGTCTCAATGCCAAGGACTTTTTGTTGGGGCAATATCGTCTGCCCGACGACGCGGCCGACGATGTCCTGGCGCGGCGGTACTATGCAAACACGGCACTGGCCAGCATCCATCGCGGACTGGCCATCGAGGAGTGGTGCAAGGTGCTATGCGAGTCCAATGGGTTCCACCGGCTGGACCGTGCCCTGGGTGCCTTTGACATGTTTGTGCTCCACGACGCCGACGAGGACATGGACCGCATTGAGGTGATGTTTGACGAGCTGGCCGAGGCGTTTCGCCGCGACCACCAGCGCCCGAGCATCGACCGCATGACCGTTCGCGAAAGAGCACATGCACTCGTGCGTTGGATCCGTATGCGCAACCTGGCCGGCATGCCGGACCCCAGCTTCAACTACCGCAACGTGCGCAACTGTCTGATTGGCCATGCGCTGACCGACCCGGAGCATCCTTCGCTGCCCATCGTCTCGAGCGCCATCTTCGTGAGCATCGGCGAGCGCATCGGCCTGCGCGCGTTCTGCTGCGCGGTGCCGGGCCATGTCCATGCCACCGTCCTGTCGAATCCGGGCGAATCGGTCGACGGCACACCACTGGTGACCGACCCACGACTTCCACAACGGCCAGGGCCGCCCATCGTCCCCTACCTGACGCTGCAGGAGCGCATGGTGAGGGGCGATGGAACGGACGAAGGTGGCATGGGTGGCGACGGCGTGGGCGAGGGCGAGCGTGAAGGGTACAACGGCTCCTCCTTTTCCTCTACGGTGCCGTCCTCCGCAGTGTCGCCCATTGCGATCACGGCCGCCGCCACACCCCAAGCGCCGGCCATGACCTTCCAGCTGCAACAGCTCTGGCCAACCGCAGTAATCGCGACGCACGATGCGGACGCGCTTATGCGGTTGGCGCGGCAGGCCGGCTCGCTGCCGGACAACGGCGAGCGCATGTTTCTCGACCCCTACAACAACGACCAGGAGATGTCGTTGGCACGTCTGCGTCAAAGCATTGCCGAAGTCGATTGGGGCATCATCGAGAACCGCGACGTGCACTTGCTGCCGATGCCGACGTCGGCCATTGTGCAGCGCGTGGCGCTCAACATGGAGGCCAGCTGGTCGCACGCCAACCAGGTGTCGAATGTGCCGAGCCTGAGCGCCGAGGCACGGCGACTGCGTCGTGGCGACCCGGACATGAACTTGGAGGCGCTGCTGTACGCGACCATTTGGGCCACGGCCCTGATGAAGCCACTCGACAGCCACGACTGGGACCGCTGCCTGGATAGTCTGTTGGCACGGTTTGCGCACTTTTACAGCGAAGACGTCTGGATTATTGCCAAGTTCCTGTTGCCGTTGTACGACCGGTACATGGAGCTGCGTGGCGGCAATGATGCCAACGGGGTTGGCGGCCTTCTCGCTCGTCTGGCGGCCGGCCGTGCTGGCGATGCTGGCGACAATAATGGCGACGATGGCATCCCACCGCCAGGGCAGCCGAATGGGCCGCCTCCTGCCATTCCCAATGACCCGAATGGTCGTTATGCGCAGCAACGGCAGCGCCAGCGTGGGTGGACAGACCCGCGCGTCATGATCAAGATGGTGTACAATCTGGACCAGCGCCAGCCGCTTGTGAGCCGCCGCTATACCCAAGACATTTGTGAGAAAGTCCTCTTCCGCATCGGCCAGGTCTTCCGCCACCGCCGCTTTGACTACATTGCATCATCAACGGCTGGTCGCCCGACGACCCCACGTCTCTGCCGTCGCCCAACAACATGTCCATGGCCGAGACAGCGACGCCGAGCGACGCCGAGGACAGCAGCGGCAGTGGGCGTGGCACACCCGTGCAGGTTTCCCTCCCTAATGGGGTGGTGGACCGTTGGCAGATACCGCTGCCGCGGCAGCCGCGTCTGCAACACCACGGCAGCGCAAGAAGTCGGCCTATTACACGTGCCTACGGACAGGCGTCGAGCGGCAGGTTGTGGCACAACGCAACATTGAGATTGTCACGGACCCAGACCTGGTCCCGGAGGCGCTCATGTTCTTGGCGGGCAAGCACTTTAAGCGCTTTGACCGGGCGACGTGCACATTTGTGTCCAACCTACGGGAGTTTTACCCTGATGATTGAGTGAACAACGGGACAAGGAAACGGTGATGACATAAAGTGTTGAGTTAAGATGAACATCTGTTGTCCAAAAAAAAAAAAAAAGCGAGGCGTCACAGGACTGCACAATCACATATGGGTTTCTCCTTTAACGGCGGCATTATGACATTATACACACGAGGTTGGCAAAGCTAGCCACATTCGGCGTTTTTTGCTATTGTCTGTTTTGGAAAAGAAAAGAAAAAGAACAGACACTATCGTCGAACGCCAAGATCCTTACGTCGTGACTAATGTCTGTGTATCCGACTGAAACCCAGAAAGGAAAGAAAAGCAACGCTAGATCCTGTAACAAGAGGGTAATGGAGCAGAATTATAGCAAAACAGCAAAAAGAAACAAGAAGGTGATTGTCAACACAGGGTACAGTCAACAAAGGATACAGCACGCTCACCCCCTCATTCCATCTCATCGGTCTCGATGATGGGTTCGTCTGGTTCGCCTGTAGCCAGTCGTTGTAGTATACCCTTGTCGGCCAGTTTCTTGAGCCAGCTGTGCACTGCCGGTGTGTAGTCTCCTTTACGGGCCGCCGCACGGCGGACTCCGCCATCTTCTTCGTCGTCGTTGGTAATCGAGGGAGGCCCGTCCCCATCTGCTCCATTTGTTCCATTTGTTCCAATTGTCCCATTTGTTCCGTGGGTACCGTCGAAAGCGTTTGTGCCGTTGGTCTCCTTCCCCCCATTCATCCTGCCTCCTTGCGGTAACTTCCTGGGTGTGTGGCAAAGTGCAAGTAGGCTGAAGACGGCCGTGTCATCGTACGATTCATAGTTGGCCATACGCAGGGCAATGCGGTCGCGTGCCATTGCCGTCCAGTCACCCTCGAACGTGCCCAGCTTCAACGGCTTCTCTTGCATACCATTGAGCTCCCACACCTCAGTGCCCATGGGCACATAGGCAATAAAATGGAAGGCCGCCTCGTCTTCGTCAGCAGGCTTCTTTCTTGTTCGTTTGTTGTTTGCATTCTTCCGTTTGGCCTTTCTGCCCGCTTCGGCCCATTCCAACTTGAGCGACAGGTCGGACATGAGCATGTCGAGCCGCCGGGCAAACGAGTTGTGCGTCGACCGGATTGTCTCGTCGCTGCTCAGCAGGTGGCCACGGAGGGCGGGGTGCAAGGGCTGTGTAGCGGCCTTGAAGCGTGTCAGGTGCTCGCCGAGGCCGAGGCGCTCGCAGTTCATGGCAATGTTGAGCATAGCGATTGTGCCGCATGCATTTTCTGTTGTCTGGGCGTGTCAGACGCTCACAAAGTTGAGGCGGTTAGGGAGGCGACCTACCTGGTTGGCAAACCACAGATTCTCGGGGCAGTCCTCGTACTCTTCCTCTTCCTCTTCCTCGACAAACTTGTAGAGAAATATCAGACCAAGAGGGTCTCTGAGGTAGACGGGGAGCGTTAGCTTTATACAACTGCATGGCAACATCCCACACAATAAGATGCTCACGGTAGATGTGCGATGGACGACTCATCCACGCCAAAGAGCTCAAAAATGGTTGCATCACGCACGCCCAGCTCGTTCAAGATAAAATTGAAGAATGCCTGAGGATGTCCGTTAGTGAACACTGGTATTGATTCAAAATTTTTAAAAAGGATACCTCACGGTGGCCACGCACCGGCTCCGACTCAATGTCGCTCCAGCCCTGCCATGCCTTGCGCTCGGATTCGGTAATCGGCGCAAACAGCTTCTCGTGGATCGTGTCTTTTGATGGAACTGAAGCAGTCGCATCGTCTTCGGCAATCATCATGGCTGTAGCCGCCGACGCCCTGTCTGCTACAGCACGCCGTGGCCGTGAAGTGCGGGGTGCGGGTGACGGCGACACGGGCGATGACGGCAGCTGGATCTTGGATTCGTCCATGGCTTCGTCTGGTGTGTCCCGGACGGCGACGCTTCCGTTGGCGCTGCCGGTAGCGTCCTCTGCAACCTTGGCTCGCTTGGCTGGCTGCGGTGTGCTGGCCGAGCCTCGTCGGCGTGCCATTGTGGCCGATGGAAGCCCACAGAGACAAATCGAGAGAAAAGTCGTGATGCGTCGGCCTTGTGAACCAGCCTCCGAGTCTCCGAATCGGGCTCTTTGGCATCAAAGTCTCAAAGAGCTCGAAAAACCCCTCAGGAAGGGTGCGCGCAAATGAGAGAGGGCTCAGTGTACAGCATGGCGGCGCGGCCTTGCATCGCTGTGCGTGTATACCGGTTTGCGGATGTGTGGACGCTGCCGTGCGTCGATCGATGTCTCGAAGTCAGTAGCAATCTATGCCGAAAACAGCTATGTACACAGCTTGGAGCTCTTTCTTGATGATTTTATGGGGTAGCTCGAGCCACCGTGTTAGCGCACAGTATGCAAAGTCTAGACACAGTCTAAAACAGTACGACGTACTGTACCAATCGTGCCTTCCCCAAGGGTGAACAGGAGACCCGCTTTTGTACCTGGTTACTGCCCAATCAGCGTGCCTGGCAGCGGGTTGCACCTGCAAAAATATTGTTGCTCCCTGCTCTTTCCTGGTCTTTCCTGGTCTGGCGGCCCAGCGCGTTTTTGACGTGAATGGGAAGGAAGCTTCAGCAACAAAAAGGGCGACTCTCAAAATCGACAAAGAAACGGAAAAACAGACAACACGTCCAGCTCTTCAGCATCGACACCACGCGACGCCCTTACGCAGGCCATTCCTCGCACCGCACGAAGCGAGCATCAATAGCGATACTACACGGTCGTCTCTACACACGGCTCGTCCGCGTAAAGCTTGTCGTCGACACTTTCCACGACATCTCGACCTTCTTCGATCTTTCGTTTTTAACCCTTTTGTTTTCTGTCGAGCTTCACATACAATCTTTCGGCCCGCTCACGACCTCGACATCAAACCCTAGACCCTCTTCCACAGCTTCTCCGCCACTGGGGATGCCATGAGCGCCACGCCTCGAGTGCGCTCCGGCGCGTTTCCCCAGACGCCGACCACAATCCGCGTCGGTCGTGGCGCGCCGCCAACTCCTTCACCCAGCCCGCCCGTCGACGCTGTTTCCAAACGGTCGTCTTCTGCAAAATCATCCCGGCCGTTATTTGCATCGGCACGCTCGTCCAATGGATCGGCACGTGGCTCGGCAGCCGCGGCGGCAGCAGCAGCAGGTTCTGCCGCACCCGGGCCCCTCATCCCGCTCGACATCATCGATGCTCCGACGCAGCGTTTCTATGCCGTGGCTCTCTACATCGCCCTGATTGCCTGGAAGTGCTACGACTGGGTGCAGCTGCTTGAGGAGAATGGCGAGTCGTTCTGGCTGTTCCTCAAGTGGATCGGCCTCGACTTTGTTTTCCTCTTTGGCCTGCCCGAGATGCGCATCCCGTGGCTTGAACTGTCCCAACCTGTCGCCATCTTCCTCTTCTTTCTGCCACGTTATCACCGACTATCTGCTCATGTTCAACATTGGCGTGCCCTGGCATGCGTGGTTCTTGGGTCTGCTCAAGGTGTTCTACGACCGTGAAACTGTCCATTTCCGAGCACTACGTCAAGGCGTCGAGTATCCTGCAGAACTCGTCGCTCATTTCTGGTCGCCAGATCATCAACATCTTGCCCGAGGGGTCTGCCATCCTCAACCCCAGCGGCCTCCCCTTCTGCATTGGTGGCCTCGGTGGTGCAGGTGCTGCTGCGGGTGCCAATCCCAACATTGCGTCTCTGCCGCTCTTCTTCAACGCCACCATCCCCGCCGAGGTCGAGCTTGTTCGTTTGGATCTCGACAGCAACGAGGAGGAGACGCTGCGTCTCACCAAGAACCAGCTCCGTGAGATTGCGAAGCTCGTCAAGCGCCAGGAGGCTTCCGCCGACGGCACGCTGGCTGCTGTCCGCTTCGATGTGCCGGTTAAGAAGACGGGTGCCTACCGCCTGGGCCGTGTGCTTGACGAGTACAAGCTCGATGTGCAGCGTCCGAGCCCCTACTCGTTTGTCGTTTCTTGCCCCAGTGCTCGTGTTGGTGGAGGCGGCAACCCTCCGTCGAAGCAGTCCTCCTGGTCCTCTTCGTCCTCGCCTGGCCCCATCACGCGCTGCCATGGCGACCTGTCGGATTTGCTGCTCGAGGTGGATGGAACACCGCCGCTCAAAATTGTCTACAGCCGCACCATCAACGGCAAAGACCACAGCTTCCACTTCCAGAGCTTGCAGCCCGAGGGCTTCGTGTCTCCTCTGCTCGGCACTGTCCCTTCACGCTCGGCTGGTCTGTCTTCTTCTGCCTCGTCGGGATACTCGCACGAGTCTGTTGACCCGAATTCCGTGGTTGCTGCCAACTTCCCGACCGAGGGCGATGCCGACATCTCCTGGGCCCGCTCTCGTCGCGTGTCTGTCGGCCTCAACGAGACCATGCACGTTGGCGGTGAGTGGCGCTACTCCATCGACGAGGTCCACGACGCCTTTGCAACGTGGCCAAGTACAACGAGCCCGTCGAGGACCACGAAGTCCGCCCGCGTCCGCCCAAACACCTCATCCAGAGCTTTCACGTCCGCGAGCGCCCTCGCATCCGGCTCCAGGGCTGTGACCTGCGCCAGCCCCTCAAGGTTGCGCGTGGCAAGTCGACGCAGTTCCCGGTCCGCTACGAGATCCCTGGTGTGCGCCGCCCCGAGGATGGCTCTGCCCACACGCTCACATGGCAGTTCTCGCCCATCGACACTCTTACCAAGAGCGGTGACCACGGCGATGTTGTGACCACAGAGACCTTCAGCGCCCGCCACGCCGACGAGATGCCCACCATTCATTCTCCCGGTCTCTACACGCTCAAGTCCGTGTCGTCCGGCTCATGCGAGGGCGAGGTCCAAGAGCCGGCTTCGTGCTTGCTCCTGAACCCGCTCGAGCCCAAGCTAGCACTGCGCTCTGAAGGCATCCCCGACAGCTGCGGTTGGCAACTCCATTGGATTGCGCATCGATCTTGACCTTGTCGGCACACCGCCCTTCCTTGTCCGCTACGACGTCAGCTCCAACGGTGTCGTTCGCACGAAAAGGTCTCCGTGCCCGGCATGCGTTACCAGCTCGAGCTTGTGCCCCGTGTCGCCGGCAACCACAGGTACATCTTCCGTTCCATCGACGACGCTGTCTACAAGTCGCAGCCGCTTTCCGGCTCAGAGATGACCCTCGAGCAGAACGTCAAGCCTGCTGCCCGTGCCTCCATCGACCATCCCACGGGCAAGGCCAACGCCTGTCTGCAGGACTCGGTCGGTGTCGACATTGCCCTGTCCGGTGAGGCGCCGTTCACGCTTGAGTACGTGCTGCTGCACGAGGGTAAGCGCCGCGCCTTCAAGGAGGAGAACATCGACAAGTACCGCTACCGCATTGAGACGCCCGCGCTCGCGCAGGGCGGCGAGTACACCCTGGCCCTCACGAGCGTGCATGATCGCAGCGGCTGCCGCACTTTCCTGCAGGCGGTGGCGAGCTCAAGATCGCCGTCCGTCGCCAACGTCCCCGTGCCGCCTTTGGTCTGCTGGAGAACAAACGCCGCGTATTCGTTGTTGAAGACGCTGCCGTGCGCCTGCCCTCCGCCTGACTGGCGAGGGCCCTTGGAAGGTTTCGTACCGCAACCTGGGCAAGGACTTTGGCGATGATGGCAAGCCCACGCATCCCGGTCCGCTCGTCACCCGCAGCCTCAGCTCTGGCAACGATTTCTTGCAGGTCGCAGAGCGCGGCACATACGAGATTGTCGACGTTGCCGATAACCAGTGCGTCGGCCTGGTCGATACCACCGCCTCGGTCTTTGACGTCGACTGGTTCCCTCGGCCGAAGCTCTCGTTTGTGGCAGACCGAGGCCATCCAGGAGCAGGGCAACCTGTTTGTCAAGCAGGATGTCTGCGAGGGCGATGTTGACGGTTTCGAGATTGACCTCCGTGGCTCGCCGCCCTACCACGTCGAGTACGATGTCCGCCACAAGGCCGCCAAGGGCTCGCAGACGTCACTCATCCACAAGCAGCTCGACGCCGCTCTGGGCCGCGCCTCGATCCAGATGGACACCAGTAAGGCCGGCACCTACCGGTACGAGTTTGCGCCCCCGGCCGACAGCCTTTATAAACAACAACCGGCCCAGCTCGGGAAGCAAGGGTGGCGCCTCGCCGCCGCTCGCTATGCAGCAGACCGTCTACGCCAAGCCGACGGCTGCCTTCACCAAGGCAGGTCAGTCGTTCAAGTACTGCATGACCGAGCAGGACAATGAGGATCTGATTCCCATGGTCCTGACGGGCGTGCCGCCCTTTTACGTCGAGATGGAGATCAAGCACCAGAGCGGCGCCGTGTCCGAGACCTACCGCGTGCCGTCGATCATGACACACAACTATGGCCTGCAGATTCCGCGCCAGCACCTCCGCCCGGGCAACCAACAGTGTGCGCATCCGCAAGGTCCGTGATGCGCGCGGCTGCCAGCAGAAGACGGATGATCTGGTGGGCGCCAACGGCAACAGCGCCAGTGACACGCTCGCCTCCTCTTCCACGTCGTCTGTGCAGGTGCAGCTCTTCGAGGCCCCCGCCATCTACGCCCTCGAGTCCCGCACCGACTACTGTGTTGGTGAGCGTATCAGCTACACCCTGTCGGGCACGCCACCTTTGACGTCTGGTACAATTTCAACGGCGTTACCCGCAAAGGCGCGTCCGCCACGACGACCTTCCGCCGTGTCGCCGAGGCCCCCGGCGAGTTCACCATCACGGGCATCAGCGACAAGGCCTCCGAGTGCCGCGCCGCCGTCAACCTGTCGCGCATCATCCACCCGTTGCCCTCAGTCCGCGTCTCGCAGGGCCGCACCGCTCGCGTCGACATCCACGAGGGCGGCGCCGTTGAAATGGTCTTTGAGTTTGGCGGTACGCCGCCCTTTGAGTTTACCTACACGCGCAGCACCAATGCCCGCAAGGGCCAGCGCAGCCAGGTACTCGAGACGCGCCACGACATTTCGTACGAGATGACCAAGACGGTGCGTGCCAGCCAGGAGGGCACGTACGAGGTGGTGGCCATCAAGGACAAGTTCTGTGCGTTTTCAACGCAGCGGGGTGCCGAAGGGGCCGACAGCGGCAGCGGCAAGAAGAGAAATTAGGGGAGAAAGAAGGTGAAGGAGATGTAGGCGTCATCCACTTTTGAGGGTCTTTTTGCCTGCCTTTCTTGTTTTTATTTGCCGGCCGCTTTTTCCTGTCTCTTTTTTTTATGTTCACACTCCCCCTTCTCTTTTCCCTTTCCCTCTTCACCTTTTTCATTTTGCATAAGCAGGGCGTTTGGACTCAATTTGTGCTTTGTGTTTTTTTATTTTTTTTTATTTTCTTAGTTTTTACCGTAATCTTTTTTGTATAGGAGCTGGAAAAGAAATAAAAGAAGGTCTAATATGTCCATGTCTACGGAGTAATGCCACGAGGTGATTCTCATTCAGGGTCAAACATCGCTCCTTCCCTTTCAAAGTTCACTTTTGTTTCGCCACTTCCAGCTTTGATAGACCTCTTTTTCTATTTTTTCTTTGGCTGTATTCGTATGGCGCTTGCTCGGTGGTGCCTTCCTTGATGCTGGCCTCGCACCTTCCTCCCGTCCTATGAGTCTATGAAAATGATAAAACAACTCTGTAGTAGGTCCTGCCGCTGAAGATGTAACCCCCTTTTCCTCCCTCATCTAACTCTTCACCCCTTTTGTTCGTGGCCGGCGCCCATCCAGACTGGTCGTACACGGCATCAATATCGCGATATCTGCCACCCTCACCGTCATTAATCACTGTCCTCGTCATCGCTCTCCTCGTCCTCGTCGTCATCGTCGTCCTCGTCACTGTCATCCTCGTCGGCCCGTCTCGAGCCACTCGACGAGAACGCCGTGCAACGCTCGCGTGCACCGGCCATGCTGCTGTCGCCAGAGGCGCCGCTACCGCCCTCGGCTGCGCGGCCGTCGCCCACCAGGCCAGGATGCCCTCCTCGTCGAGCACATCGCTGTCGTACAGCTGCTGGAGGAAGAGCTTGCAACAGCAAAAGTTACCGGGCGCCGCCAGGCCCTCCATCTGCTTGCCCTTGTTCTCCTTCTCCTCGCGGATGCGCATGCGACGAGTGTCCGCGCATCAGGGCCAGCACGAACTCGACCTGCTCGTCGGATGTGCCGTTGCCGACACCGACGTCGCGCACAAACTTGGCCGCGCCCGTCTTGCTCTTGACAGCGCGCTCGGCCGCCTTGGAGGCGTCAAGGCCCTGGCCCTGGTCCCCGGGGGCATCGACGGGCGCGGCGAGCTCGCAGGCACGGCGTGCAAACGCAGCCGCCACGGCACGACGCACAGCACCGTCGGAGGCGTCCGTGGACAGGCGCAGACCCATAAACTCGAGACGGGCAGACTCAAAGTCGCCGCTCGCGTCGTCGCGCAGGGCATCGAGCAGGCCATTGACGGCGTCGGTGTGGAAGGAGCTGCTGACGGTGCTCACGCCGTCGGCACCAATCAGGCCGGTAGCACCAACCCGCCACCGGATGCGAAGCGGCCAGCCAGGCCGTCGCTCGTCGAAAACCGCGAGCCGTCCAGTGATGCAAAGGACGGCAGTCGTGATCTTGATCCCCGCTCGCCGCCTGCATTGCTGGCACTGAGGAAAGCCGCTGCCCTTACCACCCTCAGCACCTGCCCTCATCGTCGTCGTCGTCAAACACAGCATCCTCGTCCGTCGTACTCGCCGTCCGATTCGAAGCTGGAAAATGGGGAGGTGGAGAGGTTGAGGTGGCGGTGGAGTAGATAAGGGATCTTGTAGGCGACTCGGCGGTCGTTGCGTCGCTCTCTTCATCGTCGTCGTCGTCGTCGTCGTCGCCCGTGCGTATGGTGGTATGCTGCCCCCTTGCCTCCAGCCGCGACAACCGCTACGTCGTCGGCAGCTGCGCTGCCATTCGACTTGGCAACGGACAGCACAACAGGATTGCCTGCCGCAGCAGTGAGCTGCACTTTGTCGGCGACAAGCCACGCCAAACGACAGGACAGAGCCGGCCGGCACGACGGAGTCACTTCCGACGTGGACGTGGCTGGCCAGGATGGATCTTGTGACGACGGCATTGTCACCAATGACAACGTCGTCCCACAGTAGCAGTTTTCTATGCGCACATTGTTTGCCGACCGGCACCAGGACGGCGGCCGATTGTGCTACCGATACGACGCTGTTCGCGCCAATGGTGGTGTGCAGACCAATCGCTGCACGGGATACGGATGCCGTCTGGTTGATGGTGACACCGCGCTCGGCAGACACGCCCACACCCGCACCACCACGACCGGCACCAGGACGGCGGCGCAAAGTGGCATACGAGTGGCCCGGAGCAGATTTGTGTCGGGGACCATGGGGTAGGTCCAGCGGCTGAGAATGTCACGGCTGACGGCGTCGTACATTTGCAGGCTGTTTGACGCGGGCGGCATAGCTTCCGGCAGTCGAGCCGACGGCGCTGGTGTGTGGCTGGTCGGTGACAATCTCGGTGTAGATGAGCTTGCCGTTCAGCTCCCAGTCTTTGAGCACGTTATGCAAAAAGTTCTTGCGCGGCAGCTCGCAGTCGAAGCTCTCGGTCCACAGAGCGAGGACGTCGGGGTGTGCAGATGTCGATGCTGCAGTCAATCAGGTCGGAGCGGATCCAGAATGTCGGCGTTCTTCTCGAGGAAGGCGGGGTCGATGACGAGATACCGGCCGTCGCCGTGATCGAGTGGTGTTCATCTCGTCGGTACTGGAGACAACGGCCCGTGGCGGCGTCGAGGACGAAGATGGGCTCAATGCCGTGGCGCGAGTTATGGTGGTCGTTGCTGCGACCAGCCAAGGCGGTCAGCTGTCGCCGCCCTCGCGCAAAAACAAGTGTCATGACGGCGTCGCGGTTGGCTTCACGGCGCGCCCGGTGGCGGGCGAGTATGGGTCGAGGGGCACATTGGAGACGACGACATCGCCATGGACGAGGACAAAAGTCGCCGGCGATTGATGCCGCGCTTGTCGAGGTCGCGCAGGAAGTCACCGAGCGACGAGGCCTGGGCGACACGGATGATGTCGAGGGACTGGAAGGGGTTGGTCTTGCTAGTTGGCGACCACCGGGCGATGCGGCAAGGTAGCCCTCGACCTGGTCGGCGAAGGCGCCGCAGTAGAGGTAGACTTCTTGGACACCGTTCATGGCAAGGTACTCGAGGGTGTACTCGATCAGGGGTGTGTTTGCGAGAGGAAGGAGGCATCTTGGCCGGTCGATCGTCAGTGGCTTGAAGCGGTCTTGGAAGAGTCGGCAAGAATCTGCAAACGAAAGGCAGGCGCCGTGGTCAGCATATGTTTCTCTCACATCACGGCAGTCGAGGGAAGCTTGCCGACAGCCGTCGAGAGGCGCACCAACGACGAAAAAAAAGAGACTTACAACGGCCTGCAGGACATCTTCGCCCTTGTCGTCCGCGGGGCCTTTGCCGCCGGCTTTCTTGCCGCGGGCGCCGGCGCCCTTTTTGTTGGCCTGCGACATGAAGACCCGAGCGCGCAATCTAGTAGTTATGCAAGAAGCAGTGGAAGCGGACAGGTCGCCGGTCGGGGTTCTGAGAATACTGGCGGTGGGTGTGCGCTGCGTTTTGTGAGTTGTGTTGCTTAATCTTTCGTGATTTTGCTTGCTGCGGGCAGTGACGCTATTCTGTGTGTGGTGCGGTTTGGGCGTTTGTGAGTCAAAAAAAGTTAAAGGTGGGGTGCGGTTTGTGTGGGCAGCGAGTCGCCCCAGAAGAAGCATTAGCAAATGCGCCGAAAGGAGGACTAGTGCAGTTTGAATGAGCTTTGTGGTTGGTGACATTGTTGCCATTACGATCACTTACAAGAAAGCATCATTGACAAATGGTTTGTGAGGAGTTGGTCACTTCCCAGAGTGGGCCAGGAAACTCTGTCGCTGTGAAGGAAGGAGCCAAGATGCATGTTTCGCTCTGCTCTTCCTACTCACGATGGCTGGATGGATTATTAAGAGGTTTGTGTTCGTGGATCGCGCCTGCCAAAACGTGTGTAAAATTCAAGTCACGTGACTTAACACGTGTTGCTACTCGACTTGTTGACAACCCTCGACTCAATGGCGCTCATCTCACAACTTCTCACGAAAGTTACACCGGTTATTGCCTGGTCGGCATTGTCTCGTGCCGAGTTTGAATTCGAGCTCAAAGTTTGGCTGCCACTGTCACGCGATCAAGGTGAACGATCAAGTACTGCGTACATATTGTTGCCGCCATGGAAGACAAGCAGCCCGCCGCGCGACCTTTGGAAACGAAGGCGAAATCGCAGCCGGAACTCGCGTGGCACGCGCTTGCGATCGGTTGCAAATCGTTTGTGGACAATCAGGCCCCCAAATCCCATCGGGACGACAATGGACTCAACTGAGGCCATGGGCACGATGGAACACGCAAATTTGCAAGGTTGGGCCCCGTGGTGGCCCTGAGAACAGAAACAACCAGCGCATCTGCCAGTGTCGTCTTCACGGGCCAGCTCGCCGGAGCCTCAAACGGATCTCCAGGGACATTCTATGGGACCAGCCTCTGTCGTTTTCTTTCTCTTGCGGCTGGCAAAAGAAACTGCATCAGGCCTTGTCATTCTCGCACCCAGACAGCATTTTCTTTATTGGGTGAAGCACCACTACATCACCCGTCCGAGTCTGACCTTTCGTTTTGCATGATGCTACCGCGGAAGATGCTCAGCGGCTACTCATGGGGCGTACATACCGGACAACGACAAGCCCAGGCCACCGAAGCTCAGCGTACGCCAAACTATCTCGCGGTCGAGCATCTGCTCACCAAAGAAATGGGCTCTGTTGCGCTTGACCAGCGTGCGAGCACAGCAACTCCAGTCACAGTGCTACTACCTGCTCACACGCTCACGCATCAACCACTGCTTGAGCCAGTTTGACAGGATGACCCGCCTGGCCTTGCCATGGCCATAGCCTCCACCGAAACAAGGCATTGCGATAAATATCGTACTTTGTACTCGTAAAAAGGCCAAGCCAGCTACGTACCCGACAATTAATGCACACTCGCTACGATGCGGAGTACATTAAAGGCGGGGGGTGCTGCAAGCCATGGCCATTGCCGTTGAAGATCACCCCCCTCTCTCTTCGCCACGAAGGTAATGGCGTTTCGCAGCCGTTGCAATCCGCCAAGGCCCAGCTAGGGCCAGGCCCAGGTCCATTGCTTCTTTTGCGTTGTTCTCTGCAATCTTGACGGCATCTACAAAGTAGGCCTGGCCAAAAGACAGGCACTGTACGAAGTAGGACGACCGCACGGTCTGGGTGTACGAAGTCCCAAAGTACATCAGTGCACATTTGGAAGGAAATGAAGGAAAAGGGCGAGACGGCAAAAGGTGCTGCATGTCGCAGTAGCACGAGCACGAGCCGCGAATACAGAAGCACAACGTTCAAAGCACCATGGACAAACGTTCAAATGTGCATGACCCTTCACCGCAAATAGAGCAAAACAGCATGTCTGCCAGCATGCTGCCAGCATTCTGCCAGCATTCAGTAATGTTCTCTTCTGGCTTCCTGCCGGGCGTCGAGTCCAGCCAAGACGGACAAATAATCATGCCACTCGACGCCCCCTTGCGGAACAGTTCCAGCCTTTTCGAGGGTCCAGACCGCAGCCTTCTGGAGCCCTCTGGTGCCCGTCTTGACCTGTTTTTGACCGTTTGGGCACTTTCAGGCCTAATCTAGGCCCTGGCTCGGCGACCATCCGACTATCCTTCTGGGGAAGACAAGGGCCCAAATGGGCGTCCTATGGGCCTGGGCCGCTCTAATCGACCCCAATGGCCCCCGGATGGCAGGGCGCCCCAGGCCCAAGCCAAGCCTAGCCACCTAGCACCAGGGCGTGAGAGGCGTCAAAGGCGTGCCGTTTTCCGAGACCTAATATGTTTCTCTCCACAGACGTTCTGGTAGACGCGGACTCGGTTTTCTTTGAAAGAAACAATATCATTACAGAAAGCACCACGTTAGGCTGAAGTTTTTCTTTCCCCTTTGAACTTTGTATAATCAATCTGGGTCTTTCTTGTTTTTATGCTTTCTGTCTCGCTCCCTCTTCTCTCTCCCCTCCTTTTTCTTCTTTTTAATTTCTTTCCTTCTTTCTTCTTTTCTTTTATTACTGTTCTCTCCTGATAGCATTTGTCCCCTTCCTCAGTCATCGTGTTGTGTTGTTCCTCACGATACTCTACAGCCTCTCTTTCGAATATCCACCGCCATTTCTTCGACAACACTGATTTCATCGTCTATTTCGGCTGGCATCTGTGCCCCCAATCATATCCCTCGACTAATACCTCACTTTTGAAAAAAAACAACAGGTAGACAGCAAACAGTACACTACAACCACATGTCTACAACGATACAAGCCACTCCGATCCTTCACATCCATCGCATCTGAAGCCCTGGCCAACCGTTGGGGGAAGGCAGCTCGCTTTTTTCCAGGAACCAGCCTCACTTGTTCTCATGACGTCCGGGGTCCTTGATCTTGATACGACAGCCCAGGAGAGGGGAAAGAAGGGAAGTCAAAGGCTGCGTGGCGTTGCATGCGCAGTCCCTGCGGCGCTTCGTCTCCGTGGTCCCTTTTCCGACTGATCTCTTGTCTTGTCCTCCAAACCATCCGTCTTTCCTTTTCTCACCTTGACTCCGTCTCTAAATGACGGTCGCGCTTCCATCCCACTGATCACTAGAAACCAGCGACATTCCCGCTGCCCTTGGACACCGACTTGACTATACGGAAGGCCTGATCGCTCGACGACAACCAGTCGACGACTTTCCTTGAACAACAATACATCCTCGACGACAACCACAATGACCGACCTCGTTTTCATCTCCACACACTGTATGCATACAGCCTTCACTCTACGCTGCACTGCACTGACGATCAATGTTCCGATTTAAAAAAAAAAGCCAAGTTCATCAGTGGTGGTTTGCATGCCATGCGCAATGCCTCGAAAACCCCGGACCTATGAATAATGAGAAATACGATGACAACACAAAGTATCATCGGAAACTAGATACAAAAAACAGAAAAGACCAGAATGAAAAAGAATCAAACCGATACGCCAATGTTTTGACCCAACATTCAGGTCGCGCGCTCTCACTCTGTTGTCGTGACAAGAGGAGGATGCAGAGCAATATATATACACATATATATCAATGACCCGGACAAATATCTCCAGAGAGAAAAGGTAAGGAGGAAAAAAAAAAAGAAGAAAAGAAAAAAAGAGGGCGAAACCACAGAAAACAATGCCTCTAGCCAACCCGAAAACCAAAGACCGACCCTTTCCTTTCCCAGTTCTGCCCCCCCGCAGGTATCATTTGTGGTAAGTGGCGGGTGTTTTTTTGAGTGAAAAGAGAAGAGAAAAGCCAATCAACAAAAAGCAGGAGATGACGCGATAAATGCAAAAGGAGAAAGAAAAACATGGAAGAAAAGGGGGAGAAAAAGGTGGAAGAGGAGGAGCGCGAGCGTGAACCTTTCCAAAATGCTGGGCGTTCACGTCAAGTGAACCGCCTAACATCATGAGTATTGCTGTCCACCGGGGGCCGTACAGCCGTTGACGCTTCTCCGGCCGGTCGTCGTTCGGCATGCCCTCCGCCATGTTACGCATCGGTGGGCCTCCCATCCCAGGCGCAGGTCCACCTGGGTAGCCAGGTCGCGGCGGGCCACCACCACCTCCGTTGACTGGTGCTTGCATGTACCCGCCTGCGCTGTCCATACTCGGAGAAGCGTGCTGAAGTTGGCCCGGGCCGGGAGAGTGCCACGAAGCAGAGGTCGTCGGCGACTGGATCGGTGTCGTCTCGAACTTCACTCCGCCGAGATTCGGTGCCGCCTGCATGCCGGCCATTCCACCCATGCTCTGCGCGTTGACGTAGCCCGACGGAGGCCCACCAGCGGTCTGCTGGCCCATGTCATCGCCGGCGCCGCCCTGCTGAGGGTTTTTCAACAGGTTACGGCAAAAGCTTGCGAAGGATACGGACCATCCCCTCCTTCGTGAATGGCTTCGCCAAAACGTCGTTCATTCCTGATATCGTCATATTAGCATTTCATTCAAAATCGGGTTCATAGGCAAGCAGATCACGACAACAGCTTACCCCAGTGGAAATACGTGGCGATGTCCTCGCTGCGGATATTTGACGTCATGGCAACAATTGGGACACGAGGAGCAGCAATGCGGATACAGGCCAGTCGCAGACACACCATCAAACACAGGCATGATAATATCCATGAAGATGAGATCGTATCGCTCCGGATCCTGGTTCACCTTGGCCACAGCCTCAGCACCGTCTCTGGCAATATCCACGCTGCAGTCAATTTGCGACAAGAACTTGGCACCAATCCGAGCACAGAGCTTGTCGTCTTCGACCAGAAGAATCTTGGGCTTTTGGTGGCCCCAAAGCAAACCTCCGGTATCCTTTGGCGGCGGAGATATTTGCGGCACTTCGGGGGCGTTGGGGTTGCTGAGCGGGCGGGTGTAGGGGATGTTGTTGATATGGTCGGCGTGGAAGGGGTCGATACCGGCGTTCTGGCCCACGGGTACACGAGTGGCGCATGTCGTTCATGTCGGTGACGCCCATGGCCATACCGGCCGAGCCAGGCGCATGGAAAACGGCGGAAGATGAACCTGCAGATTCTGGTGGCGAAGTGCCGGCAGTCGACTGGAACAGTGTAGTGAGACGCTCGAGCTCACGGTCTGCAATCGGGTCCGTGGAAACGTTGTTGAGGATCTCCCGTGCGCGGCGCAACTCGACAGCAGGCTCGTCGGCGCTGTCGGGTAACATGCCGAGTTCCTGCGGCACCAGCACCATGGTGGTACTGGTTTGCTGTGGGATGGCCTGAGTGGTTCGAGTGCGCCGAGTGGCGGCTGTTGCGACGGCGCTGCTCGTCAACGTTGTTCAGATGGTTGATGAGCTCCGTGTGGACCTGGTGTTGCGCCTTGACCATCTTCTGAAGACCGAGCAGCTCGTCTACAAGCACCTTGTTCGTCTGGGCAATTTGGGTGTACTGCTCTTGCAGAGCCTGAACTTGGTGCTGTGTTGCGGCGAGAGTGTCGTTCAGCAAGACCATCTGCTGGGTGGCCGGAAAAGGCTCCTCTGCAACCGTGATCTTTCTTGTGACGGGCGCCTTTCGACGGATGTTGTCCAGGTTGTCCTTCTTGTGCTGGTGAAACTCGGGGTGCTTGAATTCCCAGGACTATTGATCGGTGAGCCCGCCATTGATTAGTGACCATTTTCCCCGTGCCAATGCTCTGGTTTTGCTAGGATGTTGGGGTAAGAACATACACCTGGGCCGTATGCTGACTGGCCGGTCTCTTCGTTGTGTCTGACTTTGTGAAAGTCATACTTGTTTAATTGACGAACGAAACTCGCAAAGTTGCTGTGCTTGAAATGCTTTGGTAAGATAGTCTTGGTGAACTTCTCATTCTGTAGGCGAGGAGAGGGTTAGATATCAGTTCGGGTTACAAGGACCCGGGCTCGGCCCGGGCTCCCGTCCATAAAGAAGAGAAGAAGAGTCGGATGATATGAGACGTACTTCCAAAACAACGAAACTCTCGCCGTCGTTTCCCCAGCGAACTACTGAGTTGTACGCGGGATCCTCGAGCATCCTGTAGATATGTTAGCAAAGCTGGCCAGATTAGACCAGGCCGGTCAATGCGCTGTGCCATGATCACGGCCGGGGCCGAGGCGATCAGATGGGCAATGGCAGCGGCAACGACAGCAGGCTCGGCGTATCTGGGGGGGGGGGGGGGGGATTCTGGGGCGTAAGGTTCGTCGTACTTGTAGAGCTTGCGAACCTAAAGAAGGGAAACAAATATTGTTAGCAAATGCATTGTCATGGAAGAAGAGGCGTCAGCGGCCTCGATTTCTTTGTAGGTGCTGCACTGCCAAGCAAAACGTAATACTGTAGCGACTCGGGAGAGGAAAGCAGAAAGTTGCAGGTTGTGGGAGTGGTGACGAGGAAAGGGGCGTTGTTTTCATACAAAGTCGCTCGAATTGTTTGCGCCTTGCGAGCCCATATCGCCGTCTGTCTGTGGAGGCGGCATGGCGGCGTCGTATCCGTGAAAGAGTGAGAAAACTAAGCGGGCCTCGGATAAGAGCTTGTCGTCTCGAAATTGTAACTCCGTGATCCGACAATCCGCAGGTTGAGGCTTCTGGCGATTGTCTGTGAGGAAGAGAGACTCGTGGAAGAGCGCCGTCGCCGGTTGTGGAAAGAATGGAAAGAAATGCGCTTCTCTAGGAGCACCGAGTGTTGAGAAAGAAGGGGCGCGCGCGCGCAATGGCAGTTGGTGCTTGCTGCGAAGGCAATCAGGAATGCGCGAAGCCGGTTTGTGAGCTGGCGACGGGGAAGAGAAGAGCAGCAAAAAGCACAGATTGAAGGTCGTGAAGACGGAGGTCGAGTTGCACAACAAGCGATCGTTAAAATGTACAGAAGAACGCAAGAAGCAAATCAACAAAAAAAAACGAGAGGTGGAAGAGAGTGAAGAAAAGGTAGAGAAAGCGGTTTAGAATGAAAGACTGGGGGGGGGGGCAAGGAGAAAGGGCCGGCGGGTCAGGATTGGCGGCGAGGATAGTGGGCAGCAGCTAACGTTGGCGTCTGGTTCGTTCGTTTTCGATATGGGGGTGGATGGAACTTGATTCTGCTGGCGCGCTGGCGTGCTTGTATCCGAAATGTAGTGCCCTTCGATGCTTGTTCGTCTTTTGCTCTTTTGCTGGTCTCCTGCGTCGGTAGTGTGGCGACCGCACTCCGCGTAGAACCGTGGCTTTGTCCACTTTATTTCCTTTCTTCCAGCAGCGCAAAAGCTGCAAAGTCGCCTTCGGAAAGCGCAACTGCCAAAAGTCTTGGCTGCCAAAAAAGAAAGATAAAAAAATAGAAGAAAAGGCGTGGCTTGCCGTTTATCTTTTTAGAACTCCGTGGCGTTTTTGTCGCGCGCCAACACGGGAAATCAGAGCCTAGGAGAGACAACGGCGTCTCCCAAGACAGCATGAATGGATGAATGGTTGGAGCAAGTGTTCGGTTCGAGTACACAGTAGTGCTGCAGTATTCGAGAAGCTGCGTATTGCTATGCCTGAGGACTTGGGGTCCTTTTGCGCCAAAGAGTTGATATTGCTTGCAGCTTTCTTGTACCCGGAAATGTTCGCTTGGAAGATGAAGATGCTGCTCGCACAGCGAGTATGTTAGGTCGCCGTCACGCACACGTACGGTGTGGTAATACTTGCTACTTTCGCTCGTGGCTCACGACGATCACTCAGAAAGGAGCGCTGACCGTGAAGTCACAGGCTCACAAGCAGTCTGTAGCGCGGTCGGCCCTGTTTTTGCTGTCCTTGGGCAAACCCCACTTAGGTTCGTACCTCACAAAGGGGGGGCGAAACGGTAGCAAAGAGGGGGGAGGCTCGGAGACTCGCGCAGGTTGCGGAACGCGTGAGAAAGAAAACTGGCAATGTATCGAGACAAACGTAATTAGCTATGTCCACACTCCTGCACGGGCACGGGGTATTAGAGCGAGACAAGACAAGCACAAGTGACAGAGACACTCGACGCCGGTGTGGAGGTGGGCGCGCGCGTACGATGGTATGGTTCAGGGAGGCAGCGCGGGACGGACATCGGTGTGGCACAGCTGAACTAATGGTAGATTGTTGAAACTGGGATGCTCCGTCGTAAGGAGAGAGGAGAAATAATATGTACGGAGGACAGTGTTGAGCGAATGCTCAGAGATAGCGACGAAAAAGTGCGGGGAGTTTAAGCCGCAAAGACAGGATATATTGCAACGCAAATTCGTAATGTCACAACTGGATCGTGGCAGAAAGTAACGAGCTGGAGAGGGATACATACTGTCAACAGCGAGGGAGACAGATACAGGATTGAGGAGGGGGAAATGAGAGGTTGAGAGAGGTAGAGAGAGGATGAGAGATGAAGGAGGACAACAAACTGGAGTGGGCGGAGAGAATTATGGGCGGACGATGCACGTTCTCTTGGCAAGAGCGAGAAAAGGTGGGCATCTGCCACGGAAGGAGGCATTTGCGTGTCTCGACTGAAAGAAGAAGGAACGAATGTGGAAGACGTAGGTGCGTGCAATTCGAAAGGGATCGAGGGCAGCCGCGGCCCGAGAGACATGCATACGCCCTTGTATCGCCATAGATATCCACTTAAAGTTGCAAGAACAATCGCTCCTCCTGCCACGGAAATGAAGTGTGGACTTCCTCCACGGAGAAAGGATGACGGAGTACTCCCATAAGGCAGGCAGGAGGGGAGGTAAGGTGAGAAAGAAAAGCCGCAGTAGAGGAAAGAGCGCGTTCGAGCCGACAAGGCAAGAGCTGCGTCGCTTCAAGTTTCTCTTTGCATTTTCTCGATACTTGCACTCGCTCAAGCTGGTCCAAGCGCGTTGCGGCTAGCAGTTCTCAGGGTGCATCTGTCAACTCGAGCCGAAAGATACATTGACTGTCCTTGAACATTTGCTGAACATTTGCTAGGCGGCTGCATGTCAAAGTTACGGAGCAAACGTAGCAAACGTATTGAGCCCCTGATTTGGTCCGAGAGACGGCGTTCTTTCCATTTTTCACTGCTCCGCTTTGTACGTCCAACGCACTAGAGATACGTCATAGTATTGCTCAACAGGAAAGAGCAGCAAAAGAGATGTCTTCGTCAGGAAAGAGGTAAGGCTCGCCTTTCTTTTCACCACTTTGCAAATACGAGTACGACGTACTTGCCACAAGTGAGATACGTGTGCCCAGTGTCCGGAAATGCTGGCACGAAGTTGGGGCTCGTTGATTCCCAGTCCTCTGTGCTCCCTTGCCTCGATAACGCATCCTCTCTCGTAGAGGCACCCGTTTTTCTAGGAATTTTGGCGCTAGGTAGGCGAGGGAAAAGTGGACAGCCATCCACCAAAAATCCAGGAGAAGCATGCGGATCTGGCAAAAGAGCATGTCGATCCTGCCTTTGTGATTTGGCGGGATAAAAAGAAGGGAGGGACTTGGGTGGATCTCTGTGGTGTCTGCGTCGCTGCATCGTTCTTTCTCGTTTGGGCGTGAGGAAACTCGCACTCTCCAGGCTGTTGGCCCATAACGCAGAAAGAGTCGTCCGTCAGCCGTCTCTTATCTGTCGTTCATCAGCGTCTTATTTTCTCCGTCCCCAATGGGTGGTCCAACAACTCACACGCATATTCGAACTCGCCTCCAGCGACTTTCCCACGCAATATCCCTCTCGCCCTGGCATCCCAGAGAGACAGTGAAGGAGATGGCAGCCGCAAGCGCGGGCCCACTTGGCTGCCAGCTCCTCGAGACTATGGAGCAACCAGCTGTCTGTGTACATGTACTCAGTATGTACTCTGTGCCTTTTTTCTTTTCTTCCCGGCGATCAAGCTAGCAGATGGCCAACATACCAAGTGTCAACCACCCAAACCAGGGCGAGGGCCAAAAACACGCCAGCGGCAACTGAGAGGCAAGTGGCAGGCGGTTGCCAAACGCGCCGTTCAGGGGCCGATTGCCCCTGTCTGTTGCTTTTATGGCTTCTGTTGAGGTCTTGCGTCGTATCTTACTATCCTTGACCTATCCCGAAATAGCGTCTTTTTCGAGTTTGCCATCACATCACGCATGTGTCCAGCAGAAGCTTCAAATGCAAAGACGTTCCCGACCTCGACATGCCTCCTTCAAACACGGCTCAGCTTCAAAACTGTCTACTCGCAAGCCTCAAATACGGGCACATGGCGAGCGGCCTTCCCCAGTGGCTGGCCCTGGCTCGCTCGGCTAGCCCGTGGTAGACAAAGCCAGCGCCAGCAGCAAAGTGCAAGGGGAAGGGGACCACGGCGCAGTCCGCGCGAGGAGCAAGAAAGGGCAAAAAGGACGCCAGGCCACGCGACATGGATACTGGGTAGAGAACGCCGGGGGCGGGTGCGAGAGTGGGATGAAAAGAAAGATGCAGGCAGGGAAGACGGAAAAGAAAGAGAAAAACAAAGGGCGCGGTCAGCAAAAGAGAGAACAGGAAGAAACAAGTCGCAGTAATCTATCTGCTTGGCTGGTCCCGAAGGACGGGCACCGACAGCACCACGGACGGAACGCCACATGTCTGGACCTGCGGCCAAGCAGGATCGAGCTCTCAACGCATCGCAAAGAACCTTTTCGTTGAGCTAACAAACGCAGAACAAGAGGACGGCGACTGCCACCTGCACAAAACGATTGAGCTCGAAAAGCCATCAGCCTTCGACATCAAACACAGTTGTGAGCGCTGGGGACTCGGCTTTTCTCTTCCCTCGTGTGCGGCTGTCGTATTTCGTACTCGTACGAGTTTGATTCAACAAAGGCCGAGGAACAGCAACAAGGGTCGCTTTTTTTCTACGCAACATTCGTGGACCCCGAGTAGTCGCAAATACGCGTCTACGAGTGCTGGTACTTGTAGCTTGTTGTATCTTAACATGTACACATACAATCTGCACGACGTACGGCGACTTGTTTACTGGATTCAATCGACCTTCACCAAGTACGAAGCGTCCTGTCAACGCATACACCCGTACTCATACCCTGGCACCGTGATTTTGAGTTTCTCCACAGAAACGTGGTCTATTTGTCAAAATTTTGCCCTGCGCTGCTCTCCAGCGTAGATGGGGGGGGGGGAGAAGTTGCCTGCCAGACACTGCAACCATGCAGATCTCGAAAGGCATCCCTCAGCATGCCGAAGATACCTTACCCTTCCGCCCCAGGGGCAGTCTGAGAATCACAAGCGCACTGCACGGTGAGAGGAAGACAAGCGAAGAAAGAGAGGGGAGGTCGGGGGTGGAAGGTGACAGCCCTCAAAAAAGGTTTCGTCGAATGAGGGACCACAGATGTGTCCACCCTTTTCTGTGCCGAACACCCGGCCAGCTCAACCACCCTCCCGTCTCTCAAGCTCAAGAACGTCGTATCTTACTTGTTGTCCAAGACGAACGCACGGGCGACAGAGTGCGACTTTGCAAACAAAAATGCCACCCTGAGCCCCTCGAAGCGCTGGACTCCATTCCGCTGCTGCTCTTGTCTGCATTTGCCAAGGCCAGGGATCAGCGGTGAGACAGCAACTCGCGGCAAGAAAAGTCAAATCAGTCGTGTCAAAGTCCCATGCGCTATTTACTTTTTTTGTACATCGTACTCCGTACCCGCGTCGCAGGACCGGAGGAGCCAAAAGTTTTTTTTTTTTTTAAAAAAAAGGGCTGACAGCTTGAGGTTGGAAAGCGCAGCGCTTGGACAGGAGCAACTTGAACTTCTGCTTTCTCCGTGTTTAGGGAAAACTCGAAGTGCACAAGGCCAGATATGTTCCACGAGTTGTGAGGGAGCCCTTGGAGACTGGAAGACAGCCGTCTCCGGTTGCCGCCAGCCGCAATACGTTGAGTTTCCCTTGCAACCATATTGCATATACGGAGCACGATTTTGACGGTATCATTTCTGCGTTGCATTTTGAGGGCAAACGTTTACTTGTCTGTCCCGTCTTCAACACGAGAAGACAGCCATCACCGCCCCGTCACGATAAGCACTCGGCCGATATAGAAGACCATCGACGGATGGGAAATGCCACACACGATAGTCGAAGAAGCACGGAGCAAATCGGTTGATAGTAATGGTATCAGATCCCATGTCTGCAAACAAAGTGTCCAGCGCTGACCTCATTTAGGCAAATACGCCGTCAAATCCACATCGCAAAAGTGCACATACACAACCGGAGGCGCAGCGACCTCGTGGGCAGAGCTCTCTTCCGACTGGTTTAATATTTTGCCATTGGGATTGCTTTGGGAGACGTTCGGCATGCTCCGATCTCCGTATCACCCTGAAAATGACAAGCGGCCACGCCGTTGATCGAGGTACGAAGTACGAAGGACGAAGTAGCAACAGCACTCTTTACAGCACAAAGATACTTGGAGACGAAGCTCATCAGACACAAGACCAATAATCCATTGGCCATCCCCCGCGACTCTTCCTCCATTATCAAACTGTGAAGTTGGATTACGGAGGAGGGGGGGGGGGAAGAATGGCACAATGGCTGGCCATGTCGCCCAAAAAGGAGTGGTGGGTCCAGCGACCGGTCTAGACCTCGATAGACATCCAGTCCAAGAAAAAACGCCTCCGTGAATCACCCCGACCCAAGCTCCCGGAAAGCCCAAGATACTAAAATACACAAACTGGCAAGGGGAAGGGGAAGGAGGAGGGGCTAGTGATCTCCCTTCTTGGCCGGCCCCTCGTCCGTCGCTCCTTTCTCTAAGCTCTTGTGGGAATATTCTCCCCAGTCTTTTTGTTCACCGGGTAGGGCAACCTTATTTGCATAGCTTTGAGACGGGGACCTGACCTGCATGGTAGCCCAAAAAGGTCTTTCGAGGTCTAGACCCCTTCTCTCTTCCCCCCATGCCCACCCATCAGAGCCTGCGGCATGCCCAGCTGGAGGGTGACAGAGAGGCTGAGCGGCTAGTGTCCCCATTGTGTTCCTTACTGAAGCTGTGCTCTGGCAGATGCAGGACACCAGAAACTGCTCTCAAAGCCCACCTATGTGCGTACGATGGGACAAGGCATTTGCTTGATTTACTATGGAGAGACACCGTACCTCCCTTGAGCCTCCGCATGCTCCTACTACATACCTCGGAGCTGCCTACTTGACAGTTATCCTGCCCATCCATTGCCTCTTTCGTTAAGGGTCCTCCTTTTTCTCCTCTTTCTTCTTTTCCTTCTTGCCCACACTCCTCCTCATTTCTGTCTTGCAGTAGCTCGTGCGTGCGTGCGTGTCGCTTTGCATTCTTGCCAAGCCATGTGCCGGCCACATGGCAAGCTCGATGGGATTTGCACTTTGACCAAGGCAAGGGTGGATGGCCTTGTCTTTTCTTCCTCCTTATTTCTTCTTCCCGCGCAGAAGCAAGCGCAAACTCTCCGAACGGCGTTCCCGACAGCTGCCATGCCGCTTACTGCATGCCAAAAGTTCGGACTTTGTACAAAAGAAGATAAATAAGCGAGCGAAAGAGCATAACGAGGAGGAAGGAAAAGAAAAGGAACAACAAAAGAAAGCATGAACAAAAATCCAAATCATACGCTCACTCCGCCATTGGACATGAAAAATTGCTTCTTATCGCATTCATCTCTTGTCTCCGGTCCGAACAAACAGCCCAGCCTTTCCTCTTGGATTGAACCGCCTTCCCAGCTGGACGGGACGTGGCTTTTCTGTTGGTTCTATTTTCGACTTGGCTCATTTCTTCTTTCGTTCTCAGGTGCAGAAAGAGTTGCAGGAGCGTGCAAAAAACATCGTGGCATGGGTACTCGTCTATTGTTTCCTATTCTCGATGCTCCACTTTCCCCTTTCTCTCGCCGGCAGGCTTTCTACGAAACAACCAACTGTACTGGCGTGCTTTTCTAATTTTTCCACCTTTTTCTTTTGATTTCCATTCTTCATCCTCTAGTTATTTGTTTCTTTTTTTCCATCTCCAGTTCCAAAAGCACGCTTCACCTGCATTTTCCGTCAGCTTCTTGACATGTTGGCTCGTCTGGCTTTTGCTCGCACAAGTAGATCACAAGCCTCTAGGACGACTTAGCCAGTCAAAACCAAGGGCCAGGCAGTAGGGAGCGAGCAAATCATGACAGATACAAGTCAAGATGCAACAGTCTGTAGGTCAGGCAGGGTTTGCCATTCACCTCGTATCTAGCAATCCTCGCTGAACAAGCACGGACATTTTCTACTTGTCGCTCGCCCTAGAAAGGGGGGTTGGATGTTCCCCGGCTCTCTGGGATGGGCACGGCCGCTTTTGCTGTCCCCGGTGCGTGCATTTTTGTTTTGCCACGTGCGGTGGAACGATGTTGGAGCAAGGCAAGCCAGGATGCGAGTGGCAGCGGGCGGGCGGACAAAGTACAAATAGAAGAGTCCTTCCAATAGATCAACGAAAGGGGGCAAAAGCAGGACCGAAAAGACACCGAGTTATAGCAACCGGCATTAGTCTCTCTCTGGAGTTTCTCTCTGGAGATTCCCACATCCAAACAACAGTCCATCGAGACGTCCTGAATTCCTTTCGCTATTGTACAACGCCGTACAAGCGCCATCCAAGCCACCGTCGACGGACCGCGGAGCGAGAAGACACAAAGGGGTATAGGGGCCATAGGCAAAACGCGGAGATTGGTACGGATACGGCGGTTGGGTCAACTGCTAGGAAAAGACTACCGGTCGGGAAAAGAAAAGAAGAAAATAAAGAATCCATCCCAAAATCTCGCTTGTCAGCTTCGAGAGTGATACGCCCTTCTTCGACTGTGGTGGTATATGATATTGTGGCCTTTTTGAGCGGTCTTTTACGAGAGCAGTATCTCCAGAGGGTAAGTGAGAATCCTGACGATGGGCCAGTATAGGCCCTCGACGCTATGTTGATCGTTGCAGTCACTCACCGGAATATGGTTGATTACAATAACAGTAGCTTATATCCCATTCCCGTCCCATGGTGTACAGTCACATTCACTCGAACGCACCCAGCCAAACAGTAGGCTCGACAGAAAGAGTTGATATGACAACAACAAGAGAACAACGCGGTCTGGGTATCTGAGGCCATCTTTGGGAGACGCATGATACTTTGCCTGTGGACAACATAGGCGGCATGGCATTCTAGTCTAGAGAGGCAGCCACAATCTACTTCATAACTGTACGCATCACCAGGAGCTTGAACGGCTTTTCGGCTCATTGCAGGGTACTTAGATATCACAGACTCTGCTTGGATATAATTGCTTTGAAATTAGTCGCTTTGAAATGAATCGCGAACGTCAATCTCTCGAGCTCCATCCTCGTGAATTTCAATATTTTGTGTATCAACTTTGGCGTAATATGTATTTTTGGCGGTCGCAGTCTTCGTGGCGCCCACCAAATATGTTTATGGTCATGGCATACACGTCTTCTTGTTCCCACTGCTCGTCCGATGTAATGAAGATGTCTAAGACGGGATTGCCGGGAAAGGCCACGCATGCCCTTGGGTGAAGGTCTCTCCCGCTAACTCGGCCGACCGCCAGAACCATGGGGTAAAAGAATCAAGCCAAGCCGAAATTAAAATCTATAAATGGCTCCAAGTACCGCTCCGTATCTAGAGGCATATTTCCAGTGCTGGTTTCAGCATCAACGCGGGTTTTGAGTCAGCGTTGGAGGATTCAGCAGCAACGCGACAACCACCACCCGCCCGTCGAGTCCTTCTCCGCCCTGGCCCCTGCCAACCAGCCCCGGTGTGGCATGCGTGGATTCGGCAGTATCAGAGGCGCTCGGGCGCAGGCAGAGATGGTAATCTTTGAAATAGTGCGCTATGTTCTGTACCGGAACGTAGTTCAGGGGCGGTAATCATGGCATCGCAGCTGCATCGACAGCCGTTAGCACCACATATAAGCTATCTCAAGGCCACTGTCTTACACGTACGGCCATAGATACAGGAGAACACGGGATCCCGTCCGCTCTCCCCTAGTTAAACCTGTAATCGGCGGATTAGTAGTTGGGTCGGTGACGACCAGCGAATACCCGCTGCTGTACGTTTTTTTGCCGTTTGTGTTGCTGTTTCTTTTTTTTGTTTTCGTTTCGTTCTTGTGGAAGATGTGCTCACTCGTGTCCAAATAGGTATAGAAAATGCTCCTTGTATTGTTGTTGATGGATTTCTATATATATGACGGGTGGAGGGTCCTTTTACCCAAAGGATATATATACCAGATCGTGAGATCGTAAACAAATAGACCAGATTATGGCAAAGGAAAAAAGAAAATAATGGAACGCCACTGAAAACGCCATGCATGATGCAAAGAAGAAGGAAAAGATAAACAAAATCGTAAAAAGAAAGAAGAAGGAAACGAGGGAGAAAAAGAAAAAAGAAAAAAGGGCGGCCGACCGCTCCTTAGTTCGTCTCCCACTCGGCCAGCCAGCCCGCCATGGTGGCAAAGAGCTCCTCGTACAGGTCGGGCGCACCTTCGTAGTCCGCGAGCAGCAGCTCGGGGCAGTGGTTGCCGGCGGGGACGACCCAGATGGGCGCGTCCGGGGTGCTCTCGCGACGGCCGCCGGGGCGGTAGTCGGACGAGACGGTGGCGGACCGCCAGGGGTCGACCTCGCCGTTGACAAACAGGACCTTGCTGTAGGGCGCGTTCCAGCCACCCGTGTACAGGTCAAGGTGCTCGGGGGTGAAGCCCGCCGCCCAGCCCGACACATAGCCGTCGGTCTTGGGGAACAGGAGGGGGCACTGGCGCGTGAAAAAGTTGACGTCGGCGAACTGGGAGACGATGTTGGTGCCGTCGGTGGCGTTGGGGCCGACCTGCCACCAGCCAAAGGGTTGTGGCAGAGCAGCCACTGCCACTGCCGATCGCCGGTGAAGTTGGCCGGGTCGTTGAGGCTGGCTTCGTTCACATGGGTGTTGCAGGCCTCGCCATTGTCGCCGGCACAGACAGAGCCCTGGGTCTCGTTGATGAAGGAGGCGTACAGCGGGAGGGCCGTAGCAAGGCCGACACCGTTGGGGTTCGAGAGCATGATGTTGGTCTCGCTGGTGGTCTCGAGGTAGTCGCAGAAGTCCTGGACGTAGGCCTCGTTCTCCTGCCACTGGCGCAGCGGCATGGAGACCTGGACAGCAAAGTCGTCGTTGTGGTCGAGCATGCCGAGGCCAAAGTAGTCCTTGAGCGCCTGAACGTCGTCGGCGTCGCCGTTGACCAGGACATGGTCGACGTACTGGATGACGGCGCGGACATCCGCGGAGCAGTTGCGGGGCAGGGCCTCCTCGACGGGCGCAAAGTAGGTGTAAAAGTCCGTGATGGTCTCGACGACAGCCGACGAGGCGTGGTGCGCAAAAAAGACGCCGGGCTCCTTCTGCTGGATCCAGGCCGTCAGAGCGCCGGGTACGAGCCGCCGACCAGAACCCAGGGAGCGTTGTCGGAGTTGTCGTTGGTGCCGAGGTTGTCGCCGAGATCAAAGGTCACGTTCTTGGCAAAGTTGGTGGCGTCCATCATGGCCTGGGGAAGGTCGAGGTACTGGCATGGTCTCGGCCGTCAGAGTGTCAAACGGAAGGGACTCGCCCCAGTAGCGGTCTGCAGTGCGCTCGTTAGCAAGCAAGTTGAAAGCAGGCCAAAAGCAAACAAAGTCAATGGGAGTATGGGAGTATGGGAGTACATACGCTCAAGAATAACAACCAGGCCACCAAAGGCATCGGCGTACAGCCCGGGGATGGTGGAGTTGTGGAGGTAGCCCAGGTACTGGCTGGCGTCCGACTCGCCGGGCATGAACAGGAAGACGGGCGAGCCGGGGCCCTTCCAGTACTCGGTGGAGAACCAGAAGCGGTTGGAGAAGGTGCCCTTGGACGGGTCGTTGTGGTCGACCGGCTGGTCAAACGTGCCGTCAATGATGTTGGCGGAGTCGGCGTCCGGGTGGTCGTAGGCCTTAACGCCGGGTGGCTTGGGGAAGGAGGTGACCTTCTTACCGGCGACGGCGGAGAGGTCGTTGAAGAGGCAAAGGGCCGAAGCCCAAAGTGTTGAGGCCTTCATTGTGTGTATAGGTGTTGTATGGGTACTGAAAAATATACTGAAAAATACTGAAAAATACACTCTGAAAATACAACAAAAAGAGTAACACAGAAGCTTCTCCTAATGAAAATAGAAACCTGGGGAGAAGAGAAGACGATAATGAAATAAATGTCAAAGACAGGCGATGATGAGATGGAGACAACAAAACACCAAAAGGGAGCCAAGACTGAGGGCCAAGCCAAGATTATATGCAAAGGACGAGGTCGTGCGTATTCCGCGTGGTTGACAGCAGGCTGCACGAGAAGCACGAGAAGCACGAGAAGCACGGGAAGCACGCTTCAGTCCCAAGTTATTAATAAAGAAGGCGTTTTTGAGCATGGGTTCCGAGAGTTTCTGGCCTGGGAGATAAACATAGACGATGGGTCGTCCTTAGGTCGTGCAGGGGTTTGCTCAGTAGACGGTTGCTGGACCCGTTTTTGGGGACCGTGGGATCTTCACGCAGAAGTTTTTTAACACCATTGTTTGCTTCGCCTCTCACAACCCAGTGGAAAGAGGAATAGCTTCCTGCATGTATAAAGTGGCCATACGCGGACAGCAACCAAGCAAGCACGGACAGGGACAGGGGCAGGCAGTGACCGGCAGGAACAGCCCTAGGCTCAGCCAGCCAGTCACCTACCACAGAGCGAGAAATGAGGCAGGCGTGCAGGACCAGCAGGACCAGCAGCGACCAAAGAGGAAGAAGAACAAGCATACTCGATAAGCTCAAAAGGCAGAGTGGGTCTCCATGCAGGAGCGTGAGGCTCCTCCGCCTGCTTTCTTCTCCATAGTCCGTAGGGCGGCGCTCTCGAGCCTGCAGTGCCAGCAGCGGTCCCCTGAAAGAATGAAGAAAGCGAAGAAGAGAAGAAGAGAAGAAGGAAAATGAGACAGTGGGAAGTGAAAAGGGGCGGAACGCTGGGTATGGTAGGGGATGGCGGGCGGGATGAACGTGGCGTGGGATCAAGCCTACAACGACCCGTGCAGGCACAGGAGGAAAGACGGCAGGAGAGACAGGCTGGTTGATGGTGATGTGAAGATGCAGCATACGGAGAAAGACTGCGAAAGAGTTGGGAAATGGCAATGACACGACAGTAACAATAGCTGGTGTTGTTGGATGTTGACTGTTGACCGTCGGCAGAAACAACGGGCGAGCAGGCCTGTGGCTTGTGTGGCGGCCTCGTCTGTGATTACTGCAAACTGTGGGCGATCCCGTTCACGAAGATCGCCTTCGTCTTTTCTTTCTTTCTGAGTTTTAGTTTGACTTTTGATCTTTGCTCTGCCACAGCTATAGCCGCGCCTGGTTGCATTCAAAATGTGCCGTCCCAAGCATAAATCATACGGCGGGCAGACGAGCGGACTCCGTCCGACTCTGCGTATGTGATACTGGCCAGCTTAGATGTAATCACACGTTCGCACACGCCGTATTGCTTGAAGAAGGCACCGCAAGGCGTTTGGATGGCAGGCTGGCAGCAGGCTGGCAGCAGGCTGGCGTTCTTTTGTGATTTCTTGGGGATCCTCCTGGTCGGAAGCCGTCGTGTTTCATCGTGGCCGGTCCTCATTTAAAATTGACAGGTTGGTGTGCATGGCGCAGGCGAAGCCAGTAGACGCCAGACCAACGCCAGTGTCTGAACCAGAAACGCGGTGTGCTTTTTCGTGGAGTATTCTTGTTCGTCCAAACGACGGCGCGAGCACTGCTGTTTGTAAAAGTATCTTACACAGGTAACTACCTCCCAAAGGTCGACACAACAGACGCCCTGTTCTGCCCTATCTGGGATGATCCCCGCCCAGCAAGGCTAACTGCGGATGGTCACTCGTTGTGGAGCTGGGAGCTGTGGCTTCATATTACCGCTGACGGCGGCTTTTGCTCGCAGGCTGGGTCCTTGCTTGCGAGATACCGTAACGGGAAAGTTGTGAACTCGCACAAATGCGTTGTGCTGCGCTTCCTCTTGCTCTTCTGAAGGAAAATGAGAGGCTGTGTGGGTCCGCAAAAAGCAAGGCGCAGGTGCTTAAGACTGGTCGAAAATAGGAGTGAAAAAGAGCAATTCAGAGGCTGCATCGTATCCGTCGTATCGTATGTGCTCCGTATCCCGTCCCCAGTGTAAACCCGAAATTGTGCTGTGTACAGTAGTTTTTGTCCGAATTCGACTTTGTTTTTCGATTTCGGCATTCGTTTCTTCTTTTCGCCACCTTCCCTCCGCGCACTAGGCTCATGTTCTTGCAGACAGCCGTTATGATGCGTGGCTGAAAGTCGGCGCGCAGAACAACGGCTGAGGCTTTTTGTCTCCTATCGACATCGCGTGCGGTGCCCGAATCGACTCGTCTTTGAAGATGTCCTTCGTTCTTCGTTGCTTTTCACGTAATCAGTCGTCAAAACACCTCTCGCGCGGCTCTGCCATTGTGCTCCATAACGCGAGCCTTTCAATGCCTGCCGGCCGTGAGACGCCCCGTTCATTCTTCACCCTTCGCGCTGGGCCGAGCGAGCGGACGGATGTATCTTACTTGTAAAATAAGCTTCTCCCGTCAGGGCTCAATCGATTGAGGTGAGCCGTCTCCCCTGGTCTTTGTCGACTGCAACGACTCCGTACGACTGCAACCCAAGACCCAGTCACTCGTTTCCATCGCTTTTGCTGCCCACCCCATGGCCCACGCACTCTCACAACCATTGGTCCTAATCTGCTTCTGGTTAGTGATTATCCCTCAAACAAAGCGGTTCCCCTGCCCAAAGGGGTACAGCTCGGGGAGCAATCAAACTGTTTTTTCGAAGTCGGAAATGTCCGCCCAGCCCATTTCACCCGTCCAGTCTGCCCTGTTGGGTGACAGACCTTTGGGTTTGCCTTGGGTTTGCCAACTGGCAGGTGGCTGAGCAGCAGCACGTCGGCGGTCTGCTTCCGTCTTTGATCGTCCCCCTTTTTCCTGTACTGTGTACTGTGTGACCTGCAAACTACTTGTATGCTCCAAAGAAGCCTTCCTTGTTTCTATTTTTGACAACCGACTGCAGGACGTTCAAGCTGGCTCGCAGTAGGGCAGCACAAGAACATTGATCGTTGGCCTCTTCGCCTTGGCGATATGGAACAAGGGCAAGAAGTCGGTGCATTCGGATTGCTCGTTGTTAGCGTTTCTGGGCAAAAATTGGCAAAAGCTTGACTCGCATGGCTAATCAACTCTGGGACTTTAAAGCCAAGCTTTCTCGAAAGCCTTGGAATACCTTGGACTTCTTGGGTCTTGGGAAATACCAAGAGATATCCTGTCAAGGGGGGGGCAATCAAATCCGAAAAATCAAAATCAAAATTTGTGTCCAAAAAAAGAAGCCAATTAAGAATGCTACATAAATCAACATTGAAAAAGCCAGATACCGCCACTAACCGATTACCACTGCAAAAAACGTCCAAAAAAGATTCTCTACCTTCATGGCTCATGGTTAAAAGCCTTCGGGCGGGTATCCAGCACTAAAGTACGACATGCCCCAGACGGCCGGGCCCTCGGGTTCCGCCTGTGAAAAGCGCTCAATGCCTGCAGCTTGACTGGCATCCTGCCACCGCTTGCCCTCGAACGAGTTGACATACGGCTCGGCATTCGCCATGGGAGCATAGAATAAATCAATCGAATCAAAGGGAAAGTCCGCCGACATGCCATTGTGCTGGTAGTCCTCTGGTGGCGAGGAGTTTGACGAGCTGGCCTGTGGCTGGGACATCGGATCCTGATTGTACAACAACGGAACCGTCTGTTGTTGCTGCTGTTGTGGATGTTGCCGATGTTGTGGGTGCGATGCATACTGATCCCACCGCTGCTGCGTCGGAACAGCCTGCAAGACGCCGCCACTGGCTCCGACATCATTGGTGTTGCCGCCGCCGATATCCGTACCAGGAAACTGTGTGGCCGTCTGGCTACTTCCAAACAGTATACCATGCATGCCGTCATCTGGCACTGTTGTTTCCACCGCTGCCGCACTCTCCTCATCAGCCATGGCTACCTCTTTCTCGATGAGATCAACTTGTGATTGCTGCTGCTGCTGCTGCTGCTGCTGTTGTTGCTGTCCACCATCACCCCCATCATGACTGGAGACAGCCTCAGCCTCGGTGACAGAAGAAGAGCCAGCCGGTGCTGTATGACGCGGTTGCAAACCGCGAGCTACTGTTGGCCCGAGTTGCGCCTCGGTTGCTACATCCTCGCCCACGTCGTCTTCGCCACGTTTGCTGGACTCGCCAGGAAGATCCGACTCCTCGGCAAATGTGTCCTCGGCCGCAAAGATCTTGCCGTTGTTGGTCACCTTCGGCCGTGGACCTTCCACTCATCGAAGCCTCCGCCGTTGCCACCTTGCCGAACACTCTTTCGTCTCACAGTCTCCCCGCCGTGCTTCTCCACGTGTGCCCAGTAATCCTTCTTGACGTGCTCGTAGTACTCGTCCATCTCGTGGAAATACCTGACATAGGTCGTTGCCATTTGCAGCCACATGCCCATACTTTTCAGGGCCTCGTAAGCAACTGCCGTCGGCCCATGGCTGGAGACCCGTCGGTCGTCGCTGTTATCCAATGCTTCAGAACCGCGCTTTCCGTTGCGTTCAGCATCGTATTTAGTCAGCATTCGGTGGTGCTTGTCCATCCTGGGGAAATGCCAAGAGTAGATGCCCACAAACGCCGCTGTCCACACAGCAAACACTACCAACGCCGACATGGGCATCTGCTTTCGCGTTTGGCAGATTTCAATTAGCTCGATAATGTTGCGAGCGGCCTTAAACAACGTGTCTGCGCTCTGTTCCAAAACCCCGAGGTGCACTTCCCTCGGGGAACGTTGGCTCGTCAAGGGGGCCCATCGGACGCATGCAGCGAATGGGATGAATGGTGTGTACTCGCGGTGCAGCATGATCTGGCAGACAGCGAATAGCATATGGAGCGATATGTATTCTGTCGATGCATGATGGTTCTCATGCTTGTGGTAGTTGGTTGTGGAAAATGTGAATGTGGATGGGAGTCGCGAATGAAACTCATCAAGTGAGCCGCACAGCCGTCGAAACTCGGTGTCTTCCCATGGCGGCCTCTCTTCCGTATGCCTGCCGCCCGCAAAACTGTACTTGGAGATCTCGCCCCAAATGTCCACAAGGAGGATAAAGCGCGCCAACAAGCTGTCGTTGATATCAGATGCGCCTTCACCCGCATCCGTGGCACCAGCCACGTATACGCCCATGTCGGGACGTGGTCTCAGGTAGCCTGTGAAGGTCTGGAACGACAAATCAAAGGCAATCTCAGAGCAAGGAAGCTGGACTTTGACGTTCTCCGAGCGTATCATTGGAGAACGGTCTTTTCCACAGGCCAGCATACGATCTAAAACAAAGCAGCTGTAGATGGTGCGTCGGCGGACTTCGCTTGTGACAATCGCCTCGATAGCCTCTGCACTTCTTTTCCCCGGGGCTTTCTGTGTTATTGGGCCGTTGTCTTCTCTGCAGGATATCGACGTGTCGGCCGCCGTGGATGAGCCAGCAGAGCTTATTTTGGGGTTGTTCTCGGCGTTTATGGTAGCCTTGACATCGGTCTCCGTCTCTACCGCCGCGGCCGGCTGAGCTGATGACTTGGAAGAAGCAACTCGGCGGCGACGCGGAGACTCATCATTGACACCTAGTCTCAGACCCTCAGCCATGCGGATGCCAAAGCCCACATACATCCATGCACCCATGCCGTCTGATCTTGCACCACTAGAGCCGTCTCTTTTACTCGGACGGATCCACTCGTATAAACCAAGGATCAGAAATGCCTGGACACGCTCGACAGTGGCCAACCTCACACAAGCCGACAAAGGTCCCAAGGCTCCCGACAGAACACCAGCGAAATACTCTGAGGCAGCCCACGGGTCGCTCTTGGCTGTGGTTGTAGGGTTGGACTTGTTGGCGCCGTTTTGTGTATGAGTAAAGGTGATCCGCCTGACGAGGTCAGTATGGAAACGAGCTGTGAGGGTGAGAACACCAAGCAAGACCAGATTGGTTCCGTCAGAGCAACGTGCATGGCTGGCCCTCATTTTGTCGCCCACCTTCTCTTTCAGTGTTGCCAAGTGAAGGAACGGCAGCTCAGTAGCAAAATGAAGACGATAAATGTCGAATATCTCTGTCCACATGGTCTCGGTGAAGTAGTGCTCAGAAAGCACCTCATTTGCGTAATAGGCACCCGACTTTTGCTCGTCGAGACTCACAGAATCTCCGACTTTCTTCAAGCGCTTGCGCTCAGAGTTCCGCTCAACCTGACCGAATTCTTCACGCTTCGTCACGCGAGGATTTGGGGGGCCGTGGTGACAACAATTTGCAGCTTCGCGTCGCTTATTGGCAGTTGGTTGTTGGACACCAGATAACGACAATCCCTTCTTGATTTGAGACAAGTCTCGCAGGCAGACTTGCCCTCGCCATCGTTGACACATTTGATTTTTTGATCGACGGCAGCGCATACATGCAATACTAGAACGCATTGGCGGTCGTTTTGCAGTGTGTGCTTTCTTTATCTCGATAGCGGAGGGCTCGTCAAGCCCTCGTGGCGACGCTGGTAGATGTCCGTATCCTAGCAGCGATGCTGGCACAGGCTTCTGTTTGACAGGCTCTCGTGTGGCACTTCCACCCACACATGAATTGTGTGCAGAAGCCGAATTGTTCTGGACCTCGGGTGTCTGTTGGTGGGGCGGTTGTTGTTAAGCCTGATGAAACTGCTGTTGGTAATCTTGTTGGCTCTGAATAGATTGCAGGTGTGGCAGAGACAATGGCGATGATGAGGGTAACGGGGAGGGTGAAGGCGCCGAAGGCATTGGGGCAAGTGAGGAAAGCGAAGGCAGCTGGTGCCTCTGTTTCCCTCGTTGTTGTTGCTGATGATGATGGTATGGCTGAGGCTGATGCTGAGGATATTGCTGATGTCGGTGGTAATATTGCGTTTGCATCTGACGCTGTTGCTGGTGTGGCAGTACAAAGGGATGTTGGTAATAAGGTTGGTTACGTTCTCGTGGCGAGTTAGGATATGCTTCTGGCAGAGGAGAGGTGACGCTAGGTGTGTCTTTGAGTGTCGATGGCGACTGTCCGGTCGTGATGCTCGTCCCAAAGCCACTACTAAGGCTCTGGTCCGCAGGAGAGGGGACAAAGTTGGCCGGTGAAACTAAAGTCTGTGGCGAGTCGGAGTGTCTTTCAATGTTCGAACGTCCGTGCGAAGCGAGCATGGACTGTATACTGAAGTTTGAAGACGTCGGGGTTGACTGGGACGAGGACTCCATCTGTGGCAAAAGAGTGCAGGCGGCAGACCCGTCCTTATACAATAGGTGGAGTTCGTTGTACGTCTGTTCTTTTGCTTATTTTTTTTGGCCAACGCTTCCAGACAAAATGCGTATTTCTGGTCGTTACTACTCTCTTTCGTTCTGGAAACTCTGTGTGCCCAGCCGCGCTAGGTATGGCGTACGTGCAGGCACATGCAGATGCACAGAGACAAGGGAGGCGTGATACAACGGCCACTACAGGAGTACTCACAAGTACTCTTCCGTCAGCACTGCGTCAATCCAGGATTTTTTTTTTTTTTGGACATCTGAGTATCTCGTGCGTTAAAGCAAAAGTGGACTTGTATACATACGGGTCCGTTTGTAGCCGGGACCAGGGCTCTTAAATATGGGCCAGAGGGCCAAGTCCTCGATTCTTATGGGATGTGTGGCGATTCCTGTCGTCGCTGGCTTCGGTGATATAAGGTGTAGGCAAAGCTCAAAATACAACAAATGCCCAGAAGAGTCATATATCGTCGTAGCCTAAAAGATTTCGACACGAGGCGAGGGAAACTGGGCATATGTGAGTAGATCTTTGAGCACGGATAGAACAAACTTAACAGGAAATAAATCATGCACAACATGACCAAGGGGCACCAGTCACTGGACGGCTGAAGGAGGCGCTTAGCCTGCAAGATCAAACGAGCGAGATAAACGCAGCATTGGTGAAAGGCTTGGTGGGCTCGAGTGCAGAAAATAGCAGAGACAAGGCAATGTGTACAGCGTTTCTTTAGTCAGTTACAAGGAGTGACTTCTCGACAGATGCCGTGTATATTTGAGGCGCCGTCGTGTGTCGGAAGGAGCCACAGAATATGCAGGGTGGCCTGAGGAATCAACCTGGGAAACCAACCAAATGGAGTTAGCCTGAGTTTGTATGGAAAATAGGGAGGTTTTCAGGGTCAACGAGCATGCCCACATTCTACAGATTTTCCTTATATAATAATTATTAATATATTATATATTTTAATAATTACGAGTCCGGTACGCGCGACGTATAATAAAATAATTAAAAAGAATTAATTTACGACCGTTAAAATTAATAAAAGCCGAATTTAATATTATAACGATTATTAAAACTACGGAAATCCCGGTTTTAACCGAAAAGCTTAACTTTTACGATTAGTGGCGAGCCGTTAAAGCGAAGGTTAATTACCTTTAATTTATAAAGTATATTAACTTAAAGTATTTAGTTTATAACGTTTAAATTAATTCCGAGGCGAAGAATATATATTACGGTATAACCCCGCTTAAAGTATTCTACTTAAAATAACCGCCTAGGCCCTCTTTAACGTTACCGGAAGTTAATACGTAAACCGTATAAACGGTATACGAAAAGGATTAAACGAGAGTACGTATTATTTATAACGATTAACTTAAAGGGTTACGTTTTTAAAAAAGGTAAATTAATCGGTATATTATAAAAGAACGCGAGTTTAATACGGCGACGGAGAAAATATAAAAGTTCCTCGATAATTACGTTAATAATACCCTTAAACGTATATTTTATAAAAGAAATAAACCGAAAAAGAAAGTATTAAAGTTATTCGACGTCGTTAAGCCCTTTTTTAACGAAATAAAGCCCTCGTTTATTACGGAGTATAAAATTATCCTTTTAAAAGGCCTTTAAATATATAAAATTCGTAAATAAAAGGTTAAATAATTAACTTATTTTATAACGTAAATATATAATTAAATAAATCGATTAAAACGGGCTTAAAGTATAAAGTCCGGATTAATTATCGTATTTAAAAGGCGTTTTCCCGTAAAAGTAAATAAAGTTAATCGATTAATTTAAAGCTTTAAAAACGGAGGTATTACGAGACTTAAACGATATACCTCGTTATATTAAAAGAGCCCTCGGTATTATTAAAAACTTTCGAATAAAAGAGACTTTATTTATTAAACCTTTTAACTTTTTAATTCGAAAAAGAAAGTTCGGATTAATACTCGTTAACTTCGGTACGGAAGGCGAAAACGACGAAGTCGAAAAGGAGGAGGATTAAAAATTACCTCCGTTATTACCGGTATAATAAAACTAGGTTTAAGGGTATAATAAAGGCCGATAAAGAGGTTTTTTTTAACGGGGACGTAAGAGATATCGTAATCGTAATATTACGTAATAAGTTAAGCGCGACGTATTATATAAGTTATACGAAGGGACTAGTTATAACTTAAAGGATTACTTTTATAATAATTCGGCGAAAAAACTTAATTATTTTATATATTATTCGCCCGAAGCGAAAGTTAAAATTATTATTACGCGGGAGCGTTATTAAAAGGTAACCGTTATTAAAGTTAAACTTAATACCTTTATTATTAAAGTAAGAAGGTAAATTAATATAAAAAGTATATTTATAACTTATAATTATTATAAAAGGTTTAAAGGGTTTTAAAAAAATATTAAAAGTTAATATATTATATATATTCGAAATATTTATTATTTTAACGTTAAATAAACCGCCTTTTAGAGTATTACTTAATTCGGGTACTTCCGTATATATTATTAATAACCTTAACCGCTTTAAAACTTTCGAATAATATATAATACCGGAGTACGTACGTATTAATAACGGAGTAATAAAAGTATATAATTATAATACTTAATTAATTAAAACGAAGGCGAACGGGGTACGTTTAACGTTAAAATTAATAAACGTAATTATTTACTTAAAATTTATAATCGAGGTAATTTCCCTCGGTCGTTTAAAGGAGTAAAAAGTATTTTAAAGGAGTAAAACCGGGGAGTTATATAAAGTCGACGATACCGGCGGGAGCCGCCCTCGTATAAAGATTTTAATAATATAAACGGTAAAATACGGGTAATATTATATTATCGAGGAAGTAAAAGAGTTAATATTTATATCGTTTTCGCGAAAGAGGCGTTATATATAAGTTTAAGAGGGACGTCTTTAATATCGCCGTTTAAGTTATATAAGGTTAAATATAATTACTTATTTACTTATTTCGGTAAAAGGCGTACGTTTAAAAGGCTTAAATATTATCGAATATAACGTTTATAACCTTTTAAAATATAAAGAGTAATATTACGTAAATTACCGTTTAATAAGTTATCGTTAAAGTTATTTCGAAAGTTAAATATTAATTAAACGGATATAACTACCGTATACGATAATAATACGAGAGCCCTCTTTATTACTTATAACGATATAAAATATATATTATATTATACCCTTATTAAAAAGATTAACTTTTTACGGTAATCGAGAAGGCTTTAAATATTATAAAGCGAATAAAGTATAAAACCGTAATAATTCGAGTCGATAATAAACTTATTATTAATAAAAGAGCGGCGAAAAAAGTCGAAAAGAGAGGTATTATTATCGAGCCCTTTATACCGTATATATAAGTATAAAATAAGGCTTTTAAACGTTTTAAAGGGGTAATAATAATTAAAGTACGTATTATACGAATAAATATAAAACTCTTAAAAGATTTATAACTTAATATTATCGGTGTAACCGTATATATAAGTAACCGTTTACCCTATCGTTCGTTATAATATATAACCCCTTTCGAAGCCGTACGAAGTTAAGTACCCGATATTATTTATTTAAGGGTATTCGGTTATAAAATATTTATTTTAACGAGAGAGGCTTAAAAGCGTTAAAATAAAAAGCGAAAATTATAACCTAAGGCGTATATTAACTTCTTAATAAGTTATAAATCCTTTAATATTTTTAAAATTTAAGTCTCGAAATTAAAAAAAGTAAAGTCGATAAAAGATATAATTTTCGATAAAGGCGAAATATTCGGCGAGGTTATTATATACGTTAAATTATTAATAAAAGAATTAAACGTTATTATTAATATATACGTAAAAGAAGAGGAGAAAGATTACGTAAGAGTACGTAACGTAAATATTTTTAAAGTAAAACCGTTATACTTACGCGTTAATTTATTACCTTTTAACGGAGAAGAGGGTACTTAAAAATAAAGAGTCGCGACCCCTAGTTTTAACGATAAGTTATAAGGTTATTAAGTATTTAAATTTTTATTAAAGATTAATAACGAGGTAAATACTTAAAAGGATAACCCTAATCCCGAAGATTATACCGGCGATATAACTTTTAAAGGGGTACCCTTTACGGTTAACCCCCGTAAAAGAGCCCTTATAATACCGGAGGCGATTAATAAAGTTAAGGGTATACCCGGCGGCGCCTACCGTAACCGTAATAAAAACCGAAAGGTAAAAAACGATAATATTAATAATAAATTACTTAACGAAAATAATAACGATACGGGAAAAAGACCGATAACGTTAAAATTTATAATTTTTCGGGGTACGTTAACGGGAGGAAATATTTATTTTAATAAAGTTATAAAGTCGGAAATATTATTACCCGAGTATAAAACCGTTATAAAAACGTTTTTAACGGTATTACGATAAAATTATTACGATTTAATACCTCTTTCGTATATATACGAAACCCTTTTTATATATAACGACCGATACCTTTTTAAATAAGCTTAAAAGTAATATATTACCTTTTACCGTAAATTAAAAACCTTCGAAGAGGTTACCGAAAAAGATATTAAAGGGTATAAAATCCTCGGGAGTATATAAATATATAATTATAAAACTAATTTTACCGGTATAATAAAGTTAACGCTTAAAGTACGTATAATAATTTTAGGTAATTAAAAGGAGAAGATTAATTAATTTACGAAGGTAACGACTCTTAATAATCTTATACTTCGGATCTTCCTTTATATCGTTATTAAATTTAACCTAAAGTTATAGTAAATCGATATCGTTAACGTATTCGTTAACGCGGACCTCGATAAATTAATTTATATATTATTATTATTAGGCTTTAAAGTTATTATACCGTAAAGAGAGAGGGTAATTTAATTATTAAAGAAGGCCTTATATAACCTCCGATAATCTCCCTTATTATAATAATAATATATTACGAAAAAGTTAACGGCTTTAAGTTATATACTTATTAAAGAGGACCCTTATATATTTATAAAGTATAATATTACCGTCTTTATTTACGTCGACGATATTATTTTATTATACCGTAAAAATAAATAAAGAACGGTTAACTCTTTAATAATTAATTTAAAAGAGATATTTAAAGTAAAGGACTTAAGTAATATACGACTTTTTTTAAGTATAAAGGTTTTACGGTACCGTAAAATAAGGAGGTTATAACTCTCTTAAGTTAAATATATCGATAAAATAACGCGAAAATACCTCTCGATTAACGATTTACACTCCTCCCGCGGTAAACGAGGATTATATCCCTTATAAGTTATCTTAATTACTTTAATAAGATTAACACCGTAATTTCGTATATATTAATACTAGAGTATTACCGGGTTACTCTTATATATAATAATTAATATTAAGTTAAACGTAATATTTTATATTACTCGCCTTTATAAGTATAATATAAACTTATTATTAAAGGATTATAATAATACGGTAGTTATACTCCTTTACTTATATAAAACTTAATATTTTAACTTATATTTTAACGGTATAAGTAATATTATAACCGACTTTTAATACGCCTTTAATACGTCTTTTAACGATAATATAAAAGACCGAGTAAGTATATAAGGGTATATTATAAAGCTTTTTAATACGTTAATAATATAAAAGTTATTTAAATAATATATTATTATTACTACTTTTTTATAAAGTAAAGCTCCTCGTTTTAATATATACCGCGAAAGAGTTATATTATATTCGACGGTTATTCGATTAACTCGGCCTTACGTTCGATAATAACTTCGTTATTAAAAAAAATAATAAGTAAATTATTCGTTTTATTACGAACGACACCCTCCGTTTAAAAACTCGTTTACGATATATTAATATTTATAATATATAAGTTCGTTAAAAAGTATAAAAGGGTCGGCTTAAAATCGAATAAGTATTTACGAAAGTTATAATAATTAATAAGTTTATAAAGGCTTTTACGGGAGACCCTTTTATACGCTTTAAAAAGGTTATAAACGTAATTATTATATTAAACGAAGTTATTAACCTTCGAAAAAAGTAAGAGTAAATTTTCCTAATATATAACGACGAGAAGATAAAAATAAACGGAAAATATAATTAAAGTAAGGTATTAAAATAATAACGGCCTTATTTAAAGTAAAAAATATATTATAAAATACCGTAAAACGAAGCGCCCGGGCTCTTAAAAAGGTTAAAATATATTAAGTATTACGTAAGGAGGCCCCCCTAAGGGGGTGTATCGGAAGGAGCCATAAAATATATAGGGTGGCCTGAGGAATTAACCTAGGAAACCAACCAAATGGAGTTAGCCTGAGTTTATATGGAAAATAGGGAGGTTTTTAGGGTCAACGAGCATGCCCACATTCTACAGATTTTCCTTATACAACAATCATTAATACATCACACATTCTGACATCGTGTGCCCGCTGCCTGCAAAGAATCACCCTGGCCTGAATAACACAGACCAGTTCGCCAGGCAATAGCTCCTGCTCATATGGGATTCCGTGGAAGTGGAATCGTTCATCTCCAACTTCGGATGGGCATGGGATCATGGGAGAGGTAAATCCACGGGAAGGTAGACCCAGAACATCAAAATTAGAACAAGAATGCCTGAGAAAACGGCATGACACAGTACCAGTTGGTGCAGGCAGGGGTGGACGAAGGCCAGAATGTGAGGGGGGTGGAGTAAAAAAAAAAGTCAAGGGGAGGTGTGTCTCCATATCTGATGTGAGGATGGATGGGAAGCGAGCAAAGACAAGAACTCACCAGAAAAAAAAGAGGAAAATTTAAGGCCTGGGGGGGGGCAAATAGATACACCGTTCACCGCGAGCAGACGGCGGCGTGTTTGCGGCTCCGATGCCAGGCCCTACTGTTCTGGATTATGGATATCCTCTTGGACAATCGCCACGAACAAGGTACTAGTAGCGCTCCACGGAAAGCGAGCCGAGCCGTGACAGTATTGTGTGAGGTATATCAACTAGTGGAGCTGTGCAGTTGCTTGTAGACCGTAACACCTGGTGGGTAGTGTCGAGAAGGAAGTCGACTTAAGGCAAGAATGCGAGGCTGATGCTGTAGTCGTGTATTGGCAAGAAGCTGGCGAACTGCCAACAGAACTAACAGTCGTCGAGTGGTACACGGAACAGAGTGATGGAAGTATCAAGCAGGCTCGGATGCATCCAGGAACTTCTGTCTGAGTTGTAAACGTCTTTTTGGGTGGGATTTCGAATGGGCTGGGGCTGAGACAAAAACCCGTTTGAAGACGTAGTCAGGGTCCATCAACCGCCGGCACTAGTTTGTCTGGTGTAAGTGCTGCACTTGGCGATGAGTCGAATGGACTAACGTGCTCCACGGGTTTCGCGCGTTTGGCAGCTCCGTCAGTCAGATTCAAGAGATGACGGTGGAGGAGACGTGCTGGCAATGAAGGACAGAAAGTAAAAAGGTGGTGGTGGCACTTTGGAAAAGAAGCGAGTCCGGAGGTCGAACAAAGCGGCCAGCGGAATGAAAGAGTGTAAAATAATCGAGAACAGCAAAGACCAAAGAGCAGAGGAACAGAAAAGCGTTGCCGGGAGCGAAACAATTGCCCGCGTTGGCGAATGGCAGCTGTCCAACACTCATGCAGCCATCCAGACGACCCGTCATTCTGTCTTTTATCTGTCGTCTCTGGCACAGCTTTGCCTTCGCCTCTCTTGCCCGGCTTTCCAAGGGACGCAGATGGGGCGGGGGAAAGAGGGTACATGTATACATGCGTGGGAGAGAGGGGCTGGAACGGAATAGTGAGGGCTGAGTGGATGGATGTCTAGGCGCATATCGGCGGGGTAGAGGATGCCTCCGTTGGCTTGTAGGCTTGAAAGAAGGAGTGTAAACGACGCGTAAAAGAGACGAATATGTGGCCAGGGGAGGGCGTTGGATGCAACCTCGCAAGACGGGGCCTAGCCTGGCCGGCGGCACGACAAAGGGAGGGTCAAGGTCAAAAAATACGAGCGCCTCGGATTTTCGTGGCGACGACAAAAATAGGAGATGCGGAGTGAATGGAAAAGAACTGTTTCGGGGCAAGGCCATGTAATGTGCTGTCGATTTGCACCTTCCTATTGGCATGTAGATCACAACAGAAAGAAGAGTAAATCGCGATGGAAGGCACGACTGGCATTATGAGACAATGGAACAACCAAATAGGGACGGAAACAGAAGGAACTATTCTGGACACTCTGCTTGCTCGATGGCGGTGGAGGAAAAAGGCAAGAGCGCAGGTTGCAAAAGGAAGTCGCGACCGTAGGCAACGATTGCTTCTGACTCTCGCTGCCGCTTGAGCTCCTACTTTGTTCTTTTCGGAGGAGTTATACTAGTATTTTGGAGAAAGGAAAGAAACCTCGCTAACGCAAGAAAGAGCGAGTGGCGAATATGTTCAGTGTAATACCGGTTCACACAGATGCTGTGTACTCCGTACGTGTGAAGTTACATGCACTCCGATACTATGTACAGACCCTTGCCTGCTCCTTCCCCCATTACAGCTCTCTTCCTGCTCCAAGTTTGGTTCGGGAGCCGTGCGGGAAGGCGCGAGAGTGCAACCAGTTCATGTAAATAGACAGACGGGCCAAGTCTCTTCAATGAGTACAACACACTACGTTGAACAGGCATCTCTGAACCACAGATGCATCACTTACGCCTCGAGATGCGCCCGGCCGATTTCAGTGCTACATGGCTACCTGTCAGTTTTTTGCAGTCGGGCGTCGTCCATCGCATCGAAAGATTGTGTGAGACAATGACCAGTAAATGACTGGCAGGAAGCACAGACGCACAATCATTGCTAATCTTCGTCTTCCGACAGCTGGGATGATGGAGACGACTCGGTGGTGACTCGGCAAATACGCTCTTGGGCCATCGACCGTTGAACAATAAAAGTGCAAAGAGTGGATGACCCACGTAAAGATCACGAGAGAAAGCGTCTCGGGGTGCCAGAAGACCTGCACACCCTCACCCCACGCCAGCCCTTACAGACACGTAATGTCGCTGGCCAGCGCGGACACATTTTGTGTATTCCGAAAGTAGTTTTTTTTTGGTATTTGCCAACTACCCTCCCCATCGCCATACCGAACTTGTTCTCAAAGCGGAACGCTGGGCATTTGACATGTAGAGGCTGCAAGCTTGGCAGCATTTAGAAAAGTATGTGCGTGTGCCCAGTGGCTGCCCACCCATGTCCTTACTGCATGCATGGCAATTGGCAGCGTCGCGTTGCGTTCCGTCTCTTCACCGTCACAAGGATATGGCGGCCGGCATAATAACGGCGCAAGTCGACGAAAGAGGACGTCGAGGGAAAGGCGGCCCCTCTCTCCAGTCCTTTGTCGAAAGTCTGAAAAAGCTTCTCGGAGAATGGTCCATTGTCCCTGTACTGGGTACCTGACAAAGTCATTGTGAATGTTCTCTTGCTTCTCGGGATCGACACGATTCACCAGGGCGCATACATGCTTGTGATATTGGCAGTCTCTTATTTTTTTTCTGGCTCGATTCAGGAAAGATTTCCGTGTGGCACTCCATTTTGATACTAGCTGCCGGGATTGTTTTCTTCTTGATGGCCCCCTGCCATGCTCTTTTCTTTCAGTGAGCCGCCCTCGCTTGTCATGCATTTCACCAATAGGCCATTGCCTCGTGTCAAAAACGCCATGCAGGAGGCAACTGTCGGACGCAAGCGAATACACGCATGGCTTTCTTGCATGGAGCAAGTCATTGGCGGCCGGGACAAACGTCTTCTTTTCCACGGAACCGGTAAATGACCCGTCGTCAGGACAAGAATCTGTTTTCCTAGGTTGCCGCTCAAGCCGGGAGGTAGCATGAGGGGGGTGTGAAGTCTTGCATTTATTTGTTAATATGTTGCTCGTCTGGGTGTTTTTGGAGGTCTTTCATTGCAGAGTACACTGGGGTCGATGAAAAGGCGACCCCCTGGATATGTCAACAAGTGTGGCAAAAAGCATGCACCTGCTCGGTGATTACTCTATTTGTACTAGGAAAAAGCCTATACATGCAGTGAGTGGAGAGCTACCTATTTACCGATCAATACTTCGTATTGCCACCATTAGCAGCCAAAACGGCTTGAAGCTTTTTTGGCATTAAGGCCAGCTCGTGTTGCCAGAAATCGGCCGGGAGGGCCTCCCAGGCCTCCTGAATCCAGCCACGAAGTTCGTTATAGCTGACTTTTTCTTCTGGATGCCTTGAATCTATGAAATCTTTCATCCAGTTCCAACACCTTTCGATAGGATTCAAATCAGGGCTGACGGGAGGCTAATCTATGAAAGGGATCCCTCTTTCACGGAGACTCTCTTTCGTAGCCTTCTGGGCGTGGGAAGGAGCGTTGTTATGTATAAAGAGAGGCCTCTGGCCTTGCTCTCGAAGCCGTTGAATCCAAAGATCAAGCTCTGGAAGAATGTGCTCGCGGTAAGCCTCGCCAGTAACAGATCCCTAGCTTTTTTCCCAGAAAATACCAGGGCCTTTACCCCCGGCGCCAGAAAAACATCCCAAAAAAAGCCAGCCGATAGGCTTACGAGGACGAGAGACCACGCAAGTGTCAGCCAACTCCTCGTCAGGGCGGCGGGTCACATAAACTTTGCGGTGGCTCCAGTCTGTGGCCCAAGTCTCGTCACTCCATAAGACCTCTCCCCACTGTTGTGGAGTCCAGTCGAGGTGAGCCTGTGCGAAAGCGACCCTCTTACGCCGATTTACCTCTGAAATCAGCGGCTTCTTCGTTGCAACATACCGGTGGTAGCCATGTCTTTCGAGCGTGGAGCGAATCGTGTATTGGCCGAACTTACCGTCGAAAAGCTCACGAGAGACGGCTAGATACGTTATACGCCTGGCCTCTTTCGATGAGCTGATAAAGTCGATCAGCTTTTATGCCTGGCTTTTAGAAAGGCGTGGCAAGCGGCCTCTTTTTTTCAAGTCTTTCACTCGTAGAGCCCGCTTGATTTGCTGGAAGGAGTAGCCGGTTGTATAGCTTATAGAGGATTTTGTTAAATAAAGGTTATAAAAGAGGCGCCTTACGTAGACTTTTTCAGAAAGGCACAGTTGGGAGACCATAGTAAGAAGTGGTAGAAAGAAGTAGTAGAAAGAAGTAGTAAAAAGAAGTGGTAAAAAGAAGTAGTATTAGTATTATATTAGTATATGGTAGTATAGTAGTGGTGGATGAAAAGAAGGAAAAGAGGGATTCGAAAAAGTCACTTTTGCCAGGCCGAAAGTCACTTTTTTATAGACCTCCGTTGTTTACGCCCAATTAGGCGTAAACAACAGGACGCGTTGAAAAAAAGTGACCTGACAGGAGGGTCGAAAATTACGCCTGTAACCTTGTACGTATGCAAACAGGTGGAAGACTAGCGGTGGCCGGGAGGGTGGGGTGGGGGGGGGGGGGAGGAAACCCTTGCCCTTGGAGGCAATCGTATGCACTATTCACGCTCATTTTCTTCCCCTCTTATTTCGCCAACAACAGCGAAACATTGTTTATATAGAGGCAGCAGCTAGTCGTAGCTTTGCATAGGACTCACATCATCTTTGTGGTCGACGCAGGGGCCATTTGGTCAGGTTGGCTGAGTCAAGGAGCAATAGCAGTAGCAAATAAGTCTGCCCAATGCATGTCTCGGTCCTCATGTCTGAAAAAGCAGTCGTATTGTGCGGCGTGCTCCTAAGAATAAGCTATGTGCCTGCTATATGCCCAACGGTCCCGGCGTCCTTAAATTTTCAAAATGTCCGCACAGCACAAAACTTGACGTTGAAGTTGGCAGAAAATATATGCCAACTGTCATGTTATAAATACACAGCACAGACTCGTCTTTATGAGTCCGGTAGCAATGGCCGGGGGTCTTACTTAGCACTAGAGTTGACCGATACTATCATCAGTGGAAGAAATCTAGAAATGAAAGCCTTATCGAGCTCTGGTGGCACCGTGTGAGCTCTAATGTGTTTCAGTAACTTCGTTGAAAACGAAGCAACCAGCCTTAAGTTGTATTATGGTTTGGGCCGGTTTGGTATCATTTTTAAAGGAACCCCTAGCTAGATCCACCTTCAGATGTCTATGTCAGTGTATATGATTCGAGACGTCTAGAATAAAAACGGCTCAAAGGTTAAAGAGCCGCAAGGCTCCGGGATTATGAGAATCCTAGCGGCTTTCTTCAATCTGTGCCACGTGGGTGTAACATTCGTGGCAAACCGTTACAGATATTTTGATTATTTGTTGGGACTAGAATGATAAGTCAAGGCCAGTGTGCTCATGGGGTGGCATTAAGCTCGATCAGGTGGTATAATACCAACCAGGCCACCATTTACAACATAACGATTTCAACTTGTTAGGGCCTGTTTGAAGCTCATAATTTAATAGCTGCAAGCGAACACGCTACACAAAGCTTTATGTGTCTCATCGCCATATTGGATGCCTCTCCAGTGCTTGGCGCTTTACCTCTGGCGCCACAGCTCCAGCGGAGGGGCTGTGCAGGTTCAGCGTCTTGGAATTGCATCTCAGGAGAGTGCTGCGTAATTCCACCGTCAAGTCGAAATACTCACATGAGAGAAGACCCTGGAAGCTGGCAGCGTCTTGGCAGGCCGCACACTAATGCCAGCTTCTGGCCCTCTTTTGCCCGTCGGCAACCAGTTACAGAGCCGCTCCCGCTCGTTCGCCTCCTCTGTTTCGTCACAGAGCTTCTTCTGCGGATGGCGCCTGTGAGAGGCCTCTTTTTCGGCCTCACGTAATTACCTCTTGTCTGGCGAGTCTGGGTCGCTCCTTCCCATCATCATAAAATGTGCCCAGACCCCAAAATTGGAAATACCCCTCCACGATCCCTCCAAGTCGCTCCTACCTGTTGTGTGCTTTCTTTGCCGCGCCAAACAGCATTCACCTCTAAGCGCCGGTCCTCACGCGCTCACATATCCGACTCGCTCCTTCCTCGCTTGATTGCTTGACAAGTCTAATTTTGGCGCACTTTAGACGTCATATTTTCAGTCACGAAACGAAAACAGCAGTACTTTTGTCTCTGGTTTGGAAGTTGCGGGCGCAAAGCTCCTTCCATCTTTCTTTCCTCTTCATCGTCGATTATTTTGCGTCAAATCAAGAATTGCAATTTTTTTTCATCCACCTCTTCGCATCCCTTCTACCTCGTCACACTATCACGCTCGCATCGAGCCAGCCCATTCCACACCAATCCTTCCACGTCTCGCCCTGCCCCTCTTTTTGGGCGATCGCCTTGCCCGCCCGCCGCCAACCTCCCGAAGCCGTCTGCCGGCGCCGCCACGATCGCAACGACAAAATAACAAGAAACAGACGTCGACAACACATCAGCGATCGCTTCTTAAGACAAGCTGCGACTGAAGCTTCCATATAGAAAGAAACGCTCTATTATTGAAGCGCGATTTCCTGAGTACAGTTGCTTCATTTTTGCGACAATCATCCAAAGAACAGATTCCTCGACTCCTCTTCTTCCTTTCCGGCATTTCTAGCTCTATCATTGTTTGGTATAGATTGCGCTGAAAGGCGATTCTTTCTTGTATACCAAGGTACATACCGGGGAAAAAAATGGCGTCTAGCCTCAATGTAAGTCGACATTCGCTTTGTATGACGTAACGAAGATTCTTTCAAGTTCACGAAGTTCGTCAGTGTCTCGCAAGATATTGAATGCAAGCTGACAAGATTGAATTGTCCTCATGCAGGATCCCAAGCTGCTGTACGCCATTACCGGCGTCTCAGCATACCACATAGCCAATGGCACCGAAAGCTCCCTTACACCGGCAGGTCCGCAAACGCTGTCCCTCCTCATGGTCCCCACTGCCTCTCCATTTGCCGATATATCCATCGACGGCAACCTTCCAGACAACGGCGGCCAAGGACAGGAGGAGGACTTCTATCTACATCTCCACCTGCCGCCCGAGCTTGACCTCCCGCTTCCGGCAACAACTCAGATCTACCACCAGCCACCCAGCAGCTACCTGATCCCGCGATGGGATCTGGGCCGCAACAGCGGCGTGTTCACGCGCATCGAGTTCCCGGCGGCGGGAAGTCGCAAGGGCCTCCAGGAGGATGTCGACACATTCGAGACGATTTTGGCCCAGTGCACCGCATTCCTTGAGCGAGCGCCGCCACCAAAGCTTCCACCTCGCAAAGACAAGCCTCCAGGTGCATCCGGGTCTTCTTCGGCAGCAGCTGTAGCGAAGGAGTCTTCTGCTGGACCTTCGAGCTCGTCTTCCAGTCGCTACCAATCCAGGAGTGGTGAAAAGCAGCGGGCCTCCCGGTCTTCACGGTCAGCTGTGTCTGAGGACCTGCCCGCCTACAATCCGGCCGCTTTCAAGCCCGGCGAGGCCTATGCAGCCGGTAGTCACAGTTCGCAAAGCGGCGGTCAGCTGGTTCTTATTGATGAGGAAGACGGCAGCGTCATTGGCGAACTCGGTGACCATTACCAGGTGATTGAAGACAAGAATCTGATGCCAGGTTCCAAAGGTATGCTCAAGCCCATTGCAATCTCTTCATTTTTTCGGGGGGGGTTTTTTTCGAATCTCGTCTAACACGAACAGAACCTGTTGAGATTACGCTGCCAACGGAAGCTGTTCCCAACATTTCCGTTGCACCTGCATCGCGCGAGAATGTCGAGACCCTGCACCCGGCCTACCAGAGATCGTCTCTCGTCACCAACGCCGCTGCTGCTTCACGCCTCATTGTCACGACATCTGAGATGGTGTCCAAAGCATTGCAGAACCAGGCCGACAAGTTTGCCGAGAAGGCTGTCCCATCAAACAAGCCCATCACGTTCCAGCCGTCGACACACGAGCACATTCGCCGCATCAACACAATTTCGGCAGGCGCTGCTGGTCTTTCCGCCAAGGCGGTCGGACAGGTCGGCAAGGTCGCGCAGAACCTGGGTGCCAAGCTGGCCGGCCACACGGCCCACGACAGCGTGAGCAGCACCGGCAGCAGCACAGCCTACAGCGGCAAGTCTCGTCGCAAGCCTCCTAGCGGTCTGGGCCCCGACGGACAACCGATTAACGATTTCCGCCCCGGCCTGCTCAACAAGAGTTTGATGGCTTTCTCGACCGTCGCCGACGGCATCGAGCAGGCTGGCCGCCAATTGCTCGATACCGGCTCAACCGCCGCCACGACTGTGGTGGCCTCCAAGTGGGGCAACGAGGCCGGCGAGGTCACGCGCAATCTGACTGGCGGTATGAAGAATGTCGCTCTCGTCTACATTGACGTCACTGGTGTGTCGCGTCGTGCCCTCGTCAAGAGCGTGGCCAAGGGTATGGTTGTCGGCCACGTCCCTGGCGGCGGCGCGCTGGTTGTGGGTGGTGGTGACGGAGGCGGATCTGTGATCTCGCCGACTGGATCGCCGCCGCCGCTGCCCAGCCGCCCGACCTCGCGTGTGCCCGATTCCCGGGGTCGCAACGGCAGTGGCTCAAACAGTGGCAGCAGCAGTGCCAACAACAGTGCCTCGGTCAGCCGGGTGAGGTCAACACACGACTTCGCAGATAACAACCCATACCGGGGGCGTTAGGTGAGGTGCAAAGTCGGAGGATGACGTTATGGCTGGAAAAACGGTTCAGATGATGAGCAATCTGAAAATACTGGGTGCTGCTTTGCTTCGGTTTTTGGTCCTTATCTGTGATTTTGAATCTCTATATCTATGCTTGTAGGTCTCCTGTACGAAAAAACTAGTCTTTCTTGAAGAAATTACGACAGAAATGGGTGTATCATGATAATAAAGAAAGTTGGTGTGAAGTGCGAACACTATGTACATTTATGTGTCTTTGTTTTGCAAGTTTTAGTGAGACTGCCCCACAGCGGTAAAGCCCGATTGCCCGCTATCGAACTTTTGTATGGTAAAACGCGTCTCATGCCCCTCCGTCGCATCGGACGCGCCTGCCCGATAAGATACCAAATAGTGACATCTTTCAGCGACACTTGCGACTTCCTTTTTAAGCTCCACCTCTGCGCCTGCCCGATCTGACGAGAAGGCTAGGCGAATCTCGACAGTCGACCTGAAGCTTAATTCACGACTCTCCTGGAGGCAGGCAATGCCTTGTGCTTCTCCCTCACTGACAGCCCCTTGATTCTCCGACCGCTATTCCTCTCACCATCAACCGCATGCCACGGACGTCCGCATCCCCACACCCTGCGTCTCCGTGTTCATGTGCCGCTTTGAGCTGCTCGGCTGTCTGATCTTGCTGGCCCATGACTTCAAAGACAAGCCTCAGTGAGTAGCCGTCCGCCTACCACTTCCTCTGCTGTACCGCCTCTAACCCACTTGCCTTACCAGCCCATGCTCCACGAAATCCTCCTCTCCCTTTCCGGCCACAGCTCGCCGCTGCTCCGGCCTGATGGCCTATCCCGTCGTGGTAGTTCCAGCACGCAAGAGAGCAGCACCTCAAGCACCCCGAGCCTCGGGACGGCGTCAAACCCAGAACCGGCACTCTCGCCCTCCGAACGCGCACTCCTTTCCGACCTCGCCCGCCTGAGTGACCTCCATATCCGCCTGCGCCAACATTCCACACACATCGCCGCCGTGCATCCGTCCGTAGTATGTCGAGCGGTCGCGGCAGCCGTCGTGTCAGTCCATCTCGCTGCGTTTCAGCGCGATGTTTTGGCCGTGGAAGCTACGGTTTTGAAGCGCGATCCAGAACTTGTTGGTGCCTACGACATCGTACCGCTGACGGCCGTTGTTGGTGCCTTCTCAGACTGGCCGCGACGCTTCGAGTGGCTGTGGGCAGTTGTTCAGTACATCCTGCCGGAAAGTCGTACTGGCCCACCGAAAGCGAGCGCCAAGTCGCCCGTCAACGTGTCGCCAGACATGCCTTCGGGCGCCCAGCTTATCAACCACCTCCGCGCGGAACTCCAGACCGGCTACGAAGACATTGAGCGCACGGCACGCAGTCTTGTGCGTGTAGCCGAGACCGCGTGGCTGAAGCAGGTCTCAGCATGGATTTTGTATGGTCGCTTGCCCAGCTTTGGCGGCGACGACTTCTTCGTACAGCAAGAGGCAACGACGGCCGACACGACAGGCGAGTTTGTGTGTGTCAGCCAGCACCTGCCGGCGTTTGTCACACCGGCCACGGCCGCCTCAATGCTCTTCATCGGCCGGTCGCTCGTCCACTTGCGTGCCAAGACGGACAGCCGGAGCAGCAACGGACCCAAGGCCAGCCACTGGCTCGGGGATGGCGTCCTTGGCAGCAGTGCCATGACCAGCACGGGTGACTACCACCTGTCGGCCCAGCTGCAAGAGCTGTCCAAGCTTACGTACCCGCTGGACGGTGCCACGTTCGCGCGCACCATTGCACACATTCGCGCCGTACTGTCGCGCACGGCGCTGCGCAAGCTGCTGCCACCGTCCAAGGTGGTCGACATGCTGCAGCTGCTACGGGACTTTTACCTGTTGGGCCGTGGCGAGTTTGCCATGGCACTGGTAGAGCAGGCGGATGAAACGATGCGCAGCCGCTGGCAGCGGTCGGATGGTGCGGGTGCCGCGCCGCCCACAACGGCCAGCGGTGTCCGCGGCATGAGTGCCGTGATCGTCAAGGACGGCGAGGTGGCGGCCGTGCTGGCACGGACGTGGGCGATGTTGGGCGCTATGCACGGCCGCAATGCCAATGCCGATCAGGGCGAAGAGGAAGACGAGGGGATGGAACTGGCTCGGGAGACGTTACGACTTGTTTTGGAGAAGTCCACAACCTCAAGCGCAACTCCTGCAGTACGGACACCGTCAGTGGGCGCACCAGAAGTGGCCGGCAGTCTGGGCAATGGGCGGCAACGGCACAGGACTCTGGCCTCGATCGCGACGACACCGTTCCAGAACCTCTTGTTTTCCGTGCCTGCTTCCCTTGTTCTACAGATTCCTTACCCACTCGACCTTGTCCTGAGTGCCGCCGACCTGCAGTCGTACTCGGCCATCCACGCCTATCTACTGTCCATCCGCCGTGCACACATCCGCTTGACGGGTCTGTGGAAACTATCTTCATTACGCCGGCACCATCCACCACCGCCTGCTCCTCCTTACGGTGGCCGAGGACGACACAGCCTCGAGCAGGTTCGGATGCTGCGTGGGCGGTAATACTACACGAGCCGACGCATTGCGCAGCGTGTGGGCAACGACCAGTGCCGCCATTTTCTTTCTGGCCGAGATTGAGAATTACCTGCAGATGGACGTCGTTGTGGAGCTATGGATGGCTTCCAGCGGTGGCTCACCGTTGGAAAAGACGAGCCAATGCGGGGATTGGGGGTCAATCAGAACACGAAAATGGCGAAACAAAAGAAGCAGGGTGAAGACGAGGGCGATGGGGATGTTGCTATGGACGACGATGACAACGATGACGACGACGACGACGACGAAGACATTTGGCTGGCCGAGGGCATGGCCGAGGAAGACAACACGGTCCTAATCATGTATGATCCCTTGGCCGCCTCTCACGACCCTCAGAGCCTCGCCACAGCACACCGTCGCTACCTGCGTCGCTTGGTGCGCCGATTGCTTCTCGACCGCTCCCACTGGACCGAGCCACTGTACACCCTGCTCGTGTCCGTCGATCAAATGGCCGCCCTTGTGCACCGGCTGCAAGCCCTGTGGCTGGCACTCGATCTTGAGTCTGATGCGGGCGTTGTCGACGCATTTGTGGATCTCGACCGGGAGCAGCACGACGTCCTGGATGCCCTGGCGGCGGCTGAGCGTGGTGTGCGGCAGGGCGTCCTATCCGTTGTTGGTGTGCTTCGGGATCTGGAGGGCGAGGAAGATGATCGCGGCGAAGAGGAGGAAGAAGAAGATGAGGAGGAGGACGAAGACTTTGGCATCAAGTCAGGTAGCGGTCTCGCCGGGGACGGTCTGCGGGCGGCCGGAGCATATGTGCCGCGGCGGGTTGGTCGTCTAGATCGGTTGTTGATGAAGCTCGATTTCGGCAGTTGGGGTGGTTAAGTGTATATATATGAGACAATGATACCGGCTTTCTGTGCGCGCTACAAATATGGGAACGGTAAACTTATGCATGGAAGTATGACAATTTTTCCTAGGTACGGAGTCTTTGGATTCCAATTGGAGTCTTGGTTGTGTAGTTTATTCATTGCTGTTGCATTGTAGTGGATAATTGTTTATGTCGATATGTTTGATTATCTATCTTCTTCATTTTATGTCATTTTTATCTGCTTTGATTATGACAAAAAGGTCAAGTAATTTATTTATTGCCTAGTTTTTCTTTGAAAAGCTGGGAGAAAGGACAACAAAACGAGCATCAAATTCTCGAATATAAAATAACAATGGAATTTCAAAGAAGACTTCGACTTGTCCGACAACGAATTGCGACCAACCACGCCCACGTTGTTTGGGTGATCTGCCTTTCTTTTCCTACGAACACACTCAACCTTGACTTCTGCCGCGCAGCTCAAAGCCTTCTGACATAAGAAAACAAAATGCACAAGAAAACAAAAACAACGGCAAATCGGCCACAGGCACCAGGGGGTTTCGATTTGATTCCGGCAAAGCTCCGGGCTTCACCGTTTGTGTATGAAGTCGCGGCGGTGTACTCTGGCAGGCGTAGCATTTTCCCCTCTGTGCTTTAACTCGCCCTTGAGCTTGGAACACAAAAAATGGTCGGCCGTTGTTGTCCTCTCTCATGCCTTGTTTTGTGCATCCTCACACAGCATCTCGATGGACACGTCGGCCAACCAGACGTGCGGATTTGCTTCTCTGTGTTTCTCCCACAGATGCAACGGTCGAATCAGTACGGAGGACAGAGCACGGAGTACTACCAAGTACTGCAAAACACACACTCCAAAACACACACTCCCATTCCCGATGATAAAATTTGTTCACCCGATTCTTATATTTTCGGTTTTCTCATTTGAAATAAAAAAGTCATTACTAAGTACATAACTCTGCATGGCTTTTCATCACAGCAAGATCTGCTTGATGCCATGCTTTCGTGTGATTATGTGCACTGCAAATACATGTACAGGATATCTCTGCTGTTGACATGACTACTCCGTCTTGGTCGCGTCATTCAGTTTCTTTTTTGCTGCGTTTTGCTGAGCACGCGGATAGTTGTCCAAATAGGTCTTGAGGCCAAGGCCTGGGGCCAATACAGGCCTTGTCTAGCCGGACAGTGCGAGCCCCCAAGACGCGCTAGCGACACCCCAGACCCCCAATGGGTGCTTCTCATTACAGCGCCTAATGCAGCTTGTGCCGATAGCGCTATGCGTGCATCTTACCCAACACTGCTTCTGGCCAACCACCAAGGCTCGTGAGACGAGTGATTTACAGTCCGATACTCGTATCTTACATATACGGAGTACTATTTATGTGAATATCTGGCAGCGGTCTTCTGTTTCTCGTCTCCTATTCGACGCCGCGATCCTTGCGTTTCAAGCTGCCAGTTGAGCCATAATTACCGTATTTGTTACAGACACTGCCCAGAAATCACATGTTTTGTCTGCCGCCTTCTCTGCAGCGAAGACGGAGTACAAAGTATGCGCTCGGGATTGCCTCTACAGCCACTTTGTTCACCGATTTTGTTATCTACTCTTCATTTATTCTCACCAAAGCCTTGAGGTCCCTAATCTCACATCTGCCTTGCAGCCTAAAGTCGCCCGTCGCACCTTCCATTTGTACGTACGACTTGCTGATTTGGTACGGCGTGTGGTTCTTTCTTCATCGGCTGAAAGACCCACTTTTGTTGTAGCGCGTTTTTTCCCTCTTTCGATATGGTATTTTGGAGGTGTTTGGGGGCAAAAGGGCCGGTAGCTCCTTCTTCTGATTCGTGCAACCGTTCCTCCATCTGGAAAGAGCCCCATTTTCCCCCGTCGGCACCGTGTCTAGAAGATACCCGTTTTAGTTGCGCACTGTCCACAGGTGTTTTTTTCTGTCGCGCTTTCCCGCGTTACGCCTTTTGGCCATCGCCTAATTTGCTGCCTTGGTGCCTGGCTCTGGCTGTTTTGCGTGAGCAAAATTTCTTTTCCTCTGTTTCCCCACCTATTTCCCCTGGTTCCCCTTTCTGATTTGTCCACTTTGCTCCCTGCCGCACGCCACTCCGTTGCAGCGCTGTTGTTCGTTTTGCACCCTCCCACACTATTTTCCTGCTCACACTCCCTCTATTTTTCTGGGGGCGATTTGGCTGTTGTTTTGGCGGTTCAGGCTGGGTTTGCTCCTTCCTTCGCTGCTATTTTCACTTCTTCTCTCGGTCGTCCTTGCCTCACACGCCGCCTGTGACTTGGCTTTTTGGGGATCTCCTGGGTCTCTCCTGCCTCCGCACGCGTGCGTGCCTGCCCGCCCCCTTCACTGTTCCTTCCCTGCCTGTCCTTGTCTGTTCCATTTCCTCGTCCGCTCCTGCCCTCCCTTCCCTCACCCTTCCCTCCACTACGACCGCCCTCCCTCCTTCCTGACTTGCCATTTTTCTTCAATCCACACTCCCTCCCACTTTCTCGTCATCTATCCACACGCCCGCCGCCCGTTTGGTGCAAGACGCAACAAGGGTCCCAGGGCTTGAACGTCGGCCGAAAAAAAAAACACACTTTTGCATAGATCGAGAAACATCAAATGCGTACTCCGCAGTCAGACGCATCTTGAACCTCGTGTTCGCTTTCTCTGCTGTCGACCGTCGCGCTGTCCGGTCTGCTGGGGCTCGTGGCCTGACGGGAAAGTCGGGTCGCCTCTAAGCTGTCCATTTTTCACGCCTCGAAACACGACCTTTGACCTCCTTTCCATCCATTTCTTCATCGTCGACCGCGTCGTTTCGTGTCGACGGCCATCTATCGCCATTTTCGGGGCCATCGAGTGTTCCCTTGCGGCTTCGAGTCTATCCTTTGTACATTCTCGGACACGCACGCCCCCATCGCTTCCCGACACGCCTCGACACCAGTCCTTCCTCTACACGTACAATCACACCGCGCCTCCGAGTCGTCCGACGACCGCCGCTCATCGCCTAGCATGTCTAACGGACTGTCCTTTGGTGGCGTCAATGGCATGCGGCGTGGCTTTCCGCAGCAGCAGAATCCCACAGCCAACAAACCGCCAACATCTCTGTCGCACGGTGGACCTTATCAAGCGTTCCACCAACAGCAGCAGGCTTCGTCGCCGTATGCCCACCACATCTTTGCCAACCCGCCGCCGCCACCGCCACCGCCCGTGCAGCTCTCCGGCCTCCAAAATGCCGGACCGCGTCCGTCGCCGCCGCAGGTGACTGCTCCGGTGTCTAGAAATCGCCAGATGCAGCAGCCGCACCAGGTCAACTACCTGGCGCAGGCCCTGAACCAGCAGACGATGGATGGCTCGTTGTTGGCTCAGCAGCAGCGGTCACAACAGCAGCACTCGCAGCACGCGCAGCATCAGCAGATGTCGCAGCACCAACAGCAGCACCATCAACTGCAACAGCCGCCGCAGCAGCACCAGCAGCCGCAGCATGCGCAACACGCACAGCAGCACGTGCAGCATCAACAGCACCAACAACACCCGCAACATGCTCAGCATCAACAGCACCTGCAGCACGCCCAGCATCAGCAACACGCGCAACAGCACAATCAGCATGCGCAACACAATCAGCACGTGCAACATAACCAGCATCAGCAACACCAACAGCATCAGCAGCATACCGCCCACCCCCAGCTGCCACAGCACTCGCAGCCTCCACCAACGAATACGTTAACCCCACAAACCCTGTCTCAGTCGCCCATCCCGCCTGCCCAGCACATCCAACAGGCGCAAAAGGTGCAGCATAATGTGCAGCATCAAGTCCAGCAGCAGCACCAACAGCACCAGCAACATCAGCAGCAGCAGCAGCAGCAACAACAGCAACAACAACAGCAAGTGCAACACCAACAGCAGCAGCAGCACTTGCAGCAATCGCAACAGGCCCAGAAGGCTCAAAAGGCCCAGCAAGCTCAACAGCAAGCCCAGGCCCAGGCCCACGCACAGGCGCAAGCCCAGGCTCAGGCCGCACAAGCACAAGCGCAGGCACAAGCTCAGGCACAGGCACAGGCACAGGCACAGGCGCAAGCTCAAGCGCAAGCCCAGGCGCAGGCACAGGCTCAGGCGCAGGCCCAAGCTCAGGCTCAGCAGGCTCAGCAGGCTGCCCAGCAGCTGCAGGTGCAGAAGACGGTCCAGGCTCACCAGAAGGCACCACATGCCTCGCCAACGCCCCCGCCCCCAAGACCCGACGTTGCGGCACCCCCTGCACAGGAGGACCACAACGAGGAGGAAATGGAGGTGGACAGTTCGTCGAACGAAGCTGGAGCGGATGGCCAGGCCGACAAGAATGCAGATGGCAATGGTCCTTTCGTACCGCGACAGCCTATGGGCGCACTCATGTCTGCCCCGCCCGAAGGTGGCAGTTTTCCTTCACTGGAAGCTGTGCACAAATTTGTGCTGGGATATTGCACGTCCGTGGGCTATGCTGTTGTGATTGGTCGGTCCAAGAAGACCGTCCCTGGACTCAAAAAGGTCCTCTTTGTTTGCGACCGGGCAGGCAAACCCCCGCGGCGAGTTAGCCCTGAACAGCGGAAGCGGAAGACGTCATCACGGAAATGCGACTGCCAATTCGGATTTTTCGCCATCGAACAACGGACACAGTGGACAGTGCGGTACCGGCCGGACAAATCCCACCTGAGCCACAACCATGGCCCAAGCGAGAGCCCTGTGCTTCACCCCGCCGCCCGGAAATTGGACAGCAACATGGTGGCAGCTGTGAAGGCCCTGAAGGACGACGGTGCGTTACCTGCTGCGACCCCTATCACCTCTACCAAGCCCCGAGCCAAGCCCAAATCCAAAACCACCCCATTGAAAAAGGGAGCAGCAAGTGCCGGCGTAGGAGCAGGAACCGGAGCAGCGGCGGAAGGAGCAGGAGAGATTGAAGAAGCAAACACAGAAGGCGCAAGTGGTTCTAACGCTTCGGTTACAGGCGTCGGTGTGAGCCAGACACTGGAGATTCTGCAGACTGAGAACCCCCATGTACCATTGCTGCCGCGGGACATTTACAATGCCCGCGCCGCGATCACACGGAACCCAAGCAAGGTGGCAACGGCAATCGCAGAGAACCGCCCGGCCATATACAGCAAGCCGCCGCCGACGGCCGAGGAGCGCATCAGGACCGACCTGCGGCGCGAGCTGGCACAGGCCAAAGACGAAATCAAGAAATTGAAGGAGGATTCGCAAAAGGAGATCGACGAGCTCAAGCGGAAGCTCGACGAAAAGGACCAAGTCATCCAGCGGTTTGAGATGTTTATTGACATCTGCAACCAACGTGTCATCCTGCAGCGGGAGCGGCTGTCCGACAACAACGACGGTGCGGGCGGGCCGAACCTTGCCGCATAGCAATGACAGAGTGGCTGATGCTGAGCCAGCCTTTCAACACCTCTTAACTCTTCTTTCTCTCCCTCCGCCGCCTCCTCCTCCTTTCTCCTCCTTTGCCGTCCCTTGTCCCCCTCTTCTCCCGCCAATTGCCTTTGCTTTACATTCTTGCTTCTTTCTTCTCATGCAAATATACCTTCACCACACCTGCTGTCTCACAACGCATGTCTATAATTTTTCCTGTGGAGCTTAGGGCTTTGGTTTCAGGAGTCTTTTTTGGTTTACTCTTCTTGGGCTTTGGTACTGCACGGCCGGATACGGTGCATAGAACTTCTTACTTTTGGTCTCATCGTCTTCTTGATGTCTTTGTCTTCCGGTCCCGGTTTTCTCTTTGGTGGAAGATGGCAGAAAAACTTTGACTTGGAATAGGCGCCTGCACGGACGATTGTCAATCTTCATTGCATCGCTTCCATCAACTTTAAATAGCAAACAGTGGACTTTACCGGGCTTCTCCTTTTGTCTCTACCGGACTTCGGGGGTTTGTACTTTCTCTTTTTTCCTCTTTTTTTACATTTTCATCCATTTCGGAATGTGTGCGAGTGCCGGCGGTTGTTTTTGTTTATAAGTTGGGATTTGCCGTTTGTTGTACTTTCTTTTGCGTTTGCTTTATTTGTTTATCAAAACGTTACTGTTGTTTTCCAGCGAGCAAGCCTATATAATGTATTTGCATGCTGGATATCTTTCGACGTGATGAAGTCCACATTAGAGGAGCTTTGCCGTACAAGTACTTCGTACGGAGTTCAGTAGGAAAATACCGAACTTTAGTATCGTACGAAGGACACCCCGTCATAATCTTATGGTACCACGAAGAAGTTGCGCGAAGCCCTCCCATTGGTCCGTCGGTCCCCAGTTTTACTCCGCTTTTGACCCAGTTTTCTTGCCAGTACTGTCTTCTAATTGGCTCCCTTAAAGTGACGTGGGTCATTGTGCGGTAAGTGTGTTTTTTAATAGCTTTTTAGAGCTTTCTAGGGCGTTGATTAATTTGTTTAGTTAGCGCGCCCTATTTTTAAATTTCTTCGAGCCCTTTTATTCGTTTATTTCGTTATTTTTCTTTACTTTTAAATACTTTTTATACGCGAATTTAATTTAATTCGTTATAGACGATTATTTTACGGGTTTAATAAGTTTAACCGCGGGTCTAGCCGTTTCGTTTTTTTTTTAGGCCGTTTTACTCTTTTTTAACCGTTTCGTTCTCTTTTAGGGCCGTTTCACTCCTTTTTTAACCGTTTCGCTTCTCTTTAACGCGTATATTATTTACTTTCTCCTCTTTAATATCGCGACTTTTTTTTTTATAATATCCTTTCGCCCGTCTTTTACTTATTTCGTTCTTTTTTTAATTACCCTTTACCCGCCTTTTATTTATTTCGTCCGTAAAATAAAGAACGCTTTTATATCCTCTTTTACGGGAATATTTTAAGTATAAATATACCCTCCCCGTTATCTTTTTCGTAAAAGAACGGTTAAAAACGAGACCGTTTCGAACTTATAAAAATTATACCGCCGTATTACGAAATCGACGGGCCCGAGGCCCCCTTTACGTTTTATAAAAGTATATTAAATATAAATAAATATTACTTTTAGTTATTTTTACTAGACGGGAGTCGCGCCCGTTTTAATTTTATTATAATTACCGTAATTATTAAAGCCGCCGGCGTAATTCTTTCGCCTTTATTATAATTACCGTAATTATTAAAGCCGCCGGCGTAATTCTCTCGCCCTTATTATTAATACCGCGTTATAATTACCGTATTTTACCGTTATAAGTATTTCTTTCCTTAATATTATAATAACGGATATTATTTAACTTAGCCCGGTTACGTCGTAGTTATAACGCCTAGTTACTAGCTTTAAGATTTTCGAAGATCTTTTTATTAACCCTTTTTTAATAATTCCGTAATAACCGTTACGGCCGTAATAATTCTTTTTTTTTTTTCTTTTTTTTTATCGCTTTCGTTTATTTTTCCGACTCTTTCGCCTTTTCGGTTATATACTCCGTAACCTTAACCGTATCGTTTATAACGGCCTCCTCCTCCTTTTACTTTTTTTTTTTTTTCCACTTCCTCGTTAATCGCGTTATAATTATTTTCCTCTCTCGGTTTATTATAATAACCGCCTTTACGGCTTTTACCCCGGTCCGTATTAATTATATAAATACCGCCGGTAACTTTAACGCCCTCGTTATACCGTTTAATTCGGCCGTTTAAGTTACCGGCGGCGTTTCGGCCCGAAATTAGCTTTTAGGATAACCCGCCTTTTTAAATATAAATAACTCCGGTTTATTAATATTATTAAGTTATCCGTTAAAAGGGAGACGGGCCGTAATCTTATTACGGGGTAGGAAGACGAGTATTATAATTATTACCCGAACCTCCCGCCTTCTTAACCGAGTTATTAATATATAAAATTACTTTTATTTTCTTTTATTTACCGTGCTTTTATTAACCGTTTTAACCGATAATCTCCGCGTAAAGCGGTTCCGCGAGAATATCCGAAAATATAATTATATATTTTCCTTTACCTTTATTAACGCGACCTAGATTACTCGTGGTACGGTCGGTAACGGCCTTATAATTTATTAAATTTAAAGTATACTTTATTATAATACCGGCCCGTTATAACTAGTTACGGGTAGGCCCCCGTAATTCGCGTAATATTACTTTTTAAACCCGAGTATAACCGCGGAGGCCCGAAATACGTACGCGTAATAAGTTTTAGGCGGTAACTTAAATATAAGTATTTTAATCGAGTTAAATACGTACTTAACCGAAAATAACTTTTACGCCTTAATATATAAGAATATAAAAAAGCGATTAACCCGTAATAATAACTTACGGGCCGTTACGTTCCTAGATCCGTGTTTACGATTAATTATAAACGAGCGCGACGATTAACGACGGTTTAATTTACCCACTTTTAACGAGGTTACGGCCTTAATTCTTTACGAATACGATAAATAATCTTACCGCGATATTATTTTAAAGTCGAAAAAACCCGAATTAACCCCGTTTCCGTTACGTAAATTTTAATTATATTATATATTTTCCTTTAATTTATATATTAATATTTTTACGTAAAGGTTAAGGGTATTATTAGGGTGTTACCTTCCGTAACGGTCCGGTTAAGTTAACGTTAATTATATAAGCCCGGTTTTATTTATTTCGCCGTTAGGGCCGGTTTAATTTAGTCCCTTTTCTTTACGGTCGTTTATTTTAATAATTTATTATTAATATTTAAGCGTATATTAATTAAGAGCGGGTCCGTTAAATTAAAGAAAATTAAGAAAAATTATTAACCGAGTCGTATTACTTATTACGGAGTAAATTAAAGTAATTACGACGGGGTAAAATTATTATAAAGGAACTCGGCCGCGCCTCGATTATACCCGTAATATACTTTAATAACGATCGAAGTATAAAAACCTAGTACGAGGATTTTATAACGATTATACGGGTATTAAAGCGGCCGTCGTTTTTTATTACGTTTACTTATAATCTAATAAGCCCCGAAATAATTACCTAACTTCCTCGCGGTATAATTACTTTAAATTATCCCGATATCGTTATACGTATCTTTTATAAATAAACTTAAAATTTACTTAATTAAGTCCGTAATAAAAAGATTTTCGGCGAGTTTCGCGGTTTAATATATATAATTAAATATTAAAAACGAGGACTTCCGTATATATATCTTTTAATATTCTTAATTATTAAGGACCGTAATAAATTACTAGATCCGCGTATTATTAACGACGTTATTTTTACGGAGATTCCGGATCCCGTAATATAACCGGAATTATATAAATTAATTACCCGAAATATAATATATAAGCCTTACGGCGGTATAAATCGGGAAGCACCTTATATAAAGCCGTTGAAGAAGCCCGGGGAGGGTCTTTATTATTTTAAAGGTTTTCCGAAGCCGTTTTAAAACGAAATAATCGTTAACGAAGGCGGTTATCCCTTTACCGCCGCCGGCGCGGGAGGGTTTATATCGTTACGACCCGTAACGGCGAAAGGATTAAGGATAATAAGTAAGTTATTTTATATAACCCGTATTTATTATTACGGTACGGATCGTATATTAATATTAAAGTTTACGGCTTTATTAATACCGTTAAATATATTTATAAATATATTTATAAGGGTAACGATATAACTTCGGTCGTTATCGAAAGCCGTAACTCGCGCGATCCGAGCCGTTTTAACGAGATTAGTATATATATTAAGTTTCGTTATTTAAGCCTTTACGAGGTTACGTAACGGTTATTTAAATTTCCGGTATATATAAAATAACCGCCCGTTATACGATTTACGGTTTATTTTTTAAACGATTAATAAGTGTTTTTCCGGCCGAGTTAATTAAAAGATATAATAACGGCCTTATACGAGATAAAAGAGGTACCGGAAAAGGCCGGAACGACGTTAACCGTATAATTTAAATATAACTTATAAAACGATAAGGCCCGTAACGTATTATATTAAGATTTCTTAAACGATTATATATTTAATAATAAAGCGTAATATAAAAGGAAGAATAAGACTTATATTATTAATCGAATACGGGTCGTTCCGGAGGCGTACGGCGAGATATACTTTTTACGGCTCCTTTTATATAACGTTTTAAATATAACCTCTTTTACGTATTTTCGTACGGTTAACGGTATTAAGTACGAAATATATTATCCGCGTATAACGTACTCGGTTTACTCGATAATAATAACGATACGATTTATACTTTAACTAAAGTAATTATAATTCGGACTAAAGGGGTTATACGCTTTATTTTTATAATTAAGTTAATTTTAAGTTTATTACGGACCCTTTAACTTTATAATTACGCTTTTACTCCTCTTTATATAATAACTTATTACGGCGGATTATAATTAATTAAGCTTTATTATTAGTTATTCCGGATAATTTCGTTAACCTTTACTTAAATTACGGGTTATTTTTAATCGACGGGTTATTATAATAATATAAAAAGTTATTATAAAGTTTCGGTCTTCCCGCGCCGTTATTTAATTAATACCCTAATAACGAGTACTTATTATTTACGGACGAGCGTTTTAATTATATTAAATAAGTTATAATAATAATAATAACCGAGGTATAATTAAATCCCGGTTAACGGTATTATTTCGAGATTATTACGGGTTATATTAATTCGTTTCCGTAAAATATACGTTTTTTTTATAAAGCTTAACTAGTACCGGAAAAATATTTTTATATTAATTATTAACCGCGTATTACCGTTTTAAGGTTAAATTATACTTTACGTCGCTTCGTTTAATATTACGGCCCGTCTTTTACTTAACGGCCGAACGTTATACTCCCGTTTTAAAATCCCGATTTAAATCGAAAATACTTTTATATATAACTTCGGTAAAGGAATTACGTTAACCCGTTTAATCCGCGAAGTAAGCTTTATTATTTAAAACGAGGTACTTATATAAGACCGCCGGTGTTTCGAGGCCGTAAATAAATAATTATAAAATATTCGTAATTACGATAGTCCGTTTAACGGTTTATTAATTCTTTTCGGTAATAATTTTATATAAATTTTACCGGTAAAGAAGAGGGGATCGCGTACGGAAATCGTTAGACTCGCGCTTTAGTTTTCTTTAGTTTAAAATAACTTAAAAATATTAAGTTTAACGGAAAATATACGTTTACGTAATTAAAACGGGCCGAATTTTACTTTTTTACTTTAAATATAATTTTTACCGTACGACCGCGAAAAGTATAAAATAATTAAGTTATACCCGGAAGTTAACCGTATTTTTATTATAAAAAAGTTATACGAGCGTATTTACCCGGTATACGTTTTATAATAAGCCGTTACGGATATTAATTTTTTTTAAAATAAATATATCTTAATTACGCGTAACGACTTAATAAATAATATTAACCGGATATTTTTATAATTTTTTCTAAGATAAGTGTATTTTAACTACGCGTAACGACTTAATAAATAATATTTAATTACGCGTAACGATTTAATAAACGATATTAACCGGGATATTTTTATAATTTTTCCGGGCGTAAAATATTTATATCGTTTTTACGATAATATTATAAACGTCGAGCCCGGGGCGTATTAACCGTTAACTAAAGTATTACGGTCGTTTCGCGTTTCGTTTATTCTTTTAAACGAGTTAAAGTTTAAAGTAAGTACCCCGGTAATATTATTACGAAACTTAAAGTTAAATAAAGGCCTTTATAACGGGACGCGAATAATCGTTTCGGTTATAACCCGCTTTTTATTACGGTATATAATTATTAACGGGGCGTTTTATAACGAAGAAGCTTTTATTTTAAGAATTATATTTATTACGGATAAAAACGAAATATTATATAAGTTAAAACGTCGGTAATTCCCGGTCCGCCTTTACTTTTTTATAATTATTAATAAGTCGTAAAGTTAGTCGTTCCGGACCGTTAAAGTAAATTTACGGGCGCCCGTTTTTAATTACGGTTATTATATATCGTATTATCGCGGGTAACGGATATTTTACGTTTTATTATTTATTTTACGGACCGCGGTTAAAATTATACGGAGAATATTATATATAACGAGGTTTTAATTAAGAGTTAATTATATATTAATACGAATATATTAAAGTTTTACGGTTTAAAATATTTATAAAGGTAACGTAATATATTTTAAAAAATAAAAAATAAAAAAATAAAATAAAATTATCGTAAAAAAAAATATATTTAATTTACGTTACGGCCCGTAATAACTTTATATAAAAAAAAAAAATTAAGCCCCGCCGGGTATAACGTTATAATACTTATAAAAATAACCGAAACGGCCCGTAATTACCCGTTATATATCCGAAATAAATTTACTTAATAAAGTTAAAAATTTACTTAATTTTACGGCGCTTTTTTTATTAAGAGATATTCCGGCCCGTTTTATAAATAATTTAATTATAACGGCGTTATTAAAGTCGTCGTCGTTATTATCGTTATCCGAATCGTCGTCGTTATAAACCGTAACGGCCCGTTTTCCCTTTTACTTTTTAATCGGCGGTTACGAACGGCCCGGAGCGGCCGTAACGGCCCGTTTACTAACGGAGCGGAGCTTATAATTTATTAAAAAAAATTAATTTATAATTATAACGGATAATTATACTCGCGAAATATATTTACCTTTAACGCGTAAGTTATATTTACCGGCGTTAAAATTATAATAATAATTAACGTACGAGCCGTTATTAATATTCGGCGACGTAATATAATCCGTAAAGGGACCGTTTTATTTTTTATAATAAGTGTAAGGGGGCGAAACGGCCTTATTTACGGTTTATAAAAAGATTACTTTAACGTTTACGCTCCGTTATAACGTTAATATTTATATTACGGGCCGGAACTTAATTCCGGCGTTATTAATTACGGTTTATAATAAATATTAATATATTATACTTTATAATTAAAAATATATAAAACGGCCTAGTTACGGGCCGTAATATACGAGTTAATAAGTTAAGGCCTTAACGTTCGTAATAACGAGGCGGTAATTAACCGTTTCCTAGTCGTTTATAATAACGGTTAATTATTAACCGAAACGGGCCGGCTCGCGTTTAAAATCGGGAATTTATAAATATTACGGTTAATAACGGCTTTAATAAAAAAATATACGTTAATTTTTAATTAAAATAAGCCGTAATATACGGTGGGGTCGCGCGCGAAGGGTAACGTAACGCCCTTTTAAATCGTAGTTCCGCCGATATTTAGGCGCGTAATAAGTAAAAAACTAAAACGGCCCGTTACGGCCGCGTTATTAACCGTAACGGTACCGTTAACACTTACTTTAATAATAATAATAATATTTATAACGGCCGAAACGTTTATAATAAATAAGTTAATAATACGCGGGGGGGAGGGGGGTTATAACGGGCGGGGGAGGGGTTATAATAATTATTACGGGGGTTATAACGGCGGGGGGGGGGGGCGCGTTTACGGCTTAAACGGGGGGGTAACGGCTTTATTAGGGGAGCGCTTAAAGTTATTATAAAGTTTAAAACGGGCCGAAAAGGTAATTAATTAATAAGTTATTAATAAAATTTCGTTATAATTTTAATATTATTTTAATCGTTTAAGTTTTACGAATCTCTTAAACGTAATAAAATATACGCGTATCGTATATATCGTACGCGATTCGAGTTTAAATACGTACCGTTTATTATTATTATTATTATTATTATTAATATTAACGAAAAAGGAGGGTTTTCGAATTTTTACGTTAATTCGAAAGTTATCGCTTTCGTCGAATATAATTTATAAACCCTTAAAGTTTATAATTAATTAAATACCGTTATTTCGTTTACGTTAACCTTATCCGGCGTTATAAAGTTTTTTACGTTTATTTTACTCTCTTTATAATCTGGTTTCACTTTTCTTTTAAGGGCGTAAACGTAAATAATAAATAACTTTTAACTACTACGTATTATTCCGCTTTATTTCGCTTCGTTTTTAACATATATTTACCTTTCTTTACGTCTGCTTTCGAATTAATTCGCTTTATTGGCTGCCGTTGCGCGTCTATCCCTATTTGACTTTTACTCCCTTGGATGCGTAGCAGTCCGAATCAGCCCAACCCGCCACAGACGGCCGTAGGTCGGCTGGCGGCTATGCTAGTCATTTGTAACAGACCCCTGCTCTTATTTGCACAGGCGATTGATTATAATCTGCACAGGACTCGTTCATCGTCTGTTCTCGAGACGGGCAAGGAAAATACGACGTAACAAACTCCTCGCTACGACGTAAACTTGAGCATACTTAGCTCGTTGTAAGAGACTTCACATGGTATATTGGCCTACATGTACATATTCAAACGTGTTTGTACGCAGTATACTTGCATATACTCCAACTCGAGATACGGAACATAATGCTCTGAAGATGCTTTGTATTGAATGGCACGCTCGGCACTTTTCATTGTCTTCGAGAATCCTGTGCTCTGCGACCCCCTCCATTCCGTCCGCATGCTTTGTGCAGACGCATACCCCAGAACTGTCTGAAGTTCCAAACACCTGGGAACATCGATATACCATCGTAGCGTGAAGTGCCAACCCTGCTGGGCATGTGCGTTGTCGGTTGACAAATTGCGTGTCGCTTGCTTTTTATGTGCAAGGGGCTCATATTTGTTTTTCGTTTGTCGGAGGCCGAAGAAGTCTCTTGAGCTGCCGTTTAAAGCACACTATTTTGCTTGTCTTTGCCCACACGCCCCCTATTCACTTGCCCTTTGTACAGACAGAAGAAAGGAACTTCCACGAGTCAAAAAAGCACACCAAGAAAACACACCAGAGCCGGCAGACCAGCGGGTCACGCCGTTGGGGCAGATGGGGGACGCTAAACACAGCTGGTGCTAGCGCGCTCCGTTCGGCTTGGGTCTTTCAGGGGGGTGGCCGCAGAAAGAAAACAAAACAAAACGGGTAGGCGTTTGTTGGTTGACAGAAAACTTGACGTGTTGTATTTTTGTATTTCTGGTGATACTGTGCATTATTCTAGAAAAATGCGTTGCATATAAAAAAGTAGGCCCAAGTTAAAGCAGCAGACGCTCCCGCCGCATTCTGGCCTGTATGCCCTCCTTATCTGTGTGGAAGGTGCGATCTCACGTCGCATAAATGCCTGCCTGTTCTTTCCGTCTACTTCGTAAAGCAAGGAAGGCGCGACACCAATCACAGACGCGTGCCCCACACCTCTTTCCCTCTTCACGTCGACGTTGTGGGACGCCCCTTCCGTTTTGGGGGAGCACCACCCTTATTTCCAGGGGAGGGGTGCTGTGGTAATTTCGAGTATCTTACTTCGTACCCGCTGGTGCTTGTACTTTCCGCTATTATCTTGGGCGACTGAGTACATACACTACACTGGTCTGCTCCTGCTGCATTCTATCCCAGCGTCGCGTTCCTTCCGTTTGCTTGGTGCGTGGAGCGTGGCTTCTTTTGCGTGTCTCCTATTTGGGCCACAAGCCAGGGGACCTGTTCGAAACTGGAAAATCCGCATCACGAGATTGCGAACTGCTTTTCTCTTCTATTTTCCCCGTTCCCTCAAACAACTGGCAAGTCAACGGTTTACCGCGTTGCTTGCTTCTTTCTTTGTCTTCACTCACTCACCACATGCGAGCTCGGTCGACTCGCACTACAACACACGCCGCATCTGCCTACCTCACGATAGACACCCGTGATCTTTAGAACGCGTTTTTTTTGCTTCCTTCTCGAAATCTTTCGACCCATCGTCTTTCAGTTCGGTTCTCGACACTTGCTTCTCGTGCCTTCTCTTCTCATCCCCCCCTCCTCCTTTAGCAGTCTACTTTGTTTTTAATTGAGGGCAAGCTCTTTCTGCTGTCCTACTCGACGTCCTTTCAGATACCCACGAATCCGAAATCGAACCTCTCACCCCTTTCCGAGTCACCCCGAACATGCTTATTTCGCCGATGAAGAGATAGAAAGACAAACTCCGAGTTTACTGAACATCGACCCGAGACCGACGCACCTCCCTCCCTCTCCCTCTACCGACCCGCAACAAGCCGCCACTATGGACATGGTCATCCCAACGCCGGTGGTGGCTAACGGCATCAGCTCGGCGGCTAGTGGCCCAACATCTCCGTTGACTCCTGGTGTCTCGGCCGTGGGTGCTGGCGTCTCGCCATCGTCCTACGTGGATCCGGCTCGCGTCATCGAGCACCTTGCTGCCGTCCTCGAAGCCGCCCTCGGCGCCACTCGTGAAGAGCTCGAAGCTCCTGGCAGTCTCCTCTCCAAGTCCCGTTATGCCGACACCGTGCAGCGCTGCTCTCGGTTTGCCCACGAGCCTCAAGTCGTCTCCCTCTATATCCAGAAAGACCTACTTCCCACATCTGCCGCGGCCCCCGCAAGGTTAGGCAACGGCGACGAGAATGGCGACTCTCCGAGACCGAGTTCGCCGCCCCACGTGTTTTCCTTGGCAGCTGACTTGTCGGCCATCTCCACGACCGTCGCCTTCCTTGTTCTCCTCAAGCGCCCGCAACCGCTCGACCCCAACGTACCCATCACCTCCCAGGTCCAGATGCTCAACCTGCCTGGACCGGCATACCTGACCGCCACGGCCGGCGAGCAGGGCTTGTCCACATCGCCTTTTGAGATTCTGCAGATGTACCTGCACAACGGTCTTGCTCCCTACTTTGACGCGAGCACAAAACCGGCAGTCAACGCCGCCTCTGCTAATGGCACCGGCAGCACCAGCCGTGTGCGTGCCGACCTGGAGGCTAAGACGGGTGTGCCGGTTACCAAGAAGCGCTGGACGGAGCTGGAGCTGAGCTTGGCTCACTTGCAGCAGAATGTCGAGATCCCCGAGGTCGTCCTGCCCTTCCCGCCGATTGTGCAGACGGCTCTGGACGAGGCCGCGGCACGCGGGGTGCGGCCTTTCTTCGACCAGCTGCCCCAGGGTGTCACCCAGGACACAGCGCTGCTCAACAGCTTGCAGGCCACAGTCAATACGTGGATCAAGTCCATCCAGGTCATTACCAAGATGACCCAGGATCCCACGACAGGCACGGCAAACCAGGAGATCAATTACTGGCTGTCGATGGAGTCTGCTCTGGAGCGCATCGAGACACAGCTCCGTGGTGACGGTGTCTCTCTGACGCTGGACATTCTCAAGCACGCCAAGCGTTTCCAGGCCACTGTCAGTTTCGTGGCCGATACGGGTTTGAAGGAGGCTATGGAGCGTGTGCAAAAGTACAACCAGCTGATGCGCGATTTCCCTCTTGACGAGCTGCTGTCGGCGACTGCCCTGGCCAAGGTGGAAGACTCGATTGTCCAGATCTTTGGCCACCTCAATAAGAAGCTGCGTATCTGCCCCTACCCGATTCGCCGCGCTCTTGCCCTTGTGGAGTCCATCTCCGGCGATCTCGACGACGCCATGCACCGCCTGCTCCCCGGCACCGAGCTGGTCGACCTTGACTACAACGAGTTCAACCGTGTCATGAGCGCTACCAACGACATCTTCCGCGCCTGGGACGACAACGTCAAGGAATTCACCAATGTCGCCCGTGAGGTCACCCGTCGCCGCAACGACAAATTTATCCCAATTAAGATCAACCCGCGCCATGCCCAGCTGCAGGCCCGCCTCAAGTACATCCAGAACTTCCGTGAGAACCACGAGCAGCTGCAGCGCACCATCGTGACGGTCCTTGGCACCAAGGAGTCGAACGCTGACGGTACTGATGCTTCTGCTGTGACCAACGGCAACTCTGCGGCGACTGCTAGCGGCTTCGGTGGCCCCTCCGGCTTCGAGGAGGCGAGCGACGTCGATGCTGTGGAAGAGGTCCGGCAAGCTTGGGAGGCGCTGCGCAACGTCGACCTTTTGGACGTCACCCCCGAGGGCACCACAAAGTGGGCCCGGGCCGAGAACACCTACAACGAGCGGACGGCCCGCGTCGAAAACTCCATCATCGCCCGCCTGCGTGACCGCCTGGCCACGGCCAAGAATGCCAACGAGATGTTCCGTGTCTTCTCCAAGTTCAACGCGCTTTTTGTGCGGCCCAAGATTCGGGGTGCCATTGCCGAGTACCAGACGCAGCTTATCGACAACGTCAAGCAGGCCATTGCCGCCCTTCATGAGCGCTTCAAGCAGCAGTATGGCCACTCCGAGGCCCACGCCATGGCCACCCTGCACGATTTGCCGCCCGTGTCCGGTGCCATCATCTGGGCCCGCCAGATCGAGCGCCAGTTGGACAACTACATGAAGAAGGTCGAGGACGTCCTGGGTGCTGACTGGGCCCTGCATGCCGAGGGCCAGAAGTTGCAGAACGAGAGCATCCAGTTCCGCAAGAAGCTCAAGACGGCTCCCATCTTTGAAGCCTGGGCCCGTGACACTATGCGCCGCGAGGTGTCCATTGCTGGCCGCCTCTTCAGCATCAAGCGTGTCCGCTCGGCTGGCAAATACGCTGGAGCTCGGTGTCAACTTTGACCCGCAGGTTATTGCCCTGTTTAAGGAGACCCGCAACCTCATCTGGCTCAACTACTCGGTGCCCCATGCCGTCAACAGCGTTGCCAAGGACGCTAAGCGTGTCTACCCCTACGCTGTCAGTCTGATGGAGAGCGTCCGCACTTTTGCCCAAACCCTGCGCACGATCAACGAGATGCCAGAAGTGTCTATGCTCCTGAATGGCCACCGCAATGACGTCTACGCCCTGGTTGCCAAGGGCGTCCCTCTACGCTGGGAGTCCTTTGTCAACAGCTACGAGGTCCACTTGCGTGGCTTGCCATCGCACATGTCCAACGGCAGCATTGGCGGTGGTGCTGGTGGCCCCATGGATCGTCTCAAGGGTGGTGAGAGCCGCCACGTTCTTTTTGTGCGCGAGATTGCTGCGGCCGTCTCGCTCCTGCAGACCAAGACCGCGACTCTGGCCACTTACCATGCCACAATCCAGAAGTCCATGCGAGAGCTGGCGACCTGCCCCTACGAGGCGGCCGCTTTCGGGTCGCGTCTGCGTTCTATCCAGGAGGCTGTTGACCAGCTGAACCTGCAGCAGTACGCCAACCTGTCCTTCTGGGTCGAGGGCATGAACCGGCAGATCAAGGCGTTGCTGCTGACCCGGCTGCAGCGTGCCATCCAGGCTTGGATCGAGTCCTTTGAGGACGATGTCTCGGCCGAGGGCAACAAGCAGAACAAGTCCTCTTTTGGTACCATCGGCCTCAACAACGCATCTGGCAACACCACATCGACTCGCCGGAAGCAGATTGCTGGTGCCGACGCTTCTGCCGCTGCGACAGCGCCCGATGACACCCCCACGATGAAGCAGCTCGTGCACGAAATTACCATGCGCAACCAGCTCATCTACCTGGACCCGCCATTGGAGTTTGCTCGTGCCAGCTGGTACTTGCGCCTGCAGGACTGGCTTGGTGTTGTTTGCAACCTGCGCAAGATCAAGGCCACCAGCTACGAGATGCGCCTGGGCACGACCGTCGTCGAGGATGCCCGCTTCAATGACCTACCGGCCGACTGCACGCCTATGCTCCTGCGCGTCCAGACGTCCATCGAGACCAAGCTCCAGGCCATCAGCGGCTATGTTGACGAGTGGCTCCGTTTCCAGTCTCTGTGGGATCTACAATCCGAGAAGGTTTATGATTTGCTAGGTGACCGCCTTGCCCGCTGGCTCCAGCTCCTGCAAGAAATCCGCAAGACTCGTCAGACCTTTGACACCACCGAGGTCAGCCGCTCGTTTGGCCACATTACGATCGACTACGACCAGGTCCAGACCAAGGTCAACGCCAAGTACGACCAGTGGCAGCACGACATCCTGCTCAAGTTTGCCGGCCGCCTCGGCAGCCGCATGCGTGAAGTCTATGCCGAGATCGAGAAGGCTCGCACCGACTTGGAGACTCTGAGCCTCGAGGTCAACTCGACTGCCCATGCCGTCCAGTTCATCACCATTGTGCAGTCCTGCAAGCGCCACGTCAAGCTCTGGGCGCCCGAGATCGAGACCTTCCGCCAGGGCGAGTCGACTCTGGTGCGCCAGCGCTACCAGTTCCCCAACGACTGGCTGCACGCCCAGCAGGTCGACCACGAGTGGAACTCACTGAACGAGCTGCTGAGCCGCAAGGCCAAGATCGTCCAGGACCAGACGGATGCCCTCCGTGCCAAGATTATTGCCGAGGACAAGATCGTGGTCGACAAGATTGCCGAGATTGCTGTGCAGTGGAACGAGGAGAAGCCTGTTTCGGGCACCATTGCACCCGATGTCGCCACGGCCACGCTTGCCGCCTTTGAGAGCCGCATCACCGCCTTCCAGGAGGAGGCTGCCATGGTGGCCAAGGCCAAGGAGGCGCTCGACCTGCCATCCACTCCCGAGACGTCTCTGGCCGGCATCCTGGAGGAGGTCCACGACTTCAAGTCTGTCTGGGCCTCGCTTTCGCTCATCTGGAAGAATCTGAACGAGCAGCGCGAGATGCTGTGGAACAGCGTCCAGCCGCGCAAAGTCCGCACTGCCATGGACAATCTGATCAAGATGACCCGCGACATGCCCAGCCGAATGCGCCAGTACGCCGCCTTTGAGCACATTCAAAACATTCTCAAGACGTACGTGCGCGTCAACCCTTTGTTGGGTGACCTCAAGTCGGAGGCCGTCCGTGACCGACACTGGACCAAGATCTACAAGCAAATTAAGCCCGGCAAGCGCTACTCGCCTGTATCGATGACTCTCGGCGACGTGTGGGATCTGAACCTTGTCGCCACGGAGGCCATTATCAGGGACATTATTGCTCAAGCGCAGGGCGAGATGGCGCTCGAGGAGTTCCTGAAGCAGGTGCGCGAGACGTGGTCCAGCTACAATCTGGAGCTGGTCAACTACCAGAACAAGTGCCGCCTGATCCGTGGCTGGGACGACCTCTTTGCCAAGTGCAGCGAGAACCTCAACTCGTTGCAGGCCATGAAGCACTCTCCATACTACAAGGAGTTTGAAGAGGAGGCATCGTCCTGGGAGGACAAGCTGAACCGCGTCCATGTCCTGTTCGACGTGTGGATCGACGTCCAGCGCCAATGGGTGTACCTCGAGGGTGTCTTTACGGGCAACGCCGACATCAAGCATCTGCTGCCCATTGAGTCATCTCGCTTCCAGAACATCAACAGCGAGTTCTCGGCCGTCATGAAGAAGGTCTACAAGCAGCCCTACGTGCTTGACGTCCTCAACATTCCCAATGTCCAGAAGTCGCTCGAGCGTCTTGCTGAGCTGCTCAACAAGATCCAGAAGGCACTCGGTGAGTACCTCGAGAAGGAGCGCGTGTCCTTCCCTCGCTTCTACTTTGTCGGTGACGAGGATCTGCTCGAGATGATTGGCAACAGCAACGATACTATGCGCATTGCCAAGCACTTCAAGAAGATGTTTGCTGGTCTGTCGGGCCTCACCATGGACGACGAGACGGTCATTACGGGCTTCACCTCCAAGGAGGGCGAGACTGTCCGCCTTAAGAAGGACATTTCTCTCATCAAGACGCCCCGCATCAACGACTGGCTTGCTCTGCTCGAGAGCGGCATGAAAGCCACGCTCGCAGAGCTGCTGGCCGAAGCCGTCGCCGTGTACACTCCCATCTTCACGGCCGAGAAGGGCATCGACAAAGCGGCCCTTTCCGAGTTCATGGAGGCATTTCCCAGCCAGATCGTGGTGCTGGCCACCCAGGTGGTCTGGACTACAGGTGTTGACCAGGCCCTTGCTGCGGGCGGCAGTGGCCTCCAGGATCTCTTTGAGCGCGAAGTCGAGGTCCTGCGCCTGCTTGCTGCCACGGTGCTTGGCGATCTGCACGTCCTGATGCGCAAAAAGTGCGAACAGCTCATCACGGAGTGCGTGCACCAGCGTGATATCATCGAGAAGCTCATCAAGCTCAATGCCAACTCCCCGACCCACTACATGTGGCTGCTGCAGATGCGCTACGTCTACGGCACCGAGGGCGACGCCCAGCAGCGTCTCAGCATCAAGATGGCCAACGCCTCGCTGCAGTACGGCTTCGAGTACCTCGGTGTGCCTGACCGCCTGGTCCGCACGCCGCTCACGGACCGCTGTTTTCTTGACGCTCACCCAGGCTCTATGCCAGCGCCTTGGTGGTTCCCCCTACGGCCCTGCTGGTACGGGCAAGACCGAGTCCGTCAAGGCTCTTGGTGTCGAGCTGGGTCGCTTCACCCTCGTCTTCTGCTGCGACGACACGTTCGATTTCCAGGCCATGGGCCGTATCTTCCTCGGTATTTGCCAGGTCGGTGCCTGGGGCTGTTTCGACGAGTTCAACCGTCTGGAGGAGCGGATTCTGTCGGCTGTATCGCAGCAGATCCAGAACATCCAGCTTGGTCTCAAGCAGGGCGCCGAGGACGACAAGGCGCAGATCGAGCTTGTTGGCCGCCAGCTGCACGTCAACGCCAGCACGGGTATCTTCATCACCATGAATCCGGGCTACGCTGGTCGGTCCAACCTGCCGGACAACCTGAAGAAGCTGTTCCGCAGTGTCGCCATGTCCAAGCCCGACAAGGAGCTGATTGCTGAAGTCATGCTGTACTCGCAGGGCTTCAACCAGGCCAAGACGCTCTCCAAGCAGACGGTGCCCTTCTTTGACCAGTGTGCGGCGAAGCTGTCAAAGCAAGCCCACTACGATTTCGGTCTGCGCGCACTCAAGAGTGTCCTCGTTAGCTCGGGCGGCCTGAAGCGTGCCCGTCTCACCAAGAGCAGCGGCGACGATGTCCTGGCTCTTGAGGACAGCGGCGAGGTCGTCGAGCCGGAGATCATTGTCCAGAGCATCCGCGAGACCATTGCGCCGAAGCTCATCAAGTCTGACGTTGAGATCCTGGCCGGCATTGAGAGCGCCTGTTTCCCTGGTGTGCGCTACGTTCCGGCCAACCTCGAGGCTCTCGAGGCCGCTATCCGCCGCCTCGCCGACGAGCGCCAGCTGGTCGTCAACGATACCTGGCTGACCAAGGTGCTGCAGCTCTACCAGATCCAGGGTATCCATCACGGTGTCATGATGGTGGGTAGCTCCGGCTCTGGTAAGTCGGCCGCATGGCGTCTGCTCCTCGACGCTATGCAGCAGGTCGAGAAAATCGAGGGCGTCTCGCACGTCATTGACTCCAAGGTCATGTCCAAGGAAGCCCTCTACGGTAACCTGGATCCAACGACACGCGAGTGGACTGACGGTCTGTTCACCAGCATCTTGCGCAAGATTGTCGACAACCTACGTGGCGAGGACTCCAAGCGCCACTGGATTGTGTTTGATGGTGATGTTGACCCTGAGTGGGTTGAGAATTTGAACAGTGTCTTGGACGACAACAAGCTGCTGACGCTGCCCAACGGTGAGCGTCTCAATCTGCCGTCGAATGTGCGCATCATGTTCGAAGTCGAGAACCTCAAGTACGCCACCCTGGCCACTGTCTCTCGCTGTGGTATGGTGTGGTTCAGCGAGGACACTGTCACGCCAGGCATGATGGTGCAGAATTACCTCGGCACGCTTGCGACGGTTGCTTTTGAGGACTTTGACGAGGATGCTGTCGCTACGGGCCAGAGCGCCGCCAAGGCCCTGGCTGTCCAGACGCACGCCGCTGAGCTGCTCAAGACCTACCTCACCGGCGACGACTTCATCCTCCAGGCCCTCAGCCTTGCCGACTCGCCGACGTACCGCCACATTATGGAGTTCACCAACGCCCGTGTCCTCACTACCCTCTTCTCGCTGCTCAACAAGGCCGTCCGCAACATCATTGAGTACAACTCCCAGCACTCCGACTTCCCGCTCGAGGCCGAGCAAGTCGAGGCCTACCTTTCCAAGAAGCTGCTGCTTGCCCTCGTGTGGGCGCTCACGGGCGACTGCCCTCTCGACGACCGTAAGGCGTTTGGCGACCAGGTCGTGGCCCTGGCCAGCTTTGGCTCGCCGCCGCTCGACAGCGGCAGCGGCAGCGGCTCTTCGCTAATCGACTTTGACGTGTCCCTGCCGCGCGCCGAGTGGACCGCCTGGCAGAACCAGGTCCCGACAATCGAGGTCAACACGCACTCCGTCACTCAAACGGATGTGGTCATCCCCACCCTCGACACGGTTCGCCACGAGGATGTTCTCTACTCCTGGCTGGCCGAGCACAAGCCGCTGCTCCTTTGCGGCCCGCCCGGTTCGGGCAAGACGATGACGCTCTTCAGTGCTCTTCGCAAGCTGCCCAACATGGAAGTTGTCGGCCTCAACTTCTCGAGCGCGACGACCCCCGACCTCCTCATCAAGAGCTTCGAGCAGTACTGCGAGTACAAGAAGACGCTCAACGGTGTCATGCTGTCGCCGACGCAAATCGGCCGCTGGCTTGTCGTCTTCTGCGACGAGATCAACCTGCCTGCTCCGGACAAGTACGGCACGCAGCGCGCCATCTCCTTCTTGCGCCAGCTGGTCGAGCACAATGGTTTCTGGCGCACCTCCGACAAGTCCTGGGTCACGCTCGACCGCATCCAGTTTGTCGGGGCCTGCAACCCGCCCACTGATGCCGGCCGTACGCCTCTCGGCCCTCGCTTCCTTCGCCATGCTCCTCTCATCATGGTCGACTACCCTGGCGAGCAGTCTCTGCACCAGATTTATGGCACTTTCAACGCGGCGATCCTCAAGATCATCCCCTCGCTGCGTGGGTACGCTGAGCCACTGACCCAGGCCATGGTCAAATTCTACCTGGAGTCGCAACGCCGCTTTACACCGCAGATCCAGCCACACTACGTCTACAGTCCTCGCGAGTTGACACGCTGGGTGCGTGGTGTGTATGAGGCGATCCGGCCCCTGGAGACGCTCCCGGTTGAGGGTCTGATCCGCATCTGGGCCCACGAGGCTCTCCGCCTGTTCCAGGACCGTCTCGTGGCCGAGGACGAGCGCCGTTGGACCGACGACGCGGTACGCCGCATTGCTCTTGATCTCTTCCCCAACATCGACGAGGAGAAGGCCCTTGGTGGACCCATCCTGTTCTCCAACTGGCTGTCCAAGAACTACGTCCCTGTTGACCGCGAGCAGCTGCGCGATTTCGTCAAGGCGCGTCTCCGGACCTTCTGCGAGGAGGAGGTCGACGTGCCCCTGATCCTGTTCAACGATGTGCTGGAGCACGTGCTGCGCATCGACCGTGTGTTCCGCCAACCCCAGGGTCACTTGATTCTCATTGGTGTCAGCGGTAGCGGCAAGACTACGCTGTCTCGTTTTGTTGCCTGGATGAACGGTCTCAAGGTGTTCCAGATCAAGGTCCACGGCAAGTACTCGTCCGAGGACTTTGACGAGGATCTGCGTGAGGTCCTCCGCCGCTCTGGCTGCAAGGGCGAGAAGATCTGCTTCATCATGGACGAGGCCAATGTGCTCGACTCCGGCTTCCTCGAGCGCATGAACACGCTGCTGGCCAACGCCGAGGTGCCCGGTCTCTTCGAGGGCGACGACCTCGCCGCGCTCATGACGGCCTGCAAGGAGGGTGCCCAACGCCAGGGTCTGCACCTGGACTCGCAGGAAGAGCTGTACAAGTGGTTCACCAGCCAGATCGTCAAGAACCTGCACGTGGTCTTCACCATGAACCCGCCCGAGGACGGCCTCTCGTCCAAGGCGGCTACGAGTCCTGCTCTCTTCAACCGTTGCGTGCTCAACTGGTTCGGTGACTGGTCTGACCAGGCCCTGTACCAGGTGGGCCACGAGCTCACGCAGTCTGTCGACCTCGACCGCCCCAACTTTGAGGCGCCCGACACCATCCCCGTCGCCTACCGTGGCCTCACCCTGCCAGCCTCGCACCGTTCGGCTGTCATCAACGCCATGGTGTACATTCACTACTCGCTGCAGCGGTTCAACGCCAAGCTACTGAAGCAGCAGGGCAAGGTCACGTTCCTGACCCCTCGCCACTTCCTGGACTTTGTTGCGCAGTACGTCAAGCTCTACAACGAAAAGCGCGAGGACCTCGAGGAGCAGCAGCGCCACTTGAACGTTGGCCTCGAGAAGCTGCGCGACACTGTCGACAAGGTACGCGACCTGCGTGTCAGCCTTGCCGACAAGAAGTCGCAGCTGGAGAAGAAGGATGCCGAGGCCAACGAGAAGCTGCAGCGCATGGTTGCAGACCAGCGCGAGGCCGAGCAGCGCAAGAACACGTCGCTCGAGATCCAGGCGGCCCTCGAAATCCAAGAAGCCGAGGTCGCCTCCCGCAAGAAGATTGTGCTCGAGGACCTCGCACGCGCCGAGCCGGCTGTCGAGGCAGCCAAGGCAAGTGTTAGCAACATCAAGCGCCAGCAGCTGACGGAAGTGCGGTCCATGGCGTCGCCGCCCCAGGGCGTGCGTCTGACTTTGGACTCGGTCTGCACTCTGTTGGGCCACAAGGTTGTCGGTGACTGGAAGGCCATTCAGGGTGTTGTGCGCCGCGACGACTTCATTGCCAGCATCATCAACTTCAACAACGAGAAGATGATGACCCGGTCGCTGCGCCTCAAGATGCGCAACGAGTTCTTGTCGAACCCCGAGTTCACATTCGAGAAGGTCAACCGTGCCAGCAAGGCCTGTGGTCCCCTGGTGCAGTGGGTCGAGGCTCAAGTCAACTACGCCGAGATCCTGGACCGCGTCGGCCCTCTGCGCGACGAGGTGACCCAGCTCGAGGACCAGGCCCTGCAGACCAAGGCGCAGGCCAAGGCGGTCGAGAACACGATCGAGACGCTCGAGACCAGCATTGCCACCTACAAGACCGAGTACGCCGCCCTCATCAGCGAGACACAAGCCATCAAGGCCGAGATGACGCGTGTCCAGTTCAAGGTGGACCGCAGTGTGCGTCTGCTGGACAGCCTGTCGTCGGAGCGTGTTCGCTGGGAGGAGGGCAGTCGGTCGTTTGAGACGCAGATCGGCACGCTGGTGGGCGACGTTCTGGTCGCTGCCGCGTTCCTTGCCTACAGCGGTCTCTACGACCAGACATTCCGCAAGTCGATGATGGACGACTGGCTGCACCAGCTGCAGCTCTCGGGCATCCACACCAAGCAGCACAACCCCGTGACCGAGTACCTCTCGACGGCGGACGAACGCCTTGGCTGGCAAGAAAACATGCTGCCCGTGGACGACCTGTGCACGGAGAACGCCATCATTCTGAAACGGTTCAACCGGTACCCGCTCATCATCGACCCGTCGGGCCGTGTGACTGAATTCTTGCAGCGCGAGTGCAAGGATCGCCGCCTGACTGTGACGAGCTTCCTTGACGACTCGTTTGCCAAGCAGCTGGAGAGCTCGCTGCGGTTCGGTAACCCGATCCTGATCCAGGACGCCGAGCACCTCGACCCGCTTCTCAACCACGTGCTCAACAAGGAGTACCAGAAGACGGGCGGCCGTGTGCTGATCCAGCTGGGCAAGCAGCAGATTGACTTCTCGCCCGCGTTCAAGCTGTACCTGTCGACGCGCGACCCTTCGGCTACGTTTGCTCCTGATATCTGCAGTCGCACCACCTTTGTCAACTTCACGGTGACGCAAGGCAGTCTGCAGACGCAGTCGCTCAACGAGGTCCTCAAGTCGGAGCGTCCCGACGTGGACGAGCGCCGCTCGAACTTGATCAAGCTGCAGGGCGAGTTCAAGGTGCATCTGCGGCAGCTGGAGAAGCGTCTGCTGCAGGCGCTCAACGAGTCGCGCGGCAACATCCTGGACGACGACAACGTGATTGAGACGCTGGAGACCCTCAAGACGGAGGCGGCGGAGATCTCGGCCAAGATGAGCAACACGGAGGGCGTGATGGCCGAGGTGGAGCAGATTACGCTGCAGTACGCGGTCATTGCGCGGGCGTGCAGTGCCGTGTTTGCCGTGCTCGAGCAGCTGCACTACCTCAACCACTTCTACCAGTTCTCGCTGCAGTACTTCCTCGACATCTTCCACTCGGTTCTGCACAACAACCCGCACCTCAAGGACGAGACGGACTACAATGCGCGCCGCGACATTATTGTGCGGGACCTGTTTGCCACGACGTTCAAGCGTACGGCGCTTGGCGTGCTGCAAAAGGACCGCATCACGCTGGCCATGCTGTTGGTGCAGGCTGCTCCCTACAAGATGGACAAGGGCCTGATTGACGTGCTGCTCGACGAGCGCGTCCAGGGCCGTGACGCCTCCAACGGCAACGGCAACGGTCGCGAGGAGGCCATGGCGATTGCTCGCCGCCTGCCGGCCCTCAAGGACAAGATTGACAATGTGGCGGAGGCGGAGTGGTCGCGGTTCCTGGACGAGGAGTTGGCCGAGACGGTTGTGCCGCCCTCGGTCCTGCAGGGCGGTGTGGGCAATGGCGATGGTGAGCAGCCTTCTGCAACGGCAGCCGAAGCCGAGGCAGCCAGGACCAGCGCGGCCCACAACGAAGCGCTGCTCTCGCTGCTCATGGTCAAGCTCTTCCGCCTGGACCGCTTCGTGCCGGCGGCCGAGAAGTTTGTGACGCTCGTGTTTGGCGACGACCTGTTCGACATTGTCGAGGATCTCGTCGGCACCGTAACGCAGGTGTCGGCGACGCGCCCGATTGCGCTGGTTTCGAGCCCCGGTTTCGACGCTTCGTACAAGGTCGACAACCTGGTGGAGCGCATGAAGGTGCGATGCACCAACATTGCCATGGGCTCGGCCGAGGGTCTGGCGAGCGCCGACAAGGCGGTCAGCAATGCTGCGCAGATGGGCTCGTGGGTGCTGGTCAAGAACGTCCACCTGGCGCCAACGTGGCTGCAGTCGCTCGAGAAGCGCATGGACTCGCTCAACCCGCACGCCGACTTCCGTCTGTTCCTGTCGATGGAGTCGAGCCCCAAGATCCCCGTCAACTTGCTGCGGGCGTCGCGCGTGTTGATGTACGAGCAGCCGGCGGGTGTGCGGGCCAACATGAAGGACTCGATGTCGTCGCTGGCGACACGGTCCAGCCGCCCGCCCGTCGAGCGCACGCGCTTGTATCTGCTGCTGTCGTTCCTGCACGCCGTTGTGCAGGAGCGTCTGCGGTACGCGCCCAACCTGGGCTGGAAGGGCTTCTGGGAGTTCAACGACAGTGATGTAAGTGTGCCGTCCTCTTCTGTTTCCAATACAAATTACAGTACAAAGTTCAATACAAAGTACGATACAAAGTACCATACGACAATACGGTATGCTAACAACGGCAGTACGAATGCTCTGCTTTCGTGGTCGACACGTGGCTGGAGACGGTGGCGGGCCACCGGTCCAACATTGCGCCCCAGAACATCCCCTGGGACATGATCCGGTACCTGGTGCGCGAGACGTACGGCGGCAAGATTGACGACGAGGGCGACTTCCAGCGGCTGCAGCAGCTGGTCGACGGCATCCTGACGCCCGCGGCCTACGACATTGGCCACAAGCTGGTCGAGGAGGACGCCGAGTCCAAATCGTCCGGCCTCGTGGTGCCCGCGGGCACGTCGTTGCCGGACTGCATGGCCTGGATCCAGAAGCTGCCGGAGCGCGAGCCGCCAACGTACCTGGGCCTGCCGGCGAATGCAGAGAAGCTGCTGCTGGTGGGTCTGGGCGAGAGCCTGGTGCGTGACCTCAAGAAGGTGACGGACCTGCTGGACGAGGGTGAGCAGTTGATGACGGAGGCGTAACGTGAGGGGAGGTTTGGGAGACTGGCGATGCCAGTAGCCGCCATGGTGTATGCGACGCTGATGTTGGTTGATGTGACCAGAGTGGTCTCTTTGGAGATTGGCGTGGCTGTGCCAAAAAAAAAAGAAAAATTAAGAAAAAAAAAGAGAGAGAGTACAGGCACAACACACAAAGGGGAAAGGGACACTCGTTCGTTCACACACTTTTTTCTCTTATTCTGTTCTATTTTTCTTTTGCTTCTGTCACATCATCACCGATACCCTGGAGGCCTGCATATTGTTTGTCTTTTTGCAGAGATTGTTTCTTGTTCTGTTTCCATTTTCAGGGTTGTTGTTTCCTCATATCTTTGTCATATCGCGCGTTTGGGTGTTTGTACAGCTCTATCTTTGGTATTTATTGTTTCTACTGCTTCGAGCAAGTGCCATCACAACAAGCCGAATGGCCTATTTACGAGTCGTTGTACTGCGTTTGTCTGCTGTGCTGCACGCGAGGTCTATATTAACACCCAACAGAATGCAGATTCGAGAGTTTTACAGAGCTTCTGCGCATAGAACTCCGCATAGAACTCCGCATGGAAGCAGAGATTGATACCAGCAAATGGCCTTTGCGGAATAGACGACGGCCGCAGACACCGAAAAGGACCATCCCGCTGGAGAGTCAAGTGCCAGAGCAAACACAGGGAATGCTGCAGGACGTACTGCGCATCGATCACACAGCGGCAAAGGGCCTGCATTGCAGTACGGAGTCGAAGGAGCAGCGAAAGACACGTGGGAGGAGACAGCAACCTTCCACCGAGCTGTGACAAGAGGGGGAAAAAGGCCCGCGGATTTCCGAGGTGAATGAGGATGAAATACGCCCAAATACGCCCAAATATGGCATGTCCGGCAGGCAGGTCAGGTCCTCTTTATTTGAGACATCGGAAGTGCTCCCAAATCAGTCATTTTCGGCGCACCTCCTTTCCTTTCCTTGTTGCTGCTCTTCGCATATGCCATATGCCCGGGACGATCGCGTGCTCATTTGTCCTAAGAGCGCTTGTGAAAGTGAGGGACAGAAACGAACTGACGCGTCCATCGGCGAATGCACCCGCCGCACGGAAGACGAGAGGGCGCGTTGTCGTGAAGCGAAACAAACCAGATGAAGAAGAGGGCCGCCGCGGCGACATGCCGGGATAGGATGGGGTACCACGAAGCCAAATAGCTCGTGTTGGGAGAGGTTGTCCCGGCAGTGGGGAGGTCACGGATCCCAGGTGAAAAAAGTAATCTTCCAGCAGTGAGCACAGTCGAGGGATATGAGAGGGAAACGAAGTGACCAATTATGTAAGGAATAGAAAAGACAAGAGACAAGAAACGCTCGACATATCGGCAAGATTCCTACGCGGCAGGTTAATAAGAAGATGCAGTGCAGCCTTGGCTACGCATCTCTGTGACGGTTCTTGTCTTGAGGGGCCCACACAATACAGTCCCTGTCTGGCGCTGAACAAGGAAGGACGAACAGGAGCAAGGCGGAAACGGTGCAAAATGAACACGCTCACGACTTTATGATAATTCACGGTGCCTTGGATACGACGTGCTCTTCAACGCCGTTATTTTGCAGGTATCTGTCTGCCTTTGCCCTCTTCGGTCTTCCGCGCAGATCTTCCGCGCAGAAAGTGGTCCTCTGCATGTACACAAAGAAACAGCGACAGCACGGCGCCCTTCCCCCAGCCCGAAAGACGCTCTTTTTATAGCTCCAGAAATGATATGTCGATGGAAAGAAGGGATGAAAGCCTTGCCTTAGGTAGCCACGGCTCGATATTGTGTTTCCGTACAGAAATGCACGAGGATTCTCCGAGGTTAAGTTGACTGGCGCGCGAAGTGGCTCAGGCATCCTCCTCCTTCTTTACAGCTGTGCCCCAAGGCACATACCCAGTTCTGGAAGCAATGGTACAAGCAGGCAATCGCAGCCTACACGCGTGATGCAGGACCACGCGAGCTCTCGGTACGCCAACCTTCACGTCCCACCTTGGCGGAATCGTTGCAGGAACTGGGCAAACTCCTTCCTTACTTGTTAGAAAGTCGGTTGACCTTTTGAAGATCTTCCCCCAAGTGTTCAGGGTCCTATGAATGGTGCCTGAAGCCGGGTCCACTGCCTGTGTGTTGGTGCGGTTGTTGGCGGGCGTTGTTGGCGATGTTGGCGATGTTGGCGTGGTGCTTTGTGTGTGCCTTTGGTGTTGCTTATCCAGTCTCCGGTTCGTAGTTTAGTCTTTCCGTCACCAGGGCGCATTCGAGATATATCCAGTGGAACCGTGAGAAGTTGTCGATAAGGTGTAGGTAGGCCTTGTCACCGTTGAACCCAGGCGGCTCGCGGACGAGGCCAACGCTGATGTATCAGCCTGGACTTGTGGACATACAAGGCGTCCCTGTACTCAGTAGCAATGCCAAGCACGGGCCGCACAGCACAGGAAGCACACGAGCGGTTGGGGCCTTTTTGTTTTGAATAAATGGCCCTGCCTTTGCCCGCTGCCCTTTGCGTGTCTTTTGACTTGAGGGTTGATCACAGTCTGTGACCATTGTTTCCTCGGCTCTCGTCTTGAGAACACAGTTTTGACAAGCCCCAATCGATCGTTTCTCTCGTCTTGTCTTCTTTTTTTTCTTCGGTTGGCATCCTCGATCTGGACTGTTTCAAGTTGCACCGAGCAAGGGTCCTCGAGGCCGGCGACAGGGGGGTATTTTTTCAGGATACAAAGTATGGAGGAGGGGCTGGAATCGACGGCACAACCGCTGGTTGGGCTGGCGCGTCGTCGCCGGTTTTTGGTTGTTTCATGTTTCGAGTGTGCCAGCCCATGTTTTCTTTTTGCCTTTTTGCCTTTTTGTCATCCCTTCTCGTCGACGTCGTCCGTCTCTGCACGTGCATGCTTTGAGCACCACCTTCTCGTCAAGCAACACAGACGCTGCAGTGCATCTTGTGCACAGGCTTCTTTTGTTTCTGTTTCTCGTGCACCACGTATTGCTTCTTGTTCTGTCTCTGTTCTTATTTAGCCGCCTTGTCCGTCTCGAGATAGGTTTCGCCTTATTGGACTTCTTATGTCACAACATCTCGGACACGACAAACGATGTGGCAAAGAACCTCACAGAGTGTATCCTGGCCGCTTTGGCCACGAGACTTTGTCGCGCTGTGTGCATTTCGTGCTCCAAATAGACCATGCCGTACCCGTGAAGCATGTCTTGTGGTGTCGTGCCTACTTTGTATGCCGAGTGGTTGCTGCCACGACACAGCAGCTTTGAGATACAGAAGACGACAGAGAGGGACGTCACGAGTGTTGGCCGTTGCAACTGCCTTTTCCTCTCCTATCGGAGATTCTCTCGTAGTTTCTCAAATTGGTATTTCTTGCTCTTCTACATGTAGCTTCTCACAACGAAATGTGTGGTCGATATACGGAGTACGTGCACTCACTTTCTTTCCTCACTCGGGCGGCGCCCTTTGTCTCTCTTTTCCGTATTCTCCTTATCTGCATTCTTTCTCACAATTCTCTCAACAACTTTTTCAATGCCGTTGTCATCCTATGGCCGTAGCTCCCTGTCGATCGCAAAGATCGACAATCGCCATCGGGGAACCTAAGCATTTCTGGAGTGTCCTCTAAATAACATTGGAAGACTTCCACGAATCTTGGTCGAGAATACAGCTCGAATAGTCCGGTCTGACTTCTTCTTCTTCTGACTTTCAGATCTGCTTGTAGCTGTTTTCTGGTTCCAGACTCGTTGGATGGCCCATTCTTCTTTCTTCCCTTTCCTCCTTTTCCTCCCTTTCTTGTCCCTTGGTGGACCGATGGTCGTGTCGTCCTTTGCAAAGTCTCCCTTGGTGTCTATTATGGGGTGTCGAACATGAACTTGTAAGATACCTGGGTGTTGTACAAATAGCTCCAGGGCGCCAATCTTGGCCTGAAACGCCTGCTCGGGCCTATCAGAGGCGCCCAAGAGCTTCAGATCTCAGGAGCTCAGGAGCTTCACTCAGAATTTGTGGGGCTCGGCCACAGAGGTTAAAGCCCCTCGCCCCTTCTATTTTGGGCTTTCCCTTACACGCTAACACGGGGCTCGACCGTCCGCTGCGGCTAGGCCCTGGCCAGGCCTTTAGCATTTTGTGTGTGCTCTCTACTTGGAAGGCGCCAACGGCAGCGAAAGGCACGCAACGGCCGTGTAAATCAGAAGTGGCCCAGCCATTGCCCAGCCTTTCCTTCATTCATTGTCTTCACATTCCAGCCATGGCCTGCCCTTCGCATCCCACTTTCACTTGTCCACTTTCGCCACACTGGCATTGCAGTCTTTACAGCGTCTATGCGAAGAAAGGAGGGATTCTCAGAGGCTTTTTGGTCTTGGGCAAGTTCCTTTTTCTCCGTGCCCTCGACTTTTGAAAGTATCTTACTTCGTATTACCGAGTCGTTCGCCCATCTCCTCTGTCTCATTGTTTCCCCGTCGTCGTCGCATTTTGTCTGTTAGTGACACGCCGCCACGCGCACCCCGTTCACTGGTTGGCGCAGTGTTCAATCTGTATCTTACCGTTACCTGCTCACCGCACACCCCCCTTTCTGCCAAAGTGGCTTATCTCGGCCGTCAAGGGGCACCCCTGGCGTGGTAGCTGTTGTCTACGCCTGAATGTCTATGCTTGAATGCTTCTTCTGTACGGAGTGCATGTAAGATACTTATGCTTAGCTCTGTACAAGGTGTAAGTGGACAACGCAGACGCGCAGAATAAGCTTGTCTTTGGGGGGTTTTCTGCGTGTGTTGGCATGAGCCGTTCCTTCCGCGGTCTGACCCTCGATCCCACCACCTTCACCAGCCTCAGCACCGGCTCCGTACCCTCAACCCACCTCAACCTTAAGCTCACCCCTGCTCGCACAATGAAGGCTGCTGTTTCTAAAATTCCACAAGTGGGCACGGCAGCGATGCAGGGCGACGAGGAAAAGAAGACGCCATCTGGCGGCGGAGAAAGAGCAACAGGAGCAATAGGAGCAACAGGAGCGACAGGAAACAGATCGTCACGGGCCCCGTCTGCCAGGCCGTCTCCCTGCCCGTCCAAGCAGCCTATCCCTCCGTTTCCTTTTGTCTCTTCTTCGTCTTATCCCATCCCTCCCAAGACAGACGCTGGCATGTACATATATAACGATGGCCCGGTTTTCGATGTACATGTATGCAGAGGCTCTACGCACAGAGTTGCTGTGCAGTCTATCTCGTCTGGGTCGCGGTCAAGGTGGTGGCCACTGATACCGTTCTCTTTTCCTTTCTCTTTCTCTTTCTCGTTCGCGTTCTCATTTCCATCTTCATCTTTATTGTCCTGGACTTCGTCACCTTTCTGTCCATCACCACGTCCACCACGTCCACCACGTCCACCACGTCCACCACGTCTATCACGTCTACCACGTTCATCACGCTCTCGTTCTCATTCTCCTTCTCGCCTTCTTGTTGCTCTGGCAGTAGCTCTTTCCCTTTTTACTATCACGGTGCTCTTTCCTTCTTCTCATTGCCATTGCATCTCGTTCCTTCCCTTTTCAGACAATCCTCACCTTGTTCCTTCTTCGCCTTCTTCTCCTTCCTCTTCCGGTGCTGGCATCGCTGTCTCGGCCGTCACCTCAACGGTCGTCTCTTCTCTTCGGCCTGTCATCACCCTCACCGCCTTCACGCTCTCCCTCTTTGGCCTTCCTACCGTCGCCATGGTCCGTCTTCTTGGCCTCGGCGCCGGCAGCCTCGCGGCCCGCGCCCTCGTCTTCATGTCCACGCACCCCCTCTCGCCCCAGGCCGCCAACAAGGCCCAATACGCGGCCAACACTGCCTCGGCCGTCAACACTTTGCAGAACGAGTGGTACGACGCCGCCGATGGGCTCTGGAACTCGACGGGCTGGTGGAACAGCGCCAACCTGCTGACGACACTCGCCGATTTTGCCCTGGACGGCGCCACGTCGGACGCCGAAAAGCAGGAGCTGGCGGGCGTGTTTGCCAACACCTTTGCGAATGCACAAAAGGTGGCGCAGACGGCCGCGAAAGTCGTCAACGCGGCGGGTCTGGTGACGTCGACGTACACCAAGACGGGGCCGACGTTTTTGCTGGGCGACCGGAGCCGCCTGGTGGCCCGCGACGGGTTTGCGGGCTTCATCAACGACTTTTACGACGACGAGGGCTGGTGGGCCCTGGCTTGGATCCGGGCGTTTGACGTCACGGGCACCGCCGCCTACCTCAGCATGGCCGCGTCCATCTTTGCCGACATGCAGACGGGCGCACAGCCGGCCTCGTGCGGCGGCGGCATCTGGTGGAGCAAAGACCGCACCTACAAGAACGCCATTGCCAACGAGCTGTACCTGGCCGTGGCAGCGTCGCTGGCCAACCGGGCCACCCGCGCGGCCGACCGGGCGGCGTACCTGGCCACGGCCGTCGCCCAGTGGAACTGGTTCAAGGGCAGCGGCATGATCAACAGCCAGGGGACCATCAACGACGGCCTCACCATCCACGCGGACGGCACCTGTGTCAACAACGGCCAGACGGTCTGGTCGTACAACCAGGGCGTTGTGCTTGGTGGCCTGGTCGAGCTGTACCGAGCCAATGCCGACCCGACTCTCATCCCGGCGGCGGCGGCCATTGCCAACGCCGCCATCGACGCACTGTCCACGGGTGGCATACTGCACGAGTCCTGCGAGGCCAACGGCGGCACCTGCGGCGGCGACGGCCCGACGTTCAAGGGCGTGTTTCTGCGCAACCTCCACTACCTCCAGCAGGAGTCGACGCTCGACGCCAGCACGGCCCGCGCGCTCAAGGCGTACATTCTGCAGAACGCCGACTCGATCTGGGCCACGGACCGCGTCAACGGTACCAACCAGCTGGGTCTTGTGTGGTCGGGCCCGCCCACGGCTGGCGGTTCCCCCACAGCCGCCACCCACGGCGCCGCCATGGACTGTCTTGTGGGCGCCGTGGCGGCGAGCTGACTCCCGGTGCTGGGCAGCAATGGCCTGTCCGGCTTCCTCTCGTTTCTGACAACCCTGTCGACCACACTCCATCCTTCCACTTCCACGTCTCCTTCGCCTCTTTCTTCTTCCCACTCTTCATGACCATAGAAGCAGAAACAAACGGCGCTTCTCTCTGAGTTTGCTTTTCATCGTTTCTTCATTGTCTTCTTCTTTGCTTTTACTCTCTTTTGCTCTTTCGGGTTTTACAAGATACCAGCAGTGTTTCTCTTGCCTGCATTTTTGGATTTTTCAGTTCTGGCCACATTATTTTGGGAGGGGGGTTATCGCCGAGATTCGTACAAAACAACATAGATTACACACTGCGAGCACAGAATCGGCAGCAGTGCTTTCATAATACTTCATTTCCTTTCATTTTGCAGGGGCTATTGAGTGTTGCTGTGAGAAAATGGCGACTGCCTTGTCACGGGAGGTGGCTCACATCTCAACATTTAGATGTAAATAATCACGTGACCAGGCAACAGCTGGTGACCGCCACCAAAACGGAACCCCCCTTTTCGGCCGATATCAGACAAAGCAAACAATTCACGGCTGCCTAGCACAACCCAAAGAAAACAACCATGTGCGCCACGAAGATGGTCTGAGCTGCTGCTTTTCCATTCTTCTTCACATCAATATCTTCGGCTTGATCGAGTGCTTGCTTCCGCTTGCTTCCCTTGCCACGCCCAGCCATGGACGCCAACGACGAAGAGGCCGATGTCCGGCTGCAACGCATTGCCAGCGACCTGCTCGGCGACTTTGACTCGAGTCTGGAGCCGTTTCTGTTCAAGCCGGTCACGGGTGCATCGAATGGGAGCAAGAAGAGGACAAAGAGGGCCCGCCTCCGCGTCCGGTCCCGCGAGACGTACCGCATCGCCCACCTGCTCGAGCCCTTCCAAGAGTTCCCGCAACTGCTCGACGTCTACCTTGCCCGTTGGCTGCCCATGCTGGCCGATGCGTTTTTGCAGTCGGTCGAACGCAGCAGCCAGCGGTCGACCAGGGCGAACGCGACAGCGGCGGCTGTATCAGCGGCCGCGCTGGCCGAAGCGGCTACCTCGACGACACCTTCGACTGCGGCAGCCACCACCACCACCACCAATGGACCTGCCTCGGCCACCGCCTCGGCCACCGCCTCGGCATCCTCTCTGGTGATGCCCTCCAGGCAGCCGTAGCCCGCATTCTGTACACCGTCTGCAAGGTGCGCGGCGAGAAGGTTGTGGTCGGCTTCCTGCCCAGCGACACAAGGCACCTGGAGCCGCTGCTGGGTGCATTGGAGGCGCAGGCGGGCGCCATGCGCTCCCTCAACACGGGCACCAGCGACGACGATAGCAACAACTATGGCAGCTGGGCATGGGAAGAGCGCTACCTGGTTCTTCTCTGGCTGTCCCAGCTGCTGCTCGCACCGTTTGATCTGTCCACCATCTCGACCGGTCGTCGTGGGCGAGTGGACGACGAAGAAGACGAAGAGGACGACGAGGACGGCGAGGACGGCGACGGAAAGTCCAAGCTGCCTGCCATTGACGGGTTTTCATGGCCTGCTGTCGAGGCTGCGGCCATCCCGTCCATCACTCTGCGCGTCCTGCCTCTTGCTGTCCGCTACCTCGCCGTCCCTGGCAAAGAGCGTGATGCGGCCCGCGCTCTCCTTGTTCGGATTGCTATGCGCCGCGACATGCAGGCGCTCGGCATCCGACAAGCACTCATCCAGTGGGCCCTTGGGTCTCTGGAGGGGCGGGAGGCAAAGAACACAAGCGGCTCGTCTGCTGCCGCATCGGTGCCCGCCATTCGCCAGCCCTACTACTACATCGGCACGCTGTCCTTTCTGGCAGGGATCTTGTCGGCTGCGGCCGGCGCCTCCGACATGGACGACGCGCTGGCGCCCATCTTTGCTGCCGTCCATGCTGTCGCCGAAGACGAAGCGTCCGAGGCCAACACGGCCCACCAGACGGCCGTCTCTGCCGTCTTTGCCGCCATCCGCTCGTCTGCCCTCGCCCGCAAAATGATGATCAAGGCCACCCGCGCCGTCGCCGTCCGCTACATCCACCTGCTCGACCAGCTCGGCGAGACTGGACCGGACAACGACCCAGAGCTCGTCGAGGCGGCTGACACGGCTATCGAGACCACCATTGGTTACCTGTTGGGCTGCCTCGCCGACAACGACACCCCTGTCCGCTTCGCCGCCAGCAAAGCCCTCAGTATCATCACGCTGCGCCTCCGCCCGGACATGGCCGCCCAGGTCAGCGATGCCGTCCTCGAGGCGCTCGAACGGAATGTTCTGACCACACACACTGGGAAGCTCGACCTGACGGCGGTCGATCCCCTCGAGTGGCACGGCCTCATGCTGACCCTGTCCCACCTGCTGTACCGCCGCTCGCCGCCCCTCGAGGCCTTGCCTGCGATTGTCCGTGCCCTGCAGCGCGGTCTGGCCTTTGAGCGTCGCAACGTTTCGGGTAGCGCCACCGGTACGAATGTGCGCGATGCCGCCTGCTTCGGTATCTGGGCCCTGGCCCGGCGCTATACGACGGCCGAGTTGTTGCCGCTCAACGTGCTGCAGATGCTGGCCACCGATCTTGTTGTGGCTGGTTCTCTCGACCCGGCCGGCAACATCCGCCGTGGCAGCTCGGCTGCACTCCAAGAACTGATCGGCCGGCATCCGGATACCATTTGCGAGGGCATCCCCCTGGTCCAGGCGGTCGACTACCATGCCGTGGCTCTGCGGTCGCGTGCCGTCACCGATGTGGCCCAGCGGGCAACGGCTCTGGCCCGCAACATGTATGGCATTGCTCTCCGCGAGGCACTGACGGGCTGGCGTGGATTTGCCGATGCGGGCGATGCCGGTGCGCGTCGCACGGCGGCACAGTCCTTTGGCCAGGTCACGTACCTGATGGCAACGGCCGCCGAGGGGCGCGAGCCGGGCACGACGCCGCTCGAGTCCTTTGCCGCGACGGTAAGCACACTCGTTGCCCGCATCAAGACACTGCAGGCCCGCCAAGTTGAAGAGCGCCATGGCTTTTTGCTGGCCTTGGCCGCCGTTCTCGACATCTTCCCGTGTCTGGCGGAGAGTGTTGTCAGCAGCAGTCAAGTCGAGACCAACAACATGACGGGGCTGTGTCTCGTGGTCCTTGGCCAGCTGCACCAGGTCCTGGAAAAGTGCAAGGCGCTCAGTGCCGCTCGTCGTCCTGATCTCCTGGCCGAGGCGGCTAGCCGTCTCACCGTGTCGTCGTTCCCCATTGTCCAGGCTGCTGTTGTGCTGGGTGCTGGTGTCCACCGAGAACAAGGCCTCTCTCTCATTTCTGGCCCTGCTCTCGTCGCCGAGGCCAGCCGGCTGCCGGCGCCACTGTTCCAAAAGACGGTTCGGGCGTTCGATGCTGCTTTTACGTCCAGTGCCGGCTCGGATGCTCGTGCTGCCACCCACACGGCCATCAAGGCCTACACCACCTTCGCTGCGGCGTGCTTGTCCGGCCCCAATGGATGGCTTGGCCGCCAAGAGGCCGATGTCATTGCTGCCGCGTCAGACGCCGCGCTTGTCTTGCTGATTGCTCTCGGCCCGTCGCCTCCCTTTCCGTCAACATCCGTTCCATCCACCTCGCCCGTCCCGCCGACCCGCAACGCCCTCATTGTTTTCTGGTCGGGCGTCGTGTGCAAGCCCAAGGCTGCTGCTGCCGTATCCTTCAAAGCCCGTGCTAGCGGGTCGGGTACCACGGGTACTGGCTATGTGTTTGCCCTGACCAAAGCGTATCCTCTACACGTGAGTGCACCTCAGAATGGCGAGGCTAGGTCAACGGACGACGGCGACGGCGACGGCGACGGCGACGGCGACAGCGGCAGCGACAGCGACCCAATCAGCCGTGCCATTCTCGGCCGGTGGGCTGCTGACCGGTCCATCGATACCCGCATGGCTCTTTTGCAGGCACTGGCCCAGTGCCCTGCCGTCTTGATGCAGCGTGCGGCCGCGCCTTCATCACCATTCTCATCCTCATCCTCATCGGCGACACCGCCAGCACCTGGTAGCCGCTTCCGCTCGATGCTTGCTGCTGGCCTGGACGACTATACAACCGATGCCCGTGGCGATGTTGGCTCGCACGTGCGCATGCACGCCCTGCGCGCTACACAAGTGCTTTGGACGCAGGAGGCGGCCCTGGGCTCGGGTGCTACTCTCCGATCCGCCGGCGCCAGCATCCTCTTCTTCCGGGTCTTGCGCCTTGCCGCTGAGAAGCTCGACCGTGTTCGTGTCGCTGCGCAAGCAACTCTTGCCCAGGCCGTCGGTGGTGAGCGTGGTGCCTACCTGCAGTCCCTGCCGTTCTCCTCGCAGGCATATTTCCGCTGTCTACTCGGCCTCTGGGAAGAGGTTACCGAAAACAACAACGGCAGCAATCCATCCTCCATCGCTGCCGCTGCTGCCACGTCCGGAGATAGCACACCGACTGGCTCGGCGGCGACAAAGTGGATGGCTGCACTCATGCGCGGCTACGTCACGTCCGCTGACACGGGCAACGAAGAGCTTGTCGTTGCCAGCCGCGCCGCCATGGTCGACTGCTGTCTTGTGCATGCCGGCGAGGGCGACTACGAGAAACGGCAGGCCCGTCAACGGTGTTTGTGGCAGGCTTTGCTGCGCAACCTGCCGGGCAGCAAGGCTGCGGCAACCACGGCAGCCGGCAAGGTCATCACGCCTCCCGACCGGATTGTCGTGCCCACGCTCGAGATCGTTGCCTTTTTGTTCCATGCAGGTGTCTTTTTGCCCTCAACAGCCTCTAACTCGTCCAGCACACCCACCCATGCCGACATGCTCGAGCTCTGCCGCCAAGTCAACGAGGCCGTCGAAAAGGCCGGCAGTGTGCGCAAGGTGGAGGCCTGTGTCAAGGTCTATGGTGTCGTGGCAGCGTCGGATCGAGCTATCCGTCAGGGAGGAGGTGGTGTCGCTCGCGCAAAGCTCGCCGAATTGCTGCAGCACCCGTGGCCGCGGGTTCGTAATGCAGTCGTGGACGAGCTATGGGGCCTGGGGCTGGGCCTGGGCCTGGGGCTGGGACCAGGATCAGGAGCAGGGCAGGGTCTAGGCCTTGCAGATGCTGGAACGGATGCCGGTCTGGCTGCCGGCCCCCCCACTAGCTTATCGTCTGATGAGCCTGCACCGACATCTTCGTCTTCAGCCTCTCCCTCTTTTGACGTTTTGAAAGGTGTCGATTGGGTAGCGGCAGAGGCAGCTGCCCTCCAGCATTGGCTGGCAAGTTGGGTCTGGTGAGGTAGGCGTAGGCGGGCGTCTGTAAACAGCAAATTGGCCCTTGCTGGCATTGATGGGCAGCGGTACAGACTTGTCTTGTTCGTATCACCTCCTTAGTAAAGCCAAAGAATTTGATGCAGATCGGTTGATGAGCATATTTAGTCCTGATGACCATGGCCGTCTAGATTAGCCTGTAGACGTGCTGAACTCGTCGTGATGCTGGAAACTGCACGATTGGCTGGTCCGCGTACAATACTCCGGGCAAGATGCAGACTCTCAAACATCATCTGACTGTTTTGTTCGACATGAGCCTCAGGTTGTGCAAGAACCAAAGTGTCGTTCAAGCACACGAATGGGGCAGATTGGGCAACGATGCAGAAGAACACGATTCCCGTGCTCCACAAAGTACTGTTGATCTGTGCGAGGCTGCCTTCTTGCAGCTTCCCCCTTTTTGGCCTCCCATTCTTCATACACCGCTACTCACTCGAGGGTACGAGAAATGAAAGCTTCTTTTGTCATCGGTGAATGAAATGTCGACAGATGACACTCGATGAGGACAGAATGCAATATGGTGGACGAGTACTTCGTATTTTCCGTTCAGGTTGCAGCCGTCTCAAGAAGCCAACCCCCATCTTTTGCAATTCGTTATTTCGTGTTTATATCTTCTCAATATGCTTTTGCAGGGCAGGGACTGTCCACTTGCTCATGCGAATTCCAATAGCTTCGTTGCATCTTGCTTTTCTTCCGATTTGTGACTGCTAGAAGTTGTCCTGTCATTGGTCGGTTCTGAAATGTCTTTTGGTACGACAAGATCTAGTATAAAGGTTCATGAACTTTTTTTTCTGGCTGTGTGAGCCATCAATAATACACCACTGCTGTTTGGATGACCCAACAACGTCGAAAAAAGCCGTGTCGTGGCGATAGTTGGTGATACCGCCGTATTAAACAAGACATGGCCAAGTTGAAGGATGCTCAGCGACCATGCACATTTTGTTCTGGCCGATGGATTTGGTTTTTGAGCACTCGTATTTCAGACGCAACATTGGTAGGGTCAGTGCCCCACAGAAGTAAAAAGAACGAGCAATCTGGTAGTGATGGAAGGTCAAAGGCCGTTGCCATTGAATACGAAATGTGGTTAGAGAGCGGACCGGATGTCAAAGCCGGGCTTGCGGACCATGCCCTGGCCACATTGCAAAGTATTTCTTGGTTGCAGACCATCCCCGAATGGTCCAGCCTGCAGCACATAGCCGCCCAAAGAGATGTGATTGCCACTGCATCGCGTCTTTCAATCCGCCCACTCGCTTCTTTTGACGTTCCATGCTGTGATGGCCGTATTTTCAAGGCTTCTTGCTTGAAGTTTTTGAAAACAGGTACATGTAGACGCATTGTCGCTATTCGGATGATCAGGCCGACTGATAATTGATATTGGCGATTTGTATCGGCGAGCAAAAGGTAATCAACTACGCGCGGCATGCTTGGAGTTCCATGGCTCGTAAGAATCGATCTCTTGGCTTGGAGGAGTGTCGAGACAAAAGACACAAAGTCGTGCATACTCTGATGTTGCTGATGGCGAGCCAGATTCTGTTTTGAGATGTTGCAATTCTGACAGAAGCGGGAGACTAGACTCTTGGGTAGCATTGCCAAGTCAGTAATACTTGCATGTTTCGCCATGTGCTCCGTATTGTGCTGTTCGATTTGACGATTTCCCATCTCATTCTAAGCAGCCTTCTCAGTTTGCACCTTCTCTTCTGGCCATCTTTTCTAGGGTTGATCGACGTTGGTTGTGCGCTGCGGTACGGTGCCTGGGGGTCTGACAGCCGTGCGCACTGACTTGCTTCCGAGACGGAGATACACACGGGCGAGAGAAGAAGCCACAAGATCAATGCTGCATCTCCAGACTTTTTTGTTGAAAGCTTCATCCATCTTTTTTGAAATCATTTGAACAGGTCCGGCTTGTTGAATTTTTGAGTCGATGTTTGCCTCGTCAGATACCCCAGCGGCAAATGCAAGCCAGACCAGTGTCTAGAACGTGTGGACACTGCGATGCGAGATGCATGTATCATCACCATACGTCGTAATATCCGTTTAAATGCCCGTTGTTTCCCCACGCTTCTGTCTAATATGACATTGGCATCAAGCGAGACGAAAAAGCTGCGGCTGACTGCGCATAGCTGGCCTGAATGTGTCTGTTGTGTGTACGAAGTATTTTGTAAACGGTGCTTTGCTGCTGTGATGCATCGATGAGCGCCTCTTATCTAGAAAGGTGGTCAGTGTACTCGGTACATTTACATGTCAAGCATACGTATTGGACAAGCAGTGCCGAATTATTGCTGCATGCTCAAACATATTGTTCAGCCCATTTCGCAGTCCGACAAAACTTTCACGTAATATAGGCCGACGCAAACCCCCACGAGCCGTGAAGGAGGCCGACAGAAGAAAGGGATTTCTGCTCCCATTCTGCGTTATTTTCAAAAGCCCACACACAAGCCAGCCAGAGTGCGTAGAGGGTGGCATGGAGGAGGAGAGGCTTGCCGCTGCGGCGTGTGGGCACCCCTGTCGAAACTGGAGGATCCGCCACACCCTCAGTTTTGCATGGACATGCTCGATATTCTTGATCATTCTGGCGCGGTCAGTTGGGAAAAGTTGTGGCATTGTTGAGTTTGTGCGCTCATGCCGAAAAAGGCGTTTTCTCCGGCCGTCAAGGGCCTTACTTGCTAGGTTTCTTTTTGGTCAGATAAGTTTTCCTTTCGCCGTTCTTTCGAGTTCTCGTAGGCCACTTCTCGACACCGCTTCTTGCGTGCATTTCTTCACGCATCTACCGAAGGAGGTCAGCTTCTGGTGGGCAAGGGTATTCTGAGAGTGTACATCGTAAAAAAAGACTGGCGTGGGGCTGCCGGGGAGGGGAGGAGCAAATGTGAAAGTTCGAAATGAACAGTACGGCTGCATATCATGTACTTTGTACGCACTCGTACGCATTCTCCGTTCAGGTCATTGTATGTGCTCTGTTGTATGCTGTTTGTGAGAAGTCTAACCATCACACTGCCCAATGGATTCTGAGATAGACAGGATAGACAGGACCGACGGCGAACACTCCACACATTTCCGGAACATCGAACGTGCGAGAATACCAGATACATAGTACAGAGAGGGGGGATTACTTACACATAGAAATGCAAGAGGAGACCGCGTCGGCCCGCCACGACAGATGTGCAGCAGTATCCCAGGGTCCGCTAACTCGAAGAACACGCGTGCACACATGCTGTAGAACATCAAGCAGCTGTGGAGGGCATGCAAGTCGCTTTTGGCGATGCTGATGATGCAGCTGTTTTCTCGATGTCTCTGTTTTCATCCTGTTTTCTTAATCGAGGGGCTGTGTTGTGTAAGATGCATGTACGAGTAGACTGTGCATTGAAGAGGAAGGAGTTCTGCAGGAGACTGATGCCATCGTTGGAGGAGTCGATGCGATCCCGGCTCGCGTGTTGTCGAGAAAGCTTGTGGCCATTTGGCAGCACGGACAAATGTCACAAATCTGGACATAAGCCTTTGTTTGTCCGTTTCTCTCTTCAGGAAGAATAGGGGGGCCATGATTGCCATCGCACCTGCCTTTCCGTCCTTATTTGTCCTTCGCTCTTTCCTTGGCTGCACTCAATTCGAAGCTGCATTTGTTTGCGCCTTCCCGCTTGCTCGTTTCTTTTTCGCACGGGTATCTCCTTCCTTATCACGATTTATGGCATCTCCTTCTCACACCTTCCACTTCGAGACTTCATCTCAACCACGATGAAAGCAACCGTGTTTCTTTGTTTGCTTCCGCACGGATACGATCCTTCACGTTCGTTTTTGTGCTACCCCACGCGCTCTGCCGAATTGCTCCCATGTTGCTCCCATGCTGCTGCCATTGCGACCCCTGCCATGCCCACGCTCTTCGTGCATTGCCTTTAGCACGCACAAAAGTCACTAAAAGTACTCCCTTCGTACGGACACATCCGGAGGAAAGAACGCATCTCGTTCGGCCTTGCCCTTTTCGCCCTCCTCTTTACCTGCTCGTGGAAGGCTCCTTCCTGCTCTTCGTTCTTTCCGTGTCTGGTCCTTTCCGCCAACTTCCTCCCTTTGCTCCTGCCCCTCACTCACTTGCAGCAAATACGCGCATGCCTTTCCCCCAACCCTGCCATCGTTGCTCCTTCCCTTTTGCGGTCTGTAACCTCCGTAGCGAGTCGGCTTTGTCATAGAATGGTTGGACCCAGTTTTACTCGACTGCGAGTCGTAAGCAGGTAAAAATGAAACAAGACGCATAACTCGACCTGTTGAGGGTAAGTAAGGTGTTGCTGTCTCAATTGCTAGCCAAAAGCCGCCAGCCGCCGAGCCAGCGCAACCAATTTTGTACAACTGCCAGCAATGTCAGCTCAATGCACTACCAACAATGTCAGCTCGTGAGATACACATAGGGTAGGCGCGGGACGAGAAAGCTCGGACGACCCGCGGCAACTGCCAGATCCAGACATATGTGTCTGTATTGCAGCCCGGAGTTTCCGAAAGTACTTTCCTTGTTGAGTATACCTTCTGGCAGGAGCTCGAGTCAAAAAGAGAGAGGAAGGAGCCCGATATATGATTTAGGACGATGCAAAAAGCAGTCTTTTATTCTTTTCTTTTTTGTTTTGTACGGAGTACATTCGCAGCGTTTCGACCCGCGATACAACCGTTCAATAAGACAGAAGAAGAATGATAAGGGAAACCCACTTACCATTCACTCTTCGTGCCCCTTTGCCCGCGTGTCCATAATGTTGATGCCCTGCACCGGATCTTCCGCGGCGGATAGCGCTAAGCCTAAACGTCTTCTAGGCTGCGTTTAGAGGTCAAACAGCCAATACAGCAGCCAAGGAGACTCTATTGTAGCCTGTTGAAGGCCTGTGAGGCTGTGACCCACAAACGGACAGCGGGGATGCCAGAAGCAGTACACCAGCGCTACACCCCACATCCCTAGCCTTGAATTTCCGAGCGGCGGCAGCTTGCCCGTCTGCGCTGGCTTTGCACATCTATCTCCCTTTGGCCTTTCCGCCTTTTAGTCTCCCTTACGACGTACTCCGTTCTCTGTTCTTAGTTGCGTTCTAAATCCTACCCACTTCTTTTCTTCTTCTTCATATTCGTAACCTCACGCGCACAACTTTCTTTGACATCTCTTTTCTTTTCAACTTGCATACATCAACTTGCATACAGAAGACGGTGGTCAACACGGCTTCGACCTGCCACAATATTGTTCTGTGGTGTGGAATCTAGTATTCTCACAGAGTGTGCCCAACCGCTTCGGAGATATCGCCATCGGACTCGACGACAACGACGATGGTCCTCGCGGACTGAACGCCAACCTAGTATTGCTCTTCTTGAGAGCTTTTGCCATCTCTCGCAAAGGCGCGCGCGCGCGCACACGCACCCATTACCCGAGCCGCCTCTTTGCCAGCAGTGACCGACGCTGACTCGCCATCCTTTTTTCCTGTTTTTTTTTTCTGTTTCTCACGGGCCTGCTCGCGGCTGGCCTTGAGGTGATTCCAGTGCACCCCACGTGTTTTGGGCATTTTCTGGCTCGTCGGCCAAACACACAATTCCTTCTCCTTCAGCCACCCTACCTACCATTGGTGTCCGACCCGCCCCGCTCGGACGCCGATGAAGACGTGGCCATGGACGCTCTCAAGGCCTCATCGCCAACGTCCCCGACTGGATCAAGCGGCTCGACGACCTGAGCAGCCAGATTGACCAGCGACAGCGCGAGCTTGCCCGGTTTGTCGATCCTCCGTCAGCGGCAGCGTCGTCGTCGACTTCGCCAGGTGCGTTACCGGCCGTGCCAAATCGGTCCGCCACAAGGGCTCGACGGAATCCTTGAAACCACAGGATGAGGGCGCCGCCTTCAAGAACGAGCCAGGAGAAGGAGGTGATATGGCGGCGGTGGCGGCCGTCGCTGGCAAGGAGTCCCACACGATGACAGAGGGCCCGACAGCCTCACCCACGAGCCCCGGTGCCGACGGTGCCGGCGAGCGGGCCCGACTGGCCCTCCTCAAGCAGACGACACAGGTGGCCGAAGCAGCCCAGGTGCGGGCACGCGCGACGCTGCGGAAGCGCAACAAGCGCAGCGACTCGGTGGCCAGTGCCGATGCAGGAGCGCCCAAGTACCGCACGCGCAGCATGATTATTGTCTACTACGACAGCTACATACAGTCCTTTTTCGAAGAGCTGGTCAAGTTTGTGTCGGCACAGCGGAACCTGTTGCGCAAGGCCAAGATGGCGGCCAAACTGGCGCACATCAAGCGCATGGCGGAGCTGGAGATGCCAGGCACGCTTGAGCCGGACGAGGGACCACCAGAGGCGGACACCAGGGCTGGCGGTGGCAGCAACACGACCGTCGACCATACGGACGGACCAAAGCTGGAGGCGGAAGTGGATACCGCAACGCCGGCAACAAAGAACGTCAACAACGGACACAATCATTGCGGCTGCCGACCCGACGGGGCTGGATGAGCTGCCCAAACTCAACTACCGACGGACCCTCAACATGCGCTCGCCGGGTATGATGGCCACTGGCCGGCCCATGTTCCTCCGGGCCTCGGGCCGTGAAAGCGCACTGCCCGATATTAGCGGTATGGGCGGTTTGGGCGGCTGGGGCGGCCTGGGCGGACTGTGTGGTGCGGGAGGCCACCAAGACAGACATTTATGACGAGCTCGACCGCGGGCTCGAGTACGTGCAGTCCATGTGCGAGCACGCCGCCCACCAGTTCTTGCGCGACGGCGACTGCAACGAAGAGATTGGCAACGTCAAACGCCGGCTGGCCGAGACAAAGGAACAGGCCGACCGTGAGATGGAGCGGGTGAAGAAGGAGGAGCCGAGGCGCTCAAAGCGCTGGACGAGCCGCTTAAGACGCGGAGCTTCCGGCCGCAGTCGATGCGCCGGGACGCGGCGAGCATTGCAGCGAGCGCCAAGGAGGTGCTGCTGGGCACGTCCGGCCCCAATGCGATTCCACGAGCAGCAGGCGGCGGTCCTCTTGTTGCTGCTGCCATGGAGGCAGACAACACCCTCGAGGTGGACGAGGGCATTGACGACATGGATGCCGATGTTCCGCCAACCTTGATGTACAAGTCCTCACGGATGCGGTAGGGGGCGAAGGCGACATGAAGAAGGAGACGGAGACCGAAAACAAATACGGAGATTACAGACGACAACTGAAGAGCGAGCATGGGGATATCGGTCTTGAGTTTCAGCGATTTCCCATTTACACCTTTGCACGTATGATTCCCCCATCATAGCCTTTACAACATTTCCATCACCTGCTCTTATGATTTTGGATTTTCTCTCTCTCTCCCTCTCCCTCTCTCTCTGTCTCTTGTTTCTTGGATATAATATTGCTGGCTTCTTCGTTACGCATGGCCATGGAGTCTCTTGATGCTTAGGTTTTCTTTCTTTTCTTTCATTTTGGATAGCATATACCTCGGCATGGGAGTAGAAAAAAATGGAATCGCGTTTTTGTTCAATTTTATGAGGATACGAGAATGTTTGACAACAAAGAGCGAACAATCGCCGCGGCGAAAAGCGACAATGAAGAGGGGAAACGTCAACTTGATCGCCGTTGTACGTCGTATTTGCATGCAACGTTCACTAATGTGCTAAAGTTACGGGCGCCGCCGCTGCATTCCGCACTCGCGTGGAGCTGGCGCAACGTGGCTCCAGCGTGAAGCTGGCGAATGACAGTCGCGATCGCTGCAGTTGTCGGAAGGAGCCACAGAATATACAGGGTGGCCTGAGGAATCAACCTGGGAAACCAACCAAATGGAGTTAGCCTGAGTTTATATGGAAAATAGGGAGGTTTTCAGGGTCAACGAGCATGCCCACATTCTATAGATTTTCCTCATATAACAATTATTAATATATTATATATTTTAATAATTACGAGTCCGGTACGCGCGACGTATAATAAAATAATTAAAAAGAATTAATTTACGACCGTTAAAACTAGTAAAAGCCGAATTTAATATTATAACGATTATTAAAATTACGGAAATCCCGGTTTTAACCGAAAAGTTTAACTTTTACGATTAATAGCGAGCCGTTAAGGCGAAGGTTAATTACTTTTAATTTATAAAGTATATTAACTTAAAGTACTTAGTTTATAACGTTTAAATTAATTCCGAGGCGAAGAATATATATTACGGTATAACCCCGTTTAAAGTATTTTATTTAAAGTAACCGTTTAAGCCCTTTTTAACGTTACCGGAAATTAATACGTAAACCGTATAAACGGTATACGAAAAGGATTAAGCGAGAGTACGTATTATTTATAACGATTAACTTAAAGGGTTACGTTTTTAAAAGAGGTAAATTAATTAATATATTATAAAAAAGCGCGAGTTTAATACGGCGACGGAGAAAATATAAGAGTTCCTCGATAATTACGTTAATAATACTTTTAAACGTATATTTTACGAAAGAAATAAACCGAAAGAGAAGGTATTAAAGTTATTCGACGTCGTTAAACCCTTTTTTAACGAAATAAGGCCCTCGTTTATTACGGAGTATAAAATCCTCCTTTAAAAGGCCCTTAAATATATAAAATTCGTAAATAAAGGGTTAAATAATTAATTTATTTTATAACGTAAATATATAATTAAATAAATCGATTAAAACGGGCTTAAAGTATAAAGTCCGGATTAATTATCGTATTTAAAAGGCGTTTTCCCGTAAAAGTAAATAAAGTTAATCGATTAATTTAAAGCCTTAAAAACGGAGGTATCGCGAAACTTAAACGATATACCTCGTTATATTAAAAAAGCCCTCGGTATTATTAAAGACTTTCGAGTAAAGGAGACTTTATTTATTAAACTTTTTAACCTCTTAATTCGAAAAAAAAAGTTCGGATTAATATTCGTTAACTTCGGTACGGAAAACGAGAACGACGAAGTTAAAAAAGAGGAGGAGGATTAAAAATTACCTCCGTTATTACCGGTATAATAAAACTAAGTTTAAGGGTATAATAAAGGCCGATAAAAAGGTTCTTTTTAACGGGGACGTGGGAGATATCGTAGTCGTAATATTACGTAATAAGTTAAACGCGACGTATTATATAAGTTATACGAAGGGACTAGTTATAACTTAAAGGATTATTTTTATAATAATTTAACGAAAAGACTTAATTATTTTATATATTATTCGCCCGAGGCGAAAGTTAAGATTATTATTACGCGGGAGCGTTATTAAAAAGTAACCGTTATTAAAGTTAAGCTTAATACTTTTATTATTAAAGTAAAAAGTAAATTAATATAAAAGTATACTTATAACTTATAATTATTATAAAAGGCTTAAGGGGTCTTAAAAAAATATTAAAAGTTAATATATTATATATATCCGAAATACTTATTATTTTAACGTTAAATAAACCGCCTTTTAAAGTATTACTTAATTCGGGTACTTCCGTATATATTATTAATAACCTTAACCGCTTTAAAACTTTCGAATAATATATAATACCGGAGTACGTACGTATTAATAACGGAGTAATAAAAGTATATAATTATAATACTTAATTAATTAAAACGAAGGCGAACGGGTACGTTTAACGTTAAAATTAATAAACGTAATTATTTACTTAAAATTTATAATCGAAGTAATCTCCCTCGGTCGCTTAAAGGAGTAAAAGGTATTTTAAAGGAGTAAAACCGGGAGTTATATAAAGTCGACGATACCGGCGGGAGCCGCCCTCGTATAAAGATTTTAATAATATAAACGGTAAAATACGGGTAATATTATATTATCGAGGAAGTAAAAGAGTTAATATTTATATCGTTTTCGCGAAAGAGGCGTTATATATAAGTTTAAGAGGGACGTTTTTAATATCGCCGTTTAAGTTATATAAGGTTAAATATAATTACTTACTTACTTATTTCGGTAAAAAGCGTACGTTTAAAAGGCTTAAATATTATCGAATATAACGTTTATAACTTTTTAAAAATATAAAGAGTAATATTACGTAAACTACCGTTTAATAAGTTATCGTTAAAGTTATTTCGAAGGTTAAATATTAATTAAACGGATATAATTACCGTATACGATAATAATACGAGAGCCCTTTTTATTACTTATAACGATATAAAATATATATTATATTATACCCTTATTAAAAAAATTAACTCTTTTACGGTAATCGAAAAGGCTTTAAATATTATAAAACGAATAAGGTATAAAACCGTAATAATTCGAGTCGATAATAAACTTATTATTAATAAAAGAACGGCGAAAAGAGTTAAAAAAAGAGGTATTATTATCGAGCCCTTTATACCGTATATATAAGTATAAAATAAGGCTTTTAAACGTTTTAAAGGGGTAATAATAATTAAAGTACGTATTATACGAATAAATATAAAACTCCTAAAAAACTTATAACTTAATATTATCGGTATAACCGTATATATAAATAACCGTTTACCCTATCGTTCGTTATAATATATAACCCTTTCGAAGCCGTACGAGGTTAAGTACCCGATATTATTTATTTAAGGGTATTCGGTTATAAAATATTTATTTTAACGAGAGAGGCCTAAAAGCGTTAAAATAAAAAGCGAAAATTATAACCTAAGGCGTATATTAACTTCCTAATAAGTTATAAATCCTTTAATATTTTTAAAATTTAAGTCCCGAAATTAAAAGAGGTAAAGTTAATAAAAGATATAATTTTTAATAAAGGCGAGATATTCGGCGAGGTTATTATATACGTTAAATTATTAATAAAAGAATTAAATACCACCGTTAATATATACGTAAAAAAAAAGAGAGAGATTACGTAAAAGTATATAACGTAAATATATTTAAAATAAAACCGTTATACTTACGCGTTAATTTATTACCTTTTAACGGAAAGGAGGGTACTTAAAAGTAAAGAGTCGCGACCCCTAGTTTTAACGATAAGTTATAAGGTTATTAAATACTTAAATCTTTATTAAAGATTAATAACGAGGTAAATACTTAGGAGGATAACCCTAATCCCGAAGATTATACCGGCGATATAACTCTTAAGGGGGTACCCTTTACGGTTAACCCCCGTAAAAAAGCCCTTATAATACCGGAGGCGACCGATAAAGTTAAAGGTATACCCGGCGGCGCTTACCGTAACCGTAATAAAAACCGAAAGGTAAAGAACGATAATATTAACGATAAATTACTTAACGAAAATAATAACGATACGGGAAAAAGACCGATAACGTTAAAATTTATAATTTTTCGGGGTACGTTAACGGGAGGAAATACTATTACCCGAGTATAAAACCGTTATAAAAACGTTTTTAACGGTATTACGATAAAATTATTACGACTTAATACCTCCTTCGTATATATACGAAACCCTCTTTATATATAACGACCGATACTTTTTTAAATAAGTTTAAGAGTAATATATTACCTTTTACCGTAAATTAAAAACCTTCGAAGAGGTTACCGAAAAAAATATTAAAGGGTATAAAATCCTCGGGAATATATAAGTATATAATTATAAGACCGATTTTACCGGTATAATAAAGTTAACGCTTAAAGTACGTATAATAATCTTAGGTAATTAAGAGGAGAAGATTAATTAATTTACGAGGGTAACGACTTTTAATAATTTTATACTTCGGATCTTCCTTTATATCGTTATTAAATTCGACTTAAAGTTACGGTAAATTAATATCGTTAACGTATTCGTTAACGCGGACCTCGATAAGTTAACTTATATATTATATTACTAGGCTTTAAAGTTATTATACCGTAAAGAGAGAGGGTAATTTAATTATTAAAGAAGGCCTTATATAACCTCCGATAATCTCCCTTATTATAATAATAATATATTACGAAAAAGTTAACGGCTTTAAGTTATATACTTATTAAGGAGGACCCTTATATATTTATAAAGTATAATATTACCGTCTTTATTTACGTTAACGATATTATTTTATTATACCGTAAAAATAAATAAAGAACGGTTAACTCTTTAATAATTAATTTAAAAAAAATATTTAAGGTAAAGGACTTAGGTAATATACGACTTTTTTTAAGTATAAAGGTTTTACGGTACCGTAAAATAAGGAGGCTTTAACTCTTTTAAATTAAATATATTAATAAAATAACGCGAAAATACCTCTCGATTAACGATTTATACTCCTCCCGCGGTAAACGAGGATTATATCCCTTATAAGTTATCCTAATTACTTTAATAAAATTAATACCGTAATCTCGTATATATTAATACTAAAGTATTACCGGGTTACTCTTATATATAATAATTAATATTAAGTTAAACGTAATATTTTATATTACTCGCCTTTATAAATATAATATAAACTTATTATTAAAGGATTATAATAATACGGTAATTATACTCCTTTACTTATATAAAACCTAGTATTTTAACTTATATTTCGACGGTATAAATAATATTATAACCGACTTTTAATACGCCTTTAATACGTTTTTTAACGATAATATAAAAGACCGAGTAAATATATAAGGGTATATTATAAAGCTTTTTAATACGTTAATAATATAAAAGTTATTTAAGTAATATACCGTTATTACTTCTTTTATAAAAGTAAAGCTCCTCGCTTTAATATATACCGCGAAAAAGTTATATTATATTCGACGGTTATTCGATTAACTCGGCCTTACGCTCGATAATAACTTCGTTATCGAAAAAAATAATAAGTAAATTATTCGCCTTATTACGAACGATACCCTCCGTTTAAAAACTCGCCTACGATATATTAATATTTATAATATATAAGTTCGTTAAAAGTATAAAAGGGTCGGTTTAAAATTAAATAAATATTTACGAAGGTTATAATAATTAATAAACTTATAAAAGCCTTTACGGGAGACCCTTTCGTACGTTTTAAAAAAGTTATAAACGTAATTATTATATTAAACGAGGTTATTAACCCTCGAAGAAAGTAAAAGTAAATTTTCCTAATATATAACGACGACGAGAAAATAAAAATAAACGGAAAATATAATTAAAGTAAGGTATTAAAATAATAACGGCCTTATTTAAGGTAAAAAGTATATTATAAAATACCGTAAAACGAAGCGCCCGGGCTCTTAAAAAGGTTAAAATATATTAAGTATTACGTAAAGAGGCCCCCCTAAGGGGGTATATCGGAAGGAGCCATAAAATATATAGGGTGGCCTAAGGAATCAACCTAGGAAACCAACTAAATGGAGTTAGCCTGAGTTTGTATAGAAAATAGGGAGGTTTTCAGGGTCAACGAGCATGCCCACATTCTGCAGATTTTCCTCATACAACAATCATCAATACATCACACATTCTGACAGCAGTCGGCTGTCGGACGAACGTACACTGTAAGCCGCTAAACAGTCGCCGTGCTACAGGCTCTCAAAGGCTGTGACAGCATACTATGCCTGCAACGGCACTAACACTAACAAACATGAGCCAAAACGGCAATCTAAAATTTCCTTCTTTTTTCTCAGCAACCGTCTTTGGAGATACACCAAAGTCCTACCGCAGCTTTATCTGACGACAATTGCGGTCCTGGTCTGACTCGTGTCTGTTTTGTCTATTTTTGTTTCGCCCTTTGTACACAATCTTCTCAAAAAGACACCTCCAAGGGTGCTGGGGAGTCTTATCGGTTGACTTTCCTCGTCTCGCATCAAGAGTCGACAAAACAAAGACGCATAAGCCTCCTATCGACACGACCTACGTCACACACTCATACACCGCCACACCACCACATCACCCATACAGCACACCCACACCCACTGCCTGTCATGGCGTTCACGATGCACTCCCACTCGGGCCAGTTCTGCGGCCACGCCGTCGACACCCTCGAACAGGTCGTCCAGCGCGCCATCGCCCTCGGCTTCCAGACGCTCGGTCTGTCGGAGCACATGCCCCGGGCACACACGGCCGATTTGTACCCAGAAGAGCGCGGCGACGGCACCGACTTGGACGGCAAGCTGGCCGACCTGACGGCGCGCTACGAGGCCTACCTGGTCGAGGCTGTCCGGCTGCGCGAGGCCTATGCTGACCAGATCCATATCTTGGTCGGCTTCGAGGGCGAATGGATCCACGGCGCCGACGACGACGGGCCACGCATCCGGGCGCTGGCCGCCCACCCAGAGGTTGACTACTTTATCGGCTCCGTGCACCACGTGGGCAGCCGGGGCACACCCATCGACTACGACAAGGCGACCTTTCAGGACGCCATGGATGTGGCCGTGACCAAGGCGGCGTCGACCTCGGCCGATGCCGCTGTGGACATGGACCCGGAAGTGCTGCTGTACGCCGACTACTACGACCAGCAGCTCGCGATGCTGCAGACGCTGCGGCCACGCATCGTCGGCCACTTTGACCTGGTGCGCCTGCTGAGCGCCGATCCGTCGCTCGACCCGGCCACGGCCACCGGCCTCTCGACGCTTGTGTGGCCCAAGATCCAGCGCAACCTGGCGTTTGTGGCCAGCTACGGTGGCTGGCTGGAGTGCAACACGGCGGCCCTCCGCAAGGGACTGGCCGAGCCGTACCCGGGGCGCGCCATTGCCGAGGCATGGCTCAAGCTGGGCGGCAAGTTCACCATGTCGGACGACAGCCACGGCACATCCCACGTGGCGACCAATTACCGACGTGGGTTGGCCTATCTGACGGCACTGGGCGTCGAAGAAGTGTGGACGCTGGAGCGGAGGTACACAACGGCAGCAGACGGCGCAAGAACGAGAGGCAGCCTGGTGGAGAAGAGTGTCACTCTGGCCGAGTTTGAGGCGAGTCTGAAGGTGGAGGCATAGATGTGTTGAGAGACAACATTGTAACGAGATGCAATAGAGGGTAAGCATAAAGACAGAGCAAAGTTTGGCGTCTAGCGTTGATTCTCCGGTCAAGACGAATGATCCGTAGCAATAGAGTCTCATAAGAATATTTAATGAAGAGATCATGTGAGCAACTGTGAAACTGTTCATGATTGAGGACGTACGTCGTACGTCGTACTCCGTACATGTACGTTCAAATGGTGAGTGATGGAGAAAAGCGGGGCTGCCTTAACCTTGTCGCGATTCACTGTCGTCAATTGGCGCTTTGGTGGGGTTTTAAGAGCTCTTGGAGCTTCTCTATGCGTACTTTGCCCGCAAAGTCAACTTACTACACTACTCGATCTCCAAACGGCTCTGCCTTCTTGAGACCACTTTCAAAAGCTTCCACAACACACCCACAACACATCCACATACAAAATGGCCGATTCGAAAGCTGCAGCTGAGGCCCTGGTGCCCAAGTTCCAGTATGAGCGGACACTGAATCAAGGTAGGCTTCCCAACGTCCCCTCAACAGCTGCTGTCCTCGACCTGACATCTCTCCTCTTCTAGACCAGGCTGGTCGCCGCACCACGCTCGTCGGTTCCATTGATGGCCAGCCCGCCCTCCTCACCCTCGAACGTGCCCCCTTTCCCACATCCCCCGACTACCTGGCCTCCATCTCCGGCAACCTCCGCTCCCTGCGCAACCTCGGCGCAAACGACATCTACCACTGGTTCATGGCCGCCGAGGGGGCTGCTCCGTCTGGGAGCGACGACAGCGACAACGACAGCGACAGCAACAACCTCAAAATCAACCTCATCTATCCGTGCACGCAGCAGCACATCCGCAAGTATTCCCGCCAGGGCGTCCGCCTCGTCACGGAGACGGCCGACATCTACCGCGACAAGGTCCGGCCCTTTGTCCAGGCGCAGCGCGACGCGGGCCGTCTTAACTGGGTCTTTAACATCATCGAGGGCCGCAAAGAGGCCGAGGACGTCATCTTCCGGACGCCGTACGATCCGCAGACGACCAACGACCAGGGCTTCCTGCTGCTGCCCGACCTGAACTGGGACCGCACCACCTTGGAGGCCCTGCACCTGCTGGCTGTCGTCGAGCGCCGCGATCTCTGGAGCTTGCGGGACCTGCGCCGGACGCACCTCCCCTGGCTGCGGCAGATGCGGCAGCAGCTGGTGGACGCGACCGTTGGTGTGTACGCGGCCCAGGGGCTCGAGGCCGACCAGCTCAAGCTGTACGTGCACTACAGCCGACGTACTACCATTTCCACATCCACATTGTGCACGTACAGCTCGAGTCGGGCGCGACCCAGGCGACGGGCAAAGCGGTCGGGCTGGAGAGCCTGATTGAGCAGCTGGAGCACATGGGCGGTGGCCGTAAAGGCCAGACGGACGACGACGACGACGACATTGGCATGGACGCCGTGTCGCTGAGCTACACGCTGGGCGAGGCCAGCGAGCTATGGCGGCCGTCTTCGGTCCACTCAAAGAGGAAGAGGCCAAGAAGCGCGCCACACCGGCTGCTTCGTCCTAAAACACTGCTGCGACGCGAGAAAAAGAAAAAAAAATATGACGCTTGACGAACTATGCAAAGTACCTCATGCTAGACTAAACCCGTCTGAAGCAACGCAACGAAAGGCAAAACAGAAAACATATACAGGAAAGACAAAAGGGATATTGGATTTGTACACAAGACATACATCATGCAGACGCCAGCCTGTTCCGGAGCGCAACGGCCACCCCAATCACGCCTTGTTCTGCCGGTACAGCTTCTCCACGTTGACAATCAGGTCGTGCACACCGGGGCCGGCCGGGCAATCCGTCCACTCCCCACCGTCCCGGATGCAGTACACCTTGTTGTCCAGACGCACCGTGCAGCTCTTCGTCACGCCCACCGCCTTGGTGTGCTGCACGCTGTCCAGCAGCAAGTTCATCGCGTACTGTCCGTCGTCCTGCGTGGCGCACTCGTTGAGCGCCGCAAAGTCCACCGCGTGCTCCAGCGCGCAGCCCTCAATCAGCTCGCGGTCGGGGATTCGCGGGTACTCGCGCGAAAGGCACATGGTGAAGCCGAGTAGATCTTGGGGTCCGGGTTCAGCTTGTGCGCACAGAGCTCAAGAATGTTGCCCATGCCTATCAGTAGATATTTAGTTAGTGAGACGCAAGTAGAGTGGGGACCTCAAGTAGAGAGAAGACGAAGAAAAGTGACGTAACACTCCGCCGGGCCGTGCATGCATTCGACACCGCCATCACCTGTCGGCCGTCCAACGAAGGAGAGCGTGAAGTTCACCTTGTCCACCACCTGCTGCATCGTCGGCAGCACCAGGTCCCGCAAGCAGTCCAGCGCATCCGGGCACTTGCTCATGATGTGTGCCTCGAGCGGCACCAGTCGTCCGCTCGTGTACACCGGCCGGTCTGCTGCACTCGTCTTTGGTTCCACCTCGTAGATGGGCGTCTTGGACCGCCACACCTCCCCCTTGCTCGCCATCGGTTCCACGACGACACTTCCAACAGCGGCGCCGGTTGCAGGAACAGCACCACCGTCATGCCGATGATGAAGAACGCCGCCACGTAGCCAAAGCGCACCCGCAGCTTCCGTCGTGTGGTTGATGATATGCCCGTGCGACGCTCCACCCTCGCTCCACCAACCCTGCCATCAACCGCTTCTCGTCCATCTTGTCTGTTTGTAAAGTATGTGCGTTTACGCGTGTTTGTGTCTCGAGTCAAGTCCGAAGTCCACTCGATATGACGATGACGCAACGCTGCTTTATGCTGGGGCAGTTCCGTGAAGACTATATCGGGCTTTGTATCGGTCGGAGCTTAGACAAAACGTTCGAGACCGAGAAGCTGCGTTTGGAGCAAAAGTGCCTGGAAGGTCGAGTTTTCGGACAGAAAGAAGAGCGATGGTATCCCGCGTAAAGTCGGCCGTGTTTGTGCAATCTTTCGTGAGTACACGTGCCGTCGAGACGAAACAAAGGCAGAGGCAAGAACGACAAAAAGACTGTGAGAAGCAGGTACGCTTTGTATGGCGCCAAGAATCGCGTAACCGAGCAATATGCAACGGGGAGTTTCTCGTCGTTTTGTGTCAGCCGCCCTCGTTTATTCGTTTATTGAGGCTTCTTACACAGTCGATGCTGATTCGTTCGCCTGGCAGTTGAGATGACTATTCCGAAACAGGCACCTGAAATGCTTATTTTCGAGGTTGTTTGTGCGTGTGTGTTTTGCCAATATTTCGAGCTCGTCTTTGTGGGGGAAGGACGGGATCGACGAAAGGTTGCTGCCAGGACAACGTCAATCGGAACGTGCAAATGCAGATAGACACGCCTAGGCTGTAGATCGAGGTCGAACGGTGCTGAGAACGAGCGCGAGGCCAGCGGTGCGATGCTGTTGGGGGATGGAGAGATGTTGACAAATTTGCAAAAGAGACGGAGGATTCGTTAAAGGGAGGAGAAAGGATGAGGCAATAGAGGAATAGAGGCACAAGGCAGGAACGCTCCTGCAACCGCAATGGCGAAATCCAGACGTTACTTCCAAAATAGGTTAGCAGCGATCACCCATTGTCTCTCCTGCTTCCCTGCTCCCCTGACAGATTATCGATTTGGCAGGCGGGGCACGTGAACGCTTCCCATCTGAGGCATCCACCCATTGCCTGCCCTGTCGATGCCCCGCTAGCGGTAGCAGAGAACTGATTGGGGCGTGCTTTCCTCGCCTTTTCCAAATTCCCACGACGCACAAGGTAACACGGAAGGCGCAAAGGGGCTGGCACACAAATTTCGACTAGACACTTGCTTTCTTCTTGCCCCTTTTTCCAGATCACAAGGAAGGTGCTACTATCGTCACTGTGCCTCTTCCTAACAAAGTCTCGAAGGCTTTGTTGACTTGCCCCGTAAGGTCGGCAAAGCCAAGGCTAGGCACCTCTGGACGCGGTCGCACTTGCCGCAAGCTTGGTGGGTAGGGTACGGGACGCTTGGTGCGTCATTGGCCTATCGGGCAAGCGCGACCTATCCTGAACTCACAACGCGGGCAGCCTCGACTCGTTCCTGCACTCCAGCGTATCCTTCGTATTTCTTCTCGTTCTGCAGCCTTTTCTTTTCCCCTTTCCTACGCTTTCTTTTCTACCAACTCTTCTCTCCTTCTCCCCCATCCTCACATATCAGCTTCGAAGCCCGCACTCGACCGCCCGCGCCCGCGCCCGCCGCCCGCCGCCCAGAGAACCCTGCAAATCAACCCCGTCCCGCTGTCGATCATGGCTGTCTATGCCTGCTGGGCCGGCTGAAACCAGGTTTCTCGAACACGAAGAAGGCCGATTCGAACAATTAAAGGCCCGGCCCTGCCTGCCAGTAGACACGGCAACGATCTAATATTGAAATATCCTCGAATATAAGGGCCCGGCCCTGCCTGCCAGCTTCGCTGCCGCCGACTCTGTTTTGCCAGCCTGCCACCTATCCTCTTGCTCTCGCCCTCTGCGCTTTATCGTACTTGCAGCTCGACTTGCCACCAACTATACGACTCCTCTGCTCTCTGCAGAGCTCGTATCCGACTCGCCAACCTCCCTCTCTACCTCGGACGTTGACACCATAACACATGCTTGCTACACCTGCTAGCTCCTCACCACGAAATCACAATGACAGCCGATATACCAGAGGTCAGCCTTGACCTAGAGGCCTTCTTGGAGCGAATCCGGGTCGACGAGGAGCGCGTCTATAAGCTTTCTCGCGAGTTCAGCTCGACCTTTACTCGTCTAGCTGCCGAGTCCATGGACCAATTTTTGCCCACGCCGATCACCGAGTCCATATTGCTGTGCCGTTCAGCAAGAAGAAAAAGAACCAGGGCCGGTGAGTTTCCCGCCATCCCCAGATAATCGAAGCTTGGCTTTCTTCACACAGTTTTCGACGTTGCCCGTTGAAATTCGACCACGCTAGTGAGGTTCGGCTGTGCTAACGGCCACGTAACGTTGCGGGCACCAACAGATATCTTGCCATTGACATGTAAGCCCGTCCACCCGCCGTCCCTCATCACAGAATACTACACATGTGGAGCTGCTGTCACTTCAAGGAACAGATGTCTGACACGTCTTAACAGCGGTGGAACAAATCTGCGTGTTGGCTTCATCGAATTGTTGGGCGACAGATGAGCCCTCGACAAAATGGTGCAGACCAACTGAATGGCGTGCCAAAGGATGCAGCACAAACGGAGGACGAGTCACCACCAATCTCACAATCACAGGCACCACCAGTGCCAGCGCCAACAGCTCCAGAACGACGGAAAGGCACGGCATGCTTACGCCGCTTACACGAGCGCAGCTGGTCCATCCAAGAGCACCTCAAGAGCGAAAATGCGGACAGCCTATTCGCCTGGATCGGCAGTTGTATCGCCGTTGTCGTCCGGGAAGGCTGCAGCAGTTTTGGCCTGCCACGAGATGCGCCATTGCCAATGGGCGTGACGTTCAGCTTCCCCATGGAACAGGAGTCATTGTCTGAGGCCAAGCTTATGTCGATGGGCAAGGGCTTTGCGATTTCCTCCGGTTGGATCTCGGCTCGCATCTGGTTGCAGCTACGAAAAGGCACGGGCGGCTACTGCCGATTTTTCCCTGCCACCGATCACCGTAGCCGCCATTGCCAATGACTCTGTGGCAACCCTCGTTTCCTTTGTGTACGAAGTCCCGGCACTTACCAACCAGAAGGCGGCTATGGCCTTATTTGCGGCACTGGCAGCAACGCGACCCTGCTGTTGAAGCGCAGCAAGCTGCACCCGTCGAAGCATCCAAAGGCCGCACAGGTTTTGCCGAACGCCGGCCTCCTTGCGAATGATGAGGACGACGATATCAAAATCGCGGTCAACACGGAGTGGAGTATCAACGGATCTGCAGCAGCAATGCGGGCAGTCCAGTTTATCACCACTTGGGACGATGCGCTGAGTGACTCTGTCGAGTCGCCTGGATTTCAGCGCTCGAATATATGACCGCCGGCCGATATCTTGGTGAGCTAGGTCGCATCATGCTGGTGGATTATCTGACAAGCGTGCTTCAAGTCAAAGAGACGACTGTCCCCAGAAAGCTTCTCAGAAAATTTGAGCCCCGGAACACCACATTCCTCAGCCATTACCGACCGGGGCAGGCGCAGTCCTTGCTGGCTCTTCTGGAGGCCGAGTTCCCATTGATGACGTCAAGGTCAACAAGGTCAATGGCGAGGCCAATGGTACGGCAAACGGCCATGCCAATGGCCACCAAACGGGGTCCAATACCGAGGACACAGATGCCAAACCTGCACCCGCGCCGCCGTTTCGCTGGACGGAAGAGATGGCTGTGGCGCTGTACCACATTGCAAAAGCCATTGAGACGCGCGCTGCAGCCATCATTGCCGCCGCTATCATCGGCCTTCTGGACTGCGCCGACGAGCTTCCACCACCGGGTCCACACACGAACACTGCCAATGGCGATGGCGATGCCGACGCATGTACATCCGCACCCCGCCGGCGGACCCAAACTCGAACTGGTTGTGGATACACCGGCGGCTGTATCACCAATTTCCAGGATTATCTCGCTGATTGCCAAGACTTCCTCGACGACCTCGTGGCACAGCGATATGGGAGTGCAGCGTCCTCGCCCATCCGGGTCGTTTTGAGTCCATGCCATGACGGTGGCATCAAGGGTGCCGGCATTCTGGTGCCTGCCTCGCTCGCGAGCCAGGGTCTGATACGAGCCTAAGTTGAGACGAAAGTGACGTGGGGCACCAAGGGGCTTTTTTGGCCTACTCCGTATTGTTGTCTTATTCTTATTTTGGAAATCAGCCTCTTGGTTTTTCTGGAAAGCGAAAGTGAAGCGGCATTAAGATGAGACCTTATGACCTTACAACAGGGGTCTTCTGGGTTGGGTCTCTGGGCGGTGATATTGTCTTCTATCTTTTACTTTCTTCCCTTTCAGTGTAGCAGACAGCGAAGACGAGATAGCACGGCATGGGCTGGGTCAAGTCTTTGCTTACGAGGCGAAAGGCCACGCGAATCCTTTGCATTGTCATGTCATTTTTGGATTTCTTCCCGGGCAACGTATTTGCGCTGGATTAGACGGGCGGGATGGGAAAGACGCATAACGACACGCAGATTTTCTATTTTGTTCTTCTGGAACATTGGACATCACACGTGAACCTCACAATTGTGCACGGGCGATGCAGATACAGGGGAATGGATGCATTGCTGTGCACCCAACCCAGTCCTTGCACATGCAATTAACATTGGTTCTCATGCTCTTTGAAATGCCGATTCCCCCATTTTCTCCATTGTGTTTGAGACTGTCGCAAGCATCCGATTTTTTACTTGGCACGAAGATTTGCTCGTAATGCACTGCGAGACTGTGAGGGTACTGGGTACAATAAAAGGAGTGCAGTGGAGGAGGCAGCAAAGGTCAAACAACAAGGGGGCATTTTGGGGGTGTTTCGGGTTGGCCCGACCAAGCGCCTGTCAACAAAACTCCTTTACCCCTGTCCACCACCTTGAGCCTCTCCTTTGCTCGGAAAGAGTCCCTACATAGATGCACTCCCCTTCAAGTGCGACTACCGACAATTCAAAACGCTCCAAAGTCTCCTTGGGGGCAGACATTGACAAACCAGGCCATCCTTGACAGGGTATCGGTATCAGATGAAAAGAAAAGAAAAGAAAAAAAAGAAGAAAAAGAAGAAAAAGAAGAAAAAAACGAAGAACGCTGAAGAAGACTGACGATGAGAAGGAAATGGAGAAAGTCGGAACCCTGGCTCTCCTGGCGTCGTGAGAGATCGTTGTGCCCACTGCCACTGTTCGTGTACTCCGTAAAGAGTGCCAAGGACCAAGTGAGGCCAGCCCGTTTTACTCATTCCCTTGCCGTCCAGAGAGCCACAGGCATGGCCTACCGTCATTTGTACGGAGTACGTCGGACAGCCTCTCCCCCTTTGTCGCCCGTACGACTCTTTTGTGAAACAGACCTGGGTCTTGAGACGAGAAAAATAGGTAATGAGATAGTTGGATGCTACCGGGGAGACCAAAAGTGGATGAAGGGAGGCGCAAGCCGAGGAGAACGGCGCTCTCCACGCTTCCTGCATCGTGGGATCGTCCCAACTTGCAAAAGACAGACAGGCCGTGTGGTTGTACAATGAACATATAAAGTCCGGCTCCCCCTTTGTGATGAATGTAGGATGTTCGGTTTCGCTTTCTCGGTTTGATTTGCTCCTTCTTTCTTTTCCTCTTTTTTCTGTATCACATCTGTCTGTCTTTTACGCTTCATCACTTCTTTCTTGTTTTACTACACCCTCTGTGAGGATTTGTTTTTTGTTTCTCTTTCGTCGTTGATCGGCCTTTCTTTTCTGCAATCACAATCTTTCAAACTCTCACACTCGTTTTCGCCCACTCGTTCGACTTTTTGTCCCTGTTTGTCCCTTTTCGTCAACCTCTTCACCACCATCTCAAAATGCGTGCCTCTCTTGTTGCTCTCGCCTGTGTGTCCGGGCTGCCTGGCTGGTACGTGACCCTGTGGCGGCTTCCGAGTCTTCCTTTACCTTCACCTGACTGACGTGAAACGCTCCAGCGCCCGCTCCCGCTCCCGCCAAGCGCGCCTCCAACCTTTGCTTCGTCATTGGCAACACGGCCCTGCCGGCCGAGACCCAGACGGCCGCCGACGCGCTCGCCGACGTCATCACCTGCTCCACGACGACCACGACCATTGACAACGTCCCCGACGTGACCTCGGGCAACGTGTCCTTCTCGCAAATCAACTTTGCCAACTCCCAGGACCCGACGCTGCAGTTTGCGCTCGACGAGTTCGCCACGTCGAGCCCGCTGGCCGACAACGACCTGGCCACCTTCCAGGACCAGCTCAACACGTACGTGGCGACGGAGGCGGGCATCCGGTCGGTGGCCGGCTCGCTGGCCATCAAGGTGCCCAAGTTCTTTTTGGAGTTCCAGGTGTCGCGGATCCAGACGGCGCAGGGCAACGCGCCGACGGCCCCGGTCTGGCGGTGGACCACCTGCTGCAAAAGGTGCTGACGAACGCGGCCGGCCAGAGCCAGGACCTGCTCGACCAGGTGACGGCTCTGTCCAAGGTTCTGTCGTAGACTGTGTGTGTGTGTGTGGGAGGACGAGCATGGGTAGGGTGGATAGGAAGGGTTGGGAAGAAGAAGAGGGGAGGGGAAGGAGAAGACAAAGGAGATTGAAAGGAGAAGTGGTGTTCTGTTCTATCAGTACACCGTACGCTGTACACCGTATAAGACAGCCGTAATTTCAATAAAACAGATGCACCAAAAATGTAAACACAAGGTGTCCAAAAGTGTCTATTGTAAACGTTTCGCTTTTTACATGTCGTTTTTCTTCTTTCCTTCTATCCCAACATTCGTACCCCTAGTATCCGTCCCGTACCGGACCGCCGGCGGGCTTGACCGTGCCGTTGGCCACGCCCAGCTGCTGTGTCATGGCCTCGCCCAGCGCGCCAACGTCCGTAATGACCGACACCAGGTCGAAGCCCTGGGCCGCGCGCTGCGCCGCCTGCTCGCCGCTCGTGCAGAAAATGGCGGCCTTCTTGCCGTTGGCCTTGCAGGCCCGGAGCACCTTTTGGATCGCCGCCTCGTGCGCGTCGCCGCCGCGCACCACACCCAACTGCAGCGCCAGGTCAAAGGGCCCAATCAGCAGCGCGTCCAGACCCGGCACAGCCGCAATGGCCTCGACGTTCTCGACACCCTGGCGGGACTCGATCTGGACGGCGACGATCAGGTTGGCGTCGGCGCTGGCGTCGTAGTCGTCACCCGCCGCGACACCGGGGAACGCGTGGATGGCAAACAGGGGACCATACCCGCGGCTGCCGCCCTTGGCGCCGGCAGCCGCGCCGGCAGCCGCGCCAGCGCGTGCCGGGTACTTGGAGAAGGCGACAATCTTCTCGGCGTCGGCGGCCGTGTGGCACATGGGCGTCAGGACACCATGGGCGCCCGCGTCGAGGGCGCGCTTGATCATCCACTCCTCGGCCCAGGGAATGCGGATGATGGGGCTGGCGCCCTCGGCAGCAATGGCCGAGGCGAGCTCGTAGTAGTCCTTGTCGGAGATGAGGCCGTGCTCGGCGTCGATGAGGACCCAGGAGAAGCGGCCGTTGGGCGAGGTGGCGGCGGACCGCAGGATGGTGCGGGCGACGGCCGAGCTCGGGAAGCTGTAGTTGTTAGAGAAAAAAGGCCCTGAGAGAGAGAGAAAGAGAGAGAAAGAGAGAAGACGAACGTCAGCCAGAAGCCGTAGGCAGTGGAAGCGCCCTGCTTGAGGGTCGCTGTGACGGGAAGCTCGATCGGCATCGTGAGATGTGGTGTGTGAAGAGATGGTGATGGGTTGCTGAGACGGGAAGCAGTGAGTAAGAGTGAGGTTAACGTTGAGTCAAAGTTGAGTCAAAGCTGAGTTAAAGTCGAGCCAAAGTCGAGTGTCGATGTCGGTGTCGATGTCGATGTCGACGTCAACAAAAAAAAAGGAAAGAGGACGAAGAGAAAGAGGGTAGAGATGAGAAGGAAAGAGCACCGGTGTCGCCTTCCCCTGCAGAAAGCCGATCGGGACAAGTATGCAACGCTCGCAAATTGCGCGCAACCGCAGCGAAACGGCACACATCCACGTCAACCCCGTTTCCCCTCAGTTCGCATGCGCTTGCACCACCGATCGGCTCTCTGCTGGCCCTATTGCTTCTGACGCTATTGCTTCTGACGCCATAGCTTGGTCGTTGTCGTTGGCGTGGATTGGGAGCGAGACTCGGGCTTTCGCAACAGTGTGCGCCGAGTGTGGAAGGAGCGTGTCGCGGAGTACGAAGTGGGCGGTGGTCGGGCAGGAGCCGAGTTAATGTCCAAACAGGACTAGCGCATTGGCTCTGTATTGCTGTATTGAGAGAGGAGGGACAGGCCGAACGCCTACAACCTATGACTTATGACGATGAGGGTCACTTTTTCAGCTTCTCTTTGGCTAGGACTTCTCTGGTATTTACAGTCATGTTGGAGAGGCTTCAGTATTGATTGACACAAACTTTGTCGAGCTCCGTCCATCGAATGCATAAGAAAGACACCTCTTTATCATTTCCCATTTCTCAAGTACTTGCGCGTGCGTAAGCTGTTATGCGGCCGAAAAGCAAGACGGTTGAATGCCAGGATGCCCACAATACCGCTATGGCAGTATCTTTGTGTGAAATACGATATGGATGTCTTCGATTGGTCTATCGGCCTTTTCTTGTTTCGTGTGCCCGATGTATTGAGTTGCTACCCCTCCGTCTGCTAGGGGAGTCGGCCGCCACAGTGTTGCATCGAACGGTTTTAGATATAACTGCGTCCCTTGGGAGCAAACGTCTCTCAATTCAGAGAGAAAGTCTAAGCGAAACAAAACAAAACAGCCAGGGAAAAAAGATGCCACCCATTCGAATGCAAAACTACAAATCTAGATATACAACACAGAGCCCAGCTCTAAACCCACGCGTCATATTCTGGCCTTGGCTAGCGTTCTTGGCTTGATACCCTCTTCCTTTAACCGCATGATGCCCTGGAGATTTGTTAGTCACTGAAAAGTGGCAGTGGGTAAGAAGAACGGCACGAGAGAGACTCACTTCTTGCATGCACGTAACCAGCAAGGTGCCGTCCCTGCTAAAGATGTTTTGCGTCACCACACCGCGGCCGTGGCCCGCCCAGGGGCTGTCCATCACGGCCAGCATCCACTCGTCCGCCCGCACCCGGTCCGGCTCGTGGAAGTAGATGGTGTGGTCCAGGCTCACCACCATGCCCACCTCGGGCTGGCCCAAAAACGACTCGAGCGTGGCGCCGCCCGTCTCAAACGCCACCAGCTCGCGCACGGCCTGCACCTGCTCGGGGTGGTCCTTGAAGGCGTCGTCGCCGTCGTGGCCCAGCAGACTCTTGACCGTGAAGGGGAACCGCCAGAGGCGATGGATGCGTGTGATTGTGCCGATAAAGTAGTTGTCGGTGATGTAGCTGAGGGCGTTGAGGTGCGCCGCGCGGCCGCCCGCCTGGGAGATGTGGCCACGCACACGCACCCAGTGCATTGTCTGCTTGAGATGTGGCGCGTCGTCAGAGCCGGTGACCATGATGGGCCCGGACAAGATCGGTTGCGGTGCGGTGTTGGTCTGGCCGAACGCCCGGGCCAGCCGCAAGTAGACGCCGTCGGTGGCGTCGTGCTCTTCGTAGCCCGGCGGTGGAATCGGCGGGCGGACGTCGGGCATGGCGGCAGCGTGATGACCGACAGCGGCGATGCGGGCGGGCAGCCCCTGGGATGGCGGAGGCGTCAAGGCGGCGGTGGCGGTGGTGGCGGCGGTGGCGGCGGCGCCCGTAGAGCTCTTGGGCAAAATCGTAAAGGACATGGTGACGGTAAAGATACAGCGGCCGCGCTGGCGTGCCTGGACGGTGCGCGTCGCAAACGACCGGCCGTCTCGCACGCGCTCGACATGGAACAGAATGGGCACGTCGGCATTGCCCGCGAGCAAGAAGTAACAGTGGCAGCTGTGCAGCGCAAACTCGGGCGAGACGGTGCGGTGGCCCGCGGCCAGGCACATGGCGACAACGGAGCCACCATAGATACCGCGAGCGCCTGGCGGGTGCCATGGTGGGCGGGTATTTGTGAAGATGTCCTCGCCCAGAACGCCGAGGGCTGTAACGTCGAGATCGTTCTCTAGCGCCGACAGCGCTGGGTCTGGCGGCGGTGGCCGGAGAATAGTCGGATGCGGCAACGGCATCGTGGCGTGCGAGGTGTGAGGTGAGGTGGTCAAGGTGAGGTGGTCAAGGAGTGGAAAAGGGAAAGAAAATGTGACAGCAAACGGTGCAAAGAGGCTGTCCGAAGCTATATAACGAAAAAGGTCAATAATTAGGGCCGGCGTTTTGGGAAGGAGTGTCAGGGCCGAGGTATAAGGTTCCAAAGGGGCAGGCGCGCGCGCGTCACGACTTTCCGGCCGGGGTTTAAGACGGGCAAAATGATAGGGAAGGACCTCTGTAATTTAGGGGAAACCCGAGTGTCACAGTACAAATAGGGAAGGAACGCCAAAAAGGGAAATTCGCAGGTGTACCCAAACAACGGCACAGCAAGAAGATTAAAGGACCAAGAGACGGCGGGAAAGAGCGATGGACAGAAGGAACTCACAAGCTGCTCAGTTCCGCAGGTGCGATGGGGTGATGGGACAGAGACAAATTCACAAGCAGAGAAGGAGCGAGTCAATCACCAATTCGCCAGTCAAATAGTTCCGTTGAACTGTCACGTGAAGGTGGCCAAGGCGACGTCCAAATGACGGAAACAATGACAATGACAAAGACAGACAGACGGCCGTTTAAGTACAGCTTGCTTGATACCGACAGGTCGGCTTTTTTAAAATGCCCATCCTGATTCGCAAACTTGACCAGTCTTGGTGCTCTCTTCGTGCGACAGTTTTGACACCTGCTTTTGCGTCTTCCTCACTGTTTGACTCGTCGTTGAGAATTATTATGGGTCTTCTGTTCCAGTTGGGGTGTGCCGCAAAGGCCAAATAAGTGGCAGTAGCCAACGTCTCCACTAACCTCGGCACCGGAACGTCTGGTCCCCTGTGACGCCAAGGCTGTAAGAAAGTCAAACAAGGGACAAGGCTGATGAAAAGCAAAAGAATACTTTGTACTCGGTGGCTAAGATAGAGAATAGGACTGTTGTTTTTAGCCACTTGGTATTTACAAGTGCCGAGAACATATCACAAACACTTCGTCTGGGGTGAAATTGTGATCAAGGCTACGCATATAAATAAACAGCATCGAAAGCTACGACTCACTTGTCTTCTTGGAGATAAGAGCCGAGATATACCACGGCTTTCGGCACGTCTGATGTTCACACGACTACTGCTGACTGGCGTGATAGATGATAGCACATATGTTTGTGTTTGTAATCATAATAGTGAGACTGATAATGCGGTGTATATATAACATGTATGCTGTTTTTCGGTCTTCTGTACTCCTCTAGCCGTTATGGTACAGATAAGAAAAGAAAAGATGGGAACAAAGTCTGAAGTAAGTGAATGTGAACGTGAATGTGAACGTGATTGTGTACGTGAATGTGGAAGAAATCAAGTTGCCAATGTGTAAACAAAAAGAAAACGAAAGGAGTTTACAAGATGCGAACATCAAGAAAAGTGTGCTAGGAAAAAAAAGGAAAGAATGGAAAATACAAACAACATGGCACTTGGAAAAGGACCACATCACACAGTCATCCTTCTCTCCCCGCCTACTGGCCCTGCTCCACAAAGATGGGCTCCAATTGGTCCCAGACACTGCGGTCGCCCTTCCCGGCCCGGTCTCGCATGTCCCAGTACTTGCCGTTGAACTGCCAGTTACGCCTCGCCCGTGATGGGCACGTGGCCTTTTCGAACCACGCGGGTACAAACTCCTCGCCCAGCGTCTCGCGGTCCCGGCGGCGTGACCGCTGCTCGTTCTCGAGACGGTTCTTTTCGGTGGCCGCAAGGTCGTAGTTGCCCTCTTCCATGGCACGCTGGTCGGGCCGCAAACGCGAGTCCGTGGGCGCGATCCAGGGCCGCAGCTGGTCGTTGATGTCGTTGAACGTGAGGACAAACGGCGTCAGGTTGAAGGGGATGCCCTTGGGCCGCTCGTTGGCTTGCCAGATGAGGAAGACGCGGTTCGGGTCCACCATGGGGCCGCCGCTGTGCACGCGCATCTGACCCGTCGCCGCGTTCAATGTCGCCACTGACGTCGGCCGAGCCAGAGCTCTTGCCGCTCGGCTCGGTGACCGTTGTCTGGTAGCCGGCGTCATGCGCGCGTACATCTTGGAGTTCCAGCGGCCGCCCAGCGACACACGCACGCGGCCCGTGGCGTCAACAATCTTGCCCGAAATGACATAGGCGGAGGCCGCCGTCCAGCCGCGGGGCTTGAAATCGACGTAGGCGATCTCGCCCGTCGTCCAGTTCTTGATCTCCATGACACCGTAATTGTCGACCGTCGGGTTACCCGTGATGATGCCAATGACGGACGAGGTGACCTTCTTCCATGTGAAAAAGTCCTCTTTGCCGCCGGACTTTGGCCGCAGCTTCAAGAACCAGGTGCCAAGCGGGTTGATGTCAAAGGACTTTCCGTAAAACTTGGACTTGACCGCCGACTCGCCGTAGTAGGTCCAGTGCGGCGACTCGGCCCACGCGGCACCCACGGGCGGGTGGTGGCTGACCTGCTCAATAAAGAAGCGGTAGTTCTTGTCCGGCCGCACATACTCAAACGTCTCGCCGAGCAGAGGGTTAAAGGGCTTGGCGACACGTCCAATGGTCGAAGCGTATTCACTGGCAGCAAACGCCGCGACGTAAACCAGACGCTCAATGGAGTCGGAGCGCTCAACAGCGCAGTCCAGCAGATCGACGTATTCCATGTCTTCGCCGCAGCGGTACAGAAGTGACGTCGGCTCGTTGAATGTGACGGGCAGTGTCATCTTGGTCATGTCCTTGCCCACCATGGATTTCAGGATACTCCAGAGTGACAGCTTTGGCCGGTTGTCCGCATCAATCTTGAGGCGGGTACGGATGCCGTTCTCGTAGCCCCTGAAAGATTGGCTGATATCGATGCCAGATGACACAACAATCTCACCGCCGCTGCCGCCACCCACAACGCCCGCATCCTTCTCGGCCGTTGCAATGGCACTCTTCTCATCGGCGTTCTCGTCAGAAGCCACCGCCGTCTCGTTCGTGCCGCTGAGCGTCGTCGCTTTGGTCCCAGGCGGCAGTCTTGACTCGACAGCCACCTCACCGGCATCGACCGCGTCAAAGAACTCCTCCTCGTCGTCGTCAGAGTCGGACAGGCCGGCTGCCGCCACCTGGTCAAGCACGGTCTGCCGTCTTGACGTGTTTGTCGTGAAGATGGATGGCGACTTGGGGCCCGTGCTGCTGGGGATGGCGAGGTCGTCCTGGTTCGCGGCACCGGCCACCACTTCCGTGGTTGCTGTCACGTTGTCGGCGGCCATTGCACTAGTAGCAGCGATGGCGGCCGACGTGGTCGAGCCGGCGAGAATACCACTAGATCCCAGGTGCGGAGACGCGGCGCTGCTTGCCGGCTGGTCGTCGAGCATGCCGTTGTTAATAACCTCCTTAAGGATGCGCTTGGCCGACTTCTTCTTCTCTTCGGCCTCGCCGATGCGCGCCTCAAGTGCCTCTTGCTCACGTGCGACCTGTGCCATGCTCTCCTCCCACATGCGGCGCATCTCGACCTCGCGTTCCAGGCGGTATTGCCAGAAGGCGTCACGGTCGCGCGATATGCGCATCAGGTCACCAATGAGACCTGTAAGTGAGCGAATGGCGGCATCGTATGTGGAAAGGGCGGCGGCGGTCTTGGTGTCGCTCAGAGTCCGTGCCGGGTTGCGTGTTGCCTCGGCAATGAGAGCCTGGTTGACCTGTGCCATGGTCTCAAGCTGCAGACGGGCCGACTGTGCGGTAATGTTGAGAGCGTCGCGCGTGGCGGACGGCGCATCGCGGTCGCGGCCGCTAGAGTTGTCGAGGTCGTCGTCATCGTCAAGATCATCATCGTCGCCGCCGTTGTCGTAGTTGACACCGCGGCTCTTGCGCTCGGCTGCATCGGCAAACTCGTTGGCACCCAGACCGGTACCAGTGTCGTCGTCAAAGCTGCCAGCGGTACTAGCACCAACACCGCCGGCCGTGACCATGGCGGCCTTGTGCGACACGGACCGCTGTGCAGCCGACTGGATCCGGGAAAGCTGTGTACTGTTGCGACGGCCCGGGTCGCCGCCGTGAGCACCGGCACCACCAGCGGCGCTGGCACTGACACTCTCGCCGTCATTGTTGATAGATGCTGTCTGGGAGAGCGACAGGTGCGACTGCTGTGAGGCCTGCGGCTGCAGGGTGTGGTCGGCCTTGGCTTGGCGCAGCAGCTCGGCACTACGGGCACGCTGGCGCTCTTCTTCCTTGGCCTGGTCTTTGGTCCACTGGATGGAGTTGTTGAGGGCCCAGAACCAGCGCTTGGCCTCGACCTCATGATTGGCCTTGAGTGTGTATTTAACAGACGACTTGCCGATAATCTCAAACTTGGTCTTCTCGTCGGCGCTCATATTGAGACGGGCAATGCGCATGTTGATGGCGCCACGGCAGGCCGAGCCAGCGTCGTCCTGGTGCTTGTAGTAGCTGAGAACGCCGTCCTCAAGCACGAACCAGCGCAGCTGGTAACCCTTGCGGTAGTTGGTCCACTTCTTCAGATACCCCTTCATCTCGCGGGACTCACGACCAGCCAGAGGATCGGGCGGACCGCCTGCACTACTGGCTGTGCTACCAGCACCGCTGCCACTGCCTGCGCCGGCACCACCAGCAGCACCACCACCCAGGGCGGGGTTGGCGGCACCGACGCCCACGCTGCTACCATAGCCAATACCGCCCTGTGCGGCAGCACCGAGCACGGCCTTTTCCTGGATGCCGCGCTGGGCTGCCACAGCGGCGGGGACTTTTTGAGCATGGCGCGTGTCACGTCGTCCTTGGTCACGTCCTGGGGCAGCTTGCCCTTGCGGTCGCGGCGGAAGGGGTCTGCGCCGTGCAGGAGCAGGACCTGGATGAGCTGAGAATTCTTGCGGCGGGCGGCCTCGTGCAGTAGGGTGCCACCGGCCTGGATCGTGACGGATCGGAGGCGAACTCGGTGCTGTTGATGTCGAGGACGGTCTTGAGGCGCGGCTCCTCGAGCACCTGGGCGAGCGTGCGGTACTCGTTGCGGGCAATCAGGTCCTGGATTTCGTTGATCTTGCGCTCCGTAAAGAGCGACCGGGAGAGCTGCAGAAGCTGGAAGATTTCGGGATTCCGAGCGAGGTCGAGGGGCAGGCGGCCCTGGCCGTTGGGCAGAGAGTCGTTGATCTCCTTTTGCTCGAGCAGAAGACGCACGACCTGGGTGCGTCCCTGAGAGGCTGCAAGGTGCAGGGCGGTGTTGCCGTCCTTGTCGCGGGCGTTGACATCAATAATGCCAGCACCGTCTGACAAAACATACTCAACGACGGCGAACTCGGCACACTGGATCGCCAGGTGCAGCACAGTGGTGTCGTCAAGACCGCCGGCCGCTGCACCCGCAGCGGATGACGTGGCAAAGGAGGATATGCTTGCACGCGCGCCACTAGGGTCCGATGCCTCGCGAATGGCCTTGGTGATGTAGGCGGTGTCGCCGCTGCGGAGGGCCTCGACGATGCGGAACTTGCGTACAGACTGCTCGAGGGTAGAGGAGGCCGAGGCGAGGGGAGGAATGGCGGCATTGGCAGTACCCGAACGTGCAGGAGAGGCGCCATAGGCGGACGAAGGACTCCGACCGGTCAGTGAGGCGCCGGTGCCTGAAACGCGGGAGACATGGCCCTTGATCGGGACTGGGTTCGAGGTGACGGACTGGTTCTGTTGCTGATAGGCCATTGTGGGCAGGTCGCGGCCGGAGCTGGAGTGGGGGAGCGGGGCGTTTACGGAGCCGTCCTCGGAAGCGGCATCCTCGTCGACGAGGCCCGCGCCACTGACACTGCTTGCTGCAGTGCCACGGTCTTTCCGCCGGAGGATCGAGAGGGCGGCGCTCTTCGTTCGCTTGTGGGTGCTGGTGGGGTGGGAAGAAGAGGAGATTAGCGGAGAGTCTCGGGGGAGCAAGTGGTAAGGTTCTGAATAGCAAGGTGCCAGGCATTGTGAGGAGGAGAAGGCTTTAAAAGAAAGCGGGGAGGAAGATGGGAGGAAGAGGAAGAGGAAGAGAAAGAAGAAGAGGAAGAGATAAAAGAGCAACAGAGGGGCAGTCGAGGAAATGGTGAAGATCGAGATGGCCCAAATGCAACGCAAGAAAGCTCACCTGTCACCGGCTTCCGACATGGTGACGGGCACGGCGTGTCAGGGCCGTGCAAGGGGTCTTTATAGAAAGCGGATGGCTCAAGGTTCGAGGTCGAAGAGCAGGGGTCGAACTGGTGGAGGAGAGATACGAGACGGTGACAACAACGGCTCTGTTGGCTGATTTGGTGTTGACTTGACTTCAGCGTCCGAAAACGAGGCCCGTCCGTTCCGAGCGGGCAAAGCAAAGCGTCGTCGAGCTGTGGCAATGTCGAGCCGGGCGTTTGACAAAGTTCTCCGTAGGTGAGACGGAACGGTAGGTGAGACGGAACGGTAGATTTGGGAACGAGAGGGTTGGTAGGAGGAGGAGGGAGGGGGGTTGGGGAGAGGAAAGGTGGTAATATGTGGTAATGTGGTGTGGGCAAGCTCGTCTGGGACGGCGATGTGGATTTGTACACTGTATGGGGATTGGTCTTGTGGATATGCTGGCTTTCTGGTGTGCGGCTTTAGCGTTTTGGCATCCAGTTGCTCTTTCCCCCCGCCTTCGTAGCAATTGCAACCACCATAGGGCAGGCAGTTGACAACTTGAGAGTGGGGAGCAGACAGTGAGGAAGTCAATACGACGAGGATGAAGAAGGAACGATGCAGTTGAATGAGTTCGAGAGGTCGAAACGGACAACTACATAGGAAAGAGCGAGTGGAAATGGCAATGTTGGTGGGCGTTCGAGTCGGTGAAACAACATGTGTCAAGGCCAATGAAGCCAAGGGGGGCGGAAAAGGGCAGGAGCGACAATACGAAAGACGAAAAGCGCCCAGAGGGGAAAGCGCTAGGTGGCGATTGCAGGTAGCAGAGGGAAGGCGCAGGGGACAGGCATGACGTCGCACTACGGCGGAAGGTGCGAAAAAGCCCCTCGCAAAAAGGCACGTATTTGCAGTAAACTCTGGTTTGGTTGGCCGTGCCTTTTGAGAGTCTAATGCGTATTCCGAGTCTGGTCCAGGTGGTCCAGGTGGTCCAGGCCTCTCTAGTGTGGGTAGGCTTCAGATCGAACTCGAGCCTAACTGGCGGCAAACCCTCCAAACAGGTCACTGTGTGTAATCCTTGTTCTTTCTCTTTTTGTCTCGTTCGGCTCTTTTCTCTTTTTGGCGATTTCCTCTTTGTTTGTTCGCTCTGCGCCGGACTTTGTTCGTTCCTTCCCGTTGCGTCTGTGTGTCCTCTTGCTCCTTCCATATACGCATAAATCCCTACAGTAATGTCAACTACGATGGACGAAAAGGTCGCTACTTCCTCATGAGGTTGACGTGCTGATCAGACGGTTCTCCTGCACCTGCCCAAAGCCCTCAAAAAGGACTAGCGGTGAAGCTGCGATGCGAGAACACTTGAAAACGGAGAATATAATTTAAACATCCGCTGAACGCCTACCGAGTAAGATACGATATTGAGCTTTTCAGGGTGTACGGAGTAGAGGATTCTCAGGATTCTCAGGATTCTCAGGGCAGTTGGGCCTCAGCCATTTGTTGTCTCACTTGTCCTGCGTCCGCTGCTATGCCAATCCCCCGAACGCCACCCTCCGATAGCTCGAATAGCACTTCAAGCTTTCTTAGCTTGGAGATCAGCGTTCTCGTTGCAGGAGATTCTTGATATTCTTGGATGTCCTTGGAAATTGGACGCGCCAAAAGGCCGCAGGGTCAAGGCCTCTGGCTTTCTTAAAACTTTTCCCTCTGTGGATGCCAAACTGTTCCTTGTTTTCGTGTCTCTTGTTTTCGTGTCCAAGATAGTTATGGCCAAGGCAGGAACACAAGTGACGGAAATCACAACAACAAGAACGAGGACAGAGGAGATCAAAACCTGGGATGAAAATATCCAGTATGTGAAGGATAGGGTGTGGATAGACGGAAGAAGAATACATAAGAGTCAGCGGCCAGCGATTGGGCGGCCGAGCCTTGTTTGACACCATATTAGTAAAAAACACCGGTCTTTTCGGAAACAACGGATGCCATCGAGAGCTGTCAGCGCTCTGAAGAGGCAAAGAATATGCGCAATAGTAGACGACGCATCGCAGGCTGCCAGGCCCGCCTTCTACGAGAGCTACATCTAGTGGTCCAAGTGGGCGTACGTCGTACACAGAGGACCAGTAACTGTGGAAGTCTTTGTGACGGAAATATCTGCAAGGCAGCGATGAAAGGCAGCGACGTAAAATACAAAGGATGTGGCATCCTGGCGTCCCGTAATCATCCAGAATCTGTCGGCAGTCTTTTTGTGAGGAATCCCGGAGTCTCCAAAGGGGCCAAAAATCGACGACGCCATATCGGCACGGAGCCGGACGTTTCCACGGCTCGCCGTTTGTTTTTTGTTTCTGTTCCGGGGACCGTTGCGGCCGATGATCCTTTTGGGGGGTGTTTCTTTCTTGCTTTATTCTTCTTTCCTACAGAATTTCACAGTTGATATTGGTCAAGTGAACTGTGCAATGCAAGTATGACTCACGACTTCACAGGTGTTGCAGCAACCACAAGAGCAACTCGCAGTACACCATCCTTGGCTGCCTAAGTCGGATGGTAAGCGGGAGTGGTAGGATGTGCGACACGGGAAGAAGAGTCGGCGTCCTCAGCAGTGAAAAGGTCGACTGCCTCCCCCTGATCCGCCCCTTTTTTCTCCCCTCTAATTCATTCCTCGCCCTCTATCCCGTCCCTTCCCCTCTCCAATCCCCTCGGACCTCAACATCATCAAGGCCTTTGCCCATCATGTCGATGTACGAGAAATCGCTGGACGTCTGGTCTACGCTCGCGCCCGAGTGGGGATGCCGGCATGGGCCGTGACGGCAATGCATTCTGGGAGCAACTGAAGAAGCCCGTCTTGGGACGCTTTCTCTCGGAGAAAAAGGCGACCAAGGGCGGCGAGACTATCCAAGCGCTCGGCATTTCGACTGGAAACGGCCTGACGGCACGCTGGCTGGTGTCGTACCTGAGCGGGACGGGAGAGTATGGAAGTCAGGGTGCGGCAGAGACCTCCGAAAGCGAGGCCGGCCCCGTGGACGTCACGGCCACTGATGGCAGCGACGAGATGTTGTCTCGCGCCCGCAGCTGGGCAGCCGGCAACGCCGATGTGACGCCACAACAGCGCAGCATCACGTTTGCCAAGCTGGACGTGACTCGACCGGAAGACTTTGCGCCCTTCTACAGGACGCCGCCGGCCGATACACCCTACGACGTGATCCTCATGAACATGGCCATCATGGACGTGCCGACGTTGGAGCCCCTGGCGACCGCGCTGCCCCACATGCTGGCCATCGGAGGCGTGTAAGTGTCCTGTAATAGGGGGAGAAGAGGGGAAGGAGAGGGGAGGAAAAACAACGCTTTGTGATGTTTTTTTTTTTTTTCTTTTTGCTCGTACGGTCCCTTACTCTCAATGACTTTAGCTTCGTGGGCTCGCTTTTGCATCCGGTACTTGTCACGCCGCGCACACGCCGGCACATTGAGCTCGCCGACGACTACGACGATGACGGTGGCGACGGCTGGGGCATCCACACCACACGTGGTGTGCGCCGCAGCGTCAAGCTCGACCGCTACCTCAATGTTGCGCCCTGGCGCGGGTACGCCTGGACCGGTCAGTCCCGCGCCCAGTACTACTTTCACCGCCCGATGCACGAGCTGTTCGGTACGTTTCTCAAGTCGGGTCACTTGGCCATGGACGGCCTCGAGGAGCCGGCCTACACGCCCGCGCTACTGGCGGCCGCACCCAAGCTCGGCGAGAAGATTGAGTCGTCCAAGAACTTTACCGAGTTCCCCATCTTCATGTTCTTCCGCCTCCGCCGCATCAAGTAGACGGCGAACTTGACAGGGCGTCATTAAAACGGTTTCCAGTCTCAGCGCCGACCGTGGAAGACGGATGGTTGGAAATTATAGGGCTGGCGGAAGAGATTTAAAAGGGTCACAGTCATTCGTTTGGAGATGCATGCGCAGTATGGCTCTTCCTTGGAGTTGCATCATCTTGCACTTGTTAGTAGGCTCGTCTTGATTGTGATTATGGAGGACGTAATGTGGTATCTCTATTGCTGTAACGCTATGCATGGAGAAAAGCACAAACGGCAACGGCCATGACAGGGCGTTGTTACCCATAGATGGACCGCTCACAGCCGTAGCAAAGCCGGTTCCACCGCCGTCTCGGTTCGCCTTCGGGGCCGTCCAGATGGCCAATCTCGCCCTTCCACCGCTCGTTGCCAGCCTCGTCGAGGGGCATGCCACAGACACGGCAGCCGGTCGATGTGCTTTCGCGTTTTCATTGTCATGGTCATGGACGTGGTCATGGACGTGGTCATGGACGTGGTCGTGTCCATGACGCTCCAGCTTGGCCGTCGTCCGCACAACATTGGCCACAATCGACGGGTAGTTGGCCTCCACCTCGGCAAAGTAGCGAGCCATGACCTCCTCGATGCTGAGGTCCTTGTGAGAGACGACGGCCGCCGCAGACGAGGTCGGCGCTGGCGTGAGCACAAAGTCACCCTCCGTCAGTGGCGGCTGTGCAACGGCGTTCAGGTAGAGCACCAATTCATTTCGGAACAGCTCGGCGCACCGGATAGTAGAGAGCCAGCGTGTGCCCGGCGCCGTCTTCCACGGCACCGTCATTGATCTGCCACGGCAACGAGTACCCACGCCCTTGGCCGTCTCGGCGAGCGTCCGTTCTGCCAGTGCCGTCGTGCTGCAGCCGAGAAGCAGAGCATCATACGGCGCATTCTCCGCTGTGGAGGCAGCCTTTGCTATCAACAGTCGTCGCACGAGCAGGTCCAGCACGTCGCGCCGAGAGGTTGCCGACGGGAGGTTGGAGATGATGGTGCCGAGATCTGCCGGTGTGGTTGGCCGGGGCGCCTGTGGCGCTCCTTGTTGTGCTGCTTCTTCTGCCGTTCTTGATGGCTGCGGTAAAAGTGCTGCCCAGTCAATCGTATCGAGTGCAAGCACATCCGTCAAGGGGACGCGCTCAAAGGTGAAGCGAGGGTACCGCGCCCGCCACCGTCCAGACGCTGCTCTGCTGGAGACACGGCATCCACATCCACACCCACTTGCTCCAGGTCGGTGTCGACATGGACGACATGCAGGTTGAAAGCAGCGTCTCGACCTCGCGACAACCGGCCCGACGATAGATCTGTTCGCAAATGTCCACGAGCGCCGAGGATGAGGGGCCAAACGAGAGACCGGCATAGAGAACTTGCGGACGTTGCTGTTGGGCGCGCCACCGCCAGGGCGGCCAGTATGTGAGCTTTTCGTCTCACGATTCAGGACTTCGAGACGCTTCACCGTCTTGGTCTTGACAAAGAGAGAGAAGCAGTCACTGGGCTGTTACTCAGATGCACCCACTCAATGGAAAAGAAAGAAGAAAGCCGTTGAAAAGAAACTTGTTCGACAACCATCCTTGACAGTGGACTTACTTGCAAATCGGATCAGCCCGGATAGTATGGACGGCCTCCTGCTCTTTGCACCGCCGACATTGGCTGTTTGGCCCCGCTTGCGTCATGATATCTCGTTTGTCGAAGGAGGAAGGAACGAGGGGTATCAAAAACAGGGGTTCTTTCCCAGCCAAACCGGCCAGAGTACGTGTATAAAGCAGTGCAGCTGACAGAGTAGCCGCTGCTTCTTGTTTTTTTTTTTTTTTTGGTTCCAGTTTGTGATAAAATTGTATTTGGTAGGTTGCTTGTCACTTTGTTGGTTGGTCGTCTCGTTTTCCTCTGGCTTTTTTTTTTGATAAGTTTTGATAGGGCGGCCATTTTTTGCCCGAAGCAGTAAAAGACTGTTGGTGACGGTCACGTGAACATCTCACAGCTTCGATTTCACAGCCTCAGAGCAACTGTCGTATCTCATCATTAATCAAACTCCATAGTAATTGACTTATTAAAGAATTTCCTGGAGATTTTTACGATCATACCAAATGTAAAATATTATCGGCCTGAAAGCGACGGCCGCAAAGCATACGAAACCAAGACATGCGCCCAGCCTGACCTCGTCTCTAAACTTAGAACTGCCCCATGACACTATCACAACTGCCAAGTCATCTGGCCAGAATGCCCGAAGACGAGACAAACAAGTGACATGGTCCTCGGCTCTTCTTGCAAGATGAACAAGATGACAGCTTGTTTCGTCTCTTGTCTGTCACTTTCATGGATCCCGAGAGCCCCGACATTGCCTGCCAGTTTTCCCAGTTTCGTTGCTTGCCTCGCCCATCAACTCCAACATTATTGGAATCCACAGCAAACCTGACAGGCTGCCTCTTTCCATTCATTTTTGTTTTATATTCGTTTCTAATTTGTATGTTATCTCAGCATAGGACAATCCACTGGCCACGACAGCCCGGCCAGCGGACGCCCCCACCTGCAAGCCAGGCCCAGGCTGTGCTGCCATGATAGAGAGAGAAGGCGAGACCCACTCCCAACAGCTCCCTCCCTCAACCACCACCATTGACCAAGCAAGAGCTGGGATTTCTCGCGTTGAACTCTGATGTCTCAAGCAATACGTCGTACGTCGTAGTGAGAATGTGCATGCGCGTTCCGAATGCTCTTTCCCCGCCAACATGGTCGTGCCCGGAAAGTGCGTAAGAATGGGGGTTTGGCAAGCACAGCCACGCGATGATGCTTCTTCATGTAGTGGCCCAGGTCTGCCCTCTCGGGAGAATTCCAAAACACCAAGAAGACCAGCTGGCGGGAGCGACTGGCGCGTGGCGTTTTGCACGCTGAAACAAGGGAACGGACGACAGCTGGCGCCCACCACCTGTGCCGTTCATTCCGATGGTTGCGTACGAGGGCCTGGCATCTCTGCAATGTGTTCCTCTCAGCCACAATGTATTACTACGCGGATGATCCGGGGCAAGAGAAGGGGAGAGCAACCTGACCGAGCACCTCGCGGGTCTCCATGTCCTGTGACGTTAGCGCCCTGGTCTTTTTTTCTTGTTGCCTCAGGGTGGCTTCTGGTGGGTTTCTACGCATTTAGGCATTCTTTGGCTTCTTATGGTTCTCTGAGAGCATCGGATAATACGACTAGGAAAACTACGGAACGATTGCTGGTCATGAGCGGTCTTTGGGGGTGGCAAGGTGTTGTGTTAGTGCTCAGCTTCTCACCGTGGCTTTGCACCTGGCGGAGGTGTACTCCGTATCATTTGCGTCTTTGTCGCGTTGGTTGGCAGTCGTCCGAAAGAACAACTCTGATTAAAAAGCCTTGCACCTTCCACGTATCCTGTTCATTCCTCTTATTTCCTCGGCTCAAACACAAACAAGCTCGCACCTTTTCTTTCTATGCTTGTTTGCCGTGTCTCTCGAAAAGACGTTTGCACTTCGATTTTTGAGCCTCTGTTTGCCCCATCTCTTTTTTTCTTCCTCCACTTCTCCCTTCTTCCCACCGTTCGCTGCAAAGATCTGCTACAGGAGGGCTTCAGATTTGTTTAGCCTCCTTGTTCTAGGCGGCCGTTGAATGGAGCATCGACAGGGGTCCGTCCTCTTGAATGGCTGTTAGCCTGGTGCCGTCACAGCCCGCCACCGCTTATTTCGGTGGGTGCCTGCCTCTTTTTAAGACTGCACTCTCCTGACGGTCTCGGGCGGTCGATCGCTCTTTCCCACCCTTTTCCCTCCTTCTTTTTCAAGAACAGGCAACGTCAAAGGAAAGAGCAAAGTGGAGACGGGAGACCCCACGTCCGCAACAATTGAACGGCAACCTAAACACGACAATACGCATATTCGCTCTCTCTCTATCACTGCATCGGGACCCACCACCGCCCAGGTCTGGCCCTTTTTCTTCTTTCTATTCTTCTTTCTGTACTTCTTTCTGCATCACTTCTGCACTCATCCTGCACCTGCACCTGCACCGGCGACGTCGTACCGGCGAATGACAGTGCCCGAGTGAATATCTTACTTCTTTTCTCTATCCCCTTTCGGGAGCAAGGACCAACAACCAACCACTGCCGCCAATCGCAGGCCTGTTTTGCGCAGCCATCTGCATTTCGCATTTCTGCGCCTGGCTTCTTTTAATTCCCCCAACTATTATTTATCAGCCTCCTCATTTTATTAATGCAGTCCGCACACCTCTCGCCCTGAATCTACGTCCTCGACCGTTTCTTCCCGCGTCTTGGCTGCTTCTCTCCTCACTTGATTTCCTTGCTCTTCTTTTGCCCTTCATATGCTCTTCCGTCTTTTTTTGTCCTTTTTTGCCTTTCCTTCTACTACCCTCTCCTCCTCGTGTATGTCTTCTCCGACAGAGCATCATCGCCCTCACTAAAGCGACACCGCCCTGCGTCTTTGACTTCTGGTCTGGTCCCCAGGCGAGCGATCTGCATTCCTGCCGCCCCCAGGCCACCGGCGAGCGAGATTGCACCGGCACTCACGACTATCGGCTTTAATTGCAGAAGCGCTTCTTCTTTTTCTTTTGTTCTTGCAACCTTTTACAACCTCTTGTTTTGTCGACTCGCCAGCACGCCAGCACAGTTCGTTCCACATATCGCAGCATCATGGTCGAATTACAGACGTACGCGCCTATGGCGCCACAAGCCAGCGCAAAAATTACACCACCGTCTCTGTCACCTCCTTCGCAACCGACACAGTCCATGCCGCCGCCGTCGCAGGCCATGGCCATTCCACAGGCGCCCGCACAGCGCTCGCAACCGCTCACCCTCGATACCTACGTCTCGCCCGTCAACCAGAATGGCTCCTTTGAATTTGACCGTGTGATCAAGACCGGTTACGTTCAGCGCCGCACACAAAAGACAAAGGTTTGTGCAAACGGGGGCGCCGGTGGCGTCTTACGTGTATTACGTGGTCGACAGAACTGTGAACTGACCAACTTTTCACAGACATGGAGGACCATCTTTCTTGTTCTCCGCCCGAACATCCTCTCCATCTACAAGACCGACAAGGAAGACAAGCTGAGGCACAAGATCTTTCTCTCCGAACTGACAGCCGTGTCCTTCCTCCGCGACCCAAAACACAAACGCGAGCACCTGTTTGGTCTCTACTCGCCCTCCCAAAACTACTACTTCCAGGCGAACAACGCAAAGGACGCCCAGGACTGGGTCGAGGCCATCCGCGGCGAGGCGCGCATTGAGGAAGAGGAGGAAGAAATGTTCCTGGCCAGCCCCCTGGTGCGACGCCAGTCCTACGGCTTTGCCAACCTCTTCCAATCCGGCGGCAACGATCTGAGCCCCTACAACCCAACACACATGAACAACCACCCGGACGCGGTCGCAGAACACGAGCGCCGTATGGTGTCGAGCTCGCCTGAGCCGCAAATGCCTCCACCACGACGCCTCTCGGCACAGCAAGGGCAAACGCAGCAGCAGCAGCAGCAGCAGCAGCAACGGCCACAGCAGCACCCATACATCCAGCCCGAGTCGTTGGCCTGGTCTGGTAACGAAATGGGCCTGTCCGACTACTCGGATGGCGACGTGCAGCACCAGAACAAGCTGCCGGGCCTGTCGTCGGACAGCCTGACGGCGCACTCGCCGCCATCACAAAAGGTGCCCATGCACCCGATCCACGAGCCCCGCCGCTCCCAACCCGAGATGCGCAATGCCAGCCAGTTCCAGTGGTCTGGGCAACTTGGAGACCGACCCCGACCGTGTGATCTGGCAAGGCTGGCTGTGGCTGCTGCGGAGCAAGGGTGGTGTTCGCCAATGGAAGGACTCGTGGGCCGTCCTGCGGCCACGGAACCTGATCCTGTACAAGGACGAAACCGAGTATGCTGCACAGCTGATCCTGCCTCTGTCGTCAATTGTCAACGTGGTCGAACGGGATCCTCTCAGCCGGACAAAGAAGCACTGCCTGCAAATCATCACGGAGGAGAAGAGCTACCGGTTTTCGGCGCACGACGAGGAGACACTGGTGCGGTGCCTCGGCGCCTTCAAGAGCCTCTTGGCCAAGCGGCGTGGTCTGGAGATCCGTGCGGCAGCTGCCGCGGCGGCTGCCGCCTCACCCTCTTCTGGTCCGACTTCTGGTCCGTCTTCTGTTCCGACTGTCCTTCCTACGGGCGTCCTGTCGACTTCTCCAAGCGCCGCTTCTCCCCTCGCCCCGGCACCGCATACCACGACGCTCACAACACCAGCGCTGGTGCCTATGCCTATTTCAACATGACGAACCGACAAGCATTGGATATTGTCCGCACCTGCATTTGACCTACTTGTTCTCCGACACCTTGCGTTTTTTTGCATTCGAGGGCACCTGCTGCTCCCACAACCCATTTTATGGTTTATGATGACACATTTTTTAATGAAGGCATGACACTTATTACTTAGTATTATTTATGAAAAAGACGAACGGGAGGACAAATGAATATGAGCTTTTGAAAAGATTACAGTTGCGAAACGAAGAACCAAATAAACACAGTATAAGAGCATGGACTCTTGTTGTACGTAATGCAGCTTACTTTCTCTCGACAATTAGCAAACATAAATGAGCCGCACAAGGCTGCTGGATAATGTCAATGCCGGTTCCCGAAAAGATGGAACCTGGCTTACTACCAACAATGTCTCTCCTGTCGCTCAGACTTGTGTATTGCACTACTCTTTGCGCGACACGCCGTGCACCTACCAACTTGATAATTGCCGTTTCTATGGGTTTTGATTCTCCCCATCGGGTAGGTCGGGGGGCGTTCCTGATACCGATAGTTCTTGCGGTGTTTTCGTCGTGCACTCTTGCCCGCAAGCCCAGTTCTACACACATTTGGGAAGGCGCGAACTGCTCGGCGAGTAGTTCGATCCGGTAGATTGTACTCCCAAGAACAAGAAGGTACGACTAGGTCATGCTTCGTCGCCAATCAACGACGACCTCGTTCGCGACTTCCCCTGCTGGAACGTCGATGACGCATCTTCTGTTCTCGAAGAAGCGCGCCTTCCCTGCGATACGGTCTTTATTATCGCCTACTTATTGCTTTGCCCCTATTTTCTTTTTCGCATCATCCTTTCTTTGGCAGACTTTTCACTTCTTCTTGTCCTTCAAACCGCCGAATTGCTTCTATTTGGTCAAAGGCGAGCAAACACCAAAAGCGGCTGCTTATTTTTGTTGGTACTTTCGTCCTCTGCTCATTTCATTTCCGTTCCATTACGTCGTACAAGCCCTCCAGAACACGAGTACACAGACTGACGATCATGGGACCAAACATATTGGGTAACCGGCCGTCTTACGGTGCAAAGTTGAGCACGCCACGACAGTAAACTTTATATGCTCGGAGGCCTTCTGGCCACGACGCCACAGTCCAATTGCAACACGACGGCCATGTACAATGCTGCTTTCGCCGCCATATCGTTCAAGGGTGACCCCACGACGACGACCCGGGACATCTACGGTGCCATCATGATGCTTTGTGGGAGCGAGGGGTCATGACCCTCCTCGACAGCCACATCAGCAAGGCCAGTTGGTGCGGTGATCTGACTGACGGCAACGGCTGGTGGAATACCGCCTATAGCTACATTGTCACCAATTCTCAGTGTTTCCACACGGCCCAGTCACCAGGCCAATCCCATTGTTTTTGTCGTCGGCGGCGGCATCCCGTCGGCCACAGACCTATCGAGTGTCCGCCTCAATTGCGTGCCCGACACGACCGGGTGGCCCGGCAAACACGCCTGGGAGTGGCCTCGTACCTCTTTACCATTTTCTTCCTGCGCGTCTTCCCCTTTTCCATCCTCAAGGAGCTCTCTAGCTGTTTCTACGGTTTTGTATTGACGCAGGGCAAGGACTACGCGGGCCCGCTGCTGCTGTCCGAGTTTGGCGTGGGCCAGACGAGCGGCACTGTCGATGGCGGTCCATCGTCGGACGACAGCATGTACCTCGAATGCATGGTCGAGTCTATGGAGAGCAACGACAGCGACTGGGCAGTGTGGGCGCTGCAGGGCAGCTACTACATCCGCAATGAACAGATGGACTCTGACGAGACGTGGGGTCTGCTGAATCACGACTGGTTGGCGCTGCGCAACCCACAGTTCCCTGCTCTTTTGGGCGGCGTATGGATCATGACGCAGGGGCCCTGAAGGTCATAAACCTTTGATTCTGTAGCCCACTTGACCTTCAGTTCTGAAAACCTTGGATATGCGCACAGGAGCCAATCTACGTATTATAGTATAGAACCTGTGCGTATATATAGCTCTACGGTACTTATAAGTCAAAAGAACAATACCTATCTGCAGGAGCAGTGGAATACATTTTCCCAAGAGACCTGTAGTAGGTAAAAACGCCGGTATCCCCAACAGTAACAGTCTGAGTAAACTGAACGAAAGAACTTCCGAGAAAAGAAATTAAAAACACCCGGCGATATATAAAACACCACGCATAATAAAGATAACAAAAACTCCACTGTCTGGTATCTTTCCATTTTTTTCCTTTCAGCATTTTTTCTTTGCCCCCCCCCCCCCCTCCCTCTTAGGCTGTATCAAAGTAGTCGTCAATGTCGATCGAGTCTCCGCCACCCATATACATCTCGTCGAAACTAGTCGTCGGGTCGTCCACGAGACCCTCCATTCCGTCGTTGATAAAATTGAAAAGGTCGTCGCCGTCGGCACCCGAGATACCGGCTCCTGCATCGCCAGCATCAGGCATGAGGAGATCAGTAGTCGCCTGTTGTTGCTGCGCCGGTGGCTGGTTCTGTTGCTGCTGATTCTGTTGTTGTTGTTGTTGTTGTTTGTTGCTTTTGCTGCTGCTGCTGAAGCTGAGTTTGCTTCTGAATTTGAAACTGCTGCTGGGCAGGCGCCGCCGACGAAAAGTCCGTGTCCATCATCAGATTTTGGGCAGCGTCGGCAGCAAACTTTTCCACGTCAAATTCGGAGTCGTCGACCTGTTGTTGCTGCTGCTGCTGCTGCTGAGGCGGCTGTGGTGCTGCCTGGGGAACCTGCGGTACGGGCACGGCGGTTTGCACTGGTGGGGGCTGCGTTGACGTCGCTGGTGGCTGTACCGGTTTCGCCTGCTCTTCCGAATTCACGGGGACGAGGGAGAACTGCATATTCGTGAACCCGAGAGAGTCGGCGTTGGACGGGTCGTCGCTTGATGGGCCCGTAAGATCAAAGAAGTTGTCCATATCGACGTCGTTTGCTGACGACTCCATGGCAGGAACGGGCGCGGGTGCTGGGGCAGGCGCGGGAGCGGGCGGCGCAGCAGTCGTGGCTGGCGGCTTTACGGCCGGAGCAGTAATCGGCGTCGGGATACGTGGTTGCAGGCACGGGCGTCGTCGATCTCAGGGGTGGTGTCGCCTTGGGCGGCAGCAGACGCAGCAGCAGACTTCTTCGTCAAGACAGGCGATGTGGCAGGAACGGATGGTGAGGACGAAGAGGATGACAAAGAGATGGCCTTGTTCGCACCGCCAGCTGTCCCTGGCGCCGGCGCTGGAGAAGCTTTAGCGACGGCCGGTGAAGCCTGCTGCTGATTTGACCAAGACCGGCGACGGCACCTTGGTTGCCGCAGGCGAGGCAGTCGATTTCGATGCCGCTGGCGACGGCACACGCATGGCAGCGGGCGATACTGTTCGCTTCCGAGCGGGAGCCTTGTTAGCAGCAGCAGCAGCAGCAGAAGCAGAAGCAACAGCAGTGGCTGCATTGGCAGGAGAAGCTCCCGCTGTACTGCCTGGTGTTGAGCCTGGCTTGCCAAACTGGGGCGGCCGCACAGTCGTCTCCTTCTTAATGGCGGGCGATTTGGTGGATAGTCCCGCCTGTGGTGTCGCAGCTCCGGACTTATTCGAGCCAGAGGCTTGCATAGTGACGGCTCCAAGTGTTGCCGATGATACCGTGGTCATGGGTGAGTCCAGGTCCATATTCGGGAAGGGCGCCATGGCTGTGGCGCCGCTGGCCGGCGTACTGCTGGTGTTGTTGCCATTCGAGACGTCCGAGGCTGGCTCCGTCTTAATCTTAACAGCAGGGACCGGTTTCGGTGGCTCCTCCATATCGATGTCCATAGCAGCGGCGGGCGCTTGACTGAAAGCGTGTGTTCCGTTCGACGTCGGCTCCTTCTTGGTTGTGTTGGCAGCGGCAGATACGGAGGCGGCAACGCTCTTCTGTGCGCGGAGAAGGTCAAGATCTCGGCGCAACGTGGCTTTTGATCGGAGCTGTACTGTTAGTGGTGTCCCCGTGAAAGCAAACACTGTTCCTCGAATCGTCACTCACAATGTCTGTCTTATGCTGTCGAGCGTCGAGTTGAACTGGGTGTTCGCATCGCTGATCTTGGCGGCGCTTAGGGCGCCGACGACCTTACGACCATTCTTGGCCTGTGCACGGATGGCTTTTCCGGCATGGATGAGCTGGGAAGGGTCAGCATAGTGCTGTTGTAAGAGAGGAGAGAGAAGACCGTACAACTTCGCTCAATGTCTGCTCCAGCATTTCGAGCGCCGCCTGGTTGCGCGGCGTTTGTTGAGCCGCCATCACAGCGGGCAATGGCGGCGACAGCAATCGGAGAGCGCGGCTGGCAATCGAATTGGGGAGAATGGGGCGTCGTTGAGCAAAGGCCGTGTTGTGCAATGAGACTCGTTCGTCGCCGCCGTTGAGTTCGCCGGGGTTGGTGATAGGAGGTTGCACACCAAGAAAGGGAAGTCGCGATGCACGACCCATTTGCGGTCGCTCTTTCCGGCGGGTTTTGGCGTGCGAACCAGCTGGGAGAAGGCTGTGGAAGTGCCGTCGGGAGCTCCTTCCCCGCGCGCAGTCCCTAAGCGATTAGCACGTGCGCCCTGTAGCCTTGGACGACGGGGACGGCAGGAAGGCCAGTGAGAAAAACAGTGTGTGAGCATCCGGCACTGTTTAGCACAGACCCATCGGCAGGTTCCGTCACCTAAAACACTAAAATACATAGTCGCTAGCAGTTTTAAGGTTTGGCTTCAAGAAGCTGTCTCGTCTCAACGGCCTCGAGACCTCCTATTATTCACCATGAGACAACGAGATGAAACTCTACATAATTAAGGGTATATTCAGCCTACGGGCCTTGCTTTCTGGTCAAAATCTGGTCAACCAGAATTTGGTCTACCAGAAAACAGCACATTAGTTTCGGCTCGTCTTGCCAAGTACCCTTCGCGCCTTCCTAGCGGTGAAAGACGATGCAATTATGACATTCGTGCTTTCTCAGCTCATCGGCCACATCAAAGCATCCTTCAAAGGGAAAGGGCATGCCTTAGTCTGGTGCTGGTAGTGCCCATGACGTGACCGATGTGTTGATCTGGCGGGATCCAACTCCAACGCCAGCCTCAGACCAGATGGACAAGGCCCATAGTGTCTCGGGTTGTCGTTGGTGGCATCTGTATTCACCTAGTCAACTCTTCCGAGTCCCTCCCCTGCACCCCTCTCTTATTTCTGTCCTTTTAATTGCCTTACAAGGCCGTGCCGTGCTACTGAAAAGACTTTTGACCCCTGACATTTCACTACTGCGCGTGCCCTTTGTCCACTTCAGGGCTAGGAGCACAACGCCCAGACAATACGCAGTAATGCTTCCCGAGCGCAAAAAGAAAGGGCAGGCGGCCAGTTGACGTGGTGGGATGTGTCATTGTGCTGCCGTTCGAATTCAAACAGTCGGGACTCTGCAAATGAGTCAATCATATGTCGAGATATACCTAAAAGTGGGGGCATGTGCAGGCCGTTCAGTGGGAGAACTCGTCGTACTCCGTAAGGGCACAAACATAACAGGGGACCGCCCACCCAAGACCTGGCAAGGGAATGGTAGGGGGAATGAATTTTGGGATGGAGGGGTGTAGCGAAGGAGAAAATGACAAGAGACGGCAACCATGGAACAAAAGCACACAAAGAGATTGCATGGCCTTGCCGGGACTCGTTGTCTATTGGACACGGCGCGCAAAACAGGCTCGTCGTTCAACCTCGAGCTTCCTGCCCGCTGTTGCCTTGTTGCCTGACCTGCCAGCCTGAACCTGCCAGCCTGCCCTTGAGAAACCATTGTCCTCAGCAGCGCTTAGATGCATATTTATAGCCACATCCCTTCTGCCATCCCTGGAGCCGCATGCACTCGAGGCCCGACGCAGTCTTCATCGAAAAAGCAAGTCTTGCTGTATGCACATCTCGTCTGCATTGCGGCGAAAGTCCCTGCGCAAACGTCAAATAACTTACAACGCCAGGAGCCAGCTGTCTTCAACGGCCGCCACAGTAAGACAGCTCCCGGCGCCGCTTCCGTAGAAGCTCCACTGGAGCCGCGTCGCCCCTTCCTGCCCCTAAACAACTGCTCAGCTACCCACCAGCTAGCACCAACGCAAAGCACGCTAACAGTTAACTACTCTGCGTACGTCCCTTTTTTCCCCTTTGCTCCTGCCTTTCCCCTGACACCAAGGCCACCAAGGCCGCCAACGCCTGCCAAACCAAGCAATCGCCAGGCCAGGGCCCTTTGCACCTGCTGTCATTCTGGGGGCACACGCACACATTTTACATGCAGGCACATTTGGTAGGACCTTGCCTCGTGCCTTCCCTCTGTCCAGCATCATCCATCGCCTGCCAATTTTGCCTGTGCTTCGCTGGTCCTTCCTTGCCCATGTCCTGCTGTTCTTACACCTTTTATAAGAATCTCAGTCACAAATTACCGTCCCTCGTCCCTTCCTTTCTTTTTTCTCGCTCTCCACCCACTTTCTCCTCTCGCATCTTCTACTCCCTCCCTTCTCTCTCCCTCCGCCTTTTCTCTTCTTCCTCTCTTCAAGCAACAAAAATCTCCATCTCCTTTTTTTGTTTTGTCCGGCCCTGCTGCTTCGGTTTCCTTTCCAGCGGACTCGTGCACCCCTTTTCATTTTGCTGTCCCCTCCTTGTTTCGTCTTCGCTATTCCTTTTTCTCCCCTATCCCTTGACGAATTTCCACTTGTCTCTCTTCTCGTCTTTCTGACCATTTTCTCCTTTCCCCTCTTCGCACCGACATCTTGTTTTCTTGACCGGTCGCATTCGCCTGCTGCTTGTCTCTTTTACACATCGCCTTGTCCCTTGCGTCTGCTGAAACTCGCCAGCTACCCGTCTCCCTGTTCCCCTTCCATTGCATCAGGTCTCCTTGCTTTGTCGGCGTCGGCGTTCCTTCTTCTCGCACTAGTTCTCTAGTGCCCGTGATAACTTCGACCTCGTCCGTCTTGAACGACCTTTTCGGCGGCCTTTAGCTTCGAGCTTCCTTCGAGCTACAAGCTTTCCTTTGTCGCCGTTCCTTTTGTTCGAGACTCTTCGGTTCGCGTAAGTTGGCCCTCGGCGTCAGCATCTTGGTCCTGCCCTTTCTACTCCCCTCTCCCATCCTATTCTCTTTCTCAGAATCGCCTCAACATCATCTCATGATTGCTTTTCTCCCTTTTTTGGACCTTGACATCCCCAATCATGGCAGACTGCCCGCCCGCGCGACCCCCCTCCTCAATTGCTTCCTCTGCTAACACACGACAGTTTGTTTCAGTTTCCTCGTCGGCTCCATAGGCTTCGTGTCTTATACCCCAATTTTCAGCCTTGTCGCTTTTTCGATCGGATCCTTTTTTTCATCTCTTTCCTCCCTTACAATTTACGCAACCGTCGAGCTATTTTGTTCCAAATCTTCCTTTTTCACGAACTTTACGAACCTTCACGACTTGCTATTGTCAATTAAACAACCGTTACGACCGTTATAAAAAACCGTTCATAATGGCCGACACCGCCTCCCAGCAGCAGAACAACGGCCAGAATGGCAACAACCAGGGTCACATGGCCCCGGCCCCGCTCCACATTCCGCAGAACAACAACCCCATTCCTACCGCTATCACCTCGCCCATTGGCGGTGACCAGGGCGGTCTGATGTCCCCCACCAGCGCCGCCGCTTTTGCCCGTCGTTCGGCCCCGGAACCCAACAAGAGGGCCCTCTATGTGGGCGGTCTAGACCAGCGGGTCACCGAGGACGTCCTCCGCCAGATCTTTGAGACGACTGGCCACGTCCAGAACGTCAAGATTATCCCCGACAAGAATGTGAGGCGCCATGCACGCCCCCTGTGTCTATCCTTTTGAGTTCTGCTTGCTAACCATGTACAGGCCAAGGGCTTCAACTACGGCTTCATTGAGTACGACGACCCTGGCGCAGCTGAGCGCGCCATGCAGACCCTGAACGGCCGCAGAGTCCACCAATCGGTATGTGAAACACGACATTGCAATCAAAATATACGGACACAGGGGTGCTTGTGCAGAACTAACATCTGGCTCAATCTGTAGGAGATTCGCGTGAACTGGGCCTACCAGACCAACACGACGGGCAAGGAGGACACATCCGGCCACTTCCACATCTTTGTTGGTGACCTGTCCAACGAGGTCAACGACGAGATCCTTACTCAGGCTTTCGCCCAGTTTGGCTCCGTTTCGGAGGCACGTGTCATGTGGGACATGAAGACTGGCCGTTCGCGGGCTTCGGTTTCGTTGCTTTCGCGACCGCCCTGAGGCCGAGAAGGCTCTGAGCACCATGGACGGCGAGTGGCTCGGCTCCCGCGCCATCCGCTGCAACTGGGCCAACCAGAAGGGTCAGCCGTCAATGGCCCAACAGCAAGCCATGCAGCAGATGGGTATGACCCCGACCACACCTTTCGGCCACCACCACTTCCCGACCCACGGTGTCAATAGCTACGACATGGTGGTGAACCAGACTCCCGCGTGGCAGACGACGTGCTATGTCGGCAACCTGACGCCCTACACGACCCAGAACGACCTGGTCCCTCTGTTCCAGAACTTCGGCTATGTGGTGGAGTCCCGGTTCCAGTCGGACCGTGGCTTTGCCTTCATCAAGCTCGACACCCACGAGAATGCCGCCATGGCCATCTGCCAGCTCAACGGCTACAATGTCAACGGCCGTCCCCTGAAGTGCAGCGTAAGTTCCACCGTACCTCCCAGAATCCTTTCATTTGGCCTACCGCAGAAAGCTAACACAAACAGTGGGGTAAGGACAAGACCCCCAACGCCCAGGGCGGTTTCGATCCCTCCAGCAGCAGCAGCAGCAGCAGCAGCAGCAGCAACAACAGCAGGCCTACAGCCCTCAGAACGCCCAGGCTTCCGGCCCCTACCCCGGCACACCGACGCAATACTTCCCCCAGTACGGCGGCATGAGACATAACGGTGGCGGTCGCCAATAGAATTCGGCAAAGCGCACGTGAAGTCTACAGATGGTGGATAAACTCAAGCCGCGCACCAGCAAGCACGATGACAATAGCAGGCATCGACTGGACACGGACTGTGTTTGGCACGGAAATGCCCCTTTGTCTAGGTGCAGGTGCCTGGTCTTATGCCTTGCACTTGTTTTTTTGGCCATATTTCACTTTATTGGAGTGAGGGTTAAGTTTCTCTTTGCTTTCCTTCCATGACCTCGTCGTTTCTGTCGCCTTCTCACGAGTCGTTTCTGTCACTCTGTGCGGCTGTCTTCTGTCTTTCTGTCTTTCTGTGTTTATCTGATTTATCTCTGTTTCGTTTCATTTTTTCTATTCAGTCTTTTTTTCGTTCCAACCAAAAATGATGCCAGTGCTTTTCTTCTCAGCTGCCTTACACCAGGCCGGCTCGTGAAGGCACGGCCTCCCTTTCGTGCTCTTTTTGTCCTTTATTATCTATCCTTCTTCTCCTTCTCTTTCCATCTATTTTCTTATTCTGTCCCTGTTTTTTCTTCTCGGACTTCGCGTCGAAATTCGTCGCTATCACGAATTTCTCTTAAAAGGATGTCTGCAGGAACGGTTTGTTTAGCCAGCACCAGTTTCTTTGGACCTTCATGATGACTAAAAATAGTATTAGGCCATGCTTTCTCTTATCTATTTTCTCGTTCTGTCCGTTTTTGTCGCATTTCCTTGTCTGCCCAAATACCATGACCGCTCGCCATTCTATTGTTATGTTTGCCTTGTTACCGACAAACGGCATTTGATTTATTCGTCTGCCTGCTTCTCTATGCCTGCTCTTGCAATTCTCATGTCCCCCTTTTCTTGGTATCTGGCCAATGAACAAAATGCCGAATCGTTCCAAATCGTGCTAGTATTCTTTTACCTGTATCATCATAATGCTACCCCCATATCCCCAGTAGAGCATTCTTGTTTCTCATTTCTCATGCTTTTTCCTTGAATTGAATCTGGTTGCCTCGTCGCCTCCTTGCCTTCTTCCACTCTATTCCCTTATATCCATCGGTGTCTCGGTCGAGCAGAAAGGTGTCAGGTCGAGAAGGGTGGAATTCGGCAGGGCAAGGGCACCCGTGGGCGGGGGATGCTTTGGGGCATCTCTGTCGGTCTCGCGGGTTCTGCGGGCCAAAAGTCGAGGTTGGCATCGTTCGCAGGTTCTGTAGGTTGCGCCCCGCTTCGACATGACTTTGTTAGATACGCATCCGTCGTCGCTCGGTCTCACTAGTCCACGCTTCACTTTGTGGACACTTGTGTCAAAAATCATGAAAGAAGAAAACAAGGTACAAATATAAGACTGGGAAGATTTCGAAAGAAAGATTTGAAGAAGGGAGGGGAAAAGTCTCAATTCGCTCAAGCGATGGTGTTTGTTGTGCCGTAACAAAGGTGATGCTCGGGCCGTCGCGTGACATTCCGCCTATCGGACTTTTCCAGCAGGCGTGTCTGTTAGCAGTCACTCGATCAAGGCTCGGAGCTCGAGACTTCGGGACCTCGCAGCCTAAAAGGGGTCCGAAAAGGGCCGACCGCTCGCAGAATGGGGTCTGTTCGATAGCTCGAGAGGGGCAGGATTTGTAGGGTGCTTAAGACTTGTTATTGCAATTTTTTTCAACTTCAGGGATGATAGCTTGAAGCTTCAAAGCTCGAGGCGGGCGGGGCTCCTGTTCAAGTCCTCTTGTTCGCTGGCTGCGAGGCTGAGTGATCGACAGTGGGGAATGGGTAAGGGAAAGAATCCTGTTTTGCGCATACCTTTTTGACATTCTCTGCCCTCTTTTCGTGCTTGGTCGTTGTCTCGTTCACAGCTTTGCCAGTTGATGGGGGGGGGGTTGGGTTTTCAAATGCACTTCATTTTCTTTTTCAGGTGCTATTCCAAGATTGCCTGATTTAAAAAGGTGTCATACTATCAGCAAAAAAATCTTCCTCACTCCCAAAATGTGCTCTTCAAAAGAAGGCATGCCATCAACACCATCTGCTCGCCCGTTCGCGCCGTTCGTAAACCCTTCATCACAAATAAATCCGAATCCAAATCAAGTTCTTTCCAGACTTTTCTGTTTTTCACAATGCAACAGCCGACAAAACCCCAACGCTCACTTCAACTCCTGGTCCAATCACTTCCCAAAAAGAAAACAGCACATATACAACGAGAAGAAACAAAAGAGAAAAAGACGTATCCGCAGGGCATGGAAAAGATCAGCGAAGCGGACAGAAGGTCTGACGCAAAAAAAAAGCGCGCTGTCACGTCAAGTAGAGGCGAGACGGCTTATTTGCTGGTGTCGACGACGTAGCGACCGACAACCTTGCCGGCGTGCATGAGATCGTAGATGTTGGACAGCTCGCTGAGGCCGACAACCTTGTAGGGCGCCTTGATCAGGCCACGGGCAAAGAAGTCGATGGCCTCGGCGGTGTCCTGGCGGTTGCCGACGTAGGAGCCCTTGATGGTGATCATGCGGATGACGGTCTCGAAGACGGCAGCCTTGATGTATGCCTTGGCGGGCAGGCCGATGCAGACGACTGTGCCGTGGGGCGGACGTACTCGGTCGCCTGCTGGAACGGCTTCTCGTTGACGGCCAGGAGGACGACCGCCTGGGGGCCGTGGCCGTCGGGGGTGGCGGCCTTGACGTCGGCCACAATGTCCTTGCTCGTGGTGAAGTCGACATAGGTCGTAGCGCCCAGAGCCAGGGTGTTGTCGCGCTTTTCGTCGCCGCCATCAATGGCAATGACGTGCAGGCCCATGGCCTTGGCGTATTGGATGGCCATGTTGCCGAGACCGCCACCGGCACCGACAATGGCGACGTGCTGGCCGGGGCGCGCGCCCGACTCCTTCAGGCCCTTGTAGACGGTGATGCCCGCGCACAGGACGGGGGCCACGGCCTCCAGGCTGAGATCCTTGGGGATGCGGGCGACGTGGTCGGCGTTGGCCACGGCGTACTGCTGGAACGAGCCGTCGACGGTGTAGCCGGAGAGCGTGACCTCCTCGCAGAGGGGCTCGTCCATCTGGCGACAGAAGGAGCACGACAGGCACGAGCCGTTGATCCACTTGATGCCGACGTGGTCGCCAATCTCAACATCCTTGACCAGCTCGCCGCGGGCCACGACGACACCGGCACCCTCGTGGCCACCGACCAGGGGCAGCTTGGTGGCCAGGGGCCAGTCGCCCAGAACGGCGTGCAGATCCGTGTGGCACACACCAGAGTACTTGACGTTGACCAGGACCTCGTTGGGGCCGGGCTTGCCAACGGGGATTTTCTTGTAGACGGGCACTACAAAGTCGTGGGTCAGCAAAAGAGTTGTCGAGGCTCGAGGCTCAGAGAGCAGAAAAGCAGACACGCGATGCCATGGACTCTCGCGGCGAGGCCTTGGTGAAGGGACGGAAGGACGGAAGGACGGAAGCTGTTACTTACTCTTGCCAGTCTCCTCGACAACCTGCGCCCACTGCTCGGTAGGGATAGACATGTTGGTGGTTTGGGGGGGGCTTGGTGCTTGATTGGGTTTGTGGGTGTGACAGACGCTGTGGGCATGCGAAGCGGCTGTGTCGCTTTGTAGATGGTTCTGAATTGGTGATGAGTGTATTTGGGTCTGGAGAGACAAGACAGTTCCAGCCGCGTCAAGTTGCGGCAAGCACGACTATATATACGCGGGGAAGAGGTGAGGAGGGAAGGGGCGACCATGACGTGCACAAGTCCAGCTGCTCAAAGGCTATTTCCTAAATAGGGAGGGCGGCGTGGTGGTGGTACGCAGAAGTCAACACGGGCTAGGAGTTGGGGGAAGGAAGGCGCAAAGGAGAAATGGATGTGGAGGTGGTGTGGAAGAAACAAGGACCTTGTGATGAGGGGAACCCAAAGAGAGAGAAAAAAAAGAGATAAAAAGAGATAAAAAAAAGAGATAACAAAACGAAAAGAGAGGAGGGTACTCATGCCGAGAAGTACGTACATGTACTCCGTGCTCCGTACTGGAGACCGTCCAAATACTCATGCCACGCCTCCCTTTTTTGGATCAATTGATGAGTTCCTACTATTATTCGAAAAAGTGGGGCATGGCACGAGAACAGCCTCCAACTGTACCGTACTTCGTACAAAAGGCAAGAGGCAAGGGCGGTCGAACGGGCATTTAGAAGAGCGAGGGGGAAAGTGGCAGGCAAAGCAGGCAGATCTCGGTCGCGCCTGCGAAACGTATGATGGTGATGGAGCCTTCCCAGTCGCGCTTGTGTTTCTGAGGGGCAAGCTTCCGAGGTGGCGCTATGCCGAAAGCAGGCGATCTCTTCAGGGTCGTTCTTGAGTGAGGGAAGGCAGGTGCGCTGTGATAAGCGCACATCTTGGGAGACAAAGCGACATCGCACCTGCCAGGGCTCCCGCCAGGGCCGTGTATCTAACAAATAGTACATATGTATGTACAGTAAGCACGTTGTTTTGCGGGTTAGAGGGAAGGCGCGATGCGGTTTGTTCCTTTCCTGCGATTGCCCTCGATGCCCTCTGGCCCGCCACGTGATAAATCACCCCGCCGACGTCGAGCTTTTCAAGAGATCTCTCAACTGGCGCCGGCCGTCGGATCGCCGTCACGGGCTTTGGCACCAATGCTGCTGCAGAGCCTCCGTGGAGTTTCCCACGGTGGTGAAAATACTACTTTGTATTAACATGGTATGCACGTTTCCATGCGCTCCAATTGACAGCGCAAAGACGTCGGCGTGGCGGGATGTTCGCTGCTCCGTACAGACGAAATGCGCCAAAAAGCACTAGTTGTCAGCCGGCAAGACGAACAAACCCGACTTTGACCAGGATTCAGGTCCAGTCCAGACGTGGGCTCCAAAGCAAAACTACGCATATGCGTACGAGTAATCAGAACGACTCTAGAACGCCAACTTGGTGACATACTGAGGAGAAGAATGCCGCCCGAAAGGGCCAGAAAGGCACCGTATGATTAGCGTCGCAACTCGCTGCCCGGAAGCAGGAGACAGGAGACAGGGGACGTGGAATATGTGGCATATGTGACTATGTCACGCTTCCACCTTATTTGTACACTCGCTGTTTTCCTCGGCCGTGCCAGCCCGAGCGGCCGCTTTCAGGGTCCTTGAGGGGGAGGCACGAAATGGCATCGGCGGGTTACATTGGCAAGAAAATAATGGCCTGACCTGCCAAAACAGCGCACCTCACTGCAAACCCGTACATAGATAACGCTACCAAAGAGCCAGATGTTTGTCTCTCCTCTCCAGACTCATCCAGGCCTGCAACTGATCCAGATGTGGGGTGCTTTTGCGGCCTCAGCTCAGGTCTCCTTATTTTTCCTCGCTTGCATTTTTTTCCCCTCCACTCCGTAGTCACGTCTTGATTGTTTTTGTATGCGTAAGATATTTTTCACTACCTCATCTTTTCTGGGGCCACACCTGGCATGCACATACATATTTGTAGTACGCTTCATTGGTTTTTTGGCCAATCAACGGCCTCTACCCAGGCCCTCTAACATAAAGGCTTCGCCGCTATATCCAGGGCAGGAGGCGTGGAGCATGCTCGCTCGACGGGGGCACTAACGATAAAGATGCCGGTCAAGCCGTGTTGGGTCTTGGAGCTGGACGGCTGAAGCGGCAAGTGCATGCTGTCTCTCAACGGCTGCCTTTGAACGTCGATGCAATACGACGGTATCTTACTCTGTATATAGCGAGCTCCGCCAAATATTCAGGTGCCTGGGCTGAACACGGTAAACATCCTCACAATACGTACTCGTTGCTCAGCTGTCAAACGGCCCGAAGTATCATGAAGATTCGTCTCGTTCATAACAAGATTGGCCAGAGAGCCTCTCTAGAGAGGCTCTCTGTCTCCTTCCTCTCCCATCACCTGCCCTGCTCTTTGATCTTCGGACACTTCTTCCAGAAGCCGACGCCATTCTTGCCGTTTCGAGACATTCTCCATTGTTCCTTGCTTGACGCCGGCTTCCTTTCCAGCGCTCTTTCCTCTCCGGACGTATCTTGGCGAACGAGTACAGTACTACTGCTACTGCACGGAGAAAAGAAATACGATGGTAGCTCTTGGTTTTGTGATCCCTCTACTCCGTATTGTGCGTCGTCGTTTGTGCCTTTTCCAACATTGCGGTTCCGCTCGCAACAACTTCTCCCCTCCTCCGCCCTCTCCACGGGCCTCAACGCCAGCCAAGGATTTGGAGAAACGCTAGCGCCTTCCCCAGGGTCGAAGGCACCAACTGCAGTACATGTTCACAGCACTAAAGACTAAATCCCACGACGATGCCACCAGGCCCATCAGGAGCAACGGGGAGGAAATGCAGAAAATGCAGGGACACGCAGCGAGGCCCAGTCGAAAAACACCGACGATCACCAACTTTGTCGAGATACGTGGTCAATATGTGCAGTCGGTGCCTCCTGGAGCCTCCTACACAGTAAGAGAACGCGGAAAGAAGAAAACACAAAAGTAGAGAGACATCCGCCGTCTGTGCGAGTGAGGTAAGCTGGACGAGAGGATCCGGGCATCGATGTCAGGCGACTCGACGCTGATCACTGCTGGAGTCTGCACGAAAGTCAAGACTTGGTCTGTGCTCCAGCGTCTCGAAGCGTCATAACTACCCCTCATACTCATAGCCCTCTTGCGCCCCCCGGAGGTTCCCCAGAATACCAAAAGGTGGCGATGCACAGCCCTTCCCACCTCAGCGGATGCCGATCGAGTGGAAAATATACAAGTACCTCCCTCGCTCCCTCCACTGAGTATGTTCACGACAACCTCCACTTCTAGTGTAATGTTTTGGGGAAAGGAGTGTCGATGTCCCCACGCAGTGTCTGCAAGTACCGTTCCTGGGCCCCCGGGGAAATTGCAAAAAACAATGCACTCTGTCTGATAACTTCCTTTCTCCGGATTCCACACTCAGTAGTGTGGAGTGTGCCTTCTCGCGTCGCTTTCCTCCAAGAGTTCTTCATTTTTTCCTGCGTACATGTACTGAAAAGTGCCCTCACTTTCCCTCCTTGGGTCCGTTGGCGCAAATCCCTCGCTCCGCCCGGCCATGCGGATCCGTTCCAAAACGCCAACGAGGTGAAAAGGCGGGCACGAGACGCAAGGCCAGGTAATCACAGAAGAGAAAGGAGACACGGAGTTTCAAAATAACGATGGCTTTTTGTTGCTTTTCTCAGGATTCAATTGTTCTGGACAACAAAAACAGGATACCCGGGAGATAGGAAGACGACAAGAACACGTAAGATGGAGTCGTCGCTGCCCGGATACGGGAAAACGCAATCCGAGAAATCCCAAATTGCGTCCCGGCGAGGGGAAAAGAGCTCGTCCCACGGGTTACGAGACAAAATCAAAGTCTGGGGTATTTTGCAGAGTGCAATTTACGGAGTACGGGGTTGACATGTACCTTGTACCTTCTCCAGAAAGTCGAAGTGGCGATTTTGTTTGCCAAACTGGGAGGGCACCACGTACAGGGACTTACACAATATATCTCTCAGCAACAGACGACAGATTACACACAAGGTTATCAACCAACAGCAAGAAGACAGCCACCACAACACCATAGCAGGCACAAACCTCCTACAGGAAATACAGCTGGTGTTGCCAAAATGAAAGACGTCAAAGAGATATCAAAAGTATATGTACAGCGTTGCGGATCAGCCGGTTTCTTTTTCTAGCTCGTTATACAAACTAAATTAAAATGAAAGTCATACAAACCTCAAGTATATCAACATAAAATACATCGAAGAAGAGGAGAAAGTCGGTGAGTAGAGCAGTTCAGCAGCTCAGCCGCGAATTGCATTGACGCATTTCCCTCCGGTGCACGCCTCGGCCTCGAGTCGTCGACGCGCGTGACGCAGATCCCCACGCCGCCAAGGGCACGCACTCTTGGAAGGCAAAGAGCTCCGCGTGTCAAACTTCAGAACCGATCCTACACTGTAGTCAATAAGAATACAGTCGGCAATGTACAGTCATACGAGGGAGGCTTGTTCCTTTCATAGAAAGGCTTTGCAGCCCAATATCTAACGAAAACGGAGCGACAACCGTCCCTCTGCCCGATGAGCCGGAACTCGCAAATCACAAGGCAAAGTCAAGCATCAATCGATTCTGGAGCACAAGCAGTCTGATGGTCTTCTGCATTGCCTCCCATTGCAAAAAAAAAAAAAAAAAAAAAAAAAAAAAAAAAGCAGATTAAAATTATGCAGGAGCATCAGCATCAAGGCAGTTGACGACGATGGCGTTGCACTTCTGGCAACATTTATCTGTGCATCTATGCGTACCCCACACATAAGACGATCGACTCTGTTGTGGTAAATTTAGTAACCTACAAATGCCGTAAAAGAAATAAACAAGAAGCAAAGCAAAAGCGAAACTAGCCTGCATTGCCGCCCAGGCACCGCCTGGCGCCATCGCCGGCTACACCTTTTCTTTTGATATGTCGCTTTCCCCCTTTCCATCTCTCCGTTGCCCCATCTCACATCCTCACACCCTCACACCCTTACAGCCTTCCCCTCGTGCTCGGCCCCCTGGGGCCCTCTTTTGTTGGTGTGCTGTCCATGTTCTCTGCCAGGCTGTCTGCCTTGTCCCCCCCATTGTATCTGGATTCGTCTCGGTGGCTGTGGAAAGAAGCTATCAAGGCCACACCAGTCCCCTCACTCCCCTTCCACCGGGCGGCTCGTCCTTATGTAGGGGAAACCTGGGGAACTGGGGTAGCCGGAAAACTTTAGCTAGCCAACCCGATCAGATGCACGGCTAGAAAGATACGAGAGACCAGAGAGAGCAGCATGAGGATGCGGAGAACGGACAAAGGAGTCTCCCGCGCATTCTCGCATTCTCCAATTCCCTTTCTGTCGACTTTGTTTTGGTGGTTTGTTGGGCAGTTTCTTCAACTTTTTCTCATTGTAGCTGTCGTTGAATACGATTCTTGACTTCCCCTAGGCCGTTCCCCAGCCAAGACCCCTCCGTTTCGATGTCGACGTTTCCGCGGCCGCCGCCCATGGGGACCCCCTGAACCCCATAGCCACAGCTGCAGAGGACTCTTTGTCGCGATGACGGAAAGGTCGCTCTGCTTCTGCTTCTCCGTCGCCTTCTCCTTCTCCTTCTTCACCGCGAGCTGTTTATGAACCGCCAGGACCACCCAGAAGTGCAAACCTCCGGACAATGCTAGGCCCGTATTCTTCGTACTGTTGGCGAGGTTAGCTGACATTCTATACGATCCTATGCGAAGACCAGAGGAAAGCAAACTGTGCGGTTGCGTGGAAATACCGCTGACGACAAAAAAAAGACAAAAAAACTTACTTCAGCCTTCGTGTGGCAGTACGACCGGAACTCGGGCGTCTGGCCGAGCAGACTGCCACCGAACCAGGGACCGTGCCGCTGCCGCTTGTGCGTAATGACCTGGACGTCCAGACCACCGCTCTTGGCGCCGTGGCTGCGCACCTCGCTGGCCCGGATGCGCGCGTCGACCAGCTGCTTGATGTCGCGCTGCAGCCGCCGGCCAAAGTCCTTGTACAGCGTGCTGCCACCAGACAGCACAATGTTCTTGTACAGACCACGCCGCACGTCAATGGGCGACGACTGGATGACACCGTCCACCACGACGGGGAGCGGGGTCAGGAAATCGGAGCTGTAGATTTCGGGGTTGAAGAAGATCTCGGGCGCCAGGAAACGCTCGTAGCCAACGTCGACGGAGACCTTGCGGCCGCCCGACAGCACGGCGGCGTGCTTGGCGAAGCGGGACGCGTCCCGGTCGTAGCGCGCAAACTCCTTGACAATGTCCGGGCACACGTAGCAGTACTCCTCCTTTGATCTCCTGGGCCGTCTTGAGCGACGAGTCCGGCTCGCCACGGTCGCGGAGCAGCGACTGCACAAAGTACGTAATGTCGCGGCCGGCAAATCGGAATCGACTTGATCGAGGAGCCGATGACGTTAGCCCTCGGCCACGGGGATGACGTGCGTGACACCATCACCCGAGTCAATGACCGTACCCGTGAGCGAGCGGTCGGTGACCTTGGACGACGTCCACGAGGCCGCCAGCGCCAGCACGGCCTGCACGGCAATGTAGAGGCCGGCGCAGTTGAACGACTCGAAGAAGATCTCGGCCGTGTTTTCACGGTTCTCGGGGGGTTCAGAGGCTGTGGTGGTCAGACAAGGTGCACAGAGTATACCGTTATTTGGAACGTAAAGTGCGCAGGCTCTGCGTAGGAAGTGGAGGGGGACATACTGGCTCGGTGAGAAGGAAGTAGTGGTCTTCGGGCTCGACGCGCAGGTACTTGAAGATGGAGTTGGACCAGAAGCGCTCCATGTGATCCTGTTGAATTAGATTGAATTGTAAGCCAGTGTCCCAGTGTCCTTTCAACATCGCTCTTCAGGGCCATGGTGCCCAGCGTCAACCACTCCTTACCCAGTTTTTCTATCTGGCCATGGCGGATGGGGTAGTGCAGGCCATAGCCGGGGCCGTTCGACGCCGAAATGGCCTCGTCACCGATAAAGTAGTCCAGGTCCTCCGTTCCGCGCTTTGCCTGCAAGTGGCCACCAGGACCGGCACCGCCAGTCAGGAAAGACGGCTTGTTGGCGACAGACGGCCGGCCGCCACCGGTACCGGCGCTGCCTGCACCGGACTTTGTTGCGATTGCCGTCGGAAACACAAAAGAGGGAGAATCGTTGCCGGCAAAACCTGTGAAAAGAAGAAGAAGAAGGCGTCGTCGTTAGCGAACGGTTCGTGTATCGGGGAGTGCGGATCGTCGTTGGCGAGGACGCTAGGCAACAGCTCGAGAAGGCATCGCGATATATTGTGGAACCTACCAAAGCTTCGAGAAACCGGTGCCGCTGGAGGTTGGAGACGACGGTTAGCAATCATGAGAAATTGTGAGGGGGGTTGCGAGCTCCAATGGCAGTCAATGCTATTGTGAATATGTGCAGGTGGCCGCGCCGGAAAGCCGCTCGTGTCGTTGAAAGCGGAACGAAAGGAGGCGGCCGGCCTCGCCGGAGCAGCGGGAACGAAGGAGGGGGGCGGAGAGGGAATTGGAGCTCACTTGTCCATGACAACGGCCGGCGTTTGGTTTGCCATTGTTGCGGGTGGAGAGACAAACAAGAAGGGCCGCGGGTCTGCAGCTCTTCTGAGCGACGATATGCGAGTTTGGCGAGATAACAAGGTGAAGTGGGAGAGGAGCTGATGACGATGCGGGAAGTTGGGAAGGAGAGGCTACGGCGACCTTGTCGACCCGTCGTGTGGCTGTGGCAGGTGGTTGGCTGGCGGGGTGAGGGGCGCCCCTGCCCGCTGGTGCCTTTCTCTGCTCCTGCCCAAAACCGGGCAGCTTACGCCTGCTAACGTCGTATGAAAGTGCGCTAACACGGTCACGTGCGCCGACCTGATCGCACATTGATCGCAGGCAGCTCCATTTCTCCGCTTACATAATCTCGCGACTCGACATCCACCACAGCTTCGAGCTGGGCCTCGAAGAGGAAAGCAAATCGATTCGGAGAAAAAAGGCCGGTAATAGAGTCAGAGAAATATACCAAAAAGAAGTTGCAGAGGCTCATGGAACATTATAGAGCTCAGTCAAGGCGCTGAGACGGCGGTCAAGAGAGCGGCACCTTCCTTTTTGCAGCTTCCAAATTGTCTGAGAAAGCTCTGGGGAAGCTGCAGCCGACTTCATGATCGCGGTTTCCTCTCCACCTCATATCCAATAATAACCAGTTGGCTGCTCTTTCCCATAAAGTGCTCAGGTGCACTCTTGCCGCATCCGTCACGGTTGTCTAGCAGACAAAGCATCCAGGCGCTGAACCTCATTCTTTGAACGTCAGGAGTGAAGGCGGCCATCTTCACCACTATCCTCCTGCCAACGACACCTTCCATCCTGCACTTTACCACCTACGCCTACTACTCATTCATCTCCTATACTTGAAATTGGTACTTCTCCTCGCATCTCTACTTTCGCCAGACATCTGTCTACCTTGGTTTTTGGCCCTAGATCTCGTCAGATTGGGGTCTTCCTCAACAAACCCTCCAATATTGATTCACTTTATTGTTCTTTGAAAAGCTCTATTCATTCATATTTTATTTTGTTGTTTTTCTTCCTAGGTCGACGCTACTGATTCCTACGAGCTTTTCGTGTTGTTTGTTTGGCCACTGGCCTACGATCCCCTTGTCACTGACATCTAAGGTTCTTCTCGCAGCTCGTCTCTCCATCTACTACAACATCACGATCCTACGCTCTTCGTCACCGGCCTGGATCACTTCAGGCTCTCCTGTCAGCCACGTGTAGATGCATCTACAAACAGTCGAGGCGGGACATGGCGAATCAGCGTCTCCTGTCCGATCGTCAACACACCCACAGCGAACCCCCAGCGGAGCTCCACGCAGACAGTATGACGACATTCTCCAGCCCGTTTCCGAGCCTCAGTCCCTCTTCAGAAAGCAGCCCTGACGATGGCGAGCCCTTGCCAAATATAGACATTGGAGCGGCCCCTGGGGCTTCTGGCTTATGGTCGAGACCCTCGTGGTCACGTCGCGTTTCTGACGGCCAATCCAAGACTTGACCCTGGATTTGCCTCCTCTTCCACAGACGGGCCACTGCCCTCCAACAGAACTCTGAGTCCGGACGCAGCTGCCTTTGCCACAGCAACAGACGGACTCTCCGAGCGGATATTTCGTTCCAAGACAAAAGGTCCGATCGCTGCCATTTTTATCCACGCCGGCGCCGGCTTCCATAGCACCGTCAACGAGCATGTGCATCTCGAAGCATGCAGCGAGTATGCCACCCCTCTCTTGCAATGCAATGTTTTGCCAAATCAGACGTTTTCTGTCATGTACTGACTCCTCTAGTGCCGCGCCGCTTGGCCATGAAATTTCTCAAGGCCGGAGGCACTGCAGTTGACGCAGTCGAGGCGGCCATCAAGTGCTTGGAAGACAAGGAAATCACCAACGCTGGTTACGGAAGCAACCTCTCCATCGATGGTATTGTCGAGGGCGATGCAACGATTGTTGACCATCTTGGTCGCAGGCGGTGCCTGTGGATCTGCCCAGAGTATGTTTTCTTATCCACGTTCCCTGACTTCGAGGTTAATCGATCACTAACACCATAATTCCCTTTTTAAGTGGTCAAAAATCCAATCTCACTGGCCCGTCTCATCTACGACCGAAGCAACGTTCCCCTGTCTTTACGACGCATCCCGCCGAACATCCTTGTCGGCGATGGTGCCGCCCGCTTTGCCCAAGAACACGGGATGCGTCTTGTGCCGCACCAGCAACTCGTCTCCAAAGGTGCCCAGGATCGCTTCTACCGCTGGCGCCAAGATTTGATCAATGCCGAAGAGGCAGCTATCCGGCGCATTCAGGCTGCTGTGGTCCACAAGTCTCGCGTAGAAGCACAAGCCGTTGCTGGCGGACCTGCCCCTCCATCGGATGAACAAACGGCGGAACATGCGGTATCTGCTGTCTCTCAAAACCAGCCTCCAGAAGTCGCTCGGCCGGCTGGACAGCCTGCCTCTCATGTGTACTCCCAGGTCTCACTGGGAACCACGACTGTCACTGCAGCAGCGTCGTCATGCGCGACCGCGTTCCATGCCGAGACGTGGCCTTCTCGCAACCTGACATCCAACCACAAACGCGCCCGCCTGGGTAATTATGACCTATTGAGCAATGAAGATGCTGCCACCCGCAGACGACGAAGCAGTAGCGGAGGTGACGGAAGCTTTGTAGACGAGCCAGTTCATAAGTACCCTTCGATCTCCGGCGTCATGTCCCAACCGCTTGACCACTTCGCCGAAGGAACGGCAACAGACGAGTACGCGGCCGGCAACGGGTCTCATTATGCCGATGCCGGGCTCTATGACAATGACACGGACATCATCACAGACACTATTGGTGCTATTGCGATTGATCTCCGTGGCAACATCGCCGCTGGCTCGTCGTCGGGTGGCATTGGCATGAAGCACTCGGGCCGCATCGGGCCCGCAGCCTTGGTCGGGGTTGGCACGGCTGTCATCCCTGCTGATCCAAAAGATAGTCGAGGCACGTCTGTGGCCGCTGTCACGAGCGGAACGGGCGAGCATATGGCCACCACAATGGCATCTCACACCTGTGCCCAACGCCTCTACCACGGCCATCGCCGTGTAGATGGCGGGTCGTTTGACACAGAATACGATGACGATGCCATCATGAAGTCTTTTGTGACGGACGACTTCATGAGCCACCCGGGCGTCCGCAACCAAATCTCTAGCGGAGCCATTGGTGTCATGGCGGCGAAGAAGACCAACAAGGGCATCTACTTTTATTTTGCTCACAACACAGACTCCTTTGCCCTGGCATCTCTGTCGTCGAATGAAGAGGACCCTCTGGTGGTCATATCTCGTCTGGGCCCGCGTGAGAGTGTCGCTAGGGGCGGCCGCAAGATCAAGCGCAACTAATAATAATTAGCGCCCTGCTTCAAGTCCCATACAGTGGGCTGTACAGAGCTATTCACGACGCACAGGAGACGATTTGATTTGTTATGTTTGGCACCGTTTTGGCCTTCCAGGTTCGTCCGAAGACAAGTGATAGTTTGTTTTGGTTCATGTCGACGAGGGCGGTACGCCTGTCGGCACATTTAGGTGTCTTGTTGTTCTTCGTCTCCGACATCTATCTTCCTCTGTCTGTCTTCCTTTCTCTGCCCTGTCACCTAGAACCTAGATATCCTCAAATAGCGTTGCATTTCATCCTCTGAAATAAATGAGCAGTCTCTGAGCAGTCTGAAACCATTATCAAAAAAATGAATACGATTCTTGGTTTTAAATTTTCAGTAAAAAAATGCATACATATAATTATCCATACAGAAGACTAAATTCAGATCATATTAAATCAATTAATGTGGCAAACATATATATATGTTTGAAGATAGCATGACCCGACAATGCCTTAAAATTTACATTATATACCAAACGCCAGACTCTATGCTGGCGACCACCAAAAGCCACCCTGTCCATGGAAAAAAAGCAAAGCAGAAAATCAACACCTTTTCTTGTACACCGGCCAAAATAGGCCATCACGAAGCCATTGGCGTCCCGACGGTGCTACCAGTCTCTTCCCGGCCGCCCGCCACACCCGCCAACCGCCTTTTCTTCTTCTTCTTGGGCCGCGGCACCACGGCTGGCTTGGCGCCGTACTGCCCCAGCCGCAGTCGTGACCCACACGTCAAGCACTCACTCGTCGGCGGGCCACCGCCTTCACTCGGCGGTGCTTCGGGACTTCACAAAAGATGCTCAGACAGATACTGCACACAAATCCCGTGTCGACGACTCGCCGGTGGCAGAAGCACGCGGCACGGAAATCGACGGCGTCCGCGCTCGGTGGAACAAGCGCGTTGGACACGTCGCGCGCCGAGGCTGCACTGAAACCCAGCATGAGGTACGCCAGCAGGCCCTGGGTGTGCGGGTTGTGGCCGTCGGTGCTGTCCTTTGGCGCTGGCGGGGCCAGGAACGTCCCGCGTGTAATGTAGGCGGCTTGCTGCAAGAACGTGGCCGCTCCACGCAGGGCCAGAACATCAATCGCCACACCCGCATGCGCAGCCGCAAAGACGGCGTTCATGGTCGGAATGTACTGTGCCGGCGACGAGTCGGAGACGGAAATGACGAGGATGCGGGCGTGCAGGCCAGCCTCGTCCGACGAGCTGCCGTCCTTTTTTGGTGCCATCACCACCGGCCGCACCGCCTCCACCTCCGGCACCGCCTGCGCCCTTGCCTGTATTGCTGCTCCCTTGCGGGCCCGACGATTTGCCCTTGCCGTCCGCGGCTGCGGCGGCCGCCGGGATGAGAATGGCTGTCTTGTTGATGTGGGCGAGGGCGAGCGTCAGCGCACCCGATAGGAGCGTTGTGGTCTCGTCGAGATCGCGCTCGGTTGTGCTTGTGACGAGGTCGTGGACCGATTTGAGGAGCGTCGTCTCGATCTCGCGGAACTGGGGGAACTTGTTGGCGGACGAGGTCGGCTTGGCGCCGTTGCTGTTGCTGTTGCTGTTGCCGTTGCCGTTGCCGTTGCCGTTGCCGTTCGTATGACCGTTGTTACTGTTGCTGTCGCTGTCGGTCATGGGCACATCGTCGCTGCCGGTGTTGTGGGCTGCGGCCGCTCGCCGTGCTTTGGTCGTGGCCGCCGCGGCGCCGCCGTGGCCGCCACCTCCTTGGCCGAAGGGTACAGCCACACTGCCCGGTTGCTATGCGAGGCAATGACGGCGACCTGGTTGGCACTCCCAAGGGCAAGATGCGAGTTGGCAAACACCAAAATATTGGCAATGGCTTTGCTGAGCGGCAGGGTGTTGGCCAAAGCAGCCCAGGCGCGTGGGTTCGTGTCGAGAACGATGGTCAGCAGGGCCGGGGTCTCGGCCGATGCAGAGACCTCATAGTGGGCCGACGCGTCGACGGCGTCCATCGTGGGATGAGGCGCAGGTCAGATCGGTTTCGGGATGGCCGTGAATTTTGTCGAGATTTTGTCGAGCTCTCGTAGTTGTCTCTATTGGGGGACACACGGGCAGTCGGATGTGTGTCCCCTGAGTTGAAAAGTTTGTTCGTAAGTCGTTGAGGATATGGTTTATGCTGTAAATCGCTTGCTGGTCGTCAAAGAGGCGTCCAGAGCAGTGTGGCGAGTGTTGATAGAAAGTTGAAAAGCAGTGTCTAAGGGCTGAAATTCACGAAGCTGTGACGAAGCTCGCGGCAAGGCGCTGAAAGCACTAAACGGCCAGTGGATACCAGCTGCCGTTCCCAGCGACTCGCCGCTTAAGTGTAGTATTATCCCCACGTGATTGCCCCACGCATGTGTGGATGCTCCTTCCGTCCTGTCTCGTTGATCTGATCCTTCCTTGCCTGGAGCTTACCCCTCAACGCCCATAATTCGTCTTCTGAGTACATCTAATTCTCTCTTTGTCTCCAGATAAGAAAAGGACGCCACCAACTGATTAACTGCAAAGCATCACCAATGCCCCAGGCCCAGACGCGATAAGGCGCGCCTAAATACGCATAGTGCCAATTGTTGTTTCGACAGGACATTGGAGGGGCGCTAGAGAAAGCTCTATCTGGTCCTCGGCCCACCCAAGCAGCGTCATTGGTGATCTGAACTGTCCATCGCCTCTGTTCTGAGATCTCTCTACTCTTCTTCTTCCATTCTCTCTTATGATCATTCTCCATTTATTCCCATATTTAGCTTTGATTGCATCATTATCTCAATATAGATTGAGGTCTTCGACGAGCATTGATACGCCAGCTTGAGGAGCACTGGTACAAACTCTTCATCGTGGGCCTTCCAAATCGGCCGAGATTGTCGCCATCTAGCAGAGATAAGCTTCAGATCTGACTTCAACCAACTTCCTCCTTCCCTCACATCCAGGATGACCGCCGCTCCCAGCACAGAGGCGGCTGCTGCCGCGGCTACGGCTTCGGCTACAGCATCGTCGCCGACACAGCAGTCTGCGCTGTCCCGCGAGGACCAGACGCTGCTCCTCTTTGCGGGGCTCATGGAAGGTGGCAAAGAAGACGACGAGACCGTTCGCGACCTCGACCGGTTGACCAAGGTGTTGAACGACGACGTCGAGGCCACCAAGAAGGGCGAGGCATCCATCTGCAAGCTCATCGACTCCGACTGCGCGGACACCCTGCTCGGCTACCTCGACATGCGCCAGCCCGACATTGTACGTGGCCATGCCACGCTGACGACGTCATCGTACCTGAAAGCGGCCGGCGACGACGGCGCCCAGAAGCTGTCCGACTTCTTTTACGACCGCGTCAAGCGCGGCACCTACGACGACTACATTGTGGCCTTTTGTGTGGCCGCCGCCGTGTTCCCCATCGTCCCGGACCTGACGGCCGAGATGTTTCTGGGCGAAGGGTTTCTGGCCAGTCTGGGCCCGCTGATGCGCCGCAAGTGGAAGAGCCGCAAGGTCGAGACGGCCTGTCTGGACATGTTGAATGTGGCGTGCATGAATGCGGCGTGCCGCGAGGCTGTGCAAAAGTACTGCGTCGAGTGGCTCGAGGAGATTGTGGACCAGGACCCCGACGACGTGGTTAAGGACATGTTCGCGGCCAACCCGGACGGCAATCTGGGCGAGGGCTCCATCTCGATGCGCCGGCACTCACGCCAGGTACAGAACCTGGCGGCCGTCATTCTTGCAAAGCTCAAGGTACGCCACCGCCCCCCTTTCCCTTTCCCTTTCCCTTTCTCTTTCCCTTCCCCACCTTATTGGTCTCGGTCGTCTGGCGTCAACAAATCTAACTAACTCAGTCATAAAGGCAACGTTGCCACCACAACAACAGGCGAATGTCGAGGAGCTCAACGACGAGAACCGGGTCGAGACGGCGACGACGAGCATTGAAGATCTGAGCAAGATGTTTACGGGTCTGCTGGCAAGCAATCCAGAGCAGGGGAGTTCCAATGCGGTGGAGGGCCTAGCATATGCCTCTCTGCAACCCAAGGTCAAGGAGGCGCTGGCCGACGACAAGGCCTTCCTGACGAACCTGGTCAAGACACTAAAGACAGCACCGCCCCGGTCGCCACTGACCTACGGCGCATTGAGCATCTTCTCCAACCTCACGCGGTACCAACCACCACAATCCGAAGAACAGAAGCGGTTGGGCCAACTCAAGGCCTATGCCAACGCAGCCGGCAAGTCGGGAGCCCAGCCCGACCCGCTCAACGACGATGCGCATGTATCGGGGCGGTGTCAAAAGGTCTTTGCGGTCGGCGTGACGCCCGTGCTGGTCTCGCACAGCAAGAACGGCTCGGCGGCCTCGTTGTCCCTCATCATCGGCATCCTCCACGCGCTGTCCGTGACCCAGAGCCTGCGCGGCCAGCTGGCACAACAGGGCGCCGTACGTCTGCTGATTGACGCATGGGCAGCTCTGGGTGCCGTTGACGGTGCCAACAGCAGCGCGGACACGGCCCTGGCACGGAGAACAGCCGCCCAAGCGCTGGCACGCATTCTGATTTCCACCAACCCGGCACACGTCTTTGGCGGCACACGGCCGGTGCCCCTTCACGCCGCCATCCGTCCGTTGGCATCCCTGCTCAAAAAGGACGACGACGCGTACGATCTGCTGCCCGCTTTCGAGTCGCTCATGGCACTGACCAACCTGGCATCCACCGACGACGACACCCGCGGCGGCATCCTGCGCACGGCCTGGCCGGATGTCGAAGAGCAGATCTTGAGCAACAATGAGCGCATCACACGCGCTGCTGTGGAGCTGGTGTGTAACCTTGTCCAGGCGCCCGAGGGCGTTCTGATGTACGCAGACGGCAGTCCTGCGGCACGCAACCGGCTCAACATTCTGGTCGCTCTGGCCGATGCTGAGGACGACGGCACGCGCAATGCAGCCGGCGGCGCGCTGGCGTCTCTGCTGGCCTACGAGGGTGTTGTGGACGGCCTTCTGGCACGGGAGCGCGGCGTGGCCATCGTGCTGGGTCTGTGCAGCGCGTCCGAGAGCGAAGACGTGCGGCACCGTGGCGCCGTGGCCATTTACAGCATGGTCATGTGCGGCGGCGAGACAGGCAAGCGGGCCAAGGCGGCCATCAAGGCGGCCAACGGTGTATCGATCCTGACAGAGTGTGCCAAGGCCAGCCGACGAGCCGAAGTGGTCGAGGTGACTGTCTTTGCACTGAAGGAGCTGGTCAAGGCGGAGTAGAGAGGGCAGCAAGGATGCATCCACGTTCTTGGGGAATTTGCATGAAACAAACGACGCGCCATGGGCTATTGGTCATAGCATCAAATTATCAAATTTATCAAAGTTTGCAAACGGAATGACAAGAATGCACACTCTTTGGTTGTCTAGTATCCTGGTATGCCGGTATGCCCTAAACGCCGTACATGTATGCCTATCTATGTACTCATTGTCCACTCCCTCCCCTTACGCCAAATCAACCCGGTTGAGCACGGCAATGCCCTCGACGTGAGCCGTCTGCGGGAAGAAATCAAAGCCGCGCAGGCTCTCAATCTCGTAGCGAGCGGGTGCCTTGCCGTCCTTGGTCTCTGCGGCGGTGGCGTGGCTGGCACTGCTGTCGCCATCACCAAAGTCCACATGGCCCTGCACCAGCATGCCCACATCGCGCGCCTGCGTGTGCACATTGCAGCTGACATACACGATGCGCGCGGGGCCAAACGCCAGCAGCTGCCGCAAAAAGGGACCGTCGCAGCCCTTGCGCGGCGGGTCGAGGACCACGACCGTCTCGTCCGGGTCGTACGCAATGACGCTCTGAAACAGCTGCGCGGCGTCGGCGGCCAAGAACTTGCAGCGCTCCGGCGGCAGGTGGTTGAGCTGCGCATTCGTGCGCGCGTAGGAAATGGACTGCTCGGCAATGTCGATGCCGATGGAGCCGCCCGGCAGCGTCGAGGCCAGTGTGATGGTAAACAAGCCCGAGCCAGAGTAGGCGTCAATCAGGTAGCGCAGCTCCTTGCCCTTGTGCGTGGCGGGCGGGCGCACGACGTTTTCGCGCACGTAGGCCGTCAGCGGCGGCAGGATGGAGTTGTTGTTCTGGAAGAAGCTGCCCGCCGGGTTGGTAAAGATGTAGTCCCCAATGTACTCGGTAGACGTGGCGTTGTTGTCGGTGATGCACGTCTTGAGGTCCGTGTAGGTGTCTGCTTCGACCGTCACCGTGTCTGCGTCGGCGGCCGCCTCCGTTTGTTGTTCCGTTGCCTCGCCGCCAGCCTTGGGACAACGCACCGTGTTCTCGCGCAGCAGGATGGTGGCGCCCTTGGAGTAGTTGGCAAAGTCACGGCCACGCGCGCACGCTCGCGCGCCATGCCCTTGACCACGGCCGGCGTGCCAATCGGGCACGTCTCAATGTCGAGCGTCGTACGCGCACCGCCAGCGCCTGCTTTCGCCATGAAGCCAATCTCGGGCACAGCCGTCAGCCGGTGGCCGGCCTTGTTCTTGCGCCGGAAACCCGGCGGGCCGTCAAAGTGCGGCGTCAGCTTCGTGCGGTAGCCGTACTGCAGCGGACTGGGCATCGTGTCGAGCACAGCCGGTACGCGCTCGGGCGGCAGCTGGGAGAAATGGCGGTAGGCGCGCTCGACCACACGGCGCTTGATGCGCAGCTGCTCGCCGTAATCGAGCATCTGGTACTGGCAGCCCGAGCAGCGACCAAAGTATTGGCAGCGCACACGATTGCTGTCGCCCAACGGGTCGCGCAGCTCGGGCGACGGCTTCACCACCTCTAGAAAATCGGCCACCGAGTACGTCGGCGGCAGCTCGTCCTCGCCGGGTCCCGCCTTGGGCTGCGGCAGGTGGCGGTACACCTTGACGCGCACAATGTCGCCCGGAACAGAAAAGGAGACGACATAGATGCGCCGCCGCCGCCGCAGCTTGGGGCCGTCGCTGAGCTCGTGCAGTTTACGCTGCACGCCCAGACCCTCGCCCGTCGACGACAGGCCGACAATGTCGAGCTCGATCTCGGTCCCCTGCTCGGGCAGGTCCTCTTCGGGGTCCTCGCCGCCATCCTCTGCAATTTTCGTCTCGTCCGCCGCCTCGGCGGCCGTGTCCTTGACTTCTTCGCCGTGCGCGCCACGGTACAGAACGGGCTCGGCGTCGGCCCTCTCGCGGTCTTGGCGTTCTTTCAGTGCCTTTTGCAAGTCCCTCACATCGGCCAGAAGCACCTCCTCGGACGAGCCATCCGTCACGGCCTTGAGCCGCTTGCCGCCCTTGAGCTTCTTCTTTGGTGGCCGCTGCTGCTGTTGCTTTCTGTTCTTGTTACCACCGCCATTTTCATTTCCATTTCCGTTTCCGTTTCCGTTTCCGTTTCCGTTGCCGTTGCCGTTGCCATTGCTGCCATTCTGCGCAGGAAGCTGGCGATCGGCCTGGACTGGGCTGCTCTCGGGGTGTGGCCGCTTTGCGGCTGTGGGCTTTGCAGGGGTCGAAGACACCTCTGGCTGCGAAGCCTGAACGTCGGCAGGCTCTACCATTTTGGCAAACCGGCTTCGGTTATGCGACGGCCAGCCGTTATAAGCGCGGGCCGGCGAAAACAACGGCGTCAAGCGTCCTGCAGCTGCTAGATATGCAGACGCCAATGTCGTGATCCGCGTTGGGGTTTGCGTCAAAGAAGACTGCAGTCGCAAACACAAGCTGCAGTGTGATGGCAGCAGTCGTGTAGAAAAGAGCACTTGCTTGCTTGGGGTGAGAAGCATGGAGCGTGAAGGGCGAATGCTTGAGAGCAAATTGGCCCGAATGTGAGTATTTTCACCTAGTTTGGAGCTTGATGTTGAAGACCTCGTCTGCAGAGTCTCAATTTTCATAGAAGCTCAAGAACTTTTTGGAATGACTAAGCTGGGAAGCTTGCCTTCCTTTTTCCAATCTCACAGCGCTGATTGGCCCTGTTGGCGGTTCCACTGTAGCCTCCCCCGAGCGTATGTACTACGATGTACAACTGTCTCACAGCGACTTAAGATGGTGTCTTGTGCCCACCGACAGCCGCTAATACCCACTGCCAAAAGGCGCGACTTTTAGCCCGAGATGGCGGCAGGTGCAAGTTGCAACTGCCGTTTTGGGAATGCGCAAAAGGGAAGGTGCTGTCGCTGCCAGCCATGTGCTGCTTCCCTACCTGGCAGTGCCCGCCTTGCTCTTTCCTTATCGGCGTGCGCCCTGTGACCGCCCTGAACAGAAAGAAGGAACGCCGTCCATCGCTTTATCGCGACGGCCTTCCCCCGGTCTCGGCCTCCTTGACTCTCTGGACATTCTTGATACTGTATTTTTACCTTGCGTCTCTGACTTGTTTCTGCCCGTTCTTTTGGCATTCGTCCTTCGTTTTGTGTCCCTTCGCAACCTACCACACCTCAGGCCCCTCTCTTTATCTGCGGTCTCTGGCGCCGGCGTCATTTCTGGGGTTTCGTTGGCGGTCGCGTCTGATTATCTGATTATCTGATCACCTAGTCGACTGTCGCTTTACGAGATACAGTCGTAAGGCTGCGCGGCTTTGCTCATACTAAAAGATGCGTAAGTGCCGGCTGACTGTCTGACTGTCTTGCCCCTCCTCATTTTTCAGAGCTTTTGCTGACCGTTGTTTGTTTCCATCAAGACTATCGCACGCCGTTCTGGCATGGGGCACTTCTGTTGCTCGCCTCAAACGCACAACGCACAGCAGCACTTCCGCCACTGCAGAAGCCGTTGCACGATGGAGAGCTCGATCACAATGACGCTTCGCAGCAGTATGGAACGAACGGCGCAGTCGCCTGTGAGAGTGCTATTTGCTCCAAGATTGGTGTCGACTTGATGCGCCAAGGTGTAAGTCTTGTCGGCGTGTTCGTGAAACAATTCTCGACTCCATCTGCGTGCCATGGGCCACTTATTAACAACCGTAGGGCACGGCGGCAGACGCCATGGTCGGTGCAACACTTTGCGTGGGTGTCATCGGCATGTACCACTCCGGCATCGGCGGCGGCGGCTTCATGCTGATTCGCGGACCCGATGGCAGCTACGAGAGCGTCGACTACCGAGAAACAGCCCCGGCAGCGGCCTTTGAGAACATGTACGACGGCAACGTGCACGGCAGCGTTATTGGTGGTTTGGCTGTCGGCGTGCCTAGCGAGCTGCGTGGGCTGGAGTACCTACACAAGAAGCATGGTGTCAGTCGCCCACTTTGTTTCATCGAGCCTTGACTATGAATGCAACTGACAGACCACAGGTTTTACCGTGGGAGACGGTGGTCATGCCGGCCGTGCATGTCGCCAGACATGGCTTTACAGGTAAGGACATGCTCTTTCTTGAGTTGTGAAGCAGAGTTGTTTCAAGGAGTGCACTGCTAACCTCTTAGTATCACACGACCTTGTTCGCTATATGAAGTCGGCAACAGACACGGCGGGCCCTTTTCTGACGGACGACCCGGTCTGGGCAGAGGATTTTGCACCCAATGGCACGCTCCTGCAGCTGGGTGACACCATCACGCGGAAGCGCTATGCGAACACACTCGAGACCTGGCGAAGGAGGGTATCGAGACGTTTTATACTGGAGATCTAGGTCAGTCGGCATGGGTACAAAGTGTATGAACCATACGTACACAAATACTAACATTGGGCACACAGCCAAGGACATGATCAAGTTGATCCGCGAGAACAATGGCTCACTGACGCTGGACGACTTCAAGAAATACGAAGTTGTCAGCAAGCCGGCCGTGAGCACCATGTTCCGTGGCCGCCGTCTCTTTTCGACCAGTGCTCCCTCCTCCGGCGCCGTCGCCCTCTCCATCCTCAAGACGATGGAGCAGTTCCCCGTTTCCGGCCCCCACGTCCAGGGCAACAATGTCAATCTCAGCACGCACCGCTTCGACGAGGCCATGCGCTTCGGCTACGGCGCACGTACCCGCCTCGGTGACCCGGCCTACGTTGATGGCGTCGCAGCCCTCGAGGCCGACCTTTTGTCCGACCAGCGCGCCGCCACCAACAAACACAAGATTCGCGACGACACCACCTTGCCCGTCAAGGACTACAACCCGGAAGGCAGTTATGCCGCACCAGGCCATGGCACCAGCCACGTCGTCGTCACGGACCGCTCTGGGATGGCCATCAGCAGCACCACGACCATCAACACGCTGTTCGGCTCCTTGCTCATCACCCCGGAGAGCGGCATTATCCTCAACAACCAGATGAACGATTTCTCGATTCCGCACGCCGACAACGAGTTTGGCTACCCGCCGAGCCCCGCCAACTTTATCCGTGGCGGCAAGCGTCCCCTGAGCTCCATCACGCCCATCATCGCCGAAGAGGTCGATGTGGACGCCGACGGTGTCGAGACGGGCAAGCCGGGCCGTCTGTGCCTGGTGACGGGCGCGGCGGGCGGCAGCCGCATCATCTCGGCGACGGCCCAGGTGACCTGGCGCGTGCTCGAGCAAGGCATGACGATGCACGAGGCGCTGGCCGAGCCGCGGCTGCACGACCAGTTGGCGCCCAACCGGGTGACCTTTGAGGTGACGTTTGACAACAGCACGGTGGCCAGCATGGTCGACCGCGGGCACAATGTGACGTGGACGAGCCTCTACGCCAGTGCAGCGCAGGGGATCCGCGTATTGCCTGGCGGCGTGTTTGAGGCAGCGGGCGAGCCGCGGCAGCTCAACAGCGGCGGATACATTTTCTAATGGATAGGACATGGGGTCTTTGTATACATCCGTTTCTCCTTCTGGCGTCACCTTTTTTTTTTTTTTCTCTTTTTTTTTCTTTCTGCATAGCTGGCTTATCATTTGAATATTCTGCATCTTATAATCATCATGACATCTACCAGATTAGGCTAGGTTCTGCTATGCTTTGGTAAGATAGTTTGTTTGCTTTATCTACGGTAAGGAATGGGTATCCGACAATGGGCAGGGTGATGTGGAATAAATCAAAGGTAAGATCAAAAGTACATTACCGCAATATATGCGAAAAGAAGAAAACAAAAAAAAAGTGCGCCACCTACTTGAGCAAGGCCACCAGCTTATCCATCTGCTTGAGCCATTTTCTCTCAAAGTCCTCCTCAGTAAACCGCTTGGCCGACCGACGAGCCCGCTCGCGCCAGGCCAGCGGATCGGGGAGGGCAAGGGCCTGTTCAAAGCCGGCAGCGAATTCGTCCGCCGTGGTAGCGTGGAAGCCCGTGGGCTTGCCTTCCACCTCCGTCACAATGTCCAGCTTGGGCCCGCCGCTGTCGTGGACGACGGCAATCAGGCCCGCCGCCTGGTACTCGACAACACCGATACCAAAGTGCTCGTTCCACATGCCGTTGACGCCGACGGAGGCGCGGCGGAGCCACTGGAGAATGGCGGGCCAGGGTGCATCCAAATGGAACTCGACGTCGTCGCGGATGTTGAGCTCGTTGGCCAGCAGGCGCAGCTGATAGACGCGCTTGGAGTCGGAGTCGTCGCGGACACTACCCACGAGGACGAGCTTGGGCGTGTCCGTGGGCGCGGCGCCCTTGTCCGATGATGCCGAGGACGTGGCCTGCTCTCTGTGCTTGTTCAAGAAGGTGGCAAAGGCCTGCAAGATCAGGTGGTGGTTCTTTTCCGGGCGAAACTGTGCAATGTACAACAGGACCTTCTCGCGGGCCGCTTCGCTCGCGGCCGACACATCGACCTCCTGCTCGAGTTCACTGACGGCCACGGGCGGATAGACGACGGCGATGTCGGTACCGGAGCTCTGGGAAGACGACGGAGCGCGAGCCTTCTTGGCGCGCAGGGGTCCCCAAAGGGCCTGGATGTGTGCTTGTGTCCAGGTCGAGTTGGTCATCACCACATCAATCGACGCGCCCACAGACGCGTAGAACCACGCAAACGTCTGCCAGTAGGCGCGCTTGGCGCGGCCACGCATGCCCACGCCCTGGCCAGCATTCACGCCCTGGCCGCCCACGTGCGAGTTCGGGTCGAGCGAGGCCAGCATGTCTGTCGAGATGGTGGGGTAGTGGACGTAGGCGCCGGTCGGGATGCTGCGGAAGAGCAGCTTGGAAAAGCCCAGGGCAAACGCATAGCCCATTGTGTCCACAAAGATGTCGGGAACGAGCAGCGATAGCGCATCCCAGGCCATGATGATGGAGCCGAAGGACTGCCCGGCGAGGGTAAAGTGCGGCCATGTCGATGCGAGAACCCAACGGCGGGTGGAAAGGTAGAGGAAAGCGACGGTCGGTGGATGGAGGTGGATATTGAAGCGGTCCTTGAAAGAAAAGCCAGTTAGACTGGGGCTGCGTCACGGATCATAAGATGGGGACAGAGTCACTTACCCGTACACGCGCGAGAATGGCGTCTTTGTGCACGTCATGGTCGCCCGTGTAGACGACGCACTTGGCCTTGGGCCAGCGCTGCTGTGTCGCGCGAATGGCTGCCCACAGCACGCGTTCGCCACCACCACCAGCGTTGCTATCCAGTCAGTAACCAAGCCTCTCGTGAAGCTCGTCGTAGTGAAAGACAACTCACCAAAAAGGATGGAAGAATCCGACGATGCCGTCCCAGTCAGACGCGCCGTTGTCGCCGTTGCCAGCCGATGCGGTGGCTTCCGCCTCAACGTTCTCCCAGTCGTCGTCGCTGCTGTCGTTCTTTTTTGTTGCTTGTTGCTGCTTCTGCTGCGCCTGGAATCTCGTCTCGTCGGCGGCCATCGTGTCCAGCAAAAACTGCCGCTGGCTCTGGGTCCGCTTCCGAAGATACAAGCCCAGCGTGAACCCTGCGAGACGCCAGATGTAAGGCAGCATCACAGCGAACATGGCGAGGGCCGTAGCAAACGTGGCAACGCCATATGCCCAGCTTCCTGTACTGCCGCCGCTGGCATCGCAGCGCGACGACGCGGAACAGCTTCCACCGTCCATCGGGGCCAAGACTACCGTGTTTCGTCAGGTCTGATGGAGTCGACTCGGGGTGCGATGGATATCGAGAATCGAAGATTGGGGTCAAGTGAGAGTCTCCAAAGGTGTGCGGAGTATCGTAGTCGAGTTGTAAGCCCTCAGAGGCGTCGTGGAGGCGCAACGGGCACCATGCTCTGGCTGGCGAGGCTATGAATATGTTTGGCTGTTGTTTAAACGAGAGAACGCCAAGATGTCAAAAGGGGGGCGATCAAGAAAAGAGGTTGTTGGCACCTTCCTTGGATTTATTACGAGAAACGAAGGAGGGAAGGAGGTGGGTGGCGCCTGCCTCCGTCCAAGGTACGTACAGCGTTGCAACAAAATGAAGCGAGCTGTCCCTTTCTGGGACCCACAAGCCCCGTGGTAGACTGGTAGTCCCCGCGTCAATTTAGCAGTGTTTGGCGGGTCCTATTTTGCTGTGCAACAAAGCTCCAAGGAAGGCGCACTCTGAGTGCGGTTGCCCCATTACGGAATACTATGTACTGAGTATCTTACATACTGCTTAGAGGAGTGGAGCCCTAGCCTGCTGACCCGGCCACTGGCACCACCCCTGTCCAAAGAGGAAAGCTCGTTGGAAAGCACCAGTTAGTGGTCGGCGGGTCGCACTTGCCTCAGTATGTCATTCAGTTAAAGCCGTTGGCGAATGAGAGGCGTCCAAAACTGCAAAGCTTCACACATCGTCCGTTTTTCACACCCTTGAATTCTCACAGCCTTCTCTCACCAGACAACGCCGCAGGCCACGCGCACACCACTGTCTGACGATGAACATTGTACAGCCCTCTTCACGGAGCATCCGTGCTCTGCGGGCTGCCACCACGGCGACAGTGGCGTCGACTTCGGCGCCCAACTCCGACCATTGGCCAGCACAACTCCAACGCCGATCATTCTCGTCAAGGCCGCCCCCGTCGGCAGAACCACTACGCAGCCTCGCCGTTCAGCAGACAAGGTCGCGGCAGTCTCTGCTGTCTGGCCGGCCGCTGTGTGCTCACCACCGCCATCACCAGCAAAAACTTCAGCTTCCGTATCAGCCTGCCGGCACGCGCCGCTCGTTCCATTTTGCATCTCTCGTCAATGCCACCGTCGATGCCGCCGAGGCCGCCATTTCCCAGCTGCACACCGTCACCCACACGCCTTGGTACATTACGATCCCTCTCTTTGCGCTGGGCATCAACCTTGTGGTCCGCCTGCCGTTTACGCTGTACTCCCAATCGCTCCTGGCCCAGCGGGCACGCCTGAGTCCGCTGCTTTACGCCTGGATGAACTTGCATGTGAAGACAGCCCGCCGTGACGGCAGTCAGGGGGGGCCGGCACCCGTAAAAGCAATACAGGCGCAGTTTCTCAAGACGGAAAAACGGATACACAAAAAGTTCGGCTTGCAGGGGTGGAAGCTGTACAGCAGCATCTGCGCGGTGCCGCCATGGCTCGTGGCCATTGAGGCTCTGCGTCGCATGGCTGGCGCGCCGACGGGTCTGCTGGGCATGTTGTTCCGCCGGGGTGGCGATGGGCTGCTGGCGCGGCCGCGACAAAGGCTTCCGCGGAGGCTGGCTCGGCTGCTTCGGCTTCTGCTTCGGCAGAGAACGTTGACTTGGCAACATTGGCAAGCGCAGATGCGCCGTCGTCCGGCATGGCGGATAGTGTTGCCTCACTCGCCGACCAGACCTTCGCCACAGGCGGCTGTCTCTGGTTCCCCGACCTCACCGTGGCCGACCCTTACCATGTGCTTCCCTTGGCGCTGTCGGCCATGCTGGTTGTGAACGTCTTTCCCAAAAACGATGCTGCTCGCCGTGCGCTCTTTGGTCTCAATATAGTGGAAGGCAGCGCAACGCCGTCGTCTAGGGCCCGAACCGCCCTGCAGCGCTCGTTGTTCCTTGTGTCGCTCGCCGTGGGACCTCTGACCATGTACTTCCCCGCGGCCATTCACCTCTACTGGCTGTCATCCACAGTAAGCACGTACATCATCGGACGCGTGATCAATGTGTTGTGGCCAATCCACCAGGCCAAATACGCACAAGACAACGGCTTGAATGTGCCGTGGATCATTCCACGAGCGCCGGACAAGAAGGCCGCAGAGAAGGAATGAAAAAAAAAAGCGTCACGATCTTACGAAGGGCATGGATGTATGTATATATAGGTGGCCTCAAAATAATAAATGTAAAAGTATCTCTTATTTGCAGCGTACGAACCGACGTGCGATACGTACAAACGAGACAAATGAGAATGGGAACGGACAAAACAAATGAAATTGGGATACGATAGCGTAGTGACAATATCCAACGTCTGGCGAGAGTGGATGAGAAGATGGTGTATAAAAACGCGAGGCGACAAAGAAAATAACAAAAGGCTAGGAAACTGAGAAGAAGACTCAACAATGCCAAACGGAAGAGAGAGTACGAGGAGAAGTAGAAGAAGCAGACCATTGAACGCCGTGCCAACCCAAGAAATGCAGATGAACAAGGGGAAGAACAGAAGAGAAAGAGAAGAGAAAGAGACGAGAACGAAAGAGACGAGAACGAAAAAGGCAAAGACAAGTCTCTCTCTCAGCCCAAGAACACAGCCAACAGAACAATCGTCAGGATGACCGACAGAACCAGCAGCAGGCAGCAGGCCTTGCTGCGGGCATTGCGCTGGTACCGTGCCGCCGACCGCAGCTCATGGTCCGCGCCGCGCGTGTCCGTCCGCACATTCTCGACGTTGTCGGCAATGTTGTCCAGCTGCTCGCCCTGCTCGTGCACCATGGTGGCCACCTGCGTAAAAAGCACGTTGAGGTCGCCCACGCCCTGCTCAATGTTGCGAATCTCGTCCTCCCGCTCGATAATCAGTGCCTCCTGGAAGTCGACCTCATCCTGCGGCGCCAGACGTGCCAGCTCCTGCTGCTGCTGCTGAAGAAGCTGTCCGCCAGCACCGCCCGCCGCGCCGCTCGATGCATCGCCGCCCTCGTCGACGGCCGCCCGAGCAGCCGACACGGACGCCTTCTCCTTCTCCAGTGCCTGCCGCTGCAGCGTCTGGAATTCGCTCAAAGCGCCCTGGAACTCGCGGGACAGCTTCTGCTGCTGGTACCGTTGTGTGGGCTGCGTTGTTAGCACGGTCCTTTCATCGGAGTTGCGCCAGGCTTGCGAGAATTGCGAGACTTGCGAGCTTACCGTAACATCGTCCCATGCCTGCACTTTCTTGACACCCTCGCCGACCTCCTTGAACATCTCGCGCGACTCGTCCAGCACGTCCGTGACCCGCTCACGCACGCGCGCATTGTCCTGCCGGGTGCCCAGGTGGCCGATGTCGCGGCTCAGGTTCGCAATGTTGCCCTGCAGCTTGAACAGCTTGTTGCTCAGCTGCTGCGCCAGCTTCTGGAACTCTGGGTCGTCCGAGTACTGGCCACCGCTGCCGCCGCCGCCGCGCCGGCGGCCTGCCTCCATCGAGGAGAGCTGATCAAACGACATGTCGAAGGACGAAAGGAAATGAGTGTCGTCGTCAATGACTACCGACAAAGTCGTCGCTGAATGGGCGCTAAATGAAGAAGAGCGAAATCGGAATCAAACGAAGGAGAGGTATACGTTGCGCGGAAAAAATGTATAGTCGTTGAGAGGTTGCGGAGAGAGCGAAATTTCGAATGTCAAATGTCAAATGTCGAAATCTCAAGAGGAGGCGATGACGTTTCGGAGGTGGCCGGCTGAGCGCTTTTAGACGTTGCCTGGAATTGGAATTCAGGAGGCGGAGACAAAGCCCCTGATTGGCTAAAGTCTCACATCACGTGCATCTAGTGGACCCTGTCTCTATGTATTCCGTCGGACGGCTTGGCGTGCTATGAAAAGTGCTATTCCTTCAGCCTTGCACTTTATCGCTTGGCTGTCACACATCTGCCTGAAACTGTGAGAGATATACACGAACCGCAATGGTAAAGCTTTAAGAAAACTGGCTCAGAAGCCTTGATATTGCGTTTTACACATCCAGTCGCTAGATCTGAGGGCGTAGAATCGTTTCACGTGACCCTGCCAGAGCAAACGTCGTAGGAAGGAGAAAGCACTGGAGAACCACTGGAGACACCTAAACGCGTGATTGGCTACGCGTCGCGTAAGTCAATACCAGCCAAGCTCCTTCCCCCAGCTCCTTCTCCTTTAAACAACAACCTCTTCCCTCCATTTTTTTCCCCCTTTCTCTCTTCTTCTTCTTTTCTTCCCATCGCCAGGCACAACCTCGACAGAGCTCCTCGACAAATTTCTCTCCTCCGATGCCCGGGCCCAGGAAACGCAATGTACTCCCCGACAGTGCAGAGTCTTCCAACAGGAACAGTGACCTCCCTCGTCGACATGGAACAAAAGCCGTCACTGCCGAACTTTCGCCCGCCCAAAGAGACCTGATCTTTCATTCCTTTTGCATGCATCGCTGCCCCCAAGATTCCGAGTTCTCTCGGGGCCTAACACTAACATAGCTCCCGTGGTTTGGCACTGCCTCTAAAGAGGTTGTGCCATCATAGCCTTGCGTCCCGGTCCCGGTTCGCGCTTCCGGCGCTGCTCTTTGCGCCCTCTTTCTTCTCTGCCTCATGCTGCCCATGCTTTCTAGCCTGCTTTGGCTTCACCGTGTGCAGGCGGGCGCGTTAGGGAGCCCCGGCTCGATCTCTTCTGAAAAGAATTGGTGCGGAGCCAGTCCTCTTTCGCCCTCGTCTGCAATTCTGCCAGGCGCTCCGGACCTCGCCTCTGAAAAGATGTAAACTGGATGCTTGGTAGGCATGGTGGCCAGCTCTGGGTGACCGGTCAGGCAGATGAGAACGACTCGAGTGAGGGAAGGGCAGTCGCCACCCCCCTTTATTGGGGGGGAGAGCACTTTTCCAGTTGCCGAGGATGGTGAACTACCTTCCCCTTCCCCGGTAGGCAAGGAACGTGGACCCATGAGTCAGTATGATAAGAACCTCTGGTCTGAGGTCGCTCGTCAGGCAGCGTGGCTGGAATAAACCTTAGAACCAACCCATTTTGTCTGGGTTGCCACTGGCGAATTGTCGAAAAGCACCATGGCACCAATCCTACCCTCTATATGACCCTGTGAGCACGACAGACGACAGCTGCCACGACCGCGTGAGACTCTTTCCTTTCGCTCTACCACCCCAAGATGGAGTGGAGCGCAACACTGGCTACAACGACAACAGCATGGGCGTTTTATACCATATTGCTAGGCACTTTGTGCCAGCCACACACGGAACCGCCCATGCCGTTGTATTTTTCGATCTTCGCCTGTCGTTGTCACGTTCCACGATACTCTGGCTCTTCTGGGCTGCTCCGTGCAGGAACTGGAAATTCACTCTTACACCTTTTGCGGCGGCAGCTGTCTCTGGCTCCGAACCCCGTCTCGCTTCGACCTCCAGTGGCCCCGTCCCCTTCTTTTGTACGGTTCTGCCTGTGCAAGAGTATGGCGGGTCGTCCGCCCACGTCGTCACTTTCCCATTCTTCTTTCTTTTATTGTCTCCGGACTAGGCTTCGGACTAGGAAGAGAGGCGAAACGTGATTGCGTGTGGCAACGTGACCCCTCCTCCAAACCGGACGCATTAACTTCTTTGAACGGCCCCGGCACTGAGATATGTGCCCTCGCGCGGGTTATGAAGGCGCCAAAACCAAGGATATTGGTGCCGGCGGGTCTGTGGTGCCGGCTCTTTTGCCTAAGAGCTTTTCTGCAGCTCAAGGCTGGCACCGCAATCTCAGCACCAACAATTCTTTACCTTTTTGTACCTCTGGTCTGCCTGGATCGAACGATGGTCTTCTCCAAGTGCACCTGGCAGATTTCCCTTTTTCCACAGAGATCACAGCGCTTATGCCTTTGTGGGTGATTTTGGCTGCGCTCTATAAACCCGGTTTCTTTTTCAAGCTTTTCTCTTTTCCTTTCTCTTGTTGCTTGCGACAGGGGATGGTTTCCAGCGTTCATGGCTGGGTGTAGGAGCCTTTCTCGAAAAAAGCATTCACGGAAAAAGAAACCATCAAAATCTTATCCCTACGCGGCCGCAATGTTTTCCTACGGAAAGATCAAATTTTCTTGTGTCTTGACACCAGATCGTGGCATCACACCATGATTCTCAAGGGGCGGGTAGGTACGGCAGCGAACTCCTGCTTATATTCTGACGAGGTTGGTGTCCCTGTTGGATGATCTGTTCCTTCCTGGGGTAAATTAGCCAGTGCATCATGTATGCCCTGGACGATGGGCTTTATCACAGGGCAAAGGAGGCTGAGCTTGTCGGGGCAAAGCTGGTCTGGGGGAACGGTCTGATCGACCCGAGAAGACATTAGGAGCTGGCTGGCAATATGGTCGGGAAAAGGATATCGGTCCTCTTGCTGCTGTCGACACGCTCCCGCTACTCTTCCCTTTCAAGCACCCTCGCTCTTTTCTGGCTCTTTTCTTGCGAGATGATCTTCGTCCAGTGGCTGGCAAGGCGATCGAGCGTTCCCGGGACCCATCACTTGAGTTGGAGTCAGAGTTTCGTACTCGTCTGGGCGTTCACCACATCTCCTTGTCTCACTGTCCAGAGACTGCACTACGAGAGAGGGGCCTGGATGAGTGATCGGAGTCGAAAGGGGCAGAGGGAAGTGTTGCTGACGGCCGCATCGTCTTCTCTGCAATAGGGGAAGAGGGACAGGTTTGTTTCTACCCGACCGTCGTCGCTACCGGCTCATGCCTTCTCAACATTCGGCAAAAGGATGCGTGCTTTTTGTGGCAAGCCGGTCCTGGCTGCTCTTCTCGCCTGCAATATGGTGTTAGAATGAGCAGCCCCTCTCAGCGGTAGAGGATAAGTCTTTACCCTTTCTTGTTTCTTGCTTCTCTTGGTTGAGTTTGAACTGAACGGCTGACACTATTGTGCCCCAGATGGAAACCTCCTTTGTGTCGGCCTCGAGTACACCATTGACATCACGTCCTACTTTGTTCCGCATCGTCAAGTCGCAACCTCTAATGCCGAGCACCGAGCAAATCCAGGCTTCCTCGTAGAGTGTGTGATGCCGCCTTTGGACGCCCTTCATACGATCTTCCAGTTGCGGTGCCCTTTCTCCCCTTTTCGTCAATAACTGAATCAAATAGGAAATCGTAAGGGGCCGCTGACCCCCGACAGACATCGATAAAGTGATTGCAGATGCCATAGCTTGGTTCGCGATCATGAACCGTTTATCATTGTTGCTTCTGTTGCAACTGTGGTCCACACGTATCGCAACAAATACGACGTGCTGTAAAGTGCTCCAGGCAAAAAAGAGACGTGTATTACTTTGACATTGCACTGTCCTTATTACAGCTCGACAAAAGTGGCCCATTACTGAGAACTGTGGGATTTTGTCGGAAGACTAATCTCTACATGATCGCCTGGTTGGTGTGGCTCTTCGGGAGATTCGGCCAAATAGACACGTCCAGGATGCCACCGGGTTTGCAGGGTCGTACATCGTAGGCAGCCTTGACAAAAGTTGTCTTGGAATGATGTGAAGGTTGACTTCGCGGTGATATTACTCGTATTTGACAGCCCAAAGCAACGGATTCAAAATAGTGGTTTCTCGTCTGGTTTCCCCCCCTGGGATAACATGAGACTTGTTGCTTTTATCGTGGCTTCCTCTTTTTTCGACTTGTGTTAAAGAGCCTGCAAAGAGAAACCCACTCTCGATAATTCTAAGCAAGGGGTTTTACTCGATTCACGCTCTTGAGAGGTGCGAACCCCTGTTAAAAATGCTTTCCCAAACTGGACGGCTGCAGCCCTACTGTGGACGCATGGCCGTTGGCAGGGCACCCTTGTACATGGAAAAAAGAAGCACTATGAGAAGAGCAAAGGAGTAGAGTAGGGGGAAAAGCCAAACGGCAGAATAGGCGCGAAGTGCAAGGCAAACAGCTTTGCATCGGCAAGAAGCGGAGCTCTCCGTATGCCTGCAGGAATTCAATCGGCATCTATTGGTTCATGTGCAGCTCTGTGATGACAAAAGAAGCAAGAGATAACGGGCAGTTTGGGGCTCATTGGGAGCTGATCGGCCATGCATGCGGGTAGGATTTCAATCTAATGCAGGTTGCTGATGGACAAACGAAGAAAGTAAGAAGAGGACGGGAAAATGAAACACAAGGAAAACACAAAAGAAAGGGAGTCCGTCAAAATGGAGTATGCGACAAGAAAGGCCAAAAGAGAGGAAGGCTGAAGAAAACAGACGCGGCAAAGAAGAAAAACCCAAGACAGATAGTACCAACTCCCTGTCCGTATTCCCTCAAGGAACACAAAAACTCCTGTGATGGAGGTCACCCTCTCCTCCTTTTCAAACATAAAGATAGGCCGTAAGAGAGAAGAGAAAGAATGATAACAAATAGAACGATGGCATATATCGGGCTTGGTAGCATTTCTCCTCAGAACATGAGAACACCCTGCATGCCGGCCGGAATCACGTCTCCGGCCCCTCCTGTAGCCATGGCCGCGGGGAAGGCTTTGCTGGCAGCATGCGGTGGCAGCTGCATCTTCATCTGTGCAGCCTGTCGACCTGGACTGCCACCCTGCAGCTTGATCAGGTACTGTGGTGGCGGTGGCGGATGATGGAACTGAAGGCTCTGAGGCTGTTGCTGTTGCTGAGGATGCAGTTGCTGTTGCTGGATCAGCTGCTGTGGGTGCTGGTCCGAGAGAGGGAGGCCAGGGTCTGGCCCTTGTTGTCTCTGGAGCGGAACAGAGGCTGTCGTCGGCGGACGGTGCGTGGTCCACATGGCAAAATCGGCGCCAGGCTCCAGACTGGACGTCACGCCGGCCAGTGTGTACCGCAAGATACCGTCCTGGAAGACGGGCACACCAATTTCAAACTCGGGAACTGCTGCGTACATGGAGTGGTGGCTGTGGTAGAAGCCATCATCGCTCATTTCCTCGGCATCACGACCGGCAGCCTGACTCGAGTTAAATTTCTGGTTGTTTGAAGTACAGGGGGAAGGCGACCTACACAGCAATTGGCACACGGTGCATAGTTGACAAACACCCAGTTAGGACAGTCGTGCGTCATAAAGTACTTGCACCGGTACTTGTAGAATCCGCCGCTGCCACTCATGATGGGCTGACTGTGAGGCACGAGAGAGAGAGAAAGGGAGAAAGGGAGACAAGGTGAGGTGATGTTGATTTAGAGTGCAGATGCTCTTGGAAGGATTCGGAGGGTGTAACGAGTAGAAGAGGAAGGAGCAAGTGGTGAATTAATAGAGATGCGAAGATGCGAAGGTACGACCGTGAAAAATGGTTGTTTGGGAAGGAGCGAACGAGTCGATGGCAGTTTGACGGCAACTGCCAAACGTCAGACACGTTCTGTGCGACGGCGGCGCAGAAAGAGGAAAGAACAAACGGCCAAATTGTCTAACGTGCAAACAAGCAAAGACAACGGCAGCGGCTGAGACAAACCAAACATCCAAACGCTGTTATTTTCTTTCTAAGACGAGGCAAACAAGCGGCATTACAACACGGCGATGGAGATGATATTTTGCAGCCTGGCCTATGCTGATCCCCTGTGCAGCGCGGCCTTCTCTTTTATATGCAAAGGCGAGGCGTCCCAGTGAAGAAAGCGGAAAGCGAGAACGAAAACAAACCGATGAGGCAAGTAGACGTGAGTACGACCTGTTAGTCCGGATCGGACCCCCGGCAGCCTTGTCGTTGGAAAGCGTCGATGCGTTGGAGTGCGCGCGAGGCGGAGACTTTGTTGGTGTGTGCCTGGGCGTAGTGTACATGTAAATACTAAGTAAGTGGATAAATGGCTTCGTGCTGGGCAGAGAACGAGATTGAAGATGATGAGTGAATAAGAAAGAAAGGGGAGAGAAAAGTGACAACAATCAAAGAAAGTGATGAAAGAACACTGCATTGATATTCACACAAACTTACGGGAGAGAATGACGAAGAAATACAAACAACTACTAACAGCAAGACGTCAGTCGGCAGAGCTTTTCATCTCCTCGCTCCCAGGCTACGTCTACGAACGGCTCGAGGCCCGAACTGGACCATGTTATTGCACTCAGCTCCTCCACCCGCAAACGCCCAGCTCCTCCGCGACGGACGAAACTATTCCCAAAGCAGTACAAAGCTCTCTGTTTCCTTTACTTTTGGCGGAGCCTTTATTGTCGTTGATTCGCCGGTGCGTGCGTCGTCTATTTTTTTTGTTTTGTTTTATTTTTGTTTTATTTTATCCGTTCTTTTTCATGATTGTGCCCTCCTTCATCTCGTTGCTCGTTGGGCATCTCCTCCTTTCCTGTAATATTAGCCCCCATCCCATACCCACAGACTTTGTCCGTACTTACCCACCTCCACCCACCTTCCGAGAATCCATCAAGCCTAGGAGCTGCAGGAAGCTCGGATGGGGAGTTTCCACACCCTTTTTTGGCACTTTTTTGCTGTGAACTCTACATGTACGGAGCCCGTCGCTCATTCAGCTCACATTATCGGGCCCGGGAAAAGCAGGGGGGAGCTCAAAGAAGAGCAGTAGATAGCCAGCATACGTCAAAAAGCAATACTCTGTATGGTGTGCATACTTCGTACGCATGGAAAATACGGCAATAACTGTTGAAAACGGAGACAAGCTCAGTTTTGGCCAAACACCACACTCAACTCGCCTTTTCCCAGGCGAGAAATAGAAAAGTAGACGACAGGGAGGTGATTTCTTTTCCTGCCAGTTCGTGACGGAGCGCGTCCCAGCCGGCACTCGACACGTAATGAGGTCTACGCTACTCAGTGACATATATCGACAGCTTCGCGTCACCCTGGCTTAGCTGCTTTCTCCCGTATTTTCATCCTTACGCTCGTCTTTACTATGCCTCTTATTTGTTTGCTTTGTCCCGCGACTGATCATCTGGTACCATCTCGTGGGCATCTTGTACGTCCACAACGATGTGCAACACTTGCCATTGCCTTGCTCCACGGCATGCTTTGTAGGGTACTCTGTACTCCGTGCCATGTATCCTTTCTTGAGTGATTGCAAATGGACGAATGCAACAATGGATGAACCTCACGAGGGCCCCCTCTCTTTCTTTTCCAAGCCTGCTGTAGTGGACGCGACTAGTTTGAATTGGGCACTGCGCAATTTACGAGCCTATCTGGCCGCGATCATACAGCTACGATGGTACACACCCCATTGGAGAGAAAGGAGAGGGGATCATGTAAGAATGGATCGAGAGCGAGTATGAGAAGGAGAACGATGGGGGTATGGAGAACTGTCAGACGAGAGGCGCCTCAAGGAGGGTGGTGGAAATGTAAAGCGAGAAAGCGAGAAAGCGAGAAAACAAAAACGGAGAATTGATTAAAAGAGATACAAGAGAACCATGAACCAGCCACGAAGCACACATATGATAAGTGATGGACCTTTTAATGCTGTCGTTGATTTTCGTGACAAACTTCTGTACCAGTCACGGCAGACCACACAAAGTACAAGTACAAAAACAACTCTGCAACACAATCCGTCCTGCAGATGAGATGTGATAGATGAGAAAAACCATTCGCGGAAGCGAAAGGGACGAAGACCGTTGAATCTATCGCTGGACTGTTCACCTGCTGAACCGTGACATGCTGTTCTGCCCCGGATCTCCGTAGGGAATGTCAATGTCAATCAAAACGAACCAAAAAAATCAACATGGGTGTGCCTAGCAGCCGCACAAACGGATGGAACGTGCGCAGCGCGCCGTAGTGTCCGTGTGTAGTCTCCCCACGTATCCCGTCTCTTGTACGACGTATCTCTTGATTCTTTTTGATCATACGCGTCTTCTTCTGCTTCTTTTTATTCCCTTCGCTTCTCTTCCCTCACTTGCCTCACTTCCCTCCCTCGCGTGGATAGCCTCTTAGGGCACGGCCTGGCGGGAGAACCATGGTTCGTCCTAAGTGGCACCTACATAGGATAGCTTGGGCCCAACATGGCAAAGTGGGAGCATTGGCCAAGCTACGGAGTAAATTGACTAAACGGCTATCCGTCCGTATGCGTACGTCCTCCACCGCCCGTGGACCATAGTCTGTTACATCGCGGCTCTTTTCGTCCCTCTTTTGGGCTCCTTTTGGGCTCCTTTGAGCTCTTTTTGAGCTCTTTTTGGAAATTGGCATTTCCCTTTTCAGCGGAGTAAATCAGACGAAGCCCAGGAGGCTCCAGTGTGATCCATTGTTGCTCCTCTCCAAGTCCTCCACGATCCTCTTTTCTCTTCTTCCGACCTCACACCTACTGAGTACTTTTCTTTCCTTTATGTTCTGCTAACACGATTGTGCCAAGGAAATTCTTGCCCCAGCTGGGCCCTTGCACCGCCGCCGTTCAGCTCATGTCGTGTCTGATCGGGATCGACATGCAGTCTTCTTTTTTTCTGTTTCTATTTTCCTTTTTCCTCGGTTTATTTTCGAAGTTTCGGGCAAGGATCCTGGTCGACAACAAGGTAAGACGCCAACACGGGCCGGCTCCTGAGAGCCATGCGTAGGGAACAGAACGGGGAGGGGAGGGAGGGATGCACGAGAAGCGAGATCGAAGAAAGAAAAGCTCCGTGGTAGGACAGCATGCACATACCCACAAAAAAAGAAAAGTGCGGCCCCTCACATGGCCGTCGTGCGTGCACAGAAGAGAGCGAGAAGGCGTAGAGAACCATTTTCTTTCTCCCCATTTTCTTTATTAGCATGATCGTGGTCGACTACGTTGTGCCATCGTTCAGCTGCTGCGAGCTCCCCTTTTACCTCTGCTTCCGTGTCGTATTCCTCGGTGTTACGAGTGCGAGATAAAGATACGACGTGCAGCAGAAGAGTACAAGATGCAAGATAGAGGCTGCACTTTGAACTCCTGACGGAGAGCTCCGTTACTTTGGACTTCGTAGGACTACGTGTATCTTGTCGCCGTACAGATATGCCCAACATGGCGTGCACTTCATCAAACGGGTTGCCGCGTTACATTCTCCGCCGGGAGGGAAAACAACGGCTCCACAACGAGGATACGTTTTCGATGCGGCCGTAGTACGTCGTACTCGGTTCGGAGCATCTCATCTCTTCTCTCATCGCGTTTCTTTGGCTACGCCCATCTTACACAGTACACAATGCCATTGCCCGTTTTTTTTTTTAAAAGAAAAACGAGGCCAATTAATGGGGCAGACGCGCGATACGACCTGCTTGTGTGTACTGGATGATGCTGGTGTGAGCAGCCAGTGTGATACCAAATGAAAATGTCCATTGGGTGTGATGAAACAAATTGTTATCACAAGTTGCCTTCATGATACGGCGCATGCCTGTTCATTTTATTATCCCTTCATTTCTTGCCGAATAGTGGCCTAAAGTCAACGTCGATTTCGAATGACAGAGAAACACAAGATAAAAGCTGATATGCAATAAGAAAAGAAACATAAATACAATCCTATTTAGACGCCAGCAAACCATCAACAGCCCAAAAAATCTAAAGGCACGACGTAGAACGACAATCAGAAGCAAACCTAGCCAGACCGCACGGCCTCTCTCCGCTTAATCTTGTCGGCCACACGCTTCAGCGCCATCTTGGCCTCGCCGTCCTCAAAGGCCGACAGATCGTAGTAGTTGGGCGCAATGTCGAGCAGCCACTCGGGCTTGATGCCCGTCACCGTGCGGATGTACTGCTTGCTCGTGAGGACGAACTCGTTGTACACGACCCAGTCAAAGTCCGTGGCGACGCCGGTGCTTGGGTGGATAATGACCGCCTGGTTGTCCTTGATCGTGCGGTAAATCTTGCCGGTGGCCTGGCGGTGGGCCACCTGCATGAAGAAGCCGCCGACGAGAGCGCGGCGGATGTTGGTGTAGTAGTTCTTGTCGCCCCAGGGCGTGCTGATGAGCTCGACGCCGTGCGACTCCATGTACGACTTGAGCTGGGCCCGCACATTGTCGGCGCTGGACAGATGGCGGTACGACAGGAAAAACTCGTGGCACCACTTGCGCATGTCCGTGGTGCCCTTGAGCTCCTCGCCCTTGAAGGCGTGGTAGGCATTGAGCAGCGTCAGGTGGTCGCTGTCGGCGTGGGTGAACTGCGCCTTGGCGTCGTCGGCCCGCTTGCGCGCAGAGGCCGGGCGTAGGAACAGCTGCGGGACAGACAGCAGCGAGACAATCGACAGAATCTCGTTGGAGCAGTAGAACTCGGGCGACGTGATCAGCATCACCGCCAGCGACGGGTCCAGCGGGAAGTCGCTCGCCATGTTACCGAGCTGCGTCAGGTTGCCGTCGTCGTCCAGGCACGCCAGGTAATTCAGCTCCTCGAGGGCACGCATCATGGTTTCTGGTGGTGGCGGGTCCATGAAGTCAAAGTGCACCAGGTCCTCGACACCCAGCTTTTTCAGCTCCAAGATGGTGTTGCTCAGGTTCGACCGCAGCACCTCGGGGTACGTCTGCTCAATCAAATCCTGCTTGAACGCCTTCTCGGTGTACAGACGGAAGCACTTGCCGGGCCGCGTACGACCAGCACGACCAGCACGCTGCTTGGCGGAAGCGCGCGAGATGGGCGTCACGAGCAGCGACTCGACACGGATGCGGGGGTTGTAGATCTTCTGTTTGCTAAAGCCAGGGTCCACCACGTACACGATGCCGTCGATGGTCAAACTCGTCTCGGCAATGTTGGTCGACACGATGCACTTGCGGCCCGGGCGGCCGCCCTTCTTGAACGGGTCGGGCGCTTTGTCGAAAATCTTTTGCTGCTGGTGCGGCGGCAGCGTACCATACAGCGGGTACACGGCCATGGGCCCGGCGTCAGACTCGCGGATCATCTCGTCCGTCTCGAGGTTGATGCGCCGACAGGCATCCTCAATCTCGTCTTCACCAGTGAGGAACAGCAGGATATCGCCCTCGGCCTCTGTGGCATGGATCTGCAGGACAGTGCGTACGGCGGCTTCGACGTAGTCCTTCTCGGGCTCGGGGGTGTAGAAGATCTCGACGGGGTGCGTGCGGCCGGGCACGGCCAGGAGCGGCGCGTTGTGGAAGTAGCGCTGGAACTTTTGCGCATCGAGCGTGGCGGACATGATGATGATCTTGAGGTCCGAGCGGCGCAGCGCCAGGCCCTTGAGCAGGGCCATGAGGATATCAGTGGCCAGCGTACGTTCGTGGGCCTCGTCGATCATGATGCAGCTGTAGCGGGACAGGTCCGGGTCGTTCATGGACTCACGCAGCAGCTGACCGTCGGTCATGTACTTGAGCAGCGTCTTGGGGCCCGTGCAGTTTTCGAAACGGATACTGTAGCCGACCTCCTCGCCGAGCTTGACGTCCAGCTCATCGGCCACACGCTGGGCCACGGACATGGCGGCCACTCGCCGGGGCTGTGTACAGGCAATCATCTTGCGGTTGAGCTGGGGCATCTCGTCGTACAGAATGTACTGCGGGATCTGTGTCGTCTTGCCGGAACCCGTCTCACCGACAAACACGAGGATCTGCGTGCTGTGGTACATGTCCAGAAACTCCTTGCGCTGCTTATGGACGGGCAGGCCCTTGCGCGTCTCGAGAATGCGGAAGTACTGCTGCGTGTGTGCGCGGTTCGTAAAGGCGTTGTACTCCTCGTGCTCGACCCGGTCGTGCTGCTCGGCGTTCGTCTGGTGCCGAATCATGCCGGCAAAGCCATTGTCGTCGCTGGTGTACAGCGGCTGCTTGCCCTTGCCGTTGCCTCCATCGGTGCTGTTGTTGCTCTCGTCGTCGTCGAGATGCGCCAAATAGGGGTTCTTGGTGGGCTTCGTTTTCTTGGCCGACGAGGCGTCGCTGTCGGACTCGACCTTGGGAGTCTTACTCTTCTCCGGCCGGTCGCCGCTCTCGCCCTTGTTGCGCTTCATCGGTGGCAGGCCGTCAGCGTCGCTGTTGGGACCGGTGTCGAAGTCGGAGTCGGGGGCAGAAGGACGCTTTTTGCTTTGAGAGAGAGAGGAAGACTTGTCGTTGTCAAGGCTGGACATCGTGGGGAAGGAGAGAAGGAGAGAGGAAGGGAAGGAGCGAGCGGCAGAATCTGCTAAGTAAATAAAAAGAAATAAATCCAGATAGGAAAAAAAAACTGGGGGCGTTCTGAGGCTGGTCTTGCTGGTGCAAACCAGAGAGAAAGAGCGAAAAAAAAAAGGTGAAAATCCGTGTAGGCTGGCGCATTTCTTTGCAAATGGCAGGCGCGAATGGTTGGCGCGGTTGCCACTAAAAACTTTTTTCTGGGCCTCAACGATAAGGCCGATAAGAAGGCGGTGCCTGCGGAGGGGTGATGAGGTAGAGGTACATCCTGAGCTTGAAGCTTGGTGCGCATTACAGTGGACTGAGGACGGGAGAAAGTACCGCAACTTGTATATGCTCGCCCGCTTCTCCTGATCCTCCCTCCAAAGATTCACTTTGATTTTGATACTCAACTGTAACGACATAAGACTTTGGATAAAAGCTCAGCAGAGTAATCTAAGACGATAGCATCTCTCACTGGTGAAGCTGTTCAGTCCAACAGGTGCTTGCATCTGCAGCTTTCAGGGTCTGGCGGGCGAATTCATTGCATTCGTTCTCTCATTACTCTGTATCTTTTATCTTTTTCCTCTTTTTCCTCTTTCCTCTTTTTTTCCTTTTTTTTTTGGTGCAAACACCACCACGACGGCACGTTTCGCTCTCGGGCTATTTTTGTTACTTCATACTTTGCTCTAGTCGCATTGGCCAAGCACCCTGAACCACAGAGGGGCACATTGAACCCTTGAGTTTTTCAGTTCGTTTGTTGGCCAACTCTGACGACAGGAAAAGAAGACGAAATAACATAAAAACAAGGCAACATTTATACTTTTTTGTTCTTGTCCCCTCCTGCCTCTCGAGGCTGGCAATGGCTGGTTGCTCCAACGACTGTTCCAAGGCATAGACAGCCTTGACAGCGACACAGGCAGCTACTCGACGACCCTTCGATTCCTCCTCCTCTTTCTCCTCTCCTCTTTCTGCTGTGCTTCTCCACGCATCGCATCACACAACCGCCCACGATGTCACAGCAGTCGTCCCACGGCGGCTACGAGGGCTACCAGGCCTCGCGGCCCTTGTTTTACATTGGCCAGCACGACTCGCGCCGCACTGATGGCCTGAACGACGACCGTGTTTTGGACTTGGGCGTAAGACTTTCCCCTCCTCTTTTTCTAATCTTTACACCAGCTAACAGACCAGTTTTCCTTCGCCACGGCACCCATCACGACCAAGCACTTCCACGACCGCGTGGTTGCCCTCCAGAAGAGCTATGTCGCCGACGTCGCCGCACGCGACCTGACTTCCGAGGAGCGTGCGAACCCTTCACTGCCCGGTCCTACGATCCCGACTCTGACAGACGAGGACACCACTCTTTTCCCGGGCCCCAACATCGCTACGGTCATCGCCTACTGCAGCCCGTGGATCGACCTCTACTCGGCCGACCCGCTGGTTGCCAACCTCTCGCGCCAGGCGCTGAACTTGGAGGTGTCCTATGCCAGCTTTTGCGGCGTGCGGAGCATCGTCATCCCCGGACCGCGCGCCGACGCCGACCCCAAGCGCGTGGCGCAGTATGGCCGCGCCGTCAAGGAGGCACTGCGGCAGGCGGCACAGATTGGCGTTGTCGTGCACCTGCCCATGTACGCGAGCCCGGGCTGGAGGAGACGGGTGAAACCCTGTCGGGAGCCGACGCCTACCCTGCTGCGAGCGACAACAACGAGGACATTGACATCTACAGCGCCTGGGACACATGGCACACGATCCGGACCATGTGCGACTACGACCCGCGGCTGTTTGTGGCCGTGCGCGTGCCCAAGCGGCTGCCGGAGATGCAGCTGCAGACGCGCTGGTTTGCCGAGCCGATGCATTTCCTGACGTTCGCGGCGCCCATTTTCCAGCAGAACCGCGCCGGATTCCCCAGCCTTGGCCGGAACCACCAGGCACTGATCAACATGTACATGCGGCTCAAGAATGCGCCGTGGATCTTGCTGGCCGATGTCGGTCCCAGCGGTGACGCTCTCGCGAGCGGCAGCGACCTCGCTTCACCTTCGTCGCCTTCGGCGCCTGGGTCTGGGTCTGCTGATGCCTTCCCCAGCCTGGCCGAGGCGCACAGCAGCTCTGCCCACCCGTCGGACAAGCAGCGCAAGGCGACGCACAACGCGCACCTCGCCTACATCAAGCACCTCGAGCGTGAACAGGAGCCGTACTCGGTCACCGAGACGTCGACGCTGGCCAACTTCCAGGACTGGCTGCAGTCGCCCCTGCAACCCCTCGCCGACAACCTCGAATCGGCCACGTACGAAGTCTTTGAGGGCGACCCGGTCAAGTACGACCAGTACGAAAAGGCCATTGCAGCGGCCATGGCCGACTGGAAGAGGCTGAACCGCCCCTCGTCGGCGATCCCCCGCCCCGGCGCGGCGGCTGTCCCCGCAGGCACGCCCACCATCCCGGAACTGGTGGTGGCTGTCGCCGGCGCTGGCCGCGGCCCCCTCGTGACACGCGTCATCCGTGCGAGTAAAGCGACGGGCGTGCCCATCCAGCTGTGGGCACTCGAGAAGAACCAGAACGCATATGTGTACCTGCTGCGCATGAACAAGCAGGTCTGGGGCCACAAGGTCCACCTGGTCAAGACGGACATGCGCGCGTGGGCCGGCCCTGTTGCGGAGGGCCACGAGGCCACCAACACGCTGACCAAGGTCGACATTCTGGTCACGGAGCTGCTGGGCTCGTTTGGTGACAACGAGCTGTCGCCCGAGTGTCTGGACGGCATCCAGACGCACATTGCGCGCCCCCACGGCATCTCGATCCCGCTGTCGTACACGGCCCACCTGAGCCCCATCTCGTACCCGAAAGTGTACGCCGAGCTGGCGGGGCGCGCGCCCAGCAACGAGAACGCCTTTGAGACGCCCTACGTGGTCCACCTCTTCGCCATTGACCTCGTCTCCCAGAAGGTGCCTGGCCGGCCCCGGTTCCAGCAGGCATGGGAGTTTGTTCATCCCGTGCGCCTGCCGTTTGTCGAAGACTGGACCGCCAAACATGGCCCCAAGACGGTGCAGACGGGCGGCGGCGGCGCCATGAACCTGGCCACGGGCCTCAACGAGCACAACGTGCGCCACTGCCACCTGACGTTTGTGTGCCGCCCGCGCGGCGTGATGCACGGTCTGGCCGGCTACTTTGAGTCGGTGCTGTACCAGCCGGCGGCCCACAAGGACGGCCGTGTGCCCGAGCCCATTGAGATCAGCACGCGGCCCGACCAGATTGACCGCAAGTCCAAAGACATGATTTCCTGGTTCCCCATTTTCTTCCCGCTCAAGGTGCGTTGCCCCACCTACAGCCACTCTACGTCGACTCTTTGCGTAATGCATCACTAACCTGTTGGCAGAAACCCCTTTACCTCCCGCCGGACAGCGAGATCGAGGTCAGCATGTGGCGCCAGACGGACGACACGCGCGTCTGGTACGAGTGGCTCGTCGAGGTCTTTGTCTGGACCGGCCCCGACGCGCGCGTCAAGGTCGCTGCGTCCGACCTGCACAGCAGCTTCAAGGTGGCGTGTTTGATGTAGCCATCTCGGCAAGAGGGTTGGCCCAAAAGTTTGATTTTCATGATAGGATCAAGGCTCAAAGTAGAGGACGATGTGCATCGTTACCGTACGTGGCACCATCATGTTCGGTCTTCTCGCAGCCTAGCATTGATTTGATCGCAATTCTCAAAATACATGGAGGAAATCCGTCAAGATGTCAGAGCTTATGTCATGGCGCGGTAGACAAGTAAATAATGTCAGTAGGTTATGAGTGGTGATTTTGTATGTTAATTCTGGAAGCCTGAAGAAGATGCCACACATGTCGGTACTTTGGAGGTACTGATGAGTACATCTGGTGGCTCATTTTACCGCTTTATTACCGCCTACATGGAGCTACGTCATGTACTCTCAGCTTCTCAGGTGTACTCACAAGTCCCCGCTATTCCTAGGCCAGCGAGGCATTGGCTGTTCAGCCGCGCTAACGGTCCTGGGGCATCTAGCGGGGGCCTAAGAGGGGCAAAGTCAGCATCTTACAGCGTCACCAGGCGACCAGCTCCGGCCCTCTCCATAGTGGCAAGACGTAGAGACGTTTCGATGCTCCCTGAAACGACACTGAAGCAACCCAGCTCTTTCCCGATTATCAACTCTATCCCAAAACAGTTCCTTCCTCCTTCTGCCTTCCGCCTTCCGTTGTTTCCATCTCTCTCCACAACGAGAATTGGCGATCATAAAGGCTATCAATAACTTCTCTTTCAACGAAACTCACGGTCGATAGGTAACACTCAACAACTACTTACTGTCAGCCCATAATCGGCCGTCCAGCGCTGACCATTCCATCTCTGACCACAGCTAGACCTTTTAACGAACACATCGACATCTCCCTCCAGGCAGGACCTGCTCTTCAATCTCCAACCTCCTAGAGACGGCCAAAAGCTGTTCTCTCCCATCGATTCCACATACCTCAAAAGACACTTCTGCACCCACACACCCGTACGCCACCATGGATTTACGGAACAACCTCTTTTCCAAGAGCAGCCGCGGCGGTCTGCCAGGCCGTCCCGGAAGCGGCGGCGGCGGTGGCGGTGGTGCCCCTCCTCAGAACTACGGCCCTTCTCGTGGCTATGGTGGCCAGCCTCCTCAGTCTCCGGGCTACCAGGGCGGCGGCGGCGGCGGCGGCTACGGTACCCCTCCGCCCAACTACGGCCAGCCGCAGGGCGGCCAACGTCCTGTGTCGACGGGCGGCCGCGCAGTCCGTTTACGTCTTGCCAAGGTCGAAGACAAGACTCTCCAGCAGATGTACATCTTCACCAACATCTGCGCCGTTTCCCCCCGCGACTTCCCGCCCTCCCGTGACGGCTCCGACCTCTACCTGCGCCTCACCGGCAGCATGCTTGACGGCGACTACGTCGTGACTGCACGGCCGACGCCCGGCTTCCCCGACGGCTGCATCTCGTTGTCGGACCCCCAGCGCACATGGCTGCGCGTTGGCGTGATGGACGAGCTCGTCGCCGAGATCTACAATCCCTTCTCGAGCAGCACGGGCCGCCAGAGCTACCTCGGCGCCATGGACGTCGAGGTCGGCTTCGCGTCGGCCAAGAAGGTCACCGACGCCACCTATGACCAGGACGCGCTCGCCCAGCAAATGACCCAGACGTTTGCCAACCACATCTTCTCGCCCGGCCAGCGTTTGCTGCTCGATGTGCGCAACACGCCGCTGTCGCTCGTGGTCAAGACCGTGCAGCTGGCCGACTTGAGCATGGAAAAGTCCGGCGCCGCCGGTGCGGGGAGCGAGGGCGCCGTGCGCACCGACCCGGCCGCACGGGGCATCATGGTCCACAGACCAACATTGCCTTTTACAAGAATGCCGGCTCGCCGATGAAGCTGTCCGGCTCGACCAAGCGCGCGGCTGCCAACTCGATCATTGCGCCCGACTTTAAGTTTGAGGACATGGGCATTGGTGGTCTCGACAATGAGTTCTCCACCATCTTCCGTCGCGCTTTTGCCTCGCGCATCTTCCCGCCCGGCCTGATTGAGAAGCTCGGCGTGATGCACGTCAAGGGCATCCTGCTGTACGGCCCGCCTGGCACGGGCAAGACGCTCATTGCCAGACAAATCGGCAAGATGCTGAACGCGAGAGGTATGTCGCACACTTCCGCCAATTATAACATACTATATGAACATGCGCATCCATTCTGACCCCAAACAGAACCCAAGGTCATCAACGGTCCCGAGGTGCTCAACAAATACGTCGGTCAGAGTGAAGAGAACATCCGGAAGCTCTTTGTACGTCACAACCATTCCTACAAGTTTTTTTCAGTTTAGTTTTTTTTCTCTTTTTTTTTCAGTAGTTTACTAACATCCTTGCCAGGCCGACGCCGAGAAGGAGTACAAGGAGAAGGGTGACGAGTCGCAGCTGCACGTCATCATTTTCGACGAGCTGGACGCTGTATGCAAGCAGAGAGGTTCTGGCGCCGGCGGCGGAACCGGTGTCGGCGACAGCGTCGTCAACCAGCTTCTCAGTAAGCTTGACGGTGTCGACCAGCTCAACAACATTCTGCTGGTCGGCATGACCAACCGCAAGGACATGATTGACGATGCTTTGCTGCGTCCTGGCCGTCTGGAGGTCCAGATCGAGATCTCGCTGCCCGACGAGGCGGGTCGTGTCCAGATGTACGTGAACACCCTACGACACCGCTTTGTCTATACAAACAGAACTAACTCCTCTACAGTCTCAAGATCCACACGGCAAAGATGCTGCAAAACGACATCTTGGATCACGATGTCAATGTCGACAAGCTGGCTGCACGCACCAAGAACTTTAGTGGTGCCGAGCTGTCGGGTCTCGTCAAGAGTGCGACCTCTTTTGCTTTCAACCGCCACATCAAGGTCGACACCATGGCCGGCATCAGCGACGACGTCTCGCAGATGAAGGTCAACATGAGCGATTTTGAAAACGCGCTGACGGAGGTCAAGGCGGCCTTTGGTGTCTCCGACGAGGAGCTCGAGCAGGCCTTGACCTACGGCATTCTCGACTACTCCGTCAACATCCAGAGCATCACCAAGGAGTGCATGGTCTACGCCAACAACGTGCGCCAGCTCGACCGTCTGCGGACTCTGTCGGTGCTGCTCCACGGTCCGGCCGGCAGCGGCAAGACAGCCCTGGCCACCCACGTCGCCATTCAGAGCGCCTTTCCCTTTATCAAAGCCAGTATGTGCTCTCGGACTTTTATTTCTTGCGACCATGTATACGACCCCCTACTAACAGTGCAGTCACCCCCGAAAACCTCGTGGGCTACTTCAACGAGGCCGGCAAGAAGGACTACCTGCACAAGGTGTTTACCGACGCCTACAAGTCGCCCCTCAGTCTGTTGATCCTGGACAACATTGAGCGTCTCATCGAGTGGAACCCCGTCGGCCCGCGCATGTCCAACGTCATGGTCCAGGCTTTGATGACCCTGCTCAAGGCACCGCCCCCCAAGGGCCACCGCCTGCTGATCCTGGCCACCACATCGCGCCGGTCCGTCCTCGACCAGATCGACATGACCGAGTCCTTTGACCGCCAGATCGCCGTCCCCGCCGTTGCCGACGTCCGTGAACTCGCCACGGCCCTCCAGCAGTTTGGTGCCTTCCCGGACCCGGCCGACATCAACCAGGCCATCAACACCGTCCGTCAGTACAACGGCGGCAGCGACCAGGTCGGCGTCGGCATCAAGACCGTGCTGACCATGGCCGAGTCCGCCGCCATGGTCGACGACTCGGCGAACTGGTTTGCCGAGCAGATCAGCCGGTCCATTGCCGCCAACAATCCGGTCTAGTGCCCGCACGGGGCAGAAACGAACATTGAAGCACGGGACCTCTGGCAGTCTCATGTTTGCCTTGGATAGGGATGTATAGATAGATTTTCATTTGGGACTTTTGTTCTGTACTCTTTTCAAATAGCGAACGCGCGGAGGGGCAATTTGACAAGTCTCTCCTTCAACGATGCTTTAGACTGCTGCATTCTTTGGCTCGATGTACTGTAACCGTGAATGTGTGACCGAACGTCGTACGATGACGTCTGTTGTTATGTATGCGTACTATGGCTTCCTACACCCGCCACATTGCTACTCGGTGCCCTCCCTTTGCCAGATCGGCCCGCTGAGCATCTCGAACCCGCATGCGCTCCGTGCTCTTCCCCTCATGAACATGCGGAATTGTTGCACTGAATACGCTGTAGTGTGCAAATTGACAGCTACTGATTTCGATGTATCTACTGTATAATTGTTGGATCCGTTTCAAACTTGTTTTGGTGATTTTTGGCAACTGGAACGAAATGTTTTTTTTTTTTTTTTGAGATTATCATAGCGGTGACTACTTTACAAGACCGAGAACCACCAGCCGGCACACAGCTTTGCATGGACATGCTATGCAGCGAGCAGATTCGCCTGTCTTTTCCCTGTCCGACCTTCTGTCTCCCCTACGATGTACGTCGTATATTTCGTCTCATTCTCGTCTCCTCTGTGTGTTTTGCAGTATTTTGGTCTTTTGTGATGTATCATAAACTAGTTTCGAGCCAACGGATTGGCTCTCCCACCAAAAGAGAGAGGCAGTTTAGTACTTATTCTGTCGTTCTTTCTTTCAGTCTGCTTCTCCTCGTTCGCCTCTATTTTTGCCTCTTTTCAGGGGCTGGTCTCTTCTCTTTGCCACGCAGAAGTGACGATAGCAAAGGATGCCTTATTGTCGTATAGTGGAAAATTTGCGTTGAGGTAGCCCCCTTTTCTGTTCACATTTACGATGTTGGACGCAATCTTGACCTCTTTTCATTTCAAAGGTCCTCTCTTTCTCTGACACATGTCGTCATGTCCACGCATTTTCCTTTCTAAAGGGTCTGGGTCTGTCTCAATCCCACATTGGCCTTTTTCGTCGACTACGACGGAAGAATGTCTTGTTGGTCTTTTTTTTTCTCTCTTCTTTTTGATCGTCGAATGAACGTCCTCATTCAAGTCGTGACTCTTTTTCGCCTTCATGCCTGTTCCACACTGCACATTTCACCGAAAACCCGCCAGCCCACTTGGCAAGAGGCAAGCTCTTGTCTCGAAGACGCCATTGGCTTTTCATGCTCGATCCACTTCCCTCTGAACCCGACAACTCGGCTCCTGGGAGAGCCTCTTTTCTCATTTCTCACCGGGCCTTTTCACCTCGTCCTCTTATGGTTTCCCCTTGCAACGTACATGTACGACGTATCGTTGCAGTTTCGCTTCCCTTCGCCTCTCGCCGCTCGCTCTTTTGTTGCCGGCTTCCTTTTCTCACACATCCAACTACGTACTTACAAGTCCCTACCGAGAACAGAGCCCCCTCCCTCCTTTTGTGAGATGTGAGCACTGCAATTTGTAGGGCATTTACGAGACGTTTTGTTGTTTATGCCGGCCAGGCCCCCAGCATCCTAGGACTGATAATATGGCCTGCTCATGCCCGTGCCCCCCCCCCCCCCCTTTCGATCATTGTCTCGCCCTTTCACAACGGTCTTTCGTAGCCTAGAGAGTCTTGAGTAGGCAAAGCCTCTATCTGAAGTAGTCTTACTCGGTCTTGGCGTACGTCGCCAGAAAGGACACTCTCGGTAGCCCTGGGAGCGTCCTTTTTTTTAGTGTACCGGGATCCGGAGGGCGGGCCCGCGAAACTCGAAGCTAAACTAGCCTGGTCCCTCCTGCTGGTCCCTCCTGCTGGTGCTGGCGCTCGCCCAAAAGAGGGCCCTCTGGCAGTTGGACCGGGGCACGAGACGACGCGCCAGTCAGCCATTGTCATAGATGAGCAAGACGAGCAGAGCAGACAAGGAGTCTATCCTTGCGCGCCCTGATTGTTTTCGCAGACGAGCACCGACTTATGATGCCATGGGAGGCTGAACCGGGTATCGTGCGCCGATTGTGCAACGGTCGGTGTTGATAGTCCTGCACCCTCTTCAGTCAAGCTGTCACAAATTGGCCCTGGGCCCGGAACGCAACCTTGTTCCCCGACCCAGTGGCCAGAGACAGAACCGACGGTCTCATGCCTTTTATTCGTTGACCTTTTTGGTCGTTTGTGATGTTCAGTCAATCGCTTTTGCGACTCCAATTGGTTCGCATGGACTGTGGTATGTGCGCCGACGGCGTCATGTTCCTCGTACTGAGTAGTTGACTTTTGCGATTTCATAGGCCATGTCTCGGCCCAGGCCCGTTTTGTGCATGCATCCAAAGCCAAGCAAATGCACCAACCAATGCATCCCCATCGTGTCTGTCTTGTTCGTCTCGTTTTCTTTGTTCTCGGAGGCAGGCCCTGTATTTGCATGCTTGAGTGGGAGGCAGAAAAAGGGGCCTGCATCGCGAATTTCAGCTGTGCTGGGATGTCCCGCTGGATTGGGCATACCCAATGGGAGCCAGAAGCCTCTCGTTCGCCACAGATGGAGTACGGGACGAAGGCAAAACTGTGGGCCTGAAGGGCTGGGACAGAAAAAAGACTTCAAAGTCAACACGAGATTGAAAAAGTCTCTTGACGTATCTGCAGCCTGGTGCTTTCTTGCGCCCCAGCGCTCCAATTGCCGGGACACTGGCTCGTCTGGGCGATTGCAACTCTTACCACTTGCTTGGTAACAGACTTTGAGCGCAAGTTGGAGACCAGCGTGTTTTCTTGGTAAGGAACTTCGTATCTTACTTGAAAATTGCCTTGGTTGTGATCGAGTGCTTTTGCTTTTGTATTTGGGCCTCGAGGAACTCATGTCTCTGTTTGGGTGACAATTCGTCGAGCTCTGTGCCGAGCTCGGTCTTTCGGCTTGGTTCTCTGCACATCCCTTTTGGTAGCGAGTGACCAGCGCAGCTCAGTGCACATAATCAATACGACGTAATAGAATTTCACCCGCAGACGTTGTGCCAGCACCGATAACCAAGGCTTGAAAAAAGTACCTCTAATCGTCCTCGTAAATGTTTGAGTTACTGTACGTCGTAGTGTCTCTTTTGTTCCTCATCAATCTTGCGTTTGGTATATCAGACGAGTTTTGTTAACGAAGCTGTTGATGATCTCGTGCTTGCTGCGTGTGATTGCTGCCTTTTTTGTTATCTTTGCCTGACTTGTCGATGAGTTAGGGGCCAAGATGCAAGCAAGAACAGAAGCAAAGTTCCCAGAAAACGTCAACGAGAGATTCCTGCGGGGGTACTGTTCGCCAAGCTTGGCACAGACGCACTTCGAGTGGCTTTCCGCGATCAAAGTTCTCTTTCCCCCATCCCCTGCGTGGCCCTGGTCGTGTCCGTGGGGGAGAAAAGGAGATGTGAGCAATTAAAAAGGGAGGGCAGCTGCAATCAAAGAAAGCACCATCGAGAGCTGGAAGCAGGCATGAACAACAGGCTCGCATGGGATCGGCGTGCGTGTGCTGACCAGAACCTCATGTACATCGTACAAAGTATCTCTGTCAGGTACATTACTGGTGAAAGCTGCTGCAGTGTATGGAGTACGACGCACCAGTTCTCCTATTTGCTGAACCACTGGACCGCTGGACTCGCAAGACTTGGTACGGCGCTGCATCTCCTTGCTACCGGGACGGGCTATCGAGATTGCCACAATAGCGGGAGAGATGTGAAGCGTCAATGAACCATAACTCCTGCTTCTTTTGCTTCCTTGTACTCCGTCGAAAAAAAACTGCAAGATACTACGGAGCAAATCAGTCGAGGAGAGCCGGGTATTCGCCTGATGGGCCGCTTCGATATGAAAAAGGAAAAAGTACTTTCGAATAGAATGATTGAATGGAGCCGTCCCCTCGTTGTGAGCTTTCACCGAGAGGGTCTGAGCGGCGAGCCGTTATGGCAGGATGCCGGCAAGTGACTAAAACCATTAAGCCCATCGTCTCCCGCCTTTGCCTTCTGGTTATATCAAGGTGCTTTTCCGTTCGCTTCTGCTTGCAGCTGCCTGTCCATGCTCAACATCTACGGAGTATCTCACTTGCATGCCCGCGGCGCACTGGTCTCAGTGACAGCGGCTGGCGGCAGGACAGACAGCCGCTGACCATTCGGTTGCCTCAACTGTCTCGTACATCGTAGATTTGCTGGTCTGCCAAGCGGCCCGCAGGTGGCCTGGCGAGTTTGGGCCGACGAGCTTCTCTGCTTCCTGTTTTAAGTGGTTTTAAGTGCGCCCACTGTCTTGTCCGTCAAAGTGGCAGTTTTTGTACTTCTCCGCTGACAAGGATTTGGAGATGATTAAGTGTTCGCATTGCCTGCTCCTCTCCCTCGGCAGGAGGAGAGGAAAATACTTTTCAGAGATGGTTTGCCATGCTTTCAACTCGTTCCGAGATGGTTGGTAGTAGCCACGAGTGACAAAAAGAAGGACCGCGCTGCGCAAGGTGTAAGTGACGGCCCTATTTTTTATGTCCAATGGTTTGGCATCCCACCAGGTGAAACGGTCCTAGGGCCTAGGCACAACGTCGGCCAGAAGCAAGGAGACAAAGGGCTGGAAAAGACCGAATGGCGGAAGAGGGCGCGCAAGCTCGATGTCGATCCTGGCTAACAAGCCGAACCGTTTGCACCCGCCACGGCTCGTAACAAGAACACGGGGCTAGGCTCGTTCAGGCTTGGTCCTGGCCTGTTCTTATGTTGCTTTTTCGCTGCTTTTCGTGTGCCTTTTGCTTTCGTGTGCTTTCGTGTGCTTTCGCGGTGTGATGGGCGCTGTGATGCCCGCTGATGCGACCCGTTCTCTCATACTCTTGCAACGCCCATCACGCGCTATCCTGGATCAGGCGCGCGAAGATGCACCTTCGTGGAGCCCACATCTTGCGCGCGCAGAAAAGCGCCGTTCTAGTCGTCACAGGTGCATTCGAGGATTCCCTAACAGACCTTGTACAGACCTAGCAGACCTAGCAGACAACAAAAAATGTCCTGATACTTTGTCATGTTGATCTGAAGTGTGCTCATTGTCGATGCACGTCAACCGGCGGCGCGCGACAAAAATACCGAACAATGCACACCGCCAGCCTGGTTGACGGTTGCGCGACTTTCAGACATACAAAGGCCACGAGAGACAAGAAAAAAAGGTCTGGGGGTGTCCAAAAGCGACCGTATTTCTTACATATTTGTACGTCTTCGCAGAGCATCGCCCACAATGCCGACCGAGACCCCATCGTCTTGCCAGGCAGTCGCGAAGATCAGTGCTGTTCCTGTCGATGCTAACTGTCGTACTGAGTGGTGCAACGCTGTGTATGAGCAGTGATGACTCGCGGGCGGGGCGAGGACGCTCTCAACTCGTATTCTGCAAGCCGTGGATGAAAAGCATGTGCACGCGGGAGTGTTCATGCACCCGATCTTCTGTACTCCGTATATCTTCTCGCACATAATCTCGCTAAGCACGAGGCCAGGCTCTGATCTCTATGCAATTTCTCGCGTCACGGAAACCATAAAACACAGCAGACGATGCATGATGCTGTGCGCTGCTTGGTGATTGAACTGCGAGGCAAGGCTGGTGACCAACGACGCGTCTGCGCTGCGTCCGCGTCGCTGGGCCAAGCTATTTCGTCCGTTGGTCGTGTTGGTCTGTTGCTCTCAAGATTCGTTGTCGTTGTAGGTCTTCTCCTTTCGTCTAGCGAGACGGTAGCCTGGCCTCGCCTAGCTAGGCCAGGGCTTCTGTCCTCAGGGCTTCTGCCATGGCCCATGGATGCTTTTTGGCTGACATCCTAACCAAGAAAACCCTGGACAGCGACTTTCGTCACGCACTCTGGCGCCCTGTCAGCTCCATCGTCCATAAGATACATATTGCAGGGAAGCGGTCGTGCAATACGAGTACTCACCTTTCTCTCGTTTCTTGGTCTTGATTGTCCCCCTCGAGGCACGGCTCTTTTCTCTTTCTCTTTTCCCCAGTGACCTTGGCTGTCCCCTGTCCCGTCCGAAGTTCCCCTGGATAGACTACCAATCTGTAATCAACAGCCCCAGTCGTAAACAGACCCCTGCAGCGGGCCTCTCAATGCTCCCCAAAAGCCAGGCCTGTCAAATTTCGACGACCAGCCACTTTTCCTTGGGCTTTTCTCGCCTTTCTTCCGGGCTATTTGGCGCTTTCTCCTTTCCCCTAATGCGTACCCTGGCACGGCCGCAATCCTTTCGCCGTTAGCCTGTTGCTCGCTCTTGTTGGTGCTCTGTGCTTCGCCCTGCCTCCTTTTTCTCTTCTTTTTCTTCTTTTGGCGTCTCTCGTCGGGCAGAATTGACTTGCTTGGATGGTTGGTGCCGGCTGTTGGCGTTTTTGTTGATGTTGTAATTGGACAATTGCGGCCCATACGAAGTCTCGATGTATTTTTCGACCAGCCTGTCTCCATCCCTCTTTCCTCATTCTCACATTTACGCGTTCTTTTCGCACCTCCAGCCTGACTCGAGTCGTGCCTTCCTGTCCCCGAGGTGAAGGTAACCAGGATTGTAGTTTCCTGTTTGTCTTGGCTACCTCGTTTTTGGCTCTTTCTGTAATGGTCGAGCTCAAAGGCCCTTTTTGTTCGAAGAAGGCGCGACCAAGTTTCCAGTAGATAGGGCACTCCGTACGTCCTCTCCGTACGTCTTCTCCGAACCTCTCTTCATGTTCCGTCCTTCATATCTACGCCGTACTCTGCTAGAACTCCATACGTTGAGCTGCAGGACGCACGGCTTTGTATTGTTGTGAACGGCATGTGGTTTGCGCCCTGTCTCTCCAGAGTCCAATGCGACAGTACGGCGCGTCTACTGCATACATGAAGTAATGACCTTTGCGCCTTCCACTTCGCAGTGCGACTTTTAGTGTCGTCTGCTCCTTCCGTGCGCACACACCACACGAGCCTCCCGGCTCCACTCAACGCCCCTTCCCACTTTCCAGTGCACCACGCTGCTTTCCTCTTGTCTATGCAGCTCCCTCGCACTTGCCGCACGAAAGTACCCAGTGCTCTTTCGGCTACTCTGCTCCTTCCTTCAGTGCACGGAATCTGGGCGCACACACAACAGACAGTCACAGAATATACACGTCCGACAGTCACTCCTTCCGCTTTTATACTTTTCCCTATTCACCCTCCTTCCTTCCTTATTCGACGGCTACGACTGAGCACGAGCCCTTCTTCCTTCTTGCGCATCACTCGATAAGACACCGCGTGTCAAACTGTTTTGGCTCTCGACCCCACGATCAACACATTCCAGCTGTCCCACCACTGCTCGAAACAAAGGACAAAGGACAAACGGCAAACGACAAACGACAGGCGACAAGACGACAAGACAGATGCATTGTTGAAGGGAAGAAGCTGCTGTGGCACGCCAGCACCACAACCACCAATCCTATACTGAAGGCTCTCCGTGCGGGCTGCCTCTGTGCAGCAGAGACGACGAAAGCAGCCAGGTCGACTGTAGCCGGAGCAAGCGCTGCTCTCGGCGACCATGGAGGCTGCGTTTGAGCTCCCGATCCAGTCGCCAACTGGCGAGCGGATAGTCATAGACCGGACAATGTCTGCATATCCGCCATTGCGGCCGCCATCGCCGCCAGAAGCTCCGTCATTATTACAGCTTCGCGTCGCCCATTCTCGGTCCTCGCTCTCGCCAAACCGGTTGCCCGGATCCTCGGGTGCGCGAGCAAGACTGGCCGCCGGCAAGGCGCATGGCACACGCGACGGCGAGGTCGTCAAGCCGGTCACATATAGTGGCGGGTCGCTGCGCGAGCTGAAGCTGCGACGGACGACCCAGCCAAGGGAGAACGACAAACCGGGCCCAAGACTCACAATCGGCCGGCCAAAGAAACTGGCCTCGCCAACGAACATACCCACATCTCTTCTGCCCGCCACAGAACGCAAAAGCCAAGAAGAAAACAAGATCGACCGGCTATCCAAGAAAGACGTTACGGACAGCGGGGACAAGTGGGATATCGCACCCGATGGCTCATCTGCTGGACGCGAGGGCCGGCAATTTACCGTGGCGAACGTCGGCAACAATGGTCGCATCTACTTGAGGTGAGTAATCCGAAAAGAGGGAACGAGCAGACGATGGGAGAGAACTAGAGGATTGAGGCTGCAAATTTGGCGAGAACGAGGCTGCCCTGACCTTGTATGTCTCACGCGTTGGGGTTGCCTCCCTTGCCTCTCTTGCCTCTCTGGACGCTGGGCACCGTGAATGTGGCTAACTGCAGGACATCACTACAGACCGACTGTTCGTCCAGCACACTTGCGCTCGCCCCAACCGAATTTTGTGTTTCCCATGACGCCACCTGGCACAGCAGGTCTTGATATCCTAATGCAAGACAAGGACAAGCGCAGCGACCAACAGCAGCAGCAGCAGCAATCGAACGGCCAGCAGGAACAGCGGCACGAGATTCAGCGTCAACCTCAACAACCATTGCGGCTGGAGGCAACGAGCATTTTTTACGGCAGCGACTGGACGCCGGACCAGCCTTCCTCGCCCACGGCACTGCCCGTGTCAAGGCCTCGACTCTTCAACGCCAACAACACGTCCCGCAACGGGATCCCACGGCCAAGTACGGCCGGTGCAGTTGGAGGACGGCCGGGAGGCGGACACCGCAGAGCCATCTCCGACTCGACCATCCAGGACACCAGCATCGCCCGTGAATCTGAGCCAGGTGGCTTTAAGATCGTCATCACTCAGCCTGCAGACGACAGATTACGTGCTAAGACCCTAGAGGACTTGATGCCAATGCATGCGAACGGTTCAGCGCCTCACCTTGAAATTGCCATCCCAACGTGGAAAATCGGTTCTCCCCGCTTTACTCTCCGTGGCACGCCACTGATCCGCGGCTCTTCATATACTCCGACAGAAGAGCCTTACTCGAGCCGGCCATCGTATTTCAGCCCAGCATTCGACCACTCTCACTCGTTGCTAGAGGAGGAGTCCTCGTCGGTCTCTCCCCGGCAGGGCATTTTCGAGCGACAGAAAGGCAAAGGACAGGGTATCTCTTCACCACTCGGCTCGCCACGCTTCCGCATCGACGAAGAAGGACCGCACCCAACATACCACTCGAGCTATGCTGTGGTTGCCCCGATATGTTTGATTCTCTCACTTTTAAGCCGGCGTGTGATGACCGCACCATTGTCCGCTTCTCACCAGCGACCAATGCCATCACCGCAGCTACACCGCCCCGTCTTGTTGCAGAGATCACCTCGCCCAAGTTCATGGACTATGATCTTGTCTCCGACTTTTTTCTCACCTACCGCGCTTTCCTCGATCCCCGTGATCTCCTCCGTATGTTGGTGGCCCGTCTGCGGTGGGCCGTCGAGAGAGACGACGAAGCTGGCATGGTTGTCCGTGTACGTACCTTTGTTGCCCTGCGGCACTGGATTCTCAACTACTTTATGGACGATTTTGTGGTCGACCACGAACTGCGTGTCCTGTTTTGCGACCTTCTCAACGATTTTGTGAACGAGCTTTCCCTGGATCCCCGTGGGCGTAAAGGTCCAGCTCAAGATCTTGACCGAGCTGAAGAAATGCTGGCGGCGCTCCTGTGCACAATATTGGGACGGCCCCGATTTCGACGACTCTCTTTCACCCGAAGTGCCGATCACTCCAGGCGGTATTGCTGGTCACCGCAACCCCACCCTTGACCCTACCTTCTGGGAGCAGGTTGCCTTTGGTGATGTACCCGACGAATCGGAGGACGATGGCTCCAACTTTCTCACGCACCTTCAGTCCCCCGAATCTATGGTCAATCCGGAGCCGGGTAGCGGCTTTCACTCTACAGGCGGCCATGCCGGTCATATCGACTCCGTCGTGCTTGGCGACCGTCCTGCAACTCCTGAGAACCGCGAGCCGTCAAACGAATACAGTGCACGGAGACAAGCCTCCCCTGTTAGCATTACGAGTCTCGACATCGTCTCCTGCTCGTTCCCAACAAAGAACATGAAACTACTTCAGGCCAGCATGGGACGACCCCTCGGTGCCCATCCGGTGGATCCATCCATGGTACACAGCTCGAGCGGACCTATCGCAACGACACCGCGGGCCCTTGTCGGCAAGCGCATCCGCCCCAGCGACGGGCAAAAGGCGTCTAGCCAAGGACAGCAGCACAAGAGAAACAACAGTCTCACGGACTCCCTGCGCGAGCATGCATCGACAATGGACATGCTCCTGGCAAGAAACGACGAGGTGTTGATGTCGCTTCCATACGCTGGCAGCCTTGTTCGCGGTGCCATCTTTCCTCCTGGCCAGCCGTACGTTGAGGTCCTTCCACCAGGAACCAGCGGTGGGGTCAGTCGCCAGACGACTCTTCTCCAACCTTTTGCTCTGGAAGTGCCGGACGCGCAAAAGGTCAAGGCAATCGGCCATGTCGAGCCAAGGCATGCGAAAGCTTCTCGGCAGTGTTCGACGGGCGCTGAGCACACGAGGCCAGGCCGTCTCTCCGACCCACAGCAACTTTTTCAATATGGCACCTACTGGACCCCGTGGCGCAACGACAAACCGACCTCCTGGTACGGCCGTTGTCCCCCAAGCCCGGCCGCGAATGAACGGTGTTCGCCCACCTGTTCGAATCGATCTTCTCGGTGCTAAAATCGCTGAGGACTTTAAAGTTGCAGTCCGCGAAGACGCTTCTTTGGATGCTGCTGCACAGCCTGGTGTTGGTGCTTCTGTTAATTCCAACGACTCCCCCGATGCCCCGGAACAGCAACCACAGCCTGACGCAAAGGTGGCGCCCTCTGCGTATTCCGACAGCCTGTCCCTCGGCTGGACTCCTGGTGGATTTGACAACCTGGTTCGGCCTATCAGCGATACTGGGATTACTGCAGGAAGCAAGTCCATTGTTATTGTCGACGGCACGCTCCCGCTCGAGTACCCGGCCATGACGGGCGCCCTGGCTCTGCCCGACAGCAACAACGGATCCATCGAGATGTTTTGGCGAGACCTTTCTGTCGGTGGCCGCCGCCGACCCAACGCCGCCGACAACACCGCCTGGACAGCCAATGGGAACCCCTCGCCGCTCCTCGTACGTCCTCGGCCAACAAGTTGTCCGGCCCTCGCTTTCCATGGACCCACTGCCCCCATTTGTCCCGGATATGGATACACTGGGAGACAGTTCCACTGTCGGCCCGCCCCGTCCTTTACTTGCGGAAACTAGTATTCAACCCTCATCCGACGTCTTGCAATACGAACCCGAAGATAGCGCCATCCTGCCACAGCGCCCCGTCGACGACATCGTGGATGAGATTGCGAGTGCAATTCAGGAGGATATCACGATCAACAGGAACCCGGCTACAAACAGCTTTGGCCTGCTGAGCTCGCCGCCGATTCGCCGTCCTCAGCCAAGTTGGATCCAAGGTCACTCTAGACATCGCTCGAGTCGTTCACACAAATCACACCTGTCGCATATGTCGCACAAATCCAGCCGCTCATACGGTCGCCGCCGATTCGCGTCCTACGCGAGTGGCGCTGCACCGCCCACGGGCATCCTGAGTTTTGATGCCAGCACCTACACTGATGCCTCTGTCGACGATGCGTCCGAGGCCCAAGCGCCGCAGCCTCTCCGTGCTCTCCGGCGACGGCCTGGCGGCGATCTGCGGGCGGTGACAACTGTGGCGATTTGGACCAAGGCCCGATCCGCCGTTCGCGGTCAGTTGGCTCTCTTACCACATACTCAGAGTCAATTCGCAGCTCGTTTATCCACAACCGGCCCCGGGGGTCGGGTGGATTTGTCGACGTCATTTCGGTTGACTTTGCAACGCGCGACAAGGATGACAACACATTCTCGTTGGCATGATGACCGACAAGAAGCTCAAGAAGCGCATGTCCATGTTTAGCACACATTCGTCGAAGCCTGTGATGCGCCCTTCGTTTGAAGCAGAGGCACAGAAGCTGGCCCAAATCCCCGACGACGTGGACGACGATGGTGGTGTGGAATCGGCACTTCTGAAGCTCGAGGGCAAATTTGAGCACAAGTCAAAGAGACTCTCCTTTTCCGAGCCGCCGTTTAAGGTGTACTCGCCTTTGATGGCCGGCAAGGGAACTGGTGTTGCACCTCCGTTGAGCGGTTTCTTGGTGCCACAGCCGACCCCACAAGACAATCGCTTAACAGCAGAAGAGAAGATCGACCACCGACACCGGCAATTGTTCACAGCGACCTTGCTCCCTCGCATCAGTCCATGCTCTCTAAGCACGGCCAGCCAGAGTTCCATTGGTGGCACGGAGCTCAATACTATTGCAAGCCAATATGGTGGTACTGAGACGGACAAGCCGAGGGGAAGCTCCATGGCCACCTCGTCTCACGTTCCTGCGTTCTCTCCGCCGCCCGCGTTCCGCCCAGCTGCTGTTCCCGCATGGTTGAGGACGTGCATAGCTTCTTATCTGGGTCGGGCGAGTCATACTCGTCCATTCCTCTGCCTTGACCGAGGCCTTACTGACGATGGGAGAAGTCAGGGCGCTCCCACGGAAGACCGGGCCAAGCAGTCTATCTTTGACGAAGGCAATGAGAGTAGCGTGCAGACGCCGACGGGCCCCAGAAGTGGAAACTATCTCGCCCACCAGCACTCCTACGAGGTGGTCGAAAGGACGGAGAGCATTGAGAAGATCCGGCCCGGAGACACGGTGCCGCAGAGCCCCGGCCAAAGCGACCGACGTCTCGTTCCTCGAGGACGAGAGTGACCACGCCAGCGACCTGTCTTCCGAACTGTCTGTTGAGTTTCCCGACGAGAACGCAGAGAACGGCATCTACGGCCGCCCGAGCAACACTGGTGGCCCTGTTCGTTCAAACACTGTCGTCTCGCGCCTGCCTGCTCACCCACTCGGCGACCCACAGATCGAGCCAGTCCAGACGCCCGCCGATGCCTTTTCACGAGCAACATCCTGGCAAGCTTGTGGAGGACATTGATGTCCACGACGGCCACCCTCCCTCGCCGCCCATTACGCTTGTCCAGGCCCTTATGATGTCGCCCGAAACCGCCAAGATCCCCGAGCTGCACGACTTTCAGGTCTGGGAGGACAAGCCTCTGCCACCAACGCCAAGCCCCGACGGAACTGCACCAATACCTTGCGTTCCAGCAGGCCGAGGAGGCCGAGGTTCCCAGCGCCACGGGTCTGCGGTCTGTCTTTGAGCAGCCCTCAGCGCAAGTGGCAGCCAAGACCGAAGTTGCACGCACATTCTCGGTGCACCTGCCCTTCATCCTCGCGTTTGAGTCGGAAATTCTGGCACAGCAATTTACCCTCATCGAAAAGGACGCGCTCCATGAGATCGACTGGAAGGAGCTCATCGAGATGCGGTGGAAGAACGCCGGGAATGGCAATGCGCGGTCCTGGGTGGACTTTTTGCGGATCTCGGAAGCACGCGGTGTCGAGGTGGTCATTGCTCGCTTCAACATTGTGGTCAAGTGGGCGATCTCGGAAATTATATTGACACAAGACCTCGAGGAGCGCGCCCGCTGCATCATTAAATTCATCCACATAGCCGCACACTGCGGCGCTACCGCAACTACGCGACGATGAGCCAGATAACGATCGCACTGACAAGCAACGAAGTCGGCCGGCTCACGCAGACGTGGGCCGTGATCCCGCCGAGCGATGCACGCGCACTACGTGAGCTGGAGGCGCTGGTCTCGCCGACGCGCAACTTTTACAGCCTGCGTGCCGAGATGGAGGCTGTGGGCATTGACAATGCCGATGCGGGCTGCATTCCCTTTGTGGGCATCTACACGCACGACCTGCTTTTTAACGCGCAGCGGCCCTCTGAGATCGCCAGCTCCCCGACGACGGCACCCCTGGTCAACTTTGAACGGTGCCGGTTTGCAGCCAGCATTGTCAAGACGCTGCTGCGGCTGGTCGAGGCAAGCGCACTCTACAACTTCCAGCCCATCGAGGGCATCACGGAGCGCTGTCTTTGGATGAGCGCCCTGAGCGACGACGACATTCGCAAATACTCTGACGCACTGGAGTAGAACACAATTCCAGAGCGACACTTTCTCACACCATCTTATCTGCTCTCTTCCACATATTTTTCGCCATCTCTCTTTTGATCGCTGCATATGTCCAGCGACGACTTGCAGCGCTTCTCCCTTTTTGGCCTTCTCTCCCCTTCCAACTTCCTACTGGCCATCGAATCTTCGTTTTTTTGTTCTCTTTTTTTCCATTTACTTGCACCTCTATACCCCTGCATAGCAAAGCACCGGCATGTACGTGTCTTGTCTTGTTCTCTTACGAAGGAAACGATTCTGCAACTTTATTTCTGTTATTTCGAGCAAGTTCTTTTTATATACTTGGTACACTCGGGGCGTTTTTGTGTGCCCAGTTTCTTTTTTTTTTGTCTCCTTTCCTTCCGCCTTGTTCATCGTGATTTGCTATGCTTTTTGGCGAATAGGCTGAGAGCAATGGTGCACGAGAAACTTGGGAAAGCATTCGTATATGGCTATGGCATACGTGGGACAGGGGATCGGGATCTGGGACATGGTATATGGGCAGTCTTCTTACGGGGGCGCAAGACAACCTGGTATTCCGGAAATGGGAGTTTTCGATATGCGATAGATTACCACGTGCGAGCACACCAACCTTTACATTCTTAATGGAAGCGAACAATTTGAACAGTTTGAACAGGTCTAATGAAGAAACGAAGCCTAAGCTGGCAGTGATATGCGACAATGTACAGTATCCAAAAACGATGGAAAAAGGTATCATACTCTCCGCTCCTCTGTGCTCTTGCTACCCTACTCCGACCACGGCAGGTTGATGTCGACTGGCAGCAAGTCTTTGGCCAGCGCGGCCAGCGGTGCCGGCCACTGCGCCGTCGTGCCCATCGCCGTCTCCAGTGCTGCCGTCGTCTCCGCGCTCAGCCCCTCGCGCCGGTCGCTGTAGAAATCGATCCCTTCTTTGGTAAAAAACGTCGGCGCAAACCACGTCACCACCCACCGCTCCACCTCGCCGGGCTGGCCGCCCGCCAACGGTCGCTCCCCCCAGCCCAGAATCTCCCAGTGGCTCGTCACGAAGAACAGCCAGCTCTTGCCGCGCCAGTCAAATGTGCCTCCGCCCGTCGTCCCGCCGACGTTGGTGCCCTCCACCGACTTGACCTTTTTGGGCCCCGTGCCCTTGTTTGACTCGTACTCGACACGGTCCTCGTTGCGGGGGCGCCCGCTGGCGTCGTCGGGCAGCAGCTTGTAGCGGATGCGGACGTTCTGGGCGGAGCGCCACATGCTGAGGGTGGAGTGTGTGACCGACCAGGTACGGACAAGCCAGTCAGCGGGCGGTGCCTGGAAGGCCGCCGGTGCCGGTGACGACGACGAGAGGTACTTTGACGGCGTGCGCAGGACAATATCAGCCGGGGCGGCGGCTGCTGCTGGCGCAGGTACAGGAGCGGCGGCCGGTGCTGCAGCCGGCGCAGAAGTGGAATCTGAAGCCATGATGAGGTGTGGTGAGAATGTGGAGGAGGTGCTGGTGAGAGAGAGATATATATATAGATATATATATTGTGAATACGAAACGTGAGGCGGAGACGATGTGATAGGTTTGTCCTGGGCTAGCTTGTCGTTTCCAAGGTAGCTTTGGCTGACAGATGTTGCTTATGGCCTGGCATCGGCGACAAAGGGATAGTTTATCTGATATAGACGGAAGTCAAAGGTAGGACGTTGAAAGAGCGTTTCCGCAAGAATTGGCAGCTGCCGCTTTTATGAGAACCCCAGGAGACTGCGCCGCCCTTCCCTCCAAGAAGCTAGCTACCAGCCACGCCCTCTCGAACACAACCCCGGAAGGAGCTCGATCCGAGAGGGCGGATTCTGAAGCAAGGTTAATTGGACCCACTTTTAGCACGCAGACCAACCCATTTACGGCCCGCATTATTTCGCCTTCTCAAACAAACTTACAATAGGGTCCTATGCTTTATATGTCTACTTTCTTTCCATGACTGATTAACTGTTGAGTGCTTTGTGGAAAGAGAGTACGTCGTGATATTGTTACTAGACCAGTCTGCACTGTCATTTAGCGATACAAAAAGCACCACTTTCACATGACACCTTTCCCCAAGACGCCCGCTTTTATACAAACGACAGAAAGAAGACGAGCAAATACAAACATGAATGCAGAGGGAATGAGTGTACAGACAGGAGACCTATCGATAAGAGGAAAATGAACGAGAGTCGGATGTACGAGGGGAGAGCAATTCGCTGGACATGGAGTCTGGGCAGTGATGTTCCGCTTTGGAAGCCACTCCGTTAGCTTCTCACAAAGTTCCTGCCCGGGGCATTGCAATATGCTTGGAGACTCGTCTCTTCATGGAAGGCGGCCATTGTGGCATCGGCAGGGTAGGCAGCATTCTGTATCCGGGCGGCTACCGCGCAGTCTTGGCAAGGCTGAAGCTACTCTCTCAAACTCACAGCGATCAGACTTTGATGGTCAAAGTACCGAAATATACGTCGTAGAGTGACGTTCCGTTTCCGCTGTACAAATGCCATACGACACGAACAGTCCTATGCAGATAAAAGGCAGCATTGCTTGCTTTTATCGTAGCTCCCAACCCTCGACATAAGCAGATCTCTCACTCGACAGCATCGCTATCAATCAAGACCTCTGTGCATATATCTCTTCGGCGAGTGATAAGTCAAGTTGCCCATTGAGAGGGGAGCGATCAACCAACACAAAATGAGGCAAGAGCACCTTGAGCAGTACATTTAAGAACAGGTAACAATCTGCTTATGAGAACGTGGAATATGCTTCTGTAGGGCTCATACTGGCCAATGACGATGTCTTTCTCAATTGCGATGCTGCGCCTTAAAGCCATCCGGGAGCCAGGCAGCAGGGTCCCAATGCCGAGCGTTATTCCCACGATATTTCGGCCCGTTTACCTTGCGAATGCCGCCCAGCTTTGTGCCAATACTCAATCTGAATGGATAACTGTGCACAGGGCTGAGAAAGAGGCCCAAGGCAAGCCCCACTTTCGATATAATTAAAAAACAGGGGCAACGGTCCCTGTGACACCAGCGCTCTGGCAGCGTCAAATTAGCGTGCCAACAGCTCTGCGTTGTCCCCTGTCTCCCCGCAAAACGGCGAGCAAAAAAAACTAGCTAACAAGAAAGGTGAGCTGAGCAAGCATCGCGAACGACAACGCATCCAAAGCAAGTCCAAGCCGCGAGATTTGCACCTTCCTCCACGCCAACTCTCCACTACGCCCCAATCAGCTCCTTCCAATTCTCTATTTTGCCGACTCGAGAGCAGCCCCTCGCTCCTTCCCAAGGCGCACCTCACATGTTCTGAATCCGGTATCGACACAGAAGGAGCTGTCGGTCGTGACTTCCGTCGTTCCCCGCCTCCGCAACACCGATTCGAAAAAGACGTCTTCGATCCCCTGACTGTCTCCTTGGCTTTCTTTTCCCTTTATAACAGTAACTCTCAGAATACGCCAATTACAACCATGTCCGACCGCGGCAACGACAACGACTACGACGTCGACGAGCTCGACTCGGCCGCCGTCGCCGCCGCCATGGGCTTCTCCAGCTTCGGCGCGCAGGCCCCCCCGAACAAGAAGCGGCGGTTCAACCCCCAAGCCGATGCCGTCATTGGCACGCCGCGCGATGGCCGACCGCCAGCAACGAACACAGCCCTACTCGGCGGGGACAGGTGCGAATGCGACGAAGCTGCCGCCCCGGCCGGTCAAGACGATGGCGCCGTCGACGACGACAACCGCCAATTATCTCCCCCTTCACCCCTTCACCCACCACAACCACACAACAGCGCCAAGATGGCCATGAAGCTGCCACCGCCGACAGCGACCAACACCGACGAGATCAACCTCGACGATGACGACGACAACGGCGACGGCGAGGAGGACAACGAGGCGGACGGTGCCAACCTCGCCGCTGGCCGCGGTCGTGGCGACGCCGACGAAGAGTCGGGTCCACAATATCTGGACACATCACGGCCCGTAGGCGAGATACGAGATCATCTGGGCGACTCCGTTGCCGAGGAGGTTGTGGAGGAGGAAGACCCGGTTGCGCGACAGGCCCGGATTGATGCTGTCGTGGCCGCAGGCAATGCCGCATACGGCGCGTCTCCTGCTACGGCAGCAGCGGCCGCGCAGCAGCTGGACGGTGCAGTCCACTCCACCAGCCGCCACCATGGCGGCATCCGCCCCGCTGACCGGCACGGCTTCCAGCCGGACCTGATGATGCCCGGTGCCGGCCCGCACCTCGGCGCCGGTGGTGCCGCAGGCAGCGAGGCTGCCGACGACTCGGAGATGGGCGCGGGGTCGTCTCATGTCGGCTCGACAGACAGCCGTGGCCAGTGGCAAGGCCGTGGTGGTCGTGGAGGCCACGGCGGCCATGGGCATGGCGGCCAAGGTCACCAGCGGGACTGGTGGACCGGCTACTACGACCCAACGAGCAACGAGAACCCATGGGCCCGGATCGAGCAGAAGCTGGGGCTACCGACACGCGGCAGCAATTGGCTCGAACGGGGCCATGGGCGTGCTCAGAAAGCATAATCTGAAGAGAGGTACACCATCCATTTTTCGTTTAGTCCAATTCCAACACGACGTTTTCCCTTTTCTATCAAAGGAGCCAAAGCGGTCAAGAAGAGTTTTTTTTTAAAAAAAAAAAAAAAGAAGGCTTTAAGAATTTACTTGACTTGTCAGTGCCAATTTCAAGTCTTATTATTTCTCTGTACAACGCCCACACTACTTTTGCTTCTTCCCCTTCCTGCCCAACCCAATAACAAGGCTTCACGGCCCAACGCAACCCGGCCTGTCCCCTTCCCACCCCCCAGACCTGCCACAAGCGAGCACGTTGCCCCCAACTATGCTGCCTGCCGTCTTCCGCTTCTCCCGCACGTTCCACCACCTCTTTCTTTTGCATTTCTTTTGCATTTTCATTCTTCTTGTCCCTTGAAATATGCACGCCTTTCCCAAAGCCACAACAACACCTTGCACTCTCGTACCCCCTGTCAGCTTTTCCCGGACTATATGTACAACGATCCCGCATCTCTTTCGCCACCCAACCGTGCCACATCACGTGAGGGTCTGTCCCGGTCAGGGGTAAAAGAAAACAAAAGCCAAAAAGGGGGGACAAAGACAGGAAGGCAGGCAGGCGGTACAAATTGTGCCTGCTGGCAGTACCATGAAAAAAAAGAAAGTCTTGATGCAATGGTACCCGACCAGAAGGGGGAAAACAATAATAAAGGAAACAAGGAAAACAAAGGGGAAAAAGGAAAGAAAGACAATAATGTGGTACACAATATGAAAATTGAAAGGGTGTTTGGGAAGGGCAACAGAAGAAAGAGACGGAAGAGACGAAAGAGACGAAAGAAAAGAGAACAAATCCAAAAAAAAATCAATGACCTAATCTCCCTTGGACCTTTTTTGGTGAATGAAAGAGTGAAAAGGGAAGACGGGTGATCAATTGAGGGGCTGGGCTTTGAAAGGTGGGAAGCAAAGGGCCAGCTGCGTTGAGACTCACAGCCACCTACCACACATGCATACGAGCAATGACCACGCACCTCCGTCTTCACACGTGAACAACCACGGACATTATGTACACGCAAGCCACACACAGGGAGAGCGTGTGGCATCTCTTCCCCCACTCTGAGCACTCTGGGGACCTTCACATACTGCCTACGGACACCTACAGAGGCCTTTGGTCATGGATACCGCTTCATTCATCAAGTCGTTTATTTTCCTACCTAGGAGAAGCGAAAAGAGAAGCGAAAACGCACAGGCAAAAGGAAGACAACTACAGTACAAAGCCAGCACACAGCACCCCCGGAGAGAGCTCATTCCGCAGCGCCTCGCCAGCCTCTCCCTCCACCGGGCCAATGAAAAAGAGAAAGTCAGCTCGTCCACACATTTTTAGGCCTCCTCCCACAGCAAGAGCAGCCAGAAGTCAGGGGCCATCCAAGGGCGCTCTCTGCTAACTGGTGGCCTGCTCTCATCCCTCGTCTTCCGCCCAGCCTCCCATAGCCCGTAGAAGCGGCATGGCGCCAACGTCACCGCCACTTCAACGAGCTGCCAGAATTATTCTATACAGAAAGGCTCAGAGGTCGCTGCCACCGTTTTCGTTTTCCATCTCGCTTGGGGGCGTGCCCTTCCTGTTCTCCGTTTTCTCGGCCGCCCACCGTTTTGTCACCCCGCTCTCCTCGCCGCTGGTCGCCAGATCGCTTCCCTCCCATCTCATCTGCAGACGGCTGCGTGTCATGCCATGGCCAGTGCCCGCTTTATAAGCGCGCTCTCTCACACACGCCCCCCGTGCACTCGCTCTCTCTCTCTTTCTCTCTCTCTCTCTCTCTGCCCCGGGGTTTTCTGGCGTGGCGACCATTCGCAGCCCAGAAAAGCACACTCCCCTCCCTCGTCGCTTCTCCAGGCCGCTCGACTGCCACACAGCACGCCGACCTCCCCTGCTGTCGCCCACGCCCCTGGAATCACACTGCCGCTCGCCCTGCTCTTCCCGGCTGTCCCTTGCAGCATGCGGGTCCTTGTAAGCGGGAACATGGAGGGGGCGTGTCAGTGCGACGAACACGCTTCCCCCGCGGGCTACTGCAGCCCTGGCGCTTGCCGAACGGATGCCTCCCACCCACCCAAACTCCAGGAAATGGCTTTGTACTGTACTTCTCTTCAATTCTTCCTGTCAAAGATCCGTCTGGTTTTGCCCAATCATAATTCGTAACGTCGTGAACGTCCACCCCGCGCCGGATCAAAAATGCGCGGGTGGTAAAAGCAGGAAAAACAGCAAAATGGGTAAGGGGAATGGAAACGAAAATCAAAAACAACAATGAGCAAAAACACCAGCCCCCCAAAAAAATAACTCCCCGGCACACTCTCGCCAGAAAATTCCAGCAAATAATTAAAGATGTGCCCATCACAGCTCAGAATCGGCTGCTCATGTCGAAAGGAGACGTCCGCTGTTTTTGACCGAGCTCCGTGATGCAGCTGATGTCGTCGTCTTTCTGAGTCATGTCGCTCGTTGCTCACTTGCAGGGGAACAAACGCAAGAATCCCAAGATAGAAATAATAGAAAGAGATGGTGGCGGGGAAGCGGCTCGAGGCGTAGAAAAGGTGGTGGTGGGGTGTACGCAAGATGTACGTAGTCCCCGGGTCGCTCGTAAGCCAAAGAAAAAGAGGAGAGTACGTCGTAATAAGGAAACCGTATGCGAGAAACAACCCAGAAATACGGTTTCCGGGTCAAATGCCGGACGAAATCAAAGGGACGCTAAAAGCAGGGGGGGCGGGTTGAGGCGCCTCCCGTCGAACCGGCTGCGGCTCTTTGCATTTAGTAGTCCGGAGAAGGGTACCGCTCGCGAGCCTTCTTGTACTCCTTGGGGTGCTTCTTCGCCGCCTTTGCGTTCAGGGTTCTGTTTTAACAACTTGTCAGCTTTGCCGGATTCGCAGTCGTTTCGCAGACTTTTTGTTCCCTGTTGCCGCGACCACATGCACTTTTTGTTGATTTTTGCGCCAGACCCATTTCTCGAAGCTGATTTGCCTAATGCGGCAAATCGCCGCTCCGACGACAGACTGATTTGGCGACACCAAGCGACAATCGCTACGCGCAATATGTGTGCAACTCCAAAGGCAAGCCAGAATGACGGTTTGGGGTGAAAACTCACGTCAGCTTCTTCTGCGACCACTCGAGGTCCGCGCGCACTTCGCGTGCCTCACGCATGCCGTCGGCAAACCGGGTGCGCGCCTTCGAAAGGCGAGCCTGCGCCTTTGCCTGCAGTTCCATGAGCTCGCGGTGCTTGTCATTCAGGCGGCCAGATCTGCAATCGATTAGTAAACTGAATCGTCGCACTTCTCTTTCCTGCAAAGAGGCTGTTGCCTGGATTTGGCGTCTAGAGAAAAGTGCACTCACGCTTGCGCCTGCATCGCCACGCTCTTGTCGAGCGGGATGGGGTTGAATGTGTCGTTGAATCGATCTTGCATGTAGTCGTTGAAATCAACGCCGCTTGCAGACACGGAGCTATCGTAGTCGCCCTGCATGCTGCCCGCGTAGCTTGCGGTTGTGGAGTAGCCCGGCTGAACGCCATACGAAGCACCGCCCGATGCAGAGCTCACATTCTCAGATTCTGGCGGTGACACCGAGTAGGCACTGTGGCCACTTGTGTAGCCTTGGTAATAGCCAGCGTACTCGTCTTTGCCGGGCACCGCCATGGGGAGCGTGCTGGTGTACATGGGGGAGCTGTAGGAGGACATGATGTCGGATAGAATTGGAGATGTTGAAGACAAGTGTGGTGAGTTTTCGCGGGAAGAAGAAGTAGAGCGTGTGAGACAGAAAATGTATTGTCTAAGTGCGTTGGACAGTCGCAGGTATGAGTTCAAGAGGTATGGAGATGTAATAATGGAGTCAAAGACGATGAGGAGGAGGAGAGAAAGAAAAAAAGAGGAAGAGAAGGAAAGAAGAAAACATATCTCAACTCGGGAGAGAAGAGACATATTTATACCTTTTCGAGCCATCTTGTTCCGGCTTTGAGTCGGCCTCTATCGAGCAGAGAAGGATAAGAGAGTAGAGCTCGATTCGTCAAGGGCAGAAAGAAATGCGCGACCCCGCTTGGCTTGAAAGGACAAGAGAGGGCAGGCCGAGAAACGGAAATTGGAGATGAGCAGCTGTGATATGATGGTCAGTAGTCGAAAGAGGGGTGGTGGATTCGCAAAAGGCAGCAAGGCGAGAAAAGGGGCGGGTATGGTGGGTAGCATGAAGTGGAGGGAAAACGGAGGAGACGAAGAAAAGGAGGCAAGAAGGTGTGAGGGAGAGCTCAAGACTCGGGAGAGTAAGGAGGGGGGGATACACGAAGGCGGAGGGCCCATGCAAACAGCTCGGTCTTCCCAACGAGTGTGCACGCATGTATTTTACTCACAGGGCATGTGCGTTTGCCGTTGACAGGATGTCTCAACGCCGCAATACTGACGTGCAGCGAAGGCAGTAAGGTGGTAGAACCAGCCGGGGTCGAGAAGATGTGGCGATCGACGGGGTGATCCAGGCAGAGTTTGGCAAGGAAAATGGGGCGTGTTTCTTAGTGGGATATGGCTCGGACCAAAAGCAGTAAACGGGAGAGGAGAGAGGGGAGAGGCGAAGAAAGTCGAAAGGAGAAGGGGTGAAAAAAGAAGATGGAATGCAAGGAAATAGGGACAGAAAGCCCGTCAAGGAGATGCCGAGACCACGACAAGAAAATATAAAGACAATAATAGTGGATATACGGCTCAATGGCAGCCGTTGGAAAGGGCCGGCAAACGTCGAGGGGGCGTGTAGAACTTCAGCGACAAGAGACGATGGAGGAAAGGAGGTCAAGGCAACACACAGATATCTAGAGGGTGGGTGTGTACATGAAGAGGAAGAAGAGAGGAGTAAGCGAGCGAGAATGGTGTGCACGCAAACGTGAAAGGCAGATTTGAAACTGGGCTGACGAAAGATTTTCTTTTTGGCCAAGGTAACAAGGAGGTACGGAGAGGGCCGACGTTAAATTTTGAGCAAGTTGGTTTGATAAATAAAAGCCAACGAAAAGCAGCTAAAGAAGATAAATAGCTTAGGAAATAGAAAGTGTTTAAGGGCTGAGTGAAAGTTGATCTCCAGAGAAAAGAAGAAGGTGTGCTAAAAATCATGAGCGGAGAGAACGTTGTGCGTAAGACATGTCATGTAAACAGTTTGCGTTGTGGGTGTGCGTTGCGGTGGATATCAAGACAAGTTATAGGGGGGGGAGATGATCATGCGGCGAGAAAAATTGGCAAACGAAAACAAGTCAAAACAGGCGGAGGAGGCGGGGCAAGTTAAGTCCAACGCCAAAGGAAAAAGAAAGAAGACAAGAATCAAGGGGGCGTGGACGTAAAACGATGTTGGTGACGAAGAGCCAAGATAGGAGGCGAGCATGGAAGAAAAGGCGAGGGATGGGGAGCAAAATGCTGCTCTGAAAAATAACGAAATAATAAGAAGCTAGCAAGGATACTCCGGGGAAAGATAATCACAAAGGGTATGTGCGGAGGCAAAGGCAAAAGAGAGAGGCAAAGAAGGGAAGAAATCAAGACGACGGATTGGTTGTTCGGCGTGACGGCTTGTGGAGGAACGCCAGTTGCTGCATTTTGGGACGACTAAAAGGGTGGGCAGACCGTGGTTTAGGACTATGAGGAGACTAAACAGGGCGAAGCAAGACAGGATAGAGGAGAAGAAGACGAGGATGAGAGGCACGAAATTGTCAAAAGAGGCGAGACAAGGTGCGGGCACATGCGGCTGGAAGGGTCAGGTCAGTCTTTGACCAGATGAGTCCCGTCCAAAGGCCTTGATTCTTACGGATGGGCAAAAGAGGATGTCAAGACAAAAGTGACATAAAAGAGTCCTTTGTACCTTTGAATAGGGTAATGAGGTAACGAAGCACCGGAAATCGATGAGTAGAAAAAAAATTGAGGAACTGAACAGCCGTTATAGCTGGCTGGGCAAACCTCTAAAGCCAATGCCGGCCGTGTGCGAGTGCAATGAGGAAAAATAGCTGCAGGAAGAGATATGCCGAAACGGTGAAATACCAGCGTGGTCCAGACAAACAAGGACCCGGTATCAAGAGGTCAGAGGTGGTCGAAGGGGCAAGAAACGGTGGATGTCAAACGGAGGCTGAACCAGGTTTAGCCGCATGCAAGGTGGAAGACAAACAGCAGGGAAATACAGGCGTTGGAAGTGTGACGACAGCGAGGAAAGCCGCCGCTGGGCGCGAGAAACGGGAGACGAGGAAAAGAATTGCTGAAACGACGCAACAAGTACATGTACAGTACATCGGCTGTGAAGTGGGATGGGGTCAGCCATCTGCAAGCAGCCATCCCGTCTTGGAATAGAGAGCGAGAAAGTGTGGGAGCAAGGGAAAAGGGAGGGGGCGTGAGCGAAGAGACGAGAAGCAGAACAACAGACCAAAAAAAGAGGGGACAACCAAACAAGCGCGTTGGTGGCAGAAGCAGAACGAGACGGTCGCATCTGGCGTGTTGTTCTGTGTGCACTGTGAACCGGGCGGCGGAGTTGACGGCTTGCAGATAGGGGTGTGCGTATTGAGGCATGCTTCTCGACGTGTGGACCGGTCTTGTTTGGCCTCTTTGTACGAGAGGATGTGAGGTTTTTTGTGTCTTGTGTTTGCCACATGAGAAGGTTGGCTTTTTGTTTTGGAAGAGCTGGCAATTTTGTCTCCTTCTCCGCTGTCTGCACTTGCCTTTGCCATTGGACTCGCGGTCGTTCCTTCCTCTACAATACCAATTCTTGCCTCGAAGATTGCAGGAACGAACAGGAAGCGTGGGAAGATGAAATGGCTGAACGTAAAGATACGCATGTTGGAGGCGAGGAAGGAACGAACGAACGAGCGCGAGCTTGTCTCGTCCGTCCATCGGGCAGACGTGCAGCGTCGGGCATGCCTTCCCTCTTGGTCTGCATTTACCACCCTCCCTCCTTTAGCATCTTCGCGCCTTCCCATTCGTCTTTTTATGTTGGCTTCAAAAGTATCTCGTCGTTTTTTTTTCCCGGGCTTTCTCTGCCACCAACCCGTCTCTTGCTCATGCCCTGCAAGGATGCGTTGGCAGAAGGGAAACGACGCAACGCCGGGGCGACGGAGCAAGGATTTTCGAAAGCGGTTGGATACTGCAAAACCAGACATGCACCCGGATTGGGAATGCACATGTGTGTGCGAGTGTATATATGCGAGAATGCTTTTGTGTGTGTGTGTGTGTCGTCAAGTGTGCAGGAGCGAACGTAGACGTAGACGTAGACGATACGAGGCAGGTGCGAGTTAGTGTCATAGGAAGGAAATCGGAAGGGGCACACCGGGGTTTAGGACCGGTCTCAGCGCTCCTTCCTTTCTCTCCAAGACGATGGCCTCATGCACGGAAGGAACCACCAAGAAACACCAATGGCCGGAAAGAGAAAGAATTATTGGGGAAAGAGCGTCGCCTTACCACGCGCAGCTGTCTCCCATGTGACAGGAGACATGAACTATGAGAGGGGCGGAGCGTGGAGGGGCATAATCTGGCATATTTTGCATATTTGGCATATTTGGCATATTTGGCACTGTTTTTTCAACTGGCGAGAAGAGGGTCGAGAACAGGAAAGACGAAAAAAGAGGCAAGAGGCTAGAGAGCGAGGAGGTTGGTGGAAAAAGCGACGAGGAATGGGGAGGAAAACGAACGGCTCCCCGGATCTGGCTTCTTCTTTCTGGATTTCTTGAGTTGCCATTGGACAGAATGGGAAAAGACGGAATCAAGTCTACATTTTCTCTCGTTCTGTGTGGCTGGTTTTCTATCAGTCTCGGCCGGGTTTATCGATTTTTTTCTGTGCTACTGTAGCATTGTTATGCGTCGTCGTTTTATTCTGTCATGTTCTGTGCATCAACCCAAGTTGCCAATATCAAGAAGGCATCCCACGGAGCAAGATGAATACCAAGAGGTGCAAACGGGCGTTCATGAAGGGGGCGTGCGAAGACGAGCGAATGGGGGATGACAGGTGTGAAGAAAGGCGACGAGAAGAATAAATGTGTGGAAAATCACGAAAAATAGATGGTAACAACGAAGATCTCACGAGAGCCACCGGCTCAACGTTCTTTTTGCGGGCAGATCTTAGCATTGGGCACTTTTGAAGTCTTCAGAAGCAATGTCCGGAATAGGGGCTCTTCATACAGGGGACTCTCAACACACATCAATTCTGCAGAATTGAGCCGGAAAATAGAGGGTGAAGGAAAAAGTAATGAGCAGACGTGGGGAGCCTGGGCACAGAAGTGAGCATGAAGCAAAAACAACCTGGTCACCAAGCTAAGGCACGACAAGTGGGCTAGAGAGAACTAAAATATGCAGAGCGAAAGCAGGAGGGCCAGCAGCATGGTGCATTGCGGACTTGGTGGTGTTTTGTGTTGCGGGTGATGGGCAGGTCACAGAAGAGGGAAAACCAAAAACTGAAATTTGCAAAGTCAAAGATGCGGGCAAAGTGCAGGCAAAAAAAGGTTGCCCACCCGTGGGGAAGGACAACGGTCTTTGACGTTGTGGCCCTGAGTACAGACACGATCGAGTTACCTGTGCAGTCCGCCATGTGAAACCACTTTTAATTATTTTTGTGTGCGAGTGTACGGGTGAGCCAAGATTGCAGGACATTTTTCACTTTTTCTCTACCGTTGCAGAGTCAGAATATACTCAGTGCACACCAAGTAAGAGGAAAGGGGAAGAACGACAAGAGCAGCAAACGAAGAATTCGCGAAATCGCGTGCTGCAAATTGCCGGGCACGTTTTGTGTGCCCTACGGAAAAACGAGGGGGACACTGCTTAATGTGTGTTGCGATAGTCTATTTTACTCGGTCCAGCGCTCGTCCCTTAAAAGTTTCGGCAGTGGTCGAACCAAATCAACGAAGGGCTGATCCTGCAAGCAAGATAGATTGAGACTCTTAGAATCTATGCTTAGAGTATGTGTGAGTGTGAGAGTGTGGGTGTGAGCTACGGAAGCTGTACGCCACACAGAGCATTTTTGCTTTTCTATTTTTTTGTGTCCCCTCATCCTCCTGCAGGTCTCCCCTCTCCCACCTTTGTCCAGACCAGACTCAGCCCCAGCCAGTGGCCCATTGGCCGTTGGGAATCCTTTTTTTTTTGAAGGCCCAGCGCAACCAGAGTGTGGAACGTCAGAAAACTAGAACTGAAAAGAAACACCACGGAAAACTGCACAAGAAAGATGGCACAGCAAAAATCCAGGGGCATTGGGGAACGGGCTCCCTCCTAGGAGGAGGAAGTGACTACGTCGTCGATTGTGAATAAGACAGAATCATTGGAAGCGCGGCTCATGAGCGTCAACGGCGATGATGCGCATAAGGCATCGTGCGAGGGGATGCAAAGGTAAGGTGAAGGCAGGTGGACGTGTGTGCGTTTTGTGCTTTTTGTGGTCGTACTTGTGTTTCGCAATTCGAGATTTTTTTTGTGCGACTTTTATATTTCTTTTACCCGTCAGAGAAATAACTCGGTTGCTGCAAACAGCCAAGAACCTCCCATAACGAGCACCACATGCAAAGTCAACTTCTGGAGGGTGAGGATGATAGCTCGGCGCCGAAGATCGTCACTGGTCTCGTCGAAGAAACTGTTGATTCAAAGGTTTCACATGCTTGCGATGGGAACATAGTATGAAGACGATAATTTGGAAAATCTATTTCGTGAGGTGAGTTGAATCACCAACTTAGGATATGTGACATAGGAAACAATAGTGCGTATTAAGGATAGGTGTTTGCGGGAGAGCAAAATGAAATCGACAGTAGGTGATGAGATCAAGGTGGCGTCCGCCTCGCCAAAAACAGAAATCCAAAACAGGAATCCAAAAGAGAAATCCGAAAAAAAGAAATATGCAAAAAAAGCCCTTTGATCTATTCTTGAAACAGGCTTGGCCTGACAGACAGGAAGCAAGAAAGCTGGTGAGACCAGGGCAATATTATGACAACGAAAGATGAAAAAGACAAAAAGATGAGCAAAACCCGTGAAGAAACTCGTAACGCCTGTGTCGTAAACTCTATTCAAGTTGCAAAGTGAAGAGATGCTGGGAAAATGATGGAGACCAAAAATGGAAATGTACAGGTGATGCGGGATGTAGGAAGGTGAAATAGGAGGATGGGGAGGGATCAATGATGAAGCATAACAATGATTCGTGACAGCAGGGGGTCGAACAAAATGTAGAACGGCGAGACGAGACTCGTCTAGCCAAACACCTTCAGGAAAGCCCAGATACCCAGACCGCTGAGGACAGGAATCGTCAGGTTGTCAATCCCAGCCAAAGATGTCAACCGCCTCGCTGGCCGACGCAACAAAGCCCGACCACAGGCTCACGACGCCGAGCGCCAGGGCGCCCGAAATGCTTGTCTTGGTCGACTCGTCCCAGCCAAGGTACGACACGACCGAGGACGGCAGGCTGAGGGTGCCCTTGAACATGAAGTTCTCGTCGCCGGGCATGGGGCCGATCCGTTGGGAATAGGAGCCCCAGAACCAGGCCGCGGTAACCACACCAACCAGGAAAGCAGCGCCGAGCCGGCAAGCGACTTGCCGCGACGCAGGCGTGGCGTGTAGCGGCCATACATGCGGCCAAAGGTGCTGGCAGCCGTGTCGCACCAGCTCAGCAGCATGACGCTGATAACACCGACATCCTTGGGCAGGGCGTACAGCACAGTCCACGCGCCCAGCAGGTAGAAGATGACACCGTTGTACCCGTCAAACTCGCTCTCCCGCATCAGGGCACCCAGCACGCGCACGTACAGCCGGTTGAAGGGTGCGTAACGGTGCCGCAACAGATCCACGCTGGCAATGGGGATCAGTGCGCCCATCAGGTAGGGGCACACCGAGCGCGTCTGCGTGCCCGAAGCGTACAGCCACATAACCAGGAAGCCGATGGACACGTGGAGCAGCTTTCGTGGCACCTCGTGCTTGTGCACAAACGACCGCCAGTGCCGGTGGATCGGGATCAGGCCTAACGGGCTAGGGCTGCGGCTGAAGTCGCGCCACCAGTTGCCGGCAGCCGAGATGCCGGTCAGCGGTGGTGGCCGCAGGTGGCCGTTCTTTTGGGTCTCCGGAGACTTGCCATTTGTCGCTGCTTCCGTCTTGCTGCTGTTTGACGGCGAGTCGCTTCCGCTTGCAGATGATCTCTTCTTAGACTTGGCACCACCTGCAGCGTTGGCCGGCGTGAGATCGCCGAGCCGCCGTGTGATAATTGGGCTGCGGCTTCGTGTCCGGGCACGCCGGAGTTCGGATCCGCTGCTGTCGCTGCTTTCCGCAGCTCCTCTTCCTTCTCCGCCTGTCGTCTTTTCGTTGGTCTTTGTCTCGTCCTCGTCGTACGACTCCTCCTCAACAGGTTGCGGGGTTGAGAGTCTCTTCCTAGCAGACCGTGTCATTGGACCGTTGTATCCGTTGTATGAACCATCGGCGTCACGGTCTACCGAGCCTTGCCGTTCTGATGGCGTGGGGCTTGGAGAAATGACGCGGGGCGTTGCCGGAATGCGGCGCCGCTGTGAGGTAGAGGAAGACATGTCGTCGTAAGGAAACGGCGCGAGGGCGGGAGTCGTGATTACGCCGTTGAGAAAGCGGCGTAGGTCGTAAAATTGGTGGTACGGCCAGCAAGATGAGGCGTGCAGGGTTGACGAAGACGTAGACGACGCAGAAGAGCAGGAGGAAGAGAAAGAGGAGCGGAGATGTGATTTTTCAGAGGCCCGATAAGACGATTCAGAGTGCGGGGCGGTCGCTGAGATCAGCGCGGACTGGGACGTCGCAAAGAGGTCGGCGATAAACTGTACTAACGGATCCACGATTGCAGAGAAAAGTGCGGCAGAGTCGTGCTCGGCCGTCGGGTAGGCAGGGCGCGTAGGGGGAGAGGGGAGAGGTGACGAGTTCGTCGGGTGAAGTATCGTGACTTCGGATGCGCAACTAATAGGGGCTCGCGTGCTTCGAGATGGCACGCGGGTGCTGTTGGGCCGCTGTTGTTAAATGCTGAGAGAAAAGAAACGTGGACCGGGGCCTCCTACACGTTGCTCGGCATCGGTATTTGTAAATACTGTTGTCGTGGAGAGGAGTGCGTGGCTAGGTGATGTTTTGTTGACCTGTTGGCCGAGGAGAACAAGCTGCTCTTTTGGCTTGTGATCGCCTCCAAGGGAAGACAAGGCGGAGAGGAGGCACGCACGAAGCAGATGTCTTAGGGGAAGCTGCAGACGTAACGATGGCAAACCTTAGGAAGGGAGTTGGCCTGCGATTGAAGGATCGCTGGTCACGGAGGGGGATAGAGGCCGATATGCGATGTTGACGTTGTGGTGGCGAGTGAGAGAGTGGGAGCGTGACATGACACCAAATTCAGAAAAGCAGACGGGACGGCAGCAGCGACGAAAATCAAAATTAGGCGGCGAGCAGCGTGGCTGCCACATTTTGCGCGCTGAGGAGAGGTCGACAGGGGGATGGATTCCCTGCGAAGAGATTTGCGGCTTCGGAAGGAACATATGAGGCAAATGATTGGCTCATATTAGTTGTAGACCCGCTTTAATGGCACAGTAAGCCCAGACTTTAAACTGGGCCCATCTGACCGTAAAGCACTGTTCTGTGCACTGTGCACTTTCCAAAAATCTATCGATAAGATAACACAGAAAAAAAGTTGAGAGACCCCGAACTTACATGTGGAGGGCATGCACGTTTTGCGCGAGAGGAAGGCGCAACTGCTCTGTTTACTCAAAATCAGGTCGCTCTTTCTTCAGGCAGTGTTGGTTGCCATTTCCCATTTCTTATTTTGTCGGTTTAATGAAGGCACGGCGACTGCGACCATTCGGAAGGCGCCAACAATCCACCTTTATCGCACCTTCCTCACACCCGTTTCGATCATCACGAATGGCACCCCCGACAAAATTGTGTCCAAAATAGCCTCGACTCCTCCCACACCACACCTCCAGCTGACACCACACATCGACCCGCGATGGCCCCCGTCAAGAAGAAGAGCGCGCGGTCGTGGGACGCCATGGGCCTTCCCGATTGGTGTCTCGAGGCCGTGTCCAGCATGGGCTTCACCGAGCCGACGCCCGCCCAGGCCGCCGCTATCCCGCTCTTCCTGGGCAACTCAGATATTGTCGTCGAGGCACCGACAGGAAGTGGCAAGAGTCTTTCGTTTCTTATTCCCCTTGTTGCCCGCATTCTCAAGAGATTTGGTGCCAAAGACGCGTCGCCGATCAAGCGCGGCCACGTCGCCGCCGTCATCCTCGCTCCGACACGAGAGCTGGCCGTCCAGCTGCACCGCGTCCTGCTTGAGCTCATTGCATTTCACCCTGCATCCGCCGCCATTCTACCATACCTGCAGCAACGGTCGAAGCACCAGAACGAGGAGGACGACACGGGGAAGAAGGGCAAGGGCAAGGGCAAGGGGAGCAAGAAGAAGCCAGGATCGGGGCTGTCTGCGGACGGCAAGCGGATAGCTGGCGAAGACGACCCAGATGCACCATCACTGCTCGCCAACACCCGGCGACCCGAGACGGCGGAGGCCGTGATTGTGCCACAGCTTGTCATCAGCGGTGCCACGATCAAGGCCAGCGGCGACCTGGCGACCTTTTTGCGCCAGGGCACCAACATCCTCATCGGTACGCCCGGCCGGTTAGCAGAGATGCTCTCCAGCCAGGCCGTGAACTCGACAGCGTCTTTTGAGGCGCTCGTGCTCGACGAGGCCGACCGCCTGCTTGATCTTGGTTTCGCCAACGAGTTGCGCCGCATCCTCGCCTTTATCCCGAAGCAACGACGGACATTTTTGTGCTCGGCGTCGGTCAACGAAGCGATCAGCGAACTCATCAAGATGAACCTGCGAAACCCGAAGCGTGTTGTTGTGCGCGTGCAAACGCCGAAACAAAGAGAAGCGCAAAAGACTGGCAAGGCATTAGACGCTGCGCCCGCCCCGAGATTGAGGAGAAGAAGACACCAGCTAGTCTGCTGAACACATACATGGTGCTGCCCTCCAGCCAAAAGCTGCCGGGTTTAGTCCAACTGCTGGAGCAGATCGAGCCGAGGCCACAACGAACACTTGTGTTCATGGCGTCGTGTTTCTCCGTCATGTACTTCTCGCAAGTCCTACCGTCCATCATGCCGGAAGGCTACGTCGTGCTGTCGCTGCACGGAAAGCTGAAGCCGCACGTGCGTGAGGTCGCCTACGAGCGGTTTCTGTCCTCGACACAACCGTGTATCTTGTTGAGTACGTCCCACATTTTTGCATATCAATCGTCCACCACGGGGCGTCACTAACAAACTCAGCTACCGACGTTGCTAGCCGTGGCTTGGACGTACCGAATGTCGATCTTGTGATCAACATCGACCCGCCGACCGACCCCAAGACCTTTTTGCATCGCTGTGGCCGTACAGGCCGTGCCGGCCGTCGCGGTCTGGCAGTCACCATGTTGCGCCCCGGGCGCGAGGCTGAGGGCTACGTCCCATTCCTGGCTGTGCGGAAAACGCCCGTCGAGCTCCTGGGTGTCGCCGTGCCCGACCTTGTGGATGTGCTGGGCGCCTTACCAGCCAACGAGGAGGCAGACGGCAGTGCTGACCGGGAAGCAGCGGCCGTCATCACCAAGCGGATCCGCGACCAAGTCAAGGCCGACCGCGAAATCCACGAATTGAGCAAGCGTGGGTTTGTTTCGTGGGCACGTGCCTTCAAGGAGCACCAGGCCTCGTCCATTTTCCGGCCCACAGATGTGGACTGGGTCGATCTGGGTCATGCATGGGGTCTGGTGCAGCTGCCCAAGATGCCCGAGCTGCGCGCGGCCGGCATCACGGACCGGTCTTTGGGCCTGGAGGGCGAGGTCGACGTGCGTGCCATTCCGTTCAAGGACAAGACCAAGGAGAAGGCGCGCCAGGCGGCGCTGCGGGCGTTTGAGCTGGCTGCGGCCAACCGCGACTTGGACGCCGAGGCAGCCGAAGCTCGTGCGGCCCAGCTGGAGAAGCGGAAGCGCAACTCGGCTTGGAGTAGCAAGGCTGACCGTGACACTGTGCGTGTCGAGCGCCGTGACAAGAAGCGTCGCAAGAAGGATGCTGAGCGTCTGGCACTGATGGCGCCCGAGGAGCGGGCCGAGGCGGAACGCATCGAGGCCATTGTGGAGAGCATCCGCAAGAAGAATGAGGCCGAAGCAGCCGAGACCGCCAAGGAGGGTGGTGAGGGCTGGGGCGGCATCTCTGATTAAAATTTGTTTTTGTTTTCTGGGAAAAGCATTTACAGGCATCTTTGTATATTATAAAAATAGCGGTAGAACAGGGTTGGTTTCAACTTTTAAAAGCGAATCATTTATTTACAAAACGTCTTTAAATACATTCCACAACTATTTATATTAAACAATTTATTTTTTCAGGATGCAATCTACTGTTTTGGGTATCATGATAGAATGACTGCTGTTATGAACAGAGAATAACTGATGCCAGCAGCCTATGCCGGCTTACGAGACCTGGGCGACAATGATGAACGGTCCCTGCTTCGTCGTCTCTTGTGATGCGACCGACTACGGTCTTCTTGGCTATCCCGCTCGCGATGATGGCGGTGACTCCTCTCTCGGTCCTTATCATCCCTATGGTGCCGTCGCTCACTGTCGTGCCTGTGTCTTCTCTCCGAGTGCCGGTCAGTTTGGTCGTCCCGTCGGTCGCGGTATGAATGATGCCGCTTCTCTTTGCCGTCTTTGTCGTTGCGGTTCGTCAATTCCTTCGCGTCGCCGTCCAAGGCGAAACCGTCCAGACTGTCAACGTCGTCGCCGTCACTGTCGTTGTCCCTGCGTCGTCGTTCATCGCGGTGACGATCGCGGTCTCGATGCTCTCGCCGTCTGTGGCGATGACGCCGCTCCCTGTCGCGATCTCGCTCCTGCTCCTGCTCGGCGACCAAGGCAGCCATTGCTCGGTTCCGCTCGTCCGTCTCGCGCTGCCGTTCCTGCTTGAGAACACGCACAGCAGCCGCGCCTTGACGCATGGCTGCCAGTGGATCGGCGGCCATGGACCCTGCCGGTGCTGTAATGGGTGGCCGGCGAGGCTTGTTGGAGGAGAAGGTGGGTTTGGACGCCGGTGTCGGTCCCTTCTCGCCAGCATACCACGCGCTGAGGGCATTGGCACCACCGGCCGCGTCGGCAAAGCGCATGGACGAAGGAGGTGCGTCGGGGGCATAATCGACTGGTCGTACAGTGCGTGTGACAGCGCCCTCGTCCAGCTGGCCAAAGAGATTGAAGTTGCCGTTGCTGTCGACAAGAGGGCGCTCTGTTTCCGGGCGGCCGGTCTTCTGCCGCCTAATCATCGCCGAGGATGCCTCTTCGTCGACTTGGGCCTTCGCCATACGCATCTCAAAGTCCGTGTCGTCCTCGCCGTGACGTTTGCGTGGCCGTCGGGCGAAGGGCGGGAGGCGACCACTGGCGCAGCAGTCTCTGTCGCCTGATGGCCAGTCGCTCGCTCCGCAGCCGCCCATCTGGACTGCTCTCCTGACGCATCGGCGCCATCAATTGCTTCTCCTCTCAACAGGGCCGCCCGCTGCGACGACTCCGTGGCACGCTGCTGGCGCTCTTCGTCGGCCTCGCGGGCACGGGCCTCAGCCTCGTCGCGGCGAACGCGGGCGACGTTGTCTGCATTGTAGACGTGCCACGACTTTTTGGCCAGGAGTTTTCTATCGAAATGGTTAGTACTATGGTGTAAAAAGACGTCTGGAGAGTGGAGGGGACATACAACGGCATTTTGTGTTGCAGCGGATGTGCTTCGTGGATTGCAGCTTGGTGAGAGTTGAGGTGTTGTGGCGTTGCGAAGAAGTTCCTCAGGTCCCGGATGACTAAGCCTTCATGGCCGCCCCATTATATGTACGCAGTACAGCCATTGTTTACTTGCAGCTTACATCCCTTTTGACGATGCCGACACCCCATTCCGCGACAGCCCTTTACTGTTTTATGGCATCTTCTTTAACCTAGTAAGAGATTGGCGCCTCAAACAAAGCGAGGTCTATTCCGCAGCATCTTTGCGACCCCTTTACCAATACCTACATATGCGTCCTGACCGTTTGACTACACCACGGCACTCTTCTTTAAGCCTTTTAATGTTGACAATCTACTTCGGTGAACAGTCTAACCACTCTCATATAGTTCTAGACCAGTTCGATCCGAGGAAAAAACAAGACAAGTGCTTCTTGTGTTGTCAAATGATGATGTTGACAATGAAATCTGCCTGAGAGATCGGTCTGCTCTACAAGACCTCGTCTATCCCAACTTGCTGCCATCTGTAAGACCGTGTCTGCGCCGGGAGAAAACATACTTATTTTCCATCTTGGCAAAAGTATTTTTCATCTCGCATTTTTGTCGTGTCTGTGATGAGGGAAGAAGGTTGAAAGATTGCCTTGTTTGGGGTTGCTTGGCATTTGGGCTGCAGATGTCTTGGCGAAGCACTCCCTGCCGTCGCCTTTTTGTCGCTTTTGTAGTCAACCACTTGTCACTTGTCTTGATGTCCTTTGTCTGCCGTGATCTACCCCTAATACGAGATTTGGCATCTTCAACATCACGCCCTGTTTTCTTTCATCTTTTTTTTATTTACTAGAGGGCTTATCGATAGCATAAAGTACGACGACCTTTGCCCGATTTCCATAGCCCCTGCCAGACAAGATGACGACTCCAAAGCTTCGACGTCAGCCAAGACACCGCGTGTTTTTCAAGTTGGCGTCGAGTTGGCGTCAAGTTGGCAGGTGTTGCAGGCATCCGACTTTTCCGACCTTTGTCCGGCCTGCATCCGTTCTGCACACCCGGCGGACTTTCTTTCTTCTTTCTTTTGCCTTGTCTTCCGTTCCTGAGTATATCCCCGAGCATCGGGGGTCGGCACTTTCGGGCACGGAGCTCCTAAGTCGCGAAATGTGACAATGGGGCCCAATGCACCGGAGATGCAACGGAGGTCCTAGTGTTTGTGTGGTCATGTGGTCCCCCAAGTGGCATTGAGTGGCCGTAAGTGCCTCTGCAGTGGGACGAGGCTGTGCAAAACGAGCGGATAGATCAACAGTTACTTTGTACGATGTAGATCACAAGTCAAGGCCAGAAGGAACGGTACAGGGGACCACTCTCCCACTGTTATTACACCGTATTTCTCCCCAAGTTTTAACTCTTGAGTTAGATCGGCATTCTATACATACTGTATAGACGTGCTATGGAAAGCCTTTGGAATCAGACGGCTTGGCTAGCGTGCCGAGAGTTGTCAAGCGGTCGAGCGTTGTCGAGCGTGAGCCTCGCGTACCAATAGCCTTGTACCCTATGTGCTAGTGCTCCACATTTGGTCCTCAAGTCCACAAAGGATGCCGTCACTGTCTCACGCACCCACACCCTTTTCACAACTGCCATGAAAACGCCTCTCAAAAAGCCCCTGGGGCGTCAAAAAGGCACAGTACCAGGCACAGTGACAATCATCTTGCTGTTGCTCTCGCTGCCCAACCCAGACTGAGTATTATACTGAGTATTGTATTTCCAGAACTTCGAATGGACTGCCAAGCCCCAGGTTCGTCACACAATGGAAAGGGGAGAACGGGTGATTGGTAGACAGTTGGCGATAGGGGAGGGCGTAGCACACATCCCACGGCCGCAGCATTTATGGATGATGCTGCGCGTTGCGCCCTACACACTATAGGGAGGTGAAAGGTTAGCGAAGAAACCATGACATAAAAAAAGGCACAAAGATGTAGGTCACTTCCTTTGTGGGATTTGGACTGGGCATCTGACCGTGAATCCTTCAACTAAAGGAACGACGGGCGAGTTAGATACACGAGGTACAGTACAAGCCAGGGAAGAAGTATGCATATACGGCGAGAAAACAAGCGGACAGTACTGCCCAAACATGCTGTACAATGGACAAACCCGTGTCTGGAAAATAAGATAACATTTTCAGAAGAGCCTCCTGAACAGCCACGCCCACGAGGCTTTGATGGAGTCAGCATCCAAGCCAGCCCAGAACATTGACCGACGCCACAGGAAAGCTTACAAGAAGACTGTTGGCAGTTGGCTGTCGAGGCTGTGAGCAGGGCACAGTCGGGCAAATCAGCGTATCTCGCATCTCGGGCACAAAGGACGGCCAACTCGATTCATGAAGCATCTCGTTCTCCCCATCTCGCCTTTCTCGGTTGGGGTTGACAGCCGACGGCCATGCAGCTAAGACGTTGGTCTTCAATAATGGGATGCACGACAGCATTCCGACGAGCCTTTCGTATCTCGTATTGCACCAGAGTTGTGCACCTTGTCTGTCTTTCCGTCTCTCCGCCTCTCCGCCTCCGCCTCTCTGTGTCCGCCCCACAGGGTGTCCACACAGATCCCCAGAAAATAAGAGAGTGGGCGCCACACACGCCAAGCTTTTTCGTCTCAAGGAAGCTGTCGAGTCGTGCATCTTTCGTTCTGGTCGCGCTGCCTGTCTTGATTGTCACACCTTTTGACTGTCGGGTTCCAACAACGCGAAGCTCCGTCCTTTCTCACACCCCGCTTCCTTCTATTTGCCTTCTGGAGGTGGCAGTGCAAGAAAAGAAGATAGGATGGTCACAAAGCGAGGGTGTGCCAGAATAGTTAAGCTCGACAACTGGCGACGCTTTTTTAGCTTATTCTGCCAAAACGGAACTTCGGCACAGAAGCTTCTACTGCTTGGAGAAACATGAAATACAAATACATCTGGCATTGTGGCCTGGACAGGTCGAGGACTGGAAAGAAGTCAAACAGATCAGCGTAGGGCACTCGCTCTGGGCGTGAAAAGGGTTCAACACCAAACGTTTCGGTCAGAGCGCGAACTGCAACCCTTTTTTTCTTTGTTTCTCGTCATGACACACTTTGTGAGGGGGGCTAAAGGGGTGGCTACCCCTTGCCCTCACGATGGACAGTGGCCAGACTCTACATAAGCCACAAGCCTCAATTGATTCCTCACGGATTGATTGATAGGCAACAACAATTGAAACGAGAGACATAATGTCGGGGAGATGGGCAGATTGGACGGCCGAATAGTAGGTTTCCCGAAAAAAACTTGGTCCCCGTCCCTATTCATCGATTGTGAAAAACATGTTCTCATTGCTCTCCTTCTTTGCCCAGTACCTTTAGTTTGCTTCCTCCTCTTTCACCACTTTGTGTCCCCCCGCTGACGCTTGGGTTCATCCGAGTGCCGACTCTGGTTGTGTGCAAAGGAAAGGCTGCCACAGAAAGAGGGTGTGCAGCTTCTGCAGGCGATGCCCCCCAGTCTGAAGCAACTTTGTACTTCGCCAGCAAGCATCTTCTTACAAAGTACGGATACAAAGAAGGCCAATGTGAACGCGTTGTGGCGTTGCCTAGCACTTATCTCTCTCGTCACGGCAAGTCATGCAGCCGGTGCACTAGCTTCACTTTCTGGGACTCGCAAACTTGCAGATAAGTACTTGGAACTCGAGATATGATGGCACCCAGCCGCCAACCTTGTCAGAGCAAAGAAAAGTGATGTTGTGCACCTGACGTCGATCCATAAGACAACACCAACCCGCAGTCGGGGCGATTCTGAAATTGTCTTCTGAGCTTGCGAGCGTGTTTGTCGCTCAAGGGTTTGCGAGCAGGCGAGCTCGGAGGTTACAAAGTATATGTAGATACTTCATGAGCTCTGGCCTCGCCTCTGAAAGAAGGCTGTGAAGTGGCGAGATTCGAGCTTTCAAGTTGGGAAAATAAGCCTATTGAGTACGATGTATATATGTACACAAAATACATATACGCATAGAGGCTCGAGGGGTCCTTAAAAAGGTACCTTGAAACCCCAGACCATTGAGCGGGCGTCGGGGTCCAACGTCTCCTGGTCTCATGGTCTCCTGGTCTCCTGATCTCACTGTGTCATTTCTGGTGCGCTACACTGTCCTTATGTCGACGGGCGTTACCGCGAAAGCGACAGCATCGACGCGGCCATAACACCTGTTACAACAGTCCCGGTACAAAAAGAGTCGAGCGATTCAAGATTACTCTTCAGGCTTTCAAAAAGGAGACACTGAAGCAACTTTGCCAGCTATATAAAAAGGAAGAGGCCGTGCAGGACAGCCTCTATTGGCATCGTGAAAAATGACTTGAAGAAGATACTCGTTCGTATTATTCTCAGGGAGACAAGGGTATCAGGGCGTAAACTGTCTTCACTGTGCCGTCTACTCTGCCGCTATCGGTGAGCACGCGAGAGGGGGAGCAGCAGACGGGAGGCGGCACCAAACAAATTGTCGTGATTGTGTTACCACATCTTCTCAGTACTGTACAAAGTCGCATCAGTGAGCACAGTATGGACACTGTGTACACCCTGGACACCCTACTCGACACACTTAACATGAGACAGTTGCCGGCTCCTGTCCGAACCCCAAAGCACAAAAGACACCCACAACTCCCCTAAGGCCCAGCGCAAGGCACTTTGGTCCCGCCTGAGGCACGCTAAAAGCATGAGCGCAGCGTGCATCCTAAACGGGTAGTTTGCTGGAGCACTGGAGCACTAACACAGCGTAGCACCGCCATTGCACAGCCAAAAATGCCCACCAAGAGGCACTAAAAGATGCTGTGGGTCCTCTTGGGTCCCCGGGCAGACTGCCCAGGGCTTGGCTTTGTTGCCCCTTCCTTTTGGGCAATACCGCTGCACGTCAATCAACAAAACAGCCCTGCAAAGCGGGAACGCTCCTTCTGTGCTCCAGCGCCCAGGCACTCTGCTCGGCCGTAGTCAGTCACACGTGAGACACCATGACAGCTTGGAGCTTCTTGGAGCGTCGGTCGCACTTTCCTCGCCCAAGACCCCAAGGATGGTCGGCACACCAGCATATTTGTACAATGTACACACACATAAACACACACGCCTCACAAGTTCCTTCCTTCCCTGTTCTTGGCTCCCCGTTCTTTCCTTTTTTTCACCCCGTACCAGTTATATAAAGGGCCTGTGATCCTCGTCTTTTTTCACTTGGCTCTCTTCCTCCTCTTGTTTCATCACCATCCCAATCGCATCATCACCCACCCGTCTTTGAACGCATTGATACCCCAAACAACATCCCACTACAAAGTACAAGCAGGCTCCTTTCGATAATCCTTTTGTTCTCGCTTCCTCAAACTGTAACTGTCTCTTTCGCCATCTGATCGCGAAAGACTTTGCAAATCTGCCAAACTGTCGACATCGTCGCTTTCTCCTCTTCGCACCACAACCACCGCCAACATGAGCACATCGGCAGCCAGCAGCTCCGCAGCCGGTGCTGGCGCACACAATGCCAAGCCCGCCGCCGACGTCGGTTTCCGCCCTCAGGCCAACATGGCCGTTGTCCCGCCCCGCAAGGAAGATTTGCAGAAGAGCTACGCCTCCATTGTCGGTGACGACCACAACCCGGCCGGCTGGTACGGTTCCATGAGTATGTCCCACACCCGCGCGCACTCGTTTCATCTTTCTTCTTTTTTTGGGGGGGGGGTATATCTTTTTGCCCTCTCCCAGCATCATTCATACCACTGACCATCCATAGTCAACACCCTTGGCTCTTGCGTCGGCTCCCTCGGTGCCATCCCCTGCTGCATCTGCTGCCCCAACCCGTACAAGAGTGTCGGTCAGGGCAACGTTGGCCTCGTCACCAAGTTTGGTCGCTTCTACAAGGCCGTCGACCCCGGTCTGGTCAAGATCAACCCTCTGAGCGAGCGCCTCATCCAGATCGATGTCAAGATCCAGATTGTCGAGGTCCCCAAGCAGGTCTGCATGACCAAGGACAACGTCACCGTCCACCTCACGTCTGTCATCTACTACCACATTGTCAGCCCCCACAAGGCCGCTTTCGGCATCGCCAACGTCCGCCAGGCCCTGATTGAGCGCACCCAGACCACGTTGCGTCATGTTGTCGGTGCCCGTGTCCTGCAGGACGTCATTGAGCGCCGTGAGGAAATTGCCCAGTCGATTGGCGAGATCATTGAGGATGTCGCCGCCGGATGGGGCGTCCAGGTCGAGAGCATGCTCATCAAGGACATTATCTTCAGCCAGGAGCTGCAGGAGTCGCTCTCCATGGCTGCCCAGAGCACCCGTATCGGTGAATCCAAGATCATTGCCGCCAAGGCCGAGGTCGAGTCCGCCAAGCTCATGCGCCAGGCCGCCGACATCCTGTCGTCTGCCCCCGCTATGCAGATCCGCTACCTCGAGGCCATGCAGGCCATGGCCAAGTCGGCCAACAGCAAGGTCATCTTCCTGCCCGCCACCAACCAGACCATGCCTGGTTCCGCGGCCTTTGACGCTGCCATGCAGGCCCCCAAGGTCGGCGAGGCCAGTGAGCCCTCGCACTTTTCCGAATTCGCAGGTCAGGACCACGGTTTCCAGTCTGCCGTCAACGCCCGGGTGATTGAGCAAATGTAGAGAGGATGTGGGAGCGGACGTACGACTACATGACGATGATCACCAGGGCCAAGACGCTTCTTTCGTTTTCATATGTCGTGTTTGTTTGCCGTTCTCGCTGACTTCTAGGGGATGGGGCTCTCTTGATGGTCATTTAGCCACAGGTTCCAACTGGTCGTCGCTCTTTTCGACGTGATCCGTACTTGCGATCCATCCTCCCGATTTTCTGCAATTTCTGCAATTTCTGCAATTTCTGCAATTTCTGCAATTTCTGCGAGCCCCCTAACCACACAAGCGCTATCTTCTGGCTTAATCGCCAAACGATTTTTGCGAGATGGCGAGAGTGCGTTGCGCGCGATGTCTTTTTAAGCACGAATACACACACACACACACACACAAAAAAAAAAGACGACAAAACCCATTTAATTTACGACAACCCCAAAATACCCTGACGCAAATGCACACAACTCACAACACTGGTGGAGGACAAGAGATAATGATGAGACGGTGGATGGAAGACTCTCGTCCTGTTTTTGTTTCGGCTTTCAAAGTCGCCAGGATACCCAATTGCTTTCTGATGCGAGTTTTCGCTTTTACTTGTCTTTGATTTACTTGTCTTTGATTTACTTGTCTTTAATATATTGAATTGAATTTCTTCAAACCAACACGACTGCCTTGATGAAGTGTGAGTGATTGGCATATCGAGTCCCACTTCTCTTCTCGCTAAAATTATTTCGATACCAGCGCCCCCACGTCTGGAGTATGCAGTGAACGGGCCCCTGGAGCGGCTACTCTTTAACGCTTAACCTACCTTTTAACTGCAGGGCTTAGGGGCTGGCACCGTGCCCCTGCTCACGCTAAACATGTTGTACAAGACGCCTCCTCCTTGAGCCTCTGGCCACTCTCTTCCCGTGTCGCTTGTTTTGCCTCGTAGACTTTGCTTTCCCCCTTTCCTTACGATCAACAGAACTTTGAGCAAATCTCGCAAGAAACACGGACACGGACGGACGACCTAGAGAGACAGGACAACGAGAAACAACCCCCCCCCCGGATCACCCCCGCTGGGGCAACGTCTTGGCCTCATGAGCAGCCTCGCACTCGTGCCGCTGGAGCGCCGGATATGATGGCTGTCGCTGGCTGCTCACGTACTTATATACTGTAGTCGCCCTGCATGCATTCTCTTTTCTCTTCCTTTTCATCTCTCCTCCTCTTCTCATGCCTGTTTCTGAAAAAACTGTCGACTTTGGCCGGCCCGGACCAGTCCTCCAGTTTGAAGCCGTCACGGTCGTGCTCCTTGTACCGCGAGGCGGGGGGGGGCTGCTGTTACTCGTCCACGACCACGCCCCTCCGGTCGGAACGTCGTCTCCGTCCCCGTCAGCCCAGTCTTCCACTCTTCGACTCCCGCTGGCCGGGTCCGCCGTCGCGGCCGTTTTCCGTCGAGGCAGCCGCCGATGCAGCGGCCACACCATTCATGTGCATGGTGCGCGGGTGCCACACAAAGAAGACGGCCATGACCAGCAGCAAGGAACGAAGAGACAATAGACCCAAGAAGACGAACAAAAAATGCACTCGCCGTATTTTTTACCCGGCGTATCAAAAGAGAGACTGAGCCAAGACCAGCCATATGGCAAAACAACCTCGACAAAAACCACAGAAACGGGTACAAAATACAAATAAAGAGCCCCTTCCCACCCTCGAGCTTACCCGATCGTCCAACTGTTGACGTTTTGCTCTCTAGACACCGTGAGTCCTGTTCTCAAGTTGCATGCTTGACAACAATCGGCTGCACCAAGAGGAGACACATCCGTGTAAGTCGCAGGAGTGGGTCCGCGGGAGATAGCGTGGTTCTCCGTAGTCTGGGATGAGGAAAACACGCTAATACTGTACACACGGATCGCGGGCCAGGGTGAATCACGGCCGGGGTTCGCAAAGAAAGGAATGAGCTAGAGAGCCACAGGGCGACGAATATCAGCAATGCCTGCCCGTTTGGGCATTCCGCGAAGACGACGATACGAAGATCCTTGCTGTAACGTGCCTTTCGAAGCAGTTTTCTCTCTCTATTGTCGTTCCAGTCTTTCTTTTCTGGCCTCTCCATGTTCTCCTAAATACCTCCGGTGCCTCAACATTGAGCTTCCGTTGCTTGCCCAAGCCCATCTAGCCCCTCTCCCTTTGTCCAGCGTTTCAAGAAACACAAATAACAAAACGGACGACGTCATGAGATCTGGGTCAAGCTCCAGAAAAGATGACCCGAACGGTCAGACTTCTGATAGTCCGTTGAATGTGAGACCCTCTTGGCCGCAATATAAGATTCCCAAACGGGCGATATCTCCGCCCTTTCATTATTCTTTTTTTTTCTTTTTCTCTCGGCCCGCGTATCACGTAAAACGCGTATTTGATCTCTGTTCTTTGTGACCTCCTACACACCACACCAGAGCTCGACACCCAGACTCCCAGACTTCCAAGAGTGTAGAAACTTCGAAAAGTCCAGACGCCCAGAGTGTGCCTTGTCTCACTGTGGACTGTTACAGCCTCACTCACCACGTCTCTCCTGTCTCAGCATCACCACAAGCCTCCTTAATAACCTTTTGGACGGGCTCACTTGCCACGATACAACCCGCCGTCGTGGAACGGAACCGCGAAGTTCAGCTCTGTTCTCTTCCCATTAAGAGCCATTCACCTTTAAATCAGCCTTACAGCCTCCCAGTCACGTCAACGGCACACACCCCCACGACCATGCTTCGTCGGCGCCACAAGAATTCACGTGGAGGCTGCTTAGAATGGTATGATACCCTCCTCCTTGTGATCCTTCCTCTGACGGCAAGACGGTTACGCGGCGTTGCTTCTCTTCCCCAGCCTCCTGTTCTCTTCTGTTTCCTCCTGCTAACGACGCAATATAGCAAACGACGGCATGTCAAGGTAAGGACACAAAGCCCGGGCCCGTCCTCTTGATACCGGTTTTGCAGATGGACTCCCTTACGAAGCCATATGATTGATTCGGTTGTATATGCCGTGTCATTTCTATGAAAGATGAAGCGAGTGCTGCATAAACGATGGGGGCCGGTCATGTATCCGTTGTTATGATTGACTATTCGCACGTGGCATGGATGGCTAACAAAAAATTAGTTGACCAGTGCGATGAACGCCGCCCCATCTACTCACTCTGCAGCGTATCGGAGAGAACGTGCACCTTTCCGTATCTCTCTCCATCGTCCGAATACGGGCAGCCGCAGCAGCCTGCTGCGGACGGAAGTTCCCTTCATATCTCTCAGAGCACCCCCAATGGCACCTCTCCTCAAACAAACGGGCCAACATCTGTTGTTGCTCCTCAACCTCCCCGTCTTTCTATCGCAGTCCACGGGCAGCCCCACCTCCAACAACAACAATGGCGACGGCGCTGATCCGCTCTCGCTTATGGACGATGCCGACGGGGCCATCAACGTCAGCCATGCCGAGCTGATCGTGCACCTTATGAGCAACACGGGCATCCAGAGCTTGGCGGTCAACCACGAAGACTTGACAAGTGGCATGATCCCTGGTCTTCGCGCTGGTATTCGTACACCATACTTGCTGTATGCCATGCTCGCCTTCTCGGCGCGGCACCTGTCTGACTTGGCGGCCAATGAAAGCGACGGCAAGAGCAATAATGGTAGCAATTCAGCGTCTCAACAGCCACAGCAGCAAGGGTCGCCGGAACAGAACAGTCAGCCACCGTGCATTCCTTCGTCGTCGTCTCTGCCATCGCAACCGTCCTCGCTATCCATGGCATCGTCTTCGTCGCCCTCGTTGGTCTCTTCGCCTTCGCTAAACACAGCGAGCTCGCCGGCACCACCACAGACGTCATCGGCCCAGCTGGCCACGCCGCAATCGCAGTCCCAGGCGCAGTTGCCGCTGCCGTCATCCCTGCCGCCACTCTCTTTCCCGTCGACACCGCCTTATGTGACCCAAACGGCAGCGGCCGCCGCCCAATACAAGCGGCAAGCCGTCCTCCTGCAGACACGCGCCATCTCTCTCTTCAACACCGCCTGGCGCGCCAGCCACGGCGTCATGGACCGCTCCAGCTGCGTTCCCATGTTGCTGTTCTCGTCTGTCCTGGGCCCACCCACCTGTTTGCCGACTCGCTCGCCCGTCGCGACGACACGCTCGACACGTTTTTTGGAACACTATGTCCAGTGCGCCCAGCTGCAGCAGGGCGTCCACGCCATGGCCGCCACCACCTGGCCCTTTCTTGTGGTTTTCGACTTTGCGCCCATTCTACAATGGAGCGCCCGCTTCACGCGCCGCCAGGGGCGCGGCAACGACTGCGCACAGCTGGTGGCACTCGTCAACAACGCCGCCGCCCACGGCCGCTTGACTGCTTCGGAACAGGATGCGTTCCTGCGAGCAATCCGGCTGCTGCAAGTCGGGTTTGATGTGCTGTACCTGCCAGCGCCAAGATCACCGAATTCCCCAAAAACACTAAAAACACCAAAGACACCGTCGAACGGCAGTGCCGATGCCGACGCCATGGAGATGGAGATGGACGATGCGAGTGCCCGCCCCACAATCAATGAAGATGGGGGGGAAGAAGGCTCCGACGAAGGCGACAACGACGGCAACGACGACGACAACGATGAAGATGACTCTGAAGAGGAAAAGGCGGAGCACACATACCGCTTCGAGATGATTTTGTTATGGGTCCTTGTCATGCCCAAGTAGTTTGCCGACCTGCTGGTCATCAAAAACCCAGAGGCCTTGATTGTCCTGGCCTACTATGCTTGCCTCTTAAATCACGGCCGTCATTTGTGGCAGGTCCAAGACGCGGGTGGGTACATCTTAGGTCTCATCAACGACGACATGGACCCGGCCTGGGACAAGTGGCTGGAGAACCGCGGCGGCACATGGCAACAGACGTGGTGGAGGCGCCGCCCGAGGTCAATAGGTGCAAATACGGTGGTCTTCGACTTACTTGGTCTGTGTATAGAAGTTTTTGCTTATACCGTTGATGCCATGTTTCCCATCTGGCTCACATACCCGAGGATATTAAGGCACCATGGTTGAGGAGCAGGAGGTTTTAAGTGTAAGCAGTAGTCTCCGCTAGAGAAGCTACCTCTATATACAGCATTATGCAGATTGCATTCCAAGAAATCAGGCAAGATGGCCGAGTTGGTTATGGCGTAGGATTAAGGTTCCTATGGAGCAATCCGCGTGGGTTCAAGTCCCACTCTTGTCAATATTTTTGTCCGCCGCTGCAGGCGGTGACGGCGGGCTTTCTTTTTATCGTCCTAGTATGTCATCTACGTCTCTTTTTTCTCTCTCTTTTTTTTTAAAAAAAAAGAAGCAACCGCGAAAACAGAAGATACGCTTTGGACGAGATAGATAAAAAGAAAGCCCGTCATCGCCGCCTGCAGCGGGAGACAAAAATAATGACAAGAGTGGGACTTGAACCCACGCGGATTGCTCCATAGGAACCTTAATCCTACGCCATAACCAACTCGGCCATCTTGCCTGGATTCTTGTTTAGGGCGCCCAGTATGAGGACTTATATGGCGAGGAAAAGATCGGAAATTGATTGTCTAGATGGACGGAAGAAAAGAAATCTAAGGAGAAGGGGCCGTCTTTTGATAGCTGTCTCCCACGTTCCCTTTTCTTTTCTCTCTTTTCTTTCGATTGTCTGCCATACCTCAACTTTCAGGCAGGCATTTCTGCCTCATGAGCCATCTGCGGTAGCATCGATCAAAATTGTCAAATCATCACCTGAATGACTCGTCTGACGACTTGCAGCCAGTCTTACTTACTGTAGATCGGCTGCAGGATATCACTAGCAGTAGTTCGTGAAGGGAACGTGAAATACCATGAGAAAATACAGCCTTACTTGGCTGTGGATTAAATTAACTTCTTGGTCGTTGGTATGAAATGGGCGTAAATTTACAGATCTGACAGTTTGCCGATTGCGCTCCGAGAAGCCGATGCGACGTCCAGTCGGTCGCACCGTTCTCTCCATTTGAGTGAGCTTCCCCACGTCCACCGAGGACGAAAAGACGGGCCATCTCTCAAGAAACAATTGTTTCTCTTTTAATTGCTCCTAGCAGTTCTTCTTGCTTCGCCCCGCCGCCAATATGCCGCCGAAACTTGAGTGCGAATTGGCCGAGCGCCGCACGCGTTACGAGGAGGACCTCCCCAACGACCGCGACAACAAGGTGGCCCGCCTGCTGCAGACGTACAGCCACATGCCGGCTGACGAGATTGAGCCGCATCTTCGCTCTGTGCGTGAGCGTGCCTGGGCAGTCTTTCCCTACACGTGCATCGGTGCCTGGCGGTTTCTCGACCTCTACGTCACCCAACTGCCCGTGTATGCTTCTGTGCTGGAGCGGCTCCGGGACGGCGGCGATCGTTTGCTGGATGCAGGCTGCTGCTTTGGCTATGTCTTGCGTCAGCTGGCGGCCGACGGAGCACCCACGTCCAGCCTGGTTGGCTCCGACCTCGAGCCGCAGTTTATCGATCTTGGGTACGAGTTGTTCCGCGACAAGGACACTTTCAAGGGCTCCTTTGTTGCAGCCGACATGCTGTCGCCCGATGGCGCCTTTGGTCATGAAGAGTTGCGTGCGCTCGACGGCACATTGGACATTGTCCATGCCGCTAGCTTCTTCCATCTGTTCAGCTGGCAGGACCAAGTCAAGCTGGGCGCGCGCGTCGTGCGCTTCTTCCGCCCGGCGGATGCCTCAAAGACAACCAACTCGGGCCAGCCACGACTGCTGTTTGGCCGCCAGGTCGCCAACATGGCGCCGCCCACGCGCGAAGAACTGGCAGCGCGCGGCGAGTACCGCTTCCACCACAACCCCGCGACGCTTCAGCAGCTGTGGGACGAGATTGGCGACAAGACCAAGACCAAGTGGCGCGTGGAGGCGGAGCTGGTGCCGGAGACGGGGCGTGGACGGCGGCAGCCGGCAGCCGATGGGACAGAAAAGGAGCGTCACAAATTCCAGATCTGGTTTGCCATTTACCAGGAAGAGTAGACCAGATGGTGGAAATAAACAAGAAGCATGGAAGCAAGGCGAATCAGGAGAAACGTGTACGGATATGAATGAGGAAGAGAATGACGCAGCACAACAAGAATATGCGACCCAAATTCGCTCAAAAAGTACATCATTGGTTTTGTGAATCGTACTCAGCTGTTGATCCGAGAAGAGAAGGTAAGCTCGCCGCCTCACAATGGCTGTAAATGCACTGCAAAGTCAGACGAACACGGAGTTTGTGCCACGCCTTGCCCACAGAGCGTTTCGACGACATAGCACATCCAAGCTGCGATCATACCCAGTCTGTCCTTCGACGTGAATACTGTGACCAAACCTCAATAGAATGAGATACTTTGCAGATTCCAACTGCCAACAAGGCCACGGCGCTTCAGCCCTCCCATCATCGCCCAATCAATAACAATGACAGGTTCACCCAAGACCGTCCAAAAGATCAGAGCCCCAGTACCCCGTACATAATGGGAAGAAGTCAAGGCGGCGACAAGAGACGAACTCGTGAAGACGGGGCATGAGTACGTAAACCCAAACTCGGCAAGAGATGCCACCTCAGTCTTCTGTTTTTATTGTCCGTCCTGTTGGGAGACGCTCCATCTTCTCATGCTCGTTCCTCCTCGAGAAACTTTTCAAAGAACACAAGCAATGCGGCCCGAGACAAAATCAACAGCAGCCCTTTGGATACTCCTGCCCCTAGTTGCTGCACATATAGACTCGCCTGCATGGCCATCATCACCATCACCATCGCCATGTAGCCTCGTTGCCGGTAGTTTGTCCACGAGCATCCTTGGGCGTGAGTGGTGTCGTCCCACCATCAGTCGACACCGCTGCGTGTCTCACGTCGTCGTCGTCGTCGTTGTCGTCGTCGTTGTCGTCGTCGTCGTCGTTGTCGTCGTCGTTGTCGTCGTCGTTGTCGTCGTCGTTGTCGTCGTTCACATTGTCCACGTCATCCGCAACATCAACAGCAGCAACGCCAGTGCTGTCAAGCAACAGCCGTACACGCCGACAGCCGGCAAAAGAATATGATGACCGGACTTCTGTCGGCCTCGGTCATGATGATGATACAGCTAGACAGTCCGGTGACGCGGTACCAGCGTCTTGGATCAAAGGCAAGTCTCGGCGAGGAAATGTACCAGAGCTTGTCGAGTACCATCCAACAATGTGTCTCCCAGTCCTCACAACGGCGTAGTGTCTAGACAAGATGGCCACTCGGCCTGCATTTGGAGGCAACAAAAGTGCAAAGAGTACGCACGCGAGCGCAGACTGGCCGCTCGAAAACGACATGTCGTTGTCCCAGCCCGGCCCGGAATGAACAAAACATACCTGGCAAAGACGTCGGCCTCTTGGCTGCTCGACCCATCCACCGAGGAGAGCGCATCATAGCACGCACACCCGCAACGACGGCTCGACTGGGGAGGATACGAGCGAAAACGAAGCCCATCAAATCTTTGCAACCAATGCCTTTTGAACGTTCCATTGCCGACGGCGAGCCAGACCTACACTCTGTGTTCCGCGATGGCGCATACTTTCTCTCTTTCTGTTCAATCTGGCGCATTGATGACCTGTCACACGACACACACTGACACAACAATTTACAACCGTCTCTTAGTATCACGCATCAGTCACGGCTGCCAGCCGAGCTGTGCCTCCTTTCTTCGACCCGGCTTCCCTGGTGCACAACGTCTATGCAGTCGTCGACATTATGCAGGGCGAGGAGCTGACCGTTGCCTACATTGACCCCATCCAGACACGCACCGTGCGGCCGAGTCTAGTTGACCGCGTCCGCTCCATGCAGGCTTAACGTGGGTCGCTAGACGACTACAGTATCCCACTCCCTGATGCCATGAGTGTCAATGTGACCGTGAGCCCGTCAGCTGGCGAGCTACTCGTCCTCTTGTTTGAGCTCGAGGGCCTGCAGGGCCTGCACGCGCGCATGCACGAGGCCGAGTTCCTTCTTGTTTTCGAATGGAACGGGCATCGGTGATGCTCTACGCGCCACCCAAGCCGCACGTCGCTGCCTCGACCGTGGTCTGCTGGTCCGCGGTGTCGACGACCAGGTGTTCTTGACCAACATGCGCCAGCTGGTTGCCGATCCGGCTGCCCACTGGAGATGGAAGTTTCGACTGGGCAACGAGAAAAAAGAAGTAAATTGAAAGAAGAGGGAAGAAAGAAGTCAATGGAGAAAGAAAGGGGGAGAAAACGGAAAAGGGCAGGCAATGACATGGGGTTGTCAGAGAATAACGAGATCTTTATTGACTTTGTACCACACGAACACGAGGTTGTCCAGGATATGCCCAGACCACGGGTCGGTCGTTCTAAATCTGTCTTTTCTGTCTCTGTGCATGTCTATGATGCCGGCCCCAAGACGTAGTCAAGGTCTGTCTCGGGCTATCATCTGTTCTGTCTTGAAGAGGCGGTCTTGAACAGTCCCTCATACCTCTGCATCGGCGGCTTGCTTCATCGCCAATTCGAGCGTGCAAATCCCAGTTTGGTTTGCCTTTTGCTACAAGACAGTCGGTCTGACTTTAGATATATAGCATGGACTTCTGATATGAGTCGTCACTTCAAAGGTTCTCTGTTACTCGTTCTTTCACGTTTCTAATTCGCCATCTGGGGGCTTCTACCTGGTCTTATTGCATTCAGTGTCATTCTTTTCCATTTCCCCATCCTCATCGCCTCCAGGACCATCTTTCTACCCCTATTATTGCACCCGCGTGGCGTTGTGCGACAATCAATTCTGTTTTTATCAACAACAACAATATGCAAGCACACATAAATTAGGCTCACAAAATGAGAGTGCGACGCCCAAGGATCCTAGGCTACACCAGCACAAGGCACAATATATTGCACATAGAAAAGCACAGGAAATACACAAACACAAACGGACAGATGCGCAGAGTGTCCAAGAGACTGAAGTGGGAGAGATGAGCGGTTGCACAGCGATACAGAAACAACACAAGAGAGGGACAAAGAGGCAACGAGGCGCGTTACCTCTGGTGGTGTCAAATCTCGGTAGTCTGCATGTCTCTCTTTCCTCTCTTTCTTCTCTTGTGTCTTTTGTTTCTGCGTCTGCTGTGCCAGATGACGATTCAAGTAGTTAAAGTGTTTTTTTGTTTGAGCGTTTGAGATTAGAGACAGTGGTGTTGTTGGGAGTGACCACCGGGCAGCTGCCGAAGAGTGGCTGCAAAACAATAAAGACGACAGAGAAGAGAAAGTCATTGTAGATTAAGGTACAGATGAGCAACGATATGTACTCAGTACAGGCCAACGGGAGCACGTCTGTACCCGACCACTCAGTTTCACGGCTGGTATTCTGTGGATGTCGACAAAGGTAGACAAGGTAGCCTGCATCATACTCTTCGCTTCCACCTCCTTTCTCCTTGGGAAGGTCGCGGGGGGCAGCAGGAGGCAAAACGATAAGAAGACCAAACCGTGAGAGAAAGAGAAACATAAACCCGCTACCAAGGAGATGAAGATAAGATCATATGAAAAAAAATATCATAAGGAACATGGAAGTGTACGTAAGAAAAATTACAGTAAAGACACCATCAGTGTTTCTTTCATGTCTCTATTTTCTCCTCTTCTCTCTATCTCTTTGATTGCGCAAAAATCTGTCCCCAGATCGTCCGTGGACTGTCTCGCTCTCGTAGCACGTTTGAATCTCTCGTTACCCGTACAGTATCCCACTATCTCTCCTTGCAAGTATATAAAGAGGGTCGGCCCAGCATCTCACAGGCAAAAGAGCTTGGCTTTGCTTTGTCCTCCAACACCTTCTCCCCAAGCCACTCCTTACCTTCTCTTTCTTCCTTTCTCCCTTTTTTCAGCCAATTTTCTTTCTCTCGCTCGCTACAAGTTCACTTCACATTACATTCGTTTACTGTTGTTCACACATAATTTTGTTAATCATAATACTACAGAATAAAGTAAAAAAAAAGTCGAATCCGGAGCTTGATCACCATCGTGGTCACGAAAAGACAATGAAGCCAACGCTTGTTGCGGCCCTCGGCCTGGCTACGGCTGCTCACGGCCAGTCTTATGACTACTCGGAGACGTAGGTCCACATCGTCCACATCGTCTTGCCTCTGCCCCTTCACTGACCTCTCTTTAGTTTCCCGTATGGCGTCCAGCCCACACCCTCTCCTTCGTCGATCCCGGCTACCACATCCTACGGTGCTGGCCCAACCTTGAGCAGCAGCTACAGTCTCACGGCTTACCCCTACCCGACTGTTCTGCCGTCATTTTTGTCCTCGTCCTCGTCCTCGTCTGCCTCGCCTATCCAGAGCTACGAGTCCCAGTCGGTGCTGCCCGTGCAGTCCACCTCCTCCTCGGAGTACCTGCCGTCGCCGTACCCGACTACTGTTGAGTCTTCATTGCCTGCCCCTTCGTCGTCGTCGTCGTCGTCGTCGTCCGTGTGGCGCCCGTCTCCGTACGGCACCGACACCCCGTCGGCCCCCGTTTCGTCTCCGTCCGTCGTCGAGTCCTCCTCGAACCTGCCCACCTATGGCACCAGCCTGACCACGTCCCCTGAGTCCTACTCCACTACCGTCACCGCTTACTCCACTTCGACGTTCACCACCAACTGCGCGCACTCCTCGTACGCCTGGAACACGACCACTCCTACGTCGGCCGTCGCCAGCAGCGGTGGCGCCACCACGGACCGCCCGCCCACGCCTGTGACTTCGACGGCCAAGCCCACCGGCACGACCACGCTACCTCCGTACGGTGGTGGCTACGGCGGCGGAAACGGCAACGGCGGCAACGGTGGCAACGGTGGCAGCTCTGCAACTTCGTCATCGAGCCCCGTCCTTTCTGGCCAGGCTCCGGCTGTCGACCGTTCCAGCATGGCGGCTCTGCTCATGGCCCTGGCCTTGGGAGCTGCTTTTATGTTGTAAGAAAGAAAGCGGTTGGTAGTTGATCAAGTGCGGGCTTTCCAGATTACTCTGTAGCTTTCTCTGCTTCCCTTTGCTTTTTTGCTCCGTTTTGTTCTCTTTCCGCTTTTTGTAGTTCTCCGTCGCTCCTTTTCTAGTCAAACCTCGTAATTCTCTGTAGCTCTCTGGTATGGTAGTCGTGGCCGTCTTCAAATTCATATAAAATATAATACGAAAACACTTTCCAAATAGAGTCCCATAGTTGCCATAGTAATGTACCAGCTTGACTCAATGTGAAGCTGGAGATATTTTATTAATGAATGGCGAAGTGCAAGATGTCAGCCATTCTTGGCGAAGAGGTCAAGTTGGAGTAAATAAAGAGCAGTGTACGTTGTACCTCGCCACCAAATTAATGTGTGTCAGTACATCTTCCTGCCCCACCAATCTAAGTCGTACCCTCCACAGTCGCGTCTCCCGTCGCGTCTGTCCGCCCAAAAAAACGTCACCTCGACGGCCACTCTCGAATTGACAACAATTGACGACGATCCAAGGCATCGCCACCCAACACGCACACACCCGATCATGGCGGCGTCTAAATTGAAACGCGAAGTGCTCGCCTCGGACGACGACGGTGACGACCTGAGCCCGCTTAGTAGCCCGCTGGCCAGTCCGCAGCTGTCGCCTTTGCCATTGCCACCAATCGAGACAGAAACGACAGAAACGACAGAAACGACAGAAACAATAGGAACGACGACAACGCCGCCGGCGACAATTGTGGCTCACACGACGAGCACCTCGACCGACCCGTCCTTTTTTCGCGATGTCTATGAAGAACAACAGAGGACGCTTGGCGCACCGTTGGCGCCATTTCCTCCCGGATTCGACGACAGCTACCATGAGATCCTCGCCGAAAACACGACCGTCGAGCAGAGCAGCCGCGATCCGTGGGAGGTACCGAGCAGCCCCATCGACGTGGCCGGGCCGCAGCGCGGATCGTATTTGAAGCGGAAACGAGAGGAGGGCGTGCCGTCCAGCAGGCAGAATGCTGCGGTGGTCGTGCCGGCAAGGCCGGCCACAGCGAAGAAGCAAAAGAAGTCGGAGGCCAACGGAGGAGGCAGTGCCGCGCTCGCGACGATCTCCATCCCTTTGGAGCCCTTGACACCCAGTCGACTGCACCAGTACCCACAAATGCCCAGCAGCAGCAGCAGCAGCATCAACGACGAGCCCCTGCCAATGCAAGGGCAAGGCCTCAACCTCAGCCTCGACATGAGCCTCGAACATGCACGCCCACTCCTACAGCCTCCCTACGAAGAAGCTTTGCCACCGAATGAGGGCGTCACGCAAAGCACGATTGCTTTTACGACGCCCAGCCGGTATGCGTCCTCAGGGCGGCGTGCCTTGGGGAGCAGCAACAACAGCAACCCCGTCTCGAAGCAGCTCAAGAGCAGCAGCAGCCACGATATGGATTTTGTGCCGGAGCAGGAGGCGGCCATGGCCATGGTGGCGCAAGACGCAACTCCGCCAAGACGGGCCCGTAAGGTGGCCGATGTGGCGCAGGTGTGTTCGAACTGTTCTCTGAAAGTGAAAAGCTCTTTGCTAACCAAAGTGTCCTAGATCATGTCTTCTCCCGACATTATCGCAGAACCCGCCTCGCGAGAGTCTCCACGACATCAAAGCCCCGTGCTAGAAGAGAACGATGACTCTGAACAGGACGAAGAAGGCGGGGTAGAGTGGGGTGTGCACAGCTCTCGTCCAGAGAGCAGAACTGAAGCAGTGGTGCAGCAACAGCCAAGGCAACGGCAACGGCAAAGCTCCATCGCAGACGAGCTCTCCATCAGTATCGACGTGCCAGTACAGAACGAGTTTGTCCAGGGGGTGTACGCGTCGGACGCATCCGACAATTCGGTACAGAAGAAGAAGCCCGCCAAACCAAAGAAGAAGAGCCCACAGAACCGTAAGAAAAAAGCAGCTTTTGTTGCCGCATCCGACGGCGAAGACGAGGACGAGGACATCGTCGTGGCAGCTGTTCCGCCAGACGACAGCGAAAGCGACTTCTCCGACGTGCCTACCAAGAGCAAACCCGCAGCAACAAAAGGCAAGAGAGGGCCGAAGAAGACAACAGCAGCGGTGTTGTCAGTTGAGGTTCTGCCGGAAGCGGCTCCGCCAACAACGTCAAAACGAGGACGCGGCCGACCAAAGCGGCAAAAGACACCACCACAGGAAATAAGGAGCGATGACGACGAACAGGATGTCCTGGTTCAGGGTACTGCGGAGGGCGAAAAGGAAATTAAAATCGAGGCCCCCGATACCAAGACCGACGAGCACACGGCCGCGCCAGACTCCGAAGCCGACCGTGAGGCCGAACTAGACCCTTCAACGCCCGTTGAAGCAAAGGGCAGGAAGGGAAAGAAGGCTGCCGCCAAGAACGAGAAGGAGACCAAGTCCAGCCGGGGACGCAAGTCGACAAAGGCGGATGCTGCCGACACTACAGCGCCCAACCAAAAGACAGTCGAAGAACAGACGGCTCTCGGCCCGACCAGCGGCAACGCCTCAGCGGCCAACTCGTTCAAGGCCGATACGGAAACCAAGCAAGACGTCCAAAAGGCTGCTGTTGCCACCAAGGAGGAGAGGCCGACGCCTATCCTTGAAGACACAAAACCTGCCTCATCAACAACGGCACCCGAGCGGGCATTGCTCAACACGGGACTCATTACTACAGCCAGCCAGGGAAAGGTGCCGTACCGTGTCGGTCTCAGCAAGAAGTTTAGGATTGCGCCACTGCTCAAGATGATACGAAAGTAAAATGACCATTCTTTGGGATGACAGGAAGAGAAATTTAGATTAGGATGACGACGGCGTTTGATGCATACGAATGGTTATTGGGGTTGCATTTCTATTTGGATCTATACCATATGTCTTTTTTCAGGGTTTTTGGGTTTTTTCGGGTTTTTTGAGATTTCTTTTCGGCTTCCATATGGAGTATACTTACTTCATTTGGCAATTCTTTCTCTTTCTGGACCCCTTTCCCACGTGCTCGGCTGTCTTGCTCCCTTGACGCGTCATCATCTCAGTGTCGATGTCTACTCTTACCCATTGCAGAGCGGGAAAAAGGTCAGATGGATTTTAACAAGCACAGTGCATCGGCTTCTATCAAAAAGCTCGGAACATCGGTGCCGGCTAAGATGCTGCACCTTGATTTTCCGTCCGATGTTTGCGTGATACCGTGCTGGGCGTAAAGACTTTTCGTAAAGCCTCTTTGGTTCCGTTTCTTCTTAATAGCCTGGCTAAGACCCAGGCCGTCTTAAAGGGAGAGTAAAAGCATATATTGACTGCAAGGCAATGAGCAAGAGCGAGAATTTGAACAAAGGCTCCGACTATTATTCCAATATGGCTAAAGAAGACATCAACAAGATACATCGCAGAAGAACAGAAGAACAGAACGTCGGCCGAGGTCGAGAACCATCATCGTTGAAAGTATCGCAGTCGTCATAATTATCTCTCAGACACTCGGTCGAGAAAACGAAAACAACGCAGACTCTACAGAGATAGACTGGTTAAGATCCGAGAGAGAAAAATTACTCCACTTGGGTACCTGCATCTTCATTTTCCAATATATATCTACGATAGTACATTCTCATCTGCCGGCACCCAAAATCTCGCTTAATGTTTTCCTAATGCAATCTTTTTTCCAATACGTACAAGAGAGAAATTTTAAGTACACACATGGAGGATCCAGAATAAGATGCCTCCTTACTTGGTCATCCCTCTTACATTGAAGAAACGGCTTCGTGCTGTTGTGGAAAGCTTGGATAATCTATCTTCGTCACCATTTACCAATGCGTGTCCCGTTTCTGCAGTCTTGTTTCTCTCTGTATACTTGCTTCGCCTAAACTTTTTGCTTCTTGTTTTTGCTTTCAACCGCAACATATTCCCCCGTCGAAATCAGCGCGTAGTGATAATACTGAATAAGGAGAGCAAGCATAGGGCAGTCAAGATAGCTCGCACTCACGTATATATATATATAGTCTCCCCTCTCATCTGACCTTGACGTCTCCCACTCGGTTGCCTGTATTCGATTACCAAAATCAACCGCCTCTTCATCTCACCTTCGCCCCTTCCACGATGCTCTTCAAGTCGATCTTTTTCGTGGCCGCCGCCACATCAGCCCTGGCCGCGCCGACCGTCGAGAAGCGGGCCGTCTGCAAGACGAACAAGCCCATCGATACCTTTGCCGACTTTGCCAACAAGACAAACAGCCTTGGTGCCGTCAGTGGGGGTGGGTGAAGCTCTCCTGATTATAGTATGAGTACCGTGCCACTAACCGGCAGATGACAAAACAATGGGCGCCATCACGGCCTCTGGCAGCACGCTGAGCCTCACCACCAAGGCGGGCTCTTACTTTTACGAGAACCTGCCTTGTGAGGATCTCGCCGCTGCTACCAGCGGCTTCACCGGCATCTCCTTCAAGCTGAGCGGTCCCGCGCAGTCTTCGTTCTTGCTCGAAATTCAGACCAAGGCCAGCTGCAACGCCACCACCCACGCCAGCGTCTTCCACAACGTGACGGTCCCTGCGGCCGCCGGCCAGGTCACGGTTCCGCTGTCCGAGTTTACGGGTGCCAACTTGCCCGTCGCGACGTCGCTGACGTTTTCCACCTTCAACAAGACGGGCGCCTACACGCTGAGCGACCTGGAGCTGGTCTGCGGCAGCAAGTAGGTGGTCAGTGGCAGTCGGGAAGTGACTCGGTGGTATATGCTGAAAGGACAGAACACGTGCAGTTCAAAGTAAAAGCGCAAGACTATCTTGATTGTATATATTTTTTGCGATTACTGAAATTGAGATTGATTCACTGTAGTGAAAATACCTATTGTGCTGAAGAAGGTTTTTTTTTAAAAAAAATCACAATTCTTCGCTAGATACAGTGTCTCGACAGATCCAACAGAATTATTTTTGACCGCCCTTCCTTATGACCCTATCAAATATTACGGCTCTTGAATGAATTCTTTCAACATTGAGATATTTCTCTTGGCTTCTCATGTTGATTGTGCCTTCCGCCTATGGTTCGCAGCCAGTGCCTTCCTGATCCAGTCAGGTGTCATCTCCCACGCCCTTTCCATGCATTGTTGACGCTCCGACTTGTCACTAGCGACGTATGGTTCTGCCTGCCTACGGGTCTTTGGTCCACCGCCGATTTTGTCTGCCGACTTACACACAATCTTTATCCTCACTTCTTGTCAACATGGCTGGATGAGATATACAAAGAAACACACAGAATACGAGCTACCTCTCTCATACGGTTGGCCCATACTTGACGAGGACGACAAACACCCTTTCGCACTGTAAATTGGCCAAGTCAGATCGACCTCCATCGCATCTCAGAATTTTTCAGCCACTTCAGACAACCACCACTTACAACAGGTCGACACCATGGCCGCCACCATTCCTGCACCGGGCGACAGCGTTCCGTCCTATGTCTTTGTGTCCCGGCCCAGCACAGAAGCCTACGAGGTGCGCTTCTCTCCTCTGGCTCAGCCGCGGGCGGCCGAGATCGACCCGACCTTTTTGGATGCCATGAAGGTCCGCCACAGCGTCTTTATCCTCGAGCAAAAGGTGCCCCTCGAGAGCGAACTCGACGAGGACGATGCCCGCTCCGTTCATTGGGTCGCCCGTATGAGCGACGGGGAGGGCAACACCTCACGCGCCTCTCCGCAGGCCGTGGGCACCATCCGTGTCGTACCATACCCGCAGCCACCACACCCGACCCCAGGCGGCGCCTACGCCATCATCGACGGTGCCGTCCTTCTCCAGGGCCGTTGGGTGCGCAGGGCCGAGGAAGGCCAGGCGGATGGCCAGGCGGATGGCCAGGCGGATGGCCGTGCTGCTGCTGCTGCTGCACCGCCCATGCACACAACGCCGCAGTCGCAGCTGGACTATCTGCCGGCGACCGGAGCGGACCACGCGGCTGAAAACTTGGCCGCTGTAGGGCCCGGCCGGGCCACATCCATGCATGACGGCAAGGAGCCGTACGTCAAGCTCGGCCGGATCGCCGTGTTGTCCTCCTTCCGTGGACTTCGGCTCGGCCAATACCTTGTGCAGACGGCGCTGGACTGGATCCAGGCGAATCCGACATACTTTGACAAGATCGACCCGATGGCCGCCGCTGCCACGGCCGAGACCAAGTTCAATGGCCTTGTGTGCTTGCACGCACAGGTCCAGGCCCTGGGCTTTTACGAGAAACTCGGATTCAAAGTCGACGAGGGCATGGGAACGTGGTGGGAAGAAGGCATCCCGCATGTGGGCATGTTCCGCCGGTTGGATTTGTCCAAGAAGGCGTGAGATTGGAAGGGAAAGATGGGCATGATCAGCACGATAGAGAGATAGGATATCTCAATCAGGATTCTTGCAATGTCATAATGTTAGAATAGACCACGATAGATGAATCTCAAATTCAGACTCATATATATGACCGCAGTAGATGGCACAGAGGTTTATTAAATTTGTTGAATTTTTTTTCCATTTTCCCTTTTCTTAGTTCTTGTGTTTTTTGTTCTGCCGTTGTGTTTTTTTCACAAAACTCCCACTTTTTGGGTTTTTGCGTTTGAAATAGAACAGGAATATCCCCCATAAATACACGGCAAATAGCAAAAAGACAAAGAAAAAAGTGGCCACAAAAGCGAGCGTCCGCGTAGACGTCTACATCCTTGCCCGTCTCATTGACCTCCTTTCGGAGCAGAGGCAGGCGAAAGACAGCCGATCATACTATCAAAGACCCGTTTTCCCGTTTTCCACATCCCTCCCAACACATCGTTCCCCTAGTCCCCATTGTATGTTGTGATGCGTTTCTCCAAAGTCGGCCCTGCGGAAAGTACTCGCCTCCCCCAAGCAAGGGGGCGTTCCTATGCTCCGCCGGACCATGAAGTGAACTTTTGAGACCTAGCACCCAACACCCAACGACAAAACAGAAGCATGATGCACCACAAAACAGAAAGAAGAAAAGAACAAACTGGCAAAAGTACGTGATTTTTGGATTTTGTAAAGAAGATAACAAACACAAAAAAGCGACACACTTTACCGGTTGGACTTGGCAACACGCTCCAGCTCGTCCTTCTTCTTGATGGCGTACGAGTTGCTGCTGCCCTTGGCGGCGTTGATCAGCTCCTCAGCCAGGCACTCGGCAATGGACTTGACGTTGCGGAACGAGGCCTCGCGGGCACCAGTGGTCAGCAGGGCAACGGCCTGGTTGACACGGCGCAGGGGCGAGACATCGACGGCCTGTCTCCGGACGGTACCGGCCGAGCCGATACGGGTGGAGTCTTCGCGGGGACCGCAGTTAACAATGGCGTCAACGGCAATCTGGATGGGGTTCTGGTCGGTCATCAGGTGGATCTGGGTTGCGGTTAGTGGTTCTGTTTCGTTGGTGCGCTCGTGTGTTGTTTGTTGTTGATTTGGGGACTCGTGGAGGGTCAACTCACAATCTCGAAAGCGTGGGCAACAATGCGGACAGCCATCAGCTTCTTGCCGTTGTTGCGGCCGTGCATCATCAGGGAGTTGGTCAGGCGCTCAATGATGGGGCAGTTAGCCTTGCGGAAGCGCTTGGCGGCGAAGCGGCCAGCAGAGTGAGGGATGTAGACCGGCGAGCGGATCTGGATGTAGTCCCTGAAGAGTGAGTTAGTACGGTTGATCTGATGTCGTCGGGAGATGCCGCTATTCGGCCATGCGCATATCGGTTGACGTCGTCGGTCGCGAAGAAGGTTTCGAAGTGCTCTCGTCCAGATTGTTCATCGTCCATCGTCCAACCTGTGGAGTCTTTTTTCATGTCTGTCGTCTCGGGATTCGTCTCGGGTTCCGTCTCGATCGCAGTCGTCATGTCGTCGATTCCAGGCCGCCCCAGAGCACTTCCCAAACCCTCCTTGCTTCGTCGTCTCGATCGTTCGATGGCCGCGCATGCCCGTAGAGAAGAGCAAGGAACTTACGTGAGGGAGATGTCACGGATCTCGACATCATCGTAGCTCCACTTGTTGCTGTTGAGAAGAAAAAACACGGTCAGCCGGCAGTTCATCAAGAGATGGTTCCCTCGCCTTCTCGCCGGGAGTTGAGTCCCAGTCCCGGCGACGAGAAAAGGTGGCATTGATGCCGTTCGGAATGGAGGAGCAAAGTTTCGTACAAGAGCTTGACGGTGCCGATCTCGTTCGTCACCTCCTTGGGGAGGATGTTGTACGAGACGGTCTCGACCTCGATCTCGGCGTCAGACATGTTGGGCGACGGGTGTCCTGTGTTGTGAAGGGGAAAAAAAGATATCGAACGACGAAGAAAAAAAGGCTGCGAGATGCTCTTTTTTTCTGTATTGGCGGCACCGGTGGTGATGGGTCGGAATTTGTCGATGTAGAGGAGGGTGGTGGTTTTTGTGAAGCGTGCCCGAAATTTTTTGGCCCTGTTGGATTTTCTCTTTTCGGTACACTAAGGTTTTTTTTGCACACAGTCTTGTTAGGAGGGAAGGCACAGTGGAGGAGAAGGAGCGACTGAGACTTAGGGCGAGCGTCCCTCACTCGCCTGCTGAAGCCAGGGCCCTGTGTTAGCGTCTTTTCTGGACAAGTGAAGAAAAAAAAACACCAAAAAGAGAGGGCTTGAATGGGTTGCACGTGACCCACCTTTGGCGACAGAAATCCAGTCATGCGAGGCAGAGTTAGGGCTAGAAGTGGATGACATAATGCACGTGCAGCGCTGGGAAAAAATACTGCCCGCCCCCGCCGCCTAGCGTTTTGGCAGCGTTTTGGTGGTAGGACGGGAAAGAACTGGAGCTGTGAATTTTTTCCGGCCAACCAGAATTCGGGGCACCAAAAAAACTAATTATTCTAGAGTGGGAAAAGAAAACCACTGTCGACCTTTTGACCCCCATCTCCCTCCCTCCTTTCACTCTCCTTGTGCGATCACCAAGTTCAACTCCGTCACATCAACCAAAATCAGCAAACATGGCACCCGCAGCTGGAGCAAAGAAGCAGAAGAAGAAGTGGTCCAAGGGCAAGGGTACGTTTATCAAAAATACGACACTTTTGGAATGACGGAGAAAAAGAGGCATCTCGCCGCCGCCGACGAGTTTATGGGGAGAGACAACGACCATCTCGAAGCAGCTCCTTTTCCATCTTTCATCACGAGCCGAAGGCGACGACACGACTCGATCACTGATTGCGACACTGAACCTTCTGGGACAGCGGCCGAATGACGTCGATCGAGTCCGTTGCGAACTGATCAGATTCATGGAACTGGAAATGCTGAAGAGATACGATGGACCGGCCTCCTTCATGGACTCGGGGGCGGTGATCTGGATGGCTTATTGGAAACGGCGCAAATTGAACAAACGCTAACAACCAAACAGTCAAGGACAAGGCCCAGCACGCCGTCATCCTGGACAAGTCGACCTCGGAGAAGCTCTACAAGGATGTCCAGTCCTACCGCCTCGTGACCGTCGCCGTCCTGGTCGACAGACTTAAGATCAACGGCTCCCTGGCACGGAAGTGCCTCGCCGATCTGGAGGAGAAGGGCCAGATCAAGCAGGTTGTTGGCCACAGCAAGATGAAGATCTTCAGTATGTCCTTGCCATCACCGTGACAGGAGTTCCGTTCCTTTGGTTCACTCTCTAACAACCTCTTAGCTCGCGCCGTCGGCGGCACCGATTAAACGAACTCCAACCTACCACGATGATACTACCAGACAAAAACCTATTTGCTTTGGCGGAGTTGTGTGACGACAAAAATTATATTTGGGACTTCGGGATAATTGGGAAATTCTTTTACAAAAGAAATGATATCCTTTCCTCCTCACTTGGCCATGATGACTTTTCTAGCGAAGAAGAGGAGACAGGAAACGACGACCGGCCGATGCGACGTTGAAGATCATGACCCGGCCGCGGAAGCAAAAAAACTTCATACCTTGAAATGGAAAACAGGAGGCATGCACACCGTTGCTTGCATCGGGCGTCTTTGTATGTACGCGAACCAACAACAAAAAAGTAGGAGAGCCGTCCCGAGAAAACCAATCGGACGACGAGGCTCGAGATCCAATGAAAGAAACAAAAAAAGCAAACCACGTTCCTGCCAGTGATACCTATGTGTGCCTTTTGTCACAATGTCAGTCGGCTGTGCTGCCGCAGCATGTACTCTTGTCTTCTATGTTCTCCACCCCGTATATTTGTGTGTACGGAGTACATGTACACATGGGGGTCCCAACATTTAGGAGAAGCCGCGTTTAAGTGCATGCATCAAAAATACGGAGTCTGTATTCAATCTTCTTTCTTCACTCTCATGACTTTTAAAGAGAGAGGGACGTCTCGTCTTGCCAGTTGGCAGCGACAGTTGGCGGTTCGTCTGTTCTGTGCGGTGGGGCATCCGCCAGAGGTCTTTTCTCTCCTTGTTCCACCATTGACTGTTCCACCAGCGTATCTGCAATCAGAAACGGAGTATTGGCCCACTGGATCTCGTGGAGCACAAGAGAACAAGGCCGTAAGATTACATCGTATAAAACCACCGTGCACTGTGTTGGAGGTGGCCATCATCGGTCGCCTTGGAAAGCCGGCGTTGCCGAGTCTTTTGACGCCGCCGCCGGGCTATCTTGGCACGATGGACCACGAGAAAAGTACGGCCTACTATTTTCAGACGACCAAAAGTAAGATACTGGTGTGATCAAACTGAGGTGTGCTTCGGCTTCGTGCGTGACGGCCCTGCTTGACAGTGATGTGGCGGCCTGATTTGTGCCTGATTCTACGCATATGTCTGCATCGTAGGTGCTGTCCGGGCCTCCGCTTATCCGTCCGTCCGTCCTGGCAGCCGGCGGCAGTGTGTGAATTGCACCAAGAAGGCAGGAAACTGGTGGATTTGAAGACCGCCGGGCGCCCCTATCTTTGCCGGAAGCAGTCAGGTCTGTAACTGTTAAAACAGTTAGACAGACAGAGCCTATCAGTGCCAAAACTGCGCTAGAAACATCGCCCGCGCCCCTATTAGTTCGGCCTACTCAATAGGGGGCCCTGTTGTTGTGTATTACCACCAAACATTACCCAGAGATGATTGGAACAGACTCAATATATGTAGAGCCATGCCTTCAGTCTTTCGCGCCTTGTAATGTCCGATTCAGTGAGGACTTTGCCTACGGCTCTCTTTCCCCAGATACGGGCAAAATCTGGAGAAAAAAAAGACCACCGCAGCCCTCACGAAGATATATCACCATCGGTTGCGAAACACATGGAAAGCATTGGTACTCAGGGACACTCGGACAATTCTTAGTCGATATATATAGGTCTCTTCAACCCACGCCATAGATATCATACGGCAAAGCATCGACGGAGTACGGAGTACTGTGGTAGAATACATCGCGGGCGTCGTGGCATCGCCGTCGCTGGAACAGAAGGCCCGGCTTGTGGCAGTGATCTTTTTTGGTGGGTGGCCATCGGATTGAACCGGTAAGAGCTCCTGCGTTTTGAGAGGGAAGGAGGAAATACGACGTTAGGGAAAATTCAGGCCGTGCGCGCTAAGAGAGGGGTGAATGGCCAACGCCTGTAACAAGGGAAAGAGCGAAGAGCCGTCGCCCCTCGTCCTTCGCTCTTTTGGCCTGAGAGGCAAGGCCTCAAAGTGAGGCAAGAGCGCGCGAAAAAGAGAAAAAAAAAGCCTCTCTTTGGTTGGTTTTCGTTGCCGTGGGTGACCGCGGGCAGAGCGCAGGGACGAAAAAGCGACACCAATATCCACCAATATGGCCAAAAAGCAGGACGAGCGCTGTTTCCTCCTCCTGCAAAGAAAAATAAAGTGGGTCATCCGTCTGAGACTAGCGCGCCCGGCCGGAAAGAATCGCAGAAAAAATTACACCAGAGAAAGATGCACCCGTTCGTCTGTGCCTTCTGTAGCAGGACGAGCAGGAGCCGTCGCCTCCCTGGATGCGCTATAAAAAAATTGCGACGCCTGAAAGACTTATCTGGCTTCGGCCACTATATTGGCGCTCCAGAGGGGCACCTTCCCTGCGTAGAAGGCTATCAAGGCACTGTCAAGGCACTGTTGCACTCTTCGGCCGTTGCTCCTTCCCTCCTTGTCCCATAATAAATTTTGCAACCGAGGAATTTTTTTCCCCTTTCCTGCGACTCGACTTTTTTTCCCGCTCTCTCTTTTCTCCCCCCCTTCCCTCCTTTTCCTTCCCTCTTTTATCCTTCCTCCCCCCTTCCCTTTTTCTTCTCTTCCATCCTCCTTTCCTTCTTTTCTCAGGATCGCTTTTCATTGCCGTCCTTCTTTCACATCTCCACTCCCTTCTTTAGACTCGTCTTTGATCAGTCGCCAAAATGACCTCCAAGGAAGATATCAAGATCTGGGGCATGCCCGTAAGTTTCATACACCTCCTGCGTTTTGTTTCGTGGTCGCTTTGACCGACACTTTGGGGCACGTCGCCGGAATTCCCTCAACGATTGATCGCGACAACACTCGCCTTCGTTCGCGACACCACATCCTCTTCACCAATCCAACCTTGGAGTGCACCGAATCGGCAATTGGCTTTTGGCTCTTTGCGTGATTTGTTTAGTGCGGCAGCGCGGCCGCTTCAGCACAGCTTGCTCTGAGGCTGAAAACGCTTCCTGCTCACCCTCTCCTTCTCTCTTCCACCCCAGTTCACCCGGCGTTGTCCCATGAGTGTCGGCATGGCTGTCTTTTATTGAAAGCTGTGGAACAAAGCTTGCTAACATGCCCTTCTTCAGTCCTTCGTGGTGGACTTCCTGAGTATGTAGACACTCTTCACAATTCGATTTCTGGCACGCGGCTACACCGGGATAAGCACTCTCGACGCTTATCGGCCAACGTCAAAACATGCATATATCGACATCGCTTTGTCGACCAACAACCATGAAACGTGCATGTACTGACTTTCACTCACAGTGGGCGGTGTCTCCGCTGCCGTCTCGAAGACCGCTGCTGCTCCCATCGAGCGTGTCAAGCTTCTCGTCCAGAACCAGGTACGTTTTTACTCTTCTCAGCAAACGATCTGATCGGGCGTTTGTCTTCTCTCCACATACAGAATGTTGCGCACTGCAGCTTGTTTCAATTATCCGCAATCGAAAATGCCTCCTGTTGAGCAAAAACCCAACGGTACTCGGAAACGCCTCTCCCCTGGATATCTGACGTCATCGTGTGTCTGTCTTACGACGGAACTGGGGAAGCTTCCTTTCACCAGGGAGTGGCGACTGATCAGAAAATCAACGGGTCGAAAATTTCTCTCACGTGTCACGTGAAAGTGATCGACATACCCCATCAAGGGGGGGCCGTTTTTTCTTTTCGTTGCTGTTCTCGCTTTGCGGGTAATTGGAATTGGCTGTAGTGCGTGCACAGAAATGTTATGCGGCGCATAGCCTCTTCAGGTCACAAAAGACAATGTCCCAAAACGGCACAGCTTTCTAACGCTCTGTACAGGATGAGATGATCAAGGCCGGTCGTCTGGACCGCCGCTACGAGGGTATTGCGGACTGCTTCCGCCGCACCACCGCCGATGAGGGTGTCATGTCCCTGTGGCGTGGTAACACGGCCAACGTCATCCGTTACTTCCCGACGCAGGCCCTGAACTTCGCTTTCCGCGACAAGTTCAAGAAGCTGTTCGGTTACAAGAAGGACCGTGACGGCTACTGGATGTGGATGGTCGGTAACCTGGCCTCCGGTGGTGCCGCTGGTGCCACTTCCCTGCTGTTCGTCTACTCTCTGGACTACGCCCGTACCCGTCTGGCCAACGACGCCAAGTCCGCCAAGAAGGGTGGTGAGCGCCAGTTCAACGGCCTGGTCGACGTCTACCGCAAGACCCTGGCCTCGGACGGTATTGCTGGTCTGTACCGTGGCTTCGGTCCCTCCGTCGCCGGTATCGTTGTCTACCGTGGTCTGTACTTCGGTATGTACGACTCGATCAAGCCCGTCGTCCTCGTCGGCAACCTGTCCAACAACTTCCTCGCCTCCTTCGCTCTGGGTTGGTGCGTCACCACTGGTGCCGGTATCGCCTCGTACCCCCTTGACACTGTCCGCCGTCGCATGATGATGACCTCGGGTGAGGCCGTCAAGTACTCGAGCTCTCTGGATGCTTTCCGCCAGATCGTCGCCAAGGAGGGTGTCAAGTCCCTGTTCAAGGGTGCTGGCGCCAACATTCTCCGTGGTGTCGCCGGTGCCGGTGTCCTGTCGATCTACGATCAGCTCCAGGTCATCGTCTTCGGCAAGGCCTTCAAGGGTGGCTCGGGCTAAATTTCCTGAACCCAACCATCCTCCTCGTGAAGAATCTCTTGCTTCTTCATCCCCTCCAACCTACACACAACAACCTTTTTTGTACAAAAATTTTGCACTAGCGACTTGACGTTTCAATCGGGCGTCAATGGCGTTCAGTGGGCAACGGTGAAAAGGGGAAGAGAGCAGCAGCGACAGTTTGTTTTTGTTTCTTTTGCAGGTTGTGTGCTTGTAGAAGACGACAACGGTGCGATAAGAGAAGGTAGACCTTTGGGGCACGGCGGTTTCGGTGTTGGTACGAGGGATCCGATGGAATTTGTGAAGAGCTCTTCCTGAACGATCGCCCACCAGCGAGAAGGGAAATACATCAGTTTGGGATGGGCGTTGGTTTTGGCTTCCAATGGGACCGAAGCGGCTTCGGGAAAGCCGTTGTGTGTTCGAGGTTGACGCCTGGATGCACTGTAATTTATTATCGAATTTCAAAAAGACTGTTTCCCCGAACGTCTCTGGCCCCTTTGGAACCATTCCAACCGTCTACTCTTGGCGGAAGTTTTTCCCCTTTCTTTCGGTTCGCGATCTTTTGGATCTGTTTCTCTATTTTTCCTCGCTTCCCTTTATTTTCCTTGGGTTGCATGCGCCTTGATAGATTTTCTCTTTATAGTACTGATCAAAAGAACATTTGTTTTCCGTTAAACTTAGATACGAATTTTGACATGACCGAATTGTGAGTGTAAACCAAAATATAGAATAGAGCTTCATGTTGAAGTCATCTAGATGATTTTGGCTGGCATGTGTTGGATGCTGTCAAAGTGCAATGTACTTCAGTGGTTTGCACGTGACTTCGCATCGCGCTTTACAGGACGGTGCTCCAGTGCACCTTTTCACTGCGACGTCAACATTGTCCCTCTTTCCCTATTTCCCTCTTTTGTCTATTTCATGACACACATATTGTATGGTAGACGTTTCTTTATTTACTGAAAACTGCACTCTTCAACACTTAGTCTTTGACCACGAAGTCGCAAGTCTCAAAGAGGGCCTCCCATTCATCGTCCACCCCACCCACAACTAGACGCGTCTTCAGCGTGTTCGAAGTCTGGGCCAACTTACATCCACAACTGTCGACGACGTCGTCAGCCACGAGATCAGCACATTCGCCTTCAGGCACACGCCCCGCAATGCCACCACAAATATCGTCAGCACGCCCGGGTGCTCGGGGCACGCCCAGCGGAAGCAGCAGTGGCTTCCGCAGCACAGGCGCATTCAAGCCACCACGGCCCGTTGGAGGTGCGGCGCGACCAACAAAGACGGTCGGCCGCAGCCGGCCTGTCTTCGACGTCGAAATGGGCGATGACGGTAACGACAATAATGAGCGGGAGCGGGAGCGGGAGCAAGAACAGCCAGAAGAGGAGGAGGAGGACGACGACGTCGACGAGCTCGAACGCAGCCGCATCAGCAGCGCCCACCGGCGGCGGCGGCGAACGATTGACCAGTTTCAAGAGGAGCCGGGGCCGAAGAGGACGACCGTGGTGCCGCGACCGATGTAGCGACCGACAACGACGACGGCGACGTCGACGACAACAACGACGACGACGACGGCGACGACGACCCGGCGACACGAGCGAGCAAAACGCTGCCCCCGGCCCTGCTCACACGCCTGCTGCACCACTTTTTCCAGAACCCGGGCGGGACGGCGACGCGGATGACGCAAGACGCGCATGCTACGGTGAACAAGTACATGGAGATTTTTATCCGCGAGGCGGTGGCCCGATCTGTGGCCGAGCGCGGCAACGGCGCGTTCTTGGATGTAGGTTTTCAAAAGAGTGCACTCTTGTTGGAGAAGGGGGCCTGTTGCTAACTGCTTTTTCTTTCTAGGTCGACGTGCTACAAAAGGTGGCTGGCCAGCTGATCATGGATATGTAAAGAGAAAAAGAGAAAAACGTGCTGAAAGTTTAATCGGAGGGAGGCATAGAAGTGCACATCACGATATCAAAGAGTCAAGCGAACCGTATTCCAAAGAATGTCATTACATTATGAATTATATGTACAGCTATGCTACAAGTCGTGCACCGCAAGGTTTTGTTTCCAAGTTGTGTAGTGGATTCCATGTGCTGGCCAGTCTCCCAAGTTGACTGGCCTGTTTTGGGAGTCTTTTGTGTTGAGAAACTCCCTCCTATTTTTGTTTTTGAATTTATTCCAAGACGCATTACCTGCACCAAAAGGTAAACTCTCACCGACCCTGTTGCGACCCCGTTGGTGTCGTGATGACATAGGGCAGACCAGATGGCTGCTCGCCGCGGTTGGCGAGGCGGATGACAGAGCCGCTGGAGTCGGTCGACCGAAGACTGGCACTCGACGGTTGACTGCTGAGGGCGTAGGGGTGCCGGCTTTGGGCGAAGCTATTTGAGCTTGACGATTGGGACGAGGGTCGGCGGGTAATTGTCCTCAATGTTCTTCTGGCCTGGCGGCCGTCAATCTGTGGTGAGAGGAAGGGCTGTTGCTGAGCACGTCTCTGCCTTCGCGACACGGACGGACTTGCCAGCTCAGGGCTGGTCGTTTGCCTACTGGGACGCCGTCGTCGGCTGGTGCCGTTGCTGTCTTGGGTGCTGCAGGTGCTGCTGCTACCGCTGCTCATGCTCATGGTCTCGGCAGAGCGTCCGCTGCTTCCAGACTGCACTCTGGAGAGCTGTAATGTGTGTCGTTGTGAGGGATCGTATGGTTGTTGTTGTTGTTGTTGTTGTTGTTGTTGTTGTGATTGTTGTTCTTGATGATGTATAAGAAGATGTGAACTCTGTCGGCTGCGACTCCGCGGTGGTGTAGTTGGGCTTGAGCGTGCTGCATTGTTATCGACATCGTCCTCCTCGTCTTCCTCGCTGTCTTGTCCAAAATAGGGCCGACCTGAACGGTCGTCCGCTTCACTATAGCTAAACGCGCTCTCCTTGTCGTATCCGCTGTCGTCGTACCCGCCATCGCTTTCGTCATCTTCCAACACGCTCGGATCGAGTGGTGTCATGCGGCGCAGAATTATGGCCAGGTCGTGCATTAGCTGGCGAAACAGGTCGTGGGTCAGCAGGCGTGTCGAGAAGCGCGCATACTCGTAGGCGGTCGCAAAGGACGAGACGATTTCGAGGAGGGCTCGAGGGTCACCGTCGGCAGCTGGTGCTTCGCGAGAGGGCGCGTCGGCTCGTATGTCGATCACGCCGAGCTCGGCCAGGTGAGACAAATACTCGCGGAGGCCCATACAGGCAGGCCGTTCGAGTAAGGCCACGGCGTCGGCGTCGAGGGGAGGGGGGTCGGCGGCCGAGAAGGGATCCGGGGCGCAAGTGTCAGTGCCTTGGCTTCGACCAAGTTGGGCAGCTCAGCCAGGACTGTGCTGTACTGGAGGCTGATGTTCTCGTCAAATGGATCTCCTCCTGCTGTCGCTGGTGGTGCTAGGAGTGCACCTCCTCCGCCTCCACTGCCGCCCCCGGCTGCTCTGCTGGCTCGCGATCGGTTCAGAACTTGGTCGGGTGGTGCCCAGCCAGGATGTTCGATCGCACCCCAGACGGCCTGGCAAGGCGGGAGGTCGATGCCCAGCTCCTTTTCCATCACCATTGTCTCGGCCTTCTTGAACCGCACCGTCTTTTCAAGTTTGCCCACCTTGTCGTCGTCGCCGCCGCCGCCGCCGCCGCCATCTTCCTTGTCTTCTATATACTCTCCCCTCTCTTTCTGCGCACCCCCACTGCCACCCTCGCCAGGCACAAACACGCCCGCAGCCAGCATCGGACACATCTCGTCCAGCAGCTCCTCGGGCACGACACGGGGCCGCGACACAAACGCAATGGCGGCACTTCGACTCAGTCCAGCGCTGATCATGCTGCGCACCGGTTTGGAGACATCGCCCTTTTCAATGGGGACCCAGGACTTGGGGATGGAGTTGAGGACGGCGCGTTTGAGAAAGAGCCGCAAGAAGAAGACGAACGTGACAACCAAGATGGCAAAGACATAGGCCGCCGGCGACGATGAGGATCGAGACAATGTCGTGGCGCGTTCGAGACTGGTTGATGATATCGCCAGGAGTGACAAGAAGCAAGGCAAGCAAAGAAGGTGAAGGAAGGTGTAGGTGGTGCCGTAGAGGATGCGGAAGAAGATCTGGGCGCAAGTGGCCATCGTGCAGGTGTCCGAGGCCCGTCAGGCCTGTCTCATTGACTCGTATTGTCGTCTTCTATTGTCGTCTTCTATTGTCGTCTTTTTCTCGTCAAAAGCCGCTTCGACGCGGTGTCAAAGGATGCATAAAGAATGCAGACACCCCGGAGAGGCGGTCATTTGTCGCATGACCGTTGCTGGCCGTCGTCGAGGTATCTTAAGATGCCATTGGCGATATTGATGTGGTCGTGTCGGCGCCAGAGTGGCGAGATCTGGTGAGGAAGAAGAGCAGTCGCGAAAAGTGATGATGACGAGAGAATTGTTGACAGGGGAGCGAGGCTGCTGTAATTTGGTTACTGAGCAGCCCCAGAGCCCAGCTTGCCCCAAATAGGCCTGTCTCGAAAGTTGGCAAGAACCCACTACAGCACCTCTGATTGGTCGATAATCCCCTATAGGACAAGCCTCAACGGCCTTCACATGTTTTTTTTTTCTTTATTTTGTTTCGACTCTTATTTTGCATTCACAATAGAAGCATTCCTGCGGGTTGCACAATTACAATCTGAACTGAAAGTCTCTCTATTCGGCCTGGGTATTCCCTCTCATATTACATTTCATTTCCTTTTTAGATAAAAGGGACAAAAGGTTGTGAAACCCAGGAAAACTCACAGAAGAATTAAAGATCCCATAAAAATACAAGCAACGCTCTTTTTCCTTTCCTCTTCTCCTCGTAACGATCTCATGCCCGCACCTGTGCCATCTCAGAACTGGCCTTATCGCCATTGCCGCCGTCTTCTGGCTGCGGCTCCTTCGTCTCACGACTCTCACGACCGGCTGTGGCCGCCTCTTCGGCCAGCCGCATGTCCGTCTGCGAGAGACGCAGGTCGCGGCTGTACCGGCCAAAGTTGGCAATCAGGTCCGTCAGCCCGTCCTTGAATGCGTCCAGGATGGCGTCCACCTCGGGGCACACCCGCACGGCCTCAATGTCCGTCCAGTGCACCGGGAACGACGTCTTGAAGTTCTCCAGCTTGCGCGCCACACGCGTAAACTCGCGCACAATCGTGGCCACATCGCGCTGGACATTGCCAAACTTGTCCTCTTGCAGCGAGTGGACGGCCAGCAGGCTCAGCGCATTGATGGCATTGACGTAGACACTCGGCTCGCCGTAGGGACCGCCCAGGACAGCCGCCGTGATGCGGTTCTGAAACTGCAGGCGGAACGGGTAGCCGATGATGGGGAGCGACAGGACCTGCCGGACAAGGTTCTGCAGGCTGCTGTTGGGGTTCTCGGGCCCGCTGATGTCGCGCTGCACATCCTGCAGCCGCTTGCGTGCGTCCTGCAGCACGTGCTTGGTAAGCGGGCTCAGGCGCGGCGAGTTGGCCGGGTCAATGGCAACCTTGTTCACCATCTTCTCCATCTCGCTGGAGAACGTCTTCTTCCTTTGGGGCGTGGCCACCAGAATGCTGGGGTCGTCGCGGACGGGCTTCGTTAATCGCTTGATCTCGGTCGCATCTTCGGACGTGGCTGTGGCAGCGAGAGCCGGTGCAGCGGGTGCGGGGGGGTCAATGCGGTTCTCGAGCTGCTTGATCGTGTCCAGACACAGCTTGCAGATTTGCGACCACGTCGAGCCGTCCTTGCGGTCAATGTCCGTGTAGATGGCGACACGGCGGTCGGGGAAATCGCGCGCGATGAACGCCAGCTCCCATGTGGAGAAGGCCTTGATCTTGTCCTTCTTGCTCTTCAGACCGTTCAACAAACTGCCGTTGGGTCCTTGGAGTCCGACGTCAGGGGCTTGCCGTCCTTGAGAGGCTCGTTGACCAGAAACAGTGAGAAGGCCGCGTTGCTCACACGAGCAGCAGCGAGAACAAGAAGCCGGCCTGCAAACAGCGCGGCAAGAAAGTAAACGTCGAAAAGTAGGGCGTCATCGACGGCGGGAGGGACGACTTGGGCAGGCTGAAAAAGGGCCGGAACAGCGCCAGCGTGACCCGCCAGGCAAAGGGCCGGACAAAGAAGTTGTAGAGGACAATGCTCGCTCCAAGGCCCGCAACCGCGCGTGTGCAGGCGGAAACGATCAGGAGGGGCAGCTGGTAAAGCAGGGTGCTGTAGAGCTGCGACGTCTTGCCCGCAGCACCACCACCGCTGCTCGCCGCATCGTTCGACCGAGCCGTGCCCAGAAGCAAGCGGTCACTGTCCCGGAACAAATGCATGACCGCGTTGACGGCACCGACGCACACAACGTGCACAACAAGGTAAAGTGCACGCTCGTTGAGCCGCGCACGATCGCCCGGGTAGTACGTGATCCAGCGCAGGGCCGCGCTCTCGGGCATCGACCAGCGAAACACCTGGGCATACAGCCAGCCGGCGATGCAGTAGGAGAAGATGGTCTCAGCCGTCTTTGGCTTGGCGGCGTTGTAAAGGAACGTCTCAAAGGGCGAGTTGGTCGTGCGAATGCCGATATGAAACTGAGCGATGCGCAGGATGATAATCACCAGCCCGCACAAGAAGATGATGATGGCGCGGGAGCCAGCACCGCTCAGCGGAAACCAGGCCCAGAGCCATGACGACCAACTGGAGAGAGCGAGGGACTGGGCGTAGGCAATGCCCAGCAGAACGAGGGCTGTCGAGGAAAATCGTCGATGCAGGGCGGGTTGAAGAAAGTCTTTGTAGGGCAGGACCCGCCGTGTGGGCTGCGGCGCCGTACTGGGAATTCGCGAGGCCGTCGACATGCTGCCAGCGCCTTTGGAGGGGAAGGTCGTGGGGTCGGGGGTCGCGGGTCGGGTGTCGAGACTCGGTCGGTTGCTGAATAGGAAAACAAAAAGCAAAAACGTTGAAGCTTTTTTTGGCGTCAAGTAAATAGTAAATACTGCAGGGGCAGGAAGAGCGCTGGAAAAACGCGTTGGGCTGCTGTAGGCAACGGTCACGTTAGGGAGTGAGGGACGGCTGTTGATTGGCTGTGGTAGCTTTGGGGTCCACTTTTGCATCGAAGCTCCCCACAACCCGCATCGTGATGACTAAGATTGGATGTTTGTTAAGCAACGCAGGCACGACCGAGCGACTTCACGCTTCACAACTTGCCACTGTCAAAAAACAAAGATTATCATGTAACGCCAAGATGGATGTCCCTGCTCCTGTTAGTGAGACACGCGAGGCACAGAAGACGCTCCTGGAGTCACTTACAGCCCTGGGCAGCGCTGCCTTTGACCCAAACACACCAGATCGCCATGCCGTCCAACAGCAGCTCTCAGATCTGCTTCAAAAGTGAGTTCAGAAAGGCAGGTGAGGCATGGGATTAGTATAACTATGTACTGACGTTTATAGGACGCCCACCGTGGCTTTGCTCCCGGCACTGAACTTCCTCATCCAGCCGGGCCGGGTGCCTGATGTGGTCCGCAACGAGTTCATGAGCCAGCTGGCTCTGCTTCCTCTCCGAAGCGACGGCGTGCGGGCAACTCTTGAGTTTGTGTTCTCAGTGCATCCATCCAACGCGAACAGCAATGCTTCCGCTCCACAAAAGCAGGGTGCTCAAATTACTCTTGAAGCGCTCAAGATGGCTACCCGTCTGCTCGCAAGTCCGCCCGTACGGGCAACGGCCGAAGACTGGTTCAAGGGCATTGCACCACAACTTCTGACACTTCTCGACGGACACGACGGTCTGGAGCTTGCCAAAGTGGCCGCCTATGTGATTGGCTTTGGTATTTTGGGCCGCAAGAGCTTCGGCGCGCCGGGAACGCCCGGGTGGACTAATTTTGCGGAGCCCATGCTGAGATGCATTGATCCGACGACAAGCCGAGTTCTGGCACAGTCTACAGCATTACAAGGTGACGAGGAGATTGTCGACTTACGGCAAAATGCTGCTGCAGTCTTGGTATCCGAAGACAACGTAGCCGAAGGATTGCGGCGGCTACAGACCTTGATCATCTCTCATCCAAATCCTGGGCTGACAAGACGACTGCTGAGCCCCGTCATTCTACCTCTGTGGGCACTGTCTTCGTGGTCCAACGCCTCAAAGAAGTGTGAGGAAGACTACTGTTTGCCAGCACGGAACTTGCTCAAGATATACCTAAAGATCTCGACGGCACCAGACAAGACAATGCCGATTGTGCGGGATCTACTCTATGAAGGATCAAGAGATGTGGGCAAGACACCGCAGTGGCAGTACCAGGCAACAGATGCAAGCCAGAACAGCATTTGTATAGTATCAGCGCCCAGCACACCACCAACTGCGGCAGAAGTACTCCAAACACGGTGGAACGAGATTGGCCCCAAATCCGATGTCCTCGTGGATCTTCTGGCAGAAATCTCCACCGATGACGAAGATATCTCGTCTGTCTTCTTGGACCTTTTTAGCCGCTGGCTGTCGTCGAAGACGCCGAAGCGGGAGACAAAGAAGGGACTTGTCCTCATAAAAGAAGAGGACGGCGACGAGAAAGAAGGCCTGGACAACAATCCGCTAGCAGACGTCCTTGAGGGAAGCATGCTGCAGAAGATGATGGAAAAGTTCCCCGAGAAGCTCGCCGGCCGGCCAGACCATATTCTTGAACTCGTTAGCGGGCTGCTAAGCCAGTTAGACGAAGAGTCTCTAGCCGAAGACGAGACAGTGCCACTCCTGTTGAGCCTGCTGAATTTGGTCGTCACTTCTCCCGGCTTCCGGCGAGCAAAGACTGATCCGACAGTTCTTCAGTCGATCGAGGACTCGCTAGGCAAAATCAGCAGAGCGTCTGGCACCGACGATGTCAATGAGACGGCCAAGACGGCCAAGAACTTACTTCTGTTCCTCAAATACAGAGACGAGATCGAAGACCCGGAGGCGACCGGCAACACGGACGCTACGTCAACCTCGAGCCAGCAGCAGATTGAAGACCGCAAAACCTACAGCCTGGCCGTTTCCTACATTACGCAAGCCGACTCGCCGCCACCTGTCCGGTCCGAAGGGCTAAATCTGTTGCAGGGCCTGATCCTCTCCAACAGCTCGATTTTGGATATTCCCTCCTTGCTGGTCATGATGTCGTCCATGCTCGACGAGAATGAGGACTACGTCAATCTGCGTGTCATCAAGATCTTTTCGCTTCTCGCAGACAAGCACCCCAAGTCGACGACAAAGGAGCTGCTTGACCACTATGTCGACGCCAACGAGATGAAGAGCGTAGACACCCGACTTCGCTTTGGCGAGGCTCTGCTGCAAGTCGTCCAACGCCTCGGTGCCACTTTTGCCGGTGAGACGGCAGAGCAGGTCGGCCGGGCCCTGCTCGAGATGGCAGGCCGGCGTGGCCACCGACCCAAGACAGAGGCCAAGCAGGCACGCGAGCAGCGGATGCGCGATCTCAAGGCGAAACGGAAGACGGACGACCATGCCGAGGACGACGGAGACATTGATATGGAAGACGCTCATCTGACCGATGAAGAACGCAAACGCAACGAGATTCTGGGCCGCATCGTCGAGGGCTGGGGCAGCAAGCGCGGCAGCGAAGACGTCCGCATTCGCGCCTCGGCACTGTCGATCATGGCCTCGAGCATCGAAGTCAACATTGCCGGTCTTGGCGCCACGCTCGCCTCGGGTGCTGTCGACCTATCACTGCATGTGCTGACGATGGAGCCGGGGCTGGAAAAGGCCATCTTGCGGCGAGCGGCTATCGTACTTATCCTCAGTTTTGTGAGGGCACTGCACGACGCCCGAGAGGCAGGACGGCGTCTCGGATTTGGTCTTACCCAACAGAGCCAGGATGATATTCTGTCGATTCTGCGGTACGTGGCCGACACCGACGAGGATGGGCTGGTCAAGCAACACGCCGTCGACGTGATGGAGAGCCTGGAGAACTGGCAGATGACGTCGATCCTGCCACCAGCGAGTGAGAGCAGTGGCAACGTGCTGTCCGGTCCTTCACTGGGCGGTCTTTCTGGACTTTCTGGGCTTTCTGGGCTGGCTGGCCTATCCCTCAATCCTGCCAACATTGGGACAACCACGTCATCAACGTCGGGCGTGTCGAGCGGCCAAAGACAGCCGATACGGCCTCGCATTGAGGAGATAGAGTAGTTGCAGACGCATTTTTTGAATCTATCCATGCCGATCTTGACACACATCTCACAGAAACCCACCATATTGATTGACGTACACTTGGCATCCCATTTGACGCACGGTTTGGTTATTTTTTTTGGTTAGAAGAACAAGAAAAGGGTATCGATAACGACAGTTTTTTTTTTCTTTCGAAAAAAGAAGCAGAACACAAAAACAGCCGGACAGAACATTACATTTCGCGCAACAAAGAATATATGCCGACGAAACGCCAAGCACATATGGCATGTCAATCAACAAAGAAAGCCGAACATGACATAGGACTGCGAAGAGAGCAACCCCTAAAGACACGGACCCTATAACAGATAGAAGCTCAGCATGAAAAAGACAGCCAGAGACACCGTCGAGCTGGCTGCATTGTGGTACGCCCCCGACTTGCTGACAGAATCAGCCGAGGTCACTGTGGCATTGGGCAGTTCGTTGGCTGCAACTGTTAGCAGATGATACCAGCATATCCAGATCGCACCCGGAGGAAATTCACCCAGATCGATAATAAAAGGCATCTCCGTCTTGCAGATCGACACCAATGTCGCATTGTTCAGCAATTTGTCCAGCTGTGTTGTCGCCTTGGCCGCCAGGCTCTGGAACTCGGTAATGCGTGTCGTGTTGCCCTCGAGCGTCTGGTTCAGTCTCGTCGCGTTGCGCGCCAGGCTCACGTCGCCGTAGAGCTCCTTGATCGCCTGGCACTGCGCCCGCGTCTGGAACATGGCGCAGAACTGCTGGAGCGTCTGGTTGTTTTGGAGCGTCGCCAGCTCCGGTTGTGCCGCTGCCACCTCGGCCTGGATCTGCTGTGCCTTTGTGTTGTTGCCGTGCGCCAGCTTGGCCAGGGCCGTCGCGTTGGCCGCAGCGGCCGTCGCGCGCTCGAGGAACAGCAGCCGCTGGCACTGCGCGTCGTTGCTCTCCGTCGCAAAGATGGCGTCACAGATGCCCAAAAAGGTCGCGTTGCTGCGCAGGCTCACCAGCAGCGCGCCCTGTGGTGATGTCGCGTTTTGCAGCTGAGCAGCCTCGGCCTGGATACGGGCCATCCGTGTGGCGTTGCCCTTGAAGTCGGCCTGAAGCTGCGTGGCGTTGGCGGCCGTGTCCAAAATGTGGTTGAAGCGCTGCAGGGTCGTGCAGCGTTCGAGTGTCGAGCCGGCGTTGACGCCCTTGAGTTTGTGGTGGTGCTTTTGTTTGCCGTGTTCGTGTTCGTGCTCGTGGTGGTTGCCGTGGCCATGCTCGTCGCCATTGCCACCGCCGTCGTTGTGTCCTCCCATATGTTCGCCGTTGCTCGAGACATCCCTTGTGCTGTTCTGCGCCAGTGTCGAGCCGAACGCCGTCAAGGCGAGGGTCATGATGAGAGATACGGGCTTCATTTTGAGGGGTTGGTAGAGGACGAAGAGAAATGAAAGAATAGGAATATGAATGCCTTGTTGGATCGAAAAAGAAGTAGTAAAATCAAAGTGTGAAAGACGAGCGCCGCCAGTCGCTGTCGGCAGATAAGAACCCCTATCAAAAGAGTGTAAGAAGAAGAGAAGAGAAAGAAGGGAAGAGAGAAAACAAGTGCTCGTTACTACATCAAACTAAGCATGACGAGTATAAGAGGAGAAGAAGGAAGGAGAGAAGAGTAGAAATTTGAAAAAGGGCATCGTCCGGGGGTCACGATACATTTAAAGAGGACCTCATCCCGGAAAGACAAGACACTCAGGGAGCAAACGACCCCGTGTATGAGAGATAGAAACAAAGGGGGGAAGTGGAAGGAGAGCCGGGAAAGCCAGAAAGCCAAACAGTGAAGCATAGAGCCAGAGTTGGACGTGCATCGTGCATCGTCTGTTTTCAAACCAACCACAATATGCTGTGCCCAATAAAGAGGACAGCCTACAATACGCATACAGCATGGACGACAGGCATTACCCCGGCGGATCTTCCGTGCTCCTTTGATTTCCTCATTCTGTCGTCTCGTCTGTTTTTCTTTTTTTTTTTACATTCTCCCACATTCTCTCAACTTGTCCTCTATCCCTTCGGTGGTCTCGCCAAGCATAGATTGCGGATCGGCCTCCAGGTTTCTGGGAAATGAGCTAACGTATAGACGGTCTAGACGGTCTATAGCAACGAGAAGAGATGCAGACAAAATACAGGCACAGAAAGGACGGCATGATCTGCGGTGCGTTGGGACACATCCCTCTTATTTTGGACGATCCGCTTGAAAGCCGCCTCTGCGCACTCTCTGGAACAGTATCAGGTTGCAAAGCGGAAACGGCGGAGGCAATACGAACAGAGGAGAAGGGGGTAGTTGAACAACGCCGCCTTCTGGCTGTCTTAAGCGATGGGTCTGGGAGAAGTGTATGAGATGTGCTGGGGGCTCTTTTTTTTTTTGACATTGTTGTTATTATGTTTGGTCAATAGAAGTGGTTATTGATTGTTGCTAGACTTTTTTTCAGGAAGAAAAAATACAAAATAGAAAAAAAGCCATTCGTTATAGTCTTTTTTTCATACTTGTTAATCGTAAGCATCACATACACAATAATTAATACAAAATGATGGCAACACCAGGCTTCCGCCAATCTTCTGCTTCCCTCCCCTCTTCCCTCCCGTTTGATCGGTTGTTGATCGTCGGCCAGATCCAGCGTTGGATCGGGTTTGATCGGCCGTGCCCTGCGCAACTGCTTGAAATCGTCTCGTCTTTGGTGTATGGGGACACGTTCTGTTCTGTTGGCAACGCTTCGTCTCCAGCTTCTACCCGGAAAGACTGTGCGCACAAAGACAGAAGGAGAGAAAGAAAAAAAGAACCTCAACACACATGCACACTCAAACCAATATTTCATGCATACACCTTATGTCCTACGAGATTCAATAGGGGTCGTTTTCAGGCATCCCTGCTTCTTGGCCACAGCATCTGAACGAAATGCCGAGCAGCAGGGCAAGGCTCTCCAGGTGGTGCACACTAATCGTCCTCCTCGACCTGGCCGGAGAGTCTTGGGGATCATCTTCACGCACTGCCATTTGCCATCCTTGACACTTGACAAGAGGTCTGGCACACCATCTCATGTTGTTCAAGAGTTGATGTCCATCTGTATCGGATTGGAGTATCCGAATGCATGCTAGTTGACTCATGCTTTGTCCATGACTGCATTTTTTTCTTCGTTCTTCGTATCCGTAAAGTAAGAGGATTGTCCCATCTATATTATTGGGTTCGAGCCGGCCTCGCGGTAGAATGTCAGCCGCCGGTCCGCCCCCGCTGTGCAAAAACTCTCCGTGTCGGCGCCCGGCCGCTCCGACTTGGGTGGCAGCCACTTGACACTCCAAATCGCCGACATCTCCGTCTCGCCGTTGGTCGCCACACACGTCCCAGCTCCACATTCCATACCCGCACTTTGCCGTCCATGTATCCGGCCAGCAGGTACTCGCCGGACGCCGAGAAGTCGAGCGACATCACCCACACGGCCGAGCTCGACGTCGTCGACCCGGGCGGTGTCAAGTTGCCGACAGGCTCGCCGTGCTTCATGTCGTAGAGCGAGATCACGCCGGAGTCGCCACCGGCCGCCAACCGCTTGCCCAGCGGCGAGAAGGCCACCGCCCGCACAGGCTTGGCCAGCCCCGGCAAGGTGTACACCAGCTTGGACTGGTCGTTGTTGAAGACGTTGACGGACCCGCTCTGGTAGCCCGCCGCTGTGTACTTGCCGTCCTGGCTCAGATCGACCGCCATGGCAAAACTGCTCGTCGCCCGGTTGTGTGCACTGTAGACCAGCAGCTGTGCCTTGGCCTGCAGGTCCCATACGCCGACGCGCCCATCGTGCGTCGTGTACGCCAGGTACTGCTCGTTCTTGCTGAGGGCCAGGGCCCACGCATCTGTCGTCTTTCCTGTCTTGTTGGCTGCCTCTTCAGCTCCAGCCCCAGCCCCGGCTCCAGCTCCGGCTTCGGCTTCGGCGGCGGCGGCGGCACCGCCCTTGACCAGATCGCTTGGCCGCAGTGTCGTGTCCAGTGTCCAATCACCTGCCTCGCTGCGCCGCCACACGTTCACCTCACCGCCAAAGCCCGCCGAGCAGGCGACTTGACCGGAAGAACCTTTTGCTGTCGTAACATGGTGGCAGCCGAGCTTGTGTGCGCCGTCAATGGACTGTGCGATGGGATAGTCGGCCGTAGCCGTGCTGTGGATGCGCAGCGTCGATGCGCCGGAGCCGGAGAGAACCGAGGTCGGCGTCACTGCTATCGAGAAAATGTCCGTCTCGTGGGCTGTAGAAAGAATGCAAAAACGTCAGTTCAAACGGTGCCTGCGAACTCATTTAGAGTTCCTGTTGTTTGCCTCTTGGCGGGGTTCAGCGCACGCACCATTGTCCACAGCCTTGGCGATGTAGAATTGTTTGGACTTGCGCAGAAGTTAGCTTGGAAAAAGAGACCTGCAAGTCAAATGAAGGAAAAGCTGCTCGCATACCATCGCGGCGTCGATTTGAAGAGAGCTGAGAACGAAAAGGGGTGGTAAAACGTATGTCTTGTTGTCCGGGTCAACGATTTTGGAGCTCTTGCCCTTTGGCAGAATCCCCAAGGCTAGTGTGGGGCAGGCGCCGCGAACAGCTCCTTCCGTGTCTGCGCCGTTCGCCGCCAGCATTTAATAGCTCCTTCTCAACTTCCGTCACCAACGACGTTCGCGACTACCTTTAATGAAACTTCTCAAAAAAGTTGGGACAGCAAGAGTTATTCCAAGTCTTTTGGCGGGAAGGTGCGATCCGGCTCTTACGTAGTATGCCCTTGCATGCCATTACTGCAACGCCTGTTTAATTAGATACCTCGCATTAGTCGTGGGCAATGTCCTGACAACTGTGCAAGAAATAAATGAAATGCAAAGCCTTGAAATCGTTTTGTTTTGGCATTGTATATACATGAGGAGTATGCTATCATGCCTCCACAGCTACTGCCAGGTGTAGCTCTCTCCTGGTCCACCTCCACTCTCTATGCAAGTGCTCCGCCTTTCCTATAGTGTACATGTTGTAGATTTTTGTGTCGTTGACGAGATAATATAGTCGTTCCTTGCCTTGCGCAATCACTCCTACCAGCAACCAAGCGCCGCGCCGCAGTGTTGCGGCTCAAAGTGCCACCATCTTGCGAGGTTGCGGTTATAACCGCTTCTTCATCATGTCCTGGATCGCTGCAAGTTGTCAGCAAGAAGAACCACAGAATACATACTGCTCCATAAGCAGAGTTTTGAATTGTCACGAATCGACTATCATGGCACATAGGAGGGGAACCTACTCTCCATACAGTGCGGGCACAGGCGGTGCATCCGCTTTGTCCGTCCGCACGAAGGGCACTTGCACAGCGAGGTAACGTCCTTGAGCGCCTTGCCGGCCATCTGCCGACTCCGCTTTTTCGAGTGCGACGTCTTCTTCTTCGGCACTGCCCGCAGGATCGACTCCCAGATGTCACCCAGCAGCGACGGCAGTGATGGCAGAGACGGCAGCGAGAGCGAGATGGCGGGGAGGGCGGAGAGGACAGGAGCGGCGGCGAGCCGGTGTGCGAACAGAGAGGCAATGTGCACAGTCCGTGATGATATTGACGCGCTCGAGGCGATAGAGGATGTGAAGGAGGCCGAGGTCGTCGGCGACAACGACGGCGCGAAAAGCCGCTGGAAGATCGAGGCCGTACCGGCCGTCCGGAACGGCATAGCAGCAGCGGCCATGGCGAGCACGGGTATGTGGATTGAGCGTGTGCTGTATAGCAGTATGGTAGATCTAGAGAACAGATGCGTGGTCGTCTATGGCCAATTGATCGTCGTCGAGATGTGGTTGTCGCGTGCGCAGTGCTGTCCAAAAAGCTCACGCCGTTTTGGCGAAGCTTTTTTTCGGCCTACATCGTATGGCTTTTTTCTGCCACCCATCGTGTTGTCCCACCTTTTTTCTGGCTTAGTCATTTCCCAATCCGAGAACGCCAGGTACCCACCGGCCAGCAAGTTTCCTTCGTTCGAGCAGGAAACTACGATCGTTGCTGCTAGTGCAGCACCTCCCCATGCTTTCCTTACCTGGCGGGCCCCACAGGGGACTGCCGTTGCCCAATGGTGTCGGGCCAAGGCACACGGACGCACCTTCTGTCCAATCACCACTCGCCAGCCCGCCTTCCTTCCCCTTTTCTACCCCTGTCCAAGGCAGGCGGGAGACGACGTTTGGGCTCGCTCCTGGCTGCTCTTGTGAAAATAGGGGGTACGCAGGAAGGAAAAGGGAAAGTGAGGAGCAAATCTCTCCTTCCTCGTTCCCCCTAATATTACGGGGGCAGGTGCTACGGTGCACACATACACCACAATTTGTTTCGCCCAATTTCCAGTTCCCAATTCTCACCCCCCGAAAAGAAGGAAACTCTATTTTGTTTCCTTTTACCTGCGACATCGCGATCCCAAGTTTCCAGCTTTCCCAGCTTCATTTTCCACCGCTTTCGACTGTTTTTTTGCGCGTCAGACCTGTCCTGTTCCAACAACTGCACCCGTGCACTCGCGCTCTCTGCTCCTCCGCCCCCTTCTTTAACAAATCGACACAATGGCGGCCATGCCCCTGCCACGATTTACCCTCAAAGCCATGTTGGTTTTGACAGCATCACGTCGCAGATCGAGCGCAAGCTCCTGAAGCGTGGTTTCCAGTTCAACGTTATCTGCGTTGGTAAGTTTTGCTTCCTGCTCCGCGGTTCTTTTGGCGGTGGTCGGTACTGCATCGAGGACAAGTAGTGCGGTGAGAAAGGGAGCTTGTCCCCGCCCATCGGACGACCCCCTTTTTGCATCACGATGTTGCGATGCAACTTCGGCTTCAGCGGTTCTCTTCAGCCTCTTCAGCGCCAGCTGGTAATGTGAGGTACGCGTGCTAACACCCCCTCCAGGCCAGACTGGCCTCGGCAAGTCGACCCTGATCAACACCATCTTCGCCTCCCATCTGATGGAGTCCAAGGGCCGTCTGATGCCCGAGGAGACCATCCGCTCGACCACTGAGATCCACGCCGTCTCGCACATTATTGAGGAAAACGGCGTGCGGCTCCGCCTCAACATTGTCGACACCCCCGGCTACGGCGATTTGATTAACAACGACCGCTGTTGGGACCCTATCGTCAAGTACATCAAGGACCAGCACTCAGCCTACCTGCGCAAGGAGCTCACTGCCCAGCGCGAGCGCTACATCCAGGACACCCGCATCCACTGCTGCCTGTTCTTCATCCAGCCCTCGGGCCACTCGCTCAAGCCCATCGATATTGTCGTGCTGAAGAAGCTGTCTGATGTTGTCAACGTCGTGCCCGTCATTGCCAAGTCCGACTCCCTGACCCTGGAGGAGCGCCAGGAGTTCAAGGCCCGTATCAAGGAGGAGTTTGCTTTCCACAACCTGAAGATGTACCCTACGACAACGACGAGTTTGACGACGAGGAGGTTGCCGTCAACACGGAGATCAAGGTGGGTTGAGCCCGGTGCTCCTATCTTCAATAGTTTGAATTCCCCTTCGCATTGCACACAAACTAACCATTCACAGAGCTTGATCCCCTTCGCCGTCGTCGGCTCGGAGAAGTCCATCATCATCAACGGCAAGCAGGTCCCGGCCCGCCAGAACCGGTGGGGTGTCATCAACGTCGAGGACGAGGACCACTGCGAGTTTGTGCACCTGCGCAACTTCCTGCTGCGCACGCACCTGCAGGACCTGATTGAGACCACGTCCCAGATCCACTACGAGACCTTCCGTGCCAAGCAGTTGCTGGCCCTGAAGGAGAGCAGCGCCCAGGGTTCTGGTGGCCACGGCAGCCGGCCGATTAGCCCCGCGGCCGACCGTGAGCTGAGCCGTGGCTCCCAGCGGGTGACCATGAACGGCTACTAAGCTTCGAACGCAGACGCGGAGGAAAGGATGATGGCGGTGTACTGCTAAAGTGCCCCTTGTCCGCCCTCCTCCTTTGAACGTTTATCTTGACCAACTTTTCAACTCTCATGATCATTATTTTGCTTGTTTCAGCCTATTCGTTTCCTCTCACATCATACCCCTGGCTCTAGGCTAGACTCGACTCGGCTCGCCTTGCTCGCCAAAGTGTGACACTCGTCGACTTTCGTGTCCCGTCCCGCATTGGAGTCACGACAAATGTTCTATTACCGCCAACCCCAAGCCAAAAAAAAATAGGAGGACAAAGGAAGCAGGTAATTTCGGAAAAACAAAAATAGGGCACATAACATATTATTGCTTTGGGTGGATTTGCCGGCTTTGCTTTTTGTTAAGATTGTGGTCGACGGTGCTGGCCATTGCTTGCCTGGCTTTGGCTTCTGTTTGTGGTCTTGACACCTTTACTCTATCTTCCTAATTACTTCCTTTTTTTTATTTCTCTTTTTCTTTGTCCTTTTCTACTTTTATGTACAGCACGTGTTGTTCTTACCGCCCTTATGGTTTTTATACAGCCACGGGGCTTCTTTTAGTATTACCCTCTTCCCGTCAATGCGATTCAGTACTTGCAATCACTCCGCTTGTGGCGTCTTTTGTCTTGTAGTGGCCATTTTATGCTGAATCGTTGCATGCTCGTATGTACATTTATATGTTCAATCGGCCGCCCACTATACCGGTAGGAAAATCCAAAGTTTGTACAGTTCTATCCTGTCTCTTCCATCTGGTGGATGAGCCTGTAAGCCCCATTTTTATATAAGAGTCTCCGGGTGTCTCCTGTCACCACCAATGCCCGCTCTCTGAACGATTTGGCTCATCACATCCATCTATACCCCCCTTCTACTGCTTTGCCTGGTAGATAAAGTCCTCCAGCTCCTTGTAGGCCTTTTCCAGGTCGTCGTTGACAATAATCTTGTCGTGCACACCGGGCGTCTTGCTGTACTCAAGCTCCACCAGCGCCTGCTTCAGACGCTTCTGCACGCTCTCCTCGGACTCGGTACCGCGGCCGCGCAGACGCTTCTCGAGAATCTCGACCGAGGGCGGGGCGATGAAGACGTAGCGTGCGTCCAGGCTGCTGCCGCGGGCCCGCTGCTCCTGGATCTGCTTGACCCCCTCCATCTCGATGTCGAGGACGACAACACGGCCCTTGGCGGACTGGTCGGCCACAGTCTGCTTGCTGGTGCCGTAGCGGTTACCACCAAACTTGGCGTGCTCAACAAAAGCGTCCTGGGCAATGAGCTGCTCAAAGTTCTCCATGGTGGTGAAGTGGTAGTGCTCGCCGTTCTTCTCGCCCTCGCGGGGGCCACGGGTCGTGTGCGAGACGGCTACAAAAAAGAAGAGGGTAAGTTAAAAACAGGCAGCTGTAAGCGAGATTGACCAAGGCGTAGGGCATCAAACGTACAGGAGCAGAAGGTATCGGGATGGCGCTGGAAGAGAAGGTTGTAGAGGGTGCCCTTGCCGACTGAAGAGAGGACGAGTTAGCAATCTTCTCAAGCAGGGTCAAAGTTTGCATCAGAGACAAAGTGCTGACCTCCAGACGGGCCGGAGATGACGATAGGACGGGTATCAGGCGGAGGCGCCATGGTGCCAAAGTGGTTTATGCGACCGAAACGAAGGAGTTGACTCGAGATGCGATTTGGCTGGAACAGGCGAGGGCCCGGACAGAGACGGCGTAGAGGATAGAGAGTAGAGACGAGGGGCAATGCAGCCATAAAAACAAAAGGAAGAAAACAGAAAAGAAGAAACAGAAAGGACGGTATAAAATAATCAAAGGGTCAACTAAACGAGACGAGGGCCGAGATGCTCAAAGTGGCAGGTCGGTGGGGAATTTCGCCGATGCGACTTAGCGGAGGAGGAAGTCGGCAGAAAAACGACAGTGGGGGAATTGGAGGCGGTGAAGGGCGGTGAGTCCTCGAGAGTGCGGTGAGTCGTAATTTACTCGCCAGTTGACACAAATTATTTGTTGGGAGTCACATAAATGCATTTCATACTGATCTAATTGATCATTATTGCTCCGTACATGTTGGTCAGTCTTTGGAGGTCGAGCCAACAGTCAGTGTTGGAAGTTAAGTCGTCGAATAAAATCCATTTGCAGTGTAATTGTATCACGTGCTTTCCCGTACATTTGGCGTTGCCCCGCCAGCGAGCTAGAGCACTCTGTATGGTGTAATACAGGGCGTCCATACAGGCCTCTTTAGGGCCCCCGCTCGTAATTCATAGAGCGTTATTGGCGGTCGCAAGAGCTTCGCCTGTCAAAGTAGATTTGCCTCTTCTCTCCAACCATCATTATCACTACCTAACGACCTCCAAAGTGACGAAACGATATACAGTAGGCCAGGAAGATTGATAGAACTCCTCGAACATCCCAGACACTCCACACAACCACCTACACGCCCACCACAATGCCGACGACGAGAAAGGTGTCGGGCGGCCGCCAGGCGACGCTCAGCTTCAACCATCGAGTGACCAAGCCTTCGGTGCAACGGCAGTCGGCCAAGGAGGCTGCGCTGCTGACGGAAAAGACCAAGGAAGCCGAGAAGAAGGAGGCTCGAGATACCAAAAAGAAGGAGGAGGAGGAGGTTGAGGAGAAGCTCGACGACAAAAAGGCCAAAGTTGCAGTTGAGAAAGACAAGGCGCCGGCCGAGGAGGAGGAGGAGGGAGAAGAAGAGGAGCAGGAGGACGAGGTTGCAGCACCAGCAGTCGTTGCCCGTCCTCAAGCAGAGATCGATGCCGACGCCGTTTCGGATGCACAAGTGCGGCGGTATTGGCGGGCCATCGAGGCCGAAAGCATTGCCAAACGAGTGCACCAGGAAGGTCTGGATCTGGGCGAGAAGGTGCTCCGGCATTTTGACGTTAGTTCACAGTTTGGGGTAAGCGCGTCTCTCCTCCATCTGATTATGTCGAGTATTGTCTACTGACCAACAGCCATGCGTGGGCATCGAGCGAAAGACGAGGTGGCTGCGGGCACAGCGTTTTGGCCTCTCACCACCGATCGAAGTGCTGGCTGTGATGCTCAAGGAGGAGGCCAAGGGCGTCGAGGGTATCCAGCGGTCGTCGTTTGATGACATCTTAAATGCCCCTGTGGTGGCATAAACGGTGGCGTGGTGGTATTGCGGAATATGGGATACACGGGAACAAACGACAAAGCGACGACATGGCTGCACGCAGCCTTTGCGGTGTACTATTACTGTTTTTTTATTGTCATTATATATGTTCTGCCGGGATATGGAGGCCTTTGTTTTCTGCATTTCACAAAAATTACGTTTGCATTTGATGCTTTCAGAGATCTTTGAAGGATCTTGCGAAATATGGTAGCTCTAATTTATCTGCGCAAATGGGAACTCTGGACTCTATGATGGTATCGCTAACAAGACGCAACGCAAAAGATGGAGCAAAAAGCCGTCCCAGTAGGTGAAGGAAGAAAGAAAAGCTAAGAATAGGATACGACTGGTCAATACCAGATGCTCCGCGTCCGGTGGTGCGGGATGTCGTCCTTGCCGGCCGCCTCCAGCTCCTTCATCGTGTCGTACAGAAAAAAGTCAATGAGGACCGCGTTGACCTTGGCCTCGGGGTGCTGCCGCTGAATCTCCCGCCGAATCAGCTCGACGCACCAGATGCTGCAAGCACGCAGTTGCATCTCCCAGTTGCCGCCACTCTCAAGAGGCCGCTTCTCCTGGATTGCTGTCATCAGTGGCGGGCTGTAGTAGAGGCAGCCCATGCTCTGCAGAATCTGTGGCACGCGGTAGTCGGCAAACATGGTCAGCTTGTCAATGTCGCGGAACCCGCCGTAGTCTTTGCCCTCGAAGCATGCCCACAGCTCGGCCACCAAGATCTGTGCCCGCTTCAAGAAACGGACAGGCTTGCGGCGGTGCTCGTAGGGAAACTCGTCGCGGAAGCACGAGAAGTCACGTGCCAGAATGTTGACAAGCTTCGCGGCCGAGCCGTTGGCTGCCTTGACGACGTTGACAAAGCTGCACTCGTACTTTTCGTACAGGACACGGCCGGCTTCGCGCAGACACTCGAGCCGCTCGGCCAGCAGCGGCATTTCTTCGTCTGATGCCGACCGGAAGACTTTGCGCAGGAGCTCCATGTCGCACTCGTCCTCACACTGCCAAAAGTCAGACGACGTAATGGGGATGTCTGCACAGATTAGTTTTGGGAACGATATCACAAGGAGGAGCGACGTCGTGCTGCTCACCCTCTTCTAGCGCTCTTTGGAGAGCGGCCACAAGGCTCCAGTAGCCCGTCCACTTCTTGCCGCGGTAGTCGATGCCAAACCGGTCGGCCTCCGACTTCTCCGACCAGAAAGAGAAATTCAACAAGTCCATGGTAAAGATGAAGGCCACCGTGCTCTCGTCCCTCGCCTTTGGGTGTAGCTCGTGCTCCGCCCACGTCGACGTTGTGTAGTTCTTGGCCTTCATCTGGCTGTGGATCGCCTCGGCTGCATTTTTGCACGAACGCATGTCCAGCGCCACATCAATGGAGTTGTCGTAGACATGCTCCGCACCCTCGAGCACGCCGGTCTCGGTATCCTCGTCAACCGTCGGCTTGCCAAAGTAGTGCTGCCGGAGCAGGGCAAGCAGCTCGGGGTCGGCCTCGTCGTCGGACATTCTGTGATTCTGTGTGTTAGAAAAAGCCGAATAGCAGTGAAAAAGTCAACTGGTTTACAAAGGGCACAAAATTGCCAGTGCGCCACTTCATGCTCCTTTGATACTCTCTTGTCTTCCACCGAGAATTTGTGCACCGTGACTTTTAGTGACTCCTATTTGCTGGTGACAAAGAGTGTCTTGCAACATGACGGCATTTTCACAAAATAAAGTAAAAAACACTTACATGGATGTGAATATCCGACAGTAAAGTTGCCAATTGGCTCGCTTTTGTCTCAAAAAAGAAAAAGCTCGCCAGTTGCGCCGCCGTCCGTTCGTACTGGCGTCTCTGCTGCCCTTGCCCAAAAGGCGGTCCTGAAGCGGCAAGCACACGACTTTTTCACCTTGGCAGCTGGCACCCAGTGATAACAGCTTAGTGACGGGCCGGCAGTTACGGAGCACTCGAACATTCGCCGTTGCACGCTTGCACGCCACTTGCACGTATCGCTCCTTCCCTGCCTGTGTCTGCCTGTCTGTCTGTGCTTGTGCAAGCGCGTGCCTGCCACTTCCGCGACAAACGACAGGCGATGAACTGCCCCGTGATTTTCACTCACTGCGGCCGCCCCTTCCCTCCTCGGTCCAGCGCACTTTCGGCACTTTTAGGCAGGAGTCAGCCCTGTCTCCGTTCACTCGCGACAGCCCCGTGGAGACGACCGCACCTTCCTTCACAGCAGCCGCGACATGGATTATGGGGCCCTTTTAATTCAATTAGCACAACGCCGTATTTCGGACAGAGTCCTCTCTTCTTGGCCTCGTCTCTGGTCTTTTGACTTTCGCGCCTCGTCGCTTCTTTGCACATCGCTCCTCCACGGCCCTTTGTTTTCTTGCTCGACAGGGCTTTTCTTCTTATCCGTCTTGCAATCGTGCTTTTTTTCACTCCTACATCAGCACGCTTTTGCTCCATTGCCCTGACCTGCAGCACTCATTCGAAGACTGGTCGTCGCATTTACTTTCAGCCTTCTCGTCCTGTTTCTTTCCTTTTGACCCTCTTTTGACTACCTACTCTCTCGCCACCTCACGTTCCCTGTCTTCTACCTTTGGTCTTCGATCAACAAGCTTCCTAACTTCTCGACCAACACGTCCTCTACCCATCCGAGCATCGGCGATATCCTACAACCAACCATGGCGACGGCAGTGGATACTCAAGTGAACGCGCCTGTGTCGCAAGCGAGACCAACACAGATTCGGATAACTCCCAATGCGCCGCGTGATACCCATAACATGGCCACACTCGGTCCTGGCCTGAATGCTCTGGTCAAGCAGGTAAGTGTGCACCTTCTGGCTCGAGATCGAAGCTCACTTTGCTAACACTGTCCCCTCCAGTCTCGCGTTCTCCTCGTCGGCGCCGGTGGCATCGGCTGCGAACTGCTCAAGACCCTTGTCCAATGCGGCTTCCGCGAAGTTCACATTGTCGACCTCGACACAATCGACCTCTCCAACCTCAACCGCCAGTTCCTCTTCCGCCACGAGCACATCAAAAAGTCCAAGGCCCTTGTGGCCCGCGACGCCGCCCAGCGGTTCAACCCACTGGTCAACCTCGTGGCGCACCATGCCGATATCAAGACGTTCGACGTCTCCTTCTTTGCCGGCTTCACGGTCGTCTTCAACGCCCTCGACAATCTCGATGCCCGCCGCCGTGTCAACCGCATGTGTCTCGCGGCTGGTGTGCCCCTGATTGAGAGCGGCACAGCGGGCTTCTTGGGCCAGGTGCAGGTCATCAAGCGTGGCGTCACGGCCTGCTACGATTGCAGCCCCAAAGAGGTGCCCAAGTCGTTCCCTGTCTGCACCATCCGCAGCACGCCCAGCCAGATCATCCACTGCATCGTCTGGGGCAAGAGCTATTTGTTGAACGAGATGTACGGCGACAGCGAAGACGAGTCGGCCTTTGACCACTCGGACGACGCGCAAAACGCCGACGAGATCGCCGAGCTCAAGAAGGAGTCGCAGGCCCTCAAGGCGATCCGCCAGGCCATTGGCACGCCCAGTTTCCCGCAGATGCTCTTTGACAAGGTGTTCCAGGCCGATCTGGTGCGCCTGCGGTCCATGGAGGACATGTGGAAGACGCGCACGCCGCCCGAGCCGTTGTCCTTTGCAGAGGTCATGGCCCGCGACGCCACGTCGGCGGCCATTGCCAACAAGGAGGAGCTGCTGCGCGACGGCCAAAAGGTCTGGTCGCTCGAGGAGAGCGTCGTGGTGCTCAACGACAGCATTGGCCGTCTCTGTCAGCGCGTCCTCGCCGCCAAGGAGGCCGGTGAGGGGTCCGAGGGCGCCCTGATCGAGTTTGACAAGGACGACATTGACACGCTCGACTTTGTCGTGGCCAGCGCCAACATCCGCGCGACGCTCTTTGGCATCGAGCGCAAGTCGCGCTTCGACATCAAGCAGATGGCCGGCAACATCATCCCGGCCATTGCCACAACGAACGCGATCGTGGCCGGTCTCTGTGTGCTGCAGTCGTTCAAGGTCCTTCGCGGCCACTACGACTCGGTGAAAGGAGGTGTTCCTGGCACCCAACGCCACCGACCACATGCTTGCCTCGGACCGGCCGCGCAAACCCAACCCGGAGTGCCCCGTGTGCAGCGCATTCCAGGTCACTCTCGACGTCGACTTTGACAAGATTACGCTGCGCGATCTGGTGGACGGCTTTGCCAAGGAGCAGCTCAAGTTGGACGCCGAGGGCGAGTTTGTCATTAGCAACGAGGTCGGCATTCTGTACGATATCGACGAAACAGACAACCTCGATAAGAAGTTGTCGGAGCTGAGCATTGGCCACGGCACGTTCCTTACTGTCACGGACGATTCTGACGAGCCCTTTGTCAATGTTGTCGTCAACCTGCGAAAAGCGTACGTATCAAGAAGAAGAGCTGTCTATATATCGAGACACCATATGGGAGAGGAGTCTATGCTAACGTGAAACTCGGTTGTATAGTGAGACGTCTCTGAATGGCAAGCCGTTTGTTGTTGTTAGCCTCAGCGATCAAAATCCTGACGGCACTGCAAAAATTGCTAAGCAGCCCAAGAAGGCTCCCCCCAAGCCGGCTCCTCCAGCGACCAACGGCGCCACCGCCAGCTCGAACCAGCCGCTCACTGTGGACGATGACGACGACCTCATCATCCCTGAAGAGAACCAGCCGGCAAGCACCAACAAGCGGTTTCGGGAAGACGGCGGTGAAGAGCCAGCGGCCAAGAAGGCCAAGGTTGCTGTACCAGAGCAGACATCCGCCGCGCCGCCGACCGCGAATGGCGGCCCCAGCCAAGCCGCGGGTGTTGCCGATGCTGCTGTCGTGATTGATGACTGATCGATCAACCACATCCTATGTGTGACTATGCCACAATATACAGCACATATATATGCTATATACGCCATATATGCCATGCTCGCCTTCACCAAACCATATCTATCTTGTCTTGCCTTGGCGGATGTGGTCAGCGCCGACTTCAAGCGACCCTTGTTCTTTGTGTTGGCGCGAGCCGGCGCGACCAAGTCCCACGCCCTCCTCTCCAGGCTTTTTTGCATTGCTAAGCGCCGTGCTGTGCTATGCTATGCTCAGCCCACAGCGCTCAGGCCGCCATCAAGGTTAAGAACACAGTTGTTGGCGTATCGGTTGTTGATCAGGAACATGGCGGCGTCCGCAACCTCGGCGGGTTGGCCAAACCGCCCGGCCGGAATGCGCGGCTTCTCAGTCTTGAACGATGAGGTTCTTGAATGGCTGTAATAGGGAAGAAGAAAAAAGCACGCGGGTGTGGTGGTGACCACATCCCATGCAGTGTACTGTTAGTTGAGCCCATTGCCTTTTTACATCTTTTGAACATTTGCATGCGCAAGCATACCCGCCGTCTCTTGCGGCAGACTATATAGATAGTCCCTTTTCTCTTCTTGTTTTTGCAGTTTCACGGCTGCAGGGCAGCCATCATCATAAAAGGGCGGGATGGATATCAAGGACTGGGGCGTTTGAGGTGGCCATAGTGTAGAGATGAAGCAAATTCAAAACACACCGAAAGAAAAGAAAAAAAAGAAAAAAAAGAAAAAAAAGGGTCTCAACTCACAATCTGTCATTTCGGTCTCAATGTAGCCCGGCACGATGACATTGGCGCGAATGCCCCGCGACTTGCCTTCGTCTGCCAGGGCGCGTGTCGTCGCAACAACGCTCGCCTTGGACGCAGCATACGGTGCAGCTCCGATGCCGCCCCGGAACGCAAGCAGGCTGCTAATGTTGATGATGACGCGGTCCATGCCGCGGTTTGCCAGCCACCCGATCATGGCCTCGCGGCTGGCCAGGAGCGTGCCGTATATGTTGGTGCCAATCACACGCCGCAAGTCCTCGGGATCGGTGCGCGACAGGAAAGCAGTATGCTGCACGCCAGCAGCGTTGACCAGGATGCTAATGTTTTTCTGGGTGCAAGCGCACACGTTAGACCAGACAAGGCCTCGTGGGAGGAAAGGGGAAAGAAACACACATTTTTGAACAGATCAGGCCACAGCGCCTCGTCCCGCACATCGCCCACGACGTACGAATGCACATTGGGCGCTTCGCCGTCCAGCATCCGCAGCTTGGATCTCTTGGGCGCTGGCCCACCAAACTGGCCCTGCTCGTACCAGTAGTCGAGACGTCTGACGACGTTTTTGAGGGCCCATTCATCACGCCCGACCACAGTGCAACGAACGCCTTCTTGCGCCAAACGGACTGCAATGGCCTCGCCGATGCCACGGCTGCCACCGGTAATAATGGCATGTTTGTCCACCAGCCAATGCCGCCTTGAGGCTGCGGCCGATGAGTTCGACAAGGGCTCAAAGGCGCCGCTGCTGCCGCCGTCGCCAGTTTCTTTGCTGTCGTCGGGGATGATGCTATTATTGTTTTTGCTGTTGCTCTTGCTGTTGGCTCCGTCATCGCTGTAGCAGCGGCCCTGCATAAAGCCAGCTGTGCATGTGTGTGCTCTCCATGGTACTGCCGCCAAACGCGGCCGCAAGGCCAGCGCTATTCTCATGGCTTGTGTCGTGTATTGTGTATGTTGTGTATGTTGTGACGTTCGAGGTACGTTGCGAATTCGATAGGTACTCAAAAAGACGTTGTATGTCAGCGTTATTACGTCGTTATTTTTTGCCGTAGCTGTTCGTCTTAGCTTTACGGAGTACGCCCTTTAAAGGACCAATTTTTCAAGGAGACAAGGTGGAAAGAACGACCGGCACAAGCTTCCTGTCCGCTCCCCGAGTTTTGAGCTCCGCATTGGTTGGGTCGCACCTGCTTTCGACCCGCTAAGAACAGAGCCCATAGGCAAAAGGCGCTAAAGTTCTCCCCTTTTTTACCACCGCAAAAGCACCTTTTATCTTCCGTCGGCCCAGGGGTTTGTGCAGCCTCTTAGTGCTGTCCGATTGGCCGATATGGGCACATCTGAGGATCTTAGAGCCACCTTGGAGCTCCCTTGGAGGGGGGCTGGCCGCAGAACCACCGAAAAATTCACAAGCATCTTACGGGCGCATGTGCGAATTGGCTGTCCCTCTTGGCTTCCTCCCATGGGCGGTTGCGTACGCACCTTCCTCAAACTTCGAGTCCCATCTCACTGTTCAATTTCGGCTTTCCTTTTTCGCCCACATCGCTAGCCCATCGCTCCTTCTTCCTTTTTCTTGTTATTCGACAGATCGCACGCCGGCAGGAGCTTCGCAGTCGTCCCTTCCTCTTCTTTGTTCGGTCTTTTGGGTCTTGACATCATACGTTTTGAACCTCGGTCGGTCCTTCCTTTCGGCCATTTGACTCGGTCTCGCACACCATCCAAAAATATTCAGCAATCGAATGGCTTGACGGCCTGCACCTCGACTTTCCCCTTCTCGCTTACCCCAGAGAACCACCGCTCGTCTTTTCTACCTCTCGAGTCGACGCCCCTCTCCCTCCCCCACGATACTACTCTGAATGGTCCCTCAATCTCGTTTGATCTTTTGCGACTGCCACGTTATCACCCCCTGGCGCCCCATCGACGACGATAAAGTCGGGCGAACGTCTCGAGTCTCTCGAATCTGTCCCTCCAGCTTGATCTCTACCTCCTGTTCTCTACGGCGATCACAGAGAACCGACGGCCGACCATCAGCTTATCTCGACCGCCCTCCACACGCCAAGCAGCCGCCGCCACGACAAATGAGCGGCGCAACGGCATCATACTATGGCGCTGGGCGCGGCGGCGCGGGAGCTGAGATTCCGACGATCAAGGTTGGCCACGAAGACGGCCACGAGGGCCATGGCCATGGCGACAAAGACGTGGTGGATGCTGGCTTGAGGAGTTTGGACCATTGTGAGTGGCCACGTGAATTGGATTTTCAAGGATTTTGGCCGAGCAGAGAAGGAAGAGGGAACGACTTGAGAGAACTGACATGGCCTCAGATAAGCGCGCCCTGCCAAATTGGCGGTACCGGTTGCGCCAACGGTTGCTGCCCCTGGTGCGCTGGGAGACGCCCTACCTGGCGTACTTTCAGAACACGATGCGCTCGCCAGCGCTCGACAGTTACTTTGCAATCACAGCCAACCTCGGCACACACACCTTCTTCATGATCGGGCTGCCCATGCTGTTCTGGTTTGACTACCAGAAGTTTGGAAAAGGGTATGCCATCGCAGGGTGAACGTGAAGGGCCGGGCGCCCGTACCGGATGTTCAGCTAACGTTCCCAGCCTCGTCCACATTCTCGCTTCGGGCGTTTTCTTCAGCGGCTTCATCAAAGACATGTGCTCGCTGCCCCGGCCACTGTCGCCTCCCCTTCACCGTATCACCATGTCCGACTCGGTCGCGCTCGAGTACGGCTTCCCGTCAACGCACTCGACAAACGCGGTCTCCGTCGCCGTTTACGCCGTCCTTGTGCTTAGCGGATCCGACTTTGCACCGTCCACCAAGTTCTTCCTCGAGTGCCTCAGCTACTTTTACGCCTTTTCCATTATTGTCGGCCGGCTGTACTGTGGCATGCACGGTTTCTTTGACGTCATCTTTGGCAGCGCCCTCGGCGCCGTTCTGAGCTGGATCGAATTCTACTGGGCACCGGCGCTCGATGCGTATAATGCTGCAGAGCTCCTGGTGGGCGCCCATTATCGTTGCTCTCGTCATCATTGTTCTTGTGCGCATCCACCCTGAGCCGGCCGACGATTGCCCGTGCTTTGACGATTCGGTGGCTTTTGCGGGCGTCATGATCGGTCTCGAGATCGGCACGTGGCATATCGGCCGCCTCCGCAGCACCTTTTCCTTATTGCCTGGCGGCATTGCCTCGCCCAGCTGGCCCATTGCCCTGGCCCGCGTTGTCTTTGGCGTGCTGATTGTGTTTGCATGGCGCGAGGTCATGAAGCCCACACTGCTCAAGGTCTTGCCGTTCCTGTTCCGTGTCATTGAGACCCACGGCCTCAACCTGCCGCGTCGTTTCTTCGTCCAGGCCAGTGAGTACGGCAAGATTCCCGAGGTCTTGATGCTGCGCACCGACAACGTCATCCCCAGCGTCAGCGACATTCCCAAAATGATGCGCAACATCCGCAACGCACGCCGTGGCCGGTCTATCAGCATCGGTCCGCAGAGTGCGGCCGACGCGTACGAGACGCTTGCCTACCGTGAGCGCCGCCGGCGGGAGAGCATTGGCAGCCAGGGCAGCTTTTACGATATGCGCGGCGAGCAGGCCGAGGCAGCGAATGCGTCGGCCGTGTCCATTGGCTATGGCGAGGCGATGCCGTCGTCGTCGTCCACCGGCGCCGCCAGCGGCTTCAGTGTCAGCAACGCAGCCAACGACCGGGAAAGCAAGGGGCGGCCGGCGTCGGTTGTGCGGAAGAACTCGCTTGCGCAATTTGAGGAGATGATGGGCCAGGGCACCGTGGTCGAGGCGCCGCACCAGCACCAGCAGCAGCAGGGGACAATAGCGTTCCCGCGGTTCAACACCGAGGACGATCCGAGCTTCGACGAGCCCGACCTGTTTGTGGGCCGGCAAGACGAGCTGGGCGAGCGCGAGATGTTTGAGAAGCTGGTGAAGCCGCGTGTGCGGTACGATGTGGAGGTTGTCACAAAGCTGATTGTGTACACCGGTAAGTGGAGTCCCATGAGTGTCGTCCCGTCGATTTTTTTTGTTGAACGTCATATTCTAACACTTCCAGGCATCGGATGGCTAGCAGTCGAAATTATCCCCGTCGTGTTCGAGCTCATTGGGTTAGGATCATGAATACCATCCTCTCGGGACTTTGGCTGTCTTTGTTTTGATTCTACGACGGTGTTTGTCTTGCCTATATCTTCTTCTTGCTCTCTTTTCTTTATATGAGTTTCATTCTTCTTTTCCTGGTTTTCACTTCCCGTTCTGTCCCAAAAACTGCACATATATGAAGACTGTGCATAAGGCTGGGTATCTAGAATATAATTTTTTTTCTTTTGTTTTGGATCGACTATCTATTCTTCTCCGTTTTACACTTTTGCTGTTCCCCTGTGCCACGCTCTGCATCCCGTAATAAACTACTGTTCTTTCTCATCCGACCGTGAGGATGACAAAATAAAAAGCATTGCGGGCCGCCGTGTCGCCTCGTTGGCGGCTAGCATAGATCAGTGCATAAGTTCAGCCAGGAGTGGGTTCCGTCTCCAGTCCCGCATTAAGCCACATGCATGATGCAGAAGAAGGAACAATTCAGAAAAAGTAGTACAGAGTAGGGATTCAAGAGGAGGCAATAAAATTGGGGGAAACACATGTGCATGGTGCTTGAACCTTTACAGCGGGGCTCTCTCTCCTTGGTCCACCCAAAACATTAGTCGTCTGGCTCGGGGCTTTAACGATATGTCTTTCGTAGAAGTTCGTGCATTGGAGAGAAAGTCACGATCACGGGGTGCAAAAGGCTGAAGCATGCCACCATTTTGTTCAAATCCAGCCCGGTTCATTGAGTTTCGTTTGTTCTACTTGGAAGCCACTCTAGAATATTCTTAGAAGTTCTGGCTGTCTGTCCGTGCGACTTGTATGATTTTTTGGTCGTGATTGTTTACAGTGCACCCTTCTTTTGCTACTCAAAAAACTCACAACAGCATACGCAGGTGGTGTTCTTTTGAGCTGAAACTTTCCATGTGTGTGAGTCTTTTCTTTCAAAAAGAGTTCTTGTATATATAGAGGTATCTTTACTCTTCTAATTGGGAAAGATGTGAGTGAATGAAAAGTTAACAAAATAGAGTCTGAAAATCGTAGAAACGAGCGAGCTGCGCGTAATCTGGCAGCAATGGTAATTTATGCCTCAATGTACCGTAGATTAGTAGTGTCCCAAGTGTCAAAATACAAAGTAGTTTGCTTCTGGGAACCTAACTACACGGGCCGGTGGTGTGGCTTCTGGCTGACGAGGTTGAAGACGAGCTGTCGGAGTACGTCTGTATCAGTATAACCGTCTAGGTCTTGATTTAGTCGCGTTGGCTTTTCTGGACAATGGTTGGACTCGTTTTTTGGTTTTATATTGTATGCATCTACTTGTTCGAGCCGATTACGTATCTGCTTGTTTGCCATTAAAACAGAAGAGACCCAATAACACAGAAGCAGAATATTTCATGCCCAAACAATCCTAGTAGCTGTGCGACTTTGGCAAGACCAAAGGTAAAACAGTCAGTCATCTGGATTAAGTGATCTAGGAAGCCTCACAGAATGTCTCGTAAATAAAACTATAGACTATTGGCTAAGTACGCTCTCCTTTCACATGTGGTTTCTTTCTCCCTTCACAAAGCTTCAAAGTGATAAATTTGATTAAAGGCGATTTGATATCAGATCTCTTTTTCTTCTTGCAAACCACCGAGACAGACCAAAATGTCAGTGATCTGCGAGTCAATCAGATACATACATTCAACTCTACCGCCTTTCAAGATGTGTATCATCGTATGAAACAGGCTTACCAAACTCCACGCCGAATTTGTTGTTTTTCCTTCTTCTTCCCTCTTTTCCATGCCCACTAATTCTGTTTTTTTTTTCTTAGATTCCAGTTGCGTACTGTGCATCTTCGGACGGCCTTGGCATAGTTATTCTGCAGCCACATAGGGATTCAGCACATATGTTCATCGACAGGGCTTCAACGGCGTATTTTCGTAAAGGCATAATGGGCTTGATAGCAGCATGAAGAGCCTCGCTAGTGTGTATCGCCGTTTGGTGCGCAAAGGAAACTGTCCCCGCGAACGCCACAGCCCACCAGCTCCTGAAGTCCCTCACAACCGATCCAAACTATCCATTCCAAGGTTGTCTAACGGTAAATTTGCTCGTGCCCCATTTTCAGACAATGGGATAGTTAAATCGGTCTGGTTTCCTCTGCGAGGAAAGGATCAAACTCACTCGAGCGTTTCCCCAAAAAGCTGTAGGAGCATTATACCCCACAGTTTCTGTCGACTTCTGGGGCCAGCAGCCCAGTCCAAAGACAGGCGAAGAGTGGCTTTTCACTGGTGTCGTCCAAGTCTCCAGCTGTCTCCAGTTTCCTTTAGCGACCGTTTTATCTTTAAAAAAAAGCGGGACTCACGAGCTTTGCCTTTTCCGTCCTGCTTTGGTCTGCGGAGTGTTCCGTTTTGCTTCTTTCCAAAAAGCATTGCAACGAACGCATGGAAAGAGACTTTTGGGTTCGATGAAGTCCAGCATTGGCATCACGAACTGAAAAATTGAACGAGCTGCTTAAAAAAAAAAAAACCCCAAAACCCCCACGATGTCGAGAAGCATAACAAGCGGAGAGCTTTCAAAGCCCTGTAGGGCTTGGCTTGGCCTGGCCTGGCCCTGCGGTTCGTTAAGTTCCTTAAAATAGCCGCATAGCGACACTTGGGAGGACGATCCGAGCCTGTGATAGGCCTAGAGAGTCTTGGAGGATACCGAAGAGTGGATGGCTGTGGCGGTGAAAGCTGCAGGAGGCACAGCCAGTCTGTTCGACAGATCTGACAGCTTTTTGCCAAACCGAAGCCAGGTAAGCTGGGTTGGGGCAAGAAAGAGACCAAGGCCAACATGGCCAGCCCCTCGTAGGGCAGCCGGAATGTAGCGTTCCTGCGTCTCTTTATTTTTTTTGGGGTATGTATTGATTCGTTTTGTGTTGGTTGTGTAGGAGAGGCCCCTTGTCCATCTGTCAATAGCAGAACGGCAAATGGCAAGAATCTTCGGGACGCCACGGCGTCAGAACGAGTGCCGTTCGACCCGGGATGATGCGAGAAAAACAAGAAGCTGTATGTGGAGTGTACAATGCTGCACTGAAATACTCGATATTTCGACATGGTGATGGAAGCCATTGAAAACAACAAGACCTCACAATTTCCAAGACGAGAAGGAAGACTCTCACTGAGAAGACGTTGGTCGCGGCTTCCATCATACCCGTATCGTTGCCATTAGAACAGAAAGAGCGATCGAGGGTCTGGCAACGTCGTATGGCGCCTTCCCCCTTCTCACAACAAATCTGCATTTGCCCCTTCCCTCTTCGTTCAAGCCTCCCCCATTTGCTTATTGCTGCTCTCCCTCCTTTCCCCAAAAACCAGCACTCGTACAAATAAGAAAAGGGGCTTTGATTCCATCGCGTCTTCCACGACTCAACCGAACAAACGGACAACGACCGTGACACACGCCCCCTCGCCTCTGAACACAACGTCGCAGCTGCATATTTGTACATGGGCCTCCAATTCAAGGCTCTGACAAACTACAAAGACCCTTGATCTGCTTCTCCTCTGGCTCATAGCTCCCTATGCTTGTGACGTTTAGCTACACTGGCCCTACCACGGTGAAAACACTGACTAACAGAGGAAACAAGCCCCAGTACCCAGGACATGAACCATACATTCGGACGGCGACCTCAGCGAGAAGAGTCTGGGAGTCTGTGCCATCACAAGCCACAGACGAACGAATTCAGTCTCGGTACGATGTTGAAGCGTATTACGCCCCATCTGTACCAATCGGATGATCCATGACTCTCCTGGGGTGCGAATCCTTTTGCGAGAATGAGCGGCCATCAGGACAGACACGCCAGACTGGACAGGCAGGCAAGGCCTGTTTCGAGGGTTCTGCTTACTCTTCTCTCTCTCTCTCTCTCTCTCTCTCTCTCTCTCTGTATGTCTTTTGCTTTGAATCTTCCTATTATATCACGTTGCGGGTGGCCCCAGCCCCTTGGCACAACGATACAATGCAGCGAGCAGGCCAATGAGCGCCCTATGTGCCTTTGAAATTGACCCTGGCCCTGGCCTGGCAGGTCCTGCCGTCCACCCGTGCACCGAGAAATGAGAACAAAAGACAACAAAATGTAGGATTACACTTGGCGTGAGAACTCTCCCGTCGAGATTGTCGCGCACAGCACAGCGTCTGCGCCTCCTAGTGACACCGTATTATCTTTTGCTGTGTCGAGGTTTTGCCCTCTCGGTTTCCGTTGCATCTTTCTTTCTTGTCTTTTTTGTTAAAAAGCTTTTACCTCCTCTGCAACGGTGACAAGGCAGACGACTGAAGAACCTCAAGCCCAGACAAGCGACCATCAGGAATACAGATACCTCACAGTACACGCCATACGGACAGATTCAACAAGAAGAATCTACAGCACGCTCTGCTCCTACAACGTCCAAAGGCCTGCAATAAAAGGCAATGAAACGCTACAAGGCCCAAGTGCCGCTGCAGAACTTGCTCACACACACTCGTCTGGCGCGTTGCATCGCGTTCATGTTGCCCAGGACGTGAAAGGCTGTGCTCAGACATCTCTCTCTTTCCTGTTCTGTCCCTCTTTCGGTCTGTGTCTCCGTCTGTCTCTGTATTCTGTCTGCCTGCCGCCATATCCACAATCGAAGACTCAAGTCTGTATTCCGTACTTCTCTTTCTTCTCTCACACACTTCATCTCGTCCCTCCTTTTTGTCCCCTTCTTTCCACTAATTCTGTTTCTAGACCTGCCTCCACGCTGCTTTCTACGCAGTATCTCCATCCTTCCTTGGTCTTGGCACCGCTCCCAAGCCAATAAGGTTTTGTCCTCTTTGGATTCTTGCCCTGTTTCATCGCAGCTCCTTTTTTCAACCCTCTCTTGAACTTCTTCTCTCTTTACTTACCTCACATCATATTGTGTTTCCTGGCTTTCTCTTCCCTCCACTCGACCTTCGCATATGTGCACACTGCCGGCTTCCGGCTTCTTCTTGACTGACGCGACCTTGACGGTCGTCACTCGTCCTTCCCTCTCCCCCCTATCACTTCTTCTCTCGACTCTTCACCCTGCCTCCTCCTTCCACCCCTTCCCCCCGCGCGCGCCAACCCTCATCAAACGCCGTCATCATGTCCGATTACTTTGATAACTACTTCTTCACATCCAACGTGTCCGACCACACGTGTCCAGGCTTCGGATCCAACGTCTGCAAGCCGCCCAACGCCTGCGCCCGCGATCCCAACACCGGCCGTCGCTTCTGCTGTGATGTAAAGGACGTCTGCTGGACCATCACCGAGACCTGCGCCAACGATGGCAGCACCGTCGACTGCGGCACTGGCAGCACAAAGTGGTGCTGTGTGAACGGCCGCGAAAAGTGTACCGCCACCAAGAACCAAATCAACATCTGCTGGTCTACCGAACACGACATCCTCAACAACATCACCAACAAGATGCTCAACAACACCTACTCGTCCCTCAGCTCCGCCCACCCTCCGCCACCACATGGCCCTTTGACCCGGAAGCGCTCATCGCCCAGACCGCGCCGCCTACCTCGTCGGCAACGCCATCGGGCACTGACACCAGCGGGACTTCCTCGGCATCAAGCCCCACTGGCAGTAGTGACAACAACACCGGTGGCAGCTCCTCTTCCGTCTCTGGCGGCGCCATTGCCGGCATTGTTGTGGGCTCCATTGCTGGTATCGCGCTGATTGCTGGCGGCCTTTTCTTCCTGTGGCGCCGCACACGAAACAAGAACGCCGCTGCAGCTGCGGCTGCTGGTGGCTATCAGGCACCAGGCTCTGGGCCAACGGTCTCGACGACAAGCAACACTACGCCGGCGTCCCCAAGGTTGGCGGCCACGACTATGCCAACACAAACAGCTACTACACCGGCTCTCCCTCGCCCCACCCGCCACCGTCGTCGATCCCCGCATCCGAGCTGCACGGCGACAACGTGGTCCCGCAAGAACTTCCCGCAAGCACGGCCTTTGGCGCGGTCCCGAGCGAGCTGTCCGCCACATCCCCCTCAGTCGCAACTCGCTACGGCGCCGTGAGCAATGCTGTCGACAACTCTGCGTCTGTGCCCGCAGTACCGGCGTCTGGAACGGCCAACGTTTCGCCCGAGCAGCCCGACCGACGGCCATACCAGGCAGGCGGCGCAGCAGTAGCAGCAGCAGCAGCGCCCTCACCATAGGAGGGACAGCAATAAAAGGGGGAATTGAAAAAGCGGTCGAAAAAATCAATGTGCCGGGAGGGTGCTTGGAGGTGATACCCATCAGAGATGGAGGTGGCTGGGTCTTGCTTTTTCTTTGGTCTTTTTACTATTCCTCTTCCAAGACACTCACAGCATCAGCTTTTTTTGCCCTACTGAGTTTATTTCAGCCTTTTTTTTTCTCTTTCTGTTTTTATATACACTCAGCAATTGCCATCTCAAAAACAGAATCATTCGACAGATCGACATGTCCGTAACTTGACAGACTCTTTCAGTGCACATAGTGAGCGAAAACCACACTTGAGATACAGCCACGTTGAGAAAATTTGAAGACTGGCGTACAAGCACAAAAAGAGATTTAAGAAAAAAGAGACACGAGATAAGGCTTGCGAAACAAACAGTATCTGATGACCAAATTCGAATTATGATACAAAGGTAGCAATAAGGTGAAGAATAATACAGGAAAAGAGACGAAAGAGAGTGGGAGAAGGGTTCAAAGGAAAGAAGAGAAGAGCCACTGCGGGAATAACATGAAAAGAAGCATCAGCACCAAAACACCCAACGCATAACAGCGGCAACAACAACAACGACAACAACAACAATCACTCAAGGCTGCGCTTAGTACGATGTGGCCGTCAGAGAGAAGGTGAGCTGGCCGGCGGGGCTGGCGTCCTGTGTGGCCGACATGATGGTGATGTAGCCGTTTATCGTGGTGTGTTTCGTCGGGTACAGGTTGTAGTTGCAGTGGGCCAGCGTCGTCGTGCCGCCGCTCGTGCTCAGCGAACAGGAAATCAGGTTGGCGTCCGGCGCAGGCGTGGTCATGGGCACAACGTAGTTGCCGTTGACCACGGTCAGAATCATGGGCGTGTTGGTCTGACTCCCGCTCGTGTAGACGCGGTACACAACGGCCAGGTAGCCGTCCGGCGTAATCACAAAGACACTGGCGGCGCTGGGGGAATCCGTGAAGCCGAGAGCAAAGCCGTACTGCCAGTTGGTCAGGCCCGAGCCGCCCGGTGTGATCCAGTCAACATAGGAGCCGACCATGCTCGGAACACCGGCGAGCTGGCCTGGTTCGTGACCGTCATCAGGTAGGGCGTGGGCGAGGCGGTTGACCTGGTGGTGGTCGTGGTGGTGGTACCGAGGGTCCAAGTTTTGATGCCCGTCGTGGTCTTGGTGGTAGTCTTGGTGAAGGTGGTTGCCGTCGAGGTGCTAACGACAGTCGTTGTCGTGCGGGTGGTGGTCTTGGTGCTGTGCAGCGATGGCAGCGTCTTGGTGGTGGTCTTGGTGAGCGTCGAGCTGACAATGACCGAAGCATCGGCAGACGCCGTCGAGATGATGGTCGAGCGCAGGACCTCGCTGTCAATGGCCGGGACAATAGTTGTGACTGACGGAGAGGCACCAAGAGAGATACAGTTACGAGCGTAGCGGCTGACGTGGTGGCAGACGCCGGCGTACTCGGGCGTCTGCGTGGGGATGATTGTCGTCGGCGTTGGGCCCTTAGCAGAGGCAGCAGTGCGCTTGTCGAAGTTAGGGCCACCGACTTTGGTCGTCGTGTATTTAGTTGTGGTCGTGGTCGTCGTAGAAAGGGCTGTGGTGGTTGTCTTGGTGAACTTGGTCGTAGACGTCGTGGTGATTTGCTTGGTCGTCGTGTGCGTGACGCTGTTGATGAGATCGACGGATGTGTAGGTCGACCAGATAACAGAGCTGGGCTGGAACAATTCGGTCTTGCTGTCGGTCTCGGTCTCCGAGATGGTGCGCGTGTGCGTCTTCGTAAGAACCGACGAGGGCGTGGAGTAGTCTGTCCTATGGCAAAGTATTAGGTTGACCGTCACACTGCATGCCACCTCCATGGAGAAAGGACAGTGCATCTCTTCGCAGGATTGACTTACTCGGTGGGCATGATGACCGTCGTCAGGAGGAATGAGTTACACTCCTCAATACCGGCAGGCTGAAGCTCGATGGCTGTTTAGGAGTTGGTTAGCCGTTTGTTTGCTTTGCACGATGCATTATGAGAAATGTTGGCATATTGGTATTCTTGTCCCCAACACCAGGCACCACGCGTACCCTTCTTGCAATAGTTCGGGCGACACGCATTCACAGTTGCCGAGGCGAGCTGGGCCAAGCTGGCCACAGCCAGGAGAGAGATGAAGTTGCGCATGTTGATGGCCGAGAGGGATGGCAGGAGAGAAGATGGATGGGAAAGTATGAAAGAAGGGTGAATAGAAGGACGCGGGAGAAGAGGAAAGGATGAACGAGCGGACGAGCAGAGGTGGACGAAGGCCCCCTTTTACTCAGTGGGAAGCTGTGATTAGAGTTGACAAGGAGCCACAGGAAAAGAAGAGAAGAGGTAAAAAACAGCCGGTGATGCTTCTCTCTGTACTTAAAACAGAAAGAGGGAAAGTGCGGGAGACCAAGCGGTGCAGGCCATGGGGGTGGACACTCGCCCAACGGCCTTGGTATGTATATAGGACGATGGCAGCACCGCGGACTGGTCTTGCCTGCCACATCTCCGGACTGGCTTTGCCTCTCTAGCTCATCCAATCTATTGTCGCTTGGCAGATTATTGCTTATGACTCTCTTGCGTCTCTAAGCCGGGGTCTGTTGTTTTCTTTTCCACTCTCACTTTCTCGTGGACTCCATAAGGAGCACACAAAGAGAAGAGCCCACAGCCGTGGAGGGCAATGTCGTGATCTCTGCTTGTTTTGAAAAGCATGGCTCGCGTGGGCAATAAATTAGTGTGAATGGGGTCTCTCGCCTCTTATGATCACAGCTGGACTGGACAAATTGGACAAATCCGGATTCTAAGTGTAGCTGAAGCACAATATCAATGCTCGCGTACGGATATGAGGTGCCGTCTTGCATGCAAGTGAAAGGGACTCGCCAAAGGGGAATGGTCTCTGGTCATCAGCTGGCATCAAACACTGCGAGAAGTGCTGGAGACTTCAGACCACAGCCTGGAGGGTTGCCTATTTGGGCACTTATGTAGTCGTATGGTGTGAGCCTATTGGCTGGACGGGCCCCGTCCTGGGCCAAGCACAGACAAGACGCCAATACCTGCACCCAACTGAGCCAGCGAGGTTCCCCAGGTTCTAGCACGCCTGCCAGAATTGGTCAGGGTCGAGACCGTCTGGGAGGCCCACACAAGCGCGGGACTGTTGAACCTGCCAGGGAGGGTAGAAAAAAGGGTCTATTGGGTCTGTGGTGGAAATTGCGGCAGGCCTTACCAGAAGAAGGCACATCACATTGGCTGGGACGGCCGTTGGTTGTCTGGGAATGGCCTACAACTGCCCACAGCTTCGGCGCTACCGGCGCTGGACATGGCTCTAGAAGGCGAGCTAGCCCCCAGTCAGTCAGTCAAAATGATGAAAGAGGCGGAGTGTTGGGGGGGAAGAAGAAAAAGAAAAGGGATGAGCGCACGATGTCTTACCTGGGAACGAGATACGGGAAAGTTGAGAGGAAGAAATTGATTAAGATGGAGAACTGCAGGGGGGGGTTTAAAAAAGGGGGGCGTCCGGAAGTGAGAGAGCTAGGAAAGAGCGATGAAGTCCGAAATAAGCAATCGCGAAAAGCTTAACAAAACAAGCAAGAGCAACAACCACAATCATCACCACAAAGAAAGAAAGAGCGATCAAGGTCGCCGTTGCTCTTTCTTCTCTTTCCTCCATCTGACTGCATGGCAAGCAAAGTACAGGGCATCGATCTGCCCGAGCATTCCATCCCAGCGGTATTTTGCTAGCCATCTCACCGTGGTCTAGGCCGAGTCATGTTTTTCGACCATGCCGACCTCGACTAGCATGGCAGAGAGCCATTGCGTTTGCAGCTGGCTCTCCTCGTTGATATACCCTGGCCATCTATTCAGCCCCCAAAACTACGATCTATTGCAAAGACTATGCCAAGACTATTGACTGACCATGTGCGCAGTCTGCTTGCCGTAATAAGGGGAGTGCATACATCGTACGTCGCAGACCCGGGTTCCTTTGTCACATCAGTCGAGCTCGGGTGAAGCTGGCATCCATCACTGTCGTAGCGCCAACACTGAAAAGCAAGATATGGCCATTCTGGGGAGACAGGCCGCGTCAGTCGCCCTTATGGTGACAAGATATTTCAATTAAAAGATTTTAAAAAAAACATGCACTGCTCAGGGGGTATTCTGCATAGGAAACAGGGAGGCTGTTGCGAAGGTATCTCGTTTTTTACATCCATCACTAACAGATGAAATCGAATTGGAAGAAATGCGGTGCGGAACGGGCAGCTTAGGCCACGCCCAAATGCCCGAAAAGCCGTGTGCCCTGACAGGTACATATCAGGGGGCCTGGAGGTTAAGCCTGTCTTGGCTTGCTGAGGCGTGACCCTTAAAGGAGTGCCGCTTCTTGCATACGAACATTCTGTAGAGTGCGGCCTGATCGGGTTACATCTCACACATCGCGATGCACAATAACCTTCACTCAAAGTGATCATCAGAATGTGCCAAGATATAATAAACCAGCACCAGAAATCCATCCCAGGGATGAAGGTAAGCTCTGCTCTAGCAAAAACAGAAGACCATTCGGGTCAACGTTGGAAAAATCAAACAAAGAATGGACTAATTAGCGGACCTGAATAGCGTGGGCTATGGAAACGGGGTAGGAGGTCCGAGTAGAAATAAGAGAATATGTCTTTTCTTTTGTAGCGCTGAGTCTTTCTGCTATTGGCATAGTTTATGAGGGCCATTCATTTCATTGACAACCCAAGCCGCTATCATTGATTCCATTGGAATCCCCAGTTCTCGCCGTGAGCGCCGTGTCCCGGTTCCTTGTCCGTTTCTTTGGGGCTCTCTGTTTCCTTTTTCTCTCGTTTACTGGAGTCCAACTGCCGCGCCTTTATTGTACCCACAAACCGTTTGCTTTTGCCAGCTCGAACCTCGACGGTGCGCCATCGGTAGGCGAAAAAAAAATGAGACAAAAAGAGGAGCGCCGAAAGGCGCAGCAGTGGGCGTTAAAGCACGTAAAACTGGCCGTTAAATCGCTGGGTATTTCCACCACACGAAAATAGGCATGAGAATCGTGGCGCCAATATCGCGCTTGCACACAAAATTAACAAGAATCGACGCCTGATGCAACGGAGGGAAACAAAATGATCGATAAAGAAAATTGGCGCTCTTTAGCGAGCCACCTGCGTAGGAGGAGATAAAGGCGGCACCGAAGCCTCCAGGGGTGTGTACGAGACAGTCGCGTAAAAGCAGAGATCTATGAGACATTCGGGCACAGCAAAGTATGCAAGTCGACCATGACCTAATAGGTCTAGATACTCTTTCAATTCTTCAACTAATCATCCTGACTGGTTCCGTGGTGCAGTTGGTTAGCGCATCGTACTAATATCCTCTCTTCTGAGAATACCATGCGAAAGTCGAGGGTTCGAGCCCCTCCGGGACCATTTCAATCAAATTAACAATTTGCTTGGTCTTTTCCAGTCAATTTTTTTGCTCGTTTTGTACAGGCTCTTTTTGTTCACTCACGATCCGTACCTTTCAGTTTTTAATTTTATTATGCTTTGTTTCTTTAATCCTACTTCCTTGAATTGAGCCTTTGATTTTTTTCATATCAGTTCTGTCGAATAACGCACAGGTACAATTCGCAAAGTGTATCACCACTTCATTTTTCAAAGAAAGAAAAACACACACATGCAACTCATTTTACAATCGCACCAGAATATTCGCTATGAATAGATTATGCTGTGTAGCTATAATCTCGATAAACGTATCTCCATGTGCGAAATAGTGTAAATCGCAAGGTTTGCATTTATCATCGTGTATTGTCCCATTATTGTCACCGAAGGCGGTGCGTCTCCTCGCTGTTGACATGAAAGTATGTGCTCGGCATTTCCCTTCACAATTATTAGCTAGTCGACTTTACTAGGTGCTAATGCCGCTCTCCCTTTGGAATTTCTCATCAGTGGCGAGCAGGTGTGGTCTCATGAAACTTGAACATGTAAAGAGAGACTTTTTGGGTATGCCTTTGTTTTCCACACAACCTCAAAGTCACAATACCATGTACGCTCAAAGCAACACTCTTCAGTATGAAATGGCCGCAAAAGGGCACCTTTCAGGACGTGGTTCAAGTTAAGAGATGCTATCACTTGCAGCTCTCATTGCGACCCTTGACCTCAAAGAAAACATGTAGGAGACGGTAGCCTGGCCATGAGCATACAGTATTGCTGCTTTTACTGACCTTATCATATCAATTGCAGTATTCTCGAGCATTTGGCTTGTTTACTTGTCTCCTTAACATGCGCTTCTCTTTTACTACATCATCTCCCTGCTCTTCTCCCGTATTTGGCTCTCGCTGGCCATCTTTCTACAAGGTCACAAAAGTACTACGTACCACGTATCCGAATAGAAAAGCTGTGTTGTCTTATGTATATAAATTGTCCACTCTCTTGTACCACCATAAATTGTCGTCGGGCCGGTGGTTTGTGGGCTATCGGGGTTTTGAGCATTGACAATGCTTGCCACCCTTTTGGTTCTCAGATCACCGCCAGGAAAATAACTCGTCACCAGTAATCTTTGCTGAATGTACAGACTTTGCATCTATGTGTTGAGAGATGTGATAAGTGATCTTGGGCATGGGGCGAGTTCTATCGTGTAGGCTCGAAAGTCCGATCTTGCGGGATATCCGATATCACAATATGAGATTCACCTTCCAGTTTGGCCCTTTCACCCAATAGTTTGGACTTCGATGTTGTCTGGCATAATTGACCTTCATTGAGCTTATCATCCCATATTGTGGCACATATTTATTTTCCTTTCAGGTATAGCGAGATACGGTTCCCCGGCGATGCTCCAAGCTCACCATCCATACAGGACGAGTCATCAGTACGATCATGCTTCCACGCCACCATTAGCTTCCCTCGCAGAGTCTTCAAAAGTTGCCTGAAGAGTAAAGATATCTGTTTGCAACAGTGTTGAGGCAGAGTTTAAGGTGTATGGTCCATGAAGGCTCAACAAACACATGCGAGCCGGCTCGCAGAACATCTTGGTACGGCACGGAGCTGGTGTCCTTCGCACACGCCATTCCCACCTGTGCATGATGGCACCTGGAGCTGATACTGGCGCCATGTACCGCCCACTGTTTTCTTAGACAATCAATGCTTCTCGAGAACACGCTACATGCACACTTTGGACAGCTTGTACGGGCAGAAGGTGTGTCGATGCAATGGTTTTGGATATTTAGTACATACCAACTGACCTGGAAGTGAATAAATCCAACTTTTTCGTAAGACCATGGTCACAAAGAGCGCTGCTACCATAAGCAGCTGTCACTAATATGTGATCTTGGTCGTCGTGGCCATGTTGATTTTTTCAGGACGAGCCTCGTGTCACCCTAACAACTGGTGCACACTGGTATACGCAACGACAAGTCGTATTTATGCAAGGTGTTGGCTGTCTTCATGCCTCTATTTCTCGATGTTGTTTGACTGCTACCTTGGGTAACCGCCGTTTTTCTGTTCTTTGCCATTACCTATCGACGCTGTCCCTTCACCTGCATCAACGTGTCGTATCTGGCCACCTTATTCTATTGATTGTTTTGTTTTGTTCTTATTGGAGTAGCCTGTCCATTTCATTATTTCCGAGTTTGTATTTACATTGTCTTTGTTCTGCTTTCTTTTGGTACTTCTCTTTTGCTTTGTTTTGCCTTGCTCTAATTTTTTATTTCACATATAAAGTGACCTTCTAATAAAATCACATATAAAGTGACCCAAAATAAAAAAATAAGGCATACTCAAGGCCTACCGTAAAGCACAGCGAAAAACATAATACAGAAATAGAGTACACACTATTTAAGGACTCTGCAAGTAGAAGAGTCGATTCTACAAGTCGACACTTTCTGCTTATTGGCGGTGTTTGGTGATAAATACATTTACTGGGTTTCCTATCTCTAAAGTCAACAGAAGTATCGCAAAAGATGGACTGCTACAACTGGCATCTGTATCGACTAAGTCCATGTCAACATGCATTCATAAGGGTTGGCCTGTGCATTATCTGCCGATCTGTGCTGAGTCCGTGCCGTCTGTGACCGCGACAGCCTCGTGTGTATGCATAGGATACGTATTGACATTTTGCACGGCACAAAGCCCTCCTACGAGGACGAGAATGCAGACAGTTACGAGGTCCAATGCCCATATCGTAATTCGTTTCCAACTGACCCGACCCGAGATGCAGGCGGCCGAGGCTGAGGTAGGCCGGTAGGTGAATAAGACTGCCATTGTTCCGTAGCTTCGGGGAATATGTTCAAAACCACTCAAGGGTGAGCTATGATAAACGCTGTTCTACGTCCCGCTTTCATGTGCTCATCTTGTGGGCAAATCATCGCCCAGGAACGCTGAATTTCATCAGCCGACGGCATGAGATTTTATGCGTCGCAGGGTCGACAACGGCCTCCTACGACAGAACAAGGACTAATCTCAACATGTCCCATTGTAGCACTGACGGCCGTTTCTCACGCAGCTTTTTTTGTGCTTGTGTCAACCGTATCCGCAACTTGAACACGACATACGGAGTACACGTGCAAGACTGGGCTGACGGCCATGCACGCTCTCTCTCCATTCATCGCCTCGCCCTGTCGGCCCCCCGTCTGTGCTTCTCACGCGTTTCTGCACATCGTATCTTACGTGTCGAGGAGTCAGTCCCGGGCCAAAAATTTCACCTCCCTGGCGTGCTCCGTCGCCGTACATGAGATTCAAGGGTGGCGCCTTGCTGCGTGGGATGCTTTCACTCGTCTTTCCTACGCATAGAGATGGCCTGAGCTCTTTAGAGCAAGGCAGGTCTGGTCTGAGTTTCTGTGTGTTCTGTGGTCCAGCAAACAGGACGTTCAACGGTCTGAGGCTTAGAACATGTGACCGATCCATGTTCTGATTTCTCTTCCTTTTCTCTGGTTTTCTCTCCTGTTCTTCATCAATCAACTGGCATGCGGCACCACTTTCCCCCATCTTTCATCTTTTTTTTTCTCTCCCAGTTCGGCTGTCGTTCACAACGCGTGTTCAATTGAGCGGTGAAGGACAAGCTAGAGAGAGAGAGAGCTTGGTACAAGGGAGGGGTGGGCGAGACGCGGCGCTGATTGGCGCCCAGTTGTCATTAGCGGCTAGCCTGAATGCCAAAGATGTGAGAGATGCAAGAAAGAATCAAAAAAAGTGCGGACTTATGCCAAGGGTGGTGGCCAATGGTACGCATGCACTTAAACTTTAAGCTGCCTCGATGCCTAAGGCATGGGCGGAAACGAAAGACGTCACAACTGGAAGGAAGATAATCCCGGAGCTGCAGGAAAGATGCAAATGAAATGAAACAAAAATGGGGAAGAGAGGCAGGAGAGAGGAAGAGAATGAAAACGGAGCAGTGAATCTGTTTTCTTCTCCTTCTTCTTCTTGACTAATTATGTGCCTCACAGGACTGAAAGCAAGAGTGAAAAACATGATATACAATCAACGAAGTGAACAGATAAGACTATTTCGTACGACGTACAGTACTCAGTACTTTGTACGAAAGCTCCAGCTGGCAACCCTTTGGTTGCATTACGACCGCGAGCCCTGTCCACTCGTCTTGCCCACTTCTTTTCCCGCCCTGTTGTTGCAAAAAAGGGGTGGTGCCCGTTCCAGAACTCGGGCGGCAGCGATCTCTCTTCGTTCTCGGCCTCCCCACTTTTTCTGTGGTGGTCCTTCTCTTGCCTCTTTTTTTATCGTTTCGTTTCTGTGGCCCTTTCTGTGAGTGCACTATTGCCGTTTGGCTTTTGGACTCTTTCAATTTGGGCTTGCCAGCCACTCACGACCCTGGCACGGTCTGCGTGATATAGCTTCATGCACGACGTGCAGTAGGAAGAGCAGCCCAGACCAGGTCCGGATGTACGCATAAAAAAAACGAAAAAAATCTGCACAGAATGTCGACAACAGAAGCAGACAGAGCCGCCCAATTCGGCGCAAGAGGGACAAGGGAAAAAAAGATGGAGACTGCAAGAATGGTGCGGGCAGATTTCAGAGCTGCATGAAACCGTGAAGAGGAACTGAACAGGGCACAGAAAAAACAACCCCTCCTTGTTGCATAGGGCTCACACGTCTCGAGAATGCAAGTCGCGTCGACGCATCACAGCTCCATGGAGGGTAAGAGAAAGAATGGGAGCAAGAGACTACAAAGCACGAATAGGTACGACGCACAGAGAAGAGGAACAAAATCTGTGATGGACATCTACAAAGTAGTAGTTGCCGAATGCGGATAACGGGGCGCAAAACGCGGCTCTTTCCTTGACTACGGGTTATTTGTACTGATCTCCTTCCTGCTCTATTTTGCCTCTGGTCGCCCCTGCCTCACGAGAACGCCCTCAAATCTCGGCGACAAGCCCACCTTCCGTTTCTCTGTCCAAAAGGCTCGCTTGTCTTCAGGCCTCATCTCACGATCCTCAGTTCGTGCCCCACCATTCTGTTGAAGGCGGGCCTTCGTTCATGGAGCCCCCTGCCTCATCTGTTTTTACATAGTATTTTTCTTGCCCTTCCTCTCAGAGTGCGCAGTGCGCCTGCGACTTCGCACAATTGTGGGCTGGGTGGTAGGACGGTGTGGATACGTGCAAAGCCGCACCGTCTCTACTTTGACGAGTCATTTTTTGGCCGCCTGTTCGGGTGGTACCACGCGTACAGTGTGAATGCGCAAACGGCAGGTGCAAAGGGCGTACTTTGTATTAGCAGAATCTGTACGACGTACTCAGTACAGCCAACCGACCAGGTAAAATATACGACGTAAATATACAAAGTACGCTGTACAGAATGCTTGCCGTATTTTATGTACACAGCAATATTGTCAACAAGACCGAGCAAACAAATAAATGAATTGATACAAACCCCCTTTTTGTCGGGTAACGGGTGTCCAGCGTCGGGATACGGGGGAAACGAGAGGAAACGAGAGGAAACGAGAGGAAACGAGAGGAAACGAGAGGAAACGAGAGGAAACGAGCATGAAAAGCTATGCGACAATCTCGACAATTTCTTGGACGTTCACGATGGATTGCCCATCGTGATTGGCGCAAAATGAGGCCAGAAGAACCCCAAAATAGCTAAAATGGACGCTTTGGCGGCAAGTCGATTACGGCGTGAATATATGTACAAATCTGCGCTACGAAAGAAGTCACTACAAAATGTGTTGCACTTGCCAGATACATGTACTTGTGATGCTCCTAGCTTGGAGCTACCTGCCAGTTTTGTCCATTTTCTGCTCAAGCTGCCTCGCGCCTGCCCCAGTCTACCCAGATGGCCGCCGTACGCGATGTGACTGGCTGGCGCCGAAATAGCTGCGCGGAACGCCGCAGAAGGTGCAGGAAAGGTGCCGGCCGCCGAGGCGAGGGAAACCGAAGGAGAAACATTCTAACTGATGAAAAGTAAAGTTTATGGCAGGTGCAACCATCGTCGCCGCCCGATGCACCTGCCTCGTTGTTATTGCCCACTTGGCTCCGTTCACCCTTTTTTGGGCCCCGTTTCGGAGCGCACCTTCCCACCCGATCTGTACTTTGTATGTGTCTTATGTGTTTTGTGTGTGTGCAACCCGGGCGGCGCCATTCACTACTGCAAGCCAATATCCTCGATAAAAAAAATCCTTCGTCTACCGCGGGCCACTCGACGACGTATGCTGCAGCCCACTCGTTTGGGCGCGGCTGCTCGGGTTCGTGCGCTCATGAGTATTGATTCGAATGTTCTTTCGGTCGTCTCCTATTTCTCGCCTCGGCCGTGAAAAAGTTCATTCGACAAGAAAGTGACGATACACTCCGGATAATAGATCCCTCCAGATATATCCTCGGCCGTCGGCGTGTCCCCTCTCTTGGTAGCCATCGTTTTTCCCCATTGGGTCTTTTACGTCTTTCAGTCTCTTATTCCCTGTTGTCTTCTCCACGCTCTTACAAAGTACCTTGCACTCCCAACTTCTTGCATCGTATTGTCTTCCTTTTCGCCAGCCACCTCTCCCCGTTTTCTCTCCGTCGGGGGCACCAACCTAGGAAAGGCGCCAAAGGGAAATTTGCAAGCAATGATGGAATAGCTGTCGCGGCCGCTAAAGCCGTGCTCTGCCCCAAGCTTGTCGAGCAGGGCTCGCCTGGCTCTTTGCCAGCCTGCCAACCTTGTGCGCACAGTGCCAGCCCATTCCACACGGCCCTTTCGTAAGATACTTTGTACATACTCCGTAGTGTATTTTACAAGTACAATACGCATACGTTGCGCCTGTGCCGCCAAGGCCCAGTCCAAAACTGCTCCTTGCACCATTTCGACGGGAGCGCGACCGATGAGAGACAGAGCTAAGAAAGAGAGATAAGAGAATGCAAAAAGGTACATGTACAAACCGTCTCAGTAAGTGAGTAAGGCAACACGTAGCTGAATGGCGAACAGATGGAGATTTGAGGTCGAAGCTGTCCTCATTTGACGGGGGACGGAGAACAAAGAAATCGCCTTCAACAGTTGCTCCCAAATTCTCTAGCAGAGCCGCCCATTGCCGGCCTGGCTGGTAGATCATTCGAGGACAGGTAAGAGGCCATGGAAGGTAACAGAGTGAGAGGCCCATCTGAAACCGCCAAACGACCCCATTCATCATCCCTTGACGTAGCCTGTCGCGTTCAATTTTCTGTTTCCAGCCCTGCACAGTGTATCTTGCCACCGATTGTTGGCTGTCGTACAAAGTCATGCCTTTGTACTTCTTGTCATGTCCATTCTCTCTCTTTGCATTGACAGCTTCAGCTGCGCCATTTCGTCGTCGCAATACGAAGTATCTTACGTCGTAATTATATCTGAGTACTGAGTACGGAGTACTCCCCGGAAGAGTCAGAAGCTGATCAGGCTGCAGTATGGAGGTACCTCGTACAGTGCCGTGTGGTGCCTAGACACAGTGCTGATTTGCGTGAGCAGAGGACCACCAAAACGCGTTGTCAGCCCACCACCCCATACAGAAAGAGACCGAAAAAGACAAAACTTGCACAGTCTGCAGCGCCACTTGTCTTACTGTGGGACTTATCTCGCTTTCTCACTCGCCCGTCACGCCCGCCGTCGTCCGTTCCTTCCTCATCAGCCCCGTTTGGCTCTCTTTCCCAGCGAAACGCTGCCCAACCGGAAATTTCATTTGGCTATTGCAGCCTCCATGCTCCATTTTGTCGGCCGCTCCTGCCCTCTTTCCACCACTTCCCACCACCTTATGGCAAAGGCTTATGCAGCATCTCCCCCCCTTCCTTCCCTATCAAATCGAAGTCGCCTTTCCACCCCTTCGCACCTTCCCTCCGAGCCAGCCAAAGGGCGTTCCTGCCACTTCGTTCGACGTTTCCCTGCTTCGTACGTACTGCGTACTTGCATTTCCCCCTGGCCGACGACTGCTGTTTTCGCTCTCTCTCCTTTGTCTTCTTGTTTGTTGCGACAAAGAGATCTCTTCCGTCCGACAATCACCACCACTTCTCTCGCATCGCCAGCACGCCATCGCCAGCATCTCTTTCGCCCTCTTCCGCCATCTCCGACAACATCTCCGACAACATCTCCATTCTTTCTCGCTCTCTCGCTCTCTCCAAAGCAACGCCCGCCTCAGAGGTGCCTGCAGCAGCCAGCAGCCCTCACGATAAATCGCTCCTCGGCCTGCGCAACAACTCCCCCCCAACACGCAGCTTCAATTTATTGACGCTGCGTGTTATCCCCCACCCCGACCTTCGCCCTGTTGTCACCTCCGCCTCGCTCCCCCCCTCACCTTCAGGCTACAAACCCCCCCCTTTACGATCGCGTGTAGCCTTTGCGGTTGGCCATGTCCAGCAAAGCGATCAGCGCTCAGGCGCTTGGGGGGGACGCCGACACTATCGCCGTCGCGAGCTCCCTCCAACCGCTTGATGCCAACGTCCTTGCTTCCTCGACCAAGGCTGCCACTGCGGCTCCAATTGCGACGACGACGATGCCGGCTACCACCCCTTCTTCTTCTCTCTCCCTCTCTTCTGCTGCCGTGAACGCCGAGAATTTCAACACCAACCAGCAAGCTTCTGGACCGGCTGCTTCCGACGACAACACCTCCTCCCGTCTCTCGCCTCCGCCGCCTCCTTCTTCCGACCGCGCGACAACAACGACCGGCCTGCATTCGCCGCCCGATAGCAACAATGCGTCGAAACTCGACGGCAGTTCCGACTCGGAGCTCAGCGATCTGGACGACGAAGCTCTGGCTGAGACCTTTCCGAACATGCAGTCTGGAGATGCCGATGCCGATGCCGATGCCGATGCCGATGCGACTTTGACCTCCGTCACGACACCGACAGCCACAACTGCGGTCGACACCGTTTATGCCGCATCCACTGCTGCCTCCGATGCGGCCCCAACTGTGTCTGCCTCGGCCCCGGAAGAATCCTCGACGACGCCCGCCTCCACCGAAGACAACAAGCCTGCCCCAGACCAAACCGCCGATGCCAATGACGAGGACGATATCGGCGAGGTCGAACCCGATCACTTCTCCGGCACCGTTCCCGTATTCCGGCCGACCATGCACCAGTTCCGTGATTTCAAGAAATTTGTGCGCTCCATATCCCTCCCACTGCGTTCTGGATTATCTCCCTCCCATTCCTGCTTGCACTCCCCTCATCATAGTAGGCCCTTTCACATGCCCTTTCACATACCCTTTCACATACCCTTTCACATACCCTTCCACATACCCTTATACACATGACCCTCTATCTATCAACGGTCTTGACCTTGGTACAGCAAACCCTCAGCCCAGACCATCTCCCTTCCTTCTCCGCCCCTCATTGATGCCGTCTTGTGTTTTCTTTACTTTGGAATCGACCTTGGATCTAGAATCTAACCGTGTTGCGTCTTCGCTCTGTGCGCTCCTCACCCCTTTTTAATAGATGGGCAAAATCGATAAGTATGGCATGAAGTCAGGCATCGTCAAGATCATTCCGCCCCAAGAATGGAAGGACTCCCTCGAACCCCTCGACAACCTCGTCAAGCCCATCAAGGTCCGCGAACCCATCAAGCAGGACATCATGGGATCCAACGGTACCTATCGCCAAGTCAACATCCTCCACCAACGGACCTACAACCTCCCTCAGTGGCGCCAGCTGTGCGACCAGAGCGAGCACCAGCCGCCTGCCCGTCGCGGAGAACGCCGTGCCAATGCCGATAAGCCGAAGCCTGCACCTCGTGCTCGTGCTGCTGCTACGTCCACTGCCACCTCCGGCGGAGCAGCAAGCACTGCAGCGGCAAAGAAGGCCGGTGCCGCCAAGAAGGGCCGTGGTGGACGCAGAGGTGCCGGTGGCCGTACGCAGCGCCACACTGCGGACGACGACAACGCCTCCACGGTGTCCGAGCCGCGGCCTATGACGCCCGAGTCGCAGCGTGGCGACGACGAGAAGATGGTGTTGGACGATGACAAAACCTGCGTGGACTCACCTCAGGATACCAAGCACCAGCACCAGCACCAGCACCACGACGACTGCGAGGATGCCGACAGCACCGTGATGTCTTCTGTGGAGGTGGAGTACCCGATCAAGCAAGAGGAGGACGAAGATATGGCCGACATTCCCCCGGCCCCGCGCCGGATGGGCTTCGTGCGCCAAGGTGCATCGTCTAACAAGACCCAGTCGACGTCCGCCCGCCGCAAGTATAGCAAGCGCGAAGGCTCCGCTAAAATCGATGAAACCGCCTTCCAGGACTGGGACTACCGCATGGATGTGTCCGACTACACCCCCGAACGCTGTGAGGAATTGGAACGGACCTACTGGAAGACTTTGACCTACGCCCAGCCGCTGTACGGTGCCGATCTCCCTGGCACGCTCTTCAGCGAGAAGACCGACCTCTGGAACCTCAACAAGCTGCCCAATCTTCTGGATGTTCTGGGCACCAAGGTGCCCGGCGTCAACACGGCGTACCTGTACCTGGGCATGTGGAAGGCGACCTTTGCCTGGCATCTGGAAGATGTCGATCTCTACAGCATCAACTACCTGCACTTTGGCGCCCCAAGCAGTGGTACAGCATCTCCCAGGGCGACGCTCGTCGCTTTGAGGCCGCCATGAAAAACATTTGGCCCGCCGATGCCAAGGCCTGCGACCAATTTCTGCGCCACAAGGCTTTCTTGATCTCCCCGTCGCACCTCCAGCACCACTACAACATTCGGGTCAACAAGTGTGTGTCCTACCCCGGCGAGTTCGTCGTCACCTACCCCTACGGCTACCATTCCGGATACAACCTTGGATACAACTGCGCCGAGGCCGTCAACTTCGCCTTGGAATCCTGGCTCCCCATGGGCAAGATTGCCAAGAAGTGTGAGTGTGCCCAAGCACAGGACAGCGTCTGGGTGGATGTTTACGAGATTGAGCGCAAGCTGCGCGGCATCTCCACCGACGACGAAGAGGATCTTTCCGACGAGGACGACGAGGAAGAAGACGATTCAGAGGAGGAGGAGGAGGGTGAAGGCGACGACGTTGACTCCGTCGCTGGACTGCCGACACCACCCTCTGGCGGCCGTGGCGGCCGTCGTGTCAAGTTCCCCGGCTCCAAGAAGCGCAAGCGGATTGTGCGGCCCTCGGCCAAGCGCCGCAGAGCGTTGGGCGAGGTTGATCTTGACGATGCAGACGATGACGAGGACGGCCGCCGGCTGAAGAAGATGCGGACTCGCCTTTGGTCTGGCGACAGCTCCCCTTGCTGTCTGTGCCCCAACGCCTTCCCCGACTCTGAGCTGCTGCCTACCGACGATGGCCGTGACGCTCACCGCCTTTGTGCATCCTACCTGCCGGAGATTCGCATTGAAACCGTTGATGGCAAAGACGTGGTCAAGGGCGTTACCGACATTCAAATGCCGCGCATGGAGCTGCGCTGCTTGTACTGCCGTCTTCGCAAGGGCGTCTGCCTGAAGTGCTCACACCCCAAGTGCACGCGGTCGTACCACCCGACGTGCGCGGCAGCGGCTGGCGTCTTTATCAATGAGGTCGACGCTTCTTCAACGTCAGGCGAGAGCGACAGCGAGCACTCGCACTCTCACCACTCCTTTGAGTTTACCTGCCGCTTCCAGCGCTCCAAGCGTGACCGGAAGCTGGATTCGCTGGCGCTCGAGAAGATTGAGCGCATCCGCAACGCGGCAGCCGCCCTCGAGCCGGACTCCATTTGCCAGATGCAGCTGTTCCGCAGTGACATTTTCGCCGGCGTTGTTGTCGAAAACAGACCGGACGAGGAGTCGGTGCTTGTTCGCATTGTTCCAAGCGGGTAAGAACTTTTTTTTTTCTTCTTTTTTCCCCCTACGAGTGGTCGATTTTGTTTCTATTCGAGCACCGTGTGACTAACCGTACTACTTTCCACAGCGAGGAGGTCGAAGTGAGCTGGAAGTGGCTTCTGGTGCCTGACGCAGCTGATTACCGGCGGCTGCTCAAGTCCAACCAGCTTGGTTCCGCGTCCAACAAGGACCAGGAGGGTCAGCAGGGTCAAGATGCCTCGCTATGCCCAACCACTGGTGACGTGTTTGTCGAAGGTTACACCTGGAAGCAGTTCCGCGACTGTGAAGGGACGTTGTTTGTACCAGCCCCTGAACAAGCGAAGGTTGACCTCGATAAAGCCAATCAGCTCTGGCACTACCTCGGCAAGCTGTCCACCGACGCCAAAGCGCAGTACACCAGCGACCCGGCGAATCCTGTGCACGACCGGAAAAGCAACTTTCTCGACTCCCTGGCGCCAGTTGCTGCTGTAACTGCCCCCGTCAACACCAACCCGTCGCCCTTTGTCTTCACCGTGCCATCCACACCCCTCTCGGTGCCGAACCCTCACATCCGACAGGTCTCGGGCCAAACCGCAGGCCAGTCTGGCATCCAACCGTCGACTGTCGAGCCCCGGCGGTCATATAGCGTCATCAAGCCGCCCTACGTCCCGCACACCTCCCCGGTTGTAGTCGCATCTCCGGCACCACCATCCATCTCCTCCACGTCTACCACCACTGCAGCGATTGCTCCACCGCTGTTTCCGTTCCCGCTCCCGTTCCCGCTCCCGTTCCCGTTACCGTTCCGGCTCCGGCTCCGGCTCCTGTTCCGGTTCCTGGTGCCGCTACCACAGCTACTCCTACCCCTGTGGCCGTTGTTTCCACTCCTACTCCCACTCCCACTCCTGTTTCTGCTTTTGTGGCCCCTGCTCCTGTAGCCACTGTCCCCGCTACACCTGCTTCTGTAGCACCCATCACTGCGACTCCGGCTCCCGTTCCGGCCCCCGCACTCGCGTCCACACCGGCATCCGCCCCTACTGCCGTATCTGCTCCTGTTTCGGCGTCGGTATCGCCTCTTGCCCCCCTTGACGGGAGGGCAAACAAGATCCGCAAGACTTCGGACGGGTTCGTTCACCCGCAGCAGCCTGCGTCAAGAACACACCAGCCTGGCCACCGCAACCGCCACCGGTCAGCTTCGGCAAGCCAGAAGGCACCGTTCGGCCCGTACTTCTCCATGCCCAAGTCGGGTGCTGCCAACCACAAGTTCCCTCAAATCCAGCACCCGAACTTGTCACATGGATATGCGACCGTGTCTGCAGGCAAACCGCAGGTGGCTGGTGGCGCGATGTCGCCTCCTTCGGGTAGCACGGCCCCCACTGGTGGTGAGAACAGTGCAGAGTCCAGCAACCTGGACCCCAGCAGCAGCAACAGCAGCAGCAGACGGAACAGCATCATTCGTGGCCCGAACCGAGTCCGGAAGAGCAGCTCTGGCGCAGCCTCTCTCGCAGCGGCGGCCGCAAAGCTCCACAAGCGCAGTGCTAGCAGCATGAGTAGTGTCAGCAGCTTTGGCTTGGGTCTGGGTGGAGGCCTACGAGGATTGAGCCGCCCGTCACCGCATACTAACTACATCGGCCCGCCCCCGGCGCCGTCGTCGACGGCTTCATCCCCGCTCTTGTCGGTCCACAACATGAACTACAACACCCGGCCTGGCTCGTCTGTGTCTTCGTACGCTTCGTACGAGTCGATTATGGGCCCCGGTATGTCGCCGCACTCACCTGGCGGTATGGATGCGAGCCCGTTCATTGGCAGCCCCGGTCCGCAGATGGGTGCTTTTGATTTCTCAACTCCCTCGGGCTCCACAAACGGTTACCAGCACCCTGGCATCCGTCCTCAGTTTGGCGCCGCCTGGCAACAAAACTTCCACGCGCCGCTGGGCTCGTTTGCGCAGGAGATGGATATCAACTTCTCGCCCCCATCGCCCATGTCGACGGCCCTGGGCCTGCCCGCAGGTGGTCTCGGTGCCCAGCCAACATCGTCTCAGGCGGTCACGCATCGTCGTACGCCTTTAGCGGTCCTGGCAATCTGGGCGCCGATTCCATGCTCCTCGGCGGCAGCGGTGGTGACTTTGGCGGGTTCGGTACAATCAGTCCTCCCATGATCCCGGAGCCGCCGATGATGAGCCCGACGCTCGAGGACACCACTCCTCCGGATGCCGGCACCACCCAGTCCCCAGCGGAGCAGCTCAAACAGCAGCTGCGGAGCATCTCGGATTCGTCCCTGCCATCGTCTTACCGGCTTCGGTGCCTCCACCAACCTCGGCGCCGCCACCAAAGCCGCAGCAGCTTGAACCGTATCTTTACGAGTCAGCTGCTGGACTTGAGTTCAAACCCGACATGAAGACGCGATCTCAGCATTGAACTCGATGGGACTTTCCGGGCCACGATGGCCATGGCCACGGGCGAGCCATCCACACGATTAAGCGACGTGCCCTGGGGACGGTCTACATAGTGCTTGCCGCCTGAACGTTACGAGACTCAACCGGCATTGGCATCGCTCCCCGGCTTTTTCGCATTCATATCGGCTGGGCCCGCACGGCTGTGGCAGGCGTCTGGCGTTGGCTTTCGGTTTGCATCGGGCATTTTTGGATTTGGAGAGGGAACCAAGAAAATCTCTCACAACTCTATGCCCCTTTACAAAGAGTATACATTACTCAGCAGCTGGCGACGCATCATTTTGCAACATTTGTTTTCTTCTTTCTGCCCCGGTGGCCACGATTCTATGTCGATGCCTTTTATACGATATGAGCACACGAAAAGAACCCGACTTTGTTGTTTTCACTGTTGGCACGATGATTGGAGCTTTCTCTTCTGTTGTTGTAGGAGCTCGTCTATTTTTCCACCTCACCCTTCTTTCTCGCAATGCCGCGGCGTTATCGGTTTTTTTTTTCCCGCCTTTCCACCTCTCCATCTTGCTATTATGCATTCACTTCTTCGCACCAGACTTCCAGGCGACAGTTTTGGTGTGACGTTTCGTCATTTTTGGCAGTCGTGTATTCTAGAGTTCGCTCTATTGGACCTGCTTAGAGGGCAATGAAGAAGCATAAGAGAAGAGCCATTACCATGACCACAACGACTGGCGATGACACGACGACTTTCCATTGAGAAACGAAGACAAACAAGACGAATCCCGCGCACGCTTCAATCGAAGCGCGGCACGAGCCAACGATTTCGCTTTCACAACGCATATGCATCCGGGATTCTGCTTTCATATCACTTTTCATGCATTCGTTATTCAACATCCCCCCAACCCCCACGACAACAACAACAACACAACACCGCTTCCTTCAACATCAGGCGGGCATTAGATAGAATTTTAGGATAGATAAAAACTAAGCAGCAACGATCAGCCACGTTGAAGAAGAGGGGGAAAGAAGAGAAAGAGGAGGAGAGGAAAAGAGGAGGAACATTTATTCAGCTCTCTTCGACTTTCGACTTATGACTTGAGACGAGAGAGGCTGCGGGACTGGCCCAAAGGGAAAAGAAAGAGAAAGGAGAAGAAAACGGAGTTTGGGAAAGAACCCAGAACCCAGAAACCCTCAGGGGGAAAACACAGGCCCCGATCAAGCTGGCTGAAGGGGTCACCACTGCGAAACTAGGCTTAAGAAAAAAGAAGCAGTTTTCAAACAAATTAAAAAAATCAAAAAAATCAAATTTTAAACAAACACAATACCATTTCCAGTAAGCACTATTTCGAAGCGAGGGATGGTAGATGAATGAATCCGATGAGTCTTGAGCTACAACCTAAGCTATATATTGATGGGTATGGTATAATGACACTCGATTGGGTTGTAAAGCTTCGCGAATTTGAAATATGATGAGCATATTGCCCTATGGATGGGGTTCCTTGGCCACCATTTACCTTGGAAAAAAAAAATAAAGAAACCATTGTAGAAGCCGTTGTAAGTAATGCAAAGACAACAAGTTCAGACCGCGCGTCCCTTTTCAATAAGATAAGAAAATAGCAATTGGTGATCTCTAAATCCCGGTTACCGAGCCCCCCCATGAATGTCCCGTGAAAAGCTTCATCAACATCGCTGTGTCGTGCTCGACATAATCAGGACTCGACTCCTGGTGGCGTGCCTGTGCTTCGTCGCTCTACGTCGCGTAGCCGTGGGCCACCAGCCACTTCTTCAGTTCCTCCGAGTCGCGCGTGCGGTAGGCAGCACGGCCGCGGATCGTGTCCTTGACCGTCTCCAGCGTGCGGTCAAAGGCCTTGGTGTTCTTGTCGGCAAAGAAGGCCTCAATCTCCTGCAGCGAGGCCGTGTCGGAGAACTGCGACAGAGACACCTTGATGAAGCGGTCCAGCAGGATGGGGTTGCCCGCCAGCTTACGCTCCACAACGCCCGCCCACTCCCTCTGGATAAACTGCCACAGCAGAGGGCGGGCATGGGTGCGGTGGGCCAGACCGCTGGCCAGGATGTGCGTGTCGGCAGCGACGACGGTGTTAGCACCGTCACCAAACAGGAAAGGCAGCAGGGAGTTCTGAACGACCTCTTCATTGTCCGCGGCGCCCAAGGCAATCAGAGCGACCTCCTTGCCGTCGGGCGCGACGGTCGTCCTCCACTCGTTGAGCAGGAACCTGGCCGTATTGTGTGTGTCGGTGATGATGGCGGCCAGGAAGACGGGCGTGCGAAGATCACCCTGGAGAGGGTTTTGCACGGGGTCAGCCATGTACGCGGCAAAGCGCCCCAGAGCTTCCCTGGTGAGCCTGCAAAATAAGGTTAGCGGTGGTTCTACTAGCAAGTATTCATGCTGTGAGAGCAAAAACGTACGAAGGATGACCATTCCGGACAGCAGACGTGAGAAGGCGCTTGCGCAGCTCTGCCTTGGTGAAGTCCTCGTTCTCGGGGAAGTCGAGGCTGAACTCGGCTAGCGGCTTCTCGATCAGCTTCAATGTGAAGGCCTTGAGGCCCTTGTTGATGGTCTCATCGTCACCGAAAACGCTGTTGATGACGGCAATGACGTCGAGAGCCTGGGACAGCACGCGAACGTGTGACTCGTTACCAAACCCCTCAAGGAAAGAGAGAAGTGCCGGGTTGTGGTGTAGCCAGCAAAGGCGAGCTCGGCGGCTGAGCCAGCAATCAAGATCTTGTCGGACGCGCTCAGGCGGTCCAGCTGTGTGCCAAGCTTAGCCAAGCGCTCGGGAGGGTAGTTGACGCGGTAGAAGCCAGTCGAGTCGGTGTTAAGCTTGTAAAAGTCCTCATTGACGTTGGTAATGACATCCTCCTTCTTGGTCAGAGCGAGAGATTCAACAGAGCCCTCGGCCGAGCCCACACGGCCGGTCAAAGCCAGAGGAATCCACCAGGTGGTCTCATCATCCTCCGGCATGACATCGCCCGTGGAGAGGAAGCGGGACTGCTTGATCGCCAGTTGGCCATTCTCCTTCTCCGTGACTGCGACGACAGGGAAGCCAATTTTCTCGATCCAGGAGCTCATGAGCATATTGACATCCTGGCCAGACGCTTCGCTCAGGGCATCCCATAGCGCAGTCGTCTTGGCGTTGCCGTACTTGTGCTTCTTAAGGTAGGCAGACACGCCCTGCAGGAAGACGTCGGTTCCCAGGTGGTTCGCCAGCATGCGGATCACAGAGCAGCCCTTGAGGTAGCTGATGGCATCAAAGACCTGGTTGACATCGAGGGCGTCGCGCACGGGCACCTGAATGGGGTGCGAGGCGCGCAGAGAGTCGAGCTTGAGGGCACGTTCCATGCCCTCGTTGACAAACTGCGCCCAGACGTCCCAATCTGGGTGCAGAGCCTCCGTGGCCAGCCAGCCGGCCCAGGTAGCAAAACCCTCGTTGAGCCACAGCTCGTCCCACCAGTCCATGGTCACGAGGTTACCAAACCACTGGTGAGCCAGTTCGTGTGCTACGACATACGCAATGCGGTTGCGGAAACGGCCCTCGGATAGCTGCTCGTCGAACAGGATGGCGGTCGTACGGTACGTCACCAGACCCCAGTTCTCCATGGCACCATGAGTGAACTCGTGCGCAGCCAGAATGTCGGACTTGGGCAGCGGGTAGTCAATGCCGAAACGCTCGCTGAAAAAATCAATGTACTTGGGTGCGTGATCCAGAGCCCAGCGGCCCTGCTCCTTGAGGCCGCGGGTGGTGTACACGCGCACCGGGATCTGCTTGCCGTCGTAGCGGCGGTCCGTGAACGCCTCAATGTACTCGAAATCACCAACAGCCCAGGCGAGCAGGTACGTGCTCATGATCGGGGTGCGCTCAAACTTGACAAGCTTCTTGCCAGCCGGGGTGGAGGCAGCAGCAGACGCATCCTCCTTGATGGGCATGTTGCTGAGGGCCACAAGGTCCTCGGGAATCTCAATGGCAAAGTCAAAAGTCGCTTTGAGGTTGGGCTCGTCGAAGCAAGGAAAAGCCCGGCGGGCATCGCACGACTCGAATTGCGTGCTGAGCATGTAGTGAAAGTCATAGTCGCGGGGCGTCGAAGCAGCCGCTGGGGGTGCACCGACAGGAGGAGTGTACTGAGAGCGGTAGAAACCAGCCAGGTCGTGGTTTAGCTTTCCGGTGAAGGCAATGGAGAGGGTAGACTTGGCCGAGGGGGGAAGGCTTCAGCGCCGGGCTGCACAAAGGTGAGGGTGGCGCGCTGGGACTTGGCATCATAGGCAATCCCGGCGGCCTTCTCAGAGCGCGTGCCCTTGGTGGCCTGGGCCTCGAGAGTGGCCGATGTGATGTCAATCTCAAGGGTGTTGAGGACAATTTCCGACGTCAGCTCGGTCAATGCACCGTCAATGGTGACGGTGCCCTTGAAGGACCACTCCTGGAAGTCCAGGTCGGTGATTGTGAGGTCATAGTGACTAGGCTTAAAGTTGCCGGGGAGGATGTCGCGATCGGACGCCATGTTGGCAAAGGCTGTGGAGGAGAACGAAGAGCAATAGCGAGCTGGCGAAAACCCCCCAAAAATTGGCTTGGAAGCAGAAGCGAGTGTATTGGGAGTCAAAGAGCGCCGCCTTGAGGCCAAAGTGAAGAGCTTGCTGAAGTGGCGGCTCTGCAGCGGGGCTGTGGGGGAGGAGGAAGGGTCTGGTGTCGTGGGCGAGGAGAAGGAGGATGAGGAGGGTGAAGAGGTAAAAGTGCGAACGAAAGGAGAAGAAGAAAAAGACCTCGAGCTAAAAGCGGGAGAAGAAGAAATAGGCAGACGAGAGGACCGTGGTATGATGCGTGGCCACTTTGTGTCAAAAGAGGAAGTGACGAATGGCTTGGTTATGGTTGAAGTGGTCGAGCTTGCTGAGTAGGGGTAGCTTGCTCGGCCTGGTGTCGAGTAGCTCCTGCCGCAAGCAAGTGCTGGGGTTGAAACAGCGGCTCGAAGAAGAAGGCGCGGCCCACCACCACTACCGGACGTCGGTAGCAGCTGCCATGGTGTTTGACTGTGGAGGGGTCTCAGTCTCATTCTTAGCTGCTTATGGCCGTCGATAAGGGCAAGGAGCTGTGGTGATTGCGGCGATTGTGAGCTAGCCAAGGCCACTCTTGCTCCGACCCCGCTCTTGTCAGCCGTTCCTGCCTTTCTCGTGGGAGCTGGTCCGCTTGTCTGGGCCGTTGGGTCTTTTGCTTTTGCGCCGCGGTGGCCTGCAGACCCACGAATGGATGATGCAGAGGCAAAAGATTGTGTTACAGAAGGCAATCTTGCATCTGCAACTGGTTTGGCAATACTGTGTTGGTGGGAGGATGTGCAGCAATCTGTCTGGCGGCGGAGGTGATTGTGATTGAAGTTGTGGCGGTTGTGGCGGTTGTGGCGTTTGCGGTGGTTGTGTTGGTCGTACTTTCCCGCCTGTTGGTGCGACTCGAAGAGGACTTTGGAGGCAGTAGCCGTTGTCCATGTACCAACAATTGACCACTGCTCTTTCCGCCAAAGCTGAAGGTGTTGGTTGCAACTCCGTGTCCTGGAGCCCTCTGCTAACAATCCGCGTATTAGCGGTGTCGAAGCCGCAGAAGGTAGGCGACAGTGCACAGACATGGCCGGGTTTGTTGGGTTTGTCGGGTTTCGTATTGATGTGGATTGTTGTGTGTTTTTTTGTTGTCCTGGCTCTTTCCTCTCTTTGCCTCCTTCCTCTCTTTGCTACTTTCCGAACGAGGCTATGGGTTGCTCTGTCCCAATGCAGCAGCTGCCACAATACAAGTGGCACCAAGGGACTGGAAGGCGGCGAATTTTTCCGTCGCTCCTTCCCTATCTGGGGAAGAAAGACGGGCAGAGTGAGAAAAGAAGAACAAAAAAAGGGGGCGAGAAATGAAGAAGGAATGAGAAAAAGAGAAAGAGCAAATGGAGCACTTGGAAGGAGCCTTTTGCACTTTCCCACAAGTTTTAAGTCAGGTTTGTGGAGTCATTTGCCGTTTGTCTCCTTCTGACCTTCTTAGAAGGGCAGCTGCTTGCGGTGGGGTTCTCGCTGTGGGCAAGAGCGGCTCACCCTTTTTTTTTCAACGCTTTCGAACGGCACTAACAATGTTCAATTTCACGACGCTGTCTACCAAGCACCCGTTCAAACTCACAAGATGAGAAGACGGTTGAACGATGGCCTCGCCCATCTTCAATTATGGTGACCCTCCTACCTCTTCGGCCCAGCGCAGCATCGCTTCCGCCATAACACCGCCCTCGATGCCCATGGCCAAATCAACGACGCCTTGAACGTGCACTTCGCCGGGACACACGACTATCTCGACGATCGGCTCGCCTGCCTTTGGAGCCTCGCCTGCGCCCATCATCTCCGCCGTGTGAACAATGTCGTCCCGGTAGATCTCATCGCCTCCTGCCGTCAGCAGCACGCGGTCCGCCCGCAGACCCTGCCAGAACTCCCGGCCACCCTCATCTGGCGCCGCCCAGACTTCACCCGAAACGGGCTTCCAAGCTTTGGCAATGCGTGCCATACTGGCCTTGCTCAGCATGTCCTTGCCCTCGTTCTCGTCGTGGCTGAGCCGTGTGGGCTCGTTGCGTGTGCGTGCCGACACAGCTAGGACACCGCGTAGCCGCTGGGACGGTTCGCCTGGCTTTCCAGGAAGAGCACGAATGCGCGGATGTGGCTTTTGCAGATGAGCAAGCAGGCCCAGAGCGATGTTGCCGCCGGCAGACTCGCCCGCGAGGGCCATGTTGTGGTAGGGGATGCCGTCGACGGTGACGAGGTGGCGCAGGGCCGCGGCGGCCTGGGCGAGCTGGGCCGGGTACGTGCTGGCCGGGGCCAAGCTATACTCGAGCACAGCGAGCGTGCGCACACCGGCACGACGGGCCACGATATGGGCGGCCACGGGGCTGCTCAAAGGCGAGACGAAGGCGCCGCCGTGGAAGTAGAGGAGCGACGTTGGGGCACCTTCCTCACGGGCCGCGCTGTGTTCCAGCGTCAGAATGTGGAGCGTGGCGGGGCCAAAGCCGTCGGTGTCGGAGTCGGTCAGCAGCACGGACCGCAGTTGCACTTGCTGGGGTCTGGCGCTGGCGTAGGATCGGACGGCATCGCCCGTGGTGCGGCGCTGCAGGAACTGCATCTCGCGCAGACTGAAAACGGTCATGAGCGAGCCGAGACTAGTGACAATGTTGCGCTTGAGCGCGGTGCCATTGAGGCGGCCGTTCGACCAGGACGCAATGGCATGGCGGGTGTAATGGTAAAAGAAGCTGCCGATGGCCAGCGGGAGTGACACGGCGAAGAGGTGAAGCAGCTCGCCCGCAGAGAGCTCCGGTGGTGTATGACTGGCCATGTGATTTGCGATTGAGAGCTGAAAGACGGGACAAATGCCGATACTAGTGAATTTTGAGGCTTGTTTTGCATCTCTTCAGTCAACAACGTAGATGATGAGACGAGCTGAGTTGACGAGACAGTAGGACGCAAGGCAGCTGTATTAATGACCCCTTGTCAAGAGGCTGAAGGTCTGAATGCCAAAGTGGGGGAGCTGGCATGTGTTTGTTTGCCTCTGCTTTCGCATTCGGACAAGTTTAGGTGGCCCACGAGCCACCAATAGCAACCAGTACCGAGTGCGAAGCTTTTTTGGCGGGACTTTTTGCCCGAGAATCCGTACTACAAAACTCCCGACATCCGTCATTTTATAAGACTTGTACAAAAGGAGAAATTGTTGCGAGGAACTACGGGTTGGCTTTGTATTGACCGACACAAGTCGCTTGCTGAAATAATGCATGTAGTATCTTGGGTACTATAAATACAGGCACGTGTCTTGCGTCGCCAAAAAAAAAAAAAACATAAAAGAAGAGAGAGAGAGAGAGAGAAAGATTAGAATACAACATACAACGACGGCAGGCCAAGTTGAAGCAGCGTCTGAAGGAGAACGCTGAAAGAATAAATTATAAACAAAAGTCTGGTCCAAACCAATCGATAGGGTTGAGCAATTTTCGCACGTCTGCCCCCCTACTTGTTGGTCTTCTTGGCTGCCGCCTTTTCGAAGCGCTGGTACCGCTGCTCACGCCACTTGGGGCCCCAGCGGCGCACAACAAGCACGACGGGGCTGCCAGCCAGCACGAGCAGACCCAGAAAGAGGTAGGTGAAGCCGTAGCCCCAGGCGTCGATGATGTACTGCACGACAGCTGTGCCGACAGCACTGAGTGCAGCACGCGTCAGGTTGAACGTCGACGAGACACGGCCGGGGTTCATGGGGTATAGATCGACAAGCAATGTCGTCAGGATGGAAATGGGACCGCTGAGACCGGCGCCGCTGAAGAAGAGAATAATGAGTGGGCCAGCCAAATTCGTGTTCCGGGCACCGACGACCCAGCCCCAGGCAATGATCATGGCGACGGCCAACAACGTCCACGGCCACATGAGATCGAGACGGGCGCGCTCAATGGGGAACTTGCGCATATCATCGCCGCGCTTGCGGTCGGGGGAGACGCCGATGCTGCGGGCCACCCGGGCGTAGTTCCAGTTGAGCAGACGGCCGACAGCCACAGCACCCACGACAGACCCGACGGCGAAGGGGATGTAGCAGAGACCGACTTGAAGGTCGTTGAAATCGTAGCGGCGGCGAATGATGTCCTGGAGCGGGACAAGCATGGCGTAGTTGGCCATGACAAAGAGCGACATGAAGAACATGAGCAGGCCAACGTCCTTTTCAAACACGATGCGGACAGCGGCAAAGACGTTGGGGACAGGGATGCGGAAGCCTCCCGAGGAGGAGCGCTGCTTGGCCACAGCTGCTTCCTGCTCGCGGCGATGGGCACCTGCAGCTTCTGGGTCTTGTTCTTGCAGACGGCGCAAGTGGCGCACCGTCGTGATGGACATGTTGATGGTCGGCGGGCGCACAGAGCCGTCGCCGACCACTTTCTGGGCGGACTCGGGCACAAACGGCAGGTAAAGGACCAAGAAGACACCCGAAGAGATGGCCAGGAACCAGAAGGTCGACCGCCAGCCAAGAAACTGGGTCAAAATACCGCCGAGAACGGGGGCCAGAGCAGGAGCAAACATGATGCTGGCCTGGACAGCCGTGATGTAACCGCCGCGCTCGGCACTGGTCGTGCAGTCGGCCATGACGGCGCTGCCAATGGCGACTGTGGCGCTGCTGCCTGTGCTCTGGAGGGCACGCAGCACGAGAAGGGCAGCATAGTTGTTCTGCAGAGCAAGGCCAATGTTGGCGCCAATGTAGATGGCAAACGTCAGCATATAGACGGGACGCCGGCCAAGCTGGTCGCTAAGGTCGCCAAAGACGAGCGGCGCAACGGCCTGCATGACCTGGTAGAGGGTGACGGTCAAGTTGATGTCAGCGATGGAGCGATGGTACGCTTCGGCGATGGGTGTGATGGCCGGCAGATAGATGAAGGACGAGAAGGGCGAGAAGAACGTGGCAAAGACGGTCATGAGCACGAGCAGCATTTTGATGCCGCTTGAAAAGGACGAGTAGGCAGCCGTTGGTGTATTGTCTGCAGCCGTTGGCGGGGACGACGTCTCCGTCTCATCCTGAGGTACATCTGGCGATGTTTCTGTTGATGCTTCCTCCAACACGCGACCATCGTGACCTTCGATGGTCTTGTCGTTTGGAGTGTCGAAGACGCCATTGCGAGATTGAGGCGGGGGCACCTCGCTGACCTTTTCTGAGTCAATCTGGTGATTGGTAGTCATGATTCTTTGTTCCGTTGTGATGCACGTTCTATGAACATCAATGAGAGTGTGCCTGAGAACAGACAAGGCTCTGCTCTTCTCCTCTTCCCCTTCTTCTCCTCTTCAAGTCGGAGAGCAAAGAAGCAGTGGACGGCCTCTTGGCCTTATATTGCTGTCTGTCACCATCGGCCGATTACCGTGCACGAATCTGTGCGCCACTATTCCATGGGTTTGCCGAGACGGAGCAGATGAAAAACAATGGCCAATAATGCAAAAAAGGAGACTGGATCCCAAAACGGTCCTGAAGCTGTCCGGGTCTGCTCGAACTGCTCGAATTGAGCCCATTCACGCCGTGGTCAAAGTTGGATGCCGGACTTAAACGGCGTTAAATGGCGGGTTTACATGTAAAGCTGGCTGGAGATCCGTGAAGGCCCCTGTGAGGCGCTGTATTTAGTTCTCTTTTAGCGCCGCTGAAGTGCCCTGAAGCACCTGGAGCACTAAGAAGGTGCGACGTCAACACCGCCAAGTCGAGAAGCTTGGGCCGAAAGTCTGTTTTTAGCGTCCTATCGGCGCCGAAGCGGCAGCGAAAACGCCCCAACTTTGGCCAAATGGCCCGCAAATTTGACGATCAGCGGCGACAAGTCTGCATCTGAGTTGGAGGGCCACAGAGAAGATATACGCATATGAGACCGTCTTTAACCTCGAGATAGCAGTTTCTACAGTCAATGGCTTGGCAAACGCAGAGTTCAAAGTCTTTTGCAAGCCGCATCACGTGCACGGATACCCGTGACACATCACCTGCCAACTGGAGAACGGCTATTATGGGACGTCAGAACGGGATACTCCGCGCTCTATTGTATTTGCGGGGCGGGGAAAAGCACGGAAAGCCTCCAAGGTTCCCGGTCCAAGCAGAGTCTCCATAACAGTACGATGTAGGCGCCAAGAGCGAACGCGCAGCCCAAATGGCCGGTCCCTGGCCCACTCGAGGGCACCGGTCGAGGGATCAAGGGCCCTAGTCGCCGCTACAGACGTTTAAAAGCTGCGAAGGAGGGGATGCCGGTGACTCTTGTCGGGGTGTTTTCAACGGGAAAGTTTAAAGTTGTCAGCTTGATAATCGCGCCGGTCGTCGTGGACTGCATCGTTCCTTCCCCTTGGGTAGAGGAGGCAGTGGAGGGAGGGGAGGCCGGGGAACACAAGGTACAAGAGGGGAGGAGCGACCCGGTGCCTCAGGAGTACTTCTCCTTTTCTCCTCTTTTCCCCCTCATCTCATACCACCTCTCCTCAACTCTTCAACGCTCTTGACCCCAGTTCGCCCTACTGTCGATCCCCATTGCCAACCGACGACATTTCCTCCCACTCTCCCACTCTCCCACTCTCCCACTGACCTCTTCATCTCGTACACACAATGGCAACGAAGCCTGAAGGCCTCCCCGAAATGGAATACCGGTTCCTCGGCCGGTCTGGACTGAAGGTGTCGGCCCTGTCCCTCGGCGGCTGGCTGACGTACGGCGGCCACATTGACGAGGAGGGCACGCTGGCGTGCATGAAGGCGGCCTACGACGCGGGCGTCAACTTCTTTGACTGCGCCGAGCAGTACTCGGACGGCGACAGCGAGCGCGCCATGGGCAGAGCCATCCAGAAGTACGGCTGGAAGCGCAACGACCTGGTGATTTCGACCAAGATCTACTGGGGCACGGCCTTTGGCGACAACAAGGCCAACAATGTTGGTTTGTCGCGCAAGCACATCGTCGAGGGCCTGCACCAGGCGCTCGAGCGTCTGCAGCTGGACTACGTGGACCTCGTCTACGCCCACCGCCCGGACCGCCAGACGCCCATCGAGGAGACGGTGCGGGCCTTCAATCACGTCATCAACCAGGGCAAAGCCTTTTACTGGGGCACCTCGGACTGGAACGCGGACGAGATTGCGCAGGCGTGGCGCTACGCCGACAAGCTGGGCCTCATGGGCCCCGTCATGGAGCAGCCCGAGTACAACATGCTGAACCGCGAGAAGGTGGAGCGCGAATTTGCCCACCTGTACCGCGACGTGGGCCTGGGCCTGACGACCTTCTCGCCGCTGCGTCTCGGTATTCTGTCGGGCAAGTACCGCGACGGCATCCCCGAGGGCTCGCGCTTGGCCCAGACGCAAGTCGAGTTCGTGGCGGGCCTGTGGAAGCGGACGGGCAAGGAGCAGTTCGAGGCCGTCGCCGCACAGGTGCGCCAGCTGGAGCCGATTGCCGAGTCGCTGGGCGTGTCGCAGAGCGTGCTGGCGCTGGCGTGGGTGCTGAGCAACAAGAACGTCAGCTCGGCCATTATGGGTGCCAGCAAGCCCGAGCAGGTGTTTGAGAACATCCAGGCCGTGGCCACGTACAAGAAGCTGACGCCCGAGATCCTGGCCGAGATTGACACCATTCTCAACAACAAGCCGCCCGCGGTTGTCGAGCGCTTCTAAGTGGAGGGTGTATGAAAGAAGAGAGGATCCGAAGAGCTAAAATTTTGCACGATCTTTATGAAGAATACAAATTTGATTGAACAAGCCAAAAAATAGTCCGGGGAGTGAAGTGATGTTGTTTATTGATCTCATGGGATGCAGCCTTGGGAGCTGTGCGCTGGCTGCTAGGTGGTGTGCAATACAACGTACCAACAGTCTGGTTCGAATTTGGAAAAGAAAGCAGACAATAAAGGGTTTAGACGAACAAAAAGGTGAAAACGAAAAGGAAAGAAAAAAGGCGGTTGAGCAGAGAGTCTTCTACACTAGCCCCGACATGCAATTAAACGCCCCCTTCTTCAACCAATTCTCACCAAAAATCTCGGACGCACTACAATCGATTAGCCTTTTGTCTGGACTCTGGACCACCTGTACCTGCGTCATCGGCCCGCAGACCCCTCGGACGGCACGCAGCAACCGCATACGGGATTGCGCTTGCGGTATCTTACTCCGGACGCTGCGCCGCATCTCGATTTTTTTGGTCATTTCTCTTCATTTTTTAAGGAATGAACGGAGCTGTCCTTGGGGCTCTTTCTTGCTGCCGCCGTCGCTTGTCGTCAAAGATCTTGTCGCCGTCTTCGTTCTTGCTCTCAGCTTCGCCCATTACACCCCTGCCGCCTCTTCTCTTCCGCCCACTCTCTTCGATGGCTGCACAACAGTCGCCGGCTGTGGCCGAGCCGACCTATGCCGAGGCCATCTCGCTGCTCAACTCAACGCAGACGGGGTACAAGGTGCTTGAGGCACGGCGCAAGGCCGGCATCACGCTCGACACGACCGACCCGATGGGCCAGATGACCGAATGGCTGGGGTACATTGGTTACGCTCCCAAGGACCTGGACAGGCTGAATGTGGTGCACGTCGCCGGCACCAAGGGCAAGGGCACGACCTGCGCGTTCACCAACTCGATTCTGGAGCGGTACAGAACGTCGACGACCTTTTCCTCTTCCTCTTCCGCGCCCAGGCTGCACAAGATTGGCCTCTACACATCGCCTCATCTGGTGGCCGTCCGTGAACGCATCCGCATCAACTCGGAGCCCATCTCGGAGGCGCTGTTCACACGCTACTTCTACGAAGTCTGGCGGGCCTTTGAGGCCGGCGCGACAGCCAGCGGCGCCGACCCCGCCACCAAGCCGTCCTACTTTCGCTTCCTGACGCTGCTGTCGTACCACGTATTTTTGCGCGAGGGCGTGGACGCAGCCATTTACGAGGTCGGCATGGGTGGCGAGCTGGACGCGACCAACATCTTTGTGCAGCCCGCCGCGACGGCGGTGACGACCCTGGGCATTGACCATGTGGAGTCGCTGGGCGCCACGCTGGACAAGATTGCATGGCACAAGGCTGGCATCTGGAAGGAGGGCAGTCCTGCGTTTACGATCCCGCAGGATCCCTTGGCGATGACGGTGCTTCAGGAACGGGCCGTCGAACGCAAGGTGGCGGCGCCTGGCCTGCGCGTGCTCGAGCCGGCGACATACACGAAGCAGCTGGCCAGCGTTCGCCTGGTACCGGCCGAGGCCTTCCAGCGCAAAAATGCGGCCGTGGCCGTGAACCTGGCAGCGACAGTCCTGGGCCGTCTGGGCGTAACGGGCGACAACGGCGACGTGGCCGGTGTGTTGGAGGGGGGCCCTTGCCGGCCAAGTTTGTCGACGGTCTCGAGCAGGTCGTCTGGCGCGGCGCTGTGAGACCAAGGTCACGGGCCGCCAAACATGGTACCTGGACGGTGCACACAACCAGCAGTCCCTCGAGGTGGCATGCCAGTGGTTTGGACGCCGCCTTTCGGAGGACAAGACAACAGCCAAGACCATCAATGTCCTCATCTTCAACCAGCAGTCGACCCGCGACTCGATTGAGCTGCTGCACACTGTGCACAAGACGCTGGCCGACCACGCGTTTGGCTACGCCATCTTCTGCACCAACGTGACCTACAAGAACCACTCGTGGAAGGTGGACTTTGTCAACAACAATGTGGACCCGGCGTCGCTCAAGAGTTTGTCCTTGCAACAAGAGCTGGCCGACGAGTGGCGCAAGATGAGCCCGTCGACGGACAACGTCACAGCGGTACCCACCATCGAGGACGCCGTCGACTATGTGCGCCAAATCGAAGGCGGCGATGTCGATGTGCGTGTGCTCATCACGGGCAGCTTCCACCTGATTGGTGGCGCCCTCACGATCCTCGAGGACGGCGAGGACTTTGCTCTGGCCAACACGTCGGCAGCAAAGTAATGCGGCAATGGAAACGGATGCAAGACAATACAATACCCCAGGGAGGCACGATTTTCAACAGAACCAAGAAGACGAGATGCAGGCAATAGAGCAATAGACATGAAAGCTTTGACAAGCACAGGCATAGTGATTTTCAGACAATAGACCATCATACGATGCGGGGCAACAGGCCCAACGAAGAATGAGATTCAACTCTCGAAAATTGACGACTTATGATCTGACTTTCCCCTTACTTCCAATCGAGCGCTTCTAAAAGTCCTCCAGCTTGACCACCGAGTATGCCACCTCCTCGTACGGATGGGCCCTGTGATGTTAGTACTACACAATACACGAGGCAACGGAACAAACTTCAGCGTCGGCGGACCGGAGGGACTGACTTCTTCAGAGCGGCAACGGCCGCGCGCGCAACATCCTCGCCAACGCACAGCGTCTCCACGCGCGACTCTTCGACGTACTCGAGTTTGCCCACCGTGCCAATGTGCGGGTTGGCGCCGTTGCCCGGACGGAACTGGCCCAGGCCGCCCTTGGCGATGGTCCAGCAGCACTCGGTGTAGTTGCCCTGGCCCGGGTAGCTGCCCGCGCCGGCGGCAAAAACGGCGGCTTTGCAGGCCTCGAGGTTCTCCGTCGGCACGACGAAGGAGAGCTGGTACTTTGTAGGGGCGGGAGCTGCCATGGTGGAGTAAAAGGGGCGGAGGGGGCTGCGGACGAGTCGGGGATTGAAAGGAGCAGGCCGGCTGAGTAGAGCGCTGATGCGACGCAAAAACATTAAAGAAGATACGAGACGGAAAGGCGGTTGAAGATGCTTTATATAATGGACGAGAGATTTGGTAGGCGCGGCGCAGCTCTTAGGCGCCGCCGAAAACAGAAGGTGCTGGTGGGGGATGGGCTGCGAGAATCGGCCCCGCACTCCCTGCCAAGCAGCAAGCAGGAGATATGGGAGATATGACTCGAACAAATTATTGACAATTTGCGTACGTCATCATCTATTTGCAGTTTCCCACCGGCGATATCTCTGTTGTGCTTTGAAAAGTATGTCATTCTGTATTGATATGTGCAGATGCAATGCAAAGAAACAATGAAAAACCCGCTGTGCGTAACAATACCAGCTATATGGAGCAACGATGAAAAACACAGAACGATAAAAACCACGGAAGAGACTCCAAACGCAACACTGTGATATGCACGTTGCTCGTCGTCTTCCTCCCAAGACAGAAACTCCGTGCTGTCGTTGATAGCACCATCCTCGGTGCGAGAATGCTGGATGGTGTGTGCGCGGCAAATGCAGTGCCGGGGTGGCTGTCATCGTGCCTCCCTTAAAAATGCCCCTTCGCTGGCTGTGCAGATGTCAGAGAGAATAAAGCAGTAGAATGAAAAGCAAAACCCAATGCATGAACCGAACACGTCCCATAAACAATTTCCCATCACATCCTCATAATCCAAATCTCGTGATACTGAAACAATCAAACAATCATGAGAGATAGATCGCCCATACGTGCCCGATAAACGACGTAAACGAAAAAAAAAAGAAAAAGCAAAACAGCTCGTAACAAAACACCAAGTCGTACATAACAAACGATGCTTCCTGTTTAGTTGCGTGGGCTGGCCGACGACGCGATCGTCATCGCCGCCTCACTCTCAACGTGCGACGAGACAGCCTCCCAGAAGGCGCCGTGCGTCTCGCGATCGATGACGCTGATGCGAGTGACCTCTTCCATCATCTCACGCACACGGTCGACAAACTCGGACAGACCGAGGCCAGTCAGACGGTCACCGGCGGCGCTGGTCTGGCGTGTGCGCTCGGCCGATGAGCTCGCGGCAAGGCGCGCCACGAGGTAGCCCCGCAGCCGGTGCAGCAGCAGACGCAGCACTGGCTCCTGGGGAGTTGCGTCGCCGCCGTTGCCGCCGCCAGCCGCCTTGGGATCGTTGCGGGCCACAGCAGCGTCGGCGCTGGCGGCTATGGTGCGCTCAACAATGGTGCGCAGGTGGGCCTTGGTCGAAGCAGGCATAGAGCGACCGGACTCGAGCGCCGCCATAACGCCGTCAATGACGAGGCTGGAATTGAGTGTCGCAACCGTCTTCTGGTCCCTGTCGGCCTTGCTGTTCTTCAGGTCCTGCTGCTCCTTGACGGCATCGTTTTCGGCCTTCTCCAGAACAGCCATGACGCGGTGCGCCTCCGTCTTCCAAGGCAGGCGCACGTCACGTTTCAAAAGGTTCTTGCACTGCAGCAGCACGGCACCGGCAGTCACAATGCGCCGGGTCATGGCACCCCACTTCTGTGCGCGCTCGTGGTCGAGACGCAGCATCTCGGGCATCTCGTCGACGGGGATGGGGCTGAGCTGTGTGAAGACGTCCACCAGCATCTGCGCGTAGAACTGATCAGGCTTCGGACGTGACTTGGGGTGGTTGATGCCCTCCGGATCGCGCTTGGCAGCTTCGGCAACCACCTTGCGCTGTGCCGTCGACCATGCAGCCGTCGAGGCCGGGAGCTTGTCCTCGACCGAGATGGTGGACGCAATGCTGGCGATGTCGGTCAGAGCAGCTTCCGTGTTTCCACCACGAACGAGGGAGGCGAAGCGGCGCCGCTCGTAATCTGTGCCCGACGAGATCAGTTGAGGCGCTGCCACGCTGATCATGAAGTTGACGTGGTCGGTCAGCATGACGTCAATGAACGCCAGAAGAGCCTGCACACGATCGACGTGATCGCCCTCTTTCAACTTGTTCTCAACCAGGTCCTTCACTTCCGGATCGCGGAAGGGAGCGCACAGTTGAGGCAAAAGTCCGCCGACGGTGGAGAAGAAATTCTCGTACGAGAAGTTGCCCATGGCAAACTGCCGTTGGGCCACTTCAGTGTCCAGCAGCTCGCCGATGAACTGATGCATCTTCTTGCCAGGGATGGTCAGACGTTCGAGCTTGGAACGGATGCAATCGGCAATCGTGAGCAGGTAGTAGAAATGCTCCTCCCGCATTGCGCGCGTATCGGCTGACATGGTCTTGCGCATGCGTTGGAGAACAGGTGCCATCCACACTTCCTGCTTCTGCTGGAACTGCGTCGCCGATATGCGGTATTCGCGGTTGAGGGCCAATTCATGGACGACCACCCGGTTTTCTGGAAGCGGGCTGCTCGAATACGCTTCATCTGCGGACCCCAAATGTAGGTCACGCAACTTTTCGCTCGTTCGAGTTTCGGCGGACGGTTTTGCCCGCGGCAGAAGACCGGCGATCGCAGCATCGTTTGCTGCACTGGCACGCGTGCCTGTGCCAGAGGCGCCGCCATTATTCGGGGCCGAAGTGGTCGCGACGCCGGCCTCGTGGCCACTGCTGCTGTTTTCGCTCGTGAGGTCGCCCATAGCTGTCTCGATAGAGGTCTCCTCGGCCTCGCGTGGCCTCATATGGTTGTTCATGCTGGCCGCAGCAGCCTTTCGGTTGGCTTCCTCCTTTGCCTTGCGAGCTTTGTGCACCGCATCGAAGACTTTCTTCTTGCCCTGTTCGGCACCGGCCAGCTTTTTGATGCGCACCAAGAGCAACAGTTGGTTCTGCTGAATGCTCTGGCGGTAGGTGTCGGACACAGATGCGTCGGTACCATCCTTGACGGTTTGCCAGATGGCATCGAGTTCCACAAACTGCACCACCATGACATCGACAAGTGCTGAGGCATCACGAGCCTTCCATGCAATAAAAGCATCATAGAAGCTGTCGTAGGCCTCGACCAGCTCGCTGGCGAGGCTGGATGGCGGTGTGTAGTTGTTGGCGGGTGTGAGACGATTGACAATGGTCTCGAAGCAGACCAGCAAATCCTTTGCTTTTCTGACAAGGTCTTGCAGTTGTGGGTTCGTGAGGTCATCCGTTCCGGAGAAGGGCGAGGTCGATGATGGGAGAGGAGCGCCGATAGTCGCGTTTGTGCTTGCGCCCGTCGATGGTGGATTCGCAGTTCCGCGTGCCGCGGCCGTGGCCAAAGAATAGTTCAGACTCTGGCCACTCGTCACGGCGTCTTGGCTTTCCTTGCTGCTAAGGACTTGTGTTGGGTGGCCGAGAATTAGGAAAGCACTGAGGAAAGCACGCACCACCACAATTTCCTTGACGGCACTCGTCTTGCCTTCCTGGATACCACACAGGCGCAGGACCTTGCCTGTCTTCATGAGCACCGTGTCTTGGGCCAACAGTTCGACGACCTCCTCAAAAGATGTGTCGCGCACACTGTCCACAGCCAGCCCCAGCTGCTGGAACTCGGCAATGGCGCGTCTCCGGTGGCTCCTGCGCCACCAATCAAGGATCTTGCAGGCGGCCTCGTCCGGCGTAAGGGCCGGAGCAGGCGTATCGCGAGATGGACTGCTGTTGTCATCGCTAGATGCGGGTGACGCCGTCTCTTTAAGTTCGGCCACCTGTGGCATCACTTCGACCTGTTTGCGGCTGCTGGGGCTGCTCTGACCGCGCGAACGCGTACGGCCTGCGGCGTTGTTACGGCGCAGCTCTTCGCGGCGGCGCTCAGCCTCGTCCAGGCGGTCCTGGATCTGCTGCCGCAGACGGAGCAGGTCCTGTTCACGCTTTTCCTTCATGGTCTCGGCAATGGCCTTGGCGCGCTTGACCTCTTCGGCGCAGGCCGCGGCGATTTCCTCGAGCTTCTTCTCACGCGCCTGGGCTGCCGCCTGAGCGCGCTCTTCGCTGACAGAGATGTCCCGAACCGCAGCCTTGGCCATGGCCGCCCGCAGGCGCACCTGCTCGGCATGGGCCGCGCGGTCAGCGAGACGAGCCTTGCGGTCGGCGAGGATGGACGCTCGCCGCAGATGTTGTGCGACATGCTTGCTCTGGGGCGCGCCGCTGGAGGAGGAAGGAGATGTAGTGTAGCCGAAGCCGTGTGATGATCGTGAGTGATTGGAAGATATGGAGTTTCGTCGCGAGGAGGCAGCCGAGCTTTTGCGGCGCGCTTGTGCCGAGGGGCGGTAGAAACGCGCTGCAATATGTGGCGGTGGTGTGTAGATGCGTGCGGGAGAAGGGATCTCGGGAGGAGAGGAGCTGTCGGCCATGCGGTCCTCGTCGTTTTCGGTCTCGTTCAGAGCGGCAGGCACAAGATCGTTGTCGGTTGGCCCGGGAATGTCAACGGAGTCGTCCATTGTGTCTGAAAGAGAGTTCACCTGCGGGTGAAGCGAGAGAGGTGCTTGGGGGTCCTGTTGTTGGCCCATAGCAAGGACGCCTTGGTTGTGTGGTTGTGCGGTCATGCACTTGTGGTGTTTGTGTTCCGGTTATTTGTTGTGCCTTGGCTGCAATACCAGTGGCCCAAATCGGTAAGAGGGGGGTCGTGCTCTTGATCGCGTAAGCTGGCAACGATGACAGTCTAGGGTTGATATGAGGTATATCTCTATCGAAACTGGGAAAGGAGCGGAAAAGATTGAGAATATGGAAAGGTCTAGTAGTTTAAGACGAATTCTTTTGCGATAAAGCGAAGAATCGTGACGAGGTCGAAAGGCCAAGGAAGATAAGATAACAAAGGCGGGTGGTCGCTGGAAACAGCAAGGCTGATTGTTGCTATTGTAGGAGTCGAAAACGTAGGGTAACGTCGGTTCGGGCCAGGTGTCGTGGGACGTGGGCGGCGGGTATATAAAAAGATAGGCAATACTGCGTAGAAGAAAAAAAAAGATGTAGAGGAAAAGAATAAAAACAAAAGGACAAGACGAAGGAGTCAAAGGATAGTGTGCACACGGAAGCGACGCGAAGGACGGGGAAGGGTCTGGCGGGAACGTCACAGAAACAACAGAGGCTGAGTCAGGCTAAGAAAGAAGACCAGGACAAGTAAGCGTATCGCCAGCTGGAGGACGTGCACTGAGCCAGGGCGGCCAGGGTAGTCAAACAGAGGCAAAACAAGCAAAACAAATGCGGGAGGGTGGCGATGCTGGCCAGACCTTAGCAGGGGAGGTGGAATGGATGAGTCGGAGAGACACGAGGTGGAAAAAGAAAGGATCTAGACAGAAAGATGCGTGGCCGTGAACGACCTGTAGCCTTGATTGAAGCCGCTGGAGGGTGAAGAGGGAGGGGGGGGGGATAAGATCGAGAAAAAGAAGAATACGAAAGAAAGGAACAAAGGAACCAGAAAGATGCTCGGTCAAAGCGGCCGGGGAAAGGAATAGGAAAGGCGGCAAGGCGCGATGACGAGAGTGACGGCCAAATGGCGCGGCTCGCCCAGTGATATCGATATCATCAAGGCCTGCAGGTGGCCCAAAAGAAAGGAAGATTGACAAAGACAAAAAAGAAAACGGAGTAACTCCAGTGAGAGCGGAGAGCAAAAATGGCGGCAGAATCACGGCAAAGTGGCAGACGGTGGGATACAGGGGAAAGGGGGGCAGCACAGCGGGCAGGAACGACAGAGGGCGGTCGAGAAAATGACCGCCAGAAGGGGAAAGAAGGCTGGGGAAGGGCGAATGGGCAGCTGCCATTGGCTGGATAACTGGATTTGGAGGCAAGTGGGCCTAGGCCTTCCTCTGTTTTGCATTTGTGAGCGACTGGCGCAAGAGGGGCATGTTAGGCGAGAATAAACGCATTAAGTTTAGGCCCAAAAATAATACAATAATACATAGACGATTGTACCGCATTGCTTACAGAGGAGGGGGAGAGAGGGCCAGTGGGTCTACAGCGGACTGTGCTCCACTAGAACTCCGCTGAGCCCGGTGACTTTATGGGCCTAAACTGCATTTGGGTGCCCCAGCTGATAGCACATGCAGCTGCATGCAGCAGAGGGTGCAGATGGCTAGACTGCCAGACCATGTCATCGTTGATGTTCTCCACCAAGTCGCGATCCGATCGGTTCGTCATGTGGGCAATACTCGCTAGAGGGGCTGAGCGACGACTGTCTGCAAGGAAGGTACGGTGTACAAAGTACTCGTGTTTATCACGGCTGAAAGTTGGCAACGACGTTGGCTCGGCTGGCAATGATGATTGATTTATCTTCATATTGTTTTAAAAGAAGTCTAAAGACAATGAATTATGCTGATGACGTGCAGCTGTAGGGTATTAGGACTGGATAAACACCCCCAGAATCCAAAAGAAAGATCCACGCAATGCTCGCTGGAAGAAGAGAGACACGAGGTATAAAATAGCACCTCCCACCAGGAAACGCCGGCTACAAGTTGTCGTTACAAACGTCGAATAGGGAGAACCGTTAAGAAGATGAAATTAAAGGGGAAAAGAAAGAGTGCGAGCCAGTCACCGTCCCGACATGTCGGTGTAGCAGGGCGCTGGCTGCGCGTTGGCATGGCTGGATTGGCTGCCTGCTGGCAGGTCCGGCAGGTCGGCGCAGACGAGCACCAGCCGGATCGGCACACAGTCTTCAGGCACGGGCGGTTTCTCACCCGGTGTCGATGTGTCACTGTCGTACAGGTACTCCAGCGTGATGCCGTTTTCCAGGTTGTAGTAGGGAATGGTGCGGTTGCAGGCCATGAAAGTACCGCTACCCTGCTCGTTCAGTAGATACAGGCCGCCGTAGGGCGTACCGGTTTTGGCAAGTGAAACGGGTGTAGCGTCTCCGCTGCCAGCGTAGAACCAGGCACCGTGCTCCTGAGGGTACTCGGGCACGATGAAGTCGTCAGATGACTGGACGGCCAGGCCCAAGGAGATAGACGGGTTTGATGTGCTGTTGGCGGGCGTTTCCTCGGAGAAAGAATCGGTCAGAAGAATCGACGACAAGTTCTGTGGCGGTCGGTCAAAGTAAAAGACACGACCCGGAGTCTCGGCGGCAGGCTTGGTCAGTACGGGAACACGGTAGCTGGCGCCTGCATGGTAAGCCTGCAGGACCATATTTTGGACCTCTGTTGCAAGTGCATTAAACGGGTCGGTGACATCGGCAACTAGCCGGAAGCCAGTAGATGTGGACGTTGAAGCTGGTGTCGCTACTGTGTCGGTAGAAGCTGTGCTTTGTGTCGGTGTCGGTGCAATGGGCGATGCAGACACGAGCGATAAGGCGCCTAGGGCCAGAAGGGGATTGATACTGGAGAACATGGTGGGCAAAGGCTGCGTGTTTGTAAATATGTGAAGTGAGGTTGAGTAAAAGTCAACACGGCGTTCAAGAGGGGTTTGGCTGCTTTTAACAAATAGACTTGGGTGAAGTTTGTACGAGGCTCGGGATGTTGATGGAGGCGAATTCACTAGCAGTGACGTGACGTCTCCCGTCGGGCGTTGGTGGCGAGTTAATATCAGGGACAGAACGATGGAAAGTAAAAAATACTAAGCTCTTAGACAAGGCTAGCAAGACAAGTTGACGGTCATAACCCAGGAAAAGAGAGAGATATCAAAGTGAGAGAAGAGAGACTAACGAGAGACGACGATGAGTTTCTTTTAAAACCAAATGCTAGACATAGTGGCCACCGTAGGCATGGATATTCTCCGGAGAAGAAACAACAAGAACGAACTACACGTGAAGTATACGAGAACTTCCGTTGTTTGGTGGTACAGCCAAGTCGCTTGGATCCGATGCTCGCTTGTGATGGAAGCAAAACGTTGTGCGACGTTTCTGTGACTGCGACTCCTCCCCTTTCCGGTTGCTCCTGCCCTAACTTGGCATTGCACACTGCACACTCGCGTACCTGCCGTCAGATGTACAGAAATGTGGCTTGCCTGTCGCTCGCCTACTGTTTCTCGGGAAAGGAAGGAGCATTCGACCGTACTGCGTTTGCTCCAAAATTAGGAAGGGGCAGAGGCAAACAGGCGAGGAGGCGTTCTGGATGTCGTTCCCACCAAATAAAGGCACTTTGTATCTGCCGTATCAGTAAGTGCATTGAGTACCCTAAATGTGCTGTGTTCATACTGCTTAGTATCCCATTGAGCACAATCTTTATGTACAAATTCCGGTGCAAGCACTGCTGATAGTAAAAGGGGTGTTTGTTTACTTGAGGGAAAGAGCTATTGTGCTAATGCAGTTGCCTATTTGGGAGATGGCAGATAGGATGATACTCAACCCGAGACTACTTACCCACACGATCTTTTAACCTTTATATGTAGTCTTTGACTCTTCCCCAGTAGCCTAGCCAAGTTCAAGCATCGTGATGCGGGCCATGGTGAATGTTCCATTCTTCGAAAACCACTCGTATTCCTTTTTCTGCCCTCGCTAGACGCCACGAGGTGGCGCTTTCTCTCTTATATGTACTCGTCGAATGAGAGGCCACGCTGAACAGCTTTTCTTATTCTTTGTTCTTCTTAGTTCTTGCTTGCTGTCCTACCACCTCTTTCGTCTGCCCTCGCCTACAGGAAGATGCCTCTTGTTATTTCGACCGCTATTGAGACGGCAGATGGCAGTGCTCGACCAAAAGCTGTAGAAAACCACGCCACCGTGTCACTTCAAGCCCTTAAGCTATGTCCCTCCCCCGTTGTCCCCTCTGCTCTCTGTTGTACAAGATCGGTTGTTTGGGTGCAGCTTCTTCAGGTGCAAGGATAGTGGCGAGCTGGTTTAACGAAATGTCAGGGGTTTCTGAAGCAAAGAGACATACATAGCCACTATAGTCGGTCATCTACATTTTGCATAAAATAAGAAACGCCACATATCCAATTGGGGCGAACAGTAACCACATGGCATACGGCGTCGGAGATGTACCATGTTGACATTTTGTAAGGCAAATGGTAAAATGTGTATATTGGAAGAAGTTGTGAATGATGAATGTAAAGTGGCAATGGCCGTTTTGGCCGTAACATAATAGTGCCTGATGTTGCCTCAAATGTCGCCGCAAACACCCATGCGGCAGCCCTGTCTACTCGAAGAGAGAGTACACCCCGGTGGCGACGAGCGTTTGGCTGTGCGTAGGTAGATCCAGCGTCACTGAGAATGGCTTGCCATCCTTGGCTGACTTTTGGTACACTACGACGCTCGCAGGTTCTCCAAGATGGTCAGTTGCACGGAATGCAACGGTTCTGTTGGCTCGATCTGTCGTCATGATGATGGCTACTAGGCCAGGCGGAATCCCAGGAGGTATTGTCGACTCGCGGCCGCGATAGTACGAGAAGACTGTCTTTGGTACATCAAAGCTCGGAAATGCTTCAATAAAGAGATGTGGCGACCACGAGGCGTTGTCTTTGCGTGCCCATCCTACCGAATTGCCCTGGTAGATGTCGCCGGTAGGCACAAGAGACCCTTCGCGCACGTACACTGGCGTGGACTCGAGGGGTAGATTCAGAACCCCGTGCGTATCACCAGGAGAGAATACTGCCGTCTTGTTTTCGTACTCCAGGAATTTGCGGCGTCTCTCGTTCTGGTTGACAGTCGGAAACCGGACTGTGGCATTTCCGCCCTCGTTCAGAATAGGAGAGACGAAGAACTCGCCGCCCAGCATGTACGCATCATTCGTCTCGTAGGCGGCGTGATCTTCAGGAAACTCGAGAAAGAGCGCTCGGATCACGGAAACACCCGCCGTTGATGCCTCATGCGCGTAGCTTCGCATGTAAGGAATGAGGCGTGTGTGTGTGTCCGCTGTTTGCCGAAGAACCTCGACAAGGCGTGGCGAGTACTGGTACCACGGCGTGTGATTCAGCCCAATCATAATCTCGTACATGGGAGACCATGCCGAGAAGTGCATCCATCTGGCAAAGAGCTCTTCGGTTGGGCCACCAGCGTCACGTATGTAGCCACCGGTATCAGAGCCCCAGTGCGAGAAGCCCAAAAGACCGGCACGGATCCCAGACGCCACGGAGTATTGCAGACCTTCAAACGTCGCCTCCGAGTCACCGTTCCAGATGCCAACTCGAGACCGGTCGGTGTCGAAGGCCGAACGAGCAAAGTTGTAGTAGGCGGCGTTAAAATGACTGAGTGATGTCCCGCTTCCCCAGATGCGTTGCATGGCCTCGTCGCACAATTGCAAGAAGAGGTTCTGCTGTCGGTTTTGCTCCGCATCCGGCATCTCACCCTCCTCGCCACGGTCAATCTTGAAACCACGGATGCCGGTTTTAGACACGAAGTCTGTCAACTTGGTCCGGTAGTAGTTGTATGCAGCCGGAATTGAGAGGTTCAGTGCCGGGCCCAAAAAGTGAACGGGGTCGACGCTTGGGAAGAGCCAGTGGCTTTCGGATGAATCGTTTGAACAACTGTGTGTAGAGAAACGCACGGTTGGCCACCCACACTTGGAAGTCATAGCCACGCTTAGACAGGTTGGCGATGAAATCGACAGGATTTGGGTAGAATCTCGGATCGAAATCAAAATTCCCATAAGACCAGTTTCCGGAGCCATATGGTCCTACAAGCAGACGACTGGTCAGCACTCTCCCAAAGCGTATGGATCATGCTGCAAGTGTGGCACTGTATTACTCACGATCCGCAAAGAATGAGGTGGCACGGATCTTGTACTCGTCGAGGTGATTTGCCACATCATCGATATTGTCTTGGGAGTTGCGGATGGTGCTGTCGTGGAAGTCCTGCTCGAAGTCGTCCGACCAGAAAATTGGACCGTATGCAGTATCCGGCGGCATAAGGGGATAGCTGGATAGCTTGGCCATCCGCCCGAGCAGCGTCTTTAGATCGTTCTGGGCGTACAGGATCGTGTAGGCGATGTTGGCCTCGCTTGTTTCTAGGACCACTTGCGTGCCGCCTTCGATTTCGTACGTGCTGAAAGTGAATGGCGTCAGCGTATCGACGTACACTCCAAAGCCGTTGTCCGTAAAAAAGTAAGGTGCCCGCGCATTGCACCAGTTGATTCCCGGCTGCGTTCCGTAAATGCCAATATCCGAGGTCGGAACACTTTTTCTTTGCTCTTCAGCAGCGCTCGCCTTCAAGTTGGATCCGTAGTGGTTGTTGGTGATGGACTTGTTCCATGGTACTCCCAGATGCCGTAGAAACGAGGCGTGCCTGAGAGTATGAATGTGATGTTATTTGGCTCGACCGAATGCGAAAAGGCAGCAGTCACGGCAACCTCGCCGGAGATGCTGGCATCCCACCGAACATGGCCGCCATCTGCTGCTGACCGGCTGCCCTTCGTCTGGGACTCGACTCGCAATGTTTTGCCAACACCGATGCCGCGTGATCCGCCAAAGGTCTGGCCGGTACACAGGGTGTTTCTCATAACAATGTCACCGAGACCATCGCCCTGGGCTCCGTTGGAGAAGGCTAGTGACACAGACCCATCTTCACTCGTCACAGCACCAAGGAACGTGGATGCAAATGGTTTCGACGGGATGACAGAAGTTGATACAGCGTTTGCAAGGTAAAACGAGGCGACCACCGCGGTTGCTCTCTTCCAAAACCTAGCCATTGTTCAGACGTCGATGCTCGTTGTTGCCGGTGCACACTCCTTGCCGCCCAGTTGCATCTTCAGACACTCGTCTTGATCGATGCAATGGCTTCAAAGCTATTTTTCTGTAGCGCCGCGATGAGAGTATTTCGATCTCTCTCCCATCTTTCCGGTATCATACTCTGCTCCCGTGGTCTTCATTTCAAGAACAACTTTTCCATGCTGCCGGGAAATTGTAATATAGACAGATAGAGGCAGATTTAATCTCAGATGGTAAGATTACTGGAAGATACTTTCCTCGACTCTTGTTTCGAGAATAGATAAGAAGATCACCACAATTGTCCAAGGACGGAAGTCCATCGAAACCAGATTGTACTTTATTCCTCGAGGTTATTCATTTTGTTTTGCCTTTGCTCACATTATGGGGGTTTCTCTCGATGTTAGCAGTATGGTACCGCGGCCCGGGTAAATCGACGCGCTGTACGACTTACTCCGGACGACGTAATACAAATACGTTGTAATCGTGACGGTTATGCGTACTGTGCGGCCATTGCAACGTTTGCACTGCTGGGCTTTGTTCGTGTGCAAGCTTTTTTCCTTTCAGATGCGTGGGAAGCACAGCAGCAAACAAACATGTCCGTGCACTCAGTACGTCGTACACAAAGATCGAACGACATGTTAGCGCAAGCGCCCGGAACTCGATGCACGGATGCAATTGACAGCCGAATTGCCGACGTGTGACGAAACAGCAGGGAGCGAGGAAAAAAGATATCTGTGGTCGGCCAGGCCGATATCGAGTCCGTGATGTGCGTTGCGGATGATGGATGAGAGGGGCATTTCTCATGATCCCATCAATTTTAATTCTAATGGTAGCCGTCCTCTGAGTGTGGCCTTTTTTTCTTGCATGAGGGCGCGTCTGTTCGGTTGCCGCAGATCCTAGATAATCGCCATGGCTGCAGCAAGCTATACCAAAGCAAACGAACCCTGATAGATGATCACAACGGCCACAGAGAGCTCATTGTGTGCGCTCTTTTCCCTCTCTTCTTCTCCATACATGGCGCAAAGCTGCAGCTATCAATATCCGTGCTCCGTCTCGAGTTCTTTCTAGATCAGATAGAAAATGATCATCATTTCCATAAAGCCTCCTTCTGCCCTTGGCCCTCCTCGAGAAGGTCCATGAAACAGGGGTTGCGTCTGCCTGCTCTATGCATGCACTGGGTGGAAATTGGAAGCTGACAGATGATAGTAGTTGATTGGAAAGACCCGTACGAGATAGCTCAAGGAACATAGCATAGACTAAATATATTTTGACGAATATTGTCGACTTAGATGGCGGTCATTCTGGGGGCAATCAAAGATCGTGCCGCATGCAAATGCAGCTTTGCAGCTTGTTTGTTGGGGAGAGGAAGAAGCACAACTGAACGCCACAGTGTGGGATACGTGGGACATGAAATCGGGCGTTCATAACCTGAAGCTATAATTGTCAGTACTGTGAATCAAGTCAGACTGAAAGCTTATTCAAGTATGAAGAGATTCTTGGTGCGTCGACTTTGCGTCTCGTGGCCATGATCGGTATCTAATACCGGTCATCATAAGTTTAGAGTTCAGGGGGGGAAGAGAATGGCCGAGGCCTCCCAGCGTTGTACTCGCCAGATACCGCGCCCCTAGCAAGATGTAATACTTTGTAGTCCCAGAACCAAAGTTCTAAAGGCTGCAAGGCCGTATTGTTCTCCTGCCGAAGAGAGCCGCCCTGCCGCCCTTGCCCCGTGCGTGATCTGCCCGGAATATGGCACATTTCGAGCTGTCTTTCTTTTCTTTTTCGCGCCGTCGCCTGTCCAGTTGCATTTTCAACCAGAAGCTGCTCAATCGAGAATGTCCGCCCCTTCTCGGCCGTGGGGGCGACGATGTGGGGGCCGAGCCTTACGTTGTTGGTTAATGAGACACCAAATCGCCAGATATCATGCGGTTTCTGCTAATGTTCGTTCCCTCTTGACTTGCATGATGCGTGTGACCAAAGTTGCTCGGCGTTCGGCACGGGAGTCGAGGGATACGTAAGATACAACGGCAGAGGGCGCCCTGTGTCGAGTAAGAGAAGGATTGACAGATAAAAAATGATAGACGACGCGCATGTTTGAGAACCTGGTCTACCGGACTCGGGGCAAGTCAGATCATCCCAACAGATGTGCTATCGTGGGGCCGACCCGCGCAGCCGCCGAAGTCATTGGCCGACGCGGCGATTGTGTGTGTCGATTGGCTCGTATGCGGTACGTGAAAAATGGCCAGGCCACCACCGTCTTAGGTGACTCTGCGTGGACAGCTCAAGCCCCCCCCTTCACATGATTTGACGCAAGTGAGTGTGAGGCGAAATTACGATGAGAGAGGGGGAGCGAAGCAAAAACATCGGATGCAATGCTCTACCCGACGGTTGCACAGCAGCCTGCACGAGTAATCAGTAGGCCGTACCAAGGTTTTGCGTCCAAGAGATGGGTCGAACGTATTGCTTTCGCGCAGCTGTTGGGTTGTGGATGAGGCGTATCATGTATGTAAAGTGAGAGAAGAGGGGCGCTGCAAATACGCAAGGGGCTGATGTCGAGATGCTCGTACGACGTACGCGCCTTCCGAATCCTTGCTCCTTTCTTTCTCCACGGTGCCTGGAGCATTGAGCAGTGTTGGTGACTATCGATTTTGCAGTGCGACGTGGCAGGCGCGAAGGGCACACGAGGAAGGCGCAAGTCTCCGACCGCGCTTGCCGTACGGACATTTCTGCTCTCGCCCGAAGTGAAGACTGTGTTGCTCCTTCCTTGTGATGGCGCGAACAACTTTGACCAAGAGGCAAGATTGGGCAGGAGCGCGGAGGGAAACAGCAGGCAGGCTCGTAGCTGCGACCGCCAAGTTCAGAAGGTACTCCCTTCTCCTTTAGGTAAGTTCGTGTTGTTGGAATAGTACACGTACTCTTTTGTGGTGGGCATCTGCTTGTATGTTCACTCGCGATGTCTCAACAGTCCATCCCTCTCCCCCATGCCTACGACATACAGGTCCTGTCCAGTCCCACACTTTATTTTGTCAGACTAGTACGGTACGTCTTCCACCAGCACATCGCCTTTATGCACCAGACCTACCGGCCGTCTGGGCAAGGGTTCAAGCTTCCTCTAACATCTGCGCTACCAACCTGCCACGCATCTAAGCCAGTCCCTGGTGCGCCCCGTCCCCGCGGGTTTGTCTTGTTTCGAATAGCCAGGGCCGAGCGTCACTTACGTGACACGTTCGCCCGGTGCTAGCAATGTCCGGGCTCCTACTCTTCGCCTTCAGGACCCCGCTCGTCGGTATTCACCGTGGCCTGAGGTCTATGAGGTGCAGCAAATTGCCATCACCGGCAGGATGGGTGACTGGACGTTGAAGAACAGACGACTACGGCATTGTGACTGACACACAGACTCGTCTGGTGTTTGAGAGCCGTCCTAGGCCAGACCACTAACACTACAAACATTGGGCTTTCTTGCCAGGTCAAGACATGATTGTCCAGACTTGGTCGAGAGTGCAGCTTTGTCCAGTCTCTCTCCATCGATAACGACTGGCTCTCTGCGAACGATGGCGACATATGGGAGCACCAGCGTGGGCACGGGGACAGTCATTAATGCAAGTCAGATTGGCCAGAACGCAGGGCTTCGACAGGGAAGAACTTAGCTGGACAAGCACCAGGTCTTATCTATTTTTTTGCGACCACTTTCCCCGTTTTATTGTTATTGTTATTACCATTTTATCTTCTTCTTTTCGACGAGTTTTCTTCATATGCTCGCTTCACATCTATCCCGTCATATTTGTAATTTCACACACAACTCAATCCTCTCATTCCACGCATATTCGGCCCTGCCTCTTACCCCCATTTCCGTCTTTCAGGATGCCTGTCTAATTCCCTACTGGCCAGCTTCTGCTGGTGGCCTTGCACCCCAAGATAAGCAGCATGGTCTCCAGCTGAACTCGTTCCTTTTCCTGGTTCTCCGACTGCCCACAAGCATAACATCAACCACCACCAGGGCTTCTCGGACTAAATCACTGTGCCGTGTCCCTCTTGGTCGCTTCCTGATCGAGCACCTGCTCCTCACGGGACAATGTCCTATCAAGCCCAGAGAGGGAATGGCGAGCAGCGCACAAGAAATTTGTCTCGTGTTGTCCCAAACAAGCCAAACAAGCCAAACAAGCCGTCTCTTTCCCGCCCCTCCATCTTCTTCGAGAAGGCAAGATGGAAGCGCTTCTTCTATGCATCTTGGTTCCTCCCATCATGCACCAGAAGCAAAGGATCATTCGTCTTAACCTAATGTCGTCGGCCACACTGCTTTGCCGTCTTTCTCTCTTGTCCACTCGTCCGTCTTTTGGATTCCTTGCATCTTATTTGTCCCATTCCATTTTTTTTTGCTTTCCCGTTGTTATCACTTCCGTCTATTTCGGCAGCCTTCACTCTTTCTTCTGTCCCTCCCCCCATCTGGTTCTCATCTCTTCTTCCTTGCTCGCTTCTTATCTTTGTATTGCAAGGGTCTTCTTTTCTACCTCGCTATCATCGTTGTAATCTTGCCCCATCGGTTTATTTACTTTTGTCCGTCTTGTCTTCATCTAGACATCAACAGCCTCCTAATCTCACAGAGTTAGCCAAGTTTCAGCCCGACTTAATATTGAGCCACCTCACTTACAGGCCATCGTGGTGGTATCTGGTCAGACTGCATCTCGTCTTGTATAAGTCGCCCTAAAACTGCCGGATCCAGCCCACCCACCCCTGTATCGATATTATCATCAATGAATCAGCGGCAGCTTCTTTGCGCCGAGAGAAATTCCAAACACATACCTCACCATCATTCTCCCGCTCACCAAACATCGGCTACTGACGGTTTGCGTATTGCCTAGCTTTCTTGGATCCTCAGTCATTCATTCTCTCTTGACATTTCTTCCCGTGTCTTGTTCTCTGTTCCGCCTTCGCCAGCTTTCCTGTGTCACCGCACATCCCTCATGCCCCAACCCTCCTCCTCACCTTACATGATTTTCTGTATACGACTAAAGGAAGATTGACCCCGTGCACTGGGAGCCCGAGGAGCGACGGAAGTCAAACATAGCCCAATGGAACTGCCAGCACGCACATCTGCCACATCCTGTGCCCCCTCCTCCTTCTTTAAAAGGAGGACAAGGCTCCTTGAGGAGAAAACATTGTTCTTCGATCTCTATTATCACCATCCTTTCGATAAGCCAGGCCAACTCTCGACAAGAACGACCTTGACCGTTGCATCGCATGAGTTTTCAGACCGCATACTTCTAAAGGACGCCACACACCAAGCACCACAAGCTGCAGTCATGCCTAGCACTGTTATACTCGGCTATTGTGACGGCGCCGGCTGCCAGACCGGTCCCGACATGGTCGAAGATCTTTGCCTTGGCATGGAGTTAAAGTTTTTGTTGCTAGGTTTGCCCCGGTCCGAAGCTGTTGGTTTACCCCGAGGCCGCTTGCCGGATGGTGCAACTGCTGTCACAAGTCGGGAAGCCTACCAGAAGCAAGCATACACAGCCTTGGCTCGTGTCATCGAACGAGGCCCAGGGCCCGACAAGCCAACTTCCAGTCTCAGTACTCCTTCGGTCCAGCCCCGTGCCATCAGCAAGAGCGACATCGCTGATGCTGGTCTCATGGAGCGAGACTACTGGTCGTCACACTGGATCGTCAAGAAGGCCAACTCTGTTCAGCACATGGATGAGGATCCACGGCCAGATAGCCACCGCACGGATGGCGTTGCTATTTCGGTGGAAGTGAACTCGCCCAAGCTGGCTTGGAGAGACCTCGACGCACCTTCCCTGGTCAGCAAAGTTCTCTCCCGTGTCAAGACTTTGCCCACATATGTCAACTACACATGTGACGTTCATGTCCATGTTGGACGCTGCGATGGAGTGGCATTCCGTCTCCCGACCCTGAAGAAGCTTGCCACCGTATTTTGGCTCGCAGAGCCTATTCTGCGCAGTGTCCGAAACCCTCACTCACCCAACTATACCAATGCCTACACGTGGGGCTTTGACCAGCGCCGCTACAGTCGCCTTGCGCTCGCTATTGCCAAAAAGTCGCCAACGACTGACCCCGTGACCATTGGCGAAGAAATGCTCGCCCGTGTTCGTTCCAGCGCACGTGAGGAAGACGACGAGGAGTGGCACAAATACATGAACGGCACCGGTCAAGAAGCTTTCCATAGTGAAGCTTTGCGTGCCATTTGGCAGTCGGCTACGTCCCAGGAACTGGGACTGCTTTTGTCTGGCTCCCAGCGTGAGCACCGCCGCCTCGGATTCAACTTCAGCGCTTTTGGCGGCGAAGATGAGCGCTCCAAGACCAACCCACGCACCATTGAGTTCCGCATTCTGGAGGGCACACTTCAGGATGAGCTCGTGCAGGGTTGGCTCCAGATCTGTGGCAAGCTGGTGGAGCTGGGTATGAAGGGCAGACAGACCAAATTCCGTGATGTCGTCCAGTACCTTGTGGCACAGCAGCCAGCCTACGACGAGCTTCTCAGAAACACCGAGAACGACCGCCTGCGAGCTCGTGTGTGGACGGAACGCGGCCGATTGACCCGCGACACTCTCTTTGCGGAGTTTATGGAAGCCATTGATGTCGAGCCTACAGCCTACGTCCCTTTCCGGGAGAAGATACGGCGCGAGTATGGCTCCTCCGCCTGACTGGCCGAATATTTTACGAGATTCTACACGGCCTTGGGACATTTACTCAGACGGGCAATGGGTACAAGGGCACTGAACGGACATGGACTATAGGCAACAAGTCTCTCGCGGACAGAGACTTTCTCTTTCTTCTATTTATTATTTTCTCTACTTTATCCTCAAGCTCGTTTGCATTTACAGCCATTTTGTCTTTTCAGTTTTGTTATCAGTTAATCTGCTTGTTCTTGATTCTCCCCCCTTCCCTCTTTTCTCACCATCGCTTCATGTTACATCGAATTGTTTTCAGCTTTTCATTTGTACGTACCACTTTGCGTCCTCTTTAACTTCATTATGGCCCTTTTTGTTACTGTATTGTTATGTTCCAAAATACATCCGTAAATCATAGCTATAGCTTGTGATGGTAGAACTAGTGCATGTAGTTGATATGACGATAACTGCATTATCACTACGGGTTGTCTGCCAAATTGGATGAGCTCAAGACACAGGAAACAAAAGACAGCAGTTGAAAACACACTTTATAAAGATTAAAAACTCGACATAAGAGACTTGGGGGGAATGTTGTCTCGAAAAATAGTTGAACAACCGCAAAAATGGGCAATGATGCTTGAAATGAACATGACGACTGTCTCAAAAACCGGCGCCCAAGATAGTATAAATCGGTGCGCCGCCATATTTTTCGCTTTTGTATATCTGCTCGGCCGCTGTTATCTATTCGACTTCTGTATTATTTTACTCTAAAGTCACATCTTTTTTTCCTTTGTTGAGCGTATTCTGACCCATTGCGTTATTTTCATGGGCGCCTTGCGCCATTCTGTACGTCCTGGTACACATGGCCATCTGCTGCAGACAATTTCTCGTCCATCTCATCTTCGATTGTACCCTTTCAGCCAGTGCATAATCTTGCGTCCTGGGCATGCTGTGTACCCCCGAAGTAGCTAGGATAGCGGTGGTGGTGGCGGTGGTGGTGGTGGTAGCAGTTGGAGACGATGGAGTCCCACAACGGAAGCCACAAAAGAGCAGAGAGACGTGTCCAAATAAGGTAGCCCGAGATGGATGAATGGAAAAGATGTGACAAAAAGACGGTGACAAGATGCGTGTTCCCGCCTAATACCCCACAATTCTTTTGTGTTTGTTGTTTTCTTTCTGCCCTACATGTGCACATATACACACTGAGACTGTTGATGTGGCGCTTTTCTCATCATGAAGGTTTTCTGAACAACAACTCGAACGAGAAGACGGAAATAATGCTCACCCCTGTCCTTTGGTGTCTTTGTAAATCAAGCGGCAAGGGCGGCCGGCTGAGCATCTTTTTTTATCTTTATAATTTACACATCTTGTCGATTCCTAATACCCCTCACCTACTCTTCTTCCCTCCTACACTTTTTATCCCATTCCTTATTCTCTCAATAGCATGCAGCCTCACCCAGCATCCGGTGGTTCATGTACGTTGTGAGCCGCAGGCGAAGCCGACGGACTCCCTTGCTGTTTCGCTTGTGTGCGGCCTTTTGCACACTACATCTGCATGCTCGAATTTGAGCGTCTCTGTGCTGTGCGTTGTGTTTATTGTTGTGCTGCCACGCATCATCTCGAAGGATGAATGTGTGTATGCAAGGATGAATGAGGAGAGACACGAGGGTAGGAGAAGGGGTTTAGAAGGGTGTGAAGGTGTGGGGTTTCTTTGTGTAACAGAAGCTCGATGCAAGACAGATAGAAAACCGAACAAAAAAATCGAGACAAGGCAAGGAAGGACAGCGCAGTAACAGCTCATTAACAACTCAGTGCACACCCTCACAACATCCCGCACTCGACCAGACATCCACCCACGTCATACAGCTGTTTTCGGATGCTGGGCGTGCATGGCGACGGATGTATTGCGTGTTTTGAAGTGGAGAGAAGACGGTCTTGAATCGTTGTTCCTTTTGCATGACCAGACATCTACCCATTCTTGTACACGCCAACCTTTTCGAAGGAGTGTCTCACCGGCTGACTTTGTCTGTAAAGCTGGGCGTTGGGCAGGAATTTTACAACCTTTTGGATTGTTTGTCCACGTCCCTAGCCCTTCCCGGCGCATGATTAGCCTTGCTTCGTTCCTTACCTCCGCCTCGTCTCATTTTGCCGTCTCTGTCATCTTGACTTACTGTATGCATGCCGTGTCGTCTGGCCTCGATGGTTTCGATATCCGTGGATAACCGAGCGATCAAGAGCTGGCAGTTTTCGCCAAAAAGAAGCCAGAAAGAGCAGAACGAAAGCGGATATCTGGACAGCCTATAGCAGATGCTCTACGGATACGGTACACTCAATGAATAATCGGGACATTGGCCATGCCCGCTTCCGTGAGGAGAAATCTCGGGATGTATGATAAACCGAAACCAAGGTCAGATCATGCGCGGTTGGGGCCTGGAGAAATTTGTCGTGAGAGATGATTACAAACAAGGGCGTGTGGTTCTAAATGTAATCATATCTATCTAAGGATTTATCTAAGGCATTTTCTATGCAGTGTATCCATGTAAACCAAACACCAAACTTCGCTGTAAAAACAGGATCAAAATCATGATTGTATATCATACGCGATTTACCCATCACGCATCTTAAGGCGCTCCGAATCTTTTGTCGACAATACCAGATCAAAACAAGGTCTCTTCGCCCCCTTCACGCGCGCCCCCTACACATCCCGGGTAAACTTGGACAGCTGGCGCCATTTCTCACCATAAAAATAGACGGCAAAGGGCACGGGCGTGACGACAAAGCACACGCCGGTCAGGACCATGAAGCCCCAACCGTAGCCATATGCAGCAACGAGGGGTGCCACAGTCAAGGGCAGGAACGTGCCGCACAGGCAGCGAGTGACAATGACACCGGTCATGGCCGAGGCGGCGTACAGGCCAAAAGCGTCGACGACGTATGCGGCTAGCGGGATGAACGTTATCATCATAGAGGCTCCCATGCCACCGACGGAAAGCAACAGGCAGGGCAGGGGCAGCACCAGCTCGGCAGACCAGCCATAGGCTGCGACGGCGATGGGAAGCAAAAGGCCGCAAGAGAGGGTCAGAGGCAGCTTGAACTCGGGCCGGCCGATGCGCGTGACGCCATCTTCGGGAGAGATATGACCACGCGTGTTTGTGAGGTGGCGGTAGATGGGGTCGAGGTAGCGGTTGCAAACGACAACACTGCAAAAGGCGCCCAGACTAAACACCAAAAAGGACGAGCCGGTGGCAGCAGAGGAAAAGCCGTAGCGATGCTCGAGAATGTCCGGCAGCGAGACGGACATGACGTAAAAGAAGGAAAAGAGGATGGCACCGTAGACGGCCATAGAGGCCAGGACGAAGGAGTCGGCAAGCAGGATGGCGGGGCGGAGGACGGCGTCGCGAATGTGGCGGAGACCGGACGAGGCGGGGGAGGTTGAGGGGATGGGCGGGGCAGAGGGAGACGGGCCGTCGGGAGTGGCAGGAGCGACACCCGAAGAGGAAAGAGAAGACGACGACGGCGAGGAAGGCACGCTGGCAGCGCCTGCCAGTTTGGCGGCATGCAGTGCCTGTCGCTCCTTCCGCAAACGCTGGCGGCGGGCGCGAAGAATTGCGGGCGGGTACGTCTCGCGGAAGGCGGCCCACACCAGCACGTTGCACGCCACGGCCAGTCCCGTGCTCAACCACAAAACCGACCTCCATCCCCAAGTATCGGCCACGGCACCGCCAATAGCCGGGCGATGGCGCCGCCCATGAGCGGTGTCAACTGGACGAGCGACATGGCGGACCCGCGCTGGTCGGGCGGGAACATATCGCCGACGATGGCCGGGTTGAGGACATTGGTGGCGACGGCAAGACCCGTGAGGCCGCGAGCAGCGATGAAAAGGGTGGTGCTGGGTGCAATTGCGGCCATGGCCGTGGCCAGAGCAAAGAGTGCGGAAGCCGCGGTCAGGACTTTGGCGCGGCCCCATGAGATGGTTTCGGACAGGGGGGCAATGGCGAGCGGGCCGGCCGCCTCACCGAGCTCCCAGATGGTGACAAGAAGGACACTGGCGGACCCGACACCGCCGCCTGAGCCATCCTTGGGGTGGCCCTCGAGCTCGTCGACAATGTGGCTGGCAAAGGGCACGACAGAAATGCATGTGAAAGTCACTGTGAAGGCCATGAATGCGAGCAAGAATACAATCGACCAACGGAAGGCAGACGGCCAATTGCGCGGGTTGTCCGGGTCGTCGGCGAACGCGGTGAGGTCGTCGCTACTGGATCCATCGTGAACAGCTTCGAGGTCGGTCTCGGAGTGACCGTTGACGGCAACTGTCGTGGCGGACCGTGATTTGAAGACAGTGCCTGCGAGCAGCGGCCGCGTCTCGTCGGCAATGAGAGGATCGGCCATGAAAAAGTGGTTGGAGAGTGGACGCGAGGACGGTAGTTGTGTCGATTTGCTGTTCATACACACAATCGGTAAAGATTTGTCGTCGTCCTCGATGTCGTCGAGTTTTTCCTCTTCTCTTTTCCTCTTCTCGGCGTCGGCTCGCGTACACTTTTTTTTCTTCGCCCCTGTGTTTTCTTTCCTTTTCCGCTCGCGAATTTTCTTGGGGGAAAACGGCGACTCTGAGTGGCAGACGCCGATGGCGAATATACAGGGTCGGATTTTTAAATTGTTCTTGCTGTTCAGCTCGTCCTTTGTTTTCTGTTCTCGTTCCGTTCGGTGTCGGGTGCTTCTCGTTCTTTTCTTGTCGACGGTCTGTCTTTTTGTCACTCGAGTCTGGCAATTCAGCTCTTCTTTTCTCCGTTCCTGGTGTCCGGTGTCGGACCCTTTTAATGATCAAAGAAGATGGACTGTCCGCCTGTAACGCGCGCCCTTTGGATGTCATAATCAGATTGAGAGTCCGCGCCCTTTCGCACCTGTATGGCCAAACAGTGACAGTTTTTACTCTTTTGCTCTGCTTTGATCCGCGCTTTTCCTATCTGGAGCAGCTTTGGCGCCCTTTGCGTCGTACGCCGTCGCTGATTGCATGCTATCAATGAGTGGATAGTGCCGTCGATATGCTCTAGCGGGGCCAAACGCCGACGAAAATGACGATGGGGGTCATTTACAGGACAGGCGTTTTATGGAAGTCCACCAGCAACAAAGATGTGCAAGTCAGCTGTAACGTTTTTGGCAACAATTGTCACGAACATGAAGCTTTGTGAGCTCGGTGAGACAATCGATGCTGGAGGAAGCGAAAGAAAGAAAGCAGGACGACCGACTAATACGTGGATTAAATCACAGAACCAGGCATGTCAAGACGCGTAGCTGGCGGGCTTCTGTGACATAACGGAGGCATATGTTGCCTCCATAGACCGTGGCAGTTTGGCTCTGGCTTAAACGCAAACCATATTGACGTGTTTGGATTGTCGTTCGCACCTGACGGCGCAACGCCCATCAACCGGCTTGATATAAATGTCCTTCAATTTGTATTTCGGCACTCCACGACACGACACGGTGGCCACGACAATCAAATTCGACTACTCCAAACTTGCCCATGGAGACAATCCCCCACGGCTCTGGCGCGTGCAGCATCTCGGTGCTATGGGGGAGCCAGACCCTGTAACCGGTGACATAGTGGCCGGCGACGGGGTGATCATGGTCCCACGGTGGCTTCGGCAGCGAACAGGACCACACACAGGCCGTGGTCTGTCATTGGAACTGGCGCTGCCATAACTTTCCGGGGATTGGCGGGCCGTTTCTCTCCGCCCACCGCATTGCCACGCACGGAGCGTTTTATCATCTGTGAGAGCGTGAAGCTTCAGGCCTTGCTAAATGTCGAGTGCAGGGAGGGGGAAAAGTGCCAGTACGCCAATATCGAGTTCTTCATCCTGCATAGCATCCCCGCCGCAAATATTGTCGGCACCACAAGATGGAAGATTTTGAGAAAGGTAATCCGGACTGCTCATTCGAGCGATGGGAGAGACTTGTCCCGAATACTTTGAACGACGCCGGCAACAATGTTTCGTGGCCCGTCGCCAGTTGCTCCCACTGGTAAGCGTGTGGCGTGAGCGCTGGCCGTCAGAGAGAGGTATAAAGCGGGTGATCTGTCGGTATCACTTTCTCGAGGACGGGCATCCGTTCTGATTTGGGCTGACTGGGGGAGATCGATGTTTGTCGTCTGGCGGGCCATATCAAGCGCCAAACAAACTCTGGATAATGCTGTCTTGTCTGTTGTAAGTAGTCACTATTAGTGCTTCGTTAATCTGTATCCTTGTTTCATTTTCTTTCTTCCCTCACGTTATGTCGCTGCATGGCGATGATGAGAACTCTGTTCTCACGCCGTCCAGTCAGGCCTTCTCATCAATTTTGCCCACTGTGATATGTATATAGGCTTTTCCGTGTCGAAGTTGACAGCATAGCCTCAGAGTTTGCAGATATATTTGGCAACCGGACGGGCCTTCTAGTTGATGAAATCGTTCGTAGACATGTTCGAATGACTTTGCGTGTATCTGCCGCCCGCCCGTGATGCGCATGCCAGACTTTGCTTTGCGTCGCACCAATTTCCTGCAGAATATAGTGAGTAGCCTTCCCTCCTGCGGGTGCCGGGTGCACAATGTTATAACCTGTAGGTAACTACCCCGACGTCGAGTGCGAGTCATCCATCTCGGTTGACTCGATCTAGACCAGAATATAAGCGTTGCGTAACATATTTGCTGCCTTGCTTCGAACTGCTGTCAGGATAATGCTTGTCATTTCATCTCTGTATTTTGTGCTCCCCGACAAGCTTGTGTCATGACAACGACGTGCCTGATTCGAAACTTTTAGTACTAAGCTCATCGGGAGTGCTGTGAATTAGATCCGATATTGATGTAGAGGGCCTGCCTTGAGGCACAGAATATTAGTGAGTGCTTGATGCCTTTGCATATCGCTTTTGGACGTCGAAGAGGCACACTGCCTTTTCAGGGGCAGAGCAACCATTTGTGATTGCACTGACAACCACGTGTCAGCTGCTCTTCATATCTTATCCATTTCTTGTCATCTTCTGGTATGTGGATGTCTTGGTTAGGGCGTCGTGGTGACTCGGCTTCAAGATATAGGCGCGAAAGGCCATACACCACGATCGCATCGAGAAAGCGGCAGCATGCAATGTTTGAAACTTTTGAAGCCCCGAGACCACTTGAAGTTCTGAGAGCGCAAGCCAGGCGATTCTTTGCACTTTGCACTCAAACAGACAAAACTTGTCCAGTCTTCACCGTCGTCATATCCGGAGGTGTATCAGAATATCTGTTGTGGCGTCGACAATATCGCAAGATGCCGACCATATCGACAAACCCAGCATCGTGGTTGTGATTTGTCTCGTTGGAAGTTGAGAAGCGGGCAAAAGAATTCGAAGTGCATCAGTGTTAGCAAAGAGCGGCAAACAATTGAACAGAACATCACCTCAGCCATTCTCTATGTGGAACATACATACCTTCTGGCCTGAATAGAGCCCGAGAGACCTGATATTTACCAAGTTACTTTCTTGCACGCGGGCTATTCCACGTCGAAAAAACAAGCTGTTGCCCTGCCAGGCCGTTGCTTCAAGAGGCATTCTCGTCCGCAGCTTTCAGAGCTCTCGTGCAACAAGTTTCCACATCCATTCCTACGACCAGGTCGCAGAGCTCCTCGGAGCTGATAACGTGCCGTTGTCGATTCCCACTCAAACTGTGCATCATGGCGTGTCTCCCTCTCTTTTGTCATGACTGTCACCGCCAGTGCCGCTTCTGCGCTCGCTTGGTGTTGGCGTGCTGCATGGCAACATTTGCCTCGCATTTGCACCATCGCGTCTCCGTGTTTATGTGTATCCAACACATGTCTACGAAGTAGACACGCTTGTCGACTGTTTCCATGGGGGCCATCTCGATGTGCCTGCCGTCAGCGTTCGGAGTGCTTATCACCGAACAAACATGTTCAGTAAACTTGCTCACATCCCCTTCGCGCCCTCCCATGTGCAAGTCTAGCAGTCTGTTGTCTGCCTGTCCTTTTCGCCATTCCCCCTCTCTTGCATGCTCGCATTCTACCTTGTTTGCATTGCTCATAACATCCTCAGACATTACGAGAGCAAACTCCCGTTTCGGGACGCTATGCACCTTCCCTCATGGGAAATGCGGCCGGTGGTGGCTGTCAGCGCTATTAGGAGACAAATATTGGGTCGCCTTTCCACCCCCTCCTAAAAGTCGTCCGTCTTACACCACGCAAGGCCAAGCAAGGACAAGCAAGGCCAAGCAAGGGCAGACCCGCTGTGAACCCGCTGCGAACAGAGCCAAAAGCACAGGCGGCCGCTGTAGCACGGGGGCACAGTCGTTTCCGACAACAGTATGATCCACTGCCAAGATGGAGAAAGCTTCCTTTTGCCCTCTTTGCTTATGCGTCTTTGATGTTGTCTTGGACAGGATGTCCTGGATTTTGGCATGTCTTGGCATTGCAAGCTCCCCGTATGGCGCTATGACAGAGGGTTGTCTTCTTCATTCTAAAGGGCAAAATGGACCTTTTGATAGTCCCTTTCGATTTTGCTATCTGGTCTTCTTTTTGCTATCTCGACTCGTGTGCCTTTTGCGAGCACCTCCTGCCTTTTTTGTCGTTCGTTGATGACAAAACTGGATGAATACTGGCCGGCGGGAATAGTAATACAAGCATGGACCAAACAGACTCGCCTCTAGCATCCACAAACCGAACTTTCAACGACATCCAAACATCCGATCGACTCGCAAAAACGGCAGCTAGAGCAGCCCTGGCCTGCACGACAGACGGACCAGTCGGGGCATCAGCTTCCTCTTTCTCTCTTTCTGCCTCCTCTGTTTCTCTATCGATAATCTCGGATGTCAAGGTAATGTGGCCCGGACAACCGCAGGGGCAGCTGTCAACACTGCATGCAGGGCGAGCCTCGTATGCGTCCACATCTGCTGTCCACGAATTATCGCTGCATCTTCCGATAGTGTCAAACTTTAAAACGTTATTTTTCATGCCTTCTGGCGTTCGGCACCGTCGACAAACATGATAGTAGCCTCACGGGGCAGCTTACAAGCCCCATTTTCGATTTTGTCGTCCTTGACTCCTTGAGTAATGTTCCGTCGTCGTGCTCCTTGTGGGCACAAACCCAGGCCCAAACCTGGCCTCTTCTGGACTGGCCTGGTCCTACATGTGCCTCTCTAAAATAAACGAGACGCAGCAAAATGGCAATGGCAACTGGATTCATTTTCGTAAGCACATCAAATCCATTAGAAACCAGCCCCTGGCTGCAGGCACACAGAACAGACAAAAGAAGATCCTAGTAGAAAAAAACACAACTCTGGGCAGCAAGCCGCCCGATTCAGGTGGTAGCCACATTCGAGAATGGAGTGATTAAAAAAGAAAAAGGGAAGACGGCACCATGGCATTGAGAATGTAAGGTGCGACGCTGCTGTATGTTGAGCGACTCGCTAAGAACTAAGAAGGCTGATGCAGCCCCAACACACAAGAAGCTTGGTTCGTCTGAGGAATTGGATTAAACGGGCAAAAGAGAAAGGACGCATCGGCGGGAAGGCAGCAAAGGTCGAAGCTTTCTTCATATGGTTAACTCTCAGTCGTATCTGTCAAAACATCCTTATCCACTCCCCAATTTTACGTCAGATATGGGAATTGAACAGGAGCGTCAGTAGTCCAACAAAAACTCCCAAAAATTGATCATGGCAAATCGCATCCTGTAGGTTTTGAAAGGCATGGCTCCATCGTCTTTCCCTTACGGAGAAACAGCCCTCATCATCCGTCGGCAGCACCCAACTTTGGCAGTCAGTTTCCAATTCTGCAGGCGCCGGCTCATCTCATCCTTTATCGCGACCTAGTCACACACCATAGGAAACCGTAGACCGTAAAAAGAAGCTGGCAAACTGCGTACGCGTTCGCGCACATCGTAAGCAGTCGGCGCCACATGGGGCCGGCGAATAGATGCCATGCCGGGGGTGCACAAATTTTATTATTCTATTCTCTCCTCCCCCGTTGCAGACACGTCGAACACGAGGGGCAAGTTGGTCTTTCTGTCTATCAAGCCCAGATTGTTCAAAATTGTCTGCCAAGGGCATGGCCCCGCCTCCCTCACTCTTTCTCCTTCCTTGTTATCGTATCTACTATTAACAGCTCTTGTTATCTTCAAGAGACAGTAACATGACGTTTTCCCAAACCTCAATCAAAAAAGTGTCAACGGAACATGTTATAAGGACCGAGCCATGTTGCCGTTTCTGTTTCTTCGACATACAAGCTCCCCTAAGCCTATGGCCCTCGCCAAATCTTATCAGCTGCTCACCTTCCGTGAGTGAGCAACGTTGTCACAAGAGTAGATAATGATATCCAATGTATCCGCAATGTTGTGGCTTCCCAGAACCATACCAAAATCGACACCCTGGGATGCAAGTAGCATCAAGTCGGCAAAATACAATCCTGACAACTATTAGTTGTTTTTGTATCTTGGCCGGCCGAGGCCGAACGAGTCCCGTCCTGACAATGGACCTCATTGGGCGGCCTCCGGGTGGTAGATCGAGGATCGTGGTCTGTTGACATCGACACTTTTGTTTACATGTCTTGACCTTTTGCCTTCCCCTAATTTTCGTGAAGCTTTCCCCGGACTCGTATGGCCCTTTATTCTACAAGTCACGACACATCAGTCAGATTCAGGCATCGTGGACCTGTCTATTACGTACTGATCAACCTCTCCCAGACTGTCTTGACAAAGAAGACTCCTCCCCGCAGAGAAGAAAGGGCCAAATAAAACAACAAGAAAGAACCACAAGGCGCGTGCCGCCGTGGGCCACTTGTCAAACTGAATTCTTTTCGTCTTGTCTCCTTCTCGATTTGGTGACAAGCGAGGCAAGCTGTCTCGTGTTTTGCCTCACTTTCCCATGCCCACGCTTTCACGGTGGACCGTCGTCCGGGGAAAGGATAAGTAACCCATGCGGTCAAGATCGGCTTAAGAAAAAAGAACGGCTACCGCCCAGGCGCAAAAAAAGAGGGGACATTTAACGAAGGAGAGGAGGGGAAAGGAGGTCGCAGGTCTCTATGCGTGAGAGTTCCCAGGTGTAATTGATTAAATCAATAGGATAAGAAAAAATAAGCATGTATACAGTGTGGGAGGCGCATCGGGAGGCGTGGCGTGTCAGGGATAAGATGCATATCTATGTTTGCCACATCTTTATTTCTAAAAAGAAAGTACTTCCGTTTTTACATCTCGAGTCAACAGAGGGATCTTTGTTGTTAGACGACGGACATAGTTACTGTGGCGGATTGGCACCACACCCGGGCAGTTTGAAAAGCTGGAATTCGAAAAAGATGGTATCCATCACATAATCTTTCCAGCTGGCAGTCTTCGATGCAGAATGGTGCAAAGCCATCAAATATGACGGCGACCATAGCCAAGACTGTCTACCAAGACATTCACGTGTCGATGCTCCAGTGCGGAATACAGCTCCTTCACGCGAATGTGTCGACTCTCACCTGCAAAGGCGTAGTTCTTAACGAGTACGAGCATTGGATGCTGGGCGCTCGTGTTCTGCCCCATCTTTGGGCCTCTCTTGATCCTGTCGGACTGCCTGCCCGCCTGCCGAAACAATGTAAGTGTGATTCCCCTTCAGTGAAGAGCCCCTGAAACCATTCTACAAGGTACGTATTTGTATTATTCACATAAATAATACTGTGCTTGTGCAATTGCGTTGTTGCGTGTTGCAGATGTATTGACAGACCTGCCTGTTTGAGCTTGGTTCATCGTAGACGGAAGAATAATAATAAATAAGTGCAGCAAGAAGTAAGAAAATAGGGTAGTATGTCGTACAACGACAGAAAATATTAGGTAAAAAGACGTCGACCGCGCCAGGACACCGGAATATAATCTGCCAAAACGGGCTGACTCCGTTCTCAAACACCGAAAAAAGGCACCACACAGAGCACAAGAAAGAATAGTAGCCAATCCTCCTTGGTGGGTTTGTGTGGGGAGACGAAAGGGGAAAAAGGCAGGAGAATATGCCGAAGAAATAGGTAGCCGAAACGGCCATGAAAAGATGGAGCCCAAGTCGATGTTAAGCACCGTCGAAGCCCCACTCCGGTTGGCGCCCAGACGGCTAACAGGTTTGATGGTGGGCATCTGGGCCTTCCATACAAGTTGGTCCGGTGTGTGTGAGAGAGAGAGAGAGAGAGGGAAAACAAAAGGCCTGGGCACTCACCTTCAAATTTTTTAATGGCGTCAAAAGCTTCGCAAGAGCCTCCTTTCCTTCGACCAGGAAGCGCTAAAAGGGTCTCACCCACTTTACATGTAAGTGCCTAGTGCTGGAAAAGGAAGCTCGGATGCTTCGCTATTCTTGGCACTCGGGCCCTTTGCTGGGGAAACAGTAGGACGCACATAAAAGCTCACGAAATACAAATACCAACTTAAATATGTAAAATAGAAAAAGGGAAAATAAGCACACGAAATCCAATTACTGGCGACGTTCTCTCCACAACCTGGAAATCTACGGACGAATGTGGGAAGGCGGCGTAAATTTAGTCGAGCTCGCAATATTTCTACTTGTATCTAGGAGTTTTTAGTGGCGAGCCGCCCGTCAAGTAGACAAAAGGTGTGTGTGCTGGGTGCTCATGTTTTGTGTGGTGAGATCGATAAATTGGAGGGTGTGGACTGATTGATTTTAAAGAGCCAATTTTAGTTTTAGTAACCCAACCCACAGACTTCAGATCACAGGCCCTCAAAAGGTGGCCGGGATGAGCGACCAGATCACCGAGCGACCAGATCACCAAAAGAGACATCTCGCTGCAGACCACATATTAGAGTACGGAAGCAAAAATAATCAAAAGAAAGTGCCGACAAAGAAGTGACCAAATCCCTCGTGCTGTCTTTTTTTTTAACAAGCGCCACAAAATCACGAGCGAATATATACGCATACGATGTGGCACAATCACGACTTGAACTTCGGTCTATCTGTACATGTACGCTACATATGCCTCATGGTAAGCGAGCGGCTTTTTGATTTGCCACAGCTCACACGACTACCATACTACATTACAGTAAATGTATGGTTTTCCCGGGGGCGGTATTTTGCTGCATTGAGGCTAGGACATGCCGATTTCCGACCGAGTGGTTAGAGTGTGCGTTAATCTATTTTGCCTTGCATCGGGGTTGGTTTGTGCTTTGCACACATAAAGGTATCTTACGATGCATGGGTACTTTGTAGACGTGCAAAAGAGAACAGTTGTGGTTGTAGTATGTGAACGACGTTCCCGTGCCACGTTCTCGCTTGTGCCTCTCGGGAAGATGCGACTGTCAATGTTTTTCGGCAGGGCGGCCGGTTCCGTTCTTGCCTTATGTCGTGGCCAGACGCTCTGTAGCCGTTCTCCGGACGCATGCGAAAGGCACGACCGGCGAGGAGCACAGACACGCGAGACACGGCGCTGGAAACAACGGGGCAGGCACGCACATTCGTACAAAGTCGGGCAGGAGCAACCCATCGTACCGGAGAGACGCGATGTATCTTACGACAACGAAGCTCTTTCTTTCTCGTTACTCAGCATATCTTGCTATATGAAAAACTATCGCGAAAAAATTGACTGTAGCGTGTATGGCGTGCTCAGTTGATGCTTTGCTCCTTCCCTATTCACCCTACGCGACTCTCATATTGACCCCATTCGCCCCGTCGACTAAATTCGTGGTTGGAGTTACACCTTCTTGCCGAAACATATGTTTATGTATTTACGTGTAGTTATATCCACATGCCAAGAGCACAAAACAAAAGTGAACAAAAGTAACAAAGACCCCCCAACAAGGTCCAGACAAGTTGATAGCACACCGTAAAGTCACACAGCTCCGTTTTAGACAGTCGGGATCGTCACCGAGAGCTCTGGACGACATAAAAGAGCAATACTCATAGGACAGACGTCCCGTCGCCACAGACAGGCCGTATTCTCATCGTTCTTATTACCGGAAGCTGTGAACTAACAACAACCAAATTTCGTGAGGCCTAGACCTTCTACCAGGGACTTTTTGGGTAGAGGTCAGAAAGCCGGAGAAGTACAAATGTGGCCTCGAAGGACAAGGGCGACTAGTGCAAAGAAAGAGGCGTATTAAAGCCCCCCAATTAAGGGGTACTCTTTTTACGTGTCGACAGAATTTTGAACGTATAAACGCTGGCACTTGCGCACACCAAAAGCCTCTGACCTGCATTTCGTCGAAGTAGGGAGAGACCCCCCTCCGTTTCGATCTTTAAAGCAAAGTGAATTGCACCACAAAATAAGATGTGGCGATGACCAATAATTATCCAAGGCAGTTGTACAAAGTACGATGCGAATTGTTAATCACTATTTGTAGAGACCACCAGGACGGAGCCCCAAAATACAAATACATCCGGCCACAGTCACAACGGAGGACCCGCTCCGTTTTCCTCCCTTGGATCAAAACGACAGGTGGGTGAGTGGGACGTAGACTGTGGGTGGAGACCGGTAATGCGAAGGTGAGCCAACTGTACATGTACGCATTGCTTCTTGTTGCGTTGAGCTCTCTTGACTCTCCCCGAACTTCATGCATGCTTCTCCTGATGGTTCATCCCAGCTAGGAAGGAGGCAAGGAGGCTGTCATTCCCTCGCCCTCGAATCCCAAAACATCACTCATTTTCTGTCACTGCTCGTCGTCTTTTCCTGTCTTTTTTTTTTTTTTGCCAAGACTTTGGCGCACAGAGCATCTGCACCTTCCCTTGTTGTTATCGTTTTGTCTACTGTTAGTCTTCTCTGCCAGATGCCGGCTACCCGAACTACCCAGTACATCGTAAACGCTGAAGCCAAGAGAACGACAGTTGAAGGTGTGCTGGCAGTTGCTCGTTTCCCATGAAATGTCTACCTGTTGGATGAAACAGTCACGTGGAAGAATAATGCCTTCTTTCGTACTTGTACAGTACTCCGTACAGTATATACAAAGGACGCATCTCGCAATGTGATGAACTTCCATTACCTTTAATCCTTTCGGCCATTATTTTCCACCTCGTTCTACTTTTGCAGCGATTTTTCGTGTCAGTGCCGCATGGGGGCATTCGTATTACCGACCGCATCGTGGGGCCTGAACGCATTTCCCGAGTTTTGGCCGCGGCCCTCAATCACCCTAGAATCAAATGTTGCCAAATAAGAATTGATCGTCTCTTTTTTTTCTCTCTTGTTTCTCTGCGAGAGGTGGTGTGGTTGCCCTCTCTGTTCCTTCTATTCACCTTCCATTGAGCTTCTATCGCCACCCGCCACTGGATAGGCCGAAGAAAAAAGCCGAAGGCGACAAGACTGGAAGGGGAATCAGACGCTAGCATGGAAAACTCCAAAGACGGTGGTGCAAAAAGGCAGGTCGAAAGCGTAGCGTTGACGGGAGGCAAATCCTCTAATGCAGATGGCGCAGAGGCCAAGCTACCCGCCGTGCATGACCTACCACTTTCAGGTCTAGTGCCGCCTCACTGCACCCGTCATTGGGCCCATCCGCGACATTACGGAGTAGAAGACTCACTTGCTCCTGCCCTGGCCCCCGTTGGCAGTCGAAGCTTTGGCTTTCCTTGCCCGCCGAGTCAGCCAAGTCAGCCAAGTCAGCCAAGCCGCTGAAGGGCTCCGAACCTGCAGCCAAACCCTGGAAGCCAAACGGTCGATCGGCCGATCCCCGCGTTTCCTTGGGAGGGTGGGTTGAGTGCCAGGATTTCCTGGTGCGCGTTTCGTTCAAAAGTAGCTCGCAAAGCTAGCTGAACGGAAGAGGCAAGAAGGGAAAGGAGAAGGTGCAGTGTCAAAACGACATGAAAAGGACAGTGGCCAGATCCGACAAGAGGAGTATCTTTGCTTGTGGAATCAATCTGCACTTAGCGGACCACAATGGGCTACAGTGGCGGGATCGTTTGCTGAAGGAAATCAGAGCAAAATGCAAGCAAGAGTACTCCGTTCCCGAAAGGCCTCAACCCTACAAAACAAGGGGCTAAATAAACAAGAGACACTGGGAAACTAGATAGAAAGGACGAGTATCTGAAATACTCGTGCTACTGGCAGTCGTTTGGAGGGCCTCCGTTTCGTTGCCTCGTGGTGCTCGCGGCCTCGCTCTCTTGTCTACGCATATTGTGGCCTTTTGTGTGTCTAATTGTTTCTTCCCTCTTTTCCTAGTGGGGGGTTGGCATTGAGGAGACGTAACATAGGCCCCCCTTAAAGCAAAGTCGAGCTATGTAACAGTCGATCAAAGACATGCTCGCTGCCAGGACAAAGAGCAGAGCCTCCAATCGCCTTTCTAAGAGCGGGTGAGCGGGCTTGAAGAATCGGAGGTCAGTCTGCTTTTGGTTTAGCGAAACGCGGATGTGCACTGGAAATAAGTAGGGCAGCACACGGCCAGAGGAAGAGGATTGTTATGTACATGTACAAATAGGAGCATGAGCAGGGAAGAACAAGCCAGGTACGGAGTACCGGCACCTGCGACGGAACGAAGATTGAGAGCGCTACCGTCGCAAGAGGTGGCACGACCGTCGATTTGCCCATAGAAAACATGCTGTACATGTACGAGTACGTCGTGCTCCGTATCCCGTATATGTACTTGTACTTCCTGCTAGCAAAGTTGAGTCCAGAGAGAGATATGTTACCACCTACCTATTTAGGCAATGAACGGCACGGAGCAGCGGTAGCCGACCACGACAACAAGAGGGGCCAATCACGCAGAGGACAGAGGGGCAGTACGGTCATCAGGATGAGAGCCGGAGACAAAAGCAGGAACTGGAAAGGAGTATGGGGTAGAAGCTTGGTGAGAGGCCATTACTCCGTATTCACACGAGCCAGCGATAAGACGACGCTGATAGGAGGCGAATGATTGCGAGTGATTGCATCAAGGTTGCGAGGGCTGTGGTCTTGGCGCTTTCTGGCAAGATAGCGTAGAGACAGATTCGAGTGATCCAGACAGGTGAGAGGGTGAGCAAGTGAGACGGGTCGGCGACAGCGTGCGGCGACTTGGCTGTCAGAAGCCAGAATTGAGATGTTTTGGGCGGAAGACGAGAGGTCAGAAACGTTTTAGAAGCGGGTGCTGTAGCTATGACACAGAGGCAATCGGGGGCGAGGGGCGCGGAGGCCTGTGTCAAAGACGATGGCGACATCTGGTGAGGCGAGATGACTGTCGTTCGATTGCGGCTGGGATTTGGAAGTAATGCAATGTAAGATACTTTGTATGTGTGTTTTGCTCCCTTCTGGCTCAGCCCTATTCCAGGCCACTCCAGGCCTCCGTTGAGCCCCTGCCCATTTTGTGCTTCTCTGTCCGGTTGCTCTTTCCTCGGTCCATCCGCCAGCATAACCAGCGCACACGAGTAGCAGCGCTTCCAATGCAAATCTCCGCGCTGTCGACAGCCAGCAGGGAAACAGCTTCAAGTTGCTCCTGCCTCTTTTGCATAGCTGTGTCCATTGCGCACCTTCCCCTTGCCATCCTTGCCCCTTCCATTGCGCCTGCTATCTCCTGCCCACTGTTTGCCTTTGCCTGTTAGCCCACTAGCCTATCTTACGCCCGTACCCCGGACTCCGAAGTGGCATTTTGGGTGGCACTTTTGGTGGCCCTGGGCCTGCTGGCGATGCTGGCGCCGCCGCAGGCCCCAGTGGGTGGATCCCTGCGCTAAGCGTAGCCTGTGGGAAGGTGCGATGGGTGCGATGGGTGCGATGGAATGATGGGAGGAAGTACGACGTACCCAGATACCTTTTCTGTGGCGGACTAAGGCCCCAATTTGCTTTGTTTGTGAGTGCTTGTTTCCTGTTCTAGAAACACGGCAGGTACTCCGTACTCAGTACAAATACGCATCGCAGATCCTAAATTCAACGACTCTTTCCAAATCGTCCCAGTTTCGCTACACCTCCTGGGCACTGTCAGCCTGCCCGCCAATTGGACAATCAGCAACAATGCACCATTGCGGTGGATGATAACGTGATTCCAGAGAGTCCAGAGAGCTTTCACGCCGGGGCAGATATTCCAAATGGGCAAGAGCGAAGCAGCCTTCTTTGGCACCTTCTGCTTTGTGCCGCTCCAGGTCTTGGCAGATCCATAGGCTCCTTCTGTATCTGTCTGCTATCTCTGGAGAGCATGGTCTGTGGCTCTTTCCAACTGTTGTATCTGTTCCCAAATTGGCAAGAAGGCGGCTGAGAATAGCTCTCGGCGGCCTCGTCCGTCCGTTGCTCTGTCCCCGTCTGGCCAACCCTCGTCGTTCTTGCCTTGTGTGCTCAGTATTCTATGTATGTATGTACCGTCGTAATCTTATGTACGACGCGCTCATGCACCACAATTTCCGTCTGCACTTGCAGGAAGGTGCTCGCCCGTGTGTGCCTTCCCCCCACCCCTCGCCGTCCGTCCTCCTTCCCTTCTTTCCCCTGGACCCTAATCCGCCGCCACCCATTATCCTTTGTAACACCACACGCGACCGAACCGCACACTACGGAGACTCTCTACCCAGTACACTCCACGCCCCCCTCCCCATCCACCCACCCCCCTTCGAGGCCCCCCATCTCCATCCTGGATTTCTGGCACTGATAATGAAGCGCGCCGTTTATCTCTCTTGTCATTGTCTCATCCACCGGCCATTGCTGGGGTAGCTCGTGCTTGGTTTATCCATTTTGTTGCCTCCCCCCCCCCGGTCCTCCTCTGGCCCTCTTCTGGCCCGCTTCTGGTCCGCCTCTGGCCCTCTTTCGTCGTCTTTGCTCCTCTTTGGTCCCCTTGGCCTGGTTCTGTCCCTCGTGCCCTGGTCCCTCATCACCCAAACCGTTGGATCGACATAAAAGACCATCCCATCCCCTCTACTCGTCTTCTTGTCTTTCCGTCGACTCTTCTCTTCATCCCCATCCCGAACACTCAACAACCGTGTGCACAGGAACAGATCCTCGTGGAAACACACACAAGATGGCCTCCAGTATGTGCAACGCAGGCTCATACCTCCTGCCTCCCTCTCCCACCATCTCGTTGATTGTCACTTGAATGTTTCATCATCTTGAGATAGAGAGTGCTCCTCATGTGCCCTGGAAGAAGCAGCCTTACTAACAGAACATCTCCAGCCGACGAGAAGCCGCCTATCGATGGCTCCAACGACTTGACGATGGCCCGCACGCCTCCCGGCGACAAGCACGGTGCCTACCTCGACCCCAACGTTCTGGAAGAGGACTATGAGGGCAAGCCCACCGAGGAGGAGATGAAGACGCTGCGCCGCGTGCCCGGCAAGCTCCCCACCATTGCCTACCTGATTTGTATTGTCGAGTTCTGCGAGCGTGCCTCGTACTACGGCGTGCAGCCCCTGATCAGCAACTACGTCAACCGTCCCCTGCCTCCCAACGGCAACGGTCTCGGTGCCCCTCCCCGTGGCACCCAGGAGACTGGTGGTGCGCTTGGCATGGGCACTGTCGTGTCCAACGCCGTCTCGCAGTCCTTCTCTATGCTGGCCTACTCCCTGCCCCTGGTCTTTGGTTACCTGGCTGATACCCGCATCGGTCGCTTCCAGCTGATTTGCTGGGGCGTCGGTGTCTTTGGTGTTGCTCACGTCCTGCTCGTTGCTTCGGGTGCCCGCTCGCTGCTCGAGAGCGGCCAGGCCAAGATCCCCTTCTTCCTGTCCGTCTACATTCTGGCCATTGGTGCTGCCATGTTCAAGCCCAATGTCTCGCCCCTGCTGCTTGACCAGATGGTCAGCACTGTCCCCCGGGTCGTTGTCACCAAGACCGGCGAGCGCGTCATTGAGGACCCTGAGGCCACCACTGAGCGTGCCATGCTCTGGTTCTACCTGGTCATCAACATTGGTGGCTTCATGGGTGTTGCCACTAGCTACGCGGAGAAGTATGTCGGATGGTATCTGGCGTTCTTGATCCCCCTTCTGCTGTATATCCCCCTGCCGGGTCTCCTGTGGTTCCTCCGCAAGCGCCTGATCCTGCACCCCCCTGGCGGAAGCGACATGATGAACGTTTTCCGCGTCCTTGGTATCTGCTTCCGCCGCGGTGGTGTCAAGCGCTTTGGCCGTCACGGTTTCTGGGACCTGGCCAAGCCGTCCAACATTGCCGCTGCCGGTCTGCACTACCCTGTGCGCTGGAACGACCAGTTTGTTGAGGATGTGCGCCGCACGTTCCAAGCGACTGGTATCTTCTGCTTCTTCCCCATCCAGTACCTCAACGACAACGGTATCGGCTCTGCCGCTTCGTTCCTGTCGACCATGCTGACCACCAACGGTGTACCCAACGACGTCATCTCCAACTTCAACTCGCTGTCCATTATTGCCTGCGCGCCCCTGCTCAACTACGGCCTCTACCCTTTGCTGCGCAAGACCAACTTCCATTACGGCCCCATTGCCCGCATCACCACGGGTCTGGCCATGTCGACGGTCGGTGGCATTGGCTACACCCTCCTCAACTACTACGCCTACAAGCAGTCGCCTTGCGGCAACTACGGTTCGTCCGACTGCACGATCGGCACTGGTGTGGCCCCCATTACCATTTGGTACATGGCCATCCCCTATGCCCTGGGTGGTATCTCTGAGCTGTTTGTCAACGTCCCGGCCTACGGTATTGCCTACTCGCGTGCCCCCGTCAACATGCGTGGCCTGGTCTCGGCCCTGAACCTGTTCAACACCGCCATTGCCTACGTCATTGGCCTGGCGTCGTCGTCCATCATTGTCGACCCTCACCTGACCTGGGACTTCGGTGGCACTGCCATTGCTGGCGGTATCCTGACCGTTGTCTTCTACTTTTTGTTCCGTCACATCGACAAGGAGGAGTACAAGCTGTCGCAGAACCGTGACTACGAGCTCAACCTGGAGGGCACCGACAAGGTCGTTGGCGTCAACGACTACAATCAAACCACCAACCTGCCGGCTCCCATTGCCGAGAACGAGGAGATCTTGATGTCGCCCAAGCAGTAAGGCGATTGCTTCCGTCGCTTTCATTGTTTTGTTTGTCGCCCTTTCGTGTGCCACGATACCCCCCCATCCCGGCCTCCAGCCTACGTTTGATGAGATACTATTTTGAAAATATATCCAGGGGTCGTATTGAAGTTTTTGCATGCTGTCGTCTTTTTAGTATTCCCACGTGACTAGCAAGCGAATTCACGATCTGTCTCTTTGACTGAGATGAAGAGTCAAAAGAAACCCCCAATTCATATAAGCAAACACACTACTTCTATATACTTTATTATTTTGAAAAAAAATTAGATACCTTTTTGTGCATTGCGGATTGGCAGTAGCACCTTTCAAGCAATACGTTGTTCCCAATGACTTGAAGCGGTTTGCATGTGATGACTATTTTCGAGTGTATTGTATGTTGTCAGTGCTCTGGTGCTGTTGTGGTGCTATCTTATCGTATCAGACCGACAAAAATGGTCGATGTCATGGCGCTCTGCACATGAGACGACTTGAACACATATCTCTCCGATTCAAGTTGGCTTCTACCGACTTCTCACAGTACCGAGGCAAGTACGGGTGCTTTTTTCTTCTCACCCGTCAGGCACATGCTCCAGTGAAGTTAGAAAAGGAAAAAAAAAGCTTATCATTCAACCTAGCAAAAGCAAGCAAAACTTCTCGTAGTCAGACCCCGAAGCTAGTCCAGCCAACAACGCCAACTGCACCAAACTGCCGCGCCAAGAAAACGCGGGCGATCTCTCGGTGACCTCATTGTTCTGTTGGTATGCATTAATACAGTTGTGAATAAATGATGTACCTGTTTTGTTGCTGTTTGGACTCAGTACACACTGCTCTTTCAACTCACTCGGTTCTTTTGTGTGCTACTTTTCAATAAACAACGACCATTACGAATTTCCATCCGCTATCCATCATCAGTCTTCCGCCGCCATCAAGGCCTCTTTTTTTCGACTCCAATGGCAGTAGCTCCTACACGCCACCCATACCACCCATGTTCATGGGCTGGCTCGGTGCAGGCGGGTCCTTAATGGGTGGGTCAGGGACGGGGACAGGAACAATCGACGTCGTCGGTGCAGGCGGCGCGGGATCTGCCGTGGCTGTAGATGATTCCGAGGGAGCTGCTGGGGCAGACGGTACCAGCGACTCTGCCGGACACGGCCGCCACTCAGGCACAAAGTGCAGGTTCAGGGCCTTGTCCATGCTGCTGCTGCTCGTCGAGCCAATGTCGGCGCCATCTCCCAGTTTGCCGCTCGAGTACGTGCCGGTAGCCTCGACGGCGGTGCCATTGATGGACACAGATGTGCGCACCGAGATGACGGGCAGACGACCGGTCTCGTTGACACATGGCGACCAAGTGACTGGGCTGGGCGTCAGTGTGACGGAGAAGCTGCCGTTGACGAGCGACGAAGCGTTGACGGTCGTCCGAGCGCGCTGTAGGTCAGTAACCGCTCGATCTGTGCGGGTTATCCTTATGATTGGAAAAGGCTCACTCCCGCCTCGACACGGTCGAAGCGTGTGTTGACACGGACGCCGATGAACGACGTCGGGTCAAGCTCGGCCACACCCGAGATGGTGACCTCGCCAATGTGCACCTGGTAGCCAACAGGGGCATTGCCGAGCGCAATGGACTCCTTGCAGAACTTGGCCACAGAGCCACGGACGACATGGTTGTCCTGGGCGCCAGGGCCGCTGGTGGTGTTGCCTGTGCTGCCGTCAGGGAGCTGAAGGGGGATGGCCGATCCATTGAGTGTCAGGCCCCAGCCCATGAAGGCAAAGACGGGCGTGCCGTTCTTGATCTGGTGCACCATGCCGCCGTCGCCAATGGGACAGCCAGAACCAGACTCACTCAGGTCGAGCACAGTCGGAGCAATGACGACGGGTGGTGCATCGGCGCCACTGGTCTGTGGGTCGGCATTGGCCGAGCCCAGTACAGCAACCAAGCCGACAAGGCGAGCACAGGAAGGCATCGTTATGGCGTACTATTGTAGTGTCCTGTCGACTGGAGTCTTGGGCCGGAATGTCAAAACTCAGTCCAGATCCTGTGCTACAAAATCAGGGACGACGTGATATAAATACCAAAAAAAAATGAAAAGAAAATGAATGATCACTGAAGGATCAAAGGCTTTTTGTCTTCCCCTCCTATCAACGTACAGGAACAATAGCCCGCCGGGACCAGGTCTTGTAATTGAGTGCAATCTCCATTGATTAAGCCGGCGCCCGGACGTGCGAAAAAAGATACGAATGTCTACGAAAGACAGGTTGTGCCAAGGCGCCTAGACATTTTCCCCTTTTCAGTTCCTTCTTGTATCTGTCTTATACCCTCGCGATGAGACAACAAAAACTCGAGGCGGAATACTTGTACATGGCCTGTTCAGAGGCATGGTTAGTTTCGACTCATTTTCCCCTTCTTTCTGCTTTTCCCCAATACTTTCGGGTATGAGATCCTCCAGAAAAAGGCCCCGGACGAGGGGAAAGGGGATAAAAAGGCTTCAATTGCCTAAAGTCAATGTCCACATTCAATCCTGGTCATCAACTGAGCACCACATATCGTAAAAACATCTACAGCGCAGCAGAGATGCGTCTTCTTCAGGGTGTCGTGTAAGTGTAGCTCAGTCGATACCTCCATTTACTGACCCGGACAGTCGATACCTAGCCGAAGCGGACTACGGCTGGACGAGTCAACTCTGTTGAACAAGTCCGTAAATTTTGATTTTCATATCACATTGACGTCATAACAAAATGTGTTGATTTGCTATTTCACATCTCATTGTCAAGTTTGTCTAAACTCGGCCACGTTCCAGATGCAGCCTATTGGTAGCGAAGGTTCCTGAGGCTCAAGCTGCACAGCGCACCGACTGGCGGTCAGATGCGGCTTGGTATCACACCGACTGACAGGTCCAGACTTTCACAACGCTCACAGGTCGGGCATACAAAAACATACAAAATTCGATAAGAAATGTCGAAGTGCGACCCAACTTGATCGCCGTATATCGTGCTCTTCCCCTAGAAGACTTCCGTATCAGCAACGGCCCATCGTCCGCCTGAGCGACAAAGCGGACGTCCAGCCCGGCCTGGACAGAGGGCCATCAATGATGTTGCTAGCCACAGTGGACTTGTCTTTCCAAAAGCCCTACATGCAGCTCAATACGGAGGTATGTCATCACAAAAACCTATATTGAAGAGCTTGTGGCTGACCGATAGTCCCCAATGGCGCCTCAATGAGGCCGAACTCGCCGTACCAGCAGCAGCTCGTCGGGAGCATTTTTCACAGCAACAACCGCATCGTGTGTGCAGTGTCATCCGGGGCAAGACAACCTGGTAATCTCATCATAGTCCACGATCGGACACATTACTACTCGCTGCAACCTGCCGAAGAGATGGCCCTCACAGGTGAGAGATTAGCCGCCACCGTTGGATTTCCATTAATTTGACAATTTGCAAGACCTTAAGAACCAGATCACTACCTTCCTATCGACGGCAGGCCATATTTACACACTTGAATAGTGGATTGAAGCATACCCAAGGGCCTCAGAGTATCTGAGTGATAATAAGTCGGGTGGGGGGTATAGAATAAAAATAAAACTACAATATCGGATATTGGATATTGAGTAATAAATAGTAAATGGTAGAATTCTAGGACGGCAGAGACGTAATTACGATAGTAAGAGTTGATACAATACTCCTCACGCCGCACAGGTAGGTAGTTTTGACACCAGGAATTTCAGCTGAACCCGTAACTCCACATATTTGGGACGAACTGAGGCAGTATGGTAATGCACTTAGAAAAGAATCGTGGGAAATTTCTGTCAATATCACGAGCGTTGTTCTAATAAAAAAAAACATGCGCATTGGCAGCAATATCTTGTCATGACAGGAAGAGCGTGACGAAGAAAAGTCAATGAGCAAAGAAACAGAATTGGATAGATTAAACAACAACACCCACACGTAAGTAGTAAATCATGGGCAGCCGTATTCCATTCTGCCGCATTTAGCAGCCCACGCCACGCATCCACGCGAAATGAAGGAGGCCCCCCGATGGCAGTGAGCTGCTTGGGGAAAATAGATGACAGATAATTTGTTTTGAGGGCGCGTGGTGCCGCAGTGGATACTTGTCCAAGGAATAGCCCTTGCACTCTCATTTTGCTCATGCTCATGACCGTAGCGTTCGTGGTAGATGGCCACAAACTCCACACTTTTCTGATCACCAAAAGCTGGGGCATCTGGGGAAGGCTTGCCACGGTAGGATGCGAGTTGCATGGGGCCGAGCATGTGGCTTGCCTTGGCCTTTCCTTCACGACGTCGATGAGCTGGGAAAGAAAAAGGCAGCAACAACAGTATCTCCGATTTTCATATTCATGCTGCACGTTCTGTGATTGTATCGTAGTCTAACTGGATCTCTGAGCCAATGGGTTCCCTCATTGTTTGTGTATCTACCAGTACCGCCATGGCGCAGCCAACAGCGCTCCCGGAGGCACGTATCCCACCACACTCATCCTCCCCTTTCCCTTTATTCCCCGCAAGAGCCGCGCCGGTTAACCGAGTTGAGTACACGACACAATCAAAACGGCGCAACCACACCCACGTAAAAGGCAATAAGTAAAGTGCATCCTCTCGCTGGTTTTGTGTTGACAAGGAATGCCTTATGCATTGCGTGAGGGCATTTTTGCGTAATGAATGGAGACCGGGGTCGGCCATATTCAATATACAGTCAGTTGACAACAAAAAGATAAGAGACGCGATGGGTAGGGGGCATCCAGTTGCCAGTATAAACCAACTGACTCGCACTCACAATACTCATTTTGCCGATCTCAAATGACTACCAAGTCCTTTAGTCCAGTACAGTTTTCGTTCTTCTTGGGGTTAATTTCTGTTGTCTAAGGTCTCCTTTAGTCGCCTTCCATTTCTTAACGCCCGTCCCTCTTCCAAACACTCGCAATGAAGTCTGCACTCCGCACAGCCATCTTTGGCCTTGCCACACGGCACATCGCCGCCCACGCCATCTTCCAGGAGCTCTGGGTTGGCGGTGTTGATATGATAAGTCAACGTACTCTCTTTGAGACTTTTTATCTGATGGTTTGCCACTAACACGAAATACGGCCCGCAGTGTGCTCGTATGCCACTCTCCAACACACCCGTCACCAATGTCATGTCCAAGGACATCCGCTGCAATGCTGGCACTACGCCCGTCGCCCACAAGTGCGCCGTCACGCCAGGCACGACTGTCACCGTCGAGATGCACCAGCAGCCCAACGACCGTTCGTGCGGCAGCCAGGCTATTGGCGGCGCTCACTACGGCCCCGTCACCGTCTATCTCTCCAAAGTGCCCGACTCCAGCACTGCCGACGGCTCCTCAGACTGGTTCAAGGTATTTGAAGACGGCTGGTCGGCGGCTGCCAGTGGTGGAAGCGGTGATGACGACAACTGGGGCACCAAGGACCTCAACACCTGCTGTGGCAAGATGGATGTGCCGATCCCAGCCACTCTGGCGCCTGGTGATTACTTGCTGCGTGCCGAGGCTCTGGCTTTGCACACAGCCGGGTCGCCGAGTGGTGCTCAATTTTACATGACATGCTACCAGCTGCAGGTTGGATCAGCCGCTGGCGGTGCACCTTCGGCCGCCAACCTGTCGTCTGTGCACGCCTTTGAGGCCGCGTACGACACTGTCAAGTTCCCCGGTGCGTACAAGTCCACCGGTCCGGGCATCCTCATCAACATCCATCAGAAGCTGGCCGGGCCTTATGTCGTGCCGGGCCCGGCCGTTGTCTCGGGCGGCACAACTCGCATAGCCGGCTCGGCATGCACTGGCTGTGAGTCTACTTGCAAGGCCGGCTCTGGTCCCTCGGGCTCGGCAATTTCTGTGGCCGCTTCGGCACCCACATCGTCGACGGACAGGAGCTCGGAGGATGCGGGGACGTCGGGAACTTCGGGCGCTTCGTCGGGAAATGCTGCCTGCGCCGTTGCACGCTTCGGCCAGTGCGGTGGCAACGGCTACACCGGCTGCTCAAATTGTGCGGTAAGTAGAAGACTCGTCTCCAGGGTATTTTGAATGGTTTGCACGTTCTAACATATCCAGTCCGGCCTTTCTTGCAAGGCTGTGTCGCCGCCGTACTACTCGCAGTGTGCGTAGAGTGGAGGGCCAGCGCCCTAACACGGATTGGCGAAGCAGTTTCCTGTTCTACTTGCATGATCTCGGCAACAATTGTCAATGCAAAAAATAAATATTATTCAAACACTCCGTAGCAAATGCTCAGTGAAATCAAGTCGTTTTGTTTAGTCGTGTTGTTTGTCGTGTAAGTGGCTTTGATCACGTGCCGAGTCACACTTTCCACTTTTGACGGTAGGAATGAGGCAGATTGAGCATTAGTCATCTTTTGCCAGCTCCACTTTTGGCAGCCGCCCCTCGAGCTCTCCAGAGGCGGCGTGTTGACGATGAGGTCATTAGGCGCATTTCTTCAGCACCTTCTTGTCAACAAATTATCTACCGCCGTCGCATGTGCCGATGCAACTTTTCCACTGACGACACCAACACGTCGCTTCCAGCGCCATGGCATCGTGAGTATTCTACACCGATCCCATGACCGTCATATTGCCTACTAACGTCCCCCCTTTTATCTCCTCCTTAAGCTCCCAAACAAACCAGCTCTCCCTCCCTTTTCGAAAATCAGCACACCTCTCCCTTGCGACCACCATCCGCCAGTATGTCGCCGACAAGTACGGTCAGCACCCGGACACGTTCCGCGAGGACATGGACGTGATTGACACGCTGCGCCGCGACGCCGTCAATGTGCGCGAAGCCCATCCCAGCGGCATCAAGAAGCTGCAGGCCTACGCGGGGCAGCTGGCTTGGATCGGCGGCAAGTTCCCCGTGGAGATTGGCGCCGAATTCACGTGGTACCCGGCGCTGGGATACAATGTCGACCGACCCATTGTACAGAACAACCTCAAGTTTGAGCGCGCCAACGTGCTCTACAACTTGGCAGCGCTATACAGCCAACTGGCCGTGGGCACGAGCCACGCCGACGCCGACGGGCTCAAGACGGCGGCGAGCTACTTTATGCAGGCAGCGGGTGTTCTCGGCTTCCTCCGCAATACGGTCATCAAGGACCCGGACTTAAGCAATGTGGTGCCCGAGGACATGGACGCGGCGACGCTCGACTGTTTGGAGCAGCTGATGCTGGCCCAGGCGCAGGAATGCTTCTGGATGCGTGCGGTATCCGAAGGCTACAAAGACGCGACGATTGCGAAGCTGGCAGCACGGCTGGCCGACCTATACGATGCGGCGGGCGAGACAGCCATGAAGAGCGACGCTGTCAGCCGCGCTTGGATCCACCATGTCAGCGCCAAACACCACCATTTCGCTGCAGCTGCACAATACCGGGCTTCGCTCGACTGTCTGGAGAAGCGCAAGTACGGTGAGGAGGTTGGCGCGGTTGCAGGACTCGCTGCTGTGCGTGGCCGAGGGCCTTAAAGAGAGCCGCGGCGGCTACCTGAGCAAGACAGTGGTGGAGGACCTCAACGGACTGAAACGACGTGTCGAGGAGGACCTGAAGCGCGCTGAGAAAGACAACGACGTCATCTACCTGCAGGTGGTGCCACCCAAATCCGAGCTCAAGCTGCTGGACCGCGCCAACATGGCGACAGCACGCATCCCACCGCAGGTCGAGAAGCCATTCGAGTATCTGGGCGACCATGCCGAGTTCGGCCCTGCACTGTTCTCCAAGCTCGTGCCCTTTGCTGTTCACCTAGCTGTCTCTGTGTACGAAGAACGCCGCGATCGACTGGTCAACCAGAACATCGTCCATGACCTCGAAGTGCTCACAGAGCAGCTGCACGGTACACTCCTCGAGTTGAACCTACCCGGCTCACTCCAGGCCATAGAACGGCCGCTGGGACTGCCTGGATCGCTCGTTCAACATGCCGAGGAGATGCGCTACGCAGATGCCGTCAACCGGGCCAAGCGCAGCTTCGAGGACATCAACAAGCTACGGGCCGGTGACCGGGCCACGTTTGATGAGGGAAAGGCACTCCTGGCTGTCGAAAGCGACGAAGATGCACAGCTACGACGCAAGTACGGCACGGCGCGCTGGACGCGACCCGAAGGCCGTGTGGACGGCGCACAGGGACAAAAGCTGTGGACCAACGCGGACGAGATCGAGGGCTACTTCGCGTCCAGTGGGTCCAGCGATGGCGTGGTGCGCGATATGTTTGCGTCCATCGAGGACATTTTGACCCTGCTGGCGGGTCCTGAACGTGCTCTCATGGACTTTGTGCCCAACAGCCGCAAGATGGAGGTGCCCGAAGCTGTGAAGCCCTCGCTCGGCCGTTTGCGAAGTGCCTACAACGATGTCCTACGGCTTGAATCGCGGCGGCGCAAGCGTGTTGAGGCGCTACGTGAAAAGGCACGCGCCGACGACGTCAAGCCCGATATTTTAAAAGAAACGGCACGTCTCGAGCGCGCCTATCCCAACACGCCCATCGTCGCGTCACATTTTGACGGTTTTCTTTGCGACACGCTTACGTGAGCTCTACGATGAAGACCAAGATGTGCTTGTCCAGCGCGAGAAGGCCGATCAGGAGAAGGCTCTCGACGATGTCGCACGAGCCAACCGCGAGTTTGTCTCCCAAAAGAAGGCTGCAACAGGCGGTGGCGGTGGACGCGAGCGTGAAGCTGCTTTGGCAGATCCTGGACAATGCCCACTACAAGTACAAGGAGGTCGTGCGCAACGTCGAGGTCGGCCGCAAGTTCTACAACGATCTGAGTAAGATCGTGGGGCGTTCCGGGACCAGAGCCGTGCATGGGTGCAGCAGCGCGCAGTGAGGCCAGGCGATTGAGGAGGAGCTGTCGATGCCAGTGCTGTCGTCGTTGTCTTTGGGTCACCAGCAGCAGCAGCAACAACATCAGCATCAGCTTCAACAATATCAACAGCAGCCACAGCAGCCACAGCAGCCACAACAGCCACAGCAGCACCAACATCAGCAGCAGCAGCAATTCTCACCACCTTCACAACAGCAACCACCAGCTATCCAATCCTGGGTCGGCGGCCCGCCCCAGCAGCCCACTGCATATCCGTGTCCCATCAGCAGCAGCAACAACAATCACCAATGCCGCAACAACCACAGCCGCAACAGCAGCAGATGTGGAACCCCGGCATGGGCATCCGCTTCGGCGACTCACCAGCCCCGGGTGGAACACCACAGCCACAGCCGGGAAGCGGCGCGCCTGGCGGGAACCCACCGCAGACCAACCAGCACAGCACGTGGAACCCGGCATCGGGCATCCGTTTCGGATAGGCGGTGTGTGGGTAGGCTTAACGTTTGCAGTGTAATAGTATGAAGAATGCGGGCCAGCGGTGTATTGTCTCTCTTTTCGTAACTCCATGTATATACGTCAAGAATTCCATGAGTGTATCCCAATCCTTCGAACAAGTGAATCATAGACTAGCTAGCTACCATCATTATCAACTGGTATTCTCTCCGAAATACTGTATGGCTTGAGCCTAAAACCACGTGAGAAAAAATTCATCCTTGTCTCCTCGCGTCTCTTTTCTCCATCTACATTTACCCCGTTTTCCCAGAATCCACGCCGGTCGATCGGCGGTTAGACTTCTGTTTTGCAATTCTCTTCCGTCGGCCACACCATCTGTTTCCTTATTTCGGTTGTTACTTGTTCCCATTTCCTGATCGCCGTGACATTGCCGCCTAATTTGGTCTCGGTGTCGAAGTTGCTCCTTTAAGCCAGGCTCTGCTGTCTGGGCGCACCTGCACATCAGGAGTTTTGACAGGCGAGATGCTTGTCAGGTTTTGTATAAAGTTTTTCTGTCAAGTAAATGTCCTGTATTTATGTATTCTTTGGCTAGAAACATTAGTTAAAAAAAATCAGCTTAAACTATTCCTAGCTTTTAAAATGCTCTTCATATGCATACAAGTCAGTAAGTTCCAAAAGAGCTTCAAGAAATCACTTTGATGTCCCTCCCCCCTACAGTTCTTTTCTTCCAACAGGAGAAGAGAGGAAAGAAGTGGAGTTGATCGTTAACTATCCTACACTCAGGTTACGATGATGACGACAGATGCCTACGATGAAAGAGAGCTCCTATCCTCTTAGACCGAGCGTGTGTCTCTTCATTTGCTGCTTTAGGCCGTGCCTCGCTCAACACACCACGCGCTGTCCCTTTTAAGCCGCCTCGACCGTCGACATCCCCAACGGGAAAAGGCGAGAGAACCCAACCAGAAAATAGCATGAAGGACCAAGAAAAATCCCAGGTCCATGTTTCCGCCGCAGAGGCACAGCCAGAAAGTGGCCACCAATCGTTGGTGTTCTAAACTCGAGTTACGGTGAAAGCAAAAAGTAGAATGGCAGATAGTAAGGAACGAATGAGAACAAGAGAGCCAATGACCCAACCTACACCTACAGAACGTGGGGTTTGTTGGACCATTTTTACGAAAGGGCAGAAACATCGGGGTACGCTGGTTGAGGATCAGGACACGAAAACGGCTCAAGGGCCGGTGCCGCCACACGTCAGACACGTGGAGGGCTTCTGCTTTCTAGTCCCTTTTGGTATTATTATAGGTCTTTTCTTTCGTCCCTTTTTCTTTTTGTTCAGAGTCGCACACAAATGGCTCATCTCGCATGCTCAAGTCATTTGCGTTGCATTATTACAATGACGAGACGATGCAGATATATCGGCATCAGCAGGGGCTGAGCCAGAGCCTCCCCTCGCTCTCGCTCATATGAATTTTTGCGTGTTTTTTTGCAAGTAAAGCACGTGTAGGCCATTATTCTGGCATTCTTTGTCTCGCCCTTTCCCAACTCTTGCCAACACCACTCCGGCCCCCAACCTCGTACAAATCCGGCATGTTAGATGCCAAATGTTGGAGCAAGTTAGATCCAACAGACAAGACTAGCCAAGACAGCAAACACCACGGAGTACGAGAAACAACGGACATGTACCCTCCCTGAATCAACACAGACAATTTGAGAAAGAGCACATGAGACTGTGAGGGCATACGGAACGTTTTTTTTTCCCTTATTCGTCATGGGCTGCGGCCGCCATAAAAGGTTAGGGAGAATAGGCCGAGTTGATAATGACCGACACCAGGTGTTTAACTGGCTCTGCTGGCTCTTTTTTTTCGCCCCTTTTCCCCCATTTGTCTTTCGTCCTTCATACCGTGGCCGCGAGAGGGTTTGCGTGGCCAAAGAGGTAGGGAGGATGCGGCGAGGGTTGAAAAAAGGCAGCCAAGAGGACCCAGATACCTTCCATTCGCCATCACCATGGCCTCCAAAGCAATAAAAGTTAGTGAGCATGAACGCCGCAAGCGAGACAAGCCTGGTATCCCTGCCGACTGTTGTTGGTGAAAATTGGCCAAGATAAGACAGCACATCCAGGTTGCTGCTGTTGACACATGGGGCCCAATCGATTTGCCGTTGCCCATAGCTCGTAGTTTGTTCCTTTTATATAGCGTTGAATGGTGGAGGATTGCGTCGTATTTGTGGGCAATGTCGCATCGGCGTGTCTTGTTAATGAGCTCGGCTCTGGGAACTTCCTGTCTGTCGTCTGATTATTCCCTGTGCCTTTTCTCCTCCCCTTCCATTTCCGGACAGCTTATTGACTCTTCTCACTCCCTTTCCGCACACCAGGATTACATCTCTTTCGCGGATGAACTTCCAGACCGCCATATCCGTAGGGGAGGTCCCGATATTGGTTTTCTTCTTACACGTTTGCCCTTGCCCCAAGATGAAAGAGGGGACATGGCACACCACAGGAGGCGGATTTGGCCATCTGCTGGGCTTCGTCTGAGAGGCGTCCCTGGTATAATTGCCATATATGTTCTCCATATTGTGAGTGTGGTGCGTATGCCTTCTTTCGTTTGTGCGGTTACTTGGTTTAGCGACCTCTCACACTTGTCGTCTTCCCCCGAAGGACAATGGCTCCGTATAAGAAGAACATGGAACTTGTTCCCGTTCTCTGGAAAGCCCGCTCGAAGTTGGTCCTCTTTTGTCTCTTTTTTCTCTCCGTCTGTTGTTAGTTTGTCGTTCTTTCATCCTTTCGTTCATTTGGTGTGTCTGTGCTCTTCTTGTGTCGTTCCAAGCTTCCTTGTGTGCACTTGTATTAGGGCTCTCGATCTTTCTTTGTTTGGTTTTTGACTTTTGGCCACACCTGCGCATAACTCGAATTCTGAGGTCCTCTCAACCCCAGATTCACCAACGAAAATACACATCTCCAGCTATGGAGACGGTCACGCTCATTCTCCTGTATCTGGCCGTGCCCAGCTCATCTACTCGGCCGTCCAGCACATCCTGTCATGGAGTAAGATGAAAGGCGGTGGTGGCGGCGGTGGCGGCGGCAAGGCCAAGTTTTCCGGGTCCCAAGCAGTACCCGCTGGTCGGCCGCATCCACGACCTGCCGCGCTTCTCACTCTGGCTCAAGTTCAAGGAGTGGGCCGATGAGCATGGCCCCATCTACCAGACACGCGCCATCGACCAGACGTTTGTCATTATTTCAGACGAGAAAATTGCCGAAGAATTGTTGGTCAAGCGTGGCCACATCTACTCCGGTCGCCCGCAGATTCGGTCACTGTTCCGTCACAAGGAAGGCCCGGCCTACTCCGCGCTGATGGACCGCCATGACACCTGGCAGAAGCAGCGCAAGTGGGTGCACGCGGCCATGGCCGAGGCGCAAAAGCACCACTTCTACGGCCATCTCGAGGCCGAATCGGCACGCCTCGTGGCCATGCTCGTGCTGGACCCGTCCCGCTTCCTTGACTACACGCGCGAGTTCTGCGGTCGTGTCATGTCACGTCTGGCCTGGGACGACGCCACACAGGGCCGTGCCAACGGCGACAGCGCCGATACCACCCTGCACTGCATGAGCGTATCGGGCCCCATCACCAACACCGTGACACCGCTGTGGCACATCCCCTTCCCTGTCAACCCGTGGAAGCAGTTCGAGGCCAAGCGTGAGGCCGAACAGCGTGCCTGGTGGCGCAACAACCTGCCGGCTGGCCAAGGCCCGCTACCTGAAGGGCGACCTGCCCAAGGACACATGGGGCTCCCGCTACTTTGAGCAACTGCAGAACGAGGGAAATGTGACGCTGGAGCAGGACGACGACCAGGAGATCTTTGCGAGCTGCATGATCGGCTTCTTGAACCTTGTCGGTGTTGTCACCATCTCCGGCCCGCTCAAGTTCTTCCAAATGTCCATGGCGCTGCACCAGAGTGGCAGCAGAAGGCACAGGCCGAGATCGACCGTGTCTGCGGTGGCCGCATGCCGACTGTGAACGACTTTGCGGCACTGCCTATAGTGCGTGCGTGCCTGAAGGAGACACTGCGCTGGCGGTCGAGCGTGCCACTGGGCGTGCCGCACCAGGCGGAGCGTGACGACGTGTTCCGCGGTGTCGAGATCAAGAAGAACACCATCATTCTGGCGTGCGAGTGGTCGATCAACCGCGTTCCCGAGCGCTACCCAGACCCCGAGAACTTCCACCCGGAGCGGTAACCTAGAGCCCGGCTGGCCCACGTACATGGCGCCGCTGACCAAGTACCCCAACTTCCGGGACGGCGCGTCGATGCACACATTTGGCTGGGGCCGGCGCACATGCCTGGGCAAGGACCTTGTCGACGACGAGATGTTTGTGTGCGGTGCATCGATGCTGTGGGGTCTGACGCTGGCGCAGAAGCGCTGCCCTCTGACAGGCGATCTCGTCCCCATTGACACACAGGCGACCAACTCGCACGTTATCCTCGAGCCGAGTCCGTTCCAGATCAGCATCCGGCCGCGGACGCCGGCACGGGCACAGCAGATTCTCGACAACTTTGCCAAAGTGCGGAACCAGGTGCGCGTCGAGATTTAGGGGCAGTTGCCGGGTGAGGCTCGGTATTGGTCATGTGTCGTTTCTGTCATAAGAGACAGTTGGTGGGTTTTTGGTTGTAGGTTTGGATATTTCTCCCATTTTGATATTTTTCGATCCATATTTTGATGCCCTCTAGGAGTCTCTCTTTTCCTCTTCGCCAGTGTAACCTTCTTGTCCTTCCATAGCCCTTGCAATAAGAGCGCATGGCCAAAATTGTGAGCGCCTCATCTCTTTTTCATTTGTCGTAGATACTCAGCTCGCACAAGGGCGACATGCGGCCTTTGTTGGCGGCGTGAGATCACACTTCCCCTCCGAAATTTTGTCCGAGTGTCTGGCTTTATTTCTCTTTTTTTTTTCAATATTCTAATAAAAAAATCTGAATACGATATAATTTCGTCTGAACCACCTCGTTTGAGTCTTCCGACTGACGAATCTTTTTGTGACGCGGCGGAAAGAACGAGGATTCAAAGAGCTAGAAAGTCATCAAATTCCAAAAAAGTGACACAACGTTAGACGCGACCCACTCACACAGGCCACAAGCAGTTCGAGACTCAAAGAAAAGGGGAGAGGAGCTCTTGGCTTGCAGCATGATGGGGTTCGCGCGATTGCTTTCCAATTGTGTCTGGTACACCCAGGATCTTGTGGTGGCCGATCTCCTCATGACTGTGCAGTTCATCATAGGTGATCGTACTCGCCCGCAAGCAGTGGCGCAGCTACAGGGCCGGCCGTCTTGCACCCTAGCCGTACCGCGGCATGAGCGTCGGTGGTGCGTTCCTGCAGTTTGCCCGTGAGACTGACGCCCTCGGCCTGTTCCTAATCCTGGCCAGTTTATTTTCGTTCCGTTGCCCCAGACCATTGCCAGCGCCGTGCCCCATGGTTTCCAGACGGGCTATATCATCACCATGTTCGTGCTCGGTAGTGTTTTCTTGAGCTGTTTGTCGTGCCGCAGCCTATGGCTAACATCCGCAGCCTCGGCCGCAATATCAACGTGCTGATCCTCGCCGGCATTGTCATTATCGACCAGTTCAGCTGCGGCCTGACCCTGACGCCCGTGTACCAGTGAAGTCGCATCATGTTCGACTGGAACGTCACCAATACCACCTACTTTATGTACACCCAGAGTCTGTGCCCGGTAGTCTTTAACATCGTTGCCGGCTTCATTTGCAACATGACGGGCCGTTACAAGTGGGTGCCGTTCTTGGAGGGCGCAAGAAAAGGCAAGCAATTGCGGAAAGCATGGAAAAAAGCTGGACGAAAAGAAAAGACAGCATAGCAAGTATGAAGCCTTTGAATGGACTTTGAAATCACAACAACCAACGATTCGCAGATGACAGCAACAAACCTTCAAGCTAAGGGGCAGGCCGCAGCGCCAGCGGCCAAGTGCTCTTTCTCGACAAGGAAGGGCGTGTCGACGTCAGACCAGGCCGGCTCAGGAAAGACCAAGTTGTCGTATGCGCTGGCGCCAATGGACAAGCATGGAAATGGAGGAGGCTGGGAAAAGCATCGCAGCTGGCAAGAAGCATTTAAAGCTCTCCTTGTGCACACGGCCATGCCGAATGTCGAGCGAGTCCTAGGCATAGCTCGCCGGACGTAGTACAGGTAGGGCCGGCGGAAAAGAAGAGAATTGGTCAAAGTGGAGGGAAATAACGGCTAGAGAGTGAGAGACAAACGGAAGAAGATGCGACTCACATGGAATTTCTATGCGTAAACGAGACGAGAACGAGCCAATCAGAAGCGAAAGAGCTATTTACCTCGTGCCGCAGCACAAGAATGCATTCGCACCGTTGCGCCCGCTGTCTTAGACACCGGCAAGAAAAAGTAGGGGACACCAAGCGGCGACTTTTGCATTCCTCAAACGTTAACGTGCGACGTAAAGACGACGGGCAGCAAGACAAGTTGCATCAAGAGAGAGCAAGGAGACATTTTCACCGTCCACCGTCCGACGGCTGATGGCTTGGCCCTCTCTTGACCGGCGCCCGTTTTCACAGATTAATCCCTCGTGGCCGCACTTTGCGCGAGGAAGCTCCTTCATTACGATATTTCAGCCTCGTTCAAACTATCCGAGCGGGACAAAGCGACCTTGAAGGCTCCATTTGTCCCCGAGTCTCCTTAAATATTCCTCCATTTTAGTGGCTCGGTCGACTCCTTTACCTGGAATATTGATCTCTCAAAGGATATGTGTCTGTTGTTCCAAACTTGCGTGTGCCGCACCTGCCATTGATCAAAGAACATGACAGAGCTTCGTTCCTTCCGCCATAGCTTCTTTCCTTCTTCCTTCTTTCCTTCTTTCCTTCTTTCCTTCTTTCCTTCTTTCCTTCCGTCTTGCGTTATGTCCTACGTTCTTTTCCTTGTGTTTCACTCAAATTCTTCTCATTTGCTTCGCGCTCTCCCCACTGTCTTACAAGGAAAGCACAGACGGGGCTGAAAACAAAGCGACGGCCGCCACAGGGTACAGAGGGAAAGTAAACATACTGCCGTAATAAACTCAGGGCGCACAAACTCGACAAATACGCACGGCGCAGCTTCAACACAGCGCGTCAGGATCAAAACAAGACGCGCCTCTTTCTCTTTTTCATCAACCTACGACGTACGTTGTTCGTCAATATATCACATAATGGGCCACTCCTTCCCCGTCTAGGCCCCTGTCCCCACACAGCTGGCTGCCTCTTTCCTGCCTTCCCATTGCGAGGCAAAAATGCGCTGAGCCGAACCCCTGCTCTTTCCCGAGCCAGCTAGCTTCGCCGTTCTCCGTAAAAGCTCCCAGAAAGCTCCCTCCCCTTGGCCTTGGCCCTTCTCGCTCCCCACGGCCTTCCTTCCTGTCTTGGTCTGGCCTGGCCGCTCCCACTCTACTCCTCTTTTTGCCCTCTTTACGCGTTTTCAATTTGTTGCTTCCTTTCGCCTCTTTTCCTTTCTTGCATCTCAAGCACGCGCTCTCACGGCCTCTTTTTTCCTCGCGCCCTCTTGCTGATTCGTTTCCTGTCGTCTCCTCCCTCACCGCTCTATCTCCATCGGCCCGCAGGTCTCCTGCAGCTCTCCCGCAAGCGCCATTCGCCCCCCTATCGTTTCTCATTCTCTTATCTGGCCGTGCTTTCACTCTTCTCCTCCAACGCAACGCACTCTCTCACCTCAACCCTTATTCACCGCGCCGTATTCCAATCAGCGTCATTCTCCTCCCATCTCCCCCTTTCCGCCGTTTGATCTCCTCCCTTTCGGCTCACCCTGTCCCCATCACCTGTCCCCATCACACTTCTCTCCCCCAAAGGACGACCCGCATTCTTTTCATGCACCTTTGAACCGGATTGCTGGGAATCTTCCATTTTGCTTCACAGATTCCAGGACTGGGCTGTCGTTGAACGGTCTTCCTGCCCCAATCAAGTGATCCCGGCTGAAGCCGAAACGCTGTAGCAAGCGCAAGCTTCCACCGGCGGTGATCGGTCCATCGTCCGGCCTCCTACTCCGTTCGACGACTCTTTCCGTGCACTCTACGTCACTTGCATACACCGTCAACACGCGTTCTGTCTGTGTGCTTGCGACAAGCAAGAGGCGCGTGTTTGTGCCCCTGCGTCTGCACCTCTGCGCGTGCGCTTGGTTCTTGTACTGGTCAAAAAGAGCTTGAACCTGCAGGTTTCCTGCTACAAGACTCAATTCAACGCACAGCCGAGGCCCACCATCCAACAGCAGGTCGTGCAGCAGTCCAACACTACTGCAAGGTGCATCGGCTGCATCGGTGCAAGCTTGCTGCATCACTCACCCGCGCTTGCGCCCACACACCCGATTTTTTTTCAGTAAGACACAGAAAATATTACGAGAGGTCAAGCCTGAAAATCAAAGACCTTTGACACAGGCCACCTCGCTCCTGACCTGACACGTTGGCCCACAGTCGCGCCGCGCCGTGCCCACGGAAACAATTGCGGTCTCTCGTCCAATAATCGCCTCATCGCTTCTCCTCACTGTCGTCACTCGTTTTTTTTTTGTGCCCGTCTCGTCGCGTTTTGTCTGCCAGCTAGCCGGTCTAGCCTTATCACCACGGTCGTTTGTTCTTGTTTTTCCTGTTCCTCACAAGGCGTCCGCTCTCAAGTTCCTGGATTGGCCTGACCCGGCCTTTGCGCTTTCGCCGCTCGACCATCCTGTTGTGCTGGCCACACGTGGATGTCTCACCGCCACGAGTCACATAAACAAACAGCAAGTCCATACAACTCCGGCAACACCAATCAGCAGATCAACGTCCCCGCGGTCTCCTCGCAGCCAGGCCACCAACATCCATTGGCAAGGCCAGCCACGGTCTATTGTTATTATCGAGACATTCCCTCGCAGATTCGAAAGAAACGAACACCGGAAGAAAGCGATCACAAAGCAGAGCCGCACAATCACCAAATCCATCTGGTCTCGAGGAGAGGACGGCCGGTGCCCACTGCTACCCCTTTTGTACCTCTTAGTATCCAGCATCCTATTTTGGCCCGGCGATCGATCTTGAAACACTATCTTGCCCACTCAAGTGTGCGTATGTGCGGAGTGAGCTTTTGACAACGCATCGTGCAGCGGGCCAGGGAGGTGGAGGTGGAGGGGACTACCACGGAGACATTGTTTCGCTCTCTTCCTCTCTTCCGTCTGATTTCTCTCTCGCGTTCTTCTCACTCTCGCACATTTCTTGCTTTTGCAACTTTTTCTCGCTACCGGCACAGCACAACGCTCCTGAGCATCTCAACCCTTAGAACGGCTCGCATTTCTGCCTCTTGTTTTCCGACTCGATAATCCTCTTAGGCTTTCCCGCTCATCATCCGCACAAACTTGTCGCTCTCTCCAGCGCAAATTTCGGCAGATCTCTTAGTAACTCCAGTTATCTTTTTGTTCTCTCTATTCTCCTCCCCCGCAGCCTGTCCGATCTCATCTTTCTCCTTGGTCAAGAACGTGCTGCATGCCTCCCACAGTGCTGGCCAAGGCACTCCGAGGCTTGCGTCTTTCCCGCAGGATCCTGTGCGCCGCATTCGTCCCCACCGCTACCGCTGCACCTTTTGCTGCACTGCGCCCGCATTGCAAAGAAGCTGTGGCTACGTCTGCTGCATTACGCATTCGCTAGAAACAGGAAAAAATCATTGCAAGAGCCAGCCAAGCCGCTCGCCACAGCAGGTTGAACAGGAAAGGAAAACATCGACAGGGCAAACGCAGGACCGGCATCTCCCTTACACAGTCGCTCATGCAGCAGATTGGGACGCTGTTTTGAAAGACGAGACAAGAACAACACGAAAAAAATCCATGAGAGCCTCAATACGAGACGTCGACATCAACCACCCGCATCTCATGTGACTTGTACCACTCTGGCTAGGTACTGCAACTGCCCCCTTTTTTCGACTGTACTAGTTCTCTCCTTTTTCACCGTTCGCCCACCAAATCCTCTCTCAGTCTTTACACAGAGGGGAAACTTTGTTTACTTGCAAGGCCATATCTGCGTCATTTGGCCCCTTAACGCCGCCTTTTCGCTCTCGCACATCCCACCTCTCATATTTCGCCTCATTTATTTTGGCTCTCCACCACCATTCATTGATCTTTTCTCTTTCTCCGACTTTATCAGAAAACCCCAATCCTACTCGCTCCGCGCAAAGGCCTCGCCCTTGTTTTCATGATTTGCGTCGACCTCCCATTGGCTCAATCGGCTCCGCTGCCTCTCGTTTGACCTGTTCGCTGTCCTCTTGTTGGCCTCCTCGGGCTCCCTCCGTACTCTCGAAAGCGCCCGTAGGTCCTTAAGGACTAGTCCCGTCCTTCACTTGACGTCCAACATCACCTGGCACCGCATTGGCCTCTTTGTCACCTCACCAGCCACCCCGTACAAGACGACGTACACTATTTCTGCTCTTTGCCCCATTTTCTCACAGCTTCGTGCACATAGCCACTGGCAGCTGGTACAGTTGGCCCAATATAACACTTTAATCTTATGATCTGTGGTCCTTTTCATTAAGCCAACCCATGCATCGACTCTCTCCGACTTGACACTCTATCGCACCTTATTCAATAACCCAGCGTCTTTTCACAGCACCCTGAGGGCCATCTTCAGCTTGCTGATCGTATGTCCATGCAGGCGCCCAGTTAACCACAACTCACGCTCATTGAAAAAACATACATCTAATCCAACACAGACTCATCTAAAGTGTCTCACATTTCCGCCTCTCTCTGCCCTCTTCCTCCTCTCCGGCTTTTTTTTTTGTTTTTTGCACACGATGGCATCCTCCGAAGTTGATCAAAAATACCTAGGCAAGCTGGCCAAAGCAGTACAAAACGACAACCCGCTTCTGTCAACTATGCTTTTCAAAATCTTGGCCTCTCCATCAGTCTATCAGAGCAACTCGTTCTTGCCCGAAAACAACGCCGGCGAGAACCTTCCAGATCCCAAGAAACCCTCGAACTTTACTTTCACATAATATGGCTGTCACGCGAGGGCCTCGTCATGCTGGAACAGTATGTATTACCGGTTGTGGGTAAATATGTCGAGCTGAAGGTTCTCGCATACAAGTTGCGCGCCTCGTTCTATCACATCTTCGTCCTTTTCTACAACCAGCCGCCCGTTTCAACTATGGGCCTCGACACACCAGACCAGCAAGGGACATCTTCCGCCGACCAAACGCCAACACGAGCCGACAAGGGCAAAGGCGTTGCTCGCGACGACGATTTGGAGAGCACCCGATCCTCCCTCCAGCCAACGCATCCCATGGAAGGCGGCCCAGTCAACCCTCCTCCAGGCTTCGGCCCCGAGCCGCCAGCAGCATTTTTGCTTCCGACTGCCGACTACCTTCCGCTTGCCAACCGCTACTTCAAGGACGCCATTTCCCTAGCCGAAGGCCTGCTATGGGGCTCCCACTCACTGCGACTTTCCGTCAAGACTGAATACGCATCGTTTCTCTACGAATGCGTCCACGATGTTGAGGGCAGCCGGAAGCTCGCCAAGGACACGATCACCGAGGTCTACGATGCCCCCGAGGGTATTGACAACGACATGTTCGGCGATGCCTGCGAGCTTGTGACGGTTTTGGGCAAGATGATGAAGCGTGGCCTAAGCACGTCTTCGCGGACAAAGGGCAGCACAAGGCAGGCCCAGACCTCCAGCTCCAGATCGCAGCAGCAACCGCAACAGCAGCCACAGCAGCCGCAACAGCAGCAACAGTACCAACAACCTCAACAGCAGCAACAGCAGCCACAGCAGCCACCGACGCAAAAACAGCAGCCGCAGCCGCAACAGCGGCAGCGGCGGCAACCTGCGAGAGCGAATGTGCCACCGCCAATACCACCTACGACTAGTGCCCCATGCAACCGATACACCCCGATGACATGGTGGAATTCATCTAATCGCCCATTTTTTCTCCTATCGCTTTATCTTATTCTTTTTGGCTCGCCATATATTATTATATATTTGTACCGCCTGATTTACAGCATACAACAGCTTCTCCTGGTCTAGAAAAGCTTTTCTTTAGATCCTCCACAAAAGCTGGATTGCATCATCAAGGCGTTTCTCATTTGAACTTGATCCGGGGCATTTTACTAATAAATTTTGTTGTTCATCTCCTTTTATTTGTCTTGGTCAGTTCTTTCCTGTCCGTGTACTTTTATTTCCAGGGTTGGGAGTTTTTCATAAGGAGGTATCCTCTTTATATCATTTTTTGCCCGCTCGGCTTAGCATTCTTTTTGGTAATCTTTCTAAAGTGCTTCTCCTGACTACCACAGTCAGTTTAGCTTTGTTTTCATTGTTTTCGCCCGTCAAAGACAGTACCTTTGATCAATACCCAGAGCAAATATATTGCAATTTTATCTTATCAATCGCGCTTTGAGAGCATAGTTTGGTGCACGTATCTCAATCAATACGGTCTCCATCTCATAAACATGCCTTGCTCTCTCGTCCTTTTCCGTGACATCAATTAGTTTACGGGCCAGCATTTTTTCGGTCTCCTGTCTCTTCTCCGTCTCCCTTTACCACAGTCCTCAACTGTGACAGTCTCTTTATCGAGTCCTCGCGTTGTACCACGCCTTCAGACGAGAACTTGGGCCGGGATTCGGTGGCCGGTGCCATAGATCGTGTACTTGATGGGCCCGTTTGTCTGGCTTGTCGATGTCGATTTCGCACCCGCGCTCGTCCCATCTTCGTTGACTGCTGGAGCATTTCCACGGCTGCTGGACGAGGTCGGCGAAACAGTCTGGAAGGGGAGATAAGAGATAAGTCGGCTGTCTGCTCGACAGTCTGCTCAACAATACGAGCACTCGGTCGTGTGTTGTGCTTACCAGCGAAGCGTGCACTGTGGCCATCGTGTGTTGTTTCAGCAGAACAAAGGTTCCAAACGAGTTTCAGGTTCGTGTGCTGCGGTAGTCTATGAAATGCATTTGGAGGTGACAACGGGACACTCAGATGGCGGAAGATGGCAACCTTGCAAATGCTGCCTGCACGAAGGCTCGAGGGCGAGACTCTTCTCGATCTCTCAATCTGGTCGCGTTTTGCGTGTCCTGTGTGACGAATTGCACTACAGGGCCAGGTTCTTTACCTGCACTATTTCTGGTTGCAGGCGTCGGTATTGCACAACGATTTTCGAACGGGTGGGCTTTCGTCAATACTTTTGGATTGGAGGTGACACAGGATCATAGGGAGAGGGAATCGGTATCTTGTGAATACATGGGCCGGTACACTATCAGTAGAAACAAAACAAACCGGATGGAAAATGGCAGCTAAAGGTAAGCATTATTGTATTTCAGCTCTTCGTCTTTTGTTTACCAAAGAAAAAGTAGACCTCGCTCTTACATTTTGGGTCTATCAGGTGGGAATGTTCAAGTAAACGTGGTCAATATGAACTCGATTAGAAGCCTATTTTACCTGAACGTCGACCCTCTACGTCACCATCTCAACTCGATCGCTCTTTTCCCCTTCTATCTTCTATTCTTCATTTTCACTCTTTCCTACTGTCATCTTTCTGTTCCTGCCGGTCTTGTCTTCGTGAACAGGCAGCTGCCAGTTGGTGGACCCCCAGCGCGGCAATCTAGACTTTCCTCAACAGCAAGCGTTTCTGCCTCGTCGATCCCTTCTCAACTGCCACTTACTGTGTTCTATTCACCCTTTCGCTCTCATCTGTTGTGATACCGCCTTGTCCTGGAAACAAACGAATTTACTCGTTGTGTGCATGATTTATCATCCATGATCCATCTCGTTCCGAAACAGGTTCCGTCGCTGGCCGTCGCTGGCAACATGCCTCCTGTCGGCGTAGTCACCAAAGGCAAATTCATCCTAAATCGTATCACACATTGTCTTGTCGGCTTTTTCAGTTTTCAAGTTTTCAGTTTCTGTCCACAGCCTTGGCATGTGTCAGAGCCGGTGTCTCCAGCCACGTTCCTCTTTCCACTGCCGCCGCAGAACCCATGACTCCAGCATCAGTGTTTCATCGAGCTGTGATGACGACTACTCTGATGTTGCGAATGGACAAGCCACCCCTGGATGGCAGACGAGAGGGGAGCATCGGCACCGATGTTGTCGGAGGTTTATCCTCCTTTCTCACACCTTTCCCGCGCTCGGTTACCATATTAGTGTATGGCACCCCCAGGTATTGCTGTTTTCGGCCCCATTTCTTCTTATCCAGGATCGATCGGTGGGTTTTTGTTGACAGCATCGTGACATTCTTTCTTTTCTTCCCGTCGCTCCTTTCTCTTTTTTTTTCTTCTATTCACAGCTTGCTGGTCTCGCTTTCTGTCGGCAGTGCCGCTTTTCCCAGTACTCGCTTTTAATTTCTGACAGTATTTCTGACCGTTTTCTGCATCTTTTCCGACCATCTCCACCATGATGTCCTCGATGGCTCTTCTGGCGGTGGCCGCCTCTATCGTGTCAGCCTCGTCGCCGCCGGGCTTCCAGCCGGCCGTGAAAACCGATCTCGTGGTGGACTTCAACAGCACGCGCATCAATGGCCAAGTCGTGGCCAAGAATCGTGAGTCCACTTTGAACGAATGTGGTTTAAAAGTACGCAGCACAGCTAATTTCTTGATAGTCGTCGCCAACCAACCCACGCTCATCGGCACGACGCAGCGCCTCACCGGCAGCTCGTTCACCGTCATCATGATCGACTTGGACATTCCGACCAACACGAGCCAGACATCGACGCTGCTGCACTGGATGCAGACGGGGCTGGCGTTGTCGCCGCAGGCGTCGCGGATCGGAAGAAGGGGCGGGCTGAGCGCAGACAAGAGCGCCAACGTCTCCAGCGACGCTCCCCAGGTTGCATTTTTGCTCCGCAACGCCACCGGCCAGGCGCCCGCCGCACCGTACATCAGCCCCAACCCGCCGGCCCGTCTGCCGCTGAGCCACACGTATGCACAGTTCTTGGTCGATACCAGCGGCCTGTCTGCGCAGTCAACAGCGATGCAGACGCTGATGACGGCGGCACAGACGCGCCTGGGTTTTGATTTGCCGACGGTGCTGCAGCAGGCCGGGCTGACGAACCGGCTGGTGGCGGCCAACTTCTTCAATGTGACAAACCCGGGCCCTGTGCAGACATCCGCTGGCAATGGCACCGGCTTCAGCACTGGTACCGGTACCGGTACAGGCACTGGAAATCGCAACGGTAAGAACAATGTCGTCAAGGCGAGCGGCGCGTCCTCTCTGTCGGCGGTCTCGGTCCGGGTCGCTGTTCTGGCTGGCGTCGTCGCAATGTTCTCAGCTCTGTGAAGAAAAAGAAAATGAAGGTCGATTAGTCGTTGCTTTCGTCGATGCTTGTACATACCTTTTTGTCGCTTCAAAGCTCTTCTTGTATTTTCTTCTTGTATTTCTATTATTTATTCTTTCTTTCTAGACTTTGTCCACTGCCGATCTGGACCTCTCTCTCTCTCTCGGCGCGCCGTTTTCATCGCTCCAAATCGTGTTTTTGTACCCCGTAATTCAGTATTGTTTAGATTTCAAATCGCCATGCTGTCCGCTCGATGGACTCGTATTCTTTGAGCCTGCAACTGTAACGTGTGCTTGTGCTCGTCACGATATGGAAACCGTAAGCCAATGGCCGGTCAAAGCCGCGCGCACGACCGCGCGGTCCGTTGTCCATATTTCCAGATCCACGCTGGTTCTGGGTCTGCACTGGCGCCGCGCTGGACATTGCAGCCGAGATAAAGTTCTTATTCTTCTTTTGGCCCGCGCGCGCGGGATGCTCTGTCCCCACGAGCTCTCCAGCATGGGACACACTACATATTTTACCCAGTACACACACTCGCTCCATTGGCCTCTGAGATCTCGGCGGGAACGCTAAGACTCGCATTAGTCTGTTTTGGGATCCCGCGCGCGCAGCTTGAAGAACGTGCACTTTGTTGATATGACGAGAGTTTCGTTCTCTGCACTTGAAACAGAAACTTACGTCGTGGTCGGCCGTGGTCGGCCGTGGTCGAAAGGGTCCAGCATCATGCTGCGGACAAGCTGGACAGAAAATCTGAAGAAAAACAAGCAGTATATCCTTTCAATCTCCCTTTTCGTTACGACCATTTCTTGTTTACTGTATTCATACCGCTTACGTTTTCGAGTTTGGAAACGATCGAGGTTGTACATTACATACACGAAGCAGGCGTAGCTCCCGTACCCCTGCTTTTTACAGGTACATGTACCTTATTGCTAGTAAAATTCGAAATTGGCGCGAAAAGATCACTCGGCTTTTCTTCAAATTGGAAGATCGGAGGATCGGGCTCTACAAACACACCGACCACACACGGTATCCAAGCACGCAAAGACACAGATACGCAATACGGTCCTTCGTCCTTGTCGCCGTCTCTTCTGTACCGTATGCGACATTGCCTTCCGGCCGCTCGGGCGGACCAGATTCAAGCAGTTCCGACTAGGTGAGGCGCGCGCGCTGCCAAGCGTGACGAAAGATGAAAGAGAGAAAGAAGATAACAATGAAAAAGGATGGCAAAAATATGGTGCCGTTGGTGGCTGAGGGGCCCGCCGAGCTAAGCAAGGTGAGAAGCGCTTCTCGCACCCTTTTCTCGATCCCTTTCCTCGACACCTTTTTTTTGCTTTGCTAGCCCGGCGCCTGGGCTAGTGCACCCGTTTGATTTCTGTTGCCTTTTGTTACCCACCCCTGAATCTCTTTTCGCCCTTGACGGCGCCGGCCGGGGCTTGAGCCTCTTGGCTCCTGGGCTTGAAAGTCCAGGACCCTAGCAAGCCAACCGTCCCTCGATGCATCGTCTTCTTCCACCATCCGCTTCTCTGCCCTTCTGCCCTCCCATTTTCTGTTTCTGTTCCGTCTTCTTCTTTCCTCATAAGACCAAGAAGCTTTTTTTCGATATAGAGGCTCCGTTTCTAGAATGCGCTTAACCCTCATTTAATTTCCGTGGTCTTTTCTTGCATTCTTCTTCCTTCTGCCTTCATTCACTTCTTTTTATTAGTACATCCTGCTCCCGCTTCTCTCCTTTTCTTCCTAGACTCAGAGGCAATGTTGGAGGATATCGCTTCTCAGATCACCTCCCAACTCTCCTCGCAGCCATACAGCTACCTTGTTCCTGGCCTCCTACTCCTCGCAACACCTCTTCTTCTCCGTCTCAAGTCGTCTTCGTCCAACTCCCAAGCCGCAATGTCTGCTTCGACGGGCCCTGACCACACTGTGGTCGTCATCGGCGCTGGCTACGCCGGTGTGCCCATGGCGCACCATTTGGCCAAGCACACGCCGGCCAATGTCGTCAACCTGCGCGTGATCCTGGTCGCCCCAACGATGAGCTCTTCTGGAACATTGCCTCGCCCCGCGGCTTCGTTCCCCTCGACCCGTCGGCCCCCGCCAACCCCAAGGGCACGCCTGGCTACGGCGACGACCAGCTTTTCTACCCCCTGGCTCCCTCCTTTTCCAAGTACAACACGGGCTCCGTGCCGAAGTTGGAGCAGATTCTCGGCCGTGCCTCCAGCCTCGACCCGGACCGCCAGACCATTGAGGTTTCTCTCAATGCCGGTGGTGTCCAGACCGTTCGCTACGGACACCGCCATCCTTGCCACGGGCTCCGACAACAAGGATGACACGCCCTTTAAGATTGTGCCGAACGGCGGCACCGCCGAGACCAAGGCGGCCCTGGCCGACTTCCGCGCCCGTGTCCACACGGCCAAGCACATTGTCGTTGCGGGTGGCGGCATGACGGGCGTGGAGGTGGTCGGTGAGCTGGCCTCGGTCTACGGCAGCGGCGCACCCAAGGACAAGCAGAAGGAGATTGTCTTTGTCATCAACGAGCCGGCGCCGCTCGGCGTCTACGGCGTCAAGGACAGCGTCCGCAGCAGCGCGGCAGACCGCCTCAAGCGCCTCGGTGTCAAGATCATGGCCAACACCAAGGCGGCCGTGGCCGAGCCGCCGGCCGCTGGCGAGGGCCGCCACCAGACGGTCCTGCGCCTCACGGACAAGGACGGCAAGACCTCGTCGCTGGCCACGGACGTCTTCGTTCCGGCCATTGGCGCCTCCTTCAACACCCAGTACCTGCCCGCCAAGCTGCTGGACACGTCCGAGAAGAACAAGGGCCGTGTGCTCACGCGCTCCACGCTGCAGGTCGAGGGCTACGACAATCTGTTTGTCGCCGGCGACGCCTCGAACCTGCAGTTCCCGTCCCTGAAGAACGCCAACGACCAGATCGCCGTGCTGGCCCCCAATATGCAGATCTACCTCAAGAACTGGGCTGCCAGCCACCAGTCCGGCGGCGCCAAGAACGACGACAACGGCAACGGCAGCGGCAGCGGCAATGGAGACGCTGCCTCCGCGGTGCCGACTGACGGCGCGACGGCGCTCAAGCAGTACAGTGCCAGCCAAATGACCATCCTGGCCGTGTCCACGGGCCCCACTGGCGGTACCGGCCAGGTGGGTTCCTTCAAGATCTTCAGTGTGATGATTTGGCTTTTCAAGGCCCGCTTCCTGGCACCGACAAGGCGGAGGACTATGCCAGCGGCAAGCGCCTCATGATGGACACCAATTGGTAAATACCCACTTTCCTTTGTTGCTTTTCCTCTCGCCTTGATATCATTTGAGACTTTCTTTGCTTTTTTTTTCTTGTTCACATCATGTTGGCTACTTTTGCTTGCTGCTTTCGTAATAATACCAAAGGGCGCGGATCGGAGCCGACCTTGTACTTGTTTTCCTTTTCTTTTTGCTTGTCATAGACTTCCCACTTCGTTTTTAGAGTCGTTGGTCGTTTACGAGTCTTCCCTTGCAATCGAAAGAGAAAAAGCAGCAGTGTACGTACGAAATGAAAATCGGCCATCGTGTTGCAATATGAATCACCTCCTCGGTACTACTCATTCTGTATCTATCTAACCCATCTCCCTTTTGAGCCGCATTGATTTGGGGCTGCTGTCATAAATCCACGAGCCACGAGGATAAAGAGACATGGGTCAAAAGACTCTTGTTGTCTTGCCATGCCTCCGCTCCCTGACCCTCCATGCAATGATAGGCGGGAATCTTGCCAGTAACAAAAAAATGCAAATGAAAAAAACGCACTTCTGTATCGAAGAAAAAAAAACAGGTGGAAGAACAAAGAAAAAGGATGTAAAAAAGGATGTAAAAAAGTGCTGATGCTAAGAGGCACGTCGTGAAAACGGATGAAAGAATCAGGTGAAGGAAAACGTAAGGCGGAAAGCGCGCACGCACGAAAACAGAAAGTCAAGAAAGAAGCAAGCTGTTTTTGTCCATCGGACCGCCGAGCCATGCTACGAGCAAAAGACTGAAAAGAGAGGGGTGGGATTCTTTTGCCCCTTTGCCCGGATGATGGCTGCACAGTTATTGTTCAATCACGTCGTAGGACATATTGTGTGAAAGAATGAAAAGGTGCGCCTCCACCGGCGTCGCGTCGTCGCGGTCGTCCTCTTATGGGCGAGGGTCGTAGATCTTGTGCTTGATGTACTTGGTCAGAGCAACGTCACCCCACTCCTCCCACTCAATCCACTGCTCCTCGGGCAGAGAGCTGACACCGTCACGGCGGGCAGCCTTCATGACCTCACGGGCCACCACCAAGCTGGCATCGCGCACGCGCTCAATGCGCGGGTAGATGAGGCCATTGTGGATCTCGTCGGCGTTCAAGCTGCCGGCCAGGGCGGCCGCTGAGGTGTAGACCATGTCGTCGGTGATCTTCGTGGCCTTGGCGAGGATGGCACCCAGACCCAGACCAGGGAACACGTAGACGTTGTTGCCCTGGTTTGGGTGGTAGGTGATGCTCGAGTCCGCGGTCTTGACGGTGTAGGCGGAGAAGGGCGAGCCCGAAGCGAAGATGACAGTGCCGTCGGTCCAGTTGACGGCCTGCTCGAAGGTGCACTCGGCCTTGGTCAGGGGTTGCTCAGGGGAACAGGATGGGTCTCCGGTTCAGGCCGCCAGCATCCACCGACGCCTTGAGGGCACGGACCACGGACTCGGTGAAGACACCATAGGTGGCAGTCAGACCGACAAGGGCAGACGGCTTGACGTACTCAATGACCTCCTCCAGCGTCGCGAATTGGTGGCCGTTGTTGTCGCCGCGGGCAAAGTACTTCTTGTGGTCCGCCAGCTTGTCACCACGGTCCTTGGTCACGAGACCCTTCGTGTCCACCAGCCAGAACTTGTCGCGAGCCGCCTGCTCGGAGAGACCACGGCGGGTGTAGTACTCGACGAGCTGCTTGGCGACACCAACACCAGCAGAGCCAGCACCCATGAACACCAGGCGCTGCTCCTCGAGGGGAACATTGGACAGGTTCACGGCACCGATGTAGCTGGAGAAGAGAGAAACGGGTGTTAGTTATTGTCACGTGCCGCCAAGACCCGTGTAAGTCGGGGGGGTAGTAACAGGGGTGTACGGATGCGGCAAGAATGGTAGGTAAAAATGCAGGAAGGAAACTCACCCGCCGAGGACGACAGCGCCAGTGCCCTGGATGTCGTCGTTGAAGCACCGGTACTTGTTCCGGTACCGGTCGAGGTATTTAAAGGCCTTCTCACTCTCAAAGTCCTCGAATTGGACCAGCATCTCGGGGAAGACCTCGGCGCAAGCCTCCATGAACTCATCCATGAACTCCTGCTGCTCAGACACAGGCACACGCTTGGAGCGGATACCCAGGTACAGAGGGTCCTTGAGGTTGTTCTCGTTTGACGTGCCGCAGTCAAGGACGATCGGGAGGGTGTTGTCCGGGCGGGATACCGGCGGCGCCAGTGTATAGAGCCAATTTGCCAATCTATAGAGAGTTAGTCCTGGAATATAGCGCCAAGACACAATGACGCTGGAAGCGAGGACTCACTGAAATGCCGACACCGTTGATGCCCAGGTCGCCCAGACCCAGGATACGGGAGCCGTCCGTGACGACGCAAATCTCGGGCTTCTGGTGAGGCCAGTTGCGCAGGATGGTCTTGATGCTCTTGCGCTGCTTGATGGAAATGTAGAGGGCCTCGGGGCGCGTGTAGATGGTGGAGTACTGGAGGCAAACATCGCCAATGGTCGGGGTGTAGACGAGCGGCATGAGCTCGCGGGCGTTGTCGATGAGGAGGCGGTAGAACAGGTCGACGTTCTCGCCCTTGATGGTGGACAAGTAGAGGTACTTGTCGACGTCGGTCGGGCGCGAGCGGACCATCTTGAGGGCGCGCTGGCACTGCATGTCGAGGCTCTCCATGACGTGAGGCACGAGACCAGTCAGGTTCTTGGAGACACGCTCCTCGGGGGTAAATGACAGGCCTGGATAGCATTGTTAGCTGGCGTAGGGGCGAAACAGAAGAAGGAGATGTCGATGAGTCCAAGGTGGGATGAAAGCGAGACCTCAAGGAAGCTCAAGGAGAAGGAAGCTGAAGAGACTCGAAACACCCAACAAAGAAAGAACAACGACATGTGAATACTCCGTTTTGGAGCTTACCCTTGTTCCAGTGCGCCTCGCGCAGGATCTGGTAACCGCCAGCGCGGTGTTCAGCAATGTATTCAGTCATTTGGGTTTGCTTGACGGTGCCGTAATTTGATTGAGAGTATCCACGGTGTTGGTCGAGGGCAGCCATTTTCATCGCTTCTTCAATGGCAGAAACGTCGACGGAAGACATTGGATTTAAAGCAGAAGCGCGACGGGTGGACGAGAGGGATATACGTTTGCTAGATATAGACGACTGGGACGACCAAGCGGACGCTACAGATGGGGAGGAGGAGCGTGGGGTGGAGGCGTGTGAACTGGAGGTGCTGGTAGAATATGACGCCATGGGCACCATTGCATACGAATGCAGGTGACGGCGGCGACGGAGGAGAGGAGACAGATGGGGGGACAGAGGAGGCAGGACAAAGAGGCGAAAACGAAAAGTAGCAGAACGAGAGTGAGCGTGAGGAGAAGTTGACGGAGAGAGTGAAGGAGAAGAGGAGGCAGTCGTGGTGGAGGTGGTGGAGGTGGTGGAGATGGTGGAGGTATTAGTGTGTTAGTGGTGTTAGTGGTGTTAGTGTCGTTGGTGTTGTTCAGGGTAGGGCGGACGGAGCTGCAGATATAGCGGCGTCCAGGAGGAGACAGCGAGAATAGCGAGAAATCGGCGAGGCCGCCGAAGGGGACTGTTGCTTTCGAGAGACGAGAGACAGAGTGAGGTGAAGTAATAGGAGTAGTAGGAGTAGTAGGAGTAGCAGGAGAGTCTGCAGAGGATCGACTGACCGGAGTCGACGCGTGGGCAGGAGAGAGAGAGAAAAAGAGGAGAACGTGAAGAGGGGAACGAGGAAAATGAAGCAACTTTGGAGACCGTCGTAGTAGGACGATAATAAAGCATGCAAGGCGGAGACGAGAGGCTAGACTTCTCAGTGGATAGCAGTGGCGGCCGAGACAAAAAAGAGAACGAAAACAATGATTCTTCTTGTCGAAGTCTGCAGACACGAGCGAGGATTAGTCCATTTAAGGTCTCTCGACGGCGCAGCATCGAGCGACTTGGCCGTGGGGCTAGAGAAAGCTGGTGCTGCTGGGGCCCAAACGGACGCTGATATCCTGAGCATGGGATTTGATGGTCGGTCCAGGGATCAGGGGGGCGAGACAGGGGGATAGGCAAACCCAGAGAAGGACGGAGGAGGTGGGTGTCCAGGAGGTTTTCGTGACTCCTCGTCGGGTCTCGTTGGTCTCGTCTTCATAGGGTGCGATGGAGTCGGCAAGGGGGGGCGTGTGTGTGGAGGAGGAGGGGAGATGAGAAGGCGAAAAGAAGCAGGAAGGAAGGCGAATAAGGGCAGAGATTGAAAGCTCGAATGCTATGCGAACAGGGACCAACAAAGTCGACAAGACGATAAAGAGGAAAGATGAACAAACAAGACCGGCTATGGACGTCGTCGTAGGAGCGTTTCAAGGACGTGACGGGAGACAGGGAAGGACAAGAAGAGAGAAGAGACGAGCTCAAGGACTGGGAGAAGAGATAAGAGGGAGCGTTAACAACAGGGACTGCTGTGCTCGCCAAGGGAAGCTCGAAGCTTCAAGGGAAGAGTGATGAGTGATTGTTTGGGAATGGGGGAGCGATGTTCGATGCCGCAAATCAGAGTGGATACCACAAAACTGGGTGGGTCTCCAGTTGCTATGACGGGGAGGAACGTCGGGAGCTGGTTGGCATGGAAGGTACGCTCCAGCGTTCTCGAATTTTTCAAGAATGGGGGTAAGCTGGTCGCACAGGAGGCAGGCGTCCTTGTCATGCCGGTTTTTGCCCGAGCTGTTTCAAAGTACCCAGTAATACCTTGCGCACTACACGTGGGCCGCGTGGAATGGGGCAGGTCACTGAGCTTACAGAGGCTTGTCTGTGATTTTGTAATGTTTTATTTACATGCGTTCTTTTAGGTGGGGGTTTTTTGGGAGGGGAGCAAAGGAAAAGAAAGAAGAAAAAAAGAAAGAAAAAAAAAAAACTAGATTTGGGGAATCTACATGTACGATGTAGGCGGATTGCTGCAAGGACTGATCACGCCGGGCACGGATTACGACAATAATGACAACAATGACAAAAACGGGGCATTAACACACGGCATCATTACGCAGCCGTCGTATTCGTGGCTTGCTCAATGGACAACAACATGATCTGGAAAAGGGGGCACCAGGATTGGGTGCACTCTCACTCGTGCGAAGTACTTACCAAATAATTGCAAACAATTGCAACGGGAGAGAAAATGAAGATGAACTGACGGGCAGACAAGCAAAGGAACGACTAGGCCGACCGGGGAGGATCGGACAGGAGACAGCCAGACGACGCAGGAGACATAAGCGCACTAATTGCAGAATTCAGCGACTTACACCGCGCTTTGTGGCTTACTAAAGCAATGGCAAGGGAGGGATGTTATCTGCAGACTGCAAGTAAGATACGTTTTGTTGGGAGAATGGGGGGACTCCAAGACTGCCAGGACTGCTCCTGTCCTGCCTTGTACGGCGAAAGTCCAATGATAAGGACGACATTTGTATGTAGTAAGAGTAAGACTTACCAAAAACTTCAGGAGACAACGAACGACTGTCTGGTCCCTACGAACGCAGGGAGTGCAGTTCTCCGTATCCCAGCATGTCGTGGGTTTGATATTGAGATGTGGGACACGTTGGGCAAGATTTTTTTTAAGAAAAAAAATATATATTTAAAAAATAACAACATGGAATGCTGCCATCGTCAGCAGATAATCGCCATAAAAAACTCTGCAAAAGATAGTAAATCGGGGTACGGCACACAGCAGCGTAGGACTTCTTTCAATTGATGATTGGCGTTGGGGATTGGCAGCCAAAAATACGGTCTGATGGGGCCCGGAAGGAGACATTGTCTTACACGGGCTCGTGCACTCGTGCACTTAGGTCCAGACACCTCTTGTGTTTGACTACTGAGTATTTACTTTGTACATGTACGGAGTATCTTTTTCCTCAAAGATCTATTTTCTGTCCCTCCCTGCCCCCCAGCCCAAGCTAAGTCTGCAGGGAGCCACATCTTCGAACCGCTAGATCAACCGGCATGCGCTTCGTGCTGGGCTCCGAGAGGGGAAGGGACGTCCAGCGAGCCAATTGGTGAGTTGCCGAGTGGCATAGAGTGGATTCGTGTGGATTCCTGCGCCGGACGCGCTATTGCACGGCTCTGGACCACGGAAGTCCGTTGTGTGGTGTGTCTTGCGGTGTTGATGCGCAGAGTTTTTGGGGGAAAAGATACAGACGACAGAATTTTCGCAAAAAAAAAAACCCCGAGAAAGGAATTTGGCAGCCCACAAACACCGTGGGGATGAGAGTTGAGGGATGAGGGAAAAGAGATGAGAGAAAACGACTATCAGGTCAGGCGAATTTAAAGACTCAATATTGTGTACTTTGTAAGCGGAAGATAGCGATTTACGGGGGGCAAGAACGAACGGCGGAGCCTTGGCGCGGGATGCGTGGACAACCTGTAGAGGAAGGAAGGCACGAGACAGGCGCAGCGGAAGGTGCAGCAATAATAACAGCCGCCGCCTCAGTGCCTTCCTTGTTGGGCGATGTCGCAGCGTGCCGAACCGCGGGTCTGGACATTTCGGAGCAGCACTCGTATGCTCTCAGCGGTCAGGAGCATCCATTTCATCGACCAGCACATGTGGGATATACTGCGTAAGGTGCTTCAACGAGGGATATGGGATACAAAGCTGGCTGTCTCGCCACCAGCATGTGAGTTGCTCGCAAGCAAGTGCAGGTGTAAACACATGTCAACAGATGCCAGCCGGTTGCAGCCAATTGCAGCCAATTGCCAGCACATTGCCATCCCACGCTCTTTCATGAGCTTCGCAACGAGTCACATTCTCAAGAGAAGAGACCGCCGGTGCGACAGGTGCTCGGCGCTGGTGATGAGCAGACCGGTGGTGGTTTGCACAGTCCAAACAGACATTGTCTGTTGTATCTTGGTACATATAAGATATCTTACAAAGTACTTTGCATCGTCCCTTTCTGCCCTGTCTCCGTAGGCTGTAGCCGATAGCTTAAACAGGAGCCCTAACAGCCCCTAATGATGCCGGACGAAACGCCCCATCGTTCCTTTCCTGGGGTGCTGTCAAAACGCAAGAAAACACAGGCAGGTGCTAGTTTCACACAAGATACAAACTGCTACGACTCCGACTTTTTCCGACCGCCTGCCAGGAAAAAAAAAAAAAACACGGACTACATTACACTGCTGCACCAACTACTCCGTAGATAGGCACCTCTTACTTAATACTGAGTACCCAGCAGACCCCAATTCCAGGCCCCACACGGTCCGTTGACATTGGGCAAAAAAGACCCCTAAGAGGCAAAAACTTGGGAGAACGTTTCCCCTTCCCCTTCCGCCTCCCCTCCCCCCAATTCCCCCTTTCACCAGTCAGTAGCCACTGGCACTTGCTCCACGACAGGTCCGCCCTTTTGCCCCATACGGTCTGTCGGGAGTTATGGAAGGGGTAATTGCCACACAGTCACGCTTCCAGACGTGAGAAAGAGAAGGAGACTACATAGTACTCTCAAGAAGGCAACGAAAATGAGAAACGAAAAAAGAGACGAAGAACCTTCACCTTCGCCCGCCCCACACCGCTCCACCAAGTTCAAACTGTTTCTCGTTGGGCGCTGACCTTGCAGTCCTACGGAGTAGTTCTAAGATTGCATTTCTGGGGAGGCAGGAGGCCTGGGCTGGCCGGATCGGAACTTCGAGCTCCATAGCAGTTGTATCCAAGGGTCTTTGGGCACGACTTGTATGTCTTCGTAATTCATACTCGTTTTCGTGCTTCCGATATTTTTTCATTATCGTTTACTCCGTATTTTTTTGTACATGGGATTCATATCCTGTCTTTGTGTCATGGAAGCATCCAGTTCTAATTTTTCTCTTCCCGTTCTTTTCTCACTTTTCTTCTCCTTTTTCTACGCATATATTGATTTCGACCCAATATTTCAAAGCTGCAACTGATAGACCTAAAAAAAAAAGATGGACGAGCCATACAAATGCTTAAAAGGAAGAAACAGGGCAAGGATGCGTGAGACGCGTGACAAGTCGACGTGCATGCGTTCCCCGGACCATGATCCGTTTCATCCCTTGTGTATGTTCCCTTACACATTGTGAATGGTTTCTTTCACCCTGTACATTCGTCCCTTTTTGCCCTTTTTTCTTTCTGCATCCTCATTCATTGCAGCGTCTTAATGTATCACGGTCAAATGCAACGCAAAGCATAAAAAAAGACTCCAAACGTCTCTCTGCTGTCTCATGATCCTCCTGAACAATAAACCTTGCTCGCCTTGAGGCCTCGAACGCCGTACATACTTTGTAAAAACTCACTTGCAGCCTTTCCCTCCTTGTCTTCCCGATATTTATGCCAACCCCCATGTTTTTTTTTTTTTTTTTTTTTTTTTGCAACGGCTAGGAAGAATACGGGAAGCATCTCTTCAAGACATGTGGCTAAGCTAATCCAAATCAGTGTGAAAGGGTGGATATTGAAAGACGACAGGAAAGAGAAGAGGCGGGAAGGGAGAGGGAAGGAAAGCGTCGGGCATATCCAAGATGCAAGGGAACTGCCAGTGAAAAGGCCAAAAAGCTCGACAGGTGCCGGCGGCAGGCAGGCCGGTCGTGACTGAAAATCTGAAAAATATCTAAAAGTGGCCGTGTTTTACGTGTGATGATCGCCTCAGCTCGACGCTGCCGTCCCATTGCCGTCTTTTTTCGAATTTTTCAATATAATCGTTGGCCCTTCTTCGGTGTAAGTTGCAAGTACAATGTACCTTTCATAACAAATTACTGCAATTTTACGTTTTCACATCTCCACACGGTACTTGCGTCTAACATGGATGGAGTAACATATGCCCACGTCTCGAGGCTCTAAATCGCCAAGGAAAAAACATTTCCCTTTCTTTATTGGCTTACAGAGCGCATGCCAGCTCTGTCAACATCGTACCTGGCTTTCCATTTAAAGTTTGTGTCATGAGAACAAACGGCACTTGATAATCAGAGCTTGCGGCAACCATAAGTATCGGGCAGCAGTTGACATATGTCATGATCAGATATGTCTGGTGAAAATGAAGCGAGTTGAATGGCACAATCACTGTTCCAACTGCGCAGAGGGGGATAAGAAAGCGACACGCTTAAGGGGGAGAAAGGAGCAAGAAGAACACGATATTGCTTTAACAATGAAGACTTGCACTTTCGCCCGTAACACAGCAGGGATATCGCGGGACGTCGCTGCATGGCATTATCTATCTCGGAGAACATCCCCGTATGTTGGTTGACAAGCACAAGCTGGTTTCACAAAGTCTCGACGGTTATCAAATTCGGTCACAGGTTGCTACCAGGCGCAATAAACCCAAACAGGCCCAGATATCCCCGAATTGTGACAGCCGTTGTTTTCCTGGCGCGTTTGCGCCCTCTTTCCTAGGATTTGGCTCTTGTTTGCTTCACCCGATATCTGCCATAATGTTTCGAGGGTCATGAGGTACGCTCCCCTCACGTCTCATGTGCGCCTCCGCCCCCGCGTGGTTCTTTCACTCCCGCCCCTCTCCAGATCTGTACAAACTCCATCTGTTACTGGTTGACGAAACCGCGTCAAAGAGTGCTGTCAGAGATGCCAGAGATGCCACAAGCAAATAAAGTCCAGAAGCCGAGCCCCAGCTATCCCAATCCTGCTAGTCTAGGGCTGTCTAGACAGTCTCCGTAAATGGTGCCCGAAGAGGAGGCAGTTTAAGGTATCAGATTTGCGTGGCAACCTATTTTCTGTCCCTTTTGGGTTATTTACTTTTTTACTTTTTGATATTTTCCCCACCTGTACATGTTATGTCACTATCGTCATTGCGTCACTTTGACAACATGCATCATGGCACATGTGATGTCGTGCAGTCTTGCCTCGTTGCATGTTTGTAAGGAGGAGGGTCCTGTGAAGTCGAAAAGCGTCTAATCCGCGGCCGGCTAAGCCTTTTCGGCCCACGGGAAACTCGTCAGCGCCAAAATACGGGGTAACGGGAAAGAATACGGAGGCCACCAGAAAATCGTGAAAAGTCCACCTTGATGCCACGAAGGATGAGGCAGGGGAAGGTTTCGATCCAGGAGCTACAGGTTGAGCTGCATCATGCTGCATCACAAAATGAGGCACGAAAATGCGGAAACGCGAAAAGACAACTAGAAAGACGATATCACGAAACTCTAAAAAAACAGCTTTGCCATCGACCATGTATCTCGTCATCGGCCGGTATAAGAAATCCGGGCACGTTCCCCCCTCTACGTTCGCGCTCTACTCTGTAGCCGTGCAATGCCAAAGTAACCCGTGGCGTGCACCGAGGTTCCCAAGACTTTTTGGTCAAGCCTGCCTCGGACCGCGTTTTCTTGTGTCCTTTCCTTGCCAAGTTCTGGACTGAGCTTCTCCATCTATTTTCGTGCACTCATTCTCGTCCTGGTCCTCGATAACGTGCCAGCCCAAGCCGAGAGAAGACTAGCCATGGCGTCTGAAAATAATCTGGGGAGGAGTCAAAGAGGGAAGAATTCGGGGAGCGCGTGTCAGCCAGCTCGAACTTGTGCTCGAGACGAAGGAAGGGAAAAAGCCAAGTCCAGACTTCCCCTCGTTTCCGTTAGCTGTTATCCCATTGTTTGAATCTCTTCACAATCTACACTCCCCTTTGGCGCGGAAGCGCAACGTACCGTCACCGCCCTCTCGCCCTATGAAGCACAAATGGAGAGGAGGTGGAGTAAGGACGTCCCCAAGAAAGCACAAGAAAGGCCAGGCCAAGAGAGGAGAACACCAGGCCAAGGTACCCAGAAAATCCCCATCATATGAGCAGCGCCCAATTCCCCACACTACATGAATATGGGGGCGGAAAGGGCCAAGCGAAGGAGTCACAGATCGCCTGTGTCTTCCATTGATGTTGTTTCCCTTGCTCGACTTTGAATTTCGGACCTGCATCTCAAAGGCGAAACGTAATAGCTGGTCCCTTCTTTGTCCGCTCGTTTTCGTCTTTGCAACGCCGCTCAACGGGGTAGACAGGCCTAGTATCTTTGGCATATGCTGTTTTTATCAATGTCTGAACTATGAATAGACACTGGCCACTAACATGGATAGGAGGTACCCTTGAAATCCTTACGAAAATTGACGACTCGCTTTCTTCTTTGGGGTTGTAGGCCGTCTGTGCGAGCCTCGGATTTTTAGCCCGGCTTCTCAAAGTATGACTATTACTGCTCGTTTCCTTTGTTCCCTTTCTTTCTTCTTCTTCTTCTTCTGACTCCCCAACTTCTCTCTGCTTTCCGTCTTCTTTGGGTTTTCATGCAGTAACGAGTCACAAAGTACCGAAAATAAGTCGGAGAAGCAAAGCATGACAGAGGGGAAGCCAAGCTTTCAAGAATCAACAGCTTCGACTTTTGATACTGATCACACTGTCAGGTCTCTCGTCTTGCCCTCCAATTTCTTTCACCGGATCTGTAAAGGTACGGAGGCCTTCATGTCGTTGGTAATGCATGTGAACTCCGTACGGAGTGCTCGTACTTTGCGGTGGCATACCCCCTGCTTGTGGCGGTATGAAGTAATGAAAACGGCCAGTTGGAGGATGGATGCAGAGGCAAGCTGCAAAAATACACTCCGCAAGGCCAAAACTCAGAACCATGGTTCTACGAGACTCAATTGGTGCCGATTGTGGCCCGGTTGCTGGTTTCTAAGGGCAATTGACTATCCTATCCCTGCCGCCTTTTTGTTTTTGCCAAGCATGCCACCTTTTCCTCAAAGGGTAGCTCCGCAAGTTCAAGCTCTTCTGTTATGAGTCAAGAAAAGTACTCCGTATGGTAATACCGGTGGAGGCGTGTGTTGGTGTGTGGGAGCTACCGCATCCCCTGCAAGGTGGTGTGCCAGAAAACGAACAGAAAAGTTGGGGAAAAGGGGGGCGGTGGATTTGAGCTCCCAGATGGCCACCGAAAAGACCAGAATGAGATATTTTCTATTCTCAACATTTTGTGATTCACGCAAGCACGAATAGTTCGAATGGACAGCGTGCATGGTCCGTCCAAGGCAAAGGAGACAGGCTAGGACTTCTACAACGACGTACGAAGGGACGCCCTGGACATTTCGGCCAAAAAAAGAATGAGAAGGGAAATCAAAAAGAAAAGAGTCATATGGTTTCTCGACGATCGATGACAGGCATGCCCCCGCACCCTTTCTCTTCTTCTTCCCCCTTTTGACCACTGTCATTTCATTTTCCACAATCCCACCCTTCCCCTCACACTTCCCTTGCCGGCACCCCCTCTTTTCCCCGAATTTTTCTGCCTGGTCTTCCCGACATCGCAACCTCGCAAAAGATAAGGGGAAAAAAGTCTGGGGTAAGCGCCAGGCAATACTCCGTTCTTTAGACATGACAAATGTGTTCTTTGGACCGTAGGACTTCTTTCATGGGGCATGGTCAGTGCAGCCTCTGGGGTGAGCGGAATTACCGTGTACAGAAAATATGGATACGGTCTGACACCGCGACATCGGGAAAAATACGGCGTGCAAAACCAGAGGCCAAACCTGATCCAAATTTACCTGCCGTCTCAATTTGTTTGACGTTGTACCCCTCCCTAACCGGATGCCGTTCCGTTCCCTGCCTCTTGTGTCTCTTGTCCTCTATTGGAGCTTACTCTCTTCTCCCTTTGGCCACTCGTTTGCCAATCGCCAATCAACACTGTCTGACCTCCATTATTCTTTGCACGCCCAACTCCCCTTTTTGCTTCTTCCCTGACATCCCAACAAGGCATCTGCTCAGGTTCTCAAAGCGTTTAGTGATCCGTGCTACACACAGGCAGGTAGGGCGACCAAAAAACATGGAGGACGGCAAGACGACCATTTCGCAATACAGTTATTTTTGTTTGGGGGGCGGGGGACGCCGGTATGCAATTGCAAACATACGACAGGGAGATCAAAAGAAGCAAAGAAACAACGGCAAGATGTGCTCCGGTCTTGCCGGTGTACAACGCGCAACACACAACACACGAGGCTGATGCATACGGTACGGAGCACCAAATTGCGGCTGAATACGGGCTGACGACTGTCGTACAAGTAGGACTTTGCAGACAAACTCTTGGTGATGGGACACAGCATACAATACGCATCCACGAAGTTTGTTGACCATATGGAGAATGGAAGGCTGCGAGAAGTCGTGTATTGAAGTAGCAGTGCCCACAGTTGAAGGAAAAGGGAGGGAATACGCAGCCTGTCAAACCCCGCAAGGCGGTGACATCTGAGAGAGTGATCGAACGAAGGCTATCCTCCGACAGCCTTGTCCAACAGGAAGGCCGTGGGAGCGGTAGTGTACGTCGTATATGCCGCACAATGTAGGATCCCTCGGTGGTTTGAAACCTCGCAAAGCCTCTATGTTAACTCACATGTTACGCAAGGCGACGCGACATGGTCGAAAGGCGAAGACCGCGGAGTAAGCAAACTACCTCCCGTGATAGCACCGGATCCCCAATGCCATCGGTCCACCGGAACATGCTTTGATGTTTGCTCTCTTAATGGCCTCCTGTGTCATGGTGAGTATCAACATCGGGACGTACGTGGCCAAGAAGCAGGTCGAGATGCATACAAGGCTGCGGACTTCGGGAAGACCGCATACTGGGCATCGCAACCGTTTCGGACATTCTCGCTGTTCGGAGAGCCGTCCGTGGTGGTTTCGGGATTTCGCATAGTCCAACACCAAAGGAGCACACATGGCAGATCTTTCTCTTGTTTCTCCGCATCTCTTGGCCACTCACATAATGAAAGCAAGCGAGTGTGACAGGTGCGGAGAACAGCGTCGAGTCACACACCAAACGGACCGCATATGCTTAATACATGAGAACAAAAAAGAGAACAGTGTATGTTTGCGTGTGGCTCTATGAGACAGTCTCATGGACACTGCAGAGACAAATGTTGAACAAAGATATAATAAACAAGTATGAAAATCGGGGTATTCTTTAGGGACAAAGGAAAATGCAGTGCTAATCAAGAAAACGAAAAGCAGGGTAATGGGAATGGAGGAGAAAAAATACAAGACTGAAAGGAAATATGTATGTAGTAGCCCATGGCTGATGTGCAAAACAAATATTGATGAAGCTGTAGTCCCACACCAGACATCTACTGCCGAAATCCCACGATAGTAACGCCCCGCCCGCACGTCCCGTCGGGAGCTTCGCAATCACGCCAAAAGAATCAGACGCTCACAACGTGGGAAACGGAGACCGCCCCGGGGAGACGGCGCCTCAGGGCTTCTCACCAGTGCCCTTGCCTATGGGACCCTTCCGGAACAGCCGTTTGGTTCCGCCCGCCTTGCCTATCTCCCCGAATTTGCCTTCGAGCTGGTCCGAAACCCGGCGCTCGCCACTTGCAATGCGCACTCGTTCCTTGACACTCTCGACCCAGGCTTTGCTCTCCTCGCTCATCTCAATGTTCTTTGCGCGTGGCCCCGACATGCCTAGCGAGCTGTCCTCCTCTGTCCAGCTCAACCGCGAGCTTGACCGTGACCGCGTCGAATGGTCCGAAGGCGGCGTATCCGTGGACGGCTTGGTCATCGATGCCAGGGGTGTCCGTGGGTTCTTGCCCAAGACACTGCTGTCATTGTTGATGCTGCCAATGCTGGTGTCGCCCATGGCCGAAGTCGGTCTCCGCGTTTTTGCGAATGTTGAGCGGAGCCATGGCGGCCGGCGAGTCAAGCGCAGAGCCAGGGCGGCTAGGAGGACTGGACCCAACGCGGCTGTTCAAGGATGCGGCCACCGAAGACGACAGCGGCAAGTCACGGATCTCAATCTTGCTCTCGCCGCCACTCTTTGACCGTCGGCTGTGGTGGCTGGCATACTCCTTCAGGTACTCTGTCAAGTCAGCCCAACCACCACCCACGCGCACCATGACACGCTCGCCGTTCTCGCCGACCAGGCGGATGAACAGCTTGATGGGCGCCTCACCCGTTGACCGCGACAGGTGGTACAACTTGATCTCCTGATTGCCCTTTTGCTGCCGCGGCCGTGGGTTTCGCGAGTAAGCGGGTGCAAGAAGGAAAGACGGCGTCATGGATCGAGACGACATGCTGGACAGGCTTCGTGTATTGTCCGTGGCCGTCTTTGGCTTGCGTGGCAGCTTAAAGTCGGGCGGGTTAAGATGGCTGAACGAAGGCGACGGTTGCGATGCAAGATGGATCTTAGCCGGAATTGATTCAAGAATCTCGCTAATCTGCTGCTGGAGCTGGTCGTCCTCGCTACCGACGCTCATCCGTCGGCTGCTGATACTTGCCGGGCTGGCCGGGCTGCCTGGGCTGTCCATATACGATGGCACCTCCTTCGGCAAAGGCAGTTCAGAGTCATCATTGACCACATCGTCAAACATAAATGATGAGTCGACTGGTGTTTTCGGATCCGTGGGGCTCTCCTCGCCAGGTATTTCTGCAACGGTCGGCATGTCGTTGAAAGTGACCGTTGATCGAATACTGGCCCTGAAGTCCGGTGGTGAGCTGGAGGGACTGGCGCCCGCAGCATGACGGTCCTCGAGGTCTTCGGCCTCGTTGATCTCCAATGTCTCAGCCAAGTACGGGATGCCATCTTCAATGTTGCCAGAGTAGCCTCTGGGCACCGGCCCATCACTACCCAGATCGGTTTCGCTTGGTGTAGTGCATCAGAAACGTGGACAACCGAGGCCGATGGCGAGTCGAGCTCAGCATCGTCGTCACCATGCGACGTGGCAATATGGAATGAAGGAAGCTCGGGCTCGGAGCGCAGCGACTCCAGTGAGCTGTGTGCAGATAAGGCCCGAGGCGGGGTGCGTGGCAGGACCGGGAACGCGTTTCTGGTGTTCGGAGGCTCGCCATCGGGTGTCGTGGGCCGGCTGTCGAGAGATGCCTTATTGTATGCTGTCTCAGTCATCCCACGCTCACCCTCCGCAGATGGGGAGCCAGGTGTTGCAGAATGCGCGGCAGCTGGGACAGCATCGTGTATTGGCAGCGGTGGCGGGAGTGACGGGCGGTTGACGGTAACTTTCTTCCAGTCGCTTTCCCGGATCTTGCGCTCGCACAGAGCAACCCACTCGCCATAGTCGCGTTCCGCCGCGTCGATGCGTTCAATCCACTGTTCGGGAATCGTATCCTCCCAGCCGTCCAGAGTATCCAGCAAGAAGTCTGTAGTCCGAGCCGCCTTGGACACCTTGCCCTCGACGATCGACTTCATAACGGCGAAATCCTCTCGCCTCAGCGTCGGGCCCTCGGAAGGGCTCAAAAGCCGGCTCGAGCTTCCATCCTTGCTCCCAGGGTAGACGGCGTTCCAGGCCGACTGAATAGCGACCTCCGCAGCAGCGAGGGAGGCAAGGTAGGACGGAATCTTCTCTAGGACAAGCAAACGGACGCGCCAAACGTTCAGCAGACGCACAAGTTTAGAGAGCAGTGGCAGCGCTTGAAGGACAACAGCGGTGACGACGGCCGATAGATCGTCCATCCTTGTAAAATTTGCCGTTGACACGGACGAAGAGCGTGGTCTTCCACCCAGTGAAGGTGTACCTGGTGGCGAGAAGGGTAGGATGTGGTGGTGAAGCACGTGCTGCTTCATGTCTTCGACTTCGAGGTCGTCGATCTCATGTCCGATTTCAGTGATTCGTTCACCGTACAATGCGACATCCTCAGCCCGCAGGCTGCCCATCCAAGGTCGTTCACCGTCCACATCGGATATCCGGCTCGCGGTCCGTAGGGCCTGTATCTCTGATGTGATGGGTGACGACGGCGAAAATGCTCGTGGCATTGGTGGTGATGATGTCGGTGACGTCGATGGAAATAGTTTTCCGCGCCGATGCACCGGCTCCTCAAACCCTCCAGAGCCTCCGCCCTCTGGCCATTGCCACTCCATCAGCTCGTCCAGCCATTCTCGTATGCTGCTCGCGGCCAGCGCGGCACGCATAGCAAATGACTGTTCGGTGGCTGTAGCCGTGTCTAGGCATGCCTTCAGAGGCCCTGTCGGAAATCGTAATGCTGAAACGGCCGTGGCCGGTGTCAGTTGTGATATGAGGTCGTCGACATGTTGCTGGAAGTGTTGACGCGTAGGCGAGCCGGATGCGGAGCGGTAGTACTGTCGGCTCGGAACGGAGAGGCGTGGCGTTGGAGCCGTAAGAATGGGAAAGCCGCTCATTGTGTCGGTAGTGTGGTAATAGTGTCGGTTGAAGAAATTCGAGATGTCGATGGGAGAAGAAAGCGCAATATCTCGACGGCTGGCCGGTCAGCGTAGACAAAATAAAGTGTCAATGTTTGAAAGAAACGGGCAGCTTCCACGCCGTCTACTGCGGTACCGTCATAATTGCTTTCGAGGGCAAGCAGAAGAGAGGATCGTCGGGCGTTTCTCTTCCTGGGCCGTTACAAGTCGTCCTTGCGCGTCCCCTTGCTTCGTCGTTTCTGCTACCCACAGTTCGCTTTCAAGCTTCGCTGTTGCCCAGCTCAAAACCTTCTTTCAATTGCGGTCGCACAGCAAAATTCGGGTTGTAATGAGCTGGCGTCTTGTCTCGTCGGTTGCCTTGAATCTCCTGCAATCTCTCCGTACACGGTCGAATGGGGCGTGAAGGGTCAAGGAGATTACGTAGAAGAGAAAGAGACTTGCTGATGCAAGTCGCGGGGGAAAAGAAAGAGATATCAGGGGAATGTCTTGGATATCGAAAGAGTGCAGCGTAGTAAACGGCGCGCGTTTGAGTGCACAGCGATGGGGCGAGGCGCGATCGAGAGAGATGGCGTGGGAAAGTGTCGGCGAATCGGAGACGTGAGACGGAGCCAACCGAAAAGGAGGGCAGAGTAGGCCACAACGAACAACGGAGTAGGACGCCGTATCAGAGCTAGGATGCGGTAATTGTCGAAGAACGGAAGTCGGGGGGTATACTGAAGCACAAAAAGAAGAACAAGAGAAAAAAAAAGACGAAGAAATAAAAGTTTCGAAAGTAACGAAAGGAGAGAGCCGAGATAGGCGATGCAGAGGCGAAAGGAGTGCCGAAAAGAAACAAAAGAACGGACGAAAGAAAAGAAAAAAAAGATGAGACGAGACAGACCCCAAGACACAAGAAGCGACAGAGGCACCGAAACAGGGTCCTAAAATCGCCAAAAGTTGAGGAAGACAAGAGTCAGAAGCAAAAGTAAAAGCGAGGTGGAGATGAGGCAGCGAGACAACGCATCGCGCAACGCAAGACAGGTGGCGGCCGCTGTTTCATTCGCGCTTGTGCTTGTTCTCCCCTCTCGTTCTGTCCCTTACTTGCATCTCGTGGAAAGGAGCCGTGTGCCGCAGCAGATTGTGCGTGGTCAGGGGAAAAGTTTCGTTCGCATTATTTTGGAACCTTTATCAAGTTTTTGAAATGGGAGCCTTTTATTACGAAGCTCTGCTACGAACTTGGGCGGAGGGCCCCTTCCAAATGAAGCGGGTTAATGCGAAATAAGGAGGAGACACAGGCGCGCCTTCCGTCCAATGTAATGCTTTTTAATTTTGTCTTCTTTAATAAATTGGGGACATGAAGTGTGTGCAGCGCTGCCTATGTACATACGCATATATTTCAGCTGATGTGCTGGGGGGCTCTTGCGGGGACCTGGTCCGTGCTTTCCCACTTTGATGCGCAATGCTGGAACGCTCCTTCAAGATGGATTTCCACTGCCCAGATGCTCCTTCTGTTTTTGCTCGTAATTGGTACCCCGAACATGAGGTGGCTGTTGCCTTCTCATCACTGAATTGTTTTCAGAAGCCAGGGGTAATGTAGGCTGCAGGTCGTGCTTGCCATTATGCACACCGATAACATTGGGTGGGGGAAGGTGTGCAACCCCGTCGCTTCCATATTTGCACACACAGATAGACAGGAGCGGACCTGCCTGTTCCAAAATATGATCTGTTGGGGAAGGTACGGGTAGATGCATATGCACGATTACCGCCACGGGCGTACCACAATTACGGAAGGAAGTGCAGCAACGAGATAACCACTGACTGAGTTCACGTTTTCAACAAAAAAAAGGTATCCGGCTCACTGTCTCTTGCAATTTGTCTCACTCCTCAGCATCGCGAATCGGCGGCCAATCAATGTACTGCGACGGCGCCATCTTCAGAACAAACAAGAACAAAAGAAGATGACGAAAATCAACCCAATTTAGAACATCTACGCCAAAGACCCAAGATACACAGCCAGTCAAGGTTGTCTTAAAAGAAGAAGAAAAGATTTCTAAATTCGAAAGAGAATCAATAAAGACAGGTGAGACGCCCGCTCCAGCGCCTAAAAGTCCGTGTTCATCATGTCGTTGCCAAAGTCGGAGCTGAATAAGCCGACAAAGGCATGATCGGTGCTGCTGCCCATGCCCTCTGGCGGGAAGTCGAGCCACTGGTCAAAGTCCAGCTTCATGGTGGTCGGGTCCGCCGCCGTCACGTCCCACTCAAACGGATCCTCCGAAATAGCACTGCCTGACGGCGTGAGGCCCCACAGCTGCTCGACCGCTGTATTGGCTGTTGTGATGCCATTGGCGCCCGACATGGGCATCGATGTGTTGCCGGGTTGCTGGAGGCCGACGGCCATCAGTCTCGCAGCGGCGGCAGCCACAGACGTCGGCATGTACGGGGCCGCATCGTTGTTGCTGTTGCTGTTGTGGCTCTGCAGACCTTGCATAAGATGGTTGCTATGGCCATTGTTGTTGACGTTGTTGACGCCATTGCCGTTCTGGTTTTGGGTTTGATTGTTGTTGATTTTGTTCTGGTTGTTGGGGCCGTTGCTGTTGACGCTGTTGTTGCTCGTGCTGTAACCGGCACTGTCACTGCCGCTCATGCTGCCACGGTGGCTACCGATATCGTTGTCGGCCGGCGGCGTAGTGCGCGCCGACATGGCCTTGGGCGTGTTTGCGGCGTACAGGGAAACAGCGTGGGCGATACCATCTTCGGTGTAGGGGACGCCGACGTTGGATGTGGCATTGAGCAGCGACGCCGAGGCGCCGTTAATGGGCGTGCTGGTGCCTGTGCCCTCGCTCTCGATGCCCATCCCGCTTGGGATGCTATCGTCGCTGAAGTTGGCAACTGCAGCCAGATCGATGCCGGCCTTCTTCAACAGTGACTCAACGAAGCCCTTGGCAATCTCGGCCGCCGCATACGTCTCACGAAGGCTCTCCATGACGCGCATGCACGTGAGGAAGCCCAGCACAGCCTGTTGGCGACGCTCACGCGGAACACCGCCCTTGATATCCAGCAAATGCGCAAACATGGCGGGCAAGAAAACCGTAACACCTGCCGTCGGCAGATACGGCTCCAGGCGAAGACGCAGCATCTCACCACCCATGCGGGTCACGCAATCAGCAGCGTCCCGGACACGGGCGCGCGAGAACTCCTGCTGCTCGATCGGGAGCATCGGCGCACCGACAGCCACCGGCTGGATGCGTGGACGGTGCAGTGCCGACATAGTGGTGTGGTACACCAGGTGCAGGAGCGTTCTCTGCACGGCCACGGTCGCACGGCCATTCTGCACGTCCGCTGGCGTCAGTGCAGCATAGCGGCACGAGACGGGCAGAGCCAGCAGCCACGCGCGGAGCTTCGCGTCGATCTTGTCCACAACGCTCGGACCGTTGCCCTTGCCATCGTCGCTCACAGGGCGGTTCGGGAAGAGCATCATGGTGCTGTTGCTGCTTCCGGCATCGCTTCCACGCTGGCGACCGCGCGGCAGAATTGTGTACTGCTGTTGCAACATGTTGCCAACCAGCACGCAGAGTTTCGCCTTTTCGACACAGAGCTCAGCCAGCTGCTCCTGCATGTCAACATCGCGTACGAGACGGCACTCGACGGGCACGACATCAATGTCTTCTGGGAGGATGGCCTTTTCGAAATCGGCAGGCGTGAGCATCGGGACGTCGGCGTCTTCGCTGCGAATACGTTTCGGGCGGCGCATGCCGAGGGCAATCATGCGGTCGCGCATAAAGCAGCACCACCAGAGCAGTTTGCGAAGGCGCTGGCGGCGAAGCGGCTCGCCTGTCGTCCGGGGGTCGCGGTGGAGGCCGATGGTGTGGGCGAGCGACACGGCGACACCCATCCAATGCCATGTATCTTTCTGGTCGTCGGGTGTCTCGTACCAGTAGGTCATGAGGAGCAGCGCCTGGACGAGGGTGAGGCGGTCGGCCTCGTAGTCGAAATCATAGAGGGCCTGAGAAGCGCAAAGCCATGGTTAGCCTTAACCAACCTGAATACGACACATCCTCCGTTCGTACCAGTCACTGTCAATACGAACCCGAGCCTTCATGAAAAACGACTTTCTCGCTTCTCTGCGCCGACTGAAGCCGGCCGCCTTGAGATACTTTGCCGGAACAAAAGACGCCGCAGTGAACATGACGGCGTGGTACAGCAAGAGGCTCACCGTGCCGCTCTTGCCATCGCGCTCGTGGATCGTCTCCAGAAACGGGTGCAGCTCGAGCAGTGGCATGTACGGGTGGACGAACTCGACGTATGCGTGCAGGAGCGCTTTCTGAAGGGTGGTGTCCGGAAGGGTGAAGGCGCCTTTGCTGTGCAGGTACACAATGTCCTCAGGGGCCATCTTGCCGGGAAGCGGCCGGATGAAACCAGGCAACAAGTTGGCAACCTGCTGCTGGGGGTCGCCCAGAAGGCCGTTGATCGGGAGAAGAGGGAAGCCAGGGAGGCAGACGGGCGCGGCGGTCGGGTCAGCGGACGACGTCTGCGGGATCGGTCCTTTTGGAAGAAGCAGTGGGTTGCCGCCAATGCGCTGCTGGCCACTAAAGTCAAACGAGCTCCGGGCACCGTTGACCTGGTTCAGAGCGGCAGCCGCCTTGGCCACATCGGCGCCGCCGCCCACGCCGAAACCGCTGTCGAAGCCATTGCCGTCTGCGCCGTTTGCGATGCCGTGGCTATGGCTGTGGTTGTGGCCGCTATGATCGTGCGAGCCCGTGAAAGGCTCGGCTCCAGACAATGGGCCGGCAGCTGCAGCCTCACGTGCGTTGAAGAGACCGCGCCTATCGTCGGGGAGAGAGAAAAAAAAACGGTTAGCCACCTCATGCATTCACACGCGCGTAACCCCATAACCGGCTCCGAACTCGCACAGAGACGGGTACGAGGGCAAAAAAGAGCGGCTGATTAGCACATAATGGCTGCAAAGGGCAGAGACTCACCGTCTTCTGCGGCCCTCCTGGACCACGCATTCGATCTTGTCCCAGCGGCAGTTACCGCAAGGGAAAGTCTCGACAACGTCGCAGCGAACTTTGCGGTTGCGGCAGCTGACACAGGCACGGGCAGCGCGTCGCTTGATAACCTTGCCCGCGGCATTGGTGACTGTGCCCTCCTTGCCGTCCGAGGTGGCGCCGGCAGTGCTGTCCCTTTTCTCGCCGGCCGTTTTTTTGGAGCGGCGCTTCCGCTGCTGAACGGTGCCATTGGCGTTCTCGCCATTTACCTGGGAAAGTGAGCCGTTGGCGGAGCTGTTGGAAACGGAATTGGAGCGCTCGGTAGCCGGGAGGAGCATAACGGGACGGCTGCTGGCGGTGCTGCTCATGCTGCTGCGGATGCTGCTCTCGCGGTTGGCGAAACCAATGGTGGCACTTTTGTCGTTGGTGCTGCTAAAGGGCGAGGTTTCGTCATCGTGATTTCCGACATCTGTACCGGCGCCGCTGTCAAAGACGCTGAGGTTGGACGAGTTGGGGCTCGACATGTCATCCATGGTGACGTTCTGTGGGGGTTCTTGTTTCTGCCGTTGTGGTGACACTTGATTCTTCGTTCCTGTGTTCCGTATCGCCGTTGCTCAATATTTGGTGGTGATAAAATTATTTGAGTCGGGGTCAAGCCGTGTCATACAGCAGACCATCTGAGTTTCCGGTATTATTCGGCACGTTTAGGGTATTGCAGCGCGCAATGTGGTGAACCCGAGGTTCTCTTCAGATCCTCTTCTGCGGGTTCAAGAGGTGAGACGGTGCAAAGATGCGTATGATACATTAATGTGACCCCAATTCGAGACGAGGCCAGAGATTGTTCTTATGTCTTTTCCTCCGTCTTTCTCTGGCTGGTTCTTTTTGTTCAGAGCTTCCCCGTACTTCAGGTCTCGAGAAGGAGAAGAAGATCTTTAAACAAGACACGCTTCAACTTGACGCGTTTGTAAAAAGATGCTGGTGCTTTCCTTTTTGTCTTTGTTAAGAGAACGGAGCTTCGGAAAGGGAAATCGTGCGTTGTTTGAGTATCTCTGAAATCGGCGAAGCGGGTACAGAGAAAGAGAGTGTGCGTGTGGTGGTGGCAAAGAAAGCAGCGGAAAATAAGCAGGCCGGTTGAGTGTTGAGTGGAGATTGGTCTGGAGCAAGGCAAAGAAATCAAGAGAAAGAAAACAAGGTACAGTCGAAGCCGTCAAGCTTTGAAGCAATAAAACGAAGTTTGTAGGAAGCAAGTGTTCACAGGAACAAACAAAACAAACGATATGAGCAAGAGTAGAGAAAAAAATAGAAAATAAGGAAAGAGATTCAGCAACGCAGCAAAGTCACGGCGAGGAAAAGTAGTTTACGGAGAATGACCCAGAAAAAAAAGAGGAGGGGAGGCGAACAGGCTCCGTCAAAGGGGTGTGGCTCCTAAAGAGTGGGGATTGGGGAAGCATATGGCGGATCTTAAAGGATATGGAAGAGGACTTGAAGGGGGGCCACTTTCAGGTAGCATTTCTTGATTTTGTACGAATAGAATAACAACAATTTCGAAGGCGGAGGCGGAGGCAAACAAGCATAAGCAAGAGAAAAAAGGACCACAAAACGAGAGAAAAAAAAAAGCAGCAAAAAAGACGTCACTTGGAGAAAACACGCAACGCACGAGTCTGCCCCAAAGCCACGACTAGTCTCTTTTTTCCCTACCATACCCCCCTGTGGTGGGACCAACGACGAGGGCGTTGTGGACTGGCGTGCGGCGTATCGTGTTAGTGCCCTTCTGACAAGGGCCCAAGATGGGCTCTTTTCTTGGGCAAAGAAGGAGGCCAAAAAAAAACCAGCAAAAGTGTTAGGAGTGAACAGAAAGAAAAAACTGGGGAGTACGTTGTGCCTCGAGACGGACCCCCTTCCCAAAAAAAAAACACGCGAAAAAATGAATTAAAGGAAACAAAGCAGCAAAGTGGCCCTTGACTAGCCTTGTGGGCACTTGCGGGATTGGGGGCCAGGCCAGGCCAGAAGGTCCAGACGGAGAAGAAGAAGACGCAGGGGCTGTGATGAGGAATAAAAAGTGAAGAGCGGAAGGGGGGGAAGACACAACGTTGGGCGCCATGTTCACTGTTCACGAGCAAAACAAACTGAGATTGAGACTTGACAGACATCGGCACAACAAGATACGCGTACAGGAAAAGTCCAGAGAGTAGCCAAGAACGCGTCCTATTTGGGAGTCCGTAATCGTGATCCTCTGACAGAGCACAAAAAATGGGTCCCCTGTCCGACGGTGAGCAGCTCGATGGGAACCTGCGGCGGTCTAGGCAAGGCGCGTGTGTTAAAGGTGGGTGTGGAGGGGCATAATCAAGAAATGGAGGACGGCTACAGGAGGCAGCCTGGCAAACGAAGCGGATAGTGAAGAGACGGTCGACCACTCCATGTATACGGAGTAGATTTGAGAACAGTGTACGCAGTATGTGTGCAGACAAGATACTACGTCGTCTCAATTCTGCAAATGCCCACGAGACCTGCTGACATTGTGTCTTGTCGCCGCATTTCTTGAGTTGTTGATAACAAGGATCAGGTCCGAGTGCATATTCAAATGCAGCAGGCCAACGGTGTGTCTCGAGTCCTGACAAAAGAGGGACAACGGCCCCCAAGAGCAGCAATGGTGTAGCTCGCAGCCTGTCTGTCTCGCTGTGCGCGTGATGACTCCACTATCCGATTCCGATAGCTTCGCAGGGGGGCGCGAGGAAAGAAGGGGAGAATGAACAGAAGACAAGCAAGCTAGCGGCGCGTAAAGTGGGGAGAGAGCACCATGTCGAACGGTGATTGTCCTCTTTGGAATTTTTTTTGTCTGAATTTTGTTGTTTCGACTTTGAGTTTGGAAAGGCGGTGGCGAAGCTGGAAGACGAAAGCGAAGCGGAGTGTGCAAGCATTGCTGGAGCACCACTTCTCTAGTCGGCGTGTCGATGCCGCGAGCCATAGACGATCCGAGACCTTCAGGGGCAGGCACCAAGCACCAAGCACTGCGGAGGTTTTGCTTCAGGACACTCGTATTCCACCTGTGCTACTCCGGGCAGACCGGCTTTGGTCATGGACCTTGTCACGATATGCATTCGCAGGAGGCGACAGGATAGAAACAAAAAATATACACAAAAACAGGACAAGAAGCTTTGCGTACGCACATACGCACATGCAAGCCAACGTCAACGACGAGGTTGATAACTCAGACCTGCACGTCCATTAGCGTACATGTACATGTCCTGCTGTCGCCTGCCCTTTTCGGGACCCAATGACCTGGCTGCTTTTTTTTGTTTATGCGTCTTTTACGCGTCGTTTCTGTTTTTCTTCTTCTTTCCTGCTGGGGGAAGTTGACGTCCCTTGCAGGGGCCATAGACTGGAGTCAGAGCCTTTTTCCTTAATAGCAAAATACGGCAATCATCCGGTCACTGACTGGGACGTTACCCCTTGGGAGCGTATGTGGGATGTGGATATTGGACAAGAATTGGCGGCGGACGGCATTTACGGGGGTAGGTACTTTAGTTTCTCTGCCTCTGATTTTCTGGTATTCAATATTCGCAGTCCTCAAAACTCTCTATCGCTACGAGATGCCCCGAAGATACGACAGAGCGCAGAAAAGGCTTGGTGCAGAAGACTTGGCGGCGGGGCGCTCAAGCGAAGGAAACAAAATCTGGGGATGGATTTTAATAAGATTTTGCAACTGCCCCATAATGAGTGGTGGCGAAGATTGACGAAGAGACAACGAAGCAAAAGGGGAAAAGAGCAGATCCGGGGGAGGCAAATGCAACAAAGAGACGGTGTGCGAGTACTCGCGTGCGCATGTTGCTTTTAATCGGCCTGACGTTGTTCTTTTTTATCCTTTATTTTACCTCTCGTCATTCAAAAGGGAGACTTTCAAGTACCGTATCTGCCTGTTGTCCATTTTGATGTTGTGACGGAAGAATTATTTTCAATGCAGAGTTGCATTGAGGTGCAGCGAGCACAAGGTCCGGAAGCAAGAACCAAAGCAAAAGGGCTCGCAGGGTGTAAAAAGGCCGCAGCCTCTCACGGAGCGCGGAAATCGAATGTAATTACGAACGGCCTCTCGGGGTAGGTGAAATCGTCCAAAGAGCACAAAGCCCAGCTAGGACCAGAAAGGACAGAGAGCAAAGACGAAGAATGGGGCAGGGCAGAAAGCCATGTGGAGGGTGTGTGAGTGAGTGAGTATGTTCATATGTACATACAATGGGAACCCTATTGAGTACAAGACCAAGAGATTCGCAGACTCAAGCGTCGTCTGTCACTAAAGAGACTCAAGAAGGGGCATAAAAAATATTTGACAGTCGTCAAGTTGAGCTGTTGCAGACAGATAATACTCCGTACAGGAACACAGGTTGAGATTTCTTTTCCAGCGGCATCCGAGCACGGCAAGCATGGCACATCCACTTCCTAACGATCAAGAGAAACTGGCCAATCACAGGACTCGTAATAGCTGGGCTTGCTGGGTTCCTTCAGTCCGTCTGTTTGGTCTAGCAGAAGCCAAGCTGCGTGGGGATGGGCTTTGGAGGAGGAGAATGAATAGTGCCAAGACAAGCACGCCAGAGGAGCGAGGGCAGTTCTTGTGCGGAGATCCAAAAAGAGGCTAAAAAGACACGACAAGGGAGAACGTCCAACAGGTATGGAACTTGGAAAGAAAGTGAGGTGCAGAAATAGAAAAAGTGACGAGTTGAAGGGACGTAATAATACGCAATACGGAGAAGAGGAAGTGTGACCCTGTCTAGGACGTTTGGACGTGCTCCGTTTTGAATGTACGTAAGATAGGGCCACTTCAAAATGGTTCATAATGGTGCAATGGTGAATTCGTGGCCATGGATGGGCTACGACGCGACAATGGACATGAACAAGACAAAAGAACACCTTCGAGGGAGGTCGTGTGTTGCATCCAAAGATAGACACAGACCTTGGCGAGAAAGCTCTCTCGCCTCGCAGGCCAAACAGTACAGCCCCTCTCCAGTCGAAGGATCGCTCATCTCGATCAGGCAATTTCTTTGCTCCAGGGCACACGTGAGGGGAAGTCAGTCGACAGACGGATGAGAGGAACAAATCGATGGAGATGGTGAGAAGCAGAGTGGCCGAGCAAAGATGACAGAGAAGCAAAAGAAAAAGGTAAGAAGCCAAATTGAAAGCTGACAGAGAAAAAGTGCAACAATGAATGCACCCCAACTTGGCGATTCATGACTTGCTGAAATGTGACAACAAGAATGGCGGTCGCTGTGGAAGCGTTTTGTCTTCCGTCGCCTGCTGCCGTTCATCAAAGGGACTGCAGCACACGATATTACAGCGTCGGCAAAAGCCGGACAACACAACCGGGCAATGAAAAAAAGACAATCCCTGGACTCCTGGGAGATCGAAACAGTCGGTCAGGAAGCAAGAAGCCGAAAAGCGTTTCTTCCGTCTGATGGCGCAATAAACCGTGCTAGCTTGCAAGGATCCGAAAGAGCTTCACTTCTGCAACTGTTGCGAGTACGAGAATCTCACTCTACAAATACATTTCTTTGCGACTTGTCCATTTTATGTCGTCTTCTGACAATCACACTACCGCACGTCGGAAGCGTACATCGTAAGATTTGCCCTCGTAACAAGGCTGGCTCCGTGTCCACAAAGCCGTTGGTTCTTCTTTCGGCTCCCACTACCCCGGTTCCGCTCATTGGATTGTTCTGACATCTGCGCTCGTCTCCGCGCGTCTACGCTTCTTTGTGGCCTATTTTGTCCCTCGCCTTGCCTCTTTCGTTCTTCACCTGGCCCCTTGTTTTGTTCTACCCTTTTGCTCCCTTGTGCTTTCCGTAGTCTCCTGTCAGCTCTTGGCACAGGACGACGGCTCCGCATTTTAGAAATGCACAGAACATGTACACGCAGAAACAAGATAGAAAACACGGGGTATGGAGAACATTGCAGGCCATGTTTGAGGGGAAAGGAAGATTGGGGGAGGGGGGGGGGGGGGGTAAACCGGTCAAGATAGTGACAGACATGAGAAGAACAAAAGAAAACAGCCCAGAAGATGCCGGAAAACGTTCTTTTGTTAAAGGCCCAAAAACAAGACCCTGCATCTCGATGAGCAACCCCTCGATCGCTTTTCCATCTCAACGCGTTTCCTTTCGTTTTTCTTCTATACTCTTTCTTGTCGTCTTTACACATTGGCCCTCCAGACGGGATAGCGTACGCAGTGCCCTGGGAGCAGTGAATATTCAATAATACATACTGCAGAAAGGCAACAGAAAAGCAGAAAGGCGCAGGGCGACAAAATAGAACGCCTACGAAGTGAAGGCCTCCAGTGCTTCGGAAAAGCCGGCCGCGACAGTCCAAGTGCAAGGGCAGCCCGAAAGCACACTTCAAGTTAAAATGGGGTGTCAACTTCCGGCCTCGCGGCCCACTCTCTGGCTCGCATCGTCTGGCTCAATTCCGGTTTGGGATAGTGTCGTGGGCTCATGTTCTCCGACATCTTTGTACAAAGTACATGGTACTGTTGAAAGTCGTATAGCATATTCACGTGATTTATCATATGTAGTTGTTGAGGGGAAAAGGGACAACAATACTGCCCATTGTCCATGCGATGTCTACCGAAACCTTTTCAATTCTCAGATCTAGTCCAAAAATGCAAGCGAGGCACGCGAGGACATATATGCAAGTGCAGCTCCGGATCGTGCCACTGCTAAAGCCATTCACGCAGCCAAAGTCAACTGCCAGGTGCCATCGGCTACCGGCGCCGGCTCCCGATGTCTTCGGAGCAGGCTATGGGGACAGGCAATGGGGCGTCCAAGTGGAAATATATACGATGTCCTTTAGAACGTATGACCAATACGACGACTTTGTCGGGATATATCAGAAGCCCGTCTGCTATATATTTTCCAGCCCTTAGATCAAGCGAGTGGGCGGAGGTTGCGTGTTGTTTGGTTCGTGACCTGGATTTCGGTATTTTGGCCGCTAATCCCCTTTCGTACTTTTCTGTCTTGAGACGTCGCGTCATTGCCCATGAAGGTGCTCAAAACGCACTTGAGAGGCAGAGGTCGCAGTAGATGAAGAGAGCACAGAGAAAAGAGTTTGTTCACTCTTTCATGGGTATTCTGGGCACCTAGCTCTTTCACGTCCGTCCGTCATTTCAGTCTTTTGTGAAAGCTAGCTCTGGCAATCTGCAGGCGAATATACATCTATGCGTACATTTTCTGGGCACAGCAGTGGGAAAACGCCTCAGTAATAGCACCGGCCTCTCAGTAAGGACAATGGGGCCAACGCCAACATATCCTGGTGCCCTTTTGCCCCTCGCTCCCTTTGACCATCAGCCAAGGGGCGCCTGTCGACCGCCATTAAGGGGCTCCTTTAGTGTTGTTTCCAAGGCCTCAATCATTCGATCAACTGACGACCGCCGAGACCTCAAGAGAGACAATCTGCGCAAGAAGAACGAATTCCGGAAAAGGCCGACGATGAAAACAAGGTCAAATGTATAAAAAGAGGGGGAAAAAAGACAGAAGAAAGAAAGAAGTCAGAAAAGAAGAATGAAAGGACTGCACACATTGGCAATCGCAATGTTCCTTGACTAACATCCACCAGAAAAGGAAAGAGCTGAGCAGGTGTGGCTTGGGCCAAGGCCCTGCGCGCAGGTGCAGCCACAGTTCACGATGGGAACCCAAGGATCGTGGATCCAGCCTGACAATCGAGGACCAGCGACAATGTTGTCATGCGGCGCCAGCGTCAGCATCGTTGCACAGCGTACAACGGTGTTGGGGCATAGTGAAAGAAGAAAAGAAGAAAAAGAAGAAAAGAAGAAAAGAGAAAGAGAAAGAGAAAAACAGAAAAGAAAAAGAAGAAAACAAACTAGAGCAGCTGCGAGAGCTAAAGTCCAGATGTGGAAGTCACACAGCCTCAAGCCACAGATGGCACGCGCACTCGCCCCATCGCGCCCTCCCAAAAGAGACAGTATCAGCACCCAGATAGATCCCCGGCTCCTTCCCGCCTTTGTCTCTTTGCTCTTGTACCCTTTTTATTTCTTTCTCCTGCATCTTCTAAAGTAAAGCTGCGATGTACATTCCCGCCCCATTATTCAAGGCCAAAGCTCCTCAAGCTCTTTTATCTTTTCTTTGATCTCATCTCGACTTTTTCCTTTACGGCCCACAGCACCAGCGGTGCATTACGTCATAGCCCGCAACAGCCCACTGACAGGCATCACCATTTGTCGCCCTCGTCACTCATATAAGCTACTGAGCATCCTTTCTGGGCTTTCTTCTTCATTCCTTTTGCCAGTTGCCAGTTGTTACTGCATATCAAGCTGTAGCATTCCGAATCTGCATCGCCATCATCTCGGATCAGCCTCATCTCGACTGCGGAGTACCGTTGCCGTCCGTTACATCCCTCATCAATTCACCCCCCCCCCCCCCCAAAACCACACAGCCCGCAGCCATGGCCGTCCACACTAGCATCGGCCTGCGTTGGCTCCAATTTTTTATCCGCATGGTCATCTTCCTCTGTGCCATTGTCGTCCTCATCATCTTCGCCTACTTCCTCTCCAAGCTGAACAGCTCCGACCTCAACATCCCGACCTGGGTCCGCGCTGTCGAGGGTCTGTCCGGCGCCGCCGCAGTCTACACCCTCATCACCTTTGTGCTTTTGTGGTTCGTCGCCGGCCACCCGGTGGTTCTCTTCATCGCTGTCATCCTCGACATTTGCTTCATCGGCGGCTTCATCTACATTGCCACTGCCGTCCGCGGCGGCTCCGGCAACTGCAACCGCGACAACATCCGTACCCCCTTTGGTACGGCCAATGCCGACGTCAACCGCATCACCAACCAGAATGGCGTCTCTGTCAACATCCCCACCTTCCGTGTCTCGTGCCGCCTCGAGAAGGCTTGCTTGGCCGTGTCCATCATTGCCATTGTCTTCCTCCTCTTTGCCACTGTCACCGAGTTCCTCCTCGCCCGCAGCCATCGTAAGGAGAAGAAGTTTGGCCCTGGTCCCAACAACAACTACACCTCGGGCAGCGGCCGCCGTCTGGGCCTCTTTGGCAAGAAGCGCAAGAATCAAGATGGTCTCGGCGACGGCTACCAGGACCCCAACGCCCTGCCCGCGCATACCGAGCCCGGCCAGATGCGCGAGAGCTACGCTACGGAGGCTACCGCCGTCGGCCACCACGGATACGGTGACGGCGTTGTTGACCCCAACAAGCCATTGAGCAGAACAACCGCACCTACGGCAACATGAACAACGGCTACGCCTACGGCAACAAACGACTTGGAGAGCGGCACCAACAACCGCGCTATTGGCTCGCGCCTGGCCAACAAGACCATGCGCGGCCACAACAACAAGAATGTCAACGCCAACGCCAACGCCAACGCCAACCCTGCCTTCCGTGGCGCCGCCGCCGGTGCCGCCGGGGGCTATGCTATTCATTCGGCTTTCCGCAACAGAAACCACGCCGACCCGGCCACCGTTCGCGGTGGCGGTGTGGACCCCAACCTCCAGAGCAGCGTGGACCCCATCTACATGCGCGACAACACCACCGGCCTGGCCGAGGCTCCCGCGAACGAGGTCCCTTCCGTCCGTGGCACTGGTGTGGACAACTACAACAACATCCGCAACATCGCTGCTGATCATACTGCGGAGGCTTACAACACGTCCGGTACTACTGGTGCTGCCGGTGTTGCCGGTGCTGGCGCAACCGGCTTTAGGGAACAATCTGCTGTCCGCGGCCCCGGAGTTGACAGCTACGCCAACGATGCTATGCCAACGACACCTATGCCAACAACACCTATGCCAACGACGCGTATGCCAATGCCCGCGGCACTCCTTCCGAGATTCCCTCGATGACTGGTGCTGGTGCCGGTGCAGGTGCCGGTGCTGGTGCTGCTTCTGGTGCCGCCACTGGCACTGGTGTCGACAACTACGCCAACGTTCGCGGTGCTGCCGTCGACCCCAATGTCTGGGGCGGTGCAATCGACCCGCCACGGGCACTTCGGCCGGCCTCCGCGGCAGCCTCGAGACTGGCGCACGCGATCTGCAGGAGCAGGCTGTCGACAGTGCGCGCAAGTACGGCAACCCGCCGCAGTTTTAGCAGAATTCGCAGTCGGTGCTAAAGCGAAAGGCGAGGGGAGATGGAGAGTGAAAGTTGAAAAAGAAAAAGAAGGAGAAAACAAAATCACGCAACTGGAAGAAGGAGATGATACCCGAAGGAAGTACTTTGTCTAGATACGGTTTGGGACAAAAATGATAGGTCAATGTTCTGCTTGGTGAAAAAAAAAAGGACAAACGGGATACTTGAGCAGTGATTGCTTTTTTTGTATGGGAGTTTTGGCAAGATTGGAGTATGGCATTGGAGTTTTGGACGGAGTTTTGGGGTTTTGTGGTCTCCGATAACAGTTTCCATGAACCAGAATTGCTGAACGTGAGGCCATAATGAACTTGCGAAATGGCATTTTCACAACTCAATGGATCACTTGTAATTCCAACATTATAAAAACCACGTTAATCATGAAATTGTTCATTAAACTGCTACTGCTATTTTTGGATCCAATGAGCACCGCGACATCCTGTTCGCTGTTCGCGTTTGCCTCCTTTTTTCCCTGACCTTTTCCTCTCTCGCTATTCGCTCCTTCGGTCTTCGCTGTTTGGTGGCGTGCAAATAATCAGTAGTTGGTACTCGAAAAAACAGTGTCGCGGAGGATCGTCCGGCGCCAATTGGACTCAGTCGCCATAATCGCCTTCTTTTGCCCACCGACACCACTGACACTTTCAATTTGGGCGACCCGGAAGATCCGGGAGGGCTGGAAAAACCGGGATGCCGCCCACTTCGGCCATCTCAGAGACCAGAGGCCTCTGAGACCTCCACAACTGCGGAGAAACCGAGTATCTCAGATAGTGTCGACGCCTCGAAACCAACAGGAACCCCAGGCACTTCCACCGCCATGGAGGCTGTAACCACCTCAGACGCCTTAGTCGCTTCCGCAACCACAGACGTTGGTCCAGACGCACTGGACACCACCTCGGGCACTTTGGAGCCTCCGCCGCCCAGTCTGATTTCGTGTTATTTCATTCTTGAGCCTTGAGACATGACAGCAGCTGCTTTGCGCATGGCTGCCCTTGCAGCCTCTTCCGACATCCCGCGTTTAAAGATGTTGTCCAAGTATCTCTTCTTGCAGAGAGCCATACTAAGTTTCCCATTCGCTCTTATAGCCATCGCCGTCGATGGCATCGTTCCAGCTCAGGTCCAGCTTCTCCAGCTCGCGAAAGAAAAAGTCGTGCTCCTCGCGCAGAGCCACACTGACCTCGGGCGCCAATTTGTCGCGGGTACCGCCGCACATTGAACCAGTGCGTCAAGCTGCGCAGCGCCTGCTCCAGTGGCAGCGAGCTCTCCACCTCACCATCCACATCGCTTGCCAGCCAGCCACTCGTCGCGCAGGTCCGGCCGGCAGTGCAGGTACACCGCAGTGATGACCCGCATGTTGCTCTGTCGCCACTTACGGCCACAGTACGGGACCTGGTTTTTGAAGAGCTTGAGTGTGTACAAAACGCAGCTCTTGCTGTGGTACCTTGAGCATCTTGCGCAGTATGTTCGACGACTTGTAGTGCACGAGAAGAAGGTTGCGGTGGGCTTTGTTCTTACAAATCTTTTGCATCACCCGTAGCAGGTTTATGAGAGAGAAGAAGTTGCGCCGGTTGAAACTCGTGATTGGCTCAATGGGAACGTCACCCAATGGGTAGCCAAGCTCATCCACTTGGGGTGCACCTGTCGGGCGGCTGTTGGCGAAGGGCCTGCTCGCCGCACCGCCAGCATCTGGCACCTGTGGCGGCGACCGGCGACGCTTAATCGCTGGTGGGGCAACATCGTCTTCACTTTCGAGCTCCTCGTCTTCAGCTGCGCCACCTGCCTGTTCCTCGCCTTCTGGAACGGCGGCACGGCTGTTGCAGAAGTAAAAGAAGCTTGAAGCCACCCAGTCGTGTTTGGCGTCGACCAGCTGTTGAACATCCTGATGGGACCCAAAGCTTCAAGAGAAGGGGAACGTAGTTGCAGTCGAGGCAGAAGCTGTGTGAGATACTCAAACTTGAGTACATCTTCAATGTGGTTGGTCAGTAATGAGTCTGGGCGAAGTGAGGAAAAAAACAGTGGCACGGCAGGGTGACGTACGAGAAAACTTTCAGGCCACTTCAACAGTAGCAGCAGGATACCAGACACAGCCTTCGCACTGATCTCTCTTGTCCGGGCAGCGTCGACCTCCTCAGGTGTCTGTTCAGCACAATCCGCGTTGCCCTGATTGCCATCAGGCTGTTGGTTCTGGAAGCGGTTGTTCGGCCCCCCTGCAGCGGGATGTTGCTGCTGCCCCGCCGGGGCCTGCGCCATAAGCACGGCCACGTTCATCAAGATGGCTTTCCAACAGGACAATAACCAGTGATTGGCAGATGAGGTAGTGCATCTTGCTATATATTTGAAAGAATCGTTGTTAGCAAAAGGCTGTGGATCTATAGCGACGAAGGTGTAACTCACGTAAAATGTCTCCAAAGCGTCGAGTCGTTGTTTGACGCGCTCATTGAGCTCGTTCTTTCTCGGGCCGTAGTCCACGTCTGCTTCCCACATGTTTGGACTCCTCGCCCGGCTTGTTTTGTTTGACAAGTCCCAGCTCCTCTTTCTCCTCCAGAGTCAGCGAAGATAGGTCCAGCTCCTCAATAAAATCCAGGTCGGGCAATTCTTCCTCCGCTGCGTCCCAACCACGTTCGAATCTGAGGAACTTCTCCCGCGCATCCCAAAGCTGCTCTAGACGCACGCGTCATACGCACACGATTGGCGAAAAGCTCACCAGCTTCAAGAATAGACGAGGGCACGTCGCTGCCCTCCCACTTACGGCCAACAAGGGCATCTTGCAGAGCTGCTAAGCCCTTGCCACCTGCACCATTACTGGTCGCATCCAGCGGTGGGTACATGAATGGGAAGTTTTGGTTCGTCTGGTAGTTTTGTTTCTTTCCACCTTTCCCACCTGCGGCGGGTGATGGAGGTGGGGACGGTGCCGGTGTAGCAATATGGACTGGCTGGTCAAGGATGGACGCTCCGCCATAATGCATTGGGCGGGCCCGGGAGGATCCCGTTTGCACCGTTGTTTCTCGGCGGGTGGTAAGGCGGCGGAGGCAAAAAACTGGTATTTTCGTCTTCAAGAGGTAGCAACGGCTGCGGCGGGAATGTATGCTGGGTATTTGGAAGTGATCTCTTGCCGGAAGGCGTGATAGTCGAGAGGTGAAGCCATAATCAAATTCTTCCCCTTGTCGTCGTCGGCAGTTGATTCAGCGGTGGCCCTTTTGGTCTCGATTAACTCGCGCGTGCCCCCAAAGACAAGCAAAATTGCCTTCCAAAGAAGAAGGAACACTTGGCATTGAAAAACAGCTGGGTTGTCGTCCCAGCGTAGCTTCGACGCCACATTCATCATCACGTCGGGGATAGGCGGGCTCAGAGAAACTATAAAAGATTAATAAAAAAATCAAAGACTTCACCCCAGTCTAGGGAGTTTGAAACATACTCAGCTTGACATAGCATGCTGCCATATCGAGCGGCTCACTCAAGGTTGCCTGCATGACGACCATAGAAAATGGTCATGAGATTCGCCAGGTCATCCTGAGCATCCTGAAGGAGGCCTGTCGGCAGCTGCTGTACATCACCCGGGCCCCTAATATGGTCAGTGTCCAGTCCCCATCAAGCAATCCAAACCGTTTGAAAAATGTCCACACTTACCAAAATGGCTCAGAATGCCAGGCGCAACGCTTCCACAAAATGGGGATGCCGCCGAGCTTGCCAATCAGAGCCGCAGCTGCCTTTCATGGCTGAGAGCTGTCGTGGTCGGAGCAACGGTCCGCGCTGTCGACGAGCTCTTGCCATCCACAAAACCGCCTGCTGTGGTACCCCAGCGGCCCGAGCAGGAGGTAGACAAAGACATCCCAATGACCTCGGACCTCTGCCGGGGCTTATTCGACTCGAGGTAGCCGAGTAGATCGGACACAAAGAATTCCTGCGTCTCTGCTCCAACCGTGTCCCACATGCGTTCCTCCTTCTCGCCGTCGCCCAGAAGTCCCTCTTCTTGGCCTTTGCCTGCTCACTGCCGTTGTAGTCGCCGTGCTCGTTGAGATCGTCGTCGTTGTAGTCATTAACTGTTGTCGTTGTTTCCGGCCCCCGCCGCCCTTGTTTGCCATGAACGATCTTGCGCTCCCAGCGGTTCTCAAAGTGCTGCTGGGCGTAATTGAGCGCACCCACTGCCGACCTGGTAGGAGAACACTCGTCAATCTCCTCGTCAAAGTCGCCATATATCTCGTAGGTAAAGTCGTAGGTTATGGGTTCGTTGCGAGGCAACTCCGAGGCCAAGTCGGCGCCAGCTGGGAGAGAGAAAGCGAATCCAAAGGCTGTTGCTGTTGAGGAGGCACCGGTGCAGGTGGCGGGATTGATGCTGCCACCGGCAGTGTTGCCGCTGCTATCGGGAGCGGCTTTCCTGCAAGAGCATGCTGGGTGTTGGAGATGGTGCCTTTTGTTGGTGGAGGGTCGAAGGATGTAGAAGCTTGGGCAGCTGGCGGATCGACGGATTGGCTGTGAGGCCGCGGTTCGGCTGGGCTGGCCGAATGCTAGGCTTTGACTCGTGCTCGCCGAAGGCAATGCCACTCTTCTAGCCAAGCTTATCGTCAGCTGGGGGCCCTGCCTTTCGTTTGGGAGGGCTGCTCATACCGACAGGAGCCCGCGAAGAGGAGAGAGGGGGTAGGGCTTAGATTTAAGAGCCCTTCGATTACAGCAGACGTAGGGGTTGAAGAAGAGGGAGCTAAGAGGGCGTTTCTGCGACCATCCTGCTTCAAAGGTGCTGCGTTCGAAGATGTTGAAAGACACGTGGTTTGGGCGTGGCCGTTTAATTTATTGATCGCACACAATGCCGCCAGAGGGAAGCCAAAGTTTGTTAATGAGGTTTTGGTGTGGTGTTGGTTTGGGGATCGTGAAAGCTGAGAGCTCCTCTTTGTGCTCATGGTTGTGTTTCGGTTGGCAGGGCAGGAACGATTGGCGGGCGGGCGGCAGGAGAGCTCCAAGCGGGATGTCATAGGAAAAGCGTGTTCTGGTCGCTCCTGCTGCGAGCTGAGCGCTCTGTGGGGTTAGAGCTTCCTGCCCAATTGGACGGACCACAGGGCGGGGGAAGCAAGAGCGAGGGAGCAGCCAATCAGCAACGCGGCTTGGTCGGCTCAACGTGGCGTGCTGAATAAAGGGTTCAGTCCCCGGCGCCTTCAGTGCCTGAAAGGATGGCAATAGGGCATTTTCTTAACTAGGACGGCAGAAGGGCCGTGCTGTGTGTGGGCCGCTGTGGGCCTGTGGCGTACTGTTTTTGGGCGCAGGCGCGCCCCTGAACCTGGCTCGTTTTCCGGTCTTTTGCCACACGGTTGAAGGGCGGCGTAAGAGTCACGATTCATGGCATGCACTGCATCGAGTCGCACTTGCCCTTGAGAACGGTCCCGTTCGATCCATAATACAGCGATAGCGCCTTCGCGTGGGGCTCCGTGCTTCCGTACTTAACAGCAGACAAAAAACGTCGCCTTCTTTTTGAAGCCATTTGAAGTTCAATATATTTTTTTTTTCGCACCCAAGAAACGAGAGCTCTATATATCGCCACACAAAGCTTCCATATCGCCCTTCCTTTTAACTTATCCCAGTTTTATCTTTCATCACATATATCGCCAGGACAATGCAGCTCTCGATCTTGGCGTATACATTTGGCTCGGAAACGCCTTGAAGAGAGATATGGGCCTTTGTGAAGGACAACCAGTTGAAGAAAAAAAACGGAAAAGGGACACGATACGCTTCTCATTATCCCATTCTGAGCTGGATTTCTCATCGTCCGGCTTAGCGCATGGATGTACCGACAACGAAGAAATCGACTTTACGACGACCTGCGCAGCCGTCGAGAATCAGCAACACTCAAGGCCATCTTTCCGGAACTCGTTGTTGACAGCAAAAACAAGTATGCGTTTCTCGCAGTCGAGGTGGGCCCGTTGAATCCGGCCGAGGTCGTTACTGTTCGCCTTTCCCAGGCCACGCGGGCATATCGAGAATGCGATGGGCAGCACTCCAGCCAGCTCTCGGCACATCCTCTGCCGCCGTTGGTGCTTGCAGCCGGCGCCCAGCCAGACAGACCGGGCCATTGGATACACACCGAAACTGGCATAATCTAGCGCGTCCTTTGCAGCTGCGGATTACCAACCATTACCACCGACCTACCCCGGCAGAAGGGCCACCCATCGTGGCCCGTTTTAGCAGCTGTGCGCTCCATTGGCTGCCGAGCACCAGTTGCTAAGACCGACTTACGGGGCGACTTGCGGGCGACTGTGGGAGGAGATGGGCCACGACGCAGGTGGTCTTCAGCTACGTGGACCACACTCCAGCAGGCTGCGGACGACAAGGTGTTTGGACTCGGTGAACGAGGACGGCTTTCTTGCCGTTGACACGGGAGCCACAAAGTGAGCCCGTCCTGAATCACGACGTTGTAGCAAAAGCAGACAGCCATTTGCCAAAGAGACGTTCTACCTGTGGCGTTTGCTTAGGTAACCGTGCATGCCGTTACCCGTGAAGGACACATCCTTCTTATATAATACTTCTTGAACAGTATTCCTGGACCACGTATAGATCCAAAGAAGGGCGCCGCCTGCCACCGTATGCAGGACTGCGGTCATGTCTTCTTGCCTTGGCAGTGCTTGCAGGACTTTTACAAGGCGAGTGGCCATCAACGGAGGGTTGATTCTGGCACCCTGTCCGCTGCCTCGAGCCAAATTGCTCCAAGGAGCGCAACGCGGGCTGCCCCAGGCAAGCAGGCAAAGAAGAACAGGGAAAACCCAAGCTTGTGTCCAATTAGCTCCCGGCGAGGCTCCTACAGATTTTCCCATCGACGAGATTTCCTTGGTTGGAAGCGCTACATTGATCCTCAAGTACCAAAGACGGCACTCGAGTCAAGGAACAAAGAACACTGTCTAATTGCCGCCCGCGCATGGTTGCAATGGGTTTGCGGCAAAGGTGTCCAACAAGCACAAGGAAGCCACGTGGGGTTTGTTCTCGCTACACGAGAGCGGACGGCTGAGAGACCGACGAAGAGAATGAGGAAGCGGCAGAAACATGCGTACCGATGGGCGACGACACATAAGGGCAAGAAGGCGGCCTACTCGGCGTCCGAAGATCGTCTTGCATCTGCGAAGACTGGCAGGGTTTTGCCTTTTTGTACGCCGGTGTTCCTATCATTGGGCATGGAGCGCCTTTGTGTCCTTGCATACCCAGTGAATACCGGCGAGCTCGCCGACGAGGACAGGCGCATTTCGCTGAATACCTTGCCACTCCACTACAACACCGTTGCCCGACGTGTGCAGCCACCGCCCAAAAGACCATGGCTGTAATCACATGATCTGCTTTCGCCTGCAACACGCACTTCTGCTACCTGTGCTCAGCATGCCTCCGATTCCAGTAACCCATACCGCCACTTCGTGGGTGAGGCGCCTGATGGTCGGCGGAGCCGGCTGCTTCAATCGGCTGTGGGAGCTCCAGGATGGCGATGAGGCGGTGGTGGCGGACAGGTCTTTGCGTTCCACGGAGGCGCGGCCATTGACATCAACGACATACAACACGATCATATTTGTCGGACGACGGGAGGGGACTGGGACTCGGGAGGACGAGAAAGGTGAAACCCCCGACTGGGACGCGCACCCGACGCGGGTTTGAGCCAAGACGGTATGGGTCAAAGGCCTGGGCCCGGTGGGACGTGGTGGGTTTTCAAAACGGGGGCGGTCCCTCGGGCCAGCGGAGGAGGGTGGTCCGAGGAGGTGGGAGCCGTGGGGGGTTGGTTGGAACAGACATTTGCTTTCCGAACAAGGGGGCCCGGCCGCACCGGCCGCGCCCACAACAAAAGTCGACGTCGCCCGTGAAGGACCTCTTTTGTCCCTTTTCGCATTGCCATGGGAAACCCAGTGGCACCAACTAACGGCAGCAAAGCCCCGCCCGGTCCTGCCAGCTCCATTGCAAGCCCCTGTGCTAAACAATCCACAACAACAACAACGGTGTAGCCCCATCTAGGACGAGGAGTCGTCCCGGCTTGGTCGGGGAAGAGGAGGGGAAGGGTCGTGTACGCGGAGGAGGCGTTCGCTCGAGGTCGAGGTGGTGCCGGACGAGGGGCGGGGACCACGGAAGGGGCCGGCCGGGTTGTCCGTGGTCGGTTGGCGGCGGACGACGGACAAGACGACGAAGCAATGAGCTGACCGGCGGATGGCGGCCACTGCGGTACGCAATTTTTGGTTCGAGCTGGCCTCTTGTCCGGACCCAATTGGAAGATGCGAATTCTAGAATCGTACGTCTGCAGCTTTCTGTTCTTTTGTGGTTTTCTAGCCTGCCACGAGTCGTTTCTCATTTGATTTTCTCTGCCTCATTTTGTTCTGCTCGACACCATTGCCATGGCATTTTTCTCACTCGATCTATCTTTTTCTTCCATTCCAATGAGATATAAATTTTGGCCTTCTAGCGAGCATTTGATAGCATTTTTCTGGAGAATCTGGTACAAGCGCGGCCCCGCACCAGAAAGGTGCGAGGCAGCCCTTTATTCTTGATCAAAAACTTTTACCAGTAACTTCTGCGGCTTTCTTGTTGCTATGTCTGTCTTACACCGTTGTACTGTTGTTCTACTTGATTTGAGAGCTCTCCAGAATGCCCGCTCTCGCTTCCTTTGTCCTCATCCCATGTCTTGCATCGTCAATCTTTCGCTGTTTTTCTTCTTACCGTAGCGTTGCGGGTGCATCGAGAGGTTGCGGCCACGGCTGCTACTGCTACGAGAGCATTCTTCCCCTTCCCAGTCCCTTGATCCGCCAGTATCCCAGCCAGGAACGGTGGCCTTTGTCCGTTCGCAGGGGAGGCACGGCAGTGACTGGACACTGTTCACCGGTGCACTGGGCAGCACATGTGGGAAATCTCTGGGATTTTCTGGGCACTGGTCACTGGATGATCAGTGAAAGACCAGCCGCTTGGGAAGAGGGGGTTACTCTTTGGAAGGCGAAGGAGCAACAGAGGGAGAGGCAGGTTGGCAGGCCGGAGGCAGGGCACGGGAAAAGGCGCCAAAAGGACAGGAGGAATATGCCGTGTCCACTCCCGGGGAGGGGGAAATCTACGACTACGACGTGGGCCGAGGAGAGGGGGCCTCGAGGGGTGGCCACACAAAGAAAAGGAAAAGGAGGAGACAAGGAAGAGGAGCAACAGAGATGCCCGAAACCAGGAAGCAGGAAAGGGAAGCCAAAAAAAGTGACTCTAGGCTGTTGGACTGGTCGACAGACATAGGGCAATGCAGGCTGCCGGCGCAGGTTTGGCTCGATGGCGCCCTTCTTCCTTTCCCGTCTTCCTCGCTCAGTCTCGACCTTGTTTTTGCCTGCCCCATTCAGATTCTTTTCGTCAGATTCTTCGTCGTGTCTGTCGTATCATTTTGCACGCATTATCTTCAGGGGGTTTCTGCTCACCCTCCCCCTTCTCGTACGCTGTTTGGCATCGCAGGATTTTTGTTCTGTTTGCAGCTGCAACTTCGTATCTTACCATCGGCATCAACATAAACCTGTTGAAATGTCTGTTTCGTTCCCTCTTGCTCCTTTGCTCTCCTACATTGCGTGTTTTAAACTGCTCAAGCGTGGGGCATATACTATTTTTATCGTCAGGAAGAAACAGGAAACAGTCTGTTCGTTATCCACCACCCCTACGACGTAAGACTGTTTCTTTTGATTTTGTATTCGTACCTGTACCAGTACACCTGTACGGAGTACCACATACCCCCTTCTTTCTGCATCTTCCACACATTCTTTCCTTCTCTGCTCTGATTCGGGAATGCTGACGGAGTCGTCCGTCATCAAGCTGCCCCCCAAAAAGAAGGAGCTTCATTTTCTACTTTCCCAATTTACCCTCTCACTTGACATTAGTTTATCGTATCTCGTTTCTCCTTTTCCTTTGCCCTCGCGTCACTCCTTCGTCATCGCCCTGTTGAGAACATTGCAGTGCTAATTAGGATGGGCTAGACACGTCTCTGTCTCTGTCTCTTGTCTCGAAGTCGTCCTTGTCGTCTCCATTTTAGTTTCTTGCGCGCCGTCTTACCCCTATTTCTTGCTTGATCCATAATTTCAACTTGTCATGGACGGAGTACATACTTGTTCTTACGTCGTAGATTCAAATGGGGGAAAATTACCCAGAGAGAGGAAACAATAGAACGATACGGCGGCTAGCGGCTGAGGTTTCGATGCCATTGATCACCTTCGGAATATGGCCATCATCGTTGAGCAAATAAAATTAACTAATTGCTGGCGACGAGCACCCCAAAAGTTCAAGGGCAAGCCAATGTGCTAACGCTCACTGTCGTTCTATTGTGAAGTGTTAGAGCCGGCGGATGGAGCACATAGTTTTGATTTTCATATGATTTTGTGTCTACCGTCTGTTCCTGTTCCATGGATCACGCACCTCTTCTATTGTAGCAGTTGATCTCGGAGGAAGAATGGGAGGAGTGAAGCCAGGGAAATCAGAGAAATCAATCAAAAAAGGAGGGGAGGGAGAAGGGGCGTGGGTGGAAGGGCAAACGCATATCGAATAAGGACAAAACGGGTGAGATATCCCAACAGAAAAGAGGTGGCGAATGCCCCTTCAGTCGCCCTCCGGGGCATTGTATATGAAGTATGTGTACAGTCGCCTTTTGGTATCGGCAGTCTCAGAGACACAGAGTAGCATATTTGAGGCACACACCACCGACAGAGGACACGCACTTGGCAAGCTTCAGTGGAATCGGTGCATCTTGACCGTGTATCATCCGGGCAAATGGCTCCCTCAGTATATTCGTTTCTCTTCGAAATGGCCCAACTTCCTTTTTGAGAGAAGGGTCTTCATAAGTTGTCTCTGTCAATCCAGTTTGCAAGGATATCTCATTCCATTCTCATCATTGATGTATCATATGTCACTCCGTACATTAAATGCCATCAGCGTACATGTACGTCGTACGGTGTATCTCTATCCTTAATCAGTCTTGATTCCATTCTCGATGCCGACCTTGCTGCGATCATCCTGGACAAAGACCAGGGCAGGAAACGGTTAGCATCGTCCCGGAATAGGAAATTAGGGCCCGGTTTGGGCAACACTGACACTGGATCTAGTTTTGTCCATCTCTCCCTTTTCCCTTCAAGCTCCCCATTCTTGCCATACTGCACCTTTCCCCTTTTTGCGATTTTGCCATCCCCTTGGCCGTGGAGAGCAGATGCACGCCCGTTCTTCTCCCAGAGTCAGGATGCAACGTGGTCCAAGCGGAAGCAAGACTGGAAGGAAGGATGAGGGCGAGGGAGGGGAGGGAACAGGGTGAGACGGAGAGTACGACTCTACGGAGGAGAAAAGAAGCATATTTTTGTGGCTGCTTCGGAGGACAGTAATGCAGAAGACAAGTAGTCCGAGGTCGTTTCAAGGACCAATTTGAGTGAATACAAAAAAAGGAGGGGAAAATAAACAATAGGAAACGGGACACTGAGAAGGCAAGTGGAAAGTTTTTCCAATGATATGAGACGGACGGAGCGAAAGAAGGGACAGATTAAGAGAGACTTGGCAGATAGAAAATTACACACAGTAAAATGTGTACAAATTACAGGGAGAAGACGCAAGGTACGGTAAGTACAACAGACAGGATACTGCGTACAGTTACAGAGGCCGAGTGAGAGCCCAGTCGAGCCTAGAAAAAAGGGCAAAACACCACCACAGTTTGCAGTGCCGGATGGTGGTGCTGCCTCGCCCACGAACGAGCAGAAATCCGCCGCTCGCGGTGGAGGTTGCGATACACACGGGCACAAAATCAAAGAGGAAATGCGCAAGTGGAACGGTGAGATACTGGAGATACTGTGACATGGACATCTGGAGAGAGCCGACGCGTGGCAACCGGGTAACGTCGTAATCAAAATGAACGAGAGCAGGAGGTTGAGGTGCTTAGTTGCCAGAGCAGCAGAGCATCGTAGCAGATGGCTTGCCTCATCTACGAGGTATTGATTTCCTGGCCTCTTTGGCAATCCACGGACCAGGTGAACCGGAGGACCAGAAGAACCAAGGCCGATGGACAGAAGCTTCACAGTCACGCTGCAGATGCCAAGCTCAAGTATGAGGTACGGAGTACAATGTCAAGCACATCAGCACAGGCTCTTCCATACTCACACGCCCCTCTGAAAAGTGCCGTCTCTCGTTTCTCTCTTGTCTCTCTCCTCTCAGTCTCCTTCCTATTGAGTGCGTTACTGCCCCCCATCCAAGGACGAATACAGCTCGTGCTCCGCGAGACGTACGATCTTGCGGGTGCTAACAAGAACAAGAGTTCCCACTTTGAATATTTTTACCTCTTAACGGCCCTATATCGGATTTCTGATATAGCCCCCATGTGCCATGCTCGATCCCTCTGTCCACACGCCCCATGCACCGTCCTTTTTATTTCCCTTTCTCCACGCGTAAAATACTGGTAGGAAATACCATTTGTGGGCTTTGTTTGCCGACGATTACTTTCGTCAGTTGTGGTCGTAATACGGCCCAGCAGTCTTCGCTCCTTTGTTGAGGGCCTTGTGATAACAGTAATCCCCCACGTTGGTAGTAGTTTGTAGCTGTTGCTCGTCTTGTGGCTGTCGACGTTGGCGATAAAGGAGCCTGGAGATGAGGGTTTCCATGTTATTTCCCTCATATCGCGCGCGTATCGTGCCCCGATCCTGTTGGTCCGTCTTGGTCGACTTGATCGCCGCGATGGCTTCGCCATTTTTGTTGCTTTTTATGTGGCAAACTCACGGGTTAAAGACCTGCTGTATATTTTGCTTTTGACGTAGCCAAAACTGTCCTTAGGAGCAAGCAAATATGCCTCCCGCCTCTTCTCTATCGCCATGATGCCTCATCCCGGACGGCATTGTCTCCTCCTCATGACATATCACCAGCAGATGCAGTCAGATGGTCCGGCTAAATAGCATCTCGGGATATTTGAGCTGTCCCTGCTGCACGGGAGTGAATTGAGCGGGTCTTTTTGCAAGCAAATGCTGCTCTCTGGCAGGGCAACGGTGTTGGAGCTCATGTAATTCATAAAAGCACTGAGAAAGCTCCCTACAGACGAGAATGATACCGCTGGATGCGACGGTCGGGGGATGCTCAAACGGTGCCGCAGATGAACAACATGAATACAGAGACACGGCACCATATTGCAATCGTCTATTTGGCGACCGTTCCACTTCAAAGCGAGCACTCTGACTGACTGCTGGCTGGTCAATGTTCTCTTACCAATGGCTGGTGATGGCACATGCCAATTGAGCTGTTTGTCTATCCATCTTCTTGTTTGTTTGTTTCACAGTCATGCAGGCGGTAGACGCAGGGAGCAAGGAGGCACTATCACAGTCACCTTGAAGAGATTGGAAAATAAAATATGTGCTCACCTCGTCTGGGACTTTTTGTTTGTATCTTCTTCTCGTACTCGTAGTTTCATGTTTTTACGCCGTAGCTGCGTCGTAATCATATGCAGCGGGTAGAGAGGGGAAAGATGTGGACAGCCAAAAAGAAGAAGAGAACACGTCGAAATGAGGAACGTGTTCCTGACATCCTCGGCATTGTTTACCCCCTTTCTTGCTTCACCTTTTGGGTTCACATAACTCTGCCTTGGCGAGATTAAATCCCAGCAAAATGGTTCACAACTATCGCCATCCGTTTTTTCATGTGTCTTCATACATCGTATATTTACTTTACTCGTAAGCCTTTTTGGGTTGGTGTTTCCCCAATTTCCGGGCTGGCTCATCTCCGGCCTCGCGGAAGGTTCTTTACGTTATTTCTCCGTGATGCAAGCGCTTAGGAGGCGCCACATATAGCCTCGTCAGAAGGCTCAATACTACGTCCATATATTACGACGTATGGGTTCTTTATTTTTGGGTTATCTTTGATTTACGGTTGTCAGTGATTCAATTTACGCAGCCTTTTCTTCCTCTTTCCCTCATTTCCTTCAGATCTCCTCTATCTTCACAAACGAGCGGGCTCTGTTCCAGAAACGAGGCGTTCCTTTCGTGATATTGCTTGCTTCCCGCACATATATGTAGTAGCATGTTGCACGTCGCATTGAGGGCCCGTCGTCGTTTCTCTTTCTGGCGCTACAGCCGTGCTCCGTATCCGAGGATGCATCGACGGCAGACACAAACCTCAATTTTTTCTTTCAGCAAAAACACTACCATGCGCATCAAGGAAACCAAAATACAGCCCCATATAAGTGTTTTATTTCTATATCGAGCAAACTTACTTGAAGAGTACGACATAGGTCTTTTTTTGAAAGAAAACGAAATATTGTGTTTGTTGGGCAGCAGCCTTGTGTTCGCCCTGTTTGGCATGGGGAAGACGCAGGGGCATCGAAGCTATCATGGCACGAAGGATGCAATACCGGGCGAAAATGCGGATGCGTGCCCTTGTTGATGCTAGTCAACAGCAAATCCCGTTGAAAAAGAAGAGCTAAATCAGAGATACGAATGCTAATATCATCATGATATTGCCTCACGGTTATTTCCAACAGGGCGTGCAACATTTGGTCTAAATATTGAAATTGGCGATGGAGCTCGAGGTGGATGAAGCACTCGCACTTGGCAAAGTATGCAACTCGTGCGGTTTTGGTATGTTCGTCCTGTGGGCTCGACATTTTCTGGTCGAGATTGTCCAATGATGCCCTCGTTGTCACCAGGTTTAATAGAGGATCGCGGGAGTCGACCACGAAACGGTACGGAAGTCGGCGTTTTGTCCGGCAATTTAGCATCAGCAGGGGCTTTAAGGGAAAGAGAAGAAGATAGAAACAGAAACAGAAAAGAAAAAACACGCGCGGACTCCGGACAGTGTCCAGTCACGTCTTTCTGTGAGGCGTGTTATTTATCTTCTTATTGCTTCCATTTTCTTTTCAGAGGAGATGAGCCACACAGGCACGACTGTGAGTTGGACATTGTTCTGCGGATGTGCTCGACCAACCAAGAAGCAAAACGATCATCACAAACCACAATAGCAAGAGAGGGAGAGAGAGCGTGCGCATATGGTCTACGGAGTAGCGCAGCCGTACTTCAGCCGGTCAAAGCGACAAGTGCCATGTAGTGCTGCAGGAGTCTATTCACCAAAGGGGAAGACGTGGTGAGCTGCTGCGAGATGCAGAGAGCCGTCGAAGCTGGCCCTGAGCTGCAAGAGCTGCAGATACAAGACGGGAAGAGAAATACACAGTATCCACGGCGTTTTGCCCACTGTCCACAGCCCGCAGCCCGCAGTCCACAGTCTGCGTGCGGTCCACACAGGCCGCAGGCTAGCCAACGCACGAGACAACAACTGACAATGACGGGGCCAACTGGGAAGCGTGGGCCGGCGACGGTTGCAAAACAAGAAATAACCAAAGGGGGGGGGATGGCAGAGAGGGAGATGCCGCCCGTCTTGGCCTGTTAAGGATAAGGCTCAGAGGATAGGAGAGGAGACCAGGCAGTCATAGACATCGAAAGAAAAGACGACGGCGGTCGACACGCGCGACCGGCTTGTCTTCTCAATCGGCCCTTCCAGGCTCTTAAGATTGCACGCCTTGGTGGACGAGCGACAAGAAAGAGGAGTCGTCTCTGCACGAAAGAAGAAAAAAAAGAAGCATGGACCTCTCTCGGTCTCTCTCCATGGTGGGCAGGAGAAGCAAAAAGACTGGAACACACGCCCCCCATCCATCCAACCGGAAAGGTAATGCCCTCCGAGCAGTTGGCCTACCAGAGTGAAGCAAGGCGACTTGAATGCGACAGGGCAGAGAAGAAAACGAGCAGGGGTGGCTGGGCGAGGGTGTGTGTGTGTGTGGGTGCTGGGTCGACGTTGACTGGACAAGACAGGCCAGGAAAGACGGCAAGAGTTTGTGGGAGCAAGCGATGAGTGATGATGGATGATGGGGTGACGGGCCATGACTGTGAAGGTGCATGCAGTGACAAGGGGATGAATTGTTTATTGGCGTGACCGGGGGTCAAGGAGGGACGCCAGGATGACAAGAACGACAAGAACGACAAGGACGACAAGGACGACAAGGACCATTACTCTGCAGGGAGAGGGGGAGGAAAAGAAGAGGAGGAATGAAAGACATATCGCCCCCCGTCCACTTACGTCGCCACCCGTCAATATTAGGAAGCCGTGCCTCGTAGGGGAGAATGCTCCGTTCTTTGATAAATTTCTACTGAGTACAGGGATGAAAGAGCGAAAAAGGCCTGCGGGCCAAGACTCGGTGGAAGGAGAGAGACACCACTTCATCCTCCGGCATTTGCCTGTTGATCGACAAAGAAATCGAGATACCAAATGTCCAGAGAGCCAAAAGAGAGGTCTGCAATGACGGAGCGTGCCTTTAGAAGGATGGGGGGTCGAATAATATCGTTCAATGCGGATACAGATGCGGATACAGATGCGGATACAGACGCAGACACAGGCACGGATGCAACGGGTATCTCCTAAGGATTGCCCTCGCCAGGGGGTTGATATTTTGAAGTTGGGAAAGGCTTGCTAGGCTTTTGTCAGACTGTCAGACCGTTGGATATTGACGAGCATCGAGCGTCAGTAGCGTGGCTAGGCGTTACCGTCAGACAATAAACGCAAATAAGGCGACGGCGGAGTGGGCAAGACGGCCCAAAAAAGGTACTCTGCCCATATGGGCGTGCAGGACAAGCAGACTGAGAAAAATAGGGAGGCACCAAAAGAAAAAAAAGAGCCAAGCCCTTTAGGGGCATAAGAATCAGCAGGGCTGGCCTGCTGTCAGGGTACGGGTCTATGTAAAAATGCGTGGAGGACAGGAGACCAGAAAGGAGCGTCGTATTAAAGGATCGTTGAAGAAAAGAGAGGGCATAGAAATGGGAAAGGGGGGATGACGACAGCTGCAAGTGCAGAGTGATTGTCAACAAAGTATCCGCTATGTACATTCCCCCCCCCCCCGGGTTGGGAGACTTGGAAATTCAAACGGCGCGCGAGAAACGGTGAAATAATAATAGCAGCCTTCATACAACCAAATTCCAAAGATAAAGAAATCATAGGAAGCAAGCTTGCGTTGTCTGGATACTTCGTAATTTTTCAAAGGAATAATCTGGCAAGCCCAAATTAAAAAGAAGACAACCGCGATGGCCGCTAAAGCCCGCTGGAGACAGCATTTGCGGGGTATAGCACGGAGCAGCTAAGGGCCCTCTTTCTCGTCCCGTTTTCTTGGGTCCGGCCCAGCAGCGCGCTGTTTATTTCTGGTCCTTTAATCTCGTTTCGCACCCCCTCTCCACCACCGGCTGGGTCTGGGCCGCGGCCAAAAGCTCCAAAATAGGGGGCTTTTTACAAGGTGTCTTCCAAGAAGAGCTTTCCCAAGCCTCTTAAGCCTCTCAAGCCCGGACCAAGACACCTCAACTCCGTCATTCCACCAAAAGAGAAAGAGTACTGAGTACGTCGTAGACACAGAAGAATCACAGGCGCCGTTACTCAGCATAGTTCCTAAGATTTCTGACCACGTTCCCAGACAATATGCTGGGATCCTCGGACACGCCAAACACTGTCAGGCTCGACTAGCTCTTAGCAGCTCGGAGTAAGCCTGCCTATTTCTATCTGGCCATGATCTCCTTGAAGCCCATAGTGAGACGTTCAAGCAAGACGGTGCCAAAGCCTCTCTGTGCCCAAGGCCGTGAGCGACTCAAGTCTGGTCGGAATCCGCAGCCTCAGTTGACAACGGCCGAGCGAGAAAAATGAGACGACCAGTGAAGCGAGATTACCATTATTCGGGGAATGCAATGACAATGAAAGCATTCTCTAACTGCTTCACAACTGCCAGTCCTTTTCTTTTTCTTTTTTCATTTTTCTTTCTCTTCTTTCGTGGTAGCTTTGTGACGGTATTGTGACGATTTTGTGCTCACAGACAATTGCCGTCAATATGCACAAACACTCAGCCAAAAATAGAAGAGTATTGCTGGAAACCCAAATGGGAAATACATGACACACTAAACGTACGAGACAAAAAACAACCCAGGGCAGGTGCAGCTGTAGATCAACGTGAATGGATGCAGGCGTAAAACGAAACAGCTTCGCTTAGACGGAAAAAGAAAGCAGTATCGATCCGACTCCGTAAAGCGCCCCAAAGACTTCAGGAGAAAAGAAGGGGGGGGAAGCATGGCGTTCGCGGACCTTCCCCGAAGCAGCTTAGCCAACAGTCGTACCGTGAGAGAAGCTCAGCAGAGGGCGTGTGCGTTTATGCGCCGCTGTTGTGTTGTCATTGTGGACTACTGTGTGCTGCAAGTTGCCATAGAAAGGCCGTTGTCTTGGCATGGCGATGAACGCTGTGATGAACAGATGATGAACGGTTGGGAGTTGTGAAGGCAAATAGAGTTCTACTGAGTAGTTCTGGTCCAGCCCAGCCCACCAAAAAAGCAAAGAAGCGCCCGAAAACAGCGCACAAAAACCGCACGAGCCTTGCCACAAATCGATACCGGCAGACAAGACCAGCCTGGAAAAGGCTACCGCTGGTCTGGACGGACCGACAAAACGTTGACAGGCGTGGATTTTGACTTGTGTAACACGATCTTGTTTCGAACCGAAACGCACGGCCGTTGGTGGCGAACGAGAAAAAAGAAAAAGAAAAGAAAAGACGAAGGCGTTGTCCAGCATGCCTTTGTTTTGTCGACGAAGATAGAAGCCACGATAGAAACATGGGAAGCCATATCGGGGAATGCAAGGAAAATAATGGAAAGCATGATAAGACCAATAGCAAAAATCACGACAGGAAACAAGGAAAGACAGTGCAGGCATGGCTGGCAGGTATGTATTGAATTGAGCCGTGTAATGGTCACGGTCACAACGATAAAAAAAAAGAGGAAAACATTCAGGCTGGGAAGTCCACAACTACATACGCAACGATTTAGAGGCAACGAGACTTGCACGAGGTATGTTACTTATAAAGCAGGCTGCTGACTACTAGAAAGAGCAACTGTACGCATAAAAACTATGTGATACGAGGTCCGAAAACAAGCCAACGAACCCAGATGGGCCACTGTTTACGCTGTGATCTGTCTGCCGATGTCCCGGCAAAGTCGCAAGATAATTTTGAGAATATCCTACATAATTTGAATACCGCTCCGCCGCCACTGAACACTAACGCCTTTTTCGCCACTGACCACCCCGGTCCAGGCCCCTCCCAACACGGCGCTACTCCCTGTGAATGCTTTTATTCGGCGGCCGTCGCTTACAGTAGTGGCTATTTTGGCGGGACTGAAGCACGAGACGGACAGGGGAGGCGTGACGGCCCTGGAGCAGCGGAGCTCCAAGGAGCTTCAGGAGCTTCAGGACCGAGATGGACGGCGAGGCAGGCTGTCAGCTGTCAGTTGAAAAGACCTTTGACTTGTTGCTGATCTAGCTATCATTGCTTTTTGCCGCTTCCGTGTTGTCTTCTTTTTTCAACGGTCTAGACGTGCCTTGTGCAAGTGAAGGTCGTGTGCGGAAAAGAAAAATCAAGAGATGAAGGCGGGAAAGGCAAAGGACGCATTTCAAGAAAAACAACAAAATGAGATATCAGGGGCAGCAAAGCGTGTTTGAATAACGCCCTTACGTCTCTTAGCACACATCACAAGCCCCGCCCATATTCTCGCGCTTTGTCATTTGCAAGATTCCGTCGGATCCGTAGAACAATAAGCATGGGCTTACTCAGTAGAGGAATGCAAAACCGTCCAATTTAATTGCATATTTTTCAGCAGCAACTGAGACAATATGTAACGGCTCGCCGATTTTATTGTGCTCACCACCACCAATGATCACTGATCGCCAGTCAGGCGTATCGCAGCGAATTCCAGCCTCACGAACGACATCCGCTGCCACGAGCATCTCCGGACATCGTCGCGTTCAGAGAAAGTCACGGCTAAGCATCATCAACAGCCACTACATATATTTGATCACCAATCATGAGCCGTTCACATCCATTTTCAAGTACGTCCTATGGTCGTAAATGAGAGCATCCGGATTCAAATCGACCTCCGTTCTCCATACACCAGTGCTTATTTGTGTGGAGAGCCCGCCAAGTCCATTCAGTCCATCTGTACGCGGCTCCGGCACGATAATGACCTGCTCGACGTTGCTTTTGCCCTTTGGCAAGTGGAGGTGACCAACAGAGACAAGGGTTCCCAAAAAGGGAGTGTCCCGTACCAGCAAACAGATCTCAACTCGTTGGTGCCTCTCAAGATGACCGTAACAGGCAAATGGGCTTTCTGTTGGTGTTGCAGTGCTGTAACCGGAGGGGAGAGAGAGAGAGAGGCTTTAGGGAACAATTTAGCTGTGTGGACGGCGAGAGAAAGACGATGTACCACCAAGCCCAAAGTCCGGTCGATAAATAAACATACGGGGTACTGTGTCCAGCGTAGGATACATAAAAACATACAGAATACTGCGTTGGACAGGGGCTACGGAGTACATTTTGCGGAGAACAGCTGCTTGTGAACCCGCGTACGAACGTCTGCTCTGCAAATGCAAATGCAGGAGAGCTATCACTCTACTCAGTACTCTCGAGTCTTTGTGCTCCAGTGATCGCTCATGTTGCACAACTTTGGAGCTTCATTGAACATCAGTGTCTGAACAGAAGTAGTTGGCAAGGTCTGTTCTGCTACATTGACGGCCAATATAAGATTGACAAGTCACAGACAACAGACAATCTCTGACCCATGCTCTCGTCACTTTCCAACAATGAGCACTGTCACCGAGAAGGAGGAGAATAAGGAAGCCCCCTCCCCCCTAAATATAAAAATACGACAGAATGGACGGGGACTTTCTCTCGGACGGTCGAATGCTTCTCCCCGGTGACAAACACCCTCCTATCAAGCTTACCGCCACGGCGAAAGCCACATGTTCTTGCGACTCACTATTCAAAAGGCCAAGCTTTTTGCCTTCCTTTCGTTTTTTGGCCTTTTCCGGTTCATCCTCTGTTCGTACTTTCCATAACGCACGGCATCGCTATCCTTCGTGCCTCCCATGCCCCCTTCCTTTTACATTGAGGCTCTTGGTTCGATGATGCTGTGCTAATTCAAGGGGTGGTGGTGGCGCAATCAACGCGACAAAACGAATTGCCTCTATCACATTTGGTGCCTACTCTCTTTTCCTTCCTTCAGTCAAACAGCCCCCCACTCGAAAGACAGCTCCCTCAATATTAAATATGTGCCAGGAGGCAATCCTTTGCTGTCGCACACTGCATGAAAATTTTCTTGGAAACAGTCTGGTGGTCGCCCAAAATAGGGGCTGGGTTGACCTGTCTCATATTTCGCTTTCGCTTTTGCTTTCCCTCCATGACTCAAGCTCCGAGGACGCTGTTCTCCGGAATATACTTTGGGATGCGCGCAAGATACACCGTTGTACTCTGCCCAAAAGGTGAGGGAGGCCCTGTATCTTGGTTGTCTCCCTGACGTAACTCTAAATGTTTACGATGCTTGCCCTGCGTTTGGTGGTCTGCTCTTCTTGCTGTGCACTCCGTATGGTGTATATGTGCGTTCTTTACCAGCCTCCCTAGCATAGCTGCGACCCTCCAAGAACAGGCCCGCCTCAGCGAGACCTTTTGCCCGCGCATCTCGGTTTCCCCTTGCCTGGCCGGCCCACGGGAGCTCAGGATGACGCCGGGTTCCCCCCCCCCCCCTCGGGTTACAGCGGAAGCAAAGAAATAGACAATGACAATACCCGAAAAGAGAAGAGGCTCCCATGGGGTGCTCGTTATGTGTTTATGGATGGGTTGCGCAGTAGCACCCTTAAGTGCAATGTATACCAGTGCTAGGGAAGTAATAAAATGCTTCTATTATATCTTCTTTGCGGGCAAGACTTCTCTACTGATACTGTTTCTTGAAACCAAACAGCTGAGGAAGCCTGTGTTTTATGTGTTATAAAAGGAACACGATAAGAAGCTCGTCAGATGCACATCAAAGCAAATCTACTTCTACTCTTGTCAGAAAGTCTTGTCTCTTTCCAATACTACAAATTCTCGTCTTTCAACTCGGGAGATCCAAGATGCAAAGAGGTCTTTTGTATCTTTTAGAATATCAGGTGGCGCAGGATAGTCCAAAGGAGCGAGACGCCAACGCACCACGGAAGCCAAGGGAAACAAAGTCCTGCCGAGCCTGCGTTGTTTGGCGTAGCACTCCGGATCTCGCATCCATTTTTTTTGTCGCCCAGCAGAAAGGTGGCTATTGTCGGCGACGAGAGATGTGAAGAAGCAAAGGGCTCTGTTTCTCTCACTCTTCATTTCCTTATCTATTCTTCTATTCTTTGTTAGCATGGGCTTGACGACAGAATATCTCGTTGGGAAAATAAAACGTTCAAGCGTCAACAAGAGTTGAAGAGCGTGCCTTGCTGTCTCCATCAGGTATCGGTACAATATTTGGGAGTTATCACAATACAAAAATACACAGACAATGTCGTACTACCACGTTCTTTTCACGCTGACAGGGCAGGGTATCGGGCGGAGACAGACTCGAGCTACGGGGTATATCACTCGGCAGATATAGCCCCTCCCTTGCCTGCTGTCCCTTTTCCTTCTCAGTGAACCCAGTTTTGATACAACCATGGATGGTGGGTGTGCTGGGTGAGTGACAAGAAACGGGCGAGAGACAAGAAAAAGACATACAGAAAGGACCCAGGAGAAAGGGAAATAAGAGGTCACTCCTGCTCTATATTTTCCTCGAAGCACCTTTGCTCGTACGCGCACATCCTTTAATTTGTGTGCCCGTGATGTGAATCAGTCAGTGCATTGCATCGCCCCTGATCTCTTCCACGCTTGTGACGGTTCAACTGATGATATGTTGTCGTACCACAACAGGTTGACAGCTAGGCTCAGTCATAAAAGGGCCAATTGCGCCATGGCTCTTTGTACAATCAAGGCGAGCCCGCACAATGTTGTTATTCTATATCTCGTCCATCGCGGGTTTTAAGGAACATGGGTGCCGTGATTAACGTGGAAACTGGGGCCGTTGTCGCATCTAAGCCCAAAAGAAAAGAAAAAAATTTCGAGCCTGGACCTTAAAGTCCTTTTGCAGCATCGTTCTCTTACATCATACTGAGTTTTTAATTCGACTTGCGTGGTCCTTTTTCGACACGGGTTAGTTGTCTTCTAGGTCTAGCGCGCACGCCTGGCCGTTACAAAAGTCAGACATTTTGTGGGAACCCCCAAGACAAGGAGCAGGACGCAAGACAGACTTGCAGACTGAAAGGAGAGAGAGAGAGAGAGAGAAAAAAATGAGCGCTGAGAACCAGAGACAGCTGTTAGGGAGGTTGCATTTGGAGAAAAGCCACTGGCAGTTGGGACAAGAGGCATAGAGTTGTAACCGAGGCGCGGGAAGAGGAAAAGCGCAAGAAAATACCCCGGTTTGGGGAGGGGGGCGTGCGAAAAGAAGGGGGAAGAAAGAAACACAGGACGAATTGGAGGGAGAAAATGCCCTAATAGGTACATGTACATAACAAGAAGTAGCCACTTCAGGTATTGATTGACAGTCAGAGCTTGACGCCTTACGGAGTACCGAGAAGGGACTCCTTTGTGGAAGGTTGCTTCTCTCTTTCTTTGTCTCCCATTCTGGCCTCATCCAGTGAAGTTGACAATGTACATCAGCCGTTGAAGAACGACACATGGCATCGGCAAATGGGTCGGCCTCTGGTTAGCTCTTTCACCCTTTCCGACGAATGAAAATTATATGCACGATGAAGCATGAGAATGGAGCGCTGTCAGCAAGTAGGTAAATAATGACATTTCTGTTCTTATGTCTATCTATTCCGGTGGAGTACGTGATTACTCTATTTTGTTTCCCACCACGCCGATGCCTGTAGCTTCGATGCAAAAGATACGCACATATACGTATGTATTTGTGTCATACATATATATCGTGTATACTCGAGCAAAGACACATGCCTGTGAAGAAGCATCCGTGCCCCAGTCGCTGTCGTTTCATGGGGATCTGTGTGGGAAACGAGCTTGTCTCTTTCAAGTAAGCAGCCAGCCCCAGGATCTGTGTAGACGGAAAGGAAGAAAATGGAAAGAGAACCAGTAGATAAAAGAACAGACCGCACCACACACAATTGCAAAAAGGAAGTTACCACGCGGGTAAAGTCCCTCCCCCCCCCAGTCGCTTATCCGTGCTGTTTGCTCGTGCACGTCGTAATAATGCTCCGTTGCCCCCTTTCTTGGCCTTGTTTCCCTACCATCCTCCTCTTTTGCTTCCTTCGTCATTTAGGGACTTTCAAGATCGCGCGAAGACAAAAGGGGAGACTAGAGCATTGGCGAAGGATGGTTAACCCGCCGTTTTCCCGTGACGAGCGGGTTGACGACGGGGTCTTTCCCCTCTTGGACGTGGCTCGATTCATTGTCAAGTGCAACGCTCCCAGGGGTAGGGGAAGCTGTCTCCTTTTCTTCCTTCCTCGCCCTGCTCTGGATATTTGGAGCTCGACCAGGATTGCTGGTTATCGAGCTATCTTTCGTTCGATGCGCGTGTCTCTTCCATCTTTGCCATAAGTCCCTGTTGCTGTCAAAATAGCGCACGGAACACGCCCGGAGTGGCCTAGCATAGTCTGGAAGACGACATGGACCCTGGCCTTCGAGACAGGGTGGACATTGGGCTGCGCTTTTTTTCCTTCCTTCTTTCTCTTTTCAAATGCAGTTGTCACCAGAATATAGAGCCTGAAAACCAAAATCGACGGAATTTCCCGTCGCCATCTTGTGGCAACCCCGTTGTCGACCAGCGATTTGTCTCGAAAACTCCTGATTCCCACGCCGGTCGCCATTTTGCTCCTGATTGACATCAGCAATTGTTTAAGTTTGTTCATCTGATACTGGATCCACAAGCAATGACCCAATGGCCGCAGCAAATGAAAGTCCTCTGCTCCCTTTTTTGTCTCGCTATCGATGGATGCATCTCACAAAACGCCTGGCCCGCTCGGCCCTGCATCTTTTCCCAAATGCTCCTGTTCCAACACGGAGTAGCACAGTGCCCCATACGACGTACAAAGTTCACGTACTCTGTAATCGAGCACGCGCACACACGCACATAATCGTGAGGGATGAAAAAGGTCAATGAGATCTCAGTACTGCGTACTCCGTACATCGTAGATAACCACCAGATGGTGGTGACCCCAGAAACCTTGCCGAGCTTGGCTGGCACGCTGAGTTTTGCTCCGTAGCGGGATGGCACCGTGTCGCTCTCTGAAGTTACGGCGCGCAGCTGGGGGGATAGACAGACACTGTCGAGGTTTGGGACCGAGAACAGAGGACTGGATGGACTTGCATACGGGACAAAGAACGGACGATGGGCTGCAATTATTTCACGCGCGAGGTCGGAGTGGAATTTGTTGGGGTACCACATCAATTGCTCTATCAGACTATTCGTCTACGCTGAACTAACTGATCAAAGACTTTCGTGGCTTTGTTATCCGTAATCTGCTTTGCCGGCTTCGCATGTCGCGCATAATTCCCAAGAGCTGCAATAAAATCCATTGAAATGAGAGGCTAACATGGAAAATAAAGACGCCAAAAGGACACCAAAAAAGCACTGGCCAGGCAGGTTATTTGATTCTTTCAACAACGGAATACATGCTGTGTAAGATTACTACCGCTCCTCACAACTTGGCCAAAGCACACTGGCCAATAGCTCCCAACGGCACGAAAAACGCCAGGGCCAACATAGGCCCCAGAAGTCAAGGCACGCCTTTGCGGCTTTGCCTGCCACGCCTGCTCCCAGCGAGCACGAGGTTGCCAGCCGAGCTTCAGGCGCTTGTTTCTGTTGCAAGCACTGGCCGCCGGATCGTCGGGGCAGCTCGTCCTACATACAACGGTCATTTTGCCACTAGCCCTGGACGAAAGCTGTGTAACTTGTAGAGTACCAACTATGCAGGTGATCGAGAGTTTTGTGGGAAATAATAGAGACAGTGTTGTCTGGCACTAAAGCAATGCCCAACTCGGAGGGACAGTCGCTGTCTCAGTAGGAAAAGAAACAAGTGAGGGGGCGGAGCAAAGAGTAGGAGACAGGCTTTGAGACTACTAGGGGCTGGTGAAAATCAGAAAACAAATGCATTATCACGACGGGCAAAAAGCCACGAGCAACTTCGAGTGAGACGACAAGTAAAAAGGGGGCATTGGAAGCCGGCAACTCGAACGGCGTACTGCTCAATGAGAGGCAAGAAAGAATAGTAGTCCGTACTGGCCGCGGCAACAACGCATGGCGTCTTCCAACCAAGTAGGGTAGGTGTGAACGTGTGTAGGAAAGGAGGGTTGTTGGCGGGAGAAGAAATGTGCATATGTTGGAGGGGAGCAGGGCCGATCACAGCCAAAGTTGGAAAAGGGGAGAGGAATTGAAAATAAACTAGAGAAACACAGATGTGGGTAATAAACATCATCGAAAGGATTAAAGAGGTAGAAAGAAAGTAAAAACTGGGCACTTTGGTTACGAAGCTACAAATGCGGCGAGACTGAGAAGTCGACATGAACGAAAAGCCCTCTAACATGTGCTTGTCACCATCTGTATTTCCCAATCGATGCCGGCCTTCGACCTCCTTCTTGTATCTTCCGTAACAAGCTGTATATACTTTTTTGCAGTATAAAAACTGAAAAAAAGGAAAGGAAAAACACACACACATATATATACAGAGCTATATATAAACCTGTCAATATTTGAATCTCGTATAGGTGCATTTTCTTACTCGGAAAAAAAAAGGAAAATTGTCAATTGTGTTTCCTTTCACGTACTGCAACGTGTAATAAGTTTTCATTTACACAGATTCGTTCGAATATTTACGATAAAGTTTCGACCATTGACTTCACCCGCCCATCGACACAAGATAGTATTGCTTGGGACCGTAGACCGGCAGCACTGGCCACAATTCTGGTTCATTTTGTTTTATGGCCGCATATCTCCTGCGGTACGAAGCCTTTTTTCTCACACCCCTTCTTATTTTTATCCCCCGTGTTACAACGGTCAAGGACAGCTGCTGATCACAGGCTGGGTCCCGCACAACCAGCTCCCTGCATGCTCACGCACTGTGACCTCGATGTGCACTGTCCCCTGTCGAGCCCTCTCTCGCACGGTTTGTTCCGTCTCAGGCACAGCTTATGTAGGCCGAGCTGTTGCTCTGGCCTGGCTAGATTGGAGAAACATAAAATAAAGAAATGACTTGTTCCTTAAGCTGTTTGATGTTCATCGGCATTGGCTGCCATTACGAGATGCATACGTAGCTGGCAAAACCTTCGTTTCCTCATCGTCATATTTCTTCGGTTTTTTTTTCTCTCTTTCTTTTCGCAGTCGTCTGCCCCTATCTTAAAATTGAAAGATGCATGAATTTACATTTTATTAGTCCTTCTCTTATTCGATATACCTCGTCTATTTTGTACTTTGCAAACCACAAGCGTCTTCAACATACACACATCTGCTGTGCTACCTTCCAACGGCGGTTTGCAGGCGTGTTTGTGCGACTTTCCTGCCTCTTGTCACCCTGGTCGATTCAATTGTACCACAACATGCATCAATGCCCCCTGAAAAAGTGCTTGACAGAGGCCCGAATGCAATCATCACGACCTGCTCTCAGTCGTGACTCGTGAGATAAGGCCAGGCTAGAAGGCGCCGAAAAGCCTGCCATCACAAGCGAGGCGCTCCTTCCTTGTAAGACCCGAATCCAGTGCTTGCCAAAACGGGCATCTGAGCCGGGCGCACCCTGGGAAAGGACAGGCATTGACACTGCACGCGCGGGGGCATATGTCGAACAAGGCAAGCACAGGGCAGACCTCCTTCCTCCTTTATTTGATCGCTCCTGCCTGCCAGACACAATGCGGAGTACTTACGGAGTACATGTACGTTGGCAATTTGACTGCATTTCCCGTGGCTGGCTGCACCAACAATGGAAGCAACAAGTCGCGCAACCGCCATTTTGGGGCCCTTACACCTAATCTTGTTTGTTTAACGAAATATATATGCGTAAGGCAACAGACGCTTTGCATGAAAAAAGGACGCACTACCGGGGTTGCCGTATGCTTCATTCTCATGAACTCCTTAAAGAAGAGAAAGGCCACTTGCGTGCCCAGTCAACAAGCAAGCAGTAACCCCTTTCCAAAGAACGGGCGTTTCGATGTCTCTAAACGAACGGCGCTAGCATAAGTCGCCCTTTGCTCCTTCCTCTTTTTCCTCTTTTTCCTCTTTTTCCTCTTTTAATGGAGAAGGGACCACAGATGGGATTCTCGCTCTAACCCACAATCAACAGGGCTGCTGGCCCCCAGTCGCTCCTTCCCGGGAGAGGGACACAGCACATTACATGCAAGATACGTCGTTGACAGCGACCACACAATTCAGGCCCAAGGAAAGAACGATGGGTAAGGTTGGTTGGGGGCACAAAAGGCGAGGAGGCTACCAAAGGGCCAATGCAACACAAAGACGATTGTGAGTACGCCATGAGAGCGCAAGGAACACAGCAGAGAGCAAGAGGGAGCACAAAGTGCGACGCACTGCAGAAAGCACGAGTATCTTGTAGGCCCATCGGACAAGCGGGGGTGGCAGGCGGCGCGGAGATACTCCGTAGAAAACTTTCAATGTTGCTGCCACAGAGAACCGTTCACACATAGTTTGAAATTTTGTAAGATTATATTAAGAGGCCGAAGAAGCTTTGCGAAGAGACCTTCTGTACTGGGCAGCTGCGATGCAGCGCACAAGTGCGGCTCGGGAAGGGGCAAGCATGCACCTGCCACTCGTTTGGTACTCTGATGCAGTATTTGGCCCCTCAGGAAAGAGAGGACGAGTTGGGGAGGGCAAAAGTCAAGGGCCGCTCTTGGATTGTGGCTGTATGGCTGCGCATGCAATCTATTCATAGGGTCGACGAGACGGGAGAAATGACGAGTTGGGAGGAAGAGAAGAAAAAGGTGGGCAGGGCGGCAACTGCCTAATTAGGTAGGAGGTAAAAAGATGCAAGAAGCGCCGCCTCCGTTGACAGCAAAATGGCAAGCACGGTAGGCTTGTCCAGACACAGTAAAGAGTGTGCGACGTTCGAGAAAGATACACCACAAAGCCTGAGGCGTGAACGAAACAGAGCAAGCCTCGTGGTAGGTCGCACCGCCACTCGCGATATGGGGCTCGGTGGCATAGCAAGCAAGAAAAGAGGCAAGAGGAAAAGAGGTTGGTGAGGCACAGCTACTCCGTATGGTGTCGTCAGGCCAATCATTGCTTGGCCGCCACCAGATCGGATGGGACCACTTTCCAACTGTTATGATGGCACTTCACGCAGAGCTTGGTTTTAGGTATGCACAATCTATTTTTACTTCGATATGTAGATACCACATAGTTGTAGATCAACCATGCTCAAGGCGACGACTTTAAAATACAATTAAATGGTTGTTTATTTGCCTGCTTTCAACATTGCCCACTGTACCAACCCGCCAAATAGGATTTTCTCCCGGTTGCACCCCTCCTTCGCCCAACCATTCCCCAAAACCAAGACGCTGAGCTTAAATGGGGGAAGGGGGACGTGGTCCTTGGCTCACAGCGTCATCGTGCCTCTCCTGCAGTTTTCCCCAGGCTTTTGTCTGTGGTGAGCCTGTCAATCAAGAGCCCAATTCACTAGATGCTGTGCGAGCATCACCGCTTTCGATCACTGCCCCCTCGCACTATGTTTTTTCAGTGGCAAGGCTCACAAGGGACTCCTCTTGAAGCGGGTGGCAAGCGGTTACGTTTATGACAGCATCGTAGGCGAACCTAGATTGATTGTCACGGTTATGCAGGGAGCCGTCGACGGACTGCATTATGGACGTCCTTGCATGCACATCTCGACTTAGTACACTAATTTGTCGTCATATACGACGTCCTAAACTGCGTGAGAACAGCTGCTTGCACATGGAACAAGCACATGGAACAAGCGCATGGAAGTAAGCATATTGGCCAACGCTCTTTTCTTATGGCGAAATACAACCCACGCTTTTTCCCCTTCTCGCTCGTTCATTCCCGACTGGAGAGCTCCCCTCCCTCTGCACATGGCAGTCACCGTGTTTGTGCCTTCCACACACGGAGTAACAAACCCCCTTCCTTCCTTCCTTCTCAGACGTGCCCCTCTTCTTTCCTTTTTCGACGCAACCCCCAGCACCTTTCCCCGTAGCCCGTATGCACGTTGTAACCGAGCTTACACTATTCTTCGTGGGAGGGGGTTGCTGCCAGTGGGGACCCACTCACTAGGATTGTAGCGGCTTGCTCTTTCCTTCTAGTCCCCGTTGCTAATCTCTCGTGGGCAGGAACAAACGCAGAGCAAAAATAAGAGAAGGAACCACCTTCGTCTTTTTTTTTCTTTGTCTACGGAGTGTGTCGCAGAGGCTCTGTAACTTACGGAGTATATATCGTCTATTTTTTTCTTTTTGTTTATTTGATGAACGAAGTCAGTAGTCTCACGGGATACACTTCGCCGCCTCTTTAACATACATGGTGTTGATGAGAAAAGGCGCATATCAAACACTTGTATATGTACGAAGTGATGCTCGTTGCTTTTAGATGCCTGCGTCGCTCCTTCCTGCCTCGCAATATTGTGCACTCTCCGTTCCTGACCCCTTTCCAGGGACCAGCTGCTTTGAAAATAGCCTTTTTCTTCTTTTCTTTCGTATGTTCTCTTTTATTCTCTCTTCCATTTGCTTCGTCCATTACAGCTTGTCCTAATCGCTTGAGATACGCTCACCCGCCGCTATTCTTCATCCACGCCCTCCTCCACGCCACTTTTTTCGACCCGCTCGCCATTCCCTTTTGAGGTGCCGCCCCCATCGTTGCTCCCTTTTTTCATTCTTTTTTCTTCTTTTTTCTTATTTTGTTTTCTTTTTGCTCAACGGTCTTTAGAAGAAAAGTGTGGGTCTTGAACCATAGGATTCGCTCTCGCTATCCATGGTAAGTACATGTACAACATGCAAAGAGCTGCCTTTTCCAGCACGTTCCTCACGCGGTAGAAAGGGGCGCGAACTATGAGGCATGGCATGACTCCATATTCGAGCAGATATCTTAACATGTCTCAGCAGAACCTTTTCCCCCAAAATCCAGACGCCAGAGACGCCAGAGGCGCCAGCCATGGTCTCGGGGGGAAATGCAAAAGTCTCGAAAACAAAAAAGCTTCTTGAGGCAAGATTGTCAAGCATTGTCAAGCAATGGAGCAAGGCTCGAAAATCACCTTCCAGCCTCTGTCATCAACTCCTAGATACGGCGTCCCTCACCAACTTTGCGTTCTTTGCAAGATTTATTCCACGCCCTTTTACGGACAGTCTGCCATTGTCGAAGCCGCTCTTCTTTCCATGCCACTGCTATTTGTTTTGATATGCCTTGTGTGAAAGGTCTTCCTTTCTGTATTAACTTGCGGGTGCAATTGCAAGTGCAATGCATGTCGGTCCGCTTCTTCCTTTTGCGTGCGGATGCACGTCCCGTTCCTGTGATTTCATGTATCCTTGCCTCAACAGGGCAAGCCTATTGCAACTCTACTCAGTACAGCGTACTCCGTACACTCCTGCAAAATACGACGAAAGGCCGCCGCATCGGCTCCAGACCAAATGTCAACTGTTAACTCCCAGCATGCCTTTTGTCTTTGTCTGGGGTGACTAGGGATGCCGAAGTGGAACGGAGAACAAAAAAGAAGGAGCTAGAGAAAGAGGAAGGAGTTGGCGGTTGTGGTGATTGAGGGGGCGTGTGGATAGCCTCGACGGCAGGGGTGTGCCGCTTGACGTGGACTGGACTGGACTGGACTGGACTGGACAGGGCGGCGGTGGGTGGGGATGAGGGTGAGCAGCATACTTTTGCAAGCTGCTGACAGGGCCCTTACCTATCTTCTTTCCGACTTTCTCTCTTTCTTTCTTTTCTTCATGGAGACAATGGAGACTCTCTACTGAGTATGTGTGGATGGCGACAGCGGTGGTGGCCATGGGGCGTGGTGCATGAGTCGGCCGACCGATTCATGGTTTGGTCAACAAGCACAAGCAGAAGCAGAAGCAAGCAGAAGCAGATACAGGATACAAGATACAGGAAACAGAGAAAGCACCGCGCTCTCCTGCCCTGCCCCCATCCCTCAGTTCAGGATCACGTTCGTCGAGTCCCCCCATCTTTTGGGTCCTTCATACTGCACCTTCTTTTCCGTGGCTGCCACAGGTGCATTTTCTCCGTTTTTTTTTTTCACTCACCACGATCACCGCGGCGAGCAAACGGTCCCCAAGCGGCCTGCAGCGCTGCATCCCTGGGCGTGAATCACTTTTGTTTCTTCTCGATTTTGTTGGCCAGCCACGCAGACAAAACAATAATACCCAACACTCCCCCCCTGTTTTCTTTGCTCATGACGCCAAAGCTCAGTCTTCTACCTGCCTCCACACATACACCTCAAAAACGGGGCCCATTCACCGCATCTTAAGACTCATTTTCACGGTCCTCTGGTTGGAAAGTAAACAGAAAAAGGCATGAGCTGTCAACGTCCAGCCTTCGGCCCTTTTCTTTCCTGATTTTGCTGGCCTGCCTTCCTTGCATCGCCGTCGTTCTCGACTGCAAGTCCGACAAGCGCGACAGCAAAAGGCAAAAGGCAAAAGGCAAAAGAAAGCCAACAGCAAGTACGGCCCACGCTCAGGTCGCACTTGTGCCCGCGCTGTCCGTCCCCTCACCTTTTTTCACACACCCTTCACCCTATCCTTGATGACAGCCGCCTTGTCTTCTTTCTTGTTTTCTTCCACTGAGTATCACTCTCCGCGCTTCCCACGAGGGCCTATGCTTCCTACATAAAATTGCCCGTTGCGTCTTCCTTCGAGGAAGTCTTTGCTTGAGACTCATTTTGTTCTTTCGTCAGCAACCCCGTGCGTCTCGCACTTGTTTGCTGACCGTTCTCCATTCTCGTCTGATTTCCTTACTATTTTCTTTTCACCCGCCTAGAACCACCCCATATCTTTCCATCCTTGCCTTGCCTTGCTCCTCTTTGCACTCCATTCCAGCCATATCTCGCTGCATTCAAGCACACTGCCTTTTCGAAAAGGACTTCGCACTTCTCGGCTCGACTAGCCGGCCATAGAACACAAGGGACGGGCTTGCTGCACGTCCTCAGGATCCCAGAAGAAAAAAAAGGTTACCCAACAACGAAGAGGCAAGCAAACGGCTGTAGACAGAAAGCAGCACATTTATCAGCAAACTCGATCTGTCAAGTCAGCAAAAAAGTGGCACTCACTTCTTGTCTTGAACCGGGATTAGCTTGCTATCATCTGTTAGAGCACTCGCAAGAGCCAAAACTGCACAAGAGCCCCAACATAGCGAGATCTCCCCGTGGTGCCTCCATCTTGCCTCCTTCCTGAAAGGCAACACTCGCTGGCCCTCCAGTATGCAACGCTGTACTGAGGACACCCCCAAGCCCACTGTCTAGCAGCAAACATACCCCTCCCCAGTTCTTGCAGACTTTCGCCTGGCCCTTGGTCCTGCACCAGGACGCTGTCGAGAGGAAGGCGGTCCAGACAGACCAAGATTATTCTCGACCCGAGCTTGACCCTTGTCATCTTTTCTCCCCTATCCACCTAATTTAGCCCCCCCTGCTCCACTGTCCACGGTTCACTGTTTACTGAGTACTGCTTGCCCACCTTGCCCTGGTCAGGCCTTGCCCCGACTACTACGTGTGAGAATAGTCCCGGCCGACTTCCTCACAAAACACTCCCCTCCATCATCTGCCGTTCCATTTTATACAAGAGCACACCTTGCCCTGCGACGGTAGCCATCCATTGACCTTTTTTTCTTTCTCCTTTGCTCTGACTTCATTCTCGTTTCAATACGGGCAAGCCATCCAACGCCGGCTCGATCTCCTCCCTTCTCTTTTGTTTCAGACGGATCTCCTTCATCATCTCTGGACGACAACGGCAGTGCGTACTGTCATAACATCGCCTCATCACCACCTAGACATATGAGAAGGCCCCCTCCCCCCCCCGGCTTTGTCGCCCATCCTTTATTTGAACCGAAACACGGAGAGCAAGAACCAGTGGCTTTGTCTCGTCTTCTTCTGCCACGTTTTGTTTTGATCTGGGGCGTTCGCACCATCAACAAGCCAGCCGGACCTCACCCACGATATCAGAAGCAGAGAGAACTTTGTGCTGTCAACCAACGTCCATAAAACAGCCCGAAACCACGAAACGACGGCACAACTATCAAATTTGACAGACGTGGGTAGTCGCGCTCTACTTTCGTCTGACTTCGGTGACGCAGTCGCTCACGACACCGCCGACCGCTCTCTGAGTAGCTGCAAATAAGGGGAAAAAAAAAGGGCGGGACACCCTTGCTTCTCTGCCCGACCTGATTTCTTTGATTGTCTCTTAATCCGCGGGACGTGCCCCCTCGGATCTGTTTTCTCCTTTACTCTTCACTTCCCCTTGACTCTTCTTTCCGCCCATTGAGGATACTTTCTTCCCGTGAACGACTTCTTGAATAGACTGGTTGTGGCATGCTCCCATGTTAACCGCAACATACACAGCAACCATGGCAGAGCTGAAAGAGCCGGCACATGGCATGTGGACCGGCTACAACAGTCCGGTGCAGATGGCGAATGGCCGTTTCGGCCACCCGGGAGCGTTGGACCCAATTCTTGCCAACGCAGCAGCCGCGGCACCTCCGGCACCTTCACCACATTCAGCACGTCCGAGAACGGACGCCACCGGTTATCCATACGCGCCGCGGTACCCGCAAGACGACACTGACGTCTATGGCAGACACCATTCGACATCGAGTGCGAGCGGTGTACCGCACTCGTCGCTGACGACGCATCAGAGCTACCCGAACCTGAAGCGGACCTACTCACAGACTGAGCAGCACCAGCAGCACCAACAACCACCACAGTCGCAGGTCCCGCCATACGGCGACATGGTGCAGGACATGCGCAACGAGGACGGCTCAAAAGTGAACGTGAACCAGGGCCACAAGCTCCTTTCGTTCCGCCGCGCTGTGGACAAGCACACGATTGTCGACCGCCACGGCCGCATCCAGCAGCTGGATCTCTCGGCACAGCTGCATGGCATGTTCTTTCTGTCCGAAATGCCCACGAGCTCGAGCGACAGATCCGTTTTGCAGCCGGAATTGACGTGCTACCGCCGTAATCTCTTCCAAATCAGCGGAACTCTGATCACGCCAAGGGGCCAGCTGTCGGTTGTGAACGAAAGCGGTGAAACAGTAGCAGTCAGCTCTACCGAGTTAACGATCTCCGCCATCGAGTCTGTCGACAACCACCCGATCCGCCTTATTGTGATTCCGTGGAAGACGCCACCACCGAACTCGCCCGAAGTCGCCCAAAATCCTGACCAGGAGCCCGTTGCCCCTGCCGCTGATTCCATTCCAGGATGATGGTTCCGAAGCAGAAGGCGAATATGCAGTCTACCCGATAGGATGGCGCCGTCTGCAGTTCCGGATGTAAGCAATGGAGAATGCGCTCGGCCAAGTGGACAGGCGATGGAGAAAAGGTGGCACTCTAACATTGAATGGCTGCTAATTTGTTATTTTTGTTCTTTCTTGCAGAGCCACAGCAAACAATGGTCGCCGTAAGGAGCTTCAGCAGCACTTTGTTCTGCACCTCAAGGCCATTGCGACCTTGGCCAACGGATCAAAGGTGGTTTTAGCGGAGTCTACCACGGCCCCGATTGTCGTTCGCGGCCGCAGCCCGCGTAACTTCCAGCTAGAAAGGAGATTCCCTTGTTGGGGTCCAGCGCTGGGTCGAGGGCCAGGCTCTGGTTGAGACGGGAATGGGCATTGTTGCGGGCCCCCTGACGATCAAGACGCAGGATAAGGCGAGGGCGATGGCGCTGGAACTACCCCGTGCGTCTTTCACCTTCACTGCCGCGCCCAAGATGCCACCCAGCCCAATGTCGATGCGGTCCAAAGTAAGTTGACGATGTGCTATCGCCTCCTTTTAGTGGGAAGCGAAATGAAAACAAAACAACACGAAAGGAGAGAAGAGACGGCGGCTGACACTAGGCTCTCTTAGCTCATACCCGGCTTGGAACACACCACAGATGCCGCTTCCACCAGCAAGTGGCAGCGCATACCCAACGACGTCGATGGCGAAACGAACCGTACCAGAAGCTGCCGGTGTCAGGGTCCCCGCACTACACGGCGGAACCCCAGGAGATGCCCATGCAGCAGGCCTCGTCGATGCCTTCGGTGCAGGCTTTCGCTTGTTGCAAACGACCACCAGCAACCAAAACATCCGGACGCAGTATGCCTACGTCCAGGGAACGTCCGCTCCTCCTCCACAGATGTCTCTGCCGACTGCCGGTGACTCTAGCGGCCTGAATGTCCCGAGATACGTCGACAACAGCGCTCGGCCAGCAAAAAGCCCTCGCCACGGTAACCATGATTCCGTTCATAGCGCGACGTCCTTGGGCACGAGCAACGACACACCTGGAGAGTACCGGTACGGCCCGGCGTCGTACCTGGGTGTTGGCGGCACCAGTGAGTTAAGCACGCACCCGCAACACCCGCAGCATGGTGCCCAGCACTCGCCATCCCAGCCGCGCCGTCGCAGCAGCATGGACGTCCCCAGCAGCAGCACTCGCAGCCCCAGTCACAGCAGCAGTCGCCGTCACAACCACTACCTCTTCCCCAACCCCAGCACCAGCAGCAGCACCAGCAGCAGCACCAGCAGCACCACCAAGGCCAGGGCGCCTACGGTGCAGGCTCGCACGACGCGTCGGGCAACAGCAGCGCGTCCAATCCTCCGTCCGCATCCCACCCGCCGCCGCGCGACTACTACCCGTCGTCAACTTCGTGGGCACAACCTCCGGCTGATTCCAACCAAGCTTCGTATGCGAACGGCGAATCTCGTCACTACTCTTTCCCTGACCAGTATAAGGCTGGACACCAGGTGAAGAATGGCGAGGCTCTCCACAGCCACACAACTATGCTGCGCGGGGTTCATTCGATGAGACGACCATGAACCACTACTCCTGGAGTGCAGCTTGAGCGACATTTTGAAAGCCTGCGGCGGCGTGACCTGAGATGAAACCGTGAGAGGCTCAGATCGTGCAGGATGCCTGTCCGTCCTTGCCATGATCGAATCGATGTGCCAACGACTGTTTTTTTTGGTGGACAGAGTAATTTCTGTTGGCCGGCTTATATGACTTCATTTTTTGGCTGTCATTCTTGTGTTAACACTTTTTTTTCTGCTTTTTTCTTCATTTGCTTCCTGTCTCTTTTTTTCTCCTTTTTGTGTCAGCTATATCCTGTCTTTTTTTTTTTCGTCTTCGGGACGAATATAGTTTCAAGGCGCAAGCATGAGGACCATTGGGCACAGCAATCGGGTTGGCGCAACTGGGACGGTGCTTGTCATTTTTTTGTTTCCCTTTTTTCTTTTTCTTTTTCTGTGTGACCTCTTCGTTGTCTTTCGCTTCGTTCACGCTTCGATACCACCGCGTGTCTTCTTTTTCTTTTCTTTACTTCGTCGTCTGTGTTCTTTCTTGTCCCTGATCTGAATATTTTTGCGCGTTTGTGTGATTGGAGGGGACGGACGTGTTACATTATGAGAGGGCTGAGGTGAGAATGAACAAAAACGAGGGATGGCAAAGCTCACCGACTTATATATTGGTTATAAGATACTTTTCTTCCCATCGTGAATTCTCTCTCTCTCTCTCTCTCTCACTGTGTGTGTGTATATGTTGCTCTGCTTGGGCGTGGATGGCTGGCTGCTCATGTATGCTGGATAATTTGTGATATGGGATGGCTTGTTCTGAGAAGTTGGCGGGGCACAAATCAGTATATATTCCTTCCTCTTCACATATGAGTGACATTTTGACGGGAGAAATTTGTGACGGCGGCACACTATGTGTGAAACCAGACGGGAGTAAAAAGTAGCGAGAAGTTGAGAGACGAGACAAAAGAAGCAAATGCAGGCGAGGTCCTTGTTTTTCCGGTGAGAACGGCGACGGACTGCAACTACTCGACAGAGTGTAGTATCCCGGTCGGGCCAGCCGGATAAAGGAAAAAGGAACGACAGTTGCTGATAGTTTATCGTATTTGGTGAACGCTGGAAGTTAATCGTGGGCCGTGGGAATGTTGAATGTCGCTGGAAAGTAGAGTTTCGAAAGCGGGACGGGTGGAGGACCAAAAGGCAGATTTGGCACGAGAAACCGGGCCACGAGAGGTAGATAAAGAAGAGGAGAGAAGAAAGAAAAGAGAAAAGAAAAGAAAAAAGCAAGGAGGGAGGTGCAGGAAAGGAGAGGAGGCTGCGGGAATCGGGTAGCTGAAAGGGAAGCGTGGGACAGTCCGCTCCCGTCAATTGTGCTATGTGGTTAGCCTTCATGTCATCTGTTAGTTCTGCTGATCCTCCCGTGTCCTCGTCTGTGCTTTATTTCTTTGTGGTTTCTTTTTTCTTTTTCCTTGTTGGTCTGGCCTGGCGCCGCCCTGGCGCTGTAAGGGCACTGGAATTGGGCAAAGGCGGGTTTGAAAAGGCACTGGTCATGGTCGATCATTTCTCTATTTTAAACGATGTGAGATTCGCGAGGACCGATAAAAGAGAAGGTCCACGAAGCATTTCAACGTCCGGGACGCAGCAAAGCCGAATGACGTCGCATTTGAAGAGGGAACAATATTAAATAGTCTTTCTGTTTTGGGAAACGAGAGGTCCAGAGGCGGAGAGATGGGCCACTAGCGGCGTGAGGCTGAAAAAATGGGTAGTATCGAGATTCATCGTGAGGGCAGGAGAAAGATGGCGCAGGATGGCTTTGAGATAATGCTGCTCTCGTCTTTATCAGAAGAGCAGTGCCCAGCATCAGAATTGCTCAGCATTTCCCTACTTTCCAAAACCACCAACAAAGTAAAAAAAAACAAGGAGAGAAAAAAAAAGCTGGCTCGCAGACAATCTGCAGGAAGCCGATTTGGGGCAACGCCGGGATGCCATGCGTTTGCTCCGTGCACTCCAGGACTCCGCAAGAGTAGTCCATCGGCATCTTCATCATGGCGTGGCGCGATGGGCCAAGCAGGTCAGCCCAGGACAGGTCAGCCTAGCCTTTCCCACCATCATTTCTCTCCCTTCGCTTTCTTCATTATCCCCGTTTTCTTCGTTTTCTTCATTTTCTTCACTTCCTTTTTCTTATCCTTTTCCGTCGACATACCGGTCAGCTCCGGTGTATTGGAAATGGAGGGCCGGAGCTTATTTTGGCAGCATCTTGCGCCCTGTTGGTGCACAGCTTCTCTTGCGGCGGCAAGCTTCCAAGCGGGAGAGCATGGCCAGCAATATGCGCGTGAGATGGAGAGTGCGTGCGCTTGTTGCAAGTTCAGCTTCGATGTGCGGAAAAGGAGGCCACAGACCCATTGGACTGGGTGCAGCTAATGCAGTGTAAGTTACGACGGAAGACACTCCGTACAACGACGGCCGACCCAACACATCTTTGGCTCTGCACGCTTCAGCTGAGACAAGTGGACCCCCCCCCCCTCCCCGGGGACCGGCGCCCAATGCGTTTGCAGCTGGGCCTACCACACGGCCGAGCCCTACGAAAACGTCATAGCAACGGACTTTTGGGAGTTCTGTTGGACGCCGATTCCCGTCATCTCGTCCTTCGGAATGCAATTGCCGGGAAATAGGTGGAAACTGGATGGGAAAGAAAGCGGCTTTCGAAAAGTCGATGAGAGGACGTTAGCCCTCTGTCCTCTGTCCTCTGCCTTCGTAGTCGTATTTCGTATCTCGTACCATGTATCATCACTTCCCCAAAGCTGCCATTGCTGGGGTTTGAGGAACAGGGAAGACCCTTGTATATCTCAGGTGTGATCCAGCTGAAGCTGCCAGTGTCAGAATGTCAGAATAGCGTAGGACGGTGCGACTCTGCAGTGTAATAAACACCAAATGCGGTGCGACTAAAGCGGTGGAGATAGTGATCACATGACCAGGTCGTGAAAATTTTGGCCGCCAGCTGGCTGACAGCTGTCGTAGCCTCGCCGCGATTTTTCACCCTCATCTCTCTCTCTCATATCGCATCTCATACGCCCATTAACACATCACGGGTCCACTCACTGCCATTGGACGATCACAAACGGATTCTAGGCACTCATTATCGGCCTCGGTAACCACGACCAGTTGCAATACACTGCGCATCTGGTCGAGAGACCCCGTCCTTGCACGGCAGCTGGCGGCGCACCGGACAGACTTTTATCGCCTCGGCCGCGACCATGGCCTCCATCATGAACCACACCAGAGCGTATGTATATATAGGAGAGTGCAAATATCATGGTTATCAATACTAACACTGTATGCAGGGTTCGCCGCGAGGACCTCGCACGAGAAGCAGAGGACCAGGCTGATGGCAACCCGGTTCGCCGTCGTGACAATGGAGCAGAGGATGAAGAGGCACTTGCTGCACGCGCTGCGCTCGATGCCTACATGAAGGATACCTTGGGGCTGCACTTTGATGTGCCGGCGCCACGGCCAGCACCACCAAAACATGAAGCAAGTGTTGCGGACGAGAAGAAGAAGAAGAAGAAGAAGTTGTACAAGAAAGGTGACGACAAGCAAGACGACCTAAGCGACGAGTCGATGGACTCTTCAGACGACGAAGAGACGAAGGCTGCAAATACGCAAACGGCAAGCGGTGCCACTGAGTTTGCTTTTCGAATGTTTTCTGGGAGTGGCAGAGGCGCAGCAACGGCACAAAATACACAAAATACAGACGACACATCAACACTGAAGGCGTCTTCGGATGCAGCTGCTGCAACATCAGCACCGATTGTGCTTCTCGACGATGGTGATGGAAGCGAGTCGCTCGGCCCCGGCGGTCTTCTCAATCCACCACGACCCCTCAGCTTCTACCTCGCCGGCGAGCCATCTGCCGAGGCTTTGGAACAGTATGTCCAAGCCACGGTTTCCGGCGAGGATATCGTCAAGGCCAGCCGCGAGGGCCGAGCTTGGGGCTGGGAGGTGCCATGGCGTGCACGTACTGTCCTGAAGGCATCCAGCAAGGCCGCCATGCGCGCCCTCCTGGCCAATGCTCTGTCTTTAGAAGCTGCGGCTGCCCTTCCCGAGAATCTCTCGGTGGCGCTCGCGTCTGCCACCAATGCGCTCCCTTCCTGGGCGGCGTCCTCACCGTCACCCGAGCCAACAAATCCACTACCAATCATTCGCCAGCCCGACGACACACCGACATCAACAAAACACCGCCGCCCCGGCAAACGGCGCCGCATTATCTTGCGGAAGCGTGAACAGGAGCGCAAGGAGAAGGCGGCCAAGGCGGCTGCTCAGGCTCAGTCCAAAGAGGAGCTCCTGTCAGAGAAGAAGAAGCGGCTGAACCGTATCAAGAAGCTGCGGCGGCGAGAAAAGAAGAGAGCCGAAAGGGGCGCCGGGGGTGGTGACGGGGACGACGACAGTGGAGACGACTCTGGTGGTGATTGAGTTGCTGTGCGTTCAACATTATTTCTCCTCATTTCTATTATTTTCAAGGGAGCAAGCAGCCTATATACCATGTTTTGTACGTCAGGAGCACCCAGCTTCGACTGCGTCTCTTTCTTCTTCCTTTTATTTTTTTCTCTTTTTTTTTCCTCTTTTTTCTCTCTTTTTTCTCTCTTTTTTCTCTCTTTTTTTTAAAAGAAATGTTCTTCATCATTGGTCGTCGTCGTTGATTTTGTCGTCGTGTTTTGGAACCTCAAGCCACATGCCTATTTGCACCGCCACGCACTGTTACCTGCTAAGCTCCCGGGCCTTTAGCGCACTTTGGGCGCTGCCGCCGTGCCGTCAATGCAAATGCAAGGTGCTTGGCTCGCTTGCATTTTAGGGTGGGTCCCCACCATCTTGTCCCAAGCTTCCTCCTGCCGTCATCACTTCAATTGCTTCATGGGGACAGCATCTACGGAGTAGATTGGCTTCCCTTTTCCACCTTTCCCTTCCTCCCTCACCATACCTTGCTGCGCAACAGCCCTCCTTTACGCCTCCGATCCGCGGGCAACCTGCGTCGCCCGTCTCCTATTTGATCTCGATACGCAGTCCCGGCAATCCCTCACTTTCAGCAACTCTGCAGCCGGTCTCTTTTCTCCAACTTTGACAACGCAGTATCAGGTGCGACGAACTCGACAAGCGACGCCCTCTTTCGGCTGCCGAGCTGAGAGAGCAAGCTCACGCGACGACACAATGAGCAACGATCCGATAGCATTGACGTCGCTGTCTTTGACGCATGTCTTCTATGTATGTCTTGCGCCGGTCCACGGCTCTCTCATCGTCCACCCAGAACCATCTTCGCTAACCCGTGTCCTCCCCGTATCCTCCAGGACCCGAATGACTTCGTCTCCTACATTTGCGCCTGGCTCGCACTCGTGCCGCAAGCCATTATCGTCGTCTACGTCACCCTTGTGTGGAGCACGCGCGAGGCAGAGGTTACCTTGGCTTTCGCGGGCCAGCTCCTCTGCGAGGCCGTCAACTTCGTCTTAAAGCGCATCATCAAGGAGGAACGCCCGCAGCACCACTATCATGCGTCGGTGCTAGCCTCGCTCCTGGGAAACCTTTACGACGGCGACAGCAGTCAGACGGGAAGCGGAGAAGCGGGCGCAACCGCCGGCAGCACCCTAAACGATGGCAGCCAACGCCTGCCCATCCGCGGCGGCTATGGCATGCCCAGCTCCCACGCCCAGTTTGCTGGCTTCTGGGCCTTGACCATTACCCTATTTCTGCTTGTCCGGTACGAATCAAAGTCACGGCCGACCCAAGCAGCAAAGACAGCGGCGGGCACGGCACTCACGCCGTCGCACAAGCAGACGTCCCTCTCTCTCTTTGAGCGCGTCGCTGCCAGCATTGCCGCTTTTGTCATGGCCTTCTCCATCGCCTGGAGCCGCGTCTACCTGCACTACCACACGGCCCGCCAGGTGCTCGCGGGCTTTGCTGCTGGCCTTGTTGTCGGTGCTGGGTGGTTTGTTGTCACGGCGGTCGCGCGCCATACGGGCCTGCTGGCATGGGGTCTGAACTTGCCTCTAGCACAGTACCTACGGTTCCGGGACCTCGTGTTGGAGGAGGATGTGCTGCAACCCGGCTGGGATAAATGGCAGGCACAGCTGGCGATTGAGGAGACTAAAAAGACTGCGTGACGTTAGGAGAGCATGGGGAGGGAGTGTCTGGGGGATTTGAAGAGACGTAATAGGAAATAGAAGCAAGGACTGGACCTCCGCATTGACGGACAGGCGTGGGCAGCGCCCGGCGTATATATGGCGTGTAATTTTGCGATGCCTGGCTTTTTTTGCTCCTACTCGATATGCTGCGTTGTATTCAATTATTTAATCCAATTTGAGCGTTTTTTCAATCAGTGTGCAATGCAAAGAATTTCTCACATTGGCCAGTAGCTAATTTTACACGAAATATCCAATTTGCTTGGCATATGAACCCTGGACTTATGCGCCCTGAATGGAGAAGTACGATTTGACAGAAAGTGGAAATTGGAAAGGCGTGGAAGAAAAGAATAATCAGTAGAGAACAGAAATGAAGGGAAAAAAAGACAGGAACCATGGTCGTTGCACATCTTTTGACGCCTCATTGAAGTATATAGTACAGGCCCTCTTCTTTGTTTATTGCTTGCAGAACCAGGTCTGGTGAAAAAGTTAGAGGGTGATGTTGACAGAAATCAAGGAAAGAAAAAGGCAAGATGCAAAGAAGATAAAAGAACAAAGCTTTGTGCTTTGGGATGTCGTTGGTGAACTCGTTGGTCTACAAAGTAACATATTCATCATTCGCTTTCCACTCTTACTCGCAAGGTCTCTTTTGCGCCTTGTGTGGTAGGTTAATGTCTAGTGACCAATAAACAAACGAAAAGAAAAAGAAAAGAAGAAAAGAAAAGACCGAAAGAAAACAAATACAAGGTCGCTTCCTATCCCGCCCAAGTTTGTTCCCACCCAACACCGTACAAAAGGTACGAAAGAGAAAAGAGATAGAATAAGAAGAAGAAAAAGAGAGACTCGCCTGATCACCACCAAATGTATCAATATGTCACAAAAAAAAAAAAAACGATGTCATAATGCGTTTGCAATCAGATAAAGACAGCCGACAGTTCAGGTCGAGCAGCAGGCAGAGAAAGAAGAAGGTAATCAAATCCAGTCACTTGCTGTCTTGCTTAATACGCCCGTGTGGCTCGCCGACAACGTTTCCCGGCGGAGCGTGGGCGCCGTTGAGCGCACGGCTGAGCTGTTGCTTCGTGACACTAGCGCGAAGCCGACACCTCGAGGGCTTGGCAACTTCGTTGTCAACGACGCCTTTGTTGGGCTCTGCTGTGGGCTATACACAGATGGGCCCAGAGTCGGGCCGCTGGCAATAATGTTCGCATCGGGACTGTATGTCTTTGGGCTGAGCGTTTCAGACGATTGAAGAATAATGCTGTCTTGCGGCAGGGGAACAGGAGGCAAGGTCTTCATCCGCGCAACCTTTAGGGGATCTAGAACTGGCGATGCTTCCTCAAGATAAATGGAGTCCTCCCGGTCGTCACTTATGGCCAGGCGTCTGAGGCTGGACAACGGGCTTGCTTGCCGGGCGGGCGCCAGTTGCGACGGCTGCAGTGGTTGCTGTTGCTGGGCAAGGAAGGCTGCTGCCATCCGCTGCTGTTCTGCTTCTTTTGCTGCTGTTGCAGCCGCCGTATCATCTACCCCGGATATGTAAAGCGAGTACACATCTTTATCCATGATTTGGGAGTCCATAGGGGCGAAATCCTCGACATTTGATAGACGCAGGCCAATCTGCACCGTAGCAGACGATACCATGGACGAGTCTCGCCGATGACGCCAGGCTGTCAGGTTGTTTAAAGAAGGTGGTGGCTTCAACGAGCTTATATCATACCGGCCATTGTTGTTGGCTGAGATCATTCTAGCCGTGCCAGGCATGTAGGTTGTTGCAGGCAGCAGGACGAGGGACTTTGTCGTTGTTGGAGAAAAGGGACCTTTCTGCGTAGAAGCCGCCGACATAGCTGACGACGAAAATACCGATGCTGACGACATCTGGACTGGATCGGGAGCTTGGATTGAGACCACAGTCGCCGAGTCCGAATTCATGTCCATAGGATAGAACGCGTTGGATCTCGGCGGGGCGAGCCGACGCGGCAACACTTCGTACAACGGTGGCAGGTTACGGTTAACTAGTACACCGGCCTCATCCCCTTTCCGGTCGTGTACGGTGCTGCTGATAAGGCTAGCGTCGCTCAACATACGGCGGAGATCAGTACCACTGCCGACAGGGCCCATCATATGGCCCTGAAAGTCAGGCTCGCTTCCGCCGTAATGGCGGATGCGGTTCTTCATATGGTAACGCTCGTACTCTCCATCCTTTCCACGGGGACCAATCGTAGAGATAGTAGTGGAACGCAAGAAGAGGTGCAAGCCGCCCGTCATCAGGCCTGAGACTCCAGCAACCACAGAGGCGACCATGGACAGAGTAATAGCCTGACCCCCGTCGTCTTGTTGGTACTGAAAGCCAAGCGAGAAAAAGAAGGGGATGATGAGTGTCTTATGGGTAAAGTTAGATGTAAACTGAGAACACTAACACGGTCACTGAGTTTGATTGTTCAAAGGCTTACATTCGACAGGATGCAAGGGCAAGGTAGTACACCATGCGTGAGGCGGAGATGCGCTCGGCGATGTCGATTTTCGTGTTGCGTGTGAGGCGCACAAAGATAATAGCGGTGCACAGCACCAAAACAATGTCGATGGCAAGCAAGACAGCAAAGCAGCCACGCGAGTAGATTGCCACAAACCAAAATAAAGAAGCAAAGCAAAAGTCGGGCGACCGGATGAAATCGGCCACGAGGAAATTGGTGAGAAGCAACATGCCCAGGATGATAAGGCAAATGGTCGTAGTATACTTGCCACGTGGAGGGAACGGTTTTTTGCGAAGACCTCGAATGGCACATTCAACTCCGAAGACGAGCTGAATGTAAGGTGCAATAAACACAGCTATACATGTTAGATACTTATCAGTGGGCCAAATGGTCTCCCCCCCCCTCTTTTTTCCCCCAAAATAAAAGAAACAAAAATAAACTCACCAGGCAACATGAACTGCGAAACTAGTGTGCAGCCAATGCTGAGCAGGCTCTGAAGACCCTGTGCCTGGGCCACAGAAAACCCGATTCCTTGAACGGCGATGCCGATAGAGATGATGAGAGGGAAAACCTCGGCGGGTTGGATGAAGGGAACCTTTGGCCGGCCGACGGCTGTGCCGTAGCGCTTGTTGTTTCTTTTCCTTGTCGAATATGCGTCGTAAAGAATCCCACAGGCGGTTGCAAAAGCGGCGACGGCATTGAAGGCAGCCAATATTATTGTCGATGTCCGGATCGACTTCGCCGCTGCAAAGCGCAGCTCGCTGATGAACTGTATTTGCTGTTGCGTGGCATTGGTTCCAAGTTGGAAGACGCCCGATGTATTGTTTTGAATTTGAAAAACCGCTAGGCACATCGCGCCCCGCCAGCCAAGCGGCCTCCGGTATTATTCGTAAACTATCCATCATTGGTGTGTGTGTGTGTGTGTGTGTGGTGCTGATGTGTCTCGTATGATGTAAAGGACGAAGGTAAAAATCAAGTATCGTGAGAGCGGCGAGATAGGATGAAAACGACGACTCGGGCTGACGCCGAGCGTTGAAGAGCGCGAGAGAGGACCAAGCCGATGGCAGGGTCGAAGGCGAGTTGGGCCTTCTCTCTCCCGGTGTCGTTGGTTAAGTCATCTAATACGCACGCGGTTGTCGTCGATATCGTGATGCCGTCGAGATGTCAAAACGGTTGCGAAGGGGGGACGAAAAAAGAAAGGATGAAGAGAAGGGATGCGAAAAAGAAGAAAGGCAGGGAAAAGACAAGACGGATTGGTGGGGATGAGAGAAAGAGAAAGGAGAGAGAGTGAAGCTGAGTGGGCATTGGACGGAAAAGAGGACTCTGGCGAATGGGCGTACAATCGCTTGTTGAGGTACCGTGCGGACAAAACGGGCGAGGAGAGATCAAGAAAGTTGGGCGAAAAGTGTCTAAGTGGGAGAGAAAGTCTGAGTAAGGAAAGACAGAAGAGGACCAACGATGTGTGTGTGTGTGTGTGTGGAGAAAAGAGAGCAGAAGAATTGAGAGTGAGGAAGCCGGGAGCAGTACATCGAACACCGTCCACAATCCCTTGCGGAAGAGCAGGCCGAGTTGCCAGGATAATGACAGGGACAAGGGCTGTTGGACACGAAGATGCAAAAGGACAGAGAGGAGGAGACAAAATAAAGTGAAGACGAAGAGCGTTGAGAATGATGGCGCGGAGCCGAGATGCCAGGGACATCTCAAGGCCTGTTTGGCGCAGGAAGCTGATTTTTTTGGGATAAATGAACGTGTCTTGGGCACCCCGGATGCCTTATCTTGTGCCAGAGATGCCCGGTCGACACTACAGCCCCTTTGCAATCATACTTCCCAGCTGCACCTCACGCCTCTCTTTGCTTGCACCTATCCCTGGGGTAGCACGCAACCACGGGAAAGACGAAACAAAGTCGAGCTAATGCCAAGACACGAGTCGAGTTGCAACCATATATTCAAAAGAGAGGACAGGTAAAAGAGAGCAGGGAGAGGGGCGAGAAGACCGCTGGTCCATGCTGTTGCAAAAAAATTGCCAGGCCGCTAGGAAGACAAGCTGAGATGGAGAATAAAATGACAGGCACGGTTATTAGTCGATTAGAACAGGACTGGTCAAAAGTCGCGGACGACTGCATAATGGATGGGCAAAGAGAAAAGCTGCATGATCCTGGTTGGCTTCGAGCCAACGTGGGGAATCTTGCTCGTGTATGACGGATTTTTTCCAACTGAAGTGGAAAGTGCATCGTTCTGCATACCGGCTCTGCAATTTGCTTGAATATTGTAGTTACTTTGTAAGATGCTTCGGAACTCTATGTCGAGGCCGAGGGTACGCCCTTGCAGGACTGAGGCGAAGTCTGGCAGCTGAGCCGCAAGTCAATTCTCGCGTCGTCCCCGATGTGTCAACTGCATCGTGCCAATGCTTATCTTTGAAAGCAGACTTGGAGCTCTGCTCGCATTCCGCATCCCTCTGGTCAAAAGCACAAGGCACGGCCAGCGAAGCTCATAAAATTCGAAGAAGACGGGGTACCTGCGAGTGCGATGTACCACCGCGGACATCGTCCAAAGTACCTGCCCGGCTGCCAGTCAAGAAAAGGGGCCAAAACAGCCCATGTCTGGCCCCAAAATCCGAATTTGATAGACAAAGAGAGACGCGCTAAGTCTTGTCGTGAGGCACCGGTGCCTGTTCTGCGGTGGCAGTGTGCTGGGCACAAGAATAACAGTGTGCTGGGAAAAGGAGATGTGGGCATGGAACGCATTCATCCGGTTAGAAGATCAGTGACAAGGACAGGAGGGCTTGATGTGAAAGCATTGAGGCTACGGTGGGGATGAAGCAGTCTTGTAACGCTTGCGAGTTTCGCAATATTTAACGGCGCACCCCCTTGCACATGGGTTGAGGAAGGAGCCAAGGTGCATCTGGGTTCGATGGCGGGGTGTTGGTGGTATTGGTCCCAGCGACAAGGGAAGGCACGATACATCGTAGTCAAACAATACATTGCGCTAGTCTGTTCAGGAACTAGTGCTCCCTTTCCCTAGCGCAGATCAAACGGTCTAGGCACCGTCATGTTGTCTCCCCTTTTAACCTATTCATTTTGCAGCGCAAGCCACTCTTATCAGCCACAATCTACCCGTGTAAGTGGAACTTTTGACCCAAACGCACCTTCAACGAACTCGGGTTGGTCACATGCCTACGCCTCACAGCGCAAACCGACTCCTGCATCCATTCTTCATAAAGAAAATCTCCGATTCTACTTCGACAATCCGGGGGCTCGCTTGTGGCTGATCGATGGTGTCGTGGAACTTGGAGGTAAGAGGATCACGACAACAAACAGGGGACATTTCCACTTATGACAACAATTCGGATGACACAAAGGAGTGATGATGAGGAGTCCGGTATCTCCTATTGCATCGCCCATGACCTTATACTTCTACTTTGATTTAATTCCACTAGAAGGGGAAAGTGAGCACACTAATCTCATAGTAGTGTTCTGCTGGCTTATTTATGACCTTTTTTTAAAACAACCTCTTCGCTGTTTGGGACCTAGTCAAAAAGGGTGCCTATTATTACTGTTGCAGTTACACGAAAAAGTTGAAAATGCTAGACAATTGCTGAAATTTTGGTCTGTGATGATCAATGTCACGAAAAGAGTATTCAGTACAAATAAACCTGAATTTGTTTGCAGACACGGCGCGCTAATTGTGCAGATGGCGAATCTCAAAACTTCAGGCCTCCAAGGCGGGCCTTGTCTGCTTCGGGGCATTCAAGAAACAAAATCTCAACCCGAGGACTAATAAAACGAGAGACAACGAGAAAGACAAGGCCTTAACCCAATGACACCTTGGGACATGGTCATGGATACACCAAAACAAAGGCATGTCACCTCCACCTTTGAGGATACCAGTCCCCACGCGATTACGCTGCTTGCTGACGGGGCACATTACCCCAGGGCACGTCACACTAACGATGTGCAATTGGACTTCCGAGTGATGAGGCAGCTTTTGTCCCCACAATGCACTCAAGTGCTGGCAAAGGAAGTACGAAGCAAGGAAGTACGAAGCAAGGAAGGAAGGAAGTATGAAGCAACTCGTACCGGTGATAAGATTCAGTCAGATACAAGGTGCTGGTCTCGACCCCGGAGCCAGTGTCTGAGCTATCCTGGTCATCGCCACCCCTCTTAATGGGTGCCCTTGTCAAGACAATAGAGGAATCGGTGCGAGGACGTGGGGAGCATAGGTCGCTTGAGCAGCCATAAAGACTTGAAACAAGGTCGTTTCTGGTTTTGTGCTCCAGCATGCCCTTTTGTTGCCTAGGAGGGGGTCAACAAGGGGTCATGCCAATGCTGGTCTTGAAAAAAATATGGTTGAGAGAAGAGGATTGTCGGCCCCTACCTGATGAAATGTCAAATTTGGCTTTTGAGGAATAAAAGAATGAAAGAAAAAGAGACAAAACGAGTGGTAGCAGATATGCCAAAAAGTCTATCTAACAACGGTGGCCATGAAAAGGGCCTGGGAGAGGCGGAGGAGAGGAGAATAGGAGAGAAGAGAGGAAACTGAAAAGTTTGGCCTTCGCGACAGAGGCGTCTGTGACTTTCAAGCAGTATGCGCTATGAGTGGGCAGCATGCGTTGTCCTTTTTTTCCTATCTCCAGTCGTCCGGTTGCCGGATCCGTCACTCACATGTCTTTGGTTTGTCGATTGACAGTCTCAGCAGTCTCGAAATGGGCTTTCTTTCTTCGATCACTCCTTAGCTTGCTGTGTTCTTTTATGGTCTGTGACATAATCGTCCTTATTTAACAAGATACACGGTGGAGTTGTGACCGACCCCCACGAGTTGAAGCCTCTCCGTGTGTCCTTCTGTCATGTGAGTATGCTCTCGCCGCTCGTAATAGTTGCCGATGCTTCTTTTGAGTAATCTGCTGCCTCGGGCAGAGGGCGGAAGCTGCACGATCCGGGTTATAAACTGGAGAGAAAAGAAAATGGGACACTTGGTCGAGTGAGGCCCGTTAAAGCAGGATTCTTTAGCCGGCATTGTCTTCCCTGCTTCACCGTCTCGTCGTATTCGAGACGAAAATGTAAGGCGACTCGTCTCGAGCTGGCCATTACCCGGCGAAGTCATCCCCTTAACATCGGATACGATGCAACTGAGCAGCCAGCGATAAGAACAGACGATACAGCGTACGAAGGAGAAGCAGCACCCTCTCACGCAGACCTCTGATACCACGATATCTCACAGTTGACAGGCTGATACTGGACGGGGGGGCGCTGAGTGCCCACCACTACTCGCCTCCAGAAATCGCGCTGCTGTGGAGAAAAGTTTAACGACTCGCAAATGCTTCGTAGAGTTGTGGTTAAGGACAAGAAAGCCTGGTCATGAAATACACGCTCAGATATAATGCTCCTCCTCGTTCTCGCTTTCTCTCCCCTAAGCGATGATGCATAACTCCCCCGTAATAGTAAAACAGAAATCGCTCGAGGCCAACAAAATGCGAATACAAGGAGACAAAAACGCCTGTCATCCCAAATTAGTACAGTTCGCCAGAAATCATCACCATTGATTGCCGCACTCTCAAAGTTCCTTTCTCTCTCTCGTACGATATTTCCCCCTCTCATCGGTCTGTGGCACCCTCATCAGCCAGCATCGTCACCATGCCGGCCCCCCTGGTCCACGACTAACACATTTTGCACAAAAGGCGCATTTGGAGTTGGATCGCTTATTTGGCCTTCTTGCCGTTGGCAATGGCGTCACGGGCAGCAAAGGCGTCCTGAATCTCGCTGATGGCGACGTACAGGGCATACAGAGGCAGCCAGACCCACAGAGTGTTGAAGAAGATCAGATACACCCACTTGTACATGAAGTTGGAGCAGTCGAGGTTGTCGTTGAGCACGAGCCATTCGGGACAGAAGGTCATGAAGCCACCGTACAGCTCGGCCGTGGCGACAATGATCATCAGGACGTTGACGCGCGTGCGGCGCATGGCGAGCTCGTAGCAGATCCAGACGGTCATAGGGCCGACAAAGAGGACAGTCAGAAGTTCCAGGCTAATGACGCCCAGGTCGGTACCGCCCCAGCGACGGTCGGCGCGCGCGTAGACCATCCACAGCTTGGCCAGAGGGCTGCCGGAAATGGCACCGGCCTGGGAGCCATAAATGCGGTCGTGATGGCCGAGGAAGGGTGACGACTCGGGCATGTAGAAGCGCTTGCTGGCCAGGTCCTCGGCGGAGACGGAGGACACGGGGATCCAGCTGAAGAAGCAGTGATAGAGGAAGCTGGCCTCGAGGATCAGGTGGATGAGCGCGTCGAAAGCGTGCCAGATGAAGAGCACGCGCGTGCTGCTCTTGGCGTTGTCCGGCAGGAACCGGCGCGACGCGGCATAGCCGGCGCCCAGGAAGACAAGGCAGGCAGCGAGCGACACGAGGGTCGTGGTGTCGAACAGGTCGGGCGGTAGCGAGCCGGCAGACGCGGCAGCGGAAGCCATTGTGTAGGTTGGGGGAGAGAGACAGAGATAGAAAGAGTTCGAGAGAGAGGGTGGTACAGTCACGTGGAGAGTGACTGTCGTGGTCTGATGACGGTAAAATAGGAAGTCGCGATGGTGTAGAATGAGAAAGCGGGTCGTGGGGAAGTCGATATATTGTTAATATAGTGTTCTGGGACTGCTTTTTGAACCAAAAAGACCAAAAAACGCGGAGACGATTGTCGTTTGATTGTGCCCATCGCGTTTTATACGACGCCCTCTTTTTTGGGCCGATTCAATTGCCATTGGCGTTCCCGTTTTGAGAGGATCTGTAATTTAAAAAGTGGGACTTCCGTTCGACTGCATGTCCGCCCCAGCGTTACTGGTGCCTGTCGTTGGTTGCTGTTCTCCGAAGCCGTTTCCGCCGTTAGCCAACGTCTTCAGAGCGGTTACAGTGCGCTGCGATTGGCTGCTTCAGCCTTGATTTCTTGTGACGCGGCTATTCGGGCGACGGCTGCCCTCCGTATCACCACTTCAAGACATGCCGGACCTTGCTGTAGGCCGGATGTGTGTCTGGATGTGTGTTTGAACTATTTCCTTTCTTCGGGCAAGCCGCCATTAGAGATCAGTTTATTGTGCCTTTTCTTATTTAACTCATGAGCGGAGGCCATACCTGTCCCTCCATTCTGCTCCTCGTCGTAAAGCCGCAACACGGAGTCAAGAAGCGACCGCTGAGACTGTAAAAATGCCGGCTATTGAGTCAAAGGAATTGAATAGGAGTAAGCAATTGAATGCCAGACTCATGTTGTACAGAGCGCCCAAAGGACAATAGACTGAAACGAAAGGGCATGAACTAGAAATCCGTTGTCGTTCAAGGTTCGTGCCATAGTCGACATGACATGGTCGATGAAGTCTTACTTTTCGTCAGTTGGCGAGCATCACTTGCCTTAAAATCCAGACCCCTCATAAATGTTTATCTTTTGCGGTGCTGGTGACTTCACGTTTTAATGTTCCATGACTTGTATACCATGACTTTGCGTTTTGCAATTATGTCCAGCCGTATCAGATCTGAGTATCAGACGTTTTCCTCGGAAATGAGATCCGATCAATACCTACCTTTCTTGCCACTGACTTCCGGTCAGCATGCTTGGTTTAGCATCTTACTGAGTTTGTATCACTTGCAGCATTCGGGATCATGGTTGTGGGGTTTATTGTTTATTGACTATCTGGTATCTTGAATCGCCATGAGAAAAGGAACCTTTCGGCCCGGGCGACGACCACCGATGCGTGGCATGCGGCAGCGACGTCTTTCTGCAAATTATGTCCGTACGCCAAAGAAGAGCCAGCTGCCTTGTGCCAATCCCCGTGTGGACTATCACTGGCTCGGGCTGGTCATTGCGAAAAAAAAAGATTTAGTGGGTAGCGGGACTGCTTGTTGGCCTCGGCCGAGGCGTCGTAGCCCTTCTGGTCGGCCTTGTCCTTGACGGCGTTGCCGGCACCCTGGAGACTGCGAGGTTGTTAGCATGTGTGAGTTCGTGAAGTAAGAGAATGCCAATGACACGAGGGAAAGTGAACGCACCGGTCGCCGATGCTGGCGTTGCTGTCCTTGGCAACGGACTTGTTGGCCTCGTGGGAAGCGTCCGAAGTGGCAGCGTTGATCTTGTCAGAGACGAAGTTGCCGGCCTGCTTGATGGTATCCATTTTGATTGATGATTTGGTTGCGTGAAGCAAAAATTGGTTTGTGTGTTGTTGATTGTTTTGTGTTGGGGGAAAGTGAGGTATGATTGTTTGATGATGGGAGAAGGAGGAGAAGTGACTGTTGGAATCGGGGGGAGGAGAGGTCCTTATATACAACATTTGTCCTCAAGTTTCACAGGCAAGAGCGAGCCTCAGGTGGCAAGCACGGAGCTTTCCCATCAAGTGGCATCAAGCTACTAAGTTCTGTTGGGTCTACGTCATGGAAAGCTCCCTACAGGCAGGAAATGGGAAGGGGCACGACAACGAAGGAAAGAGCTATGGAGGGAAGTCTCCGAGCACCAATTCGAAAGCCGAGGAGGAAGGAGCACATTGAGCATGACGTAACGAGCTTTGTCTGAGGCACGTCCGACGTAAGTCGACGTAAGTCGTTTTCCATGCAGCCCATGATGTCAAGAGCACAAAGGCGACGCCTTGAGACACCAGCAACGTCAAAACAAGGTTGGGTACATGTACGTACGCCCAAGGTACCCCACGCCACCTCTGTCTCACTCATCACTCATCAGTGAACAAACAAGGTGGAACAGGCCTAGGGGGGCAGCTGCGGAACATGAACGTCCTGAACATCTTTGGCGCCAACAAAATGCCCCTGGCGACGGGTACCTACAGACAAACAGAAAGACAGACAAAGGCAAGTCCGATCTGGCGCGTCTGTTGTATCTGATTGGCATGTTGGCGGCAAAAGTGCCCCACTTTTCCCCAAAGGGGCCATGACGACAACGATTTTGCTGTACGGAGTACAAACAGCCGAGTTGCATTCTATTGCTCAGGTGTCGTTCTCCGCCCGTTGCTGTTCGCGCGGCTGGACCACCTATGCGTAAAAAAGTACGGAGACCAGCTGCGCAGTTACTCAGTAGGTCTGGAACGCGCGGGGGCGGTAGGGCCAATGCAGGCCATCGACAGTGGGGATATTCTTACAAGCACAGGCGATGGTTCATCGCGATCAAAGCACGGCTATGACGTCATATCCATTTTCGGCTTCTGGCGCCTCTTGTTATTCTCGTCTCTTCTCCACCAAAAACACCACATCTGCACAGTCGATGAGAAGGCATACAAAGACACTCGGAAGATCATCTCCTCGGGTATCCATCGAGACAAGTCGACAAGGCAACAGCGTTTTTTTCTGGAAAACTACAGAAGGCCAAGCCGAACAGGGACAAATCAACTTGATGTTTTTCCCACGTGATTCTACCCGTGAACTCCCTACGTCTTTCTTTCGCACCTCGTGAGCTTCTTTTTCGACTACATTTCCCAGTTTCTTGCTCTCCCCGCGGGTGAACCATATCTGAATAGCCGAGGACGGCTCTGCGAGGCGACCTAGAACAGCTCACTTGTGGTCCGCGCAGTCGTGCCCCGAGCTTCTCCGTTCATGGTACTTACGATCGTTGTCTGAAGTCTAGATCGTTCGGTGTGTGGACATCTGTACGCTAGTTCAAGGAGATGCATTGAGAGACAAACAGGTGTGAATGAGGGGCTCGGGACGGCATCGCAAAAAGGCACAGCTCGGCTTCCCGTGTGTCTGGCCAACACATTCGTATCACGGAAGACCTTCGAGCCTGCCAATTGCGCGACAATCTGTCTGTCATACCTTTGCAACCTTTGAATCCAACATGTCTGGTTGTCTAACTATCTGGTTGCCAGTTTGTCAGATGGTCCCTTTGTAAGATCGCTTTAGCCAGGGGCAGGGGCACTGCTCTTGGATGTGCAGGAGGCCGTTCCCATGCCGATTGCCCAACTTCCTTGAGTCCCCAAATGTTGTAACAAAAGAAAGGTACGGCGTCATCCATGCGCGCGTTTGATGCAGGTCGGAAAGTCGATCTTCAAGATCAGTGTCCGTGAAGCAGAGGCACGGCGTAATGATAACCAACTTGTGCAAGTTGATCAATCGTGAGAACAGATTAATGGCAGAAGCCAGATATTTCTGTCCAAGTTGAGTGTGAGCCCTGCACGCTCATTCCATTGGCTGGCGTGTATGACTGTGGGGCATGAAGTCAGTGCGTGGCTCGCTCGCGCTCGCTGCCCAGATTGGCTGCATCGCTCTTTCCCTATCCGCCAAAACATCGCGAGAATCACCATCGCACCTTCCCTCCAAACCACAAACGTGTTGCTTTCCCCCTGCTTCTCCCCTGAGTCTCCCCTCCACCACTTTATGGTTCTTTTCAATGTGAAGAGCCCCTTTTAAGCCAATACAGTCGGTAAACCTGCCACAGAACAAAGCGAGCGCGTCTCACGTCTCACACGCCCCGTCCCTTACAAACCGGTATGGTGTAACGGTCAACATTCGAGATTCTCATTCTCGAGCTCTGGGTTCGATTCCCAGTACCGGTGATAGAATCAGATCTTAACTTTTTGTCATTTTTTGTCATTTTTATTTCCCATCCTTCTTTGCATTGCGGCTTGTGCATCTCTGACCTTGTCACCGCAAGTGAATCACTACAACGTGGCATTGGCCAATTGTGGTTCCCGATTTTAGTAGGCAAAAAAATTGACTGTCACGGAATCTGAGGGCGTCAACAATAACAAGCTGTCATTCACAGAAAGGCTCTCTTACTTTCCCAAGGCACGTGAGCTCAGAGGCGCTCCTGCCTTATTTGCTATACCACGAACAAAATAAAGTCGCAGCTTCCTTTTGTTTGGATCCAGTGGATCTCAAACCTCTCACCTTCTCATCACAATCTCAGACTCCCTTCTTTTTCACCCCCAAAATTCTCAGCTTTCTCGACAGAAACGTCCCATCGACAGACCTTACCTCCTCCAGGCTCGAGACGTATGCGCCTCTTTTCAAATTCCATTGTCCTCTTCAAGTCCATCACATCAATTCTGGCTACATCGCACATCCATCTTTATTTCTCACAGTCCAGCCCTTATTTTTCCTTATTTCACATTTATCTCGCCAATTTTTCCCCGACTGCCAAACTAGCAGCCAGCCTATCCTCCACTCGTTTCGGGTCGCGGCCGCTCGCGCCTCTGTAGCCATGCCTCGAAGTAACAGCATGGACCTCAGCAAGGCCGACCCGCGAGACCTTCGCTTTGAGCCGTTCAACATCCTCTAGGGTGGGCCGTTGATTGTGGACAAGAGGCGAAAGCAGCGGAAAAGAGAGGAGAGACGACGCAAGGAGAGAGAGCAGCAGATGCAAGAGCAGGCACAGCAAGTTCTGCAAGTGGTCCAGGCACAGCAGGCTCTGGAGGCTCAGCAGGCTCGAGCTACCGCTGCCGCTCAACCCCCGACGCAGGAGATGGTGCAAATTCAGCCACAATCTCCGCAAGGTGGGCAGATCCCTGAGAACAGCATCATGGCCGTGACTGTGGGAGACTCCGGCCCCAAGGCCTGTGCGGTCATCACTGTCAAAAAGTCCGCAGATGGCCTTGGCAACGCAGACATCAAGCTGAATTTCAACGATCCGGCTGAACCGCTCGCCATGGTCAGCATAAATGGGACTAATAAGGCAGAAGAAAAGCAAGAAAATGCGAAAGAAAATTCAAAAGACGACGCAAAAGAGGAATCGAAAGAGGAGACAGGACAGAAAGCAGGAGAGATTGATAAAACACAGCGCAAGGTTCGCATCGAGCGGCGTGGGAGAAGCAGGGCAAGGGGATGGCCCAGGGCAGAATGGAGAGTCTACGGTGATGAGGACAGCGACAACAGCAATGGCAGTGGCTTCGAAGGTGAGGTCGGCCGTCTTGCCCAAAAGCTATACAACAGCAAGCTCTGCCGCCACTCCAGTACACACGCAATTGCAGACGGACGTTGCGGCCACTGCGGTAGCGAAACAAGTGACTCCGAAGGTCCACGCTGTCGTCACACCTCTCGGTCCAAGCACAAGACGCGAGGCCGGACCATGAGACGAGAGAGCTTCTCCTCTGCAACACGCTGCTCATCATGTGGACATAGGACGGAGTACAATACTAATCTACAAGATGATGGCAATGGCAACAGAGAAGCCAGTGTTCAATCTATCCACAGGCATGGCAAGGAACATGGTCAAAATAGCAGCGAAGGCGACAGAATCGGCAGTCCCGAAGAAAGCAAACCCCCTCTTCCTGCGCTTCCTTCGACCGAAGGCCCTCCAAGCGGCGAGAGTCCGCATGACCTTGCCAACAAAGTAGGTAACGGTTTCCCTGGGCGGAATGGTGCGTCCTTTTCAAAGTGGCCGGGCAGCTATATAGACGGTCCCGCAGTCTACACTTCTTTTCCAAGCCCCGTTGATCGAAGGGTCCGGTTCAATGATCCTGTCTATGTGGACGCCGATGGTGTGCCATTTACCTACGCCCGGCAACGTGTTCCTCGCCCAGCTCCCTATGATGCCCACCACGATTGCCATCGCAACTACGACTGCGCATACAACGCGCAGCCGTACGTCGCGCGGTACCCAGACGGGACGCTGCTAACCGCGCCCCTGGACATGCACTCCTACCCATATTCACCACCTCCCCGCAACTGTCCACCTCATGGTCCTACTTCCTACCCGAGGCCACTGCCTCATTGGCACATGCCACAAGAATACAATGACTCGGGTCAAGCACCTAATGACCAGTTCAATGGAAGTTCTCGCCCACGATACGCGACACGCAAGGGCTCCAGAAACGAACACAGCCAGCCACGCTCTCAAAATCGAGACATCGAGCAAAAGCAAAAGAACAAGCGAAATACCAACGACGGTTGGAGTTCAGGTCAGTGGGGTGACAACAAGAACCAAAGCAACGGTTGGAACCACGGCGACGGTGCAAACGAAGAAAACAACGACAGCACCTGGGGAAATAACGCCAATTGCGGCGGTGACGATAACAACCACAACAACAAGAAGAAGAGTGACAACAGCGTTGCCAACGACACCTGGGGAGGCAGTGCCGAGAAAGGGGCCAAAAATGACAATTGGGGCTGGGCTACGAATAACAACAACGACAACAACAACAACAACGGCGGCAGCGGAAACAGCCGCGACAAAGGTAAAGGTAGCCCAGATGCCTGGAACTCCAACAACAATGCTGGCAACAATCCAATAGCAGCGGTAATGACAACTGCCACGACAACGACAACAATCAATGGGGCTCTGGAAACGACAATGCTGGAGGTTCGTGGCCTGGCGACAATGACAACACCGGAAACAGCTGGGGCAATGACAACCAGGTCAACAACGATACGAACAACAACGGCTGGGGAAATGGCAATCAGGGGAACAGTGACACCAACAACGAAAACAGCTGGGGAAACGACGGTCAAGGAAACAACGACGCCAACTGGAACGACAACTCCGGCAATAGTTGGGGTAATGCCGGTGCTGCAGATGATACCTGGGGCCAGGCTTCCAACAACGGCGGAGGGGGCGGGTATAAGGACCCCTGGGCAGGCCTTAACGACACAGACAGCAGCAACAACGACCAAAACAACCAGAACAACAACGATGCCGATGCCAATGCCAACACCATGGGCCGATCTGATTGGGGCTGGAGTAACGCCCACCCCGACAACAGCAGCAACCAGAACAACGGCCCGCAGAAAAACGGCATTGGAGGAGGCGGTGGTGGAGGCAGCTGGCCGAACAATGATGAAGGAAACGTCGCTGGGAGTGGCGATTTCCAAAGCACACGAAAATGGACCGCCAGAGACCAAGCCATCGCCAGTCGGCTAATGGCGGAACTCAAGCCTGATCCCTCCACCGACCGGTGGAGCGCGCTGCAAAATACGTTTTTCGATAGGACGAACAGGTTCTTCACCACAGATGAGTTTGCCTACCGCATGTCGGGTAAGAAGCCTCAGACAGGTAGTGGCGGTGGTGGTGATGGACGTCGTGGAGGGTCAGGGAGTACTTGGGATAAAGGGAACGACGGAGGCGGAGCCAATGACACGGCTGGAGACTACATCAAGTGGTAGACGTGCGTCTATCTCAAAGGTTTGGTTTCTAGAAATGGGTCCACGCGGATGTTGGGCGTAATTTATGTAGAGGATTTCTGGAACGCGTGGTATCGTTTATTTTACTTTTTTATTCCGTTCCTGGCCAAGTGTCATATACTGATAGAAAAGCCCCAACTCTAAATATACGATAAACCACAGTACCACCTTTTAAAGTCAAACAAGTATCGATGTGCGATGAGGGGTGAAGTGAAGTAGATACATTTATATTGTCGATAAACATAATAGGTAAAGTGTAAGATAAGCCGATAAGCAGATATCGGGGCGCCAACGAGCCTTGTTGGGCGGGAAGGCGCGTCGCGGTTGGTTGAGTCCATGGACTAACAAAAAAAATTAGCCGCTCAAAATCTCGTCGACTAACATGTCACTATTAACGTCGTTACAAGGCTTCACCTAAATCGCAGTATTGCGACGACATCAAATGCCCCCCACTGCGCATTGGCACAGAACCTGGGACACAGCCGACTTCCGAACCCCCTTACCCCGTCCCTCTCCCTCTCCCTCTCCGTCCGTCTACCCCTCCGTTGCCCCAGATGCATCAATTGGCACGAGGCAGACGGCTGGGCCTGGCACAGTCGGCACACATTTGCACGGCATGCTATGCAGCGTTCAGCGGGTCGGTGCCTGCGACACGAAGCAGCCTGCACAGCTCGGTCCAGCAAAGGTCTCGGCAATACGAAACAGCAGTCAGCCGACTCGTCTACGACCGAAACCGCCGCCGTCGATTCAGCTTCAATCCCGCCGACGGCCGATGCAGGGAAAGAAATAAAGCAGACGCCGGCGGGGACACGAAAGCCAAAGTCTGCGTCTAATATTCCCAATGGCTCCAGTGCTGGTAACACCCCGGGCGGGCGCAAGGCCATGAAGTCGACAAAGGCTGCTGCCAAGGCTGCTGCTCAAGCAAAGACCGGACTCGGTGGTGCGGCCAATAAGACGCAGCTCAAACTCTGGCGTGAAACGCTCGATGTGCTCAAGAAGCTGGAGACGGCCCAGGGCCGACTGGCAGAGCAGGCTGCGATTGCAACGGGTGTAGCAACAGAAGAATTGCAGAGCAGCGATGCCACAACGCCGGAGAAGGGTGGCAAAGATGGTGCCGCTCTGGCAACGACTGGCAAGGCTGCAAAGGGCAAGAAGGCGATCCCGATGCATACTTTGGCAGAGAAGCAAGCAGCTGTCGTGGCAGCCAAGGAGGCGCAGGACCAGGTCAAGATGCTAACGAGTGCACTGCACCTGCTCAAGACCGTGTTGAGCACGCAAGGGCCGCAAGAGCAGCACGACGGCAAGCAACAGGGCCAGGCCCAGTCTGGCCAGTCTGAGCCGTCCGAGGGCAAGTTGGGCAAAAATGCAAAGAAGAAGCTAGCGAGAAAGAAGGCCGAGGCGGTAGCACAGGAGGAAACGGCCGGGGCGGAAGCCGAAGAGGGCAAGGACAACAAGGACAACAAGGACAACAAGGACAACAAAGACAACAAAGACAACGAAGCAGCATCCACCTCATCAGCCACGGCAGCGCCTCCTGCTTCGACCAAAAAAGCTTCTTTTTCCAAAAAGAAGGCCACCACAGGTGCACCTTTAGCGCCTCCAGATGTCCACAGACTGCCATACCGCGTCAGCAGCGTCGACTCGCGAGACCTCGCATTGACACCCGTCGAAGAGAACCAGCGGCCGGTGCCCAAACTCCACTACGGCCTCGACCGGGCGCTGTTCAACCCAGGCGTGTACCATCTGCAGGACCCGCGGTCGCGCGTGTACAACTTCGACCCGTACCTGGCGAGCATTATGCCGCTGCAGGAGTTCGACTTCAACGCGCTCAAGCAGTATGTCACGTCATCCAAGGACCCGACGCTCATTTCGATGGCCGCCAAGCACAAGATGAAGTACTCGGGATCGACGTCGAGCATGACAAGTATGCTCTCGCACTTCCATTTCCTGCTGAGTGGCTGGCGACCGATCAATGCGGCACACACAACGCGCTCCTTTACGCCTGAGTCGATGAGCTTCACACGCATCACGCGGGGCCCCGCAGCGACGTTCTTGCACTGGAAGGACGGCACGTACGCCATTGATGCGGACAAGGAGTTTGACACGGCCAACATCCTGAGCATGCTAGGCAAGTCGATGGAAAAGCTGTTGACGCTGTCTAAGGAGGACTTTGAAAAGTACCGGGTGACGCGGTCGCACGAGCTGACGGAGGAGGAGCGCAACGATCCGGAATCGTTCCACTACACGACCTTTGGCGACTTTATGATGCGGTCGCAGCTTGACGCCTACGACGCGCGGCTGCCTGGCACGGGCATGTTTGATCTCAAGACGCGGGCCGTGGTGTCCATCCGCATGGATGCACAGGACTTCCAGCGCGGCCTGGGCTACGAAATCCGGCAGCGGTTCGGCCAGTGGGAGTCGTTTGAGCGCGAGTATTTCGACATGATCCGGTCGGCGTTCCTCAAGTACTCACTGCAGGTGCGCATGGGCCGTATGGACGGCATCTATGTGGCGTTCCACAACACGCAGCGCATTTTTGGTTTCCAGTACATCAGCATCAACGAGATGGACATGGCGCTGCACGGCTCGGAGGACACGACACTGGGCGACCGCGAGTTCAAGCTGAGTCTGCACCTGCTGAATGCGGTGATGGACAAGGCCACGGCCCGTTTCCCGGGCCGGTCGCTGCGACTGCACATTGAGACGCGGCCGTCAGAGGCTGCGCCCTTCATGTACATTTTTGCGACACCCGTGACGGACAAGGAGATTGCAGAGGTACAGGACGCTGGCAAGGAGTCGGTCGAAGCGTTCGAGCGCAACATCCTGGGCATCACAAACCATGAGAACAACGAAAACGACGAGGGCAACAACGTTGCCGAATCGGCTGCAGACGATGCCGACGCTGAGGCCGACGCCATGGCCAAGGAGCGCGGGGACTACGACGAGTACGATTTTGACGACGACAGCTACAGTGTCGATGTGTGGGAGACGATGCGCCAAAAGGTGGAGGAGACGATGGAGAACGAGGCACAGGGCATTGAGTCTGTGCGCGACACAATCGAAGATGCGCTCGAGCAGAGTGGCCTGTTGCGTGGACGGTCGCCCGAGGAGACGCGCGCGTACATCGATGCGCTACTCGAGGCGATTACTCGCACAGATACAGAGGCGGTTGCGGAGACGATTCTCAAGGGCCAGGGCGCCGATGCCGATGCTGAAGCTGACTCCGCAGCCGAGACGGAAGCCGCCGCCGAGGAGCAATCCGGGGCCAAGGCTGAGGAGCAAGCTGAGAAGATGGTGGCTCTGGAGGAGACCGAGGCCGATGACGAGGCTGGAAGCAAGGCTGATGTCGTGAGGGCCTCGAGCACGAACAAATCGGATGCCAACGCAGAGTCTACCGCCGATGCCGAAAACAAGACCGACGACGAGGTTGTCGCTACAGAGGCTGCCGACGAGGCTTTATTGTCCAGCAGCGAAGCCTCAGTCTCGACATACGACCTGAGCCAGTCCGTCGTCGATGAGGACGGCGACACCAGCCTCGAGAGAAACGAGTCTTCCAACCGCGTCACGAACCAAACGCCGGCACCCGCCTCATCGCCCCCAGGCACGCTTTCGCTTAAGGACCTCATCATCAAGCTTGCCGCCAAGGTCGAGGCAGCACAAGCCCGCGACGCTGCCGCCAGCAGCGGCAGTATTGAGACCTCTGAGAACAAGGCGCAGGCGGACATCAAGGACAAGGACAAGGACGGCGAGGACGACAACTCCTCCACGTCGGAGTCGCCGGTCTTGTTCAACTACAACAACAGCATCGCCGAGCTCATTGACGCGCCCAAGAACAAGCGATTTGAGCGCATCTTGTCGGAAATGATGGCCAGTTCCAAAGAGAGCAAGGCCTCGACCACCAAGGCAACAGCCACGCCCAGCACGCCTGAGACCCCCGAGACCCCTGAGAAGCCCGAGATCATCGGCATGATCATGACGGTCCGGAACAAGGTCAACGGGCGCTATGTCGTGCGGCCGGAGAAGCTCAGCAATGCCGACTCGTGGAAGGTTGAGTACGCGATTGAGGAAATCGAGACGAAACGCGCACACACTCTGTACGACATGCTCAAGACACGGCGCAAGGCGCTGCTGAGCAAGGACGGCAAGGACGGCGGCAAGGACGACAAGGTCGACAAGATTGACAAGGCGGTCGAGGGGCTGAGAGAGTATGCTGGCACAGCCGAGAAAAAGAAGACAAACGCCAAGTCAGCCTTCAACCGCGACTTTATGAACAAGCTGTACGCACTGAGTGCCAAGGGCCGCCGGTACCGGAGGAAGGAAAACCGCATTATGAGCAAGCGGCCGCTGCACGTGTACGGTGTGGACGACAGCCTGGAGTGGGGAGAGGTGTTTGCCCACGAACTGGACGAGGAGGGTGAGGTGGTTGATGAGCAGGCAGGGGAGAAGCGCAAGGAGGAGGAGACTGTATAAGTATTTGCTCTTGTATTATATTTCAGCGAATCCCATCTCCAGACACGTGAGGCAATGTCCACTCGTATGGATGAAATGCATCAGTGAACCAAAATAATCGCTTATTGGACATTGTGGGATGTCGTGGATGATATCGAGAAAGTCAAAACCCCCAAAAGACTCAATATCTGAAATTCAGAAACTTGAATAAACGACAGTACTAAATTTGAACACAAGAAACGTACGCAGTACGGAGTATAAACCAACACAATAAAAGAAAATACCCTGTCAAAAGCTCATCTCGGTTTGGGCCCATGTCTGCTGAATAATACAAAAGAGACAAGGAGCAGAAACGGAGAATGAAGCAAAAGAATATTACGAGTACGTCACGACACAAGTTGTAAGAGAACGATTGAACCTCGATATGGGGGGGACTGCAAATAGCAGTGGCGGTCAAGTCGATCAGGACGATCGGGACCCTTTTATTTGGGCTGTTGACCTGGTCGGCCGTGCGATCGAGGGCGACGGGCAAGACAGCATTCTGTATGCTTTGTTGGCGCACTCGGCACTGAGCCTGTGGGTAGGCCGCGGCGGAGTTGGTGGCATTTGAAGCGACGGTGAGGTACGGACTGCCAACCGCTTGCTGCATCAACGGCACCTGGGTCTGGCTCTGCAGGCTCAGAGACGCGCAGTGGCTGCTCTCCTGGCGACGTCGACATCAACAGAGGCATCGGAGACATTGCCACTTCACCTCCGGCCGTGGCAGCAAAAGAGTGTCGCAGCCTCGTGGCCAAGCGGCTACTGGGGTCTCCTCGATTGGACCGTGCCGACATGTTCTCGCCTGTATGGGCGGCGCCGTATCTGTGGCTGCTGGAAGAGCCCGCAGAAGACGATCCGGACCAGGGCGTTGAGGACGCGACTGGCGACGGCCAGTGTGAGTGCGACGTCGAAAAAGATGAACTGTCCGAGGATGGTGACGGAACCTCCTATGCGTCATTTGATGCCACCCTTGCATACGTTGGCTGGTGCGCTGCGGCCATTGCTCGGCCCGAAAAGCCCATCAACACCATTTGTCGGCAATTGGCAGGTGCCGCGTACTGGTTCCCTGGCGCGTTGGAAGAAACGTCCCGGCAAAGACGGCCGCGGGTCATGGTGATGTTGGGCACGGCAGGTCGGCGACAAGTAATGGCTATTCATGCAGCACTGCCGGCGCGGTGGAAGAAGAAGGTGGCGCCGTTGTTGGAGTGAACGAGACGTCTAAGCAGTGAAAACAGCAAATGGTGAAATAGCAAAACGGCAAGAGCAGATAACTATATGAAAGGAGTCGTCTTGGAGGCTTTTAGTAGATACTATTGCAAACGACAAGATAATCAAAGAACATGCAACTCTTCCAATTTTATGTCGTCCAATTTCAGTAGAGCACTAAGCTAAGACTTTGAGCTAGCCATTCGTTGTACCCTTTTCATGTTGATTCCCCCATAAAACGCCATCGCTGTGCAAGGAAAGAAAACGAAAAGAAAACGAGAAGAAAACGAAAAGAAAACGAAAAGAAAACGAAGAGACATAGCGAGAGAAGAAAAGAGAAGCGAGAAGACACCGAGGCATTAGCAGTGCTCTGATGGTAGCAAAAAATAAAATAGCAGATAGATCGGCAGCTCTCGCGGGCCGCATGAAAAATAACTGAATGAATGAAGGACAGAACGGCCAACTGGGTCCAGTCACTCTTTGAGGTGGATCCTGACCTCAAACGACCGTGTATGGAGTACGTCTAGAAGAGGTTGGCGAGGCGTGGCGCCGCACTGAAGAAGACGTCGCGCTTTGTAGAGGTGTTGGTCAACTGTAGGTTGCCAATGTCACACCAATTGTTCACGGGCTGGAAAAAATTGATCGTAATGTTAGCATGCGTTTCTCAAGGAAACAAAAACTGAAGAAAGCGTGAAAGTGGATGAAACTCACCAGACAGCTCAGATACTTGCACCAGCCGCAGGTGTGGTGATGGATGTAGAAGTTGTTGAGCAGCAAAATAAAGACGACAATGGCAAGGACAATGGCGCCCATGCGCAAAAGCCACCAAGCCCACCACAACGGCTTGCGGCCTTGGAAGAAGCCGATGGGATTGCGCGCAAAAGTCGACGTCGTCAGGTTGTCCGAGTATGTGCCGCTGACGGACGCGTAGGACGTATCCTCGCCAATACGCCGGCGCAGCGCGTTGGGCGAATGCAAGACCGAAATGCCCAGGGCCAGACCCATAAGGAAACCGCCAATATGGGAGAAATTGTCGAGACCCGGTAGCAGACCCAGAACGAAGGAGATGACAATGTCGAGAACGATAAACAGCAAATCCTTGACCGGATTACGGCGGTCTTTCCAGGAGTAGAGGAGATCCAGGAGCGTAAGCGCGATGATGCCGAAAAGCGCGCCCGATGCGCCCGTGGACGAGATACCGGTAGCCGCGTAGTTGCCGCCCAGGACAAAACCGAAGATGCCCGAAGAGACGTAGACCAAGAAGAATCGAATGGAACCAATGGAGCGTTCCATGTCGCGGCCCATGGTCAGTTGTAGCAACAGGTTGAAGCCAATGTGGATAACACCGGCGTGCAGGAACATGGGCACAATGAAACGGAACCACTGGTTTGGTTCAGGGCTTTGCTTGGCGTTGCCGTCATATAGGGGATTGGGGACACCGTTGAAGCCGCAGAGCTGCGACAGTGTGCACTGGTTGGACGGGTCGGAGGCGTCGCTGGTTGTGCTGTTGGGACAGGGCCAGTCGATGGTCACGGTGGACGACTGGACGCCGTTGACGTTGTGCATACAGGGGACGAAGCGAGAGCCCATGTTGATGAGGACGTAGGTCGAGGGCCCGATCATGGGGTTGAAGCTGGGGTGTATCATTATGGGCGAGCCTGTCAAGATACCGTTTTTGACAATCTCAGCGATGAACACGGCGATTTGTGCGATGGTGAATATGTAGACGACAAACGGGATGCGCTTGCGGTTGTTGGCGCCTAGCATGCCCAGCTCACCGAAGCGCACACCCTTCCGGCCATTACCAGCAGCGCCAGGCGCAGTTCACCGCCTTGAGGTGCATCGTAGACATGATCTGGAGATTCGGCGCCGCTAAGCTTATTACCGGCGCGGTCGCGCAGCGGGATGCCATCGGGCCCAACAGATGCTGCAAGCATGTTGTCTTCGGAGGGTGTGCGGTGCGGTGCGCCGTAGTAGGATGTGTCGGTGCCTCCAGTGACGTTGCTGGTTTGGCGAGACGCCGTTGAGTACATGTGGTCGTCGAAGACGGTCTCGAATGGCGAAGGGCTGACACCACGGCCGTTGCCGCCAGTGCCGTAGGTACTCTGAGCCTGAGCTTCTGGGTCGGCAAGGCGCTGTTGTGAGCTGTAGGCTGGTGGAGTTGAGTTCATGTAGGTGGAAGATGCGGCCGCTGATGGGTTGTCGTATGCTGTGCTGTTGTAATAAGGCGAGGGAGACTGCCGCTGACGAGCGCTCGCTTCGGTGTAATCGTAGCTGGGATTGTAGCCCTGCGACGGGTAGCCGCCAGATGCATAGTCGTTTGTATATTGGCGAGACATGGCCGAGTAAAGGAGGAGAGTGTGTCGAAGAAAAAAGGACAGAAAAGGAGGAAGCTATAAAGCGAGGCAAAACGAGGTCGAAGCGGAGGAGACGAGAGGAGAGGGAAATTGTTTTCAGACGGCAGGTGCGGAGGGCGGCCGTGCTCCCGATTTGGGGATATCGACGTTTGTTATGCCTTGAGGAAGAAAGGAGGAAGAGAAGAGCGGAATCCCGTATTCGCCTTCTCTCTTCGAGGCCGCCTTCTGTTATTTGATTTTGATTAGGGGCCCTTTTTGGCTACAGGTGCATTTCGAGCAACGAGCCAAAGGATGCGGTGGTTGCGGATGGACGTCGTAGAAGATGTGTCAATTTGTCGGGTCGCGGCAGTGTTGGTTGAAGCGAATTTCTTTACGTTGTATTTTCTTTGTCGTCGGCAAGCAAAGGGAGGCGCGAAAGTGTTGGGTGGCCGAAAACGCAAGACTGTCTGCGCTCTTCTTGCGTCGTCGCGTGTTTGTTTCCGGGTTTTCTCGTCTCGAAGACGCTGTTGGACAGAGAGAGAGAGAGAGGGGACCGAGAGCTCGAATTAAGGTGAGACTCAATTTCGCGTTGTGTTTCTTCAGTGCCTTTTATCTCCGTAGTGGAATTTCCCGTTCAGGGGTTAGGCTGGTTTAGGCTGGAGACCGAAGGAGGGAAGAGGCAGGGTGGGAAATGAGGAAGAAAGGGAAGGCACAGATGCGGGTTTGTGGGTTTGGGGAGAAAGAGAGAAAGAGAGAAAGAACGAAAGACAGAAAGACAGAAAGACAGAAAGCGAGGACAAAAGAGGAAGGAAAGGAGCGAGGGAGGGAGAGGAAGACAACAAAAAAAGGAAGGGCGAGACAAGAAGAAGGTGCGATGTTTAAAAAAAAGCTACAATACGGGACAAGGAAAGAACAGGGAATAGGAACGGTATGCCTACTGAGTAGGGGGCAGGTAGCAATATCCACAGATGTCTCTCGGCTTCTCACGCACGAAACAGCAGCAAAAGCCACCGCACACCGCACAAATGTGCGTGCATTGTACATGTACACAGTATTTGTAGATGGGACGCTGAGAAGAGCTGGGCTCTGGTCAGCTGGGCAAACTGGTCTACGAGTATCATGTATACGACGTACGTAAGATGTATTCCGGTGGCCGCTCTGTTTAGCTCTGATCTCCCTGCCTCCTTGCGCTTGGCTTGTTGGCTGTGTTTTCTTCGACGGCCTTCATCACGCTCTCCTTTGCGTTTGCGGCAGTGCAATGGCTGACTAGTTGGGCTAGCTGCTGTATCTAAGCCTTCTAAGGATACGTAGGCCAGGAACGCGTTTCGTATTGTGCTAGCAGATGGCGCAGGTGTCATGGACTTTGCCACATTGTGGCTTAGTCACGGAGTTACGTTCTTCCGTTCCGAACGCACAACGCGTCAATATGTATCATAGTCACGAACCGCCTCAACGCGGTCGTTAGTAGAAGAAATCAAGTATTTTCACACCATAACTGACATATCGTCGTTATAATTGGTAGTACCTCCGCGTTTAAAAAAACTAGTACACCCGTACACTAGTTATAACCGGCACTAGTCGATAGCGTTCGACGAAGTTCGGTAATTAAGAGACTTTTTTTACGATAATATCGATCGCTAGTCACTACTATTACCCGGGGAACTAGACCTCCTTTAAGAATCGGTATTATAAATAAATTTACGCTTTTATAACTTAGCGTTTATTTATAATAACCGTTCGTTAATAACCGTATTACGGCGTTAGTGAAATATACGGCGTATCGAGCCCCGTCTATTACCTTCCCCCTTAATACCGTAACCCTCTTAGCCCTCCCCCTTAATATTATAACCCTCCCGTATTATATCCACTCCCCTTTTACCCTTTTAATTACGAATAAAATTTTTATTACCCTCCCCGTTCTTAAATAACCTTACTCGTTAAATTATACGTATAACGCCTCCTTTATTAATAATTACTTTATTAATTTATCGGTAACGTACCCGAATAATAACGTTTAACGTACTTTTAAGTATAATTATCCCGGTAAATGGCGTATAAAACGACGACCGTTAACCCGTACTTAACGGTAATAGTCCCGGATAATACGACGGTAATTTACCTCTTAATAACGAAGTTAAATTATAAGTTATCTTTACTCGCTTACCGTCCCTTAATATATTAATATCGAAAATTACTTCGTTATAAAGGATAATAAAGGAGATCCGCCCCCGGTATTAATTAACTTTACCGTCGTTTAATATATTAATATCGAAGAATACTTTACCGATAAATTTAACCGCCGTAACGATCGGTATATTACTTTATCTTTATTACCCGTATTTAACGGTAATTATAACGATTATATTAATTAACGTTAACGTATTAAACCGGAGATCGTCGGATTCTTCGACCCGTTACGTTACGATTTTATATATACGGGCTTCGTTTATAACGGAAAGTTAAGTATCTTTACCGATATCTTCGTATTTATACGCCGACTTAATATACTTACCTCTAGTTACTTTACTTAGGCCGTTTTAAACGTATAAATATAATACCTTATAAGTTCCGCCTTATATTAATACGCTAATCTTTTTAACGATTACGAGCGACTTATCGTCGACGAGGGTAATTTTAATTAAATTATTACGTATTTAAAAAAACGGTTTAAACTTAATTTCGGTAAGGTAAATTAAATTATTAAAAACGTTAAGTTTACTTTATAAAACGTTACCGACGGTAAGGATATTTTAATATTCGTTAATTTTATAATTATATACGGCCGCGCCTACGATATATCCGATACTTTTATCGTTATAATTATATACTTCGTTTTAAACTTATATATTTAAACCGTTATCGAGAAACCCCCGTTATCCACTTCTATCGATAATTTTATCACTATCCTTCGGGATTAAATATTACGCGTTAAATAATTAATTAAACGTATTTATAAATTCCGTAACTAAGCCCGGTAAACTTAAAACCGATAATTAACGTTTAGGTTACGGTAATAAATAAAGCGTTAATAAAGGTATTAATAATAATAAGTAGAATAATAATAATAATAAATAATAACGATAATAATAAGTGAATAATAATAAATAACGTAACCGCGTCGACGAGTTCCTAGGTTATAATAACGATTAACGGTAACGGATAAGTTTATTTAATAATAAACTTAAGCCGTAATTCCGTAATAACGCCGCTCCTTAATAATAAAGAGTATATAATATAAACGTTATTAACGACGAGCCTAACTTAATATTTAAAATAATCGATAATTATATAAACGACGGTACCTCGCCCGATAATAATCCTTATAAAAAACCGAGCCCCGTTAATATACTTATCGAATATAACGTTAAATTTATCGGTATTTATATTAATATTTTATACGAATACCGTATATATTATAAGTCGTTCGACTCGAATAATTAACTTTACGAATACCTCCGTTAAGCGTACGGTAAACGCCGGTCGGATTTAAAAAATTAAGTATCGATAACGACGAGTTTTTAAAAGTTATAACGATAGTTAATTTTAATGTCGAATCGTTATCGGCGATACCCCGATAAGTTAATTTTATATTTTCACTTATATATCTTAATAATTTATAAACCCTTTAAAATAATAAAAAAATATTTACGTTTAATAACGTTATAATTTTAATAATACGTAAACTTTTAATAATAACGTACTTTCCCCCCGAAAACTTATCGTTATTATATTTAACGCGGCTTATATTAACGCCGCCGATAATACTTAAATAATATATACCCACCTTTAGTTATTTATCCATACGTCGATTAACGTTTTATTTACTCTCCCGGTTTACGGTAATTTAAAGTATAATTAAGTTATAATTAACCGACGATAATTACGAGAATATTTTTATAAATTACTTATCCTTACGGCGTAAAAGTTAATTAAACTTAAAGGTATCGGATAATTATTTTACGTTACCCGTTAATACGTAAACTTCCCGTTTTTATTTAAAGGCCGCTTTATAAAAAACGGCCTATTAACGTTTATAACTTTCACCCGCCGAGTTTATATCGTTAATACGTAAACTTCCCGTTTTTATTTAAAGGCCGTTTTATAAAAAACGGCTTATTAACGTTTATAACTTTTACCGCCGATTTATATCGTCGATAACCTCGGGCCGAAACTCTTATCGGTAACGATATATTAATACCGGAAAAGTACGTTATTAATTACGATACGATATAAATATTCGTTAAATTTTATAACGTATTTATTCCCTTTTCCGTAATACGTTAAATTAACTTATTAATTATTACGGTTCGCGTTAAAATACGTATCGTAATCCTATTATATTAATTATAAATTATCCCGATTATATATATAATTATAATATTTAATTAAGACTTTATTTTCGAGCCTTATAAAAAACTTCTTATCGTTACCTTCGTATTCCTCGCGAATACGATAACCTCCGTAATACTAGTTTATAATACGATTAATTACGTAATTATTATCCGATTTAAATAACGGATTAATTACCTTTATTCGATAATAGTATATACGTAAATAATATAATTATCGGAAGATATTAAAGAAACCGTTACTTTAACCGTATATTAACCGGTTAATTAATAATAAATAACCTAACTACTACGAAAAGTTATTAACCCTACCTATACACTTAAACACTCGTCCGGCGTTATTATTTATAACGACCCTAATTATCCCGAACGAACCACCGATCTTATTAACTTAATTTCCGAATTCTCCGACGTATTTATTAATATAAACTTTATTCAATAACTACCTTCCGAATAAATTAAACTACACTTACGTAATAATTAATAATTTACCTTTCCGAAATATACGCGAGTCTTCTTACTCGATACGAAAGTTAAATAAGTAGTTAATTCGACGCTTAATAAGTTATATAAAGATAAAAAAATCGAACATATAATAAAAACGATACCTCTCTTATTCCTAGTTTTTATTATATAACGTACCGTCGGAGATATTATAAAAGGACGTATAATAATCGATATACGCGACTTTAATAAAATAACCTTATTAAACGCGTACCCTATACGTATATAAAACGAGATATTAATTAAGATTACTTAAAGGAACGTTAAATTTTTATCCGTCTTTAATACGATAAGCTTTTACTATTAATAACGCGTTTACCCCGTATCCCGTTAAGTATTTATTATTAATATATATAAAGGATAATTTATATTCCGGTGCCTTATTATAAAATATAAAGGATTTAACGTATACGTTTAACGATATATAAATTCCTTCCTCTTTTATATTAACGCCGCCGACGTATATTACGACGACGTCTTCCTCGTAAACGAAAGTTACGATAATTATATACGTAATTTATAATAATTTTTAACCGTTTACCGTATAAAAAATATTTTTATAAAACTAATAAAGTTATATATCGGATTTCCCGATATTAATATCTCGGACGATATTTTAACGAATTTATATTATTTATAATTAAAGAAAAAATTACCGTAATATTTAATATTAATATACCTATTAACCTAAAAGACCTCGAAATATTTATCGGGTTAATTATATAACTCCGGTTATATATTAAAGATTTCGTTATACGAATAAAGCCCTTTTAAACCCGTAAAACGTTTCTCTTTATAATATTACCCGCGTATAAATTAAAATACGGTAAATAACGTTTAACCGGTAATACGTTATTTTAAATAACCCCGGCGGAATAATAAACTTTTAAAGATATTAAAGATATAATCGTTTTAAATATCCTTATATATTATTATAACGGTAAACGACGCCTCTTTATAAATTACGACGTTTCCGGACGCGGTATCGGTATCGAAATTTATTATATTTTAAACTTTTACTTTCCCGATATTATCCTTATAAATTTCGTTATTCCCCGTAAAACGGTTTAAATTATCGTATTTTTATCCCGAACGTTAACGGACGTAAAGAAACGATATTAATTAACCGAATTAAAAGTCCTTAAACTCGTTTAGGTTTTTATAAAATATAAATATTAAATCGACGCGAATTAATATTACTTTATTTTTATCGTTATAAATTATTTAATTATCTTCGGCTTAAACTAGTAAAGTAATATTATATTATTAATAATATTTAACGTACGAAATAAAAGACTTATTAAAGTTATAAAATTCTTTAATTAATTCGAACTTTAAATAATTTATAAAGTTAAAAAAATATACGTCGTTCCGGACGCTTTATTTAAGTTACCCCGAAACGATTAAATAACGATTTATTTATATTAAGCGGCCTCGATTAAATTAACTCGTAATTTAATATAATAAACGATATAATATAAATCCTTTAAGCTTCCCACTAAATACGTAAATAATAAGTAAACGTTCCGTAAAACTTTTTAACTTACTTTACGTTAACCGTCTTCTTATCGTTAAAATTCCGCGCGAAATTAATTATAAGTTATAACGAAGACTTAATTTTATCCGTAATTTTCGAATAAATCCGATATAATAACGTATTAAACGATAATATTACCGTATTAAAATAAAAAAAACGAGACGGCCTCCTTTATTATTATTATATTACTCTCGGCCCCCGACTTTATATCTTACGTATATACGTAACGGATATTTTCGAAATCGTTTACGATTAAAATTATTTAAAACTCGACGTATTAATATTAAGTTATTAATTAATTCTTTATACCGAACGTTAAGAGACTTTTCCGAGCTTATATTAAGTTATATTATTAATATCGTATTAATAATCGGCGATATTATAAACTTTTCAGTTCTTTTAAACCTTTTCCCGTCCCGGACGTTTTATACGTATATATCGTTATTAACTTCTTATTAAGATTACTTATCGTACGAAATAACGAAAACGTTATACTTATCGTTATTAATAAATTAATTAAATAAGTTATTCTTATACCCGGTTAAATAATATACGTTATAACCGATTAAGTACCCTTACTTATTATTTACTTACTTTTATATAATTAAGGAATATTACGTTAAATTATTTCCGATCGGGATTTTAAATTTTTATTCGATTTATAAAAAACGATATAATAATAACTTCGTATAAAATTATTTTACTTTACGGTATATTACCCGTAAATTAACGGATAAACGGAACGCGTTATTTAATCGTTATAAATATTCCTTCGGCACTTATTATAAATTATTAATTACCCTTAAAATTAAATTTCGTATATTCCCGAAATTTAATTTATATATAATTAACGTTATTATTCCGTTATTAAATTTTCCCTTAATTAAGTTATATTAAGATTTTAATTAACCGACCTCTTTACCTTACTTTAAGTAAAATAACGCTCCCTTAACCTTTTACTTACTCGCGCGTTATTTTAAAACGTTATCGTATAAACCTTTATAACCGTTAAAACTTAATACGACCGTAAACGGGAGTTAAGATTTTTCGACGTTAAGGACTCCGTTTACTTTAAACTTTACTCCGGTATTACTTAACCCCGTTATTAATATCTCGGTAAGTTTAAGCTTATATAAGCTAGACCTTTCCGTATTATATAACGATTAAGAAGACTTATTTATAAATTACGATTATTAAATTATTAATAAATTTACGACGTAATATTTATTACCCACCTAGCCTTAGCGATATTTAATATTTTCGTTAAGTCGTTACCCGCCGTCTTTAACGTTTACCTTAACCTTACTCTTAAACGAGTCCTTTAACTTCGTTAACGTAACGGTATTATAAAAGTACTTATTCGATATAAATAACTTAAAATTAAGTTTAACCGTTAAATAAAACTTTAAAACGTACCGTATTATTTATAATTATAACGTACCGTTTTATTATACGTTTATATTAATTACGATAATAGTCCGGTATAACCGTTTAACTTAAAGGAATATAAGTAACGTTTTATAATTATTATAATATATATCCCGGTTAACTCGCTTATAACCCGGTACGTTACGTAAATATATTACCGTATTAAAGCCGTACTTAACGTATAAAAGTTACGTTTATAAATATTATTCGTTAAAGTTATTAAAAGTATCCCCGGACGCTTTTACGGTCTTAAAAATATTAATATTAACGATTTTATCACGTCGTTTATTTACGGGGATACTAATATCCGTAAGGATTACCGCCGTATTATTTACCGCTTTAAAAACGATAAGTTTAATATTTTTATCGAGTTAATTAAAAATTACGTTTAAATTAACTTTATTAACCCCGAACGCCCGGACGGATTACTTTACCCGCGACGTATTATTATAAAGTTTAATAATATTATCCGGGGCGCGTTTTTAATAACTTTTAACGTTTACGCTTTAATATTTTAAATATTATTAATTAATTTAATATCGTTACCCTTTTACTTTAATATATATACGATATTACCGTAAACGTTACCTCCCTCGATATAAACTTATTAACGGCCGCCGAACGCCGCCTTTATAAGTTTATTACGTAACTTAAAACTTAAGTTCTTTTAATATTTACCGTTACCCGTAAATAATAAAAGTCCGCCGTTACGTAACGTACCTTATTATTCGTAACCGATAAAAATAAGTTATTTACCGTATCCGTCTTAAACGTAATTATACTTATCCGAGAGATACTTATAAATTTCGAAACCTTAAACGACGAGGGGTACGACGAAAAAGAGGAAGAATAAAATTATTTCGGTTATTATATTATTAATATATTATCGCGCCGGTTTATTTTATAATACTTTCGTTAATTTCTTTACTTTTACTTTCTTATTATCGGCACGATAATTTTACGTTATTTTTACGTTATTTTACTTTATTATTATCGGGACGATATATTACGAGGGGGGCATATATCATGGACTTTGCCACATTGTGGCTTAGTCACGGAGTTACGTTCTTCCGTTCCGAACGCACAACGCGTCAATATGTATCATAGTCACGAACCGCCTCAACGCGGTCGTTAGTAGAAGAAATCAAGCATTTTCACACCATAACTGACATATCGTCGTTACAGCAGGGCAACGCCGCGACTTTTAGTCCATAGGCTTAAAAGCGGCGCATAAATATCCTCCACACGTTCAGGAGTGAAAGAACTTTTCGTCCTTTCGGAGTGCTTTGCACAGTACATGTACGTCGTAAGATATTTCACATATCACAGTATTCCTGCTGAAAGTGTCCTTCTCTCCTTTTTTTCCTGTTTTCCCCCGTTCTTTTCTTTCAAAGAGAAAGCCAGCAGTGGTAACCAGCCACAGGAGGAGCAAGAGTGCCTCTCGTGCCTGTCGTATTGCAGGAGACAGACGCTATTTTGATTTTTTGATGCAGCGATTTCGCATCCCACCGACCCCTTCCCGTCTCTTTTCCTTGCGTCCTCTTGTCATCTTTTGTTGGGCCTTGCCCAGCCTGTTTCAGCTCGTATCCGTTGGCGGACGGACCTGCAACGCCAATGCATGTGTGGAAAGGCGCTAATTGGGTGGTGGGAGAGCGGACTGCCTTAAATGCGTGTGGCGCACCGAGAAGACGTGGTGTTTTATGGGGCTCCTGCCCACTCGACATGCCGTCTGCCATCACACCAGCACGCCTATTTGGTCCCCTACCTTAACATCGTAATTTTCTGAGGGATGAAAATTGGGCGACGCTGGCCGAGTTGACCAGGAACTTCAAGGAAGCAAAGCAAGAAATAACAGGAAATAGGAGATCACCAGCAGGAATCTGTCGACCGACACCAGGACAGCCACCGCTCCCGCTCCACGCGCCCAGCCTCTGTTCAATTTCCATTCGTTCCTTGTAACTTACGTGGGCCGCCCAACTCTTGACTACCCTTTACTGAGTACGCATATTTTACCTTTATACATCTCTCCACTGCGGCGTAAAGAGCTGACGCGTTTCGCTCCTCTACTCGGCGCTATTGTGCCTTTTTCAGCCCAGCGAGTGCACCACCGGCTCACGTTAGAAAGACTTAATGAAGGCGTTATGCGGTTGTTCCCTTCTTCCACTCTTTGTATTACGTGGATGGCTTGAAAGTGCGCATGCAGGGTACGGACTGCCGAATACCACAACCCATGAGTCCACAAAAGGTGAACGAACAAACTCGACAGCATGCCGGTTGTGGGAAACTGAAGCCAAAATCAGCCTTGTCGACCCAGGGATCTACCGATGCCGCTCTTGTATCCAGGCCGAGACCCCTGCCTTTTCTGTAAGAAGCCACACGAAACTACGTCACAAAGCTTCAAGAGGCAAAAGTCTACCACGCATTACGACCGACGACGTTCATGTGAAGATAAAGGAAAAGAGGGTAGGGTTGATTTTGGCGTGGTATGTATGTACAGTTTGTCCCTATATCCTTTGGTATGTGTTCCTATGCCCTAGCGAACGCCGCTTTAAAATGATGTTTAAGGTTTTTTTCTTTCTTTTGTCTTTTCTTTCTTTTGTCTTTTCTTTTTTTGCTTTGAAGAGCCCCGACCTCGTTACTTGCCCGTGTTCTCCGGCTTCGGCGCTGCTGCCGCTGCCGCCTGACCTTCCTCGGGCTTCTTGTCCTTGCCCATCAGATCCGTCGCCACCTCGCCGATCTGGTTCATGATCAGGTCCCAGTAGCCACCGCCTGCCTCCAGCGTCTCCCGCTCCTTCCGCGCACGCTCTGCGATCCAGTCTTCCTTCGGATTTGCCGCTACAACCATCAGAGGTCGCCGTCGGCGCAGTGCCCTCGAGTAGCTGTCGCCGCCGCTCACGCTCGGCGCGCATGGCTTTCTGCCGCTCCACCGCCGCCGGCGGAAGATCTTGCGCCTGGTACTCGGAGAACTGGTTGGCGCGGCGCTGGAACCGCTGGTAGATGGACTGGCCGGTGTAGTCGTAAACGAGCTGGGACGTGGCAAAGAAGATACTCGTTGCGAACAGCAGGCTGCGCGGGCCTAGCCGCCGGGGTGGCAGCATCAGGCCAACGGGTGCTAAAACGGCTGCACAGATAGCAAATGCATGCTGCAGCGGGGGCGTACCGTAGTACGGTATGGACGCTGGTGTCGTGGAAGGAGATGTGGAGGACGAAGAGGCGGAAGAGGAGGAGTCGGCTGGTGCTGCTGCTGCCGGCAGCGCGGCGCTCGGTTGTGAAGAATTGGACATTTTGTACGCGACTGTGTATGTTATTTTCTTTGCGTAGGAGACGCTTAAAGACGCAGACAGTGGTTCGGGTTGCGGTTCGGCTCGTGCGATGTAGACAGACGTGAAGTTAAAAAGATCTTGAATCGGCTGAGAGCGGGACATGTAGCATAAAAAATAAAAATTAAGTGGGAGTGCGGCTAGTGGCGCTATCGAGACAAGCCTGGCCAATCAGATTCCACGTACTTCCTCCCTATACAACGGTAAGTACGGAGTACAGCCTCACAGCCAATTCTCTCACTACAACTTTGGCAAGTAATGAGATTCAGAAAGTCCAACTAAATCAAAAATAGATCATTATTTTAGTCTGTATCGCTGTTAAATACGAACAAGAAAATACAGAGGGCTGTAAGCCACGACGAAAAAAAAAAGGCTAAAATGACCAAAAGAAGGCCGCTGCCCGCTGTACACTAACAAGTAATCGTGGCAATGCGACGTGCAAGGTAGCCGGCAGCTCAGCGAGCAGTACTAGGATCTCGGCCAGCCAGCGGCCAGCATCGACACGGGAGATGGTGTAGCCCACAGCCGACGACAGGCGCTTGCTGGCAATTGGATCCTCGATGCCGACGCGGATGTTCTTGTAGGCATGCTCCCTACTGGACTTATCCTTAAGAGCAGCCTTGACCTGGACCTTGGCCGTGCCCTTGTGCTCCTAAAGCTCGTCCTTGGTGGTCGCTTTGAGGTCCTCGAGCTCCTCCATTTATAGAGCAGTAAGGCCAGTCTCTGATAGCTGCTTTGAGATGGCCGAGCTATTGTTATTATTGTTGCTGCTGCTGCTGCTGATATCAATGCCAGGGACGCTCTCAGCAGCGTCGTCGACAAGGAAGCTTGGTCGCACCATGGAAAATATCTCGCCCGATGCTACCAGAGTCTCCTCCATGACACGCTTGTCAGCGTGGTGCGCGCGTAGCATACCATGGTACATGGGCAGGAAGGCCAGCGGCACATCACGGCCGCACTTGGAGATGCCCGTGGTGCTGGCATTGACAATGCGAGGCGTGTTGGCCCGCTGTTGGCTGCACCTTCTAGGCGAAGACGCTTGATGGCGGCCAGGAGCGTGATCATGCCATTAGCGCAGACGTTGGGGTTGTTGAGTGTCATCTTCGACATAATGAGCTTGCCTCCAATGGCGAAAACGGCTGTGTCAACCATGCGGCGCTCGCCGTTGGCCGTGCCAAGCACAAGAAGACAGCGTGCCACGGCATTCACATCGTGGAAATTGCCGCGCACCAGAGTCAGGCTGCGAGGCCAAGGCCGCCCGAGGCGCCAAGGAAAGCAATGGTTCTGATGGAGGCTGATGGCTGTATGGTGGTGGTATGGGTGTCTTGATGGAAATAAAGATGAGGTAGAAGAAGAAGAAGAAGAAGGAGGAGAAGAAGAAGAAGAAGAAGGAGGAGAAGGAGAAGGAGAAGGAGAAGGAGAAGGAGAAGGAGAAGATGTTGTCGAGGCTACTTTGTTGTCGGCGATGTTGTTGGTCTTAGTGGTGACGTTCTGAACGGTGTCTTTGATGATGATACTGTTGAAGAAGATGAGGATCTTCTAACCCTCACCAAGAGCAATTGGGCAACTGCATCTTATAGATATTGTCATCGGCAACAAATCGTCCTCGAGTATTCTTGATGAGCTCCCTAACACTTGCACGGCGATGCCAATTTTTGCTCTTGTTGGTGATCTGTGCGCGAGGCTGTGGGAGAATGGATGACCTTGTACGAGCCTGGTCTCAGCGCAAGGTTTTTCCTATTTGGGCAGCTGAGGCCTGGAAGCTGTGGACGCTAATCCCTCCCTGAGCATCCGAGAAAGACGCGGGCGGCCTAATATTGGCCCGGCTCCTCCTTACAGGGCGGCGCAAGGAATGGTACGCTGCGAATTTAGGAGCAATTTGCATAACGAAACAAGCCAGGAGTACAACGGACATTGTAAGGTACGAAGAGGAAGTGAAGGGGTCAAAACGAAAAAGACGGAAGTGCTGTCGCATGACATCGTGGACTGCGGCCGCCTACGAAGTAATACGCTGAAGCGGAAGCCCTGTACCGGCAAGTTCCCCGCTAAAGAGTCCCGCCCTCCGCTAAGAAGAGCGCCATCAGGCCGGCTTATCTCAGACGACGTTGACGCCCGCTTCTCAAGTCTTCCACATCTACGCCGTCAAGCTGCAAAGTCATCCGAGACGACGACTAGAGGCTCAAATCTCCTCGGCCGGGTCGAGGATCGCTCTCGACGACCATTTGGGACCTCGAACAAACCAGCTCTTTCCCCAGACAATCTACATAGAGTCACACAAATCCACGCCGTTCAGCCCGTGGACGATTATCCCCGCGACGCCTTGATCGAATTCGAGATTACCGAACAAAAGAACCTCCCTCCCCTTCCTTCCCCTCCCTCACGGGCAGCAAAGCGCCACAAAATGTCTGCAGCCGCAGAAAAGCATCCGCGCCATTCTCGGATGCCGAGAAACACGCGACAGCGGCTCCTTCAAATGCACCCCGGCTGCTCCAAACAGCGCAGCTGTGTCACCTGCCGCCAGCGCAAGGTGCGATGCGACAAGCAGTCGCCATGCTCCAATTGCCGCCGTGCAGACATTCCGTGCGTCCTGCCGTCGACAGAGCGGCCGCCGCGCTGGGCCGCCGACTGAAACAGCAGCAGCAACAGCAGCAGCAACAGCAGCAGCAGCAACAACAACAACAACAACAACAACAACAACAACAACAACAACAACAAGGATACCTGGGATCGTCTTCACAGAGCCCTCGACCGAACCCTGCACTATCTTCTGCGCTCTTGGCGGCAGCCCTCTTGCCGAGCCAGATCTTGGAAACCCGGCGGATGTCAGTGCCGTGTTGGGCCGGCTGAAGCAGCTTGAGGCACTTGTGCGGGATTTAGCAGTACTGGTGGTGCCTCTGGCTCATCAGCTTCATCGCAACTGCCTGTTCTGGGCTCTGCACCATCCATGAAACCCACTGCTGCGCCTGCTCTTCTGCCAGTCAGTCAGGAGCTGCCCGCCTTTGGGACTGCCCCAATCCAAGAGCGTTTTGGCCGCCTCATCCTCGACGATGACGCCTCCAACCGCAGACGGTATGTCAGCAGTGGCTTCTGGTCCCGCATCAACGACGAGCTCGACGTGCTGCGCGCCGAGACGGGTAACCTGGCCGACGGCGTGGGCGGCTACTACTCGACTGACGACGACTCGGACCCCGACGACGATGGCGCTGGCGACGACCACCGATCTTTCAGCCCGGCTGGCGCTGCCGCTGCCATGTATGCCACCATGGGCACGCCACTACGGACTGCTGCCGACCGCGGCGCCTTTCTTTTTGGCCACAACTTGCAACCACCCCTCGGCGACGTCTCACACTACCGCCCGCTCCCTCACAAATCCCTTTCTCTTTCAGGTCTATATCGTCAATGTCAACATGCTGAGCCAGATCGTGCATGTGCCCACCATCAACAAGATTGTCACCGGCTTGCTCGGCGACACCACTGCCAACGCCGAGCAGCAGTCTGGCTACCTGCAACTCACGCCTGCCACAGAGGCACTGATGTTTGCCATCTACTATGCCGCTGTTGTGTCCATGGAAGACGAAGATGTTGTCAAGAACTTTGCCATGTCGAGCAGTGAGCTGAGTCTGAAGTACCGCATGGGCCTGGAGCTGTCTCTAGCCAAGGCCGATTTTTTGGATAGCTTCGACCTGGAGATTGTGCAGGCTCTCGCCATATTCCTTATGCTGTGCCGCCGCTACGACAGCCCGCGATTCGTCTGGATGATGACGGGCCTTGTCATCCGCATGGCAAAAGGGCTGGGCCTGCACCGCGATGGAAGCAATTTTGGGAGTTCGCTTACCGCCTACGAAGTCGAGATCCGCCGCCGTGTATGGTGGACCGTCTGTGCTATTGACGTTCGCTCCGCCGAAGACCAAGGCACTGACTTGACCATTGTACCAAACGACTTCGACACCAAATTCCCATTGAACATCAACGACAACGACATCAGCCAAGACTCTGACGCTACAGAACCACCAGCCGTGCGCGACGAGCTGACCGACGTTACGTATGCGCTACTCAACTTTGAGGTGACAGGGCTTGCCCAGCGCATGATGGCCTCTGCCGCGGCCGCGTCCAAGGAGAACGGCCCTCGGGGCAAGGAGTTTGCTCGAAGAGCAGAACCGCATGCTCGACGAGGTCTACCAGAAACTGGAATCTGTCTATTTGCGCCACTCACCCGACACAACGAGCGTCATCTACTGGACCGGCGTGACCATTACACGCCTATTTTTGGCCAAAATGACGCTCATCTTGAACCTTCCAAGACTCATCCACGAAAAGAAGGACTCCGAGGGTGCCAGTCCCAGTGAAAACGAAGATTTGCGGATCCGGCTGCTCTCATCGGCGATCGAAGTTGCTGAGTACAACGACGCGCTCAAGACGGAGCGAGCGTGCCGTCGGTGGCGCTGGGTCTGTGAAACGTTCACACAGTGGCACGCCATTGCCTATTTACTGATGGAGACCGGTCGCCGACCGTGGGATCCTGCTGTCGAGCGTGCCTGGGTGGCTTTGCATGGCCCTTACCTTATCCCGTCGCCACCATCTTCTTCCACTGCCAAAAAACAGCTACAGCAGCAGCAAGGGGACTCCCAGGATATGGCCAGACCCGTCGCTTCTTCGCGCCACAAGTATTGGTGCTGTTAGTGCTGCCGGCGCCAGCAACACCAACACAAACAAAAGCAGCAAGAGCAACAAGAGCAACAAGAGCAACACTAGCACGGACAGCAGCACACAATTTTTCTGGTTGCCGTTACGGCGGCTACTGGCTCGCGCCCGCAGACACCGTGCGTCGGAACTTGCACGCCTTCGTGCTAACACAAAGGCAGCGCGGGCGTTGGAGATTGCCTACGACATTGCCGTCGCCGACGGCCGCAGCCGGCCTCTGTCCAACCCTGGTGCCGTGGATGCGTTTAGAGACCGTTGGCGGCGCCTCGTTGGATTGGAGGGTGGGGTCAGCGCGCCGCCACAAACATCTTCCCCATCTAGATCGCCAACTGCTGCAACAGCAGGAGTCGACATGTCGTCCGCCAACTCGTTTAGCACGCCCGGATTAGCCAGTGGCGTATCTTCTTCGGCGTTGCGTCGAGTGCTTCGTCCATGGGAGGATTGCGCAACTTTGGCGACCTCACTGAAGTCGAGTACACGAGCGTCAACTTTCCAGCCCCCAATAGCGTAGACGCATATATTATGAGCACCACCGGCCAAACACCTCAGCAGTATCACCAACAGCAACCCCAGCGTGAGCGTTCGCGGCGCCTGTTTCAGCCAAGCGTGACCCAAGCAGCTCCGGACTGTCTTGGAGTAATTTTGATCCCTGGCAGGTCTGGGGCACCGCCGAATCGACAGGCAATACCGCGGGCCGTGACGGCGCCGCAAGCGATTTCGTCAAGGAGGCGCCGCTGCTCTTTGACGACGATCTCGAGATCGACATGGATGCCGAGCCAAACATTGACTGGGATAACTGGTTTGCATCGGCAAAGGGCTTTTGACTACATTTGGGTACTAGAAAGGAGTATGAATGAAAGAGGCGATTTGTACGTATATATCCAACTTCTTTTGACGTATTCGGACTCGGTCCGGAGTTTGGAGTACCTTTTTCAGCTGTAACAGTGATACTGTCTCGCCTTTTTTGGGAACTGATCAATACAGAGGTACCGAATTCCACCGCGTAATCTCAGTCAGAACCTGAACCTTCTACCGGAAAAGCTCCAACAAAAGTCAGCATCACCATCTTCACGGACGCAAGTGCCGCCATGGCAGCACGGGCGTGGGTGTCGTTCTACTCGGTGCCGACCGCATTGCACCAACAGGTGCGGTAAGCAACAAGATGGGATCACTTTCAGCCGTTCTGGGAGCCAAGAACTGCAACCTGAGTTGTGACTTTGCCCCGGGACGTCACGGTGCGCATGTCGTTGTGATGGGCGAAACAGAAATTTTTGCAACCCCAGGCGGTCCAAACATGCATATCGTTGAACATAATGACCCAATGCAAGTGTCGCGTGACTGGCACTCCAGCTTCAACAGCCAGCGTGTGCGAGATGCAGCAGTGATCCTGAATGATGTTGCGATGTCTGTGGGCGGCCAGACGGATCCTACCATCCAAATTTCAAATCACAACGTCTTTTTCGGATGGATGCCGCCCGAGTTGGTGGATGCATATATCACCGAGAAGGGCAGATGGGGCAGATGGACCCTGCAGCACATCAGCAGGCACTCAGAGGCTCTCGTCCAAGAGGAGGTGGGATTTTTGGCGAAATTTAGAAGCTGTGCAGCAAAGACCGTAGAGGCAGCTCGAATGGGCTCCGCTGACGGCCCTAAGAAAGCCATGTGAAAGACGGGGCTCTGCTCGTTCTGTCGTGTCGGTGCGCATACTTGACCAATAGCAGAAGTTTGGATTGACAAACTACCATCTCCAAGATCGGGCTTGCCTGGCAAAACGCTCGGCAAAACTGCAGTGAAACGTCAGATCCTGCATGGATTCTCTTTCCCTGGATGTTGCTGTGCCGGCGGAGACTCGGTAGCTCATGCATCTCGTCCCTATTTGCAGCGGTAGCTTGCTTGTCCCGTGGTTCGTCCAATTTGTGGCCAAAAAAGGAGAAAAATGAAAGATGAAAAAAGATAAAAAAGAAAACAAAGATAAAAAAGATAAAAAAAAAAGAGAAAAAAGAAGAAAAAAGAAGAAAAAACGAGGAAAAGAAGGGCGTGGACCATTGTGTATCGTGGTGAAACTTGGCAAATATCGTTTACGAACAGTGGATCAAGATTCTTATGTAGATATTTAATTATGTGAAGCTTCTTGAATGACTGTTTGCGTGGCTGACTGGCTATTCATTATCAAGCTACTGCAAAAATGGGTGCCAGCCAGCCGCCACTCAATGGCGCCAATGTTTCTGTGGAAGATCAGCGAATGAAATCGTACTAATACAGCAGGTGCGGGCGTGCTCGTCCCATTCCTGCGGGTGCCTTCTTTCAAAGTTCACTACTTCGTCGTCATAAGTGCACTTTTTCGCCTTCGTACTTTTGCTCGCTTTCGACGAGCGATTATTTTCTCTTAATCTCTCTCTCGACACGACAAACAAGCCGCGAGCATAACCCGACTCTGACAGAACAGCATGTTTTGAACCACCCGTGTCGACTGAAATAATCCATTCTTTGGCCTGACTACGAGCTTCGAATCGCGTGCCGCTTGGCGCTTTCCGACAGACGTTCCCTATTCCTTGACGGCGGGTCCAAATCGGCGGGTTTTCGCCTCTGCCTTTTTTGCCGTCTCCTGTCTTTTCTGTTTCCCCCGACAACATCTATCCTCTTCTCCCCCGATAGACGGTTCCGTCTCGACCTCGATCTCGACCTCAACCTCTTACGACTTCTCCTGTTTTCGGCTTATTTCTGCTCCCGTCTAGCACGAACCCCCCCCCCCCCCCCCCCCCCCCCCCCCCGGGACGAATCCTGCGCGCCCATGGCCTCCTCTCTTCAGCACCGTCAGCTTGGCCACAACGCGCGTCCTTCAGGCGGTCATGCCTTTAATGGCTTTGGCACTGCACGAACCCTCGTGCTGGGCCTTTCGCGTATCATTTTCGCGTCTTTGCCTGCAGCAACCGCGTCTGCAGCCCCGCTGTCTGCCTTCGATACTGTGGTCAAGCGGAGTGGCGGTTTCTGGCCTTCAGAACACCCCGACTCGGACGAACACGATGCAGGCGGTGACAACGTATGGGTGCTGTATATTGCATCCGCTGTGCTTGTGCTACTCGGTGGTGCTTTCGCTGGACTGACGATTGCGTAAGAAGAGCTCTTGGCACTTTTTCTATGTCTTCTAATGTTTTGTTCCTGGGCACTGGCTAACCGGGCTCTCCTATCTTTTGCAGATTGATGGGCCAAGACAGCATCTACCTGCAGGTGCTCTCCCGCGACGATACCGATCCTCAGCAAAAAAACGCGAAGCGAGTCGATGACCTGCTGAAACGCGGCAAGCACTGGGTGCTGGTGACGCTGCTTCTCTCCAACGTCATCGTCAACGAGACGCTCCCTGTTGTGCTCGATCGTTGTCTTGGAGGTGGCGTTGCTGCTGTGGTTGGCAGTACACTGCTTATCGGTAAGAAATGCTCCGATTGGAGAATCCTCCACCCTCAAAGTATTACTCAAATATTCGTGGTTTCCGAGACACATAGTACAAACGCTCAAAGCTAACCTATGCGTAATACAGTGGTATTTGGTGAGGTTCTTCCTCAGTCAATTTGTGTCCGCTATGGCCTACAGATTGGTGGCATTATGGCCAAGCAGTCCTTGCTATGATGTGGCTCATGGCCCCTATCGCTTGGCCCACTGCAAAGGTTCTCGACCACGCGCTCGGCGAGGACCACGGCACCGTCTACAAGAAGAGCGGCCTGAAGACGCTCGTGACGCTGCACAGGTCGCTTGGCGAGGTGTCGGAACGTCTCAACCAAGACGAGGTCACAATCATCAGTGCTGTCCTCGACCTCAAAGAAAAGCCCGTGTCCAGTGTCATGACCCCCATGGAGGACGTGTTCACCATGTCCGAAGACACCATATTGGACGAGAAAATGATGGACATGATTCTCTCTGCCGGCTACTCCCGCATTCCGATCCACGAGCCCTTCAACCCCACGAACTTTGTTGGCATGCTGCTTGTCAAGATTTTGATTACATACGACCCGGACGATAAGATTCGCGTTAGCGAATTTCCCCTCGCCACCCTTCCCGAAACCCGTCCCGAGACGAGCTGCCTGGATATTGTCAACTTCTTCCAGGAGGGCAAGTCTCACATGGTGCTTGTTTCGCAATATCCTGGCGAAGACCACGGTGCGCTGGGTGTTGTCACTTTGGAGGACGTTATCGAAGAGCTGATTGGAGAGTATGTTTTCCTCTTTTGTGTCTCCCTAAGTGCCTGTTGACCACACGCTAACACATGCATAGGGAGATTATTGACGAATCGGACGTTTACATCGATGTGCACAAGGCCATTCGCCGTCTCCAGCCTGCGCCCAGAGCCCGGCCGACACGCCACCGATCTTTGGCTTCCGACTTCGGTGCGACGGCATCGACGGCAGCGACGAAATTGGCCGATGACGACGATGACGACGATGACAGCGCTGAGCCGTCGCTGCAGCAGCAAGCAATCCCAGTTCTGCGTGCTTTGTCAAGAACAAATACTGCCGCTCGTGCTCTGTCCACAAGTCCGAAGACAACTACCGTCATGATGCGTCGCTGTTCAGCAGGTGCTGATGGTCGCCTGACGAAGTCCACTGTCCCAGTGCGAGCTAACATTGACGAGATGTGGCAGCACCTCCGCCACTTGGGTCCGTCAAATCGGGCCAACAATCCAAAAAACACACGGTCGACGACGGTGAAGATCAAGCAGGGACATTCGCATGCCGGCCATCAAGCCCTTCTTGAGCCAGTAATTATTGCAGACGACCTAGGCAGCCCGCGCATCGACAACGAGACGGACGATGAGCTCGAGGCGGGGGAGACCACGCTCCTTTTGGCACCGAAAGCATCCAATGGCAACGACACCCATCTAGGCTCTCGCTCCCTGTGCCAGACTATGGCACGCGGGCGGTGTCTCGCAAGAGCCGGATGCAGACGTCGACGGCGGTGAGGTACTGATTGATGTGGTCGAGACCCTGTCGTTGATATTGCAGCCCGGAGCAGCGAGAGCGTCGTCAGCGGGGACTCTGGAGGGCAGAAACTCCCTGCCAGCCTGGGCCAGGGCGGCAGCAGCAACATCAGCATTGATGTCAATGCTGGCCAAACGTCCGCCCCCGGTGAAAGCGCAGTCCGGTCCAGCTCCGAGAACAGCCCAAACCAAGCGAGCGTTCTGACGACGACGGTGGATATCAGCACACCCGTCTCCCGGCGGACGCTCGTGCGCAGTGGCAGTATCACAGAAAATGTGATTGAGACGAGGGGCATTCGCAAGGTCGTTCTGGAAACGACCAGCTCGACGGAAGATGACGAAGATGCTGTGGGTGTCATGACCAGCAGCTTTATTCAACAACGTAGTCCCTTGAGCGGCGTCCACAGCCCAGTCGTGCCCAGAACACCTGCATCCGGGGCAGAAGACGAGGCGGTCAAGAACAACAAAGACCTCGAGGCAAAACTCCTTGCCGCACAGTCGGCGGCAGCCTCGGCCTCGACAATTCCACCGAGCAGCAGTAGCCAGCTGGACAGCGCCGAAGTCGACAGCAACGAAACGGGCACTGCAGCCAGTGGCAGTGGCCCCTTGAAGAAAAAGAACCGCCGCAAGAAGCGCAAGAACACCAAGTGATAGCAGCAAGGGCGGCTTTCAGCGAAGATTTAATTTGACATCCGGAAAGATAATTCGAGTGGGAGAGTTGGAGGAGTTTCGGGATGGAAACTTGGGAAAAAGTTGTGAAATATTGGGAGACTTCGGAATTGCAGTAGCCGTCCGTGTACTGTGTACAGACTTAACATTTACTGGGCATGTGTATCATTTGATTGGCAGCACTGTTTGCCCATGGCGTTAACCGGAACTGTAAGCAATTTGTTCTCAATTCTTACACTATGCCGTCGATGGTCAAAGCAAGTATATGCCATACAGGTCTATCATATACAGCTTAGAAAGACACGAGCAGGATTATTTCGACTATGACGACCCGGTACTCAACTGACGCGGGAACATGACAAACTTTGGCCAGAGAAGCCAGTGATCGTAAGACGCTGCGATGACGATGAGGAGCTTGCCGCGCCGCGAAGGGATATAGGAATTGCTGGAAGTTGTCGAGGTGTTCTTGCTGTCGAACGAAACTTTGCCCTCTGGAGGTGTGAGGAAAGGGAGCAGAGAGGAGCAAAGAGGGGACTACCGGAATGGCCTTGGCATGGAGGACTGGTGCAAGCATCTCGCGCCCCGTGGAGCGTGGAGGGAGGTGCGCCAACGCACAGTGTCTACGGAGTTCTGCGTGCATGCATTTTCAAGTACGCAAAATTGCAACAAAAGCTTGTGATAGACTCTGTAACTACTGAGTACTCAGTACGTCGTAGTCGACCTTATGATGTATAAATGCATGCCATATTTGGCATCTGCCCAGGCAAAAATCCAGGAAAGAGCAAAGCAACCCCCTCAAGCCGCGGACGATGCTGGTCGGCCATTCCTTCGCGGCCAACAAAGGGCGGCGGCGGGCGATTGCCTCAAGCAGCGTTGCATATACACATCTCTATAGTACGGAGAACTTTGTAGTGTGCGTCGCATCGCCCACGTACAGACAATTGCTATTCGTGCATCTCAAATGGCTTCGATTTCACTTGTGCACGACGATACAGCCCTCCAGCGTGGCTCGCGACAAGAATCGCCGCACCTACGTCAGATAGTCGTGGCATACTATCTGTGCCTATCTTTCAACAGTGTCCGCGACAAATTGCTTCCAGTCTTTTGTTTCCCATTGAATCGAGATTGACAACAAAAACACAGCTTCCGCAGCAAATGTGATATTGAAACCAGGAAACAATTTGGGCCTCGAGGGTAAAGCTTTAACCGGGCACGCCAGGCCCATAGACAGACAGCAGAGCCAACGCCAGACATTCCGTCCACAGGATTAATTGATCTGCCGCCTAATTAGTTTCTCTTCCCGAGACGACTGCCGCCAATTGCTCACCTGCCCCACATGGTTGCGCCTGGCGCCCTCTTCCAGAACAACTAGCAAGGTTGCAGACTGTACTATGTCGAGACTACGCGTTTGTTGGCGCAGTCGCGGATTAACCGTTAAGCCTGTGAAGCCGCAAGTCTCTCTGCCTCTGTTCCATTGTCCAATGACTGGACGCGCGAATGCACCCGCCGCCACATGCGGGCAGACAGTACATGTACATGTACGGAGTAGAAAGACTGCCTGGGGGACCGGAGGAACTGGGAGACCGGGAGACTGGGAGACTGGAGCCTGAACTGCCAGCCAACGCCTAATAATCGAAAGCGAAGGCGGATGTGCAAAGATCAGGGGGAAAGACCGAAAGCGCCATGTTAATTCGGCCCAGGTCGAGAGCTGAACAGCTTCTCTCCTTGCCACGCATCCGATGTGCATTCCTTGATCCTTGGGCCTGTGACCGTCGCCGTACAATTCATCAGACGCATACTTTCAGATCGGCCCTTTGCCAAAACGAGAACCCGAAACAGAAGACGAAATACGACAAGAGAAATTCACCAGCCGTTGCCAACATGCCTCTCCACCACCTGATGATCGGAACCTGGACGCCCCCAGGCGCCATCTTCACAGTCCAGTTCAACGACGAGACGTTGGAGCTGAAGCTGGTGAAGAGAACCGAGATCCCCCACGATGAGCCAATATCGTGGATGGCATTTGATGTGAGTAGCTGGCAACAAGCAAAACCATTGCGCCTTTTCCGGGCTTTCATACTGACATTCCCCCCACCCCTCAGCATGCCAAAAAGAACCTCTACGGCTCGGCCATGAAGAAATGGTCCAGCTTTGCCGTCAAGAGCCCTACCGAAATCGTGCACGAGGCATCTCATCCCATGGGCAGCGACCGTGAGTTATACTCTTCCGGGACAATGACAGGTCTTTGGGCTTCCTGGTCTTGTGGCCTTTTCAATTAACACACTTGCAGCCGAGGCAAACTCCGCCGCGACAAACACCCGCGCCATCTTCCTCCTGTCCGCCAAGAAGCCGCCATACGCCGTGTACTGCAACCCGTTCTACAAGCATGCCGGCTACGGAAACATCTTCAGCGTGAGTCCTTCCGGCAGCCTGGCCGACAACATCCAAAACTACGAGTACCAGCCGGGCACGGGCATCCATGGCATGGTTTTTGATCCCACCGAGACCTACCTCTATTCAGCCGACCTGTCTGCGAACAAGCTGTGGGTGCACCGCAAGAAAGTTGGCGAGGCCCAGTCGACACAGGCCGGCGACGATGGCCAGATCGAGCTCGTGGGCAGTGTGGATGCGCCTTCGCCCGGCGACCATCCGCGGTGGGTGGCCATGCACCCCTCGGGCCAGTACCTGTACGCGCTCATGGAGGCGGGCAACAGGCTGTGCGAGTACGTCATCGACCCGCAGACGCACATGCCCGTGTACACGCACCACTCGTTCCCTCTAATCCCCCTGGCATCGAGACACACGACCGCGCCACAGGCAAGGGTCTCTACCGGAGCGACGTGTGCGCGCTCGACCGCAGCGGACGTTACCTGTTTGCCACGGCGCGTGCCAACAGCTTCGACCTCACAGGATACATTGCGGCCTTCCGCCTGCGTGACTGTGGCAGCATTGAGACACAGATCTGCCTCAACCCGACGCCCACGAGCGGCGGTCACTCCAACGCCGTTTCGCCGTGCGACTTCTCCGATGAGTGGCTTGCACTAACCGACGACCAGGAGGGCTGGGTGGAGATGTACCGCTGGAAGGACGAGCATCTGGCCCGCGTCGCGCGCGTGCGTATTCCCGAGCCGGGTTTCGGCATGAACGCGATCTGGTATGATTGAGGGGAGAGATGCGATAGATAGAGCAAGGAGCACAACTTAATACTGGTACAACATCAAAGGCGGTGAAAAATGACGATGGAGCTATTGCTGTCTAATACAGAGAGACCGGCAGAATTATAGTGGAGCCTCCCGCGTCTTTAAATCGAAGTTAGACTCACATAGGGCACTTGCCATCGAGCATATATACTGCTTTTCAAATTGATAATGCAATTGGCGATGGCATAGACAGATAACGAAGCCAATACGCATCACTAATGTGCGCACAAAGACAGCACTTCACTGAAGGCACTGTTTCAGTACAAGGTTGACCATACTTGTCCAATCCGGGGCTCTTCAAGTCTGATTCCTTTTTTTAGATCAGGCTGCTTGTCAGTTTTCCGCGTCCTTTGCTCCTTGGCCATTCAGCTCCCATTTTTGCACCTTGGCATTGCAAAACTTGGCTCATTGCCCCGGTGCAACAGTAAATGTTAGGACTCCGTACATAGTATTGTACGGAGTATCAGTGAGCCGATATGCAAAGCCAGTCGATTCCACGTGTTGCGCGCGCCCGCACCTTCCAACAGAGTCGAGAGAAGGCCCTCACCGCCCGATGCCCCACAAAACGGTCCAGGACGCCTTCCGCGGCAGGTGGTCAATGTATGGTGTAAATTGCAGCTTAGCTCTACCAATTATAGCACACAAGTCAGCGACCGCGTTCTGCTGTTGATGCCATCCGATCCATCGCTCCTGCTCTTTTTTCTCCTCTTTCTCGACTTCAGCTTCCACCGACTCTTTGCGTTTGCCGATAGGCAGTCGTCTTTAATTCCTCCTTGGCCGAAATTTCTCTTTTTCTGCAGCACACGATCACCATCGCCATACAGCTTCTCGATAGCCATGTTTTGAGTCCAATCTACCCGCGCGATGGGCTAGCAGCGACATCGACAAGACCACCTTGTTGTTCACCTCCACTGCATCATCTCGCGTCCCCCTGTTACCAAATCGAACGCCCTCTCCCGCTTTTATTGCCGACACATCAACCTTCCGAGTCGTGGTAGTTTTCCATTGGTATAGAACGGCTGTTTCTTAAGACCTGGTCGCAATCCATCGCTTGCCGCGGGGCTTTGTCCTCGTTCGCGCCGATTATGGACTGCGACGACTTTGCCGTGCTCGACGACGCAAAAGATGCTGGCCAGTTTCGAACTGGCCAGGTTTCTGGCCGTCCATCCGTTGCTACAGTTTCGCCCTCGCCCATGATGAAGGCACGGTCCTTGTCTGACGGCGTAACAGCACGCCGAGCCGCAACCGGCTGTCTCCGTCGCCACTGCTTCTCGGCATGGGAGCTCGTCCTACATGCAAAGATGATAGTTCCATAGGCAGCTCAAGCAACGATGCTGTCCCCGTGACTCCTCGACGACCAAACTTCTTCTTTCCCGGGCCGAAATATGGCTATCCAGTTACCCACCGACAACCTGCTCTCCTCACAGCCACAGCATCTGCAGCACCAGCAACCGGGAGCCACCCTCGAGACCAAAGACCAAGATCCCCAACCCCCATCCACGCCCGTCTCAGCAAGCAGTGGTGCCTTCTTGCTGCACCAGCAATTACAGCAGCAGCAGCAGCAGCAGCAGCAAAGCCTCTTCCACAGCCAACCTACCTACATATCCAAGCCCATGCCTCTCTCGCCTAAGCTTGATCCATCACAGATCTATGCATCTCCAACCAATATTCTCCCTCGTCGGTCCCGGGCCTTGACTTTTCGCGAGCCGCCACAAGCCTACACCATTCTACACTCGCTGAGCAGTCGGCGCCCGACTCATCGCGTTTGCCGGAGGCAGTGGCAGCGGCCATGGCGCCATGAACATACCTGGACGGAAACTCGGCGACTTTGGTGGTGCTCCGGAGTCATCTACATCGCTGTGGTCTATGATGGGGCACAGTCAAGAGAAGGTACATCCCTCCAGTTCGCTGGGGAGCGTCAATGTTGCAGCATGCTCAGACTCGTCCTCGAGCTCCGATGAAGACGAGGACATGGACGAAGACTTAGACGAACCCTTCATCACCACACCGCAGGTTGGGAAGACCAGCAGCACACTTATTGGTGGGCCACAGACCACCATGCCGTGGATGCCTAGCTCTCCGGCCATGAACAGCCTTCTTTCTTTCACACACCGCAGCGGCCGCGGAAACAGCCCAAGCGTAAAGTGCGCGGGCCTCTTGGACTTGGATTCAGCTCTACCGCCGCCCCGTCTGTCCCTCCTGGCTCAGGTGCCGGGGCAAGCAACATTTCGAAATCACCCCCATCTGCTTCTCTTTTGGGGCGTGACAGCCAGTCCCTGCAGCAGCAACATCCACGGAGGGAGAGCATCAGCTGGGCGGCTAATCAGTTGCATATATCGGGTAGCGAGAGTGACGATAACCACAAAGTAAATATGGACTCGGGCGAAATATTAGGTCCCCAACGTGGTGTTGTCCGTCGTGCAGTAACTCGGCGTGGGAATCTTCTTGTGCGTATCCTCCACCTAGCCACTTTATAGACTTGACATGTTACCGTCAAGAATTCTAACAGGACAAAGCCGAAAACCAAAGGCTTTGCACGCATCCGTGCAGCCCTCGCAGAGGAGAGCGCCCCAGCAGAGGCTGATTTTCGCCGGGAAGCTGAAGTTGTTCGCCTGCTTGAAAGCGATATGGAACCCGCAGAGCACCGTCTTCCGCTTCCGCCGCCGCTTCGCTCGATGACAACTACAGCACAATCCAGCCCCAGCCTGTTTGATACCTGGACGACCTGGCCGATGACGTGATGGCAATGGATGCTTCAACAGGGCCTGGCCTTTCGGCTGGTCTTGGCAAGCAGCAACAGGCTGACAAAAATATCTCTGGGGGCGGCCGTCTCTTCTGGTCACACATCGGGCAGCCGTCCACGGGTGACCTTGCCCGTATCCGGACAGCAACCACACCTCCACCACCCAACTTCGCAGCTACTCAACATCTAGCATGCCTGACGACGCATCCATGGACTCACCGAATGCAAGCGGCGCCAGTGCCAGTGGTAGTAACATGATGTTCCCGAACGGCGGTATATTTCCGATGACCACAGCCAGCTCTTCAGGGAGGGACACCCGCTGCCGGACAAGATACGTCAACTTTGGGGCGGCGGTAGTAGTGGCCAGCCAATGTTACAGCAGCAGCAACAACAGTCCATACCAGCAGCTGCAGGAAACAGCAGGGGCTTCAGCAGGCGGTGCTCCCAGCGCCGCGGAGATTACTTCGGCGCATCAATAGCAAGCGGCGCCGTGACGACGATCTCGACTTGGTCAGCTTCAAGCGGCGTGCTGTGAGTCCTGGCATGAGCGTGCATAGCAGCCCCGTCATGCAGAGTCCAATGCAGCGCGACTCGCTTCCTGGGCCGGGACGGGCGTGGGTACACCGTCAAATGCATCGAGGCCAGGCAGCGGCGGCGGGCCTAGCGGCGGGATTGGAAGCGTCGGACTGTTCGAGGTACGGAGTAACAGCGGCGACAAACAGCAGTACCAACAGCGTGGGCAACGGCAACAATGCCCCAACAATTCCAACATCGCCAACAGCGCCAACAGTGCTAACAGCACAAGTTAACGGCCGAAGAGTTGGCGCCAACACCAAGAAACCGTGTCGGGTTTCAAGCCATGGCGGACGCGAATGATAGCATCACGCGGCTTCAGCATCGAGTGAATCTCAAAAATATAGGCCTTACTTTCGTCACTATGGTACGGTACTTTTCTTTCTCTTTTCATTCATCTCTATTTAATATTCCAAAGTCAGCATACGCGCTGCGCGTACTAGGAGCCTGGCTCACAACAACCAAATACCAATTGTCTTAAATCGCAGACCGAGGGTGACTGATTGTGTATTTACTCGCTTATAATGGTTTAATGAACCAGAAACAAACAAAGAGAGTAATATCGATATGAAAACGAAGGAGACGAGTGAAGGAGATGATGAGAGTAAAAAGAAGAAAAGGAGCAAACTCCCGCCTGCATTGAAAAGACCAAGACATAGCAATGTCTCTCCGTGAAAATGCCGCCTTGGCTTCATCCGCGCAATCCATTTGCCAATATAAAAAAAATACTGAAACAACAACAACAACAACAACAACCCCGAGATAACAGAGTGAAGACATATTGAAACTATCCATTAGCAGAAGCCGTTGATGCCAATGTTCTCCTCGGGTAGCAGACAGCGAGCCGAGCTTTTCGTCCAGCAGGCGTGCTAGCTCGTCCACCTGCCGCCGTGCAATCGCCAGAGTTGCGGCGACCGACCCACTCCTGCCGCTCCCACCGATTGTTGTCGTTGTCCCCGTCGTGGTTGTTGATGCTGCGTCAGCGTTGGCGTCGCGGTCTGCGTCTCCGCCAAATCCTGCACTGCTGCCTGAGGGGGCTGTCTCGAAGGTCTCCGACGTTGCAGTTGTTCGCACGGAGGTGCCGGGTGCTAGGCTTCCGGCTTCATCTACTGCAGCTTTTTGGTGGCACATTGATTGGTGAAGGTGAAAATGAGGCTGATGTTGACGGCGCAGCTCCTGCCCCCAAAGGCAGCGGCGGCATAATTGGCAAAACTCGTCTGTGGCAGGAGAGATGATTGTGCCATGGACGGGGCAGGGGGTGCTGAGGTCGATGAGGGAGCCGCGGGTTGTATTGCCGACAGAGTCGCCGCTAGATCCGTGGCTGTGGAGGGGCGGGATCCAGTGCTATTGGGAGAGGGAGTCGAGCAGGCGAACAAAAGGCCGCAACGGAGCCGTCGGACGACAAAAACGGCACCGCCGCTGAAGCTCGCAGCTATGCTGACAGGTGCGCTGCCATCGTGGTATTGTCCCTCCTCCTGGGCGTCTTCAACTGGACTGGAAATGTCGCCTGTGGATCGTGTGGGCAGAAGAGAAGGCGAAGAAGGAGATGTGGGTGGCGGTTGTTGCTTGACAGGCGCTGTCTGGCCGAGAGCGACGGCGACGGAAGGCGACGACGAAGCGTGGATGGTCCAAAGCGATGCCGCAACAGAGCAGTGTGTGCGAAGTGTACGCACGGGCAGAGGCGACTCATAGGCGAGCAGTTTACCGGACGGCGTGACGAGGAGGGCGGTTTGCAGCGTCGCACCTGCGGGTTGCTGGTCCTTGTGTTGTTGGAGAGATTCGAGGCTGGAATGCAGGAAGGAGGAGAGGCGGCGTGTAAGCAGCAATGGCGGGGCTGGCGGATAGGCCATGGCGCCAGCGAAGATGAGGTCGGAGGTGAAGACGAAGGGACTGCTATTGGCGATGAAGAAACGCTTGGAGGAGGCTGAAAGGCGAAAGGCTGGCAAGGCGGTGCTATCAGGCGCCAACAAACCGGCCAGACGGTCCTGCAAAGGAGACGGCCACACGCGCAATCAGCAAAAAGGGGAGCTCGAGTCGTGAGGCTAATGGGCCGGAGATGGCGATCGAGGGTGTGTGTGTACGGAAGTTGGCGATGTGAGAGGATCTGCGATCTGCGATCTGTGATGTGCTAAGTTGTAGGTTGACGGCGATGCGATTGATTGGGTGAGAAAGGGATGGTGGCAGGTGCGGCGTAGCACGACGTATTGGTATCATGAAGTGGCTTGTCAGAGGACGGAACACCTGTGGAAAGATAGAAAGAACGGGGCTTGTGCTGGCGAGCTAGCTGCAGCCTGTAAGTATCTCCAATCTGGCCCTGTTTTAGCGGTCGCTCACCAAGGCCGCCGCCAACCGCAAAAGGCACACCAGCGGCTCAGCAAACAGAGAGATGAGATAGTGGGACTCCCTAACACAATAGTATGTAATACGGAGTACCCACCACTTTGTACCTTATTATTGTATCTTAAGATATTTTCCCACCCGGGCTTCTTACCCGCATTAGCGCATATCCGTCGCTGATTAAATTGAGTCGTCTTAGTGGTGCCACCTGCCAATGGTGTAACTACACTGGAAGTTTTTCTGGGGGGGTCAGGCGCGCCGCATCTTACGATAAAAGCCGTTGTGCCCCCAAACCAAAACTGCTCAACCTCGCTTTTTGAGCAGTTTGCGACCGTTTGCGACCGTTTGCGACAGTTTGCAACCACAATGGCTTCCTTTCAGGCCGGACTGCGAAGGGCAATTGCCCAGATCCCCAGATCGACCTTATCCTGCCGCCAATGCCTGCACAAAACCCAGCAAAATGCGCCACTTGTGTCGTTGATCCCCAGTTCACGGAATGCCTTTACACGACGACACGCGTTCCTTCTCCCCACCGGGACAGTGTGCACTTTTCTATGCCATGCCGTAGCGCCTACAGAACACTGGCCTCGCCCTGGGGTGTCTCGCCGTCTACAAGAAGAGCAGGCCCTTCGTTAACTACAGTCGCACGGCGACTTCTATCCACCACGCCAGCAAAGGAGACCGCAGCCGTGGCCCCAGCAGCTGCGTCTGAGAGCAGCTCCTCGTCATCCGAGACCAGCAGCTTTCCAGATACATCGTCAAGATCAGTCGCAATCTGGCTGATTGCCAGTGCCGTCAGTGTCTTTGGCATTGTGGTATGGGGTGGCCTGACCCGACTAACAGAATCTGGGTATGTTACATGTCGCCTTGAGTTTGCAGACAGACAGCGAACCAAAAAGTGAAAGGACCAGACGAAAAAGAAGAAGAAGAAGAAGAAGGAAAATAAAGCACATCTAACACCCCACACAGCCTCAGCATCACGGAATGGAAGCCCGTCACCGGCGCCCTGCCGCCCCGCAACGAAGAAGACTGGGAGGCCGAGTTCGCAAAGTACCGCGCCAGCCCCGAATATACCCGTCTCAACCCCAATATGACTCTCGAGGAGTTCAAGAAAATCTACTTCATGGAGTGGTCGCATCGTCTCTGGGGCCGCACGATTGGCATGTCGTTTGTCCTCCCGGCCATCTACTTTGTTGCCCGCCGCCGCGTCACAAAGCGTGTCGCTTGGAATCTGCTCGGCATTGCTGGCCTGATTGGCTTCCAGGGCTTCATCGGCTGGTGGATGGTGGCCTCGGGCCTGCGTGATGAGCTGTTCTCTCCGGGCGCACAGCCGCCGCGTGTGTCGCAGTACCGGCTGACCGCACATCTGGCCACCGCCTTTGTGTGCTACTCGTGGATGCTCTTGACCGGCCTGTCCATTCTCCGTGACCTGCGCGTCCGCGCGGACCCTGCTGCCGCCGCCCAGCTGGCAACTACACTATCGCTCCCGGCTCTGCGTCCCTTCCGCCTCGCCGTTGTGGCCCTGACGGCCCTTGTGTTCACCACCGTCCTTTCGGGCGCGCTTGTGGCCGGCCTCGACGCTGGTCTTATCTACAACGAGTTCCCCATGATGGGCAACGGCCTCACGCCCCCGCGCGCCGAGCTGTGGGATGCCCACTACAGCCGCAAGCCGGACCACAGCGATCTGTGGTGGCGCAACATGCTCGAGAACCCCTCCTTGGTCCAGCTCGACCACCGCATCCTGGCCACAAGCACCTTCTGCGCCATCATGGCCCTATTTGCCTTCTCACGCAGCGGCCGCATCGCCTCTGTCCTGCCCAAGAGCGCAAAGCGCGGCACCATGGGCGTCGTGCACCTGGTTCTGATTCAGGCCACCCTCGGCATCTGTACGCTCATCTACATGGTGCCGACACACCTGGCAGCCACACACCAGGCCGGAAGTCTGGCGTTACTGACTGGCGTGCTTGTTCTTGGCCATCGCCTGCGCATGCCCAAATCCACCCTGCGCCTGATCCAAAAATATGCCACCAAAGGCTCCCCTCAGCCAACCATTGGTTCGCGGGTCACGCTCAAGCAGTAGGCTGGCTGCCTCGCCCCCCACTCCACATGTCACGCTCTGCTCTGATATATAAACTGTATACGTAAACACACATGCATTGTTCACACACACAAATATAGAATCTCTACCTTCGACTTTCGAACATGCCTATACGCGCGAACCAATGATTTTACCTCGCACCTGTGACTCTTCAGTCTCGTAGAAACATTCATTCGCCCTCGGACTATACTATACATTGCGACTTGAGTGGGCTTTATCTTATTTTGTTAGGTTCTATTCTAATATCCGTGTCCGCGAGATCCAGCACTGTCCAAGCGCAGCCATAACCGTTCCCAGGACATTTACCAACCTGGCCTACCCACCCTCGAATAATTGAAAGCAAAATGAAGGCAAAAAGATGTTTAAAAAAACAACTCGAACAGGGATGAAGCAATGTGACTGACTGCCGGCCCCTAGGATTCACTCCCGCTACTCACATCTACTTGTGAGCAATGCCCTCCTCGGGCATCGGGGGCACGTTAACCTCCTCGGCCGCAAACTTCTCAGTGGACACAGCCTTGTCCTCCTTGAGCATCGGGAACGTGATAACCTCGCGAATAGCGTAGTTGTTCGTCATGAACATGGCAAGGCGGTCAATGCCGAGACCCCAGCCACCGGTGGGAGGCAGACCGTACTCCAGGGAGCGCAGGAAGTTCTCGTCCACAAGCTGGGCCTCGTCGTCACCCTGTGCCTTCTGGCGGGCCTGCTCCTCGAAGCGCATGCGCTGGTCGAAGGGATTGTTCAACTAAACAGCGGTGTCAGTATTGGCCCCGGAAGAAAGGAAAAAAAGGAAGAAAAGACGGAAAGAAAAAAAAAGCGAGTCAAAAATCGCAGCAAGTACAAACCTCCGTGTAGGCGTTGGCGATCTCCTTCTTGCAAACCTATGTACAGACAACTGTTAGCCCGTGCCCCGTGTCCATGTGTATTGTTAAAGAGGGGAAAGAAGCGAAAACATACGAATGCCTCGAAACGCTCGCAGAGACCCTTGCGATCTCTGTGGTACTTGGCCAGGGGGGACATCTAAGGAAAAATCTTGTTAGTTGTGTGCGTTTGGCAACAACGAGTCTTATTAGTTGGTTGCTTGCCATCTGGGGGTGGTTCAGAATGAATCCAGCTAAAAACACAATGCGTTAGTATGAAAAGACCCAGAGAGAAGAAGAAAAACAACAGCTGCTGGTCATCAAACGTACGAGAAATGCACTGGGTCTCGAGGTATTCGCCACAGAGCGTGTCAAGCATGCGAGCGTTGGTCAGAGGCTAAACGGTCAGAGGTTAACTTTTGGCGCTGAAAAGTGCAGTCGGAGAATGAAGTTCTAACGCACCGGTGGGCACTCCAGGTTCTTCTCCTTGAGGAGATCCTTAAGGAACTGGTTCGTCTCATCCGTGTGCAGCTCCTCGCCAGGCGGGAACGTCTTGCCGGTACTATAGTGTTGTCAGCCTGCGATTCCTTTCTCAAAGCGATGTGAACAATGCGGCACGCAATACGCTACCAAGAAAAAATAAGGAAGGAAAAGAAGAGAAAGAAAAGAAAAGAAAAAGAGTTGGAGAGGGGGGGGGGGGGAGGCAAGAAAAAAGAGAATGGGAGAGAAGTAGAGAAGTAAACCTACATGCGCTCGAGCTCAGGAATCATGTCAATACGCTTCCATGGCGCCTCCCAGTTGACCTCGTACTCCTCGCCGTGCTGCGTGGTGAACTTAGTAATATACGAGCCCGTCAGGTGCTTGACCAGGCCAGACACCAGCTCCTCCGTAATAGCCATAACGTCGTAGACGTCAAAAGTAGGCAGCGTAAAATTCGATGCTGGTGAATTCGGGTTGTGAGTCAAATCGACACCCTCATTCCGGAAGTTCTTGCCGAGCTCAAAGACCTTGTTAAAGCCACCAACAATAAGCATCTTGAGGTACAGCTCCGGTGCCACACGCATAAACAGCTCACGGTTGAGCGAGTTATGGTGCGTAGTAAAAGGCAGGGCAGTAGCACCACCAGCGATGCTGGCGAGTGTCGGGGTCTCCACCTCGATGAACTCGCGCGAGTCAAAAAAGTCGCGAATGTACTTGGTCATCTTACTGCGCGTCCAGAGAACCTGGCGCGAGGAGTCGTTGAACAGCAAATCCAGGTAGCGCGACCGGAAGCGCTGCTCGTAGTCCTTGAAACCGTAGTACTCGGTGGGCAGCATGTGCAGGGAGGGCGACAGAAGCACCACTTCGGAGGCGAAAACAGACAGCTCGCCCTCCTCGCCCTTGTCCAGGCGGCTCTTGGGAGAAGTCCGGCCAGGCCAGCCGACAATGCCAATGATATCACCACGGGCCAGGTTAACGTGCTGCTTGTCGAAAGAAACACCGTCCTCCTTGGCATACTGCGCCTGGCACATGACCTGGATCCGCGTACCGACTGTCTTGGTGTCAGCACCAGTACGGATGTCATAGAAGATCAGCTTGTTGCCTGCACGGCGCGTAGTGAAGATACGGCCGGCAAGGCGAATCTCGCGCGACTTGTCAACCTCGCCCGACTTGAGGTGGCTGTAGTCCTTGGCAAAGTTGTGCGCATCGTAGTCGACAAGGAACTTGTGCGGGTACGGGTTGGGGTCGTTCGTCTTGAGTAGTCCTTCGATCTGGCGGCAACGAATCTTGTAGTACTCGCGAGGGTCAAGGTCCTTCTCGACAACGGGCACGGGGCCAGCAGTCTTCTTGGGCGCCGAGGCCGCAGCCTCTGCAGCCTTCTGCTGCTTCTTCTCGTCTCTCTGGCGCTGCTTCTGTCTGCGCTTAAGCTCGGTCTTAGACACCTAGAGAGGGGGGAAGAGATACATCAGTGTCTTGTTCTCGCGTTCCATTCTATTCACTGTTGGCGCCCACAGCTCCAATCAGGATACCACGTACACGCTCTCCAGTCACCTCGTCGAGGTGAAGATCCGAGCCCTCAGCAGCAGGGGCGGCGGCAGGGGCCTGAGCGGGGGTCTCCGAGTCGGCCATTGTTGTCAATTGGTGCTTGCACTACGCAAAGGGACAGGAGGTATCGCGGAGCGGTGGTCCCACGTCAAAATTGGTAGAGCGCGAGAACGTAGGTGTTTGTTGTCTAAAGTCTTTGTAGAGGGGCGCAAAAAAGATTGAAATGCCTCCAGAAATATTTATGGCGGGGTTAACTCGCACGGGATAGGCTTTGACTCATTTCGACTCACCCACCATGCCACCCACCACTCGCTAATGCGCTAATGGGGCGGCAAAGAGGAAGGAGGAACCGCCATCAAAATTCGACCATAAAAGTGGAGCCATTGAGTAGTGCAGCAAGGCTCTCTTTATTGCCATATTGGGAAAGGGCTCTCAACAGCTGTCAGTCGTGACACTCTGTACAAGAGCGACGTAATACTCCTATAGGAGTATTAATGCTATGACTGGTTACCCTGTCTGGATTCGACCAGTAAATCCCGAGGCCTGTTTGCATGCGGTATATATGATAGTCGCATTGCCACGCCCATAGGCGACTGACTCTGGTGGTACTGGGAAAGGGATTATGGTCACTGATCTTCATAAATACATACAAATAAATACATATTTATACAAATATATTAATGCAAGTAACAAAATATACACCGTAAATATACAAGAGGTTATGTTTGATTAGGTAGCCCTTCGGATAGGTAGCCCTTCGGAGTGAGCCAATGGTTAGCACAAAAGAATATGTCGTGCAGAACTTCTTTTACCTGCTATCAGAGGGGGAATGAAGCGAAGGGACATAGAGAAAACACAGAAAGAAAAAGGAAATTAAGGGAATGGAGAAACCCCCAAGAAGAAGGGCAAGAGGAAACCAAAGAGAAAATATGCAAAGAAAATACAGGGCGAAAAATTATCTGTTTGTACACATTAGAGATAGCTGGCGTAAAGCGTTAGAAGATCAACGGACTGGAAATCAGGTCGTGTCGTTCAGTCCATATACATGGCATCGCCGCCAAGCGTGTTCATCGAAATCATGTCTGCAGCCATGTGCGGGCCCGCACGATGCCCATGGAGCGGCACATTAATATTGGGCATGGACCGGCTGGCGTTGATCAGCCCGACACCACTGGCGCCAGTCGTCCGCGGAATTTGGTGGGCAGCCGTCCGTGTTCTGTGGCTTCTGAATTGGGTGGCCGTTCTCGATACCTGGGCGTCAGGCGTTTTCCCGGTCGCTGAAACGCCCTTCGATATAGGCGTATGCATGTGAGCAAACTCATCGCCATCCTCCATCTCAGCGTCTGCATCCTTGTCGCTCGTTTCTTCGTTCTCGTCGTCACTGTCATCATCCTGACTGTTCTCGTCAACCACCGCAGTGGCAGGCACAGGAGCTGTCGGTGCTTGTGCAACCAGATGTGCCGACGCTGAGTTGCCGCCACCATCGCCGCCCCTGCCTCGCCCTCCTCTTCGTCATCGTTCTCTTCATCCTCACATTCGTCCTCATCTGCATCGTCATCGCCATCCTCATCGACCTCACCCGGATCATCGACAAGGGGCTTTTTCTTGTCATCAGTACCGTCGCTCTTGGCCGCGGGCCGGCCGGGTGTTCGGGCTTGGACCGGGGGGCAAGAGGGTGCTTTTGTCGCCGCTTTTGCCGGAGCAAAGAAGGCTGCACTTGATGTCGTTGGCCTTGCGGATGGCACAGACTCGCGGGTGGGTGGCTGCGGTATATATGTACTACCGTGCAGATTCTTTCGCGCCTGCTTCGGCGAGCACAGAGATGGTGTGATCGGCGTCGCAGCAGGTGGCGCCAGTGCCACCTCGTTTGCAACAATACCAGGAGGCGATGTCACAGAACTGGCGACAGTCGGGGTGCTCAAGGGCCTCTGGGCTCCCATACCGGACCCAGAAGCACGAGTCGACACGATGACATTTTTCCAGCGGCTAATTGCGGTAGCCACAATTGTACTCAGATCCGAATGGCGGTCGTTGATATTAAGTCCAACACCCCTTCTTCCCTGCGAGACAGCCGCGTCCTGCAACTCAAAAAAGAATCTTCTCGTTCATAGGGATGTGTGAGGGAGTAACGAGCTTGAACTCTCGCGGTTGTTGTAAACGGTTGAGCTGTTCGATCTGGATTTTGAGGCTAGAGGCTTCCTGCGAAGGCCGCTCTGGGCCTCTTTCAGTTTGTCGATTTCGGTCTGCTTGGTCGCAATGCCCCGCGCCAGCTCCAAGATCCAGAGTTCATTTTGGCGCTCGCAGGGTAGTTCGTCCCAGGCATGGAATGCCACCTCCAGGTGTTTGCTAGCTTCTTGCTCAAGCGCATCAGCAGACCTCTCTGCACGCTCGACGGCCTCGCGTCGGTCAAGATGTTGAAACTGTGGCGATGGCGGGTACTTGAGGTCCTCGTACTGCGCTGTGGTGGCGGCTGCGCATTTGACTCTCCACTTGCGAAACTCCTCCTTGAAGAAGCTCTTCAATGCCTCAAACTGGCTTGCTCCTGGCGGAGAAGTAGACCCAAGACGCAGGGGTCGGAAGCTGGGTTGAGGCAAACAGCGTGGGCTGGGCACGGAGGCACTGCAAGGTGAGTGCTGGAAAGTTCATGGTTAGGGGATCAAAGTCGAAAGGCATGGAGCCCATTTCGATTTGTTGTCTGCCAACGGGTCAGCGGATCCACTAGCGTTTACGATAAAACAGCAAAAAGGGAAGAGAGCACGGGGGGGGGAGGCAAGGAGAGGAGTGCTCACTTTGCTGCCCGCCATGCATTTGTGAATTCTCTCAGGGCCAGCTCTGCGGCTCTCGCATCGTCCAATGCGTCTTGCATTTTTTGTTTCCAGTCCAGCTGAGCCTTGGCAGCCTGCCTGCTGACGGCCCGCGACGCGATCGGCCGGCGGCTCGGGTTGAAGCCTCTTGTGTCGAGGTCGGCCATGGGCCGAGACCCATCGCCACTGTGACCACCGTCGGCGCCGCTCATTGCATCCGGAGACGTGACCAAAGCCTCATTTATGACTCCAGTGGCCTCCCAGCGGACACCTCCTAACGGGAACATGGAAGCGATGTCGGCGGCTGACGTGCCTACTGAAGCATGCAGTGGACCGTCAACAGTGGGCGATGGCGCGTTCGAAGACTCGTCGCCTGAAGCATCAGCCTGAGCGGTACGGCGGACGGAGTTCCAGCTGGAGTTGTCGTGTTCCGGCGCCTGGAGGAGCCCTTGGGGTGGCGCGTGTGATTCCTCCACGCATGCGACGAATCTCTTCGACATTGTGGATACCATCCTGTTTTTTTGGGTTGCGTTCCCTGATGTAGAGGTCGAGATGGCGGCCGAGGGACGAGGATGTGAAACGCCTGGCCGCAATAGGGGCAGTTTTTGTCCTTGACGGCCCTTGGCGTGTGATCCTCGGCCTTGACTCTTGGCGAGGCCTCAGACATGTCTTTGCCTGTTTGCCAGCTAACCACCGCCTGCGGACGTTGTGCTGCTGTTGTGCGGCTGGCAGAGGACGCCGGGCTGGCCCACGCCGTTCCGGGGTTGAGTTGCTGTGTTCGGATATGCTGCGTTGCTCGTGCCCGGCGGGCAGATGGTATGGCGTGCGAGTGTACAGCAACCAGGGGACTGATTCAGCTGGTTAAAAAGTCTGACAGGCGGATAGCGAAAGTTGTTATACTTTGTATCCCCGTTTCCAATGGCCCTCTCGTTCTGCGCTTTGCACTTTGCGCTCTGCGTTCTGCGCTCTGTGGTTTGTGGTTTGTGATCTTCGTCTGGGTCGTCACGTTCCTGGCACTTGCCTTACTAGGTTGTCATTCTCTTGAAATTTGTCGACTGGTCGACTAGGGTCCGAGGCGCCGACGAGGTGAAGAGGAAAGCAAAGCCGTTATGTATCAGGGGCGCCTCTGTCGGGTCCTGTTCTGATCGACGGAAGGGGAGAAAGAAGAGCTCGAAAAAAGGTAAAAAACGAGCGACCAGCAAAGAGCTGTTCTTGGCTAGTGAGGCCCCGTCTTTGGCTGCAGGTAGTTGCAGGTCTAATTTCAGGCTGGCTGCAGGTGTGCTCGATCGGTTCAGCCTGGAGTGTGTGTGTTTGCTTGACTTTCGGAGCTGCGCATTTTGACGCGCTGGCGTTTATCAATCGCCGACTGGTTTCTTCGTCGCATTCCCCGATTGCACAAGGACTTCCTCCGTGTACGGCGTACCTAATCATATCCTACTCTGAACTTGTTTGAGCCTTTTTGGTTGGGGGAGGGGGGGGGACCCGGCGGCTTCGAGTTGGTCGCAATGAGTTTGTTGGTTTGTTGGTTGCCAGCTTCGGAAAGAAAGACGGCCGGCGCTGGACGCAAAAGCGTGCTTGCACAGGTGGTTTGTTTATGCCGTACTGTATGCCGTATCTTACTGGTAAGATTGGCGTCGTGCTCTATTCAAGAAGACCCTTCGACATGCTTTTGTGGCTTTTCTCGGTTCGAGGCTCGAGAGTAGTGCACGGAGTACTTTGAGTACTACTCAGTAAGAAGAGGCCAAAAAACAACAACCAGAGGGACCCAACATTTGGCTCCCTAGAAATGGCCCAAATGGGTAACCCCCACCACTTGTCCCTGGCCTAGGGTGTCGATAGGGGCGCGGCCGATTGGCATAGCGGGCAGAAACACAGCAGTTTTATTAACTGTACTTGCCGCGCTGGAGTAGTCGAGCGCTAGCAACGCTTCTTGGGCAAAGGTGTGGAGTAGTATGGCGGCAGTGGGATTGTGTGGCCTGACCTACTTCGTAAGGAAAGATACTCAGTTTTGTTCCCGTCGCGGCTGGGCGGGTGGGACACAGCAGAGACAAGAAGAAAGGAGCAGCAACCCCCCCCCCTCTGAAAAAAAAAATAAATAAAATAAAAAAAAGCGGAAGAGGCTCGAGAGGGTTCCGTGCCGAAGATGGAGGGCAGGATGGATGGGACCCGGCACGCCAGAATGGGAACGATCCAGCAGTTGTGAGGCATGAACAGAGGGCCTTGGGCTTGTATGCAACGATGTTCTTCGTACTGATTTACGGTGCAAAATATAATATAATCTTACATGTTCGGTTTGACTGTTGCTTTGATCAACCAAGGCCTCCGGGTCCGTATCTACCAAACCAATAACACAAGCACGGTATCGAAAACTAGGAAGTGCGACGTATGAGCTGAATACCTTGTATGCCTTCTCGAATTAAACGCACAACACAAGCCAGACTCAGACCGTTATTTACCGGGAAACAGGCAAGATACAAAGTACGACCGCCCCAGCCCGATTAGTATGCTCAGCAGCATATGGCGCATCTTAAAAATTTACTCGGCCTGCCATTTGTCGCTTGCTTGACTGCCAACTCTTGCGCGCTTGGTCAATGGGCGGGAAAAGGGGAACAATGTGGGCTCTCTCGTCCGCGCCTCCTGAGATGCTGCAGGTACGCATCCATCTCGCGAAATTGCCAGTGTCAAACACAAATAATCCCTACGCCGGAATGTCTGAGTGCTCTGTACTCAGTACGGAGTACTTACATACGACGATACGAGACTACTTTGTCGTACCTAATCTATACATCGCACTTGCAAGGAGGTGCTTTGGCGCGGCTCTGTAATTCCTACTCCGTAGTTTTCACGCTCTGGTGTGCACTTCATCAAATAGCCGACCCACACCACTCTTCCCTAGCTGTGCTGATCGTCTGGATGTCCAGTGACACACGTTGGGATGGAGACGCAGGAAATCAGACAGAAAAATAAATTGTCACCTCGAGCTATGTAGCTGCCAGCACAAGCCGAGACCGCCAGTGTCTCAATACAATGTGAGCATCTGCGAACGATCCAAACTTTACTTGTGCAGGGCCAGCAAGATACGGCGGACTGTCAGGAAGATACCTAAAACACAAAAATCTACTGGCAATTCCCACTCCAGACCCATACGGCCTTCTGGCTCCCATTGAATATTTTGTAGAAGCACAGGCGCTGAGAAACGAGTGCGCAATATCAGTTTCTTTAGTATCAAGAATGTAATGCTGCTGGTTAGAGACGATGTCTGTCCCCCGCCCTCCCTTCAGGACCTGCGTGCTAACGGCGTTATACGTATGAAAAAACAACGTTGGACTGTGTACATGATATTTGCCTTGTTGTTAATCTAATATGCGTATATTTGTACGACGATCGTTGTCTCCAGATTTGCCCTGTATCTGACAAGTATAACTACAGCGTGAACGGTGTGCTCATAAAACACTTGCCTTATATAGCATGCTCCTTGCATGACCGTCACATTCACCCACTTTTTTTTTTCTTTTTCTTTTCCTTCCGGTTTATTTCGTTTTCAAAATATGGAGAGCAATAGTCTCACGCAAAGAGATGTGCTCTCAATCTGTGTCTCCTGTCCCCGGATACATTAGGAGTGCACGAGAAATGGCGTTCTGGGCCAATTTGTCACTCTCATATCCTCGTGTGTCTTTTATATCACCATGCAGGCGACGCCTTTTCTCGGTGCGTTGTTTGACCCCTTCCACCTGCAGGAGCTTTTGGGGCCTCAATCTTAAATTGTTAGCGGCTTGTTCGCCTTCAATACAGCAGTATGTGTTTAAGATTTCTACACACATGCACCAGGCCGCTGACTTCCCTCCAATACTTGTAACTTACCCAATGGCCAATACAAAATACGGGGTATGCATTGCATGGTGCACCTGCATGTTGTCCTATTTTTGAGTGCACCTACCGCCCTTTTCCAGCCAAGTACAATACTCGTGCTGCCTGTGTCCTCGGTCAGCGCTGTGTGATTCTACTTGAATATGCACTGCGATCCAATCACAAAACGTCGTGCTTTGAGACTTTGAATGCGTACGACGTAAAACTCCGTAACATACGTAGGGAGTCCTCGAACACTATCTGCATTTTGACTCCATCCACTTGGCGGCGCTGCACCAAATAACGTGTTCTTGTGAGATACGTCGTACAATATCTGTGTGGGTCTTTTTATATGTGCTTTATTTCCTACGAATGCTCCTCACGATGCTATGCCAGCTATCGTTTGCGACAATTGGCACTTTGGGTACGTCATTTTATTTTAATTGCATTTCCACAACTTTACATATACGCACTCTATTCTTGGGATGCTTATTTTGTACGCCATGTACTTTCGTATTCCGCTCTCATTCCTTTCTCGTTTAGTTGCTTGCCACCTTCGAATTTATAAAGGGAAACAGAGTCTATACAGTGAGTACGGCGTAACCGGGATATTTCGATTCTTGGTGCTTATCCTTCTTATTTTCTTCGGGTTTGACGTGGTTCAGCGGGCGATCCATGTGGTGATTGCTCGGCGAGTTTGCCCATCCTGTCCGGACCACAGTGTCTTCTGCAAGCATGCCTCTTCTCTTTCGCGTCGCTTGTCTTGGTAAGACGTTGTTTGGCCAATTGTATTCCCCCTTTCCTGCCTTGCCGCAGCGTTTTACGCTTCCTCCTCGTCCTTTTTGTAACTCCTCCCCTTACTCGTGCGTTTCCTCTACCCCGTTTCCATTAATTTGTCCCACGCAGTCCCTGTTGCGATTACGATCCCGCACGCTTAAGAGGACGATCTTCCCCGTGCAGCCACTCCTTGCTTGTACTGGACTTGAGCAAAAATATTTTATGCAATCAGGCTGACCAGGACGCCACAGGCCGTGAATCCAGAATAGATACAGTTGTGGAGTATGGAGATGAAGACACAGAGGACAAGATGAGTTGGCCAGACATGCAACTTACCTCTTGCGATGCATCTCAGAAATATAAAACATCGTCTCGACGTGATGATCATCGTCCGTGCAGGCAGTCATATGCAAGTTGAATGCCTCACTATTTGTCAGGTTAGCAGCTCGTCAGCCCGTTTCTTCGGCTCTCTTTCACGCGCGGCCGCTCGTCTCTCTCTTTCTCTCTACCTCTTAATTGAAAATCATAATTTTTCACTTCTTTTCTGTCCTCTTTCTCATCTTCCTTTCTTCTATCCAACACCCAAAGATATTATCCCCCCCACAAAAAAAAAGTAGTCGAGGATGACAAAAAAATCACAGAGTTGTGCAGATAATGTCAAATGTCACCCAACGGTCTTCAATAGCCCAAGGGCTTGTTTGGCGTGTCGGTTACCGTTATGGAGTGGGCTTTACTATTAGCCTGAGAGGTTGCAAAAAAGTAGATAGGTGTGATATATCACGTGACTGTAGAAGCTTCTTGGGTCGCGTTGTGGAAGATAACACGCGTGCAAACCACCACGTAAGCGCCACACAAATTCGCGTCACTGCGCCAGCCTCCGTCTTTTTCACTGTGTCGCAAGATCACTGATCAGCTCGCCCTGACACGGTGCATTGTTTGCATAACAATTCAATCAGGTCGACATCACCGCCCTGAGTGACCGATCCCTCTTCTTGACTTATAGCCAGCTCACATTGTGCAATCCCACTTCGCGACCCCGAAGATGCCCCCAGGTATGCTCCTTGCTGTTGCATTGACTCCCCGTCCCTCTTCTCTATTATCCCATCCTATCCTTGCACCGCCTGCAGGCGTTACTCTACCCTATGCGCACAAAGCCCATTCTGATATTTCATGCGTAGCTCTGAGCGACGACGAGATGTCCGACGCGAGCGGTGTCGGCGCCGTCACCACACCGCCCCCTTCAAAGCGTGGAAGAAAGATTGGCTCGTATGTTGACGCCGCCGAAGACGATGACGAGGATAGCAACGGCTCGTCCGACAACACAAAAAAAAGAGACAACGGTCGCGCCAAAAGTGCTACACGAACCAATGGCGCATCCGCATCCGCGAGCAAGAAGAAGGATGAAGAAGCCAAGAGCCAGGATGACGGGAACGACGACGATGACGACGACGACGATGACGACGAGGAGGAGGAGGAAGGAGACGAGTACGTTTACTGCAAGCCGATCCACATTGGCGGTTGTCAACTCTCCTGATCTTACCTCCACGACCGGCGCGCAGCTACTGACGTTTACCTTTCCGCCGCAGATACGAGGTTCAAAGATCATCGATCATATGCTGGATGTAAGTTCGCGCATGCGGCTATCTCGAGGAAGTGCGAAATTATGAGGAGCGCGGCTGAGGAGGACAAGACCAGCTGAACACGGCAATAGAGCATTACGACTAACCTACCCGCGTACAGGAGAATGAAGAGCCCCGGTTTCGCGTTGTCTGGAAGGGATATGACAATCCTAGCGATCATACGTGGGAGCCAGCAGACAACCTGAAGTACGTATTTATAACAAGCCAGGCAGGAAGACGGTTCGGCCATGTAACTAACACGGCCGTGTGTGCCCCCGCGAACAGGGAAAATGCGTCCGAAATTTTGAGTGAATACATCACGAAAATTGGTGGCCGGGCAAAGCTGTATGAAAAGCCGACCAAGGGCAAAAAAGCGCGGCCGGCAGCCCGCCAGCGCGAGCCCCACGACAGCCTCGAAACGATCACGGAAGAGCGAGGACCACCCAGCAGATCGCGAATCTCCGGCAGAAGTACAAAGGGCGTTCAAGCCGCCAGCAGGTAGCTGGGAGGAGGAGGTTGTGGACCGTGGAGATGTTTCGAGGAGACAAACGGCGAACTGCGCGTGTTTTTGACATGGCGGGAACGGCAGCAAATCGCAGCATGCAGCGCAACAGGCATACCTGAGATGCCCGCAGAGGGTAAGAATAGCCCGGTGACGCCACCATATTTGCAGGCGCAAAGCAAACTGTTTTGGCTAACGTTTTTTTTTTTCAAATTTTCTTCTCTTCTTTTCTTCTTTCCAGATTCTACGTTTCTACGAGTCGCGCAATCAGCTTCAAGTCGCCGACCGAGTAAATGGACGACGGGCGAGACTGTGCGGGAGGCAGCAAGGACGGGAAATACCATAGTCAGACCGGTCGTGTGGCGTGGCTAGGCGCAGAGCGTTTATTGTGATGTCGATACGAGTGCAGGATGTAGGCTCTTTTCTTTGCCCTTGCTTTGGCTTTATTCTGTTTTTTGTCCACCGCGCTTTGAGCTCATAGGTCTGTGTAGCCTTTATCGCTGCGTTGTTTATTGTTGGCTGCGTGTTGAAGCTCTTGGTTATGTATGATATGCGGTGCCTATGGGGAGGATGCCGGAGCAGCTGTGTTCGACACCGTCCGTAGACAAACGAGGAAATGCTGGAACTGATCGTATCATGATGCTCTCCGTGCTCTGAACTACGGTTGACCGTAAAACATGGGAGACCAGTCTGGCGTAAGATGTGTGTACGGGTACTCGTACAATGCACCCAATGGCCATGTTGGACAAGTACGGAGTACGGAGTACGTGCTACGTATCTAGTCTTGAACTTTTGTTGAAAGGAAGCTCGGCGGGAGAAACGACAATACGACGATACGACGCCCGCGGGTATTTCAAAAACGAACATACGACGCCTAGAAGAGAGGGGCTTAACTAGATCGAAAAGGAGAGAAAGTATGAAATCAAGCTTTTTAAAACGAACCGGCAATGCATAGCCCGGGTCCTTTCTTCCTTGTCATAAGGTGGCTGGACGGTTGCTGCCCAGCTGGGGCATGCGTCTCACGCCAGCAGGAGAGAAGCTCCTGCCAGTGCATCCATCAAAGTCCTCCGTATGAGAGTATGCCGTATGCGTACTCCGTGCACGCAGTACAGGATACCGAGTTTTCATGGCTACAGGTTACGTGTGTGCGGAGGACTCGGCCCTGGCATCAAATACACCAATACGCATACACCATCGAGGGGGCTGGCAAACTCAGTAACTGGGGTACAGAGCCGTGTCTAGGCCGCTAGGCGACCTCGGGTGCCTGGATTACAGTTGAAGTGGGGTCGCGCTACAGCTCCCCCGGAAGCCTATTGGCGCGGTGAGACAGGGGTACTTGTACGTAGAAATGGTTTCCAGCAGGCCCCTCCTCCTTTTTTCTCTCCCAGCCTTGCCATTTATTGACTTTTTCCCAAAGCGGGTGGCGGGACAACCAGCAGCACTGCGTATCTGAGGACGCACGCAGTCGTTGCGTTCTCCGCCTCTCTCCTTCTCCCTCCCGCATATTCTCTCTGTTTTACGTCGTACTATTTCCTCGTACAGAAAGCAAACTCTACAAATATTGGCCCTTCCTTCTCGTCTTCTGAAATATACTCTTTTGGCCAAGTATTGGATTTCTTGTGATCCTTTCCAGTCTTCCCAGCATTGTTTTCCTCACGCTCATCACCACAACTCTTGCGAATAGCCGAAAGCACAATACCATTAGAGCCTTCTTAGTCTTTCATGACTACGTGGGAATTGAATTCCTCGAAAGCCAACCTTAGAACGTGGGTTCAGACAATTTATTTCGACTTTTCTTTCGCCGCATTCCAGTCCAGAGACATCGACGGTACTTCGATACTAACAGCTCGCAGTCTTTTCCCCCAGACCGCCGTACCCTCTTCACATTCCTCAACTGGAAGTCTAGACTGGACTGACAGAGTCATCTCATCTACGACGCCACTGTTCGGTCCAACGTCAACCCCCCATCCACCGCCGCCATGCAGGAAAACGACGTGATCGCCCTCATCATCATCCTCCTCTTTGTGTTCCTTGCAGCCATTGCATTTGGTATCTACCGCCTTGTAATTATTGCCCGGCGCAGCGTCAGCATTACGAGTAGCAGCACAGGCAGCGGCAGCACAGTCTCATGATGCGAACTTGATCTCCAGCTCCCGCCATCGTGGCGCGGGGATCCGGCTTATGCGATCCGGCTTACGCGATCCGGCTTACGGGCATGTTCCACGGGTAGCACATCGCGGCAATGTTCCTCAGTTGTTTGCCCAACGGTGCCCAGCTTCAACATTGTGCCTCGCTACTGCTGGCATCCATCTGCATCTGTACACCCGTCGTCGTCCGCTTCCGCCCAGGATCTCAGCAAAATAATATGCCCTGTCGAAACCGAAAGAAACCCAACCGGCATATAATCAGAGATCTTGCTTTGTTGTAAAAAAGGAAAAAGCCTTGGTCAAGTTTCAAGTTGGAAGTCATGACAAACCGTGTCCTCGATATCCTCCCGTGGTTTTATGTGTTGCTTTACCCTCAATCATCTCCACGCCGGTGCTCGGTTTTCTCCCCTTTTCTTCTTGCCGCATTCTACAGTTCAGTTTCCCCTTTCGTGCATTCAACACACTTGTGTCTCACTTTTTCCCCTTCCCACCACCCTCTCTTTACATCTCTCTAAAATGGAATAGTGGCGTTATCTTTCGGTGGTTTGACGGTATCTTTCTCGCTTTCCGTTGTTTTGCTTCCTCTCATCCCCCCCCCCCCCCCCCCCCCTCCTCCATTGCAAGCTGCCAGTTCTGGCATGTTTTTGGTTTTGTTCTTGGTACGTTGATGAAGCTACGGGACTTAGTATATATAGCATGGCACCATTTAGCGATTTTTGATTTAGTAGATAGACACGGCACCACGGGCGGCGTATTCATTGCGGTCCTCCTTAATAAATACAATATCCTCATGCGGCCGAACACATTACTTTTCATCACTCTATGGGACAATTTCATGACATTGTGTGCTGCTCTTGTCAGATAAAACTGTCCATGCGGTCAGTAACCTGTCAGAATCCTCGTTGTTGTTCGGATAAAAAGCGGTACAATTTACAACAAGTTACGTCGTTTTATCGTCCTGTCACCTCTTTGTGCTTGAGTTCCCTACGCCATACTGTTGAACTTTCAATGGTAGCCCCGTGAGCATGGCGGCATAGCTACCGTTGATTGTTAAGCCAGCAACAACAGCAATGACGACACTCGCAACAGCGCATCCAGTACCTGGTTTCCTACTGAATTTACGACGAAGACCTTTAAGGGGAGCAGGAAATGTAGCTCTGGTCTACGCCTGGCTTTCCGGGCTGTGTTAGGTTGGCCTTTATATTGCGAGCCTCCAACATTACTGAGCAAAGAAAGAGACTTGACTTCGCCGTCTCAAAGAAAGGGTCAACTATTGTACTAAGATCTGTTACTCTAGAGGCTAATCACAAGCGGTGGCAGTGCCGGGCGTCTCGGTCTGGGCATGAGCAAAATTGCATCCGCCATCATGGCTGGGAATTTATCAAAATTTCACGATATACATAACACACAAAATTTGCTGAGGCATGAACAGACTCCGGCAAATGCTGAGCTATAATATCTCCAGGTCGTTGAAAAAAGCCTTGCAGCTCAGAGCTGCACTTGGAGAAATAATCATACGCTTGAATATCAAGAGCGTGACCTACTTCAACCGGTTCTTAGAAAATTGGAGGGAGGCAATTGTATAAAGTAAGCAGCAAGATCAAGGGACTTACATGCCGGGTCAGTGTGGACTCGCCGATGCCTTTGGGGCAATTTCACCTAGCTCTATTCTACGCTTAGAGAACGGACCTCTGAAACAAATCGAGGCCTACGAGACTATCAACTCTGTAGTATAACCAAAAATACTCAATCACTAAAACGCAAAGCTTTCCCCTGCAATATTCTCGCCCGGCAGCCAGTCCTGTATATTCGCAAGCATATTTGGCCCCGTGCAAACATGTATCTTCCTATGCCCTGCTGTTTTGATCCTCACTGCCATCTTCGAGAATGTCAGCTTTCTGCATCCTGCGCCCTTCAACAACGGCGGCCCCGGTCTGTTTCAACCTCTCTAAAGCTTTACTCGAGTCCCCAGGCCCAGAAGCACCTGTTACAAATATCGTCGTGTACTTCGCCAAGCCACGAATCCGGTCCAAATTGTCAACAGCCACAGGAAGATCGCAGGCACGTAGGCTCCATAGTACTCGCAGGCGCACACCTGTTTCCCATTTCCTGTTCCATTAGAAGCCCCGGTGCCTGTGCCAGCATGGGCGTGATACCTACACCAGAAGCAACAAAAATGGACTCCTGGGTAGTTTTTCTTCTGGGCATATCCCGTGCCTGAGAAATACGAAAGTCCTTGTTACCACCAAAAGCAAGCACAGGGATCTCCTTGGGAACACGAACGTTATGGCGCCATAAAAAGTTGGTGACGGGCCCATGTCGGCACAGAATAAGCTCAATTGGGATGGGAGATGACGGCGTTTCCCTTCCCTTCACGCCGGCACGTTGTAGGGACAGCGGCGGGCTCGAAATTGTGAACGTTCGTACAAAATCATCATTGAGGGGCTGCGGGTCATCGTCACGCATGTGCGACCAGCCAACGTCGAGTTCGGAGCCAAAGGCGAGTGTAATGTACTGGCCAGCCTCCCACTGTAATTGAGACTCCTCGCTTTCGGTGGTTGGCTTAAGAGTAAAGAAGAAGCGAGCTATTGAAGGAGAAAGCTCTTGGCGACCGACAGAGTCGCAGTGGCAATTGGTGCACCTGTATTCGAGGCGAAAGGCACCTGGCCTTGTCCGTCAGAAGCAAGAGCTTCACTCAAGAGGGGACGAATAGCGGGGTTGTAGGGCGAGAAGTCGATAGGTTCACCCCGGAAGGGAAGGCCGTCGGCGACAAATATGACCCGGTCTACCACAATGCGGACGGCCAGTTTGGTATGGGGCAGGTTATGCGCTTGCTCTGTGCCAACAAGAGTTTTTGTGTGGCCTGTGGAGATGGATGACATTGCCAGTTTTGAAATCTGGAATAACCATGCCAACAAGTGGGTTAACCTGCAAGTTACCCAGTGTCTGATAAAGTCTATTGCCAGAAAACTCGGGGTAGACAAGAGTCAGAGCAGACTGCCGTTCCGTAGATGATTGCAGCTTGCTTCCATCATTAGCAACTCGTATGAACCCCGGTGGTCCGCCTCGGTGGTTTGTATCCATGGTCTTCCCGTCGCTCGACGAGAGAAAAAACAAGTCGGCACCCCTGATGAGATCAAGGCCATCACGGGGAAGTGGCGCAGAAGGCCTGTCAGAGTCATGGACCAGCCGTGGATGCGGCATGTGGCTCTTGATTCTTTTTTTGTTTAGGTACTTTAGACAGTTGCCGAGTGCTTCCTGCACGAGCAAGGCCAACTGGACTTCGCCAGAACGGCCACGTTCTGCCTGGTTTCCTTCCGTAGACTCGTCGGGTCTCGTAGACGCTGCACCCGCAAACATCCTTCCGGCAAGCTTGACCCGATCCCGGGTCATGAGGTTGATGCTCAGGCCAGCCATGACAGGCCCGTGTTCAGGGCCAAAACGCAGCAGCTCCCCGTCGCCTTGTATGCTGCCGCTATTCTCGTCGCTGCCAAATATGGCATCGACAACAGGGTCATAGTCCAGGTCCACAATGCTGCGCACGCCCAATACGCTGGGAGCGACAGCTTGTGCAAATTGCGGGCTGCCGCCCAGCACGGTCGTCCAGGGGCGGCCCTTACGGTCTAGGGCGCCAAGAGCAACGAGGGGAGACATAGCGACGCGACGGGCGTGTGCTTGCGTGAGTCCGGCGAAGGTGGGGTTCGGCTCGGCGTAGTGAGGGCCGTTGAGCAAACGGTGCATGGCAATCTCGCCGGCATGCCACTGGACAGATTGCTCTTGAATGGCCGCCATGGTGGTTTGACGGGGCGGGAATAAAGGACGTTTCCGGACCGGATTTGTGCCGACATGGGAAGAGAAATATAATAGACTGCTTGACATCAATGTCGAGCGAGGCTCAGAGACAAGACAAGACAAATGAACGAACTTGATGCATGGCAGTCCGCAAGTGCAGATGGCATCTTGCCGGTCCGTCGCTGGGCTGGGCTGCGACGGCCTTCTTCTTATACGAGGAAGATACGAGGAAGGCTGACGAGCACGGAGAAAAGAAAGAAGAAATAGGATTTCTAAGCGGTGCTTAAAAATGATGGCAACGATGAGCAGAATGGTGCCTTGCAAACGGCCACTGTGCACCACGACCAATTGGAAACGCGTATAAAGAAGTACGGAGTATTACTTCCTATATATGCGTATATATTAGGTGTTTCGACGAAAGTTGCCCGACTAGGAAACGGCGATGGACGGAGGGTGCCAAGCTGCGGAGAGATGACATAATCGCAACAGACAGACGACAATCTAGAGCTGTCCGCAGCCGCAAGGATGACGGACGAGGCTGCATGATCCGTATGGGCCGCTCACTGCTTCGTACGGAGTAGGCGACTACCGTACTGCAGACGGTGACGAGTAATCTCTCCCCTCACCACGGCACGTCGTGGGAGCTGGTTGAGCAAAAGCACAGCAGCATACTCCGAACTGTAGCATATATATGCTCGGAGAGACACGACAGGTGCGTCTGCATCTCGAAACAGGGGAAGAGGGATGCATCATGGCAATGCGACGCTCGACGTGCGGCATACGGCGTTCGGGGTAGTTACACAGTACTGCGTACATACAAAGTACATGACTGGGTAAAATCCAGTGCGGCGGCTTGCAGTCTCCTCATAAGCAGAGCAGCGACGGCAGACGACAGTCGCGACTCGAATGTCTTGAATGCGACGTGCATTTTGGCAAGACGCACAGACCAATACCACCAGCGCGTCCTGATTGGCTGCCAATTGACTACGAGGACTGAGCCAAATCTCTCTCTTCATTGTCCTTGCAAGCAAAACTTCCAGCAACTAAAAAGTCGCGGTTCCCACTTTTCAGCACCATCGTTGGAGATCATTGCCAGCCCACAGTAGCGTTGCAACATTGCCCCTATGTATTCCCTTTTCGATCGAGGTCTCGGGGTGTGTTTTTTTCGCCCTTCTTTCTCCCTGACGCGCCGTTCCTTGCAGTCGTGTTCTTCTCCACAGCCTCTCCGTCGTTCCTTACAAAGTATATGAAGTAGACAGTTCGACAATCACAGTACTCCGTACGACGTACTTGTACTTCGGACAGTACCGACTGGACAGTGCATATTAATTACTGTGTACTCCGTTCGTCGTACTGCCCACTGCCCGTTTGGTCTTTTTTCTGGCATCTCGCCTCCTTTACTGCTATCTTGTCATCTCTTTCACTTGTTCCTCTTAGGGCTCATCTCCTTCTTTCTCTCTTCCTCTCTTCTTCCTTTTTACTTCTTTGTCACTCATTTCCTCCCCTCCCCCCCCCCCCCCCCCACCACCACCCTTCCTTATTCTCTCCCTCTTTTCCTCTGATCCTCCTCTGATCCTCTCTTTGTCACCCGCTTCTCGCGCTTTGGTGACATGCGCCGAACGTCCGTTTCGCTGCCGACCAACAAACGAGCCCACGATCCGCACGAGAAGCCCGCCCGCTACGGCGTTCACCCTCATCAAGTATCCATCCTGGAGCGCACTACCGCTTGGATGGCGCAAGCCAAGCAGACGCGGTGGATTAAGGCCGTTGCGGTCCTGTCCGCCGTGTTCTTCCTGTTCTACTACTTCTCGCCGCAGGGCGTCGATCTTTATCGCGGAGGTATGCAGGGCTGTCCGCCGTGACGAGGCAGCTTACAGTAGTTGCTCGCTTTTGTTTGTGTGTACCGTCTTTGGCTAACCAACAATAGTTTCCTCCTCTCCCAGTGATGGCCAGACACCCGTCGACGCCTCGTACGGCACTGATCGGTGCACGCGCTCAAGCTCCAGCGACAAACCCATTGTTCAATACGTTTTGATGATCGACGCCGGCAGCACTGGCTCCCGTATCCATGTCTACAAGTTCAACAACTGTGGCGCTACACCCGAGCTGGAGAGTGAAATCTTCAAGCAGACAAGAAAATTGAAGGCCGCAGCAGTGGACTCAGTGCCTACCCCGACGACCCGGAGGGCGCAGCTCGCAGTCTCGACCCGCTCCTGGAGGAGGCCATGCGGGAGGTTCCTGACAAGCTCAAGGGATGCACTCCCATTGCTGTCAAAGCCACCGCTGGCCTGCGTCTTCTGGGACCGGAAAAGAGCCAACGTATCTTGGACGCCGTCCGTCTCCACCTGGAGCAACACTACCCGTTCCCTGTCCAGTCCGCCGAAGAGGGCGGTGTTGCCATCATGGACGGCTCCGACGAGGGTGTCTATGCCTGGATCACTATAAATTATCTTCTCGGCAACATTGGTATGCCGGAGCACGAGGAGACGGCAGCCGTCTTTGATCTTGGCGGTGGCTCCACCCAAATTGTCTTTGAGCCCAACTACAGCGGCCTTTCACAGGGTGGCATCCCTCGAAGATGGCTGAGGGTGATCACAAGTACGACCTCGACTTTGGCGGCCGCCATTTCACCCTGTATCAGCATTCTCACCTGGGCTACGGCTTGATGAGTGCACGAGACGCTATCTACAAGGCGCTTGTGGACGACCTCCAGGAGGCAAACAAGGGCGCCTCTGCCGCTGCTGGGCAAAGGCGACTGTTGTCAACCCCTGCTTCTCCGCGGGCATGGAGAAGACTGTCAAGATCAAGCTGGGCGAAGGACACCCTCTTGGCGAAATGGCCGAATTCAACATGACCGGTCCCACAAAAGCCGCTCCCGCGCAATGCCGCAGCCTGGCTGAGCGCATCCTGCGGAAGGATGCCGAATGCGGCCTCGCCCCTGCTCATTTAACGGTGTCCATCAACCTCCCATCGGCAAGACGTTTGCAAAGGAGGCTGTGTACTTTTTGTCCTATTTCTTTGACCGCACGCAGCCGCTGGGTATGCCCGAGTCGTTTACCATTCGTGAAATGCACGACCTGGCAGGCACCGTGTGCTCGGGCAGTGCTGCCTGGGATGTGTTCTCGTCGATTCCGGGCGCTCTGGATGAACTCCGCGACCGCCCTGAGCATTGCATGGACTCAACTTCATGCTTGCCCTTGTGCACACCGGCTACGAAATGCCCATTGACCGCGAGGTTCGTATCGCCAAGAAGATCAAGGACAATGAGCTTGGTTGGTGCTTGGGAGCAAGGTTGGTAGCCGAGCCCTTATTTCGTTATGTATTTTTGCCAATCGGCCATTGGGCATTTGCTCCTGTTTGCTGTAGACAGCGATGCTAACTTTTTCTTTTAGTCTTCCACTCCTATCGAAAGGCTCCGGTTGGTCGTGCAAAGTCACCGAGGTCCATCGTTAAGCAGAACCTATTCTGGAATCCCGCCTAAACCAACCCAATCAAGAACAAAAGCTGTTGGGGAAACAATATAATTTTAGACACAAAATTCACGGTTCTTATAGAACACGCTTGGGGTTGGGAGGGCAGGAAGCTTCAATATGCGCTGCTGGTGTCTTCTGCCCTCGGAATACATGCGTTAACACATGGCGTTGGGTCTGGGTTTGCATTTCGACTACTCTGTTTACCTCTCTCTTTTTGTCTGTTTTTTTTCTGCCTGATTTGTTTGGCCATGGAAACAATCCCCTGAATGGCCGATGTCTATAAGAGCAAGCCTGCTGACGCGGTTCTTGTATTGAATTTACTGTAAAACAACAAGAACGATACGCTCTCTCATCCGTGCTCTGTCTGGTCACACTGGTGGAACAACTGCCGCGAGAACGTCGTCGATGACATCTTCGGGGCTAATTCCTTCCAATATGGCTTCAACTGCTACCATTTCACTGCCCACTGCATGCTTCGTTTCATGTGCCGTGTACTGGCGCGCATCCCTATGACCAAGGGGTACTGTCCGTATCCGGTGAAGGTATGTTTTCCGGGCTGCCAATGAAACAAGAGCCGGGGGATATATAATCGAGGCCGGTGCAATGGCGCTAGACATCGAGCCAGTTTTTCGAGGTGTTTTTGTAGCACGGGGCGAAACACCAACTGGCACACTCATCGCCGGGCCCATGACAGCCACCGCTCGGTTGCATACGCAGGAAAGCGACGACGTTCGACTGATAGCGCAAAACTTCCATGTCAATACGAACGGCCTTGCTCAAAGCAGCAATGTGGTCGATATCGCTTCGGAAAAGGTGGTGGGTTATCCAGTCTGCCGGGACGGCCGGGGCTGTACCAAGACTGGAAACACTCGCAGCTAGACTACTTCTGCGCTGTGCCCGGGTCGGCTCACCCTTCCACCTAACAACGCTTTCGCTATCCGTTGTCTCCCCGTCTCGTCGCTCTTCCTCCACGTATGTTGGCCGGTTTTCGAGGTTGGGATATCCATCGTCTGGGTCATGCAATGACCCATTGAGAAGAAATCGTTTAAATGGGCTGTCATGTGCGGTGCGATTTTGGGCCACAGACCTTTTTTGGCGAGTCTTTTGGCCCGGCTTTGGATCCATGGGTCTCCGGCAGAGCCATCCGCCCCATCCCAACGAAACCCGCGATCGGCGGCTACCACAGCGACAAGTAGAAATGGCCGGGGCGCTGCTTGCATAGCAGTGGCCGTGAAAATGCGACGAGTGCGTAATAGCTCCAGTGCCTGTATCTGGACAGCTTCAGGTGCAACATTTAGATTTTTTGCAACCACAACATTGGCCACAAGAGATGAAGAACCAGCCGGGGTAGTTGCGGGCGAGGTAGCTGTGGAAGGACTTGTGGCCGCTGCCGTCAAGCCTCCTCCAGTTATTTGCCACGATGTCCGCGCACTGGGGAATACAGGAAGCTGTGGTGTCAATGAGGATGAGTGGAAGTAGTCGGTTGTGACGCTCCCGTTGAGACGATGCTCAATGTGCCGTTGCTGTAGCTATAATTGCTGCGGCCCGAGACCAACCAGTGTCGCGACGTTTAATCGCGGGAGATGATACAGCTGGCAACAGCAGGGACGTGGCAAAGTCTTCAAGTGTCGTGCCGGCATGGCAGTCTCCACCATGGCCACAGCGGAAGGCCAAAGATACCTTGGGATATCTAGACCAGGCCATGTGTTAGCTGGGTGCACCCGTTGCCGAATGGGTAGTTTGTGGGTAGTTTGGGTCTCACTTACTAATTTGATTTCATCCACGAGACTGTCCACCGCACTCTCCGGTGTGCCAATAACGCAATGCTCACGGCTAACAAGCGATAGGAGCATAGCAAGCTCCAGGTCGCTCAACCCGTACACACGGTCCACGAGGTCGTCATCGTCCTCCATTTTCAGGCCGTGGTCGATTCTGCTAAGCCTGTATTGAGAGCCGAGTCTACTTTTCGGCCAGCATGACGACGTGTTAGAAGCTTTGCACGGACCGCCCGCCGTTTTCTTTGCGGATTTGTCGTGGTGATGAATCTAGCTTAACAAATATTAGGCGTGTAAGTAAGGAGAGTGATAAATAAATACAGAATAGGTAATAAGGTATATTGGATAGACAGGTAGTTGGCCTCCACTATGATTAGCCCTTTGCCACCCTGTGAGATGGAAGACCAGCATTAGATGGTTTTATGCATATAGTAGCTGATATAAGCTATGTACTTATCGGGTCTAAAGATAAGACTAGATGAGATTGGGAGTGGGTCTGTAACAAATAAGTGGGACATATCTCTCTCTGATTGGCTGAATGCTCCTCGAACGGCTGGAACTGGTCAACTAGGGCATGCCGACTGTTCACCTGCCTAAGGCCGTGACCGCCGTCGTGCAAACAACATCAAACCTCCTTCGGCCACACAGTCTCGCATTGTCTCGTCGTCTCTTCTAGGCAGACAGCTTCCATCAACCACAACCATCCAGGAAAGAAAGCCACGACAGCCCACCCACCTTGACCGTATCGACGACGGTTTGAACTTGCCATTACAAACAGCGTAGCCCCCCTTTGTCATCCCGGCGGCCGCCAGGCAGTCGTTATCTTTCGCAGACAAGCTCGACATCATTCCGTGCCTGCACCGACTATTTGCTTCGCTGTCTTCTGGGGAACCTCGAATTCTCACCTACTGATACACACGCAACGAAATCATGGCGTCGAGAAAGAAGGTTCTTCTCAAGGTGCGCCGTCAATTCCTCCCTCACCTGTTCCCCGCTTGTTTTCGGGCCATTGTTTCCTGATGATGCCACGTCTAGTTGTTTCAGTCGTGCTAAACGATTATTGTGACGGGCCCTCCCTTCTCATAGATTATTATTCTTGGCGACAGCGGCGTTGGCAAGACAAGCTTGATGAATCAATATGTGAGTGGTGATTCCCGCCATTGATCACGAGGGAGCGAAGCAGCATCTGGCTGTGAAGTTTTAAGACTGCGAGCCTGACTGCTTTGCTCGGGCCAGCTGCAATTCCTCTGTGTTGGAGGCGATCAAGCGAGGGCATGAAGCTGACGGTTTGAACAACCCGTAGGTCAACAAAAAATTCAGCGCAAGCTACAAGGCGACAATCGGGGCTGACTTTCTTACTCGCGAAGTCCCTGTCAACGACCAGCAGGTAACAATGCAGGTACGCTGAATAGAAATTCCGCCGGCAAATGTTGAAAGATGACCATTGAGCGAAAGTGCTGACAATCTTTTCTTTAACAATGCCAGCTCTGGGATACTGCGGGCAGGAGCGTTTCCAGTCACTGGGCGTTGCCTTCTACCGTGGCGCCGACTGCTGCGTCCTCGTTTTCGATGTGAACAATGCCAAGAGCTTTGAAGCCATCGAGGGTTGGCGGGACGAGTTTCTGGTGCAGGCATCACCGCGTGACCCTGACAATTTTCCATTTGTGCGTCCTGAAGTTTGAGATCTTGGCCACGGCCCTTCTATTTGTGTCGAACATTGCTAACGAATCTTTTGCAGGTTGTGCTCGGGAACAAGATCGATGTCGAGGAGAGCAAGCGAGTGGTACGTATCCGCCACGGTTTAGCAGTTGCTCAAAATCCTTTTGATAGGACCGGACTAATTGCCGTGCCTCGCCAGATTTCGACCAAACGCGCAATGACATTTTGCCAGGCACATGACATCCCCTACTTTGAGACAAGCGCAAAGGAGGCGATCAATGTCGAGCAAGCCTTTGAGGGTAAGTCGATGTGCCGAAGTTTTATTTTACCGAAAGATCTGGGCTGTGGGAGTGCACAAGGGACTGACATTGTTTATTGCAGTGATTGCCAAGAACGCATTGCAGCAGGAGTCTGAGGAATTTCCCGGCGAATATCAAGATCCGATCAACATCCACATTGAGAACGACCGAGACTCCTGCCCATGTTAAAACCCGACCTGTGCTGGGAGTGACGTTTCTGGTTAAATAATTGTCTTCTGCGTCGGGACCGGTCAAGCACCTGGCCTTTAGTGATAATCCCTTCTCGCGCGCCGGCACTGTCTTTTGTTTTCTTTTTATGTACTGATTTGCTTCGCTCTGAATATCTTTTTTTGTGCACTTGCTGCTGCCACCTTTGTTGTTTCACCATCTCAATCTGTTATTTCTTTCCTTCTCTCTCAGACGTGCTCACCATCCTCACCGGGCTAATTAACGCTTCATTTATACTTCCCCTCTAAAATCTTAACGCCTTACATCTTGCAGTGGTTTGAAATTGGTGTTTATTGATAATAAACCCGGCCTGCTGTGTGGTGTATGTGTATTTCGATTGTTCTTGCTTGTGTGTTTTTCTTTATTATTTCCAATTATCCCTCGTTGTTGTGTTGCATCCCGCTGGCTACGACGCGTGGTGTGATTGTCAGGACACACCAGCACGATGCTCCATGAGAGATACTGTGGCCGAACTTATCCGACTCCTGCCAGACTGCGGCACGGCACATGGCCATGCTACTGCCACCACGTTCTTTCGCAATTCGCAATTACCTGGTATAAAACAAGTGTCTAAATTCACAACAAAATTGTCTGTGCTACCGTATTTTATTAACCATCAAAGGTCCCATGGGCTACTTCGGGTCCTTGTTGTACATTTAATACGTGAATACACGCCCTGCATAGGGGAGATGGCATGTGCTGCCTTGACCACCTACTGCCCGTAAGCGTCTGAGAATGCCATATGTGCCCAATGCCCACTATGAGGCAGCGTTTCTGCGTCCCCGTGGCAGGTATGTACGAACCAGTGCTCCATCCGGCCTGCTCCATTCCCATTGAAGACTGATATTTGGCGTTTTCTGTTTTTGGGCCCCTGCACTGCATTGTCTTCCCTGGCACGCAGCAGCAGCAGTTGTGGCACACAGTCTATGATGTGGCCGCAGAGCTCTGCAGAAGACACGAATGGACGTACACAATTGCTGCAGTGGTCAGTTTCAAGCGAGTCATGTTCTCGGATGCGGACCCTTGGGTATACCTCTGCCGTATTCTGTGTTCTGTGGAACTTGGCTGCATCATGCACGGCTGCTGGGTTCCGTTTGAGTGGCTCCACCCGATGAAAGGGCCGGCCAAAGGATCCCGCAAGCCCATCTAGGGCAAAGCTCATCGGGGCAGAAGCCACAGGATAGTCGACCGTCGTTGTGGGTGATGATATGGCGGACCAAGTCATGCTTTCGCACAAAGCCCCTCGGTGTGGTACTCGCATGTCCGAAATGGGCACTTTCTGTCCATCAAGAGGGCACTAATGGAGGTCTCGCTGTCTGCATAGTCGCCCCCATCGGCTCTCTGTAAGCCAAACTGAGCACCACCGCTCACCGCCGGCCCAACCTCTAGAACGCCGGTTTGTTGCATTGGCCTTCAAAAGGTTGGCCCGAGGCTTTGTAGTAAATGAGTTGGACCTGGAGAGGCCGTTGGTGGGTGAGCGGTCTTCTTGACGTGATACTTTCAGTGCACGGCGGCATTGACGATGGCAAGCGAGCAGACAGGCGCCCTGGGTTTGCAACAGACTCAGATGATGTGGGCGGCGTATGCTGCTCGTCGTCTCCTTCGAAATACACCTGCCCGGATGGATTGAAAAGGCACCAAATCCGGTTCTATGATGCTTCAGCATGAGAAGATGACACATGAATGCGGAAAAGAATAGGATGGCTACGTCGTGGGGGAAGGGAGGGAGAGAGGGGGTAGGAGGACTACTCACCCACGTGCCTTGATGGGGAAATCTCTTCAGTGCCAGGGCTCTGCTTCGCCACTTCATCCTCAAACGTGTCCTGCCGAAAGCAACCCGTAACGCCTTGCCTCTGCTTGTTGTACCACGTTGTGGCTAGGCGAGCCTCCTCGTCAAATCGTCGGTTCGCGTTTCCGAGGGCATCGGTCACAGAGACGGCGTATACAACCTGAACATCCGAGTAGCGGGCCATCTGGGCAATATGGCCGTGAACTCGGCCAGTCTTGGGTTCGACAATATCCCTGCTGCAGTCTGCCTCTGAGATTGGCTGGTTCAAGAGGGCAGCGTACCTTCGCCGAGGAAGCGAATGCTCGGGCCGCCGATGGTAGATGGCACCTGGAGCAGAACACTGTCTTAGCCCATAGCCACTCTCGGCCTCTGGCCTGTATCGGAAACTTTTCGGTATTGGGGCCGGTGTTAACCAGGGGGGGGGGGGGGGGGTGTATTGCAGCTTTCTGTTCGGCTGTCATGGTAGGGCCTGTTCTGTGAGCCTTCCCTTAGTCTTGCCCGTGTGCAATATCGTACGTATCAGGAAAGTCTGTGTGTGTGTGTACGTGTGTGTGTACGTGTGTGTGTACTTGTGTGTGTTTGTGTGTATTGTTATTGTTGTTGCTACTGCGGTTGATTTGGAAAGTAATAAAGAGTTGGAAAGGATGACATGTTCGAGGATGAAGAAGATACCAGCCAGATCAATAATAGAGAAGAAAAGCCAACAAGTATGGACGGGCCAGGCCAGTCGGGGGGTTCAATGCGAATTCCTGAGCGAGACCTTGGTGGCCATTTTCCATCGCATCCATCCGCTGGTTTAACAGAAAACACATACTAGTACACGATAGTCCCGGGCGAAGACTCTCGGTCAGCAGCTGTCCTTGCCAGCACCTACCAGAGTTTTTAACGATACACAAGCAAGGTTGGTTGGTGTAGTAATATCGAGATAAATAGAGAGGAGGGGGGGTTACAGTGAGCAGATCCAAGAGGCGACCGATGGGCTTTATACCTGTCTCCACACGGCTGCTCCGACAGACGGCCTGCTGTGCGGTACACGGTGCGGCGGGACATCGATGCTGCGATGCGCTATAGCAGAGTGTAGTATAGATCATACACCACAGTGCATGTCTCCGATAATACTTTACTTCCATTGTAAACAGAAAGGAAGTCTATCTCGTCGCTTCCAAGGCCGTGCTAGCATGCATGGGACCGGCTGTCTCGACATCCAAACGCATTGATAGATGGCACAACAGAGGGCAACAGGAAATACAGCCCTTACAACACAAGGCTGGAAACCTCAAAGAGTGGCGCCGATGGTCCTGTGAACCACCGTGGACGGGGCATGACGCGCTCACAGTACGTACTACTGTCTTTATTTATGATCCTATGATTGGCACCAGAAAGAGCTGTACTGGGGCGGGCGAGTTCATTACCAAGCGATATCAAGGCGACTTGGACATGAGGCAGGGACCAGTCAGGTCGGGAAAGGGAGATGTGGAGAGATAAAATGGGAAACGGAGTGGAAATTCGTTCACTGAGAATCGGCCAAAGCGAATTGGTCAGGGCAAGCGAGCCCAAAAGACCGCCGAGGTGGGAGGCAGGTTCGCGGTCTACGCCGTGATAGGCGGCGGCTGCTTACCACAGCACAAACTCACCACGAGCCGCATTTTTGAAGGACGGCGCCGGCGTGAGACATGCGGCCTCCGACACTCGTGACAGGCGTCCGGCGTCAGGCGACAGGCATCCGATCGAGGGTGAAATTAAGGTAGCATTACCATCTATATCAGATCTCGTAAATCTCCCGTATTAAGTACAGGGCTTTTGTGAGCAAAAGAACAAGGTGTGATGCCCGTACTCTGTATCGAGTACGACGTATTGCGGGCACCCGGCACAAAGCCGCAGTCGTGTTGGGCAATGATCGTCGGCTCCGTCAGGAAATCGGAACTAACGAGTCTCGGTGTGGAGGACGGCTGTAGCCGTAGGGACCGCTGGAATGACTAATCCGTGCCTGGTCTAATTTGGGGATTGAGCTCCACACAATCCCTGCAGCGTATCACGCCGTAACAGGGGCTGAGGAGACCCCAACCGCTTTCAAGTTCAAACACAAAGATGACAACATCCAAGTCGGCGCGATGACCGCAACTGTCAGTCATTGCGATACCCAACTTGTCTGCCAATCATTATGCCACAGATTAGAAGAATCCCGCGTTTCATGTCATACAGCAACGTCATGTTCTGGAGAGGTCCGGTCTTGACAGCATGACCAGCCTGAGCCTCTTTTTACTTGATTGTTATCTATTTATTCTTCTCCAGCTGTATCTTACATACACAGCCTCCACAAGGCTCGGCGGCTACGGAGTATGACAGGTGGACAGGCACACAAGGGGCCTGCTCGCGCGTGAGTTTGATTCGACGAAGCCTTGTCGCCGATCGCATCCTTCGTCACCTTCGGCGTCCAGAGTTTTGCGTTTCTTTTTTTCTCGTCTCTATTTTCTTTTCTTAGATCTTCTTCGGTCTTCTTTTCTCTTTTTTTCTCGTCTCTTTCTTCTCTCGTTTCTCTTCTCTCGCCGCCCCTTTTCTCGTGCCTTTTCCCACTCTAAGCTCGCCTTCCCCGCCCGCGCTTCTACAATTGCGACGATCAACAAGCGCACCTGCCTGTCGACCGTCCGATCGGACGATCGGTAGGGCGCACCATGTCCAGCAGCCAGACTGGCGGCGATGGCACCAGTGCCAACAACAACAGCAATGGAAACGGTAACGATAGCTCGGACACCATCATCGCCATTGTCGCCTTGGTGGTGTCGGTCATTGCCCTTGTCGGAACAGGCTTGCAGGTCGTACAGCAGTACTTGGCCTCAGCGGCCGGCTACTCCAACTGCGATGCCGCCGTGATCGGTCCCTGGCACACGACCAAAAAACGACGATTTCGCCTCAGCGAAATGCGCTTTCAGGTCTTATTCGAGACCCCGGTGTTTTTCGTTTGTCCCGCCGACAACAAAAGGGGCCCCATCAAGGACGCGCCCGTCTGGTTTGTAAGGGGCGATCCCGAAAGCATCGCCATCACACGATCGATTCCCCCAGACGGCCCAGATCCAGACAACAGTGCAGGGAAGTCGCCCCAGCAGCCAGACGGTGCGCAAAACGGTGCGACTGTACATCCGTCTCATACATTCCCTGCTGGCCATGCTGGCCATGCTGCGCTATCGGCATCGAAAACACAAGACAAGCGCGGTGTCCACACAGCCGACAATGAGATGTCGACTTGGGTGCGCCTTCTGCAGGAGCTCCACCGCATGGAACGCGACTCGCAGCACTGGCAGAAGACGCAGGTGGGGCTCAACCCGCCGCACAGCGCATGTACTTTCGAAGAGCACAAGCTTTGCGTGGCTCTCCAGGCTAAGAAGCGGTCTTGGGATACGATGCCATCTAGCATCAGCAGGCCGTATGCGGCCTCGACGATCTGTCATCTGGTTGAGATGGCAGCCATGCTAGGTATCTACTGGAAGGAGTTTGACCGGTCCGCTGGCCGCTACCGGGCAGAAGGCAACGGCTATGTCCTCACGGGAAGCCACATGGCTGATTTGGGCATTGTGTTTACCTTTCAAATCTGCGGCAAGAGCCGCTTTAAGGGAAATCGCATCGTTCCGCGGACGAGGCCAAGGAACTTGCCTTTGGCCTTGTGCCGACCATCTTTCGCAGGAAAGAGGATCTTCGCCGGCTTGCATTTACAACCGGCGACACGCGCAATTTGGAGACTTTATTACTTGGAAATCGCAATGAGCTTGCTGAGACGCTGGCATCCATTGGCTGCAACACAAACACATCCAACAGTCTTCGTGATGAGAAAAAAAAGCATGGCCACCTGTTTCCCCGTAAGTCCCCCCCCCCCCCTCTTTTTCTTTCCTCTCACTCGAATCTCAATTGTTGTCAAGGCCTGTATATTGACAACGGCTTATTAGTTGCCTTTGAAATCACGGGTATGTTGGGACGGACGTTGCATATCAAAAAGAGTCTCTTTCGCTTTTTGCCGAACCCAACGTTCTACCACTGGGACAGGAAGTACTTCAGCATGCGGAAGCTCTTACAAGAATACCGAACAGAGATTAGCCGCTTGGCGGTGGACGAACCGCAAATCAAGAAATTGCATATACTGGCAAGCGTAATTGCCGACCTGCTTCTTCGCAAGCCCGAGCAGAAGGGGGCTGGCCGGGCTAAGCGTCCATCAGAGGACACCATTGATCGCCCGTTGATGAACATCCTGCACGAAAACCTCCACAAATGCGACCTTTTCCTGAGAAAGAAGGGACACAAAGCGGTTGAGCTTGTCCTGCGCGAGCACGTCCAGGAACTTCTACGCATGTCAACAACGAGGGCGAGTACGGCTCGACGGCCAACATGGCGGGCCGCACCGCTGGAACCGGGCAGGAACCCAGCGTCTCTGGGCCCGCCAGAAATAGGGGGTCCAGTACACTGGGTGTGGCGAGCAGCGATGGCTCTATTTTGGGCAACCCCCTGCGCTTTGACGATGTGATGACGGCCTCCCCGGAAGTCCGTCAAAGAACGTTGATGAAAATCTATTTTTCACGCCTGCAGCCGCGTGTGGTGCAACTGGCTGAGGAGGCATGGCTGCAGCAGGACGATGGCGATAGTGATGGCGAAGATGTCGATATCGAGCGTGGTAACGAGGGCGATGGTGACAACGAGAACAGCGAGGACAACAAGGCCAGTGAAGCCAATGGAGCCAGCGAGGCCAATGGAGCCAGCGAGGCCAATGGAGCCAGCGAGGCCAATGGAGCCAGCGAGGCCAATGGAGCCAGCGAGGCCAACGAAGCCAACGACGGCGGTGCAGACGGCGACGGGAACGGGCGCCGTGAGCTGGAGGCAGCAAGCGTGTGGTGCACGCTGGTTTTTCGGATGCTATGCTGGCTCCTGCTGCATGACTTTAGCAAGATGGACGTACAGATCTCCAAAAGCGAGCTTCTAGGAAACCGTCTCCCGGTGTATATTTGGTGAGGGCTGGGTACCTTGCATATACCAGACGTAGCATACCGTGTGGTTGTGGATGAGACTCGGGGGATATAGTTGGCCCGTGGTCCTTGGCATACTCGTAGCTTCCGGTTAAGCCTTTTTGGTGCCAAATTTCTCTGTTCCTCGAGTAGCAGAATAACAATAACATTAAATAAAACCACACAAGAAAAAAGGGCACAGGACATACCGAAAAAGAGCAATGAAGAAGGAAAGGGAGAAGAGTATCACATTGTACGCTGGCCGCACTGTCTTTCGCTGGCCACCCGACCTTCCGTGCGAATTGGGCAGTCCCAAACATTGGTCCCCCCCCCCCACCAACCGAACGATGGAAGACACGTTGCAGCCAACGCAGCGCTTTATTATCAGGCTTCACCTACCCTTCCATTTCCCTAGCTACATCGTAGACCTGCAGCATCGTGGGGCTTGGGCTGGGGCGCTGTGGCCGCGTCTCTCACCGTCCTCATCCGCCCTTTTTGTACAAATAAGAGAGAGGACTTGTTTGTGTGAATCGTTTGTTTGCCGCACCAGCGTCGCTTCACCCACGTCGCCCTCAGTCGCCCCATTTCCGAACCCAGGCAGCCCCATTCTCAGCTGCTCCAAGATGCCCTGTTTCGTATGCAGCGTCAGGCGAAGCAAGTCGCCGTAGATAAGGCACCGCTGCATCTGCGCAGCACCCATGCCCAAACAAATTGAATGGGCACGGATGGAAACGTTGAAAGCAGCCCCCCCACGCACCCCTCCCCCCCGACTAGAAAAGAAAAGAAAACGCACAGAGGAAAGTTCCACGTATGGGCAACGAGGAGCGATGCTCTGTGAAAACAGAGCATTCCCGTTCACTGTTCACGTACTACTGATTCCTGGCCCCTGGGCTCCTGGGCTCCTGGGCGGCCTCAGCCAGCTGGCACCTGGTTCGTGGAGCCCCACCTATCCTCCACCGCTCATCGGTTAATATCAGCGACACGTCGTATTACTCCGTATATTTGGTGCGCCGTATTGGTGCGCCGTATTGCCTGACCGCATACTCCGTACACAGTGATCAATATACAAGGATCGGGCTGCCCAGTATCCTACGTCGCAACTCTTGCCTACTTGCATCGCAAGTCGTCCACCATCGCATCGCCCTTTCACGGTCACCCTACGAGCGGCGTATGAGACCAAGCCCTTCTAAATAACAGCACGCCCGACCCGCCAGTGGTGGTGTTCCCATCGTGCTGCAACTTTACAGCCCGCCGTCACGATGCCTTTTGAGCAAACGATCACCATCATCAACAACTCTGGCAAAATTATCAGCACCGTAAGCCCCCTTCTTTCTTTCTTTCTTTCTTCCTCTTCAGCGTCCTTCACTTCTTCTTCTTCTTCTTCTTCTTCAGTGCCAGCCTGCTAAATCAACCCATACGACGGTAGGGCAAACATCTTGTCGGCATTTTTAAAGAGGCACGCTCCGCCTACAAGGAGAAAAAAAGAGGCCCTTCGACAGGAGCGCCCATCGGGTTTACACCGCGCTCGCACGTTCGACGTTTCACGTGCGGGCGACTATCATGGCCCACATTTTGAAGTTGAGGAATTTGACGATGGGCGGCGCTATGATCAAGACGACGGCTACGACCGCAACCATCGCTACCTAGGACCGGGGCCCGTGCCACTCTATCTCGAGAACGGAGGAAATGGCCGCCGCTTTTCGCTAGACGATGGCGATCGCCACTCGCAGGCCACATCAGACAGCCGCCGCCGCCGCCGCCGCCCCCACCGCAGCCATACCGGCGATGATCGTATCTCGAACGCAGTGGGGTCCGGCCGCCGTTCCTCCCAGCCGCCGCTGACCGCAAACAATCTGCGTGCCCTCTCTGACGTCCCCACCATGCGGCCGTCCCTAGCACCCAATCCCACCGTGATAGCCGTGGCCTGTGCGCGGAGCCACCCCGTCACGACATTGTGCCCTCGCGCCCTGCTCTTGACGGAGAACACCCTCCACACCCGTTCGCTACCCATCCCGAACGCAGTGACCCGCTCATGGCAGCTTGCCCGTCACCGCGCGCCTCTCTGATGGCTCATCGTCCACGGGCGGACCCAACACTGGGTCTCCACACCGGCGACACTGGAGCTGCGCCACCACCACAAGCACCACCGAAGCCCATCGACGCGAACCTAGCGTACGGCAACATACCGCCTGATTTGGCCTTGCGCACCGATTTGGACCCTGACGTGACCGTTGCTGGCGAACCTGACGCAGCAAAGGAGTTCCAGGCTAGGACCTTGGTCGACCGCATTGAAACGCTTTTAAACGAAGCGCAGTGCATTCACCACACAGCCGCCTCCATCATCTGTCATCTGCAAGACAACCCCGAGGCCGCCGCCGCTGTCGCACTGACTTTGGCAGAACTTTCCGCACTGATGGCCAAGCTCAGCCCAGCTTTCCTGGGCGTTGTCAAGGGCGGCAGCCCGGCCGTCTTTGCCCTCTTAGCTAGTCCTCAGTTCCTCATTGGTACCGGCATTGTTGTGGGGGTCACAGTCATTCTTTTTGGCGGTTGGAAGATCGTCAGGCGTATTTCCGAGGTGCGAGCCATTCGCGAGGAGGAGAAGCAGGCTTTCAAAATGGTAAACTCAGACAACGGTCTCCCGCAGCAGCAAAATGTCCCAGAAATCGAGTTACAGAGCACCTTTGTGCCTGCTGCGGCAAAGTTTTTGACATCGCAGGCGTCCACTCGTGGCTTTGACGAAGCTCTTGTACTCGAGGAAGAGCTTAGTACCATCGAATCATGGCGCCGTGGTATCGAGCCGTCATATGAAGGAGTCTCTGGCATTGAACCATGGGGCGGCAGTGATGTTGACGCCGAGTTGATCAGCCCAGAGGCAATGCGCTCACGTATTGGCGACGACGACCAGCGTACCTTGAGAAGCTGTCGTAGTACCAAATCGCACAAACATGTGCCCTCGCGAAACGACCAGCACCGCCGCCGCCAAAAGCACCATGGGGAAGCCCACAAATTGGCAGCCGGACGAGAGAACCTGACGGCTTAAATGAATTGCCACAGAGGCAAAGCAGCAGGGACTCCAAGGATGCCGGGACGACAGGTGACTCTCGTCACAATGCACGCAGCCACCGTGGCGACGAGGAAGCCAGCGAGTCGGGCAGATCCACCGCAAGCCGTAACAGCCGGCATAGCAGGCACACACGCAGTGGCAGAGACCGAACACTTGACAAAAACGGCCCCAGCGGCCCAGCATCCGAAGCCAGTACAACGCGCAACAAGGACGGCGGAAGGCCAAACACTGGAAGTAACATGCTGAAGCAGCTTTTCAAAATGAAAAGAAGCAAGGACGACAGGGAGCGTAAAGTAGGCACGGCGGACGCGGTGTCGTTAACGTTCTAAGGCTCAGTTCGGCGACGCCGGGCACTTGGCGGGCATGCGGGCATCCTGCTGGAGCCCTCCATCGTATAAGGCGTCCGTCGAATGGAAGAGATCTACAAGCTTGCACATATGTCACCACTGCGACTTTGACGCATCTTGGCATTCGGCGAAGCCTCTTCTTCATACAATGCTGGTAGACAGGTAGAGTAAAATAGGCTTTCTTTTAATAATTTGATGAATGATATTTCCAATGGTCCACCACTCTACTTGATTCCCTTGGGTTTATTTATTCGCCGCCTGACTCCTCCGAGTCCACGATGACAACTGGGGGTGCTTGGCGCACCTCTTCGTAGAGGCTGTCAGGTAAGACAGCTTGTGTCGAATCGGACAAAGTCGCCATGGTCCCTTGCAGAGAAGGCCCCGGCTTCTGTACCATCGACTTCGTTTGTGATCCTCGACGGGGCCGCTGTTCCTGAGACGTGCCCCCAACACTTAAGAAGTTCGAAGCCCGCCTCGTTCTAGTACGAGTGTCTGCACATGAGCCTTGCGTCTCACCAGTCCAATGTCCCGCCAAGAGTGCATTCGGCATATCGGGATCCAGGGCGGGCCGAAACGTCGTCGAAATCTGATCGCTTGAGAACCGAGAAGCGCTATCATCGGTGGCATCAATGCCATGCAGTCGTGGCGAGAGCTCGCTCGGCTTTTCCTGGGTTGATTCGGCGGTAGCCGTGGATCCCTGGGAGGGCGATGTTGCGCTCGGTGTGCCTGGTAGACGAACGTCGCCACCAACTCCAGCCTCGCGCTGAGCGTTAGTAGCCGTGTGAGCACGGGCCATCACTGGCTCTTGCGCCTGGTATGGCGGGGACACCGTTAAATGGCTCTGGCTGCTTGGCAGGAGACTTAGAGAAGTTTGGCATTTTTGCTGGGTTCCCGCAACATCGCCTAAAAGCTGCGCTTTGATTTCTTGGGAGACAGACATCTCGAAGTGTTCCCAGTGGCCATCCTTGCCTTCGCAACCATCGTCACCGCTTTCAATACCTGGCCTAGCAGAATTCTCGAAAAGAGCGCACCGCAGATTTCCGAGGAGAGAGCCCACTATAGCCGGAGGTAAATATTCATAACGTCGAGGCGGGCCCACCCACCCATTTTTTTGCATCATATCGAGCGACACCGGGTTGTTCAATTGGTAAACCTGAACCAATTTGTAGGCGTATCTAGCCACCAATTTTTGGCCATTGAATTCGGCATTGCCAATGCCACTCTTGCTGTCAATATCGCCGGGTTGTCGAAAGCCAGAAGCAACAACAGCCATATACTTTAGCTCGCAGGCCGGTCGAGTAGCGTACATCCAAAAGCGACAGACAGTGTGTGGGATTTTGAAATTTCGGAACTCGTGGTCTTTTGTCCCACTGACGATCTTTCGTAATTGTTCGGGGTGGATGGAGATGATTATATCGGACCGGTCGGTTTGCGGTGCAAGAGTGCGAATCGTTTCCAGTGGCACCCGCTGACTCTCCAAAGCCTGGCTATACCGCAGGCTGTCCGCTTGAATTTCCTCCCACTGTTGGTCACGTTCACGGGGGCGGTTGTGGGTGTCAGTTTGTTGTCTTAAGGACGGCATACGCGTGGGCCGTGACAGAAAGCCGTTGGTGGCTTTGTATGGTGCCACGTACTCGGGCGATCTTTGGCTTGCGGCCATTCTACCGCCTGTACATAGCGTTGTGCCTGTACCGGAAGCTTGACTACCTTCCGGGCCAGGCAAAGGCAAAGCCGGTACCGCATCAGGCGAGGGCGGACGAGACCACAGCGACGAGGTCAAAAAGCCCCCATAGTCACCGCAATACTGACCACCGAGCTGGTGGGTTGTGTGTGTCGCAGAAACCGTGCTCTGTTTCGGGCTGCAGGGGCCGAACAGAGCGCTTTCTTCCTCATCACTGTCGGGGATCTCTCCGGATGCCCCCGCACGCTCTCTGCCCCTCTCTTGAAAGCTACGGCTTGGGGCCAAAGTTGCTTCCATACCTGTGCCTTTGGTAAGCGAGGTCCGGTTTCCTGGGCTAGATGAAGAAGTCGCGCTGACAGCATTTTGCCGCCTGTGAGAGACGGGTGAGGAGTGCTGGTGCTGGCAGTCGTCTTGGCTACCGGGGCTGTTCAGCCGCCATACTGGGGTAAATGGGCTCGGTTGCGATGACGGAATCTCGGTTCGCACTGCCTGGGGCGTACAGGGCAGAGGGCTTGAAGGTATCTTCAGAGCGTCTGTTTCTAAGATCTGGGATGCCATTCCACTGGCTCCATTGCCCCCCACCTGCTGCCGCGGGGTATCGGTGAACAGTTGCGATACGCGCCGGGCGAGGGCGAGACGGGGGTATCGTCATCTTCGGAATCCTGGATCATGGCACCCAACATGAAGTCATTGACATCGAGATCGGCGCCAGGAAGCTCCTCATTTAAGACAAGTTGGGTCAACGTCTGTGTATGGTAAGATGTTGCTTTCGATGTGGGCGAGTTGACACCTGTGTGATGCGTCTTTTGGCGTTTGTTGTGACTGTTTCTGAAAAGAAAACGGCTGTCCTCATTCCCGCCTCCCCTGGCCGCCGGGGGGCTGTTCGGTCGGCCATCGCCAAGGACATCTGTCTTCTGCCCCTGCTCGAAATCAAGAAAGTCGGCCTCGCGAAAACGCGGCGAAAGCGGCACGGCGTAAGCAATCTGTGTCAGCGTTCGCTGCCTCGGTGACAGTACAATTTCGTGCCGGCCGTATTTCCTCACAATTTTCCGGCGGCTTGGAAAGCGGGCTTGTCGGGGCTTGTGGTTGGAGCGATAGGCACGGGAACCCGCCGTGTCTGGTGTTGACATAGGCACATGATCATTGCCGAATCTCGGTCTTGATGGCGCCATATTCGGGAGGGTTCACGAGGGTTGCTGATCATATTGCGGTCGGTCGCTTTGGAGGTCAAGCCGACACTCCGCACATAACCGTCGTCACTCGATCCGTGAAGTTCTCTGTTGCAGGATTATCGCTTTGAAATTGACGAGAATAAAAGGCTCTGGGGGACCACCGAGCTCGCCCATTGATTGTGACCTGGTAATAGTAGCGCACAGTACGGCGTGCGGAGTGCGGCGTTCAGCATAGCAACAACGGACGACGTTTACATGAAAACTCTGAGTGGGCCCTGGACGCGTTAAGTACCAACGCGTCCAGATGAATTTGCCTTGACAGGCTCCCTCGGCTCCATCTACTGATTGAAACATGTGGGGTAATACTCCGTATTGTATATAGAATGGCGGAACCAACTCAACCGGTATTGGCCAGGCATTGCCACTGTGACATTGTCGTACATAAGATCTTTTATTGACACGAAACACGAACCAACACTTCGATGATGTCAATCTCTCTCTCTCCCTCCCTCTTCGTGTGTGTGTGTCTTGTCCCCCCCCTTCGTTTCTTCTTTCTTTTTTCAAACCTTTTATTCACTTGGTCTCTTTTAATCCGCCCTTGTATTATGTCTCTCCGCTATAAAATATTGACTTATCATGAATTGGACATACTTAGTAAACCGAATTGTGCGCGTCACACTTGCGACAGTAAGACTTTTCGTACGGCATTTCCCCCTGGATTTACAATCTTCGCCTTCTCTAAAAAAAAAACAAATAAAAAAATCCTTTATTTCCGCCCGATGGCCAGTGACAATAAAGACATCCCTTTTTCCACTCTTGCCAGGTTGCTAGTACCACCGCCACTGTTGCCGCAACCCTGGAACGGCCCACCCCTCAAGATAGGGCAATCGTGTTGCGAGATCACGAGAGGTGGAAAGCACCCTGCCCCTCCTTGATAGCCGTAAATAACTGTTTTCGGAGAGCGTCGATACTCGTATAGTCAGGCAGTTTGAGATAATTGACACAGGTCATGACGCTCGGGAGGTAATCATCGGACGTGAACGGAGCTTCGCTGGGCTTACACACCACTGTGAACATTGGCGTCAAGCTACGGAATCCTGGTGGGTGCAAGAATTGTGTCAGCTATATTCCCATACACGAGGCCAGGAAAACTAGCCTGTGCGCAAAGATACGGGAAAACGTACCACCAATGGGTAGTCTGGGGCTACCTGTTGCGAACTGAAGAAATTCTCGCCGTTCAATGGGAGACATCTCGCTCATGACCTGAAGAAGGTTTTTGACACTGCGACTGTCCATGTTGAAGCCGTGGTCGGCCTTGACGGAGTCCATAAGTGCTGTAATTAGGAAAGAAAAAGAAGAAAAAAATTAATGCACAGTTAGCCACCAGCATCGCGCTTTGATTATACTCGATTAGCACAACGAGGGATAAGCTTACTTTCGAGGGACCAATCTTCTTCCACGCGGCCGAAAAGTGACACAAGCTCGTCCGGGGTGAAGGCACTCAAAGCAGAGTATGGAAATACTTGCGAGAAGCCCTTGCGGAAAGCATCTACTTGCAGTCGTACGCCTCCGTCCAAAGTCATTGATACAACCTTGTCAACATATAATTCGACGTTACCCATGGTGACGCCAACTTGGCAACCCTGTGGAATCAGTTCGATGTCTGGGTAGCCGGGAAGGGTGAAGTCGAGGCCAAGATCCTCAATGTGGGCACCGTTAATAGTGATAGTTTGAATGATGGCATCCTTCTCAGTCTCAGGGTATTCGGCGCTCTCGTCAATGGCCTTCTTGGCGTCGGCAAACTGTTTGATAAGTAGAAGCGACCGAGCCAACGCCGGATCAACCACCTTCACAGCCCCAAGAGACGGCCGCACTCCCGAGGATCCATCGCCTATGCGAAAGAATATGGGGTTGAAATTGATATCGATGATGCGTGAGTCGAGCATCGACCTGGCCACAAATTTGCCAAGAGCCTTGAAAAGGCTCATCAGACGCTCGCCGTTTGTGCCCGTAGCGTCTTTGTCAGAAATGGGCCGTGGGAAGAGTCCATTAGAGCCAGACACAAACTCGGAATCCCCAGGCTCATTGTCCCGCCAAAGTTTGAGTTTTTTCTTGGAAAATTCCTCGAGACAGTGGAATAGAATTCGAGAGTTGGCCCGAGCCCAGTGCCCACTTCCTCGAAATATTCAACCTCGAGAATGCTCTGGGAGGCCCCGTACAGCTCCATGACTTTCACGGCCGATTCCAGTATTTTGGCCCTCGATATCCGAACCTTTTGCCTTTGTAAACGTCCGAGGAAAGGGCGATCTTCACGACGGTCACGCCGCGACTCGTCTTGCACTTGTGCATTCTGCCACCGTGCCATAGAGCGGGCGTATCCAAATGATGTAGACTGCAAGAAGAGGTGGCGAGTCTCAAAAGGAAACAAAAATGGATAAAGCCTTGCCAAGTCCTCGCTCCAATTTGGCAGGCAGTTGCTCGCCACAATGAGTGGCTCTTCAAGTTGGCGGTTCAGCTTAGCTGTAAGTTTTGTATTGACAAACTGCAGTAACGGTTCCGCATTTGGCTTAGGGATCAACTTATTCGGGACCAACACATCATCGATATTGGCATTCAGATCGTGGAGGTTTCTAAGAAGCCGCAAGATGGAAGTTGAGATTGAAATCTTCTTGGCCGCACCATCCTTGCCGTTCTGACAAGCTGGGCCGGTTGTATCAATATGGTTGGTTCCAAAAAGTTTGTTGCCGGGCTCAACGACACCAAAGCCGGTCGGTTCTGGGGGTTTGGGGCCTGGCACTCTGCGGTAGTGCACTGTGTGAATCGTCGACCAAACCGATCTACTTGGTTGTCCGTCATGACCGGAAACTGAATTGAGAACCGCCCTGTATACGGTACTGTCCAAAGGCACGATTTTGCCGTCAAGGGCGAACTCCAGGTGCCAGCCATGGGAAGGAGACTGCGTTGCAGGACCGTGTGAGGACGATGGAGGAGCGCCCGGTTCTGCAAACTTGTGTGGAGTGCCCTGCGATGCGGCGGTCAGAGCGCCGTTATTGCTCGCTATTGTCTTCGCTGAACTCTGGGACGGTGTCAGGACGCGAGTGCCATCCTCCTTGCGTGCAGTGATTTTGCGTCCACCCACAACCTCCACGTTCACGGCGGGTGAGTCACGTGCGTCGTGGCTTCCGATGCCCTCTCCGGGCCCACCGACAGCGGACTCCATGGCATCGGCCACTGAGAAATCCATTTCGTCGTCGTCTGACATTCGCTTCTCGTCGTTGCACTCCAAAACATCCGCAGGCATGTCATCCCCGTTCGGCGGTTGTTCCAGCTCCTTTGGCCGTGACGAGCTGGCACGATGGCGAGAGGATCGGCGAGGACCGGCTTTGCTGTCGCTTGTTGCGGGACCGGGATCTTGACCGATAGCGAATTTTGTTTTGCCAGATCTGCGTTGCGACTGGAGGTGCGTGGGGGAGAGGTCCGCGGAGCACTCTGCGCCCGGTGTGGGTCGTGTGAATTTGCTGCTCTTGCTAGCCCAAGCTCACCAGCAAGAGCTTCTGGCAACAGAGGGGCTCCGGGAAACATAGGCGAGCCCCGTGTAGCAAGACGTGCTGCCGAAGCGGTCCCCATGGAATTGGCACTCACGCCAGCCATTGCAGCGAGAGCTCTGGAAAGTCCTTCTCGTCTCATGAAGTGGGGTTGGTCGGTCAAACTTATTCTAGGCCGCAAGTAGTCTTCCAGAGTTTTGAAAGTCGCAATGGCGTGGATCGAGACCATGATACTTCGGAAAGAACGTGGTACTTCTGCATCGTCGTCTGCTACCAAGCGAAGCCGTATCTGCTTTGCCAACATGGATGCAGCACTGGTGTGGTTCCCGTCAAAAGTGTTATGGTGCACCGTGATTACCTCAAAATGCTCAGATCTGCTCAAAAGGTCTTGCAACCTGTGGACAAGAATACCGAACGGGGTGACAGGAGTATCTGATGTGTGTGCCGTAACCTGGGACGGAAAAGGTTGGCCCATGAAGCACTCTAGAAATGCAGACTGGGCTGCGCTGGCGAAGTGCTCATTCGAGTTGCTAAGAACGCGTTCGAGAACGTGGACCACTCCGGATTCAAGGAGTTCTGCGCTAGTCGCACTTTCAAACACGTCCGAGCCAAAGAAGGATGCTAGCCTCTTGAATAGTTCGCGACCGCCATCGAGCGAGAAACCGATTCTTCGCTCCAGGTAGAATGCTGATATTTCATCTGCTAACGATGTGAGAGACGAAAGTGTTTGCGTCGCTTTTGCTCGCATGAAATCGTCGTTTCTCTCAGTTTCATGCCTGGAGAGGAAGCGCTTCGCAAGGGCACTTATCTCGGCCTGTGAAGGTGTATTCACGACATGTGCACGTCGTGGAGGGGGCTCATCCGACTCAACAGAGTTGCCTGAGCTTGTCAGAGAGCCGAGAATTCCTTCACCTTGCTCTGCCTCGCGATGTTCGCTATCTCTGGGCCCACCGGCTTTGTCGTCGTTTTCGTCCCTGCTTCCCACTTCTTCATCGCCGATTTCATCGCCAAGGCTAATTTCGTTCTCCAGGCCCGACCCCGTACCGCTGGATAGCTCATCGACATCACCGTCGGCGTCATCACCTTCGTGTCCGCGGAAACTCTGACTGTGATGGTCAAGATCGGATGAGATATCGAGGTTGACGTCTCCTGGCTCATAGTTGTCGATTCCCAAGCGTGTTGTGTTACCGGCTTCGCGAGTGGCGAAATCAGAGACTTCTGACGCAGATTCACCGTGTGCAGGGGGCGAAGACGCGCGACCTTCACCCTCGATAGCTGCAATCTTTTCGATCTCGCCAATAACACCTTCGCGATAAAGCTGATATCTGTACACGTCGCCAAGACGACTCGTGAGCAGCTCAGTAGCTTGCAATGCATAGCCCACCAGAGCCGGATGATCTTGTTGGGACAGAATTGAGGCCAAAAACGAAGCGAAAGGAACTGCTTTTAATGCCTCTAAAATGATGCCTCTGTCAAAATTTGATAACATTTTTAGCTGTGCTGCTAATACTCGCGTTCGAACATCGAGATTCACGGTGCTTGAGTAGGCATCTGTCAGCGTGGGCAAAAGGATGAGTGTGAACCGCCGCACTTCCTCTTGGCACTCGCTGAGAAATTTGAGTCTTTTCTCATTCGAGACAGACATCTCCGATAAGGAGCTTGGCTCGTTAAGCTCGATCTTTCCTTCGCACCAAGCGTCTCTACCCTGTATATCAACAGCAGCAAAGTCAGCTGGGGTAGCCGCAACTTCCGTTGGCAGTAAGTTGCAAACAACATTGAGCGTCTCAATGATTTGCTCTCTTGGCCGGTGAATCAGGGCTTGCATGATAAGAGCACTATCAAGTTTGCCTGCGATGTCGTCAACGCCAGCAGGAGGTGACACGCCTGTTAAGTTCTGATAGAGTGTTTCGACAACATTCATCTTGAAAAGTTCGGCGGCAAGTCGCGGGCTATCGTTGGCGGTGATCGCAAGGACACGTAAAAATTGCGTGTGCATGTTGGGTCCAATGAAATGGTTTGTTGAGCCAGGTAGGAGCAGTCGCAAAATGGCTTTTAGTAGGTCGACTCCAACCAGCTCTTCCAGTTTCAATGGAGAGTGTTTGAAACTCTCGACGATGCGAGAGACACAGAGTGCCGCCTGCTCAACAACGCGCTGGTCGTTGCTGTTAAGGACGTTCAGCAGAATGGGCATGACATCGCGGACCACCGGGAACGAGTCCACCGGAATGTTTCGACAGCAGTTCGCCGCCGTTGTCACTGCAGTCCGTTGTGTACTTGTGGCAAAAAATTCGAGGTATGAGAGACATGCAGTAAGGCCGCCTTCTTGGACAATCCGTGAGGGGTATTCCACAGATATTTTTTCGAGGGTGCTGAGGGCTTGCTCGGCAAGGTCAATGAATGAGATCTCGAGAAGTTTTTGGCAGAGAACAGGGACGGCCCCGCCAAACACGACGTTGGCTGCGCTTGCGGGTATCGCCTCCATCAGATTCGCAAGACACCGACAAGCCAGCAGCATAATTTCCGGGTTTTCCTCTCCCGTGATTTCGTTTGGTTGCATGAGGATGACAAGCTCTCGAACGTAAGGGTCGGGCGAGAAGCTTCCGATCAGGTTGTCTTCGTTAGATACGAGTAAGATCTCGGATAGATCTTGAAGGGCGATCAACTGCATGGACGAGTCTTCTTTGCGCCGGAGATTAATCAAAATCTCCCTCAAGCGGCCACCGATACCCGACATCGACAGAATTCCACCCAACATAGACAAGGCGGCGGGCAGTCCAGAGCCTCGGTGTAAGCCAGTAAAGCCGGCATGAAAAGGGTCACTTAGTCCATTTCCAGAATACCGGTGCACGTTGTCATCGTCCTCCTCATCGTCCCCATCACCATCGTCGTCATCGTTGTCATTGTCATTTCCGTTTTCGTTGTCATCGTCTTCGTCGTCTTCGTTTTCGTCTTCGTTTTCGTCTTCGTCTTCGTCTTCGTCTTCGTATTCGTCTTCATCGCCGTCGTCTTCGCCCTCGCCCTCGCCTTCGCCGTAACTATCGTCACTGCCACCGCCGTCTCTGTATTCGCAATCACCATCTTGGCTGCCTCCCTCCTTTGCAGGTTCAGCTGATTGATATGTTGAGAGCCCAGTAAGGCTGTTGGGGTCGTCAACGCCGGACATGTTCGTGTCCATATCAACCTCCTGTGAAACCCTCAGTAGCTGAAAAGGCGAGTTCGATGGTCGTAGATCAGTCATTCTCGCATCTTGTGACGAAGATGAGTCAGTCCCTGCTATTTCTCTGGTGGCAGTCCAAGTTCATCTCGAATATAAAATTCATCGGGATTTCTCGTGCAAATCTCAGTTCTGGGACCAGCGATTGTAGACGTACCTGAGGTGTTCGTGCTTCCGCGAAGAGGCGGCGCACCTGACTCGTCTTGGGCATCTAAAGTGCCTTCGGTCAATCTGTGAGAACAATCGGGTTAGCCTGTTGAGAAGTAAGGGGTTACTGAGACTTAAGGCTCTCACCTTGAGGACGACATAGCAGTCGCCGGTCTTCCCTTTTGACTCCGTGCTAGGGCCGCCGAGGGAAGCAAAGGCTCAGAAGAAGACTTTAGAATTCTCGACTCGGCCTTCTTTCGTCGCTTTGCACTCTGCGAAGATGGTGTTCGGCCAATAAAGGCTCTCGAGTCTGAACGAGAGGCAGTTGATTCCCCAACCTTACGCTTCCTGCGCGTTTGCTGCGATGGCTCTAGTGCGGCCCGTGCGGAAAGTTGTCGAAGTTGGGTTGAAGTCAAAGTTGTTCTTTGGTTGGCAGAAGGTAATTTTGTGTCGGGCGATTGGGGAGTGGAATCGAGCGATAGTAAAGGTGCCTGATTGGCAATCTGGCGAACAGAGGCACGAGTTATACTAGAAGGTAGTGTAAGTTGTAGGCACTGTAAATAGAGTGAGAGGATACGAAGGGGAAAAAAAAACCGTTTTCGGGCCGTCTTACATACCGAGGAGGATGTGTAGTTGACCGGAGCGGAGAAGCCGCCCTCACCGGCGAAGGCTTCGTCACCTTTAGTGCAGAGGTTTGGTTGAGTGTAGAAGACGGTGCTCTGAAATCAGATACCTCCGAGACAATCGCAGCAGGCAGGGTTGGGTGTGTGTGGTCGAGCGTGCGGTTGAGGGTGACGTCGAGGACGAAGAGTGTCCAGTCAGGCCGTTTTCAGGAACCGATCTAGAGCGCGGCTTTGTTATAGTGCTTTGGTCTGCCATGGGTTACGCCATGAGGCTTGGTCGTGGCCGCGATGGTGAAAGTTGGAAAGGCAAATCGGTAGGGTTGAAGTTGTCGAGTGGATACCACATGTAGATACCACAGAGCAACAAGGGGTCTGATTTGCTTCGTTGACTTTCTCTCTCGGCCGGCCAGCGAAGTACTGGTCGAAATGCGAGACTTCTGTGACTTGCCCAAGTAGGCAGGCGGATGAGACGGATGGAAGCAGAAGCCCGGGTACGGCGTTCACTCTTTAGACGTTTGGATGGTTGTGTGGTCGAGACAAGAGAAAGAATGTCTCGGCGAACGTGCGAAGGGAAGTGTGTAAGAAGAAACAGGGCGCAGCAGTGCGTCGATGCGTCGATGCGTCGATGCGAGCGGGAAAAACCTCCGTTGTGTGGTAGTTACGGCGATCGTGGACAATGTGTTGTGGCAAACGAGTGAATAATGCGGGTTGTGCTACTGAGGGCGTTGTGCCCCGACTTGGGTTGACGGCGCTTTACGAGCATACGTCAGGCTGCCATGGGTCGATGGTGACAGGAGGGTGTATGCATCTAACGGGGATGATGGGACACCAATGGCCCCACACGAAGCTTTGGACAACTGACTCTTGTCGCGCAAATGTATCTTACAACTGCAGTACGGAGTACGCCCGTACGAGCTCCACCATACCTTGATAAAACGACAAAAACCGAGATTATTCTCTATCGCGACGTATATTAGAATACTACTGCCTGGAGCTGGAGAAAGAAATTTAAGCCTAGCCACAACTGATCAGTACCAGGACCGTGCTGGTCCGTATATACTTCATGTTTTTATTTATATATATGTAGTAGTGTACGACGTACATGTCGAGACTCGGGGCAGCAAGCCTCGCCGAGCTTCTATTCACTACAGAGAGTCAAGACGTAACGCGACGTATCTTTCTTCTTACGTTATACTCCTGGCTCCTTCTTCATGGCCCATCGGTCGTTGGCCCGTCATCCCCGCTCACTTTAAAACGACTCGATTTAATGGTCCTGCCTTCTGGGTAGCGTGGAGGGTCATTGTATCGTATCTTACAGTTGCGGCAACAGCATAGTAGATATATCCAAGAAGCGCTAATCTACTTGTAGCTGGAGTCCGGCTGGCCCTGCAACGCTAACTTTGTTGTGGCCTCTGCTTTTGTGCCGAGCGGGTTTTATCGGCTCAGGTGACTGTCTCGGTATAAGGCCAGCGACCTCCCATAAAAACAACGGCTTTCACTACAATACTGCGGCTTCACAAGTTCTCGCTTCCCATTACCTTTCAAAAATCCGAGACATACAAGTTGGCCTGTCTGTCCACTATTCTGCCATTTGTTCCTATTGTCATTCTGTCTTCGCCTTCGCACAATTTGCCAGTGCTCGACATTGATTTCGTCAACATGAAGAGGGCGGTCTCTGCTTCGATATCTAGGGAAATGGGCTCGCCCTTCTCTTCATATCGCAGCTTTTCCATACCATATCTTACACTGTTTTCCCTCCTTTCAAGACGGCAATTTGTTTCCCAGAAAGAAAATCCGCCCCATGCCGTACATGTACCCAGGAGAAACTCCGGTACCCTGTCGCAGACACCCGACTCGAACTTTGTGTCTTTTCCTGGCGCTGTCAAGAGTGTTTTCACCAATACCTTGGACTTTGAGATTCCGTCCAAGTACCCGGCCATGCCAACTTACCGTGTCCTTGACCAACATGGGGTCGTTGTTGATCCGACGTTCGAGCCCGACCTCAGTGACGAGCAAGTCGTGAAGCTGTACCGCGACATGTTGACAATATCCATCATGGACGTCATCATGTTTGACGCGCAGAGACAGGGGCGCATCAGCTTCTATATGGTCTCCTCTGGCGAGGAAGCTGCGTGTGTGGGATCCGCATCGGCCTTGTCCCCCGAGGACGTCATTTTTTGCCAATATCGGGAACAGGGCGTGTTTCAACAAAGGGGCTTTACCATGAAAGAGTTTATGAGCCAGTTGTTTGCAAACAAGAACGATTCTGGAAAGGGAAGAAACATGCCCGTGCACTATGGCAGTAGCCGTCTGAACATTGTAGGTGTACAAACAACGCACCCGACCACAATTCGCTGTCCACTTTGCTAACAAACATCGGCAGCATTCCATCTCATCCCCGCTTGGCACGCAATTGCCACATGCGTCTGGCGCTGCTTACGCATTAAAAATACAACGCCTGCAGAACCCAACCGCTGACCCCCGGATTGTAGCAGTCTACTTCGGCGAGGGGCCGCTAGTGAGGGTGACTTTCACGCAGCACTCAACATCGCCGCAACCCGTTCGTGCCCCGTCGTGTTCATTTGCCGTAACAATGGGTACTCCATTTCCACTCCGGCTCTTGAACAATACCGCGGAGATGGCATCGCGAGTCGTGGTCTTGGCTACGGCATCGACACTGTTAGGGTGGACGGCAATGACTTGTGGGCAGTGCGCCGCGCGATGGCGCAGGCTCGAGAGATGGCGCTCCAGGACGGCGGTAAACCTGTGTTGCTAGAGTGCCTTTCATACCGCGTCGGCCACCACAGTACGTCGGATGACTCGTTCGCGTACCGGGCCAAGGTCGAGGTCGAGGACTGGAAGCGGAGAGACAATCCAATATCACGTCTCCGCAAGTGGATGGAAGCCCGTGGGTGTTGGGATGATACCAAGGAGAAGGAGGCACGCGAGACGATCCGGAGGGATATACTCAAAACGTTCAACGAGGCGGAGCGTGAGAAGAAACCGCCTATCCGTGCACTGTTTGAGGATGTGTACGAAGAACTGACGCCTGACCTCCGTTACCAAATGAAGCAGCTCAAAGACCACCTTAACAAATATCCGGAGGAATATGATGTGGGTGACTACGAGGGCGGAAAGAGCAGTCTCGAATCTTAGGTTTATCAAGCCATATAGATACTGGTCAACCTCCAGATTGATTGGCACATACGCCTCACAACATTTTAGTGTTGAAGAGAACAATGTGCTTATTTATTGATTGATTCCCTTTCAATTTCCCTGCCACGTATTTGGCTTACAATGGAAATGCGTGATTCAAGGGAATCAATGCAATTACCAGTCACCGTAGCTGTAAGAGCAGCACGAGCCCTGCCGCAAACTAGCTCAGGTGTGGTCGCAATTGAGATAATATCACTCGACAGTACGCCATCTTAATATAAACAGCCTTCGAGATATATCGTACACACATGTCAGCTGAGGCGGGTGGTGGCGGGTTTTTCTGTCTTTCTTAACCTCTTTTCTTCGATTTGTTGCTTCTCTTTCTGTAGTTTTGATTCGTTCAAGACTTTTGGTGAGAAAGAGAGGAAAGGTGGTCGCAGTATCACACTGTCCCCCCCCCCTCTCTTTCTAAACATTATCCCCTGTTATCGTCCCTCAGAAGGAAACGTTGAAGGTAAGTATCTACACGATACCCAACTGTGTACAAATGATACCTCGGCTACCAAACAGAGAACAGCACTACCGAGTTGAAGGCACACGCCAATATCATCTCCACGCTAACAAGAGCAGTCACGAATGAGCAGCCACGAATGCACAGCCACATACAGCACTATGAGATAAGCCAACATCGCCTTCCTCGTCTACGAAAAACAAAAAGAAGTCCAATACAACCTTCAGTCTTGGCTCCGACCAGAAGCAAACAACTTCTTTCGCCGACGATTGGAAGCACAGCACAATGTTTCCCAGACAATTGCGCATGCTGCGACCCTTTTCTGTACGCCACCCACTAAAGCGTCTTCAGGCCCTGGCTGTCTGTCTCGGGATGTGGCTACAAAGACGCTGGTTGTAACCCTGCGAAAAGGCTTTTCAACAACACGACACCTCGATGGCAATGTTTCGATTGACGCGTCACGGGAGTCTTTGCACACAAAGCCAAAGACAACGCACTTTGGCTTTGAGACAGTGACAGAGCTGGAGAAAACAGAGCGAGTTGCGACTGTTTTTACGAGCGTGGCTGAGTCTTACGATCGTATGAATGACTTGATGTCGTTTGGCTGGCATCGTATTTGGAAGTTCGTATTCACTCTTTCAATTTCTGTTGCGGCCATACCATCCACTAACATTCTACACATGTACAGAGACCACTTTGTTGCGTCGCTCAACCCAGGTTTTACAGCTAAGCCCGGCACGTCCCCTCAGCGAATTCTCGACGTGGCCGGTGGTACGGGCGACATTGCGTTTCGAATGCTTCGACAGGCGCACATTATAAACGAGAACCCAGAAACCCACGTTACAATTTCAGACATCAACCCGGCCATGTTGTCCGTTGGTCGCCAACGCGCCGAGTCACAACTGCCAGTAAGCCAGCTAGCAGCGCTTAACTTTCTTGAGGCCGATGCAACCAGCTTTCGGCAACCAGATGGCACAGTTACCGTGGACTCATCATCTATCGACCTGTACACCGTGGCGTTCGGCATTCGAAACTTTACCGACATACCAGCGGCGCTTCGCGAGGCATACCGTGTTCTTCGCCCAGGCGGCGTTTTTGCTTGCCTTGAGTTTAGCAAGATTGCGTCCACAGACGAAAACCCAGCAGCAGCTTTGCTCGACGCAATGTACAAGCGCTGGTCATTTAGCGCGATACCTATGATCGGGCAGCTTGTTTGCGGGCGATCGCGATTCGTACCAGTATTTGGTTGAGAGCATCGAACGTTTTCCCAGCCAAGACGAGTTCAGAGACATGATTCTTGACGCAGGATTCGTGGTTGGCGGTTGTGGCTACGAAAATCTCACCGGGGGTATTGCTGCGATACATAAGGGCATGAAACCCCTAGATGGCTGAAGATGAAGAGGACTGGCCTAGTGTGTCACCGATCCGGAGACGTTTTGTCATGTGCATCGGGGGATTGTACTAGCCGTGTACTATAGTTTCAATGTGTACAGAACACCCAATATACGTCAGCCGCTGTCTTTTGTTGGTGACCTATCGTACTTATCCAGTGCTGGTCGTCGCTCGTCGAGATCGAGCCATTCCGTATACTGTGCCGTATCTTATAGATGTCTACACAAGCAAGTCACGACGAAATCTGTGTGGGACTCTCAACGAGAAAGTGTACCTTCCTGTTCCTCCCCGCACCAACAGGCTTTTTTTTCAGCTGAATAAAAAGGACGATGGGAGCCTGTGACATGATAAAGTAAAACAGGAAACCTTGCTTGCAGAGCATACAACGTACAAAAATGCTAATCATCATGGTAAAGTCAAGGCATCAACGTGGGGATTTATGCCACTAAGAAATATTTTGTGAGCAAATTATGGTGGTTGCTCGCCTGGGCATGGACGCGCATCCAACAACCCCTAAACATGAGCAAGACCTATCAGCTAAGACACCATACAACGAATTACCGACAACAAAACACCGAGGCCATCATATCAAAATTGCCAGGTAGCACCAAAAATCTGCTAACAGCAGATAGTTAGCAACTCAGAAAACAACACGCTTTCGTATCACCCTTTAAGAATCAGAAGGTGCCGGCGGCGTAGGAGCCGGAGACCCGTTACCTCCGTCGCCTTTACTCAGCCCGCCGACCCTTTGACCTCCACGACCTCGGGGGCCACGACCATCTCCGCCGCGGCCACTTCCCCGACCACCGCGTCCACTTCCGCCACCGCGGCGACCAGCTCCTTCGCTATCGCTTGCTGTGCCTGTGCCTCCTCCAGCACTGCGGTAGCCACTCTGTCCAGAGCCGCCGGTGTTTGCACCGCTCCTGTTGCTACTACCCCAAGTGCCTGCGCCTCCACGGTCGCGGCCGAAGGTTTTGTTCGACTCTCTTGGGATAAAGATTTTAACCAGCGGTTTTGACCGATCCTCGGTCGTACGGTGCTTCGCCTCCTCTGGCAATCGTGCCATCGCCCCATCTCGTTCTTCCGTGCTCTTGAAGTGAACAACTTTGTTCGTCTGACCATACTTTTCAATCTTCACGATCTTTGGGAGGTCTTCACTTGCAAAAAGCTCTTTTGTCTGGTCATCAGACTGTGCATTCATAATAAAAAGACCGATCACATCTGTGGAAGAAGATCTCGTTGCCGACGGTTGTGTCGATTCTGTGCCAGATGCAGTACCGTTTTGCGCACTAGCAGCAGAAAGCTTCTCGCCGTCCTTAAGAGCAGATGTGGATGATGGTTGGGGTGCAGGAGGCTTCGTAGGACCTAGAAAGGAACCAGTGGTGGTCTTGCTGGAGGCAGACTTGGAAGATGGAGCCTGCTGTTGACCTTGTGAGGCCAGCTGCTTGTGCGATACCGACACGGCCGGTTGCTGCTGTTCGGGAGGTGGCAGTAACACACTCGAAGGCTGCGGTGAGGCAGTCGATGTTGCGGGTGCCTGGGCTTGTTGGGAGGGATTCGACTGCTGCTTCATGCCCCGGTGCGAGAAATTGAAACCTTGAGCACGCATCTCCGTACCAATACGCCCGTCCTGAATTTCTAAAGCCAGGTAGCCAAATGCAGCATCCGCAAGATTGAAGTTCCACATATTCTTGAAGGCACTTTCATCCACCTGGCCAAGAGCTGGCGGGCCACCTGCAGAACCGCCGAACGGGTTACCGCCAGCTGCCGTGGTTGGCATCTTTTCCACAATGCTAAGGGCATTCTTTAAAAGATTTTGCTGAGCCTCGTTTTGTTGGATAGCGGGCTCAACCTCGCTCTTCACGGTCTCCCAGACGTCGTTGAAAGACGCCTTGCTAGCCGCAAGTTTGCCGCGGTAATGGTCGAGAGTCGGGTTAACGCTGAACTCGTTATATGAGCTGCCGTAGCGGAAATGAAGGCCAGCCGAAATGGAAAAATCAGCCTTCAAAGTCACTGACAGCTGGTTCAGGATACCCTCACGAGCGGGCGACGCGTGGGTCACGAAGATACGAGTCTCGGTTGGATCGTATACACGATTGGCAGTGTCCACCAATTCTCCCATCTGGAGGAGTGTTGTCCACATCGTCCCTGGCCACCAGCGATCGTTGTACGGCCTTCTCCGTTGTCAAAAAGTTTGTGCATAACGACAGCACCGCCAAGGCCTAAAAGGCGAAGCTTCACGCCGCCGATTTCAAGAAGCATCGACTGGGCTTCGTCGATGATATGAAGATTGGGGACCTTGTATTCGCGCGAGCGAAATTTTTCAAGAACTCGGACATCCTCGCACGCACCCCAGACCGTGTACACCGGTACGTCTAGCTTCAATTCGCCGCTTAAGAGGAGAGACAACTCAGAAAGGGGCAGCTCATGGGGCGGGAATCTGGATTTCACGGAAGAGCCAGTGCCAGGCTGAGCAATGGCTTTCTTGACGGGCTCGGAGATCAAAGGAGAATACTGGGCAACATGTTTGAGGGTCCTACGAACAGGTAAGATATTAGTACCACATAAATACGGTAAGGCCTGGAAACCTAATCGGGTGCGGGCAGGGCCGACAACTTACTTCTCCGCGATCCTCTCCAGCGATGTATCATCGTAGAATCCAAAATCGCCCGTGTGTATAATATAATCGGCACGCGCTTGTTTAGCGAGGTCATTCAGAGACCTCAAGTTACCTATTGTCGTGCCCAGGTTAGCAACGCCCAGTAACATGCCGACCCAGAGTACAATTTTCCCGCGTGCAATCAACGTACCTCGAACATCCGCAATGCAAAGCACTCGAATGGGGCCTGTCTGTACAACTCGGCCTTGATTAGGCAAAAGCGGGCGCGCCTCCGTACTCAGAGCCGGGGAGGGAGCGCTAGCGGCCCCGTTTGGCAAATAGCCGGCGCCGGTGCCTCCTTGGGTCAGAAAAGAATGACGGGCTTGCTAAATAGAGCCCAACGAATATCAGCATCAAGCTCCAATTGGCTTACAAGATACCGGCCAGTTGCTGAGGAGAAAGCAAAGAAAAACAGGTATCAATTCGGCACCTGCAGGAGCGGCAATTGTCTAAAAAGCGAGAAGGGGCTAGGTCGTGCAATCGCGCAGGGGAAACTCACGGATGCCATGGCAGTTCCCGAGGTCGGAGATGAAGAGATGGAATTGTTTAAAGATGTAGGCCTCAGATTCAAGTCAAGTGAAGTCGGCCGAAAGTAACAGAAATGCCGAACAGATGGGTAACGAAGTTGTAGCTGTTCTCCTTCCTTAGCACCTTTGCTATTAAGAGGTGGCTATTGGCAACGAGTCCTTCGATGGGGCTTTCTTCGTGATGTTCGGTGGTCTGTGATACACAGCTGTCCTCTTCGGATTGTCAATACGGAGATATGAAGCTTATGACTAGCTGGTCGAGACGGAGAAGATAGGCGATTGCAGGTAGGCAGGTAATGGGACGTGGCAGATGCCGTAGTCGAGAACGCGGCTGCTTCTGATTGCCGCCGCGATAAGCAACAGAAAAAAATTGATGGCAGTTCGCGGTGTTTTGTGATTAACTTGCGGAGGGGATGCGTAAAGGATGAAGGGGGCAAGAGGCGAAAGGGGAGCTGTTGCATTCTGAAATTCTGCTGTAATTTCCTTTCACTGTCCAACCAAGGAGTTAGTTGCCAGGTACGAAATCTGAAAAGGGGAGGCGCAACGGGAAAAAGTAGTGCCTTTCTCGATTGGGACTAGCTCGTATTTGCACTGACCTGTGGAGTACCTCCTTCGTTCAATCATGATACACCGTGCTTGATTGTCGTAAAAACATCACACCGACAAAGAACAACATACACACCTGTCGTTGCACATAATTTGCTGGGCATACTACTGCTCTCCTTAATTCGGATGGATGTTTGGGCCGTTTGCAAAATGACTTCGCGGTGAGAAGATTACTCTGTCGCAGGAAAGCTTCAAAGGACCGGATGATAGAGAAAGGCATTCATGGCATAGGAGTATACAGCTCACCAAAAGGTGAGGACGTATGCTCAGCGTGTGACAAGCGGTAGGAGGAGGGGCGGAGAAAACGAAAGGCGGGGTGACGGCAAGTGTGCCTAGATAATATCTTGAAAGACAATATTCGCTTCCAAAATGTATGCCTCTCCCCCTTTTGTACAAAAGGCACATATTTTAGCTCTATCTCTCGGGATGCCTCCAACAGCACCGCCCCCATACATAATGAAAATACACGGTGCTCTCAGCAGGCCACAGGGGCGTAGCCCAGAGATGCTGATTGAGCCGCTCACCATATATTCCTCTCGCCGTGCTGTCCATTTTCAGCCTGCCTATAATCATAGTATCCACGCCCGTTCTTATTTACAGCACTGGCACCATAGTCCTTGCCTCCTTCTTGGTCTTGTTCATGGTGGTGGTGCAGCTGCTGCTGCTGTTGTTGTTGTTGTTGTTGTTGTTGTTGATGTTGGTGTTTTTGCGAGAGGGTGCCTACAGAAGAACTACCACCCTGGGGTCCACCATGGTCGTATTCAAATATCTGGGCATCGTCGATGTAGTTGATAGACCCGTTATCATCGATCTGTTGATCAGCGTCTTCGAATTGACCGTCTGACTACACCATGCATTAGTATTTGTCGGCCGGGCTGCTTTTTCAAAAAATGCAGACGACACAACTTACCCTGTGGTACTCGAAGTTGTATTGGTCAACAACATCCTGCGATTGACGACCTTGCTGCATCGGCATCTGCTGTTCGATGTATTTCTGCTGCTGTAGCTCTTGTTCCCGGCGTTTTCGTTCTTCTTCTTGCGTTTCTGGTGGGGTGAGGTTGGAACGCTGAGCTGCGGGTGCATCGCTTGTACTTTCGCGAGATACGAGTACATGAAGTTTGACAATAGGACCTGGCTCCGTAAATCGCGGCGTGGGTTAGCCAACTTGATATGGGCCATTCGGTAGATGGCACGTTCCTCGACTATAGGAAATCTTGTGTATGGGTAGTCAACATCTGGGCGGAGCAGGCGAGGTATGGGCTCTGGCGACGCGACCGTATGTTTTCCTTTGCTGCTGCCGCCGTCTTTGCTCTCCTTCCGCCGAGATCCGCCAAAGATAGATCCAAAAAATCCGTCCTTTTCCCTCTTCGTCTCGCCAGCTTTTCGACTGCCAGTGTCAGTTTTTTTGTCTTCGTAATATTTTCCGTTGGCGCTGTCTCGATCAAGAAGCAGACTCTCTCTGCCCTTTGGACCGGGGTTGTCGATGGAGTTCTGAAGCACATCTAATCGTGCACCATCGTGTGCCTTCTCCGGTTGAGGCCGCTCAGTCTTATGGTGTGGTTTTTTAGGTTGCTCTTCCTTTTCCCGTTCCTTTTCTTTGTCTCTTTCTTTTCCCCTTTTCTTTTTCTCTCTCTCTTCGCTCTTGAACCACTTCCATCCCATCGATTTCCCGCTATCGGTCTCCTCCTTGTCTCGAACCTTTTTGTCTGCCTTTCTATCATCGGCCGAAAGGGTTGGGATGAATGTGAGACTGTCTGTCCGTGTAGGGCTGCCCCCAGGATGAACTGATGGATGGTGAGCTATGCCACTTGATGACTGGCCTGCTGCGGGGACAGCAGCAGAAGGTGATGGTGTATGAGAAGCCTGGTAAGTAGATCTGCCGAGTGATGGACGTTTGATAGACTTTGAAGACGGCTGTTGCCAAGGCTGCTGTGGCTGGCTTTGATGTTGCTGCAAGTCATCGTTCGGCTGAGGCTGTGACGCATCTGTCATCAGCGCCACTTGAACTGCGCCTTGGTCCAGATTGCCTTGAGAAGATGACCGGTGTGAGAAGACCTGTGCTGCCTGTCGTGCGGGTTTTTCAAACAGTGCTGGTTGAGGTTCCAGAGCAACGGTTGCCACATTCTCAAAGTAGGGCCCTGTGTCCTGTTCACGATGTCCAGATTCTGATGGAACTGCCATGCTTGAGGGCAGCATACCGGACCCAGTTGCGGTAGATGAAAGCTTTGAGAGGCCATCCACTGAGTCCTTGTCGACTTTGACATGATGCTGGTGCTGTTGCATGGCATGCCGAGCAGGCCGTGAGAAGTTTCCGAGTAGAGTAGACTCTGAGTTTGCCTGTTGAAGGTCGAGAGCCACATGGTGATCCACGTCTAAAGGCGGCGGTAAGACGGAGGGTCCAACTATGTCACTGTCGGCATCTCTACGAGTCTGCCGGGTTCCAGCGACTCGCCTAGAGAATGGAGCGCGGTCACCGGACCTTAAGCTACCGCCCTTGCGATACGTTGTCCGGGTGGATCTTCGAAGGCCCATGCTTGCAACGGGCAAGATTGGTTTGTCGTCGTCAAGACTAGACCTTTCCGACCCGTCTGTCTGCCTCTGAGTGTCCAGAGCTAGCCTTTGAACAATCATGCTGGGATCGTTCACGAGTTCGTTCAGGGTGAGCTCAGGGGTGCTGTTATAGGTGCTGATTTGGGAGGGTTTTCTCTGGATATGCCAGTCTCGACTAGCGCTCTCGTCGTCACCGTCACTGCTCCCTGTTTTGACCTCGGTGTTTCTGTTCTCGACCTGTCGGGACAGCGTGGATTTTTTCCGCCCAAGTCCGCCTCCGTCCCCTTTTGGATGTTGGCTATCGGTAGAAAGTAATGAGTCCCCCGATCGTCTTTTGATCGACTGGACACGTTTCTGCAAGAAATTTTTGAACTGGTCTGGAGCAAGTTCTGGGTGGACTTTTGCAGGAACCCACAAAAGTCTTGAGATATCACCCTCATCGTCCTCCCCAGATGGTGCTATAGATGGCATGGCCATCAAGGACAAACCTTGGAAAGGAACAAGATCTGGATCAGCCGAGTTTCCCACATCCATAGACATGCGGCGCAAGGCCTGCAGGTTGCTCAGCTCTTGTGCAATGTCGTTGGGGTTATCGATGTTAGTGAGGGGGAACTGAGAGGCGTTTTGAGAGTCGTTCTGAACATCGCGAAGCGATAGGGTCGGGGAAAGCGGCGACGGCGGCTGCAGTGTCGGAATATATGGATCAGAAGGAGGGCTGCCCTTATCAGTAGGCTTGCTGATGGGTAGTGTCTGTGACTTTTTAAGCCCGCCATTATTCGCATTTAATGGTAAGGTGTCTGCGGTGGGCGTTATATCAGACATGGTGCGCAGAATCGGTTGGCGCTCATCTGTGACGGCAGGTACTTCCAGCGTCGAAAGCTGATGTGGTATGTGATACGATATCGGCTTTTGCAATTGTTCCCCGCCATACGGGGATGCAACAAAACTGAGAGGGCGGCTATCTCGCCGAGAATCATGGCCGGAGTCGTCATCACTATCATCATATAGTGTCCCTATGGCCTCTGTGACGTGGTGGCTTGGGTCCGAAATCGACAGCTGGCTGGCATGGCCGCGCCGGTTTGGGAAGCTCTCGCCAGTGTCGCGGAGACGCGATGAGGTCTGTACGAATGCATGCATGGTCAGTTGGTGAGCAAACGTGGACAAGGGCACGACGGCGTGCCAGCAGGTGTCAACATGCGTGAGCGCGCTGCCGCGCGACACCGTGGCCGAGTCTAGGAAGAAAAGACGATCAGCAATGCCAAAAACGTACCACCATCGAGAGATGCGGTACGAAGGCCAGAAACGAGGCCTTGGCCGACGCTCTCTCGAGGTAAAAACTTGGGCTCCTATCAAACAATCACGAGGAAGAGTCGGCAGTCTAATCGAGGGTGTCATGAAGTTGAAGCCACGGCCTCCGGGGGTCGCGGTGCGAAGGAGAATGCCGAACAAGACGTGGCGAATATCGTAGACAGTCGAGGGTCCGAGAAGGTGCTTGGCTAACACGGCATGCAGAATCACACTGGCAGCACTTGGGAACGTTGATTTCTGGGCAAGAAACGAGGGAGGGGATAAATCAGCGTGGTCGGGATCGGCGGCCGGTGAGTGAAATGAGGGCGCGGTTTGGGATAAAGATAGATACAGCTAACGGTTGACTCTCGGGTAGCGGCGTCAGGAAAGTCGATACAGATGTCGAAATAAAATGCGGATTATCCAGGCAGTCCCTCGCGGCGATTCGGAGGGTGTCGAGGAGCAGGATATTGATTAAGGGGGGCCAAAGAGTTGGCACGGAAAACCGATGAAGAGCCTGAGGAGGTTAGTCCTTAACGCCCGTACCTGCTACCTTTATTTTCTTGGGCCGAGCCGTCGTTGTCTTCGTTGTCGTCGTTGTCGTTGATGGAAGTTAGCGTGCGTTTGCGCATGCGACGATGCGTGGTGGGCCAGTGCGATTCGATTTGGTCGCATTGCGTCTCGTCCAAGATTTTCACAGAGTACGAGAGTCGACGGCGCCAGAATTAGAAAGGAGCACGCTCGGGATATCAGGATTTAGGGACAAAAGTTGAAAAGCAATTTACAGTGCACGGTCTTTATCGCCGCCAATCGCCAGTGGGTCTTTCTCATTAATACGTCTAGTCCCTTTCCGAAATACAGTGTGCCGTAGGTTTCAGACGCATTACTTTAGTATTAAACAATACAATCCCATATGTATCTTACAGAGCACGCCGTATTTATAATATGATAAAAAAGCGAAACCAACGACGTACCCCGTACCATCTCAATAACCTCCTTCTTCCATAATCTCCTCCAGAGGCTAGGCAAGCTATGTGTGAGACAAGAAGAATTCTCGGCGGCTACTCGTAAGATGATACAGGGGGAAGAAGTATCTTACAAATATGTTGAGTCACGTGATGTACCAGTGCACTGGATATATAGACTTCTTGCGGTGAGCTTGCGGGCGATGCCCAAATTTGAAGTTCTAGGATGGACCTAGATACAGATAACAGATACAGATAACAAGCATCTCATCAATAGTCGCCGATGCCTTGGTGTTCTAACAAGGCGCATTGCCGTAGTCCTTGTCTTTCACCATTGCCGGCCCACGTGACCATGCAAACGCAAGGACATTATTGTTCACATAAGAAGGGCTATTTTCTGCCTGTGAATTTCGGCTCCTCTCTGTAGGATATATCAGATGCCTTACCGTCCAGGGAGAGAAGCTTCAGACTATTGTCAATCTGCATCATATCGCTCCACCTCCACTAACATCGAACGAGAAACAAGTACCCTAAACCATTATATATATCTAAAAAGCTATATTATATACTCATTCGGCCGGGCACATATAATATCTCAACCATTAAATTACTGCCGAGACTGCTAGGTATATTTAGAGAAGCGACCCTATTCGGGGTATACTAATTAGCGCTTCGCTAGAACGGGCCGGCCTTACGAGCCGACGGCTTATTATATACACCAGGGTTATTACACCGTGTCAGGGCCGGCTAGCCTATAATAATCTTTTATATCTTACTAATATTTAAATATATTTATAAATTAATAGAGTATAAATAAGCGTTTATAAGGAAGTTTAACGGTGAGACCGTAAAACTAATATTATAAGGGGGTTTAACTATTATGGAATTTGGGATAGGTGGTTACGATAGTAAAGCGTAGGCGTTTCGAGGGCGAAGGTAGGTCTAATATTATACAAGAACTAAGTCTTACCTCCCGAAACCTTACGGTATTCGGGGAGGCCTTTTACTTAAGAGAACTTTATAATAATAACGTAGCGCCCGCGAGGGCGCCTAGTTACGTACGTATTACCGTATTAACCACTCGTTACGTATTAGTCTCGTACTCTTTTTATTATTAATTACGAAGTAATATTAATACGAGGGAGATACGAGGTCGTTACCGTAATAATATTTATAATAAAAGAATTATAATAAATTATTTTCCCCCCTTAATAAATTAATCTTTTAATTTATTACTCGCGATTTTTTTTTAATCTCCTCGTTCGATTCGTTAACGAGAAGTATTAAAGGCGTTAATTAATTTTTTAATTAACTTATTTATTAAATTTCGTAAACGTACGAGTTACTTTATAATTTCCCGTATTATATAACGATTTAATCCTTCGAGTCGCCGACGTAATACGAGGCCCGGAAATATTAAACGACGAAGTTCATTTTTCGGTTTCGTTTTTTAACCGGGTTTTTAATTCTTTATAAATATTATAAGTTATATATTCGTTTAAAGCGTTATTTATTTAAGTTATTCGTTTTATTATTTATTATTATTATATAATTATATATATATACGTAAATTACCCGTCGTAGTAAAAGCGTCGCTCTTTCCTCGTTTATTAATATATTTAAGCGAATAATATTTATTATATTTAAAGGGTTGTTTTTACCTCGTTTATTATTTACGGGCGTAACTCTTTCTTTATTATAATATATAAAAATAATTATTTATTAATTTATTATTATTTTAAATTTTTTAACTTTAATTTTAATAACTTTTTTAACCGTTTCGTTAATATATTATCCGTAGTTTATTAACGTTTTTATTAATATTTTATTTTCTTTAATTTTCTTATTATTAACTTTTCTTTTTACCCGTTTTTATTTTATACTTAATTTATCGTAATAACGAGTTTTAACTCTTTAATTAATACTTTATTTATATTTATATTTTTACGTTAATTATTATTACGAGGAAGGTAATTACTAACTACCTTCCCGTACAATACGTAATAGTTATACTACTAGTTATTACGTAACGCGGCCTTCCCAAGCCGTATTAAAGGATATAAAAGGCTTTTCTCCTATATATAATAATCCTTCAACTTAAACAATTAATTATTATATTATTTACTTTACTCTTAATCGCTTATATCGTACCTTTATACTATTACGAAGTCTTATAAAACCGTTATACCCTCGCCTTTACCTTATATCGCCGTTACTTAATATTTCGATACTAGCCGTAACCGCGCCTCGTACGTAATATTTAATAATAACTCTTTTATTATTTTTAAGTAACCCCGACCCCCGAGCTTATTTAAAAGCCTCGTAAAAAACGATTATATAAAGATTAAATTATTTTTTTAAGTAACCCCGACCCCCGAGTTTATTTAAAAGCCTCGTAAAAGCGATTAAGCGCCTCCGTATTTAATAAAATAAATTACCGTATTACCGAGTAACGTACGAAAAAGCCGCCCGTAATTACGTAAACGTTTTTAATAATATAAAGTAAAATACCGTACCGTTAATTATAACGTACGAAAAAGCCGTTTATACTTTACGAGCGTATTATTAAATAATAAACGAGAACGCGCGAGTTAAAAGTTTATAACCCTCGTATATTTATTATTATAACTCGACGAACGCTTCTTCGTATTATAAACTTAATATATTACCGCGTAAACTTAAAAAAAAACGGTATTAACGTAAAATATACCGAGTTTATTAATATACCTCGTAAACTTAAGACGTTAACCGTTAATAAGGGCGTAATTAAAGTTTCGCGAACTTAAGCCTCGTTATTAACGGTTTTTCTCGAAAGTTTTTAACCGGACGCCGTTTTTAACGCTTTTTTACTCGTTACTCCCGACGACGACGAGGAAGCGTTTTACTCGGCGGACGAGTAATTTTTTTATTAAGTATTTAACGACGTTTAAAGAGGATTATTAAAAGTCCCCTCTTTTAACGAGGACGACTTAATTTAATAACTCGACTACGAAAATAATATAACCGTATCGAGTTTATTTTTTACCGTAAAATAAACCCGGCTCTTTACTTTTAATAACGAAAATAACGAGCCCTCGGAAACTTTTAATTTATTTATTCTTCGTATAAATAAAAGAAAAGGACCCGTATCCTTTAATAAAAGTTACTTTTAAACCTCGAAGAATTTTTAAACCCCGGATCCGTAAACTCTTAAAGTTAATACGTTTATTTCGTACGCCCTTTTTACTCCGTTAACCGAGGCTCGTTAAATAATAATTAACTTCTTTAACTTAATTTAAAGTATCTTTACTCTTCGCCGTATTATATTAAGCTCCGGTTAAAGAGAAGGAGTTTAAAACTCCGTCGAATAAAAAGGTACTTTAATAAACGTTACGGTATTAACTTTCGAGTTTACCTTTAATATTAAAGCTTTTTTTAATAACGTAATATTATAAAACGATATTAAAGTTTAATACCGTTTAACCGTAATTATAATTATTTTTAAGAGGATCCTTTAATCGGGCGGAGTATTTTTATTAACCGAACTTTAACGTAAATAAATAACTTTATTCGAGGAAATAATTAATAAAAGCTTATTAACCGACTTTTTTTTAAACTTAATTATCCTACCGTACCAATAAACGGCACCTTTATTATTCGAGGGTAATTTATTAATACCCCCCGTTTAACGAGTAATATAACTCTCGTTTCCCCTCCCGCGGTTTATCGAACCCGTTATACTAGCCCGACCGTAAGTTAATAAACGAAGTTATAAATATATAAAGCTTTAATTAACGTTATCTTAACTTTATAAAACTTAATTAATTTAATTTTTAATTAATAAGTTAACGCGCGCGTTTATAATACCGTTAATAATTCGAGTTTATATAATATTAACGACCGTTAATTCGTTTTAACGGACGTTATTAATTTAACGGATAATTACCGGATTTTTATTAATAATATTAAGGCCCTTTAAGGTTATACGACCGTTTCGACGTTTAACTTCGTTATTCGTTACGTATAATTACCTTTAATTAACGGTAATTTAACGACGACCTTTTACGTTTTTTTTTATTAATTACGGTACCGTATAACCGGAAAACGGGATTAAGAATTAATAATAAATAAAATATTACTTAATTATTTACCTTTTACCCGTCGTAACTTAACTTTACGGTATTTTTAAGTTACGATAACTTTTTATACTTCGTCGAAGAATTCCTTAATAATATCGAGGTATAAAAAGCCCGAGACCCGTTAAATATTATCGTTAACCGGCTCGTTATAAATTATAAACCCGCTTAAAAAACGAAGCTCGCGATTAATATTACGGTTAATTTTACTTTAATTTTAAGCGTCGTTTTAAAACGGATTTATAACTTTAAAAAACCCTTTTAAAAAATTACTTTTAAGTTATTAAAATTAACGTATAACGTTAATTAAATATTTATAAAATCGACTTTAATAAATACGATAACGTTAATAACCTCCGCCGTAACCTTATATTAATAATCCGTTATTCGAGGATTATCGTCGGGTAAAACAATATTATAATTAAATATTATTTATTTAATTAATTTAATTTAAGTTTTACTTTTACGGTTTATTTACCGAAACGTATTAAAGATTTTCGTAAATATTAAAAAAAAGTTTATTAATTCGTCGAGTTAATTATTAATATTATAAAATTTAATAACCGGTTAATATTATTAACTTTACCGCCCGCCGTGTTAATTACGAAGGCCGATTAATTAATAAACCTTTTTTAACTTTCCGCTTATTACGTTAATAACCCGGCGGATAATATAACGTTATAATAAAGTCCCTCGTATATTAATTATAAAAATTATAACGTTAATATTAATAATAATTAACGGTACGATCGAAGCCGAAGCTAGTCTCGCGAGGATACCGGACGTTATAAAGTTTACTCTTAAAGCCGTAATAAAGATTTCGAACGCCGTCCTTTTAACCGCTTTAACCGCGGCTCTTTATACGACCGGTTATATAATAATTATTAAAACCGTTCGCGAGGCTTTAATCGCGACCGCGCTTTTAACCGCGGATACGAATAAAGTTTTAAAGACCGTAATAAGGATAAAGGATACCGTACTCGATTTAATAAAGGTAATTTTATTAAGTATTACTTTTAAAAAAACGATTTAAAAGATAAACTTTATTTTCGTCGTTTTTACGACTAAGACTTAACCTTCGCGGACCGCGTATAACGGTTACGTTAAAAAAGTTATAACTTCGTTTTCGTTATAATAATTAACTTTAAAAATAATCCCGCCGTATTTATAACGGATTAATTTATTATTATTAACTTTAATATAAACGAATAAGTATTATTTACGACCGTTACTTTAAGCTTTTCGACGGTATTATACTTTAATACGTTATACGAACCTTAATATTAATTATTATTTTAAACTCTTCGGCGTATTATATTTCGATACGTTATACGAGTTTTAACGTTAACCCCCGCTTTAAACGTAATCGTATACCGCGTTCGTTAAACTTATAATTAAATACTCCTTATTAATAACTTTTACCGGCGGGATAATTACGGTATTAAATAACGGTACTCTCGTTTACTTTACGTATATTAATACGGTTAAAATATCCGCGTTTCTTTTAATATATATTATAATAAGGAAATATAACGCGTTAACGCGCCTTACGAAAACGGTGTCGTTCGATAATAAACTTATTTAATACGCCGATAACCCTAGTATTAAACCTTAAGCCCACTTAATAAATTTACGAAGCGCCGAAGTAATAAAAGTATTATTATTACTTAAATAACCCGACGTCGAGCTTAATACCTCGATACCCTTTATAATCCTTATATACTTTTCGATAATAAGTCTAGTCCTCGAGGTATATATTAATACGGGCGCCTCGTATTACTTAATTAAACGCGTTTAAGTTAAATAATACGGCGTTAATTATTAATTTAAACCGTTTCCGAATTCCGTTAAAATTACTAGGAGCGAAGTTTAAATCCTTAAGGCCGTTTATTTTAACCTTTACCTCGTCGAATTAAACGAATTAATTTTAAAGCTCGGTTATTTTAATATTAAAGTTAACGTCGTATAATCCCTCGGCCCCGATTTATTAATCGGAAATAACGTTTTAAAAAGCTTTAACGTTATTATAAATATAATTATAATAACGCTTCGCCTCCGAGGAATACGTAATTTACTCGTATATAATAAAATCGAGCCCCGTATTATAAACCTTTTAAACCGTCGGTTAAGGGTTATTAATTATAAAGTCCGTATAATTATTACGGTATATCTCCCGTTACGGTCGGTTTATACGATATCCGTTTATTACCTTAATCTCCTTATTAACGCTTTAAGTAACCCGTTATTATTATTTAACGATTATTAATTTACCGTATCGTAAACTTATACGTTAAACTTTACTCACTCCTCCTTTATTAATAAAAAGTTTTTAATATATAACGTATTTAACCGGACGGTTACGATAAATAACGACACCGTTATTTACCGTATTATATCGTTAAAATAAAACACGATTATTAATTATTATTTCGTTTATTTTAATATAACTTATTAAGTCCGTAAGTAAAGTTTTATCGACCTAGACGACGCCGTAAAATTTACCCTCGAGGCTTTTTATTAATCCCTTAATAACCCTTCGTAAATTAAAGCCTTCCTCGTATTATATAACGCCGTTATAACCGGCGATACTACCCTTAACGATATTATTAAATCGGGCGATATAACACCGTATATAAAAGTAAATACTAATATACCGTAATATAATTTAAAAATACTTAAAGGTATACCGATTATTATTACTACCGATAACGCCTCGATTTATACGAAAAATAACGAGTTTACGTTTAAAATTATTAATTAATAAATACCGTAAAATATTTTAAAACCGCGGTATCGTCCTTATAATTAATAAGTATAAAATACGTATTAATTTTATCGAAGGATAATAAAATTAAAAGTAAAATATTAAACCTTACCCTTTAAGCTTAAAAAATAATAAACTCGTTAACGAACGTTACGGAAAGCTTTACGAATAAGGTAAAATAAAATATCTCCGTTAAGGAGCCCTTATTACGTACCCCGTCTTCGTAGTCTAGCGTACGGTCGATAATAAAAAAAAAGTCGCGTTATCGTAAACCTTCGCCCGTTAAATAAGCTTACCGTCCCGATATTTATCCCCTTCCTAATTAAAATAATATTATATAAACTATTATTAATAAAAGTCTTTACTCGATATACGATATAACCGTATTCTTTTATTAATTACCCGTATACCCGAGTTACCGGTAATAATTAATTATTATTAATAAAAGAGGTCTCGAATACTCGAACGTAGTCCTTATAAGCCTTCGTAATACGCTTACCTTTATTTAACGTTATATAAATAATCTCTTAAAACCGTACCGCGGCTTCGTACGCGTATATATTAACGATATTATTATTTTTAATAATAATATAAACGAATATATTTAATATCTCGAAATTATATTTTAGTTTTTTATTCGAAACCGACTTTATATATTAACGTTAAAAACTTTCTTCGGCTTTACGTCGGTCCGTCTTTTAAAATTTATAATCGACGGTAAAAATATTACTCGTACGGAAGACCGTATTATAATATTTAAGAAGATCTCCTTCCCCTCGAACTTAATAAAATTATCTTATTATCTCGGTATAATAAGCTTCCTTCGCTCTAGTATTATATAATTCGATATTAAGGCCGAGCCCTTATAAACCCTTAAGACCGCCTTACTTATTATGTAAAGGTATAAAGGAGAGAAGACTCGTAAATAGTTTAACGTAAAATAAACGTAAAGCGATTATTAAATCCTTACGTATTAAACTTACGTCGTAACTTTTAAAGTCCTTTAATACTTTATAAGACGGCCTTTATTAATAAATAAGGCTTTATTATTACGATATTAACGTATCCTTATTCCTTAAGCTAGATATATATAAGAAAAGTATCGGTGTAATAATTTGTTAATTATTAATTTTATAAGACGGTATTATTATATTAGGTAAAGATATTAAATAAAATTAAATTCGACCTTTAACCTTCTTATTTCGCTCTTATTTATCCCGCGAAGAAGTTTACGGTATAATAAAGTTAAGAGTCGTAAATATTACTTAAATATTCGTTAAAATATATAAAATAATATAGTTTAATTAAAACCTTATTATCGTCTTAACGGATTATACCCTAATTAAAAATATTATTATATATACGTCCTTAAAAACGATAAACCTAAATAAGGTTAACCTTAAGCTCGTATCGGTAACGAATTATATATCGTAATTTAACTTATTAATCCTTTATATCCTTAACCGACTTAATATCGTCCCGGATACCTTATTACGGGTTCCGACGTAAGTTAAAAACGATATACCGGTTAATAATAATATCCTCGAAGAAGTTACTTATATTAAAAATTTTATCGTATATTATATTAAAGGCTCTTAAATTTATACGTTTAAAAACGAAATAAACGTACCTCCGTTTACTTTACTCCTCTTAATAAAGGCCGAATATTAATACCGGTATTTTATCTCCTTGTAAATAAATAACGAGACGGTAATATATTTATTAAACGAATTTCGTTATCGCTTAATCTTAATATATAAAACCGATCGTATTTTCCGTCCTTTACGGAGGGTATTACGATACGTTACCCGGGTTAAAAAGGCGAAAGCCGTTAAAAAGTAATTTTAATAAAGGAGCGTTACCGGTAAAGGATATTATTAACTAGGAATTAAACTAGGATAATTATACTAGTCCCGGTTAAAAGAAACGGTTAAAACGTTATTAAACGTTATAACGACTTATTAATCGATTACTTTATTACGTTTCGGAGTATAATAATTTAACCTTATATATACCCGCGTTTATAAAAAAGGAAATCCTTAAAATAACTTACGATAATACGTATTATTTCGGCGAAAAACGTATAACGGTATTATTCGATAATATTTTTATACGGCGTAAACGTAAAAAAATACGTACGAATATCGATTATTACCCGGTATATTAAACGAATTAAACTTTAAAGTTACGCCCCGCCGGATAACTTTAAAACTACGCCCCGCCGGGTAACTTTAACTTATTACCTTTTACGACCTTTCTTATTATACCGTAATTATAAATTTTATACTTACTTTATTAAAAGTACCCGTTATTTATACTTTATAATATTTAAAAGGCTTTAATATATTAAATACCCTTTTATATAATTACTTCGTAAATTTTTTAAAAAAACGATCCTCGTACCCGGAAGTTAATATTACGGTATTAACGAATAAGTAATATAATTACTTCGTAGATTTTTAAGAATAAATTAAGATATCCCGAAGCGAATTATTAATAATCGCGATAAAAAATTCGTTTTCGACTTATAAACCGAGCTTTTTCGACGGCTTAAAGTATCCTTATTAATATTTACGGTATATTACGTTTAAATAAACGGTTTATTTAAACGAAAAAATTAAACGGTAAAGATCGTTATTCGTTTTTATTATACCGAGTATCCCGATACGTTTTAAACTTCCGTTATCCCCGTATTATAATTTTAACTTAATAATACGGCTTCCTTTCCCCTCGGTTATTTACCGAACGAGTTTATTTTAAGATTCCGTCCTTTCGGCCTTATAAACTTATTAACTTTAATAAAAAACGATAAAAGGGTCGCGGAGGTTTAATAATTATAACGAGAAATCCGTTAAAAGGACGTAATAAGCTTAATTAATATAATAAATTAATAAGTTAAGTTTCGGTACGATAAAATATATCGTTTAATAAAATTTAACGTTAATAATATAATTTTTATCCGTCTTTTATAAAGGATATTATTTATTTAATAAACTTAAAAAAAAACTTTTTTAATAAAAAGCCGGGCCTTTTAAAATTATTAAAAGGGTCGATAAATAAGTATACCGCTTTAACTCCCGTAAATATAACGTATTTACCCGGTCCTTAACGTCGAGTATTTATATAAAGCTCCGGAAGGAAAAGATTTATATAACCGTACGTAAAAGCCGTTAAGCCTTATAATTTAAAAGAGCGTTAAAATAAACGACGAAAACGTAAAAAACGACCGCTTTAAAGTTAAACGTTTTTTTATATATCGATTACGTCGTATACGGGTATACCTTACGGTAAACTACTTAATTAAATAAATAAGTTACGGGTATTATAATAATTAATAAGTTAATAAAGTTATATTACTCGACGGATCCGAGGAACTCGTTAACGAATACGACGTTAATTACCCCGATATTATAATTTACTTATAAGGCGTTAAGTACCTCGTAAAGAGTACTTCGGTTAAGGAAGCGCCCGCGTCGGAGGATAAAGCGTTCGCTTTATAATTACCGTAATTACGCCGTAAAGGGCGCCTTCGTAAAACCTTCGTAAACGGTAATTATATTAAGACGGCGGAGGTAATAAGAGGTATATTACGCCGCCGCGGGCGGCCGTTAAAAACGGTTATTATACCCGATATCGAGGCTCCGAGGTAATTAAAGGTATACTACGCCGCCGCGGGCGGCCGTTAAAGACGGTCGTTATATCCGATATCGAGGCTCCGAGGTAACTTATCCCCGACGGTAAATAAATATTAATTAAACGGATTACGTAATAATAATTAATTAATAAATTATATTACCTCCTTTATTTACTTTCTTTTATTTATAATTTTTATCCCTTTTTTATTTTTCCGTTTACTTTACTTATATTATAACTTTATAACGCGTTATTTTATTTATATATACTCCCCGAATAATAATATAATCCCGTTTATTATAAATATAATAACGAAGCCTTTAAACGCCGCCTTATGTAACGAAGTTATTTAAGTAATACTTCCTTCCGTATACGTAAACGAACGTACGGTCGCTCCTTTTTATTTAATATAAATAATAAATATACTTTTCGGTTATATATAAAGCCGTATATAATACCGTATAAAATAATAATTAAATTTTTATTTTTATTATTTTATATATAAATAATACCGAAGTCCTTAAAAACACCTTATATTTATATATATATTATATACCGTTTTTAATTAATAATATCCTTATATACTTAAAACTTTATTATACCCGATATTAAGGATTCCCCTTACTCCTCCCGAGTAAACGTAACTAGCCTATTACTTAAAGAGGCTAATTATAAAATCCTTATTATTATTATTATACCCGAGGGCGAAGACTTTATTATAAAAAACGTAACCGACGCCTTAAAAAGCGACGAAGAAGTAACTTAAAAGGTTAAACCCGAAAACGATTAAACTTCGTAATACGAAGTGGAAAATAATAACGATAACGAGGATTTTATTATGAATATTAAGAAGGTAAACCGTAACGGTATCGTTTAAACCCGTCGCCTCACCGGTAATTAAAACGGTTAAGGTAAAAAAAACCCGTTAATTTACCTTTAAAAAAGCGTACCGATACTAAGGTATACGACGCGGCGAAATATAATTATAATCGCTTCGTAAATTTATAACTAAACGTTAACCGCTTCGATATAATATTCGATAAACTCTTAAAGTAAAACTTAAATATTAAAGTATATAAACCCGCGGCGAAAGCGGGTAATTCGTCCTCGGAGACGGGCCTTTTATTTTTAAAAAAGGTAAGTAAATATAATAAATAAAATTAAACTAAGGGATAATATTTAAAGGCGAGTTATTTATTTATATAAAGGCTTTTTTTACGAGTATTTTATAACCCACCGTAATTAAAGTTTTTTAATACTTTAAAGAAGTATTCGAGGATAAGAAAACTCTCTCTTAATCCTTATTTACGCGTCGTTACCGTACTCGTGCCACGCCCCTACTGTTTTCGGATTAATTAATAAGCTCCTACTAAAGTAGGTGCTTACTACCCTAATATTATATTTTTGGGAATTAATATATTAAAATATTAATTTAATATATTAATTTAATATTTTACGATATTAATATTAATTTTATATACTAAATTAATATTCGCCCGATATTAATATTAAATTAATACATTAAATTAATATTAATATTCACCGATATTAATATTAAATTAATATATTAATTAATATTTTACGATATTAATATTAATTTAATATATTAAATTAATATTTTAATATATTAAATATTAATATTATAAAAATAAATAGTTTAAAAGTATAAATAAGGTTTAAATATTATTAAACTACTCTTTTATTACGAGTATATAAAAAACGTAAAATTACTTATTAATTCTTTTAATATTTTAAAATATAACTTTTTAATTTTTATTTATAAGTAATTATATTTTATATAAAATATCTTAAACGTTATACGTATTATACTTACCCCGTCGAGTATAATATTATTATTTACGTTAATTAAGTATTATTATTTTATAATAATAACTTTTTAAAATAACTTTAAGAAAGACCGTAAAATTTATTAATTATAACTTTTATTTTTAAAAATAATACTTTTTTAGTTTTTCTTTACGAATAATAATACTTTATATAAAGAAAGTTTAACGTTACACGTAGTATAAGTACCTAGTGTAGTATTATACCTTTATTTACGTTTATTTAATCTTAGTACTATATATTAATAACTTTTTAAAATAACTTTTATAAGTTAAAAATAAAATTTATAAAATACTCGAATACGTCTTAACTTTAAAAGTACTTTAAAAACACTTAATTTAAAAAATAAGTTTAAAGATTCGAATAACTTACTTTTATAATACTTTTTAAAACTATATATTATAAGTAGTTATATATAATTATACTTTATTTATATTATCGATTTATATATATATTTCGTTAAGATTTTACGAAAAAATAACTTTTATAAATTAAAAGTGAAATTTATAAAATATTCGAATACGTCTTAACTTTTATTTTAAAAACACTTTATTTTAAAGAGTTTTCTTTAAGTTTCGAGTTTTATTATTTATAAGACTTTATATATATTATAAATTCCTTTAATATTTTAATATATTAATTTAATATATTAATATTAATTTAATATATTAAATTAATATTCGACCGATATTAATATTAAATTAATATATTAAATTAATATTCACCCGATATTAATATTAAATTAATATATTAATTTCCTCTTTACCCGATATTAATATTATTATTTATAAGACTTTATATATATTATAAATTAATATATTAAATTAATATATTAAATTAATATTTAATATTAATATTTTTTTCCCAACCCTGCTAATATATATACTACCCTAATGCACTAAGTATATCTTAACACGAATTTGGTGTAAAAGTGACTTATTTTTCGAACTTTTAAAACGACGATATCTTTACGAGAAAAAATCCGAAAATATCTTAAAAATTAAATTTATAATACTCGTACTCGACTTTATGTATTTTATTTTTCGACGCTTAAATTTCGTAGTAAAACGTAGAATTCGTAAAATTCGTCTCGAATTTCGACCCACTTTTAAAAAAAATTAACTTTTCTTAAAAAATAAATATTTTACGAAGATTTTAAATTACTTACGATATACTTTTAAGTCCGTATAATAAGAAACAACTTTTTAAATATTTTTACGATTTTTTCCCGTCGAGATATAACGCGTTGAAATATATCTTAGTATGTTCGAAAACACACTAAATTTATATATGACGCGAAAATATATATTAAGGTAATATATATATTAGGGTGGTAAACACCTACTTTAATAAGACGCGTTAAATTTTTAAGACGCTCCGAATACAAGTGGGGAGTGGCACGAGTACTCGTTACCGCTCGGTCGGCGAAAATATAAAACTCCGGACTTTAATTAAAACCGTAAAGCCGCTTATATACGCGATAATATTAATAACGCGTATCCTCGACGAAACGTTTTAATACCCGGCGCTTATAATTTAAAACCTTTACGGAAACGAAGCCTAATCGTTCTTTAACTTCCCGGACCGTTATAATAACCCTTTAGTAAACGTTTTTAAATAATTAAAGGTCGTCGTCGCCGTTATATAAAATATAATTATTATATTAATAACCGTTATAAAAAACTTATTAAATAAACTTTAAATACGTATTAAATCGGCCGTCGTTTAAAGTATTATACTCGTTAAAAAAAATAAAAAAACGTTATTAACGTTTTTAATAATTAATCGGCCGTACTTTAAAAAATTAATAAACGAGTCGTTATAATAACTTCGACTACCCGTAACTTCGTTTATATACGCCGTTAACTCGTCGAAATATAATAAATTATAAACGAGTTAATAAAACGAGTTAATACGTCGAGACCGCCGTCGGTCGCCTCTTAAAGCCGCGGTGTTTCTTTTACCCCGAGTACCTTAACCCCCTCGAGCCGGGTTACCTTCTTAACGGTAACTTCGTTAAGCCGTTAAGTAATTACGACGATACGCGCCGTTAATATTAATTAATTAATTAAGAGCGTTAAAACTCGTAAATTAACGCTCCGGCGCTTTAACTCGCGTAATCGCCTTTTTATAATACTTATTACGCCGGCGATATTAAGAGTACCGTCGTATAACGTTAAACGTACCTTCGTAATATTAATAAGTAACGTTAATACCTCCGTAAACCGCGAAATATTATCCGTTAACGACTTTATAAATTAAAATAATTTTTAATTAACGATAACGTATTAAAACTTTACGAAGGTTTATATAAATTATTTTTTTATTATTTTCTCGACGCGTTATTTATTTTTTACTTTTATTTTATTATTAAGTTTCTTTTATATTTTTTTTTCGTTTAATAACCGTTATAAAAGGTAATTATTTAATTTATATTTTCCGTAATAAGGAGTTTTTTCTTACGTATCCCTTACGGTAAAATTTTAAAACGAGACGGGAGAATATTTTTTCCGCCCTCGCGGGAGATATTACGAGGAAAGTAATTATTAATTACCTTCCCGTATAATACGTAATAATTATACTATTAATTATTACGTGGCACGGCCTTCCCAAGCCGTACTAAGGGATATAAGAGGCTTTTTCTCTTATATATAATAGTTCTTTAACTTGAGTAATTAATTATTATATTATTTACTTTATTCTTAGTCGTTTATATCGTACCCTTATATTATTACGAAGTCTTATAAAACCGTTATACCCTCGCTTTTACCTTATATCGCCGCTGCCTAGTATTTCGATACTAGCCGTAGCCGCGCCTCGTACGTAATATAAATATTTAATAAAAATAAAATTATAAAAATAAAACTTACCGAGTATATTCTTTAAGTAATAAACCCGTTACTTATAATACCGCCCGGTTATTAAAATATAGTTGTTTATTATCCTCGAAATACTTAACCTTTATTATAGGGTCTAAAATAAAACTCATAATATAAACCTTATTTTAAAAAACTATTTAAGTTTTAACTTTTTAAGAAAATATTTATTAAATGTTATTATACCGCTCGAAATAATAATTATAAAATCTAGTGAATATTCCTATTTAAAGTAAAAAAAAAGTTAATAAAAGTTAAGAAAAATAAAAAACGAAAGTAAAAGAAAAAAAAACTTACGAAGTTATTTTAAGAGTTCGTATAAAAATCCTTTAAAGACCGTAATAGTTATATAAACGTCGACTTCGTTTAAACGGTTAGATGATCGAATAAAATCTTCTTCATCACTGTCGTTTTCGTCGATTTCGTCGTTTTCTAGACTTAAACTAGCAAGTTCATCGAAAGAAATATTAAGATTACTAGAACTAATCGCAAGTGTTAGTCTTAACCTAAATTTAAAGTTAAAAAGTTAAAATAAGAAGATAAAATAAGATGATAAAATAAAAAAAAACTTACGAATTATATTCTTGACGAAGTAAATTCGTTGCCGTGTATATAGCCCGATTATCGGTAAATAATCGTCTAGAAGTAAAATGCCGTAATTTCATCCGAGGGTCTAGAATTAAGCTTATAATATAAGCTTTATATTCGTTAAACCTATTAGACGAAAGGCGCCGTGGGAAGTATTTTTCGAATTTATTTAAACCGTCCGTAATAACGGTAATAAAATCCGAAAGATAATCCTATTACCGAAATAATTAGAAAAAACGGTTAAAAAGATAATAAAAATAAAAAACTTACCGATTTAGAAAGTCGTGTAGTATATTTAGACTTTAAATTGTCTAGCGTTTTTAATATTTTATAAATATCTAAAAACGTAGATGAAAGCGTAATATACGCCTCTCCTTGTAATCGAACCGTAGGCTTATAAAAAACCTGGAAAACTCGTAAGAATTCTTCGATTATAACCCACTCTTCGTCTCGAATAAAAATCTCTTTAAATTCCGTAGTATAACGAGTGTTATTATATACGTATATTAAAGGTTCTTTAAATTCAAGAAAAGCGTGAAGTATATAATACGTAGAACTTTAACGAGTTACGTTATCTAGTAATTTATTAGTAAATAAACGTATTATTAATAAAATAATAAAAGATAAAAAAAAAAACATACCAAGTAGGATAACGTAACGTAAAAAGTCGGCCGAAAGAGTACCTATTCGTTTATACGAATTAATACCTTTTAATAAAAGCTCTCGAATCTCTTTAGTTTAACGTGTTAAAACGGTTAAACGTTTAATACGTAAAAGTAAATCTAAATTATTAATATAAACGTTAATAAATAAAAATAAAAATAAAAAACGAAAAGGTAAGCTTATTACTAAATAATTCGCTCGACTTTAAAAACGTTTTTAATATCTTTCTTATTATAATATTAAAAACGTGGGTAACGTATTTAATATTATTCGAAAAAAAGATATTAAAAGTTTCTTCGTAGATAACATTAAATAACGTTAAAACAACGTTATTATTAATAGCGTTATCCCTAGTAATACTTTATAAGTTAATAAAAGGCTTAAAATATTAAAAGAATATAAAAAATATATATTTAAGAATATCCTTTAAATTTAACGAGGGATATTCTTTTATAATAAAGTGTTACAAGGAAGGTAGTTACTAACTACCTTCCCGTACGACACGTAACAACTATACCACTAACTATTACGTAACGCGGCCTTCCTAGGCCGCACTAAGGGGTATAAGTAACTTTTCTCTTATACGTAATAATCCTTTAACTTAATTATTAATTATATATTATTTTACTTTATTTCTTAGTCGCTTATATCGTACCCTTATATTATTACGAAGTCTTATAAAATTATTATACTCTCGCTTTTACTTTATATCGCCGCTACCTAGTATTTCGATACTAGCCGTAACCGCGTCTCGTACGTAACATTTAATAATAACTCCTTTATTATCTTTAAGTGACCCCGACCCCCGAGTCTATTTAAAAGCCTCGTAAAAAACGATTATATAAAGATTAAAATTTTTTTTAACTCCCCGGTACCGAGCTTAAAAGTACCGACTTCGATAAGCCGTTTAAGACCGATTAAACGCCTCCGTATTTAACGGAGTAAGTTATTATACCGTTAAACGGCGTACGAAAAAGCCGCTTAATACTAATTAGGCGCCTCCGTATTTAACGGAGTAAATTACCGTACCGTCGAGTAACGTACGAAGAAGCCGCCCGTAACTATATAAGCGCCTTTAATAATATAAAGTAAAATACCGTATTACTTATCGTAATATATAAAGAAGCCGTTTATACTTTACGAGCGTATTATTAAATAATAAACGAGAACGCGTAAAACGAGAGTTTATAACTTTTACGTATTTATCGTTATAATTCGATAAACGCTTTTTCGTATTACGGACTTAATATATTACCGCGTAAGTTTAAAAAAGACGGTGTTAACGTAGAGTATACCGAGTTTATTAATATACTTCGTAAACTTAAGACGTTAACCGTTAATAAGGGCGCGGTTAAAGTATCGCGAATTTAAGCCTCGTTATTAACGGTTTTTTTTAAGAGTTTTTAACCGGACGCCGTTTTTAACGCCTCTTTACTCGTTACCCCCGATAATAACGAAGAAGCGTTTTATTTAATAAACGAGTAATTTTTTTATTAAGTATTTAACGACGTTTAAAAAAGATTATTAAGAGTCCTTTCTTTTAACGAAAACGATTTAATTTAATAATTCGACCGCGAAGACGGTTATAACCGTATCGAGTTTACTTTTTACCGTAAAAAAGACCCGGCTCCTTACCTTTAATAACGAAAATAACGAGTCTTCGGAGACTTTTAATTTACTTATCCTTTATATAAATAAAGGAAAAGGACCCGTATTTTTTAATAAGAGTTACCGTTAAGAGGCTTCGGAAAGTTTTTAAACTCCGGATCCGTAAACTCTTAAAGTTAACGCGTTTACTTCGTACGCCCTCCTTACTTCGTTAATTAAAGCTCGTTAAATAATAATTAACTTTCTTAACCTAGTTTAAGGTATTTTTACTCCTCGCGATATTATATCGGGCTTCGGTTAAGGAGGAGGAGTTTAAGACTCCGCCGAACGAGAGGGTACTTTAATTAACGTTATAATATTAACCTCCGAGTTTACTTTTAATATTAAGACTTTTTTTAATAACGTAATATTATAAAACGATATTAAAGTTTAATATTATTTAACCGTAGTTATAATTATCCTCGAGAGGATCCCTTAATCGGGCGGAGTATTTTTATTAACCGAACTTTAATATAAATAAATAATTTTATTCGAGGAGGTAATTAATAAAGGTTTATTAACCGACTCTCCTTTAAATTAATTTAATTATCCCACCGTACCGATAAACGGTACTTTTATTACTCGTAGGTAATTTATTAGTGTCCCCCCGTTTAACGAGTAATATAACTCTCGTTTCCCCTCCCGCGGTTTATTAAACCCGTTATATTAGGCCGACCGTAAGTTAATAAACGAAGTTATAAATATATAAGGCTTTAATTAACGTTTTCTTAACCTTATAAAATTTAATTAATTTAACTTTTAATTAATAAATTAACGCGCGCGTTTATAATACCGTTAATAATTCGAGCTTATATAATATTAACGACCGTTAATTCGCTTTAACGGACGTTATTAATTTAACGAATAAATACCGGATCTTTATTAGTAATATTAAGGCCCTTTAAGGTTATACGACTACTTTAACGTTTAACCTCGTTACTCGTTACGTATAATTACCCTTAATTAACGGTAATTTAATAACGACCTTTTACGTCCTTTTTTACCGGTTACGGTACCGCGTAACCGGGAGACGGGATTAAAAATCGACGATAAATAAAATATTATTTAATTATTTACCTTTTACCCGTCGTAACTTAACTTTACGGTATTTTTAAGTTACGATAACTCTTTATACTTCGTCGAAAATTTTTTTAATAATATTAAGGTATAGGAAGCCCGAGACCCGTTAAGTATTATCGTTAACCGGCTTATTATAAAATTATAAACCCGTTTAAAAAGCGAAGCTCGCGATTAATATTACGGTTAACTTTACCTTAATTTTAAGCGTCGTTTTAAGACGGATTTATAACTTTAAAAAACCCTTTTAAAGGATCGTTTTTAAATTATTAAAACCGACGTATAACGTTAATTAAATACGTATAAAATCGACTTTATTAAATACGATAACGCCGATACCCTTCGCCGTAACTTTATATTAATAATTTATTATTTACGGATTATCGTCGAATAAAACGATATTATAATTAAATATTATTTATTTAATTAACTTAACCTTAATTTCGTTTTTACGGTTTATTTACCGAAACGTATTAAGGATTTTCGTAAATATTAAGAAAAAATTTATTAACTCGCCGAATTAATTATTAATATTATAAAATTTAATAACCGGTTAATATTATTAACTTTACCGCCCGCCGCGTCGATTACGACGGCCGATTAATTAATAAGCCTTTTTTAACTTTCCGTTTATTACGTTAATAACCCGGCGGATAATATAACGTTATAATAAAATCGTTTACGTACCGATTATAAAAATTATAACGCCGATATTAATAACGATCGACGGTACGATTAAGGCCGAAGTTAATCTCGCGAGGATATTAAACGTTATAAATTTTACTCCCGAAGCCGTAAAAGAAATTTCGAACGCCGTCCTTTTAACCGTTTTAACCGCGGCTCTTTACGCGACCGGTTATATAATAATTATTAAAACCGCTCGCGAGGCTTTAATCGTAACCGCGCCTTTAACCGCGGATACGAATAAAGCCTTAAAGACCGCGATAAAAATAAAGGATACCGTACTCGATTTAATAAGGGTAATTTTATTAAGTATTACTTTTAAAAAAACGATTTAAAAGGTAAGTTTTATTTTCGTTATTTTTACGATTAAAACTTAGTTTTCGCGGACCGCGTATAACGGTTACGTTAAAAAAGTTATAACTTCGTTTTTATTATAATAATTAACTTTAAAGACGATTCCGCCGTATTTATATATTAAACGGCGGATTAACTTATTATTATTAACTTTAATATAAACGAATAAATATTATTTACGACCGTTACTTTAAACTCTTCGGCGGTATTATATTTTAATATGTTATACGAGTTTTAACGTTAACCCCCGTTTTAAACGTAATCGTATACCACGCTCGTTAAGTTTATAATTAAGTATTTTTTATAAATAACCCTTACCGGCGGGATAATTACGGTATTAAATAACGGTGTTTTCGTTTACTTTACGTATATTAATACGGTTAAAATATCCGCGTTTCTCTTAATATATATAATAATAAAGATATATAACGCGTTAACGCGCCTTACGAAAACGGTATCGTTTAATAAAAAACTTAGCCGGTACGCCGATAACCTTAAAATTAAACCTTAAGTTTATTTAATAAACTTACGAAACGCCGAAGTAATCGAAGCGTTATTATTACCCGGATAACCCGACGTCGAATTTAATACCTTAATACCCCTTATAATCCTTATATACTTTTTAATAATAAGTTTAATTTTCGAGGTATACGTTAATACGGGCGCCTCGTATTACTTAATTAAACGCGCCTAAGTCGAATAATACGGCGTTAATTACCGATTCGAGCCGTTTTTAAATTCCGTTAAAATTATTAAGAACGAAGTTTAAATTTTTAAAGCCGTTTATTTCGACTTTTACCTCGTCGGATTAAACGGATTAATTTTAAAACTTAGTTATTTTAATATTAAAGTTAACGTTATATAATCCCTCGGCCTTAATTTATTAATCGGAAATAATATTTTAAAAAACCTTAACGTTATTATTAATATAATTATAATAACGTTTCGTTTACGAAGAATACGTAATTTACTTATCCTTCCTTAAAAATTTTCCTTAATAACACCTTTATTATCCAACTAATTATATTACGTATTACGGCTAACCCCCCACTTTTACCCCTTTCCCGTTAATATAACACCGCTTCGCCGCGGGCCGCCCGCTAGTACCGGTGACGGCTCCGGCGGCGGCGCGCGTACGTTAACGACCCCGACGATACGTAAAACTATTACGGTATAATATACGAAGTCGCCGGTTACCGCCTCCCCTTATAACTTAAGCCACTCGCGTTACGTACTTAACACCGAAGTGCTAGCGCCGGACTTAACTACGTCGAAGGATTAATTTATAACTTTAAATATTAATATTAATAATATTAATTATTTAATCGCCGTTCTTTTAAACGTTTAACTCGATAAATAATAAGTAGTTTTAAATAAGAAGCGCTTTATTATTACCTCGGTATTTAACGCCTTAAAAGCGTATTTATAAATATTTACGGATAACTTTATTAAAGACTCGGTTAACGATATAATCCGCTCGTTTATTAATTACTTTAAAACTCTCGACTTTAATAAACCGTATATAATATAAAATTACCGCCTCGCTTTCGTAAAAACCCCCGGGGGTACGTAAACGTACCGCCCGGGTATTTTTAAATTACCGGTTAAACCGGTTATAATAATTATATTAATTATAACCTTAATTATTATAAGCTTAAATTATAAAAATAACGTTATTTTTAACGGAAATAAACGTATCTTCCTTAAACTTATTAATAAAGTTACTTTTTAATACCTTATATAAGTTAAGTTCGTTATAATTATAACGGTTAACCTTATATTAATTAACGTACTTAAGGTTACTTTAATAATTACGGGTTAAACTTTATACTTTAATAATAATATTATCCGTACCCTCCTCCTCGAAAAGGCCTTTACGATTATTAAAGATATTTAAATTATTATTTTAAAAATTAATACCGTTTAATATAATTACTTAATATAAAACGTCGACCGTTACGTAAAATAATACTTCGTTAATAATACCTTTAATATCTCTACCCTAGTTTCCGAAAACGCGGTTACTTAAACCGGTTATAAACTTATTAAAGTTATTAAAACTCGCCGTTTACGCGACTCCTTTAACGAAATAAGGGTTTAACTCGTTTTATTCGACCGGCCGGTTTAATCCTTCCGGCTTTTTAATACGAGCCGACCCTTTAAATATTACTTATAACGTTCCGTAATCCGCCTTTATAATAATAATTATTAAGGTTATTATAATACGCGTATTTACCGCCGCCTTAAAAGGTACGGTTAATACGGGACCCCCGACCCGACGTATATATTAAAGTTTTACCCGAATCCCCTTTATTACTTTAATTATTAAGGCCCGTATAAAGCCGACACTTAAAATTACCCGGTACGGTTAAAAATAAAGGTAATATTATTTACCGTCCGTTTAAGCCGTATTAAAAGGTATCCGTAAAAACGGCGCCCGTATAACTTAAGTAAGCTTAAAATATATTAAAGCCCGGCTTATTATTACGATAAACGTATAAAAGGCCCCTTAAATAAATATACCCGTTATATAAAACGACGGGCCGTATACCCCCCTCTTAAGCCTTAAAGTTTATCTCGTTAAACTCTTCGTCGGACTCGAATAACGAATTAAAGAATATAAACGTAAAAAAAAACGCCCGTTACGTAACGCCTAAAAAATAAATAACCGCCCTTAAAACCCCTTTAAAACGTATTACCCCGGCTCTCGCCCCCGTTAAGGCCGGCCGCTCGGATACCCGGACGATTACCTTTAATAAATTTAAAATTATTAAAAGAGGTTAATTAAACTCCCGGCTTACTCGTAAAAAGATTATAATTTACGATAACCTAAACGTTACCTTAATCTCCGCCGACTTATTCTCCCCCCCCCTTATATTTAAATACTTAAAAAAGGTATATTAAAGATTTACGGCTTCGCGCCGAACGTTTAAAGTAACGTAAGTAAACGTTAACCGGAGCTCGTATAAATAAAGTACCCTTTTAAAGTTATATTATTAAACCCTCGTCGACGTCGTTTATTTATAAAAATTATATACCCGGACCCCCTTTTTTATATTTACTTACTTTAATTACGAAACTTACTTACCGGTAACGGCGTAAAAAAATACGCGAATATACGAGTAAAATAAACCCCGCGTTATAATTTATATTTTAAAACGGTTAAGTTTAACCGTTAACCTCCCCGTACTTATTATTCGAGGGATATCCTTTAAATTAAAGTTAATAATATAATTATATTAAATATTTATAAGGGTATTAATAAGCCCCGTACGCTCGATTATATTTATATATTTATATTATTAACGCGTTTTATTATTAAAGGAGACTTTAACTTTAATTACCCCCGCTTCGAGTTAAACGTACGCCCCGCGAAAGGCGGATAAAAACTCGTCGCGTAAGTAAATAAGGCCGGCCTTATTTATATAAAGTAAGTTAAATAAACGACTTATAACGACGGATACGTTATAAACTTTACTTTTAATAACTTACCGTTCGTTACGATAAAAATCGATACCTTACTTAAAAGTAACTCCGACTACCGTACTTAATTAATATTTATCCTTAAAGTATAAAAGGCCCCGACGATACGAAAGGGGAAAACGATTTTAAAAAATAAAATCTTAAATTACGCCGTAACGGTAAACCGCGTCGTAACCGCCGCCCTAAACTTATCTCTTTAACTTACGGAGGTCGAGTTAAAAAACGGCGTTATAACGATCCGCCGAACGTTAAAGGAAGCCCTCGATAATATTAAACGGATAAACTTATAAAAAGGACGGAGTTAACCGTAATAAACCCCGGTTTATAAAAAAGCGTATATTATTATAAAAACCGCCCGGCGGCTTAAAAATAATAACGGTATTTCTTTAAAGGACTTTTAAAAATATAAAAAAGGTAAACTTTTCCGAAAAATAAAACGGGGTTATTAAACGTCGGTAATAAACGAGGCCGCGGATAATATTAAAGTTTACCGTTTAATTTAATAATACGGGTTATAACCGCGTTACGGAACCCCGCCGGTCGTTATCGACGACCGGATATATATTATAATATTAAATAAGGTTAAAGCCTTAAAAAATATTATTCTTAAACGCTTTATAACGGAGGATAACTTATAAACGGACCCCTTTAAACCTTTACGGAAAGGACTTACCCTTTTTTAAAACTTAAATATTAACGACGAAGAAATCCGGGAAAGTATAATTAATATTTTTATTATTACTTTAAGTATCGACGGCGTTATAATTAAGTTATTAAAAGTTACTTAAAATTATTTCGCGGAGCCGTTAAGTACGTTTTATAAATATAAAAAGAGGCCGAGGTAATTATATTATTAAAAGGGGGAAACGGGATTAAACCTCCCTTAAGGCGTAACGGTTTATTATACTTATTTCGTACGTTATTAAAAGCTTTAAACGTTTACTCGCCCGCCGGATTATATAAACGACGCTTTAATATAATATTATCTCTCTTTAATACGTCGGGGTATTACTTAAATAAAGAGGAGTTAACTTTATCGCCGCGTTTATAAACGTAAAAGTTACCTTTCTCGAAATAATAAAAAGTTACCGTAATAACTACCGATATTTAAGGCGTATTTAATACGCTTTTATTACGCCGCCTCCTCGTACGAATACGTAATAACGGTTAACCGGACTCTCTCCTTCGACTTATCCGTTATTTCCTTAACCGGCGGCGAGTACGCGTTAAACTTAACGAGTATATTATAATATTTACGACGGTCGAGTACGGGACCTTATAAGGATCTCTACTCTCGCCTATTTTATATATTATATATCGCCGAGATTTTACGGAAGGACCCTTTACTCCGCTTCGGTTACGCCGACGATATTTACTTATACCGGGCGTCGAAATTTATTTACGAAAATATTAAATACTTAAAAAATAACTTCGCGGGGCTCTTTTATTAAGGAGTTACGAATAAAATAATATTTATATTAAAGAAATTTAAAATAATTTATTTAACTCGTAAACGTTATAAAGAGAATCCCCCGTTTATTACCGGTAACTTAATAATTACGCCGGTTCCTTTTTTTACGACGATAGTCCCTTACTTAATATTACGTTAATTTAAAGTATAATTCGATAAATATTTTAATTTTAAACGATATATAATAAAAAAGGGTTACCGGGCGATAAAAATTATTAAATATTTAATTTTTATTAATAAAATTCGTAACGGGGCCGTATTATTTACGCTTCGAAATATAATTATATAATATATTTTACTTTTAATACTTTACGTTTCGAAAACGTAATATATTAAACGCCTCCGCCTTACCGTTAATAAAAGTAAAAAAAAAAAAAAACTCGTATCGTCGAAGAAAGGGTAATATATAAATTAAGTTTATAATACCTTATTTACCGTAACGCGGGTTATTTTATTAATATAACGGACGACTCCGAAATATTCGTTACTTAAAAACTTAAGTTTATTAACCGGAGAACTCGCCCTCGAACGGGTAAAAGTACGATAAATATTACGGATTTTAACGGTTAAGGAGTCGTACCCCCTCGCCCGCCGGGCGAAAATTCCACTTAACGTTAAAGGAAAAAGTTATAACTTCCCCTTTTAACGCCGGATAAAATTATAACTCTTCGCGGAGTTCGTTAACTTTATTATACGGTAAAAAATCGTACCTTTATATTATACCCGTAGTTATTTAAAGGAATTAACGGGTGGCCTTAATAAAAAGGATATTATAATATAATTCCGCGCGTAAATTATTACTCTTTTAACGGACGACTTAATAATTTATTTAAATAAATCTTAAATAAGGGGTTTTTAAAGGGGGTTTATTATAATAAGTTTAACGATTCGATAAGGGGAAATTTATAAAAAAGTTTATTAACGGGGTTAACCGGATTAAGTAATATACGTAATATATATTATAATTACGGGTACTTAATTTAAGCGGTAGAGTAAAAGTTAATATACGGATATAAATAACTTTATTAAATTATAAAGGTTTTCGATACCGAGGCGACGGGAGCCTTACGGGGATTATAATAAATACTTTAAATTAAGAAAGGCTTACCCTTAAATAAAATTTAATTATATTTAAATAATACGGCGGTAATCCGGGGGATATAAAGGAAGGTACCGTTAACTTTTTAAAATATATTTTTATAACTCCACCGGCTCTTCGCGACCCACCCGATTACTATCCGGTAAACACCCGGATATATAAGTATTAATAATAACGAAAGAGCCGACGAATTAATAAAGGCCGGTTATTAAACGCCGGTAAATAACGAGTTTAACGGATTAAACTATAACGGCCTTAAAACGTTTACCGTTAATAAATTACGTTATATAACGACGGTCCTTTAAGAGCGTATATATAAAAACTTATTAAAATTTTATAACCGTTAAAACTTAACTTATTCTATTCGAAGGCCCCCCGAACTTTCGCTCCCCCGAACGAAGCTATATATCTTATTAGCCACTAAAACCGGTTATAAAAATTATACCTAGTATTATAAACGCTTCTACTTATATATTATTATATAAAATAAATATACTTACGGCTAAACGAAGACCTTAAACTATATCGTTTATTATTACCGGGCTAAACGGGCCTAGAGTATTACGATAAAGGGATAAAACTTACACCCGGTGCCCCGACGCCCGGAGGAAAAACTTAACTTTTTAAAAGCACTCGTTAAAAAGTTATATAACTTCTTACTTTATTTTAACGCCGTCGCCCCGGTTATAAGGATAATATAAGGACCGCTCTTATACCTATACCCCTATACCCCCTTATTTCTTTTATTTTTCTTTATTTTTTTTCCCGCTCTTTCTTTTCTTTTATTATTATACCTATAAAAAGTCTTAACACTCCCCGCGAGCGCCCGTTTAAAAATAATAGCCGAATATTAACCGACCGGAGGGTTAAATTACGGACTGAATCGCTTATATTTTAAGTACGTTAAGTAGGTATTTCCTCGAATAGAGGTAATGAACCGTTAGTTTTATATATTTAGAGCTAGCTAGTGCGTTACCCTCGTTATATACCTTTAGGGAGGTGGGCGGCTTTGCCGCCGTGACGTTAAAATTATAATAATAATAATAATAATACGTAATTTACTTATATATAATAAAATCGAGCCCTGTATTATAAACCTTTTAAACCGTCGGCTAAGGATTATTAATTATAAGGTCCGTATAACCGTTACGGTATATCTCTTACTACGGTCGGCCTATATAATATTTATTCGTTACTTTAATCTCTTTATTAACGCTTTAAGTAACCCGTTATTATTATTTAACGATTATTAATTCACCGTATTATAAGCTTATACGCTAGACTTTACTCTCTCCTCCTTTATTAATAAAGAGTTCCTAGTATATAACGTATTTAACTAGACGGTTACGATAAGTAACGGTACCGTTATTAACCGTATTATATCGTTAAAATAAAATACGACTACTAGTTATTATTTTATTTATTTTAACGCCGTTTACTAGGTCCGTAAGTAAGGTTTTATCGACCTAAACGACGATATAAAATTTACCCTCGAGGTTTTTTATTAATCCCTTAATAACCCTTCGTAAATTAAAGCCTTCCTCGCGTTATATAACGCCGTTATAACCGGCGATATTACCCTTAACGATATCGTTAAGTCGGGCGATATAACACCGTATATAAAGGTGGATACTAATATACCGTAATATAACTTAAAAATACTTAAGGGTATATCGATTATTATTATTACCGATAATACTTCGATTTATACGAAAAATAACGAGTTTACGTTAAAAATTAACGCCTTAGTTAATAAATACCGTGAAATATTTTAAGACCGCGGTATCGTTCTTATAACCGACGAGTATAAAATACGTATCGACTTTATTAAGGGATAATAAAATTAAAAGTAAAATATTAAACCTTACCCTTTAAACTTAAAAAATAATAAACTCGTTAACGAACGTTACGGGAAGCTTTATAAATAAAGTAAAATAAAATATTTCCGTTAAGGAGCCCTTATCGCGTACCCCGTCTTCGTAGTTTAACGTACGGTCGATAATAAAAAAAAAGGTCGCGTTATCGTAAACCTTCGCCCGTTAAATAAACTTACCGTCCCCGATATTTATCCCCTTCTTAATTAAAATAATATTATATAAATTATTACTAGTAAAAGTCTTTACTCGATATACGATATAACCGTATTCTTTTATTAATTACCCGTATACCCGAGTTACCGGTAACGACTAGTTATTATTAATAAAAGAGGTTTCAAATACTCGAACGTAGTTTTTATAAGCCTTCGTAATACGCCTACCTTTATTTAACGTTATATAAATAATTTTTTTAAAACCGTACCGCGGTTTCGTACGCGTATATATCGATAATATTATTATTTTTAATAATAATATAAACGAATATATTTAGTATCTCGAAATTATATTCCGGCTTTTTATTCGAAACCGACTTTATATATTAACGTTAAAAACTTTTTTCGGCTTTACGTCGGTCCATCTCCTAGGATTTATAATTAACGGTAAAAGTATTACTCGTACGGAAAACCGTATTATAATATTTAAAAAGATCTCCTTCCCCTCGAACCTAATAAAATTATCCCACTATCTCGGTATAACAGGCTTCCTTCGCTCTAGTATTATATAGTTCGACATTAAGGCCGAGCCCTTGTAAGCCCTTAAGACCGCCTTATTACGCAAAGGTGTAAAGGAGAGAGGACTCGTAAATAACCTGACGTAAAATAAACGTAAGGCGATTACTAAATCCTTACGTATCGAACTTACGCCGCAGCTTTTAAAGTCCTTTAAAATTTAATTTAATTAATTAAAAAACGTTTAAAAGTCTTAAAAACGAATAAATTAAAAATATACCGATTAACTTATAAATAAGTTCGAATTTAATATCAATAAAAGTAAGAATTACTCCTAAAAATATATTTTACGAATTCGAGGTCTACAAGTCGAAAGAAAGTGAAAAAGTGCCGTGTTCTTTAAAGTGTCGTCGAATTTCGTCGTCGATTTTAGATTTTTTAGCCTCGAAAGTCGAAGTTAAAATAAATTTTAACTTTTTACGGTTAATAACCGTAACCGACCTAAAAATAGTTATTTATTAATAAAGGGTAAAAAAAAAGGTGAAAAGGAAGAAGATATTACTTACTTATTAAGATAACTTAATAAATCTTAAAACGATTTAGAGTCGACTACGTTAAACGAGAGATTATTATTAATAATAAAATTTAAAATCTTATTATTAAAATCATCTTCGTTTATCGTATTTTAAAGAGTATTCGAACGCGGCCTTTTTCTAGTAGAAGGAGTAAAAAAACTCGTTAAAGAATTCGATGAATTAAATTTATCGATTAAAAATTAATAAAAAGGTAAAATAATTTAAAAAGTAAAAGGAAAAATTAACTTACTTTTTAAAAGAGTTTATTCAGACGCTTTATTATAAGCAATTAAAGGGTGGTTATTTTTATAATAAATTATAAAATTTGAACTTTTGAATCCATTTAAAGATAAATCCTTCGAATACTTACATCTAAAAGTAAATAAAGTTGATAGTTTAAAAAAACAAGGTTAATAACGTTAAAAGAAAAAAAAAAGAATACGTACTACGTATAATCGACTTTAACTTGCCGTAATTTACCTTCGTTTAAAGGAAGAAGCGTACGACGAATTAAACCGTTAACGATAATATAAATAAGGGAGTCTAAATCGTTTAAAATGAAATTAGGGTGTTCGAAAGGGAGTTTTCTAAGCGTATTAAGCCTAAAACGAATAATAAGAGGTAAAGAAGAAGGTAAAAAAGGCTCTGTAGAAACGATAAATACGTCGTCTTCTAGAGGTGGTGGCGAATATAAACTATCGGAGTTTATTTTATTAGTTTAACGCCGTCCCGGGCGTCTAGGTTAAAAAGAGAAAAAACAATAATAAAAAGGAAGAAAAGGAAGGTGAAGGGTTAAAGAAAAAGTAGTGGTTGAATTATTATTAAAAAAGTAAGGATAAAAAGAGGGTTAAACGGTTATATTTATCTTCCTTCATGTTTTTTCGAATCAGTAACCTTAGTTTACTGATTAGAATTCGACGAATTAAAAAATAGACCTTGATTTTTCCGGTTTTATTCATCGACCAATAAAAAAAATACCCATGTAGTAGTGGTTATGGATATAATATTACACCCCTGTTACTTTATGATAAGATAACGTTATTATTACGTAAAATAAAATAGTCGTAATTAGTAAATCTTACGGTCTTTCTTATAATCGTTTTATAAACTTATTATAATACGGTAACGAGTTTTAATAAACGTTAATAAAGGTACTATTTTAAACGGGGTAGTTATATTACGTATAACGTTTAAAGAATTATATATAAAGTACGATTACTCGTAAAGAAAAATTAAAAAAGTACTTTTTTTTATTAAAAAGTCACAAATAATAGTTTTTACGTTTTCGATGACTCGTAAAGAAAAATTAAAAAGTTATATTTTTAAAATATTAATAAAATTAATCGGTTATTTTACGTTTTTTTTAAAATTTAATAATAATTTAACTTTATTTATACTTATAAAAATATTTACTTTTATAATATTAATATTTAATATATCAATATATTAATTTAATATATTAAATAAATATTAATATCTGAGAATATTAAATTAGTATATTAAATTAATATTAATATCGGGTGAATGTTAATTTAATATATTAATTTAATATTAATATTACCGAATACTAAATTAATATATTAAATTAATATTTTAATATATTTATTCCCAACCCTAATCGTACCCTTATATTATTACGAAGTCTTATAAAACCGTTATACCCTCGCCTTTACTTTATATCGCCGCTACCTAGTATTTCGATACTAGCCGTGGCCGCGCCTCGTACGTAACACCGGGTAACTTTCCTTTTTTTTAATTAAAGTAGTTTTTTTTTTTAAAACGTAAAGGTTCGGCGTTTAATCGTTAATTATCCGCGTCGCTTTTACGTTTACGTTATTAATATTAATTTTAATATTATTCGTAAACTTCGGCGATTTTCTTAACGTTATTAAATTTTTTTTAATCGTTTAATTTTAATATTATTACTAAACGTTATAATTTAATCGGCGTTAAAAATTTTTTCGTAAAATAATTAAAAAATATAAATACAGGGTTAGGAAAAAAATATTAATATTAAATATTAATTTTATCGGTATAAATACACCGGTGGCTAGCATACGTATACGCGTACCCCTACTTAGTTAAAAGTGGTGTGGCTGGGAGGTATGGGCGGTGGCTAAATGCCACCGCGCACCTCCGACCGGATCCACCCATTCAGGGGTAGCGCATCGCTATACTCGTGGATAGAAAGGTTTTACGTATAATTTTAGTGGCTTTAGATTCCTAGATAGAGTAGACACGTTACCACTAGATTAATTATATAACTTCTTCGTATTTAGGAAGTCGTATAAGATTACGGTATAATCGAATACGAATATTAGAGTACGGTAAATTTATATTAATTAATAAGGTTTCTTTATATTATTATAATATTAACTCTTTATAATTATCCGAAAGTTATTTAAAATTACTTCGAAAATTACCTTAATTACGAGATTACTCTTAATAATTAAAATAAACGATATTACTAACTACGTCGATTAATAAACTCTTAATTAAAAGCTTAATAACGTCGAAAAGCGTATCCGCGTATTTATTAACGAGATTAAGGGTTATACGTTCGTTAATAATAACCTTTAATACCTCTTTAAAGAAACGTTAAAAGGCGTTACCGTCGACGAGCTTATTACGGCCCACTTTACGGTCTTACTAAACCTTAAACGCACTTTTATAAAACGAGGTATTTACGTTAAAAATTACCGTAACGGTAATAATAACCTTACGTAAATTTTAATTAACGCGCTTTAAACTCGTAACGTACGCGAATAACCTATTAACTCGTTTAAGTAATTCGTTAAAACTACGATTATAAAGACGTATAACGAGAGAATTTAAAAGTTAATTCTTATTAATTAAGTTTACCCGGTGTACCGTTTAACTTACTTTAACGATAAGCCCGTCGTACCCGGCGTTACGGTTAACCCGGAGGATACCCCGGTTAATATTAATCGTTCGCCCGTTAATAACGGTTAAAATAACGTTATACTTACTTATAAACTCTTAATCCCGGGCCCCGGCGTCGAGCTTAATAACTTACGCGGCGACGTAACTCCCGCGCCCGCCGGTAATTAAGTTTATAATAACCCGCCGCTTAACGATAATATCGCGTAACCGTATAACGGTAATATATACCCTAGTATACTCCCGATTAAAGGCTTTAAAACCTCCTCGTACGGTTAATATTAAAGTTAAGGGTAAGGTTAACGTTTTAACGGTCCGCCTTATCGTTAAAGTACTCTTATATTATTATACGGTATACCCGGAGATAAAAGTAATTAACCCCTTAACGCGGACTTTATTAATTTTATTTATTAACCCGACTCGTAATTTAATAATAAAGATTAATTATATATCGTTAAAAATATTTAAAAGTTTTTCCCGGTTAAAATAAAGTATAATAACTTTAACGACGAAATAAACCTCGTTTTCCGAGTCGGTTAATTTATCCGCTTTATTACCGATTAAAGGCTTAAAAAAAACTTATATTTATAAAGCGCTCTTAATTATAATAATAATTAAAAAGGTTTATAATTATTACGACGTAATTAAAGTTAATACGAGGGATTAAAAATTAATTATTTAATATATATTATAACGGTTCGAGGGAAATATTATATTACGCGTTAAACGCGGTAAGTAATACGCTTTTTTACTCTTTAAAATTACGGCGGTATCGCTTAATAAAACGTTCGCGGAAGTTATAAAAAACCTTTATACGAAATTATTTTAAGGTTTTAAGGCGTTCGAGAGGTACGAAAATACGTTACCCGCTTTATACGCGCGGTTAATAAGTGTTTATAAGTAAGACCTTCGGACCTCGCGTTACGTTACGACGGCGGTATTAATTAACGGCGGCCCCGATAATTTATACCGTATTATTTACGACTTAATACGCGCGGACGAGCGCGCTACGTCCGGCTCCGGTACGGCCTTTACTTATTATTTTAACTAGTATTACGGCTGTAAGGACTCGGGTAATAAATAGTTTATTAATATCCCCGGGAATACTTTTAAGTACTTTATATACGGTAAGGAAGGTTACCGTTAAAAGTTATATATTAAAGTTAAAAAAACGGCTTATAAAAAAGTATAAGTTAATAATAAAAGCGGTATTATAACGTAATACTTTACTTAAATAACGGACTTAGAAGGTAAATAACGTCCCGAAAGTAACTTTAAGTAATCCGATTAAAACGTTAAAAGTAACGGCGATAACGACTTTACGTAACCGACGTAATTTTATACCGCCTTTTAATTTTAATTAACGGCCGGTAACTTAACCGTTATAAACGTATTAAACGGTTAAAAGTATATATATACGCTTACTCCGGAGGCCCTTAAGGAGAATATTTAACCCACCGATTAATAAGCCGATAACGCGGTTATTTTTATCGTAGGCTTCTCGTAGTACGATTAAATTAAATTTTTAAGTTTTATCGTAAATACCGGCGTTATAAAACGGTTAATTTACGGTTTACTATAATTTAAGGCCTTATAATAACTTCGCTTAACGGTTATACTTAATACCGTTATTATAAATACCGTAAATATTAAGTTCGGTATTAAAGAGTTTAAATTAATCGGATCCTACGATATTAAGACCCCGATAAAAAGCGTTAATTTTTATATAATATTTATTAACACCCCTTTCTTACTTTCTTTAATAAATATAAACCGCCTAAAGTATTATTTCGATAATACGAAGGATTTAATAATCGGTCCCGCCGGTTATATACCGGTAATTAAACGCTTTAAGTACGTATTTATTAATGCCCCGGAAACGGCGTATATTACCGGCTCTTATAATTACTTAACGGCGACGGAATTTAAAAGATTATACCGCCGTTTTAACTACCCCTTTATTAACCGTTTATACCGGCTTTTATAAACGGCCGGTTATATTAACGTTACGTATAAAAATTTATAAAAAATTAAAGACTTTTATACGGGTTATTAACTTTATTAAGGTCCTTTTAAACGCTTTAAATTTAATATTAAGGAGGATTATAACGTCGTTTTTAACGGTATTATTATCGTTAACGTAGTTTACTTTAACGGTAAGTTATATATTTACGTAATCGATAAAGTTACGGGATTTTAAACGGCCCGTATACTTAATAATATAACGAGTTAATATACGTAGGATAAATTTAAGGAGTGTTAAATTAACGTATATTAAGGCCCTCTTAATTTTATCGTATATAATTAAAGTATTAACTTTACGAATAAGGAGTTTTAAAATAATACGGTCTTAATAAGTATAAAAATTAAACTAATACCCACCGAGGCTTATTATACCGTTAATAAAATTAAACGGTATTATAAGCCCGTTAAACGGGCTTATAAATTAATTAAGCGCGAGGCTCCCGATTTAAACCCGTAAACGGCTTTATAAATAACGATTAAAGTTATTAACGACACCGTAAGGCTTAATAATATTATCCCGACCCTCCTCGTATTCGGTACTTACCCTCGTATAATATTAACGGCGAGCCCCTCGCCCACTATTACGTAATACGCGCGCGTAATTTATATAATAATACGAAACTTTAAAAAGGCGCGCGTAAACCGTTAAATTATAAAAGCCTTACGCCTTCGTAATAACCCGGACTTTATTAAGTTTAATTTAACGGATTAGGTACTTATTTAACGTATTAAAAGCGGTAATACGTACGCCGGTTAAACCGGCCCGTACCGTATACGCGTTATTATAAACGAAGATATAACGATAAATTACGGTAACGGTATTAACGGTACCTTTCGTAATACCTTCGTTAAGGTTTATAAAGGCCTTAATTAGGCCCTTATAACCGCCCCGGCGGTAAAAAATAAAATTATTATAACGCCCGTAATACCGTTTCCCCGACGAGGTAAAGGTCGTTTACACCGTACGCTCCCGGCCGTTATATTCGTATATTTAATCGGTAATATTATAACCGTTTTACTTAACGGTAGTACCGCCCGTACCGACTTATAAATACTCGCGGCGTATAAAGATTTTAAGATTATTTAAGAAGGGCGTTTTCGAGTTAATCCCCCGTATTAACGTACCGCGTAGTATACGGCTTTTTAACGGCCGTTTCGTCGATAAAATTAAGTACGTTAATACCGTATAAGTAATCGAAAAGAGTCGCTTCGTCGTATAAACGTATAACGATTTTAGTAAGATAGCCGTATTAACTTAATCGCTTATTATTTAACGGATAAGTTAACGCCTTTTACTTTTTATTACGGCTTATAAAACTACGCCCCGGTATATAATTATTATTACGTAATATTTTCGTAAACTTACGTTTAAACCTTTATAAACTTAATTAAAGACTTTTACGTTAATTTTAACTTTACGGTAAAAGAGATTTTAACCTTACTTAATAATAAGGTTTTATATATTAAAAAACCGTTATATAATATATTAAAGGTTAATAATTATTAATTTATTACTTATATTAAATATTATATTACGGTATTAAGGATAAAGTAATTTATTTATAATATATACTTTATAATCCGTATAAACGACGTCTTCGGTATTATTAGTTTATAAATTAATAATACGTTTATCCTCGTTAACGACGAATTTATTACTTTAAAATAAAACGCCCTTTAAAAGGCTAACTTTTTAACTAAGCCTCGGGAGACGCTTACGCCGACTTCGCCTTTTAAATTTAACGGCGGTATATTTTAAATCGAAATTAACGGTACGTTTTCACTCTCGTAGGAGACTTAAGTATATAATATTAACTTAATTACCGACGTACCGTAAGTTAATAAGGGTACGCGAGGCCGTATATTAATACCCTTCGGCCCGTAATAATAATATATTATTTAACGCGCTCGTAACGTATACGTAATATCGGTATATTAACCGGAAGCCGTTTTCGACCTCTCTTTAACGGTATAATATACGGAGCCTAGTAAAAAAAAGATTTTTAATTTAAACGCCCGGCTTTAATAATAAATTAAAAACCCGTACCGTAGCCTTAAGTTCGTAAAGCTCGACGAGAAGATTATTTAAGTAGTAATTTTTATAAACGGTACGTTCGTTAATAATAAGGATTTAAACTTTTAAATCGGTTATATTATCGCGATTCGGGATACGTTAAAAAAGTATAATATTATATATTAATTATTTATTAAGTATAAACGCGTTATTAAGTTTATATTAACGGTTAAGTTATACGCCTTAATATATAAATTTAATTTAATAAGTTATATAAAGGTTAATATAAATTAAATTTACGGGAAGAAAGTATTACTTATAATATATATAAATAATAAAAGCGTCTTCGATATTATTATAAGGTTTAAGACGATAACGGAAAAGAGGTTAATAATCGATATAACGATATTACGTTAATCGTATAAGAGGAAGGAAATAATTAAAATTAAGTAAATTCTTAATATTAATAACTTAACCGACGTTATAACGAAGGCGAAGTATAACGGTACGCTAGGAAAGCTCGTTAATACGAATTTTATCGAGTTTTAAGAGGAGGTATAAATAAAAAGGGTAACGGAGGGTAATATTTAAACCCTTACGGGAGTATAATAAGGTATAAGTATAAAGGGTAATAAAGGGTAGTATTTAAACCCCTACGGGCGCCTAGCCTTTTACGACGAAGTACGAAACACCCTCGGGTATTAATAAAGACACTAAGAGTCGAGGAGACGGTCCCGGAGGGAGGGAGCGAGAGAGAGAGGGAGCGGTATATTATACCGCGATATTTCGACTTTAAAAGAGAGAGTTAGTGTCGGTATAAATACACCGGTGGCTAATATACGTATACGCGCACCCCTACTTAATTAGAAGTGGTGTAGTTAGGAGGCATAGGCGGTGGCTGAATGCCACCGCGCACCTCCGACCGGATCCACCCATTTAGGGGTAGCGTATCGCTATGCTCGTGGATAGAAAGGTTTTGCGTGTAATTTTGGTGGCTTCAGATTCCTAGATAGAGTAGACACGTTACCACCAGATTAATTATATAGCTTCCTCGTATCCAGGAAGTCGTATAAGATTACGGTATAGTCGAATACGAATACTAGAGTACGGTAAATCTATAAATTTAATATATTAATTTAATATATTATATTAATATATTAATTTAATATTAATATCGGGTAAAGAGGAAATTAATATATTAATTTAATATTAATACCGGGTGAATATTAGTTTAATATATTAAATTAATATTAATATTTAAAAATATTAATTTAATATATTAATTTAATATTAATATCGGTCGAGTATTAATTTAATATATTAAATTAATATTAATATATCAAATTAATATATTAAATTAATATTAATATATTAAAATATTAAAGGAATTTATAATATATATAAAGTCTTATAAATAATAAAACTCGAAACTTAAAGAAAACTCTTTAAAGTAAAATATTTTTGAAATAAAAGTTAAGACGTATTCGAATATTTTCAAAATTTAACTTTTAACTTATAAAAGTTATTTTTTCGTAAAATCTTAACGAAATATATATATAAATCGCTAATATAAATGAAGTATAATTATATATAACTACTTATAATATATAGTTTTAAAAAGTATTATAAAAGTAAGAAGTTATTCGAATCTTTAAACTTATTTTTTAAATTAAGTGTTTTTAAAGTACTTTTAAAATTAAGACGTATTCGAGTATTTTGTAAATTTTACTTTTAACTTATAAAAGTTATTTTAAAAAGTTATTAATATATAGTACTAGGATTAAATAAACGTAAATAAAGGTATAATACTACACTGGGTACTTATATTACGTGTAACGTTAAATTTTCTTTATATAAAGTATTATTATTCGTAAAGAAAAACTAAAAAAGATTATTTTTAAAAATAAAAGTTATAATTAATAAATCTTACGGTCTTTCTTAAAGTTATTTTAAAAAGTTACTATTATAGAATAATAATACTTAATTAACGTAAATAATAATATTATACTCGACGGGGTAACTATAATACGTATAACGTTTAAGATATTTTATATAAAATATAATTATTTATAAATAAAAATTAAAAAGTTTTATTTTTAAAATATTAAGAGAATTAATAAGTAATTTTACGTTACTTATATACTCGTAATAAAAGAGTAGTTTAATAATATTTAAGCCTTATTTATACTTTTAAACTATTTATTCTTATAATATTAATATTTAATATATTAAAATATTAATTAAATATATTAAATTAATATTAATATCGTAAAATATTAAATTAATATATTAATTTAATATTAATATTGGGTAAATATTAATTTAATATATTAAGTTAATATTAATATTTAAGAATATTAATTCAATATATTAATTTAATATTAATATCGGGCGAATATTAATTTAGTATATTAAATTAATATTAATATCGTAAAATATTAAATTAATATATTAATTCCTAACCCTGTATAAATATTTATACGTTATACGAAACTTTACGATATAAGTTATTATACTTTCGTTAATATATTATAAAGGTATCGTTACTTTAATAAAAACTCCGGAACTTTTCGAAAAAACGATAAATTTAAATTTAAACGTTTAAATAATTACGTTAATAAAATTATACGAAATTTACTTAAATTAACGAAAAGTCGGTATCCGTACGACGACGGTTACTTATATATTTACGTTAATTAACGGCTTAATTTATAATTAATCGAGTAATCGTTTAAATAATCTTAATTAAACTCGTCGAACGGACCTCGGCAAGTAATCGTTTAATAAACGCTCTCGATTATAAAAATTTATTCCTTAATATCTTTCGCCGTAACGTCGGACTTAAGTTTATTTATATTATATTAAAACGGTTTATTATTTCTTTAATAATTTATTAACTTTAAGGGTTCGAATTTACGGCGGACCTCCGCGAATATAAATAATATAATTTATATAAGTTCTTTTATTATAAGTTCGTTATTAATATTTTTATCGGGTGGCGGTTCTTCGGAGAGAGTTCGGTTATAAAGTTTTTTTTAAACGTAAGGGTACGGTTATCGTAGTTAACCGGGTATTACTCTCGGTTACGTAACTTTTTTTTATTTCTAAAGTATAAAGTCGGCGATTAATTAAAGTAAAATTAATTAATAACCGGCTTTAATAAAGTTATAAAAGTTCGTTTTTTAAATATTTTTTAAAATTAAATAAAAAGAATAAAAATAAAAAAGTATAAAGGGGTTTAATAATAAAACCGTAAAATTAATATAAAAAAAGTAAGAAAAAAAAATAAAATAAATATAATATAATATATAAACTTTTATTTACCGAGCTTTTTACGATAAATCGGCGACCGGTAAACTTAAATATTATTTTTTATTTTTCGGGAAGGCTCGGTATTTATTTTACGAACCGTCGCCTTTACCGAGGAAAAGAATATTACTCCTTACTTAATATAATAAAAAGTTTTTTTCCTTTTACGTTTTAACGAACTTAAACGGCGACCGATCGCCTTTAATATCCCGATCGGTTATTAATCCCTTATTCGTAAAATTTCTTTAAAACTTAACCCGACTTAACCGGATAACGTTAAGTAATCGTCCGGTTAAAAGGTTATAACTTTAAGTGGCTCCCGCCTTCGTTATATCTTATCTCGCATCCTTCCTTAAAAAAAATTTTAATAACACCTTTACTATCCAACTAATTATATCACGTATTACGGTTAACCCCCCACTTTTACCCCTTTCCCGTTAATATAACACCGCTTCGCCGCGGGCCGCCCGCTAGTACCGGTGACGGCTCCGGCGGCGGCGCGCGTACGTTAACGACCCCGACGATACGTAAGACTATTACGGTATAATATACGAAGTCGCCGGTTACCGCCTCCTTTTATAACTTAAATTACTCGCGTTACGTACTTAATACCGAAGTATTAACGCCGGACTTAATTACGTCGAAGGATTAATTTATAACTTTAAATATTAATATTAATAATATTAGTTATTTAATCGCCGTTCTTTTAAACGTTTAACTCGATAAGTAATAAGTAACTTTAAATAAGAAACGCCTTATTATTACCTCGGTATTTAACGCCTTAAAAGCGTATTTACGGATATTTATAACTTTATTAAAGACTCGGTTAACGATATAATCCGTTCGTTTATTAATTATTTTAAAACTCTCGACTTTAATAAGCCGTATATAATATAAAATTACCGCCTCGTTTTCGTAAAAGCCCCCGGGGTACGTAAACGTACCGCCCGGGTATTTTTAAATTATTAATTATAATAATTATATTAATTATAACTTTAATTATTATAAACTTATTAATTATTAAAAATAATATTATTTTTACGAAAATAAACGTATCTTCTTTAAATTTATTAATAAAGTTACTTTTTAATACTTTATATAAATTAAGTCCGTTATAATTATAACGGTTAACTTTATATTAACCGACGTACTTAAAGTTACTTTAATAATCACGGGTTAAGTTTTATACTTTAATAATAATATTATTCGTACCCTTTTTTTCGAGAAGGCTTTTACGATTATTAAAAATATTTAAACCGTTATTTTAAAAGTTAATACCGTTTAATATAATTATTTAATATAAAACGTCGACCGTTACGTAAAATAATACTTCGTTAATAATACCTTTAATATTTTTACTTTAATCTCCGAAGACGCGGTTACTTAAACCGGTTATAAACTTATTAAAGTTATAAAAACTCGCCGTTTACGCGACTCCCTTAACGAGATAAAGGCTTAACTCGTTTCCTTTAACCGGCCGGTTTAATCCTTCCGGCTTTTTAATACGAGCCGACCTTTTAAATATTATTTATAACGCTCCGTAATCCGCTTTTATAATAATAATTATTAAGGTTATTATAATACGCGTATTTACCGCCGTTTTAAAAAGTACGGCCGGTACGGGACCCCCGACCCGACGTATATATTAAAGTTTTACCCGAACCCCTTTTATTACTTTAATTATTAAGGCCCGTATAAAGCCGATATTTAAAATTACCCGGTACGGTTAAAAATAAAGAGTAATATTATTTACCGCCCGTTTAAGGCCGTATTAAAAAGTATCCGTAAAAACGGCGCCCGTATAACTTAAATAAGCCTAAAATATATTAAAGCCCGGCTTATTATTACGATAAACGTATAAAAAGCCCCTTAAATAAATATACCCGTTATATAAAATAACGGGCCGTATAACTTTTCCCCGCCTAGGCCTTAAAATTTATCTCGTTAAACTCCTCGTCGGACTCGGATAATCGAATTATAAAAGATATAAACGTAAAAGAAGACGCCCGTTACGTAACGCTTAAAAAATAAATAACCGCCTTTAAAACCCTTTTAAAGCGTATTACCCCGGCCTCGTTATTAAGGCCGGCCGTTCGAATACCCGGACGATTATTTTTAATAAATTTAAAATTATTAAAAAAGGTTAATTAAACTCCGGTTTACTCGTAAAAAGATTTTAATTTACGATAACTTAAATATTACCTCGATCTCCGCCGACTTATTTTCCCCTCCCCTTTATATTTAAATATTTAAAGAAAGTATATTAAAGATTTATAATTACGTATCGAACGTTTAAAGTAACGTAAATAAACGTTAACCGGAGCTCGTATAAATAAAGTAATCTTTTAAAATTATATTATTAAACCCTCGTTAACGTTATTTATTTATAAAAATTATATACCCGGACCCCTTTTTTTATATTTACTTACTTTAATTACGAGACTTATTTATTAATAACGGCGTAAAAAAATACGCGAATATACGAATAAAATAAACCCCGCGTTATAATTTATATTTTAAAACGGTTAAGCTTAATTATTAACCTCCGTTATAATTAAATTATTAAAAGTTATTTAAAATTATTTCGCGGAGCCGTTAAATACGTTTTATAAAGGGTACCTTTAACGTAGTTATTTTTTATAAATATAAAGAAAGGCCGAAGTAATTATATTATTAAAGGGGAGGAGACGGGATTAAACCTCCCTTAAAATATAACGGTTTATTATATTTATTTTATACGTCGTTAAGGGCTTTAAACGCTTATTTACCCGCCGGATCGTATAAACGGTACTTTAGTATAATATTATCTCTCTTTAATACGCCGGGGTATTACTTAAACGAGGAGGAGTTAACTTTATCGTTACGTTTACGTACGACGTAAAAGTTACTTTCTTAAAATAATAAAAAGTTACCGTAATAATTATTAATATTTAAGGCGTATTCGATACGTTTTTATTACGCCGCCTCCTCGTACGAATATATAACGACGGTTAATTAAACTCTCTTCTTTAACTTATTTATTATTTTTTTAACCGGCGGCGAGTACGTATTAAACTTAACGAGTATATTATAATATTTATAATAGTCGAGTACGGGACCTTATAAGGATTATTACTTTCGCTTATTATCTATATATTATATATCGCCGAGATTTTACGGAAGGACCCTTTACTCCGCTTCGGTTACGTTAATAATATTTATTTATATTAAACGTTAAAATTTATTTACGAAAATATTAAATACTTAAAAAATAACTTCGCGGGGTTACTTTATTAAAGAGCCTCGAATAAAATAATATTTATACTAGAGAAATTTAAAATAATTTACTTAACTCGTAAACGTTATAAAAGAAATCCCCCGTTTATTATTAATAACTTAATAATTACGCCGGTTCCCTTTTTTACGACGACGGTCCTTTATTTAATATTACGTTAATTAAGGGTATAATTTAATAAATATTTTAATTTTAAAAAATATATAATAAAAAAGGGTTACCGGGCGATAAAAATTATTAAATACTTAATTTTTATTAATAAAATTCGTAACGAGGCCGTATTATTTTTACTTTAAAATATAATTATATAATATATTTTACTTTTAATATTTTACGCCTCGGAGGTATAATATATTAAGCGCCTTCGCTTTACCGTTAATAAAAGTAAAAAAAAAAAAAACTCGTATTATTAAAAAAGGGGTAATACGTAAACTAAGTTTATAATACTTTATTTACCGTAACGCGGGTTATTTTATTAATATAATAAACGACTCCGAAATATTCGTTATTCAAAGACTTAAGTTTATTAACCGGAGAGCTCGTTATTACGTACGAGGCGCGGCTACGGCTAGTATCGAAATACTAAGTAGCGGCGATATAAGGTAAAAACGAGGGTATAACGGTTTTATAAAACTTCGTAATAATATAAGGGTGCGATATAAACGACTAAGAAATAAAGTAAAATAATATATAATTAATAATTAAGTTAAAGGATTATTACGTATAAGAGAAAAGCCACTTATACCCCTTAATACGGCCTAGGAAGGCCGCGTTACGTAATAATTAGTAGTATAGTTATTACGTATCGTACGGGAAGGTAATTAATAATTACTTTCCTCGTAATATTTCCCGCGGGGGTAGAAAAAATATTCTTCCGTCCCGCTTCGAAATCCCACCGTAAAGGATACGTAAGAAAAAAACTCTTTATTACGGAAAATATAAACCGAATAATTACCTTTTATAACGGTTATCGGGCGAAAAAAAAATATAAAAGAGACTTAATAATAAAAATAAAAATAATAAATAAATAATACGTCGAAAAATAATAAAAATAATTTAAATAAACCTTCGTAAATTTTTAACACGTTATCGTTAATTAAAAATTATCTTAATTTATAAAGTTATTAACGGACGGTGTCTCGCGGCCTATAAAAGTACTAATATTACTTATCGGTATTACGAAGATACGTTTAACGTTACGCGACGGTACTCTCGGTATCGCCGGCGTAATAAATACCGTAAAAAGGCGATTACGCGAGTTAAAGCGCCGGAGCGTTAATTTTAAAACCCTTACGCTTTTAGTTAATTAATTAATATTAACGGCGCGTATCGTACGTAACCGCTTAGCGGCTTAATAAAGCTACCGTTAAGAAGGTAACCCGGCTCGACGGGGTTAAAGTACTCGGGGTAAAAGAGACACCGCGGCCTTAAGAGGCGACCGACGGTAGTCCCGACGTATCCACCCGTTTTATTAACTCGTTTACCGTTTATTATATCTCGATTAGTTAACGGCGTATATAAGCGAGGTTACGGGTAACCGAAGTTATTATAACGATTCGTTCGCCGATTTTTTAAAGTACGGTTAATTAATTATTAAAGATATTAATAACGTTTTTTAAATTTTCTTTAACGGATATAATACTTTACGCGACGGCCGATTTAATACGTATTTAAAGTTTATTCGGTAAATTTTTTATAACGGTTATTAATACGGTAACTACGTTTTATATAACGGTAATAATAACTTTTAATTACCCGGAGGCGTTTACCGAAGGGTTACCGTAACGGTCCGGAAAGTTAAAAAAGCGATTAAGTTTCGCTCCCGTAAAAGTTTTTAAATTATAAAAGCCGGGTATTAAAACGCCTCGTCGAGGATACGCGTAATTAATATTATCGCGTATATAAGCGGCTTTACGGCTTTAATTAAAGCCCGGAGCTTTATATTTTTACCGACCGAACGGTAACGAGTACGGTAACGACGCGTAAATAAGGATTAAAAAAGAGCCTTTTTATCCTCGAATACTTCCTTTAAGTATTAAAAAACTTTAATTATAATAAGTTATAAAATACTCGTAAAAAGAGCCTTTATACGAGTAAATAACTCGCCCTTAAATATTATTCCTTAATTTAACTTTATTTATTATACTTATTTACTTTTTCTTAAAAATAAAAGGCCCGCCTCCGGGGACGAACTTACCCGTTTTCGTTACGGGGGGTTTTACGTACCTTAATACTTAAATTTTATTTTAAAAGTTTATCGAATATTATATCAAGGCGGTTAACGTTTATTTATAAAACGATTATAATTATATCTCGCCGCGTCGTATACCTTAATATTAATACGTTCTCTTAAAGGTAAATTAACGAGTTTTTTAACCTTAACCGCTTTAATTATTAATAAGGCGGCGGGCTTAGATAATACCGTTACTTTTTAGGCACTTATAATAATATCCTTATTATCGTTATTATCTTTTACTTCGTATTACGAGGCCTAGTCGTCTTCGGGTTCGACCTTTTAAGTTACCTCTTCGTCGTTTTTTAAGGCGTCGGTTACGTTTTTTATAATAGAGTCTTCGCCCTCGGGTATAATAATAATAAGGATTTTATAGTTAACCTCCTTAAGTAATAGGTTAGTTACGTTTATTCGGGAAGATTAAAGGGAATCTTTAATATCGGGTATAATAAAGTCTTAAGTGTATAAAGAGGCCGTTAATTAACGACGGTATATAATATATATATAAATATAAAGTGTTTTTAAGGACTTCGGTATTATTTATATATAAAATAATAAAAGATAAAAATTTAATTATTATTTTATACGGTGTTATTAGGGTTGGGAATTAATATATTAAAATATTAATTTAATATATTAATTTAATATTTTACGATATTAATATTAATTTAATATACTAAATTAATATTCGCCCGATATTAATATTAAATTAATATATTAAATTAATATTTTTAAATATTGATATTAATTTAATATATTAAATTAATATTCACCCGATATTAATATTAAATTAATATATTAATTTCCTCTTTACCCGATATTAATATTAAATTAATATATTAAATTAATATTTAATATTAATATTTTTTTCCCAACCCTAGGTGTTATATACGGCTTTATATATAACCGAAAAGTGTATTTATTATTTATATTAAATAAGAAAGAGCGACCGTACGTTCGTTTACGTATACGGAAAGAGGTGTTATTTAAATAACGTCGTTAAGTAAGGCGGCGTTTAAAGGCTTCGTTATTATATTTATAATAAACGGGATTATATTATTATTCGGGGAGTGTATATAATAAGTAAGATAACGCGTTATAAGGTTATAGTATAAGTAAGGTAGGCGGAAAAAGTAAAGGGGGCGTAAAAATTATAAATAAAAGAAAGTAAATAAAGGAGGTAATATAATTTACTAATTAATTATTATTACGTAATCCGTTCGATTAATATTTAATAACCGTCGGGGGGATTTACGTATAAGTTACCTCGGAGCCTCGATATCGGGTATAATAACCGTCTTTAACGGCCGCCCGCGGCGGCGTAATATACCTTTTATTACCTTCGTTATTTTAATATAACTACCGTTTACGAGGGCTTTACGAGGGCGCCTTTTACGGTATAGTTACGGTAATTATAAAGCGAACGTTTTATCCTCCGACGTAAACGCTTCTTTAACCGGAGTGCTCCTACGGGGTACTTAACGCTTTATAAGTGGATTATAATATCGGGGTAATTAACGTCGTATTCGTTAACGAGTTCCTTAAATCCGTCGAATAATATAACTTTATTAACCCACTAGTTATCGTAGTACCCGTAACTTATTTACTTAATTAAGTAGTTTACCGTAAAGTATACCCGCGTACGACGTAAACGATATATAAGGAAACGTTCGACTTTAAAGCGGTCGTTTTTTACGTTTTCGTTATTTATTTTAACGCTTTTTTAAATTATAAGGCTTAACGGCTTTTACGTACGGTTATATAAGTTTTTTCCTTCCGGAGCTTTATATAAATACTCGACGTTAAAGACCGGGTAAATACGTTATATTTACGGGAGTTAAAGGCGGTATATTTATTTATTAACCCTTTTAATAATTTTAAAAGGCCCGGCTCTTTATTAAAAAAGTTTCTTTTTAAGTTTATTAAATAAGTAATATCTTTTATAAAAACGGATAAAAATTATATTACCGACGTTAAATTTTATTAAACGATATATTTTATTATACCGAAACTTAACTTATTAATTTATTATATTAATTAAGCTTATTACGTCCTTTTAACGGATTTCTCGTTATAATTATTAAACCTCCGCGACCCTTTTATCGTTTTTTATTAAAGCTAATAAATTTATAAGGCCGAAAGGACGGAATTTTAAAATAAACTCGTTTAATAAGTAACCGAGGGGAGAGGAAGCCGTATTATTAAGTTAAAATTATAATACGGGGATAACGGAAGTTTAAGGCGTATCGGGATACTCGGTATAATAAAAACGAATAACGATCTTCACCGTTTAATTCTTTCGTTTAAATAAACCGTTTATTTAAGCGTAATATACCGTAAATATTAATAAAGATACCTTAAACCGTCGAAAGAGCTCGGTTTATAAGTCGGAGACGAATTTTTTATCGTAATTATTAATAATTCGTCTCGGGATACCTTAATTTACTCTTAAAAATCTACGAAATAATTATATTACTTATTCGTTAATACCGTAATATTAACTTCCGGGTACGAGAATTATTTTTTTAAAAAATTTATAAATAATTATATAAAGGGTATTTAATATATCGAAGCTTTTTAAGTGTTATAGGGTATAAATAACGGGTACTTTTAATAAAGTAAATATAAAATTTATAATTACGGTATAATAAGGAAGGTCGTAAAAGGTAATAAATTAAAGTTACCCGGCGGGGCGTAGTTTTAAAGTTTAATTCGTTTAATATACCGGGTAATAATTAATATACGTACGTATTTTTTTACGTTTACGCCGTATAAAAATATTATCGAGTAATACCGTTATACGTCCTTTACCGAAATAATACGTATTATCGTAAGTTATTTTAAGGATTTCCTTTTTTATAAACGCGGGTATATATAAGGTTAAATTATTATACTCCGAAACGTAATAAAGTAAACGATCGATAAGTCGTTATAACGTTTAATAACGTTCCGACCGTTTTTTTTAACCGGGACTAATATAATTATTTTAGTTTAATTCCTAGTTAATAATATCCTTTACCGGTAACGCTCCTTATTAAAACTACTTTTTAACGGCCTTAACGGCTTTCGCCTTTTTAACCCGGGTAACGTATCGTAATACCTTTCGTAAAGGACGGAAGATACGATCGGTCTTATATATTAGGATTAGGCGATAACGAAATTTATTTAATAATTATATTACCGTCTCGTTATTTATTTACGAGGAAATAAAATACCGGTATTAATATTCGGCCTTTATTAAAAAGAGTAAGGTAGGCGGCGGTACGTTTATTTCCTCTTTAGGCGTATAAACCTAAGAGCCCTTAATATAATATACGATAGGATTTTTAATATAAATAACTTCTTCGAAGATATTATTATTAACCGGTACATCGCTTTTAACCTACGTCGGAAGCCGTAATAAAGTATCCGGGACGATATTAAGTCGGCTAGGGATATAAAGGATTAATAAGTTAAATTACGATATATAATTCGTTACCGATACGAGTTTAAAGTTTACTTTATTTAAGTTTATCGTTTTTAACGACGTATATATAATAATATTTTTAACTAGGGTATAGTCCGTTAAAACGATAATAAGGTTTCGGTTAAATTATATTATTTTACGTATTTTAATAAATACTTAAGTAATACTTACGACTTCTAGTTTTATTATACTATAAACTTTTTTACGGGATAAATAAAAGCGAAATAAAAAGGTTAAAGGTCGAATTTAGTTTTATTTAATATCTTTACTTAAAATAATAATACCGTCTTATAAAATTAATAATTAAAAGATTACGGCACCGATACTTTTTTTATATATATTTAACTTAAGGAATAAAGATACGTTAATATCGTAATAATAAAGCCTTATTTATTAATAAAGGCCTTCTTATAAAGTATTAAAGGACTTTAAAAACTACGGCGTAAGTTTAATACGTAAAGATTTAATAATCGCTTTACGTTTATTTTACGTTAAGTTATTTACGAGTCCTCTTTCTTTTATACCTTATCCTTCCTTAAAAATTTTTCTTAATAACACCTTTACTATCCAATTAATTATATTACGTATTACGGCTAACCCCCCACTTTTACCCCTTTCCCGTTAATATAACACCGCTTCGCCGCGGGCCGCCCGCCAGTACCGGTAACGGCTCCGGCGGCGGCGCGCGTACGTTAACGACCCCGACGACACGTAAAACTATCACGGTATAATATACGAAGTCGCCGGCTACCGCCTCCCCTTATAACTTAAACTACTCGCGTTACGTACTTAATACCGAAGTATTAACGCCGGACTTAATTACGTCGAAGGATTAATTTATAACCTTAGATATTAATATTAATAATATTAATTATTTAATCGCCGTTCTTTTAAACGCCTAACTTAATAAGTAATAAATAACTTTAAATAAAAAGCGCTTTATTATTACCTTAATATTTAACGTTTTAAAAGCGTACTTATAAATATTTACGGATAATTTTATTAAAGACTCGGTTAACGATATAATCCGTTCGTTTATTAATTACTTTAAGACTCTCGACTTTAATAAACCGTATATAATATAAAATTACCGCCTCGTTTTCGTAAAAACCCCCGGGGGTACGTAAACGTACCGCCCGGGTATTTTTAAATTACCGGTTAAACCGGTTATAATAATTATATTAATTATAACTTTAATTATTATAAATTTAAGTTATAAAAATAACGTTATCTTTAACGGAAATAAACGTATTTTTTTAAACTTATTAATAAAGTTACCTTTTAATATTTTATATAAATTAAGTTATTATAATTATAATAATTAACTTTATATTAACCGACGTACTTAAAGTTACCTTAATAATTACGGGTTAAGCTTTATACTTTAATAATAATATTATCCGTACCCTCTTTTTTAAAAAACTTTTATAATTATTAAAAATATTTAAACCGTTACCTTAAAAGTTAATACCGTTTAATATAATTACTTAATATAAAACGTCGACCGTTACGTAAAATAATACTTCGTTAATAATACCTTTAATATCTTTACCCTAGTCTCCGAAGACGCGGTTACTTAAACCGGTTATAAACTTATTAAAGTTATTAAAACTCGTCGTTTACGCGACTCCTTTAACGAAATAAAAGTTTAACTCGTTTTATTCGACCGGCCGGTTTAATCCTTCCGGCTTTTTAATACGAGCCGACCCTTTAAATATTATTTATAACGCTCCGTAATCCGCCTTTATAATAATAATTATTAAAGTTATTATAATACGCGTATTTACCGTCGCTTTAAAAGGTACGGCCGGTACGGAACCCTCGACCCGACGTATATATTAAAGTTTTACCCGAACCCCTTTTATTACTTTAATTATTAAGGCCCGTATAAAACCGATACTTAAAATTACCCGGTACGGTTAAAAATAAAAGGTAATATTATTTACCGTCCGTTTAAGGCCGTATTAAAAGTATCCGTAAAAACGGCGCCCGTATAATTTAAATAAACTTAAAATATATTAAAGCCCGGCTTATTATTATAATAAACGTATAAAAGGCCCCTTAAATAAATATACCCGTTATATAAAACGACGGGCCGTATAACCCCCTCCCCGTTTAAACTTTAAAGTTTATTTCGTTAAACTTTTCGTCGGACTCGAATAACGACTTAAAGGATATAAACGTAAAAAAAAACACTTATTACGTAACGTTTAAAAAATAAATAACTACCTTTAAAACCTTTTTAAAGTATATTACCCCGGCCTTCGCCCTCGTTAAGGCCGGCCGCTCGAATATTCGGACGATTACTTTTAATAAATTTAAAATTATTAAAAAAGGTTAATTAAACTCCCGGCCTACCCGTAAAAAAATTATAATTTATAATAACTTAAACGTTACCTCGATCTCCGCCGACTTATTCCCCCCTCTTTTTTATATTTAAATACTTAAAAAAGGTATATTAAAAATTTACGGCTTCGCGTCGAACGTTTAAAATAACGTAAATAAACGTTAACCGAAACTCGTATAAATAAAATACCCTTTTAAAGTTATATTATTAAACCCTCGTTAACGTCGTTTATTTATAAAAATTATATACCCGGACCCTTTTTTTTATATTTATTTATTTTAATTATAAAACTTACTTACCGGTAACGGCGTAAAAAAATACACGAATATACGAATAAAATAAACCCCGCGTTATAACTTATATTTTAAAACGGTTAAGTTTAACCGTTAACTTCCCCCGTATTTATTACTCGAAGGATATCCTTTAAATTAAAGTTAATAATATAATTATATTAAATATTTATAAGGGTATTAATAAACCCCGTACGTTCGATTATATTTATATACTTATATTATTTACGCGCTTTATTATTAAAAAAAACTTTAACCTTAATTACCCCCGCTTCGAGTTAAACGTATACCCCGCGAAAAGCGGATAAAAACTCGTCGTGTAAATAAATAAAGCCGGCTTTATTTATATAAAGTAAATTAAATAAACGATTTATAACGACGGATACGTTATAAACTTTATTTTTAATAATTTACCGTTCGTTATAATAAAAATCGATACTTTATTTAAAAGTAACTTTAATTATTATATTTAATTAATATTTAAAGTATAAAAAGCCTTAATAATATAAAAAAGGAAAACGATTTTAAAAAATAAAATCTTAAATTACGTTATAATAATAAGCCGCGTCGTAACCGCCGCCTTAAACTTATCTCCTTAATCCACCGAAGTCGAGTTAAAAAATAACGTTATAATAATCCGCCGCGCGTTAAAAAAAGCCCTCGATAATATTAAACGGATAAATTTATAAAAGGGACGGAGTTAATTATAATAAACCCCGGTTTATAAAAAGGCGTATATTATTATTATTATTATTATTATTATTATAATTTTAACGTTACGGCGGTAAAGCCGCCCACCTCCCTAAGGGTATATAACGAGGGTGACGTACTAACTAGCTTTAAATATATAAAACTAACGGTTTATCACCTTTATTCGAGGAAATACCTACTTAGCGTGCCTAAAATATAAGTGATTTAGTCCGTAATTTAACCCTCCGGTCGGTTAATATTCGGCTACTATTTTTAAACGAGCGCTCGCGAGGAGTATTAAGACTTTTTATAAGTATAATAATAAAAGAAAAAGTAAGAAAGAAAGTAAAGAAAAATAAAGGAAATAAAAGAGTATAAGGGTATAAAAGCGGTCCTTATATTATCCTTATAACCGGGGCGACGGCGTTAAAATAAAGTAAGAAGTTATATAACTTTTTAACGAGTAATTTTAAAAAAGTTAAGTCTCTCCTTCGAGCGTCGGGGTACCGGGCGTAAGTCTTATCCCCTTATTATAATACTCTAGGCCCGTTTAGCCCGGTAATAATAAACGATATAATTTAAAGTCTTCGCTTAACCGTAAGTATACTTATTTTATATAACGATATACGGGTGGAAGCGCTTATAATACTAAGCGTAGTCTTTATAACCGGTCTTAGTAATTAGTAAGATATATAGCTTCGTTCGGGGGAGCGAAAGTTCGGGGGGCCTTCGAATAAAATAAGTTAAATTTTAACGGTTATAAAATTTTTAATAAGTTTTTATATATACGCTCTTAAAAGACCGTCGTTATATAACGTAATTTATTAACGGTAAACGCTTTAAGGCCGTTATAACTTAGTCCGTTAAACTCGTTATTTACCGGCACTTAATAACCGGCCTTTATTAATTCGTCGGCTCTTTTATTATTATTAATACTTATATATCCGGGTATTTACCGGATAATAATCGGGTAAATCGCGAAGAGTCGGTAAAGTTATAAAAATATATTTTAGGAGGTTAACGGTACCTTCCCTCGTATCCCCCGGATTACCGCCGTATTATTTAAATATAATTAAATTTTACTTAAGGGTAAACCCTCCTTAGTCCGGAGTATTTATTATATAATGGGTAACTAAATAAAACGCTAATTTTTTTCGCGAATCGAATATTTCTTAAAGTGAAAATTTATTAAGTATAAACGGCGATATTAAGTCGATAAATATATTTCACTTTTTAAAAATACGTATATAAGTAAATATAATAAATACGAAATTAAAAATATAAATTTTAATTAATTTAATAATATAGTTACTAAGATATAATAGTTTAAAAAAAAGTCGAAGTTTTTTTTTTTTTTCTTTTTTTATTACGTTAATTTTCTTTATTTAAGAATAAAAAAATATTTAAAAAATAATTAAATTAATAAAGTTTTTATTTTATACTTTAAGTTTATAAAAGTATTTTTTAAATATTTTACTTTTTATAAATCGTTTTAATATTTTAAAAATATAAAAATACTTTTTATTTTTTTATATATTTTTTTTTAAGTTAAACTTAATATATTAATATAATAATAAATATTTAAATAATATATAAATATACCGTTTTATTTTTTAAACTCTTCTTTTTTTAATAGTATTATTTATATAATTTTATAATTTATCGTTATAGAGGGATAAGTAAAAACGGTTTATAATTTTTTTTTATTTCGACGTTTTTTTATTAATTAGCGTTTTATTTAATAGGTCACTATAATCCCCGTAAGGCTCCCGCCGCTTCGGCGTCGAAGACCTTTATAACTTAATAAAGTTACTTATATCCGTATATTAACTTTTACTTTACCGTTTAAATTAAGTACCCGTAATTATAATATATATTACGTATATTACTTAATCCGGTTAACCCCGTTAATAAACCTTTTTATAAACTTTCCCTTTATTAAATCGTTAAGTTTATTACGGTAAGCCCCCTTTAAAAACCCCTTATTTAAGATTTATTTAAATAAATTATTAAGTCGTCCGTTAAAAGAGTAATAACTTATACGCGGAATTATATTATAATATCCTTTTTATTAAAGTTACCCGTTAACTCTTTTAAGTAACCGCGGGTATAATATAAAAGTACGATTTTTTACCGTATAATAAAGTTAACGAACTCCGCGAGGAGTTATAATCTTATCCGGCGTTAAAAAGGGAGGTTATAACCTCTTCCCTTAACGTTAAGTAAAATTTTCGCCCGGCGGACGAGGGGGTACGACTCCTCGACCGTTGAAATCCGTAATATTTATTATATTTTTACCCGTTTAAAGGCGAGCTTTCCGGTTAATAAACTTAAGTCTTTAAATAACGAATATTTCGGGGTCGTCCGTTATATTAATAAAATAACCCGCGTTACGGTAAATAAGTATTATAAACTTAGTTTACGTATTACCCCTTTTTTAATAATACGAGTTTTTTTTTTTTTTACTTTTATTAATAATAAGGCGGAGGCGTTTAATATATTACGCCTTCGAGGCGTAAAATATTAAAAATAAAATATATTATATAATTATATTTCGAAGCGTAAACGGTACGGCCCCGTTACGAATTTTATTAATAAAAATTAAATATTTAATAATTTTTATCGCCCGGTAACCTTTTTTTATTATATATCGTTTAAAATTAAAGTATTTATTAAATTATACTTTAAGTTAACGTAATATTAAGTAAAGGACTATCGTCGTAAAAAAGGGAACCGGCGTAATTATTAAGTTATTAATAATAAACGGGGGGTTTTCTTTATAACGTTTACGAGTTAAATAAATTATTTTAAATTTCTTTAATATAAATATTATTTTATTCGTAACTCCTTAATAAAAAAGCCCCGCGAGGTTATTTTTTAAATATTTAATATTCTCGTAAATAAATTTCGACGCCTAGTATAAATAAATATCGTCGGCGTAACCGAAGCGGAGTAAAGGGTCCTTCCGTAAAATTTCGGCGATATATAATATATAAAAGATAGGCGAGAGTAATAATTTTTATAAGGTCCCGTACTCGACCGTCGTAAATATTATAATATACTCGTTAAGTTTAACGCGTACTCGCCGCCGGTTAAGGAAGTGGCGGATAAGTTAAAGGAGAGAGTCCGGTTAACCGTTATTACGTATTTATATAAAAAGGCGGCGTAATAAAAGTGTATTAAATACGTTTTAAATATTAATAATTATTACGGTAATTTTTTATTATTTCGAAAAGGTAACTTTTACGTCGTACGTAAACGCGGCGATAAAGTTAACTCCTCCTCGTTTAAGTAATACCCCGGCGTATTAAGGAAAGATAATATTATATTAAAGTACCGTTTATACGATTCGGCGAGCGAGTAAACGTTTAAGGCCTTTAACGACGTACGAAATAAGTATAATAAACCGTTACGCCTTAAAGGAGGTTTAATTCCGTTTCCCCTTTTTAATAATATAATTACCTCGGCTTCTTTTTATATTTATAAAAAATAACCGCGTTAAAGGTACCCTTTATAAAGCGTATTTAACGGCTTTACGAAATAATTTTTAAATAATTTTTAATAACTTAATTATAACGCCGTCGGTATTTAAAGTAATAATAAAAATATTAATTATACTCTCCCGGATTTTTTCGTTATTAATACTTAAATTTTAAGGGAAGGTAAGGCCTCTTCGCGGGGGCTTAAAAGGTCCGTTTATAAATTATCCTCCGTTATAAAACGTTTAAAAATAATATTTTTTAAAGTTTTAACTTTATTTAATATTATAATATATATCCGGTCGTCGATAACGACCGGCGGGGTTCCGTAACGCGGTTATAACCCGTATTATTAAATTAAACGGTGGACTTTAATATTATCCGCGGCTTCGTTTATTACCGACGTTTAATAACCCCGTTTCGTTTTTCGGATCGTAAAAGTTTACCTTTTTTATATTTTTTAAAAGTTTTTTAAAGAAATACCGTTATTATTTTTAAGCCGCCGGGCGGTCTTTATAATAATATACGCCTTTTTATAAACCGGGGTTTATTACGGTTAACTCCGTCCCTTTTATAAGTTTATCCGTTTAATATTATCGAGGGCTTCCTTTAACGTTTAACGGATTATTATAACGCCGTTTTTTAACTTAACTTTAATAAGTTAAGGAAATAAGCTTAAGGCGGCGGCTACGACGCGGCCCACCGTTATAACGTACTTTAAGATTTTATTTTTTAAAATCGTTTTCCTTTTTTATATTATCGGGGCTTTTTATATTTTAAAGATAAATATTAATTAAGTACGGTAATTAAAGTTACTTTTAAGTAAAGTATTAATTTTTATTATAACGAACGGTAAATTATTAAAAATAAAGTTTATAACGTATCCATCGTTATAAATCGTTTATTTAATTTACTTTATATAAATAAAGCCGGCTTTATTTATTTACGCGACGAGTTTTTATCCGCCTTTCGCGGGGTATACGTTTAACTCGAAGCGGGGGTAATTAAGGTTAAAGTTTTTTTTAATAATAAAGCGCGTAAATAATATAAGTATATAAATATAATCGAACGTACGGGGTTTATTAATACCCTTATAAATATTTAATATAATTATATTATTAACTTTAATTTAAAGGATATCCTTCGAGTAATAAATACGGGGGAAGTTAATAATTAAACTTAACCGTTTTAAAATATAAGTTATAACGCGGGGTTTATTTTATTTATATATTCGCGTATTTTTTTACGCCGTTACCGGTAAGTAAGTTTTATAATTAAAATAAATAAATATAAAAAAAGGGGTCCGGGTATATAATTTTTATAAATAAACGACGTTAACGAGGGTTTAATAATATAACTTTAAAAGGGTATTTTATTTATACGAGCTTCGGTTAACGTTTACTTACGTTACTTTAAACGTTCGACGCGAAGCCGTAAATTTTTAATATACTTTTTTTAAGTATTTAAATATAAAAAGGGAAGGGGAATAAGTCGACGGAATCGAGGTAACGTTTAAGTTATTATAAATTATAATTTTTTTACGGGTAACCGGGAGTTTAATTAACTTTTTTTAATAATTTTAAATTTATTAAAAATAATCGTCCGAATATTCGAGCGGCCGGCCTTAACGAAGGCGAGGGCCGGGGTAATATACTTTAAAAAGGTTTTAAAGGTAATTATTTATTTTTTAAACGTTACGTAATAAGTGTTTTTTTTTACGTTTATATCTTTTAAGTCGTTATTCGAGTTCGACGAAAAGTTTAACGAAATAAACTTTAAGGTTTAAACGGGGAGGGGGTTATACGGCCCGTCGTTTTATATAACGGGTATATTTATTTAAAGGGCCTTTTATACGTTTATTATAATAATAAGCCGGGCTTTAATATATTTTAAGCTTATTTAAGTTATACGGGCGCCGTTTTTACGGATACCTTTTAATACGGCTTTAAACGGACGGTAAATAATATTACTTTTTATTTTTAACCGTACCGGGTAATTTTAAGTATCGGCTTTATACGGGCCTTAATAATTAAAGTAATAAAGGGGGTTCGGGTAAAACTTTAATATATACGTCGGGTCGAGGGTTCCGTACCGGCCGTACCTTTTAAAGCGACGATAAATACGCGTATTATAATAACTTTAATAATTATTATTATAAAGGCGGATTACGGAGCGTTATAAATAATATTTAAAAAGTCGGCTCGTATTAAAAAGCCGGAAGGATTAAACCGGCCGGTCGAATAAAACGAGTTAAACTTTTATTTCGTTAAAGGAGTCGCGTAAACGGCGAGTTTTAATAACTTTAATAAGTTTATAACCGGTTTAAATAACCGCGTCTTCGGAAACTAGGGTAAAAATATTAAAGGTATTATTAACGAAGTATTATTTTACGTAACGGTCGACGTTTTATATTAAATAATTATATTAAATAATATTAGTTTTTAAAGTAATAATTTAAATATTTTTAATGCTTTTTCGAAGAGGAGGGTATAAATAATATTATTATTAAAGTATAAAGTTTAACCCGTAATTATTAAAGTAACTTTAAATACGTCGGTTAATATAAAGTTAACCGTTATAATTATAACGGACTTAATTTATATAAAGTATTAAAAAGTAATTTATTAATAAGTTTAAAAAAAATATATTTATCTCCGTTAAAAATAACGTTATTTTTATAACTTAAGTTTATAATAATTAAAGTTATAATTAATATAATTATTATAACTAGTTTAACCGGTAATTTAAAAGTACCCGGGCGGTACGTTTACGTACCCCCGGGGGCTTTTACGAAAGCGAGGCGGTAATTTTATACCGTATACGGCTTATTAAAGTCGAGAATCTTAAAGTAATTAATAAACGAACGGATTATATTATTAACCGAGTCTTTAATAAAATTATCCGTAAATATTTATAAATACGCTTTTAAAGTATTAAATACCGAGGTAATAATAAAGCGTTTTTTATTTAAAGTTACTTATTACTTATCAAGTTAAGCGTTTAAAAGAACGGCGATTAAGTAACTAGTATTATTAATATTAATATCTAGGGTTATAAATTAATCCTTTAACGTAATTAAGTCTAGCGTTAACACTTCGGTATTAAGTACGTAACGCGAGTAACTTAAGTTATAAGGGGAGGCGGCAGCCGGCGACTTCGTATATTATACCGTAATAGTCTTACGTATCGTCGGGGTCGTTAACGTACGCGCGCCGCCGCCGGAGCCGTCACCGGTACTAGCGGGCGGCCCGCGGCGAAGCGGTGTTATATTAACGGGAAAGGGGTAAAAGTGGGGGGTTAGCCGTAATACGTAATATAATTAGTTGGATAATAAAGGTGTTATTAAGAAAAATTTTTAAAGAAGGATACGTATATTATTATAAAGACCGTCCGACGGCTTAAAAATAATAATAATATTTCTTTAAAGGACTTTTAAAAAATATAAAAAAAATAAACTTTTATAATCCGAAAAGCGAAACGGGGTTATTAAACGTCGATAATAAACGAAGTTATAAATAATATTAAAGTTTACCGTTTAATTTAATAATACGGGTTATAACCGCGTTATAAAACCTCGTCGGTCGTTATTAACGACCGGATATATATTATAATATTAAATAAAGTTAAGGCTTTAAGATATATTATTTTTAAACGTTTTATAACGGAGGATAATTTATAAACGGACCCCTTTAAACCCCCGTAAAGAGGTTTTACTCTCCTTTAAAATTTAAGTATTAATAACGAAGAAATTTAAAAGAGTATAATTAATATTTTTATTATTACTTTAAGAATAAGTACCGATAACGTTATAATTAAGTTATTAAAAGTTATTTAAAATTATTTCGCGGAACCGTTAAGTACGTTTTATAAAAGGTACCTTTAACGCGTTTATTTTTTATAAATATAAAGAGAGGCCGAAGTAATTATATTATTAAAAGGGGGGAGACGGGACTAGACTTCCCTTAAAACGTAACGGTTTATAATACTTATTTTATACGTCGTTAAAGGCTTTAAACGTTTACTCGTCCGTTAAATTATATAAACGGTACTTTAATATAATATTATTTTTCTTTAATACGCCGGGGTATTATTTAAACGAAAAGGAGTTAACTTTATTACCGCGTTTACGTACGACGTAAAAGTTACTTTTTCGAAATAATAAAAAGTTATTATAATAATTATTAATATTTAAGGCGTATTTAATATACTTTTATTACGCCGCCTCTTTATATAAATACGTAACGACGGTTAATTAAACTCTCTTCTTCGATTTATCCGTTACTTCTTTAACTAGCGACGAGTACGCGTTAAATTTAACGAGTATATTATAATATTTACGACGGTCGAGTACGGGACTTTATAAAGATTATTACTCTCGTTTATCCTTTATATATTATATATCGCCGAAATTTTACGGAAGGACCCTTTATTTTATTTTAATTACGTTAACGATATTTACTTATACCGGGCGTCGAAATTTATTTACGAAAATATTAAATACTTAAAAAATAACTTCGCGGGGTTACTTTATTAAAGAGCCTCGAATAAAATAATATTTATACCGGAGAAATTTAAAATAATTTATTTAACTCGTAAATATTATAAAAAGAATCCCCCGTTTATTATTAATAACTTAATTATTACGCCGATTTCCCTTTTTACGACGACGGTCCTTTACTTAATATTACGTTAATTAAAAGTATAATTTAATAAATATTTTAATTTTAAAAAATATATAATAAAAAGGGGTTACCGGACGATAAAAATCGTTAAATATTTAATTTTTATTAATAAAATTTATAACGGGGCCGTACCGTTTACGTTTCGAAATATAATTATATAATATATTTAATTTTAATACTTTACGTTTTAAAAGCGTAATATATTAAACGCCTCCGCCTTATCGTTAATAATAATAAAAAAAAAACTCGTATAATTAAAAAAAGGGTAATATATAAATTAAGTTTATAATACTTTACTTACCGTAACGCGGGTTATTTTATTAATATAACGGACGACTCCGCAATATTCGTTATTTAAAGATTTAAGTTTATTAGCCGGAGAGCTCGCCCTCGAGCGGGTAAAAGTACGATAAGTATTACGGATTTTAACGGTCGAAGAGTCGTACCCCCTCGCCCGCCGGGCGAAAATTTTATTTAACGTTAAAGGAAGAGGTTATAACCTTCCCTTTTAACGCCGGATAAAATTATAACTTTTCGTAAAGTTCGTTAACTTAATTATACGGTAAAAAATTATACTTTTATATTATACCCGTAATTATTTAAAGGAGTTTACGGGTAACTTTAATAAAAAGGATATTATAATATAATTCCGCGTATAAGTTATTACTTTTTTAATAAATAACTTAATAATTTACTTAAATAAATTTTAAATAAAAGGTTTTTAAAAAAGGTTTACCGTAATAAACTTAATAATTTAATAAAGGGAAAGTTTATAAAAAGGTTTATTAACGGGGTTAACCGGATTAAATAATATACGTAGTATATATTATAATTACGGGTACTTAATTTAAACGGTAAAGTAAAAGTTTATATACGGATATAAGTAACTTTATTAAATTATAAAGGTTTTTGACGTCGAGGCGGCGGGAGCCTTACGGGGATTATAATAAATACTCCGAATTAAGGAAGGCTTACCTTTAAATAAAATTTAATTATATTTAAATAATACGGCGGTAATTCGGGGAATACGAAAAAGGGCACCGTTAACCTTTTAAAAAATATTTTTATAACTTTATTAACTCTTTATAACTTACCCGATTATTATCCGGTAAATACCCGGATATATAAATATTAATAATAATAAGAGAGCCGACGAATTAATAAAGGCCGGTTATTAAACGCCGGTAAATAACGAGTTTAATAAATTAAGTTATAACGGGCTTAAAGCGTTTACCGTTAATAATTTATATTATAGAACGACGGTCCTTTAAAAGTGTATATATAAAGATTTATTAAGATTTTATAATTATTAAAACTTAACTTATTTTATTCGAAGGCCTCCCGAGCTTTCGCTCCTCCGAGCGAAATTATATATTTTATTAATTATTAAAATTAATTATAAAGATTATACTTAATATTATAAGCGCTTCCACCCGTATATCGTTATATAAAATAAATATACTTATAACTAAACGAAGACCTTAAATTATATCGTTTATTATTACCGGGTTAAACGGACTTAAAGTATTATAATAAAGGGATAAGACTTACGCCCGGTACCCCGACGCCCGGAAGAGAGACTTCACTTTTTAAAAATTACTCGTAAAAAAGTTATATAACTTCTTACTTTATCTTAACGCCGTCGCCCCGGTTATAAGGATAATATAAGGACCGCTTTTATACCCTTATACCCCTTTACCCCTTATTTCCTTTATTTTCTTTACTTTCGTTTTTATTTTTTTCTTTTCTTTTATTATTATACTTATAAAAAGTTTTAACACTCCCCGCGAGCGCCCGTTTAAAAATAATAGCCGAATATTAACCGACCGGAGGGTTAAATTACGGATTAAATCGCTTATATTTTAGGCACGCCAAGTAAGTATTTCCTCGAATAGAGGTGATGAACCGTTAGTTTTATATATTTAGAGCTAGTTAGTACGTCACCCTCGTTATATACCCTTAGGGAGGTGGGCGGCTTTACCGCCGTAACGTTAAAACTATAATAATAATAATAATTAAATATTACTTCTTCGTCCTCGGGTAAACGTAATATTCGTTATATAAATTATCGCCTTTTTTTTAAAAAAGAAGATATTATCCCCCGTTTAAGTATAATTAAAATATTTACTTTTATACTTTTATAACTTAAACGGCGATTAATCGCCTTTAATTATTTAATCGGATATTAATTTCTTTATAATAAAATCTCTTTAAAGTTTACCCCGACTTAACCGAATAACGTTAAACGAGTATTTGGTTAAGAAGTTATAATTTAAGCGGCTTCCCGTTTATACTTTACTTATCTCTTATTTCTTTTTTAAGTGAACCTTATAATTACCGCTCGGTAACCGATAGGGTTGGGGATTAATATATAGTGGGCAACTAAACAAAACGTTAGTTTTTTCGCGAATCGTACATCTCTCAGAATAAAACCTATTAAACACAAACGGTAATATTAAGTCGGCAAATGTATTTCGCTTTTTAGAAATACGTCTATAGGTAAATGGAACTAACACGAAGCTAATAGTATACTTCTTATTTTTTTCAATAATATAATTATAAAAATATAATAGTTTAAAAAATATATATACTTTTTTCTTATTTTTCTTTTTTTTACTTTAAGTTTTCCTTTAAATTTAAAGTTAAAAAAAATACTTTAAAATTAAATAAATCGGTAAAGTTTTTATATTATTATTTATATCTATAAGAATATTTTTAAATATTTTATTTATTATAAATAACTTTAATTTTTTTAAAGAAAATAAAAATACTTTTTATTTTTTGACTTTTTTTACTTTTAATTAAATTCAATATTATAAATATATACAAAAATACTTTAATAATATATAAATTTACCGATATATTCTTTAAGTTCTTCTCTTTTTAATAGTATTATTTATATATTTTATAGCTTGCTGTTATGGAATGATAAGTAAAAACGGTTAATAGTTTTTTTAGTTTATTCGTTTTTTTATTAATTAAAGTTTTATTTAGTAGGTCGCTGTATTAAATAATAAATTTAATATATTAATATAGCTATATATTATATTTAATATATTAAATTTATTACCAGGTTATATTAATATTAAATTTTATATATTAAATTTATTACTTTAATATTAATAAATTATAAGTTTAAGATTATAAATTTGATATATTAATACTATAATAATAAATAAAGTAATATATCTATTATCTAAGGTTTAAAAGTGAATTTTTTTTAAAAAAGTATTCTGAAACGAGTCATTAAAAAGTATTCGAGTTAATTAATACTCTTTCAACTTTAACTTTTAGTTTAAAAAAACTACTTTTCATTATTAAATTAATTAAAAGTATATATAAAATGTCATATTCTATATAATATAGTTATATATAATTATTAAAAATAAATATACTTTATATATAACGTAAAATAGTAAAGTTCGAGATTTGAAACCATTTTCAAGAATAAAGAGTTTTTAAAACGAAAGTTAAAAACGTATTCGAATACTTTTTAAATTTAGCTTTTAATATATAAAAAGTGATTTATTATATAAACTTAATAAAATATATATGTAAATCGATAATATAAGTAAAGTATAACCAGGGTTGGGAATTAATATATTAAAATATTGATTTAATATATTAATTTAATATTTCACGATATTAATATTAATTTAATATACTAAATTAATATTCGCCCGATATTAATATTAAATTGATATATTAAATTATTATTCTTAAATATTAATATTAATTTAATATATTAAATTAATATTTTAATATATTAGATATTAATATTATAAAAATAAATAGTTTAAAAGTATAAGTAAGGCTTAAATATTATTAAATTACTCTTTTATTACGAGTATATAAAAAACGTAAAATTACCTATTAATTCTCTTAATATTTTAAAAATACAACCTTTTAACTTTTATTTATAAGTAATTATATTTTATATAAAATATTTTAAACGTTATACGTATTATACTTACCCCGCCGAGTATAATATTATTATTTACGTTAATTAAGTATTATTATTCTATAATAATAACTTTTTAAAATGACTTTAAGAAAAACTATAAGATTTATTAATTATAACTTTTATTTTTAAAAATCATACTTTTTAGTTTTTCTTTACGAATAATAATACGTTATATAAAGAAAGTTTAACGTTACACGTAATATAAGTACCCAGTGTAGTATTATACCTTTATTTACGTTTATTTAATCTTAGTATTATATATTAATAGTTTTTTAAAATAACTTTTATAAGTTAAAAGTAAAATTTATAAAATACTCGAATACGTCTTAACTTTAAAAGTACTTTAAAAACACTTAATTTAAAAAATAGGTTTAAAGATTCGAATAACTTACTTTTATAATACTTTTTCAAAACTATATATTATAAATAGTTATATATAATTATACTTTATTTATATTATCGATTTATATATATATTTCGTTAAGATTTTACGAAAAAATAACTTTTATAAGTTAAAAGTGAAATTTATAAAATATTCGAATACGTCTTAACTTTTATTTTAAAGACACTTTATTTTAACGAGTTTTCTTTAAGTTTTAAGTTTTATATTTATAAGACTTTATATATATTATGAATTCCTTTAATATTTTAATATATTAAATTAATATTAGACCGATATTAATATTAAATTAATACATTAATTTCCTCTTTACCCGATATTAATATTAAATTAATATTTAATATTAATATTTTTTTCCTAACCCTGAGTATAACTATATATAACTATATATAATATATATTACTGAAAAGTATTATAAAAGTGTAATATTCGAATTTAAAAAGACGTTTTTAAACTTAGTGTTATAAAAACGAAAGTTTATAATATTCGAATTTATAAAGATGTTTTTAAAATAAAGTATTATTAAAACGAAAGTTAAAATATATTCGAATACTTTTAGGTTCTACTTTTAATTTATAAAAAGTACGATTTCGTAAAAACTTAACGAAATATATATATAAGTCGATAATATAAGTAAAGTATAATTATATATAGTTACTTATAATATATATTCTTAAAAAGTACTATAAAAGTAAGTTATTCGAATTTATAAAGCCGTTTTTTAAATTAAGTGTTTTTAAAGTAAAAGTTAAGACGTATTCGAATACTTTTTAAATTTCATTTATAACTTTTAAAGGAAAAAGGTAAAAAGTAATATTTAACTATCTATTAAAAACAACTACTATTTAGATAATAAATCGTTAAAAGCGGTAAGATTTATTATTTTTTAATAACGTAGTAATATAATTTGCCTTACCGTCGAAGGTAAAAGGCGATTTCTGTTTTTTGTTACTACGTTATTACTAATAGAAAAAACACGCTTAATAGTAGCCGAAGTAATAGGTATAGTTAAATAACGTCTAGTTAAAACACTTAATACTAGATATTTAAACGAATTTACCTTTTAATAGTTAAGTAGTTTAACCTAGCTAAAAAGTTAATAATAAATTAAAAAAACAGAATAATAAAGAGGATAATTAAAATTTTATCATAATAACTTCGTATTATTCGTTTAAATAAACGTCGACTTCGTTTAAACGGTTAAATAAACGAAAAATCTTCTTTATTACTATTGTTTTTCGTCGATTTCGTCGTTTCTAGACTTAAACTAGTCTTAAGGTACTACGAAGAAGCTACGCGAAGCCCTCCTATTAGTCCGTCGGTCCCTAGTTTTACTCCACTTTTAACCTAGTTTTATCGATAATACTGCCTTTTTATTGGCTTTGAAGACGTTACGTGGATTTACGAAACTCTTTGGGTGTTAATTAGCCTATTATATTAGCGCGCCCCGGTTTTATAGTTATTTGAGCTCTCTAATTCGTTACTCCCGTCTTTTTTCTTTATAAATTCCCCACTTTTAAATACTTTTCGTACGCGAAATTGATTTGATTCGCTGTAGATAGTTTTATATGGGTCTGGCCGTTTCGCTCTCTTTAACGCTTATATTTAACGTTTATATTTAATACTTATATTATTTTTTTTTTTACTTTTTTCGTAGACGGCTATTATACTAGTTATATTATTACGTAATATTTTGTTTTATTTCGTTTTTTTTTTAAATATATTTACCTTACTTTTACGTTTACTTTCGGTCCCTTAGATACGTAGTAGTTTAAAATTACCTAACCGTTAAAGACGGCCGTAGTTCGGCTGGCGATTATACTAGTAAGTTTATTAAAAGAAATATTAGGATTACTAGAATTAATCCTAAGTGTTAATCTTAACTTAAATTTAAAGTTAAAAAGTTAAAATAATAAAATAATAAATAAAAAGAAGGTAAAATAAAAAAAACTTACGAATTATATTCTTAACGAAGTAAATCCGTTACCGTGTATATAGCCCGTAATTATCGGTAAATAATCGTCTAGAAGTAAAATACCGTAATTTTATCCGAGGGTCTAGAATTAAGCTTAAAATATAAGCTTTATATTCGTTAAACTTATTAAACGAAAGGCGCCGTAGGAAGTATTTTTCGAATTTATTTAAACCGTCGTTAATAACGGTAATAAAATCCGAAAAATAATCTTATAAAAATAGTTAAAAATCGGTTAAAATAAAGAAAATAAAAATAAAATATACCGATTTAGAAAGTCGTGTAATATATTTAGACTTTAAATTATTTAGCTTTTTAAATATTTTATAAATATTTAAAAACGTAAATGAAAGCGTAATATACGCCTCTCCTTATAATCGAACCGTAGGTTTATAAAAAACCTGAAAAACTCGTAAGAATTCTTCGATTATAACCCACTCTTCGTCTCGAATAAAAATCTCTTTAAATTCCGTAGTATAACGAGTGTTATTATATACGTATATTAAAGGTTCTTTAAATTTAAGAGAAGCGTGAAATATATAATACGTAGAATTCCAACGAGTTACGTTATTTAGTAATTTATTAGTAAGTAAACGTATTATTAATAAAGTAATAAAAGATTTTTAAAAAAAAAAATATATATTAAGTGGGATAACGTAACGTAAAAAGTCGGCCGGAAGAGTACTTATTCGTTTACACGAATTAATACCTTTTAATAAAAGCTCTCGAATCTCTCTAGTTTAACGTATTAAAACGGTTAAACGTTTAATACGTAAAAGTAAATCTAAATTATTAATATAAACGTTAATAAATAAAATAAAAATAAAAAACGAAAAGGTAAACTTACCACTAGATAATTCGCTCGACTCTAAAAACGTTTTTAATATCTTTCTTATTATAATATTAAAAACGTGGGTAACGTATTTAATATTATTCGAAAAAGAGATATTAAAAGTTTCTTCGTAAACAATATATAAATAACGCTAAAATAGCGTTATTATTAGTAGCGTTATCCCTAGTAATATTTTATAAGTTAATAAAAGGCTTAAAATATTAAAAGAATATAAAAAATATATACTTAAGAATATCCTTTAGATTTAACGAAGGATATTCTTTTATAATAGAGATAATAGTATTATAGATATTTTCACCGGTGTGAGAAAATTTAAAACATCGAATCCTATAATTTAATTTAATAAGTTTAAAAAACGTTTAAAAGGTCTTAAAAACGAATAAATTAAAAATATACCGATTAACTTATAAATAAGTTCGAATTTAATATTAATAAAAGTAAGAATTACTCCTAAAAATATATTTTGCGAATTCGAGGTCTATAAGTCGAAAGAAAGTGAAAAAGTGCCGTGTTCTTTAACGTGTCGTCGAATTTCGTCGTCGATTTTAAATTTTTTAGCCTCGAAAGTCGAAGTTAAAATAGATTTTAACTTTTTACGGTTAATAACCGTAACCGACCTAAAAATAGTTATTTATTAATAAAAGTTAAAAAAGAACGTTAAAGGGAAGTTTAAGAAGAAAATAATACTTACTTATTAAGATAACTTAATAAATCTTGATATAATCTAGAGTCGATTACGTTAAACGAGAGATTATTATTAATAATAAAATTTAAAATCTTATTATTAAAATTATCCTCGTTTATCGTATTTTAAAGAGTATTCGAATGTGGCTTTTTTTTAACTGAGGTGTAAAAAAACTCGTTATAAAAGTCGATGGATTAAGTTTATCGATTAAAAATTTATAAAAAAAGTATAATAATAAAAAAAAAGAAGAATTTACCTACTTCTCGAAAGAGTTTTTTCAGACTCTTTATTATACGTAATTAAAGGGTGTTTATTCTTATAATAAATAATAAAATTCGCATTTTTTAAAACTATTTAAAGGTAAATCCTTTGAAAGATTATATCGAAAAGTAAATAAAGTTAATAAAGGTTTAGTTTTAAATAAATAAATTAATACTTTAAAGAAAAGAAGAAAGATACTTACTACGTATATTCCACTTTAACTCGCCGTAATTCACCTTCTTTAATAGGTAGGAGCGTACGACGAATTAAGCCGTTGGAGATAATATAAATAGGGGAGTTAAAATCGTCTAAAATAAAATTATGGTCTTTAAAAGAGAGCTTTTTAGGCCGTATTTATATAGAACGAATAATCAAAGGGGAAGAAGAAGGTAAAAAAGGCTCCGTAAAAACGATAAATAAGTCGTCTTCTAGAGGTGGTGGCGAATATAAATTATCGGAGTTTATTTTATAGTTTTACGCCGTCCCGGGCGATTAAAATAAAGAAAAAGGATTAAATATAAAGTAAGTAAAAAGAAAACGAGAGGTTAAAAGGTTAAATAAAAAGAAGTAATTATTAAAGGGAAGAAAAGAATACGTTATAATATAAAGAAAAGGCCTTATTATAATACTCCTTTACGTCTTTAAAATTACTAAGTTACTGATTTAAACGAACTAATTAGAAAAATAAATAGTTAAGGTACTTGAAAAGATTTAAAGTTAAACGATTTGAAATTATACTCCACTTTTATATATTTTATTATACTCCGCTTCTATGTATTTTATTATACTCTACTTTTATATATAATATTATAAGTAGGGTTGGGAATTAATATATCAAAGTATTAAATTTAATATTTAGTTTCTCTTAAATACCTCTAAGAGAAAAATCCGTAGACTTATAAGGTTACCGTTATAAAATAAAGTAAATTATAAAGAAAAATAATATATAAAGCTTACGTAATAAAACTAAGATCTAGTTACGTAATTTATGAATTATTACTAATTATTATTTTTTATCTTAAAAAATAATAATTAGTAATAATTTACGTATTATATAGTTAAATCTTAATATTATTACGTAAGCTTTATATATTATTTTTTATTATAATTTACTCCATTTTATAACGTTTAATTTATAAGTCTACGAATTTTACTCTTAGAGCTATTTAAGAAAAACTAAATATTAAATTTAATACTTTAATATATTAATTCCCAACCCTGCCCGGGTTAACTTTAAACGTTACCGAAGTTAAAGTACCCTTTTTAAGAATTGAATATAAATTTCGTTATTAATTTACCGCCGAATATTTATTAAAATAATATTATTTATAACGTAATTTTAATTATTATTAAATAATATATTAATCTCATAATATATATTATTATATAAAAAATAAGTAACGCGTTAAAGTTTACCCGATTATTTTATGAATATATTAAAATATAATATAATACCCCGAAGGGGATCGTTTTTAATAAAAATAATTTAATTATTAATAACTTTTAAAAAGAGTTAAACTTATTTAAAGGTACCCGCCTTCGTTTATTATCCGTTTATTATTTATAAACTAATAATTAAACGAAAAGAATAAATTAAGTTTTCGTAAAGTATTTTTACGCTTATTATTCGAGCGACTTAAACTAATAAATTAAAGTTTTAAAAGATACGGTTTTCTCGTATAATAATTGATTATAATTCTTTATTAATATATCTCCGATTTAAGCTTTATACGGGTTTTACCCCCGTATAATCAAATAAATTAAAACAGAGATTAATTAAACTTAAATTAAAAGCGTTATAAAATAAATACGTAAGATAATTACCGTCCGGTTAATATTATTAATAAAAGAATATTAAAAAAAGTTATAAAGTTAAAAGAAAAATTATAATAAAAGGTATAGATTAATCGTTTTTAAAAGGAAGATATTATTAAACTTTTAAGGAAGAATTTTCGATTCGTTAACGGTTTAAAGATGGCTTTAATTTATATTAAAGTTTATATTTTAAAGAAGGTCGGAATATAAGTATATAAAGTAACCTTTTTAATTAAATATATAAAAGTTTATAATATATTTTAATATCTTCGTTAAAATTATAATAAAATTAATTAAACGTTATTTATTAATAAACGATACTTTTATTAAATCTCGTAAACGACGGGAATGAATAAAAAAAAATATATATCGTTTTATATAAAAGCGGACGCTCGGTTACGTAATACTTAGTTAAGTAAATAAAATAACCGGTCGAATATAATATTTAAAAGTTTATAACTTACTTAACTAAAATTTAAGTAAAGTTTAAATAGTATTAAAAGGAGGTTTTTAAAAGTATATATAATAAAAAAACTTCGTAACGGTGGTTATTCGATAAGCGGTCGACCGTTTTACGGTATTTTAATTTATATCTTTTTTTTATAAAATATTAAAAATATTTATAAAGGTTAATTATTAAATATAAAAACTCTTTAATATTATAAACCTCCCTTAATATATAACCGGTATAAAATCGTTAATCTTCTTTTAATCCTTTTATTTAATTTATATAAGCCCGTTTAAAGGGCTTTTACTCCGGGTATATTTAAGAATTATTAAAGATACTCGGTAATATATATAATTAAACGGGGGAGAAAGAACTCGGTTTCGTTAAAGTATTAATTATTTAAAGTATTTTATACGGTAGTTTACCGAGTTACCTCCGTTATATAAGCGTCGTTTATAAATATCGGCTTACATTTTAATTAAGGCGTCCTCGTTTAAAGTTTAAGTCTCCGTAATCTAAAAAAAATTATTATTAATTAAAGTACCCTCGTTATTTAATTAAAGACGTAATTATTTATTTAAATAGCGGTAACTTTGAAAGTTTTCATTTAAAGTAAATTTATAAATATAAAGATATATTATTAATTATTATACGGTTAAATAATTTAACTTCGGCGGCGTTTTTTTCGAGTTTAGTTTAAAGCCGCGACTTTCTTTAAGAGTTTATAATAAATAATTAAATAATACGGGTAACCCGGCTTATCGTCGAGTACTTAAAAGCGAGCTCTTTAATAATAATAATATTATTTCTTTTATTATTCGCGTTTTAATTAGTAATTAATTTATCTTTAACGGCGGTATTCTTCGTTTAAATAAATTAAGTTAAACTTAAATAACGCTCCTCGAATTATAAAAAAAATTAATTATAATCGAAGAAGTTATAATATAATATTAATTAATATATTTACGGTAGTATAACTATTTTTATTTTTAAAAATAAATAATATAAGTTAAAAATTTAACTTCTTTAACGTAAAAGTAAGCTATAAAAAAGTTTATACCCGAATTATAAACGTAGCGAATATATAATATTTATTCGGTTATTAATAAAAATATAATTAATAATATAAAAAATAATTATTTATATTTTTATTTATTAACTTGGGATTTAATCTTTATAACTTTTAACGGTCGAAGACGAATAATACGTAAAACTTATCCTCGCCGTATTAACGGGACGTATTAATAAACGTTATAAATATCTCGGATTATTATTAGTAGTAAATCGGTAATATATTAATTTAAAAAATAAAAAATAAAAGAAGGGGGTAAATAAGTGAAGAAGATATTAAATTTTATTTCGAAGAGTAAGCGACGCTTATTATTTATACTCGTTTAACCGCCGTCTTAAAAGTAGTTAAACTTAAAGCGTATTTAAATACGTCTTAATTTATACTTTAAAACTACGTAACTTTATGAAGTCTTTTTAAAACTCGAATATTATTATCTTATAATACCTTTAAAGATTATATATTAACGATAGTTATATAGTTATATTTAGGGTTGGGAACTAATATATTAAAATATTAATTTAATATATTAATTTAATATTTTACGATATTAATATTAATTTAATATATTAAATTAATATTCACCTAATATTGATATTAAATTAATATATTAAATTAATATTCTCAAATATTAATATTAATATTAATATATTAAATTAATATTTACCCGATATTAATATTAAATTAATATATTAAATTAATATTTTAATATATTAAGTATTAATATTATGAAAATAAGTAACTTATAAAAATAAGGTTTAAATATTATTAAACTACTCTTTTTTACGAGTATATAAAAAACGTAAAATCACTTATTAATTCTCTTAATATTTTCAAAATATTATTTTAAAAATTTTATTTACGAGTAGTTGTATTTTATATAAAATACTTAAAGCGTTATACGTATTATACTTACCCCGTCGAGTATAATATAATTTATTATTTACGTTAATTAAGTATATTATTATATAATAATAACTTTTTAAAATAACCTTAAGAAAGACCGTAAGATTTATTAATTATAACTTTTATTTTTAAGAATAATACTTTTTTAATTTTTCTTTACGAATAATAATACTTTACATAAAAAAAGTTTAACGTTACACGTAATATAAATACACAGTGTAATATTATATTTTTATTTACGTTTATTTAATCTTATTATTATATAATAATAACCTTTTAAAATAACTTTAATAAGTTAAAGGTAGAATTTATAAAATACTCGAATATATCTTTACTTTTACTTTAAAAACACCTAATTTAAAAAACAAGTTTGAAAATTCGAATAACTTACTTTTATTTTAAAAACACTTTATTTTAAAGAGTTTTCTTTAAGTTTCAAGTTTAATTATTTATAAGACTTTATATATATTATAAATTCCTTTAATATTTTAATATATTAAATTAATATTAGACCGATATTAATACTAAATTAATATATTAAATTAATATTCACCCGATATTAATATTAAATTAATATATTAGTTTCCTCTTTACCCGATATTAATATTAAATTAATATATTAAATTAATATATTAAATTAATATTTAATATCAATATTTATTTCCCAACCCTGGTTATATTATATTAAAATTATCTTATTATACGTGTTTTTAGTTAAATTAAAAATAAAAAGTAGTTTTTATAAGTTAAAAGTAAAATTTAAAGAGTATTCGAATACGTTTTAAAATACTTTATTTTTAAAAAGGGTTTTTAAATCTCAAGTTTTATAACTTTATAATATAAATTATATATAGTTATATTATATTAAAAGTATTTATTTATACGTACCTTTAGTTAAGTTAAAAGTAAAATGTAATCTTTATAAGTTAGAAAGTTAAAATAAAGATAATATAATTATTAAATTATTCGAATATATTTTAATTACTTCTTTTTAAAATATTTTTATAACGCTTACGTTTAAAGCTCGAATAAGTTAATATTTTAATAATAATATATTATACTAATTATTTTAAACTTATATTTATTAATATTAAGTTTAGTATTAATATAACGAGGTAATGAATTTAATATATTAAATTTACTATTTAATATATTAATTCTTAACCTCAAGTAATTGTTTAATAGTTACTATTAATTATAAAGACTTATTCTTTAATATTTTTTATCGTAATATTAAACTTAAGTTTATTTATAATATATTAAAACGGTTTATAATTTTTTCAACGGATCGTGGCCTCCGAGGGTTCGGCCTTACGGCGGACCTTTATAAGTATAAATATTATAATCTATATAAACTCTCTTATTATAAACTCTTTATTAATATTTTTATTAAACTGTAGTTTTTCGGAAAGTAATCGGTTTACGGGACCTTCCGGGTATCTCCTTAAAGCCGAGAATATAACTTTTTTATAGGTCCTCCCGTCGATATTCGTATATAAAAAGCTTTATACTACGTACGCGTATCGCCTATAAAATATTAAAAAAAGTAAACAAAAATATCTCTATCCGATAACGATTACTCCACGATACCTCTACGTAAACGGAAGGTAACTATTAAAAGATACGCCGAATACTCTTGTTTTTAAAGAGTTAACCTTACCCGGCCTTAATACCTTCTTTACCTCTCGACCCGGTTCTAGTAGTTTATTTACTATACGCGTCGCGGTATAATAATAAAGGCCGTTGGAAGGATTAAGAGGTACTTTGTTTTATTATTGAGTTATATATAGCTTTATATATATGTGGATCTTTTTTCGACGTTTTAGTTAATGAAAGGATAGCCTATAAGAAAGTTATATTTTCGGCTCTAAGGAGATAACGGTACGGTCGTCGTTAAAGATTTAATATTAACTTTAACCGAGCGACCCTTTTTATTTTTAGAGTATAAAGTCGGCGGATAAATAATATAACTTTAATTAATAATTAACTTTAACGAGGCCGTTAAAGTTTAACTTTCCGTTATTTTTTCAATTAAAGGAAAAAGGAAATAAAAGAGTATAAAAAGTTTTAATAATATAACCGTAAAATTAATATAAAGAAAAAAAGAGAAAAAAAGTCAAGTAAATATAATTTAATATATTAACTTTTATTTACCGAACCTTTTATAATAAGTCGACGATTAATAAGTTTAAATACTACTTTTATTATAGGCTCGGTTTATATATAGACCGCGCTAGGGGTCGAATACTAACAGTATTCGGAAGAATGTATCGCCGGGCCCGCTTCGCGGGCACGGCGCTCAGGGGCTTTATGAACATCACGGGTAGCCCTCTCATTCTATACTCTTACTTTCTCTCTCTTTATCTTTAGAATTATAACCTTTTTATCTCGTATTATTAGGCTCCTTCTAATTATACTAAGACCGTTACAACTTTCCCGTCTTTAAGTGAATATAATATTCGTTTTATATATTACCGCCTTTTTTTTAAAAATGAAGATATTACCCTTTATTTAAGTACGGTTTAAATATTTATTTTTATACTTTTACGAACTCGAACGACGATTAATTCTTATTAATATTTTAATTAAATATTAACTTATTATTTATAAAATCTCTTTAAAGTTTAACTCGATTTATCCGGATAACGTTAAACGAGTATTCGGTTAAAAGGTTATAATTTAAACGGTTTTCCGTTTATACTTTATTTTATTTTTTATTTCTTCCTTAAGTAAACCCCGTAATTACCGCTCGGTAACCGAGTAGTATTTTCCTTAAGTCCGGGCTTCGTTTTATATAAGGTCTTTTTCGGTTAACTTTTTATAAAGTTTTAAATTATAAAGTTTTAAACCGTTATATTACGATTATAAGTTATAAAACTTTATAATTTAATAATAATAAAACTAATTAATAAATTAAAAATTTATAAAATAATTACTTTTTTATTTTAAAAGTTTTTAATTAAAAGTTATTAATCATTTTACGTAATTTTTTAATATTATATATAATAAGTAATTTTTGTTATTATAATTTTCTTTTCTTTATTTTTTTTATAAAGGGAGCGTTCGTAATACTTTTCTAATTATTATCTTTTCTTCTCCTTCTTTTTTATTATTCCTCTTCTCTCCTCGTTCTTTTTCTCCTTTTTCTTTTCTTTTCCTTTTATCCTCCTCTTTACCCCCTTTTCTTTACTTTATGTATTTTGTTTTATTATATATTCGGCGTACTTTTATAGTATTTTTTCTTATATTTTCAATAAAAATACGGCTCTTAATTAAAGCGTTATAAAAAACGAGAGTAAAGTAAAGGGGGAACGTTTAAAGGGGTATACCCTTTTACCTTAACTTAATATTACGTTAAAATAATAACGAATATAATTTAATAGTTTAAATAAAGGGCCGTAATTAACTCGCTTAAAAACGGTATTATAAAAAAATTTAATAATAATATTTTAAAAATTAAAAATTAAACTACGATATAATTTATTTATTTATTTATTTGTTTGTTTACCTATCTATTTTTATATATAAGAATATTAAATATATTAAACCGTATATTAAATAATTTTATAACGGGTAAAATTATATATGTTATATACTCTTAAAACGTTCCTTGATATATATTAATTATATTACTTTAATATAAGGCCTTTTTTATAGTTTAACCTTATCGTTATTATATATCGGTAGTTTCTTCGTAAGTTAAGCTAATAGGGATAAAATTTTAAAAGTTTTCTTATATTTAAAAGGGTGAATCTTTATACGTTAACTTATATAACTTATCTTATTTATTAAGCGGACTTAATTTATAAAGTGGGTAAAGGAACGGGCTTACTTACTCCCGAAAGGTTAAATTTTTTACGTTGACTTTACGAATCGTTAAAGGCGTTTAATTCCGAGGTCTCCCCTCGGTTTTTATTAAAAGTAATATTTTAAGTGGGAGTCGAACCTACAACTTTACGGCCCACCGTTAAAACCTTTTATTATTATATTAACCGGGACGATATAATTAATACGATATATAAAATAATACTTAACTATAATAATATTATAAACTTTTATTTATATTATATTATATATATTACCCTTACGTCTTATAATTACTTAATTTCTTTGAAGTCGTAACGGTTAACCGTATATTATACCTTAATTTTAAGTAATAATTAATTTATAATTTAAAATATTAAAAATATATCGTATATAAAGAAACCTCGTATAGAAAATATAAACGGGTATAACTTCACTCCCTTATTTTATAATAATATAAACTTTTTAATACGTAAATTAAAGTATATATATTTAATTTTAATTTTATATTATTATAGAAGTTTAAAAATATAAATAAATATTAATTAATATTTAATTTTATATTATATTTTATATTATTAATCTTATTACTTTTATATATATATATATATATATAAAGAATTATATAACTTTTTAAAGTTATATGTTTATTATTAAATTTATTATTTAATTATTAATTATTACGAGGAAAGTAATTATTAACTACCTCCCCGTACGACACGTAATAACTATTAAATCCGTAATGTTCGCCTACCCTCTAGAAGACACATAGAATGTTCTCGCGCGTACACACACACACATACACTACTCTCGACGTTACGTACCTTCTAGCTAATCTTCTTCTTGTTATTATTATTATTATCCTTCTTATTATCTTTCTTTTCACCCTTCTCCTTCTTCTTCTCCTTACCCCTTTTTATTACTACACCCCTCGGAATATTCCTTTCTCCGCACTTCCGAATCCGTACTCCCACTTGACTAGCCAAGAGCCCCGATCGGAACTCCTTATATAAACTTAAATAAGTAAACAAGAAAAGAAAAGAAAAGAAAAGCAAGGAAACTACACGGGGCAAGGCGCCCGCCCCAACTCACTGTACTATTAACTAGTATATGACGCGGCCTTCCTAGGCCGCACTAAGGAGTATAATAGGCTTTTCTCTTATATATAATAGTTCTTTAGTCTTAGTATTAATTATTAATCTTATTACTTTATATTTTAGTCGCTTATATCGCACCCTTATACTATTACGAAGTTTTATAAACCCGTTATACCCTCGCCTTTACTTTATATCGCCGCTGCCTAGTATTTCACTAGTTATAGCCGCGCCTCGTACGTAATATTAATAATAAATAATATTATTTTAAAATATATATATTTTTTATATATTAAGTATTTAAACTTCGTTTTAAATAATACCTTTTTAAAATATATACTTTTTTATATTTAATAAAAAGTATATAAAAAATAAAAATAATAAGTAATATAATAATAATAAATATTATTAAATTTTCTTTATATATTACGTTTATAAAATAATTATAAATAAGTATTTTATAATATTATATATATTCTTTATTATAATTATTATATTATAATATTATTATATAACCTTTACTCGTACCCGGGCGTAGATAATAAAAAAAAATACGAGGACGATACGTAATTAATAATTTATACGGTAATTTAAAAGTAATAAAGGCGAATCTTTAAACGTTACGGTAATATTTTAAATTTTTTTATTACTTAAATAAAAGGTCTTCCTTTAAGTTTAAGGATTTAAAAAAAGTAAAACTTAATTTTTATATAATATTAAACTTACTTTCGGCCTTTAAGTTTAAGTATTAACGATACTTTATTATTCTTTTTACTTATATTAATATCTATAATACCTTTATACTCGGACCCTTAATATAACGGTTATTTATTATTATAATTAATTTATAATAATATAAAAGTGACTGGTATTTAAGTGAAAAATACGTGGTTGAAAATTATAACTTATACTTAATAAGGTCTTATAAGGTTTTTTCTATAACTGTTTTATACAACTTGAAATCGAATCAAGCCCCTAATAGACTTAAAGCGACGCCGATATATACTATACCGCTAACGCAGCCAAGGCACACACGTTGACCACACAAGCAACGGACTTACATTTACCAGATAAACAATTGGCCAGACGCGATTTCAGAAATCCGCCAGGCAATAAGGCGCCAACGTATTGAATTGACACAAGCTGAACCCGAGCAACCCCGTTACATCCATCACCAGCCGTGCAATTTAAACGCACCAAGAAAAAGCACGACCAAAAGAGAGCAACCCTGACGACGCAATTGTTCTGTCCGCTCGCGACTCGTACACAGCTAATCACAACTTTCGTCATGTCCACACGACAGGCAACCCTGTGAGCATCCTCCGACCTACCAAAAAAAGCGGATACCATCACCTCCCTTCACCCTTATGCGAGCTAACCAGAGGCTTTATTAGGTCATTGTACCGCCGGGCACTGAAGCTGTCCCTCGACTGGGCAGTCCACAGACACCTGTGGCGCGGACAGGCGCTCTACATCCGGTCCCTATTTGAGGCAAACAAGAACATTGCGAACCCTAGACAGCAAAGAGTGAGTGAGGCGCATAGCGACGGGTAGAAAAGACAGTGCGATCAGATGTTGGGCGACGATACTGACAACTTGTACATAGGCATTGCTGAAAGAAACCGAGAACCTACTAGAAAAATGGAAGCACCCGGAGCCATACGCGTTTCCGACTGCACCAGGTGGTCAGTCACAGCTGCATCCGCAAACTTGCCGACATGGCGACTATATCGATGTTCATCCTCGCTAACTCCACACAAGGCTCGAAATACGAAAGAAACCTGCCGGCACCAATCCTTGATCGTACGTATACCACAATTGAAGCACCATAACACGACGGTATCCAGGTACTGACTCCAGCCCACGAGCAGCGCCCCCACCGCTTAAGTTTTAGGAAATGACTATACAGTGCCGTTAAATACGTCGAAACCGGGCTAGCTACGGCCAAGCTTGATGTATTATCAAGGGGTAACAGATGAAAAAAAAGAAGCCTACTCGCACATGACAGGGCCGCATGGATACACATATAGAATAGCACGGTTAACATGGCGCTGTTTTGGTATTTATATCGCAAGCTGCCGCCTATATGACGGTCGATACAACGGTGTCAATCACAGATCAGAGACAACGATTAGTCAGAGAGAAGTTCAACAGCGGCATATCACCCAATACCATCAATGTACAGACTGCCATTATATAAACAGAGAGATTTATTTCGCAAGACACTCTACCAGCTGTGTGTACAAGATGGCACACACAGAAGCAGACGAAAAGCATACGACGTCAAGAAATGACATCGCGTAGCACAAACATCCCAATCGGAAGAGATTGACGACGCATCACACTTAAATATAAGGCAAGCAGCCAGCTCCAAAAGACAGACATAAAATCAAAAATAATCTCTCCTCATTCGTGACCCGTTTTGCCGTAAAATAAATAAAAACGGGCTTTAATGTACAACCCGAACATAAAAAACAAAAACAAAACAAACCATTGTGAATCCGTGACCCCATTGTGATGACACCCAAACAATCCGAACAGGATAAAGAAACTATAAAGAAACCCTCAAAAGCACCTACAGCTCCTGGCTGGCGTTCTTGCCAGTCTTGCCAGTCTTCTTGGGCAGGAGGTCTTAAGAAAACAGTTAGAAGAGGTTGCGTCAATAAACGGTATCAAGGGACACATACTCTGGTGGATGTTGGGCAAGACACCGCCTTGTGCGATGGTAACATGACCCAAAAGCTTGTTCAGCTCCTCATCGTTCCGGATGGCGAGCTGCAGATGTCTGGGAATGATGCGTGTCTTCTTGTTGTCGCGAGCGGCATTTCCTGCCAGCTCGAGAATCTCAGCAGCGAGGTACTCAAGAACAGCGGCCAGGTAGACAGGCGCACCAGCACCAACACGCTGAGCATAGTTGCCCTTCCGCAGCAGGCGGTGAACACGACCAACAGGGAAAGCCAAGCCAGCCTTAGAAGAGCGACTAGAGAGGAAATGTTAGACAACATGAGACAGGAACTGCGGAGCAAGACAAAAGGATTAACTTACGTTTGCGAGTTCTTGGAACCGCTGGCCTTGCCGCCGGACTTGCCGCCTCCAGTCATTTTGATGGTTGAGAGTTGTGGTTTGTGGGAGTTGCTAAAAAGTTGATGGAAGTGAGCAAAGTGATGCTGTTGTTGAATGATTTGTAGCGTGGTGTGGATGATGTATGGAAAAGAAATTCGAATACAGAGATAAAATGGTGGTGGGGGGAGGTTGGTTAAGTAGTTTTCGCGCCCAGAATCGCGAAAAGACGAATCAGCTGTCGCGATTTGGCGCTAGTCCAAAACAAGACAGCTGCTCACAACACATCCACAATGGAGATTGGAAAATAAAATAACAAATAGAATACTCCGCACAGAGCGGAAAAGGGCGAAACTACAGTACGACGTACGCAGGCTGCACCACGTGTAATTGCGATGATGCAAACGCGCCAGTAATAGTAGGGGAGTTACTCTGTACGCTATGAAGCAGTCCACAGTACACAATCACTTTTGTTTCCCACACCTGATAGGCAATGACGCCCTTGGCCCTTTAACCTGCTGTTGAGAGACGGACGTTTGTGTTGCCTTTTCAGATTGCAGTGTATGAACAGCAACTTCACAGTAAGCGAAAAGAGTGCGCCGTAGACTACAGTATGCTGTTCGCAACGGGCTGCATTGCATATTCTGGCCTTAATGTTTGACTTGACTATTTCACGAATACAATATCACGGGACGCGATCCCGTACAAACGGCCAACAGACTCGGTCATTGCCCGCAAAGAATCGGGGCGTCCGGTTCCCACTCTCGACTCGACAGTTTGTTTCACAAAGACGATAATGATGTCGGGTGGAAGATGCCATATGCCGCCACAGTGGTCAATATTTGTAAGTGATTATGCATTCTATATGAAAGAGTAATGAGGCGCATGACTTATTTGGTAGGCACTTGTGAGACGATTCTGATATTGCGGAGTATGATCCTGTTCCGTGAGTAGGATCGTTCTCTTGAGGGTGATATAAGCTGAAAAACGACTGCGATACTGCAAAAACTTTGTTTGGTAGGATATTTGGTGTACGTAGTAGGCGACATCAAAGATGAGAAACAGAAGTAGTACACCATTAGTACACCATCTTCATCATCGTATTAACGATAGACAGACCGTCACATCCTATCGTGCACCCCAGGATGATGCTGTTGCTTGACCAATCGAGAAAGGGCCCTCAGGGGCCTGATGCGCTCAACTTTTTCTCGTCTGTGTAAGGTGCGGTGCCGGTGCCGGTGCCGGTGCCGGTGCCGGGAAATGTGGTCTTTTCCCTTTCCTTCGCTTGTATCCTTTTCGTTCGTCGTCAAGTCTTCGTGTGAGTTGAACAACGACAGCATACAAACGTACAAGCTAGTAAACAGAGCGTTTGGATACATCTGTTGACTTTGTATGTCTCGCCGGGGCTGGACAAAACAGGCAATATCCCCAGTTTTCTGTACTTTCACCTGCACCTGCAAATGCCCCAGTTGGAGGTGTGCAAGGCTGGTGTTGTCGAGGAGCCTCCTAGCAGTGGGGATCTAAAGTGTGTTCAGTGTTGAATGCGTATTACGCGACCTTCACGCGTTTCTGAAGGGACGGAATTCTGGGCCCCGCAATAGTTTCCATGCCAGTCTTTGGATAGCGCGTTTTATTGGCTGGATGCAGCTCTTTCAAAAACAGTGGTTCCCTTAGTGCTCTTGACTTCTGGCCAATGATAGCCATTTATCGGGTGGGCTGCTCTCGCTGCGCTGCGCTTTGTTTTATTTATTTCCAAGGGCAGGATGTCTGCCTGACCTGCCGTCCCACAGTTCAACGCGCCCCGCTGGCCCCAAAACAGCCAGCACAGACCACACTAGCTAAAGCCTGCCGCGCGAAATCAGCACACCCTCTATGTCTAGCAATCAGCAACAACGGCACCGCTGTCGCGTCCAAATACAAAAGGGCTGGTGCCCCCAAATTTCTAAAGGCATCTGTTTCCTATTAAATATTTTCCCATCAACGTCAACGACAGCCAGCTTTATCACCCCAACATCACCACCCCTTCATCTTTCGTATCATTCACCCTCAAAACCAACACAAGAACCATCAAAATGCCTCCCAAGGCCGCTGACAAGAAGCCCGCCTCCAAGGCCCCGCCACCGCCTCCAAGGCCCCCGAGAAGAAGGATGCTGGCAAGAAGACCGCCGCTTCTGGCGACAAGAAGAAGCGGACCAAGGCCCGCAAGGAGACATACTCTTCCTACATCTACAGAGGTTCGCACCCCCGAGCCTTCTTCTCTACGGTGCATTTTGTTAACAAAAACAGTCCTGAAGCAGGTTCATCCCGACACTGGTATCTCCAACCGTGCCATGTCGATCTTGAACTCGTTTGTCAACGACATTTTTGAGCGCGTCGCCACAGAGGCCTCGAAGCTAGCAGCCTACAACAAGAAGTCCACCATCTCTTCCCGAGAGATCCAGACCTCGTAAGTCTTGCGTCAAACTGCATTGGCATATGCGCTTATTACTGACATTTCTAGTGTTCGCCTGATCCTGCCTGGCGAGCTGGCGAAGCACGCTGTGTCGGAAGGCACGAAGGCTGTCACCAAGTACTCCACGTCTTCGAAATAAGCGCGCTCTTCTTGTCTTTTGCTTTTTGTGCTATCACTTTTCTCTTGCCCGAGGACATGGGTTTGTTTGACATTTGGGTGTCACGACGAGGCTGACCGGGGCAACCATTCCTCGGAGTCTTCTAATGCGTTACGGAAGGGTCTGCTTTTTGTGCTTTATCTTATTTTAAGGGGACAACGTTTCTACGGGTTTACGGGGTTTGCGGCTGTACATTATCTACACTATTAGGATTTCGGAACGAGCTCGTTTCCCACGAGAATAACAATGGAATTCTTTCACATCGACTTTAGCAGTTCAATTGTAAATGCAGTTCTCCAAGGGTGATTCTTTGGGTGGAAAGTATCTCTCGTTACGATAGGGATTATATCGCGTCGATGCGATCAACCAAGACCGGCCTTCGAGCGTTTAACAATGTGTTCGATGATCTGAGTCATGCCCTTGTTGTCAGTGGCTCCCAGTGCCATGCCAGTACTCCAGCCCATTTTTTCAAGCATCGTACGCCCTTTATTAGCCAGGCTGATCTCTGGGGCAGATCCTCCAACTACTTCTCCGTTTCGGACTGATGCTGCGCCGGGATCTCCTCCCCGACGTGCGGCCACTTTCTTTCCTGCTCCGGTAGTTTTGTTGCCAAGTCTGGCAAAAAAGCGGCGCCTGTATTTAGCGAAGACGCTCTGAAACAATTCTTCATTGAATTGCACTGTGGACTTTGTGCGGGCGAGTGTAGGGCGGCGTTGCTCTCCGGAGCCGGTGGATTTGGACGTAATGTTGAAGCGGTAGGCTATCTCGTGCACTATCTTGCGCGCATTCGCAATCCATTGGCGCTAGAGTGAAGCTATGTGTATCCTGTTAGTCGTGCGATTCCAGACATAAAGCAGAAAATGGCACAAAAATATATACCTTTGATCTGACCCAAGAAGAAATGACTGAAATTCAGCCTTCAAATCGTCAAGACTCATGCCGTCAGGATATTTGACACGGGGATCGTTTGGATTTGCCTTTTTCCCTAAAAGACCCTGAGCCCTGAGCTCTTCTCGCGCTCTTTTACGGTCCGCCTTCCGTTGTCGGTCTTTTTGCCAAGAAGCCTTCAAAGTGCTTTCCAGATCCGAGTCAGACAGATCTAGTTGAAAGCCGGCACGACTGCTACTCCAGCCGTTGACCTCAAGCTGTTCGAATGCATCTGCAACTGCTTCAGCACTGGGAAATGACCCACTGGAAGGTCGATAGCCTTTGGTAACGCCATACTTTATAAGGGCTGCATTGCTCCAATGAAGGGACCCCTTTGGGACGTCTGGGTTTTTTACCAAGCCGTGTATTAGCTGCGTTTGTGTCAGAGTCCAGGAAAATCAAGTCATTCCCCCCTATGCCGAACTCCTCTTGCTTAGCCAAAAGTCTTGCAAGATGCTCATCGTCCGAATCTGTTGCAGGCTGCCATGCATCATTAGAGCCATCCGAGTTTGCTCCGTTGTCGATTGCCTTCTGTGTTCGTCTGCTACGCTCTCCATTTCCGTTCTGCGTAGCAACATGTGAAACCGTGCCGCTGCAGTTGTCGCCGCTGCCCCGATCGCTGGTATTGCCCGCATTGTTGTCGTCGCTCGCAGGGTCGATGAAAATGTCGTTGTCGAACCCCCCCAATTCTCGATGATTAACTGTCAGCTGCCGGACCATATCTGCCATGTCTTCATTTGACAAGTTTTGAATATAATCGTTGACGGCAACGTCACTATCATCGTCGTTATCCGAATCCTCGACAAGAAGTTCCAGGTCTTTGCCTCTTCGGAATAGGGTAGAATGGTTGTTTGGCGGTGAAAAGGGGCTCCTAAGTGCTGCTTTCGGTGAGTGTTCGGACACACCTTCGAGAAAGCCAGGCCGAATATCTCTGTGCAGGTCTCTCCCCTTGAATAAAATCACCTCGTCGCTAGAGTCCGAGTCACCCTCCGATATGGCTGCTATGCCTTGCGTTGCCGCTTGGCCAGTTGGCGAAGTTTTCATCCCCGGAAGAAAGGTTTCTGGAGAAGTCGCCTGCGTTGGGGAATCACCGCTTCTTACAGGAGAGCGTGTATGGACCGGCGTTGTGCATGAAATAGGGTCGTTTGGAAGCTTGATTTCGGTTAATGGTTCTACGAAACCACCGCTGACGAAAATGACAGGCCTGCCTCGGAGGCTCGAGTTTCTGGTCCCAATGTGAAGCGCTGCTCCTTGTATTCAAGGCCAGCTGCTGCATGGATGTGCCTGATAGTAAATTTTTGTAAGACTTGGGCCCAGAAAGACATATATTGCCAGAGGATACCTCACGAATACGGTATACGGTCTTGAATGCAACTTACCAGGAAGCGACATATCCGCAGAGATAGGGTCGACAGCCCATTTTTGAGCTCGTTGCTGGCCACTGCGTCCACAGGCTGGAGGCTTCTTTGGGGATGTGGTTGCAGGTGCGCCAGCAGCAGCACGAAGACGGGCGGCTTTCTTCCCAAAAGCGCCTCTTTTGTTTTTGGCCATGATTTATCGTTGATCGTGATCATAGCACCAAAGCCAGAGCAACCGGTGTTTTGGTGAAAAATATTGTTTCAAGTAGACCATATGGTGGCGCCGTTGTATCTTACAAACAGGAGTCGGGATGGTGTTGTTAGCGAACCGTGTTTGGAGTGAACAAAAGTCGACGACGCTTGTGCAGACGATATTTTAAGGCAGATTAGACTGATTACATAAAAACTGGAGACTTGATTATGCCGTATCCACTATTCCTGTACACAGCACAGCGTGGGGCGATAAGGCATCCGTGGGGAGGTCACACGTCACTAGTCCCGCACCTCCATTTATCAGGCTGAGATCAAAATGTACTCACATCATCACGCAAATTACAAGTAAGCTTTTTTTCAACGAAATAACATCGAATATCAACTACACGTCTCTCCCTTCCTCACCTATAGCTATCGTACTACCGTCTATTCCTTCCCGCATTACAAAGTTTTACCATATAAGCGATACCGTACGATTATACCATCTCCACTTTTGGCGTCTCCTCCTTCTCGATCTACCCACCTTGCAAGTTGACGGGCTCTGGTGGATGTGTAACTTGACGATTTAATAGCTTCACGGGTGACCGATCTCTCCCTTCTATTGCCCATTACTTCCTGCCAGCTCTGAGGCTCTGGAAACCACCTCGGGGGAAAACATGGACGTTGCCGTCGCCGGAGCGGCGGACCTTGGCCGCTACGGCCGCCGTATCGTGAAATTGCTTTGGGACCCAGAACCAGCAAACGACATAACTGCTAACCAGCCGGTCTGGTGCCTTGGTCGCTCTTACACACTGGAACCAACACGAAACAAGAAGAGAGACAGCGGCCATCCACATACTAAACGTGCACTCACGTCGCCGAGCACTCTGCCCGCGGTTGAAGAACTAACAGCACCTCAGCAACCTGCCACGATCCCGGATGCCTCTCCTGATTCCGCCTCGAGCAGCTTTAGCTCAGCTTTCGCATATGAAGACGATGAGGACGTAGAATCTAGGGATGGCCGCCCGCGTTTCTTGACGACTTCGAATCCAGATTATGGATGACATATCGCTCTGGATTCGAGACTATTCAACGTTCGACCGATCCAAAAGCCACAGCAGCTTTATCATTCACCTTGAGGCTGAAGAGCTTTGGTGACCAAAGCGGATTCTCTTCCGATAGTGGATGGGGATGCATGATACGCTCGGGTCAAAGCTTGCTAGCAAACTCTCTTCTAATATGGAAGGTGGGACGTGGTTAGTGTCTATATAATTAGAGCCGAGCAACCTCTTATCGGAATTCATCCCATGACTTTCATTTCCCACCAGCTAACCTACTGTCACACTACAGGTTGGAGATGCAGCGACGGTGGCCCAGGAGAGCGCGAAATCGTCTCCTTGTTCGCAGATGATCCTCGAGCCCCCTTTTCTATCCACAGATTCGTGGATCATGGTGCTGCTGCGTGCGGAAAGTACCCTGGAGAATGGTTTGGCCTTCAGCTACGGCCCGTTGCATCCAGTAGGTTATTTGCGTGCTCTGCATCTCTTATTTTGTTTTAGTTCCCTCGTTACATAAATGAGACCTCATCTGTGTACTAACGCGCCCGTGCCCAACTAGAGCCTTAGCAAATTCACAGCCTGGGTCTCTCCGGGTTTATACGACCGGTGACCTCCCCGATGTCTACGAAGACAGCTTTTTAAAGATTGCAAGGTCTGGACCCGACGGTTCTTTCCATCCGACCTTAATTTTGGTGGGCACGAGGTTAGGAGTGGACAAAATGAATACAGTCTATTGGGAGGCGCTCACATCCGCCCTTCAGATGCCTCAGTCTGTTGGAATCGCAGGGTAGGAATTTTAATCCTGGCTCCGGTCGGCCCAGTCGTTGATTGATACTTTTGCTTTGGCTAACACATTGTGAACAGGGGCCGTCCCTCTTCTTCACATTATTTTATCGGATCACAAAGGTCCACCGACGATCAGGGATCATATTTGTTCTACCTGGATCCACATCATACAAGGGATGCTCTGGCTTACCACGAGGATCCGGCAGATTACTCCCAAGTGGAGCTGGATTCCTGTCATACAAAACGGCTTCGCCGACTACACATCCGTGAAATGGATCCCAGTATGCTAATTGGATTCTTGATCAAGGATGAGGATGATTGGGATAGTTGGAAAAGCTCAATTAAGCATGTCCAGGGAGGGCTATTGTCACTGTGTCTGCCCACGATCCGGCCGGCGGTTTGGCGTTTGGCAGGGAGGGCGCCATTGAAGAAGTCGAGACATTGAGTGATGATGACACAGACACCGTACTGGCTTTATAGAACCACGTCGGTCGCGTATGAGATCGATATCGATAGCTTGTTTACCTTTGTAACCTCGGGCACCTGTGATTAGTGGGATACCTTGGGGTTGCTGGTTCTCTGTCAAATTATATATCACTCGTCCGTACCCCGTGGCATACAAACCAATTTTCGGTTCCATATTCAGATGCACAAATATAATGTAGCCATTAAGACACAGGATAAGACCCTTTGCGCAAAATACCAGACACAGCTGCATTGAGCTGATACCACATTGTCGATGTTTTCACGCCGCAACCAAGGGCAGTATTCCCACCGTGCTCAAGTCAAGTTTGTTGCAGTAATGGTTCTCTATCAAAGGCCGTTTATGGGCAGCTGTGGTATATTTTATACTAGCTACGAATGCGACTAAGTTGTAAATCTTGCTCATTCTTCGTAAATTTTCACCTTGTCGGCGTACTGGCGGATACCGCTCACGACCCGCTCCTCAATGGCCTCGCCGTGCCCAGCGGCCACTTTCAAGATCAGCTCATTGAGCGTTTGCCTGCCTAAAATATCAACGTGGTCGGCTGTGTTGGGCCCTCCTCGTGGATTGAACCTTTCCGGCTCGTGCGGCATCTCAACCACGGTGATTTTGGCACCTGCGGGATTAAAGCGCCGGAACTTCCAGCCTTGGTTGCACATATACCCCGTGCTCAAAAGGTTGACGGTGCCATCACCCTCGCCCATGACAACGCCATGATCAATCATCTCCCCTTGTGTCAAAGTAGTGTCAATGGTAATGTTAAGCTTGGTCGGTGAGAGAGGGTCAGGTGATCGGTAGTAATATGAGCGTTCGGTGGGCTTCCCAACACCATAAAAACAGTAAATTTTGAGACTCGGCGCAAGTGGCAGGCGCGTTTCCAGCGGATTGATCCATTTTCGTGGGTCCTTTTCATTCTCGTCCACTTCGGCGGATGTTTGGGCAACCCCGTGTGAGTAGCTAGACCGAATCTGCTCCCGGTACCAATTTTGTGAAGTGTTAAAAAGGTAGTCCAAGGCGCCGCTGACGGTCAGATTCTGCGATGGGCAGTCCAATTGTCGCTTCTTCGAAAATTTAGCAGGGCCGCAAAACTCTGCTCTTGTCCAGGCAAATCATCCGGGGCACCGTCTTCAATACTACCCCACACAGCATCGCCACCTATGGGGAGCATGGAGGAGATGCCAGGCATGGCACGGAAGATGTCCGCGCGCTCTTCCTTGCTAAGGAACTTTTCCAAGCCGTAGACCGCGAAGGAGTTGAGCTGGGCGGTGTCACGCATCTCGCCGGACAAGACTGCAGTCAGGTCCTTCACAGCACCCAGCATACAGCCGCTGACGTTGATCCATGAGTCGACATACTTTTCAACCCATCCATCACCGCCTCGTCCCCCCAGCGGAGATGCGACCCAGTGGAAGAAATAGAAGAGAACTTGGCTACCCATGCTGTGAGACACGAGAACAACTTTTCGATCTGATGTAGTGGCCGCCATTTCGATGTACATCTTTAATCGTGTGAAGTACTGGTCTCTCACTTCGAGGTTGGCGTACGAAAGGCGCCAGTCGTAGGCCGCCGTGAACGAGTTGGTCGGGTCGTAACCAAGGGATGCAAGATTTTCGAAAATCTTGTTCCAAATCCAGTACCCCGTAATAAAGAAGTCGGTGGCGTCAAATCCCTGCGCGGCACGCATTCTGTAGCCCGGTGGGTCGAGGCCGGTTTTTTCATCGAGCATAATGTGCCTCTTCCAATTCTCCTTGTCCAGGACGAGTGCACGCATCATGCTCCAGCTGCCCCAGAGCCGCTTTCTGAAGTACTGGCGAGAGGCATTGGCTGTCCCCCAAGACTCAAGGCCGGTGGAGATAACACCGGGGATCATGATGACTGAGTGGTTGACGCCCAAGCCATCCGCCTTAACCTTCAACCCAACCGAGAATGCGTCTGAGCTGTCAAGAAGATCTCGCTCACCATTCTGAATAGGGAGCAGTGGCATTTTTAGATCAGCACGTTGCCATTGACACGATAAAGATACGGGGCCGGGCAGTGGCCGCTCTGGGATAAGAAGGGGAGAGGCACAGCGGCCTACCAGCGACTCACCACTAGGTCACGCATGTCTGTGACCAGACCTGCAGGTAAAACATCAAAGAAGCTGTCCATTGAAAGCTCTCCAATCTCAGGAAAGTCAATAAGGTCATTGCTTTTGGCGAAGAAACCAGCTGCGACGAGACCAAACAAGCTTCCGAGCAGGAAAACGAATGTATTGCGTCGCTTCTTTCCTTTCCCGGGGCTTCGAGACGCGGGATGGGTGCGCGCTTTATCAAAAGGGTCGGCCGACCAGCCATGCTCTTTTGCGGCAGAAGAGTCGTCCGCCGAACCAGCTGTAGGCTTCGTGCCAGGGCTAGCTTCGTCACCATTCGCTGTGGCTGGCCGGGCGGGACTGCGACCCTTTGGCCCGCGTCTCCGAACGATGCCGGCCATGCCTCGGGGCAAGGCCGTGGGCAACAGGCCTTGTGCGCTACGGTTCGCGGTGAGACGAGAGAGAGGGACCAGCGTGCCCTCGCCGTGCAAATGGGTACAGGGCGCAAAGTTGCAAGGTGTGGGCACTCGTCAGGATAACGCGCCGTGTCGCAATTGGGAATAGCAAGTAAAAACAGATATGTAAGAGTATATGAAAAGACGGTGATGCGCGCTGGCCGTTCAACTCCTATTTTCTTGGGACTTTGCGGTCGGCGGCGGACGGGGGAGGTGATTGAAAAGGCTTCGTTGTTTTGGGCAATCCAGTGGTGCCGTCCCATCGAGCCTTAAAGCGCAATGACGAAGGTGGGCTGCGCCAATAGTAAATGGCGGGCCTTTGTCACGTCGCAATTGTGGACCATTCCAGGCCCTGCCCCATTAAAACTTTCAAGCCTTCAAAGTCGTTATTACTGCATCGCCGTCTCGGACGTCCATCGAAACTGCCCGCCACATTCATCTCCCAAGCACGTGAAAAAGCTACATAAGAAACTGTACCGTCATTTGGATACGGCATCAACAACGAAGTACGTCCTACGTCCTACTGTCGCCACGAATAATTGCCACGTAACCCCGAAACAATACAGGGTCAGTCAAACGCTCAGCGGGACCTGCCACGGGCGAAAGAGCTATCGAGGCCAGCGCGCCTGGCCGCCGCTCAACTAGACAGTGCTTGCCAAAATAGTCAAAGCATCCGGCCGGCCTCGGGCTGTTCTCTTTTGCACCTTGGACACTGGGCAAGGCCCTCTTCTACCCGTGAATACGCGCCAGCTTTCTACATATGCCCCCGGCGTGTCACCCGTGACCCTGCAAATGGCGGCCCTGTCTCTCGCCTCGGGCACGGTTGGACCAGGTACAGTCACGGGACCCATGGCTTCGTTGACTTCGTCCCTGTCCATGCCAGAGCTCAAGTTCATCCGTTACGAACACTGTCTTGAACAGCTATATCTTCAGTCTATTCGAGCTCTTATATCAAGAGACCTCAGTGAGCCGTATAGTATCTACGTGTACCGCTACTTCCTTTGCCAATGGAGCCACTTGTGTTTTATGGTAATGCGCGCCACCCTTGTTTCCTTCCAATTTGTTCTCCCACGTACGCTTCCGTGTCTCTTACACTAACTACCTGTATCCCATCTAACATAGGCTCTAGATCCAATTGATTCGTCTCTTATTGGCGTCGTCATATGCAAACTGGAGACACATGCAGCAATTGGCCCGCCTACCCGCCGGGGCTACATTGCCATGCTAGCCGTCTCCGCCGCTCATCGGGGCCATGGGGTAGCCACATCCCTCGTCAGGAGGGGTATCGACGCTATGGCTGAGCAGGATGCGGATGAGGTGGTGTTGGAAACCGAAGAGTCAAACGCCCCTGCCATTCGCCTGTACGAGAGGCTTGGCTTTTTTCGCTCGAAAAAACTTCATCGATACTATCTTAACGGAAAACAGTGCATACCGCCTAGTTCTCCCTCTGAAAACCATTGATCCCGACTCCGCCCTGGATCTTGCACTAGGAGACGAAGACAAATGATGTGGGTGGTGCTGCTAAATATGGAGTCATAAGGCCTAGGATGGCAGCCATCAAAAATGTCTAATGCATCATGCCACGTGGTGGGTCAAGTGCATTGCATTGTCACCTCGGTGGCTTTTTCTCGTTCCTCTCTAACAATTCGGCTTGGTTGTGGTGATGAATGGGTCAGGGGGCAGGTGTGTCTGGTGCTTTGAGTACAGCCTATCGAACAGTTCTCTATGGAATTATGGCATAGAATTATCGGCATTGGCCGAACGATCTTTTTTTTTACTAGCCAGGTGTCCATTTCAGAGTTCCTTAACCTCCCAGAGGCAGAGAAGCTTGTCGTAGAAGCTCGTAGAGACGCACAACAGTGACTTCTTGTTTTGAAAGTCGCTGCCGTAATTCATACTTTTGTGCTCCTCGAAGCGGGCCGTGACACCTATTTGGCACCTGCCAGATGCACTGCCGTCTATTCCTATCACCCGCGCACCTGCGTGCATGCAGGATGCCAGGATACACAAGGTCCACGTGCGGTCTCCTTCGTCTGTGGTTTGGGAGATCAATTTCAATCGCCAGACGCCGCCGCCCATTTTCTGTTCTGCGAGGCATGTAGCCCGACAAACACCGCCAGTGACAGCTGGATCGAAGATCGAGTACACGCGCAAATGGTCATCGTAACTACCCGTCACCACAATGCGGCCACCATCTGGGCCGCTGATCGATGTGGGAAGAATTGCCGTTACGCCAGCGTTGTGACCCATTAGCCTGCATGCACCGGTAGAGTAGGTACACAGAGCCTTGCTGTCGTCCGCCGTCTCTGGACGTAGCACGCACGATGTGTACTTCAGTGAGGAGTCGTCGCTCCCAGAGTAAAGTGTGGTGGAGAGGCGATCCTGTTTACCGCTAACCTCATCGTTGTTACCGGGGTGCATTTGGGGACCAGCAGCCCAGGTGGGCGGGGAGAAGGCAACTGTCCATGTCTCCAGGTCGTGTACTAGAGCAGCCGTTTTAGATACGACGCTTGATCGCTGGGTCTCGCTGATGGCCATGACATACACGTCCCCAGACGAAGTCGAGACGGCAATAATGTCAGGTATGCTAGGGTGCCATGCGCATGACAGAAACAATATGTCCTCTCCGACACCGTCGACCCTGGCCTCGCTGATGTGCTCCGTGGTGTGTCCGGTGGGTGCTGATGGTTTCAGGCGGAAGACCGATAGGCTCGCCGTGCTGGAAGCTACAGCAAACACATTTCGTCTGCCCTTTACCTGTTGGAAGTGTAGATCCAAGATTGCCGATGGCTGGGAAATTGCTTCAACCTGGTAACTGTTTGCCCAGCAAGTGGTCGTCCACACCTCCATCCTTGTGGTTAGCAAGTGATCGGGTAGTTCCATGCCATGGCACGCTCTGTGAGCTGTGAGGCATGGCTGGGAGGGGGTCAACTCATCTTACATGGCTGTGTCTTTTAGCCGAAAGACCACGATGCTGCCATGACGGCTCTGGGGCCGCGATGTGTCGCCCTGAGCCCTTGCTTCATCCTCGACGAGGCTGTACGTGCCGACGCAGAAGTAATCAGGATGCTCTGGACAAAATTCTATGCAGCTCGGTGGGAGGTCCAGCGTTAGGGATTGAATGGAGGTCAAGGGGGCGGCCATGTCTGTGGGCTTGTTGGTTGTCGTAGTGTTGTGTGTCGTCCATTTCCGCTGGTATGTATAAATAAATTTATGCGAAGTGTCCGCGATTTATGGTCGATGGTTTTTCGTGTCCGCCGTGTGGGGCAGTCTAGACTATGGTTACTCTCAGCTCCCGCCACCAAAACTTAAGTTTTGACGCTGCATGTTTGTCTCGACCGTAAATTACGTGTGTACCGTCATGGTGTTATGAAAGTTGTTCAAGACACGGGTTGTCTGTTGGGGGCGGGTGACTGACTGGAGAGAATGAGAGATAAAAGAAAAGGGAGAAGGAAAGAGAGAAAAGAAACGCACCCTAGCAAAAAGAATTAAAAAGTCGCAGAGACGAAAATGGGGTAGATGGCAACGGATACCAGCGAGAGCTAGCAGCACTATTGTTCCAACTAGAGCACACACCAAAAAACAAACAAAAAGAAGCCAAGCGGAGAACATCCCCAGGCACAACAAGGCTAGCCATCGACACCAAAATGACGTACTTGCATTAGAGCGCACCCAGTCCAGTCACCGTCAAACGACCCACAAGAACTCACCAACCTACATATACACACACTCTCGGACCACAGCAAGCATAGTATGGCACACATCCACCAGCGAAACCCAGCGCTGCACACGAGGCAGCCCAGACACTCATTGGACGCCGCCATGGGTAGCACAGATAATTCCGACTCTGGCTCTGATTCGGACTTCTATGGTGAGAACAGCAGCGACGGGATACAGACGTGCGAGAGACGTCAAATACGCCCGACGGACCCCAATTGACACCTAGACAAAGGACAGCCAGAGACCATCGCGAGGTTGAAGCAGCGGGCTCGGCTGCGGCAAGCAAAGTTCCACGACCCGTGAAAGAGGAAATAGGCTCACACGCCACACCGGCTGTGGCGGTAGAACCTCCACACCCCGAACTATATCCGGGGCCGCACCCCGAGCAACGGCTCCAAAATCCGTTTGCTGGAGTGCCGTATGCTTGGCAGCTCGGCGAGAGCGTCCACGAATTCTTGAATCGCCTCCCGCCCAGTACGACAGAAGCGAGCCTGCTTACACCATGCATTTACATATGCAACCCACACGTCAAGAGGACCAGAAGGGCAGAGTCTGGAAGCCAGGCCATCAGGGGATGCGCCGACGAAGGACCAGAGGCAGAGGACGGTGCGCATACGGCCCTGTTGTCGAGGGGCTGGAGAGAGACTGGGCATTCTCGCTGGCTTCCTTAGTGGCATAAAACAGATGGGCTTCTCGCAAACCGCCGCGTCACGAGATGCGCAATCCGCAAGGCAAGTCGCCGTCCGGGATGTGCTGGGCCTGGCCGGCCATCTCGGCGTAACCTGCGGCAAGGTAAGAGAAGAGTGGCTATTCGCGCGGGCCGGGACAACGGATCGCAGGCGATCAAATAAGAAGGGGAAGAAAGTCGATGGCAGCCAAGAGACTAACATGTATACAGTGGATGCTTTTCATCCACCCGAAGCAGATCGAAGACGCCTGGAAGACAGTGGTCCTGGCGACACAACAGGGCAGGCTCGCATCGCGGCAAAGACGGTGCCCAGAGGCCAGCAAACAAGGTACAAGGCGGCGAGCAGCGGGGTCGTCTTATTTGTGTATACACATCGGATTTCCGAGACACAGCTGACATCGGCCGTGTCTTGTTGCGGCTTGAGACTCTAGGACTCGTACAGCGGCACGGAGGCCCAAGTGCATACTACAAATGCGGTGTGTACCCCCCTCTTTATACGCTGCTACAAATGACAGACACGACAGCCGAGATGCTGACAACGGGTGTCGCAAATGGGTGGAAAGACGCATATACCTACCTTGGCATCGGCGCCGTTAATCCATGGGGCATCCGTGCCTCCCTTTTTAGCTCAAAGGACGTCTTTTCCTTGCTGGATGGCGCATAATTGAGGCCCGTGCTAACGTACCTGACCACGTTCATATCAGCGGGCCCTGAGTACGTCGACTGCACTTCTGTATTGCGCTACTCGGAGCGAGACGCAAGAGCACAGGCGTATCTATTTTGACCGCCAACGCGGGGAGGTAGCATCACACGCGCCAAGGTCGGCACCCCCTTCCCACCAGTCACACCCAATTCCACTGCAACATAAAGCGCAATATTGCCACTGAACCACTGTTTCTTTTTACGAAGATATAAAGTCGGACATGGCTTGGGTGTGCAGTGCTTTACGAAGAAATGTTTTGTAACCACAGACGCCCAAAGCGCCTCGCACCTATCCGTCCACAATATTGCCATGGGGTTGTGCGGAAGAGCGGACTATGGAGTACGGAGTAGAAAAACGGAGTAAAAATTGGAGTAGAGAAACGGAGTTCAACTGTCCAATTTGGACGGGGTGGAACAGGCTGAAGGGTGTAGACTGTGGCAAGTAAAACGCCAAGATAGTGTAGAGCACGTGTCGTGTATATAACTGAGTACGGGTTGTGTCTTCTTACATCGTATATCTCCGCCCGGGTAGAGTGCGCTGTATGGTGTCGCGTGGTCGCACGAGTATATACTATGTACTCGGTAATTCAGAGTTTTTAACCTGTACTTTGTGTATGGAGCAGGCTTAGCAGGCAAGGGGAACTCGGGAAGCCCGGGCGGCCTGGAAGGACTTTCTGGAGGGACTCTGGCTCTTCTTTCGCCAGTCGTACGGAGTATCAGCTTGGTTGCCACCGAAGCAATAATGTGTACATTGCAACGCGCCTAATTCAGAGCTTGGGTAAAAAGCCTCTCTACTGTTGTACGTCCTCGACACTTTAAAGTTTGATGGCCGCAGTCTGTATGTCACGTTATGAACAAGGAGAACGACAGACTCTGTACTGAGTATTGACTCTGTACAATTAGCAAAGTAAGATCTACTCAATCAGTATTACTCTGTATTTCGCAGGATGATTGTACTATTTGTACAAAGTAAGTCTTACGCAGTATGGACTCATGGAGCACTCGTGGAGCGCACTCGTCGTCAGACGTTACACGACTCGACCAACCTGGCCCCAAATGCCCCTTTTGTCCCAGCGTGCCCCACACCAATCTCTTCCTTTCGAGCCAGATGCGGCCCACTATTTCACATGCGCCTCCCTCTCTAGTACGACGGTGTCTTCCACAAGGTTCGGAGTACGGGCTCGTGAAATATTGCGACGAATAGTGTTAAAAATACAAGCAAGTACGGAGTGTCCCGTCCGTCTTAACACCTGACTAACCTTATACCTTACGTTTTCTTACGTGTTCTATGTTCCCGTACAACACCCGAATTCTTGTATGGTACGATGTAAACCACATCATATCAGGCACGGAGAATACACACAGCCATTCAGCCATTCAGCCATTCAACCTTTCAACCTTTCAACCTTTCAACTGTTCATCTTTCTACCCTTTTGCCGACACAAAGTGAGCCATCCAAACAATTGCCCGTCCCGGACCACGTCACCTCGTCGCCGGTGTTGTTGGTGGTCTTTCTCTATGCACGTACGGAACACTTCAGACTTACGACGTATCACGGTCTTCTTGTCTCGGTCAACTCTATTCAACGCTTGCAATTGCAGTGTCTACGTTACTGTGCACATATCGTCTATTGGCGGCCTGGCACCCGAATCTTCAAACATATTGGAGCATTTGAAAGAAACCTCACCAACCCCTGGCGCACAGGCTGACCGCTTTTCACCGACAACTCCTGCCTGTGCCCGGAGCGTATATGCCACGACAACAACATCTGCCGACATTGTGAGCACTGGCAATGGCTTCCCAACCTCCTTCGACCGTGCCGGCGGCCACAGCTGTGCCGACAGCCCAGACAAGACATACCCACTCATGTCTCGCGCAAAAATCGAGTCTATGATTGCACAGGGTCGAAAGCTCATCATAGTCAACCAGCACGTCTTGAAGGTGGATGCCTGGTTGCCTTACCATCCGGGCGGATCAAAGTCTATCATGCATATGGTTGGCAGGGATGCGACAGACGAAGTGAATTGGTTTGTTGCCCGCCCCTACGTTAAGGAAAAACTTAAGCCGATACGACGCCGGCGCATGGCTTACTGGCCGAAAGGGGGGGGGGGGGGGGACGAAAAGAAAACAATTTGCCAACTGACATATTCTGGACTCAGTCTCCACTCCGACGAAGCCCGCCGAAACATGAACAGGTATAGGATTGGGCGGATAGAAGGCATCTGGAAGAATTTTATTCCCCCCATCCAAGGCGGCAATTTTCAAGACGACATTGATGCGGTGGCCTTAGTCTCTGCCCGAGCTGCGACTTCGACAGCATCATCACCTACGTTGGCCTCGACGCCTGCGTGCCCCAGCAGTGAATCTGGATTGAGCTCTCGGTCCACGTCCCCACCGCCCATTTTTGATGACGAGGACATTGGCGTCTCGGCCTCGGCGGGCAGTTGCGCACCCACGCCGAAGGCGGTACGGCGTCGTCCTGTGAACCGGCCGCTTTCGCCTTACTCCGCCGCCCCATCCGTTGCTTCTCAGAGCGAAAGCTGTGGCGGGCATATTGGGATGAGGGACACCACAGAGCGCGGCGACCGCCTTTCTGGACGCAAAGACGCGGGAGGAAATCCAGCTTGATCTCGACAAATACCCCCACTTGATACACAGACGCAACAGGACGTCATTCGCAGGTATCGGACCTACACGAGAAGATACGAGCAGCAGGCCTCTTTGACTGCGACTATACGGCATATGCATGGGAAGTCTCACGCTACATTCTTCTTTTCGTATCAATGGTTGTGTTTCTGCGGGTACGGTGGTATGCTGTCAGTGCGTTCTGCCTGGGTGCTTTCTGGCACCAGCTTGTTTTTACAGCGCACGACGCCGGCCACATGGGGATCACGCACAGCTTTCGCGGCGACACAATCATCGGTATCATCATTGCAGACTTCCTCGGCGGCCTCTCAATCTGCTGGTGGAAAGACAACCACAATGTGCACCATATTGTGACCAACTCGCCCGAACATGACCCGGATATCGAACACATGCCTTTTTTCGCCATATCGCATCGCTTTTTACACTCTCTACGATCGACGTACTACGACAAAATCATGGAGTACGACGCGGCTGCTCGATTTTTCTTGTCGATCCAGGCGTACTCATATTACCTAATCCTGTGCTTTGGCCGCTTCAACCTCTACCGGCTATCTTGGCAGTACATCATTCTCGGCCTTGGACCACGGAAGGGTCCGGCCTGGTGGCACAGGTGGCTTGAAGCTGCTGGGCAGATATTCTTCTGGGCGTGGTTTTGGGTATGGTATTGTGTACAGGAGCATCGATTCCAACTGGGATCGGTTTGTTTTCGTCATGATTAGCCATGTTGTGACGATGCCACTGCATGTACAGATCACGCTGTCCCACTTTGCCATGAGCACGGCAGACCTTGGGCCGCACGAATCGTTCCCGCAGCGCATGCTGCGGACGACGATGGATGTGGATTGTCCTCGGTGGCTTGATTTCTTCCACGGCGGCCTGCAGTTTCAAGCCATCCATCACTTGTACCCGCGTATGCCGCGGCACAATTTGAGGGCGCGCAGAGAATGGTGCAGGATTTCTGTAACGAGGTTGGAATTCCTTACGCGCTCTACGGGTTCGTGGACGGCAACAAAGAGGTGATTGGGCGGCTGGCGGATGTGTCAAAACAGGCCGCTATTCTAGCACAATGCCAGAAAGCGATTGCTGGGGGCAGGGCCTAGATATACTCGAGGTACGCTGCTCATGTCATTCTCCAAATTTCGATGAGGGCACGAGTACAAAAGGAGGCATGCGAGCAAGACATGGCAAGTGCGGTCGATAGCGAACCGTCGGGATTTTACGGCGGTAGGGTCGCATATGGAACGGGCCGAGACGGGACGCGGTGTGGTGTACCTCTCCTTCTTATTGTTAATCTAAAACTTCTCTCTTTCCGTGAGGCAGTGTACATGTAGGAAAGGAACCTAGAACGATAAGAGAAAAAAAGTTTGAAAAGAGAAGAGGGCAAGGGTAGTACAGGGGCAAGGCAAGGGCAAGGTAGGGGCGAGGCAGCACTCTCATACTGGAAAGAACCGCACAACGCATCATAAAGGGAAATAAACTGGATGGACTCATGCCGAGACCCATAAAAGGGAGATAATGAACAAGAGTGCGGGGCACTCTACAGATAGGATGGAAACGAGGAGCTCTAACTGGGTTACGGCACAATGCTGAAACAAGAAGCTGGAAAGTGCACAGAGGATGCCATGCCCCCGCTATTGTATCGTAGACTCTCCGCGAAAACCCCTCCTCATATGCACCGACAGTCTGGCTCGCTTCGTCGGGCTGCATCTCTAGCGTTACCCTACCACCGTGGCTTTTGGACGGCGCCGCAGCTGATTTGCACAGTTGATACGGGGTACGACATATGCACTTGTACCGGATACAGATACAGACGCAGTACGGAGTACTCGGTACGTCGAAAACGTATATAGAATGGCGGAACCAACTCAACCGGCATTGGCCAGGCATTGCCACTGCGACATTGTGTATTTTGCGGTTACGGGAAAGGAATAATTACTGTGTGATCACTTGGATACTCCGCATATTATACGCAGTGGAATAAAAACGCACGTATATAATGTATGGTTCGACGTGTTACCAACAGATCGAAGTCCTCTTATCTTCAGTCCCTGTCCCCCTGTGCCCCAAGTCCCTTGGGCCTTGGCCAGTCTCCGTTGCCGGAGCGTGGGATTTGGAGACGATACCGGGTACATTCAGTTTCGAGCAACAAGTTACACGTCGTATTTACCTGTACTCTGTAGTGAGTTACCAAGTTGGCCCCAAATCCTCAGAGTTAGTAGTAGTTTCTTCCGCTCGTCTTTCCAACCCCCCCCTCCCCTTCTCCCTTCTCCCTTCTCTCTCTCTCACTCCCCCTCCGTTTTCCAACTTCTGTCTCCTTTTTTTTTAAAAAAAAAAAATAGCGGGCAGTCTACTCTTTACAGAGTATCGTGCAACAATGCTACTCCCCCGTCCCTCTCTCCGATACGCGGGCAACATTGTATACAAAAGCACAGAGCCGAGGACGGGTGAGGGCCATGGCCGTATGTGTAATAGCTTATAACGGCATGGCATATCCATCGCCATGGTACTCTGTTACTCAGTTGTGCCAGTAAACAATATGAGGTCAAGCTCGCAGAGATCGACCGGCGCTTGCTCGGCATCTAACTATCCACCCTAACCACGACGTACGGAAAAAGAAGAAAGGAACCCGGTTAGCAATTTAGTCTTTTAATCCGCCCCTTCGGTGCAACTCCTGCTTCGCTTCGTATATAGCGCCGCTGTTGCAGCGAGCCTTGGGCCAGGCAAGTGTAAGGTTCGACAGACTGCTCCTTACCCCCTGCTGCATTTTACTCACCGAGCCTCCTATTCACTCCATTCACAACATTTCTCTTCCTCTTTCCATAATATGCAAACTGAAACCTGCAACTCGTCGAGCGGTGAGTGGTTTACTTGGTAGTATCTTATTTGTTGTTTCTCGCTAGTTGAAGTAAAATCAAAAAGGCACGCCGTATGCTCTGTAGAGTAAAGGTATCTTGCCACCCAAGGTCGCTCAACTTGTATGCTACAAGTTGTAGAGGCACAGCACAACTAATTGCTCGTTGAGACATGCCGCGCGACGTAAGATGCCGCGTATTCAAGTTACAGCGATTGATACGTCGTCCCCAGTCCAGTTTTAGTGGTTTGCTTGAAGCCTGACCGGTGGCCCGGGCCGAAAGCGTTTACAACGATACGGGAATTTCTATGGAGCACGTTGTAATACAAGTACATCGCATAAAAATATACAGAGTAGCAATAATCAGGGAGTCTTGCTTATCTGGATGAGGGTGATGGCTACCCAGACACGACACACAAGCACTATATCTAAAATAATCACGTATATTTTGTGTTGAATACAGCTTGGCGCTGGCCTCGATAATAGTACGATAAGTTGATTTACATTAGGTGTTACGAAACGTTTCAGTCTATTGAGTACGGCTCTGCTGACCCTTCTCATTTTTAATATGAAAACCCCAAGAATGAGAAACATATGCATATCCTATAGAAAAGACACAAAGCTTACAAGTAGCAGGCATATTAAATCCAGTGATTCATACGGTCACGACCGAACAGAGTAACTTGATATACAGGACAAGTACTGATGGCACAGTCTTTTGCCCTTCGATACGTGAGAGACAAGTAATTTTTTTGTTTCCCCGTGATGGGCCGGTGGATGCTGCAGCCCTTGCAGCCCGTTGCAACCCCCTAATTACCCCTGTCACCTCTTCCCGCCTTTTGCCTTCCCCCCATCCTTGTGCGACTTCGGCTCCCTTCTCTCGGGTCCAGGCTCGTGGCGTAGGCAGCGATGCTCCGTAAGCTGCACTTGCGACCTGACATCGTGATACTTTTTGTGTACGTTGTACTCGGTACGGAAAACGCATTTTGCCCTGGACATTCATTTTCGGACACGGCCGGCAACATCTCACACCAGCGGCATAAGTTGTATTACCTCAACCAGAGGACCCCCATGGGTATACAGCAAGCAACTACTTTGACGGGCATAAAATACAGCACTAGTAAACCGTGAATGCAAGAGCTTTGCTTTGTTAGAAGATTACATAGTTTACGGGACCTGAATACCTCGCATTCCTTCTTACAGAGCGCGGACTCACAAAGTAACCTTCAATGTGTACATGAACTTTGTTCCAAGTGAGACTTTAGTGTACCTTGTCTATGGTAGAGCCCCCCAACCCCTACCCCGTGTTCTTCTCTCTTTTTTTGGGTTGCTTCCGTTCAGTTCGGGTTGTTTCGTTTCGTTTCGAGCTACTTGCTACCGTCTGCAACACATCAGGGTGGTCACTTCATGCCGTTGTGTTGCTTAGGAACTAGAGCGAGATGTGCTGATGTGCAAATGCACAAATGAAAAACCCCAATACGCCGCGTCTCGGAAAACACATTAACGGACAGATGCCGCAGCAAAAGTACAAATATTTATATGCCACAAGGTGCAATGGCCGAGGGAGGAGGCGGTGTGAGAGGCCCAGCAGACGCAGTTGCTCCAGATGGACAAATCACGATGTCCACATCGGCCGGCTTGGGAGTCTTGTCGAATTATCTGGTGTGCTTGGCCCACGAGCTGACTCTGACCCTGGACCCAGTCGAGCCAGTCTCCCGGTGTGACTAGGTATGAGACCTAGGAGCGAGTCCAGCAACCATCCAGACTCTAGCTTTGTGGACGGTCTGGCACCCACCTCCCCCACTCCCCTTGCGCCCCTGCAACACACACACACACACACAGCCACGGCCTTGATCTCAACTCTCTGCCACAGCATATGCTCTATTAGATCTGCATCCGCACACCCTGCTTGTCGAATGAGACTGCAAGATACGAAGTACGAAGGCAAAGGAAACCTGGGCGATGAACATGGCTCTTTCTTGAAGAGATGGAATACGGGGACTACCACAGGGTGCCGCTTACAAGTTGCTGCGCGCTTCAACGCACCCGCAGATGTACAAATGCCCTTTGCAAGCATCCATGACATCGCTGGTAGTCCTCCAGCCCACACATTTTGATCTCTACAAGTACCATACGGAGTGTTCCATACTCGTGAAGCGTGTCCTCATTGCAGGTCGGACACTCATGGCCAGGCGAGGCGAGGGCCTGGTGTGTATGTATGTATATAAGGGCACGAACAATCCACGCAAGATACCTAGTTCCTGCATCTTTCGCTTTCTTTTTGCTCACCCTTATTCTCACCTCGCTTTTTTCGCACATCAAGACGGCCAGACGGTCGCCTGAGTCTTACCCACCGGCAGAGGCCATACATGTGGCCGCGGCCGCTTAACCTGGGTATCCGCGATCCGTCCTTGATATCTACAAGCCGGGGCACACATCTGGTTTTTTTGCCGACTGTCTGATAACCTGGCTTCGTGTGTTCTTTTTTCTTGTTCGCCCCCCCCACCCCTCTCTCTCTTTCACCATATTCTTCCATTTCTTTTCACTTTGCCGCCATCGTGATGGGGAGAGGCAAGATGGACCAGGCCGCGGCTGCAAGAATACGAAAAGCCAGAGGTGAAAAGGTACGACCCAGACCAAAAATTATTTTCCCTTCCTACATGATGTGAGAGTATGACCCAGCCACCGCTACCCCCTAAGGGACATACTAGAGGGTTAAGAAGAGCGGAGGGGATAGGGAGCGAAAAAGAAGAAGAAGAAGATGATGATGATGAAAAAGAGAAGAAGAAAAATGAGAACAAGAACAAGAACTGGACCAGAGGACGAAAAATAACAAGAAAAACAAACAATACGAATATCTAGCTGACGTTGAAATGGAACGCAAGGACGAATTTGCACGCCGAGCCCAAATCGCAGCATTGGCAAACAAGGATGCAGGGTCTGGTAAGAACAGCCTACAGGTTGCCAAGAACGCAGAGTCAGCAACTCATAAAAGGTGCGCCGGTGGAAAGTGACGCGGACTGAGAATGGCCTGGAGAGCCGGTCTAGGAATTGGCCTGTTATTCTCTCTTTAAATGGGTGTGCGGCAGGGAAGAGGCAAAATGTAGTGAGAGGAGGGCGGCAAGTGTCTTTCGTTGTGTAGTGCCGCCCGTGTCCGTTTCTTCTTGTTGATATCCCCAGCTTTGTTCTTCTTTAGGGGGCTACTTGTTTTCTTCACCTCTCCCACCTATCCTCGTTCTCTTTTCTCGAGGCGACGAACACGAGTGAATGTTGAATGATGAATATAAATTCGACTAAAAGATCAAGGTGTATGGCTGCTGATGTTGGCTGTAACATGACAAGGATAAACACAAAATACTGCCACGGTACTAGGCAAACGACAAACGACAAGCGGCAAGCGACAAGCGACAAACAACAGACGGCACATTCTAGATGACAAGACGTATTGCGACAACAACAGACGAGGCTGCCCGTGGGATGTACGGGAATGCCAGGGCGCGATAAGCGAACTGCACCATGCTCCAGGCTACCTGCTACTATGCGTAAGTCCGCCAGACGGGCCGGCTCGGCTAGCGGTAGCGTGGGAATGGTATGGCCGCCGCCCCTTTCAAACAGAAGAAAAACAAGCCCATTGATTGATAGGGAATCTACAATGGTAATGTAAGCATTTGGACTCTTGACTGAGTCAGTAAGGTCGCGTACGTCGTACTCCGTACTTAAGATCTTACTTCAGCCGGACTTTGAAGCGGGGAAAAACTTCACTGCTGAACATAGAGTATGTACATGTAGTTAGTTCTTCGTACTTAGGCTTGACTAGCGCGAGTACCGATACAATGAAATATACTATTAGCTGGTCATGGTGGCGCCCGTTAAGTACTTATACGACGTACTTTGAACTTTGTACCTACAAGTATACTGAGTAGGGGCACATATATATACTGTGCGGAGTATATGTCGAGGGGGAAGGAGCTACGACGCACTACTACTCTGATTACAGGGCAAACTCCCAGCTATGTTTCCTTGAATCTCGTGTCCTGAATACTCAGACTCGACATCCAGCTAGGCCCAGCCAGTGATAAGAACGGACCACAAACAACACGCCGCGCGCGCCACCCTGGGTCTCCTCGTCGACGCGACCACCTTACTCGTTCCCGACACCCATTCCAACGTTACCGGCGACAGGCCAGCGCTTCAAGTGCCGTTGCTATCCCATATCGCCCAAATCGACTATCGACTATCGACTGTCAACACTTCGCATTGGATCGCATCTGTGATTTTCCCCGGCGCGTCCAGCATCGCGCTGCGTGACTATTACGGCCCCGTTCGCTTCTCCAAGCACACGCCTCTGAGCATATCCACTGTCCCTTTTCGTTCCAGTGCCCATCGCCGCCGCTGCCGACATGGATCCGAGCATCCAGCGCGCTCTCAACGAGAAGCTGTACGAGAAGCGCAAGATTGGTGCTCTTGAGTACGTTTGTCCACTGCCTGGACTACCAGCGCCTCGGCCTCTTCTTGGGCCTCCTGCTCCTTTCTGTTCTGGCTTTGCTGCCCACCGCCCTTGACTACACCTTGTTTTGTTTCTCGCTTGTGATGGCTAACTGTGTTCGTTTCCCAATAGACTCGAGCGTTCCATCCGTGAGCTTGTTGCCACCAAAGACGCCGCGGCCGTGGAGGCTATTCTCGATCAGCTCTGCAACGAATACGCATATGCCGTCCATCAGCACTCGCGTAATGGCGGCCTCATTGGACTGGCTGCCGCTGCCATTGCCCTCGGCTCCGTACGCACTCTTCCCCCCCCCCCCCAACACCCATCCGCCTTGCTAATTTGACTTTCAGGAACTGCCGCGTTATTTGGAAACCATTGTCCCGCCCGTCCTGGCCTGCTTTGTCGACCAAGATGCTCGCGTGCGCTATTACGCCTGCGAAGCCATGTACAACATTGCAAAGGTGGCCAAGGGCGAGATCCTGATCTATTTCAACCACATCTTCGATGCTCTCTGCAAGGTACGCTGCATATCTGCTCCTCCCGCTCCCGCTCCCTTTCTCTCCAACTTCCGTCTACCGCGCTCTTCGCCTGGCTATACTCCTCTACTAATATGAACCCGTCGATGTAGCTCGGTGCCGACTCCGAATTGTCCGTAAAAAACGGAGCCGAGCTGCTCGACCGCTTGGTCAAGGACATTGTTTCCGAGTCTGCTGCCACCTACATATCTGTTCTGGCCACCCCTGACTTCAGCAGCGCGGATAAGGACTTCGACCAGGACGTCGTTGACCTTCCCACCGCCTTCTCTCTGAAGCGATTCATGCCACTCCTAAAAGACCGCATTTTTGTCCTCAATCCCTTTACTCGGACGTTTCTCGTCGGCTGGATCGTGCTGCTAGACTCTATCCCGACCTAGAGCTGGTGGCCTACTTGCCAGAATTTTTCAGCGGATTGCTGACCTTTTTGAGCGACACAAACCGTGATGTCCATATTGCCACACAAAATTGTCTCGACAAGTTTTTGAGTGAGATCCGGAGGATTGCTCGCATCAAGAAAGGCATAGCCGACAGCAAAAAGTCCAAGGCACGTGATGATACCAAGCATAAGCGCGCTCGAGCTTGCTCGCTTGGAAGTGTCCCGGGCCACGATGCTGCACTCGCCAGAGGCCACCGTGACAGCTCAGACTCATCCACTGTTGCTGCGAATGCTCGTATCTCGCCCCCCGAAATGGTGCTGCCAGCGGCGATGATAGTGATGCCGGCGTCGACGACGACAATACCTACGACGACGACGATAGCCAGAACAACAATGATGTTGATGAAGATGATGGCGACAGTGAGGACGACTGGGTACCAGGCCAGGATGTTAATATACATTACGCCGCCATCTTGAATATTCTGACCGACACGCTGGACTCGCCGCAAGGTATGTTCGATAGCTCTTGTTTCACGCAGCGATCCCTTCCCCCCCCTCCCCACCTCTTCAGCCGCTTTCCCGCCTTTTTTTTTCAATGTCACCCACTTCCACCTTATCCCACTTTGTACCCAGATATGCTAATTGTTCTCTATTTGACTTTCATACAGGAGAGGACGGTCTTCTGGAATCCCTGCGTTGGATTGTTGAATTTCTGGACATCTGCCCCGAAGAAGTGCTGCCTTTTACTCCCAAAATTCTTGCCCATCTGCTTCCAGCGCTAGCGAGCGGCATTGAAACCATCAGGCAGGCTGCTGTCCGTGTCAACAGCTCGCTAATCAACTATGTCGTATCTCTCCCCGTTGACCAGGAGTCTGGCACAACCTCGGTGCCGCAGCGAGCAACTAATCCTACCCCAACCACAATTGCTGAACGCCAGGATGCCGGCAGCACCCGAGCTTCTTTGTCCAGCTCCAGAGACCTCGATGGATCGAGCCCAGCATCGTCCTCTCTTCTGCCCACGAGGGCCGCATCAGCCGCAGCAATGGCAGCACCTGCTGCCCGGAGACCACCAACGCCGGCAGCTGCCCCAAGCCAGATGCTTCCTGGCCTCTCCCAACAGCCGGACCTGGACTATGCCGCCGCTGTAAGCTCTCTCACACTGCTTTTCTTGAACGACCACGAGGCAACGCGTGTTGCGGCACTTACGTGGTTGATAATGCTGCATCGCAAGGCGCCCCGAAAAGTCTTGGCCTTTAATGACGGGACGTTTCCAGCTCTACTCAAAACGCTGTCAGACCCGGCAGAGGCCGTGGTAACGAAAGACTTGCAGCTCCTGTCGCAAATATCTCGCAATAGTGAGGACGACTACTTCTCAAATTTCATGGTGAATCTTCTGCAGCTGTTTTCCACGGATCGAAAGCTGCTGGAAACGCGAGGAAACCTTATCATTCGTCAGCTTTGTGTTAGCCTTAGCCCCGAACGGATCTACCGAACTCTTGCCAATTGCATAGAGAAGGAAGAGGATGTCGAGTTTGCTAGTATTATGGTCCAAAACCTCAACAACAACCTTCTTACTGCGCCGGAATTGGCTGACCTCCGAAAGCGGCTGCGAAACCTGGAAACGAAGGATGGGCAGACGTTCTTTGTTGCCCTGTTTCGCTCCTGGTGCTACAATGCCGTGGCCACCTTCTCTCTGTGCCTCCTTGCCCAGGCCTACGAGCAAGCCTACAATCTGCTCCAGATTTTGTTTGTCCCAACCCTGTCTAACTACTTCTATGCGTCCCACCCCGTATATTTTTGAATCGGAAGATCTGCCGGAGTGTTGTTTAAAACAGCCAGACGAGCTAATTCGCTGAATTTTAGTGCCGAGTTGGAAATGACTGTGAATATACTCATTCAGATCGACAAACTGGTGCAGTTACTGGAGTCTCCCGTTTTCACATGTAAGTCTCACCTGTGGCACCATGGCAGGCACATAATGAAACACACTTTCCAGACTCAATTTCTGACTCTTGTTCTCGGCTGCTCTTCTAGACCTGAGACTTCAATTGCTTGAGCCGGACAGATTCCCGCACCTATACAAGTGCCTCTATGGTTTATTGATGTTGCTGCCTCAGTCATCTGCCTTTGCCGCCCTTCGAAATAGACTGAACAGTGTCAGCTCTATAGGCTATCTGCACACGGCCCCGAGAGGGTAAGGATTACATTCACTTCCCCGTCCCTTTATATTCTTCCGTCCCCCTTCCCCCATATTTCTCGTTCACCTAGAGGCCTTGTGAATCACCCACAGAAGCAGTGCACTGACATGCGCCGCGCTACTCAGAACTAGCACATCCGCGACCGGCACCAACTTCGACCGGCCTAACAGGCTCAAAGGGAGGGAAGACGGTATCATCCGTTGGGGAGAGTTGCTGGAAAAGTTCCGGAGCGTGCAAGAACGTGCACGCCGGACGCAGAGATCGATAGGCGGCTATACGGGTGAGTATATGGAAGATAGCCTGCCTTTTGGGTTGGGGTCCGATCTTCGAGTGGGCGATGGCGTTGGCGCCATGGAGCACAGAAACACTCGAGATGCTGGTGCGACAGCACGAGCAGTCGCCGGCGGGCTTCCAGTCCCTGCCAAGGACGCCTCTGTACAGCCGGTTGCCCCGACAAAGGCGAGATCAAGCCTGGGAAAGCAGCTTGGGAGATTTGGCGGTGCAGTATCTGGCAGAGTAAAGCGCGGTCACTAAGCGGGGCGGTAGCGAGTACATGTTTGGCTATGTCTCTGCTCGTTCCAGGCGGCAAGGCCCCAATTTGGGAAAGGCTTCATGAAGCAGAATAAAATTGGTGTTCATCTCATCCGTTTCGGCGTAGCTTTTTCGACTAGGCCTTCAAACACGACGTCGCGTTTTTGCGTGGTGGCGTGAAGCTTTGCGCGAAGCGCCTCGATATGTAGCTTGGCAAGCTCTGTGTCAGGAGGGAGGTCTCTAAAGGCCCTGATCTGTTTGAATAGAGTGTCGTCGTACTCTAGAAGCCCCAAGAATACTGCCTCGTTACTCTCGAGCTGCTGAACAGAGGTGTCTAAAGGCTGGGCTGGAGCACCGCTCCTCTCCTTTGCATCGTGGAGACGAGTTGTGCCCGCCTTTATTCTGCGTTGAAGCTCTAGGTTCTGTTTCGCCAATGATGCCAAGGGCCGACATCCATTGCGCCCTTGCTCTTCAAGCCGGCTCTGAAGCTTCGACGACTGACCGCTGACATGCTCGTGGAGTGCATTGGTCCGAGAAAGGGCACGCTCCAGCTGGAACAGGCACATGTGTAGGTCTGCGACCTTGCGTCCCATGGCTGCTGGCGCCGGGAAGGCAAGTCCGAGCTCGACGGACGTCGCAGCCAGCGATTCGAATGCAGAGCATCCTTCCCGAGAGAGATCGCTTTCTATAGATGCCACAATGCTCTCTGCCACATCCACGGGAGATGCCGTGATCGCATCCAGACCATGGTCTGCGCCAGGTCTCCAGCCGTCCCGGCGTCGGACAGAGTCTGCATTGCTGATGCTTCAACGCTGGAGATGAAGCAGTGATCTTCGTCGGTGCTTTCATTTAGCGCTGCGAGTGCAACAAGGGCCTTCAGTGTCTCGGGATTGCGCTCGAAAGGGGGCGGCGAGCGGTTGGGGAACTTGGACGACAGCCAGCTGTCTACGTAATCCCAGTCTTTTGCTGTAGAGGAGGCTAAACGGGCGACAGATGGAGAGAAGATGGCAGCCGTGGCTGGTATGTGTGCCATAGTTTTTTTTTTGCCGTCGCAGATTGTGCTCAATCAGAAAGGTTCGGCTCTGTTGATAGAAGTTGAGATTGTGTATGGAAACGAGTTTTGTAAGAAGCTCTTGTGCATGATCGTTTAATAGATACGCGTCGTAAAGTAAGTAGTATAAAGTAGTTGCTTGTTCGTTGTTTGTTTATTGTCTATCGTAAATGGTGTCGGGTACGTGCAAGTCCGTGTCTCGATAGATGCATTGCCATTGCCGATATTTACTCTTAACAAAAATGCCCCATAATCCCTATTTCACGCAACACTCGGTACTGACCCATATTTCACGGTATTACCCCTGCAGCACCAGCTCGACCAGTTGTGCGCTCTGTACTCCGTACATGTACTCCAGCTCTGCGAAGACGTCGTACGACGTACTCCGTACATAGAATTACTCCGTAGTCTTATTTGGTGTACGTACATGTAATAAACGGCAGCCCGACGTCTTCTCACAGCCGCGCCCCACCGCTTAGTTGCTGCGTCAGCCATCCGTTATTGGCCAGGCTGTCTGTATGCGTAGCACTCTATCGAGCATTAATTACTCTATGAAAGCAGCTCGAAAAGGCCAGCTTGCCACCCGCACAAGGCTGCCCCGGTAATTCCAATAATCACTGCACGAAACGATAAAGGGAGAAATGTAGCCAACGAGACGTCTGTTGCACACCTGTACTTCGTCCCAGAGCAAAGGCAACTCCCAAATACCACTTCTCCCGACTCCTCCATCTATCAACGCCAACTCGACATCCCCCCTCCGCCTGTTTTTGCGGCCATACGACACCGAAACGGGGATCTGGATCAGGCGGACATTCTCTCTCACCCCTTCAAGTGCAGTGCTCTTTGCAAGCAGTAATCAGCTGCCCAGCTGCCGCCCAACTCAGCCAGACCCGACATCCCTGACACCATGCTCTTCAAGATCTCGGCCATAGCCCTTGCGGTACGCGCTGTCTCAGCGCTGGCAGCAGAGGATATCCCGGCTGACACGCCCGTGTCATCGCTTCTTGCGTCCGCCCAGGGCCATCTTTCTCGCGGGGAGACGGGCGATGCGCTTGTATACTACGATGCCGCCATTGTACGCGACCCGACCGACTATCTCACATACTTCAAGCGGGCGACCACGTACCTCAGCCTCGGCCGCGCATCACAGGCAACGGACGATTTCAACAAGGTCTTGTCGTTACGGCCAGGGTTCGAGGCGGCCCATGTCCAGCTGGGGAAAATAAAGCAGCGTGTGGCAGACTGGGATGGCGCTCGAGATCAGCTGCGACAGGCCAAGGGATCGTCCGATGCCCAGGACCTTCTTGCTGCAGTGGACGAAGCGGAAAAGGCGGCGAAGGCGGCGGAGATGGCCGAGGACAACAGGGAATGGGAGGAGTGTGTGGATCAAGCCAGTGTGGCCATCATGGTCGCTACTAGGGCCGCCTCTTTACGAAACATACGTGCTCGCTGCCGGTTCGCCCGTGGCGAGGTTGAGGAGGGCGTTGGCGACTTGCAGCATGTGCTTCATCTGAAGCCAGGCGATGTTTCGCCATTCCTCGTTATCTCGGCAATCGACTTTTACGCCCTTGGCGACCTTGAGAAGGGCATGCTGCATGTGCGCAAGTGCTTGCAATCCGACCCGGACTCGAAACCATGCAGAGCTCTGCTGCGGCAGGAAAAAATAGTTGAAAAGACAATGGCCAAGGTCGAGAAGGCTTTCTCGAAAGACCAGCCATCGACCGGAACAATGCAGCTAATCCCAAACGGCGACAACCCTGGCCTTATCCAGGAAGTCAAGAACCAAATGTCCGCTCTGCGCGAGCAAGGCATCCTCCCCGCAGCAGCGCCTAACCGTCTTGTGTCTAAATTGACCAGCTTGACCTGTCAGGGTTACTATAAGGTACGTTCCGTTTTCATCCAACTCCTCCCCTTCCCTAGGCCGCAGCCCTAGAAGTTCCGAGAGCCACAACATCGTCAACGGCGGCTAACGATGAGTAGATGAAAAGCAAGAAAGCTACCCTCTGGTGTGAGGATGCCCTTCGATATGATGGGCATTCTTTGTATGGTCTGCTCCACCAGCACAAAGTGCAACTAGATGCCGAGCAGTACGAGGTAGCCATTGAGACACTTAAGAAGGCAAAAGAGGCGCACGGCGACCAATCCGACCAGATTAACACGTTGATCAATGAGGCCGACGCTTTGCTGAGACGGAGTAAGATCAAAGACTACTACAAGGTCATTGGAGTGCCCCGCGATGCCGATGAAAGGCAAATCAAGTCGGCCTATCGCAAGCTGTCCAAGCTGCACCACCCGGACAAGGCAGCCAAACAGGGATTGACGAAGGAGGCGGCGGAGAAGAAAATGGCCGAGATCAACGAAGCGTACGAGATCCTGAGCGATCCTGAGCTTCGTGCAAGGTTCGACCGAGGCGACGACCCCAACTCCAAGGGGCAGCAGAATCCGTTCCAGGGCAGCCCCTTTGGAGGCGGAGGCCAGCAGTTTATGTTCCAGCAAGGTGGCGGTCAGCAGTTTAAATTTCAGTTTGGCTCTGGTGGCGGCGGCGGTGGCTTTCCCTTTGGGAGATGAACTGACTGGACGGGCTGGCGGTGTAGTGTTTTATATCTGGGCGTTTTGTGCGTTTTTTGGAGTTTATCGCCTGGTGTTTTTATCCCCATACTTTCCCCTTAACACCCCAAGTGCTCTTTTCTCAGCCAGTGGCCAGCCTCCTGGGCTTGGATTGAATCGATGTGCTTTTCCACACTCATTTTCGGCCTGTTGCTTCGGGACGGGGCTCCGGGCAGGGGCGCACAAGCTCGGTTCTGGCGTTGCGTGGTCCCGTCCAGTTGCTTGGTCCATGTGTTTAGATAGGCTGCAATCCCACTCACTCGAGTTGTGCTACAATGATAGACAAATTCAGTATAGAAGGTCCAATCTCGAGGTTCGAGTATATGCACATGCTGTTGGTGGCCACAGAACGACGTATTGTTGCAGCCTCTCGGCTACCCCAACCTGCCAGTATGCGAGACCTAAATTATCATCAGAACAAGAAGTACGTTTCGTGGCTGTTTCTATGCCGCACCAACACGCTGAACTGCTAACCTAAAGGCGGTGCCGTGATGCGGTTTGTGTAGCTATAGATCCATACGTGCCACCCCCATTCGTTTCCAATTTTCTTACCGGTCTGTGTTTATTTATATCTTTGATGCACTTTTCTACCCGGACACGGCCGTACGCATAGCCCGATCTGCCGCCATGTGCCAGCACTCCGTTCCAAGACACCAAAGCGGAAAAAAGGCCCCCCCCCAAAAAAACAAGAGACGAAGAAAAACAAACGAGTAAGAAAAGGTATCTCCACTGTTCCCAATAAAGTCTAATTATACACATGTGCTTTTGATGGAAGATGGGTCCAGAACACGGGACCCCTTTTTTCCCTTAAAAAAAAGAAAAATCAACAGCAAGAAAGAAGATCATAAAGGGAAAATCGAGGCCCATTCACATCAACGGATGAATGGGTGGATATATCCACAAGGTTTCTAGGCCCTGCCCTTTCACAGAGGATAAAAGGAGCCGTGGGATCAGAGGCGTTCGTCATATAATGGGAGTATGAAGAAAGTGAGGCAGACTTGGGATTGCCTCGACGTCTTGCATCTTCATTGTGTACAGCGACTTTACCGCTCAGAATCGTTTCTGCGAATAAAATAGGCCCTGACGAAGAGGTTAGTGATCTAGATTCTTTTTAGAAAGAAAACTTTGCTCGTACCAAAGCACTGCTGACAAAACCAGCGAGGAGAGGCAAGGCAGATAGCAGTCAGGCAACTTCGACAGGAAAATGAAGGAGAAGAAAAACATACTTGGAGGCTTCGTACGCGGACCAGCAGATGGCCGTGCTTGGCATAGTAGTCACAACTCTGGGCCGAATGCCTTTGAAAAAACCGCGAAATCCCTCCCGCGCATGGAGAAGACGGCAACCAGCCATGAAGCTGTTCACGCTCCGCAGCTCAGCATCACCGGCACTGCCACGTGTCTGCAGCATGGTCTTGATCACATCCATTGGTGTTGTGAGGCCAGCTGCAACACCACCGGCAATAGCGCCTGCAAAGCAGTGGGTCACTGGATCGTACTTCTTGGTTGGGTTCATGACGGTGGAAATCGACTCGTAGGCAAGGAATTGAAGAGCGGTGAACGGGACGGTCATGGAGAGGGTCGTCGGGTAAGAGACGTAGAAGGCGGCTATGCCTTCATTCCGGTAGACGTACTTTGCACAATCGAGCATCGAGCGGTACATCTTGCCTGACCCTTCTATTTGCATACGCTGCTTGATGACTGTGAGACTGCGCGTTAGCAAAGAGTCGAAGGCGGGTTCATAGCGAGGCTACGTGCATATGCTATATGGCCAGTCGGCCGAAAAGGACGGTGGGGGGCAAGCGAAAAACCTTACCGTCAAATGGGTTCATCAAGGCATCACTGGCAATGGTGGCACAAGCTCCGCTTGTTGCTTGTGTAGAGAGATACGAGGTCAGCACCGGGGGGTTATTGATATTCCAGAGGACGAAAGAGGACGAAAGCGGACGGAAGCGGACGGAAGAGGGCGGAAGAGGGGTTTAATGCTCACCGGCAGCGAGAGGGTGGTGTGTGCCGACTTTGTTTCCGCCCATGACATGCTTGACAGCTTCGTATGTGGCGAAGTAAACGGCGTGGGCAGGGCCAGCTCCGACGACGACACTGGACATGCCACGCCATAAACTCGCGATGCCCTCACCAACGGCCATGCGGTATGTGCTCTGTATCAGGCTGGTGTATGCAGGACTGCCACCGCCGGGACTCAAGATCTGCATACGAGTCTGTGAAAATAGGGAGAGGGGAGAAACAAAGGCGAGTGTTAGTCGAGGACATGTTCCAGCATTTGGGACAACAAAGGGTGGTGCGGGCATCAAATAACGTGTAGCGGATGGTAGGGCACGGGCTGCTAACCTTGATGGCATCAATCGGGTACATGACGGTGTGTTCCTGTTGCTTATTGTCAGCATTCCGATGCTGAAAGAAGTGCTACTGGTAGTATTGTAACACTCACGGCAATGCCGGCAAAAGCGCCTGCGGCCATGTTTTGCACGAGGGAGAAGTTGGGCGGTAAGGATTCATAGCTGCACGATCGGAAGCAACAGCGGTCAGCAGGTGGGACAACAACGTAAAAGATTGCAGTTCGAAACTCGAAGCTTGAGCTTCAGCGCAAAGCAGAAGGCAGCCCAAAAGGACATGGCACTGTGGCCTGGGCGTGAAGGAAGGGGAACGCACTCGTAATCATCGACATCCTCGATAGGCTCGGCACTTGGCTGGGCCATCTGGGCCACAGCAGCAGATGCGCCGCCCAGGGTCTTGTCCTGAAGAGCCAGTGTGGCGACCGTTCCGGAGGGGGGGGGGGAGGAGCGAAGAAAAGACGGAAAAGTACGCGAACCGTCTTTTTTGGTCTTTTCGGGTAATGTGTTTGTCGACTCGCTTCGTTTCGCGGGGCGTATGTATTTTGCGGACGCTAGTGTGTGCGGCGGGTACGGCAGGTCGATATTGTCGGGGATCTTGGGGACGAGCGACTCAGATGTGCGTGGATATGGAGTTGGGGCGAGAGCAATTGCCGCAAGACGAGGGCCGTGAACGCCGTGTTCGCGAAATGGGCGCGGATGTGGTTTGTGGTGGAAGAGCAACAACCGTGCGGTCACGCTTCGAGGGATGCGTTGTCCTGGCTAGCCGATCAAGTCGTGTGAGGGTTGGCAGCCCTGGTGGTGCGTGCGAACGGCAGACTGCAGAGTGTAATGGATGAAGTCGGTGTGCGGAGGAGCGCGAATCGGATCCGGTCGAGTCGCGGGTCGGCGGGCCCGACTATTTATGCAGCTGTAGGGGTTCGACGCCCCTGAACACTGGCAATGGCAAGAGCAATGGCAAGAGCAATGGCGAGAGTAGGAGCGGTTAATGGCAATGGCAAGTGTCGGGAAGGAGCGATGCACTGTGGCCCAAGGCCGGTCGATGGCCGTCTGCTCGGACGATGGTGGACGATGGTGGACGATGGTGGACGATGGTAGGGTGCGATGGATGGCGATGAGATGTGGTGCGGGGGACGGAGGCGATGCAAGCAATGGGTAAAAAAAGAAAAGAAAAAAAAAAGGTTGAGGCGAAAAGAGCGTCTCGAGCAAGGTAATTTTCGACAAAATAGTCAAGTTGGGGCGCCGCAGGTTGGAGAAAAATAGAGAAATACGATGTAGAAAAAGAAGCTCAAAAATATCGGGTTTCAATATCGAAGGAAAGAGCAAGAAAGAGCAAGGGTGTGCCAACTGGCCGAGGGAAGAGAGTGCTTTTGTCGGCTTTTAATGCGTACTTTGGGCCTTTCTCTCTTTTTTTCTTTCTTTCTTTTTCTTTTCTTTCTTTCTTCTTTCTTCTTTCTTCTTTCTGGGCCCTCGCTTTCCCTTTGCTCCTCACGCCCTGGGCTCTGCTTTCTGCTAGGCCGGTCAATTCTTTCCTTTTTTTTTTCTTCTTCTTCTTTCGTTTCCCCTCTCCCGCTCGTCGCCGCCTGGATATTTTTACCTACTGTGGGAATTTTGGGCTAGATGTGGTGGCTGGAAATTTTGTGATGCAGGCTGCGTTGTCGGCGTAGCTTGGAAAGACCAAGCCTGGGCTAAAGAGAGCTAAGGCGAGGAAAAAAAGAAAAAAGTCGAAAAGTAATGGAAAAGGAAGGAGCCAGCGGAATTACTCGCCACGATCAAGACCTGGCCGAGAAAAATGGAGCAGGGCCTGTGACCTGCGAGGTAGGGGGAATAGCCTCTGTGGCTCGGCTCAGAAGGCATGCCAGTGCCCGAACTGCGACGCTGGACTCCTGGAGCGACGACAGGCGCGTGAGTGTGTACCGCGTCACCGCGTGGGAAGAGCAATTTCTGTAGCGTACGCAAACTCAATCTTCCCTGTGGCAGTGTTTCCTTGTTCACTGAAGCGGATGCGCCAGTTCCCCGTGATGGCCTGGGACAGTCGGACACTGGGGGACGTCACGGGCGGCATCTGAAGAGTTCTTGTTCTTGCAAGGCTTTCGTCGACGCTATTCCGAGAAGGTGCCGCTCGTGGTGGGATTACTGGCGCCCTTTTGTTTGCTCAACTCTGTGTCGCCCTTCTCTGTCTCTGTCTCTGTCTGTCTCGTCTCCCCCCTTCCTTCAGCTTCAGTGGACACGCAGAGTCTATGCTGGCAACGTCAGATTCTCACTTTGAGAACTACTGTTAAACAATCTTGTCATGGTGAATCAAGACACAGAAAACGAAGTTGGTGTCCCACTGCCTCCTGCCTGCCATGTGCGGTGGTTTCACCTACTACAATTACTTGACAAGGTTACGAGAAAGGCGTGAGCCATTATTACTCTTTTCTGTTGTGTCGATAATTAGAGAGGCATCGTACTAACATTGTGCGGAGCACTTGGAACGCAAGTCCTGGGGTAAAAGGTAAGACTTGTCTGGCCGTCGGCAGCGCCACGATGGCGCCCCAACGCCCTGCCACTAAAGCTGGCCACCTGGAGCGAGGCATACTATATATCTTACAGGCTCATCAAACGGGAACGCCTCTCCAGAGTACTCACACAGGAGAAAGATGCCCCCCTAGTAGGGCCTACGGGTAGTCCTCTCTCAAGTTCACCACACCCAAGATGACATAGGCTGTCCAGTGATTTCAGAGCCCAATTCGCCTCTTCGTACCCGCTTCCCAGATCGTGAGCCCGCTTGCTATCCTCCGGCGGTCCAATCTTTTGGCCCTTTCCCCACCGTCCTTGCTGATAGGCCCACGAGACCACCTCGGTTCATATCAGCCAAAACCGACAATACGGCAGACGGATCTCAATACCTGACTGTCCTGAGTTTTGTATGTTTACTCGTCTTCCAGATTTCTTTCGGAGACCACAGTAATCCTGGTCGCCGGTTGTCGGTCGCCGCAATTCCCGCGCTTTATATAAGCGAAACCTCCGTTCGTATGTCCGACGGCCTGGCTGGGCTGCCTTTATGTAGAGTTTAGACTTTAGAGTCGAAGACCATGCGCTGGCGTACTCTCCATTGGCATACAGTAATAGTATCTTACGTACAGTACATACTTTGTACGACCGACGTATGTTCAGAGCAATAACCCGTAGCGGCCTGTGAATGAGAAAACACCCCTTGCACAGTACACGTACAGGTTGCCAACTCTCCACTCTTGCAACCGTTTAATCCGAGCTTGACACAAATCCCGACGTGCATACAAGCATGGTAGAATACTGTGCAAGTGTATTTTACTGATGTGCTAACTTTGTACAGTTGCATTACTCTGTGTGTCGCATACTGCGTAGTGGCCCGAGATGAGACAATCTGCGGCTTCGAGCCGACCATCCGTGAAGGAGGAGAGAACTTGTAGTCAGAGGCTCGACTGGCAGCGATGATTCGAGATCCGAACTCGTATTGTCAAGAGTGTCATGGATGGGTCGGGCGTGTCGGCCCCGTGTTCTGGCCCAGGATGAAACATGCCAGGAGGGTTGGGGAATTTATGTAGAAAGTTTATTGTCCTCGGCCAAAATGTACTGTACAAATACTGTACGGCGTAAAAATCAGATTAAAGAGACAGTGTGGGTCAGTGGCAAATTTGCAGTCGGTGATGCAGAGTACTCCGTAAACATACAGGAACATACAAGCACATAATCACTTCGTCTTTCTTCTTCGTCTTTCTTCTTCGTCTTTCTTCTTCGTCTTTCTTCTTCGTCTTTCTTCTTCGTCTTTCTTCTTCGTCTTTCTTCTTTCGACAAACGAGACTGAGCATGAGAAAGAGGAGACAATACGCGATATAGACAGAAATCAACAGAAAGAGAGAAGAGGATGACTGAAGAAAACAACATTAATGAGGAAGAAAATGCAGGAAATCCTAACAATCCCACAGGCGGCACCCTAGTTTCCCGGCTCCTAGTCATGGATAGTTTGACCAGAGGGCCATGAGGACCTCAGGCCAGGAACTGATAGCAACGTGCGCCCTTGAACAAGCAGCGACTCCATCGAAGGACACACCATCGATGGCCAAATGCGGGGAGGGGGCAAGGGGGTTCTTCCTAGACGTCTTGGACAACAACCTCGACGGCTCCTCGCAATCAGTACCCAATATGCTGTTGTTCGGTGGCGAAATGAGGTAAAGGCCATGTTCTTATACAGCGCAAAATATGTTTCCAAGTCTCAAAAACTACTTAATGCAAGAGAATGGAAGCAGGCCAACTGGAGTCTATTTACAAGGAATCAAATAAAAGGGCTGAATACAGAACGAGAAAAAAAAAGTATACACCAAGTACATGCCAAATATAGCGATGCCGCACCGCTCTATCGCTGCGCTGCCGTTGCATTCGACCGCCGCAAGAAACAAGTAGTCGGCTTGGTCAATGTTTGAAGTCCGGCGCCGTGCTTGCATCCTCGCCGTCAACGCGTATCGCTCGCCGTTTCTCGCTGCTAGCCATCTCCACTACCACTACCCTTTACATAGGGGACAATCTACCGTGGAAGATATATTGAATAGGCAGCTACAATAGGCCATTTGAGATTACTGCAATAGCTGAACATGCGACGCCCAGCAGACCCAGCACACCAACCCTCTTTCACTGCAGCACACTTGCACCTGGCTCAAATGTCAGAAACTCGGCGTCCGGCGTCCGGCGGGCACCTACGGCGCCATCTAGAAGTGGATAGCACGGCTGTAGGTCGCCATGGCCGCCTCCTTGAGCGCCTCCGCAAGCGTGGGGTGTGCGTGGGTGGTGCGCGCAATGTCCTCGCTCGAAGCGCCGTACTCTAGGGCCAGCGTGCCCTCGGCGATCATCTCGCCGGCGCCGGGGCCAACAATGTGCACACCCAGCAGCCGGTCCGTCTCCGCATCAGCGATTACCTTCACGATACCCTCGGCATCGGCGTTGGTCTTAGCGCGCGAGTTGGCAGAGAAAGGGAAAGTGCCAACCTTGTACGCAACGTTCTGCGCCTTCAGATCCTGCTCTGTCTGGCCAACCCATGCCACCTCGGGGTGCGTGTACATGACCGCAGGAATGCAGCCATAGTTGACGTGACCGTAGCCCTTCTTCAGGTACTCCACGACAGCGAGGCCCTCGTCCTCAGCCTTGTGTGCAAGCATAGGGCCAAACGTCACATCACCCACGCACCGAATGTGCGGGTGCTTCGTGCGGTATTCTGAGTCGATGACGACACGTCCGCGCTCGTCGACATCGAGACCGATGTTCTCGAGTCCCAGACCCTCGGTGTAGGGACGACGTCCGATGGCCACCAGGACAACCTCACCCTCGAGCTACAAAAAAAAAAGAGACGACCATTGTTAGCTTGCTTGACTGTTTTCCTTTTCCCTTCTTTTTCTTCCTTCACCTTCCCTTCTTCCGTAGGTAACGAAAACGAGAGTAAAGCACCACTTACCGTCTCGGGCTTGCCGCCCTTGGCAGCATCGACTTCCAGCTTGACCTTGTCGCCGCTGGTATCGCCGCTGACAACCTTCGTGTTCAGCTTGAAGTCAATACCCTGCTTCTTCAGGATCTTCTGTGCTGTCTTGGAGATCTCCGTGTCCATGCCGGGGCCACCGATCTGGCCGAGAAACTCAACCACCGTCACCTTGGCGCCCAGGCGCGACCAAACAGAGGCCATCTCCAGACCGATGATGCCACCACCGATCACAACCAGAGACTCGGGCACCTTCTCCAGCGACAGAGCACCAGTGCTGGTGACAACGCGCTTCTCGTCAATCTCCAGGCCTGGGAATGGCGTAGCCTCACTGCCCGTGGCAATGATAATGTTCTTGCCCTTGAGCGTCGTCTCGCCGCCGTCGTTGAGGTCAACCTTGACGGTATGCTCGTCAACAAACGAGCCCGAGCCCTTGACGTATTCAACACCATTCTTCTTGAAAAGAAACTCGATGCCCTTGGTGAGGCCCGACACAGACTGTTCTTTGGCCTTCATGAGCTGGGACAGGTTCAGCTTGACGTCGCCAACCTCAATGCCGCGGTTCTTGCTATCGTGGAGGATCTGATGGTAAAGATGGGAGTTGTTGAGCAGCGATTTTGACGGAATGCAGCCGACGTTCAGGCAGGTACCGCCCAGAGATCCGCGCTTCTCGATGCAAGCCACCTTGAAGCCCTCCTGGCCGGCCTTGATGGCAGCAACATAGCCAGCCACGCCGCCACCGATGATGACAAGGTCCTTCTCCTCGCCAGCCTCAGAAGCGAAGCCACGGCTCCATCGGGACAAGGGTGATGTCGATGAAACAATGGAAGGGAAACTGTGAAGCGAACAAATGAAAAGTGACCAAAAAAGGAACGGATACCGTTAGTTGAAGATCGATGCACCTGAGAAAGAGACCGCGCCAACGTATGCAAACTGCTCCAGAAGACAGAAGGACTCACGGGGACTGTTTTCGGAATGCTGACCGGACAGCAGTCCGCGATATTAAACGAGACGACATCATCTTCGATCAGGGGATAGAAGCAATTGATGGGAGGTTGTAGAGAGGGAAAAAAGAAAAGAATTCGTTAAGAGGGATCAACAATAGACGCGATTCTGCGTGCAATTGACAGGAAGAAAACGAGTTTGTTGGTGGTGACGACGGTCTGCGGGAGCTTTCGGATAACGGGTAACAAAACAAAGAGCTATTTTGTGACTTTTTCGCCTCTTTGACCAATGCTCCTGGGCTGCTCGGTCTGGTTTTTTCTGCTGGTTTCGCTTTTTGTTGACCCGGCGCTGCTGGGGGCGCGTTTTTAGTGCCAGATCGAGTTCCTGGTGCCTGATTTGTGAGGCGCACAGGGGGTGCATAGGGGAACCAGCCAGGGGGCTGTTGCTAAAGCGATGGTAACCGTGCGCCCCTTTCCCGACGGACAAACACCGTCCTGTGGCCTGTTATGACTAATCACCGCTCCGTGAAGAGACCCATGTACGACGTACACTGTATTACTTTGTCTTATCTTATGTTCTTTGTACATCGTGCAGTCGCACAGTACATAGTTTTGTATCTCTCCGCACACTGCGAAGTACGTCGTGGTTCTTATCATGCACTCAATGGCCTCACGGGCCACCTAGGCACTTACCACCGGCAGAACTCTTCAAGGGTACGATGTGAATCTTTATGGATGATTAGGACTCTTTGTGCGACTCTCGACGCCGCCGTGATTGCTATTCAAACTATTAGAGTAATTCCAAAGGACAAGACTTGTCGGCTTGAGAGGCTTCAGTGCCACCACTCGTTTCCCGTTGTCTATAGGTTTCCGGGGTCCCGCAACGCGTTCTGTGCCCTGTCGCATGCCTTGGCGATGCGACTCGCGTGGTGGTTCTCCACAAGCTTGGACCGCCGGACCACCTTGTCGACAAAGTACTGCAGCCCGCGACGCAGGTCGTCTTTGTCGCTAACGGCCTGGAATCGCTTGCGGATGAGGGCGGCGCTGCTACTATTGCTGCCGCCGCTGCCACCAGCCTTGCTGGCTTTACTCGCGGCGTGTGCCTCCTCGAAGAAGGAGAGCAGCATTACCTCAACAAACATCCGAGTCTTCGCCTGCAGCCGCACCAGGCTGAGGCATTTCAGGATGTCCAGGGAGAGGCTTCCGCAAGCAACCAGGTAGCCGCACAACTTCGCCGTGTTGACGATTCGGCGCATGTCCATGGCCTCGTCCTCGTCGTCTGCCTCGTCGTCTTCGGGCACCTCGCCAAACATAGGCTCGCCCATTCGCCGAAACAGCTTCCAGACATTTGCCTGGAATACCCAAGCCATTCTCCGGTCGGCGCTACACACCTGCCGTGCCACAAGTGCATAGTAGCGATTGTAGTGTTGCTCGGACCCGACACAGCGGATGAGCACGTTGGGGACCTCTCTCTTCTCGTACTTGTTTAGGCCGAGTCTCAAGAGCCTGGCGTGTGCGTCTTTGCTGTCGGCTGCCGAGAGAAGAGTGACGAAGATGGACCGCCGTGCGTCTGTATTCATGCCCTGCTCTCTCGCCAGCAAATCGAGCTCCTCCACATCCGCAACATCTTCACCCCACGAGCCCAAGACGTCGTCCTCGCCAAGCTTTGTTGTTTGCGAAGATGGACGGGCGCCATTTTGTGCCGCGGTCCTATCGTGGGCGCTGAGCGCTGTCTCCAAGTCTTCCTTGCCCTGGCTCTCAGATGGCTCAACACGCCCAGCCCAGCTTGCTCCGACCAACCACCACTTGCCGCGCTTGTCAGCCTGCTCAATGTCGGCCAGGCTGACGCGAAGCGGCCCAGCTGCCTCTAGTTTTCTCGACGTAGGTAGCGTGCCCAGCATTTTTCGTATCCTCTCTGCGTGACCAAAGCCGCTGCTTTCGGCATCGCGCTGCTTCTTTTTGTCGCTTTTCTTAATGTCGCTTATTCTGTCGATCATGTGTCTCGTCCGAACCGAGAGGCTCTTCTCACCGCCGGCACGCACAACCGCAGGCTGGATGAGGGCCACGATGTCCTTGAGTGCTCTTGGGTCGTCTTGGTGAAGACGGTGGCCGCTTGTTTCAAACACCCGCAACAGCAACTCTGCGTTGGTCTCGGTGAGGTTCGCAAGCAGCATCCGGATGTAGTCGTAGATAAGGTTTGGGCCAATCATTCGAAAATTGTAGAGCTCCGCCATGAGTCCAAACAGATTGAGTGCCATCTTGGACGACGGGGTCCACGAGTGTTGCCGCCTGTCTGATGCGTTGCTTGTGTCCGCTGTGACGAGAGCATCGTAGTGTTGCTTGAAAAGAGTTGCATTCTGCTGAATGAAATTGGCACCAAAGTCAGGTCCCTTCACCATGTAGACCGCAGAAGCAAATCCAGCAATTAAGACCGTGACATTGTTGGACAGCGCGCCTTCAATGTGAATTTGCTCGAGGAGCTTGTCAGTCACGGCATCAGTGACATATTGACGTGGGTTGTCGAGGTAGAGTTTCTCGACGTCCCCAAGTATGGTTAACATGTTGGCATCTGACAGACGGGCAACCAAATGATGCGCCTGTCGCCGCACCCGTGTGACAGCTTCAGACTCGGAGTCCATGGCTTGCTGGGCCCTTCGAAGAGCTGGGGGAATGTACTTTCGGGACGCTGATGATGCTGCAACCGGCGCAACATATGGGTTTTCTCTGATTCGCTTTGAAGGCCGTGTTTTTGGCTCTTCTTCCGCCCCCAACCCAAGAAGGTCGGAATCTCCAGAGTCCTTGCCTGAATTGCCAAAGATAGTGTCATCATCATCATCATCGTCGCTACCATCGTCTTCGCTAACAATGGCATCGTCATCGTCGTCGTCGTCGTCGTCGTCGTCGTCGTCGTTGTTGTCGTCGTCGTTCCTGTTACGAGGGGCGTTGCCGTTGCTTAGCCCCATCGCCTTTTGACGTTTCGCTTGAAGCCATTCCTCTGCCTCTGTTTTCCGTTTCTTTTGTAGCACAACTTCTGAGTTTTTGCCTCCGGTGTCATCGATCGACTCCAGTAGTTCTCCTAAGCCATCGTCCTTGAAGATCTGGGGCAGATTCTTACGGCCCTTCATACCTAGCTTGCGCTCGAGCTCGGCGATTTCTGCATCGTCCTTTTCCAGCTGCTCGCGCATCCGCTTGGAGACCTTTACCGGGACAGCAGCGCCCGGTGCAGATGACCCGTCAGCACCATCACTATCATCGCTACCATCGCTACCATCGCCGTCATCATCGTCATCGCTCCCCCCCCAGATGGATTGTTGTCTGATTCGTCGTCGTCTTCTGTTATGTCGAAATCGTCAAAGTCGTCCTCGTCGATCGAATCGTCGTCCAGTTCTGGATCAACAATCCGCACCTGGTTAGGCTTGTCTTTTGAACTATTCGAAAGCGCCTTGTCGTTGTGGGCGGTGTGTCGTCTCTGCGATGACTGGGGCTGCTGTGATGTGGGTGTTGTTGCGTTGGGGCCACGTTTATGCTGGGAAACCTGGCCCGAATCTTTCGACTGCCTCGACCGTGGGATATTCCGTCGGCCACGTCCCGGAGTATCCTGCGTGTGCACACCGAGGTGTTTTAGAAAACCGACGGACAAGGACGGGCCGGCATTTCTTGAAGGTGCCATGACGTTGCCTCGTCAGTAAAAAATCGACGCAAGAAACGGTTCTTTGTTCTTTGGTCCTAAATCAGACTGGAACCTGTTTATAGTATGGCCGGTTGTCGGCCTGTCGTATTTTGAAAGTCGACGGGAGCAGAAGGGTGTGTTTCTGTGTTTGGCCCCTTCTTTTTCTTGTTGATGGCTAATTCACATCGAGTACTTCGTACTCCATACGAAGTCAGAAAAAAGTTTCTGAAAGCCGTCGGTAAAGGACCCACCAAAACCACAGCCTCGAGAGCAGCCTTGCCAAAATGACTAATCACGCCAAATTAGTGTTTTGGATTGCGTCCCCAACGCGGGGCACCAGAATGACAATTTATCGGAATCGTCAGTCCTCCCACCAACACTCGGCCACACATTGCTTCATAACCTTCTCGGACATGGGCTATCTTGAGAACGACGAGGTACGCCTTGCCTTTAATATTTTGCAATTTCAAGGAGACCCTTTGCCATACAAGCGCTAACAACAGATGTCACACAGTTTTTCTCTCGTCTTGCTGAACTTTTCAACACACAAAAGGGCAAAGACCATGGCGCAATTTATTTGAGCCAGCGACGCCGTGCGTAGGCACTCCCCCGATAATAAGTTCGAGTTTGCGTATGATTATTGTTTTGCTAACGTTCTCTTTATATTAGTTGCCCGCAGTGAGAAGGGCACCTCAGGAACCGGCCCGGATGGCAGCCCAGACATCGAAACTTTGGAGCCACAGCGTCTCATCATTCGCGCAACCAACGGCAAATCCAAGAAACACCGAAAGGACAAGATCCGGTTAACGACGACAGTGTCTCCGGATGCGCTGGAGGGCTTCTATGCACGCTACGCAGAGACATGCAAGGCTGGGATGACTCTTTTGAAACCGCGTGACAAGAGCAAGAAGAAGGCCAAAGCAAAGAAGAAGAAGGCCGCAACAACGACGCCAGCGTTATAATTGCAGACTGGTTCATTCTATGACGCATACAGCCCGCTTGGAAACCTTGCTGTAGGCCTGCTCAACTCGTGGGAACAAGGTGTCGCCGCGAGCACGACTAGGAAGCCCTCGCTGGGTTGCAGCGGTTCGACGTTTTAAGCACGCGTGGCTGCAGAGACAGATTTTGACGACAAGGCCACCGTTGGAAGAAGAACGAGGACTTGTCACTGCCAGCGGTCGTTCGTGTTTGCTGAATGGCTTCTGATGTCGCCATACCAAAAAAGAGGTGGCATCCGGTGTTGCGGTATCGCTTTTCTATTGTAGGCGCAGGTCCTTGTTTGGGTGTATCTCCTTCTACAATGGACGGGCAAGTTCCTGAACTCCATACATGCAACGGCATATTCAATGCAGCCTCCACAGTGATACACAGAGAGAAAAAAACGCCGGGCCGAGCTGGGACTGTTTGAGGCCACATGGACCACTCGGCATCCTATGCCCGTCCATACACCAGCTCGTAGGCAGACTTTGCAGGCAAAAATAACGAGGAATTCACAGTCTACAATTCTCTATAATCCTTGAACTTAGCGGAGTGCAATTTGAACAAAATGTCACAACTCACGGCTCGTGACGAAACGCTATTTACTCTGGTAAAGGGCTGCATCCTCGGGCAACCACTGCAATCTATTATTCTGTAGATATGGCCTTGAAGAAGGAAGTGTTCCAGCTTTGCAAATCCCTATCTCAGAATCGTGCTCCGGGAGACAGTGGGAGGGCCTCGCAACTCTGCTCCCCTTATAGTGAGACAAGACAGGATTGAGCTGATAGGATTAACAAAGCTTTCAATATCCGTATATCGCTTTCAAAATATCGGCCAGTAAGAGCCAGTAAACACCTCAGGCTGCCAGATGTATGAGGTCCCACCACACCTTTAGACTGGGACACGTGTATACCCTAGAAACGCCCAAAAAATCACTGGCAGCATATTGTCAATTAGATAGCCAAACGTGGCTCTGTGTATAATTGTCCAGCAGGCATTGGATCAGAGGCCACAGTGTAGGCTTCTGGGACTGACATAGGCTACAGGCAAGACATGACAATGTGGTCTATCACAACACTGGACATCACTTGACCTGGAAGAAGTATTTCTATTTTGAAGTGTGCAAGGGAGAATCACTTAATGCCAAGTAGGAAGAGATAAAGAAATAGCAACGGAAAACAAAAGAAAGAAAGATGAGTAGGAAAGTAGAAGGAAGTGAGAGAGCGGTGGACAGACAAGTGGTGATCAAACAGAAAAAATAGTACAAAAATTGAAAATGCTGCGAGGCGTTTGCCACAAGAGGCTTCAAATAAAATTGAAGTCCTAGCAAAGGCCATATAACAGCGTGATGTCGATAGTTGGCAGCCTGAAAGGCTGTGAGCCTCACATGACTTGGCTCACATGATTTGGCTCACATGATTTGGTCCTGGGTCAGGCCACCATGAGGGTCTGTGTCCATGTTGTCGGCAGGTATTCCGGGGGTGAGATATTTGACGAAAACCCAGGCCAAGCGGGCGGCCACCGTACTGGTACCCCTGAAACTTCGCAATGGCAGTCTCGGCAGTCTCGGCCGTGTCAAACCGCACGACACCTGAGCCACGGGAGCGGCCACTGGGCTCATACTGGATCTCAGCCTGCTCAACCTTGCCAATTGTGGTGAACAGCTCAACAAGGTCTTCGTTGCTCGTAGACCAAGGAAGCTGACGAGGAGAGAAGGTGTGTTAGTACCGTAATAAAATAATGGAAAACAAACGTGGCTCAAGCAGTGGAAGTCTATGTGCTCACGTTTCTGACAAAGATGATCTCGCCACGTTCGGTGCCCGACGTGGCATAATCAGTGAAAGGGTTCGGGGCCGGGGCAGGACCGCTGCCGTGACCGCCTCCTCCGGTGTGACTAGCGCCTGCGTCAAAGCCGCTACCGGCACCACCATAACCCCCACGGCCACCGAAGCCGCCAAATCCACCGCGACCGCCAAAGCCTCCGCGGCCGCCGAAACCGCCGCCGAAGCCTCCGCGACCAAAGCCACCACGGCCAGGAAAGCCACCGGAGTTGGCAAATCGGTCTTCACGGACCTCCAGGATACGGCCCTGCCAGTCGTAGCCGTTGAACTGCTGGATGGCATTACGGGCATCAATCGGGGCTTTCGAAACACCACAATGCCAGATCCCTTGGATCTACCATCAGGGCCAATGTTGATGTCGGCTCGAGCGACGCCAGCGATACGGGCTATTTATGAAGGGATCAATATATGGCCCAAGAAAACTCTGTGTGCAAGTTCGCCGTGTTGGGGCGAGGTGGGACCACACTTACCGGCTTGGCGGAAGAGATCCTTCAAATCTTGCCATCCGACCGTGAATGGGAGCTAATACATGCGCGGTTAGAGAGGTGAAAGATGAAGACAACTGGAAGGGGCAAAAATAGAGCCAAAACATAAACGAATGGGAGTAGGTCATAAAGACACTGGAACTTGGACAAACATTGGCAACGTAAATCTGTCTGCTCCCCCCGCCACCGGCGTTGAAGTTCATCTGGCCGCCACCGTAGCCTGGGGGGCCCATCGGGCCGCCATAGCCACCCCGGGGGCCAGAAGATTGGTTGAAGCGTGGCTCGGCCTCTCGGTCCTACGCCCGTTAGAAATCAATGTCATGCTTGTTTGAATAGCGCGAGATGGAGGTTTTAGTGCCGGCATACCTCACGGACGTAAACAAGTCGACCCATCAAATTCTGGTTGCTGAGTGTCGCAACGGCGTTCTGTGCTTGCTCCCTGGTCGCATATTCCACAATTCTAGTTGCAAGGTCAGTAGCACGATCGAGTCAGATGAAAACACAATAGACCACGGAAGACCACGGGGAGGCCCAGCCAACTTACCCGCATCCCTACAATAACCCAAGGAACATCGTTCCGGCCCGTCAATCCAACAAGTTCCCAGTATAATCAATCGGCACAGCTAAGGGAGGGGGAAAGAAGGGGAGGGGGAAAAAAGAAGAAAAAGTAGCCCAGCCAAGACTACTCATTGTAGTCGCCCACCTTCGACATTCCATTCGGGAGTAGTAGAACATCCGCGAAAATGACCTCACCGGCTGTTCGAATTGATGGACAGTTAGTACTGGCAAACAATACACCGCAGTGCACAATGAAACGTAAATGGAAAAAATAGATAAGATGAGAAATTCGAGGACAAAGACCAACCCTGCCGCATAAAATCCTTCAGATGGTGCCATTTGACATCGTAAGAAAGATTTCCTACGTAGACCCGGCGGTCTTGTTGCGAGCTATCGCGAACGTTGGACAGCATCTGGTCTCTTGCTGCTGAGCGGTCGTCGTGTGAGCGATGGGGAGCGCCTCCACTGCCGTAGTTTGCGGAAGGCGGTGCTCCAGAAGACGGTGCCTGTCCAGCCATAGGAGAGCGGGAGCGTCTGGAGCCTCGACGATATTCTGGGCTGCGAGAGCGTTTGGTGCGGGGCGAGAACGACCGGCCGTGGCCACCTGTATTGCGGCCGGGGCTGCGAGATCGACCACGGAGTGGCGAGCGAGAGCGTTCGCGCTGTAAGGTTAATATGTTAACTTTGCTCCGACTGCGAAGCCTCCGTGAGCGGCCCATTGAAAGTAAACGGCTTATCGTTGTGACTGAAAAGAAAAAGCCTAGCATGGTCCACTAGCGCACGACCAAGCATGGTTTTTGTTTACTTTCTGGTCATTACGCACCTGTCTATATGTGTTTCCAGAGTCGGCTGTATTGCGATGAGGGATATGTTAGCAACTCTTCAAGTCAACAACGGACCAAGGGGCCCAACCAATAAAGGAAGCAAAAAACGAGCAAGTAGGGCACCCCGAAAGAACAGAATAGTGGCAAACGAAAAGACGGAGGCTCTGCGCGACAACAAAAATAACAGGAGAGGCTCGGGAGACAAGGACAGAAAGAAAAACAGCAGATAGTTATATCGAGGAGCCCCTGCAAAAGGGGAACTCTGTGGGCGGCATGTCGAGTGGGGTGTACAGTGGGATACCGGTGAAAAATGAGGGGCGTGAAGAAGCGTGCGGGCGCATATGCGTGAGAGGGAGAGAGAGAGAGAAGAGAGGCAGAAGGGGGAGGGAAGGGGGGAGACTGTATGGGTGTATGTTTCCATGTGCCGTGTGCGCAGGCATGCTTGTGTGCGTCGTGTGTATGCCTGGAGATGCACCTTGTGTACTCCATCCTGGATACTGTCGCGAAGAGGAGCCACCATGTTCAAGCGGTCGTTGGCCACAGAGGGCAACCGTCAAGGTAAGACCAGCTGTGTATCAAGAGACAGCCGTTCTGGACAGACAAGCTTGGTAGGTCTGCGGCACTCTGGGGGGGGGGGGGGGGGTAGGCCCATCACGGCGCTGAGGCTTTTATTGGTTGGTGCAATAAAGGGAGTGATATGGCATGGCATGCAGAGGCAGCGGGGAACAGGAAAGGGGCGAACACAACTGCAAGGCATCGGCGCGGAAGAAGGACGGAGGATGAGGCAGTGGGCAGCACACAGTTGCCAGTCGTGGTCCCCAGTCGTGGCTTTCAGTCGTGGTACCGCTTGTAACACTGTGTTCTTTGTGCAGTCGGCGCACTCTGTGCATTCTGTGTGTTATGTACGTTTTGTGCCAATGGGAGCAGGCATGAGGCACAGGCGCCAAGTGACAGCGTGTGGTCTGGGCCGATGGAGATGGTTGGGGGTGGAAACGAGAGACGAGGTAGGAGGGTGATGGAAGATATCGTGCTTGCCAAGGCCAACCACGCCCAGATCGCATAGCTAAATTCGGCTTGATATAGCAAGAAACAACAAGCGAAGAGCTATTTCGGCTGAGCTCAGTGCTGAAGAAGAGTGGCCATACAAGGTGAGCGAGGTAAGAAGAAGAAGGAAAGGGGGGAGGTACAACCGCCAACGAGGGTGGGATGACAGGTACCGGGAGGCAGGTTAGAAAGAAGGAGGGAGACGACAGAGACGCCGCGAGGCGGACGGACGGGAGACAGAAGAATGAGAATGAGAGACCCACGGTAACGGAGAAGCGGTCGAGTACGGAGGACGGACGTGACGGGCACGCACGGAGAAGAGGGAGGGAAATGGGGGGATGGGGGGGATTGGGGGGAAGAGGCGCCCAAAGGTGCGTTTTCGGGAAGAGAAAATTTGCAAAAAGGCTTGCGAGCGGTGATGATCGATGGTGAAGGTCAGAGAAAAGAACAACAAAAGTCACAGAACTTACCCATGGTGATATATTTGCGCACGACAGCCGTAGGCAGCGGAGAGAAGGGGGGCAAACTTAGCCGTGTACGAACGGTGTGCTCTGTAAGGCGGATGGAAGCGGATGGGAGTTGAGTAAGAAGTGCGAGTGCTGCTGCAGGCGCAACCGAGCTGGCAAGGGAACAAGGATGGCGTTACTGTTTGTACTCGCCGCGACGAGAGGGGAGAAAGGGGAGAAAGGGGAGGGGAGAGGCGATGAGTGCGACAGGCTGCTGGGTGGTGGTAAGACTACCAGAGAAGCGACAGAGTGATGAGGAGAAGCTGGACTTTGGACGAGTAAAAGCGCGCGAGAAAAGGCTCAAAGGCTCAAAGGCCCAGAGGCTCGATGGCGTGGACGGGCGTCTTGGGGGTGTGGAAAGCTAGATTGGATGGACAGGGTGGTGTGAGCAAACACAAACAAGTAGTGGTGGTGGTGGTGGTGGTGGTGCGCGGTTGGTATAACGCGTCTTGGTGTGGGAGAGGGAAGGGGTGGATGAAAGAGAGGGACAGACGGAGATGCTGGAAGCTCTTTTGCAGAAGAGGAACGGAGGAGGAAGCAACGCCTTTTGTTGGCCAGAAGGGTTTTTTGGGGGGGGGATGGGGTGGGCCTGGCACGGAAGTTTAGGAACACGAGGCCTGGCCACACAGGTACATAAGATACATAGTACTCCGCAATATGCCTCCGAAAACTACTGAGTACGCTACGATGTACTGGGCAACAGCCAGCAGCTTTTTAGAGGCACGACTAGCGGACATTCGTCGCGACTGGATCTGCGACTGGGCTTGGATATGGAGGAGTACTCAGTATGTATCTTATGTCGTATCTTACATCGTAAATACTCTGCCCAAGACTCTGCCCTCTGCCAAAGACTCTAGCGGTGGCAAAGGGCAAAAGGCAGAGAAGAGTGGAAGAGCCCGCTAAATACAACAAAGATAGCGATATTGTGAATCCGTCTACGAAGAACGAGAGGGGAAGAGGAGGATGGCTCCAATTGGCGGGTATGACGGGGCCTTGGGTGAGAGATTGTGTCTCTTCGCTCGCTCAGTATCTACGACGCAAAACATGTAGTCTCACTTGCGTCGTTGATGAACGGTGCGTGGAGAGCTGTTCTTTGCGAAACACCGGGGTGGAAGAGGGGAGAGGTCGGGGATGCAGACAGGTCCGTCGGCTTCGACATTGGCGGGCAAGGTGCAAGGTCGAGCTACGGAACCGTGCTGCGTGTGGTGCCTTGAATTAGCTTGCCAATTCGTTGCAAGCTCAGTACCTTACTTTCGGGTCTCTAGATGGACTGCCGCCAGCTATGGCAAAGCTCCTACATATGGAAGGAAACGAGTACTGGTAGGGCATCGATGGTTGGCGGGCAAGATCGAACAAGAACGAACGTTGCGCGGTAGAGGGGGCTTGAAAAGTACGAAGAAAGGGAAGAAAGGGAAGAAAGGGAAGAAAATGAAAAAAAAGAAAAGAAAGAACAGAAAGAGCAGCCCGAGACAGGGCCAAAGAAAGAGCTGGAAAACTCGTGATGCCTCCTCCTTCCTCGTCGATGCTCTCTGCTCCCTTCCGTTCGAGCTCTTCTGTTCAGCACGCAACTTCGTACCGAGAACAGAGCACAAAGACGCGTCAGGCAGCAAGGGCCACCTTTGGAGGCGTCTAGTACGGGCGAATCAGAGACTGCGCTGACGGGCTCGGGTCAGAGATGAGCGCGTAAGTGGGTCGGGCAGGCTCTGTAGCTTTTTCTGCAGCTTCCTCTGCAGCTTCCTCTGCAGCTTCCTCTGCAGCTTCCTCTGCAGCTTCCTCCGCAGCCTACTCTACCAAGTACAGTACGTACAGCTTTGTAGTGGTCGCTATTCTAGATTGCGGATTTGGAAGATACTTACGATAGGCTGGGGTCAGAGGTGCACGGACAGGTACGACGTATTTGTACGACGCACTTGTACATGTCGAGGTACCTTCGTCTCCGTGTTCGTTCTCGGCAGCTCCCAGCTCCTCCCTCCTCTTCTCCTGGCTAGCAGCTGCAGCAATAATTAATTCACCAGGAGCACTCTTGTAAGTAACCATCCGGGCCCTCACTCGATGCCTACTACGGCTAGGGCTGCGTGTTGATTAGCAGGTGCCCCCTGCAAGCCTGCTGCACGCGGTATTTCGTGCCTGGAAACTTCGTTCTCGGGAGAAGTGGGAGGAGGCCTTGAACGACGGGCTTTGAGGCAAGCCGCAAGCTGCATGCTGAATCCTGGGCGGCTCCATTCGTCGTACCCGGATGGAGCGATGGAGCGGGAGCGGTGGAGCGATACTATTGCCAGTTACTGGTATTTCCTAGGAAGAAATGCATTGTTGAGTGTGTAAATTTGGGGGCTGATTGAGTTTGTGCTCTTGGCCTTTTTTTATTCCTGTTTGGATTTTTTGGTGTTTTTTTTTTTATTCAACGGTATTACCTTGAGCTGTTAACCGATATCATTTCCCCGTGCTCTACAGTGCATCACCCTTTCACTCTTCTTTCCTCTTTCCCTCTTTGTTTATTATTTTGTTTGCCTCTTTTTTTTCGTTTCTTTTGCGTCGTCTCTCAATTCCTTCCTCATTAACATGGCTGCCGAGCTCGTTTCCAACGTTATTTACGCGACTTACACCATTTATATATACACGACAGAATAAATAAAATATAATGATGCAAAAGCATACAGAGCCTTTTTATTTGACTTATAAACATAGAATGACGTACCCTCATATTATACAGAATAATCAAAATATCCATCCCTACCGGTTTCCGAGCTGCTGCTCTCCGCCAACTCGACCCAACTCGTATCTCGAAACGGCAAACTTGGGCTTGCCTGGCCTATTCACGTCACCTGGTATTTCGTAGCCTACACGGAGTAAGTACATTGTCTCTCGCGTGCCTATACAACTACAAGACGAGACAGTGCAGCGCATGCGTGTCTCCGGCCAGACGTCTCATGAAAGAGGCGTTCAACGATATCTCGATACGCAACAAGACTGCGTAACAACAAACACTGTAGAGTACGTGCTAAATCCCTTGCCATATACGAACTTAAAGAGTGTGCACAGCAGCCCCAACACACAGGAGTACACATACAGCCAGACAGCGTATGACGGCGTAAGATACAACATACAGTGTCCATGCGAGGTGATTGGGCCTGGCAAAAGAGGAGTCAGAGAGGGGCAAGGATGGGAGAATGACGAGGGGAAACGGGGACAAGACAGGCAGCTGGCTCACTCTGTGAGGGCACGGCCAGAGACGGGACAGCTGCCTGTCAGCCCCCGAGGTGACAGCGCATGTGCGCAAGTGCGTCGACGCCAGAATGACAGAGAGACATACAGTACATATACAATGTAAGTTACGGAGTGCAACGTACTGATACTGAGCACAGAGCATCGCGCAGCCAGGCGCCCCGCTGGCCCTTTGTGCAGGTCTGCGTTCCACACCTGGCGTGTATTACGACGTGCTGATGCCGAGTTGTCGTGTGATATACAGCCCCTCCCCTTGCTCTCTGCTCTCTGCTCTCTGCTCTCTGCTCTCTGCTCTCTGCTCTCTGCTCTCGCTCCCTGTCGGGCATCCTGCAGTAGAAACGAGATCTCCACCCGCACAGCACAGGGAGAAGCTGCAGCTTGAAAACTCTGCACAGATACAACGCTGCAGACGGCAAGTCCCCGCTCGGTCATGGGGATACAATGTCCCGAGTCTGTAAGTACAGATAGGTCCAATGCACAGGGTGAAGCTTTAAGACATGCTGTGTACGACGTAAGATACGTCGTACTCCTCTGATGGAGAAGACAACTCCAGGATGCACAGGTGGCGCCCCACAGTTGGCGGATCACTACGAAGTGCGTCGTATGTTGTACTCCGTACTGAGTACTCAGTAGTAAATCCAACGGCGGACAACTGAGCCGAGTAGCGGCTAGGCCTAGACGTCGCCAACAGGCCCACATGTTAGCTCCTGTGCAAAATGCGAAAAGCCTATGCGTAAAGCTCAGAAGATCGAATTTAGAAGCGAGCCTTTTCCAATGCGTGCATCCAGTTCCCAGCGTATCGCAGTACTAAGTCTACCGCAACATACTTGATTGGTATACGATTCCATATCACGTAACACTGCGTGCCCGACACGTACCTGCCACCGATCGCTCCCTCCACACCGCTCGCATCAACGGCATAAAACAGCCGCCGCTCCACAATGCCGCCGTCGGCTCTTTCACCCACCGTCGCCGCCTCTGCCGCCTCTGCTGCCCGGAGGCTGGCCCGCCTACGACCGGCAGCAAGCGGCCAGTGCCGGGCACTGTCCTCTACGACACCTGCAACCCTGCGCCCCTATGCCCGGCGACCCTGCTTTGCGTGGCCCAACCCGGCCGCCCCTTCCGCTGCCGTTCGCTCCTTTCACTCTTTCGACCACCCGAATGAACCACACCCGCAAGACCGCTTTAGCGACGCCGAGCAGGCCATCCTGACGGCGGCGGCACGCCATATCCCGACACATGGCTTCACAGAGCGCACCATTGCCCTCGGCGCCTACGATGCCGGCTACCCAGCCATCAGCACAAACGTCCTGCCGGACGGCGTCTTCAGCCTCGTACGCTGGCACCTGGTTAACCAACGGACTGCACTTGCCGCTCGCTCTCGCCAGGTTCTGGGCGAGGCACCCCTGGACGACGCTGCTTTGACACCGGCCGATGTGGCTAGCCGAGCCGAGCGTATCATCTGGGCACGCCTGCTGGGCAACAAGGACGTCGTGGGACGTTGGCAGGAGGTGAGTGAGACCAGAACCAACATGTCGAGGGAGCAACGCCTGCCCTAGATGTGCGAATTCCTAATATGTCTGTATGCCCTTGACTAACTCGATTTCCCCTCTCTCCGCTCAGGCTCTAGCTATCATGGCCCAGCCCAGCTACGTCCCAGCCTCCCTGCGGGAGCTGGCCCTTCTGGCCGACGAGATCTGGGCGCTTGCGGGCGACAAGGCTGTTGACCCGTCCTGGTACACGAAACGCGCTGCTGTTTCGGCCATCTACGCCTCCAGCGAGCTGTTTATGACTACAGACGGCTCCGGCCCCGATTTCCCCGCGACACGTGAGTTCCTCGAGCGCCGCTTCCGCGAGTCACAAGAGCTTGGCGGTTATGTCCGTTCCGTTGGCGAGTGGGTAAGCTTTGCCGCGAGTGCTGGTGTCAATGTGCTCCGGAGCAAAGGTGTGAATGTTTGAGCCTCATTTATGTTTGAGCCTCATTTCCGCTCGAATCCGAGATGACCCCAACGATTCGAACAGAATGCACACCCTGTATGAAACAAAAAAAGCGTATAATAAGAGCGTGGAATAAGCAACCAAGATGGTGGGAAAGAGGGAGAAGCCCCTGTACGAATAGCCAGATTGTATGCACAATTGATCCCACTTTGATGGAAGCAGTCTTCTCGAATAATACTGGCCTGGTATGCTTAACAGTGCATCGCTCACGATCCTACGCTGTGTTGTAAGTACAGTAGCAGGCAACAGCCGATGCTTATTGAACAGCAAAATCGCATGCATTTGCTGTGCCTTGCAGCAAAGGGTAAGGCAAGAATGAAATCATCAAACAACTGTCTTTCAAGTGTACATACGCTAGAAATCTGGATGATGCCCTCCCCACAAACCTCAAAACACGTAGTAAGTGCGCTTCATGAAGATAGAAACAAGAACGCCAAGCAATCAAGATGACCCAATACCAACCACCAACCACCAACCACCAACCTCCTCCCACTACATCCCGTCCAGTGTCCTCTGCCTCGGGTCTGTCAGCCGGATGATCTTGACATCGGGTGCATGCCGGGCATTTCCCTGGATAGCATTCGGTGTGATGAAGATGTACTGCCGTCCCACGGACCGACGTGCGGCATCAACCTGCTAATGTTAGCCAGTGAACAAAGAGAAAAAAAAGAAGAGCAAGAAAGGCGGAAAAGAGACGGGTAGGAGAGAGTTGCAAGGTTCAACATACCAGCATGTTTGTGCTCACGTCGCGATTGACATTGTCCATGAACACATCAAACTCGTCCAGGCACCGCAGCGGCGAGCCCATCGCCTCCCAAATTGCCAGCAGCAGACAGATGGACGAGAACGATTTCTCGCCGCCCGACAGCGTCCGAGTGTCACGACCCGAGACCTTACGCCGTGTCTCGTCAGGCTCCACCTGCACACGCAGCTTCTTGCGTTTGTGATCAAGAAGCAGCTTGCCGCGGTAGCCACGCTCCGACAGGAGATAGATAAAGTTCGTGCGCGAGTTGGCCGAGATGCGCCGCTGGAAAAGACGCCACTTGGACAGTCGCTGGCAAAGTGCACGCGAGATGGAATCCACATGGCTTATGCTGGTTTCGCACACCGTTTTCATCTTGTCAAGTGCCGCTTTTGCAGCCACTAGACGGTCGCTGGCCTCCTCTTCCGACATGCCCACATTCCTCCGACGCTTTTCCAGTTGGGCAACGAGAGCCTCCAATTTCTTCTCGATGCTGTTGTAGGTCTCGCCCTCGGGAATGTCCACACGCTGTGGGCATACGGCCTGCGCTTGCTTTGTGAACTCTTCCACAACTGAGGCTTGATCATCACGCTGTTGCTCAGCCACCGCCTTGGCTTCCTCTTGTTCGGCAACACTGCTGAACGCGTCGTTTTTCGCGACCAAGGCCAGGCTGCGCAAATCCTCGCGTTTGTCTTTGTGGCGGTCTGCCTTGTCAAGCCTGGCCTCAAAATCCAGCTTCGCCGTTTTTGCCTCGTCCAAGACCCTCTTGGCCTCCTCGACCTTTTGGTTTTGCTGGGCTTTCCGTACGTTCACGTCGCCATACTGCCCGCCAAACTGCTCCTTCTTCTCTATCGCGACAGCCAGTTCTTGTTCGTAAACGTTCAGGCGACCGTCTGCGCCGTCAAAAACGTCGAGCTCTTCTTCGGTCTGGCGGATGGTCACATTCAAGCTTCGGGCTGTCTTCCTCAGCACGTCCAAGCGTCGCATGTGCGTCGTGATTTCATTACCACGCCGCTGTTCCTCTTGCTTCAGCCCATCGAATTCCGCCTTCAATGCGTTCAGCTCTTGTTGGTTTTGTGCCAGGATGTCCTTTTGCACGTCAATTTGGCTGCCGACATCGGTCTTCATCCGCGGCTTTTGCACAAGGCTGGGAACTACAGGAGTCGTGCTGACGTTGCTGCCACCACGGGTTGCCAGGCGAAGGCCCTCGCCACGCTTCTTGTCGTGCAGTGCTAAGCACGCATTGACATTCTGAGGCGCGGGCCCATTGAACATGATTTGCTCAGCGCGTTTTCGGTCCTCGATGAGAATGGTCTGCTCGATGTAGCTGTTGATGATGAGTTGGTCCCGGATCAAGGGGTCGTCAAACTCAAGAATGCGGAGAATTGTGTCGAATTGAGGATCGGGCTCTTTTCCTTGCGTGTTGATTGGGCGAGTATTGGCAATCAGGACGGGGATATTGCTCATGCCTAGACGCTTGATGAGCGCACTCAGGTGTTGTTGGTCGCTGTGGGCCGTCACGATAAAACCGTTCAATAGGGCGCCAAACGTTTTTTCCAGAATAGGGGCCCAAACAGGTTTTGTGACGCGAATCTTGGCACCAAGGGGACCGATTGGTTTTCGGGAGAAGCGGCCGTCTCGCTCAATGAGGTTCAGAAGTTGTGGCATGCGGTTGTCGTATGCATCGTATGGCGACGAGGAGCCGCGGCTTTGCTGTAGGCTTCGAATGCGCACCTCACGAGCCCTAACGTCCTCCTTTTTGCGCTCAACTTCGAGGCTCATTCTTTGTGCTTCTCCCCGTGCTGCAGCGACCTGTTCATCGAGGGTGGGACGCCGTTCGTCCTCGCGGGTGATGTCTTGGTTCACCTCTTGCAGTTTTGCTTTGGCTGCGTCGAGGCGGGCTTGGGTCTCCCGGCGCGCATCGCCACTTGCGTCCTCCAGTCGCTGTTTTTCAGCCCGAATTTTCTCCTCAAGCTCCTTGGCCCGGTCTGCAAATCCCTTCAGGCGGCTGTGGATATCGCGCTCGTCCGCATGCAGGGAACGCAAGTCAGTGTTGGCTGCATTGTACTCCTCTGCAGCCTTCTCCACAGCTTCCCTATAGCCGTCTTCTTCCGCCCTGAGCGCTGCCAGGTTCTCCCTTGCACGACGGAGCTTGTCGTCCTCGATCTCGAGTTTTTGTGTTGCGGAGTTCCTCTGCAGCTCAGCACTCGCAATGTTGTCGCTGGCATCGGAAACGGCCTTTTCGCGGCTCTCCAGGATAGTCTCCTGCTCAGCGACTTGCGACCATGCCAGCTGGGTCAGGTATTCGCGTTTCTTTTCGCGCATCTCCTTGTTGCCCTTCATGAGCTTATGCACTCTTTCCGCCTCCTCGTAATTTTCCTGGAGTTGGGCAACGCGTTCTTCGAGCTGCGGAATCCGTTCGTTGTGAGCGTCAAGAAATTGCTTCACCAGCTCATAGTCCTTGTCGAGCTGTTCGAGTTGAACGCCCTGGACAAAGAACTTGTATTTGAGGGCTGGGGAGGAGCTGTTGAGAAACTGTCGTGCCATGTCCTGCGACAGAACGTTCAGCGGGTTGTCAACCTGCAGGTAGAAGTACTCAACGATATCGTCCACATCGGCCCGTCTTGTCGAGATGATTCGCTGGGTTGCAGACTTGATCTTGAAGCTGCTGGTACCGGATTTGGAAAAATGCCGCTCGACGATAATGGAGTCACCGTAGACATCGTGGTCGTAGGCATCGTCTCCGCAATTCTTGATCCAAACAGCCAAGAAGCCACGCTCTTCGCCCTGCTTGATAAAGTTTTTTAAGCTGCCTCCCCGGTTTGTCGTGCTTGCTTTTGCGCCCAGACACAAGGTAATCGCTGTCAAAATTGCGCTCTTGCCGCTGCCATTCTCGCCGACGATAAAGTTCAGCAACGGACCCAGCTCGCATTCGAGCCTGGTGTGACACATGAAGTTCACGCAGGTGACGCGTTCGATGATGCCATTCATTGCCCTCCGGTTTTCGCCGCTGACGTCGTCGGCCATGGTAGCGTTGCGAAGAGCGCGCTGTTCTAATCGCTGCGTGGCGATCATGTCGTCTCCTTCCTCAAATTGCAGGTGCTCGAACCCCATGTCCCGCATCAGCTCGTAATCGGTTGGCCCCTCACCATCCCCCGAGGCATTGCTTCCGACGGAGCGGCCGTCATCGTCGTCGTTGTCATCGTCATTCTGGTTGCCGTTTCGACCGTCGTGTGCAGGGCTACCATCAGAGGCGGTACCTTCAGAAGGTGACCGACGGTGTGGCCGCGAGTCCTTGGCGTCGGAGATCCGCACCCGCTTCGTCCTCTATTTATGGTGGCCCCGTGTCAGTTGGCTTGTCCTCCACAAAAACAGTGCCGTGCTGGAGCCTGGACTTACCACTGCATGCTGCAGAGATGACCTCGATTCGGCCACATCAACAACCTCGAGCTCGGTGTCAGATTGCGGGCGCACCATCGTCCAAGACGTGGCGGGATCGTTTTCGTTGCGACCGTTCGGTCCCATGATTCGAGGCGCTCATGAGGCCAGGCATCTTGGGCGCTGCGCGCGGTGGACAGGCTAGATCGAGAGGGTGCGAGGTGAAGGCTGAGAAACACGTTCGGTGGACTGCCCCGATGACGGAAAGCAGATGCGGTGCGCTTGCCGTCGCATGGATCGTGTTGTGAGTATTTTCTTACTTTATTTATTTTTCCAGCGCATGAAGAAGAGTCGCCCCTAATCGAGAAGTGACGCGACAAAGAGGGCAAGCACGCGTCAGTTAATTGCGCGCTAGTACCGTCACAGCTGCCCGTGGGGCAAATGCGTACGGGCGGGCCTTGCTGACTAAGCCAGAATATCTAACGTCATCCTTGATCGACTCTTTCAGAAGACGAGCTGTCTACTTCCAATTCTTTATGTATAATCTGCTTTATACAATCCCTTTATATCACCCATATCGATTTTCGCTCTTAGAAAATTTCACTGACGCCTTTACGGAGCCCATTGCGTCCTTCGACCAAATTGGCGAAAGCGGGACTAAACAGAAAGACGAGCTATCGACGTTTCTTGACTCTTTTCTCACCTCAGAACAGCCAGATCCAAGCCCGCCAAGAACAGCAATCTTCATTCGCTCTGTTTGAACTCACACTATGGATAAAGAGGAGGAAGGTGGTGACGGCGAGACGCTGCTCCCTTTATTTAACGACACTCTAGAAAGCGACACCGCAAAATACATGATTTTCGTGTTCAATGACCAACAGAATGGGGATGCGACTTCCGCCTCGAAGCCACGGGCACGACTAGACCAGCTTCGTAAAGCTGCGCTCCGATTATCAGGATCCTTGGCCCGTGACCACATCTGGCAGCGCGACGGATTTGACCTTCAGATCGTCAGCCGCAAAGGTACGAATTTGTTCTTGTTTGATCATCTTTTGTGGCCGGCCACCGTGGCCAGCCACCCTGTCAGCACACAATAATTCCAACACTCTAAACTCTACTTGACGAAGCACGCACTAACATATTTCTGCAAGGACTGTTGTACCTCGATGGACGCACTAGCTACGGCGACTGTGTCGAGGATGAGTGGTTTATCGTGTATATGCTGCGGGAGCTCACCAGGTCGTTTTTCGGTGCCTGGGCACGTATCTGGGACAACGATGGCGAGTTTTTGCTCATCGAGGGTGCAAAATCGGCCCCTTCGTGGCTGAACCCGGAGATTGATGCAAACCGCGTCTGGATCCATGACGGGATGCTCAAAATCATTCCCCTCGGCAATACCCAGCCGGCAGGAAAAGGCTCCACATTCCCTTCTGATCCGCAACTTCTTTCATTGGAGGAGGCAGCTTCTATTATTAAAACCGCACCTGAGACTCTATTTCATTCGCAGGCCCTTGATGACGAGGTCTTCTATCGACTACGGAAATACCCAGATTATCTCACTACCTCTATCCACTATGCACGCCTTGTTATTCCCCGCAAGATTGCATACATCTTGCACGACCGGCCACGAGCTGTTGCACCCGCTGTTGAGGCTTTCATCTCTCGGGATCCATTAACGACCAAAAACGTACTCAATTCGGCTAACTCGGATGGTCTTCTGCAATTCTCTCCCGTGGATCTCGTTCCTGTCAGCGTCAGATTGACAAGAGTATTGTACGCTCAGTTGAGAGGACAGCGCTTCACGCCGCCAAAAGGCTGGCCAGTCTTGTTTGCTTCGGCCGCCAAAGCAGCGTTTCTACCCCAGAAAGGTACTGCCGCCAGCGAAGTTGATACTGTGTGGCGAGAAAAGATGGAAACTGTCGTGGACTTGAGCATGAAGCTCACGCTTGGATTCGAGATTATGGCTTCGACGCCGAAATAAGCAATAGCCGAATTGTGCGCGAGGTTGGACTCGTCCTCGAAGATCTCGCCGAGGACGGAGACGATGGCGCTGCTCTGCCAAGCTACGAGGAGATTCGAAGATGGAAGGACGTCGACCGCGAGAGCGATGATACGTGGCTCAACATAGATTTTGAAGATTTTGAGCGAGAACTGAACAGGCGTGGCCACAATCGGCACTCACCTCCATCCTCATCACAAACTACGACAGACGGGCCAGGGGATGATGGCCATGCCTCCGGATTTGGAGACACCGGTTTGCAAACCGATCTACGAAGGATCGTTTCCAAATTCAACTTGTTTTTGAGCGACAACGATGCAGGCATCGAGGGTACGAATCTGGACGGTATGGATATAGATGACGACGAGGAAAGTAGCGACGATGAAGATGAAGGCGATGGAGTATCCTTCAGTGAGGAAGAGTTCTCACGGCTCATGAGAGAGATTATGGGACGTTCACAGTCTAATGCTGCCACGACCAGGGGCATGGCAGTCGAAAAAGACACAAGGAGCGAACACGCAGGTGGCAGAAACGTGGCATTTGCCCCCCGCAGGTTGCCCGCAGACAGTGAGAGTGGTGCGGATGGCGAGGAAGAAGATATCCTTAAACTGGCTACGCAGTTTGAGGCTGAACTAAAAGGCCACGGTGCCTTAAAACTCAACCCAACCAAAAGTGAGGAGGCAACCAAATTACTGGGGCTGGGAACGTTGCAGGGGATGGTAAATCCAGGCACCGTACCTTGAACGCCGATCCAGAAAGCGGCGACGAGGAAGGGGATGTGGACGTGGACTACAACCTTGCCAGAAATCTTCTCGAGAGCTTTAGAGGTCAAGAAGGCATGTCCGGGCCCGCTGGAAACATACTCAACATGCTTGGACTGGCCCTCCCCCGAGACAACGATGATGACTTTGACTCTCACGACGAATAAACATGTGCCATGGACACAGCAATTTGCGGGGTTGTGGCTACTGAGTCGCTGAATAACGACTGTATCTAGACAGCGCAGAATCAAAATTAATATTACCATAGATCTTCCATAGTACAATATCAAGCGGCACGAGGAGTTGGCCCCATCTCGTTCGTATATGTATACGTACAAAGCTTGTGAGAAGAATGTGACTACGTCCAATACCCACCAACTCCTCCCAGCTCAACAAAGCTTTTCTATGAAGCCAGGTCCCTCTAACATCTCAGCGCCTCGGACCCTCATCGCCACTTTCGGATCTGGGCTTCTTGGCTGGCGACTGCTCGCCACTTGGTCGCCGGTGACGAGACCTGCGTTTTGGGTCTTCGTCTACCGCGTCCAGCTTCGCCAAGATTTCTGTCAACCTCTTTCTAGCAGCAAGCTCCTGGGTAGTCTGGTTCCTGCCCGGTCGGTAGAAGCCTCTGACAATCTGTACGACAGCGTGGTAGCACTGGTATAGTAGAACGCGGATTGCCCTATTGTCTCCTTCGTCTTGGCTTGTAAACGAGTCGTGAACGGCCGAATCACCGTCGCTGTCTGTACTATTGAAGCCACCTAGGAATGGGGTGCTGGGATGATCGCAAAAGGCCGATGCAAACAGCGGATCTCCAAATATGCAATGGCTCCAATCGCGAAGACCTGTGACAACGATGTCGGCCGATGGCTCGACGAAAGGGGGCGACGAAGATGAACGGAACCCTCGAATTTGCTTGCTTGGCTCACTCTGCGAATTTGCCCCCAAAAATGCTTGTGAGACTATCGGGGACGCAGGAGACGCACTCCTTTGCTTGGGTCGCTTTTGATGCTCTCGTGTCTGGACCCTCACCAGCCACAGGGCCCGAGGATGTGCTGGAAGAGTGCTGTATAAGAGGCGAACGTTGAACGAGAAGATTTGTGTCGTCCATTGCGTCGACAACGACGAGGGAGGGTGTAGTGACAGAGTCAAGAAGATGGCCGAGTCGCCGGAAGTGTTTTTCTGATGGTCGGATATGCCAGAGTCACAGCAACGTCTTCACCGTCCCGAAGAATGCTTTCGAGAATGGAATGAAAGGCCACAGACCAAGAGCCCATGCCGACGGCAACGTCGCCAACTTGTGGCATTTCAAGCATTGACTGTGGAGCCAAGACGGAGAGAGCAGGGCCAAAGTTTCCAGACTTGGACGTAACCCGAGAAAGGCGACGTAGCAATTTTCCAGCCTGATATTCAATAGAACTTCGCTCTGCGGCCGTCAATGGCGACGAGAGGGCGGCGATTGGCGTTCCTGGGGGCGGTAGGAACACATTAAATGCCAAGAAGGACTGCGAAGGTGAAGCAAACGAGGACGAGGACGACGAGGAAGGTGATGTCGAGGAGGATGGTGTCGAGGATGCAAAGACTGATGTAGTCGATGAGCCAGCCGCTTGTGACTGCGGAGTAAGTGAGAGTGGGTAGGGGAGGCACTGCAGAAGGTCGGTCTTCAACGCCACGGATAGGCCAGCCGATCCTGAGCGAGACTTTCGAGTCTGTCTGATGGCTTGATTGATGTCCCTTGGCGCTGCAATCTCGATGCAAGACTGTTCTGCACGTAATGAGCTCGAGGCAGATAGACCCATTGCAGATTGTGTTTCTGACAATTCATCCCGAAGCCACCGGACAACCATAGCTTCAGATTTGGTCATGTTTAGCTCGGAGCGTAACAATCTCAATATGGGGAGTGGCGGCAAAACCACGAGAAGTGTTGCCATGTCGGACAGCTGGACTTCATATACTTGCTGCAGCCTACGATGGGGTAGGAGCTGTACCGAACTGATGGCTGCATGTGGTGGGATGATGTTTGAGACGATGGCCCGTATGTCCTGAGCGGACCGATCGGTTGGCGGAGGTGCTCTCTGCATGGGAGGCATTGACGGCCACGATAAGCGGGGAGGCCTGAGCCTGGCGGAGACCACCTTACACCCGCGATTTCGGGTTCGCAGTATTGTGGAACGTTGCAAATCGAGCAGGTCTGGCACAGCGGTGTTGCAAGAAATGCGAGGCGCACGAGTTATGCGAGGCGTGGAGGACGTGAGAGACGTTAATGAGGAGGCGAGAGTTGGGCACGGCAGATGTGCGCTCTGCTTGGTGTGTTTGGCCGGTAGCTTAGCAATTCGTCGAGGCAGGTAGGATCGAATAAAGGGGCTGTACGAGGCGTATAATCGACAGTAGGAGAGAGTCCGAGAGCAATGCAGATCGTGAGAAAATTGCTGTTGACGGTGCCGGAAAGCAGATTGATTAGAATTACTGAGGCGCTTGCGGTGATGTTTGTGGGTTGCGGCCAAGTCCTCCAAAAACCTCCAGTCGAGCAACAGTTCGTTCTGTTGCATGGTCTATTTGCTTTCGAATGGGGGGAAATACAAAAAGACGTGTCAAAGAAATTTCGGGGTTCAAAAGACATCCACGGAGATTTTATAAGATAGGTTGCGGATGGTGTCCAAAGAAAGATGGTTAGAGAAGACTCATATTTACCCATTAAAGGGCTAGGTCGACAAGAAGTATCGTTTTTCAGGAGTATCTGCACTGGCCATTGCTTGTCGTCGATTTCTTTTTGTGTGCTCTTTGTCTTGGTCACTACCACAGGTATTGCTGTTGCAGTTCACTCGCTTGAATTCGAGACTCTTGTGTGCTCATACTGCTATGACCTCTTTCAGTAGTGCCGGATCTCGGCGTGAGGAGCAAAAATCTCAGGTCGTTAAAAAGTCTTGGGCTAGCAGTACTGCCGTGATAGCAACCTGGTTGTTTGGACCTCTTGCCACGTCGCAATGCACGGAAAGACGGAGGACTTGGGCTGGCACCACATCAAAAGAAAAATGTGGGAGCAATCGTTGGCATGGGCGGATTGTTTGGCAAAGCGGAGATGGCAACGCCGACAGAGGTCGTCGAGGGAATAGAGAGAGGGTGTGGGAGGGCTGGAAAGACGGAAGCAGTGCGCCTGAAAGAATATCATAAGGACGCCTCTCAGCCAGGCTTCTTTGCTAGCTCGAGAGCATGTGGGTGCCGCCCGCCCTGATTATATCTCAGAGTTGTCCAAGGTGTCAAGAAGAGGAAGAGGGAAGCGAGAAGGCATAAAGTAGTTCGTAGAGGGGGGTAGAAGTGATATAAGGTCGACGCGGAAGTGTAATGCTGGTAGAAGTGGGTGCCCGATTGGTGGTTGGCCCGGCTCAGCTTCAACACTGACTATCGATATGTCGTAAGTTGGAAGGTAATTTTTAAGATGGAAGAGACTTGGTGCCGAGCTGTGAAGCGCGCGTGTTTATCTTTTCTTTTCTTTCCTGGCCTAATTTAAAAGACCGTCGTCCAGCGTGTTCCTGACTTTGCAAAGCAGCTTTTGATCCACTGTACACTAGAATCTTGCCTGCGGTATGTAGAGTGGGACATCCGAGTAACTCAAATTTTTCGAGTGGTTGGATAGGGCAAAGGCCGGGGCTCGAGCCGATATGCTGGATGCGGCTGTAGTTAGAAAAAGAGACGGGAGAAAAGGAGAGAGAAAAGACAGATTTTTCTTTTTTTTAAAAAAAAGAAGGATGAGCATGAAAGTTAAAGCAATGCTAGTGATAGGCATAATAGACGTAGGGGAAAGAGGTGTGAGAGTGGCTGTCTTGAACGCAAAAATGTCGTACAGTGGTGTTGTGGTGCTTCTTGAAGACAGCTAATGCTCTCCTCCTCGTTTCTCTGTACTTATACGGAGTATCTCGTACCTATATCTCGCCTGTCTGAGCTGGCTATGGAGTGTTGAGTGCAAATTTGACGACGGGCCCTTCTGAAGCAATTCCAAGAGCACAATAGTGCTCTTTTCGTGTTCTTTCGTGTCTGGCCAGCCTGTGTTTATACGCTGGCGATGTGGCTATCAGAATGTTAGCTGGAAGACAAAGTCTGAAAGGCACTTTTGTCAAGATTTTGCAACCGATCGATAGGATATTCTGCTTGGGAGGCGACGTGGGAAGCGAGCGAGCTTGTAAGTCTCCAATGTAGCGAAGCGAGGGTGGGAACAGTGTGAGTGGGAGAAGGTGGGAGTGGAAAGAATGGTGTTGGGGAACGGGAGCGGACGCAAGGCGTGCCTAGTTGAGAACTCCCATATATTTGAATAATTAACTGCTCTGGAGTTTGCCTGCCAGACGAACCGGAGCTGGCTCGCCTGGCTTTCGAGTGGGGATGTGTGAGGACGGGCGAGGATGTGCTGGTGTCTGACGCGAGGAGAGAGCTCGCCAATTGTGAGATTGCGGCGCGGAGGAAGGCCAGGTCGGGCTGGCCCTGGCGAATGTGGTGTTACAGGTAGCGAGAGACGGGCGAAGGCGTTGGTCCAGGACGGGCTAGTCGCCCGTTCAAAGTAGCATGCCCGATGCTTGTCCAGTTTGTGTATGTTTTTGGAGGAGCAGGAATTGAGCAAGGGAAAAGGGGGAGAAGGCAAAAAGAGCATTGATGTACCTTGTACAAATACAACGTGTGCAAGAAACGACAGTTCTCGCAGGAAACAACAGGAAGGAACTGTGTGGAAAGGAAGCAGGAGGCAGCGGCAGCCACAAACAAGATAGGCAAGCACGACTGTGAGCCCAGAGCCATAAAGAGTGGGGTACAAGTGTTGGCGCAAACTGATACATTGACCAACACAGCAACTAACAGAGCAAGAGAGACGGAGTCTGCGAGCAAGGAAGCGGTGTGGAGGACCGGGAGCACGCAGGCAGTCGCCAGGCAAGAACATGAGGATCGAGCACGTTAACCTCCGAGTTCCATGATGGGAAAGAACGAGAAGGTGTGCGTCATTCATTAAGAAAGAGCTCGACAGATCACTCATAAATATTGCACACTGTAGCCTCATGAATACCGTAGTAAGTACACGCACTCGTATAAACAGTGGCTCGCCCACGTGCATCGTAATCAGGTCTGTCGACGGAATGGTTCGTATTATGATTGGCTCCTATCATGAGTAACTGATTTACTCGGTCTATGAAAATAGCTCGGTTTATATCCAATGATTAAGTTTATACCCATTGGTTTAATAAGAGACGAGAAACATGCGGAGCCGAATGAATGGTATCACTCTGAATATCTTACCTATTTCGTGGGACTGGAATAAGGTAACGGGCAACAATACGGAGTATTGAGGTGCTGGCACGTCCTTTATAAGCGAGCTGATACAGATCGTGAAGAGCAGATGTTGAGCGGCGTCTCACTCCGCAATCCTTCGTACTTTGTACACAACAAGAGAGCAAAAGAAAGGGAAGGGTAACCAAAGACAGCGACTTTTAAGCGATAAGAAAACTTACCGAAAGAGAAAACTTCGGGTACGAACCGCTCACTATACAAAGCACCTACAAGACCCTACCGATGGTAATATTTAGCGTAACCTTAATAAGAGAGAGAGAGAGAACACGAAAGGACAGGTTGCCTGGATCAAAACCATGTTTAGACAGGAGACACCAACAGTCTGGCAACGGGGCCGAAAAAATGAGAGAGAAAAAAGAGTTGAGACCCCGTTGTCGGTGGCTCTTAAAACCCATTTGCACCAGTGACATGGGGCTCATGTGAGGTGTTGTTGACCAATGTATTTTGGGCAGGTGCAGCTGGCGGGATTGGCAGGGGCAAGCGAGACAGGTTGCCTGTGATTGGCTGGTCTTTAGCGAGATGTCAGGCCGAAGACAGTTCCTAGCCAGTGACATCATGGCAGGGTTGATGCAAGTTCGCGAGCCGTGGAGGATGAGGAATGGTCCTTATTAAAATTGAAAACAAAATGGAGACAAACCGTCTTAATTAAGAAAAAGGAGAAGACTAAGGATTGTAGGTGAAATATCTGATTTTAGTTGTCCAACGTGCAATGGACAATTAGTATGCGTATCTTGCAATGTGCGTCGTATTGAAAAGAGTACTCGTATGCCGGGTTTTCAAAGCCGCTCAATACGACAGGGCCTTCCCTGGCCCAACGATATTCTGTTTATACGGGTACGGGGAGCGCACCTTTTTTAGGCGCCACGGTGTAAATCCTTGTTTCTACACGAGCTGAAGGAGTCTTTACAGAATCGTGAAGACGCATAAGATGTGCTTGCGCATCGTGCCTTTTCTTTCTGTCACCTGCCCTTCTTGGCCGTCCCATCACTGCATCTCTGCCTCTAAAAAGTCAAGTCGGAGCCAATACAGAGTGTTTGCCAGCTCCGTCGTTCATGATGCATGTTCCTACGGAGTATCGTGCCTCGTAGTATCTTACACCGTGGGCCCATGGCCTGGAAAGACGTGCCAACCGCCCGGACAGGTTGGGTCACAGCCGCCTGCGGCTCGTCAAATTTATCGCAATAGGGCTTAGCGCCAGAAGCTCCCCACAAAGAGTGCGACTAGCGTGCTTCTTTTGCGGGACCCTAGCGTGGCAGGAGCGTGGTGCAGTCCCTGAACACAAGGACTCTGACAGAGTACTGAGTAGTGTTACGTACTTTGATCGGAGCTAGATCGGCATTTTTGACAAACCGGTCAAGCATGGCCTCGACGGCGTACGGAGTTTTGTCTGCGCGGAAAACGGGCTACGGAGGAAGTGTGCGGCTCTTGAAGGTCGAAGGTCGTTTTTATTGAAGATGCATTTCCTGCCCTCTCCCAGACGGCGTAAGACGGGGGAATATGTCCTAGGATGTGCATACAAGGTTACGGAAGAGCCTTGGGCGCGAAAAACTGCCATGGGGAGTCTAACCTCAGATAGGGCAGACCGTCGGGAAGAAAAGTGAGAGACAGGAGCATGGAGACGGCAATGCACTACGCGGCATATCAGTAGACGTCAAGATGCGCGTAAAGGTACCCCGTCACAATCTACGGCGTATTGGTTGTGCAGGCTCACTTGTATCAGATATGTCGTAGGCAAATTCTCAGTGATTCCGATACTACAGCCGTACCTCGCACCAATCGCCCGAAGCTAGGCTTGTGCGACGATCGACCCGCCACTGCTTCTGTCAGTGCCATCAAACGTCAGTCTTGGTAACATCGCAGTCGCTGTTTTTACGGCAGAAGCAAGACACGATACCAAAGACCGTGAAATAAATAGCGTCCGCTGATTCGCCCTCCCTGTTTTTGATAAATGTACAGCCTACATCGCGATGCGAGATGGCCACTCGGAAGCGATACTATGAGGAACTTTGTGCAATAGAGACCCCGCCTGCCTCATTGGAGGTCATACAGGCATGGCAGCCATCAGCACCGCCGGCGTCTCTAGAACGGGCAGCTCGCTTCCACGCTGTGCAACTCGCGCCTAGCAGCAGCAGCGACGTGCCTTGTTGTGCTCCCATGTCAGGTCTTCGAGCGGCTCACACAGTGCCAGAAAATTTGTGTCCAGGCATCGATGCCAACGTTTGTACCGTCTCGTCTCTGGCTGCAAAGTGTCTTATCTCCACCTATTCGCCGCCATGGTTTCTCTTTTCTTGGAGGAGGGGGAGGGGGGGGCGTCAACAATGCCGGTGCCGTTTGTCTCCTTGGTTGTGGCGGTCAAACCTCGGTCGCTTCCGTCACCTTCGTTGCCTCAGTCGCCTCGGCCGCAATCTGCGGCTGTTTGTTTTTGAGTTGGAGATTGCTCAACTCCGCCAGATTGTACTTTCGCAAGTCGTTCCAGTCACCGTCAACAACACTCATACCGCAAGTATACTGCTTGTTGTCAGCATTGGAGATTTCAGCACACGTTGCCAGCCGAAAAGCAAAAGGTAAATGACGCGGAATCTAACGTTACCCTGAAAATCTCAATCAGAATGACCTTGTCAGGATTCACAAGATCGACCTTGTGGTCATTTTGATCAATCAAAGCCGCAACAAGATCAATCAATTGCCGGCGCTCCATCTCGTGGTGGTGTCTGAATGACGGTCGGATGGCAAACTGTCGAAAACAAAAGAAAGTCAAACTGTCAGCCATGGCCACAACGTTGCTTGCAGTGCTTTGGTGCAGGGAAAAATGCAGGGGAGGATGATGGACCTACCGAGTAAGGGCGCTCTTTTCCCGTCGGCCCCTGCCCCCCTGCCTGAGCGGCGTCAGCGGCAGCGGTACTGCCCTCATGGTCATCTTCGCCGTCGATTGTGGCCGCCGGCAGTGGTGCCAATTTAAACCATGGCGACAGGACCTTGTGTGCCACCTCCCTGACGCCCTTCTCGGTAGCCCTTCCGCTAGCTGCAATGGGCGTCAGCCGATTCAGGTACCGGAACGAGCGCGTTAATGGCACGGCCGATCCGCTTTCGATTGCCTCGTCAGTGGCCACCGCAAGCATCTCTGCATCCCGCTTCACGTCAATGCTTATCTGGTGGGCCATGGCAACCGGGTCAATGGGCGGTGTCGTCTTTGAAAATAGGAGGCATTCGACATTGAGTCGGATCTCCTTGAAGTGCCGGTTTTTGTTCTTAGGAGGAGCCTTCAATGAGGCAATCTCCTTCTGAACAAGATCTTCGATTTCCTCGGCGGCGCCACCCTTCGCCTCGCCATTGCCATTGGAGGCATCCTCACCGGCTTCTGCGCTGGGCTCGTCGTCCTCCTCGCCCGGCATTGGAATGCCGTACATTTTCTTGGCGTACTGGAGTTGAGGCAAGACGGTAAAGGTGGTGAGAGGAACCAGTCAGCTAATGCCATTCGGAGGACGACATAATGTAAAAAAGGGGGTCCCGTTCCCGTCCCCGTTGGCTCTTTCTCCAGCAACTGCATCTACGTACCTTGTCAAACAATTCCATCATCTCACGAGCGGCTCGGCCCTCCATACCGCGGGCACAGGTCACCCAGATACCCACGTCGCCAGGCTCGACAGAACCGCGCTCGACTTGGAGCGTCTTGACCTTCTGGTGCGGGGTTGACCACTTGCCATTGTTGCCGCCCTATGAGTAGTGTCAGTCAATTCTCGCAATATATGGTCCTTGCAGCAAAACATGGCTACTACCGACCTTCTTTCTCTTAGCATTCGGGGCCGCGTTTGGCGGGCTCTTTCTCTTCGTTGACTCTGACATTTGAATGGTGATGTTTTCGGTTTAGGAGGAAAAGTAGACAAATAGGGGAATCTTGAACGCCTAGCTACTGTCCACACGTTCAATTGGTAGGAATGCGAGGTTTCGAATTGGGGATGAGCGGGTGCGACGTTGAAGTGAGGTGCACGTTGAAGCTTGTAACACGAAAAAAACAGCTGGTTATGAATTCTCAATTCATAATTCACAGCGTCCAATTAAGCACCAAAAGCAAGCGGTAATAGAGTCACGTGTGCGGCGTACGTCGTAGTACTGTCCTTAGCGTGTTTTCACACCAAACAATTAATGCGTAGAATTGCTTCACGAGCTCGTGCATCTTATCATCTCCTAATTTACGTTGCAGGTGGTATGTTAATTATGAAGAAAAAGTCATAGAAACAATACGGAGAAAAATAAAGACAAAGCCATTGTACATTTTGCGTCCACCGCGCAGATTCTGCATCAGAGCAAATCTTGACCCCTTAGTCCGCATAGGCGTTCTTTTGAAGTCAAATGAAATGAAATTGTATTAACTTTCAGTCGCTTCCACCACCAGCTTTTTCTCAAATAAAGATTCTATGCACAACCTTATCTATACTATAAAAGCACCGAAGCAACAGAAACACCGCAATGGAATTTGAACCCAGATCGTAGCATGAATAAAAATGATTTCCAGAAAGGGTTACCCATATGGGGCGAGCAGATAGAAAATAATACAGACGACCTGAAAAAAAAGACAAATCGAACTCAAACATGACATCGTGGCGAACAGTTCTGTTACTCCGCCTTGGAGTTTGTCTTTGCACTGGCTTCTGCCGTCAAGACAAGAGACTTGGGTGCGTCTTCCTTGGGCATGTATAGCTCGACGAACTGGAGGCGTTTTGCGGCAATAAAGTCCTTGTCTGCGAGGAGCTGGTCAAGTTCGGACACAGACTTGACCTGGAACTTTGCAGTGTTCTTCTCGGAGCCGCCAAAAACAGTGACCAAATCCTTGAACTTCCACGCTGCGATATCGTTGTAGTCAGCATCCTTGCCGTGGATGAATCTCTCAATGGTAAATCCGTCGTTGCAAATGAGGAAGCTGATGGAGACAAGGGTGGGTGGGTTGTTAGCATTGACTTGGCTGTAAAAAGATAGAAAGACGACACGAGAGAAAAGATTCAGGAAGAAAAGTGGCATCACTGGCCAACTTACATGATGGGGTTGAGTCCGCTGCGGATCATTGTGCTCAGCTCCTGGGCACCAAGCTGGAAGGACCCATCACCGACAAAGAGAATGGTACGGCGATCAGTTTTCATGTCCTTGACAGCAAGCGCCGCACCCTGGGTGGCTCCGACAGACCATCCAATGCTGCCCCAAAGGACCTCTGCGACGGGTGTTAGTACAAATGCCTTAAGAGGTATCTTTCTCACCCTCCACACTGGTACGTACGACTGAGGGCAGTGACGCCTTTGGGATACGTGGTATCCCAGATGCCAAAGTTGGCAGTGCCTGTCTCCGTGACTACAACATCGTTCTCCTTGAGGAAGCTGCTCATTCTCGGCCAGAACCAGGACTGTGTGATGGTGCCGGATGCGTCCGGCTTCTCCAGGATGGCCTGCTTGTGCTCGATGGGCTGGACGCTCAGCTTGCTGAGATCAACACGGTCAATGATCTTGCGGAGCACGCCGCGCATGCCCACGCCTGGGTAGTGCGAGTAGCGCACGGCGGTATAGGTGCCGTGGAAATCGATCGTGCGGAGCTGCGATGTGCGGTAAGAGAAGCCCGAGGTGTTGAAGTCACTTTTGAGGGAGCCGATGGAGAGGATCAGGTCAGAGCCCTCGACGCGCTTGATGACGTCGGCATGAGAGCTGATGCCAGCGTACACACCGCCGTAGGTCGGGTGTTCCTCGTTGACGGCGCCCTTGCCCATGGGCGTGACAAACACCGGGAGCTTGGTCTTCTCGATGAGCTGGTGGACCTCGTCGAGGGCGCGGTGGCGGATGGCGCACGCATCCACGAGGATGACGGGGTCCTTGGCCGAGTGCAGGTACTTGAGAACAACGTCAACGACATAGTCCTCGCTCTCCGGCTCGTTCTTGTGGTCCTCGAGCTGGATCGGGGTCTTGAGGCGATCGCCCTCGATCTTCTTCTGGACCATGTCGGTGGGGAGCATGATGTAGACGGGCCGGCTGTGGAGCCAGCATTGACGCAGGGTGTGGTCGATCTGGTCGGCAATCTCGCTGGGGTTGGTCAGCTTGGACAGCTCGCAGCTGATGCGCTCGCTCATGTCGGCAAAGACGTTGAAGTCGCCGTTGCCCAGTGTGTGGTGCAGCAGCATGCCCTGGCGCTGGGAAATGGTGGACGGGCAGCCGACAATGTGAACAACGGGGACCTGCTCGGCGTAGGCGCCGGCCACACCGTTCAGCGCCGACAGTTCGCCGACACCAAACGTTGTGACCAGAGCCGAGACACCCTTGACACGGGCGTAGCCATCAGCTGCGTAGGCAGCATTGAGCTCATTGACGCTGCCAACCCATTTGAGACCGCACGTGGGGATGTAGTCGAGGGCAACTAGGTTGTAGTCGCCGGGCACACCGTGGACAGAATCAACGCCAAATTGACGCAGCCGTGTAAAGAGATATTCGCCCACATCCACAGGCGTCGTGAGTGCCTGGGTGCGGAGATCGGGGGTCTGGGTGCCAGACATATTTTGTTGTAGTGAAGGCGATTGGGGTTGTTGAGTTGTTAGAGTTGTCGAGGTGGCGAGGTGCCAAGAGCCGTGTAAGGCGATGAATAGCCAAGAGTGAAAGAGTACGGTTTTGTTGGCACGGCGGGATAGTTGACGACAATTGAGGCTAAGTCTGAGTGCTTGATAGCAATTGGAAAAAAGAGGGAGCAAAACAAGTAAAAAAAATGTCGCGGGACAAAGATGAAAGAAATTTCCTGCCTGCAGAAGGGTGTAGCAGCATTAAGTAGTCTGGGAGATACGGGAGCTCGGGGGCAGATGACGTTGATGAGTGCCTGCCACAAGCCGCCCCGGTCTACGGTTGACCATACGTACAGAGTGCCAAAATTATTTTGCACACTAGACACACGCCCCTAGAGGTCTCGCTAAAACCCACTTGGTGCATAACGGCTAGTGGTCTAATTGCATAAGGATCGGTGCCCTGTCAAAAGGCCATTCAGGAAGCCAGAAAGCCAGGCATAAGGTTATTCAAGAAGCCAAAAAGCCAGGTAAAAAGCCAGAAAGCCAGCTAGAAAGCCAGCCAGAAAGCCAGCAGGCAATTCGAAAAGCCAGAAAGTAAGCCAGAAAGCCAGGCAAAAGGCCAGCTAAAAGGCCAGTTAAAAAGCCAGAAAGCAAGCCAGAAAGCCAGGCAAAAGGCCATTCAAAAAGCCAGAAAGCAAGCCAGAAAGCAAGCTAAAAGGCCAGAAAGCAAGCCGAAAGGCCAGAAAACAAGCCAGAAAGCCAGCCAGAAAGCCATGTAAAAAGCCAGAAAGCAAGCCAGAAAGCCAGGCAAAAGGCTATTTAAAAAGCTAGCCAGAAAGCCAGCCAAATAACCAGCCAATAAGCCAGAAAGCCAAGTAAAAAAGTTATTCGAAAAGCCAAAAAACCAGCCAGAAAGCCAGCCAGAAAGCCAGCCAGAAAGCCAGCCAAATAGCCAGCTAAAAGGCTATTCGAAAAGCTAGAAAGCAAGCCAGAAAGCCAGCCAGAAAGCCAGGTAAAAAGCCAGAAAGCAAGCTAGAAAGCCAGGCAAAAAACCAACCAAAAGGCTATTCGAAAAGCCAGAAAGCAAGCCAGAAAGCAAGCCAAAAAGCAAGCCAGAAAGCCAGCCAAATAACCAGCCAAAAGGCTATTCGAAAAGCCAGAAAGCAAGCCAGAAAGCCAGCCAAAAAGCCAGGTAAAAAGCCAGAAAGCAAGCTAAAAAGCCAGGTAAAAAGCTAACCAAAAGGCTATTCGAAAAGCCAAAAGCAAGCCAGAAAACAAGCCAGAAAACAAGCCAGAAAGCCAGCCAGAAAACAAGCCAAAAAGCCAGCCAGAAAGCCAGGTAAAAAACCAGAAAACAAGCTAGAAAACCAGCCAAATAACCAGCCAAAAGGCTATTCGAAAAGCCAGAAAGCAAGCCAGAAAGCCAAACAAAAGGCTATTCGAAAAGCCAAAAAGCCAACCAAAAGGCCAGCCAAAAGGCCAGTCAATAAACCAGAAAGCCAAGTAAAAGGCTATTCGAAAAGCCAGAAAGCCAGCCAGAAAGCTAGCTAGAAAGCTAGCCAGAAAGCCAGCCAGAAAGCCAGCTAGAAAGCCAGCTAAAAAGCTATTCGAAAAGCCAAAAAGCCAGCCAAATAACCAACCAAATAGCCAGCCAAATAGCCAGCTAAATAACTAGCTAAAAGGTTATTCAAGAAGCCAGAATACCAGCTAGAAAGCAAGATAATTAAGTAAAAGGATAAATATTTATATAAGGCCTTACTTATAAGGCTTTATAGCTTTCGTATACTAGCTTTTTAGCTTATTAGCTGGCCTTTTAGCTAGCCTTTTACCTGGCTTTCTGGCTTACTTTCTAGCTTGTTTTCTGGCTTTTCGAATAGCCTTTTGGCTGGCTTTTTAGCTGGCTTTCTAGCTTGCTTTCTAGCTTTTCGAATAACTTTTTACCTGGCTTTATGGCTTACTTTCTGGCTAGCTTTCTAGCTTACTTTCTAGCTTGCTTTCTGGCTTGCTTTCTAGCTTATTTTCTAGCTTTTCGAATAGCCTTTTAGCTAGCTTTTTACCTGGCTTTCTAGCTTACTTTTTAGCTTTTCGAATAGCTTTTCGCCTAGCTTTATGGCTTACTTTCTGGCTAGCTTTCTGGCTTGCTTTCTAGCTAGCGTTCTGGCTTACTTTCTAGCTTGCTTTCTGGCTTACTTTCTAGCTTTTCGAATAGCCTTTTGGCTAGCTTTTTACCTGGCTTTCTAGCTTGTTTTCTAGCTTTTCGAATAACTTTTCGCCTGGCTTTATAGCTTGCTTTCTAGCTTGCTTTCTAGCTTGCTTTCTAGCTTTTTACCTGTTTTTTTAAATGGCCTTTTACCTAGCTTTCTAGCTTATTAACTAGCCTTTTGGCTAGCCTTTTGGCTAGCTTTTTAGCTTTTCGAATAACCTTTTACCTGGCTTTTTAGCTTGTTTTCTAGCTTTTCGAATAGCCTTTTAGCTGGCCTTTTAGCTGGCTTTTTACCTGGCTTTCTGGCTTGCTTTCTAGCTTTTCGAATAGCCTTTTTACCTGGCTTTCTGGCTTATTTTCTGGCTTTTCGAATAACCTTTTAGCTGGCCTTTTGGCTGGCTTTTTGCCTGGTTTTCTGGCTTGCTTTCTGGCTTTTCGAATAGCCTTTTGGCTGGCCTTTTGGCTGGCTTTTTGCCTAGCTTTCTGGCTTACTTTCTGGCTTTTCGAATAGCTTTTCTGGCTTTGCTGGCTTTCTGGCTTTTGGCTTGCTTTTCGAATAGCCTTTTGCCTAGCTTTCTGGCTTTTCGAATAGCCTTTTGGCTGGCTTTTGGCTGGCTTTCTGCTTTTGCTGGCTTTCTGGCTTGCTTTCTGCTTTTTGGCTTTTGCTGGCTTTCTGGCTTTTTAGCTGGCCTTTTGGCTGGCCTTTTGGCTGGCCTTTTGGCTGGCCTTTTGGCTGGCCTTTTGGCTGGCTTTCTGGCTTGCTTTCTGGCTTTTTGCTTGTGTAGGGCCCGAAAGGCCTTGCAACCTTCATGTTTACAGCGATATGCATTACTGTTGAAGTAGATTTTTCATATTTGAAATTATACGGTGTACGCCCTCTGGGGTCGGTGTGGCCCTATTGACAAAAAGCGGTTTGCAAAACAATTTTGGCACTCTGTACGTATGGTCAACCGTACCGGTCCCACTTTCCAGTTGAAGCTCGGAGGGCAATTGCAAGCAAGTACTTCTTTGTATGGATGATTGCTACAACAAGGACTTTGCGAAAAAAGGGGGGAGGATAGCGGAATGAATAGAGTCGGTAAAACGTGGCAGGCATAATGCTCGCTCTTTCCTTTCCTGCTCTCTATTTTCGTCGGTACTGAGGGTGGACTGAGTGAGCATGTTCACTGGCAGCTTCACCAGGACTAGTGGCGCCGTCGCCGTCGCCCGTCGCCTTGCATATCGCGGCTACCCTGCACATGTACGTCGTATGTATCTTAGTTGAGCGATAAACAGGGCGGCAAGGGCAAAGAAGGACAGAAAGGACAGAAAGCAGACAGGCAATGAGGGCCGGGAATGGAAGAGCTGCATGCTATGCTGCTGTGTGGATTGTGGTGTGAGGGGTGGGGCAGGCGGTGCTACACAGTCGCTAGTGTCAGGCCACTCCTCAAGCGCCCTGCAGGCCGGCGCTATCAGCTGCATCCGGCCGTTTGCAGAGGACGGTTTGACACCCACGTTTCTGGATAGAGACCGAGATTGCTGTTGTTTGATGATAGAGGATTCGTTGTGGCCGTTATCGATTCTGCTGGTGGCGTGTGATGGATGTAACTACTCGAAACAACACGACGAGACCCATGCAGTGCAACGGCAATCGCCTTAATGGCGACTTTTTTTACGGCATCGCGAGACTGCCTCTTATTCCCTGTGCGGCTTTTGAGAAGACTTTTGGTTTCTGTGAGACTCGAGATGGGCTTGCCATACTGGAGACCACTGTGTATGGCGAGACAGCGCGTTGTTTGCGCCGCTTGTGGCCACTCCGGGACGCATCTCTCGGAACGTGACGGATCTCGTGTAAAACAACTGTACAAAGAAGGTGGTCTTGATGTTTGGTCGAGCTGAGTGAAGATACAAAGTACTGTAGCCAGTCACAACAGAACAATTGCACCTTGCTGGGCGGTGGCTCGCCGTTGCGGAACTGTCTACCTCGTATTTGTAGGCGCCGATTTCGCCGTAGGCGCCGATTTGGCTGTACATGCGTATGATGCTTGAATTTCGAGCCAGAGCTTCTCCATGCAAATTATGTGCCTCTCCTAGAGACAAGAGAGACGAGATCCTGATATTGGTGAGTGTCTACCCTTTCCATTCCGTATGCGCCGTCTATGTAATGTACATGCAGTTTAAATCTAAAAGAGGAAAGGGAAAAAAAAATAGGTTGCCCCGTCCATAATCAGTGATCACGGTCATGATGCATGCCCTCGGCCCTTTTCATACATTTCATATCGTACAAAACCTGGTCGACACAACGCTTCAGTCGCAGCGCCCGTCTTTCCAGCCCGTCCGCCACCGTTCCTCCCAGAGGTTGCAGTCAAACTGCGGCTTGCCCAGCTTGTCATTGACTTCGTTGTGCGCTGCACACAGCCAGCGACCAAAGTCGTCGCGTGACGCCGTGCGCACAGGCGACTTGGACAAAAACACCTGGAAGTCTTCGGCGCACACCCAGCACGGGTACAACCGCGAGAGTGTGCCAATGAAGCCCTTGACATCGGCCTGCTGGGTGGGTGTGGGCTGTTTAGGATACTGCGCCGCGATTGTGTGAAGCAGCGTCCAGGTGCCGCGTCCCAGGGTTTCGACGTCGGCTGGGCAGTCGGACGGTGGGCCTGTCGAGGAGGAGGCTGTCGTCGCTGCTGTTGCGGCCATGGCTGCCGCCGCCGCCGTCCCTGCCGAGCCGCCAGACGACGAGGGTGTCTTTAGCGATGTTTTGGTCTGGTTGGCCCATGTCGCAAAGGACGTGCAGGACCGGCACGGCTTGCCATCCTTGCCCAGAACAACGCCCTTGGGGATTCTCTTGGGTGCCTCTGCCCCGGCTGCCGGCTGCTCTGGTTGTTGTGTCTCGGCCGACATTGTGTGTGGTAAAAGGGCAGTGGGGGACCGAATGAAGGCCGAATGGAGGCCGTCGAGAGTGTGGAAAGGGGCTGCACGTCCTTGGAGAGTCGAGTCCGACCGGCCGTTCTGACTTCACAGGACTTTTGACGTGTTGTGTGTGGTGATATTGAAGGCATTCGACGGGGTTTGTCAATCTCAAATTTGTCAGCTAGAATGCCAGCTACAGATACTAATCGAGGAACAGGATCGCCTACGTATGCCCGAAGGTGCAGCCAAGATAAAGCGCCTGTGAAAACGTGCCACCCCTCCGGACAAGCCGCTGGGCTTTGGCCTGGAACATGGCCCACTTATTGTGAGCGAGCTTGGAGCCCGCTGGAAACCCACTTAAGCCACCCATCATCCGCTAAAGACGTCGTAATTAGTGGCTGGATGAAGGACGATGACACTCTCTTTTCAATTTTCGATCCATTGAGCCCAGTCCAGAAAATCTTGTCTTTTTCGTTCGACAATGAGACTCACCCGTTTATCTTGCCACCGATGGCCACACCAACACCACCGCCGCGTGTACCGGTGTTTCTGTTGAAGACCAGGTCCTCGCCCACCGACGCCTACGAAGAGCTCTTTGCAGCCTCGACGACGACGACGACGACAATTGCCAACGATGCCAACGAGAATGTCTACTTTGAGCCGAGCTTCGTGCCCGTGCTCGAGCACTGCTTCGATGAGGAGGGCGTTGCGCAATTGAGAAGTCTCTTGATGAGCCGTCAAATCAGAAATGATTGGCCGCAGCCGAGCGGGTCCAAAAGCAGCCGCTATGGCGGCTTGATCTTCACATCGCAACGTGCAGTGGAGGCGTTCCACAAGGTCGTCTCTGACGGCGATGCAGCATCCCAGAAGAACGGCAGCGAAACTCAACAGACATGGCCGCAACTTCAAGACGTGCCCATCTACAGCGTCGGTCCCGCAACCACGCGCGCACTGGGTGCCGTACCACAACAGCCGCCATTGCAAGTGTTTGGCGAACACACGGGCAACGGCGAAGACCTGGCCTACTACATCCGGGAACATTATGCGGCCTGGAAACGGCCCCAGGCAAGGGAGACAGGGGTCTCGCCAACACTGCCTGCGTTACTGTTCTTGGTCGGCGAAAAGCGGCGCGACATCATCCCAAGGTGTTGATGGGCAGCGATGACGAAGGTGCGCCCGTTCCGCGCATCCAGGTCGACGAGATTGTGGTGTACGGCACGGGCGTCATGCCGTCTTTCCCCGACAACTTCCAGCGCGCGCTCGAGGCGACCGAGGACCGGTCGGTGCGCTGGGTCGTCGTCTTCTCACCCACAGGCTGTGACAGCATGCTGACTGCACTGGATCTCCTTGACCCGGAAACGGGCAGAGCCAGGAAGACGGCTGGCCTTTCGCGCTCCGTGTATGTAGCGACAATCGGTCCAACCACGCGCGCCTACCTGCAGGACACGTTTGGCTTCGAACCGGACGTTTGCGCCGATGAGCCAAGCCCCCAGGGCGTCCTGCGCGGGATCTCGCAATTTATGGATGCTCGGGCTGCCAGGTGATCTGGTTCCAGGATATGGTTCCAGGATTTGGTTCTAGGATCTGGTTCTAGGATCTAATTCCAGGTGATCTGGTTGTTCCTACCAAGGTCTGGCCTGACTAGTTTACATGTAGTGTGGCGGTGTAAATGTTTGTATAAAGTAATGCGCGGTCACTTTATTTCCGTTGCCGTAAGGCTGTCCTTTTTTCAGTCCATATCGATACAGAGAGCATTAATCTGTAATACAAATTCCCGTACCCTGACGATGTTCCCTTGATAATATTATAGCAGAATATTGCATCTGCATAGAATAACAACCGCTGTAAATACGATGTACATGGCGGCTCAGTCAGCCTTACAGAATGGAAACGTTGCTGGCCTCTGGGCCTTGCCCCGCGTTTACGATTTCGCCAACAGCCTTGTTTCCAGGTGGCTGTTTCTTCCTTGGGCACTGTTTCTTGCTTCTTTCCGCTGTGTCCAGTGCTTCGTCGCCACGCCACCGCCCGCCAAAGCTCCGTTAGCGCCGTCTCTAGACCCAAAACAGCACTGTTCCTTCTGCTGCTCTGCCCAAAACGCGACCTGGATACGTATTAGCCGGAGCATCGCTCGTACATGTACCGCCTATCCAACTTTGCTACTTGAACGCCAGAATCGCCATCATCCGGCCTTCTTCCCCGCCCACCTCTTTTCTTTTGAGTTGTTCTTCAAACTCACCTCGGTCTTCACCTCGACTATTTCTTCACCATTTCTTCTGCAACCCCCCCAGGCCCCTCCTTTTCCCCGGGGTGTCTCCCATTTTACCGTCATTTGCATCACACGCTTGTGTTGGCCTGCTGCCGCGTTGCATTGTCTGCGGCATCTCACTGTCCATAACGATAGGCCGCATCGCTGTATTCAGTTTTGCTGGGTGTTTTGGCCTCTTTGACTGACCACATTAACCGACCACGTTGACCGACCACGTTAACCGACCACGTTAACCGACCACGTTGACCGGCCGCCCTCTTCAGCGTCCAGCTTGATCGTTTCGGTACATTACACAGACCGACTGCCATGAGCTACTACGGCGGTGGGCGTCCATCGTCGGACCGCACACAGTACCCAGCCGACTCCAACACCTCCCACTCGCCGCCAAGCTCGTCTGGCGCTGCCACACCGACCTCGACCTCGGCCGGCTCCTCGTCATTCCTCTCCAACTCCCTCTATAACGCCTTTGGCGGCATCATGCGCCGCTTGTCGTCCGACCCGGCAGGGAATCTGCAAGCACACCCAGCGATGGCAGCCGGTCCATCGATCATGCGGCCACCTTCCCCGCACCCAATCTGCAACACGACCACGGCCGCGGCGGTGGCGGCAGCCACTTCCTCCATTCTCCAACGTCTGCGTCATTTGGGAGTTCCAGTAACAATGGCATCGATGGCGTCTATACACCTCCAATCGTCCGCTCTGCGTCACCTCTCCGGCCCCCGCCACTCGAGCCGCTGGTGTTGAAGGGCTTTTCCCGGACACACCCGAGTCGGCACGTTTGCTGACGCCGTCCATTGCCGAAGAGATTCGTATCCTGGTGCCCGAACGCCTGCGCATAGAAGAAGACTGGAAACTTGTTTACAGTTTGGACCAGGACGGCGCCAGCCTGGCCACTCTGTATGAGAAAGACCTACAAACACGACGAGCATCGCATAGGTTTCGTGCTGGTCGTCAAAGACCAAGAAGGAGGTGTATGTCACTTCCTCTTACCCTGATTTCTCTTCCCTTGAAGGCGTACTTGACTGACTCTCTGTTTCCTTTCTTTTCTTCCTCTGTTATATACACAGATTTTCGGCGCCTACCTCACCGAGCGCCCGCACCCGTCACCCCACTACTTCGGTACAGGTGAATGTTCTTGTGGAGGGCATCTCTCCTACACCCATTGCCGCCCCCGCCCTCTGCCGGCACGTCCAACTCTCCAACAAGAAGCACACTTATTGCTGCCTCTCCGGCACAGCCCACATTCGGTGGCTCGTCAAGCCAATCGGGCCAAAGACCTCCTCACCCCAGAAGCGTCAACACAACCACCAAAAAGAACGCCATCACCGGCAAACCCGCCACCTAGCCCTTCGGTTCGCTTCAGTGCGTTTCCATACAGTGGTGTCAATGAGTACTTCATCTACTGCGAAGCACACAGTCTGAGCGTGGGCGGCGGCGACGGGAAGTATGGGCTGTGGCTCAACGACAGTCTAGACAAAGGCATCAGCGCAACATGCCTGACCTTTGGAAACCAGCCGTTGAGCGATGAGGGCGAAAAGTTTGGCGTTTTGGGCGTCGAAGTCTGGGTAATTGGTTCAAGGAGGTAGGGACCATGGCCCAGAAACCAATGCGCGCTCTGCCTTTTGTGTCCACTTAATTCTCCTGGCGACCAGGCACGATTGCAAAGAAACTGTATTACATGGACTGACATTTTTGTCTTCTCCTTTTATTTGATTTTATATTCCACACGACCACACGAGCCTCATATCATAACTGGCTCACAATAGATCAAGAGCGGTTGAATGAAATCTCAAAACGAACTGACGATATAAATTGGTACTTTGTGTGTATTGCGAGTGCTTGACTGTAAAGGGAAAAAAAAGAGAAGAAAATAAAAAACATCAAGAAGTAAGGTGAAGGATGGGACAAAAATAGAAACCGGAAAGGCGTGAAAAGTAGCATGTAAAGCCGACAAGTGAGCAGTAAATAAAAAGAGGAGATGGACATCGGATTTTCCGCAACCACCACCCGCAACGACATGACCTATGAGGTCCACCAAGAATGCAGTCAATCGGCGAACATCGTTCATCGTCCCAGGGTCATTGGTTAGATCCTTGCCCTGGGCCAGCCAGTTGTAATGTCCCCCGTACTGTAAACCCCCTGATGTTTGTAACTGGCATCTCATCTTTTTTGCGCTTCTGTGGTTCCAAAACCAAACATTACTTAGCAAAAAAAAAAAAAAAAAGACAGCTGGCCGATCTAGGACTGTCTTCGCATCCTCCTTGTCGACACGTGCGGGGAGAGGCAGTTTAGAAAACAGATCACCGCATGATCTCCTGGTAGATCAGCTGCTTGAGCTGCTCTTTGCTCAGGTTGTCCTTGTGCTTGTCAAAGTCGAAGAACTCCTCCGGAATTGGCGGTGCTGTCGGCTCATCATCGGGGTCGTGGTACGGCTCCAGGTACGGGTGCTTGAGCGCCTCCTCAACTGTGATTCGCTTTACTGGGTTGAAGGCGAGGAGCTTTTCAAGAAGGTCAAGGGCGAGATCCGAGGTCTTGGGAAACAGCGTCTTGAACTGAACCTTCTTCTTGAACGGCAGAGATCGGATGTACTCCCGGGCGCGCCGCGACTTGATGCCGTAGTAGTCCTCCATTGTCGGTGTGCCGAGAACGTCAAGAATGAGTGTCAGCTGGTGGTGGTCTATAAGAGTGAGTTAGTGAGAAAGTAAAACAATGGCAGTTGGCCGTGCCCGAGCCGGCTTCCTGGATATAACTCACAGTCCTTGCCAGGGAACAGAGGTTTCCCACTAAGCATCTCGGCCAGGATGCAGCCCACAGACACACGTCGATGGCCTTGGTATACTCCTTGAAGGTCAACATAATTTCGGGTGCACGGTACCAACGAGTGGCGACATATTCCGTCATGAAACCCGAGTTGTCCTCTTGTGACGCGCCGACCGTGCGAGACCAAAGTCGCAAACCTTCAGATCGCAGTTGGCGTTCAGAAGCAAGTTCGACGGCTTGAGATCACGGTGGAGAACGTTGGCAGAGTGCATCGCCTTGAGTGCACGCAGGGTCTGGTAGATGAAGTACTGGCAATGGTCGTCGGAAAGGTCCTGTGTGCGAATCACGCGGTGCATATCGGTCTCCATGAGCTCCTACAAAGTAGAAGGAAAAGCCGTCCCATTAGTCGTCATTACATGAGAGGGTTGGCTAGAAGAAGGCTGGCTAGAAAGCCACGGTAGACGAACCTGGATCAGGTACACCTCGTTGAAGGTCTCGTAGCTGCGGGGCTTCTGGATATCGAGGATAGAAATGATGTTCTCGTGGTTGAAGTACCGAAGCAGCTTCATCTCACGAAGAGTCCGTAGGCAGAACATGGAGTGGTCGAATGGGGGTGATCTTCTTGATAGCAACTTTCTGGCCCGAGGGCTTGTGAATGGCGGAAACTGTGAAGACAGTGTTAGTGGAGATGTTGCCGGCGCAGCACCTGGTAAGTAATGTCGATCGGTTTGGAGAACGTACCAGACCACACCGTAAGCTCCCTCGCCCACGACATCTTGGATATCGTACTGCTCGCTGACATTGAAGGAAATTTTGCGCGAACCCGCCGGGTTCGGGGGATTGGATCGCGACATGGTAAATAGACTTGGTGATTGGCTGGAGCGGACCGACTGTTCGAAAGTTCTGTGTGTTAGAAATGGCTGGTCTGGGTGGCGGATCTCGCTGCTTCAAGAAGAAGAAAATGAAGAAGCGAGGCAAAGCAAACCACACAGCGGTGAAAATGTGCTATGTGCGTGTGCAAAGAACGTGGGTAGACACTATATATGAATGCCGTTATAGCAATACACATAAAATGGAGGGGTGAAAAGGGACTGGAGGGGAACAGGGGCGCTCGATGTCGCCTTGCTGCAGGACCAGCGGGTTGGCTGACGGCACAATGCGGGGAGCCCAAAAGCCGTCTTTGCAGAAGAGACTGTCGACGTGGACGAGGCAGTGGAAAACGGGGCGACAGCACTGGACATAACAGCCCAAAGTATGCGCGGAAAGAGAAGAGAACACTGTCGCGCGAATGCGGTAGTAAATGGTGAAGGTGAAAGGGAGGGAGAGAGTATTTGCGAAGGCCCGGGGATTTTGTATCGTTGGAACAACAAGAAAGCAAAAGAAAGCTGGGGGTAGGAAAGGAAGGAGAAACGGATCCACTTGACTAACCGGTGTGCCCAGGAGGTCTGTATCCAAAGCGTCCAAGCACCCACACGTTGCACTCTGGCCCCGTTTGGATACGAAACAACGGACGAAGATGAGGGAAGATGAGGGGAGTAGGCGGTCCGGCGCGAAAGTGTAGAGAATTTTGGATGTTTGCGAAACAAAATAAGGCCGAGTGCCGAGTATACTGATTTTTTCTTCTTTTCTTGGTTGGCGACTTTGCCTTGCGGTGAGGTTTGTAGTTGATCTCAGCGTCGATACGTCGTTTGCGAGAGGCGACGACACAGAATGGAGGGAGTTGAGCAGTGTAAGACTGGAGAGCTGTTAGAATAAGGCGGGCGTATTGAAACTTGAGTCTGAGACGATCCGCACAGCATGTGGCCCAGCAAGAGGCGAATATGTAGGTATGTACGGAGTACGCCGTGGATAGTGGAGGCAATGGGGCAATGCTTTGAAGGGGAACGAAGAAGGAGTGGCCGTGGATAAGAAATAGATGAGATGAGAGAACAAACAGAAAGAGGCAGCACGAAGTTGGGACGTCTATGCAGGCACCGATGGACAAAGAGCATCACAGGCCGGGAGAGGATAGGTTGGGGGCAGGGTGAGACGTAAACATAAAGAAATATGCCGGGAAAGGCAAAGCAACGCGAGGTACGGAGTACAACTAAATAAAAGGTGTAGGCGGAGCCAGAGAAAGAAAGAAAGGTGATCCAGGAACCATTTGACGGGCAAAATCGTCCTTGTCAAGGCGGGAGAAGGCTTCCAGAAGACATGGGACAACACAGATCAAGTGCTGTCGTGCGAACCAGCTCGGATGCGAAACCCCCTGGGACAGGATGTCAGACGCCGCTCTGGAATATCACCATATCACCAGTGGATCTCATAGACAATAAGCGATATAAGCTTGAGGCCAAGGTGAGAGTCAGGATGGGCGGTGGATGGGCATCAGGTGTATGGAGTAATACCATGGGCATGGGAAGCTGGAGGAGCGTGGAGCAGGTGTCGCAGGAGTCGCAGGAGTCGTTATGAAATGCAGGGTTAGGATGGGAGAGAACTAGATCGGGCCAGGCTAGCAACTCGAGTCAAAAAGACCGGCAATGCCCAGGACAGGAATAGAACAGGCCCAGAATGACAGAGCGGGCAAAGCTGGTGAAACAATGTCTCTCTCATTATTTGTGTGGCTGGAACCCGTGCCTGTATGATCCTCAACAATGAAAGGGGCGGTTTCGGGAGCAGTCAACGTGGGAGAAGAGGGGAAAAGAGGGGAGCAGTCGCTGGACAGAGAGGAGGACGAGAGGAGGACGACGCGAGACAAGACAAAGCAGAAATGTGAGGGAGGAAGTGAAGAGACAAGAGTACAGGTCAAGATATGTGGAAGCTGCTCTTGTTACTCACCGTGGAAAGATACGTCGAGCTCACTGTTGTCGCGGGCTGGACGCAACGTGTTGTTGGAGACAAAGGAGTTGCAAATGGAGAAACACGATGCGCGTTTCTCGAAGAAGAGAGCGAGAGGGACAGAAGAAGTGAATGGAGAACGGGGCAGAGCAAAGACCAGACAGAGAGCGGAGAACGGCGGGTGGAGGAAGCGCCACAGGGGAAACAGGAGCTGCGACCACAGGTGGTGGAAAAGTGACAGGAGGACACAGGAGGTGAGAGCGCAAGGTGCACGCAGCGCGGACCTCTCTGGACTTGTGACAGGAGTCGCCCCGCGCTGCTGTTTTGGATGCTGGGCTGTGCGTCGGAGCGGTTGGATATGAGAGTGGCTCGAGTGGTCACTATCCACTGTTTTGTGGGCGATTGTGGGCTGGTCTAAGTTTAGAGCGAAAAAGACAGCTGTTGGAAGTCTCGTTGAAAACGGCGAGTGCGGGAGAGCTAACAAGGTGCCTGAACGTGGTGGTGATTGGGCCGGGCAACAAAAGGGGGACGATCTTGGTGAAATGGCCGTCGAGATAAGTTGCGAGTGTTGACAAAGAGGCGAGAGAGAGCGAAAACAAGGCGATGCGAGAAAATACAGTACGCCAAAGACAGGAACGGTCGAGGACGTGTACAATATGGGAAGGAACGACATGGAGCATAGGAACGGCTTAAGTGACGGAAAGAACGATGCTAATGACAGACTGACTTCCGCGAGGCGGGAGCGAAAAAGGGACCGGCCAATTGCGCGTAGATCAGGCAAGAGGGCAAGAGAGACAGTTATAGGGCTACAGTACTCACTATTCCCGCCGTGATAACCGAATCACAAGATCACGACAAGATGGTAGAGCTCGGTAAGCCCAGCTCTGCCTCTCGGGGGCAGCATCGGCCTACTACACTCATTACTTGAACATGTGCTCCAGAAGATGCTATTGGAGTCTGATGTCCTCGTACACAGTACGGGGATCTCTGCTCAATGTTTGTATCTTACAAAGTATGGACGACGTACGAAGACGGAGTACGTTACGGAGGCGAGGAAGGTCTCTACAAAAGTAGTTTGAATGGTCGATCTGTGACAGGGACAAGGGAATGGCCCCAGAAGGAGGGCAGGAGGGGCTCGTCGTCTTTTCCATGGTATCTCGTCACACCAGACCAGCCAATACGATACCTAAGCCGCAGCTGATGCACCTACTTGTAGAATCGACAGAATCAACGCAAAAACGTCCTGACTGTGCCACCAGTACTCCCTCCGTACGGAATACTTTGTGTCTTCACGCAGCAAACCCACGAGCGACGACAGCGCGCAGCAGGTCCATACGGGCCGCCGACCAATTGCAGCTCGTCTTGAGGCGCCCAGCGCGTGTGTTTCAATCACATCCCCAAGCAGCACAAGTGCCGTTTCAGGACTGGCTGCGGCGCTTGGAGCGCCGACAAATTGAAGCAGAGGGAGAAAAAGAGAGAGAAACAAGGTGGGGACGAAGGAAGTACATAGATTAAATTAAAAATAGGACCCCAACGAGGAGGAGGCAGAGGCTCTCGGCCATTGTGTGCCCCGTGGGCAGACGAGGACCCGTGGGCCGTGGCACAGGTGCGACGGTGGCCACTACGCATACTGTCCTGCGCTCCCTTCTGAGCTCGCTCGTTGGCTGTTTTTATCATGTGCCAGCGACTTGTCGTGCAAGGCACGCAGGCTGGGCTTCGCCAGGGATGGGCGGTTGATCACGGATGCAGGGCCAGGCTTGTTTGCCGCTGCCGACACACTTATGGGATGGGAAAGCTGGTGCGCAGCTTGGACTATTGCCTGTTTGGACGGTGATTGATGATCGAATTGCAAATACGGCGTCTGTGGGCGCGTCCAGTCCAAAGCGTAGCCAGACGGTCCCTGGCTTGTCAAGGCGCCAGCTCGGCAGACGCAGCCCTTGACGGAACATGGCAGTCTCCGCGACCCAGGAAACGAAAGACAGGGTTTGATCAGCAAGGCTCTGCAGACCTGTGTACTGCAGACCTGGCGTACTGCAGACCTGGTGTATTGTCTGTTCATACTCTCTCTTTGTACGCCGTACTTGGTCGATGCTAGACTGGAGGGCATGATGCTGAGTGGTCGAACGTACTTGGGACATGGTTGGTACCTGATTCGAAGTGGAAAAGAAAGGCTTGTTTTCAAAATTTCTGTATGTTTCTACATCACCTGGCCAACGGTCCTCGCCAACACCCCCACAATGCTCCAGCCTGGCTTTTGCTGCATTTCATATTGCCCTTGCCTGCGGTGTCTGTCCAGAACCTCGGCCCAAATTCGACTCGTTTTTGATTAAATTCACGCAGGAAAAGAAAGACAAGGAGGCGAAAGCGAATAGGAGAGACATAAAAAGAGACAAAGGAAGCGGCAAAGGAAGCGGCCAAAGGCAAGAGAAACCCAAATAAGCAAAAAGAAACAACAAAGAACGGCAACGACCACCATGCCTCTGGCAGATTGACTGTCTGCCTCGAAAATCACTGCACGACCTACGCGTGATATGTTAGTTGCCGTTTTGCGACAAAAATAGACACGCATGGGCGGGATCGCGTGCGCGCTAATTGCTCACCTTCTCCCGCAGGTTACCCATCCATTGCTGGAAGCTCATGCTGTGGTCTGCCCGGTCCTCGACCAGTAGTGTCTGTGCCCACAGCTTTCAAGCTTGGCTCACCGTCCTCGCGGACAACATAGAGGTGCGGCACCGTGATGCTGCCGACACCACGCGACTTAAAGTCGCGACTCTTCTGCACGACCGCCCGCACGCGCTCATTGAAGTCGTTGTCGAGTTCGGGCAGCGACGTCTTGCCCACTGCAGCTGCGTCCGGTCGGTCACACCGAACACGTCAACCAGAAGCTGCGGCACGGTGTCGCGGCCGACCCACAAGAACTGGGTCTGGCCATCGTCGATCAGGTATAGGCCGTAGGGCACAAACCGCTCGGAGGACAGGTTGAGTGGCGGCGGCAGAACGATCTGGCTCGTCTCGGGATCAGGCACACCGGCGTTGTCGGGCATGTCATGCAGAGAGTACAGGCGGGGGTAGATGAATTGCAGCAACAGAGGCACGGGCAGCGTCGACAGCTGGCACAGTGCTGCCGAGCGCAGGTCGGATGGGATCTGGGCCGACTTCCGCAGGCCAACGTTCTTGATCAGGCCTAGGAACAAGGCCGGCAGGCCCCGTAGATTGGCCGGGAACTGCAGGCCACCACCCATGCTGCCACCCGCCAGTTCCTTGCGGAACGTCTGCAGCAGCTCAGTCAGCTTGTTTTGCAGGCTGTCACGGGCCGCGTCCAGGCCGCCATCCAGTGCGCGCTCGACAGCCTTGTGGCTGAAGTAGGTCCGTCACGGCGGCCTGGTCGGCCGAGCCGTAGACATCAGCCAGGCTCAGCGTTGTAGGGAGAGCCAGGGTCAGCACACGAATACGGCGTTCGCCGTTGCACGTCGTGTGCAGCACCGCAGTCTGCAGGCACACCACATTCTTCTGGAGGGTTTCGTCGATGGCGACCTCGACAACGTAGCACTGGTCGCGAGGGAAGGCCGGGAAGGCGCACAGATCGGAGCTGCGGTTGAAAAAGTTGCCATAGAAGGAGCTCATGCGAAGCCCTGTGGTGGCGCGCACACGCAGCACGGCCTCGAGGCCAATCTCAGACGACAGGTAGTCGGAGAACTCCGTCGCAAACTTGATGGCATCCTCAGGCCGGCCTGCGTTCCAGCCTGGGTAGAACCAGGTCTGGCCGCCCGTGTAGCGCGGCAGATTGCTGAGCGACGCCACGTCCTGGTACTGTGACGAGAAGAGGAACATATCGACCGAAACCTGGTTCTTGGAGCACTCCACGGCAAAACTCTTGTAGAAGCTGTTCGCTGTCTGTAGAAGCGCACCCTCCTTGGACGTGCCCAGGACCTTCTTGTCCTCGCGCATCTCCAGCTTGCCAGTGCCCATGTTCGGCAGCGACGAGCTGAGGACGACCATCTTGCCACCAAGGGGCGAGATGAGCTTGTGGCCGGCACGCAGCGCCGAGCCCATGCAGGAGCCGTTGTTCTGGTTGTTGGCAAACATGCTCGGCAGCTTGGTGAGGAACAGCTCGATACTCTGGCGCGAGCTGGTCAGCGGCACCAGAAGCTCCTGAGGCACAGGCATGAACGGCTCGTCCAAGTCGCTGACGACGAGCATGCTCGTCTCGCCGGCACCACTGTTCTCGCCATCGTCCTCGTTGGCAACCGTCGTCCTCCTGGCCCTCCTCCTTGGCGGCGGGCTTCGAGTCGCGCGGGATGGCAAAGTAGTGCAGAGAGGAGTCGACGGCAATGAAGCCCAGGCGCGTGCGGCCATCGGCATTGGGTATTCTGTTGAGGCTGTCGAGGATGGTGCGGGCACTGGTAGCAAGGAGACCGGTCGAGACAGCGGCGTAGCTCACATCGAAGAGGAACAGGTAGACCAGGGGCTGTGGCGGGCGGACCATGTACTCCTGCGGAGCGACGAACTCGACGACAGCGTGGTTCAGCTCGTGGCGCTGCCACCGGTCGACGCTCTTCTGCGAGGCGGCATCCCAGTCAAAGGCCTGGGGCACATCGTTGGTCAGGTTGCACATGTTGCAGCGCCAGCGGTGGCCGTGGTCAACAAAGGTCACGAAGGGGTTGATGTAGGAGCGACATCTCCGGCAGCGGGAGATGACCTGGTCCTGGACAACCGGGACGTTGTCGTCGAGGTCATGCAGCGATGCGTACGGCTGTATGATAAGGGCGAACGGCAGCTTGGACTTTTTTAGGAGCGAGTGGTTCGTGGGAACGGCGTTGATCGTGGACCGGACGTACTTGGACGGGCAGTTTGCGTCCGGCGAAGGGGTGACGCTGCTCTGGGACGAGAGCGAAGGCAGTTAGTATACGGCTGCGAACACGCAAAAGGGCACAAAATCCACAAGACACAGGCACAGAAAGCTCTCACGTTTGGGGGCAGCAGGATGGGCGGCGGCGGAAGGTCCAGCTCAGACACATTGAAGGGCTGGCTCATCAGGTCGGTCGGATACAACTGGTTGAGGGGGCCGGTGCGAGGCGGTTGGCCCTGCTGGGCAGGCACCTGCTGGTGCGGCTGCTGGAGGGGAGCGGCGGGCTGGCCAGCACCTGCGAAGCCCATATTGGCAACACCGGCCGTCACGGCATCCACGCCACCAGCTCCGGGTGCGCCTGCATTTGCGCCGGGGTAGGCATAGTCGGGGTATCCGTAGCCTCCGGCAGCGGGAGCGCCACCGGGTGCACCAACGCCAGGCTGTTGGGGGTGTCCGTACTGGGCATCCTGGGCAACAGGCGCTGCCTGGGCACCGTAGCCACCGTACGCAGGGGCGCCAGCAGGCTGGACCGGTGCGCCGTACTGGCCGGGAGGCGGGACCTGACCGCCAGCAGCGGCGGAACCGACGTTGAAAGCATCGGCAGCGTACGCTCTTTTCTTCTTTTTTCCAGTCTCGTGGGCGTGCGCACCAGCGGGCGGCGGAGCCTGTCCCTCGGGCTGCTGTTGCTGCTGGTCCTGGAAGCTCTGCTGGTCGCCATACGGTGATGGCTGGCCGCCGTACTGCTGGCCGTAGGGGGTAGACATGGCAGGGGGCGGTGTGGGGGGGGGGGGGGGAGGAGGGCTTCGAGGCGTCAATGAGGAGTCAATGGCAGTGTGAGAGGGCGGGTAGAACGAGAGATGTCGATGGGACGCGGTATCCGGTTGGCTTGAGATAGATAGGAGCTTGCTGAAGCCAACGATGTTGAAATGAAATAGGAGGCGGGGAAGACAGAAGCAAGATGCTGGCGAAATGTGGGTGGGTTGTAGGAGGGAAAACCCAGAAAAGCTCAGGCCGCAGCAAATGCAACTCAGAATACAAAAAGGTGGCCTTTCAGACGGAGATGTGTCGACACCGGAAAGCGGCGATGAAAGGGTGGTTTCGCCAGGTGGAAAATAGTGACAGCTGTATGGCGGGCGGCGGATGTGGAGGGGGATGGAAAAGGAGAGGAGGCAAGGCAAAGGAACGAACGACAGCGACAGTTGATCCTCTCTGGATTTGCATCATTGTGCGGCCGTGGCAGGTAGAGGCGCTGGCCACCACCTGTCCTCTCGAGTGGCCTGTGCACTAATGAATTGTGTATCCACTCGTTGCTGTGCTCCGATAGCTCTCCCCGCTCCTCGTCTGGCGTGATAGATCACGTGATTAAGTGATTGCATGTGTGGCGGTGATGTCGTGGCGGTGCACATTTTCGCAAAGAGAGGACGGTGTAATTGGTACTCCGTATTTTGCACAAAGTACTCCTTACTCCGTACAGTACGACGTGTCTCGCCCGCAGACTGCCCCCGAGGCCCCTGTACATCGTATTCTTGTGCTCTTGCCTCCTCGAGCTAGCCCCTGAAACTTCTAAATTTCAGGCTGCCCCTAGGAGCCCTAGTGGAAAGAACCGCCCGCCACCTGCCCCTGCCCCTGCCCCTGCCCCTGTCCCGGTGGCCCCCTAGGGCCTAGCCAGGAAAAGAAGGAACAAGGGAAACAAGCGGTTCCAAACAAAACCGGAAACTGCCCCTCACTCGGAGCGAGAAGCTTGTGATTGCCCTGTGGGGCAGGCGAGGTTGTGCGGCCGGGCGGACTGTGGTAAGTACCGATACGGAGTACGCATACATGTACATCGTACTGGCGTAAGATATCTTACAAAATTGGCTCTAATCTCAGTCGCAACGGGAGCTGAAAAAAAGGACGGGCCACCCAGCCGCGACTCTTGACTACAAACCCTGTCGCTTTAGCGGCAGCTGTTTCAGCCTGGCTTGTGCAGACGGCCTCCTGTGAATGCATTATCTATCACTTAATGCGCTACTACTGCACGCCACAGGGTCTTTTTGCTCTTCAAGAGACTGTCAAGAGGGTCTATTGACGGTCCTTGGAAGCGCATTGCGTAACGAGATCCAGCAGATGGGTCCCGCGAAGAGTTGGCTCGTAATGGCTGGCAGAGATGTTGCAGGTAGGATAGTAAGTACATGTACACCTCCGAGATGGTCTTGTGGCCTGCGCTGTGCTTTTCGACTGCGATCGCCCGCAGCTTGAATTTGTTTTTTCTTTATATTCGCCTCGCTCCTTCCTGCTTTGTCTTGTGCTCTCTTTCCATCTTCTGTCGCGAAGTGCCGTTTGTGTTGCAGCGTGTCTCCTCGTGTCTCCTTCTCGTGTGTCCTTCTCGCTTTATGCCAAGGATTCTTATTGACGGCTCAGCCTCTTTATTTCTCTTGTGCACAAGCTCCTGCCTTTGCGCACTCTCTCCTTCTTTCTCCTCCCTCCTCTTTTCTTTTTCTCCCCCTCTCCTTTTCTTTGCTCTCGCGACCTCGCACGACCGCCCTTCAACTCGCTCCAATCCTCCGCCTCGGCGCTCCTCATCTTCCTGTTCCTCGTCCCCATACGACGCACACGACGACAGACAGACAGCATGGCTGGCCCTTCATTGATCGGGTAAGACATTAAGACATAATCCCGGTTTTTCAATCTACGCGGGCGCATACAGTCCGGACTCTCTTGCATTCCGTGCTTTGGCGTCCCGCATCTGATCGCCCTTAATTGCTTCTTCTCCTTGTGGTTCTGGTTGGTGATCGGGCGGCGGACTGACCTGACCCTCTATCTCCAGGCAACTCGCCCCCCTGGTTGTCCTCTTCATCATTATTGGCGGCCTCGCTTTTGTCGGCTACCAGATCTACCTGGGCGTGAACAAGATCCAGGCCCAGGCCACCAAGAACATTGGCAACAAGAACATCACCTTCACCAAGGATGGCATGCGTGTCAATGTCAAGGAGGTGAAGAATGAAAAGTACGTCGATGCGACCCAGAGGGTCTTTGTCGACGTGTGGAACCAGCATGCGAACAACATCGGTCTGGAGGAGCAGCGCAAGAGGTATGTAGCTCACCCAACAGCCTAATTCAACAGCCTCACTCAACCGCCATCCCCTCTTTTTACTCTCCCCTCTCCCTGGCCCGGTAATATCTAGGTGCGCTGGCTGACTGTACAGAAACGGCTCGAAATCGAAATAGGCGATTGGCGACGCGAGGACTACGGTAGCATAGGACTGCCACAAGGGCAACCGCACAGCCCGCGGTGGCCTGCCACCGTTGACGTTAACGACACACAACTCGAGATACACAAAACACATGGAATGCCTGGCAGCAAAACGGCTGTCGTGGGAAGCTGCGAAGCCGCCACAGCGCCAGGCTTGTCGGGACGACGGTCCAAGAGCGTCATTTATTATATCTTTACAATTGGGTTCGGATCCGCCTTCGTGCGTGACTGGGTAGATGGTACGGTCTTTTTGTTTTGCGTTTCATCTTCGTGCTTTCTTCTTCTTCTTCTTTTGTTTGCAACAGGCCCTGGTCTGCTTAAGTCTGAATGAAAACTTCATAATCGCCTCTGATATACTTTGCATTTGACTCTCTGAACACGTCAGGTGCCCACAGTACGTAAAGTATTCGCACAATGGCTTGTTATGAATGTATAAACCCATCTTGGCATCGCGCTCTATCCCAGATCCTGCCCGGCATCTGACACGGCAATTTACTCGGTTCTGGACATGGTATCGCAAATGGTATCGCAAATGGTATCGCAAATGGTATCGCAAATGGTGTTCACAAACTTTCTCCCGCTCTGGAGGCCCTCCTTTCAAAAGCCCAGCTTGTCCCCTACACGTGCAATATGTTATGGGCCACATATGTGCCGTATGGACCCGCGTTGCCGGAGGCCTTGTCGACCAGCTCCTTTTTGTCTGCATCCAGCGATTGCCTCTGGAGAGCTTCCCACCGCTGGAGTGGGTTGAGGACCGGGGCAAAATCCTTGGGCATTGCCGTCGGGACCACGCGCGGGATGGTCGCGGAGTTTGCCTCGGAACTGGGACTCGACAAGGAATGTGCAGAGGCTGCTAGGGACGCCAGCGTCGAGCCAGGCGGGGAGACCGAAGAGGGTGTCGACAGAGAGGCTTGCATATTGTGCACGGCTTCAAGGCGCTGGTTTTTTGACATGACTTGGTCGCGCCGGATCAGCATTGACGGGACGCGGAAGTCAAGCTAAATTGATGCGTCAGCAATCTTTCCACCACGCGCAACCAAGATTGTTTCTGTACCGTATACGAAACTCACCTCTGCCAGGAACCCAGCGTATCGCACACCGAGCTCATTGCTAATGTACTTTAGCCGTCCAACTACCCAGGCGCGCTGGTTGTCCGTCGTGTAGTCCTGGCTGTTGATGTTGGTCAACGGCCAAGCCAAGAAGTAGCCAGCAAGACCCTTGAGGCCAGACTCGTCGCCACAGGCAAAGCCTAGGCCTGGAGTGGGTTCACTATCAGAGTCTTCGTCGACATCGCCCCCCGTCGGGCTGGAGCTGGAGAGTCCTGGGCCAGGATGTGCGTGGTGTGCCGAAGCTGGTGTCGGGTAGCGGCTTTGTTCTCGGTGCCAGCCTAGGTAAAATGGCACAGACGCAATGATATCAGCAATGATGTCGCTGCAAGTACGCGCTGCGGCTGCATACTGTGCTGTCGTGCGGTAATCTGACGGGACGCAGGCCCACGCAGCACAGCGTACGCCGATCGAAGCCAGACACAGGCGAGTCGCGCGCACCATGTTCCACACGCTGGCGATGTAAATGTCACGGTAGACATCGATCTTTCCGGGGAACACCTGTGCGCGACTGTAGTCGCCGCCTTCCGGGAGCTTGTCTTGCCAGGCAACGGTATGGAATCGCCACTCGGGAGGGACGTTGGCTCCCCAGGAAGCACATTCTTGATCAAGACTGTATGCCTCTTGAGCGAGGGCCATGATGCGAGCGACATTTTCGGGCGAGCGATCGGAGGCGGTGGCCATGAGGTCGGCGGCCCGGGACCGCAATGCAGCGGTAGAGATACTGAGACGCTGACATGCGGCGGCAGCCGAATCGGCAACAGCATCGGTCATCCACCAATCAATATCCATATCAGGCGCCTTGCCGGAGGCAAGACAGTGGATAATCTGTAAGCTATTAGTACAATGATCAAGCCAGGTTGGCGGGGAACCAAACTGGTTTCCAAGAGGTGTATACACGCGCAGCAACTTACCATTTGTGTTCGGACGGCAACAAACAGAGACAAGCCGGATCGAGATTTGCGTTGTTCCAAGCTTCGTGCTTTCACTATCTCGACAGCACCCTCGATGTGGGATCCCCATGCGAAAAGACCCATGTGTTTCGCTGTGATGCTCTGCAGAGATTCGATTGTAAGTAAAGAAACAACATGGCTATAAATATTGAGTGAAGACCTGCCTCAAACAAGCTCAATAGGAGAACCGCTCCGAGAGTACTGTCTGCACGCGATAGCGCCGGGTCCCGTAGTGCAAGATGTGTGGCGGCCAACGCCCGTGTGTAGGCTGATAACGCCTTGTCGGCAAATGCGAAACCATTGGAGGCGACACGCGTGCCCATAGAAGCCAACGCACAGGCACGGAATGCAATCGATAGAGCGGCACGGGCTTCTGTATTTGAAAATGTCACAGTCCCCGGCGTCGAAACAACCACCTCGCTCCCACTGCGCAGAGCTACTGCTTCCTTTGCACCAACGGAGGCATACAGTGACGTGGGGCTCTCAGCACTCTTCATCATGGGCACAAGAAAGTCCATGTAGCCACGGCCTGTGCCCTGAAACGGGACGAGCACAAAATTGGAGAAGAAGTGGCAGACTGCCAGCTGCTCGGGCGGGACGGGGAGGGCCGGCACGATGGGCCCGTAGTAATAGTGGTTGCTGCCGGACGAGGAACTGCCACGGCTGTCGCTACCGCTGCCGCCATGGTTGCTTCCAAAGTCGTTGCGATAGCTGCTACTGTTGCCCGAGTGGTCGTGCGCGGTGACAAAACGGTGCGACGCTTTCATCAGACTGTCATCTGGGCCACCGCTATCCATTCTACAGCCTCGGCTGGGGGCAGTAAGGGCCAGCAACGGAGTCGGCGTCCCATGGGCGGACTGCTCTCCTGTTGGCTGGGTGGCACGTCCTGCTTGGCGGCCGCGGAGGGTGGCGGCTGCCTTTTTCCGGGCAGTGGTGCGTGCGCGCTTCTCGGCGGCACTGGCGCCGGTTTCGTTCCGAAAAAGCAGATCAAGCTTACTTTTGTAACCAGGACAGGTGCGGCCGGTGCGGACGCATTGGTTACAAGCGGGCTTTGCCTCATCACACTGTGTTTTGTTTGTGGCGTTAGAATATGTGTTTTTTGAGAGCGAATATGCGTTGGGTGGCAAAAGGGATGCATGATATCAAAAAGGGCGACAGATTGAGAAGTGCAACGTGATGCCCAGGGACCATGGTGCCGAGCTGTATCATCGGCGCGCAGGAGCCCACCGTGCAGGATGGCATGCAAGGACAGCCACAGTTGGCACACCCCACAACATGCACATGCAAGTGCGGATGGGAGGTCAAGGCGAGCAAGAAAAGCAGAAACCCCGGGCACGAGGGGACCATGTCCGATAGAATGACGTCCGATAAAATCATGCCCGATAAAGAACCGCTGTGCCGATTTTGTTTATATTTCGATACGGGACGGCATTGTGAGACTTACCTTGATTCGCCGAGTCCGGCACATCTGGCAGCCGGTCGACGGCTTTCCCGAGAAGACCATCCTGGCGAGATCCGAGAGAGATCCGCTCGAGAGTCCGCTTGCGTGGCAAAGGTGCTCGGCGAGAGCTGATGCTCGGCGAGGACTGATGCTCGGCTCTTAATTGTGCGGTGCGTGGATGAACAATACCAGTGATATCGCCCCGCGGTGTTGGTATGTGCTGCGATTGGATATATAGACGACGGGCGGATGGCTCGGATGGGTTGACGGAGTGGGAAAAAAAAATAAAGGAAAAGGGGGGTCCTGAAAGTTTAAGTATGCCCCGAGGAACAAAAATGGCCGTTGATGGTTTGAGGTTTGGCCGGTTGGCAGCAAAAATGGATCGCGGCTTCCCGAGATCTCGTACTTTCCCCGTCAAGAACGTAGCTTGTGTTTGGGGAGGGCATGAGGGGGGGCCACAGAGAATGATATTGTGGTAGGGAAGGAGCTATCTGAAATCTGCAGGCCCGAGGATGGAGGTTGGGAAGGAGCAAGGAGGAGGCTTTCGCCCAAGCCTAGCCTTGCCAGGATGTTCTGGGTGCCGATCAAAGCGTACGCAGTAGTGACGGAACACCGGCGGTGGAAGGAGCAAGCAAGAAGGTGGAGTGGAGACTTTCGAGGGAAGCTGCGACTGCAAACTAGCTTGCCGCCGCTGGAGCCGGCAGATTGGGGAATGCGCAACAGTGGATTTAGTGGGTTTTAGGGGTCCGGCAGGCGCTGTGAGGGTGGGATGCGATGCGGGATGTGAATGGGGGGACGGGAGCGATGCAGCGAGGATGATGCGCGCTACGAGGAGGCTCTGGACAGGGATGGCAGTGCCGGAGAGAAGCTTGAAGGCGGCTTGTATTCTGGTCCGGCGTCGAAGGGGATCTGGGCATTGAGCATTGGACCAGGGACGTGTCTACTGACACTGTTGGACCAAAAGACCAGGTTGCTGAATCAGGTGCTGTAAGCCAAGTCCCCGGATGGGAGGATGGGGAAGGGGCGCCTGTAGCTGAGGGAAAGACGAGGAAAGAGCCAGTCGAGGCGAGGAGAGAGGTGTACGACGTACATGCACAGGAGGTCGGAAATGGAAAGAATGGCAGGAATAAAAGGGGGCAAGAGGGGCAAGAGGGCAGGAAGGGCCCGGGTGAAATAGGCAAGGAGAGACCGCGAGACGTGAAATGCACGAGAAACACACACAGAGTATTTATATATGATATACGACGTATCTTACGGAGGCTGGGGGCAATAGGAGCAAAGACACGCGGAAGCCTCGAGAAAACACGGGCGAGCGAGCGAAACAGCGTCAAAAGATCATCTGAAACGCTTGTGGACAGGCCTGGCCCAGGGCCCGTCAGATACAGATACAGGCTGTCGAAGCTGGCGCAGGTTATATCCAGAAAAGGCACAGGTACGACGTACATGTACGAGCATTTCCATACTGATTTAATACTGGGGCCGAAAGAAAATGGAATAATAGGTTTAGTACGTCGTATCTTGCGGTTATGTGGCCATCTTTATGTGCCGCCGCGTCAATCCAAGATGCTCCACCGACCGTGCCGCCGTGTGCTGACGAAGTATCTGTAGATCCTTGGGATGTCGGCCTGCCATTTCTTTTCTACCCTTCTTAAAAGGAATCAGCCGACACGGCGGCGCCGCCATTTGGAACGGACAGGAGGGGCAGTGAGGACATTAGGGGTTGACAGAATGACATTCGAGACACATGTGTGTAGACAGACATGCTTCTTGCATGAAGTGCTTTTGGGTTGACCGTTAGCCGGCCCTCCAGCGTAGCCTTGGCCCATTGACGTGACAAAGCGGTGGACCCCAAAGGCGGCGCGAGTCAGACACTATGAAAAAAGAAAAGAAAACAATACTCCGTACTCAGTACACAGGAAAATAAAGCAGGTAAGCTACGGTCTAAATCCTTCTCCCTGGACGTCGATGGAAGAGTGACGAAGTGTAGGCCGGCATCACGGGAACTGTGACGAGAAACAAATTCTATTTTGTTCTTCTCTTCAAATGCAAAGACCACTTTCTTATCGACAGACAACCAAGAGAGATCTCTTACTCTAAGTTGCGTGTTCGTATCTGTAAACAGAGAAACAAGCCAAAGAAGGGGGGCACACGAAGCTAAGATATCTTACAAGAGATCTTACAACGCTGCGTTCCCACTGAGAGAAAGAAAGCATGTCGGTGCACAATTACAAGGGGTGGAATATTTACTTTAGCTTCTCTGGCCGCAACGCTGGGTTCGGGCCAAAAGGCCGTGCGATGGAATGGAGTGGATGGAGGATGGAGCCTCGCCAGTCAAATTGAGCGCGTTAAACGACATACGGTATTTATTGTGCACATCGTACAGAGTTGGGGCCGATATTTGAACGGCCGAGCGTCGAGGTATCTCGTGTACAACTTACCCAGTACGGACTACGTAGGGGTAAATGCCGTATATGGAGTGCGCGCGCCTTGCTAGATCACAAAACTACTGTGTAAAAACAATGGGCCGACGTATCTCGATTTGCTGGACGGAGGACGGAGTATTGGCGATCTTTTACTGTGAAAAACGTACTTGGCAACAGCTCTGATTTTGATATTTTTATTTTTATTCGGCGTTTTGATGGGTTGATTCCTTGGTTTTTCTTCTTTTTTCGTTTATCTGCTCTCTGTGTTTCTTCTAGCAGTGTTGTATATTTTTTTTGCCGTCGATAAAGTACCGGCCTCTTACTCATTGCCACGTCTTGAAAGACCTGAAACTCAACATGAAAGAGCTTAAAGCGTGATACAGAGGCAGTGCAGTTGGGGACAGGAGAATGCGTCGTAAATCCAAAAGCATATCTCAATGCCCGTACAAGAGACGAGGCACGCGCCATTTCGTCACCGTGATGCAGGGGAGATGCTTGACTGTGAGCGTTATTTGTCACGTCGAGTTGTCAATTTAAGCGTGTCTGTCTAACCCCTTCGATCTACGTCGTACACCCATGTGTGCGAGGTACCGGGACTTGGTGCCCGGTGTGACATGATCGGCCTCTGGAAGTAGTCTTTTTTTTGCTCCTTTTTGCCCCCTACTCGAGTAGACTTGAGAAGGGCAATTTGTATGCAAAATACCAAACTCTATCCCTCCGTATCTGGACCCTACAGAAGATCATTTGCATACTACCTCGCGAGCTTGTCACTCGATTATACCTGCTCACCGTCTGTGCCGTCCAAAATTTAGGTGATCGTAAAAGGATGTCTTCGTTTTCTTCTTTTCTTCTTCTCGTTCTGTGGCACACCTCCTCGGTCGCACGACATACAGTATTTCGCTTTTCTGAATATGAGTCGACACAAAGCAGGTGTCTCCGTAAAAGTTGAAACAAAAACAAAACCAAAAAAGAAGAAACGGAGAAAGAAAATACCGCCGCGGTAAGCATTTCCCCCTTTCTTGTTTGGTATTTTTCCACGTATTGCCCGATGCCTCAACAACCCTTTCAAAATTCCAACTGGATGATATATGCAGGGTAATACACGAAACAGTATATCAAATCATAAACAGACCACATTGAATCAACTTCCAAGACAACCAGGCCGGAACCGCAGGACAAAGACAAAGGAAAGGAGAGTAGAAACAAGACGATAGAGAAAGAGACTGGTGAATTATACGAATACGGATGGCCGTATTGAGGTCCTGTATGGCCGGAAGGGCGCCTATTCTGCCACACTGAAAAGGCCTGCAACACCGTCCAGGTCAGGACTGCCACGACCGTCACCCATTCGTGAGCCGCCTTCGTTGTGGGAGGTTGTTCCGCCAGTCGTTGCGGGGGCTGTCATAAACTCTTGCGCCATCTTGCTGCGCCCGCTTGTCTTCTTGGGCGCGGGCCGGAACGAGTCACGCTTCAGACCGCCCGTCTTGCTCAGCTTTCCCATCTCCGCCACACTGACGCCCTTGAGATCCTTCAGCAAATCCAGCACCAGGGCACGCTGCTGGCGTGATTGCATTCCCGCTTTGCAAATCTGCTCAATGGCAAAGTCCACATCGTCTGCCTTCATGTTAGGAAGCGACAGCAGCACCTGTCGTGGCGTGGCCGTAACCGGGCAGTAGTGGCACAGAATGGACGCAATAAGAGAGCCGAGCTCTCTGTGCTGGTCAACAAAGTACGGCTCGTGCAGCGACAGAATGCAGCTCTTGAGGACTTCAGACGAGATGTACTCACGCACGGCTGCCGACGTCTCTGCAGGCACAGGAAATGGGTCAGGCGCACGCGTCGTTGAGTCCGTCCGGTTCCGATGGCCGTTTGCATCGTTCTCACCGGACGTTGGCGCCGTGGGGAGCGCTGGTGGGGGCAAGGACTCAGGCGATGCCGGGTCGGCAACGACGAACTCGCTGATGATGGTTCGGAGGACGCGAAGGACGATACTGCAGCAGCGTCCATCGTGGATGCGGATCACTTGATTGCAGAACACCAAGAGGGGCTCAACCAGGCTGGTGTTCCTAAGACAGAACCGCCGCAGTGTCGGGTATTTGGTCTGCGTGTTTGCAGCCTGCTCAGGCGAGTCTTGCTGCAACAAAACTATGTCTGGAGTTAGCCACGATTCGCTTTCTCGCAGATTTTATTTTCTTAAAAATGAATGGAAAGGTCTGTTTTGCTTACCGTTGACTCTTGTCGGATCCAGAAAGTCTGCCATCATGATCACGGCACAGTAGCCGAACTGGCGCAATATGCTTTCGGCCTTCATCTCTTCCGTGAGCCCGTCACCATCGGTCTTGACCTCCAGCTGCTGGTCAATTCGGCCCCATTCTTGCACCAGCTTGGACGATGTCTGCTGAAAACACAAGGAAATCAAGGGCGGCAAAAATTGCTCGCGAAATTCCACCGGGCAGTTATCGACCAGGAATCGCACAAGGTTCAGCAACCCAATGATCTGATGCGGAGGCAAAAACAGCGCGTTGCCAAACAACGACCGCGAAAGTGGCTCTGGCAGGCCCTCAAAGCTGTAAAACTGAACGCTGAACCGGCTCAGACTGCAGAGGATCGAGTAGGCAGTTTCACGCACATAGCGCACAGTCGACCGAATGGAAGACGCGAGGCCTTCCATCGTGCCTTTTCTTTCCATCACACGCGCATAAAAGTCGTCCTTGCTCCCTTCGGAGATGCCAGACTGCCAAAACCGGTCCGTGAGAAGACGTCCGACAGAGGGCCGCATTTCTTCTGGGAGCAGCGTCCAACTGCTGTTGTTGTGCGATGCATGACCGTAGTCCAGGAATTCCAGGAGTCGCGTGAGAATGAGCGGGACAGCATCCTGCCACAGCAGGATCGATGCTTGGAATGCCTCAGAGTGCCGGTCGACCCGCTCTACAGAGGCATTGAGGAACGTTTTGGTAGACCTGAGAGGCAAGAGCGTCTGCCGTACCTCGAGGTCGGCTTGGAGCGCCAGCCCTTCAGCGTCCAGTTCGATCGAGCCCCAGTCAGCCACTTGGTCGACACGGTTGCGTGCAATGTAAAGCTGGGCCTTGTCGAGCCCGACGAGTTCGGCAAAGTTGCTGAACGATGACAGGCCGCGCTCCAGCTCTGGAGTTTGCCATTGTGCTTTGACGGGTTCCAGGAAGCCCTGGAGTCGTTGCACTCGTGTGTTCTGGTCGATCTGGCTTGTGCGGTGGATTATGAGGAAGAGGAAGCTTTGGTACGCAATCTGCCGTTTTTCGTCGAGAGTTCCAGAGGCGATGAGCTCCTGAACTTTGCTCTCCAGTTGGTCGTACACGCTTAAAAGATGGTCGGGTTGCTTGGTGGCGAGGCGCTGCAACTCCACCATACTTTCGGACTGGAGCTCCTTGATAGCGTCGTTGAAAGCGCGGTATTCTGGCTCCTTTGGGCTCGGCCACGTCAAGAGGATGTGCTCGAGGACCTTGAGCATAAAACTGGGATGCCGGTCGAGAGCAGTGATGGAGAAAGCCACGAGGAGTTGTAATATGCGCTTCCGAATGCAGGGGTCCTCGATCTTCAGGTCCGCTACGCGATTGCACCACGCCTCAAACTCGGTTTCGAGAGCTGCTCGCTGTTGCTGCTTCTTTGAGATGTGAGATAGAGTTAGCAAATAAATACAAGTACACGGAAACACAGGATTCGTCTTTCTCGTCTTTCGTCCGAATCTTACCTCAGCCGAGTTATCTCTCGAATGTGACGAGTTTCTCCATTTCATGTAGCCCTTCAGGGCTGCTTCGACCACAGTGAAGTGGGCATCAACACGCAAAACCGGCATGGCGTTCTTGTTGTAGTTGGCGACTTTGAAGTCCTGACCGTCCTCGTACAAATGGTGTAGAACATTCTCGGCCTGAGCAAAGATGTGGTGGAAAGCGTCGACCAGCTTCAGCTGCACAATGGCCTCGATAATATGAGAGCTGTACCGCCGATAGTTGCCGAGAAAGGCATGGCGCTCGGGGATGGTATCTGTGTCTTCGAGGAGAAACAGGTACGAGGAGTCCTGTGTGTCCTCGGGCAGGCTCTCGTAGCGGATAAGTCGTGAACTGCAGACCTCGAGAAGAGGACCGATAAGGGAGGTGTTTGCAATAAGGGGCCAATATTGCGGTGGGCAAGAAGACGCGTCCATGTGACCAGCACCGGGATGGAGACGACAAGGCTCTGGCTCTGAACGACTTCCAGAAGGAACTCGACAAATCGCTGAACGTCCACGCCTGCCGGCAGGTTGTGGAAGCGGCGGTCCAGGTAGTTTCCGAGGCAAGACAGCATCTGAAGTTGTATCGTTAGCAGGGGGTTGCAGGTATCACGGAGTACATAAGTCACGGAGAACATCCGTCGGCGACCCGAAAATACTCACTTCAGAAAACTTTTTGGCAAACTGGTACTTGTCGTCGTCAATGTCGTCGACGTCGACCTTGGACCATTCGAAGAGCCGGTGGTACAGATCGACGTACTTGCTGTCGTACATTGGTACTACTAGAGCAACAAACTCCTCTTCGGTAAAGTGATTTCGCGAGTAAAGAGCGTGCAATGCCTCGAGAGCGGCCTTCTGGACAGAGACGTGTGGCGCAGCCAAGCTCTCACAGAGTGTTGGGACGCACTGGCAGGCAATGACCGCCTTGGGGATTGCCCATGGCAGGAGAGATGTGAGCACGGCGAGAGCGCGGACAGCACAGGTGCGGGCGTCGTCGTTGGACTGGATATCGGCGGAGTTGCAGACGCGGAGCAAGTCCGTGACTCGCAACAGCCAGCCCTCTTCGCCGGCGCGGACGTTTGGCGTCGTGGCGCGGTTCGGAAAGCATTCGTTGAGGACCGCGGCAGGCGTGAAGATGTCGACGCAGGATTTGCTCAGGACACCTTCGCGTAGCGCCACGACGGCATCGTCGCCGTTGAACACTTCGTCGGACAGCGTTTCCAGGATGTAGAGGACAAGCTCCTTGTGCACATTATCTCCACCCTGGTTGGCCTGCCAGAGGTTCAGCAGCTGTGCGTCCATGTCCGTCCATTCTGCCGCCCAGCACCGCTTGGCCACCTCGACCCAGAGCAAGCCGATCTTGTTGCGCAGGTAGGAAGCATCGGCGCGCGAGACGTTCTCGGCGAGCTGCAGCACCCACCGGCGAATCCACGCGGCTTGGTCGGCGGAAAAATGGGCCCATTTGTGTTTGATGGAGTGTTCGAGCATGGACAAGCCGAAATGCCGAACGACGGACGAGTTGGAGGCATTGGCAGCGAGCGTGAAGCCGACTGATGGCGCCTGCACGGCCTCCTTGACGACCTCGAGGTACTTCTGAGCCTCTTGGCGGGCCTCGTTCGTCGACTGCGGGTTGTAGATTAGCTCGAGGGCGCTGGTGATCTTGGGCAGTAGCACCTCCTCGGGCTCGTTCACGGCGGCGCTGGCGGCGCTGGGCTCGCCACCGCCGTTGCCAAAGTGGTCCGCCATTTGCTGTTTCGATAGGGCGCGAGACAACGGCTGATCTGCTCTCGTGTCGTCGGGTACTCGTTTCGCTTGCTTTCTGCGATCCTCGGCGTTCTGGCCAAGACTAAATCGTTTCGCTCGCTCGCTGTCGGCGGCACCGTTGAAGCCCCGGGGGCACAGCGGCGAGGCGTCGGTTCGGAGGAGGGGCTGCTCGCAAGGGCAGGTAAAAGGGATGGGGGTTGGCTTGTCGAGGAGTGATTAAGTGAGTAAGGCGACTATCGCGAGAACTCGTTGGGGACAAAAAATAGAGAAGCGGCACTGGAAGGTAAAGTGGCCCGAACTGCCGACTGCCGGTTGCCTCCTGCGCGTTTGGGATGAGGTGAGTCGTGGGGAGCGCGAAAGAATGCCCGCAAGGACGCAGTTGGCGGGAGTGAACGTGAGCCGAACCGTGGAGGAAGCAGATAGGAAAGGCGTGAGAGGGTGAATGTCACTGCAGAAGAACTGAGAGCAAAAAAATCAGTGACAAAATGGAAGCAATGATTTGGTTGGGTGAAAGAAGAGGATCCGGGAAATCGGTGTAGACGAGAGACGACGCACCTGCATGCAGAGGACCCATTACCAAAGCAGCAGCAGGAAGGAAGGTTGTGGGCTTGTTTCGAACAGGAAAGGCAGTGACCACTGACAGGCCGGCAAGCCAGGACAGGCAGGCACGGCGGAGAAAAGGTCAGAGGGGGCAGCTGGGGGCGGTGGCCCACTGCGCCTGCCTGCATGTCACGCTAACTGCCCAGCGTCGCGCCTTCTAGGGGACCTGATGCAGCTTGCGCGATTGGCTGGCAAGCTCTCGTTTAGGGGGGCAAACAGCGCTAGTCCGCCCGGCCAGGCCAGCCTTAGGCCCTGGAAACGGGCCAAGACAGCAGCAAGACGAGGAAGGAACGCCCCACAAGCACTAAACCAAGCGGCGGGATTACAGAGGCTGAAGCTGTGCGTGGTGGTCCTTCTGTCAAAAAGCAGGTGGATCCACTATCAGTGAATTTGGTCTCTAGGTAATACCTTCCGACACCTTCCTCGGAATGCAATACGGAGCACGATTGTGCATTTAATAAGATGCATGCTCCGTATACTACTATACGGAGTACAGATGTGTATCTTCTTTCTTCCAGAAGAGCCGCTTTGGAGCTGCAGCTTCCCCTTTCGTCATGCGGTGACAATATGCTGTCTCGGCTACTTTGTAACATGGCCTGACGACTGAGGCTCTTGCCTAATACTGTCCAGCGCGCTCAGCATAAATAGCATTGCCACACGCCTTGTGGATATGCTGTTTGCCGCTTGCAAGGAGAAGGCTGCCGCTCAAATATGCAGTCCACAGCCTTGCATCACAGAAGCACCACTTATTCACCACTTTCATCACTCAGCGCAACTTACGTGCATGCAAAGGCGTGATGGAAAGTGAAGATGAAGAAAAAGAAACATAGTGATGCATTTGAACATGCAAGCCCCAATCCTGAGCGCGAGGTCTACGATGGTCAGCGTGGGCATAGAATGGCCAGGGCTGCGATGCTATGGATATTGTATAACCAAATGGGCAAAAAGCAAACAAAATGACACCATTAGTGCAAAACTCAGACGGCACCAGTGAGCGAGGGCACCTGTTCAACCCTACCGAATCCGGTGATTCTGGTGCGCCTGCTGGAACTGGTACATGAGCCCCAAGACGCCCACATCGGCATCCTCGCCAACGCCACTGCTCTCCCGCGACAGCCCCGTCGGTGGCGACGTTTGCCATGTCGACTCGTCCAGCAATCCCGGGCCGCTTGGGAACTCCCCGCTGTTGGCCTGCGCTTGCTGGTGCGGCTGGAGAGAGTCGTCGTCGCGGAATGTATCGCCGTCGATCCCCGCACCGACCCCTGTCCCCACCCGGCTGTCTTCCATTGCAGGCTCTTCCACAATGTAGCTCTCGCCGGGGCCACCTGCTCCATAACGGCCGCCGCCGCCAGGCACCCTCGACCAGTGCAGGCTGCGGTTCGCGTGTGGGATTGTCGACGGCTGGTGGTGCGGATCCAACAAGATGGAGGCCATAGGGGACGGCTGGGCCATAGACGACGGCCCGAAGCGAGGCGTGCGTATGCCCGATGCGTGTGTTGCGCCAACAAACCCCGTGCCACCTGGGCCCCGGTGACGGATACGCGAGTTCTGCATGTCCGCGGCCAGCGTGGGCGAATTGAGACCGGGGAAGGCGGGAGGCGGGTGGAACTGGCCTTGGTGATGGCGTCCGCCACCGGGTGGATGGTGTCCTGGGATGCCCGTTTTCGGGTTGATCACGTAGTTGTCCAAAAAGCCGTAGTACGACGCCGCCATCTTGCCGTGTTTGGTGGAGTAGTAGTCGTCTCGCACATCCCCGCCGCCTGCACCGAGAGGATCGTGCTGCAGTGACTGTGGCTCCTGGCGTTTGGGATGGCTTGAGGCCCCGACACCTTTGTTGAAATCAAACACGGCAAACGAGCAGACATAGCCCAGCCCGTCGACATGGATCGTGAACTCTCGGAAGAAGTCGATGATCTGGTCGCTGGACTTGGGCAGGCTGGTGAACAAGATGAGTGGCGTGAAGAAGATGCTCAAGATCTCCTCGAGAAAAATCTTGATCTTGATCTGGTACAACTCAGCGAACTCCACCTTCACATCAAAGCTGTGCAGCCGCCCTTCCAGTGATCGGGCTCGTAGTGTGTATATTCAATGACATTGCGTAGCGCATACTCCGGATCGAACACGCTGTTGTCTTCGGTGATCATACCGCGGGCCGTTGCCCAGACCGTGGCAAAAATACCCACATAGAAGAGGACGGTGCGGTCATGCGTAATCTCGAAACCCAGAAAGAGCTCCGGGTCAATCAGCGAGGCAATGGCCAGTACAGTCATAATGGACCCTGCAATAAAAGCCACCGTCTTGGCGACCTGCTCCGTCTTTCTCTTGGGAAACTGGTCCAAGTAACGAGTCGCAAACGGATACGACATGTTCAGTCTCTCCTCGAAGAGGTGTTCGAGTTCGTTGAACTCGCGGAAGTTCCATTCCGCCAGCGGTGTGTACGCACGCGCGCCGAGTGCCGAAGGGTTTTTTTTGATACTCATTGTAGTAAGTAAGGAAGTAAACCACGACCAGGTAGCAGGCGACAAACGGCGCCAAAAGAAGGTTCATGAAGCCGGCGAACAAGAAGCGCGATCTCAACCGCGCACTGAGTTGGCTGCGGCGGCTGGACTTGAGAAACTCCTGGCTGACTTGGCCCCGTTCGTCAAAAACATAGTCGAGTACACTGAACCACAGCGTCCACTCCAGCGTCCGTGTCAGAAACTGCTTGTTTCGAAGAAACGGGAGCGGGACAGACAGGTCGAGAATGTCCTTGTTGAAGAGGCAATGAGATAGTTCTCACGACGCATCAGTCGATTCGCAATGTCGTGCGCATCAAGTCGCTCCTTGGACTGGCTACCAATCCACTCCCGCTGCACACGTGTCATATTCGTCGCTGTTTTGGGGTTCTGGTCGCGCAGCGCCATGACCTTGACCACGACATCTTGCCAGGAGACGGTCTGCATGTCATGCTCCGGAATCTGCAGCAAGTGCACAAAAAAGTCGCGCAGGTTCATCAACCGCCGGATGTCAAAGATGAAGAACTGCATCGTCTTCCAGATAAAGTAGAAGGCAAATAGCCAGAGGCCGACATTCCAGATCCAGGGCATGTTCTTTGTGCACTGCGGGACCAAGATCTGGTCCATCCGGGTGCTGCCACGAATCTTGGAGTAGTCCACGCACTGCGTCAAGAATGTCAGAAAAACTGCTACAAAAGCAGCGTTGCTAAACGACGGTCAGCGGTCATATCATGCCATAGGGGCCTCAAAACGCGTTGTATACATACACAAGGTGCAGGAGTCGTGCGAGGAGAATGCACCGTATGCCACTATCACGGTAGTAGGCGTAGACATCGCGTATGAAATTGTCGAGATTGGAGACATTCACCCATCTCCACATAGCCCGATCGTAGGCTGTGCTTCTCTGCTTTCCGCCGCCGCCCCCTGAAGTAAAGTACGACAGGAGGGCGTGTCCGGGCCGGCTTCCACCGCCGGACGTGGCTCTCCCACGGACGGGACCGGGCGGCCCACCATAACCTCCCCTTGAGCTTCCACCTGCACCGCCCATATCATTACCATGCAGCCGTTGCTGCTTCTGGATGGCCTCCCATTGTGCTCGGTTCTTCTTTGTGGAGGGTCCAGGGATGGCGCCGCCAGGCCCACGGGGTCGCTGCTCGGACGGATTTGATCGAAGAGGTGTTGCTTTGAGCATAGGTGGAAAAGGGTCGGCGCCGGGGCCTTGTGGCTCAACCAGCAGAGAGCCTGGCACGTCGTCGTTGTCGCCGTCGTCCTCGCCCCAGCGCGAGCGGGAGGTGTTTCTGTGACCACGCCGCCCTCTTCTAGCTGCATTGTGTTTTGCAGCACCGGCTGACGACGACGCCGCCGCCGCTGCCGCTGCCGATGTAGCTGCTCCGCCAGCAATTGTTGGAGGGACCGCGCTCTCGATCGTCGCTCGGCTTGCATCGATGCCAAGACCATCAGCGGTCTCCAGGTCGTAGTCGTGAAACTGCTCGTTCAGGTTCTCTTCGTCGACCGCCGGCCCAGCACGCTCTTCGACGTCGTAGCCTTCTGTGGTGTCTGGCTCGTTGCGGCCAGCGTCGTTGAAGAACGGGCGTCCGCCACGGCCGGCGGTTGCATTGAGCCGGGAAAAGATGTTGGACGACATCGTGTCGTATCTCTGTCAAATAGGTACGATGGTCGTGGAAAGGGAGAACAGAGGTCAAGGTATCGCGGACAGCTGTCACAGAGACAAGCTCATCCGATGCTCGGTGGCGTCGTCTTCCGCATGCTCGAATGTTGCCAACTTGGGGTTCTTGATGGATGCAAGAGAGCGTGGACTATGGCAAAGGTGAAGGTGTCTGCGTTGCTGGGTGTTGCTTGGTGGATAAAAGTGTTTGTGTGAATGTTTGTAGATGAGATGTCGTATAAAGAAGTCAGTCTGGAACGAAAAAGACTACCTCAAGAGCAGTCGTCGGCCAGGCCTGGTGTTGCTGGTCATGTGTGTAGATAAGCTGTGCTGCCTTGTGGTTGTCGACGGGTGTTTGCGAGAGTGGGGCAAGTGACCTCTAGGCTGAGCTACCTGAGGCCGTGACACAGGGCATGTCACGCATGTGCTACACCACTGTAGTTGCCGAGTATCAGCACAACGCTGATGTTCTGGCACTGGAAGGCGCGACGGCAGATTACGTAACTGACTATGCCTGAAGGAATGACGTTGGCTTTCGTGTGACCCCAATTGCGGCAGGCGGTGAGAGGGCTCTCGCCCGCTCCTTTCACAGGCCAGGTTAGCTATTTACAGGCGCCTTGGAGCACCAACGCTTCTTCGCGCCACTAAAGCAGACGACACGTTCAAGTATCACGACCTCTCTACTGAGTAGGAGCCTGTTGAAGAGGCAGCCTCGACATATCGGTCCCCAAAAAGAAGGGGAAAATACAACAGGGCCTCCCCGTTCTACGATCTCACGCTCTTCGCCCCCTCTTGCTCTGCCTCTCGACGACCACCATCCATTCAGACATGCGTCTGCCGTACGTCGTCCCCCTTTCATGAACATGGCCTCGGGACCGCCTCATTCGCTGGAGCTGAGCTCCGCTGGTAGCCTGGGCGTGCCGGCAAGATCCATCTCGCCCTCCGCAGGCCTTCTTTCGCCACGCCTGCCGTCCTCCGCCTCCGGTCTCAAGGGGCTCAACAACCCCCTCACATCCAAAGTCACCAGCGTGCTGTCGGCGTCTTATACAGATGCAGATTTCCGCGACTCATTGGCACTGCTGGACGAGCGAGGTGTACACAACAATGCCGAGACACGGCGGCGCCTACGACTGGACGTCCAGAAAGAGGTCATCGACAGCAATGGCGAGGTGATTGCCGAGTTTGGCCGCGTAGCCGAGGTGGGTGTTGGAGTGTTTGCGCTTCACAGTCTCTTTCGCTTTTTATTTTCGAGCCCATCGTCTAACAGTCGTGAACTGAACAGCAACTCCGTCGGATAGGTGGTACCATTGACAAGTTGAATGAAACCTACGACGCTATGAAGACGGAGATTCGTTCCGCACAGACTGCAACCGACCCTGTCTTGGAGAGGCGTCTTCTCTCATGGACCAACGGCGCAACATCGAGACGCGGCGTCGCTTGCTGACTGCCTTTGTTGGCCACTTTGTGCTCAGCGAGGACGAGATTGCCGTACTGACACAGACGGCCGAACCAGTCGACGACCGTTTCTTTGCGGTGCTTCAGAAGGCCAAACAGGTCCTCAAAGACTGCGAGATGCTGCTTGGGTTCGAGGACAACCAGTCGCTCGGCTCCGAGATTATGGGACAGACGTCCAAGTACATCAACAATGGCTTCCAGAAGCTCTACAAGTGGGTGCAGCGCGAATTCAAGAGCCTCAATCTCGAGAACCCACAAATGGGCTCAGCAATGAGCCGGGCTTTGCGTGTGCTTGCCGAACGCCCGACGCTGTTCCAGAGCTGCCTTGACGCATTTTCCGAGGCACGCGAGGGCATCCTGTCGGACGCCTTTTACGTGGCACTGACCGGCAGTGACGAGGCCGGCAACAAGACCGGTGGCAGTGGTGGCCGTCACGGTGTGAAGCCGATAGAGATGGCGGCCCACGACCCCCTACGGTACGCGGGCGACATGCTTGCCTGGACACACTCTGCTACGGTCAGCGAACGTGAGGCGCTCGAGTCGTTGTTCGTGGCCGATGGTGAGCTGGCACGCGGCTTGAAGGAAGGGCGCGAGAACGAGGTGTGGCGCCTTGCCGACGAGGAGGGCGACGACGGCCAAACTGTCTTCGATCCAGTCAAGGCGCTGAATGAGCTTGTCGACCGCGACCTGGCGGGCGTCGCCCGTCTCTTGCGGCAGCGCACGCAACAGGTCATTCAGCTCAATGAGGACGCGATTTTGGCATACAAGCTTGCCAACCTCCTCAACTTTTACCGCGTCACCTTTGCCAAGCTCCTCAGTAGGAGTGGTGGGGGGCCCGGCACCAATGGTACCAATGGTACCAATGGTGATGTCAATGGGCCGTCGGACGCGAAGAATGGCGATAGCGGCGACTCTGGTCTTGTCCAGACACTCCATGGTCTCGAAACCGAAGCGTTGCGCCATTTCCGCTCGCTGGTGCGTGACCACGTGGCCACGCTGCAAGGCGACTTTTCGCACGCGCCGGCCGACTCGGCCCCGCCCGAATTTTTGCAGGACGGCCTGGAACAGCTTGTCGCCATAATGAAGACTTACGATACGTCGCTGGCGCCTCCCGATCGCCGCGAGTCTGGTTTTTGCACCCATTTTGGCAGAGGCCCTGGATCCGTACCTCAACGGCTGCGAGGCGATGGCCAAGAAGGCGGCATCTCCGGCCGACAGCCTGATCTTCACGATCAACTGCCTGACAGCGGCCCGCGAGACACTGTCGGCCTACGATTTCACTACGACCCGCGTCGCCGAGCTGCAGTCCGTCATTGATAGCAAAGCGGCCGCCCTTGCCGACAACCAATACGGCTTCTTCTGTGAGCAGTCGGGTGTGGAGGCCCTCTTCGCTGCCTTGGCACCCCTCGCGTCGGACAGCAAAGCCGATCTTCAGAAGGCGGCCAAAACTGGACCTACTGCAGCCGCAGGCCCTCACATTGGCCAGCCAGCGGCTTGACGATTTCCTGCCGTCGGCCCTGATGGACGCGGTCGAAAACCTCAAGCCACTGCAAGACCCCGACTGGCTCGACAGCTGACCGAAGAAGGCGGCCGAGAAGTTCTGCGTCCACTTTGAAACACGTGGAAGCGATCCTTGACGCTGCGGATGAGATGCTGCTCGGCGGAAGCGAGGACAAGGATCCCGAGACGACACTGCGCGGACTGTTCCCTCGGACAACCGTTGAGATACGCGTGTTGTTGTCGTGAGGGAAGGTTCAAATGGGGGAAAGGAGAAAGGAGAAAGGAGGAAATTAAGGACATCGGATTCTTTCATTTTCAATAGAGGAAAGGAGACGAAGAGGAAAGTCCAAAAGCACAGCTGAAGTGCAGCTGAAGTGCTTAGTACAAGATATGCAGAAACCAAGAGTCAACCAAAAAAGAGAAAAAAAGAAAAAAACAGCGACATACATCGTAAACCAGGTCCACTTGCATGCCAAAAGCAAAAGCTCGGCTCCGTTCCCACCGTGGCAAAATCATGGTCGCAATCGGAAGCGCCCATTCGAACCAAAAGCGGCACTGGAACACAGCTAAACACAACTTGGCTGCCTCTTGTCCTCTCTCGTCTGCCTAGAGGCCGATCCACCACACAAAAGTACCGCCCATGTACATAATTATGCCTTTATCCGAGTTGCTTACCCATGCTCCAAACTTCTAAAGCCTGCCACCAGAAACAATACGTCACTGATGCCCCGCCCTCCTCGCTAGGCGCCGGCCCACACCACATTACTCGGAGTCGTACTACACTCAGCCAGCAAGCCAGCCTCGCCAAGCGCCCACAAAGAGAGTGCTAGCGCTGTTCCAGCGGCCGTGGTGGTCGTTACGTCGTAGTACCAAATTGCTCTGTAGCAGTGGCGGCTGGTCGTGCCTGCAGTGGGTGTTGCAGGCTGTTGCCGGCTGTTGCAGGCTCTTGCAGGCTCTTGCAGGCTCTTGCCCTCTCCCAGAGACGGCCAAATGTGGCCCTGCCTCCTGCCCAACTTCACATGGCCAGGCCCTTTTGCAATTCCTCTGCAATTCCTACGCAATCCGCAAAACCACAACACCACATCCTCGCCATTTTTGCCCATATCGTCTCTCAGCCGCACCAAAGAGGCTCTGCAACGTCCAGCTTGCCATTGCATCTGCACAGTCTCGATCGCAGTCTCGATTGCCATTGCTGTTGTGTCTTTTTCGCCGGCATTCCATCGGGCCACTTTGTCAGAATTCCAGTGGCCTCGCGCTTTCTCGCCTAGTCTCTCCAAACTCGTATTTTGCAGCCTTCAACATACAAAAAAAAACCGGCACGCGATACATCTCGACAACCCGTTCGCCATCGCCCTGCGGCTCTGTTCTCACCCTGGCGGTATCGATTCGGCACTCTGGCAACGTCGCATGCTTGTAGGGGCAGCCCGGGCAGCAAGATGCTGCAGAGCGGGACCACGGCGTCCAGCCTGCAGAAGATCTATGAGGAGGGCTACTTGACATGCTCGACTGCCGTTTACTATGAAGGACAGGTATGTGAAGGCCGTTGCTGGTATATGATGCCGTGTTGTGGCACATTTTGCTGTTTTGTTTGCTAACTCGCCCAGGGAAACGAAGGAGAGGCGATGCGGTGCTGGAGAACCGCCGTCCAGCAGATCCAGAGCAAACAAGCCGACGGCAGTATCCCTGAATATGCAGCGTTGACGGAAACAGAAAAGGCACTATCAGACAGCCTTAGAGAGCTGGAGTACCAGGCCCAGGAACGCATTGACCTGCTCCAAGCACTCAAAGAGTCCCGGCGAGTCGACCCTTTCCAGGACCCGCCAGGATCGTACCCAGGCAGCTCCGCCAACCTGTCCAACAGCTACAATAGCTACAACAGCGGGTACAACGGCGGTAACGGCAGCAACGGCAGCAACGGCTACGGGAGAAGCGCTGGTTATGGCTCGTACGGTGAGGGCCCGAGCCAGTCTGCCTCGTCGCCCAGCAGCGGCTATATCGGGGGAGGCACGATTCCTGCCATCACCTACAGCGAACTGTCCCGGCCAGAGGTGTCTCGCGCGCCTCCTCCAGTGCCCCCACGGATATCTGCATCCAGCTCGCGGCCACCGACACACGATTCGAGCAGAGGGCCGGTGGATGCCCCTGTGACTCCCTCCCAACTGGACGGCGCCGACACCAGCAGTTATCATAGTGCACGGCCCTCCATGGACTCGCTCACGGCCACAGATTCTCGTTATGAAGCAGAATCGTCTCAAGGCGGCCGCCACATGCTGTCCAAACGCACATCGCGATCTCCAAACAAGGATAAACAGCATACTCTGCGGCCGACTCTTCGGTCTACGCCAACCGAAACACCGCCAAAAAGCTCACGGACATCACGATTGGCCCGTCCATCTGCGCCTAAGTCGTCGGTCGAACGACAGGGTGCCAGCAAAGCGGCTACGTTGGCATGGAGCGCCCTAGGACTTTCCGCCTATGGAAAATCAGACAACTCTCGCAAATCATCGTCAGCCCCCGTCGACACTACATCGTCCAAGGCCAAGACCGTGTCCTCTTCGTCTTGGCAGATGCCCAGGCGCAAACCGTGCGCGAGACGTCCCCTGGCGCACAGCCGGCACTGCAGTGGGACAGCAACTCTCGGCGCCTTGTCCCGCAGCGTTCTGCTCCCGAACCAATGAATGTGTCTCCAAACCACAGCAGCGCGGACCTCATCTCGTTATCTGCCGATTCCCGGCGGTCTGGAGAGTTCGCCAGCTCGGCCAAACCGCAGTCCCTCTCTTTGAACGCCGCAGCTAGTGCCTTGGGCCGGTCAATGCAGGCGCCTGCCGAAGGCGGCCGGCCCAGCCGACTTAACCGCTCGACATCCAACCAGCGACCCTCTCTTGCGCCGGCGGCGTCCCCTGGCTTGGAACGAGTCAGCGATCCCGCAGTACGCCCCAAGTCGACGGGCCACACGCGTTTCCCCGGCTCGGGCGGCACGACGAATTACTCGGCACTGGGAAACAGAATCGAGATTCGACGGAACGTGCACTCGAGCTACGCCGCCAATGTGGCCGCATCCTCATCCTCACCGTCGCTCGACAGGAACACGGCATCAGCCCCGGCACAGCCATCGTCGTCCAGAAAGCCGGCGCCGAGAAAGGACAAGGCGCCTGTCAAAGCAGCACATGAGGTCTCCCACCTTCTTGCCGATGTGCACCTCGAGCCGTCGTCGAGCGAGGACTCGGACAAGCTCGACGACAACGACAAAGACAGCGAAGAAGACCTGCTGAAGATGCCTTGGAAGAAGCGCAAACAAGCCATTCTGAAGAGTCTCCCTCCCGGTGTCGATGACGAGGCTGCTAAGCAAATTCTCAACGAAATCGTTATACAGGGCGACGTGGTTCACTGGAGCGATATTGCAGGACTGGAGCCCGCGAAGAAGGCATTGCGGGAGGTTGTTGTATATCCCTTCTTGCGACCGGACCTGTTTATGGGTCTGCGCGAACCTGCGACCGGTATGCTCCTCTTCGGACCACCCGGTACAGGAAAAACTATGCTGGCACGTGCTGTAGCGACCGAGTCCCGGTCAACCTTCTTCTCCATCTCGGCGAGCAGCCTTACCAGCAAGTACCTCGGCGAGTCCGAAAAGCTTGTGCGAGCGCTCTTTTCCCTGGCCAAGATGCTGGCGCCGAGCATCATCTTCGTCGACGAGATTGACAGCATTCTCTCGCAACGATCTGGTTCCGGCGAGCACGAGGCCACCCGACGCATCAAGACCGAGTTCCTGATTCAATGGAGCGACCTGCAGCGTGCTGCCGCCGGACGTGAAGACAAGGACGAGTCCGCCAAGGACAGTCGCAAGGGAGACGCCAGCCGTGTTCTTGTGCTGGCCGCAACCAATCTGCCATGGGCCATTGACGAGGCGGCGAGGCGACGTTTTGTGCGTCGCCAGTACATACCGCTCCCAGAAACCGAGACAAGAGCAGTCCAGCTCCGTACGCTTTTGGGCCAACAGAAGCACAACTTGACAGAGCAGGACATACAGCGGCTCGTCGAGCTCACCGATGGTAAGTGCTTCCCAAGCAACTGACTGGCTTCTACGTATCTGCTGAAGAACAAAACGACAATTGCTAACTGTCCAACGCAGGCTTCTCCGGCTCGGACATCACAGCCCTGGCCAAGGATGCTGCCATGGGCCCACTTCGTTCTCTCGGCGATGCTCTTCTCATGACAAAGATGGACGAGATTCGGGGCATGGAGCTCTCTGATTTTGTGTCGAGCTTGGTGACCATCCGCCCCAGTGTCAGCAAGTCAGGTCTCAAGGAGTACGAGGACTGGGCACGGGAATATGGTGAGCGGGGCGGTTGAGTTTACTTGGTTTATCTATTCGCACTTTGCAGTTTCCTACATACGCACATGCATGCATATATGCATATTTACATACATTCGCTTAGCGCTTCGGTCCATCTTTTAGTGTGTGCGAGTGTGTGTTTGCTATTTTGTTTTGTTTTGTTTTGTTTTGCTCTGTTCTGTTTTGTTCATTTTACCTGGGTTATGGTTTTTGCCTACTGTCTTCGTTCGCTCTTTGTTATTTTGGGTTGTTTTTGTCTCGTCTGTTCGGTGCCAATAGCCGTCGCTGGGATCTTGTTTGGCCGTGCTATCGCTCCGGGACTTGGTGCATATTCTCACGGCAACCCTGATGGAAAAAACATGTCTTTTCTCTTTCCTTTTTTATCAACAAGTTGTGAGTTTGTACCATTGAAAAAGTATACAGCCTCTGCGGTAAGCGGTAAAAAGATATATTTGTACATAAATATCAGCGTCGTGGCATCGTCTCTCTCGGGCTTGGTGTGACCCTTTTCGGGGCCTTTTCTACCCCTTATCCAAGCCGTTTCGGTATCCGTTCTCAATGCAAATGTTGTTACAACCATCCATCGCAACTCCACCACCGTTCCTGTCTCTCCGTCGTTTCGCCCCCTTATGATAAGGCCTCTCCCCGCATCTCAGCCTCGGCTTCCTTGATCGACTCTGCCTTCTCGGCTGCCTCGATTTTCGCCTGCTTCTTCGCCATCTTGCGCAGCTCCCGCTTGGACGTGATATTGGCCAACCGTTCTGCCTCTGCGGCAGCCTTGATGACCGACCGCCGCTCGACCTTGGCTGCACGCTTGACTAGTGCTTCCTGCCACCGCTCCTCTTGGGTTGGCACCGGTGGCCGCTCTTCGATGGGAATCTGTGCGGGCGCAATGATGCGCTGGACGACGTGGCGCTTGTTCTTGGACATACGCCAGCCGGGCGAGATGGCGACAACATCGCCGGTGCGGAGGCTGTCGTTGGGGTCGTGGACGAGGTACGATTCCGGCTTCTTGAAGAACTGCAGGTTTCCATTCGCGTTAGAGGCTGGTAGAGCCCAAGACGGTCGCTCGCCAAGGAGAGGCGGCCATCGACCCAAGTCGCCCGATAGTAATGTGGACGTACCTTTGACACCCGGCTGTTCCATTCTTGGCCGCCGACGCGGACCTTGACCGTCTTCTGCATCAGACCCGCCGACACGACAACACCCGGTATTTCACGGAATGTCTTTCGCGTGGCCGCCATAAAATGGGTCGCCATGATGTGTGGTTATGTGTGGGGAGGTTATCGGGGGAGTAGGCGGGGTTCGTTTAAAGAGCCCAGGGCTGTGGCCGTCGTTTTCGTCGTCGTGGCTGCCGAGCGCTGATTGTCCGTTGCATGCGACTAGAGGACGTTGAGACTTGGTGATCGTTCGAGCACAACGGAAAAAATCTCCCAGAGCCGGATTAGATAAGCCGGCCACAGTAAGAGGTCTCGAAAGCGGGTCTTCGGGTACTGCCATTGGGCAATTGGTCTCTAGACCCACTTTGACGCCAGCACTCAAAATCGACGGCTTAAGACCTCCAGACTTGGTAATAATCCAGCATGACAAGCTTTCTTCACAGTCAAGTTCAGAGATTGTCCAATGATTGCATTGACTTGATGTTGACAAAAAAGCCGCGTGACAGGGGGGGCGATGTCGATACGAGTTAAATGATGCTCTTGCAATTGTTTTCAATCCGTCAAATAAATACGACGTACATTCTTGTAATAATCAACATCCTGTCACGACCGATCTCAAATTGGGTATGTTTCTGGCGGCATTATTTTGTAGAAACGCAGCGACAGGGCCTGACAAATACTTGTATTTCACGTCGTGCTGCTCCGTACAAGTGATGCTCTATTGATGGCTTGTGCCGCAAATCATCCCGGCAAGGACGCCACCCGGCCTTATCCACTGACATGTCCAAAATAAACACCGAACAAAGATCATGTTTCAGAAACTAGGAGATCAAACGCCTCGTCAAAACCTGCTCGTATTTGATATATCTGCATTGGTCAAACGCCCAGCAGCTCTGTAACCGCCCACGGGTCACCGTGTCGTCTTGTCACAAAAGCCAGGATGAAAAAAGAGATGGCATTTTTGGTATGAGGGCTGTTCTTTTGCCAGTCATTATATGCGGATTGCAGGCTGTAGGTCCAGAGGTCCAGATACGAAAAAATAGAGTCAGAATTTGCTGCAAGTACCAACACCCATCCTCCCAGCTTAGACTGCCGCAAGTAGAGCTGCCACATCAAATGCAAAGAAATAAACAAAAGACCAAGACATCAGGGGAGGGTAAATATAACGAGAAAAAAACACAGAAAACAGCAAGTTTAAGATTTAGTAAAAAAAAGGGAAAAAAAAGAATAAGCCCTTCAGAATGCTTTTCCTCACTCATGAGAAAAGCCATAAACCGGCCTGTACACCTTTTCTAAAAAGGAGACAAAAAGAAGGACAAGAAGGGCGCGGATAATGAAGTCAAAAACATAAGGCCATATATTCGTAATTGGTCTATTTGTTTTTTGTTGTGTTTTTGTTCCTTTGATTTCGTGCACTTGATCTAGGCGACAAATGTCCGGCGGGCGAAGCGAGCCAGGCGCTGGGCCTTCTTGCCACCGTTGTTGTTGCCGTTGCCATTGTTTTTGTTGTTGTTGTTGTTGCCCGCAGCGGCAGCGGCAGTGCTCTTGGCAGCGGCAGCAGTGGCAGTCAGGGCACCGGCACCGAGATCGACGGCGGACTGGGCAAGAGCGGCGGCAGCCTGACCCTTGGCACCGTTGTTGGCAGCTACGTTGGTGGTGCCACCATTGCCCGTAACCGTGAACTTGGTGCAGTCATCCTGGGAGCCGCGCTGGGCAACGGGCATAATCACAGGCTGGTGGTTTGCGGCCGACGTCAGAGTGCAGACACGGAAGTTGCCGGCGGGCAGACCACCAGCAACGGCAGCTGCCAAGCCACCCTTGCCGTTGCCAGCATCGTTGATACCCTTGAAGAAAGCAAACTGGGTCGGATCAGGAGGAGTCGTGGGGTTGAGGCTGTTGCCGATGTCCTGAACAGTAATGTGGGTGTGGCCAATAACAAGACCACCCTGCAGCTGCTGGGGAGCAGCGTAGTACGTGGCATCAGCATTGGTGAAGGCACCAGCCACCAGGTTGTTGACCTGGACGGTGATGTTAAAGTCCTGACCAGCCTGGATGGTCTGGCCGTTCTGGGGGAACGTGATGACAGTCGAGATCATCTGGGTCTTGGCCGGGATCTGACCCATGACTGTTCATTTTGTTAGTTTATACGGGTCCATTCTACGTCGGAAGCAGCTTCAAAAACCGAACAGAAAAGTATGAAAAACAAAAGAAGGAAACATACCAATGCCGTTGCAAGAGCCAGAGGTAATCTGGAGACCGTTGGTCAGGGTCTGGCCAGCGCAGAAGTTGATGAAGTTGTTTTGCGAGGTGGTCGATGAGGCCTGACCAGCCTCAGCACCTAGACCAGACTGGCCATCGAAGAACGAACCCGACTGGATGGCGTTGGCCTGAAGAGTGGTGCTGTCGGCAGCATCGTTGTTCGTGTTGGTGGCCGCGTTGTTCGCGTTGTTGTTGTTCGCATTGTTGTTGGCGTTCGCATTTGCGGCGGCAGAGCTCGCAGCGGCAGCAGCCGCAGCAGCAGTAGCGGTGCCCTTGGCGGCGGCAGCGGTGGCCGTTTTCGCGTTGGCATTAGCAGCAGCAGCAGCAGTGCCCTTGGCGGCGGCAGCGGTGGCCGTGTTCGCGTTGGCATTGCCGGCATTCGCTTTGGCGCCGTTGTTGGCATTGGCATTGGCATTGGCGCCGCCGCCGCCGCCGTTGTTGGCGTTGGCATTGGCATTGGCATTGGCGCCGCCGCCGCCGCCGTTGTTCTGGCCCTGCTTCGCGGCATTGTTTGCGTTGGCGTTGACACCGTTGTTGTTCTGGCCCTGCCTGGCAACAGCATTGTTTCCGCCGTTGTTGTTGTCGTTCTGTGCCGCAAAGGCCAGAGTGAGAAGCGTTGCCGCATAGACTAGTTTCGTAGAAACCATTTTGTCTGATATGGTGGATTTTTTGTTGAGAAAAAAATTGGGAAAGAGGTGAATAAGTAGGGGGGAAAAAAGGAGCGGCAACCTGTCCTGTCCCAAATAGAAAAGAATTAAACTGCCCTCGTAAACAAAAAGAATGTAAGTGTAATCAGATCCACGGTCAACGTGATCTTCTCTTGACTGGCAAGGCTAAACAAGAAGCAGATAAAGAGAGGACAGAGACAAGAAGAGAAAAAAAGAAGGAAGAAAAAGAGAGTCAAGCAAAAGACCGCACTCTGGGGATGCAAAGGCTTATATCAAAAAGGGATGAAGAGAAAGAATGAAACGAGAGAAGACTTGGCTTGACAAAAGGTGGCCACGATGGACTACTTATCTCTCTTGGCAAAACGGCGTTAAGAGGCTTGATAGACATGGGGATCTCCAATAAGACAGTCACAGAGCCTGAACAGTATGTCCACCCCTTGGGTTTCTCAACCACCTGCACTTGCAAGGGGAGATATGGTCAGGAGGGGGTGGAAACTGAGGAACGCGGGACAGGGGCAAAGGTCGGCAAAGGTAGAGAGAGGGACAAGCGAAGGGCAAAAGCGTGGGTGACGGGTGGCAGAGGGCAAAAAAGGTTGACGACGAGTCCAGGGCATAGGAAATGCAGATCCCGCTGCCGCATTGGGAGGTTGAAACCGCAAGTGAGAAAGTGCCTGTCGCAGGGCCAAGATAGGACGGGAGGGGTTCTTTGCCTCGTCCTCTGCTTTTTTAGTTCTTGCAGTTGCCTTCGACTCCCGTCGTCCTGTTGCTCACCCTGGTCAGAATTGACGCACAGGCTCTGCGGCCTAGCCAAATGCCAAATGTAAGGTTAAGTGACTGGGGTAGACTGTGTGCCAGCCATCTTAAACACAGGAGCAGAACCAAAGAGAGTGGCAGCAGAGAGCCCCGTAACAGCTTTCATCCTGTCCAGATGTTGCTGGATAGAGATGGAAGTCTGAGCAGCCGAAGAGCCCCTTCATCCCTTTCAACTTGTCACCTGCCTCATATCGTCTCGAGCACAAAGCGCCGTCCACGCGTCCTGCCATTGCGCAACCTCGGATAGGTGGTTCAGATGACAGATCAGTTGAAGTTGTTGCTGTAAGCCCTTGCTTGAGCAGCATGTTGAGCAACGCTTCTTGCTACTGTCTATTTCTCAAGGTCAGCACAGGAACCAACCATGGCAGAAGATCGGATGTTTGGTGCTGGCACAGTCAGACGCTCTCTAGTAATTGTGGCTAATGAGCTGGCCGTAGAAGAGGCTGGGCGTTTCCGCGCCCAAAGTGAAGTCGAGGTGATTGAAGATTGAAAGGGGTTTACCGTTTGTGGAAGAGTCGACGCTATTTCCGCTGAGGGCACCGCTGGATCTGTATGTTTAAAAGGCTCAGAGGCTCTGCTTTAGCGTCTTTAGGTGCCGTCTTGGCAAGGAAGGCGCAATCGAGAACAGCAACAAAACACGTCTTTCCGACAAATACGTCGTACAGTTGCAGAGGGAAGGCACGGCCCAAGGGGGAAGTTGCAGTCTGCCTGGAGCCCCTGACTAGCGGTTTGCGTACTTATGAGGACTAGGGAGGGTGGTAGCTGTATTGGAGGTACTTCGATGCACCCGCCATGGTCGCGGAAGAAGTAAAGTACCCCTGCGAGGCCTGCTAATGGCTGGCCAATAAAACGAGCATCGACAACCTCACGAAACAGATTCTGTTAGAGACCTGCAACGAGAGCGACGCCGACCCAAACTAACCACAAATGCCAGTAAGAGGAGGCCCAGCTGTGACCGTGCGCCTTTTGCGCTGGGTTTCCGAAAAGAACAGAGCCAGTGACAGTGCCAGAGACAGAGCCAGAGACGGAGCCAAGACCACCTCGCATCCATATTGCATCGTCACGGGACTCGGCACGACGGCGCTCTATCTCGGAGGTGCCCTTGCCTTGGCAGATTTTTGCATACTACGACTTCGGGGAAATTGATGAGAGCTTGCGTGAACACGACGGGCGCTGGGCAGAGAGGCGTCTCCCTTCTCGATCGTCAACAACTAAATACAAGGAAATCCCGCGATTGGGATTGGCTGTCGGCTCTGGTTTTCTGAAATTGTTTCTTACAATATCTGTGTGCGGTGGCTACTCATTTGCCCTATCTGATGTCAGGATGCCCGGCCGCCGCGCTGACTTACGGAAACCGGCACCCAGGAGCATCGTCTCCACGATACTGGCTTTGATGTCCAGTTGGCCGCCCCTTGTTATCGAGAAAAGAAGCGTGCTTCGCCGACCCCCGGTCGCTTCCTGCCTAAATAAATGTCTTCACTGTGGGCAAAAACCGAGATCCACGTGAGACAGACCTTGGGAGGAGTACGGATGGAACGTTCTCTGACAACGGCTTCGAATGCCTGTTATGGAGAACGACTGCCTGTCAGGATTAGAATGAACAAGAAGCAAGAAAGAAAAAAAGGATTGCACTTCAAGTGGGTTGCCCCCGGCGTCAATCCCCTTGGCGAAACTTTCAAGAAACAAAGCTGTCAATGAAACCAGTCGTCTCCGGCTGACGACCGCTCTTGTACCAATCTTTTATCTCGACCCCGCTTGGTGGGTTCTTGTGAATGTACGTCGTACTTTGACGTACGACAGCACATGAACCTCATACCAACAAGTGAGGAGTACAGCCTGGGACACTTGCTGCCCTTGCATGTCGTGTCTTTGTTGACATTGCAAATTGGGATGGAAGAAATCAACAGAAGAACAACGTGCCGTGCCACCTCGTTCAACCTACAACGTCTTGTGATCGACGGCTGGCTGGCCGTGCTGTCCACTACTTCTTTTGAGAGTCTTCTGTCTTCCACTATTGTTCCATGCCAAGACATGGATTTTGGCCTTATCTTTGATGCGCTCGTTTTGCCTCTCGGACAGTTTGTATACATGACTGTGCAGCACTGAAAATCACAATCATAGCCTGCACCTCACCATCCGCCAATCTACCAGTCCTGGTAATGCGGCCGGCGCGTTGGATCTGTCGATATTCTCTAGGCGCATTCCCACGTATGTTTGCCTTATTTTCTTGTTTCTGCTTTTTAAACTGAGCCCTCAACTATGGCGGTCTTCCTTTTGAGTCGTTTTGATTAAAGCTGTGCTCGTACGTCTCTTTTGGCAAATTTGCCGGCTATCCTACTGCCGCAAAGTTGAGCTGTGCCTGATATCAAAATGTGTGTTGGGATGAAAAAGACTCCTCCAGGGCCATTTTCTCATCCCGAGGTCGACTGACTTCGATTGTGTCAAGGCATTGCTTCTCAGAAACCTGGCATCGGCTGCGCCTGCTGCCGTCCAATGACTATCTGATATCTGGGTATCTTTGTTGTCGTTTGAGTTTGTGGTCACAATGGACCACGACACGTACTGGGCAGGTAACTTATTACGGAGAGCTGGTGCTTTCAATATCCAGATCCAGATCCAATTCCCTGGACGAAGCTTGATCAGGACAATATGTCACCGTCTGGCATTCTCCCCTTGTCAAGCCAAAACTCACGGCTTTCGGATAGTGTCTCTTCCCTTTCTGAGATGGCTTTCTCAAGTCTGCGGGGGTACAAGATGTTTCACAGTCAGAGCCACCCGAGGACTTTGAAAGCACGACTCGTGCACCTGTCATCGACACGATGCCAAGCTTTATCCAACTCAACCTTGAATCTTTTGCAAGGGAAGCAAGGCTCGAAACGTTTGCCATCTCGGTGAAAGTGGTCTGATTTTTCTTCGTTCATCCTTGCTTCCCTTTGTTGGCTTCCGCCGCTTGGGTAAGGTGTCGAAAATGAGGTGTGTTTCGCAATCAGGCGTGGGGATGTGAGAGTGAGAGTGAGAGATGTCTGCCATTGTTTGGTCCGAGAGGTCAACACAATGACATAAGCCTGCAACTGCAACAGGAAACACAGAACGAGCGCCGTTCGTACTCAAAATTTTCAAATCCCTTTGTCCTGGTCGCTTAGGGAAATCAATGCCAGCATATATGCTGGCAATGATCCTTTGTGACTATTTATCCAAGCCACCAGCGCAAGTACTTCACATTTTCTAACGTACAGAGCGCACATTCTACCATTACCTCAATGGCAACGCTGACGACGTATCGGCATGGTCAGTCACGACGAACATTTCTCACTTGTTCCAGTTGACAGCGTCAAATACGCGGACTGGGCAGCTCAATCCAAATGAGAAACAGGTTGAAAAAACAAGTGTCTAGGCAACGAACACGCAGGGAAAACAGCGGCGCACAGTACGCTAGGTCTTGGCCGGATATTTTTGTGCATTTTGGCCTTCAAACTGCGCCGAAACGTCGATCAAAACGGCCATGTTCGAGGCCCCTGTCCTGCCAGCCGCCAATACAACCTGGACTTCTATGTACTTGTACGTGCGAACCTAGAGCGCAGCGAAAGCGAGCCAAATGCCACATCGCGTTTCGACAACCGAGTTCGGCGCGACAGACGCGTACGAAAAGACACAGTACAAGGTTGCAAAACCAGCATAGAATCTTACTGTTCGTCAGGTCGGAGGCGGCATGCAGGGCAAGGCGCATCGTGGCCCGGAAGGTGGACATCGGAGAAGTTGCTTTGCCTTGGCACTGATTATTTTTCTGTCACTGTCTCTCTTCATCTTTGTGTGTCGTGTAAAATGGCCGCTATTTTCTCTCTGCATTTTCATTGCTTTTTATTTTTATTTACCTATTAACTTAACCGGGGTTGTCCGCCCATCGCACCAGAGAAACTGTACTGTGTTGAGGCTGTGAGATGTCGCCTTGGCACCTGTTTGAGAACCGAACAAGTGCTGCGTAGTATTACAACAAATGATGAAAACGCAGAATAAACAGCAAAATGGGTTTACAAGAAGCAGACGAACAGTATGCTAGGGTGATAGAACAAAGACAACGTGCACAGCTCGTCTGAGATCCATGCAAGACCTTGTACACTGGAGAAGAAGTAGAAGCGGGCGTGAAGAGAAAGAGAGAGAGAGAGAGAGAGAGAAAGAAAAAGAAAACGATATAGGCCAAAATACAAATCTACAGATAGATTACAGTTTAAACACTAGCCGAACACGCCCGTTCCGCCCGCAACACAATCAAAAACCGAGGATGAATAGGCATTTACAGCAGCATGCGTCTCGGGTCCCTCAATGTATTCCTTCACCTTCACCAGGAACTGCACAGCCTCACGTCCGTCCAGCAGGCGGTGGTCGTAGGTCAGCGCCAGGTACATCATGGGGCGGATCTCGATCTTGCCGTTGACGGCAACGGGACGCTCCTTGATGGCGTGCAGGCCGAGCACGGCCGACTGGGGCAGGTTGATGATGGCGTGCCCATCAGCGAGCCGAAGACACCGCCGTTGCTGATCGTGAAAGTACCACCGGCCATGTCCTCAATGGTCAGCTTGCCATCGCGAGCCTAGAAGGAGAGAAAATCGGTTAGTAAGACGTTCGTTTGGGTGTGGAGATATCAAAACCGAGAGAGCCCAGGAAGAGACGCACCTTGTGACCCAGGTCGGCAATCGACTTCTCAATGGTGACCAGGTCCATGCCCTCAGCATTGCGGACAACGGGGGTGACCAGACCCTTCTCGGTGGCCACAGCGACGCTGACGTCGACGTAGTCGCGGTAGACAATGGTGTCGCCGCCGTTGGGGCCCTCAATGGAGGCGTTGACAGCGGGCAGGTCCTTCATGGCCAGGATGCAGGCACGGGTGAAGGCGCTCATGAAGCCGAGCTTGACGCCGGTCTTCTTGAGGACGTCCTCCTTGTACAGCTTGCGGAACTCGACGAGCGAAGACATGTCGACCTCGTTGAAGGTGGTCAGGGAGGCGGCGGTGTTCTGGGACTGCTTGAGACGCTCGGCAATGCGGAGGCGCATGCGGTTCATCTTGACTCTGCGCTCCTCACGGCTGCCAAGGGGCGAGGGAGTGGCGGGCTCCGAGGACGGTTTTGACGGGGCGGGCGCGCTCTTCTTCTCGGGGGCAGGCGCAGGTTTTGACGACTCGGCCGGCTTGGACTCCGATTTTGGCTCGGCGACAGCAGGCTTTGACTCCTCCTTGGGTGCGTCCTCCTTCTTGGGCGCCTCGGACTCGGCAGGCTTCGCCGGCTTGGCCTCGCCCTCTGCGCCCACCTCTATGCGGACGAGGTCCTGGCCGACGACGACGGTGTCCTCCTCCTTGGCGAAGAACTCGCGCAAAACACCCGCTTCCGGTGCATTGACGGCCACATCGATCTGGAAAGAAGAAGTAGTACATCGTTAGCCATTCAATGCCGCGCGTCCATCATCTCGCAACGCAAAAACGCGTCTTGGAGACGCTCCAAGCACCCAAAACGCACCTTGTCGGTCTCAATGGTCGCAATCTCCTCGTCCTGCTCGACACGCTCGCCAATCTGCTTGGAGAACTGCTTGAGCGTGCCCTCTGAGATGGACTCGGCCATCGGCGGCACCTTGACGGTCAGATCCGCATAGTTGCGGACGTGCTGGAACATCAGCGGCAGCTGGGGCATGGCGCAGCGAGGGCTGTGGCCGGCAGAGCGCGGCAGACCGGGCAGCGTTTGAGAAATCGTCTGGACAGCATGGTTGAAGAGCTGAAGGAAAGGGGGGGTGTCGAGATCAAGCGAGAGCAAGCGGAAAGCAAAAAAGGAGGTGGAAAAAGAGATCGAAAAGAAGACGTAATGGACTTGGCAACTGCAGCTGAAGCAGAAGACAAAAAGGCGTTTGTAAAGACCGTTTTGAGGGCTTGCGAGGATAGAAAAAGAAGTACAGAGTAACAGAGATGCGAAATGTCACGCGTTCGTTCGGACGAAGCAGGAAAAGAATAGATGACGAAAAAAATACAGAAGCCCAGTTGGCGAGCAAAAGGACCACGGCAAGCCGAAAGAAGGATGCTGTTGGAGCTCTGCGAGGTAATAAAAACAAGAAAGCGAACTAGGGCGACTCCTGATTGGCCAAAGCGTCGCTTCGTTCCGTGTCGGCTTCGGATAGGTTGGCTGGCTGGGTATCTCGCGAGGTTGCACCAGGCCCGAAGATGCAGCGATCAGATTTTGTACTCAGTACAGCGCGCAAGTAGCGGCACTCGCCGTATTTGTACGTACAGCTAACGCCACATGTATTACTCATCGAAGCGCACCGCCACGTGCTCAGAGGGTCACTCTCCAAGGGAAAACGTCGCGGTGCCTGCTTTCTGTACAGACAGGCGCATTGAGTTTGCAGTTGGCCATTCTTTGGCTTATCTGTGGTCTCGCGACCGTTGGCCAACGGGTACGGACGGGGCTCTGGCGCATCACTGCAAACCGATGCCAAGAAGAACGCAAAAGAGCCAAAAGAACAAACAGGAGCGGGTGTTGCTCCGTATTCTGGGCCTGTTTGGGTTGTAGCGCGGAAAGGGGGGATAATAGGAGGCTGTCGTCGTGCGCTTACGCTGAAGCTTCTCAGTGAGAAGTTCAGTGAGAACCAAACAGCTCGAACCAAAGACGATCACTGACGCTGTACTCCGTAGTCTGCAGTTGAAGTCTGACAGTCTAGATTCCCAGCAAACACTTTGGGTCTCTATTCTGCCCGAGATAAGCACCTTTGACAAAAGAACCATAGGCTACGCTACGGCGCCGTCTGGTGCCAAGAGACGACAATCCAAGTCGCGGCGTAACCACATGTAAAAATACCGTAGAGGCTGCGAAACGGTGCAAAATGCCCCGGTTTATCACACTTTCTCCCCCAACGCCCTCTGCGATGCCGGCCTAGTCGCCCACGTGACCGCCTTAAGACTGTCACCGAAGCAGGAATCCTCAACGAATTTTTCCAGTCCGCCTGTCCTCTTTCACCCAAACCGTTGCCTCTTCCCTCCCTGTCTTCTCCTTATTTCCCTCCATTCCCATCTTCTTTACGTTCTTTTTGGACTCGTCTCTTGCTTCACACGGCATACAGTATATAAGTTATCGTCGTTATTTTTTTTTGTTCTAAGAAACACTCACTTTTGACACTCATCCAAAAACACAATCCTCCAAAATGTCTTCTCCGGAACACCGGCGCGGGCAAGAGGCAGAGTAAGTTGCCAATCCCTGCGAATTCCCGGACAAATTTGTCTGTTGGCTCGAGCGTTTCTTTATCACCAGCTGTGGTGCCTGTTAGTCTTTGTTTGTGACTGTTGGCCGGTTGGCTCTTCATCCCTTTGCTTTCTGTTTCGACGTCGATGTCTGTCGATGTCTTGGTGCTGGACAGCACAGAGAGGTTGTCATGAGAATCCCGGCTGGTCACGAGACCTTCGAGACCTTCCTGCCGACACCACCATATGGCAGTTTGGGCCCTTTCCTAAGCCATTGGCCTCCTTTCTCCAAAAGAAGAAATCACCACCGTTTTTCACGAACCGCGATCCTAACCTCGACCTCCCCCAATGATAGGAAACCCAGTCTCTCCCGCCCCCCACCCTTCCCCAGCTTCGTCGCCGAGCAGCACCATCCAATTGCCTCGTCCGACAAAGACACACGGAGACTGATTGTCGTGCTTGCCAATGCGAGCCTGGAGACCTACCGCGCCGCGTCCCAAGGAGGCTCGGCCAACCGCATGGGCGCTACGCATCGGGACGAGAAGTACTCGCTTCCTGAACAGTGACGAGCACATTGGTGTCATGCGTAAGATGAACCGAGACATCAGTGACGCTCGCCCCGACATCACTCACCAGGTTTGCCACTCTTCCTCTTCTTTCTTTCTTCTGTTGCGAGGGGCGCGCTTCTCTAGCGTCTTCCCCAATGCGCCCCCTTGTGTGGGTGTCCATGTGTGCTGAGACTGGGAAACAAATCACAGTGCCTCTTGACCCTCCTCGACTCGCCGATCAACAAGGCCGGCAAACTTCAGATCTACATCCTGACGGCCAAGGATGTTCTGATCGAAGTCTCGCCCACCGTCCGCATTCCGCGTACTTTCAAGCGCTTCGCCGGTCTGAATGGTGCAGCTGCTTCACCGCCTCTCCATCCGGTCTACTAACTCGCAGGAAAAGCTGCTTCGTGTGATCAAGAACCCATCACCGACCACCTGCCCCCCAACTGCCGCAAGGTCACCCTGAGTTTCGACGCCGAAGTGCAGCCGGTCCGGAGTTATATCGACAGCCTGGATCCCAAGGAGAGCATCTGTGTCTTTGTCGGTGCTATGGCCAAGGGCCCCGACAACTTTGCGGACGCCTACGTGGACGACAAGATTTCTTATCAGCAACTACAGTCTCTCGGCAAGTGTTGCTTGCAGGCAAGTTCTGCCACGCCGCCGAGGACTCGTGGGATATCTTGTAAACCTGCCTCCCCGGGTTTTCCCCTTTGGATCAAATCACTTTACGATCAGCTTCCTCCTTGCCATAGGAAAAGAAACATGGAGGGTTTGGGGCTTGCGGACAACACTGAAAAGAAGAGAAGAGAGGAGAAGAGAAGAGAAGAGAGGAGAAGAGAAGAGAGGAGAAGAGAAATGAAATATCGCAGAGACAAACAGCGACAGCAGCATAAGAGGCAAGCCGTGACCGGCGGCCACTCCCGCTAGCTTCTTGCCTCTTTTCTTTCTTCTCTTTTCTCTCTTTTTTCTCTTTCTTCTCCCCCGCTTTCTTCCACCTTTTGGTCGTTTTACGTGTGTCTTTTGTGTTACGATAGCTTGACCGTTCCGGGCGGGGTTTTGTGATACAACATCGCAGCAACTTTGCCCAGGTTGGCGGTCTTGTCTGGCGTGTCTGGGTCGATGTCTGTGCTTTTGCGCTGTCTGCTGTTTTTTTGCAACCAAAACATGGGGCGTTCAACACCGGATCCAAGGAAGTCGCTCTATTTAGAGGGGCTTCTTTCTCGTGGAACACTTCAACTTGTTCCATATTTTTCTTTTTTCTTTTTCTTTTCTTTCTTGTGCTGTTCTTTTTCCAAGGACACAGCTTTTCTTTTTTTATTGGAACTTGTCCGTCGTCTTGCACCGCCTACCGGTGCCACTTTGTATCACTAACCAGTTAGCCCGGGGAGGTTCAGACGACCGAGGAGAGAAAGAGACGAAGAGAATCTATGGTTCAGCGGGTACGGGGCGGAAGAGAGCTTCGGTTCTCGATGCGTGGTGATTGGAGATCGAATGAGAGGTCCCGGATGGGGGGGGGGGCGTACGAAGAGAGTGTTGGCACGATGAGCCTTGCTTGGAAACGCGGTCTCGACATGCTTGGAGCCGAAATCGAAATACAACGAAACCCAACAAACACGACAAACGAAAAGTCGCCCTGCCAGCTACTACGCGGCACATTCGCAAACTACAACACAGCACAGCGCGAGAGCCGGGCAGGGGCGGCCTCTACCTATCTTTAGACGACAGTCCAGCGCTGAGCGCAAAAGCCGAGATTGTGAACGGCTTTGTTGGAGACTTGAAGAACAGCATCTCGAGGTGGAGTTGTTGCCATGAAACAACATTTATAATTTTATCAAACGAAGCGAAAGAAACCAAATAAGATCAAATCAAGTCAAAAGTACTATTCTCAGCTTCTATTCTTTGTCTTCTTCGACTGAACAAGGCACGCTCGTTTGGCGTCAAGCTCAGCTACTGAAATAGAATTGATTTGCATCAAGGCAAACTGAATAATAATGGACACTTTCGCTATGTGTGCAAGTGAGCGAAGCAATTCTTACAGGGCGAAGCATTTTCCTCATACACACAATTTGCTTCCTGACAATATACGATTGAGGCAAGAACATCAGAATGTGTGCTGGACAAACCGCGCTGTCTGACACAATTGTTGGTTTCTATTTTTGCTTGCATACAGAATGAGCCACAATACTGTACGACCGCTTCTTCCAGGTCTTCAGCACACCTCTTGGGCCATCTTCCTCCTTTGGAATCTCCTTCTTTCTGTCGCCTGTCGCCCGACCAAAACAGCCCTGAAGGATGACAGCCGCTCTCCTTTTCCCGCCCCCAATACAGCAGGCCTCGACAGGAAGCTCATGTCTCCACAGTTGCGGCGTATCTGCAGCTTGACAAACGTGCTTTGTTGTGGTCTTGTTGAAAAGGTGCTGAAAAGGGGGGCGGGCAGTATTGACTGGCTATCATGATATGATCCTGCCGACCGTTTTGGTCTCACTCGGGCTGTTTTCGCCGCGCAACTTCGTCTTCTCTCTCACACAGGAACAATCTCGTTGTGTCTGTCGGCTTCTTTGCTGTCGGCTTCTTTGCTGTCGGCTTCTTTGAACCTCGATGCCCTCTTTTGATGTACGAGGTTGGTGGACAAAAGCGCAGACCAATAATATCTCTTGGGGCCTGCTCGCTGGAACTGGACAAGACAATGTGCCGAAGCAGAGACAGCAAGGACGGGGAACCGGGGGGAAGCTTCCTCGTCTCGCTATCACGACCTGCGGCATGCTACTCCGCACCGCGTCCGTTGCGTGGGATTCCGAAAGCTTCATGCAGAGAACGGCGCCAAACTCTGTGGAGAGCTGTGGACCAGACGGGGGGGATGCGGATTGGTCTGATTCTGCATGTTCGATATTTGTTGGACCCTGGCAGGTTGGGCCATGACCGCCCTGCCACGTCGGCCGTCTTTGGTCTTGTTGTGTACGTACTCCGTACGTCGTAAACTACTTCAAGGTGCACTTTGCGGTCTGCTTGTCAAAGCTGTGCAAAGTTGCGGTGACCACTTGCCAGACAACACTGACCAGGCTCTGAAGCTCTGGCCAGGGGCTGGCCTACGGACAAGCAGCCCAAGGATGCCTTACTCGCGGGCAGGGCCTGGCCACTAACACGAAAAACGCAGGTTCGTGTTGTCATGTAAGCGTGTGCAAGGCGGCAGTTTCTCGTCACCAGCGATGCCGCTCTGCCCCTCATGCGATTCGCCAATGTCCCATTTTTGATCGGCCGTTGGGATGTGGGAGAGCTGCTTGAACTGCTCGTTGTGGTCTCCTCAGTGGTGCCCGGCCTTCTCCTCGAACGTTGTGCTGGCCAAGGTTTATTGGGGCTCAGAGTTGTTTCTCTACTCCGTACGCCGTATTGGTGCCGTTCGCTATTCCACTTCAGCTGTTGTTGCTCGATCGTTCCAAGGCGGCCTCTCGCCCACCTCCGCCCTGTCCTAGTCACTTTAGTGCGAACGTGCACAACAAGCATGGGCCTGTCATTGCTCGTGGAGCCCTATCCAAAACGCACGAAAAGCAATCAGAGCCAGCACACAAGAGCGGCGACTGTCCATTCCCTCAGTTTCCTGTTCTTTCCCATAATTCCCTGCCGCGTCTGATTAACTGAGTATTTCATTCTGTCGGATGTCGGTTTCTTTTCTCGCAGCTGGTTCGTCGGCCATGTGGTAAGAAAACATGCTTGCAGCAGGACAGCATGACGGGGTGTGACCACTGGATAGAGAGAGAGAGCACCGGAGGACAGAGCGAGGGGCACGACTCTGGGCCGGTCTGCACTTTGACGTCTTGATTGGCCGAGGAGCGTTTTCTGTGATTCAGATCGTCCTTCTTGTCCTTTCCTTCCCTTCCTATCGGCAGCCTTTGCCCCGCTTTCTCTTTTCGTCGCAAGGGGCCTGTATCGGGCAGTTGAGATGTGTGATGCTGGCTGGGTCGAGACGAGTGTCTTGTGCGAGCTGTAACGGCTGGGCCTCCAGAGGGCCTATGGATCGTTGGCCAGTATGCCCTGATCTAGCCAGGACAGGCCTGACCGTACGGCCTCGTCGCGGAAAGACTATTCGTGAAGTATCTTATCTCATCGTACAAATATCTTACAGGCAAGAGGAACGAGACGGGACGATGGCTTGGTGGCTGCACCCTTCTGTTGCGTCCTTCTTTTGCCTCCGACTTTCCACTGGCTTCCACTAAATCCCACTGGCTAGGCCTCCCGGGCCTCTTTGGGGCCTGGACCACGTTGAGCATGTTGAGCATATTGTGCATATTTCGTCTGTGTGGTTTTTTCTTTCGTTTTGCCTCTTGATTGCCCCTGAGCCCCTGTTGCCGAGCCGGTGCCCTGTGGCCAGTATCTTGAGCAGTACGTAAGATACAAGTACTTGCAAGATGTGACACGAAAGATGAGATATTTTCGATATTTGCCCCATCATTGTTAAGTCAGGGTCGCTGAAGACTCGTACAGAACGGGAAGGATGCGTGCGGGGGTTTAGAGCCCTGTCCGCCTGGTCCACTGTCCGCTTGTCTTTGTAAGATATCTTAAGTTGTCTTTTGAAAGGCCCATTGCATTGAAGCGTGCGGTTCTCGTGGTCTCAAGCCGTTCGAAGCTAGTGTGGCTTCTTGGACGGCCCGCTGTGGTTGTGGCCTAGCTCCGATGTTGCCCCTTCTGTTAGGCTTGTCCTGTTGTCGCTTTTCTTTCAAGCTTGATCGGCAACGGCGGGACTTGCAGTTGGCGTTCAATAGTCTCAGGTGGCGTTCGATAAAAGGGTTGCGTGGTTGTGAACGATGTTGGAAGTGTGAAAGTCGAGAGAAAAGAGATAGAACTGCACAAATTGAGTACAGAACATGTCTATGGAGGAAGCTGAGGAAGGGAAGTCTCGAAATGATCGCAGGCAGGAGCGACTAGGCATCCCCGCGTGTGGCATGCCTGCCTGGTCTGGCCTGGCTGCATATAAGTTGCATAACTTACAATCTCCAGCCAGCTTTTGAGTGTTTTCTTGTATCCGTCACGAAACGAAACACGAGACGGCACGCTCTTCACATTCCTGCTCTTACGTATATGCTCGGCCCTTGTGCCTGGCATCCTGCAGCGCCAAACCGGAAACGAGAAAGGACACAGGATCAGGTGGCCGTTGGGCATGTCGTGTGAGACAGGCACGGGCAGGGCAATGTGTGCGCATGCAGGTTCTGGAAGAAGAAGCGGCAGGCACGAGTGAAGTGCGCGCGACATTAAACACTTGCTACTAACCGGCGACAATTTGTATTTGTATTTGTATTTGTACGTTTTTGTTTTTTGTACGTTGGCGAAAGTTGGCTCACTGGACGGCCGTCAATCACTGGGTGCCATCGCTCCTGCCCTGCTGATGCCCTGATGCCAGGTCCTCCTGCATCTGGCTCACGTTCTGAGTGGGAAGGAGCGTAGGAGCGTAAAAGCGTGGAAGCGTGGAAGGCTCGACTCTACTGGGTCGGTCCTGATGTTTGACTCGCCAGTCGCTTTGGTCGTATTCTCGCATCCTCGCATTCTCGCCTTCTTCGCGATTCTTCTTCACTTCATTGGCATCTGTCGAAGAGGCTGCACACCCACTCGAAAACCGGTTACGCCCACCCACCCTCTGATTCTCCGATTCCCAGTGCATTTCTGCGTCTCCTGGGCCTTTTCCATCCTGTCGTTCAATCCGCCTGCGCTACTGCACCCCTGCAGAATCTTCCAATGTTGACCCAGGGCGAGGTGAAAAGCTGCACAAAAGGCTGCACTTTGAAAGCCAACAAAGATGGCTGCCAGAGATGAACGAGTGATGGAAACAACAGGAATCGATCGCATTGGCCGCATCGAGACCACCACAGGCGGCCAGGCGGCGTGGGCGATGGTCTGAGAAGGCACAGCGATGCATTGCGATCGAATGCCTCGGTCGATGACACGCCTTTTATTTCTTCTTCTTTCTCGTGTTTCTTCTTTTTTCTTTTTTTTTTGTGCCATTCGACCCAGGCAGAGCAGCATTGAGGCGAACCAGCGACGCAGCAAGAACTCAGAGCTGTCATATCACATCATCCTGCCGATGTCGTACCGCACTTGACAACACAATATCGACCCGACGTAATGGCACTTCGACGGGCCTCGAGACAGAAGAGGCCCAAGACGCAGCAAAAGGGACCAGTCACGGCCGTCGAGACGTTGGGACAAGACACTTAGGCATGCGTAGATGCCCAGGAGCCACAGCAACGATGCAATGCGCTGGCAGCCAGACCCGCCAGAAGTTGCGGTCTGGAGAGGGAAGAAGCTGGACAGTGGCAGATAAAGAGAAAGGCATCTGCTGGTAAGGGAAGCCGAGGGGAGGAGGAGAAAAACGATGTGAAGCGAGATGAAAAGAAACGGAATATAGACTCGAGAACACCGAGAACACCAAGAAAGACTGAACACATTCATTCGGACGCACACTGCAGACAACCAAGATACACCCAGAGCAGTCGCACAACCGCCCTGTGACTTCACGGGCGTCTCATCACATCGCATACACATGCTCTCTCGCCGTCACCTCTGCCGTGCCATCGCTGCCATCACACTCACACACTTGCTCTATCTCTTACTTGCTCTATCTCTTGACAAACAGCACAAGTGAAAAGAGCACAAGCAAGTGAACCAGGACCAATAGAGCATTTGCATCGCGAAGAGCCCTAAAACACCCTCAGCATAAACAGCAGAAAAGCACAACCTGACGACCCCCATCCAGTGATCAATCCACAGGGGCCGCCCAGCAATCGACCTGCACAGCCCTCTCGCCTCAGCTCACCCACAACGGCCCCGTTTGGTTTGACCGTCTTCCCCGGTGCCTGCTGGCCACCGCCTGAAAGATTGCGTGTTCAACTTGTTGCCCTTCGCTTTTCCAACCTGACCCTGGCCTAGCCAAGACGGCTGATCCACACCCCCTTCGCCCACACCACCTTCGACCACCACAGCATCATTTTTACTGAGTACTGAACGTCCAACTCACTGACGATACGGAGTATACGCGGTTTTATCACCTCTTGCCGCTGAGAATCCAGCCATCCCCCCCTTCCCTTTTGCTACCACACCACTATTTGCTTGCCCACACACCCCCCGTCGATCCCCAGCGCTTGGTCAGAAGACGGACGGTCGCTGTGGTTCCTTCTTGTCACTCAACCCCCCCCCCTAAAACGCACTTACATATCTTGAGACCTCCTCCTCGTCATTCCCATGCTGCCCACTCTTGAGGTTAGCCGTTTGTCTTCGGCCTCGTCTTTCTACTCCGCAATCTCCCAGCCATTGAATATTCATTACCTCGCATCGCTGCCTATTCAGAACCAAACATCGGCCTCACCAACACAGTCATTGTTCTCTCTATTTTCTTTGATTAAACCGGAACCGCCTCGCTCCAACGCCCTCTCCATCGCGCAGCCAGCACTCACATATGGTTCTGTTGACTCCAAAGACGCCATTTTCCAGATCCGTCAGATCGTGTCGACACAAGACAGGCCTCTTCGCACATCACACCTCATTCTCGCCGCCGATTCTCTCGACGCCGTCAACGAATTTCATGCAGCGGCTCTGAAGGCCTTTCCCCGGTCTGCTGCCGTGATTGGAACCCGAGCTAGCCTCGAGAGCGATTCTGCCACCACCGTTGGCGCTGCTACAGCCGCCGCCGCCTCTCTTGGACAGAGCGATATCTGCGCCCGTGTCACCGACTTCGACGGCAATATCATGGAGGTTGCCTATTCACCCGCATCGTACAGCTACCCGTCGCCTTCGAGGTACCGCTCAGCGGACAGCTACGATTACGACTCCAATCGGGTCTTGTACTATTCCTACGACACGCCTTCGGCCGAGCTCTTCAGTCTCCGTTCTGGCAGCGGATCGCGGTATCGTGAGATGCCGAGCTCCTACGAATACAGCTATCATGATGGCACACCGCCCACCAGCAGCCGCTACCACGGCGGCAGCGGTCGGACGGCCACTCTGCGCCGCAGCGCCACGTCCACATCGGCAGCCTCCTATGAGATGCCTTCGTCTTCCCGCTACTCGTCGCGCGACTCATACAAGGGCGGTATGAGCGCTGCTGGCATGCTTGGTATGGCTGCTGTTGGTGCTGCCGCCGGCGCTGCCATTACGTACTCTGTCATGCGCAGCAGCTCTCGTTCGCGCAGCAGTACCTCGCGTGAACACGAGTACGACGACGCCACAGCTGTGCCCTCGTTCCAGAGGCGCTCCACCTTCCCGGATTCGTACCAGGAGTACTCAGGCAGCCGGTATGGCGGTCACGATGGCGGCATGCGGGGACGGTCTCAGAAACCGTACCGCGAAGTTGAGGATGCGTCTGCGTACGAGTACGAAGGCAGCCGTGGTCGGCTTCCTTCGGCCCGCGAGTATCGGCCGAGTGGTGGGTCTGTCGGCGGGCCACGTTCGCGTGCGCGCAGTGAAGCGGCCCACGATCGCACCCCACCAATGATCTCAGAAGGTGAGATTCGTGGTGGTGGCAGCTACATTTCGTCTCGGCACGCGCCGCACACCGTTTCGTCTTCCCGCCACAGCGCCGCTTACGACAACCGTGCGGCCGAGCCCGCAGACCGCGGTGAGCGGGACAGTTATGTGTCTGGCGCCCGCAGCCACCGCACCGTCCGCGGAAGCGGCACGGGTGGTAGTCGGCTGACTTCGACACCGCCCAACGCAAGTCGCAGCGCTCCGGTGCGCCAAGGCATGAGCAGCCGCTCCGGCAGCTACATATCGGCGCGCAATGTACCTCTGCCTGCGAGCGGTGTTGGCAGCAGCTTTGCGAAGTGGGAGGTGGACGACCAGTTTGCCGACGACAACCGCTTCTTGTATGATGACGACGACAACGACAGCGTTGCACCGAGTGACAGCATTAGCTGTGTGGGCAGCCGCAGCCAGAGCAGTCGGCGTCACCACCGCTGACCTGCTTGCCGGCTTGTTCTTGTTTCTATCACTTTGCTCTTCTTTATATGTCGGGGCCACTGCAAGCCGTGCCCTTCGATTCTGTCATTGTTTTCTAGGTGTGGTTTTCTTTGGATGGGCATTCAGGGATTCTCGCTTTTCTCTCTCTTTTCTTTTCTTCTGCATTTTGCCTTGTTTTGGGTGCCAGTTACCATGACTTCGGAACCACTCTCGTTTGGTTTGGCATATGAAAGCCATTTGTTCATCGGTCCTGCCTCGGACCGTATTTGGAAGCTTATTACTTCGGATCTCTTCTATTCATGACCACGATTTGGACGTTGTTCTCTTGCATTTCCTTCCTCTTGATGAGTCTTTCTTCACAAACGAACATATCGCAACTACACATTCTGGACAGACAAGATGGGGACCAGAGACTAATCTGTACATCTTCTTTTCTTTCCTTTGGCTGTATTACCTTACAATTTAAACGGAGCAATCTGTTCGACACAAAACCACTTTGGGGAGGCGGAGCACCCCACTCAACCCCCATGAAGTACATGTACGGCAACCACCTTAATTGGGTCTTGGCCGCTTGTATTTTCTTGCATACAATGAGACACGATTGTTGACACTGCATTCTTGTTTTGGTCCGGCTCCCCCTGTGTGCCATTGTGCGCCTTACGCAGATAGAAAGTCGTGAGAGATGTCCCCACACATAGGGCATATTTGTGCTCCCGCGCTTCTCGTTTCTCGTTCTGACATGACTCTCTTGTTCGTCTTCAGTACAATGTATTTGTACAAATATTGTCTGACATCCCGCACAGTGCATCCCGCGTATATGCTGACCAGCGCTTATTGCGTCCTCGGGGCGTGGGGTAGGTGAAGGAAAACACAACAAGCCGGCTTGATGGCAGTCAAGCAGTCAAGCAAAGTACGGAATATGGCTGTAACTATAAACAGACATACTCCGTAAAATGACACACGAGAAACACCGAAAAGACTCATAAGAGGGTATAGGATGGCCAGATCCTCGGGCGTGGCTGATGGTGCGGACTGGATAAGCGCGTAGACAGGATGCGCGCAGCCACCGTCATCCGTGCGATGCGACCTGTGAACAAAGCAGAGTGACACAATAGTAGGGCACAACCACAAGTACATGTAGACATAATTTGTACAGGCTGTTACAGGCTTCCGTGGTCTTTGTGACAATCGAGAGCAAGACTTACATGGTATAGCGATATTTAGTAAACCGGGCTGCTGTTGAGGAAGTCGCCTCCGAGGCCGGCAGGGGAGCTAATTTTTTTGCCTTAGCCGCCCCTGCGCGCCTTCCGTCGCCGTGCCTGAGAAAGGGCAAGAAAGAGGCAAAAAGTGACAGCGCGAGGGGTCGAAGCAAAAAAAGGAGATGTCACAGTGGAAGACAGTTAAACATGTCAAATAAAAAGAAAATACACTTCTTGTACTCCGTAATTCAACAATTAAATAAGAACAGTGAGCCCCTGCCAGATCACCTATTCCGGGTGCGGCACACACACACCGCAGCGTCTTCGTCCATCGTCGGTTGCAACGTAGAGAGGCGTTGTGAAGAAAGAGCGACTGGTCGCACTTGCAGTCGCACTTGCACCGCAGAATTGCCATGGGAAAGGCAAAGGAAAGGACGGAAAGCACTGACTCACATGACCAACCAACAGCAGGTATCCCGCCGTGCGACCCGCCCCCCTTCGACTCGACTAAATAGCTTCGTCTCCTTTTGGGCCTGGCACTATGCGTACTTTTTTTTCTTTATCGACGCGGCGGCCCTCTTTTGCGGATAGCGAGGTCCTCTGGCGCAATCTCACTTTCCCATCTTGCTTCTTCCCCCACGTCTTGTCATCCAGGCCATCCTTGCCATTCTGTCACCATATTCGCTTCTGTCAGTGACCAGCCTCACACACACACACAGAGACACACTCTCTCTCTCTTGCCCAAGACAAAGTTCAATTGCCTTTTTTCACAGCAGCGGAGGGCATCGGGCTGAAGAATTTGGGCATCGCCGAGTCCAAAGCGTGACACAGCGCTCCTTTCATCCCATTTTCCGTCTTATACGCCACATTTGACTTCAAACATGCCTTCCATTGGTCTGGGCGAGTCCATTCCGCCCGACACGGCCCATGTAGGTTTTTCTTCACTTCATCTTCGTCTTTTTTTAACTTGAAGGAGTCACTCCTTCCATTGCCGTTCACAACGACGAGGCGCATCACCGCGGGGTATGAGTTCCATTTGCTAACTCTATTGCCCAAGGCCGTGAGCGTGTCTCTGCCAACATGGAAGTCCAATGTTGGCTACGAAGAGGGCGAGTCATGGGTGATCTCAAAGATGGTCACCGGCTACCCAAGGTATGTATGGTTGGCGGTCGTATACGAGCGTTGATTCAGGGCAGGGACACGTTTTTTTAACACCGCACAGATTCTTCATCCACAATCTCATCAAGGCGTTTGCCGCGTGCATTACAGAGCGTTTTGGCCAGCCCGGCCAGACGGCCATTCTGTTCCCCAGCCGTGTGGCAGCAGCCCGGTGTAAGGCTTTCATTGAGAAGTATGCGACAGACCCGTCGTCTCTCGAGCGGCTGGCTGTTGTCAACCTCGCCCTCGACGCGTCCAACCCGGAGAGCGCGGCGTTCCGGACTCTGGCACCCACCATCTCGGCCGTGATCATGCAGCAGAGCGCGTTTCCCTTTGGCAAGCAATATTGGCAGCACTCTGGCGATGGCGTGTCGAGCCGTCGTGCCGAATACTGCCACAAGCTGTTCAGCGAGGGTCTATTGGTCCGTGTTGACGACAATGACACCCCTTCTGGTGCTGCCACGCCAGCTGCGGCGGCTCCTGCTTCTACCCCGAGCCCTGTTCCCCAGGCTGTGGCTGGTATGAAGCCTGTCCGTGGCCCCAAACGGTACCGTCGGCCCATGTCCCAAAGCGAGAACGTGGCTGCACCCGCCGCAACACCCAGCACGGCCGCGGCCGCGACACCGGCTACCAACGGCCACAGCAACGGCCACAGCAACGGCCACCCTGCTTCGCCAAAAGGCGGCGCCGGCGAGGAAGACGAGGAGGAGACGGCACGGTTCCTCGAGGAGCGTTTTGGCCGCAACCTTGACCTGTCGTTTGTGCGACGCGCCAAGTCGGCTATCCTGCGGAGAATCACTGGAGCTATGACGGCCGACAACGACGTCGATCTCGAACACAGCCGCTCGCCGCCGCCAACGTCGGCCCCTGCTGACGGCAACTTCCGTGGCGTTGCCGACGTTCAGGAGGACGACGTGTATCTGCTGCCCTGTGGCATGAACGCAGTCTTCAACGCCCACCGGTTCCTGCTGCGCGCACGCCCCGACCACGCCCACCTGAAGAGCATCAACTTCGGCTTCCCGTACGTGGATACGCTCAAGATCCTCGAGAAATTTGGCGCCGGCTGTCTGTTCTATGGCCACGCTTCCGAGGCCGACCTCGACGACCTCGAGAAGCGCCTCAAGGAGGGCGAGCGGTTCCTCGGTCTCTTCTGCGAGTTCCCCGGCAACCCTCTGCTGAGCTGCCCGAACCTGGTGCGTATCCGCAAGCTCGCCGATGAGTATGATTTCTCCGTCGTGGTGGATGAGACCATTGGCACATTTGCCAATGTCAACGTGCTGCCTTATGCCGATATGGTCGTCAGCAGTCTGACCAAAATCTTCTCGGGCGACTGCAACGTCATGGGCGGCAGTCTGGTTCTCAACCGCCACCAGAAGACGATGTACCCCAAGCTAAAGGAGGCGGCCACGGCCGAGTACGACCCGAACGCCTACTGGCCCGAGGATGCTATCTTTATGGAGCGCAACAGCCGCGACTTTGCCACACGCGTCGATCGCATCAACGCCAACGCCCAGGCTATTTGCGACGTTCTGCTTGCCAGCCCACTGGTCAAGCAGCTCAACTACCCCAAATACGGCCCCTCGCGCACCAACTACGAGATGTGCCGCATCGGTGCCAGCCTCGAAGGGCCCGCCACGGCCAGTGCGGCCCACCGTATCGGCGGCTACGGCGGCTTGCTGTCGTTCAGCTTCCAGACAAAGGCCCAGGCCATTGCCTTTTACGACGCCGTCGAGACAGCCAAGGGTCCCTCGCTGGGCACGAACTTTACACTGACGTCGCCCTATGTGGTTCTTGCCCACTACCAGGAGCTGGACTGGTGTGCCGGTCTCGGCGTCGACCCGAACCTGATCCGTGTCAGCGTCGGCCTGGAGGAGGAGGGCGCATTGCGGGCGTGTTTCGAGACGGCTTTGGCGGCGGCGGCGGCTGCGTCCGCGTAGCTGGAGCAAAGCAGGAGCATGGAACTTATGAATTAGACAACAATGATATTGGGATGAAACGGTACTCCGTAGGGCTTTGGCTGTTTGTCTTTTGCTAGTTGACGTCGTGGTTGTACAAGCGCGAAGACGAAAAGTGAAGTTATTAATTGCGTAGAGTCGTACAGTAGACACTTTCAGAAGAGATATTGGACCGTTTCAGACGGCACTTGGCGGCCTATTCACTAAGTGACTAAGTGAGCTGTCGGCCAAGTCACGCTGATCGGCGTTAGTGGGTGCGCGTAGCCAGTCCTTCTTTCCCAGAGCATCCTTTCTTCAACACCACCTCCTCTTTCCTAATTCTGTCGCGACTTCTCCTCTTTTTTCAACCCAAATTGTCTATCGCGACACGTCTTCTGCGCTGCCATTTGACACGTAGAGTATCGCCAACGTCGTCGCCACCACGCATTGTTTCTTCTTCTTTTCACTTTCGTCTCGCTACTGACTGCTGTGCCTCCGCGTCAAACGTAATCAGCGCCAGTCGCTCTTTGCCCCTCTTGGCCGCTCTTTGCCGCTCTTTGCCCATCGCCATTCCTCTCGCACGTCGTCGTCGTATCCTCGCACCATCGCGCCTTCCTCATTAGCAAACGGGAACCACCATCCATCGATCGCTCTTGCCTCACCTGGCCTCCCTCTTGCTGTGGCCCGCTCTTTCCTTGTTCGTTGTGTAGCACCATAGACCGCGTCGTCTTGCCTTCTTGCCCTCTTGCCCGCTTGCCCTCTTGCCTTCTTGCCTTCTTTTCACTTGTGAATCACCAGTCGCCCGTCCTTCAGATTCACAAGCACCAGAACCAAACGCCGTTCTTCGTCGTAAGACTTGTCCTGCCTTTGTACAGCCCGCACACGCACGCGCGACCCAAAAGACTCGCTTTGCCTCGCCTGTCCATCACACCTGTCCTATCTACAACACCCCATCTCAGCTTTGCGCTCCGTCACAGGCAGTCCCCCGTTCAGCCGCGTTTTGTCCTCTTCCTTGAGGCTTCGGAGATTCTCCATCTTGTTTCTCCGTCTACATCGTCGCATATCTGTCCCATCTGTCCTATCTGTCCTATCATTTACCATGGCCTCGGTCCCCGAAGCGCCTTTCGATGAGGCCGCATCAGCGCCAGATGCTGTCCTCGACAATACCTCTGCCGACGTCGATGTCGATGTCGATGTCGATGTCGACGTCGATGCTGCTGCTGAGGAGACCTTGCCCGAAGACATTCCGCAAGATGAGAATGATGATCTGTACAGCCATGGTGAAGGTGATGTCGCGTCCAATGCCCAATCTGCCACGGCTGGTGGTAAAGCAGAACAATCAGACGATGTGAATGACGCCACACATGCAGCCAAAGATGCGGCGGATGCCGCTACCGAAGCCGAAGTTGAAGCCGATGCTGAGGCCGATGCTGAAGCCGGCGATTATGTTGTCGATGCAGGTGAAGAGGCTCCCACTGGTCGTGCACAGCAGGCCGGCGGCGACGTCATCATCAATGACGCTGGCGCCGCTGAAGCTGTTGAAGCTACTGAGGCTGTCGACGAGGACATGGCCGAAGTCAACGGAGGTTCACCAGCAGTGCAGCCATCAGGAGAGGATGACGCTGTGCCTGATGCAGAGCCTGCAGATCCCACAGATCCCACAGAGCTCACAGAGTCCACAGAGCCTACAAAACCTACAGAGCCCACACAGCCTACACAGCTCATTGCACAAGCCGCAACAGAAGAGCCCCAAATTGATACAGACCAAGGATTACCTGTCGATGCGGCCGCCGCCGATGGGTCTTTGGCCAGCGATGTACCTGCCGATGCACCAGCGCCAACCGTTCCGCCCGAAGACGAGGCGGAGACGGAAGCTGCCGCATATATTCCACTTGTTGATGACAATGACGCCGAGGAAGATGGCGAGATTGTCGAAGAGGATGCTGCTGCGAAATCTCCCAATGTTCATGCCGACGCCGATGCCGATGCCGATGCCGACGCCAGTGCCGAGGATTCGGCTTCTGCAGCCCAGAACGTCGCCAGCTCTCCGTCCCCCCTTCCCTACATTGATGATATCGCGATGCTGGACACCGGAGAGCCAGGCGAGATCCAGCCCAGTGTCCCTATTGATTCGTCGTTTACGTCTTCCTTCCAAGGCCAGGAGGCCACTTCGGTAACGTCTGTCGCTACAGCAAAGGACAATGGCCCGGGTATTGATTTTGACAAGATGATCGATGCAATCTCTGGTACTGCTAAAAGAATACTGCCAAGCCGGCCGTCACGGCGAAGGCATCACAGGCTCCTATTGGAGCACCCAAAGGCCCTGCCAATCCCTTCCCTCGGCCGCCCACTGGCCCTGCGCGTATGACGGGGAGATTTGCCAACAATCCCAACCTGCCCAACGCACCCAAAGTCGGCGCAGCCGGGACCATTTCTCATGGTCTCCCGCCGCCGTTCCCAGCAGCCGCTGGCGGTCGACGTGCGCAGGCAGCTGCTCGTGCTGCCCAAGGCCAAGGCCAAGGCCAAACTCCGCCGACGGCTCCTCGCCAGGCAAACAGCAATCGCGAAAAGGCCGCTGTAGATCGGGCCTACCAAGCGTTTTTGAATGAAGAGAAGATACACGTTGCAGAGGGAAAATGGGAGGCGTTCCCCGAGGGTTCGCGCATGTTTGTTGGTATGTCTCCAACGACCCGGCTGCGGCTGCCTTGCGAGACAGATAGCTAACAATCTGTAGGCAACATATCACAGGAGAGAGTCAGCAAACGGGACATCTTTGAGCATTTTCACCGGTACGGGCGCCTGGCACAGATTGCCATCAAGTCGGCGTATGGCTTTGTCCAGTACCACTCGGCGGCTGAGGCCTCGTCTGCTATGAGAGAGCTCGAAGGTGCCGAGATCAAGGGGCGCAAGATCCGTACGTTTCCGTTCCTTCACCGTTTTTTCACCGCAGTCAACAACTCGGGCTGCTGACAATTTTATAGACTTGGAAACCTCGAAGCTTCCACAGCATACCACGGGTCGCGAGCGGGAACGTGGACAGAGTGGTCGCGAGAACGAGCGCGCAAGAGGTGGCAAGGACCGTTCCCCAGAGCGGGCAAAGAAACGGGGCGGGCGCGACCGAGACGGAGACCGTTACGACGGCCGCGGTGCAGACAGCAGTCGCCGCTCGAGAGACGACCACTACGCAGGCTCACCAGGCGGCAAGGACATGTCTCCTCGCCATGGGCATGGGCGAAGCGACTCGTATGGCCGGGGCCGGGGTGGCCATGATGATTCTAGCCGTCGATCGCGGGATCGATCGCGGTCGCCGAGTCGGCACGGCAGCCACGGAGATGGCAGAGGCTACCGCTCTCGTCGCTCGCCAAGTCCATATGGCCGGAGCAGGAACAGCAGTGGCTATGGCAACGCAGATGCCATCAAGAAACGGTATGGCAGCGATGTTCCCGATGTGCAGCTCCTTGTTGCACAGGGGCTGGACCGCGAGTTCATCAAGTGGGTGCAGGTGCCCTTCCACGAGCGCGGTCTGAAGACGGATGTCACACTTTTGACGCCGCACGCACCGCCGCGGGACACTCTTATCCAAGTCCATGTCCTGGAAGGTGTCACTGCCGTTGTTGATCTCGATGCACGGGCACAGGCCAATGGCAAAATTCCTGTGCAGGTCTTCAACCGTCTGGCTGGCGTTAGTGACGTGCGTTTTGACGGCTACCAAGACCTTGCACCGGCTGTCGCTGCCGATGTCGTCCTGCGCGCCAAGTCAGCCGCCGCGGCCCAACAACCTCCGCAATATCCGCCACACCAGCCTCCCTACTCCCAGAGCTATCAACCCGCGCCCAGCTACGGCCAGCGATATGCGCCCTCGCAGCCGGCAGGATATCCCTCTGCCTCTGCGCCCCCGGCGACCACGGCGGCACATTCTAATGGTGTTGACTTGGCTTCGCTCGTCGGCCAGCTCGATAATGCCACATTGGCCCAGCTTCTCGGCGCCATGCAAGCACCACAAGCCGCCCCTGCTGCTCCTCTCCCGGCAACTTATGGGCAACCGCCCGCAGCTCCTCAGTATGCGGCGGCCGCCAATGCTTCACAACAAGCCCAGCTCGCAGCATTGCTCGGCACACTCGGTGCCGCAGCTGCACCGCCCGCGCCCGCTGCACCGCCTGCATATGGATCAGCGCCTGCTCCGTACGGCGCAGTTACGTCTGGAGCATACCCTGCAGCGCCTGGTTATCAAACAGCACCGCCACAGGGGCTTGACGAGCAGTCCATACAAGCTCTGATGGCCCATTTTGCCCAGTCTCGATCGTAAAGCCGCCGCCGCTATTCACGGCGGATGAAAGAAACCGGCTATGTTGATATCGCGAAAATAATAGTGAATGTAGTGCAACTTTGACAGGAACGCGATGATTCAAAGTATAAAATAAATAAGGAGAAGAAAAAATTACAAAATAAAGTAAGAAATGATTGACGCAGACATTTTCCGTTCCGTATATGTATCTCCAAGGGGGCAGTGATATTTGCTTTTCCAATCCCCATCGCACGCCGGTGCAATAATACGTGCTGTAAGTAGCCCCAGATCCATGTTGCCTCCTCCGTGTCTTTGTCCATCCAAATGTGCTGCCCCTGTCTTGATCTAGATGTTCTAAAGATCTATACCTATGGTTTTGTTGCTGTATGAATGCAGGACAACAACAGAGAGTAAGTCAATCGAAAAAAAAAACCGATATGATACAAGAAACATGTTTTACGCCGTAATGGCAGGCCATGAGTCTACCGACAACTGCCCCTACTTGAGTGGCCATGCCTCTGGCCGTTTCGAGAGCAGAGTGAGCATCTGGTCGTGGACTTGGCGCTTGTCGCTGTCGTTGCTCTGTGGCCGGGTCAGCTGCAGCCATCGCACGAGCTCCTCGCGCAGCCGGCCCTCGTCCTGGCCCAGCACGTCGAGACCACGGTCGGCACTGGCCAGAAACACTTCTTCCGACTCCAAGGCCGGCACGCCGCCCGCCTGGCGGAGCAACGCGTCGTCCTCGGTCAAGAAGGCGAGACGGCGCTCGACGGCGCGGTGGGCAATGCCAGGGGCCGCGCCGAGAAGGCCAATGCGGTCCCAAAAGGGCGCCACAAGACCCAGGCTGCGGGTCACCAGCAGGTTGGTGGCGGTCTGGGCATGCGAGCCCTCGTGCGCGCCCTCTGTGGACACGGCCACCGTCTGCTCGTACGTCTTGAACGTCTTGAACGCCTCGGTCCGCCGGTTCTCCACATCCCGCCGCAGCTTCTCGACCTGCTTGGGGATCCGGCACGGGTACGGCACCACGTGCGGGAACACCAGCACGACAAACGGTGTGAACTCGCCGCAGATGAGCAGCAGCAGACCAAACAGAGGCAGCCGGCGCATGTCGTGGCCCCAGCGGCGGCGCAGCAGCAGATCGGACCGGGTCGCGTGACCGGCTTTGACGGCGTCGGCGGTGTCGTTGTTGGCGTCCATGGCGCGCACGAGCTTCGTGTTGGCAAACAGGTACCGCAGGCCCGTCTTGTAAAAGGCGAGGTAGGCCTTGCCCGTGGCCAGGAGGTGGCTGAACGTCGAGGCATCGGGCGTCCGTTCGGGCAGCACCAGCGGTGGCGGGCGTGTTGTGTGTGGAGGGTTGGCCGCAGAGGGCGTAAGGGAGGAGGCCGTGACGGCCACGGCGCTGTTGTCCGAGTGGGAGGTCGAAGTCGAGGAAGAAGTCGGGAGGGAGAAGAGGAAGATGGGAAGATGTGGAAGAAGTGGACGCCGGGGCGGCGGCGACGAGGGCAACGGCCACGCACGCGGATGGCAGCGGTGGGCGGCGCGTACGGGTGTGTGAAGTGATGGCGGGTGTCATGGCCGTTGCTGTCCGAGCTGGCAGCGGGCGGGCACTGCTGTGGAAGCTGCTGCGGTAGGCGGCCACGACAGAGCGCATGAAGCCAGAGCCCAACGGCTGCTGCTTGTTGAAGCTGGCGGCCATCGCGATTGTGCGGCCATTGGCAATTGGAGACAACATGGTGGTGCGGGCAGCGCACAATTGCGTTGCAGGTGTCATAGCATCGCCTGTTGGCGTGTGGTCGTCGATGGCTGTCGAGTCGAGAGCTCTCTTGTCTCGTCGTGAAAACAAGATGTTGGGGATGAATGGATGAATGGATGAATTGAGGACAGAAAGTCGCCGCTGTAAATAATTTTTAGGTGCCTGGGAACAGGGGCAAATGAGAAAAGCTAGAAACGGTCCGGGGTAGAAAAAGTGGGCAGGCGCGTTCTGGCTCTTACGTCAGGGCGTCTTGCGTCCAAAGAGCGTCACTTTCAGCGGCCAAGGGACGTACAAGGTATTGTATTTGTGGCACATGCAGCGATAACGACACGGAGCGATTTACATGTGCAATTGCCGCGTGTTGAAGAGCCAAATTGTATTTTGATATTTTCAATTCAAAGCCGAGTATCGTTGTACACTTTCCGACTTGGTGATTCAGTCCAATCGTCCATTCTGACGTATCTCGGTGGTTCGGTGTTTGTAGTGCATTTAGTTGAAAATTGGTCACAAATAGATATGTACACAATCTTGATAGACTACATATATGTACTCAATCTACGGCGCAATTGGCAGTACTCAGTAAGCTTTTAAAATTTGACAGGCAGCATTACGCCTGTTTTATGTAGTAATCTTGTTTGCCTCCAATTCCAACGCTTTTTAGAGCCTCCACACGGCCAAGGCAATCGGACCGGGAAAAGTTGTCTCTACAAAGCAGCAGTGCACTCAATCTCGACGTCCGTTCCGCCGGGCAGCTGGTGCACGGCAACACACGTGCGGCACTGGCAAACAATACGTATGGTCAGTAAACACGCCGCTTGATACAGGCTGTGGAGCTCAGCCGAGCCTGCAAGATAAGACTCACCGGCTTGGGGTCGGCGCTAAAGAATTCGGCGTAGACCTCGTTGACAGCAGCAAAGTCGGCCATGGAGGTGAGGAAGACGTTGACCTTGACGACGTTGTCCAGGCTCGTGCCGGCGGCCTCAAGGACGGCGCTGAGGTTCTTCAGGACTTGTCTCTGTTGTGTGTTAGTCGTTGGTGTCTGACATGTCTCCCACACTCTCGCCGCTCTTCTGTATTTCACCCGCGCCCCACTTACCGCCCGGTCCTGGACAGTGCCCTCGGCCATCTGACCCGTCTTGGGGTCTGTGCCCAACTGGCCGGAGCAGTAGACCATGCCGTTCGACTTGATGGCCTGCGAGAGCACAGGCCGAGGGGCGGGCGCGTTGGCCGTGAGGACAGCTTCCTTGGAGGGCATATTGGCGGTCGTGAGGTCACCGGTTGTCGGGGGTGGTGGTCAAAGGTGGTAGAAGACGGGAAACAGTCGAGTTGCAGAATCGTCTATGAGTGCGAAGAAGGAAACACAGGTTCCGACAAAATGGATTGGAAATTGGCCGTTGGAGTTCTTTTAAAAGCACCGCTCATAACCGCACACATCAAGCGCGCCTTATCCGCAGCCAAGAGCTGGTCGGAGGTGCACCTATCTGTTTCACCGCAGGCGCTTGCATTTTCATTCGTTGAGGCTTGTCGGTTCATTGGCTCTATGTTTCGGGACACGGAGTACTCCGTAAGATAAAGAGAGGAGAAAATGGTTGTGTCTTGCGTATTAACTACGTTCCGATAGTAGGAGATCCCATAATAGGAGAGTTTTCAGAGCCTTGTGTTGAGAACGTGACTCCGACTGGGAAGGGACGAACGAGGGGCCAACTTGCTAAGAGGTGCTTTCCAAAATGGGCAATTCGTCAAGACAGATAGGTCCATAGCTCTTTCCTTTCATTCAGAATGATTCAGCGGATTGCTCCGAGTCGGACACCGAAGCCCACGAGTCCACGTTACAAATCAGGGAAGGCACGACCCAGACACGACGTCTTCTTCGCTGGGCTCCAGCGGTACCTGCGTACTATTTTACTGTGTAAACGAAACTGTACAGCAGATCTTGCGCGATCGGGCGCTGGGCGTCCAGTGCTGTCAGCCCAGCTAATCAGCGGTCGTTCCTACGTCAGCTCCCCTGGAAATGCCCCGATTTGGTTTTTTTGGCGGCAAGAGCCTTATGGCGTCACGTGTAATAGGCACGTGACGCGCGCGTAAATACCGCAAGGCATTTACCCTCGCAAATCTTGCATTTTAATAGTTACGAATATACAACAACTATTAACTTTATCTTGACATTTCAACGTTGTTAATAGCTTCGCTATTATCACTTCGTAATTATACTTTATTTATCTAATTATAGGATTTCGGTGCGGAAAGGTCGAAATCGATTGAATTTTGATAAGAAACAATTCGGGGAACAGATAGATTGATGAATTGTATGGAAAAATCTATGTATGAAGCAAGAAATCCATTCCTTGGAGGGTTGGCGAAGGAAGGAGAAGTGATTCTTTTATGTTATTTTAGTGGGGCGAATTTCTCTGCCCTCTATGACGTGTATTTGTGTCAGCTAATTTCTGGAGCCTTCTGCAAGCCTTCAGCGCACGAAATGCGCTGTGACTTTTCGCATGGCGTACGAAATACGCTGTGGCATTTCGTATAGCGTACGAAATGCGCTATGGCTTTTCGTATAGCGTACGAAATGCGCTATGGCTTTTCGTATAGCGTATTTCGTGTACGAAATACACTATAATTTATTATAAGCCTTTATTATACGAAATTCGCTTTATATACGAAATTCGTTATATATTCGTTATAAATAAGTGAAAAATAATAAAAACACTTATTATTTATATACCCCCTTAATTTATATATATAATATAAATTAGTGAAAAATAATAAAAAACCTTATAGGAAAAAAATAAAAAGATTTATAAAGGAAAAAACTTAAAACTTTATTTTAAGAAAACCTTTTTAATTATATAAAAAACTTAAAAATTTATACTTTTTAAGAAAAAATATATTTATAAGGGTGAAAAATTTTATATAAAACCCATAATTAGCAGTAAGGAAAAACTTAGAAGTTAAAAAACCTTAATTTATAATCCTTAACGTTAATATAATTATATAAATTTTAAGTTTAGAAGACTTAAAATTTAACCTCTCTCGTTAAATAAAATTTATTTTATTTATAAACCATGTATGTTTATTTATATCTACTGGTTTCGTTAATGGATCTGCTAATTGTTCTTTATTAGGGATATAAATTATTTTTATTTCCTTTTTATCCACTTTATCTCTGGTCCAGTGATATGAAATATCAATATGCTTCGAGCGTTGGTGAAAAGTATTATTTTCACTTAAAATCTTAGCACTCTAGTTATCCATTAAAATGGTAGGATAAATAATCTCTTTAAATAAAAGTAAATTATTATTTACTTCCTTAAGAAGATTATTTAAATATATAGCTTCTTTCCCTACTTCTTTTAAAGCTATATATTCGGCTTCTATTAAACTTAGAGAAACTATCTCCTGCTTTTTAGTAGCCCAGCTAATTAAATTATTTAAAAATAAAGTAATATAACCTCCGGTAGATTTTCTATCGTCTAAGTTCGAGCCATAGTCTAAATCCGTATAAATTAAAATACGAATATCAATGTCTTCTGGAGCCTTTCTTATTTTTAAACTAAAATCGGGATATTTATTTAAATATCCCCATACTTTATCTAAAGCAGTTTTATATAATTTATCAGGCTTAGATATAAAACGAGAGAGTTTTAAAACAGTAAACGTTATATCTAGCCTTAATTTCATAGCTAAATAAATTAAGGCTCCTATCTCCTTTTAATAATTTAATATTTCGGCTTTACTTGGCTCTGCAGTAGCCTTTCTAAGTTTTAAGCCTGGCGCCATAGGAGTATTTGCTTATTTTACGTTTTTTTTATTAAAACGTTTTATTATTTCCTTAGTATAGGAATTTAAATTTATATCTAGTAAATATTTAGAATTCTTAATAAAATTCATACCTAGGAATTTATTCACTAGGCCCATGGCTTTTAATTCGAGCTTTTTAACCACTTTATTCATGATTATATTAGTTATATTTTCATCAGGGCCTGTAACTAATATATCATCCACATAAATTAGTAGGGCTATTTGTTTTTCTTTATGAAAAAATAAGCCGGCATCATAACCAGAGTTATGAAAGCCTACAGAATTTAATATATTCTGTAAAAATTTATACCAAAGTCTTGGTGCTTGTTTTAAACCATATAGGGCCTTCTTTAATTTACACACCTTATTCGGTGATTTTTTAAAACCTTTTGGCTGTATAACATAAATTAATTTATCTATATTTAAATACACAAAAGCGTTCTTTATATCGTACTAATTTAAAAACCAGCCTTTATTTATAACTATAGAAATAAATAACCTATAACTTTCAGTCCTACAGGTTAAGCTAAAAGTTTCCAGGTAATCTATTCCTATTATTTAGTTAAATCCCTATACTACCCAACGGGCTTTATATCGAATAGGCTCATTTTTACTATTAAATTTAATAGTAAAAACCCATTTACCCCCTAAAACCTTATAGTCTTCGGGTACATCAGTTAAATCCCAGGTTTCTTAACCTTCTAAAGAGTTAACTTCTTCAGCCATAGCTTCTAGCCATTTATCTTTATTTGGGTTATTTAAAGCTTCTTTATAAGTAGAAGGGGTTTTTTCTTCTGTTAAAATTAAACAGGAAAATTCACCTTCTTCTTCTTCTTCATTATTATAAAAAGGTATATTTTTATAATTAGAAGGAATATTATTAGGGATATTTATAGTAACCTCTTTATTTTTATTTTTATTTTCATTTATACCTGTAGATTTAGGCTCTTTTTCTTTTAAGTCTTTTATTTTAATAGACTTTTTATATGGATTTTTAATTATTTTATATCTCGTGTAATAATAACATCCTTTTTATCTAGTGAATAAATACGATAATAATTCGTATTTTCTACATATCCAACCAAATAGCCTTTTAAGGCTTTTTCTTTTAATTTAGAATTATTTATGGGGCCTTTATTTAAAAAATAAATAGTAGAACTTATTATTTTAAGATTATTTAAATCAGGCTTTTTATTAAAATATTTTTTATAAGGAGTTATGAAATTCAGGCTTGAATGGGGAGTTCGATTATATAAATAAACCGAAGTCATTAATAATTCACCCATAAGGCTTTTAGTAAAGGATTTATACTATTAAATAGAAGGCTTCGAACCTTTTCTAATAAAGTACGATTTATCCTTTCCCCTGAACCTAAAGATTCTTTAGTGTATGCGGGTGTAGTTAAATAAATAACCCCGATTTTATCTAAAAAGTCTTTAAATTCTTTATTTATATATTCTTTACCATTATTAGTCTAAAGACTTATAAGATAACAAGTAAAAGAATTTTCTTTTTCAGTAGTTATTTTATACTGTTTAAATTTAGCTAAAGCCTCGGATTTATGTTTTATTAAATAAGCCTTTAAATATCTACTACTTTTATCCAAAAAAGTAATAAAATACCTATAACCTTTAAAAGTCATAGGTGTTATAAGTCCTCCTATATCACTAAAAACCTTTTCTAGCTTTTTATACGGCTTATTTTCATTAATAGAAATTTTATTAATCTTATTATAAAATTTAGCCTTAAAGCATGGTTCACAGTTTTTTATAGCCTAATAAGCCTATAAAGGCTCAGAAATATTCAGAAATCTTTAAATTTTCTATATTTTCTAAAAGTCTTTTTAAGGCATTATAATTAATATAACCCATTCTTTGGTGTAGAGTATTTAAATCCACTTCCTTTATATTACTTTTAAATTTATTTAAAAGAAAAAGAGCATGTTTAGTAATTAAAGCTTCTACTTATATTTTATATAAGCCCTGAAATTTAATACCTTTTGTTATTAATAAATTATCGTTTTTATTAAATAAGAAAACATTATTATTAGTAAATAAAGCATGTGTTTCCTTTAAATAAGAAACGCTTATTATATTTATCCCTAGTTCGGGTATATAAATATAGTTAGAAAATCTTTTATATTTTTTAGTATTATTGAAATATAAAAGAATATCTCCTTCACCATTAACCTTAAGCCTTTTAGCTTGTCCCCAATTAATAAAGCTATTTTTATTATTATACGAAATAAATAAATCTTTATTACTTATAACGTAACATGTAGCGGCTAAATCTATTATAAAATTAGTAGATTTTTCACTCTTTAAGGTATAATAACCTTTTTCTTCAAGTTTTGGGCAGAAATCGATTTTATTTAATTTTTTACTATTTAAATTTAATAAATCCTTAAATTTATTCGAATTTACCCCGGTTTTTATCCGTTTATTTAGTGAATTTAAGCTTATATATCGGTTAACCTTTTAAAGAGTTAATAGTGATTTAGGAGATTTATTTTTAGAATTTACCTTAGAAATATTTAAATAACCTTGGCTATAAAAATTAGGTCGAGGTGTAGGTAACGAATTTTTCGTCGTTAAAGGGGGCTAAAAAGGGTAAAGATAAAGAAGAATTTATATCTTTTATCCTTTTCGAGGATTCTTTAACCGCCTTTACTACCTCTTCCTCTCTTTTTTCTTTACTAGACTTTTCGGTTAAATTAACCGTTTTATCTATTTTTTCTTTTCTTTTCCTTTTCCTTTTTCTTTACGTATATCCTTAGCTGGATCGTAAAGTTTAGGATACTTTTTAAAGTAAAAAGAAGTAGAATAGCCCGGGATTTCACAGAAATCATAGTAAAAACCCTTCGTCTTCTTCCAGGGTTTTTTATTACCCTCTCTTTTCCTTTTAATAGGAATAAACCTATTATTATTAGAGTTTTTTATATAATAAACCTATTTTTCTTCTTCCTTTTTAGAAGAAGAAGAAGGCTTATTTTTAATCTTTTTATTAAACTTTACTCTTCTCTCTTCTTCTATTATTACTTCGAATAAAAAAGAAAGAGTATAAGAGTTTTTATCCCGGTTTAACTACCGTAATATTTAAGAAATAAATTCCTTAAAAATATTTTAAATTTTAAAGAGAACTATACCTAATAAAAATATCTCCGGGAGTTAGATATTTCTAATTAATAATTTATCCGTATAAGACTTAAATTTATTTAAAAAGTTAAAAATAAAGCTAATAACCTCTAGATTAGTAACCTTTTTAATAAGGATAAAATTAAAAGTAAATCTATCCTTATTATAGAGGTTTTTAAGGGTTTTCTAGGCCTAAAAGGCGTTGTTTAAGTGCTTTATTTACACCAAAGGCCCATTACCTAGTATAGTTTTTAGGTAACTAAGCGCTAGGCGATTTAAATAATACCTTTTAGCGGTATTAGTCTCTTCTGGGCCCGCTAATAGCTGGTCTTGCAGTACATTTAGCTCGCTAACCACACTCGAAAAAGAAGGATTAACGTTCGAAGAAGACTCTCCAACGCTTAAAACGGGAGTTCCAGGGGGGTTTATAGGCCCTGGGCCAGCGTATGGCACGCTATAATCATAGAATATAACGTTTTAACAAGTATTCGTACACAGGTAGGCCTGGGCTCTTATAGTCCATAGGTCATAGTTATCTATGCCCTATAACTTATTCGGAACGATTTTAATATTCATCCTCTTTTTCCCTTTTTTTACCGAAGTAAAGTAAGTAAGGAGAAGCGGTAAGATGTACCCCGCACCAGGAATTTATTCTGGATTTTTTGGTGTATTTTTCGTATCGATTGGGCACACAGTGCGTTTACACAGTGTGGCACAGTGCGAGGCACTGTGGGGGGTCGGAGGGGGTAGTAAGCGAGAGTTGCTACCATATAGGATTTCGGTGCGGAAAGGTCGAAATCGATTAAATTTTATAAGAAACAATTCGGGGAACAGATAGATTAATGAATTGTATGGAAAAATCTATGTATGAAGCAAGAAATCCATTCCTTGGAGGGTTGGCGAAGGAAGGAGAAGTGATTCTTTTATGTTATTTTAGTGGGGCGAATTTCTCTGCCCTCTATGACGTGTATTTGTGTCAGCTAATTTCTGGAGCCTTCTGCAAGCCTTCAGCGCACGAAATGCGCTGTGACTTTTCGCATGGCGTACGAAATACGCTGTGGCATTTCGTATAGCGTACGAAATACGCTATGGCTTTTCGTATAGCGTACGAAATACGCTATGGCTTTTCGTATAGCGTATTTCGTATACGAAATACACTATAATTTATTATAAGCCTTTATTATACGAAATTCGCTTTATATACGAAATTCGTTATATATTCGTTATAAATAAGTGAATTTAGCCGGTAGCTTTAACGCTTTAAATTACCCGTTAATTTTAGACGACTAGAAGTTATAAAAAATCGATTTTTTATTTTAACCGTAATAAGTTAACTTAACGAATTATTACCCCTTTTTTCTTTCCCCGACCTTTTTATATTACGAGATATCTCGATAAATTCACCGTTATATTTAATACGACGGAGTTATATATATAATAATAAATATTAAAGTAAACGCCGACCTCGCTTAACGTATTAACGATATATTAACCTCGTTTACGGAGACGTTAAAAACCCTCGTAAACTTTACGAATTCGTTTAATAACCGTATTAACGTAATACTTAACCGTATACCGGACCCCGATATCGAAGCCGCCCGTTAAACGGCCGCCGAAATTATTACGAGTAATACGGACGCGGTTTTAAACCGCCTCGTTAACTTTACGGCGAGCCTTCGTACGGTTATTAATACTTTAAGTTTTACGCGCCTACCCGTTATAAAAGCCCGCGATACGGTTAGTTAAATTATTAAGTAAGATATTTTAAACGGTAATAACGACGATAACGATTATTACGATACCTTCCTCGTTTATAAATACTAGGAATAACTCGTTTAATAACTTTAAAGAGATTTTATTATATTTATTAAAAAGGAGGACGGGTAAAATAAGCGTAAAGTACGTAAAGGTACGAAGGTTAAGTATAAATTAAAAATATCGTTTAACCGCTTTTATATAATATATAACCGCTTTTAAGCTTTATAAACTTCCCTCGTTAAATAAGAGACCTCGCCTTATAATATTAACGAGATTAAACCCGTAATAAATATTATTACTTTTATTTTCCCTCCCCTTATTATTAACGACTTTATATTAAAAATATTTATTAATACTTTAAGTTTACCCGATACCCCCCTTTAAAAACGACGGGTATTTTATTTTTTATAAAAGTTCTTAACGTTAATCTTTAATTAATAACTCGATACGGTTAAAGCCTTATCGAATATATAATAATCTTTTATACGTTAATTTATCCCGATTATTTATTAAAGTAATTACTTAATATTAAATATATCGAGTAATTATTAAAAGCTCGTATTTTTTTTAATACCCGGAGTAATATAATATAAAATACTTATTTATTATTATTATAATAAATAATAAATAACGTAACTAGTTAATAATACGTAATATTATTATATTATTAATCCCGCGTTTAATTACCTCGAAATATATTAAGGCCGTTAATTAATTATACGAAGTATATAAATATTTACTTATTATTACCGGTAAACCCGCGACCGTATTAAATAACTTTATTAATATTATTACGACTTAAAGGATTAAGCTCTTATAATTAACTTATAAATATATTACGTTATTTCGTATATCCGACTACCCGTATAACCCCTCGAAAATAATTTATAAATTATTAAATATACGGAAATACGTACTCGACGTATTTAAAGATAAGAAGGATTTAATAAAATATATTCTCGGTAACTTAACCCCGACTTATTTATTTACGGAACGTACGAGCGTAACGTATAATACGGATTTTATTACGGACGTTATCTTCTTCGCTAATATAATACTTATATTTAACGAACGGGATTATAATAACGAAAACGACGACCTTAAGGAATTCGACGTCGTATACGTTACGTAAATATAATAATAATTACGACGTTACTTTAATTATAATTAACTTAATTACTTTATTAATAAATACTTACGGTTACGTACGTTTCGTATTAATAAACCCGGACGGGGTACGTAAATATAAATATAAAGCCGCGTTAATTATAATAATATATAATATAACCCTCCGCGTTAAGTACTTATTTAATAAAAAGTAATTAAACGTAACGCCGACGATAATAAACTACTTAATAAACGCGATAATAATAAGGGTAAACCTTTTAATATATACCCTTCTTTTAAAAACGCGAACCGTTATCCTAATATACGCGCGAAACTTATTAATAAACTTATATAACGCGATAACCGTCGGGACCGTAAAAATTACCGTAAAAGAAATAAGTTTTATAATACGGTAAAAAACGAGGATAAAAATAACGATATAAAAAACTTATAAAAATACGCTTAAAATAAATTATTAAATAATAATAATTTAAGCGATTTATAATAAAGACGAAAGTACGCGTTTTAAATAAGTATTAATAAAGGCGAACTTAACCGTATAATTATACGGCGAATTAACCTTTACTTTATAATAATACGCGTATACGTAAAAAAATACGAAAATATTATAAAAAGGAGTATTACCGTTATACTTACTACGTATTTTTAATAACGGATATAACTCGGACTTTATTAATAAGAGTTACGCCCGTTAATATAATATAAAGGTAAAATCCACCGATATTTTACGTTTAACCGGCGTAGGAGGCCTAGGCCTAAAAGTTATCGGAGTAATAAAAATCTTTATATACTTTTACCTCGCCGATAAAACGACGTCTCTCCCGTAGGGATTAAACGTCGGTATTATTAAAGATAATAATTTACCCGGTAACTTAAACTTAAGTTTAAATATATACGTTTTATTAAAGATATAATACTTTTAAGGTTATTAACTCCGTTTTACGTTAAATAAGGCGTAAAAAGCGCTCGTTAATAACGATTATTACGATCTCCTTATCTCCCTTATTAAAGCCGTAAAAGGCCTCACTTACGCGTATATTAATAACGAAGAGAAGTTACGAGAAGTTAATATATATAAAAAGGACTTCCCCGAACTTTTTAAACCGTCGGGTAAGGGTGTTACGAGGAATATATATAAAAAAGACTTCCCCGAACTCTTTAAACCTTCGGGTAAAAGTATTACGAGGACGATAAGTATACTTTATACGATTAATATTAACGATACTTAGTTATTTAAAACTCGCTTAATACGTTATAACCTATTTTAAACGTTAACTTTAAGATTATTTATTAAGGATAGGTTAAAAAGAAGGATTATTCGGCCGAGTAAGTTATTATAAGTATCCCGCGCCCTCGTAGTCCTTAAAGGAGGTAAAACACTCCCGAAGTTTATATATAAGTAACTTATTAATATAAATAATATAATAACTTTACCCGACGGTTATAAAGCCCGTATATATATAAATTACCGTAGCCTTAAAAACGCTTATTTATTATTAAATATAAAAGACGCCCTTAATAAAACGGTAAAATATAAGTAGTTTAACGTACTTAATTTACGCGATAGGTTCTAGTAAATTAAAATAAACCCTAAAGATATTTCGAAGATAACCTTTATATCCCCTCTCGGGCTTTACGAGTTTACCGTTATACCCTTCGGCTTTAACGAACGCGCCCGTAATTTTCTAACGCTTAATCGACGAGTTACTCGTAAGTTATAAATAATATACGCGTAATTTAATCGACGATATTTACGTATATATAAATATTAAATAAAAACTCGACGAACGAACGCGAATAATTCTTAAAACGTTAATAAACGTTAATTTAATCCTTAACGTTAATAAGTACGTTTAATTTATATAAAAGGTTAAACTCCTTAATAAAATTATCTCTTATAATATTATTAAGCTTAACCTTATTAAAGTAAAGGCGATCCTCGAATACTTATACTTAAAAATAATTATATAAGTACGGGGCTTCTTATCGGTTATAAAATACCACCGTATAAGTATACCGGAGTTTTCTCGTATAATAAGTACCCTCGTTAAATACTTAATAAGTAGCCCGCCTAAGGGCGTACGTCTCGAGCTCGATAAAGACGCGAAAACCGTTTTTTATAAGTTAAAATAAACCCTCGTCGATATTATTAACTTATATCCCTTCCGTTAAACCCTCTCGGTAATATTATATATAATACCTCCGGTAATTATATAAGTATTATTATATATTAATTACGAGAGACGATCCCCCCGGGTAATCCGTTATATAATTTATTACGTAATTTAATTTTAGTCGCTTTCTTTAACCACCCCTTTACCCCGACGTAAAAACGGTACTCGTCGTAAAAACGTAAAACTTTAATATTTATAATAACCCTTAATAAATAACGAAATTATATAAAAGGATTACCGATTATAATAATTACCGATTATTAAAACTTTACCGGTTTTAAGAAGTAAAAGGAACCGATATTACGAATATAACGATTTATTAATACGATTAAATATTTCGACCTAATTATCGTATAAAAACTCGGCGCGTCGAATATAATAATTAATTAACTTTCGCGACCCTTAACCCTTAATAATACTTTTACGAATAAGACTATTATAATATACGTAGTTAATAACTCCGCGGTTAACTTTATTAACCTTATAAAGGAGCCGTTAATAATTAACTTTACGAACGACGACGTCGATTTCGAAAATATACGCGATTATCTCTTATAATAATAAAATAACCTCTAGCCGCGAACCTCTCGCGTATAAAAAAGCCGTATAATTAATATAAGAAATAATACGTCGAAAAATTACCGCGTTAAAACCGTTTATATTTAAGCCGCTTATTTACTTATTAAGGGACGAGCCGTTAATTTTAAACGAGGTTAAAATATTTACGGAGGGTAACCTCGTAAATATATATAAGTTCTTATAAGGAATAAAATAAGTACCCCCGCTTAAGCGTTAACTTTATTTAACGGTATTTTAATTTAATAAAGAACCGCTTATACTTTATTACGTTTAATAACGGTATTTTCTTTATTTTAATAAAACGCGAAATAATTAATAAAATACGTAATATATATATCGAGTAAGGGTATTACTTACCCGACGCGTTACTTTATATCGTACGAGGCGATTTTTAATACCTTAATATAATTATAATATTTTATCGCCCCCGATAAACGTACTTAATTTATTAAATTAATAAAACTCTTATATAAATCGACCGCCTTTTACCCGTAATTAACCTTACGCCCGTTTTTTCGCGTTAAGGTATTAACTTTATTAACTTATTATATAATAAAATATACTTATACTTTATTATTAAGTATTATATAAACTAGGTTATTATAAGTCCTCCGACGATAAGACTTATTACTTTAACCGTAATCGCCGTTATAAACGTCGTTGAAATAGGCTTCGGATTACCGCGCGAAGTTATCGTTAATAATAATAAGGCTTTTATCGTTAAAGACTTTATAACGAAGGTACGTAATATAAGTACGATATTACGTAATATAACGTTTTATAACGCCCCGACGAATAATAAAATTAAACGCTTTAATAATACTATTAAAGATATTACGCGACTTATTTTATAACGACGACTCCTTTAAAATTTATTAATTACGGTATATTTTATTTATTACGAAGCCTCTCGCGATATATACGTACCGTTTATAAAAGTATAAATTCACCCCGTTTTACTTTACCTTCGGCTCCGTAAATAACCCGCGCGTCGCGACGGTTAATTATATCCGCGAATATACTTTAAATAAGGAAATTAATATAATAAAGGACCGCGTACGATTTATCCGTAATATTCTCGATAATTAAAAAGAATTACTTATAAATATAAAACGAGTACGCGTAAAGGTACGCTCCCTTTTATAATTAAAAAAAACCGCCACTTAAAAACTTTTAAATTAATAATTAAGTATTACGCGAAAGGAAACGCCGTTATAAAAACGAGTTATATTACGAAGGTTTATTATAAATACTTAAAAAAGACGATAAATACGATAATCGGTTTATCCTTTATACTTTTAATAACGTTATTATCCCGAAGAGTAAATACGCGAATATATTATTTTTAATATATATCGAGGAGTAAATACGCGAATATATTATTTTTAATATATATCGAGGACGGAGAGCCCGTTAAATTATTATAATATTCGCGTAAATAACTTTTAAATATAAAACGCGAGTATATTAAGAAAATAACCGTAAAAATTATACGCGAATTATATAAATATATTTAACGATAATAATCCCTTTATTTAAATAAATTATTTATTTACGGCTTTTATTTATTACGTAAAATTAATATAATTATTACTTTTAACTTTTCCTCTTTATTATTTCTCGCGATATTTTTTTTTATTATTATTCTTATTATTTTCGCTTTATATTAACTTTTACCGTATTTAATTATATATTTATCGTTCTTTCCCTTTTTACTTAATTATATCGTTTATTTTTTACGAATATTTATCCTTCGCTCTTTTTATACTTTATTTTTTTACTTTTTCCTTCCTTTTTTTTTTTTTTAACCTTTACGTATATTCGATACCGCGTTTTAACCCTTATTTTACCCTCTTTATATTACTTTTACCTTTTTCGCTCGCTTAATCTTCTCTCCCACTTTTTTTATTATTATTTAATTATAATTTATACGATTTTTTACCTCTTATATTATAAACGTTTTAATCGTTAACTTATATAACGCCGTTTATCGTAAACTCTTAACCCGCTTCGCCGAGTACCTCAACCTTAACGACTAATTATTTAACGATATTAATTAACTCGCCCTCGTTATTATCCGGTACGTCGACTTTACCGGTATATCCTTTAATATAATTAATTTATACCGTACGACTTAAAAAACCCTTAAAACGGTTATACGTTACCGTTAAAACCCCGGTTAACGTACGTATTTATTAAATTAATCCGTATTACTTACTCTTCGCCTTTTTAATACGGACTTAAAAGATTTATCGGCCTTAAAGGTTATTAACGACGGCCCGTTCCTTTTTTTAAACGAGCTCGGTTATAAAGTTTACCCTTATATATACGTTAAGGAAGGATACGCCGTCGGTTATTTCGCCGTAATTAAATAAGTATACGTAACCGTAAACACGCTTCGTTTACGTAATACGCGCGTTACCGTAATAATTATTTAAATATAAACCGCGCCTCCGTTACTCCCGCCGGTTATACTTATTATTCCCGCGTTTTAACCGCCCCCGCCGGTTATACTTATTACTCCTACGCTTTAACCGCCCGCGCCGGCTTAATTTACCGTTACGCCCGTTTTAATTTTTTAATAACTCCCGTAAACCCGTTTATATAATTAATTAATATACCGGGTCCGCCGTTTTATCCCGTTATTATACCCGACCTTATTATAATATAAGCCGCCGTTTAACTTTATATATTAAACCCGCCTCCCGGTTTATACGGGTAATTTATCCTTATATTTAATATATAAGGTTAACCTCCCCCACTTTAATAATAAATCCCCTAATACGTTACCGTACATATAATCGAGGAGCGGCTCCGCGACTTAAAGTAGGTTATATTAATTATTTTTAAGGTCCTTTACGACGCCGTTAATATTATCGAGACTTACCCTACTCTTTAACGTATATAATTCGTATTTCGTTATATTTTTTTCGTTATATTTTTATTTATAAAATTATTTTATTATTTAATCGTTTTTCCGTCCCGAGGGGGCGAGGGGGGGTATATAACGTTACGTATAATAAATACGTAACGCGCGCGTAAATACCGTAAGGTATTTACCCTCGCAAATCTTATATTTTAATAGTTACGAATATATAACAACCATTACACTTTATCTTAACATTTCAACTTGTTGAATAGCTTCGCTATTTCACTTCGTGATTTCTATTACTTTATTTATCCAGGTGATTCAGCCGGCAGCTTCAGCGCCCCCGTTTCTCGTGCTTTCTGTTTCCTTCGTTCTTTCCCAGCTAAGCGCCTAAGACAGCCATTTGCCAGCCGCTCGGATCTTGTTGCAAGATGGCATCTTCCCCAGAAGGACAATCGATATTGACTCCTTTTCAATACCAACAGCCCTGCACACCAGGGCTGCCAGTCAATCGAATCAACCGAACACGAGACACGCGGAATCGGTTCAAAGCGTCGATAGAAAAAGCAATAGACAGCTCACAGGTCCAAAATACACAAGAGACAGCAATCGACAGAAACATAATTGAAGAGTTTCACCGTTCTCCTTCACCCATTTGTTCTTCTTATTTACTTCTCTCTCCATCATCTCATGGTGTTGCTGTGAGCGGCTGACAAATTATCTTGCTTTGCTCATCTCACCTCACATCGCAACGTCTCTCCCGCGTCGCTTGGCCCCTCCCGCTTCTCATCACACCTTCCGCCGCGCCGGCGTCAATAAACAACATGGCTTGGCCCTGGGAGTTTCTAGAGCTAACCCCCGAGGAGCGCCAGGCCCGTCGTCTGGTCCTTGACCGCTACGGCCACTATGGTGCGCTGCTGTCTATCTCGCCAATAGCCGTGATGCTGCTTGTACGCATCGTCTTGTGGATCGTCGCCTTTGTACGCACACGTTATGCCCAAAGCCGCATTGGCTCCTCTGCTGGCTCGGCAGGATCGGCGTCGTCCAACGCCCGCTACGACGTCATCCCCGACTCGCCCTCGCTCAAGTCGCGCCGCTTGACGACCCGTGGCAGCTGGGAGACCTGGTTGCGCCGTGCCAAGTGGTGGCTGTCCGACGACGTCGTGATCTTTGGCCAAGGCCTCGGTCAACGTGATCTGTGGGCTGGTGGCAGTCTGTGGATGGCCATTCTGCTGGTTCTTTGTGTTGTCGAGACGGGAAGAGGTGTGTGACAGTCGTTGCTGACCTGGTCTCAGCCCGGTATCTCATGGTCTTCCATACTAACACAGCCGTCAGATTATATGCACCTGACAAAACGCTTTGGCATCGTGGGCATCTCCCAACTGCCTTTGCAGTACATCCTGGCTCTTCGCCATGTCAGCCCGGTGCTGGCCATCTTTGGCACCTCCCACGAGCAGGTCAACCGCTGGCACCGCGTATTGGGTGCCGTCGTGTACACAGTGCTGCTGCTGCACGCCATCTTCTACCTCAACTATTTCGCCTACATGGGCAACTTCTGGCAGCGCTTCCTGCGGCCTGTGATTGCCCTGGGCACGGCCGCCATCATTAGCATGACGCTGCTCACCGCGACTGCACTGGCCTTTGTGCGCCGCTGGTCGTACCGTGTCTTCTTTATCACGCACGTCGCCGTTGCCTTCGCCCTCCCCGTCCTTGTGCTGTTCCACGCTAGACATGCCAGCAACTACGTTGCCGCGGCGCTTCTGCTTCTCATCGCCGACCTGACTCTGCGCAAAATCCACACGGTGACGACAGAAGCGCGCATCGAGACAATCCCGGGCACCGACCTCGTGAGACTGGCGGCACCGATCCCCTTCTCCAAGCTCGAGAAGTTCCGCAAGCACCCTGGCAGTCATGTCTACATGAGTCTTCCGGCTGCGGCGCGGCCGACCACCAACCCGTTGTCGCCGACGTACATTCTCTTTGAGCTTCTCTTCAATCCCTTCACCATTGCCTCCGTCAACGATCAGACGAGTGACTTGACGCTCGTGGTCCGCGCTCGCAAGGGGCCCATGTCGGCTGCACTCTCTCGCCACGCTCGCCCTGCTCAGCTCCCTAAGAATGCGGACGACGAAGCCGACGAGGACAATGCCGACGAGGACAATGCCGACGAGACAACGCCAACCATCCCTACCATCTCACGCCATGAGCTGAACGCGGCCACGAACACGGGTACTGGCACCATCCCCGTCAACCTCGAGGGCCCGTACGGCTCGTCGGCCTACTTTCCTGAATTGACACCCCACAACTTTGACCGTGTTCTGTTGGTTGCCGGTGGTGTTGGTGCCACCTTTGTCGTCCCGCTGTACCGCTCCATCATCGACGAGGCTGCTGCCACACCGAACGGCGGCAGTCTCAAGGTCGACCTTGTCTGGTCGGTCCGCGGCGCGGGCGATGCCGCCTGGGCTGTTGTGTCTGGCGAGGATGGCAGCGCTCGCAGCCTGTTGCAAGATCGCAATGTGCACATCTTTATGACAGGCGGTACAGGGGCAGCGTCAGGGGCAGCGGCAGCGGCGCCGAGGTGGCGATCGAGTTGGCCACACTTCGCCGCGAGCAGCAGCAGCAGCATCAACAGCAACAGCAAGCAACATCGCCCCGCGACCGTCGCCCACCTCCTTCCTCCCACAGCCGTTTTGTTCCAACTGGATCGTCAAACCGGCAACGGCCCGATTTTCACCAGATTGTCGACGATGTGTTCCGTCACGGCAGTGAAGAACGTGTCGCTGTTCTCGTGTGTGGACCGGAAGCGTTGGTGCAAGACCTGCGGGCAGCAGTGTCAACATGGGTGCACCGTGGACGGTCGGTGTGGTGGCACAATGAATCGTTTGGCTGGTAGGTGCGTAGGTGGAGTGGACGTCAACTTCCCTATGTTCCGAGCACTCAATAGTATAAGTTAACAGCTTCTGGTCTATTCTTGGTCGAGAAGACTTTATAAAGAAGATTACACAAAATTCAAACTAATTCAATTAAATTCTCATTCAAAAACGTTTTGCCAGGGTTGACAATGACCAAATAAACCGTAAACGCCGTAGCCCCAACAGACGAAAACTGATGAAATGCAGTGTAAAAAAGGAGATACAATTACCAGAAAAAAGCACGCACAAAAAACATGGCGCCGATAAACAACCCGGCATTTTCACATGGGACACGACGAGATAGGACGCAAAAAGAAAGCAAAACCAAACTGTACGGCTGTACGACTGTACGACTGTACGACTGTACACTTCTTCCACGCCACCCTCAGTCCGTTCGCTTCTTTGTCGGCCCGCTGCCCTCGCCGATATCGCCCGTATCGTCGTCGTCCCAGTTGTCCTCGGCGTTTTCATCCCAGTTGTCAATCTCCTCCTCGAGGGTTGTACCGCGAGCGGCAGTCGGAGCCGTGGCAGCGGCAGCGGCAGTGGCAGTGGCAGCAGCAGGCGCCGAGATCGTCGCTGCGGGTGTTCCCGAAGGCTTGCCAGGCGCATACGTACCCACGAGCTCGCCGTTGTTGTCTCCATCGTGCAAGATTGTCGAGTGGCTGGCAACACCCTCGCCGAGCTCAATGTCGACAACCGATGCATCCGTCAGCCCTTCCTCTCCCCCGTGGCCCTCCTCGCCGGGCACGGCCGCGTACTTGCGGTGCCGCTTGCGCTCCAGCATCCGCTTGTGGTACCACGAGCACAGACCCAGCGCCGCCACACTGCCCACCACGTTGGCCACAATGTCCATCAGGTCAAACACGCGGCCGTTGTCGGGCAGCAGCGCCTGCAGGACCTCGGAGCCAACGCCCAGACCGCCCGTGCACACGGCCAGCGCCATGTTCAGCGTGCGCCGGCGGCTCGTGTCGACGATCCAGTAGAAGGCGACGGTCAAGAGGAAAAAAGTGACAAAGTGCAGGACCTTGTCGTTGACAATGTCGCCGAGCTGCAACGAGCTGAGGCCGGCATAGCCGGCGAGCAGCAGCAGAACGAAGAAGATGCCTGTCCAGAGATGGGGATATCGTCAGTTGGGGGGGGGGGCCGTCGACACCGATCCTGTTCTCAACATGTCGAGCTGCGACGTCTTTCCCACGTACCTGCAAAGGGCAATCGTATTCTCATGGTTGCGGTTGCGTGGCGGCGATCGTCTGTCGAGGGTGGTTGAGGTCGTCGGAGGTCGAGGAAGCTTCAAAAGAGCTTCAGTGTGCTTTCGGGCGCAGCGGCCTTGCGGAGCATGCGACGCTAGCAAGGAAACGAGTCGGCTGGGATGGGAAAGTTCGGGATTGCGCTGGATAGGGCGCAAAGCCGTCGATTGAGAAGCAGAAAGACCCGCCGTAGCTTTTGAAAGTCGTCGTCTGCCGTCGGAAGCTTGAAATGTACGTGAATAGAACGTTGAGGTGGGAGCAGCTGGAAGAGGTTGAAAGAGGTTGGGGAGGGGAGCGCCAGAAGCTGCTTGTCTGCTTTGGGGGCAGCGTGAGAGCGAAACTGACGACTATTAGAAAGAAGTGACAGCCGACAAGCCCAGGTTGCGTCATGCGCACTGTACTAAGGGGCTGTGAGCTACTTTCTATGGGTATTCCAATAAGCATTCTTGACTTACACATATGCATCTATCGAAATACAAGCTTGTACCGAGTTCTTCTCCCCATGGAGTACTGTCGCATGGATGCTATTGTTCTCAAATGGGGCAAGCCCACACAGCACTCCAAATGCAACTTACACGTCACGTCGAGTCTCGTCCCGATTCTGCGGGTGCAAGACCACGCTGTTCAATTTTGTTTCTATTTAAAACAACAGAGTTCTCAGCGTCCATTACGTCGTATAACAGAGGCCACAATGGAAGCGCATCAAGGCCTTCCACAGAATCAGCACATTGGGAGCACGCAGTCTGGGAAAGCCATTGTCATGAGTAAAAGAAAGATCAACACAATGCACCGGTGCCAGAATAGATGTTGGTTCCTCAATAAAACCAATCTCAACGCGTCTCTCTTCCCCGCTGGCGTTCTGGGGAACAAATCTCAGGGTGTCGGCCCCAAATAACATCGCTATGGCTTCTTATTTCCCACGTGACCTTCCCCGTTGGCTTCTCGCCGTAGGTAGCAGTACTTCAATCCGCATTTTGGGTGTGCGGCAGTCTCCCAACCATGGCAATGAAAATCAAAATAAAGCTTGCACAAGACTACGTGATAGTTATTGTAACTTCTCATACTTTATTGGTACTTGACACCCCGATGTTCATTGCAGCGTTGCGCTCTTCATTCATCACCCCAAGTAGATTGACCCACCCTCCTCGCACTAGCGGGGGTTACTGCCGCAAAGCAGGAAAACTGGCGCCCTCGCGCAGCAGCCAAAGTCTCCGTTGACCTCCTCCGCAGAAACAACGACAAAATCGGCCTTTTGCGATCCATCAAGGCGCGTCCGAACCAACTCCAAACGGCCTCAAACTCCGTGTGCCATCTCTGCAAATGAACCGCTTTCTCCTCGTGGTCTTGTAGAGGCCCCATATGACCTGGGCGTCCCTGTGGACGCGAGCCCAATCTACGCGGACAACACGCTCCTTTTTTTTTGGCCGCCGCATTTTGGCGATGCTGCGGCACCACTCGCGCGCATCTGCACCCCCAGCAACCGCCATCAACAGCCACCCTTTCATCGCCCGAATTCCTTTTTGTGCGCATCCACGCTGACTGCACCATGGTGTCCGTCTTCGACGATGCGCCAGCGCGCATACACACGCCCGTGGCCGGCGCCGACAGCAACAATGCCGTCGCATCGATGCCTGAGGCATCAACTTTCACGACCGCGACCGACGCCGAAGAGGACTCGCGACGCGCCGTGTTTGCCGACCTGTATCGGAAAACCGAGGCCCGCGTCGCGCTACTCTTTTCCGATGACGGTGGCTACGACTTTGATGCCATTCACTCGCTAATGCGCCCGCCGCGTCGCTCCGCCACCGGCCTCAACCATCCCCTTCTTCCTCCTCCCACAACCGACCATGCCCCAATACACGAGCCGCCATTCAAAAAAGCAAAACGAGTCATTGACGAAGACGACTACGGCGATGACGACGACGAAGACGAGGCCGAGGGCGACGGCCCTGACACAAAAACCGCCTCCGGTGCCGGATCGGGGCCGACTTCCGGCAGCAATGGCAGCAACGGAACTGGACCACCACAGCAGCTTTTGTCACCGTCCAAGACTGGCAGTTCACCTGTCCACTCGGTGGGCTCACCCGACAAGCAGCTGGGCAAAAACATATCGTCATTACGAGACGACGCCCTCACACTCTCCGCCACATCCTCTACTCTCTCCCGCACACAATCCCAATCCCAATCCCAATCACAATTACAATCAAGCCAGAAAACAGCAACACAAGCCAAGTCCTCCGAAGACGTCCGCAAGGAACTCGAAGAGGCACGCAATGCCACCGAGGAGGCTGCCCGCCGCAGCTTCTTTACCCTCTTCCATACCCTCGAGAACGACCGCACGGCCATGTTGGAGCAGCAACAGCTCGAAGAGTCCGAGAAGCAGATCCAGGCCGAGATGGAGAAGAACGGCCCCAACGGCGCCAATGGGGCAGCCGGCCCCAACCAGGGCACCCTCAGCAGCGCCAACTTGGGCGCGTCGAGCTTGACACTCAAACATCTCATCGCCCGCATCGATTCCAAGCGCGACCAGGTCAAGGCCACCGACGCAGAACTGCGCTCGCTCATCAACGAAGTGCGTAAGAACCGCAGCAAGTGGGCGAGTGAGGAAAACGTTGGCCAGGAAGAGCTGTACGAGGCCCTCGAGAAAGTCCTTAGCGAGCTCAAGGCGCATACCGAATACTCCACCCCCTTCTTACAACGCGTCAACAAGCGCGAGGCGCCCGACTACCACCTCTACGTCAAGCAGCCCATGGACCTCGGCACCATGACCAAAAAACTCAAGGGCCTGCAGTTCAAGTCCAAAGCCGAGTTCGTCACGGACCTCAACCTGGTTTGGGACAACTGTCTGAAATACAACCGCGACGCCGGCCACCCCTTGCGCCGCATGGCGACTGGCATGCGCAAGGAGGCAGAGAAACTGATCCCCCTCATCCCGGACCTGACGATCCGCTCGCGCGCCGAGGTCGAGGCCGAGGAACGGCGCAAACAGAACGGCGGCGACGACGATGGTGGTGACGACAGCGACGACGAGCCGATAATGTCTTCACGTGGTCGCAAGACGGGTGCCAAGGGCGTGGCCAACAAGTCGCGTGCCGGCGGCACTACCACCACCGCCACCACCATGACAACGTCAACAGCCGGCGCCGGCGGTGACCAAAAGGAGGGCACCCCGAGCGTCGACCAGAAGCCCGTTCTTCAGCTCAACGGTCTCCTGGCAAAACCAGGGCGGGAGGGCTCCGAGTTTGGCGGTGTCGATACCGGTAGCAATGGCTTCTCGACACCCCTGGGCGCTGCTGGCGGTGGGGGCGCGGGCTCTCTCACACCAGGTGGCATCAATGGCCACTTGAGCAATGTCGATGCTATGGACATTGACGGCGCCTCGTCTGTCCAGGGCAACAACGGCATGGCCGCGCTGAACCGCGCACTGAACGAGGCAGCCGAATCGGCCTACGAGGACGAGGCGGACCAGATCTGGAAGCAGGTGACCAAGAAAGACCGCGCCCTGATCGCCAAGCAGCGCTACGCGCTCTTCCGCGGCAACAAGCTCAACGTTGACGAGCCGGCCTTGCTGCGCAACAAGGCAGGCATGCGCTGGTACCTCAAGGGTGTGAAGCAAGCTGAGGCCTTGGGCATCCTGGGCCCTGCGTCGCACCACCAGACAGAAGACGCCGGCAAGGACTCGCATGTGGCCTCCTCTTCCAAGGCGGCCGAGACGACGCTCGCCGAGATGGAGGATGATGTTGAGAAGGTCGTCCCCGACTACTACGAGCCCGAGAGCATCGTCCCCGATATCCCCCTGCGCCTGCAGTGGGTTGTCGATGACGAGGGCCAGGTTGTCAACCAAAACGAAGAGTTTTTGCGTCTTGTCCCTGCAGGCCACTTTGTGGCGCCGTCAAGCAAGCTGGCCAAGCGCATGGAGTCCAACATGCGCCAAATCCAGGAGACACGAAAGATTTGCTCAAAGATTGGTGTCGTGAAGCAAATGCAGATTCAGACACAGGCAAGTCGAGCTGTGGTGTAACACCCGGGGTTTTTTTTTTACAATTTATGAATGTCTCCCATGCTAACATTTTTCCAGATCTACCAAAATCAGTTCCAGCGCTACGACCCTGAACCGTTCCAGGAGGCCGACATCGACCCGCACTTCATCAGCGGCGACGGGCCGTTTATCGCTGGCGAGACATCCCGCGCGGCCATGCAGCGTGCTGTTGGCAAGATCTTCTTCCACGCCGGCTTCGAGGAGCTGCAGCCGTCCCCATGGACGCTGTCACGGACATTGCCGCTGACTACTTCACGAAGCTGTGCCGCACATTCAATGTGTACAACGAAGCCGAGAAGAAGGAGGCAGTGGGTGCTTGGGCCGAACGCGACGCCCGGTTCCAGCCACGCTACACACCCGAAGAGGTTGTTCTGCATACCCTGTACGAGAACGGCCACGACATCGACTCACTCGACTCGTACGCCCGCGAAGAAGTCGAGCGTCTGGGCACCAAGCTCAGTGGCATCCACGAGCGTATGAAGATGCACCTCGGCGACCTGCTACGGCCGGCTCTGCAGGACGGCGGTACCGAGGCCTTCCAAGACGGCAGCGACCAGTTTTGTTGGTGGCGACTTTGCCGAGGAGTTGGGCGAGGACTTTTTCGGATTCAAGGCGCTGGGCCTGGACCGCGAGTTCGGCCTGGACATTATGAGTGTGCCGCTGCATCTGCTCCAGAGCCGCGTCCGCAACCAGCACGCCGTGGATGCCCCACAGGCGTCTCGTCCGAGCTGCTGTTTGAGGACCCCCCGCCACTGGACGGTGTCACGACGACGAGCATCACCGAGGAGATTGGTCTCGTGAAGAACTTCTTCCTCGCCAAGCTCCATGCGAACAACGACCAGCCTCTGGTCGAAGACGAAGACTTGCCCGTCAAGCAGCGGCGTCCACGCCCGCGTCTCGGCGCCTCGGGCAAGATTGTCTCTCCGCAAAAAACGTCCACCCAAGGAGCAAATTGCCATGGCCAAGCGGAAGAAGCGCGAGCAGGCGGCGGCGGCGGCAGCCGCCAAGGCGGCCGAAGGCGGAAGCAATAGCCAGGCTGCGGCAGCCGGTGCTGCTGCGACGGCGGCCTCCGAGAAGGGCACACCCGCCAAGAAGCTCAAGACAGGCCCCACGACGAGCGTCCCCGTGCCGAACCTCAACTACGGCACAAGCAATGCGGTCAGCAGTGGTAGTAGCGGTGGTGGTGGTGGTGGCGGTGCTGGCGCCAATCTTGCCAACGGCGTCGGTGGTGATGGAGATCATGCCAACAACCAAGGCAGTCCCGGCGGCGACGACAAGGAGGAAGCTGGCGGTCTGATGAGCCCGGAGAGTATTCACTAGTCGGCTGTGTGGTCGTCTGTGCTGTCTTTCCTCCGTTTTCCCTTTTTTCCTTTTTTTCCTTTTTCCCTTTTTCCCTTTCCTTTTATTTATGTCTTTTCAGTATTTTTTTTTCTGGCTGCTTATGCTCAACGAGGAGGCAGTGGTTTCGGACATGTCATATGGTATTATTTTTTCTCACCTGGGGGTTCTTCTTGGTTTTCATTGTATTTGTTGTCCAACTGTTCTTCATTGCTTTGGCACGTCTGGTGTAATGTTTATATCTCGGTGTTCAGTGGGATTCCATTCAGTCGATTTTTACATACTCATTCTCGTTGTTTTATTTTGCCTCTTTGTTTCCCAATCCATTTCCCCCGTTGCTTTCACTGGTTTTCTTCCTTCTGCTATCGGAGGGACGTCACCACCATCCAACTACATCAACAAGGAGTAAACCATCAGACTTTCACATAACTCTTCCTTCACCCTCGACAACGCTCCATCTATATCGCTTGAGAAGCCAGCCATCTTTCGACCGTTCTGGGCACTCCCACACATTTGCCCCGGCTCCCGGTGCCCGGCTCTCGGTGTTTCTTTATCCAGTTGCATGCATGCTATTGGTAGACGTTGGGTTTTTGTGAATGGGAGCAGCATCTTGTCATGTTTTGTCTTCTTGTTGCGCTTTGTTGCGCTTTCTTGCGCTTTGTTTTGACGTCTGTTTTCCAACGAGAGAGCAAGCCAGAGCTGAAGATAGAAACCTGCCATCAATTCACTTGGATACTCCGTATTCGAAATTCATTTGCTTTCAAATCACTGTGCGAAGAAACCCCATTGCCAGTTCTTGCATCGATACTGTACAAAGTCACGAAAACGAGGCTGAAGATCAATCTTGTTTCAATCTCAGACTAGAGAGGGATCACTGTCTGTCTCGCCTCTGGTCGCCACTGATTCGTCCTCACATAACACACAGTGCCCAAGTCTATCTGTCTGCCTAGCATACCAAGCAAGTGCATGTGCAGACACCAAAAGTTCCAGTTGTCTCCTCTGGCGTCATCGTCCGCATGCGGTGGAATCTGCGGTGGAATCTCCACTCGGCCAGCGCAACAGCGTCATAGCTGTCTGGCGCCGTCATGTGACTTTGATAGCAGATTGATCCACTTATTTTGGCCAGCAACAAGCTCCCAGCCACCCAGTTTTTCTCCGCTTTCTGTTGTGCTTGTTGTTGGGCAAGGCCCACCGCCCCGTGTGCGTCACCATTCTTTCTGTGCTGTCGCAAAGACGCAGCCGCCGCCTCGGAAACAGGTCGTGCAGCTCGCCCACGTCGGTGGTCGGCTGATAGATGGGACAATCGCCCAGGCCTGCCGCCATGCACCTAAGCGACGGCCTGGTCCACTAATAGGACAGCGAGCGTACCTGCTTTCAGAAGCTCCTTGGCTCCGTCATTTGCACCTTCCCACACCGTGTTGGCTCTTTGGGCAGCTAGGATGAGCTCTTCCGCGTTCTCAGTCGTTCTTGCCGTGGATTGCTGTTGTATTTACCGGCAGGCGCTGGGGGCCGTTGGGGCTGCGACAGAATACAAAGTAATTTAACATATTCGTAAGATACGGAGTACTTTTGGCTACTTTTGGTAGAGATTGTGGGTGTGTACTGTGTATCTCAGGTCCAGTGTCTTCGTATCTTACTACGGAGTGCGTCGTACACCTTTTGTACTGTACTCAGTACACAGTACACGTACAGATTCACTGACGCCTGCTCAATCAGGCGGCCGCCTCCTTCCTTGTCTCGGCCCTAGCGACAAACGGGGCAGTCGCCCAGGCAAGCCAGGCTCCATCATTAGCCATTCCCCTCATGGGGCGGCCTGGCCCAGTGTGGCCCAGGTCCTCTGGTCCTCTGGTCCTCCCATCCGTCTCTGCCGCCCGCTTCCTGCTCGTACTCATACACCTCCTCCTCCTCCTCCTCTTCCCACTCTTCTTTGTCTTCTTCCTTCTTCCTCCTTTTTTCAAATCATCAACAACATCGACGCTTTTCCAAACCATCGCTCGTATCCTCAGATTCTACGATCGCGCATCATCTCGTGCTCGGTCTAGCAATCGCATTTCTCTCTCTTAGCTCTCTTTGTTGTTGTCGATTTCCTCCTCACTCTTTTTCCGTCTTATTTTGCACTCGTTTCCCGCATCTCGAGATAACACCCGTCACAATGAAGGGTGCTTTGTTGCTCGCCGCAGCTGGCCTGCTCGGCTCCGCCCAGGCTGGCGGCGTCCACTCCCTGAAGCTGAAGAAGGTTCCTCTTGCCAAGCAGCTGGTGCGTTTACTCCCCCTAATGAAGTCCGAAATGACGTGAGGTCGGCCGAGATCGGGTCCTCTTGTCTGTTTTGATGGTACCGCCATCGACGTCGCAACGTCGCAATTTTTGCCGTTGTTGTTGTTGCCATCCCATCGTTTGTCTCAGCGGCAGTTGACTGACTCTACGTTCCATCAAACAGGAGTCGATTCCCATTGACGCGCAGGTTCGCGGTCTTAGCCAGAAGTACATGGGCGGTCGTCCCGAGACCCACGCCGATGCCATGTTCAAGAACACCGTTGTCAACACCGAGTCCAACCACCCGGTCCCCGTCAGCAACTTCATGAATGCGCAATGTACGTTGCTTCCAGAGCCAGAGTCCAGTGGTTTCTTTGGCTTTTGTTTCTTCCTATGCGCTGTTCTTCCTCTGCGCTGTTCTGCCTATGCGCTGTTGCCGCCAGGATCATCGACAGTGACTAACTCCCATCTAGACTTCGCCGAGATCTCCATCGGCACCCCGCCCCAGAGCTTCAAGGTCGTCCTTGACACCGGCAGCTCCAACCTGTGGGTTCCTTCCCGCGAGTGCGGCTCCATCGCCTGCTACCTCCACTCCAAGTACGACTCGAGCGCCTCCTCGACCTACAAGGCCAACGGTTCGTCCTTTGCCATCCAGTACGGCTCCGGCAGCCTGAGCGGTTTTGTGTCCCAGGACACTGTCTCCATCGGCAACCTGAAGCTCGCCAAGCAGGACTTCGCCGAGGCTACCGAGGAGCCTGGTCTGGCTTTCGCCTTTGGCCGCTTCGACGGTATCCTGGGTCTTGGCTACGACACCATCTCCGTCAACAAGGTCGTCCCTCCCTTCTACAACATGATCAACCAGGGCCTGATCGACTCTGGCGTCTTTGCCTTCTACCTGGGCTACTCGGACGACGGCACCGACTCCGAGGCCGTCTTCGGTGGCGTCAACAAGGACCACTACACCGGCAAGATCACCACCATCCCCCTGCGCCGCAAGGCCTACTGGGAGGTGGACCTCGACTCCATCGCTCTCGGCGAGGATGTTGCCGAACTTGACAACACGGGCGTCATCCTGGACACCGGCACTTCGCTGATTGCCCTCCCCTCCAACCTGGCCGAGATGCTCAACACCCAGATTGGCGCCAAGAAGGGCTACAACGGCCAGTACTCCGTCGACTGCAGCAAGAAGTCGAGCCTGCCTGACGTCACCTTCACCCTGAGCGGCCACAACTTCAGCCTGCCCGCTTCGGACTACATTTTGGAGGTGTCGGGCAGCTGCATCTCGACCTTTATGGGCATGGACTTCCCCGAGCCCACCGGTCCCCTGGCCATCCTGGGTGACGCCTTCCTGCGCCGCTACTACTCCATCTACGACCTCGACAACAACACCGTCGGTCTGGCCCTGGCCAAGAAGTAAGAAGTAAACCGACCAACCATCGTCTTCTTGTCCGCCAGAGCAATGAAGGGTCTTTCCAACTCGGGAGGCCCAGAGGAGAAAGGAGGACGGTCTGCGATGACGTTGCGAGCGTTTGCCTTGTAAGCGAGCGCTCTGTCTGGTGCTTTTCGCCCTCTTTTCCCTTTTTCCTTTTCCCTTTTTTCGTTTCCCTTGTTCTGTCTCTCCCCTGCTTTTGTACGATTCTAACGTTGCCTGTCCTTCGTGCTGCGTAAGCGCGGCTGCTGTTCGCTGCATGCGCTTGGCGAAGAGCCCTGCTTTATCGTTTACCAGAGTCGACAATAATATTATTGAATGAGGCGGTTGTTCCTGCTGGGTGTATGTTCTTATATTGACATCATTATTATTTCGTTCTTTTCTCTTTTCGCTGCGTCTTCCACCTCCTGCCTGAACACGCTGCCTCTGTACACGCGCCACTTCGCGACAACATGAATTCTCACCCCAATATCCTTAGCAATGCAATACGATCGTCATCATCGCATCTTCGTTGACCCTGAAATGGCTGTCCATGTTGGCGACCGGTGTATAAATCACTAGAGCCCCGAATTGCCGCCTTTGCATGTGAAAACAGTCGTATCTCAACTAAATCCCGGCCTACCTAGTACCAGACTTCAGGCCTTGTCGAATCAATTTGCCAGCATCTCGGTGAACGTGTGCCGTCCCACGGACTGTTGCTGTAATTCCATCCAATCTTTGGCGGCAGCATTGGTAGGAGGATAGCAGAACATTGGTGTCTACGTTTGGTTTGTGTCTCTATTCTGTTCAAGTCGTTAAATAATTCAAGAGTCTTCTGAAGTGACTTTAAGAGAACAAAAGAAATAGAAGAAAAAAGGCCGAGTATTTGCAAAATGAGAAACTGCAAGTCAAAAACATCCAAATTACATCCTCAAAGACCAGCTACCATGATTATTGAGATCATTGTTGTTAACCATCGTTCTATTGTTCTCATGCGTGGCCTTTCACCAACTCTGGCCGTCCGCACTTCAAAGAATATGCTATTAACCGATCGATGTGTGTCCACCAGTCTCACGTGATACTGACTACAGCCAATCAGACGGCGTCCTGTCCCACAGCAAAGACACACGTATCCCACTTTTTTTGCTCGTTCCTGCCATTTTGACCTTTGTCTCTCTCCTTTGCGTTTGCTGGTTGCTGTTTGGCTCCTTCCTCTTTGCTTGCCTTCCCTGTCCTCGCGCCTTCTGTTCTGCTTGTCCCCCCTCCTGCCCGCGAAAACGTGAAGCAAGCAACACAACCCAACAACGAGCCACGGAGCCACACGGAGCCACTGGAATCGACTGAATCACTAAATCTTTCTCCCTACTGTTTTCTTTTTCTCTTACAGCCACGTCCCCATCCCCCGTTTTGCAGTCCGTCGTCTCCAAACCCACCCATTCGACCCATCTCCATTGCATATTGCATCGTCGCCATTTTTCTCGCCGACCCTCCTTTCGCGATCGAACGCGAAACGCGCGAAAAAAGGGAGCCACCAACGACGACCTGCAGCAACAGCCACGTCCACGCCAGCAAACGGTTTGCTCCAAAAACACCTGCCAACGGCTTCATTTGATGATCACGACCACGATTTGACACGGCATAGTTGCATTGTATTGCACGACGCGATTCGGCTTCGAATTTTGGGCTTTTGACCTTTCCCTAGCCTCCTTTCCACCAGTTTCTTCCCTTCCCCCCTCCCAAGGCCCAGCCAACGCCCGATAGATTTGGCACGCAAATTTTTTCCATCGCGACGCGCCTGTTGGAACACGGAGGCCCCATCTCTGAAAACCACTGACTTAGACGTCGAAGCGACAATGGCTGCCGCCACCGCGGCCAATGCGAACGGCCTGTCCAGTGATGCTGCCGCCGCGTCGTCTACGCCTATCGCGCCAACAAGCCCTAGCGGTAGCAATGGAAGCGAAAACAACGGCAACAGTGCCGCCTCGATGAAGCGGAAACGCGACACCAGCAACGATGGCGACGATGTGATGGCTGACGCAGGTGCTGCAACAGCGTCGCCGGCCACAGCTGTCGACCAGGTCAAGGCGGCTGCGTCTGCGGCTGCGGCTGCGTCTGCATCTGCATCGCCTGCCCTCTCAGCCAAGTCGATCAACGGAAAGACTGAGACAGCTAGCAGCGGTAAAAACGCGACATCGGGACCTGTCACATCCACGACGGCAGGCAACCGGGACGAGAGACGTTTGATTCACGACTATTTTGATGTTCTCCAGACGTAGGCTCACTGCCCTTTCCCCCCCATTCTCATCATTTTGCTGTGCCAGGGTACTGACAACGTGCATAGTTTCGACAAGTTGACCCCTCCGATCCTCTCACGACCGATCCCCGCATCTCCCGCATCTCCCGCATCCGACGAACCACAAGCCAAGCGCCAAAAGTCCGACGGCTCTGCCAGCCCATCCGACTCGAAGACGACAAACTCTGTTGCGAATAAGGTCCAGAGCGATGCCTACGCGTTGTTGGACGACCTGGTGCTGGACCTTGCTGGCGTGATTCGCAGCGAGCTGGCCGCCCTCGAAGCACCGACCACAGGCTCTCCTTCCAAAGGCAAGACGGAACGCGGGGACTCGGATGAGGCCAAGGAGGAAACAGAGGCAACCGACGCGATGGAAGCAAAGTCCGATGACAACGGCTCGGCAGACAAGAAGGAAGACCGTGCAAAGCGGGCTGCCATTGCGCACCTGGCCCAGTTCCGCGAAACCGCCTACGACCTGTACCGCCGAGAAACGGCCTACCCGACGTCTGGCCCCTTGCACGGCAAGACTGGCGGCAAGATGGGCAACGATGTGTCTGTATCCATCTCGTCTTCGAACCGCGGCGAGCCCGTGTTGACCGTCTTTGGCAACGCGCCGGGCCCTCGGCAGCTGTTTTCGAGTCTGCCGACACGCGGACCGCAGCCCCACGGCAGCGCCGACGATGCCGGCAAGCAAATCGACGACATTGTCCGCGAAGACGTCGACATCAACTTTGGCGGCAACATGACGCTCACTCGTGTTTTTGCGCCGCCCCCTCCCGACAAACACACCCGTGCTCCGACCTTTGGCGAGCTGTTCCCGTCTCCCCGGAATCTACCGCCATTGCAGCCACCAAAGGCACCGAAGAGCACCACCAAGTCCACGACACTGGGCTTCTATCACCCAGAGCTGTCGGAGAGATCCAAATACCGCACCGGCTCGTACTCCACGCAACAAATCACAATGGGTCAGTGGCTCGACTACAGCAATGCCACCCCGTCGTCGCAGATGAAGACCCGCCAGCGCGAGCGGGCACAGAGCTTGGCTGGCCGGAAACCTTCCGCAACCGAGCTTGAGCTGTCCGAGATGGAGTCTCTCTTCCGGGGCGCATTTTCCAGCTTTGCGCCGTCCAAGGATGACTCTGCCGCCATCGTGTCTGCCACCCAGGTGGGCCGCATGTGGTGGCAGCGTGTGGGCCACCGCGTGTTCCAGCGCATGGTCGAGAAGGAGCTGGGCGGCGACGCGCAGTACCTCGAGGCGGTCGAGGCGGTCGAGGCGGTCTCGACACCAGACGACTTGGCTTCGGCTGACGTGCTTGACGAGGAGGCCCTCCAAAAGACGCTCGCCGAGTGGGACGACAGCCTTGTCGATCCCTCCCTCGAGGAGGTCATGGGCGAAACGTCGGACGCCGACAAGGATGCCGACGAGATGCTCCAGGAGGTCTCGGATCTGATTGTCACCCTCGCGTCGTACCAGCGCAACCGCAACCTCACGCTGCCAACCAGCCAGGACCGCTTCTCGGCCGACCCTGTCAATGCGGACATGCTGCGGAACGGCACTCTCGCCCAGCAGCCCAGCGAGGAGGAGATGCTCACGTACCAGACGCTCAAGGCACAGCTCTCCCTCATCATCCAGGCCCTCCCGCCCTACGCCGTGGCACGTCTCAACTCGGACAAGTTGGAGGAGTTGAACATCAGCACCAAGATTGAGGTACGCGGGGAAGAGTACCGTGGTGTTCTGGAAGAGGACGAGTCGGTCGTCCGGGCGCGCCAAGCGGCTCAAGCAGCACAGGTGGCGGCCAGTTCGCCTCAGCGTACGCCCGCTCATAGGTCGGCGAGTGTCTCGGCGAACCACAACTACGGCCCGCAGTTCAACACCCCGAGTCGAACTCCCATGGCACCTGGCGGTGCTTTCTTTCCCGGCCAACACCAGCCACCGGCCCGTGCCGGCGCCCCTCATAGAGCATCTGTGGGCGGTGCTGCCGGCACCCCTGCTGCTGCACTTCCCCCACATGTCCGGCCTGGCGCACAGGCACAGCCTCCCTTCCGCCCACCGCCCAATGGCTACAACTACGGTCCCATGGCCAAGGCCCAGCCCCAGCCCCAGCCCCAGCCCCAGCCCCAGATGCAGGTACGGCAAGGGATGCAGCACCTGCCGCCCGGCCCTGGATTCACGCCGGGCCAGCCAGTGCCTCCACACATGTCACCCCAGCGCGTTGTCTCCCAGCCGCAGCCGGGTTCCTATGGATCGCCGGCCATGCAGCCAGGCACTCCGCAACAGCAGTTCCGCTACCCACCAGGCACCCCCGGCTACCCGCAGCAAGTCCCGCTTCCTCCAGCACCGACGCCCGGCACACCGCAACTGCAGCAGCAACAGCAGCAGCAGCAGCAGCAGCAGCGCCGTGCCTCTCACAGCATGCCGTATCCCCCGTCGCCGGCAAACGGTGGGGCACACATTGCTTCGCAGCAGCACCAGGTTCACCCACCACCGCAACACGTTGGCAGCCCACAGCAGAGATTCCAGCAGGGCCCAATGACACCGGGGACCCCCCTGCAACAGCAGCAGCAGCATATTAGGCAACAGCAGCAGCTCCTGGCGCGACCCACTTTCCCCGGCCAGCCTGGTGCAATCCAGCAGCAGCAGCAGCAGCACCAGCAGCAGCACCAGCAGCAGCACCAGCAGCAACAGCGCCAGTTTGCTGGTACACCACCGACGGGCGCTGGTCCTTTTGGCTACCATACGGTCATGGACCAGCCGCAGCAACAGAGGCTCATGGAGCAAGCCCGGGCACGCGCGTCGGCTCATGAGCGAAGCATGGGTTTTGCTGACAAGATGAACCAGGGTGGTGTGGGCCAGGCGGCTGGCCTGGCTGGTATCGGTCTTGGTGGCGGCGGTGGCGGTGGTGGCGGCGGCGTTGGTCTCACAGGGAACGGCGGTGTGGACATGTCCAAGCTGGCTGCAGCGCGCGCAAATATGCCTGCTGGTAGTGCTAATCTGCCACGGCCAGGCCATTACCAGCCCCAACCGTCACCCCAACCCCAACCCCAGTTCCAGTCGCCAGTGCCGCCGCAAGCGTATCTGCAACAGCAGCCCTCGCCTCGTCCCCAGGGCCAACCGTCGCCTGCGATGAACGGTACGCCGCAGCACATACCATCGCCCTCGCGAGTGCCGATGAGCGTGTCACCCGTGCCCGGTGGCGGATTCCAGCGTCCATCCTAAAAGCGAGCGTCTTGCGCAGACGAAGAGAATATATGGAGCAATGTGATAACACTGCATACGGGGGGGCCACGGCCAGGGTGATATGCAAGAACCCTTGATGGCTGCACTGGGCCGCGTTTTTTTTTTCTTTTCTTCCTTTTGGTTCGGGCCTTCTGGGATCTTGCCCGTGCACAATTTTTTTTGTTTCCCTCGATAAACTCATTGTTCTCTTCTGTTCATTCTGTCTTTTGTATTCTTCCTTCTATTATTGGACTGGTTTGGCACGGGTTTTGAAAGTGTAACATTAGGTCTTTGTCGTTTTCTTTAATCATTCGAGTTTTTCTTAATACTTTTATTTTTTTTCTTTCAATAAGTCCGGTCCAAACTACAACGTACACACGGGAAAATCAAAAGCAATGTTCTGGTGATCGATCTGGTGGTTGGCTCTTCGTCGTTCAGTACCACGTGATCACACACGTGCGACTGGCCTCCACTCGATTTTGCCTGCTTGCTTCCCGTTTTGGGCCATTTACGCTGTCAGCGCCCGCTTGGCGCCCTACGGCCCACTTCATAGCTTTCGCCAAGTTCACCACGTCACTGAGCGAAATCACAGTCCGCCTTTGACGGATTCGCCGGAGCACGCATTCTGGCGAGCGGCGCGTTTTGCGATTTTCTCCAAATCCATTGCATTTGCGCCCAGAGCGTGCGCGCAGCAGTCCAACAGCGTGGCTCCGATTGCCGCTACACCAAGACCTACCGCTTCTCATTCATCGTCTCAGAGCCACTGCTGTGCTTCACCACCACACCACCATAGCACCACAGCACCACCCACCACCCACCACCCACCATGGCTAGCTTCATCCGGGGAAAGCAGGCAGGCATGCAAAACGACCTGTCTGCGGGGATCTTGCCTGGCCTCTTCGCACCCGAAGAACAGACACGCTATGGCGTTGGTTCCCAGATTAGGTGAGCCTCTTTTCCCTGGCATTCCCTTGCATTCCCTGGCATTTCCTGGCAGATGGGAGCACCGATCAAGCCGAACTGACCATCGACGGACACGCCATGCAGCTGTGTGGCGTATGACCCGGTGCAGTCGCTTCTGGCGGTGGGCACGACCCAATCGCGCTTTGGCCGCGGTGCCATCTACGTCTACGGCCGCGGCCGCGTGAGCAAGATCATCCGGCCCAAGGGCGGCGCCTCGTTGCGACAGATTCAGTTCAGTGCCAACCGGCTGGTGAGCCTGGACGCGAAGAGCGAGCTGACCATGTGGAACCTGGACACGGGCAACCGGATCGGCGGCTCCGTCTCCGCCGGTGCCGCCGTCTGCATGGTGACCGACCCCATGCTGGATTGGGCGTTCCTGGGACTGACAAACGGCGATGTCATCGCGTACGATCTCGACCGCGAGCGTCTCTCGCCCTTCCGCGTGCAGAACCTCTGGCGCAGCCGGCCCAACGCGGACCCGCGGGCGCGGGGCGCCGCACCCACGCCTATGAACCTGGTGACCATGCAGCTCCACCCCCGCGATGCTGGCCAGCTGCTGATCGGCTACTCGACGGGCGCCGTGCTCTACTCGTTCAAGCAAAACGAGGCCGTCAAGTACTTTGAATACACCGTGCCTCCCGGTGCGCCTGGCGGCAACGGCGAGACGCCCCAGATCCAGCGGAAGCCGCGGCTGACACAGGCGGTGTGGCACCCAACGGGCACCTTTGTCTTGACCGCCCACGACGACGGCAGTCTCGTCTTCTGGGACCCGCGCGACGGCCGTGTGGTGATGGCCCGGAACCTCTACGACTGCGGCGTTGACCAGCCGGTGGCCCGTCCACCGGGCGCGCGCGTGATTGATCCGTTCGTGCAGATCGCGTGGTGCTGCAAGAAGAACCCCGACGACACGGCGCTTCTGATCGCCGGCGGTCTGGCTCTCGATGCGCCGGACAAGGGCCTGACGTTCCTCGAGCTCGGCCCGACACCCGTCTACGCCACCTCGTCCTGGCAGGTTCTGTCCGACCACTTCCGGGGAAAGCGCCAACAGCTGCTGCCGATTCCCCAGGGGACCGAGGTCACTGGCTTTTGCCTCGCCCCGCGCCAGTCGCCGCACTTTGCCGGCGCGAGCGACCCGATCGCGGTGTTCACCCTCTTGAACTCGGGCGAGATGCTGGCCCTCAGTTTCCCCTCGGGCTACCCCATCAGCCCGACCAACCAGCTGCACCCGTCGCTGTCGTTTGTCAGCCCCTTTGTGGGCACCTTTGCCTTGTCGACCATGGCGCGCGAGCGCTGGCTGGGTCTGACCGAGAAGCGCAACCTGGGCGAGCCGCTGCTGCGGGGCGGTGCCGAGGCACCGAAGCCGCGCCGGCGGTACGAGCGGCGGGACATTGTGCAGACAGCACATGCCGATGGGACCGTCCGTCTGTGGGACACGGGCCATGCAGACGAGATTGAGAACCCGGCACAGCTGCAGATCGACGTGGCACGGGCGGTGGACCGCGATCACGACGTCGACATCTCCGCCCTGTCGCTGGCCACCGGTACGGGCGAGTTTGCTGTCGGAACACGGCAGGGCGAGGTCGTCCTCTTCCGGTGGGGCGCCAACAAGTCGTTTGGGCGGGCTGCGGAGCTGCCGCCACTGACCTCCAACCCGGGTGGGTTCACCGACATCAGCAGCCGTACCGAGGACACGCTGCAAGACGGCCTGCAACCCTGGGTGCGGTACGAGATGATGCAGGGCGCAATCACGGCACTCAAGGTGGCAGACGTGGGCTTTGTTGCGGCGGGCTCCGCCAACGGCTTCTTGAGCATTGTCGACCTGCGCGGCCCCGCCGTCATCTTCCATGGCGCGATGGCCGATTTCGCCAAGTCGGAAAAGCGTTCGTCGTTCCTTGGTGGCAAGCACAGCAGCAGCAGCAGCGGCAGCAACAGCAACAGCGCGTCTGGTGGCAAAGACTACCCGACCTGCATCGAGTTTGCCGTGCTCTCGCTCGAGGGCAAGTCGTACTCGAGCCTGGTGTGTTTGGCGGGCACCAACCAGGGCAAGGTGATTACGTTTGAGCTGCTGCCCGCCGGCGCGAGCTACACAGCCAAGGTGGCCGGCATCGCCGAGCACAAGGACCGCATCGTGTCCATCTGCCCCATTGTCTCCGAGACGGGCGCCCCCGCGTCCGCGACGGGCTCGTCGGTTGCGGGACTGCGGTCCGGCCAGCACGTCAACGGCACCCTCGTCGTGGCGACACAGAAGGAGGCCCGCATCTTCAAGCCTGTGGCGGCCAAGGGCGCCTCCAAGTCCTTTGACGACGCCTTCTGCTACGCCGCCTCGGTCGCCCACTACGAACAGCATGGCTATGCCCTCGTGGCCGTCTTTGGCGACGGTACCGTGCGCACGTACTCGCTGCCCGGTCTCAAGGAGATCAGCAAGGCGCCGCTCAGCGGCTTCGACCCGTCGCGCCACGGCGATGCCGTCGTCACCGCATCCGGCGATGTCTACGGCTGGTCCGGCCCCTCGGAGCTCATCATTGTCTCGGCCTTTGGCCGCAATGCAGGCGCCCCGCACCCATCGGAGGAGCACGGCGATACCCTCATCAACCCGGACTTGGCCGTGCCCCCGCGACCGACCATCAGCAACCTGCAGTGGATCTCGGGCACGCAGTATGTGTCGCCGACGGACCTGGATCTACTGATTGGCGGCCCGGGCCGGCCGCCCAGCAAGCGCATGATGGCGGCGGCCGCCGAAGAGGAGCGTATGGCAAGGTACGGCGGCGGTGCGAGTGGCGCGGGTGGTGCGGGTGGCGCGTACGGCGCGGGCGGCGCGTACGGCGGGACAGCCGGTATGCAGCGGGGCGTGGCCAGCACGGAAGGATGGGGCTCGTACCTGACGCGGCAGCTCAACCAGCGCACGGAGAAGCTGAATTTCATGAGCGACAGCCTCGACAACCTGCAGGAGTCGAGCCAGGGCTGGGCGGACGATGTCAACCGGTTTGTCTCGCGGCAGAAGCGCGGACTGGTCATGGGTGCGGTCAAGAGCAAGTTTTTGTAGTTTTCAAACAGGCGATACATGCGATTCTGCGACATCTATCTACAAGCGACCGGGAAGCCTGGTGAAGATGATGGGATGTGCCAGAATTCAACCGAAAAAAAGAACACGGCCATCGGGACTCGTCGAGGTACAGTCGGTCTACGTCCTCTCCCTCCAGACACCGTGCCGAGACGCTGTTGTTTGTCGGTTTACATGGCGCTCATGCCGGGCAGGGTGCTCACCCCTGGACTTGTTAGCAAGTGCATGACATGTAAGAGAAAACTCACGCACAACACAAAACACTACGGAAAAAGACCACTTACATCCGTCAATGTTCTCCTGGACCATCTCGCGGACCTTGCACTTGTTGGCCTCGGTCATGGCCTGCTTCGTCAGGGCACCGCAGCCGTCGTAGAAGCACTCGGACTTGGCCATGGCCCGCTCCAGAGCATCGCCCTTCCAGCCAAACATGTAGTCGGCGTGCGTGCCGTAGCCGCTGATCCCCTCGAAACTCCACACAAACGGCTGCGGGTCGCCCGCCTTCCACAGGCTGCGAAACGGCGTCGTGTCCCAGACGGTCTCGTACACGACCTGGGGCACACGGACGGGGTGCGACGCCGGGCAGGGGCCCGCGTTGAGGAAGCCGTCGCTCTTGATCGTGTTGTACATGTGCGACTGGTGGTCGGGGCTGTCCAGGTGCGTGCCGTCCCAGCAGGCGGGGAAGTGGTGCGTCACAAAGATGCCGGCCGGGCAGGGCTTGGTGGGGAAATCGCGCATCTCCGGGCCGCGGTTGATGAGCGTGGTCAGGCAGTTGTACGACAGGCCGACGTGCGTCTTGCCCTCGGCGGCCGTCGAGCCGGGCTTGCCGACGGTCATGCGGAAGCCCGGCTTGAAGGTCGTAATGGGCTGCTGCTTAAGGTTGTCACGAGAGAGATCGTAGGCGGTGTAGTAGACGGTGATGCCGCCGGTGGTGCCGGCCGCCAGAGCCGCGTTGTTGACAACGGGGACACGGTGGTACGAGCCGTTGGTGGGGCTCTTAAAGTACATAACGGCAGTCCAGTAGTTGGAAAAGTCCTCGGCCATCTGGCACGTCGTGCAGGTGCCGCGGGCGCCGACATCGCCCGTCATGGTGGCGTTGAACTGGTTGCCGCCCACGATGTGATGCAGATGCGATGACGGCGTCGAGTCCGGCTGCACGACAGGGTCCAGGCGCTGGATGGTCAGCGTGGAGCAGCCGAAGCGCAGACCGGCCTCGGCCGTGGCGGCGAGTGCAGACACGACAGTTGCGGCGAGAGACTTCATTGCGGAGAGTAGGCTCTGTCAACAGAGAAAGGGTAAACAAGTCAGGGTATAGAAGACGGCAGATGCTGAAGACGTGGGTGGAGATGACGGTCAAAACAAGCAAACGGGAGAGAAATAAAGAAAAAAGGGAGAAGAAAGGGGAAAAGAATAAAGAAAAAGCAAAAGCAAAATATGCCAAGGACGCCTCGGCATGGATCTCATGTCTTCTATATATACACAGGACTTCCACATGTTGCCGTCAGAAGGTGGGTGTGCTCGGCGCAATATCCCGCTGACAGGAGTTCTGATCGGGAATCTGAGTCTGGGGTTGCCGGTGCTTGGCACGAGGCGAGCTTGCTGCGAGCTTGCTGCGAGCTTGCTGTTCAAGACGAAAGAAGTCGAGACCAAGAAGGTGCAGTCTTCTGATAGGCGGCACCATCCACGAAGGCGTGGTCCACAAATGCCGACACCAACTCCAATCTATGGCTGATATGCCTCGTCGTGATTTTGTGCCTTGCCGCGTCCCTGTATATTGGCTTTCAATGACGATGTAGCACACAAAGTGCCGCTGTACCACGCGTGTGAGGTGCGCCGCCAACCGAATTCTGTTTCCATATTGGTGGCCAATTTACGGCTGCTCTGAATGGTGACCTTTTTTGCAACCCCCACCCCGCTCAGGATAAATTGTGAGGTTTCGGTACTTGTGGAGAGGAGGTCCGGACCGGCGAACAAGGCTTTGCACCTCTGCGCTGCTCTATTCTCTGGATTTGTCCGGCACTTGTTTGGAGCTATGATTGTTTTGGCCGCGTTTGCGACTTTGCGTTTTTGGCCCATTCCCACGGAATCACGTCCCCGACATGAGCCTTGTCCGACTATAAAACAGCGAATAGAAGAAAAAATTTGTGCGAAATACGACGTACGTTGGCTGCTTTGATTTGGACGAATGGTCGATCACGTGCCCCTGAAGGGAGCCATCATGTGGCTGGGCCGTTGTAACATCTTGATGCGACCAACCAATGGTCCAAGAGCGAGCCGACGGCGGTGGCTTGACTATAAGTGTCTTTCGACCGGGTGCACGTCGTACGAAGGATTTTCGTAAATAGAGAAAGAAGCCCCAGAAGCAGACGCGCCGATTCGGGTATGATCTTGCCGTGTCTCACAGAAAACCGAGAGTCACTCACCCTCAAAGCATTCCGGAAGGTGACTGGCCGTGGCGTGCCTCACTCGTGCCTCACTATGGCACGTCGTATTTCTGACAATCACTTCGGGTGCCCGTGTTTCGACAAGGCATTTTTTGGGGGTGGTCCGTCGAACTATCAGCCTTCAGGAAACATTATGCCAGTCGCAATCGCATTCAGTGAACGCACAACAAAGAGGGTACACGGACTGTCACATACCGCTGCTCAGATCTGCCAGCAAGCCCCGGCCAAGGCTGATGGCACTCTTTGCATAGTCTACACAGTGTAGGCTTCTGTGAACAAAGTCTGGAGCCCAACCGTCTCTCTGGTCGTCTTTTTTCTTTCACCCATCGCTGCTGCCATTTACGGCGGATTACAGTAGTCTGCATCCACTAATCGACGGGCCGCTCCGCTAAAAGAAACCGTGATGCTGGACTATCTCGGCCGGCCAGGCAGCCAGGCCAATGGAAGGCGCGATGCACTTATCGGAGGCATTCAATTGGAATCGCTCTGATACCGCCAAGCAGCCAAGATGCCAACTGAGGTCATTGCCGAGCCATATTGCTGGGCAATGTCTCGAGCTTTTTCACATGCAATGCACTTGTCGATGGGAGGACTGCCAACTCGTGTAAGTCTTGATAATAAATTAGCACTCTTGTATTGCCGTGTGCCTAAATTTCCGTATTACAACTGTCTAGATGCCAAATATATATATGTGAATGTGAATGTGAGTGTAAATGTGAATGTGAATGCGGATGTGATAACCCGCCACATGCACCTCTGCGTGATGTGATGTGTCGCCCGGGGACCATCCGTCTCTTTTCCTGTTCTGTCCAAAATAGAACAAAAGTTCATCAGCTCCGTCCCATCTTTTCTTTTCTCCTCAAGAACTACTACGTTTCTTCTTCTTCTTCTTCTTCTTCTTCTTCTTCTTCTTCTTCTTCGCGCACTACCGCGCCGTCGGCAGAATGGAGGCTGCTGCCGACCGGAACGCCACCTCCTTCTCCTTGAGCATCATGCCGGGGCCGCTGCCGTCCGGATCCAAGCCACGGCTTGTGCCGTCGCCATACACAAAGTACTGGATGCCCAGGATCGAGTCGCACGCCGCCTGGAACAGACCGCACAGCTTAAAGGCCCAGGGAATCTCCGTCGTCGACGTAAAGAACCAAAACATCTTCATGGCATCACCAGCCAGCCAGCTGGCCAGCACCGACACCCGGAACCCCTTGCACGAGCGGGCACGCATGTTGGCCCGGATTTGCGGCAGGGGCAGGGTGGCCTCGACCGACAGCCCGACGTAGCCGATGAGCACCGAGTAGGCGCGGTAGAGGCCGGCAAAGGGGCCCAGCAGCACCTCGGCGGCGAGCAGCGACAAGAAGAGGTACAGCAGAAACTGCCAGTAGGGCTTGGGCGACCGCCACTGCCAAAAGTTGTAGGGGCGGTGGGCAAACAGGCCACCGCCGCCGCCACTGCCACTGCCGCTGCCGCTGCCCGACCGGTCCAGGCCAGCAAACGGGGCCTCGCCGCCCTTGGCCGACGGCGGCGGCCGGTGGTCGAGGGCAATTCTGAGGAGCAGCAGCTGCACAACCACCATCAGGATCGACTGGATGAGCAGCGCCTTGTCAAAGTGCGCGCCCGGATAGTAAAAGATGCGCATAAACGACGCCACCAGCATGATGAGGGGGATGTCCAGCGAGAATCCGGCACTCGACCGCTTGCGGCTCATCGACAGAGCCTGGTCACCGTACGAGAAGATGGGTGACAGCACCAGGAAGAGCGGCGCGGCATAGCCGGCCAATGTTGTGAAAAAGGCCATCGGGTCTTGGGGGGGTCGGGGTTTGACGGAATCGAGAACAGTTCGGACGGGTGGAGGTTGAGGAGGTCGAAGACGTCGAGGACGTTGAGATGGTCGAGAGGCGTTGAGAGATCGAGAGTCGACGGCTGATCAAAAAGCCATGCAGGGTCGGGCGGCGAACGCGATTGAAGAAGGAAGACGGAGGAGGAGAGGGACGCGGTCGAGATTGACGTCTTGTCGGCGCAAAGAACACGCTGCAAAGGACGAAATAAAGTGGAATAGAAAATAAAGAAAGAAAGCTGGCAGTCGCCAATAAACGATGGATGCCAAGGGCGGTGGGGAGGGGTTGGCAGACGCAAGAAAGAAGGCGCTGGGTGAGTCGGCGAGGACGAGCAAAAAGCTTGAATGGGCAAAATTGGCGATGTCAGGATACGAACTTGTGTTTTGCCAATTGGCGCCCAGCGAATCCAGGGGAAAACGGCAAAATGGGGGCTTGACAAAAGAGCGGGTCACATTCGTCTGCAACCTCTCTGGGCTTTTCAGCTGACATAATCACACAACCAACTTACACGGCTGTGTATAGCGAGAAGTTGGCATATCAAAAGGCATGGTGGAACATGATAGCGAGAACACCAGGCAAAATGCTGGCTCGTATGATTTGTGAGCCCATGGCTCTCCTCTCTGATAGCCAGACAATGATAGAAATTACCAAAAAAAGAAGAAAAAAAACAATGCTAAACGTAAACAAGAAAACAATGGTAGAATGAAATCAAAAAAGAAAAATAGGGGGAAAAAAAACAGAAAGAATCGATGCTCTCCTCGTCAAGAAATCCCAATCGATGAGCGAGAAGAGTCACCTTAATTCAGAAGAAGCCAAAAGCCAGAAGCCAGAAAAAGAATGGACAGGAAGAAAAGAAAAAGGCGAAAAAAAACCCGTCCAACGCCAAGCAGATATGCAAAAATAACAAGCCCAAAAACAAGACATCCGTAAGATGTCTCCAAAAGTCAAAGCACGAAAAAAGATGAAAAAGAAGAGAAAGAGAAGACAGAAAGGATAGGCAAAAGGACAAAAAAAAGACAAAATAGACAATAAAGACAATAAAGACAATAAAAGGGTACGAATACAAAGAAGCCCAATTTCAGACGACGTATTGATGCAAACACAATCAACAAAACCGAGGCAAGGAAACATTGAATCGGGAGAGGACGACCAAGAGAAAAAGAGAGAAAGGAAAAGAAGAAGAAAGAGAAGAACGTTGAACCGTTGCCGTGTGTGTACGTGTACATTCAAACACGACCGTGGGGACGGCTCAGATCCGACTGCCACGACCGCCGCAGACCATCGTCGTGGACGCGCGGCAGGTCGGGCGCCGAGCGGGGCGGCGGGAGAAGCATCCGTGGCAGGTCTGACTGGGAGGGCGAGCCAGGCTGAGACCGCGGCTGCGCGTGCGGGTGGTGGTAGGATTGCTGAGAGTGATGGTGTTCATAGGACAACTGCTGAGGAGGGTACTGCGAACGAGGGGAAAGTTGGCTGTGCTGGGCATACGGCGAGTGAGGCGAGTACGGCTGCTGTGGCGTCGAGCGCGGGTACGACGAGGGCGGCGGCGGTAGAGACGACGACTGTGACTGTGACTGTGACTGTGACTGTGACTGCGACGGCGGCTGCGGCTGCGGCTGCGACTGCTGGCCGCTGCTGTTGCTGCTGCCCCATCCGAGAGGCGGAGGCAGGACGCTGTTGCTACCGGTCGAGTTGTGGCGGATCGGATCGGCCGAAGATGACGAGTTTGACAGGGTCGGCGAACGGTTACTAAAGGGCGGCGAACGGCCACGGCCGGCGGCCGTGTAGTGGTCGTAGTCCGGGTGCATGCGCTTGTTGTTGGCGCTGGGACCTGAAGCTGACGGCGACTCGGGCGGCGGGCGGATGGCGCTGACAGAGCCGATCTTGCGGGGGGCGTCCGGCTCCGACGCGGCCGTGCCAGGTGAGTTGTTGTTGCCTCCACGAGGGCTGCAACGCGTTAGTACACGAAATCATAGAAGAAAGAAGGAAGGAAGGAAAGAGGGGGAAGAAAAAAAGAACAAAAACAAAAACGAAAGTGGGACGAAGACGTACGCATTTTTGAAGCGGCAGACACGGCCAAACTTCTCGCACTGCACACAGCGTGGGTACTCCGGGTCGCACTTGATCTTCTTCTCGCGGCAGGTCATGCAGGCAATGGCCAGACGCTTGCGCGGCTTGCCGGCCTTGGTCACGCCCCAGTACGGGTTGACGGCCTCACCATCAATGACGGCCTTGCAGTGCGTGCCATCGTCGTAAAAGTAGCACGTGCCCTCGCCGGGGACCTCGGAGGCGTGCATGAACTGCGGCAAGAAGTCGACACCCGTCCAGATCTTGGGACCCATGCCCAGAGTCTCCTTGGGCACACCACCCGCACTGGCACCGGCCTCGGGGAACGCACCGCTGGCCGGCGTTGAGGGCAGACTGCTGCCTGATCCAGACGACGGACGGCCATCGGCCATACCAGCTGGTCCTCTCACGGGACTGCGCGAGGCGTGCTGCTGTTGCTGATGCTGTTGCTGTTGCTGATGCTGTGGCGGTGGTGGCGGCAGAGGCAGCGACGCTGACTTGTGGCTGGAGTACGACTGCGAAGACGACGGCGGCGGTCCTTGCTGGTGGTGGTGGTGGTGGTGCTGCTGCTGCTGCTGCTGCTGGCGATAGTAGTCGCTCGACGAAGACGGCTGCTGGTGCGAAGGAGGCGGCAGAGGCTGCGAGAACCGGTGCGTGTCGGGCTGTGCTGCTGGTGCTGCTGGTGCTGCTGGTATGGTGCCGACGGCGGCTTCGAGTCGCTGTACAAACGCTCCGTCTTGGAGCCGTCCTGCAGAGACCACTTGCCCACGGCAACGTAGTCGGAGCGCGCGTCGGGCCACTGGTGGGAGTACCGGTGCTGGTGCTGCTCGTGTTCGTATTCGTGCGAGCGTGGCGAAGGCGGTCGGTGCATGCCGGTTCCCGATAGCCGATCCTCAGAGCGCGGCGAGGGCTGATCGTGGTGCTGGTAGTGCTGGCGATGGTAGCTCGACGAGTACGAAGCACGTCCTGGTGGTGCTGTTTGCTGCGACGGTGCTGGCGACTGCGGCGGGGGCAGGCAGGCGGATCCTGGCGATGGCGGGTGGCCGTGCTGATCGTACGGCGGGTACGGGCGCTGGCCGTACGAGCTCGTCGGTGCTCCTGCTCCGCCAGACACCAGAGGCGGCGGTCCACCGCTGCTGGGAGCCGATGTTGGCGGGAGTGGGCGATCCAGAGGCGAAGGTCCAAAGATGCTGGTCAGCGAAGGCAGTCTCTCCGGGAGCGGTCCACTCGTCGGCAGTCTCGGCTGCTCATGCCTTGGGCTGCTGTTCAGGCTCGTCGTTGCTGTCGCCGCTATTGTCGTCGTTGTGCTTGTCGTCGTGGTGGTTGATGGTGTCGCCGTTGCCGCTGTACGGTCCTCTGTTGATGTCGTCGGTGCAGCTCCTGCTGCATCCGTGATGGCTGAAATGGACGCCCGGGCCAAGCTCGCTGCGGCAGTCGCAGCCATGGACAGGCCGAAGCTGCCGCCGCCTACGCTGCTGGGAGACGCCGTCCGAGGTGGCGAGCGTGAGCGTCGCGCGGATGGCGGTGGCGGCGGCTGGTCATGGCTGGACATAGGCGGAGAGATGGGCGGCTTGGGATGTGGCCAGAAAAGGTCCTTGGGCGGCAGCCCGCGAGAAGACGACGTGGCGAACGAAGAGACGTCGTATGGCGAGGGCGAGCCGGCGTAGTTTACCAGATCAGGCGGCGTGTGCGGGAGCGAGGCGTGGCGGTTGTGCAGCGGTTCGGCGTACGATAGATAACCCATTGGAAACGTTGGCGAAGGCGATGGCGAACAGGCTCCGAATAGGCCCGGAACATGTCCACCTCGATGGGGTGCTGTGCTGAAGAGGGGAGTTGGTGGTGATGGTCCCCTTGACACTGTCCCCAGCAGAACAAAGTCTGGCGGTTGAAGAGTAATCGAGAGCAGGTGAGAGGAGAAGGGGAGAAGAAAGAAAAGGAGAAGAAAGAAAAGGAGAAAGGAAGAGCAGGAGAGAAGAGAAGGAGAGAGAAGAGACGGGAGGGAAACGAAAAGAGAAAGAAAAGGAAAGGCAAGAGTAGAAGAATAAACGAGGTAGAAAGAGGTGAAGAGGTAAAAGGGATGAGAGTTGACAGTGTAGACGAACAAGGTCTAATAAGAAACTAATAAGAATGAAAAAGGTGGAAGGTGACAGGAATGGCACCAAAAGGGAAAGAAAGAAATACGATAAATAAAAGATAAAAAGAAAAAGAAATGGAGAACTGGGGACTGGCAGGCACAGCACCGAAAATGGAGTGGAGGTGGATGTTGGCCTTCACTAAGGGGGGGTTATCCGGCCGGGTAAAGAAGGACGTTGAGCGGCGCAGTTCTTGCGCTTTTGCGTCTCTGCGTCTGTGTCTATGTCTTGCGCCTGCGCCTGCGTCTGCGTCTTTCTTTGGTTGACGCCCAAGAGTTTTGTTTTTTCGCCCTGGCGTCTGTTGTGTATTTTGTTCCCCTTGCAGAAATAGAAGAAAGGAGATGCCGCTTAACTGTATAATGCTCCTTGTTTCCTTCTTCTTCCTCTTCTTTTCTTTTTTGCTCGTCGTTCGTCCCTTTTGTTGACGACCAGAGAGGCGTTCGTTGCTCGGTAGATACATGTAGGTGTCTTGATCCTTCGAACGGGCTGTGCTCGCTACTCTTCAAGCTGTCTCTCTTCATTCCTTTTTTTCTCTTCTCCTTTACAGAGTACAGAACGTGGAATTTGACTCCTCTCTTTCTCCCTTTCGTCCTGTCCTCGTTCTTGTGCCACTGGCTCAAGCTGTCAAATTTACTTTGTTGCTTCTTGCTTTCTGCTTTCTGTTTCTGCAGTCTTGCGTTCACCCGCACGGACAGACGCAACAGACGCAAGGCAAGAAAAGCGAGAAAGCGAGCAACAAGCAATTTCGGGATCAGAAACAGGACCCCAAATGGCTACAGAGAGAATCGGCAAAAGGGAGTAGGAGAGTAGAAATCAAGTGGCGTGGGACAGTCACGGAATTCAGATGAAGAAACCAAGGAGACAGAACATAATGACCGGGTACAGAGACCGTGCGAACCAGGAAACAGCGTCGTGAGGTTCACTGGATACTTTCAAGAACAACAAAAGAAGAAGAGGAACGAGAATTAGAAGAGGGCCAAATGATGAACGTCGTTGGTTGTTTCGTGCCTTGTGGTGCCGCGCAAGTTGAAAGAATATGTATGCATAGGTATGTGTGTGTGAGCCGCGCGGCAAGAGTGTCGATCTATTTGTTGCTGTAAGAAGCCTGGCATCTGCCTTGATGCTTATTGCTCGGTTTGGCTCGATGCTCGATGCTCGATGCTCGATGCTCGATGCTCGATGCTCGATGCTCGATGCTCGATGCTCAATTATCGGTGCACTTTATTTTATCGTCGAGACAGTCCTTGTTGAGTTCTATGCACTGAAAAGGACAGTCTATCAGACCCAGAGAAGTGCTAGCAAAAAGTAAGCAGGGGCGTTTATGTTTCGTTGGTTGATTTGGCCCAGTGAGAGAAACTGGGGGGGGGGGCGTGTGTGAAGAATACGATGTTCATGTAGGGAGGATGATAAAAGAGTAGGGGGAGGGGTGTGTGAGTTTGCAAGTCTGAGTTTAGTAGGTTTGTAAGTGTACATCGTAAGATTGAATCCGAGTGGAGGGCTTGTCAGCTTTTGCTTTCGGATAACTGTGTCGAGTGTATTTTTATTGTTGCCGCTGTCTATTGCATGTGCATGTGCAGCCGGGAAAAGAGGAGAAGATTGCGTCTCTCCAAACAGTGCATCCAAAGGGAAGGGAAGGAAAATGCAGGGAAACACAAGAGAAAGATATGAAAGAAAACACCGCGATGGGGTCGGGCCATGGACTACTCAGCAATCGGCAATATTGATGAAGAAGAAAATACAGACGCGCCAGGCGGAGGACGGAGCATGCGGTGGGCGTTGCCCAAGGCAAGTTCGGCAAGCCAGCATCTAAGATCACTCCAGAAGCCAGGCGTGTCTGCACCCACTTGAGCAACGAGCTACTCCGTAGTGGTGGTGGTTGAGGGTGGGTATCCGATACACCGAGTACATATTGTCGTTCGACACTACTTAGTACGAGTGGGCGAGGGATTGGGGGAGGGGAGGCAATGGTGGAGTGGGCAAGGTGGAAAGGAAAAAGAGCAAAGAGCGAATGATGACGAGATGCAATTTGTGCTTTTGTCCTCGTGCGCTTTCGTGGACAGTGCAGCTGAGCTGGCAAGGGTATGCTCACACTTTGTAAAGACAGAGACACGGCGAGACACAAACTGTGCAGCCTACGATGTAGACGTCCTGCAACGGCGGCCACCAGGACCGACAACTACTGACGACCAGGGCGACGTGGTCTGGCCAGGCATCCAGGCATCCCTCTTGCACTTCCATGGCTTTGATTTTTTGCGTATTTCTGTCGAAAGTCAACGTGGACAGGTGTCAAGCAAGCTCGTTCGTCTGGTCTGTCTGATCTGTCTTGGGAGATGGGCCCCGCCAAGATACCCAGAGAGCAATACCGAGCTAGGAGTGTGAAGGTATCTCAATGGCTGTCGTCCGTCGAAAGGACAAAAAACCCCGAAACCGAGGTAAATACCGAGAAGCTGGGCCAGATAGAAAGTATATTAGTGCCCAACACGGCTTCTTCTTTCACTGATTTCTTCCCCGCTGCTTTTTCTCTCTCTCTCACCATTTTGCTTCTTGCTTCTTGCATTTTGCCTCTTTGGTTTTTGTCGTTAAAGATGTGCTCGCGAGAGGAAGACCGCAGGCCATGAACCACGAGCCACTAACGCCTTCGAAATACGGAGTACTGTACTCGGCTCAATCCCTTTGCGATTTGCAATTTAGGGGCTCCGGGGGGTCACTTAGTATCGCATCCTCGTGGGTGATAACTGGGCGAGGTGGGCTAGGCATTTAAAAAGGAAGACGCAAAGAAGCCATCGGTGGAGAAAGAAGAAGAAGCAACGTGTAGAGGGTAGGGAGGAATCGTTAGGGGCTGCAAACGTGCCAGTGCGCGCTGAAGAGTGACGAAGAATACAAATAAACTCTGCGCGTGGGAAAGTAAGTTGAGGGAGGGGGTGTGAGAAGAAGTCGAAGGCGGAGGGGGTGTAGGCTAGGGCGGAAAAGGCAGGCTGGAGGACAAGACGAGACGAGAGAAACTGGTGTAGCGCCGCCGTTCACCGAAAAGCAAGCACGATTTGGCATGGGCGGAGAGTAAGAACGGCTTGGACTGGCTAGCACAGAAGTTATTGGCTTCCCGAACAGGCCAAAGCGTCGAAAAATGGCAGGCCAGCGCGGGATATCTTGGTTGAAGGAGGTTGTTGTGAACATTGCCATTGTGTTGATGAGTTGTTGACGGGGTTGGCGGCACTTGCGAGGCCGCCGGCTGTCTCGCTTTTCTTTTGTTTCTCAAAACAAGATAAAGAATGAAGCATCCACGCGATGCAGTGCCGGAAGAAGATGGGAGTACGAGATACAAGACGAGACCTCAGACAATAGACAACAAGGACTGAGGGGCTCGGTGGCCGGTGCACATTCCGCGGGTCCAGTTTGCATATGTCTCCCCTCTCTTCAGTCTCTGTCTTCCCTCCGGTCCCTGGGGTCGGTGTGCACATTCCAAGTGCCAGAGGGAGGCACAGAAAAGGAGTTCAAGTGAGATTAGGGACAGAAAAAGAAAAGAAAACGACTGCAGCATGGACAAAAAAAATACCCGGGACAACGTGCAAGACAAGCTCAGCCGGCATGGACAAGACGAACAGTCTGGCGAATCAAGGCAAATAGACGAGCATAAGCAACCGCCCGTGGTCTTCGTCTTGACCAGCCACAACGTGCAAACGTCTCAACAGGGAAGTGCCAGTCAACGCCTTGTTTCTTAGTGCTTTTCTCGGGGCTCTTCTTGAGCCTCTTCTTGAGCCTCTTCTTGTGCCCGTATTTGTCAACTTTTTGCAGTGCACTTCCGACGCACATCCCTCTCCCTTATTCTCAAAGCATGCTAGCCGGGCGGCCGTATGCCAATGGTGCCAAAAATCAAGAGTGCCGCAACGTCGCTATTGGCCGTGGCGGATGGGACGAAGCGAGGTTAGCGTCACCCGTGTACTAGAGGTCTGGCATGCCATGGCATAATGCAAAGGACGGCCGCAAGACAGATTGCCGGATCAGAGATCAGAGGGGAGGGATCAACAGCTGAGGGAAGATGGCTGAGAAAAGAGGGCTGATAGGGCGGCTTGCTAACCAATGCGTGATCAGAGGGTGGACGAGCTGAAGAACAGAGCACGCAACACGCAACACGCTGCGGAAAAGCGGGAAATTCTCAACTGAGGGTGCCCTCCCTTTCGTTTTCAGTCGCGTTGGCTGGTTTGCTCTTTTTCTTTCCACCTCATCGTCACGCCTGCGCCTGTCCCTCGTGTCTTTGCCTTTTCGATAGCCGTGCCGCCCGATGCGCCAACAGATACACGCCCAGGCCCAGGCCAGACGGGCATCCTGGGAAACAGAGACCGGAGCACGTTATTTCTTAAGTCTCCTTATTTTCTTCTTCTCTTTCTTGGAATTTGCTTTTCCGTGATAGCCTGGGCTTGGTAAGAAGTTGTTGATGGCTGTTCTTTGATGTCTTGTCTACTTCGTAGCCTTGTATTGTGGCTCGTTTGCCCTTGCGGTTTCCCTCTTCGGTTAGCCGCGACAGGGTGTGCCGAACGGTTTTCTGTGCTGCAGCCTGCAGGGCAGTGCGTGCAAGTGCGTGCAAGTGTGCGAACTTCGTAGCAAGCGTGGGTGAGAAACGGCCACACGGCCACACACTGGATGGATACGCAGCCCGTTCACGGCAGAACGTTGACATGTGCCAGGGCGGGTGTTTGAAAGCAAGCCTCTTGGACAAGGACTCGACCTCTCTTGTTGCAAAAGTTGCCCGTGGTCAATTGTCGAAGGAATGTGTTCTCCAGCTCCGTCTTCAGCGTCTGTTTTAGAGGGCCTCTTCAATCGTGTCAACTGTTGAAGGTCTTCGCCTCTTGCCACTTCCGCATCGTTTTGCTGTCTCGTACTGCAACCCTGCTGCCTTTTTTTCTTCTTTCTCGTCTTTTTGAAAGTGCTGTCCTGCGCCGTATGCGTAGACTGTGTCTCAAGAAGATCTTGCGAAAATCTTCAAACGACAAGAGACATCGGATGGAAACAGGGGAAATCTCAGGAGACTGGCCAAACCATGAAGATCGTAAACACAGAACGAAAACAGTGTCAAGGTTGACATTAGAGGATGGTAATCATCATCGAGCTAGCCGCAGACCTCCCGCCCATGCTCGAGGGGGAAACCCTTGCCGTTTGCACTTGTGCCGCGCGGTGTCAGCGCGATCTTGCTCCGTACAAAGGACAATTACAGTACCAGACTGTGTATCCGACGTAGCACTCGTAGGGTGGTGTCCGAGTACTCAGCCTATTCTTTTGTGTTCGAGCTTTTTGTCCGTGTGTTTTTTTTTCTTTTGCCTCCTGAGCCTCCTGGAGCCTCTTGGTCGTCGACAAAGAAGCTATTACCCCATGTTTCGCTCCTCTTTTTTTTGGTTGTCTCTTTTTCGGACCCATGTCGATTTTCGCCTGCCCACTCCCACGCACTCTGGCACTCCTTTTTTGTTGTCGGCTTGTCGCTCCTGGCAATGCGAAGCAGGACAAAAAGATTGGATGAAATACGCTCGAATGGATTGGGGATGTGGATCAGGGAGATCAAGGAGGACCTTTCTAGCAGAAAGACGTTTTAGCCAAGCCAAACTGGTCGCTGATGGCCAGGCCCGCCCAGGGCCAAGAAAAAAATCAGAGAAAGCAGAAGGCACAAGAGAAAGGAACAGAAGAGACGAAAAAATGAAGAAGAAGAAAAGGCTGATCATTGCTCGCTTTGAGCCCCCTTCGTCCTGACACCCCAGACGCAGATCGGTACTTTCTTGGCGCCCTTTCATGTCGATGGTTGTTGTTTCGCGGCACATCGGCGGGCAGCCCTTGCACGGCATTGACGATTGACCCGTGGCACTTTCTAATTTTTGAAGCCAAATTTCAAAGCCAGAACTACTGTGCAATTGTTCGAAGCCGGAACTGATTGTGCACCTTGAAAAGAGCCGGTCGGGAGTGGCAGTGTTTAGCTCGACCATAATGCGGCAAGTTCATGAATCTGATCTGTGACAGTTTGGTACAAGAATCCCGGGAAAGCCAGCTAACAAGCACTTGTTGATGCTGCATCGGGCGGCGGTTGGTAGAGTTGAGGTGCGGCATCAAGCGTAAATTGCAGGACGTTGTTGTAAGACGACTGTACAACGTACTTAGTAGTGTGAAATTCGAACCTCGGATCGAGACAGGTACTACCCTGCCCACACGACAAGACACTGGCGAAACGACCCAATGTTGGTCTGCACTGTGGCGGTAACGTACGGTGACACAGTCTCTTTCGCCCTGGAGGGCGACAACAAGGACAGGAGGGGAAACAGCTGTCGGAGCTTGATATTCACCGTTGGGCTTGTGAGCTTGTGGACTTGTGGGCGTGTGAGTCTGGTGCTAATGATACCCCCTGTCTTTCCATTGAGGTCGCACATATGGTCGTACTTTTGAGATAGTCGCACCCGTTGCCGCATGCCGTAGACAGATAGGCTGGTACTTTTTTTTTCCTTGACTCGGTGACTTTGTGGCTTGTGGCTTTGTATATCTTGTAATCTGCCCGCAGTTCCTGGCCTGGCCTGTCACTTTGTCTCCGTCCTCGATGTGTCTGCCTTTTTCGCCGGCCCGTTATAGGCTGGTAAAGGGAGTGGCTGTGGTGTGGAGAAGTTTGTGGGAACAAAGGAACGAGCGGCGCGAGAGGAACAAGAGTTGCTACCAGCGTATGTAAGCACCAGAGTACCACCAAGTCAATAACAGTACTGAGTACGAGATACAACAACACAACGAGAAGGAGAAAGCAATCGACATCGACAATACAATATCACCAGAAAATCTGCCAAAGGGGACGATGGGATCGGCCTGGTCAATGCCGCCGTGTCCTCGGCTGGTGTGCGATGCTATTCGCTGCTTTGCATTGCCTGCAGGGCCGCCATGCCAGGACAAGCAAAGATGGCCGCTGGGGCCAAGTCTGAAAGTCCAATAGTTCCAAGCAGCTCGTTCCAAGGGGGGTTTCGGACGAAGAGACGAGAAAGGGAAACGCTTGAACGGCACGACAAGGAAAATGACAAAGGGATCAGTGAGGGGTGCTGCAGTAGTCCATATGCGTACACACTGGCACAGTACAGTAATGATTGCTCGTACAGTACGTCGTATGTAAGATCCATATTCCGTCCTGGAAGCCAGAGTCAATATGGGCTCAGCTGTCTGCAGGTGGGAAGGATTTCGCGTCAGTGTTCGGCGGGAACCCCAGCAAATAGCAGCGGCTAATATGGAACGGGCTCGGCATGTCTTTGCTAGTTTCGATCCCAAGCCCCTGGGAAGAGACCAGGGAGAGATGAGAAAGGATTGTCCTTTTTCGAAAGGGAGGGGGGATGGATGGATGTGTGGGTGGGTGGGGTGGGTGGCTCGATAGCAAAGGCATGGGTAGCAGGGCCGTGGCAGGGCCGTGGCAGGGCCGGTCGACAGTGGTGGTGGTGGTGGTGGTGGTGGTGCTCGCCCGGTGAGCTTGTTGGTTGTTTTGCTGACAGTGTACATCGTACGTCGTATTGAGGTTGTGGAGAGAAGGCGTGAGAGTCGTGAGATGAAGACGAAAAGTTGAGCGGACGAGTGGACAGAACGGACAGTGGAGTCGTCGGTGGGAGTGTTGTCTCTTGTCTCCAGCGAGGCAGGAGCGAGTGGCCAGCCAGCCAGCCAGCCACTGCCCGACGATCCGCCGTGATGCTTGTGAGTTCTGTCGAGGCAGGAGCCAGGGGGAATGAGGCAAGAGGCAAGAGGCAAGAGCCAGGTGAAGTTGCACTCGCCGCCCCCCCCCCCCCCTTCCCGTTAGGGATTCGGCTCCATTTGCGTGAGCACGGAAAGAAGGCATGCCGAGCTTAGATTCATTTTAGTGTCTCTTTTTAATGTCCTTTGGTGTCTTTTTTGCTGCAAGAGCGAGTGTGCAAAGGCCAGGCTAGCGAAAAGAAGGAAGCTGCGAGCTGTCGAGCTGCACACGCTCCTTCCATGATACTCTTTTACGGCTCTCCGAACGCACCTTCCCGTCTGGCACAGACAGCCGGGAGTCTTACAAGTAAGATACTCCGTACAGTGATGGGTGCACGGAGAGCGTCGTACCTAACTGGTCGTTCTTTCCTGCCAGATGTGCGCTTGTGATTGTGCCCTCGCCGGAAATCTCATAGAGGAAGGAGCGCCTTTGGGTCGCCACTGCCGTATCACCAACATTTCTCAAAACATACATCGTAGAGACTTCGAGGCAAGCACGATGCACGTAAAAGGTCGGCAGGCAAGAAGTGATGGGCACGGTGGGCACCGATGAATGAACAAAGATGGACGCGATAGGCAAGAGCGGGCGGCAGAAGGGGCAGGCAGGGCAGGCAGGGCAGGCAGGGCAGGCAGGTGCCACCCATTCATTCACCCCTCCACCCTCCAACTCTCTCTTCTTCCTTACCACACCAACATCGCCTTCGCCGGACTCAATCGCCCAATACGTTGTCCATGCCGGCGCTTCTGCGCGCTTTTCCACTCGTCTTTTGTCTGCCTCGTGGTGAGGGGAAAGGCGCCGGACGTTTACCCAGCCTGGATTGGTCTGGCCGTGTGCCGTGGCCCTTTTTGGATGGCGCTTCTTCGGATTGGCAAGCGGCTAGGCGCCTTTTTCCAGGCCAAGAGGCCAGACGACATACGGAGTAGCACCGACATCTGACCGGGCCCCTTCTTCTTGGGTCTTTTGGGTCTTTTAAGTCTTTTCAGTTCGTCCTTTTGTTGTTCCATTCTTCTATTTCCTCCAGTCACCGTGCGCCATTCTCCAGCAGGCTCTGGCTGTCTTGCAGTAAGCGGGAGGGATCGACTGCCACTCAGGCGAGTCCCCGATGTCTGCTCTCTGTCAGTCACCCGTCAGTTTGACTGTCTCAGCAACGGTGTGGGAAAGGTGTTTATCGAGCCATGTAGCCCATCGAGCCATGAGCCACCAGACCTGTTTTGTCTCGCCCTCCCGTTCTGTCCCACGCCGGAGAAATACGCACAGCGTTGCACACGCAGCACACACAATGCAGAAGGCTTCACGCAGCACTCGATTTGTTGGGGGGTAGGTACTCTTGTGCCTTGTGCCCTTCTGCCCAGTCCCAGGATGCACAGCGCGCAGTTCCAGGCTTGGCCCGTGCCCCGTTTCCAAGAAGTTAAAAAAGAGAAAATCAACAAGTCCCGTCATCAACGGGAGAAAAGCCAAGGCCAAGAGGTTGTTCGGTGGCCGTTCGATGACCAATGCATCTTTTTCTGCGCAACAGAACAGAACTGGCAGAAAAAAGGGGGGAGCGAAAAGGAGAAACGACCTCTGGCGTGCATCTGCATCATCCCTCTTTGAGGCTGCACAGCAAGGATCCGAAATTACCGGCCCGCTCTAAGGACCGGGATACCAAACACAAGAGATGTCGGGCATGCAGGATGGAAACGACGCTGTGAAGAAAAGAAAACGCTACGAATACCGCTGTCCTCTTGCTGACTGCAGAGGTCTTCAGGAGTCCATACGGAGCCCTAATAAACAGATGACAGAGGGCTGCACGGACAACCCCAGCCCATCGGCCTACAAAGTACATGCAAATATGCACGTTGCTTTCCGCCCGTTACATTGCCTGCTCCTTACGGTCGCTCGCCGGTGCGCAAACCCCCCTTGCTGCGTCCCGAAAATGGTTGCGTGCATGAGGCTTTGCCCAAAACTACTGAGTACGGCCCTCCTCCCCGGCCCCGGCGCCTTTGACCCCTGTCCAGTGTTGGGGCAGCATGTGCACAGTAGTTACCTACGAAGTATTACAAGGGGATGAAAAGAAAAGAGCCAAAAGTAGGCTCGAGTTGAGTTGAAGAGCTGAAAACATTGTCCTGCTCTTCTTTCCCCCTTTCATCGGCCGACAACCGTGGCTCGGACCTGCAAGCTTTCGACTTTGCCTGTGCATCTTTGCGGCTGTGCGGCGAACAGCCTTGGCCAACGTGTCTTTGACTGTGAAATTTGAATATTCCGTCTTCGGATCAGTAGCGGGTAGGTTGCGGAGGTTGCGGACAGACTTGTGGGCAGGCTTGCGGACTGACTTGTGGGAGACATCTCCACTTATGATCGAGAATGCCTCTCGATAATGTTTTCTCATCCTCGCCTTTCAAGTTAGAGTAAGTCTGTATCATGCTTTTTTTTTGCTTGATTCGGCTGGCCGAACCTTGATACCAAGAGACATAAAAGGCGCGACTGGCGCGGTCGTCTTGCAATTTGGCCAGGTCATCCCTCGTACCTCGCTTCCTCCTGGCACGTCAAACGGGACCACCGTACTCCGTAAATCATGGGGAATTGTATGTACCTGACCTCGTAATTGGCCTCGTGACTTGTACCTCATCACAAGCAAATAATGTGGCTGTTGATGTCGTTCGTTTATTTTATTGTTTTGCCTTGCCGAGCGCACTGGGGTATATAAATTTCATTTGAATTTCTTTCGTCCCCTGTTGCTGACTTTACTACGAGCAATTTGACGAGTCTTTCCGAGGGACAACCAGGTCCGAATGGACAGAAACAAGGCCATGGAGGCTACCAATGGACCAGAGCCTCGACTTTGTAGATTTCCTCGTCTTCGTACTCTTCATCTTCCCTTTCTACACTCCCTCCCTTTCACCTCAGCTTGATTTCCCTTCCGCCGGGCCACCACAGACGGCATATCCTGTGCAACTCCCGAGTCATCCCGCATGCTGTGGTCTAAGCCTTGCCCTTGTCTCGTGCAGCGTGTAAAACCACAGCATATGTACACATTGAGGGACGGATATGGTAGCCATGTAGAGTAGAACTACTCAGCATTTATGCATCATACGTTATTGACAAGCATGCGGAAACATGCAAATGCCTTCACTTGTTCTCGCATGGGCAAAGGGAAAGAAAAGAAGAAGAGAAAAGAAAAAAAGGAAACAAAAAAAGAAACAAAAAAAAACATCAAGAAAAGGGCACACAAAGCCCATGTGATCTACATTGTCCACAATTTTTTTCGCCCACCGTTGGCCAACAGATGGTCCACCCTAAACAATAAACGCTTAAAAAAGGGCCCGCCGCCAGCCACCGGCACTCAGACGGGCCCGAGATGATGCCCGTACTGTAATGCAGGCGTATTAAACGCTCGTCTTGGAAGTCACAAATCTGACATCTTTTTCAGCCAGCTAGCCCCACTTTCACTGATTGAGGTTAGGGAGAAAAAGATACATATGGTTCCCATGTCAGGTACATCCCATTAACTCCCGACCACTGCTACTACACACTATGCCCAAACACCTTAATTTTTCTGCTTAGGTACTCTTCTTATGGGTTTTATTGTTTTAGTTTTTACATTGACCCATTTCTATCTCCATTTCTGAATCGTGACCTGACAGGGTTGCGTTTATCTATCTGGCGACCATGTACGCAAAAAAGAGGGCCCACATTCGACTTGGACAATAAAAACTGAGGCCAACGAGCCAACGAGCAAACACGCAACTTGGCATCTCTGGCGCTATTTTACACGGCGCTAGCTTCCCAGGCCAAAATGGGGCCGGTAGCAAGGAAAAGGGAGTGAGTAAAAAAGAGTGAGATGGAGATAGTATGCGTACTCAGTACATGTACTGAGTATGTACATAGAGCCAGGCCAACAATCAACAAGGATAGCAGCAGCAAGATTGGACAAGAGAGGCGCCAGGAACGAAGAGAATAAAGGTGGGTCGTCTGAGCGAAGAAAGACCAAGAAACACGGCCGTGCCAGGCCTGTCAGGGGGGCAGGACCCAGAACCCAGATTCAACGTGAAAATGGACGTGCCAAGAACCAGCAGGGGGGAAAGACGAAAATGCCGGGCGCTGAGCCTGCGTAATACGAAGCACGACATGATACGGAGTACATGTACATGTACGAAGTATGCGTTCTGACAAAAACATACTCTGAGTACAGACTGCAAGAGCACAGCAGCAAGGGTCGAGCATAGCTGAGAGTCACAAAAGAGAAAGCATACACATATTGGCGGAGGAATATCAGCGCCTCGCCATCAGACAACAAACAACAGACTACACGAGACAACAGATTACGTCGTACCTGTGCATCCTGGATACTACGGGATATTGCCGCATCGAACACCATCACCGGTCGACGCACAGGGTAGGTAGCAGTAAAGGGGTAGGGAGAAAGAATAGGAGAAGAAAAAAAAGGCGAGTTGAAACAGCTGCAGTAAAGCGGCCAACAGGCACCAGTACAGCAGCTGAATGTACTAATAAGATAAAGTAAAGCAAAAGCAAGAAGCGGCAGTCACATCTTAGGGGGGACAACGCCGCTAGGAAGGACTAGAAGCCAACAGGCTCGTGGCGCCCATGTCGCAGCCGTTACAGCCCGTTGTTCTGGAGGGGGGCAGAAAATACATAGTAAAGACTGGCAACGAAAAGAGAGAAAGAAGAAAAGAGACAGGTCACAAATATCGGAGCGGCCCATCGAGAAATTACCAGAAAATCAGAGAAAGAAGGATGTGGTGGGTGACAAGGGGGGTAGGGGGGATCCATGTTCAAAAATCAGGGGAGAAAATAGCCCGTCATTTTCGAGTTTTCGCCTGCTGTTTTCTCGAAAATTCCCCTCCCCTACGGAGTACATGTAAGAATCGAGAGGCTCCTCTTTTTCTTTTTCTTTTGTTGCTCTGTGCGCCCCCGCCGCTTTGTATCCTTGCAACCCTCCGTGCTCGATTCCCTGTTCAAAAGCCTGCTTTCTGACTTGCATCAAAGACAAAAAGACGAAAGATAGAAAACAAGGAAGACCTTGAAGATCAATCAGGAACGTGAGCATAATAAGCATAAACGAAAGATACGGGGAAGAGGACAAGGTGCGAATACTCCGAAAGAGTTTGGTGTTTCTATTGGAAGTACAAATAAAAATAAAAGACGTTAAGATACAAACAAGGATAGTAGGTGCATGCATCGCTCTGGGCACGAACATGTAAATTGTGCCTGTAAGTAGCTGTGCTTAGTTCATAGTGGTCTATTTACTCGGTACGGAGGACACATTGTCGATATGGTATGTCGTGTAGCATGTATGTGTAGTGATGTGTTCCCCAAAAATGGTGCAGGCGATGGAGAGTGCATTATCTCGTGCTTGTACGCTAAACGGCACGTCGTGTCCGGTCACAAGGAAATAGACGAAAAGCAAAAGATAGTCAGAAGACAAGACAAGATGCAAAACACAAGACACAAGACAATAGATCAAGACGTTTGGCAGGCAGTTGTCTCGGATGTTATTTGGTTTCTGTGCGTCCTGGGCGTTTTTGCAACATCCCCTGCTCCTGCGTATTTGATAGAATAGACGTGTATGCAGAGGACAAAAAGTGTCCGTCAGTCTCCCTTGCCGATGCCAGCTTCCTATTCTGCACACGGACGCATCTTGTCCTTTATTCGTACGGGCGACACAACTTAAACGCACAAACACACATGCCGACGGGCATGATGCGATCCTTTATGCAGCCAACGAGGGGGAGGTGTTTCAGGCGTTTTCTTGAGGCGGGTGTCCTTTCATCCATTGCCCCTCAGCATTGGACTACAAGTCCCGATAGCTTGCCCGTTCTCAAATAAGCTCGTTGCACAGGTTGCGTACTCCATGCCCCGTACTTTGTACTCTGGCCACGGCAAAGACAGTGTTCCTTGCGGGTATGCCGTGTGATGGTTCGGAGCTTAAATGGCAGTTGTGGTCATTAAGAGGCCGGGCAAGTGGCGAGTGGTAGGTACCAATTAAGAAAGTGGTATTCGTACAAGTACGACATGCAACGGACAGCGTACAAACAGGCATTTTGATCGTTTCGTTCACATACTCCGTGCACAACACGAGACCACCAGCTGAACACAACGACGGCATCCTCCTTGACGGCCTGATATATTTCTGCGTACAGTCGACTGCCGAATGCGCCTGATTCATGCTTTTCTTTTTGGCTTGCCGAAAGCTGAAGGGATCAGAAACGACGATTGCACCACTACAGGCAGGTGTCTATTTGCGATGGTTTCTTTTGAGGGTACATACGACGTACATGTACCTCAAATACAGGGAAAGAAAACTCGAATTTAGAAATTTGCCTGCGTCTGTGCGTTTCCTTCTCGTGTTCTATTTAAATTTTATTTGCTTTCCGGCCCCCTCCTTCTGCGCGGTGATCGACAAGAAAGCTTTGGCGTCTTTTCTTGCCATGCTCTTTTTTATTCTCCTAGATCCTGTTTTCGATATCCCAGCTTTCCAACTTATTAGTGTCTTTTCCACAGTACATGTACTGCGTAAATGCTGTCCCTTCTGACGCGTCGCCGTTTCGCGTTTTCTTCCCTTGTCCCTTTTATCGTGCTCACTGCGTACTTCGTAGACACAGGCTTCTTTCCCTTTTGCTGTCCACCGACGGCAAAGACCGACATGACGATGCGGCTGGTTCCTCAAAGGGGAAGAGATCGTCGCCCGCAACGCCGGTCTTTTTCTTGTACTTTGAACACACACCCACCCCCCTCCCCAGTCTTTGTTCTAAGTTCAGCCCCCCCTGTCAAATCGCAGCTTCCTATTCGTGCCTTTAGCGAGAAGTTCCTTGGGTGGAAAAAAATAAACCGAGAGATCGGAAAACAGAGGTGATAATTTGCCGTTTTTCCATACTCCGTACCCATACGTCGTACAGCACGAGAAGAACAAGGCGGGTGAAGCGGGAAAGGCACACAGTGGATGTTTATTTTTAGTGGACCACTGACAGTTGCAGCCAGGCTTCATGCCTCCCTACAGAGTACTCAGTATGTATGTACATGAACGATGTACATGTACATGCAAACGAAGCAAGCTGCAAAGGACTTTTGTATCTGTCTTGCTGCTCTTTGTGTCTCCAATGTCGTCGTTCTTCTTCCACTTGCAAGATGCAAATCGGATAGATGGCCAACGGTGGTGAGGAAGGATAAAACAAGATGGCTTTACGAGTCAAAGTCCAAGCATTCATTTTCCGTACAATGTACTGAGCATAGATACAATTCACGGCAGCACGGAAACGGGAGGAAATCCAGAAAAGGTACGACGTAAAGGTCAATCTCTCCAGAAGAAGAAGAAAAGAGACCGACCTTCCTCTTCCGTGACGTCTCCCCGCTTTCAAGGTCACTTCGCCTGTTTTGTGTCTGATGCCATTTCCGACCCGGCAGCCGTTCGTGGGGGTTTGTGCAGCTGTGGGAGCTGTGCAGCTGTGGTGAGAAAAACATGTCAAGTGTCAACGGAAATGCCTGTGACGTTGACCGTGGCGGGATGGAAGTACACCGGAAGTAAAGAAAAAGAAGAAAGTGGAGAGAAAAAAGGGGAGAGAAAAAGAAAAGGAAAGGAAGGAAAACAAAAAGAGACAAACAAAAGAGAGGCGACAAACCCCAAAGGAGGGCACCATTTTCCCACAGTCGGCTCACGGAACATGTACATGTACATACTGCCATCTGCGCCTCAAAGTCAGATTGCCTTGCGTCTGTTAACGGCCGTGGAGGCACATACATGTACGAAAGCGGGCGGGGGGGGGGATGATGGAAAAAGAAACTTGAGCGCCGTTAAACGAGATGAGATGGCTCGAAAAAGAAAGAAACAAATGAGATCAAAATGACTGGTAAGAAATTCCCCCATGCCCATCTTTGTGTACTCAGTAATGAACATATCTGAACCGTATGGTCAACAAAAGCAAGGCAAGCGGTGTACATGTAACTAAATCACAGACACCCTAAAGATGAGGAGGCCACGAGAACAGCCTTCTTTTTTGGTCTCTTCGACCTCTTTTTGGGGTTTTCCACAGACGTGCACAACATGCCACGAGACGCAAGAGTAGTCAAGCGACCGCCAGCCTATGCCCAAACGGAGAAAACGGTCCTGCCCACGGCCATGGATGCCGTACGAAAAGCGACTTCGACCGGTCCCAAGCAACTGGAAACCCGCCAAAATAGGCCAAAAACGAGGCCTAAGACCAAAACGAGCAGACCACATGGCACATGGCTATTTCACAACACCTGAACTACCAGTGGCTTTGCATTGGCGAGACACCGGCGGGTGTTGGCGGTTGGTTGGCAGCGTCACTGGGTCTGTGGACGGTGTCGTCGATGTCTTGTCGAATATATGTAAGATACAGTATGCCCGAACACTGAGCAATGTCTTGTTTGCTTGTCTTAAAAGACCTAGGTCCAAATTAAGTTGCATGGCGCCTGCCGCGTGAACAGACTTAACTAGGCGAGTACGACCACAGCACGCTACAGAAAAGCACACGAAAAAGGGCAAGCACGACCCAGCAAGGAAGGCGAGGGACGCCAGAAAAGAACAAAATAAAATAAAGAATTGGGAAGGAGGTCGACTGAGACATAACAATCTTTCCAGGAAGGAGCATGTACATAGGCCTGTTAGGAGCCATCTTAGTGGTGCAGTAGCCATGTCTCGCCTTCCTTTTTTTGCTCCTTCCTTGCCTGCTTGCCTTCTCCCCTCCTATTTCCCTCTGTGTCGCACCTTCCCCCCTCCCTTGCGTGGCAAGAGGCCACATGGTAATCTATAGCGTGGCGCGCGTGGTATGAACAGGGAAAGAAGGAAGGAAGGAGTGGAAGAAGCAAAAGAAGGAGAGAACAAAATAAGAAAGCACAAGTACATGTAATTAGACGGCAATACACTGTTGCATCACGCAAGGAAGGTACGAAGGAAGGCGCGAAGGAAGGGCGACTTGTCGATGGTCATGTTCCAATGTTCAAGATTGGCCAGTCGCGACAATCACGGACGACGCCCATTCTTTCCTATCCGCGGCATCCACTGTTTTTCGTCGTCGTCTGCCGGTCTGCCGCCGTTCGCCTCCTGCCGCCCGCCGCTCGCCGCTCGTAAGGGCAGGCCAAGGAGGTCAAGGATCTGTTCGGCTGGCCTGGAACCTCTATCAGAGGCAAATGGGATCGACAAAGCAGGAGCCGAAAGTGTGAAGTGTGAAAAGTTTTGGGAAACAGCGAACCACACAAGTTCTTTGCTTGTGTGCTTGGCTGCCTGCCTGCCTGTTATTGACCTCATTCTCGCTCTTGCCCGCCATTCTCCGAATTTGCCGCACACCGTTCTCCCAAAACACCCCTCTCTCCTGCCCTCCCGAGCCTCCTTCCCCCCTGTACCCTGCTCCTTCTCTCCACATCCGCCATATCTACGCTATCTTAGCGGCTTCTCCACCCAGCCTCGAACCCACTCTCCCTCCACCTTCCACGCTCAGAAGCTCACCAGGGGAAGGAGCCTAATGTAATACGGACAGCACGGCATGGCAATTGTGCAGGCTCCACAATGAATGTGCGTGGAGAAGAAAAGAAGGGAGGCGCTTTTTCCAATGGAGTTGCATACGAAGTATATGTACATGTACACGTATGCATAACAAACGTATATACTCCGTACTCAGTACTGATACTTTGTATGTACGACGTACTGAGTACTCCGTATCTTACCAAGTGTTGGAGGACCACACTAAAGGTTTGGTCGAAGCAAAAGGACGCACTTCTAGAACGACAAAAGTACTATGCACGCTGTACGGAATACCGCCGCTCGGACGGAGATATGCCCAAAGGGAACATTGGCAAATGACGACAGCGTCTTGGCTGCCATGCTTTGGGGCTATCTGTTATCATGACATCAGACGACAGTGGGACACTACGACACGAGCAACATGAAATACCTCATCGTCGGTTCTTCGACAATACCGCAAGATTGGCAAGATATGGAGTCTGCTTGTCGAATACTCGAAACGTCGTACGAGAAACGCGTCGTCATGTCTTTATTTTTCTCGGCTTGGGTTTTGAGCTGATTATTTCCTGTTTTGTCCTGTTTTGTCATGTTTGAATGCACTGGTCCCTGGGCATTTTGTGGGCGTTTTGGTCGCTTTGGACGTTTTTCTGTTTTCTGGCACATGTCCCTCTCGTTCATGCGCGTTCCATGTATAAAAAGTAGACAAAGTGTCGAGATACACCAGCCATGGCTCAATGCTGCCTGCGTCTTATTCCCATTGTGCATCTTGAAGTACGATGTACATGTAAATGTACGGTGTACAAGTAACGTCCAAATAAAATACCTGTGCAACGCCCGTTGTGTTATTTCCATCGGCAGTTCTCCGTCGTAGTCCAGGGTCTTGCTTGTTCGGTCTATTCGACTTGGCCAGATCTCATCTCAAGAGGCTTTTCTTTTTTCCTCTTTGTTCTTCCTGCGCACCCTCTTAAGCTCGGGAAAAGAAAAGGGGAAAAGGCCAACAACAGACCAACGACCTTACGAGTCGACGACTCGGCACTGATAACTGGTACAGACTTCGGGAGCGGGCCTATCCACCAGAGTTTTTCTCTTAATGCCCTCCCCTATTCATATTATTGTGGTGTAATGGTGTATGTGTGCTAGAGTGCCCCAAGATGGGGGGGCAATACTGCGGAAGTGCCGGCATAACGGACCCATTTCCACACGATAGCACGCAAACGAGAGATGACGGTTCGTGAGCTGACATCGAACTGACAAAGTACTCAGCACTGTGGCACGGGGTACATGTACATGTTCAACGTATTTGTATGCGGAATCAAAATTGGAAGGGCGTGCAGGAGACATGCTCGTTGATACATACGGACATAAGATGGAAGATGGAGGATACCAATAATTCGAGTTTGTGAAAAGTGAAGAGCGAGAAAGAAAAGCGGAAGAAACGGAAGAAAAAAATAGGGAAGAAAAATGAAAATTATCAAGAAGAACAAGAAAAAAGAAAGAAAAAAGAAAGCAAGCAGCGTGAAGTCTTACCACAGACAATCACAGATGTCTCGCTGCTTGATGCCACGAGAATACAGACATGGACATCGCAGATGACAACCAGAATTGCATTGCTGTGTGACAGCGAAAAGATACCGCGGGGCCAGCTGCAAGAGAAGCAAAATCGAAAGAAGAAAGAAAGCAACGAAACGAGGAAGAAGGGTGCTCGATCTGCAGCGTGAGCACACCCTCTTTACCTTTCTTCTTTTCGTCTTTCTCTTTCACTTTCCTAGCAACATGGCATCAACCTCGCTTGGAAGCTCGCATCCTGCCAGGCTCTCTCTCTCTCTTACCTCCTTCCATTTACGACCATCTGCATCTTGCTCATTCCCAATCTCGTCATTTCCCCCTCGTCTCTGCTTCTCCAAGATATGCATGTTCATGACTGTGATTTTTTACTGTTGCTGCTCTTTTGCCACATGCCGTTGAGACATTTTGAGATTGCGTTCGTTCGAGGGGAGGGGAGAGGGGGGTGAAAATAAGAAAAGAAAGTACATTACGTCGTAACCAAATACTCAGCGGTCGAGCAGCCAAAGCGAGAAAGCTTGGCATTTCACCAAAAAATACCCTTCCGATTTTACAGCATGAAGTCGTCCCGCTGTCAACAAGGGGAAAATTTAAAGAAAAAAGGCAAAGTGCACCCCTCCCCCTAGGACGCACTCAAAAAGAACGGAGCTCGGAGTAGGAGCCTTGCTCCTTTCCACTTCCATTCTTTCACCCCATCTAAAAACGTACGTTTATTGCAATGGTGCAGGCGCCCGTTTGCCTGAACAAGTTTAGCACAGAGGGGTTTTTGTCCCCAAGACATTGCTTTGTGCAGGGGGGAGGGGGGGAAGGCTATTCTCAATGAGCTGGGGCTGAAAAAATAGAGCAAAGGATGGGGCAGGGCAAGCACGGAGAAGGAAACAAGTGCCGTGTCCGTGCTGGTGTTGGTTCATACGGGAATAAGATACGCAGTAGCAGTGGATTTTTAGCGACTTGAACGATTTTAACGACTTTAACGGTTTTAAATACTGAGAGGTGACCTGTAAGATCGACATAAGCGAGGCTCCGCGGATATCTGAGTCTGGGCGGCGTAGCCGACGCTTGGTGATGTCCCAGACAGAATTCCTCAAGTGCCCAGCCAAATACATTTACAAGTCACCGTCGCTCATCACTGCCCTATCCAGATTAATGTCTCTCTGTCTTCCCTTTTTTCTTCACACTCTTTCTCCTCAAGTTATTTATGGGCACGGGCAGTTGGGTTCGACCTTGCCCGAGAATGCATGGCAAGGGTCCCTGGAGAGGGCTAGAAAGAGAGTGGGTTATGTCGTCGACAAGGAAATAAGAGAAGGCATGGGCAAAAAAGCATGGCAAAATTAAAAGGCGCTGAAAGAGGGTGGCAATCCATTTCCGAGAACAAGGTCTCTAATACCAGCGTCTGCATGGCTTGCATCTCGCTGCATCTCGCTCTGCATATTGTGCCTGGAATCGGTGTAGCGTCCCCAAAAATGGGAGAGCAGAACCCAGAGAGCCAGCAGAGCCACACAAGTGACAAGACGAACGGATGGCAGCCAGGGAAGATCCCGGTTAGCCAAAGCCAGATATTGTCTTCTTGTTTGTATTGCCCTCCGTCTGTGCCCATCGCTTGTCCTAGTTCTCCAAAATCCCTATTCGGGGCAATGCAGCAGTATCCGAACAAAGTAGGCCAGCCGAAAACAGCTCACGGGAACTGTCAAATTGCCTTTGCTACCCTGGTCAGCATACTTTGTAGTCAACATTGCCAACACACACACACACACTCTCTCTCTCTCTCTCACCAGCGAGTCCAGCCACCAGGGCGTTCTTAGCCTGTATCTCTTGCCGTCCCTCTCCTTTTAGAACTGCTTTTGTCGATGGTGGGTGTTGGCGCTGGGAACTATATGTAGACTGCATTTCGTGCATGGAGTAAGACACACCGAGAACAATAAGGAAACAAAGGCCACGCCTTTTAGTCTTCTCACGTCTTTTTGCTTGCTTTCAAAAAAAATAATAATAAAAATAAAAACCGCGGCGAGAGGGCATTCCTTGTATCTTACCCCGTAGTGATCCCACTCCGTAGTGATCCCACCCAGTAAGAAGATCACTCAGTAAGACATTCCTAGGGCCTAGGCATATTCCTAGTCACATCGTCATCCTCCTGGCGCCAATACGGGGTGAGACCAGCCAAACCTGACCTGGTCAGGCATCCTTGGCGCCCTCCTACCTAATACAATACGCGTATTTTCCTGACCAGCCCCCTGAACACGTCCTACTGAGTATGTATTAGGTCTGCACTGGAGGATATCTTGACTTGGAAAAGCTCACCTGCAAGATAAGCGCTTCGGTCTTGGCGACACCAGCGATCTCAGTCGTAAGATACACAGGTATCTTACTCCGTGAACGTACTTTGTACGATACGCTTTCACCAAAACGGTTCGCCTCCTGCCTCTGGCTTTTTGGCCAAGCACTTGCGCGGATTTGGGAGAACGCCGCCGTATTCTGACCATTCGTAGCACTGCATTGTCCGAGCGAGTGTCAACAAGCCGTAGAAAGCATCTCGCACGAAAAAGCCAACCTATAGATTTTTTTTTTCTGGTTTTTTTTGGGAGTGCTTCCATGGGGAAGAGGAAAGAGGAAAGAGGAGGAGGATATGAGAGGGACAAAAGAAGCGAACGAAGTCAGATGCAAAATCAGATGCAGAGCGAGAGCATTGCTTGTGACGATTACCTACTACGATATGATTCTTACATAAAGTACTGAGTAGAATCATTGCTCGGCAAGGCTCTGGATTTGGAATCAAAGCAGACGACCTAGAGGGGCAACGCAGTCCCTCCAATGCAACGGTGGGCTCACTGGGCTGTGATATCGTTTACTGAGGAGTAAGTTGCGTAAATAAGCCGTCGTCCTGGCGTAAATATGGGGCATTGGCTACCGTGGTGTACTGCGTATTGTGGCCGTACTATGGCCGTTTCGTGGGCATACTGCGGCGCAAACGCGGCGGCTACGGCGTGTCTTTACTGTGCGAGAAGCAGGCTGTGAGGAGAAAGACGAGAAGGGAAAGAAGAAGTGATAATTAGACCAAAAACGAGTTGGTAGCAATTTGATTTCTGACAAGCACGCTGCGGAAAACGTGCGAGACGTGTGAGCTAAATGGATCCCCACTTGAGGTGCTTTAAGGCACATTAAATATTAAGTCGCTCGAAAGGGATTCGAACAAGGCACTTACGAGGAAGCACATAAGGGGCGCTTAGGGTTCCGGCAGATGAGGCGTTAGTACGTCGTAGAGGTTACAGCGGGGCCGCCGTATGGCACAATGCATAGTCGTATCTCACGAAGTAGTGAGATTGAGTGACGGGGAGAAGTACTGAGTACAGGAAGATCGGAGCTGTAGTTGGTACTCACAGGTTCGGGTGAAGATATTCGATTTCGTAAAAGTCAACAGTGGCATTATTCCACGAATACTTTCTAGCTGCGAGACCCTCTGTCACGATATCGTCTCTTTTTTCCTTCTTCCTTTTTTCTTCCTTTGTCTTCATCCACTGCTACCCACCGTGAACGGCACTTCTGTCCGCTGTGAGATGAGGGCGTTGGCTCAAGTCTCCAACATGAAGCCAAGATAGAATAGCAGATGTCAGTCGATGGGGGGTGTGGCTGTTAGGGGTTATTAGGCGGTTGGCAGATACCGTAGCGCCTTCCTCTCTTGACTTGGTCTGGGCCGCCTGGCCTTTTTCCCTTTCAGTTATCAGTAACATAGATACGGACTTGCAGGACAGGGTGACTTGCCAGTTCCCGTACATCGTACGTGGTACTTGGTGCAAAAAAATGCCAAGATAAGTGTAGATGAGATCAAGTTGAATAAAGCAATGAAGTATCACTGTGCTCTGTATTCCGTATTTTCACTTTGCCTGCCAGAAACAACAACCAGTGGCAATACTAAGGAGAGATCGTCACAGTCGGACTCGGTCCACGGGGCACCCCGACGTCACTCCGTACTGTCTGCTCCTTTTTGCTCCTTTTCTCCTTTTGCGAACATTTACTCCTCTGATTCTCCTCTCCTAGAAAATGTAATGTGGCTTGCTATCAGAGGGCCCGGGTGAGACACACATTTGTCTTTGGTGTGTCTTGCGTCTTCGTCTCTCATCCTCCTCTCCTCGTCCCTTATTCACACGGTCGGCCTATTTTTGCCCGCATCTCGGGTTGCACTAGGCCGTTGTCCCGTGGCTCGTCGTTCCTTGCTCCTTCTTACGTCCACCCTCCTTTGGCTGTCATATGCCGGCTCATTTGTGTGTGTGTAAGACGCAGGCCTGGCTGTTATGTGCCGGAGGGCTTGTTCCTTTTTAAGATAATCGCCAAAAATAAAAGGAACAGACATCCAAGAGCAGAGAAAAAGACAAGTGGTCAGAGAAAAGCGCTGAAAGACAAAAAAATGGACTTGCTGGGAATCGAACCCAGGACCTTTCCCATGCTAAGGGAAAATTATACCACTAAACCACAAGCCCATTGGTGATTGCTCATTGTTGAAATATTTCTCTCTGGATACATTTATAAAGGCATTATTGCTTGAAATTCATCAAAATATGTGGTCGAGATAGACTGTCCGTAATAAGCTGGAAGATGCAAAAGGGCAAGAGTTCTACGGGACGGAGCGCATCCCCAAACAATACGGAAGGGGCGACCACTGCGACACATGCAAAAGGCAGTCGCGGTTCCAAAAAAGCGAGCGAGGTACGTGACAGTAGGAGCGACTCGGGCACCTGCCTCGCCAAAATACATCTGCAGGAGCAAAGGAATGACGGAACGCAGAACGCAGAAAGCGGAAAGCGGAAAGCGCGACCAATGATGCCACAACCTTCCTGACACTCACCGACTTCCTGACACCAAAAGAGACCAAAAGAGACCAAAAGACGCCCAGAGACACTATTGCCTCGCTAGTCCAGTGCAGCCCCTCACAACGTGCCATGCAAGTGCCTCAGAGACGCCCCAACCTCGTACCCCTTTCGGCATGGCAAGTGCCTGGGAGTGGAAGCGCGCTGGCCCTGCGTACTGCGTAGTGTCGGCCTTGCCGGATGATCGACCCCCCAGGCTAGGGACTCGGTTGGGAAGGTACGACGACGGGCAGGACGGTAGGGGGTAAGAGGGCAACAGGGAAAGGGAAGGTGCTTTCGATTCTGGGCCAAAAGGGGAAAGCACCGGCACTTTACTGCCGTGCTCCGTGCGCAACAAGCCTGGAGAGAAGGCGGAAATAAAATAAGAAGAAGAAAAGAAAAGAAAAAAGAGGCTTAAGAAAAGTTTAAAATACTCGGACGGAGTAATCTTACATACGCAGTACACCCAAAACAAATGCGAGCGTCGTGGATCATTCCATTTGGTAGTATCGCCGTTGCTTTGTTGATTCTCGTCCCATCGTCCCTTCCTTCCTCTTCGGACGCTCTCCCGTGTTCTGTCCGTTGTACGACGTTCATGTACATGTACGATGTACTTTCCTTCCTGTTTCCATGTCGCACCTTCCCCCGAAGAGACACTGCAGCCAAGGCCATCTTGACAAAGAGGGAAAGTGCATCACTTGGCGGCTTCACCGACTTCGTACTGAGTAAGACGTACTGAGTACTCAGTATGTTCTCAATTTCTTCGCTAACAAAGTTCAAACGGAGATCGCAACAACGACAATCATTTCAGCGTCGAGTCCACCACCTCCCCCTTCAGAGTGTGGCGTCCTGCTAGCGCGCGTCTTGGCCCGATGCGACAAACCCCAGTTCCCAGGCGCGGGTCAATTGATGTCACCGGCAGTCCCAAGCAAGCTGTTATGGGGCAGATCAACCTTTGGCGGTTTGCAAAAGTACTGAGTACTGTGCAAAGTTCTTTGTCGACTTGGTTGTTTCTCCTTCCCTCCCCCAAACCCCTGCGAAGTCGGAAACTTGAATTTCTTCTCTTCCTCATGATCGTCGCGGCTCTGACGTTCATGTACTATCGTACGGGGAGTGCTCCGTCTCCATCGAGGTGCAGAGCATTACGAATATACATGTATGTATGGGAAACAATCTGCAGTATTTGACACAACGGTCCGGTGGCAAGGTGTCAAAGTACTTTTCCATGTTGGGTGTATGAACAATGCATTGTACTTGCACCTGAAGGCATATATAGGGCCAAAACGAGCAATATCGCGCGAGGCCCCTGCTCTTCTTCTAGGGATGAACGCAGCGAAAGAGCCGATGCACACGGATACGGCACTTTCCAGGTACATGTACATGTAAATACAGATACAGGGCGGGAAGAAACAAAAGGAAAAGTGGACAGATGAATAAGCAGCGCGTCGAAATAGGTAAAGGTAAGCGAGAACGTGAAGATCAGTACTAACAATGGGTAGTGTCATGTACATGGACGTCGTATCGAAGCGAGTGTGAATATCAACATCCAGAAACAAACAGCCTCATACCGCATATGGTCTCATTCGTACGACGTACTGGTTCTGTACTTATTTCTTCTTTGTTTCTTCTCTCTTTTTCTTGCATGTGATGTACGCATATGTTTCTATTTTCACATGCTCACACTACAGACGTCAAAGCATCTCCAGAATACACTTGTGCTCAGCACCACACAGACGTCCGTGTTCCCGTCTGCACTTCCCGTCTGCAGACAACACATCCTATTTTTAGGGTGCCGTGCAGCCCGTTTCCCGCTGTTGATCTCCCTTCTAGTTTTGTCCCGTTCTCTGGCTGCACTGAGGGTTCAGTCACACTTTGATAGTGTCACACTCTGGCCTCTCTCTCTCTCTCTCTCACACACACACACACACAATATCCCTGTCTAATATTACCACGTCCGATATTGGCTCGCGTGCGTTGCGTTGCACGCGTCGCTTCCCCATCAACGTCTCAACGCAACAAACCCACCATCCATTGGGACCGCTGCCGTGGCAGCGATGAACCAGAGGGCAGACGGAAAGGCCACACACAGGCATGCTCCCTCGGCGAGCCAGGGGTGGGAAGTTAAAGTGACATCTCGGCGTCGCAGCGACGAAAAAGAAGGACGACAAGACGAAATAGAGAAGCGAGCAGAGAAAAAAAAGAACAGTCAGCTATTCCGCAACAGTTGAAAAGCCGGGGAGCGTGGCGAGCAACGATGCAAGGCCACAATATGTGTTTGTACAAGGCCGATGCAAAGCGAGACGGTATCCGCGCCGTTGTTCCTGTTTGATAGCCTTTTCTTCGTGCAGATGCTATCTCTCGGCCGTCCACAGTGCATTTTGAAATGCAGGTTGTGCAAAATGGGCAGGATGGGCAGGGGGCAGAACGTAAACAAGAGCTATCCATTTACACAGTACGACGTGCTTGTTCTTTAATTTCTCTCTGCATCCCATCTTCGTCCTCCACGCACTGGGACAAGTAAATGGTATCACCCAACCACCTAACCTACCGAATGCTACCTCACAGGCTCAGACCTCAGACCACAGAGCAAAAAAGATGGCTCATGGATGCTGTAGATTGGCCCGCCAGGGACCGCTCAGATGGCACTTGAAGAGGAAAGACTTAAAAAAATAAAAGCCACACCGGACGATCAACCCTGCGGACAGTGGTTCCCAATGCAACGCTTCGCTCCAGACCTTGTCGGGGAGTCGGGGCTTCGTACACAGTAATAGGGCCAAGACTGGACAAGAGGCAGGACAAATCGTCACCAAAGGGGCAGGCGGTTGTGGGAAACAATGATATCAAAAAAGGAAGGACAAGAAGAGAAAAAATGGGCAAAACTGCACAATTACCGATGTACCGAATACCGAATAACATGTGCTCCTCGACTCGAGGTTGAGGACTTCTGCCCCATCTTGCGATTCTTACCTCCCCTTACCCTTCTGTTCTGTGGCTGTCAGGACCTGGACGCTTCCAAGCCCTTGTTTGCTCTATTATTTTCTCCTTTGTGCAAGTCGTCTGCCGCCTGGTGCTGGGATGGTGCTGGAATGATCGGATTTGCTGGCCCTGCAGTGTCTTGGAAAAGCACCCCCCCCCCCCAAATAAGCCGACCAGCCCAATCTCTTTGGTGGAGCCATGGGGCACCTCACCCCTTCCTCATACCCTATTTTTGGTGCTGTTAAAGTGGATGTGTGGACAGGAAAAGAAGGACGATTGTCGAAGCGAATGGCAGTTGGGAAGAAAGTGGAGAGAAAGGCGCGACAGGGGGATGGTTATTTGCGAAGCGTGCTTCGGCGTGCTGAAGAAGGTGGCAAAGAGACGGAAAAGACGACAATACGGAAAAGACAAACGTCTGAACGGAAAAGACAAAAATGACGCTAAAGACGGAAAAAACAAAGGAAAAAACGAAAGAAAAACTCCCGAATGGCAAGGTTGCCCCGCCACATGTCACACTAAAGCTGAAGCGTGTCAGTCAGGGAGGACAGCCTGCGGGTGCTGTTGGGAGTGGAGGTCTGGAAAGACTGGAGCCTAGCCTTGAGCCCTGTCCTTCAACGGGTCTGTGTGGTCTGTGTGGTCTGTGAGCCTTGCACGGCGAACTGGGAGCCGGCACGTCGCGCCGACAAGCGGGGGGCAATGTTGGTGATTGTTTGTGGTAGATGTGTTTTACACAAGCATGTCTTGAAATTGAGAATGGGCAGATGGACATTGTCTGTTTGATTTTCTCTTGCAATTTCCTTACGGAGTACTCGTATACTTTTGTCTCACGGCGTCGAGCTTCCTGCTGTCTTCTTACATACTATGTCGTATGTAAGGTGAACTGCCTCGAGAAATACGAACTCTCGTTGATGAGATAAAGAAAATATAAAGGCAGATATAAACATAAATATATTGGCCGTTTTTTGGACATGTGGGTGAAAGACCCCTAATCAAAGTCCACGGGAAGGCCGTGCTTTGCTGCAACACCTTTTCTTATTCCTTTTCTAATTGCACTCGTTTATGTATATTGTCCTTTAGTATTCATAATGGCCGTGACCAAAACGCATCGGTGTTGAAACTAGAATCTGGGCTGACTTCTCTTCGTTCGAGTGACCATTCATGACGCAGCCACCTGTCATCACAGAGCTTTTCGTACCGGGACGCACACCATAAAAGTCCCTTGAAGACAACCACTGCCCGCTGCGTCCTACTTGCAGCTCGCAGCAGCCGCTAAAGCAGGCTCGAAGTGCGAACCGACTGACACCTTGGCACCTTGGCACCTTGTCTTTGTGACTTTGGTAGCCTCTCGACCTGCGTCCTTTCTCGACTGCCGGTGCGCATTGTCATTTGTGCAAAAATAAGGATGCGAGAAACGTGTTGGAGAGCGCCGATCATCCTCCAACCTCTGGCAACCACACTACCACGCGGAATCGGGGGCGTGCGGGCGTGCGAGCGTGCGAGCGAGCCCAGTGCGACACCCTCACGCTGCAGCGTTCCTCCAACTTCCCTTAACTTCCTCCAGCTTCCTCCAATCCAATCCCCCTGACTGGAAATGCTCCGGTCTGAGTATGCGGACAGTACGTGCCCTCGTAGACGGTTCAAAGAAGGGCGACTGCGGAGTGCACGACGGGTGGACGGACGTGTCAACCACGGTTCGCTCCACTCTGGTTGCCCAACTGTGGTTTGAGCAACGCCCTGGCTCGAGAAATCCGGCACATCGTTTATCTCTCTTTCTTTCCTCGGGGTTGCGAGACGTCGTCCGAGGCAAATGTGTCCCTTTTTTTTGTGTTTATTGTCCTGCCCCCTCACACGACATAGGGACCGCCCGTCCGTCCATCCGCCGTCATCGTCGATCCTCGACCGTCAAAGAACGTTCCCGTTATGAACGACCATTGACCGCGGAGAGGGCCCGTCCAGCAGAAAAGAAGGGAAATTGAAAACCAGCCAGCGTGCCAGTCATCCGGCATCAGCGTTCCGACAAGTTGCAACTTGTGCTGTGCGTTGATCTTCTGTTCTCCTTCTGTACTTTTTCTCCTTTTCCCTCTTTCTTATTTTCTCTTATTTTCTCTCTAAAAATTTCTCTTTTCTCTTCTCTTTTCTTCTCCTTATTTTTACACACATTGCAGTAAGCCGGCAGATGTGCGTTGCATGCTCGGCTATTATGCCGTGCAGAGTGATATCAATAGCAGTCCTGTGCTAAGAAAACCAGGGCCTGCTATGTCTGCTTGCCGCATACGCGAGAAAAATAGGAACGGGAAGTGATTTGAGTTTAGAGGCGGCTACTTCGTGCTTGGTAGGGCTTGGATATGTTATACGAGTATACAGAATCAAGGGACGTACACAAAATCCACAAAAGGGAGGGAACAGAAGAGAACAGTGACCGGCACGGCACATTGCCTTTGCGGCAGAGTCGACAACGCGGCAAAAGGAAATGAAGAGGCGGCTGCAGAGGGCGAGAGAAGGAAGGCGAAGCGAAAACAAAGACACACACGCACACACACAAAAGGAAGATGCAAAAACACCTCATATACGACGTAGAGGCTTTGAGACTTCCGTTTGTTTTCTCAAAATTAAAGGGGCTTGCAATGCAATGCCGGCCGATCGTCCAGGCGATCCTTTGTTTTTCTGCCGTGTGTCTTGTTGGAGTCTTGTTGGAAGAACATGTACACAGTAATAACGAGACGCAAAGACGCCACAAAAAGGCAGAAGAGACGTAGGACCCAAGTCAAAGTCCTTCAAAGTCCTGCCCATGTGCCAATCCGTAAATGTGATAGTATTTGCATCAAGTGCCTTATCTCTGGGTCCCGTCGATGCTTGGTCGTTTGTTTGTCGTTTAGTGATCGTTCATTTGATTTTGTGCTTCTCTCTTCCCTCTGAAACAGGCAAACTGTCTCTCTCGGACTTTTTCTGATTGACGGATCAATCAAAACAGTTCGCACTGAAAGTTGATTGCCCTATAGTTCCCTCTCTATTTCACACTCGCCTGTCCCAACGAGCAATACCGCAGGCTAAATCGCAAGCGAAATTCGGCTGGGCTGGCCATGCGGGTGCGGCTGGGCGGGCGTCTCGTTGTTGATGCGGCAAAGTGGCCGGAAAATATGGACATGAAGAGACAAGAGACATGCATGGAATAAAGGGGAAATGAGGAGAAAGCAGGTAACAAGAAACAAGCAGCACAAGACAAAGGCAACGGAGGACAGGAAGAAGACACCACGTGCCTGCTGGCCCGTCTGTCTCACTGTACCTCAACATCCGTAATGGAGACGCGCCTCTACTGTTTCGTGCCTTTTATTTTTGATTGCTATATTTACCAGGAAAGGCAGACTCCTCTTTGGTGCTGGAAGGAACGCAATCTAGTTTATCTCGTCCCCGGGATGTCGAATCTTATTTCACGCGTCAGCCAACTCCTTGCCGTGAGAAGGACGGGCAACAGTTTCAGGAGAAAGATGTCACTTTGGCACTTTGTGGTCTGTTTTTCTTTTTTTTCACTATCCAGACAGCACGTCTCGACGAAGAGTTGCTATTGCTCTCCTTGTCAAACTCTTGACTTAAACCCCACATGTCCCAAACTCCCAGCCCGTCCTCTGCCTCCCCACGCCATACAAGGCAGTATTATGACTATGACGGGCACAAAGAAATGGAGGTGGCGGCTCAGCATTCCGGTACAGCCAGGGCTCAGGGGTTGAGGAAATAAAGTAATTCCTCCGGCACAGAGAGCCGTGATCGATGAACGGAGACATCAAGGCATTCTGTCTCGAAGCGATGATTATTGTAGATCTGATCTATTTATTCATCATGGGTTCTTTGTTGTGTTGAGAAAAGTAAACTCCTTGAGCTTCCATGGAGATCTGACGAAGAACGATGAAAATAGAGATTTCTCGCGTGTACGCTCACCGGCATTTCCAGGGATCGCTCACAGTTGCAGCAACAGAAAACACCCGAAATGAGAGCAAGCTCACGACAACACCCGTACCAGAAACACCTGCCGTGAGGCGGCAGAGACTGGCCAGAAGACAAATGACTAGGGCTGGCGAAAGAAAGAAGAAAAAAAATGAAAAACATGAAAAACATAAAACCCACAATACAAAACCAACACAGAAAGGCAGCTTCCTAGCAGAGGGTGATGAAAGAGAGCTCAGTGAGTCAGCCAATACAAATAACGTGTGCAGGGTAATGATCCATCCCAACATGCACTGGGTATTTGGTTTTGCATCTTTCGATAATCTTTCGATAAGAGACAAGAGGCAAATAAAAAAAAGTTGGGTTGGTAGAGCCTCAGAACCCCACAGACATCCAAGTCTAGGTGTCTTCTATTGTTGTCTACTCTTGTCTTCTCTTGTTGTCTTCTCTTGTTGTCTTCTATTGTCTTCTCCTGTCTTCTCCTGTCTTCTCCTGTCTTCTCCTGTCTTCTCCTGTTGTCGAGCATAACTACGAGCCTGACGTGGCCCATCATGGCCCTACCGTTCTGTTTAAGATACATGACCTCCTCTTGTCAGTCTGGACTGTCTCTGGTCGCCTCCCTACGTCGCCTCCCCCTACTAGCAAGCACCACCCCTCCCAATCTACAGGGCCGGACTTGTCTTCGGGACCGAAAGGCCCTTGGGGGCTGGCCAGCATTGGGGCGGGATGTTATGAGGCCCAACAAATGTGTCGTTCTGTCACCCTCTGTGACACATTCCCCTTTTTTGATTTTTCTTTTTTTGAATTATGTCAGGGGCTGCCCGAGTCCACACCGGCGACGAAGCCAAAGGGGCCAAAGGTGTAAAAGGGGGTCTTCACCCGGCCAGGGCTCCGTCTCTTTTCTTTCAAGTTTGGAGCAGGGGAAGCTGACGGTCTTCGTACGTTTGGGCCTGGGGGTCTTGGGCCGCAAAACCTTGGCCAGAGGTGTCTTTGGTCAAGGGCGTACGTCGTACATGGTTCGTTTTTTTTGGTCTGCAGAGTCTGCGCTTTTGCAAAAGCAGTGAAGCCGGGCCAGCGAGAGCCAGTGGTCATGATGGCAAAGACGACAATGGGAAAAAAATGAGAGTAAGAAGATAGTACGGACGTTGTGCCGCTGGACTGTTGAGCGAGTTTGGCGGAGCCCGAGCAAGCGGCTATTCGAAACGGTATCTCGTTGCCGAGTTGACGGTCGGCTGTGGCATGTTGGCTGTAATGGCCATGGCGGATGAGCTGTATGCTTCTGTTTGTCCAAGACCTTTCTTGGCGGGCTGTTTCAGCGGGCTGTTTCCAAGATGTCCTCAACATATCAAATGTTCTGATGTTGGATACACCATGTCTCTCGCGACCTCGATCATCATATATCTCATATCTAAAGAGGAGCAGGCTAGGTCACAACAAACTCTCTTGTTTATTTTTTTTTAATTCTAGCCTTGTCGCTGGAGAGATGTATCATAATGATGTGTATGTAGTATGCCCGCAAAAACAGTCTAGAAACGACGATCTGAAATTCAAGCAAAACAGAAAACAGAAGAACAGAAAAGCAGCAAAGCAGTCAAAGATGTTCATACTAAAATACTAAAAATGGAGCCCAACCAAAATAAACACCGTAGATCAATAAACAAAAAAAGAAAACCAAAACGTAAACAAAGAGGTAAACCAAATGCATCCGTAGCCCTCTCCAGCCGTCTTCGTCTCCCGTCCAATCTAACCAACCCACTTGCGCGCACTGCGGAACATGCGCACCCACGGACCAAAGTCGCCCCACTCCTCGACGGAGCCGGCGGGCAGGTAGCTGCCGACACCGGCGACAATGGTGCGCTCCGGGTGGGGCATCATGGCGAGGACGCGGCCGTCCAGCGAGCGGACACCGGCGACACCGCCGGGGGAGCCGTTGGGGTTGAAGGGGTAGGTGTCGGTGACGTTGAGACGGTTGTCGACGTAGCGGATGGGGGCAAGGCCGCCCGTGAGGATCGCCTCCTGCGCGGCGGGCGATGCGAACTGAGCACGGCCCTCACCGTGGGACACCACCACAGGCAGAGACGAGCCGGCCATGCCGTGCAAAAACACCGAGGGCAGGACGCCGTCGGTGCGGGACGCGTCCTCGGCAATGGTGACCATGGACACACGGGCCTCGAACTGCTCGCTGGCGTTGGCCTCAAAGGTGGGCCAGTGCTCGGTGCCGGGGATCAGCTCCTGCAGGCGCGACAGCATCTGGCAGCCGTTGCAGACACCGAGCGTAAAGGTGTCGGGGCGCTGGAAAAAGGCCGCAAACTCGCGCCGGGCGTTCTCCTTGTGCATCAGCACGGAAGCAGCCCAACCCATGCCGGCCGCGGGCACGTCGCCGTACGAGAAACCACCACAGGCGGCCAGACCGACAAAGTCGGCCAGCGAGCGGCCCTCGAGAATGTCCGTCATGTGGACGTCGACGGCGTCAAAGCCGGCCGCGCGGAAGGCAAAGGCCATCTCGGCATGGCCGTTGACGCCCTGCTCACGCAAGATGGCGACGCGCGGGGTCTTGCCCAGCAGACGCGAGATGGGCGCGGTGAGGGGGGACAGCGTGTCGGAGGGCTTGTAGGTCAGGCGGTAGGAGATACCCGGGTCGGCGTCGTCGGCCAGCGTGGCAAACTCGGCGTCGGCACAGGCCTGGTTGTCGCGCAGACGCTGCATGGCGTGCGACGTCTTGGACCACCACTGCTGGAGCTCGCTGCGGTCGAGCTGGACGAGCGTGTCGTTGCCGTAGCGGACGGTCAGCGACTGGCGGCTGCGGGCCTTGACGACACCAAACTTGCGGATGAGGCCGGCGGGCGGGCCGCAGGTGGAGAAACCGGACTTGAAGAGCATCTCGTCGCTCTTGCGGATCTGGAAGACGGCACCCAGCTCCTCGTTGAAGAGGGCCGGGAGGACGTCCTCGAGCTTGCCCGAACGCGCAATGTCGTCGAGCATGACGTCGACGCCGCAGCGGCCGGCAAACATCATCTCCACGAGGGTGGTGAGGAGACCGCCGTCGGAGCGGTCGTGGTAGGCGAGGACGACGCCGCTCTCGTGCAGCTGGCGCAGGGCGTCAAAGTAGTCGGCGATGATGTTGTCGTTCTTGGACAGATCGTCGCGCAGATCGGGCGCCTCGTGGCCGACACGGCCCAGGGACTGGGCCAGAGCCGAGCCGCCCAGAGCCTGGTGGCCGCGGGCGAGGTCGACGTACATGAGGACCGTCTCGCCGACCTCCTCGGGACGGCGCAGCTGCGGGGTCCAGGTCTTGGTGATGTCGCCGACCACCGAAAAGGCGGAAATGACCACGGAGACCGGGGCAGTGACGGTCTTGAGCTCGTCGCTGCTGTCGGTCCACGACGTCTTCATCGAGGTCGAGTCCTTGCCGACGGGGATCTCGAGGCCCAGGCGCGGGCACAGCTCCTCGCCGATGGCGTGGACAGCCTCGTAGAGCGCGGCACCCTCGCCGGGGTGGTTGACGGCAGCCATCCAGTTGGCCGACAGCTTGACGCGCTTGAGGCCGTCGAGCAGGTCAGCGGCGCCCAGGTTCATCAGCGACTCAACGACGGCCATGCGGGCCGAGGCGGCCGGGTTGATGAGGGCCAAGGTCGGCTTCTCGCCCATGGCCATGGCCTCACCCGTGCGCACCGTGCCGTCGGTGTTGAAGCCGCCAGCCGTGACAGCCACGTCGGCGACGGGCGTCTGCCAGGGACCCACCATCTGGTCGCGCGCCACCAGACCACCGACGGTCCGGTCGCCAATGGTAATCAAGAACGACTTGGAGCCGACAGCGGGGACCAGCAGAACCTGGCGGATGGTCTCGGCGAGCAGAGCACGGTCGTCCAGACCCTTGCCGTAGCCCTCGCGGATGCTGGCGACGGGGGCAAAGACGGCCAGGTTGGGCTTGCGGGACGCGACGACACGCTCGAGACGGCGGTTCTTGGGGAACAGCGTGGTCATGGGCAGGTCAATGGGGTTGGGCGACGAGGGGTCGTCGCGGTCCGTGACCACCAGCTTGCTCTGGCCGTGGGCGTCCTTGGCGACGACGGTGCCGACGTTGGAGAAGCCACAGCGCTCGCGGCTGCAGATGCTCATGAAGCGGTTGTAGCCCGCCGGGTTGACCAGCAGGACGTAGCGCTCCTGGGCCTCGTTGCACCAGATCTGGAGCGGGCTCATGCTGTTGTCGGCGCTCTCGACCTGGCGCAGCTCAAACGTGCCGCCAAAGCCGGCGTCGTTGACCAGCTCGGGCAGGGCGTTGGACAGACCACCGGCGCCGACGTCGTGGATCATGGCAATGGGGTTCTCCTCGCCGAGGGCCACGCACGTGTTGATGACCATTTGCGCGCGGCGCTCAATCTCCGGGTTGCCGCGCTGCACACTGTCAAAGTCGAGGGCCGCCGACGCCGCGCTGCCTGCATTGGCATTGCTCGATGCGGCACCACCGCCCAGACCGATCAGCATGGCCGGGCCACCGAGGACAATGACGTGGGCGCCGTCCTGCACATCGCGCGGGCTCTTGAGCGCGTGGCCCGGGCGAACGGTGCCCAGGCCACCGGCGATCAGGATGGGCTTGTGGAAGCCGCGATAGGCGTTCTTCTTGGCCGTGGCCGTGGCCGTTGCCGTCGCCTCCGCCTCCTCGCCGTCGTTGGACAGCAGCGTGCGGAAGACACCGGCCAAGCAGGGGCGGCCGAACTCGTTGTTGTAGCGCGCGGAGCCAATAGGTGCCTCAAGCATAATGTCGAGACTGCTGGTGTAGTGACTGGGCTTGCCGATGTCCACGTCCCAGGCCGTGGGCAGCTCGGGGATCAGCAGATCGGACACCCAGAAACCGCAGAGACCAGCCTTGGGCGTCGAGCCGCGGCCGACCGCACCCTCGTCACGAATCTCACCACCGGCACCCGTCGCGGCGCCCTGGAAGGCAGAAATGGCCGTCGGGTGGTTGTGGGTCTCGACCTTGGCCAGGAAGCACGAGGGGCCGTCCTCCTTGGTCAGACGCCAGACGCGCGTCGAGTAGTCCGGCGCCCAGAACTGGGCAGGCGCGGCGTGGAAGACGGCGGCGTTGTCGCTGTAGGCCGAGACGGTGAATTCGCTGTTCTTCTCGTGGGTGTTGCGGATCATGCCAAACAGCGACTTGGGCTTCTCGGCGCCGTCAATGGTCCAGCGGGCGTTGAACTGCTTGTGGCGGCAGTGCTCCGAGTTGACCTGCGCAAAGCTAAACAGCTCGACGTCGTTGGGGCTGCGGCCCAGGGCCTGGAACTCGGCCACCAGGTACGCCATCTCGTCCTCGTCGAGGGCGAGGCCCTTCTCCTGGTTGTACGCCCGCAGCACGTCCACGGGGCTCTTGTCCGGGGCGCCGAACAGGTCAATGGTCTCGAGCGGGCGGCGGGCCTCGTGGGCAAACATGCGGGCCAGGTCGGGCTCGCTGCCGGCCGTCAGAGACTCGGTCATTCTGTCGTGGACAAAGTCGCGGAACGGCAGATCCTCGGCCGAGCCACCAAAGGGCTCAACGAACGCAATGGTCACGGCCCGGCTGCGCTCGATCCGCTCAACCTGCGCGCCCATGCCGCAGACGGCCGCAATGCTCGTGGCCTTGGAGCTCCAGGGCGAGATGTTGCGGGGGGCAATCGAGAACGTCAGGTGGAGGCCAGACGTTGTCGTCTCAGTGGCATCGCCCGCCGACGTGGGCGTCTTGGGCAGCGGCAGCAGCTGCTCCAGCCGGTCAATGACCTCGTTGGGCGCCGTGCCTGCCTTGAGGTTGACGTGGTACGCCCAGTGGCCGCGGATGGACGCAATCTGCGTCGCCTGGGACGCATTGATGCGTTCCGTCAGCTTCTTCGCCTCCGAAGGCGTGAAGCATGACTCGCCCGTCAGGGAGAAGAACACGGAGGAGGCCATGATCGGATAATCGGAGGCCGGGCGAAAGAAACGGGCGGAAGGCGTCCGTTTGTTGGGTTCGTTGGGATAACGTGGGGGTGGGTTGGAGGTTGTTCAATGTGGCATTGTCGTTCTGTCGTTCTGTCGTTTTGTTTTCTTTTTTCCCTTCCTTCTTCTTTTCGTCAGGAAACTTTTTTTCGCTCGCTCCTTCCTAGTCTCGGGGGAAAAGAGAGAGATTAAGGCTGCTGCTAAGGGAAGAGTACTAAAGGCAGGTGCAACAGGCAAAGGGCGTGTAAGTCATTCGCACCTGCCCCGCCGGAAATTTTTCTTTTCTTGAGTCACCCCGCTAGCCTCCGATCTCGATATGCACCAAAACGAGTACGATAGAGCCGGGAGAAGAAACGACAGTGTATTTCGGCCATCTTGGATGGGCAGCGATGAGAAGCACAAAAGCTCAAATGCACAATATAAAACCCATTTTGACCTTTTGGTTTTGTTCGAGACATTCTGGCTATGTTCTCACGAATCGGACTCGCTCTTGTTGCCGTCTAAAGTGCCCTCCTGCTCTTGTCGTCTAATCTTGTGCCCGTTGATAGCCGTATATGCAGCTATCCGGTACGGCACAGCCAACTTCGCCAAGAACGAGCGCCACGGGTGCCTTTCAGTGGAGTCCGAGCACTGAAGCTCACCAAAACTCACCAAAATCGCCAAAACTCACCACATCTCAGTGTCAACAACGCGCTTCGACGTCCGCTTCCTCTTGACTTGCACGTGTTTTTGGCCTGTGTCTTTTCTCTTATTCTCGGTAGTTGATCCTCGTTCAGCAGAGAGACAGAATGAAATCGCGGTAGCACATTTTCCCGCTCGTGACGAGCCCTTGTTTTCAGCCCCCTTGCCCTCCCTTTTTTTGTTTTCATTCTCTCGTTTTCTCTTTCCATCTCATTCTCTTACCATGTCAATGTCCTTCCCGGACAAGCCTGTTGCCCAGCTTCTAGGTTCTCATGGTGCGTGCTCCGACTATACAATGCATGTTGGTCTGTTCATCGCTAACGTTCTAGGCCCCGTTCATGCTGTGGCATATTCGGCCGGCAGTGGAACGTACATCTTGACCGGCTCGTCTGACCGGTCCATCCGGCTCTACAACCCACAGCCGACGACGGGCACGTCCGGGTCGTCCGGGTCGTCAGGATCGTCCGGGTCGTCAGCCAATGCCAAAGGCTCTGGCTTCGTCACGAGCTCGACTGCTCGTCCGCAGCCCCGCCCCATCCCAGAAGGCCGCCTGATCCAGACGTATGCGGAACACGGCTATGAGGTGCTGTCCCTGGCCTGCGCGGCCGACAATGCCCGTTTTGTCTCGTCCGGCGGCGACCGCACCGTGTTCCTGTGGGACGTCACGACCGCCCAGACGCTGCGACGGTTTGGCGGCGGCGGCGGCAGCACCGGCAGCGGCGGACGCGTCAACTGCGTGACGTTTGCGGGCGAGGGCGACAGTCTGGTTGTGAGCGGCGGATTTGACACGGTTGTGCGCGTCTGGGACACGCGGGGCACCAGCACGAAACCCATCCAGTCCTTCGCCGAGGCCCGCGACGCCATCTCGGCGATTGTCGTGCGGGGCCCCGAGATTGTGGCGGCCAGCGTCGACGGCCGCGTGCGGACGTACGATGTGCGGACGGGCAAACTGACGACGGACGTCATTAGCGGCAGTGCGGGCGTGACGAGTCTGAGTCTGACACGCGACGGACGGTCCCTGCTGGTGGGTGCCCTGGACAGCAAGCTGCGGCTGCTGGACCGGGAGAACGGCACATGTCTGCGGACATATACGTCGGACACAGCCGAGGAGAGGACGACGACGGCAACGACAACAACGAAAACAACGACAACAACAAGGGACGCTGGCCCTGTCTGGCGCAACAAAGAATTGCGAGTGCAGTCTCTCATCGGTGGACGTGAACGGTTTGTGGTGGCCGGCGACGAGATGGGCCCTGCCACAAGCGACGACGGAACAGTCAAACCAGTCAAGCCAGTCACACCATCCAAGGACGCGACCCCCGACGGCCGCGTGTGGGCATGGGACTTGCTGACTGGCCGCGTGGCTGCCACGGTGACAGTGCCGTGGGGTGCACCAGGTACGGCAACCAGCAGCCGGTCCATTGGCCGCGACGGGCGCGAAAAGGAGCGGCGCAACGTGACGAGCTGTCTGGCATGGCAAGACGGCGGCTGGGTGACCAGTTTTGTGTGGGTGGCACATCGGGCGTTGTGACCGTGTTTTGGACCGAGGTGACGGCCCTCACATAGTCTCATATCCACAATGTCTGAATTATGTGTCATATGTGTTCAATTGTCTATAGAGATCTCTCGCCTGTTCCTTGGATATATGGGTGCAAGGTGGAAGAGATGGATTTGGACAGCAATGGAAAGGTGGAAATAGAAAAAGATGCATGCAAAATGATGCCAAAAAGCCGAACAAGTAAAGACAAGAAAGTGAAAAGAAAGAAGACAGAAAGCAGCCCATTCGCCTTTTGCTGTGCTAGTTGTGCTAGTTGTGCTGATTGCGTTTGCGGTGCAATGCACTCTAATTCCCGAGAAAAATAAAGTCTCGCAAGCATGCACCGCAGTAGATAAGAAAGTTCAGAACCACCCCCCACCTGTCTGCTTTAACCCATACCAACGTACTTGAACCAGTTGGGCCGGCAGTCCTCGCGGTTCAGCCAGGCCTCGCCGTCCGTCAGGCGGCCCGTCACACAGCCCTTGCACTTGGGCGAGTTGGGGCAGTTGAAAAAGGGAATGTGCTGGTAGCCAATGTCGCGGAACCAGTGGATCTTGCTCTTGTCCTCAAACAGACCCAGGGCAATGCTGTGGACGGGCGCGTCGCCCCAGCGTTCATAGAAAAACCCGCCGGCGCGGTCCAGATGGTTGAAATAGTCCTCGTAGGCCTTGCTGCGCCACACGCTCAGGTCGGCAATCTCGAAATTGCTCCAGAAGTGGCACGTCGAGTAGCCATTGGCCTTGTTGTTGTGGTCGGGGCGGCGCACGCGGTCCGTCAGCCAGTCCATGGCGTTGTTGGGGTGAACGTGCTCCGGGTGCTCGGCCAAGAACTTGACCGTCTCGGGCCACAGCGTCGGGATCGACTGCGGCGCGTCGTACAGGGTAATGGTAAAGCCATACGTCTTGTTGTTGTCTTGCATGTACCGGAAGATGTCGTAGTCGACATCGCAAAAGAAGTGCACCTTGGGCTCGACGCGCCAGTAAAACTGCATGTGCTCCAGAGCCGGGTGCCGGTAAAACATGCCGCTGTTCCAGCGACACATTTTGGTGGTACGACAGCTTGTCGGCGTACTGGATGTCGTTCTCCTTGAGCATCTTGACCGACTCCTGGAACAGGTCCTCGTTGATCCACCCGGGCTTGGCCCAGTGCTCGTCCGGGATCACTTCGTAGAAGCACGCGGCCTTGGTGGCCGCACTGGTGCGCCGCTTGAACTCGTCCGTAAAGGGCACGTCGTTGAAGAACGTCCACGGGTAGTTGAACTTGTGGTTCCACGTGCGCTCGAGGTCGTTCATCGCCTGCAGCATGCCGTTCAGCTCTTCGTTGCGCACGAGGGCGAGGAGTGTGGCGTTGATGCGCTCGGTGCCTTCGGGGCCTGGGAGGTAGCCTTTGGACGTGCGTCGTAATAGGCCCTCGGGTTCATGTGTGGCTGCGACGACAAGCGTTAGCGGGAGCAAAAGGGCAAGAGAGAGAGTATAGAGAAGGGTCAAGATGAAAACGGGGGCATGACGGGCGACGGAGAGCTTGACGTACGATCTAAATTTGGGTCGCGCTCGTGGGAGTCGAGCTTAAAGACAGACGACTTGCTGGGCGACGAGCCGGCAAAGTGCATAATCAAAAGACAGACGGCAAACACGACGGCTACAATGAGCGCGCGTACCGGCCGTGCGATTGTCATCTTGGCGGTTGTGTGGAGGGAAAGGAGGGGAAGAGGAGAGAAGAAGAAGAAGAAGAAGAAGAAGAAAAAGGGAGGATGGTCGAGACCGAGTTCAAGACCGAGTCGAAGAGCGAGACAACACTCAGCCGGTCATCGAAGGGAGATGCCGGCCGGGGCAGCGTGTCGCTACGGCGTCTCTGCGATGGCGTCGCGGCAGGGTCCCTGGTGTCGTCGTCTCGTTGTTTTGTCGTTGGATGCCGAGATGTCGCAATCTTCACGATTGATCGAGATCGAGGAGACCGCGTGCGCAGCCAATGGCGCGTAGATAGGTCAGGCCGAACGACAGTCCTTGGCCGACAACGCGTACAGATGTCTGCACGCTCGACTGAATCGTCAATGCCGGTGAACCGATGCGGTGTCGTTCTTTGTCGTCGATGATAGCAATCTTTGATCTTAAGACGCTCCTTTTTTGAGCCTCAAAACGCGACAGCGCGAGACGAGATTTGCCGTCTTTGCCGTCTTTGCCGTCTTTGCCGTCTTTTTCGTCGAGATCGTCGAGATCGTCGTGCGCAGAGATGAACTCTGGCTTGGGATGCCCTGTCGAAGCAGAGAAAAATTAAAGATTGACCACACCAGGGGCAAACGTTGCTCTTTGGCCGATTGACCGTTTCGCCTTTTAGTTTGTTTCGTCGACGTTGCCTCGTGCCTCTGCACCTTTTTGGTAAGCTGGCCTTAGTTTTGCCAGTAGACGATCTGGCAGGCGTCTCTGGCAGGTGCTAGCCCCTTATCGCGCCCCCTATTTCAGGTCGTTCCTGCAGCGTCTTGCATACTAAAAAAGGGGGCTATTGATGTCATCTGCGACGTGTGGCAACCGTTTGTGGCTGCCGTTTGTGGCTGTGTGAAAACAGTGCGAGAACAGTATGAACTAAGATAATATGCACTGTATCAGACGCGACGCGTAAAGCTGTTTTACAACTATTTTCACAGGCGAGGAAGGTGCGATGGCTGCGCCATTCGGATAGACTGTTTACAAAAACATTGCAGGAAAAAGGGGCAAAAGGGGCAAAACTGAACTTCGCTTTGTACCGTCTTGATTCACTCCACCGCCACCCACGATGGCCTTCCTCGCGTCGCTGACGACGCAGACGGAGGAGCTGGTCGCGGCGGTGACGGCAGTGACGGCAACAAACGACCCCGCGACATTCATAGCCTTGCGCGATGCAACACTCCGCACACTACGAAATCACAACAACTTGCGGACCAACCAGTTTGAGGTCGAGAGCCAGCTGGACGGGCTGGTCGAGCGGCTCTCTGTGGCCGGCCGCGAGGGGTTGTCTGATGCGCTGCGGGAACGGCGAACAGCACTCTCCACACAAAAAGACGAGGAGGGACTGCCACTCGCGACAAAATGGACTCCGGACATTCTGCATTTTCTGTTGGAGCTGTCGGACCGGCCAGCCAACCAGACAGGCCTGCTGGACGACCTGGAGGCACTGGTTGCCTCACGGCATGTGCCGCCGCCGCCGCCATTGCGATGGGAGGACATTATGCGGGAGGACGGCTGGGGAAGCGAGGAGGAGGAGGTTGAGGACGAAGACGATTTTGATGATTTCGACGATTTTGACGACTACTACGATAAATACGGCTACGAAGACGACGGTTTGGCCGACGACGACACTACCTCGTCGAGCATCGAGGCCGACGGCCACGACCAGGCACGGACGTATCGTGATCTGATAGCAACAGACGCGCACACACGGGAGGAGCTGGCAGCACTGCTCACGTCGGTTCGGGAGAGCCAATCATGGCGGACGGCGAGGGCACCAACCAACACGCCATCCGACGCTAGCAGAACAGCCGTGTCGGAGCTGCAGATTGTGCGAGAGACACTCTTCATGCTGCAAGGGCTGGAGACGACACTCTTTGGCCGTGACTGTGTGGTGGTCGACAGATTCAGACTCGAATATGTATCCGTTTCCATGCATGCTTCGCTGCTCGCATCGATTGCCGAAAGCGGCCGACGACTTCTTCCGTTACGGAAGCGAGCACGACGCGCGCCCTCACACGGCCGGCAAAGCAGCGGCGCTGCACCGTCTGTCCCCCTGCTCCAGGTCTTTCAGGAAGCCATTCAGCGGCGGCTGCACACGTTCGACCAGGAGGTGACTGCAGTACAAGCTCGGTTTGTGACCATACCACCAGACGCACAAGACGGCTGCATTGTTAGTGTCGTCGCCGTGCTCGACGAACTGCAGCCATCTTTGCAAAAGCTGTTTGCTCTCGCGGGTGTGGTGCAGAATCTTGATGCGGCTGAACGCGGCAATGCGCACGCTTTTCGCTACCTCGAGATCCTGTTTGATGCGACGGCCATGGCCCAGTACGAGGGCAATACCGACCTGTACGAGTTTCTGGGTACGCTCTTCTTCGAGTGCTTCCAGGTCTATCTGCGGCCTATCCGAGCATGGATGGAGGAGGGTGTGCTGGACCAGCACGACAAAGTGTTCTTCGTGTCCGGCGGCGGACCGACAGACGCTTCTGTCCCGCTGCATCAGATCTGGCAGGGGCAGTACAAGCTGCTGCGGACGTCCGAGGGCGTGCTGCATGCGCCGCGGTTCTTGCAGCCGGCAGCCACCAAGATCTTTACGACGGGCAAGAGCATTGTCGTCCTAAAGCATCTGGGCAAGGATCCGAGACGAGCGACGACGACTGCGTCTGCCAGTACACTCAAGACAGACAGCGGGCCCCGTCTCGACTTTGCCACGGTGTGCCCACCTGACGCAGACATGGCGCCGTTCGCACAACTGTTTGGCGATGCGTTTGAGCGCTGGATCCAGAGCAAGCACCATGCGGCGTCAGCCACCCTGCAGGCCACCCTCGTGGGCGCTTGTGGTCTCGGTGCCGCGCTCGAGTCTTTGCACCGGGTGTTCTTGATGGCGGACGGTGCGGCCGCCGACGCTTTTGCATCCCGTGTCTTCCACAGCCTCGACACCCGCAACCCCCGCTGGCTCGACCGGTATACTATGACGGAGATGATGCGCGAGGCGTTTGGCGAGACAGGAGTTTTGTCGGTGACGCTCGAAAAGGACGGAGGGCTGCACGACCACAGCGACGACCCGGCTGTAGCGCGAAAGTCTGTGCGCGACGGCCTGGCACGCATCAAGCCGACGTACCGGCTGGCCTGGCCAGTGCAGATTGTGATTCCGTCCGACAGCCTCGCAGGGTACCAGTCGCTGTTTACCTTGCTGTTGCAGATCCGGCGTGCGAGCGCCTTGCTGAGTCGGCATCGTTTGCTGGACGACGATGAGGGCGGCGACGGCGACGGCGGCGACGACGACGACGGCAACAAAGGCGACAAAAGCAGCAATCGTCCGTCCGGCGACCGTGCGCTCTACTTTGCCCTGCGAACACGCCTGTTGTGGTTCTGCAACACGCTGCAGTCCTATCTAGCAACACTCGTCATTGCACCGCGTGTCGAGCGGTTTAGGGCTGGCCTGCTGGGACAGAATGGGGCCGGCACCCTCGACGTGGACACCATGATTGCCGTGCACGCCCAGTTTGTACGTTCGCTGGTAGACGAGGCGCTGCTGGGGCCTAAGCTGCAGCCGCTGCATGCAGGTGTGCTGGACCTGCTGGACCTAGCACTGCGGCTGGAGGACGCACACCGGTTGAACGCAGCACGCGCAGCGAAAGCGCTGCAAGAGACGTGGCGGCTGTCAGTGCTGTCTGCGTCCGTTTCGGCGACGTCAACACCCTACCAGACGCCGACAAAAAGGGGTGTTGTCAATACCAATACGAGAAAGGGGCCTGGCTCTGTCCGCCGTACACTGTTTTTGGCGTCCCCCAAACGGCTTGGAAGGGGAAGGGCGAAGAGAGACGACATTGGCGACGGCGATGACGACAGTGACGATTATGACCATTACGGGGAAAATGAGGACGGGAACGAAATCAATGACAACCATGACGACAGTGACGACTACGCCTACGAGTCGAGGACCACCACCGCCACCACCACCAACAACAACACTACGCACAAAGGCACACGGGAACCACTCAACTACAGCGCCTCCCTTCGGGCCATTCGCTCCGACCTCGATAGCACGCTACGGTTTGTGGCCAGCGGCCTGCGCGGGGTGGCGCGGGCCAGTCGAGACGCAACCGCTGCCGCCAAATGGGACATGCTGGCCGAGATGCTGGGTGACGACGGCAGCGGGCGGTCGGAGCGCAGCCGGTGGTGAGAGGGGATTGAGGCGCGGTGGGGTGACGGTGACGTTTTGTGACGTTTTGTGACGTTTTGTGACGTTGATTGTTTTCTAGCGTTTTCGTTCAAGGGGACACGGAACGCAATGTTGGACGATGCTGGCACTCTTGAGTTTTGATGTCGACGACAGACCAGGTCTGTTCTCTTCTGTGGCCTTCTGTCTATCAATCCTACCAGTCTGTTGGTTTTGTCCATTTATCAAGGTACTCAATATGTGTATCGATCGGTTTGAACACGGCCGTTTTGTCGAGATCGAGCAGGGGTGTGTGTGGACGTTGCAGGTGGTGTGGTGCATACCAGTAGTGTTCGTGTTCCACTGCACTGTTGACATTGCAAATAGGGGGTGCACAAGGAGAACAACCACGGTGAGCAAACCGCCAGAGTGAAAGGTCCAAGGTCAAAAAGGTGGAACGGTGTCGTCACGTGTGGCGAACGGAAGGCCTAGGACCCGGGCGAGAAGTGACGACAATGGGAGAGGGAAGGGGGGACAGAGCCGGCGGCGACAATCGACAGCAGCGGCGAACAACGGCCCTCCACGGTACCTCTGTTCCACCCCTTTCTGTGCATACTCTGTATGTACATACTTCTTTCGCATATCCACAACATTTTTTGCCATGCTCGTCACCACCCGTGGATGTGCATGACGGCTGTTCACAAAGCCCCTTTGAGCATCGAGAGCCTCAGGCATGCTCTGTCGCCTACTGCCCAACGCCCCCATTTGCATTTACTCGTACACTTACATCCCGTCGCCCTCATTTACATTTACATTTACTCGTACACATGACATCCACACACCGTAGCTTACGAGCTTACCCAACAAAAGCCGTTTCTCAACAGGCGATCAAAACAGGGTTGACGTCGTTTCCCTCTCAGCCTCTGATTCAGACCTTCTCGTCGCACGGGCGGCTCCACATTTCGACTGCTTTCGACTGTTCGTGCCATCCCAACCTGTCGCACGTTTTTGCTGGCTGTCCCCCTGTTCTCCTTTTGGGGACTCGTTTCCTTTTCTGGGAAACGAGTCGCCCAAGCAGTTGTTGAGCAACAGTGCAGTAGCTCCAAAAGGAACACAAGTCGCAAGCCAGACTCTTCTTTTGTCGTTGCTTCTGCTCTAGGCTATCAACTTTGAGATAACTAAGACAGATACTGTCCTCTGCCTGCGGCGGCGCCTGCTCCGCCCTCCGGACTTTGGTGCAGCCCTCTCCACCGGGCTATGCTGTTCTGGACCCGATCGGCGGTGCAGTTGCCTGTACTCAGCACCGTTGCAGCGATAAGTTGCCGTGACCGTGTACACACACAAAGTACTACCTGTGCTGCGTGCCGTGCAAATGCCAACATTTTCCAACTTTTAAAGAGGCTTCCTCAGGCTGCTTTTGTCTGTCTCTCTGTCTACTCTGTCCACTCTGTAGACTCTGTATAGTTGAGGAGCGTTGTATCGTAACGAGTCAATGCATTTTTGATACCCACGCTTGCGATGCCGAGAGTAGCATCACTGAGTTGCATCAATGGGTGTAAGCAAACGAATGTAATTCAATAAAATGACTTGCGGTCAATTGCAGATGCAGCGGTGAAGACAGTGGGAAACGAAGAACCTCGAGGTGGTGCTCGCTCGACCAGTCGCCCCTTCCCCAATTGAATCATGGAGTGGGAGCGATCTCGTCACGTATCCGTCATTCTCACTTTGCGCGTTCTCTTTTTCTTCTTTACTGTGTCACTCGACCAGGAAAGCGCGTCGGCGCCTTTGTTCAAAAGCGTCTGGGCGGGGTTTTCCTGTCAATACGCAGTACTCCGTATTTAGTTTGTTGTTGGTTGACCCTGGCAGGAGTGGGTCCGGGCCAATGACATCATACCGCCGCCCGCCCGCGCCGCCGCCCCCGTTGCCGCCCGTCGCACAACAGGAGGGAAGGCACAAAAGAATAGAAAGAAGAGAAGGAGCCAACGGCGAAAACCTCCCCCAAACGACCTCGACCACACTTTCTCGGCCTCCCTTGCAAACCAAGAAGTGTCGATCCACGCGCATCCTTTCCTGGACCACACAAGTACCACGGCAATCTTTTCAAAGTGTATTTTGCTGTCTTTATGGGGTATTTTTTACGTCGCGGCTTACACCGCACGTCACCAAGTTTCCTTGCGATTGGAAGCATGGCGGTACTTTGGGCACTTACACCTTTCTCTCCAACAAATTGTAGTGGTACTTTGGTCTAACTACTCGTATCATTGTGCGCCGATGACTGTTGTTCTGTTGCAATGACATATTTCGACCGTTCCAGCCCCCATGTCCAGCCATGGCAGTTTCCAAGAAACAATACAACATAGTCGCAATTCTTCCAATTTCTCTTACCGCACTCTTACCCTTGAAATGCCACGCCCGTTTTGAAATTCTGAAATTCTGGCCTGCTGTTCAGACCGAGCACATGCGGCCGCAGGAGAGGATAGAGGAAAAGAAAACAGGGCCCAAGTTAGTGGGGACTGGACAAGGACATGGACAGACAGGAAATTGCACTGCTGCGAAAGCAAAAATTGCCTTGACTGGCTCGACTGCTGGGAGTGTGTTGGGTGCCTATGGGCCGGGGGTGCTTGCAGGAAACGATCTGCAGGGTCTTTCTGGACTCGGCGGTGGCGCCCACCAAAACAAGAACCACCAATGCAGGAGTGGTCTGCGCCATTGGCCAAGGCGTTGGGTGTGGGTGGAAGTGGATTTTTCGTTCACTACGGCAAATTGACTCCTCTTTCATTTCTTTCGGTTCTGGTCTCTACTCCGTACTGTAACCTACTCCATCTTCGACGGGGGCGAGAAAGGAACAAGTGCCGTCGTTATTACGTCTGTGGCCAGAACCAGCCAGAACCAAATACTCGTACGAGATTCAGGACCTTTTCGTTTCCGGTCCTGTCTTTTGGATGTGTTTCCTTTGTCGATTTTCAAGCTACGACTTTCTCACGTTTTCACTTTTGCTTTGCCTCTTTTCCCCCTTTGTTTCCCCGTACTAAGTAATCCACAATCTCATCCCCCCATCCCCGTCTCCCCGTTTTATGGGTCACCGACATCATAAGACCTACCAGCAGTTTATCGTTTATCGAGCTTGTTCAAGCTTGCCCCCAAGCCTCACCATCCGTAGGCGTAAAGTCAAGGGACCTAACAAACCAAGCGCCTACTCTTCTGCAAAGGCCCGCGTGAGACAAGAGTGGAGAGTCTCGGATGGGTGTGTATCATGGTTTATGGTCTTCTTTTGAGAGTCTTCTATTATGCGTTCCTGTCTACTTGGTCTACTTGAATTCGGGCCAACAACCGTCGACGTTTGAAACATGTCGACAGCTCGCAGCTGGCTTGCAGCTGTGTACAACAAGCTCCACATATGCATCACAATGCCATCATCGGAGGCGGACAAAATAGACAAACAAGACACAGACAGGACGCAGACAAGACACAAATACAAAGGACACAGACCGATCGCAGTCACATCGAAGACAGCTTTGACGCACAGCATATATGTATTTCGTAGGGGCCATTGTAGCAGGAAACGAGTGCCCTCGATACGACTCTACAGGTCAACAGTTGCATGGTCGTAAAAATTGACACGATAACAATAAGACCCTCCCTGGTCATCCCATTCTCGTCACATCACATCACTGGCCCCCGTAACTGTCGATCTACACGCTTCTGCTGGCCTGTTCCTGTAAGCCGTAGAATAGCAGTGACTTTTGGACCTTTTGTCCATCCTGGTCGGTGGTAATACGCATGCGAGGTGTGCTCGAAAAGTGTGTTTGAGTGCGCTATTTTGTTTCTTGCTGGCTTCCAGGACTGGCTTCTAGGATGGCCCGCACAAAAGGGCCCAGGCCTCTGTTGCAATGCCGATCCTTACTTTGTTCGTTGGGTGAGCCTGCCGTCGAGAAACCTGTCTCGTCCGTCTCCCAGAAGTGCCCCCGTCGAGCCTGTCTCCCCACTGGCGTCAACGGGGGCAAACCGCCCCAAAATAATGGCAAAAAGGCAAAACCTGGTCTTCAGTGGGCTCTGGGAGAATCTCAGTTCTGCTCTGGCTATCTGCGTTCTCCATTCTACGCGTAGTTGTAGCCGAGCCGGGTTGGTCTGGCACGGCTGGGTATGAATGCATTACACGGCGGCTGGACACCTCTACTCCTGTCAACGGCCTGTGGCTCTTGTTTCTGGGAGTGTTTTGCTGACTTGCCCATTTTACCCTTTTTTCCCTTGCGCCGTCGCCCTTTTCGTCCTCCACAGCATTGGAGAGTTGATATCATAAGGGTGTCATAGGTGCTTTTTGCCTCTCCTCGCCTCTTGCCGCCCATTGCCTCTTGTGTCATTTTCGTCACTTCTCTTTTGTCTTTCAGCGCTTCATTGTGTTTTGCCGGTGTCTGTTTTCTGTAAGAAGTCAAAACTGTTCTCGATTCTCTCTTCCTTTTGACTTCTTGCAATCTACTCTCAAGCCTCCAGGTCACCAAACTACTGTTTATTCACGTATTCGTGCAGACAATAGCTCCCCTAATTCTCTCTAGGATTCTCTTTGGACCTGCATGTGCATATCAAAACTTCCTTGTTTTTGAACCCTTAATTTTTGATTTCCTTTTCGCGTGCTTCAGACTGCACATTGCCATCTTCTATCATCTCTTTTTACCCTTGTCCACCCTCATAGGCCTTCTCCTGCAGGACAAACAGGGACAGCTCCAAGAAATCCACATCCCTACTGAGTACACCCACACTAAAAACCCACTGCGTCTCCGTCTTTGGACCTTTTGGCACTGTCTCACCCCTGTCCGGGACAAAGTCGAAAAAGGGCCCAGAACAAAGGAGACACAGCAGAACGCCCCATACCCAAAAGGACCCTTCTTTTTTCTTTATTTCCTTGTTTTTCGTTCTCTCTTGTTTGAACGACTTACGTCGTTGCACAGCCCAGAGAGAAAGAGCCTCGTGCTAGTCTTACTGTCGAACACCCCAAAACGTCGTCTGCCGACCCGTTTCGCCTTACCGGCGACTATAATATAACGTCAACCTCTATAATAAGACCAGCTCGCCCTCCCCTTTCGTTTTATGTTCACTTACATCCGTTCTCATCTATCCATATCCACGACAAATGCTCAATACACTTCAATTTTAAATTCCTTACCGTCTCATTTCCCTCTATCTTTAACCTCTTTCCTCCTCTTTTCGATGCCCTCTGTCCTCAACGGTGACCCTATTGCCATTGCCGACCCTCAATCCACTCTTGCCGACGAGCCCTCTTTCTCCTCCAACGGCATCACACACCCCGGCGTTCTCCCACACAACAGCAACATCAACATGAACTCCCAAGGTTCCATTGCTGCCATCGACATGGCCGCCGACCACCAGGACCGCCGCCAGGTGACTGTCAGCGTGCGTCCCTCAGACAACAACAACACCGGCGCGGCCGACGTCCGCGATCCGCAGCGGGACCAACGCCAGCACATTGCCGGCGGCCAGCCTCTCCCGCCCGGCGATGCTGTCAGTGCCAACAACAGCGCCAACAGTAACAGCAGGGCACCGAGCCCATCGAGATCGGCATCACCACCCGCAGTGGCCGTGCACCAAGTCTGTCCAACCTGTCCGACTATGCCCGCTCCATGCTCCAGCACACCAAGCAGCAGATGGACGCCACGTCCGGCTCGCCGCCGCCCGCCCATCTGCATGTTGCCGGCCCCGCCGGGGACGGCCAACGGTACCGCAGCGGCAGCCTCAACAGCCCCAACAGCTCCAACAACAACAACTATCCCGTGAGCAGCAGCCACCACACAAGCAGCTACAGCCGCGGCTTAAGCCAGAGCACAAGTCCCAGCCGCAGCCAGCACCACCACGCCAACAGCCCGCACCGCCATGCTCACCGCCAAACAATGGTGAACGGCACGACGTTGACCAACGGCATATAGACAGGCAGGCCGGTGGACCAGCAGACTTGTCGGAACGACCAGCCTGGCCTCATTTACGATTACACACACACACACACACATTGCTTTCGAGCACGTACGAAGCGCTTCTTTTTAGCCGCCTTCCTAGTGATGGAAGACGGACCTTTGCTTTTTCTGGATACACGGCGTTCGGTTGCAAATGGTATTCTTGCTTTTCTGATTCATCTCGATGTCAAACACGAAACATCGACAGCACATTTGAATACAGGTACATGAGATTGGACTCTCATTTACGTTTTTGCGCTTTTGTTCGAAGGAGGATAGGACGATCAAGGGTACACACATACTACGTACACATGGGAACATCTTGTTGTTGATTCACTCTTCTTTGGTTTTAAAAATGCCAAGTAAATAAAATCAAGGGTATAACCGTATCAAACTATCAAACTATCTATTCGCCAATACGTGGCAAAGCCACATAATCTTTGATCCCTCCAAACCCATGATTCGCAAACGCTATGAAATGTCCAACAACACAATGCACGATCGCCAGCCTCGCCGTCTACACCAACGACGGCCTTTTTTTAATACCAAGCAGCGAGGCATGGTCTTTCTTTTTCTTAACCTGCCGCTTGAAGCTCGGAACTGGCACGGCCTCTTCAACAACAGGGGGCGTTGCCGGCTTGGGTGTCGCGCTGCTGCTGCTGCTGCTGCTAGCGGTCGTCTTCAATTTTGATGATCCTGTCTTGCTCAGCCATGCCGGCTGCGCGTCCGAGTCCGAGTCGCTTTCGTTGTCATTGTCCTGCTCGTCCTCCTCCTCCTCAGCGCCCTTGGCCGCCGCTGCAAATGCTGCGCGTGCCGCCGCGGCGTCCTCCAGGTCCTGCTGCCGTAGCCGCTCCTCTTCACCCGCTGGCCGTGCCTGCAGCGCCACTGTCTCCAGATGCTCTCTGTGATCGGCCCGTGCAATGCGCGCATTTCGTGTGCGGATCTCGTCCAAGGCATCGGCCACCTCCATCTCCCGCTTCGCCTCGAGTGTCTTGGCCTCCAGCTCTTCCATCCGGTTTCTGCTCCAGCGCCGCCTCGCCGTTCGCCTCGGCCTCTTCGGCCTCCAGCCGGTCCAGCCGCTGCTCGTCCGTCTCCTCTTGCTCTTCCTGCGTCGCGTGCCGCCACGCCTCGACGTTGCGCTTCGCGCCCGACACCAGCGTGTAGTCCTGGTTCTTGGGGTCCGTCTTGAAGATGATCTCGCCGCTGCAGCGTGTGCACCGGATGTAAAACCGGTAGATTTGGATGCCCAGGTACTTTTCGTCGAGCGGCGTCTCTTTGCGGGCATTGAACTTGCGGCCCTTGTAGATGTACTCGCCGCAGCGCGTGCAGCGCATGCTCATTGGCGCCATCAAACGCACGACCTGCACGGCGGGGCCGGCCGGCTGGCCCTTCTTCTTGGGCTTGCTACGGCGGGCGAGCGCGCTCGGATCAAAGTCCGGCGGGTAGTACTTGGACAAGACCTTGCGCTCCGACATGGTGAAGGCGGCAGGGGAGAGATCGCTGGGATGCTGCGACGCGGAATGTGGATATAGGGGAAGAAGCAGGAGCGGCTTAGGTGGTTGCGCGACGTGTTGTTGTCGGTGTGGAAGAATTGGAGTTGAAGTTGAAGATTGAAGAGGAAGAGTGAGGTCGAACTTTGGTGCAGCTGCCTAACAAAATCGCCCCTTTGGTAAGTCACGTGATCAACACTACCGGTTGACATAACAGTGCATTTAAGCCAATATACCTGCAAGGACAGTATATGCACCGTCTTTTCGATATTCAAAGAGGCTGCTACAAAACAAGTCATAGCTCAAGACGAGATCATGCTCTTGTCTTGTTTTCTATCCCTTCTTTCACTGATGCACCGTTCCAAATGCCCGTTCTCCAAGATTCTCCCAGATTCTCCCAGACTCTCCAACGCACCCATAAACACCAGAAAAGTATATGAAAAACGCAGTACAAACAGTTCCAAATGTGATGTTGAAATCGTATGCCGAGGCTGGCACACAAGCAAATAGTAACGTAGACAAAACCCTTTCCCCTCTTCACTCCCACCTCACTTTCTTTATGCCGACACGAGGTTCCACAAAGAGTCTTTCTCAATGTAGTTGTGGTGGATAATGTTCACCAGCCAGTAGTCGTTGCGCGTCTTCTCGAGCAAAATGTCGGTCGGCGAGCCCTTGGGGTAGAGGGCGGCCCACTCCTTCCAGATGCCAAAGGCCTCCTCGCTCCACGCCCGGAAGCTGACCTCCTCGACAATCGTGGGCGTGATAATCTCCTTGCCGGGGAAGACACCCCAGGTCACGGCGTTGGTACTGGCCTCCACGACGGTCTCGGCAGCGCTGCCACCCTCCGTGACACGGCCGCTGGCGTCGGACGAGACAAAGTCGCCGGCGGCGTTGATGGCATAGAAACAGACACTGTCGCGGACGGCCGGGTCGTTGGTGAGCCGCGTCTTGAGTGTCGCCCAGTCGGCGGACGGCAAAAAGAACTCGACAAAGGCCTTTTGGAAGACGAAGCCGTGCGGCGGGCCCCAGCCAAAGGTCGCGTCCGTCGAGGGGAGGCCGTTGACGGCGGGCTGCGACGCCACGGTCCACCAGCCCTTGGCATTGAGCTTGACCAGCTGGTCGCGGATGGTGGCCGTTTCCGGGTTAAACTCCTCTTCGCTCCAGGGGATGGCGGCCAGCTCACCGCCCAGGTACCGGATAAAAATGGCGTTGATGTCCTCCGTCTTGGTCGGGCGGCCCCACAGCTTGAGCGCCTGGTTGACAGTCATGTGCAGACTGACACCGTAGCCGTCAATCTCACCGTACGCAGGCGATCGCGCATCACCCCACCGACCGTTGGGGAAGTCGTCCCATGTGGCCTCGCGGCCCAGCACGCCTTCGCCCTCGGAGATGGCCAGCGTGTTGGAGCGCGTGTTGACCGACTCGGCAGGGATCCCGGCCTCGAGCGCGGTGGCCTCGTAGTCGGGATGGGACGCCGCGCGCCCTGATACGATCACACGGTTGCGCGGGTCGGACCCGATGGACGATTGGCGGCGCGCTGGGTGGCCGTCCAGCGGCGACAGAACAACAGCAGCGCCGCTGCCTGTGCCTGTACCTGTGCCTGTGCCTGTGCCTGTGCTGCCGTTGATGCGAATGGACGGCACGCCGCCACGAGAGTTTGTCGTAACCACGGCCACGTCGTCCACCACAGCCACCTCGGCAACGGCCACCTCGTCCTCGTCGGGTGTGCCGGGCGGAATCAAGTGTGTCCGCTCAATGATAAACGACACTGCCTTCTCCAGGTTCAGCGTGTAAAAGTGGAAGCCCTTGGGCTTGTCGGCGCGCGTCCGGTGCTTGATCGCCTTGACCTGCTCCACCAGCTCGCTGATGATGTCCACGCCCACGCTCTTGACCTGCTCGTCGTCCTTCTTCACAGCGTCGAGCCGGTCCATGAGTGCGTCGGGTATGCGTGCGTGGCTCAGCTTGGTCGTCCGCTTTGATCATCTGGTAGTTCTGAATCGGCATCAGGCCGGGGATCAGGGAACGTCCTGGAACGCGCCGCTCGGGTGCTCGAGCAGCACCTGCTCAAAGTGTGCGTATGCTGCCTGGTCAAAGAAAAGCTGCGTCATCACGAAATCGGCACCCGCCTGCACCTTCTCGACCAGATACGGCAGATCGTGCTCGAGGCTCTGGCCCAGCGGGTGGCTCTCCTCGGCGTGGCCCTCGGGGTAGGCGGCCACGCCAATGCAGAAGTAGTCGCCGTGCTGCTTGCGAATGTACTTGACCAAGTCGATTGCGTAGGTAAACTCGAGCTCGTCGGCCGCCGCAGGAATCCCCGAGGCCGCCGCGTCCTTGTCTGTGTCGTCGCTGTACTCCGTCGGTCGTGGCGGGTCGCCCCGCAGCGCCAGGATGTTGCGGATGCCCAGCGCCTTTGCGTCCTCCAATGCCTTGTCAATCAGCTCGCGGCTCATGTTCGTGCACGTCAGGTGCAGACACGTCGTCAAGCCCAGCTCGCGCTGGCAAATCTCGGCGAGCTCCAGCGACTTTTGGGCCGTCGAGCCGCCCGCGCCCACGTCACATTGACAAACAGCGGCCGCAGTGCCCGGGCCATGCGGTCCAGCCGGTCCCGCAGGTTGGCAAAGCCCATGGACGTCTTGGGCGGAAAGAACTCGAGCGAAAAGTAAAAGGACTCGGGCGACAAGGCCGCAATCTTGTCTGTGATCTTGTGCTCCATGGCGGCGGGAGTTTGTCACCGGTGTCGACCGGTGGGCGAGGGGAAGGGCGGAAGAGAGGATGGCAAGAGGTCGAGGTCCGAAACTAGAATCGCAATTGGTGTAGAAGACGTTGCGTTGATGTCCGCCGGAGAGGAATAGTACCGTTGGAGCTGAGCCGTGGAGGTTTTTGGGTTACAAGAAATTCGAAATTCGAAATTCGAATGGTTTCTGTCTCCAACAGGAAGGATAGGATGAAAGACGCAACTGCCCCGCAAGGCCCTCTGCAGCACAGCACACCACCAGCCTCCACCGTACCTGCCGGCACAAGCAAATCAGGGGCCCCAAATCCATGGCAGGCCCCCACTATGGCATTGCATGCGCTCCTTCCGTTTGGCGTGGGATAGCTCAGCTACAACGGCGGTGGCAATGGCAACAGCGCCAATGGCAGTAGCGCGCACACACTGGTCAGGAAAGAGCCAACCGTTGGCAAGCGACACGAGATGGAAAGTGCATCCGAGGTTCGTGGAAGGTACGAAGCAGTAAATATGAAAAGAAAAGAAAGAAGGAGCGGGAAGCTGCAAGTTGCACAAAGCAGAAACAAAAACAGAAACAGCAAGCCGCCTGCCGTGTCGTGTACAGAAAGAACGGCCTCTGCTGCAAAACCCCACGGGAAGGTGCTGCGCAAGTGTGGCTGCGAGAAATCTCCGTGACCGGGGCGCACCTGCCGTTTAAGCCGACGCAATCCAGTCTTTGTATCTTATTACTCTGTACTGCATACCTCTCTGCACTTGCCTATTGTAGCTCCAACCTCTCTCACCAATAATATGTCTCGCCTCTCACTTCACTCTAGCAGCAGCCCGGTATTGCCTGGCTCCTCTCTACGCTGGCATTCGTACATCTGTTCCCTATTGATCACAAGGAAGTTGCTGTATCATTTTGTGTCTTTGTGTACAACTTTGTATCATTGTGTTTCGATTTCTTTGATATATACTATGTTCTCCGTCCATGTTGCCAGGTGGCTGTTGTCCATTTTGATCGTCTTTTTCGATCGTCGTCCACTGGCCATTATGCTTTTGGTTTGCCGGTGCCGTTTGCCGGCTTCGCCTTGGCTTTGCCTTTACCATTGCTGCCGCCTCCGCCTCCGCCGCCGCCGCCAGTATGGCCTGCCGTCGGTCGCCGCCGCCGCTCCCAGATCTGAATGTACGACTCGGCCAGGTACAGCAGCTCGCCCGCCACCGGCTCCACAAACAGGTCTTGGGCCACCACCCACTTGTCTTCGCCGTTGTTGTCTGCGGGCGTGTGACCGTTTGCCGTCGCCGTCGTCGTCGTCGTCGTCGTGCTGGCCGTCGCGCCCGACCGGTCGCGCAGCTGGACCTTCCATGTGCGGCGCTCTTCGGCCGAGTCGACGGCGACATCGTCACCGCGCGCACGCTCGGCCTCGTGGACGACGTTGGCCACCAGATCGTACAGATACTCGTCGTCACCGCCATCGCCATCGCCATCGCCATCGCCAAGACGCGCAGCAGCACCCTCGACGTAGGGGCGCATGTCCAGACCACGCGGGTCAAACGTGACAATGGTCGGGTTGCGCTCGGTGATGAATTTGTTGACGGAAAAGCGCTTCATGTGCAAAATAAGATAGGGCGGCAGAGGGCCCTGGAGCTGGAACCGGCGGCGCACATCGGACTGGTCGACCGGGCGGTGTGAGCGGACTGGCCGTCGTATTTGCCGAGCAGTGTCGTCAGGGGTATCTGGGGGATGATATTGCGTTCCTGTTCGTCCTGGAAGAGGGGTGCGGGCGGCAGGTCGAGGGTCAAGAGCAAGAAGCGGTTGATGTCGATGGTCGGTCCGGTTGGGGACAGGTACGACGGCCGTCGTCGATTGTGATGGTGTTTGTTGCTGCTGCTGCTGCTGCTGCTGCTGCTGTTGCTTTTGTTGGCTCTGGTATTGGTTCTGGTTCTGGTGTTGGGTTTGCGACTGCGACTGCGACTGCGACTGCTGGCCAGAGAAGGCGGGTGGGGGGGGAAGTGAGCTGGGGGGAGGCGGGAGAGACGACTGCTGCTGGCCCATCCCTAAAGACACGCCGGGTGGCAATGATGGCGGCGGCATGTTCAGCATGCCCGGACCAGAGGAGACGCCCGGGGGTGGCGGCTGTGCAAACTGTCCTCCCTGTCCAGGCGCTCCTCCCAGACCTGGCGGGGGCATTTGCTGATGTGACGATGGGCGGGAGCCCATGCCTGGCGGCGGTGGCGGTGGCGGCGCCATGGAGCCCGGCCGAACAGGTAAAAGCGCATCCACCATCATGGCATCAGCGGAAGTCTGCTGCTGTGGAGGTTGTGTCTCTGCAGCCTTTGCGGCAGCCGCTGCTGCTGCCGCCGCCGCCGCTGCCGACGCACCAACAGCCTCCAGCTTCTCCGACTCGACGCGCACTTTCCCCTGAAAGACGCGCTGGACAATCGAGGAACCCGGCCGGGTACGGCTGCCGCCGAGGCCCAGGTGCAAGTGATTCAAGAACCAGGTGAGGAAATCGACAGGGTCGGCCTGGGCGGTCAGGGTGAAACGCCGATTGGATCGTAGGGCGACTTCCTGCAGCAGCTCGTGCGGCGACACGTGGGCCTTGAACGCGCGCGGGTTCCAAATTTTGCGCACCAGCAGACCAAACCGCTTGACCAGCTCGGCGTTTGCGTGGGTGTGGATGTGGGGTTTGGCCGCCGTGTTTGCCGAAAACTCGTCGAGCAGCAAGAAATTGCGCAGTGGCGGGACATGCGCCAAGGCTTGCACCACGACGTTCAGGTAGTCGTTCTCCTTGATGTTGTTCATGCCGACAAACCGGGCGTGTAGGGTTTCCCCGCCAGTGTGTAGCAGATCTTGCTCGTGGCCGTGCGCCGGTCGAGCTGCGCCACGTCGCTGCGCGTGTACCGCGGGTCGGCGACAAACTTGATGTCGTCGAGCGATCGGCTCAGAACCTCGTACCCTTCAGGCAGCACGTAGACGCGCTGCGTCTGCATGTTGATAAAACACGTGGTGGCCCTCGTCAAGGGCGTGGAAGTAGGCGTGCGACTTGGGCCCACGGCCCTGGTAGTAGCGGCCGCAAACGAGACAGGCGTAGACGTTGATGTGGGACAGCGAGACCGAGCACAGCTTTTCAAAGTCGAAATCAAGCACTTGCCGGTCGATCGAGTCGAGGTACAGGTCGTCGTAGCCCGCTGTCGGTGCCGCCTGCCGCAGGGGGCCGGCCAGAGCTGTGTCGTCCTCGTCCTCGTCCTCGTCCTCGTCGTCGACCTTATCCTCTCCATCTCCTGCTTCTCCCGGCACCTCGTCTGCTTGCGTCCCTGTCCTTGTCGCCTCATCGAGCGATGCGCGTCCATTCAAAAACTCTTCGCGGCCGTCGACGTTCCGCTGTTTCTTGGGCGCCGGCGACGTCACACCCTCCATCGCGTCCAAGTCTTCCACCGCGCGCCGTTTCGCCATCTTGGAAGGAGGTGTTGTCGTTGTTCTTGGTGCTGCTGCGCAAAAGGGACGCAAATACGCAAACGCGTCTTTGAGCTTCCAAGGCGAAGAGATTGCGAGCGCAGATCGGCCACGCGGGTGTATCGTCGCGCGACTTCAGTAGAAGGGTGAGAGCCGAGATCGTGGTATGCGGTGCCGGTAGTCGACGAAGAGCAATGTCGAGAAGTGATGCTACGGTGGGAGGGAGGACGGGTTGAAAAGGGAAACGAAAAATGGGAAAAGGAAAAGGAAAAAAGCGGTGGTTTGATGACAAGTGACGTTGGACTTTTTTTGGCGTTGTCTTTGTTGGTGCTAGAAAGGAAAGCTAGGAAAGAAGGGCTGCTGGTCCTTGTGTTGCTCCTTCCCTAAAATTTTGCTTGCTTGCTTGCTTGCATGCTTGCTTGCTCTAGTGTGCCTTCCTCGCCGAGCGCCTCGCGCCTGCCACTTGGTTGCAATTCTGCAGCTAGCAGCTCTACTTGGTCCGTGCTCACAACTGCAGGTACGGTATCGTTCTGGAGGGAAAGTTCGACCGACTGTCTACAAGAACCGCATACGAGTCGACGTTAAATAAATAAAGCAAAATAGAAGCAAAAACAAAATGTCAAGCAGCTGGTTCTTACTGTTGATTCCATCTTGGGAGCTATTTCTCTTGTTTCCTTGTCTTCTTTTCTAAACCAAAGTTGCAGAGTAAATAATCCTTCGAGCAAATAGAGAACAAGAAAGCCGACCAGTATAATCAGACGTCACATCTTTTGTTTGTTTAGACATGAAATTGATGTTGACTGAAATTAGTTAGAATGTCCTTTAGTGGCCTTTGTGTATCTAGACCGACTGTACGACAATATACAACAAAGCCGACCATTCTGCTGCTAAAACACAATCTGTTTTCACATGTTTTGCCGGACAAAAATGTAACAAAAAAGAATCCCGTGGGGTATATAAGACAAAACCATCCATGCACCGAACCAAGCATATCCAAAAATCCAACCATTAAATCAACCAAAAAAATAAACGAAACAATAGCAATAATAATAATAATAAAGAAGAGACAAACCAAGAATACAGTCCGTCTCACCACGTCATTACCACCTGATCCGAGTCTGGCGAGTCTTGGCATCCAGAGCGCCCGCGGCCAGCCCGCGCGTCCCGCACTTGAGCGTCGCCGTGTGCTCGCGCAAATCAAACTCGCAGGCTTTGACCAGAACACGCTTCTCGGCGGAGATGGGGTGCTGGGTCTGCATGTAGTAGGGTAGGCAGGGGTCGAGTGGGGCGGTGATGTGCGAGAAGGCGGTCACCGGCGACAGACGCGGTGGCGACGACAAGTTTGAGACATTCGATCGGTTTGAGACGTTTGAGAAATTCGCCAAGGAGGCATGCAGGTCTGACGGCGAGGCCGTCGAGCTTCGCAGACTACTAGCACCGCTGGTGGTGTGCAGGACCGATGCCTGACTGGCGCGCCGCATGTCCCAACGGGCGTTGCCGCCGGGACCCAGCGGCACTGTGCCGAAATCGACTGAACTGTCCCTAGACGTCGGCTGCGGTTGGGCTGGCTGCAAAGGCTGCATTGGCGGCGTCTGCTGCTGCAGCAGCAGAAGAGAGTCGGGTGACAGGGCGGTGCCGCCGATCATATTGCCGATAAGATGGCCCTCGGCCATATAGCTGCCACCACCCCCAACAGCACCAGCACCGGCACCAGCACCAGCACCAGCACTCGCACCCATCCCAATATGGCCGTGCCGCCGCAGGGCCTCGTAAAACGCGTCCTCTTCGCCCTCCTCTTCGATGTCCACCACCCACATGGCAATCTGCGCCGCCAGCTCGCTGTCCCACATGCCCTCGCGCCGCGCGCTGCTCCGCAGAAGCTGGATGGCCTGGCGGCGCAGCACACGGTCGCGCGACTTGGTGGCCACCACGTAGAGCGGCGGCACAATGCCCAGGTCTGTGCTGAAGCTGGCCTTGATGTGGCTCGTGCGATACTCGAAGCCGTGGCGGGTGTCGTAGTCGACCCTGTCCTTGGACGAGCCCGAGCCGGACCCAGTGGCGGGGTGGTTGGAGTGGAAATCGTGGACGCACTTGGTGGGATCCGGGCAGCGGGCGGCTGCGGCACGGCGTTCTTCGTCGCCCACGACCTCGCTGGCCAGGTCGACAATCGCCTTAAACTGCTGCTGGTACGCGTCGAACATCATCTCCGAGTCGCTAAAGGTCATCACATACAGAATGACGCCCATGATCTGGAACATTTTAAGGACGGCGATGCCGCACTTCTCTTGGCTGCTGACGCCGGGCCGGTGGCGGCTGATCAGCAGCGGCTCAAAGGCATTCGACCAGGCCTCCATGTACGATGCGAAACGTGTCCCGTGGCTTTTCATTGACACCGGCAACAGGTTGGGCGGGCCGTTGGCGAGCTGCAGCATCATTTCCATGTACCGGAAAATGTGTTCCAGCAGAGTGTCCCACGAGAGCCGGCTTCGCGGAGGGTCGTAAACTGGGAGGGGATGGGTTTTGGTGGGTTGACGTCGGCAGCGAGGGTGCTTCGTTGGCAGGCGCGGCAGGTGCGGCAGCTGGTGACGAGGTTGCGCTTGCGCTGTCCGGCGTGGCCCCAGATGCGGGCCCAGCCGTCTCAGCAGAGGCTGAAGGCGCCGTAGCAACCGGCGTGGTGGCGGGCTTGCCGGTGGACATGAGCTGGACGACGTAGGGTTGTGGAAAATGAAAGGCCATATCGTAGGATTTGGCCTGGATGGCGAGACGCGTAAACATTTGCGTCAGCTCGCTCTCGACGGGTTCGGAGGCGGTGCTCGGGTCAGCCAACGCGAGGCGGCGGTCGACGCGCAGCTGGTTGAGGAGGGCCAGGCCGCTCTGGATCGTGACAATGGCATGCTTGTGGTGGCCAATAAACGAGTCAAAGCACGCGAGCAGAACAGTCGCCATGAGACGGTGCGCTGGGCGCGCTCGTCTTCGCCGCAAATTGTCCGCAGCGCACGACACGCCTCCGAGTACTGCTTAAGCGCGATCTGCCAGTGCTCGCGGGCGTTGTCGTGGTTGTTGTACGATGGGTCGGCTGGCGATGTCGGCGGCGATTCGGTGGTGGTCTCGAGCGTCTTGTAGAGTGCGCCGAGGGCAACGGCGGCGTGGCGGATGGCGGCCTCGGAGTGGCATTCTGCGAGCACGAGGCGGGTCCAAAAGACGTCGTCAAAAAAGCCAGACAGCTCGCTAGCGGTCTGGAGACGGAAGAGCTGGAAGTAGAGGCCTTCCCGTTCGGTCAGAGGGAGGTTGATGGACGGATGGTAGTGGATGGTATAACCGACATTGTGGCCATGGCGGCAATGGGGATGCCGGGCGGCACATTGCGCCTCTGCTGCAATTTCTGGACCCGACGCTGGGTGATTTGCAGCTGCCGAGGTGCCGGTTGTCCTGGGTTGGACTGAGACTGAAAGTATGGCTGGGATGGAGGGACAGGGAAATGGGATAGAAGGCGTGGCTGTAATGGTTGTTGAGGCTGTTGAGGCTGTAGTGGTTGCAGTTGTGGTTGCAATTGTGGTTGCAATTGTGGTTGCAGTTGTGGTTGCAATTGTGGCTGTGGTTGTGTTGAATGCCGGATCGGTTGTGTATATGTCGGCGGCCCTGGTTGGAGATACGGCCGAGGTGCAGCTGCGGGTCCAAGTGCAGGTGGTGCGGCGGCCAGGAGGACCGGCCGCGGCGCAATGGCAATCGCCTCAAAGGGCCGCGAGCTGCGGGGCGGCGGCGGATAGCCCGTGCACACTTTCTTGGAGCGCTCGCATTGTGTGCAGGATGGCCGCTTCTCGTCGCACTTGATTCTCCGTTCCTTGCAGACTTTGCAGCCCGTCTTGACTTTGGGCCGGCTGGCGCGTCCTCGCTTTGGGCCATCAGAGGCAGCGGCAGCGGCAGCAGGCGTAGTGTCGGACGGCGGCAGACTGGCGGAGGAGGAGCCGTCCGAGGGTGCCGAGGAAGAAGAAGCGGGCGGGGTGTGGCCTGGCGGGTTGGACGCCATGTTGGTTCATAGAGAAGCATCAGAGTAACTGGCGGATATCGTGGTGTCGTTCGGGCAAGCAGCCGAGACGATAGATGATGTGTGACAAGGTTCACGGCGTCACGGCCATGGGAAAGAAGCGGTGGGCAGCATGGGCATCCGGGGGCGTGATCTGGTTGATCAAGGGTCGAGAGAGAGTCAAGAGAAAGGCCGAGAAAAAGTCCTGGATATTTTTCTGTGATCGACACTGGACTGCGGGCGGCCGCTGGCTGTTGTTAAGTGCCGACTGTTGAGAGTTGACTGTTGGAAGTATGCAGCTGTTGGTCCTGGTGGCTGTCGATATCGGTATCGGGTTGTCGTCGAGTCCAGGTCTATCGTGTGTCGTGTGGTGTATGGTGTGTGGTGTGAGGGTGTTGACGTTGGATTGTGCGGAGAAAAACCCTCTCCTCGTCGACGGTTTCAATTTGGAGAGCCGGTGCGAAGCAAGAGCCGAAAAAAGAGGAGAAAGAGCAAGGGAGTTTCTTACGTCGTACCACAGTACTCCGTAGTGAAATAAAGAGTTGAAGGAAGGAGCAAGCGCGAATGCAAATGCAAATCGGGGTGTTCTGGGTCTAGCCTCTCAAGTGGGGGGGAAGGTGCGAAGGGCCCGGACGTAAGAAGGATAACGGAATTCGAGACGTTGTACCAAAAGAGAGCGCACGAGATGGAAGGAGCGCCAAAAAGGAGAGAAATGCCGAAATGGGAGAAGGAACGAGGAAGGATGGAGAGAAGGGGAAAAGGGAAAAAAATATGTATCGGGAAAGAAGAGAATTGGGATCTCTCGTTCCTTCCTGCCGTTTCCTTGTAGGACAACAGACGAGGAAGGAGGGCCCAGACTTTTGTTTTGGACCAAGAACAAGTCAAATTGCGCTATGAATTGCGCTGTAAAAAAAGAAATAAAACGAGAAGTCAGGTGGCAATCGTAGACAGATTGCGGGGATCGGCGTCAAATGTTGCTTTTGCAGTGTTAGTTTGGCTCGTGCCTCAATTTCTCTCTCTCTCGCCTCACGCTATCTTTTTTTTGGTCTTTTGCCTGGCGCTGGTGTACTGGTTGGACCTGCCTTTTGAAATAAAAAAGGGGTTGTGCTCCTTCTGTTTGGAGCCGCCAAAGCGGAGAGAAAATGGAGGTGTGGATTTCTGCTGTAGGGCAGTGGATTCCTGCAGTTGTACTCCGTAGACGCGGATTCGCTCCTTCTGTAGCGCGGGTGGCGGGTGATGGTCGTTCCTTCCTCCTGCACGGAAGGTCGGATGGAAGGTTGGTTTGTGCTTTGCGTGTTGTCGACTGCCAACGGAAGGAAGGGAATGTCAATCTGAAGAGAAAGTGGGAAAGAGCAAAGGGTAAGCGTGTGCTTCTCTTTTCGAAGTCGACGGTTATTCTGTATTCTGTGTCTAATCGCTTCTTTTTTCCTCTTCTTTTGGCTCTCTTTTTTTTCTCGTTGTCTCCGTTTTCTCCGTTTCTTTCGAATTGGGGGACTGCCTCAACAATTGGGCGTGTCGTCCTGTCAAAACCGTCTCGGCGGAGGTGGGAGACTGGACACAGGCCGGAACATGCGAGGGTAGAGAGACGCAGAAATAAGCACAATAAGTACCGAAAGTACCAAAAGATCGCAAATCTGGGCAAGGCGAGGGAGTGGCCGAGCCAAGTGTCAGCGTGCTGGTGTTTAGGGATAGCTAGACTGGCCTGAAAGATGGAAAAAGATGGATGGAACGGGCCAGACGGATGGATGGGTACGGATGAAGGCGAAGGCGACGTGGGTGAGATTCGCGGCTATGGGCTGTTACGCAGTATCCTCTTGGCTGGGAGAGTGTTGGGAGAGAAGTAGCTTGAACGAAAAAGAAGAAAAGAAGGGGAAGAACGGATGCGAAATGTGGGGGGCAAGCGAGGAACAGTCGTAGAGAAGAGTCGCAGAGAAGAGTCGCAGAGAAAGACACGCAGGAAGCGGTGAAGCAGTTTCGAAATATGGGGGAGGAGGAAGAGACACCAAGATCTATCGGGGCTGCGTTGACTGTCCAAGGAAAGACAGCTGAACTCCAAATATCTTTGATAGGAAAGGCGACAATGAGGTGGGTGCGACGCTGGTAAAAGGATCTGGGTAGCGGTTGCGGTTGCGGTTGTGTCGTTATCTCTCGAGGAGTAATCTGCGTCCGTGCTTGGTAATTTAGCTTCATCGATCGTTTACTTTTGTCTCTTTTTCGTCTCGTTTCTCGTTTCCTTTTCCTGGGTCTAAACTGCCTTCTCCTTTCCCAGTCTCCTCTCGCTTATTAGTCGTGCGGGAAGGGTCAGTCAGATCTCGGTTAACAAAATAAGTGTCTTGCTTTCCTTTCTCGCTTCTTTTGCTTCGCTTTTCTTTCCCCGACTCCGCGTTCACATGAAAGGCATTTGCAGGAGAGAGCAAACCAACAGGGCTCGTCATCGAACCAACTCGGGCGGAAAGGGCGGTCATAAGAGTAACTCGATCACCCTTTGCGCTACCACCAGCCAACAGACAGCCCCAAAACGGTCGAGGTAATCCAGAATCTCGGAATTTATCGAGAGGCCATAAAGAAGTGAAACGGCACTTACTTTGGACGTTGAAAGGGCGATGCCGGACTGGCGGTACCTAGGTTCCTTAGTTCAATGTGTGGTTGGAGGCGACCAAGTAGTGCTGCGATCCGGCGTCCTCGATTCCTGCTAACCACGTCGAGCCGGTCTTGTGTATTTCGTCACCGTTAGTGACGCTCAAATAGGGATCGTCCTCTAAAAAGGGTGGCTCGATACGTGACCAGCGGCGTGTGCGGCACAGTACGAGACGAGCTGCTCGAATAAGGAGGGATTGGAGAGAGAGACGTAAGGGCAATTCGTGTTCTGTCCGGGCGTGAATGAGAATCAAAAAGAATATTGCCAAAAAGGATTGGGAAGAATAAAAACAATATAAGAGACAAAACCACAGACTCGCAGAAACACACAGAAACAAGGAAAGGAGGAGCAGAAACACGCAAGGGATAGTGCTAGGCTAATGTACGAATGGACAGGGAAGAGGAAAGGAGAGAGGAATTGGTGACAAGATGAATGCAGAGGCAGACAAACTGTAGACTGTCTTGTGCAATGTGAGGAGGAGTCGAGGGGTCGACAAGAGTTAACAAGAGCCGAGATGTGTCCTATGTGTGTTCCTCAAAGTCATACGCGTAAATCCACCGTTGGACGGGTACCACTTCTGCGGCATGCCACTTTACGACTGTGTTTCTCGACTGCACTTGATGGGAGTACTGACGAACGGCACTGTGCTTTTACGATGCACCTTTGCGACGGGAGAAGCATACGAAACGGGACACGCTTCCGTCTGTGCATGTTTTCTGTGTATTCTGTGATCTATGGTGGGTTTATTTTCGGGGATGTGTTTCTCGAAATCAAGCAGTACGACGAGAGACAGCAGAGTCACAACGGGCTGTGCAGTTGCGTGCTTCGTCTATTTTCATGTTCTTTTATGTTCTTTCATGTTACCCTTCCCTTGTTTTCTTCTTTTCTTCTTTTCTTCTTTTCTTCCTTTTCCTTTTGTCCCACACGCAGTCCTCTCTTGGCTACCTCAAGAACAACAAGGAACACAGAAAAACGCAACCCGGTCATGGCTGTGCCATCCAACTCACTGCCTGCACTTATTCTGCCATGTTACGGGATGCAAGTTTGGTGGCCTACATCGTACGGAGGATGAAGTCGGCGAATGCACAAAACAGTGGGACCTCCCACCCGTTTCAGCCCTATGGACCAAACGCCAACGCCAACGCCAACGCCAACTGACCAGACCAGACCAGTAGGAAGAAAAACTGGAGCCATGGGAGCCAAGACTGGAGCCCATGACCGATGGACTGCATCTGCCGTTTATTGGTTGGGGGATATGCAACGCATGCAGCTTGATGCGAGAAATGTCGGGCCATTCATAAAGAGGGCGAAAAGGTCTGCCTTGCGAGGCAATTAAATCTGATCTGGTGGGGGAAAATCGAGAAAAGGAGGGAGCAGAGGGAAAAGGAGAAATGAGGCCGTCATTAGAAGAGTTTGCAGCTGCACAAGGAGCAAAAGTACCGAATCGAAAGGAGGGAGCAAACTGAGCTACCAAGCAAAGATTCAGTTGCATTGCTCCATAGCACTTGCAGTTTTCGTTTACAGAATCTGTTTCCAGATACGGGTCAGCCCTACGAGGAAAGGGTAATTGAGGAAGAAGGTGGGGCCGGTTGGATGATCGCGGAAGGAGCCAGCGGTTCATTCTTGCCAGTTTTTCTCAAGAAAGACGGACCTCGGCCTGTGAAAACAAATAGGAAGGAGCCCCCTTTTTACTTGGACATCTTGTTGAGTCAGATGCCTCCTTCTCAGTGCCGTGAGAAATTGCTTCATAACACGACCTGCGCCACGGAATACCGCAAATCAGAACACGGCAGCAAAGTCCACAAACACAATCACCCATGACATGACAGCCTTCTCGGCGATCAAGACTGAACTGCGCCTCTCCATACGACTAGAAATTCACTAGACAAGCCGGTCGACAAGCAATCCGAACGACAGCGCTCGAGGTCGAGATGGACGTGGCCGAGCTTCGACCGCCATGGCCTATCAGCACCTTTCCCCAAACACTGCCGCGTTCTGTGCATCACAATCTCCGAGAAGGTTATGTTCCTTTCCCTTCTTACCCGAATGACCGCCCCATACTAACCGACCACTGCCGACAACCTCCTCGACCATTTACTTCTCACACCTTTGGCACTGCCTTTGAGACAAAAAGAGATGTGAAGGATGCAGCACAGTGCGTGGTTAGCAAAACTGGAGTTCCCTTGGGGTTTACGGCTCAAGTACCAGTCATACAAAACATCACTCTCATTTCAAGTCACCTCGGACCGGCATGCTCACTTTCCTTCTGAAGAGACAGCTGGCAGCCGACGATCTTTGTGGACTACAATGTAGTCTTGTTTGACAGTCGTTTGAGTCGTGGCTTGTCAGTGACGAGCAACGAGAAATTATGGGTGAACCCGGTCCAATTCGAGAATTGAACAGAGGCTATCTGATCTTACGATATACACTGGGAGAGATCTATGGTTGCGGTTGCGGTTGAGGTTGAGACAAGATGGGATGGATGGACATACACACGCTAAGCCCTACCGCCAACGGCCGTGCTTTCAGTGGCCCGCACGTGCTAAAGAATTCCCGCAACGGCGCACGGAATGTGGACTTGGTGGGCGGCTGGCCGATATGCAAAAAAATATTTCGTCTCAACCAGACGTTGCCTCAACCTTACACCTTGTCACATCCCACCCACCTCTCGCACCGGCGCACCCACGACGATGCCCGATGATGCGACGGCGGACCTAATTTTTGCCTCGGACCAGGCCAACCACAACTTTGCGCGCGTCCTCGGCGACCTGCGCCGCTCACACCTGTCCATCACCCACAGACTGAAGAGCATCTGCCGTGATGCCGCTTTTGTCGCGAGGTGGCCGAGCGCTACCCGGACTTTACGGTGGTCGCCAACGAGCGATGCGGTAGCTGGTACATTCCGGTAACGACCAAGGGCGGCTCGGCCTACTTTAAGAGTACAGACGGCCACACGGGCCAGTGGAAGTTTAGCATGCGTCGGTTGAACCTGCACTTGCTTCCGCTTCTCTGCAACGACGCACCGACACGAGGAGGGGGCTGCATCTTGGTCGACTCCACACGCCGTGGCAAGCGGATGCCGGATGCGCTGAGCAAGACGGTCCCGCTGTGGTGCTGTGTGCTGAACCGAGCACTTTTTCCTGCAGGTGAAGGTGCGAGAGACGAGGTGGCCCAACAGGACACGCAGACACTGTACACACCACCAGGCGTTGTCTCTGCATCCGAGCACAGCCAGATGCTGGCCCTCGTACCGGGTTTTGTTGAAGCCCTCGGCGGACTGGGCGTGTTCCGGCTCGGCGACGATGTGGCGTCCGACCCTGTCGCCTGGCGCAAGACAAATCTGCCCAACGGCAAACCCCTGCGCCCTGTCTGGGTCACACCCGACATGCCGTGGCCCGATGTGGAGCACCTGCGTGACCGGTTCAATGTGGTTCTCTGCTGCACGTCGTCGCGAGTCCCTGTCACCGGTGACGACGGCGAAGAAGGAGAGGACGCCGACTACATCCAGGGCGCTGCCGACGACACCGAGAACTGGGCGCACAACTTGACGCCAGAGCTCTTTTGGAAGAACAGCGACAGGCTTCTGGAGACACCCGAGGCCGACTTGCCGGCATTGATCTCCAAGATTGTCAAGGTGGGCAGCGAGAGCACTGTGCCTGCCGACGGCAAGACCTTTACCGAGACAGCCATCACCCCGTACCTCTCCGTAGGACAGTGGACTGGCCCATCGCCGCCGCCGCCACCACCAGAGTCGTCTGGTCTATTCCAAGTGTCCTTTGTCCGGCAGACAACGGAGCACGCAACCTGGAAGAAGTCGCCCAACAGCCTGGAAGTCGGCCTGGGCAAGCAGGACAAGATCATTGGACGGAACCTGCGGTATGGCCTCTTTTTGATTTGTGAACACGTTTTGACCTTTCTGAGAAAGGACGACGGAAAGGACGACGAGGCTGCAAAGAAGCAGCTACGTGTTCTGTGCCCAACCGGGCGGGACATTTCCGTCGGTACAGCGCTGGGCCTCTTTTGCTATTTCTTTGACGATGCCGGCGAGCCAAAGGACGTCGCGTCCTTTCCCTTGCCCAGAGGCATCTTCACCAAGGACATCATCCGTGTGCGGCTGGCCCGCATTATGACAACGATGCCTCACGCGAATCCCAGCCGGGCCACCCTCCAAAGTGTTAACACCTTTTTGATGCAATGAACCTGGGGGACGGTGTGCAAAATGGCCAAATTGCACAAAAATGCAGCTCGATAGATGGACACGTAATCGTAAAGACAATAAATAGACGGCTGAAATTGGTATACGATTTGGATGCAAAACTGCAATGGAACAGACGTTGTCGTCTTTCTGCATCAAAGGAACAAGTGTATCAGATTGTCTCTTTGTCGCTGTCGCCTCCTTCTACTACAATCTCCCCTACAGCTCCCCTACAGCTCCCCTACAGCTTCTCAATCTCCTCCAGCTTCGCCGGGAACTCGTCCCAGCTCTGCATAATCACCTGCGCGCCCGCCTCCCGCAGCACCTTCTCCATCTCGGCCTTCTTGTCCTCCGGGTACGGGCCCACATAGCCAATCGTCTTGATTTGTGCCCGTGTCGCGCTCAGCGTGCCGCTGCGGCTGTCCTCCACGGCCACGGCCTCGTTTGCCGTCTTGCCCAGCTCTTTGAGGGCGTGCAGGTAGATGGCCGGGTCTGGCTTCGACGTCGGGGTCGGCAGGCTCGTCGCTGCCGAGTAGACGTGGTCGCCCGCAAAGAACCGGTCAAACTGGACCACCTCCAGACTCGCCTTGACGCGCCGCAGCGCCGACGACGACACCACGGCCAGCAGGTGCTTCTTCTCCTTTTGCAGCGCCTCCAGCTGGGGCTCCACACCGACACACGGCTTCAGGGCCTGGCGCAGCTTGGCAATCACGACGTCCTCCTCGCGCAGCACGTACGCGTTGGTCTCGTCGGCCGTCAAGGGGAAGCCATAGCGCGACTGCAGCGACGCGAGCATGCCGCGGAAGTTTTGGCCGACAAACTCGGTGATGAGGGTCGAGCCCGTGAAATTGGGCGCTGGATCGACGCCCTTGGTGGTGCAAATCTCGTTGAGCAGGTCGGCGCAGCCCTCGAATGCGAGCTCCTCGGAGAGGACGAGGGTGTTGTCGCAGTCGAACAGGATGGTGTTGATAGCCATTGTGGGTGGGTTGGGATCACAAAAAGTTGTGGAGAGAGACGGAGGGAAGAATATGGGGATCTGAGAATGCGAAGGCGGAAAAGTGGAAAAGTGGACGTTGGAAAGAGACCGTTGTGTAGATCGGTGTTGAGTTTCTTGACTTGGGATGGGGAGGAAGTTGGAAAAGAAACAGCAGAACGGGAAAGCGAGAGATTTTAAACACGAAACCGGCCGCGGGTTGCTCCTTCCTTTTGACTAGGGAAGACGGGGCCGAACAAGACAAGTCGTAGTGAACGAGTAGTCGTAGTCGAGGGGAAAGGGCAACCGCGACCAAAGCCTAAAAGTGGAGATCCGCAGAAAACAAGTCAAGGGACAAGTGAAAGGAAAGAACGACGCAGAAAAAGAGGCGCATAAGACGACAAGATGCACTGAAAGTGGAAATGGTCTGCACGCTTCCTTACCGCGCGACTGACCAAAAAAAGCCCGCGTTTCTGCGGTTTCTGCGTTTCTGCGAGCCTTTGCACGTGTCCATTCACAGCCCGTCTATTGCACTGCACGACCAAGACGGGCCTTTGAGTTCCTCCGCATTTTGCTACAAGTATTGCTGCTTTTATTTCAAGAAGCGAAAGTCCTCACTATGTCGGTCGTTGTTTCCTCATGCAACGGCATGCTGCCTGCACCTTCCCTGCTTTTGTTGTCCTTCCCTCGCTTTCTCAATTGACCCATTGGCCGGCATTTGTTCCTTCCTTTCTTTCGGGGTTTCCTCACTTGTTTCTGTCTCTTCATTCCCTTTCCCACCTTCCCACCTTCTCACCTTCTCTCCTTCTCTCCTTCTCTCCTTCTCTCCTTCTCTCCTCGGCCAGATGATGTGTTCAAGAAAGGCCGCAGATGCTTGGTTCTTTCCTTCCCTCTTGTTTCCCCGGCAAGCTGCAACCCCGCCAGTGTCGTCATAGGTGGGGCCTCCTGTTCCCTAGCTGCAGAATAGCTTTGCTAAGGCGCCCTGTCGTACCTTCCTTCCCCTTGCCCGAAAAAGAGACGAGACCAAAAAACATCCACGATAGGCAGGCACGTGATAGTTCACGTTTAATTTCGAGGAAAGAGCAAAACATAGCAAGACATGGCAAGAACAAAGCTGCAAGCCCCTTTTCTTTCACTCATCGTCAGATTTCTTCCTCCTCAATTGTTTCTCTTTCATCTTCTTCAACAGATCTCTCTTACTCGGCGCCTATCTCCCCTTGCATTACCGTCTACTGCCGCGGCCGACCCGCTCTCCAAACGGCTGCCAACAGCGTCAAGTGCCGCAATACCAACAATGGCCATTTCTAGGACCAATTGAAGTCAATTGAGACTGTCTTCGTTCTCTTCGTTTGCTCAACTGTTCCAAGTGTGCTCGTTGAAGCTCGAAGATCGTTGGCCATGTGGCGTCTGTGGCAGTTCAAGGCCTGTCGCTCCTTTGATTCACGGTCTAACGGTCTGAACCGTCGTCGCCCTGGACAATCAAGATTTTAGTTTGTCGACCGCGCCAGGGGCCCCGAAAAAAAATGAGTTTAATTACGAGTTTTTAGGGGTCCCCTGGTGTAATTAATTGGTCCCAAATGGATCCATCCTCTGTCGTGTTGAGAAGGCTTGCGCAATCAGCCCGGTGTGTGCCTGAACAGAGATTTGTTTTGTTTGTTTCTTAATCTTTTCATCTGTGCTTTTCTTTGCATGCATCGTGGGCTATTTTCGACGTCGCATTCTTACCCCCATCCAGTCCACAGCACGGCCGCATAATATCGCCAATCTCCCCAATCTCCCCAATCTCCCTCCCCCATTTGTACCGGCGTCTCCATCGACAAAAAAAAACTCCACACATGCAGTGACGGCCGCACGGGCTGTCTTTCCTCATCCTTCCAGACGATGCCGTCGACCCACGAGGAGCAGGCCGAATGGCGGCAACAAGGTCGCTCTGCACTCGAAAAGTACCTCTACATCCGTCCATACGATTACGCTACCCTCCACCACTTTCTGGATGGGCTCGAACAGCGATATGAGGTTCTCAAGAGCTTCGGCGGCGAGATGTCCGACTCGCTCCGGATATGGCACTGCTTGAACATGCTGGAGGAGACTGACCGGCGGTGGAAGAATCGGCTGCATGCCTTCAGAACAAGAGGTATACGCAAGAGCAAGAGCAAGACCAAGCCAAGGCTCGAAAAGGTCGAGTGGGAGCTGTTTGACAACTGGGATGACTTTGCCGACGAAAATGGTGTACAGGGGCGGCGAGATGCTGTTCAGGGACCCTACCAAACACGACAAGGAGCAAAAGCCAAAGCCAAAGCCAAAGCCAAATGAAATCACACAGTCGGCAAGTACTCCTGCTGTGCAGCAGCCACCTGTTGACAAGCCGGTACAGGCACAACAGGCACCTCCGCCGTCCATCGAGAAGCAGCCAGTCGGAAAGCAACCTGTTGAGGCACAGCTGCCGATCCGACCGGCCCCGGGAGCTACGGCATCCTCTTGTGCCACAAACGGGACGAGCGATCCGACGGCGACTACAAGCATTAAGAGCACTGCCAACGGCTCTCCTGCAACACTCGCAACACGGGGATTTGCCAACAGTGGAGCCATTGAGGCAACATACGGCAGCAGTCAACAAGCAGCCGAAAGTGCTGCTGAGCAAATCAGTTCCGCCAAAAAAGGACCTACGATCAAGAACGTCACAAACAGAGCCAGCTTGACAACGACGACCAAAACGTCGACCAACGGCAACAATCTTGGCAACGAAGACTACAACGACATCCCCGAGGGCGGCTACGCCGACGACTTGAACTACGAAGACGTTGACGATGCCACCGTCAACGATGACAGAGACGAGAGGGACATTGTGCACGTCAACGGTGAGGTCCGGTACCGTATCCCGGGCTATGCGGCGCGCAAGAAGCCACGGCACACGCTTGTATCGGCGCCTCGCTTTGTCATCAGGAAGTTTTTCAGAATGAAGTTTCCGGGCCGTCCTCGCTGTGCAGACTGTGACTGCCAGCATCCTACGGAACGCTACATGCTCTGCTCCAGCTGCGACTTTTGCCACGTGGGCGGCGATGCGGAGTGCTACCACCAGCACCCGGAGCTGCGCGGTACGCGGCCGGCCAAGGACAAGTATCGGCGGCCGTCGTCACCGAGTTCGGAGCCCGATCTCGAAGCTTTGTCCGACGCAGAGTCTGATTCGGAAACCATCAAAGGCGCTAACGACGACACTGTCAAGGTTGACAGCACCGACAGCGCCAACAGCGCCAACAACGTCAGTCGCGTTGTTGAGAGAGCGGTGAAAGACAATTCAGCCAACAGCCTAGGATCTTCGACTATGGTTGAGAAGGTTGAAATTTTTGAATCTGTCCGAGACCAGGCGCCAGACGTGTTTGTCTTCAACAGCCCACCGACAGCTCCTGCAGCCAAGAAGACAGTTGAAGCCTCGAAATTGATTGCCACGGTCAAACTTCCCATCCGGGCGAAGACACACGAGACGGCTGCCAAGACACAAGAGGCCGTGGCCCAGCCAGCAGGCTTCAGGGAGAATGCGGCAACCGGCAACAAGTTTGTTGAAGACGTCCCTCAGATCACTGCAGAGCTGAAGTCAACCTTGGTCTCAGTGCCGTCTCTCGCCCCGGCCACAGCGGCTACAGCTCCGGCTACAGCTCCGGCTCCGGCTCCGGCTCCGGCTCCGACCGCAGCTCCAGCATTGGCGTCCATCCCAGTGCCAATTGCAGCAACACCGGCAGTGGCCCCGGCGAGGAAGCGACTCGTGACTCCATCCGAGCTGTCAGCTTCGTCACCAGTGCCTTCCACCGTGTCCAAACCAGACAATGCTGAGGAGGGGGGTGCTCTTCTCAGTGCCGTGAACCTTGCTCGCGTCCCGCACGACCAGTCGCACCGCCGTTGGGCCTCTATGTCGTCCCTGACGACATCGTCGTCGGGCGCGTCGCTGATTGCCTTCCGTCGCCGCCGGGCAAACCAAGTCAAGAAGAAAACGGCCGCAAAGGGGGCTTCCGATAACGCGGCAGCAGAAAAGTCGGCAGCTGAGAAGGCAGCAGCTGAGGAAGCCGCCGCCGAGCAGGCAGCTTTGCGTTCCAGGTTGAAGGTGGCAGAAAAGAAGACGACGGCAGCTACCAAATCGGCCAGAGCAGCTGTCCCTGGAGCTTCTCCTGCTAAAACGAATGCAGCTGCGAAGCAGAACGCCGCGTCTAGTACGAGAAATAAGCCAGCCAGCTTGTTTTCTCAAGCACCATCATCTAGTCTTGACCGAGCGAATTCAGCCAGTCTCAAGGTGGGCGAAGAGAACCAGGCCACAGAAGTTTTGACCAGAGACGATGCAAATGCTGCAGCGGAGGCCGCGGACACAATTTTTCTGAAGCGGATGGCAACCCACAAGGAGAACGCGATACGGCGGCTGGAAATAGCGTACAAACAGGAGGTCGAGGCTTCGAATAGGGCGCCCGAGGCCCTGCGGCAGATGGACGATGCCCGCGACCGGGCGGCTAAAGAAGCCCGTCTGGCCCGAAAAGAAGAGCAGCGCATTGCCAACAAAAAAGCCAAGGCGGCTCGAAAACGGGAGCGGCAGCGGGAGCGGCGGCGGGAGCGTGAGGAGCAGGAGTTGCAGGAGCAGGAGTTGCAGGAGCAGGCGCAATCCAAAGGTGCTGCTCCTGCGACCGTTGCTATCTCTTGGGTGGACGGTGTACCGCGACTTGCTTGACGAGGTCTCTGATTCTTGCGGGCTTGCGTTAGGTGCGCGCCGATAGCGGGACCGACTTGGAAGAGGCGCAAAAAGCTGGAGTCGTTGCTGCGCCCCTGGAGTGGACTGGCAGGACTGGCACCCATCGCGGGCCCGGACTATGCTCTCAGTTTATTGGCGGGCTGAGGGCAGGCGTTCAGTGATGTTGACAAGACTAAGTGTGACAAAAAATGTGTATTAAAATGTGTACCTGGGCCGAAAGAAACCCAGCACGTATACCAAAATATGTAATATATAATAATAGAGAGTCGAGGTCAATGGGTTATTTAACTTCTTCAAAGCTGCTGGCCAAAAAATGGCAGGCCAGGCCGTTATGTACACAAAAGGGAGGTGGAAACAAAAGGAGCCAAAAGTATGAATGAAAGGCAACGAACTGCACGCAAACAAAGACGATAGGAAACGCCACAGAACCAGAAAGCCGGCCACCCATGATCGCTGAGAAACAAATAAACGACAGCGGAGAGAAAGGGAGACTACAACGGCGGCAGATCCTCGCGGCAAATGGGACACTGCAGCCGGAACCGCAGCCAGCCCTCCAGACACTTTGTGTGGAAGATGTGCCGGCAGGGCGTGACCATGTATTGGCGACGAGCGAGCACGCCCGAGACGCTGTTTGTAATGGAAGAGACACCGGCATCATTGGCACCCGCGCGCACCACGGGCACATCCAGCACCTCGCAGCAAATGGCGCAGTCCATGGTCCAAATGTTGGTGGCCACGCCGTTACTGCCGTGGCTCTGGCTCTGGCTCTGGCTCTGGCTGTGGCTGTGGCTATGGCTGTGGCTGTAACCAGAGGGGGCCGGGGCCGGGGCCGGATTCGACGGCCGCCGCTTGCCTGCGCCAGCAGGACCTTCGTCGGGACACGGAACAGACTCGACCGTCGACACAAGACCAATCGGCAGTCCACCCGCCTCGACATTGTCTTCCCTCAGGACGGGGTGGTACTCCCACGCCTCCGGCACCCAGCTGCTCGGGATACCGAAGCGGGGGCCGAGCTCGTGCTGTGCCACCAGAATCCAGAGCTGGACCCAGACCCAGGCAACGAGTCCCAAGAAGGAGCGCCAGTCGGTCTGGGCAAACAGGACGTTGTCCGCCTTAAGGTAGAAATAGGCAATGGGCAGCAAGCGCAAACACGACTGGCCAACAATGAAGCGCCAGGCAAACGCGCGACGACTGTTGCGCTCAATGTTGCGCGCGATCTGGGGCAGCCACATGGACAGGTAGACGAAGCACAGGATGTTGGCATAGACCGATCGCAGGGCGGCCCACCAGGTCGAGGCGGCCAGGCTCATAAACATGATGACAATGCCAATCAGGGTCATGCGGCCGGCCATGTTTGAGAATGGGGTGGAGGGCGGCATGGGGACTGTGGCGGCAGTGGTGGCGGCAGTGGCAGCTGCACCCGGAGCAGCAGGACCGGCCGTGACAGGTGCTGGCAATAGTGGCGTCGCTGCAGCCTGGACGTTGTCGGCTATCTCGGCGTCAATGTCCTGGTCGGATGGGATGATGATGGGTGGGATGCTGGCCGGGCAGGATGTGGCGGTGGCGGTGGCGATGGCAGTGGTGGTGTAGGTGCTGGTACTGCTGGCGTTCCTGCCGGAGTGCCTCCTCCCGCCGCTGCCGCCCGGATACTGGCAATGTTGGCATAGTGCTGGCGCAGACGCTCACGAATTTCCATTTGCCGCTGCTGGATTTGCTGCATCTCCTGACGGTCACGTCTGCGGCGCTCGGGCTCTTGGGCTGTGTAGATTTCCGACAAGAAATAGCCGCCAATGGTCATGGATGTAAAGGCCGAGAACGTGACCACCAACGACGGCAAGAAACTGGCCGACGCCGTCATGGCCCAGGCGGCGGCAGCACTAAACACAAGACCGTCCGCCAAGACCATGGCAGCCAGCGTCGTGAAGCTGATACGGCCGAGCGTAGAGGGTGTGTATGTCTCGCGGACCTGGCCCAAGAACAGCCGGACCTGGCCAAAGAGGACAGCACTAAAGGCCAGCATCCACAAACGGGCGTCGTAGACAATGGACTCGGCCGTTTTGCCGCGCAGGTGGAGGAGAGGTTGCTGTTTCTGTTGGCCAAACAGGCCGAGCAGGCTTCCCGGTTGTCCCTCGGCGCCAGCGGTCGCTGCAAAGTGTGGCGGACCCTTTGTCTCGATAAAGTAGGAGCAGTCGGGCGAGTAGAGAACGGCAGACATTTGCATCTCGGGGACGCCGCGGTGGCCAAAGATGGGCGCGCCCGTGGGGAAACGCATCTCGTGCTCAATTCCTTGCATAAGGCGCGTCATGTCCTCCTGGCTGTAGCCAAAATCGTCGGGCAGGCTGCGGCTTTGCAGTGTGCCAAGGGTGTCAAGAGTGTCAAGAGTGTCAAGGGTGTCGACAGGAATGCTCGAGTTGACAGCGGCCCGCTTGCCCATCGGACTCTTTTCTTTGCGCGGACCACTGCCACGGGTAGGCAAGAACTGCGACGCATCCAGCGGATGGATCTGCACGTACATGACGTACTCGCAGCGCGGCACGGGCGTCAGTCCCTCGGGCGCACCTTCGGCATTGGACGACCACAGGGGCGTAGAGAGGGACGCATCGGGAGGGCCAAAGAGGCGAGTCGACTCGCGTTTCTTGAGGGCAGCGTCAATGGTGCGGTTGAGCAGCTTCTTGCTCGAGTCAAAAAACGAGCGACCGGGGGCCAAGTGCGGCAGACCAAAGATGCCGGCAAACTTGTCGCTCGTCGTCGTCAGCAGCAGAGCGCCCTGCCGTGGCCAGTGCACGCCGTACAGGCGCATATCGTAGGTACTGCCTGTACCTTCAACATCCTCAAGCGTGACAGTCGCCGCGGCTGCCCGAACGAGGCCACCCGTGGGCGGTTCGTCCGAAAAACGGCCGGACTCGTCAATGTATTCGGCCTCGTCGTCCTGGTCCGTCATGCGCACGACCATGCGGCCGTTGAAGCCCGTAATGTTGCGGCCCCACTCCATACCCTGGAGGGGGAAGGGACGGGGACGAAGCGGCCGTTGGTCTTGCACGGTCTCGGGTTTCTTGTCTGCGGCGGCCGCATTTGCATCTGCATTCACATCCGCGTTGGGCGTTGCTGGCTGCGCTGCTGCTTCTCCTTCAACAGGAGCCGGCGCTGCCGGCTGTGCACCCGCATCGACGCCAACGCCAACGCCAACGCCAACACTTCTCCTCCGACTAAACAGACCGCCCGCCGCAGCCAGTGTCGTCGTTGTGCTGTTGTCGACTACCGACGACGTGTCGTTCGTCAAGCCGCCGCCAGCAGCGGCCACCTCGGGCCGTGGCCCGCTGCCAAAAAACCCAGTTCCACGTGGCCCGGCCATCTCGTCGTTGGCCGCCCCCCAGTCCAACGCCAGCGCCGCAAGCGCCGTCAGGTTGTAGTCGGCCATGTGCCGCTCGACCGACCCGTTCCGCCGCACCCATTCGCCCGCCACCGAGCCGGTGGCATTCTGCCACGTCAGCATCGTCTCGCCGCGGTCCCACAGACTGAGGCCGTCGACGGGGTGGACGGGGTAGGCGTTGCGGCTCCATTCGAGGCAGCGGGCGCGGAACCGGTCGAGATCGTCCCAGGCGAGGTTGTCTTCGCGGCGGAAGCCCGTGATGTTGAGAAAGCCGTCGACCGCCTCCGAGGAGATACGGGCCGGTGGCGGCGCCGTGGTATTCGGCTTGAAGTCGCCCCATTCTGTCGGCTGGACGGCTTCAAACGCGGCACGCTGCCGACCGACGCGGGCCATGACGAGCGACGGCGCAGACAGGATCCCACTCGTAGCGTCGTTGCTCGTATTCAACCACAGGATCATCATGACGAGGAGGATAAACCTCGCATTGTCCTGTGGCTGCGGCATGGCGAAGGTTGTGGAGAGATCGAAGAGAAAGAAAGAAAAGGAGAAGAAGAGAAAAGGAGACAACTCCGGTCGTGTTGGACCCGGCTACCGAGGGGAGTGGGTGGTCATCATTTGGGAGGAGAGAGGCAGTCGAGGAGAGGAGGGTGTCGTGGAGCCAGGAGTCGAAAGCTGACAGAATGTCGTGATGTCGGAATGTTGCAAGGTCGTGATGCGATGCGATGCGAAACGAGGATGCGATCGCAGCGGGGAGTCGTCTGGGCACGCTGTCTATGTACAATCATTCAACGCACCGTCCAGTGCGTATGTGCCAATGCTGTATCGTTCACGGGCCGACTCTGTCGTCGCGTTCAATGAAGCGCCGTCGAAAAGCGCCGTCGAAAAGCGCCGTCGAGGAGTGACGTCGAGAAGTGACGTCGAGAGTTGTGGTCAGGTTCAATGCGATGAGGCGATGAGACAATAGGAGGTAGCTTCCCCTTCCGAGCTGTCTTTCAGTTGTTCTTGTTTGGCAGGAGGTGTCTCGTGATGGATCCGGGGCGGGCGGGAAGGAGCATTACGGAGTGCGTCGTCTTAGCGTCATGCTAGCGGCTTAGCCACTGTAGAGGAAAGCGCGACCGCTGTAATTGCCAAAGTACGCATTACGTAGCATTCAAGTCACCAATTCGCTATTGCAGGAAAGCGCGGCCGAGACCTGTGTGGATATCCTTCTTTCACCAACATCCATCTATTTATCTCACTACAACGACATCTCTCCTTATCCAACATGTGAATATTGTTTTTCAGCATCAAGACGACCACCGCCACTACCATCTCATAGTCTGTGAGATTCAGGCGTCGACACATCGACCTTGGTCTTGACGACACGACCGTCCGCGGCCGTCGACCACGTAGAGTTGCCACATGTTCGTCGAAGACTTTCCTCGACAACGGGTGACCGGTTTCCATACTTTGTGCTGTATGTCCGTCGATGCAACCCAATCTCCAGTGCTGTAGACACGGCATGGGCCAGCTGAGAGACACTCTCACGGATCTCGCCGCGGCAATGTAGCGCAATTGACAGCAGGAGGTGAGCCTGGACAATATGGTGATACTTATGCCGGCCTCCAACCGACGAGGCAGCCACAACCGCCTCTCGAGCTTGAACAGAGGCGTCTTTTAGAGCAACGCAATGTTGCCCCGTCGCAAAGAAGCGACTGCCAATACAGCAGGCAGCCAGCCGCAGATATGTAGGGCATTGTTGTGTGGCGTAGTAGCCTCGTGGCACCAGAACGGGCGGGCACCGTGAAAGTTGGAGTGGTCAAGATTGATGAGTGCGTCGTCGTCGACAAAGTCGGTTTTGTTGATACCGTCACCGGCATTCATTGTCAATGCGGATGGAGAGGAGTTAGTTGTTTAGGAATTTTTGTATGTTTTTGTGATCTTCGGTTCTTGTCGTCAGTCGATACTTTGCTAACCGATCACGGCGAGGAAAGGATTTATGGCATGCTTGTACATAGAATCCGAGGCTGCCAGGAGAGTCCAGGTCGATTTTGTTTGCCACAGGGAGAGTGGCTGAAGAGCTGAGAACAAGAAGGCAAGGCCACCAGGACAGGGCCGCCGAGATGGCGAATCCGATCGAGAGAAAATCTTCTTAGAGAGAAACAATCAACAGTCTGGATGTTCTCTCTGGATGTTCTCTATCGGTCTCGGGGAAAGAGCGTCGAGAAGGGCCTTCCTGTGTTGGTGGTGGCTACGATGGCTTGCTGCAGACTTGCAGGGAAGGAGCGTTTGGCGCGCTTCAACTTTGGGGCGGCCTGCATCTTGGGAAAGAGCCATCAACAGGCAAAAGACATCTCTTGCCGTTTACAGTCAACATGCGCACCTTCCGTGAAAGGCAACTTCTTTGTTTCATGTTATGCTGCCCCTTTTCAAGCCAAAGCCATCTACAAGGCGCTTTTTGCACCAACTTCGTCTCTGTCCGTTGACACTCGGCCTCGACATCGTACTCCAGCATCCACGCACGCGGACTGAACCGCTCCAGCCACCGTTGTGGCCACTCTGGCGATGTCGCATCAACCGCCGAAAGATACTCGCCGTATTGTGACCGTCGAGACTGAGCTGCTTCTCGATGAGCGAATCCAGAAAAGAGTCAAAGCAGAGACGTACGATGTGCAGCGTCTCCGGCAAAGGCAATGACACGCCTCATCACGGGTCATGTCGGCCATCCAGGGCGCCGTCGCGAGACGACAACCGTCAAAGCCGAGGGAAACATCGACGGCTTTGCGGACCAGCGGGTCCCATTTCTCAGAATGCTTCCCCAAGCGGTCGATGCCAGCCTGGCCCAAAGCATGGGAAGGACGAGACACAAGTGGAGGCAGAAAAGCAAGAGAAAGGGTAAAATGGACAATAACTTCGACCACACAATATGAGATCATGATTATATCGTTGGATGACAAGGATATACCAGGTTGCACCCCCCCACATGTTCCCCTACACGAGCATCCGCACTTTGAGCTTGTCGCCCTGAACAACTTCCTCCTCTTTGCTCAATAGCTCTTCCACATCCCACGTCGCCGACAGGTACCGCGCGGCTAGCCACAACCGCCGCGTTTCCGTCAGATAGACAATGACGTCCGCCGCCAGCTTGGGCGTCTCCGTCAGCTTGGCGTGTCGGTCCTTGGGCAGCCGCTTGCCCATGTCGGTCAGCACGCCGCCCGGGTGGATGGCAAACACCAGAATGCCGTCGGGCGTGTCCAGGCCGTGGTCGACGTCGACAAACTCGGTGAAGCGCAGCAGAGCGAGCTTGCTCGTCTGGTATCCAGAGGCGCCCGGGGACATAAAATGGGCGGCGATGCTGCTCAGATTGACAATAGTGCCGCCGCCCTCGCTGGGCTTGGCCATGTGCGGGAGGAACGCCCGGGTGACAAGGTAAGGCCCCTTGACGTTGACGGCAAAGGTCGACCACCACTCGGCCGGGTCGCTGTCGCCAATCTTGGCGCGCGTCTCGAGGTAGCCGGCATTGTTGACGAGGACATCAACGCGCGGGAAAGCCTTGGCGACGGTCGCCGCCGCCGCGGCCACACTGGCCTCGTCCGTGACATCCAGCGACACAGCCACCACCTGCGGTGGCTGTTTCCCGGCGGCCTTGGCGGCGTCGGAGATGGGCTCGAGCAAGTCGTCGAGACTCGACCGGGCGCCGATGCCAATGCCCGCAGCACCGGCACTCGCAAACGACAGCGCCGTCTCCCGGCCGATGCCCTTGGAGGCGCCCGTGATGAAGACATAGCGGCCCGAGAAATCGCGTTGACTGGGATCAATGGCCGGGTACGTGTCCGTGTGCCGCGTCGAGACGAAGTGGAAGCCTGGAGATGTGAGTGAGCGGTTGCGTTCGTTGAGTTAGTTGCGTCATGTCTGATAGAAAGAGAACTTCCCTACCTGTATGAGGTGCTTCAGACATCTTGGCGGCTGTTATCGAGAGGATTCTGTTGAGGTTCGGTGGTGGGGGGGAGAGAAAGGAGGAAAGGACAGTCGACAATTGACAACAAGATGCGTGCCGAGACAAAGCATCAAGGAAAAGCTAAAGAAGACAACAGCTCTTGACGTGCCATTTTATAAGTCCGGCTGTGGATGGAGATAGTGACAAAGACGTCCGGCTGTGGATGGAGTTAGTGGCAAAGACCGAGGCGAACGTTGGATATCGAAAGCAAAGCTTGGAGAACTGGGGAGGCAGAGTGCGCCACATGTGATGGCTATGTGTCCCGCAAGAGAGATGGAGAGAAGCAATCGCCCTTATGCTCGCCCTTTTCATCTCATCTTTCAATCCAGCTCGCTCGGCCGATGGTGCAGTCCTGGGCCGCAGCTGTGTGCATTGTGTCGTTTTCCTGCTTGTGACTCATGATTCAGCTCTGCTGGCCACCAACCTCGAGGCAACCGGCGTCTTCAGAGCCCACTCCACCCCCGGGAGCGGCAGATAAACTGATAAAGCAATCTCCGATAGGCACAGCTCGTCACCTCATTCAATGCAGGACGACTCTGGCCGCTCCACTTGGGACGGCGGGCGAGGAGGCACGTCTCCGGCCCTTGTAACGGTAAATTGCGGCGCGTGGACGGGCCACCAAAAGCAATGAACCGTTTTTTTCTCATGTTTTTGTGCGCTTGTTTTACGTCGGTTTCTATGCCTCTCCGTTCATCTCGCGCCTCAGCGAGTCATCCCATGCGCGGGGTAGCATTTATTTACTCCTTTTGTCAATCACATTCAATTTAATATCGATACCTGCTCACAGTGACAAGTGACGCGCAGCTTGTAGTCACGACATCAACCTAACAGCCAAGGCCCGTGCATTGTAGACACGTTGGAAGAGAGCCGGTCTGCACATTCCGAGCCCGGCTTTCCGGGAAGAGTGTCTTGGTATCGGCAACATGCCCGCCAACGGCAACAGCAACGGCGCTCTGGCTTCCGGAAGGGGCCCAAAACTGCCGAGGAGCAGGCTTGGTGTTGATGACCTTGTCTGCAGCGGGTGCTACGCCAGCCTGTTGTCAGGCCATACCCTGCTATGACGTCTTGTTTTTCTGCTTGTTGTGTGTATCAAACACTGCAACGCAATTTTGTTTGCCGGCTTCAACCACCTGAAGACGTCGACCAGGGTCTAAGAATGAGGCGACTGCACGATAGGATAAGAATGCAGCCATGCCTTCATCAGGGTAGCCCAAGACCGGATCATCTTTCATCGCTTCTATCGACGTTGTCTCTACTCCGCACTTTGTCTTGTGTACACAGTGCGTGTTGCTCCGAAGGATGAAAGCCCGAAGAGCCTCAAATTGTGACGGCCGCTTTCATAGAGAGGCGGCAGTCGGACTTGCAGTCGGACTTGAAATCGTAGTTGCAATCACAAGCAGAGAACGGAGCACGACCTGGCCTGACCAGGAAGGTCTGACGAGAAAGGTCAGAAGAGGAGAGGCCAGCAGGTCACAGGCATGGCCACATCTACCTGTGCTCATGCTCATGCAGAAGGGGAAAGGAAGAAGGAAGACGGAAGACTCGAGACAAATCCGTGGCGGAAACAAGCAGAGCAAGTCCATTTTTCCGAAGAGGGGGGGGGGGGTTGGAAAAGGCGGTGAGCATCGTGTTGATATAAGGCGCGTGCCCTCTTCCGCAATGGCGTTGGCGAACCAAATCAATAGGACATCAGGACAGGGAAAAGAAAAAGCAATCTATCTTGTACTCAAGTTCGTAAACTAGCGCGGGGTTTTCAGTGGTGTAGGTGTGCATGGACACAGCTCATACGAAGTCCTTCTTTGTACGAGAATCGGTGGTTGTGTGAACGCGAGAAGAACCGCTCCAAGCTGCTTTGCTAGACACATGTGTGGTGGCGGAGGTCGAAGCGAAGGATCACGTTCTCGTCCTCTGCACTCATCTTTCCTCCACACACTTAGATCGCCAGTCTCGATTTCTCGTTTCGCTCTGGTGTGTCTTGCATTATCGGGGGCTAAGTTTGCCGGGGTCACGTCCTTCGTTTCATTTTTCTTGTCTTTTTAATTCAAGGAAAATATGCGTAAAATGGAGCCATCTGCAGGCCCGGACAGCAAACGACCAATCGCCTCCAATGACCTCGCTCTGACGTCTTTTGCGCTGCTTCCTCAGCATGGATAGAGAAGGGGAAAGAAGGAAGTATCAAGCGAAGAGAGAGGCGGCACGAAAAGGATTACGACTGATGCGTTGTCGCAAATGAATTTCTGGTGTCTGTTATCGCAGCTTGCCTCGTATTCGGTTGCTCGTTTGCCCTTTCGACAATGGCTTGCTTCTTTGATTCTGGCCTTCAACAAGTCGCCAGCCAGCTCGGGCGTCGGCGACTTGCCTCCTTTTTCGACATGCTGCTTAAAACTGACGACGTTTCGTGGTTGGTGTTTCTCAGCAGCAGTACTGATACTCGATATTAACTTGCCTCATGTTTCGTCCTCCGTTGTCCGTCTGTACATGTACTTGCACTTGCACTTGCACTTGCACTTGCACTCGCATATGAGATGGAGACGGGGGTTGTGGTAGGGAAACGCAACTCTAGGCTGGCAGACAAGAAATGCAAAAGCCAATAGATCTCAGCCTTGTCGCTTTTTGCTCATTTTTAATGGTTTGTTTAGATTGCAACTCGACTGCAAGAAATATCCCGTATTTCCCGAAGGCGCCTTTCGTTTTTTTTGTCTCTGTGCCCCCTTTTTTATGTGCCCCCTCTCTTACTCAAACAAACTCGTATCGTCTTGCCTCTGTTTTGATTCTTTCCTGCTCGCCACCCATAAAATGTGTTACGAAAAGGCGAGAACAGCCGTCCAGACAGCCTCGGCGGACATGCCGGATTTCTCCGTGTTTATACGAAGCATCCGCCGCCCTTGGCTCTGCCTCTGTCTGTCTTCGTAGTTGTGCATGAATCTGGGCCTGTCTCTGTGAGCTTTATGTGCTGATGTTTTTCAATTCTGTGCCTGTTTGACTTGTACTCCTTTCTGTACCCGATGATCGTGCTATTCGTCTACGGTATTTCTGATGCTCTTGTCTTGGTGTCCCTCATTTTCTTCGCCCTGTGCTCAACGGTCATGTTACAAAGGAGCGTTTAGGCTCATGCGGTGCCACGGCCAGGAGCCACGGGGCACGTTGACCGGCGAGCCGTGGGGCAAAGGTCATGTCCTGGAAAGACATTTGGGAACAAATTTGCAGAGACTACGATAGAGGAGAGAAACAGAGATACACAGGGACAATTGCCGGCTTAAGGTTGGACAGCAGCAAGATCTGGAAACTTGGCTGCCATTTTTTTAAGAATATACTCTCCTTTCGTTTTTCCTCTTTTGAAACCATACTCCATGTTTGGGCAGATCGACGTTGATGTTCCGAGTTTGTTTACTCGCGCTTCCTTTTCGCCTTTTCGCCACTACCGTAGACTTGAGGGTGTCGAGAAACTCCAGCTGTCTATTCTTTGTTTGCCCCCACAACGACCCAGGCGAGCCAGGTAGTCATGTGTCGCTTTATGCTTTATGCAGGCCATGCTTTGCCCAGCCTAGCAGTGACTGGATGTGCATCTGGCTACTGTACTGAGTACGGAGGGCACAGGAATCCTTCTCTACTACCACATACCGCCCCCCTTTCGGTGCAGAGAGCTGCAAAAATACACAGAGAGCCGGCAGCGGATTTGCAGAAAAAAGGCATCCGAACAGTTGCAAAGTCTGGCCGAACTCGCAGAGAGATGCACACTCCCCCCTTGTTTTCAGAAGGTTGTTGACAATGCGTCGTGGCCAACAAATGAGCGATGCATCTCCATTGTTTCATTGAGCAGAGTCAGGTGCGTCGGGCAGGCTGAATTGTCCCAATCGCGACGCGTTGTTTCTATTGCTTTGTTTCAATTGTCAGTTTGGTGTGTTTTTTGTTGTTCTCTTGTCCTGCAGCTCTGTGTGGCTGGAATTGCTGAAGTTGCGTTTTTTTTTCTCTTTTTTTTTTTCCTATCTTGCAGTTTCTGTTCAGTTCTCTCACCCTTTGTTTTATTCTCCTACCTCCCTTGTCCATCTCCGATGCAGTGTGGCTGCTGAGCTGCAGATGCGATGCAGAGCATACATGGCAAGCAGCAGAACATGTGCAAAAGCATATTCGAGTTTTGTGACATCTGTCGAACCTCAGATTACACGGAATGCTGCGTCTGGGGAGACACAAACACGATGGGCATGGATGAGGGGACATGGAAGCATACCGCAGAGAGAGTGACGAGGGCGCTGTTCGAAAAGAAAAAAAAAACGAAAAGATGAAAAGAGCGTGTGACAAGAATACAGCGCATTCGCAACGTGGGCAGACGGAGAACCGGGTGGCCGGACACGGGGACAAGGAGGAGGCGGTAGAACTTCGCCGAGACGAGGAAAGGTGACAGAAGCTAGATGGCAGAGACTATGATGTCGACGATGGGGGGAAACAACCATGAACATAGCCATCACAACAAAAAGAGCCACGATGCACGCGCAGGTCGACACAAGCACACACACCACACACGCACCACACACACATCTGACACTTTCCCATGCAGAAGAGATGCGATGAGACGCGTTGTTTCTTGTCCTGCACCACAACCTTTGTCAAGAAGAGCTTGCCGGCTCCCTCCTTCTTGTCATCGATCATCTTTCAGGTCCGACTCCTCACCAGCAATCGCCGAGCTTTGTGGTCGCCTGGGAACGGGCTGGTATATCAAAAAACCATGAGACGTGAGACGTTGCAGTGGGCGACCGAGTACGGCCCACAAGGCGACAAGGCGATCGTAGACAACCAACTAGGTGACACCGAAAAGACGAGAGAAAATGACAAGAAGGGGGTATAGCAGCTTGTCATAAGAAACCCGTTTTTGCCTCGTGCCGACCAATAGGGAAAACAGAGGGCAGTCAAAATACGGGTAACAGCGAAACGATGCTAACTTTGAGCGGGATGAAGAGAACATGAGCCAAGGCGACGTCGCTTTTCAGCTGTGGTGGTTCTTGGTGGTTGTCAAGAGGCGTTGTATGTTTTTCTTTTTTCTCTTTTCTCATTTCCTTTTTTCTTCGTTGGTGGCTGCTTTTTCGTCTCGACTTCTCATGTTCTGTTTCCTCGCCTCACCTCATATCACGTTGGCTTTGTGCATCTTGCGCGGCATCGGCCTGCGGAAACGTGCCACACGCCCTCGCTCTCGCCTGCCTGTTTCACACAAATGGATGGAACCGAGCACAGGAGAGGACGTGGTGCTTCAATGGAGACAACACAGCCACCGGTAGGACATGTACATCCGTCTGTCTGTCTCCGTGGGATGAGTACTTGTGCGATGAGGTCGACACATGATGGAATGGCGCAGATGCAATTCAAAGGTTGTCGATCCCGGTTGTCGATCCCGTGCGATGTTGTTGTCACCGTTGTCGCTGCCATTGTCGCTGCCATTGTCGTTGATGTCGTTGATGTCGTTGCTGCCTGTGTCATAATGGCCGTTCGAGGGTAACGGCGAGTTCCCATACATGTCAATGCCCACCCCAAAAGACCCATCTCCGGCCGCCGGGCCGCTTGGCGATCTGAGTCACGTAGTCAAGATTTGTCCGCGCAAGCAGTGGTAGCGTGCCCCGTGATATGCTCAGTGATATCTTGAAAAATGCGAAAAAGAAACGGCGGTTTAGATGGAGTGTCACTGGAGGAGATATTGGTGGAACCGTACGTCGTATTGAGGCCAGTGGCCCCCATCTGTATCTGTGCTCGCCTTCATTTCTGTGCCGTGTGGTCTGCTGGGCGTTGTCAAAGAAGGAAAAGGCGCACAGGCAGCCAGGCAATGGCAATAGGTTGCTGGGACTGTGGCAGCGAAAAGGATGAAGAGACAACAAATTGAAGTGGCCATGTGTCGGCGTGCATTGTGGCTGCATGGTCCAGTCCCAATACGGTGACCAGCACAGGGAAAGAGCACAGGGAAAGAGCGACGGGCTGGCAATCTGGGCGTATGCCTTCCCAACAGGACGTGCCATTGGCGTCCGGTCGTTCTTTCCCAAGGGCTTCCGAACAGCCAGATTGCGCCTTCCACATCCACGACTGCCTGGTCCGTTTCCCCCACCCTCCTTCTACCTTCGGCGTTGAGACCGGTCTTGCCAATCGGCCGCTGCTGCCTGTCCTCCGGGGCGCACCACATTGTCTCTAACCGTGGCATTCAATGCATCAATCAGGTCGATCCAGCTTGTCAACAAAGGATGAGAAACGTCTTTCGTGCTTCTCAATATGCCGTCAACGCGTCGTCCATGCTGCAGGACGCCCGTCCGCGTATTCTTGCTTGTTGAGCAGCCCTCAATTGCTACCCAAGCACACAAGGCAAGTCCACAAGATGATGCAGGACGCGAACGAGGATACGATCGACCAACCAGAACCAGCAAACGGCCTCGACGGTCGGTCTCCGTCTCGAGAAAACGGAGATAGAGCCCCCTTGATCGTCGGCTTCTAAGCAGTAGCACTCTCGTTGGGCAGGAAGAAAAAGAGACAATGAGAAACAAAAACCTGCTGGCAAAGCAGGGCGACCTCAAGTGGATCTCTCCCGCAGAAGCGCATGTCCTCACAACTCTTTCCTCTTCTGCACTGCTTCATTTCTCCTCTTGTCTCTCTCTTGTTTTTTTTTTTTCCTCTGCTGTCCATCTTGACGTTGTTGAGCCTCCAATCCCCACTCTTCTGCATCTCGCCAGACCTCCAGATGCTAACAGCTTGCTCGCGCGCCACGACCCAACGTCTACCAACCTAGCCAGCCTCCGCCAGTTCGCCCTGCGTATTCCGCTGGCTTTGCGTGGCTTTTGAGGCTGGATTGGCGGGCTTTTTGGTCTTTTGAGGTTTTTCAAAGTGCCTGCAGGGCCTGCATCTGGCGGAGCAGGCGTGCAGGCGTGCGGCAAAACGTGCAGCAGCTAAGCATGCACCATGCAGTCTATGCAGTCTATGCAGTCAGTCTCCCTGCTTGCCAGATCGCCAGACTGCCAGACTGGCTCTTTCTCGCTTGTTCTGGTCGTCGTGCTGAGGCAGTGCCCTACGATGTACGAGTGGCTGGCTTTTTGCGTCATTGTCCCTTATTGTTGCGCTTGTTTGCTTGCACTTTCAGTTGGTTCCTGTTTTTGCTGTGTTCCCTTTTCTGCTGGCGTTTTTGGCAGCGTGTTTCCCACGATCCACAACGTCCTGACAAAACGCACCTCGTCCTGCCAGGTGTCCGTCTGCAAATTGTCATCTGCCCCATATTCTCACATAATGGTCTCTGATACATGCGTGCATGCATGTATACGGAGTATTTTGCATTCGCCAGACAGACGAGACTCGTTCGTTTTCCGTCTGAGATCTGGACTGTCGTCAAGCCGTTCTCAGTGCTCCAACCAACACTCGACAGAACGGTCAACCAGTTTGGCAAATGGCAAAGGGCGCGTATGCAAACCAAAAGATCGTCTCTTCCTTTCTTCCTTTCTTTTCTCACAACTGCTCTCCCTAATCTCTAGATACTCGAAACCTGGCTGCCGTCCCGTCAGCCAAAGCGCCTTTTCGAACATTTGTTTCTTCAAAGCTGTTGCGGCAGTCCCTTGCATGCGGACGTCAGAGGCAAGCCGCAAAGTGCAAAAACGGTCTCGTATATTACACACCTATCAGCAGGGGCACACGAGGACGCTCTTTGTCGCCAGAGGGCATGAGATCGAGTTTTTAGTCTACACATTATTACATATATACGCATAGGCATTGCCTGGAAATCTCACCTGGATTCCAGTTTTTAGTCAAAAGTTGTTAGGCAGGCGCGGTCCAGCTGCCCAGCTGCTAAAACGACGATCACCAGCACTTGCCAGGTGGTGCGCACTAGTGCCGTTAGCGTCCCCCATTGCAGCTTGCTTCTCTGCCTGCCGTCGGTGCTGTACTGAGTATGTAAGAATACAAAATGTCCCTGACAACACTCGCCTCACAGTTGAATACATCTTGTGTATTTGTACGTCGTATCTTACGACGTATTTATGTACACACTTTGTACGTCGTGTCCCGTTAAAAAGGTTAGCGCAGCAACGTCCCGTCTCTCGCCGCCGCACACTCTGCCCCCAGTGCCACCCCTCATTCGTCCGGTCGCCCTTTCCTCCCGTCCTTGCCTTCTTGATCGTTGCTGCCCTCCATCCCCCACACGCCCCTACCCAATCCAGCCAACGCTAATTTGTGCTCCCAGACAACCCAAGCTCTTCCAACAAAGGAAAGAACGTTGCGACCACATGCCAAAGGCACGCCAGCTTCGTTACGACGACGGCCGTTGCCATTCGCTCGCTTCCGCGTCTTAGCCCCTCAGGCCGCTCTCGCCCTGTCTGAACATCGTCTCCGTATTTTTCGATAGCACTGATAACAGCCCAGAACGGAGGGCAAGAAACGGCTCGGCATACATGTACAAGGGTCCGCGCTGGCAGCACCTTCCTCCACTTTGCGATTAATTGAAATTGCGACGTTCTCCGTGTCGGTCGACCCTTCCTTGCCCTCTTGCTTGTGTGTACTGTAATTACGAAAACGGAAGGAGCGCTCAACAGCCCACCTCGTTCAATTGCGCTGACCACTGCCGTTTTGGTTTCTCCTGATCAACCGCATCGTACGGAGTACAAGGAGCAGTTCCTCCCCTTTCCCGTTCGAGCCTTCTCGTCCTCTCGCCGCGTCTCCACCATTGCGCCTCACATCTTGAGTGCTGTGCTGCCCTGGTATTGCTGTGTATGGCAGTATGCTCTGCTTCCTGCCTGTTCAGTGTCTGCCCATCGCCCCTTTGACAGAAAGACAGCCACACTGCACAGTAATATTACGCCCCTTCCTTCCCTCACCCCTCGAATGTTCGTCACGTTTTGTACGTCGTACTTTCCTCCCCAGAATGACGGCCGCGCCTTCCCCCCCCCTTTTCGGTGATTTTGTGTACTTGAGACCAGCCATACCTTCTCTAATTTTCCACCGTCTCGGAGAGCTATCAAGCTCTTTCCCTATCTGACGACGAGACGACGTGCCTGCCACTTGGCAATTATTGTTTGCATTCTTTCCTATTCCGTACCCCGCTGTCTCCTAACCTCGTTCCTTCTCAGTATTTGCACGAGAACCACACAACACCACTCCTCTTTCCGTCCTCCGTTTATAAAGTGGATACTGTACCCTCTTCCATCCACACCCCCTCCTTCCTCCTCCTTCCTCCTCCTTCCTCGCCGGCCGTGCCCTCTCCCGTCGCCCCTTCTTCACACCCCCCAGAGCAACTGGCGACGACCGTGAAGAAGAAGAAGAATGGCAAGTGCAAAGGGTGAAGACAATATCCGTACCTTCCTCAACACAGTAACAGCGACAGAAAAGGCAACCACCAGCAGGCTATAAGAAAATCATCTCGTCCCTGCCGCTGCCAAAGTAACTTTTGACTCTACATAAACATTTCGACATCCTCAAGAGCCACGACTCATCTAAGCTCTCATTATTCACCGTCTCTGTTCTCTGCCCTCTCGATTTTCTTTTCTCGACATTATCAGTTTTGCGTTCGGTCTGGCTGCCCGCTTTACCAGAATCCATCCACCTACCATCTTCGTCCACATATCTCTGCTGCCGGGCCACTAAAAAAGAAGAGAGACGAACGAATAACGAACGTCAAACAAAACGGGTACTCCGTACATGAACAGCAAATAGGGCCCTTGTTTGCCCACAAGTGACCTTGGCCTGCCTGGGACGGACTGGGACCCCATACATGCTCCATCCAGTCCATACCCAAACAGATTTCCTTAAAACCAGCCGGATCCCCACTCAACTTTTTTTTTGGTCTGTTTCTTCCCGACTGGCGAAACCCTGCAAAACATCCACCAACACGCTGCCCAAGGCATCCAAGAGAAAAGAACTGGCTACCCCTTCTTGGTTTCCTCACATCCTGACTGCCTGTCCATCCTGCTCTCACTTTCTCTCGCGACTGCCCATCGCGCTCCTCCTTCCACTCACGCGCACTCTGCTTCACTTGCTGCCTGCGAAGCTCCCGACTGTTTTCCGCGCCCAACACTCTCATTCCATCTCACCAAAGTCACACAATCGCCAGAGAGGACGACACCAGCGAACTGCGAGACAAAAAAAAGCGGCCATCGCTGCCTCACGGGCCGCACGCTCGTCTGCCTATTTCCCCTCGTTCTCTTTCTCTCTCTCTCGCTCGCTCTGTTTCCTTTTCAATCTCTTCTTTTCCTCTTCGTCTCGTCTCGTCCTCTCATTTTTTTCTCCCTCCCTCGCCTCATTCTCTTCTCTCTTTTCCCCTCCTCTTCTCCATCGCGCTTGACCGCCCTGTCGTCCCAAGCTCCACTTTCGCCCACTTTCGCCGTCAACATCAACTCCAATCCTTCCTTTCGTTTTCACAACGCTCTTTTGATAAGAGTATATTACCTTCACAATGTCCGTCAAGAGCTCAAAATCAAATAAGGTCGCCTACATGCAAGAGGAAGACGACCTTGGCAACGTTCGCGGAGGCGTCACATACGCTGCATCGGCTGCTCCTAGTCCTTCCAAAGAGTGTATGAACATCAGCAGAAAAAAGTCTCGCCGTGACATATCCCCAGCAGCTGCCAACCACTTCACCGACTCCGACTCGACCGTCCACCCAAGCCGCCGCGATTCAAGGTCCAGCAGGCCGTCAAGGCCTCGCGAAGAGAGAGACAAATCCATCCCACCCACCGACAGAAAGGCTGTGTCCCTCGCGCGCCCCATGTCGCGGCATTCAAAGAGCACCCCGGTTATTGAGGCCGCATCCCAACGCCGCGGTCCGCGCAACATGCCGGAAGCCGCCTACTACGGTGCCAACCCTGTCTCTGTTACCGCCGCTCCAGCTCGTCCTAGGTCAAAAACGGCTGCACCACGGCCCAACTCCGCCTACTTCGCAACCCCTTCTTCTCGCCCACCACTCTCAAACTCCAGATATCACACAATGCACCCACAACACCCACCGCCGCATTCCGGAATGCCACCGCCATCAGCATTCGGGCTGCCACCGCCGCCACTACCACCCCAGTGGCAGCAACACCCTCCTCCTCAACCCGGCTACGGCATGATGGGACCCCCGCCAATCCCAATGCATCCCCCACCAGGCCCGCCGCCGCCGATGCAATACGAGTCCTTCCAGCCTCCCCCGCCGCCTCCAAGCAATGGCGGCGGCATACGGGGCCTCCAACAGCGCTTCGGCCCCAGTCGCCCACAAACGTCCATGGGACACCGGCCTCGACCGGCTGTTGAGTACGGCCATCCGGACGATTTCGACCAGGACGAGCTCAGCCGCGGCATGCGTCGTCTTTCTATGGGCTACGGCCAAGGCATCGAAGATGAGCGCTCACACCCATGCTGATGCGTCCCATGTCCGCCCGGCCTATGCAGTCCTCGCCCTTTGCAGCGCCGCCGCCCATGCTGCCTCCTCCTTCCGGACCCATGCCAATCAACAGAGGCCAGCCTTTCCAGCCTTTGCCTGACGAGCCTTTTGAGCCTCTCGACAATTCGTACAATGAGTATGGGGCTCCATGATGCATATTCCACGGACCCGCCGTGAAAGCATTGACCCATCTCTGTATGAGCAACGGCATTATGCCACCGAAGTGGCACGCACGGCAGGCAGCCGCCGCAACTCCTATTATGGCGAACAATCGACCTCGTCTGGCAGTGCACTCGAGGACCAGCTGCGCCTGGCGACCTCATACCAAGAGAGAAACTCAGGTGGCTTGACATCGGGTGGTATGCGCCTGACGGAAGAAATGCTCTACGAGGCGAGCCGGCGTGGTGGCCCAAGAGCCGGTCAACACGCAGCTCTGGCAGCCGTGACGAGAGCGACTGGCGGCAATCGGCAACGACGAGAACAACACGATCAAGCAACGAAGAAGACATGACCATCCGAATCAAGGGCAATGCGCACCTCAAGTTTGGTGATACCGAGATGCATTGCCAGGACGGTACGGAGATCAGCATCCGTGGTCCTCCGCTTGGCAGACGGATTGGCAGCAGCGACAGGCCCGCTTATGCTGAAATTGAAGACCGCAGAGGCCGCGGTTACGACCGTCCAGCGTTGCGAAGCCGTGCCCCGTCCCAATCGGGGTCCTTCTACGCACCGCCTCCTGATGCGCCGTATGAATACGACTATGGCGAAAGTCCGAGATACGAAGCCTCTCCCTTTGCGCCTCTTCCAGCCCACGAGCAATGGATGTGATTCGAAAGCCGGCCTACAAAGCACGGCGAAGCAATACGAAATGAAACAAATCGAACAGAGGCCGAAAGACACAATACCCGCACCAGACAAAAGCGATGTTCTTCTTTCTCTTCTTCCTAATCACTCGAGATTTGAAACGACGATTACGATATCTTATGCTTTTTTATTCCACATCTGGCCTTCTTGTCATTTAACTCCAATTTGATACACTTTTTTCACCTCGTTACTGTTTGTTTTCGGATTCTTTTATGAGGCACAGCTACAAAGTGCCTTTTATCAGCGAAAGCGAGCGAGCGAGCGATTATTATTTTTGATGATTTTCTTTGCCCTTTTTTCTTGCTTCTCTTTCACACTTCTTTGACATTTTCTTCGTGTTACTCTATAAAGTCGTCGTCCTGGGGACGCAGCATGATGTCTTTTCTGGTCACGATCTTTGGGTATTTTATTTTGTTACTCTTGTCACAACTTGCCTCTTCTTCCTATTGCAGACCTATGCCGCCCCGAGATTAAACCTGTTTGTTCCCTTGTCTTCAAGCTTTGTGTCACTATACAATGCATATATGTACTATTGACGGGTTCGTTTGTTTCCACGGTGGCATTCGTGCAGAATCTAAAAGAGTTTGGATACCCTCTTTTCCATAAAGCCTGACATATTATCCCAGCACATTTTTTTTAGACACAGTTTGTTTGGCCGGAAAGGCACGAATACAATATTGATGCTTTGATTCTACGTCGTACGTACGAACAAGGCAATGCTCATACTCCTCCTTTGTCCATCTTTGTTCATCTTGATCTCTCTTTAACTGCTCGAGCTCATGCTACAGCGAAAGTGCCAGCAGCGCGTAATGACGCGTCGTCTTTTTAGGGCAGACGACTTTAAGCAACAGAAATGGACCTCCTTGTTCTCGTTTTTGACGCGCACTCTTCTCCCCTTTTCCCTCTCTCGAACGATGAAGGGAGAGGGCATTCTGCTCGGCTGACCATACCGGCGATGGTGGAGGTAGTGGAGGAAAGAGGAGCGCATCACTGCACACGGCATTGACAGCAAACTGTTCTTGGACGGCGATCCCCTTTTTCTTTTGCACATATAACAAGGCTCACATATATGCGCCGCGGGTTCGCGCTTTCACGCTCAAACTTGGATTGCCAACGTCCACCAATCTACTATTCTCTCCGTCCGTCCCATTTTCCCGCCTGGATACCCCAACCTGGCCCGCAGAACGATGAATGTCAATATGATTGATGATGGAGCGCAATCCCCGCACTGCTTCCTGCTCTTTCTTCATTGTCTTCATCTGTAGACAATAGGGAAAAGAGATCGTCGTCTCTGAGGCTGTTCACTTTGCCCTCCGAGCAGACAATCATATTCAATTGCTAACTGAATATAGGAAATATCGGGCTAAATGCTCATACCGAGGAGGATTGAAAAGAAAAGGGGCTTTGCATGAACCAATGCATACAGGGAAGGGAAGGGATCGAAGCACGTCCGTACAATCTGCTTGTCAGCTCTCCTCACGGTCCGGTGGCTTCCCTTCTTTCGCATCTCCATCAAAGCGCTTGGTGAAGCATGCCATGGATAGAGCAAGTTGCACCAACACCGCTGTACGGAGTAGTATGCGTAGCTAGAAGAGATATATTTAGTGAAGAACCGGGGGAAGCATGCCGTCGCGTATCTCCCCTTCTTCGGTAACGGACCTTGGTCGTGAGACGCTTTACATGGAACATTGTCCCCCGTTGGCCCTGGCGTCACAAACATGCTAATGACACGCCCCGAAGAGTTTCTGAAACGGAACCTTTCAGTGGTCTGCCCATCTGAAGCGAGCAATCAGAGCTCAAAACGGAACAATAACGAACGGCGCGACTTCTTACACACACACACACATATTATATATATATGTAACCAACTTCAACATGCAAGGGACGAGTTGGCGAAGAATGCTGGAAGCATTGTGTGATCAGGGTGCTGACCAAAGACCAGCAAGCAGAAACAGCTCTCATGGGCTGCAAGGAGCCTTGCAGAGGCGCCGACATGCTGCAGCAGCCTTTTATTGCCCCCCTGTCCCATTTTCTCATAGGTCCTCATTTCACATTTCGCATTCCATATTTTACAATTCAGCGCAAGACACTCTTTCTGTTCTCGCACTCATTGTAAAAAATCGCCGTGTCTCCGCAGCTGATACGGAGGTGAAACGTCAGCTGAGCGAGGGGAATAGGGGAATAGGGGAATACGTGAATAGGGAAAGAAGGAACAGGGGAGGACGAGTGTTGGAGGAGATGGGCGCTTAATCGCATGAGGCGGGAGGCGGTCGCTCAATGCTTCTTTGTACGGAGGACTTCGCAATGGCCTGCGTGGTTCAAAAGTGGCTTGATACGACGTACCATTCGAAGGAGTTGAAGGCTCTCATTGGCGACGTCATAGTGGTGAAAGATAAAAGTGGGTCACAGTGTAAGAGGGCTGGTTGCTGGGCTACGGACTATTTACTTTCAGGTTGGTGAGCGACAGGTTTATGCACATGCCGTTGTGTGTCTTTGGCAAACACGGTGTGCAGTTAATCATAAATGTAGAAAGCGATTTAGTCACATTCTTGAGGTTTTGCCTCAGCTTTTCGACACTTTGTTCTCGTAAATATGTGAGAATCGGGGTTGCCAGCCATTTGTGTACTCAGTAGTTGCTTGTTTTGGAAGGCACCCGCCGCGTCATTGGCGCCTTCCACTTTAGCCATCCTGGAGCAGGATGCAATCACCCACCCTTCGCTCCTGCCCTGCAGCTGCTGCACTGCCCAACCTCACCTTCCGGTTTCTGGGGGAACCACAAAGAGGCAGCTACGCAGTTCTCCTTTCTCTCTCTCTCTCTCTCTCTCTCTCTCTCTCTTGTCGCCTTTCAGCATCTAGCGTCGATCTAATTTTCTCTCTTCAATCGACAAAGTCGACACTCAATCTAAAACTTTGTCGCGACGTACTTTCGTCCACCACCACATTCGAGTTCATACCCCTTCATTCCACCCAACTCGCCCGTGTTCAGAAAACCCCACAACGGTTTTTCTGCTCGTGGCCACGCGCACCCGCTTCGTCTGGATCGCCTCTTTCGACTGGCATTCTCTTCGGCTTCACAATCCAAACTGCAATTCGAGGCGGCCATTTAACACACATTCTCCGATCGGCTGGAGAGCCTGCCAGTCACATTCCAGCCAAGCGATACCGCACATCCGCCCACGATGGCGCCCACCCTCCGCGATTTTGTGTCGAGGATCTCGACCCGGCATGGCGAGAGCCCGAGTACTACAGTGTTCGACCACGGCCCGCTGGCGGCTCGGGCGGCCCTCTTGGCCCGCGATACGGCAACCGCGACGGTCGACCCGCACGTGGGCGTAACCTCGCCGACGTCGATCAACAACAATGCCATCTTTGCGGTGTTTGGCATTCTCGGCGCTGCGATTTGTGTGGCCATGATCTGGTTCTTCTTCTGGGCCAAAAACGGTGGCTTCCACTTTGGCAACAACGACTGGGACGACTACAAGTCGACAGTGCTGCGCCGCAAGGGCCCCAACGGGACCATTCTGTCAAACGCCACGCCCAGCACCAACCTGGGTGGCGGCAGTGTCTACAAGGATGTCGACGACAACTCGACGGAAGATGCTTCGACGGTGATTACGGGCGTGACGCACCTGACGGCTTCGACCGAGATGTCGGGCATCACGGCCGGCGTCAGCGACATTGTGGGTCGTGAGAAGCGCCGCAAGAAGAAGGAGCAGCGCGACCGCGAAAAGGAACGCCGCCGCGAGGAGAAGCACAACGAGAAGCTCCGCAAGAAGAAGGACGGCAAGTCGCGGTCCAGCCGCAAGGTCAACGAGGACGGTGTGGTCGACGACGAAATGGCCGAGGCCGATGCACAGGCCCAGCTGCGCGACTACCGCCACGAGAAGCCGGCCCGTGTCGGTGGGATCAACAAACAGAGTGACGCCTCCGAGTGGGACGGCTCGAACCCAAGCGCCTCGTCTGCCGCCACCGAAAGCACCGTGACGTCTGAGCTTATGCCCAACCGCGAGCGCACCCCGACCAGCACCCCCACGAAGAAGGGCATCCGCAAGGTGTACAGCACAGCCGACCGCAATGCCGCCCGCGAGCAGGAGCGTCTGCGCAGCGAGGGCCGTCGTCTGACAGAGCGTGGCCAGCGCGCTTCGCACTCGTACAACGCTTCCGCCGCGGCGAGCAGCAACCGCCGCGACTTTAGCTGGCAGTACGGCGAGGACGCCAGCACGCCACTGCGCCAGATCGACGAGGGCGAGGGTACACAGGCGCAGGACGAAGACCGCTCGCACGTCCCCGGCGCGTGGACCGACAATGGCCAGACGGAGAGCGACCTGGGCACCAAGTCGTACCGCCACATCATCCCCGGCCTGTCGGCGCCCAGTGCGTTCTCGGGCAGCTCGAGCGATGTGTCGCAGTCGCAGGCGACGGACTTTGCCTATGCTGAGGAGAAGAGAAAGCGTCGCCAGGAGCGCAATGCCGGTCGCCGCCGTGGTTAGATGGTCGATGTTGTTTGTCAATTGTCTTGCTGCTCGAGCTTTGTCTCTGAACAGACGTTTCTGAACAGACGTTTCGTGTTTCCAATCTGTATTTTGTCTTTTCGTCTTTCGTCTTTCGGCGACTCCCCGCTTAGCAATTCTGGCGTTGTGTTTGCTTTTCCCCTCCCACTACCCTTGATTATTTTCCAAGGTTTGTTTTCAGCTTTTCTCTTCTTGTATGTTGGTCGAATGGTATGAACGTTCTGCACCAAGTCGCCAAGGGGCGCAACGTCATGTATGGTGTCTATGAAGTTTGCACGTCTGTCTTTTTGTCTTTCTGCGTTTTCTTGCTTGTTTTACCCAATCTTCCCAGTATGTAGACCACATGGAGATGGCACACAGAATACGACCCAATGATGAGCAGGCAACCATGTACAATACACGTGAAATAACAATCAAAGTCCACAGAGCAACTTTTGGCGAACTGTCGTGACAAACTTGTGGCAATGACTTGCACTGATTGATAAAATAAAACCTGTGTACGTAATGAGTCGGGCATTGTGCCGGACATTACGAAGAGCTCCAGTCTCGCTTTCCCGGTCGTCTGTGTGTTTGCCATACACGTTCTCTGCAGACAACAGGGCCACAGAGCAAACGCTGAGGTCATGCCTCCCTAAATTGGTGCAATATGAGGGCTTGCCTGAGAGTACTCTTGCCTGGCAGGAACCTGTCTCAGTTGCCCTGTTTCCTATTTCGGAATGCAGTCCTGAGCGGCGAGAGCAACTATCTGCGGAGCCTCTTGCGGGCGGGCAGGTGCGACGGGGCGAGGCCCGACCCATCTTTCCTCCTTCCACCTCCATCAACTTGCACAAGGCTCAATCGACGGCAAGTGCAAAACGCCAACAAAGTTGAGAACCCCAGCAGCCACTCCAGAGTTTGTCAGACTGTAATACCCCGTACAGAACCTCCGGCTTTCGCTCTCGTACCCCAACGCCCCCTCTCCCCCAAAACCCCCAAATGCAAAGCACGCAACAACCTGGGCATTGGGCTTGGCCGGTCGACGGAACCCGGATTTACGAATAGCGCAACAAAGCGCCGTGGCACTTGCACATGGCCAGCTGTGCGGGCTTCCGTCGGCAAGAACTCCGCGTTTAGGTGTCCCCAAGCACCGCTGGAGACGGGCTTGTCCACGGAATGTCCACAGAATGTCCCACAGACTGGCGATAGACTTGCCCAGTGTGATTTCTAAGCTGGTCGCGCAGCTCGCTTTTTCTGTTCAAACAATGACGCGCGATCTAAGGTCGACGGCCCCGGTTCAAAGAGAGATGGGTTGTGGACATGCCGATAGTCGGTTGCATCTGCTGGAATTCGGCACCTTTTGGTGTCTCTAGCTGTGCTGCAGGGCTGCTTATTAGGGAAACTTGATGACGAATTTCACCCACATAAATGCGACAACCGATGCGACTCGAACGCAACGCAAGTGGCAGTTATATATAGAACGAATGTTGGACGACAAGAGCGAACAGCTCTTTTTCACCACGACAGATAGACTCAATTACACTGCAGCTCTCTGCGGCACCAGCTCCACCGTCTTCACCGTCTTCACTCACACCACGATCCACTCGCCCACCTCGGCCAAAGAACAGAACCGAAACGCGCAACGATATGGCGACCCCGACCGACATCCACCTCTACACGGCGGCGACGCCCAACGGCATCAAGGTCTCGCTGTTGCTTGAGGAGCTGGGCCTGCAGTACAAGGTCACGACGCTCGACCTCACGCAGAACGTGCAGAAGGAGCCCTGGTTCCTCGAAATCAACCCCAACGGCCGCATCCCGGCGCTGACGGACACGCACACCGACGGCAAGCCGATTCGTCTGTTTGAGAGCGGCTCGATCTTGCTGTACCTGGCGACCGCTACGACACGGAGCACAAGGTTTCGTACCCCTTTGGCACACAGGAGTACTATGAAGTCAACAATTGGGTGCGTCGGCGAGTCCTGGCAATTTTTTTCTGTTTCCTGTTGCGAGCATCGAGCATCGAGCATCAAGCATCAGAGCATCACCAACTAACCATCCGCAGCTCTTCTTCCAGATGGGCGGACTGGGCCCTATGCAAGGCCAGGCCAACCACTTCAAGCGTGAGCTCAACTTGTGCTTGTGTGTCTGCTAAGCGAGAACTGGCACTTGATTGACAACAACAGGTTACGCCTCTGAGAAGATTGAATACGGTATTAACCGGCAAGTCAACGCAGTCGCCCTTTTTCGTTTCTTTTTCTTGTCTTTTTCTTCTTTTTCTCCTTCTTCTTTTACGCTTTCTTTGCTCTCCTCTCTAACGTCCCAGCTACACCAACGAGACCCGTCGCCTGTACCACGTCGTCGACGACCACCTGGCCAAGTCGACCTCTGGCTACCTTGTCGGCGACCGTTTGACCATTGCCGACATCGCCATCTGGCCCTGGATCGCTTCGCACCGTTGGGCCGGCCTGACCATTGAGGACACCCCTCACCTCAAGGCTTGGTTCAACAAGGTCCTTGCCCGCCCGGGCATCGAAAAGGGCCGCCACGTCCCCTCGCGCCACACGGCTCTCGACAACGTGTCCGAGGAGGATCTGGAGAAGCGCGCCGCCACTGGCCGCGCCTGGGTCCAGAAGGGCATGGCTGCCGACGCGGAGAAGCTGAAGAAATGAGGAGACACATTTAAACCCCCCCCCAAAAAGCTCCGACATGGGAAGGGACAAAGAAACCCAGCCCTGCGCCAAGATGGTTGAGGCTCTTCGTTGTTGCACTTACAGGAGCCAGCCAGTATCACAGTAAGCTGTAGGGTCGTCAGCACTGTAAATACAGAAGGGTAGCAACCGAGCCCTGCTTGCTTTCGTACCACCTTCGTTCAAAATGAAAAGATTTCAATTTAATTCAAGATCAAGACAATATGACAAGAAAAAGCAAGAAGATAAAGTCAAGAAAAGTGTATTAACTATTCTGCTTGCATAAACTTGTGATACCTGATGGCTTTTGAGGAGACCAACCCACTGAGCCACTGTAAGGTCACTCTCTAGTCTCTTAGCTACGAATAATACGAGCCATGCCACTTTAATAGGTCGCGTTGAATTCAACAAGGCGCTCCAAATATAAGTGGGACATGGCACGGCCCCACTCATCCCACAAATAAATTTGGTAGTGGCAGCCATCTTCACGTGATAGTCTCCTCTTGTCCAATCAGAAGCCACCATTCTGTGTGGCAACAACTGTCTTGGCCCCTTCTTCGCGACAAGGTTCTCATCTTCTTTCCTTCTGTTGCATTTCCTCTCTCTCTTCAACACAACACAAAGCTGACACGACATCATCAGTCTTGTCCGGCGCATCGACGCAGCCTTCGTTTTATACATCGCAGCCAATCTCCGTCGAGACACACACGCCCACGATGTCTTGGAGGAAGCAAGGAATCACCGGCTCGAACAACATTCCGCTCGGGAAAGTTCGTCGCTTTGGCGGCGATTCTGAGCCCAGCAGCAACGGCGGCGGCGGCGGCGGCGGCGGCGGCGGCGGCGGCGACTACGATCGCAGCAACGCACGCAGTGGCGGCGATAGGGGGAACGCCATGAGCGCAGCGACTACCGCAGCGACTACCGGAGCGACCGTGGTGGCCGCGACGACCGCAACGACCGCAACGACCGCAACGGCGGTGGCTACGACCGTGATCGCGATCTGAAGCGTGGACGCAGCCCAGAGCCGCGTGGACCTCCTACCTCCGACCTCAACCCCGATGGTACCCGTCGCCGCAAGAAGCGCAACCGGTGGGGTGATGCCTCGGACAACAAGGCGGCTGGTCTTATGGGCCTGCCCACGGCCATTCTGGCCAACATGACCAGCGAGCAGCTCGAGGCCTATACTTTGCATCTGCGCATCGAGGAGATTACGCAGAAGCTCAAGATCGACGACGTCGTGCCTGCCGACGGCGACCGCTCGCCCTCGCCTGCGCCCCAGTACGACAACCACGGTCGTCGTATCAACACGCGCGAGTACCGCTACAGAAAAAAGTTGGAGGAGGAGCGCCACAAGCTCGTCGAGAAGGCCATCAAGACCTTCCCCAACTACCATCCACCCCAGGACTACCGCCGGCCGACCAAGACCCAGGAGAAGGTCTACGTGCCCGTCAACGACTATCCGGAAATTAACTTTAGTATGATTGCTAACCCTTCTAACCCTTCTAACGTTTCTAACTGTTTTCTTCCCGCTCTCTTTTCCTTTTCGTTTCCTCTCGTTTCCTTTTTTTCTTCTTCCCCTTCCCCTTCCCATCCCCCCTTCCCCTACGTAACCTTCTCTCCTTGCTCTGGCGCTGGATTTTTTTTCTTTCTGGGCAACACGACCAGGCCCCAACGATGGCGTGCACGAGGATCTCTCTTTCTCTCTCTTTTTCTTTGCTTTGAATATCCTCGTGCATGCGGTCCTCTTGGTGCCACCATGGGAACTGAACCTAACTTGAAAACATTCGGCGCGACTGCTGCCTTTTCCCTACCCTTCTCCCCCTTTGCCCCTTCTAACCAAGTCTAACCGCGCCTGGAAAACAAAATTCGATGCGAAAACAAAACTCACTGAAACCTCTCAATTTGATTCGATACTAACACTTAGCGTTTTTCCTCCTACTCAAGTTGGTTTACTTATTGGTCCCAGAGGCAACACCTTGAAGAAGATGGAGACAGAGTCTGGCGCAAAGATTGCCATTCGCGGCAAGGGATCCGTCAAAGAAGGCAAAGGTGAGTTTTCTCTCTTCCGCTCTCATCCCACGTCTTTACTACAGCATGCTGACATGTCAGGTCGCTCTGATGCCGCACACTCCAGCAACCAAGAGGAGGACCTCCACTGTCTGATCATGGCGGACACCGAGGAAAAGGTGGAAAAGGCAAAGCAGCTGATCCACAACGTTATTGAAACGGTAAGCAAGCACCACAGACAACCAAAGCAGCTCATCCGGGCAGTTTCGTTTCCCATCTCAAGCTCCCATGCTGACACATATCTCCTGCGACAGGCCGCCTCCATCCCCGAAGGACAGAACGAACTCAAACGCAACCAGCTGCGTGAGCTGGCTGCTCTCAACGGTACCCTCCGTGACGACGAGAACCAGGCCTGCCAGAACTGCGGCCAAATCGGCCACCGCAAGTACGACTGTCCAGAGAAGCAGAACTACACGGCCAACATCATCTGCCGCGTTTGTGGCAATGCAGGTCACATGGCCCGTGATTGTCCGGACCGGCAGAGAGGTGCTAGCTGGCGGAACGACGGGCCTGTCCGGCCTGCAGCTGGTCGTCTGGGTCCCTCTGGCAGCGGCGATGCGGTGGACCGCGAGTACGAGGTATGCCAACCTGCTTTCCTTTCTTTTCTTTTTTTTTCCTCTTTCTCTTTTTTTTTTCAAAACTTGCGATACTAACTTCTTCAGCAACTTATGCAAGAGCTCAATGGTGGTGGTGCTCCTCCGCTGCGCATCGAAGCCGGACCTGGTGGTCCTTCTGGTCCCGGTGGCGGCCATGGCGGCGAGCCTAAGCCGTGGCAGCGTGGTCCGACAGGTGGACCTGCGCCCTGGCGCCGTGCTAACAACGACCGTGATAACGACGGCCCTCCCAGCGGTGCTCCGGGTGGTCCTTCCGGTGGCCCGGCACCCTGGGCCCGTGATCGTAGTCACCGCAACAACGACAGCTACAGCGGTGGCGGTGGTGGTGGTGGTGGTGGTGGCGGCGGCGGTTACGGCAATGGCAGCGGCAGCAACGGTGGTGGTGATTACTACAACGGCAGCGGCGGATACAGCGGCCACAACGGTGAAGCCGCACCTCCGGCACCGCCTGGCATGGCCCCGTGGCACCAGGCACCTGGCGCTGGCGCTGGCGCTGGCGCTGGAGCTGTCCCGCCCCCTCCCCCTGCGTCGTACGCTGGCTATCCTGGCGGCTACGGTGCACCACCTGGCATGGGTGGAGCGCCTCCTGGCCTTCCCCCGCCGCCGCCTCCTCCTGGTGCGGGTGCTGGTGCCGGTCTGGGTGCACCCCCGGGCATTGCCTCGGGTCTCAACGCTCTCATCCAGCAGTACTCTGGCGCAGCGCAACCTCCCCCGCCGCCGCCTCCAGGCGATGCTCCTCCTCCTCCCCCGCCCAGCGACCAGCCGCCCCCGCCGCCTCCTCCGGGAGCGTAGTTTTACCTTGCATAACACCTTGCATAACTATGACAGCCAACAGAAGCGAGCGGTCTCTTACGATCTCCTTGGAAACAGCAGTGTAGAACTGACCAAAAGCGCGCGACCTGATCTTGTTCTGTTCGATCAAAGACCGAGACCGAGACCGAGACCGAGAACGAGCACGAGAACAAACGGTCGACCGACGATGTCGAGTTTGCTTTTCTTTCCACTAACTGATTTGTTCCACTATTTTTGTGGTGTATTTTGTTGCATATTTCCAATGCTTGCGAGCCCCGATGCTGTGTCTTTGAACAGCAACTCTACGGATGACTTGTTTTTCTAACACCTAGGCTCGGGACGCTTTTTTTCTTTTCGAATTAAATTGACCCAGACCCAGTATGCATGTACTAACATAGCGCCCTGAGACTTGCTTGTAAAAAAGCAATGAGGGTGGAATATAATAAAATGAGAAATCAAAACTGATTGAGATAAAAACTCGCCAACACGAGTGAAATAAAAACTCAGTAAATATTAAAGACTAAAAGAGCGAAGAGTACGGAGTACCACATCACATGATTCTCGGATGTCGGCGCCGTTTTGAGGCCGTAAGATACAAACTTCTCCGTAGTCGTGCCTGCCTCTGATTGTAGCTGTGATAGGGGCGGGGTAAGCTTGTGCTTTAGCACACCGAAAGAGGAAGGAAGCTTGGGTACAACCTCTCCGTCGCAGCTTCCAGCTACAGTAGCTTGCTATTACGTATGGTGTCATATGGGGGTGGCGCCTGCCGTCTGAGACTGTCTAGCTCGCCAATCGTCGCTTCCAGCGCCTGAACGAATGTGCTGAAAGAGGCCGGCCCGCCCTTGTTCCTTCCTGCCTCGCGTCACCATTCGCCATTCACCATTCAGCCTCCTTCCTGCCCCCAAACGCTTTCTTCTCCTCCTCATCCTCTCTTCTTCCCCTCGCTTCTTTCATCCTGATTCTCCCTTTCGCTGTTTTTTTTTTTTGCCCTCGCTCACTCAACCCAGCCCTTTCAATCAGCATTTGCAATTCTCTCGGAGCAATCGGCGTGGATCGCTGGGTCTCTGCAATTGTGGTCTCTCTTGTGTTCTTCTCCTAGTTCCACCCAAAGACAAAGTCACAAAGGCCTTGGCACGGATGACAGCGTCTTCGTGAACGACGGCAAACCCTGCCTCTTTCTCCTTCGCTCTGCCCCATACGCTCTCCTCTTCTTTTCGCCTCGCCAACATGGTTCTCCCGAATCCGTTCGCCTTCCGGCCACTCCAGGTCACCTTCTGGACGGTCGTCGTCTACCTCGCCATCTCCATCCCCGTCATTATCATCCAAGAGAACGTGCCCCATGCGCCGTCCGAGTCGGCTCTGCCACATGGCATCAGCGTCGTCGAAGCTTGGGCCGACCTCGCCGATTTGACGCAGCACATGCACCCGGCCAACAGCCACGCCAACGACGACGTGCGGGCCTTTTTGCTGCGGCGCATCCGCCAGATGCTCGACCGCAATGGCGCATCCTACAAGACACAGGCCGACCGTGGCGGTGATGCTGCATCGGTTGCTGCATCAGTTGCGACAGACAATGCAGCAACAGATGCCGTCATCTTTGACGACCTGCTGACGAATGTGTCCTTTCCCACGGCCTACGCCAAGGGCCGCCGTTCGGCCCTCTACTTTGAGGGCACCAACATCTACGTCTACATCCGCGGCACAAAGGACGAGGCCGGCGACTGGTGGAAGGCTGCAGCCGACTCGCCGCAGGCCAGGGCCATGCGGAAGCAGATTGTTCTGGTCAACTCGCACTTTGACTCCGTGTCCTCGAGCTTTGGCGCCACCGACGACGGCGTCGGCGTCGTCTCCAGCTTGCAGATCATCCGCTATTTCAGCACGCCCGGCAACCAGCCCGAGCGCGGTGTCGTGTCCTGCTCAACAATGCCGAGGAAGAGTTTCTGCTGGGTGCCACTGCTTTTGCCAACAGCCCGCTGGTCCCCTACATTGGCACCTTTGTGAATCTCGAGGGCGCCGGTGCCGGTGGACGCGCCATGCTCTTCCGCTCCACGGACCTTGAAGTCGTCAATGCCTACCGCACCGCACCGCACCCCTATGGCACCGTGATTGCCAGTGACGGCTTCAAATTGGGCTTGATTCGCAGCGACACGGACTACCGTGTGTGGTGAAGGCCCTCGACTACCGCGGACTCGACATTGCCTTTATGAAGCCTCGCCTCCGGTACCACACGCAGCAAGACGACCGCCGGCACACATCCAAGGCCAGTGTCTGGCACATGTTGTCGGGTGCCCTTGCCTCGGCCAAGAGTCTGACTGGCTCTGCGGGTGACGCCGCGGAGAGGAGCAACACCGATGCTGTGTGGTTCGATCTGTTTGGCAGCAGTCTGGTGCTGTTCGCCCTCCGCGGCCTCTTTGCGTGGTCACTGACCATCCTCATCGTGTCGCCGCTGCTCGTGGGCCTCCTTCTGTACCTGCTCTACAAGTTCGACAAGGACTACCTCTTCCGCTCATCGGTCGAACAACCTGAGAGCGCGGACGCCGACAGCAAGGTTGACATTGGCGGCTGGAAGGGCTTCTTCCGCTTCCCGGCGGCGCTGGCCGTGGCTGGCTCGGCCGTCTATGGCACCGCTCTTCTTGTGTGCAAGGTGCAGCCGTTTGCCATCTACGGCAACCTCTACGCAGTGTACGTTCTGAGCCCACTTCCACTGAACCAATCTACTTGGGCCAATCCATTTGGACCAATCTACTTGAACCAATGAACAAGTTTTAGCTAACACGTCAAAACTACAGCGCCACCTTGATGGTGACCATCTTTGTCTTTGTCTTCTGGGTTGTCATGCGCGTCGCCGACTTTGTCCGTCCGTCTGCGGTCCACCGCACGCATTCTCTCTTCTGGCTCTTTGGCATCTTCTGGGTGCTGCTCGTCGTCGCTACCGTCGGCGAAGACCGTGGGCACATTGCCTCCGGCTATGTCATTGTCTACCTTGCGTCGAGCGTGTTCGGGTCCCTCATCATCTCCCTGCTGGAGCTGTTCGCTCTCAAGACCAAGGCCGCGTACATTGAGGAGCTGGACAGCAGAATGGATGCCCTTGCCAACAGCGACGAGGGAGATGCTTTGATCTCGCCGACGCCCGGTGAGGGTGTCTCCAACAACGCGTCCGCCATCGCAGACGAGCCCAACGGTGCCGGTGAGGGCGCCGGTGATGGTCTCGACGACGAAGTGCCGACCGAAACGAGCCCCCTTATCGGCGGCAACATTCGCAACAACCGTCCGACGACCTTTGCTACAGGCTACAGGCGGTCCCTGTCGGCACTGATGGCCGAGCGCAGACGGGCTGAAGCGGCAGCCGAATTGCAGAACAGCGGCTTGTGGCCAAGGAGTTCCAGCCCTTTGGCGTTGAGCAGGACTGGTCCAAGTACTTGCCGTCCTGGACGTGGTTCCTGCAGTTTCTCATCCTGGGCCGTTCAACCTCATCCTCTTGGGCCAGCTGCTGCTTGTTCTCGGTGCTGCCGTGCAACAGACCGGTCCCGACGGCTCCGACCTGCTGATGCCGTACCTTCTTGTTGCGGCGTTCTCGGTCCTCGCTCTCCTGCCTCTGACTCCCTTCCTCCACCGCGTCTCGAAGCACATCCCGCTTTTCTTCGCGGTTGTGTTCATTGGCACGCTCATCTACAGTCTGGCCGCATTCCCCTTCTCAGCCCAAAATCCCTTCAAGTTCGGCGTCAGACAAACCTTCTCGGTTGACCACAAGAACTCGTCGGTTACGCTGACCGGCTACGAGGGTTACATTGGCGAGATTATCAACAACCTGCCCTCCGCGGCTGGCCGGCCATGGAGTTGCACCAACAGCGGTGGCCGGCAGAGCGGTCTGCTTGAATGCACCTTTGACGGCACCGGTCTCGAGCCCCGCGTCGACGGCGACACCGCGTCTCCCTTCTCCGGCAACTACGACGGCCTTATTTCCGTCAACACGACCCGCGTCCCCGGCAAGCTGGCTGCCAGCTTCGACGTCAATGCCGTCAACACCAAGGTGTGCAGCCTGCGCTTCGACCGCCCCGTCAAGACCGTCGCCGTGCGTGGAAGTGGCAAGGGCCTAGACACGCGCTTCGACTTTGACAGCGGGCCTGCTCCATCGGACGGCAACTGGGAAATTGGCGAGTTCACCCTCTGGCGCCGCGACTGGGAGACACCCTGGACGGTCGACGTCGAGTGGACCGACGACAACGATGCTGGGTCGAGCACGGCGGGCGCTCTGACGGGCCATGTCCTCTGCCGCTGGGGCGATGCCAATACACCAGGCACTGCGCCGGCCGCGGACGAAGTGTGGAAGTACGCGCCGACATGGTCGATTGTGACCATCCGCCAGAACCCGCCCCTCGTCCAGGGCAGCAAGTCCTTTTCGGTGTAAAGCGGCGGCGCATAATACAGGATGTCGCATTGGCTACGCCAGTGTTGTTGCAGTCTGCTCAAGCCAGGGTTTGTCTTGCTATGTTTATCTTGATTTTTCCTTTTATTTTCACCCTTGTTTATTTTGTCCTGTAAGATATTTGTACTGGGTAGGCTATCGAGCATGTCCAGCTCTTGGGTATTTTTGCCATAATTGTGGTACTTTTTCTATATAATTCACGTCCCAAAAAATTCGTCGTTCTCTTCACCTCTTCTCACCCCGACCAGTTCACCACAGTCAGCACGTTCTTCTTTGTTCCCTGAAGGACCCTGCTGTCATACAGAACATGCCTCTGATCGCCTCCTGCCTACTATAATTTGAAGCTTGACTACCTAGATAAAGTCGGAGGTTCTCCTCTAACTCCAGCAGCTGCGCCTAATAGACGGTGCAGAGCAAGGACCCCGGTAAGTTCCACAGGGAAGCGAACCTCGTGGCAGATTCACATTCACGGTGCATCGACAGCCTTATGTTTCAAAAACACCCCAACAATACCCCATAGAATCCATGTCTACGTATTCAATGACATGTCTTTTTTTTCACCTTTTTTACAATCAATTTTGTCTCGAAAGCTCTGGCCGCGAAGAGTCAAAAAGGTCAAACCAGTGGGGGGGTAGATGGAAAAGGCTGCACTTTGGCCGTCGTGCCAAGTCCTCTTCCGTAAGCACGACTACTGAGAGACTCCAATAGTCGCCGCGAGCTGTAGGTGTCGCCAGGAAGGAGTCGTTCATGGAGGCCAATCTGGCCGAGTTTGCTGGGCAGATGTGTGCCTACAGAGTACCCAGCCGAGGCCGTAGGATGGACCGTGGCCGGGCATCAAGGCGTTAGCAAAGGGTGTCAGTTGGCGGCGCACTGTTGATTGCCGTTTTCGCATTCATACATGGTCTGTGGGTGTGAAGACGGCCTCTGGAGCACGAGCAATAGGTTGGCGGTGAATGCACAAATACACGACAGAAAAACCCTACTCCGTACGTCGTACTCGTACGTGAATTGACGAGCAAGCAACGAAAGCCAACGGAGACGACGCGAAGCTGTGGCCACCCAAGTCGCGCCCAGAGAAAGCGCGACCACACGTTCGCGACTGTTAAAGTGGTACCTACTTGCACTAGTAAACTTGGTACAGTATTAAGTACCCATTAGCAGCTAGGCATGCATCGACCCAGACCCGCCGAGATGGCCCAGCTCTCCCAGCCACCGCATTTTCTCGACTTTTCTCTCTCTTTTCGCAGCAAGCTCCCATCCCATCCCAGCGCCCCGGGACGTGGTGTGGTTGTGCACATCCTTTGCATCTCGTCTTTTATTCGAGCTTTGTTTGTATCTTGTACTCTGTACCTGCTGCATCCTTTTCCCCTTTCCCCCTTTTCCCCTTTATCCTTCTTGTTTCTGTCTGCACTCCTTTCATTCGTCCTGTCGTTTCTCGTCCGTTCACTCGTTTACTCTTCGGTCTTCCGATACTTTGGTTTTCGACTTGTCGACGAGACTCGGGCCTCAAATCGGCCTTTGAGAAAGGAGGTGGGCCAATACTCAATCGAAATTCATTCACGTAACGAGGCTGCATCTCACAGCATTGCAGCATCTCAATATTCGACCACCTCGACATAAAGTCAACGCCTCATATACACATCACCAGCCTCACACTTTTCCTTTTTTTCTTATCTTCTTATATTCCCTCCTTTTTACTTCCTGCATCCCCCCAAACATCCCCATGCCGTCCAACTTTCGGACGTATGAGGCACAGAGCCGCCTGCTGGCTGCTGTCATCGCCAGCAATCCGGGTCTCAAGCTCAACTTCAAAGGTAGGTCTATTGTCCCCTGTCTTCTCCGTATGCCTCTCTTTCTTGTCTCTCCCTCCCCTCTCTCTATATCGCCTCTCTTGCCTTCTGGCCTTGTCTTTTGTCAACCGCGTGGGCTGACTCGATTGCCCTTGCCCTCCAGCCATTGCCCAGCACTATGGCTCGGACACGAGCACGGCCGGCATCGAGCACCGCTTTCGGCCCATCAAGAAGCAAGCCGGGCTCCTTCGGAAGGCGGTCGCCGACAACAAGGACCCCAAGGACCTGGCCAGCATCTTTCACCTGAGCGACAAGGGTACGAGGAGGAAGGAGAACAGAGAAAAGAGAAAGAGGGGCAAAGAAAGGAGTGGGGAGTTGTGTATCGCACCCGATGGCATCCGTTCTAACACCTTGCTTTCTAGACATTGCAAAATACTATGGCGAGTCGACGCCCATGGGCATTGAGTTCCAGTTCCGTGCCGTCAAGAAAGAGGCCAAAGCCATGCGTGACGGAACCGACACGGGCGCCAGCCCGCTGCCCAGCCGCCGAGCCGCACCAGCAGCAGCAGGAGCAAGAGCAAGAGCAGGCCGCAGGTGCAGGCGCAGGCAGCAGTGCCGCCACGCCGGCTCGCAAGCGCAAGATGCCCGTCACCCCGGCCGGCCACGGAGCTGCAGTTGCAGCTGCTTCTTCTTCTGCTGCTTCTCTTGCATCTTCGTCGGCCCCCACGAGCGGTGGCGGCATTGCAGCCCCGCCTCCTCCAACCAAGCGTGCCAAGCGTACTGCCGAGCTCACCCTCTCTAATGACGAGGACGGCTGCAGCACGCTGGCCAGCGAGGACGTCGACTACGAGCAGCTGGACCTCACGCCCGTGTCGACGCCGTCGCATCGGATGACGGCCCATGCCTCGTCTCTTCCTGCCGTGCCGTCGAACCTGGCTCCCATCACGCCATCGACGTCTGGCGCAACTGCCGCGACGGCTGCGACCACCACAACCACGTCGTACATGCCCGACGCCACGCCTGCTCTCAGCACAGGCGTCTCCGTCTCGCCGCCGGACCAGTCGTCGCCGGACCAGGCCGACCTGGTGTTTCACACCGCCGTCCAGCACCAGCGCCAGCCCGTGTTCTATCCTCGCAATGGTAACAACAACAGCGTCACCATTGATGACGACGACGACGACGACGACATCTTCATCATCGACACGCCCAGCAAAATGCCCAAGATGGAGCCGTCCGTCGCGCCCACGGCCACGGCCACACTGAACCACATGGCCGGCTTTGGCAGCTGGGACCACAGCCAGGCGCAGACACACGCGCAGACACACGCGCAGGCCCACGCGCAGGCCATGACCCAGTCAGCCAGCCAGACCGGCACGCAGCCCCTTAGCCAGGGCTTCTCGTTTGACACGAGCGGCTCGTCGTCGTGGCCACTCGACTTCGCCTTCAGCGGCACCAACGACCACATGGCCTCTGTTTCCTTTGGCGAGCCCTCCTCGTTCTATGACAACGACGGTGCCATCTGAGGGGAACGTACGGGTGTAGTGTGTCGATGTGCCTGCCTTTTTTTTCTCCTTTTCTTTTTTCCTTTTTCATGTGGCTGTCTTCTTTACCCTTCTCTTTTCTTTTCTCTCTTCCACTTCCACACATGATTGTTTCCTTCTTTTCTACCATCCTCTCTTCTTGTCATTCTTCTCTCTTTCCCTTCCTCTTTGTCGTTATAAGTTCTTACAAAAATACCCCAGTTTCTCATGTCCTTGACTTTGTCTTTTTCCTTTTCATGTATCCGAGAATTGCCCGGCGAGGCACTGGTCTCTATTGCTGTTGTTGATGTCATTCCAATGTCCGTTTGTTTTCGTCTCTTCTTCGCTCGAGTTGATTTATGGACCCGTCCCAACTGTCCGAGCTGTCTGAGCTGTACTACTTATATAGATGTGTGCCGACAATGGCCTCGAACAAATAAAACACAGTGCTGTTTTCTTTCTTTCTTTCCCCATGACTAACAATGGCTGTGTCATGTGACCACCACTAATAATATGCCTCTACGCGCTCCTGCCCTCCAAGGACATCATAAACAGACGTTACCTGGCGACCAGACGATTGTTCCTGAAGCCCATGTTTTGGCATTTGACCATCCCCTACACATTCTTTTCGTTTTCTTCTCTTTCTCTCCCCGCTCCGTCCGAAGAAGGACCGTCACGACCGTCACGACCGTCACGACCGTCACGACCGTCACGACCGTCACGACCGTCACGACCTCACGATCTAGCGAGCTCATCGTCTCGCATTGTGACGCAACGGCGTCCAATATCTTCGCTCCTCAGGGGGCCGCCTTGGACTGCAAAACGTGTGTCATCTTCTCTCGATACAAGATTTTTCTCTCGATACAAGATTTTTCTCTCGATACAAGATCAAAACGTGACTCATAGCTAACCGTCAAACCTTTTTATCGTTTCCAGAGCTGTCGCAAGCAAATGACAAGCCGGTGCAGACGGCACGCGTTGTCACCAACGCGTCCTTGCCGACCGCAGCAACATCCTCTGCCGACCTGGCCTGGCCACCGCTTCTGATGCCACCAAGCTGGTCATGGAACCCGAGGTGCTCTTTACTACCGTTGCTGACTTGTTCTCCCGTCTGAGGACCGTCAAGGGCGACGGCCTCCGTGTCGCCAAGGTGTCGCCGCAACAGTTTCGAGCGATTGACCAGGCGCGCACGGTACGCGGACGTAAGGTTCGGTTGACCTACCTGGCCGACGCCCAGTTGCTGCTGATTACGGTGCCAACGGGCCCCCACGAAGGATTGTATGCCCATTTGGAGACCTTGCTGCTCGTTGAAGTCGCCCGGATGGGGTTGGTCCACGCGTGGCGCCGTACGGGAAAGACACGGTTTCCCGTGGACTCGTCAGCTGCAGCTGCCTCGAGCCGGCGAGGCGGATGCAGGCGGGCAACCTTACCTGGGCGAAAACAGCGCGACGCCTGGCCGACGCTCGTGTTCGAGTCTGGCTACGCCCAGTCACTGGACCAGCTTTCGCACCAAGATGCGGCGGTGGTTTGCCGACAGCGGGCACGACGTCAAAATCGTCCTCTTGGCCAAGGCATGCCCGGAACGCCGTGACAAGAGAATCCGGTTTGAACACTGGCAAGAGGAACACGCTCGCCTGCGCCTGGGCGCGACCAGGACACGGAACGCGCCGGGAGTTCGCCCTGTCTGCAAGCAGACGATCCAGGTCGCCTGGGCGTGCGACACGCCGTACGACGAGGCGGACGAGGACATGCGGAGCGACCCAGACTCATTCAATGTGACTCGGGGTCCACTGGTGCTCGACTTCGCCTTGTGTTTTTTGCGCCCGGCGTCCGGGCCGCGAGAACATGACTTTGTCTTTCCAGACTGGGAATTGCAGTTCTGTGCAGCCAATGTTTGGTTGCGAGAGTAGTTTGTGGGTTCGGTGCTTGGTGTTGTTACCAGTTCTCCAATATACACTGTTTTTTTTTTTCCTTCTTCCTCCTCTTCTTCCTCTTCTTCCTCTTCTTTCTCTTCTTCCTCTTCTTTCTCTTCGTCTCGGCTTTAACCTGCACGCATTGCCACCCATTAAGAGAGGAAGCGCCTCTTCCGTCTCGTAGTGACCACGAACAAAACCTTGACGCTGCCGAACCAAAGTCTCGCCCAGCACCTCCCCGCAGAAATACATTCGCCGCCGTCTTTGCAGGAGGAGAGAAGGGTGTTGTCGGACGATCGACGTGGAGGAAGATTGCAAAGTATTTGCAGTCGATGAGCCGTGTGAAACAGAAACTCAACAAACAATGTTGTTTATAACGCAGTGCCTACCATCTACTTTGTATGCGTGTCTCTGTCCAGAAGGGGTTCGAGGCGGTCGCACCTGCCCGCATGTTAGTGATTTAGTGCTTTCCGTATTAGGAAATAATATGTAACTACCACCCAAGCGACACACCGACTGCATCACTCCTTCCTGCTGACAAACCCCCTCTCCTTCTGTCAGCTCTTTCCTTTCGATTGTCGAGAACGTCTCCTCGTCCTGCCCTCTCCTTTTTTACTTCTGGAGCACTCTTCTTATTTGTTGACATCTCCTTTTTTTTCGTGTCCTCAAAAGACATGTTCTCGCCACCTTACAACTCCCGGCAGGGTCACACAACGCACAATTAAGCAATGCCGGCTGAAAGACGAAGCTGTGGGCAGTCCGGCCGTGAAAAAGACCGCCAACAGACACGCCAACAGACACCACACAGACTCTACCAACGGATGTGGCAAGGCCACGATTCAAAGGCGACACAGATTGGCAATGCGAAAAAGTCAATCTGCTCTTGTTGCCTTGTCTGCTCTGCCGGCTTTGCCTGTACTTATCTTTTGTGCCGCATTGCTGCCTTGTTATATTGTTCACCCCCTTTCCTGATCGACAAGCTTCCTCTTCTCCTTCCAACAGAGACTGACCAATATGGCAATAAACAGGCTCACCTACACTGTTCTACGCAATTACGGCGAAATAAAGAAGACATAGGGAGAGAAAAGGGAGAGGCGTAATCAACAGCCGATCAACACTTCGCCATCTTCAACGACCCCTGATCAATCTGAGGCAGACGAGCAAACATCAAGCCATCTACGCGTACGACGTCTCACGGAATAAAGCGACGATGTGGCACTGCACCGGATTTGACCTTCACGTGACACAGACCAGCCGGCACAGACGCAAAAGCCAATTTGGCAACACCATACGAGCATCTACGCCACAGAAACAAAAGAAAAAAAAAAGGGGCACAGACAATGAATGGGCTGTGGATGGTGGGCAGACACTTTATGTATCGCGTGTCTGGTCCGCTTTCCCGTCTGCTTGTTATCCTTGCTCTCCCTGCACACCCTTTCCCATCGCCAATGTCTTGGCCATCTTTGAACCATCTCTTGACTCTGCCTGCATCCTTGGCTCACTGTACCAGGAAGCCAAGCTCTCTCTCAAGAGCAGCCACGAAAGCTTGTCTGCGAGTGCCTCCAAGAAGCAGTCAATCATTTTGCATCCATGTCTTTTCGTGAGATCTTTTACGCTTCTTTCCCTTTCTTTTGCTCTCCTATTTACCAAGTTGCATCGATCCACTGCAAATTTGCCGCCGTTACTTTCTTCGCTCAACAGTTCAATGCCTCAGCAATCGGCCAGCGGTATTGCGCCAAGTCTTTTCCTGGCGCATGCACGCATCCTCTTCTCTTTCGCAACCCACACTCCTTCCATCATTGGGCAGGAGTACGAATTCTGTCCAGGCTGGCTGGCATGCGGCACAACTGCAGAGTCGCTACCAAAGTTGCTGTGTGGGGAGGACTGGAGCAGGTCTTCACACGAGAAACCTGTCGTTTCTCTGCCTTCCTCTCCGCCTATCTCTCTCTTGCCTGATCTTCATGTCGACGATGACAGGAAGACCGAAACAGGCTGACGGGAATCGAGAACCAGACAAAATTGGGATGGAAGATGTACGTCGATTGGAGAACCCGAGAAAGGCAACGCAACATCACCAATGTCTCATTGGCTCCAGCGCACGGACAAACCAGGCTCGCCGGGAAAGCCTGGCTGATCCTCGGCATGCTGCATCGTCATCCTGGATGAGTTGGGGAGAGTTTGGCCGAAGCGTTGCACCGGCTAGGGCGCAAGAAAGGAGAGCCAAAATAGGGTCAGACTACGTCGTACAGGCCACGCCCACAGACAGGCACGACAGAATGCGGAGTACGACGTACAACAACATGCCTGACTCGGACACCGCAAGGGTCGAAAGAAAATGAAGCAAGCATCCACGACGACAAACGAAGAAAAAGAAGAAAAAGAAGAAGAAAAGAGAAAAAGAGAAAAAAGAAAAGAAGAGAACAACGCAGGTTGCAGCCGCCAAGAATCGGACTGCGTTTAAGCAAAAGGACTGCTCATGGCATGGCGGCCAATGCCCTGTGGCCGGTAAAAGGAACAAAATGGGCAAGAAAAGCCAAACAGTCCAGAAGCAATCAAGCGCGCGCGCGCTACTATGACGAACAGGACCAAGGACCAGTACTGGAACAGGAACAGAGCCCGCGCAACGAGCGGCTGGAGTGATTGTGTTTGTGTGAGAAAATGAAACAAGACAGTCCCATGTCGAAGGATGTCAAAGGATGAAAGCGACTGGCTCTTGTTCCTCTTCCCCCGCAAAAAACAAACAACAAATAACCTTGTTTTACTGGCAAGGCACTTTGCTCGGCAGTGGACTGTGCGCAATGAGCGATGGAACACAAACGACCGCAGTACTTGAGAGACAGACTGCTTGATTTCGAACTTGCACGACCACGTTTCTGTTCTCATCCAAAATCAGACCCACGTCCACAACCCGCTCGTCTGTCTGATTGGGGCCTTGGTGAACCGGCTTTCTTACAATCACGACGACTACCACCGTTTGCCACGCCAGGTGAGAGGGTAAAAAGAAAACAAGAAAAGAAAATGATAGAGGCTGTTTTATCAAATGGATGGTTCTGCACCTGACGCTACGTGGGATTATCTGCCTTTTTACCGCAAGCGTGGGGAAGATTGACGTCTAGAATGAGGAGAAGAACAATCGAAGAGGCGAAACGTCGAGAGTGACAAGTGACAGACAGTTGCCAGCACCACTGCCAAGAGCGATGAATGAGGATCCAAGTGGGTGTACTCATCTATAGCCACACTATTTGGTGATCTCGCTATGCGGGGAAGAGGAGAAAAAAGGAGACAAGAGAGTGTGAGTCTGTTGGCAACAAGCGCCCAACCAAAAGGAGGCCATCATGTCTCGAAGCCAGAAGAGCAACAAAAAGAGAAAAGGCAAGAAGGGAAAAAAAAAAAAAAAAAAAAAAAAAAAACTTTGACGATGCACACGTGTCGGTGCACACCACAGGAACACGGAAGCACGGAAGCACGGACGTCGTGCTTCGTGGTATATTACGTGGTGGCGCCACGGAGCTTGGTACAACGCCCTGCTAAATGGAGGCGGGAAGGGAGCAGACAAGACATGAACCACCGCCGCTCTGGTCGATCCGGCTAAAGTCGAGATGGGGAAACAACACAGAGATTTCGAGTAAGAAGAGAGAGAAAGGCGGGGGGGGTCAAAGAGAGGGAAAGTCGAGTGTGGAAAGAGGGGGGAAAGAAGGCAAGAAGAGCACAACATGGTCGAAAAGGGAAAAATCAACATCCATCAACAGCCCACGGTAGTGTTACACTCGGGGTGTGCGCGGGCACGAGAAGTCAATACAACTCCGCTCGTCGAGAACCCGGCATGTTCTACAGAGTCACGTTGAAGATGAGATGGTGCACACTCAACCAAACAGAAAAGAACTGAGGATGCCGAAAAGTTCAAGAAGAAGGAAAAAAGAAAAGAAATAAGGTCGAGAGGACGAAAGGGACGATTGTCACAGACATTTACTCGCCAACCTTGATTTTTCCCGGGTTCCTCCCTCACCAGCCAAGAAGATCGCCCCGTTCTTCTGTCGGCTGGTGGACGTCCGAAGGCGACATCCAGCCGTGCCGCTTCCTTGCCCCTACACTCACCCACAGATCCACGACCATCCTTCTCCATCCTTTTCCGTCCTTCCCCATCAATCCTCACCAATTCTCATCAATTATCATCAACCCTCTCTCTCCTCTCCTCCGCCCGCCGTCTCTAGAGAGAGAGCGGGCCGAATGGACTGCATGACGGCCAATTTGGAAACAATGGATGCAATTTGCGGCCGGTGGCGCGACAGAGAAAGATACGAGAGATGCAAAGAGCCTGCCATGTGAGCCGCTATTTCGTCCTGGTTTACGTCTTGGCAAGTGCCTTCTGCCATTTCTTCCTCCTCGCTGCGTCGTACTATGGACGCTCCTTGTCTATCGACCGTGAGCATCTTGGTACTCTCTTGCAACTCGGCAAGTCTCCTCTTTGCCTGACCCAAAAGAAGAGAAGAAGAGTAAAAATAAACAAGAGAGAAACAAAGGGTTGCGGGGGGGGGTGCTTCTTTTCTTGCAGACACCCTACTACTTATAAGGGATACAAACCAGATGCACACTCTTCTTATATATGAACACAGGGTACCATATATACGACGAGGGGCGAGAATTGCACGGTGTGCCTAGACCTGGGCTGTTACCATTTTGCTGTTCTCAGTCTTTTTTATCTAGTTCTCTTCTTCCATCTTCTGGGTCCCGTTTATAGACCTTTTAACTTGTGTTTCTCCCTTTTGTTTTTGACCTGGCTCTCTTCTCTTTCTTTTTGTTCTTTTCTCCTTTTTGTTCTTTTCTCCTCCTGTCCCTCCCTTTTTTCTTCCTCAGCCAAAACTCCATGAGCCACACCACAGACATCGTGCAGCTCAGAGTGACAGCATCTCACTCGCACCGACCACCCGCACCGACGTCTCGACAAATTCAAAGAGGCAGCCCGGCGTAGCCCCCCGAGACAAACAATCGCAGCCATGGTTGGTGCCGTCAACCACGACAATGACCTCCATCGTATGGCGATGGAGGACCCGGTCCCGTGGTACCGGAAGCCGAACCTGCGGACCCTGTACCTGTTGCTCTTCCCCTGCGTCATTGGTATCGAAATGACGTCCGGATTCGACTCGCAGATTATCAACGCCGTGCAGCTTGTGCCAGCATGGAGCAAGTGTAAGTCGTATGCAGAAGAGGGGCAAGCAAGAAAACGACGATGCGAGAAGATGAAAAATGAAAAAAAGAGAAGAAATAAATCACAGACAGAGACGGACCGTTACTAACTAACCAGACTTCCACAATCCCACGGGTGGCTATCAGGGCATCATGGCCTCGTCCCTGTCCCTGGGCGCCTGCGTCGGTCTTCCGTTTATCCCTACATCAACGATGGCTTCGGGCGTCGTTGGTGCATCATGTTCGGCTCTGTCCTGATGATCATCGGCTCGCTCATCCAAGCTTTCTCCATCAACGGCGTCATGTACATCATGGCCCGGTGCATCATTGGGTTTGGTCTCCCCTTTGCCATTGTCGCCGGCTCGTGTCTCATTGGCGAGCTGGGCTACCCCAAGGAGCGGCCCATCTTGACGGCGCTGTTCAACGCCTGCTACTTTATCGGTGCCATCATTGCCGCCGGTATTACGTTTGGCACCCAGCAGATCAAGACGGACTGGTCGTGGCGCATTCCCTCGCTGCTGCAGATGGCCCCTTCGGTGCTCCAGGTCGCGTTTGTGCTGTTCCTGCCGGAGAGCCCGCGCTGGCTGATTAGCCGCGACAGGCACGAGGAGGCCATGGCGGTGCTTGTCACGTACCACGGGGAGGGCGACCCCAACTCGGCGTTTGTGATTGCCGAGATGGCGGAGATCAAGGCCACGCTCGCCATCGAGCTCGAGCATGCCAAGATGTCCTGGATGGACATGGTGCGCACACGCGGCGCTCTTCGCCGTGTGGTGATTGGTGCTCTTCTGGGCCTGTTCACCCAGCTCTCTGGCAATGTTGTGATTTCCTACTATCTTGGCGACGTCTTGACGATGCTGGGCTTCAAAGACCCCAACTTCAAGGCCAAGTACAACCTGGGCAACCAGTGCTGGAGTCTGGTCTGCGGTGTCTGCGCGGCCCTGGTCATTATGCGCTTCCGTCGCCGCACCATGTACCTGACGGGCATCCTGTCCATCCTGGCCGTGTACATTGGCTGGACGGTGTGCTCGGCCCTTGTCTCCGAAGCCAAGACCAAGGGTGTGTCGACATCGTCCCGGGTTGCGTCCAACCTGTCTCTTTTCTGGATCTACGCCTACAGCCCGGCCTACAACACGTGCTTCAACGCGCTGACCTACACCTACCTGGTCGAGATCTTTCCGTACGCGCAGCGTGCCCGTGGCATTGCCATCTTCCAGTTCTTTGGCAAGGCCGCCCAGTTCTTTGGCACCAACGTCAACCCGATCGGTCTCGGCAAGATTGGCTGGAAGTTCTTGCTGGTCTACACGTGCTGGATCGTTGTCGAGGCCGGCCTCATCTACTGGCTGTGGCCCGAGACCTCGGGCCGTACGCTGGAGGACCTGGCCTTCCTCTTCGAGGACGAGCAGCAGGCCGAGCAGCAGCGCAAGGCGGAGCTGGAGCAGAAGCAGCTGTCCGGCGGCCAACCTCTGGCGTGCTCCACGGCGCACAGCGACGAGAAGGCCCGGGCCCGTCCCAGGTCGAGCACGTGTGAACCGTGTGCTGCTGGGGGAGCACGCCGCAAGGTTACCTCTCCTCGCGTTTCCTTCGTTTTACGCATATGTACGCATACTCGTATCTGCCGCTTGTCGCGTGACTGTTTTGGGGGAAGGGAGTTGAGTTACACAGACGACAGGCAGGAAAGGTTGCGCAGATTCAAACACACGAGGCGACGAGGAGAGGGAGTCAGAAAAAAAACAAACGAGTGAAAACTACCAATATGTGGAAATGAAGGAAATAAACGAGAAAATCAACAGAGTCAGGAGATCAGGCCATGGGGTGCAATAATAAGAAGACAAAAAGGAGAAAGAACAACAAACAGGGCCAGTTCCGGCATTTTCCATTTTCCATTTTCCTCGTCTTTCCTATCCGTCTTTTCCTGTTCGCTTATCTGCATATCGCTGATTCGCTGCGCCGTCACGTTGACAGTCTTGTTCCGCGGTATCTCTCCAGCCTTTCTGACTAGTACTCGTTTTGTATTTCAATACAAGCCGTTCTTCCTTCTTGATCCTTTAAAACCCAAACATCTCCATCCCAAAGTGAAAGCAACGCACACACAGCACTCGTCGTCATTTTGGGCAAAGGAGCTTGTCCGTGTAAGTGCCACCTCCTTCATCCGTGCGTGATAGACAGATATGCACCTATCAGCTAGTTGGTGGCCCCGCTTCTGGCACACAGCCCGAGTTTTGTCCAGACAATGACGTCGACCAAGGGCCACGCACCCAGCTGTTCGTGTCTGCTTTCCCCCGGTGGCATAGTCGTGTTTTCGTTTATTCGGAATGAAATGCAACGGTAAACAAGAGACTTGGCCGAAAGTCAAACGCAACAGAAACGAGAATGAAGTCATAAAGCCTCAGCCTCGCACTCTCAAGAATCAAGAATGCACGTGACGCCCACAGGAGCCCAAATATGCACATATCCGAGTCACGGCATAGGCCGACGAGTACCATACTCCGTCCAGGCGTCGAAGCTTCTCGCACCTACTATGGCGGGCCCACTAAATGCGCGTGCCCCGCCGCCGAATGGCCCTCCTGGGCCCTCTATTCGCGCCCGTAGTGTCCCCGCCATTGCCCTCCTTGGCCGCCCATTGGCACGCTCTCCTTCTCCATCTACTCAGTACGCACACTATGTACAGCGGGATGAGTACGTCGAGCACTACCGCCCCATCACTCCTTCCCTTCCCTCTTCCGTCTCTGACGACCTCCTTCCGTCTCTTCCTGCTTCTTTGTTCCTGCCTCTTTTTGTTGAAGTTGTCCGACTTCTTTCCTCTTCAGACCTTCACAGTTGCATCCTGTCAACTCCTATTTCTTCCCTCTTGCATCCTCCCCCAAAAACTTCAAATTGCAGCATCACAGCATCACAGCCTCACGACATCATCCCCCCCACCCGCTTTGGCCGCCTACCTATCCACCCAGAGCTCCCTCCCAGTGCTCCTCCCAGTGCTCCCCTCCAGCGATCTTCGAGCTGCTTCTAGTCGTTTTCGCAGGTCTTTGGCGGAATCGCACCACTTTTGTATACAATAGCAGCGACCCGTCTTCTTCTCTCTTTCCCCCTCGTTCCGTTCTCGACTTTTTCTCTTCGTTTGTTTTCTCTTTGCTCTCCATTTCTCTCCATATTCTCTCCAAGAGCATCTTACAGCAATTCGGTTGCGAACCCGACCTCGAGCCAGTTCCCTCGAGCCAATTCTGCTCGAACCACACCCCACCGAGCACTGCAACTCGACTCTCCCTTTCTTTTCCTCTTCCTTCTACTCTTCCCTCTACTCCTCCTCTCCTCTTCTTTCTACTCTCTACTCTACACAAAGAGGTCTTTCAAAGGCACCTCGTTGTGGACGACACGACTGCAGCCAATTACAATTTGCTGCTTCCTTTCCCCTTGTTGTGCTCTTTTTCCGGTATTGCCACAGCACCCTCTCGACGCCCCGAGGCGGACGCTTTCTCACTGGACAAAACCATTCGATACAGCCAGGCAAAAACGCAAAAACGTGACGTATCGCCAGCCATTCAGCTCGCGGTCGCATTTGTGCACATTTTCCTCGTCACCGCCCTTAAAATCCGGCTGACGACCGACCCTTCACCTCTTTTCTCCTTTCTTTTTCTCATCTTTCTTTTCTCTCTTTCTCTTTCCCTCCTCTTCACCCACACCCAACTTTCAACAACACGACACACGTCTTCTCCGCCAACATGGTCAAGGAAACGAAGCTCTACGACCAGCTGGCCATCAAGCCAGATGCGTCACAAGATGAAATCAAAAAGGCCTACCGCAAAATGGCCTTGAAATGGCATCCCGACAAGAACAAAGACAACGCCGCGGCCTCTGAAAAGTTCAAGGAGTGCTCGCAAGCCTACGAGATCTTGTCCGACCCAGAAAAGCGCAAAACCTACGACACGTACGGCCTCGAATTCATTCTCCGCGGCGGCGTGCCCTACGAAGGCGACGCTGACGGCGGTGCCGGCGGCTATGGCGGTGCCGGTATGGGCGGTATGCCGGGTGGTATGCCGGGTGGCTTCTCGGGCATGAACTTTGGCGGCATGCCCGGCGGCGGCGGTGGCGGCACACGCACATTCAACTTCTCTACCGGCGGCGGTCCCGGCGGCGCCAGCGGCTTCAAGTTTAACGCCCCCAACGCTACCTTTGCCGATTTCCTGCGCACCACGGGCGCCGAGGGTCTTGAGGACCTGCTGGGCGGCGGTCTCGGCGGTGGCGGCTTTGGTGGCGGCATGCCCCGGTCGGCACGGTCCGGCGGTGGCGGCGGTGCGTCCTTTGGCGGTGCTGGCGAGGATCCGTTCGGCCGCAGCGCGCGGCACCACACCCCCGAAGTTACGACGGTCGAGCGTCCGCTGCCGGTGACGCTGGAGGAAATGTTTAACGGCACGACCAAGCGCATGAAGATCAAGCGCAAGATGTACGACGAGAGCGGCAAGCGCACAACGACGGATACGGTCCTCGAAGTGCCGATCAAGGCCGGTCTCAAGAAGGGCAGCAAGATCCGCTTCAAGGGCGTGGGCGACCAGGAAGAGGGTGGCCAGCAGGATCTCGTCTTTATCGTCGAGGAGAAGAAGCACCCCATCTTTACGCGCGACGGCGACGATGTCGTGGCCCACGTCGACCTCGACCTCAAGGAAGCGCTGACGGGCTGGAAGCGCACCGTCTCGACCATTGACGGCAAGCAAATCAATCTGGACAAGTCCGGACCCACCCAGCCCGGCTCCAGCGACGCGTACCCGTCTCTGGGCATGCCGATATCGAAGCTGCCCGGCCAGCGCGGCAAGTTCATTATCAAGTACAATGTCAAGTTCCCGACGACCCTGACGCCGACCCAGAAGCAAAAGTTACGAGAGATTCTGTAAGGAGGTTCTCTTTGTTTTTCTTTCGAGAGTGTGTGTAGGTGGTCTGCTGCTACCACACACGAGGGCTATGCGAGGATGCATTGCGTTGACGGCACGCTGCACGTTGACAGAGCGTGCCTGGTGAAGTTATGATGTTTTTTTTCTTATGATGGGCCGGGAGCGTTGTCGAGAGGATCGGAGTTGTCATTTGTCTCTTTGTCTCTTTGTCTTGTTTCTCGTTCTGTTTACCTTCATTGGCTGTATGCATGGCGAAGATCGTTTCTTATTACATGGGAAAGACTGGCGTTATTATTGGGACTGTTCGCACACAAAACGAAACACTTTTTTTTGTTTTTCTCTTTTTTTATCCCGGACTTGAGGGATTCTGAGGATCTTGGGGCTTCGTCTTTGTTTTGTCCTCTTTGTTGTTGTCTCTTCGCTCTCATCTGTTCCTTGAAGCGGCTCATGCAAGAACCTTTTCGACCGTTTGCTATATTTACATTGCCGCAATAAAAAGACTCTTGAAACACGTTTACAATCAGGAAGAAGAAGAAGACAAGTATGGTTTTAATCCCGTGCCAACCGGCGTGAAGAGCTCTGCATTTGAATTCACATCCCGCGTAAATAAAAAGCATCAAAGTAGATAGTGAAATAGACATAAATTGCAAAACTGTTCCTATGTGATTTTGAAGTTAACCTAGCATGCAGCGCAAGTGCAAAATGAGTACAGGAATACAGAAATGCAGAAACACAGATATACAGCAAATGCAAACAATGCAAACAATGGCAAAACCATGGACTCCTATGAACCAGATACGCCTTTTTTGTATACCGTAACAGACCCTTTCCGCCTCCATCCATCCGCACCCGCAAGACTACTCTGCACCGGCCATGGCCACATCCTCAATCTCACCAGCCAGGGGACCGCTGCCGCCCGGCATCTGCAGCGCATCCATCTCCTGGAGCGTGTAGTCGACGAGGTAGCTCTCGTCGAGCAGCTCGGCCATGCGGCGGTAGTGGCGCTCCGTGTAGGCCAGCAGGGCATCGAGAACGTCCTTGATGTTGGCGCCGCGGATGCTGCTGCTGACACCACCGGCGCTCAGGTGGTCGTCGACGACGACGGGCTCGCCGTTCTGGCCGTTCTCAGAGGGCTGGGTGTGGGGGCGGCGGCGGCGGTGGTGGGACAGACCGGCGAGGCGGGTGGCCGGGTAGCTGCGGACAATGGAGGCCAGGACGCGCTGGGCGACGGTGGCGGTGCGGCCGTTGGTGTTCCAGTCGCGGACGCGGAGGAGCAGCAGGTAGAGCTGGTCGTCGGTCAGGGAGGCGAGGGCGGCGTCGACGCCCGGGTTGGCGCCGTACTCGCCGACGTGCGACAAGACAGACAGCAGACGGCCGGGCTGGTTGAGCTGGAGCGCGAGGGTCAAGGCCTCCCGGTAGGCGCCGCGGCGCATGTGGTTGGCGAGCTGCTGCTCCTGCTCGACGCGCTCCTTGGCGGCCTCGGCGGCGGCCGCGACGGTCGAGGCCGTGGTGTCGCGCCAAAAGGAGATGGTGGCGTCGCCGCCGCCGGAGACAAACATACGCGGGAGGCGCTTCTTGGCGTGCGTGGCCGACGCAGCAGCGGTCGGCGCAGGGTGGCGGACGGCCAGGGCCCAGACACGGTCTTCGTGGTTGTCGAGGGTGCAGGCCGCCTCGCCCGACGCAGCGTCCCAGACCTTGACGAGGCCGTCACCGCCGGCACTGGCAAAGAGCACAGGTGCAGGGCCGTGGCTGGCCGAGGCGTTGCGGCGCGCCGGCCGCTCCTCTTCGTCGTCGAGGTCCATGTTCTCATCGTCGTCGTCGGCGTCGGCGTCCTCCTCCTCGTCGTCGTTGCTGTTGCTGTTGTTGTTGTTGTCGCCCTGGCCCAGCCAGGCCACCTTGAGAACACTGTTCGTGTGGCCCTCAAAGGTGCGCAGACACGCGTAGTCGGCCAGACTCCACAGCTTGACCGTCTTGTCGCCACTGCCCGTCAGCACAAAGCCGCGGCTGCCGCCGGCCACGGTGCCCGTGTCGCTCGTCAGAGAAGGTGTGTGCAGCGGCGCAAACTTGACGGACCACACGCCGCGACGGTGGCCCCGCAGAATGCCCTGCACTTCGCCCTCGCGCACCGACCAAATCTTGACAGTGCGGTCCTGCGACGCGGAGGCGAACAGCTGGCCCGCAGCGTCGACGTCGAGCGCGTTGATGTCCTTGTCGTGGGCTTTGCGCGTGAAGATGGCGCGCTGCTGCTGCTGCTGCTGCTGCTGTTGCTGCTGCGCGGACGAGGATGTCGGAGCCTGGCGCGGGATGTCCCAGCGCTTGATGGTCAGGTCCTGCGAGCCAGTCACCAGAAACTGCGGCGGGTGATGGAGCGGGTCCGCAAAGGCAGGGGTGCCTGGCTCGGGGACGGCCTTGGGGAGAGCTACGGCGCCGACGGACTCGGCGTGGCCTGCAAAGACGGCGTAGCAGCTGTACACCTTGTTGCCGCCAGCCTCGCCAGCCGACTGGTCGACGCGCCACAGGCGGGCGCTGTTGTCCTTGGCACCCGTGGCGATCCAGTGGCCCGACCAGTCGACATCCAGCGTGACGACAATGTCGGTGTGGCCCTTGAGCAGGGCGACGTCCTGGCCAAAGTAGGCAGTGTTGGCGGTGTTGGCAGACGACGATGTGGCCGGGTCCGCGACAGAGACAATGCGCACATCTTCCGAGTTGGTGCCGAGAGCCAGAAGCGACTGGTCGGGCAGCAGGAACGCCAGGTCGATGACGTCGTCGTGGGTGCCGGAGATGCGCCGCGACGGCTCGAGGGGCGGCAGGCCGGTGCTGGACTGGCCGGACTGGCTGGCAAATGATGCGAGAAGGTCCTGTGCCGAGGGGACGGGGTAGAGGGCCAGCGTCTGGTCCATCTGCACACAGAGAAGCGTCGACTGCGCAGGGCGGAAGATGGCAGCCACAATCGACTCCTCGTCCGACTTGGCGGTCTGCTCGGCCGTGATCTCGCGGCCGGTCCGCGTCTCCCACAGCCGGACACAGCCGTTGGCGCCGGCCGAGTACGTCACGGCGCCGCTGTCTTTGTCGCTGTCTTTGTCCCCGACCGTGTCCACGCCTTCGCTCGAGATGAACCCCGCCGCCTCAATCAGCTCAAACGTCGGCACCACACGCCGCTGCGTCCACGTCTTGGCGTCCCACCAGATCATGGTCTTGTCGCGGGCGGCCGTCACAAAGACGTTCTGGGCGGGCGAGTAGTCGATGGCCTGGACGTCCGAGACGTGGGCATCCAGGTTGGCCACCACCGCGCGCTTGTGCAGGTCCCAGACGCGCACCTTGCCGTCCTGGCTGCCAGAGGCCAGTCGGAAGCGGGTCGACGTTTCGTCTGGCGTGGCAGTCTCCTGGATCTGCTGCTGCTGCTGCTGCTGCTGGCTGCCCTTCTTGTTCTTCTGGTTCTTCTTCTTCTTGCCGTCCGGTACCACAGCGTCAGGGCCTGCATCTGTCGCGGCCACTTGGAAAAAGTGCAGGGCCGACACCAGCACACTCGGCCCGCGGAATGTGTGCGTCACAAAGCCGCCGCGAATGTCCCACACCTTGATGTTGCCGTCGGCGGCGCCCGTGGCCAGGAGCGTGCTCGTGCGGTCGACGGCCAAAACAACCGCCGGCGTCGCGTGCGGCTTCAATGTGCGCAAAAGAGTCGGCTCGACGGCCTCGAGGTCCTCGGACACGTGCAGGGCGTAGATGCGCATGGCCAGAGACCGCGAGCAGACGACGAGGTGGGATGCCGAGGGGGTCACTACAGTTGAGCGTTAGCGAGAGTCGGGTCGAACAAAAAAGAGGAAGAAGAAGGAGAGAAAAGAAAACGACAGAAAGAGAAACCTACATATTAATGTCGAGATCGGTTCGCCATCCTACGTCAATGTTAGCAGCTGTCGTCCACGTCCACGTCCACGTCCACGTCCACTCCCTCATCTCCTCATCTCCTCATTTCTGTACGTACACCCTCAATCCGGGCAAACAGCTTGCCGGTCGACAGGTCTGTGAGAACGGCATCTTCGCCGAGCGTCGTCGCCAGAATCCGTGATCGATTGTCCAAAGCCACCGAGCCGCCCGTGTAGATTGGCCGGATGACCTGGTCGACCTCGAACGTCGTCTTGTATGCGAGCTTGGTCGCCATGATGGGGAGGGCGAGGGGGTGGAGGTAGCAAAGGCTGGTCGTGGGTGGTCGTGGGCGATCGTGTTGTGAGGTCTGTGAGGTTGGCACGATTCTCAATTCTCGATTCTCGTCAAGGTCTTCCGCCTAAAGATTTTCCTGGCCGACTTTTTCGCAGCCGATTGCTCTTTCCGTTTCCTGCCTCTGCGACTTTTCTGCCCTTCGTCGCTTCCAAACTTTTTTTTTCGATAAGAAATAAAGTTATCTTAGCGTCATTGTAGGACCGTGCTGAGCCACAGTGGCGCTTGTTTACACACAGTGTCGTTGTGCACATTGCGCCTTCCGCCAACAAGCGCTACACCGGGCGCGTTCCTGCCTGAAGCTCCCCTGTAACGCCCGCTATTGCGGAGTCAGGAGTCAGTTCCTCCCCAACTTCAACCTCCTCACCTCAAAACGTCTCCTCTCTTCCACAACTCGAGTGATACAACGTCCAGTTTCGCCCTTCTTCTCGCTTTCGGCTTCCCACTTCCCGCTTCCCGCTTCCTGGTCCCGAACCGCGGCCCTCCCATGCCGCTCCCTGTCGCGCATGTCGCGCACGGCATGTGAAGAGTGCACGCTTCCTAGACAATGACGAGGCTCGGTCCTTTGACGTCGCAGGCGTTGGTATGTCTCTTCACACACGCTCTCTTGGACCACGCCGTCTTTGTTGACGTCTTGTTTGCCTGCTAGGGCCGCTCCCCGTACGACATCCTCGTACTGGGCGATGGTGACGCCAACCCGCGCGAGCCGCCGCAAGACTACGACGAGCGAGGCCGTCCCGTCAATGCGGAGACGAAGCGGATCAACCGCACCATTGTCCGCTCGCACAATGAGGTCATGCATGTCATTGGCGTGGCCGAGCCGGACAGCCTGACCACGGCCGAGTCCGAGTCGGACAACCAGCTGATCCAGCAGCACCTCGAGGACATGATTGGCCGCAAGCTCTGGGACCCGGCTCGGGTACTGGGTGCTCTGGGCGTTTGGGGTGCCGAGCCTTTGCGCCAGCGCTCGCTGCTCTATACCCGCTTTGCCGCGTACCCGCCCTACCGCCACTTTGGCCGGGACTATGGTGCAAACACGCTCCTCGATGTTGTTGCGAACGGCGTCCTAGCCAGCGTCGCGGACCGGTTCCTGCGGCATGCCTCACTGGAGCAGACGAGCATCCGCGAGAGCCTCTGGTTAGTGCAACTCCCCAACGGCTGGTTGCGGCTGATTTCCCGTTGTCTGGCACTCGTTGTCGGACACTCGTTGTCTGGCACTCGTTGTCGGGCACTCGTTGTCTGGCACTCGTTGTCTGACCATGTTTTGTCTGTAATGCGTCGGTTTTGTTTGCTAACCTGTCGACCTTGTCTGCGTGCCAGGAAACGCATTGGCGTCAGGTATGTGCGCCTGCACCTCCAGATCTTTACGACCCTCCAACGGCTCGCCATCATTCCCGCTTTCCCATGGCTCCCTGGACCACTCTACTTTGTTCCCTTTTCTGGCGAATCACCCATTGCACGCCCGCCGCCTCTTCCCTCTTCCTTCTCCATCGGCGGCTGGATCGAGTGGGGACTCCAGGCTGCGCTCTGCCTTGCGCCCATTGCCATCTTCTACGGCTACACGGAGTTGCGCGAACAACTGACGCACCATCTCGACTATGCCATCTACGACACACTGGGTACGCCGTCCAACCCGCCCCTGCGGCGGCCCGTCTCCGAATTCAACCCGTACACGGGCGAGCGCCGCTTAGCTGGGCTTCCGAATGTCGAAGTGCTGCCCCACGGCCGCCCGTGCCGCCACCTCCACAGCCCACCATCCGAGAACGGCCGTCTGTCCCCCGCCACCAGACGACAGCCAGCGATTACTGAGTGAAGGGAACGAAAATGCCGACACTGGTCGCCGCAACGCCATCGACGGCCAGGACGGCCAGGACGGCCAGGACGGCCAGGACGGTCAGGAGACTGTGGTCGGCGAAGCCTCGGGCTCGTCCGACACGACACCGACCCAGCAGCAGCAGCAGCAGCACCACCACCACCACCACCACCACCGCCGCCGGTCGTCCTCGACGACTCCTCCACCAGGCTCGCCGACCAACGCGCCACGGCGCCGCAACACGGTTTCGAGCAACGGCGGTGGCGCCGCTGGCGACGGCTACATGAGCGAAGAGGAAGAGTTTGAGCTGAGTGCGACACTGATTAGCTTTGACGTCGAGGCCGGTTCGGCCAGCGATTCACCGCCCAACCCGTGGTCCGCCGAGCTTCGTCAGAGCGCCACCGTCAGTATCGGCTACGAGGGCGACGGCTACGGCCCCTACGGTGATGGCGAGGGTGGTGATGGCGAGGGTGGTGATGGCGAGGATGGTGATGGCAACGGCGGCCACCATGCTCCCGCGCTCGGCACATACCTCAGGGGCGTCTACTACCCGGGCGTCAACGCGCCGTTCTTCTCGGACACGATGCTCACCCGGCTGCCGGCCAGCATCTTTGCCGCCGGTGCTGCGTCACTGTGTGCCAAGCTGCTGCTGGTCGACTGCGAGGCCGCCGTTGTGCGCATCCTGGCCCGTGGGTACCGCTTGCAGCACGGCCAGTCTGTGGCCGACCTCTACGATCTGGGCACCGTGCCCTTTCCCTTTGTCCCCGGCGGCACCTTTTCCTTGAATGCCGCCAGCCACTACGCCATGGCCATCTTGCTGGAGACCGCCGTCAAGGGCGCCGGGGTCCTGGAGCACTGGGTCTTGCGTGGCTCTATAGGGGCAGCCAGCAAGGATGGAGCTTCGTCCGTGTTGTGCGCGAGAAGTGGAACTTGTACATGAAGCGGGAGCCGGCTTCGGCCGACCTTTTTTCGTGAGAGGGGCGTCCGGTGACGGTCAAGTTGACGCAGGAACCGTACTGGTGGAAACGGCAAAGACGGCAAAGACGGCAAAGACGGCAAAGACGGCAAAGACGGCAAAGACTGTACATTATCAACTCATATTTATGGGCGTTGGGGAGGACTCGAAACAAGGCGCATGGACAACAAGCAATGATTTGTATTTGGTGGGATTATTCGACTCATGTGTTTCTACGGTTGTATCAAAGGTCACCGTTGAAGCGTATTTTATAGGAACCAAGCAAAATATGCTCGTGATCGCAATGTGCTGCCCTCGATTTGTCAGCAGCGGTATACAGTTGTCCCACTGCAGTTCTGTGCTTATACCAAACGCCCTATACAGGATACTATATCCAGTCCCGGTAATCGTAATTCTCATTTATTTGGCATCCGTCTCTGGCTCCCTAGCTCTCTGGCCTTAGTACAAGAACCTTGGCCGGCCATTGGTAGACGTGTTTGCCGTCGCTGCGGCTGTCGTCGTCACCGCCCCCGGCCCCGGCCCCGCCGCAGCTCGTAAGCTGTTCTTGTCCGCCAGTCTGCGAATCTTCTCCAGCAGGTGGTCGACCGAGACATGCCCTCGTGTTCCCTCCGTAATGGCCAGGTCGACGCGGCTCAGCATTGTTTCTTCGTGTCCGCGCAGATGGGCCTTGATTTGGTCGCGGGGCGAGTTTTTGCGCTCGTCGTCCGACCCGTTGTCGTCGCTTTCGTCACTGTCCAGGTCGGGCGGTCCTGCGTTGCGGACCAAATAGTCGCAGCCCGGCTGGGGACACGTCCATGTATTGTTGGGCCCCGTCGGGTTGGTCGAAATCAGCAGAGGCTCCGCATGGACGGCCAGCATGGTCTCCTTCTTCCGGCGCTCGTCCTCCGCGTCCTCGGCGGCAGCAGCGGCGGCGCTGCTGCTGCTGTCATCGCTGTCATCGCTCTCATCGCTGTCATCGCTGTTGCTGTCGATCTGCATAGGCTGTGACGCATTCCGTCCGCTGGCCACAGAGGAAGCGACGCCGGCAGCGTCATGGTCGTGTTTGGGTGTCTTGCGCGGCCTTCCCACAGGCCGTGGCGTGCTGCCGCGTGATGCCGCGGATGCCGCGTCGGCAGAGCCGCCACCGTTTTCAGCACCCGACGCGCCGCCCTCGCCAAAGGCGCCCTCGAAGCGGCGTTTTCTCGAGACGGTCGGCGGTCGCAGCACGGCGCGTTTTCCCGATGGGCGCGGTGATGGTACGGGAGAGTTGATGCGTGGTGTCGAGGGGCCTCTTGCCGCCGCTGCTTGATTGGCAGCCGTCGGGGTCTGGTGTTGCCGGCGAACAAGCTGGTCAGGCACATCGAGCAAGAACAGATCAGACGCCGGCGCGAAGTCGTGTGCCTCCTTGGATGTCAGCCACGCCTCGTACGGACTGCCACGCCAGCCCTCGCTCAGCGACCCGAGCAGCTCTTGGCTGAACAGCGCCGACAGGTGCTTGCCCGTGTTGTAGTTGCGGACTCTGTACTTGCTGAAGACGCCGTAGTGCACTTTGCCAACGCTGATTCTGGAGGGATCGCCGTGCGACGCACCAATCGCCTCAATCACTTCGAGGTACGTCTTGAACACGCTTTCCCGCAGCCCGGCAGGCACGGCCGCCTGCCCTGCACTTCCCACCGGCGGGGCGGGCCCTGATACGGGCGCCGATCCGGGCGCCGATCTTGAGCCATCGCGGGCAATGTGGGCTGGCAGTGGCACGGGAGACTCGTACGCAGGCCCTGGGCTTTCTGTCGTGCTTGCCGTTGCTGCCACGCCCGGCGGCGCTCGGAACGGCAGTTGTTGTGGCGTCCCTGGCGATGGCATTTGTGGTGTTTGTGGCATTTGTGGTATTTGTGGTATCGGCACGGGGGTGACGACGGGTTGTGCGATGCCTGGTTGTGTGCTTGCTGGTTGTGCTTGGAAGTTGGCCTGCGAGTGTGACGAGCCCGGCGCGGCCGACTCGCCGCGGCTGGAGCTTCTCGCCGACCGCTCCCTGTCCTTGAGCTCCTTGGCCAGCCACTTGGCGAAGCTGGACTTGGCCCAGTCCAGGTCCCTGGATCGAGCAAAGTGCGCGAGCAACATCGGGCCCAGCTGCACGCACGTGTCCACGGCCTCGTCGTACGTCGTGCCGTTGCCCATGGCCACGGCATACTCAAACAGCATTTCTTTGACGTCGAGCGTGGCAAGGATCCGATTCTTGCTTTTCGCGTCGCCGCCCTCGCACGCCTTGCTGTAGACGCCCAACAGAACGTAGTAGAGCACCGTCATGTCGCACATGGACCGGTGGATGCGCTCGTAGGATGGATGCGGGCTGATCTCGAACCAGCCGGCCGACGAGGCCAGCCAGACGACGCCCTGCGGATCGTCGCCGATGGAGTAGTTTTCGATGCCCTTGGCCTCAATGTTGGCTGTCCGGACGTTCGGCTTGACGACTGGAGGAGAGGGACGAAGAGGTTCGGTTAGCAGTCGTTGGGGGAGAGAAATAAAAGAAGGAAGAGCATGGTATAGCAAACTGGAGGCAACGCACGATATCGAAAGTCTTCCTTGTCCTCCACCTCGAGGCGTCCCCGCACAATGCACGGCCCCTCCTGGGCGACCAGAAGTGCGTTGGCCATTGTCACGCCATCTGGGCGGTACACGATGGCGTCTGACAGCACAAATATCGGCCACTCGTCTTCGCTGATCGTCGGATCCTTTGGCTTGAGGATCGCGGATTCTGGGACGAAGCGCGTCATGGTGGCTGGGGAGTGGCACGAGCGTCGAGAGCAGACGGTGAAGCGCAAACAATGCAGGGTATCTCGGACGAGGAAGGCCGCCTGATCGCGCAAGACCAGTAAGAGGAGTCGCACAGCTGTAGAGTTGAAGGAGATTTTAGAGTCAAAAGCCAACTGGTCGGAACTGATGCGGAGCAGATGCTGAAACTATCGACACGGGACTGCGCGACACAGTCATAGGAGACGATACCGGAGGAGAGAAGGCCGTAATAAGCCTTGGCTGTCGTCCTCACGGGTATGGAAGCATGGTCGGGCGCAAAGATGCAGGGTTGAGAGAAGAGTGTGAGTTTGCGACGTGAATAGCTTCAATTTGGCGGCAGTGGCGCGTGTGCTCGCGTCTTGTGAATGGGCGGAGTTACAAGGTACATTGAGGCCCCGCGTTGAGTGTGTCGCTCCTGCCGTGTCGTGGGGACTTGGACTGAGCGAGGTACAGAGGTACAAGCATCCCTTCCTGCCTGACCGCTTTTGCTTTCATTGGTCGTGCCTGCCTCCGAGCCTCTTACACTTTTTGTTATCAGCAGTTGCGCTAGTGATCAACGTGGTGAAAGAGCAGGAACGAAGGGGCAGAAAAAAAAGAATTTCCCCATTCTCAATTCCCAATCCAAAACTCTGCCACTTTTGCCTGTGTAGACGGAAGCAACGACTCAGCATTGCGCTTTCTCCTTTTCCTCTCTTGCTCTTTTCGAAGAGACGTGCCTGTCGCACTTTCCTCGCATTGGCTTTGCTCTTTCTCTTGAGAGTGTTCCTTCCTTCCTAGTATTGATCCGTATTTTCTTTTTCTCCTCTTCTCCTCTTCTCCTCTTCTCCTCTCCTCTTCTTCTCCTCTCCTCTCTTCTCCCTTCATCGCATCGCCGCGAGGCTTTTGCCTCCCTTCTAGCTTCTATTCTTGGGGGGGTTCTGCGGATGCGCCTCAACAAGCTCGTCACAATGGCGCGGCAAAACGTCCTCGAAGGCGTCTTCGGTATGTATTGACCAGCCTGGTGTTTTATGATGGCACTTTCGTAAACTGCAAAGCCATTGCCTTTTCTTGTCTGTATTTGGTGGTGCTTTCTGATGTTTTCTCATGTGTTATTCTTGAATTATCTTCTTCTCTTTTCTTCTTTTTTCTTCATTTTGCTTTTTGGAGCTACCTGACTGTGTGCTAACAAATGGCTCCCAATAGCAATCAACAAGCCCATGGGCATGAGCTCGGCCCAGGTCATCCGCGACTGCCAGACATACTTTAACCCTTCCAACTTCTTCCGTCCACTGATCCAACACGAGGCCGACATCCGTGCCCGCGAGTCCAACAATGCCCACCGCCGCCGCAGCAAGGCCAAGCGCGATTCCCGCGTCAAGATGGGCCACGGCGGCACCCTCGACCCGCTGGCCACCGGCGTCCTCATCCTGGGCATCGGCCACGGCACCAAGGAACTCAACAAGTTCTTGACCTGTACCAAGACCTACGAAACCGTCGTGCTCTTTGGCGCCAGCACAGACACCTACGACCGCGTGGGCCGCATCCTGACACGGCGGCCGTACGACGAGATTACAAAAGAGAAAGTGGAGGAGGCGCTCAACGATTTCCGGGGCACGTTCCGGCAAATGCCGCCGCTGTACTCGGCCCTCAAGATGAACGGCAAGCCGCTGTACGAGTACGCCCGCGAGGGTCTGTCCATCCCGCGTGAAATCGAAACGCGCGAGGTCGAGGTGTCGGACCTGGAGCTGGTGGAGTGGTACGCACCGGGCGAGCACGACCACCGCTGGCCCACCGAAGAAGCTGGCATGGCGGAGCAGTCGCTGGCCGAGCGGGTCTGGCGCCAGGAAAAGGAGCAGGCCACGGGCAAGAAGATGACGCCCGAGGAGGAGAAGAGCGACATCGAGGCGCTGGCCGCACACGAAGACTTCAAGCGGCGGGCCGAGGCGAAGCAGGACGAGCTGGTCTACGACAAGCCGAACAAACGGCGGCGCGGCCCGGACGGCTACAACAACCCCCACCACAACGGTAATGGCAAGCGGAGAAGGCAGAGCGAGGATGCACTGATGATGTCGGGTGCGCTGGGCGAGCTGCCGAGGTCGCCGTATGACAAGAACAACAGCGCTAACGCAACGGAAGCCGAGACGGAGGAGCCTGCCGGTGCTGCCGATGCTGCCAGTGCTGCCGATGCCGTCGTAGGCACCAAGGCCGACGGCGCTGCCGGTCGCAAGCTCAAGATGCAAGTGCCCGGTGGCCGCGGCTCCAACTTGATCCCGACGACGCCCGCTGCCGTCAACACACCGCCGCCATGGGAGGGCAAGGGCCCGCCGGCCGCCCGCATTCGTCTGACCGTCAGCTCGGGCTTCTACGTCCGCAGTTTCTGCCACGACCTGGGCGCCAAGGTCCAGTCCGCCGCCATGATGGCCGAGCTCGCACGCACACGGCAGTCGGACTTTCGCGTCGGCTCGGCCAATGTGCTCGAGTACGACGACATCGCCAAGGGCGAGGGTGTGTGGGCGCCCCAGGTGGAGCGTCTGTTGCGGCTGTGGAAGGACGGCACTGTGGAGAAGGGTGCCGACGCGAGCTTCGAGCAGATTGCGGTCCAGGAGGCGGAGGAGGAGGAGGCCAAGGCGGAGACAAAGACCGAGGAGAAGGCGCCCGTCGAGGAAGAGAAGCCAAAGACACAAGACAACACCCCGTCTGTCGAGACACGAGCCGCCAAGGCCGAGGCTGCCAAGGAAGCAGCGTCTGTGAAGGCAGCAGACGGAGAGGAGGCAGAGGAGGAAGAGTGGAACGGCATCGAGGATGATGACGAGAAGACGAAAGAGAAGACAACCGCCACAGAGGTGTAGGATCTGTTGTCATATTGTCATATACGTCTTTTCATTGTGTCTTGATTATTGTCTGCATAGCATCTAGGCGTCTGGTAAACAAAAATGGAAACAAGAGGATAAACCAAAGAACACCTGTCAAAAGACTGAGCATGAGTGTCTTTTTTTATAAATGAAATGTCGTAATTTGAATTGGTATAAAACAGCAAATACGAGAATAATAGCAACATCAACCAAAGTGTACAAAAGCAAATAGGCTCCTCTACCACTCCAAAATGAAAGACCACAGATAAAAAACGACCACCGAAACTGGGCTTTTGCAAGGCAAATACTAGGCAAATATAACAAATACGAAGCAAATCGACTCAACCAGCCGCCCTCCTAGTTCGTGTAGTCGTAGAACGAGTTCAGCAGGTCCATGTCACCAAACATGCTCTGGTCGCCCAGGTCCAGCGAACCGCCTTTGCCGTCGCCGTGTCCACTGCCGCTGCCGCCCATGCCCAGGTCGCCAAGGTCGCCCAGGTCGTCCAGGTTGCCCAAGTCGCCGAGATCACCAAGATCCCCCAGGTCACCTGCCGAGCCGGCACCGGCCCCTCCCAGACCGGAAGCGCCTGCACCACCGTTGGCACCACCGTCGACACCACCGTCGGCACCGCCTCCGCCTCCGCCTCCGCCTCCGCCTGCATTGGTGTCGTTGAGACCTGTCAGGTCGACGCCGTCCAGGGCCATGGCATCGCCACCAGACGAGCCACCGGCCGCGGCTGCCGCCGCCGCCGCAGCGACCATGTTGTCCATTGTCGTGTCGTCCAGACCAGCCGATGCAGCAGCCGCTGCTGCCGCGGCTGCCACGGCCGGATCGCCGACATCGAGACCGGCGAGGTCGGTCGGCGCCGCGGCCGGTGGTGGTGGTGGCGGCGGCGGCGGAGGCATCATTTGTGCTTCGACTTTGCGGTAGAGCCGGACCACTGCCTCGGCCATGGCGACGTCGGCCGGGTCGCGTGAGCTCTGGATCTTCTTCCATTCTTCGGCCTTGAACATCAAAGCCTGGCGCAGGGAGATGCGGCGCTGGACAGCGGCCGTGTTGGCCACAGTGCTGCCCGCCATGAGAGGCGCACCGCCATTGTTGGGAGCGCCCGGGCCGTCAGGGCCGTCACCGTCGACGTCGACCAAAACGTACAAGGCGTCCGGGGAGAGCTCGTTGGTGACGTCCGGCGCGCAGATGAGAGCACAGGCGACGTCGTAGGCAACACTGCCGCTGCCGGCATCCGTCTGGCGCTGCACCTCGTCCAGGATGAGCTGGAGGACGCGAGGCGCGCCCACCAAGCTCAAGCCAGCCAAAAACTGGCGGTGCGTGTAGGACGTGGGCATAATGTTGACGCCCGGATGCAAGCTCCACTGCACAAAGCCCTGCATGGTCTGGCGCATGGCGGCATAGAGCCCGCCGCTGGTGCCGCCCTGTCCGTCTTGTCCACGACGGCTGTTGCTTGGCGCGGTGTTGCTGGCGGCGTTGCTCCCGCTGCCCGAACTGCTGTTGTTGCCGCTGCCGCTCGTGCTCGCCCAGTTCACCAGCTCATTGTGCTCGGCGGCGGCGGTGCGGCGGGACCGCGGGATGTTCTGTTTGAGTGCCTTGAGCAGTGGGTCAATGTCCTGGCTGCGGGGGTCCTGGCGCTGGTATGTGCGCAGGGCATGCTCCAACGGTTTGGCAACAACATTGAGGAGCGCCGAGAGGTTGAGCGTGGCCTCGCTGGAGATGGACGCGGGCTGCAAAATCAGCTGCAATATGCGAATCGTGGCCTTTTGCTCGGCCGGTTTGTCGACACGCAGGGCGTCTGCGAGGTACGCCAAGGCCGTCACCAGAGACGGAAGAAGGAATGTGTCCACCAGGTACTCGATGCCGCCCTTGAGCACGTCTTCGGGCAGGGCGCCCGTGCTCAGAGCCTGGACAATCTGCTGGAACAGCGTCGGTGTGAGCATGTAGAATTGCTGCGGCGGGCAGGACGACATGAGATCGTCACTGAGGCCCCCCGCGTCGGTGTCAAAAAGGCCGCGGATCCAGTTGCCCAGGTTCTCGCGCTCCTGGTCCGACAGCTCCACAAGCGTACGGCCAAGCGCGCCCGTGCTCAGCACACGGGCAACAAAGGAGCCGGGCGACCACTGGATGCCCAGGTCGGCAATGGACAGGTTGTAGCGGTAGACAAAGGCCAGCAGCAAAAAGAGCGCAGACCCAAACTCTTCGTAGACGGGCTGGTACTCGCTCTGGTCCTCGTCGTAGTGCCAATTGTCCAGCAGCTGGCAGAGTGGGTTGAGGATGGCAGAGGGTCGGTCAAACAGCAACAGCACGTCAAAGGCGAGCGGCTTCTTCACCAGCTGGTTGCACAGGTTCTTGAGCGTGGCCGTCTCGCGCGTCCGGCACAAATGGCCGAGCATGGCAACGAGCGCTTGGCTGACAGCACCCACGTTGCCGTCCATGTTTTCGAGCTGGCCAACGAGGGTGGACATGGAGTCCGCATCGGCAATGCACTGCTGCACAAGCTGTTCCTTGGTGTAGCGCCCGCCGGCGGGCAAACTTTGGTAGGTGATTTCGCCCAGCAAGCCCTCGATGCTGGCTTCCGGGATGAGGCCGTGCAGACAGCAAGCATAGCAGAAATCCTGGCGCACGCTGTCGGTGAATGTGTTGGCGTTGTGGTTGTCGTCGAACATGGACGACATGGTGGGGAAGGCGTTGGTATCGACGCGGCTCAAGGCTTCGGAGATGCAGTACTGCGAGTCAAAGGGGTACAGAGGGGACGCGGCCAAGGAAGACAGCAGCAGAGGCACCTTGTTGATCAAGTACGACCGCAGCAGGTGCGCCGATGTCTGGCCCTCGGTGCGGAACACGGCATTGGCCAGCACGTCAAACGAGGCCAAAATAAGGTCAATGGCCGTTGTCTGCAGATCGCCCTGGTAGCGGTTGTTGAGGTAGCTGAAGATGGTGGCATCGTCGACGAGCGGCCGGCCGACAAGCACGGCGTTGAGATAGATGTACAGGCCGGCACGGGAGTTGGCGATGGGCATCTCGGGCACAACCAAGTTCTGCAGGCCGACGGTCGAGTCAAGCAAGTCGTGGATGTCGTCGGCGGCCGTCGTCGGCTCGTCCACTTGACCGCCCGCCTTGTCCGCCTTGCCCTGGTCCGCAGGCGCAAACTGGGCGAGCGTCACGGTGCGGAAGTGCTCGAGGCGCGCAGAGACGGGTGCTGGCCCGAGTGAGACCGTCGGGTTGAAGCGGGCGAGGCCGCTGGCCAGTGCTTTGCGGATGCCCTTGGCGACGGGCAAGCCGAGAGCGGCAACGACAGACTCGTTCTCGCAGACGGCCAGGAGCAGCATGGCGAACGCAGCCCGCGACGAATCCATGTCGACTTGTCTCTGTGCCTGCTGTGAGGCCATCTCGGCTGTTCCTCCCAGCGCTGCTGACGCATAGGACGATGCTGCCGTCACAAACAACTCCATCCACGACACCATGCAGGCGGCAATGGCGAGCGCCTTGCGGCCCTTGTGGATGGCATTCTCTTGACGCACCGCGCGAGTAATGCGGTAGAACACCGTCTCCTCGTTGTTATACGAGTTGGCCCACAGCACAGGTCCCGCACCCGATGCACCGCCGGCTGCTGTCCCCTTCTTTGCGCTGCCACGTCGTGCCTCGTTGCCGTTGCCGTTGCCGTTGCCGTTGCCGTTGCCATTGTCATTGCCATTGCCTAGCATATCAGTGTCTTCTTCCTTGCCGTCTCCACGGCCGTTCTTGTTCCCCTGTGCCGCATCAATAGCAGCAGCCGTCGCCGCCGCCTCCTTTCGTGCCCCTTGTGATGTCGAATAGCGATACAGGCCGCGAAGAACAGACAAGACGTCCACGTAGCCGAGCTGCAGCAGAACCTGCAGGTACGCCGGGACGCGCGGGTCAATGGGGCTGGAGCATGTCTGTGATGCGAGCAGAGACAACGGTGCAGCCTTTTGGCCACCACGTGGCGCTGGTGGCCGCAAGAACAAATCTGCAAGGAATGTCGTTGAGACGGGATGTTTCCGTTGTTGGATGGGCGCATACTGGGCGAAACGGTCGACGTCGAGGCGGGTCGCGAGACAGCGGTGGATAAAGCTGGACCATTGCTGGATGTGGTATTTCGTCAGGGCGACTGGCTGGCCCTTGGCGGCCTTGCTCTGAGAGCCATGATGGCCTGGCAAGCGAGGAGAGCCGACCGAAGACGGGGCCGCCGAGTTGGCCGTCATCGGAGGGGACGGAGAAGAGAGACGAGAGACGAGAGAGGAGCGAGGAAAGAGGATGGGGTAGGAAGAAAAGTCGACTTTGACACTCGTATTTGACTACTGGCCGTCGTCAGTGGTTTCAGCCGTCGAGTCAGGGCTGGTGGTGCGTAGAAGAGCCCGCGATGGTGATGTTAAGAGGTGTCAAGAGGATGCAAAATTGCAAGGATGCCCAGAGGGAAGAACCAATTGAATTGCCAAAATCCCAATAACAATGATGATGAAAAGAGAAGGAAAGCGCGATGGATCACTGCACGCCCATAGTGTGTCGTCGAGCACAATTCCCAGGTCGCAGAAGGAAGGAGTAGTCGTCGTTGTCGGGTCGGCGCTTCCTCTGTTGGAAAGGTGGTCGTCGATGCTTGTTGGGGGCTGTCGCCGTTTGGAAGGTGCGATGATGTGCGCAAATGGGAGACAGCAGCTGCAACGCGGCGAGAGCGCGCGCAAAGGAAGGTGCATGGCAGCAAGGGGAGCGGACCTCGACTAGCGCAGTTGCCCCTGTAGGCTCCTCGACTGTGCCGCTGTGGCTGCGCTGTTGTGGCTAGTAAACAGCGTGGGTGTGCAAGGCTGAGAAGGTACCAAAGTATCTTTTTGTGATGCGCCGTGATGCGCCGTGACTACAACGTACTGCCCCATTTCTTTCGTCCGAATTCCCGCGTCAGTTCCACTTCCCGCTGTCATACAGGTACCAAAGCCCGTCGTAAGTGTAACTTGCTCCGTAGTGCAGAGTGCATTCAGCTACCACTGATCCCCTGTCAGTCAGGTCATAAGATGCACAAATATGCAGCCTCGCTTGACACACTCCAACCCCGGCAATTCTATTTTTACGGAGACGTATTGTCACTTTTCTTGACCTGTATTTTTCGTTGTCGCCTATCCAATCTCATTTTCTGACAGAATGGCCCATGTGCCTGCTCTCTGCGACACAGCCCTTTCGAGTACGTTACGGTCGAAGCATCCGGCCGGCCGTGATTCCAAAGGCTCAAGATGCTGCTAAGACGACGGGAAACGCGACAGATCCTCTCTGGCTATTTGTGCTTTGGAGCCCATATCTGTGTTGATCTCAGAGAGCTTTCGTCGCAGTGCGCAATGCACCGGCGGTGAAGGCAAGTCCAGGGTCTAGCAGTGCTCGCCGTGGCTTTCTGATTGCGATCTTTTCAAGCGTCTTGGACTTGGGAGGGCAAGACCGGCTGAGTATGGGGAGACCGTGCACTATATAATGCTCCAGAAGAGCTTGTGTGCGTTTCGGACACCAAGAAAGCTGCGCGGTGTACGACGGGTACATGTCGTTTGTGCCAATGACATGCGTTTGTGTTGTGCGTGCGTGCATGGAGATCAGCTCTTTTCGTCATAGGCCGCGCAGCTAGTTCCAGCCCACGTCGCCCACAAAGGAAGAGATTCGCCAACGAGCTCGGAGCCCTCCCTGTCGTAGGTCACTCGGGAAGATCAGAGCGGGAAATGATGATCGGCAGGTGCGCGAGGGACTATATCGTGTACTGTGTACGGAGTAGATGCAAAATAATTTGTTGCGAGATGCAAAAGCCTTTGAGAGCCATCCAGGATGCTTTTCTGAATGCGGTCGGAACTGGGCATGCGTCTAATTCGAGAATGTTTGTTCTATTTTGTGTTGAGTACTTTGGTAACCGCCACTGAATGTGGTTTGAAAAAAAAGAGGTGCTCAATGGCCCAAAGGTGAAATAGGAGACCACGACAAAGCCGAAGGCCCAAGGTATTTTCCCAGAAAATACACGGGCCTCCTCGTCGTACTCAGTATAGCATAAAGGCATCGACGCCAACAGTAAACCCAAGAAAAGGAAGAGAGAGAAGGGGAAGAAAGAAGAGACAAACCAAAATGGAAAGAAGAATCAACCAGAATAAGACCAAAAAAAACAATGCCGTCAACAATCAATCTAGAAGGACAGGCCAAGCAAACAGAGAATGAACAAATACCGAAAAACAGGACAGGGGGACCAATAAAATAAGAAAAAGAAAAAGAAACCCATGAAAACACCTGTCTCGCTGCTGCTTCTCGGCCGGTGCTGTGTGATAAAACTGGTTCCAATTAAACCATGCTGTGCCGCCTACCATTGCCATTGCTCTTTTTCCAACGTGTTGTCCCAAGCAAAAACGACATGTCGAAGAAAAAGTACATATATACCCCTGCTGCCAGCCTTGCCTTGGGTGTATGACAACTTTGTCATGCACCACACAACGCCAAAAGCAAAAGAACGCTTCGCCTGTTCCGCACGCTGCATCCCGCATCGCATCAATCCTCCTCTCTCTTGATGTTGCCACGCCGACCGCCTCGTATGCTGCCGCCGCTGCCGATATCACTTGGCGCACGGGGGCCCAGCATCCAGTCCTGCATGGCGAGCCACTCGCTCCATGTGGTCTCTGCGTTGACGATCTCGTCCTCGGACACATTTTGCAACGGCCGTAAGAAGGGCACCGTCTGGTTCTCGTCCATATCGTAGTCGGCTTTGACTGTCAGCCAGTTGTCGCTCTTGGCAGCAAAGAGGTAGTTTCGCCGTTCGGTCTCGTGAATGGGGCCGATGCCTGCCATCCAGTCGTCGCCAAAGAAACCGTGTAGGACGGCCGGGAAATCAAAGCCAGTTGCGACGAGTCGCCGGATGTAGGGCACGAGCGTCACGAAGGCTGTCGGCTGGGCGGCACCGCCTGCAACAGCAGCTGCGGCCGCCGCGGCGGCCGCCGATCGTGAGGTGGGACCGCTCCCGCTTGCGCCGGGCGCGCCGCTTCTTGGCTGTGATGCGAGAATAGGGTGTGTCGGTCGTTGGAAAGGCAGTTGGATGTTGACAAAGGCTGCGACAGCCTGGACGGGTGCCGAGTATTGAGCATGGTCGAGGAAGTAGCGCACGCACGACTGGTATTGCACGTGCCATTCAAAGATGTCGAACTGCGCATCGACAAAGGGCTGGGGAGAGGGTATCGAGTTAACGTTGTGCCCATTCGTAGAGGACGAGGAAGCGTCAGACGAAAAATAGGTGTGTGGTTGCTGCCGAGCAGCCGATGACGAGGCGGAATAATATGAAGACGTGTAGGGGGATGAAGAAGTAGACTGGTGTGATTTGGAAGAGGCAGAAGAGGAAGAAGTGGAGTAGTAGGAAGAAGAGGGAACAGCACGCCTGTTATTGGTGTTGTTTGTGCTGTTTGTGTTATTTGTGATATTTGTGCCGGGAGCACGGGAGCTTGGATTTGAGAAAGAGAAAGATGAATGTGCTACCTGTTCTTGCTGGAATGAAAACCCGCCTCCTGCACGATTGAACGCCATGATTGCAGATGCGAGTCAAGGGTACAGAGCCCCGTTAAAGATAATGTGGCAGACGACCCGGAAGCAGAGAGAGACCACGGACGTCAACAAATTAGAGTGTCGACGTTTGAGATCGGACAGACGATGTAAAATCCGTTTTCGAGATTTGGGGAAAAGGTGTTCGACAAAAAATCCACGCCGCCAGCTGCGCAAATGTTGTGGGTGTTCGTTCCTGCAAGGACGGATGGAACGGGTTCGTTTAATATATATCAATGTTTGACCGCGGCACGCCAAGGTTGCCCAGAACCACGTCCTTGGGATCAGGTGCAGGAAGATGCTGAGACAGAAAGTCGGGTGCAGGGCGTCGAAGGTCGCGGACCAGGGGTAAATCTAGGTGTTCACTGCAGCAAATGCGTATGTCTGTCTGCAGACGGGGATGTTGTGTTGGCGGTACCGTCTACTTGGGAACTTTTTGTACGTCGAACAAGACGGAAGCGGCTGGGGAGGACAGGGCGGTTGCTTGGCTTGGACGTGCAGGTTCAGGCGTCGGCCACTGGTGTCTGATGGGATGTATATGTATGCAGATGCGCACGTCTATGTATCTGTATGCGGAAGCATCCTAGTCAGTACAAGGTTCGGTGAATAGGCAACATGACGACAACGTGCGTCTATGTTCAGGTCCGCATGTTCAGGTCCGCTGCAAGGGCATCATATAAGGTGCAAGGATGGGCGGAAAGGAGGGAGGGTAAAATAACAAAAGAACAAGGGGAAAGACAACGTGCAGTGGCTCAACTGAGCTCTTCAGTACTGACGACAAGGGGCGGCGACAACAGGGGGCAACACTGACAATGTGTTTGTTCAAAGGGCTAGTCCGGTGAGGCTGAAGGCGATATAATCGATCTCGGACGGGGAGAAGCAACGTGAAGGGGGAAGTGGCTATGATGTTATAATGACTAGAAAACAATAGAACGAGAGGCCACCCGTCAGTGACAAGGAGGTGGTGGAGGCGTTTATCTTGCCTTATATGAATGCGTCGACAGGGCTCTCGGCAGACTAACAAGAAGCGGCGCCAAGAGGGTAGAAAGGGGAGTGAGCAAATCAAAATCCGAGGAAGTCTCCGTACATGTACAAGCAAAGCACGGATGCCCATGCCACGCTGAGAAGTACTCGTACGTAGTACAGGCAGGGCCAAAACACAAAGAGAAGACGGGTAAAAAATACCTTGCTGGAGGATGTAGGGCTTAGGCTGGCAAAGACAAGAGACACAGAAGGATTGGACGATGTGGTAGGGTGTCAACTGGTGGGGAAGGGCCGAAAGAAAAAAGGAAGAAAAGAAAAAAGAGTGGAGGAGGACAGAGTGGAGGGCCAAGAAAGGACAGAGGATGGATGATCGTGCAGGAAGCAGCCCCGTTTCTGAAGGGCAAAAAAGTGGGCGGCAGATGCCCCGATGGCTCCAACGGCGTGCAAAGTACAGCTGAACGCTGCTGCAGGGATGGGGTACAGATGGGCAGACGGGACCGGGGAATGATAGCACAGGTCAGAAATCGCCGATACTCGGTGAGGAGGATCACAGACAGAGGGGTATAGAGGGCCTCGAGGGCGGAGAGGGCGGAGAGGAGATCAATGTTGGCGAAGAAGATAAAATGAACGTCTTGGATGGACGGCATGAGCGGAGCAAAATACTGGAGAGAGCATGAACGCACCTGTGAATATGATGCTGCTGTTCGGTGTCCTTTTCCTATTTTTTTTTTCTTTTTTCCTTCTCTCCCGTGTTGCCTTTCCCTCCGCCTGCAAATTCGATCTTCTCTCAGAGTGTAAGATGCATTGGCTGTAGACGTATTAACAGCAGGTGATGGGAGAAGGTGCTGTATTCATATACACACGTGCCTATTTTCGTAGATTGAAAAAATGAGAAAAATATTAGGCACGTCCGTTAGCAAAGGACCCTGGTTTTTGTTGCCTCGAGTCTGTTGTTTTTCTGTTTCTTCCTTTTTTCTTTTTTTTTTTTGGTCCGTCCATTTTCTTAGCCGTTCCGACCAGGTTTGCTCGCCGTAGCATAGTGCAGACAGTGCTCCGTGTTCATAAGCTTCTTTGTGAGCCGGACACCCAGTGGTGGGCGGGTTGTGGGGGAGTGGACTGGTGGAAAGGTGGAAACCAGAAACGTACTCAGTAGGGGGCGTGTTTTGTACGCTGTAGCGTGGGTGTGGTGGTAATAGGGGGAGGGGGTGGGCGACTAATTAATGGGAGGGGGCGTGGCGGATCTGGGCCGGTATGCGCCAGGGAGCGTGTGGCCGCCGAGGATGTGGGAGGCTCAAGTGACAAGAGCAGCTGGGTCCGTGACAGTGGGAGCTTGTCAGAAACCTTGAGATGCTGAAGGTGAGGGGAGGGCCGCTGATCAAAGGTAAAAAAAAATGTAAGGTGAAGAAACATAGCGAGAGGAGAATAAGGGAAGATGGAAAGCTTCAATGAGATGGTGAAGAAAAGAGACACTGAGACCTGTCAGCCCGGTTGGCCATGTCGTGGGATTCGGACAGTGTTCCGGATGCGGGTATGCAAGAATGCAGGGCGTTTCTATGCAGCAATGAGGTTCAGCCGTCGATGACAGCGATGGGCATGCCTCCTCGCATTTTGAGATTGGGGGGAAGGGACGCATGCAAAGGAATCTGACGATGTTGGAGAGCCAGTGCTGGCCGAGTCCACATCTTCGTGATGGCCCGATCGGCCAAAGTTGCCGAAACATATCCTGCCAGCGACCGTCTTTTTGTTCCCTTTTCTTCTTTTTCTTATTCTTTTTCTTTTTCTTTCCTTTTTTCTTTTCTTTTTCTTTTTCTTTTGTTGAGCAATAGCTTCTGGTCTTTGTCTCCGTCTGTCTCCGTCCAGTCGAGTCCGGGTTTTCTCGCTCTTTCGCTTTTGCCAATGTTTGCTTGTCGTCTATTCTTCTCGGGGCATTCGGTCTCTGGTATTTTTGTCATGTCAAGCAGGCTGCCTCTTTTTTTTCTTCTCTTCCATTTACACATTCTCCCACGTTCTGTTCTCCACGCTGGCCATCGTCTCGCACTTACCTTTTTTTTTTTTTTTTTTTTTCAAACGCCGGCTTCAACTGACGGGGTGTCAGATCCACAGCGCCTGTGTGGATGCGGCTCGTGAAAAGCCAGAGCCAAGGCCAGGCCATGCCAAAGACCAATGGAGGCCAGGCCGCCGCCAAAGGGGGGGGGGTCCCACAGCACGTCGTAGTGATGCCATTGGGCCTGTACTGAGTAGTTCGCCAGTGCCGGGCACCGCTCCATTTTCTCCGTGTATTCTTTTGGTTGTTCTTGTTACCCCCCCCTGTTGTTTTCTTTTTGCTGCTTTTTTTCTTTCCACCCTCGCAAACCCAAAATGGCTAGCTGGTCCGCGTATGTGTCAGGAATAGGCGAGCCGGCCGGCAAAAGCGTCCATATGCAAGCTCTTTCTAGCAAAGCTGTGGTCCGTGGAGCTTGCTTCGCTTGCAAAGCAATAATGGGAAAGTGAATTACGAGTATGTGGCAAGACCAGTGTCCAAGAGTGCGGCGTTGTTGATCATCGAGCAGTGCTGCATGCGCCCTGTTAATTGGAGAAACAAGGCTGGTTGGATTGCCCCGGTCTAAGTCTAATCAGGGCCTTTGTTGTCGGTGATTGGTGGTGGTGTCGAACGGTCGTAGCGGAATTGACCTTCAGCGAAGATTGTTTGAGACAACGAAAAAAGGAGGCAGAAGCACGAAGTATTGCCGGGCAGACAGGCCGAATCGCAGGAATTGCGAATAGGGGTAATGCTGGTTTGGTGCCGATGAGAAACACTACACTTTGGGAAACCGCGACCATCGTGAGTTCCGTTGTCTCCTTTCCTCATGGCGCGTTGCTCTCCGCTCTCCGCGAGCCGCACTGGCCTGATGGCACGCACCTGCCCCGGATGCCTCCGAGAAACAAAAATGGGCAGCCCAAAACGGCAAGTAACACTGGGGCTCCATTTTGATCGCTCTTGCCGCGCGTTTGTGTGGTGTGGTGTGGTGCAACTTGCACTTGCCCTCTTTCGGTGTGGGTGGACGGCACGCAGGCAAGTGCACAGGTGGGTTGCGGTGGGTTGCAGGTAACTTGCAGCACAGTTCGCAGTACATCGTAGGGTCCGGCCGCCTACAATTGGGAAGGCGCGATTGTGTGTGTTGTTCCAGGGAGCTGGCCGTGGATCGCGCCAAGATCCTGGATTTTGGAAGGAACTTGGGCCCTTGGGGCTTATCGAGATCGCATCGAACCAAGAAAGCGCCGGATGTCTCTACCATACTGGCGTAGTGTACGGTATTCGGCGATTGAAGCGTGTCTGTAACCGCTTTTCCCCCAGTGAGAGGAAAGAATCGTTTTCTGCTACGCCTATTCCGTCCTCACCCCGGCCGGGCCCTTGTCTGCCATTGCAGGCCTCGTGTTGCACGCCCTTTGAAGCGATCAAGCTCGTAAGCTCTATTTCCACTTTTGCTCTATTTTACGGAGTATTCATTTTGCTTTTTTTTTTTCAGCTAGCACGGCTCCGAAGGAGCATCTACCAAGGGCGTACACGACTCTGGCACACTAGGCGAAGGAATGTGCTGGCGTCAAGACCGCCGAGGAAAGTTAACGGACAAGCGGTGGTGACGGACAGAAAACAAGGCTGCCTCTACAGGAGTTGTACAGCCGTCGAGAGCGAGAGCGAATGATGTGCATACTTTGTACAGCTGAACCGTGCATGATCAACAACACTTAGATGAGCGTTGATGAGCGGTGTCGTGGGGCAGGGGATTCAATTTACGAGAAGGAAAAGAAGAAAACAAAAAGGCACAAATGGGTGCGACGAATCAGAAAAAGAAGAATCAAGTAGATATAACGAATAAAAATCAAACAAAATAGGGAAAGGGCAAGAAGGCCGGGCAGAGCACTCAGAGACAGATCGCTCTCGCATACTTTGGCGTGAGACACGAGCGTTGCAACAACAGCTGGGGGGGGGGGGGGGGGGTTGAGTGGGAGCGGTGACCAACGGCCGCAAAGGGGAGGGCCAAGGAAATAATCAGAACGAAAAACAGGGTCGCTGAAGAAGTCGGAACAAAAAGGAGCCCACTGGTCCGGCCCCAAAACCGATCCCTGCCCCCTTTGGGTTAAGGCTCATCTGTTTTTTTTTTTTTTTTTCAGCAGGCGTTGACCGGCCCTTAATGAGATCGCCGCGCGGTTGGCGGCGAAATCTCAGCTCTGACCAACAAGGAGCGACAGGGAAAATGCAAAAGAAGGTGTGTAAAGTACTGACAGGGGGGGCAGAAAGATCCGGGGCGGGTCTTTTTGTCTTACTTGCGTTGACCTTTGTCTTGGACCCAAGACCTTTTTGACTTACGAGTATGCTCTTGGTCCTCGAACCGAGCTGGGAAAGATTGTAGGGCGATTGCCGTTTACTCCATGTCCAAGCGGGCTAGAAATGAGTGGCGCCGCAAGTCTAAGGAAAGGGCACCAAAGGCACTTGTAAGAGAAAGTAAAATGGGATGAGAGGGAAACCGACAGTCTCACGTAACCAAGGTAGAAAACCGATCGAGAGCGCAAAATGAGAGTCTTCACAAGAGTGAGACACAAGGCCCGTTCGACGGCATTTCGATCGCTCCCCGGATATGCAGGCATCGTGTGGTGGAAGGAGTACAAAGAACCTAATAACAAGTTACATAATAAAGCAATCAATTAGATGAATATACATTACTGTCGAACGAAACACAAGTACTGTATTGGCATGTTCGTCAGTATTGTGTTAACAGTAGTGGCAAGAGATGTTACTCGTACGCCCCCCTTCGCCGACACAGGCAAGCTGAAAGATCTAGCGATCTACAGGTACCCAGACGCCCGGGACAGCTGTCCAGGGTCGCAGGCGACCAATGGGAGTGGAAGTTTAAGGAGTAGACAAGGCACGATTTTTAACAGGAGTATGTCGGGGGGGGGGGGGGGGGCAACAATTCTTTGAGTTGTGGCTGGTGAGCAGCTCGGCCGGCCACACTTGAATTAAGTGACGGCTTTGTGCTGCGTATGGCGTATCTTACTCCGTACAACTGGACGAAACACGGCATTTTCCGCCCACGACATAATCAAAAAACACATTTGTAACGTAGTAGGCTAGACCGTATCATGTATGTGGCGTTTGTGTTGTGCGCAGGTGTGGTGGGCCAAGGGCCTTAAAGAGGCAGCCCACCTTGCCGACAGGAAGCTCCCGCCCACCAGCACATCTTGCGGCGTATTACTGAGTATTTACACCTGTTCACAAGTCCCAAGAGCCAGCCTTGTCTGCCCACCATCAGCAGAACAATTAGGACAAGGTGTACGAAGTAAGTTCGACGTAGAAGTCAGACTACTGACTTTTCGTGCGAGTGTAGTCACAGGTAGCAGTCGTAGCCCTGTGGCCCTGCAGCTCTGACATGGCATGTTGCTATAGCGAGTCGTTCGCCTTTTTTATGTGCAGGGTCTACGATGTATCAACTTTTACTCCGTCCCTGCTGAGTTCATGTACATGTACATACGTACTCAGTAGCTCATTTCTTCTTCGATGTTTCCCCACTGGCTATAGCCCTGTGGGACCGCATGTTCGTAATTCTCGATCTCTGCAAGCAGCTACGCTGTGCATCGAAAGACTACGTCGTACTTACCTGGAGATGTACAGAGACTTACAAAACAAAAGTGTGGGCGAAAATAGAGCCAGGCGCCCCTGAGACCAGAGAGTCGGGAGATCGCCGGGTTACGCAGCAGGTCGCGTTGTGCTCTGTGAGCTTGCGTCGCTTTCGAGTTGTTGCGGACAGTAAGTAGGCTGCAGCAGTTTGGGACGTACTCAATAAGCACAAACGACTTAGCACGCGTTGCGCTTGGCGCCGATGCACGCTACTGCACTTTACGGTCAACGGGAGCTGAAGAGGGCGAAAATACGTCAAATGGCGGAGGAAGGCGCGAGGCCGTTCTAGCAGTGTGTGATGCCCCATACGAATTTAGAGTGCACGTATACGACGTATGCGTCGCGCTTTCCTCAACGTTTGTCGTATGTGCATTTGTAGAAGCGCCAGATACGGCCAAGCTATTTACTCGGGGAAGGAACGATGCAGACTTGAGTGATCGCATGGAAAGATGGAAAGAGAAAGAGGAAAAAGAACATCCAGGAAGGAGCGATTGGGATGCAAATTAAAAAAACGGCAACCCAGAGATATCGTTGATTTTCGGCCCGGACGCGTCATGCAACGTAGCGAGAGACAGAAGAGGTTGAGTGATCGCCGGGAAGGAGCGACCACGGTGAGCCAGAACGTCGGTGTAAGAAGCCGGTTGGCCAAAGATGGAAAGAGAAGAAAGAAGCAAAAAACGTGGACCAAAGTCTTACAACACAGTCACAAAAAGCATCGGTGGAAGAAAAGTGAAATACTGAGTAGTGTGCTGGTAAAAGTATTAAACAAAGTGTTAAAAAGGTGTTTGAAACAAGTAAAAGAGTAAAAGCGGCCCCACAATCTCCACGATGCCGCGGCGTCGGACTTCTCCGATTGCTGGGCATGTCAGGTTGCGCCTTCCCTGCGCGGCGTGCGGAAACACCAACAACTGTCCTGGGCCCATAATTTCAATTTCGTGTGTCCAGGGAACTACCATAAAGCCAACGGCGATGGGCGGCGCTACTGGACAAGCAGCTTTGACTTTCACTTTACATGTATTTGACCTTTGAGTCCTCTACTCAGTACGTTCTGTCCTTTTTTTTAAACGAATCGGAAAAAAATATAATAAGAGTAGGAGAAAAGAAGAACTTGTTGAGACGGTGAGTTCCGGACGGCGCCTGCCAGGAAAGGAAAGCCCCGGGCCTTCCTATGGCACCCTCCGTGGCAGCCGTCAGCTGTCGGAAGTGTGCTGGAGTTTGAACAAAGAGAGCGCAAAATGACAAGCGAGTTGTGGCTTTGGTGCTGAAACTGTATGCATACATGTACATGTACGCACGAAAAAGCATGGCAAGTTGGCTGCCGAGTGTGCCAAAAATACGGGAAATGCACGCTTGCCTCGTGGTCGCCGTGCGCTAAGTCCAAGAGCGGTCTGGTGCGGCAACTTATTTTCCTTGCTGGGCGCCAAACGGTTTTTTTATTTGGGAGCAGAGGATGCCTGAAGCCTGGTCTGGTCGGATTTTTTTATGGTGCCAGAGGGGTTACGGGGATCTGTTCGTAGTCGCCGTATTTGGCTTCATTTTTAGTGCAGGAAAAAAGGCTACAGAGGTGGACAAAACATCATCAAGATCAAAACAAGACGCAAGTTGAGGGACCAAATATACAGAATAGGAAATGAAGGTCCGTTATGAAACGTAACAGAAATCAATCTTCAAGAGTCGGTGAGGTGAATAGAGATCATGGGAGTCCTCATTGTCTCAATGTGTTAATGACGCAACCAAAAAAACGGGCAAGTGAAAACAATGTGGCCGATCCAATGAGTCTCAACACATAGGAAGTTGGAGGACTGACTCGCATGTGCTTTTTGCAAAGACACGCAAATATGCATATAGAGAATGATAATAAGAATAGAGCCATGCCAATGCCTTGGTTATGTCCAAATTTGCGTACTCAAAGAAACCACTGTTGCATCTTTGAAAAATGATGAAACAATGATATCTCGTACCCACTGTCCAATCGGCTTACACGAAGGGAGAATCATTCGGTAGTTACGAGCAAAATTAGCAGTCTGTATGGCAGTTTGGGGGGAGGTCAATGCTCTACGTAAAGCCACCGATTATTCCGGCAACACAAACAGAAACGGATAGCTCCGGGGTTGGCGTGGAGTGGAGAGCTGGACTAACCTGCAGAAAAACCTGTTACGGCTCCCTCGCCTCGCTCGCGTCTTGTCCCGTTTTTTGTGCACAAAGGAAGCTAAAATCACAGGCCGCCCACTCACACCTCCATCTCCACGTTGTGTCCGATCCAGGTCGAAGCAGTTGAAGCCGAGTTAGTATACGCGGACTTGTGGCTGGTGGATTGTGTGTACTTTCGTTCAAAGTAGTTTGTGGGAGGCCGCTGCAGGAAAAGGAGCCAACTCCGCCCAAAAACGCAGCCTTGCTTGTTTTGTGAGAAGACCGTCAAATTACGCAAACATGAGGCGAGAGTTGAGTTTTTGTTGCCATAATTTGTGCTTCATTTGTTCTGCAGCTTTTCTTTGATTTGTCCGGTTTTCGTTCCTATGTACATTTGTCGGGTTTTTTTAAACTGTCCAAATTTTTTTTTTTTCTCACTAATTTTTTGTCGTATTTTTTGTGCTATGTCCCAACTACCAATATGAAGTAAATAAGCAGTACATGATTATATGCAACACTAACAAACCAAGAATACAAGAATGCAAAGAAAGGAAATGAGGAGCGCAATTAAAACTCTGCAGGGAGAGACTGATCAATAAGACGTAGTAAGCAAAAAAAAAAAAAAAAAGACAGAGAAAAAGAGGAAGCCCTAGCCGAGTTTATTGTCGGCGTTGCCGGCTGGACAAAATCCGAGCAGGGTGACAGGTTCCAGCAATCATAGTCATGAACCGGAGCAAAGCTGTCAGAGCAGTCTCCGTGTTCAGATGGCCCAGCTGGGTTTGCAATGCACACACGGGTTTAGGCCCACGCAGAGGGCCGCAGGAAGTTGCAAAAGAATATGTTCTCCTTGCTTCGAGGCCGGTCTCCGAGATTGTGAGATGCCATGTTCTGCTGGCATGTCCACCAATGCACAGACGCAGCTGTGGTGGACAATGCAAGGTGCACAAGGCTCACGTAATCTGCAAAGGCGAGCAAAGGCAGAGACGACGCCAGAATAAGTCAGGAGACGACGTTCGAAATATGTAAGAAAGCAGAAAAGGAAAAGCGCCATGCCCAAAAAGCCGAGAACGATCGCCAGTGGTTGGAACCCAAGCTCCACTCCCATCGAATCGTGCATCTAGGAAAGGTTTCCGATTCTCGATTTTTCGGGTCTCGGTTTTGAAAATTCACGATTGTCGAAGGGAGGGGGTGTATGGACAGAAGCAGGTTCGGTAAGGGTGCAAAGGGTGGAAGGCAGAAGGAAAAGGTTGGTGGCTCAGCTGCTTTGCCTTGCATGTGTGTGGAGATTTCGGCGAAGCAATTTAGGAGAGCGGCCGTCCAGACTTAGATACACCCTTCTGTCTACACCCTCTCATCGTCACATATTCCCAAAATAAGGGAATAAAATAAAGAAAGGCTCGCCTTTCTTCACACCCCCGTCCCAATCGGCCACCCTTGTCCGAATTCCCGAGATCAAAAAAGGTAAATTCAAAAGTACATGTACGATTTCCGATCTCTGGACATCCTGGTCAAGGAGTCCAGCAATGCAGTTTTTCAGCAACGCAGGACAGTTCATCCCCACCACTGCCAAGAAAAGTGAAGCATGCCGGCAACTACACCGAAGACAAACAGCGACGCATCTCATCAAATCAGGTTGAGAAGAATGGTATCTACAGCCAGAAAGCTCTCAAAAGGGACCCCGTTTGATCAGCGGACGCTCTTTTCCTCCCGTACCGTGTAAGCTGGCTACGGCTTCTCAACATGTTTCCAGCTCACTTCGCAAAGTCAGCGCCTTTATCCCAAGGCAGCTTGGGCTCGGTCAATACCTGTAGAGCTGATACTTCCCCTCTCTTCGGCTGGGAGAGAAGATGCATTGCGTTATACACCCGGCGCAGAGTAAATGGCAATTGCGAGAGGCGTATTGACAACGACGAGCAGTCCTCAGCTCGAGTGTTCCGTCCACAATGCAGGGCTTGCAAGATAAGCTGAGAGAGAGCTGCTCAATGTCCTGTTAAGCCAGTGAACAGCAGGTTATCACAGCACCGTCTCTATTTACTTTGCCATCGTTTTTCGCAGTGTCGGCGGCAAGCTGTGTATAAGTTGAAGGTCATTGCCCGAAATGGATTAGCGTAAATCGACATCCTTCCTTACCGCGAAAAAGGCGGTCGCACTTTCCAGCTGGCAGAAAGCGGAGCGACGGCAGAAAAAAACGTTAGCGGCAAAAAGCTTCCTTCCTCGTTCAGCTCCCATCGACGTCGCCAGACAGAAGACAGACAGAAGGAGCAATACACGAGGAGCAACCATATCAGCTGAAGACGCGTGTACTCTCCTTTGCGCCAACCTCACCTTCACACAGACACACACACAGACACACACATAATGGCCGCTACTGTCTCCACTGGACAGTTGATTGTCCCCGCCAGCACCTCGGCGCGGCCAGCCAGTACCTGCCGGGCCCCGGCACACACCTCGCGGACGGGCAAGTGTTTGCCTCGCTTTTGGGCCACGTGCAGATTGCGAAGTCGGCGGCGGCGGCAGCAGCGGCGGCGGCCAACGAAAAGCAGGATCGGTGCCGGCCGGCCCGGCCAAGCGGCTGACGCGCATCGTGGTGCCAACGGCCGCGTCGGCCGCTGCCGAGGCCGTGGACCGCCGCCCGACCATCTCGGTTGTCCCGGTCCGCGCTGGCCGAGGGCGGCGAGGTCCTGCCGGACGTTGGCAACACGGTCTTGTGCCGTGTGACGCGCATCACGCAGAAGCAGGCCGTCGTGGCGATTCTGGTGGTGGGCGAGACGGTGCTGGACACGGAGTGGCAGGGCTGATCCGCACACAGGATGTGCGGGCGACAGAAAAGGACCGGGTCAAGATTTACGAGTCGTTCCGGCCCGGCGACATTGTGCGGGCCCAGGTCATTTCGCTGGGTGACCAGGCCAACTACTACCTGTCGACGGCGAGCAACGCGCTGGGCGTAGTGATGGCGACGAGCGAGACGGGCAGCCCAATGTACCCTGTGAGCTGGAAGGAGTACATTGACCCAGAGACGGGTGTGAGCGAGCCGCGCAAGGTGGCGAAGCCGTTTTGAGGGCCGGCTGGGAGAATGCACAACCGAAAGAACGAAACGAACGAAACGAACAAACGACAGAGCGACAAAACGAACCGCGACGTCGAGAAAGCTTTTTGTGATACGACATCAAAGTTCACCCAAAGAGAGTCTTCATAGAAGGCGTCTGGATCTGTTAATTTCCCCATCAGCCCATCAGCCCGTCTGCTTGATCTGTCTTGGGCCTCTGCTGGAAACACACTCGAAGCCAGAAAGTATCACGCGTGGTACGAGCTGTCAACGACACACTGTCGCAATGGTTGCCCTCATCTGGCTCGGAGATGGCACGATCTGCTAAGCCGGGCGGAAGTGGATGTGCGCGGCGCGGCGCGCACGAGAGACGGAGGGATCACATCCTCCGTTCAACGACTTTACGATTTACGACTCTGCGGATACACGACGTTGCGGCGCAGTCGCAGCCAGCTACAGCCTTTTACATTGCTGTGCGGCCTCGCTGTGCAGCCTCGCCATCGGCTGCATAATCCTTGGCCGCACATCATTAATGCAATCGGACACCACTGCCATCTCATCACCCGCCGTGTTCCCTACACAGCACTGTCCTTTGCAATGCCGCCCGCCAGTTACTGCCTACCGGTGATCGACAACGAGAAGCAGGACAATCACCCCCAGCGCAGCCGACAAAGATAGATTGCATATATTGCTTTCGTTTCCCTGTTTCGCAGAGCTGGACGGCATGTATGGATGGACAGAAATCGACGGCAATCAGGCAGGCAAACCAGGGACGGCGGTCACCGCTCCAATCCAGAGAGCAACGGAGTGCAAACATACCCAAGCATGTTGGAGAATTGATTTGATCGAGATAGAGCGGATTAGAAGGCGGAATAGAAGGCGGAATAGAAGGCGCATCTTCGACGTCCTGCGTCAGTCCGCGACGAACTGGTTGGTCCATTTTGCCTGTGAGCCTGTAACAGTGTAATCCAAGTAATGTCCCCTGTCTCCTTCCCCTAAAACCCCCTGAAAGATACAGTGGCCAGGCCTGTCTTGTTGCGAGCATGCGAAACACAGAGTCCACAAGGCGCAGCAGAGTGAATTTGTGGTTAAATGGGCAATGAAGACTCGAAATAGCACTGTTGGTGTCGCATCGTCATCATGCAGCATGGGAGACACACAATGCTTGTCGTATCCTGGACAACTCTATGGAATGCCAGTGACAAAGTGACGTCGAATGAGATCGGCGTGAAACTGTCTTTTTAGGGGCTTCCATTGCTTTACTGAGTACAGTGTACACAGTAGTGCTGTCTGCTGGCGGTTGGCGGTCAGCCCTGAAGGCGACCCCTGGAACTACCGCTGGCCCAGGGGAAAACAGGGCGTCTCGTGTCTTAGGCTCTTAGCGCTAATGGCGTAAACTGCCGCCAATGACGAGTTTATCATGGGGACAATACGACAATACGACGTGCAATAGCGGGAGCTACAGCGTATTTGGAAGTAACGTGGTGCCAGACACTCTGGAATTGGGCAGTGGACCGCGCCTGGTCGTACCTTCCAAAATTGCGCACATGCCAACAAAGCTGTGCATCAGGAACGCAGGCCACACAACAACGCATCCTTTCCGGGAGGGGAAGGCGCGGGCAACTGCAGCCACACCACACCACCCTTCCTTCCTTCCACCAAAGGACTCGGGCAACTTCTCCTGAGAACCGACAATTAGGCGCCGAGGAGGAAGGAACCAACGTCTCACCTCCTTTCTTTTGCTTTTCCTTTTTGTTCCCTCCTAAACTCTTCCACAACAACCTCAACAACCTCAACAACGACAACAACGACAACGTCCACTGGACCAACGCACCAAAGTGAGGACTACAACGTCGGTAGCGGGGCACGACCGCACACGTTTACATCGAAAAAGCACGAACACGGTTCACGCGACAACGCGACAGCTAGGCGGAAAAGGCGGTCAACGACGACGGCGGCGACGGCGAAACAACAAAAATTGATCACGGCGACAACGATTTAACAGGCTCAGCAACGCACAAACTCAGCCATGGCCTCGGCTGGGGAGGCGCCCTCGTGCCCGTGCCCGCAGTGCGGCTTCGCCGTGCCTGTGCCGATCGCCAGCGACGCCGACACGTTGCTGCGCCAAGCCCAGGAACAGATCCAGGCCCTCGAATCCCAAGTCGCTCTGCTTGACCAGAAAGCCGCGGCAGCCATTGACCGCTGGGCCGACTATGAAGACGAGCTGGCAGCGTTGCGGCGGAAAGTGGCAGGAGGGTCGAACAGCCGGGACCAACAACAACTACAACAACAACAACTACAACAACAAACCCACCACTCACACCGGCTTCGCCCACGCGGACATCGTTCTTGCCCACGGGCCGCCAATCGTCTTTCGGCGCTCTTGTCACCGCGGCCGGCCAAGTCGACACCCAACCTGAAAGCCGCCAGCGGCGGCAGCGGCAGCAGCAAACAGCTCGATGCAGCAGCACCGCCACCTCCATTACCCCCACCTTCACCATCGCAAACAACATCTCCGCCAGCCGCCCAGACGCTGGTCCAGCCCAACGTCATTACGGTTTGGCATGCCGACACCACCACCTTCGGCGACGACCAACACCAGCATCAACACAAAACACACCCGCGGCTACGGCTACGCTCCGGCTCCGGCTACGACTCGGCAGCCACGTCGCCCGCGGCGCCAAAGGACACCCTACGGGTCGTTCCCCTTCTTTGGTGGTGGCGGTGGAGGTGGCGGTGGCCGGCAACAAGTCGATGCCACAAACACCCAGCCGCAACCGGAAGCGGCTGTCGTTGACAACAGCCCCTCGACAAAAGAGCTGTTGGACGCCCTTACGCGCGAACAGAAGCTGCGCGTCAGGCCGAGGGCCGGCTGCAGGACACCAGCCGCGAGGTCGAGGAACTCAGTGTCTCCCTCTTTGAGCAGGCCAACGAAATGGTTGCCGAAGAGCGGCGAGCCCGTGCCCGCCTCGAGGCCCGCGTGGCCGTCCTCGAGAAGCGCGACACCGACAAGAAGCGGCGGCTCGAGCGGCTGGAGCAGGCCATGGACCGCATTGAGCGGTTACGGGCGATGCTGGGCGGTGTTGATCGCAGTTCCCAACGCGAGACCATCACGCGACGACGAGGCCTCGCTGCACGAGAAGCAGACACTGCCAGTCGCAGAAGCTCTTGCGTGAGAGACTTGCGCTTGGTGCCTTCTTCGATATGGGCTCGATATGGGCTTCTCTTCTCTTCGACGTACTTTCCTCTCTCATACTTTTTCGTTATTTTTTTGGAGTAAAGTTGGGAAACCGGACTTGGGTATAATAGCATTCGGAAGGGTCGGGGACATCCTGGCGGGTGGGTGGGGATGGGAAGGAAACAAGGTTGGACAGGCATCTTGGAAGAGTACGGCCTGTGGAACATGGAACATGGAAAAAGGCATCTGCGGATGCTGCATGGCGTTTTTTGGGTTGCATCTACTGGAACCAGAATACTTTTTGAAAGAATCTTGGAACATTACTTTGACACACACAGACGCATTCTTACACACTCATGTATTGGCTCATGTATTGTGTTTATTTCTTTTCATATGCTTATGCTTATGCTTATGCTTATGCTTATGCTTGTTCGTTATATCTCTTGTGGCTATCAACATTGTACGTACTTGAACGCCGGGTATTTCGTCTGTTATTTACTAACCTCCCTCCATCTTCCCCTCCATTCCCTCCATTCGCTCTACTCGCCCCATTCACCCCATTCACTGCGACTCCCCACCAGCCAACGTGGCCGCCTCGTCCACAGCCGCAAACCGAGAGTTGGCTGCCGCCAACTGGGCTCGCGCTCCATCGTCCAGGAGATGGTACCACTGCTTCAGCAGACGAATGTACTGCGCCTCCCGGTCCATGTCCTCGACGGGAGGACCGTTGACCTGTGGAGCGGGGAAGCATCGGCATTGTCACCGCCGCTCTCTTCCTTGCCGTCATCCCCCTCCACCACCGCAGCCACCGCCACCACCTCTTTCGCGGGAAAGACGGCATAGGCACTCTCGTCCGTCGACCGCAGCCCGAAACCCTTGTCTGTGCAGCGCCACCACCTCGAAGCGTCGCAACAACAGGCCATCGCCGGCGCGAAAACGTCGGCAGCGTGTCCTTGTGTGCCCGGAACAGGCTGACTTCGATGATGGCGTCAATGTCCGCACCGGCCGCCACAGACGTCGACACGGACACGGAGCCCGGCGTCACTGGCGTTGTCGTTGCCGGCAGCAGCTGCGACCGCCGCGGCTGGGCTCGCCCTGCGGCTCCCCGTCCCACCATGCAGCGTATGCAGATTGTGCAGATGGTGCCGCGAGGCCGAGACGTGCTCGACAAGAGACGGATCCGTCACCGTCAGGGACATGGCGTACTGCCGCGTTCGCGTACGGCGGGGCGGGTGGTCGTCCGACGAGGACGTCGCCACCACGGCCACGTCCAGCAGTGTCCGGAGACGTGGGCGCAAGTTACGCAGCTGCACGCAGTCCGGGACCGTATCGCGGCAGCGATCGAGGGCCAGCTTTACTTCGGCCATGGAAGGCGGTGGGCCACAAGTTTCGTCGTGTCGGCCGTCTCATCCCTCTTTTCATCCTTCTTGTCCTCCTTCGCCTTGGGGGTGGTCCGCTTCTTAGACGTCGCGCCCCGGGCAATGAGAACACTGACGTCCTCGCCACCAGCAGCAGTATCCTCCTGGGTCAGATTGACCGCTGCGGCCACTGTGGCAGCGCCTGCTGAAGAAGCAGCTCCGTCGTCGGCGCCACGCGCTCTTTTTGAGCGGCGCGTTGCTGCCCCGCGTGCAATCTGGACACTGGCATCCGGCTCTTCGGGCGATCCGGCATCAGCGACGGCCGCCGTCATAGCAGCGGCCGAAGCAGACGCCTTATCGGTAAATTTGTTGCTGGCATCATTGGCCGTGCTGCTGCTGGGCACGACCGGCTGAGGACTGAGGCTCCGTCGGAGACGGCTGTTTGTTGAACGGAGCGACATCTTATGGCGGCCCTCGGCAGTGGCGGCAGCGTCTTCTGTTGTGACTTGGAGATGCAGTTGATCGTCGTGTTGTTGTTGCTGCTGGTCTTGAAAAGATTCTGTTTGGTCGACTGCCTCTCCTGTTGGCTCCTCTGCCGTTTTCTTGCCAGGGTCGCTACTTGTGTCCTTGTGTAACGTCGTCGCTGGTGCCTCCGCTCCATCAGCACGTGCTGCGATCGACTCGCCGGCTACCTGAACAGCAGCGTCGCTGGTAGCTTCTGCCACTTCGGCGGCCGGCTCGGTCACGACGATATCGATCTCTTCCAGGACCGCCTCAACCACACTCTGCATGTCAATGTCTGTTCCGGCATCGACGTCCATGGAGTCGCCGTGGTCTTGGGCCGTTTGGCGTGGCGTTGGCGCAGCTTCCTCGTCCATCATTTGGTCGTTGTCCTCCTCGTTGTGGTCGGCCATATCGACATCGGCACCACTAGCGACACTGTGCATATCAATGTCCGCCTGCTGCTGCTGCTGCTGCTCCTGCTGGTCAAAGTCAAAGCTCATAGCCATCTCCGACATGATTTGGCTCTGGATCTGGCCGTCAATGTCCTCCTCTTCAACAATCGACGTAACCTCTGTGTACGTGAAGGAGGTGCCCTGGAGGCGGTCGTGGCGTTCCATGTTGCTGTCACCCGCGGCGCCTTCTTGGGTCTGCATCGGCGTTGGAAGATGGACGTGTGCTCGTGCCGTGCTCGGCTCGGCAACTTCTTCCGCCTGCGTGCCGGACAGAGAAGGCAGATCGACGGCTGCCACCTCGGCCACGCCTTCTCGAGTGGCTGCAAGCTGGGTTGGTGCAAGCTGGGTTGGTGGAGGAGAGAACGGCGTCTCAGAGGCAGAAGCAGCAGTTGTAGCCTCTTGAGCCAACTGTGCGGTCTGACTTCTGGTCTTGTGGGCCGGCTCGGAGGCTAAAGGTGCCCCGGGAAGTTCAATGACAATCTCCTCTGGAGGCACTTCAGGCTGCTCTTTCAGGTTGCTCTTCAGGTTGCTCTTCAGGCTGGGCTTCCTCGTGCACCTCAACGTCGGCCTCAGCCATGGCCACGTCTTCGCTGTCAGCTTCTGGCTGGTCCCGAATCTTAGCTTCGGGCTCAGGTGTGGTCTCCTTCTCGGGTGCAGACTCGATCTCGACGACGACTACGACTGGCGGTTTTGGTGGCTCCGGTGCAACTGTTGGCCCTGCCGCTGCTTCTGCTTGTCCCTCGGGGGCATTTTCTCGGGCAGTGTCGGGGACGGCCTCAGAAACAGCTTCGCTTTCGTCAACGTCCTCGATCTCGAACCCGACCGGGGCGTCAACGGTTGGCTGCTCTGTGGTCTCTTCTACCACCACCTCGACATCGTCGGCAAGTTGGGCCTCGACCTCTGCTGGCTCTTCGATCACGACAGCGTCGACTTTCTCGGCGTCGGCGGGGAGTGTTTCCTTGACGTCCTCGACCTCGGCGTCTTCAGCTTTGTCGGATGCCTCAGCCTCTTTGGCCTCCTCGGCCTTTTTATACTCGGCTTCGGCGTCGGCGGCGAGTTCGGCGTCGAGCTCGGCCTCCATTTCTTTCTCAACCTCGTCTTCGGATGCAGACTCGGCCTTGGGTTCGGTGGTGGTCTCGGCCGGCTCGTTATGTTTTGGCTCGGGCTGTGGCTCCTCAATCTCCATCTCGTCGTCAAAAGCAACGGAAGCGGCATCGTCACCCTCATCCTCTCCCGGCTCCTCCTCCGGCCCCTCTTCCTCGTCCTCCTCAACCCCACCCCTTCTTCGGGCTCTTCTTCATCTTCTTCATCTTCTTCCTCTTCTTCCTCATCCCCATCCTCCACGAGATCTTTGCGTTCTTCTTCGTCATAATCGCCCTCGTCTTCAACCTCGTCGTCGTCGTCTTCAGCCTCCTCTTCGTCGGGAGGGCTGGATGCTGCCTCTGGGTGCCGTGGAGCGCCTGATGGCTGGCCAAAACCTGGGACGGAAGGAGGTGGGATGGGCGTCTCAGAAACGGGCTTAGACTGTTGCCGCGGTGGCGGTGGAGCATCGTCGTCGTCAGAGTCCGACAGAAGGTCAATCACAACCGGTTCTGCGGGCTGAGAGGGCCGTGCAGGCGGCTGGAACATCCGAGGTCGTTGGTAGCCCATTGACTGGTGTCCACCCTCCTCTTCCTCTTCCTCCTCCTCGTCCTCGTCCTCGTCATATCCTTCTTCCTCGTCATATCCTTCCTCCTCTTCGTCGTACTCCTCACTGCCCAGCTCCTCTTCCTCGTCCTCGTCCAGACGGCGGCCAGTGGAGAAGCTGTGTTGGGGTGCAGCCGCATAGTGGTCGTCGTCGTCGGCGTCGGCGTCAGCATCTTCTACTCCGTCGTATCCTTCGTCTTCCTCCTCCTCCTCCTCCTCTTCTTCTTCGTCCTCAACCTCCTCCTCACCCTCCTCCTCGCCTTCGCCTTCTCCATTGAATGTGGCCGCACCGCCTTGCTCATCGGGCTCTTCTTCGCCTTCAATGTCGTCCTCAATGTCGGCATAGTTGCGCATGTCGTAGTCGTCGCCAGCTTGGTCCGTCTTTTCGACTTCGCTGTCGACATCCTCGTCGCTCTCCACGTCGTCTTCCTCCTCAACATGGATGTCGCCGTCTTCGTCAATCACTTCGACGGGCCCAACGTTGTCGTCGTCGTCGTCGTCGCCTTCGGCATCGATTTCAGCCGCGTCCTCTTCCTCGTCCTCCTCGTCCGCCTCGTCCTCCTCGTCTTCGGCAACAAGGTGGTCCGTCGGCTCGGCTTCTTCTGGGCCGTCTGACGCGAGGTCACCCTCTTCGGATGGCCGGCTCGGGGGCTCGTCCTCCATGCCCACCATGGCCTCTTCCTGCTCATTCTGGTAGCGCCGGTCGTTGTAGCCGTAGGCGTCGACCTCACGAGGGAGATCCGACGCCATCTCTGTCGTGTTGTCCTCAAACACGCCCTCGTTTGCGCCGCTAGCAATAAACGAGGCGGCGGCGGCATTGCTTGCATTGTTTTCAGTATTTGGCGCTTGGGCCGAGGCAGGCGTGTGTGATGGGGGCAATGTGTCGGCTGGTATGGCACCCTCCGCATGTTCGGCATGCAATGCCGGCGCGCTGATCGGCCACACCAGCATCTCGTCCTGTCCAGTGCCTCGAGGCGGCTCGCTTGGTTCGGGGTGCGGCGGTGGACCTTCATGTTGAGTGGCGTTCGTCGTCGGTACCGGGTCGTGAAAGCTACCATGGCCGAATGCAGATGCGTGTGCGCCGAATGTTGCGACGGTGGCTCTGGGTACTGGTACTGTGACGAGGCAAAGTGGTCCTCTGCTCGTGGCAGGGCAGATCCGTCGGTGTCGTGGCTGTGGTCCGTATGAGGTTGCTGATCAAACGCATTCGCAGGATCGCCAAACGAGAACCGGGCTTGGTCGTTGAACAGGCCGGCAGCAGGCACGAATCCCATAGCATCGGCGCCAGGCGTGTCGAACGGCACAGCAGCAGGAGCGCCGAAAGGATTCGTAGATGCAGGCAGTGATGATGCGCCAAAGGGATTGCTGGCAGAGGGCTGTGTAGAGGACAAGGACCCAAAAAGAGTAGACGTGCTCCGCTGGCTGGTCGCAAAGGGATTGGCTATGCCTCCCATCTGAACTTCGGGAGCAGAACCAAAGACGTTCGTTGTCGACGCAGCGACGGCGGTGGCGGCTGTCGGTTGGACAGGCTCTTGACGATTGGCGGCGGAGCGGGCGTCCCAGGTTGCGATGTGGGAAGTGGCGGGGAGGACCGCATGCTTTGGTCGACTGGCAGTGGGCGCGATTCCGTCTGCGGCGCTGGGGGTGTTGGTGCGGCTGCCGCCGGCGCTTCGGGCCGTGGCGCTGGCGTGGGTGTCGCGACTCCCAAGGCCACTGCTGGAGACGTCGACGCTTCCTCCTTTTTGCTTTCCACTTCATCCTCGGGAGGTGTGGCCTGCTTAGTATCCTCCGGACTGACAGACCGGCTGCTGTAGCGCCAGGCATTGCTTGGCCGGCCGAAGCGCGTCCGTTTCCGTCCTCTGCCGCGCACCCGCCGTCCTCTTCAAAGATGTCGAAGCCGGGCTCGAATAGGGAACCAAACGAGATCCGGGCAGCGCTTGATAAAGGCGGGCGACGCGTATTCTTCGTTGTTGCCCCAAGCAGCTCTCGGGGCATGGGCGACCGGAACAAATCGCCAATGGGGGGCGACGAAGGCGGCGGCGGCGCATAGTCGGGAGAGGCGTTGCCGTGCGTAGCCTCGCGTCCGGTCACCGTCTCTGTGTTTCCGTTTGTCTCGTTTTGTCTCCTCGTCCGGCTGGTCAATGGCAATGGCGCGCGCCTCTTGTGTCTCGCCCACGTTCGCCTGCAGAACGATGCGTCCGCGGAACTCGAGCTGCCACTCCACGCGCGAGCCTGGGAGCTTGAGGGCGGACTCGTCTTTGGACCAGTGTGCGCCCTGCAAGCTCAGAAGCAGCTCGTCGCCGCCGCCGAGTCCACTCTCGGCCACAGCAGCTGCACTGGCGCCGTAAAGCTGGACACGGATCTGGCCCTTGGTGCGGCGCAAACGGACGTCGGGCTCGGCCAGCAGAAAAGCGAGAGAGCGGTTGACCGAGTTGTAGGGCCACACGATGGTGACATCGCCACGGACGGCCGCGTGGGATGCTGCCGGAAGAGTTTGTCAAGTCGGGGCCGAGCTGCGCGATTGGCGTCACGGTCGCAGCAGCAAGGATCGCGGCCACCGAGGCCTCTGCGCCACCGTCACGGCCGCCACCACCATGGCCACCGCCGTTCTCGGCGGACATGGCGACGGGTTGTGTGGGTCGTCGCGCGTGATAGTGCAAGGAAGGTGGGAGGTGTCGTGAGGCCTAAAAAACGTTTCGGTCGAAAGGCATCGTCTGGTGAACAAAGAAAACGGTCGTAAAGGAAGGGATGCGTGATGCGACTGTACAGTCGGTGGTGGTGCATGCAGCTGTCGCGTCAATCGATTCGGGGTGCGTGGACGTCGTAGTGTATGCTGGTGTATGCTGGTGATGCGAGTGTCGCCAGTTGTGTCGTGTTGCCGTCGTCGTTGTCGAGTTGACGAAACGCTGAGCTGAAGCCGACTTGAAGCCGAAAAGCTCGGTTTTGTGGTGATGTCGTCGTTTGACCACAAGCGTGAAAGGAGCTCATTCACGCGCCTGCTGTTTCCGGCCCACTTTCCAAAGAAGGCTGGTACGACTGGCTGGATTGACTTAACTTGGCAGGCGCGAGCTGTTGGCACATGGCAATGGCAGGCACGACCCAAAATAGAAGGCGGTGAAGGAACAACACGACTCGAGCGGCAGAAAACGGTCTAGCAGCTAAGAACACCCAAAACACCCCTGACCACTCATAAGCTAGGGGCGTGCCTCCAGCGCAATCACATCATCGACACCAACGGCCACCAACAGCACCCTTTTCCCACCACATTACTCCGTATTTCCACCACTTTATTTCCCTCGCTTCCCACGCGCCTGGCTCGCGTTCGCAACATGCAAGTGCTGTTGCGCCATCGACACATTTTGACACTGTTTGCCGAGCAAACAGTTGAAACTCGCAGTGCAAGCGAAGGTGTTCCGCGAGCTGGGGCAAGATGGTCTGATAAGATGGTCTGACGGCGGTCGTCCAAAGCCGACGAAGGCTTATTGCCTCTTGGCTTTTGGAATTGTTTATTATGTGGCGTTGGGATGCCCTTTCGTGTGACTTTATTCTCTCGTTTTGGCTGAATTCATGGCCATATCTGCTTGATCGTTCTGCTCCTCTTGAACTATTGCACGGGCTTCCAAGAGTTCTTTTGATTTTCATCACGACAAGCATCATGGCACCGCCTCCACGATTTGCTGTCCGCAGCGTGGCCATTATCGGCGCCGGGTCCAGCGGCCTCACTGCAGCACGGTACATCCAGGCACAGGGCGCATACGACCGGATCGTGGTCTACGAACAGCGTTCGGAAGTTGGCGGCATCTGGAACTACAGCCCTCGGCCCCCCGACAGGGAACACATCCCCCAGGAATCGCCGTACTGCCAGCCCGATGCGCCGCTGCAGCCCGAGGCCGGCACGACGGAGGCGCCCGAGTTCCCGACGGCTCTGTACGACGATCTCTATGTCAACGTCCCCCATCCGCTGATGGGCTTCACGGATCTGAAGATTGCCGACGTGCACGAGGCCAACCACCCGGGCAAGCCGCTGCCCATCTACCCGCACCGGCAGACGATTGCCGAGTATCTCATTGACTACTCGCAGGAGGTGCGGCATCTGATCCGGTTCAGCACCAAGGTGGACAATGTGCGTCTTCTGCGGCGGCCAAGAAACTGGCAGGGCAAAGGCTCCGACGGCGCCGCAAACAACACTGCAAACGGCACCGCAAACGGCACCGCAAACGACACCGCCGACTATGTAGACAGCTGGGAGATCCACTCGTCCCACACAATCGACGGCACATCAGCAGTCGAGACGTTTGACGCCGTGCTCGTAGCCCAGGGCCACTACAACATTACCTTTACGCCAAACATTGCCAACATTGAGGCGTTCAAGGAGGCCCACCCCGGTGTCCTCACGCACTCCAAGCGGTACCGGACTCCGGACCCCTACCGCGGCAAGAAGGTCATTGTGGTCGGCACTCGGCATCGGGACTCGACATTGCCACGCAGATCAAGACGCTCACCAAGAAGCTGTACATTTCTGTGCACTCGCCAGCGATTTCCGAGCTCCTCAACCAGTTCACGGGCGCCGAGGAAGTGCCTGAGATTGCCGAGTTTCTGGTGGCAGAGCGCGGCGTGCGCCTGAAAGACGGCCGTGTCCTGCGCGACATTGATAACGTCATCTTCTGCACGGGCTACCTGTTTACCCTGCCCTTCTTGGAGAAGGCCAAGCCGTCGGCCGAGGCGGCGGCCGACAAGGAAAACACGCTCGGCGCCCTGCTGTCGGACGGCCGCCGCATCCACCGCCTCTACGACGACATGTTCCACATTGACCACCCGACGCTGGCGTTCCTGTGTCTGCCGATGCGGGTTGTGCCCTACGCTCTGACGCAGGCCCAGGTTGCAATTGCGTCGCGTGTCTGGGCCAACACGCTGGACCTGCCGTCCACGGACGAGATGAACGAGTGGGAGCGCGAGGCCGAGAAGGTGCGCGGGCCGACGTTCCACATGTGGCACCACGGCGACGACGGTGTCTACATCAATGCATCGTACGAGAGGATCATGCACGGCCCGCAGAGCGCTACGTCGCGTGCCGGCAAAGAGCCGCCGCGCTGGGACGACAAGCTGGTCTGGATGCGCGCGGCGACGCTGTTTGGCAAGGTCAAGTTCGAAGAGGGCGGTTGCAAGGCGACGACGCTCGAGGAGCTTGGCTACGAGTACGATCCAAAGTGGAACGATAAGCCTGCCGAGCCGGCGGTGGTTCCCGTCGCCGAAGCCAGCATCCCAAAGGACCTCCCAACGAGCGCTCCGGCAGCGGCAGTCAACATTGTAGCACAGCCCGTCGCCGTGGTGAGCGGTGCCTAAGATGCGGGGGAAACGATGAACGTTGGCCCTCATTTCTGCCGTATTCCACCATTTCATCAATCATGAATCTAGAGCCGTTGATACAACAATATGAGACTATAGACTGTGATATACAAGATAAATTGCAAAATAAAATACAAGTCGTTGGACGCTGTATTTGTGCGTCGACTCTGCTTCTCCCTATTCCACGATCCGAATGATGATGGCGGCCTGTTGATGAGTCTGGATGCGGCATACTTGCGTTTGTGCCTGTTCCGACGAGGCAAATAGAATGCCAGCCACTGCATGTATACGAAGGAAGTGTCCTGCCCGGCGAGCCAGACACTGGGCTGCACCAATTATGCTCCAATGAGCCGCCGTCCCCGACAGGCTGCAGCAAATCGCACACACTCAGAGGTCGCTCAAGGTTTCTCGTATGTGCGTTGCCGGCCGCACCTTCCCTTGACTTCCCCAGGCACGTCCAGGCACAAAACGGGAACGTTTCGGACGTCGGCTGTCGCTGGTGAAAGCGTGCGGAAGGCGCCAGCTCGCGCAACGTTTTGCCCATTGTCTGTTGGCGATTTGTTAGTGTATGCCCGGCCCTTATTGGCTCCTTCCGCGCTTGCGTGTTCCCTGTGCATTCTGTCGTATTTGCGTAGTGAATTTGGGGTCCCCCGTTCTTGCCCTTTTTGTTAGTTTTGCGGGTTTTGCGGCTGCGCCGTGCCAATAGGTGCCTGCCTGAAGCCGTCTTGCTCCAGCGGGCCAGTCTCCGCCCACCGGAGGCCGCAACCTAATGCCACTGCGCCCGTCGCCCCTGCCTCCTCGGAGACTTCTTGAGCAAGAGGGAAAGAGCACCAGTGGCCCCCGGAGCAGAAGAGCAGAAGGGCACAAAAGGCCATGCGCGCCCCACACAGCAAAACCGCTGGGCAGGCAAACCCCCCCCACCTCCCCCAAAAGAAATCCAAGAGTAGCAACGGTGCCGGCCTCGGTGCACTGCAGCAATCGTGCAAAGGGCGTGGGATGCAGGGGTCGTTGTCCATTGACATGACCGGCCCGCTTGGCTCTTGCCTTGTTGGACTGGCTCGAAATATGCAGTGACTCCTTCCTCCCCTTCACGACCCCGTTCGCCGGATCCCAACGATGGAAGGACCAAAACAACGAGACAAGAAGAAAGAGGAAGGAGCACTCCCCGTACGTAGTACGTAGTACTTGTAGCTTGCAACTCTTTGCCGTTTACTCATATTCCGTTGGGCTATTGCCTTGTTGCCTGCTTTTCCGTTCTTAATTTGCCTTTTCTTGTTCTCTTTCACCAAAAACTCCGTGCACCGAGCCGTTGTCCGTGACCGTCGCTTGCCCCACGGGCCTTGCTGGGCGCTGATTTATAATAGTAGTCCGTCCTTGTTTGAGTTTAAGCTATCAACTTAGTCCCATCGGCCACCGCAAACCCGCAAATTCGCCCGCGTTTGGGAGGCTCCTTCCTCTCTTGCACAGTCTCCAGTTTTGCAGTTTCCTTATCGCCCACGCCGTCTCGCGACCCAGACGTCTTGATAGAGGAAGGAACGAAGGGTGTTGGAACCTCTCGACTCCGTATCTTTCACCACTCACACTGGCACTCTCACACGCACTTGCCTGTAACTGACTCCTGCCTCTTGCTTCTTGCCTCTTGCCTCTTGGCCCTGGCTCTCTCCTTCCTGACCTTTTCACTTTTGCTCTTTCACTCTTTCGTCACCTCATCTCACCCTTTTCATCCTCTCTCTCTCTCTCTCTCTGTGAGACAAGGCACAACTCGCGCCTCAACATTTCTCGACGTCCAACGTCCTTCAACATCGACTATACACGAACGTCCACCCGCCCAGCATGGACTCTTTTCACATCGACGCCCTGATCGGGTCCCAGGTCGCATTCTCATCGGCGGCAGATGCGGAGATCCCAGAAGACCACGCCACAGACGAGTCCGTCGCAAGCTCAGAATGCTCCTTTGACGACTCAGACGGCCGCAAGCCCAAGCCGCGCGACCTCTCACACCTCTATGCTGAGGCCACCAACCTGCGTGTGCCCAGCAAGATGAAGGAGTATTACAAATTCTTTCAGATCCCCGGCATTGGCAACCTCGCTGGCGGTAAGTCTTTCCTTTGATCTCTCTTCTTTCTTCTCTTTTTTATTCTTTTTTCTTTTCTCTATCTTCTTTTCTTCTTTTCTTCTTCTGTCCATCTACATCTCGAGGACCTTCTCCTGGCTGGTGCTGACCTTGCGGAAATTTCCTTGTTATTACAGGCCTGCCCCATGTCCAGTTCTTCCCCTATGATACGCTCGAGGCCAAAATTGCCAAGCCAGAGCGCTGGACACCCTCGCCCAACAAGCAGGGCACGGCCGACGGCAGCGAGGACGACGACTTTGTCGCCGTGACCGACCGCATTGCGGCCGTCAATGTGTCCTCATCGAAATCGTCCGACCCGTCGGACCGTGCCGCGCCCGAGCGCCTCACGGTGCCCAAGACAGCGCCCGACGGCCTGTCGCCCTTGGAGAAGATTGATCTCGCCACCGCCCTGCAGTACGGCAACTCCGATGGCTACCCACCACTGCGGTCGTGGATCCGCAACTTTACGCGTGAGTACCTGCACCCAAACGTGCCGTACGAGGGCGGCGTCGACGTGGTCTTGACCGTCGGCTCCACGGACGGTCTCTCCAAGACGCTCGAGCTGTTTGTCGACGCCTGGAACCCCGTGCGCGACGATATCAGCACGCGGCCCGGTCTGCTGAGCGAGGGCTTCATCTATGGCAACGTCCTGAGCCAGATTGCGCCCAAGGGCATGCAGGTCGTGACGGTCGAGGCCGACGCCGACGGTATGGTGCCCTACGGCCCCGGTGGTCTCGAGGATGTGCTGGCGAACTGGGACGAGACCAAGGGCCGCCGGCCGCACGTCCTGTACACGGTGACCATGGGCCACAACCCCACGGGCATCGTGCTGAGCCTCGAGCGCCGCAAGCAGCTGTACGCGATTTGCAGCCGCTACGACGTCATCATCGCCGAGGACGACCCGTACTGGTACTTGCAGTTCCCCTCGGCCGCCGTCAACGAGGCTGCCTCGCGCAACCTGCCCAAGCCCAAGTCGCCCCTTGTGCCGCCCACCATCAACGAGGCCGCCGGCGAGCGATCGACGGGTTTCGCGTTCCTTGACTCGCTCGTGCCCTCGTTCCTCAGCATCGACGTCGACGGCCGCGTCGTGCGTCTCGACACCTTCTCCAAGACGGTCGCCCCCGGCTGCCGTCTCGGCTGGATCACCGCCCAGCCGGCGTTCATTGAGCGCTACACGCGCATCGCCGAGACGGGCACGCAGCAGCCGTCAGGCTTTGTGCAGTCGCTGGTCTCGGAGCTCGTCATGGGCCCGCTGCCTTTGGGTTCGTCTTCGACGTCTTCTTCGTCGTCGTCGTCTTCGTCGTCTTCGTCACCAACACAGGTTGCTGTCCGCAAGAAGAGCAAGAGTGACCCCACCTTCTCGGGCTGGCAGGTCGACGGCTGGGTCCGCTGGCTCGAGGGCCTGCGCGGCGAGTACGAGCGCCGCATGAACCGCATGTGCACCATTCTGGACGAGGGCTCGTTCCAGCTCAAGCAGGGCACGCCCGTGCGGTCCGCCGACGCCGACTGGGGCGTCATCACCAAGACGCAGCTGTACTCGTTTGACTGGCCACGCGGCGGCATGTTTATCTGGATCCGCATGCTCTTTGAGGCGCACCCGCTGTGGCAGGCGCCGCGGGCCAACGGTGTCGAGGGCGATGTCCTGGATGGCCCCCTCTTCTCCATGGCGCTCATGCTGTTCTTGAGCAGCAAGCCGTACCTGGTGCTGGTCAGCCCGGGCACCATGTTCAGCGCCGACGACACAGTGCGCCAAGAGCGCGGCTGGGCCTACTTCCGCCTCTGTTTTGCGGCAGAGAGCGACGAGAACGTCGTCGCATGCTCCCACCGTCTCGTGGCCGGCGTCCAGAAGTTCTGGAAGATCAAGAAGGCCCAAGACTTGGAGGACATCCTCAACAACTCGCCGGTGGCCATGGCTGAGGCTGCCGAGGCTCGTGAGAACGGCGAGCTCGGCAACCTGGGCGTGTGGATGGGCTGTTAGATGCAGAGGAAAGAGGGGTGGAGAGGTGGAGAGGGGCGATATACCTGACGATTGGATGCTGTCTTGGATTTGATGCCTTTGATGCTTTTGATGTTTTTGATGCTCTTGATGTTTTCCATGTTTATTGTATCTCGTTACGTAGCCTTGTCGTTGTCATTCTGTTTTTTGTTTTTATTTTCACTGTCTAGAACTACCCTCTGATGATCTTTGATGCAAACTTATGTTATAAAATGGTTTGCCGTTTAAGTTGTATGCGTTGTTCCGTCGTGCGTGTTTCGTCTTTTCAAGGATGAAGTAAATTGTGCAAAATAAACAGAGAGGAAACCGAAAAGGAACGGAAAAGAAAAGAAAAGGAAGAAGAAAGAAAACTCAGGATTGATGTCTGCCGAGTCATGTTCGGAAAAAGGATCCTTGTACGTCGTATGTCTCCCGGCACTGACTGGTCAGGGTTACACCGAACAATCCTGTGTATTTTTGGTGGCGGTGACATCGGTGGCAATTGGGGAAAGATTCAAGATGGGGATTGTTCCTTTTTGATTTCTTTTCCAGGCTATGCGCTTTCGCGTCATGATCGATCTGCTTTTCGTTCTCCAACTCTGCACCCACCGAGTGCTCTTTCCTGCAATGTTTACCTTTTTTTTTTTTTTTAACTTACCATGTCAGACGGGGAAAGGGATGGGCCAGAGTTGCCCAATCGAGAAGGCGCCACAGGTATGGAAGTGGCACAAGAAAGCCGTACCCCAGAGAGACGTATTCAAACATACGAGAACGGGGCGAGGTTTTACCGACGGAGGGAATCTGCGATAGAATGGGAGAGAAGAGGCGAAAAGAGAGACGTACTAAACAGCATCTCGCCAGGACAAGACGGGAGATTTGCAGATGCGGCATGATCGAGCATTCACTTAAACGGTCTTGCTCGTCGAGGTCACTCCCAATAGGTTGCGGCAAGAGCGGCACGGGTCGAGCCGTCGTCGTTCTCAGGGTATACGTCAAGACGAAGCAATATTCAACATGGCACATTCCACTTTTCCACTTTTCACTTTTCACATGCACGGTCAGGACGTTTTGTAGTTTCCCAAGTTTTAGTATTTTTTGGGGGAGTGTGCATGGTCGCCGGACGGGGCTTGAACGTGGTATACACCGCCGCCAGTCGACTGCAGACTTAATTTTTTGTCGTGTGCAACAATAAAAAGGAAAGACCACCGTGGACCCGATTCAGCAATTCCGAAATACAGTGTTTTTTAGCGTTTCCATCCCGTTCTCCTCCTCGTTCTTTCGTCCTGCAGCTGCTCTAGCACCAGCACCTGCAAAAGGACAACAACCCGCCAACAGCAAAAGCGATCGACAGGACGATCCGCTTATGCCTCGGTCAGCAGGGTCTTGAACTTGGCGGGGACAGCCGAGGGCTTCTCCGAGTTGATCTTCTGCTGGCCGACCTTGTCCTTGATGAAGGTGGCGGCGTAGGGGTTGAGGCGGAGCATGACCTGCTTGTTGCGGAGGGGGTTCTTCTTCAGGACGTTGCCGCGCTTGGTCTGGGCGTCGCCCTTGGGGGCCCGCAGGACGCTCTGGATTTCCGAGGAGTTGATCAGGCGGGTCAGGTCGGCCTGGGCCACGAGGTTGGAGGGCAGGAGGAAGTCCTTCTTGAGGGCCGAGGGCTCGGTGGTGGAGCCGTAGATCTTGTCGAGGGCGGCAAAGGCGGCCGAGGTCCAGACGACAAAGCGGCCGAGGTGGCCACCGGGGGCGAGCTGGAGCAGGTTCAGGGCGAAGACGGACGAGACCTCGACACCAGCAATGTTGCGGAAGCCCTTGACCAGGTCCTTGCCATCGACCTCGGGGTCGTAGATGACGAGGGGACCGCGGCGCTGGCGGTAGCGACGGCCACGGAGCTTGCCCTTGCCGGCACGCAGCTTCTTGGACAGACGGACCTTCTCGACGTCGGCACCGGCACCGGCAGCCTTCAGCAGGGCAACGGCGTTGGCCGTCTTGGCGGCGCCAGCGAACGCCTTGGAGTCGATGACCAGGGGGACCTCAGGGACGGACGAGATCTTGTGGCCGCGGGCGAGCAGCAGGGGAGCGACGGCCGAGGCAGCAACGGCCGAGGCAGTAGCAAAGCGCTTCTGGCCCTGGTTGACCTTGACGTGCCACTTGCGCCAGACCTTGGTGGGAGCGAACATGCGGCCGGAACGGCACATGTTACCAAAAGCAGCCTGACCGGCACGGTGGGTACCGCCACCCGAGACACGGGGAATACGGGCAACAGCGCGACCTGGGAGTGTTAGTTGTATGTTCTCATTCTGTCGTCCGACATTCTGTCTGCCGTGTGCCATTGTGCCCATCTCATGTGGTCGTGTCGTCGATGTCTCGATGTCTCAATGTCTCAATCCATCTTGGCCCCTCTCGGCCCCTCCTCTTTTCCTCTTGCTCCTTCCGTCTCCTCATTCTCCCACGGATCTCTCCAAAGTCGACATACCAGTGCCCCAGGACTCGGCAGACGTCTGGTGACCGGCCTTCTCGCTGACGGAGTACGGCTGGCGCTTGTTCTTGGCCATGCCGGTGTGAACCTGCTGAACAATATCCGGGCGGATAGGGCTCAGGAAGACGGCCGGGATGGGGTGGGTGGCGCTGGTGGGCTTGCCATCAGCGCCCTGGATGGTGACGGTCGGGCGGGAAGACATTGTGTCGGTATGTGTGGTCGTCGTCGTCGGCGTGGTTGTCGATTTCGTCGATTGTCGGTGATGGAGGAAGAGAGAAAAGAGAGAGGGAAAAGGGCAAAGACCAAACAATAGTGCAAAAAGGGTGCTAACACAAATTTTTGGAGGGGGACCCACAGTATGGGAAAATTTTGGGCAATTGGAGCGTCCCGCACGACAAAAAGTCCAGGACAGGAAAGAGCGTTCGCGTTCAGGTGCCTGTTCGTGGGGTGGAGCCCTAACGCCGCCCAAGCAGGCGGAAAAGGGAGCTAAGACAAATATGGACCTCAGTTGGAGATGGTGCACGTGATGCAGGGCTGCTCGGATGAATTACTTGCCGGTCCGAGAGGCGGGAGCTGTGTCCACTTTTATGTGGAGTACAGTGCAGATACCCGCCAACAGTTTCTTATCGAGAGAACCCCTTTTCGATTGAAAGTAAACAGTACTCGTACGAAATAGCACGGATCGAGTACATCAAATACATCCCCATCGTATGCAAGATCTCGGCTGATATGCCGTTGCGGAGGTCTGCATCGCTCTACCGCCCCAATCAATACATCGCGGAGGAGACAGTCGTCCAAAACTGAAAAAGTCTAGGCGAGGAGTCAACATACGGGCCTTCAGCACCCAGCACATATTTCTCGATATCAGTCGTTAGGCACCGTGCACCTGCACTTGTATCCAATGTATGCATTCCGCTTTCAAAACTATGTCCGTAACCATATCCTATCCAAAATCCAGGGGCCCTTACCCAGGGCCCAGGATGTCCTGTGCCCATTGTGTATGGTTCTTCATTAACTGTTCTGTATCATAAACACGCTGCTCGTAGTCGCTCGTAATCACCCGTCATCAACGCACTCCGCACGCCTGCTCACTCCTGCTCACTCCCACTTCCGCCACTCGGCCATGAGCTTCATCTGCTCGAGATCGTCCGCCGGCGACGCTTTGGGCAGCCGCTGGATGCGCGCTGTAATGTCGGCCGCCACATCCGCTCGCTCCTCCAGCTTCTTGGCCAGGTACTCCTTGTCGTTGTTCTGGCACGCGCGCATAAAAATGTCGCGCATGCGTTGTGAATAGAGGTGGCAGGCAGCAATGTCCAGCTCCTTGGGCTCCTTGTAGAAATCGCCCGCCACGCCACGGTATGTGGTCACAACCGGGTACACGACCTCGTCGAAGCACTCTTGGCACACGACAAAGTCGGGCATGGTCCGCATCCAGTACCATTTGCGCTGGCGCACGGGAATATCGCGCTTGCACTCCTCGTAACGGCTGATGTCGAGAATCCGGTTGATGAACTCGTTGACGTCCACGGGCGCGTTGCTGGCCACAGCTGCATTGTTGGTTGACTCCAGCACGTCAATGTACTTCCAAAGCCGCTTCCGGTCTGGCTCATGGTACAGAGAACAGACATTGGTCGTGTCGTGCGGTGTTGGGTTGTTGTCCTGCAAGAGGCCTTTGAGACGCGGGAAAAGGACGGTAATGGCCGTCGCGCACTGCTCACAGGTTGTGAACTTGTTGACTGGTCGCCCGTCGATGGGATCCTGGACAGTAAACCAGCGGCCAGTGACGCGCCGAGGACCTGCACACGGCAGCCGGAGTTCCTCATCGCGGTTGAACATGGTCCGCAACAGGCTCAATGTGGGCATATTGAAAGCCCGCACAAAGAAAAAGGCAACCTGGTACCACGGCATGGCGCCGTAGATGCAGTTCGTCTTAAGCTTCGGGTCTATGCCGGTGGCCGGAACAAACTCGTTGCGCCACTGCGTCCGTGCGAATCCGGCCTCGTAGCATGTCGGGCAGATCAGGAAGTCCTTGTACGGCGTCAAGGTGCGCCAGTCGCGGTACTTGGTGCTATACTGGATTCTCGGGCACTCTGGCAAGCCTGCAATCCGCCCATGATAAACATCTTCTGCGTAACGCCTGTAAATAGGCACGAGGGCCTTTTCAGACCGGTCTGCCGGTACTCTGTCGGACTGCCTTGATGCGAGAGGAGGGGGCCGGTCAAGGGGCCGATCAAGGGGCCGCTCGCGAGGAATGTCGTCTGGCGCAACTTGCACGTCAACGGCGATGTCGTTGTCGGGTGCTGCATTCGGGATGTTGATGAAAAAGGCCGGTTGCCGGTACGATGACTGTGGTTGTGATGTGTTTGGGCTGTGCCCAAACACGCCAGACGTCCGTGCTGGGTTGGCAGCCAGAGAAGGCCGGGAGGAGCGCAGCAAGTCGACGGGCGACCGTTGCCGTTCGCGGCGGACAGGAATGTCGTAGTCGCGAAGGGAGTCTGAACGGGCCGGTGGCGCTGCAGGAATCGGAATGGGAACCGGGATAGGCATCGGCATAGTTGATGCTCTGGACGAAGGTTGAAGGTTCGGCATCGACGCAGTGGCTGGGTTGTGAATCACATTTGGGTGATGGGCAGCACGGGGCGAGGACCTCTTGGTCGGTCGCCATCGTGCAGGATCCTTGACCGGCTTTCCGGCGACGACGATGGAGAGGAAGAAGATCCTGGTCTGCGATCGTCTCTCCGTTGAGGGGAAACTGGTCTGGGCGCCTCGAACAACTCCTTTGGTGGCGAACCGGTCATGAATGGGAAGTGTGCCTGTGATTGTTTTGGTGTAGCCAGCGGCGACGAGTTTCCGGAGTGGTAACGGCCGTTGATACCGGGATCGTTGATGACGGATGTGCGCGTGGATCTGGGTTGCTGGAGGCTTTGCTGGACATGGACTCGTCGTCCCTGCGCATGGGCGGTGGCCGACGGCGCTCGCTGTTTTGGCGGCGCAGAGGGGTATTGGCAGAAGCCTTCTTGGATCGCTCATCGGAAGAGTAGTTGTCATCTGTGCGAACAGTCGAGTCTCTGCGCTTCTTGGAAATCGAGTCGCGCCGCACAGGTTTTTGGCGGTCCCGTTCTTGCTCTAGAAGTCGCCGCTCGCGCTCGTTTTCCCGCTCCCTCTCCTTTTCCTTCTCCTTCTCCCTCTCACGTTCTCTCTCACGTTCCCGCTCGCGCTCGCGCTCGCGCTCCCGCTCCCGTTCTCTAGCCCGGTCTCTCTCCCAATCACGATCACGGTCACGGTCACGATCTCGGTCCCAGTCTCTGTCTCGCTCCCGGTCACGATTATGCGGTGGAGAGGCCTGCCGTTTGTCGGTCCGTGGGTGAGGCGATGGTGGTGTGCGGGACTTGGGCGGAGGAGAAGGCGATTTGCGTCCGATACGAGAGTTGGCTGCCTCATCGCGAGACGTCCGTTTGTACGAGGGCTTGCGTGAGAGTCTGTCCGTCTCGGAAAATGACGTAGAGCGGCGCCTCAAGGCCGGGCCTGTTGACATGGAGCTGCGCTCGGTTCGGTCTTGCGACCGTCTGTCGTCGTAGGATGAACGGGCATCGCCAGAGCGTGCCCGCCCGCTGTCGGCCATGCCGCTCGAGCCATGTCCGTGGTTGTGGTCAAAATAGGCGCGGTCACGACCGTTTTGTGGTGTGTTTGATAAAGGCTGGTGATAGAAGGTCGTCGTCACGGTGGCCGTTTCTGTCGCCCAGGCGATCGCGACTGTCGCGGCTGTCTCTGCTGTCATGACCGTCGTGGTGGCGGTCGCGTGACCTTTGGTCGGAGTGTGTTGATGATCTCGGTCGCCCAGAACTTGCGCTAGGAGCTCTGTCGTCGTGCGGCATGTCGGTATCGATGCGCGGCAAGTCGAGGCGGCTCCTCCGTCTCTTGATTTCGGGCGTTCCTTTAGACGATGTAGTGGCAGCGACGGTTGCCGCAGCAGCTGCCGCTGCCGCCGCCGCCGTAAGACCTGCTGCCGTGCCAAGAGATTGTCGGCGCTGCCGGGGAGTAGTGGTTGCACTCGCGTTGTCCTTGTCGGTTCTGGCCTTTGGGGGCTCCTTTGTGGTCGACTCGCCGCTCGACTCGGAGTCGATGCGCGGCACAGTGAACTTGCGGCATGTGTTTGCTTCGTATTCGGAGACTTTGTCTGCTGGCCGGCTGGAAGAGGCGGCGTTTGTACGGCCACTGCTGAGCGAGCTGCCGCCGAAGGGACCGGTGGGTGTGGAAGACGAGCCAGCCGATGTGACCGTAGAGGCCGTCGGGGTGATTGTGGAGGCGGTATTTGTGATTGTGGAGGGGCCCGTTGTCGACTCGCGTGAGGTCTTTGAGGCATTGGACGCTGCCGATGCGTGGGAGCCATGTGGTCGGCCATCGTTCTTCTCGGCTGCCGTTTCTGCTTCTGCGTCTGGTGGTTTTGGGACGATAACAAAGCGACGCTCGGGGTTGTTGACTTCCATCAGGATGGGACCTGGTCGATCTCGCCCTTTTGAATCTGTTCCTCGTCGTTCGCCTTCAGCAAGCCTGCCGAGGCCGGGCGGTGTTCTCTCGCCAATGCATCGCGCTCGTCTTCGACAAAGGCGTTCAGCGGGTTGCTCCGTCGTCTAATGTAGGCAGAGTTGAGTGCCCGCGGCACGCGGCCGTACTCGTTGCGCGGGAGGTGTTCGGATCGCGCGCGGTCGTGACTGCGATCGTGAGTTTGATGGTAATGGCTGTCGTTTCTAGATGAAATGAAAAGAAAGCTTTGTCAGTCTGCCCATCCCAATCTCTGTGTGTTTCTGTACTTCATCCGTATCTCTTGTCTTTCGTTTGGCGGGGTAATGGGGGATTTGAGACTCACGAGTGCGAGCTGTTGGTGTGATAATAACCCGGCCGCGAAGAGTGCTGCTCGTCGCCTCTATACTGGCCGGCCATGCTGTGAAGCTGTGAAATTGTCGGTTGGGTTTTCCGCATACGGTTCAGATGGTTCCCGAAGTAGACATTGTCCTTTGCGCGACAAAGATGCGGCGAAGCGGAGGCGAAAGATGGGCGCGGGCGGGTGAGAAGTAAACAACGGGCCTCGGCCTTGTTTTCTCTTGTTTACTCGTAGGAGTGTTTAGTGTGCGAAAGTATGTACAAAAGTACTAGGTCGTTGCACGCTCCACGTTGGCTCAAGCTCAGGATTGACGCCTCGGGCCTCGACTAGCGTAGCGGGACGCTGACGACGGTGTTGGCCAGTAGGCCGGTGCCTCGTTTTCTCGTAGTGCGACGCGAAAAAGCGCTTTGTCTCGGGTTGTCTCACACCTCGGAGCGAGTCTGTTTAGTACACGCGGTGGACAGGAGAAGACGTTCTGGGGAGGAAAAGCGGTGTCGACGTTGGCAAAGAGTTGCGGATGTGGGATGTGCAGAAGAGAAGACGGAAGGGAATTGGGGAAGAGCAGAGTGAGTGGAGCGGGGAGGGGAGAGATGCAGGGCCAAAGGTGCCAAGTACAGTTGCTGAGTTGGGTTTAGAGAAAAGGCCTTCTCAAAAGGCCAAATCAGACAAAGAGCACAGAGAGCAGGAGATACTAAGAAAACAGTCCGAAGATATCAAAATCAGGAAACAAGAAACAAAACAGAGCCTCCACTAGTGAAGGAATGTGGCCGCGCTGCACAGCCTTTACACGAGCAATGAAAGAGCGAGGCAGTGGCGTGAAAAGAGAGGCAATCGAGGAAGCAGTACGTCGTACGAGTACGTGGTTACGGAATACTGAAAGAGACCGTCGAAAAGACCGTGGAAGAAGACCATGGAGGGAGGAGCCGAGCCAGGAAGAGCAGAAGTGGGGAGGTGAGGGACGGGAGTAGCAAAGGAAAGGTGGGCGGCCAAGACACAACCGCACCAGGCGAGCGCGCGAGCAGGGGATCGACCAGTGGTCAGAATCTTCCAGCCAGTGCTAGGCCGCCACCAAGCCAGCCTTACTTGTCGATGCGGCCAAGGTCAAGGTCGGTTCGGGTATTCGTTTGCAGCCTGTTGGGTCGGACAGGCCGCCACCACCCACACTTTGGAGCTTTGGGCAAAGAGAGAGACGAATGAGGAACACAAGAAGCAAAATGGCAGAGAACAGAAGAGGGGCTGAGACGAAGAGAATGCGGCAAAGCTTGTCTGGGCAATGATCAATCAAAGAGAAACAAGGGTCCCATGGGCCGGGAGGCAGAGCTGAAAGGAGGATCCCGAATATACAGGGTTATGCGGGTGATACTTGATACTGATGGTGACGTTGCAACATAAAGCGCAGAGGAGCCAAAAATGCCCATTGCAAAGCAAGGCAGTATGACACACAGCAAAGGAGTAGCAAAAGGAAAGTGCAGAGTCCTTGCGCGAAAAGCTGCTGGATTAGGGAAAAATTACTCTTGGAAAAGCCGAGAAAGCTCGAAAAGCTCCAAAAGGTGCTGGCTTAAATTGCGGGACAGCTGCCGAATCGGACGCCGCGTCTGTGGGCTCGCAGGGGTCGCGATCGAGAGAGCAGGGCAGAGTGGGAGAGCCCACAGCAGCGGCCTGCATGTGACAACGAGATGGGTCCAGCAGCGGGAGCAACCGCACTTCTTCTCGGCGGGAGCGCTTGGGCCAGCTGGTTGGGCACCGGTGGACACGAAGCAGACAGACGCAGACAGACGCAGACAGCCTTTTGCTGTGTGTGGTATGTGACGGTGGACAGAGGTTGCTCCTACTTTCTCAGATAGATCTTGGATGTTGTGTTATGTCTCTTTGTCGCCTCTTTGTATCGTTGTTCCCTCGTCTTTTTCGCTGCAGTCCAGGCCAGCTGCTCTGAACATGCTTGCTGCCTTTCTGTCTTCTTTTTCCTGCTTGTGCAGCGTTGCGCATGCCATGCCAGACGTGCCGGTCGTCGCAATTGGACGCAAACGGAGAGAAGATGGAGGCTGGATGGGTGGACGGTGCTTCTGTCTGCTCCTGGGGTTTCTTGGTTTCGAACACTCCCTCTTCTTTCTTGCCTTTGCTCTTTTGTGTCAAGATAGTCATCTGATGGGTGCCCGAAAACCCCAAGAAATAGGGGCAAAGGACAATATCTGCAAAGAGCCTCGGAAGAAAACGAGGGCAACGGATTCAACGAGCGGCAAGACGACAGACGACAGACGATAGACGACCGACAGTGGCCATCCAATCGACGAGGGCAGCGTCTTGGAATGTGGCCGGCGATTTGTTGTATTTTCGTCGGGTGTTTTGGTGCGTACTTTGTTTGTTGTGTTGTGCAAAACCCCTTGTCACACCTTTGCACAGCATCTCCTGTCGTGGTGTGTTGTGGTGGCGGTGGGATGGATCTGATTGCCGTTCGCGCCTGCCGTTCATGGCACCTTGTTTCCCTGTGAACCTGCCGCGCGCGTCTCTCTTTCTCGGCTTCTTTTCCTGTCGCCTTTTTTGGCAAGTGGTTTGCCTCGTGGTTTCCGTACGTGTCGTCGTGTCGTCGTGGTTGTCACCTTGGTGCAGGAACGACCTGCACTTCGCTGTACTCGTCTAAGCGTCGTTCCCAGATCAAGAAGGTACGACCAGCTGCCTCCTTTGTACGCTTATTCTTGCTTTTCTCGCCTTCCTTGTCTCCCATTTTGTTTGACTACTGCTCTTGCCCCCTATTGCAGATTGCCGCGTGTGCACGGGAAAGAGCGTTCCTCGCAGAAGTCTCCTGCTTGGTGAGGATCTCCTTTTGTCCTGGACGGAGCTTCATCACCGACTTTCTATTTTTCTGACCTTTGACCTTTTGACATCGTCGCCGCCTATCTGTGGCCCATTGCGCATTCTCGCCGTCCCCATGCTTGCACTCGCTTTCTGCACTTTGCCCTAATTTACTCTATCCTTCAAGACCATTGGCCACCCTACGTTGCCCTCTCGAACTGCACAACGGCCACCTGCCCACCGACCAAGAAACGACCAAGAAACGACCAAGAAACAGCATAGTTTTGTTGTCTCAGCCGTTGGTCCAACACACGTGTGGCGGCTCGAAGGTGGTTATGTGCTTTTGCCCCTGCACCCGTGACACAGACGTTTGTCTCTGTTTCTGGGTCTTTCTTGTTTCTGGGTCCAGCGTCGGGTGGGCAACTGAGCGGAAGCATGCCCGTTGCCCCAGTGTGTTGCATCGATGTTGCCTCGATGCCTTTGCCCCGTGAGAATCACAAGAGACAGAGAGACAGTACAAACCCTCATTGCATGGTTTTTACGGGGCTTCTGCTTCTGGTGTCTTCAGATGTCCTTTTATGACGGCACTATGCGTGTATTTCGCGTCACACGTTTTGTGCGCTCAGAGCTGCACTGCAGCTTCCAGCTTCTCCCCATATCCCACTGGAACGAATTTACGAGAACGTCTCGGACTGTTCTCCTGGATCCGGCCGTTCGAGATACGAGACAACATCTTATGTCTTGTCATGTCTCTGTCCGACACAAGTGCTGTCTTTCTCTACACAGTACCCCCTCACATCATCGCAGACATCCGTCCTGAGGGCTGCTGTGGTTCTTTCGGGAAGAGATGATTGATTGTTTGGGATCGCCTACCCCTCCCCATATCATTTAACGCTCGAGATGGCATGCAGATGCCGTCTGAAGTCTTGTTTGATAAGCTTCTGCCTTGGCAGGATTGTCAGTAGGTCGTTTTGCCCTGGACATGTCGGATCTTTATTTTCGGGGTGCACGTACAAGACGTACGTGACGTACAAGTGTGCTCAAGAAGAAAACACGCGAGGAAACGCATGCCAACATGCCATTCTGTCGTCTCGTCCACATCCTGTCATATTTAGTTCAAGTGCTTCTAATCTTGGTACCGAAAGACACGATGCTGGATGCTGAGAGAGTGCAAAATGGCGGTGAGAGATTGTGCACAAAAGAAACACAATGCTTATGAGAAGGACAGACGAGGTGACAGACGAGGGGACAAGAAAGGAGATAAATGGTTCCGAGAGATGACCATAGGGTTCAAGAAAACAGCAAACGATGCCCTATACGGCCAGCAAAACGTGCATTATTGTGTCAAGCTAACGCGATGCTCTTCCCCCAGGGAGCTTTATGGTTGTTACGTCGTTACGCTGCCATCATCCAGGTGCACCGTGATACTGTGCTGTCCTGGAGCAACAAGCACACCAAAATGACCACCTGATGGATATTCCGGCGGCCGGCGAGGACAGAAAGATAGCACGCGAGTCAGATGACGAAGACACTGTGCAGCAAACGTTCATGGCACGATGCTACTGGCATGACAGACGTCACCGTATGCAGTTCTCTGCCTTGGGCAAACAGAGGGACACAGAACGACACGAACTCGCGCAAGAGGCCACAAAAACACACAGGGTGGGCGGACACGGCCCCGAGAGGCCGCAACCGAGAGATCAGCGTTGGACATTGGAGAGCCCATTGACACCGATATACGAAACAAGAGAGAAGAGACGGAAACGAAGACGAACACAACCAGCATTGAGCGATATCGGCTGGGGGACATCTTGGTCGGCCAAGGATGAGGAATACGCTGGCTGGCGACCGAGGACGATGAAGGACAGTACTTGCACGAAACTGCACGAAACTGCACGAAACTGCACGGAACTGCCCGCCGCGCCCCGGTCTTCTTGCACTCTCCTTGCACTCACATGCACAGGACACGGTCTGTCGACAGACGGACAGACGGACAGACGAGTCCGATGCCGCAAAGCATCAAGAAACACAAACCGTCGATGACCAAGCACAGCAAAACTTGAAGGGGTGAAGGCAGACGCAAAGGCAGATTCAACGGCAGCTCTTCATTTTCAAGATTCGCTGTTTGCACGTCACACATAGTACGAGGCCCGTCTGTGTCGATGATATGAGTTGAGAGTCGAAGGCGGAGCGGGTGGACGGATGCGGCTCTTCCACAGGCCCTGCAGAATGAAGGAAAAAAGAAAACGCCCGGTCAAGATGATGGCCCAAGTGGCAGCTGGCTTGTCGGCGGTCACAAGACGCCAATGAGAGAACGGCAACCAAAAAACCCAAGTCCCGCAGAGCCTCACGAGTGGTTGTGCCCTGCTATTGGCTTCCTTGCTGCCATCTCTGCGGTGGCTTGGACTTCTCTCCCCAACTCACCGTATTCATGCTTTCACAGCCTCGTTGTATCGTTGCAGCGCACGGCGGCAGCTGATTTTGCCCGGACTAGTCGACCTCATGTCACATGCACGAGCAAATGGCATGCAAGGCAACTTGGCATGCACACCTGCTTCCCAGAGGAGAGAAAGACCCGAAAAGGCGAACCGAGTAACCTATTGCACGACTCTTTGCACAAGAATGATAAAAGGAAGGACGCCAAAAGTCATTATTAGTCTATTTCTGAATTTGTTATGCCGCTGCCCCGGAAAAAAAAACGCCAGATGCAATGCTGCCAGCTTTCTCTCTCTCCAACGGGACGACGCCGAGATTTGTTTCTTGCGGTCATATCCCGTCATCCCGTCATCCCGTCGTACTGTCATGCCCCCGTCGACCCGTCTCATCGTCTCGTCGTCTAGTCCTCCAAGAACTCTGCAATGTCCTTGTCTTCCTCGTCGCCGGCAGCATCGGCCAGCTGCTGCTCGTGCGCCTCCAGCAGCTTGCGCAGCATCCGCCGTTGCCGCTTGCGCGCGTTCTTGCCCCAGTCCGTGCCGGAGGCGGCGGCCGACGCACCACCGGCCAAGGCGCCTTCATCGTCGCTGTCGTCCTCGGCGTCGCTGCCCAAGACGGCCTCAACCGCCTTGGATGTTTTTGCCGCCGCGGCCGCTGCCGCCCGCGCGCAGGTCGTTGGCCGACAGCGCGGGCTTCTCGCCGTTGGCAATGGCGATGGCGTCGGCGAGGGACTGCTTCTCGTCGGCCTCGTGCTGCTTCATCTGGAGACGGCCACCGAGCTTGATAATGTAGGGCCGAAGCAGCATATAGGCGCCGGCGATGACGACGAGGCGGAGCCACTGGTGGATGTTGAGGCTGCCAAAGGTGCCGGACAGGTTGTTGACGACGCGGCTGCGCACGAGGGACGCGACATCGCCGAGGCCAGCCATTGTCGATGCGGGAGGAGAAGGAGGAGGGGGAGGAGGCGAGGAGGAAAAGAGAGACGAAATGTCTGCTCTTAGGAGAAAAGGTCGAGTTCGTTCGTGGTTGACGTGGGTCGCGTCGCAAAAACGAAGAAAGAAGAAGAGCAAAGTCAAGAAGGAATCGATTTGTTGCGTCGCAAAACACAAGAAAAAGAATAAAGGAGAAAAAAGTCCATAAACGACTACGTTTGGGGAGAGTCGTGTTGGTTCGCGTACCGGAAATGTCGCGATGGAAGCCGGGAGAAGGAAAAAATCGCGAGTATTGAGATGATGGAAGAATAAAAGAGAGAGAGAGAGAGAAAAATGGGTAATTGCGAATGCGGTGCGATTGCTGTGGTTGGCGGGTTTAGGCGGGCTTAGGCGGGCTTGGGCGGGCTTGGGCGGACTTTAGCTGACGTTTGGCGTGCATTGCCCTCAATTTACAGTGGTCTCTGAAGTGTATCTTCAGTCCTTCGGGCCGCCCGGCCAGTTGGGATCGCCACTGTTGTTTGCGGCTTTTAGCGCTCATCATACAAAGCCAGCAAACAAGAATCCTTTCTGGTAGAAGAGCCCGCTGGAGGGCCCTGAATTACGCATAGACCCGCCTGCCCAAAGCGGCATCAGTCTAGATTCTTCTCAGTAGAGCCTACTGTCCAGTGGGCCTAGACAAGATTGACGTATCTTAGTATCACTGTATCAGTGCCGACAGCCGTGCGGCTTTGTCAGTTATGAATACGTCGTACTGCAAACATATACTGCGTATATGCGTATACTTTGTAGACAAGGCTGTCGCGTCGTGTCGTGTCTCCACCCAAAAAGCGCGTCACCTCATTTTCCACAGGACCAAATCGTCTCGTCCACTTGCAATAAAAAGGGCCTGATCAAAACATTAAACATCAAAATGGCCACCCAAGAAGAGCAGGCGGTGCGTAGTTCCCCATTCCCTCCCCCCAACGTCTCTCTATGCAAACTGTACGACGTACGACATTCGACATACGATGTATGCCCATACCAACTCTCTTCTTCTTTTTTTCCAGCTGAAATCCGCCCTCTGGTCGGCGGTCAGCGACCTGGTCGACCAGGAATCCATCAAGCAAAACCGCAACGCCACGCCGCAGTTTATCGGCGCGCTGGCCGACATGGTGTGGACGCAGATGGAGTCGGTCGCCGTGGACCTGGAGAGTTTCAGCCGGCACGCGGGGCGGTCCACCGTCAAGACGGAGGACGTGCTGCTGCTGGCGCGGCGGAACGAGGACCTGCACGACATTCTCAAGGAGATGGTGGACGAGCGGAAAGCAGCCGCCAGTGCAAAGACGGCCAAGAAGGGCAAGCAGCGGGCCTAGGAGGAGGCATATGGTGGCAGGGCTAGTCTTGGGGATGCGGCTCTGCTTCCAACTCATTTTACGACGAATGACACTGTTTGGTTTTGGTGCAGTCCATGGCATCACTCTTATGAATATACAACGATACAACGACCAGTACAACCAAGTTGGTGAAATAATGCTTCGTTTTTCTTTTGTGTGGTTCACCTTGGTACGAGATGTGATTGTGTATGACTCCCAGCCTGGGAGTACGCTGTTTTGGCCTTCCTTGCCTTCCTTGCCGTCCTATTCTGTCGTATTTTCTGCATTGTTTTCCTCACCCCCTCCCCTCCCTTTTAACAGTAATCTTGTACCCGTGGCTCGGGTACGTAGTTGTGATGGTTTTCTGCCATTTCCTCGTTCGTTTTCGTTCGTTCTCGCTCGTCGTCGCTCGTCCTCGCGCGTCCTCGCTAATCGTCGCATCCTCTCCCAGCCTCAGCCTCAGACACGGCCTACTTTCTACTTTCTCCGCTGCAGGTACTTGTTGGCACGCGCCCACTCGGCCTTGACCTCCGGCTTGAGCGCGCTCTCGCCCAGCGTCTGCAGGCCCGTGTTCAGCGCCTCCACCAGGCCAAAGGCGACGTCAAAGTCCTCAAAGGGGTGCGTGGCGTGCGGCACAAACTTGGCGGGGAAGGCCTTCTTGCGGGCGTCCTTCTCTTCGGCCGTCGTGTCGTCCAGGAACGTCTTGACGGCGATGCCCAGCGCCGCATCGGGAAACTCCACAAACGGCAGGCGGTGGCCAATGTCCCAGTAGTCGGTGCGCTCGCGCTTGGCCTGGTTGCTCATAAAGGTCAAGCACAGCAGGGACTCGAGGATGGCCCGGTTGGCTTCGCCGACCGTCGTGGTCAGCGTGTGGAACGCCAACAGGCTCTTGCTCAGGGGGCCCGTGTACCCGGACGTGTCCTGGCGCAGCTGCAGCAGCGTGGCCGTGCGGCTAATCAGAACGGCGGCATCGCGGTCCTCCGCAGAGCCATTGACCGGGTAGCCCTGTAGCTCAGCGTGCTGGTTCTTGGCATTCAGCAGATCCAGCCGAACCAAATCAAAAGCCAGCAGGGCCGCGGCGTGCAGCGCCAACGCCAGCTCGGGCTGCTTCTGCTTCTTGACCACCGGCTCCAGCGCGGCCAACGTCGTGCTGAGCGCCACACCCCACTCGGTCCGCTCGAGCGTCTTGGCGTCAATGTAGCCGCGCAGCGTCAGCAGCTTCCACAGCGTGAGCGACACAATGACGTCGCCCGACGCCGTCTCCTTGATCTTGGGCGCCTTGAGGGTGTCGGCCACAAAGTCCGTGTTGCCGAGGGCGGCCAGCTCGAACGCGATGCTTCCGGGTGACGACGCGGCGGTCTTGCTCTTGCTCTTGCTCTGGGGGAAATGCTTCTCCAACGACGCGGCCGTCACGTTCCACGCGGCGATGCGGGCCACCGAGTCGTTGTCCTCCGTGCGGTGCTTGAGCTTGAGCGAGAACTTGCTGTCGTACCAGACCCGGAGGTTGATTTGGCGGAAGTTGATGCCCCGGTTGATGCGGTTCACAATCAGACTGAGGGCGGTCTCGTAGTAGGGCACGAGCTGCGCCGTCACCAACGTCTTGTACTCGTCGGCCACGTAGCCGTCGAGCGTCGGCAGGATCGCCACTTGGCAGTAGGCAAGCCAGCTCAGGACACGCGGGCTGATCAGGCCCTTGTTGAGGTAGTGGAACAGCTCGGCCGGCAGCTGGAAGCCCAGGTACTCGTGGTTGTCGCTAGTCAACCGGTCAAAGTCGTGGACACGAATCTCGCCGCTCTCGGCAATGTAGATGAAGTGGTCGACGGCCATGCGCGCCTTGCGGAACTTGTCGAGCCACTGCGGGTCCTGCGCCTGCAGCAGGTCGTTGAAGGACGCGCACAGCGAGGCCACGTTTTTCTCCACCGTGCGCAGCATGTTGGTGGCATCGGCCACGCTGGGCGGGCGGGGCGTAATGGTGACGTCGCGGAGCGGCGGGAAGCCGGGCAGGAACGACGTGCCGGTCATCAACAAAGCGTCAATGAACAGAGGCTCGCTCACGCCCAGGCTCCGGATCAGCTGCTTTTTGGAGAGCGAATGCACCCGCTTCTGGTTCCAGTCAATGGCTGTGAGGATGCTATCGCGGATGGGGTAGAGGAGCAGCTCCGGTGAGCCCATGATGCCGCCGCACTGGTCGGAGTCAATCATTTCAAAGTAGGCCATCTGTGCAGACGCATTGTAGGGAGTGACGAGAAAGTGGAGCTTCCGCTTGCGGAGCAGACGTTGTAGCAAAGGGTACAGAGATTGTGGGCGGAAGGTGGCTGTTGCAAGTCGCCGTGGGTTAGCATGGGGTCTCGTAATATCAAGTCAAATGCTCTGCGCTCTGAGCCCTACGCTCTGCACTCTGCACTCTGCATCGTGAGCTCTGCGCGGGAGGAGAGACGTACATCCTGTGGCACCAAAGGCGGCGACAGCCTCGCTGGCGCTACCAGCAAAGTACAGGTCCCAGGCAGCGTTGGTCCGCTGGATGTCTTGCAGGCCAGACTGGATGGTGACCTCGTCCTGGCCGACGACGGGCAGGCCCGCAAAGATGAACAGCGGCGTGACCTTGTGGGCCTTCCACTGGTTCAGCTCGTTCTCCAGGTGCATGTGGATGCCCGTGAGGCCGGCAAGGGCGCACATGAGCGGCTCGTGGGACGGAGGGTGGTCCAGCATCTGCTTGATAAAGTACGTGGCATCGACGGCAATCGCCGTGTCTTCGAGCAGCGAGACATCGTAGGTCCTAGGGGGGAAAAGGAAAAAAGAAACGTGTTAGCCGATGTCGCAGAAGAAGGCTGCAGCTCTGTCTGTCGGCCAGCCGTTCTGGGCAGCCATTGGTTCGCACTTACTTCAGCTGCTGGCCCACAAAGGGGTCGTCGGTCAAAGTTGCGCCTGCTTGGAGAGACGGAGAACGGTGTGTTAGCATCTTGAACTCAAAAGGACAGCATTCGTGTCGTGTATGCGACTCCGATGCAGGACGAGATCAGTGTCCTCCACTCTTTGTCTTTCCACCAAAGAATTTCCCCATCGTGGTGAGCGTATCGAGCAGACGTACTCGGCATCTTTTCAGAGTCGCTCGTGTCGACGGCGGAGGAGTCAGAAAACGCTATCGTATCTCGATCTCGTGGGTCGACGACAGGGTCGAGCGTCGACAGTCCGAAAAGGATTCTAGGCACGTGCGAAAAACACGAAAAACACGAAAAACCAGAGGCGGTTGCGCTGGACTGCGGTTGTCTGTCGACAAGTTGGATTGCAGGTCCTCTCGTCGAGCACTTCAGACGGTACGCGTGCAAAGTCGAGCGTCGAAGAGGTCAGGGCCAGGTCGAACAACAGCTGCAGAGGTCGTCGTCCAGGAGTTGGCGCGGGTGGCTGGTCCCGAATCCGCAGGTCTGTGTGCAGAGAGCAAACACAGGGTCGGTCTCGCAGCGCTTGTCCCAGGAGATGTGCTGCCGAGAGGGATTGAGGCCGTTGGGGGAGAGAATTGGGAGGAGGGGACGAGGGGACGAGAGGCGAAAGTGTGGTGAAGATGTTGAGAAGACAGATGGCGATGCTAAAAGCGATCTGGACTGCAAGAAACGGAGCTCTCTCAGGGTCGACAACAGCGCTAGATGGCAGGCCAGCAGAGACAGCAGGAGCGATGGGAAAATATTGTGGGGCCAAAAGGTGCATTTGGTAGGCGGGCGTAGTGAAGGCGGAGGGCAGTCTCGAGGGGTTAGGGGAAAGGTGCCCCACTCACTCGCAACGGTTGGCTGCACCTTCCTCGCCCAGCGCCAAAATCTGCAGCCTCCTCGAATGTGAGTTGCAGCTTCCTCGAGGACGAGCCCAAGTCAAGCTGCACTTGCCTTGTATTGACTCGAGTAGCATTGTTGTTTTGAGCAGCGGCCTCACAACTGCTTTGCTCCTTCTGTATTCGATGGCACTGCTTTTCTCCATCTATTACGTACATTGACCGATTTGGCCGATTTGGCCGACTTAGGTGCATCCATTGAGGCTTCCCAAAATACGCTCTGTAAACCTAATGTTTGTGCCTCATTTTCAGTTCATGTCTCTCTCTTTTTCAGCATCATTGCAGAGAATCTCTACGACTACGCGTCATTATAGCATTTATTCTCATATGCTCTTATACGGCCTGCGGTATGTGTAATCTGTTATTGCGTCGAATCAAATCCCCAATACAATGATTTTGCTAGCAGGAGCTGTCTCTGAGAAAAACCGTAGACCATGACTGTCGATCCACCAGTTCTCATACGGTCATGTCATACGAAATATACGTCGTGTTTAGCAAAGCGAATAGCAGTCACGAGTCACGAGTCCCAGTCACAAGAAGCAAGAAAGACAAAGTCCGAGAAACCATTTTTTAAAGTCTATATAATGGCATCGAAAACAAGCATTGCGGCGATGCTATGAACCGATTTCCTTTTTTCCCCTTCCTAAGATGAACTTTCTATAAGCAGAGGCAGATTAAGAAGGGGAAAAAAAGAACAAACGATGCCCCTTGTTTTGTGTTTCCCGTTTCGGAACGCGAACAAGTAAGCACATTCATGACAGTCGTAAAAAGCGTTAAAACCAGGGCCAGGAGTTGAGGTGCTCCCAGGCCGATAAACCGTCGATGCAATGCTGTGATGCACAGCCGTGCATCATGATGATGTGCTCTGGGCGTTCCCTTGTGTAGAAAACACATTTTGTTTCCTTCTTTTCTTTCTTCCTGTCCCATGTCCTGTTTGTTAACGGACAGACAGATAAATGCCCCCCTCGTCCTTCAGATTCTATTGGGTATCATAAAAAAAACCAGGGGACGAAAAGCAGAAACAAGAAAAAAAGGCAGAATGCGGTCCATCGTTTTGAGTTTTTGTCGCCAGAGTGTGCCCTGGATCCGAAGCCCATCCTTTCTCCGTCAAAAGAAGGCTGGGCGTATGAATCCGTTGCTGGGGGGTCATGCTCGCCGCCGAAGCATGTTTCCGAAATGTAAAAAGCAGATCGAGTGCAAAGTTGCGAAAGTGTCGCGACGCATGTACCGAGATAGAGTAGACGTAAAAAGAGTCGAAGTGATAAAGACAGAAAAGCAGAAAATAAGAGGGCGGAAAAGATCAGATAAGGCTATTGTAGCCAAGGCCGTAGCAAGAAGGGAGAGCCACCGGTTGTCGACAGGTCCCAATGCTGATAGTGCTGCTTTGCCGGTTGCAAAAAGAAAAAACGAACAAAACAAGTGCAGTGCAAACACAATGAAAAAAAGAGGTGGAGGTGAGAACCCCAACTGGAAGTTCTCGCACCCTTCTCTCCAAAGCCGACTAAGCAACACTATGGGCCAAACCCTTGGGCGGAGAGAAGAAATCTACCACCAGGACTGGCCGGGGCCGCCGGGGTTGCCGTACGAGCCACCGCCACCGCCGCCGCCGTAACCGCCGCCGAAGCCACCACCACCACCGTAGCTGGGGTTGGGGTTGGGGTTGGGGGGAGCGCCGCCGTAGCCACCACCGTAGCCGCCGCCGCCACCGCCGTAGCTGCCGCCGCCGCCACCACCGCCAGAGTTGCCGAAGCCGCCGCCGCCGAACTTGCGGAAATCGCGGTTGGCGCCCTGGCCACGGCCACCGCCACGGCCACCGCCGCGACCGCCGCGGCCGCCGAAGGAACCCTCACGAGCAATGGTCTCGAGGAACGAGGGAACCTCCTGGTTGGCCTCCTTAAGCAGCTCAATCAGCTCACGGACAACACCACGGTTGCCGCGGTTGAAGAAGGCGGTAGAGATACCAGTGTTACCCGCACGACCGGTACGACCAATACGATGGACGTAGTCATCAATGTCGGTGGGCAGATCGTAGTTGACGACGTGGGTGACGTTGGGGATATCGAGACCACGGGCGGCAACAGCAGTGGCAACCAGGATGGGGCAGCGGCCGTTGCGGAACATTTCCAGAGCCCGCTCACGCTCGCGCTGGGTACGGTCACCGTGAATGGAGGTGGCCGGGAACTGCTGGTTGATGAGGAAGTCCGACAGCGAGTCGGCCATGCGCTTGGTCTCGACGAAGATCAGAGTCAGACCAGCGCCGTGGGTGTGGAGGATGTCCAGCAGCACAGAGCGCTTGTCGTTGTCCTCGACGTACTCAACCTTCTGAGTAATGTTCTCGGAAGTCGAACCGACACGGCCGACAGACAGGAAGACGTAGTCCTTGAGGAAATCACGGCCAGCATCTGGATGTCGCGGGGGAAGGTGGCCGAGAACATCAGCGTCTGGCGGTTGGCGACATTGGGCATGTCCTCGCCCTCGACAATGCGGCGAATCTGGGGCTCGAAACCCATGTCCAGCATGCGATCAGCCTCATCGAGGATCAGGTACTTGATGTTGCACAGCGAGATGCGACCGCGCTCTATGAGGTCGACAAGACGGCCGGGCGTGGCAACAAGCAGATCACAGCCGCGCTCAATCTGGCGGAGCTGGGAGCCGATGTCGGCACCACCGTAGACGACGCAGGGACGGACCCACGAACGGTAGGCGAACTTGCGGGCCTCGTCGTAGATCTGGGAGACCAGCTCACGAGTGGGAGCAAGGATCAGCGAGGTCGGATAAGCCTTGCGCTGACGGCCAAAGCCACCACCGGCCTGGTTGGCAGGGATGGGAGAGGGACCGGTCTGGAAAGCCTGAGACAGGATGGGGAACAGGAAACCACCCGTCTTGCCGGAACCGGTCTGGGCACAAGCCATCAAGTCACGGCCGCCCATGACAATGGGGATGGAGTACTTCTGGACAGGGGTGGGGACCTTGTAGTGGGCAAGCTCAATGTTGCGGATCAGGTGGTCGTCCAGGGGAGGGTTGGTGAAAGTGAGGACGGGCTCAGGGACATCGTGACCGGAAGCCTCGACGGGGATGTCGTCGTACTTCTCGAAGTTGATGCCGGTGTGCTGCTTCGACGGATCGTCGGGAGTACCGAAGAGCTCACGCTCGACACGGGGGTTGGCCGGGCCAGCAATGTGCTTGCCGTCGCGCCACTGGCCATCGCCAGAGCCGCGGGCGTAGCCGCCGCCGCCACCGCCGCCACCGCAGCACCGCCATGGCCGCCGTGGCCACCAGCGTGACCGTGGCCGCCACCGTATGCGTTAGGGTTAAAACTCTGGGGACGGTCCCAGTTCTGGCGGGGGCCGTTGTTGTTCCAGTTGTTGCCGCCTGCGGCACGGCCGTTGAAGTTCTGGGCGTTGCTGAGAAAGAAACGTTAGCAGTCTGAAATAACTCCAAATGACTTGGACAAGTCAGTCAGATGAAGGTGAAGCGGAAAGGAGAACTCACTTTGCAGCCCAGGCGCTGCCGTTGAGGCCACCGTTGGCAGCATCAGCAGGCGTGGGACCAGCAGAGGCACCGGCGGGGTAGGGCCGGAGAAGGCAGGGCCCGGAGGGGGCGGGGCAGCGACGGCAGGGCCTTGAGGGCCTTGAGGGCCTTGAGGGCCGCCGTTCACCTGCACCTTACCCCTCATATGGGGAGGAATGTAGGAACGAGGACCATCACCGTTGAGGTTGAGGCCGTTCATGTTCAGCTGGTCAGCCATGATTGCGATTTTGTGAGAGGTCGTTCTTGAAGCGTGTCTTCTCGAAGTCTGAAAGATCAGAAAATGGATAGGATCGACAAAGGATGGATGTCGAAGAGAAAAAGAACTGGTGGAGATAGTTGTCGAAAGGCTCTCGAAATGAACGACGGGAGTTCAAAAAGGAGAGACTGAAATCAAGAGCGAAAGGTGATGGAAGTTATGCACGTCGAAGAGAGGACGACGAAGTGCGTTGATGTGAGATAAGAGAGAACAGAAAATGAAAGACGGGCTTCAGATTGTTCTCTGGAAATCTTCAGATGATGGTCGGAGGTATTCCGTGAATGATTTCTTCCTTCGTTGACGGACAAAAGAAGAAAAAACGACAGAACAAACGGTTTTTTTTCGAAACCTCAAGAAAACAGAAACAAGTCTTCTAAAGGAACAAGAAAAAAGGAAAACAAAGGACAGACAAAATATAACTTTTGGAGAGTAGTTGGTTTCGATCCTCGTGGGATAGATGGGGAATGGATGAGGGTAGAAAAGGAGAAGGGAAAAGTTTGGAAGAAAGGAGGAAGAAGAAAGAGTGGGCGTTGTTTTGAAGAAAAAAAATATTAGGTTTGGCCTCCTTCCCTGTGTCGGGCTACGGTTGCCCGCCAGAAAGGAGTGGAAAGTGGAAGGAGCCATGGAGGCAGAGGCGGGCAAGAGAAGGAAAATAGGGTGCGCTAAATGTGGTTAGCCCGGAAATTTTGAATTTTTAGTATGCGTAAAGAGCAGGAGCGGCTTCCGCACGGTGGCCCGCGTTTGGGAAGGTGGCAGGAGCCAGGAGGGAGGCACGCAGGCACTGCAGCGGTGACGAGTTTGACGAGTTAGGCGGTCAGATCGGCCGAGGGTTTCTGACGCCGTGCGGCAGGAGCAAACAATGCATTGTACATGTACGAGTAAGCATATGTGAGGCAATTGCCTCCTGGCCAAATGAGCCAAACACGGCAAGAGCCTTTACAATACATACATCCTAAGAGTTCCTGCGTCTCGCAGTTGGGGAAAGAGCCATTGTGCAGACAAGCAAAGCAAGGAGCGCGGCAGGGACCCTGTAGCCAACTTGCCAAGAATACATCGTAGAGTAAAGCTGAAGGGCTGAGAGCCTGAGACCAAGATCAGATTCCGTCCAGTGGACCCCCTACCTGCTACCTAGGCTGCCAGCCCCTATTCCCTAGCAGCAAGGGGGCCAGCGTACCAGACTCTGAGTTCTGGCTACAATAAGAAAGGAAACAAAAGTCATTTCTAGAAGGAGCCCCTCCAGGCGAAGACTACGAAGTAGTTGGCAGGCGAGGCAGGCGCGCCCCGGTGGAAGTCGCCGCACAGTCGCCGTCGCACTGGCTGCCTCTGGTGGCGAAGAGTGCCCTTACCGAGCCTTCTAACCCCAGTTCGTACTGAGTAGGACCAGTAGGGCCGTAGGCAACTCCGTAGCGGTTAGGCTGTGGTTATCGTTATGCTGGCCATTCGGCTTGCGAGCCATGCTGACTAGCTTGCCTTCATTAACACACCCAAGTTTCACTGTGACGATTTGCATGTGTCTGCGATGGCTTTACTGGCACTGACGACTTAACAGACGACTTGAAGAGGACTAGAAGATGCTTGTATATTCTCCGTCTGTTTGTTATATCAATAGTATGTTCCATCACTTTATTGTCTACATTTCGTGGGTCAAACTGGTGTCACAGAGTCAACAAACCTCACAGTGAATAGTCAGCCTCGCCAACCATGAGCAATCAACGGATATTGTATTGTCACATTTCTCTAGACATGGCGCTCAGGTCGAAGTGACCAACAGTCAGGCAATGGAAATGGAGAAATACTCATGCGTAAATACTTCGCCTGACGTCAGGCAGAGGATGTCGTACAGCAGCCACCGGACCTCCAGCACTCTCCAGTCTCCATATGCAATATCGTCACGTGACCGGGTGTTCATTGCATATTTGATGATGCTCGGAGCAACGCGGCATGTCCCATCACTCACCGTCGTCGTTGGCCCTCGACTTCGAGTCACAAGAAGTCAGACCAACACAATCAAAACGACTGCAGGACTGCCAGAGTGCACGCCATCCACCGTCCTAGTCGTGCCGTGCCGTGCTTGCGCAAATGTATGTTGATTATGCTTCTGTCAAGGTGCCAAAGAATGGTATATTGTACAAGCGTCGCTTCCTCATTTCCCTCCAACCCCTTGCCGCACTCCATCTGTCGACGAGCGAGTTCCACACCTTCTACCACGCCTGTGCCCCCCCTCACGGGCACTTGACAACCTTGTCGTCGTCAAACTCAATGTCGACAATGCCGTCCTTGGTGACGGCCTTGACAATCATGCCCTTGAAGTCGATGGGTAACCGCCGCTTCAGCTCGTCGGTGCACATGGTCATGAGCTTGATGCCCTGGCCAAGGGTAATGTCCGGGTGGTGGTGCTTGTCCAGAATGGACAGGCAGTAGTACTGGGCGTAGCCGTGGGCGGCGTAGGGGACGGGCGCGAGAGCTGCAAGGTAGTCGAGCCAGTAGAGGCTGGGCTTGTGTGTGATGGGGTCGACGCCGCCCAGCAACAGGTTGACCGTGTAGGGTTTCCGTGACCGCAGACTGGAGGCGAGCTCGCCGCGGACAAAGTGTGCAATGGCAGTGGGCGCGAGCTCGGCCTCGTTGCGCATGGTGTAGAGCTGGACGTTGGCCTGGATGTACTCGGCAAAGTTGATGGTGTCGCCGGCCTCACCCGAAAAGGCCATGAGGGTGTGCTTGTTGAGCTGCCGTGTCTTGTCGTCAGTGGCCTTGAGCACGGTCGGGCCGCGCATCGACGCCTTGGACGCCGCGATTAAGGCAAAGTCCTTGCCCGTGATGCCCAGCAGGACCTCCCTGAATGGTGTTAGCAGAGTTGCAGATCCCAAAAGCGATCCAAAAGCGACCCAAAAGCAACCCAAAAGTGGGCTCAATGACAGCTTACATTGTGATCTAAAGCTGTCTAGGGAAGCTATCCAGAAGTTCCGAACTGGAAAAGGACGAGAGGATCAGCTCTCGCGTCGACGGAACACGTGAGAGTATGGTTCGTCAGATGGATGTCTGTCCGTCGGTGATGCGTTCGTAATACAATGGAGCTCGTCGTCGTCGCGTCGTTGCGTCGTCGTGTGTGTACGTATCGATTGTGGTGATGTGGTGATGGCTGATCCAGTTCGATTTGGGGCGGCGTTGGCTGTCTGTAACCTGGACCAGACCTTTGAACGCGCCATGCAGCTACAGCCTGGCTTGCTCTCAGTTGCTCCTTCCCCAGCCAGCAGTGGCGCCTCGTTGGCCGCCTGCCTGAACGGCACCCAACTGAACGAATACAGTGGGTCCGAGCTTCACCACGGACAATAGTATTGCCTCGCCCGGCAGGAACCAATGGCCAAAGGCGGTGAGGAGAGTTCTTGCTGGTCTGGCGACTCTGGCTGAACTTTAGTCTCCACTTTTCTGATTCCTTATCGGGAGGATCGCTCCTGCGATAAGAACCGGCGCTTTCATTTTAAAGTGGAGACTTTTGAAAAAAAGTTTCGAACGGGGCAGCAGCGAGCGGTCGTGAAGAAAGTTTGAGCCGTTGCCAGCCAAATTTTCTCTTCCTTGCTGCCAAAACCGTCAACGTCGAGAGGGAAGCGACGACCAACAACGCCCCCTTTTCCCCCCCTCGCAACACCACACTTCTTTCTCGCGAGACTACAAAAGACGATTTCGCATTCGATTAACAGAAAAAGGCAAAGAAGAGAACAAGAAAAGGAAAAAGAAAAAGAAAAAAGCTCACCTTCTCCCCAAGAGTGGTCGCTTCGCGCCAACGGCAAGCACCATGTCTTCCTTTTTTACGGTCCCCGGCGAGAAGAAGCGGAAACGAGCAGCCGCGCCCGAAGCTCCCAAGAAACGATCGTCTGCCAACACAACGAAACCCTTCTCTTCCTCCTCTTCCTCGAAAGCAAGAACATCCTACGGCGGCAGCGGCGGCAATGCAAACGCTGCCGGCAAGAGGACGGCGCGGCCACGAGACGATGCCGACGGTGCTGCCTCCAAAGCAAAATCGGGCGGCAAGAAACCCACGGCACGCAGCAGGAAAGAGGCCGAGGAGGACGACGCGTCTGTCTCGGGCAGTGATTCGGACGACGGCGATCTCCATGGCCGGCCACGCGGCGGCGACGATGACGAAGGCAACAGCGACGGCGACTCGGACGGCGACGAGGGCGAGACGGCGGCCGAGCGGCGACTGCGGCTGGCCGAGCGGTACCTGGAGAACGTCAAGAAGGAAGTCAAGGGCGCAGCGGGGGCGGACGGCGATATCTATGCTTTCGACGCGGAGGACGTCGACCGCGACCTGATTGCGGAGCGTCTGCAAGAAGACGTGGCCGAGTCCAAGGGCCGCGTGTACCGGTCGCTGGCGGGCGAGCTGGGTTTTACGGACGCCGGCCACTGCCTGCTGCGGTGGAACGCCAAGAACGTGAATGCTGTGGCCGTCTGCGCGCCCTACGCCTACACGGTGTCCAGCGACGTCTACCTGACCAAGTGGCGCATCCAGGACCGCCCGGAGGAGCAGCGGAGGGCTCGCGACGAGTCGCGGCGGCAGTGGGAGGCGGAGAAACTCAAGAACAAGAACCGCAAGCGGAGCAACAAGAAGAAGCAACAGGCCAAGGCCTCTGTCGACGCGGAAGAGGTCGCCGAGGTGCCTGCACGCAAGCAGCCACAACGGATTCTGTACCGCCGCGGCAACCCGGCACGCCGCAAGGACAAGGACTACCGCGGCCATGTCGGCGCGATCCTCTGCGTGGCCGCGTCGCAGGACGGCCGCTTCGTGGTGACGGGCGGTGCTGACCGGCGCATGGTCGTGTGGAACGCGGAGACGCTCAAGCCGCTGCGCGTCTTCACACACCACCGCGACGCCGTCACCGGCCTGGCGTTCCGCCGCGGCACCAACCAGCTGTACTCGTGCTCCAAGGACCGCACGATCAAGATTTGGAGCCTCGACGAGCTGGCCTACGTGCAGACGCTGTTCGGCCACCAGGACGAGATCACCGACATTGACGCCCTCGCCCAGGAGAAGTGTGTCAGTGTCGGCCACGCGCGACCGCACGGCACGCATGTGGAAGGTCGTCGAGGAGACACAGCTCGTCTTCCGCGGCGGCGGAACCGGCGGCAAGAACTCCAAGAACGGCGATGGCTCGACGGCCACCGATCCCAACTCGCTCGCCCACGAGGGCAGCATGGACCGCGTGGCCATGCTTGACGACGAGCTGTTTGTCACGGGGAGCGACAACGGCGCGCTGGCGCTGTGGAGCACACAGAAGAAGAAGCCGCTGCACGTCATCCCGCGCGCCCACGGCCTCGAGCCCGTCCAGACCCACCGCGACCAGTACGACGCCGCCATGGCGAAGCCCGCCAACCAGGCCGCCAACCCGCCGCCGCCGCCGCAACCCCGCTGGATCACCGCGCTGCGCACCATCCCCTACTCGGACATTGTCTTTAGCGGCAGCTGGGACGGCTGTGTGCGCGTGTGGTGCCTCAGCAAGGACAAGCGCAAGCTCGAGTCGCTTGGTGTGCTGGGTGTTGACTCTTCTTCTTCTTCAACAACAACAACCACGACTTCTTCGGCCTCCTCCTCCTCCGCCTCGTCCACCTTCTCCATCCCCGGCGTTGTCAACGACATTGCTGCTTTTGAGCGCGGCGAGCGTGGCCGAGATGGCCTGAGTGTTGTAGCGGCCGTCGGCCAGGAGCACCGTCTGGGCCGCTGGGGTCGCCAAGAGGGTGCACGGAACGGTGCCGTGGTCTTTGAGGTTGGCCGGCTGGACAAGCGTGCTGCCAACGGCGTCAACGGTCATGTCAGCGGTGAGGAAGAGGACTAAGGGCGAGGACGAATAGGAGGTTTGGGACAGGTATAGAACACGGGTCACTTTTCTTCCCCGTGTTGTACCAAAAAAAGCTTGACATTAATTGCATAGCCATCATCATCTTTTTATTCATTTTTGTCGTGTATAGAGAGAAAACCTAGGCGTTTTGTCTGTTTTGTTAATATTTACATTTAAAGGGAATGGCATTTTTGAGTTTACTTAAATCAAATATATATATCAACACGATCTGTCTAAAAGAAAATAACATCAACTGGGATTAGTAACAGGTCAATTTTCACAAAAATACACCAGCAAGTCCATGATTCATGAGAACAATGATAAAGAATAAGAACAATGATCACAACACAACAGCACGAACCTCATAATAACGGTGAATTTTACAACACACTTCACCCGGTTGAATAAAGGCGCAACAGTACTAAACAACACGAACACGGTGAAGATGTGAAGGTGGTAAATTTTTTTAAAAAAAACGTTGCCAATCCATGCTATGCTGTGCCGCGCCATTCATTGTTGGCGTTCAGTACCCCTTTGGGAGCCGTCATAAAATAAAAGCAAATAAAAAAAGGTAAATACAGAATAATAGAGGCTTAAAGGTAAGAGAGCAAAAAAAAAACAAAGACGCCAAATGTCCGCTTCCGCCGGGAAGATTTCCTTTCCGACCACGCCTTGAAAATGAGATGAAGAGGGAGAAAGCAAAGGAAAAAATGCAAGCCAAAACAGAAACAAGACATAGTATGCCGTAGCAAAACAGTGGAGTTGTAAAAAAATGGGAAAATAGAGAAGATAAAAACGAGGCCACGTCACGGCGATTCCACTCAGAGTCTCAAGCATATCCGTCTCCATAGCTGTGCTGAGGGGACCGCTTGCGAGCACTGGGTATATGTTGGGTGCTGTGGTACGTCTCCCCGGAAAGACCGAGCATCTGCTGCAATTCTGCCTGAGAAGGGCTGGTGTATGTCGGTTGACTCTGAGCCGGATAAGCCGTATGAGCCGGACGCGGAGGAAGAAAAGGCTGAGATGAATGGGGAGACTGCAAAGGCTGGGAAGAGGGGCCGAAGTGGGTAGAGAGTGGGCCACCGGCGCTGGCACTGGCCCTGACCCTGGCACAGGCACAGGCACAGGCAATGGCATCGGGAAATTGGGCATGCCACCGCCATAGGTCAGCATTTGGAAGTGCTGTAGCCGCATACCACCACCGCGCATACTGCCGGAAGCGCTGAGCTCGGTGGCGGACGATCCGTCCCAAGCCTCTGGAGATGAGCCGGACGAAAAGTGCGCGGTCCGGACTTGAACAGTGGGGCATGCGGGCTTGTTTGCTGCTATCCGCACGGTTGGTGGTGATGGTTGAGATGAGGCCGGCAGCCGCGCTCGATTCTCAGGGTGGTTCATCCAAGGCTGCCCAGGTTGTCTATCCTGCGCCTGCTCTTGATGATGGCGCTGCTGCTGCTGCGATTGTGATTGTGGCTGCGGATGTCCACGAGTCGGCATCTGCGACTCTGGACGAGACTGTTCCCACGCTGGTCGTCGAGTCGGCTGCTGCGAGTGCGACTCTTGATGAGGTTGCGTGTGTGCGTGAAGGGGCTCCGTCTGTGGGTGATACCGTGGCTGGTGCTGAGGCGGCAAAGGCTGTTGGTGCGCAGGCGGGCGTGGAAGAGGCTGTTGACGCGGCGTAGGCTGACGCTGCTGATACGGGCGCTGGACAGGCCGACGTGGAGGAGGCGACGGTGACACTGGCTTGGGACACGGGTTGCTACCCGTAATGATACAATCGTCGTCATTGCTCTGCCCGCTCTCCTCGTCCTCCTCGCCCTCCTCGCTCTCTTCCCCGCACTCTTCGATGCCGTCACGAACAACGCCGCCGTTGACAGGGCCAACACCATCGACACCAGAGCCAGGACTGTCTGCGGCACTGCTGCCACCGACACCAGATCCTCCGCTGCTGCTGCTGCTGCTGCTGCTACTGCTGCTGGACGTCACCAAGAGGCGCGGGTCGATGCTGGGACCGGAACCTGCCCTGGAAGCCAACAAGCCGGCCTGGCGGAATGCCTTGTTGATCAGAAGCCGTTCCAAGGGCGAAGGCGGCGACACATGGCGACGCTGTCCAGCTGTCAAGAAGGGATTGGACGAGGGAGACGAAGAGGGGTCGTCGTCACTGGGCAAAGGTGGGCGACCTCTGGCCAAGTTCTGTGGCGGCGTCACAGGCAGAGGTCGATGGGCGTTGACGGCCGGCGGATTGCAAAAGATGGTGGCGTTCTTCATCGGGTGGTTGGCAAGCGAGCTTCCCTCCTAGGGGTGGCACTGCTGCTCGTCAAACACGTCGGGCGACTTGGATCCGTGCTGCAAGAAGGGCGAGCTGTCGCCGGCCTCAAGCGAGACGGGGGACGAGGTGGGCGAGGACTTGTCGTCGCTGTGGGCGTTCTTCTGGTCCGCCGTCTCGCTGCTCGGGAGCGGGACGTCGGCAGAGGCAGTGGTTGGCGTGTTGCTGTCGGGCGATTTGCTCTTGGTGGTGGTTGCTGGCGCAAGAGAAGCAGCAGGCGTCGGTCGCCCGGTAGTGGCCGCACCAGATCCAGCACCAGTACCAGTACCAGAACCTGCAGCCGCTGCCGCCTGCTTCTTCTTCTTCTTCTTCTTGGCCTCCTCGCCGTTCTGGTACTCCTTCTGCATGTGCAGGATCAAATCGCGCAGCTGCTTGCGCATGTCGGGCGCGGACGTGTCCCAGTTGCGTTCTTGGCGCAGGACAATGTCTTCAATAAAGCTGTCCGGGTCCTTGACAAACTCGCGAATGTAGAGCAACAGGTAGACCCCGCAGTCACAGAAGTTCTCCTGCTGGGGGATGGCCTTGGCGGTCATGCCGAGACGACCGGGGTCGGCGGGCTTGAAGCCTTTTCCGTTCGGCAATCTCGGCCATCATCCACTGCTTGAGATGATCGACGGACGCAGTATGCACGCTGCCGAGCGAGTCGAGCGTGAAGATGCGCGGGTCCTTGGGGTCCTTCTTTGTGCCGGGCGGAACAAAGACCTTTTTGCTATTGAGGGCGGCACCACCGCGGAAGGGCTTCTTGGATGCAGAAGCAGAGCCAGAAGAGCCGCCAGCTGGCTGGGGTGTGCTGATCTGGTCGCTCTTGATCTCGGTGACCTCATCGTCGTCGTTGTTGCTATCGGCGACCTCGACACTGTCGGCCTTGGAGGCGGACGTGGAGGGAGGGGCGTCGTCCTTGATCGCGTGGACCTTGCCGGCAGATTTGGGGCTGTCCTCGGCTGAAGGTGGTACCTGGAAGTCGTTCGTCTCCACCGAGTCAAGCACTACGGGCTCACTGCGCTTGCCGTCTGTCTTGGTCCCTGAGCCGTCCACATCCATAGGCATGTTCGTTCTGTGTCTGTGGCCATCGGCACGTGAAGGAGAGGCAGATGCCTGCTTGGAGGTGACCTTGTCATCATCGATAACAACACTCCGAGGCCGCGGCCTGGGTCCGTCCACGTCAATAGGTACGAACCGGTGCACGCCCATCTCCTTGACATCATCGTCGTCAACGTCAACATCGACAGGCGCTGCACTGCCCTTCTCAGGACTCCTGGACATGTCCGACTTGGGCTCCGTGTCTGCCAACTCTTCGTCAACAACCTCGGGCTCCTTCCCCTTCGTCTCCTTCATGGACTCGGGCAGGGCCTTGTCGAGGATCTTGGGCACATTGCAGATAATGGCCAGCCACCAGTGGGCATGCTCGTTGACCGGAACGATAATGTAGTCATACGAAAACAGGTCTGCCTTGGCCGTCCAGCGCTTGACGCCGTCAAAGGCAATCTCGCGGCCTCTGCTGGGGCGCAGCTTTTCATAAAAGAACGTATTGTGGAAGTAGACGCGCTTACCGACGGGCGAGTTGCTGTTCTTGAGACTGTCCTGAAGAAACTGAATGTAAAAGTTGATAATGTTGTCGTTCAAAAACTCGCCCTCGTCGAGGCGGGCAACGTCGTCCTTGTCGACAGTGGTGCGCGAGTAGGTCAAGGGAACACGCCAGTCATGGGCCCAGTCTGGGTTCTTGACCGTCCAGCGCTCAAACTCCATGTCTTGCAAGAGAGGGCGTGAGGGCGGCAGACGCGTACTCCGGTTACGCAGTCTCGAGAGGCGATCGCTGGCAACGACGTCCGGAGACGCGGCCGGCGAGCTGCCAAAGAGGTTGGACGACTTGGGGTCGTTTCCATCCAGGTCGATTGTCTCTGTGGGGACGCCGTTCAGGTTGCGGCTGCTGCGTGTGCGGCGGAGGGTCGTGTACTGGGTGTTGTTGACGGGAGGCAAAGACTGGGCAGAGCCCTTGCCGGACCCAACCTTGGCCGGCGTCGACTCTTTGGCGTCCTTTTGGTCCTTTTGGTCCTTTGCTTCCTTGTGGTTCTGCACCTCGGCCAGGCATCTGTCAAACTTGCGCTTGAGCTGCTCCGGCGACGACTTCTGGTCCACCCGGATGCTCTGCGACAGAGGCGAGCTCGAAGCCCACGAGGCGAGGCGGCGCACTTCTTCGACGGATGCAAACTGAAGACCCATCAGAGCGCCCATACCTTCGCCCTGGGGCAAAGTGACAAAGGCAATGGGCGAGTCGACATTGTACGAGACATCGCGGGCATGGAAGAGATCGACCTTGAGCCAGTGCAGCCTCTCAGAACGAGCGCGTGCCGCGTCGACGGCGACCAGCTCGTCGACCAACGGGGGCTTGACGGTCAGAGAGACAGGGGGCACACGCGAGTCTTGGTCGGCCGCAAAACAGGCACTCGGCTGCCGGAAGGCGACCTTGACGTGCAGCGGCGAGTCGATAATGGCCTGCGCCATCATGGGGACCGTGACGGAAATCAAGGAGCTGTTGCCAGTTGTCTTGGGGACGGTTGCTTCTGCTGCTGTTTCTGCTGCTCCTTCTGCTGCTCCTTCTGCTGCTCACGCTCACGCTCCATCTTGCCCAGCAGCTGCAGCTGTCTCCGCTTCTCGGCGGCGGCCCCGGCGGCACGAGCTGGGGGCTCGCCCAGGTGAACGACCGGGTTGCGGGACACCTGCTGTCTCTTGGCAGACGGCTCTGGGAAGTATTCTTCCGAGAGTTCGTCCACACTCTCATTGTGGTGCTTTGCGCTGTAGATTCCGTTCGTCCGCTGCGGCGGGCCCATGGACTCTCCTGTGTTCCTGTTCCTGCTGTTGTTCATTCGGTCGCGGAAGCGTCCCTTAGTGCTGCCGTTCGAGGAGGACAGGTCGATGGAGAGGTTGGTGTTGGGCTGGGAAGGTCCAGACGAGGACTTGGCAGGACTGGTGTCGTCCTTGATCACGAAAGGCGCCTCAGGGCTCGGGCTCGGGCTCTTGAGGTTCAACGGCCGGCCAATACCGCCGCCGCCACCTTTGCCAATACCGAAGCTGCCGCCCGGATGCTTGCGTCGTCTCCGGCGGTGGGGTGTACCGTTCGCGCTCCGTTCCACCTGCCGCATTTCGTCCTGGTTGACCAGGCTGCTGCCACGGCCACCATGCTGGCTGCCCGAACGAACACTGGAAGAACGAGAACGTGAACGGTCGTAGAGACTGCGTTCGGGCGAAGACTGGGTCAGGATGTCGATGCTCGCCTCGGAAGGCTTCTTCCGCAGGTGCTGTGGGTGGTGGCTGCGGTCGGCGGCCTGTACGGACTGCACGACAGCAACATCGTCGTCGTGCTCGTCGATTCTTCTCCGCTTCGGAGGAGGCGCTTGCATGTGTGTGAGAGGCGAAGACTGTGCATCGTCTGGGCGTTTGGCGGTCCCAGTGAGGCGGTTGATGGGGCTGAACGAGCCTAGGCTATTGAGGATGGACTGCTTCTGTCAGTATGCCGAGCGGAGAGAGAAAAGGTGAAACGAAGGAGGGGAGGAAAAGGAGACATACGCGGCCAATGGGCATTTTGCCAGCTCCAGACCAGTCCTGCTGGCTGGTCTGGATGAGGGCAGGAGGGTGTGTTGTGTGTGGCTAGGAGAGCATGGTCTCTGCATATGCAGTCTCAAGAAATCCTACAAGGTGTTGTTGTCGAGAAGGGCGAGTGTTACGAGAGGAGAAGCGAGAACAATGGAGGCAAATATTGTATATGGAGGGTCGAAAATGGGTGGGAAATCGAAAAAGTCGTTTGAAGCGCGTGGATGACGGGCGTAAATGACGAGAAATGACGAGAAGGAGAACGCCGAGGAGCTATAAATGCTAGAGGAAGATGATGGCGTGTCGGAAGATGTATCGTGGGTGTCGTCGGGTAGAAAAGTCGCTATGGGAGAGGTGTGTTTGGGGGAGAAAGTTGGAGGGCTGCAGTTAAAAGGCGAGAAAAGCGACGATGTTCGATTTGGCGTGTGATGCGGATTTTTGGAACTGGGTCAGGGCCTGCCGTTTTGGGGTCTCGTTTTGGAGTACTTTGGCGGTGGGAAAGAGCGTTTGGCAGACAGTGGCTGCATATACTTGTGGGGAAGGTGTCGGAAGGAGCCACAGAATATGCAGGGTGGCCTGAGGAATCAACCTGGGAAACCAACCAAATGGAGTTAGCCTGAGTTTGTATGGAAAATAGGGAGGTTTTCAGGGTCAACGAGCATGCCCACATTTTGTAGATTTTCCTTATATAATAATTATTAATATATTATATATTTTAATAGTTACGAGTCCGGTACGCGCGACGTATAATAAAATAATTAAAAAAGAATTAATTTACGACCGTTAAAATTAATAAAAGCCGAATTTAATATTATAACGATTATTAAAATTACGGAAATCCCGGTTTTAACCGAAAAGTTTAACTTTTACGATTAATAACGAACCGTTAAGGCGAAGGTTAATTACTTTTAATTTATAAAGTATATTAATTTATAAAGTATTTAATTTATAACGTTTAAATTAATTCCGAGGCGAAGAATATATATTACGGTATAACCCCGCTTAAAGTGTTTTATTTAAAGTAACCGTTTAAGCCCTCTTTAACGTTACCGGAAGTTAATACGTAAGTTATATAAATAATATACGAAAAAAACTAAATGAAAATACGTATTATTTATAATAATTAACTTAAAACGTTACGTTTTTAAAAGAGGTAAATTAATCGGTATATTATAAAAAAACGCGAGTTTAATACGGCGACGGAGAAAATATAAGAGTTTTTTAATAATTACGTTAATAATACCTTTAAACGTATATTTTATAAAAGAGATAAACCGAAAAAGAAGGTATTAAAGTTATTCGACGTCGTTAAGCCCTTTTTTAACGAAATAAAACCCTCGTTTATTACGGAGTATAAAATTATCTCTTTAAAAGGCCCTTAAATATATAAAATTCGTAAATAAAAGTTAAATAATCTAAGTTTATTTTATAACGTAAATATATAATTAAATAAATTAATTAAAACGGGTTTAAAGTGTTTATTACGGAGTATAAAATTATCCTTTAAAAGGCCCTTAAATATATAAAATTCGTAAATAAAAGGTTAAATAATTAATTTATTTTATAACGTAAATATATAATTAAGTAAATTAATTAAAACGGGTTTAAAATATAAAGTCCGGATTAATTATCGTATTTAAAAGGCGTTTTCCCGTAAAAGTAAATAAAGTTAATTAATTAATTTAAAGCCTTAAAAACGGAGGTATTACGAGACTTAAATAATATACCTCGTTACGTCGAAAAAGCCCTCGGTATTATTAAAGACTTTCGAATAAAAGAGACTTTATTTATTAAACCTTTTACCTTTTTAATTCGAAAAAAAAAGTTCGAATTAATACTCGTTAACTTCGGTACGGAAAACGAGAACGACGAAGTTAAAAAGGAGGAGAATTAAAGATTACCTCCGTTATTACCGGTATAATAAAACTAGGTTTAAGGGTATAATAAAGGCCGATAAAAAGGTTCTTTTTAACGGGGACGTAAAAGATATCGTAATCGTAATATTACGTAATAAGTTAAACGCGACGTATTATATAAATTATACGAAAGGATTAATTATAACTTAAAGGATTACTTTTATAATAATTCGACGAAAAGACTTAATTATTTTATATATTATTCGCCCGAGGCGAAAGTTAAAATTATTATTACGCGGGAACGTTATTAAAAGGTAACCGTTATTAAAGTTAAGCTTAATACTTTTATTATTAAAGGTGGAAGGTAAGTTAATATAAAAAGTATACTTATAACTTATAATTATTATAAAAAGCTTAAAAGGTTTTAAAAAAACACTAAAAGTTAATATATTATATATATCCGAAATACTTATTATTTTAACGTTAAATAAACCGCTTTTTAAGGTATTACTTAATTCGGGTACTTCCGTATATATTATTAATAACCCTAACCGCCTTAAAACTTTCGAATAATATATAACACCGGAGTACGTACGTATTAATAACGGAGTAATAAAAGTATATAATTATAATACCTAGTTAATTAAAACGAAAACGAACGAGGTACGCTTAACGTTAAAATTAATAAACGTAATTATTTACTTAAAATTTATAATCGAGGTAATCTCCCTCGGTCGCCTAAAGGAGTAAAAGGTATTTTAAAGGAGTAAAACCGGGGAGTTATATAAAGTCGACGATACCGGCGGGAGCCGCCCTCGTATAAAGATTTTAATAATATAAACGGTAAAATACGGGTAATATTATATTATCGAAGAAATAAAAGAGTTAATATTTATATCGTTTTTACGAAAGAGGCGTTATATATAAGTCTAGGAGGGACGTCTTTAATATCGCCGTTTAAGTTATATAAGGTTAAATATAATTACTTATTTACTTATTTCGGTAAAAGGCGTACGTTTAAAAAGCTTAAATATTATCGAATATAACGCTTATAACCTTTTAAAAATATAAAGAGTAATATTACGTAAATTACCGTTTAATAAATTATCGTTAAAGTTATTTCGAAGGTTAAATATCGATTAAACGGATATAACTATTATATACGATAATAATACGAGAGCCCTCTTTATTACTTATAACGATATAAAATATATATTATATTATACCTTTATTAAAAAGATTAACTCTTTTACGGTAATCGAGAAGGCTTTAAATATTATAAAGCGAATAAGGTATAAAACCGTAATAATTCGAGTCGATAATAAATTTATTATTAATAAAAAAGCGGCGAAAAAAGTTAAAAAAAGAGGTATTATTATCGAGCCCTTTATACCGTATATATAAATATAAAATAAGGCTTTTAAGCGTTTTAAGGGGGTAATAATAACTAGAGTACGTATTATACGAATAAATATAAAACTCTTAGAAAACTTATAACTTAATATTATCGGTATAACCGTATATATAAATAACCGTTTACCCTATCGTTCGTTATAATATATAACCCCTTTCGAAGCCGTACGAGGCTAAGTACTCGATATTACTTATTTAAAGGTATTCGGTTATAAAATATTTATTTTAACGAGAAAGGCTTAAAAACGTTAAAATAAAAAGCGAAAATTATAACCTAAAGCGTATATTAACTTCTTAATAAGTTATAAATCCTTTAATATTTTTAAAATTTAAGTCTCGAAATTAAAAGAGGTAAAGTCGATAAAAAATATAATTTTCGATAAAAACGAAATATTCGGCGAGGTTATTATATACGTTAAATTATTAATAAAAGAATTAAACGTTATTATTAATATATACGTAAAAAAAGAGGAGAGAAATTACGTAAAAGTACGTAACGTAAATATTTTTAAAGTAAAACTATTATACTTACGTATTAATTTATTACCTTTTAACGAAAAGGAGGGTACTTAAGAGTAAAGAGTCGCGACCCTTAATTTTAACGATAAATTATAAAGTTATTAAATATTTAAATCTTTATTAAAGACTAATAACGAGGTAAATACTTAAGAGGATAACCCTAGTCCCGAAGATTATACCGGCGATATAACTCTTAAGGGGGTACCCTTTACGGTTAACCCCCGTAAAAGAGCCTTTATAATACCGGAGGCGACCGATAAAGTTAAGGGTATACCCGGCGGCGTTTACCGTAACCGTAATAAAAACCGAAAGGTAAAAAACGATAATATTAACGATAAATTACTTAACGAAAATAATAACGATACGGAAGAGAAATTAATAACGTTAAAATTTATAATTTTTCGGGGTACGTTAACGGGAGGAGATATTTATTTTAATAAAGTTACGGAGTCGGAAATATTATTACCCGAGTATAAGACCGTTATAAAAACGTTTTTAACGGTATTACGATAAAATTATTACGACTTAATACCTCCTTCGTATATATACGAAACCCTTTTTATATATAACGACCGATACTTTTTTAAATAAACTTAAGAGTAATATATTACCTTTTACCGTAAATTAAAAACTTTTAAAGAGGTTACCGAAAAAAATATTAAAGGGTATAAAATCCTCGGGAGTATATAAGTATATAATTATAAAACCGATTTTACCGGTATAATAAAGTTAACGTTTAAAGTACGTATAATAATCTTAAGTAATTAAAAGGAGAAGATTAATTAATTTACGAAGGTAACGACTTTTAATAATTTTATACTTCGGATTTTCCTTTATATCGTTATTAAATTCGACTTAGAGTTACGGTAAATCGATATCGTTAACGTATTCGTTAACGCGGACCTCGATAAGTTAACTTATATATTATATTACTAGCTTTAAAGTTATTATACCGTAAAGAGAGAGGGTAATTTAATTATTAAAAAAGGCCTTATATAACCTCCGATAATCTCCCTTATTATAATAATAATATATTACGAAAAAGTTAACGGCTTTAAGTTATATACTTATTAAGGAGGACCCTTATATATTTATAAGGTATAATATTACCGTTTTTATTTACGTCGACGATATTATTTTATTATACCGTAAAAATAAATAAAGAACGGTTAACTTTTTAATAATTAATTTAAAAGAGATATTTAAAGTAAAGGACTTAGGTAATATACGACTTTTTTTAAATATAAAGGTTTTACGGTACCGTAAAATAAGGAGGTTATAACTCTTTTAAATTAAATATATCGATAAAATAACGTAAAAATACCTCTCGATTAACGATTTATACTCCTCCCGTAGTAAACGAAGATTATATCCCCTATAAGTTATTTTAATTACTCCGATAAAATTAATACCGTAATTTTATATACATTAATACTAAAGTATTACCGGGTTACTTTTATATATAATAATTAATATTAAGTTAAACGTAATATTTTATATTACTCGCCTTTATAAATATAATATAAACTTATTATTAAAAGATTATAATAATACGGTAATTATACTCCTTTACTTATATAAAACTTAATATTTTAACTTATATTTCGACGGTATAAATAATATTATAACCGACTTTTAATACGCCTTTAATACGTCTTTTAACGATAATATAAAAGACCGAGTAAATATATAAGGGTATATTATAAAGTTTTTTAATACGTTAATAATATAAAAGTTATTTAAATAATATACCGTTACCACTTCCTTTATAAAAGTAAAGCTCCTCGCTTTAATATATATTACGAAAAAGTTATATTATATTCGACGGTTATTTAATTAACTCGGCCTTACGTTCGATAATAATTTCGTTATTAAAAAAAATAATAAATAAATTATTCGCCTTATTACGAACGATACCCTCCGTTTAAAAACTCGCCTACGATATATCGATATTTATAATATATAAGTTCGTTAAGAAAGTATAAAAGGGTCGGCTTAAAATCGAATAAATATTTACGAAGGTTATAATAATTAATAAATTTATAAAAGCCTTTACGGGAAACCTTTTCGTACGTTTTAAAAAAGTTATAAACGTAATTATTATATTAAACGAGGTTATTAACCTTCGAAGAAAATAAAAGTAAATTTTCCTAATATATAACGACGACGAAAAAATAAAAATAAACGGAAAATATAATTAAAGTAAAGTATTAAAATAATAACGGCCTTATTTAAAGTAAAAAACACACCTTAAAATACCGTAAAATAAAACGCCCGGGCTCCTAAAAAAGTTAAAATATATTAAGTATTACGTAAGGAGGCCCCCCTAGGGGGGTGTATCGGAAGGAGCCATAAAATATATAGGGTAGCCTAAGGAATCAACCTGGGAAACCAACCAAATAAAGTTAGCCTGAGTTTGTATGGAAAATAAGGAGGTTTTCAGGGTCAACGAGCATGCCCACATTCTGCAGATTTTCCTTATACAACAATCATTAATACATCACATATTCTGACAGAAGGCGCGGCTGGCATAGGCGAGCGCTGTTGCAGTAGCGCTGGTGCAATTATTAATAGCGGTGACAGGCGGTTGTAGCGGCTGGAACAAGGCTAAAACAATGTGTGAATTATGGCCTCATATTTCCCTAATGAGCCGTGAAGAGGAAAATGACGACAGGATGGAAGGAGAAAAAACACATCATAAATCGCTGGCCTCTCCGACTGTCACTGCCTATCATCAGACAAGCCTACGGATAATAGAGCATGCTTGTAGCGGTTTATGGCATACGTAGCATTGTGCTTCTGGCATGGTTCTATTCAAAAGTATCTTTTCACGGCCATTTTCGCCCTCTTTTTGCTCTCTTTTTGCACGTTCTATATGCTCACTCGGGCTAGCAAAGGTCACGAGAGAAAACGGCCTTCGTCTTGCTGCTTTATAGCGACGGTACAATGTATTAGCTTGTTTGCTGTACGTTGTATGCCGGGGCGTTTGACCCAGACACATCCTATTCTTACAGATATCTGCACATGTATTACTTGCTTCGACAACCGGGATGGGTGGTCCATTCCTGCCCACCGGAGTGTCCATCTTCTATTGCCTCTCAGCCGACTGCCTACACTGCATTCTTTCCGCTGCTGGCCGCCTGGCTCATGATGTAGTTCTTGAGCGGCCGCATGGCGTCCACAGCCCGCAGGCCCAGCGACCGCAGCGGCACGAGGGGGCCGGACTCGATGGCATAGAGCTTGTGCAGCTTGTCGCAGACGCCCATCAGCACATGGTTGGCGGCATAGCGCTCCGCCGGGTACGGCTCGAGCGACGTGCGCACACCCAGGTCCTGGCCGTGCTCGACCGCGTAGGCAATCGTACGTGCGAGGCTCTCGGCGTCGCCCTGGCCCTGGTTCAGGCCCTGGCCGGCGAGCGGGTGCACCGTGTGGGCGGCATCGCCGACAAGAGCGACGCGCTCGCTAATGTAGGTGTCCGCATGACGCAGTTTGAGCGGGAAGGAGGCGACGCTGCCGGGCTGGACGCCGACCATGGTGGCCGGCAGACGCTCGGCTTCGTTGCTCCACGCGTTGGCCTCGTTCGGCAGCCGCCAGGCCACCTCGTCGCGCTGGCCACCCTCGGTGAGGCCGTGCATGTACGTCAGGTCGACGGGGCGCAGACGGAAGGCGGCGTTGACCATGGCGACAAAGTCTTCGGGTGCCAGCGACTTGAGGAGCGCAGCACGGTCCGGCGTGGTCGACCAGACAAGCGTGGCAAAGCGGCCCGGCAGCGGCAGCAGCGCCACAGGGCCTGTAGGCAGGAACCGCTGGTAGGCCGTCTTGTAGGCGTCGCCCGACAGGCTGCCCGCACCTTCCTCGAGCAGCATCGTGGCCACAACGCCGTGGCGCTCGTAGTCCCAGCCGCGCGCCTCGATGTCGGCAAACGACCGCACCGGGCTGTTGGCACCATCGGCACCGACAAGCAGGCGCGCCAGCAGCTTCTTTTCGGTGGACGTGGACGTGGACGTGGACGCCTGCCCCGACAGCTGGATGGCCGGCCATTGGGACAGGTCCATGCCGTTCTCGTCCGCGGGCCCAAAGCCGATGCTGTCCACACGCGAGCCGTCAAAGACGTCCACGCCGCCCAGCTCGTCCAGCCGCCGCAGCAGGCCCGCCGTCAAGTTGTTGTTCTCCACCATGTAGGCAATGGTCGACCCGGTGTCCGGGCTCTGGGCTGGGACAGTGCCTGGCGGCCAGTCGAAGGCAATCCGCGCGCCCGTCACGCCGTCCCAGACCTGCATCTCCTGGTAGCCCTGGACGCGCTCGCGGTGCAGATGCGACCAGGCACCAATGCGGTCGAGAAACCGGGCCGAGGAGGGTGTGAGGGAGCTGCAGCGGTTGGCAAACTGGTCGGCCGTCGGGGCGTAGGAACGCGTGCGGCCGAGATCTTGGGCTTCGATGAGGGCGAGACGCAGACCAGCCGTGACGGGGTTGGCGCGCAAAGCAGTCAGCAGACTCAGTCCTGCGGGACCACCGCCCACACAGACAATGTCATAGATGTCATGGGACGAAGAAGTCGACGTCGACGTCGATTGCCAACGCCGACGCTGGGATTGCTGCAGCCGCAGCTGCTGCTGGAGGCGCCGTTCGAACTGCTGTGTGCAGCTGGTGCACACAAAACGTGCCCTTGTGCTTCGGCCGAGCATTTTCAAAGGCAATTGGTGTGGATTGCACGTTGTCGGCGTCGTCGGTGAGAATGAGAAACTGGCTGGGAAAGGTCGTGGAGTGAAAGGTGAAGCTCCGACGAGAAAACAGCCGACAATGGCCAGTCCAGTGGAGCGATGCAAAAAGTGGGGCATCCACACAACACGTCCTACGGCGGACAAGGCAGGAACGGACGACAGTACTTTTACAAAAGTCCTTCTTCACAATCATCCAAATCATCTTCACATTACATCATTGCGTTATCCTCTTCGTTTATTGTATTTGCTTATTGGTGACGGTGCATGTCTAGCGACAGTATTGGATATAAACAGTTACGACGCAACATACGATGCAATACACGACGCACAGCTGTCAAACGAACACAGCAAACCAAATTAATGTAATTCCTAAGAGAACAAAATGAATGAAGAGCCTCGGGCAGATACAAAATTAAGACGGGTGAAACGGGCATTGTAGTAGCCAAAGGAATGCAAACCCGCGTGGGGATATTACTCAATACAAAGTGTAAACACCAAAGACTCCAAAGAAGCAACAAAAAGACAAAAGGACAAAAAGACAAAAAGACAAAAAGAACCCAGAGTCAGTCCTTCACAACTGGAGAGGCGGTTGAACTCCCCAGTTCCGATTCGATCCGTCTGACGACGGCGACATCTGGTCATTCGCCTAGGCGACGACGACCGGGACAACTGTAGTTGGCAAGTGTCAGTCACCGTTGCTTGCATCGTATTCGTCAAGCAAGTGCTATCAAAGACGGCGCATAAATCGCAGCAGAGGGCGCGAGGGTCGCAGAAAAGGTGACGTAGATAGGGTCGCAACAAAGTCGTATCAAGGTCGCACAAAAGGCCACGCAAAAACGAGAAGAAGAACGAGAAACTTGGTGGCCATCACGTTGAAAGGGTTTAGGCGGCCTCACCATCTACACGCTCGACGACGGGGACGCTCTCAGCAGGGGCACCCTCGGCCTCGGCACCGACAGAGCCCGTGCTATCGCGGTGGCCGTTGCCGGCGTTGATGCTGCCCTCGCGGCCGTTGGCTTCGGCATCGACGTCGTCGTCCTGCGCCTCGGGCTGCCACTCGCGCAGATCGTCCTCGGCATCGTTGAGGATCTGGCGGGCCTGGCCGCTGTACTGGTATGCGGCACGGGTGTCGCCGGGGACGACGGGGGTGTCGTCGAGCAGCTTGAGCAGGCGCTGGCCATGGCGGGCCAGGATAATCTGCTTCTCGGCGCGCTCAATGGTGGCGGCGAACTCGGCCTCAAAGGACTCCTTGAGCTTCTGGCGTGTAATGTTGGTGAGCTGGGCCTCGGCCACCAGGTTCTCGGCCTCGGCGCGGACCAGCTCCTGCTCCAGAATCACGAGGCGGGGGCTGTCGGGCTCCTTGGTCTTGAGGAGGGCAATCTGGTCGGCAATCTTGGCCTTGTTGTCGCGGCTGGGCTGGACGCTCTTCTCGGTGTTGCGGACGGCCTTGAGGACGGCACGGCTGTCGTCCAGGGCGTGCGCGTACTGGTCCTCCTGCTCGCCAATCTCCGAGAGCACAACGCCGACCTTGTCCGAAATGTCCGACACGGCATCGTCGTGCGTCTGCTCGCCCCACTCGGACAGCTGGGTGGCAATGGACACGCGCTCGCGGCCGGCAGTCTCGTGCGCGCTGATCAGGTTGTTCTCGGACTTGATCAGACGGTAGAGCTTCTTCGACAGCTCGGGCTGCGTGGTGCCGCGCAGCGACGAGAACGAAAAGCCGCCGCTGCTACCGCCGGACCGGCTCTTGCTGCTGTTGCCCTTGGAGCGAATGGAAAGGCCGCGGTTCCTAGGATTGTTAGCAGGTGTTTCATAAGAAAAGAAGAGAGAGAAAGAGGTAAAAAAAAGAGGAGGGGAAAGGGTGCAGGTGGAACGTGGGAGTGGTCCATACTGCTCGCCGCTTGTTCGGGCCCAGGCCAAAAGGTTGGCCATGGCAAGCAGTTTAATGGACAGTGTGCAGATGGCAGGATTTATTTCGTCGCGGGCCGTAGATCAGGCCCGTTGATGGAGCGTGGTTGATTGGGAAGAAGACCAGGGGACCAGGGGACCAGGGAAACACTGAGGCTAATCTGATACTCACATCATCTTGTTGGTTGGTTGTTGGAGCAAAGGTAATTACTGTAGTGTATGGCAGGCACGGTTAGTGTTTCTAACGCTCTTTCCTCGAGATAGTCAACAATGTAGAGAGCAATTGGCAAGAATAGGCAAGAACAGCAGAATTCACATCTGCGCCTTCCTTCAAGAGATGCGATCCTGCTGTTTCTTTTAAGATCTCTTTAAAGAGCTTCCCTCCATACAGATTAGAAATGGAGGGCTGGAAACAGCAGGCCAGTCGCACTTGCCACAGCTGGCGCAAAGGAGAGGCAGAACCATGCGGATGGTCCGGGAAAGCTGCTGCTGCTGACACAGAGCTCTCGAACTGCCTCGTGCTTTTGCTCTTGGGGAGCTCTTGGGGAGAGATCGGGAAGGGGGAGGCTCGGGAATTACCTAAAGTGGAAGGAACAGGGTTGTACTGAGATGTAACACGGGAAGGTATGCTGGGATGCTTTGCAGGGAAGCTGCGATGGATGAAGAAGAAAAGGCAGAAAGGTCTATTTAATTATCTACGACATGGGGCCGCCGGAATAATAAGGGAAAAAACAAGGACTCTCTCATGCACGAACGAAAAGGTGAAAGACATCATCCATCCATACTGGTACATAGCTCGGCCATCTGGAACAATGAAAAAGGATGAGCGACAGACGCACCTACGTAAGAGAAGAACTTGGAGCGCACATTGAAAATGGGTAGCTCTTTCTCAGCTTGGAGCTGGGGACGAGAAAGAATGCGCAATTACCCAGCACGGGGCGATGACATCATGCCTGGGCCCCACTTTTGGGGAGATCTAAGCAGCACTTCCCTCCGTCGTCACCATCAAGCCATACCAAGAAAGAAGGCGCGACTGGCCCAAAATCAGACAATTGGGTTTTTTTAGTTCGTTTGGTTCTTTTGTCTTTTTCGTCTCTTCCTTGTCTCATTCGTCTCGTTTGGTGGTGTCCTTTGTCCTCGCGACTGCTCTCGACCGCTCATTGCCGCTTTGAGAAAGTGGTCGATTGGGGCAAGCACGATGGACTGCGTATGTGGGATCGGGAAGGCGAGCACCGGCTGCCGGTAGGCGCCCGTAGTGCGTAGATCTCAGCTGAAGACAAAGTGTAAGAGTGGAATGAGTGTCCAGATTCCAAGTTGGAGTGATGTCAAATTGCCACACTACTTGTCCGGCTGCTGCGTTCGTCGGTATCTCATTATGCAACGTTCACATGTATCTGCGTGGTCCCTGGTTCTGACAGCCGGTCCACAGCCCTACGATTTTGACGCCTGAGAAGTCTTTATCAAAACTGAAAGATGTGAATGTCATGTAAAATGCCATTGTATTGAATACCAGAAACGCCAAGAACATCATTATATGCATGATCCATTGTAAGGATCATTCCCAAAAAAGTTCCATGCTTAGAATCTCCGTCCACCGCCCATGCGTCCACCACCGCCGTGGCGACCGCCGCCGAAACCACCGCCGCGACCGCCACCGTATCCAGGACCAGGACCGGGACCATGGCCAGGGCCACCGAAGCCGCCGTGATGTCTACCACCGCCACCGTAGCCGCCACCGTAGCCCATCCGAGGACCAGGACCAGCAACGACGACCGGTGGCCGGGCCACAACGATTGGACGAGGCATCATCACGGGACGGACAACGGGACGAGGACCCATGACCATGACGTCCGGCTCGTAGTATGTTCTGCGCGGTGCTCCGAAGCACATAATTGCGGTTGCTTGAGGAGAGAGACAAGTAGGAGAAGGGCGTCGTTGTCGTTGTTGTTGTCGAGGAAGTTGATGCTGAAAATGAGTGATTCTATGGGAGGGCGCTGTAGGTGTCCCAAATGCGCTGTAGACTGCTGTAGACTGCTTGCAGATGGCCTATACGTATATAGCGTGCGAGATTGTTTGTTTGGCCTGTTTGGTCTTGATGCTGGTTGTGAAAAAACAAAACGTACTCGTAGGTTTGAATCTTGAATTGCTTGTGACAGACATGGAATATGAAACAAGTGCTCACGACAGACAGCAGACACGATTGTATTTATTCCCCTCAGCTGTTCAATCGAGGGAGGCCGCTTGCTTCAAAGCCAGAGGCGCTCTTTCCTCTCTTTTTGCACTTTTGCAAGAGGAAAACGAACGACGGAGTATGGACGGACGGCCCGCCTTTTCGTTATCGGAAAGGGAAAGGGCGGCCAAGCCTCACAAGCCTCACGCAACGACCACTCTTGTGTTTCTTTGTTTCCACCCCTCTTTTCTCGACCACACCTTGAGCTACTACCCATGGGTCGCCTATTTTGGGGTTTCAGTGTGGTGCCTGCGGCACATGCCCGAGGGCTGTTTTGTATGTCATTTTCTGACGTGCAAAGGAAGCTCTACAAAACATACGTGGATGAGTACATATAGAGAAGCCAAAAGAGCCTCCTAAATTCGAATATAATGATACAAAGAAGACAGTGACAATGGCAACGGGAAAGGGAAAGGGAGAATGAGCTTTCGAGAAGACGGGCTGAACTTCCGCAGACGACTCTAAAAAACGGCCTCCCTTGGCTCACTTGCTCGCAATCGCAAGGCGTCGAATGCCGGTGTCTGGCACGCGCCAAAAAAGTCAAGTTGACAGACTAGTAAACTACCGGCGTGTGGTGCCTTACTGAGCCTCGTTTGTGCGCGCGTCCACTTTCTTGTCTGACCACTGGCGACATTGGCTCTCCATTTTTTCTGGGCCTGGCCGGACATGAGAGCAAGACAAAAAAAAAAAGAGAAAGTGGGAGAGAAGGAGAAAAGAGAAGAGTCACATAAAGCGAGACCAATGATATCATTGGGCTGTGCTCACATTTCCCCCTCCATTATTTTGGTTGTCTTCTTTTTCTTCTACCCACGGCCTGACCGAATCCCGAATAGCGCACAAAACCCTGCCAAGATGTGCTTGCGTGTGCGATCGATTGATCGTTGTGGAGCGACCGAGGTTGCATACGCATATTTGGTCATCTGACGTGAATGTGCAGGGCTGAGCAAAGAACGATGTTTGGCTCAGCCTTCTATCGACAACCGAGGTCATTGCCAACCAGGGAGCCTTGGACACATCTCTCAGCCTTGTCATTGTTGTGCGGGTTTACATCGTACGTCCTTTTTTTTTACTAATTTCTTTTATCGTGGTGTTACAAAAGTAAATATAGACACGTGGCAAAACTTTGAAGTAGCAAACAGTAATAACAGCAGACAGATTCTGGGCGGCGTCTACCCTCTTTCGCCTCTCGCCCTTTTAACGTTTTCTTCGCTCCTCTCGTTCCACCCCGGACACAACTCCCCCGGTTCCTGACGCTCTGCCTCTCTTACTTCTTCGAGAACTTGAGCTCCACGGTACCAATCAGGTACGCCGCCACAAACAGACCCAGCACGCTCGAGAAGATGACAATGGGCTTGCGCAGGCTCGCAATCAGCGAGTAGTCGTACGTCACAACCACCTCGCGGTCGCGGAACTCGTCCACCAGATTGCGTGCCTCAATGACAACGGCCGTCCGGCCGACCGTGTCCAGGAACGTCTTGTGAATCGTCACCTCGGACGTCTCAATCGAGCTCGACGGGATCGCGGCCGAGAACTTGACGTTCTCGGCACCCTCGGGCAGCAGGATCTGCAGGCGCACCTGCTCGTACTCGACACCTTCGAGCTGCTTGGGGCCCTCGAGGAAGGGCACGTTCAGGACGTAGCTGCTGCCCTGTGCAAGGCGGCGCAGGAACGTGCCAGCGTCGGCGTTCCAGCCAATGGTGAAGGGGAAGGTCCAGCCGCCGAAAACAGGGTAGCGCGGCTTGATCTCGAGCAGGGCCTCGCGCTTGCCGCTGCGGAAGCGGGAAGTCGACACGTTGCCAATCACGTCGGTGTAGTAGGCATCGGCACTGCCCGGGCGGAGCGGGAAACGCATCTCTTTGAGAGCCGGGGTCGCCGGGTTGTAGTAGGCCGACTGCGCCCATTTGACACGGTTGAAGAGCGTCGACAGGTTGGCGCCGCGGTTGACGAGCGCATAGCGCTCCTCAAAGGCGACGTTACCGCCCCAGTGGCTGACCTCAATGTCGCGCTCCAGACGCTGGACATGGTTGACGGGCTTGGTGAACTCGAAGCGTACCTCGACGGGCAGCAGCGCGCCGGCCGGCTGCGTGTCAAAGGGACCATACGTAATCTTGGAGCCCTGCTTCTGGGAGAGCTCCTTGTTGGGCAATTCTGTGTAGTCGGGCACGTCCGAGGTCGGGAACTTGACCTCTGTCTTCTGCTTGGTCGTCTCGTACGCCGACGGGACGTAGGCCGAGAAATCGTAGACAAGGTACTGCTTGTCGTCCTGGGATATGAGGGCAGGGAGCGGGCGGTAGGCGCTGAGCACGTAGTAAGTGATACCGAGCGTCTGCTGGGCACCGGCGTCGAGCGCCTTGGGCAGGCGGATGCGGAAGTTCTGAGTAGCACTTGAAGGGTCAACCTCGACGGCCTCGGCCACAAACTCGCCGGCCGCGCTGTCCTTGCGGTCCTTCACCTCCAAGCCGCCCACACGGTCGAACTTGTCCGTGGGAATGGCCAGGTAGTATTCATCCTGCGGCGTCTTGGCAATGTTCTCGACAAGGACGTTGATGGTCTCCTTGATGTAGTTCTTCTCGGCTGACACGACGTGGACGAGGTTGGCGTTCTTGAAGGTGGCAGGCGGCGTGAACGAGGCGACAGCCGTGGACACGGCCGACGAAAGGCCCAGCAGCAGCGCCGGCAGCGCCGCTGAGGTAAATCTCATTGCGAACTGGAGAGAGGTGAGTCGATGTTTGACGGACAAAATTCGAGGGAGGAGGTCGTCGAGGGAAGGCTGAGACCTGGCTTCGCGGAAGCTCAAGCTGTCAATGCTTGGGTCAGGGTCGAAAGGGGACGCGAAGAGAAGCAACGGAAAAAAAGGGAAGAATCAAAGGAGGGGACGAATTGAAGAAGGAGGAAAACGAAAACACAAAAAAGAGAGGTGCCGACAACGTGGAGACGAAAGTCGGTCAAATTGTCGTGAGGAGTGGTTCCTTCCGTTCGTCGCTGGTTCTCCTGTTCCTTCCTCTTTCTGCCAGAAAGGCCAGCTCGACCGTCGAAACTCACCACAACACCGTGTTCTTAGCTCCACCTCCAGGGGCGGCTTGCGTAGCACGCCGACGACTTACCTGCAGGAGCTCCCCAGTTCAGAGTTGGTCGGTCCGTGCACGTGAAGTCAAGCCACAGACTGGAGAGTCAGTAGTTTGACTCAAGTGTGGCTGAATTGATGGGGCCTCGATAAGACCACTCGACACTGTCGATGAGGGCCCAATTCTACATTGATTTGTTTTCTGGCTATCTGGGCAGCTTCACTGAGTTGCGATTCAATATCATGTATAAATACGATCGGCTTCTGCCAATATCAGTTCTTCAATTGATAAAGTAGGAGTATCTATTAGTGACTATAGCTTCTGTTCAGTACGTCTCTTCCAGCGAAGTTTTCCATGAATGGAAGCTGTGCCTGGCCAGGTGCCTCCTTCCTGAGCTCAGAGCTTGAGAAACCCCAAAAGTGCCCCTCGGGCGGGGAACTCTGGCGGGGAACTCGGGAAAGAGCATGCAGCTAGCGTCAGGTTATCTCAGGCAGCACAGTTTGTATTGGCATCAGACACCGCTAAGTCTCCAGCCGACTGCTTTTCAACTTTACGTTTCTTCATAAAATAGTCCAACTTCACGACATGGTCTGACTAAGTTTTGCCTCGAAACTCGTGGACCGCACCTTCCGTCTCGTACTTTCAACTGTCTTATGCGTAAAGAGTAGCTGTAGACGATCGTTGTTGCCCAATTAGCAAAGCTGTGGTGGTCCCAGCAGCCAGGACAAGGAAGGCACGACCTGTGCAGGCCGGTCGCTCTTGCAGCAACTGTTCACAAGACCTCAACAACCCCGGGAGACCCGTTGGTTTAATATCTCCTATTTTGGCTTTCTTCTCTTCTCCTCTTTCTTGCCTCTTCCTCTTCTTCTTCCCCTTTCTGCATTTTCCCTCAACACTCAATCCTCAATTCTCAATCCTCGATTTGATCTCCCGTCTCTGCCTTTGATATTCGCTCGGCACCTCTTGGCATCGCTTTACCGGCCTCAAACAGCTTGCCTCTTTGCAACAACCGCATATCGGGGAAATTCTCGCACTTGTTCCACCTTGCACAGCGACCCCACCAGTGCCAGAAAAAGCAGCAAAACGGCTCTTTTGCACTGATAGTTCTAGATCGGCTTCCGCGTTCTCTCCACTTCCTCCAGAAAAAGTCGCTGCGACATACATCATAGCAACTGCATTCCTCTACCTGAGGGAAAGAAAGAGAGAGAAAAAATACGGGGAACAGCTGACCATAATATTACTTTCAACCAGCCAATCTGCTTGTCTAAACTCTTTTCTTCTTCTTTTTCTTCTTCCCTCTGTTTTCTTTCCGGCTCGACAATCGATACTTAATCGACCTCTCGGCAGCCTCAAAGCACAACTCCGCCCTACTCCCTGCCCACTTGCTTTCACAGTCCCATTCTGACAGTCTGTGACGACACCGCCCCGCCCTCTTCGCCTCTTTCTTTTCCTCTGCCACTCCTTTCGCATCCCACTTTCTCCCTTCTCGGTCGACGACACAACCTCTTCGAGCTCGAAAACCTGCACCTCTGCAGCCCACAGCCCGTTTTTCTTTAGCTCCCGCCTCCGTCCCGTTCGAAACCGTTTAAAATGGTCGGTCTTGGTCCCAAGGTGCCGCCTCCCCGGAAGGGCACAGGTAAGATATGAAAGAACCAGAGAGAAGAATAGATGGATATGCAAGAGATACCGGAGGACGGACATGATCGAAAAGTCGAAAAATCCCAAAGTCGCAAGGCTTCGTTATAGCCAGCATTGGGTCAGATTTCTTGCGATTCGTTGGCCCGGTACATCATTGCACCTTTGATATCCGTGCTACGACGTACAATCAAATCTTGCGATCTTGGCCCTTTGTTGAGTTCTCGGGGCCGACCTCAGCACCGGGCAGCTGTCCATCGTTTGTTGCTGTTACCTCTCGTCCCACACCCGAGCTGCTTCGTTTTGTCTTCCGTCCCCAGCTTTCTCTACTCGTCCACTCGCACGCGAACCCTGCCCACCACCTCTCCAGCTCTCACTCCAATTCCCAGTCGCAAGACTCCGGCTATTTTTGACTTTTGTTGCTCGATCTTCCCTCAAAAGACGCAAGAGAATACCCGCCCACTGCCATTGCTCTGACGCTGTTCGGCTTGTGTCTCTTACCCATCGATGTCCGATGAGCAAGCCCAGTAAACAGGGAAACCCCTCCATTCTTGGCGCTGCTCCCACCCTGTTTTCAGATCTCACTTTTTGTCACACACAAAGGCGCAGCCTTCGCGAGGTGTCTTGCGAGAGTTTGACTCGTCTACATGGGACCCCGAAATGGGATGGAACGGGCCAGTAGTGGCCAATGTTCACCAGGCACTGGCCGTTGCAACCTGCTCTTGACGGCCCCTTATCCCCTTCGTCCTTCTTTCATTTTCTCCCCCTGCACCGGATTGGCAAGAATGGACACTTTCTTTGTAAGAGGGATGGGAAGAATGCCGTTTCATTATATATGGCAAGTTTGCCTTTATGAATAAGGCTTTCCAATGGCGCGGCACTTTACTGAAGCTAGCAAAAGGTCGCCCCCTTCCCATCTCGCCCTGGCACCAAGGCACCTTATATCGTCATTTATCTGCTTTTTATGAGCCGTTGTGATTGTGCAAGCGCCGCATATCAGATACATAACAAAAGCTATTGATATCGTCGATCAACCTTGATCCTTATCTATCCGAGGCTTCTTAGTGACCTCATCTTGACCTCTACCCTGGCCGTTGATCTGGTCTCTGCCGACCTCTCCCCTCGTTCTTGTTCCCTCCGCTTTTCTTTCTATTGTCTTCTCCTCACACGTCTTCATCCTTCTTACATAGTCGACACCGGGCATATCCACCACATCTTCACATACTTCACCTCTTCACATCGCACAACATGGCAGCAGCAGCAAGTTCAAGCTCATCATATGCCCCGGAGCGCTTTCGGCCCCATGCGCCCCGTTTAAGCAGCGATCCAGTAAAGGGCAAGCTTGAGGCTTGGATATAAAAGATTGAACAATAGCTGTGAACAAACACTAACTCGTCGTGAACAGGCTCCTTTGCAGATATCCCCAAGGATCTTAAGTCGGAGATTGCGAACCTTGAGCGTCTTTTCACCATCGACCAGAAGAAGCTCAAGGAGATCACCCACCACTTTGTCTCCGAACTGGACAAGGGTCTCGGCGTCGAGGGTGGCAGCATTGTATGTACACGGACGACCGACTGACCTTTGTTTGTTGCAATGGCTAACACACATGCAGCCCATGAACCCCACATGGGTTATGTCCTTCCCTGACGGTAACGAGACCGGCACCTTCCTCGCTCTCGACATGGGCGGCACCAACTTGCGTGTCTGTGAGATTACATTGACGGATCAAAAGTCCGAGTTCGACATCATCCAGTCCAAGTACCGCATGCCCGAGGAGCTCAAGACGGGCCAGTCCGAGGAGCTCTGGGACTATATTGCCGACTGTGTCCACCAGTTTGTCGAGACGCACCACGCCGACCTTTCCAAGCTTGACAAGCTCCCGCTCGGTTTCACATTTTCCTACCCGGCGACGCAGAACTACATTGACGAGGGTATCCTGCAGCGGTGGACCAAGGGCTTCGACATTGCTGGCGTTGAGGGCCACAACGTGGTGCCCATGTTCGAGGCCGCGCTGGCCGCCAGGGGCACGCCCATCAAGCTGGCTGCCCTGATCAACGACACGACGGGCACGCTGATTGCGTCCGCCTACACCGACACCAAGATGAAGATTGGCTGCATCTTTGGCACGGGCTGCAACGCGGCGTACATGGAGAACGTGGGCTCGATCCCCAAGCTGGCGCACATGAACCTGCCGGCGGACATGCCGATGGCCATCAACTGCGAGTGGGGCGCGTTCGACAACGAGTACAAGGTGCTGCCGCGGACACCCTACGACATCATCATTGATAAGGACTCGCCGCGGCCCGGTCAGCAGGCCTTTGAGAAGATGATTGCGGGCCTGTACCTGGGCGAGCTGCTGCGGCTGATCATGGTGGACCTGCACGACAACCACGAGTCGCACATCTTTGCGAACCAGGACATCTCCAAGCTGCGCAAAGCGTACACCCTGGACTCGTCGTTCTTGTCGGCCATTGAGGACGACCCGTGGGAGAATCTGCAGGAGACGTTTGACCTGTTCAGCGACAAGCTGGGCATCACGCCCACACAGCCCGAGCTGTGCCTGATCCGCCGCGCCGCCGAGCTCATCGGTACACGCGCGGCCCGTCTGTCGGCCTGCGGTGTTGCTGCCATCAGCATCAAGAAGAACTACAAGACGTGCCACGTTGGTGCGGACGGCTCCGTCTTCAACAAGTACCCGCACTTTAAGGAGCGGGGCGCGCAGGCGCTGCGCGAGATCCTCGACTGGCCCGACAAGACGGACCCCAAGGAGGAGGACCCGATTGAGATCCTGGCCGCCGAGGACGGTAGCGGTGTAGGTGCTGCGTTGATTGCTGCGCTGACGCTGAAGCGCGTGCAGGCCGGCAACCTGGCGGGTATCTTGCACCCCGAGAAGTTTGTGTAAACAAGGAAGTCTCGACGGAGCAAACAACAATAGAGAAATAAACAACAGCCAAGCTGCACAACAAAAATTTAACGTCGGAGACGATCATGGGACTTTTGAGTTGGACGACCACCAAAACGGCACAGGAAGACAAACGCTCGAAAGATTATACACTCTTATTTTCCCCATAGTCATATCGCCTGAATAGCACTCACCCAATGAGGCAAATTGTTGTATTGTTGTCATGCATTGGTGATGCGTCATGTCTTTTATTTTTGTGTCTTTTGCTTTTATTTGGTATCATAGCTCTCCTAGCCCATAAACGTGCATACTGGCAGCCGGTACTCTGTTGTTGTTAGTGAACGTGTTACAGTATGAGAAGAAAGAGAGGGGAGGGAGAGACTTACTGTCGAGCGTCCAGTAGGGCCGCAGGATGCCCTTCCACGCACCTGCGCCTGCCTTGTCGAGGCCGTCTTGGGCCAATGGCACATCCACGTCGTTCCACGCCACATCCAGGCCAGCTTCGGACAAGTGCATCTCGACGACGCGTGTGTACACGTCGTAGCACACACGGCGGTCGGCGCCCAAGCCGTTGAAGAAGCCAAACACGCCGTCGTCGTTCAACAGACCAGGAATGTAGTCGGTAAAAAAGCGGCGCAGCTCGCTGTAGTCCTCGCCAAAGGTATCAAAATAGATGGCATCGTACAGCTCGCCCTCGGCCAGCAGTTTGGGGCAGATGGCCTGCCACCGGCCCCGCTGGACCTTGAAGGCGCCCGCCTCGGGCGACGACGCCTCCCAGGCGGCGCCAAACTCGGCGGCATGGTCGTCACCGGCGGCGGCAGGGTTGCTGCTGGCAGCGTCGATGCGGGCCAAAACCTCAGGGTGGGCCTCGATAATGTGGTGGCGGGCGGGTTGACGCGCGGCAATCATGCTGTCAATGATGCCCAGGCCAAAGCCAATGTTGAGCACACGCTTGCCCTTGGTGGCCTCATCGTCGGGCGGGCCACCGAACATGGCGTCAACACTGCGGCGCATGATGTCGGCCTCCCACTCCATCATGACGCCGTTGCCGGCCGAGTCGACGAGCTTGCCGTCCGCGAGTGTAAGGTGGGACTCGAGATAGGGTGTTTCCGCCGAGGCGGAAGCAGGGGCGTCTGTGACCGGTTCATCTTCCGTGGATTCCTCCTCAGCCTCGTGCCCATTGGTGCCGTTTGTGCCGTTTGTGCCGTTTGTCGTCTCTTTCGTCTCTTCTGCCTCTGCCTCGTCTGCCTCGTCTGTCTCGCCCATCTCCTCGTCTTCCTCCTCGTCCTCCTCTTCGTCGCCATCCGACTCCAGCTCCTCATAGCCGTCCAGGATGGCAAACAGCATCTCCGCCCGTGCGCCCGCCCGCACCATGTGGTCGTACAGGCCCTTTTGGTTCAACCGCCAGGCCACACAGCCGGGTGTCTCGTTGTTCGAGTCGACATCGTTCCAGATCGCGCCGCCAAAGAGCAGTCTCTCGACTGTTTTTGTGGCCTTGGCCTCCCTCTCGGCCTGCACTTCAACAGCCTCATTCTCGTCAGCGGGCCCCACGGACCGAATGGCCGCGTGCAATGGCGTCTCGCCCGTCACTGGGTCGCGGCAGCTGGCTTTGCCCGGCGCGTCGAGGAGCGGCTTGAGGGCGTCAATGTCGTGGCGCCAGGCGGCGCGCAGGATGGCCTGCACGCCGACGGGGCACTCGGACGAAATGCGCGCGTCGAGGGAATCGTCAATGTCGGCCATGATGTGTGTGTGTGTGTCCCTGTGTGCGTGCAGGACGGGAAGAGATGTGTTTTCACTGACGATAAAAGGAGGGGCTCGTCAGTGTTGACATCAACTTTTTTCTTCGCCGCCTTTTTCTGCCGCTTTCTGCCGCTTTCTGCCGCTTTCTGCCCCAATTGTCCCCTCGTCATTCTTCACCGCCAGGTTTACAGTGGATGACCCACTGGAGCCCACTGGAGCTCCCTGGAATGCAGCCCCTGACTCGAGTGACGAGTCCTCCCGCATTCGGTCCAAGACTTTGTAAGACGCCGTCTCTGGCATCGCCAAAGCTTGATCTGGCACGACTCTGTAAACCGATCTGCGGTCGCTCTTTCTGTGTCCAGCCAGGCCCTCCATTTGGGAAGGACAGAGAAGGAGCAGGTCGTACGCATATGTCTTGCTCGTACATGTACACATCTGTACATGTAATTACAGTGTATCTCCTTCCCGCAAGCTGTGCCTCACTGCACCGGCTCCTGCCGACCCAATCGATGGACCTTGGTTGCACTTTCCTGCACTTTTCTGCAAAAGCAACTCACGGCAGGCACGACCCAGCCTCATCCTGTCACAGCCGGCAGCTGCGCACACGTGCTCATCTCATCTTGCACAGTCTAGGCAACCGCAGCGGGGTCTGTGGAGAGAAGCCAGAAAAGCAAAGAAAAAAATAAAGAAATAGCGGCACCAAAGTCTGCTGGAGATTGTAAGATACTAGATCTGGCCGATTTTGAGCGGGGCGTCTTCCAAGGAAGAGCCGTGTCGTGGTGGCCCTTCATCCCGCTCTGTACATGTACCTTTTTGCATCTTCAATGGCTTCAATGGCTTCAATGGCTTCCAATGGTTATTCGCACGGCAGGAGCTTCCATGCAACCCGTCGTGCACTAGAGTCGATCCTGCCATTTGGTCAAATTTGGGTAACTTTTGGTCGCGCTGTTTGGTCGTCCCGAGTAGCAGGAGGTCCACCAGTCCACCAAATAAACCCCTGGCTCTTTCCCACAACCACATGCCGGCAGCATTCCCAGCGATTGGCCAATCACATGCTTGGACTTGCCAACGTGGGCTCCCGAAATCGCGCGGCCCCCAGTCGTGCCTGCCACTGACTCTTCTCTTGAGGTCTCTGAGACAGAAGTCACGGCCGAGTCTACATATAGTCTAAAGCGTTGCAGCGCCTGCCTCGCGCTTGCCTTGTTTTTGGGCGTCTCCTGCCCCAATGGACGCCACTAGTCAGCGGCCAGACGAGACGGAAAGCGCAGCCAGCAACAAGTAGCCCAGTACTTGCCCCCACAAGTAAATCTCTATCTACAGCTGCACTCCATAGGAGACTCATAGCTCCCTCCTCGTGTCTGCTTGTATCTTAACTTTGTCTCACCAAATCGGCTGCCCTTCTCAATCCTTCTTCCAGCCCAACGACAATCATCACCACCGCCACCACTTTAACCACCTTTTCAACCCCGGCTGCCTTCTCTTGCGAACCAGTGCCACACCGGCGTTCATTTGCAGAAACGGCTGCAGCTTCGCACGGACGCACGCAAGCCCCCATCTCTCCTCACAGCTCTCCTCACAGCTCTCCATTTTCTCTTGATCTTCCTCACCTCCATCGCCTCTTTTACGTGATTGCAGCTCCACCAACGTACTCAGTACCTCGCCGGCCGTCCTCGACCTATTATATAGCCGCTTTTTTATTTGCTTGACTGTTTCTTATTGCTTTCTCTCTTGCCCTGGCCTGTTATTTCACCTTCAGATCCCATCGTACAAAGTTAAAGCGTGGGATCCTCCTATTCCTTTGGAAAGGTGAGCTTCGATTGTGCGTCTGCTTTGTTCTTCTTCTCTTCCCCTCCTCTTCTTTCTTCTTTTTTTCTTTGCTCCTTTGCTCCTTTGCTCCTTTGCTTCTTTTGCTTCTTTTCTTCTTTGCTTCTTTGCTTCTTTTTTGCTTTCTGTCTCCCTTCTCTCATCGCGCACACAACCTGCATTATTCTTCGTTTTTCGCTGCCACACATCGTCACTATTCTCTCCCTCGCCCTTCTGTCTCAAGTTCCGACTTTGCTCGTTTCTCCACTCGAACTTATATTAGCTTCCTATATACTGGTCATCTCTTGCCAGTCGAAAAAAAGCGAAAAAGAGAAAAAGTCAAAACGACAGACGGAGGGAAAGATACTTCTTTAGAACGAGAAAAGGAGAACGAGTATATACCTCGTATCGATGGTGTACATGCTTTGACAGCTCGCTCTTTTCTCTCAACCTCGATCTCTATCGCTCTTCACCTTGATCTACCGCGTCACTTTGACGCCTTTGACACCTCCCGTCTCGTCCAATCCTTTAACTATCCTCACTATTCATACTATCCCACCATCGTTGTCCTTTTTGCCCTCACGGTCCTTTTGTTTTCTCCGCTTGTCTCCCCTCTCGATCCCCTCCCCTCTCATAACCTCCGCCTATACCTTCACCACTCCCACCTTCACCACTGATCGCCTGGCTCCCCTTCATCGGCCTGCGGTCGCCGGCCTCACCTCCACCTGCATAGCTCAATGCTAATCATCGAAGATCTCAAGACGAAGAAGAAGACCTGGCACAGAACGCCGAGCAACAGCACCGTCCCAACGATCAGCAGCATCCGTCATCTCAGACGCTACAGCAGGGACCCTCAGCAGGACGCCAACACCACCACTCCCAGTAACATCACCCCCGGCACCACCCCCCACGGAAAAGGCAAGCAGCCGTGGCGCGCGCCCCCCGGCATCGTCGTCATGAAGTTCGGCGACCAGCTGCGCTCCAGCGTCATCCGCGAGTATGAGTGGGCGTACCTAGACTACGACGGCCTCAAGGCCAAGCTGCGCAACGCCAGCGGGCCCGTCATCACCAACGAGGAGCCTGCCTCGTCTGCGTCAAACGGCAAGAAAATCCTCGAAAAACGGCAAGAAGAGCGCCGGGCCTGCGCCCGCGGCGCCCAAGGCGACGACGACCAGCCCGCTGTATCCCCAGCGCGAGTGGACCGAGGACGACGAGGCCGATTTCGTCACCGCTCTCGAGAACGAGCTGGAAAAGGTCCACCAGAAGCAGCAGGTCAAGGCCATTGAGATCCAGCGCATGATTGCCGTCAGCGAGCGCGAAGTCAACGATGTCGTCAACCGCCTGCGCGAGCGCGGCACCGGCGACGGCCCCAGCGAAGAGGAGTTTATGCTGCTCGAAGAGGACCTGAGCGACATTATCGCCGACGTCCACGATCTCGCCAAGTTTGTTCAGGTCAACTACACCGGCTTCTACAAGATTATCAAGAAGCACGACAAGACCACCGGCTGGCACCTCAAGCCCGTTTTCGACACCCGTCTCAAGGCCAAGCCCTTTTACAAGGAGAACTATGACGCCTCCGTCGTCAAGCTGTCCAAGCTCTACGACATTGTCCGCACCCGCGGCAACCCCGTCAAGGGCGACAGCAGCGCCGGCGGTGGCCAGGCCAACTTTGTCCGCCACACTACAAAGTACTGGGTCCACCCGGACAACGTCACCGAGCTCAAGCTCATTATCCTCAAGCATCTGCCCGTGCTTGTCTTCAATGCCAGCAAGGAGTTTGACCAGCAAGACTCGGCCATCACATCCATCTACTACGACAATCCGGAGAAGTGGGATCTGTACGAGGGCCGTCTCAAGAAGACGGAGGGCGCCGAGGCGATCCGTCTGCGTTGGTACGGCGGCATGCGCAGCGAGACCATTTTCGTGGAGCGCAAGACCCATCGCGAAGACTGGACGGGCGAAAAGTCCGTCAAGGCCCGCTTCTCCCTCAAGGAGAAGAACGTCAATGCCTATATGCGCGGCGAGCTGCTGCCCACGGCCATCTTCGAGAAGGCCCGCAAGGAGGGCAAGAAGTCCAAGAAGGCCATTGCCGAGGACGAGCGCCTGGCCGCCGAGGTCCAGTACTCGGTCCTCAAGAAGGGCTATGTCCCTGTATGCCGCTCCTTTTACAACCGTACCGCTTTCCAGCTTCCCGGTGACGCCCGTGTGCGTATCTCGCTGGACACGGAGCTGACCATGGTCCGCGAGGACAACCTGGATGGCAAGCGGGCGCAGCGGCGACAACTGGCGCCGTATGGACATTGGCATCGACTACCCCTTCTCGCAGCTGCCGCCCGCCGACGTTGAGCGCTTCCCCTATGCTGTGCTCGAGGTCAAGCTGCAGACGCAAATGGGCCAGCAGCCGCCCGAGTGGGTGCGCCAGCTGATTTCGAGCCACCTCGTCGAGGCCGTGCCCAAGTTCTCCAAGTTTATTCACGGCACCGCCACCCTGTTCCCCGACCGCATCAACCTGCTGCCCTTCTGGCTGCCGCAGATGGACGTCGACATCCGCAAGCCCCGCTCGCACGATTTCGGTATTCGCCGCTCCGCCCATTCGGGCGCGACCGCCACATCCGAATCCGAAGACGAGGACGACTTCGACTCGGACGACGAGGAGGCCGGTGCCGACAGCAACGCGCTTGTCCAACAAACCCGCAGCCGCCAGACAGTTGGTGGTCCCGTGTCCGGCGAGCCCAGCTCCTCGACGGCGGCCGCCATTGCTGCGCACCTGCCACAGCACGGCGACACCGAAGACCAGACCACGGACGGCCTCAACGACCCATACCCCGTCTACGACTCGGACGACGAAGACGGCGAGGAGGACAGCGAGCGGACACGCCTGGAAGAGGCGCGCCGTGTCGGTGGCTGGCCGTACTACTCGGCCCTCCTGGGCGCCTATGCCAAGGCTGCCGGTCGTGGCGCGGTCCATGCCGCCCAAGCACTGGTGCCGCACCCGCGCGGGTCCGAGATCCCCGAAAACGAGCGCCAGCGTGTCTTGTTTGGCGGCCGCAGCGCCATGCAGACCAAGCAGTTCCGCGCGCCCAAGGGCAAGAAGATTTACGTGCCCGTGCGCGTCGAGCCCAAGGTGTATTTCGCCGCCGAGCGCACCTTCTTGGGCTGGCTCGAGTACTCCATCTACATTGGCACGATCGCCGCGACACTGCTCAACTTTGGCTCGAAGCCGTCGAGCCTTTCGTTTGTCGTGGCCAGCATCTTTACCCTCTTGGCTGTCCTGAGCTTGGCCTACTCGGTCGGCATCTACTTTTACCGCAGCAAGGCCATCCGCACACGGCGCGCCTCGGCCCAGTTCTACGACCGCTATGGTCCCACGGTGCTGTGCGTTGCTCTGGTCGTGGCCATTGCGCTCAACTTTGCCTTTGAGGGTCGGTCGCGAGCTCTGTGGTAGCGTCCAACTGTCAATGGTGGGATGTGGTCGGTCAATGGTGGTGAAGCTGAACAAATAAGAGTCGAGCGACTGGAAAGGTGGGAAGGGATGGTTGTTGTCTACTCTGTATAAACGCTGTAAATTTGGTTACTTTTTGTCTTTTTCCTTTCTTTTTTCTCTCATTTTCTTTTGACTTTTCATTCTTTCTCGGTTTTGCTGCATTTTATGCCTTGCAAATGTTTCTGTTGCATTTTTCTGTACTCATTTTGCATAGATCAGCTGCCACCTATCTTTCTTTCTCTCTTCTTTTCCATCTGTTTGGCTACAGTCGCATATCCGAGCTGGCAGGCTTGATTTCTTATAGAAACGAAACACGACGTATCTTGGATGTTGCTTTTGGACATTGGTTTTGTTGGCAAAATTATTGAAATACACACACACACACACATATGTAGATATATATACCAACGCTCGTTGGATCCCATTCTTATCCCATTCTTTCCGCTTACCCTCTTCCCTCTCTCTTTCCATTAAAGATGTGAAACCCATATAACACCCGTCTTTCCACGAATTGACGTGACAAAACCAAAGCACAGAAACAAACAAAATAACACAAAATCACATGGCAGATGCACATACATGAATGCACAAACATGAGACGCATCAAGCAACCAAACATGAACCTTTCCCCATCGGTTCTTCGCTGGACTTAGGCAACACCGGTCGACCGCCGCACCGTCCGCCGTGCACCTTCGCCCGTCACCGTAATGGAGCCGTCCATCTCGAGGCCGCGCAGACACTCGGCCATGTCGGCGGACTCAATGGCCACGCTCGCACCCTCGGCCATCCGCCGTGCCACCTCCGAGTAGCGCATGCTTGTCTGGCCGCCTGTCAGCGCCTCGTCCAGCATCCGCAGCACGGCCGTCCGCAAGTCGGCCTTGCGCTTGCGCTCGGCGGCGCTGGTGCCTTCCGTGAGCAGGGACATGTCGATGCGGCCCTGAGAATCGGTAGCCGCCGTCTTGAGAGCGGACTGGATCAAGCGGTACGCCTCGCGGACGTCGTCGCCCGTGACGTCCGACGACAGACGCATCTTGGCGTGGGCCTCGGCCAGACGGATCATGGACTCCAGCTGACGCGTCGTGGCAGTGATGCGCTTCTCCGCCGCGCGGACGTCCTGGCCCAGCTTGCGCATCTCCACGTACGCCTCGACCAGGGCCTTGCCAGCCTCGGTCGACAGCACCGGGTGCACGTTGGCACGGGCATAGGAGATGTACGAGGTCAAGAACTCGACGGGCAGAATCTCGTTGGACGAGCGGGCCGACTGCGGGGTGTCCTCGAGGTACATGGACAGCAGGTGCTTGGCCATGCGGCGGTCCTGCTTCTCGTCGGCGCGGTCGAGGATCAGGTACACGAGATCAAAACGCGACAGCAGTGTGGGCGGCAGGTCAATGTTCTGGGGGACGGGCAAGTCCGGGTTGTAGCGACTGCCAATGGGGTTGGCCGAGGCCAGGATGCTTGTACGGGCGTTGAGGGTTGTGATGATACCGGCCTTGGCCACGGAAACCGTCTGCTGCTCCATGACTTCGTGCAGCACAGAGCGCGTGCTCTCGCTCATCTTGTCGAACTCGTCGATGCAGCAGACACCGCCGTCGGACAACACCAGGGCACCGGACTCAAGCACCAGCTGACGCGTTTCGGGGTCGCGCGCGACGTAAGCCGTCAGACCGACAGCGGACGAACCTTTGCCGCTCGTGTAGACACCACGCGGCGCAATCTTGTGGATGTAGCCGAGCATCTGGGACTTGGCCGTGGAAGGGTCACCGCACAGGAGGACGTTGATGTCGCCACGGTAGCGGGGACTGCCGCCCTTCTTGAAGGACTTGTTGGTGCCGCCAAAGAGCTGCAGCAGGATGCCCTTCTTGACGTCGTCCATCTCGTAGATCGAGGGAGCCAGTGACCGCGACAGCAAGTCGTAGACGTCGGCGCGTGCACCGGTGGCCTTGATCTTGGCCTCCTCCTCGGGCGAGAAGGACCGGGTCTCCTCCATGCGGTTGCCGCCGGTGCCGCCGCTGGTCTCGTTCTGCTCGGCCAGGAGGGCGGCCTCCACATCGTCGTCGTCGAGCTCCAGCGTGGATGGGTCGATGCCCAGACGCTTGGCGTCCACTTTCTGAATGTGCAGCACGTCGACATAGGTCTTGTGCACACTGTTGATGGTGCGCTGGCGCGGGTTGACGCGGACGGGGCTGACGCGGAAGATGCCCGTAATCAGGACTCGGTCACCGGCCTTGCAGAAGTCGACGAGCTCGTTGTAGACACAGACCGACACCGAGTGCGGGGTCTGGCCGGCGGGCACAGCATCGGGCGTCTCCTGCAGCTTAATGACCTGCTTGTCCTCGAAGATGCAACGGTTGTGGACGATCTGCATGGAGTTCTTGGTCTGGCAGGTGGGGCGCGGGCACTCGGTGGGCTCGCGGATCTTGCCACGGTCCAGACTGACGGTCACCGAGTGGTTGCAGGCCTGGCACTTGAAGAAGGCGTCCTTCATGTCGGGGATGACGGGCGTCGTGCGGATCACGAGACCCTTGATCGAGATGAGGCGGTCCATGTCCGAGGGGTTCAGCTCACGCAGGTTTGTCGACTTGTCGAGGCCAAAGGGCCGCACAATGTAGACGGTCTTGCCCACGTCGTCCTCGAGCGTCTGGGCCGCCTGGGCCGCCTGGGCCGCCTGGGTGGCGGCAAGCGCCTGCTGCTGCTGAGACGCACGCGGGGTGGCAGGCGGCTCTTCGCTGCGCTCGGAGCTGGGGAAGTTGAGATCTGAGCTCTGGCTGACACTCTGGGCGCGGCCGCTGTTGTTGTTGTTGTTGTTGTTGTTGTTGCCGGCGCTGCTCTGGGAGAGGATGGCCGCAGCGGCGGCTTTTTGGCGGTTGGCTTCCGTGTGCGCCAGCTCCGACATGAGATCGTGCACCGACTGGTCCATGATGGGCACAATCTCCTGGGGGTAGGCCTGGGCCTGGTACCACAGCTTGTTGGTGCGCGGGTAGGCCTTGAGATCGCGCACGTCCACGTACAAACGCGAAGAGCCAAGCAGCAGCATGTTTTGCATGGTCTCCCAGTAGGGCTTGGACTCGGCGTCGGGCAGGCCCTCCGTCTCCGCCTCGGTCATGCCGTCGAGCCACATGCGGTACTTCTTGGTAAAGTTGCGCAAAAAGTCCTTGAAGGAAGCAAACGTGTCGTCAATGGACACGGTCGTACCCCAAATCAGACTCTGGCTCAGACCGCCGAGTGCCTGGGCCTCGGATGTGTCGGGGTTGTTGTTGGCAAAGGAGCCTGTCTCGGAGCCGGGGGTCATACCCTCGCTGAGAACATGGCCGCCGTCGTCAAGCATGATGCGCCGTGGGGGCGCACGGGGCGTGCGCAGAGCGTCCGAGTTGATATCGCCACGGCGCGAACGGCCGGGGCCGACGGAGCCGGAACGCTGGTCGACAAAGAGGTTGCTGCTCTCGCTGCGCAGGTCGGACTGGAAGCCGAGGTGGCGGCCGGGACTCGAGCTGGGGTCGTAGCGAATGGGGGAGGACTCTATCTGTGTGTCAGAAACGTGTTTCGCGGCTCGCAGTGTTTCTCTGCTCCTCTGCTCCTCTGCTTCTCTACTTCTCTGCCTGCTACGCATCCTGCGTCTTGAAAAACGTACCTCCCAACATCCGGCTGGCGCGTGGTGTGCGGTCGCCGGCCGACACACTCTGAGTCTCGTGTGCCAGCGGCGAGCTGGGTGCCAGGCCAGGGCCAGCACGAGGGCCAGCACCAGCACCCTGTGTGCTCTGGGAATCGCTCATCTGGCGCAGCGGCGACGAGGCACCGCCCATGTTGACGTCCGCCGCCGGAGACGACTCGTAGAGCATGGGGCTGGACTGCAGCTGCGACGACGGCGCCCGCTGGCCACGGGGCGTGCCTGTGGTGCCATGTGTGGTGCCATCTGCAGGAACGGGCACTGTCCCTGAAGCTGCCGGACTGCTGCGAGCCTGTGCGTTGCGTGTGTTGCGGTTGTTGGGCGTGCCCGCCTGAGAGCTCCGCGTTGTGCGGCGGCTCGCCGGGGAGGACATGATGTGTGGGTGTGGGTGCGGGAGTGGATGTGCGTGTCGTTATGAGGTGTGAAGAGTGTTGGGTGGTCGAGATCAAAGCGACGAGAGGGAAAAGAAGAGGAAAAGGGGGGATGGCTGTTGTTGTTGTTGTTGTTATTGTTATTTGGGTATCGTGAGAATGGATGAGAATGAGGAAAGTGGGAGAATGGAGAGAGGGAAAGAAGGGAAAGAAGGGGACTGCAAAGAATAGAAGGAGGCGAAATGGGGGAAAGAGCGAACGAGGGTCAAGCAGCGCAGGAAGGAGGGACGCAGGTTGAGTGTCGCGCACAAAAAAAGAGGAAGGCGCGGCCCCACCACGACTGTATGATGGGCTGGGAGAGGGAGATGGCAAGCAAAAACGCGAGTTTAATTGAGACGCGTCAAAAGGGGGGTCGAGGGGGGCTTAGACGCGTCAATTCGCGTAAAGTGGTTTTCATGTTGGCCAATGGCAGGTCAGTCATGTGACCATTGGCCCACTTTTGGTCCAGGCGTGAAGCTGAGACAGAGCGACGGAGAGATGAAGGTCGTTTTATTGGGCCAACATCGAAACTACATGCTTCCAAGGCCATGGGATGACTGTGATTTGGGTTGTCAACCCTTTGTTGACTTGATTCTGTCCTGGACTGTGATGCTAGGACATATATCTTCGTCCATGTACGACGTATTAGCATGTCTTAAAGACTTAAGGCCAGCTTATGGCAACGCATACGATATAACCAAGCTTCGCTTTTTAGGATAACAATGCCACTTTTGCCCGAGTATCACTGTACAAAGCTATGCCAGCCTTCACAGATAGGATTCACTCGATTCAAATGCAGCGAAACCTGTTGCTGGGAGGTCTTGGAGGTCTTTGAGCCGTTGTCTCTCCTACTCACTGAAGCTCACTGTAGCTCTTGTGAACGTGCACCAGGTGGTCCCACTTTATGCTTACCTAATCTCTCCAACGCCTCCCCTGCCAACAGCTCCCAATTGTTTTTCCGGCGCGGCGGGCACCCTGGCGCCTTCCCACCTTGAGCCACCCTCCACCCTCCACCTTTCCACATGCATAGCTGTCAATTCGGGCGGCCCCCTTTCAGAACGACCGTCCATCCACTTCACCACAACAAACACTGTTTCGACATCCGCGCCCTTCCAACCCACCGTCCATCTTCTCTCCCTCCTCCCTTCTCCTCCCTCCTCCCGCCTCCCACACACCATGGCGCCCGGACTGTCGCTCTACTCGGTCAAGGCCGTCATGATCCTGGCCGACGACGGCTCGCGCGTCTTTGCCAAGTACTACACACCGCCGCACCAGGCCGCCACCGGTGCTCCCGGCTCGACGACGAACCCGTTTGCCGACGTCAAGGCGCAAAAGACGTTTGAGAAGGGCCTGCTGGAGAAGACGGCCAAGCAGAACTCGGACATTCTGCTCTACGACAACCACATTGTGCTGTACAAGGCCGAGTCGGACGTGACCATGTATGTGGTGGGCAGCCCCGACGAGAACGAGGTGCTGCTCTACAACGTGGTCCTGACCATCCGCGACGCGCTCCATTTGCTGCTCAAGCAGTCGATTGACAAGCGCACGCTGGTGGAGTGCTACGACATCCTGGCCCTGGCCATGGACGAGATTGTCGACGACGGCGTCATCTTGGAGACGGACCCGAGCATTGTGGTCACGCGCGTCAGCAAGGCGCCGACGACCGACGTCAACCTGGGCCGCATCGACCCCTTTAGCGAGCAGGGCGTCAACCAGCTGGCACAGATGGGCCGCAACAAGCTGTCCGACTGGCTGCGGCAGGGCCTGTAAGGGCGGCGGGGACGCGGCGATGCGAAAGATGACGATGAAGATGAAGATGACGATGAAGATGGGAAGAGTCAAAGACGGCGAGGAGCGCGGAACGAGGGCAAGGCGTTTTCTGTCGTTTTCTGTCGTTACCAAAACGCTACTCCCTGGGTTTCTTTTATTTCATGTTGCGTCGATCACGTCGACTCAGTTGATCACGTCGTTTTCCGTTTTCTATTTTCTGTTTTCCTTGATTTTTTGTTCTACTGCACCTGCACGGGAGTTCTGTTTTATTTTTGTTTCTGGGGGTAATACAAAAGGGGCAGAGAAAAGAACATGGTCGCTTTTGGTCGTTTAGCCTTTTGGCTTTTGGGGTTCCGAGGCCCCGAGGCCCCGTCATACTCGGTCCTCGTCTTTATGTCTGTTGAATGAAAGAAAGAATGCTATGAAAAGAACGCTACAAACGGGATTGCATGTACATCGCCTACGCCTGCCGTGAACTCGTAGGCCATCTACCTCACCTCCGACGCCGCCTTGCGCAGCCGGTTCATGACGGCCGCTGCCATATCGTCCCACGGTCGTCGAGGCCCTCGATCAGGATAACATCGGCCCCGCGAGCGTCCAGGTCGCGCAAGGCCGAGAACAACCCATGCGCAATGCTCGACAGGTCGCGGCCAAGGTCAAGCTCAAGTACTGCGGTACCGCTGGGCAGCGTATGCTCCTCCAGGCGGTAGGTCACTGTGCTGTCCCCGTTGCTCTCGGTCGTTGTGCCTTTGCCCGTTGTCGTGCTCGTCGTGCTCGTCGTGCTCGTCGTGCTCGTCGCCCGCGTCGCGAGACCCTCCAAGGCTGGCCACGTGCTCGTACGGACCACACCGACGGTCCCTGCTTGCTGTCCCGCGCGTTCAACGTCCGCCACAAGCGCAGCCTGCGACCGGCCCGCCTCGCCCGCCGTCCGCGCGCCTTCGTACAGCACAACACGTGCCTTGGGGCTGTAGTGCTTGTACTTCATGCCCGGCGCACGCGGCTTCCACTCTGCCTCTGCCTTCTCCGCCGTCTCCGCCTTCTCCGCCGTCTCTGCCTTGTCCTCCTTCGATTCGGCGGCATCCTGGGCATGGTTGCCCCCCTTGGCCGCATCGTGGTAGGCCCGCTCCACACGCTCCCACCCGGGCACGGTCCGCAGCTCGGCCAGGCTGATCCCGCCGGGACGCAGAATCGCGGGCGGGTCGCACAAACCGTCCACAACCGTGCTCTCGACGCCCACACCACAGGCGCCACCGTCCAGCACAACCTCGATGCGTCCGTTGAGGTCGTCGACCACGTGCTGCGCCGTCGTGGGCGAGGGCCGGGTGGACGCATTGGCCGAGGGCCCCGCGAGGGGTGCGTCGGCCAGGCGAATCAGTGTGCGCGTCAAGGGCGAGGCCGGCAGGCGCACACCAAAGGTCGGCAGGCCCGCCGTCACTTCCGGCGCCAATGTCCATTTGGGGCCGTCTCTGGGCTTGTCACTGGGGCCATCGCTGTGGCCAGAAGACGACGGCACGGGCAACAATATTGTCAACGGGCCCGGCCAGAAGCGCTCCACCAGCGGGCGGTAGATGGCCGGCAGGTCGGGGCCACCATCACCACGATCACCGCGCCCCAACAGACCCCGCAGCATGTCTAGGTCGCACACGTGCACAATCAGTGGGTTGTCCGACGGGCGGCCTTTCACAGAAAAGATGCCGCGGACGGCGCCACTGCGCGTGGCATCGGCGCCCAGGCCATAGACGGTCTCTGTGGGGAACCCGACAGGAACATCGGTGTTGCGGATGTGGTTGGCGGCTGTGACGAGAGCGTCGAGGCCTGCAGCCGACTCGGCGGCGTCCCAATGGTCGAGGGCAGACTGTGGTGAGGGAGAGGACTGGGCAGCAGAAGCAGAAGCAGAAGCAGAAGAAGACGACGACGTGGGAACAGGCCGAAACCGGCCCAGCGCGTCGGGGTCTGGTACAGGGAGGATGCGTGTGGTGTACATCGTGGCGGGTGGAAGGGGGTATAAAGAAGGTTGAAGGTAAAAAGGAGAGGTGAACGAAAAGGTGCGCTTAGATTGGACGGCGGGGCGCAAATGTGAGGAAGGCGCCGTGTTTGCGAGACACAGGAAGGGGCGATGCGCAGTTCGAGGCCTAGTCGAGAAGGAAGGTGACGAAAAGGGAAGGCACGAAGGAGCCCGGCGTGGCGCCGTCCAGCGGGCAGGCAGAGAAACGGAAAAGCGCGCCGTCTTGAGTGCGGTGAGTGGTTGTATATATGCGAAGAGAGTCGATCGTATTCGAAAAAAGAAAAGGGTTGCGGAAAGAAACGAGGCGCGAGGATTCCTTTTCGTTGTTCGCCATCGGGCTTATTCACAATTTTTTTCTGGGGCCAGCCTTGGGCCAAAAAAGAGTCATTTCACGTCATAAGGCCGCCACTAGCCAGCCTCGCGCCTTCCCGCGGACGATGTAAACGGAGGCATTCGATGGAAGGAGCGCACAAGAGCGGGAAAGGAAATAAAATACAAAAATAACCCATATAAACCAAATCAACCAAATAAACCATATAAACTCAAATAAACTCCGTCATTCAACTGTTCAAGCTTCTTCAATTTTGGTATCTCATGGATGCATCCCAAAGTACTCGAGCTATGTAAAAATGTCAAGATGTGTAAAAGCAAAAAAAGGTATGATGAAAACAGGATGCACCCAAACTCGATCACGCTAAACAAGACTGTATATCGGATGACAGAGAGAAAGAAAACAGAAAGAAAACAGGAAGGAAAACACTCAGAAAACAAAAAGAGATCACTCCATAATGCGTGTATGCAATACAAGACAAACAGGACATCGTCACTCCCCATTCTGCGCATCGTGCCGCACGCCGCCACCGCCAACACCAACACCCGCCCGGCGCACGGGCAAGCTCGTCACATACGTATTGGTGAAGCTCAGGTGCTGCTTGAAGCTGTCCAACAGCCGCTTCATCTCGTCGCGGACCTCTTCGCGCGAGCCGAGGCCTTGCATGACATGCGGCGACGGCGGACCAGGCAGCGGTGGCAGCGAACACAGGTCGTCCACGTGTCCGCCGTCCAATACGCCACGACGAGCACCGCTGACGCCAACATCGTTGTCCGTCTCGTTGCCGCTCACATACTCTTCGGCATCCACAAATTCGCTGTCGCCGTAGCTGTCGCCGCCGCCGCCGCCGCCACCGTGTTGTTGATAGCCATTGATGCTGAGATTGGCAACGCTGCCATTGTTGCTGTGGCTTCCGTAGTTGTTGTTCCCGTTGCTGTGGTCATCCGTACTGTAGGCCATGCCGACCTGGGGACCCGGACCCAGACCCGAGCCAGACGAGCCGTTTGAGCGGTTCGTCCGCTGGCCAAAGGAGCCGCCACGGTCGCGTCCCCGCCCACCCCGACCACCGCCTCGTCCGAAACCGCCACGGCCACCACGGCCGCCACGGAAGCCTCCATTGAAGGAGCCACCCATTTGCTGCTGCTGCTGCTGCTGCTGCTGCTGCTGCTGCTGCTGCTGCTGCTGTTGGTGTTGGTCGTCAGGGTTGTACCGTGGGTCCAGGTACTCGTCGCCCGTGAAGACGCCTGTCGTGTTGAGGTAGCTCTCAATCGCTCGCCGCTGCCGGCGGTCGGCCTCGTCGTCCGGGTCGCCCATGTCGCCCATGTCGCCCATGTCGCCCATGCCGCCCATGCCACCGCTGCCTCCACTGCCTCCACTGCCACCGTGCACACCATTGATGTGGAAGCTTGGTGGTGGAGCAAAGCCAGGGCCAAGACCCAAGCCGGTCGTTGTATTTTGCTGTTGCTGTTGCTGTCGCTGTTGCTGCTGCTGCTGTTGCTGCTGCGGCTGCATGGACCCACCATTCGACACAGACGCGGCCACCATGTGTGCAAACTCCGAATCGTCCGAGACGTAGATGGAGGGCTCGCGGTTCGTCGAGCTGATCGGCTGGTACAGTGACGCGTGCCTCTCCAAATCAAAGGGGTTGTTGGCCAGGCCCATGTCCGAGCCTGTCATCGAGACAGCATCCGAGTTGGCTGTGGACGGTCGCGTCATCTCCGGCATCGGATCCGGTAAGCTCTCGTCCAGGTCAATCAGACTGCTCACCGACATGCGGTTGTTGTTGTTATTGTTGCCCTGCAGTGGCGGCACCATCAAGTCATACCCCTGGGACGGCGTCTCGTAGCCCTGGGATGGCAAGCCGACAGGGTCGGTGTGCTGGTGGACGAGCACGGCTGGACGGCCCATGCTGATGCTGTTGTTGTTGCTGCTGCGGCTACGGTTGCCGCTGCCGCTGACGCTGCCGCCGCCGCTGCCGGCGCGACTCCCCGCAGGCGGTGTGCCCATGGCACTTCGTGTATCGCCCTCGTGGAAGGGGAACCGCGACATCTCTGGGTTGGCCGATGCTGGTGGCGGCATCGTCGGGAACTTCCACTCTTGTGTGCGCCGGTTGTTGGGCAGATCGGCCGGGTCGCTCAACGGTGGGCGGTTGTAGTCGGAGTCGTCAATACTGCCGTTGTTGTAGTGGTGGTAGGTGTTGTTGTTGTCATTGTTGTTCGTTGCAGCGCCACCGCCAAAGCTAAAATTGTAGTCCATGGACACACGCGGTGCAGCACTCGGTCCGGCCCGGATCGTCTCCATATCGGCAAACTGCGACAACTGCGACAACTGCGACGGCTCACCGCCGAGATCGATTTCGCCGAGATCGATTTGCGAGGCGTCCAGGTCAATGAGCGACTCGCGCAGGGTCGAGTGCAGCGAGTCATCGCGGAGCGGGAGGTCGGACGTTGCCGTGGCGCTGGCCGTCGGTGGCGGTGGCGGAGCGCCGTAGTATTCGCGCGAGTTTTCCTCATAGTTGATAGTCGAGTCGGGGTCAAACACCTTTTCCAGGGGCGCTTTGACCACAGGCAGGTTCGGTGGCGGCTGCCGGCGTCGGCCGCGGCCTCTGTCCAGCCTTGACGGCCGTGGCGTGGCGCCGTCTGCAAAGCTGCCGCCACCACTGCCGCCTCCGCCGTTGCTGCCGAAGCCGCTGAAGCCACCGAAGCCGCCAAAGCCGTCGGAGCCGTTGTTGTTGCTGTTGTTGTTGTTATCGCTGCTGCTGCTGCTGTTGTTGTTGTTGTTGTCGCCACTACCACCACCACCACCACCACCACCACCACCACCACCAATCCCTCCAAGGCCACGGACCGTGTCGTAGTCGACCTGTGTGCCGTAGACGTCGTAGACGGCCTGTGAGTCTGGGTTGTCGAGGACGCTGCGGTCAAAGTCGAGCGTGGTGCTAAAGTTCCACTCGTCGTTGGCCAGGGCTGTCGACGCGAGGTTGTCCATGGAGGAGGGGCCCTGGGCGCCGCCGGGCGCAAAGAGCGACTTGCGCGTGCCGCCCTGCGACTCCCACATCTTGTAGCCCTTGACCAGCATCGCCAGCGTGTCCGTCGGGTACATTTGGGCCGTGTTGCAGATGTACGGGTGCCGCTGGACCTGCTCAATGGGTGGGCGCTGGGTCGGGTCGTCGGCCAAGCAAAAGGCCACAAGATCTTTCAGTTGGTGCGAGTACTTGTCGCCCTCGAGGCGGGGGGTGTGCGTCTTGAGGTAGTTGCCGAGCTGGTGGTAGGTGACGCCGGCGACGACATTGGGCGGCAGACCCGACGCAATCTCAAAGACCATGGAGCCAAACGCCCAAATGTCGACCTCGGTGCCGTACGACGTCGACTGGTCAAACATCTCGGGCGCCATCCAGTGGGGGGTACCGATGACGGTGGACCGCTTGTCAAACTTGGTCTCGATGACGCCCGCCACGCCGAAGTCGCACAGCTGCACGCCGCCGGCCTCGGTGACCAGCACGTTGGCGCACTTGATGTCACGGTGGATGATCCCCTGGCGGTGCACCCAGTACATGGCCTCGGCGACCTCGCGCAGAATCGGGATGATCCACTTCTCCTGCAGACCACCGGGCGCCGTCGGCCGCATCAGCGTGGCCACACTGCCGCCGGCGCAGTACTCGGTGATCATCCACATGGCCTGGGCCACGGGCAGGGCGTCCAAGAAATAGTTGACATTCTTGGCGCCGCCGTCACGCAGCAGTTTGAGGGCGCTGATTTCTTTGAGGAACTCGCTGTAGGTGTCGGCGCGTTTTGGGTCGAGCGTGTCCGACTCTTCAATGTCGATAATCTTGACGGCCACCAGCTGCGACGTCTTGAGATCCTTGGCCTTGTACACGCGGCCGTAGCTGCCCTTGCCGATGAGTTCTTGGAGGAGGTAGGGCGGCACGTCTTTGCCGGCCTTGTTGCATTCCTCGGTGACGGCCTCTTGCATCTTGACGGCATCGTCGTAGGCTTTTTGCCGCGTAGCCGAGTAGTCGGCACCGCGGACTTGTAGAGTAGCCATGGTGGGTGGGTGTAGATGTGTGTGGATGTGTGTGTGTGTGTGTGTGAGAGCGAGAGAGAGAGAGAGAGAGAAAGGGATATAGGTGTGATGTGAGGTAGGGGCCTGGATGTGATACGATGTCAAGTGCAAGGCTCGACTTAATTCGACTCCACTCGACTCGACTCGACCAGTCTCAGCCTTGCGGGCTTGCAGCGTCTTGCAGCTGGCTCTGCTTCTTCGAACGAAGAAAAAGAGAGCTCACACCGTCGGCAAAGCGACTGATACACAACATGGAAGAAAGGAGGAGCAAAGAGGAAAAGATGAAGAGAAAAAGAGAAAAATAGAAAAGGAGAAGAAGACGAAGAGATACAAGGGAAATCGTTGGAGGTTGGGACCAAAGGACGGGTCGTGGAAAATGGCAAAAGAAAATCGGATACGATGGGAGGATGACGTGAAACGGAGGGAGGATGAGAACGGGAAACAAGTGAGTGAAAGAGACAGAGAAGAGAGACTGAGAAAAGCACACAGAAAAGAGAGAAAGAGAAGCAACAACGTCAGGAGCAGAGAAGAGAGCTCAAACGCCCGACATCGTCAGCTTTCTGTGGCGACACCTTGAGGCTCCTCTCGTTTTGTTTTTGCGTTTCGGCTGTCGTCCGTGGCCGGTGCACACGAAAATGGAAGATCTCGAAACCCCGTTGCTCTGTTCAGGCCAAGAGGGCAGACACAAAACGGTTGGACGTCGTCAGGGCCGTGTTGTGAGAGGTTGAAAGGATGGCAGAAAACCGGGGCTTCCTCTTTGCTTCTCGTGTGTCAACTAACTCTCTTGTTCCTCGCCCCCCTAAAAAAGGAGAGAGGCGAGAGGTGGTCACGTGGTGCTGTTTCAGAACGTGGTCTTAGCTCGCCAACAGTACAGTTTCTATTGTGGGGCAGGCGCCAACGACACTTTGTGAGGTGCTCTTTCCCGTGTCGAGACCTCACTTTGCCTCTTGCCCTTTTCACTTCTTCTCTCCCTTTGACTGCATCGGTTTGTCACGTGCTTATATAGCTGAATGAGATAAAACGAGAAAAATGGGGGGATCAACTTTGTTTTGCCTGGTCTCTACGTCGTACGTCAAATCAATATACGCATCAAGAAGTCGCTAGGCTGGACAACTGCGTGCTTGTAAAAGGTCCATTGTTGTTTTGCCGAAAGAAAAGAACATGAAAAGTGGACAACTGCGGTATATAAGGAAAGAAAAAGACAGGCCTTCCGTCGTTCTTATACCACTGGAAAAAAAAGAAGGAAATATAAACCTCACCGCTGTTCTTCCATAACACCATACCATTGCCAGTTATACCGTTTCCCAGACCGAGCCACCTGCGTGTAAAAGGACATCAAATGGAGTAAAATACATAAAGAAAAGAGGAGAAGAGAAAAAGAGAAGAAAAGAAGAAGTGAAGAAGAGGAAAAAAGAAGAGGAGAACAGAGAAAGAGAAAAAGAGAAGAAGGTAAGAAGAGAAGAAGGGCAGAAAACATGATATCGTATAAGAATGGCATCAAACAGAAAAAAAGAGCATACTCACAACGCAGTTCACTTGAACCTAGGGAAATACATACGCACAGCAACCCACCCACTTGGGCTGTCTAACTACCACGGAACAAAAACTGCAGGTCCTCGGGCGTCAGCGACTCCATGGCCGCATCGTCCGAGTTGATGGTGGAGTTGATCATGCGTGTCTTCTTCTCCTGCAACAACACCATGCGGCTCTCAACCGAGTCTTCGATGCACAGGCGTGTCACGACACAGGGGCGCGTCTGGCCGATGCGGTGGCAACGATCGGCCGACTGCCACTCGGCCGCCGGGTTCCACCACGGGTCAATGATGAAGACGCGCGAGGCCTCCGTCAGGTTGAGGGCGACACCACCGGCCTTGAGGGACACCAAGAAACACTCGACGTCGACATTGGTCTTGAAGTACTCAATGGAGGCCTGGCGCTGGGCCGGGGTCATGCTGCCGTCGAGCATGACCGTCGTGATACCGGCACGGCGCAGACGCCACTCAATCAGCTGCAGCATGGTGGTGAACTGCGAAAAGATGATGGACTTGTGCGACGCCTTTTCGGAGCGCAGGCGGTACAGGTTGTAGACCAGCAGCTCAATCTTGGACGACGAGGTCCAGTTGGCCATGCGGATGCGATTGATAATCGACGACTTCTTGACCTGCACCTCGTCTTGCTCAATCTCGGGCTGCTCCAGGTCGATGGCGAGCGGAATGTGGCAGCGCGGGCAGTCGGGCTGCTCCGTGGCCGCCAGATAGCTGCGCGCACACTCACGGCAGAAATCATGGCGGCACCGGGAGTGGATGGCCTCCTCGGCCGGCTCGTCGCAGATGCAGCAGATCATGACGTTCTGGCTGCCCTCGCTGTTCTTCTTGAGGATCAGATCCGGGTGGTCGGCCACCTGGCGCATCTGCATAATCAGACCAAAGATGTTGGCGTAGTTGTTGAGCATCACGCCGTTCTCGACGTACGTCGTAAACTTGCGCTCCGAGTTGGTCATGATGCTGTTGGCGAAATCGGTCTCGACGTCACTGAAAAACTGGCGGTCGACAACAACACGCTTGACGGGCAGCTCCATGGAGTTGGTGTGGTCCTTCTTGAGGCGGCGGAGCATGATGCGGTCGGTCAGGAGACGCAGCTTCTTGAAGGCTTCTTTGCCCGGTCCATGGTTGCCGAACCGCTGGATGGGGTTCAGCAGCTCCTGGTTGAAGACGGACAGATGGCGCATGCCTCGGTGCTTGCAGTGCGTGCAGTAGTTCTCGTCGTTCACAGACCACTCCATCTTGGAGCAGTTGCAGTCACGGCACAGGTAGTTGGAAAACGGCTCGATCTGAAGGAACCGCAGCAGGGAGAAAAACTCGCCGATACGGTTCTGCAGGGGTGTGCCGGAAAGACACCAGCGGTAGTCGGCTTCGAGCGCGAAACATGCCTTTGCCGTCATGGTGCTACGAGTCTACAAACGGTTAGTGTGTGAACAAACTACACCTGTGAAAACGGTAACGCAGTTTGCGGTTGACGAGGACTGACCTTGATGCAGTGTGCTTCGTCGAGGATGACACGGTGAAAATGCGTGCCGTGAATGATGCTCTCCTCCTTGTAAACGCCGTCCTTGCGCGTGAAGCCGCGCTCCTGCTTGCGGTACATGGATTCCAGACTGTTGTAGGACATCATGATGACATCGTACTTGCGGATGTCCTTCTTCGTCATGCCCTTCGTCTTGGCATTGGTGCCGTGGTAAACAAAGGTCTTGAGGCAGCCGTCCGTGTAGGAGGCAATCTCGGACGTCCACTGCATGAGGGCAACCGGCGGAACAAGTACCAGCGTCGGGCGCTTGGCCGGGTAGTCCGACATGATGAGCGAGACAGCCTGGATCGTCTTGCCCAGACCCATCTCGTCACCCAGCAGGCCGCCCTTCCACTTGGTCTTCTCCATCGCCGTCATCCACGCAACACCCTCGAGCTGGAAGGGCTTGAGGTTGCGCGAGATGTTCCGAGGCTGGTCAGCCCGGCCGGCATGGAGAACGGCCGTCTTCTCGAGGTCCTTCCACATCTTCCGGAGGACCGGGTGCTGCTCTTCGAGACGTTCACGGTCGGACAAGACACGCTTCTTGTTCTTGTACTCGCGGAACGCCCGACGGGTACCCAGGTCGCCGTCTGCCATCACGGCCTCGGCCTCGCCGTTGGACATGAAGGCGTCGTCCACGTCATGGACACCCGGATCAGGCGGCGGGCTGCTGAGATTGCTACTATCATCGCCGGCGTCGTCCTTGATCGTTATGGGGTCGGCACGGGTCGACGACGACGACGATGGCGTGGCTGTTGTTGCTACTGCCGCTGCTGCAGCAGCGCCGGCCGTGTTCCGCCGCTGTCTCTTGACCGGGCGTGAAGACAATATCTCAACGTCGGGGAATTCAGAGTTGGCCGTGGACGGTCGTTCCTCCTTGGCGGCGACAGTGCTAAAGTCAGAAGCGCCGCCGCCGCCACTGCGTGTGTTGGGCTTCAGGTCCTCCGCCTGCTGAGGGAGTCGCAAGTCTTCCTCCGCCTGCAGCTTTTGGGCCAGGATGGCGTCCGAGGCAGCCATGTGCTGCAGCTTGGCATCAGCCCCGCCATAGGAGTCCGAATCGTCCTCGTCCGAGTCTTGCACAAAGGTACGCCGCTTCTTGTTAGGAGCCAGCGAGTACTTGCTCCTACTAAGAGCCTTTGCACTGTCTGAAGCGAGGGGCACAGAGCTCGAGCTGGGGCCGGCACCGGTTATGGCTGACCGCTCAGGCAGCTCAATCTCCACCCGCAACAGCGAGCTGGCCGACTGAAAGCCAGGGTATGAGGACGTGCCGTTTGTGCTGTTTGTGCCGATGGTCCGCGAGGCAGTGGCTTTTGCAGTAGAGTCGCCGGGCGTCGGTGCAACGCTCGAGGGGGCGGTGGACAGTTCGTCGTCTGAGGGGTATTGGGTCGGCGTGGGGATGGTCGAGCTGGACTTGGTGCTGCTGGAGACACCGTTGTCGGACGGCGGGCGTTCGATCTCGAGCTGCGAGCGTGTGGTTCTACCAGAGGCCGCAGCCGCAGCTGCAGGTGTCTTGGGCTCCCGAGGACTGCCCGGCGCGTTGGTCATCACTGTGATGGTTAGACTTGGACAGGAAGGGATGCAAAAACGAGCAGAGTACCACGTCACTTACAGCGCTCGCTGAGCCTCCTAGACTGCCGTGGAGTCGCCATTTGAGTAGAGTGTCTGCGATGTGCGGGTCGTGCAACGAGAAAACGAAAGACGAGGCTGACGAAGCGAAAAGATAAAAAGATTGAAACAGGCCCGCCTTAAAGAGGAGACTTGGTGGATGTGGAAGCTCGAATCGTGAAAGTGGTCGAGTCCGCTCAATTAGTAAATTTGAGACTGTGAATTCAAGGGCAATCGATGCAAATTGAGGATTGCCAATGTCGTCGTTGTTTCGATGGTCCTTTCGTCGATGCTCGATGACCGTCGAAAACCGTCGAAATCGCGGGGGAAAACAGCAAAGGCAGACAAGAAATCGATTGCACGGTTGGCTCCCAGGGACAGAAAAGCGAATGCAAGGGGTGGTGAGAGTGAGTGTGGAGTGCGTGCACGGCACCGTGGGATTTTGCAGGGTGTGTGCACCAACCGGCGAAGTGGAGGCTGATGTAGAAGTGAAAACTCGAAAGAAAAAAGAAGAAGAAAAAAGGACGAAAAGGCAAAACAAAGTACAAAATAGGGGCGAGGGCGAGGGCGAGAGGCGATAGGCGGCGCAAAGTCTCCTGGAAAGGGAAACTAGGCTCCCTGGCGCCTTCCTGGAAAACGCGCCGCGCGCTCAGAAAAATCGGGTCTATGGGCCTCTGGAGGGCTTAATTGACGGCGCGGGGTCACGAGACTTGGGCGCCAAAGGGGAGCCAAAGGGGAGCCAGGGGGAGCCAGAGGCCCGCCGTTTGCACCTTCCCGCATTCACGTTCACAGGAGTGCTGCAAGCACTTTAAAGCGGAGCATTTTAGGCAGGCGAGGCAAGCGAAGCGGGTCCCAGAGCCCCAGTGTTCCCAGGAGGCAGGAGCAGGCGCAAAAACGAAAACGTGGCTCAAATGGCAGGCTCGACCCTGCGGGCAAGCTGGCCTACTCCGTATTTGGCCTGGCAATAGGCCGGCGCGTTTCAGTGGACCACCTTCCTGGCCTCCAGAGCCTCTTGCTCTGTCCACAGCAGCTCTTCCCGTGTTCGCTATTTCACACGAATCTAACTCCGGCCGTGGCTCGCACCGTACTCCGTAGAGACCCATTCCTGCCTCTCGGAGATGATAAGCTTCTCAACGCGGAGCTTCACGTTTGATCCTTTTGATAAGCTATTGAGCTCTATAAAAGGTTGGCCAGCTTTCTCGCCAAGACCAACGCCCGTGCCAGCACCTTCTTTGCGTGAGCTTCACGTCAGATGCAACATCAGACTGTTCAGTCTTAACCGAACTCGTGCACAGCTCTCACGCCCCCACATTGTCGCATTCACTTCTCATCTTATCTCATCTCTTCTCATCTTTTCTTGTCTTTTCTTCGCACTCACATTCACCATGTCTCTTCCTTACAAGAAGGCCCTGATCGTCGGCGCCACGTCCGGCATTGGCGAGGCCCTGGCCATCAAGCTCGCAGAGAACGGCACGCACGTCGTGGCCGTCGGCCGCCGCGAGGCTCGTCTCGCAGCGCTCGTCGGCAAGGCGCCCAAGGGCACCATCTCGACCATGGTTCTCGATATCACGGACCTGCCCGCCATTTCTGCATTTGCGTCGGCTGTGACCTCGGCCCACCCCGACCTGGATGCCGTGATCCTCAACAGCGGCGTGCAGCGCGCATTCGACTTTGGCCAGCCGGCGACGGTCGATCTGGCGACGGTCGAGCTCGAGCTCACGACAAACTACACGGCCTATGTTTACTTGGTGACGGCGTTCCTGCCGCACCTCCAGGCCCTCACCAAGGCCGGCACCAAGGCGTACCTCGTCTTTCTCAGTGCCACGCTCGGCCTCGTCCCCACGCTCGTCCGCACGCCCAACTACAACGCCAGCAAAGCTGCCCTGCACTCGTTCATTACGACGGTGCGCCAGCAACAAATCGATGCCGGTTTCGAGGCGCTGCGTGTCGTTGAGGTGTTCCCGCCGGCCGTCCAAACCGAGCTGCACGACACGGTCCACCAACCCGACCTGGTGAACGGCGACCAGCTGGGCATGCCGCTGGCTGCCTTCACCAACGCTTTGGTCGAAAATTTGGCCCAGGACCCCAAGCTGTGGGTGGGCATCGGTCCGGCCGAGTCGTTGATTGCCGAGGGCGGGCTCGAGGACCAGCGCCAGAAGCTGTTTGAAGCGCAGCAGGGCGTCGTCAAGGAAGCTGTCAGCAAGTTCGTAAAAAAGTGAGGGGCTGGTACCAAAAAACAAATAGACTAGTGCAAGAAGAAACCCGCAAAAAGATGCGAAGAGATAAAGGGTCACGATGAAACTGATGGCAAGAAATGATAAGGAAACGACACGATGAACACGGTTGGGTAGCGTTGTAATCTCGGCAATCAAATCGTTGTATGGCAATTGTCAGTTCTGTATTGTGCCGCCGCGGTGCTGCTATTCCATCGTAAATGACTGTGACTGGACATCTGTCTCAATGGAAGACTGGCACAACTGCTCCTTTTATGTCTGTTGGATGCAAGTGTTTCTGTACAGAGTAAATATGTTGGCAGACAGTGCGCATTGGCCCCTGCACACGGCCGTGCCCCGCTGTCGCATGAACTGCTGCACCTCTATCCCTCCGTAAAGTGGTTGCAGAATGTCACGTGCTTACGTGCCTGGCGCACCCATTAAATTGAATGGAAAAGTCCGGCAGGCGCGTCTCTCCAGCTCTTGCCGTTCACTGCATTCACTTGCACTTGCCTTTTCTAAACGCATCCCGCCCCGTCTGCCTATTTCCAAGGCGATTTTCTTACAGACTTCGCCCCTTTTCGTCAAACTTTTTTTGACAGCCAAAACAACCAAAACAATCAAAACAACCAAAACAACGGGCCTCGTTTGCACCACAGCGCCGCTGGCAGTGTACCCGCCCCTTGATTGACTTCTTTACGGTATTACAGGCATTTTGACGAACCATCCGAATCGCATTTCTAATCGCATCTTGCCTTTGATCAAATACCGACAAGATGTACGTTGCAGGAAGAGAAAAGAAGAGAATAAACACAATCAAACGCCAGAGACAGCCGTCCTCTTCGTGGTGAACTTTCTGATACTAACCCGTCTCTTTGCAGGGTCCGCGGGCGGCAGAATGTCGACGCCAATGGCCGGCCTCGAATTGTTGGACCGTAAGTCAAGTCATATTGACGATCCCTGCTTCCTAATGTCACCCAAGCCCCTTTTGTTCTCACGCCACCCTCTCTCTCTCTCCAGACAATCTGCCTTGACGAGTTTCCTTGCGTCTCGAAACATCTCCGCTGCCGACATCGAAGAACAGTTCCGGAGCCGGCAGGCGGCGGCGCATGCGGCCAGCCTGGCCGAGCAGCTGCGCACCGGCCTTGCCAATGGCGAAATCGAGTCGACACCCGAGACCGTGGCGCTGGTCCAGACAGCCGAACACAGCCCGATGGCCGCCGCGGCCGCCATCAGTGCGAGTGCTGCGGGCCGGCAGCTGTCGGCCGCCCAAAAACGGGCGGTGGACAAGATCAAGGCGAACAAGAAGAACATGAAAGACATGAAAGACAAGAAGGGCGGCAAGGGCGGCAAGGGGGCCAAGGGCAAGAAACGAGTCTTTGATAGTGACGAAGACGAGGACGAGGACGACGAAGAGGATGCGCTGGCCCGTGCGCTCCTGGGCAACTTCAAGGCCGAGCCTTTGCCGGGCCAGATGGAGAACTGCGGCCGCTGCCAAAAGCGTTTTACTGTGACGCCTTATTCGCGGGCCAACGACCAGGGCCAACTGCTGTGCTCGCCGTGCGGTCGGCTGCAGGACCAGGAGAAGGGTGTGGATGCAAAGAACGCCAAGGGCCGCAATGGCAACAAGGCGGGGGCGGCGGCCGCCAAGAAGGCCCGCGCGGGCGACGACGTGCTCGTGCCAAGAGGCGGCCCCGTCGGTCAGCGTCGCAAGGCACAGAGCCGGCTGCTGGACGGCGCGTCACTCATCGGGCCCAAGTCGCTGGTAACGCAGTGCGTCGAGCACCTCTCCAAGAACATTCACTTGGCCGAGGACCTGGGCGACCTGCCCGGGGACGTCATTGACCGCATCGCCCGGCTGCTGTCCAAACGGCGGCTGCTGAACCCCAAGACGGTCGATCTGTTCATTCGCCCGGACGCCGAGGACATTTGTGTGTACGATTGCGGCGATCTGGTGGAGAACGACTTCTTGCGGATGCTGCAGTCCATGCCGAAACTCAAGCACCTGCGGCTCTCCAATGCGATCCAGTTCAAGGACGATGTGATGGACTACCTGCTGCAGCGCGACGTTCAGCTGGAGACGCTGTGCCTGTACGGTGCCAACCTGGTCTCGGCGGCCAAGTGGAAGGCGTACCTGGTGGAGCGCGGCGCCCATTTACGGACCCTCCAGATCTGCGACACGGACAAGCACGTCACAGACGAGGTCATTGGCTACATCAAGGACTGCGCGCCCGACCTGGTGCGGCTCAAGATCCGCGGCAACGAGCAGATGGGCAGCACGGGCGTCGAGTACCTGGGCCACCTGCCACACCTGCAGCACCTCAACCTGATGCTGGACAAGCCCGTGCACAGCGATGTGCTGGTCACGCTGCTGCACCGCATCGGCGCCGGGCTCCAGACACTGTCGCTGCGCGGCGGCGCCAAGGTCGACAACACGGTGCTCGATGCCCTGCACCAGCACGCGCGGGCGCTGCGCAAGCTGCGGCTCACGGAGACACAGGGGTGCACCGACGAGGGCTTTGTGCGGCTGTTTGCGGGCTGGGCGAACCCGCCGCTGCACGAGGTGGACTTTGAGAAGAACCGGTTCGACGAGCCCGACATGGCCAGCATGGACGACAACGCGGACGGAGTGGGTCTGTGCAGCAAAGGGTTCCAAGCGCTGATGCTTCATTCGGGGTCCGAACTGCGCAAACTGCACCTCCACGCGTGCCGGCACATTGGCCGGGATGCCTTTGAAGAGGTGTTTGCCGCTGGCCGACTGTACCCGGAGCTGCGGCACATTGACGTGAGTTTCTGTGGCGAGGTGACGGACAGCGTGGTGCGCAGCATGTTCCAGTGCTGCCCGAACCTCAACAAGCTGGTGACGAGCGGGTGCATGCTGGTGACGGGTGTGCAGGTGCCGCACGGACGGGTGCTGGTGGGCGTGCCGAATGCGCTGGGCATGCAGATGGTCGGCTGTGAAGAGTAAGTGTCTGCGAGGAGGAGGCCGTGAATCACACACGCACACACACGCACGCACGCACACACACACAAATATCTATATACGACAAGAGCAGGGCCAGGGAGGAGGACTACGGCGTTTGGGCTTCGGGATGGCGGACATCGGGATGGCGGACGTCAAGGCGTTTGAGATTAGGCACAAGTTTTCGTACAGGTAGTAGCACCATGGACGGGTTGCTGCTAGGCTGGCTGGATTGGCTCGGGTGGACAGACAAGGGCAGTCGGTTGTTTTTCCTGCTCAGCGCGTACGATGTACGATGCCATGTTTATGTTGTATTTTTCCGTTGGACCGTTCTTTTATGTCTCCATCTTGTATGCGTACTTGTTTCTGTTTCTGTTTCTTTTCTCCACTCCTTCTCTCGGTGCTCATCGCCTGTCATAATATGTCTCGTTTTCTTTTCCATTGTCTCACGCAGGGCATATGGTGTGAGCACGATGCGTGCCGAGGACGAGAAAAGAAAGAGGCCACATGGCTGTGTGCGTGTCGCGACGCTCTCTGTCTTTGTTTTCAGTCATTTCTTTGCTGTCCGTCATTTGCTGTTCCGTGTTCTGTTGGGACCTGCTCGTATTTTCGGCCAGTCCAGGACGCAGCCTTTGTTTCTCTCGACGGATTCGTATCATCCTACATAGACAGACGGGCAGACGCCCAATGCCGGTAGCCGGGGATGGAGACGCACGCGCGAAACACGGTGAGGCACGCCTGGAAAACGCCACGATGCTTGCATGATGGTCACGGGGGCCTTTTGAAAGCAAAGGAAAGACGCCACGGCCGGCCACCCGTGTCCGTGTCGAGTGCGATCCAGTCACTTGATTGCAGGTCTCTGCGATGCAGTGAAATGGACCGTGAGCTGGCTCTGTTTCTTTTCATCTTTTTCATCTTTTTCATCTTTTTCTTCTTCTTCTTCTTCTTCTTCTTCTTCTTCTTCTTCTTCTTCTTCTTCTTCTTCTTCCTCTTTCTTATCTCTCCACTTTCTTCACCGTCTTCATGGCAGCAATCCATCACTCTCGCTGTTCTCACCGATCTCTCAGCTTTCCAGTCGAGTCATAGATAAGAACTGAAACAAAACAAAGATCCTCGCATAAAGGAAAAGGAGAAAAATAAAGAACAACTGATAACGGGCTGCCCAGCTCGACTACGAAAAAGAAACGGCGCTGAGGCGGTGCAAACTGCAAGAAAACTGATAACACGCGACAGTACTCTTTGCAACGGTCTGCTGACAGGGTGCTGGCAGGCGCTGAAGCGTCGCTCTGTGTTGCCTCGGTGTTGCTCCTTCCTGTCCTGTGCATATCGTTTAGCGTCGGGTTAAAACGAATGTACCTCGCGCGCGTGACTACTGCGGTGAGGTACATGTACTCGTACGGTCGTCAAGGATAATGATATCTTATGCGTAAGATCCATTCCAGTACCTGAGTACAGAGTACGGTGAGCCATGTTGCACCACAGGGCTATCCTCCTGGTCCTCCGCTTCCTTTCCTATCTTGGCCCAGACGCGAGGCCAATGAATACGAGTTCATATATATACGACGTATTCGTAGGGTAACGCAAGGCAAATGTATAGGGTAATATAGGGTAATGGAAAGATAATGGAAATCCATCAGAGGCAGGCGCCCTCGACCCCGTTCGATGCAGATGAGGAAAGACTGCTGTATACGGCATAGTTCGCACCTCCCTTCCCTGGGTCTCTGGTTCCTGCGCCTTCCCTGCCCGGACACCGGAATACGGAATACGAAATACGGAGTCTGGGTTGTCTTTCTGTCGCACCTGCCTTCCCAGATGTCTGGGCCATCTCTCTCCATTTCCCGCCCTTTTCCTCTTTTTCTTTCTCTTCGTTTCGATTCCTTTTTTTTCGATTTCCTCTCGTTAAACTCCCCCTTTTGAGTCGGCTATTTTTGCTGGTCATGAGGGGAGGAGCTGGTCAGTCGGCTAGCGGCTATTGGCCCTGGTGCAGGCCAAATTCGCAGGCGGTTGCCCCGTCTTGTTGGGAAGGCAGGAAGGCGCGATGGGAAGGAAGCGCGATGGAGGCAGGCAAGAATAAAAGAAAATAAATCTAAATTAAACTGGAGCCAACGGTCAATCGCGAATTCAAAGTCCAAAAATAACAAAAACTACAAGATACAATATACATACTCCGTACAGTGTACTTCGTACCCATCCCTACTGAGTATGTCCGTTCACCAGGCCAGGGTGTGCCGTCGATCAGAGCCCAAAGACCAAAAGATAAGAAGGCCTGAGCCCCAGCCAAAAGAAAAAAAGAAGAAGAAAAACAAGCGAGCAACTGGCAGCGAGAAAGGGCTTGCCGTGGATTTCATTCGTATATCATCACGTCTCCTTCACCGACTTTTATTCTTTCACTTCCTCAGCATTGTCCATCGTTCTGTGATTTGTTCTTCTTCTTTATCATCATCCTCTTCCTTTGATAAAGCGTGGAAGCTGCTGGACGCGCCTGCCCCACCAAACGCTTGCACGCCCTTGCCTTGACACCGCATTTGGCACCAGCCATCGACTTACACTGTCCATTGATCTACAGTGGAACATCGATCTACGCATATATTTGGGATCCAAAACAAACACCAAACGACCACCGAGTCGTCGAAACAAGCCGAAACTGTCGTAATAAAGAAAAGAAAAAGAAGAGAGAAAAAGTCCCATCGCTTCCATACGACCACATTGAACAAAATGGGCTCGGCACCGACTCTCGACCAGCAACTGGCCCGGCCATGGGTCGAGACGCCCTGTCTCTACTCAGCTGCTCTCTCCAAGCAAGCAGGATGGTGAGCGTCCTTTCAGTTCTTTGTTCCTCGCTGACGCTCGCTTTTTGCTCGTCGACGAAAACTAACACGGGCTTTTTTTTCTTCTTCTTCTTCGTCTTTTCCCCTCCTCTTTCGCAGCAACATCTACCTCAAACTCGAAAACCACCAGCCTTCGGGCTCGTTCAAGTCCCGCGGCATCGGCAACCTCATGGTGCGTGCCGTGGCCCGGGCCCGCGACGCGTCCGGCGGCACCGCCGACGTGCACTTTTACTGCTCGTCGGGCGGCAACGCCGGACTGGCGTGCGCCACGGCGGCACGCGATCTCGGCAGCCCCGCCACGATTGTGGTCCCGGAATCGACCTCGCCGTACATGATTGCCAAGCTGCAGACGCTGTGCGACGATGTGCGCGTGCACGGGGCCAACTGGGCGGCGGCGGACCAGCATCTGCGGGAGGCGGTGATGCCAACGCCAATGCCACTGCCAATGCCAATGCCGGTGCCGACGACAATGCCGGCGGCAGCCGAGGGGACGGCGACGCCAGTCAAGTCCGTCTACGTGCCCCCCTTTGACCACCCGGACATCTGGGCGGGCGCGGCCTCGCTCGTCGAAGAAGTGGCCGCACAACTGCCGGCGGGTGTGCACCCGGACGCCTTTGTCTGCAGCGTCGGTGGCGGCGGACTGCTGTGCGGCCTGATGCAAGGCATGGAGCGCGTGTACGGCCCGGATGTGCACGCCAAGGCCAAGGTGCTGGCGGTCGAGACGGCCGGCGCAGAGAGCTACATGGCGAGTGTGGCGGCGGGCCAGCTGGTGACGCTCCCAGGCATCACGTCGATTGCCACGTCGCTCGGCTGCATCCGTGTGGCCGAGGAAGCCTACCGGTGGTACCGCCAGCGGCCCAAGGACGTCGTGCCCGTCGTCGTCAGCGACGCCGAGGCGGTGGATGCGATTGTGCACTTTTTGGACGACACACGGATGCTGGTTGAGCCAGCATGCGGCGCGGCGCTGGCGCCCCTGTACACGCCCGCGAGAACGGCGTTGGGAGAGGACAAGCCGTCCATGAGCTTGCTGCGGCAGAGCTTGGGCGCGGGCATGTCGGACGTGGCGTGGGCGGAGCACAATGTGGTCATGGTGGTGTGTGGCGGGTCCAACATCAGCCTGGACATCCTGGCCGGCTTCCGGGAGCGCTTTGGCGTGTAGGGTTGGGGCGTGAGGTGTGAGGTGTGCGGTGTGCGGTGGGAGGTGCGTAGGAGTGTACGAAAAGCGTTGCTTGTTGGGTACAATGTTCTTGGAGAGCTAGGTTGCTAGGCCCCTTGTTATGACGGCGTTGTCTTGGTTCTTCGTTCTTTTCTTCTTTCTTTCTTGTTGACTTCGCCTGGTTCGTCCAGTTGTCCATTGCCATAGAGTGCACCTAATAGAAACGCCCTCGCGGCGATCGTTCCGTTGACTTCGTCCCCTGTTGTTCTGTCCCCTGTTGCAAGCGACTGTTTCCACTGTCTAGTCATTCCTCTGGTAGACGTTTTCGGTGTAACCTTTGGGTGTCTCTGCCGTCAAATCGGTCCGCACCAGCTCCACCTCCCCAAAGTAGTTTACACTCCCCTTCTGCACGAAGCCAAGGCTCGTAAAGAGGCCAATGCTCGCCAGATTGGTGGCCTGGATCTTAACCACGAGCTGCCTGAGCTGGGCCTTGCGTGGAGGCTTGCGTTGGAGGCTATGTGTATGGGTACCCGGTGTCGAACAGAGAGGGTCAGCACCTGTAGCTGCTTCGGCAAGGATCGCGTTCCGCTGGCTCTCCAAGATGTAGTGTAGAAAGGCCGTCACGGCCGCACGGCCAAACCCCTGCCGGCGGTGCTCCAGTCGTGCAATCATCACGTCGACTTCGCCGGTGAGAAGAGCCACTTCACCGTCCTCTTTCGGGTTGCTACCGGTGTTGTCGCCGCCCTCGTCGTTCTTGCCATCCTCGTCGTCCTCGTCGACGTCTTCCTCAAAAGGAGTCAGAAAGAAGTTGATGTCGCCGACCATGCGCTCTGGCGCGTCGTCCGCCCCACCCACAATGTTCGTGTCCTCGCCGTCGTTCGCTCCGCGGCCACGCGCAACCGGCTGGCACACGATGAATGTCAACTTGTCGTGGGCCGCCCGCCACGACTCTTGGTTCTCGTACTCTTCTTCCAGCGTCAGCCGATCCGAGGCGGTTGCTGCCCGCACGGCCTCGTCCTCCATCCAGTCGTGGTAGGTGAGCACATGGCGGCGGTCGTACGGCACGAGCAGCACGCGTGGGGTCGAGATGGCTGTGTGTGTGAGTCGAGGAAGCCATCAAAAACAGTGCATGTGTATAAGACCTACCCGTGTTCTCGTTGACCTTCATGATGGGCTAAAATAGGGGTTGCTTGCTGTCATGCTGTCGTGGATGGAAGGTGCGCGATCGGAGCTAGACAAATTTTGGCGGGAAGGAGCTTCTCGAGCGTTAGCCATGGCGGGTGGGGCCGCCCACTAAGAGGCTCCCACTCACAATTGGCCTTCTGGTGAGAAAACAGGAAGCCACTTTAAAGTCCACGTTCTTGATTCAGATGACCGTTTTAGTATCATGCGTTTGTTTCTCATTTTCCTTCCATTTTATGTGCATACATGGATTTGTAGATTCGTAGATTCGTGGATTCGTCTATGATACGCAGATCGCTCTCTCTATCGTACACACTCGCTCTGACCAGCATTCTTAATCTTCCACTGGCAACGGGGGAAAGAGACCGCCGTCTTTGCTCTTGCCTGGCGGCTTCATGGGCAGACCATAGTCGCGGTCCGCGCCCAGCTGTGCATACGCAAACGTCCGCCGTCCGTGGCCCACGCCCAGCACATCCAGCACCTCGACGGCCTTTGTGGGCATCACGGGCTGCAGCAGAATGCCGACGACACGCAGAGCCTCGGCCGTCAGGTACACGGCCTGGTCGAGACGCACACGCAGAGCCTCGTTGCTGTCGCTGGCCTCGCTTGTGGTGGGCGCGTGCGCTAGCTGCTTGGCCACCGCCCACGGCGCCAGCTCTTGCAGGAACCGGTTCGTCTGGTAGACGACGTCCATGATGCTGTGGAGGGCCAGCCGTGGGTCGAGGCGCTCCATGTGCTCAGCCGCCGCACCGGCCACGCGCTGGAGCGCGGCAATCTGCGTTGCGACCTCCTTGTCTTGGACGCTGTCGCCCGCGAGCGACAGAGGACCCCGCACGACCGCTTCCCGCACACTCCACCGCGTCGTCCGCGTGATGCGGCCCAGCAGATTGCCCAGCCCGCCCTGCAGGCCCTTCTTGTAGCGGTCGACAATGTGCTCATTGCCGTAGTCGCCGTCGTCCTCGATGCCGCCGTCGTGCACCAGATAGTAGCGCATGGCGTCGACACCGAAGCGGTCCATGGCGTAAAAGGGATTCACCACGTTGCCCACGGACTTGGACATCTTCTTGCGGCCGAGCGTCCAGTGCGCGTGGCTCAGCAACCGTTTGGGCAGGGGCAGGTCCACGGCGAGCAGCAGGGCGGGCCAGTACACGGCGTGGAACCGTACAATGTCCTTGCCCAGGACGTGCACATCGGCCGGCCAGCCGCCGCCCTCTTGGCGCTGCCGCTGCTCGGGCGTCAGAGGTGCTGCTCGTGAGGACGACGGCGCCGGCACACGCCGACTGCTACTACTGCTGCTGCTGCTGCTGCTGCTGCTGTCCACCTCGCTCTCCATGTCCATCTTGGCCTGCACATTGCCGTCAATCACGACCGCCTCGGCAGACTCGGTGGCTTCGGCTTCCGCCTCCAGCGCGGCCTCCCGCTGCTCCTCGGGCGCCCACCGCTCTGGGTAGCCCGCCTTGGTCATGTAGTTGACCAGCGCGTCCACCCAGACATACACGGTTTGGCTGGGGTCCTCGGGGACAGGGACCGCCCATGTCAGCCGGCTTGCGGGTCGCGAAATGGACAGGTCCTCCAGGTTGTGCGTCACCCAGTTCACCACCTCGGTCATGCGGGCGGCGGGCACCACAAAGCCCGGGTTCTCGGCATAGAACTGCAGCAGGCGGTCGCGCACCGCCGTCATGCGGAAATGGTAGTTGCGCTCTTCGGTCCACTCGACCGTCTTGCCCGTCTCCGTCGACACCATTTCGGCTTTGCCCGTGGCCGGCGAGACACGTTTTTCCACCAGAGCGTCGGGGTAAAACGTCTCGTCGCTCACACAGTACCAGCCCTGGTGCTTGGACTGGTAGATGTAGCCCTTGCGGCGCAGTCTTCGCCAGAACGCACGGGCGGCTGCCACGTGGTCGGCGTCCGTGGTGCGGATGAAGAAATCGTTGTCGATGCTTGCTTTTCGCGCCAGGTTCGAGAACACGGCCGCGTTCTCGTCGCAAAACTGTTTGGGCGGCACGCCGGCCCGCGCAGCGGCTTGCTGGACTTTGAGGCCGTGTTCGTCGGTGCCGGTGCAGAGCAGTGCGTCGCGGCCGAGCAGCGTCTGCCACCGTTTCAGCACGTCTGCCAGCACCATGCTGTACATGTGGCCAATGTGCGGGTCCGCATTGACGTAGAAGATGGGCGTTGTGACGTAATATGGCTTGGACGGCGATGCGACGTGTGTTGTCGACATGGCGTGACTCTGCTTTCGTCGCCGGCCGGCTTGCCATTGCCGCGCCGGAAACCGTAGCCGGCATGGCCAGTGCAGGCAGCCAAGCCCACGGGACGCCACGAGACGGTCCATTTGTGGTGGGCGGTGTTGAATTGGCTGTGGTTGTGTGTTGTACGTGACTTGGAAGTCAAAAGGCCAAAATCATACGTGACTGAAAATCCCACCAAAGAGGCTTCACCTCTCCCCATGCGGTAACAAGCTCCAGTTGCTGCTCCCACTTGCTCTTTCCTCATGTGGTTGCGCAAGCCGATAAGCCCCTGCCGTGCGAGAAATTCTGTCCGATAACTGTGGCTGCCTGTGGGGAAGGTGCGCGGCTGCCTACTACGGACTGCTTAGTAGAGTGAGCAGGTGCTACCGGCGTCTGTGCCTGCCGCGCCTGCATACAAAGTACAAGTATATTTTCCTCGACTCGACCGCCCGCACTGTGGGGCTTTTTTACGTCGTACATCAACATACTTTATTCGTTTTAAGCACCTCCATTGAGTCAAACCACGACAGCCACACCTCCCAACGACGCACGGAGCGGATTTTGGACTGTACAACATCGGCTACTCTTCGACTTTGACTGCATCTCTTGCGACCTTTTGCCAGCGCCGAACGGCCCACCCGCGAGCTCTCGACGATACGCGCCGGATCGTGTCACTACCTTCTTTTTTCTTCTTCTTTTTTCTTCTCGAAGACGACCAACAGACAGCCCACTCTTGCGGCGCGTCTCGACGACAGAACGCTCTACGGAGGACAGCTACTACACTCTTCTCCATCTACACCCCACACCGCCCACGCACACACACACACACAATGGCCTCCGCGACAGCAGAAGAGCTCGAGGTCAAGAACTCGACCGAGAGCGCCCAGACGTTCATCGACTGGTTTTATACGTCCGTCAGCGACCGCAAGCCGCTGGCGTCCTTTTACGTCAACAACAATGCCAAGTACGCGGCCGTCGGCGCCAAGGCCGATCTCAGTATCAACGGCATGGTCTGCGAAACGCCCGCCGACTTTGAGGCTCTGCTCGCACGGCAGGCCGGCGCGCAAACCCCAAACGGCGCCACGACCAATGGAGCGTCGACCGCCACTACCTCGGGCTCTGGCTCGGGCCCGGGCTCGGGCCCGTCTTCCTCGGCCTCGTCCACCACACCGACCTTCCGCGTCCGCTACGACGTCGACGGCTTTGACGTGCATGTGCTTAACCCGCAGTTCCGTCTGGCCTGTCCCGACGCGGTCTTGCAACGAATGACGCCTGGCTCGGCCGCCTACGAGACGACGACGCCACAGCAACTCAAGCAGATGCAACAAAAAATGGTGTCCCTGCTGGTCCAGGTGACGGGCCATGTGCAGTACGGCGCCGGGAAAGAGGCACCGCGCGGTGCCTTTACCGAAGTCTTTATCTTGGTGCCCAACTGGGACGCCATGGCCAGCGGCCCGCGGACACCACGAGGCATCCGCAATTACCTCATCCTCAGCCAGAACTTCCGCGCATTATAGCAGGGAGGGCGGCGGGCAGAGAGCGGAGAGCGGAGAGAGGGGAGCGGGGAGCGGAGGTGCGAGCTGCCGACGACGGGGCCGGGTCATGTTGGCGTTTGCATACCAGTTTGGATTTCAGTTTTTTTTTTTTTCAGCAATGGTTCCCTTCTATCGGGCCATGATTGTCTTCTTTTTTTCGGTTTCTTTATTGCGCACCGGTTTTGGTAGGATTGGATACCAACACAAAAGGATAGTTAGGGTGACTTTATTATACCACCACACAAAATGTTTACGGGTTTAAATAGCAACCTAGAGACTTGCAATCATATCATGCACATGTCTCTTTTTGTGGAATATGTTCACCATTCTTTTGTATGACTACCAGCCGAGTGTCTTGGCCCAATCGTAGATATTTTGGATGTTCTTTCACGATTGGACTTTCGGTATAAACAGAAATTGAGACTGTAATTACACTGCAAATTGTCGTATACGACGTAGTTTTCCTATTCAGCTAAATTTTTTTTTTTAAAAAAGGCGACAATGCGCATAAATCTGGGCAGTAGTGAGGACATATACGGCTTTTACAGCAAAGGCTTACATTCATCCATCTACAGCCCCAACTGCTGCTTGCGGTACTGCCAGTAACCCGCCCGAATCGGATCCCACTGCTCCGCCAGGCGCTGCAGATACACGCCTGCCTGCGCCTTGTCGCCCTTCTCCTCATACACGGCCGCCAGCAGGTCCATGGCGTGCGTGCTCTTGACCTCCTCTTCGCTTCCGCCGTCGCCACCCACACCCGTGACAAACTGCTGCGCAAACGCCTCGACCGACGCCAGCGGACGCCCGCCCTTGGTCAGCACACCCCGCAGGTAGTTCCACGGGCTCTCGTTCTGCGGCGCCTTGCGAATCTGCTCCTGGCATAGGCCACCTCGCGGTCCACAATCGCCGCGGGCACTTGGGGGTCGTGGCTGATGTTGAGCTCGCCAATGGACGCCTCCAAGCTTTTTGTGGATTCGTTCGTGTCCTCCTTGTCCTTGTCGTGCTGGCTTTGGTTGCTGCTGTTGTTGGGGTCCGAAAACACCAAAAAGAACCGGTGCGACCACGCCGAATTGTTGCGCACGTCCTGCCGGATGAACGCCTCCATGGACGTGCGCTCGTCGTCCACCCAGTACCCGAGCTTGCGCACCAGGTACTGCCGGTACGACCAGACGTGGTAGTTCTTGGTGTCCTCGCTGAGAATGGTGGCCAGAAACGCCATCTCGCTGTGCGCAAACTGGGTCACGGCGTCCGGGCGGCCCGCCATCTGCGGGTAGTAGTACTCGGCCAGCAGGTACCGGTGGTGCCAGATCTGGTAGTTTTTGAGGTTCTGGAGGGCCACGCCGTTCAGCCATTCGGTTTCCGCCGCCACCGGCAGCTGCAGCGCATTCACAATCGAGAACCGGTACAGCCACACCGTGTAGTGGGCCGGGTTCAGCGAGATGACATGCTCCGTGAGCCGCAGGCAGCGCGTTGAGTACTCGGGCTTGGCCATGACCGCCCGCAGGTACGAGATGGCCTCGGCATAGGCCTCCGGGTACGCAATCGCCGCCAGCGCGCCCTCGGGCTCGTCCAGCGCAATCGGCACCACGTCGTCCCAGTCCGGGTCCTGGGCGTAGGCCCCGCCCGTGCGCTGGCCATACAATTCCATTCGCAAGACGGCAATGTCGGCACGCCGCTGCCGCTCCAGCTGGATGTCGTCGGGTGTTAGTTGTTCTTGTGCCGCCGCACTGTCGCTGTGACGGGCGCCGTCCCGCTTGGACAAAAATGCGTGGTGGGCAACCTCGAGGGCCGTCAGACGCACGCGCTTCTCGGTCCGCAGACGGAAACTCGTCAAAGGAATAGTCGCCAATGGGGCGGCCGGTCTTGTCACGGCCCCAGGTGAAGGACAGGGGGGAAGAAGAGGAAGAAGAAGGAGGAGGGGAGGCGAGGAGGGAGGAAGAGTGCGGAGGGGAAGGCTGGCTTCGTTGACGTGGCGCCAAAGCTCCTTCTGGGCCTTGTTCGAGAGGGCGGAGCGGCCGTTGTTTCGTGCTGTACTCTCCAAAAGCTGTGCGCTGGCCCACGCAGTCCGGTCGGCAGGGGAGAGGGCGCTGAGACCGGCAGAGTCGGCAACACGGGCGTACGGTCGTCCTTGGTAGTAGCGCTCTTGGCTGCGCTCGTCGACAGTCTTCGGTGGCTGTGGTGCGGGTGGCAATGACTTTGCCTGTGCGGGAGTAGAGGAAGAAGAAGGAGCTGCTGGAACGGTCAGCCAAGGCTTGCCCAAAGACGAGAAGAGAGAAGGGAAGTCGGGACAGGAAGTGAGGGAGAAGACAAGACTATATAGCCATGGGGAGGAAGACGAGAGAAATGAACCTACCGCTGGTGTCCTTGGCCTTGGGTGCGGCCTTGCCCTTCGGTGGCATTGTATGCCCAAGGATCCCTCCTGTATGTCTTCTCTGTTGGGCCCCGGCCGGTGGAGAGAGGGTGAGAGGAGCTGGTGGTCTTCGTTTGTAGGTGTGAATGTCGTTGGGAGGTCGCAAAGTGGTCGAAGTTGGTGGGGCTTTTGGTGAGGGAAAGCTCAGGAGCGATTCGGCGCAAAACAGCTTTGACATAAGTGCCCCACTAATTTTTGGGTCTTTCAGCCTTTCTGCAGGCGCAAACGGCAGGCGCCTCACAACGGCTCGCAACCGCCATCCCATTGAAAGGGCAGGAACAATGCTTGCAAGTGCGCCGACCTCTTTCCTGATTCAGTCTTGTCTCAACAACACAATACGAAGACGCTTTTTGGCAGGCGCGTGGCAAGGGACGCCCTTTCCGTTTCCAGGCACTCATGGGCAGCGTAAAGGTACAAGTATTACGTATATTAGTTATGTTATGTTACATCCTAAGATGGACGTTTTACTACCGTAAGGTGACGCTTCTAGAGTGCACTTTGTAGTCGTAGACTGCGACTACAGTTTCCAACAACTGGCGGCCACATCTCGCTCCCCCCATCCCGGCCAGAGTCCCATGTCTCTATTTTCTCCCAGTAAGTTTTTGTTCCCTTTTGTCGGTTCCCGTCTGTCCTTGTCCTTTCCTTGCCAAATCTCCGTCAGTAAAAAGAAACGCCATGGGGCCAAAGAGAAAGCATATAAATAAAAGTATGGCAAAACGGAAAAGAGTTTAGGGAAGAGAGCGTAAGCATAGTGCGCGAGACTGTCTACGAGCTGCAGGCCAAAGCCTACATGCGCCAGAACTTCCAGCCCTCGCGCTCGCCGCCGCCGCCCTCAACGCCTACCAAGCGCTCGACGCCGTCGTTGCCCTCGGCGTTGAGGAACTTCTCGACGTCAATCTCCATGCCGCCCTCCTCGTCCTCATCCATGCCGTTGCGGAGCACCGCCGGCCACAGCACACCGACACCGTCGCCGCCCAGTGTCGTCACAAACTGCTGGTAGCCTTCCTTGGCCAGCTGCTGCTCCAGCTTGAGGACACGGGCCTTGGGTGTGCTTGGCTTGATCAGCGAGATCGAGCAGCCACCACCGCCAGCACCTGTCAGTTTCGTCCAGCCGAGACCCTCGTGGTCAACAAGCTCACGCACACGCTCGAGCCGCGGGTGCGATACGCCCAGAGTGTACAGCAGACCGTGGTTGACAGTCATCAGCTGGCCAATCTTGGTGATCTGGTCCGGCTCCTCCTCGTCTTCGTCGTTGCTGCCCGGGAGCACCACTTTCTTGACAGCCGGGACGCCGTTCTGGCCGTTCTGGCCGTTCTGCTGCCCATTGTGGCCGGCGTCGCTGTCGCTGTCGCCAGTGTCGGCATCGGTGTCGGCCTCTTTGCCCTCAATTGCCTCAATGGCGCTTCGCGCAATCGCATCAATGGCATTGAGAATATTGCCGACGACTTCGGGCTGTAGCTGCTTGAGGCGGGCCACCTTGGCAACTTCGGCTTTCGTCGACTTGGGCTGTTTTGTGTCGACGAGCAGGAGCGGGAGCTCCGGGAACTTCCACAAAGACTTGACGGACGGCGGCTTGTTGTAGTTGGAGCGCTGGAAGACAACGGCCTTGCCCTGCGTGGACACCGTGTTGTCAACGCCCGAGGGGTTGCCATGGATGCACATCTCGGCGACAAAGGCCCAGCGGTTGATGCGCTCGAGCTGCAGCTTGGACTCGTCGGCCGGCTGATCCGGGTGCGGGCCAGAAAGCGTCCGCAGCTGGAGCAGGAGAGCGGTGGCCATGCAGACCGCAATGGAGCCACTGCTGCCGAGACCGGCACCAATTGGGATTGTTGACCGCAGGGTGTAGACGCAGCCGGGGAATTTCTGGGAGCCGAGGGACAGGAAGAGGTAGAGGAAGGACAGCGCCGACGCCTGGTGGACCTTGCGCTCGTGCTCCGACTTGGACGGCGACACGCTGGCGAGGTGCGGCTGGATGGCGTCGAGCAAGTCCTGGTCGAGGCTGGTGACCAGGTCGTAGTAGAACTTCTTCTTGCCGGGTTTCGAGAAGAGGTCCCAGGGCAGGTCGTCGATGTTCCATGTGTGGGCCATGTCGATGTCGGGGAAGCGGAGCGTCACGGTGCGCTTTGACTTGGAGAGAGAGGTGACGAGGAGATAGGAGCGGAGGGAGATGGCAGCAGCCACGGCGGCCTAGACGGAGGGTCAGTTGTGGTCCATTGATGTCAAACTCTGTGCAACGGCGACTTGGACTCACCTTGCCGTGCACAACAGCATGCTCGCCAAAGACAATGACCTTGCCCGGGGCCGAGACCATAAAGGCCGGCATCATGGGACTGGACGCCTTGCGGTTCATCCTGTAGCGTGCCTGTGCCTGTAGATTTGTTGCGTCTGCTTTTGCTGCGGCTGCGGCGACCTCGTCGTTTGCGGTCATGGCGATGCGAAGACGGTCGACGTCTCGGCTGAGCCCATGGACGCCGCTGGTCATCCCTTTTGTTTCTCTTTTAGGTCCCCTTTAGGTCGTTTTCCTTTCTGTCTTTTTGTTTCGGTAGTGGAGCGCGCCGGGCGCACTTTTGCAGACGTGCGGTCACGAGGCCCAAGGATTTAGGGGATTTAGGGGCAAACCCAACACGCCAGGAGACGGCAACAGGCGCGCAAGCGGAAGGGGTCTAGCTTGCTGTCTTGTTCAATGGGGGCAAAGAACAAAGGGGGCGGCGTTGTCGATCGCGTCCAATTGCACGGCTAGAATGCACGCCGAGAGAGCAATTGAATGGGAACAATCGCTAAAGGATGAAAGGAAACGCCGAATGTGCATAAACAGTGGTAAAAGAGGGTGCTGCAACTGCGGGTGTGCTTGAGTCGGTATGGCAATCAGTTGTTGCCGGGTTCGAATAACTCGAATTGGGAATCAGATTAATCTGTTGGGGGAGCTGCGTGTTGTTTTATTTAGCTGCAGGTCGTTCCGGTACGGAGTACTCAGGGGAGGGTTGTCGTGTGAGCTTGCGCTGGTTGGTTGGAGAGAGCGGGAGGAAGAGGAAGAAGGGCGAAGGAAGAGCTGGGGTTTTGTAGGGTTTCCCCAAGATGAGGCAGAAACTGGGATGAAGCAGTAAATAGTGCGAGAAGTTGACAGGGACATACTCAGTATTTCAACGAAGTAAAATAAGTGGCAGGAGCCGTGACCAAGCTGGGGAAGGAACAACAGAAGAAGTGGAAACCTCGAACGGAAGCCACGAACGAGGCTCGGTGAAAACGGCAAGGGCCAGGGGCAGGGACATGTATCTTACAGTTCTTACTGGATGGATTTTGATAGCAAACTAGGTCAGCGTCAAGTGACCTCGATCGACCCCGGGTGGGAAAGAAAAGGCACCGTCTGCTCTTTCCCTAACAACTGAGAAACGCACTCTCGGCTCGATTGCTCTTTCCCATTTGTTTTTTTTTTTTCGACTTCTCCTCTTTCTACATCTTACTGGGCACCGAATGCTCCTGCCGTCCCGCGCCCGATTAATTCTTCTGCCTGGATGGTGTCTTGTTCGACGCAATTGTGGAGAGTCGCAGCTTCCCATATGGCAGCCATGAGCCAAGCAATCTTATTATTCGCGGCGGCCTAGAATCGCGCCCCGTCAGGGGAACGCCCAAAAGAGGAAGGGGCAGCCCACAATACTTTTCAACCATCCAGTCCAGCTGACCTGCCCGTGCCGCGTGCGTGTCTTGGTTGCTCCTGCCCTGCAGTTGCGCTGCACTGTTACGCCACAGGCCTGGCAGTTGCAAACTTTCTGTGCTCCACTGTACTCCGTACTCGTCGGTCAAGCTGGGAAGATCGTCCTTTGCTATGAGATATCTGGACATTTTGGACGACACATCTTGGGATGACAGCGGAACACGACACCACAGCACAACACGACAGCACGGCAATGTTACGCATACAATTTTATGCGGGGCTACATCGCAGAGAGTGCTTGAAAAAAGGATCAATGGCCAGCTGTCAAGGGGAAACGGTACCGTCTGTGTCACAGAGGATCTGCAAAGTCGGAGCTGCTTGAAAGACGCTGCCTATTCAACGTTGCAGCTGTTACGTTGGCATCCAATTTGAAATGAGCTTGAATGATGAAGCGAGGTCCTGAACTGTCTGGTTGCCCGAGAGGCTATAATGTCAACCCCGTCTTACATCAAAACAGGCCGAACTCCGTGCCGAGCCTGGACGGTCATAATAAAGGTCAAGTAGTCAAGGCGAGAAAAGCAACATGCTATCTCGATGGTTAATCTAGTTTTTATGACCATTTACAATATCAATTGAAATGACGACACTGTCTTTCCCAGAGATTCGTTGGGAATACATACTTGTACTGCTATAGACTATCCGACATCTGCGCGCCATTTGGCTCTAATGCGCCTTGAACGCGGGCTTCTTTTTTCGGGCTTGTCATTCTCCTCAAGCGCATGACAATTGCAGCTCCTCCTGCCCCTCAATGAATCGCGAATTATATAAAAGTAACTAGTGTACATGGGAGTTGATTTTAGCACAAAGTTGAAGGAATACAAATCAAAGAAAGCGTCTACGGATTGACCAGAGCGACAGATACGATAACACCATCACTACAACACATCAACACTACACACTACAACAACCGATAAACGGTAAATGGCACACCCCACATCATCGTGACCGTCACGAAGTTTGGTGTCACAAAGGGCTCCGGTGACTCGTTCACACCCGAGTTCCGGCGCGCCGTCGAGGCCGCACTCGCCTCGGAGACAAAATTGGCTCAAGATCGGCTCGGCCGCGCATGGCTGATACTGCATGCAAATTTGGGACTGTACTTGGTGTTACGCGAAGGTGCGTGACGGCGGGCAAATTGGCCAAGTTTGTCAAGGCCTTGAACGACACCAAGGGCCTCATTGCGGGCTACACGTCGCCCAGCATTGTGCGCGGCTCGTAGCGGGTGGACAAGGAAAAGGAATGCGGCGGCGGGCGAGGACAAGGAAGAGTATGTGCAGGCGGCCGAGGGCGAGAGCCGGTAAGCGCACGATGCGATTGCGGACCCGGACCTTGGGCCGAAGCTGACAGCATCTACGAGCCTGCTCGACGGCCGGAACTCGGACCACGACAAGCAATTGTTGTAGGGTGGCAGAGCGGCGGAGAATCCATATTCCAAATGAAAGACCAGAAACTCATTGGACTGTTGTCCCGTGTCGTCATGGCGTCGTGATACGGCGTCGTGCTATGCCCTCCGTCACTCGTACATGTAAACAGCTAAAGTCAAAGAGAACTCCATTGGAAGCAAACAGTCCCCTTCTCATTTCTGAGAAGCCAAGAAGAAGAAGGGAAAAAAAGCCTTTGCGGTGCCGACAACAACCATATGGCTGGCCAGCTGGTGATCACTAGATCCCCATGTTCCCCTCATGTTCCCTGTTCTCCTTTGGTTCAGTGTGCGTCGCCCGTCCGCTGTCGGAAGGGTAAGAGACAGCCCCAAAAAAGAAAAGATGGTTTGTTTTGAAATTTTTGAATTCCTTTTTCGTTTTCCGCTGGTTGTTTTTCTAGTACAACAGGTAATATGTGTAATTTTTGAACCCCAAATTGCCCTATCCACGCGCGCCGTGCGTGCCAACCATTTATGCCGACTTCTTGTTCTTCTTGCTGACCTCGGTGCAGGTCAGGTCTGTTGACTGTTGTTAGTGGTCCCTCTTTCTCCCAACATAAATTCAACCTCCACCAAGGCACCAAGGAAGGGTTTCGGGGGGCTGCAAAGAACATACTAGGGGGAAGGCTCTGCTTCAGCTTGTCGGCCTTGTCAGAGTCCTTGAGGACCAGGGTGTACAGGTTGCGCTTGCACCGGACCTTGAACTTGGTCAGGCTGGTCTTCTTGCTCTTCTTGATCCGGGCGTCTGTACGTTGTTAGAATGGATTCTTTTGTTCTTTCTGTTCTTTCTGTCGTATCTGTTCCTTCTCGACGTGTTCGATCGCTCGTTCTACGGAGTCGTCAACTCGTCATCGTCGTCTCGTCATCGTCGATCCGTATCGGGGGCTTGCTCGTAGGCTACTCACCGGACGCATCCTCACGCCGGCAGATCTCGATGAACTGAAAGAAGGTCAGCATTTCAACAGCACTTTTGGTTCAATTGGGTTCCATTGGGCCAGTTCTCTCGCCCATCGTGGTAGGTACACACCTGCTTGATGTCACCAACTTCGCGGGGCATTTTGGCTGATTTTGGGGGGGTTTTGGCGGGTTGAAAAAGAAAAGGGTGTTGATTTGGTGATGGTTGCAAGTTGGTGATGTTCAAACTTTCGTGGGGCTGCAAAGCAAAATGGCACACTTTTTCGACCCTGGGCAATTCTGTCTGCCAGTCCCTCCTTCCTTAATTTTTTTCGCTCTTTTCGCTTGGGCTCCACCTCAATTTTTTTTACAGACGAACAATTTTTGTGTGGACTATGCACGTGATGGCCATGCACGGACCATATTATCCGAGTGATTATGTAAGATTGGTCGACTCGACTCGACTCGCCTTTCAGGGATGGTTCAGTGAAAGAAGGCCGCTGCGGGCGCTAAACGTTAAGTGGCTGCCTTGAAGGTCGAACAACGCGGCGGCGACGACACCAAGCCCAAGGTGGCAAAAGAAGAGCCACGTTTGAGTTGAACGGGCCATTCGATATAAGTTGGCTGTAAGTCGATTTCCACAGTCTGTCTCTAAGCAATATGGCAAAGTGACACTTTCTGCTGTTTACAACACTCTCCAATTGAAGTGCCGCAGCCTCACTTCAGCTCACTCTGTCTCGACAATTCACTCAAAAAAGAACAAATCAATCATGACTCCATTGGATAAGGCGATGCGGTCCAAGGTACGTCATATCTCAGACTCATTGATCTGGATGGACTTATCTCGACATACGCACGAGTTCACTGCTAACATGTACAGAACGCCTTCCTGGGTAAGGAAACTCACAACTCAGCTGTCAGCCGTCAGCTGTCAGCTGTCAGCTGTCAGCTCGGCACGACATCTTGTCGGCATCACTAACAAGAAGCAGCATTCTCTGGACTCGTGACGGGTGTCGCCATCTGGGCCATCTGGGGCGGCGACATGTTCCCGGCAACAGAAGACCCTCAGGGCGCCCCAGAGACGTGGACACGCGAGGAATTGCGGCGGTGGCTGGCTGCGGTAGGTGCTCACGTTCAAGACTTGGCTCTTGGCTGGGTGTCGGGAAACACGACTCGGGCATACGTGCACACACAGTAGACGGGCTAACTCGATTCTTTTTTTCGTCTGTGAGCAGAGAAACCTTCACCCGCAACCAAGCGACACGGACGAACAGCTGCTGGAAAGAGTCAAGGTCAACATGAGGATCCCGAGGAATTGAGCTGAGAAGAAACTGGGTGAGGAGGATGAGACGGGCCACAACATCGGCAACAAAGGCCTAGGGCGTTAGGCGACGTTGTTTTTGCATTTCATATAGCCTCCATAGTGCGGTCCCTATCAAAGATACCATATTTGCTGTACAGCCAAGAAAGCAGACTGACTTACAAGGTCCTCCGGGTGAAGCGATTTTGCGACTCGAATATGCATCAATCCGACAAAGACAATGTGCCCATTGTGTTGTAAGATACGAGTACGATGTAAGGCGGAGCAATTTAGCCAGTTGCGAACATCCCTGGCCCCCGCGCGCTAGCCCTGTAATATGCACCTATCGAGGTAACCACTTGCGCCGGTTGCACCACTTGCGCCCGCGCTCCACTATATTTACTCAGTAAAGCTCCGCACAATAGCACAATACGAAACGCGCTCAGTGCCTGAACCTGCGAGGAAGGAGGCCAGCTTGCAAACGGACAGGTCGCCCTTGCCTTCTCTGGGATTCGTTGCTATTGTCATTGGCGAACCCCTGGACCTGCCCTGCGTCCCTCCATTCGCTCCTTCCATCTCGACCTTCTCTCCCTCTCGCAACTTGTCTCGCGAAAGGAAAGACGTCAGAGTGCCACCTTTGAGGAGAGAAACACTGCGGGCCTCTGGACCTTCCCTTTCGGTCTATTTCTGTTTCTGTTCTGTTTCTGGGACTTGCTCCTGCTTTCTTCTTCTGAACTCTCCCCTTTTCGTTCTTTCCGTTCTTACCCTATTTACAACACCGTCGCCAGAGCTTCCTAAGCTCCATCTTCCACCTCTTTTTTTGTCCCCTCTTTCAACCTTTTTTTCCCATCGTCACCGTCAACGCCGCCATCATGCTGGGTCTTCTCCAGGTAAGTCATCACCGCGGTCTTTGCTTGATATCTTCTACCGCTAACTTTGTCGCAGCGCCTCGCCCGGTTCCTCGACCGCCCAGCCTTCCCATGGAAGCGCTTGATTATGGGCTTCTCCCTCGCACAATACGTTCTCGAAGGCTTCCTCTCGTTCCGCCAGTACCAGGTTCTCAAACCACCAAGGCGCCCAAGGTCTTGCAGCACGAGGTCTCCCAAGAGGTCTTTGACAAGAGCCAGGCGTACGGCCGTGCCAAGGCCAAGTTTGAGCTCGTCAACGGCATCTGGAACCAGCTGCAGAACGTTGCCTTTTTCCAGTTTGACCTGCTGCCCAAGCTGTGGGCGTGGTCGGGCAAGCTGCTGCTGCAGTTGGCGCCCGCCCGCTTCCAGGGCGAAATCGGCCAGTCCATTGCCTTTCTCCTCGTCACGATCCTGCTCAACCAGCTGCTCTCGCTGCCGGCGTCCGTCTACCATACCTTTGTGCTCGAGGCCAAGTTTGGCTTCAACAAGCAGACGCCCACGATTTTTGTCACGGACATTCTCAAGACCCAGCTGCTCACGTTCGCGCTCGTCCCGCCCATCACCGCTGCCTTCTCGTCGATTATCCGCCGCACGGGGGACCAGTTCTTCTACTACGTCTGGCTGTTTGGCGCTGGTCTCCAGGTCTTTATGATTTCCATCTATCCGATTGTCATCCTGCCGCTGTTCAACAAGCTCTCGCCGCTCGAGGCGGGCCCGCTCAAGACCGACGTCGAGGACCTCGCCAAGAAGCTCACGTTCCCGCTCCACGAGCTGTATGTGATTGACGGCAGCCGCCGCAGCGCCCACAGCAACGCCTACTTTTTCGGCCTGCCCTGGAAGAAGCACATTGTGATTTACGACACGCTCATTGAGAAGAGCGAGACCGAGGAGGTCGTCGCCGTCCTGGCGCACGAGCTCGGCCACTGGAGCCTGGGCCACACCACGCGCCTGTTTGCCATCTCCCAGGCCCACTTCTTCTACATCTTCGCCCTCTTCTCCGTCTTTATCAACAACAAGAGCCTGTACGCCGATTTTGGGTTCGTCCAGCAGCGGCCCATCATGATTGGCTTCCTGCTCTTCTCCGACGCCCTCGCGCCCATGGACATGGTCATCAAGCTGCTCATGAACGTTCTGAGCCGCCGCTACGAGTTCCAGGCCGACGCCTTTGCGCGCGGTCTCGGCTACGAGGCGCCCCTGGCGCGCTCGCTGATCAAGCTGCAGATCCAGAACCTGAGCACCATGGACGCCGACTGGATGTATGCCAATTACCACTTCTCGCACCCGATCCTGTCGGAACGTCTCAAGGCGCTGGACTGGCAGCCGACGGAGAAGGTCGAGGTCAAGGAGAGCAAGGAGATCAAAGACGGCGAGGCCGTCACCACGGGTCGTGATGAGCTGTAGATGGATAGTGGGAGGATGGGAATGGATTTTTTGGTTTACATGAAACTAGGACAAAAGGTGTATCGAATGACAGGTGAGTTGTGGCGAAGAAGAGAAACAACTCCACAAATGAAAAGAGGAACGATTTGGTTTGTACAATAGAAGAATCTACGGTCTGATACAGAAAGAGCAGAAGGGTTCAAGAAAGAACAATGGAATTCATGATTTACAACTGTTGACCCCAAAATTCAAAACGTACTGTGGACGAGTACAGCGACAGCCCCCTGTAGTAGTGCGAAAGTGCCCCTGGAGGAAACGACAACAGTGGTTCGGGTGGATAACAGCCTCCCGCAGCCAATCACACTAGCTCAAGCGCAACATCCCATCGAGGGTTCTACTCAGTACTAGCGAAAAATCTTGAACCTCACTTCGTTGCTTGGACAAACACGCGACTACGACGACATCCACGACGACCACGACGACCACGCGACTACGACGACCGGCACGCCTCCAACCCCAGGCGACGCTCTCAATCCGACAGCCTTGTTTCTTTCTCGCTCCGTCCGCACCGCCTTGTTTCAAGCCCCAACTCACCCAACCCTTCTCACACACAATGTTCGCCGCACGGCCAACATCTGGCGTCGCCGCCGCCGCGCGCGCCGTCGCCTCGGCCGCAAAGCCTCAGACACGGTAGGCCCTCCGCCCCCACGATTGCCAGCCTTTTTGAGGCTTCGTCTTCTCCCGCTAACTCCAACTTGACAGCTCCTTTTCCATCCTCCCCCGCCTGCGGCCAACGTCGTCCGCCGCCGCCACCGTCACCGCCTCCTCCGTCTTTCGCTCGCCCCTCCTCTCGCCCATGGCCGCCCCGTCGACGGCACCGTCAACAGCAGCACTGCCAGCCGCCGCCTTGTCGGCCGACCTCATCAGCCCCTCCACCATCTCGCGCCACCCGGCCCTCGCCGGCGCCTTTGCCAGCCAGATCCGCTGCGGCCCGCGCGCGACCATGGCCTTTGCGACGCGCCTGATCCAGAAGCGGCGCCACGGCTTCCTGAGCCGGATACGCACCAAGGCCGGCCGCAAAACGCTGATGCGGCGCAAGGCCAAGGGGCGGAAGCGGCTGGCCTACTAGATGAAGAAGAGAGAGTTTGACGGAGGTAGCTTGACCAGAGAGAAAGGCAAGGCGACGATCGACGATCGAAGACCGACGACCGACGACAGGGAGGGAAATACATTCGACCAACGGAGAAACGACGCCGACGTCCCAGGAGAGGACAGACATGGCAGTGTACGACGACAAGAGGCAGACGCAGGAAGAGGAGACGGCACAACAGCATCCTATTTTGCTGTATATTTACTGTACAAAAGATAGAAACGAATATACTCTCCATACCCAAAGACCATATGACCATATCCTGCTTGCTACCTCTGCTATCTTGTTATCAAGAGCCCCCCTCCCCCTCCTTCCTGCCGCCCAAGAGGAGGTGGCTACGGCCCCGTCAGACCACTCTCACAGGTCAACGTGTCGGTATAGCACGCCGTGTACAGCTGGTCGCTCGCCTCGCCCAGCCAGATTGTGTACCGCTCCGCACTCGGCAGGCCGGGCAGCACCCAGTTCTGCTGCACAACGTCCCAGACGCTCAGGTCTTTGCGTGTCAGCTGCAGGCTCACCGTGCCCGATCCGCCGGGCGCCAGCGTGGCCGTCTTGGCAAAGTCGCGGAGCTGGACGACGGGTGTATCGTACGCGCTGCTGGCCGGGAACTGCAGATAGGCCTGGACGACCGACTTGCCCGACGCCGTCTTGCCCGACGCCGTCTTGCCCGTGTTGCCAACCTTGACGGACAGTGTGTAGGCGAGGTCAAACAGGGCCGGGTTGCCACCCTGGCCGCCGCCCGCCGGAGGGCCTTGTTTCTGCGTGGTCGAGTAGCCGGACGGGTACGGGTAGGCCGACGTCGTGGCGGCCGCAATGTCGGCCTCGGCATCGGACAGGCTCACCCAGGAGTACAGGTAGCGCCAGATGGTCGAGAAGCCGGCTGGCATGGTGGCCTCGGACGCGGGCGGAATGGCATTCGAGTACGACGGCGTCGGCAACTTCCTCGGCCGGGCAGCAGGCAGCGTGGACGTCAACTTCGTGCTGACGGCAATCGAAGCGCTGCTGAGCGAGAAGTTGGTGTAACTTAGACCGTGGCCAAACGCAAACCGCGGCGCAATGTTGTTCTTCATGAGGTAGCGGTAGTCAATGTACAGGCCCTCCGCGTACGTGTCCTGGACCTGCCCCAATGCAAAGCCACGCAGGCCCAGGCTGGACGGGTAGTCGCTCTCCTGCTTGGGAATCGAGTACGGCAGGTGGCCGCTTGGTGACACAGCACCATACAGGACATCAGCCAGAGACGCGCCCGCCTCCTGGCCAGGCAGGTGTGCCACGAGGACGGACTTGACGGACGGCAAGTTGATCCAAGAGTCCATGACAATAGGACCCACCGTGTGCACGACAACAACGACATTGTCGTACGCCTGGGCCACAGACTGGACGAGCGCATCGCCACCGTGCCATGCTGCCAGACCCGCCGAGTCGCGGTCGCCGTGGTTGCCCTCGACAATGTTTTGGTTCTCGCCCGAGTCAGACGTGATGAACACCACCGCGACCTCGTCGCCACTCTGCGACGGCGGGGAGAACCATGGCCAGCTGTCGTAGTCGTGGTACGTGACACCGCCCGTACTTCGATTTTTGAGTGCCGTGATTGGATCGTCAAAGTACGGGTAGTCGACCGTGCCGGAACCCCAGCCCATGCCCAGCGTGCCCGTGTCGCAGGCACGGTCGGCACAAGCATTGGCACCGGACGGGTTGACAGCGGCATCGGTGCCGAACACGACCAGCGGGCGAGAAAGGTCCAGTGGCAAAAGGGAGCCGTTGTTCTGCAGCAGCGTAATGGCATCCGTGGCCACCTGCCGCGCAACAGTCGCATGGTCGCCCTGGACGTCGACAAACTGGTTGACAACACCGCTGGGCGAGAAGAGAGCACCGGGGTACAGCGGACCCGTGGCGTCCTTGGTGTTGGACGAGAAGTTGGGCGGCGGGTAGTCTGCGTCCTGGCCCATCTGGTACCATGCTGCCACAACACGCGTGGCCATGTCGTTGATCCGGTCCATGGGCACCGAGCCGTTGAGTGCGGCTCTCGTGAGATCGTACATGAAGTAGCTTGTGCCAACCAGCGGGATCTGCTCGTCACCAGGCATGCCCATATCGAGGCCAGCCAGAGCAGAAGCCACGCCCGACATTTGGCCGAGCCTGCATTGTCAGCGACGTGTGCCCATGTGTACTGTCTGAAGTAATGACAGGAAAACCTACCAGTCCGACATGACGAAACCTTGGAAGCCAAGCTCGTCCTTTAAGAGATTGTTGAGGAGGTAGCTGTTCTGCGAGCACGCAGAGCCGTTGACGCCGTTGTAGGCTGCCATGACCGAGCCAGCGCCAGCGCGAACCGACTCGGCAAAGGGCCATAGGTAGAGCTCATGCAGAGTCCGGTCGTCGATGTTTGCGCTGTAGCCGGGCATAATGACATTGTACATGCGGTACATCTCCTGCTCGTAGCCGATCAAATGTTTGACAGTCGCAATGACACCCTGTGACTGCACACCTTGGACCGTCAGAGCACCACCCACGGCCTGAAGCACCGGGTCGGCTCCAAAGGACTCCCAGTTGCGGCCACCACGCGGCTTGCGGCCGAGTGGCCCAATGGTCGGCCCGAGATAGATGTTGGCGCCCTTACCGCGAAATTCTTCACCAATGGCTTGGGCCCGGGCCAGTATCAGGTCCTTGTCCCATGTCGCGCCGGTCGTGATGCCGGCCGGGAAGGCTGTGACATGATCGGTCGAGCGAACACCCAGAGCACTGTCCTGAAGACAAAGCTGCGGGAAGCCCACGCGGAGAGCGCTGCCGGTGTTTCCGACGCAGGGGCTGACCATGTGAGGTTAGCAGAAATAAAATATGAGACATCACGCTGTTGATAGGGGAAAAGCCCATAAAACCCACCCTAGGTCATGTTAGCATTTTGTCTCATCAACATACGCATACAAAGTAGTTCAAACTCGATGGAAGTCGATATTCAGTTTAGACCGGAGAAAATACTCACCCATAAAGAAGCCTGTGCCGGCTGTAATGTTGGTCTTCTCGGCCAGGGTCATCGACGACACAAGAGCCTCTGCTTTGTCGTAGGCACTTGTCCAGTCGGACGTCCATCCACCAAACGGGGACGGATAGTACGGCGCAGCAACATATTCGGCTGGCACGGAGTCGCGCCCCTGCACGGCAGCACCGTATACCGTCCGGGCCCATGCCGTCGCGGCGACGAGGGCAACACAAGCGGAGCCCAGCATTGAAAGTTCCGTGCTGGTTCTCTACTGAGTGGTGAACTTGCATGTATTGTATAAATGGACTACCGTGTCATAGAGCATGCGTACCAGGCAGGGTAGTGAACAGTTCATGTCACTGGTATTCACGTCGTGTATTCAGCCGCGATGTCAACATGCGCCTGGCCGTCAACTTTGTTTTTGAAGTGTTCGTCCTCGCGAGAGTCTTTGGACTAGGTGTTCTAGAAATAGACCGAGAAAACATGCATTCGAAAATAACCGTTGCCGCACAGGGCGTCGGCAAGCCTGTCTGCTGCTGTCTGCTTGCTGTTGTCGCATTTTCCTTTTTAACTCTCTTTATCATCGTCTCCTGGTTATCTGCCGTTGCTCCCGTACTCCGCGCGCAAGGGGAGATGAAGATCCACGGCGTATTCTATGCGTGCGCGCGCCATGGGTCGGGCCCACCCCAAAAGAGGAAATGGGGACCGCATTCACACAGACGATGGCAGTCGGCGATGCGACCTCGGTGGCGTTTTTTGCTGTGTAAAAGGGCTGTCGCCAAGCTGTCGCCAACCATGGCCATTGTTGAAATCAGTTATTCGGCTGAAGAAAGCTTGCTCCATGGCTAGGAACTGGGAAGATCAGAGGACGTTTGGGGCTGCAAAAGAAGCGCCGATAGGTGGCCGGTGTTTGAGGCGCAAAGTCAATAAATGACAACAATGCTCTCGTGGTCAGTACTGAGTAGAGGGAAACACAAAAAAATGGGGAAAGTCACAGTTGGCGTACGACGTCAATGCATTGGAAAAGGGCCAATGCAACGCTCAAGAATCATGACTGTCACAAAACACAACAAAAGCGGAAAAAAGACGGCAAAAAGACGGCGAAAAGGGGCAGGACAGGGCGGCCGATCGGATTAGAAAGCGGAGGCTAGCAAAGCTTGGACGAGATCTGGTGCTCGGCTGCCCGCTTTTAGGGGAGGGGGGGGGACGATGGACACGATCGACCTGCCAAAGCCGTGTTGACGTCTGCAAGGTGCCCAATTATCTCCGTTTTCTTGTTGATGTGACATTCTTCTTTTGGCGATGCAGGGGTATATCACGGACGGTGATGCGATCAGATAGGGCAAGTGTCCCGCAGTTCCCCAAGGAGCGGTGTTAACTACAACAAGCGTATCTGTCCGCTTCCATCACTGCGACGTCTGCAACCGCTGTCCCTGTCGTGCTGATGGTCACTTAGGTCACTCAATGCAACTCTTGGTCTTCTGACCATCTTTTTCGGCTTGTCGACTCTCAGAAGCGGCGGATATCCTGTCCAAAGCACATGCTTTTTGTGACGCTGTCTCTATCATTGCCAAGCATCAAGCTGCCTGTAGAGAAGACGTCGAGTGAAAGAGGCCTATTGACGCCCGAACAGGAGATAACGCTGTCGGTGCCCACCGTGAAGAGGCTTTTCGAACGTTTGACGAGGCACTGTGGCACCGGAAAAGTCGACGTCAGTAGGCGGGGTTCGAGACGGGGAAAATCGACATGTCGCCGGCCGAACTCCCTGCAAGACGATGCATGCTGGCGATGCACGGAGGGGTCCAGTGCGGGGTGTGATGGGCGACAGCCTCGGAAGAAGATATCTGGTCGTCTGATCGTGGCCTGTGATATCACAGTAGAGAAAAAAGAAAGGGGGAGAAGAGGGAAACGATTGGCAAATTTGAGAAGACGGAGAAAAGGGGTAAAGGTGTTTAGTGGTACGAGGTGGGCAAACTTAAGGAAAGAACGATCCAGTAATGCCGCACCGAGAGGTATCAACTTGGTAAGACCACTGAGCTTCAACGAAGGAAGGTGCGATGGAGATAATATACTCGGAATATAGTATGAATGACGGTTTGCTGCAAACAAATTTTCAGGAACGATCGTATATTCATTGGAATACATAAGAACCGAAATACCGAAGAACTAAAATTCTCTCCATCTTTCGGGGGAAAATAAGGGAAAAGAGGACGAAAATAAGGAAAAAAGAGCATGCACCTAGAAGAAAACGAGACAGCACAGCAAATAATGTCACCTTAAAGATACACATCTTAATTACTGTTCTGATCGTTCTACGTTCACATATCCTCAAAAAAATCCCAAATAAAGACACAGGTGAACGGTTTAACACTCGTGAGATGTTTCTGATTTTCTTTCAAAAAATACCTACGCTGATCTACACACGGCCGATCCCATTTTCCGATTCCTGAACCAAAGAGCCTCGTAAATAAAAAAGTAAAGTATTGATAACCAAATGCACTCCCACCCATCTCTTCTCCTCACGCGCACACATGTTTACTGCCGCCCAATTTGGACTCGGGTCACCTCCAGTGTCTCCGTGTCCAGCAAGACGACCTCGCGGGTCTCGGAAAAGGCGGGCACGGCGATCAGGCGCACCGTCTGGTCCTCGGGCCCCGTGATGAGGCGCGTGCCAAAGGCAGGCTGCGAGCCGGCAAAGTAGACGTGCGGGCAGGCGTCAAGGACGAACGGGTCGTCCTCCTGGTAGGGGTAGCTCCACAGGGTGTCGGGCGCGGTGGGCGCGGCACAGCGCCAGCGGCAGGTGGCCTCCATCATGCTGAGACGGTCGTTTCCCTGGACGTACTTGTGGATGTCGTCAATGGTCTGCCCGCTGACGCCGAGGACGCGCCAGCCCTCGACCTCGCCCTCCCAGGGGTTCGTGACGGTGTCGAACCAGCCGGGCGGGTCCGTTGCGGAGGCCAGTGATGGCGGTTTTGGTGATGAGTAGAGACGGGCATTGGGAAACATGGCTGGGTGGATGGGCTGTTGGGGGATGCTGGCGTTGGCGGGGTCGTTGATGCCGGGCATGAGGGTGACGGGCATCGAGGGGAGCAGCTCGGCCAGAAACTCGTCGAGGAGCGCACTGGGCACGGGGTTGTAGCTGCTGCTGTCGTAGCCGTATTTTTTTGTCGTCGTCTGTAGCGGGCCGCTGTCACCGCCTGCTGCTGCTGCTGCTGCTGCCGTTGCCGCGGCCGCCTCTTTTGCGGCCTTTTCGTCTGGGTCTTCTGCCGCGGCGATGGAGTTGCCAGCAATGATGAGCCGGCTGATTCGTGATGCCTCGTCTTGGGAACCCGGTGCCAGTGCCTCGCCCAGAAGGTATTCTAGCAAGAGCGACGTCTCGACGGCCGACGCACCGTGTGGGCCCGAGAAGTTGAGACCGGACACAATGGCAATCTTCTGGCCACGACTCGTGCTCTTGCTCTCTGCTGTGCCATCCATGTCGACATCGCCCGAGGCTCCGTTCTTGCCGCTCCTGCCGCTCTTGCCGTCCTCAATTTTGGCCTTTTTTGCCGGTGGGCCCTCTCCTGCTGCGCCGTTTGCGCCGTTTGCGCCGTTTGCTGCCGCAGGCTTCGACAGCTGCCACCGCTCGGGTTGTGGTGGCAGGTCTGGGAACATTATGTCAATGACCTCGAGCTCGCCGTCTTCGTTCTCCGTGCCCATGACGGCAATGATACAGCCGGTCACGAGCAGCACCGAACGCAGCGGACGGCCGACCAGCCGGATCCGGCCCGAGTCGTCCTCGAGCATGATGGCGACACTGCCGCGGCCCTCGGCCAGAACGTCGTCGTTGTCCTCAGGGATGTATTTCTTGACAGTCGACGGCTTCGAGAGCAGCTTGTCCTTGGAGACGTCCTCCAAAATGCTCGGCTTGAAGGGCATGTCCATGTAGACCGTGCCCGCGACCCAGCACAGCTCGCCCTGGCGCACGTCCAGCACGCGCTCGACCTTCTTGGCCTTGGTACCGCCGACCACGACGTCGTCGAACACGCTGGAGGCGACGGCATCAACAGCCGGCTTGATCTTGGCCAGCCGCAGGAAATACATGTCGGCAAACTGCTGCTGGTACTGGCGGCTGTTTTGGAGGCTGAAGCGGTGCAGCGGGTGGTAGGCCGTCTGGGCGCGTTCGGGGAGAGCATCGTCGGGGCTGGTAGCAGACAAATCAGTATTGCAGTTGACGACAAAAAGTTAATCGAAGCTCGCAGTCTCTCATCTCGAGATTAAGAGATTCTACTCAAATTGAAAGACGTACAGAGGGGCAGCCAACAGGCTTCGTGCGGCATCGAGGGACACCATGGTGGGTGGTATGCGTGAGGTTGACCGTATGACAAACAGAAAACCGAGATCGTTGTGGTGCCTATGGTGGCTGTGGTGACGTACGGAGTATTGACAGCGACATAAAGAAACCAAACGACAAGTGACGATGTTTCATGGACGATGCTGAGCACGCGCTTTAGAGGGGCAGTTAAACGCGCCTGGGTTCTTCGCGTTTTGGCGTAGTGCCCCCTTAAGCGCCCCCTTGAGTGGCGGGCGTGTCCCCCTGGAAAGACAGCACGGTCCACTAAAACTTGCTGGTTTACAGCGCCTTCCAGGCACCCTCCACACACCCTCTAAGGGGCTAGCTCTTATTGGCTCCAGGCAGCTTGCGGGGCAAGGCTGGTGTTCGAGTCGCTCTTTCCCTGGCAGCCGCAAGGCTGAGGAGCCGCTAAAAAAAGTTTAGAGGGCAGGAGCCATTGCGAGTGTCCGATAAGATAAGAAAAAAAAAGTTGCTGCCATACAAAAAAAAATAAAAATAGAAAATTCCTCTAAACATCACCGCCACAACGAGTCGAGCTTCAGCACCACCATCAGCGACAATCGACAGCGCAACGGCACAAAAAAAACCGACAGCAGCCTCAACAGCCTCTGCCGCTCCATCGTGCACTGCGAAAAGACCTCCCCGCACCCACCAACTGCCCTCCCGCACAATCACAATGGCCTCGTTCGACCCGGCCGCCGACGACGCCTCGGCGCAGGTCAAGGTCTTCTTCACAACGACCGAGCAGGACGCCGACCTGCAGCTGCCCGAGTCCAAGCGCCCGCTGATCGTGCCGGCCGACATCCGCCGCTATGGCCTCTCGCGCATTCTCAACTCCGAGTCCATGCTGGCCACCGACCGGCCCGTTCCCTTTGACTTCTTGGTCGACGGCGCCTACCTCCGGACCACGCTCGAAGAATACCTCCGCGACAACGGCATCTCGTCCGAGACGACGGTGACGCTGCAGTATGTGCGCAGTCTGGTGCCGCCTGTGTTTGAGGCGAGCTTTGAGCACGACGACTGGGGTCAGCTCGGTGGACATCTCGCCCAATGTGGCGGGTGCCTCGGGCCGTCTCTTGAGTGGCTCGTACGACGGCCTGCTGCGGCTGTGGAATGCGGCGGGGCAGGTGACGACGGTTTCGCCCGGGTCGGCCCAGGGCGGCCACACGGCGGGTGTCAAGGCGGCACGCTTTGTGACGGCGACGCACATTGCCTCGGCCGGTCTGGACCGCACAGTCCGCATCTGGAAGTACAATGCGGACAACGACAAGGCGGACGCTGGCGAGGATGCCGTGATGGCGGACAGCAGTGCCTCGGCCTCGGCCCCGGCCCTGCTCAAGCCTCTTCTGGAGCTGTACGGCCACAAGGGCAGCAATCGACTCGCTGGCCGTGGACGCGACCTCCAAGCGTGTTCTGTCCGCCTCCGTCGACGGCCAAATTGGTCTGTGGTCCATCTCCAAGTCTTCGGCTCCTGCGGCGCCCGAGTCGCTTCTGCCCGGTGCCGGCAGTGCTGCCGCTGCTGCTGCCACAAACAAGAAGCGCAAGATCGCGTCGTCGTCGTCGTCGACGACCTCGACCGCGGACATCCCCCGCCGCGGCGCTCTGTCGCTGATCCAGGCCCACAAGAACGCCGCCGCGACGGCTGCTATTTTCGACCCCCGTGACCGCACGGTCGCCTACTCGGCCGGCCAGGACCACTCTCTGTGCACCCTCGATCTGACCACCGGCCAGGTGGTCAGCACGGTGGCCACCTCGCACGCTCTTTTGTCGCTGTGCGCCGTCGGCTCCAAGACCTCGGGCGGAAAGCGGAAGCGGAAGCGGAAGCGGAACTGGCCGCCTGTTGGCCGCCGGCAACGCTGCGCGCAACGTCGTCCTTGTGGACCCGCGCGCGTCGGTGGCCACGACGGCTGTGATGACGCTGCGCGGCCATGTCAACAAGGTGGTGGCCCTGGCGGCGGCGCCCGACAACGAATACTCGCTGGTGTCGGCGTCGCACGACGGTACGTGCCGCATCTGGGATCTGCGGAGCAGCCGCAAGGCGGTCGACGACGACGCCGCGCCGAGCAATGGCGAGGGCGCAGCAGCAGCGCCCTCCAACAACTTGACGTCGGTCAGCGAGGCTGTCTACGTGATTGACCGTGAGGGCCGTGAGGGCAAGCGGCGGCCGCTGGCGGGCGAGGGCGTCAAGGTGTTTGATGTTGCCTGGGACAAGACCTGGGGCATTGTCAGCGGTGGCGAGGACAAGCGTGTGCAGATCAACCGGGGGCGCGATGTCGTGGCACAGTCATGAGGGAAAGGCTAGGGGAAAAAAAGTGAATTTTGTCGTTTTTGCATCATTTGTCTGTATTTATGCGTATTTATGCATGGTCATTTCTTCTTCATCTGCAAAACTGGGAGTTTTCATAGTTTAATTTCATTGTTGTTTAGGAATCTGATCACAGACGTTAATTATGCCTTTGTGTATGACATAATAGGCCTTCGTTTCTCATACAACGCTCGTCGTAAATGGTGTACTGCGACAATCGTAAAGGGGTATGTAAATAGCACGTGGTATCATGTCTTTCGTGAACTGCTCGTGGCAGCGGGACGACCCGCACTGTCCATCCCGGCCGTCCCGCTTGTGTACCCCGTGGACCGCATGAGGGCCGAGTATTTTCTCGAAAACTCACGGGGCACCTTGTCCAGCACCTCGTCCCGCAGGCGTGTTCTTTGGTACGGGAGCGACTCGAGTTGCACGGCTTCCAGGATGTAGGTGACAACCGTGCTGATCTGCAGTGGTGGATCGCGCAACAGAGCGGCCAGCGTCTCAGGGTCGAGGTCGTCGTTGCTGTGCCACAAGTGGTAGGCGCGCAAAGAGGCTGGCTTCGCACGTACGGTCTTCCCGTTGCCGGCGGCAGTCGCCTTGTAGCGTGCGAGCCAACCTTCAGCCGCAACGATGCGTGCGTCTTTGGGTTTTGCAGGCGTGGCCGGACTTTGGGGTGTTTTGAGTGTTTTGGGTATTTTGGGGGTGGCCGACGCAGAGCTTGCACTGCCAGCGCGTCCCTTGGCTGGCGTAGCAGGCGCAGCCTCGCCGTCGTTTTCAGCCTCAAACGCAATCGTCTTCTTTGCCTTTTCCAGAAACTCGGGCGATAGCTGTGCTGTTGTTCCGCCACCAGCGTCACCTTCTTCGACAGCCTCTTCGACAGCCTCTTCGGCAGCCTCTTCGGCAGCCCCTTCGGCTGCCGCGGTCGAAGCGACTACGCCATCGGCAAGCTTGATGGGCAGGTTCAGCTCCACAAAGGCAGGTCGTGGCGGCTTCGGATCGAGAGACTCTCTTTGCTTTTCCAAGACGGAGAAAATCTGTACGGCTGCGTACGCATCGGAGGCAGAGTACAGAATCTGGTCCATGCTCAAGGGCTTGGACCAGTCCCCCGACCGCACGTCGTGGCCCTTGAACATGGGCAGCCGCAGATGTTCCTGGACCTGCACGGCCAACGACACCAGCTTCTTGTTGATGAGCTTCGTGTCGCCCGTTTGGGAGTGCGTCACGAGCTTGTGCAGGTGGCTCAGCTCAAGCAAGCCGCGCATGTCGACGTGCAAAAACTTGCGCAGCCGTGTGGCGTCGCCCTTGATAAAGACGCCCGCCTTGATGGAGCTGGCGTCTTCGAGAATCGCGCGCAGCGTCGGCGCCATCAGGTCGTCCGTGGCCGGGTACAGCGATAGGTGGAAGAGACCGATGCGGCTGGGGCTGGCGAGCTGCACGAGACAGACGTTGCGCCTGGCGCCGTCGTACCGCGTGGCGCTGGCCATCCACTCGAGGTCGAATCCCAGGAGCGGTGCGCCCAAGAAATACTCCTGGCACACACGCTCTGTTGTCGCCTTGCTTTTGCAGTAGTGTACCTTGACGCCCTCTGCCGTGTACGTCACGGCTTCGTCGTGGCCCTTCTCGTCGTTGGTGCCGTGGCGCCCGTTGTCCTCCTTTTTCGCCTCAACTTGTCGGTAGAGAGCATACGTCCAGTAGGACTCGGGCGTGCCTTCTGGCGCATCGCGGGCCGCACGAAAGAGGTCGTCAGGGATCTTGTAGTCCAAGGTCGTTTCTGGAGGCAAAATCTCGGCAGGTTGTTCTTCCGCTTTTGCGGTCTCTGCGTCCGGGGTCTTCGTTTCCTCCCCGCCCCTTGTCTCCTTTGACGCCTCTTCTTCCTCTTTCGGTTCCACAGCTGTCTCCTCTGCAGGCTTCTCCTCGGAAGCATCCTTCTTTTGCGCCAAGCTGTGAAGCGGCCGTGGACTGAACCGTATGGGCATTGTTGTGTGCACGAAATGGGTCGTTGTCTGCGGCGCAAAGGCCACGGCCGGTCGTGGCGACTGCTGCGCGAGCGGCGATGCAGCCGATGCAGCCGCGCGAGGAACAAAAGCACGGGGCGTGCTTTGAACAAAGCCCGTGGTCGTCTGAGGTGTTCTTGTTGTTGTCGTCGCCGTCGATCCGGTCGCCTTCGCTGAAGCCGTGACAGAGGCAGAAGCAGTGCTTGCTCCACCGAAAACGATGCCATTCCCGGGTCGCCACAAGCTCCAGTTGGCCGGCATCGGGCTGGCGCCCTTGTTGGGCGTATGTGGAGAGCTCATCGCCGTCGTCGTCGGTGCTGGCAATCGCGCTGCATGGGATCGCGCACGGCTTGAGGCCGAGGCGACTGTACTGGAAGTCAACTTATCGACGCGTCGAAGGATCACGGCGCCATGCTTGCCCATGAGAAGGTATGAGAGTGAGAGAGTGAGAGAGCGAGAGGGCGGAATAGAGAGAGGAAAAGGAAGCCAAGTTGTAAGGCGACACATGAGCTGGCCGTGCAGGGTATGTTATCTCCCGCCTGTCGGCTTAAGAGCAGACAGCATTCGAAGGGCAGCAATTCACCCCAAGGTCGATACAAGTGCTGCCGGTTGAGCGTGTCGGGTCAGGTCTAGGCAATCGAGTCGTTTCTGAACGGATACTCCGAAATATGTCTCGCGTTTCCAGTGGAGGAGAAAACAGAGGGGTTGAGTGGAAAGATGCAGGAGCTGAGGAGGCAGGAAGGGCGACAAAGTGTGTGTGGGGAAAGCTCGGGGAGCTGCAGTTTACAGGGCAGGAGCGACTTGATGTCCAGGCAGGCAAGGCAGGCAAGGCAGGCAAGGCAGTCACAGGTGATCAGCACAAGAGGAAGGTGCGAGTCTCAGAATCGAATGTGAAAGCAACTCTGGCAATTCCTGTAAGCGATAACGTCGGAAGAGAAATCGCATACAAGTGACGAGCGTAACTATACATTTGACAAAGATACAATGCTGGTCGCAAACGGTCCTCTTTGGCTAGGATAAGTGTGGTGGCAAGGGTCCATTGCCATAGAGACTAGCCACTATAATGCGCAATTGGACTCTGTAATTTCCAACAACAAACATTCGTTCACGGACGTGTAGCTCAGTGGTAGAGCGAGGGATTGCAGATCCCTAGGTCAGGGTTTCGATCACCCTCAGGTCCTTTGAATGATTTATTTTTTTGCTCTTTTTTGCTCTTTTTTACTGTTTTGCCAGAGGTCAGAGATAGACTCCGATAGCTCCAGAGTTACCATTTGACTTTCGGGTTTTTCTTTTCTTTTTTTTTTCAATGTGCAAAGCGTCAAGTGACCTGGTTTCGTTCCTTCTCCCGTCACCAATTGAAGCCGTTCGTGCCTGCCGCTTTTGTGAGGGCTGTTGCGCCCAGGAGCCAGCGAGGATAAGACCCACTTTTCTGCCTTGGAGTGAGCGACGAGTCCCATTGGGCGAGAGAGGGGCAGTTTTGGCAGGCGCGCGCAAACGAGCCAACGGACCGACGTCGACCTTGTCCGAAACCGAAACTGGAGCTTCATTCAACCTCTGCGCAAACGACGGTGACGATTCCCACGACGACAGCACGCAACCACTACGACGTCTCTCACCCGATTGAGACGCATAGACGCACAGACACACAGACACACACGCACACAACCTAACCACACTGCCGCAAGCCATGGCGTCGCAACTCCTCCCTCTCGGTCCGTCCTCTCTCCTCATCGACCCTCCCTTGCTCATGATGGCAACATGGGAAATGCAGAACGCGGACATCCCAGGCCGCGTACGTACGCAAAGAACCGCCACTAACACCCTCTAGAACTCATTGACAAGTGTGTCGGCTCGCGGATATGGGTCGTCATGAAGGGCGAGCGCGGTATGTTCTTCCCCGCGTGCGGCAGCTTTGTATAGACCGCAGACGACGGCAAACTAATCCGGCCCCGCCCTACAGAATTCAGCGGCACTCTCGTCGGTTTTGATGACTACGTCAGTACGTATATTGTGCTCTCTCTCCTGACGGATTGCTACGGGTTGCGGGGATACTGGTGGTGACAATAAACATGAAACCCTCAGCTAACCACTCTCACTAGACATGGTCCTGGAAGATGTGACAGAATTGTATGTCCACGACGAGCGACATCTCTTGGCATGCGCACAAAAAACGCTCTTAGTCATCGACTAACCCACCTCTCTCCAGTGACTACTCGGGCGAGCAGACGAAGCTGGCCAAGATCCTGCTCAACGGCAACAACATATGCATGGTACGTCCGGCCCAACCGGTGCTCTTGGAGCCAACCTTTGAGTAGAGTGGACATGGAAAGCTAACCTTCCTTCAGCTGGTACCTGGCGGCGAGGGCCCGGTATAGAGGAAGAGCATGGCAGGAGCTGAAGACGGGAACTGGATTTGGGGCAGATGGAGGATCGCAGAAAGGGCGTGTCAAAAAGGTTGTGCCATTGTTGCACAACGGCGTTTTGCTGATACCACGGATTCTTGGATCATAATGACATGACAATACTACCAAAAAATAAGCACTATAAAACGTAAAAGAATACTGCAAATCACGCTGCGAGATACATGAGATATGGTCACTGGGGCTACCAAACTTGGCCTCCCAAATAACTGTGTTCATTGCAGGTAAAGCGCTTTACAAAAAGAACGAATTATAGCTCTATAAGGACAGAGTTGTGGCGGGGCAAAACAATAAAGGAGAAATCAGCAAATACGCATCTCTCGGCCCTATAGAACAACTTTATCTTGTGCTACATCCCCAAAGCACGTCTAATAAACACGAGCTACAGCTCTTCATACACAAACGGGGGAGATATGCTAGAGATAAACGATGTAGGACAGCAGTCCACAGCAAACGACAAGCGACAACAACTACAAAGCAAGACAATAAAAGGCAAAAAAAAATCAACAAAAAAAAACTGACAACACGGTACAACACAGAAGGCCGCTTATGACCTGCCAATGAGCATTTTTCTCCGAATTCCAGCTGCGGCGATCTTGATTGTGGCTGCCACTCTTGGCGACGCAGCAAAGTGGGCGCAAGGGACGGCGTGTTGCTGCCTGAGCCTTATGGAACACCTGGTCCCGATGGACCACCTGGTCCGAGTCCCAGGCCGGCGTCAACTTTTTTGATTTTTTTTAAACGTCTTCATATGGCCACGGAAGCTTGGGCAGTGGGTCCGTTGGTACTTGTGCATGTGTCTGGCCTTTGGCTTGAATTTGGACGGAGGATTCGCGCTCAATAGCTCCCGTCTGGCGCAAGGTCCGAACAATGTGTTGTCCGAGGACGTCTCGAGCTGCTTCTAAAACAGAAGCAACTTGGGAGTAGGACTGGTCGTAAAGGTATAGCTTGGCCTGGACTTCAGCAAATAGGCCATCATTGGCCGTGGTAGCCTTGGTGTCCGATGTCGCAGTGGCTCTGGCCATCGCTGTAGGGGTTCCTGTTCCCGTCGGTATTGTTGTCGCCGTTGCTTTTGCTATTGCTGTATCTGTTGCCGTTGAGATTTCTGTAGCCGCAGCTACTCCTGTTGCTGTTGCCGGTGCGGGTGCTGTTGCTGTTGCTGCTTTCGCTGTCTCTGTCGCTGCAGGTGTAGATCGCTCACTCGGTACGGGCTATCTTGTTGCTGTACACTGGACAAAGAGCCCGCCATTTGACTGTTAACACAATCCCGTTGTCTTTGCTGGGCCCGAAGTTCCTGTTGATCGAGCCGACCGTGTCTGAGCTCAGCTTGTTGGGAGGTTGACGAGGCCGAGGGATGTGATAGAGGTGTTGCTTGTGGTTTGGGATAAGACAAAGTAGTGCTGGCCGATTGTAGATAGTTTTGAGGGTAGGCGCCACCAGGATCCATATAGGAAGATGCTGGTGCTGTATCTGGGACAAAAAGAGAAGAGCGACGCTGGGCGTCCAAGTGTGTGTAATGCTGTATGTAATTTTGGACAGGAGGTTGACATTAAAGGTGTTGTTGTGGCTGAAATGAGGCATTTAGGACCGGCATCGCTTGGTGTGACGAGAAGTGTAAGGTGGAGCAGACTGCAAAAACTGGTGGCCTTCTGATGCGAACGGCTGCCCTGTTTGGATATATGCTGATGGTGAAGCGAGATTCACAGGTTGGTAGTTCGTATTCATGTAGTTGGTAGAGGTGTCGAGTGGTTTTCCTAAACGGGGCGTTGATGGTGGGAGAGGGAAGCCACCTTCCCGCCTTCCATTGTTTAAGGAGTTCCGCTAATAACCCCCGTCATACCCGGCTTGCTGTGCAACAGCCGCCGGCTGCTGGAACTGGCCGCGTGCTTGGTTCTGCATGGCCGCAGCTTGTTGGGCGGCAGCCACCTGCTGCTGCTGCTGTTGCTGCTGTACCGCGGCCTGCTGGCTGCTGTGCTGATGCTGGAGGATATCGTGGAACCAAGGGTGTTGCAGAGCATCGTGGGCACTGATGCGCATCTCCGGACGCAGCTGCAGAAGACGCTGCAGGAGATCTATGCCTGTCGGGTCGATCTGCGGCAGGATCTGGCGCAGGTCTTGTGGCGCATAGCGTGGCACAGTGGCCTTGTACTCGGGGAACTGGCTGATGCCGGGCCAGGAGTGTTCGGTGGGTGTGCCCATGATACGGAAGATGCGCAGCATCTGATCCTCATTGGTAGTACCAGGGAACAGAGGACGGCCCGTATACATCTCGGCCATGATGCAGCCGACGGACCAGATGTCAATGCTGGTGTTGTACGTGCGGCTGCCCAGCAGGACATCAGGTGCACGGTACCAGAGGGTGACGACCTCGTTAGAGAAAGTGTTCACAGGGATGCCGAACGCACGAGCGAGACCAAAGTCGCCCAGCTTCAGCTGACCCTTTCCGTTGATCAGCAGATTCTGTGGCTTCAGGTCGCGATGGAGGACGCGGTTTTGGTGGCAAAAGTCGATGCCCTTGAGCAGCTGGTACATGAAGGACTTGATAAGCATGGGCTTGAGAGCACCGCGCTCGCCGTTGGTGTCCATGTACTTCTTCAGGTCACCGTCCATGTACTCAAAGACGAGCATGAGCTTGCTCTCGGTGTGAATGACATCGTGAAGGGCAACAATGTTTTCGTGCTTCAGCTCCTTCATAAGCGAGATCTCGCGGATGGCGGTCGACGGTGTTCCCTCCTCGGAGTCGAGGTGAATTTCTTTTAGCGCAACGAACTCGCCCGTGTGCCGATTGCGACCTTTGAAGACCTGTTGAATAAGATTAGCACGGGCGACAAGAGGAAAGGAATAACAACAACAACAACAAAAGAAAAAAAATCTCGACGGGGACGGGTACATACAGTGGCGTAGGTGCCCTCACCCAGCTTCTCCAGCTGCTGGAACGAGTTGAGCTGGCGTTTGCCGTCCATGTTGACGTCGGTTGCTTTTGTTTCGGCGGTGTATTCCTCGACACCGGTCACAGAAGGGTACGTGCGGAAATGCGGCACGGCGGAGGCTGGCTGGGAAGGCCAAAGATGCTTGTTTGAGGGACGGCGGGGGTGCGGTAGATGTTTGCGAGATGGCTGCTGGTCGAGCCGGCAATGTCGTCGTCGTCCGAGATGTCGTTGTTGTCGTTGTTGTCGACTTCGTCGTCTTCGTCGTCGTTTTCGTCGTCACGGTACCGGTCGGATCCGTACGTGGTAGGGCCTTCAGCGGGGAACGCGGTCGATGTCGAGGAGGGAAGGGACGTCACAATCGCCGTCGTTGTGCGGCTAGGATCAAATAGAACGTCACCGGGCGAAACGGTCTCGACAAGGGCAGCGAGGAGTGATTCGTCGACAGCCGGCGCTTGCCGTGGTGATGACGCCAGCGTAGAGAGCGACGGGGTGGGATGATAAAAGAGAGGGAGGGTAGGTGGATACCGACGATAGAGGCGCGACACAGAGAGCGGGCTTCCAGGTAATAGATGTAGATACGTCGTATTTGTGAGGGTTTCCGGGTTTGATGGAAGAGGAGGGGGGAGAATCAGGAGAGAAAGGAGAGAGGCCAAGAGTCGAGACGATGTACTGCGTAGTGAGAAAAGGGAAGGAGCAAGACCCAAACAACCAGCAGACGAAAGGGGAAGGACAGAGATGATGTAGACAGCTTTTCGGAGGGGCAAGCGCAAAGGGGCGTGTGAAATGTGGGGCGGTTTCTTTGTACGTCGTGCAATGCAATGGCAGCAATCGCTCAATGTGGCAGGGAAAGCAGATTGGCAGGCACGCAGGTGTCGTTTGGGGGCTAATTGGCTCCAACCTGTTCATTCGCTCCTGCCTGCGAGCCAACCTCCACTCTCACACCTTCACATTATCAACCTCCACCGGTTTCCTTTTTTCCCCTTCTAAAGCCCGCCTCTTTCTTCACCTAATTCTCTTCACCTAATTTTTCTTCGTTCTTTCCTTGCTCCCCAGTCCCAATCTGCGCCTTCCCTCCATATTTGCATTCCTGTTCCCAGCATTTCCCCCATTCTTCCTTCCAACTTCTCTTCTTCTGTACAAGTCACCAAATTTCACCATTTTTCCCGCCTCACCCACTCCCCAGACGAATCTTTTTTTTTTTCTTCTTTTCGAAACAAACACCAATCTCGCCGCCACACGACAATATCGCCCATCGATTATTTGCCCTCTCTTTCTCGACCTCTCCCACCTCTGCGCCACACAAACTCGCACAAGCACGCATTTCTTCCCCGCGAACAAGCTCTATTGTTGCAGAAAATACAAACAGACAAAAAGAAAAAAAACCACAAAAACACACACACAAAAACCAATCTGATCACGAGTCGCTCTTTTAGAGACCAGAGAGAAGAGAGCCTTGCGGACGACAGACAAGGAGCACGAGAAAAGAGCACGGGAGAGAAACGTCGACAGCAGATCCGAGCTTCGTTGTCTTTTGTCGAGCGACAGTTGCCGCCACTCCTCGGTGCTCTGTCGCCTCCTCTTCCTACGATCTGCATCCATTGCCTCGACTTCTTGCATATACATTTCCCCTCGATTGCATAGGATTCGTCCCCTCTCGCCTTCTTCGATCGCCCGTCCGGTCTTCTCGTCCCATCGTGCTGCCATTCCTCTGTGCACACCGTCCTTTTACACGCTATACTCCGCATCTTCCCTCCTCAAAATCTTTGTCCTGAAACCCGGGCTCTCCGCTTCTCTTTTTTCTGCCGACATTGTTGCCACCCTTCTCGTCTTTTGTTCTTTTGCTGTCTTGCTTTGCACTTGGTTCTCGTCTGTTTCTTCTTTGATACTGGCTTTTCGCGCACATCTATATCGAAAGCTGTCCCACACATCCATCATTCGTGTTACATTCTTCGACAAACACCGAAGCACTTGAACTTTTTTCCTGCAGCTGCATTGGTTCCGGTTCTGTCACTCGTTTTGGCCGTCTTTTGCGCCGTCCCCCTTCTCTTCCCGTGTACATTATCTCTCCTTTCTGTAATTATTACCCCCGACAAGGCAGGCCCCATGGATAGTCTCTACGGCCGTCGTACCAAGTGAGTTCACTCTGCTTCCTCCTACCCTTTATCAAAAGCGACGCCTTGCTCACCACTTCACTCCAGCTCCAACAAGCTCTCTCTTTCCACAAGCACGAGCCCGGCCATCGGCAGCTTTGGCGACGCGTCCGCCGCCTCCCCGTCCTCGACACGCAAACACGACCACCCTTCCTAGGCGATTCGGCGGTGACAGCTCGTCGCATGGGGGGAAGTCGAATCCGTTCAATGCGGTCACCACGCCGGGTGGCAGCCGCATCATGAGTCCCGGCGGCCCCGCGTCCAGTGCTTTTGGCCTGGGCTCGGGCGCATTTTCCAGTTTCGGCACCTCGGCCAAGACCCCCAAGTCACCAGGAAACCCCTTTGACGTCGGGTTCAAGTCGGACACATCCGTGACTTCGGCACCGGCCGGCGAGAAATCGTCTGCTGCTACGCCGCGCGCGGCCGCACCAGGTGCTGCGGCAACACCGACGACGACGACTTTCGCGGCCGCCGCACCGGCCGACAAGAACCAGCGGTACCTGCTGCGCAGCGAGTGGGTTTTCTGGTTCCGCCCACCGATTAGCAAGGCCAACGGCTACATTGAGTACGAGAAGACACTCCACCCCATGGCCGCGGTCAGCTCGGTGGAGGACTTTTTTGCCGTGTACTCGCACCTGAAGCGGCCGTCGACGCTGCCTCTGGTGGCTGACTACCACTTTTTCCGCAAGGGCATCCGCCCGATCTGGGAGGACGCCGAGAACCGCAAGGGTGGCAAATGGATTGTGCGGCTCAAGAAGGGCGTGGCCGACCGATACTGGGAGGACCTTTTGTTTGCCATCATTGGCGACCAGTTTGGCGATGCGTCGGACGAGGTGTGCGGTGCTGTTCTGAGTGTGCGCAACGGCGAGGACATCCTGAGTGTGTGGACGCGCACCGACGGCAGCCGCGTGTTGAAGATTCGGTACGTTGGCACATCTGTCCCTGTTTCTTTTTTCTTTTTCCTTTTTTCTTTTTCCTTTCTTCTTTTTCCTTTCTTCTTTTTCTGTACCCCAAAGCAGCATACTGACCGCATCTCTAGTGAAACCATGCGGAGAGCACTTGGGTTTCCGCTGGAGACGAAGATGGACTGGAAGAGTCACGACTCGTCGATCCAGCAGCGGTCAGCCATTGAGGAGTCACGACGCGAGAAGGCGCAACACAACAGCAATAACAATAACAGCAACAACCAGCAGCATCACAACAACCATCACCATAATAACCACCACAACAGCCACAACCACTCCCACAACACGCACAACACGCACAACAATCACAACAATCACCACAACCACAACCAGCATCAACACCAAAACCAAAACCAAAACCACCAGTCCGACCGGAGAGGAAAGCTGCCATACTCCACGCGGAGTGCACAACAAACAGCGACGGCATCTGACGACCAGCAATTACACGCACACGGCACGCCGTAGGAGGGTGACAACACAGCCGTAAGCGAGTTTTTTCTGCAGAGGATGCTACATCCCGCAAATTTCTGTCCATGGCGCTTTATTAGTCTTTTATGTCTTTGGTTGTTTGTGTTTCTGTGTCCATTTTGTCACTCGGTTTTATTGTAAGGATAGGAGGCTAGAGACGAGTAAAAGGAAATGAAAAAGGAAATGGGCCTTTGTGTATATCTGTACTACCACGGCATTTCTTGTTATTTTATGTGTCGCCATCTTTGTTGCGGCCCATTTGTTGCCTCTTTATTTTTCTCATCTTTTCCCACTGTTCACCATCATCACTAGAGACACCAAAAAAGGCAGTCGCAACAATGATTGGCGAATCAGAAGGCGGCGAATCGGGTTGACATGACGAGGAAAGAGTGCTCGAGTGCCGAAGCAGGCAAGTACGATGCTCTTCTCTTCTTCTTTGTTTTTCTAACCTCAAATACGAGCACATTCTATGCTGTGCAAACTGTCCCCTTGCGCTTGAAGCATCTGCAACAGGCCGGTATGATTTATCCTAGGGGTTTGGGGGTGCACGATAGCATTCTACTGAACAATAGATAAATGACCCTTTGATCTGTACCGAAGAAAACTGTGGTATCTTCCATTCTGACGTCGTACATGGCTGTCGACTTGACTGGCTGCAGATCGCACCTTCCTGTCGAGGGACCCTCCGCACCTCTTAAGGGAAGCAGCGAATGCCACTCTCTGTCCCATAGCTCCTTCCCCTGAGCTGAGGGCCAAGAAGTGCAACTGCACACGGTTGCTCTTTCTGCACTTTGCAACCTTCCAACGCGTCGGGGCTTACAGTTGGTGCTGTGGCACCCACGCGCCCAATCTGCCACTGACAGCACTTTGCGCGCTTGCCTTTTGTGCAACGGCTTACGGCCACCTTTGCACCTTCCCCACCTTTGGGCCCAGAAGAGCCGGCCTTGGGAGTGTGAGAAGGCAGAAGGCGGTCAGCAGCGGCAGAACCATCTCCACCCAAGCTGTTCATCTTAAGTAAATTTTTTTTCGCGTGCGTCTGCAAAGCTTCTCTCCTCTTCTTCTTCTTTTTCTTCTCCAACGACCCGAATTATCAAAAATATTCTTACTCAAGTCATCGCCAGGAGAAAAGCCCCATTGCCTGACGATTCCGATTCGCGTGTCAAGATCAAACTCCACTTGTGTTATTAAAACCATCTTCACGAGGGCCGCCTCTATTTTGGAGCGCCTGGCACCCATGATGCGGCGATGACCTGAAACTACTGGACAATCTTCTCACGATCGCATACCTTTTGTGTCACTGCCACGTTGGTGATGTTTGTGTGATGGACCGGGATGTTGTATGTTTTGTAGATTGGATGCTGGCGAAGCGGCACCGATGCCGCTCCGTTATTCTTGTTTGTTCCGACCGCTTCCCCTCCCCGTCTAAAAGTCTCGATTTCAACCTGGATCCCTCCCAACGTCAACTTGTGAGTCGCACTGCTTCTTTCCAGGCCACAAAACACCCCTTCTATTTTTTCTCCCATACATGCGCACAACATGATGAACGAAGCAAATCATCTGGTAATCCAACTCTACCCCCTGCCGGGCGCGGTGGATTCTGCGCCGGGGCTTGTGTCAGGTTGAGGATGCCGACGACCGTGAAAAGGCAACCATTAATTCACATCTGATATTGCGCGATGCACTTGGACGTTTCCTGATTGGCATAACCGATGACCGACGATGGGTGGCACAGCCGACTGACATGCCGTAGATACATCAAAGCGAAAGCTAGCATCAGTAAAACACGACCTCTCTTTATATACTCAGTACGTAACCAATGATACAAGCGGCAAAACAGGCAAAACGGCAAAGCGGGCAAAACATCACCGGTCGTCGCTCTGGGCCGTCGTCCCCACCTCGCTCTCCTCGCTCGCCTCGCTCGCCTCGCTCTGCACCGCCACCGTCATCTGCTCCTCGCTCGCCGTCTCCGTCTCCGTCTTCGCAGCCGCCTCCATGCGCTCGACATCCTGGTCAATCATCTTGAACGACCAGTTGTCCCACATGCGCGGGTACAAAAAGGGCCGGTGGTCGAAGCGGTTGTCGTCGGGCGAGTACGCCTCCATGTGCACCGAGGGCGTCATGGTCGTCATCTTGTGGCGGTTGATGGCGTAAAAGGCAAAGAAGCGCTTGACCTTGTCGGCGACCTGGCGGGGCGCCAGGCCGCGCTCTTCCTTCCAGTCGTGGACGAGTTTCTGGAACATGTAGTACGGGCCGAGCTTCATTTCCTTGCGAAGAACGCCAAAGGTGGATACTGCAGAGCAGAAAAAGGATTAGCAGATGCTCAACATCGTAGAGCTCGGCAGAGCCGTCGGCAGAGAGGGTTTTGTGGTAGTACGTACAATCATCGTAGGTCATGCCCATGTCGACCTCGTCGGACTGGACGTAGTCGCCGGTGATGGGCTCGAGCTCGGCGGTCGGAACAGCAGTCAAGAACTCGTGGAGGATGGGCAGCTGAAACGCCGTCTCGCCCCATGCAATGAATCGCTTGAGGTCCTTTTTCGAGATGGAGCCGATGGGGTTGATCTGGAAATATCAGCACGTGGTCTATAGGGCGATAACGAGAATACGTGTCGGCGTTACGTACATCAGCGCTGGAGCAGTCGTATTTGGTCAGGTAGCCACGCAGGCATTCTAAGAAGACGGTTAGTACAAACACGTACAAACACGTACGAGCTGAACATACAACCTGTCGACGGGACCTACCATCGACATTGGCAGAGCCGAGAACAAGCAAACCGCCGGCGCCCTCGCCGAAGCGGACGGTCGGCAGCAGCTGGGCAAACTCGTAAGCGGCAACCATGCGCGATCGGGCCTGGATGTTCTGGAGGGCCAGGTTCTCCGTGTTGCCACCGCCGTAGACCTTGAACTTGGGCTCAAAGCCCGTGGCATCCGTCAGCAGACCCTTGAACGAGTGGAAGGCGTCGTCGATGTTGATGTCGGTGTGGTGGCTGCCAATGTCGCGCGCCAGCGTCTCGGCCCGTTGCCGCGTCTCCTTGCTGGACTGCGTCTTCATGCCCATGTAGATGGTGTGCATGATGTTGTTGCAAAACTCTTCGGGCGTCTTGGGGAACGCCTTCGCGTGCCGACACAGGCGCTTCACGTCGGCAATGACCGTCTCGTTGCCTTCGGCGACGGCAGCCATGGCCAGCCGGCACATGCTAAAGACAATAATGGCGGTCGAGCAGCTGTCGATGCCACCAACTGAGCGGCAACAGGAAGCCCGATGCACCCGACCGGCGGAGGTAGTCGTACAGGTAGCAGGCCGGGCCGAGGGCGATCTCCTCCTCGGGAAGGTGGTAGCGAGGCGGCTGCGGCTTTGTGGGAGCCAGACCGAGCTTGTCCTCCGACAGGCTGAATGGGATTTCGATGCGCTGGTACGCCGGGGCCTGCATGGCCTGCATGCCGCGCGAGGGCGTGAAGCGATACGACCGGACCTCCTCCAGGTCCACCGTGGCCGTGATGACCTCGACGTCGTTCTTGGAAGAGGCATGTCAGCATGCCATGATGCAACTGCACAAGTGTCAGTTCGGAGTGAATAACTTACCAAAGAGAACTGGCTGCCTTGGGCGACAATGTTGCCGTTGACTTGCATCGTTGGTTAGCTGTCTGCAGAACAAAGAAGCTTCAGTCCCAAAAAAGACTTGTTTTCGCCATTTTTTCGCCATCGTGTTTACCGATAATCATGGAGCAGCCGTCCTGTCGAGTGTGTTAGTTTGAAACTCGATGGAATTGCGAGAAAGATCCCATACGTACGTAGTAAAGGCGTTCGCCGCCTGCACCACGGCAGTTGGAGTAGAGGTAGACACCGCCGTTCTTGCGGGTGGCCTCAAGAATGAGCGAGATGCGGATATCAAGCTTTCGCAAGCTCTGAAGAGTGTGTTAGAGAGACAGGCCTGCGCAGAGTCGATGCAAAGATTAGAATTAAAGGGTGGACGCAACGTACGTGGTGCGAACCCGAGCTGTTTGTGAAGATCTCTGTGCCCGAAAGGCCCATGCCGATATGAGGCGAGTTTGGCTGTGATGTCAGTATCGAGACGTAACGTAACCACTGTTCTTCCAACGACCACACGGGATGCACTCACAGTAAACAGTTCTTCACAGGTCTCGGCGCCGAGGCAGGTGTCGGGCGTGCTGATGACGGCGTCGCCGATGGGGACCTTGATGGAGCCCTGCAGGTCCTGCATCATGGGCGGGAGGTAGTAGTCCTCGACATGACGGGGGCCGTGCCAGGCGATAAAGTAGCGGTTCTCGCGGTAGTTGCCGTCGGATGCGAGGAACAGCTTGGGCCGGATCATGATGATCTTGCCGTCGATGGCGAGCACGCGGCAGTTGAAGCGGTTGCCGCGGTGCAGCACGGGCATGCCCTGGCGTTGTCAGTGGACTGTTGTGTGCCGAGCACCTGGTGTCACTCGACCTGCGACCTGCGACCTGCGACCTGTCGTTCGACTTACAATATCGAGAAGAATACCATGGCATGACGTGTCCGTGAGGATGCGGAACATTTGCTGCCAGCAGTGGAGGTAAAGGTCGCCCTGTGGAAGTTCGTATCAGGGGGGCTCAGTCTCTTGAAACCGGGCAAAGGATGGACAAAGGATGGAAACAAGACCTACCTCGAGAAAGTGGTCAAGACAGTCATAGCCAGAGACTTCCTGTTACATGTCAGCATCGCATCTCAAAGCATTGTGGTTTCGTCCTCAGTCTGGACGGGACCCACCAGCTCAGGGCCAACGCGCAGCTTTGCGCCAGCCTTCTTGGCCTCGTGGATGCTCTGGATGATGCGGTTCGTGTTTCCCTCGAAATCCAGTGCCCACTGGTTGAGGTTGCACGTACTCAGCGTGACAAGATGCATTTTGGCGGTATTCTGTTGCAGCTTGCGGGATGCGGAGCGTGAGTGTGCGCTGTCAAGTGCAGGGTGGGAGCCCGCGCCGTGAGCAGAAGATGGTTGACCGTTGTTGCGAGGTGCGAGATGAGAGGTGAGAGGTGAGAGGTCAGACGAAAGGTTGTATGAAGGATGAAAGGACAATGGGAAAGCCGCCTGAACCCGAGCCTGGCCTCGTCTGGCCTGGCCTCTTTCCCTTTTAGCGTGGATTTGCGTATGTGGAAAGCTACTTCCCCAATGGGTGTCGGCTTGACTCACATTTCGACGCTAAGCCCCACACATACAAAGTGTACCTCTATCAAGGAAGGAGCGATTGACGTCGAGAGATATATGGAAAGGTCGTCTCTGAGAGGGTACATTTTATTATGAAGAACTTCTGATAAAACACACTTCTTTAAGAGAAGATGCAAATACCATTCAGCCGTACTTGCGCCCGAGATGAATGCGGTCTAATCGTACACAACACCGTGAGCCCTATGCTCCACGTAATCTGACCTCCTGCTGCCCGTCTCGCCTTCTATCTAGAACGTGCCTGTGGTTGCTCTTGCCTATTATTTCGTATATGGCAAGTAGAGTTGGCAGGGAAGCGACGTACAAGCAGCGAAAGGAAGGAACAAACGAGTTTCGCGTAAAAACACACCGAATCCCAGGAATGAATGCAATGAATGAATACAGAAGAAAGATGCAAGAAAACCTTGGAATTTCACAAAACAGAAATCACTTGAAACCGCCATGACCACCGATAAATCCAATGATACATTCAATGACCGATGACCACTGACCAATGACTACCTCGAATGCCCGGCAATGAACACACCCTATGATGAAGAAGGAAAAAACAAACGCAGCCGCCCAGAAAAGAAAGAAAACGAAAAAACGAAAAGGATACAGATAAAATGATGAGATGATATAGAACAAGGAGGAAGGAGGAAGATTGACAAGAAGACGATTACCGCTTCGACGGCGAGAAGAACGCCCGTGCGTCCTCCATGACCATGCGCTCCGTCAAACTGCGCGGCGTGCCGGACAAGAGAGTGAGCTGCTCGCGGCCGCTGAGACTGGAAAAGTCAGCCATGCTGGCAGGCGCATGGGTCCCGTGGTCGTGGATGCTGCCGACAAACGAGTTGAGGGTGCCCATCTGAGCGGCCTGCTGCAGGATGCGGGGGTCTTTGACAACGTTGAAAAGGTCAATGGGTTTGCCGCGGTAGGAGCCGACGGAGATGGAGGCAGGGCCGGGGGACAAGGGCTGTCCTTCTCCCTCGCCTGCCCCGCCATCGAGCTGTCCGTCCCTTCGCGCCGCCGACAGGGACGACGAGAGCGCCGACGCAGACTCGTCTCCCTCGCGCTGTTGTTGTTGCTGTTGTTGTTGCTGTTGTGGTTGGCAATGGGCTTGTGACGGTTAAAGACAAGATCCATAGAGTCCATGCCGTCGGTGCCGATACCGAGCGCCGCCTTCTCCTTTTTGACCAGCTCTTTGTCGTCCACGGGTGCGTCGTCAGCGTCGCCGTTGGCCTCCTCGTCGTCAACGCCAACATCGCCGTCATCGTCGTCGTCGCTGCCGTCGCCGCCGTTGTTCAAGTGGGTGTTGGCGTCCGTCACACGAGACAGAGGGTAGCCCACGGCACCATCTTGGTCCTCGCCGCCCATGCCATCGGGCTCGAAACCGAAAAAGTCGTCGTCTTCGGCAGCGGCAGCGGCCTTCTTACGACCCGACGAGCCGTTGGTGTTGGCATAGGCGACCTGGATCTTGTCCGAAGTTGTGCCCGGCTTCGGACGCGTGCTGTTGCCGTCTGGCATGGTTGCGTTTGTAGTTGTCGTTGTTGTTGCTGTTGATGAGGACGATGTCGCTAAAGCAGGGTTCGCCGGTGCTGCCGGCGCAGTCGGTTTGGACGACTTTCCGCGCGACGGGCGCATGGCAATAAAGCCGTCGTCATCGTCGTCGCTGCTAGCGTCACTGTTGTAGCTGTTGTAGCTGTTGAAGCTGTGGTCGGCATCCCGGCCGTCGCTGTAGCTACCCGCGTACTCGCGCTGTTCCACGGTCGGTGGCGACGGTGCTTCTGCACGGTACGATGACGAAGAAGCTGCCGGCGACGGCGACGGCGACGGCGACGGCTGGTACACAAGGTTGTCGCGGTTGGCTGCTGTGGCGGCAGCGAGGTCGGTGCCGGAGGTGGGCGCACTGCTACTAGTCGAGTCGTTTGAACCGCTTGCACCAGCGGCGGCGTCAGCCTGCGGGTTGACGACGGTCCACATGGACGGGTCTTCGAGGGGCATTTTGGAGAGTGCGCGCAGACGGTCAGACGAAGACACTTTGCGCGCAAGCGGCACAAATTCGTCTTCGTCGTCGTCGTCCAGAATTTGGCTGTGGCGACGACGCGGTTGCGGTGGACGAGGGGGTGTTTGCTGAGCGCTGGAGGTGGAAGAGGCAGGGTTGGAGGGAGGAGACGTGTCACCAGTCAATTGTGACTCGTTGCGCAGTTTGTTGTCTGGCTGCGACGAGAGCAGTGGCGCTGTTTGGCTTTGGTCACCTGCTGCTGATGCGGCTGCGGCTGCTGAGTTTGCTGCTGATGTCGTGTTCGAGTTTGGTCCGGCGCGTCCCGCTTCCGCCTCATTTCCAGGCAGCGATGAATGAGACAGGGGCCCTGCCGACAAGGCTGTCGCGCCCAATGCCACATTGTTGCCATACACAAAAGACGCATCCAGACCCGACGAAGAGACCGAGCCTGAACCTGCTATCGCATTGTGGTAGTGGTGACTGTAGTCGTATAGGTTCGAGTGTCCTCCACTGTGGTTGGTCCGGTCGTCGTGCATCAGCCAAGACAGGTCCTGCTCGTGCTCCCTTGGCGGGGATGCCGTGGGTAGCACTTCTTCGCCGTTGAAGAAGAAGCGCACGTGGCGGGTGTTGGGCGTGTTGGCCGGACTGCTCGCGTTGGCGGCCGGTGTGTTAAACGTGGGCGTGGACGAGCGGGTGGACGAGCGCGACGAGCGCGACGACGAATAGCTCGATGTGCGGCGCAGCGCACTCTTCAGTTTCGGCTCTGGCGGCGGCGGCGGTGTCACTGCTGCTGCTGCTGTTGCTGTTGCTGTTGCTGCTTCTGCTGCTGCTGCTGCCGCCACCACTGCTTCTGCCGTCACTGCTGCTGCAGCTTCTGCGTCGGCGGCGGCCTCGGCTGCCTTTGTCTCGGCAGCTTCGTTCTCGGCGGCCGCCTTGCTCGTTGCAGCCTCTCCAGCGTCTGCCTTTGCTGTCGCGTCATCCGATGCCGCTGCCGCGACAGTGGCCGTCGCATCGCTTGCGCTCGCACCGTTGGTATCACTCGGCGAGGTCGCCTCGTTGAACCGGCGGTCGTACGACCAGCTGTCCAACAGAGGAAGGAAGGGCGGCGTAAAGACGCCGCGGAAGTCGTCGTCGCGTGCATGCAGAGAAGGCGAAGCTTCGGGAGCGCCGTTGGTCGGCGGTCGCCTTGGGCCTTCCTTGGGCACGCCGGATGTGTGGTAGAGGACAGGAGGCGGCGAAGCCGTGCGGCGCGGAAGAGTGCGGGCATGGGGTGGCGGGGCCAGAATGGAGCGGCTGTGGTCGCCAGTCTCGTCGCCGGCATTGTCGAAGAAGCCAGGGTAGAGTGCCGGATAAGTCTGTGCGACCTTGCCGTCGGTTTTGCTCGCAAGGTTGGGCTTTTCATTGGTCTCTGAAGAGTTGCCAGAGGAGCCGGGTTCGCCTTCAATGGCTTCCGAGACGGCTGCGACAACGGATTCGTCGGCAACCGGCGTTAGCAGGTCGACGGCATAGCGCCGGAATTCGTCGGCGCGCTCGCGGCGGTAGGCGACGACACGGGCGTCCAGCTCAGACAGCTTGTGCCGCAGCGCCGCGACGAGGCGGTCCCGCTCTCGATCGTGGTCCATGGTCGTCACGAAGGCGAAGGCGCCGTGACGGAGGAAGAGGAGTTCGTGGCAGACGAGGAAAGCTTCATTGGGGGGGAGAGGGAACGGCGGGAACAGCGGGAACAGCGGGAACAGCGAGGAAGACGATGAGGTATAGACTGAGAAGAGAAAAGGGTAGTAGAGAATAGACGATGCTGAGAAGAAAGAGAGCAACTCCGGTCGAGTCCGAGGAATTTGTCGAGGCCGGCGCAATGGACAGACTCAAGACGGGCAGCGGCGGTGACCAAGAGAGTCGCGAAAGAGCTTTTCGGGGGCCGCAAGCGAGTGGAAGAATGGGATAGAAAGCAAAGACGGTGTGTCCGGGCGCTCACTTGGCTCGGTTCTTTCTGGGGTCCCAGCGCTGGGAATTGTTCTTTGCGCTGTTCTTTGCGCTGGACGTTTGTCTTATTTTGTCTTGGCCCTGGTCAGCCTGCGTACAGGGGTTGGATGGGCAAGCCCACGACACAGCGACCGTTCTGTGTGTGTCACTGTGTCCCTGAAGAGGGCTGGGCAGCAAGAATTGGGGGCACAAGAGGGGGGGGGGGTAGAGGGTGGAGTGGAGGCGACGAAGAGTTGAGAAGAGAAACAAAGTGACGAGAAAAAAAACAAAGGAAAAATGGTGGAAGGCGTAAAAAGAGTCGAGGCAAGTCAAAGAAGGAAGGACCAGGAGGTTCCAGGCCCGGCGGTGTCTCCAGTCCCGGACTGGAAGAGGGAAAGAGCGGGCGGACTGGAGCACAAGCGCTGTGGAGCTTGTTTTGTTAGTCATATGACCGGACAATACAGGCGCGCCAGTGGTTCCTTCCGCCCCAAAAAAGGCAGTGAGCGGACACAATCCAGGCGAGCGACAAACTCAGTAGTCGGGAAATGGTGGCCAAAAATCAGCGGCAAAGCTGCCAAAAATCTACTTTTAAAACTGGGGAAACAAGCGGACGAGCACAAGCAGCGAGCAAGCACAGCGAGTGCAGGACTGTTTTTTTTGTACATGTAGACATTGTAGAGAGCCTGACGAAAAGAAGGGAGAAAATGTGCGTAGAGGATAAGAAAAACAATTGAGGAAGGCGCCAATGCCTCCATACTCGAGAGAGATTGGAAAACGGCAGGACCAGATCGTGGCCAAGGAAGGTCCAGCCCTCTGACTTCTTGCCTCCTCCGCCATTTTGCGCTCTCTCGCTCCTTCTACTCTTGTTTCCTACGCCAATCGCCTGCCCACCCTCTTTCCGCTGCAGATGGAGGGGGTCCACAGGGGGCCTTTGTCTACATAATTTGTAGGACCACAGCGGCGGGATGGCAGACTGTACGACGTAAGATACGGGTCGTTCCTTCCTTTGAGCGTTGCAGCGACGGTCGCAGTGGCCGGACCAAGATGTATCTCACCGCGCGGCAGGTGCGCCTTGCATTCGCTTGTCGTTCGCGATTGGAAGGGCCCCCACTCGGACACCTACGAGTTATGCATGTCACATTGAGAAGGAGCCTTTGAGACACACAATTCAATTGTTGACCGGCATCGAAAAGGTGGGAAGAAAGCAGAAAGTCGAAAACTGATTGCAGACAAGTCACAAACTGCATTGACCTCTGTCATTATCTGCCGGGCTTGACTACTCGACCCTTGGCTGCCCGGACGCGCTTTCCGTTACTGATGCAGAGCTGCCGGGGCCAATTAAATCGGCGGTGCCGAAAACCCATCTCTTTGTCCTCGAAGGCCGATGCGCATCTAAAACCTGAGAATGGTATCATTGGAAAGGGATAGTAGAATAAAAGACAGCGGAGGGATCAGACTGGGCGACGTCCGTCAAAAGGTCTCGTAGCGTTAAGGGGTTGGGGAACCTGGAGGGACGGCGCCGAGAATCGACTGTGATAGACAAAGGACAATTGGAGGTTGCAGTCGGATCGATATTGAGAACTGACAGCGACGAGACGATGCATCTAGATTTGTTCTACATATAGATTGGTTCTAGATGAGTTGGGACGTATTGGCATCACGGTGAGTACACAGGATTTAATTGTTCTCATCTCGTCACAGGCTTTCTTTTTGGCTCAGCCCAAATAGCCCAAAATAATAATACCGCAAAGAATCAAAGTGTTTCCGCTTCGCTTGACATTCGAATTACTGAACATCTGCAAAGATACACACGATACTTCTTTTCGTATATCGTACCTCTAAAGACACGTCTCTGGTCTCGATCTACGGACCAATGCTCCAAAATCCACATTAAAGGACAGGACGCAAGCAGACTCCAAACCAGCATATCAAAAGGTTGGAACTTGATTGCCGTTTCAAGCGCGTGATCGGCAGATGCCGTGCTATGGCGATCTTTCACGGCGTAAAAAGGGCATTGGGATGGGGCCAAAAGGGCGAGACAGACCACACGAGGCACCAGTATCATCATTACCCATTGTTTCACGTGGAGAACTGGAGAACCGAGGAAACTGGAGAGCTGGACAACCGGACAACCTACGTCAACTGGGTATCATCGTTCTTGACGGATGAATCGAGAGATGGAGAAAATGGGGTCGAAACAGCCAAGTCCAATGCACCTTTTTGTGAGTAAGTATGTCGTCAGCACCAGGACGCGAGTCGTTTGCGTATGCTGTACGTCGTATATTATTGCCCATTATGTCAACGGTCCACAAATTGTGAAATGCATCAGAGCTATCCGAGCTCCGTACAAGGGATTTGTGGTTGACTGTAAGTGTAAAGAAAGCATCCTTGATTACTGAAAGTACTAAAAATACTGAAAATACTGAAATGGAAATGTGTGTAGCAATGCAGCGTGACGAATAGACACAAAAAGTAGGAGCACTCGACTCTGGCAGGAGACATGGGATAAAAGTAAATAGTCACAGACGCACGTCGCCTCTCGCAACTCCTCTCGACCGGCCTCCTCCGAAGACGGACTTGGTTGCCGCCTGCTCTGCCGCCATTCTTTCCAAGGCCGGCAAGGCAAAACTCTGGTCGGCTGTTGTCAACAGTTCCTGCAGCAACCTTCTTGCCCGCCGCGCGCCTTCGGGCTCAGGTGAGAGGACGCTGCTGTACAGTTGTGCTATATGCATGAGCCTCGCTTCGCACGCACGCTCTAGGTCTTGGGCGACAGTCTTGTGCAGATCAGCAAGTAGCTTTCGGGCAGCAACTTCTATTTCGCCAAACACTTTCTCGCCGTGAAAGCGCAGATACTCATCCATGATCCATGCCATGCGGTCACGGTAGCGGCGCCGACTTGGGCGGCACATTCCCTGTAGCAGGGCGCCATGGCTCTCCGGAATACGCTGAGGGGAGACGGACGGCTTTCCGGTAAAAGGCATGCACACTGGTGTCGACGGCAGACTGGATGGCCGCTTGCAGCTGTTCGATCTGGTCATTGATCATTGGCGGAGGCTCGACGCGGCTGCCCAACGAGGCACCGAGTAGGCCAGCAACATGCTGGCAAAACTGGGTGACAATGGTGCCTATAACAGTACTGCATGCCGAAAGGGCTTCCGGACTTGGACGGACAATACGGAAGTCCAAGTGGGATCCATGCCGGTCATCACCGGACCGAGGAGTTCTAGTGGGAGAGAAAAAGAAAGTTAGATTTGCTTTCATTGAGGACGGTATTGACCAAAGACAATAGACGTGGATAACAGAAAGGACAGAAGGACAGAAGGACAGAAGAGTAGCTTACCACGATTAAAGTCTCGTCCCGACCTTGTACTTGTATTGCTTCCGCTTTCCATGTTAGCTTACGATTACCAGCAGTAACGATGGGTGGATGCCGCTCGTAAGCCCATGAAAAAGACATACCCGTTTGCACACACATCGCGGTAGGTCTTGGCCAGGATGCCGCCATTTGTCGTTGGCATGGACCACGTTGAAGCAACCGTCCTTGCAGCATCTCGCGAGCTTTGCAGAAGCGTGTGCAGTTCCGCCATGGGCTCGTCCATGATCTGATGCAGCCTCGCCATGAGCTGTTTGACAGCGCAAGCAGAGTGATGGTACAGCCCTCGAGTAGCTACAATCATCTGGTGCAAGCAGGCGTCCTGCGACCGGAGACGGAGGGCCCATGCAGAAAGTGGTACCAGAAGATGCAGCAGTCCTTGCAGTGTTGCACGGTCGTGCTGAAGCGCTACGGTTGCGGCGAGCTGGGTGCACATGGCATCACATCGGCCGACAAAGGCATCTCGTTGACATTCCAGGAGAACCGCTTGGCCCTCGGCCTTGTCCAAGTCGGCATGGAGGGCCGCGGCCCTCTGGGTTAGAATATCATGATGGTCCAGGCGTTTGCGCAGCTGCAGTGCCAGCTGTTCCGCGTCTTCTTCGCGTTGGACACAGAGCTTCATCTTCTCGCCCGGACTTTGTTCTTGGACGCCCTTGGATCCAGTTCCTGGCTGTTTCTCTGGCTCCTCGGATTCTTGTGGGTGCTCGGCAGATTCACGGCACAGGAAAGAGAAGCACGAGCGGCAGCCGCGTCAAGTATCGTCTTTGCATCCTCCAGCTCTTCCTGTATCTTACCGTACTGCTGCTGAAGGTTCTCACATCTGGCCTCGTGCGTCTTGAGCCTTCTTTCGGCCAAAGCGACTTGCTGCGTCAGAGTGTGCAGCCTTTCTTCGAGTATTGGGACTTCTGGGACGTCTGGGACTTCTGGGACTTCTGGGATTTCTGGATACGACGTTGCACTTGGCGGTTGCCGGCTTTTGTCTTGCAACTGGCGGACCGCAGCGGACCATTTCGGCACTCCCTGGACCTGTCCATGGTCGGACAACTGTTGAAGACGTAGCGCCAGACGCGTAAGCAGCCATTTAGACGTACTGATGGCAGCAGTGACGACAGAAGGCGATCTGGAGGTGACCACGAACTCGAGATTCGGCCACTCTAGTGCTTCTGGGCCCGTAGTTTGAGTAGCACCGAGAGGAGGAGGCGGAGGAAGCCGGTTCGAGACGACAAGGGGAGAGAGCGGCGGCGGCTGCCGGGGGTGTGCACAGCGGGTTCAACGATATGCCGGCTGCCGTATGGATCTTCTATCCGTGTGTATTCTTCTTGTTGCTGTTGTTGCTGCTGTCCCTGGTCCCCACGTTGTTCCACAGTCTCCTGCTGGCCTTGCTCTGTCTCTGCATGTTCCAAAAAAAGACGCTGTATGTTGGGTGACGGACTCGACCACGAGACCGACTCGTTTCAGAGGCTCGGTCTCACTCGCTGGCCCAGTCGCTGGTCCAGTCGCTGGCTCGTTTCGAGGCTGGCTCGTAGGCTCATGTATGGGCTCATGCGTGGCCTCGTGGACAACTCCTAATTGTCCCATGGATGACGGTCCACAAAGAGCCCAACGCTTTCATTATCATAGTCGTCGTCGTTGAAGTCGTTCCACCCGTCCAGCTCTTGTCCTCGATCGTCGGCACTGGCAGCAACGCTGCTTGCTTTGCCTGGACTAGGACCAAGAATCGCGTGCTGGATCACAGCTACTGGAAACTGCTCACACTCCGCCACGACAGAAAACGGATCGGCCTGTTGGACAGACGTGCCCTGCACTTCATTGCCGTCGTCATCGTCGTCATCATCGACAAATGGCATTCCAACTGGAGACATTTTGCTGCTGTTGAGGGTTATGAGAGTTGATTGTTGAGGTGTCCGGTCCGGGATGGATTATTTGAGGTGTAGAGAAAGGCCATAGACGGGGAAACAAACAAGATGCACTGAGATCGCTGGACAAGATGAGACAAAAAAGGTTGATGCAAAGACGAACAGCCCAAACGAACAAGCCAAACGAATGAAAACAAAGAGGCTGCTCGTTGTCAGCCGGATGGTCCGTTCCAGGTGAAGGTACGTGTGTATTGCCCTATAGGTGCCTCTTAACCACGTCGAGACTGGAAAATGAGAATTTGGAAAACAGGGCCAATTTTTTTGTCGTCTGCCTTGAATCCGTGGCTTATTCAAGAAAACAGTAAAGCCCACCAGCGTGCTGAAGCAGCACGCTTGTACTGTATCTCTGGAGACAACGCCCAGTACGGCACTCGCCGAGCGTGAAATGTTCACATAGAGTGGTCCGACCAACGTACAACAGCTCCGGCGAAGCAAGCAACACCAGGCCAGTGATCCGGCAAATGAAGAAATCAGACTGAAAACGGTCGTTGCGACGAGGCTGTCTGAGCGTTATGATGGTCGTGGTGCTGGCAGGCCGGCGACAGCGCATGGGAGAGTAGGCTGGCTGAAAGACGAGAGACGGGAGAATCCACAAAATCAAGAGTCCATTCAATTCACGAATGAAGACAAACTCTCGATTCCAAGCAGAAACTGAAGTGTTGAAGATGTTCGATGTCGATGTTGATGGTAGGAGCAGCCTTCTGGACGCTGATTGGCTGGAGCGGCAACCTCTCCCTCTGGATAGCTCTCACCGCCTTCTGTTCAGGACAGCTTATTCTGCCGGGGCAGCTGTTGTTTAGGCCTGGTCTTTTGGGGTTGGCTGTGGGGGAAGGAGCGACGCTTGGTACAAGGACAAGACCACATTGAAGCGATTTGAAGAAGGTGCGACCTGCGACAAAAACATCCATTGAGCATCGCCTACGATACGTGCAAATACAAACCAAGACAAATCCTGCGATAGTCGCTCGACGGACGAGGCGCATCCATTCTCCCGCCCGTACGATCTCAACCCTCAAACAACGATTGCCATCTCCGAAACACTCGACTCTCGACTCTCGACTCTCGACTCCGACCGCCGGCCCCGACTGCCTCTGCGAACCAAAGGGGGCGAAGTCGAGGGAGAAATAAGAGCAAAGAGAAGAGAGACAAGAGGCCAGGAGACGACAAGAAATAAGGAACTACAAACGCTGTTCACACAACAATCCCCCCCCCCCTTTCCCTCTTCTTCTCGCCCACAATGTCGACGATTACAAAAAACGCCATCCAGTCGGGCCACCCGCCCATCCGGCCGTTGCCGTTTGACGCCAACCAGCCCGAGACGATCCGGCTGTACCCACTGTCCAACTACACGTTTGGTGTCAAGGAGACGCAGCCCGAGGAGGACCCTTCGGTGGTGGCGCGCCTGCGCCGGCTCGAGGAGCACTATGCAGAGCACGGCATGCGGCGCACGTGCGAGGGCATCCTGGTGTGCCACGAGCACAACCACCCGCACATTCTGATGCTACAGATTGCGAATGCCTTTTTCAAGCTGCCGGGCGACTACTTGCGACCGGAAGACGATGAGCTGGGCGGCTTCAAACGCGGCTGGACGAGCGGCTGGCGCCGGTGGGCCGGCTGGGCGAGGGCGAGGAGGCGGGCGACTGGGAGGTGGGCGAGTGTCTGGCGCAGTGGTGGCGGCCCAACTTTGAGACGTTCATGTATCCGTTTATCCCGGCGCATGTGACGCGGCCCAAGGAGTGCAAGAAGCTGTATTTCATCCAGCTGCCCAAGTCGAGTAAGTTGTACAAAGGAAGAAAAAGGAGCAAAAGGAGCAAAAGGAGCTGCGCAGCTGTGAGCAGAGAAAAAAATGAGCGGAGCGAGGACAGGAAAGAAAAGCGAGCGGAGCGAGGATAGAAAAGAAGAACGAGCGGAGCGAGGAGAGAAAAAGAAAATCGAGCGGAGCGAGGAGAGAAACGAAGGCTAACAAGTCGACAGAAGTACTCAGCGTCCCCAAGAACATGAAGCTGCTGGCGGTGCCATTGTTCGAGCTCTACGACAACACCGCGCGCTACGGACCCCAGCTGTCGGCTATCCCCCACCTGCTGAGCCGCTACAACTTTGAGTTTTACGACGAGGACGGCAACGTGGTGGCGGCGACGCCGGGCGGTGTGAACAGTGCGGTGTGCCGCCCAAGACGCGCGTGCTGGCAGGTGGCGGCGACGGCGACGGCGACGGCAACGAGGACGGCGACACGGACATGAAGGAGGAGGGCGGTGATGCAAACTAGGAAGAAGAAGGGGGGGAGAAGGCAAAGGGGGAAGAAAGTCGTATGAAAGTCGTGTTCTTGGTGAACTGGTTGCCAACTGAGATCTACTCGGAGGCGGCAGCCAGTGGCGAACTGTATGGGATATTCTGCTTTCGACTGCAGTTTGCGTTTGTATTTTGAGCTTGTATGCCACATCGTGTCTGGCAACTTTGTTTCTTGATTTGTTTCATTCTTTTTTGTAATTTGGCTTGCTATCTTGCATTTGCGTGTCAACGTTGTAACATATCTCGAAACGACAGAATACCAAGACGGTCGGCCGCCTTCCTCCCTCCTCGCCAAGGCTGCCCTCCATGCCCTTCATGCCTTCTCGCCCTGGATCGTCGCCACCACGTGCCGCGAGTGCTTGTGCGCCCGGAACTCGAGGTACCAGATGCCCTGCCACGTGCCCGTGGCCAGCTTGCCGTTGGAAATGGGAATGGTCACGCTCGCGCCCACCAGTGCGCTCTTGACGTGCGCCGGCATGTCGTCCGGGCCCTCGGCGTCGTGGCGGTAGAGCGCCTCGCCCTTGGGCCCTGCGTCGGGGGCAATGCGGTCGAGTGCGTCGCTCATGTCGGCGCGGACGTCCGAGTCCCAGTTCTCGTTGAGGCTGAGGGCGCAGCTGGTGTGCTGGACAAAGAGATGGAGGAGGCCGACTTTGTAGTCCTTGATGGCGGGCAGTTCGCGGACAATGGTGTCGGTGATGAGATAGGAGCCGCGCGATTTCGCGGGCAGGGAAAAGGTCTTTTGGTACCAAGACATGGCGTGCGTGCTGTGTGGATGGGCGGTTGGCGACGTGTTTGTTTGTCGAAGAACGGGAGGTGGAAGGAGAAACGGTTTAGACGTTATAGCAGCAAATTGTCGTTGACGTAAGGAGGGGCTGTTTTAGTGCAAGGCTGTGATAACACCAACTGCGACAATCTGCGACAAGTCCCGTTGTAAGTTGTAAGCCAGTGGCGGCAGGCAGACGGCCCAATTGCATCCTTCCTTTCTCAGTAAAGCCTTGTTGATTGTTGTCCTTTACTGGAGCATTTTGTTCGAGGCATTGTGTTCGAGACTGCATGATTGTGCGACAAAAACACCTGCTTGCAATTTCTGTGCCACTCTCGTTTTTGACGACACATCTTTTTTGTCAAGCAGTTCGACAGCAGTTCTACAGCAGGTCTACAGCAGTACTACAACGACAACGGCTCAGCACTTGACGGATGTCCTTTTCCCTTGAAGGCGATGCTGTCCAAGTAAATTACAATTGGGTTATGAGAAGGCTTGCCAAAACAAAGGCTCTAAAGCAGAAATGCAAAAAAAGCAAAGATTATGGGAGATATCCATCAACGAAGAGCATTCCCCAGTATTTTTCAGTGTCTCCTTTGTCCTCCTCCCATCACGTCCGACAACCTCTCTTCTTCTTTCTGCTCGCGGAACATGTCCAATTCACTGCTGCGACGGCGGCTGCTGCTTCTCTTCGGCCTCCCACTCCGACGCTGGCGCGGGCGGTGCACCCCCCTCGGCTTTGATCGGTGGGATCGTCGAGACTGTGCTGGACATGGCCTTGGACACAGTCGTGGTCGTGCCGCCACCGCCGCGCTTCAGGCTGTTGTGGGCCATCCGCGAATGGCCTTGGGCCCCTGGCTCGGTGGCGGCTCGTGGGCTGTGTAGTTCTTGATCTTCTCGTAGTCGTAGGGAACCGTGCGAAACTCTTTGCCGGTCGATGGCGCACTGGCATAGGCATTGGCAGGCTCCTCCGAACCAGTCCCACCGAGAGGCCGTCCGTCGCTGCCGTGGCCGTTGCCGTTGCTTGAGGCAACACTCTCCCGGTTGCCGTCCCGCTCGTGTTCGCCACCGGCTGCAGGCCACTCGTGGCCCTTGGACGACGTCATTGTAGGCGCCGGCTCCAGCTTGCGGTACTTGATGTTTCCGTTGCTGCCGTTCAACTCGGGTTCAGGTGGGTAGTCCCCGTTGCTGGGAGGGCCGTTCTCCACGCTGCCGGCGGCATACTCGTGGTGGTGTGGGTGAGGAGGTTGGTACTCGCGGCTACTGCCCCGTGTGTAGGCCGGGGGAGGAGCTTGTCCTGCGTACATTTGGGGAGAGGGGGGGTTGCCGTGAGAAGAGGCAGGCAATTGCTGCTGAGGCTGCTGCTGCGACATCATCGCTGGCAAGCTTTGCTGGCCGTAGCTGCTTCCTGGAGGTGGTGGCGGAGGCGGCAAGCTACCTTCGCGAGGAGGGCCGTAGCGCGTGTCATAGGGACGCATCATTGGCATCGACTGCGACTGCGGCGGGGTGGTTGCTGTTGATGGGGAGGCGGCTGCTGGTGTTGGGGCGGAGGGGGTGAGGCGTAGTATTGGGAGTTGCCGCGCGAGGAGGGAGGGCCATAGGCGGCACCCGGTGGTGGAGGCGGACCGTAGGAATCAGTCGGCGGCCCGGAAGGAGGGTATGAGGAGCCACCCTGGTGGTGGCTGGGGTGCATATAAGCACTCGACGGCGGAGGAGGAGGCGGGCCCTGGTAATAAGGTCCGTTGGAGTAGCCGTTGCTGGCATCCCGGCTCGAGGGAGGAGGCGGCAGCGGTTGTTGTGATGGAGGCGCTTCACCAAAGAGGCGAGGATCGAGGAGGTTCTGGGGCTGCTGGGGCGGCGTAGCGTTATGGGATGAGGGCGGTGGAGGAGGTTGTTGGTGAGGGTGGTATGGCTGAGGAGGGTCCATGGACATTCTCCGAGGAGGCGGTGGGGGTAGCCGTTGTTGGAGCCCATGTTGGCGGGCGGTAGTCGTAGGGAGCAGGGCCGCGTGCCGAGGGATAGGGCATGGTTGAAGAAGGATGCGGCGGTGGCGGCGTGGCTGCTGTTGCTGCTGCTGGTAAGGTTGAGCAAACTCTTGATCCAGAGCCACGTTTGCCATGAAGAGCAGGCTGGAAGCATCGGCAATGGACGGTGCACTCGCAGCCTGCGGGATGTAGTCGGTGCTGCCACCACGGCGGCGGTCGGAAGCAGAATCGTCGGCAGGCGCTGCCGGTGCATCCAGGAAGATGTCGCGGATAGGGTCAAAGGGCCGCGAGGCAGCACGACGGGGCACGGGAGGGGAGGCTTGGGAGGCCTGGGAGACCTGCGAGACCTGCGAGACCTGCGAGACGACGTCGTCGCTGGAGTGTGGCCGGGCAGCACCTTCGACAGCACCTCCGGCAGCGTCCGTGTCCACAGCAGCAGCAGCCTCGAGGAGTGTGCCAAAGAAAGCCTTGGCCGCCTGGGCATTGGCAGCAGCCTGCTCCGCGTCCTCGACAGAAGCAGTAGCAGTGCCGGCAGGCGTGCCCTCCTCGACAACCCGGCTGGTCCGGTCTGGCGTCTGTGGCGGGAAGGCAGCCACTTTGCGGTCCTCGTCCTCCTCCACGGGGAAATCGGCGTCGGCCATCTCCTCGATGCGCTCTTCAAGCTCTTCGGTCTCGTCCCGCGTGACACGGCGGGGACCCAGCCATAGCTTGAGCTTCTCCTGGCGGAAGGTCTCGAGAACGTCCTCGGCCGGGGCGATGTCGGCGGGCGCCACGCCTTCTTGCTCGGCAAATTGATCGATGGCAGCCACGACGGCGGGTCGCTTAGATGCAGTAACGGCGCCATCTTCCAGTCGCGCGATTTTTATGGAACGCGAGCTGATAAAAGTACGGCCGCGGGGCGTGTAAAAGACGACGGGGTTCATACCGGACACGCGCTTCTTGGGCGGCTCCTCGTCGTTGGTGGACGTGCGCAGGACGAGACCGAACTTGGGATGCAGATTGTGCTTCTTAAGCAGCTCCTCGTCCAGCTCACCCTCCTCGTACGTCGTGGCATCATACTGCCAGAGCGAGCGGTCAAAGTGCATAGTGTTGGAGTCGGGCGTATCCAGGAAGCGGCCGCGCTTGATCTTGGTGGCGCCACGCGATTTGTCGTTGGTGGAGTCGCGGAAACCAATCTCATGCGGCTTGAAGTCAAACAGGGCCGGGACCAGAATGCGGTTGTACACATCAAAGTTGGCAGTGCGGCGCTTGTTGATAAGACGGACGCCAAAGGCATCGGGCTCCGACGCGCCGTTGGGAAGTGGTGGCAGCCGCTCAGAGGGACGCAAGTGGGTTTGCGACTCATCGTCGTCGTCCAGGGGCGTACCGTTCTCCTCCTCGTCGAGCATCTCGTCCTCCTCCTCAGCGAGGGCAGGACTGGGCGACGGCATCTTGGAACCGCCGCGCGTTTCAGCCTCGGCCTCGGCCTCGTCGTCCTCGTCCTCGTCGGTGGGAGCAACGACGGCCGAAAGCAGGCCACCAATGTGGCGCGGTGCGGCACCGAGACGCTTGGGCGGCGGCAATGCATCCGCCTCCTCTTCAGCCTTGCGCTTGGGCGAGGGCTTGAGGGCGTTGTCGTCGCCACCGGCAGTAGTGCTGGGGCCGGATGTGGTCGGGGTGCCGGCAAGTCGCCGGCCCGTGACCGTCTTGGCGCAGGGCATTTCGACCTTGGCGCCGTACGGTGTGGTACGGTACTCAACATGTGCCTTGACATCGCGGAAGCGCTCATCGCTGATTTCGTGAAAGTTCCACGAGTCATCGATGATCTGGTTGTGGGGGAAGATGGGGCATTAACACGGGTAATCATGTGACCGGGTGCATTGGGTAAAGGGGACAAGAAGAAGAGGGTGAAAAACAAAGGTCACAAAGGTCGAATAGGAAAAAAACAGACAAGGAGAGGGAAAAGGGAGGAGAAAAGGGAAACGCGAAAGAGGAGAGAGGAAAGAGAAAAGATGAAAGAGGAAAGAGGAAAGAGAAAAAGAAAAAGAAAAAGAAACTCACGTCGATCGGCAGCTCATTGTCATGGAGCTTGTCCAAAATCTCGAGCCGCTGAAGCTGGGCATCGTAGAAGCGTTCTTTGGCATCTTCGACATCCCGCTGTTTCAAGAGTGTTAGTGGAACACGTTCTGCAGGCCAAATGAATACAAGGGACGAATACGTGAGCAAAAACGGAGAGCCGTCGAGTGCCATACAATAAAGCCTTCTTCGGTCATGGTGCGCGACTCGGCATAGATGAAGTCGTTGAGCCGCGTGTCCAGAAGCAGCTGGTTGCTGTGCATTTCCTGGACATCGCGGATGCGGTCGTCAAGAAAAGTCTTAATCTCCTGGAACGGGCCAAACGCGCGATAGGCGTCCGGGCGGCTTTTCAGCTGATCGAGGCTGCGGTCGGCCAGGTCCTCGAGGGCTGGACGCATGGCATTGGCCACAGCAGAAAACGCAGCCTTGAGTTCCTTGAGACGCTCGGAGGCGGCCTGCGGCTTGGGATGATCATAAAGTTTTTGACGGCCACGACGGCCGTTGGCAGCCTTTCGCGCCTGGGCCAGGCGAGCGACGTGGGCGCGGACGGCCTGCGACCGACCACGTCCACGGCCTCGGCCGCGAAAGGAAGGGGTGTGGGCAGGCGGTGGCTCGCTCATGATGCCATGTGGTTGTGTGGTTGTGTGGGTGTGAGCGAGAGCGAGAGCGAGAGCGAAAGAGAAGAGAAGGGGAATGCGTGCTGTGTGTATTGAGAAGAGGTGTAAAAGAAAGGTATGAGAGGTGTGTAGTACTCCGTATGAAAGAGAGTGGACAAGAGCGGAGCCAAAAAAGTGGGTGGCAAGCTTAAAGCGTGAAAAAAGGGACAACAGCCGCAACGACACGATAAAGAGCAGCGGTGCAACGACGTCGACGTGGTAGAAAGGGCCAAAAAGACGTCAAAGGTGATGAGAAAGCGAGGAGGGAAAAGAGAGATGAGAAGGAAGTGGTTGGATAATGTCAGCGACAATGCCGGCGAGGCGGAATGCCAGGGGAGACGTTAGGGAATAGGAGAGAGAGAGAGAGAGAGAGAGAGAGAGAGAGAGAGAGAGAGAGAGAGAGAGAGAGAGAGAGAGAGAGATGAGCCTGACAAACGTTGCAAGGCAGGCCGAGGGATTGTGTCAGCGAAGAAGGAAATGCCGGTACAATGGGAAAAGAAAAGGAGACAACAGAGGCGGGATATAAGAAGCGGACGATGTGTGATCGAACTTTGCAGCACAAAAAGAGAGCAAGCGGCGAACAGCGAGGCACGCGATGCACAACAAACAATGATGTGGCAGGACGATGAGGGTGCGCAGCGCCCCGAGACAGCGAAGCCGCAGGGGATCCGGCAAATGGCAAAAGTATATAAGTACAAACGGCGAAGCGAGGAGAAGAAGAAGATGGTGAAGATTGGGAGATGTCGAGATGGGAAAGGGGGGAAGAGGGGAAAGGGGATGTGGTGATGTGGTGTTTTGGGTGTTTTGGGTGTTGCCTTCTTGTTTTTTGAGGCTCACGCCTTTTTTGAGGAGGAACGACCCGGGCACGCGTGTCGTGGCTTCCTGGCAAGCACGTTTCTGTCCGAAAAAGGAAGCCGGGCGAGCGACTAAAAAGAACAATGAAGAGAGGGAAGGAACGAAGAAAGAAGAGAGGCAAGGGCGAATATCGTGGAAGTCGCAAACGTTCGCTTTACGAGTAGAATTTGCTTTGGTTACCAAAAAGAGACTGACAAGAAAAACGGCTTGCAACACACGACCCGAGCAAACTGGCCAAAGGAGCACGGCGGGATCTGCTCGCGCTTCTACGAGTACGCTTCCTTTTTCTGGCGCAGACCACACTGGCTGGGTCTGGTCTGGCCTTGTTGGCGTTGACGTTGGGTGGTGTTGGGTAGCTCCTTCCTCTCGCTGGCTTTTTGCAGGCAGGGCGTGGCTTCTCAATAACACCAGCGACACCAAAAGTGGACCCCAACCCACAATTCACACAGTGTCCAGTGTGGCCCCCTTCTTTCCTTGTATTGCTGGTATTAGTTGGCCGTTCCTGCCTGTAAACGTCCCCTGTCCAGTACCTGCCAGCGCTGCGAAACCAGTCGGACGCCGGATTTTCATTTTTGCCAGCCAATCACAGCGCACGCCTGTCGGTCCCAGCACGCTGGCTAGTAATCCTTTCTGGAGCGAAGTACCAGGTACATCTGTTGGTCTTTTGTTGATATAAGAGTGATTTTACAAAGTATCATTTCGTTTGAGCGATCCCAACGATCATGACAGAAGCATGCGAAGCCACGCAGGCCTGGCACCAGACGAGATCCAAAGGATGATTATTTGACGGCCTCTTTTTTCACTAGTGGGGTAGTGTATAGTAATGATATCGGTTATCTTTATGGAAGATAATATCGTGTCCCACGTCCTCGTATTGTCTGTCGTTCTTGCGTTGTTGCTGTTCCATTGCTTGAATAACATTCTCGCAGATGGACTGCCAGCAATGATCGTAGTCAGCAGTGTCAGGCTTTGCCATTCCATCTTGCAAAATCCCACCATCTCCGGACTATCCATGCGCTGCTTGAAACGCGTTGACCTCGTCCTGTGGCAGAAATGGGTGGAGATATAGGTAGATCTCTGGAGAGCTGTTTGACCTTGTACTTTGAGCGAGCTACGCCAAAGTCTATCCATTGTCTTAACAACGCCTCTTCTCCCTTCCATCGCTACCTCTTCTGTTGCGTCGCATCTCTCTCTGCTTTCTCTTCGACGTACTCCGTACGTCGTACACCTTTTATTGCATCTCCCTCGGTTCGGACGTTCGCGTGTAAAAGCCTTTTAGCTCCTTTCTTCCCTGTCGCAGAAGTACACGGTACCTGCCGCTAGCTCCCTGTCTCAACTTCTGTGATTTGCTACAAGACCCGCAATTTTATTGGCTGGTCGCTGGTCCTTCTTCTCTTGCGCTCCTTCCAGAAGTGAAGGGCAGTCTGGGAAGGTTCAGGGAAGGGGCGAAGAACATGTAATTACACTGGCGCGGCCGGCCTCCCCGCCTTCCTAGTTCGTATGCAGTGCCGCGCGGGAAGGCAAGACAGCTTAAAATTCAAATTGTATTATTACACAGCTCAGTAGTAAAACAAAAGTCAATACGACAGACTTGCGACGCTTGACTGATCTCCAACGACGGACCATCTGATCATCGACACCGGCCGGCCCGCTGCAACGACGGCCGACGCCGCACCTCCAGCAAGCCAGACAGCGTATCCATTGGTCAATTGGCCCGACTAGTCGGTTTATTGACAGCCATTTCTTCTCTTCCATCGTGTTTTTATTTTCTCTTCTCGTCTTCGACGCCTTCGACGCCCACCTCAACCGCCGCCTCCACGATGAGCAAGAAACGAAAGCTCGGCCACCCGGCCGGCGGCAAGAAACAGAAGTCCATGCCCCATGGCAACAAGGGCGCGGGCCCCGGTGGAAACCACAAGGCCAACCGTCACGACAGAAACAACAACAAATTGGCCTCGTTGCAAAACAAGAAACAGAAAGCCACGACGTCACCCTCGAAAGGTGGACCGTCTTCTGCTTCTTCCGCCCCCGCTTCCTCCGCCTCTTCCGCCGCCTCCTCGGCCGCCTCCTCGGCCGCGGCGACACTTCCTCCGACCATTCCCTTCCACCCCGAAGACGACGCCATCCTCCTCGTCGGCGAGGGCGACCTCAGCTTTGCCGCGTCGCTCGCGGAGCACCACAACTGTCTCCATCTGACGGCCACCGTCCTCGAAGAGAGCGCCGACGCGCTCGTCGCCAAGTACCCGCAGGCCGCCGACAACGCCGAGCGCATTGCGGCGGCCGACGGCCGCGTCCTCTACCATGTCGACGCCAAGACCATGGGGCCGTACACAAAGTCCAAGCGGGACAAGGAGGGCGCCTACAACCGCATCTTGTTCAACTTCCCGCACATTGGCGGCAAGAGCACCGACGTCAACCGCCAGGTGCGCCACAACCAGGAACTGCTCGTGGCCTTTTTCCAGCGCGCGCTGCTGTCGCTCGCGCCGGGCGGCTCCATTGTGGTGACCCTCTTTGAGGGCGAGCCTTACTCGCTGTGGAACATTCGCGATCTGGCACGCCACGCCGGGCTGCAGGTCGAGCGCAGCTTCCGCTTTCAGTTCAGCGCGTACCCGGGCTACCACCATGCGCGGACGCTGGGTGTTGTGCGGGTGGGCGGCAGTGGTGGTGGTGGTGGTGGAGGTGGAGGTGCGGACGGCGAGGGCAGCGGCGAAGCCTCGACGAGTGCATGGAAGGGCGAGGACCGCCTGGCACGGAGCTACATTTTTGTGCGCAAGGACGAGGCTGCTTCGCCGCCGAAGCCCAAGGCGTCCGCCTCCAAGAAACAACAACAACAACAACAACAAAGCGGCTAAGCGGAAACGGGGAGGTGACAATGACAGCAGTGATAGTGATGACGATTGATGCGCATAGGCATGGATGAGGACAGTCTGAAGACCAAGGGCATATTTTGGTTAGAGCATAGCATGAAATGATACCACGCCGGCAATGGCGACGTTTTAATAAAGCTGCCTGTCCGTGACGCGGCACATGCAGCGAAGATCTGCTTCTTAGTCAGGCCGCTGTTGTGAAGGACCAGAGGCCCTGTGACATGGCTCTGTCGTTCTGGTTCTGTCGTTCATGGCCATGGCCTCATGCTCTCTTTATGGAAAGAAGACCCAGACATGAGCTTATAAAGCTATGGGGCCCTCCGCGAAAACGCACTCGGCACAATCGTTGTGCTCATGGTGCCAGGGCCGTATGTCTATACGTTTCCCAGAGACAAAGAGCCAACAGGATGCCTTGCACGCGATGAAGCCGAGACGTGGTGCATCAAAGAGCTGGCAAGTGGCACGTGTCGGACCTCAGGTGTATGCTTTTATGAATATTGCGACCTATCACAACAGAGCAGGTTTTAGCTGATCATGTTATGGTGATCATGTAATGGCTTGGCCTGTTCTCTATCATCAACACGTCCGTTACGAAAGGGACTGTGAATAGTGACGAGTCTATTTGCTCACCTTGCTTCCACTATAGGTCAGTATCTGTCCCACCTCCTTTCGCGAGGATGCCGGAGCAGGCAAATGACTTCTGGCCTGCTCTGCATTGTGATTGCATTGCAATTTCCAGCTTGCCCTTGAGAGCAACTTTCAGGCGCGCCTCATATAAGCTGGATGCTTGATGCAGTCGTCAGGCGGAGCGTATTTGCCTTCATAATACCGACAGATCTCTTCTCAATATGGTGTTCTCTCCATGAGACTTTTGTTTTATAATTTTGTTGATATGTCTACCTACACGTGTCATAACATAGCATTAACTAAACAAATTGCCTGCCTCTCAGAAAGGACCAGGTCGACTAAAGAGCAAGCAGCCCATCCGTATCCCGCCACTGCCCTACCTCCATGCGTCATTTTTGCCCACAGAAAGCCTCTCCAAGGCCAGAGTCTGCTTCCCAAACGGTTGTCGTCGCCTTTCTTGCTTCCTCTTCAAGTCAAATTGTTTGGCTGCACAAGATAGAGCAGCCCCAAGAGAAGAAAGAAAAGGCCCTCGTGAGAATACAAACTGAAAAGAAGCTGTTGGCTGTGATTGTTTGCAAGACAGCAACATGAGGGATCCAAATGGCCCAGAAAGGTATAGAGGAGGGAAATAGGAGCATAAAACCACCAGAAAACATGGAGGAGAAGAAAGTATCTCAACAATAAAATAGACAGTAAGAAACTGCGACAGACGAGAGGCTCACTCTCATGTCATAAACAATATGCTGCTCATAAAACACACCACCAGTATAATGAAAATCAAACGCCAAGGGTGCCAGAGAACCATGCGACACACAAATCAGAAAAGAAACAAGGCGCAGGCTCGTACTGCAACCTGCAACCTGCAAGCTGTCTTACAAATGAAGACAGGAAAGACACCATAAAACATTACCCGACTCACTCCTTCCGCCGCTCGCCGTTTTTGTTCCTGGGTATGAATCACCGTTTGCCCCCAACGCGTGCACACATGAGTTTTCTACGAAAGTCCGACATAAAAGCTGGCTGGATAATTAGAAGGAAACATTTGAAAAATAGATGAAATAGGAGAACGCCAAAATGGTATGAGAATGGGGAGCAATACCAAGGTAGAACCAAATGGGGGGTTTGGGGGGTTTGAAGGGGGAAAGACCAGCCAGGGACCACCAGTCGCTGAGTATACCATATATAGAGATAGAAGCAAGCGCAGAGGGATAACTGAGAATGAAAAGCAACAAAATCAAAACCCCCAGTGCTGCACACTGCACTCGCTAGTGCAACAGTCCTCGATTCGGTGGTTCGGGTTTTAGGCCATGACCTGGCAAAGCACGCGAGTCTTGCGGCGCAAGTTGCATCGAGTACGTGCCCTGTGGATTGACGGCGCCGGGTGGCACGTTGCTTTGACGGAAGATGGCGTCGTGCGCTGTCGTTTCATAGGTATTACGCGGGAGCTGCTCAAATCCGTGACCCATGTAGCCGTGGTTCTGCGGAGGCATGCCAACCGGAGCCTGCGGAAACCCGTGCTGGGCGTGCTGTGCCTGGGATTGCGTTTGGATCTGGGCCTGCTGTGGCGTAAAGGCATACAGTGGCGAAGCACTTGGCGCGTTCGAGCCTTGCTGCCATGTTTGGTAGACGCTCGTCGACGTTGGTGTGCTGTTGTAGTCGGTCGTTGGGCTGAAAATGGACGACCGCCGGCTCGTTTCGTGCGGGTTCGGAACCATCTGTTGGAGTGTTACGCCACTGTGACTCTCTGCCATTCCGCCATGGTGATGGTGACTGGGACTATTGCTCACACCCAAGCCGCTGTTATCGACGTAGCCAGCATGGTGGTCATTGGCACTCAATTCAGGATGCATCAGCTGCGACGGAGGGTAGGTCGAATGGTTGCGGTGAGGCAGCTCGCCCATGAATGGGTGTGCGGCCGAGGTCGCTGTTCCGGTAGGCATGCCAGTCCCGGGGCTGTGATCGCCGCTGTGGCTCGGGGTGGACGTGTTGGCGAACATGGGCGCACCGGAAGAGGTCGTCGATCGTGCTGGGGCAATCAAAGCGCCGGGCATCTGTCGTCGAGGCGAGATGGTCACTGGGCCCCGCATCACTTCCTGGTCCTCATCCTCCTTGATCGTTGCCGACTCGTCGTTCTCGGAGGTGTAGTTGTCGGGGATCTTGTCTTCGCTCATGATATACACATTGGTAGCGCCATCTACAAATTGATTAGCAAAACGTTTGTGATAGAGGGAGACATGTGAAAAATCTGTCGTGGGACGGCCTACCAATTTCTCCATTCCTAAAGCGCTCCTCGTACTTGGCAAGAAGGAAGATCTCCTTCAGGTATGGCTTCTTCTTGATGTTGTTGGGGGCATCCTTGTCAGTGAAGAAGCTCGACAAGACTTCAGTCGTGGCCTCCTCCAACTTAGCAACGTTGAGGTTGAGCTTTTGGATGTCGGGGTGTTGTTCTGCGTTGGGCAGGACAATCATGCGCAGAATGTGCTTCAAAAGATGAACACGCTCTTCAACAACTGTTAGACAATATTCACAACGACGAGGATTGTTGACCAGTCATGTGTTTCTTACCCTTTTTATACAAGTGATCCGGCTCCTTGTGGCGGACCTTCTCATCACGAGTTGTACCCACGGTTTCGGCCACCAGTCGGGCGCCTTCTCGTCGCTGCCCGTGTAGGGGTGTGTCGACTGCTTCTTGGGTTCGACAAGCTTAACCCAGGCCTTAGCAATAAGCTTGCAAGCGGTCTGCTGCAGGCCGCGGAACCGCTGGTCGTAGACGTTCCAGATGACCTGTTCCTCGCTGATCCGGACGGGAATCTTTGTCGGCTGTGTCACACGGATAGGACGTTCCTCGGCCATCTCAGCAATGCGGCGGGATGTGGTGCCTCTGGCCCGTTTCCGGTTGCGGTAGATGTCTTCGTCAAATTCATCCATGCCTTGAATGCGGCGGCGGTCGTAGCCGGAACGGCGTCCTTCGAACTCGAGTCCTTGGCCGGGAACCTGGCCTTGCGGCTGGCGAGAACGAGATCGTGAGTGCGCGTGGTGATCTACGTACACTGGTTCTGGTCCAGCTACTAGGTCGGCTGCTATTTTGAAAAACAAAAAGCAGTTCGGATATTGTTAGCCGAGTGTTCCCATTTTACCAAATCTAAACTTTGGTTTGTTTCGTTTCGAGATCCTTTGTTTGACTTTACCTGAGGGTGACTGCCCAGTCACACACCGCATCCACCGGTTCATATCGAAAAAGGTTGTAATCTTTTCCTTGTACTCTGTCGGGCCAGAGAAGGTGACAGTCTCGCCATTGTCGAGAATCGCCGAAACAAAGTAGCACTGGGCTGGGATACGGCACTGCTCACGAAGAGCCCGCTCGATGCTCTGAAAACGCCATGTCAGCAAGACAAGTCTACCAGCAAAACCAAGAAACTGCCACGAGAACGACAACGACAATGACAACTTTATGCTGTCATCTGAATGAGTGTGAGCGCAGGTGTTCTGTTCTTACCATTGGCCGTGACATGTCATTGGACGGATCATGATGCTGGTATCTGTTGCTGCTGCTCGTACTGTTGTTGCTGCTGCCGTTGTCGACAGCAAGACGCTCGCTGCCCGTAGCAAGTCGGTCATTCGACTGCCATTGGGGGTGTGGAAGATAGTAATCCCGACCCATGGTTCTGCAGTCGGATTTCGCGATCCTATCAGGAAATCACAAGAAGATTCCAGGCAGTAAAGCGAACTATCAAGAATTGCTGATTTGCCAGCATCCAGCAGCGAGAGAGAGGTCGGATCTGATTTTCAAGAAAGAATGAAAATAAGAGAAAGAGGCAAGACAAAAAACTGATCGTTCCGCACCGGTCAGTCTTATATCACCAAAAGCCTGGGAATGATGTGGCTATGCCCGGCGTTTCGTTCCTATGCTCGTCTGCGTGTCTTTGTCCGTGAAAAAGAGAGTTGTGAGTCTTTGTCGTTTTGCCCTTCTGTCGTTCCGTCGTTCTGTCGTTCTGTCGTTCAGTCGGTCTGTCGTTTTGTCGTTTTGCTGTTTTGTCGTTTTGCTGTTTTACCGTTTTGTCGTTTTGTCCTCTTGCTGACCGTTGCAAGAAAGCTTGGCTTGCCGTAATTGTCCTGCTACAGAAAATTGGTCTCAAATATATATGCCTGTATATGAAGAAGCGAGAAGAAGGCGTGTCGACAGGTCGTAGCTTGGGCAAGAATGACGAAGTCCAGGATTGAAGAGAGGCGTGTCGTCATGCAGCAGATATGTCATAAGCTCGTAAAGAGAGTAAGAGGCGAAGGGCTGTGGATGAGTGTCGAATAAGCTCTGCCTGTTTCTCTTGTCGGTCTGGTTCGCCTAGAGTTTCTCTACACCTCGGCCTGTTGATGGGATATGGCGAAGAAAGGCAGGCCAGTAGGATTTCTCCGAAATATGACTGTAGTTGAAACGGACTGGCATATGTCGAATTCTGGCGGTTGAGAAAGGACAAATATCGACGGTCCTTGCAATTTGGTGGCGGACGAAAACAGGGGCAAGAACAAAGAGAAAATAAAAGGAGAGAAAATTACAAGACGACGTACGCTAGGGGGAAGAGACCTTTTGAAAAAAAAAAGGCAAGAACCAAAAGGGGAGTGCAGGACTTGTTGGATCTGCTGTTTTCAACTATTGTTTGCCGGGGGAGAAGCGAACAGCGGGTGTCAGGTGGTGTACCGAGAAAGAGGTTTTGAGATAAAGAGAGAGGGAGGGAAGGAGAGGGCGAGGCCAATCTGTTTGCGAGACAGAAACGAGTAGGGAAAGTGGGCAATGTCTCTGGAGACGTTGCGCAAGGGTAACGGTAACAGAGATGCGGTGTCCCGTTGACACGATGTCGAAAAGCAAGCGCACAACGACTTAAGCTGCAGATGGACGCGTTGCAAGCGGTCGTCGAATCGCAGCTGCTCCCTCTATCAGAAAGAATAGCAGCAACTAAAAAATCCGCAGCCGAGCGTGGACGTGTACAGAGCAACCCCGTACGACAAAAATAGTTGAGCGTAGTGGGCAGTGGTGGCTGTCGAACAGGCAAAAGAAAGAGAAGAGAAAAACACTGGACGGAAAGGGCGGGTGTCCGTTTACCCGTGGCGAGACCGTGCTGTACGACGAAGAATCTAATAAAACCGGGCGAGAGAGATGTGCGTATGGCGAATGGCGATTTGTCTCTTTCGATTACTGAAGGAGGTGAACGGCTTTGGCGACGAGGGAATTGTGACGGCTGAAGTGGTTGTTTGTACCAAAAACGAGGCCAAAGACCAGACGGCCGGATAGCGAACTTCTTTTGCGTAGGGCGAAAGGGGCTGTAGGAGGTATATGATCAGTCTCTGCAGTCCAGCAGTTTTGAAGTGGACCAAATCTACGATGTACTCATCGATTGAAGGCTTCAAACAGGGTTCAAACAACAGCAGAGGGATTGGAAGGGGAGGGGAGAGGAGGGGGGGTGTATGTATGACGGAGCCAAGGTTGCAGCCCTTCAAAGAGTTGGCTCTGGTAGAGCAGTCCTGTAATGAAAATAATAATAAAAAAGGTAGTAAAATAAAATCAAAAAAATAAAATGCTGTGTATAAGGTGTCCTCGTAGGATACATGCTGTGAGACATCGGGTAGGCAATGGCGAGGCAAGTTGGAGAGTGTCGCGCTGTTTGCACGACTCCGTACGGGTACACCGCGCTGCGGGTTTTCTCCACTAAGGTAACCACAGCTGTGTTCTCGCCGTCTCGTTTTTTCCTTCCAATATGTTTCCTTCCGTCTTTGAGAGGGGAGAGAAGGGAGATGTGCATGCAAGAAGCGTGAGTAGACAGACGGGGGGGGGGGGTTGTCTGAATGATGACCAGTGGATTCGTGGGCTGAACCGACGGCCGGGTAGTCTATGTTTATTATTTTGGGGGAGTGGATGAAAATGCCGGTCCGATAAGTTGATTTCTAGGTTTGGTCCTTCTTCTCTATCCAGCTCAACTGAGAGACCGGAGGGCAGGGGTAGGAGGAAATGAAAAAGAGACGGCAGTCGATGGCGAAGGTGAGAGAAAATGGGGGGTGGCGAGGGGGTGCGCGAGGAAGGGGGGGCAGACGACTGAGGATCTGGGCTGGCCTGGTCTGGGCGTTCTGCACGAAGGAGTGTTGGCCAACCAGGTCAAACGACTGCTGTTTGGCGGGCGAGAGCGAGCGGTGCAGCCATACAAACGAAATCAAACAAGATGCAGGAGAACGTAAGTGGACGCAAGCGCGCGCAAGAGGACGGACGCAGTGAGAGATACAAAGACCGTGCCTCTGTATGTGTACGGTGTGCACCACCAGCCTCTCAGTGGATGGAGTCTTTATGTGCATACTAGTGCACACGAGAGGACAACATCATGAAAATGGCATGAGACATGAGGCATGGGGCACCAGGCAACAAGTAGGAAACAGAAAATGGTAGCATGCGGTACATGACCGGTAGATGGCTTTCGTGTGGATAGCAGCGGGCGGGAAGATATAGAGAGACGGCGCACAGAAACACAGAAACAGAAATACGGCAGAAGTGAGAAGTGAGAACTGACCTGGCTGCTTTTGCTTGGTGAGGAGAGAAAGATGGAGCAGTGGGACGACGGCGAGAGATGACGGGCGTACAAGTACGTCGTTGACGGGAAACCCAACTATATCGACAGGAGATGCGAGTCGGACAGACTAGGGAGCGGCGTGCAGGCAGGCCAAATGGGACAAAGTTTTGCTACGCCGGAAGACTGACGTGAGAGGAGCAAGATGGAAAGTGACTGTTGATGCTGGTCGTGATGGCCAGGATATCAAGTTCGAGCGTTCTATGTTCGCGGGCTGCGGTGGCCTTGCTTGCTGAAAAAACCGAGTTGTAGATGTGCCAGTGTGTGCTCTTTGTGCTTGCCGTCCGTGTTGATATCACCGTCGTCGTGATGCCGCGTTTGTCGTCGAGTCAGTTTTGTGGAAGAGCTGAACGGTTCCGAGAGGTGATCAATAGTCGAGTAGACCCTGATTGACGGGATTCTTGTTCGTACGCTCTCGGACCACGCCGTAGGTCCGCACAGCCGGATTGGATGCGGTAAGTAAGATCTGGATCGACTGCTGGGAAAGTCAAGTGCTGTAGGAGTAAAAGCCTGTGCCCAAACAAGAAGAGCCGGGAAGAGCCACAAAGCGCAAAGGAGCTCGGTGAAGATGTCGTTTTTTGACAGCGGCGAGAAGTGCTGCGAGCAAGATGTCGGTTCCAAAAGAAGAAGAAACGAGAAACGAGAAGAAAAGAGAGGTGTCAAGACACAAGCTTGAATGGGACCACGAACAAAGCGAACCAGCAGAGCGACTAGGCCTGGCCTGTTGAAACCCTGTGTCAAATAAAGGGTGGAGGGCGTGTGGTTGACGAACTATGCTATTTGGCTCGGGCCTGATGAGATAAGAGGAGGGAGAGTGGGAGAGTGAGAAGAAGACAGGGTCCCTGGAGGGGAGAGGTGTGGGAGGAAGGGAGCAAAGACGAGCTATCACTTGCGTAGAGGGCAGCACACGAGCTGCAAGACGGCCACGGTAGGCGTGGAAACCAAGACGTTGCAGGCCAAGCAAGCAATTCTCGTTCCAGCAGCCAAAGAGCAAAGAGCAAGGAGCAATCAAAGACAGGCGAGACAACGTCGAACACTAAGCGATGCAGCAGGAAGATGGAGGTGTGAACGAAACGCAAGCGCTGCCAGACGAGCAATGAAAGCTGAAAAAGGCGGCCAAGAAGCTAGCCACGAGAAGGAGGGCAGAGAAGATGCCCCAGTCTGTCTCTGGGTGTTTCTTGTCTATGCTGTGTTTTGTCGATGCATATCGTGAACAAAAAACTCCGTAGAAAAGAGAAAGATTTCTCGTCGTTTCTGTTGCTTTCATAGGGAGGCCGTTTCTTGCCTGCTGCTTCTTCTGGAGACTGCTTGGACAGGGAGTGAAGGGTGCCAATGCACACATCTGCTCCAGAGGTTCTCCTGTCCTCTGTCCTGCAGATACGCCATGCTGAAAAAAAAAGCCTGTCGGACCAGGGGGTATTCACCCTCCCCTCTGTGTCCTGTGTGCCCCCCCCCCCCCTTCACCCCATCTCCTGTTGGATGGCTCAGATGGATGTCCACCCACACCCCTCCTCTCCTCTCCACCCCTCCACCTCCAGCGCTTCCGTCTTGCGAGCTCCACTGCTGCAGCAAACGATGCATCGCGCGTGCGTGAGAGGGTAGAGAAATGAGAGAGCAAAAAAATAAAAAGGCAGGTTCTTGTGAGTACAGCTGCTCTGTCTTGACAATTGTCTCCAAGCACAGCCTGTGGGCTTTGATTTCTGTGCAATTGGTGGGCATAAAAAACGGCTTGCAAAGCGGCCATGCCGCAGTTCTTCTCGCTCTAAACTCTCAGCGAGATGAACGTCTGGCCCAGGCCAGGCCAGCCCGGGCGGTTCGTCTTCGGACTCCGCAGTATGTTGAGAAAGCAGGGAAAGCAGAGGCCACCGGCGTATGCGTATTGCTCCTTGCGTCTGCTGGCCAGCGGTGATCGTCCGTCTTGAAGCCTTTTTGGGGCGTTTAGAGCCGGTGTGCATTGAGTTGTGCGAGTTGTGCTGGTTAGTGAAGCTTTTCGCGGCCTTTTTCCATTTGCTCCCAAACTTGCCGCTGCCGACTCTCTGGGAGAGATTGCAGTCGGTAAAAAGAGGGGGCCCCGGCAATGAAGATGTTGACATGAGAATTTCTACTTGTACATGTACAGAGTAAGATACAAGGACGATAAAAGCCAACATGTGCGATGGACTGAGTACCAAAGAGTGCAACCAACACGAATAGTGCAGACGGGCGTCTGAGGGGAAGGCGCGACCATACTGCATTCTGCCTGGCTTGACCGTGCCTTCTGGGCTGGGCCGGATACTACAGAAATGCAGAAGGCACGATGCTCTTGTTCCCATTGCAGTTTCCCACTGGCTGCTCGCTCCTTCTTCATGTTGTACATCGTATTTTAGAAGTCTGCCGCACCTTCCGCTCTTTACATCGTATTGCTGGTGGCCGTCCCTCCTTCCCTCCTTCCCTCCTTCCCTCCTTCCCTCCCCTGCAGCAAATGCGGAGTGCTTTTTGCAGCTCCCTACGAATACTAGGATACCTGCTCGCTCGCCAAAGCCAAGCCCGGCCATCCCTGGGCTGGATGCCCGCACGTCCTGCACTAGAGCAAAACTCTGACCTGTCAATTGAGACGGACAGCGGGCGCGACGGGCGCTGCGGGCGGGAGCGAATGGGCGTTGGCCAGGTCCCAACACAATTTGCAAGTACGAATATTGCCGTCGCAATAGCGCCATGGGAAGGCACGGAGCAAGTGGGCAAGAGGGGCACGAAGAAGTGGGCCATGCCCGTGCGTCATTCTGAGGGCAGGTGCGCTAGTTGCAACATGCACTTTTTGGCGTTTGTTTTGGGTGCAGAGTGTGCAAAATCCACAAAACCAACAAGGAAAGAGCGACGAAAAGCGACGGGAGAGCGATACCGCTTGAGGGGAAGGCACTAACATGGCCGAAATGTGCCAAATCGAAAAGGGGCAGGCACAAACGACCACAAACGACCTAAAAACGAGACGAAGTAACATGTCGACAGGCATACTAGGCGCCGCGGAGCACGGCCGGTAGGAAAGAGCGGGCGAGTGCGTGGGGACGAAGGAACAGACAGAGAAAAAAGAAAGTCAGTCAGAGAGAACGGGAAGGAGCAAATGGCAAGAGTCCAAAAAAGAAAACATTTCGCAGGCTCAGAGCTCAGAGCGAGAGACACATACGCCTGGAGGAAGGAGCAATGGGGCGCTGGAGACAGCAAATTCTGCAATGGCGTCTGCACCAATGCCCGACTTACTGGGTAATTACGGAGTATATGTAGAGATGCGGAGCAATTACATATACTTACATTCATTCTCCAGCGCCCGCAGGGCTCATCAAACCTTCTTTGTAAACAGTGTCGTGTTTGCTCCGAACACGGGGAGCTTCCGGGCAACCACGGCATGCGTAGCTTGTACATGTACTCAGTAAAGAGTGTCTTCATGTCCTCCATTGGCCTTTCCGTTTTCGAGCACTTTCCTCGCAACTTCACTACGTAAGTAAGTATCTAAATGTACATGTCGTCTGCTCTTTCCTCAGTATCGTCCACCCTCCATTGCGCTTCCGCTCAACTGGGCGTGGAAGGTCGGCCATCACCCACAGCCCACAGAGCCAGAGTCGCTCCTTCTCTGGTTCGGCTTGGCTGCTCTTTCCCAGGTTGCAGTGCGCGGCCTGCCCTTTCCATAATAAACAACCCCTGCTCAATCCAGACCCTTGCCACCACCCTTCGCCCTAAACCTCCCTCCCTCACCCAAGACAAACATACAAACAGCCGCTCCATTTATGCCGAATCCTCTACAGCGATTCGCTCATTTGCCCTCGACGACCTCCTATCAGGGCCTCTGGGGGAAGCTATTTTCTTGCTCCTTCGCACTTTTTGCACTTTTTGCACTTTTTGTCTTGCGCGGATCGCCTTCCGTCGCAAGCGAACGGGGTCCGCCATGGGTCCAGTGCCGTTAGCAGAAAAGCCAGCGCAAGCGAATGCCAACAAGACGCAGGACCTGCAGAAGAGACGGGCGGAAGGGCAGAAAAGAAGGATGGTGGACAAGCGAGAGAGAAAAGGACAGAATAGCCGACAATCCTCAGCTTCGAGGCCAGCTTGGCCAAGCGCGTCCAGCCTGTCGACGTCGATTTGCAAAAGTTCCGAGCAATAGAGCCATCGCCCCTCCCACACTTCATTCCTGAGCAGAGCCTGTCCGTCTCCTATCTACGGAGTACCAGATGAGAAAGGCCCCTCCCCATAATATAGGGTTGCGAGGGCCACGGCAGGAAGGTCAACAAGGAACGATCGTCGATAGTACAGTAAGTTGCGAGGGAAAAACAGTGAGATGTGACGAGTGACAGGAACAGAATGGGAAAAAATGTGTGCCTAAGCGGTGCCCAGAAAAAAAACAGCCCGATACAAAAATGACATACTGAGTAGGTTCGGCGATGTCGTCCAGACAGTCGGTACGAGAGCACACCACACATGCGACGAGCGGGCTGGAATTGCATCACGCACCGCTCGCCCTGTGGGACGCACCGCCGTGGAGTGAGAAAGGAGCAAAGAAGCATGGACCACACCACTGACAGAAGAAACAGCTGTGCACACACAGGGGAGAGAGCAGGCCAAGAATACTTCGTAAGGCACATGAGGCACAAAAATACAACATCCAAAAGGGCCAAATCTTGGTGACCCCAGCTTCCCCTTTCCCCTGACCCCCTGGTCCTGGTCCTGGTCCTGGTCCTGGCTCGCTGGCTCGCGACCTGGTTAAGTCGCCCCCCCCCCCCGGCCCAGTCCTGCTGTGTCTGCTCGCCGGTTGAAAATCTCACGCCGGGCGCTTTCTAGCTAGCGTCCCTCGGCCCTTCGCCAGCTCTGGCGTAGCGGCGGCTTCTCAGCCCCTTTCATTGGAGACGGGGAAAGAAGAAACACTCTGTTGGGTCGGCTTTCATCACGAGAGCACGACAGTCATCAGACAGCACTGCAATTCTGAGGGGAAAGAGAGAGCGAGACGGCGGAGGACAGTCGTCCACGCAAAAGCTCCGTGCCACACCTGGTCCAAGCTGATCTACAACTACGCCGAACTTCATATGAACTTGGAAGATATCTTACATCGTACATGAGATACGGAAAAGACCTCCGGAGCGAATACTGGGCAGAACATGAACAGACCAGTCTGCAAAGATACGACGGATTACTCCCGTGCGAGAGCTGAGCTTCCTGAATATGCAGGCGAGTACTCTTCTGCTCAGAAAGGCTAGTCAGCCATCACCATAACCGCAATACCGCTTAGCCGCGATCCAGATCACCTGTTCCATCAGTGTCGTCGAGAGAAGGCAAGGTAAGACCGGAAAGGCCGCCCATACCCCCTTTATTAAGAAATTAGCGGTCCTGTCAACAGGCCAGGTGCAAGCGAAGCAGCAGACGTCTGTGTAAACGGGTGCTTTAATGGAACGAATGCGTCGAATGCAACTAACAATGGCCCATGTTATTTACCCAAGTCAGCACTGCGCAGCACAATACATACAAAACTTTATGCCAGATAACCGTGCCATGGCGCGGTGGTTCGCACAGGGCAATCTCGTTCAAGAACAAGCGAGGATGGGCGAGGCCACGATATGAGATAAGCATCGTCCCGTGCCTTGCCTCCATGTACCTGTCCCGGGTTCTGTTCATGCTCCTGAAAGAGAGGGGGGTCGACGACTTCGTTCCCCATGCGTGCGATATGACATTCCAAAAGGGAAATCGGATCTGTGCGTGCCATCCTCACTCTCCAATGCAGCCGAGGACGCAAGGGGCTGGGAGACCCGCTCCACCTTCTGTCCATCGCTTCCCAGACCGCTGGTGTCCCGCGTCCCAGGACATTGAGGCGGGCAAATAGGGTGTCCTGCAAGGCATGAAAGGTGTCTCCTCCAGGACTCCTAGACCAACGATGGCATCTCTTCTTCCGTGTTCCCTCTGGTGGAAAGAACTACAAAGTACAGTATGAGGCGGCAAGCCCAGGGCTAGACGGACCAGGTTTGCTGCTGTCGAACTTTGCTTCCGACGCCGTCACGCACCCGGACTATTTCCCTTTGCGCTGGCAGGCCCGTTTGGCACTCCATTTTCTCTGGCATACGACCGACGTATTGGGGCAATACAAAGTATCTTACTCTCACACACATTGCTTAGGCACGTCGTACATATGTGCGGAATGGCGAGTACAAGTACATGTACGTCGTATCTAACTTCATACATATGACCCCCCCTCAACCTCCTCACCCTCCACCCCCAATGGCATTCCGCGTCTTGAAACGGAACGGTTCGGTGCGGGAAAAGTGGACAGAACAGGCGCGAGAGTGCGACTGTACTCCGTCGTCGCCTGTAGGGGATAGGGCGGACGGCATGAGGCAATGCAGCGACCAGATGCGTACGACGTATCTCTATTGACAGAGATACGACTGCCGATGGGCTGTGGCCGATATGGACACGATGTCGTTGTGTACGAAGTACAGTAACAGAGCTTGCCCTGTCGCTCCAGTACATCACACGCGCAACACGGGAGGATTGGCAATCAGCAGATCGCCAAGCATACGATGTCACGATCAAATATCAACCGCCTGGGCATGAAGTCCAACAGACAATCATCGTGGACAATGAGCAACAAGGCCAGAAAGGAACACCACGGACAAGAACAACACAAGACCGCCAAAAGAAAAACAAGAAAAAGAAAGAGTGATGAGACAACAAGAGAAGCGAGAGGGGCGATCCGGTACTGGGTATTTTGCCATGCCGTCACGACTATTTGCCTGCCCGCTTGCCTGCTTGCCTGCCCGTTCGTGGCAAACCCCGAGAAAAAAGAAAAGAAAACGAGACAAGGAGTCGCAGGAAGAAGCAAGCAAAGAAAGGGCCTACGATGTATTTGGAGACGGCCAATCCGTGGAAAGAAAAGCACAAAAGACAGGGAGTTCGAGCCCTGTTGTGGCCCTGGGTGGCCCTGTGGACCCTCAAGATGGCGTGTTCTTTAACGTTGTCTGTCTCTCTTTCTTTCCTTCTTCAGTTCCTCTTTTATCCTTGCTTTTATTGTGCCGTGCCTTTTCTTTTTCTTCTGCGCGTGTCGCGCGGTTTCCAGTTTCCACACCACGACCCAGTGGTCCACAATATTTTATTATTTTCTTGTGGTATCGCCAGGTCGCATTTCGCGTGGGGGTCGTGCATACGACCTTTCCCCTCTCAATCTTCCTCTCTTTTCTTATTTTCTTTTTTTCTTTTTCTTTTCCTTTTTCCTTTTATTTGTTATTTCGATTCCCTTTCTCCCTCGCGTTCCGTCCTGCGTACATGTACATGTACGATCTCGTCAGCCTGCGTATTATGGAAAGGACAGGAAGAACAGAAACAAAAAGGGTCGGGTTTGAAACAGGTTGTTCTTCTTCTTGTCCGTTGCGTGCAATTCATTCCATTTCGTTGCGAAGCATCCCTGTCCACCTGCAAAACGGCGCCGCACAACTCGTGTCATCCACGTTCCTTTTGATTTTCTTGCCTTACCCTCGGTTCCTTTTTCCCCAACGGTCAACTACACGATGCTCACGAACTTCTGACCTCGCTTCCCGTGTGCCGTTCTATCGAAGGACTGGGCCATGGTTTGAGATATTTGACGAAAGACTAATGTCAACACAGCAAGCGACTGGCAAAAGCACAACTGACCAATCATTCATCAACGTGGCCACCGCCAGTCATTCTACGCATACGTATTGATTTCAAAGGCCAATACACCTTCCTTGCTGGGTTCCATTGAGGAGACAACCCCCATTTCCCGGTCTTGGTCTTGGCGCTCTGCTTTGGCACCTTTTCACCGCTCACCGTATTTTGGCAGCACGCGAGGCTGCCAGAGTAAAAGGCTGCAAAACACCGCCAACCGCCAACTACCGATGTCGAGCCCCAGTGGATCTCGAACCAACAGGCGTTTTTTCTTCTCCCTTTCTCCCCTCCGAGTAATGCTGAATGAGGCAGCTCGGTGACGGGGCTATGGGTCTTGCAACTGTCTATCATCTATGGCATCATGAGATTGTGTTTCGTCTCTTTTTTCTCTGGTTTTCTACCAACAATTTCATCCATGTGTCTCCACGCCATGCCCCACGCAATGGAGAAAATTTGCACAGTGGTATGCCTGCACGTCCACTGAGCGTCGCAATATTGCGGTGCCTTTGACCGTTGGAAACCAGAAAAGGTCCAACAGCGGCACGTCGTGTCTCATTCGGCCCCCCTCTGCTTGGCTCTTTGATTGCGTCCTTGCCGCTGATTCCTGTTGACGAGTGGACTTTCTTGGCGATGTGAGGTCGAATAGAGGTCGAATAGAGGTCGAATAGAGGTCGAATATCGTGTAAGTCAAGCTTTTCTTCGTACGGAGTACACCGTACAAAACATCCGTGCGTGCAGTCATAATTTGAGCCAAACCAGACTATCGCAATATCTGGTTTTATGCTACATCGACAGCTCCCGAATTGGGTCTTCCTCTTCCCGTCTCCTCCCATTTCTGCATTGTCCCCCTCGGAGCATTTTGTCTGGTACCCTCAAGTCCAGAAGTGACTCCCATCACCTCTGCTTTCGTGCACACACCTATGTCACCTTCTGAGACACGCCCGATGGTTGAAAGGCAGACACATGCTCGACACCAAAATGGGAGAGGGGAAGAAGAAAGAACGGGCGAGAAGCTGCAGCTCCTCGACATGTTCTCGCCATCCGTGTCCGCTCGACCGCTGGTTGCCGAAATGCAATATAGTTCTTCGGCACTCGAAAGGGGGACGTTCGACACTCAATACTTAACTACCGGATCCATATGTCGTTTTTTCGCCATGTTTATATTGAGACTTTGGCAGAGTTGCGCCACACTCTCCACGCGTAAACAAGCCACTCGGCAATGGAACATCAAGAAACAGAGACCTCGATTTGATACCAGAATACTTACTACGCTGCATGTGCATGTACATCCCAGCTCGCACTAAATTGCAATACCAAAAGCTGGTTTGCATGGAGCGTGCACCATCTCTGGAATACGACACATCGTACAACCAACCCACAAAGGTCATCTCTGAAGTTGCCAGTTTCGGCACCCGGGTTGCGTTCGATTGCCTCCTTGTGTCGCTTTCAGTTGCTTTCAGTTGCTTTCAGTCGCTTTCAGTCGCTTTCAGTCGCTTTTGCTGCTTGTTCTTGGCCCGACCCTCCTGATCTTCTTTTCCTCTCCTCGGCTCTTCGTTTCTCTCTTCATTTCAACCTTCGTGATGGGCCATCTGCGGCATTTCCTATTTTGCGACTCACCGTCTCATTTTCTTGTCTTCTTGGTCTCCCTCTTCCCGATGCGCCTCCATCTAACGGTAAGAGAGTTCGAAGATTGATACGGGAAGCTACAACATACGACGTGTTACAACGTACAGAGTACGTCGGTTTCGATATGCATCGCGCCACACCCAGACGACACACTCAGCTCGGAACATGTACTCCTTACATACGAGTTTGTTTTCGATAGCCTCGCGGCCTGTTGGCTTCCCTTTTCTGCCCTCCCTCACGGCCATTCGACTCTTCGACTACTCGACCATTCGAACTGCCACCCTTTCTCGCTTTGCGCCAAAGGGCGACTGCCCACATAATGGCACACTCTGGCACACTCGGTACGTACACAACATAACAGGCAACGGAACTCTGTGAATGTCCTCTGTCGCCAAGAACAAAGAAATCTCCCGAAGATGATGAAAAGAACACGAACCCGACCCCGGTGCGTCGACCAAGGTGAAGTACGGATGAGCAACGTCACCAACTCATCAACAACGGACGCTTGCTCCTGTCCCGTCGGCCGTTCCCCTCCCTTATCTCCACTCTGTTTACAAAGGGCTGATTGCCCGGCTGGCCTCGGCCGGAATTGCTTTTCAGTTTTTTGTAGAATCTGGTGAAGGTTACCTCCCAACGACCGGAAGAGCGCCGAGAACACCAATTTTTCGTCTGGTCCTTCCCGTGAGCTGATATAAATATACTCGTAACGATTGATAAACGGCAGAGTGAGTATTCACACTGGAACTATCGAGTTGAGGTGAATGACACTTTGCAATGGCGGCCTTCTTCTAGCTCTTTTCTTTTCTCTCCCTTTCCACTGCGAATTTTGGTAGTTTGACGACGCCGGGCATACTACATTCAGGTATATTTTGTGTTCCGTCCCGAGGAGGTTGAAGGAAGGCTCGAATATGCAAGACGCCCAAAAAAGATGCAGACAGAGGGGCAGATGCATTCCATAACGAAAGGGAGGAGAGACATGCAGACAGGTCTCGCCCCATCGATGACGACCTCTCCGTCCTGGTTGGGGAAGCGGCCCTCCCATTACGTCGTCGAGCAGCAGAGATGCTGTCAGGTATGTACTTTTTCTCGTCCTTGTCTCGCCGTCCTTGTCTCGTCGTCCTTCTTCAATGTCCTCATGACAACCCCCCTTTTTTTTGCCTTGCCCGGAGATCCAATTCTCAGTGTACTTTCTTTCCGTGTGGGTTTCTCGAGTCGTTTCATTCTTTTCTGTTGCCTTCTTTTGCTCGCACGTCTTGCCACTTTCTCAACATGCTCGCTGGTTCGCCAACGGCTGAAAGAGAGAAAATAAAATAAGAGCGCACGCATAAGATGGACACAGATTGTCCGCAACATTCCGTATTGCATATGCCTCGTCATACGCCGTACGCCGTTCGCTGTGCACACACACAAATGCAGTTTTTCTTGTTTGCTTTTTGTTCTTCTTGCACTTTAACAGGAACATGTACAGGCTTTACAAGATTTACAAAATTTACAGAGTACTGAGTACAGGAGCACAGGCTCGTCCAGCCTGCATTCCGTGTGCAGTGTGCACGGCAACGCTGTAATTTGTTTGCACCTTTTGGTGTGTGCACTCGTAAGAGTGGTGCTGCTGTGCATACTCCGTACACAAATGTCCACCACTTGCTCTCTTGTTTGTCGTTACACAGCAGAAGGGAAAGTAGCAAGAAAGGTCTGGATGGATGAGGATGAAGGGGTGTGCGTGTGAGTATGGGTGTGAGTGTATCTTCTCTTCGTGAGAGCTACTTCACTAGGACCCCCCCCCCCCCTTCTCGGTGAGGTTTTCTTCCCGAATCTCGTGCCTGCCCTTTCGTTTGACATTGCCTGCAGTCTGCAGTTGCTTGGCTGGTCCTGTTTTCTCCCGTTTTTGTCTCTTCTCCTTCGTGCGCAGTACATGTACATGTACAGACTTTGTATTGCAAAATCTCTTGCTGAAAAGAGTCTTGACGTTTTTCACTACTGCACACAATCTTGACGGACGTGACGGAGTGGGGTGGATACAAGATGACACTTCTCTTTGCTTTTTCCTGTGCCATTTTTGCCAATCTTTTGCCAGCCTTCTTTGCCTCGTATTTGCTTCTTCTGCTTCTTTTGCCTCCCTTTCCCCTGTCCATCGTTTCGATGTTCTTATTTTCCCCCCTCTTCTCTCTTATGCATGCTACCCAGCCACGTCGCACGATGAGCCAGGGATTCTTGACAAAGGGCATAGGATAGCAGAAGGAAAAAGCGCCGAAGTCGTTCTCTGCCAGCTTTTTTTTCTTTTCCTTCTTTATGTTCAGTCAGAAAATCAAACACCGGGGACAAAGGGGGGGGATGGTTTTATTCTCTCTTCCTCTTTCCTCTTTCCTCTTTCCTCTTCAGCGCATACAATCATGTGCCTCAATGCAGCCTGGCTCTGCTTTTTCTGTGCATTCTCACAGCATGAATATCGTCTGCTGCAAGAGGCACGTACGCCTGTTTGCAGGAGCAAAAGAGACAACGCACAACTGTCCCTGTGCCTACGCGGCGGGAGCGTACATTGATTTGCACGGCTGCACCGTCTGTACCGTTGTTTGCAAAACAGCGATGCCCGTTGCCCCTCTGTATGCCTGTAGCCGCACGAGTAGCACGCCGGACAGGCACAAGACGTAGTACGCCGTCCATGTGTTGTACTCCGTATGGCGCGCCGGGAACACGCAAGGACGACAAAGACGACAAGGACGACAAGGACGACAAGGACGACAAGGACGACAAGGACGACAGGCCGTGCAAACAGAGAATGGGGGGGAAGGGCTGAAAAAAAAAAAGACGAGAAAGAGCGGAAAAATAAAGGAGCTGAAAAGGAGGCCCCCTCCAATCCTCTGCAAGCTGCATCCTCCAATCGTTGCCCCGTCTCCGTCTTTGGTCCTTTTTTTTTTGCCTGTCCGGAAAGCCCTGCCATGTTGAAGATCTGCTGTAACGTTTGGTCTCGGGGGCGTGGTGAAAAGGCAGCAAACGATGAAGGGGTGTAATCCACTCGCTCTCTCCTCTCTCTCTCTCTCTACTTTTTTGTTCAAACGTCGACTTTCTGGCATATTTGCTTTTTCGAAAACACGGGCTTTGCATTGCATTTCATTCACACAAGGACTGCCTTGGGTCGCACTGCCCGATGCAACGCTGCAGCAAGAGAATAGTGGAGGGGGACTGGCCTTTGGGAGGCCCCGGGAGGGACCTGGGAGGAGGCCGCGAGAAACAAGAAAGACGACAGAGTACAGAGAATGTCGTATGTCGTACTTTGTCGACACAGAGAGGGTCCAATCAAAAACTGTGTGCACGCCGGACTTTGCTGATTGTGCTTGTCGATCCTCTTTACTGAGTATGTATATACATATGTCCAAGGCAGTCCTTGTGTGTTCTGGCCACGAGGTATTGCTTTAAGTTGCAGTTGGAAGGCAGTCGGTGGCTGTCCACTCTGCCCTCTGCAACGTATTTTTCTTTTCTTTTCTGTTTTTTTTTTTTTCTCTCTTTTTTCTTTTTTTCTTTTTTTTTTCTTTTTTTCTTTTGTCTTTTCTCTTTTTTCTTTTTTTCTTTTTCAAGTTCAGCTGCCCACAATACTGCGACAGCAGAACAAGCACGTAAAACGATACGACGACGGAGACTGCACCTCCGTGTCTATCTGGATGCCGTGAATACAAATACTGCAACGTTGGGGGGAGAACAAAACGAAAAAGCGGCGCTGAAAATAGGCGAAGCAATTTGAAACCCGAAAAAGAAAGCAGAGGCGATCACGTTCGTCGCCCCCCTGGACCATTGTCTCTCTTTGGCAAGTGCTTTTCCACGCAAGGATGACCGTGTCCGTGTTGATGAGATGATGAGATCGTGGTTGTATCTGGGTGTCTTGAGGATCGTGAATATCCAACGTCGTTCCCTATCTACATCCTCTGCGGTAAAGCTGTGGTTGCTGAATATTGTCAAATTGTCAAAAGAAATGCACATCGAGTTCAACCGCAATGAATGGCAGCAGATGGAAAGATGGAAAGATATGGAAAATAGATTACACGCAAGAACAGTAGAAACAAATGTCCAACAAACAAGTCAACAAAGAAAAGAAGAAAAAATGACGACCCAAGTTCTATCCTATCTGGTCTTTTGCGTTGCGCCAAAATATTAAAGTATTTTCCGTCATGGCATCCTCCGAGACATGTCGTTTTTATTTTCTTTTTCAACCTCCCCTTCTTGTCGTCAACCACTTCGCACCACTTCGCACACTTCGCACCACTTCGCACCACTTCGCACCACCTAGTCGGCCAGTCCTGCCTGCTTGACGAGACCGTAAAACAGGCCGCGGTTGGAGATGAGCTCCTGCGGCGTCCCAAACTCGGCCACCTCGCCGCGCTCGAGCACGACCACGCGGTCGCTGTCGAGAATCGTGTTGATGCGGTGCGCCACCGTGATAATGGTGCGGTTGGCAAAGAGCGGCGAGCGCAGCGTGGCCTGCAGCATCCGGTCCGTCTCGACGTCCACGGCAGCGGTGGCCTCGTCGAGCACCAGGATGTTGGACGGCGTCAGCAGGGCGCGCGCCAGTGACACCAGCTGGCGTTGACCCTGCGAGAGGTTGGAGCCTGCGCACATCGTGGCGTTAGTAAAGAAAAGGACCATACCGGGAGAGGCGAACAAAAAGGGAAAAAAGAAAGAGAAAAGAGAGAAGAGAGAACACAGCGTGCATCTGCAGTTGCGATGCTCGCTGCATTGCCCGCCATTATCGTCTCGCTTCACGACGTCACACGAGAGGCATTGTATCCCACTGTGCTCCTTGCGTTTCTTGTGTTCCTTGTGTTCCTTGTGTTCTTGCGTTTCTTGTGCTCCCTGTGTCCCTCGTGTTCCCTGTGTCGCCCTCGTCTTTCAACCCACCCACCGTCCTTTCAGGCGCGCCCGCTCCCACATTGTGTGCGGAAAAGACGGTGACGGCATGCTCGTACAACAGGACTTGGGGGGCACGCCACAAAGACCGGACAGGGAAGGTCAAGCAGAAGAGGCGTTGTGGAGGTGGAAAGAGACAATGACGACAGAATTGGCAGGTGGAAAACAATACGAAGCGCCAAGAAAAGAAGACAAAAAACAACAACAATAACAACAACAACAACAGCAACAACAGCAACAACAACAACAACGACAACAACAACAACAAAAAAACACTTGTACATACCTCCTTCGTTGATCTGAGCCTCGAGACTACCCGTCATCGACGACACATGGTCCTTGAGACGGGCGTGCTCGAGAACGGTCCACAGCTCCGTGTCGTCGTGCACGTGCGCCGGGTCCAGGTTGTCGCGGACGGTGCCCTCAAAGAGCGCGGCATCCTGCGGGATGATGGCGAGGCGGCGGCGCAGATCCAGCAGGCCAATGGTCGAGGTGTTGAGGTTGTCGATGCGAATGTGGCCCGTGTCCGGCTCAATGATGCGGAACAGCGCCAGCGTCAGCGACGACTTGCCCGCACCCGTGCGGCCGACGACGCCAATCTTCTCGTGCGGCTTGATGTCGAGGCTGATGTTCTTGAGCACAAGGTCCAGGCCCTCGCGGTAGCGGGCGCTGTAGTTGCGGAACTCCACCGCGCCGTGCGCCGGCCAGCTGACGGGCGGGCGGTTGCGGTGGATGATCTCGGGCGCCTCGCTCGGCAGAGCAGCATACTCGAGCACACGCTCGACCGAGACAATGTTGGTCTCGACCTCGACGGACTGGCGCACAATCCAGTTGAGCGACGTCGTGATCTGCAGAGCGTACGACATGGCCAGACCGACCATGCCCTCCTCCAGGCCGCTGTGGTTGGCCACCGAGATGACCGAGAATCCGGCGGCCGCCAGGATCACGACGGCACCGATAAACTCGAGACGCACGGCCAGCCAACGGTTGGAGCTGATGGACGGGTAGAACGCACGCAGGTTGGCGTCCATGCGCCACTCGTTCTCCAGCTCGAAGCGCGACTGCTGGCGGTACGCACGGATCGTCTGCACACCACCCAGCGACTCCTGGAAGTGCGCGTAGATGGGCGAGCGCGAGACACTGTCGAGACGCTTGAGCTCGCGCGACGTGTACAGGTAGTAGCGCTGGATAAAGATGTACATCAGACCCAGAGGGATGATCAGGGCCGTAAAGGCCGGCGTTGTGGCGGAGATGACGGCGAGCGTGAAACCGGAGCGGGAGACGTTGACAAAGAGCATGTTGAAGGTGCGGGCCAGGATCTCGTCGACGCGGTAAATGTCGCTCGAGAAGCGGTTCAGGATACGGCCGGCAGGCGTGACGTCAAAGAAGGACATGGGCGAGCGGAGGATGGCCTTGGCCATGCGCTCGTGCAGCTTGCGCGACGCCTCGATCGAGCAGAAGATCCACAGAATCAGGGTCTGCGCGACCGTCAGGAGAGCAGAGCCGATACCAAACGCAAAGTAGATGCCAATGTACTTGCCGACATCCGGGTTGCCGCCGTACTTGGTGTTGTGGTCCGCCCACTTCTTGAGCCAGTAGTTGCCGCCCAGACTCACGAGCTGTGACGAGACAAGAGCCGTGAGGTAGACAATGACGGCAAACATGTTGTTGGTCCTCGCATACTCGAGGTAGACCTGCCACTTGACCTTGCCCTGCTCCGAGTGCTCCTTGGCCTGCTTGGTCTTGCTGCCGGCCGCCTCCTCGTCGGTGAGCTTGCCGCGGGGCCCGTGGAAACTGGCAGCGCTGGCACGGCGCAGCGTGGTCATGCTCCCCGTGCGCGCCTTCTTGGGAGAATCAGACGTCGGGCCGGGCTTGATGCTTTGCAGGGCGGCGAGGCCCTCCTGGGCCTCCTCGATCTCGTCGTCCTTGAGCAGGGTGCCGGGCTCAATAACGGTCGACGTCTCGCTGCCCGAGTCGGTGCTACCAGAAGCCGAGCCGTTGTTGCCGCCGGCCGAGGACGGACCGGACTCGGCCTGGTTGGCGGTCTTGATGAGGTCGTGGACGAGGCCCTTCATGGCGACGAGCTGGCGGTAGGTGCCCTTCTCGACGATCTCGCCGTCGCGCAGCATGTAGATGGAGTCGGACTCGAGCAGGACGGGGATCGAGTTGGTCGCAAGGATCCGGGTCTTGGAGCGCAGCAGACCCTTGGGGCCCAGGACGTTGTCAATCAGGTGGCGGCCAACGTGCGAGTCGACGGCAGACAGGGAGTCATCGAGAAGGTAGACATCGGCGCGGGCGTAGACGGCACGGGCCAGGGAGACGCGGGCCTTTTGGCCACCCGACAGAGAGATACCACGCTCACCGACGACAGTCTCGTCGCCGTCGGGCAGCTGGGCAAAATCGTCAATCAGGGCACAGGCCTGGACGGTCTGCTCGTAAAATTCGGCATCGAAGCGGTAGCCAAAGACAATGTTCTCCTTGACGGTGGCGTTCATGATCCAGCTCTGCTGGGCGACGTAGGCGACGGTCCCCGCAACCTTGACCTCACCCTTGACCTTCCACAGATCACCCAGAATGGCCTGCAACAGCGAAGACTTGCCGGCACCGACACGGCCAATGACACAAGTGAGCTCGCCCTTGTCGGCGGCAAAGTTGATGTCGGTGAGCACGTGCTTGTCCTCGTGGCGGTTCCAGGAGAAGCTGCCGTCGCGGATGGTGACAGTCTCCTCGCCCATCGCCTCGGCGGCGGGGCGGGTCACGACGGCATCAGACTGCAGCTCCTCGGCGAGGAAGAAGTCGGTGAGACGCGAAACGGCCACGCTGGCCTCGACAATGGAGGTGATGACCATGGGCAGCACGGCCAGAGGGAAGGACAGCAGGTTGAACAGGGCCAGGGCGGGGAAGATGATCTCGGTGGTCAGAGGCTCGTCGCGGGTCAGGACAAAGGACGTGAACGTCAGGCAGGACACGAGGAAGGGCGTGGTGTTCCACATGAAGTTGGCACCGGCCTGCGCGGCACCGATGCGGCGCAGGTTCTTGAGCTCGAGGTCGTTGCGGACGTAGTTGAGCTTGTTCATGAAAGCGGCGCCCCAGGCGTACAGCTTGATGCTCTTCATGTTGTTGACAATCTCGGCAATCAGGCGGCTGCGGGCGTCCTTGTTCTTCATCTGCTGCTTCTGCAGACGCTTCATGGCGCGGGCAATGAGGCCGTTGAGGGGGATCATGACGATCATGATGCCAATGCCCGCCAGCATGTTCCAGCCGACGAGCTTGTAGAGCGAGAACATGCAGATGAAGATCTGGAAGGGAGCCGACCAGAGCTGGTGAGCAAACTGGGTCAGGTCCTGCAGACGCTGGACGTCGACGGCCATGTAGTTGACAATGTCGCCCGTCGTCTTGGTCGAGCGGCCCTCGTTGGACAGCTTCAGAGCCTTGCGGTAGATGGCAGAGGTCAGGCCACCCTTGATGCGCATCCCGGACACAAAGGTCAGCTGGAAGTACTGGTGGATCATGATGGTCTGGAAGGTGGCGACGCCAGACATGGAGAGCGCGACGATGGCACCCTGGATGGCCGGCTGCGGGTGGGTCGTCTTGTAGGAGGCGACAAAGGCGATGAGGAAGCGCAGCAGCTGCGGCTGGGTGAAGGCCGACAGGTCGTTGCCAATCTTGAAGAGAGCAGCAGCGCGTAGGGGCCGCCATAGGCGCGGAAAGCAGCGATCCAGAGGGAAGGACGGCTCTTCGTCTTGAGCTCCTTTTGCCAAGCACGCTCGAACGCGCCACCCGTCTCCGCAGTGCGGTCCTGGGTCTCGAGGCCCCAGAGGTCGTCCTCGGTCAGGTACTGCTTGTAGCCGTAGCGCATGAGCGGGGTCATCCAGCTAAAGGTCAGGCGCGAGAAGATGGTGGCGAACTCGGCCGGGCATTCCTCGCCGTCCTCGAGGGCCTCGTAGGCACTGCGCTTGCGGGGGGCAAGCCACTCCACGATAAACTCGACAACGACAAGACCAAGGCCGACACTAAAGGTGATGAAGTAGGGCAGGCCGGTGTCGTAGATCTGCTGGGAGATGAGCGAGCGCAACTTGACGACCAAGACCAGGACGAGCAGCAGCCAGTAAAAGAGCACGACGCCGTTGGCATTGCGCAGGCGCGGGTATTCGACCCACTGGATGGCGAAGACGACGGCGAGCGAGACGATGGTGACAATGGTGGCCCAAGAGCGGAAATCCTCAAACCAGACGTCGGGGTAGCTGATGACCTGGAGAATGAACTGAGCGACAAAGTCGGCAATGACGAGAACGAAGAGAGCCTGCTTGGCCCAGAAGGTGCTATCCTTGGCCAGGCCGTTGGAGGGTTTCTTGGCCAGCAGCCACCACAGAGCCAGGGCACCAGCGACGATGCCGAAGACGGCGACACTGGCGACACCGACATCCAAGAAGCAGGGCGTGAAGTCGTAGCGGAAGGGGCTCAGGGGGCCCCAGCCCTCCATGTTGCGGCAAAAGGGTTGGCCGGCCTCGGCGGATGCAGAGAGATAGCCGCTGCCAAGGTTTTTCTGGGGCGGTAGCCGGAGAAGGAGCCGGTCTGGGCCATGACCTTTTGGTCGTCCGCGAAGAAGATGGGAACAAGGGCTGCTCCTCCATTGCGGCGGTGGTTGTGGCGTGTTGTTGTAGAAGTCGAAGACGGTAAAGAGAGTGAAGCGTCTATTTCGATCTCGATTCGAGCATGAATTCGAATTTTGGGGAACCGGCCGGCGGCCTAGCCAACCGACGGGCGGCAAGAACAGCGTCAAGCGGCGACCGGGGCACGCGGATCGAAGCCCGGGAGCGTGTAGAGCCGGAGTCGAGGCAGAGAAAAGGCGTACTGGACGCCAATTGCGAATGCCTCTGCTGCCGTGTTGTATCGACCAGCTCGCGGAAGTCGCCGGAGAAAGAAAATAATGCGTCGGGGACCGGAACGGAGCTACAGCGGATTAGGGCCAGAAGGCTGTTTCCTCCCTTCTTACACGGCCGCTGAGACAGAGCACCGGATTGAACTGGGCGGTGGTCCGGGGGGGGGGAGTGTGCAAGGATGCCGGGTTGGTTGGGGTTGGAGAGACAGAAGAAGAAAAAAGAGAAGAAGAAGAAGAAGAGAGAGGAGGGGACAGTGGGAAAGGAGCGGAAGTGAGGAAAGAAGCACAAATACCAAGAAAGAAGGAAAAATGGGGATCGTAGCAAATGAAGCAGCTGCGAACGAGCTCGGAGGTAACAACGGAAGGCGCAAACCGGCGCAGATAAAGCGTGTTGAAGTGGTTACGTTGAAAAGAGGGTCCCTTTCATTCGTTCTTTCTCTTCCGCTCTCGGGTCTGCAAGCTTCCCAAGCTCTTTCCTTTTTTTTCTCTTTTTTTCTTTGCGACTATTCGTTGGCGTGGAAGTCGCGCGGCGCGAGAACAAAAGGGAAAGGACGACGGGCGCTTGAGCGTCGTCTGTTCGCCGTGCGCCCAGTTGCTCCTGCCTTCACTCAAGGAGTCAAGAGCCTAAGGGTTTCCTGGGTCTTCTTGGCCTTGGCCGCTGGCCTACTACGTGGGGCCGCTAAGCCAAATACGTCACGCGCTCCTACCTAAGCACGAGATTGCCTGTGAGTTTGCTGCGCCGACCGGCAAGACAGTGCGGGGGACCGCTCAACGCAGGCAGGTGCAGCCCACTGGAGCGTATCGTCATGTACGACGTAACAGTCCCCACCGCCATATCCGAGTACGCTTCAGGTACGGAGTACTCAGTATCTCACTTACGCAGGAGCGGCAAAGCGCCAGGGACAGGCGACGAAGAGGGAAGGGAGCTTCACAGGCGTAATTTACCTCACCGCAATTCGGCGGGTCTCTTGTGGGCTATCAATGCTGTCTCCTCGTTACATTATTGATCGTCTACTCAGTACGACTGACTGCGACCGGCAATCGCACCCCCCAGTGTTGGTGGTGTTGGCTGCACTTCTCCGGCGGGCGGCAACAAATTTGCGTGAACAAGGCTGCTGCAGCCCGTTGTCCGTGCCTGCATGTTCTGGCCAGGTCTGGTGGTGCAGCGAATGGACGCAGCTGAATTACGTGTGGCCGTCGTCCGAGTGGGTGGATGCCGTAAAGTAAACGCTGCTGGATTGAATGGACAGGGCAAAGGCCATGGCAAAGGTAGTTGCTGAGGCCGTGATGAAAATGAGAAAAGATGTCACAGTGAGAGGGGGGATAAGTGAGACAGGGTGAAATGTCAAGAGTGCAAATATGAGGGGCTCCAAGGGACGAGAACTACGACGTAATTACATGCTGCGTACGTCGTAAGATACAATCTGCAGTGTTCTGTGGCTGCGAAGCCGGAGCCTTGGAACTTGGAACCGAAATGTGACTGGTTGGCGGAAGCGAATGGAAAAGAAACCGCATGAACGTCGTGTTTTTATGAATAGGAGAGCAAAAAAAGGACGAGGCGGGAAAGGCTGTTATCATGCAGGGCTTCCTTGACGGTACAAGCGGGTACTGGGAACTGCGATTTTTCTTTCTATTTCTTTCAAGCAAAGAAAAATACTCCGTACACGCCTCTCTGTCTCCTTTATTTATCGACGATCGCCTGATTTGTACAGTCTGACAGGCTGGGGCTGTAGCATCTGCATGAAGATAGGATGGAGAGGAGACATCAAACTTTTAAAGGCTTGCCCAAAGGAAGTTGTGAGGCCAAATCACGGTGTGTTGAGATTGCCGTATCAAACCTGGCGGGGTGATTCTGGGGAAATGGAGCAAGGATGAGGGGGAGAAATAAAGTAGGGCTACAGGACGACGGCTACGGCAACGTTCTTATGTGTACTGTTCGATTGATGTCTCGTGCGTGAGAATGCGGGCAGTTTATTATACAAGGGGTTCCTGCTGCAAGTGCAGCTGATTGTTTTCGATCGCATTTACGGGAACTGGAGAGTGGCGATGCGAGCCACTTGTGTTATGATGCGCGTATATTTGGTAAACTCACTGGCTATTCATCAAACATAAGCAGAGCTTCTGCATCCTCGTGACTCGTACTCGAGAAGAGAATGTACATATCAGAGACAGAAACGATCTAGGACAGAAACAATCAAGAAAAAAGAAAGTTCTGGAGACGTGCCAAGAAAGCGGAAACTCTTGATAGTGGGACTAATTACCCAAAGAATTAAAGACTTGAGCACAAATCGTCTTGTTGGCCGTGGTCGCTCTTTAGCTTCCTGTTCGGTTGCGTCTCATTTAGACGCACCTCTGAACACCCCGAACATGGCCATGATGCAGCCCGGTTGGCACTGTCACCCAACAGGTTGGCATACCTTTGCACAGCTTTAAAGCTGGCGGCAGCGTCCACAGGAATAAGGTGCACCAATGATAAGAGCATGCCGTGGCCGTGCCGTCATACAAGATCACTATCGGGTTGGAATGGGGGATGTGGCGGAAGCGGAGGAGGGCTCATTGTGCTCGGCTGCCGTGGCCGAGGGGGCGGCGGCATCAGCTCGGTAGAGGATGGGCGTTGCATCGGTCCATCCTACTGGAGGTTCATAGCCGACGCCTCGACTCCTGCTGGTGCTGGTGCTGGTGCTGGTGCTGGTGCTGGCGCCTGAACGACTGGTGCCTGAACGGCCGGGACACCTGCAGCGACTCCACTGCCATTAGCAAGTGCAAGCTGAGGTACCACGGGCAGTGCGCCCCCGTCGCCTGGGCCACCGTCTCCGTTGCCGTCGACTTGGGCGCCGTGGCCAGCTGCGCCGTGCCCAGATCCATCTCCGGGTGCATCGCGAACACCGACGACGTCATGTTGTTGCCGTCAAACACCACCAGGTTCTGGATCGGCTGCTGCGTCTGGCCGATCGTGTTGATGACGTCCTGCGCCAGCTGGCCGCCCAGCACGGTGGCGACGGCCGAGATCTCGTGCAGTTCTGCCACGCTCTGCAAAAACTCGCGGATCGTGTCGGCGGCCACGGGCGGCGTGCCCAGCGCCTGCTGCTTGGTGTTGACGAGGCCAATGAACTCGGTGCGGTCCTCGGGGCGGTTCGCGTTTGGCACGCGGTGGTCCTCGTGGCTGTGGTTTTCCTGGAACGCCCACAGGGCACGCAGGCACGGCAGCAGCGGCGTCACATTGCGCAGACGCCGCGGCACGCTCCGGATCGAGTGCGGCAGGAGCGAGGCATCGGACGCCAGATACCATGTCGAGTAGACCTCGCGCTTGGTGACAGACTCCTTGGCCGCACCGGCGCCCGCCTCGCCCTCCACCTTGACGTCGACAATCGTCCGCGTGCGCGTCTCGCGGTCGCCGGCCTTGGAGGCAATGTTGCCCCGCTCACGCGCAATGACAAAGTCGTGCTCGATAAGATCGGCAAAGATGAAGCCGAACATGCCGTACGAGTTGGCCGCGTAAAAGGGGCGGCCCTGCAGGCGTGTCGCGGTGTTGATGTAGTTGAGCACCGCCGGGTCACGGTCGGTCACAATAACAAGAGTGAACTTCTCAAAGTAGCCGGCCGCCTGCTTGCTGACATCCTTCTGTTCCACCACCACGTGGACGCGCGGGTTCAACGAGCTCAGCTGCTGGCTGACGGCCACAGCCCGGTTCTTGCCAAGAACCGCTGCGGCCGCTGCCCGGTCAGCCGCTTCTCTCTGCTCGTGGGATGCGCCAGGCGGCACAACCTCGCCCGCAGACGGAGTTGCCAGCAAAAACTGCGAGCCGAGGTCCGCTTCTGTGACGTTCTCGTGGTCGGCAATCGTCAGCGAGCCAATGCCGGCCAGCACCAGGTTCTTGGCAATCTCGTTGCCCAGTGCCCGGACCGTGACAAGCAGGACATGGGCCGAGCGAAGCTTTTCTTGGGCGCGCATGCCCCAGAGGCGGATTTGACGATCGTACAGTGCAATTTCATCTGACAAAAACCCCCGTTAGCAAATAACCGCCCCGAGCTCAGACAACAGGAGCGGCCCACAACTCACCTTCTGTCATGCCGGACCGGGCATCTGGACAGCAGCTGCGGCGGCAGCTGATTGCGCCCCGTTTGGCATTGGAGCCCCGTTATGAACGCCGGCCATGATCGGCAGGTGCGGCGCGGTGGTGATTGTGAAGTTGTAGAGAGAAATGACCCTTGGAAGCGAAAGACTGTTGAGGTGACGGGTTGTGGCGCAAGTATCGCCGATGTCAATACTGCGTAGAGATCCGAGAGAAATTTTGGGACAGAAAACGAGGACGAGGTCGATGTGATTTGGACGAATGCGCCAGGCGAAAAAGCGAGGGTGGTGCACCAAATGGATGCAGACAAGCAGCGGTCAAGCCAGACAGTTGGCCAGAGAAGCGTCGGGGCCGGTGGTGTATCGCTGGAACGCGCGTTTGACGTGTGAATGGCGAGTGAGGTTGACGTGAAGTCAAATTCTATAGTTGGAACGCGAAAGGCCGTCGTCCGTCGACGCGATTGTGTTAGCCAGGTGCTCGAGTGCGTGAATGGGAGGCGGTGGATTGCGCCTGCCACGTCTGGCGGAATAGCGGCCGGCTGCGCTTTTGTGGGGTGTACCTGTCCTCGACAGCCAAGCCCTTCTGTGAGGAAGGCCCGACCGTGTGCGACGTACTGTTTGAGCGTCCCTTCCACCCGAAGATGTTGCACGTGAACTTTGTTCACTTTCACAAATAGACAACAAGCGAAAACTTGGGGAAATTTTGTAATTGTGTTCAGACTATTCTTGCGGTGAATGCCATCTTATTCACTGCCATCTCCTGTCCACTCGGACGCCATTCTCCGATTTGCGTGTAGTTTGCTAGAGCTGCACGATAAATGGGTACTTGTAGAAGCGCTGTTTTTGGCGCAAATGAAGGTCGCGGCAAGTACCTCTCTACCACTCGCTGCCTAAGAAAGAACGGCCACCAGAGACAGACGCAGAAACGGCAAGAAGCCTGTCTCCAGGAAAGGCACACTACGAAATCAGCCCCTCCTTCCTCATGTGGCCATTTATAGTGCAAAACGACCCCCGTGTGGCGGGCGTCCCTTCCATTTCGTCCTCCACTTGTTAACAACAGTACTGTCACTGCGTGCGCCTGCCCATACTGGTACTCGTAACTACTCTGTACATAGTATATGTAGACTGTAATACGTCTGTTCCTTCCCATTCGTTTCGCCGCTCCAACAACTTCCCCGACGCTGCATTGCTCTTTCCCTGCTTGGCTCGTTTGGCTCTTTCTTCTTTCTGTGGATGCTAGGTTACTTCTCCCCTTCAACTTCCGTTATTCGACGTCGTCCTTCCTCTCTATCTCTCTCTCCTTTTCCTTCTCTCATCCTCCTTACTCTCGACCTCACCCACGTCTCATCCCACGACCAGCGCCCGTCCTCGCATATGGCACCAGCAGCTTGCCCACACGCCTTTGACAACTCCGCAGACTTTCCTCACCAGAGCACCGCACACATTTCGCTCAATCCTCGTGCTGCCTGCACCCGCCCCGCAGAACGCTTTTCTCTTTATTTTCAATGGTAAGTGGTGGTGGCTTGAACAAACCCCCCCTGCCTGACCTGCTGCTCAGCTCTCATTTGTCCTGCCGTTTTATGTGGCCCACGGAAGGGTTCCAGTGCCTATTTACCACGCATCATCACTTCTCCTCTCCCTCTTCTCCTCTCCTCCTCTCCTCCTCTCCTCCTCTCCTCCTCTCCTCCTCTCCTCCTCTCCTCCTCCGCTCCTCTGCTCCCTCTTCTGCTCCCCTCCCTTTGCACTTTGTAACCTCTTCCACAATTTTCCCTCTCTCGTCTACGCCTAGCCACGTTTGCACCTCTCGATTGCTTTTGGGTCTTCTAAAGCAGCTTTTCCTTTCGATACAGTGCCTTACAGTTCACCATAACGGGACTGCCTGACCGACCAAGAGCTGACTCTATATCTCAAACTACATAGTCAGCCGACCGCCCGCGCCGGAGTTCAAACAGGCAGCGTTCAGAGTCTCCCGCCGATTTTATGAGCTATCTCTTTCCGCTCGACGACTCGGCATTCCCTCTTGGCAACCGCGAATCGCCGCCGGAGCCTGGCTACCTCCGACGACATTCATCGCAAGGCGGGCCGGCCTTGGCCCCTCTGTTCGAATTGCCCTCGGCGACTGCATCTCAGCAACATCTTCCTCCTCTTCGGTCACTGAATAGGAGAACACACCCTCCGATTGGCCCCACACCACCTTCCAACCGCACTCAGCGACTGTCTTCCTCCTCCTCAAGCCAAGCCCCACCAAATTTCTCGTCAAACGATTTACGTCCTTCCGGCTATCGCCAGTACAGCGAACGGGGACCATTACCGCTTCGCTCGATTTTTACCTCTCTCGACGAGATTGGCCACGATCTTGACTATGCGAATTCGCACTTACGGGCCCTCTTGGATATGCCAGCGCCCCCCGACCTACTAAGCCAGCTACCGCCGTCACTCTCGTCCACCTTTCCACACACCATGGCATCGCGCTCCAGCGGAGGAACAGGGGAAAGCCGCCGTGAGTCTTCGCGCCTCGAAGAGAGCGGTCGCCTCAACAAACGGCGCAAGCTCGACTCTGACAAAACCACCGCGCCAACGTACAAGGGTTTCCGTTATGGCCGTTACGGGCAAGTGGAACCAGGTGCTCTTACGATGGAAATCGTCAGTTGCGACGGTGGCTTGTACTCCGACGGGTCGTCGTATGCCGCGGAGAACATCTTGAAGAGCGACAACTCGGTGTATTGCACAAAGGGAGACCGTTGCAATATCGTGCTGCAACACCAAGGCAGCACCACGTTCAGCCTCAAGGAGCTGATCATTAAAGCCCCCGGGCGGAACTACTCATCACCGTATGTTGATTCCCCCTATGTCCTCCTTCTTCGCTGAGCCAACATTACTCTCGTACCGCATTCTCACATACATTGCACATAGGGTCAAAGAAGGCGTCGTTTTTCTTGCCATGTCCAAGGACGAACTTCTCCAGACCGACCAGTATCAGTCTTCCAGGATGCCCGGACCCACACCGTCGTTGTTCGAGCGTGCCCATGCTCTACGTTCGGAAGCAGCGCGCCTGCTCAGCTCGCAAAGGGACCCCTCACGATATGACAGAGACGACAATGGTGGCGGCTACAGTGATGCTTCTATTGAAGAGATTTATTACAACATGGCCCTCAACCCGATCGAACCCCGGCCATCATCAGCACATGCCGACATAGGGGCCGCCTCGAACCACCCAACCTTCCATGTCCTCACCGAGTGCAGCGATGACGAAGACGACGACAGTCCTGGCAGGTCAGGGCGCGACCGGGATTCTCGAGGTGTGGGATGGCGGGGCACCGCCGGCTGGAGCCCGACGCCACTGCGTAACCGCCCCCGTCGACGTATACCGGCCTACGACGACGCTAGCCATCTGGGCGCCCATCTGGCCTGGGATGTTGGCCAGGATTTTGGGGACGAAGACGACGATGACGACTACACGGAACTTTACGACTTGGGCAACGCGACCATCTCGTCGCCCGATTCACCACTTGACGAGACTGACAGGCCGCATGCCACAAGCCGGCCTCGCCTTGACCGCGGCCGCGATCGTGACCGTGACCATGGCCGTGACCGTGACCGTGACCGTGACCGTGCTCATACTGACGGCTGGAACGGCGAGTCTTCGTCAGACTTTTTCCGCAACTCTATCTCTTTTGAAGGCCGCAACAACAATGGCAGCAACAGCAACACCACCACCACCAACACTGATCGATCCACAAGAATCGAGCCGCCATCGACTCTGCAGCGTGCCGAATTCCACATTGAGATGGACAAGAACAAGTGTACGATTCTATTTGATCCTCCCGTGACGGCCCGGTACATCTTGCTGAAGATGTGGAACCCGCGCCAGGACTCGGCCGGCAACATTGACATTCAGGGTGTGGTGGCCAAAGGCTTTGCCGGTCCGCGGTACTTCCCAGCCATGGAGCTGCGGTAGAGAAGCACCGACTTTGCACCAGCACCATGCGTGCTGGATATCCTACACATTCTTTAATGTTTGACGAAAGACACGAAGCGCATGCATATGGTGTTGGAATGGCGTTTTTTTTCTAATTTTTTTTGGGGGGGGGGGAGGATTGGGTATTTTGCATAGGATATAGCATAGGGTTATGGAACCGGAGCTCGGAACCACATGAGACGTCCGGATCTACGGCATGACAAGGACGGCCCAATCACGTCCAAGCAGCATTTTGAATCCAAAGGCCGCCTCTTTTCATTATTGACGCCATTGAGCTGCTCTGCACTGCCTCCTCGTGAAATTGTCTTGATCATGTGTGATCTGAGAAAGGCCGAGCTTGGCGAGGCTCGTCGTATTTCGTAGTCGTAGATTGATCCAGGTCTCGAACTACGGCCCGCGATCCGTCTCCGCAGTTTTTCACAGTGGTGTAAGAAGCTATGGTTCCTGATCATGGCGACCCTCATGCCATTGAAAATAAAGGGGGGGGTCACTGTTGGAGTTGTGAGTGAGCGTGAGTGTCCGTTGTTTGTATGTGCTACCCGACGGTTGTGGCAGTTGGATGTCAGTTGGACAGCAGTTGGATGTCAAATTGCAGCAAAATGTTGGTGTGGGGCCAGCTAAGACGCTTGCCGGTGTTATTCATTATGAGTAGTAGTTGAGCCAGGGACTACTGAGTTTGGGCAGGGACCAGAACCAGCTAACCGTCGCCTCAGCCTCGTGTGAGTCACGGGGAAATACTCAGTATGCAATTGCAGGCCCAACGCGGCCGCGAAATAAGGCAAGGACGACTCAGTGGGAGTCACAGCGGGCCTTCCCTACGTAACCAAAGCCCAAGCAGGGAAGGAGCGCTCGAAGCAGCGGTGGCAGAGAGGAGAAGGGGGGAAAGAAGGGTGGCGGGGTTGGCCATAATGGGCAAGTTGTGGGCGGTTCTTGTGCAATTCTCTGGCAGGCGCTAGTCCCGACTCGGTGAGGGGCGACTTCCTTTTATTTTCGATTTTTGACTTTTTTTTTGGGGCGGGCAGGCTCGATAAGCAGCATTTGGCTTTGTCTGAAATTTTTCTCACACTTCTGGGTGCCTCTCTCTCGTGCCTTCCTCGTCTAGAAGCTATTTTGCCATTGGACATCGAAGCATCCTGCCGTTGCCGTTTTTTGCAAAGTACATAACGATCGTCTCGTCTCTCGAGCTTCTCTCTCCTTTTTCCTCTCTCTCATCTTCATCCAAACAGCTTCACGATTTGTCTCTTCCGCTACACAAACGGTATATACGACCCCACGCAAGCTCAATCCTACCACCAAGCAAGCCCTCCCACGCTCACGCACGCAAAAAGAGACCTGCCAGCGACCCCTCCTTTTTCACCACTTCTTCCCTCTTACCACCTTCCACCACTCTTCTTCCAACAAGCACACGATCAGACAACAAGCATCATGGCGGTCCGCGCGCAGTTTGAAAACTCCAACGAGTAAGTGCAGCTCTCTTGTGCCTCTCTTGTGCAGGTTTTGGTTTTGGGCCGCCAAAACAAAACGACTAACAGTCCAGGGTTGGTGTGTTTTCCACCTTGACCAACGCATATGCGCTCGTCGCCATCGGTGCGAGCGAGAACTTTTACAGCATCTTCGAGTCCGAGCTGCAGGACACCGTCCCCATCGTCCGCACAACCATTGCCGGTACCCGCATTGTCGGCCGGTTAACGGCGGGCAACCGCAACGGCCTGCTCGTCCCCACCACCACGACCGACCAGGAGCTGCAGCACCTGCGCAATTCACTACCCGACGCCGTCAAGATCCGCCGCGTCGAGGAGCGGCTGTCTGCCCTCGGCAACGTCATTGTTGCCAACGACCGCATCGCACTGGTGCACCCGGATCTGGAGCGTGACACAGAAGAGATTATTGCCGATGTCCTCGGCGTCGAGGTCTTCCGGCAGACGGTTGCCGACAACGTGCTGGTCGGCTCCTACATGGCGCTGACCAACAACGGTGGCCTTGTCCACCCCAAGACGAGCGTCCAGGACCAGGACGAGCTGTCGAGTCTGCTGCAGGTACCACTTCTGGCCGGTTCGGTCAACCGTGGTAGCAGTGTGATTGGTGGCGGCATGGTCGTCAACGACTGGATGGCCGTGACGGGTCTGGACACGACAGCCACGGAGCTGAGTGTGATCGAGAGTGTGTTCCGTCTGGGCGAGGGCAACGGCCCGAGCAATGTCAACTCGCAGCTCAAGGACACAATAGTCGAGTCTTTCTACTAAAGTGGGCGGAGGGGCCCATACAAGAGACAAACGACAAAACGACGAACAACAAAACAAAACAAAAAAGAGCATCGAAATACCATACAAAAAAGGCGGAAGGAGGAAAGAATTGCATCGAAGGCATGGATTTTCAACAAGGTTTCACAGGCAGTGGCGTCACGGGCGTTTTTTTTCTTCTTTTTTTTGCATCTTTCCACACATCTGCCTTTTTGGAACTTTTAACCTGTCATGTTGTGCCTGGGGAACCGAACCGAAATCGATTTTATAGCATTGTTGCCTGGATAGGGTAGCACGCTTCTCTCACTCTTTTCACGTCATGGTACGGGGAACAGGAGGGCGGCGTAATGTTTACTTATTGTTTTCAGAATCATGCGAGTGCACCAGTGATTATGTTTGTGCTACTGGGTCAATACGAGTCGTCGTCTCGGGTCGGCGTCGCAAGCGAGAGTCCGAGACCTGCTCTGGGCTCGGCAATCGAGGCCCTGTTGCCCTGCGGCCCCTCCGAACACGAGACTTTTGGATAATTGTATTTGCTCAACCGCCCTTGTCGTGGCAGCTCCAAGTCCTCTCGTTTTGCGTCCAAGCTCCACCGTACGCATATGGGCCTTTATATGTGCTGTCGTCCCATTCGTCTAGCAGCCTCTCCTGTACGAACAGCACGTCACTGCTGTCACAACTGCCTTGTTAGACAGACTGTTGTATAAAAGGCCGGGCCATCTCAAAGTCGTGTATGAGAAGCACATGGTTTCCAGGTTTGCCTGTTTTTTTTTATTGCTTCCCCGGCGGAACTGCATCCGAACCTTGACCAGCTCACTCTACGTTATACACTTTGTCCGAAACGCCTCGGCCGGCGGCGTGCATCCCGAAGTAAGACTTACCCGTTCATCCTGTGCTATCTTTACAATGTGATCATCCGCTCAGCTTGTTCTGCTTCATCCCCTTTTGCCTCTGTATCGTCACACAGCGCCAGGAGTTCGACATGCGCAAGTCTTTTCACTCTCGATACATTCAGCTCACATCTTTTTTTCTACCCTCCACCCAGATTTTATTTTGCCGTTCTCTCTCATCACGTCTTCTTTCATTGCGCCTACTCATCTCCCTCCATTTTGCCTTCGTCCCGCAATGTCATCAAAATGTTGAATATCGAACGTTCCTGTCGTTGGCTGACAGGCGTCTGAATGCGCTAAAACAAAGACGCTAAGAGCCCTAGGGTCCCGAGGCGTGCGCTGCCTCCCGCTGGGCGCCACGCATTCCGTCTATTGTTAGTTTCTTAGCGTGCCTGCTCCCCTGGGCAACCGCTTCTTGTCGGAAGGAGCCACAGAATATGCAGGGTGGCCTGAGGAATCAACCTGGGAAACCAACCAAATGGAGTTAGCCTGAGTTTGTATGGAAAATAGGGAGGTTTTCAGGGTCAACGAGCATGCCCACATTCTACAGATTTTCCTTATACAACAATTATTAATTAATCATCATATTCTAATAGTTACGAGTCCGGTACGCGCGACGTATAATAAAATAATTAAAAAGAATTAATTTACGACCGTTAAAATTAATAAAAGCCGAATTTAATATTATAACGATTATTAAAATTACGGAAATCCCGGTTTTAACCGAAAAACTTAACTTTTACGATTAATAGCGAGCCGTTAAAACGAAGGTTAATTACTTTTAATTTATAAAGTATATCGACTTAAAGTATTTAATTTATAACGTTTAAATTAATTCCGAGGCGAAGAATATATATTACGGTATAACCCCGCTTAAAGTATTTTACTTAAAGTAACCGTTTAAGCCCTTTTTAACGTTACCGGAAATTAATACGTAAACCGTATAAACGGTATACGAAAAGGATTAAACGAGAGTACGTATTATTTATAACGATTAACTTAAAGGGTTACGTTTTTAAAAGAGGTAAATTAATCGGTATATTATAAAAAAGCGCGAGTTTAATACGGCGACGGAGAAAATATAAAAGTTCCTCGATAATTACGTTAATAATACTTTTAAGCGTATATTTTACGAAAGAGATAAGCCGAAAGAAAAGGTATTAAAGTTATTCGACGTCGTTAAACCCTTTTTTAACGAAATAAAGCCCTCGTTTATTACGGAGTATAAAATCTTTTTTTAAAAGGCCCTTAAATATATAAAATTCGTAAATAAAGGGTTAAATAATTAACTTATTTTATAACGTAAATATATAATTAAGTAAATTAATTAAAACGGGCTTAAAGTATAAAGTCCGGACTAATTATTATATTTAAAAGGCGTTTTCCCGTAAAAGTAAATAAAGTTAATTAATTAATTTAAAGCTTTAAAGACGGAGGTATCGCGAAACTTAAACGATATACCTCGTTATATTAAAAAAGCCTTCGGTATTATTAAAGACTTTCGAGTAAAAGAGACTTTATTTATTAAACTTTTTAACCTTTTAATTCGAAAAAAAAAGTTCGGATTAACACTCGTTAACTTCGGTACGGAAGGCGAGAACGACGAAGTCGAAAAGGAGGAGGATTAAAAATTACCTCCGTTATTACCGGTATAATAAAACTAAGTTTAAGGGTATAATAAAGGCCGATAAAAAGGTTTTTTTTAACGGGGACGTAAAAGATATCGTAATCGTAATATTACGTAATAAGTTAAACGCGACGTATTATATAAGTTATACGAAAGGATTAATTATAACTTAAAGGATTACTTTTATAATAATTCGACGAAAAAACTTAATTATTTTATATATTATTCGCCCGAGGCGAAAGTTAAAATTATTATTACGCGGGAGCGTTATTAAAAGGTGGCCGTTATTAAAGTTAAGCTTAATACCTTTATTATTAAGGTAAGAGGTAAGTTAATATAAAAGGTATACTTATAACTTATAATTATTATAAAAGTTTAAGGGGTCTTAAAAAAATATTAAAAGTTAATATATTATATATATCCGAAATATTTATTATTTTAACGTTAAATAAACCGCCTTTTAAAGTATTATTTAATTCGGGTACTTCCGTATATATTATTAATAACCTTAACCGCTTTAAAACTTTCGAGTAATATATAATACCGGAGTACGTACGTATTAATAACGGAGTAATAAAATATATAATTATAATACTTAATTAATTAAAACGAAGGCGAACGGGGTACGTTTAACGTTAAGATTAATAAACGTAATTATTTACTTAAAATTTATAGTCGAGGTAATTTCCCTCGGTCGCTTAAAGGAGTAAAAGGTATTTTAAAGGAGTAAAACCGGGGAGTTATATAAAGTCGACGATACCGGCGGGAGCCGCCCTCGTATAAAGATTTTAATAATATAAACGGTAAAATACGGGTAATATTATATTATCGAGGAAGTAAAAGAGTTAATATTTATATCGTTTTCGCGAAAAAGGCGTTATATATAAGTTTAAAAGGGACGTTTTTAATATCGCCGTCTAGGTTATATAAGGTTAAATATAATTACTTACTTACTTATTTCGGTGGAAGGCGTACGTTTAAAAGGCTTAAATATTATCGAATATAACGTTTATAACCTTTTAAAGATATAAAGAGTGGTATTACGTAAACTACCGTTTAATAAGTTATCGTTAAAGTTATTTCGAAGGTTAAATATTAATTAAACGGATATAATTACCGTATACGATAATAATACGAGAGCCCTCTTTATTACTTATAACGATATAAAATATATATTATATTATACCCTTATTAAAAAAATTAACTCTTTTACGGTAATCGAGAAGGCTTTAAATATTATAAAGCGAATAAGGTATAAAACCGTAATAATTCGAGTTAATAATAAGTTTATTATTAATAAAAGAGCGGCGAAAAGAGTCGAAAAGAGAGGTATTATTATCGAGCCCTTTATACCGTATATATAAGTATAAAATAAGGCTTTTAAACGTTTTAAGGGGGTAATAATAACTAGAGTACGTATTATACGAATAAATATAAAACTCTTAAAAAACTTATAACTTAATATTATCGGTATAACCGTATATATAAGTAACCGTTTACCCTATCGTTCGTTATAATATATAACCCTTTTCGAAGCCGTACGAGGTTAAGTGCCCGATATTACTTATTTAAGGGTATTCGGTTATAAAATATTTATTTTAACGAGAGAGGCTTAAAAACGTTAAAATAAAAAGCGAAAATTATAACCTAGGGCGTATATTAACTTTTTAATAAGTTATAAATCCTTTAATATTTTTAAAATTTAAGTCCCGAAATTAAGAGAGGTAAGGTTAATAAAAGATATAATTTTCGATAAAGGCGAAATATTCGGCGAGGTTATTATATACGTTAAATTATTAATAAAAGAATTAAACGTATTATTATATACGTAAAAAAAAGGAGAAAGATTACGTAAAAGTACGTAACGTAAATATTTTTAAAGTAAAACCGTTATACTTACGCGTTAATTTATTACCTTTTAACGGAGAGGAGGGTATTTAAAAGTAAAGAGTCGCGACCCTTAATTTTAACGATAAGTTATAAAGTTATTAAGTATTTAAATCTTTATTAAAAACTAGTAACGAGGTAAAGTACTTAAGAGGATAACCCTAGTCCCGAAAATTATACCGGCGATATAACTTCTTAAAGGGGTACCCTTTACGGTTAACCCCCGTAAAAAAGCCCTTATAATACCGGAGGCGACCGATAAAGTTAAGGGTATACCCGGCGGCGCTTACCGTAACCGTAATAAAAACCGAAAGGTAAAAAGCGATAATATTAACGATAAATTATTTAACGAAAATAATAATGATACGGGAGAGAGAACTAATAACGTTAAAATTTATAATTTTTCGGGGTACGTTAACGGGAGGAGATACTTATTTTAATAAAGTTACGGAGTCGGAAATATTATTACCCGAGTATAAGACCGTTATAAAAACGTTTTTAACGGTATTATAATAAAATTATTACGACTTAATACCTCCTTCGTATATATACGAAACCCTTTTTATATATAACGACCGATACTTTTTTAAATAAACTTAAAAGTAATATATTACTTTTACCGTAAATTAAAAACCTTCGAAGAGGTTACCGAAAAAAATATTAAAGGGTATAAAATCCTCGGGAGTATATAAGTATATAATTATAAAACCGATTTTACCGGTATAATAAAGTTAACGCTTAAAGTACGTATAATAATCTTAAGTAACTAGGAGGAGAAGATTAATTAATTTACGAGGGTAACGACTTTTAATAATTTTATACTTCGGATTTTCCTTTATATCGTTATTAAATTCGACTTAGAGTTACGGTAAATTAATATCGTTAACGTATTCGTTAACGCGGACCTCGATAAATTAACTTATATATTATTATTATTAAGCTTTAAAGTTATTATACCGTAAAGAGAGAGGGTAATTTAATTATTAAAGAAGGCTTTATATAACCTCCGATAATCTCCCTTATTATAATAATAATATATTACGAAAAAGTTAACGGCTTTAAGTTATATACTTATTAAGGAGGACCCTTATATATTTATAAAGTATAATATTACCGTCTTTATTTACGTCGACGATATTATTTTATTATACCGTAAAAATAAGTAAGGAACGGTTAACTCTTTAATAATTAATTTAAAAGAGATATTTAAGGTAAAGGACTTAAGTAATATACGACTTTTTTTAAGTATAAAGGTTTTACGGTACCGTAAAATAAGGAGGTTATAACTCTTTTAAGTTAAATATATTAATAAAATAACGCGAAAATACCTCTCGATTAACGATTTATACTCCTTCCGCGGTAAACGAGGATTATATCCCTTATAAGTTATCTTAATTACTTTAATAAAATTAATACCGTAATTTCGTATATATTAATATTAAAGTATTACCGGGTTACTCTTATATATAATAATTAATATTAAGTTAAACGTAGTATTTTATATTACTCGCCTTTATAAATATAATATAAACTTATTATTAAAGGATTATAATAATACGGTAATTATACTCTTTTACTTATATAAAACTTAATATTTTAACTTATATTTCGACGGTATAAGTAATATTATAACCGACTTTTAATACGCCTTTAATACGTCTTTTAACGATAATATAAAAGACCGAGTAAGTATATAAGGGTATATTATAAAGTTTTTTAATACGTTAATAATATAAAAGTTATTTAAGTAATATATTATTATTACTTCCTTTATAAAAATAAAGCTCCTCGCTTTAATATATACCGCGAAAGAGTTATATTATATTCGACGGTTATTTAATTAACTCGGCCTTACGCTCGATAATAACTTCGTTATCGAAGAAAATAATAAGTAAATTATTCGCCTTATTACGAACGACACCCTCCGTTTAAAAACTCGTTTACGATATATTAATATTTATAATATATAAGTTCGTTAAAAAGTATAAAAGGGTCGGCTTAAAATTAAATAAGTATTTACGAAAGTTATAATAATTAATAAGTTTATAAAGGCCTTTACGGGAGACCCTTTCGTACGCTTTAAAGAGGTTATAAACGTAATTATTATATTAAACGAGGTTATTAACCCTCGAAGAAAGTAAAAGTAAATTTTCTTAATATATAACGACGACGAAAAAATAAAAATAAACGGAAAATATAATTAAAGTAAAGTATTAAAATAATAACGGCCTTATTTAAAGTAAAAAATACTATTATAAAGTACCGTAAAACGAAGCGCCCGGGCTCTTAAAAAGGTTAAAATATATTAAGTATTACGTAAAGAGGCCCCCCTAGGGGGGTGTATCGGAAGGAGCCATAAAATATACAGGGTGGCCTAAGGAATCAACCTGGGAAACCAACCAAATGGAGTTAGCCTGAGTTTGTATGGAAAATAGGGAGGTTTTCAGGGTCAACGAGCATGCCCACATTCTGTAGATTTTCCTTATACAACAATCATTAATACATCACACATTCTGACAGGTTTGCGCTTTGGGAGCCGTGTGTTCATGCAGTGACTGAGGCAGAGCCGTGCTGCACTCTTTTGCTCGGGTCCGTGCTTGGGAATACGACATACGTAATACGGGCAGCGCGTGTTCTCGTGTAAACAGTGTTTTCTTCTCTCATCTTCATCTCCAACTTTAAACTCTCTCAACATATTCTTTTGTTCATTAACAAGCCTCTCGACCGCACCTTCCTCGCCCGTGCTCTTTCTCCTCTCTCTTTCCTTGAGGCTGAGATCCGCCTTCTTTCCGCTTTGGTTTGCGCTTTGGGAGCCGTGTGTTCATGCAGTGACTGAGGCAGAGCCGTGCTGCACTCTTTTCACTTTTTTCACTCGCTTTCTTTTGTTTTGGCCGCGTCTTACTCTCCTTTCCCACGCTCTCCGGTCGGATTTGCTGCACCGGCACAGACCTGCAGAATCTCTTATCCTGCCTGGCCAGTCAGCACGACTTTTTTGCGCAAGGTTGTTTACCTCCGAGCAGCGCACCTTCTCTTTTGTCAAAGACAAGCGACAAGCGGAGGCAAGAACGATCGCGCGGTTTCACCATCTTCCAATACCAGACCACAAACCGCCGACAAGAGGAAAGAGGAAAGAGCAAACGACGACTCTCCCTCCCCTCTCTCTGCCCATCTTGTCTCCCTATATTGCGCATCTTAAGATAGACGACACAACTAGGAAGGCGCGACTCTGCCAAGTTTGTTTCAGCAAAGGCAACCACCCCGGCCTCGGGCACACCTTCCCTCCCTCACTCGCTGCACTTCGTACCTGCCCTGTTCAGTGCCGCCGCAATTGACTTCTTCCATTCTTCCATCCTTCGTCGATCCACCGGTCCTTATTTGTCGCCCTTCCACACAAACTCGCCTCTCCCTCTCAACCGTCACTCGTTTGCCAAACGCAATACCCTGCTCGCCAGCCCGTTGCGCATTAATCGGTCATGCTAAGGGGGTCCACACCTCACCAGCAGACTCTCCAGTACCAGCAGATTTGCCAGCAGCAAAACGAGCGGCAGAGTTTCCGACGTCGTCCTTGACCCCATGTCGTCGTCTACGATGAGTGCCTCCCCCTCGTCTTCGCCACGTCGTATGCTACGTCCGCAGCAGCAACAGCAGCATGCTTCCCCACTTGCCACCCAGCACAGGAAGGACGACGACGACGAAGACGACAGTACGTACGACTACTACAACGGCTACGGATCATCAGCAGTACAATCCTCACAAGCACCACCAACAACCGACCAAGGACCGTGGTCGAGGCGGTGATCGTGGCGGCTTCTACCAAATCTCGCTCAACGACGGTCCAGGAGCACCAGCACAGAGGGCACAGCAGGCACAGCAGGCACAGCAGCAGGTGTATGCCTCGCCACGCCCTGCGGTCGATCACTCGAGGAGCTCCTCGTCTGTATCTGTTTCTTCCTCTTCCTACCAGCCTTACGCAGCACAAACACAGACGCAACCACAGCATTCACGCGCCCAGAGCTACAGTCAAGGCTACGACCGCAACGACAACTACGGCTACCGTCCCAGCTACGCCGCACCCGCTCCCGCCGCCTCGCATACACACAAGCTCAGCGCCGGCAACCTCCGCCCGGTACAGGAGTACCACAACGCCTTCGCCGACGGGGACACCGCTTACGCGGCTCCCTCCCCCTCCATCCCTGCTGCCTCACCCACACTGCCACGGCCGCCGTCCACCTCGGCCTCGCCCCAACACTCGCGCACACCCTCTACGTCCTCTTCGCACTTTGCGACTCTGTCTTCTGCCTCGCGCGCCTTCCTAGAGCACCGCCGCCAGCAGTCGATCCCGAACCTGCTGCCGTCGATCCAGTCTATCGGCCGGAACTTGGGCCGTGCCATCTCGCCGGACCGCTCGCTGCGGTCGTTTCAGCAGTCGTCTCGGCCGCCCATCCCCTCGTTCAAGGACCGCGGGGCTAAAGACGACGACGACGACGACGACGACAGCGAGAGCAGCGAGGAATACACTGACAGTGAAGACGGCGACGACTACGACAGTGGGAACGACGAGGACGACCGCCGTCGCAACAGCGGCAATATGGGCTTTACTGGCGACGCACGCCCATCAAGACGGGGCGACAACAACAACTACAACAACAACAACGCCACACCCAGCAAAGGCTTGACCGAATCGCCGTCGGTGGCGGCCGGATTTTCAAATTGGCTGTCGGGTGGGTCCAAGGCCACGAGCCCGGACCGGGCCGCTTTCCTGTCATCTTCACGTACCACAACACCCGAGCCCACAAATCTCGTGCTACGAGGCGGGCCGGCCAGTGGTGCCAGTCCAACGGTCCGTCGAGCCATGTCGGTCGCCAGCGATATGTCGGCGACGCACGAAGCTCGGTCACGGTCGGGGCGTCGACAACATCGCCATCACGCTTCTCCCAGCTCGCAACGTCCATGACAGCAACACTCAACCGCCTTACACAACAACAGCCACCCGTCAGCCCACGCACTCCGGCGCATCGTTTGAGAACGATGAATTTTACAATATGGACTTGGATGCTGCACTCTTTCCGGCCGGTCTCCCATCCGACCGGGACGCCTTTTCGCCGTCTGCTTTCAAGAATCTGGAAACGAACGCTCTGGGCGCACTGCGCCGGATGCAGGCTGCCTACCGCCGACGAGCGGTTGCACACCACGATCTGGCGGCGGAAAAGAGCGTGCGCGACGAGGAGCTCGAGGAGGCCGAGACCCGTGCCCAGCACCTCAAGATGCAGCTCGAGGGCATGGCACGACGTGCCGCCGACCAGCAAAGGGAGATGCAGATCCTCATGGACGAGCTGGCGGCCGAGAAGAAGGCACGCGCACAAGAGCGTGCCATGCTGTTGCAAGGCCATGCCAACAACGCCGACCGCCACAGCCACTGCATCGACAGCAGCATCGACTGCATCGACTGCATCGTCTGCATCCACACTCTTGTCCGAGGACCTGGGCGTGGAGGAAGCACAGCGTGACCAGAAGCGACGCAATGCCTCGTGGCGCCGGCGTAGCCTCAAGTCCAACGGGAGCAGCAGCTACGACGGCGACGAGAACGATGAAGAGGCCGAGATGAGCAGTGCCCTCGACGAGGAGGACGAGCGGCAGCAATGGGAGCAGCAGCGTCTTCTCGCGCTCGCGCAGCCCGACCTGCACGCCGAGCATCCACTGGGGCCTGGACCACACGGCCGGCGAGCAAGCCCGGTCGCTCACCCGCGCGTGGCTGCACTGGGCTCGGGTACCGGAGGTGGCGGTGGCGGTGGCTCCATGCGCCTGCCGAGCAGTGGTCACCGCTCTGTGTCGTCGGCGTCCACGGCCACCGTCGTCTCGTCCACCTTCCAGAAGCTCATGAAAAACGTGACGGCGGCCATCAAGGACGAGGAGCCCTTTACGGACCGGCTCGGCGGCGGTGGTGGCAGCAGCAGCAGCAGCAGCAGCAGCAGCAGCTGCCGCAACTGCCGCGGCGAGGATGTCAGCTTTGCCTGGAAACACGGTCAGTGTGCTGCGGGACGAGAACAAGCACCTAAAGCAGCGGGTGGGCCAGCTGGAGGTGGCTGTCGAGGGTGCCCTGGACATGGTCACGGTGTTGGCCTGTGAGGTATCCTACCCTTGTCGAAGCTCTTTCTCTTCACTTCACACAACCTTCTTACGTTGTTAAGATCTTTGGGCGTGTGGTCAAATTTATTTTTTGAGTTTTTATTTTGTCGATCTATTTCGCCGTTGCTTTTTTCCCCTGGGTTTCTTTCTTTTCTTTTTTTTGGGTTTTCATATGGTGTCCAAGGCTGGTTATTATGGGATCAAGGGGTAGAAAAAAGGGCGGTATCGGGTGGTATTGGTGGTATATTTCCAAGTTGACTATGATTGTTTGGTTTTCCCTCTAAAAAGGTGGTAGAGCAATACTGCGCAACATAGACCAGCAAATAAAGACTCGCCGCAAATGAAACGAAAATATACACAGCGATATGTCGCCCACACGTTTGTTCTTTGTAAGATAACCAGTTATGTTCGCACACTACACCCAAATAACCAAATAACACTCTGCACCTACTTGCCTACGCCCATTACTGCACACACTCGTCTTTGATGACTCGTCTTTGGTGATAACTTTTTTGTTTCCTTCCGACTACCGCCGCGTTCTGTATGTACAATCGGTGTCGATGCTAGTATGACAAGTGGACTCAATGTCCGTGCTTTCTCATCCGCCCTCTTTACGCTCCGATGCCCCTTTCCGTTTCCCTGCCCACCTTAGTGGTGCTCCTCGCCGTGGCCGTGGCCGTGGCCGTGGTCGTCGCCCTGGAGGAAGAAGTGCTCGTAGCCACAGTATGCCGCAAAAGCGACAGTCGCAATGCCCAGGCCGGGGAAGCCCGCCTTGAACCGGTTCCACCGCGTGAACCGGCCACGGTAGCGCCATGCCTCACTGTGGTCGTTAGAAGGACAAAGACTAACATCAACAGGAGACGGTCTGACTGAGCGGACGAGCGGACGAGCCGACTTACTGACGCTCCCACGGGTCGTACCGTGGGGTGCCGCTGGCCTTGCGAAAGGCGCGGATATCGAAGCCCGTGATGTTGGCCTCGGGGCCGTGGGACGCCCGTAGTAATCTGCGTGCCGCGAGTCAGCCCATTGCCCTCGTCTACGCAGGCCGCATTCGCCCTCTGCCTCTTCCCCATGTTTGTTCGGCCTCCTCCTTCGCCCTCGCCACGTTGTCCTCGTCGTTCGTCGTCGTTCGGTTCGATCGGGTGGGTGGAGTCGTCTGAGATTGTCCTTTGCTCACCTTGTTGGGTACATTGTGGCTGATTCGCTCTGTCAATCGCGGAGCGTGTGTATGTGTCAATTGGGTTTCAAAAAAGGGTGGGTGTCGAGGGCCGTCGTCGTCGTCAATGTGTCGCCAGTCGTGAAGTGGTGATGCGATGGTCCGAAAACGAGAAGCAGCGTCCAGAAAGGCGCCCAGACAGCCGCAAATTAATCGAGAGCCTCGGATTGGGTCGATGGCTCGTGTCTCCACTTTTCCTTGCTCCCTAGAGCCTGGGCGACCAGCTGCTGGAAGAGCGCTGTAGAGACGCTGCCATCCACTGGGCAGCAGGCGGCACGGTGCTCTCTGCTACTCCCAGAATTAGAGTGGGTCGTCTCTTCTGGCCCCACTCCGACCCAAGCGGCAGCTCTCGGATTATTAGATACGCCGAGAGCGGCTGGCCTTGGTCGCTGCTTCCCTCCCGCCTCCCACTCTCGTGTCTGCGAAGGCTCGATCGATTCGAATGAGGAAAGCGCCAATGACTGTGAGCCGTCTGCGCTGGCCATCTGCCTCCTTGCATTTTCTGGCTACCACCACCCATCGTCACATCAAACACCCTTTTTTCCTCAACCACCTCCGACGGCGACAACTTTTCTTTTGCCCACGACAGCACGCGCGACCAGTTTTTCCCACCGTCGGCTTCTTGTTCCCCTTGTTGCACTGATCACCCCGGCCGACGACACAACGGAACGAGGATCCCTAGCTTCGTGGCCACTTTCCTGGAGATTTTCTCTTTGGCGATATCTTGCTAGAACGGTAAGAAAGCATTGGAAGCACGTCGGGCCTCTGTTGGCGGCTTCTGCTTGTTCGATCTCGAGGCGGGGCGAACGACGCGAGAGCTGTAAAAGTGTGTTCTCGCTTTTCGAAAGACCCAGAGAGCTAATGCATGTTTGCGCCCACAGTATCGTTTTATCCCCCCTCTCCCACCATCGAGCATCGCGACGAACAAATTTCTTCGAATCGACCTCGACGGCCATCGCGAATTTCATATCGATTATCTTTATCAAGAAGCGGACACAATCGTCCATTGACGAGAGCTTGCGGCAGCAAACACGGCAAGCGAAACACGGCAAGCGAAACACGGCAAGCGAAACACGGCAAGCGACACGCGACTCCCTTCCCAGATTTGGGATTTCAAAAAGCACACAAAAACACAAAAACACATAAACCACAAGGGCTGCCGAGAGCGACCTAGCGACTGATCCAACCAAAGAGAGAGAGAGAGAGAGAGAGAGAGAGAGAGGATGCCTCCACCGGTGTCTCGGTTCCAGGGTGGACCGAACACCATCTACCACCAGTACAATGCCCATCCACAAGCCGGCCACCGGGCGCCCAGCACCCGTCACTGGGCCAGCAGTCGTACCTGAATCCGGCAGCGGCAGCGGCGGCGGCAGCGGCACAACTGAATCCCTTTGGCGCCAATGGCGGTCTGAACCTGGCAGCGGCCGCAGCCGTGTCAATGAACCCCGGTGCAGGCGGCTTCGGTGTGGGTGACAACTCGGGCCTGGCCAGCCAGGCGGCGCGGATGGGCTTTGCACACGGCGCACAGCTGCAGCAGCAACAAGCACAACAGGCCGCCCAACAGGCACAAACAATCACACGCGCAGCAGCTGCACCACCAGCAGGTGCAACACGCACAGCAACAACACCACAACCACCACCACCAGCTGCATGCTGCGTTGGGCGAGCCGCATCCAGGGCGGATGCCGGCCAAGGGTAGAATACGAGAGGTCTGGAAGCACAACCTGGTGGAGGAGATGGCTGCGATCCGCGACCTCGTGGACAAGTACCCGTATATTGCTATGGTAGGTCCTCGGACAGAGGCTCGGACGAGGCCCGTGAGAAGTGTTTTTTTTTCTTTTCCTTTTTTTTTGACGCCATGATCACCACCTCTAACATGGTTGAACAGGACACAGAATTCCCCGGCGTTGTGGCGCGGCCCATGGGCAGCTTCCGCGGCAAGAGCGACTACCACTACCAATGTCTGCGGACAAACGTCGACCTGCTGCGCGTCATCCAGATCGGCATTACTCTGTTCAACGAGGACGGCGAGACCCCGCCTGCGCGGCCCGTGTCGGCGGACGCCGTTGAGCTCGGCGGGCCCGTGGGCGGCCGTCGCGGTCACCAGGGCGGCTCGCTGCCCTACTCGTGGCAGTTCAACTTCAAGTTCTCGCTCAAGGACGACATGTACAACCAGACGTCCATCGACTCGCTGGTCCAGGCCGGCATCGACTTCAATATTATGGACCGTGACGGCATCGACCCCGTCGACTTTGCGGCCTGCTGATCCCTCGGGCCTGGTCTGCTTCGACGAGGTGCATTGGATCTCCTTCCACGGCGGCTACGACTTTGGCTACTTGACCAAGCTGCTGCACTGCAAGCCGCTGCCGAGCGACGAGATTGAGTTTTGACCAGATTATGAAGCTGTACTTCCCCTCGACCTTTGACGTCAAGCACCTGATGAAGCACGCCATCCGCATGCACAACCTGGGCCAGCTCACCCCCGGCGACGCGTCGTCTGTCGAGGTCTTGCAAAAATTTGAGCACAAGTCGGGGCTCGAGAACATCGCCGAGGCTCTCAAGGTCAAGCGCGTTGGTGCCGCCCACCAGGCCGGCTCCGACAGCCTCTTGACCGGCCGCGTCTTCTTCCAGATGCGCGAGAAGATCTTCCACGGCGAGATTCCCTCGGAGCAGGTCGGCAAGGTATGGGGCCTTATGGTGCCTGACATTGCGCCTGTTCCTGGCGTCGGCCACCTCGGCGGCTTCAGCAACCGCTACGGCGGCATGATGATGGGCGCGACGGGCGGCGGCAGTGGCGGCGGTGGCGGTGGTGGCGGTGCTGGTGCCAATGCCGGCGGCTTCGGTGGTGGCGACGGTGCCGCCGATGGCACACCTGGCGGCGGCAACAACGGCATGAACGGCGCCAACGGCAACAACAATAACAACAACAACTCGAACGGCAACACGGCCAACGGCGGTGCCCCCAGCACACCACACACGTCGACGGCCGGTCTTGTCAACACGCCTGCGGCCGGCAGCCACAACACCAATAGCATGGGTATGGGCCCGATGACGCCCGGTGGCGGTGGCGGCGTATTTGGCAGCTTCGCTTTCGGCGGCGGCCGTAGCTAGAACCATGGCGATACCGGCTTCCCTCTCTTCCCTCCTCCGCCTCCTCCTCCTCCTCCTCCTCCTCTTTTCCCTCGTCTTCCTCTTCTTCCTCCAGTATTTCCCGGCGGGTCAGGTCCTCCGTCGCCAAACTACCAGACACCGCGATCCGTTTCCGTGCAGGAGTCGGGGCAGGCGATCGGGGGCATCAGAGGACGAGGGCGAGGGCGAGGGCAAGGGCGAGGACTAGGACTAGGATCTGGGCAGGTGCTGGGGCGGGCGCGTGTGGGAAGAGAGGAAGAGGAGGAAGAGCAGGAGAAGCAGGACGAGGAGGACGAGGCATGCACATGTCGCCCTTTGCCCTGCCACTTCCAACGGAGATGCAGGGAGTGGTGTGGCAGGATATGGCGATGGTGGACATTGGCGCTTTGCCTACGGCAGACCCAGCACGGACGAGTTGGCCGCCACCAATGGGAGGAGAACCTCTGTTCATGGGAACACCTCCATCGATGGCAGACAACAACAACATCGGCGCACAGGGAACGGGCCGAAGCGTCTCGATGGAAGATGTCTAAGTTTCGGATGCTTGCCTCAACAGCCGCAACCCCCCGTCTCCCCGCCTTTTTTGTTTGTTTATTTTTCCCCCCCGGTCCCGTCTTCCTTTTCCGACGTGTATAACTCTTCTATAATTGTTTGAGGTTTTGATTTTTTTAGGCTTTTTTTTTTGTTCGGTGTGTGCGAGTTATTTTCTTCTTCTTTGCCATCATTATTTTCTTATCCAAAGAGAAACTTCTATTTCGTTCTCTTTCTCCCTTTATTTCATTGGCCAGTCTTGTTTTTCCTAGGAGGAACAATAAAAAAAAACGAGAAATGAGAATCATAACGGAAAACAAGGAAAATGGGCGAGAAATGGGCAGGTAGAGGGGATGGGTGTTTTGCTCTGTACGGAGTATTTTTATTTGGCTGGTTATCTTTTGCCTTTCAACCATTGCGTGTATCTAGGCAGTCCTTTTTTTCGTTTTCATGCGCGGTGTTTATTCATAACTCTTCACGTCAGTCTTCCTCTCCTTCTTCATGGGCGTTTTGGGTCTTTTTCTCCGAAACAGAGAAATCTCACGACGGACGTGTGTTTGTTCTTGTCCTCATCGTGTCTCCCATACTGTGCACTCTGAAATGGATGTGAAGACAATGTGCTGTTGATATTTGGTTGCCAGTTATTGTGTGTATGGCATGTTCAAAATGCAATCTTTTGCGCCGTGCTTGTGACCTGGACGCCTACGAACAACGACACAATATGAATAGAGAGAAGAAAGAGAAAGAAACAACGGAGGAGAAGCGTGGAGAACAACAATGCAAGACCCAGCAGCAAGTACGCCGTCCCGTGCATAACAAGGGAATCAAGAAGAGAAAGAAAAAGAAAGGAAATACCAAAGCCACTCCAAAAAAACCCAAACCCAAGCGACAGCTAGACCAACACGCTGCAAACAACACCAGGCACAGACAATATAGCCGGTCAGGTAATAAAGACCTTCTTTGCGTCGCTGAGTTGGAAAATCTCGTTTGTGCGCAGATCGCGGATCTGGTCGGCCGGCAGCCCGGTCTTGCGGGCATACTCGAGCAGCCGCTCCATGCCGTACGCGTGGCCGTTGGGCAGCAGCTTGAGATCGTGCTCCACATGGCTCTTGCTGTGATGTGCGTAGGGACGTGGCGTGCGAGCTGATTGAGCTCAATGGAGCAGATGGGACAGATGGACGTGCCCATCTGCTGGCCCTGGTGGATGGTCCGGGCAAACGGCGACCGCTTCAGTTTGCTGTCCTCGGCGGACGATGCGCCGCTGGAGGTTGAGGTTGAGGTTGCCTGTTGTTGTGCGGCGCCGTGCCCGGTCAACTGGCTGAACTCGTTGCTGATCGTACTGATCGACATGCCCGTGCTGGTCGGAATGGGTGCCGGCTCGGGCACGGGAGCCGAGTGGCAGGCTGGCGTCTTGAGCGCGGACAACCCCGACGAGAGCGCCAGGTGCAGCAGCGGCACGGACGGCAGCGACAAGAGCTGGTTGTGCGTGCTCGTAAACAGGTCGGCCAGCATGGCCCAGCGCTCGTCCTTCCAGAGCTCTGCATACTCCTCGGGCGCCTCGACGGCCGGTAGCACATGAGCGCCGATGCCTGCTCGCACTCCGTTGGATACGATGGGTAGAAGGGTGTCAGGTAGCGGCGGGCGTGGTTGACGGCATCGCCAAGGCGGGCCAGGTCCTGGCTGCGCACCATCTCGATGAACTGCTGGAGCGCAGCATGAACTCGAGCTTGCTCTCCATCTTGCGGAGCTCCTTCTTGTTGTCGGTGCACCACGCCAGCGCCTCGGTGACGCTGTGGTCACGCAGCAGCCGCTGGCGAATCCGGGACATGTGGGCAAACGTGTCCATGTCCACCAAGTCGCGCAGAGCACCCGAGGCGTCGTCGTCGACCAGCGCGGCGGCGCTCGAGTTGTAGCCGTGCCGTAGGAGGTAGTTCGACCAGCAGCCGGTCCAGGCGGCGGCTCCAGGTCTCGTAGGCGACGTCGTCGAGGGAGTGCATGCTGGCGAGCTCGGCCAAGTGAGCGGTGCGGGCGTCGACTTGGCGGTAGATCTTGGCCTCTTCGTCAGCGCAGGCCTCGAGCTTGCGCTTCATACCGCGCATGCGGGCAACCATGCCGTCGAGGCTCTTGAGGACATCGTCGGTGGACTGTGGCAGAGCCGGCGTTCTTGAGGCCGTTGGTCGCTGCTTCTTTGAGAGAGTTCTTTACGGAGGTGCTCTCCTTTTCGACGATGAAGTGGGCCGAGCGGAAGTTCTTTTCGGAGCAGCTCGTAGGGGAGTCGGAGGAGTGGTTGGTCCTGGAGGGAGAGATAGGTTAGCTAGGGAGGTCGGGAGTGTCCGAGAGGGTGGTGAAGGACAAGGGTATGGAGAGAGAGGAGAGAGAGGAGAGAGAGGAGAGAGAGGAGGGAGAGGAGAGAGAGGAGAAAGAAAGAGAGAAAGAGAGAGAGAAAGGGGCTGTATGGGGTTGTACACCGTACCAGAAGAAGGTGGTTGGCCTTGTCGATCCGTGTGGCATCATGGTTGGCCATGGTGCAGCTGCGTCTGCCTCTATCTCGCAGAGACTACGATGCAGATGCTGCTGATTGATGGGGCGCGATTCGAGACAATCCCAAGGCGCTCCAGACGCCAAACCGAACTCTCGTGATGTCGTCAAATCGTACAGCCTAAACCAGTCGAGCCGGTGCGGGAGTGACGTTAAAATGGGCAGCGGGAGCGGCTTCTGCGAAGTGTAGGTGGCCCAGTGACCTCACTCTCGGTGCTGGGCCGCAATATCGGGAAAGGCGGGTGAGCTGCGGCTGGGAGGCGGTATCTGCAGGCGAGTCGAGAGTCGAGAGTCGAGAAGAAGACGACAGATGGCGAGTTGTTTGTATTGGTTCGAGGATCTTCGGGGCAGCTTAGCGGTTTCCTTTCCTTCCTGAGCCGCCTGTGTTCGTTGCTTTGGAGTCTTTCGTTCCTTCCTGGCGAGCGGCGAAACGGCGGACGGCTGGGGAAGGAGGAGATGAGGAGAGGTGATTATGACGGAAGAGCACCTTCTCCGTTTCCGCCTAGATGGCTCGATGGGTTAGGTTAAACCTCAAAGGCTTAGAGCGGTGATAACTGATTCAGGGAAGGTGCTACCGCCTGTGGTCCAAGCTCTTTGGTGGGGCTACAGCGATAGAGATGCCGGTTGTCCGCTGGAATATGTTCCTACGGTACTCCGTACTTTGTACAGCGCTCTTTCCTCAGAATGGCTCCTGGCTCGTGCAGGGACCTTTTTCTCCAAAACGTCTGTGTTCGAGACCAGAGCCACAGCCTTTCGAGATTGCGAAATTGGCAAGGCTGACCTCCGAGGTCAACAGAAAGGAAGAAAAAGAAGTCAAATCAATCGCAGAAAGAGCAAAAAAAGAAATTCCGATCCAGGCAGGGATCGAACCTGCAATCTCTTGGTTCGTAGCCAAGCGCCTTGCCATTTGGCCACTGGACCCGTTTTCTGATGGGACGCCGTCTTGAGGCAGACTTCATGAAGCCTCCGGCAAGCGGTCGGAGTGACTCGCGGCTTCAAGCGCATGCATCTTTGTAGGTCGGTGCACAAAGCCGACAAAAGGTGCAGACTGCTTCAAGAAGATATCAAAGAGGTCTCTTGCCTCCTGCTTTGCCTATTGCTCTTGCCTCTTCGAGTCACGGGTCTCAGCTAGGTAAAAGTACGTAAAAGTCCAGCAGACGAACAGGGAAAGAGCGGTTCACGGGCACTTGAAGCACACAGTACGAGGACACAGTGACACAGTCTGTCCAGGCAAGCTCTGGGGTCACTTGACACACACAAGAAGAGAGTGTGACGTGCCGGTGCGTCGCCCATACTGTAAAGGAATGGCAACAAACAGCCGTGCATTTTATGTTCTTTCCCAAAATCCAGGAGCTGAGTTCATGAATCCAGCATGAGCCGAGACGTACTTTGTACACACAGTGCGTACTGTACTAGTTCAAAGTTGTGTCAATGGTGGGTCATGTGTTGGAATCTACGCTCTCTGCGTGTATTCTCGTAGACGGAACTGGAGGCGCTCTCGGCGCTGAAGTCACACTCGAAAGGCTGTACATGTAGCTGATCTGCCACTCGGGACTTTGTGCTGCAACATCTCGCACCTCTTCGTCGTTGCTCGTCGATGTGTCTCAGCCAAAGACCTCCTCGTGCAAGCCAAACCGACCAATCACAAAGCCGCTATTGAAAGGACCCACATTTGGACGTGTCATTGGCCCCATGTTCCTGTGCGAGAGGGTGCGATTGGCTGACTGGACGCAGCTCTCGCTGCAAAGAGGTTCTCGAGGTGCTCTTTTACGCTCGACCGCGCTTTCCGTTCTCGACATTGCGCCCGACTCACGTGTTTATTTTTGTGTGTGTGCGTGCCGACACTCCTTCCTTCTCAAGAAAATGCTGTATTCGCAAATGGAAAGTGCTGTGATGATTTGGCCTGTCTCTGTTCCAAGCCTGACGGCAATCTCGAGTCAGGTGCAGCAAGGTAAGATACTCAGTACGTCGTGCTCGAGGCGTGCCTTCTCCTCGCTCGGGTCCTGCTCTCTCCTGTACTGTGTACTTTGTTTAAATATAGGAACGTGTCATTTTAATCAAGGGCTTGCAAAGTCTTTCCCAGCTATGCTGTATGTACGTCGTATTTTTCTGTTCTTTTCTGTTCTTTGGTCGCGGTCGCTCCTTCCTTTCTTCTGTGCTTGTCCTTTGCTCTGTCCTCATCCCGTCCTACGACAGCGATATTAGCCACCGAATCAGGCCAACACCAGTCTCACAGGCAGCAGGCGCGACCTTGACCACCGCCCCTCTTTCCTCCCTTTTCGAGCCTCCGGCCAGTCACAGCTCAGCATACTCCTGGTGGACCCACAGCCCCGCCTTTTCCTCTCCCCAGTGCTCTTTCCGCCCTCTCACTCAGGCTTTCCCTTATATCTCGCGAAACCCCGTGCTTTCCATCCACGTGAGTCCCTTTCTTCTCTCTCCCTCTCCCTTCCACCTCCCACCAAAACTCGTGAAGCATCACCTGACATTGTTTTTCTGCAGCCAAAAAGCGTGACCTTCTCCATCGACATCAACACGAACAATCTGCTTGTTTGCCAATAACGCTCGAGGTATGTTTCTTTTTTTTGTTGCTTCGCTGTCCCCTGGTCCTTCTGCCTCTTTCCTCTTCCACCGCGTCGCCGGCGACAAAAAGGAGTCAAAATTCATCTCGTCCGTCACGTCGACGCCCTTTCAATGCTTGAACAAGCTCTCTTTTCCCACCAAAAACAAACAAAACCCACATTTAAGAGCGCGTCGACGGCCTCTTGCGGCCTTCGTCTGCCGTGTCTGCTGTCGCATAAGTCGCCCTTTATGCTCTTTTTACTCAGTTTCCACTGTCACGTTGTCGCTTTTGTCAGCCTGTCGCGCTCTGCTCTTTTTGTGCTTTTTTGACGGACAGAGCGAAAGCAACGAGCAAATGCACCTTAGAGAACGCGTGGAGAGCACTTCGAGATGGCCGGATATGTGTTACTTGACCTGTCGCAACGCGCTGCTTCAACTCAACGCCTTGCCTTGCCCTTTCGCTACGGCGATCGCGAGGTCATTTGCAAGTGCAAGTTGCTCAAGACAGAAGGGAAACGAGCAAAACTGTGACACACTGTCAAGCGACGACGGATTCGATATCGATATCGACTGGAAGCTAGGCGCATCGCCTTTCCACTTCTGCTCATGCCCTGACTCTAACATCGATGCAGCAACAACACGACCTTCTTACACACACTTTCTCCCAGAATGAGTGAGATTGCTCCTGTCGAGCAGTCGCCTGACCCGACTGCGCCGGGCAGCCCCTCGAAGCGGAAGCGCAGTGCCGAGTCCGCCTCTCCGGACGCTCGCCGGTCCAAGCGCGGCGCCGCTGCTCCGGCCGTGCCGACTGCCTTCATGGAAGAGGCCACGGCCCAAGACCAGGCTGCTGCTCCTGAGGCCACGGCCGACTTTGGTGCCGTCCCTGTGACCGGTCAGCCTGCTGCAGGCGCAGAGGACGCCGACCAGACTGCCGCCGCCGCCGCCGCCGCCGACGCGGCCAGTCAGCAGCAGCGCACCAACGCGGCCAACGCAGCAACGGCTGCCGCTGTCCTCGATTCCATGTTCCCGGCAACTCACCGTCCCCGTCCCCACGGAGGAGACCTTTGCCAACCAGCACGTCGACGGCGGCGAGCCGCACCACGGCGACGCCTCCGCTTACAGCGCGGGTGACGTGACCCAGGGCGATCTGTCCCTGGACGTCGCGGGCGGTTCCAACGGTGTCGCCAAGCGGACCCATGGCCGGCATCCAGTCCAAGCCCGCCGTCGGCCTCCGAGGAGTGGCACAAGATGCGCAAAGACAACCACAAAGAGGGTGTGTAGTGCACAATTTTCCTGTTTCCTTCCAACAACTCTCTCCCCTTCTCTTCGCCCCCCTTCTCTTCGCCCCCTTCTTCATCCAACGCATGCTAATCTTTTCCAAGTCGAGCGCCGCCGGCGAGAGACCATCAACGAGGGCATCAACGAGCTCGCCAAGATCGTTCCCGGCTGCGAGAAAAACAAGGGCTCCATCTTACAACGCGCCGTTGTTTTTATTACCCAGCTCAAGAGAACGAGACACAGACATTGAGAAGTGGACGCTCGAGAAGCTTGCTGACAGAACAAGCCATTGCCGAGCTGTCCGCGTCCAACGACAAGCTCAAGGCCGAGATTGAGCGCCTGTACGTCGAGCTCGACAGACGCTTGCGGAACGAAGGCGCTGGCGCCCGCCGGCGAGTGCGGAGAAGACGGAGGCGCCGGCCAGCTAGGAGATCGAACCCTCCCTCCGTCCTCCCCCGCGGCTGGCCAGGAAACGGCGGCGGCCGAGGCTTCGGCAAGCTCAAGCTGGCAGTCGATCCCAACGATCCCAACGCTCTATCCCGGAGCCGCCTCCGGCTAGCCCCGTACCCTTGTGCCTTGGTGCCTTGGTGCCTTGGTGCCATTGTGCCGTGGCTTTGTTATTTTATCTTGTATTTGATGTTCGGTTCCGGTTTGTAATTTGTTCTCTTGTTCTCTTGTTCTCTTGTTTTCTTTACTCGTTTTCTGTCGCGGCTCTCTTTCAAGTGCGAGCAGAGATCCTGCTGCCCGGTTTTTTCTTTCTTTCGGAATTCCCTTCTCTCGCGTTTTCTTCTTTCCTTCTTTGTTTTTTCTTTTTTCTTCTCGACTCCGCCCCCCGCACGTCAACTTGCCTACGCCGGCTCTTCCATAACGAAAAAGGAGGCGTGCAGGTGTGCAGCCTCCCCACGGCGTTTTGTTTGTTTTTTTCCCCCTTCAGATATCTTATGCGGTGGAAGCAGGGGAGCAGGAAAGCTTGGTTTCGGCGGGCGCTTGGTCGAAGACGTCGGGCAGACTGAGCAGCTGGTTCGAATGGGGTGGGAGAGACATCGCATCTCGACGGCTCGGTTGCCTCCTCTCTTGTCGAATAATTGTCTTTCTGGAGTTTGTATCGTATTGCCCGGTATTGGTTCCTGTCTTCTCTCTTTTTCGTTAATATGTACCTGATGATTGGGCGTTTCCGTCTCTGGTCTCAATAAGATCTCTTTGACCTGTGCCGTCGTCTCCGTCTCCTGTGTCTCTTGTGTCTTCTGTGTCTCTTGGAATCTTCTTGTCCTTCAATTTTGTGGCCTTCTGCCAGCCTCACGCGTCGACATGACCAGCCATGGTAGGACCGGCCCGTATGAGCTTCGGGTCCAAGGGCCCTGTCATCCTCGCGACGATGCGGCAGTTTGTATTCTGAATGGAATGGGCGAAGCAGAAAAGAAGCACACGATCCAGCACGGCTCATCACGATCCATCGACGGATAGCGGCTTCGATGAAAAGATCAGCCCGATCCCAAATCCGCCGATATGATTCACCCTTCTAGACCGTTCTTATTGCCCTTCTCGTCCTCCTCTTTTCGGATCCTCACCTTCTTTTCCTCTCTTTTTTTTTTTCGTCTTTTATTTCGTCTTTTTGTTTCGTCTTGCTTGTCTGGACTCTTTTTCTCGTAACTTTTGCTGCTTTCTTGCGGCTTCCCCTCTCGTTATCCGAACGATTGAACCCTGATTGTCGCGTGTGCAAACTACCCAAAACTGCTTGGCGCCGTTCTGGCGTCCGCCTGGCGCAGGCCATGGGGCGTTCGAGATAGCGATGCCGGTTTGACGTGTGGGGATTGATAACGGATGGCCACAAAAAAACAAAAGACAATATCTCCAATCGCGAAAGACACGAAAAGCGCGAGTGCCTTCCGTCTTAAGCGACAAATACCGGCCAGGGTAGGAAGTAGGAAAGGGCAGGAGCCCGAAAACGGACCTGGCTGGTACGATGCAAAGAGAGCGGGGGAAGGAGCGTCTGGTCTCATCTGCTTCTGGTTCTCGTGCTGTCCTCATTTGTCTCTTCTTTTCTCTTCACCCTTTTCTCTTCACCCAACATCAGCAGGAGCAAGTTCCATCTGTCTAGGGGGTCTTTTTGGATCCCTTGGCGCAAATAGGGCCTATTGGCCAGCACCTGGACGGCAGCTTGAGCGGTGGCGAGCAAGAAAGGTTTCTCAGTCAGTCAGTGACAGCCGCGCCTGCCAAAATACAACTCTTCGAATCGGGCAAGTCTAGGCGGGACTCAGCACTTTTAGCACTTTGCGGCGCATCGGTATCGATAGCTCTTTCTCCTCTCTATGCGTAGTTTCCTCACCTTCCTCAGCGCTACCCCACCTCGTTCGCCCTCGCCGCTGTCGCTCATGCCAATTGTGTTTGGGTCTTTCGAAGTTATCTTACGGTTACAAGTACGACGTACTGTATTTTTGGAGTTTATTTTGCCTGCCCCCTCCCTCCTTCCTTACTAAATGTATCGATCAACGAATCAGAATGCAGCGTGCTACTCGCACTACGTAAACGGGTTTCCAAGACCAGAAAGATCAGTCCCGTCCCTGGGTTGCACCTGCCCTGCCCTGCGAACGTGCCAATGCCGTCCAGTTGCCCGCCGATAAGGCAAGAAGGCGGTACCGACTGGGAAGGAAGGAGCTTCTCCATTTCTCAACAGCGCAATCAAGTGTGTTTTCTCGTGCCTTTTTCTGTTCCTGTGTGCCATCTTTGTGCCACTCCTCGTAGTTATTCTCCTTACCGGCTCACTCGCTTGCCCAATGCCAAAACGATCGTCTTCGTCTCGTCACACCTGCAGTCCACGGAGGTCCACGTTGGGTGGCCGCCATTAAAAAGAAACCAAAAAAAAAAACACCAAAAAGTCAACGTGCTCCACTCGAGGTCCCCAGTAATTCTGAGTCGAGATCGCGCCTTCTCCGTCGATGGTCTTTGTCCGTGTACGGCGACCGGCTCTGCTCCTTCCCCTCCTGCCAGCCCTCCTCGCACCTTCCGCCCCCTTCCCTCCTCCATATTTAGTTTCAAATTCCTCTCACTTCTCCCCTTTTAGAATTTGCTTTCCGGATCTTCCTCTTCCTTTCTTTTCTTCTTTTTCTTTTCCATCCCGCGGAGCAACCCATTGGCCCCAGAGTACCCGAAGTACCTCCCGCAGCGTCATCAAACTGTGTACCGACCTTCCGCCTCGCCTTGCTCGCTTCGAATAGCTCGATTGGGTAACTCGCCCCCCCTTTCTTTCTCTTTGCCTTTCTTTCTATCCATCTTTATTTTTTTTCTTTTCTCTGGCCTTGTTTCGGCCGTCATCACCCCCCTTCAACGACCCTCTTTCTTCGCGCTGATCGCTTGTTCCTGCCACTATATAAACAATGGTCGCCGTCTCTGCTCTCCGCGGTGGCAAGCCGCCATCTGGCTCGCTCGTTCCTCAAGTCTTCCGCCTCCTTCTCCTCCTTTTCCTCCTCTGCTTCTTCTGCTTCTTCTTCTCTCCTCCGTCACTCTTCGGCACGCCGCCTCCCTGCTTCGTCTGTCTTCCGCACCATGGGCTCCGCTCCGTACTCCTCCTCGGCCGACCAGCTGTCGACCCTGCTGGCCAATGAGCCCAGCGGCCCCTCGATCAAGGTGGCCATCCCCGCCCCAAGGCCAAGGCCGTCGCCGAGGACCTCGACTCTGTCTTCGACACTCGTGCCCTGAACATGGTTGCCGACTACCGCAACTCCCACGGCAACTACATTGTCGACCCCGATGGCAACGTGCTGCTGGACGTCTACGCCCAGATTGCCTCCATCCCCGTTGGCTACAACAACCCTGCTCTTCTGGCTGCTGCTCAGTCCGAGGAGATGATCCAGGCTCTGATCAACCGCCCGGCCCTGGGCAACTTCCCCTCGGTCGACTGGGCCGACAACCTGCGCTCGGCGTGCTCAAGGTCGCCCCTCCCGGCCTGGACCAGGTCTTTCACCGCGCTCGCTGGCTCTGACGCCAACGAGACTGCCTACAAGGCTGCTTTCATGTGGCGCCGCCAGAAGGAGCGGGGTGGTCCCAAGGTCGAGTTCACCGAGGAGGAGATGAACAGCGTCATGATCAACAAAGGCCCCGGCGCGCCCAACCTGTCCATCATGTCCTTCAAGTCGGCCTTCCACGGCCGTCTGTTCGGCTCGCTCTCGACCACCCGCTCCAAGCCCATCCACAAGCTGGACATCCCCGCCTTTGACTGGCCCCGCGCCACCTTCCCCGAGATCAAGTACCCGCTCGAGGAGCACGCCGAGGAGAACGCCGAGGCCGAGGCCGCTGCCCTCGCCGAGGTCGAGGACTTGATCCTCAACTTCCACGCCCCGCCCGCCGCCGTCATTGTCGAGCCCATCCAGTCCGAGGGTGGCGACAACCACGCTTCCCCCGCCTTCTTCCGCGGCCTGCGCGAGGTCACCCGCAAGCACGGTGTGCTGTTCATCGTCGACGAGGTGCAGACCGGTGTTGGCGCCACTGGCAAGTTCTGGCCCACGAGCACTGGAACCTGCCCCACCCGCCTGACATGGTCACCTTCTCCAAGAAGGCCCAGACCGCCGGCTACTACTTTGGCAACCCCGAGCTGCGCCCCAACAAGCCCTACCGCCAGTTCAACACCTGGATGGGCGACCCGGCCGCACCCTGCTGTTCCGCGCCATCATCGACTACATCCAGTAAGAACGACCTCGTCTCCCAGACCGCCCGCGTCGGCGACTACCTGTACGGCAAGCTCGAGAAGCTGGCTGCCCAGTACCCCGGCCAGTTCGCCAAACCTGCGCGGCAAGGGCCAGGGCACCTTCATTGCCTTTGACAACCCGAAGCGCGACCTGTTCCTGGCCACCGCCAAGAAGTTTGGTGTCAACATTGGCGGCTCTGGTGTCAACGCCGTCCGTCTGCGGCCCATGCTGATCTTCCAGGAGAAGCACGCCGACATCCTGGTCGATGCTCTCGAGAAGGTCGTCAAGGAGCTGTAAATGCAAAATTTCGACGACAGATGAACGAACAAAAAAAAAATTGACGAATAAATGACCCCAAAAAAAAGAATACAGGAGCAGGAGGTGGAACCATTTCAAATGGGAAAATCGAAACGAAACGAACGCGCATCTGCGTGGAGAGAGAAAGAGAGTTGATGATTTATCGGAACTATCATGGTGTTAATAGCTTTTGCCGGATTACAGTATTTGCGTTTTTTTTTTTTCCTGCCTTTTCATAGTACATGTCTAATTTCAGCCAAATCCAAAGGCACATTTGCTTTTAATTCTGTGTGAATTTTGATGTATTGATTCTGCTTGAAAGAATTTGTTTTTTTATGCATAAAAACAACCTTCATTGGGTCACTTGGTCTGTTTTGCCACCAACTGGCCGTGTGCATTGTTGCCAATGCTGGTATTTTATAAAACGTAAAAAATAAAGGGAGAGAAAAGTAACGGGCACCACTTCGTCTCCTGCGAAGCACCATGGACAGATAACGTAAAAGAGTAGACACAGAAACCCAGGAACTCATACACACCCGAACCGATGCCATAGGATGAGAATGCGAGGGAGAAAATAATGAGAAAGACTCGAGACCAACTGGACTCCAGCGTAGGACCAATAATCCCCCCTTTTTGGTGAAGAATGCAGATAAAATAAGGAAAAAGAGAAAAAATAGTTGACGAGAATGAATAAACCCAGGAGAAAGAATAGAAAGTAGAGAAGAAAGAAAAAGATAAAAAGACACCCCATACTAATATGATGAGAAACACCAAAGAAAAACAAAAGTGGAATGACAAAAACAAAAACCGACTGCGGCAAAAAGGCGCGCCTTTTTCGGATAACCGCACGCATGCAACATGTCCTCCTTTTGTTTCTACTGCCCGGCTGTGCCGCTCACGGCGACCGGTTGTGCTTGGCTGGACGACGGTGGCCCATTGTGCTTGCTCTGCTCCTCAAAGTCGCGCATGGCGTCCTCATTCTCCCCGCCGCAGTGCCTCCTCTTCGTCTTCCCGCTGCCGGCGAGCGGGCCGCACGAGAGGCGTCTTCTTCTTCTTCGTCGGCCGGCGGGGGTGGTGCGGAGGCGGTGTGGGCGGTGTCGGAGTGCCGGCTGCCCGCGACGCCTTTCGTCCTTGAGCCGCTTGATCGACGGCGTCTCGGACGGCGTTAGGCTGGGCGAATCCACGCCAGCAACGGATCCAGCAATAGCAGTAGCAGCAGCACCATTGCCTCGTTTCCTGGCATCGCCGCCAATGCCGCTGTCGGCCCGCTTGCGTTTCCGATCCGAGGTGTCCGGGGAGACCGTCGAGCCTGCCTTGTCACCGTCGTCGCTCAGCGCCATGTCGTCCATGGCGGCGAGATCGTCATCTTTGCTCTGGTCTTTGCTCTGGTCTTTGCCCTGGTCTTTGCCTGGTCTTCGCCCTGGTCTTTGCTGGCCGTTGCTGCAGCAGCAGCCACTGTTTCGACCGTACCCGTCATCGCGGGTGTCCTGGCCGCCCACGTTGCGGCAGAGTCCAAAGACGGGCGGCGGCATCCTTGCCGCCACGACCAGCCTGATCGGCCTTCTTCTTCTCAATGCTCCTGGTACTTTTTGACCGCCCGCTCAAAGTAATCGTGCACGTGCACCTCGGCGAGATGGCGTTGGGGTCCTCCACACGGTTGTTCTTGTAATCCGAGGCGACAATCCTCTTTGCTGAATGTCTTTGCCGAGCCTCTTAATCTCTTCTCGCGGCAGCTTGTTGCGGTACCTGTCCGTAACAGATTTGATGTGGGGGTGCAGCTGTTGAGAGAGAAAATTAAGTGTGAGTTACGTTACAAGAGCAGGGAGGACGGACAGAGGTGAGTGGCGCGTACCGTATTTTCGTAAATCTTTTGCTGTTTTTCGACAGGCAGAGACCGCCACAGTCCGCTCTTGGGCTCCTGGACGGGCGTCTTGACGGCCTGAGGGGTGTGCGTAACAGAAGGACGTGCAGGCGCTTCCTTGGTGATCCGGTTGATAATTTCCTGAACAGCATCCATATCCTGCTGGGCCTTGGACGGGCCCTTGACGTTCTCAGCAAGCTTGCCGTCGGCTTTTCCATGTCGTCGCACCGCTTTTGTTATAGTAGTAACACGTTGCCCTTGGGATCAGTCGCAGAGTACCAGCCCGGAGGCAGGTTCTGTGTGGCGTTTTGGTTGCTGTTGTTGCTGTTGTTGGTGTTGTTGTTGGTGTTGTTGTTGTTGTTGTTGTTGTTCATCTGTTTCGCTGGTTCCGCGGTGTTCCGTTGTTGATGTTGTTGGGGTTTGTTGTTCCCACCGCTGAAGAAGTTGTTGTTCCGCTGCGGAATGTTGCTACGCGGTCCCTTGGGGACGTTCAAGCCGTGCAGCGGAAAGGTGGCACGCTGGCGGGGTGTGCTTGTGCCATCGGTGCCCTCGTTGTTCTGCACGTCGCGGCCACGGCGGTCTTCAAACGCACTGGCTGGCGCATTCGGGTCGAACTTCTTGCGCGGGATGCGGTAGGCTGTCTGCAGCTTGTCCCAACTCCTCCAGGAGCCGCTTCGACTCCGCCGCAACGTCCTCATGCTCCGACGTCGACAAGTCCTTGATGGCCAGCTCAATGTTGGAGTCAGAAATCTTGTTCTTGGTCAACCGCGGAAACATGTAGAGAATGTCGAGGCACCTGCAGCACAACATTGTTGTCGTCCTTGAAGAGCGTCAGGATGGAGCAGAGGATCTGGTAGCCGTGCATGCGGACCACGCCGGTGGAGGACACGCTCGTCGTCCCGTGCGGCCTGGATACGCGCCAGAAGCTTGACGGCAATCCACTTCTCCTTGCACTGCATAAGCGTCGCCATGACCTTGGTGACGCCATCCTCCGGTGAGGCCGGACTGTTGCAGGCCACTGACGTACTCCTCGTCATCCTCGCTGGGCTTCTTGCGGCGCTGTTTTCTTCGCGACAGTCGTGTCCCAGCTGTCCGGGTCATCGATGCCGAGGGCCTCAATGGTCGCCAGGGGCAAGTTTCGTCGCGCGCGCTCGGTCTGGGTCTTGCCACCAAATGAACCCCGTGCAGTTGGGCTCGCCGCAGTAGCAGGGTTGGGGGGTCGGCGCCATAAGCGATCGACATTGTAGTCGAACACGAGCTCTTCGCCGGCCCGGATCGACCGGCCGGCAAAGATGCCCATGCGCAGCTTGTTGCCGACCACCCACTTGTCGACGTAGCAGTTGGGTTGCACGAGTTGGTTGCAGAAGCGGCCCAGATTGCCCTTGCGCGTGGCATCGACAAACTCGCTCTTGGTGAGGGACATGAAGTAAAAGTGCTTGATGCCCTCCTCGTCGTACTGGATCATGCGTCGCCGGAAGGTGGGCTCGTTGATGACTTCGCCGATGTACTCGAAGACAAACTCGTTTTGGTGCAGATCCGCGTCGGCGCGGAGGCCAAAGCCCTTCTTCTCCGTCTTGATCACAGATACGTTTGCGTATTGTCTCTGCTGAAATCTCTGGTTCTGGCGAGTGCTCGCCGCAATTGCAGCCGCCCTCCACACACTCCATCTTTGTTGCGCGGTTGATGCAATCGCTGTCCTCGCCGCAGGACATGTTGCGTCGTCGCCTGTGAATCGGATTAACGTTAGTAGCCAGGCAAGGCGAAAGTGAGACCAAAGATGGCACAAAAAAAGGGACCAAAAAATCAACCCAAAAATCAACCAAAAATCCACCCAGGGGCATCAAAACGCACGTATTTCTTCGCGCAGTCGCAGTCAAAGGCATCGTGGTCCGATGAACCCATATTCTTAGAACCGTACAAAACAGTCTGCGATGACCTGAAACTGGCTCGTGGCCTCGGCCGTGGCATCGGGGAGCTGGTCGAAGAGCAACCGGTTTGGCCTGGACGACGGCGTCGCCGATCGCGACGCCTTGGCGGCCGATTTTCGATTTGGCCGGCACGCGGCGGCGCTGGTGTCTGGGGTCGAGACGTCGCTCGGTGATGGTTTCACATCGTCGTCGGGTGAACCGGCTGCGCGAGGCGGTCTCGCCTTTTGAACCGTTGGGCGTCGCCAGACCCTCCTGAACCTCCCGGAAAGGGGCTGTCCTCGTTCTTTCACAACTACCCGCCCGCCATGACTGGCTCGTGTGCCGTTCGTCCTTGCGCTGGCGGTCGTCATGTTTGCTGCGTTTCGGTGTGAGGCGTCTGGTATCCGCACATCGTCGTCCATCTGCTACTCTTTCTGTGTAGTGCCGTGTATCGTCGGTGTTGTTCGTCGTTATCGCCAAAACCAAAGTTTGTTCTCAAAAAGTCCGGAGGTGGGAGAGAAGGAGTTGAGGGTTTAGTCTCGGACCGCTCTCAGCAGACGTGGTTTTTCGTTTTGTTCGTTTTTTTTGGGGGGGGGAGAGGAGGAGAGTGTATAAGGCGCAGTGGTGGGCTACCCAGCCGTGATCTCAGAGCAGCTCGTCACAGGTCGGACTAGCATGGAATCGAGATCCGTCCCGTCGTTCTACGGTCTTCAAAGAGCCCAGAGACGTCTTCGTCCTGCGCCTGTCGAAGCGGAAAGGGGAGTTTGGCCGAGGAATGGGTTGGCCTTGTAGGTCGTGTCTCCGTCTCGAGTCGTGCGGCGCCGTCGAGCGTGGTTGCGGGTGGGAAAAGGGGAGAGAAAGCGTGCCGGAGGCGACAGATGGTCGAGATGGCGAAAGAGAAAAGGTCGAAGCTGGCTGACGCGGTGCAGAAACGGGCGTGGAGGTGTGGATTTTAACTTCTGGGGCCTCTTTTCTTGCTTGACGTTGCGTGCGGGTGAGAAAGGCGTGTCGCTCTCACCGTCTAACGCGCGACGGCGTTATCAAAAATTTCGCCCGGAAAAAAAGTCCCCTATTCTGTAGGCCCTAGTAGGGGCGGAGGGGCCTGCTAGATCGCCGTAGCGATGGCCAATCTTGCAAAGGATGCTGTCGTTGTCTACGACAAATCGGTTGGTGAGAAAATAAAGGAGAAAGAAGTTGGGGATGGGATTCGAGGCAATGTGGGAATAGCAAGATGCTCTACGCTTGCTTGCCCTTTGCGCCTTCCTGGCTTTCTGTCCTTCCGTTTTGTTCTTCGTCTGTCCTGTCCTTCGTGCCTTCCTCACATTGGTCAGGCCTGACCTTGGGCTCGTGCGGCAGAAGGTGCGCCGCGGTGGTCTTGCTCCAACGGTCTAACCAGTACTGAGTACATACGCGTGGTAGACCCAACCGTGCCAACGTATTGTCCCCTGCTAGCAGGCGCGACCGCCCACTTGACTCCACTGTGGACACTGTAATACCACCGGGTCCTAGCGCACTCTCCGCGTCGGATTAGCAGTAATTGCGACCACCGGCAGCGTGCCTTCCGCCCCAGGTCGCCACATCTCAGCAGGAAGGCGGCCCCATGAAACTGGCGACGGTCGCTCCTGCCTGCTATTGTAAGATAATACTGCGAAGTGCCTTTGCAACACGGCGAAATACGTGCAAGTTGCAGGCGCTACCCGTACCCGCGGTGGTTCTTCCCGTCTCGGTCTCGCTAGCCACTGCCCTCTCCAATAAATACATTTATTGATTGATACCAAACTCACCTCGTTTTTGACCTGGTGGCGTTTGGTTCACGACAAGCCTTTCTTTCTTTTTCTTTTCTTTTTTCTTTTGGCCAGTGACACCATCACAGTGACTTGTCGTTGACCTGTATCCTCTGCCATGGCATTCTCGACAATGGCACTTGCTATTTTCGGTGGCTCTGGTTTGGAGCTGGGCTTTGCCCCACTTTCGTCTGATCCTGGCAAGCTGAATTGCCCTGTGCTGTCAAGCTGTCAATGACTTTCGTTGCGTGTTTCGCTTGCCTCGTCAACTACGGAGTACTGCGACAGCCTGGCTGGTGAATTGTCGACCAGTTCGTCTCAACTGGATAAATCCGTGGCTTTCCACGTGGCGGATCCGATATGCGCTCAAGCGCGCAGATATGGCATTTTTGTCGAAGCTTTCCTTCTTCCAAGCTGTTCTATAATTGTCGTTGTGCGTTTCGAGTGTCCCATCCGGAGTTGGACGTCGTGTCTAGGCGGCCAGACCGCTCTTTGCTGTGCCCCGGGGCCTGCTGTCTGGACATCTCTCGTATTACAACGCTTGGACCGAGTCGAGCCAAGTTTTAAGATAGAGGGAATATGCCATAGCCGAGTGAATGAAAATCAAACAGATCAACAGCGGCTCCCCAGCATGTTGCATTTCGGAAAGGGTCAACGTGGTGTTAGTCTCTCTAACCGGGCCGGGCATCCAGGTGTCGTGGGCGTGGCATCGTCGCTGGACATTGGCACTTGCTTCGTGATACGACGGTCGAGTCCAACAATTGCAGACGCAGCTGCAGGAAACAGACAATGTACACCACCTCCGAGCACTTGCAGTTGCAGGCCGTGGGACGGCGCAGGCATAGCAGGCGTTGGCGCACAACCCCGACGCAAAACTTGGCGAGGCGCGTCAGCCCTTGGAACTTGAAGGCCACAAGAGGGTTAAGAAAGGATTAAGAAAGGCAACCGGTGAGTGGCACACCAGCCTGTCGGATCCTGCGATTTGCTAGCTGCTGCTATTAGGACGAGGCAAGTGCCGTCTTGCCAACGCATCGTGCAGAAAATAATGTGGAGAAGAGACCAAGCAAGAATCAAAAGGCAAGTAAGGCAGTGCAATGATGTAAAGAACAGGTAGCTTGAGAAAGAAGGAGAACACGAGGGGAGGAGGGAAACAAAAGTATAAATCAACGTACCTTTTGGCGTCGCCCACTTTAGATCAAAACAAAACGCCATTTCCTCACATATCGAATTTCAGACCATGTCGAGATGGCCCACCTTTTTATAAGCATACTTTGGATCTTCGATTCGGCTCAACAAATCGGCCTCCTCATGCCTTGCACGCCTTGCACGCCTTGCACGTCTTGCACGCCTTGCGAACGCCCTCGGCTCGGCTCTCACTGTCTCGAACCAGGTCGAAGGAGCACGGAAGAACCGTTGGTGTGTGCGTTTCATGTTCTTTTGTGTTCTTTTTCGCCTCCCTCACCCACAGCCTAGGGAGTAGCTGCCGAAGGAGTGACCGCTTGGAAGCTGCTTTAGGCTTGCCATTGGCAGAAGACGAGCACCAAACGAGCCATTCACACATCGCGAAGCATCCTGGTCTGGACTCTGGCCGCCGATTCTGGCCTCTTGTCCCACTTTTTCGCACACCTTCTTCAGCCTTTTCGTCTTTCGTCGTCCGTCGTTGCACGTCAAGTTAACGTCAAGTTAACGTTAAGCTCCCGGACAGTCCCGTAGTGGATAAACGAGAAGAAAAAAAGGAGTCCAGGACGACGTCCTCTCTCACACTCTGCCCAACACCGACGGGTAAGGCAAGGCCAAGCCACAAGGCCAGCACCAGGACCCCAGAGCCTGGCCGATCGGCGGCAGCCTTTCTTTCCTTCTGTGTCGCACAAGTACTGACTTGGACCGGGGTGGAAAGGCTGAAAGAAGAAAAGAAAAGACAAGGGAGCTCACGAGGAGGCCGCCGGGTTGTCGTTGCAAGGCAAGAGTAGGCTCGTCTGTGTGTTGATTCGCTCTGTCCTGTTGCCATTGCAGCAGTTGTCTATTTTTTGTTTTTTGTTTCCCTTTTTTTTCTTTTTTTCTCGTCTGTCTTCTGCCCCCCCCCCCTTTTTTTTTTTTTTTTGAAAGTCGCGTTTCCATTCCCTTCTCTCCCTCACCTACAGTCCTTCATCCTATGCTGACGCTGCAGGCCTCCATCTGATGTCATTGCCTTCACAGCAGGAGCAGCGGCCGGGACTTTGCGAGGGTGGGCGGGTGGCCGACGGAAGAACGAGTCAAAGCAGGAATCCGGGCTCGCCAACTCTTGACCCAAGCAAAGACGAGACACGACCGGCGCAAAACAATAACAAAAGCAGACAGGCACGAAGTGTGGGCGGAGGGGCATTCTGCGCCGATGTGCTCTGCGGAATGGGCCTTTCTGGGGTGTCAGGCGGCTTCAGTCGGGCGGCCCCCATTGGTTGGCTGCACCATCGTGCAGCGTGCATACACATGCCTGCATGCATGCAGCTTGTATAGAGGGTGCGTCCAGCAGACCACTTATTTTCAGCAGCAGCTTGCTAGGCTGCAGGCGACAGATAGCGGACCCGTTCGATGCAGCGATGCAAGTGCATGCAAGCTAGAACAAGACAAAACAGTGCTCTTTTGGAGAAAACAGAAGGAGGAGAAGAGATAAAAAGACATCAAAGGAAAAAAAGCAAGCGGGCAGTGTGTAGTGGCGGTCTCCACACTCACCTCACTGCCATGCCTTGCCTTGCCTCTTGTGCATGCGCCGCGCGCGCCCAGAAAGGCAGATGGACGGGAGCTGAGGTTGGAAAAAAAAAAAAAAAAAGAGAGAGAGAGAGAGAAAAAGGCCCGCTTGCTACCGTCGTGCTGGCTGTCGAGTGACGCCCGGCTGATCCCTTCTCGTTGGCTCCCGCATTGCTAGGCTGGGCGAGTAGATATTGGCGCCTGCCCGGCAGGCGATCCAATTTGCTCAAATGGAGGGCCCGCTTGTTGAAGACACGGACAGGACGAAGCAGCCGTGCGAGGATGAGAGAATTGACTTTAATTATGAAAACGAAAAAGAGGCTCAGAAGTACCTGGTGAGAGAGAAGTACCTGGTGAGAGACAAAACCGGTCTCTTCATCTGACAGGGGTTCCGAGAATGAGACAAGAAAAAAGGAGCTCGTCGTTGTGACCGGCCGCCTGACAAGAGAGACACGCAGAGACAGAGACACGACAGGTGCGAGCAAGTGGCGCATGTCGCCTCAGCCCGTTCCTGCTTCCTGTCGCTGTCGCGACTGTCTTGCTCGCCAGGGATTGTTGCTGAGGCTCCCATAGTGAATAACGGCGAAAGTTAAAAAGCATCGCGAGTCGATGTGAGTTGAGGGAAAACAATGGCCGTTGCGGAAGGAAGGAGGGAAGTTGGGATCGAGTGGAACAAAGGCGTGGTCTGGTCTTGCCTGGCCTTGCCTGGCCTGGCCGCAGAAATGGTTGCAGAAACGGAAGGAGGGAGGGGCGCAAAGAGCAGCAGCTCTTTCCTCTTTTCCTGACAGGACCATGCACAGAAGGAGCACAAATGTTGGGTGGCAGAGCGCACATTTGCACTTGTGCTTTGCGGAACATTTCTATGTTTGCTCTTTCCCTGTGGGGTAATCGCTATGGCCAAGGATTGGCTCCCAACCAGGAAAGAAAGAGCAATGAGAGCCCTCTTGATCCTCGCCTGTCTGCAGCCAGCCGTCCCTTCCTATTTTGTGACGACAGACGACAGATCTGGGATTCCTCACTTGCTGCCTTGCATCGTGGCTCGCTCCTTCCTTCTTTTCCTTTTAAATCTCTTGTTCTTTCGGCCATTGTTGCAAGAGCCTTCCTTCCCCCTTTGGAGGGTTGTGAGCTGCGATCCACCCCATCCACCCCATCCACCCCATTCACCCCATTCACCCACCAAGGTTCCTCCTCACACAGTCGCTCTTGCACAAAAGGCGTCTGCATTACCTTGTGCCGAGCTCCCAAAAGGGTAATAGAGGCAGACAGCAACAAGCAAAAGAGAAGGAGCCACGGCCAGACCATACGCCATACGGCCACCGCGGGTCTCTCTTTCTGTCGATTGTGTCTGTGTCTCGCTCGCTCTTTCTTTCTATCTGACTTCTCTGCGCCCCTCCCCCTTTTCACCTCTTCTTTGAATTTCCCAAATTTTGAGCATCACCAAACTTCACTTTGTCGTTCTCGTCGCCTTTTCTGCTCCCGCATTCCGCGCTCTTTGCGCGTCTTGTCTGCTCGCCACTGGCCTCCGGATCGCATCATTTCCACCCGGCTCAACACCCAGACCCCTGACTGGCTCCGACGCGATACTACCGATAATTACAACCCTTCTTCTCCCCTTCCGAGCACTTCACCTTGGATTGACTCGCCAGGCAGCGTTGACCTCGCTCTCATTGCTGTCGTTTTGTTTCGTTGTTTCGTTTCCTGCTCTTTTCTCCCTTCTCCACCGAGCCGTCGTGCCTCGCCTCGTCTCTGTGAATTGTTTTCTTTTCGCGGGCGTCCTCAACCGCCTTCGTGATCCTATTCTCTCTTGTGGCCGGCTCTGTCTCTCTTGTACGCCATTACCTTACGGCCTCTGTTCCATTCTCTGTCTCCTCTTTCTCGTCTCTCATTTTCGTCTCTCATTTTCGTCTCCTCTCCTCCTCTCTTCTCTTCGTCCCCCATTCGGACTTTTATTCACTCGCCCCTCCTTCTTGCACGCGCCCACCACCCTTGTCCTTGCTTGCCAACAACACCCGCGTTTTCGATTTCAAAACGGCACTCCACCTCAGTCTCTGCCCCTCGTGTCTCTCGCTCGCTCGCTCGCTCGCCTTGTCTGGACCCTCGCCAACAGCAGCTCTTCCTTGCCGAGAGGATATACCCCTGGTCCCCGGCTGGTGGTGGCTTCGAGATTGTCATCCCCCAGAAGAAGAAAAAAAAACGAGCACGGCCTCCCAGGAGATCTGTGTCCTGCTCCTCTCTGTCCTACCTGACGGCACTTTTCTCTGCCGTCCTTTCATTTCTTTACCTTCTCTCTTGGGTCTTCTACGAATAGGGCTTCTAGGGTTTCTCTAGGGTCTCTCGGATCTCCTAGACCTTGTTGGTCGTCTTCTAGTGTTTTCGTGTTGACTTTCCCCCTTCCAAAGACAACTTAGCTCCCGCAAAAGACGCGCGCTTGCTCCAGTTTGGGCCTTTTGCGCGTCTTCCGTCGGCCTCCCACCCCTGGACGCCTGGGATATCCACAAAAACAGACAGTCAGGCTGGCACCCCCTCTTGTCTTGTCCTCCTCTGGTCGTCTTCTGCCACTTGATTCGTCCACGGCCAGCTTCTGGCAAGGCCGCCGCCGACGCCTTTTTATATTACAACCCCAGAGGAAGCAAACACAGGGTCACTCAACTTACATTCACGTCTCTCGCTTCACACCCTGCACATCTCACCTTTTCTCTTCTATCCTTTCTTTCACCTGATCTCAGTGTTTTCCGCAAAGCGTCCCGCTACGTCCATCCGACCCAAAAATCACACGCGCCCAACTCTCAGTTATGCAAACTTTTTTCTCCTTCACATTTTCATGACTAATCCTTGTTGTTTTTTGATGTGCTTTCCCTGGTTTGGAAAGCGGGAAAGCGCTTTGCTGCCCGTTATCGCGAGACATATTGCATCTCAAGTCTTTTCATTTATTTGCTGCGGCTCTTGTAATCTCGACTATTACGCTACTGCGGCCAGATTTGTGCCCGTGACGGCTCTCACATTTCGCTTCATCAATACCTGTTTCACTGCAAACAGCGCCCATATTTCGACCTCTACAGCCACGCTTCAGATGCCTCACCGTTGACGTTATTGTCCTCCTTCCCGTCTTACGCGACTGTCCCCAACCTGATGTGAAGCCAGCACCAGTGACAGACGACCAAGCTTTTCAAAATGGACTCCTCATTTGACGATCGAGAAAAGGTTGGCGTTTGTTACGACCATGTACGTCGTATTCTTGATCAAATGTATTGCTAACACCACTGGCAGCGCTTCATTCTCGCCGAAATGGTCAAGGCTAGCCACCTCGACGTCGCGGCTGTGATCAGCTTTGTCAAGAACTACAATATCGCGCCTGACTGGCACGAGATGCAGATCCCGCATGGTGCGTATGCACGGCCTTTCCACAGCATGTTATTGCACTGATCGTTCCCGCCCAGCTCTCTGGGACAAAACGGGATGACAAGGCGGGCGCAGGCCGTGACTTACATATATTGATGTCTAGGTCGCACTATAAACCAGTGTAGGCAAGCCGCGGCTTCCATGGGCATCGAGACGCCACCGAGCTTTACACAGCAGCACCAGCAGCAACATTACCAACAGCCCGGTCTTCAGTACCCTCAACAATACCAGCAGACTGGACAGCACCCAGAACCACCGCAACAACATCACCAGTACCACCAGCACCAGCTGCCACCGCATCCCCTGCATCAGCAGCACCAACAGCGCCAACAGCATCACCAGCATCAACAGCATCAACAGCATCAACAGCATCAACAGCATCAACAGCAGCCAAAGCTACCTTTACCGGCCTCATTTCCAGCCACCAAACGCAAACCGTCAAGCGATACAAGCGAGTATGCGCCAAAACGGCAAGCTGTCTCTCCCGCCGAGATAGCATCCACATTCCATACCCGTAACATCCAACCACGACCACCACCGCCAGGTTCAATATCGGCAAATGGTGTGCCGCCGCCGACGTCTGGTGCTGCCACGGTCAGGCTGGCTCCGGGGGCGGCTGCGCCACCGATTCAGCCCTTTCCAAGGAAAAGAGGCAGACCGTCGAAAGCAGACAAGGTGGCCCAGGCACAGGCTGCTCGGGCTTCGAGCAACACTCTCCTTTTCCTGGCTCCGGCAAGCAAACCGCCTCCAGCCAACACCCCACTGGCAAGCAAGCCACTGAAGATGTACAATTATGGCCAACCAGTCGATCTTTCGCCGCGAGTGCCGTCGCCTGTGGTCCTCAGTCCAGCTGCTCCTCCAAGCACAGAAGCAAGCAGTGTACGTATTGCCAGGGATACCCTTGTGGTGTAGAACAGGCCCTAATTCGAGCATAGCGACGGCCATCCGATGTGAGTCCGAAGCTGCTGGACGAACAACCAAAGCAGGGCGACCAGCCAAAGGAAGCGCCGGTGCCTTTGAAACAAGAGATGTCGCCCACCGATATAAAGTCAGACATCCCGCTTCCCGAACGGTCAGGGACACCACCGAAGCCAAATCACCGGCTGTAGCAGACACACCACCGCGCTCGCCTGCTGCCAGAAAAGGAAGCGTTGCCTAAAAGACAACGCCGGCAGTTGGCCGCTGTCACAACAGCAGCCTAACGCTTCAGTGAAGCGGACGATACACGAGCCCCCCTTTTCGACAAACGATACCGCCTCGTTTTCATCTTTTCTCTTCTGTTCTTACGCTCAAAAAGACGCATACGGCTGCACCATTCTTCACTGTTTTACGTTGTCAACCTTTCTTTTTTTATTTCTATTGTGTCGTTCTTCTGTTTTTTTTTTCTTCTTTTCTTCTTTCTTCTCAATACCACGTTCTGAGATATCCCAATCTAGAGGGTTTCATTTTTTCTGGTCTCGTTTTCTTCTTGTCAAGGCTACACTCGAATGGCGGCTTCCGTCTGGGTGGTATTTTTTTTTACTTCAATTACCGGCCGGCCTTGTGTTATCTTTCATCAACGTTACCCTCGGGACTGGCGCAATCGGGTTTGTTCTGGGTGCGGATTTATATTTTTTTTCGGATCAATTAATAAAGACAGGGATGGTGTGGCCAGATTTGATTTTTTTCTTCATCTTCGCAACGTACTCTCACAGACCATTCATTCTATTTTTAGGTGCCGATTCGGTGAAGGATGGTGTAGGAAGACCATTTGGTACCCAGAAAACGAGTGCATTTTGATCGGCATAGACTGTAAGATGGGAAAGGCTCGTGAGAGCTCGTGAGAGATTCAGTTCAATGGCTCTCGTAGGAAACAAATCTTTTGGCGTTCAATGCGCCGTACACAAGGCACAATGTCTCATCGTTCTCACTGTCCAGTGCTTAATCAGAGTAGACGAGTTATTGGGTATATTGGTATATTCCTTCAACGCGGGACTTCCAGGGCCCGGCAAGAAGATTACAGCCAAGTAATAGATGGCCTCGTTCTATGGAGAAGAGTAGATGATATGAGGAAGATACAGAAAAAAAACAAAAACGCCGAAACTTTTTTGCTGGCAAGGAGATGCAAACACAAAAAGAGAAAAAGAGAGAGAAAGACACACAAAACGCCGTCGCCAATAGCCGTCCAAAAATAGCTAAAAAAAAAAAGAAAAAAAGCAAAGGCAACACGCAACTCGCATGCGTGCGGTATAAAAATGTGACCGGAAAGATCAAAGCAAATGCAAAGGTGAGGGGAAAGGAGAGATAAAAGGAGATGGAGCAGTGTTGTGTTTTATAAACAAAAGAAGAGAAGAAGAAAAAGGAGGGGAAAGATGAAGGGATGGAAAGTAAAAACCAGCTTTATTGGTTCTTGCCCAGGCTCTGCAGATTGACGAGCTCGGCGTACCGGCCGTTGCGGTACATCAGCTCGGTGTGGGTGCCCTTCTCGACAATGCGGCCCTGGTCGAAGACGTAGATGATGTCGGCCTTTTGGATTGTGGACAGACGGTGGGCAACAGCAATGGTCGTGCGGCCCTTGGCAGCCTTGTCCAGAGCAGCCTGCACCACCTTTTCACTCTCGGAGTCGAGGGCAGACGTGGCCTCGTCAAGGAGACTGCCTAGATGTTAGTACTGTTTCCGACGAATGTAAAAAAAAGACAAATAGCACAAGGAAATTGGGTTTAGACATACAGAATCTTGGGGTCGCGGATCAGGGCACGGGCAATGGCGATACGCTGCTTCTGGCCACCAGACAGCAGAGTACCCTTGCTACCGACCAGGGTGTTGAAGCCATCAGGCAAGCTGATGATGAAGTCGTAAATGTTGGCTTCACGGCAAGCAAACTCGACATCGGCATCGGACACCGTCTTGTCGTCGACGGCACCCAGCAGAATGTTCTCCTTGATGGTGCCCATGTACAGGGTCGGCTCCTGGGACACCAACGCGATACCCTTGCGGTACTCGTTGACGTTCAGGGTGCTAATCTCCTTGCCGTCCAGGTAGATGCCACCAGCAAGCGGGTCGTAGAAGCGCTCGAGCAGGGCAATCGTGGTGGACTTGCCGCACCCGGACGCACCGACCAGGGCAATGTATTGGCCGGGCTCGATGCTCAGGTCCAGGCCGCGCAGGACGGGCTGCTCCAGACGGGTCGGGTAGCGAAAATGGACGTCGCGGAACTCAATGTGCTCGTGCGACTTGACGGGCTCACCCTTGTCGGACCACGCGTCGATGACGACCTTGTTGTCAAACAGCTTCAGCAGCTCAGCGCTGGCCTGCTTGGCCTTGCCCATGTCGGGGGCGAAGGAGAACACGGTACCGGCAGACTGAGCACCAAAGATGACGGCCTGAAAGACTAGGAAGAAGCTGAACATGGTGTACTCGCCCTCGGACAACAGCTTCCCGCCGTACCAGAAGCCAAGGGCAAGAACCAAGAAGGTCAGAGACTGCGAGCCGGCGTACAGAGACGACGACTTGAGGATGGAGCGGGTCGAGGCCTTGAGCTGGGCCGCCAGGTTTTCCCGGTAGTGGTGCAGGACATCCTCCTCACGGGTCAGGGAAGCGACAGTGCGAATGGCCGTAATGGCCTCGGAGGCGTAGCTGGCAGAGCCCTCGTAGGCCTTCTTGGCGCGCTCGCGGTAGTGGGCGAGCATCCAAAAGCGGAAGAAACCGCAGGCAAGCAGAAGAGGGATGGTGGCGGTACAGACGAGAGCAAGCTTCCAGCCGATGATGATGGACACAGTCAGGGCCGAGATCAGGGTGGTCGTCACCGTCAGAATGGTGCCCAGAGTGGAGCCACTGAGACCGGCAACGTGCGTCACCTCAGTGGACAGGAACGAGGTCAGAGCACCCGAGGTGTTCTCGTCCTTGTCGAAGAAGGCAATGTCCTGGCGAAGCATGGTGCGGAAAGCACGGTCACGAGCGCGGTGGACCAGTCTCTCCGAGCAGCGAGCAAAGATGATGCCCTGCACACTAAAGGCAATGAAGATGACAATGGCGAGCATCAGGAACATGAGACACCAGAAGTGGGCATCGTGGCGCACCTGATCGCGGTTCAGGGGGTGATGATGACGGAGAGCGTGCTGATTTGCTTGGAGAAGAAGACGGCCTGGGTCGGGTTGCCGCCACCGCAGATGATGGAGAAGAAGAGGGCGATCAGCATGAGTTTCCACTCCTGCTTGTTGAACGAGGCGATGAGCTTGATCAGAGTACCGAGGCCGTACTTGGTTTCGGCAGGCTCGGACTTGTGGGCCGCCGCGGCAACGCTGGAAGCAGACTTGCGGGTGTCGGAGCGCTGGAGCTTCTCCCGGATGTTGTCGTCCGGGTCAGCCAGGTAGCCAGCCTCGACGTCCTTGCCAGAGGCGGCATCGGCAGCGGCGACCGCAGCGGAAGCAGAGACCTCGCCAGAAACCGAAACAGCAGCAGCAGCAGCAGCAGCAGCAGCAGCAGAAGCAGCAGCAGTCACCGAAGAACCAGAAGCAGAGGCAGGGTGGCCCTGGTTGGCGGACGAGATGGTGCGGAGCAGGTGGGCGTCCATCTCGGCGTCAATGGCCTCGTCCTCGGCGGTGAGGTCGCTGACGACCTCAATGCTCTGAGCACTGACCAGGTTGAAGTAGGCACCGCGGAGCTCAATCAGCTCGTTGTGCGTACCCTGCTCGACGATGCGGCCTTGAGACATGACGACAATGTTGTGGGCATCCTTGATGGTACTGAGACGGTGGGCAATCGTGATGGTGGTGCGACCCTCGGAGGCGACGTCCAGGGCAGCCTGGACGACACCCTCGGAGCGGGTATCGAGAGCCGACGTAGCCTCGTCGAGCAGCAGGATCTTGGGGTCAGAGACAATCGCACGGGCAATGGCGATGCGCTGCTTCTGGCCACCAGACAGCAGGAAACCGCGCTCGCCGACGTTGGTCTCGTAACCCTCGGGCAGAGCAGTGATGAAGTCGTGAGCGTTGGCCTTCTTGGCCGCCTCGATAATGAACGCCCGCTTTTCCTCGTCAGAGGCGTGCTCGTGCTTGCTGCCAATCAGACCGTGACCAATGTTGTTGGAGATGGTCGTGCCGAAGAGAACGGGCTCCTGCTGCACCAGAGCAATGTTCTGGCGCAGCCAGCGCAGGTTGAGCTTGCTAATGTCGTGGTCGTCGAGGTACACCGTGCCCTGAACGGGGTTGTAGAAACGCTCGACAAGGCCGACAATGGTCGACTTGCCAGAGCCCGACGCACCGACAAGAGCAGTGGTCTTACCGGCGGGGACGACGAGCGAGATGTCCTCCATAACAACGACCTCGGGACGCGAGGGGTAGATGTGCTTGACGTGCTCCAGACGAATAGTGCCCTGGAGGTGCTCAATCTTGTCGCCCTCCTCGGAAGAGGGGTCGAGGCACGAGATGCGGTCGATGGTGTTGTAGATCTTTGCGGCAGCAGCCAGGCCAGTGGTGAAGGCCTGCAAGTTGGGAGCGACGTTGCCGAGGTTGAACGCACCGATCATGACGGACATCATGACGATCAGGACCTTGGACAGGGGGATGGTGCCGTCGAGCAAGAAGTTGCTGCCGACGTAGAAAGCCAGACCGTAGTTGAGGTACAGAATCAGCATCATGCCGGCAATCAGCATGGCCAGGGCGGTCTTGACGCGGAACCCGGCCGTCTCCGCACGGGTCAGGTAGATGTCGTACTGTTTGGCCAGACGGTCCTGCGTACCGAACGCGACACAGTTGCGGATGGAGCTCAAAACCTCCTCCGCGACGCTGCCACCCTCAGCGTACGCGTTAACAGACTCCTTGCCGTACTTGATGATGAAGCGCGAGCCGCCGCCCATGACGAGAACAAGAGCCACGAGCGTGGAAACGAGAATCAGCGTCATCTTCCAGTACTCGACAAAGCCAATGATGAAAGCCGTGGCGAACGTGGCCACAGCAGACAGAGTCAGGCCCACCTTCTCCGAGATGCCCTCCTGGATCAGGTTGGTGTCGGCCGTGATGCGGGTGGTGACCTCGCCGGCACCGAGCTTGTCGAAGAAGCCAATGTTCTGGTGCATGCAGCTCTCGAGGTAGTGCTCGCGAATCTTGCCGCTGACGTGCTCGCCGGTGTAGATGAAGCCGACGGTGGCAATGTAGGTGGTGACGAACTCGCCAATGGCCAGGTAGATGAAGTAGAGAACCAGGTGGGACAGCTTGCTCATGAAAGCATCGCGGCCGAGCTGGCCGTTGAAGAAGTCCTGGAAACTGCCCTGCAGGTTACCGAAAATGACCGTCATCAGAGGGAGGGCAGCACCCGAGGCAATGGCGCAGATGGCAGACACGACCAGGATGGCGACATCCCAGCGGGTCGAGTAACGGTAGAGGGTGCCGAAGCCGACCTTGACGGTGGCCGTGTCGACCTGGACACGGAGGATGGCCGCCTCGTCGGCGGGCAGATGGCCGTAAGGGTCCTCCTTCTCGGCGGCGTCCGGGACCTGGACGACCTGGGAGTCGATCTTTGTGAGGTCGAGGGGCGTCGCCCGGCCAGACGCCGCCTTGGCGGGCGTGGGCTTTTCGTCGGACGAGTCGTCGGCATGGCTCGAGCCAGACTTGAAAACAGGAACAGCTGCAGGCGCGGGACCAATAACGGGAGCAGCGTCGACCTTCTCGGAGACACTGCTGGCCGCAGCCTCGTGGGCCTTGTCCGAGACGTCGTCGGCAGCCATTTCTGGTTGACAACGTTAACGGTCTAGAATGAAAATGAAAATGAAAATGAAGAATAAAGAATAAAAATAAAAATAAATAAAAAAGATCGTAAGAACCAAAAAGGCCTTTGTATCGTCAAAACGCCCCCTGCTGCTGCTCAAAGCTGTCTCCTACTGAGAGCAGCCGAGACAGCTGTTATGTGGTGGTTTTTTGTCAGCGAAAAGCGTAGGGGTTGCTCAAAAGAGCGTGGGCGTCGTTGGTGGTGGCCCAGGGTCGAGTCAATTGAGCAGAGTCAGCCGTCGATCCGGGTCGGTATGCCGTGGCTGTGAGGTTGTATCGTCGTTTGTTTTGGGTGAAAAGAGAGGGGGGTGGGAGAATGTGGAGGTGGAGTAGGGGGGGATTAATAGGAGAAAAGAAGAAGAAGAAAAGAAAAAGAGGTAATAGTAAACAGAGCCGCCACAAACAAAAACAAACAGTGAAACAATGTAAATAAATGCGAAAGGAATGAAACGAACGAGAAGAAAAAGGATGTCGAGGGGAGACCGACGAAAGATAAATGACGTCGAAGGTCAGGATTGATGAGGAATTACAATAAAAGTAAAGACGGGAAGAGAAAGATAAAAAGGAGACGAAGGAGAAAAGGGAAAAGGAAAAAGGGAAAAGGAGGGAAGGACACCCAAAGGCAGCTAAAAAGGGCACGAAAGATTTGTCGGTGGTGGATGCTGCAGATAGCTAAAAGAGGGAAACGACGGGGCGAACGAACGGGCGCGCAAAACGGCAGGAGGCAACGAATCGACAGAAGCTTATTTCCTTGCTGGGAACCAGACGGACGGGGGTGTGCTGTGTAGTACTATGAACTGTGGAACCGTCGACGGTCGTGCCTGCCTGGGGAATGAGCGTTCTGGGCGACAAAGGAAGTTGCGCGTCAAGTACTTTCTGCTAATGGATGGGCTGCAGTAGTACATGTACGGTATATGCACGGAAGGTACGAGATACGGAAAGAGAAAGCGCAAAGGAGTACCTCCATAATACTGAGTACATGTACAAGTACATGCATGGTAAACGATGGCGCCGCGTGGTGGCACGACCGGAAGTTGTCTTGTCCGTCCACCGCGACTCTTTGCAACAGGGGTATTTGCGGAGGAACTACTGGGCACTGGGGACGCCTTGTCGTGGGCAGGCACCAGTGCCTCGCTTCGCCAGCTGGGCACAACTGTGGGTGGCGAGTCGCGGGCACCAGATTTGAATCTCTCCGTCGCGGCTGCCGTTGATGTGACGGACAGTCAGGCCAAGTGGCAAGCGGGTCGCACCTTCTGTCAAAGCATCGAGAGCGACCCTCCAAAACAGAAAGCCAAAAAGGGGACGTGCACATAAAACTACTTTGTACGAGGACACATTAAGGCAGGAAGGTACAGAGGCACAGCATGGCACGCCAGAACGGAAAGAGCCAGCGGGATTCCGTTCGCATGTACATATATTGTCCGACTAGTAAACTCTTGAATTTCTTCACCTTTTGCCAACATTGGTTCTGCTTGTCGTGTCAAGATCAGTTCCGTACTGAGTACACGGCCGATGAGTCGACTGCCGGGTTGCGTGCTTGCGCAGTCCAGTTCGAGGCGCGGGTACAGTGCTGTCGCCGGGGGTATCTTGAAGATCCTGAATCATGTCTCGCCCTGCGGCTTTCCTCTGTAACCAACTGACAACAAAAAACAAAAAGAACCATAAAATACAAACAAGAACAACAAGAACAAGAACAACAAGCCCGCGAACGGATCGGCATCGTCAAAGGCCGATGAGCCACGCGGGCAAATCCTCCTCCAAGACAGGGCATCGAAGATTTCAATTATGGCGATGTGAGTGATAGCCTCAGTTGCGCCTTCCCTGCATGCTCGCTACAATACGAGCACACTGCAGGCCAAGAAGACGGCAGGTATGTATGTTTGTAAGTCTTAACTTTAAGTCTTACCTTCCGTCTAGGAAAGCCTCTTGCGATGCGTTGCAAAATGCCAGATACGAGCACTTTGTCCTTGACGATTCGTGCATCCGTTACGATTCTTGCATCTTTTGTCAAAGTCGTTTCGGGGACACGGACTCGTGGAAAAGCCGACCAAGCACCGTTTGGGCAGCCCTTGCTCAGACGGGATCCCCCCTCTTCGTATGGGCCACACGCGGCGCTGGCGCGAGCACCCAAATGGATAAACGACCAAAAAATGGGAGACGCTTGCTCCTTGTTTCTCGCTTTCGCACCTTCCAAAACTAGCCGTGCCACGCTTTCTTCCTCGGGTGGGTCCCCTTCGTCGCTCTCGCTTTGGGGCTGCTTTAGGACCGCTTTGGGGCGGGACCCACTCCCCTGGAGCGAAGGAAAGGAAGGAAGGAAAGGAAGGAGGGAGGGACCCACCCGACAGCATCTTCCGCGTATTTGTATTACTCGAATGTCGGCCAACGCCAGCTCTTTCTTGCCGTTTTGTGCCATAAAGTCTGAATTCTTATTTTTGTGCAAGCTTTTCTTCTTACGCGCCAGTCGAATACAGGCAACACGACACAAGCCCCCTTCCAATCTCGGCTGGGCTGTGTTTCCACTACGACGGGCGTTTGGGTGGTGTGTGCACGCGGGCCGTCTCTGCCCGTATTACAACGCTAAAGGGTTTTAACTACGCGAGTACGCTCAGTACGGAATACGGGACTGGATGGAGCATCTTACAGATCCTGCGACGTATTACACAATTGGGCAGTACTTTCCCGTTCGAAAGGACAGAGGTCAGTATATTGAGACGCCAGATCCTGTTGCACGATCCCGTTGCACGTCCGCGTGGCTCGCAAGTTCAAGTTTTTCAGACCGTGTCATCGGTGACGGTGCAACTGCAAATGGATGCCATGAGGCTCTGGCACACGGGGAGAAACCCCAAGAAGGAGCTCCCGGATGAATCTTACTGGTCATGTTTATGACAGGCCGTCAGCACGGTGTCTCGGGCTTTTATTTTCTCTATAATACCGGCCACCAAACCCCGTTTGGGGCTACCGCTGTTTTGATAGCAGTTTCTGAGGTTTCTGGGCGCAAGTAACATGGAAAAGTAAGATTTCGCCGATACGGCTTGGCACGCGGAAAGGTGCGAAGCTTGTTGTGTCCGTACATGTAGTGTCTGAAGCCTAGGATAATAGAGGTGCCTGACGTGGCACAATTCGTGTTGGCGAGGAATTCCAGCGTTAGCCTTGTGTCCATTCTGTCGCCTTTTCAATCCGGCTTTTCAGCCCTTTTGTATTTGGGTGGGGTTTGGTTCTCGTTTTCTGCTTTGGGCAACGCTCGCGAGTGTTGTGCAAGCAAGCAGATTGCCAATCTGATGGCCAATCTGCGGCCAGTTCCCTCCAATTGGCAAACGGAGTCCACCCACCCCCAGCCATTGGACCCAAGAAAGCACATGGCAAATGGACAGGGGCCACCAGGTGATTTACGGTGATTTTCGTCTTTCCGTCCTGTCATATTCTTCTTTCTCTCCTTTAGTATTCGCAGAACATGGCTCCCACGAGACAAGGCGAAAAAGAGACGCTGGATGCATATTGGATGGAATGAGAGCTCGTCGTACGGAAAGCTGCATATTTTCCATTGGAAAGCTGCTCGCTCCCACTTCTCTTACCAATCAGCCACATCACCCTGCGGAGGAGCAGTAGAACGCAACGGTGAGTGAGAAAGGGAAACAAAATCAACGACCAACTAAACGTTTTGAGAGGTTCAGAGAGAAAAGAGAGAGACCGGCCTTGCGCGGGCCAAAAAGGCTTGTCCCCATTGCTCCTGCCTCGTGGACTTGCCATCCGCGCTATGGATCCTAATCGGGGAAGGCTCCGCCTCATGTACCTTTTCGCGTTGTCGACCAGGACGATTCTCACCTTGCACTCTACAAAGTACGCTGCAACGCCAAATAGGAGCTTGTACTATGCGATAACGACGAAACTGGCGGGAGAGTGAGAGTACCATCAATTGAAAATGTTGCCTGGTGAGAGTCGGCGCTCATCGTGAGGATAGACGCGCTGCGTTGATACGACTCCGATGTCCAAAAGGTACAAAGTACTTGTAAGATACATCCTTCCTGCCTGAACTGGCTGCAGTTGGCTGTTCCTGGGAAGGCGCCAACCAGGCAGCAACTACCCGCCGCCACCCACTAAAATCAGCGCGTTGTTTGCCACGCTGGCAGAAGGCAGGCAGTCGCAAGGCCCAGCCAGCACACCGCAAAATGGCAGCGACAGCCTTGCGGAAAGAACGCCCAGGCTGTCCGCTACGTCACTGCCACACAAAGCGCAGCGTCTCGCCCGACTGAACTTTTTTTTGTCGAAGCCAGGTTGTCCTCAGTGGCGTTAAAGACATTCAGATTTAAGGACATTCAGATTGTGGTTTAAGTTTGTGTGCCATTGCGAGAGTCAAGTGTTGGCATTTACTTGATTGTCAACTTGATTGTTGAGCTCCGTCAGGTCGGATGTTTCTTGATATCACGAGGCTGCGACCATACCCACACCTCCACCAAACAGCTACGCCAAGCACACAACCTCGGCGCGACCCAGCCTACCATACAGCATGCATCTCGATGCGCGGACGGCATGGTCCGTGGCCCTCGCGACCCTGGCCACACTGCCGGCGCCGGCAGCAGCAGCCTCGTCCAAGAACAACAAAAATGCCATTCTCTTGTCCAAAGTGCGTTCCCGACGATGATCTCTCTCTCTCTCTCTCTCTCTCTCTCTGTGCTGTACCCTGACATCGACAGGTCCAATCGTTGACGCTCCGCGCGGCAAAATGACCACCCACCGCCGCGTCGCCGCCGTGCCCCAGCTCACCTGCACGGCCAACCGCAGCGTCTCTGTGATTTGTTTACCATCGACACCATGCGCTGCACCAACCAGGGCAGCGGCTACGACGCCGAGGACATCCAGTGGTCCTGCACGGCGTCGCTGCCGCCCGAGCTGAAGCTGGGCAGCACGGAGGTGGTGTGTGAGGGCTACAGCGCGGGCGACGACCCGTACGTCTTGAAGGGCAGCTGCGCCGTCGAGTACCGGCTGGTGCTGACGGACGTGGGCGAGAAACGGTACCCAGAGCTGGCGGGTGCGGCGCACAAAGGCCGCTGGGATGCCAACGAGACGTTCAGCTGGGTGTTTTGGGCCGTCTTTGCCGCCATGGCGCTCTGGATGGTCTGGATGGCATGTACGGGCGAGCACCGGGGGCCGAACGACCGTCAGGGGACCAACCGACCAGGTGGTGGCTTCTGGGGCGGAGGAGGAGGCGGCGGCGGTGGTGGTGGCCCTGGACCTGGACCTGGGTTTGGTCCGGACAACGATCCGCCACCACCATATCCCGGAACCAAACCGTGGGACGGGGCACAGCAACAGCAGCAACAGCAGCAGCAAGGCTGGCGGCCCGGATTCTGGACGGGAGCGGCAACTGGGGCAGCAGCATCTTATCTGGCCAGCAACAGGAACCGGAACAACAGAGACAACACCCGGGGCTTGTACGACGACGGTTACGGCGGCGGCAGACGACATGGTAGCACGTGGGGTGGCAGTGGGGGTGCTGGGCCATCCTCTTCCTCGCCCCCTTCCGTATCGCCGGCTCGCCAGCCAAGCACAGGTTTTGGAGGGACACGGAGACGTTAGAATGGTCCAAGGCCAGAAAACGAAATATTGGTCAATTGCGGGAAGCAAGTTGAATATACCAATCACCATTGTACCAATCGCCATTATATGAATCACCTTTGTACCAATCGTCACTGTGATGTGAATTGCTGGAGGGATCGCCCTCTTTCGCCCCAGCTGGTCGTAAGAGTACATACAAGAAAGGAGTCAAAAAAGAAACAATGGAAACAAACAGACAAGGGGCACCGGGTTACGGTCATCAGGTTGCAGACCCAGAAGAGGTGCACAGGACCAGTTCAACTCCTGGACGCCTCTCCAAACGTGTGCAGTAAAGAACAGACACGACGAAAGGGGCAAAGAGCGAGAACGAGGGGGGTGGATACAAACGGAATGGACACCGTCTGTCCATCCATCGCACTTTTTCCTATCCTATCAAGAATCTATAGAGAACAAACGTTGTCTACCGTACAATGCCCGAGACAGAACCAACGAAACCAATCCTCTGCAGCGAGCAACAGATACAGAGAGAGAGAGAGAGAGAGAGAGAAATGAAGAACGAGTAAGAAAGGGTACTAGGTTTTGAAAAAAAAAAAGAAATAGAAAAGGGTTTAAAGAGTATACAGTAGAATACAAGAATGTGGTTGTAGTAGAAACAGTGGATGTCAAGGAGCCAGCAATTGCCGGCCCTCTTTCCATTCCATAAATATCCTCCCCAAGACGGATGCAAGATTCCCACGTCAGGTGGAAGAAGACATCTTCCCAAACCGCCTTCCAAGCGTGGTTCCGATCGTGGTTCCGATCGTGGTTCCCATGAGGGCCTATCCTTCCATTGTGGTCGCCATAAGCGACCTTCGATGAACAATGTCTCCGTTCGATGCAAGCAGGCCAGTGGAGGGGCGAAAGAAAGCCCATTCATCGCGCTGAGCTGTGTTGGCTGATCAAATGGACCCCACGCAGCGTAGAGCCCCTTGATGGTCTTCGTGTCTGGTCATTTGCAGAAGCGTCGTACGTCAATGTAGATCTCGACTTAAAAACCGGATAGCCGTCAGGCTTGCGTCGTCGCAAGCTGTGAATCTTTGACACAATATGCTCAACATGCGAGGCACGGTCAGGCACAGAGTGCTGGCCAAAAGCGACGCCCTCCTCCATGGCCTCGCGTGCGGTGCACTTGGCAGACGCGGCGCTGCATTTCAGAGGCCTCGGTTCAATTTCGATCGCATGCGTGTGCGTCGATTTTGTGTGGTGTGGCAGTCGGTTGTTGTGTTCGGTTGATTGTCCAGTGTTCGATTTGTTCGATAGGATCCATTTGTTTGCTTTGCTGAATGTCATCGATTTTGTCGATATCGTGGTCGGCGTCTCCATATGATCCTAAAAGTGTGCCGACATCACATCCATCTTATCAAACGCCTTATTGCAGGACGGGCATTTGCGCATCCGGTTGCTGAGGCGCGCATCGATGCACGTTTGGCAAAAGACATGGCCGCACGTCTTGATGATGGCGTTCTTGAAGTTGTGGCGGCAGACCGAGCACAGCGCGAACTTTCTGAGCATCTCCTCCTCTTCGGACGAGTTGGCGAGGCACTTGGACTTCCAGCTGTCCCGGTCCTTTTGCACGTGCGTCAGGCGGACCTTGAGCTTCTCGTGCTCGGTCTCCTGGTTGACGGTCTGTTCGCGCATGGCTGCGTTCGCCGCATCCTTCTGCTTGACGAGGCTGGTCAGCTCGGCGATCTGCGCCTTGCTGGACTCGAACCGCCGGACCACGTCGGCGTTTGTGGCCTTGAGCTGCCGACTCTCCTCGACAATCGTCGTGTTGGCCTGCCGGAAGTCGGCCAGCTGCTTCTCAAAGTTGCTGAGCACCGACCTGCTCTGCGACTCGGCGTCCTTGAGCGATGCGATGATTTCGGAGCTCTTGCTGTTCTGGTGGCGCAGGGCGCGGATCTCGGCGATGCGAATGTCCATGTCCTTGCGGGCCGCAAAGTACTTTTGGTCCGCCTTGGCCTTCTCGAGCGTCAGCATCGTCACGCGCTCCTCCAATGCCGTAAAGTCCATGACCTTCCTCTGTGCCAGACCAATCGCCTTCTTGTATGCCTTCTCTACGGAGGGCATCTCGTTCTGGATGAGGACAAAGTCCTTTTCCAGTTTGGCGAAGCGCTCGCGCAGCGCCTCATGGGACAGCGCCTCCAGCTCGGCGCTGGCTGTCGTCGTGTCGGCGCCCTCGGCGGGGCGCAACCGCCCGAGTTCGCTCTCGAGTGCTGCTATCCGGTCCTCCTTGGCGGCCACCAGCTCCTTGAGATGCTCAAAGGCAGTCCGTTCTTGTCCTGGCTGGCCTTGCGGATCTGCACATCGGCGACCAGCTCGTCGCGAGCTGACCGGATCCGAGTGAGATCCTGGTCCTTCGCTTGGATCTGGTCCTCCAGGTCGCCTGCGACTGCCTGTGCCTCGGCGTCGAGCTTGGAGCGGAACGCCGTCCGGTCGGTCTGCAGCTTCTCAATCTCCTCGCGTAGCTGCTTGTTGGCGGACTCGAGGTGGTTTGTCCGTTTGATCATGTCTTCGTTTTGGCTGCGTACTTGCTTGAACAGGTCGGTTCGCGCATAGTCCTCCTCGGTGACGTTCTCCTTCTTGGCGCGGAACGACGTGTTTTCGTCCTGCAGAGATTTGATCTCGCCGAGAATCTTGTCGAGCTGCTCCTTCTGCTTGTTGATGACGGCGAGAGATTCGTCGTATTTCCCTTGTAACGCATCTAGGCTGGCGGAGCTTGCTGCGGGCTGGTCGGTGCTGCCGTTCTCGACAGGTGCTGGCTTTGCCGTGACGTGCGCCAGGGCCTTCTCCTCCATCTTCTGCACCTGCGCGCTGCGCATCCGATCGATCCGCTTTTCCGCCTTGATATAGCGCAATGTCGCGGTGTCGAGTTGTTGTGAAATGTCCTCCTTGTCGGTCTCTAGGCGCTCCAGCTTGAGTGCATAGTCCTTTTGCGCGGCAAGCAGGAGCTTGATCTGGGACTCCATCTGGACGATTTCTGGCTTGACGCCCTCGCGGAATCCAGACAGCTTGTTCAGCAGCGTCTCTAGCCGTGTCTTGACCAGCTTCGTCTTCTCGCCAATGTGCTTTTGGAAATCGCGGCTGTCCTTGAAGCTCAGTGCAGATGGATATGGAAATTCTGTCGAACTGCGTCAGCAAACTTGTCCAGGGGTTGAGAAGGCACGATAGTCTGATCGGGCCGCGCGATGTTGAGCCTACCTTTTGAGTTTGGTTTTGTGGAGACAGTGCCTTCGCAAAGTAACTCAATCTCTTGTAATAACTGCATGCCGGGTCAGCATGTGTGTCCATGGGACATCGTACGACAGCATCGATATGCTCAATGAGGTCTGGCGCTTGCTTACCTGAAGCACCCAAGCGTCGGCAATGCGGATGTGGTCATCGTGGTATGTCGAGCGTTTTTGTATCTCCTCAATCCTTGCTTCTAATGTGGCGTTTTCTCTCTTGTATTCGTTCATCTGGCGGATGATGGCATCCTTTTGGAAGTCCTAGATTGGGGACACAGAGTCAGTGACCGTCCGGCAGTTTGTCAACGGATGTTGGTGTTGGGTGCGTATTGAGGTGTAGGATGGCGACGTGCGACAAATGCACGCCGGCATCGATAAGAGAGAAGAGAGGCGCCTGTGGTCGACGACGATTCACGACGGTTGACGACGATCCACGACGGCAGGATGCCGACGCGTGTCTCGAAAACGAGGGAACGCGCCCAGCATAAAGGCATCGTGGATGTCGAACGAACCAGAGAGGGACGCGTGTGCTATGAAATGGAGATGCGACGTGTCGCGTGCTGTCGTGTGACGGGAGCAGTCGGGGCTTACCTCGAGCCATGCTTCATCGTGGTGCTCGCCGTTGGGGTCCTCCTTGACCCTGCTGGCGCCGCCATTCACGGCCTGCCGCTTGCTGGGTGGCGCATACTCGTCAGTGTCGGCGATGGCCGGCCTCTTCCTGTCCTCCATCTTGGCGACGGCGGACGGACGAGTCGGCACGGCAGAGGGCGCGGTAGCAATCGGCATGAGAAGGTAGAGAAATGGGAGTTGGGAGATGGAGAAAAAGGGGCGGTCAAAAAGGGTGAGGCTGGCGAACAAACGCCGGCCAAAGGGCCAGATCAGAGGTGAGAAACGGGAAGCGGAGTGAAAGAAGAGCGAGCTGCGATGCGGAAAGACGATGAAAAGGGGCCTTAAAGCGGCGGTAGCGGAGAGCCAAGAAAGTTGAGTGGTGAAAAGTGAGGCGAAGATGGAAACAAAGCAGTCTCGAAAGGCCGAGATTCTCGATGACGAGCGCGAAATGCGGGAAAAGAAAAGGGGAGCACGAGATGTGATGGGGGTCCTGGCGCATTCAACCAGGGGACAGCGTGGGCGCGCACATAGGCAAGGCGTGGTGTGCGAGATGAGCGTTGGTTGAAGCGTTCCAGGAGGCCAAGGTTTGTTGAGGCAAAAGTCGGGAGTAAAGTCGGGAGAGGGAGAATGGACGTTGGTGATGGGGGGAAGGAAAGCCGCAGGGAAAGGAAAGAGCGAAAAACGCAAAACGAGCAAGAGCGAAAGGCCCCAAAGGCCAAGGGCAAAAACCAGAGGGATGAAAAGCAGTTGGAGCAGGGAGAGAAGGAGAAAAGTGGGTCGCGTGCTGGGATTGGTTGGAGAGGAGACTAGGCCGGAAAGGGCGAACGCGAATCTGGGAGAAACTGGCAAGAGCGGCTTATCGGGGCAGTACATGTACTGTAATACTGAGTTGTTCTGCAGGCAAGACCCAACTCCAGGGGCAACTCAGTACAAACTCCTACAGACAGGGGCATACGGGACATCAAAAGCCACGGGCATCAGGGCCGAGATGGGAAGAGGCGAGCTGGTGAAGCAAAACATGAGATGCATATTGTTATCACCAGGGGACAAATCAGAGTCAGCGCAGCGTTGTCGTCAGCGTGTTGGCTGCTGGACAGGGTTCGCAAATCTGGTCACGTGCAAGGTCGCTTAATTGCATACACCTTTTAAGAGTGAAGAAATGGAGGGGAGGGACAGACAAAGCCTGGCCGCACGGCGAAGCCGCGCAGAAAATCCAATTTAATCGGACAAAAGCGCAAGCGATCTCGTCGCAATCAACAACCACGTTGACAGAGGCAGAGTGCAATCGCCCACACAGACACGCAGACACGCAAACACACAGACACGCAAACGATCGGCCGTGTTCCAGTCTCCATATTAAATGCCCCGTTCCCATCACTCCATCTCTCCATCTCTCCTTCCCTGCATCACGGCGCTTAGCCTTTCCCGGAGTCCTGCAGCCGTCACCGCCTTCTTTATTCTCCCGGCAAAATCAGAAAAAAAAATACAGGACCGGCAGGAGCGACCCAGAAAACGGCAAAGCGTTCCTTCCCACACACGCCCCGCCAGCAGACCGCGGTTGGGGACAAACACGGAAAGAGACAAAAAGTGACGAAAGCCGAAAAAGAAAAAGAAAATCGAAACAAACGACTCGCTAAAGAATCTGCCAACTGCATGCTCCTCCTCCCGCCCTCCACCCCTCGCTCCCCCGGGCCTTGCGACACCTTTTTGCGCATTCACGATGAGTTCCATGTTCAAGAAAAAAGGCGGCCTCGCCTTTAAGCCGAAAGCACCAGTACGCAGACCCGGTGCTGGAGGTGCCGCCTCGACAACGTCCGCCTCAACTTTGACAACAACAGCTGCTCCTGCTCCTGCTGCTGCTGCTGCTGCTGCTGCTGCTACTCGACCCTCCAAGACCCCGGCACCGTCAGAAGCCTCAGCCGCTGCTCCGGCTGCTTCCTCTGTCCCTGAAACGACACCGGAAACGGCCCGGGTCCCGACACCACCGCCCTCAGCGCCCACAGAACCAGAACCGGCCACAGCTCCGAAAGAAGCACAGCCACCACCATCAGTGGCAACACGAACTCGACGACAGTCGACCTTTGCCGCGGATACGGCAGCACCAGCAGCAGCTGCTCGAGAAGCCGTTGCCGCTGTTCCACCCACTCCCCCATCCACACAGCCAGCAGCAGCCAAGGCACGAGCAACAAGAGGAAAGACGACGACGACAGCACCATCACAGGCCGAAGCACAACCACCTCCAACAACACCAAGCGAACCGGCGGCCGCCGCGCCTGCAACAACAAAACGCACACGTGGTGCGGCCTCGACACAACAAGCAGAATCGACTGCCGAGCCAGGGACCACAGCACCTGCCGCTGCTCCGGTCGTCGACTCCACATCAGCCGCTCCGACAACAGCAACACCACGGAGGGGCCGGCCAAGGGCAGCCGATAAGGCTGCTGCCGCGGCGGCGGCAGCGGCAGCCGTCATCGACCCTGCTCTTCTCCAAGACGAATCCTCCTCCGCCGGCGCCGCTACTCCCGCCGAAGGCAGCGCAGACCCCGCAGCGCCACCGAAGAAGCGGAAATACACAAGGAGAAAGCCGGTGGGGGAGGCCGCGGCTGGGGCGGAAGGTGCAACAGCGCCGCGGCCGCGCGCAAGCAGGAAACGGGCGGCCGCAGCAACAGCAACGCCGGCTGTGGGTCCTGACGGCGTCGTCGCCTCGGTTGAGTCGGCCGAGGGGATACCAGAGGTAGCAGCAGCAGCAGCAGCAGCACCCAAGCGTGCCCGCAAAGAACGCTCGCTCACGCCCGAAGACGCCGAGACACGGACGATCGACCACCGCGAGATCAAGATGGAGGACCTCACCAAGGACCTGCGCATCGGCAAAAAGTTCAGTCGGCACGACGAACTGGTCGACCGCCTGCGCGAAAAGCGGCGGCTGTACCGGCGGGAGCGGCTGCTGAGCAAGAAGAACCAGGGCCAAAACCCGAACCAGAACCAAAACCAGAACCAGAACCAGAACGGTGGAACCCCGCTGTCGACGCACAATAGCAGCCGTGACGGATCCATTCTTGGCGACGATGGGCCCGGCGGCCGCGGCAGCAACACGGCCGCGGCCGTCATTGCAGGCGCGCCCAACGGCAGCGAAGCCGCGGCGGCGGCTGCCTCTGTGCTGGCGGCCGCGACCAACGCAATGGCCAACGCCAAGCGCAAGGCGTCGCAGGCGGCTGTGACGGGTCCGCAGTTTGAAATCATCGACGGTGCCATTGTCGTCAACCAGGCATCGCTGGTGCACGATCGGCACGCGGCCGCCGCCGCCGAGGCGGGCGAACTCGAAGAGGTCGAGGAGAACGACTTTACACGCCAGACGACGTCCAACACGTACCTCAAGCCGGGCAAGCTGCGCGGGCCCAACGCCTGGACCGAGGCCGAGACGGAGCTGTTTTACCGCGCCCTCAGCATGTTTGGCACCAGCTTCGACCTCATCTGCAAGTGGTTTCCGGGCAAGTCGCGCCGGCACATCAAGATGAAGTTCAACCGCGAGGACAAGCTGCATCCGCAGCGCATCACGGAGGCGCTGGTGGGCCAGAACAAGGTCGCCATTGACGTCGACGAGTACATGGCGCGGACGGGCGTGACGCTGCATGCGACAGAGACGATTGATGCCGAGTATGCGCTACGGCAGGCCGAGCACGACGCGGAACAGCAGCGCATTGTCGACGAGCAGGCCGAAGCACTACGCAAGAAGAGAGAGGCACTGTTTGGCCCCCGCAATGGCGGCACGGTCGGCAGCAACGGTACCGGCAGTGGTGGGAGCAATGGCGCAGACGGCAAGGCTGGCAGTGGTGGCGGCGGTGGCGGAGGTGGCGGAGGTGACGGAGACGAGATTGATGAGACGGACATGGATTTTGGCGGCAAGGGACGCCGGAACGGCAAAGCCGGCCGTGGCGGTCGCTACGGAGGCCGCGCCAAAGGAGCCCGGCAGGCCGTCGCGAGCGGTTTTGGCGTTTAAGAGGGCCCAGGTGTGCATATTGGCGGAGGCGGACTGTATATGATAAGTGTTTGTTTGATTTTGTTTTGCAACAGCAGAACAGCCGAGACGGCCATGGCATGGGCCCTCGTTGTTACGGACCTGGATTTCGATACCCGCAATTGACTTTCTGTTTTATTTTCCCTCTTCTTTGTCCTTTTTTTTAACCTCCAGAGGCTTGTGAGCGCTCGGGAGGCAAGCTGTGGTGAAAAATTGCTCTATGCTTACGGCTACAATCAACAACAGTCACTGATGAAGCACAACCTACGTTTGTGCAAGATGATCCGAGAAGAGACCCGAGCAAAAATCCGAGAAAAAAGAAGATGGCATAATAGTGCTCGAGGACATACTTAATAGTCCGGAGCTGGCGAGACGTAAAAATCAAGTGAAAAGTGAAAATAGCAAAAAAAACAGATCCATGACTTGCGAGTTTCCTCGTCTTGTCGGCCCTCAGTCTGGGGATGTAAAAACAAGCAAAGGGAGAAAGACAACGTCAACAAAGGCCCATCCAATATTAGGCCCAACTTCCCTTTGGTCCCTCTCCCATCTCCCCTCTCTCAAACCATGCTGTGCGTGTGGCGCACGTCGTGTACTCTTCTTCCTGATTCGTCATGATTTTTGTTTCTGATATTGATGGATGCACCATCTCCGTATCCGAATCATGCGTTTGTGTTGATGTGTTGATATCATATTCCGATCGTCCAGACTGTCCATCCGCTGTCTCCACTGCCGCCACTGCCGCCACTTGTCGACCGACGCCTCCTTGTGTTGGGTATTCGCACCGACTGCTACGTCTTTGTTTTTTGGTTTTTTTTGCGGTTTTTCTTTTGCTCGGATCGGAGCAGGAAGAGAAGTATAAGCGTGCCATGTCGTCCGTACGTCCGTCCGTCCGTCCGTCCGCTTACTGAGCTGGCGGCTCGTCGTCATCGGGCTGGTCGAACAAAAAGTTGGCGGCAAGCTCCTCGTTCTTGTCGCAAGCGAAGTAGGCCTGGATGGCCTGATCCCGGTCAAAACCAAGGCGGCAGAGCTAGGCTGTTAGTAGGGGTAAAAAAACGCACAATAAAGGCAGGACAGGGCCGAGACATACACGCTCAATAGCATCGCGCTCCTCCTCGGTGACGGCAATGGCCTGGGCGCCAGGCGGCAGCGGCGCATCGTCGTCGTCGCCGTCTTCGCTGAGCAAGCTCAGGAACTGGTCCGGGTTCTGGGCAATCAGCTGGGCCAGCTGCGGGTTGCCGGCGCCGAGCTGCTGCAGGATAGGCTCAAGCATTTGCGGCTGCTGCTGGACCACCTGGCGGAGCTGCTGGAACTGGGCGTTGTGGCGGAGGAAGTCGAGGTTGCCGAGGCCCTGGCCGGCACCTGCACCACCTGCTGCCGCAGCGGCGGCGGCGGCGGCGGCGGCACCCGCACCAGCACCGGCACCACGGCCAGCGCCGCCAGCACCGCCAGCACCGCCACGGCCCTGCTGTGCGGCCAGGTCGAACAGGTTCACGCCATCGTCGTCCTCGTCCTCACCACCCTCGGCAACAGCGGCGGCAATCGCGGCGGCGGTAGCTTCGTCGGTCGAGGCGTCGGCGCCGCCAGCGGGAGCGGGAGCGCCCGCCGCGGGTGCCGCAGCCTGTGCGGCCTGTGCCTGCTGGGCAGCTGCTTGCTGCTGCTGCAGGCCCTCAGGAATGCCCTGGGAGAGAGGTTAGCACGTTTTCTTGACCTCAGTCAAAAGCAGTCAAAAGCAGTCAAAAGCAGTCAAAAGCAGTCAAAAGCAGGGCCGAAGGACCGAATAGGAACACACAGTCAAAAGGTACTCAACGGCGCGGTCGGGGTTGTTGTAGGCGGCGCGCATGGCGGCGTTGATCTGGCTGCGCTCAAAGCCCATGGCCTCCATGTTGGCAATGGCCTCCTGCAGCGCGGGGCCAACCGAGAACGAGTTAGGGTCGGTGTAGTTGGCATCGCCGGCGCGGGCGGCCGGGGTGGGTGTCGCAGCAGGGGCCGCGCCGGAGGATAGCGATCCGGCAGCGGCAACAGGCGCAGCGGGTGTAGCAGCAGGAGCGGAGCCACGGGCGGGTGTGGCGGGGACGGGTGCGGCGGCGCTGGAAGTCGAAGCGGCAGCTGTTGATGCAGAGCTGGAGGCGGCGGCGGCGGCGGGCGGCGGCTTGGGCTTGTTCACGACGCAGACAACAAAGCCCTTCTCCTCAACCTTGTACGATTCGACGGTCTCCTCATCCTTCAAGATCTTGCCTAGAGCGAGGACGAAAAAAAAGGCCATCGGTCAGTCATGAGCTCGAGAGACCAAGGAAATAAGGGAATAAGGAAAAAGAAGCACAGATTGCGGCATACCAGAGTAGATGAGTTTCTGCGTTTTTGGCTCCCAGCCGCGCTCGTCGGAAATCTTTTGCTTGACAGCAGCGATCTACAAAGTGGCAACCCACGGCGTTAGAGGAGAGGGACAAGTACTTTGGGAGAGCCGGACCAGCTACAGCTTTGCCCACCTCACCACAAAGCAAAGCTACGATGTCGGTCTGCCACCGCTGCTTGTGGAGAGAGAGAAAGAGCTTTCTGTCTGGCTCTGGGTGTAAGGCGGGGAGAGGTTGGAGATGAGAACGAGGGAGGGAGGAATGGCGGAGAAAGCTCGGGCGCCGCCGCAGAAAGAAGAGCAAATACGCACCGTCTCGGATGGATCGACCTCGATGACAAACTTCTGCTGCTTGAGGTCCTGTTGGAAAAGAAGACAGAAAGTCAGTAAGCGTTTGAAAAGCAAATCGGAAAGCAGACAAAAGCGCAGCTCGTACCTTGAACGTAACCTTCATGGTGGGCAACTGATTGGGGGGGTGGAAGATGGAAGATGGCGGAGGGAGAGAAAAGGGTAAATGAGGGGTGTTGATAGCTGTGAGACGAAAAAGTCGTGGATGCGAGAAAAAGTTGAGAGGATCGCGGATTTTGGCGAGGGTCAGGGGGAGAGAGAGAGAGAGAAGAGAGAGAGAAAGAAAAGAGAGAGAGAGAAGAAGAGATGAAAAAAGGGAACCAGCTCAAGACGTAAAGGCAGTCGCGGTTGTCGTTGTTGCCAGGACTGTGAAAAGAGAGTTGGTGAAGGTTAGTGAAGGGGAAAGGAAAGAGCGAAGAAGGGCGCCTACCGGGACAGGCAGAAAAGGGCAAGTGGAGAGGCCGTTGGCGAGGCAGGCGCAATACAGCGGCAAGGGAACTTTGGAGGAAGGTGGTGGTAGTGGCGGCAGCTTGGGCTCTTTGCTCTTTCCTTTTTCGCTTGGGGGCGACTGCCTTTTTTTCCAATGGCGTAACAGGTGAGCTGCCTGCTTGCCGTTCTGGCGCGGCGTCGAAATGCGCTACGGTCGACGGCACCTGCCCCCAGCCTAACGGGTAGCCCCAATTCTGCAGGATCGAATGTGCATATCTTTAGTGAGAGAGGAAGGAAGCGAGGGGAGGGCAAAAGGTGTGAACATACCCCACCTTTTTTTACCTTTGGGTCAGATACAACACGTCACTGCGTGCTACGCAGCTTTTTTGAAAGTACCGTTGGCTGGCGAGGCTTTTCAACTTGCTGCAAAGTTCTGAGTAAATATGAAGTCACTGTCGATATCGGTGTCGTGGTGTTTGAGCTCGTGGATTGTAAACTGCCTGATTGCTGCATTGGTATTGAACATTACTTAGAGCAAAGGCCGTGGTGGCCAAGGGAAGAGGATATGAAGGAAAGTGGTATCTCCAAGAAAAGACGAGAAGAAAGGATAAGAACATCAGATCGGTCGAACCAATCCCCCCCCTCCCCCCAAAAAAAAGAAACAAAAAATTTGAAAGGAGACATTCCCCAAGCCTTTCTATACCGAGCCTTAAAACCCCGAGAGGTGTAAGCAAAATGAAGGTAGAAGACTCCTCAGCTCCTCGAAAACTAGAAAAAACTCCGATCAAAATTGCTTGAAACTTGTCTACAAAAAAAGGTGCACTGCAGGGTGGCCTGCCGCCAAAATAAACAAGAAAAGAATGAGAGAGAGAGAGAGAGAGAGAGAGAGAGAGAGAGAGAGAAAGAAAGAATAGAGACATAGGAAATTGTACAAGGTAGGTAGATAAGTGGATACGGATAGATAGATAAAAAGAGAGTCGTCAAAAGAGTCGTGGAACGTTCGTATCTCGTTGGAATGTCTTCATTGAGAATGGCCCGAGGACCACCTAAGGGGCGCCGTCTTGAATGCGCACCTTGCGGCTTTGGTAGCCCGACAGACTTGAGCGGGCACCAGCGCTCAGGATCCACTCAGGAATGGGTGGCGTCATCCTGCGCCCGGTGTTGCTGTCGGCCCGCGACCGGCGGTCTGCCTCATCTTCCTCGTCGTCGTCGTGACTGTCATCGTCCTCTTCCTGTAGATCGTGGCTGCCGCCAGTGCCAGTGTGTGGCCGCTCGGCAAGCGCCATATTGCGACGCACGCCAAAGTCGTCAAAACTACCTTGGCGGCTCAGCGGGCTCGGCACGGCGGGGAGACTGCCGCTCCGCATGCGATGTAGGGTCCGCAGGCTCTGTGCATCGGTAACGGTCATCTGGCTGGCATGGGGCGGTGCGGCAGTCACAACCGTTCCGGCAAATACGGCAGGTGGGGGTGTGGGGGAGTCGGAGCGGAAGAGGGGGTGGATGTGTGCCTCGCCCGGTGGCGGTGGCGGTGGCGGTGATTGTGACTGCGAATGCGACTGGGACCGCAGACGAGTGCCACTGGCGGAGCGAATGGACGAGGCAGCTGGGCTGTAGCTGCGACTCCGGCGCTGGCGGGACCGTGGCGGCTCCAGATCAAAAGGAGTACCAGGGCTCGGGCTGCGGCTGGTTGTGGGGCTGGCAGGAATGGTCTCTAGGAAGTGGCCGGCACTGGCTGATGGAGACACAGAGTTCTCGAGCACGGTCAGGCGGGTTTGCGGGTCCACGGCGGATGTGTCCCAAGAATCAAAATCCTCGATACTGGTGCGCGCATCACGGTCGCGGGATGCGTAGGTACTGGCAGGGGAAGTTGCAGAGCTGGCCAGAGAGTCAGGGCGCCATGCCGACGACCGTTGGCTGCTGGTACCGCTGCCGACACTGCTCGGCGAGATCAGGCGGGTCTTGGAGGTGACGGGGCGGATGACCTGTGAGAAGGAGGAGCGGATGGAATTTATGGTATCTGAACGACCGCCGCTGGAACCGGGCGGCGTGCGGAGGTGAGACTCGGCGTCCCGTGTGCGTCTGCCGCGCGAAAGGATGGGCGCAGCCTTGACCTTCTCCTTGCGGTCGCTGGCCGGGCTGCTGGTCTGGCTATATGGCACAGATTTGACCCTTGAAGACAGCGAGGCCGACCAGGTGCTGGCGTTGTTGTTGTTGTTGTTAATGTTGTTGTTGTTGTTATTGCTGCCGCTGCTGTTTGACCGGCTGGTGGTACCACTAGCACCGCCAGAAGCAACACGCCCAGTCTCGAGAGAGGCCGTTTGGGCCATGTGCCTGCTGCCACTGTTGTCCGCACCAGAGGTACGAGCCACAGTCAGGGCGAAAATGAGGAAAAGAAGCTGGGCAGAAAAGGTGATGCCCAGGGTGACGGCGGCACCAGCCAGGAAAGGAGTGGCGCTGGAGCCAAAGATGGTTTGTGCCTGGCCGTTGTGGACAGACTTGTGGAGGGTGGCAAGAGCTGCTGCAGAGACGGCAGCGCCGACTGTGCAGAGGAAGATGGTCAGGCCAGACCATAGGCCGTGCCTTGATGCTGCTGCTGCTGCTGCTGCTGACGATGATGATGATGATGGTGAAGAGAAGGTCGACTGCTTTTCTGACGCCGGCACAGATGCTGAGCTTCGTCTCCTCCGCAGGTGGAAGAAGATGTGTATGGAGAGACTGAACAGGGCAACACCTTCGAGAGCGGCGGAGACGATTGCGATTGATTTTGTTGTTGATGGCGAAGAGCCCGTCAGCTCGTATGCGAGAATGGCATGGACAGCCACGAGAGCAGTCGTCGTGAAGACGGCCAGTGCGCCCAGCACGGTCAATATACTTGAGGGCACAGCCATTGTGATGTGAGTGGTTGAGAGCGTAGAAGAAAAGAAGAAATGGAAGAAGAAGAAGAGACGGAGAAGAGATGATGCCAACTGGACAACGAGAGGAAAAGGCACTCAGGGTCGAGTGGCCAGGCCGTCAGGGTCTCTTGCTATCCAATATCCAGGCCACAGTCGGCCGAGAAGAGCAGGATGCGCCAGGCCGTGCCCGGAGTGTCTGTTAGACAGCGCCCGCGGTACTTTGCCTCTTTTCTATGAGCACCAGCTGTGGAAAGAGGAGGTCGTCCGGCGTTATCTTGAGTGATGTCGTCTGTCGTCGAGGGCTAAGACCCTGAAAGCTGAAAAGAGGCCGTGAAAAGGGCGAGAGATGGCGACAGATGGCGAGAGATGGCGAGAGATGGCCAGCTTGGTCAACATGCGTGAGATGCAGAAAGCGGGCTCGTTTTCCGTTTTCCGCTCTCCGTTTTCCGTTTCGTCTGTTTGATATCGAGAGGCAGCGGAAACCTGGGGAGAGGGGGAGGGAGGAAGAGAGGTTTTGCTTGTGGGCAAACAACAAGATTGACAAATGGGTAAATAGAGGGGAGGGCGGAATAGGGCAAGAAGTCCGTCGTAAGATGCAAGAAAATACAAAGCCGATAGAGCCCACAAAAAAAGTTGATGGGAAAGAAAAAGGTCAGAAAGTCAATAAAGCAGAAAGGCTCTCGCTAAATGGAGGGCAGAAGAGAAAATAGAATAACTCAAAATAAGAACAAAATAGATGGAGGGAAAATTCCAGAGAACGCAGATCGGGGCCCACTGAACGGCGGCAAACGACAACAGATTGGCCCCCAAAAATGGCCACTCTACGGCGTGATAGAGGAACGCAGGGAGGGAGAGGGCGGGAAGGGAAGATCAGAAAATAAGATGGAATGCTGAGAGCACGTTCTGAAAAACGCTATTGCTGTACATGTACTGGGTCGAAAAGAGAGGCGACTTGTACGGAAGGGGATGACATTCGGCTGGCGATGTAGGTAAGTGGTGATTGAATGATATATGCATATGCTGTTGGATGTTGGATGTTGGATGTTGGATTTTGGATTCTATATGCTGGAAAGCCGATACTGTTGATTTTGTTGGATGCCGCCGAAAAGGAGCAGAGGAAGAGAAATGGAAAGGATCGCAGGTTGGATGTGATTTTGGGAGGGAAAGGAGAACGAAGTGAGAGACAACAGGAACAAAAGACGGGAAAGAGCAAAGGAAGGGAAAGCTCAGAAAAAGGGAAGGAGCAAAAAAGGAGCATCCTGAGCAGAGCGGAAGGAGCGAGGCAGGGAGTAAAAGAACAAAATCCATGCCCAGGAAGGAGGCCATGGAGGAGGAGCGAGCAAGCTGCGAGCATCATTACAAAGGCTTATGCGGGCACACCGGAAGTTTGAGCAAAGAGAGCAGGAGGTCCCAAGCAACTGCCCAAAAGTGACCAAAAGTAACCAGGACTGGGGTGTTCCTGCCTTTCCTGGTCGTGTTCCGTCTAAGTTGAGGGACGTGCTGCGATTGGCTGAAAGCGCGTCGTTTCCTCTTTTTACGAGTACGGAGTACCTTGTATTTCTTTTTTGATTTCTTTTGCTCACGAGGAGGAAGGAGCACACCAAAAAGGCCGAGCGGGGCCCTTGCAACGGCAAGGCACGACCGGGGTAGCAGCGCAAAGACAGGGCAGGAGCGGGCTGGATGCCCTTCTACTCAGTAAGATACATACGACGTACGCAATATTCAAAAGTATTGCTGCGAGTTGAGATGAGGCTCCGCCACCGCTGTTGTCTGCCCACCACCCAGAACAGAGCGCGCCTGCTGTTCTGCCTCCTGCCCCCCATCGCACCTTCCCAGCGCCTCCACGCACCCAGTGTGTGTTTCCCTGTCTCGCACTGGAATGCAAGGCAATTGCTTTTTACAGCCTTTTATTGTGGATTCTGGCTTTTTTGCTTACTTTACTGTGTTTTCTTTCCCTCTTTTGTCTTGATGTCGACGATTCTTGTCTCATTTTGGGCAGCCCTGTTGTTTCTTTTTTTCCCTCGTTTCTTTCCTCTACGTCGTACTCGCAGTCAACATCTTTCCGAGTATTTCTTTTTGCCCCTCCTTCCGTGACATCTTGTGACGTAATGGCCGGTTGGCGCTGACAGGAAGCTCCAAAAAGGAGAGACAGCAACAAAGTTGCAACGTTTGTTGACTTTTTGCTTTGTTGACTTTCTCCGTCAGCCGTCCAGTCAGTCCGCTCCGTCTATGTGTGTGTGTGCTGCAGGTGACCATTCTGCTGAAACACACCGTGCCTCGAGGCAGGCGAGCTGCAGAAAGCAGAAAGCAGAACGCAGAAAGCAAAAAGCAAAAGCAAAAGCAAAAGCAAAAGCGGCAGAGATATCCAGGACCAGGCAAGTTGGGAAAGGAAGATATCACGATGTTTTTTTTTCAGCCCAGGCGATTATCTACGCAGTCACGCTCTGAGTGCATGTACATTCGGCCCTTGACTTAAAGCTCGCCTTCGTTTCAAGCTTTTCTCTTTTCGTATCTCATCCGCGCTCTGGCCAGCTTACATCGTAAAAAGAGGAGAGGCGGATATTCAAGAGCCCCAAGACTGTTGACGAGTCGATCGGGCGAACAATACAGGCCAAAACAACAAAGGGCGATCTCCGAAACAACCGGCAAGGGTAATGTTTGGATTTGCTGGATTTGCTGGATTTGCTGGGCTGGTCCCACTGCAACGTCGCGTCAGCTGGCTCTCTTATTTCTTCATTTTCCCTCTTTTCCCTCTTTTTTCCTCTTTTTTCTTCTTTTTTCCTCTTTGATCTCGTCTGTCGCCCCGAAAGCGTGCTAGCACCACCGGCAGACGGCAAGACCAGGATGAAGGAGGATCGTGTCAAGAATAAAACAACTTGTCAATACAAGATACAAGCATACAAGAAAAAAAAGATGGGAAAACCGGGGAAAGAGGCTCGAGTGAAATCTCATCTTGTGGGCCTCCCTGCCGTTTCTTTTTAGTGTCTGTTTTTTCTGAGGTCCACTAGGGTCTATCGAGTTTGGACGGTCTTTTGTTTTGTTTCGTTTCCGTGGTCTGTGATTACTTTGTAACGCCAATCCGGGCACTGACAGAGAGCCAGAGAGCTCTTGTGCGATGCATTGCTGGATGCATTGCTACTGAGTAGATATCACGAATTGGACGATGAGAGACAAGGCACGAAAGGGCTGACTAGAGGAAAGAACCAGAGGACTAGCAAATGAGAAACCAAATTCCAAGGAAAGTGCAACGGCTGTGTCGTATTGGCAAGCGAGGAACTAAGGAAGGCACGAGGGGTCGACCAAAAAGTCGAGCCGCCAGACTCGAGGCAAAGAGGAAAGAACGATGATGTACCTTCTTGCAAAGATACAAGAAACGGAGCTCTGTGGGACGCGTCTATCACGCTAGTCCGGATACGGTAACAAGTCAACAATTCGGGGAACAACAAAAGCGCGTTCTTGACGCGTTCCTGCCCCTCCTCCCCGCTCCAAAACGTGGCCGTCCAAATAACCCACCATAGCTCCAAGAAGCAACAAGCAACAAGCAACAAGCAACAAGCAACAACCGAAATCAACCAAAAACAACAACCAACGAGTCAACGACATCCGAAAGCACCGAACGCACTGAAAGCACAGAAAGCACATGACGCTCAGTCCCTTGCGCCCGCTCTGCTTATTATCAGGACCAAGTACATGTACTCGTATGCGTGGTGAGCACCAAAGCACAACCATGGATTCAAAGGATCCGGTATTGGCAGGGCGCCAGGCTATGCTTCTCTCGCACAGTGTTTCGTTGAGGCTTCGTTTTGTTTTGTGTGTTTTGTTTTGGTGTTTTCTTTCGTTGCTGCCATCCACAGTGGGCTCCTTCACCTTCTCATCTCATCTCGCATCGACTGTGGGCTCGTCGGCGCAATATCCGTAGTTTCTGTCTCTAGTTTCTGTCTCCCTTGCATTCGGACATTGGGTCTGTGCAGCTGTATTTGTTTGCTGTTTTTGTGTTTTTGTGTTTTTGTGTTTTCGCTGCTTACCTTGTGTTTCTTTTCGTCGTTGTGCATGGACTCTCCTGTCGATTCGAGACTCCTGAGGATCTGACTGTCGTTTTGGCCCATCGAGACCACCAACTCTTGCTAACTGCAATGGCCCCCAACTCTTCTCCGCTCAGGCTCGGGACCAATCAACTCGGTAAGATACTTTTGTGTGCAAAACTCTACTGCGTATTCTCGCTACAAGAGTCATTGCTCGGCATTCGATTCGCTCCACCACCGTCGACTGCCGGCTTCTGGCTAAATGAGACACACAAGAACCGACATGAGGGGGGAAAGAGGCATCTAACCCTCGTCTACTGAGCAGTCCCAGTTGTTGGCGGGGCAGGCTCGTCATGGAAGCTTCCTGTCAGCTTTTTGGTAAAGTCTTCTTTTTGCTCGCTTCTGGGAAGAAGTTGGAGAGGAGAGTACCACACACCCATAATGGTTTAGGGCCACCTGCAGGCCTTCCAGTTAGCGCCGATACGGTCCAAGCCCTACATATATTTTCGGCTTGTCTTGCATCTTTCATTAGCGTCGCCTATTGTTTGTTTCCGCGTGGAAATTCCGGAGGGCTCAGTGGCCTGTCTAGACCAGGGTTGAGAGGGGGGAGAATTGTCAGAATGTGTGATGTATTAATGATTGTTGTATAAGGAAAATCTACAGAATGTGGGTATGCTCGTTGACCCTGAAAACCTCCCTATTTTTTATACAAACTTAGGTTAACTCTATTTGGTTGGTTTCCTAGGTTAATTCCTTAGGCCACCTTGTATATTTTGTGGCTCCTTCCGATATACCCCCTTAGGGGGGCCTCCTTACGTAATACTTAATATATTTTAACTTTTTTAAAAGCCCGGGCGCTTTGTTTTACGGTACTTTATAATATACTTTTTACTTTTAAATAAGGCCGTTATTATTTTAATATTTATTTTAATTATATTTTCCGTTTATTTTTATTTTTTCGTCGTCGTTATATATTAAGAAAATTTACTTTTACTTTTTTCGAGGGTTAATAACCTCGTTTAATATAATAACTACGTTTATAACTTTTTTAAAATATACGAAAAAATTTCCCGTAAAGGCCTTTATAAACTTATTAATTATTATAACCTTCGTAAATACTTATTCGATTTTAAACCGACCCTTTTATACCTTTTAACGAACTTATATATTATAAATATCGATATATCGTAGGCGAGTTTTTAAACGGAGGGTATCGTTCGTAATAAGGCGAATAATTTACTTATTATTTTTTTCGATAATAAAGTTATTATCGAGCGTAAGGCCGAGTTAATCGAATAACCGTCGAATATAATATAACTCTTTTACGGTATATATTAAAGCGAGAAGTTTTATTTTTATAAAAAAAGTAATAATAATATATTATTTAAATAACTTTTATATTATTAACGTATTAAAAAGCTTTATAATATACCCTTATATATTTACTCGGTCTTTTATATTATCGTTAAAAGACGTATTAAAGGCGTATTAAAAGTCGGTTATAATATTATTTATACCGTCGAAATATAAGTTAAAATATTAAGTTTTATATAAATAAAAGAGTATAATTACCGTATTATTATAATCCTTTAATAATAAGTTTATATTATATTTATAAAGGCGAGTAATATAAAATATTACGTTTAACCTAGTATTAATTATTATATATAAAAGTAACCCGGTAATACTTTAGTATTAATATATACGAGATTATAATATTAATTTTCTTATCGGAGTAATTAAAATAATTTATAAGGGATATAATCTTCGTTTACCGCGGAAGGAGTATAAATCGTTAGTCGAAAGGTATTTTTACGTTATTTTATTAATATATTTAGCTTAAGAGAGTTATAACCTCTTTATTTTACGGTACCGTAAAACCTTTATATTTAAAAAAAGTCGTATATTACCTAGGTCCTTTACCTTAAATATCTTTTTTAAATTAATTATTAAAGAGTTAACCGTTCTTTATTTATTTTTCCGGTATAATAAGATAATATCGTCGACGTAAATAAAAACGGTAATATTATACTTTATAAATATATAAGGGTCCTCCTTAATAAGTATATAATTTAAAACCGTTAACTTTTTCGTAATATATTATTATTATAATAAGGGAGATTATCGGAGGTTATATAAAGCCTTCTTTAATAATTAAATTACCCTTTCTCTTTACGGTATAATAACTTTAAAGCTTAATAATAATAATATATAAGTTAATTTATCGAGGTCCGCGTTAACGAATACGTTAACGATATCGATTTACCGTAACTCTAGGTCGAATTTAATAACGATATAAAGGAAGATTCGAAGTATAAGATTATTAAGAGTCGTTACCCTCGTAAATTAATTAATCTTCTCCTTTTAATTACTTAAAATTATTATACGTACTTTAAACGTTAACTTTATTATACCGGTAAAATCGGTTTTATAATTATATATTTATATACTCCCGAGGATTTTATACCCTTTAATATTTTTTTCGGTAACCTCTTCGAAAGTTTTTAATTTACGGTAAAAGGTAATATATTACTTTTAAGTTTATTTAAAAAAGTATCGGTCGTTATATATAAAAAAGGTTTCGTATATATACGAAGGAAGTATTAAGTCGTAATAATTTTATCGTAATACCGTTAAAAACGTTTTTATAACGGTTTTATACTCGGGTAATAATATTTCCGACTCCGTAACTTTATTAAAATAAGTATCTCCTCCCGTTAACGTACCCCGAAAAATTATAAATTTTAACGTTATCGGTCTTTCTCCCGTATCGTTATTATTTTCGTTAAATAATTTATCGTTAATATTATCGCTTTTTACCTCTCGGTTTTTATTACGGTTACGGTAAACGCCGCCGGGTATACCCTTAACTTTATTAATCGCCTCCGGTATTATAAAGGCTCTTTTACGGGGGTTAACCGTAAAGGGTACCCCCTTAAAAGTTATATCGCCGGTATAATCTTCGGGATTAAGGTTATCCTCCTTAAGTATTTACCTCGTTATTAATCTTTAATAAAGATTTAAGTACTTACCTCGTTACTAGTTTTTAATAAAGATTTAAGTACTTAATAACTTTATAACTTATCGTTAAAATTAAAGGTCGCGACTCTTTACTTTTAAATACCCTCCTTTCCGTTAAAAGGTAATAAATTAACGCGTAAATATAACGGTTTTATTTTAAAAATATTTACGTTACGTACTTTTACGTAATTTCTTTCCTCTTTTTTTACGTATATATTAATAATAACGTTTAATTCTTTTATTAATAATTTAACGTATATAATAACCTCGCCGAATATCTCGCTTTTATCGAAAATTATATTTTTTATCGACCTTACCTCTCTTAATCTCGGGACTTAAATTTTAAAAATATTAAAGGATTTATAACTTATTAAGAAGTTAATATACGCTTTAAGTTATAATTTTCGTTTTTTATTTTAACGCTTTTAAGCCTCTTTCGTTAAAATAAATATTTTATAACCGAATACCCTTAAATAAGTAATATCGGGTACTTAACCTCGTACGGCTTCGAAAAGGGTTATATATTATAACGAACGATAGGGTAAACGGTTACTTATATATACGGTTACACCGATAATATTAAGTTATAAGTCTTTTAAAAGTTTTATATTTATTCGTATAATACGTACTTTAATTATTATTACCCCCTTAAAACGTTTAAAAGCCTTATTTTATATTTATATATACGGTATAAAGGGCTCGATAATAATACCTCTCTTTTCGACTTTTTTCGCCGCTCTTTTATTAATAATAAATTTATTATCGACTCGAATTATTACGGTTTTATACTTTATTCGTTTTATAATATTTAAAGCCTTCTCGATTACCGTAAAAAAGTTAATCTTTTTAATAAAGGTATAATATAATATATATTTTATATCGTTATAAATAATAAAGAGGGCTTTCGTATTATTATCGTATACGGTAATTATATCCGTTTAATTAATATTTAACCTTCGAAATAACTTTAACGATAATTTATTAAACGGTAATTTACGTAATATTACTCTTTATATTTTTAAAAAGTTATAAACGTTATATTCAATAATATTTAAGTTTTTTAAACGTACGCCTTCCACCGAAATAAATAAGTAAGTAATTATATTTAACCTTATATAACTTAAACGGCGATATTAAAAACGTCCCTCCTAAATTTATATATAACGCCTCTCTCGTAAAAACGATATAAATATTAACTCTTTTACTTCCTCGATAATATAATATTACCCGTATTTTACCGTTTATATTATTAAAATCTTTATACGAGGGCGGCTCCCGCCGGTATCGTCGACTTTATATAACTCCCCGGTTTTACTCCTTTAAAATACCTTTTACTCCTTTAAACGACCGAGGGAAATTACCTCGATTATAAATTTTAAGTAAATAATTACGTTTATTAATTTTAACGTTAAGCGTACCCCGTTCGCTTTCGTTTTAATTAACTAAGTATTATAATTATATACTTTTATTACTCCGTTATTAATACGTACGTACTCCGGTATTATATATTACTCGAAAGTTTTAAAACGGTTAAAGTTATTAATAATATATACGGAAGTACCCGAATTAAGTAATACTTTAAAAGGCGGTTTATTTAACGTTAAAATAATAAATATTTCGGATATATATAATATATTAACTTTTAGTATTTTTTTAAAACCCTTTAAACCTTTTATAATAATTATAAATTATAAATATACCTCTTATATTAACTTACCTTTACTTTAATAATAAAGGTATTAAGTTTAACTTTAATAACGGTTACCTTTTAATAACGCTCCCGCGTAATAATAATTTTAACTTTCGTTTCGGGCGAATAATATATAAAATAACTAAGTTTTTTCGCCGAATTATTATAAAAGTAATCTTTTAAGTTATAATTAATCTTTTCGTATAACTTATATAATACGTCGCGTTTAACTTATTACGTAATATTACGATTACGATATTTTTTACGTCCCCGTTAAAAAAAACCTCTTTATCGGCCTTTATTATACCTTTAAACTTAATTTTATTATATCGGTAATAACGGAGGTAATTTTTAATCTTCCTCCTCTTCGACTTCGTCGTTCTCGCCTTCCGTACCGAAGTTAACGAATATTAATCCGAACTTTTTTTTTCGAATTAAAAGGTTAAAAGGTTTAATAAATAAAGTCTCTTTTATTCGAAAGTCTTTAATAATACGAGGGCTTTTTTAATATAACGAGGTATATCGTTTAAGTTTCGCGATACCTCCGTTTTTAAAGCTTTAAATTAATTAATTAACTTTATTTATTTTTACGGGAAAACGCCTTTTAAATATAATAATTAATCCGGACTTTATATTTTAAACCCGTTTTAATTAATTTACTTAATTATATATTTACGTTATAAAATAAATTAATTATTTAACCCTTTATTTACGAATTTTATATATTTAAAAACTTTTTAAAAAAGGATTTTATACTTTATAATAAATAAGGGCTTTATTTTATTAAAAAAGGGTTTAACGACGTTAAATAATTTTAATACTTTCTTTTTCGGTTTATTTCTCTCGTAAAATATACGTTTAAGGGTATTATTAATATAATTATTAAAAAACTTTTATATTTTCTCCGTCGCCGTATTAAACTCGCGCTCTTTTATAATATATTAATTAATTTACCTTTTTTAAAAACGTAACCCTTTAAGTTAATCGTTATAAATAATACGTACTCTCGTTTAATCCTTTTCGTATACCGTTTATACGGTTTACGTATTAACTTCCGGTAACGTTAAAAAAAGTTTAAACGGTTACTTTAAATAAAATACTTTAAACGGGGTTATACCGTAATATATATTCTTCGCCTCGGAATTAATTTAAACGTTATAAATTAAATACTTTAAGTTAATATACTTTATAAATTAAAGGTAATTAACCTTCGCCTTAACGGTTCGTTATTAATTATAAAAGTTAAACTTTTCAATTAAAACCGGGATTTCCGTAATTTTAATAATCGTTATAATATTAAATTCGGCTTTTATTAATTTTAACGGTCGTAAATTAATTTTTTTTAATTATTTTATTATACGTCGCGCGTACCGGACTCGTAATTATTAAAATATATAATATATTAATAATTATTATATAAGGAAAATCTATAAAATATGGGTATACTCGTTGACCCTGAAAACCTCCCTATTTTCCATATAAACTTAGGCTAACTCCATTTGGTTGGTTTCCCAGGTTGATTCCTCAGGCCACCCTGCATATTCTGTGGCTCCTTCCGACAAGAATCGAACAGGGTTCTGAGAATCAAGCCTGACGAGAGCGGGTTGTCTTTCTCTTTCAAGGAAATGAGCCAGGGTCTTCCAGCGGCTGAGCGCAAAAGCACAGAGGGAGAACAGCGACGAGTTGCACAACTGGATTGCACTGAAGACCGGGGCGCACAAAAAGCACAGGCACAATTGGGACAAATGGCACAAATGGCACAAATGGGACGAAAGCACTGTCCCTCGTTCGTCCAGTCCAAGCCAAAGTTGGGCTCTTCGTCCGGTGTTGCGCAGGCGCAGAGACCAACGGAAGGCCAATCCAGAGCCAGCCAAAGGTTATAACATACGAGTATGCCCCCGGCGGAGGCACCGGGCAACGAATCATATACCCGGCCGCGACGAGAGGCAAGCCTCTGAGACAGAGACACACACAGAGAAAGAGAGAGAGAGATAGAGAGAGAGCTCCTGATAAGGTCGAGGCTTTGAACCGATGCTGGCTTCTGGCTTGGACGTGCCTGCTAGACAGGAGGCAAACTGCACTCGGATGCAATTCAAACTCGGGGGCTGTTCCGCCCATTGCGCCTCGCCCTCCTGCGGCAATTTCAGCCCAGGACAACGGAGACCGGAGGGGGGAAATGAAACGGCGCTTTTCATGACGCTTTCTTCTTTTGCCTCGTGTCTATTCTTTTTTGATGGTGCATTCGGGGACGCATTCAGGGCACATCCGAGAACACACGGTATGTACGACGTACGGAGTACATGTACTTTGTAAGATACTTAACTTACTGAGTACTCCTCGTCGGCTCTCCCACGGCTGAACAGACATCTGCACAATGGCCTAATCACGCAATGCATCTGCAGGAATCTTGAATTTTACGTCGCAGTCGGACCTTACAGACAGGGCCCTCGCAGCCAGATGGGCAAGGGACAGGGGACAAGGATCCCTGCCTGGCGCTGGTCAATGGGTACGCTACTGTTTCGGGTTTCTGGCTCGGCCGTCTCTGGGGGTATCCGGCATCTTGTCTCTTGTCCTTGCATTCACAAAGGAATACGATGTACGACGTACATGTACATGTTCGTCGTAGGACAGCGTGACTTGTCGGCACTCCAACTGTGTCTTTTTTGGTGAAGAAAACTACATTGTACTGAGTCGAACCCTGTGGGCGGTTGGGCTGGATGGCTGAATCGTCCTGATGGTGCAGCGGCTCGAATGGGCACGTCGAGCCTCACTGCCAAGTGTCCGAGAGCCTGCAGCGTCATGGCACAGTCGCATCATCGCTCTCTTTTATCCTTTTCCTCTTTCTCTTTCTATTTTGTTTCTATCTTTTTACGCGTCGAAGCGCGTCGGTACGCGTTCACCCTTTTGTGAATAGTCAAGAGGACCGTTCTTGGAGAGCAGGAAACGTAACTCAAATAACATATCAATACTGTGTCTCCATGTGGGAGAGAATAACCATCTCCTTTTTATATGCTCCATTGTAGGGAAATCGTAGGAAATCGTAGACAAACCGAAGGAAAATTGTCTTTCAAGTAAATATTATGTCACTACAATGCTCTTGTCGACATGGCTGTTTGTGTAGGCATGTTTCACGGATTTTTAAAAACATATTTTTTTTCTATTTAATTCTCAAATTTTGATTTAATCTGGAATTTGAAATAAAATCATCGATGGCGATTTAGCCTTTCAATAAACATCAAATGGCCTCTTGATGGCTGACGATGGAAAAATAAATGTAAAAACAATAAAGAAAGGAAACAAACGAAACCATAAAAAAAAAGTCATGACATGGTGAGTCCAGTCAACCGATGCCTTTTCGCCATCCATTCTGAAGGCAGCAAATACAAAAAAAAAAATCAAACGCAATGCCCGTTCCTTTGCAGTAAAAAAAAAAAAAAAGAAAAACATAAATGAGCCAGTCGAGCCTAACCCAAGAACTGGAATATTTTTTTTTAAAAAATGGCAATCCTCCCTTTCCTTTGTATCGTATCCTGGCTCCATGGCCCAAGGATCGAACCGTAAGAACAAAACAAAAAGACATAGAAGTGGACAGGTAAAAACCAGGTGAAAACCAGAGAAAACCCAGAGATTACCCAGAGAAAAACCAGAGAAAGTCAAAAGGCCGAAAGATGCGAATCAACTCGCAGTGCCGCTCCACCCCCTTTTTTCGATTCTTTACTCGAGGTGTTCCATTTATTTTGCAAAAACAAAAAGAAAACAAAACGCAAAAAGCAAAAGAAAATGGAGTAGTTGGGGAACATGGTCAAGTTAAAAGGGAAAGAGGAGGCGAATGAAATCATCGTTGGACAGAAAACCAAGTCGCCATAAGTCGCCATAAGTCGCATAACATGCATAGACGTCGTGGAAAGAATGGCGAAATGCACGATAATGCACAATGAAAACCACCGCTAGGAACGCTCAAGGACACCAAGGGCACAAAACTAAACATTGCTCTGGGCCTGTGCTCGGGAAGAGGCGTGGGCGAGCAGGAGTGGCCCTCGGGGCTCACAGGGCTGATGTAGGCAGTCGGCGTCACAGCGGACGTGGTGTGGTTAGCCGCAGCGGGGACCACAGACAACGAGCCGCGCGGCTGACTGCCGAAATGCTTGTATTCCAGAGGAGACGACGACGACGACGACGACGACGACGACAAGGACGACTGGGAAGGCTGAGAGTAACGCTCGGCAACTTCATTCGGGCCAGTCTGGGGCGTAATAGGACCCGAGGCCGGGCCAAGAGAAGTCATGGAAGCAGTCGAAGAAGTGGCACCATTGCCAGCGGTGGCAGCAGTCGGAGCAGTGGGGGGCGCAAGGCTCTGAATTGGTGGCAGCTGCACACTGTCGAACTTATCGACGGACTGGGCGGGGGCTGCAGGAGCAGTTGGGGCGGAGGCCGGAGTCGTACCGGTGGTCTGGACGACTGGCAATGCGAGGCGCGGTGCGTGCTCGTACTGGTGCTGCGCAGGGGGCTGACGGTGGCTGTAGGTGGCGTCATGGCTCTCACGGCTCTCACGGCTCTCACGGCGCTCGTCCTCGGCATACCGGTTCGGTGGCGAGTTGTAGCGGCGTTGGCTGCTGCTGAGATCCTGCTGGCTACCGCCAAAGCTGTGAGCATGGCTGTGGCCCTGACCATAGTGTCTCTGGCCTTGACCGTAGTGAGAGGGATGCGTGGCTTGCTGGTTGGTTTGGGCCTGCTGTGGCCAGTACGGCGTATAGGCTGTTGTTGTCTGGGGCACCTCCTCGGCGTAGCCACGACCGTTGCCGTTGGTAGACAGACGTGGCGGGAAAGCGACACTGTTTGGCGAGCTGGGGCGGCCGTAGTGCGACGATGACGAGTGGTGCATGAAGCCCGCCTCGGACTGCGACCGCTGGTGCACATTAGGCCGACGAGTGGCAGCCAAGGCTGAGTTTAGAACGTACTGCGACGTCTCGAGCTGCTGAGCAACGGGCGTGGCACCGAATCGCCGAGGGTTGGGTGCGGGCAGAACGCCATAGCCGGTGGCGGCGGCAGTCGCATCGTTGCTGGGGAGTGAGACGCCACTGGACGTGCTGTGATGGCGCTCATGCTCATGCTCATGCTCACGTTCACGACGAGCTTCAAACTCCCGGGCGTAGCGACTGTCTGTTGCATAGCTACCCTGGATGGGCGTCGACTCAGACATGGGCCGCTGCTGATAGTAGAAGTCGGTGTGCGTGCTACCGTACTGCTGCTGCTGCTGCTGCTGCTGTTGAGACTGCATGTGGTGACGGAGCTGGTCCTCGGGTGGTGGAAACCGGCCTGGCCTTCGGCATGGCTCTCGCGGATGCCGGCAAAGGCAGGACGATGAGCAAGCTGCATGCGGCCATTGAAGCCAGGACGCGGGGCCATGGGAGGCTCAAAGCGGTCCGACATGCCGCCCATGCTATGGTGGTGCCGGTGGCCCATGCCCATGTGCATGCCCATGCCCATGCCCATGCCTATACCCTCGTCGTCGGTGCGCTGGCGCTTCTCCGTAGGAGCCTGCTGGTGAAGGTCCGAGACGAAAGGACGACCCGAAGGGGCCAGGTAGTTGTAGTTGTTCGGCTGGCTGCTGCGGCGGGCCATGGCCATGGGGATCGAGTCGGACCGAAGGGCAGACGTGTTGACTGACTGCGTGCGACGGTGACCACCAGCAGCGAAGCCGGACGAAGAGGCGGTGCGGCGTTTGGTGTACGTTTTCTTGGCGGTGTTGTTGGAGGCCGGCTCGTCGCTGTTGGCATCCGTGACAATGTTGGGCAGGATCTCAATGTCCGGGATCTGCTGCAGGCGGCCAGCGTCAATGTCGGACTTGAGGCGTTCCACCACCTCCAAGATGCCGGCGGTCGAGAAACCGTCACCAATCTGCGCGACCACCCACTCAGGGACCGCAGTACCGCTCATCTCAGCCCGGTCGTCGTCAAAATTGTCCTCTTCCTCGTCCATACCCGCAAAGGAACGCTTCTTGCCGTTGGCCGCGGACTTGCTGTCGAGACGCATCTGTTCCCGCTTGCGTACGGAAAGAGACCAGTCTTTGAGAACGGGACCGCGGTTCTGCTGGGCGTTGCTATCACTCCAAGCTTGGACCCGGTGGATCTGCGTCTGGACGAGGCCGATCTGGCGCTGGGGGTACTCGCCGCCATTGCGGTAGCGAGTCCGCTGGTAGTGTTTCCGGCAGTAGTGAACCCAAACACCTGTCGGAATCATCCGGGTGCAGAGCTTGTTGCGGCCAAAGATGTGCGAGATGGCCTTGCGAAGCTGGGAGCCAGTCTGGCAGTCACCGCGGTACATGCACTCGGATGCCGTCTCAAGTTGACGGGTTGGGCAGAGGCGGCAGCAGCAGTAGTCCGTGAGCTAGAGGGCTGGCCAGAGAGAGAGCTGGCAGAGTTGCGAGTTTGGTGGGTGGCCAAAGCTGGACCAGGGGGGCTCAAGTTGCTCGGCGAAGAGGAGAACGTGCTGGTCACGCCGCCGCTGCTAGAGCTAGAATGGCCGTGGAACTCGGAAGAAGCAGCCCGGCCATTGTGTGTGGCATGGGACTGCTCTGGCCCCGTGGGCGAGCTGGAGGAGGAATCGTGGTCCATCCCGTCGCTGTGCTGTGATGGTGACGGGGTCGGTTCTGGAATTGGGCCAAAGGTCGGGAAGCGAGGATTAAATGAGGACGAGTTGGCGATGGATGGGAAATCTGGCGCCGAGACAGCTCTCTTGTGGCGATGGCTCTGAAGGCTTGCTGGCTGCAGGTAGTCGCCTCTTGACTGCGAGCGTTGGTGAGACGAAGCAGAAGGTATTTGGAGTCTGGAGAATTGGTTTGGTTAGTATAAGCAGCTCTCGAAGGGTTGGGTTTTGTAAAGTTTTTGAGCCTCATATCACTTTTTTTTCAGGGGCAGAAAAATGACAAAAAGACAAAGAGACAAAGGAGGCTCTTCTCGCACTTGAGAGAAAAGTGAAGAGGGTGCCGGAAAAAAGAAAAAAAGAGCAGAGTGAGAATGGGACGCAAGTGGATGTATTGTGCACTAAATTGGAGAGACAACTACCTCAGACGTCGTGTGAAATGAGCTGTTGATGTTGATGTTGATGTCGTTGTTGGAAAAGGAGAGAGAGAAGAGCTCACGACGAAAGAAATCTTCGTTGTTTGCACATGGAGAGAAGGAGGGAAGGACAAGAAGCAACGAGGAAGAGAAGGAGGAGGGTGGGAGGAAGGGTCGTGGCTGCCAAAAAAAAAATAGTTGCGACGATTTGGAGGAAAAGACGTCAACGGCGTCCAGAAAGGGAAGGAACGACAAGTGACTCAATGCAAACGGAGCAAGCTTCTACCTAGCTGGCAGGCGTAGCTTCCATCTTGGGATGAGTTTCCATTTCCTGTTGCGTAGGCAGGCCTCCTTCCCTCCTTCCCTCATTGCCAAATACCAACTCAGAGGGAAGGAGCGAGGAGGGGGTTGAGGTGAAAGAAGCGGGAGGAAGTGGGAGTGTGAAGGTGCGAGGAAGTTGAGGACAGTCTCAGATGGACCTGACTTCCTATTGAGGAAACTACCTCTTAACGGGAAAATGTCGTCATACGCTCAAAATCTTCCATTGAGTGGCCGGCCACAATAGAAAATATCAAGACCACGGAGGGAAGATTGACGAGCAAGAGGATGCCCACGATGAAGAAGTATTACACGTGCTCCCATGCATGCGCAGAACTTCTTTGCGCATTGTGCAGGGATGCAAAATGATATAAAATGCGATGATACGTGCGACAATGGAGGAAATAAAACGGCAGCCCCGCATTGCTATATGGGGTTTGGAAAGCGTACCTTGGTGGGTTTTGGATATACTCGGTTTCCTCTGGCTGTCCTGGCCGCTGGATGAGCATGGCGTCGGATGGTGACAGGGCCCGGCCGGGCGACCGTGGACTCGGCTCGGGCGAGGCACCCATGGACATGTCGTGCCGTGGCCGGACAGGCGTTGGTGAATCTGGCTGAAATTCCTGCGACGGCGAAGCCTGTGTTGCCGGAAACGAGTACTGCTGCAGCTTGAGCTGGTGCGGGTGTCCTTGCCCTTGTCCTTGCCCTTGCCCCTGCCCTTGCCCTTGCTGTGCCAGACTCGCCGGCATGCCGTTGATGCATGGCTCGGAGATCCGCGTCTCCAGGAGCGAAAAGTCGGCAATCAGATTGGACAGCGGCTGGTTCTCGGACACGGTCGACAGCGACGAGATGCGCGAGTGGGCGACGGAGTTGTTGGTGGACGAGGCGTTGGTGTAAGCCGATGAGAAACTGCTTCGGCTGTCGGAGAATCTGTGTCGTGGCGAGGAGCTGCCGGGCAATGTGGGTGTTGTGTTGAAGTCCATGCTCATGTTCATGTTCATATTCATGTTCGTATTCATGTTCACGCTCTCCGGCAACACATGCCGTGAGTTTGGTGATGTCTGCTGCTGAACCAGGACCAGCTTCTTTGTGTTGTCGAGCGCCATGGACAGCGAATAGCCGCCCGCGTCCCATGGTGTCCGGTTTCGGCTTGTCGGCACTCCCCGCGAGTCGCTCGACCGGCGAGACGGTGTCTTTTCGAGCGGCGTGGCCACCATGCTCGATGGGGCTGTGCTGTCTCTGCTGTCTCTGCTATCTCTGTCGCCAGTCGTCATTGCGGAGGGCGTCTGTACCGAGTCGGTCAAGTCTTCGTCGCCGCTGCTGTCTTTCTGCTCGTGGGCCTCCTGGATCAGCTCGAGTTTTGGTTCCATCGCCGCGGCCGTCGAGGCCGTGTTGAGCATCGCTGTCACATCCATTTTCGGCGGTCTCTTGTGTCAATGTGTCAATGTGTCGTGTAAAAGATGCGTTCGTATATTTGCCTTGGAGATCAGGTTGCCTCCGCCTTCTTTATCGTTTTGTCGTCGTATAGTTCGTGGATACAGAGGCAATTTTTGTCATTTATCTGTCGCGATGTTCAAAATTTAGATACGTTTGAAAGTAACGTCGTACGTCTTGTTGCTAAAGGCTTGTTCAAAGGCGAGGTCCGATAAAAATAAAAGACATGGACGCTGTCCACCCATTCGATCCGGATCGATGCTTTTTGTTGACTGCTGATTTGTTGACTGCTGATTTGTTGACTTGTTGATTGTTGATTTGTTGATCTGTTGATTCGTTGATTTGTTGGCTTTGATGTTGTACAAGAACCTTGATCTAGATCGTCTTTTTTCTTCTTTCCTTCTTTTCAGCCCGATAATATCATAACCCGTCGCTGTAAGGTAAGAAGATTGGGTGAAGGATGTCGTCGGATTCCCAAGATTCCAGGAGAAAAAGTGAATAAGAGAAGCCGGGAGGGCAGCGAGGGTGGGAAGGGACGAGTCCAAATATGAAGATGAAGGCGGAAAGACGGACAGGTGCTTGTTGCAAATCGTCAAGGCGTCAAGAGGAAAAATTGTGGGCGATCCCCAGATTTGTGTTTGTTCAGGGGCTGTACAAATTGGTGAAACGAATAGAAAAAATAAAGAAAAAAAGAAATACAAGTAGAAGAAGAGACAAGAGATACAAAAGAGATAAAAGTAAAAAGGTAAAACGTGGCAGGGCCAAAAGGGAAAAGGAGAGGATAGAAGTGAAGAAGAGAGAGAGAAAGAAAGAGAGGGAGAGAAAAGAATGACAGAAAGCCAAAAAGAGATAATAGGCAGGAACAGTAAGGGGAAAAGAGTCAATACAAGTCGGCAAGGGAAGACAGGGCACGGAGAAGGAGCTGGAAAGGGAACAGGGCCACCGAAAGGATGGAAAGAATGGGATAGATGGAAAAAGAGCGAAGGGGGTAAAGAAAGATTCAGGTCTGTCCAGAGTAAAAGGGTCAATCGTGCTCGCGGGATCGACGTTTGAGAGTTGCACTGACGGTTCCCATGAAGATTGAAACGGCCGAAACAACTATGATCCTGGGTCTGGTGAACAATGGTGAACAGGTCTCTTACTGTCCCAGCAGTCGAGGATGGCGGTTGTCGAGGCGGGTTGAAAGAAGGGCTGGAGGGGTCAAAGTCGGGGACGGTGCTGGTCTCGGCCTCGAGGGTGTTGCTGCTCGGTGCTGACGATGGATGGCGAAAAAGGATGTCCCATTGAGCCGGGTACAGGTGAAGCCGAAGAAACAAGAAATGTCCAAGCCACCCCACGCTACCGAAAAAAAGAGAGGCGAGGGCAAGGCAAAGTGACGAGAGATACGTTGTACTCTAGCTTGGCTCACGACTCCTACTCTCAAGTCTTGAGTCTTGACTTCTGACCGGGCGCACCCAGGCTTCGGCTATGTCACGGACGGTCCCACGGACAGTGCTCGGATACGACGCTAGCTCAGATGCAAATGCTGATGCCGGGGGTGGTTGATGGTGAGGCGTTATGGACGGAGGCTCGAGAGAAGGAAGACGTGGAAATCTTGTGTTTCAAGCTTCTCTTTGTTGGTGACGGCGGCTGTGATGCCTGTGATGCAAACTGAGAGAGGGCGAGGACAAGGATCGATTGCGAGATGTGATGGATAAGACAAAAAAGAAACCAATATAGACAAGGCGAGAGTGTGCCAAGGTCGATATGTTAAAGCGAGTCCGTCAAAGGCGACAAGGTGGAAGTGCCGGAAGAAAACGAGGCGGCTGTGTCTTCGTTCGTTTATGTCTGATTATTCAAAACAAAAAAGAAGAACAAGAAAGAGTGTCCACCTGGTCAAGGAGATGTCGAGAAGGAGAGTACGTGCATCTGGAGAAAGATGGACGTACGTCTGGGTAGGGCCGGAAAGGGGGGGCGTGTAGTCAAGGAAAAGTAGAACGACGTATGGTATGGAGCACCGTCGTAGTAAGGTGGGTGGAGGCGAGGAGGGAGGGGGAGGAAGGCAAAAGAAGAGGGGGCGTGTGTGTTTTGTTAAACAATGGTGAAAAAAGCGTTCTGGAAGCCCCGAGGCAGGAGGGTTTTACAATGTACGCATAGAGAGAGAGAGAGAGAGAGAGAGAGAGAGAAAGAGTGTGCGTGGTGTGTCGATTCACTTGTCGATTTCCGTAAAAGGGAATGGCAGCGACCCGCTACGCCTCAAAACGGTTATGGAGTCGACGTCGAGAGACAAAACAAGGGCTTCCGACAATTGATACTGCCTGAAGGTGGGGAAGCAGGTAGGGGTCGATGGGGAAGGTAAACAGGTGTGATGAAAGACACAAAGACGGAAGAAGCACAGTAAGACGAAAGACACACAAAAGCAAAGGATGAAAAAACGGTACTGCGGCGAGCTTGATAGGGCGACCTTGACAACGTTTCCTCGCTCTTCCTTCTCTCCCACTTGCGTTCACACCCCTGTTTGGCCGCTCTTTTCTGGCTTTTGCCTTGCCCTGTCCGCTCTTGGGCCCCGCCCACAGACGACGTAACGGGGGAAAGGGAGGGTCTTTGCTGCAAGGACGGTGTTGATCGCCTGGGCCTGGGCCAGGGCCAGAGCCAAAAGACCAGACAGCTGGAAACCAGAAAGCAGAAAGCAGAGACAGGGTCAAGAGTCAAGACAAGACACCTAGGGAAAAAGACAGTCAGGGGTATGTGACCCCTCGACTTTCGACACCCGGAACTTTCCCCTTTACCTTTTCTGTTTCTTGTGTGTGCGGGTGCGGTGACCCGTGCAGGTGCAGGTGCAGGTTCAGGTACACTGATACAGTATCGTACACTCAAACATACAGCTGTCCGACTCCGTGGTGAGCGCTGAGATGAGGTTTCTAAAGGATGGGGGGCAGAGGTGACTGAGAGCAACAAAACAGGGACCAGGACCTGGCAAAAGCAGAGCAGGATAGCAGGCCACCAAAAAAGAGAACAAAAATAGGTGTGCTTCCTAGCATTGAGTAGTGTATTGTGTGAGCAAGATTCGGCAGGAAGAGAGGATGCATAAGGGCAATGCAGGCTCGCCCTCCTCGTCGGGCAACGTCTTTTTAGTCAGTCCGTGTATTGTGGTCCCTCAACGACGGACAAAAAGTCAAGTGGAAAGAAAGGGTGCTCCAGTTGGGGTGGTAACGTCAGGCCCGGAAGAGGTGGGTAGTGGTGGGAACAGCTGGGTGGGAGGACACTGTACACTCGGTAACAATAGGCCTCTGTCAAAATGGTATTAATTAAACGACATATTGAATAAACACGAATACAAAGAAGGGACTGGAGGGGAAGGGAGAGAAAACAGTGTGCAGCAGTATTCTCGGCGGGAAGGAAGGCCAAGGAGCAGCAGGGACAGGGAACATGAGCTTGTGCGTGTGTTGATTGTGTACATGTATTCCGTACATACTGTGTGCATGTGTGCGTTGCGTGGTGTTCCATCGAATTGAACAACGAACAGGAATTGTTGGCCAGGTTCTGGCCACTCGCAAGGGACGCTCGGAATTATTTTATTAGTTTATTTCTCTTTTCTGGTTGGTGTGCCGTTCTTTCTCAGGGAGTTGTCAACTCAACAAAGAGTCTTGGAAGCCCAGGGGCCCTGTCTTGCCTTGTTCCTTTCCAGCTGCACGCTAGCACCGGAAAACCGTCAACGTTGTGGTCGCTTTGGAGGCGACGTAAGAAAGCCGTCTGAACCTTTCATAATCTCCACAGGGGTGTGCATGGGAAGTCTTGGGAGTCAGGGAGGCTTGGTACATGTACACGGAGCGCTGTCACCTAAGCAAGAACCCAGACCAGGCAAGGGCCCTTTTTCAATGTCTTGCTTTCTTGACTCGCCGTTTCTCGTCCCCGCCACTCCGCCAACATTGAAGCAAAAGCACATGCAGGTCTCCGAGAGTGTGCTTAACTGTTTTTTTCTAGGTGAATTTTCGAGGTATGTTTTCGAGGTGCATATTCGAGGGGATATTCGAGGTGTATTTTTCTTGCATCTGGGACAGCATGGCTGGCTAAGTGGCTAAGATTTCCACTTACCTTACGCATGGACGGCGCGTGCAGGGACGTGTTGGAGCTTGAGGTCCACTGTAGCTTGTGCGGGCGTTCCGTAGAATAGGCAGACGAGCAAGGAGAGAGATGCGTGGTGGGGAGCTGAGAATAAGAGGCTGCAGGGTTGTACCATAAACTGTCACGGCGGTTGTTGATGGCTGCACTTGATTCTGCGTGAAATATCACGGGACTGGCATCTTTCTGGGCCCAAAAACAAGCTGAAAAAAAAGCCGTAGTCTCCGTACGACGTACAAGTATGTGTCCTCGAATTGCGTGCACGCTTAGTGGTGGTGGTGACGACGACGGAAGACGAGGCGCAGCATGTTTAGGATCGGCGAACTGAGACAGGTATGGGGGGTGCCTGAAACTTGGGGACTAGACAAGTTCGTCCAGAACCCAAACGTTCAGCGCGTCCGTGGTGGAAGCTTGAAGCGCGTTTAGTGGTCGGAGCTGCCTCCACTGTGTACTTGCACGCCGATCGGCGGCGGGACCATTTCTTCTTCGGTATTTGATTGTTTGTTGCCTACATGGTACATACTCCGTACTTCGTAGCTAACAAATTGAACAGCGAGCTCGTGGACCAAGGCGTGAAAACACTTTGCGGCCAAATGGCAGCCGTTTTGGCTTGTCTTGGACTGTCTGGTTACTTGGCCGTGTTTGGCGTGTCGAGCGTGTCGAGCATGTATTCCGTATATGTACAGCAAAACGTCTTTGCGTGTTGAGTTGATGCAGGCGAAACATGGCGAATAAAGTGGCTGCCCTGGCACAGGTCAGCACAGCCTTCAGGTCAGCATATCTGGACACGCCGGCCCCTGTGCTAGTTTGTTCTCTGACTTTTTTGACTTCCCTTCCCTTTCTTTTCTTCTCCTTTTTTTTTTCGTTCTTGCCTCCGGTTGGCTGGCTGGTTGGATGGTCGGACAAGAGTTATCTCATCGTCCCGTTGGCTGTCCAAATGTTCAGCCGTACACGCAGCACATGCAATTGTTGATGCACGACAGCGAGAAGACGAGAAGACAAAGCTGCGGAACAAAAATAGCAATAAATCAAATGAGAATATGACGCGAAAACAACACAAAAACAACACAGAAACAATATAGAGAGCATAAACAGCCCATCAGCGATAAATAGAAGCCAGCTGTGTGAACAGCCGCGGAATCCGGCGAAAAAAAAGACCCGAAAAAAAAAACGCAAGAATTGAAAAGCGGTCTTGTTATTCGTCTGTTGCCTGTTGTCCATTTGTTTTTTTGTTGGGCGGCTGAGAAGCTGTGTCTTTCTCGTCATCCCAAGACTGGGCGCCCTGCCGTTTCATTTTGAAAAGGAATCGAAAACAGATTGCGTACTGTGGCTAGCTGAGGCTGGGCTGCAAACTGGATGAAGGGCCAGGGCTAGGTTGAGGTATTAGTTATAAAAATAAATATGATAAATTCCCTTTTAAAAATAGGAAGGTGGAACAGCTCGACGAAAAAGGCCTTGGCTGACTGGCCGCCTGGCGCCCTTTCTCTTTCGGCTGTGTCGTGTGCGTAATAGTTTAATTGTTTTTTTTTTTTTTTTCCCCGAGCGGCCTCGTATTCGTCGATTTTGCACTGTATGTTGCGACTTGCTACGACGTACTCCGTACGACGTACTGTAATTCGTATGCTGTTGATTGGCGGAGCTGTGATTCGTAGGGAGGCTGACGTTTTGTCTGCCTTTTTTCCCTTCATTGTGAACCTGGATGCCCTGTTCTATTTTCAGTGTTGACTTTCCAATTCTGATGTTCTTTCTTGTCCTGTTTCCTTTCCGACAGAACTGTTCCCTATTCTTTTTCTTGTCATGTCTTGTCATCGAAAACCCCGACCGTGGGGAAGATCTGGAAACAAGCTGCTGGTATTCCGAAGTCCCATAAATTCTGGGCCCTTTCGCTAGGCGAAGCAAAACTAGCAAAGTAAAGGAAGAACAGTCAATATTGGAAGTTCCGTGGAAGCCGCTCTCGCCGCTGGAAGTGTGGACTCAACGTCGAGGCCCTCGTGTTCTAGCTGCCGTTTTCCGCATGGGCCTTGAATAAGGACCATCGAGCTGATCAACGAATGGCGAGGCCGGTTGGAGGGGAAGTTGGCTGGTAGGGTAGGGTAGGGTAGGGCACAATAAAAAAATGGCGACAGAAAATAAATGAATAATATTGTAAAAAACAAACGAATGAAAAACTTCACAAAGAAAACGGAAATCAAGGTCGCATGTCGGTCGGGCTACGCCAACACCAGAGAATCGAATCGGGCGAGGCGAAAACAGCACCAGAGATAAAAACTGGACCGGATTCCATATTTAGCAAAAGACATCATCGATGGCCTGGTGTCTGGGCCAGAGCTCGACCAGGCCACACAGTGTCGAGTGTGCTCGGAGTGCCCCTCGTCTATTGAGATGATGACGATAGACTCTCCACAGCAGTGAATAAGAAACACTGGAGCATCTGGAATCTTCGCCGATTGAAAGGACCTGAAGAGCCTGAAGGATCCGGAAGAAAGAAGAACGAAGAACCATTCGAGACGGCTCGTCCGATAGCTACTCATAGCTACTCCGAACTAGACCATTGACGATCATCGTGCCCTCTCCACAACCCCATAGGACGCGCTTTGCCCCTTGTGATCATTGTCTTTCTTTACGTGTCCAGACTTGTCTGTTCTGTTCTTTTTCGTTGGTTTCCATGTGCTCTCTGTTTGTTTTGTCTTTTTATTCTGGGGCGCCACTGGAGGTTGCGTGTTGCGTACGCTTCTCGGAACACGGCGTACGGAGTACACACACGCACACCGTGCGCGTACATATTCGTATTTGTACATATGTACAAAGTACGTACAGTATGCAAAGTGTGCTCAAGCGGGTGCTGCACTGTTCTTCGCTGCACTTCTTGTCTTCATCAAACACAACAGATCGATGCTGTGCTTGTTACTGGAAGTCGGATAGCTATAGGGCTACACAAAAGCCAGCGGCTTTTTGTGCTTGTGCTCTGTTACGCCGTGCAATGGCCGCGTTCCTGCGGCTTGCTTTTGTTGCCAGGATTTGTTCGTCGTTTCTCTTCTTGCAGTAATGATTTGCTGGGGCTTGCTGAGGCGTAAGATACTTGCAAGTCTTATGCAACCGCTATCGCCGCCTAAGTGTCCACACGATGAGAAGCATTTCCGACGACGACATACGCATAAAGCTGAGGCAGAGTGAGAGACTCTCTGACTTTTCGCTTTTTCGCATTTTCGTCCTGTCGTCTCTTTCGTCTCTTTCGTCTCTTCGTCCCGTTAGGGGGGCTTGCGAGTCACTTGCTGGGGCTGCTTGCGTCGTTTGTCGTCCTATGCAGGTGGTGTGCGCATGCACGCCTCCCACTGCATCCCACTGCATCCTACGCAGTACTTGCATTTCACCTCGAAAAGCCTGCAAGAGAATCTCAACTTGGGAGCCAAGTCAGGGATGGGCTGATTGCGGATTGGGATGAGGTTGAGAGGGGGATGTCGCGATTGGCCGCTGCGAGGCTTGCGAGGCTTTGGGCTGTTGTTTCAGATGTGCTCGAGACGGCAAGGGGGTGGTGCGCGGTGCGGCAGAGGTGGAGATGGAGGGGCTTCAGGATGGGAGGAGAGGGAGGGAAAAAAAGAGCCTAGCAGGGGGGGGGGGGCAATGCCGACGCCTTTCCTGAATAGAAGAACCCTGGCTGGGCAATTCAGACTGGTCGGTGTGGTTGTCTTCTTCTTATGCTTGTTGTCAATGAACAAGACGAAGAAAGACGTGAGGTGGACTGAAATGGGATATATTACGGAAAATGGAGAACGGAAAACGGAAAACAGAAAACGAAACCGTCAAGAATGGACGCCAGCATCGGTCTTTGTTAGTATGGATGGTGCACAGCGGCACAGAAAACAACAGGTGGCAGAGGCAGACTGCAGACAGCAAAGCAAACGCACAGCAACACACGCAGGACGATGCAGGTTCATATACCTTGATATGCCCTTTGCAAGTCGATGCAGATAGGTGCATAGAACGAGTAGAAGATGCGGAAGAAGTAGGGCGGACGCGGGATGCGGTCGAACTGGAGCGCTGCCGCTTTGTGGCATGGCCATCGTCTTTCGTCCCCCGATACGACAGTGCTCAACGTCAGACGGCGGCCTCTCGGTGACAGAGGAAGAATAAATACCCCCAATCGTAGTCGTGCAGGCATTCGATATCGGGGTCTAACAGAATCGTCGACCTCGATGCGTTTCAGCACTTGCCTCCATCCAGACTTTTGGCCCGCGGCACAGACGCACAGGATCGCCAGGGCCAGGGCCAAGAGGGCCAAATGAGCCGAGGATCCCTCCGACTTATGCGTTCATCAGCCGCAGATGGCGTTTGGCGTTTGGGGGTTGCCTCTGGTGATCGAGGAGAAGAGAAAAATGACCGTGAACGGCAGAGCGCTCTTCCTTCCCCCCACGCCCCGTTCCGAGAATCGGGTCACTATGCGGCGTCGTTGTTTCGGTTGTGGGACAGAAGAGAGCTTTTTTGGCTGGCTGATGTTGGCTTTAGCTCAGAGACTGCAGACTACGCATACAGACTGCATCTTCCTCCTCTTTTTGTGTTTTTGTGTCTGTTCAACCTCGGAGAGTTTTGACGTGTCCTTTGTCTGGGCTGTCTCTGTCTGGGTGCGATTGTCTCAGCGCAGGTGGGTGTAGTGGCGGGATCGTGTCTCGTGTCTCGTGCCTCGTGTCTCGTGTCTTGTGTCTGGTGTTGTGTTCGAAATAGGCAGAGCGCACCAAAAGTGTCTCATGGAAGAGGCGGAGAGAAGGGGAAAGACAGGATGCATCTCGAGGCTCACAGCTACTGAAGACAGACAGAATGTCTTGCCCCAATCCCCCCTTGTATTTTAGCCCCTTTATCAAATCAACAACAAACTTGCATCGCAGGCAGGTGCGATCGATGTGCAATGTGCTCGTTTGAACGTAATTGTGGCAGTCGCGACCTGAATTATCCATCGGCCCTCTTTCCTGACTTTTCTGGTTGTCTCGATCTCTCAGGCATTCGGCATTTCACAATTTGTCTGTCGCTCCTTCCCTTGCATCTCGGAGCCGGTCGGTGGTATCAATCGCTCCTTCCTCCTTGCTTTCGTAGTGTCACTTCTTACGACGCACTTCTCACCCTTTTTTCTTTTTCCGTTTTCGACCGTCCTATCGCTCTTTCCTTTTTTTGTCGTATATCGTCTTACCCCCACCCCCCCCCCTGGGACCTTCCGGGCCTTTCCCAGTACGTATTCCGTACTTCTTGCTGTTTTTGTTTGACCTTTTTTGCTTGCAGCGCACGTGTCAGGTCAAAACAGTGTCTCAATTGTCGACTTAAGCTTTTTTAGTGCGCTGTGAGGAGTCCGGCATATCTTCCCCCCCTCTCTCATATCTCATCACTTCTTCCAACACACCCATTTCGACCTCTATCGGAGCACCACCACACGACTTCAACAACCGCTGCCCATGTCTTTTCATCTTTCAAACATCGCCCACTGTCTCGGGCACTGGGTCTGTGGTCCAATCGCAATTCGAGCACCCAGAACCAAGCCTAGCCTTTGACACATCAAAACTTTCTCTTCAGTCTCTTCAGTCTCTTTGTTGTCTCTTTATTTTTTGTCTGTGTCTGTTTTTCGTCTCTCCTTCACTGCCCCTGTCTGACTTTTGAGGCTTGGAGCAAAATGGAGAGACAGAAGGAGACAAATAAGGACAAGGGAAACGGAGGCCCGCAACAGGGGCTCGTTCCAATGTCCATGAAAAAGCTTGGCTTGCTTGCTCCGTCTGAAGAGCGAGAAGACGATGAGGGTTGTAACAACTCCCGGTTTCGTTGCTCTGCTCTCGGCCTTCCTCGGTTTTTTCTGTTGTTGGTTTTCTGCTGTTGCTTTTGTCTGCGTCTTTGTTGTTCCCCTTGCTTTGCCGTCATGCGGCCATGTCCATGTCACCCTACAACCGTACGGGACACTGGGCTGCACCATGGACCATTAATCCCGTCCCGATCGCCGCGGGATAAAGAGGCGAGGAAAGGAGAGAGAGAAGAAAAGAGAAAGAAAAGAAAGAGCGTTACACTGCATACACAGAAAGCTATGCAGTCGACGCCCAGCTCTCGTGTTTTGCCCTGTCTTCTGCCCTGCTCTATCCACGGAACGCCTTTCCCGGCGTGGGCAGATTCTTTGGCTCTCATGTTCCTCAAGCGAATCCTCTGTACGAAAAAGTACGCACCAAAAAAAAAAAAAACGACAGTCGTCGGAAGCGCGATACTCTCAAGATCAAATACGCATACAGCATCGGGCCCGAGCCAGGTTCGTTCACCAGCGAGTTTCCAGGATATCAGTGTCTCAGGAAGAGCCCTGCTTGGTTTCGACATTGCGGTCCCGGCGTGGATTTGCACCCTTTCCTTTGCCTTTTTGTTTTCTTCTCAACGAAAGGAAAGACTAAGACGCAGGGGGGTGATGGGACGTTGGAAAGTGGTCCGTGCGTGCGCCAACCAGCGATCCAGGCCAGTGGAGACCCCCCCCCCCCAATGCAGCCCATGGTCAGTGCTCCCAGAGAAGAAAACAGTTTGAAGTCAGTCCGGGACGAGATGGCGCCCGCACGACACGCACCACGCACGGGAATGCTGTGCACGCACGTACATAATTGTGAGGACTCGATGCCTACCGGAAGATCCTTCCAGGTTCTGATGTCCTTATTGTCGTCCTTCTCTACTTTGGCTGTTCCTCGAACGTCTTGGCACGGCCTCCTTTGATTTGATCGCCCTACGCAACGTTCCCGGTCGGCAGAGAGCGGCCTAAATTCTACGGCCATGTGTCTGGGCATCGACTTATCGTGCGCACCTTGATTTTGAAAATCGAGGCTCACATTTGCATGAGGAGAAGCACCAACGGGAACACGCCATCAACTTCCCCGAGTACGAGTACGTGACACTGGCCTCTTTCTTCTTTTCTAGCGTGCCAACATGCATATCTCGGTGTGTGCGTTTGTGCATACCTTAAACACGGGTATTCCTTATGCGTACTGAGTATTTCTCACTCATTTCCTCGTCCTTTCAACCGTTCTCGTCTCTTAAATGTACATCTTCGGCTTGTCCCTCCTTCTCTATCACGTCGGGGAGAAAGAGTATCCACTCGCTGCCGATCCGTCAGAAGTTGCCCATGGTCTTTAGTCTCTCATGTTTCCATTCGTCTCCTTCCCCGTCCGTTCCGGCGGCCAGCTTCTCTTGAACAGCCACCTTCAACGTACCGACCGATCGACCCGTCGTCTTTTCTCCATATGAGCACTTTTAACCATTATTTTATTTCCTTTTTTTATAGATGAATTAAATAAATATAAAAATAAATAAGAATTAAAACAAAAACAAAAATAGAATAGACTTTCCAGATTTGCTTTACCATTTTGCTACACCTGCTACAGCCTGCTACAATCTGCTACGACCTGGTGTTTTGGTTTGGGAGAATAGAGGGCGGAGAGCAGGTCAACGCCCCTTTTTCTTACCTTGCTCAGATTATCAGACAACAAGTGCTTTGTTCTTTGCAAAAAAATTGTTCGGATGACCAGGGCGGAGGGCCGGAACGGACCAAGAGACGGACCCAGGCCAGGCCAGACGTGGGCCACCCCCACGCGCACACACACACAGCATGGCTTCATCAATAGGTCTTGATCTGTCAGAGAGACAAGAGAGAAGCGAAGAGACCAGTGGCGTCGCCATTGGCCTCGAAGTTCAACATATGCACACACCTTTTGCCTTGTGCAACAGACGAAAAGCAGAAAGAGGGTGAAAAGAGACCACAAGATCAAGAGGACGCAGCTTCGACGATGTTGCCAGTCAGCATTGGGGCTCCGCTCTGTCGAACTTTATGTGTTTGGCTATCTGCTGTACGCCAAGCTTGGACCCTTTTTTACAGTGTTTTTCTCTCTCTCCCTCTTCCAGGAGTCGACCCCGTTTTTGACGATCCTACAGGCAATGACGGAGAGTCCCCGAACCAGGGACTGTCTTTTTTTGTTTGACTCCCGTCTACCATCGGGGGCCAATCCTACTCGCATGTTCGTCGCATAGAATCGGATGCATAGCAGAAACGTGCTCCTGAAGATTGATATAGCTGCATGAGATAGAGACGCACAAGGATGCTTGAGAGAAGCCAGACAAGGGCGACAAGGGTTTCAAAGAGACGGATTAACGTGAGAGGGCGAGATAGGGCAAGGGAGAGAAAAGAGAGTGACTTTTCAGAGGAGAACAAGAGACGGTCAGCCTGCAGGCTATGCAGGTCGATGACGACCGAACGACGGACAGGGAGGAGTGGGAATTCGAAGGAGCAATAGGCTACGCGTACGCGGAAGTCGTGGGACGAAAAATAGGGAGAAGAAAAGGAGACAAGGAGAAGAGGGGGAAGAGAGAACAAGGCAAAGAAGCTGAAAGTTCGTCGTAATAACTGCTCCATCGATTTACGTCGTCGTGAAGGGTCTGGTCCACCCCAAGCCGATGCTGCCTGCGAGACCCCTCCCCATCCCCCGAAAAGAAGAATGAGGAATGAGGAACTCGGGATTGGGCTGTCCTCGACTGGGCAAAAAGAAGAAGAGGAAGCTAATACTCCGTAGGCGGTGGAAAATAGTGGACTGGGACGAGAATAGCAACAAACAGGGGAACCAGCGGGCAGGATGGGACGGAGAGGCGGCCAGGCGACCAGGGTTCGTTGGGGCAGAATGGGGCATTGTGGGAACGAACGGCAGAGAGTGGAGATGCAAGTACTTCGTACTCGTACTGAGTACGCAAACGGAGTACGGAGTAGTTGCGTCGTGCTCATCGTGTTGTCTTCGTCCTAGGGCACGCGGAACTCGGAACGTCCTCTTTGCGCGAGTTGCCTGCACTGCCGTTTGGGGCACTTGCAGGGCCAGGACGACGAGGATCGGCATCAGTCTTGAAACGGCAGAGTTCGAGTATGAGGTCTGAACACGGGCAAAACAGAACGTGCCGATAAAAACGAGGCGACGGGCTGCATACATGGTGCGTCCGGGCGTCTTGAAAGCTCGATGTTGGGGCTGGACGAAAGGCGGCGGGTTTCGTCCCCAATACGATACAAAGATGCTCTTTTCCATTGCCTTTCTCGCGTCTCGCCTTTACACAATACATGATATGTTGCATTTTATTGTCTTTCCACGAAAAGCCAAGCTTGGACTGGGCCGGACCCTGGCACTCAAAAGTGCAGACGACGATGTTCGAGGGACGCTGGGCGTAGCAAAAGGGAAGTTCCGGTTGGTGAGGAACAAGAGATACAGAGGCAGCACCCTCTAAAACGGATTAGAAATAAAACAGAAAGGAGCAAACCAGAAACCCCAGATGAAGGCCGTTTTGTCTGATCTGATGTCTACCCTGCCCTGTTCTGCCTTGTTCTGTACTGTCAGGTCAGCCAAGAAACATCGATCAGGCGAAGGAGACACAAGACTGTAAAGGACGAGGCAATGCCTCCAACGTGCAAGCAACCGTGCGTGCCCTGTTGACACGAGGTGTTGATACGCAGGGCGCAAGATACGAGCAGGGAAAGAGACGTCAAAGTTACGGCCTTTTGACGTTTGTTTCTCACAACCAGAATTGTTGAAAGCAGCACCTTTTCATTTCCATCAACAAAGGCCGAACGGCGGGACGGGCAGCAACGCTTCGCCCCACCCGCACATGGGGCACATGGAGCATTGAAGACATATGTGCCAGAAGCTTCCCTGATAAACATCCCGCGGCAGGATAACGATTCGTGACGATAGCCTGTAAAGTGGCTGAAGCCATTTGGCACATTGGTCGTCAACAGACACAAAGATGCTGCTCGTCCGCCCGATGCAACTGCGACTGCCATACTTGTACGTACACATGTCAGTGTCAGTAGACCACCGATGTGACCGGTGCCACGCCTCGCTTTTTCCCCTTCATCATTCTGCAAGTCGATTCCAGGTGGCTGTTGCCTAGAGACGGGCGTGCTAGACCCCACGATCATGCAAGAAACCGCGTAGCATCGACCATGAGACCAGATCGAAGTCGCAAGACTCACCCTGTTTTCTTTTACGTTGCTATCTCTAGGCACAGCCTGGCTATCGTGGGGTTGGGGATGATATACACGCCGCCAGCTGCCTGGATGGACAGAGCCACAGAACTAGACGAACAAGGGAACCAAACGAACAGGGCTGATGCGACTGCCATTTCTGCTGTCGACACCCTTCCCTCCCCCCAAAATCATGTGCCCCATCAATATGCCCTTGTCGAATGCGCTATTCCCGGCCTGACTCTCAACCTCTTTATGTTGTGCTGTTCTGCGTCGGCTCGGTCCCAAGGGATGTGGCAGTCCAGATGCAAGACGCGTTCACGGGCACAAAACCATCTTGAACATACAAGGCGCAAGGCGTGCCGTCGGATATGGTATTGTACGCCGCTTCTGCATTTTCATTTTGCATTTTGCGTTTGATTTGCTCGGAGAATTCAGTCTGCAGGCAAGACGCGTCTCACATAAATGAAGAGGCATCGAGGCAAAGAGAAGAGACTGCTTGACTGCTTGGCACGTTCTTGTACAAGCGCTTGTGAAGTACAAAAGTGAAGACAGATGCAGCACGCGTCGCTCAAGAGCATAGAGCGATGGACGGCAAAGCCTCCAGTTTGGTGCAGTCAACTCGACAATGTCCCCAGCGAAGACCGCGGCCAGAGGCCGAGTGCCGGCTTGAGACGCACAACTCGCCAGCCATCAACACAGTGATGAGCGGCGAGCGACGAGCAGTCTCGTAAAAGAACTGGAAAGGGAATCGTCCTCTTCTCTTGGGCACTGCCGAGAGCAATCATCATGGCTATGGACCGCCGTCTGAACGATGGGTGTCAATGCTGGCCAGAAATCTTGATCCTGGCGTTGCCAAGTGCGTTCACACCCTCCTCCTCTCGACCTCAAGCGCCACACGTACGGAAGAGAGATTCTTCTTCCCCAAAGGTGTGTCAGGAGCATAACCAGTCCTGTAGTTGACTGTCTACTGGAATAGTCAAGCTCATTCTCTTCGGTGTGCAACGGGCTTTCACCGGGGAAGAAGGATGATCATGAGCCAACGGCAACTTCCGTCTCGAGACACCCCCCTAGACTCATCAACTACTGTCCCATCTCGCCCACTCTCTGTATATTAATCAAGCTTACTCGCATATTCTGCCCTACAAAGAACGGTATCACCCACTCTGAACTCGATGGCTGTCTCCGCACTACGCAATATGGACTTGGCCAGCCAGCGGCTTTCCAACACGTGCAACTCGTATATATGCCTGCATTTGTCTGGTCTCTGATAGTTTGACAGTGACCACAGCGAGCCTCTTCGTCCTTTCATCGGAACAGGTGTGCCGCGGAGGGAGAGGACAAGTGCAAGGGCACGAAAAGATGTCCGTTTGTACGCCTGTCATGCTGCAGTTTATCTTGTTTTTGCTTGGCTGGACCGAGCATTTTCTCTCTTTTCTGTCCTTCCTCGGCCATCGACCCTTTGGTCCTCCTCGTCCGGTCGTGCAACAGTTGTTTGACGAGAAGAAAAAAGAATCCGTCTACAAGATTCTCCGACAGGAGGAACACTACTTGCTGCAGACAACGTGACTGTCGACTCGTCTTCACATCCTGGTCTTTCATCATCAATCTTCATTTCTCGCGAGCTCGGCTTCCGAACAAACGACGCAAGACGGCCCATGAACCTGTTTGTTTTCCGTTGCCTTCTTTTTCTCGTCGTTTCATTCTTTTCTTTTTTGCACACCCACTGTTTCGTGTTTCGAATATACGTCTTCTGTCCTCCCCGTCCGGACGTTGCTCACGAACCCGGCCACAGCCACGTCATCGGACGGTACTGGTGGGAGAACGTGGGTGAGCATGACATGGTTTTCCAGAGACGTCCTCTGGTGTGCACATCTCCTTTCTCTACATGCTTTTCGTGCACTTTTCGTGTTATTCATGCCCCCCTCCCCCCCTTCTTTCTACTGATGTCCTCCTTTGCCACCCTCCCGAGAATTTTCATGTCGTGGCTGGTTCTACCATGGGGCTGCGACGAAAAGGAAAGAAGGAGAGAGAGTGGTCGCACTCTACGATCACTGGTTCTGCTGGTAGCTGGTAGCTGGTGGGTGTCTGTGAGCGTCCATGGCGGTCTTTCTTCTCGTTACAACAACGCCTCCCCTTTTGATATCCGTCGCTGTGTGATTTGTTTGTGTACATCACTTTATTTTCGTGCTCTGCCCCCTTTTTGCTCCCTCTTTGTATTGGCCCTGCTTGGCAAGCGGACATGCCCATTCGATGCCCTCGTCCATTGTCCATTGAGTATATTTGTCTTGCATATCTCCAATCTCACAAGAGCCGTGAAAAAGTAAACGAAAAAAAACGAAAAAGAAAAGACCCAGCAAACATGCAATCAAGGGTGGCCTGCTATTCAGTGGATTGAACCATTTGTAAATGCAATGTCGCAAGACAAACAAAAAAAAAGAGGTAAAAACTGGCTCACAAGAAACCCTGCAAAAAGTTCTCAAAAAAAAAAAAGGCTAGGCAAGAGGCAAGAAAAAACGGCAGATGGTGACGGCCAAACTGAGGGGCTCGCCCTACAGCTGCACACTCGTCGATGGCGTGCGGTTGGAGGGTCCGCGGAGATGCGCAGACGAGCCCTTGAATAGGCTCTGCCAGATGTAGGCCTCGCTCAGCAGCAGCTCAATGTCCTTTTCGGTCCAGTCGCGTGTGGGCAGGGATTGCAAAAACATCATGACTTCCTGGAAGTCCATGCCGCACAGCTTGCTCGACCATTTGACCAAAAAGGCCGCGCAGACATACAAATGGAACTCGGAGAAGCCGTTTTCCTCCGCCTAGAATACGCCGTTGTCAGAAAACAAATCCATGGTCATGGTCATAGTCATAGTCATCCTTTCAGGAATAGTGCAAAGAGAAAAATAAAAGAAGGGAAAGGGGGGGGGGGGGAAGACCCACCATGTATGTGTCCCACATGCGGATGGTGTTCTTGACACTAATCTCGCGCATCAACAAACAGTTCATCCAGCGGAAACTGAACTGAATAAATTCGACATGCTCCCTCTCCAGGTGCTGGGCCAGGGGCGCGTCGATGCGCGACGTCAGATCCCGTAGCGCCGCCACCTGCCGTTGGATGCCCGGCTGCGCCACAATGTAGTGGTCCTGGATGCCGTCCAGCAGTTTTGTGAGACACCAGAACGAGTCGGCCTCCACGGCGTCGAGGACGGCCCGCGGCAGCTGGCCCGGGTCCATGCCCGTCTCAATGTCCGGGTCGGCAATGTAGACGCCCAGAAACACCTGCCAAAAGGGCGTCACCAAGTCGTTGATGCCCTGCACGTAGCCGCTCGCCGGGTGCCGCACCGCCCACACGTACAGGATCCGCTCGAGCGACCGCTGCGTCGCCTCGTAGCCGTACAGCTCAATGTGCGGGTTCGTCCGCGGCACGTCGATGCTGATCTGGTGCCACACCGCCTCGTCCAAGCCCCGGCCGCGGTTGCTCGCGGGTGTGTTGCTGGCCGTGGCTTTCTGTCCAGAGGCGCTCCCACCACCACCACCACCTCCACCACCACCACCTGACAGTCCTCCACCCCCACCACTGCTGCTGGCGCCACCCCGATCAAAGGCCTGCCGCACACCGTCCAGGTACTCCTTTCGCTTCCGCTCCAGCGTGGCCACCCGGCGCTCGCTGCTTGTCGGGAGGTAGCTGAGGAGCAGCATCCATGTCATGGCGCGCACTTCTTGTGGAATGCCCGACCACGCCAGGGACCGCAGGTCGGGCAGCGGGATGGTCGACGCCTGCAGCAGCTTCTTGAACCGGTTGATGCGGTGTATTCGGGAGTTGATGGCCTCGATGTCCTTTGTGCTCGCATTCGGTGGGATGGGCGTGTGGTCGATGAGGTGCAGCGCATTGGCCGGGTCGCGCAGAATGTCCTTGTACTGTGGCCGCAAGATCTTGCCCTCGCTCTTCTTGGGCACCGGGTACGATGGTGCGGGCCGCTCGACGGCGATGTCGGCACTATTCGAGTAGCGCCGTGTCTGCAGGCCACTGCTGCCGTCACCGCCACCGCCACCGCCACCGCCGCCGAGGGGTGAGGCTAGGTGGTCGCCGCCAACGTTGTCGTGGTCGAGTGTTGCGAGGGACACGCTGTGGCTGCTGGTGTGGCCGCCGCCTCCGCTGCGACTGGCTCCGCCGAAGCTGCCGCCCAGACTGCCGCTGACACTACCCCGTCCTCCGAAACCTCGGCTCGGTATTGTCGGAGTGTTGCCACTGCTGCTGCCCGTCTGGTCGGCCATTCGTCGTGTCCTCCGCTTCATGTTGGACAGGCTCGGCAGTCCGAAATCGTCGCCATCGTCTTCGTCGTAGCCGTACACGTCTTCCGGTTCGTCGGCGTTCCAGTCGTCATCGGTATTGGTGAGGAAGCTCCTGTAGTTCCGCGGGTTCGACTTGGACGACGACGTGCCGTGTTTTGGCGGGGGTGTGATGTGGCTGTTTAAGGCGGCGTGTTTGTTGGAGGACGAGGAGGGCGGCGTTCGTGGCCGGCCGGAGGAGGAGCTAGATATGTGTCTATAGGGTCAATACAGAGGAAAATGAAACAGCCTGGCTCTCTACCTTCTTCCAACATACAGATTGTCAAATTTTAAAATATCGGCGTGGGAGTAGGCTGCACCGACAACGATGCCGGGATCGCGCCGGTTGCCGCTATCGGAGCTCGTCTTGGGAGCTGCTTCGCGGTGCGGCTGTCGCCAAAAAGGCGATGTGGAACTAGGGTTGTCAGCAAGGACGAAGATGTGTACATAGAAACGCTCTCAGAACTTACTCTGCTCTGTCTGTTTAAAAAGGAAGAGGTCAGTATTCTAGATGCAAGCTGCTGAAGCTCCTCAACACTGCACAACACCGACATACCGACTTGGACCATCTCCTGCTGCTGCTAGAAGCTTGTTAGTTCAGGGTACCATCGTCATCTCCGGACATGGAGCGTCCAGCCCACCTGATGGTTCGACGGCTTCTTGCCGCCGCCCGAGGAGAACATCTCGGATGCAGCTGCTGGACGGCTGGGACGACTCTTTTAGGCGACAATCGGGTTCATATGCTCATTGTAGACGGGCAGGCAGGCGGGAAGAGATCGAGGGCGGCCAGGCAGTCAAATCGTCGAGTTGTCAAGTTGTGTAGAGGCGGTCACGAAAGGCTGGGAAACGACGACGGGAAAGAAGAGGGCGAGTCCTTGGCGGGGAATCCAAGGAGATGAGGATTACGAAACGAAGCTGTCGATCGAGAGAGGGGTAGATCTGCAGGGCCTGCTGCAATGCCGGTGTCGTTTGTTGAGAGAGAGTCTTTGGTGGTTGAGAAGCTTCAAAGTTGCAAAAAGTGTCGATGGGGGATGCGTCTTCGCCGCTTATGTCGTGCTGTTTCCTCGTGTGTGGTGGTGGCTACTTGTTGCTTGTTGGCTCCTTCCACGCTATCTTGACAGTGGCGGGTTGCTCTTGCCTTGCCCAGTGTGGTGGTTTGTGGTTCGAGACGCGGGCGGCAGGAGGTGAATTGGCCGTTGTGTTGAGCCCCACTAGTCCGGTTTGGGGCCAAGTCGCACGCGGGGATGGGCACATACGCATACTGGGTGCTGGAGCCGTGCGCGCCACAGTCTGTCGCGCCTTCCCACACAGTATCTTACGTTTAGATTGCACTGCGGGGGCCAGTCGCTCTTGCACGCTCAGTCTGCACTGTAGCCTAACGCTTCAGGCAGAAAGCAGTTCTCTCGTTCCTTCCCTCACAAGTCACAGCAGGCCATATTATTAGTGAGCATAGTGGAAGGCGCAACCGGAGAGGGAAGAAGGAGCGATTGTGCGCCGCCCTATGGGAGGGAAGGAGCGCCCCCCACCGAGCCAGCCCAGTGGCCCAGCTGCCCCTTCTCGCCCTTTTTTTCTGCCCTGGGAGGCTGGAGCTACCCGCGTTTCCTCTCCTCTCCTCTTCTCTTCCAGCTTCCCTACTCCTTACAACTTCTTTTTTTTCTCACACCTCATCGCCAATTCCGCTCCTGTATCGATTTGAGTTGCTCAACTTTCGGTCTCTGCGCTTTCTTTCGTTTTTGTGCGTTACGCCCTGTTGTAGGATAGAGAGATACCGAATTCGTTTTCCCTGCAGGTTCCATCGACGACCTGCGCGCCGAAAAGTCGAACCAAATCAACAAATTTCTTTTGAACAGTCCCCTCGAAAGAACAGCCGCGACCATGACGGAACCGGAGACTTTTGACGACGAGCTGTTTTGCCGATCTGTGAGTGTCAATTTGAGCTCCTCTGGATGCTGTCGAAGCTTGATGGAGCTTAATTTGATGGGCGCTGGGCAATGCCGACGAATTGATGTTGCGGGCAGGATGCTGATGGATGAAACCAAAGTACTAACGCAGCGTTTCTTTTCAGGTATAACGACGACGAGCCTTCAGCACCTAGAAGAGACGCCGCAGCGCCCGTACAAGCAGCGCCACCAGTGGCCCCTGCGCCGTCTGCTGCCGCTGCAGCGGAACCGGCAGGCCAGCCGGACAACAGCTATGGCGACGATGGCGGCAACCAGGGCGGCGATGACTACGACGACACCATGCAGTACGACGACGACGACGATGACGTGGACTTCAACCTCGGCAATGGCAGCAGTAGCAACAATAACGCTGGTGCTAGCTCGGGTACCGGCGCAGCGGGCGCAGGCGGCGGTTCGGGTTTCCAGCGCTCAGAAGAGACGCCGCAGCCAAGCGGCGGCGGTGGTCCATTTTCTGGCGGCCCAAGGTCGGGACAGCCCGTGGCCAAGGTTGGTCCGAACTCCAAAGAAGACGGGTACGTATATGTCCTTTGCGATGATGAATCTTTTGACTGCAGGTCGACAGATCGTTGCGCCTTTTTGCGTTCTCCCCTCCCCCCGTCTTTCCATTATGTGATGTCTGTTCTTGTGCGTTGGATTTCGCCCCCTCGCGGTTCTGGTTGGAAAGAGATGCGAAGCTGCTGGAGTCAGTGTGGCAGACAGGCGTGGTATCGAGAGAGAAGCGGCCGCGCGTGGCAATGGGAAACAAAGGAAAGTATGCAGGGATCCAGTTGGGGGTGCCCGTGGGGGCCAACCGTGGCCGCCTCTTGCCCATGCATGGCCCGGTTGAGCCATGGCACTTGTTTCTACTTCTTTTCTACACTCTACTCGCTTTCATATCTGCCCATAGACAGATTAGGAGCCCATTCACATGAGAGTGACGGAGGCCTGAGCAAACAAGTTTGTCATATTGTCGAATCGTCGAGACCGTTTTTCGTGCTGAGTGGCCCCAAGACGAGTGAGCCCAGAAGGTTTTGCGTATCCATGCTTCTTGTTGTATGCAGGAGCCGCAAGCTACGCGCACTTGAGACAAGGATCAAGTATCTAGCTTTTCAGTTAGCCACAGCTTGCGAGAGTGCCTCAGAGACGCAGCTCAAAGACAGACAAATAAGCAGACATACACAGACAGCATATCCGCAGAAAGAAGACAACAGACAGCAGACAGCAGACAGCCAGACAGCCAGACAGCCAGACAGCTCTTCAAGAAGAAAAAAGTCAAAGAAGATTTTCAGACCCTCAAAAAGAGAAAGAAAGAAAAAAGGCCGAATGACGGATGGTTTTGAGATATCACGACAATGGCATCCATGGGCAGTCAATCTGGCTAGCTATGCGTGATTTGTTCTCGCCGTCCAGTCTGACATTTGGCCATTGTCTTTTGTGTCTTTTCACGTCTCTCGTCGTCATTGTATTCCTTGCGGTTGGCAGATTTGTTCATTGTTCTCTCCAGTTCAACCACGTTCACCAAACTTTCACCACATTTTCACCATTTTCAGGCCCGTCTCACCTTCTCATCACCTTCCTCTCACATGTTCGTCGTCCATACAACCCCTTACCCACCCACACGCACACACACACCGGCCTTTTTTATTCTATTCGTTTCTGTGTTGTTGTTCATCCTTCCCACGTCTTCCCATCCCAAATCCAACTCGACCCAAGTGCACGATTTCCAAGACCATTCCTCATCTCAAGATTTTCCTTTCCTTTGCACCACCACATCCTTCTCAAAAACACCCGAATGTTATTCAATGTCTACCATCACGACCACCACCACAACCAAGATGCCGCGAAACGGCTGCTTCTCTCGAGCACGAGACGGCTGCGGCTTTGATTTTCGTGAAGTCGACGATCTGTTCCATGTCTTTACAGCGCAGACAGCCCTTCTTCCACCATTTTCTGGCCATGGCAGCTGGGCGACAAGTGTTGTGCCGCCGCCACAGGTGGACTCAACGGCTGTCCGTCGTCGACTTGCGTATGTCTTTTGTGACTTTCGTGTCTTTGGTGCTCTTTGGTGCTCTCTGCATCTTGTCTTTGCGTCTGATCAGTTGCAGTGCAGCTGGAAGATGTGCCAGCTGTTGTTATTGCTATTACGCCACTTTTCGTCTTTTCTTTCTGCTTTCTACCTCACCATCTGTTTTTTTTTCTTTTCTTTTCTTTTTCTTTTCTTTTTTTCTTCTTTTCCGCCGTACTGCAAGAAAGAGGAACATGCTAACATCACGACAGCAAAATGTTTATTGGCGGCCTAAACTGGGAGACAACAGACCGTACGTTCTCCTGCTCTCCTCGTATCCTCACATGAACACCATCGCTAATCCACACAGAATCCCTCCGCGACTACTTTTCTCAATTCGGCGAAGTGCTCGAGTGCACTGTTATGCGTGACGGTCTCTCGGGCCGGTCGCGTGGTTTCGGTTTCCTGACCTTCAAGGACCCCAAGACGGTCAACATTGTCATGGTCAAGGAACACTACCTGGACGGCAAGATCATCGACCCGAAACGTGCGATCCCCCGCGACGAACAGGAGAAGACGTCCAAAATTTTTGTCGGCGGCGTGTCGCAGGACACCACGGACCAGGAGTTCAAGGACTACTTTGCGCAGTTTGGACGCGTCGTCGACGCCACGCTGATGATGGACAAGGACACAGGCCGGCCGCGTGGCTTCGGCTTTGTCACGTTCGAGTCGGACGCCGGTGTCGAGGCGTGCCTGTCCACCAGCCTCGAGATCCACGGCAAGCCCATTGAGGTCAAGAAGGCCCAGCCGCGCGGCAACCTGCGCGAGGACGACGACAACAACCGTCGCGGCGGCCCCATCGGTGGCGGCGGCAACAACAAGTTCCGCAAGGGCCCCATGGGCGGCGGCTACGACGACCAAGGCGGCAACCAGCAGATGGGCGGCGGCGGCGGCATGGCGGGCGGCATGGCGGGCGGCATGACGCCGCAGGTCATGGCACAGTACTGGCAGCGCATGCAGCAATATTTCGCCGTCATGCAGCAGCAAATGGCCATGAACCGCGGCATGGGCGGCGGTCCTGGCGGGATGCCCAACATGCCGAATATGCCGAATATGCCCAACATGCCCGGCATGCCCGGCATGCCCGGTATGGGCGGTATGGGTGGTATGGGCGGTATGGGCGGCCCCATGGGCGGCCCCATGGGTCCCGGCGGCATGAACCCGCAGATGATGCAGATGATGCAAATGCAGCAGATGCAGATGATGAACAACAACCGCAACGGGGGTGGTGGTCCGGGTGGCCCTGGCGGCCCTGGTGGTCCTGGCGGCCCGGGCATGATGATGAACAACCAGCAGTTCCCTGGCGGCCCCGGTGGCGGTCCTGGTGGCCCCAGCGGCCCGAACGGCGGACGCGGCAACAACAACTTCAATGCCATGGACCAGCAACTGTTTGAGCAGCAAAAGTACGAGCGCGGCGGCAGTGTCGGTCCCGGCGGCGGCGGCCCTGGTAGTGCAACGGGCGGTGGCAGCAACAATGGCGGACAGTCACCCTGGGGCGCTGGCAGCGGCCATGGCGGTGGTGGAGGTGGTGGTGACGGTGCCTACGACGATGGGAACGGCGGCAACGGCAACGGCAACGGCAATGGCAACAACCAAAACTTCAACCAAAACTTCAACCAGCACCAAGGCGGCCGCGGCGGATTCCACAACCGAAACAACAACAACAACATGAACCGCAACAACAGCCCGATGGATCCGAACAACGCGCCGCCCGCTAACGCGCCTACGGGGCCGAAGAATGCCGGTCGACCGGGTGCCAACTACCGCGGCGGTGGAGGCGGAAACCGTGGCTTTCACCCATACTCGCGGTAGGTGGGAGGGTTTAGGCGTTGAAAGATGCTTATTTGCAGGATGTGGGGATACAGAGGAAGAGGAAGGCAACGAGATCCCAGAAGTCAAGAAGGCGAAAAAGGCGAATAAGGCCAAGAAAGTCAAGAAGCTCAAGAAGGGGAAGGCCAACAAGTGGCTAGCGAGGAATGCGGCAGCCAAAAGAGCTGCAAATAGGACGGAGAAGAAGACCAAGACAAAGCAAGGATCAGGCAAGAGGAGAATGAACAGCCATATCGGATATTAGGATAGGCAGGTCCGCGCTCTGCTCTGGATAGAGCGCTTTACATGTGTACCACCAACATTTCTTTACTCGGCAGTCGATTTTGGTCGACATGTTTTCTACTCAGTAGTGTTTCTCATCCCTGTTTTCGTATCGTTAATTGAGTTTTGATTTTCTCAACGGTTGTTTCTATTTCAGCTGCAATCTAAGCTCACTGTGATTCTTGTGCGTGATGTGTTGCCTCCTTCCTATTCGTCTATTGCTGTCCATAATATGTATATACATATATATATATATACACACATATATAAAACCATGCTTCCCCCCTACGCACACAGCTTCGTGAACCCCTCGGCGGGCGGCTGCAGCCAGTTCTTCTTGTCGTAGGTGGTGCCCTCGCCCTCGATGACGTGGAAGGTGTAGATGATGCGGCCCTTGCCGCTCGTGTTCTTCTCGCTCTTGTGCAGCAGGTTGCCGTGGATCAGCACCAGCGAGCCGGCCTTGACCTCGCCCAGGACATACTTGCTGGCGTCGTCTTCGTCCGCAGGCGCAATCAGGTCCCTTCTCTCGGCTTGTCCACCACGTCCACTCTCGCTTTCGCCTCCTCCTTGGGGAACTGCGGGCCCGGGTTGTCCACCAGGTGGGTGCCGGTCCGATCGTCCCGACGCATGAGGCGCTTGCGCACAGGCGCCGTCTTGTGGGAGCCGGGCCAGAAGGACAAGCAGCCGTTGCCGGCGGTGGCGTCTTCGAGCGCATACCAGAAGCCGACGGCGCTGGGCGGGTCTGTGTAGAGAAACGTGCTGTCTTGGTGCGGCGGCACAGCGCCGCCAATCTCGGGCTGTTTTGCAGATAATCATGCTCTGCAGGCAGCGCGGATCGCGAAAGCCGAGGCTCCGCGCGATCGGTCCGACGGGGCGAGCCGAGGCAAACGCGTCTGCGTGCGCATTGGACGACGACGAGTCCGGCGCCGTCACATTGGCAAACACTGGATTCAGGGCATGCAGATAGTGGCCGATCTTGTTGACCGCGCGCTCCTTGGGCTTGGCCAGCTGCCCCGTCGCTGGATCAAAGGCATCCTCCTCCAAGAAGAAGCCGCACCTGGTCGCCCGAGCCCAGAAAGTAGTCGTCGCCCACATGCTCGTGGCCATCGTCGCCGCCCGTCTGGAACTTGGTCAACGGATGGCCCTCGAGCGTAAAGTCCTCGGCGAGCAGCCGCTGTGTCTCATTCAGCAGGGCAGAAACAGCCGCGGGTGGGAGTGCGTCTGGGATGATCAGGAAGCCATCGCGGTCAAAAGCGGCCACCTGCTCAGGCGAAAGACCAGTCTTGACCGTCATGATGATTTCTGGATATTTCTGGAGATTTCTGGAGCTTTCTGGAGATTTCTGGGGAGGCAGCGATGTCTAAGCTTCTGTGTGTGGCACGATGTTGAGTACGTATGATGTGACTGGAATCGTGAAGAGGAAATATAAATACATATAGGCATTGGTATCAGGGGTCGAGAAAGTGACGGAGTTGTCGGTATCTCGTATCTTTGCAGCGTCACCCAAAAAGCACCGAAAGCGAAGCTCTTATCGAAGCTCCACCACCCCGCACGACCGGCAGATGCCGCCTGCCGCCGTTTGATCAGAGCCAGCTGCGGGAAGCAGGGTAGGAACCATACTTACTCATAAAGTCCAAGGAACGGAAGGTACCGCCCATTGATAAAAACACGGATAAGTACATGTTCAGTACAGAAACAAGAACAAGTGACTGGCACCACTGTAAAAAGGGCCTTTCTGGTGGCGCAACCGCGGGCGAGCTATCGCATGGGCGGAAGGAACGATTGCACAGCACATGGGCGCACATGCAGCTCGCTCTTGCCCCTGTCGGCTGTTTCCTCTAACTGAACGCGTACGAGTACGGAGTAGGTCCCCAGGTCCTTCCCTCATCAACCTTGTGAACCACTCAGTAGCGGCCACTCTGAGGAAAGCCCGACCCACCCATGCGCAAAAGAAGCAAAAAGCTTAGGGCTGTTCTCGGTCCCCTGTCCCCCGCTCTTGCCTCGACAGACTTTCGTTGGGGATCTCCTGCCGCCCCCATATTCCTTTCGTAGTCCTACGACTTATTTTTTACATTTTTTTTAACTTTTTTTGTTAATTTACAGTCGCTCTTTCCCTATTGCGCTTTCTCTCTTCTTGTTTCTCATCTTTCCTTCCTTTTGCATCATTCTCCTTCTGCATCGCATTCATCTTGTCCTTCTCTATCTCCATTTTCCCTCCTTTTCACCTCCACCTCACTCGCCGACAGATATGCGCATCCGGAAAGCTGCCCGCGTCATCCTCATCGGCGCTCCAGGCGTGGGCAAGGGCACCCAGTCTGAGCGTCTTCTGGGCCGCTTCCCCCAGCTGGCGCATCTGAGCTCAGGCGACCTTTTGCGGCACAATGTCAAGACGAGGACACCTCTAGGTATGTTTGTGCCTTCTTTTTTCTTTTTTCTCTTCTTGTTTTCGGTTCCCCCTGCACTCGTACCACTCTGCACCTCGGCATGCTAACCTTCTATCCTCCCACCCCACACAGGCATCAAGGTCGAGAGCATCATGAAGAATGGCGGCCTTGTCCCCGACGACCTCATCCTGCGCCTGATTCGCAACGAACTGAGCACGCGCGGCTGGCTCACCCACAACGGCCGCCCGCCCATCATGACCCTGGCCTCGGCCGGGTTGTCCAGCAGCGCCGACACCGACTCCGCCGCCGACGCCGAGGCCGGTGTGGCCGCCTTTCTCTCGCAACAGTCGACGCCCTCTCCAACAGCCGACGCCGTTACCTCCTCCTCCTCAGCCACCGACCTCTCCAACGACCCCTCCGCCTCCTTCTTGCTCGACGGTTTTCCCCGCACCGCCGCCCAGGCCAGCCAGCTCGACGCCATTGTCCCCATCAACCTGGCTGTCTCGCTCAAGACACCCTTCTCCGTCATTCTGGCCCGCATCGGCGGCCGCTGGGTCCACGAGCCCTCGGGCCGTGTCTACAACGAGACGTTTAACGCGCCCAAGGTCCCTGGCCGCGACGACGTTACCGGCGAACCTCTCGTCCGCCGCGCCGACGACAGTGAGGCCGTCTATCGTGCCCGGTTCGAGAAGTTTGAGGAGACGAGCGCGCCTCTCTTGGACCACTATGCACGGCAGGGCGTGCTGTGGGAGGTGGAGGGCATGAGCAGCGACGAGATCACGCCCAAGCTGATGGCCGAGTTTGAACGGCGGTTCTGCACGGGTGCAGCGGAGGAGTGCTGAGATAAGTGTGTGTTCTGGAAGAAAAGAAAAAAGAGAGAGAGAGAGAGAGAGAGCGAGCGAACGGTCTCTCATAATGACGACACGCAACGGACGGACATGACCCCATCACGCGTATCTTGGTTTTGATTTTTTTTGTCTTGTCGATTTCACTAGTCTTTCTTAATCGTTGCTGGGCCTTCATCATTGTTCCTGCTTTTGTTGTCCTCATTTCTTGCCATTTTCCCCATGTTTACTTTTGGTTCTATGAGTTCTGTTGTTTTTTGTTCTTGTTTTTTGTTCTTGTTTTTACTATTTTCTCCCCCTGTTCATGGCGTTCTTGGTGGCACCTGCTCGGACGTCCTCACAAGAGGCAGCTCCTTGAGCCAATCTCCATTTACCCTTTTCTACCATTTCCGGTCCCATCTACCATCAAAAATTGTTCCATAATTCCTCTAGCATTTGGCAGCATGTTTTCTCCAACGTCTCAGTAACTCCACCTCTTGTATCCAGGTGACCAATCATGTTTTCTTCTCCGTTCTCTTGAATATTTTTTGACTTTATGCTATCTCGCGCGTACAAGCACTCAGAAAACACCTACTCGGACAGCTTCTTGGGATCTTGAGGGCTCGGCCATGCTAGTATATTCAAAGAGTATCTAACAATATGCCGACGAACAGATCATACTGATGCGGTCCCTGATGACGCCATCAACTGCGCCGTCTTTATTTTCTTATTGGTTTATTCATCTAGCTCTTCTGTTCCCCCTTTCTTGGTTCTATCTTGCCATCAAGTCCCAGACTTACCCTACGCTGCCATCCATTGAGTCCAGATTTGGCCACCAAGCTGCAGCCCAGGTGGGCCAGACTATTCAGACTTTTCTGGGGTTCTTTGCATGTGGTCGTCCGAAAGGCTGCCGCTGATTCGTTCCCGCCAGCGCAAAACCTAATGCAAGACGCCCGGGCCACCCGCTGTAGTCCCTGGTCACTGCTCTGCGGCTCCCCGGCCTCCACAACATCACTTACACTGCTCTTTGCCCAACAACGGCGGGCAACAAGACGAACCACATGGAACTCTGCATCCCACTCTGCGTCTCGTGCAAATCGATCGAGGATGAGCCAAAAGGCCTCAGCTCTAGGCACTTTATTGACCAAGCGGCCAACATGGGCAATGGCGCGCACCAGAGCGAGCGCCAAGGGGGCAAGACGCAGGTCAATTTACTTGCCGTGTCGAGCAGCTTCGACGCGATTTGCGCCATCTGTGTGCATGCATCTTCCCTCATACCCCAGAGCTTTTTTATTTATGTGTGTGAGCTCTTGAGGAGGGAGACGCCTTGGCTGAAGGCTGGCTCCCGTATTGGACCTGCCGGCCTTGGCTGGGTACGTACCGCCGTCGCTTGGCCCTTTGCCATCCTCGCCGACAAGGCCACTTTCTGCGTAGTCGGACATCAACTTTGACCATGCGCCATCCATGTGTCTGCACAGGCAATACGAACACAAAGGTCGGCCTCATGCAAGTCCGGAATTGTGCCCTGGCGCTCTCTCTCCCACAACTGGGCTTGTAGCCGTGACCGTCCCGAGACAACTCGCTCGCCTTTTCTTCTTTCGGTCAAACGAGCTTTTACGCATTCTTTACAGCATCCCTCTTTTCACTCTTCTTTACGTTCCCCTCGACACCATGTCTCGCTACGCTGCAGCCCATGTCATGGCAGACCTAAAGGGACCTGGCGATGCTCGTCCCACCGCTCTCGACATCGTTTATGATGAGATGCGTGACAACGACTTTCCTGGCTCTCGGCCCGGCTCTCATCAACAGTGGTCGTGTTCACCTCTTCTCACGTCTTGTTCATGGACCACACCGACTTGTCGACGGTCAAGGCCGCCGCCGACGAGATCCGCCGCCGTGAGCCCGCCATCAGACTGCTGGTCAACAAACGCCGGCGTCATGATGGTGCCCACGCGCACGGAGACCAAGGGACGGCTTTGAGATGCAAGATGGGCACCGACCATTTGGCGCACTTTTGTCTCTTTTGTTTGCTGCGCGACCGCCTCGACGCCGGCTCCAGGCCCGTCGCCAGCTCCGGCCACCGCGGGGGCCAGATCCAACTCGACGACTTTCAGCTTGCCAAAGAGGACGCCTACTCGCCGTCGTCGGGCTGTGCGGCGTCCAAGATTGCCAACATCTACATGGTCAACGAGATTGACAGACAATACAGCACCGCGCTTCAAACCCATCCATGCCTGTTCTCTGGTGCCCGGCGGCATTCGCACGCCACTGCCGCAGCGCCATGCCGAGGCCTATATGGAAGCCGAGATGCAGAAGACCGCGACGGCTCGCTTTATGAAGAGCCCCGAGCAGGGCGCGGCCACAGCCATTTTTTGCGGCCGTGGCGCGCGCGCTCGAGGGCCAAGGCGGCGTCTACCTGGAGAACTGCGCACCCGTACCGGCTCTGCCAGCCGACCACGACGAGACGGGCAGCGACAACATTGACTATGGCTATACGCCGTGGGCGTTTGATCCGGAGAAGGAGAAGGAGCTGTGGGAGATGAGCCTCAAGCTGGTTGGTCTTTTCGAGGATGTCTGGGTGCTGGAAGCCTCTTTGGACTTTTGATTTGAGCTGGAGTCGATAGCACGTATTTGCTTTGGAAAATATACAACTGAACAGCACCCTGATGTTTCCAAAGTTCTCTACCCCATCTTTCAAGAGAACTGGATTCCATTCCAAAGTCGTGTACTAGTGAGGATTAGCAAGTCATGTGCGATTGAGGCCATTTATTAAGAAGAAAGAAAGTCAGTGATCATGAGGCTTTCAAGGGGGGGGGTTTCCCCAAAATAAAATAAAAACATGCCATGTGCTTTTACGAAAGAGAACATTCCAAAAAGAGTCGGGCGATATGCTTTCACCAAGGCTGTCGTTGATTTGCTGACAACGTGCATAAATACTGGGCTGTCTAAATCGAGGAGGAAGATCACGGCATTGGCCCCTGCCCTGACGGCAGCCTTGCCCCTCTATCGATACGAAGACGGCCGAATCGCGTTTATCGCCCCGTTCCTCGCACATCAGCTTCGACAATCTTGGCTACCACCTCCGCATTTCACCCTGCACAATGACCACACCGGAATACACACGCGTGCAGCTCAACACGCTTGCGGGCCATGAGTACCGCCGTGTGTCGACGGCGCCGACGCGCCCAGCCACGGCCGACGAGATCCCCGTGATTGACCTCGAAGACATGTGGTTCTATGGCTCGCGCGGCGCCGAGACGTCTCGCTCGCGCGGCCCGCCCGAGGGGGCCAAGCAACGCATCGCCACAGCCATTCGGAAAGCCGCGACGGGCGCTGGCTTCTTTTACGTGTCCAACCACGGCATCCCCGACCGCGTGACGGACGAGGCCGTCGCGCAAGCCAGACGGTTCTTCCAGCAGCCGTTGGACGACAAGATGCGCGTGCACTCGCGCAGCGATCCGCTGGGGAACGGCTACGCACCGATCTACAGCAGCTTCATCAACCGGTCAGAGACAAAGGGTTGTGCGCGCCTCCACGTGTTGTGCCGATCGTGTGCACTGTGCTAACAATGGGAACGTGCGCTGCCCACGGGCCAGACGCCAAAGAAGGCTTCAACTTTCGGTACCTGCCCGCGTACGACCCGCTGCACCAGGGCCCGGCGGCCGACCGTGACCCGACACGGGCGCCCGGCCGCTCGTGGACGTGGGAGCCGAAGACACGCGGCCTGCCTGGATTCAACGAGGCCACGATTGCCTGGTGGCAGAACTGTCTTGCGTTGTCGCGCGGGCTTGTGCGACTGTTCGCCCTCGCGCTCGATCTGCCCGAAACGTACTTTGACGACATCACGACCTATCCAGGCTCCGACGGGCTGTACATTTGCTATCCGGGCATCTCGTCCGAGGAGGCAATAGAGGCAAACGAGGCAAAGGAGGCGAAGAAGGACGAGGATGCCAAGAACGCAGCTGGCAAGACAGACATTGATGTTGGCATCGGCTCGCACACGGACATGCAGTGCTTCACTCTGCTGTGGCAGGACGAGAACGGCGGCTTGGAGGTCCTGCTCCCGCAAAGGGGCGGCAGCAACGACGGCGACCCCGTCTACGAATGGGTCGGCGCCACGCCGCACCCGGGCACGCTCGTCGTCAACATTGCCGATTTCCTGCAGCGTCTCTCCAACGACAGATTCCGTTCGACGGTCCACCGCGTCTACAACCGCAAGCCGGGCGCGCGGTACTCGATGCCCTTCTTTTTCGGCTTCAACTACGACGCCGAGTGTGCCGTCGTGCCAACGTGTGTGGACGAGACGCATCCCGCCAAGTATGCGCCAATCTCCTGCGGAAAAGTAAGTCGTCGCGCAGGTCTACGATGGTCTTTCCACCCTTCTCCTTCTAACACACTTCCAGTGGCGAGACGAGCGCATGCAACTGGCTCGGACCATCCCCAGACCACAAGCGAGCCCATAAAGGTAGTCGGTCTAGGCGACAAACAAGGGCAAACTGGACATCAACTGAACTGTCTCGGCAGCCCTTTGCTGCTCGTATGTATCTGAGGGGAGGTTGAGATGGTGGTTGGCAAAGAGGGTGTCGATGCTGAGATCACGATGGCACCACTAGAATTTGGACAGTCAAGACATCGTCCAACCGTTTTCCGTTTTCATGAACCCGTCTCTGTGACAAGCCTGTATCATCACAATGCACGTCGTCGTCTAGTATCTGCAGGTTCCACTTCAGACAGGCCACACGATGCCCAGATGACCTTCTGCAGCTTCTGCAACCCTTGGCAGCTTTGACTAAAGAAAGAGTCTGAAAAGAACAACACGAGGAGTCCCTCGTCATGCACCGGCAAAAGAAGCTTTGTTGCAAAGGGCATGTGCTGGTTTGCCCTGCATTCAATGGTGGTGAGCTGTCTTAGGCCTGACCTGGCCTGGCCTGGCTCGTGGCTGGTCTTAACGATTTAACCCAACAGGACTGGCTGCCGCCCTGGCAATTAACACCCCCTCCCCCCGCTTCCCCGCAGACCACCTGCTGAACTCGCTAACAGCGCACTTGTTGGCTGTCACCTACGTCGTATTTTACGTGTACTGAGTGAGTATTGATAATTGCACGGAACTAACAGCGATAGGCCCGTAATAGGCAATCGATGGCAAAGATGGCGGCGTGACGGGCGGGACGTCGGCATGACTAGTGGGTCTCGTGTCCTGTGGTTGAAAGAGGAAGGAAGAGAGAAGGTAGGGAAAGAGAGACGGAAGGAACAGACGCGACGCTCCTGCCAGCAGCACCTGTGACAAACGTGAACCAATCGGGCAGGCGCAAGCCAGGGCGTCTGGTTTCTCTGTCCCTTTGGTGTCCTTTCACCGTCCCTTTTTGTAGTCACTTTTTGGTCACTTTTTTGTTCCTTTTCATGTTTGGTCCTGTTCTAGCCTGGTTTCTTCTTTTTTCTCTCCATCCATCGCAAACCCCTTCGCCCTTCATGTGCTCATTCGCGTCGTGTGCTGGAGTCGCACTTCCTTCGCGCCTTCCCACTCCGGCGAGACAGGCGAGACAGACTCTCGCACCTTCCCAGGCGCAAGGCCTGGCCAGCCCCGCGGCGCCTTCCTTGTCGGGCTGCATCGCCCTGTTGCAGAAGGTGCTGCATGGTCGTGCTTACTGTTGATCGGTTCTCCAGTTTTTGCTTTTTTTTGCTTTTTTTTTTCTCACCAGGGGACAAGGCAAGGGGTCACGTCCCAATTTTCTCAGTCTGTCTGTTGTGTGCCGTTTCGCCATTCATCTTTCTGCCTCTTCAAATCTCTCTGGCGTTCGCTTCGTATTCCAGCCTCTAAGCTCGGCATCGCCCTTTGTCACCGTATCTTATCCCGCATTCGTCATTTATCCTTCTAGCGCCTTTATGATCGGCATCCTGCGTTTTATATTTTATACGTCGTACACGGCATCGTAGCCGACCTCAGAGCCTCATCCTTTCCTCTTCATTGCACAGCATACCCCGTACAGCATCTTATCAAGCCTGCCCTATCAATCGATCATTACTATCATCACTATCGCAACTGTTGGAGCGATTCTCCGCTGAGCGGACCACCCGCGTCCTCGACGGCCTCCGCATCTCGTCCACCCAATTCACTCAATCGCAACGCCCTTTTTACCTCGTACCTCGTACACTCTCACTTGACGACGGCCCCGCTTCGGTTTTCGTCCCGCCATTGGGCCGCGTGAGGCGTAAGGCTCTTGGAGATTCTGGATTGACGCCGACGACAGCAGACTGGGTTCCCTTTGTCTCCTCCCCCTTCATGCGTCACTAGAACGTAGCTCGCTTGCAGCCGGCCGCCCGCCTCGGCCGACTCTCGCATTCACATCTACATTTACATACATATACACATCCACCACCACCATGATCACAAGGCTTGCGCACCTGGCGTTGTGTACGGCGCTGGTCGCCTCGACTGCCGCTGCTACTGTCATCGGCTGGGACGACACAGAAAGGGCCGCAGCCTCAGCCTTAAACGCGCCCTCCTCAAATCGCTTCTTGCCCGAGCACGTGCTCGCACAAAATCGCCGGCCGGCCTCCATCGAAGTCGGCTCGGCCAAGTTCAACCTCTTTGATGAGTTCCTGGAAGCCCTGCGTGTCATGCAGGACGACTTCTTTGAGCCCTGGCTCGGCCAGTGGCCCAAGGCCATTGACTGGACCGCTGCCGTCATGGGCACGCACGTGGCCGGCGCCCTCAGCTCTCTCTCGCAAGGGTTGACGGCCGATGACGGCATCAAAGAAAAAGAAAACCTGATCACGACCTACTTTTCGCAGATTCTGAGCTACTACTTTGGCCAGGACGCCTTTGCCATCCGTAACGAGGCCTACGACGACATCCTCTGGGTCGTGCTCGGCTGGCTCGAGGCCGTGCAGTTTATTGATTTCCACACCACGCTCTACCACCAGGCGGAGGTGGACGCCAATACGGACGCCAATACGGATTCCAATACGAACGCCGGCGTGGCCGGCTCCGGCCTGCGCAACCAGTCATGGTACGGCAACCTGTGGATACCGGCCTTCTCGCACCGTGCCCGCATCTTCTGGGACATTGCCTCCCAAGGATGGGACAGCAAGCTGTGCGGTGGCGGCATGACCTGGAACCCGCGCCTCGAGCCCTACAAGAACGCCATCACCAACGAGCTGTTCATTGCCGCGTCGGCATCCATGTACCTCTACTTCCCCGGCGATGCGAACAACTCGCCCTTTCTCCACGCCAAGGACCCGCGCATGTCCGACCCGCTCGCCAGCAGCGCGAACGCGACGACAGGAGGGGACGATGATGCCACGTACAACGGCCCCAATGAGGCCAAGCATCTCAAGTTTGCCCTGGACGGCTACAACTGGCTCATCCACGCCGACATGAGGAACCGGCAGGGGCTGTTCGTCGACGGCTTCCACATCAGCGGCTGGAAGAACATCAGCAACCCCAACACCCGCTGCGACCAGCGCAACGACATGGTCTACACCTACAACCAGGGCGTGCTGCTGACCGGCCTGATTGGCTTGTGGAAGATTTCGGGCAACGAGCTTCATCTGTGGGAGGGCCATGTGCTCATCCAGTCCGTCATCAACGCCACGGGCTACGACCTGGGTCGCGACACGCCCATGGACCGCATGGCCGACCTCAAGCCGGGCCAGCTGCCGCCGTGGCGCGGTCTCGGCCGGGCGGGCGTCTTGGAAGAGCAGTGCGACGTGGGCGGTCTGTGCTCGCAGGACAGCCAGACGTTCAAGAGCATCTTCTTCCACCACCTGACGGCGTTCTGCGCACCACTCGATATGGCGTACGTCGGCACGCGCGCCGGACGCGGACATGGACATGGACATGGCCACGGCAACGGCAACGACGAGGACACAAAACAAGCCCAGCTCGCGCGCCAACTCTACGAGCGCGCTGTGCAGGACCACACCCGAGCCTGCACTGCCTACCTGGGCTGGATCCGGCACAACGTCGAAGCGGCCCTTGCCACCAAGGACGCCGACGGCAAGTTTGGCATGTGGTGGACCGCCGGGCTGCTGCCAATCAACGCGACGTCACTGGCCATCACAGACGGAGGGCTTCCTGAGAGCGGAGCGAACGGAGCGAACGGAGCGAACGGAGCTGTTGACTACCGCACATATGGCGTGCCCAACGACAGCCTCTGGGTCTCTTCTCCGGACCAACACAAACAGCCAACACCGATTCTTGGCGAGCGGCCTTATGGTGGTGGCGGTGGTGGTGGTGGTGGCGGCCAAGCACCGTTGACGGGGGGAAAGACGAAGCGTGCGGCCAAAGAAAACAGCGGCGGGGAACCACGGCCAGCGACCGGCCACCCTACTGACCCCAACCAGCGTGGCCGCGGCCGGACCGTCGAGACACAAGCCGGTGGACTTGCTGTGCTGCGGTGTCTTTGGGAGATATCGCAGCGCGCGTCGCGTTATGACGGAGTGTATGGTGACTTGCATGATCTAGAATGATTTTGGCGTCTTGTTTGGATTCTGACTCCAAATTGACGCGCCCCGGCTCATCGGTTCTCCTGCTTTGGATAGATGTACCCGGCAGGCGTAACTCTTAGCGTGTAGACTTCTCGAATGACATTCATACTTTTGTTTACTCCGTACTGAGTACAACTGGCCTCGATTGGGGGCCAACTCGGATCTCAAATGTGGCTGCTATGCACTAGCCACAACAGGCGTTGATGCCAAAAGCCAACAGAGCGATATCGTTGGCCAGCCTGGAGGAACGACTCCACCTCCCCTCGGCTTGCCCTCCCACAACTTTGCATTTTTTTCCGAGGCGCATCAAGATTTTTCCGCTCCGCGCCCCGAAAAGAGGGTCGCTCGTCTCAATGCAGTCTCCACCCAAAGCCCATCACACGAAAAAAAGGGCGAAAACCCAGAAAAAAATCAAGCAAGCGCCCGTTCGTGGAAGAAAATCGCAGGCTACTGAGATTTCGTTCTTTTTACCCTTCCTTGTGCCGTGCCCCCCCCCATTTCGACAATCTCGACAACCATCGACAACCCACGACAACTACACTCACTTTTTCTTCGACAACAACCCCCCCAAAAAGTCGTCAAGATGGCCACCGAGCTTACCGTCCAGTCGGAGCGTGCTTTCCAGAAGCAGCCTCACATCTTCCTGAACTCCAAGACCAAGGTCAAGACTGCCCGCCCGGGCAAGAACGGCCGGAGATGGGTATGTGATGATTTTGCCCCCTCGGAAACGACGTCTCTCGCATTCGCCTTGAAGACGGCATTCACTGACCGGTGTTGTGTCAAAACTGCAGTACAAGAACGTTGGTCTGGGCTTCCGGACGCCCAAGACCGCCATTGAGGGCAGCTACATTGGTAAGTCGAGACTGGGGGAGATGCAACGAGAAGGACGACGACGGCGACGACGACATGGACCAACGACAGTTTCAAGAAGCGGACCGACAACTCTGGCTGGCCTATGGCACGGAAAGCGAAAAAACGCATCGCCACGGGAAACGAGTTCGACCTCGGCATCGAAATTCCGACGACGAAACGCGACATTGAATCGACACGAAGGATTCACAAGAGGAAGACTGTCCTATGGCGGAGAGAGACGACACCCGTATGCAACATGAAACACAACCATCGACGTGCGGCCTCGTTCACGCCAGAACTTTTTAACGGGCACGACTTTCGACACGACCCTCAACACATGTCTCGGCACGTTTCGGCGCAAACTCAACAACGGCCACCAGAGTGCATCTTGAAACTCGACATCCGCTCTGTCCACCAACACGACCACATCCAGACAACAGCGTGCTAACCCACATTTCCCTTCACAGACAAGAAGTGCCCCTTTACTGGCCTCGTCTCGATCCGTGGCCGTATCCTGACCGGCACCGTCGTCTCGACCAAGATGCACCGCACCATCATCATCCGGAGAGAGTACCTCCACTACATCCCCAAGTACTCCCGTTACGAGAAGCGCCACACGAACCTCGCTGCCCACTGCTCGCCCGCTTTCCGTGTGGAGGAGGGTGACCAGGTCACCGTGGGCCAGTGCCGTCCCCTGTCCAAGACTGTCCGCTTCAACGTCCTGCGCGTCCTGCCCCGGACGAGCAAGGCTGCCAAGTCGTTCAGCAAGTTCTAAGGGATGTGCGTTTGTGTGTGTCTTGTCTTGTGTGTCTTGTGGGTGTGTCTGGTGTGTTAAAAGTGTGAATGGCACTTTGACAAAAGAAAAAAAAAGTAAAACGGAACGGGAACAAAAATGGGGGGAAATTCATGTGGTGTTTGGCATTTTGTTGTTTTTTCCTATCGCCCTATATCAACCTTCCAAAAAAACTTCTATTTTTTTAACACCCAAGGCCCCCCTTTTCCCCAAAATGACAAAAAGAAAACCAACTCATATCAACAACCAACAACAGCAAAAACAACAACAACGAACCGACCAGCTTTTGCGTGAAGACGAACATGGACGAGAGAGGAAACAATCAGCCTTTTTCTTGCTTGGGAACCTTTTGAACGTTGATTCTTCTTCTCGGCAACGTCCATGGCTCGACTGCAGCCTGTCTGTCCACAGACCGGGTGTGACTGAGACTGGAGGGAGCCGGGAGACGAACCGAGACACAAATCTGGACGGAATGAATGAAGAAGAGAAACGGACGGCAGAGAAAGAGCGAGAACTTTGCAGGATTGGGACAATCCACTCGTATGACTCCTCGGTCTGGTGTTTTTATGTTTATCCTAGTTACAGAAAACGGACAAAAACGGTCCGGGGAATAAGTGATCTGGTAGCCAATGCCAAAAAAACGTCATAAATAGAAGAGGGCGAAGTAAGTGAATGACGTGAAGGAGAATAAGTGAGAGTAAATGAGATTTACTGTGACTGTCGTAATACACTGGTGAGCGTCAAAGTGCAAGTATCGACTTTGATGTACGCCTTTTGGGATTCCATGTGCCCCACGTGACCTCGAATTGCATTTTCCCGTACCTTCCTTCAAGGGCAGTGGGGGAAGCCAGCATAGGAAGCTGCCAATCGCGATAGCGCCTTAAAAAAGCGACGACCGAAAAAACGTCCCAACGACGTAGACAGGAGAGACAGTCTATACGGGACGACAGACGGGGTCGTTCACATCAAAGTCCCACGTTCATATCTCACGTATATACCCGTCTATCTTTCTCACACCCTTACCATGGGCTGGTTCGACGGCCTGTTCGGCGGCGGCAGCAGCAGCAGCAGTACCGGCGGCTCTTCGTCCGACCCATTGGCCAAGCTCGATCCGAAACTTCGAGAGTTTTCTCCAGAAAGAGTCGCCGCTCAAGTACCAGCAGCAAGAGGGAGCGCAGAAAACGCAAACGGCACACGAGCAGCAAAAGCTGCAAGCACAGCAGACACAATCACCACACGCATCACAACCAACAGCCGACGGAACCCCCTCACCACAACAACCAGGCGTCCCCTCCGAAAGTCTGTACCAAGACGGCCGCTATGCCGACCTCTGGAAGACCTACCGGCCACTTGCGGCCGTCGAGGCCGACACCAAGACGGAGCACGAGCGCCTCATGGACGTGCTGGACGCCTACAAGGACCGCCGCGCCCAAATTGGCCGGGCGGCCCTGGAGAACTGTGCGCTCGAGCAGATTGAGTGGAACGACTGCATCAAGCACGGCCCCCTGTCCAGCCGCATGACCATGTGCAATGCCGAGATGAAGAAGTTTGAGCGGTGCTACAACATGCAGTCGGTGGGTTTTTTCCCCTTCTCCCCCCTTTTCCCTTCTCTCCCCCCCGGTGCTTCTGTTTCTTGTTCACTTTGTCACTTTGCTGACAGACAAACAGCGCCTCTTGAAAGCGCTGGGCTACCTCAATGCCTACGGCCGCACGCCAGACGAGGACGAACGGGTCCAGGTCCACGCCGACGCCCTCTTCCACCGGATGCTCGAGCAGGAGGCGGCCGTCGAAAAGGCCAAGGCAGAAGGCAAGCCGGTGCCGGCCGTGGACTTTGGCCACCTTGCGCTTCCCACCTCGGCCGCGGGCGTTGCCGCCGCCACCACTGCACACGGAACGACCTCCGCCACGGCCACCGTCCACGCACGGCCGCCCATTGGCTCCGATCCCAGCATTCCCGAGGACCTGCGCAAGCAGTGGAGCGACAAGCTCAGCAAGATGCCCGAGGGCGAGCGGCCGGCCGAAGAGGCGGCGATGCGCGCGGAGCTGGCAGCCCATGCCGAGATGTCAGAACGTGTGACAGAGTTGAGAGCAGCACAGGCGGCCGCCAGAGAGCAGCGCAAGGCCGAGGGCAAGGCAACAATCAAGGACCGGGTGTCTGGTCTGTTCGGGCATTAAGCGGGGGGTGAAGCGGGGGCGAAGGAAGGGCTGAGAAGTCGTTCCTTCGGACTTCGTACAAGATGAGAAAAAGAGGAGACCTACGAGTTTATGAGCAACTTTTTGTATATTAGCATCATCACGCATATAAGGAGGGGAAAAGGTAAAAAGGACATAAAAGAAGGGAGCGACACCAATATGGAGCACATAGGACCATTTGGAGACGCGTCTGGTGCAATACCTCGTCACAACGTAGACAAACAATCACCATCACAATCACAATCACACATTGGCAAGGGTTGGAAGAAGAAGCACAAAGCGTGCAAGCAATATGCAATATGCGCAAAGTTTGTCGTCATCACATCATGATCCCCCCCAATATATACAGGAGATGGACAAAATAAGAGATCCGCCATCCTACAGGAGAGTCTTGCCGCGCCTTCTCTCACACAACCACTGCTCTCGGCTTCGACTTCCGACCTTCGAGCAGGCCAGCCGTGCGCTCCAAAAAGGCATTGAACTCGATGATCTGCTGCAGCGTGCCGCCGCCGTGCAGATTGCCCGCGCCGCCCGTCACCTGCTCGGCGATGCGTCGTACAGTCAGCTCCAGGTTCGCCAGGTCAGCTGCTTTTTGCTGAGCGGGCGTCAGCTCCGGCGCGGCTCGACCTTGCTCGACAGCCAAGTCAATGTCGTGCATCGTCGACGACATATGGGCCGTCTTCATGGCTTTGCCGACACGGTCCTGGTGCTGGGCGCGCAGCGCATCCATTCGCAGCGCGACCTGGTCACGCTCGGCGCGGATGCGCAAGATCTCTTCGCGCAGGGCCAGCTTGCTCTTTTGAGCGGCACGGACCCGTTTGCGTAGGGCGTGCAAGGCATCGACCGCAACAGCCTGCTCGAGCAGACGCGAGCGCAGCTCCTGCTGGAACGACTCGAGGGCACGACGGGCCACCACCGTCTCTTTGCGGGCGGCAGCGACCTCAGCGAGATCGACTCCGCCATTCTCGCCCGCCCCGGCCTGCTGCTGTTGCCGCAATTGCTGCTGCTTCTCGTGAAGCGACTGCAGCTTCTGCTCGATCATGTCCTCGCAAATCTGGGCGAGCACGTCGACCGCATTGACGCCGCTGCGGTTGGCAAAGAGAAGGTCCGCACCCGCCGCAGTAAGCTCGTCATTGTCGTCGCCGTCATTGTCGCCGTCATCGTTGCCGTGACCGGCACCGGCACCGGCACCTCGCCGTACCCGAGAGAAACGCTGTACAGTGATGGGGACAGGCGCTCCCTTTGCGCTGCCCACCCCCTCGAGATCGTCCTCGCCCTGGCTGCCCTCCGCATCATTGGCGCCTTCATCATTCCTTTGCCGCTTTCGTTTTGTTGTAGGTTTGGCCTTTGCTGCCTTTGCTGCCTTTGCCGCCTTTGCTGCCTTTGCTGCTATCGGTGGTCGTGGCTGTTTCTGGGTGGCCGGGCTCCGGTCTTGGTTTAGGCGCCGTCTGCGCTTGGCTGGTGGCCGTTCGGCATCGTCTTCTGCGTTGCCCTCGGACTGCGCCGCTGCAGCTTCCGCAACAGCTTCTGCCTGTTCTGGGTCTTCCGCACCGAGTTCGGGTGATGGCTCGTGCACAGCACCTCTCCGTGGCCGCTTTCTGCCGATGGTCTTGGCCGCCTCGAGAGCATCAATCTCCTCGGCTTGCTCGTCTTCTTCTTCAGCCTGCGCCTGCGCCTGCGCCTGCGCCTGCCCCTCCTCTTCGTTTTCTTCCGTTGCCGCCTCCTTTTCTTTCGGTTTGGAGGGTGGCCGGCCGCGTGCTCGCTTTGGGGAACGGACTCCTGGCTGTCTTGGTGACGATGTCGGCGGCTGCAAAGGCATGCGTTTTGTTGGTCTGTTGATCGGCGACGAAGATGGGACAACAGAGGAGCGCTGGATCCGGCTGCCGACTCTTCGTGTCGCCGGCGAGGGAGGTAATGGGCGGTTCTGCCGGCTTTCTGGAGACAGCTCGTCTGGCTCTTCCTCTGGCTCTTCCTCTGGGTTTTCCTCCGGCGCGTTCTCTTTGCCTTTCCCTGCAGCTGCTGCCTGTGGTGTCGTCGATTCTGAGTTTTGGGACTCACCCCGTGAGGCCCGTGTCCGTGTGCCGCGTGCTGCGATGCGTGCCGCCCGGGCTTCAGCGGTCGATCGCCGTGCCAATGGAGACGACGACGCGGCCATGCCGCCGGAGGCCATGTTGTCGGGCGACGCGAGAACGACGGTCAGCGCGGGCGAAGACAGCTCATCGGCAGCGGCCGCACCCCCACTTTGCTGCTTGGCCTTGGCCTTGGCCTTGGCTGCCAGCTTCGAGAACACGCCGCTGCCTCTTGAAGACCGAGCCATTGTTGTCGCTCCAGCCTGCTCCGTCTCAGTGGCGGCCGCGGCAACAGCCAGACCGACTCCGCCGCCCGTCGATGGCACGTCCGCCATGGTTGACAGCTCGGGCGACAGCTCGGGCGACAGCTCGTCCAGTCGGGCCGTGCCTTTGCGCCGTCTCCGTGTTGCTGGTGGTGAAGATGCAGATGGTGATGTCGACGGCGGTGCCGCTACTGCCGCCGCCGCTGCTGCTGCTGCTGCTGCTGGGGAAGGCGAAGACGATGCCTCCACCACCTGGTCTCCCTTGGCGTTCTTTACCGTACGAGCAGTTCGACTCGACCGGCTCGACCGACTCGACCGGCTGCTGCGACTGCTGACTGTGTTGGACATGATTTGCTGCAAGGCGGCACTTCGGCTCGTAGCGGCGGTCACCGACCGTCGTCTTCCGCTCCCTGGCGCATCCACAGGGCTCTCGCCAATCTCTTCCTCGGCCGGTCGCTCGGGCTCGGGCGAGCCGGTCGGGATGCTGAGGGGGGTGCCAGAGCTGTTTTTGCTGTTGTCGTGGCCGCCTCCTCTCCTTCGGTCGAAGCCCCCGGCACAGCACGTCCACTGTCGCTCAGCCGTCTCCTCTTAGCAGACGAGTTGGGTGTTGCGCGGACGACGGGCGCTGTCGGTGCCGGTTCTGGTTCCTGTGATGGTTCGTTCGCTGCATCGGCTGTCGGCTGTGGTGGCTGTGGTGGCTGTGGTGACTCTAGTGGCGCCTCTGGCGGCGCCTCGAGCGTCTCCGGAAGAGACAAAAACAGGTCAAACGAGGCATCTTGCACCTGATGTCGTTGCGCGCCGCGCATGCGCTGCTGCATGCGCTCTTCACGTCCTGGGAGGTGTTAGTGGGGGTAAAACGAGAGAGCCAGGAAAGGCGCGAGAGCAAAAAAAAGACAGAGAAAGAACTCGCTTGATGCCATCTGCGCGTTGTGGTGCCAATGCACCTCGGCCCAATGTGAGAGTTGGATTGTTGATTGTCGTTTTTGGTCTTTTTCGTGGTTCGTGACAATCGTCGCGAAATGGGAAGGTGAGGCTCTGGTGGAGCTGCGAAGTGTGCAGGTGCGACCGGACGCGTAAATAACGGCCGATAATACGACGTGCAGAGACCAAAATGGAAGGCGCGACGCGGCGGGAACAGAAGACCAGGGGCCACTTTGAGGTTAGACCGTTAGAATCATTAGATACCGGAGCCATGCCGCGCCGAGACATTTTAGTGCCAACACCCCCTCAAACTTCCAGCGTCCGGGCGCGCCCAAGTGCACCCGAGCCTTGCTGTAGAAAGACTATGACTGCCAAAATACAGAGGGCGCTCGACAGTGTTAGGGCCTGTTCTCCGGGCCTCGGGCATCAAAGCAAGATACAAGGCTTGGCATCTGCAGCCTCGTATTCAACGTCCAGCATCGCTTGCACGAGAGTAAGTGTCAATGGAATAACAATGTAGTAATGTTTGACAATAAAGGAGGAGTTCAAGGATCCTATTTGTTTTTATTTGAATGTATTGATCAGCGTGTTGACGCTCATGGCAAGCGTGTTAGGTATACGCGAGAAAGAGGATACGAAATGGCAAGAAAATAAACAAGGCGATGCAAATACGAAAACAGAACAATCGCTGCAGTCCCGTTGTGTTGTGGACTGTGTCATGGACATCCCGAACGCCGTCCGTAGGTACCAAAACCACCAACGCCAAAAATGCAAAAGTGAAGAGGCCACACCCTTCTTTTTCTCCCTCTCTCTTCCTCTATACACTGAGCGTCTTTTCTGCTTCTGCTGATGGAGGCCGGCCATTCTTGGCTTTCACCATCTTGGGGATCCATTCCATCTTTTCGTCGTCAAAGTTGTGCCTATACCGTTTGTTAGTGGGGGGGGGGGGGGGAAGGTGTATGTGAGAGTGGCAAAACATGGACAAGGGTGGCCTACTCGTGAAAGTCCTTGTTGACCAAGGCCGTCTCGCCGTATTCGGCCTCCAGGATATCCCGGAATCGATAGGGAATCTTGACGGGCGCGCCCTCAAACGTGGTGTCTCGCAAGGGGAACAGGTACGTATCGCGGTACTCGTGTCCGTCCTTGCACGACAGCACGCCCTCGCCCGCCGGATGATGTGGGTCGTAGCGCGCCGTAGTAATGTCAATAAAGAGGCCCGTCTCGGTGTCGATCCAGCGCGCGTCAATGACGTTGAGCCAGTCACTCTGCTCGCGGTTCGTGTAGTGCGGGTTGACTTCCAGCAAATAGTCGCGGCCCTCGGGCAGGCGCGGGGTCTTGTAGTGGAAGACGGACATGTTGTAGTAGGCGGCCAGGTAGTACATGCTGGGCTCCGTGACCTGGACGTCAATGTCCGAGTCCCAGGGCATGATTTGGCGGTTCCACCACCAGCCGAGCAGCGAGCCGTGCATGAGCCACGTCTCGACGCCAATGTCGGCAAACGTGGACAGGTACGTCTGGACGAGACTCTTGAGGGCACGCTTCTGCTCGTTGTACTCCAAGACGCGGTCGGCGAAGCTGCCAATGTTAGCCGGTGAAGCCAACGAAACGTACAAGAAACGTAAACCGTAAACCAAGGGGAGACATAGGGACTCACCGGCCATCATAATGATTGTGGAAGCTACGAGGATGGGGGTCAGTGAAGTTCAGCAGGACATTGTCAGAAAGGCAAACCTCTGCTCACATAGATTCATCTAGAGAAGGTTAGTGGAACTCTCATCATAAGATCCAAACTTGGCTTGAACTCACGAAAATATTTTCCTGGAGGATCGCCAGCTCGTCCGCTCATGTCTTTGGTCAGTCGCCGGCGCACAGAGGCAAAGTCGGCGTCGGCCAAGGCCGTGCCAAGAAGGGCACAACTGATAAGACTGCCGAGCCGCATGGTGGTGGGTGGTGTCCGTGGTAAGTCGAGTTGAGAGGTATTTCATATGTCTTGTGTTTCTTTTGTCTTGTGTTTCTTATGTCTTGTGTTTCTTATGTCTTGTGTTCTTGGCCGAATGAAATATTGTCAAGGAGCTATGAGAAACGGGGTAGAGTCTTGGCAAAGAAGAAGAGGAAAGAACGCCCGTTTGGCAAAAGATATAGGGAAGGAAGGAAGGGGGCAGGAGGGAAGGAGGGAAGGACGAAAAAAGGGAAAGAACAGACGACAAGAATAAAGAAATATATAAAAAAAGCTTATAACGAAAAGAAGAAAGAGGCATGTCCGTCCGGAGGAGACGCTCGATAGGGTAAATGAAAAACACCAGGGGTATTCCAACGTCCGGGGAGAGGAGGGAGAGAAGACAAAAGCGAGCCCAAAGAAAAAAGTGAGTAGGGGTCTCCAAAGGACGGGGGACGTGGAGCGAAAGAAAGTGGAACTCTGGAACTCTGGAACTCTGGAACAGGGCAGATTGGTGGATAAAAACAGGGCAGGAGGGGATGCCAGAATGTGCAAAAGAGAGAAGGAGCAACAGAAGGGACAGAAAATGAAAATGGCATGAGAAACCGGCAAGAACGACGAATAGGGAAAGAATGACTACTATGTAGAGGAGCCGCGACATTGCCATGAAACACCAAGACGCAACTCCCTTGCTCACATTCCCTCGCTCGTTTAGTTTCGCGGATCGAACTGGGGTGATGACGAGTCCCGAGACTGGGGAATGGCGCTGGTGGTACGTGGATTTGACAGCTCTGGGTGGGTAGTGCACTCTTTAGGCCCTTTGAGTGCGTGGGCGTTGACGTATGTAAAGTATCTAACAAATAGTGCGTGCGTGGGCATTATCAGGGTTGCGAATTAGTACTAAAGATTTTAGTAGTAGTACTATACTACTGTAGTATTTTAGTAGTAGTACTGAATTTTCAGTACTACAGTAGTAAAAAGAGTAGTATTAGTATTGATAATTACTACTGTCAGTAGTATTAGTAGTAGTATTTACTACTAATAATAGTAATTAGTATTTTACTATTATAATTAATAATAGTATTAGTATTATTATTTATTATTATTAATAATAATTAATATTTTTATATTTTTAAATAAATTTTATAAAATAAACTTAAAAATATAAAAAATATATTAAAAATTAATATTACTTATATTAATAATATTAATTAATAATAATAATAATATAAACTTAATAACTTAATAATATTAATAATAATATTTTAAAATTAATAATAATATTTTAGTATTAGTAATAGTATTTTAGTATTAATAATAGTATAAACTTTATAAATTAATATTAGTATAGTATTAGTATACTAATAATTTAAGAGATTAGTATTAGTAGTAGTATAGTCTTCATAAATTAGTATTAGTAGTAGTATTAGTATACGGTAATACTAATTAGTATTAGTACTAAAGAACCTCCAGTAGTATTAGTACAGGCCTTTACTACTACTAAAGTACTAATTTCGCAACCCTGGGCATTATTGACACGGCGAGGCGGGCAGGAGCTACTGGCTTCTTCACTGTCGCGTGTCGACAGGGCAAGAGCGATAGGCATGAGAAGAGACGGCATAAAGAGTAGAACAGCACGCCGCGTTTGTTCACAGTTTCTCGACAACACAAGAAATATGCCCGTGAAAGCAGCAGTCGCGATTATATGTAGATGCCCCGAGCTGCGCATTGCTGTATGACTATGCATACGATGTATCTTATGTTGCCACCTTTTCTCTCCATGCATTGAGAGCCCTGCACGCCGCGTCATCGCCAGTGGGAATAGCGGGAAGGAGCAAATGCCCTTGACAAGCCCCTTGGCGAGCCAGTGGAAGTCCCCAGTATGGAGGGACCGAAGGCAAGAGCTAGGCCGGTTCTTTCCATTCACGTACTCCGCAATTTAGGTATTTGAACAGTACAAAGTACAGGCCGTCTTGAGCACGGGCCAAAGATACTTTACTGTGTTCGAGTACGACGTACTGCGTAGAATTCATGCCGACTGGCTTGCCTTTGTTCTCCATCTGCATCTCGCCCACCTCGTGGGCCAAGATCCATGAACAGTCTCATTGTTAGGCCCCTGGTGGGGAAGGCGCGGATGCAAACTAGGGCCCGTCCGTGCTTTGGCTGTGTTTCCGTTCCTGGCGGTTCCTGGCATAGGCCTGGCCCAGGCCCCAAAACCGTCTGACAGGAGGCGAGTCCAGAATCAGCCACCCTGTACTTACATGTACGGAGTTTTTTTTTGTTCAGGTTTCTTTTGTTCGTCACCTTCAACAAAGCCAAGCTTTCACGGCGCATTATATCGTGGTCCATCTACCGATTCCGGCTGCCAAGACCTGTCAAGGATGCCTCGACCGTTGGATGTGTTTGTACGAGTCTTCTCCTGTTCGTCTGGTCATTTTGTGTCCATTTTCCTCTCTTCCATTTCCATTGTCCTTCTCGCTTCCAGCCTGCAGTCCCCTTGTTTTGCTCTTTTTGCCTGCCCAGATAAACACACAGTAATAAGGCGAGGCACTGAAGTTTTACATTTACAGCCACTCCTCGCTTGAATGTCTCTCCATCTCACCTTTCCCTCCTCTCTACTCAGTACAACGGCTGTCTCATGTCTCGTGTCTGCCGGGCCCCTCCCTGCCCGTTGTGCTGGATCGATACTGTAGCACAATCAAACTGCACGGCTGTCTGGGGCTCTTCTAGCACGGGATCGGCGCGACTCCGTGCTGGGTAAGAATCTATTTTTGTTGCCTTTGACAATGCGAAACCGACATCGTTTGTTGTATTGTCAATTATGCCTTGTGTCTTAAGTCTTGTGTTCTATTTTTGTTTGCGTCTTCCAATCAACATTGCCTTTCCTTCTTCACGCATTTTTACAAGAGGGCACTCTCTCTTTTCTTCTCGTCAACCCCATTTGACGTCACAAAAGTCATTGCATTGGTCTCTAGGTGAGAATCTCTGCGTTTTCTGGTAATGTGGATTTTGTCTGGACATCCAATGAGCATCCTACGCATTATTTGCTACAAGTATATGCCCGGGACCGCGTATACAAATCACCGCGGCGCCTTGCGCAATACTCGTTCAAGCATACGAGGTCGAGCTGTCCAACACCCAGACTGTCGGGACTCCCCATAGTACTCGATAGTACCTCGCCCCACGAGACCCTTTGCGGCACGATAGTGACAAAGTGACAAAACGAATCATCCAACTGTGCAACTCCTATCGTGTTCGTCAAGTAGTACCATTCTTCTGCAGACGATCAAAGGCAACTGTAGCCGTCGGCTAAAGTGCAGTCAAAAGAAAGCAGTAAGGCCAATACTCGAGCCCATCTCAATTGACAAAGATGAGACCGACCCCAGCTTTTTCACACGCAGATATACCCGTCTTGGCATCTGTTCGAGAAGATGAGCCATCATAATCATAGCAGTCGCGGTCCAAAGTGCGCACGTACTGTGCTTGATACTGTGCATACACTGTAGATAACACAGTACACATGCCACGCAGACTGTGCTAAATACAGTGTAAATTCTCCACTCCGTTGTACATGTACTCAGTACACTGTACGTCGGCCGTTGGAAAGGCTGAGCCAGATGATGTGGGGCTTGTTGCGAGACAGTTAGTGCTGCAAATGGAAGCTGGCCACTGGCTGGAACTGGAAGCAGCAGCCCACGCACGGGCGAGCTTGGCTGGACAGTGACGAGGCCTTCCCGCACAACGCTGCACGCTCCACGCAGGCACCTAGTTTCTAGGCAATCGCTTCACCTCTCTGGCCTCTGCTCTCCCACCTCCGGTCCTCCTCGTTCCCTCATCCGACTCTCTTCAACACAACCCCTCCCGGGACGGAATGCGGTAAAAGTTACGACGTTCCTGTACTTCGTACTGCAGAGACACACGCACGCAACTGCAGCACACGAGAACACCGCAACGATGGCCGTTTGGAATGTGCGTTCGGCCTTCGACCGGCCCTGTCCCCTTATCGATGACGAGTCCCGATAGTCGGAAGGAAGCTTGAGCTGCATGCTGAGAGCTGAGAGCTGGGAGCTTCGACGACGCATCGTCATCGGCATCAACACATCCTGGTCGCTTCTAGGCAGTCCCCAGCTAACTTTGTACCTTCTCTATAGCCCTTTCGAGTAACAGGCGACTGCCTGCACCTGCTCTCGAAATGCATCCTCATCTTCTCCATCCACCGCAACCGGAGCGCCGAAGGTAGGTGACGGCCACGATCGGGCGATGGCAATGGCAATGGCAATGGCGACGATCGTGGCTCCAACGGCCCCGGTGACCTTGTCGAAATCATCTACATGCTGCTAACACTGCTGCTAGGCGTCTCTCTCATCACCCAGATCCTCTACGCGGCCGTCTTCGTCACACGCTACATTAACGTCTTTGCCGAAACCAACCACTGGAACCTGTTCTTCAAGATCTTCTACATTGTCACGTCCTTCTACATCATCGGCATCATGCGCTGGGTCTATCCGCGCTCCCGCGAGCTCGAGCTGGCCTGGAAGATGGGCGCCGCCATCGTTGCCGGCTCTCTGCTGCTGTCCCCCTTTGGCATGCTCATCTTCATCAAGAAATACCTGTGGAGCTTTGTCAACTGGCTCTGGTCCTTTTCCGAGATCCTCGAGTCCGTCGCTGTCCTGCCCCAGCTGCTGCTGCTCCGCCAGACGTCCGTCCCCACCGTCATCGACTCCTTCTACCTGCTCGCCCTCGGCTCGTACCGCGCCTTTTACATTCTCAACTGGATCGCCCGTGCCGCCGACAAGAACGACGACCCGCCGAACGGGCTGTCCGTCATCTTCGGCATCCTCCAGACACTCCTCTACCTCGACTTTGCCTGGGTCTACTGGACCCGCCAGCGCGTCAAGCTCCGCAACGGCGGTGTTGTGGATGCCGACGACATCCGCCAGGGCTGGCTGTTGCGCCGCATCTTTGGGAAACACATTGACCGCGCCCACGACGGCGCCGACGACGAAGAGAGCGCGCCCGCTCTGGGCCGGCCGGCCGGCAGTGGAGGCGCACGCGGTGGCGCACGCGGTGGCGGCCGCGGTGGTGCCGCTGGTGCCACCACCAACAACAAGTGGGGTGTCCGCGGCATTTCCGTCAGCGCCGACGACACTACCCTCGAGCACGAGCGCTTCTTTGAGGCCGAACGCGCCGACGGCCACCACAACCTGGATGCGAGTGTCGACCCAGATGCGCGCATGCACGACCCAGACGACCTGGCGCGGGCTCTCGGGGACGAAGACGAAGACGAAGACGAAGACGGCAGCGGCGCCTACGCGGACGCTGCCGACGGCGACGATGCCGACGATGACGGTGAAGACAGTGCAGACGGTGCACCGCCTCCGGCCAGTCAGAAGCGGGGTACGGCCGAGACGGGTGGTGTGCGGAACGATGAGTGGGATGATTAGGTGCGTGCAAGAGGAGGAGAAGAGGCTTGGTTTATATCTTGACTTTCTTTTTGATTTTTGCTTTTTGCGTTTTGCGTTTTGCGTGTACCAAACAAGGAGCTCCTCTTGTCGGGACTTTGCAGGGACAAGCAAATGCTGTAAACTACACATACGACTATCTCTCTCGCGAGGCGACATGCCCAGACTTTGGAGGCGGCGTGTCTTTTATTTAATTACATTTGTTCCTTCTGCCCACTGTGCTCATTGTGTTTTTATATTATTTCCCAGTATTTTTTGTCCCGACAGCTTTGTCCGCTGCATTCAGCGTTTGCCTCTTTTCGATGTGGGACCTTGATATCATACAGCTGTGTATCAGTGAATACGATGAGCTTGATCTCCGGGCGTTTCTAACAACTGGGCATGCCCTTTCTGGATTTATTCGTATTTTATTTGTGCCTTTCTACTGTGATCGCTATGAAATATGTCCCCCAACGATTCTACCCTATTTCTTTGGCATCATATACTATTTATCTACTCCATTTTGCCAACCACCATCCTTTCACCAAAAGACACTGCAAAAATATCAAAAAAATTGTAGACTAGCGTTTCAAGTACCTGAAATACGCCGTCAATACGTCAATAAGTCAATACGCATCAAGACTCATCAGTTGTTCCTTGATTCAACCACCTTCGTTGACTTTCCTTATTAACAATTGCCGTCTGCCAGCTGGTGGCACCTGCCAAGTACAATGTTGCTGGGCCAACAATCGATACAATGTGGACACCAGCCACAATTGACCAATCAGAAGCCACAAGACAGTAAACACGGTCGAGGTCAAACGCGGTCCCCACTTGAACTTGTATGAGGATCGCGACTTGTGACTCTGGGAATGAACCGCGAGCTGCTGTTCTTCGATGTGGAATTCCTGCTGCCGATACATTGTCACGTCGTCATTGTGAGAGGACTCTTTCGGTTTTCTTTTTTCTTTTTTTTTTCGCTTCAACCTCTCGTTTCCCCCTCACAGCACCCTCACAGCACCCTCACAATGGCTTCACAACCTTCACAAGAAACACAACCAACGCGGCGAACGCGCAAATCGATCTCTGGTTTCTCTCCTTCCAAGGCGGCGACCGACAAGGAGAACACGATCATGGACGACGACTTTCGTGCGCCGGGCGGCCTTGCCTCGACGGCGGCCGCCAGCAGGAAGAAGCTGCGCAGCAAGAGCATGGGGCCCGGTGGTCTTGATGCGCTCAAATCGACATCAGGAAACCGGCGTGTGGTAAGTTGAAGCGCTATCACGATGCGATCTCGATCAGATAAAAGTTAGCATGGCGCGTGAGTTCTTGCTGACGCCCCAATTCAAGTCCCTTGCCGTCCCATCTCGGCCGCCACCACGATCCATCCTCAAACCTACCATGCCCATCCTCCCCGACATCCCTCCACGCAAGCCCAAGGCCAAAGGCAAAGGCAAGGGCTCGCCCTCCAGAAACAGCGGCGACGACAACAGCACAACACGCGTGGCCCTGCGCACAGAAGAGGAGCAGCAAGCAGCCGCACGCGAGCGCGAAGAGCGGGAACGCGCCGCGCGGGAAAAGGAAGTCAAGGACCACCGCGAAGCCCGCCGCAAATCACTCGCCAACCGCCGCGTCTCCTTTGCTGCCGAAGCCACTCTCCACACCTTCCACGAGATCGACTACCCGCAGGATTCAACGACCTCGACCGACCGGCGTGCCTCGTCGACTGCCGCACCTTCGCCAGCCCCGCCTGCCCCGCCACAGACACAGTTCGACCATGACCTGGACCGTGAACTGCAAGGCCCGGCTGACCCGCCCTCCACACCACCCAAGCAGTTGGAAGATGATGAGGCCATTGCCGAGGCGACGCCCGACAATCAGAGAGAGATGCACCAGGCCAAGCACCGGCGCAGCTCGACGGGTGTCTCTGCCATGGGTTTCCAGGATCCCATGGCCTCCCGCGGCGGCGGCGGCGGCGGCGGCGGCGACGACAACACAATCACATCGACCGTATACGATTCCGACGGTGGCGACGAGGTCGAAGAGGACGACGAGGACGGCGACGAGATGGAAGACGACGACGATGTGGCCTCCCATTCAGACTCGGAGGCTGGCGACTCGGACGAGGGCGACGGTGCGACCATGGTGACTGTGGACGCCGACGAGATGACGTCTGCCTCGGTCATGTCGATACTGTCGTCCATTTCCATGCAGGAGTCCATGTCGCCAATCGAGTCGACGACCGATGTCGACGAGGCTCTGCGGCTGGCGACGGAGCACGCTGGTGCACAGGCTACCGCGTCGCGTCGTCAACGGCCGCTCGACGAGGACGAGGAGGTCATCCAGGGCTTTATTGGCTGGGGCAAGAAGGCTGCCAACAGCAGTGCGGCATCGAGCGCACCGGCTCCTGTCCAGCCTGCCGTCTCCTCTCCGACACGAAGCGAGAGAGACGAGGATACGGCCATGTCCATGGATATGGACGCCGATATGGATATGGATATGGACATGGACATGGACATGGAGATGGAGATGACGCGGCCCATGGGCGGCATTATCAGGCCCGGTCAGGGCCGGCAAGAGGACGAGATGTCCATGGATGTGACACGCGCCTATGGTGGCATCCTTCTGCCCCAGCCGACCACCGACTTGGAGTCGGTCGCCAGCAGCCCCATGATCATGCCCGACGACACGGTTGCAGGCGAAGAGCCGATGGAGCTGACCATGGGCATTGGTGCCATCTGTCGCCCGCAACACGACGATGACGCAGAATCGGTCGATCATGACGGACTCGAGGATATGTCGATGGAGTTGACGACCGTTCTGGGCGGTGTTCTCGGACGGCCGTCGTTTGGTGCCAATAAGGCGCGCCGCCTGAGCCGGAGACAGACGATCCGTGGCCCCAACGACGAGGAAGACGACGCTCCCATGGACATTACACTTGGCGTCGGCAAGATCTTTGCAGGCGGCAACAGCTCAGCGCTCTCAAACCAGAACAAGAATGGAAATGAGAACGAGAACAATGACAACGACGACGAAGGCGACGACGAAAACGACGACGGCGAAGCAGACATGGATGTGACGGTGGGCATGGAAATCACGACGGCCCTCGGCGGCATCCTCAAGCCTGCCTCACCTACCAAAATACGCGCTTCTCTGGCACCGGCCGCTCTGCTTCCTGCACCGGTGAACAACAACAACAACAAGAACAACAACTCAGAGAACCAAGAAAGCTCACAGACGCCCACACGCACGCGCAGAAAGTCGTCCTCGCCGCCCAAGTCTGTCACCCGTTCGGCCACCCGTTCGGCCACAAAGAGCCCCGAGTTGTCTGCTCTTGCTGCTTTTACGGGCAAGGGCATGAACCGGACACCAGCCCGTGGCAGCGAGACTGAGCCATCCCCTTCAGCGAGGGCCGCTTCCAAGTCACCCCAAAAGGAGGAAGTGGAACCCATCACAAAGCCGAGCAAGGCGCTTACCACAGAGCCAACAACGCCTCAGAGATCCTCGCCTGTGCGCTTTATTGGCAGCCGCTCCCAGTCGCCCAGGCGCAAGGCGGCTGCGGCTGCGAAGTCTACGACGCCCAAGTCGCCGCCCAAGGCCAGCAGCACTGCACAGTTTTCAAAGTCCCTTTTTCTGCAAAACCCTTCCACTGGCACCAACGGGCCCTCGGTCGTCTTGACACCACAGGGTCGCCGCCGGCAGACTGCGTTTGCTGGTGCTGGACCTGCATCACCCAAAATTGCCGAGATTTTCAGCCGCCGCTCGTCTCTTGTCGACGCAGCAACGGAGTTTGTTGTTGGCTCCCCCGCCCTCAAGGACCGCCCTGCTGTTTCGTTTGACGAGCCGTCTCGCCAGAGCACGCCATCCGAGGACGAGGCGACCGGCTCTGGCCCCCTCGACGACAAGGAAGCCACACAGAACCTCAAGGACCTCATCCAGAACCTGTCGCCCAAGAAGAATCCCTTCAAGGGTCGCAAGAGTCTGCATGTGGGCAGTGCCAAGGGCCTTCTGGGCAAGCGGCCACTGGAGCTGGAGCTGGACGAGGACGAACTGGACGATGGCGAGATGGAGAGCCAGAACTTTGTCAAGCGGCTCAAGGGCGAGCCCAGCCCGGTTAAGAACGTCCGGCTGCAGCAGCCGCCCTCGATGATGGAAACCATTGGCCGGTCGTCTCGCTCGCGGAGAAGTCCCTCGGCCACGCCACTGCCCTTTGACAGCAGCAACCAGCAGCAGAGCACCACGCCGTCCAAGTCGGACTCTGCTTCCAAGGACGTCAACTTTGACGACGACAGCAACAGCAACAGCAACCGTGCCAACAACGCCCACGACAATGCCAACGACGATGCCGACGATGCCGAGGAGGAGGAGGACGATGCAGAGCGCATTCACCTGCAAGACTTCCTCAAGCTCGCCAACATCCACTTTATGGAGCTCGAGACGACCAAGCGGCGGGCCACCGAAGGCCCTGGTGCTTTTCACAAGGACAGCGGCAACGGCCACAGCCGCCTCTCGACCGACGAGGACGGCAAGCCCAAGGACCCCGCGATCGAGTCGCTCGTCACGACGGTCTGCAAGGTGCCCCTGCTGGAGATGTACCAGCATGCGTGCCGCGAGCTCAAGAACTACATTGAGGAGGGCCGCTCGATCATGCGCGAGATTGAGACCGAGACCTACGAATACAATCCGCCCATTTTCCGCGAGTACACGGCTGCCACGCCCGAGATGCGCGCGCAGATGGACAACCAGTTCAAGAACATCAAGATCTTTGCGCGTCTGCAGAGCAAGAAGCAATGGTACGAGTGGCGCACCAAGCTGCACGAGGGCCTACAGGAGGGCATGCTGAAAGTGCTTCGCGACCTGGACAAGGACAAGAATGTGCTTCAGGAGCGTCGCGAGAAGGTGGACGCCGTCTACCCCGCGCTGCTGGCCGAGTACGAGTCCCTCGAGCGGGAGCGTGTGCAGCTCGAGGCGTTTGCTGCCCAGCTTGGTGGCGACGACCAGGAGGCCCTGATTGCCGCCCGCGTCACCAAGGGCCGTCTGACGGCGAGCATCGAAGAGCACAGGGGCGCGACTGCCCGCCTGGAGACCGAAATGAAGGAGAGCAAGGCACGCGTGGCCGCCATGAAGACGGAGCGCGAGCAGTACCTGCAAGAACTCGAGGAGGCCAAGCGAATCCAGGAGGAGCACCGCAGCTGGAGCCACCAGGAGATCTCGTCGCTCAAGACGCAGGTCGACGCGCTCGAGAAGAAGAGCGGCTGGACGGTCACCGGTGCCCAGGGCACGACGCTGTCCATGGCCTACCGCCGCGAGATTGAGCTCGTGTTTGACGTGGCCGCGTTCCGCCCAGGCTCGCACAAGAACGCCCAGATCGATCTGTGGTACATTGGTCACACGCGCCCACGCGATCCGCAGCCCTGCACGCCCGAGACCGAGTTTTTCCTGCAGTGCGTCCGCGACCATGTGCGCGGGCTCAAGCAGGCCGAGACACACCCAGGCAAGCTGCTCAAAGTGGTTCGTGCGAGCTGGGACACGGCCAAGCAGGCAGCCAATCAGATCCGCCAGCTCAACCTGACGTTCCCGACGACGACAACCAAGACGTCCGACACGTCCCTGGCCGTCGCCGTCAGTATTCTGCTGGTGCCCCTGCGCACCAAGGTCGTCGTCACGTTGCACCTGCGGAGTCTTCTGGGTGCAGGGTGTGCGAGCACCGAAAACGACAAGAACAAGAAGGTCCGCGGCCTGCGCATCGCCGTGTCCAGTGAGGCCCGCGTCGTCTATGGCGAGCCATTCAATGCGGCCAAGATGGGCGAGTTTCTAGCGGCCCGGATCGGCAAGCGTGTCGCCTCGGGGGCTGCAGCCGCCGCCGCCGCCGCTGCCATCGCCCAGAAGAAAAACAAGGGCAAGACCGTGCCAGGCTACTTTTGGGTCGACATGATGGAGGAGCTTAAGGCGAAGCTGCTGGTGCGCGGGCGCAAGCTGGCATCATAAGATGGAGGGAGCATGGGTCAAGGGAAATGGAATGGGAATGGGATAAGGATAGGGATAGGGATAGGGTTACGGACGGGAATTCAATGGATGGGAAGCCTGGGATGATGTTAGGGATTTGCCATTCACCCGGCGTTGGTCTTTTTGGGGGGTTTTGTCTCGGTTATTGCCTCGGATTTTGTCACGTTTTTACGTCTGCTTTATGGTTTAATGATGATTGTCTTCTGTGCCTCTTTTCTTGCCTTTATGATAGGTGCTCAAGGCCATCATTGCATCAAGTGACAGAGGCTTGCCTGTCGCCTCCGTGCATAAGCGAGTGGCACAAAATTGTAGTAAATGCAACTTGGATTCAGTCTACTCCTCTGTTTGCATCTCACAGTGACTTGACCAGTCTATGCAAGTTTATCATGCAAGTTGTCTTGCAAACTTTATTTTACCCAACAAATTCAATTTTGCATGTTTTGTGCTGTGCAATCGTCTATCCCTTTGAGTGAATCAACTCTCACAATACGCATTCACCCACAACTGTACCACTGACACTCACGACACGCACTGCCATAGACTGTGTTCACTGCAATGGCTGCCGCAGCCCGCTTCGTGATCCCTATTCACTCGATGCTTTCGATGCCATTTCCCGTCTTCACGCAGCATTCCCTTTTCTTTCCGTTTTCCATTCACTTTGTAGCCATCGTCTCGAGTGACACCTTCTTGTCCACTGCCTATAATACACTCAATGCCTACCCTCTCTCTCTGTGGCCAGGATCGTGCACATCATGTCCAACTTCGTGCTGTTTGGTGCTCCGGCGCTCACAGTCGCCACCAGCTTTGCTGTCTTTTGCCAGCCGGGAACAGCCATAAGACCAAAACCCCCGTCGCTCCTGCCGGCCTCAACAGAAGTCTCTTTCCGGCAGGACCGCACCTTCCTCGCCTCGGTGCCTTCCCCCACCGGCGGCCCACTTCGTCCTCAATAGCAGTGACCGCCACTTTTGCGAGATGCCGAGCTGTGCAAATGCTCTCCATCGAGCTCTCTTCTCGCTCCGAGACGCTCTGTGGGTCCCGTGCACACGCATGCCAAGGTACGCTGCCCTTCATTCACTCATCGTTGTGCTTTTGTTTCGTTTGCTTTTGTTTCGTTTGCTATTGTTGCTATTGTCTATTGTTGCTCTTGCCCCACCACCTTCCACGACCCACTTTTCTCGAGATGTCAAAATTACCCGATTTGGAAGGCACGCGGTCTACATCGACCACTTTCTGTTCAAGTGAAGGAAGGAACGACCCTGCTCAACGCGCGTTTGTTATGGCAGTCGCGGTTGCCTTGCCAGATCTTTTGGTCACTCTTCCCTGTGCCTACCTGCCCTTCCTGGCCTACATATACCTGCCCTTCCCCCCGCCCTCTCCCAGAATTGTTTTCTCCCCTCTTCCTTCTTTTTTTCCTTTTCTCCCTCAAGCATCGCACCCGCAACGTATTGATCTCGAGATATTTACCGACTCACGTCCGTTCCTATCAAAAGATCTTTCACTCGCCAGTCCGACCGCATTCGGCCCTCTCACTCGCCTCTTCTCTGTGCTCTCTCGATTTCGACAAGTTCTTTGTCTTCGGATAAAGTTCGCTCGCTCTCTTGAAGCCCGATTTGGCTTGTCACGGCCCCTTTTCTTCTTCTCAGCTTAGCAGCTTCGTCTTCAAGACGTTAAACGATCGACGACGGTCCTCTTCCCTTCTTTCATTTCTTCTTTCCGCCCTTCCCCCTTTCTTCTTTTTTTTTCTTCCCGACTTCCGCTCCGCCTTTGGCAGCCATCTCGACCAGGCATTTCCCCGTGGGCTTTGTTGACATTTCGACTCGCGCCCTTTTCCCATCGTCTCACGACGTGGGTTTCCGACAAGAAAAAAGGCTTGCTGCGATCAAATTCGCATACCCACCGCCTCGCTTCGACGGCTCGCTGACCTCGTCCCTCTCCTGTACAGCGGACGCCCTTGACCTCAGACGGTGAGTATCCTTTTTTGGCCCTCCTCCCTCTTTCCCGTTCCCCTCCCCTCATTCCCCCCATCCCCCCATCTCTCGCTCTCTCACCCTCTTCGTCTTGCCGCAGCTTTGCTAACTTCTTTTTGTCTCTACAGATTCTTCTAGATCGCTGCCGTCAAGATGATTGTCCTCGCCATGCTAGTCGCCGGCTGGCTGGCCTTCCGCTGGATGACGCAGAAAAACCTTCGGGGTTTTCTGGACTTTCTGGCGGTGGCTGGTCTTGCCAAAGGCTTCATGCCCGCCTTCTCCTGCGTCATTGTCCCGGCTCTGGTCTACATCCCGGTCAATGTGTGGTTCCCTTTCCTCTTCTCGCGCCGGCACATTCTCATGTTCCTCGGCTACACTGCTCTCTGTTATGAGGTACGGTCGTTGACTGGGGTGTCGCTCCCCCTTCATGGCGGCGTCGAGCGGTTTGTCTTGGACGTGGTCGACGACCCGTTTGACACCCTCGTTGCTCCGTTCAAAGAAGCTCTCAACGGTGGCCTCGCGGCCATTGAATTCTATGAACATCTTGAAGAGGATAAAGCCTACATCGCAGCCCTTCTCTCCCGCTTGTGGCAACGCTTGCTCGTCTCGCACTTTGGTTTCTTGGCTGTTTCCTCCAGCATCGGCACTTCGATCGCCTTTGTTGGTCGCTGTGATGACAGTTTCTTCCATTATGCACAGATGGCCGTGGATGGTGGGTGGAAACTCATCAGCTCCCGCATCTTCCTGCTTGTGGTTGGCTCCGTCTCGTTTTCCTGCCTGGGTGTCCCCCGGATTCTTCGCTAGCAGCGTATGAAGAAGGAGGCACTCCTCGCTCCACAGCGCCATGCCAATGAAACTTTGATCGCCTTGATCGAGAAGCAGCAACAGGCCATGGTCTCGATCGATTCTCGAGTCAACGCTCTTCACGACAGAGCTGCGACCCTTCTCAATGGAATCTGGTACAACGTGTTTCGCCCCGGTGCTCGAGACTATCTCAACACCGATGAGTTCGACAGCCTTCCTCGCTCGTACTCCCCGCGTGTGCCGTTCCATATCAAGATTGTGACGTTCCAACTTCGGTATCTCCTCCCCCGGCCACCTGGATGCGACATTCCCAAACCGCTGGACCTCGCGACTGCTGACCCGTCGGCTATCCTTGAAGCTTTGCAGACGATCCTGGATCAGACGCATCACGACATGGAGAAACTGGCGCTAGAAGAGTCCGAGCTGAGTGCCAAGTTGGTCCGCTTCGAGCAACTGTCTAAACAGGTGATTGCCGCCGCAGACGCTAGTCCGTACGATGTTGCTGGCCGGCGTGAGTATGCCACCTGGAAGTATGAAGACTACTTACACAAGTCCCGTTCGTACGATGACTATCGCCGGACCAAGGAACAGTATCCCAGTGCTTCCTACCTCAGGACTTTTGAAAGCTTCGAGCTCCATACCAACGCCAACCGAGTCCGCTGGCCGATCGTCCAAGCACCGCTTGTCTCTGCTCCCCTCCAGGCAGCTGATTATGTCCGCCCGCCGCACAGAGATCCCACCGACGTCCGGTTTTACAGCCAGGCGTTGACGGGCTCTTCTGCTGTCAACGACGACACAATCACGCCTCCGGACAGCTCGCAACTGGCTCTGGTCCCCACGACTCCACGGCCCTCTTCTTCTTCTTCTCATGCCCCGACCTCGCAAGGCTACGACCGCTCTGCGCTGTCTGCTGGTAAGGAAAACCTCACGATGACGACGACGACCCAAGATTGGTGGTAGCAGCACCATCTTCGTCTGAATCGAGTGTTTAGCCCCGTCACAACCAGCAGCACCAGCAACGACAACGGCCTTGGCGACGAGTCCCCAGACCGACCCAGCCCAGTTTTGGAGTCTGATGCATCCCTCGATGGCAGCACTGACGTCCCCTCCGACAGCGAAGATTGCGCAAGCAATCAGGAGGGCAAGACTGGCGCTACGGCGTCTGCCCCCTCAGCCCCGGCAACCCCTGTCTTGAACCCGATCGAGACAGAGGAGGTACCAAGCTCGGAATATACCGACTTGGACCTTGTGCATCCGGCGCCGCTCCCCCTCTCCCCGTCGCTTCTCGAGTCGCTCAATGCACTCTCCGTTGCTCTTCCACCTCTGCCGCCCTCGTCCGCGTCGTCGACCCCGTCTTCGTCGCCTGCGCTGGTGGCTGCCGAGGAGCAGACCGACAGCGTTGTGGAGACACCGAAAGCTCTCATGGCACCCGCACCCCCTGAGACGCCCCAGGCCTCTGAGCAGTTGCAGGACGAGTGTCTTGGGCTGCAGCTGCATCCGCAGTCTGTGGTTCCTGCCTCTCCTGTGGTGCAAAGTTGTTCTGCCACTGCTGTGGTCTCTGGCCCGGTGGTGGAGACGGCGAATCTGTGCCATCATCTTTTTGAGTTTGATGCGCCCATGCAGTATGGAAACGGTGAGTGGCCAAAGCGATTCCTCGTGGGTCGTCATGACGGTGGTTCGCGGCAACGTGAATCGTCTCATCGTCGGCTCATTGCGAAGCACAGCCGCAGGTCGTCAAGATCCGGGCTACTGTCCAGCGTCCTGTCAAGGTAGAGACAGCTTCGACCGCAGAGCCACCTGCCATTCTTCCTGCCCCCGATGCCATTGCCGGGCATCCTTCTATTGATACTGGTTTGCCGAACCTGTTGGGTTCTTCTGTCTCGCCAGCCAATGTGTGCCTCCCCCCCTCTCCCGACCTTCCCGCCACTCCCGCCGCCACGGATAGCGTGCCCGAGTTCATGGACCTCGAGTCCACCGATGGAGCACACGAGACAGTCGAACAACTCGACGCACCGACGGCCACCCCGGTCGCCGAGTCTCAAGTCATCCCGCCGCCCCCCATGTCCCCGTGTTCCATGGCCCTGTTTGGCACTGGCCCTGTTGTTGGCGAGAACTATGTTGGCTGCGAGGTCAACATGGGTCACGCTGGCTTTGGGTCGCCGCCCCTGGACCTGGTACTGCCGGACGATCCCTCCGCAGAAGGTGATGAGCCGCGTGAGGAGATTCAAGGCTGGAGCTTGGCCAACGTTCTGCAGGCCCCACACCTATTGACGACCTGTATTTCGATACGAGTTTTGTTGCGCCCCTGGCCAATGACTTCGATTTCGAGTTGGACGGCTTGTTGTTCTCACCCGAAATGATGACGGACCCAAGCCCGCCGTCTGTGCAACAGACTGGGATGTTTGGTTCTGGTGCCAATGTGCAGCCCTCCGGCTCGCACGGCGCCCAGACCATGGTTCTTGACCATCCCGAGCAGGAAAGAATCGGTGCGGAGATGTTTGCAGCATTCTGTGCAGCAGAGTTTCTTGCCGAGGAGTTCCAGCAAGGAAACACCCAAGTGCAGATGGCCCAAGAAGCTGAGGCGCCGGCGGAGATGGCCATGCCCAATCCGCCTGATGCCACTGCAGCTTCCGGACAGGACTCGTCCACGAGTGTGGAAGTGGACCCATGGAGTGTTGTGCCTGGCGAGTCGAAAGCTGCCCATGCCGCGACGAAGGTGGAAACGCCTCAGTCGCCTGGCCCGATGCTGAACGACCCAGAGCTGGCACACCAATGGGATTCAGAAAGCCGATTCGGCTCGTTGGGCGTCAAGCCTCTTGAGGTGTTGGCGTTGGCCGTAGCGAGAAGCGAGCCATCGCAAGCCGCTCCCAATGAGCTGGGGCGCCATCCCGCGTCGTCCAGCCCGACCCTGAGCCGCAGCCTGGCGCAAGTAAGCTGCCCCTTGCTCCCACCAGTCTTCCGGACCAAGTAAAGGAGGTCTCTCAGGCAGAACCCGTACAGGTTGCTGCCGACTCTTCTGCGCGTCCCGCTGGTGAGCAGAATGGCCAGGCGAAGGTGACGGACGCCGACAAGCCAGCCAAGCAAGCCGAGACCGTCCCATCTGGTGATTCTCGTCCTCGAATCATCCGAAAGCCTCGCTTGCGTGCGGCAAAGGGTGGAGTTGGGAGCGTCCCCCTTCCGAAGGCGTGGAACCCGAAGACTCCGGCACCCCAAGAAACGGCGGCTGATGCTCAGGTTTCCGCGAGCACAGCCACATCCGCCAACAATGGCAACGTCCAGCCCCCGCCGAGGATGACAACTCAGGCGAGGCGCAGTTCGCTCCTCATGACGAGAAGTTTGACATTGCAGCCAAGGGGGCAGCATCTTTGGGTCCCCTTTTCATCCCTCACAATCGGGTGCCCGACGAGCGCAAGCTCGAGATGCTCCACGACCCCGCTGTTGAGAAATATCTTGACAGTCTGAAGCCAGTCGTGGAGGACGGCGTCGCGCAGCTGGAGTTTGAGGATGGTATTGACGAAAGTCTGCCTAAGCTTTGGGAAGAAGCTGCCCTGGATGAGGCTCTGTTCCTCATCTCGTCCAAATGGGTCTCTTTTGCCCCAGGACAGGAGCCCTCGAAGGAAGAGCTGCAAAGACGTGCCAACGTTTGGCTGGATCGGGTCACACAGTGGCCTGTCCTTCGGACCTTTGGCCCAGGTGTTTCTTCGGAGGCATCTGGCCGAGGAGATGATCGGCCAGGGCCTGTTGCCCTAGAGAACCCGGGTGGAACGAAACTGGAGGTAAGTTGCTGCAACATTCATGACATTCGTCTCTCTTTTTTTCTTCTTGTCGCCCTCTTCTCCTTTCCTTCTCTTCTTTGCATCGTCACTAACACAGATACAATTCTTCTCTCCACATCTACAGAGCCGTTATCTCGCGCGCCGTTTTTGACCAAGACCGCCCACCAGCTCCCGCACACCCGCAGCCGAACTGTCCGAGCACATTCTTTCCTCAGCGTCGTCAGTGTTGACAGTTCAGAGTCCCCTTTTCTTGTCCTCCAGTTTGTCGTCGTCGTAGCGTTGCAGCGGCGTTGGACTTCTTGTCCTTCGTCTACCGGCCTCAGCTCCACGTATTCTGCGAGATCTGCTTTGTCTGTCAACCCGTCCCCGCCATTGAGCTTGCCTGGACTTTTTTTTTCTGTCCCAGCTCACCTGCTCGCTTCTCGGTCTGCTTTTTCAGTAATCTCCTTTCTGCCTCGTCCCGCATCATGCCTGCATCTCCTCACACCAGCTTTTTTTTTCTATGGGCTTCTCGGCTACTTTGGTGGCCAGCTCATCTGGTAGCAGCATCTTGATGACGACGATTCCAAACAATCTACCATCTAGGCAGATGGACTGCTCTGCGCCTGAGAACTCCTTTGATTATGAGTCTCACTCCCCAGCCATTTGCATGCCGCCCACCAAACATCTTTTGGGCTTTCGGCACATTCTCCCACTGCATCCGACCAGTCCTTTTTTTCTTTCTCTGGCACCATGGATCTCCCATCACTGCCTTGAATGGTCCTTTCGCAACCTGCCCTTGCTCTGCCTGATCTCCATGATCTGGCTCGGCATGCATCTCGGCTTGGCTGGTTCTGCCATCCTCCATACTTTGCAGCCAGCCTTTTTGAGCACCTTTCGACCCCGGCCCGCCCATCTCACACAAACTCCCATCTTGGTCGAGTGTGGCCGCCCAACTCTCACATCACCATCTCGGTCGTTGGGGTTGCTCTGCGCGCGCGCGCAACTTTTGATTTGCCTTGTGCCTGTCATCCCTTCACTAAAACCTTTGGGCTTGTCGGCATCTGATTTCTTGCCTCGTGGCTTCTTTTCGCCTCCTGGCCTTGGCCTCTCTCTGCCCTCGCACATTTTTGGCTTCTCGAGCATCCTTTAGCTGCGGCCCTCCCAACAACCACACCCACACACATCTTGGCTTCAACCTTGGTCGATGGGCCGCCCGCTCGTTGCGCGCGCACGCACACAACTTTCGCCCTCTGCACGCCGCCACTCCTCAATCTCTTCTCGGACCTTTGGCACACCTCAAATACTCTTGCTGGACTCGCCCTGACCGGTCTTGTGGCACTGCCCATCTCACCTCTGCCCGGACGGTCCCTTTTGGCAGCTTGCCTCCGGGTCCCCGCCAGTCTTAAGACCTGGCTGCCGCGTGCATTGTGGTTTGACTCCTTTCTTTTTTTTCTCTTTGCGTTGCTTCCTTGCGTTTTTTGGACTGCTTTTCTTGCGATTTCTGCGTTGCTTTCTTGCGTTTTATTGGCTTGCTTTTCTTGCTTTCTGCGTTTTTTGGTGTGCTTCTCCTGCTTTCTGCGTTGCTTTTTAAAATCCTGTAATGCGAAATCTGTAAAACCTTCCTTGTTCAGCTTGAATCTTGTTGCCTGGGACAATGACCTGCTCGGAAGGTAGGGGGAGGGCGTTGGACCCTAGTGGCCCTCAAGCCGGGTGCCGGGGGGGTGTACACCTCTTCGTACCGCCTGACCTCTCACAGTATGGACTCTCGCCCGACCTAAAGGTGATCTTAGTTGAGGGCGAGGTTCAGGACTGAGGCGTGTGGATGTACAGGGTTTCCCACACGCTACCACACCAGAAAAGACCACCACCAGAAGGGGCGGGACACACCAGTCCACGCAATTTTCCCGAAAAACGCAAGTATCACCAGTCCACAGAAAAGAAATAAAAAGGGGGGCAAAGCTTCCCTTTTTCCCTGGCCAGGGGGGGTTCTCCCCTGGAACCAGGTTTTTTGTAAGTGCCAGCCCCTAGCTACGTTTTGTTTGTTTCTTTCACGGACTTGTTCTTTTTGCTAACCACTTGCGCCTCAATTCCTCGACTATGTCCCATGGCGTCTCTGTGCGTAATAACGATCTAAGAACTGAAACGGGGAGTCGGAGAGACTGGGTACGAGCACCACACGATGGCAAGGTAAGTCAATGAGCAACCCAATCTGGAAAGTGCAGCGTCTGTCCACTGGTTAACCGGACTGTATATTCGTGGAATCTTTGGAGTGACGTTTGTGACAAAGCGTGGACAGATGAGACTGAGAGTGAAGCAAGTCTACCAGCGGAACACTTTTTGATACGTTGATTTATATTTTACTCATACTACCCGATTTATGATGAGGGTTGGGATGGAAGGGAAGATGCAAAGGAAGAGGAGGCTGTTGGTATGGAAGATATGTGTATCGGAGTAAACAGGTGGATGATTGCTATTTCGGCGAATTCTCGTTTATCCTAGTCTTGATATCATTATTTTGTCTCAAAAATCACGTATTGCAATATCAATATATCCGTTGAAAAAATGGTTTGATGTTGGTCGTTCCTTCTTCAGCTTCAGCCTTGCAGGTGCCGTGTCAGTTATGCGGCTTCCAATTAGCGCGCAGCTCCACCCCCACAAGACCGCGTCCCCATTGCACCTTCCCACTGCACCTTCCCACTGCACTTTCCCATTTACGACGTTCCTTCCCAGCGTCGTTCCTCTCACATCTGAACAAGGAAAAAGGGGAAAAAAGGAGAAGGAACAAAAACAGAAAAAGCATGACAGAATTTGCGTGCATTTGATTGACAGACACATTCGTTCTTTTGCGGACTCGATTGGCGTGGAAGAGAGACCACCCGACGCGCGACACGAGGCTGGACTCGCCATCCTCATCTAGCAAACGACGCGCCCTGAACCGCCGCCATGGACGCGTTTCTTGCAGCAGCATTGGCGCCCAAAGCGAGAAGCAAACGCAAAGCACAAACCGGCAACAACAACAGCAACAGGGACCGTGGGAGTGGCAGTGGTGGCGGCAGTGGTGGTGGAGACGGAGGTGGCAGCCAGACGGGTCCTGATGGCGACGCGAAGCGGCCTCGGCCACGGGGTGCCAGTCTGGCTAAGGAGACGACGGTAGAAACAGCAGAAACAGCAGAAACAACAGATACAACAGGTACAACAGCCACAACGACCACAACTGCCGTCAGGACAAAGACAACAACAACCAACACATTACAGCCGCCCATGCTCTCGTTCCTAGACACAGTCTCGGGCCAGGGTGCGGCGGCCAAGGGCCCGACACGCGCGCGCCTGATGATCGAAAAGGCCAAGAAGCTGCTGGACACTGGCCACCAAAAAGACCTCGTCAACGCCCACAAGCTGTTACTACGGGCCCTCGTTGCGTGCGAGTGCCATGCACAGCTCCGCAGCCAGTTCAAAGATGCCGGTGCACCGCTGGACGCCATCGACCCGGTCGGCCGGTGTTCCTGTCGCGATTTTGTGGCAGCCGCCCAGACACGACGACCGCAGACGATGAATGGTGCATTCGGTGCTCCTCCTCCTCCTCCTCCTCCTCCTGCAGCCGCCTCTGCCGTTGTGGGTGATGGCATGCCCTTCCCCATCTCCCAGCTGGACCTGACGGCCGTGTACGGCCTGGCAACCAACGGTCCAGCGTGCACCTGTGGCTCAGGACGCATCCGATGCTCTCTGCCCGACCACCTGGAAGCCTTGGCTCGCCTGGCGACTGTGTCTAGCAGGCTGGGCGACCATGACGAAGCAAAACGCGTCGGCGAGTGGTACATGGACCTGGCACCCGCGCGGCCCGAGGGCTACCTCCAGGTGGCCATGGCCGTGCTGGACCTGGACAAGAAGAAGAAAAAGGACGGGCGGCTCAAGACGGAGGTGGCACGCGAACAGGCGCAGGCCCGGTTTGCCGCGCGCTGCATCTACACCCACGGCCTGCACAATGTGCGCACGTACGGCGTCGACGGCGTCGACGGCGTCAACGGCGTCAACGGCGTCGCTGACCCAGCAGACAGCAAGTTGATCAAAATGCTCGACGTCTGCAGCCGCCGGTACAGCTTCAACGACTACCTGCCGGACCTGCCCGTCGAGACCGTCGAGGTCATCTTGGCGCACCTGTCGCTCTCCGACATTCTGGTGTGCCGCCGTGTATCGAGGCGGTGGGCCCTCGTCCTCACGAGGGTGCGCTTGCGGCCCGCACAAGTGCGCTTCTGGGGCACGGACAGACACAAGGAGGCGCCCATCAAGGGTCTGCAGAGTCTGCTGCGGCAGATGCCCGATCTCAAGACAGACCACCTCAGCATCCGCTACCCGCGGGGACAAGACTGGCTGCGGACAGCCCAATTTGTGACGCGGGCTCTGCTCCATTTCAAGGACATTGAGAGCCTCGAGCTGTGGATGTGGTCCTACGGGAACCCCGAAGACAGCGAGTCGGTCCTGCCAAGAGTGACAAGGGCGACGAGCGCGAAGACGAGCGCGAACGCGAGCGCGAAGGCGGCCAACGCGGACTCAGACACACAGTCAACGACAGGACCAGCACCACCGACGATCCAAGTCCGGCTCGGCCTCCCACCCCTGCCGCCACTCCCGGCCATCCCTCGATGTCGTCACCTCGTGCTCCACGAAGCCGAATCCGCCACTGCCTTGACCCCCGTCGGCCACATGCTTGCATGGGCCAGCCAGTCCATCGAGTTCCTCGAGGTGCACGGCCCGTTCTGGTCCGACCCGTTTGCCTTCCGATTGCCGCGTCTGCGATACGCCAAGATGCTGTCCAGCCGGTGGAGACGCGGCGACGTCTTCTTTGACTTTATGGCCCGAGTTCTCTTGGCGACGGACCGCCTCGAGCAGCTGTACCTGGACGACATTGCGTTCCACGTGACACCGGACGTCGACGACGCCGCCAGCGAGGACGAGGCAATCGTCCCAGCGCTCGACGACGCCCTGCAGCACTTGACGACGCTGGTCATCGGACCCAACTGCTCAATCTCCAGGACAGGCGGCGGGCCAGTCAGCCACGGCGGCCGTTTGCCCTTCCCCTCGCTTCCCGTCGGTTTGCGGTCCCTCGACATGCTCACACCAGCGGAAGGTCTTGCCCACCGCATCCTGTTTGGCTCTCAGTACAACCCGCTCAACACGGCGGCCTTGCCGCCGGACAGCGGCCTGCACGCGCTCGAGCATCTCGAGTCGTTCCGCTGTCTCAGTCCGGTCCACGTGCCTGCACACGTCTTTCAGCTCATCGCACCCAGTCTGTGCAAGCCCACGGGCCGTCTTGCCCACCTCGAGCTCAACGCCCGCGACTTGGACACCAACTTCCTGCTCGGCCGGACCCCGCACATGCGCATCCCCTTCCCCGAGCGTATGCGCACCATTGGCCTCTACGACTTCAACTGGCGCTCGACGTCGGCGGGCATGGACGTCCTCATCCGCGACCGCGTCTTTCTCGACTGGGTCGCCCAGTTTCGCCATGCTGAGACCATCTCCATGTACCCCGCCTGGCGGCATGCCGAGCGGACCAATGGCGGCACGGACGGTGGGCGGATGGTCGTGGCCCTCATTGAGCAGGCCCTGCACCAGGCCGAGGCTGAGGCCAAAAAGGCCGCCAGGGAGGCCAAAAGTCAAGATCGTAAGGGCAACGCCACTATGGACGACCACCTCCATGACCACCTCCATGACCACCTCCATCTGCGTACCATCTACCAGGACATGATGGGCCCCTCGATGCGCGACCGCTGCCGGAAGCTGATTGCCGACCACCCCCTCCGTATACAGAGCCAGCCCTACCGGCCGCCCGTCTTTCCCTGGCCAGAGAGGGAGGACGAGTGAGACAATCATCCAACCATCCATCGACAACGTGCATAGGACAAGACACGAGATACGATCAAACAATACTTTTTTTGCACAACAAGAAGAGACAAAATGCATGCAACATACAGTCAAGTCAATCATGTAAACAGTCCAAGTAAAGGAGAGAACATTCATCAAATTCGTAAATAAAAAAGAAGAAAAAACCACCCGTCACCAGCCGTCATCATCAATAAAATGGAGAGCGTCCTCGGTGGGAGGAGCATGAGGAAGAAAGAGAAGAAAAGAAACAGAAACAAGATATATGAAAACCACAAAAAAACGCCTCCAAGCCCCACCCTTCTTTTATACCATCCAAGCTGCGGTACGCACGCTCTCAAGACGACGCCTCGCCTGCTGCTGTCGACGGCGCCGCCGCCGCCGGTGCACCCTCCACACTGCCCGCCATCAGACTCTTGAGCTCCCACGGGTTCAGTGTACTCCGCCGCCGTGACGCTGCCTTGCTTGCCCGCCGCTGGCCCTTGCTGTTGGGATCGCGCTTCTTGCGGAGTGGCTGCGGTTGGGCCGGCTCGCCATTTGCGTTGATGGACGTGGAGAGACGGTCGGCGTCGGCGTCAGCGTCGGCGTCGCCATGGCCGTTGCTGGCCTCGACCGTCTTCTTGACTGGATCGAGAGCATCTGCTTCGGGCGAAACAGACGAAGCGGGGGCAGCCTCCACCACCGGCACCGGCACCGGCACCGCCTTCGTCTTGGCCTTGGCCCCCGCCAGTCCACTTCGTGCCGCCTTGAGCTTCGCACGCACACGCGCCGCATCCGCTTCCCGCTCCGACGCCGCCAGCTTGGCCGCAATGGTGGCCATGTTTAGGGCCGGACTGGCCGGTGGTGGGGCATTGGCACTCGTCGGCAGTGGCAGGCGGGATGTGACGCCAGCGGTGGCGCCGCCAGCTGCAGACCCTGCCGACCCTGCCGACCCTGCTGACCCGACGGGGTTGCTTGCGCCGCCCGCCGCCGTCGCCGCCGCCGCCGCCACCATCTTGATGGGGGACCGGCTGCGAGCGCGGTTGGCGGCTGCTGCCATGGACGTTGGGGCAGGCGGCGGCGGCGGATTCTTCTGTTCGGAAGACGAAGAGGAGGAGGAGGAGGAGGAAGAGGAAGAGGAGGCGGAGGGTGGGGCTGCCTTGCCTTCGCTGGCGTTTCTGTTCTGCACACGGTCGAGTCGAGACCGAGACGTTGCCGTTGCCGTTGCCGATGAGCCAGATGATTTGGCCGTTGCCAGCTTGTGGGATGCAAGGGAAGACACAGGTCGTGACGTCGTTGTTGTTGACGTAGTGACTGTAGCAGCGCCTCCTGACGGGACAAGCGCGACGCTGTCTTCAGAAGCAGCGGTGGGTGCAGTGGGTGCAGTGGACGCAGCTGACACAGCTGATGCTTGAGAAGCAGCCGAGGCTGGTCTCTTCTCTTGCGAGAGTGCAGATACGGGACGGGCGGTCGCTGTGGTCGTCATTGGCTTGCGTGCGGCCTGTCTTGACGGTACAGGACGACCGCCGGCTGTCCGCGCTGAGTTGGCTCTGCTGAGACCAGTCGTTGTTGTGGTTGTTGCCGCGGAAGCAGCAACAACTCTCGGTGCTGCCGCAATGCGCACTTGTCTGCGCTCCTTGGCGGCCTCTTCAACCTCGCCCGGACGCCGTCTGCCACGAGTGGCTGCAGTCGGTGCAGTGGTCGGCGCGGCCGTCGTCGTCTTCGTCTCCTTTTTAACGGCAGTCGAGGACGTGGCCTTTGTGCCTTGACGGTTACCGGCCGTCTGTGATGGCCGCAGGCCCTGCTGGTTGACCTTGGTCTCTGCGGTCTTTGTCCCGGCAGGCTTGGCCTGGACAGCCCTGGCCTCAACAGCCCGAGGCTTCTCTGCCGCCTTCTCCTTCTCCTTCTCCTTTTCTCTTTTGACTGCAGCTGCCACCTTGAACGGAACCGCCTTCTCGATTGGCGGTGGCGAAGGTGAGGGCGTTGACCGAGGGAAGACAGCGGGTGACGCTTCCTCGAGCGATGGCACCATGATAGACTGCTCGATAATTTGTACATTAGGCCCATCATCGCCATAGTCGTCATAGTCGTCCTCGTCGTAGTCGTCCTCGTCATAATCGTCCTCGCCGTCGACATCGTCAGCAAAGGTGCTGCTTCTGCTGGCATCGGACTCGCTGCCGCTGTCGCTCAGACCGTCGTGGCCAGCTGGGTAGTCGGCTTCCTCGCCTCGAACAGGAGCAGGCACCAGGTGCAGCGTCTCGGCCGGGCTCGGTGTGCGGCCCAAGGGGGGCCAGTGGTTCATGTCGTTGTTGTCGTTGTCGTCTTCGTTGTCGCTGGCCTCGTCACTGTCGTAGTTGTTGTGGCGGCGGTTGTTGATGCCCTCTTCCTCTTCGTCCTCCTCTCCCGCATCGTCAACGGCATCCAGTCCTTCTTGCTTGGGGGGCAGGCGCAAGTCCAGACCGAGCGACGTCTCGGCCACGTTGCGCACACGCACGGGGCTCAACCGCAGGCCCATCTTGATCTCTTCCAAGTTGACAGGCCGCCCACTCACAGCCATCCGTCGCCGCCAGCCGTCCAGCAGGTGCACCGCCTCCTTCCACCGGCCCTCCATCTTCTCCCAGCCGTCGCGCAGCCGCCCAATTTCGGACTCGCGCTGCACCACCTCCTCGATCGGCACAAACGACGGGTTCGTCAGGATCGTGCGCAGGTGCTCAAGCACAGCCTCCATCTCGGCCGCCAAAGCAGCGCAGTCGACCATGCCTGTTGTGGACGCCAATGCGGTCGTCCCTGCGTCAAGAGCACCCTCCTCCGGCACGTAGCCGCTCATGGCCTGCAGACGCCGGCTCGTGTGGCGCACCAGGTCCAGCAGCATCTCGTTGTCGTTGCTCAAGCCGCGGGCCAGGTCGGCCAAAAAGGCATTCGTCTCGCTGCGCAGGAGGTTGTACTCGGAGCTGGCCGTCGAGGTCGTCGTGGTTGTCGCGTCGGCCGTGTGGCTGCCATGGGCTGTCGGTGTGGACTGGGCGGAGCTGACTGCCGTGCGAGGTGTACCCTGATGAGGAGGACGAGGATGGCGTGCTGTGGAAGAGTCACCGCCCGAGATGGTAATCGTCGTAATCGCAGGACTCCGCCGCTCGCCACGCGCCCGACCAGCCTCCGTCACGGCCTTTCTCAGCCCGTCCATCTGCCGGTCCCGCTTGCGCACCTCGTTGGCACACGACGCGCGTGTCTGCGCCACTTGCTGCCGCATCTTCGCTGCCTCGTCTCGCAGCCTTTTGTTCGTCGCGTCGGCGGCGGCCAGCTGGGCGCGCAAGCTCGCCTCGGCCGCTTCGCTCAGGTCGGCGCGTCGCTGGGCCTCGACGTGGCGTTCCATGGCGCGTTGGAGGTCGTTGGCCTGGCGGAGCGATTCCGCGCGGACGGTGCGCAGGGCCGTCGAGAGCGATTCACAATGTTCGGCGTCGCGCTACAAAAAAAGTCAGAACAATCCATGGAGCTCTTTGAGGGGTTAGGGAGGGGAAGGGGGGCGGAATTGACTTACGTCTCTCCGCAGAATCAGGTCGTTGACGACGCTGATGACGCGGGCCATGGTGTCGGCCGTCCTGTCATTCCTGTCGACGGTCTTTTCGCTGTCGTCGTCCTTCTCCTTCTCGTCCTTCTCCTCCTTGTGCTTCTCCTTCTTCCGTCCCGCCGGATCGGCAAAGTCAATGGCCCGACCGTCGCGCAAGAGGCCGCGCGAGAGCAGCTGGTTGTTGATGTACAGCGACGCTGTCCGCAGATGGGAGAGGTCCGTCATGGCGAAGAGGAGGGGGTTGTCTTTGAGCTTGTCTTTGAGCTTGTCTTTGAGCTCAAATGCATGAAAGGATGGTCGCAAGCATTTGCAAATTGGGTATCAAAGGACGCGAGATAAACAAGACGAAAAAGACGTCGAAATAAGAAGAGTGTCGAAACAGATCCGAAGACGGCAGAATCGAAACACGTTCACCCAATGCGTAGCTGTGTGTACCTCGTTCTTCGGGTTGGGCGGCGATGGTGTGTGAACGTAAACGTGAATAAAGAGCCGTGCTTGGTCGAGATCAAGCTGGATGTTTCCCTCTTTCCTCTTTCGTTTTTCCTTTTTTTTTCGCCTTATCTTTTCATTATTTAATTTGGGGTGTCTTATTTCGACAGGGTGCTTGTGTCGCTCCTTCCATCGTAACAGCCCAGAGCCAAGCTAGAGAAGGTGCCGAGGGCGCCAATTCGTGGTTCATCCGTCGCGGCTGCCGTTGTTTTGTTTCCTTTCTCTGGCTGGCGCTCCTGCCCCCGGGCGCTAGTGTTGCCCCGGGAACTCGGGAAGACCCACTGTGCCAGCGCTTCGGACACGTCACGTGCCACGCTGGCGCCAAGTTCGATGTACTCGTAATGTGTGATGGCATTGTTTACGTCTCTGTTGTCTATTGTGACAGTCACATTTCAGGTGCGCCTCTCCATTGACTCTCGTGTTTTTCAAGATGCTGCATTGTTTCATAAGTACATGTTTGTACACGGGCCGTTGGCGGCAACTGCAGAGCCTCCTTGTCTTTGCCTTCCTGTCTTTACCTTCCTGTCTTTACCTTCCTGTCTCTGCCTCCCTGTCTCTGCCTCCCTGCACATCTTTTCTTGAGGCGATTTGCTGCCAACTCGACCTTTCCCTTCTCTCGGTGGCGACTGCCGTCCAAGACACACAAGGCACGGGAACTAGCGCACCTAATGCACGTTCAACGTCCCCTAAATGGGCGATGTGCACAAGCACGGCCGTTAAAGTCTATTCAATAGGTGTTCTCCCTTTCCATCCCACCGCCGCCATCAACAAATTGACCACAACAGACGCATCTGAGACAGAAGACAGTCATCACGCACATTGTGCTGCCGTGCTGCCCGCCTCGAAAGAGTAATTAAGCTTCGTGTCTCGTGTCTTGGGTCGTTGCGCCGTGGGCCGGCCAAAATGCCCGGAGCCATATTGCCGCCTGTGTGTTCTTCAATGTACGGAGCACTATTGCCGTTAGTTGTGGTCAAAACGAGACGAAAAAAACCATTGTTACGTAGAAAAAGCATCCTCGCTGCCTCAGACATGTTGAGAAGATTGTAGTTTAACGCGGATGTTTTCGGCATCCACCAGCTGTGCACTCAAGTATCGTCTGAAAATAACGAATCCCGTCCTCATGCACAGCCAGTGCTTCGCTGGCCCCGCGGCGTCATCATAGAGTGGAGGAGGAAAAAAAAAGGAGAGAAAGAGGAAAACAAGAAAGAGGAAAACAAGAAGAGGAAAACAAGAAAGAGGAAAACAAGAAAGCAGGAAAACAGAAAAAGAGAAAAACGAAAAAGGAAAAACAAAAGTCAAAGCAGATGCCGTCCGCGTACATACCATTGCGTTTGTAATTGGAGTTGGTCCTGCCTGCTACACACGCCTCGCACGGTCTCACGCTTCCGGCTTGAACTTGCCGCGCTTCTCCTTCATCGCCTGCACGCGCTTCGAGTCCTCCTGGAACTTGCGCTGCAGATCCAGCTGCTCCTCCTTCTTGCGCTCGCGCAGCTGGAACCGGTAGAAGTTGGTCATGTCTTGGCGCTGCTGCTCCTGCTTGGCCAGCTGCTTGGCCCGCATCGCCGCGGCTTCTTGCTGTCGTGCGGGCACACCACGGCCACCACCACCCGTCGTGCCGCGTGTCACCGTCACGAAACCGTCCTCGTCGGGCACGTTGCGCAGACGGCGCGCCAGATCGGCCGCGGCCGCCTCTTGCTGGTTGAAGAGGGCAAAGAAGGCGTCGACCGACTCGCGCAGGGCCTCGCGGCTCGGGTAGGCCTGGCGGTTGTGGCCGGCCAGCCAGGGTGCGCCCAGAGACGCGCCGTCGGCCGCCGCGGGCCACTCGGGGTATTGTGCGCCCTTGTGGGCCTTGGCCACCGCCTTGAGGACAACGTCCACGCTCTTGGCGTCCGCAAAGAGCGCTACAGCCGTGCTGCCACTGCGGCGCAGCGACCGCGGCCATGTCGTCGGCAGCGTCGCCTGCTGCCGCAGCTGCCTGGCCGCCGCCTTGTGGCTGTCGTCTCTGTCTGCCTTTCCACTGCTGTGCCCGCCCTCCCGCTTCCGTTTTCGGGACTGCAGGTCGGCTAAACTGGCTGCCCGGCGGGGCAAGAGCGCATCAAAACCGTCCAAGTCGGACGCGGAGTCGGCGTCGTCGCTGTCGTCGCCGTTGTCCGCATCGCTGTCATCGTCGCTCTCGGTCTTCGCCTTGGCTGCCCGCCTCCGCTCCTCCTCAAATGTGATGGACTCGAACCGGCCGGGCCCCACCAGCGACGCAAACAGCGCCCGGAAGTGCCCTTCCGTGCTGTCCACGGGCACATTGGCCAGGAACAGACTGCGTTCGTCGTCGGCCGTCGCGATCTTGGGTGCGTTGCGGCGGACATAGAGAAAATGGGTGGCGGCCGGCAGATGGGCAAGCGACGGCAGCTGGGGCAGCTGGACCGGCAGGACGGCATAGTCGCCGAGGGATTTTGGTATTGATGCCATTGTGCCGGTTGTGTGGGTGTGTGGGTATGTTGTCGTGGGTCGAGACGATGCAGACTGGACAATGAATCCTGACACAAAAGTCTTTCTCAGAAGGCTGAAGGAAGCTTTTGGTGCCCTTTTTTTCTGCCCTCCTTTTTCTGCGGTTAGATAAACTTTTTAGTGGACCCTCGACAGGGGCCAGGCCAATGGCTGGCCGAATAGCACGTGCGCGCCATTACGTCGTACGCCTGATCGCTCCTTCCGGCCCAGCGGTGGAAAAGGCTGTAATCCCACCCCCTTCCCCGGAAGGAAAGAGCGACAGGCGGTTAGTTGGTTCACAACGGTTCTGTTTCACAAACCAGGGAGGTACGATCGACGACGACTTCCCAATGTTGACGAAGAGGACTCCGTGAAAAGGGGTTCGTCAACAGTCAACAAAAACATCTCCATATTCGATCCTAAGTTCAATCTTTTCTGCTTTCTTTTCCTCTTACCTTATCACCTACACATCCCAGGACACAGGTCCACCAAACATCCACACCGGCGCCGCGATGGCCTCTGCGCATCTTCTTTGCAATCCGAGGAGATGCTTTCCAGGCTCTCTCCAAGACACGACAAAAGAACTTCCAATCTCGACGTTAGGAAAGAAATATTGGATCTTCGAACCCATCCTCAACCGTAAAGGGCAAGAAGAGTGTCGATACTTTCGATTTACAAGCCTCTGACTCAAGACCGAGAGGCCAAGATGCAGTGCCAATGCCCTACCGCCTCCCAGACAGTCAACGGTCGGTTTATCCTGCCGAAAGAGGATAAGCTCTCCATGTGACCGGCCGACGGGATCCAAAACTTCAAAGAGGAGGCAACACGAGCGGAGGTAACTTTGCAGGCATACACCGCGAACCGGGGACTCGTCCGGAGCGTTTCCTCGCCTTTTTTTGGTCTTTGTGAAGAGTTGCAGCCGTCCCTAGCCTTGCAGATCCGCCTTCAAGCGATTTTCTTTGACTCGACTCGCCGCCTTGGCTACCCCGAGCTTGTGTTTTTTTCTTTCGACCCTGGTCTTGGCAAACCCGCCAATACGTTTTCCCTATTTTTTTTTGCCTTGACGAGCGCCTCCGAAATATCGGCTTCACCCCAAGGTGCTTTCGACATCGACCTCGGGCTTTTTGGTGAGTCTCTCTCTGGTTCTCGATGACTCGCTCCCGCTTCTCGCCTACGGTATAAAGACACAAAGACATAGAGACACATTCCCTTGAGTTTCCTTTCATTTCTCTCTCTCTGTCTCTCGCTCTTTCGGCCACATCGATCCTTCGAAATGCAGCTGTGTAGCCTCCACAACCATCTGTCCATACCTTAATGCCCTCTATGGCCTACTCCCCCACTCCTCAACCTGACTTTTCGAGCTCCGTTTGAGCAATCAACAAACGACACAATGAAGGCCATGTCATCTCTCCGTCGCTGCCTCCCCGGGCAGCGGTCTACTGCGGCTGAGCCATCCTCCTCCTCCTCCTCCTCCTCTCAGCCCGGCGGGCCGCCATTCGCCCTCCAGTACCGCTCATCCACCCCCTTCATCGTTGGCACTGTCTGCTTTGCCATCTTCACCGACATCTTCCTCTATGGCCTCGTCGTTCCTGTCATGCCATATGCGATGACCGAGCGTGCTGGTATTCCACACGACGACATTCAGCGCTGGAACACCATCCTTGTCGCCACCTACGGCATTGCCCTCTTCGTGGGTAGTCCCATCTCGGGTATTTATGCCGACCACACTTCGTCGCGTCGCTGGCCGTTGATGCTCGGTCTTTTTGCGCTGGGCGCCTCGACGATCCTTTTGTGCGTTGGTCGCAGCATTGGCGTCTTCATCGCCGGCCGTATCCTCCAGGGTTTCAGTGCCGCTGTCGTGTGGAGCGTCGGTCTTGCGCTGCTCGCTGACACCATGGGCCGGCGCATTGGCCTGGCTATGGGCTACGTCGCTATCGCGCTCTCGGCTGGTCTGCTGTTTGCACCGCTCATCGGTGGTGCTGTCTACGCCGGCTCGGGCTACTATGCCGTGTATTATGTGGCATTTGGCCTCATCGTGCTCGACATTCTGCTGCGCCTGATGCTGATTGAGAAGAAGATTGCGCGCAAGTGGATCAAGGGGGACGAGTTTGGCGCCGAGACCGCCGAGACGGCGACCGATGTGCCCGCTGCCGATGAAGAGGCCGCCGCGGGTACGGGCACCGCTGCCGTGCCCACCACCAGCCGGGCTAGCCGCATCGCCAGTCGCGTCACCAGCCAGGTTAGCGACAATGGCCTTCCTCCAACACCGCCCGAGAAGAGCACTTTCCAGCGCATCTGCATTCTCTTCCGCTCGCGCCGTTTGTTGTTTGCCCTGCTCGGCTGCCTCATCGATGCTGGTATCATGACAGCATTCGACACCGTGCTGCCCCTCTTCGTCCAGGAGACGTTCAACTGGTCCTCGACCGCCGCCGGCCTCATCTTTTTCGCCCTCTTCATTCCGCCCCTCGTCCTCTCGCCGCCCGTCGGTTTGCTCGCTGATCGCTGGGGTGCCAAATGGCTGTCGCTCTGCGGCTTTATTGCCCTTGTTCCGCTGCTCGTCTGTCTGCGCTTCGTTGACCACAACACCGACCACCAGAAGATTTTTGTTGGGCGCTATCCTCTCTTTGACGGGCGTCGCACTCACCTTTTCCAACGTCCCGCTCATGGCTGAGATCAGCTTCACCATTGAGGCCGAAGAGGAGCGCAACCCGGGCGTTTGGGGCAGCAAGGGCGTCTATGGCATCGGCTATGGCCTGTTCAACACCGCTTTTGCCCTCGGTAGTGCCGTCGGCAGTCTGTTGGGCGGCTATATGCATGCCGACTACGGCTGGGCCACCATGGCCTGGGTCATGTCCATCTGGTGCGGTGTCGGCGTTTTGGGCGTCCTTTTCGGTGTTGGCGAGTTCCGTGTCGGCCCGCCGGCGAAGCCAAAGTTCAACAATGTGATGGACGCTGCAGCGGGCGTTTTGGCGGAACGCGGAGCGCCGGCGACGTCTGAAAAGACGACGACTGCCCCCACTCCTGGCCCCGAGGTTGGGTCTGAGTCTGAGAACACCTCTGGCCAGACTGCGCCTGCGCCTGTGCCTGTGACAGTGGCTGTGGCTATGGCTGTGGCTGCGGCTGCCTCCGAGAATACAAAGACTACGGTCAACTGAACGACAACGATATGGACACGACGACATGGACACGACGATATGGACATGACTTCTTTGAAACAGGAACGTCGGGTATTGTGCTTCGTATGCCGTGTGCCGTGTGCCGTGTGCCGCGTGCCTTGTGTCGCTTTGTGGCGTTGGGCAGCAATGCACTCCTGGTGAGCTTCGTCGACGACAATATCGCGAGTTTCGGAAGTCGCACTTCACTGAGTACTTCGTACACCGGTGGGAGGTGTAACAAGACCGATGCGACAAGATGTGACGACGTGACGAGACTTGGCAGGACGTGACAAAACGAAGCGGATACGGGTGCGGATGTGGGCGGAGAATCAAGGGACGGGAACGCGGATGCAACGCGGATGCAACGCAAAACGCCCTGATTGATCCCCTCATTCGCCCTGTCCGCCTCGCCTTTGCCTCGACCAACGTCAAACACGAGAAAGACTGGCAGTTGGCCGCGAACCACATCTGACCAAAAACCCAGACAAATAATCAAACGCACAAGAAATGTGCACATACGAAGTGATGTTTACGGAGTCCAATGCCCTCCCCCCTTTTGTTTCTTTTGCCTTAACTTGTATTATTCCGATTCCCTCTACGATGTACATCTCTTACCATATTCGATACCACCTTATATTGTAATTTAATCATATTCAAAGCGTATTCTACTCATACTCAAGCTGTCAACGTCGTTCGTGTATCGTTGTATGTCGTCAAATCTCAATCTCGATGCGTCCAATGCCACGGGAGACACATGACAGCATGCTGTCACCCGCAAGCTTCTCCTCGTCAGTCAATGCTGTACCGCGATGATCGATGCGCCCAGAACGAACTGCGACCTTGCACGTGGCACAGTTGCCCACCTCGCACGACGAGGCCACAGTGTCGACCCCAAACTCCCGCTGTAAAACGTCCAACAGCGTCTCTTCCTCCTCCACCTTGAGGGTTGTTGTCTCCTTCTCGGCACCCTCTCTCCGCACGACAACCTCAAATGGGTCGCCCGTCGTGTCGGCTGAGAAGGCCTCAAAGTGCACATCCCCATCGCCCAGCGTCGACGCACGTGTCGCCTGCAACGCCGCGTCCATCATGCGCGTGGGGCCGCAGAAACTAATGTGCGCGTTCCACGGCAGTCCGCTCACAATCTTGCCAATATCCATGCGCTGGCCCTTGGAAGCGTCGTAGACCATCACCACGTCGGGGCCCAGTTTTTTGAGGCGGTCCGCAAAGGCCACCTCCTCGGTGCTGCGCACCGCATAATGCAGCACACAGCTGGACTTGGTAGACGTCAGGGCCTCAAGATGGGCCAGAAATGCAGTGATGCCGACACCGCCAGCAACATAGACGTGGTGACTGGCGGCCGAAACGATGGGGACACCGTCCGCAAAAAGCGCTGGCACGGACAATGCTGCCAACATCAACCAGCTCGTGCAGGAAACGCGAGCCGCCTCTTGATGTGGCCTCGTCGTAGGCAATGCCCAGCTCGAACCTGCGCTTGTTGCCTTTGACGATTGAGTATACGCGGACAACGCTCTGTCCTTTTCCGTCTTCTTTCTCGTCACCCAGCCGCAGCTTGACGTGCGAACCGGCAGCCAGAGCTTCGTCATCACCTGGGCCAGCGTCCGGCTTCGGAGGATCGACCGCCTCAAAGACAAACGATGTGATTCGAGGCGTCTGTTTCGTCCGTTCCACCACCCGGAACGGCAGCCACGCCTCTTCCTTTGTGCCATCCCCGCCCTTGGCCAGTTTTGCCTTTTTGCGCTCCTGCGCCTCGTGCTTCGCCAGCCGGCTCCTGAACTGGTCCTTGCACTCGTCTCCAAACTCATCAATCGCCGCCAGCTCCTTGACCATGGCGAATTCGTTGGGGGACCGGTGCAGATACTCTTGCACTCTTTCGAGGGGCCACGCCGGGTGCGGCCGCTGCAGCAGCCGCACTTCGTCGCCGGCGCCCACCGTTCCGGGACGCAAGACACGGTAGTACCATCCTGTCCGGCTCGTCTTCCACGTGTTGGGTGCAAAGTTGCGCAGGCCAAAGCGGAGGTTGAGCTTGAAGCAGGGTTGCCGGGGCAGGCTGACTTGCAAGAGAAGGCAGTCACTTTTCATGTCCTCGTTCGACAAGCCCGTGGGCGCCTTGCCATGGATTTTGGGGCCCACAGCAAACACATCGCCAATGTGAATGTTGCGCTCATTGAGGTGCGCAAAGACGAGGTTCTCGCCGAAGCCTCCGGGACGGAAGCGGTCGGCGGCCGTCGGGAACTCCCGCTGCCACGTGGCGTAGTGCGAAGAGCAATCTAGGAGGATTGGTCAGTCCGGGAAGGTGCGAGGATGACGACAATGCAATCGCTGGCAAAACGAAGAAGGAGCGACCTACAACCGTGGACAGCCTTGTCAACACCGCCATGAAACTCATATTCGTGTTCACTGTCGGTCAGCAAGGGCACAAAATACAGTAAAGAAAAGTTTAAAAATAGGTGCTCAGACAGGATCGACCTACTCCTCCTCAATGCCCATCGAGCCCACCTTGACGCGGCCCGTACACAGGCCCTTATCAATGCCCGTCATCACCTTGAGGCCCTCGAGCGCCTTTAATTTGCCACGGCGGACTTCCAGAACCACATCCGATGTGATTGGCTCATAGAGGTCCAACGCCGGTGAGGCCTCAGAGGCTGAGGCTGGCAGACTGGGCGCTGTGGCCCTCGGAGGGTCGGCCGAAGCACCGCTTTGTGTGCCGCCCGACAGGGGGCTTTCCGGGGCACGCGCTGTCTCGCCCATGGTTTTTCTCAATTTGTCTCTTCAGGTGAGGCTCAAGTTCGACAAATCAATTGGCTTTCGACAGACGTACGTGGGACTCGTGTGCGGTGTAACTGCTGGTCGCGTGTGACAGAATTTTGCGATCCAAGTGTGCGACTGACACTGACGGCAGGTCAAGGTGATTGAAACGGTGACTGAGATGTGAAGGAATCCGGTCGTATGCGTAACAATTGCAAGCGGCCCAAACCGTTCGAACCTGCGCTAACGTTATCCCGCCGGCGTACTCCGGTCACTGCAGAAAAAATGATCGGCCGCCATTGTCCATACAGACAGCACCTCCGGCCAGAGTGAGAAAGCCAAATTGTGACATAAATAACAGCCGCTTATCAGCCCAATCAAAGAAACGCGACTCTGAGCCGGCAGTTTCATTTCGACAAGTCGCAAAAGTGAGAAACTTGGCTGCTTAGTGCAACTTGGAGAGATGTCGACAAATGAGAAGACTGTACAAAAGTTGGAAAATCAAGAACAGAGAAGGGTGTAATGGAAACAAGAAAGGAGAAAAGACACCGAAGAGCCAAGACAAATCAAAAAGAAAGTCCAAACGAATCCTGGGAGGGCTGTCTGGCAAACAAATCAAGAGGCCAAAACCCGGCCAAAACACGGGGCTGAAAAGGCGCCAGGTTTCCGAAAACAAGCGATGGAAGAGCGGTGACCCAGCCCCTTCTTACGACGTACATCGAACTGCGGCTCTTGACACAATCCTTGCCGCTTGCGATGCAAAGCCTCGTAGTAGCATCCCTGCTTTCGCTTTCTTCTCCGCCCCCCCCCCTCTTTTCTTCTTATGATAGGCTCATCAAGACGACATGATCTTGCAGGCGGCTGTTTTCCACCTTTCCCCATTCCACTTCTCTTACCCAGCAATTCGCCATCTCCGGTACTTACTTGCCACACAGATTGACCCTGCACGTCGGTACATGGGGCAGGTCCTTGGCGTTTACTGCCTACGTCGTTCATCGTACTTACACGAATATGAGGCTCTGTGGGTCATTTCGTTGGTTTTCCCCCCCTTCTCTTCACCTTCTTTTCCCGATACATCCACATCGAAATTTTTATTTCGCAACCAAAATTGTGTCCATTTTTGCCGAGTATGTGAGGAGTCGTATGCTGCTGCCTCAGTTGTTTGACCGGTCCGAAATTTTACACTGCCTGTGGACCGATGAGGCTGACGCAAGTTGAAGGGGCTGCATCCTTTCGAATCTCCCTTACCCCTTTTGACCCGAGAGCTGGCCTCTTCGCCGCAATAGGCCGCGTCCCTTCTTTTTTGCCCGAAAGGACTTCTTCGAACAAGAAAACGTCTGAAGAGGGCTGAGAAACTTAGAGCAGCTGAGGTCGCTAGGCCAGCTGACAAGTCGTGAGAGACAAGAGCCGCAATCAGAGCATGGTAGCGTGATCGAAGCGATAAGAAAGAGAGTGAGAATAGTGGCGAACTGAGTACGATCTCACGGAAAGGAAAAGTAAACCCAAATGACTGAAGGAATCAAGAGCGTCAAGATCACAACAGGGCGACCAACAGGGCGGCGCTGGCTCCTTGCAGAGCCTCACGTTTACGAGCTGTTGTTGTTGAATTGTCAGCGTCTAGGAACTTGTGAGATGAAGACGCTACACAAATTACTGAAACATGTGTTGGCTGCAAAATTGTACTGTGCGTTTCCCTTGTCTTACATAAACATGCGGTTCAGCATTGATGTGTCATACCGAGACTGTTGTATGTCGTCTTGCAGGACATGAGGGTGTGAAAGGTGTATGTGTCTGTAGTCCAGAACAAAACGAAGCTGTGTGGAGATGATTGGGAGTAGTTCATTTGAGGCCATTGCCATCTATTGTTCATTTGTTTCTTCATTGACTTAATTACATACATGAAGTTTGTACGTCGTATGCCCAGCATTACAACCCAACGCCCGACTGAAAACATGCTTCTGACGTACGACAAAAAGTCAGGTAGAAACAGAAATGCCAAAGGATATGTGGAGGACACGCAATGAACAAGACACCTGAAAAAGAGACAGATCATTAATTTGAGCCTCATTGCAATTCCATCTCTGAGCTCTGAGCTCTAAGCTCTGAGTCCTTTCGAGCTACAAGCTTGAGCTTCCTTCGAGCTTCGCACTTGACCCTTGTAGAGATTTCTTTGCGCCCGTGCCTGGCCTGGTGGTCAAGGCTTGCTACCCCTACCTACAGGCTACTAGTCTTTGGTGGGGGAAAGTAGCATTGGACAGGTGAATGCATAGCAGAGCCGCACACACCAGGGCAAGTATGCAGGGGCAAGAGAGTGAGGGTAAAATCGAGACAAGCGAAAGTAAAAATTTAACGGAAACGGAAACGAAAACTAAAACGAAAAAAGAAGTAACACGTTCGAACGTGATTGTGAAAAATACATTGTCGATTTCCTGAGCATCACTTGCCCCATATTTCGCGTTGCTTTGAAGTCGCAGAGCCTCATCGTTGTCTAAAACAGTAATACCAAGCCAGGCCACAATGGGTACAGCGGCTTCTAGCAAATCTGGCCATCAACACATCGTATACCAAGGGCAAAGGGAAAAAATGCCAAAAATAAGCCAAAAAATAAGAGAGAATGGAAAGGGCAGGGAGAGTGCAATTAATCAAAGTAAAGCAAGCGCCAAAACGAACTATTGAAGAAAGCCGCCAATAGAGTAATACCATCCTCTACTGACGCCCTTTGACTTTTTTCTTTTTCCATTCTTCCACGTTGGCAATACATGCAGTACTTAATGCACTCGTATTCCCTCCTCTTTCCTTTCCTCACTTCCCCCCCCCCCCTCTTTTTGAATCAAAACAATTGTACGCTCGTTTAACTTTACACTTTTACACAAATGTTGATGTTTACTGCATACTCATTGCGTCCAACTGTGGGCAGAGTCGCCGCCGCCGCCGTTTACCCTCCTTCTTTCCGTCGGCTCTGCCTGCATTGCATTTTTGAGAGAAGCAATGGACACAGTTACTGCTTATTCCCCGGCGCCCCTCACTCGCTTGCCTAATGAGTTGATATGGAGCATTTTGCAGTTGCTTGACTTGGAAGACGCATTCTCGCTGGGCAGGTCTTGTCGCTTTTTCCGTGATATCATGCTCGACGACAGCATATGTCGTATGCTGATTGAGGTAGGCTGTTCCCTGTGTCCTCTTTTTCTCCTTTCTTCTCTCTTTCTTCTCTCTTTCTTCTCTCTTACCTCTCTCTTTATTCCCTTCTTTTTCTCTCTTTATTTATTTCTTCTTCTTTTGTTTCTCTCTGGACTCGGCGAAAAGCTGACAGCAGAGAAACAATGCCCGTTTTCGGACGAGTGTGTCCGTATGCGCCCAGCATACAAGTATGCAGCTGCTCTCAGGGCAGTCGCCAAGCGCCACCAGGCGATTGCGAATCTGCAGCCATTTGCTGCCGCCGTGGTCGCTGAGGCGGACACCCCCACTTATGGAAGCCGAAACGGGAGTGCCGGCGGAAACGGCATCGGCAACGGCCCCACTTCACCCGGGAATGGCGGGTACTCCCGTGGAAGCTACGACTCACCGCCATCGGCGCCGCCCTTTGTGTATGCCGGCCAGACGCTGCTGTACATGAGTGGCCGCACGCTGCGCATTCTTCCTCTGCACGGCAGAGCTCACAAAGAGACAACGGTCAATGTCCGCCAGCTGTTGAGCGGTGTGGTGCCGGCATCGCAGGACAAGCGCGACTTCCATTTTCGGCCTCTGCATTACTCCGATGGCATTGTCTCTTGTGTTTACGTGCATCGTGTGCCCAGTACGGGCCATCAGGAGAGCTGGCTGGTTTTGTTCAACCCGGCGACGAGCTGGTGCCGCAGCCACCGTCTGGCGTTGCCGCACCACCGGTTGTTTGTGCGCAACAACAAGGAGTACCTCGTTTTTGGCACATATACAAGCCGCCGGCTGCCTGAACAGGACACAGACGGCGAGGGCCTGGGCGGCGGCAGCAACACACCGACCACGACACCCATCGGGCACCGGCGCTGGGTCCTGAGGCACTACAGCATCTTGGAGGAGAAGTGGTCGACCAAGGCCATTTTTCTGGACAACTCGATTGGCTTGGCCGACCTGGGCAGCAGTCTCTGTTTCGAGGTGCTGGACGGCTACTTTTATGCACTGGCGAACCAGCAACGGTATCTTGACGATGAAAACAACGATGTGGACCATTACGACGGCCCGGACGAGGACGACGACGAGTCAGACGACGACGCTGTGGACAGCGATGGTCTTGATTCGGGTGAACACAGCGGCAACAGCAGCAGCACATTGTCTGGCCGCGCGACGGGCCTCTTTGCGCCGGCTTCATACTACACGTGTGAACGGTTTTTTGCTCTGCGACCCTCAGCAACGCGAAACCCCAACGCGAGCCTCCCTCTGGAGACGGCGCAACGACGAAGGTGCCATGGACGACCGTTGGACGACACTCCGCCTCGAAAAGAGTGAGACAACAGGGCAGATCATGGCCGTCGAATCACGCAAGGAGTGGCTGCGGGGGAGCGGCACCAGCAGTAGCCGGCGGACGTATTACATGCAGCCACTGGATTTCAAGAGACCAGCGGACACAAACGGGGCCAGGCGGCGACGGTCCACTGCAAACGCATTTCGTCTTCCTGAGCATGTCCACCCAGGCGACGACGCGGCTCGCATGATGCCTCTGACGCTCAGCCGGTGTGGTGCCCGAGTCTACAGTACCGCCAGCCAGACATTTCTGGATCTGTACTACCAGAGTCCGCCTGCCTCGGCCGACCCGTTGGCAGCCCCTCGTCTTGTTTTGCGCGCAGGCACAAGACGAAGTCGGTCCAGCTGTGACAAGAAGAACGAGGAGAACAACGATAGCAACAGCAACAGCAACAGCGACAACGGCGGCGGCAGCTTCCTGTACCCGTTGCGGGAGATCAACAAGCGCTACGTGGACCGCGATGTGGTGACTTGGCCAAAAGTGCAGGAATACGGAAACGGCTGCAGCCAGGCCCAATCCCTCAGCGATGTGCTTAACCCACCCGGCTACTGTGGCTCCATTACAGCAACCGCATGGGATGACCGGGTGCTCATCTATGCAACCACCAGCGGCGACGGGGTGGGTGATGGTGGGACACAGGCGATTGTCGTTGTGAGCTTTGACTCGACGTTGCACTTACCAGGGCTCGAAATTTGGGGAGAAGACCAACAGGACGAGGTGGGGGAGGAGGGCAGCGAAACAGAGGACGAGTGGCTGGGTTGCAGTGAAGGAACGCTGCCCTCGCCCGCCTTGCCGCGCAGCAGAAAACGAAAGCTGGGCGACTTGTTGGAGAAGGAGGAGGAGGAGGAGGAGGAGGAGGAGGAGGAAGAGGGAGGGAAAAGACAGAGGGGAAGCAGCCACGCAAGCGGCCTTCGGACATGCGATTTCCAAGCCATCGACTTCAGCAGTCAGGCGGCCTCGACGGACGATGGGGGGTCAAAGGGCAAGGAGACAGAAGCCGTGCTCATGCCACCGCGTCTTTCATCGCCAAGGATCATGGACGAAGAGACAGCCAGACCGAGCTGGGTCACTCTTGTCACGCCCATGTACCGCGCCATCGGCCGGGGTTTTGATTTTTCGTACCACAAGCGGAACCGCGCAGGTGATTTGTGTGGGCCGATATGACAATTTACAGTATCTTGTGATATGGGGAGCGGATGCTACGAGGTTGGAGTACGCAGAAAAAGAGATTATATTAGGAAAAGCAGCTTCGTTTCTGAGTATATTCGAACTTGCAGCTGTTGCATTTTTCCACAGTTCCTATCCCATGCATAGAATGTGCAAAAGGACAGCAAACATTGTGCAAAAGTCTTGGAGCAGAAGTGGTGAAACTTTATCAAAGAAGAGGGTGTGACGCTGAACGAAAGAAAGGCCAAGAAAAAGGTGAATACAAAACGAGCATTGGACGCACAGAGGTTTGAGCCCTCATCTGCTTGGCCTTGTCTTGTTACCTACAGGTTGCGTATATAGGACTGTATGCAAATTGCTGCTTGGTTTCGGAGCTGTCTTAGCTGCCCCGTCACCATCAAGACCCAATAAATGACAAATGAGGCTCTTTATGGCCAATGCCGGCTGTTGTGAGCCTTCATTTTCACACAAAACCTCTTTGATTTCAAGTCACATCCCCAGTCTGGTCTTCGGCAGCTTGTTTGTCCGCGTGCCCCTGTTCTTCCAACGATATATGAATTATGTGCTTCCATGGCTTCCGTATTGGACATGCCATGCAGAGCCGCATGATGGGAGGAGCGAGAAAAAAAGCTGACAGGTGGTAGGCCCAAAGCAGACCAATCCTGCCGCCTTTTTATCTTGCAAGCTATCTTTGCTGCACTGCTACCATGCGTTGTAGGCACACATACATTCACCGCCCGGGTACAGATCCGGTGAGAACATGCAGGCATGCATTCGAAAAGAAGCCAAAGCAGAGAAAGAAAAGGAATCAAGAGCATCAACAGAGGAAGGAAATAAAACAAAGTCCGAGAGACAGAGACTGTCCGTTTCCATCTTTAGCGTGCCGATGCTCGTTTGCTCCACACAATCTCTGCAGATAGGCTTCGCTTAGTCGTAGCATGACTTGACTGGTCAAGAGCCTCAGCTTTCCAATTTGCTCGATGCACCCACTTCACCACTTACATGAATCTAGCGCCCACAGCATGCAAGAGCTTTGTTAGGCCTCTCCCTCATTCAGAGAGTTCCAACTTGAACGCAACCCTACGAAGCAACTCGTTGCACACCGTTGCAACCTTTTGCAAACTGTGTCTCTCTTGAATTGTTGTCTCGATCGCCGGTACCTGCTTGACGAATAGGAGCACATGGAAGCTTGAAAAATGAGGCAGACCGCGGGTGCCGGGGGCAGGTTTACGGAGTAAGCAATGGAATAGACGATCTGCCAAGAGCGGCAAATGTTTCTGAATAGTCTCTTGCGTGCCGTTTCAAGCAAAAGCCGTGAGTATCCGAGACTGCTCGTTCTGTTTCCCAAAAACTGCAAATAAAACACACACACGCTCCCCACAATTCCCATGCAGTCTATCCCGTGTGCTTGTCGGCTTGCACATTGTATTTACTTCAAGGTGGCATCAGGGACGCCGTCTCTGAAGGGTAGAATTATCTCTGGCCCCCAACAGTATCCATTTGCGTGGGGGAGTTATGCAGGGCGTAAATATGGAGATATATATACCGCATGGTGACATGATTTTGGCCGAAATCGGGACGCGCCACGATGACAAGAGAATAAGCATGGCTCGAGCAATCGACAGACTCCGTGGCATCGACTCTGAGTTGTCCCCCACGAAATGCACAGCGAGCGCCCGCGGGGTATTACTGCACCTTGCTATTTGTAGAAGGACTTACTTGGAGCGTTGAAGTGCAGGATGTAAAGTGTGAATTTGGCCACATGTTGTTCTGCTGCGGCATTAGGTTGGTATCTTTTGTATTTGTGTATTTGATGTATGATGATTTTGTCTTACTCCATCTCTCTTTAGCATCACTATCCCACATCTGCGGATTACCCCTCTTGGGAGCAAGATGAAACAAAGAAATGCAGAAAGCACCGACAAAACGGCGGGAAACAAACTCAGCGGAAAAAAGATCACCACAAGAGTCAAGAAAGCACCGCAAGCTGACAAAAGACCACGAGGAAACGACGACGAAACGGCGACAAAACAAAGAAATGCAAAGCCTTTGGTATAAGAGTATTATCTATGACATATTGTACCCCATTCCGTTACAATGACCGTGGAAATGACAAAATGCAAACAGGAGCAGCGCAGAAAGGGGGGAGAAAACGAAAACAAAAAGAAAACAAAAAGGAAGAAAAAGGACAACACAAAATGAAATGTATTACAAAGTGGGAGAACCCAGAGGAGCCTTCAAGCGAGGTGTTCGGCGCTTCTAACCGTCCACCTGCACATAGTTTCCTGGGAAGTGGCCTTGCCGGCCGTGCAGCTTGCCCGTCCACCACTCGTTGACGTTGTCAGACCGTGTGATGATCTCGATGACGTCGCCCGCCGAGAAGCTCAGGTCACCGTCCTGCGCTGCCGCATAGTCGTACAGCGCTGTGGCAGTCTCGGCCGCGGGTGTTGCGCTGAAGCGCTGCGGCTTGGGTTTTGGCGGGGGCGGCTTGGACCTGGCGGCGGCGGCCAGGGCGCTGGCGCTGCTACCGACGTGGCTGCCGTACTTGGTCATACTGTTGCTGTCGTCGACCTCGGCGGAGTAGGGCGGTGGTGGGTGCTCGGCGGACGAGTTGGCGCGGCTGCGGCTGCGGTAGGGGTAGGTGGCGCTGGACCCCGTGGCCGGGGAGCCGGGCGGCGATGCGGAGTCGTAGCCTGAGCCGGATCCGGCGCCCTGTGTGATGGCCAGCGGCCGGTCCTTGCGGCCCTCAATCGCCAGCCGGTTGCCGTACTTGGACTTGGGTGGCTGGCCTGGCCGCCGGCCGCCCGTGGTCCTGAATTTGACAATCGACAGCTTCTCGGCGCGCTCCTGGATGTCGCCGCGCTTCATATCAAAGGCCTCCTGGACGTCGAGGGTCAGGTTGAAGTAGCCAATGTCGAGCTGCTGCATCTTTTCGTGCAGCGTGTAAAAGACGTTGAGCTGCATGTAATAAAAGGACTGGAAGAGGGGCTGGATGAACTGGCGCTCGAGCGAGAACAGCTTGGGCAGCTCTTCCTTGAGCAGGTCGTTAAAGTAGTCAAAGTCCTGGGTGGACTGCTCGAGGTCGGCCTCGGCCTTGTAGATGGCCTTTTCGTCCTTGAGATTCTTCTCCTTCTTGTCCTGCAGCTTCTTGAGGGCCGCCCGGTGCCGGTCGTAGTCCAGCTTCTTGTGCTCGCGCTTCACAGCGGACTTGCGGATGGCCTGGATGACCACGAGCAGCTCGTCGGCCGGCTGCACGACACGGCTCTCAATCATTTCCAGCTCGGGCTTGAGCGTCTCCTGGAGGTCTTTCACGACAGCCTCGTACTCCTCGCACGCACGGATGCCCTCGACATTGCCCTCGGCAATAAACGAGTCGGGGTCCGACACGCTGCCGCTGATGGGCTTGTAGATCTCGGCAATGGCCTTGGAGAACTCGATCTGGTGGGTGAGCATGCCGTTGATGGCATCGGCATAGCGCTTGCTTTCTTCGTGCAGCTTCTTGGTCTGGGCCTCGAGGTCGTCGAACCGGCGCTCGGCGTCGATGTAGATGGGGTCCTTTGTCTGCTCGCCCATGTTGAATTTCTGCCGGAATTGTTGGGGGGCCTGGAGATGGTCTATCAGCAAGTTGATTCTGGGAGAGTGTCTGGAAGAGTTACGAGGCCATTCGGAGTCCATAGACCACTTACCCGGGCAATGCCCTTGGAAAACCCCTTGAAGCTCATGGCTGCGGGCCAAAGGGGGTTGTCGAGTGAGAAAGGGGAAAAAGGGGTTATAGAATTGTGCAGAGATCGCGAAGATGTTGTCGAGTGAAGAAAGCAGAGTCAAAGAATGGTGGAAAACGAAGATATTCGGAAGACTCGGCGATGCCAAGACAGGCTGAAAAAGGTCGTGACTTGTGGTGATAAAGCTGAAGGCGAGGCGAGACGTGCGTCACAAAAAGTGAACAAGATGAAGTCAGAAGCCAAAAAAGATGCGCAGATAAACTGCCTTGGAGTGTGTTGCGCCCGAATGGCCGAAAGACCAAATAAAAGAAAAAGGAACAAAAAAACAGGTTCAATGCCCAGAGAAGAGGCTTTTGGTGTGATTTGGGACCAAGTCTTTGGTGTGCAGCTTTGGTGCGTCGTTGGGCGGCCTTTCGGGCTTTTTGGGAAGGAGGGGCGGTCGGTCACAAAGGGCACCTTCCCTGGCTATTGAAAGTCGAAAGTTGGAGAAGGACCTGATGACGTTTCTAGCTTCTTGCTGTCTCGCTCCTGCCGTTCTAGCGGGTTAGCGCTGAGGGCAGCTGCGCTGGCGCTTTACTTCTTGCGGAGACTGGGCAGGTGGGTCTTGTGTTTTTCGCTTTCAGCGGGTGAGCGTGGCGCAGATCGTGGCAGTGGGCAAGAACAAACGAGGGCGAATTCCGCGGGCACACCGCAAGCCGACAGGGAAGGCAGCGACGGCGGCACTGCTCGTAACGGACGTCGTAGATCGAGAAGGAGCGACGAGGCAATGCTCAGGGGAACATACGAAAAAGGGAGGACTGACTCGACAGAAACCCAAGAGGGAAAGAGCCAAGAAACCAATTTGGGAACCGCGACTGAGTGCGACAGAGTGCGAGTCGTGAAGTCGGGGAGGTGCCGTCAGGCGCGACTACCGGAACGGCGCTGGTTGGCGCGCTGGGTAAGGCAAGAGCAGCCGACAATTTAATGCAGGTGGTATGGTAAAGGAGAATACAGTAGACCGCCCGGTTAGCTGCATGCAAGCGTCCAGAAGTGACGGTGCGAAGAAAAGTGTCGGTTGGGCGCTGCAACGCTGCACGACGACGACGAGAGGCGAGAGAGAAGAGAACGTATCGTGAGAATGAATGAGATGCTCGACAATGCGTTCCTGGGAGATATCGAGAATTTAAGCCAGGCCTCCTCATACTGTTCTCACTGTCGCCTGACTATTGTCTTTGTTCTTCTGTTTAGGTCCGTTTAGCTGCATGTGTATTGTTGAGGACCTGCGCGGCACTCCATCGCACCTGCCCTTGCCCGGCGGCGCACAGTAATCCCAGGGACGCCCCTTGCCCAATTGGTGCAGACAGCGCCCAACAGCGCCAGAGCGACCTTGCGTTGCGCCTTCCCATCTCCATCCCAGGATGCCCGCAATTGGCGGGGCGCTGGGAAAGAAGCTACGGCGGGGCAGTTCAGCGAGCCTCACCGCCCTGCAAACGGGGAAAGAGCCAGTGGCAGAAAATGTCTCCACAGCAGGACCTGATTCGCCCAATCGGACAGTGGCAAAGTTTGCTCCGATGTTATCACCGAACTTCCTTCCCCCAGCTGAATTTCCCGTGCAAAATTGGGGGAAAATGGGAAAATCGGCGAGCAGGCGAAAAAATCGGGATCTGAAAAGAAAACCGAACACAACCACCACCTTTCTCTCCCACCGTGAAAATACGTCAAAAGAGGTGAGCAACGCACCAAACAAACGCAGGCAAACTGCATCCAAGGGGCGGTTGACAAATCCACGCCCTTTTCTGGAGTCCACCGGCTTCTTTCTCCTCCATTCTTATCTCCTTTTTGAATCTCTTTTCGACTCCTTTTTCTTCGCTTCTCCTTTTTCTCTCCTTCTTTTTCTTCCCCCCCCTTTCCTTTTTCCCGTTTCCTTTCTCCTTCTCATCTCCATCTCCATCACATCCATCAACATGCCTACCATCTCATCTCAGGCCTTATTATTACGGCAGGCCGCGCGCCTTGCCTCGCGGCCATCGACTCCGGCTGCTTCCGCGTCGGCGTCAGCGTCGGCTCTTCGGAGAATGCACAGCGGACGGCCTCGGTTAGCAACGACGGCCGCAGTCCAGTCCCAGTCCCAAGTTCAGTCACAGTCACAGTCGTCGCCCGCACAGTCTCGGAGGACATATGTCTCCGAGTCCAAGCGCGACAGTGCACAGGTCGCCGAGGCCACCAAGATCGAGACCGCCATCCATCTCAACAAGAAGGACTTCCAGAAGGCCCTCGGCGAGGTCCCTGTCCCTACCACTGGCTCCGGCGCCGACGTCCTGGTCAGTCCCATGGCCGAGGTCCTCAAGCAGGCGACTGTCCTCGAGGAGGGCCAGCGCCCCATCTACCTCGACATGCAGGCCACGACCCCCGTCGATCCCCGTGTTCTCGACGCCATGATGCCCTTTTATGTTGGCATCTACGGCAACCCGCACTCCCGCACCCACTCCTATGGCTGGGAGAGTGAGAAGGCCGTCGACAAGGCCCGCGAGCACGTCGCCCGTCTGATTGGTGCCGACCCCAAGGAAATCATTTTTACGAGCGGCGCCACCGAGAGCAACAACATGAGCATAAAGGGCGTGGCCCGCTTCTTTGGCCGCTCTGGCAAGAAGAAGCACATCATCACCACCCAGACCGAGCACAAGTGCGTCCTCGACAGCTGCCGCCATTTGCAGGACGAGGGCTTTGAGATTACCTACCTGCCCGTGCTGGCCTCGGGTCTGGTCGACCTGGAGGCCCTTGAGGCGGCCATCCGCCCCGAGACGGCTCTCGTCAGTATCATGGCTGTCAACAACGAGATTGGTGTCATCCAGCCGCTGGCCGAGATTGGCCGCCTGTGCCGCAAGAACAAGATCTTCTTCCACACCGACGGTGCGCAGGCTGTCGGCAAGATTGCCCTCGACGTCAATGCCATGAACATTGACCTCATGTCCATCTCCTCTCACAAGATCTACGGCCCCATGGGCATCGGCGCCTGCTACGTGCGCCGTCGCCCGCGTGTCCGTCTTGACCCCATCATCACCGGCGGTGGCCAGGAGCGTGGTCTGCGCAGTGGTACGCTGGCGCCGCCCCTGGTTGTCGGTTTCGGTGAGGCTTGCCGTATCGCCTACGAAGAGTTTGCTGTAAGTTGTGCCTAGTCACGTTGACTTGCTTTTTTTCCTATATGTTTTTGCTGCTTTGTGCTTTGCTGTGCTTCTTTCTCTCTCTTTTTTCTGCGTTGTACCCACCCTCGAAATGATGATTTGCTTCTAAACATGCATGGCTTTCTGAATGTTCCCTTCGGGGAAGAACCATGTTGAAAATTTGAGCTACGTCTGATCCAAAGCTATTCTGCTTTATTGTCTTTTTGGTTTCTTCCTCTTTTCTCGCCTGCGTTGCGTTAATGTTGCGCCGTTCATTCTCCTGAGCTGGACCACCGCTAACTCGTCCAAAGTACGACTCCAAGCGTATCAAGTTCCTCTCCGACCGCCTGCTCAACGGCCTTCTCGCCATGGAGCACACCTCCCAGAACGGCGACCGCGACCACTTCTACCCCGGCTGCGTCAACGTCTCGTTCGCCTACGTTGAGGGCGAGTCTCTGCTGATGGCTTTGAAGGACATCGCCCTGTCTTCGGGCAGTGCCTGTACCTCTGCCTCTCTTGAACCTTCCTATGTCCTGCGCGCCCTCGGCAACAGTGACGAGAGCGCCCACTCCAGTATCCGCTTTGGTATCGGCCGCTTCACCACGGAGCAGGAGATTGACTACGTGCTGCAGGCTGTGCGCGAGCGCGTCAGCTTCCTGCGCGAGCTGAGCCCGCTATGGGAGATGGTGCAGGACGGCATTGACCTCGACTCGATCCAGTGGACTGCCCATTAGGCCAAGCGTGGCTTAAAATCGAACGGCTTGCTTCGTTCTGGTCATGATGTTCATCTGTTTGTACTCTTCTTGATACTCTTTTTTTTTCGGCTTCTTCCCGGCTTTGGTTCAGGCTGGACTGAGGGGGTTATTCAATGCAACATTCATGCCTGAAGACTGCCTATTGCGTCTTCTTTTCTCTTCCTGCTTCCCCTTTTCATGTCGATTTATTCTCGGGCTGGAATCTCTTCTGTGGCCCTTTGGCCGGTCATTTTGATGCTTATGTTCACGTTTATGATTTTACTGTCCTTTTCACATTATTTATTACCATCTCGCGACAGGGAGATGATAGATTGAGGATACCAGCGTCTCCTCCCTGTCTAATGTATTATCTACTTCATCCCCTTCACCCAACAATGCATACAGACTGTCGAACTCGATGCTCTTTTTCACTTCTGCAAACTGTTGTGGTATCATTCAAATCTAATTCTGCATGACTAACTGCTAAGTCAATATCTCTCTAACGGCTCTTGCCGTTTAGGTGTTTTACGTACATGCTGCTCGCGTCTGACAACAGACCAGGACCTGCCAGGCCCCTGGAAGCCCTAAAAATAAACTGGTTTGGGCACCGCCAAGCGCTGGTTTTTAGGGCACTTTACCAGGGGCTCTGGGCGCATTCACCAGAACGGTTGAACCGCATGTCTGACCACACAGAAGCCAATCGAAACCAACGGAGAAATACGCCGCATCAAGAAGAATCTGCCTTTCGATACATATCCAGAAACCCACAAACTTCAATCGATATGATGCCGTTTTGCCTCATCCAGTTGCCTTCTCGGCCTTGGATGTGGCTTTCAGTGGAGTTCAGCTTCCTGGTCGCTCTTTCCTTTTTTTAACAGTGACATCATAGCTAGTGTACTCACTAAAGCTACAGCGAGTCCTATGACGTCATCGGCCTTTCAAACTTACGAGCAGCCCCTTTCGTCATTGCGCCTGCCAGTAACGACACTTGGTGAAGGTCGTTTCCCCTTTGGGACCAACATCGAGGAGCTGGACTAAAGTACCGTCCCCTATCATTGGCGCCGGAAATCTACACACGTTTCCTTGGACTGTGGAGCACATGCACGATCGTTCTTTCCTTTGCGGCGGTACTGTCGCCATCGTCAACCAAGCGCACAAGCTTCGCGCCTTCCCTGACAGCTCCCTGACGCGTACCTGCCATCTATATAAGCCCCTTCTTCCTCCCTTCTTGGATCGGCGATTTCTTTTCTCTCCTCATCAGCTTCAAACAATCTTCACTCTGCAAACCAAACTCTCAATCACTCTAAACAAACAACACTTTCAAACACATACACAAACAACCACCACCCACCACAACCATCACAACCAACAAGATGTCTTCCTCCAACACGTCCAACAACGGTCCCTCCACCGTTCAGTCTTACATTGACTCTGCCGTCGGCACTGTCCAGAGCGCCCTTGGAAACCTGACTGGCAGCGCCGGCCAGGAGAGCGCCGGCGAGGCCAAGAAGGACGGCGCCAAGACCGAGTACGACGCTTCCCACGCCACCGTCAAGGGCCCCGGCTTTACCGCCTCGTCCTCTGGCGCCGTCACCCGTGACGACCCCGACCGTGCCACAGGCAGCTGGAACCAGACTGTCGGCTCCGCCAAGGAGGCTCTCGGTGGCCTGGTTGGCAACGAGTCTCTCAAGTCGGCCGGCCGCGAGCAGAACCGCTCGGGTCAGGAGCAGGAGGCCCGCGGCCAGGTCAACGACTTTGTGTCGGGTGCCGCTGACCGCGTCAAGGGCACCATTGGTGGCGGCGTGGCCAACGTCACGGGCAACCCCGAGGCGGAGGCCGAGTACCAGAGACAGCACGACGTTGGCAAGACGCAGCAGCGCGGTGCCGAGGTCGACATCCAGAAGCAGGCTGAGGCCGACCGCGCTCGCCGCGAGTAAGCCGGTGTGACGACATTACGACAACCTTTTTCTTGACATTTCTTTTTGTCTCTTTATTGTTACGATACCACTTATGAGGGAGGACACAACTGTGGCAGACTCGCCAACCAATGCAACGCGTGCGATCTGTTTAGCCTAGAATGCATTCTACCTGAAAACAAAGTCTCTTTTATTTCAAGAATCTATTTCTTTGAAAGTGTCATGAAAGACGTAAAGTGTAGAAGTGAAGTGTAGCAGTAAGGTACAATACCAACACAATAAACATCCAATAACCTAGTATACGCTCCCGAAACATTCCGTGTTGAATGCGCCCATGTTGAATGCGATGCCGTTACGCTTTCCGTTGAACCGTCCCGGTGGTGAAACACGCCTCGGTGAAAGTACAACAGCAGAGAACCAACCCTGAACAAACAAGACCCAGATAGACATAGACAAAATAACACACGGTCATACCCCTTTTACCATATCCGTTACTCCTCATCGCCGTACTGCTCGCCGTACTCGGTCACGACCCACAAACAAAACCTTTCCCACTGCACACTCCACTCCTTGAGCCGCTGGGCCTTGATGCTCTTGCCCAGCGACGCCTCGCGGATGTGCTGCGTCCACTCCTCGTTGGTCTCGTCCTCAAAGGCCGACCAGCGCACACTGTTCTCGGCCAGCGAGCCCAGACCGGCGAGGCCCAGGTTGTCCCAGCCCTGCAGGGCCTGCCAAAAGTCGTGCGAGACGCCCTCCAAGTCCTGGCCCAGGATGGCCGGGTCGTCGTTGTTGAGGCCGCAGGGAACACCACGGGCCAGGAGGGCAGGCAGAGGGTGCGACAAAATGCTGCCACAGAGACGCAGGACTTCGTTGCTGATGGGGCACGACTCGATCAAGATGCGCTTTTCCTTGACGAGATCGATGAGCAGTGGGTGCTTGTACAGACTGAACCCGTGGCCGATGCGGCGCGTGCCCAGCAAGATCGCATCAAAGACGTTGTTGTCGGTGTCGTCGCCGTCGCCCAGGCACTCGCCCGCGTGGAAGAAGAAGGGAATGCTGACGCCCTCCTCGGCACACTGCTTGCGGAACCAGAAAAGCTCCGGGAGCAGATCCTTGAGCGGGCGGCCCAGGTCTTCTTGACCGACAACATCGTAGCCGGCAATCATCTGCGGGTAGGCCAGCTTGGTGGTAATACAAGCATCCATGTTCTCGGTAATGGCGCGGGCCCCGAAGCTGCGCAGCTCGGTCCAGATGAAGCGCAGGCCCCAGAAGGCATTGTTGGTCGCCTTGCGGAACTTGTTGACCTCCTCCTCGGCCACGCCAAACAGGTGCAGGTAGTCCTCCTCGGGCTCTTCGCTGCCTTCGCGGTGGTAGTCGCAGGGCCACTTGATGCGCACCTCGACCCAGCTCAGGCCGTCCTCGTACATTTGCTTCATCAGCTGGCGCAAGAAGGCGCGCCACACGGGCTCGTAGTGGATCATGGCGCCCATCATGGCGAAGCACTTGAAGAACTTGCGCCACACGTGGTCGAGGCCGTGGTGCTGCTCGACGGCATCGCGCTGCGAGATGGTGCAGCGCGTCTTGAGCCAAGCAACGAAGCCCTTGCGCCCACCGTCGGGGAACGCATCGGCCGCCTCGGTCAGCAGCACCGGTGTGCCGGCCACATAGCTCGGGTCCCAGGGCGGCGGGTTGGCCTTCTTGGCGCCGCCGCTGGCCTCGGCCTCTTCCACCGTGACAATCGGGTGCGCGACCTTGCGGTAGGGGAAGGTCAACAGACGCTCGGCGAGCTGGGCCGGTGTGGCCAGCGGGCCCGAGGTGCCCACAATGTGCAGACCGGGTGTCTGCAGCAGCACGTCAAACACAAACTCAAAGTTGACAATGGCGTCGCAGTGGGCGTGCAGGAGCGAGCCCTTGGGCAGCTTGCGGACAATCTTCCACAGCGCCGTGCTCTCCATAAGACCCTTGGCGTGTGTGAACATCTGGCCCGGGTACAGGGTCATGCCCGCGCCATCGTCGCGGCCAGCCTCCGGGCCACCCTCGCCCGTAGCAATTTTCTCCTCCAGCTTGGGTGTCCAGATGCGTTTGCGCTCGTCTGCGCGGATACGGTCGACGATCGCACATGCTTTCCGAGCAATGGGGGAGAGTGCCTGGCGGAAGGCGTAATCTGGGAGCAAGGATCGCATTAGCATAGTCTGTCAAACAAGCAACACGGCGAGGCAGGCCGAGGTTGTAACGGGGCAAGGACGCACCACTCCGCTTCTTCTGCTCCTCAGCGATCAAGCTTTCACGGCCCTTGAGATATTGCTTGATGACGGCATCTTCTGTGGTGGGCAGCTCGCTGGACACATTGGCCCAGTCTTCGTCTGTGAAGCCTCCCATGGTGTCGTCGGTGGGGTGTACAAGGGAATTGAAGAAAGAAAATATGTGACTTGGCGTTGTTTTTTTTCTTCTTTCCTGATTGGTCCCCTCTCTCGCTATCTTTTATACGTTGTTGTAAGAAGTCCAAGCAGAGCCCTGAAGGGAAACAGCCACCTTCTGTAGCTAGCAAGGATAGGCGAATGAGTGAGCTGCCAATCGTGGATGATCGGCCGCTGTAAGCTACCGCTGTAAGGAGTGCAGATGCAGTGTTTCCGGCGTTGAAAGGGCGTCGAATTGCTCCAAAACGCTGTTAGTAAGAGTCAGATGCGGGGGCCGAATGCGATGGAGGGATCGCGTCGGTGCGCCGATCTGCCGTGAAAGCGGCGGTGGACCGTGAAGGCAGACGGTAACGGTCAAGGGCAGTTGTCGAAGGGGTTGAAAGGACACAAGACAAGGACAACTGAATAGGTTCGAAAAGCCTTGAAGTCCTACGTCGAGTTAGGAATCCGCTTCGGAGTGCCAAGTCGGTGTGTCATGGAATTGGCGCCGGTCTCGCGGTGCTCGCGTGGGATTCGGTGTAATATCAGGCCTAAGGTAATTCCGAGAAAACCGTCTTGGCGATGTGAGGATCAAGGATGGAGATGTTGAAGAGAGAACGGGGAAGAGAGGGCAAAGCAAGAGAGAAAGAGAGAGAGAGAGAGAGAGAGAGAGGAGAGCTGAGAAGAGGGTCACGTGCGGTAAGAACGGACTTCTGAGACTTTTGGGAATGGTTATGTTTCTTATTCGAAAAAGGCAGGTGAGACAGTCTGCAGTCTACTCGCTGGGGAAGGAAGGGCGTGGTGATGCACCAGCTGAGGAAACAGCCACTGACGCGCCTGCATTCTCAAAATGCTCCGTCTTTCAGAGCAGGCAGGTGCATGTCTGCATTCTGTCCACTTGTTATGCCATCCACGCTATTGTGAAGTCGAGACGTCTTCTCGATAAGGAAGGCATGGAGGGGCGATACGCCGATAAGAGCTCCGGCAGGTCTGTCCGATCAGGGGAGGCACGATGGGACCCGCTAACTGCCGGCAGAGCAGGCTGCAAGTACACACCCGCATAATTTTGCACGGAAGGTACAAGCGACCTGGAGCGACGTTTGGCGGTTTCGCGGGGCAGGAGACCGGAGGCGTTCTTGCTTCTTTGTGTCCATGGACTTTGGGATCTCTCTTCCAAATCAAAACAAGGCGGACTGAAACGTTCGGATTGCCCGAGAAGCAGGCGATCACCGACAATCCACAGTCTACGACGCCCAAGGCTCACTGGTCGACTGATATATATAGACTGGCAGCTGTCGTCGCGTTCATCTTGTCTCGCTCCATCCACATCAACCTCACCTTGATCTCCAGTTTCACCCCTTTTCAAGTCTTCACATCAGACTCTTCTTTTCTTCTTCTATTTTCTTGTTCTTCTTTTGCATCACAGCTTCTCGAATCTGTTTTACGATACTCCATTTGTTCTTTTCGTCTCCTTTTACACCTCTCTTTGCCTCACTCACGCGACAATGTCTTCCTCGGCAGACGCCCGCAAGGGAAAGATCTCCATCGCCATCGACCGCGGTGGAACCTTTACCGACTGCTTTGGTAGCTGTGACGGCGAGCATATTGTCATCAAACTGCTGTCTGAAGACCCGGCCAACTACGCAGATGCACCGCTCGAGGGTATCCGGCGCATCATGGCGCACTTCCTGAAACGTGACATCCCCCGCGGCGAGGCTCTCGACACTGCACAAATCGACTCGATCCGCATGGGCACAACCGTGGCCACAAATGCACTTCTCGAACGCAAAGGCGAGCCAATTGCTCTCGTGGTGACCCGTGGCTTCCGTGACTGTCTGGCCATTGGCAACCAGTCTCGTCCCCGCATCTTTGACCTGGCCATCCGCAAGCCCGATGTGCTGTACGAGCAAGTAGTCGAGATCGACGAACGTGTGACGCTCGAAGACTACGCGGAAGACCCCGAGAGACACCAGACCGAGGCCAAGGTACGTGCTCGCACGTCCGAGGCTTCGTCACCCGAGACGGAGCTCGTCACGGGCGTGTCCGGCGAGACGGTGCGTGTTCTGCAGCGGCCCGACGAGGCAGCGATCCGTACGCAGCTGCAGTCGGTGTATGACAGTGGCATCCGCAGTATTGCCGTCTGTCTGATGCACGCCTACACGTTTCCCGACCACGAGGCACTGATCGGCCGTATTGCCTCGGACATCGGCTTCGGCCACATCTCGCTGAGCTCGGAACTGATGCCCATGATCAAGCTCGTGTCGCGTGCCACATCGGTCTGTGCAGACGCCTACCTCACACCCGCCATCAAGAAGTACATTGCCGGCTTCCAGGCGGGCTTTGCCGGCGGCCTGGGCAGCAAGAGTGTCAAGGACAAGTCGGACGCCGACAAGGCCAGCGGCCGTGGTCGTGGCGCGCGCTGCGAGTTTATGCAGAGCGATGGCGGCCTGGTGGACGTTGACAAGTTCACGGGCCTCAAGGCCATCCTGTCGGGCCCCGCAGGCGGCGTTGTTGGCTACGCTATCACGTCCTACGACCCCAAGACGCGCATCAACGTGCTGGGCTTTGATATGGGCGGCACATCGACGGACGTCTCGCGCTATGGCGAGGGCCGCTACGACCACACTTTTGAGACGACAACGGCGGGCGTGACGATCCAGTCTCCTCAGTTGGACATCAACACGGTGGCAGCCGGCGGTGGATCCATGCTCTTCTTCCGCAACGGTCTGTTTGTGGTCGGCCCTGAGTCGGCTGGTGCCCACCCTGGCCCGGCATGCTATCGCAAGGGTGGCCCGGCCACCGTGACTGACGCCAATCTCTATCTTGGCCGTCTGCTACCCGAGTTCTTTCCCAAAATCTTTGGCAAGAACGAGGACGAGGGCCTGGACGTGGACGCCAGCAAGGCCGCGCTTCAGAAGCTCACAGACCAGATCAACAAAGAGTCGACAACAGGCAAGACGATGACCGTGGACGAGGTTGCTTCTGGCTTCCTGACCGTGGCCAACGAAAGCATGACCCGGCCGATTCGGTCCATCACCGAAGCCAAGGGCCACGACCCGTCCAAGCACCGTCTGGCGACATTTGGTGGCGCAGGTGGGCAGCACGCCGTGGCCATTGCACAGTCGCTGGGCATCCGTCAGATCCTGGTGCACCGCTACTCGTCGGTGCTGTCGGCGTACGGCATGGCGCTGGCGGATGTGGTGGACGAGCAGCAGGAGCCCGAGTCCAAGGTGTGGAAGGATGGCGACGACAAGGGCGTGGTCAGTGAACTTCGCGAAAAGATGGACAAGCTGCGCGAGCGGTCCCGCAATGCCCTCCGCGACCAGGGCTTCTCCGACGACGAGATGGTCTTTGAAGAGTACCTCAACATGCGGTACCGCGGCACCGAGTCGGCATTGATGATTGTGCAGCCGACAGCCGATGAGGCTAAGAAGAACTTTGGCGGCGATCAGTGGGCGTACGGCCAGGCGTTTGTGCGGCACCACCGCTACGAGTTTGGCTTCACACTCGACGACCGCGACATCATCGTCGACGATGTGCGCGTGCGCGGCATTGCGCGCAGCTTCCGGTACGACGAGAAGACGGTGGATCAGCAGCTGGAGGCCGTCACAGTACACGACGTCAAGGACAACGCCAAGCAGCACAACAGTGCCAAGGTCTTCTTTGACGGCGGCCGCGTCGAGACGCCCATCTTCAAGCTCGAGGACCTGGCTGTCGGTGACCGCGTCGCTGGCCCCGCCATGCTGGCCGACGGCACGCAGACAATCGTTGTGGCACCCGGCACATCCGCCACCAAGCTGGCTACACACGTCATCATTGACATTGAGCGTGACGGCCGTGCCGCGCAAAAGGAGAAGGACGCTTCAGGTACCAGCGAGGCCAAGAGCGACCGTGAGGTGGACCCCATTCTCCTCAGTGTTTTCGGCCACCGCTTCATGGCCATTGCCGAGCAGATGGGCCGCGCACTGCAGAAGACGAGCGTCAGCACGAACGTCAAGGAACGCCTCGATTTCTCGTGTGCCATTTTTGACGCCGATGGTGCTCTTGTGGCCAACGCACCGCATCTGCCGGTCCACTTGGGTAGTCTGTCGACATGTGTGCGGCGTCAAGCCGAGATCTGGCGCGGCAAGCTCGAAAAGGGCGACGTCATCATCAGCAACCACCCGTCCTACGGCGGTACCCACCTCCCCGATGTCACGCTCATCATGCCGGCGTTTGACCGCAAGGGCGAGAACATTTTGTTCTATGCCGCCTCGCGAGCCCACCACGCCGACATTGGTGGTATCACGGCTGGCAGTATGCCGCCGCACTCGCGCGAGCTGTACCAGGAGGGTGCGGCCGTCAAGACGGCCAAGATTGTGGCCGGCGGCCGCTTCGACGAGGACCTGGTCGTCGACCTGTTCTACAAGCAGCCGGCCAAGTACCCCGGCTGCAGTGGCACGCGCTGTCTCGCGGACAACATCAACGACCTCAAGGCCCAGGTGTCGGCCAACCAAAAGGGCATCTCGTTGATCGAGACGCTGTTCGAGGAGTATGGCGAGGACACGGTTGACCTGTACATGCGGGCCATCCAGGACAATGCCGCGCTGTGTGTGCGCACCCTGCTCAAGCAGGTCAGCAAGCGCTTTGAGGGTCGGGATCTATCGGCGGTCGACTTCATGGACGACGGCAGCCCGATCCGTCTCCGTGTGGCCATTGATGCCGACAAGGGCGAGGCTGTGTTTGATTTTGCTGGCACGGGCCCCGAGGTCTACGGCAACATCAACGCGCCCGAGGCCGTCACCTACAGCGCCATCATCTACTGCCTGCGCTGTTTGATTTCCGAGGACATCCCGCTCAACCAGGGCTGCCTGCGCCCCGTCACCGTCAAGATTCCGCCCAAGTCGCTTCTTTCCCCTTCCGACCGCGCAGCCGTCGTCGGCGGCAACGTGCTCACCAGCCAGCGCGTGACCGACGTCATTTTCAAGGCATTCGAGGCCTGCGCTGCCTCCCAGGGCGACTGCAACAACCTGACATTTGGTTTCGGCGGCAACGTGGCCGGGAGGGACACTGTCAAGGGCTTCGGCTACTACGAGACGATTGCTGGTGGCAGTGGTGCGGGCCCCGACTGGGACGGCACCAGCGGTGTTCATACGCACATGACCAACACACGCATCACCGACTCCGAGGTGTTTGAGCGCCGGTACCCTGTCCTCCTCCGGGAGTTCTCGCTCCGCAAGGGATCCGGTGGCAACGGCCAGCACCGCGGCGGTGACGGTGTCGTCCGTGACATTGAGTTCCGCATGCCGCTGCAGGTGTCGATCCTCAGTGAGCGTCGTGTCTACCAGCCGTATGGCCTGGCGGGTGGTGAGCCGGGCCAGTGCGGTCTCAACCTCTGGGTGCGTCGCGTCGAGAAGGCCAGCTGGGAGGTGGCCTTGAAGAGACTGGAGGAGGGCAGAGACGTCGACGACAATGGCACCAACAACGAAAACGTCGAGATGGAGGAGCGCGAGATCAACCTGGGCGCCAAGAACAGCGCACCCATGAACAAGGGCGACCGCATCATTGTGTGCACGCCCGGCGGCGGCGGCTGGGGTCCGGCCGGTAAGGCAAAGGCTACGTCGTCGGCCGCCGATCCGCAGCGCTCATGGCGTAAGGGCACCCACGGTGCACGCGAGGACACGGCTCTGCAAGTCTAGTTTGCTAGAGCCGGGATCGCCGTCCGCTTCGTCCCTGTGGCTTTCCTTTTTCATTGTCTGCAACTCATCATTCCTCACTACACGTCCTTTCTCGAAAAATTCCTTCTCGAGAACGAGCGTGTCTCTTATGTCGATGCCCTTTGCCTCCTTACTACCAGCATTTACCATTGCCAGGGCTTCACTTGGTCTGCATGGTTTACTGTCCTGATCTGGAGCCCGCCCAGCCGCCTAGTCGATCATTTGTACCTTGTTGAGGCCCTCCTGGAGGTCCTTGTGAAATCTGCTACAAACGATGCGTGGTCCTTGCAAGGTTCTCTTTTCATCTCTTTTCTTTTTCCTCCCATTTATCCAGCTCTCCTTTCATTTCGTTGTTTACTACGAAGCTATTTGTTTGCAATCAAAGCAATAAGGTTTGTAGTATACAATAAAGATGGAAAGATATCCAATTTCTAGTAATCTCCCTGGCAAGAACCCTGTCAGTTAATTACAATTGTTTGGAGAGAAGAAAAAGAAGCGAAAAGATGTAGACTGCAGAGAAGTTTGTAAATACTTCCCTTACTCTCCATCACACAAGTTCGAAAACATCAAGATAATGCGTCGTACACAAGGGCGTAAGTTTTACTCACCGAAGCAATTAATACGAACAAGCCGAGATGTGTGACACAAGCGGCATCGTCTTATCTTCGTTTTCGTTTCTTGCCCTTTCTCTTTTGGCTCGCAGTACGCACGATCAACGCATAACAATCTGCAATACCATTTCGTATCCCGTGTCTCAACGGTGCTTCGTAAAATGGGCGGAAGGGAGACGTACGCAGGAACAACTGAGGCCAGACGACCGGAGGCCGCCGGCCCAACCAAAATATGCATGCCGTTCTTGCGGTGCTCCGGTTCCGATCGTATGCACGTCAGAGAAAGACGAGGTGCATGCAAGGGGCAGGGGCCTGTCAGCCACAGAGACAATCACAAAATGTTTGCCTGTAGCGGGTAGTCTGCCATGAAGATGTTAGGCAGTAGCCATATTCACTCCACTGTACTCTGTATTTTGTTGGAGATGCAGACATGGACCGGTACGGAGTATTGCCAGACAACAATGGCTCACGACTCGCTGGATGTCTTGTATTTGCAAAGACGTCGTGATATTACACAATGGGCGAGCAACATTACCTGCCGCTCCGTCCTGGATCCTGGATCGCCCTCTCCCTTCTCCAGTTGCCCATCCCGTTTTCGAGAGTCTTTCTGCTTCACCTCTTTTGGCATTTGGCATTTGGCTTTTGGCTTTTGGCTTTGGGGGAGAGAAGCCGTCCTGCACTCTTCGTTGCCTCTCCCTCTTCTCATTCTCACCTGCAGATGAAAAAAGCGGGTCTATTCTTACAGTGGACAGAAAACAGTGGACGAAAAAGTGGCTCTTTCCCCTTTTGGCATCAACTTGCAATTTTGCAACTCGCGCCTGCCTAGCTAGTTAGGCTCTTGCCTAACTTTGCCTGTTCTCTGTGCGACTTCCCAGCGGGTACGCCCCACTAAAAAAGGGCCTCCTTCTGCTTCCCCCGTTCGCAAGGCATTTTTGCCGGATCCCCAATGCTGAGGCGCGTGCCCGGCATGGTGCAGACAGGTGCAGACAGGTGCAGGCAAGGCTTTCTTTCTGGCAAAGATTGTGGCTCTTTTGGCATCCTCTTGTGGCTTTCAGACACCTCTTTATTGCTTTCTTTCGCAAGCCATTCTTGTCCAGCCTCATCTCATTGATCGTTATCTGTATCTGCAGTGCTCGTAACCCGTTTCCTCTTTGCACTGCATATTTTTTTTGGTTCCTTTTTGTCATGGTATTCTGCCAGGACTTGGGGACTTTCACATGCTTCTTCTGTCTTTAGAAACCGAGACTCGATTCCTTTTTTGGGGGCGTTTTGGTACCATTGTTTTGGTACAACAAACGATTCTTGGCATTCTATTTGGTAGGTCTGTTAGTGTGCCTTTCCCGTGTATTTTCAGACGAATTCGGGTGCTACAACAAGCTGAAATAAACCTATAGTTTCTTAAGCTTTGTTGAGACGAGGCTCAATTTGGGGCACACAAAGGCTGTTCTCAAAATAGAGCATAGAGCAAGTAGAGCCTCAACCTATGTCTGAGGTTTCACTCTGCAGCTGCAATTCTCATGACAGTTGAAAGATGAAGACTGCAGTCTGCTTACCAACCAGAAGAAGGCATCCAAAGCGTGTAATTACATATGTGGTGGTACCTTTCTAGTAAGTCTGCCCTCTGAGTCCCTCGATGAAGAGGTGCATGCATCGCCAGTCTGCAATGATGTGGTAGTCATGAATTGGCGTTGGAAGGTCCGGCGTTTGAAAGACTATTGCGAATCACAAATCACACGGGGGTGGCAAAACCGCTGTCACTTTCCTGCTTACCCAATTGCCAAAAAAGGGCAAGCGAGTTGGGCAAGCGAGAGGAGTGATTGGAGTCGTTTCTGCGCAAGGTTGTAGGCAAGAGACTGGAGACTGGAGAACGATTGGGGCAGGCGATGATCTCCGTTGTCTTTCTCCGTTCCTCACGGCGTGTAATTCCGTGCCTGACTGCTGTTATGGTGAGCATGTCCTCATTGGCAAAGATTCGGAGAATCGACAGAATGATCCCTGCCAGGTCTCCATCAGCCCCAAAAGAATGATGCAATACGTCGTAGACCCCCGTCGCTTCATGGGCCATCTGCCGGTGAGGCCGTAGCTTAGACCCAAATCGAGGGTGTGCTTCCTTCCCACTTGGCTGGGAAGGGTTAGGGCCCGTAAACAGCCCTGTCAGATCAAAAAGGTACTCTGTGCTCTGAAATGCACAACTCTGCAGCGATGCATCAAAAACGGCTTCGGCCCCACTGGCCTGGCCGAACGTCGAGGCGCAGCCCTGGAGTGGGATACTCTGGACGGACATTGACTAGGGTCTTGGTTGGACGGCTTCAACTGTACTTCGTAGAAGTGAGGCCTACCCGGCTATCCGCTATTTGCATCGAGTGCTAATTTGTATCGTCGCGCCATTCCGCAACAAAATGGACCGGAAAAACACCCTCTCTTGGATTCTGTTTAGGGCTGAAGATTTGCGTGATTGACTGTCTTCCGAAATAGACATCTGTTCGACCGGCCTCCCCCACAGAACCTCGGACGAACATGGATAGGAGGGAGAGGTCGGACAACAAAAGATACATGCGGGAGAAAGAAGAGAATGGTGTCAACTGTCGTCTCATGATCCATGGTGCCGACCGAGACATGCAGGAAAATCAGGAAACAGAGCTGCATCGAAGGGGGTGCAATGATGCCAGGTACGTCTGCGAAGTGCACACACACTTTACGGGCCTGCATATCGACGATGTCAACGTAGAGCACGATTGTGATATGGTTGGCTGGCTTCTGGATGCAAGTGCCCCGTACTCATAAAACTTCGTGACATGTAAGTAAGAGGGGGGACTTTCATCTGGACTTTGGCTAGCCTATTGATCGCCAAACTTGGGAAAGGCACCGGGCACTAGGTGCACCGCGGGTTTCTGCAGGACATCGATAAGCAACTGGAGAAAATGTATGTACATAATAACATATACACACGTCTCCTCTGGGGCCTTGATTTTCGGCGAAGGATCGTATGCAGGCACGGCTGCAGGCACAAATGCAGCATCCAGGCAGCAATTTACTCAGTGCCCAATAGCCAGGCGACCTTTATGATCGTAATTCGAAAGTGTTGTCTCTGTTCGACTGTTTAGGATGATGCGCCCGAAAAGCAGCAGTAGTGGGCGTTTCATGATATGTAGCGTAGAAGTGGGATGGGTGCAGACTTGACTGAGAGTTGAGAGGGTCGATCGCGGGTTCAAACAGATGGGGTGTGAAGCTAGAGCGTGGAGATGCCACCTGTTTTTGCCCTTAACGTTATTCTTCGCGTTAGGGATGATCTTGGCAATACGATGCGCCTTGTGAAGTCAGCAAAGTCAGCACAATGAAACTTGAAAAGTTGAAGCGAGTTATCGCCGAACACGACAAATATGCGAACGATATAGAGTGGGAGACAAACAAATGACACACTCGCAGCACATACGTACCAGTGTTTGGTGAATGCCTCGGTTTTGATGCGATGCATACTGAGCATCTAAGCACTTCTTCATTTTGCGCGTAGTATTTTGTCGCCCATTGGTTGACCTGTCTTGAGTCACACTGTGAGGCTGAGCAGGGCTGGCCTGTCGTCACTAAACAGAATGGACACGGACTGTCGATTACAGCGGTCAGTGCCCTGGACGGACAGAGATCGAATCGCACTGTCATCGGATGCTGCCCCCCCCCCTCCACACCTTCCACGCCGCGGCGGTAATACGCCGAGCCTGGGCGTCGTGCTGTAGCCATCCTCGTTCCTATCTGTCCACCATCGTTCTCTCCGTCTGACGTCTCTTGCTTGCATCGGCGTGTTCTCGGTTGGGACAGAGGAAGGCTGAGGGGGGTGTCGAGGCAGAGTCCTTGCGCCTATTACTGTGCCTTCTGTTGATGACTGTTTTAACGCCATAGCCTTCGTCCCGTTATTTTCTGCCTCTTCCTTCTTCATGTCTTGATATCATAACTTGTCGTTCGCTTGTCTTGGTGGGCTGATGCCTTGAACCTTCTAGAAGGCGATCACGGAAATGTGTCATTTGCAACTGTTGATCGGTCATCCGACACACAGTCTCTACCCGCTGTGTCCTCGGTGCCTGGAAAAGCCCTTTGTGCCACGGCCAGTCACGAGCGCAGGAGACTCATGGTGGCCTCGCCTTGTGTCCCGAAACTTGTGGAAGGAATCCACAAGACTGGGGATGTGTGGGTAAAGACAGTGGGCTCTTGGGTGGTGGTGCCTCCATCCACAGGGTGTGGTCGCAGCGAGCGGATCGTCTGAATTCCGTCGCCCATCAGTCCAAGAATAATAAAAAAAAACCGACAGTGAAAGTAAGGCTGGAAACGCTCTGCCCACCATCTTTTTGAAAAGTTCCCGCTTGCCATGGGTGCCGTGTGAGACAAGTAGACCCTGATGGGCCATCTGAGACATGCGGTCGGTGTGCGCATGGGTTGGAGGCTTGAAAGGATCTGTAGGTGTCGGAGTGTTGGAAATAAGTTTGAAAAGAGGCCAAAAAGAGTTGTGTCTCGAAGGGCCAAAGAGTTCACAATACATTGCACCCAAACAAAACGGCAGTGCCTCCTACAGAAGGTGCGATCCAATGACAAGACAAAGATGGGAAGGCACGCTCGGCATGTTCGCTCAATGGCAGGAAACAATGGCAGGTAGTTGAAGACTGCCCCGAAACAGAAGCCGCTGCTCATACGGAGTACACAGTGCCCCTTTGTGGATTGACCGCAGTTGAAAATAGAAACAAATGACGACATGCACAAAACAAACCCGGCAGAATGGGGGAAGGAGCCGGGGAGCACTGGAGGTCACCAGGGGCACGGCCTGGCCAGAACACGGTGGTCTGTGGAAGGGGCCATTGGGGGTGTAGGGCGAAGGGAGGAAGCTGCGACCGTTAAAAAGCCGTTGCTCAACGGGGTACGGGGCGCTTGTGGACCTCTCATTCCTCTTGTGGACTGGACCACAAGCAAATGCTTCCCTTGTTCTTTCCTTTTCGTTGTCGAAGACCAATCTCTCCTGCTCAAATTGGAATACTACTTGGATCACAGTTGGCAACTGCGCCGTGACTGTAAACAAGTCCATGGGATCGTGGCATAATGCTGCATTTACAGATATTGGCCCACTGGTCAGACTTTGAAACGTCATGTTTCAAGCAATATCTGACCGAGAGCGTGGAATCGCTTGACTGGTTTCCAAGCTCCCGCGACATGTGGACGTGATTCTGTGTTGTTACTGTCCCTTTGGCTAGGGCTGGCTTTTGCGCTAAGGCAGAAGCTACGATGCGCTATGGACGGGCGTACCTTCCCTCCCAGGGGCCGAACAATGCATAGCAAGGTGTTCGCAGACGTCATCTAGCCGCAGAAGTAGCAGGAACGCTAATATTTGCACCTTCCCCCAGCACAAACAAAACAAACACCCTAACAGAATACCGAGTGAGGAAGGAGCAAGGTGACGAGGGACGATGGGAGAAAGGGGAAAGAGGGCCTCAGGGGCTGAACAGCAAACAACAAACTTCTACTCCATTTCCGTCATCCACATTATTCAAATGTCTTCTCGAAAACTCTTTTTGCTTCTTCTCTTGGCCCTGACCACCATCCATCTCCATCCGCTCAACGCTTTTCGCCACCACTATAAACGGCAGCTCTCAGCCTCTAAGTCTAAGGTCAGCCAAAGCACCATCACCACGCTATTCGCAGCGAATGAGCGGCCGCCTCTTACACTGCTTTTGGTGTTGGCCTATCCGCTAGGTCCGTGGCCCTTTTGGGGCTCTGTTTCTTGGAGCCGTCTGACGCATCTTCGCCCGCAAAAGCACACGCCTTTTGGCTTGAAAGAATCGACGAAAAGAAAGCAGACACCTAGAAGACACAATGGTTCTCCGACACAAAGGTGCAATGGGCAGTGTACGAACAGTCCCTTCTTAGGGCTGACATCGGGATCGCACTGAGATCACAGCCTGTGAAGAGGACGCCACCCCAGCCAAAGGGCCCACTTTCTTGATCAAGTACGGAGTACTCCGTACGACGTACGTCGTAAAACATGGCAAAGGTCGTCAGGCATGGCCCACCCCCAGCCACAGCCTAGACGGACCGTTTCCCAATGAGGCCAAATTTGGGATTTGGGATCTGCCTCTCTTCCCGTCTCCCTTTACGAGCAACTCCTCTCGATGTACGTCGTACCCGTCGCTGTGGGATTTGTGGCGTCAGAAACATTATTGACGAGCGCGGCTATTGTCCATCATGGCGTCACAAGAAAGATCAACCAGTTGAAACAACCGGGGGAGGCCCGTATCTGTTCGGCCTTCTTGTATTTCGATTTTTGGCTTGTAACGTACAAACTTCCTCACCTTCATCGCCTATCCCCTCGACAATTTGCTTCTCCGGGTGGGGTCCGAAACGATGCAAGAAAGACATCCCTGCCCTGTCTGATCTGTACGAGAGGCACATTACGGCACAGTGAGTGAGCAAGAGCAAGAGGCATGGATACCAAGATGCAACCCACATCATGCACCGACGTCAGATTACAGAAGCATCGGGAAGCGAAAAGCACCACACGATTGCCTTGCACTTCTCAGCACCCAGTCCAGCTTTGAATCTTTGGTAAAGAGGCCGGCGCTTCGAGACGGAGGCCTTCTCAGGGCTGATGAAGATGAGATAAACTCAGCATTTTCAGAGTCTCAATCTCCAGCCTCAGCTCGTTCTTTTGAATTGGTCAAGCCAGATCGGTTGTAAGCTGCTGCACGGCGATTGTTGGATGCAGTGAACACTCCACGGCGGCGAATGCCCACACAAAAAAAGAAGAAGAAGGAAGTGCATGGCAAATGCAGTCTACAGGGCTGGGGCAAGCCAAGGCTCCCACGAAGAAGCTGATGTCCTATGTCAGGAGAGCCAGCCTCCACCAGATTTTCATTGTGCAGTTTTGTCACAGGCCGGCCGAGGTGTCCTGATGCCGTCAAGGAACGCTCAGCATCACCCACAATCCTGTTCGGGGAAGACACAGGGGCTTTCGCTCGAATTTGTGCAAGTACTACGGAGCACATAGCCCATGCTTCGCGGTATGAAAATTGCTGAGGAAAAAGGGACATACACGGAGCAGAGAGTGTTCTCGAGTACCGACAGGGTAAGACGATGCCAACCACCAAGCCACAGCCCACTGCGCACTAGCACCAAAACAGCAACAGGGGTGGATGACAAGAAACCCGCTGCGGACGACGACACTCTGATGGCAGCATCGTGCAGTTCTGAGCATGGAACATCCGACGAAGAGCAGCAACTATTTTCGATCTTCCTCGGCGGGCGGCAATCCACCAGCCCAAACCCTCCAGTGCCCTGGCGTCTCGTCCGTCATCATCCCAGAGTCCCGCAGGCCAGTCTCACCTGCATATTATTACCTTTACAGAGGGAACCAGGGCAGACGGACATGCAAGGGTTGCTGGTTTCCACAGGGCAAGCCCAGGCAAATTAGGCAACAATCCCACCAGAACAACTGCCCGCCCTATCACCGCCCGGCTTTTCCCCAGGCAGGCGGTGGGTGGGCCAGTTTGGAACGAGATGCGATGGCTGGGCAGTCGTGGAAAACAATGGCAGGATGGCAAGTTGAACTTCACCATGGTGCTGGTCCATTCTCGCGCCGCGCCCCAGCACTGCACGTTTCAACACCGCACAAATACAACACCATACCATCAGACGGAGGGCCTGACCGCTTTGCTCGATGGCCGTGGTCAGAAGCGTCACCCACCCAGATGCCGATACGCCAAAAAGCAATGTCAGAGCCACAAACGCACGGAGCCAATTGAGCCCGTACTAGAACAACTACAATGAGAAGAGTGCGACCGCCGTAAGCACGATACGTTATTATTCTCGTCCCCAGCACCATTTCTGTTACAGGCTCCATTTTAGGCAGTGGAGCAGCTCCGGCAGAGGGTCGATCCGTTTTCTCGAATGGCAGCTGCGGACTTGTTTACGAGCGATGCCACAACGGTCGACGGCGCGGCCGAAAACTTACTTACCACCATGTGTCTTGCGACCAACTGGGACAAGTGCCAGTCCTGCTTGTGGTCCCTCTCGTGGCCTACAGGCATACCTGGCAATAGAGTGCTTTTGATCCTTTCCAGTCTGGCGGCGCAATTGTTGAGAAGGAGGAATATGAAAAGAAGATGACAAGTTACGACTGTCTGTGGCGGCACCACAAGCCACGTCCTGTCTCTGCCCTACAGCGTTCTGCACAAAGAAGATACAGGACACGCAATGGACGACATTTTGTAGGACAGGCACGCAACAAAATCACTGTGTATCGCCGTGCAGCGCGTCTGCATTCAATCCCATTCTGACGGGATCTTGCAGAAGGGCCGCGGTCGCAGAAACTCTGGCCGCCGAATTCTGACGCAAACGCACCAGGCGGACGCACGCGCAGATGCAGATGTAAATGCAAATGCAAATGCAGGCCGTAGGGCAGAACAGTGTGTGAGTTCACACCATGTCGCCGTCTGTCCAAAGGGTGGTGTATTGCGATCCTACGGCCCCCCCCCCCCCCCCATGCCTAGCCTGGCTGCACAACCCTGCTTCGTCGCAACTCGAACTTATTCGTGTGGTGTTTTTACTAATGTCCAGTGGCCAAACGCTGTATTTGCGCTCCAGGTCACATAACGACGGCTATAATTATTTTGGTCTCTATATTCTCCTCACGATGTTCTTTATCTGGAATTTTTTTGGGAGAAACAGCCTCTCTCCGAAACAACGATATCACTCTTCTCTCGGTTCAATCTCTTTCTTTCCTTTTGCGACAGGACTGCAGACATCTCCCAACATATTTCAATGTCTCCTCCCTGGTGAGCCTCGTCGACCTATTTTCGCTCCTCTGCCTCTCATTCTCACCACCGCAACCCACATCTGCCGCTAACTCCACGCACCTATTCTTATGCACACGCCCACCCGCCGCATCCACACCTTCAATATTTCCCATTCTTCATACTTGTACAAACATAGTAATACTTACTCACACTTTCCACCCAGGCCCCCCCCCCTCTCTCTCTGCGCCGACTGCGCCCTAACTACCCAAGCAAGCCAAGCAAGCAACAAGCCCAGGAACGCAAATTGACCTCAACACATTGTCGTTTGTACCCATGTATCGGCACTCGCTTTCGTTCTTGTCATCCTTTCCCTCCCAGTGCCTATTCCTGCGCCCACTTTTGCTCTGACACCTGCATACCCTTAGTCCACCAAAGCTGCAGCAGCTTCCACGCCAAGTACGCCTTAGTCACCGGGAGCATTGCCTGGACGAGGGCGTCTCTATCTTTTTCTTCTTTTTTCTGTGTCTTTTTGTTCTTTTGGTCCATTCTGCAACCGTTGACATGGTCTCCGTTCTCATGACGAGCCTTTTTGACCAGGCTACCAAGGAGTATAAGGCTACGAGGCCTTCCCTCACCCTCTCTCCAGTTGTTCACGCTATGAATCTCCTCATCCTTCTCTTCCTCTTAACCACCTTTCATTTGTCCATTTGCATTTTCACGAAACAGTCATAGATTGTTGCCTTGGTTTGCCTTGTCGTTTCTCCTGTTATAATCCCTTTTATTTTATCTATCCTCGCTTTCCGTGCTACCATCGCTCCCCGTTCTCTCTTCCCACAGTCCTCCCACCCCGGCCAGTGCCTCAAAACTGAGCCACCCAGTTCGCCTTTTTGGGATTTCTGTTTCTATATTTTATTCTCCTTGTTCTTTTTTTGTCTTCGTGCTCTATCATTCACCCACCACTTTGCCCCTCTGGTATTTTCACACGGAGCTTGTTCTTACACACAGTCACCAGCCTGCCTGTTTCTTATATTTCTCTTCCGTTCTCAGCTTTTTCTTCTCTATTATCCTTCTATTTTCATTTCTTTTCTTTTATTTATCTTCACATCTCTTCAACTCATAATTGTTGTATTTATATTCTTGCCTTCCCCATTCTAATTTGGTTCCCTCCCCTTGTTTCCATATCTCATTCATCAACAAAAAGCAACAGAGCAACAAACAACATTCATAGAGCAGTATCAAACAACACAGGAGGCTCCATCCAACTTTACAGTCTACATCAGCGACCATTGCTACCGCACGCCACAGCACAGCATCTTCTGTCTTCGCCTCTTGACTTCGCCTGTGTCCTCGTCTGCCATCACGACTTCGTCAACCGGTCATTTTCTATCCTTAGCCTAGATCACAAACAAGAGTCAACAGTCTTTGATCAGCATAGCCAAGATGTGTTATCGTCTCGTGGAGCGCTTCTCGGTGTGCGGCTGTGTCTACTACAAGCACGCCGTTGATCGTTGTGCCTCATACAGCCAGTCCGGCCACAAGGTCCAAGAGCGGACAATCCCGGTGGGCTACACATGTGTCGATCACTCGGAACCGCCACAAGGGGCCTACAGCTCCGATGCCTACACCTACTCTGACTCGGGCTACTACAGCAGCCAGTCTCACAATAGCAGCAAGCGCCGGTGAAGTGTCCTGTCTTCGGTAATTGGGTGTCGTTCATGGGCGATGTTGTCACCCTTCGACACATTCGAGTTCTGGGCATGGGTGCGATACCTCTATTCCTTTCGGATGAGGCCGCTTACAGGCGTGCGTTCGCCGTCCCAGCTGTCCTATCTCTTTGTTGGCCATGACCGTCTCAAGTCAAGCTCCGCTCCTTCTTAGCCCAGCAAGACCTTCCCGGGTTGTGTGAGAAAGCAAATTCTCGACAACCCGGCTTGCTTCTCTCGGCTCACGCTCCTCCAACTCGTCGATATCCCTACACTCTCCTTCTATATTTTTTCCGTATCCCCCACCACCCCAGCTTCTCGTCGACAACACACGGCGACCACTACCCGCTTGGCAGCACGAGACGAACAACACACCGACCAACCATTGCCGAAGACATGACGAAGACAATCTCGAGAGGAGACCGCACTCACTATTCTTCTAGAGACGACACGAGAAAGGAACTACAACGCTCTTTGCATCCAGCAGCACGGCTACTTTTTCCTAGTCCCCCGACTTTATTTGGACACTTCTTGGCAGCTCTCTTTCCCTTGTTTTTTTTTTTCGGTATCCCTTTTTTGCCTGATTCCCATTTTATTGTTTTCCCTTTTCTTTTTCCCCCACATCCTCTATCGTCATCATTTTGAGAGCATAGCATCGCATCAGCAAAGGACATTGCTTACACATCGTATTTTTGGGACTTGCATAGGGACGTGATAGGATGGCCAACAGCCTCCTACCACGTCCTCCGGATTCTCTGTTTTCCTTCCCCCCCCCTTCATTTCTCATGAGATGGCCATCGGTGTCCTAGCAACACGATTCGATGTGACTACTTTTTCTCGACATTTTTTCCACCTGCCCAGCGGGCCTTTCCCATTTCTTTCTCTTCCTGACAGGCTCAAATACCCTATTCCAAGTGCTCGGGCTCTATGATCCTGCTTGCCCTGGTTAGGCCTTGTTTCTTCTCGTTTTTTTCTTTTCTTTCTTTTCGTTTATTATGTGGCATTAGAGGAAAGGGGCTTCATACCAGGCGTTCTTTGTTTTTGTCGTTTTCTGTCAACTGGATATGGATCACGGATCGAAAAGTATGGCACTTTTGGGATACCTTGGGTTTGTCTTTTTCGCTGGAGTTTTATCGTTTGATGGGCATTTTGTGAGCGATTTAGGCTGGGTCTGGCCTTTCCGTTTTTCATCATCTTGTTTTCTGGTTCTGTTTTGCGATCTGGTCTAATGTACGCATAATGTGCTGCTCTGGAAGCAGTGGTCTCTCGCTTTGTCTTTTTGCATTTTGCGGCTTGAGCGGCTTGAGCGGCCCCTTCCTCCTTTTCTTTTTTGCACCTTTTTCTTTTTCCTTCTCTTCATTTCTCACGACAGTACGGATCACGAAACGACAACTCTTTCGCCAGGGAAAAGGAAAGTGCTGGACGGCACCAAAATGAGGGATTCTTGGGAGAAATCAGAGAGGGAGGGAGAAGCCGCTGGCCGACTCGCTCGTTTCTCTCTTTGCATTTCTCTTACCTCTCCACTCATTTTTGTTCTGCAGGTCATTCTTCTTTGTTTCCGACAATGGCGATGGCAGAGTCTCGCTCTCATTTCCATTTATCACGCCGGCTTACGCACTTGGTCATGAGAAAACGGGGAAAAATACGAAAAATGGGTCAAGAAACGAACGCAACGAAATAGATCAAAGGGTTGCAAGGTCGGAAGGGGTCACCAATCTCGTCTCACCCTCCTCCAAGTCGTTCTTTTTGATGTCCTTAGCAATTCTGGCAATTGTCTTTGGAAGCGGAACAAAATATACAACAAGAACCCATCGATATAACTTTTAGTCTAAAATTAGATAGAATGCCCCTTTACGGTTCCTCCCGTCTTTCGATTTTGTCGGTCCTTTCTTTGGCTTGCTCTTGTGGCTTCCTGGATTTTGGAGGGGGTTTCCTTCCTTTCTTTCATTTCATGGCTGGTTCGTGAGCGTCAGAGAGATCAGATACCCATAGACCCAATTTGGCAGTCAGAACAGTGGCCCCATTGGTACGACGCAATCCAGACGAAGGAGCCGGACTGGTGGGCATCGAGCAATCAATGCCAATAAAAATTGCAAAGTTAAAAACTGTCCCCATGTCGCCATATTAGACAATGACACGATGCTTTTCACAGCCTGCATCGTGAATGTGCAGGAAGAACCCCACACGTTCTGTCGCCTGTTTCTTGCAACCTTCTCGCTCCTGCCTGTTTCTCCAGGTCATATGGCCTTACGAGCCTAGTTGACAGTCCCGGTCGTCCCGCTCCCGTTGAGCGGCTCGCAGTGGGTTGCTCTTTCCGTTTTTTGTGATTGTGTAGTTGACAGCTTTTTCAGACAGCATTGAGCAGTGCTGCTGGCGTATGAGCATCCTTGTTTAGCGGTACGACGTATCTACCGTATTGTTTTGGGTATTTTCATATATCCATTTAGCATTAATCCCTTCACGCCGATATCTTGCCTGCCGCAAAATACAAATCATCATTGGAATCCCTCTGGTCGGGGCAAAACATCACGCAAGTTGCACACTCCCCCCCATTGTCCCATTTGCAATTCCCGTAGGAGCGTACCATTGTTTCTTTTCCTTTCGTCTCCTATTGCTCACACGGCAGGTGGTGTGTGTTGTGTGTTGTGGGTGTGACGCATAAAATAGAATTGCCGGAAGTGGTGTGGACTGAATGACTGAAAGAGTTGTCGTTCTTTTTGGCGCAGTTTTTAAGGAAAGCGAGTTACGACTCTGCCATCTTTTCTTGGATTTACTGCGATGCTCCAAGCTTCAAACTTGCCTCAGTCTGGACTCGGAACTGCATGCAGCGTGGTTCATAGCTAAAAAACAAAAACAAGGTACGATGCTGCACCTGCATGAAGACTGAGACCTTGCATCTTGGAGGATCAAAAATAAATACAAACGATGCCAATGTAGGCAGCAAAAGATAACGTTGTGATTCCACCCGCGAACAGAACGGCAGAGTACCGTGTTGTACGGAGTACAACATAGTACAACCCTCGTGTTTTCTGACGTTCTTCGTATTTCACTGACAAACTTGGGGAGATGCATGTACGTTGCTAGAAGAATAATCGCTGATTGCCCTTCACTTACACGGGAACGAAAAGCAAAAAATAGAGCCCAAGAGCAGGGGCCCCAGCACGATTACATCCCTGCAAGTTTCGTAAACTTTGCTCGATCGGAGGGGGGGGGGCGTCTGTCGCGCCTGTTCTCCTTGTCTCCCCCATGCCCATGCGTCTCTCACGTTTCCCGCGTATCCGAAAAGGCACCTGCGACTCAGCCGGGAATGAGATGCAATGATAGACGAGGAAACCAGACGTCGAATAGCCGCTTAAGCGCGCTCCCGCTCACAGCCATCATCAAACGGTCAATGCATCTGCGTCTACGTCGTATTCCGCCGTATTTGTGTTTTTGTGTATTTGTGTATTTGTGCCTGTGCTGCCCTGTTTCCTTTTGTCCCAACCTCGTGTATCGACGCTCACCTCATCAGTTTCCTCTTGGGGGGCTGGTCTTTCATCGGGTTGTGTTGCATCGCTCACCCAGCCATCCCGGAGAGCCGTGTTCCTTTTTAATTCTATGAAAAAAAGTAAACAATTTACACGACTTTTTCAACCATCATCGTCACCTTACCATCACGAAATCCAAACACTGCCTGGCGAGAACCCGTAAGAACAAACGGCACCCAGACCGCTTGTCCACGTTTTGTGCCATCATGGCAGCGACTGTTCCGCGGCTGTCTTGCTCCGGCTTCGCCATACACAACCACCGGGCTGTATTGCACTGTCCCAACTTTCTTCTTGTGAGACATCCTCGGGAAACGATGCAGATCGTTGAGATCCGATCATACCCCCCCCCCCCCCCCAGCTTCTCGCCCGCCCCTTGTTTATTGATCGTTCACTGGGATCTGTTCCTCGTGGTTGATCAAAGAGAGAATGGCTGGATTGGTGGTGCTTTTTGTGTGTGTGTGTGTGTGTTTTTTTTTACAGGGGGGGGGGGGGGGTCGCGACGGCAGTGGGCGGGATTGGAGGGGGAAATCTTACTGTCCAATTGTTGCCATAATTAGAAACACTTTCCGTCATCCTCACCAAACCGGCCGGCATGTGGGTGCTGCCGTATGACAAAGTTGGCAGTTGAATAGCAGAGTTGCAAGCAAATGTAGAGGGTGCCCGGCTCGTTCCACAGAAATCTCACTCACCCTGCCATGGCACTGTGAGGCAGATCGCGGCATCGTTCCTGTTTGTCGTGTTGTGTAGGGTATAAATGTATATAGTGGAAAAGAGCATTTCGTGAGTGGAAATAATTTGAATAGAAGAAGACGAATGAATAATGAAAGAAATGAGAACATGACGAGTAAGAAGACGCACGGCTGGAACTTGGCTACGGCCGTCGCATTCGAGTGCGGCGCCCAGAAATTCTTGAATTTGTAGTTAAAGATGGGCTCAAAAAAAGTGTCCTAGACTAGGAGGTAAAGCTGTAGTTTTCCGGGCTAAAATAAAGGATGAGAGATATTTATCATGATGCTATTGGATGCATAGGGTGAAGGTTGAAGGTTCGTAAAGTAGTGAATTGTGTATATACATTTGCGTCTGTATATTTGGTCTTTTTGGTGATCTTCAGCCCGATTGAGGCTCTGATTACGGCGGGCATCTCTGGATTTTCCCGCTTTCCCATGGTGTGCCAAATGCCACAGTTGCTGTGTGTGTGTGTGTGTGTGTGTCTATTAAATCATCATCCGCCCATTCCAAGAAAAGACAAGAAAAGGGAAATGTGCCCAGGCCCTTCGTTGTGAGAAGGAGAGGACCTTCTTTTTGTTCGTTGCGCAGTACTTTGTGTCTGCTTCGTCAGGTATACGTCTGTCCCTCCCAGGTAAATAAAAGAGAAGAGTAAAAAAAAGCGCCGTTCATCCCACGAAAAAAAAATAGTTGCTCCAGCGTTCACTTCAACGGCACCACAGATATGCATCTACCATCATGCCCGGCGAGTCATGGCAGCCGCGGCACCAGCGGCAGCCAGGTCCGGCTTGGACACGCTGCTTCCGAGCGAGCCGCCGCTAACGACCCGGCCGGCAGCACGCGGGAGATTGCTCGTCAGACCACCCACAGTACTGCCGCTGGCGCTGTTGCACCGAACCTGCCGTTGCACTGGTCCGCTTGCTCATGCTGGCTGACGTGGTCGATGCAGACACAGCCGACGCCCGTCTTGACGATGCTATGGTCGGGGCATTGATGGATTTGTGTGCACCGACACCGAGTGACTCACGACCCGCACGCAGCGTCGGAGCGGCACCGAGCTTGAAGGTGCTGCTGCCACCCGTGGTGCTGCTGGGCGGTTCGGGCAGGGGCCGCGGCCCACCAGAGCCCGAGCCCGAGACGGAAATGGTGTGGTGGCGGCGGACGGGCGAGCCATCGCGCGTGCTCAGGCTGTGGCGGGGGATGGGCGGGCGGATGACGGCCTTTTGGCCCGTAATGAACTCGTGGCGGATGGCCTCCTCGGGCTTGAGACGGCGGTCCGGGTCCCAGCGCAGACAACGGCTCAGGAAATCCAAAAAGGCCTCGTCGTCGCACTTGATGACCTGCTGCAGCGTCTTGGACGACGGGCGGCGTCGGCGGCCCTTGGACGAGACGGTCAGACGCGGCTTGCCCATGCTGTCAAAGAAGAGCTTCTTGCGCGTGCTCTTCTCAATCAGGTGCTTCTCGGGCGGGCCAAACACCTCCATGATACACGCCAGCTGCTCCTGCTCGTTCTCGCCAGGGAAGATCGGCACACCCGTGAACAACTCTGCCAGAATGCAGCCCAAACTCCACATGTCGATGGGCATGCCGTACGTCATGCCCAGAATCACCTCGGGCGAGCGGTAGAAGCGGGACTGGATGTAGGTGTAGACGCGCTCGTTTTCGAAACAGCTCGAACCGAAATCAATGACTTTCAGCTCTGTGTGCAGCGGGTGCCGAAGCAGCACATTCTCGGGCTTCAAGTCGCAGTGGATAACCTTGTGCTGCTTGAGGAGCATGAGCGAGCTCAGCATCTGCTTGGTGAAGCGGCGGACGAGCTTGAGTGAGGAGCCGCGGAACGAGTTGGCCTTGATGAACTCGTACAAGTTCATGTCCAGAAGCTCCGTCGAGATGCAAAGATGGCCGCGGAAGTAGAAGCTGTGCGTAAAGTTGACCATGCTATGCTTGTTTTTCGGATCCTGCTGTTGTTAGACGTGTGCAGGCAAGAGAATATCCAAGACAATGCCCAAGATGATATGCCAAAAAATACTGGAGGCGACTTACCCATTCGCGAAGCTTTTTGCAGGATGTTGACTTCGACAAGAGCCTGCTGGTGGAACCGCTTCTTGTTGCGGATGATCTTGACAGCGACAAGGACGCCCGTCTTGTGGTCGATGCAGCGCACGACTTGACCGAAACTGCCCTTGCCAAGAAGATCGATAATCTCGTAGCGGTAGGCGAGGTGGTCGCCGGCAACAATGGCGTAGTCGCCGCGTTCGTCGTCATAGCCAAAGTTGGGAATCTTGTCCGAGTCTGGGTTGCCGGCCACCTTGGCGGCGTTCTGCGTGCCGCAAAAGTAAATGTCGTTGTAGTCGACAATCTCGCCGCGCTCGTAAATGTTGAGCATGGCAATGCGGGTGGCTTCCTGGGGACTGACGCGCTCCTTGGGCGTGGCGCGCTTGCGCAGGGCATCGAGCGTGCGGGCCGCCAGCTCCGTGTCCTTGCGCCGGGCACCCAGTTTGCGCATCTCCTCTTCGGCAACGAGGTCGTCGCTGTCGAGGTCGGCCGTCCACATGTCGTGGAGGTGGCGGATCGACGCTGACGACTGCTTCGTCTTCAGGATCTTCTGCATGACCGAGGACGTGTGTGAGGAGTGCGTCGAGTGTGCGTGGCTGCCCGTCGTGCCAATGTCGGAGGCGGCACCCACCGTCGAAGAGGCCGAGTTGTCCTTGCCGTGGTGACGGTCGCCGTTGGTAGTCCATGAGGGCTCGGGCTTCTTCTCGTGGGCCAGGATGGCGTTGAGGCTCGAGGCGGAACTCTTACGGCGTCTCGACTCCAGGTACGACGTCCCTGTGTTTGCATTTTTGGCCGCAGCAGGCACAGGTGCCGTCGGGCTCTGGCTCTGGCTCTTCTTGGACGCCGGCATCTGGTTCATCGTGGCCGATTTGGGAAGGCGCGGAGGCGGCATACCGTCGTGCTTGTCGTTGCTCGCGACCTGGCGGTGGCGGCCATGGTTGCTGGTGTGGTGGTCCTGGTTCTGGTTCTGGTGCGACAGTGGCGGCTGCTTGTGGTCCAAAGAAGTAGCAATAGAAGGCGCGGGCATGCCCGCAGGCTTGTCCGAGATCGAGCCACCCTGGACGCTGAGGCTCGACTTGGAGTTGCTCCGCTTCCAGGACAAGCTCAACTTGCGGCGCAGAGACGAGCCGATGGATGACGGGGTAGGCGGTTCGTCGGGGCTCGCGAATGGCAGCGGTGACTTGGGTGCTTGTCCAGCCGCGGACGTGGAGGCGGGCATCGGCTCGATGTATGACGTGTCGCCCGATGCGATGATCGTGCTGACCGATTCAAGCGGCGCAAATGCTCTGGACGGTGTCGGTGCAGGCGCACGGGGGCCAGAGGGCTTGCGAATGGTCGAGTTCGATGCCGACTGGGGGATCGGAGGTGGGACCGGCGTGACAAAGGAAGAGGGAGTCGTGTAGGCGCTGTCGCTGTCGTCGCCGGGAGTCTTGGACGTCTTGAAGTAGTTCGGGTCCATCGAGGTGTTGCCCTTGGGCGCAGACGAGGAGAGGTAAGGCGAGGTCGAAGGCTTGTGGAGAGACGCCGTCTTTGTGGCCTGGGCGGCTGCCGTGAAGAAGTCGGACGCACTCGTGTCGTCGCCGGCGCTGCCGCCTTCGTTGGCGCTCTCGGTCCGCGTGTGGTGGTGGTGGTGGACAGATGAGCTGCTGCGCATGGCCAGGGTGAGCTCGGCACGCTCCTCGTTGCGCTGGCGCGAGAAAAAGGAGCCCTTGGAGGCAGTCATGGGCGTTGTCGGAGTCTTTGCAATGATCCGCGAGGGAGGCGGGCTGAGGTTTCGGTTCGGTGTGGCGCGTTTTGCTCTTGCAATGCTGCGATCTTGGCAGCGGTAGGCATGCTGAGCGGCTGCAGGTTCATGGGAGGCAGGCGAATTGGCTGCAAGTTCTTCTTGTTGCTCGTCATTGAGACTGCCCCGTCACCGTGTGGTTCGCCTTGTCGTGGTCCTTGTTCGCCCTTGTACTCGGCTTTCGCTGGATCTTGGCAGGCGGGTCGAGTCCCAGTAGCTGGCTTCCCGAGATGCTTGCCGTCGACGAGCTATGTATGCTACTACCATCATAGCCCAGGTTCGACTTGCGCTTCTCAAAGAACGACAGCTCGGCCGGGGACTCCTTGGGCGACTCGTAGACTTTGGGAATGGCCGGCACCGGGGGAACGTCTTCGCCGTCGTCCAGGTTCTGCGAGGTGTTATGCATGGTCGGCGGCTTGGGCGCAGGCAGGCGCGAGCCCGTGTTGTTGATGCTCGTCGTACCCGCACCTCCCTGGGGCAAGCGGGGCGGGATCGAGCCGGTTGAGCTGCGCACGGTGTTGAAGCTCATGGACGAGCCAATGGAGAAGCCTGAGCTGTAGGACTTGCGGTTGGGATCCGGGGTGGTTCTCGAGGAGGATGGAGTCGACGTCTTTTCGCGGAAGCATCGAAGGCGAGCGGGACGAAGCGCGGAGCTCGGAGGACGAGTTGGAGGGGAGAGGCACGTTGGACGTCTGGGGGGTATTGCGGTTGTTGCTGCTGCTGCTGCTGCTGTTGTTGTTGTTGTTGTTGTTGATGTTGATGTTGTTGTTGTTTTTCGCAGTCCTCGTGTTGCCACTTCCGTTGTTGCTGCCGGCGGTCGTCGAAGAGTTGGGTGCTGGCGGCATAATGGACATGCGCTTCATCCGCCGTGCGTCTGTCGGACTGACTGTCCGTGCACCGAGGCCCGTAGCGTGCGATGCATGGAGAACAGGCGCCATGGACATGCGTTTCGAGGCGGTCCGAATGACGAAAGGTGGCAGGCTTGGTGCTGAGGCTGTTGTTGTTGCTGTTGTTGCTGTTGGCTGATGCGCTGCCGTTGAAGTTGCCGGTGCTGTTGCTATGGCTGACGGTCCTTGGCGGGCGCTGGAAGCCCGAACCAGAGGGCGCGGCAGACATGGATGCCCGAGACGACTGCTGGAACGAGCGCGTCTTGGAGGCCCGCGAGCCGTTGAGGTTCCTTGCAGCGTCGCTGCCACTGCTCCCCAGCCGGCTGCCACCATCAATGGATGACCGGGCAGAGCCTGCAACAGGCCGGTCCGAGTTGGATGCCAGACTCGGACGCCGCCGCGATGTTGAGCGGCCCAGACCTGCACTGTATTCCGAGTCCAGCACACCGGAACCCATGGATTTCCGCGGCGGCTTGCCAATGTTGCTGTTGGACACTGGCGGGTAGTGGCTCTGACGACGCTGGCGTGAGGAAGCAGGAACGACGGTCGCGTCAGGGGCTGAGGCGGACGAGGTCGTGCCAGACAAATTGAGGTTCTGTCGTGTGTGATGCTGGGTCGTCGCAAATTCGATCCCGTTTTCGAGATCCTTGGTGCGCTTGCTATTGTGGATGCCGAAGTTGAGTGCGGAATGGCGGTGCGGGTGGTGGTCGTGGTCGCATTGCTACCGCTGCCTGCTGTGCTGTTGTGGGTGGTCGATGCCGATCCTGACGCTGTGGCTGCTGCAGCGACGGCGGCCGCATTAGCAGCTGGGCGAGCGCCATTGCTGGCCGCCTGCTGCTGCTCGACAAGAACCATCTTATCGACGACGCTCTGAGGGCCCAGGATGCTCCCTGACCCGAGGGCGAGGGAAACTGAGCGAGTTTGAAGTCGGTCGAGGCAGATTCGAGGCTGCTTTGGAGGTCGTCGAAGCTGACCGAGGGCAGGAAATCGTAGCTCGCGGCGGGGCCCGTCACGCCGTCTTGGGCGCCGAAATAGGGGTTGTCTGGGTCGTCGTCGATGTCGTCTACAGTGTGGATGATCTGAGGCGGCAGTGGCGGTGGGAGATGCTGAGGTGGTTGTGGGTGGTTGCTGTTGCTGCTGTTGCTGCTGTGGCTACTGCTGCTTGCGGCGGTCGCGCTGGTGCCATTGCTCCGGCCAAAGGAGAAGAGGCTATGGTTGTTGGAGGCGGAGGCGCTCAGCATCGGACTGGGCGGATCGGCGGATACGCCCCGAGTTGGCGACTGGGAAGGCTTGGAGGGCTTTGAGGTCGTATTGGAGCCCGCCTGTGGCCGGTGGTTCGTTCGCATAGGAGGTCGAAGCAGGTCAGGAGGCCGTTGCCACGTCGATGGATCGTCTGGGTATAATATGGGTAAGATATGCTGGGATCAATCAATCCAAGGGAAAAGGGACGCTGGCGATGGAGTGGGCTGCTCGAAAGAAGCACAAGAAGAAAAGACGAAAGCAAAGAAAGAATTAGAGTGTCAAAAAAAAGAAGAAGACTGAGGCTTTCGAGATAAGCAAACGCGGGCAGGCCACTGGTTCGCGTTGCTGGGCCCTGTGGATACGGGGAGAAAATGGAGGCCAATGCTCGTTTCGATGCGAGGCACGGCAAAAAAACAAGAGCAGCCAAAAAAGGCGGTGCGGATCGCGAGACCGTCACTCGGTCCAAAAGACCTGGATTTGTGCCACAAACTACAACATTCCGCTCGATCAAAAGGGGGGCCTTTGTCAGGAGACGAAGACGAGGCCGAAGACAGAAGGCAATTGTCGAGGCTCGAGAAAAGGTCGAAGGTCGAAGGTCGACGGAGGCCGGAGCGGGAGGTGGGGATGTAGGAGGTAGCAAAGGGATGTTGGAGTGGAAACGAACGTCGTCGTCGATATTGACGATTTTTGAAAGTCGAAACAAAAAAGGCGATCCCTTGTTTAGGTGCGTGGAGAACAGCGGCGGGTCGCAGGACGAGAAACGAGAAACACACAAACGCACAAAGGGAAACGAGCGACGAGGTCGATGGGCAACGCAATACGTGCAGACGGGCGTTGGTGGTGGAGGAGAGGGAGAGAGAGAAAGGCGGACGAGGAGAGGAGGATGTGAGGATCTGAGGATGTGAGGCAGAAAGTCGAGGTTCGCGGTGAGCGGGAAAGCGTATGGTGAGCAGAAGACGAAAACGCAGGAACGGCACTGGACTGGACAAAATGCAAGAGCAAATTGGCCGTGATTTGTTGATTGCTCTTTCCTCTTGTCTCCTGGTAGGTGTGGATTGTGTGCTAGTGGCTGCTGTATTTGAGGGAGGCCATAGCGTTGCGGAAGGGGCGAAGGACGGTGAGCCAGCAAAACGGCAGGCGCAACCCTGCACAAGACAGCGGCACACACATACCTACAAAGTAGTAAATCAATACTAATACAGTGATACACACACAACAAAAGAATGCACAGCAACCAACAGCAGCTGTAGGGCCCATCCAATGGCGCTAGCAGCGCGCCGTTACGGGGCAGTCCTCGGTAGCGTACGGTAGCAGCCCTGATCTGTGGAAGCTAAATAGGTGGGCGGGCTGGCACTTTCAGGGACGTGGGGACCTGCCACCAGCACACAAAAGGGGTTGGAAAGGGAAGGGGCGAAAAGGAGATATGGGTCCAGCGGCACGTCGTACTCATAGTAAGATACAGTCGCGATGGAAGGGGCGACCCAGCAAAGAGGCGGGAAAGAAGAAGTGACGACCCAGTCTACGAAGTACAGAATACTCGTATTCTGTTTGAGTACTGCGTACTCCGTACGTCGTACGCATCCAGATCCAAGAGTCCCTTTTCACTCCCACTCACGCCTTCGCTCCCATATCAGAACTGGCAAAGGTGCTCGTATCGTGCTGCTCGAATCTAGCCCCAAAACAGGGCCCAGACCCACTAAGAGAGATTGGCCCATGTGCCAGGCCAGAACGGTTTTTTTGCTTGGCGAGAAAGATGCTTTCCCGGGCGGCCAATTTGACACAGTGTTTACATACGAGTAGTGATACTCTGTCTGGATTCGTACTCTCCGTCCAAGTCGAGGTGTGTAAACCCTTAGTCCAGGGGCAAGGAAGGGAAGGGGAGGAGCCGTCTGCCGGGACGAAGCTAATGTAGCTTCGACGCGTTGGGAAGGAGAGGGGATAGAAGGCACACGAAGGCACAAAAGCACAAAGGCACAAAGGCACACAGAGACCGGAAAATTGGTGGGCACAAAACTGAAAGCCACCAAAAAAGACCCAAAATAACGGCGCTGATCCGATGGGTCAGGATTCTCAGGAGTCGAGATGAAGGGGGCAGTTGGACCGGCGATCGGCAACAGCCAGTCAGAGACAAGCGACGACGGCTCTTGTTTACGGGGTAAGCTGGCAAGCTGGCAACGCTAGGGGCTAGGGGGCTGAGAGACTGGAATTGGTTCTTCATGCTTTGCCTCTCTCCATGTTTTGACAGGCTGTGACAGTTTGTTGATATAAAAGACTAGTTATGCACCACGGGTTGGCCTATTGCTCAACATATAACAACAAAACGCGTCCACGGTACTGGTGGGTGAATATGGCTGTTGACGCAGGCCATGTTGAATGTTAGAACCGCCCTGGATTTTGGTTCTATGCATAGACAGGGTCATAATCCGTACGAGAATTGACTGTCGTGAGAAATACAACCAACTGCCAACTTTATTGGAATTCCTGACAACAAGCTGGCCCTCGCCATTGTTTCTTTTGGCTATGTCTTTTCGTCTGCCACGTTCATCTCGTCTTTTCAAAGTCTGGCCCCGTGAATGTCGACCTGCTCCTCGGATTGTCCCTGCAGATGACAGACATTGCATCTGGCCTGCAATCGACCGCCGCAGATTAGTTAAGCATCCTGATGAGCCCGAGACGCCTACTTCTGACTGCCCTGACGACCCGATAGCCCGTGTTATGCACCTTTGTTCATCCCTCCCCATCTCAAATTTTGTGTGTTCTTGATCTAAATTCTCGTAAAGTGGCGAGCTGGCAATTTCTATCTTGCTTTTCGCGAATTTGCTTTTTTCTTTTCGGAAACGTGAACGGACAGGACCATATTTGTACTGATTAATTAATTATGGTGTACTTTGTACGGAGTACGAAGAGACGGACTGGACTGGACCCCTGGCACTAGCGGCGAGCGCGATACCACGTCGTTGCACCCAAGGCGTCCCAATTCCGCGACCGTTAAAGTGGTTGTTGACGCGTCACGTCGCAAAACTCCGAGACGAGAGACCGAGACTACTTCCACCCACACTTTACAATCGCGGCCAGATGACCCAACACTGGAATGGACTTTCCACCAGCCAACAACAGCGTTGCCAAGCGACAGCAACGGGCAATCGTGGGCACGCAAAAGAATAGAGACAAGAGGCAAGCATGGGATACAAGTTCAACATACAGATAGAGCGAGCACATTCTCTTATTTTTTTGTCTCGTAGCACCAGCCACTTGTCGCATTCTGTGCTTTGCGTCTTTGTACGACCTGCTGTACCGTACATACGTCACATTCACATTACTCAGGTGATGCCCACTTCACGCGCTCAGTGACTTTTGATCCCATCATCAGTTCTCGCATTTGCTTGCATAAGCGTTTCGGCGATGGCGTCGGGTGCTGGAATGTCCAACGTGATGTAAGCCTGCAGCTATGCGTGCAAGCCCATCACAACGTAGCTATTTTCAGAACCGGCACTTTACGATTAATGCGGGCCATACATGATAGGCCTGAAAACACATCTTGAGGCTGTTTTATTCTTTCTCATTTCATATTGTGTAGATCAAATACGCCGTAGGCCCAAGATGAACTCACATTTGAGTGGGTATATTGTATCAATAGTGAAAGTATCCCGCTATACAATAGAAGAAAAAAGCCATAGCAGAAGAATGAAAGAAAATAAAATCTATGACAATGAAAACCGAAAGGTGGTAATGAATTTCCTTCATTGAGCAGCAAACGAAAGACCGATGAATGCGTGAGATGCATCCAGAGTTGAGATGTTAAGTGTGTGTCGCCTGGTCGCTCCTTCCCATCGCCGTCCTTCCCCGCAACCCACTCCGCAGGGCTCTTGCCGCCACTAAATTTTTGAATGGTGGCAAGGAAAGAGCAAGCTCAGTGAGCACCGAATAAGATTAGATTACCTACAAAAGCACGTGCCGAGCTTTGCGTTTGCCGCTAACAATACTTTGTACGGGTACAACAGAGTACAGGACCGCACCTGCCGTGCGCTGACGTCGACAGCTCTATCCTTCCATCGCTCTTTCCCCGGAGCCTGGATTCTGGCACCAACCCAAATGCAAAGCATGTGACTAAAGCGCCGCCACCAACAACCAAAGCAAACCACCTCCTGCCACCAGCGACAACCCTTCTCTCGATTTCATCGGCAAATCCATTTTTTCCTAATAAAGTACTTTGACACTGTGGAAGCTGACGCCACCGAGCGGCTGCGCCTACGAGTACAGAACGCTCCTTCGCCCTGTATCATTATCCTGTTACCATTTCTTGCGGGCGTATTCCCTTTCGCTCCGTCTCTGTCGGCTCTTTTGGCAATGGACGATATCGCCTACATGTTCCTCAGTGGCCACGACGATGACCCTGTCGACGAAGAACCAGCTCCAGCTTCGACTCCAGCTGCAGCCCTTGCGCCGCCTCCTCTACCTCCCGTTGCCAGCACTATCAACAAGACCGGCTACATGAGCCACCCGCGACTCGAGGCCGTGGGCGAGGTCGCTGACGACGCCGACGACCCATCCGCGGGTGCCACGCCGCCCGTCTCGTCGACGCCAGCAACTCCTCGGAAACGCCGGGGCTTCCGTGACTTTCTGAGCAACAGCAAAGCCAACATTCAAGATCAGCTGCTGGATAAGTGCGTGGCGGCACAACCTCTCTTATATTGCACCGCTCGACCGCTTATTTACATGGTGCTAACGATATCGTAGACTCTTCCAACAGGTGATCCCAATCGACAACAGCCATGCCAACGAGGATGACAACGAATTGAGCTATGGCGACCCGTCGTTTGGCGCACCACCGAATGTCGGCGACGGTGCAGCAGATACAGGTGGCGGTGGTGGCGTGAACGTGGGCATCGACCCCAACGATGCCGGCGAGCCCGCGAAGAAGCCGCGGCCCGGGTTCAGCGTCGCATTATGTCGACCAACTTCCGCCGCTTCAACGCCCGCATTGGGCGTCGTCTTCCGATTTCAGAAAAGGGTGGAGCGCCTGCTGGCGTGGCGGCGGGCCTCGCACACGCTGTCGTTCTTGGGCGTCTACACGTTTGTGTGTCTCGACCCATACCTCTTGACACTGGTTCCGCCGGCCATTTTGTTGTTGGGCGTCTTGATTCCCGGGTTCATCACACGCCACCCGGGCACGTCGACCACCAACACGCCGAGTCTGGCCCTGCCCTCGGAGTACTACGCCAGGGGCCCCCGTTGGCACCGCCGCGCACGGTTCAAGCCCGTCAAGGAATTGAGCCGTGATTTTTTCCACAACATGGGCGACCTGCAGAACAGCATGGAGGACTTCAGCGTGGCACACGACAAGATTGTGTCGGCCGTCGTGCCTGCGACCAACTTTGCCGACGAAGCCTTCTCGTCTGCCCTGTTCGTGGCACTCTGTGTGGCTGCGACGCTTCTCTCCGTCGCTGCCCACCTGCTGCCGTGGCGTCTGTTGTTCCTGGTCGGCGGCTGGGGGGTTGTGTGCAGCGGCCACCCGACCGTGGCCCGCCAGATCCGGATGTGGAAGAAGTCCATGAGCACGCCGCCGCCCGCCACCACTGTTGCCTGCTGGTGACAAGGCAGCTGCTGCCGGGGATGAAAAGAAGCCAGGTGACGCCACAGCAGCAGCATCCAACAAGGCAGAGCCTGCCTCGGCTTCTTCACTGTGGAACGCGTGGGTGGCCGCCGACATCATTCTCGACGAAGCGCCGAGACGCGCGAGGTCGAAATCTTTGAGCTGCAGCGCCGGTCGAGCGACGACGCGGCTGAGTGGAGCCGTGGGTGTTTAGCCCCAGCCCGTACGACCCGCTGTCCCAGCCGCGCCTTCAACGCCAATGCCCAGTCGGCGTCGCCCGCCTCAGCGTTCCTGGTCGGCAGCGGCGGTCGGCCCCTGGGTGCGCGCTTCTTTGAAGACGTACTGCCACCGCAGGGCTGGGAGTGGAGCGAGAAGAAGTGGGCGCTGGACCTGTGGAGCCGCGACTGGGTCGAGGAGCGCATCATTACGGGCGTCGAGGTCGAGACGGAGGGTGAGCGCTGGGTCTACGACATGTACAACGAGTCTGAGCAGCAGCAGCAGCAGCAGCAGAACCAGCTGGCGGCGGCGGCGGCGGAGTTGTCGAGCTACGGATACGGCGACAGCGATTTCTACGCCGATAGCACCGGTCTCCACCCGCCAACGACGTCGTTCCGGCCCCAGCGGCGACCCTTGGGCCGAGCTGGGAAGAAGGCGAGGAGGGCATGGGTCGGCGTGGCGAGTGGCGTCGTCGTCGGTGGGTGCGCATGGTTAAGCGCAAGAAGATTACAGTCACTGTCTAGCTGCATCGATAGAAAGCATACATTGCGAAAAGAAGACAGCTCGTGTGTTGCTACCAAAATTCCAAACCTAGGAGAAGATACCTGAAGAAACCGTTGACCGTTGACCTTTGATGACGAGAGCCCAGAAACGAGAATACAAAACACAAACCACAAAACACAAAACAGAGTTGGTATTCTTCAAGTGAACAAGATGGCATAAAATCACAAAGCAAAAAAAAAAAAAAAAACCAAAACAAATTTCGAAAATCCCATCTGCCGTAAGTAAACCCGGTATACAAGCCAAAGAAAATGTGACGGGAGAAAAGAGCAAGAAAGAAAAAAAAAAAAGGACAACGAAAGGCCAGCCCCTTTCATCTAATCAACGAAAGGCGGCTCAGGATCGCGTGGATGGCCCGGCTGCGGCCCTTGCCTCGTCGAGCGCGTCCGCCAGGTTGCGCGCCCGCTCTGTCAGCACCTGCAGCACCTCCTTGGTGTATGCAAACGAGCCTGTGCTCTCCATGTGTGCCACGGCGTAGCGCTTGACCTCCTCGTCCGCCGTCCGTTGCTTGAGGATGTTGAGCAGCTGCAGGTTGGACGGGTTCGTGCGGATGCTGTGGATCACGGGGAAGCTGAACTTGCCCTCCGTCAGGTCCTCGCACATGCCCTTGTTCTGGCTGTACTCGGAGGCCAGCAGGTTGCGGTAGTCGTCCTGGATCTGGAAGAGCAGCCCAGCAGGTTGACGAGCGGCACGCAGTCCACCAGCGACCGCGACTCGGCCTGCATGAGCTTGATGCCCAGGCGAAACAGGCCGCCCGTCTTGTGGCCCACCATCTCGAGGTAGTCGTCCTCCGTCGGGCACGTCAGCGTGTCCCGCCAAAACAGGTCCATGCCCTGGCCGCGGTGCAGGTTGCACAGCTCCTCGGCAAACATGACGAGCGCCTTGGGGTTGCGCAGCTTCTGGAGCTCTTGCAGGGCCACAAAGTAGATGTAGTTGGCGCTGTTGATGGTCTGCGGCACGCCAAAGATGTTGTGGGCGACGGGCAGCCCGCGGCGCAAGCTGCTCGAGTCTTCGACGTCGTCCACCAGCAGCGACGCCGTGTGCAGCATGCCGACGACGCGGGTGATGACGTCCAGGGACGCGGCGGGCACCTCGAGCCAGCCGTTGAAGGCGTTGATGAGCTGGGTACGGAACTCCTTGCCCCGCGTACCGTTGAGGTAGTCAAAGGGCCCGCAGACAATCCGCTCCTTCTCGTCGGTCCAGGTGTGCCGTGCACTGAAATTGAAGTCTTCGGTGGCATAGCGCCGGGGGTCTTGTGGGGGTTGAGGCTGGAGGGCGGTTGCTGTGAGCACGGAGGCGGCGACGGAGGAGGGTTGGAGGAGGAAGAGTCGGATGCCTTGTTGTTGGATTGTGATGGCAGGATCGGCAGCTGTTTTGTCGGATCAAGGAGGGACGAGGCCGGAAAGGAGGAAGAAGAGGGGGCAGGCTTGTCGGCGCCGCTGGTGCTCAGACCGGCGGGGTTTCCTGAAGAGGCAGCGGTGGCGGCGGCGGCGGCGGCGGCGGCAGCTGATGCCTTGAGCGAGGCCATGGTGATGGAAGGTTTGCGGGGACGCCGGGTATCGGAGTTGTGGAGCCAGTCGCTCTCGGGGACGGACCGCAGCACAGCGGCTGACTTCCCCGTGTTGGACGAGGAGGAGGGAGTGTGTTGATGGCGCTGGTTGGAGGCGGAGGCGGGTGTGATTGTGGAGGACGAGGAGGAGGCTTGCGTCTGTGGCAATGGCGCACTATGACTGTGACTGTGACTGTGCGAGTGCTGGCCGGTGGATGAGCGTCGTGGTGGGATGGCGTTGGGCGACTGCAGAAAGGCTGGTGTTGGTGGTGATGTTGAGGTTGAGGCAGAGGAAGACGAAGCGGCGACAGGTGCAGACAGCATGGTGGCGGGCTCTTTCTCTTTCCGTCTGCCTTTCAATGGAAACATGTGCGGCAAGAGCGGAGAGCGGGACGGAGTTTTCGAAAAGAAAAGGCAGCCGCGTTGCAAACGCAGGAAGGAGGCTCCGGGCTCCCCTTTTCAACGAATTTTTAGTCCTAGTGAGGGGACCCTAACTGGGGGTAAGCGGGCGGCCGGCGGAAGCTCGTTTTTGGTGTGGATTGGTGTCAATTGGCATGCTGTCCATTGATGTCATGCGACCAAAATAGCAAGAACGGTCCACTGCTCCGTATTCCGTATTCAGTGGGGAGGCTAGACAGAGTTGTTGGGGGACGTGGAAGGTGCAGATGTGCAGTCCAGGTGCAGGCAGCAGCAATTCCGCGGGGAGCTCCTTCCTGTTCCTGGGGTTCTCGGGGTTCTTGGGGTTCTTGGGGTTCTTGGTCGTTTGTTCTTGCCTGCTGTGCAGTAGGACTTGTTTGCATTTGCTGGAGAAATGTCGGTCTTTCGGAAGGCGCGACTAGGGATGCGGGCGCCTGTCTGTCGGTCGTTCCTGCTTCGCCGCCAATCGTTCGAGGCCGCTGTCCGAAGATGCTTCCGAAGATGCTGCGCAAAACGTGGCGAGCTTGTAAACAGGAGATGCCGGTCAGGTCGATGACAAAAGTGGCGGTGAATTCAAGTTGCTCAACAGATGAAAAGGAACAATGGCGGGATCATAAGTCGAGATGAAAGGAAAAGAACGAGATCGGCGGCAGACGTTGGCTAGGCAGGAGCTATGGACGGCAGAAGCGGGCGCTCTTTCTTCATGTGACGGATGGTGCGGGTGCGGGGGAGACAGTGCTAGTGAGTGTGAATTTGAATGCGTACTCAGCTCTTGTAAGGAATGCGCGGCGTGCTGGGCACCTGGGGGGAAAGGAAGGAGCGACTGGTCGAAGGTCGTTCAAGATGACGATATACTCAACACAGACCACACGGTGATGAAGTAAAGAAGCAGGATCGAGAACGAACTCCATCAAAAGAAACGTCCCCGGGCATGGGGTTTTGTTTGCATTTGCTCTTCCTGAACTGCCAAACCGGTTCCCGGCGTCCCTGCATTGCTTGGGCTGAGTTTATGCAGGTCCCAGCCAAAAGAACTTGCGCTTGGACGGTCTGCCAGAAGAGGAAGCGATTTCGCCCTGACTGTGCAGTGAGACGGGCGCCTGTCTTCTGTTTCTCGAGAAGATGTGTCTCTCGTCGCCTCTCACCTTTCGGCATCTCGCTTTCACCCCTGCACCCCTGCTTTGGGCAGCAAACATCGCATTCTTTGTTTCACGTTTGAAGTGTTAACTTAAAGTCATGTTTCAGCGCTATCATTGTCGCCGTGTGACTAATAGCATATTCCTGAGTACGTCGTACGTCCTCACAGACTCCGGCGTAGTCTTTTTGTAGTCGTCTACGTACGTCGTGTCATGCGTCGACTTGCGGCTGTCTCGGTGGTGATATATCGACGTTTGGTTGCCGCTGTTGGGTGCTGTATTACTTGGAATTTGCGGGGTGGTTGCGGTGGGTTGCGGTGGGTTGCGTTGTCCCCACCAAATGGGTCTAGCGCCGTGAAGGGCCGCCGCCTGCCGTCTGCAACCAATTTGAGGTTGGTGGGTAGCTCCTGCCGTTGCCGTTGCTGGGCCATTGATCGCTCCTGCTCCGAGACAGGCCAAACACAGCGCAACTGCCATATCGAGTGCAACTTCCTCTTTTATCGGTTCCCTCATCTCAGAAATAAGTATCTCGAGAGTTTACTTGTGCATCTTCTCCTTTTTGCTTCTATCTTGTGATGCGCTTGCTACCTTTTGCATGAGCATGCCTTTTTCTTCGTCGATTGTGATATAATATTCTCGCCTTTTTTACTTTTCACCAAAGCCACTTTGCTTCCATTAACGGCCATCGTTGCCTTTGTTTTCGTTCTCGACGATTTTCAACGCTTCAATTCTCGGCTTTGTTCCGATACCACCTTTTGGACATCTTCTTCATCTTCTTCCACCTCGACCGGATACATCGTACATCCTCATACGCACTCGATCCTTCTTCCGACCGCCTCCTCCTCCTCCCTCTCTCATCCACGCAACACAATGGAGGCCCTCCTCTCGCTCGCATTCGACAACCTGTCGTCCTACGATGGCCCCAAAATAAAAAAAGGGCCTCAAACAGGTCGAAGGTCTTCTTGCTCCTATTTGTCTCTCATCTTCCAAGGCAAAGAGACGCCAATCGACCATTGACAACGGCAACCACCAAACCCCATCCCACAAGACACTCGAAGAGCTGAACGACGACCCGGCGTTCTTTGAGTTCTTCAAGCTGCAGGAGGGTTTCGAATGGAACATTGCACAGAGATTGCTCGACACGCTTGACCGCCTTCTGTCTCGGGGAAGCGATGGCCAGAACGATCTGCTGATCCTCAGCACACTCGACCTGACACAGGGCGTTCTGCTGCTGCACCCACCCAGCAAGGTCCTTTTTGCACGGGAAAAGTACATGAACGTAAGCTCTGTTTTTGTTCTCGCTTTACTCGCTTTTTCATTTTCTTGTCCTCACTTCGCTCGCTTCTTCTTTTCTTTCTCGCTTTGCTCGTTGTTCACTCGCTAACTTGTCAGCTTCTCCTCGACCTCCTCGAACCGTCAACTGCCCGGCCATTCAGTCGGCCACACTGCTCACACTCGTTGTGGCCCTCATCGACACACCCCAAAACACCCGTGCCTTTGAAGCGTTGGACGGCCTTCTCACAGTCACATCCATCTTCAAGTCGCGGTCGACGTCTCGGGAGGTCAAGCTCAAGCTGGTCGAGTTCTTGTACTTTTACCTCATGCCCGAGACACCCTCGATCCCGCGGGCCGACGCACGCGACTCGGTGCCGGCCATGCTGCAGCGCAGCCCCAGCAAGCTGGCCAAGGCTTTTGGCGGCAGTGGTGCCAACGGCAGTGCAGCCAACGGACGCAAGCGGCGCGGCGGTGACGACGAGGCCGGCTTTACACGGACAACGGAGGACAAGCAGGCACTGCTGGGGCGGCACCTGCACAATGTGGACGACTTGGTGCGTGACCTGACGGCAGCCACGCCGTTTGGCGGTGTTGTTTGCTGAGCAGCCTGCTATCTTTCAATCGACTGTAACCCCTCTTCGTCCTCTTCTCTCCATTTTCGATACCTTTCGGCATTCGACATTCGACACTATCGATTAACGGCGTTTAGCGAAGCCTGTTGATTTCTGCGTTTTCTGCTTTTTTTTGCGTTTGATTTGCTTTTTATTCTGAAGTTTTCTTTGCATTTTGCGTCTGATTTTCAATCCTTCTTTCTGCACCTTTTCCTTCGCCTGACAAAGACAAGGCTCTTGTAGGACTGTACCACTACTGTTGAGCGTACTGTTGCCCTTTTTTCCTCTGGTATTTCTGTTTGTTTCCCTCGTCATCCTCTTCATCCTCGATCGTATATGGAGCGTACGGGCCACGGCTGTGCTCTCGCTACGAAAGGCCGGGCACGCACATTGTAATATGATAGAACATTTCTTGATTGATTTTGCTACCTTGTGCATGTCAAAGTCCCTTGGTATCTCGCACGTCACATCATTACTATATACTGAATTTTCGGGTTGCCATACACGCCATCCTCTCTAGTCTCATTCTAACCTAGGACCACCACCTGGCAGTTTCGTGTTCTCCAACGGCGAAACAACCGGCCTGGCTCTGTCTCCTCTCTCTGCAATCGGTGTCACGGCACTGTGATCGCCTGGTCTTTCATTCGGTGAGACTGTCTGCTGCGTGTATGGTGTGGGCACTTCAGAGCCATACAGCTCAGAGTGCTCTGCCGGCTCCGCTGGCTCCGCTGCTGCTGGCGGTGCGACCGCAACATACGGCGAGGCCTGCACGGCGGCCGCATCCTTCTCGTTGTCGTGCCCGTCATTCTCGTCGAGTCGGCCGACATTGTTGACATCCCCCATTTCGGCCACAACGCGCTGCCGCGAGTCAATCTCGACGGGCGCCACGATGTCGTGTGGACCGTGAGGCTGCATGGGGACACCGCCGACACCGCCGACACCACCGACACCGCTGTTGCCACCGGGCGTGACGGCCGACACGGGGACAGTATACGGACCAGGAACAGCATTGGGGCCAAAGTAGTCCTGCGTCAAGCCCGGCAGGCGCGCATCGGCGTCCGATCCCGTGGGCAAGGCTGGCGTACCCGCCCCACCCACTGGGCCAGCACCACTGCTGCTGTACGCAACACCGTTGGGGCCAACGCCCGTGCTGGCCGTGTTGCGACGGAAAGCCAGCGGCCGACGCCAAGACCGCGCAGCAGGCGAGCTCGCTGCAGCGGACATTCCGCCGACGCCTCCCACGAGAGCTCCGTCCAGCATGTCCTGCTGGCCGAGCTGCGGGTTGTGGCTGTGCATCTGCGGGCCGTTGTGCGGCGGGCCTGGCAGGTCGTCGTACTCGTGGGTGTAGAAGGAGGCCGGGGGCAGGGACGCGTCCTGGCGGACGCTCGTGCGCTTGGCGTTGCGGCTGCGCACACACGCCCAGGCGGCGGCGCCCAGGAGTGCACCGGCACCAACGACGGCGCCAATGGCAATGCCGGCCTTGGCGCCCGCCGACAATCTGTTGCTGCCCGTGTCGGTGGTGGTGAGGCCCGAGGCCGTCGCGCCTGTGGCGGAGGCGCAAAAGATGGTGCTCGACACCACCGTGCAGGTGTGGCCCAGGGCACAGCAGCCGCCACCGAGGCTGCTGGGGCAGGCAATCTGGCTGGTGGTGCAGCCGTTGGGCAGGGCCGACACAAGACCGGCGGTGTCACCCGCACCGGCCGAATTCGCGGTCGACGCCGGGGCCGTGGAGAGGCACTGGCTGTCGGAGGCACAGGTCGAACCGAAATGGCAGCAGCCCCCACCGAAACGGCTGGCACACTGGAACTGGCTCGTGCCCTGGCAGTGACGGGCGCAGCAGGCCGAGTAGACGGACGTGGTGGTGACGACAACGACGACGGCGGCGGTCGTGCTTTCGGTCCGCTTGGTGTCGACGCCCGTCACTTCCTCCGTGGCCGGCGTGGTCAGCGGCAAGGTGGCTGTACCCGAGAGGACAAGGCCCGTCTTGGTTTGCGTCAGCGTCAGCGTCGTGGTGGTGGTCGCGTTGCACTCGTACTGGGTCGCGTTGCAGGGCGAGCCGCAGGTCAATCCGATCGAACAGCAGGCCGCCTGGAGCGTGGTCGGGTCGACGAGGCAGTAGCGGTCGTTGGCGCAGCAGAGCGTCGAGTTGATGTCGAGGCACGAGTGGTAGCCCGCCGCACAGTCCGAGCTGTCGTCGCGGCGCGCAATGGGCGGCGCAAAGCCGTCGAGAAAGTAGCGCGGCGACAGGCCAACGCCGGCCAAGGAGCCGTCGCCCGCGAGAAAGACGCCGCGGCCGCCGTCCTCATTGATGGCAACGTCAACGTCGGCGCCGGCAAAAATTGCGCGGCAGGCGGGGAGGATAGCGAAGAGGGTAAGCAAAAAGACCGTCCAATTTATAGACAGAGCAGGGAGGCAAGAAGCCGGAGCGCCTATTGCGGGCGTGGGTCGTTGCATGGGCATCGTCGAAAGTCTGGGGGGGAGAATTAGGTGGAAAGGAGGAAAGGAGACAAGAAGAAACTCAACAAGGGAAGGAAAAAAAATAAAAACAGAAATAAACAAGAAAGTTGGAGTGAGCCAGGCAAGTACTATCAACAGACAAGCTTCTTTTCCTTTACCGCATTGTTTGGCAGGCCGCAACCAGGGGGTCGCAGTCTCGTTGCTTTTCTGGGATCCTGGGATTCTGGGATTCCGGGCTCTTGGGCTTCCAGACGTTTTGCTATTCTAGTCTCGGCTCCTTTCTTTGTCGAAAATGCGACCCTTGCTCTGTCTTGCTCTCCTTGCTTCCGGAAAGGTGTTAATGTGTTGGAGTCGATTGAAAGCTGTCCAGAGCCCGAGAACCAACAGGCAAGACTCTTCGCACGGACGAAGCAACAAAGAAAGACGATATTGGCGGATGGAGACAGAAAGGAAGGGAGGGAAAGGAAGTTGAAGAAGAAGAAGGAAAGGCGGAGAAAAGCAGAGACAGTCCGATCTCCAAAACGGATACCGACACGACAAATACGATTCGCGAAGGCTGTGTGCGGCAGCGTGCGCAAATCGTTATACCGTCACTTATGACAGCACGTTATTCTGCATTTTGCGCAGGAAAGACATGGAGGCTCTGCCAGCGATGAGAGGAGGAAATTAGACTGAAAGCGGGAGAACGAGCAGGGTGAGTGCTCAATCCTTCAACCGTTTCTTGTCTTATTGTAATTTGCTGTCGTATTTGTTGTTTCCCGCCCTTTTTCGTCTTTCTCGCTTCTTGTCCAGTGTCTCCTCCGCTTTCAATGCTGCAGGTGGGAGCAACGGGAGTGCGTTGGACATGCCATATCTCGCCTGTTGGGCGAGATAGAGGAGAGAAGGCAAATATGAGGGGGTACAATGTCTTGTCCTGCAGTTTGGTTGTATTTCCTTACTTTCTTTCTCTTGTCTCCTCTCTTCAGTCTTGGCTTTGGCCTTGGCCTTGGCTTTTTCGACGACGGTCGATCCTATCAGCCGCAGGAGGAGAAACTTTTAGTGAGGAAGAACAAGAAGAACCCGATAGACGAGACAGCTGAAGTGTCAAAGCGGCTGAAAAGACAACTGTCGGATATGTTCGGGCAAAGAGTGAAAAGAAAAATGTGCATTTTTGTTGTGATTTTTGCGGCTGGCCAGGCCGTTGCAGCCCGTCCGCGAGCTTCCCAAGGTCGCATCGCGTGGGAAAGAGGGTGTGAGATGACAGCAGCCCAACATGGAGCAGTGCCAGGGAGCTCCAGCATCGTTTAACGTCTAAAGTTGCTTTGCGAAAACATGAGAGCGGAACGGAAGAAAACCGAGGGAGGGGTCGCAAGACGCAAGAGCGAGGCGGCGCAGTTGATACGGACGACTCATGAAGGGCATGGGCGGCAAGACACATCCGCACCTAGTTCGATGAGCGCGAGCATGGGCACGGGGCTATCGAATCCAGCACGTTGAAGGGCGAGCGGTTCTGTGCGGCAGCGGCGAAACGGACCGCATGTACGTCGTACTGTACAAATACGACGTACGCCCTTCCACTGTCCGCCCCCAGAAGGGCAAAGTGGCAAAAGGGCAATACTGGTTGCCTGTGTGCATCTTCCCACGAGCGGCTTGGCGCCCGTTCGGACCACTTCTGCGCGACAACACGCCTGGTCTCACTCTGTACGCATTCACACTGCTCTTCGTCCGCACCGCGTTTTGATGGTTGAGGGCTCCACCGACGAGGCTGCGATTGCCAGCGTGCTCGATGGGGCCGGCTGAGATTGTCTCCGCCACGGCGAACACCAGTGTTAAGGTTATCTTAGGGCCGAAAATAAGTATTTGTTGTAGCTCCAAGTAGCGTGGACGTTGTGGTCTGTGCGTGCGTTTGTTGACAGATTACTTGACAGGCAGGCGAAAGGGTACGATGAAGAGCTTCTCGCCCTCTGGCTTGCAGGAATCAAAATCAAGAATGACAGGACAATCTCCATCCATCATGATGTTTGTGGGATTGAGTTCGTTGTGCACGAGCCCCAGCCCGTGCATGTGCGCAATACCCGCCTCAATCCCACTCAAAGAGGAACTTGTATCTAAAGGCGTTCGATCCTCGAGCATTTGCGAAAGCGTGACAGAATACCGAGAGAAGCAAAACCCTCTGATTCTGCCATCGCGGACAACACAGCCGAAATACGGGACGATATTTGGATGCGGGTGTGCTCGAAGAGTCTCGCATGCGTCGCATGCGTGCACCTCGGTCCGAATCTGGCGTTCATAGTCGGAGTTTGTAGTCGGCTCGTAATACAGAAGGCTGGGTCGCTTTAAATAACAATTCGAGGGTAGAGGATGGGGAGCTCGAGTGAGCCCGGTGCAACAAGCGGCCAAATATTTGCGGGAATTTGGATGGTTTCCAGACCGTTTGTATCGACAAACGAAGATGGGAAGCGGCGCTCGCTGGACTTGACGTAGAATAACTCATCATTAGGTCCCCGTAAAATGAGTTTGGTGTGGTCGAATTCTAAATCGTTGTCTGTTTCGACAAAGATCTGGCCTCTTTCGCAACTCTCCATCGTGGGACTCAAATACGCAAGACTGGCGGCAAAGAGAGGATACAAAGTGCAATGTGTAAGGCGACATGCTGGTATTTATACTGTTCGATATCAAGTGTCACACACGATCCAGGCCGCCAAGTGATTGGCAGCTTTCATTCTCTAACTTCCGACGATTGGTGAATCTTTCTTTAGCTTTGAGCCTCCTAGCCCATTCCCTGCCAATACAAGCCCTGCAGAGGACCGAAAAGGCACATAAAGGAAAGCGGACAAGCGGCAATTACGGACTCGAGTCCAGGACGAGGCCAGCTCTCCGAATATACGTGTCGACACGTTTCCGTAACAAAGAATAGCAAAAGTACTTTCTATTCTAATGTAATCGTTCAAATCACGTCCCAGTGAAACATTTCACGAAAGCTCTATTGAAATAAACTCTCGCGAAGCAACATTTGCTTCGTCTCGTAAAGATCAAACTGTTGACTAATGTCGCCAATGTCTCCACCAGCCATGATATCGTCGTACGGAGCAAGTAATACAGTCCCGCATGCCTTTCACGCTCAGGGTTTGACTTGCGGCCTTCGTCGGGTGTTGGTGGCGACATCGGACAGCCCGTGATGGGGGCGCTGCTGGCGTCCTGCTGTCAGCGGGCCCGTGTTTACTATGGCCCTATGTCTGGCATTGGTGACAGGTTTGCGGCCGCAAGCGTGAGGTGAGACGAGACGAATGAGGGCAAGAAAACGGAAAGAAGACGGGAAAAGTGGGTGCTCCCGTGGTGCGCCTGCCGTTAAAGTACAGATGCAGTGGGCACATGCTCGAGACGGCGTTTGGAAGGAGCGCGCGAGTGCTAGAAGGAGGGAAGGAACGACGCTGACGACCAACGGTGAAGGAAGGAGAGACGGAGCAGATGAAGACCAGCCAAGACTACAGAGAACGGCAGTTGTTTGAATCATAATTAACAATTTGATATGGCTATGAAGATAAGTCAAATACACTATTCATTTTTGTGCATTGTCAAGTCGTCCTCTTGCAACTCGACATGCGATGCCCGTTGAATGGCATTTGTTTGAGAGCTGGCAGTTGTTAATAGTGGGGCTGCTGCTGGATTTGAGGACCTCCATCGTGCTTTCCGCTTTTGGGTGGACAGCACGTCGACTCCTTCCCATCCGCCAACCCCTCACTGCCAGCTTGACGTCTTCCGCCCCTATTTCGAATCTTTGGATGTTGCTCTCCGACCACCCACGTCTCAAACGTCTCAAACGTCTCCAACGTCTCCAACGTCTCAAACACCACGCTCCTCGCAGTACCGGGCCACCTCCTTGGCCAGCGTCGCGCTCTGCCGAATCACCATCTCCATCATGTCGTCGACGTCCTCGCCCAGCTTCGTCTTGGACGCCGGCACCTCGCCCGCCGTCGTGCCCGTTGCCGCGGCATAGACGTTTTGCATCTCGCGCAGGACGGCCTGCAGCTGGTTCGGCAGCCAAGTGACAATGGGACTGCCGCCGGTCGCCGTTGGGTGTGCGGTGCGCTTCAAAATGTACTCCTTGCCGAAGCACCAGTGGCGCCAGCGGAAGTCGCGGACCTGGTTGAGGATCTGGAGCCAGAGGCGGATGCTCTGGACAGCGTCCATGTCGTCACCAGACACAGCGCCGCCTCCACTCAGCGCAAAGTCTTTGACGCCCAGGTCGCCCGACCGCTGCCGCACGTACGCCAGGAATTGGCGGTGGTTGCTGGGGCGGTACTGCCGAAAGTCCTTGAGGATGGCCGTCAGGGGCGTGTCGGGCATGGGGATCTGGAGGAAGCTGTCCATGAGCGGCACCATGGAGTCGTTGGCGCCGGACTCGCCACGGAAGCTGAGACGGGTGACGGTGTCGAGGGTCGCGGCCTCGAATCCGTCAGCACCGACACCCTCGTACGCCACGCCGTCCGGGAACATGCTCTGCGAGGTGATGCCAAAGATAAAGGTGCGGAAGCTCGTGTACTGCTCCGGGCGCGACTTGGCCCACATGGTCTCCATGACGCCGTTGATGCGGGTCAGTGCCGCGACGATGCGCTCCAGGCCGTCGTTGAAGGCCGCCCGGTTGGGGGGGGACTTCTTTTGGGCCTCAACGACGTCCAGGCAGTCGACGGTGCCGGCCACCAGCGGGCCCGAGTTGCGCACCATGTCGACGTGCACCAGCACAAAGCCGGCCTCGCTCGACGTGGGGTCCAGGCCGTGCTCAAAGGCGCGGATGAGCCGCAGGTTGTCGTACTCCAGGCCCTTGGTCGGGTCCTCGAGACGGTAGTTGAACAGCGCATAGCTGCCGGCGTACTCCATAAAGGGCTTGAACCCGCAGAGGCGTGCCGTCCGTGCAATGGGGCGGGCAATGCACGCCGGCAGCACATCGCGGCCCAGACCATACTCTTCGCCCTTCAAGAAGCGAAGATGGCAGGGCTCCAAGAGGAACGCCGACGCCAGGAAGGCATAGTCACGGTACAGCGCGTTGAGCAGCGGCAGGTTGTGCTTGACGCTCGGCGCCTCAATGGCCTCAGTCAGGTCTGGCAGCACCTTGTCTTTTAAGATGGCGTCGCCCAGCTTGCCCTCGGCCAGCAGACCCGGTGTGCCGTCGAGCCTCTTGACGGGCATCCGTGTCAGCAGGTCCTCGAGGGGGCAAAGACGGCTGGCAGCTCGACGACAGGCTCAGCACGAGGCAAAAAACCACGGGTCTTGGACACCATGAACGCCGGCATCGACGTGTCCTGGGGATGGGCATCGTCGAGCACCTCGAACGAGGTGGCGATCGAAGGGTCGTCAACAATGATGGAGCCCATTGTGTGTGTGAAAGAGTGTGTGAAAGAGAGAGTGTGTGAGAGAGAGCAAAGGAACGAGATGGCAGGCAAGTCTCAATGAAAGGGATATGGGTGGTGATGGTGATGATTGATTCCAAAATCAAAGGAAATATCAACAAGGAGAAAAATGTGCTGGAAAAGGTGCTCACGGGGACGGGGGAATGGCAGAGTACCGGAAAATGTGAGATTCTGCCTGGGAAAAGCCTACCAAAAAGTTCTGGTGGCCGTGTCCAAAGCCGGCGCGCGCTGCGATTATATGCATCGAGGCCGGAATGGTTCCGGCCACTGCGCACGCTCATATTCCGGCCTCATCCACCAGTCCAAGTTGGAAGAATTTTGCCAGGATGACCACCCACCGCCACCTTTTGGTCCAAATTTTCGCGCATTTTTGCCCGTTTGGACTACTTCTTATCTTTCCATGACACAGAGAAATTTGTTTCCCCGCTCGAAAGGAAGAAAGGAATTTGCTGGAATTCGAAAGAATCGGCAATCCGCCGTCAACAACGAGACTCAAGAAAGGAGTGGTTGCGTGAACGTACACTTTTCGGTGTGACGCTTCCTCGAAAACGTTTAAAAATGCATACAATATCAAGAAATGTTACAAAGTTGCACTGCATCGGTCAACTCTTCTCCTTTTCATCTGTTTACTCGACTTGTCGTGATGTCGTCGTTTTCTTACAGTACGAGTGTCGTTCCGCACTTGCACCTCACTTGCACCTTCCCGCACTACTATGTACGTCGTACAGGCCTGCGCTCTTGCTCCGCTCCTTCCTCCACTTTCCCTTCCTTCTCTTACGCTCTTTTCTCCATAATTTCCTCTCCGCTTCAGCTTCTTCCCTTCCAGGCTGGCCCGTTTGTCAGCCGAGTCCAAGACGCCCTAGTTCTGCGTGTTAATGATCACCAGGACAAAGATGCACGTGACCTCTTTAACTTAGACGAAAACCGGCCTTGCCCGGCCAGCGACGCCGGCGCCGGTTTAGGAAGGTGCAAGCTCACCCCTTGATAATATGCGATAATGTGCCTCGTCTGAGTGGACAACACGTTGCCAAACTAGCAAAACAAACACAGGATGCAAGGCGTCCTTTTGTATCTCCGGTTTCGTTGACTACGCAGTATGTCGTAATGTCGAGAACGTGTATGGCCCGAAAAGGCCCTGTAAGACGTAATGAATATGGCCGTTTTTTTTCCACTCTGTTGGATTGGACGGCGTCTTGTGGAAAGTGAACAGGCCAATAGCTGTCAGTCTTTTTTCTATCGAGATGCCGGGACACCGTCCCTTCCGCGTATGCTTTGTTTATTCTCCAAGTGCTTCTGCTGCCCTTGTCGACGTCTTGGAGTCGAGGACGTTTCTTGCCAGAGAGGCCTACTTTGCAGCGATGAAATAACAGCAGAGCATATATTGTATGAAAGAACAGATATCAAGAGAAGACAACGTGAAAGCATATCCACGCGGAATGCGATTGCGATGCTTAGGCATTGACTTTTGTGAAACACTTTGTGGTCAAAATTGTGTTTCTAAAATAAAAAATAAAAAAGGCGAGAAATAGAAGCTGCAAAATGGCACTAAAAAATCAAAAAGAAACAAAGAAAGAATTTAAGAAAGAAAAAAAGGAAGAAATAAAAAGAAACACTCCATTCCATAAAAATTACAGTTTCTCCCGTCACAGAGCATGCCCACGAGAGCCTACAAAAATTGGACAAAAAAAGACTGGAAAAGACCGAGCAATTCTTTTCGAATTGGTGGATATTGGTCCCGGAGGGGCTCGAACCCTCGACTTTCGCATGGTATTCTCAGACGAGAGGATATTAGTACGATGCGCTAACCAACTGCACCACGGAACCAGTCAGGATGATGATTGATGGCGGATTCGGGGAAGATGTTGGTGATATATGGGGCAGCTCCGTCGAGAAAAGAGAGCGTTGTGGATACAAGACAAGCGACAGACAGCATACAGCAATGCCTGGCCACGGGCGAGATGGGCTGAGAGATTGGGAAATTATATACACACTGGATAGACCCGGTTCAATAATGGGACAACACATAAAGCCAGACCACTTATGCAGCTTGACGTCGAGGCTCGAGTCAGTTGTGGTCACGGTTGGACATTTTGTCTTGCACAAGAACTCTGCTTCCGACATCTTTACCAGCCGCGTGTTCAATAAAGACATACCCTGTAATAGTCTCTGAATACTGATTTGATGTCACATATCTCTTACGTTGGCTCGGTGCTGTTAAAATAGCAAGGAATGCGCGGTGAAACTACGTAGAATGCGGCTCTTCAGTTCACCCCGGATTTTCCTGTCCCAGAATGTCAAGACTGGCCCATTATTACCCCTTTTCTTCCCCAGGTACGCCACTGGCACCGACTATCAGTGCCGTCTCTCATATTGTCGATGCGTAGGCTGTCGCTTTGGTTATTCCGGGCCGCCCTTATTGCTCCGCCTCTCCGCACTTTTCGTTGTAGCGGTTATCACCACTTGCACGACTTACACCAGTTGCATCACACACTGTACGAGCTCACTTACACAATGAATCAATCGACAGACGAGATGGTGCAAGACGTTGCACTTCTTCTGGCAGCACACAGGCTGCATCTTGTCCCATACCAGCCTCCACCATGACCGTCGACACTGAAGACTCTCTCCGCACGACGCAGGCGAACCGCAAGGACCCGCTGCTCGGTCCAGACATCAACCACCGCTTTGTCTCGTCTGGCATCGAGGACAACAAAAGGCGGCTATGAAACCTTACCCGACGACCACCCGTGACAGCCGGGAGATCCGCGGCCACTTCTCGCTCGACAAACACAGCTTCCGTCTGCTTGACGCTCCGACTGTCATTGCCGACTCTCTTGATACGGCCGAGGTCGAGGCCAAGTATAAAGAGGGGGTGCAGGACTACGTGAGAGAGTTGAGTGCCGGGTGTATCCTTCCTTGGGTGATGTCACGTGTGTATGACTTGCATTCAATCAAAGCCACATCTTCATTTCTTTTGATTCTTTTCTTACGTTTGACTGTTACTGAAATACGACTCCACGTAATGATTCTCTTTTTAAATAAGTAAGATAAAAATAAAACAAAATTCCAGAAAACAAGAGGACAAGATAAAACGTGATCAAATAAGTGAAGCCAAAAAAAAACCCCCCCGCAAGACAACAACATAATAGATTTGTACAAACATGTCTAATGTCCTCGTAGATGGAAACCACACCATGTGACCATACCATCTATGTGTATCTAGATTGTGGCATCCCTACTCTCCAACGCCGTAGCTGCGAACGCGGCTGAAGAAGAACGGCCGGTAGTTCTTGAGTCCAAACTCACCCCAGTCGTCCGTCTGCCGGTCGTAGCTGTAGAAGCCGCGCCAGTTGAGCTTGTTGTTGCGCGTGCCCTTGCCCGCCGACCGGAACGCCAGCTCCATCCGGTAGTAGTACTTGCCCACACCCTCTGTCTCCACCACCACGTCACTCTCTGCGTCTGTGGCCGCCGCCAGAGACGAGAACGGCGAGGCGGGCGTGGTTTCAGCAGCTGCAGCGGCAGCAGCGTCCTTCTTGGACGCGGCGGCCGTTGCAGAACCCCCCATCACCTCGTCACGGCTGCGCAGCTCGTCCTCCCTGCCAGCGGCCGTCTCGCCATCCTCCTCGTCCGCGATGCCCGACATGCGCCAACGGCCCTTGAGCGCGTTCTGCATCACTGCCGACGGCAGGTGTGCCATGGCGCCGCCCTGGTGCAGCGCCACGAGGTCCTTGGTCAAGTGGTGGATCACGTCAGGGGGCTCGGAGGTCGTCAGCAGGCTGATCACCGTGCCGTCACGGAAGAACCGCAGGTACCGAAAGTACGTAACAATGTGTACCGGGTTGCTCCACACCACCAGACTGGCCGACGGCTGGCCGGGCCGGATGTAGTTGACCGTGCTGATGTAGCAGCCGTTGAACCGAATCCGTGGCCGCAGACGGAACATGCGCTGCCACGACGGGTAGGCTGGCGGGACGGCAGTCACAACGCCCTCCTTGTTGGGCGCCTTGCTTCCCTTGCGCAGCTTCATCGTCGTTGCTAGGCTGCTGGCTTGTCTCTGCCGCTGCCGCGCCTGTTTGGCGTCCTCGGCAGACAACAGAACCGTGCCGGCGCCGCCAACAAACGCGCCCGGGGTGTCGTCCTCGAGCGAGCCCCATGCAATCGTCCGCTCCCACGAGCGGTACATGTTGGCAAACCCAAACTCTGGGCCCACACACACGCGCCGCCAGATACGGTCCTCTGTCGCCACGAGGAAGGCCAGCTTGCGGCAGACCTGCGCCAGCCGCACAAAGTCGCCAACATCGTCCAAGGCCACATCCCGCAGGATGTGCACCAGCAGCTCGTCGGGCAGTTCTGACAGGGGGCACGGTGGCGCCGGCATGCCCTCGACGGGTGGCGGCGCGCCTTCGATGGCAAGTCCGGCAAACGATGTGATGAGTTCCTTGAGCGTTGGCGGTGGTCCCTCGCGGACAGGCTTCGCTGGCGCTGTGGTCGTGCTCGCTGTAGCATCGCCCGCAGCATCGCCCGCAGCAGCGCCGGCGCCTTCTGGTTGCTGTCCGGCCCGCGAGGAAGACGACCCCGCGGCCACAGGTGGCGCGGGGTAGTGCTTGTTCTTGTATGTCTTGTCGACATTGCTGTCCATCTGTGATGCATGAGTGTCAGCGCGTTCTTTGTTGATTGCCAACTGAAGAGAAGACAAGAGGAGAGCGTCCACCGACCCGAAACGCTGTACGATAGTGCCGCAGACTGTCGCCAAGACTGCCCAGAGCCTCCTTCTCAACAGCCTTTTCGTAGTGCTCCAGTGCCGAGACGGGCTCTGGCTTGGCCTTGGGCTGCTGCTCGGGCGGATGGGCCGTCTTGGCAGTGGTGCTGGCGGCTTCTGGCGCTGTTGTTGCCGTCACACCCGCAGCCTGCACCGTCTTGGGCTCGTGGACATCGTCAAACGCCCGTGGTGGCGCATAGTCGTCGTCGTTGTCCAAAACCAGAGGCTTCTTGCCTGATGACAGCAGCTTGAGCGGCGTCTGTGGACCGCCTGCACTGCTGCTACCACGCCGCGGACCTGCCGGGCGCTGAGGTGCTTGGGTCTGCTGCTGCGGCTGGCGGTATGCTGCTGGCATAGGCGCATCGGATGCTGCTGTTGCTTTCCCCTTTCCTGCTTTTGTCTTCGTCGTCTTCAATGGTTCGGACGAAGTCGCATTGCGGCTGCCACCACCACGGGAAGTTCCCGATGGGGCGGTCTTGGCCTTGACCTCGGCCCGCCATTGCTGCCGGAACGACTCGAGCTCGGAGCTGATGTCACCAGAGCCGGAGCCGCCGGATGGCGGTGGCTGTGACATCTTGAGAGCGTGGGCGAGGTAAGGATGTGGAAAGTTGGCCAAAGTGGGCAATGTCGACCGAAAACGGGAAGCTCGTGTGCCTGCCGTTGCTGGCGATAAGATGACAAATGCCGTGGAGGAAGGCGCAATCGGGTGCGTTACTGTTACTGCCTTGTATTTGTAGCGGCACTGTCAAATACGGTCGCCCTTTCCTTTTTTTCTGGTCTGCCTCCAAGGTCAACTTCCAAGAAACAACAAACCTCGTTCTCTATTCTAGCAAGAGGGATCGTTTGCGCAAATGAGATGCATTCGTGACCGAGAACGAGTGGGCGACCATGCAGTCAAAAGGCGAGCTTATCCGGCGAGTGACTGTATTAGCGGTGGCCAAGAGGCGGTTTTAGGGGGTTTTAGCAGATATTCTTTTTGTGGGGCACCTTCCCTGAGCGTCGTTTGCAGAGTGGACTTGTAAGGCTAGCCTTGTCTCTTGTCTGCAGGAAGGTGCCATCCGCCACCCTTACTCGATGATGGGGCTTGCACGGTGAACGTATTCGCACTTGATTTGGAGAGAGTGAGACATCACAGTCCACGTAAGAAGCGCGAGTTCGTGATCAATGCATAGTTATTTGATATCATGCCTGTGAACTTCCATCCAGGCCAGACCCGAAAACGCCGTGCTGAGACTGCCAATGTGATGCGATACAAAGGATACGTAATACAATATAAAAAGTGTGTGCGTGCGAATGTAGGCCCCTTGTTCCGCATTCCCGTTCCTCATCTCTTCTTCCCCTACGAGCTCGACCGAGCCTGCGTCCAGAAGTTCTCAAGCTTCGTCCGCGCCAAAAAGTCAAAGGCCTCGCGGTCTGTGTCGCAGATCTTGCTGGACCACCTCCGGAAGGTTCGACCCTTGGTCTCACCATCGAACAGCAGCATGATCTGGTTGTTTGGCAGCGACTCGTTCTCACTAGCCAGCCAGTCGCGCGAGGGCCCCTTGCTCTGGCCATCGGGAATGCGGCCCACGGCCGACTGCGTCGGTGTCGGGATGGTTGTCGGAATGTTCTGCGTCCAGTCGATGCGGTTCATCATGAGCTTGCGGTACTTGTTGATGCTGTGCTCGCCGCCCTCGACCACCACCAGGTTCGCCTTGGGGTGCATCACGCACACGCCCGTCAGCGCCAGCTGTTCGGCATTCTTCCAGATCTTGTAGCGGTGCTGTCCGTTGGCCAGCGTGCTGATGCGGAAGATGAGCATGTGGATGCCCTTGGCCGCGTCCTTTTCCTGGTTCGTCGCCAGCTTCTCGTGCCGCTGCTCCTTGGTGAGCTTCCGCTCCTCGTTGGCTTCCATGTGTTTGTCGAACCGCCCGGCAATCTCGCGGTTGACGCGTGCCTCGACGGCCGTCGGGTCCTGCACGGCCTCCTCGCCCAGGACACGCATCAGGTTGGACCGCTTGACCTTGGGTGGCGGCGCTGGCATCAGACCCAGCCGGATCTTGGCCTGGTTCTCCTTCAGCTCGGCCATGCGCCGCTGTCGCCGCAGCTTCTTCTGCTCCTGCTTGGTCAGGTACATGGGCTTGGCCTCGGGCACCAGCTTGTCCTGTGGCGGCTCGATGGGGATCGGGTGCATCACGAGATCGGTAATGATGCTCTCCTCGCCTTCGTCGCCCTGCACCTCGCCCTCGGCCTTGGGTTTTGTCACCACGAGGCAGCCAGGCATGTCCAGGTCGTCGTACGTCTTGCCCTCGGCAAAGTACGCCTGGTCGATCCATTCGATGTCTGGCGGTGCCTCGACGACAAAATTCTTGTCGCTGGGGATCTCGTCCATGCCTGCCTTGCGTGCCTGCTCCGCGATGCGCTTCTTCATCGCCTCGAGCGCCGCCTGCCGCCGCAGTGCATTGCCCTGCTGGATGTATTTGCCCTGCTCGTTGAACTGGAGCGGTCGCGCGTGCCGCGCGCGTGCGGCCGGTGGCGGTGCGGCCGCAGCCGCCTCCAGGATGGCATCGCCCTCGGCCGTGGCGACCGTCGCTGGGCTCGTGTCGAGGTACGGGTTGGCCTTGGCCTTGCGGTTGTCGCGCTTGCCGCCGCGGCCGAAGCCCTTGGCGGCTGCTGGGGAGGTAAATGTCGCGTTGAGGTTCTCGAGTGCAGGATGCAGCGGGACGTTGAGGCCGCCTGAGGGTGGCAGGCCGCTTGTCCGCCCGCCGGACAGGTCAGTGCCGAATGTGCTGCTGCTGCTGCTGCTGCCGTCGTACCGTTGTGCGCTGCTGCTCCCGCCTGCGCCACCGCCTGCTGGAGCTCCATCCGTCTTGGGGCCCGACACAGCCGCAGCCACGCGCGCCTTCAGGGCGGCGAGCCGCTCTGCTGCCGTGGACATTGTGCCGTTGGTCGCGTCGGTCGCGAGCTGATGTCGGTTGGTTGGAAGTGCAGCAGGTGCAAATGTGCGGTTGTTGTTGTCCCAAGCCTGCTGCTGGCTCCGACGAGAGCGTGCCGTAAGGTGTGAGGAGGTTGCACTCCCTCAAACGCTAGCTGTGATTCGCGGTGTCGTCGTAGTCGTCGTCGTCGTCGTCGTCGTCGTCGTCGTCGCCGTTGCTGATGTCGTCGAATTGGAGTGAAGTTGGAGCCTTGGCCGCCTAGCTTTTTCGAACCTTCCCCGTAAATTTCGCTAGGCCTATCCTGGACGGACCTTCCCACCCAAAAATGGCCGTGCAGCTGCACGTGACCACGTGTCGCTGTTTTGCTTCTGCCGTGGGCCGATAGCGGCCTTTATCTTATCTGACGTGCACGCTAAAACCCGCCTGGAGGACAGGAAACGGCAGTGAAGGGCGCAAGCGGGCAAGCGCTATGGGTCGACGTCACCGCTGGAAAGCGGCGGTTGAATAGCTCGGCTGGAACTAGCTACTTTGTAGCACTAACCCAGTGCAATATTTTCGCCCCCCGAGACAAACCGTTGACCGCATTTGTACGTGGCAGGGGCGATCGGGGGGAAAAGGACATACGAAAAAAAAGTGTTTGGTCATATATGTGCTATTTTATCTCCGCATCCGCCTGTTTCTAGACAGTTCCTCAACCCGCACGACTTTTTGCATTCGGATCCATACACCTTTTCTCGCGACAACCACGCATTCAATTGGCAATTTCCGACTCGACTTTGAACGGCATTTTCATTGTACATCACAGAAAGGGGATTGCTGCACCATTTCCGCTGAGGGCTCATCGCGAGTCGCTCACTTTTTCCCGGCCTCCTCGGCATCTGTCGACTTCCTCCCTCGATCCCTCTCGATCCCTCCCGATCTCTCTCGATCCCTCGATCGCCTCGACCCGGCGACCTTCTCCTCCTTGCAATGGCACCTACGATGCAGCACAATGCCGACGGGCAATCTCACGAGAGATTACAATTGCTCTTGCAGCAGCAGCAGGCCGAGGGCCCGGAGACATTGCCATATACCCCGCCAGTAACGGCCGAGGCGAACTCCGGCAAGGGGCCTGCCGTGGTCGACCCGCCAGAGATCACAGTGCTGCAGAGGATGCTGTCTGCCACGGCAGGCAGCTTGTTGACAGGACTGCTGGGTAAGTGCACATATTTATCATGTTTCTTTTCTTTGTTTCCCAGCTCAGAGTCATACCACCGCCCGAACCTCCACTGACCTGATCTTCTTAGTCACCCCTCTCGACGTCGTCCGTGTCCGCCTGCAGTCCCAGACTGTTTCTCGCCCTGCCATCGACTTTGAAAAGCTCCCCTGCGAACTTTCAGAAAATTGTGGCCACATCGCCGACGGCCTTCCGGCCCAACGACCTGGGCGTGACGGCCTGTTGTCGCGAGGTGTTCTTCATGAATGCCACCGCCAATGAGATGTGTCTGGCTGGCCCCAAGGCAGCCCAGGCCGAGGCCGCTGCCGCCGCGGCCTTCCCGGACTGTGCTGTCGAGCAGCACCAGCAAAAGACGATCAACTCGACCATTGACGGGCTCCGCAAGATTGCACGCAACGAGGGCATGACGACGCTGTGGCGCGGGCTGTCGCCAACGCTGCTCATGTCCATCCCCGCCAACGTCATCTACTTTACCGGCTACGAGTGGCTCCGCTTCAACCCCAAGAGCCCCATCAACCGCGTGACGCCCGACCAGTATGCCCCGCTCGTGGCCGGCGCTTTTGCTCGTATCCTGGCCGCCACGGCCGTCGGCCCCATTGAGCTGTTCCGCACACGGCTGCAGGCATCGCAGGGCGTGTCGGCCGCCGGCCACCTGCAGGACACGTTCCAGGACCTGCGCGGCCGCGTCCGCACACATGGCATTGCCTCGCTGTGGCGTGGCCTGACGTTGACGTTGTGGCGTGATGTGCCCTTTTCGGCCATGTACTGGTGGGGCTATGAGGCCGTGCGCACCCAGTTGACGGAGGCGCGCGAGCGGCGGCGGGGCCGGGACCTGCTGGACCTGGACGGGCCACGGCGCGTCCGTGAGCGCCGGCGGTCGCAGAGCCGCGAGAACCACCGCGACACGTTCCTCGACAGCTTCGCGGCCGGCTCCCTGTCTGGTGCTGCTGCCTCGATTGCGACGATGCCGTTCGATGTGGGCAAGACCCGCACACAGGTGTTCCGCGACGCCGCACAGGCTGGTGCCACGGCCGTTCCGGAAGAGCAGAGAATGGGCCAGCTTCTGTGGCACATCTTCCGCACTGAGGGCATTGCCGGCCTCTTCAAGGGCTGGATCCCGCGGACACTCAAGGTGGCTCCGGCATGTGCCATTATGATTAGCAGTTATGAGGTGGGCAAGAAGGCATTTAGCGGCATGAATAAACGTGCCCGCGAGCGAGAGCTGAGCGGCGCATGAGTTTTGCTTTCTTGCCATGCTGACAACATCCCCTTCGAATGCCCCCCCCGCCCCTTTGCTCACGTTGCATGTAATACCAACAAAATTCGACGGCTTAGTCGCGTTTGATTTTTGCATTTACTTTTTTCCTTCTTTCTCTTTTCAACTCGTTTTCTTCTTTGGCGTCTCATTGGTCAGCATTGGCGGTCTTTAGATTCTTTATGATTTCCCATCTCTCTTCTTGTACGTTTTATCTGCTTCATGATATCGTTTCTCATTCTTGGTTTGTTCGTCCTGTCTGGCTTGGGGAATCGCAACAAAAGCGCCAAAATGATATCTTAACATAACTCTCCTGAAACATTCACATAATATAAACCCTTTCGACAAACAATGGCCGTAGCTCCATGTCTGTGTGTCACAACTCCTGCGTTCAAACGCCCCAAGGGCCTGCAGACGGCCCGACCTGACTCGCTGTCTTGCTGACTTTGTTTCTATTGATTCTTCGTCTTCTTTTCTGTTTGCCATATTTTGTTCTTTTTTGCTCTGCTCTTTTCTGCCACTGTTTGAGCCTCTTGCATACAGCCAACGACCACGGGCTGAGATTTGTCAAGGCCGCATGGAAACTTGCATGCTTGTCCTCCGTTTCTTCCGTATTCCTCCCCAGGCAACAATGAGTCTGTCTCCCAAGTCTGGTGGAGTCATTGATCTCTTGCCTGTAAGTTCCCGCGATGCCGCCAAAAACGCCAGCTGAAGCTGCTTCTCCGCACGCTAACACCAGCAAACGGACTGGAGGATCAAAAGGGCCCACCGACACCACTCACTCGCCTGGCACTGGGCACCTTCCATTGGCTCACAGCGTGCCTGGGGGCCCTGGATTGCACCTGCCGCCAATTCGCCAACTGCGCATAAGAAAACGCGAAAAATCACGGCTTTTGCACTCCTCCGCGTCGCTCTTACTGCTTTAACTCTTCAGCCAGCACCTTCGCTCGGCACGCTATTGCCACCTTTATGGGAGCGAGAGAGCGCCAACTACACGCGACCCTTCGCTCCTTCCCCTGCATGCCACTTTCCCGCTGCAGGCCCAAATCCACCATCGTTCCTGCCTCCATTGCTTGTTCAATGGCCATTGTGGGCTCTAGCTTCTCGGTGTGCTTTCCCACAAGCGGCTCCCAATGACCACCCGTAATCTTATTTACAAGAGGCTCTTGCCCGTTTTTCACCCTTTTGGCTTTTGTAGACCCAGAACATCATTCCGTATCTTTCAAACAGAGAAAGTCCCGGCTGGCAAGCAAGGCAAGCAAACGAAGAAGGCGAGACCCAGCATCTTTCTTCTCCTTTCCCCCACAACCACAGCCATCTCCCCTGGACGGCTCCTTCCCACAAAACGACCCTTGTGATATACTACGGAGTACCACCAGACGACATATTAGAACGGCCAGATTTCCACTCTGCAGCTCAATCTCCCGATTGAAGACTCCTGCTCTTCTTCTCTGCTGCCAAGAACAATCGAGCAACAGAACAGCACTCAGACGGCAAAGTACGGAGCAGCTGTCACTTTTTCGACAATCGCCAGGGCCACAGTAGCTTTCTGTTCTCGAACTCAACGACTCTCGCCTTCTCAATCTCCCTTCACCGCGTCTTTCTTCGACTTCTCCTTCATCACGGCTCGACTCGGCCAACTCTTGGCCTCTTCGACCGGCTTGACCAGCTCGCTTCTCGGCTCGTCTTCGCGAGGCGCTGTTTGTTTTCCTCCGCGTCTCCCTATTCGCGACAGACGACACGCTTCAAGCCTTCTCGTAGGCATGGCTTCCCTCAAACGCAAGGCTGGTGCCGACCTGGCCGCCGCCATCGACCCCAAGAAGGCCAAGCAACAGCCGGGGCAGCAGAGCTCGTTGATGTCCTTCTTTGGCGGCCCCAAGGGTGCATCGGGAGCACCGTTGTCGTCGGCCACCACACGCGGCATCAGCATACATGTTCCCTCCAACAGCAGCAAGGCCAGCGGTGCCGCAAAGCCGGGACTGGCACCGGCCCAGCCCGAGCTCTTCCAGTCGCAGCCCAAGTTCGACAAGGCCAAGTGGGTGGCCATGCTGACCAAGGAGCAGCAGCAACTGCTCAAGCTCGAGATTGATACCCTGGACGAGAGTTGGCTGGCCGTGCTCAAGGACGAGCTCGTGACAACGTCCTTTCTGAACCTGAAGCGGTTCCTGAGCCGCGAGCACACGGCCGGCCGCAAGATCTTCCCACCACCCAGGATGTGTATTCATGGTGGGTTTTCCCCGTCTTGTGATCGTTCAGTCTAGATCGTTGGCTACTTACTCACCTCTCTTCTCCAGGTCCCGGTACACCCCATTCAACGACGTCAAGGTGGTCATTGTCGGCCAGGATCCCTACCACAACGACGGCCAGGCCCACGGCCTCGCCTTCTCCGTCAAGCCGCCCGTGAAGCCGCCGCCGTCACTCAAAAACATTTACATTGCCCTCCAGAAGGACTACCCGGGCACGTTCCAGCCGCCCCCGCCGCAGCAGGGCGGCCTGCTGACCCCCTGGGCCGAGCGTGGTGTCCTCATGCTCAACACGTGCCTCACGGTGCGCGCCCACGAGGCCAACTCGCACTCCAACCACGGCTGGGAGCGCTTCACACAAAAGATCATTGACCTCGTGGCCCAGCGCCGTGCGCGCGGTGTTGTGTTTGTGGCCTGGGGCTCCCCGGCGGCCAAGCGTGTCGTCAAGATCGACGAGCAGCGACACCTGGTGCTGCGGAGTGTGCACCCGAGCCCGCTGAGTGCCCACCGCGGGTTCTTCGACTGCGGCCACTTCCGCGCCGCGAACGTGTGGCTGATGAAGCGGTACGGCGCCGAGGGCGAGATCGACTGGAGCCTGTCCAAGGGCACGTCAACCATCGAGGGTCGTCCGGAGACGAAGGCGGCTCCGTTGGCCGATGTGAAGGAGGACGAGACTGAGGAAGAAGACGTGGAGGCAGCGAGGGAAGAGAATACGAGAGACGCGCAGTCGGCGATCGACGCTGGCGAAAAGGCCGACGTGAAGGCCGACGTGAAGGCCGCAAAGATCGTTGACGCCGAGGAAGAAAAGGAAAACGTCAAGGTTGAGGCCAAGGACGGCAAGGTGACTTCAGCAGCAGCCGACCCCGAGGAAGAGACGGTCGACACGGCCTAGAAAGGCTGCGAAACGACAGGTTCAAAGAGAGGCGAGGCGATCACCAGGCGCGCAAGTCGATGCTGGTAACCCCTCCATATGAATGTGATGAAGAAGACACACCCTCTCATATTCTGCACTCCACCATTTTCTCCCTATTTTCTTGTTCAGTAGACGTCACATCGCATCTGCGCACTCGTGATCTCTCGTTGTTTTCTTTTTCTGTCTTATTTTGTTTAGCCATCATAACGCATGACATGTTTGCATTTGCAATACCACAACGTCTTATGCACCCTGTGCACGTCCTTTAAGTTATATCACTTTTTACACTTTCCAATTTGCAAAACCTGCCCAGAGCATGACGTTCCTCTGACGGCCATTGCTGCTGTCGCCTCGTAAGCTGGCCAGCAAATTGCCCCCATCGACGGTTCTGGACCCGTTCGCCGTGCACTGCATCGCACTGCATTGCCTGTGCCTTGGCGTGGATCATCACTCTGCCCACGCCCACGCTCCTTGTTGGACACAGGGACCCCCGTACCACTCTGTATTCTGTATTCTGTATTCTGCATCTGTATCTGTATCTGTATTCTATTCCATGTTCTTTAATACGGCCCTGTCCTACTCTACCGGGCAAAGCAATACACCGCGAGACAGCCTTTAATAAAACTGTCGTACAGAGAACACGGCTCTCTATTCAAAGACGGAAATGCCCGCAGTATGGACCAAGGCTGACAAAGAACTGGAACCAGCGCACGCCCCATTAGTCTTCACTCATCGCCTGGTTTTTTGTATCGTCACTCTTTGTCCATCTTCTGCACGACGTATGCTGTTCTTTTTTCGGGCCTTTGCTTGCTTGTCTGGCGCATCACCCTGCATAAGCAACGAAGCAACCGCCGCGAAATGTGTTTCGAATCTTGCACCGCGTGGAATTTTTTCTCTTCCTAGACCGCTTGCTTCCCGTCCCCGCGCTATGTATCTCTTTCTGAGTCGCCAAAGGAAAAGGCAGCGTGACGAGACGAGGGGGGCATCCACTGTAGTCCCTGTCGTTGTCGTTCTCTCCCCACGTCTCGGGCAAGCTTGGTTGTGAGGAGAATACTCATCTTTTTTGCCCGTGCTCGCAAGGCTTGGTTGGGCACCCAATACGGTATATACTGCTTCTACTACGACCCAGGGGCCCGGGATTTGGATAGATCAATATCATTTGAACAGCTCGGGGTAATAGCGACTGCAAAACATGGCGCTCAAGCCTTACGACAAGATTCAGAAAGGCTGCGGCTTCACATCATCTCGGCTGTATGTCGTGATAGGGCCACACGATAGTAGAAAGACGACAAATGGCCTCTATCGCGGCTCGCCTTACCCTTGGCCTCGGAAGGCTGACGTCAATATTTCGGATTATCTGTATGACAACACGGATTTCTTGCTCCTGTGACCAGGTGTGCCCTGTGGAACGTGTAAATTTGTGTAAATGTGTGCAACACTCCAAACAAGGGACCGTGCCTGAGACCAAGGTGTGCTATCAAGAAACGAAAGATCCATCGGAGAGATAACTCACCTGTCACAACATGCTTTGTAGTGAAAAGAGGCGCTCTGCAACCTTCGCGCTTCAACTGCAAAGACGCAACGAAAACTTTTTTTCCCTCTGCCGTGTCGTCTGCCAGCTCATTACTTTTGCTGCGTTGGCAGCGACAGCTGGCTCTCGGACTAGCCCTGCCCGGGCTGGAGCCATTGCCATTGCTATGCTGGCAAGCAAGCCACCCCGGTCACCCACCCCAGAAGAAATACCACCTCTGGTGAGGACGACGTAATTTTTCCTGCATCCCACCTCCGGTAGTGGTGTCTGCATGCATGCGGACAGCTCTCATTGGCGACGGCACGAGCCTATATTAGGGAACATATCAGGGGTGTGCAGCATGATGCGAAAAAAACAAGGTGCAGGTAGGAGAAACGGTGCAGGTTGGAGAAAGAAAAGTATCATAGAGAGAATATAATAGTGAGGAAGAATCGGAAAAAATCGGAAGAAGAGGAAGAATCGGTGAACCGGTCAAGCTGCACTGCTCGGTAGCTGGAGGCTGGACAGGCTAGCTATGCATCCTCTTACAAGCATCCTTTCTCCTTACTGCTCCGGATATGCGGTGTATGGGAGCTGAGCTTGAAGAAGGACAGCGAGGGCAGAGAGGCTCCAAAGATTGGTGGTCTGGTGAGACAAGAGTACGACATTTGTACAGGGAGGTGGAATAGGGTTGTCGATCCAATGTCGTCCAAATGGTATTCGTAACTTTTGCCTGTGCGCCTCCGCCGTGGCTGACTTTGGCGTTATCATCGAAATCTCGCTGGTGTGGTCCGTGGAATGTTTCGTATGTTGAGAGCCATCAAGGGCATTAAAAATACAAAAGAAAAGGCGCCGTCGATACAATGTGACGCTGGGCAGTCCTTGTCTGCTCCGGAGATCTGAAGATGGACCGCACTGCCGCTGCTGGCCCGTGCTAGACGCATGCCACTGCGTGCTGGCGAGCTGTGTCGTATCATGTATGTAGGACCGTGGGCAACCGGGCCCTTGCCAGCTGAGGGTAGAGCTGGATGGCTAGACAAAGTTGTTGATAATTCCATGGCAGGCTGCCAGGTCTAGAGGAAATGTGTCTCGCCACACGCAGCACACAGACATTCCTCGCTTTTTCGTCTCTCGTTCGTCATCTTGTCACCCTCTCATCCCAATGTCTCCCTCCGCCATCTCAATCTCTTCGTAAGATATCTTACGATAGATCGTACTCGGACGGGCACCATCCCGCTGTCATCCCGTCTCGGAAAAAGCGAAACCTGCGCTTGGAATTCCAACGGTGGCCCTAGAAGACCAAAACACGCCGTCTCGCCCTGTCCCGCCCTTCGACCCCACTGGCGCTTCCCGCCACTGCTTGTTCCAGGCTCGACCCTGTGCCTTTTGTTGGTATTGCCCTGTGCTAAGATAAGATGCAAGGCGAAGACTAAATTCTGAGTGGGTGCGAAGGGGGGGGGGGGGCCGCTAGTATTTCGACTTTCGTTTGAATTACGGAGCAGAGCCGTTTTGACGAGGGGCACGCTGCTAGCCCATTTGACGTTGGCTCTCATCCTCTCATCCTCTCATCCTCTCATTCTCTCCCAATCTTTTGCTGGCGTTGCAGGAGAGCCATGGCGAAACAAATCCTCTCATCTCTCAGGTAGGACGGCCGGCGAGTGCTGGCCATACAATTTCATGCGGCTGGTTGAAGGAAACGGACGAGTGTCAGAAAAGGAACAAGAGCGAGTGTCAGCAGAGCGAGCAATGACCAGAAACAACGTGGGATCAGGGCCGTGGGCGCCGTACATCGTACATTACCTTTGCTCCTCCAATTTAACTTCCCACCGTTTCCTCGGCGCTCCCCGCCCTATTCTTCTTTCCTTCTTTCTCAGCAGCCGTCATGCCGTTTCATCTTATGGGCCGTCTGCCGTCTGCTGTGGCTCTGGTAGCCCCCTGTCCGCATTCCGTTTTTCAGTGAACAGTCGGTTCTGGCTTTCGATTTTTGTCGACATCGTGGACTCTGCTGGCGAGGCAGTCGGAAAAAAGAGACCACAAGGCAGGGAGTCGAAACAATGGAGGTGATTGCCGACAGCCCAGCCCATTAGAGCGAGCTTTAGACAGCAAAGCCGGCCAATTGATACGTCGTGGTGTGCGCTGTGAACTTTTCGTAATATTTACTGAGTATGTAAACGGTCTTTTGCCAAAAGCTGTCTAAGACTCCAATCTACGGAGGACTCTGTCCCCAATTCAAGGAATGGAGACTGTCCATGCGGCACTCCAAAACGTACCAATCTTGGCCGCCATGCTCCTTCCTCGTCGAGCTGGCTGCGAGCACTTGCCCTCTCTTATTAAATATACACAGCGTTCGCAGGAAAGAGCAGGGCAGGAGCGCGAGCAATAATGGCTTCCGTCGTGCGATACAGTGTACATGTACATCACAATTGGGCTGCACCTTCCCTCTTGTGCACCCTTTTGCTGGCCGCGCCTGCCAAGGCCTGGACCAAACCCGACAAAGCATGCCTAGAAAAGGTTCCTTCCTTGCAAATCACTACCTGCTCGGGGCAATATGGACCCAGCCAGGCCCAAGTGTGCACTCATTTACGCTCAAACACACCTTGCTCTGCACCTTCTGTTTACTGCGCGCACACCCCTGCCCCCTTTAGTTGTTCCCCTATTTGCGCTGGCCGGCTGCTGGTCCAGTGGTGGTCGACGCCTTCTTGAGTGGTCTGCCCTCCACCCATTGCTCTTTCCCTCTTTGCTCTCTGCCCATGTCTCCCACCCAATTGCAAGGCCAAAAGCAGGTCAACCCTTGCCCACCCCCCTTCCCCATTTGGCGCTCCCCCTGAATGGAAACACCAGCTAGTAAGATTGAGTGGCAGCAGACATACTGAGTAGGATTAGGGAAGGAGCAAGTCGACAAAAGTAAAAAGAGCCTTGTTCTTTCCCATCGTCTCTTTTCCCGTCGCTCCTACCCTGGTCGCCGCGCATCAAATGTCCCGTCCCTTCCCTTTTTGCCTGTCCCACCCCTTTTATTCTCCTGCTCGTCTTGGACTTGCCTTTCTGCCTCACTCTGCTTTTTTTTTCTTCCCTCTTCCACCTCTACTTTGACCTTATCCTCCCCTCGTCTGATTTTGGTCCCCCGTTTTATATCGACGACATAATACTACCATCTCGACCTTGTTTACTCTCCGACTGTGAACCCCGGCACTCACTTTCGCTGTGACCTAGCCCTTTCTCGCCGCTCCCGTCTTTCCCTTCGCCTACACTTTCTCTCTTCCGGCCTCATATTGACCTCTTTTTTCTTTCTCGCTCGTTTGCGACATTACAACGTATTTTGAGTTGGTCCCGGGGCAAACGACAGCATACAAACGGGCACAGCGACACGCATCACCGGCACGGAAAGATGCCCAGCATATTTTCGCGCCTCAAGGGCAAAGACGGCCCCACCAAAATCAAGTCCAAGAAGAACGGCGCCGGCCAGGACTTTGCCAGTCAGGTGCCAGCCAAGCCCCGGTGGGAGGATGCCTACACCCGGAAGACTGTTGAGCCGGAGGAGATCCACGAGCTGTTGCGGCTCTGCACAGAGGAGTTGAAGGCCAGAGGTTCGTTTGCTTGCTCCCTTGCTTCCACCATCGACGTATACACCCCGTCTTGGTTTGCTTGGCTTTTACTTGCTTTTTCGAATTACCTGATTCGGTGCTATCTTTGCTAACAAGTGCCTGTTCACGCCGCCTGCAGCACTGGATATTCCGTTCCTCCTGCTTCCTTTCCGTCCCACATCCGACCCCAGTGCCGTTCGCACGTTCATCCGCCACTTTTTCGACCAAAATGCGCCCCTCTCCGGCGAATTGTTGCTCCAGGAGGTGCGCATGACCGAGCCAATGGTGCTTTCTGGTGTTGTCAAGTGGTGCTGGAGCCGTCTGCAGGGCGGTGTTGTTGGCTGGGATGCCTACGAGCTCTTCAAGATTGGCGAGCAAGGTACGTTGAGCTTTAGAGCCCCCCTCATATATCATTTACGAGCTCGTTCTCTCGCTAACATTACGCCTCCCAAACTAGATTCACATGGAGCATACAGCTCTTTCACGACTTTTATTCCCCTGAGCGTGGACAACCATGCCCGCTCGAGCATCATTTTCAGCTTCTTCGACCTGATGTCGGCCATTGCCGCGCACGGCAAGGTCAACGGTTTTGGTGGCCGCAAACTGTCGCGCATGGCATCGTGGTGGGCGTTTGAGCACAACGATACGGGCAATGGCTTCGAGGGCGGCTACAAGGAGTGGCTCAAGGCTGCAGATGCCACAAGTCACTTGTTTTTCGCATACCTGCGCTCCCTTTCGCCACAGCAGGGCATTGGCAGCTTTGCCATCCTCCCCATGTCCCTTCAAAAGCTCCTGCAGGAGACCGAGTACCCGCCCCAGCGGCCCAGCTTGCTCCAGTCGTCGACCAACAAGGTTATCATGATTGTCGATGCAGTGTCTCCTACGCCGTTCTCGCTTCTCCGCCGTGGCAGCCACTTCCAGTACCGCGACGAGGATCGCGCGCTGCGCGAGTTCTCTGACTACGAAGACCCCGTCCAGGCCTTGACCGACGAATGCCGCAGAGTTCTCAAAGCGATCTCGGCAGCAAACCAGACTCAGGCCGTCTCGAGCTCCAAGCACTCCACTTCGCTGCGCGATGCTTCCTGGTCGCGTTTCGAAGACATCGGGTTCGGTAGCGTTCTGGAGGAGGAAGACGACGACGATGAGAACGCAAAGGACCTCGCAAACCGGCGCAACCGCGGTCTGCGGACGACTCCTGCCTCTGGTGGCGACGGGCTCGCTCGGCCGACGACGCCTTCGTGGGCGGATTTCCTCTCGTCTGGATTCGTGGATGACGGCCCGAACAGCCCGACAAACATGCTTCTCCCGCCAGACAAGGTCCTTCCCCCAATCGATACGCAAATTCGCCAACGGAGCTCCCAGTCGCACCGCCCTCGCCTAGAGACAGAGCGCACCCTGGAGCCTGGTGAGCTTGCCAGCATCAGCCGCTTCGACCTGGACGACTCGTTCTGGTGGGTGTGGATGACGAGCTTGGCACCGGAAGAGACGCCTGAGCGGAAGTCGGCGTTTGGCAGATGCGCTGTCATCGAGACGCGCATCCGCACAGGCCGTTGGCTGGTGATGGAGGAGATTGTGAAGGGAGCGGCTGCCGAACCCGATCCGGGCGCGTACATTGCTGAAAAGAAGGGCTTCTTCAGCTGGACCCGCAGAAACAAGGGCGTCTCCCGCAGCAAGTCCACTGGCAAGCAGGCGCTCGACCGTGGCCAGCACGGCCTCCTTGCTCCCAACAATACGCTTGGTGTTAGCAAGAACAGCGTTGCCGCTGACCAGCAGGCCAAGATTCAGGCAGCAGCGCAGAGACTGCATGAGCGGCAGAAAGCGGAGGAGAGAGAGCAGGCTGGCTCTGCTCTGGCGAAGCGCGGGCGCGTCGAGAACGCCTCGCACGAGAAGACGACCAGTATCATGACCATACAACCCGTGATCGCCTCGGAAGCCTCGTCTGCCATGAAGTGGGCCAGCAAGTACGACAAGGAGGCCATCCGTGACGCCTACCTGTCCAATACCAACGCGGGCCGCGGCAACCCCGCCTCCATGTCTACACCGGCTGTCCACACAAACGGCATCAAGTCTTCGACGAACGGCTATGAGAAGTCCCATCCTAATGCAGACAACTTAAGAAAACCCGTTGCCCCCCCGGCTCCAGCACCGGTGGCAGCACCTGTTGCCCCTGTTTCATCGGCGAGCCTCGCCATTCTACCAGCCCCCGCTCGTCACGAAGACTCGCTAGACTTGTCTGAGAAGGCTGTGCGGGTGGCCGATTCTCCTACAAGCATCCACCCCGCCGAGCGCCAGCAGGAGTCTGGCCGCACGTCGCCCCCGGTTCCTCCCAAGGACAACCAGGCTAAATCGAACGCCACTCGCCCGGCTGTTGTATCCCCGACTCCTGCCCCCACTGTTGAGACGAGCCCTGAAGGCAAGAAGGCCCTGAAGAAGCTCCACAAGGATGGCAAGGACGAAAAGACCTCGCTTCCCCCGTCTTCGTCTACGGGTGGTCTGCGCAAGCTTTTCGGCCGCAAGAATCGTCAGTCTAAGCTGCCTGATAATGCCGCTGCTGGTGTGAACGCTCTGCTTGCTGCTGATGCGAACAAGAACGCCGCTCCCACGGCTGCGGCCCCGGTCCAGAAGCCGGCATCGATCGCTTCAACCGCGCCCCCCGCCACCCCCAAGGCCGCTCCTGCACCCCCCGCTCCTGTCGCTCCCGCGGCTGCCCCTGTCTCGGAGCCCGTCCCGGCTCCTGTTGCGGAACCTGCTCCTCCCGTTGAGACTGAGCAGACTGCGGAGCCCCCGAGAACCCCGACTGTCCCCGAGCCCATCTACGCCGCTTCCAATGACTCGGAGTCGCGTATTGGCACTGCCGACGCCCAGGACGCCGCCAAGGAATTCTCTCGGTTTGACCAAGGTCCTCTGACGGACCTGCCGGCTTTTGTCCCCGAGGACTCGGACAACGAGGCCGACGAGGCCGTTCCCCCGCCTATCGCCCGCCAGCGGTCGCCTGTATCGCCTGAGCCCGTTGCTCCTGTCCCCGCCACGGAGGCATCGCCTTCCCCAGTTGCCCCGGCTATCGACCGCTGGGCGCAGATCCGCAAGAACGCCGCAGACCGTGCTGCCCAGCGCCAGACAGAGGAGGCGCCGCGGAGAGACTTCAGCACCAACAAGCCTATTGATGGTAACAGTGACACCAGCGGTGAAGAGAGTAAGTCGATCACAACACAGATACATGATGATCCGGGACCCAAATGTTTGTTGTAAAGTTTTAATGCTAACGCCTTCTCCTAGCTATTGAATCGCGCGTTGCTCGTATCAAGGCTCGCGTGGCCGAGTTGACTGGCAACATGGAGGGTGCCTCACCTCCTGGCGGCGCCCGCGCTCCTCCTCCCATTCGTCGTTGATTATTTTTTCATTTTAAACATCTAGTCCTTCGAGACGACTAATCTTGTTCACAATTTCATACCCCTGTCATCCACGTTGGCTTTATTGCACTCGAGCGTGCGAGTCTGCCTTTCTTGGATTGATTTGCATTTGGTTTTTACCTTTTCCGTTCCAAAATCTTTCCCTATGTTGAAACAACTCCTCTTGCTCGCCTCGTTGTTTGGGCGTTCTATCTCATTCATGTCTCGCAATCTTTTGGCCTCTTTTATGTTTCTTTTTGTTTGTTTTATGCGCTTTGCCGTGCTTGCTGTTTTAGCATTGGTTTTTTCTTTTGCTCACTTTGTGTTGTTGAACTTTTTTGGGGAGTCTCAAAATACCTCCCTCGTTTTCTTTCTCTTTCCCATTTTCTATTTCTTTTCTCTAAACCTTTTCTCTTTAATTTTTCCTCGGAAACCCCCATCATACAGATATACCCCTCCCGAAAAAAAATGATACCACTTGAGGGGGCGGTTCCAGCTTCTCTCTGTTGTTGTTTTCGTCTGTTTCTCGTGTCGAAAGTCAGAAAGCGAGCGAGCCAGTTCAATTTACCCAAACGTATTTACTCTTGAATTCCATCTAGCCATTACCACATATACACGACGCACGTCACATCCTCGGTCCTCGATTATGTACGTTGATTTTGACCAGCGGTTCATGGCCACAGGAATGACCCTTCATTCACCTCCCTTTTTTTTTTTGTATCTGGGCGATAAGGACAATGGAAGATAAGAATTATACTGTTAAAAAGGTGTGCCGTCGATAGGAGACCGATTCGCACCAATGGAATACATTTAAATGTAGCAGATGGAACGCCTTGAAAGCTTCAAACGCCATGAACAAAAGTGCAGCCCGGGAAAAATACAAAGAGAGCAATGACATGAGAAAAAAGTGTGGCACGTAAAAGTTTTATGGGTTTTGTATACGGAGTAATGTGAAGCCAAAAAGGAAGCAGATAAGGAGACACGACATGAAGCAATGGTAAAAAGAAACAAGAAAGGAAATGGGTCCAGGTGCCATGTGCTATGTATCCTGGGAATGGGCATGCAAAAGAGAACGGAAAAACGGAAAAGAAAAGAAAGGAAAAAGAAAAAGAAAGGAGAGAGTGAGGGTATTAGAATCAATGAGTGTGGGAGTGGCCGCCGTGCTCGCTGTTGGCACTGCTGCCCGGTGGCGAGCCCGTCCGGGAGCCCGTGCGCGACGCGACCGAACAGCAACCCTGGGCCAGGCAGTCATCAACACAGTCCAGCAAGCAGCTCGGGCCGCCCGCGGCAGCAGCATCGATGCCGGCCGCCTTGGCCGTGGAAGACGTCGCAGTGGCCGGCGTCGTGGCAGTCGTTGCCGACGCAGGTGCTGATGCTGATGCCGGCAGGTTGCCGCCAAAGACGGTGTGGTCAGCGTGGTCAGCGTGGTCAGCGTGGCCAGCGCGGTCAGCGTGGGCGTCGCCCAGACCGACGCGGAACTCGGGCTGGATGGTGGCGCTGTGGATGCCGTAGCCGTGCAGACACTTACGCACACGACGGGCCAGGCCCATGTAGCGCTCGCCGCCGTTGTCGGTGATGGGGAAGGCGACCTCGATGTGCAGGGAGGCGACAATCTGGGAGTCGGACAGCTGCCAGACGTGGATGTGGTGGCAGCTGAGGATGCCCTCGAGGTCCTGGATGTCTTCGCGGATGTCGTTGAGGTTGATGTGGTCGGGCGTGGCCTGCAGCAGGATCTTGGAGGTGGCCTTGGTCAGGGGAATGGCGGTCTTGAGGATGATGAGCGTGATGAAGAGCGAGACGACGGGATCCGCGTACATGCGGTAGGCCCAGTTGGTCTTCCAGATGATCAGAGCAGTGACAATGACGCCAATGTTGCCCAGAGCGTCGCCAATGACGTGGAGGACCATGGCGTTCATGCCCATGTCGCCGTGGCTGTGGCCGTGTGCTGAGCTAGGGTCGCGGGGCTCGTTGTGGTGGTGGCCGCCGTGCGAATCGCGGCGACGGGCGTGGTGGTGAGCGTGGTCGTGGCTGTCGTTGTGGCTGTGGGCGCCATCGTGTTCGTGGCCGTGGTCGTGGTCGTGGTCGTGGTCCGGAGCAGCAGCGCCGCCGTACTTGCTGGAGCTCTTGTTGCTGACGGAGCTGGAGCTGTCACCTCCAATCAAAGGCGTACGCTCTGTGACCGCAGAACCGTTGAAAGCACCACCGGCGTTGGTGTCGCCGACAATGGTAGTGTCGTCCGCGTCGGCGTCTTCCTCCTCGTCAACGTTGCGGCTCTGGCTCGCGGCGATGATTTCATTGCGGAAACTGGCTGGGTGGATGCTGATGTCGTTGATGGTCGTCATGATGCGACGGCCGCTGTTGGCGCGACCGCGCACGCCACCGTTGCCCCGCGAGCGAGCCGAGGCGTGGCTGTTGGAGCGCTCGTGGCCGTGGCTGAGACCAGAGAAGGCGATGCGACGCGTATCGGGGCTCAAGGGCGTCGTCTCATCGTTGGCCTCCTCGTCCTCATCGGGGCAGCTGTCCGCGTCGTCAACAGCGTCGGCGGCACCGCCCTCCTGGCCGTGCTCGTCGTGCGAGTGGTTGTGTTCGCCGTGGGCATGGCCGTGGTCGTGGCTGTGGCCAGCCTCCAGATCGCCGCCGGGACCGTGCGAGTGGCCGTGGCCGCCGAGCACCCAGAAACCAACCAGGTTGGACGTAAGGCCGAAGCAGCCAACAATAAGCACAATCTCGGGGTTGCTGATGTCGGGCGGGTCGAAGAAGCGCTGGATGGCTTCGAGAACAATGGTGACGCAGAGGCCGATGAGAAAGGTCGCGTTGAAGAAAGCTCCGAGGATTTCGGCACGGAGCCACTGAAGGTGTGTTAGCGAGGTGGACAAGGAACCGAAATTAAAAAGGCAAAACAGAGGAGAGAGACATACGCCATAAGAGTACCGATCGTTTGACTCTTTACGGGCGAGATTGACGGCCCAGAGACCGACTGCGAGAGAGATGATATCGTTGAGCTGGATGGATGTTAGAAAGTAATTCCGAGTAGAGAAGAGAGAAACGCGCCGCAAGAGACGAGTCTTTTCGCGCATACCATGTGAAAGGCGTCTGCAATCAGAGCCAAACTTGAGACGTAGTAGCCGACGCCCAGCTCAATGACAAGAAAGACGGTATCGAGCGCCATCATGACGCCGATGCGCGTCGTCTTCGACCAGCCCTTCATTTTGGACGATTTGGTGGCAACAAAGCCAACATACAGCGGGGAAGGGGCCTTTGTTTTGTGAGCGACAAGCCGGGAGAGAAAGTCGCGAGCGAGCACAGACGACGAGATGGGCAACGATGTGACTGCAAGCCGTGTTTGTGTTCAGTGGCGTCCCGTTGCGTTCTCGATTGCGTTTGGTCGAAGATGACGTTTTCTTCTCCAGAAATTCGAGTAAAAGTAATGATTTGGGTGGCCAATGCCGTTCCCCTGCAGGAGCTCGCGTAATCTCAGCAAGGACGAGTATGACCGGGAAACGAAATCGGAGGTTCGTCTGACAGCCGTGCGAAAAACCCGGATACAAAAAAAGTGTGTTGTCGAAAGAAACGTCGACCGCGTCCCAAAAGCAGAGGGAGAATTCAAGAGATAGATGCTAAAAAAAAATAAAAAGAGAAAGGGACTTTTGAAATCTTAGCGAGGAAAGGGAGGCAAAGTATATTTAATCACGTGAACGGCGCCAAAAGGGGGAGATCGGGAGAGGGAAGGAGGCCAGGAATGTACAAAGTAAGATACTGTAAAGGGGGCAGCGGCAGCCAACAGCAGTGACAATTAGTGGAAGGGGCGACCGGCTGACAAAGGGACCATGGGTCGCGCCTGCTACGCGGAATGCGCTGGTCGCAATTCAGAGGCGTCTTGAGGGAGAGCTGAGTGCGCCCGAGACACACAAATTTGTCAATAAAACGATCTAAGAGATCAAACGGGGAAACCGGGCGGGTAGAATTGTGAAGAAAATTTGCAAGAGGAAAGAAAAGACAAGAAAGAGGAAAAAACAGATGTCAACATTCCGTGTATTTTGTACGCATATGGAGACTACTCGCAGCTTTTGGGTCGTTCTTTCCCTACGAAAGCACACTAATTCCACTCCGTTATCCGCAGTCGGTGGAGGGAAGGGGCTAACGACGAACGACTGCTGTTTTTCTTGTTTTCGGGAGGAGCTCTGAAGGGCAAGAGCAGATTGGGGGCGAGTAGTGGGGGATGTGGTGATTAGGCCAGGCCCAGCCAGGCAGCTGGGTGGGCGGGGACCCGGAAGTCTGTCGGACCGCGCTGCTGTAGGAAGCCGTGCTTAATGGCAATACTCCGTATGTACCTTGCCTACTACCTTCCCACAACAGCGCGGAGCCGAGCGCCTTTCAAGGCCTCTGTTGGCTAGCCATCTTATCGCAATTTCCACGGAGATACTCTGTTTTAAAGTAAAGGCGAGCTGGAAGGAACGACTGAGACCGTGTTTGGGCACCAAATGCATGGAAAGTGCCGAGGGCTTGCGGTGTCTCGTCGAAATGACTAATCGCCACTGCCGCGACGGTGAATATGGGGGAAGCCGCAAGGGCAGGAGCAACATAAGGCAGGCACGCCCTGTCCAAGGTTAAGTCGACTTACTTTCTGACTTTGGAACTCTTTTTCCCTTTTTCTTTCTCTTCCTTCTTCTTTCTTTTTTCTATTTCTCTTTCTTCTTTCTTCTCTTCTTACTTTCCTACCCATCGACACGCAAGCAAAGACGACCCAGACTTTGACACTCTTGCTCTGGACCTGCATGAGCCCCGTCGTACGAGGATCGGCCAGGCACTAAGAGAAAGAAGACACAGACGGCGGGATTTGCATGTAGAATAAATCAAAATTGACAAGGAGGCGGACCCCAAGACACGGGAGCCCTGCGCAGGCAGTTCAATGGGAATCTTTTCTGGCACCTTGTGGCGTTTTCGGTGTTTTCTGGCGTCGTTGCCTTTGGCCGTTCGGCGCCAAACGGTGAAACAAGGCCAGTGGAAAGAAAAGAAAAGTTTGGAAAGAACTGCAAGCTTCGGAAAACACGACAAGAATACGAATGCGGTAACTGAAAAAAAGGCAATCTGTCGAGAACAGTCGAAAATGAGGGAAGAGACGAACAGAGAATTGCACCGCTGCACCATCTGTTGTGTCTCCGAGCGTTGCTTGCTTTTGTATGCCTCCTCGGTCCAGCGATATCGGATTTCCCGCTGGTTCGTGGGGCCTTGCATCGGAATCCGCCAAAGTGTGCTTCGGACGACGCAGCGTTTGTTGCATGACGCGTGCGTTGGGACAGAAGTACTGTGAAAAGGGTTTTTTTTCTCTCTCTCTCCTTATCCTTTCGCTGCCTGGGCGACTACCCCAAACTCGGGGTTCTTGCAGCACATGCGTCTCTCATCGTCTGCGCGATTGTGGTGCCAGACCGCTCCTCCGGTAACTATCCAACCCGGGCCGGGAGAGACGGAGTTTGCCAAGGTATGCGAGCTATGGGGGAATGTGGTATGTGAAGACCGCTGTTTGATAATCGAGAATCTTTTTCTCCATCTTCATGTCGTTGTCTCTCCTCGTATCCGTGTTCCCCATGGTCTTCACATACCCCCATCGTCGGCACATGACATCATCGTTTGCGTCCTTTTCCGTGGACTTTTTACCATGGAAGCGAGAGGTTTCTGTGCTGGAGGCTGTAGAGGCAACCTGTAGTTTTCCCTTTGGTGACACGGGTCCAAAAAAGAGAGCAAAATCATCCAGCGCTTCATATCTGATGAGCGTGGCGAGCGTGGCTAATACACACAACCCAGTGGCTGCTCTACTGACAGCAGACTCTCACCTGGCAAGCCCGCGTCGAAGCCGAAGCCGCGTCAGATCTGGTGATGCATAAACATCGCCGAGGCTGCATGTACTGTACACTGTACGACATCAACCAGCCACCACTTGTGAGTCGGTTTCATCCGATTTTTTTGTGGCACAGAATTTTTGCGTGTCTTAACACGCCGTGCGTGGGCCTGGCTGGTCAAATACGTAGTCTAAGAAGGCCACAGCATTTGAGCGTACAAGCCAAACGCATCCCAACTGCCGTCAACTTCTTTTATTTTTTAGTCTTCATGCGTGTGAATCTCTGACGGGCTTTTGTACACGTCTTGAATTGATTCATTGAGGCGGGGGCCAACAAGCGAGATAAAGAGGAGGCACGTGTGCGTCTGCACTGTCAAGATATAGTACTCACTTTGGCCAGCCGTGTTGGCCAACTCCCAACAGCGCCGATAGATAACCTCCAAGACTTTCCTTATCAGCATCTCATATTCCCATCACACATGGTACGTGGTTGTTAAACAAGGTTCGCAAAGACGTTCAAGGGTTTTGTATGAGATGCCCCTCACCTCCAACCTTACGGACCTTGTCCCACGCGATCCTTGGCTCTGTTTTCGGGCCGCTCTTCTTCAGCCTTCTGTGCCCTGTTTCTTTTCTTTTTTTTTTTCCATATGACGTGCAGCCAGGGCCAAGACCTGCAAGACCACTTTATACTCGTATATTGCCAAACGTGGGATGCAACACGGTCACGCGCCACTTGGGCGGAACACTTGTGGCAAAGATACGTCGGAAGATACGAGTAGAGTAGACGCTGGTCTACCGGGGATGCTCTGTCTCGCACGCCATCTTACACCCGGCCGTCTTTGACAGCAGCGGGACCGAGATGGGTGTGCAAGGGTAATAGGCTGGACATGCCGAATGGGGATGCAAGTCTAGAAAGGAGTTTGTCGTTGTATGGCGAGCCAGCTGTGCTTAAGCCACTTTTTTCCCTCTCATGGAAAGCATATTGAGTGCCTAGCACGATGTGATGCTTGCAGATTGCGCTTGGTGGCCTATTAGTGTTTAAAGAGGACCTCGCGAAATGGTGACGAGGCAAGTGTATTTTCAATACACATAAAGAGAGCTTGGCGCTACGCAACAAAGGGCAATCGAAATTTGTTGTGATTATGCTTCCTATATACTTCTTGCCATTTCAAAGAAAAGAGCGCGTGCTGGATTACCTTTTATACCGGCCAGAATGCTTTGCTCGACCGGGCCGGGCCAGTATCGTCCCTGAAACAAAACCCCAAAGGGGCGATACTTTGTCGGTAAGGGAACAGTTAAATACGAGGACAAGCCACTGCAGGTGTCCCGGATGTCCGCCCCGGCGGCGTCGATGGCGTCTTTGTCCGGGCAGTGGCTGGCGTCCTCCAAGGGCTCCACCATAGCCCTCCTGTATCAGTGTGTCGCTGTCCGCGCTTGGCCAAGACCCTGCCAGCTTTATTTTATTTTTTATTTTTATTGTGGGCTCGCAGTTTTGGCAGGGCTGTACTCAACTGCGTGTTGAATGCTTGGCCGACCAACATGGCCCGCTTGGTCTGCCGGATAGCAGGACCGGCGATCGACCTCCAGTGTTGCACTCTAGTATGGCCGTGTGCCTCGTGCACATTTCGTGCATCGTTGCCTGTCCCTTGACTCTGCACCCACCGGCCGTTGGGCTCAGCATAAGCCGGTTGTGCTTATCAGCTAGAGATGGATTTGCGGCGGATTCTCGTTTCCATGTGATCAAAAGTGACGTGCGAAGGAAATGTGGGTGTTGTCGTATCTGATGTGGTGAAGGCCGAACACAAGGAGCACCGCGCCGTTGAGCCCTGTATCGTGTCCAGCTGACGATGCCGTGGCTGGCACAGGGGTGCCGGTAGTGCGGAAGATGGTTGGCGAGTCGAAGACTTTGATGTAAACGACACGGAGATCGTTCTGCCATCATAGGACTACAGAGTTATTTCATTGCGTCCAGTTCTTATGACGAAATAGGAAGGCATGCTTGTTTGTTAATTCTTGGACGTTCCTTCTGGATTTTGTGCTTCTCGGTTACACCTTCCTCGCTTCTGTAGATGGCATCAACAATCACGTTTGGCGATGGGAAGGGGCGAGTGGTAGATGAACGTAAAAGGAAAGTGCAGAGGGCACTCTATCTTTCATATGGCACAGTTCTACGCGTTGCTGCAATTTACGCACGATTTGTCTCCAAACAACCACTTTCTCTTCACAGCCTCTTTTTGAAGTGCAATGCCAGGGACAAGCAAGTCGATCGATACCACTGCACCAGGCACCAGTTTTAGACCAGGTACGTTGTGTTCTTTACAATCCTGCACTGCTGGCGCCCCCCCCTGTCCCCCTTTTGAGACCACAGCTGACAAGATCCAGTAGGACGTGATTATCAACAACAGCTATCCTCAACCCGCTGACAAGAATGGCCAAACAATCTTGGCACGCCGGCAGCGTCAAACAGAACAATGATTGATCTACTCTGGGGCCAAGCGAGAAGCGAGGCAAGCGAGACTAAGCTGCATGAGCACGCGGTCTTACACGCATGTACGCACATAGCTCGTGTTGACATGCGATTTCCACGAGATTGGCTTACGAAGATCGATAGCCATAGGTTTTGCCAGTACAACGGCAGAGCGAACGTCCCAGGAAACAGCCCTGCTTTGCAATCTATTTTATATTGTGTACATACGCCGCCGGTCTGCATTGAAACGGTGGTCATACCAGATACAGCGATGCCGGCCGCTGGGTGAAGAGAGGGCTGCGTGGTTGGCTGCTGGCTGCAGGATTGTGATGCACATCATTGTTTTTTCTTTTCTTTTTTCTTCCCGGCCTTCGCGTCTCGAATAGTACGGCAACGGAGCAATCGGAGACAGGCGAGACAGGCAAGTGAGGGTGCGTTGCGGCGTGCAACATGGCTCCTCCGCGTTCCTTTCGAGCTGGCTAGCTGGCTGGTTGGGACTTGTGGGAGGAGGGGTGGGCAGCGAATGATATGCAAACAAATGGTGCAACGAGCCCTGCGACCAATCTACTTTGTCTGCTCTGACCAAAGGTCACGCTCTCGCATCGTTGGCCTAACCCTGAGCCTCGTCACTGCCAGACTGCCAGACTGCCAGACCGCCCGAAAGATGCAGAGGAGAATCCGTCTCGATCGTTGTGCGCTCTCACCATGCACCTTCAGTTCAAACTCGCACAAAGGATCAGCTCGGGGTATTACGGCCAGCCGAGCCAATAGTCCGTTGGCGGGCCCCGTTCGTTGCAGGGATCCCGGCCCGCCGAACCGCCTGGATTCGCTCCCAGAAACAGGATCCGCGCTCTTCAACAAGCCTTTCCCACACTTTGGCCCTTGGAATCGGTCTCACAACATAAAAGTGCTCAAGATTTTATGGGGCGCGGCTTTGATTCCCTTGCTGGTGACCCTTTTCCCGGGTTTCTTTCGTGGTGAGTATTCGCAAACCTCCCCTCCTAGTACGAAGACGATGAGGAGCTTTCACTTTACTTTTGCTCCGTGGAATGGAGACTAATGTCCCGTGTTCGTTAATCATCAGATACTGTACGTAGTGGTACTTGTCTCACTGTCTCCTGTGGAGCCTAGTTGGAGGATTGACAATTCCCCACAGCCTTATGGGCAAGGGCTCGTTCCCCATACTCGCCGCCGACGGACGCTTTCTGACGTTCTGTGGGACGTTGTGTCAAACAAGCTAGAGAGTGCAGCGTGCCGGTCATCTCCAGTTCGGGTTTTATTTTTTGTCTCTGGCCTATGGCATGCCGTTTCACTTGCAGAGACGGCTGGCAGCAAACGGCTGGCCTGGCCGGCACGGGATGCGTATATATGTGCATCACATCACTCCATCTGTCAGCAAGCCCTCACCGTCCTTACAGCTCCCGTGCGGTCTAACAACAAGTGTTTACCAGCAAGTGAAGCGGTATTTCCGTGTCTCATGCAGAGGTCGTCCGTCGAAACGACTGTTGTTTTTTTTCAGCTTTTCCCCCAAATTGACATATCCACAAGAGCAGAGAAAACGACATTGACGTTCACTTGGCTGCGCCTTCAACAAGTGTCTGAATGGAGCTGCTGTTCTCTTTGCTCCTTTTGTGCCTCGCTCGCACAGTCCCAATTACTCCACGTTTGTGCATTCGGGAACCAAGGAGCCAAGTCCGCCGCCGCCGCACCAACCAGGGGCAAGTCTAACCTTCTTCCGAGCAAACCGCCCAAACTCTCACCATGAAACATTTGCCCCATTTCTTGGGTATTGGTGCACACCACTCTCGAACGGCCTCTTCACAGTAAAACAAAACGTCAAAGATTTGCTCGACAAGTTGGGGCCAAGCCTGCCCCCCCACCCGAGCTAAAGTATCTCGCTCCTAGCCTGATTACTGCTGATATGGCAGCCCGCCTCGAACAAGACCAGAGGCTGTGGCGCTCATACGGTCCGTCCCTACCGACTGTGTTTGCCTAGAGTTTAGACAAAGTGCGAAGCCCACATGAGTGCTTTTGCTGCCCAAAAATGGGCGAGAGGAACCTGGAAACAGAAAGAGAGACAGGCCTGGCATCACTCAAAGAGTGTGCAACCTCGCCCAGACAAGGAGGTTTAAGTCTTTCCTTATGTTCGGCGGCTTGCCGGTAGTATTTCAAGCTGGACAAACAGACGATTATGTGCCGCTTTTCTTCAACACACCCTGCATGCCAGTCTTATATTTACGAAGCCACTGCCTTCTCTTGGCTGGGCTTGTTTTCCACCTCCTGAATACACTTCCTGGCTTTTGTTCATCTTTGTTTGGTTTTGATTTCTTCTGCTGGTACTTTTTTGCCATCATCTGGTCCACACACTGGCGATTCCTCATCTTCTATTTCCTGTCGCCGCCTCAGATATTCCTCTACTCCCGTCCACGGCCTATCCACAAAGTTCATCCCATATTCTGCCACGCCGGCGCCTCATTCCGGCCTTGTACGGCCCGTTCCCAGTCATATCGTTATGCCAGGAAAGATACCAACGGTGTACACAGCTTTGCCTAATTTCGTCCTCAGCTCGCTTTGACTATCCCACATTTTGTTACACAAAGCACCGGCGACCGGTGTCCTATTTTCCTATTTTCCCTGCTCCCAACGGGTAAATGCCGGCCGGCAAAAGCTCGGACTACACATTTGTTTCTCCATCAGCAAAGGCCTCGAGCTTACACTTATAAGAGCCAGCCTGCTCTCTCTCTGTCTTTTTTTTTTTTTAATTGTCAAGCAAGGGGCCGACAAGCAAAAGGTCGACAAGAACGAAGACACTTATGTATTGACCCTGCAGTCGCCTCGATTCGGCCACCTAAGGAAGCTTCCATTGCGACTCAGATCATTCTGTATTTGTTGCCAACTCGACCTGCAGTTCAGGCTTGCCGTCTTGTTCTGCCTTGCCTTGCCATTCCCCATCGCCTTATAAGAAACGATAACCCCTCCTTGCCTTCAACCTTGCAGCCTACTTCCCGCGGACTCGATTTGCTATAAGAAAAAACTCGATTTGTTTACACGACCCATATATCTTGATATCTACGACCCTTTTTCCTCAGAGCTTCTCTGAGCCACCGCCTTCCCGCCCTCTCCCCACGCTTCATCATAACAACCGACACTATGCCCGCCATGCAGCCCGTTGCGTCTGGAGAAATCGACTCCGATAGCGGCATCGACGCCACCACTTCGCCCGTGGGTAGTGCCGGCCCGAGCATCACACCCGAAACGGAGATCTCGCCACCAAATAGCCCGCTCACGCCCAGCGAGAAACTGAGCGATGCTCGCCAAACGGCCAAGAAGAAGCTGGCAACATTGACACTGGAAGAAAAGGTAGGTCGTCATTGAATGAAGAGAAAAAGTGTTGTACTAAAAATAGGGGGGGGGGGACATGTGACTAATATATATCCTGACAGGTCTCGCTTCTCACAGCAGCTGACTTTTGGCGCACAAAGGCCATCCCGGAGAAGGGGATCCCGGCTGCCAAGACGACAGATGGCCCGAACGGTGCCCGTGGCAGCACGTTCGTTGGTGGTACCAAAGTAAGCACCTCTGCTATGCACTTTTGTCTAGGTTTTTTTCTTTCTTCTTCACTTGTACTGACGAGGCTGAAGGCCGCCCTCTTCCCTTGTGGTATCTCATTGGCAGCGACATGGAACAAAGACATCTTGTACAGCATCGGCCAGCACCTTGGCGATGAGACAAAGGCAAGATCAGCCAACGTCTTGCTGGGTCCGACTGTGTGCTTGCACCGTCACCCCCTCGGCGGCAGAAATTTCGAGTCGTTCTCCGAGGACCCGTTCTTGACGGGAAAGCTTTCTGCTCAGTACATCCGCGGTCTGCAGCAGAAGGGAGTGGCTGCAGCCGTTAAGCGTATGTTGTTCTCGGCCGTCTTTCGAATATTGATAATTATTTGCATCTGACCACTAACCACTAACCACCGACCACTGTCCATGTTCAACAGACTTTGTCGCCAACGAGCAAGAAACGGAGCGCAACAATGTCAATTCTGTGGTGCCAGAGCGTTCTCTGCGTGAGCTCTACCTCCGTCCGTTTGAGATTGCCGTTCGGGAGGCTGCACCCTGGGCAGTCATGTCTTCTTATAACCTGATTAACGGCGTTCATGCGGATATGAACCATCACACCATTACCGAGATTCTCCGCGGCGAGTGGGGGTTTGATGGGTGAGTTTTCCCTCCTCCACTCACTCACTCACAGTATCAAATTATCTTGTCCGCTTCACGGCCATTGCTAACGACATGTAGTACGGTCATCTCGGATTGGGACGGCATCAACTCGACTGTTGAGACACTCAAGGCTGGCTGTGATATCGAATTCCCCTTCTCGAAGAAATGGCGTTTCGAAAAGGCTCTCCAGGCTGTCGAGGACGGCAGCCTCAGCGTTGAGGACATCGACCGGGCGACAGAGAACGCCCTCACTCTCATCACGCGCGTCAAGGGTGACGACGTGTCGGCGGAGCCCCCCGAGCGCGAAGACAACCGTGCAGAGACGCGCGCGCTGATCCGCGAAGCCGGTGTTCAGGGCCTTACCCTCCTCAAGAACGAGGCGTCGATCCTGCCCATCAACCCGCGCACGACGAAGCTGGCCGTCATCGGTCCCAACGCCAACCGCGCCATTGCTGGTGGTGGTGGCAGTGCCAGTCTCAACCCGTACTACACCACGGTCCCGCTGGAGAGCATCAAGCACGCTGTGAAGGAGGCTGGTAGCCGCGACGAGGTGGCGTATGCGGTCGGGTGCCACACCAACAAGTGGCTGCCGGTGGCCTCGCCGTTCTGCACAACGCGCGACGGAGGGCAGGGCGTGACGATTGACTGGTTTGCCGGCGACAAGTTTGCCGGCAGCCCCGTGTTGACGCAGACGCGCCACAACACGGACCTGTTCCTGTGGGATTCGGCGCCGGTGGCCCAGGTTGGCCCGCAGTGGTCGGCCGTCGCGACGACCTACCTCACGCCGACGTCGACGGGCAAGCACACTCTCAGCTTTATGAGTGTCGGTGCGGGCACGCTGTACGTGGACGGCCAGGAAGTGGTGGACCTGTGGGACTGGACAGAGGAGGGTGAGGCGATGTTTGACGGCTCGATTGACTACCTCGTTGATGTGGCGATGGAGGCCGGCCAGGCGGTGGAGCTCAAGGTCCGCATGACCAACGAGCTGCGCCCGATCAGCAAGCAGACGAAGACGGGCGCCACGCACAAATACGGCGGCTGCCGCATCGGCTTCAAGGAGGAGGACCAGGTCGACTACATACAGGAGGCCGTGGAGACGGCCAAGACTGCGGATGTGGCGGTGCTCATTGTGGGTGTGGATGCCGAGTGGGAGTCGGAGGGCTACGACCGGCAGTTTATGGACCTGCCTCTGGACGGTGTCCAAGACCGGCTGATCGAGGCCGTCCTGGCCGCCAACCCCAAGACGGTGGTTGTCAACCAGTCTGGGTCGCCCGTCACGATGCCGTGGGCCGACAAGGTCCCGGCGATTCTGCAGGCGTGGTTCCAGGGCCAGGAGGCCGGTAATGCGCTGGCCGATGTTCTCTTTGGCAAGAGGAGCCCGAGCGGCAAGCTTCCGGTACGTTGTTTCGTGGTGTAGCAAGGCCCATGGCGCACGCCCTTGTGTGACTGGATATGGTATTTTCTTTCATCTTTTCTCTCTCTCTCTCTCTTTTACTGACAAATCCGGTAGTGCACATTCCCGCGGAGGCTGGAAGACGCGCCGGCGTACCACAACTGGCCCGGCGAAAACCTGGAGGTGGTGTACGGCGAGGGCCTGTACATTGGCTACCGCCACTACGAGCGGGCCAAGATTGCGCCGCTGTTCCCCTTCGGCCACGGTCTGTCGTACACGTCGTTTGAGTACGGACGGCCGTCAGTCAAGACGAAGACGCTGTCGTCCGAGGTCGGCGGCACAGTCGACGTCACGCTGGCCGTCAGCAACGTGGGCGCAGTCGCGGGCGCCGAGACGGTGCAGGTGTATGTGCACGACGAGAAGGCGCGCCTGCCGCGGCCGGAGAAGGAGCTGGTAGCCTTTGAGAAGGTCTTCTTGGAGCCCGGCGAGACGCAGCACATAACCATCTCGCTGGACAAGCACGCCGTCGGCTACTTTGACACGGCCATCAACCGGTGGATTGCCGAGGAGGGCCGCTTCCAAGTTCTCATTGGCGCGTCGTCGGCCGACATCCGGCGCACGATCTCGTTTGACGTTCAGGAGTCGTTTACGTGGGTGTTTTAGGTGCCGTCCGAGGGAGCGGCGTGGTCTTGAGTTCTCTTACTGATGCACTTTCTTTTTTTTGTCTTCATATCTTCTTTTGTCTCAAGCGACAACGGGTTCTGCATTCGATAGACGCGCCCGAGTTGCAGTATTTATTTTTGCATTTTGCAGACAGTTGTGACCACTGAAGTTGAGTATGGATTCGAATACGTCGTACAGCGTAGAGCGTGTAGTATTGTGAACGTCGAAATGAGTGTGTAATTGATCTGCCGATGTACGATGCAATAGCAGGCGGCAGCGATCCCCACGCGCTACCCACAGGCAGCCCCTTTATGCACTGCGCTAGCGGCCGCCCGATCTGGGGCAGGAAGCAATCTGCGGTGCTCTTTCTATGTACTGTAAGATACGTCTTCCAGCCACACCAAATTAACAAGCCTAGGCCCTGAAGGCCCTGTTTTCAACGATGTGGCACCTTCCCAAGACCCCCTTGCCGGTGAACGCTAATCCCGCTTGGCTCGTTGGCTCTTTCCACACGCGGCACGCCTACGGAGTGTTACTCATTAATCTTCTCTTTCCCTTTGTGGTAGCGGTGCCTTCGGTGCCAGCGGGTGGAAAGCAGGCGCGACCTGCAGTGTGCTCCCTGGCTCCTTCCCCTTTCCTCTGTCCTCCCCTATTGGAACAAGCTTCGGAGTACGTAAGGAAACCGCGACGGGCACCCAAGACCGTGTCAAAAAGGGACCCTCCACCGTCCACACAACGAAACAACCACTTCATCCGAACATAACCAAAAAGCACAGAGTCGTCACGAAACAAAAAATAACAACGAAAAGAAGGGGTTGCATCGCACATTCGCAATTCCACGACCTGTTGACTCCTCGCCCGCGTTCCGTCTTTCCGTCTTTCCGACAAATTCTCCCTCTCCCTCCTATTGTTTCTGCAACACGAAGCTCGACGATCGCCACAGGTGTCTTTTCAGGGGCAACATTTTGAAAGGGAGAATCGACAAAACGACGTCGTCTCCAGCCTTTTTCAGCTTCTTTCAGCCCCTTTCAGCCTCTTTCAGCTTCATTCAGCTTCAACCCGTTCTTCCAACAGCCCTCCCCATCCGCCGCCGAACCTTTGAACCTCCGACAGAGAGAGGACACGCAAGAAGGCGAAAGAAGGTGATGGCTGTCGCATGCCATGGCGACGCCTTATAGCAACGGCTACAAGCCATCCTCGTCGTCGTCGTCCTTTCCCTCCTCCTCCAATGACGACCTCGGCGCTCTCTTCCTCAATGTCTTGCGGCTGCTCTGGGGCTACAGCACCCGCAAGCTGCTGGCCGCCGCCGCCAGCGCAGCCACCCTGCTGCTCACAGGCGCCCGGGCCAGCACACTGTTGAGGGACAGCCGGCGGCGGTGGCCACGGCCACAGCCACAGCCGCTGGCCATGGTGGCCGCCGAGACGCTGCTGCGGCTGGTGCGGCACAACCTGGCGCCGCAGCGCATCTTGAGCGTGCCGCACTTTCTCGTGGCCTTCTGGGTGCTCGTGCTGCTCTGGGGCGAGCGCGGCAACTTCCACGCCAAAGTGATGCACTGCCATTGGGACCACTGGGAGACGTGGCCCGCGGGCGCCGCGCCGCACCACGTCGTCTTCGTAGCCGACCCGCAGATCATTGATGCCCACACCTACCCGGGCCGTCCCTGGCCGCTCAGCGCACTCACTGTGATGCTGACCGACAACTACATGCGGCGGTCGTACCGCGAGCTGCAGGAGCAGCTGCGGCCCGACACCGTCTTCTTCTTGGGCGATCTCTTTGATGGCGGCCGCGAGTGGCGCCCGGCGCACGGCACGTTCCAGGACCCGTCGTGGAGCAGCCGGCCGGACCGCGAGCAGGGGTATGCCAAGACGTGGCGCAAAACCTACGACGAGAACTACTGGCTGAAGGAGTACGCTCGCTTCGGCGACCTCTTTTTGGACCCCTGGACGCTGGGCGGCACCGACCCCAGCCCGGGCCAGCGTGGCCGCCGGGTCATCGCCAGCTTGCCCGGCAACCACGACCTCGGCTTCGGGTCCGAGGTGCAGCTGTCGGTGCGCAACCGCTTCCAGAGCTACTTTGGCGAGGGCAACCGCGTCGACGTCCTGGGCAACCACACGTTTGTATCCGTCGACACGGTCTCGCTCAGTGCCGGCACGTCGGACCGTGCCGGCCAGAGCGACGTGCAGGCCATCTACCAGCCGACCGAGGCGTTCTTGCAAAACGTCGCCTGGGACAAGACGCGGGCCGTGGCCCGTGAGCTGCGGTTCCAGCGCGGCGTTGGCGAAGAGGTCGCGTACCCGCACCGCGTCGAGGACCTGCGCACGGCCACGTTCGACACGGCCGCCCTGGCCAAGGCACAGGGCGCGGGCGATGCGCTCCAAGCCGACCTGCCCACGGTGCTGCTCACCCACGTGCCTCTCTACCGCCCGCCCGGCACGCCGTGCGGTCCCCTGCGCGAGCACTGGCCCCCGACCAAACCGTCCGCCGACGCACCGAACACGCCCGTCGTCCCGGACCACCGCAACGCCATTTCCGTCTCGCGCGGCTACCAGTACCAGAACGTGTTGAGCGAGAGCGACTCCGTCAAGCTGATCAAGTCCATTGGCAACGTCAAGCACGCCTTTTCCGGCGACGACCACGACTACTGCGAGGTCGTGCACGACGACCGCCAAGACAAGGTCAAGGAGATCACGGTCAAGTCGTTTAGCATGGCCATGGGCGTGCCGACCCCCGGTTTCCTGATGCTCAGCCTGTACAACCCCGTGGACGCCAAGGGCCACCCGCTGGCCACGGTGGGCGCACCGCCCGGCGAGGTCCCGCCGCCGACCATGCAGACGCACCTGTGTCTGCTGCCCAACCAGCTGAGCACCTTTGCACGCTACGGCGGCATGGCCGTCGTCTCGCTGGTCCTGCTCGCCATCTACGCCGTCCTCGTCCAGGTGCTGAACCTGCCCGTGTTCGCCTTTGACCCCCTGGCGCAGGACACGTCTTCGTCTTCGTCCTCGTCTTCGTCCTCGTCCCACATGCCCTCGTCGGTGCTGCCCATGTTCAACAAGGCCAAGGTCGAGGACGACGAGTACGGCCGTGGTACTGGTAGTGGCGGCTTCGGCGCCCACGCTGTGCGCACAAACAGCGAACATGGGGGTGGTGGTGCTGCTGCTGCGAGCGACGCCTCCGGGTTCATACCGTTCCGGGCCGTCCCGGCGACCTACGCGCGCGGCAGCAGCTACTCGAACCAGTACCCGCCCCAGTCGCAGTCGCAGTCGCAGTCGCAGTCGCAGTCGCAGTCGCAGTCCCAGTCCAAGTCGCAGTCCCAGTTCCAGTCGCAGCACGTGGGCAAGGGCCGCCGAAACGGCCACGCCGCCAACGCCTACGCGATGCGCGGCGGCCCACGATCCAGATTGCGCGCGATACCGACGACGACTCCTCGGACGGCTCGGCCGACTACGGCGGCAACGACCTGCTGTCGGACGACTACATGGTCGACGTGAACCTCGGCGGCAGCAGTCGCTGGCAGCCCGCCGCCCGTCGTGGTCTCGTTGGTTGGAGTGGCGCCGCCATGGCCGGTGTGCGGCGGTTCGTCATGGGCACGCTGGGCCTGCGCGGTGGTGGTCCCTTTGGCGGCCGGCGACGACGAGGCGGAGGTGGTGGTGGTGGTGGTGGCGGCGGAGGTGGTGGTAGTGGCGGCCTCAGTACTGTCCGTCATTTTCTGGGTCTGGGACGCAGCGGCAGTGGTGGCAGCAGCAGCAGTTTGGCTGGGGCGGGGGCTGGGGCTGGGACGGCACGACGACGCCGCAGTGGCCGGTCGTCACAGCGGCGGCTGTTGCAGCAGGCCGGCTGGGAGTTTTATGCCATGGCCTTCCGCGTCGCCTGGATGGTCGTCGCCTACTGGGCCTATCTCAATCACAAGGGGTAGTCGACAGCTCCAGTCGGCAGATCCAGTCGAACGCTCTCCCCCTTGTTGTATATTTTACTTTTGCATCGACACCGCCAAAAAAAACAAGACACCCCAAAAAAAAATTAAAGAAACAAAAAAAGGAAACAAAGAGCGTCGACATGTATGACCTCCCGCTCCCGAATATGAGAAGAAGAAAACACAACACGCCATTGGCTCGTACGCATGCATATGCACACACATGATGTTGTTTCTGGAAAGGTCTTGGGGAAAAAAAGTGCTTGTGTTTTTTGTGCATTCCTGGGTTGTCTGGTCTCTTTCTTCTTTTATGTTTTCTCTTTCTCTCTCTCTCTGTTCTTGTATAATTGATTCTCATCTGCAGCTGTAACTCTACCCTTCACCTGCCTTCCTGCCTTTTCCCTTTCAGCCTTGTCTCTCTGCATCGACTTGCCTTTCTGTTACCAACCAGTCGCCCGACCTCTTGGCCACCTACCGGCCGCCAAGTCTGGAGTATTCACGCCGTACAAAGGGCCCTTCTCGATACCCGAGACCCTCGAATATCCACATCAAAAAAAACCAGGCCTCACCAGAATGAGACGCGCGAATGAACAGAAATAAAGAGGGAAAAGTGGAATCACGAAACAACACAAATGACAGGAAAAGACCTAATGACGAACAGGCGCGGAACATTTCATAAGGCTTGGCATACGCTTATAGCAAAACAGAAAGGAAAGGAAGAAGAAAAAAATGACGGAAACCGGAAATCGAGGCACACATTATGTGCTGTGCACTGTGCATATGGCAAGTCGTGTCAGTTGTGCCCAGTCGTGCTCAAAAAATGCGACCCTGATCCCCTCCCCCCCCCTTCCGGGTCCGTCTCATTTTGCTCTCTCAATGTCCCTTTTCTCACGCAGTCCTTTTTGGTGCTGTTGGGCACGGTCTTCTCTCCCTGCAACCATCAAGCCATTCCTTGCTCAGTACGACGTAGTATTTGGCGGATCTTGGACAAGTGCTGTTTTCACAGTCCTCCTTCGTTCTTTGTATACTTTGTCATATGGTGAGTCTCTGGCCAATGCAAAAAGAGCATGCCAAGTCTGAAGGACAGGCCGAGATGCACTGCAGTTCCAGAAGGCCCACAGAGCTGTAAGACGATGGCAAGCTGACCGGTGTCGTGGGTCGTAGGTCGTGGGTCGTGGAGCGTCGCGCCGCATCAGTTAGAATTCTTCCGGAGGGGGCATAAGCACGGAGATCTTCCAGTGGTAGGAGGGCGAACAAGCGGCCTGCCTCCCCGAAGCGGGATCTCGATGGATGGATAGAGAGGCAGATCGGGCGATGTTGGGCGGCGGTGAGTGATGTTGAGTTGAAAAGACGAGACGAGATGAACACGGTTCAGTTGTATGCAGTGTTGTTCCCTGCGGACTGCTTGACTGTTTGGCCGTCGAGCCTTTTGGCTCTTATCTCGGTCGTCTCCTTTCTTCTGTTGTCGCCTTGCGAATATACGGTTTGCCTCGTCTCGCCCTCGAACATCGACGCAAGGCTGTCTCGAACCTCCTTTCTCCTTTGTTGGGGGCTCGACTTGTTGACGACAAAGGCCTCCTGGCCGCCTCCTCGATTTGAACCGTTTTTCCGTCATCCGAGTCAACATAGGACTTCATCCTCTCCATCTCCTATTCACTTATCGCGTGCCCCTTTTCCTCTTTTCTCTCTTTTCCTCGCAGTTCCAATTCACCTTCCTGCTTTCCAACACCACCCATGAACGCCATGCAGGCCGCCCAGACGGGCCGTACATGGAGCCCCGGCTTCACGCGCCAGGTGCCGTGGGCCGCCTTTGTCTGCATCGCCGCCTTCATGATTTGCTGCATCGGCATCGGCGTCACGCTTGCAACTTCGCAGGACAAGGCTGTGGCAACCTGGCCGACCGCGTCCCGTCCCGTCCCGGTGTCGGTGCTGCTGTCTTTGCTCGTCAGCATGGCCAACGTGTGTCTGGCCGGCGCACTGGGCAAGGCCTATGAGATTGCCTGGTGGCTGCAGGCCCTCCACGGCGCCGATCTGCGCCGGCTCAAGTACTACCTCGACGTGCAGTCCAAACTTCGTGTCTCCTTCTCCCGCGCCTTCACTCTCAACCGCTTCACCGTTGCTGCGCTCGTCGCGCTGGCCGTCAGCCTGCTCGACGGTCCGTTGCTCCAGAAGGCATCGACCATTGATGCCAAGACAAGCGGCCCGTCATGACGGAGACGCCGTACATTCTGGCCGCGTCGGGCAACAGCGCAAGCAACTACCTGACATCGGCGCTGTCGACATACAGCAACTGCTCCATGACGTGGTCCGACCCGACGGCCGACTATGTCCACACGGCGCGCGAGCTGATGCTGCGCAGCGTGGTGTCGTATGCCTCGCAGAACCCCAACAAGACGAGCACGAAGCCGCTGGTCGCGCAGCGGACGACGGTGGCGGCAACGTACGAGAGCGCATACAAGTTCCTGTGCGGCGGCCGTGGCAAGCATGGCCCTCGAGATGCTGCACATCGTCTTCTTGCTGTACGGCTGGCACCATCTGGGCCGCCCGTGTGTCCCTCGACGCCTTTGAGATTGCACGGGCGCTCGGTGCCCCGCTGCTGCAGCATGGCAGTTCCAACACGGAAATCGGCGAGTCGCTGGTTCCGATTGAGCGCACCAAACTCAGGTACGGCGAGATCTTGTCGCTGCAGACACCGCAGCAGTACGAGAACAGCATGGCCGACACCAACAACCTGTATCCCGGCAGCGGCAGCCAGTTGACGAACAACAGCCCGGTGCAGATGGAGCAGACCGCATTCGGTCGCAAATCTGGTTACGCCATGGTCAATGTCAATGACGAGCAACAGCCGTTGGTGCGCCGTCTGGGTCTCGTCGAGGCAGAACGGTCAGGCCGTATTGAGCATGGTGTGCTGTACTAAGCGTGGCCTCTTTGGATGTGTTTCTGTTTCACTGGGGCTTGTCGATATCATATACATGGAGCATGGGAATGTCTGGTACCAACACAGGAACAATGATAAAAAATGGTTTGACTAAAAAGGAGAGAAAAAAACAAGAGTAAAAAAAGAACAAAGTGTATAATATATTGCATCAATCGTTGCGTATTAGAGAGAGAGAGAGAGAGAGAGAGAGAGAGAGAGAAACATTGCTGTGAACATATAAACCAGGGCTTGCCAGATACAAAAAAAAGTTCTGGCCGCCTACACCTGCTGGCCATTCAGAGTCTCGTGAAAGATGGTGTAGTTGCTCTTGTCGGTCGGTGTGCCGAGGTCCACACGCCCGCTCTGGCTGCGCTGGCCGTCGTACACGGCAAAGACGATGTCCTGCCACCAGTGGCCCGCGGCGGTGAACTCGGGCTCACGCAGCACCTCGAGCCAGCAACGCGCGACCTGCTCGGGCGGGTTGGCATAAACACCACATCCAAGGGCGCCAAGGACGAGCTGGTGGTGGCCGGCCAGGGCTGCAGCGCGCAGGACTAGACGCATCTTGAGCTTGGTGAGGAAGAGGTCGGTCTCGTAGGCAAAGACAGGCTCTTCGGTGTTTGATTCTGTGTGCGGTGGCGATCCTGGCATATTGGGGATGTCTGCGTCTTCTGTATCCTCAGACTGTAGCTGGGATTGGCTGTAACTGTGGCTGTGGCTGCATTCGCTATGCTCTGGTGGAGCTCGAGGGGACTGGTGGTCTCCGTTGAGGTCCACCGTTGGCGAGGTAGGCTGTTGTGACTGTGGTGGCAATCGCCCAGTCGGTGATGGGGGTTGCGGTATGTAGTCTGGCGGTGGGCCAGTGGGTTCAACCTCCTGCGACGGTGACCATGATATCGTCGAGTGACTGGAAAACGAAGACAGGAGCGACACAGGCTCTTCAGCGGGAGGCGGGCTCTGGGCCGAGCTCTGCGTGCCGGCCTGCGCCTCCCAAATCTGCCAAATACCTTCTCCATCATAATCACGGCTACCGTCAATGACGGGGACCCTGCGCAGCGCGGGCCGTTGCAGTGCGGCCACAGAGACAACACTCACAATGGGGAGCGACTGGGGCTGCGTGCCCGGCACCATCAGCTTGTGGCCTGATGGCCGGTCATGGCGTATGACGAGCACATACGGGCTGTACAAGATCTCTTCACGTCCCAGCGGATACAAGCCGCGGTCCAGGCTGAGAGCCAGTGAGCTGCGGTAGCACAGAGCCTCCTCCTGGGCCAGGGCGCCGTTGCGCCAGCCGCCGCCGGGTGAGTGGTGGCTAGCAAAGTTGACCACAAGCGGTGGTCGCACTGGTCGCAGGCGCGTATTTGCTGCCGTCATTGCCATTGCCGCCGTCACCATGTTGTCGGACAGGAGCTCAACGTTTGTGAATCGTTGCAGCTCGAGGGCTGCGTTGATCGTGTCACTGTTAAGGACACGAATGGTGGCCGGCCGGGCGAATCGTGGACACTTTTCCGGGTCGACAGAGGGCAGTGACCAAGGGTCATACTTGACCACGGCCGAGGCCTTGGCGCTGGTTCCTAGCGAGTTGAGAATGGTCGGCAGCACCTGGAGTGTCTCTTTGGCGTCGGCGCGCAGCATGTCACGCTGGCCAGGCGGGTAAGCTGCCCGGGGCACAGTGCCGCGAGAGTGCCTTCCATCCCGGTCTCGGTGCCGATCATGGTCCCCATCATGGTCCCGGCCACGACTATCATAGCCGCCACGGCCACGGCCGCGACGGTCACGGCCCCGACCGCCGTTGCCTCCGGAGCCATGACGGCCTCGATCCCCGCCGTCATATCGAACTCCAGTATCGCGAGAGTGCGAAGTAGACTGCGACGAAAGCGGTACAGAGTGCGTGGCATGGCGTGGAGACGAGGCTGTGCTTGAAGGCTCGCCGGCAGCCCGCTCGGCGACGGGTCGAAAAAACCTCATTATGTTTTCACGGCGGCCGTCACGGCGGATTTCCTTTCGAGCGTCGTGTGGAGGAGAGCGCGCCTGAGGCGATCGTGAGCGGCTGGAACGGTGCAAGGTGCGATGGCTTGATAGTGGGTATCGCCGGCTGTCGTCTCGACCGTCTCCTTTGTGTGTATGGTCACGACCAGGTGGAGTCATTGTGAAAGAGAGGGCAAGGTGACGGAGAGGTATAAATAAACAAGCAAAGTTTGCGGTAAAGAGAAAAGGGGGTCAGAGAGAGAGAGAGAGAGAGAGAGAGAGAGCAAAGGAAAGAAAGAAAAGGTCGTGCCGTCTGCGTCAGTCCCCGAGCCCTGCGCCTGGACAGCTTCTGTCGCCGGTCTTCGTCAATGGTCGCCCCTCTTAGTGCCAGCCTTGGCTTTCTGGCGTGTCTTTCGCCGTATGAGTCTCACGGCTCACTTTGTTCGCACCAGCAGCCCGCCCCAAGGAGCCTGACACGGAGAGAAGAGGCTGCTTTCGACGGTGTGTGCGGACGACTTTAGGGGTTGTCGTCTATATCGTCTTCTAGAAGAGTGTGTAGTAGCGTGTTGCTCGCCTCGCGTGTTCTGGCTCGCCTCGTCCGGTCTCACTGTCGACGCGGGCGTCTGTGAGAGAGAAATGGATGTCTCTCGGTCTGTTTTGGTCACGATCAGAAATCTCCGCACGAAGAGCAGATGCCTTTTTATCCGAGAATTACGAGGCACGCGTCGTACGCTCTTGCCAAAAGCATCGTGTTGGCGTCACCTGTGCGGAGGAAGGCGCAGTCCACACGATCGCAAAATGGCAGTTGCGACCAGGATGTAGCTCACCTGAGGTTGTGAAGGCCACCTCACCCAAGGGTGGATACCTTCTTTTAGGTCCACTTCTACCTCACCTGAGACTCAGCTGAACTTTTCCCTCTCTAACAAAATTGAAAGAAAATGATTTCGATGCCGCGTAAAAAAATTAACGACGACTATTAAGAAACAATAATAGTTAAATTTTTTATCAACAACGAAATAAATCGCAAACGTTTTCTTGGAGTGAATTTATTGCTGCGCGAGCGACTCTCGAATTTCTTGTTCGTTTTAGCCTCGGGTTTTCAGGACCCACTCTTAGCTGAGGTGGTCCTTACACCCTCAGTTGATATGCATCCTCGTTGCGACTCAGGCACAGTCTTGGCTTGTAATACGTCGTTCTCGGTACCTTCCTTCGCCATGTAAAGTGCAAAATGTACACAGTGTTTGTACTATATAAGTACTGTATATACACTGTATCGGAGAGATTGTGTTGTTTTCTCTGTAATAGAAGGAACAACCAGGACACGATTTCCAAGAGCTGAAAATGCACGTACAGGAATAGTTTATCCTCTTGTTTGATAAAAAACAGGTACCATGTATTTTGTAGGAGCTAAACAGACGTTCATAAACCAGTCTGCAGACAGCCTGGCAGGCCGAAAACACAACAAGACTGTTGACAGATCCCTCAAGCCAATGAACGACTCCACGCCGTTTCCAATGAGATGCCAGGCTTGGCCCAACTACCTCAAAAGTGCACAGATATGACGCATAACGCTGCAATAGAATGAATCGAGACGAAAAAATAGATAAAAATCAGGCTTGGAAAGCATCGGTAGGTATGTCCTCGAGATGGTGTAAGTAATTGCTGTGGTCCTAACTGTGACTATCCATCACTTACTGAAATATTGACGGCCGCCTTAGACAAGAGGAATCTCTAACAAGGCATGGCTGCACGACGACAAAGCAGTCAAGTTCAATATGGCCTACAGAAGAGGAAGTATAGGATCATCACGGCATACTTTGCTGTACCTTCTCTCCCTCCTTGACTGTATCTTCAAGCACGCTGTGCGTTACTGCCATGCAAAGATGGCCTCTCCAATGCGCCCAGAGCTAAAGTTACTATGTTGTCGTCCACAGAGGTCGGCAACCAGGCAAGAAACCACAACATCCGCTCGAACGAGCACGCTGTCATTGTCGACACCGTCATCGGGGCAGGGTGAACAGGCTTTGTAGAGGCGACAGCTCGCTCACGGGTCCCGGTGACAGCTTCAATTCTGTAGAAGTTCGTCGTATATGAGAGGTACAACCTCCGTATACTCCGTTTCTATAGACTTCACAGACCGCGGTTTACTGCGAAGACATTGTTCTTCCGCGTGCTGTCATCATGAGCACTCGGGAGGGCTGGACGCTGTTGTGATAGCAAGATAGGAGTAAGAAAAGAAGACAACGTCTTGGACAGAGCGTATGGGTTTAGTATTTTTTTCGGATGAGCTGCTGCTTCCTTTGCTCTGTTCTCATGTTTCATTTAGTCCAAATGCTTGCTCTAGATCTGTTATAGTCTATTTTCAGTCTATCTAGAGTTGTTTGTCCACCATACCACCCAGTAATACGGAGTATAGAAGCGATGTATCCGCTTCAAGCCAGTTATCCGTTGGACATTGATGAACATCGCTGACATTCCTGTCGTCGACTTCCGCTTGATTGTCTTTTCGCGGTTATGTGTGTACGAAGTACGAGTACGCAGTACGTGCGGGCCGTCCCTAAAGATACGCTAGCCCTAGAGAGGCAAACGCTGTGCTTGCCCTGGGTCCGGCCCCTGTTTCGTTGTCTTTGCACTGGTGACTGGATTTAGCACGGCATGTCAGACGCTAGAAGTCAGTCGGTTCCTGCGCTAGAGCCCTGTAATACGGGTTGTTACTCCCCCGCCGCCTGCTTTTTCGTGTCCCAGCCTTCCTATTAAAGAGCTTGCAGCAAAAGGGGTCTGCAGCACAATAGCCGGGAGATACAGTAGCCAAATAGAGCACGCAAAGTAAACAAAGGGAAAATAAGAGCAGTACAAAGAGAAATGAGAAATGAGTGATGCAAAAAGACGTGAGAGATTTCGTCGAAGGAAGGAGCGACCAAAACTTCGTGCAAGACAAAACCGAGCACCTTCTTCATTGGGTGGCGGTGTGCGGCAGCAGGAGCGAACCTGCTACCCCTGGACAGCTCCTGCCGTAGGTAAAAAGTGAAAAAAGAAGAGGCTGGGTTACACCTTCCCAGGCTCGCCAGGGTCTTTCCCAACTCTTTCCTGCTGTTTGCCCTCTTTCCCCAGCCAATCAGCTCCCCATGGACAAGCCGCGTTCCCCTTGCTCTTTCCTGCTCTTGCTGCGCTCTCATTGATACCTATCGTCTTATTACAGGGTAATTTTCTTTTTGTCCCTTCTCCCTCCTTCATCTTCCGCTTTCCCCTCCACGACGTCGACGGCTCTCTGTGCGACATTCTTCGGGACGTCCTTTCTTTGGCGGCACAATCTACATTCCAGTCCCAAGGCTACGATCGACCATCCGACAGCCTTGGACCCAAGTGCCAGCCAATCCATTCTCGGAAGTCCTCAAACGGCGGCACTCGCATTCCTGAGGTCGTTGTCTTCGATTTCTTGCCATCTTCCTCTCCCCCCCCCCCCCAAAATCCGATATCAACCCGCATCTCAACATGGGTTTCTTCGACTTGGAGGGCGGCTCGACCATCACAGGTGTGTCCCGCAAGAGCAGCTCCCGCCACCATTCCTCCTCCAAGCACCGCAGCAGCAGCCGCCGCGAGCCAGAGCGTGAGCGTGAGCGTGAGCGTGAGCGTGAGCGCAGCGGCCCAGAGAGAAAGCGCAGCCGGAGCCGCAGCGGGACCCGCTCCATCAACCTCTCGGCGCGCAGCTTCTTCGGTCTCGACGATGGGAAAAAGCAGCACGGCGGCGGCGGCGGCAGCAGCAGCAGCAGCCACCGCCACCACAGCGCCAACAAGTCGACCGGCAGCTTCTTCAGCCTGCCCAATGTCAGCACTCGGTCCATTTTCAGCTCGTTTGGCCGCGCCGGCCACGGCCACGGCCACGGCCACGGCGGCGCGTCGTCCTCGTCCTACTACCGCCGCTCGCCGCGGTCCAACTTTATGCAGCGCGCCTACAAGAAGCTCAAGCGCCTGCTCCGCGATCTGATTTACTACGCCAAGAAGCACCCGATGAAGGTCTTTATGCTGGCCATTATGCCCCTCATTACCGGTGGTGCTCTGACGGCGCTGCTGGCCCGCTTCGGTCTGCGCTTGCCGCAGTCGCTCGAGCGCATGGTCGGTGTGGGTGCGCGGGCCATGTCGGGCGACTCGGTGGGCCTGGTGGGCGAGGCCATGCGCATGGCCGCCGTGGCCGGCACGGGGGCCACCTCGGGGGCCAAGGCGGTGGCGACGAGCCTGGAGCGCGGCCGGCACGGCAACATGCAGTGGGAGCGGCGGAGCATCGAGCGTGACTACTTTGGCGGCGGCACTGGCCACAGCAGTCGCAGCGATAGCGGCAGCGGCAGCGGCAGCGGCTGGGGTGCCAGCCTCGCAGGCATCACAAAGATGTTCTCATAGGCAGCCGACGCTGAACAGGCTGGTCGCTTTTGCTTCATGTTGTGACGGTTATGTCTTGTTCTATGGATTTTGAATATCTTGTTTGTCTTGTTTTTTTTTTCAGCTTTGTTTCATGTCAGTGACTCTGTGACTCTATCCACAGTACTGGCTCATCTTTTTATCATTTCCAATTTCATACCAATACTTCGTACGCCATGTACAATCGTTTATACAGTCTTAGGACCATTGCGGATACTCAATCAAAATAGCACAGCTTACATGGGCACACAGTAACATAACGAATATATTATGCGAAACAAAAAGAAATCCTGTTGAGTCTACCAAAGTTTCGTTTGCTCCTGTGCCTCGGCAACTTTTTTTTTTTACCAGTCCACCCAAAGAACGAAATCCAACGTTCTTGTTTTTGATCCGTCTTGACACCGTTTCGTTTCCAGTTCTAATCTTGTTGGTATGGGGGGGGGGGGGGTAGGGAGTGAACGAAACAAGGAGGGATATAAAAATGAAGTAATAGAAGAACAAAAGACACACACACGGAGAGATAAAAGAGGAGAGAAGAAAGACAGAAATGACTATGCGCGTCGTGAGAAGGAGGAGAAGCAAGAGGAATTAAATATATTCATAATAAAACAGTGAAGAAGCGAAGAGAGGAAAGAATTGGAGGGCGAGGGTGACAAAAAGAGCAGTGAACCTATTTCTTCCTTCTTTGACGGCTTGCGTGGGCATTGTGCGCACTGCTGCTGCTGGCTCCAGTCGACTTGCGCTTGGGATTGGCAGACGACGAGCTGCGCGAGGGCTTCTTGGACTTGGAGGCCCGCGAGCGTTCGGGCACGCGCTCCGGCTCCGGCTCCGGCTCAGGCTCAAACGCAGGATCGACGTCAGCGACAATCTCGTTTCGTCTCCGGGAAATGCTGGAGTCAACTGTTTGCTTTGCACGAGATCGTGTGTTGTGAACCGGGGGACGGCGCGTAACGACCGCTTCCGCTTCGTCATCGTCGTCGTCGCTTGCGGTACTGTCGTCGTCGTCGTCCTCCTCGCTTGACTCGGTATCGTGTCTCGGCGGGCCCATGCGGCCCCTGGCTGCAGCAGGGGCTGCTGCTGATCCACGCGAGTAGGCTGCTCGGTCGCCTGCGGCCGCAGCGCCAGCGGTAGTGTATTGAGGCGCCCGCGGACCCGCAGTCAAGTATTGAAAGGGATCAACATGGTTGGCTGTTGTGGCCGGGTCCGATACATGGCGGGCCGTGGAAGGCCCGCGCAGGTACGAATAGGTAAATGGCGAGTCGCTGCGATTGTAGTCTGCGCCGCCTCTGCCGTCACTGCTGAGTACCGGCTGCGAGCTGGATGATGGCAGAGCCCGAGACGATGTCGCCGTTGTCTTTGGCGGCGGGAAGTGGCCCATTGGAGGATACACTTGGCGATCCTCGTGATGAAACGAGCCGGGGACCCGTTGGGGTGAGCCGTCGTCGTCGCCCGAGTTTCCGGGTGTCGGCAGCTTGGTCAAGCTTCGTGACATGGTCTCCAGATGCTCGATTGGCACCGCCACTCTGTCTGTACGTTCTCTTCGTCGTTGTCGGCGCTCCAACGCCCGCGCCTCTCTCTCCTTATGCCGCCCGAGGGCGGCGAGCTCGGCCCTGCTCAGCTTGACTTGCGCCTTGCCTTTAGCCTGCGAACGTCGTATCCGGGCCAATGCCGAGTCCAGCACCGCTCTCTCCTCCTCCCCTGGCTCGCTCACGCCGTCCTCCGAATCGTCACCAGACGAAGAATCCGACGTCGAGTCCTGGTCGTCCGAGTCCTCGTCGTCAGACCCCGCGCGAAGGTATCTCCTGCGAGGCTGCAACGCGCCCGCCTCGTCTCTTGCATCACGGCCTCTCCCACCGCCCAGCACCATGTCCGTGTAACGCGCGTCCCGAGACGAGCGCGCGACGCCGTACCGACGCAAATACTCCGCATCTGCGCCACTCCCCCCGCTACCGCTGCTCTCCAGCTCTTCAACGACCCGACTGCCTCCACCGCTGGCAGCCGAGTTCCACGTGTCTTGCCCCCTGACCCTGCCTGACCGGGCGCCTCGTTGTTGTATGCCACTGGTTGATGATCTTCCCCAGGAGGGGCTGTGTTTGGGAGCACGTGGCCGACCATCTAGACCACCTCCCCAGAAAAAGCCTCATCAATGGGCTTGTCCATCATGGACGCATGGCCGATGATGACGACGCCGCTGGCACCGACGAGCCAGGCGATGGTAGCAAAGGGCGACGAGATGAGACCGATGGGGATGGCGATGACGTACAGACCCGTGTACAGCTGCGAGGTGGTGGCGCGCATGGTGCCGAGCTCGAGATCGCGGCCGTCGAGCTTGCCAATGAGGAACATGCCGGAAACCACAAAGATGATGTCGAACAGCAGCCACCAGTTGGTCAGCAGGGTGTAGATGCAGAGCATGACGAAGACGACGGCGTAGTTGCTGGAGAAGTGGCCGAGGTTGTAGTTGACGCGGGACTGCATGTCGGCAAAGTTCTGGGGCTTGGACAGGCGCTTGACGTCGAAGAACTCGGACAGCGGACGCAGGTTCGAGAAGCGCGTGGCCAGCGAGGTCGACCGCACGCTGTTGAAGCGATCGCCAAGCTGGAGGCGCGACGTCAGCATGTCGATCGGGATCTGGATGCGGGAGGCCATTGTGGCGGCTTGGTGACAAAAAGTGACGAGGAGAAAAGGAGAAAGAGAAAGAGAGAAGGGGAAAGGAAGAAGAGAAGAGGGGAATGAAGGAGCGTGGTCGAAAAGGTTGTTTTTTATTCGGGCCTCGTCGGAAGTAGCGGTGACGATGCGGGTGCGGATGCAGGTGCAGGTGCAGGTGCAAGCGTGCTGTTCGATCGCTGGGCGAGTGGAGGATGGATGGTCGATTTGGGGAAAGGGGAGCAGAGGAGCAGGCCCTTTGGGTATTGAAGACGCTGATTTGAGGCGAAAAGAGGAGACTGAAGCAAAATAATGAGCGGAAAGTGAAGAATGAGAGACCACAGTGGGAGATGAAGGGGACGTCAAAGGACACAAGGGGGATCAAAAGAAAGCGAGAAGAGAATGCGCGAAAAGGGATGATGTTGGCAGATGGATTGTAGCGATCTGGCAAGAAATAGACGGCAGCAGAAGACGGCAGCAGAAGAGCAGAAGACGGAAATAGAAGAGGATGGGATTGGAGAAAAAAGAAGCCAGGGGTGGGAACAAGGAGGTGAGAAAACAGAGGACACGAAAGAAGACGAGTGCGTGGGGCTAAATAGATGGGGCGAACCTGCCGGGAAGAAATAGGAGGGTGTTAGCGTGGAAGCAAGGCAGGAGCGGGCAGCACTGCTGGATGCTGTGTGCTGGCGTAATAGCAGCAGGCTGGGAGCAAAGTCAGGCAGGAGCCAACGAGTACGGGCATGTAAAACGACTGGGCAGGAACGAGATTGGGCAGCGCCTTCTCAACTCTTCTCAACTGGGTAATTGGCAGTGGAGGGACTGGCTTGTGGGCGGACGTGAGGCGTGGACCTGTGGTGCGTGATGCGCTAGAGAAACAACTGTGGAAAGAGCGGGCGAGTCCGAACGCGTCGTGGACGTGAGCAATGTCCAGTTCGGGGAAGGCACGCTAAGAAGCCACAAACAGAGCGGCAGGACGTCCCAGAGCCCAAACGGCAAGAACGACACGCAGATGGCTTCTTGCACTTGGAAGAGCTCCAGAGAGTATTCAGTTTGCGTCGTCACCCAGAAGTCCTTCTGTAAGGCTGGGCAGCCGAGTCCAGGCACCAGCCATGGCACAAGTCAGCCTCGCGACGGATTGGTGTCATAGTGTGTACCGGCAGAAGAAGTCTACGGGAGTACAGTACGACGTACAGACACACAATAAGCACTAAGAGAGGTTGACGTTGAAGGCGAGGAGGCTCGATATGTTGATGTGATTCTGGGAGCCTGGCACCAGCATGTGCAAGATACGAGCCCCGCCAAGGACCTTGTGCAAGGCAATGACACTGTCGACATTCTGCAAGCCCCAATCTGTACCGCGATGTTTGTCATCTACGAGTGAAGAATTAATCCCACAATGGAGCCGGGAAAGTCTACAAAGTAATCTTACAAGTATCCGACGCGACTGTGGTTGCAGGCACCGATTTAGGAAAGAGTCCCTGCAAGACAGCTTCGATACAGAAACGGCAAGTGCTGTCACTGCGGCAATAGACGAGCCGATGGCCTGCCAGACTAGAAGCCATTCACTGCAGGCTGCAGCCAACAGAGTGCAATTCTTCGTGTCCACGCTGAGAGCAACAAATGCCCCATCGTTTGGACAGACGACATTCACTCCCTTTACCCGGCTTAAGGGTCCCGGCTTAACAGAAGCGAGCACTGACGCTGCCCTCCGCGCTGAAACGGCACATGTGAAGCGAACGGGAGCCAACAGGAAGGCAGGAAGGCTCTGGCGGCTTTCGTTTCAGGGGTGCACCTTCCTGAACGACAATTGCGGTTAGCATAGTTTGGGAAGGCACCAAAGAGACACCCAAAGAGACACTGTTGCAGCAACTGCACTTCCCTCACTCCCTGTTCCAGGTCGCTCCTGCAGCGCAAAGTTTCCCCTGGCTGTGCGATCCACACCCACTGCAAGCTCAATCGATCTGGCCAGAAAGACCCCAGCACGCCTCCAGACCCCAGCCCAAAACAACAGCTTTGCGTTCTGCAACCCTGCACCCTTTTCTTGCACCGCGACCTGCCTCTCCTTTCTATTCTTTGACGACCCTGCTCTGGACGCCGGTTCTCTTTTATTCATTTTGTTCCTTGTTTTGTTCTGTTTCCACTGCATCTTTCGTCACCCATCGCCCTCTTCGCCCGCCAAGCAATGCGACAATGAGATTCACGACTTTGACTGTCGGCCTGTTGGCTGTCCTTGCGCCCATCACGGCCGCCTGGACCAAGGAGGGTGCGTGTTTGCTGTCTTGTTCTTTCTGTACTCTGTTTCCGAGTACCTTGCTCCTCTGGTGCTGTCGCACAATGTACCCCTTTGCTAACTCTTGTTGTCTTCTGCTCGGCAGACCGTGAGATCTTCCGCGTGCGCGACGAGCTCGCTGCCGCGCTGGGCCCCGAAATTACCTTTTACGACTTTGTCGGCGTCCCTCCCTCGGCCTCCCTCGACGACATCAACAAGGCATACCGCAAGAAGACCCGGCAGCTGCACCCGGACAAGGTCAAGCAGCAGCTCGCGGCCGACCGTGCCAAGGCCGCGAAGACGGCGGGCAGCAGCAGCAGTGGCGACAAGAGCAAGAAGCCCGGCGGCCATGGCGCCAAGGGCCCGACCGCCGGCGAGGTCCGCGCCGCCGTGCAGCGCGCCTCGGACATGCAGGCCCGCCTCAGCATCGTCACCAACGTCCTGCGCGGCCCCGAGCGTGATCGCTACGACCATTTCCTGGCCAACGGCTTCCCCACCTGGAAGGGCACCGAATACTACTACAACCGCTACCGCCCTGGCTTCGGCACCGTGCTGTTTGGTCTCTTTGTGTTTGTCGGCGGCGGCGCGCACTACATTGCCCTCTACATGGGCTGGAAGCGCCAGCGCGAGTTTGTCGAGCGCTACATCAAGTACGCCCGTCATGCGGCCTGGGGCAACTCGATTGGCGGTGTTGACTTGGGCGGGGATGTCGGTGCCGACCCGTCCATGGGGGCCGGTGCTGCCCCCGTCGACACGGGCGCGGCCGATGACGAGCCGCAGGCGAACATGGCCCTGAACCGCAAGCAGCGCCGCATGCAGGAGCGCGATGCCAAGCGTGACGCGGCCCGCGAGGGCACCAGCGGCCGCCGTGCTGCGGCTGCGCGTCGTGGTCTCGGCACCAACGCGAGCAACAGCGGTACGGCGACCCCGACGGCACAGCCTTCGGCTGGTCCCACGGGTGCCAAAAAGCGTGTTGTGGCCGAGAACGGCAAGATTCTGGTCGTGGACTCGCTCGGCGACGTCTACCTCGAGCAGATGGACGAGGAGGGCAAGGTTGAGGAGCTTCTTCTTGACGTAAGTTACTCGCATTGATCTACTGGTTCCACTGCTTCTACTGGTGTTTTTTTTTTTGCCCGCTGGATCTTTTTTTGCTAACATACCCCGACACCAGATCAACGAGGTCGTCCGCCCGACCTTCAAGGACACGGCCGTCGTCCGCCTGCCCATCTGGGTTTTCCGCCTGACGGCAGGCCGTCTGCTGGGCCACAACGCCGCGGCCGAGGAGCCGTACGTGGAGGAGGAGGTCGTCAACCGTGAGGACACCCCTCTGCCCCGGAAGCAGAACAACAAGAACGCCCGCAAGACCAAGCCCGCGAAACCCGCCACGGTCGCGGCCGCGGCCGCGGCTGCCACTGCCAGCGACGGCGAGGACAGCGAGTCCTCTCCGGGCAAGGCCACGCCCAGCACCGACTCGCAAGACGACTTTGAGCTGCTGGACACGTCCACGGGCTCGCTCAAGGCCACCGGCACCAGCCACAACAAGGTCAAGGCCAACAAGCGCAAGGGCAAGAAGAAATAAGCGGTGGCAGAGCAGAGGCGAGTGGCAGACGGAGGGCTCATCCCGAATTTTTTGTATTTTTTTGGGATGCCTTTGCATTTTTATTTTTTCATTCTTGCAAAAAAGTCTTGCTAGGGACATAGACCAGGAGTAAATGGGTTCACAAAGAAAGAAAGAAAAATGCAAACACAGGGATGATCTCTTTTTAGAACAAGCAGGCCATATGGAAGCGTCAATGGGTAAAAAGCATGTTTAGTTTTGTCTCGCTTTTTTTTTTGAAAAACTAAAAAGAACTCAACGTTCCGAAACCAAAGGAAAAGCAATGAAAAAAAAGACCGTTCCGCATGCGAGACAAAGCAGTGTGAGAGAGGAGCGTGTAAGGTGTGTGATCTGCTGTGGTATATATACGCAACGTAATTCGTAACCGTAAACAATCCAAACCGTGGCATACAAGCCGTGGCATGATGGGGAAAAACGGGAAAGTGGGAGGAACAAACAGAAGTTCATTAAGATATGCAAAAGGAAAAAAAATACAACGCAATCCAATCCATGCAACAAGTGATATGTGTCGTACACAAGGAAGAGGAAAAGTTCAAGTCGCATGGTCATCTACATCTCCATCTCACAGCTGTCGCGCATAGCCATCAGAGCCCCGTACTGGTTTTCCATCTCCGTGGCCGCCTGGTGCGGCTGGGGCCAGGAGGCACGGCTGGACGCCGGGGCCGCCTGGGCCGCCGGCACGGACGACGTCAGACGGTTCGCGTAGACCGGGTCGGTGGCATGGGTGAACCGTAGCTGCACGCCGGCGTGCACATGCGGGTTGGCGCTGTCGTACGTGAAATTGGTACGAGGGATGCTGGCGGCATCGTCGTGCGTCGACGGTGGCGGGGGTGAGTTGGACGTCATGTACTCGCGGCGTGCCAGCTCTTCGTACCCAGACGCCATGTACGGCTCCATGTAGCCGTGGGACGTTTCCTGCAGCCAGCAGCCGTCGGCGGACTGAGTCGTCGTTGCGGGCGCGGCCGGCGCGACTGCCGGTCCGCTGGCCCGAAAGGACTGCAGGATCTGCTGGTCCTGCTGCATATGTTGCATATGCTGCATTTGCTGCATTTGCTGCAATTGCTGGTTCTGCTGTGCTCGCATGGTGGACGAGGCAATCTCCTTCTCCATCTCAACCTCCATAGTGTTCCAGGCCGCACCCGCGGCAACCGCGTTATGGTCAGCTGTAGTCCGAGTGGGCGGGCAGATACGCCACAGCTGCAGCAGGTAGTCACGGCGGTCTGGGGCAGACATCTGGAACAGGGCAAACTGGACGGGTGTGAGCGCGGTCGGGTCGATGCCGTTCTGGACCAGGATCTGCTCGGTTGTCTGGCGCTGTCGCTGCTGCTCCTGCATCTGCAACTCTTCCTGCGAAGGCTGCTCCACGACAGCAGGTTGCTGCGGCTTGATCGTGTGGGCAGAGTGGTGGTAGTGCTGGGAGATGGAGTAGACGATCTTGGGCTCCTCTACGGGCGCCGAAGCGGAGGCGGGGGCGGGGCCGGGGGCGGGAAATTCAACTGGAATGGGGCCAAAGGTGAGATTCCGGGCCAGCAGGGCTGCCAGGTCATCGTGCGCCTGCATGGTCGCTGTCGTCGTCTGTGTGGCCATCATGCTGGCAGAGGTACGAGAGTTTGTTTTGGTGGGTGGTCCTGCACATGATTGTTAGAGCCGGAGTTCCTAGAGTGAAACCACATGCCTTCTATCCCTGTATGTACCGGCAGACTGGGTAGGTTCTGGGGATATCTCGGTATCCTTCTGTCTATCCTGTTCTGATAGTCTTCGAGCGCTGGTGAGCAACGAGGAGGGCCGAGTTTGGTCAGTAGGTCCTGTAAACAAGTCTTGGTCTTGCGGTCTTGGACGTGAAGTCAGCTTGGAGGCTTGTGGTCCTCTGAGAAATGAGTTTCTTCTTGGGAAAATGGATGCTTTGTATTCTCTCGCTATACTATATGAACGGAATTTCCCTGAGAATTCGACGTCGACGACTCTGTTTTGGGCAAGGATTAAAACAGCACGGACAGGCACGGCTGAAAGAAACGGGGAAGATGGCAAAGGAGGAAATCAAAAGGAAAGAAAAAAGAAGCACAAAAGAAGCAGTAAAAAACAAAGGGCGGCCACTCGATTATAAAGGGGGGAAAAGAGTATAAAAAAGAGTTAGGGAAGAAAAATGAAAGCTGTAATATGACGGAGGCAAAATTGGGTTTAAGACCAATACGCAAGTGAGAGGCAGAACAGGCAGGAAGGTGGGCTATTGGGGGGGTGACAGATGGGTCCCGTGCAGAAACAGACGAGTGGGGTGAGAGGGAAAGGCCACACGAGGGCGTGAATAGGGGCCGGACTCGGACAAGGGGCGAGGAAGGAGGGGAAAAGTTCTGAGTTGGCAAGAGCGTTTACCTTCTTTTTGTTGAGGAAAGAGGGTCTCGCCGGTAAACAAGAGAACGCTTCGGGAAGAGAGAGGCGGAATAGGAAGGAAGGAGCGCCGCTTTGTTGCTTTGTTATGGGTCGTTTACACTCGTTGGAACGGCCACAGAGGATAGGCAGAAGGAGCAGACGGGCCTAGGCAGCGAGACTGTCAACAAAAAACGACAGTACTGAGTACGTGAAAGATGCGTGAAAGAGAAGGGCGTGCCTGACGAAAACGCACAAAAGGTGCAGAACGAGGGCCAGGAGCGCTGTCCAAAAAGAGTGATTTACACGACCAGAAAGGAAGGAACGGATGCAGAGGGGTGCGTGGAGCAGAGGGCAGGAGCCGGGGTCGAGCTTTCCGGCTCATGGGCCGGCGAGGCACCAGAAAAAGAGATTTCAGTGATTTCGGGAGGAGCGACCGCCCACTTTGTACAAAGTGCCGTCCTGTTTGGGGGGGCTTGAGGGTTCTTACTTGTTTGTTCTCGATTGCAGTTTCCCTCATCTTGTACGGAGTAACTTGACCTCTTTCCTTCGCGACAGCGCAGATGCACGCACATTTGTGGAAGGCACGCTCACATCGGTCTGCCAGATGCACACTTGCACGCCCCGTATTGGGCGTCGATAGCCTGCAGGTGCTGCAGCAAGGAGCATAAAGCCGCGCAGATGTGGCCTGCCCGCACATGTCAGGGTTGCCCTTGCCCTTCAAGGTCCTTTTCACTTTGGGCACCGCTGGTCTGGGTCCCGCCATGCCTCCACTGGGCAGCCCACTCTTAGCCGTTCTTGCCCGTTTCAGCCATTGACGAGTAGTTCAGCCCACTTGAGTGCAAGTCACTTTTCACAGTCTTTTTCACCGCTGTGCAGGCGTTCATTTGGGCAACCTCCGGCATTCGGGCAGCATTGGGCACGCCGGCATAAGAGAGGCATACGTCGCCGATTTTGAGTCTGCTCCTTATTTCTTCTGCTCCATTTTGGTGAGGTTTCGGCGGGCGATAGAAATGACTTTGACAATATAGCTGTCGCCAGAGCGCGGAATATGGTCAGAGTGAGCACGGTGGTCTGTCGAATACTTTTTCGGTACAATGAATCGCTCAGATACCCCGTGCACACACAGTCTCGCGCGGAATCTAGTCCTGACGACCTATTGTGTGCCAATGTGGTTGAGGTCGGCTTTGAGATGCACGCACTTTAACAGTTTAACTCCACCACGGCTTCAGCAACTGTGAATTCGATAGATAGTTTTAGTGGGGTCCAAGTCTGGCGGAGCATGGGCATTCGTTCCTTCCTGGCGCGCCACACACTAACACGCTAATACGAAGTAAGAACAACGCCGCGGCACGCTTTTCACTGCTATTTTGGATGACGTTGTTGGAGTGGCAAACGTCACAAGGCAGGCAAGTGCAGCCCTGGAGGCCACAGTCTCCAAGGTCCAGCCTTTGTTCCTGCCATTGTTCCTGCCTTTACTGGCCTGGCCTGAATAGGACTTTACACGTTCTGCTTCATCACATTTTAGCAGCTGTTCTTTTTACTCTACATACTTTTTTCTTACATTTGTTTTGGCAACCCAAGACTATCGCGACAATCTTGACGATCTCGGCAATCTCGACCTTACGACAAGGCTGTCGCGATTGATCCCAGTGGCCGCATTGAACCTCGCCGCTCTGCCAACATGGCCCATGACGAACCGCCCCCGAATTACTGTAGGCTTGCCTTGTCTTCCCAGCAAAGCGTTCTGTGACAGCGACCTGTCGATCATCCTTCAGTCTGCTAACCAACCGTCTTCCAGATGCCATCCTCGAGGTGTCCGAGACTGCGACTGCGCAGCAGATCCGCGATGCCTACAAACGGTATGTTCCCTACGAGCCACCAAGCTGTTTAAGCTGCTTCAGCTGTTTCCGGTCAACCCTTACTAACACACAGTTTTCACAGTGCCGCATTGAAGAACCACCCCGACCGTGTCCCCCAGGACAGCCCCGAGCGCAAGACGCGCACGCGCAAGTTCCAGCTTGTCAACGACGCCTACTACACACTGTCCGACGTCGATCGTCGGCGCGAATACGATGCGCAGCGGCGCCTCTTCCACCGGCGTGGCTACAGCTTTCCCGAGGATGACGATGACGACGTCGACGACGAGGACAGCGAAGACTACCCGCAGACGGGCACAGGGGCGGGCGCCAGTGCGCGGAGGGGTGCCTCGTGGGCGTGGAACTTCTTCTCCAACGCAACGGGCGGCGGCGGCAACGGTCATGGCCAGGCCAACACGAACACGGAGGAGGCGCGCCAGCAGACCGAGGACGCCCAGTTTGCCGACGTCTTTGAGGAGATGCTGCGCGAGGAGGGCATGGCCGAGCCCGGGTCCAACCGGCCTACGGGCAAGTTCTGGGGCTTCCTTGGTGGCCTGAGTGGCGGCGCGCTGGGCTTCATCGTGGCCAATGTCCCCGGCCTTGTCGCTGGCGCCGTCGCTGGCAACCGCCTCGGTGCCATCCGTGATGCCAAGGGCAAGAGCGTTTACGCTGTCTACCAGGACCTGCCAGCCGACGACCGCTCACGGCTGCTTGGCCAACTGGCAGCCCGTGTCTTTAGCCACGCCGTAGGCATTTAGATGCTAAGAGGCGACGATGACACTTTATCGGGGATCAAAACAACTGGGAGGATCCGTTCATTTGTGCGATTACTGTTACCTTTTTGGGATTCGTTTTCTTGCCTTTCTTTTTGCCTTTCGTTTTGTATTCATGGCGTTCCAGGCAGTCTCTTGGGGGCCTTATAGGGCCTTATAGGGCCTTATATATACACGCCTGCCGTTTATTATGTAGAATAGTACTTCGTATGTAGCTCTTGAAGGCCAATACAAGTAAAACATGTCAAATCAGCGAATATATGGTGCAAATTTTTTAAAAAAAGAGAAGGAGGATGATAAAAATCAGTAAAAAGCTATGTAGTTTCTTGTAATCCCTAAAAGAACCTGTACTTCTTTGCACATGGTTTTTTGGCATTTACTTGCACGTGACTCAGCTTGCTTGTTAGCCGCAAACGACGTACTGAGTAGCTGGCAGGTGCCTTGCAGCAGCACTGATATCACCCACGGACCAAGGCCAAGGCGGTGGAGCACTGCGGGGCAGCTCAGCGGTGTTAACGCCTGGCAGTTCCAGCCTGCTGTGCACATTCGTAATACTAATTGGCCCAGAGCCCAGCTTTGGTGGCGTCGCGCGTGGGAAGCTTCCTTACCTTCTTTTCGTTCTCCCGCCTTCTCGATCTCTTTTTTGTAACAGCAACAAATAACAATCTCCTGATACCAGCTACGACGAAACGACTGTCACGACGAGTCCGAGACGAGTAGACGAAGAAACGAGCCATAATACGAAGCGGAAGATACCCCCCAGAACACACTCTTTCGAACCCCTCCTCCACAACATCACAGCCGCAACAATGTCCAAAGTCACCCACATCTCGTCACAAGCGCAGTTTGCCGGCCTGCTCAAGTCGTCCAAGGTCGTCATTGCCGACTGTACGTGCTGGCGCCTCTTCTACCGCTTAACAACCTCTTACTGACACTGTTTTCTCTTCCCTAGTCTTCGCTACGTGGTGCGGCCCGTGCAAGATGATTGCGCCCGTCTTTGAGAACATCGCCTCCCAGCTCGCCCGCGACAACGCCGTGACGTTTGTCAAGATCGACACCGACGCGCAAAAGGACATCGCCGCCAAGTACCGCATCACCGCCATGCCGACCTTTCTCCTGTTTCCGCGACGGCAACGAGATCGAGCGCGTGCAGGGCGCCGACCCTCGCAAGCTCGAGTCGCTGGTGAACAAGCTCGTGAAGGAGGCCGGCTCGGCCGGCGGTGCCTCGGGCAGCGGCAGTGGCGGCGAGGGCTCGAGTGGCGGTGCCGGTGCCGGTGCCGGTGCTGACGCTGGCGGCGGCTGGTGGACGGGTGCGGCCGCCCCGCGCGGCTACACAGACATTACGGACAACGTCGAGGTGCTGCGGACGGAGCTTCTCAACGTGGACGATGCGGCGGCGGGCAACGTGCGCGTGCTGTTTGGCGGGAGCAAGCCGACGGGGAAGAGCGAGGCGCCGTCGGCCGGCAGTGCCGACTGGGTCGAGAGCGACACGGACGAGCAGCTGATGCTGTTCATCCCGCTGCAGTCGATTGCCAAGCTGCACACCCTGCAAATCACCTCCAACCCCACCGACGACGCTGCGCGGCCCGAACTGATCAAGCTGTATAGCAACAGCCCGCACAACCTGGGCTTTGACGAGGCCGAGGACACGCTGGCGACGCAGGAGATCACCATCAAGCCGACGGACTGGAACGAGCAGGGCACCGCGTCCATCCCCCTCAAGTTTGTCAAGTTCCAGAACATTACCAGCCTGGTTGTGTTTGTGGTCTCGGCCCAGGACGGCGCAGAAAAGGTCCGGCTGGACCGGGTGCGGTTGATTGGCGAGGCCGGCGAGAAGCGGGAGATGGGCAAGCTCGAGAAGATTGGCGACGAGCAGGGCGAGTAGAGCAGCAGAGCGCAACGGCAAAGGTCCCGCGACCTTGGCCATCCCTTTTCTCCTTTTCTCATTTTACCAATACAAAACAACGTTGACGAACAAAGAGGGATGCCATTCGTTTCCATGGTTGGGGCGAGACGGATGAAGACCAGCGTATCGAGCAATTTCCTTACAAAAAAGACCGCCAGATAGACACAACAATGGAAAGGGCAATAAATCCCAATATGATGCGGCTACGACAATGGACTGCCCACCCCAAAGCGTCCCGTGCTACGATCAAGTAGACCCGGTGAGCCAAAAAGGCGCACACCTGGGCGAGATGCCAAGAGGAGTCTGTCCGTAACTAGTCCTTGTGGGAGACAAGCAATATCTAAGGAATATATGTGCATCCTTCGCCCTCTGCACCACTCGCCCCCATAAAGCATGTATATGCCAGACAGAATAGGTGATGGTGTCTGAAAAATAAAGGCGCCAAATTGTTTTGCGGCGGCGAAAACAGTGGTGGTAAATGAGGGTTGTCAGAAAGGGCAAAATAGCCGCCATATAGCCAAGAATTTTAGGGAGAAGAGCAAGTGACATCAACTTCGAAACTCACCTGAGTGCGGCGGCGGCGTCGTCTGTGCGGTTGTCATAAAGCTGCCATTCCTGCGGTCTTGGCAAAGATATAAATATTCACCAGGAGACGATCAATAATAAAATAATGCTAGCAAATAGACGGCCTCTTTATGGACAAAGTTTCTCTTGATTTGTTTCCTTTTCATCCATGGTTCATTTTTGTACGTGGCCAGGTGAACGACACGAGCCTCTCTGGACAAATGAAGAAAAATGAAGCACTCTTAAAGACATATGGGGCAGCAGATATCATATGGGGAGATGCCTTTGTGATCACTATTTGCTCATTTTTTAACACTCCTCCTTGAGTACCTCATCAATGACATTCACGCACTCTGTACTTTTCTTCCTGGTCAGTGGTCTACTGGGCTGAAAACAACCTGCTGCCCCAACCGGGCAAATATAAAGAGAAACAAGCAGCGGGTCGTTTCATAAGAGGACAGTCAATCGTTTGGTCGCTTTTTTGTTTGACTTCTGACTTTACAAACACCGTCGCCTAGTCGCGGCTTGTCTGGTGGCAGCAGTGAACAATGGGGGAAAAGATGACACCCAGACGATGGTTGTTTGATTGTTACCGCGCAGCATGCATGTTGCATCAGGACCTAAACACATAAACAGATGAACGATCTCGACAGGGACACGTTCATCATGAATGAGCGGCCTTCCCTCGCGGCTGCGGCACAAGACAAGAAATGCGATAGAGAGTGGCCAGTCAGAGATCAGAGACAAGATCCTGAAATCGCAACCAAGGCTAAAAAGACAGCCTTCTCAAGGTCCAAAGCAACCATCCTTTTTGGGAAAATTGATTTGACCTCGTGGCCGCGGCGCACCCTTCTCCTTTGCACTCTGCAAGGGCAAGGCCACGCCGGGCATTTGATGTATCGACACACCTTTCCAAAGGACTTTTGTTCCGAGTTCCAGAACGACACCCATGGATGGATAACGCTTGGACGCCCAAGGATCTTGAAACCTTGCAATACGAGAGCGACCTGACGATATAGCTACAGATGGAGAGCCGCAACATCGACAGTCACCCACGCTTACGAGGGAGGCAATGACATTGATCGTCAACCCTTCCAACTTCCACATGTCACGTTCAATTCAAAGCATAGATAGTCGATCAACGAATGTTGTGGTCTCCAAGCGGCATGGATTCCGTTAAGCAACACTCTTCTTCCTGTCCCAGCTATTGCACAAGCTGTTTGTTTCTCTTGTTTGTTTGTCCGAACCCCCACTGTCATCTGCCCGGTAGCTAGAAAGCCGAGCAACACAGACCAGTAGAGGTTCGATGTGCAATTCCCTTCGTCTGTGGCACGACTGACGCTGCGAATGGCGGCCCGAAGAGCAGGAATGAGAAAGCTTCCGAAGAAACCCTCCCAATTCCCAACTCTGAAGTCCCGGGCCTCCTCAATTGAAAATGATTTCGAGCAACACGGAGATGTAATATTTTGGTCGTACCGCCGCACGAAGAGAAAAAAGAAGAGAAGAAGGGAAGAAAACAGAAAGAAGCCAGAGGAAAATTTTCGAGGTTGAAATAGCAAATATTTGTGGGCTGTTGTAGCCTAGGGCTCCATGATTGGCCAATATTTTGATGGGGTTTGGAAAAACTTGAGGAAAGAGCTTGGACGTTTGGTGTGGAACATACACGTGATAATAGAATATGTATCACGTGTGGAAAATGGACCAGAAATGGCCCTCCGGTAAATCTACATTTTCCTCCTCCAAGGCTCTGACCACTTTGTCTACGACGACAGACGCAGATCAAGCACGCCGGCCCAGTCCCTGGAACCTGGGAACGAGTGTCACAGAAGTACTCACAAAAGGCGGAAAGAGAAGGGAACGCAAAACCGGCCCCCCCACGGCGACATCGTAGCGACTTCGGTTGTCGGCTTTTCTTTTTCTCTCTCATCTTTCTCCGCCCTTACCACTTTCCTTGAGCATAAACATCCCGGGTCCCTTTGTGCCTAAATATAAACACACCTACACGACGCTTCATAAGAGTAGCTTTCGTCACACGCACACAGCACACAGTTCCTTTTGGGGGCGATGTGTTCCCAATCAACGCATTACAAAAAGCCGAACCTATCGAGGGCGACAGGGGGCCCCCGATGATGTCAGGAGGCTGAGAGGAGGTTGTCTACCACAATTTAAGTCGTAAAGCGTTTGCATTCCTGTCTGGTGAAAGGCACATCGTATATGAACCAAAGGTTGTCGCCCTCGAACGATTACGTAGTACACAGGTGGCTCTCGTCCTCTGATTTCCTGGCGCTTCTGTCCTTAGGATACCACTTCCAGGTAAGGCGTGTGACTCGGCTACTCAGCTTCGAAGGATGCGCCCAGGTAGAGGTGATGCGCGGAAGCGGCGGCGAGCTGCTTTGCATCGACAATTGACACGCCGTTGGCACATCCTCTCTCGTCACATTTTATTCTTCTTGCACATCTTATTCCTCTTGAAGCATCATCGGTACCTTCACCTTGCCCTGTCGTTTTGTTTCCGCATCACATCACATCACGCCCTCCTGGTTTGATCGACGTGCCGGGATGTGGACCGTATGCGAATCGAGACGACAGGCCTTTCGAGAGGGGCTAGGGAATGGAGATGGGAATCATTGTCAGAAATAGAATGCGGGCGACGAAAATAAGTGACGAGGTCGAATAGGAGTGGTGAGAAACGTTCGTGCCGCGAGATTGGCAGTTACCAAAAGAGGCAATCGATCTCGTTACCCAAGTCAACGTTCCAGTGGTTACAGAGGACGGCGAGTTTGTGAACTTCTAAGAATAGAGTCGTGTATTATAGTGGGCAGATATTACAAGGACGAGGCGGAAGATATAAAGGGAAAATATTTGACTGGCCAAGAACGGCAGTACGGCGGCCTTCTCTCGTGGGAACTCAAGCAACGGCCGACTGGTCGATCCGTCCACCGACGAAAGAGATGGAGGCCGGCGGCGACATTAACAAGGGCAGACAAAAAAGAAGAAGCAAAAGGAAAAGAGGAAAAGACAAAGAAAGGAACAGGGCTGCGGCGTAGTCAGTGACTCTGCAACCAGGATGAAGCAAGACGGGTGAAAAATAGGAAGGGGAAAAGGGAGGAAGAAGCCCAAAAGAAGTATAAAACAGAAAATCCGACGTTAAACCAAGAGGAAACACGCAAGCCTTTTAATCTATTTGGTGGAGAGAGTGACGGGCAGCAAACCAGCAACCAGGGAAGAGGGAACAAGGGAACCAAAAGAATGGCGGACAGTGGCTACGGAGTATGCCTAGACATGAAAGCCTTAAAGGGCGTAACATTGTTTCGCTGTTGCTCATTTGCTGCCGCCAAGGCAAGGAAGAGGAGGGTCCTGCAAGCCGTCCGTGGGTTCGTTTTTTCCCTCCTGCTACTTTCTCTATTTTTTTTTAAAAAAAAAAGAAAAGAAACAGCGCGGCCGGTAGCCACAGAATAAAGTCCTTACGTACGACGATAAGTGATATATACCCATCCATTGTACTCCATCCATTATTTGTGCTTTTGCGTTTTGCGCGGGCCATATGCAATAATGGAGTGACACTGAGAGTCGCCGGACTGCATTTCGTAGCCCACGACAGGACCGCAAAACGCAAGATGCGGGTGGTGGTCAAGACGGTGTAAGTGACCTTGGTGGCTGTGAATGCGCGAGTACGCCGCACCAGGCAGTCCCAACCGCCGACCAGCCGCCAATTCGTCTTCCCGTGGCATGCTATAAAACGGGCGCGCTATAGTTTATGTCGTGTTTCCTTGCTTTAGGTAACCTCATTTCTGCTTTTTTTTTCGGCCGGTCCTGTTTGAGGTTTGGGGCGTCGTGTCCCTCGGCTTGCCGTTTGTATTGTCAACAAAAACGGTGACAAGCTCGTTGTATGGACTCCGTAGGCCATTAGTTCTCCCTCTGCACTCCCCTCCTTTCTTGACTATGCCGTCTTGTCCCATCCAGGTTGGCCCTGGGGCTGGGACTCGCTCGGGCTGGACGGCAGGTGGTAATGTTGTGCGCAGAGTGGCAGAGCGCAGTGGAATACAAGTAGATAGTTTAAATCTAAAAACTAAGATCCAAGAAAAAGAAAGAGTACAGTGAGCTTCGTCCAGCCATTGGACAACTGCCCAGCTCCCATTAACCCGCGATAGGACTCGCCGTCAACGTCGCGAATCGCTGTGCAGAAGCGCCATACCAGCATGCTGGCGCCCAGGATCTTTCAACGAGCCCACGTATGACATACGTTTGGCCTACTGGTTGGTCTACCGGACTGTCTTCCCGTTGGCTCAGGCACCTCCTGAAGGCGCTCGGTCATGCTCCCTTATGATGCACGGCCTGGTGGACGTGCACAGCGCCGCTGTTTCTTGTGCGGCACGCTACCAAAGAAGAAGAAGGGGTTGCAGAAGGAACGAAGAAGAGAAAAGGAACAGGGAAAGAAGACTACCTTTACCCTTGTTCCCCCTCGATGTATTACATGATGTGCTGTAGCTTTGCTTTTAAGAATCCACGATTTGGATGGGTTATCTTACAACTGCCCGGAGCGGCGGAGCGCTACGAATCAAAGTTACAGCGCATGTCTAGCAATATATCGTGTCCCAAAATATAGCTCTTCATCTATTCTGTTCATACGACCAAGACGACAATTCTGCTTTAATTCCTTCCCTCCTCCCTTCCCTCAACTCTCGTCTTCTTCACACGGAGTGCTATCCAAACTATCAGATCTTCAGCATATTATTCTCCCATGACGCTGTTATCTCAAGATCTCTCTCCATCGACCAGGTCGGTGCCCGTGTTTCGCAAGTCGATCTCTACCCGTGGACGAGAAACCAAAAATTGGTCTCGCTTGCCGCTTCCCGCCGTCTTTTTTTATATGTTTTTTCTCCGTATATGGTCTCGACCTTTTCCCGTCTGCCATGTACAATATATGGTGTTCTTTTCTCTTGTCTCAACGTCCCTTCTCCGTCTTCTACGACGTATCTTCTCCCGTACTAGGCCCTTCCTCTTCCGTCACATTAATTAGTCCCAAGCCTCATAGCTTCTTTTCAGCGTAGCCCGGCTTACATCCTTCTTCCCTCAAACCGTTGGCACATTGTTGCAGATATTTCGTCGTCTTGAAACCCGCGATGCTGCTAATACATTCAAACGGAAACGGCGGTCTAAGATGTCTAGTCTAGTCTGGCAAGCACCCTGCTTTCGGCTAGGGCCCTCCCTCTCTATTTTTTCTTTTGTCTGTTTTCCAGTTCTATTCTCCAATTTCCTGTTGCGGACGGCCTTGCCTATTTTCATTTGTTCGGAGTAGTATCACAGTGAAAGTGCTACAAGTTACCTGCTGTTCTATTACCCCCTTGTAAGTAGACTTCAACATATTGGCGGCGCCCCCAGCTTCATGCTCGTGGCTCTCTTCGCTTTCCTGTGCCATTCTCATTCCGCTGTGGCACTGTTGCACCATTGCACCAGAACCTCCGGCCACCATCCGCCCTCCTTGTGCCTTGCCCCGTCCTTGTCTCGATCGCCCATCTTGTGTCACGTTGGTATGAAACAAACTCAAATAAAGTATGCCAGGGAGCAAACGCATTGCAAAATCGATGAATAATAAGAAAGATAAATAAATAAAATACGATAGTCTCCTCATCTCTCACCTATCACGCTTCCTAAACCCTCTGCCTTGCTTTTCCGCCGCTCCCTGACCCTACGCACCCCGTCACACTCCTTCACACATCCCACTTACATCCTGAACCAGACTCTCACAAGCGGCCACTGGATGCTGTAACTGGCAATTTGCTCCGCCGTCATCAACTCGTTCGCCGTGTTCCCCGTCACGGCACTCCGCACGGCAGGAGCACAGATACACAAGGAGTAGCCCTAGCAAGCAAGCTCGCACCTCATTGCTTCACTGCTTCACTGCTTCACTGCTTCACTGCTTCACTGCTTCACCGCTTCACTATCTCCCGTCCCTTCTTCGTAAACCTTCAGCTGCTGCCCGATTTGCGCAAGCGAACGCACCATTTGCTCGTTGTCCGTCCGCGCCTGGCCCCTCCCCACACACACCACCTGCGCCTTCAACCCCCCGGGGCCACCTGTTGACTGCCCTTCTAACCTTTATGCGCAAGACTACGCACGATAGAATGCGACGATCTGCTACACGGGCCTAGAAGCTAGTGCGGATGCGATACGGCATCTCGCGCAGGATGCACTAATAAGGTAGACCAGTCTAAGAGAAAGTGAGAGTGAAGCAACGACCAACATCCCACTACTGCACACACAGCCGCGCCTTGCCCTTCGTTTAGACAAGCTCGACGAGGCCAGGCCAAATAAGTCCTACGGTCGAGGACAAGAAGAATGGCCCAAAATAAGCCAAAAAAGAAGCCCAACATCGTTGCAAAAACAGACAAAAAAAGAACCACCACGGGCCTAAAAAGAGACGATTCTTGCCTTAGCGGACAACGGCCTTGTTTGACATGCGCCTTGTGACTCCTTTTTTCTTGCCTTGCCATTTATTGTTTTGTAGGCATATCGTCTTCTTTTCTCATCTCTCTCGTTCCTTCCCTTTTCCGTCTGTCTTCGTCTCGTTTCCCGCCTGCCTTTTAGTCGAGCTCTTTCCCCTTCGCACCTTCCTTGCGTTGTCCTCGTTCCTTCCTGTTATCTGTCGCTTCGTTCGTTCCTTCTCCTTCTTCTTTGATCCTTCCTTCTTTTTCTCTCTCTCTTATTCCCCTTTTCAAGCCATCTTCTCTCGTTCCTTCCCTTTTACATAACAGTCACTCAAACCTACTCAACCTCTTCAATACGCATCTCGCACCTCGCATCTCGCATCTCGCCTATCCAGCCACACCTCGCCTTGCTCCTCTTCCACAGTTGACGCAAACCAGCGCAATATACAACACGGCGCCGCATCCCAGCCCAGCCAGCCCAGCAAATAAAGTAATACACCACTGCAGCAGCATCAGTCCCGGCCAAACAAAACTCTCACACAATCTCTCACACGATTCTCACACGAATTCTTGCACAATCTTCGTCAACCCTGTCGGATCGTTGCATAACTTCTTCTGTCTTTACCAGCAGACCTAGTCGATCCAGCCGGCCATCGACCTTAGAACTGTAACCCGTCAGGATCCGCCAGCCTACAACGTATCACAACCGTGCCAGCCCGTCAACCCGTCAACCGTTAAGCTGTTCACCTGTTCACCCGCCAGCTTGTCAGCCTTCTTTCCCAGTTTTCTTGGTTAGCATTTGCATTGCATCTGCATCTGCAATTTTGTTCTGCAAATAAGCGGGACCCTCCCATAGCAAACAAAACGAAACTCACGATTGAACCTAGCATCCCCCTCATCCACTGGCTTTATTCTTGTCCTCCTCAAACACTCTTTTATCCTCTTGTTTCTGCTCTGCTCATCATCGATTTATTACCGACACTCAAAAACAAACTCTGCAGCCCAGAACTACAGCCATATTTGCAAGAGCAGCCAACACACAGCCAAGCCTGTAGCCGCAGCCGCAAGCATCGACAGTCCCAGAGGCTGGTCCGGATATTTTAGAGCCGCAGCCTCTGTCCAAAAGAAGAATAAAGACACAGGCAAAGGAACAATACACGACAAAAACCCGCTGGGAACGGTCCTCAGCACAGACTGTCCAGACTTTCTCAGACTTCCCAGCCCAGCACCCAGCACCCAGTACCAAGCACCCACACTCCACCCCCCTCCCCGGCACAAAATACGACCCGGCTTTGCTCAGCACCTCCCAGCATTCTACGGCCACAGCCGCGCCTCCTCGGGCTTCCTTGCATATAGGATCCCTTATAATAATACGCCGTCACATACTCCGTACCCGTACCCTCTTCATTGTCACTCACCCACTTGAGCCATTCAACTCACTCTCACACGCCCTCCCGAAAAAGTTGAGAGGGAAAGACGAGCCTACCAAGGGCACGCGGCCTTTCTTCAGGATATGATATCTCGACCTTGATTCCCTCTATTTGCTCAGTCTATATCTCCTCCCCTTTTCCGTTCTTTTTTCCCCTCTTTCCCTTTTGTTTCCTTTTCTTTCCCTCCTTTGTTCACCATGTTACCTCAACAATATCAACAACAAACTCAGCACTACCTTCAACAAACACAGCCGTCTTCTTTCTCACCCTTCTCCCCATTTTTCCCATCGCAACTCCCATCACAGTCTCACTCCTCCTTGACGACCGCCTCTTTGCGTCCTCCCTCGCCAGCCGCCTCAATGCCTCAAGAATTTCACCATTTTTTATTGCTGCCCCCAGAAATCCGCACCATGATTTGGGAGTATGCTTTGCCAGAACCCCGCGTCTACGAGGTCATGGATGTGCCCCATGCTAAACAGAAAATGAACGCCGCCGACGGTCTCATGTTTGCCAACGTCCACCACGAGCCGCCACCGCCGCTCGCCGCCGTCTGCCAGGAATCCCGTGGCCTTGTCTTACACCACTACCGGCCGCTCACTCTCGGCCGCACAACAAAATACGTCGACCTGTCCCGAGACTTGTTGCTTCTTGAACCCTACCTGCTGCTCAAGCGCTTACATCGCACTTTGCACTTTATGAGCCGCATCCCCTTGGTCCGAGACCACATGGTCGGTCTGGCCCTGGGCACCAGTTACGGAGTGTACACGGGTATCTGCCACCCGGTGCTCAACTGGAAGGTCTCCAAAAGCAATATGAGGAAATTGTTGACGGGCCTTGCCAAATTCCCCAAGCTCAAGGCACTGCTGTTTGTCGTGCACCAGGAGTTTCAGTTTGAATTTGACCACTGCTGCCCGCCGGCACCAAGATTTGACAGCTTCAAGACCAGCACCTCCGCCGCACCCGCTTTCATCCCATCCTTCGCATCCCCTCCAGCTCCTGGCACATACTCTACCTACTCCCTCCCCACCGGAATGACTGGCCTCCAGCAGACACCACCGCAGCAAAGCGCATCGCCATATGCATCATCACCAAGCTCGAGCTCCTCTTCACCATCGCCATTGCCGTCTCCCATAGCAGCTCATCAGCGCTTCCCAGCAGTCCTACCAGGAACTTTCCAGCAGCACTTGGGGTCGGCACACCCGCCACCATATCCCCCCATGCAGCAGCCTCTCCCACCTGTCCCGCCAATGAACCAGGCACCTTCCCGAGATCCTACATGTCTCGTCCTCTCCACTCTTCTCCCACCACGCAGCCGGACCGCTCGCCGACTCTTCCGCCAATCGTCCACCAGGCACAAGCCATTCCTGCACCCCAGCCAGCTGCACCACAGGCTCTTCGCCCGCAAGTCGTCCACCAGGCATACCGCTTCAAGTTTGACATTGAGGGCAACATCAACCGCCACCCCCGCCGCCCACAACTCAACCAGCTGCTCTTCTATCCGCTCGAAGACAAGGGCGAGGTCGACGAGAAGGATGACTGGGAGGCCCTGCTCAACGCCAAGAACGTCAGCGGCTCAGACGACTATGACGAGGAGGATCCCTTTGGTGAATTCTTTGATCCTTGGCCGAGCAACGAGGACTGGCGCCGCTTCCGCCAACGCTTCCGACGCCAGGTGGTCGCCACGCTGCAGGCCGGTCTGGCCACGGGCGAACGCCAGAATGCATTCTGTGTCGACGCAGACATGAATGAGGCTGTTTCTGCATCTGGCCGGGTGGGCTGTGGAGCTGGTCCTGGTGCTGGTGCCGGTGCTGGTGCCGGCCGCAGCAGTGGCAACGGCCTTTCCTCGTCGTCAGACAAGAAGCACCAGCGGCACCTCCATCAAACACAGCAAACGTGCGAATCAAACGACTACGACTCGGCCTACAACGGACCTTCCAACTACAATCACATGTACAGCGTGCACGGCAGTAGCAGCTACGCCGGCGTGCAGAAGAATGGTCGTGTCAGCGGCCACCGCCGGCGGTACTCGCTCAAGCATAAGCTGCCAGCCATCAAGGGCGCCAGTCTCCTGTGGCGGTACACGCGTGGGGAGTAGCCTTTTTTCTGTTCATGTCTTTCCAGGCGCTTGGGCATCTGTCGTTTTTTCCTCTGATTTCTTTTATAGTCTTCCAGTTTCGTTTTATATCCCGCCACAGACAGCAAGAGGATCATCTCCTTTCCGCTACAAGCACATTCGATTTTGAAGTAGCGCTTTGTTTCCGCTTACAAGTTTTTTGTCTCACGAATTTTATGAGCCATGAAAGATACCACTACCATTATTGCTACTTCCCGAATTTGCTACTTTTTCACTGTCGCGAGTCTGAAAGTCTGCCAGAAAAAGCTGGCCAAAAAATAAGCCAAATACTATACAGAATACTATTCATATTTTTTGATCATGCTTTATTATTCTACGGGACATGGATCATCTCGGAACATGAGCAGCAAGCTCACATCAGATATGTAGTCTGAATGGCACTGGCTCAGAAAGTCAGCATACAACCTTTACTACAAGACTGCCTCTCTCCTCGCGCGGTAAGTAAGTTCGGCTAATGTCGATCGACGAACTCCCAGCAACCGGTACACAACAAAATTTACACCCCAGAGGCCATTTTGTCAGCAAAAATCAAAAGCAGAAGTCAAAAGCAGGAAGGAGAAAGCAGAAAACAGAAAACCAGGTCAAATGCTTTTTTAACCGGCGTGCGCATAAAAGGTCCAGCCACCTCCGCTTACCGCTTACCGCCAACCGCCAAAAAATTGGCGCCGTCGTGAGCCTTTTGTTGCAACGTCTTCAGCCTGACCTCCCCACCTAGTATCAGGCTTTATTTCAACCTCCTTTTCCAACCTCACCGTTTGCTTTCCGGCCATCACACGCCACACGCCTCATAGAATTCAGCACTGCTTTATGCGGAGACCCCGTCAGCCACCAAAAAAGAAGGGAAAGGCCAGCCTTCGCCCCTTACAATGTTGTGCAGACAGCAGACAGCAGACAGCAGACAGTAGGCGGGAGGAGATGGGCTACGACGAAGGCCCATACTTGGCACAGAAAAGAAGCTGCTGAAAGCCAAGCGGCGTTGTGCTCCTTCTTCTCCATTTGGCGCCTACTGATGGTGGCTAGCACCTCTTGCTTGTCTACAGAGACCATGCAACTACCGAGACGATCGAGGGGCGTGGCACCTCTGCCAAGCGCCAGTGGGCTGGGAGCAGGGCAACCGGTCCTCGTTCGAACCGCTACATCCATCCGCCCTCGCCCGACACACGCCCACTGGAAGGGTCCTATCATGTGGCGATGTGGCGGCGGGAGGCCGAACGAGAAAAGGAGGGTGCGGATGCAAAGATGCGAGAGGCAAGATGCGATACGCCCTAAAGAGGGAGACGTACCTACTCGACCGACCAGACGACGAGCACCTCCAGGTGCGCAAGTCGCCAAGTGGCTACCCTCGACCCGTTGTTGGAGGATGTCGTGTCAATGTGGCGGTCGTCGCCCGCCACCAAAGGGAGCGGAAGTCCTTTGCTCCTTTTGTACCCGTCGTTTTCTTTTTTTTCTTATGCCGTCTTGTTTCCTCTGCTCCTCCTCCTGGCCATCCCACTGGATCGTCACACGATTGTTGATGACAAGGTCACATCAGGGACAAGTAGGATGCGGACAAGACGGGAGCACCAATACGACGGCAGGCGGCATGGCAGGCCATTGGCGGGGCGGGATGCACAAAAGACGGATGGCACGCAGCGCCAGGGAAAGCGGCATAGGGCCGTTCATCCCTTCCAGCTCAGTCGTCAAGGAACCTTTGAGACCTCTGGACCTTTTGGCATGGAGTCCGGGTTTGCCGCTGTGACTTGCCAGATGTGCCTCGACTGAGATGCCTCGACTGGGATGCACGTGTTGATTAAAAGAGCAACGTCGCCGGCCTGGTCTTCGTTCCTATATTAATTCTATCCTGCGAGTCAACAAAGAGATGAAACAAGGCAGGAAGAGATGTCTGTTGAGAGACCTTTCATTGTATACGAGGAAATTTGGATCTCGAAAGATAGCTTCACGGGGGAGGTGCAACTTGTCGAGCTTGCGAGAGACCTGCTACTGTCTCGTTATGAAGTCAGCCGATGCAACAATATGCCATTGTGCTTTGGAGTGCTTATGTGAGAAGCACTAGTGCTCCGTAGAGAATAGCATAAGCATACTGTAACAACGTGAAGATACTTCAAGTCTTGCTTACTTGCGTTGTGCGAGTACGATCTTCAACTTCTTTTTTTTTGAAGAAGAACAACAAGACAAAATATACGTAAAGGCATGCTGCTCGGTACGTAGCTCTCTCTTTTCAACACAAGAGGACAAAGTGCAAACATGCCACCAAACTGTAACTCTCCTCTCAACTTCGAGAGCAAAGAAATGGACCCCCAAAGCGGAAGCTTATGCCACTGCCGCTAACACTGAGATGACCATTTGCCCCATTTGTCCCGTTACACTGACCCCGAAAATAGGATGCCAAAATGGTTCGAAACGCGCTAAACTTGCAAGTGACGGGATCGACAGCGACCGTGGCCAATGGAAGAAAAGAGAGCAGACGTCTTACAACATGACAATGGTGCTTTGTCCCGAAGTCCGACTTGCAACGGGAACCAGCAGTGAAAAGAAGCTTGATCGCCTGTAAGATGCCACTGTTGGGGTTCTACGTCGTAATTCGAGGTCGAAGTGAGACGCACCAACTGGCCAATCAGAGCACTGGAATCGCAGCTGATTGTGTCCCCACACTGTCTCCTTCCTTTCATGGAGTCGCATCTGCAAACGTCAACCGTGGCTGCCTTTTTTTATTTTTGGTTGTTCATCGTTCTTTCTCTCCGAGTAGCTCATCGTTCTTTCTCTTTGGGGTTCCGTGTTCCTCGTCGTCGTTCCTTCCTTCTTTTGACGTCAGAGACACTCTGTACGACAAAGCCCTCGACAACAGAAATAGGGGGAAATAGGGGGTTGCAACATAAAATAAGAGAACAAACACCAGCCAAGGATTGGACTGGCTTAGCAGACGCCACAACACGCATAAGGATACACCCACGACGACACGATGACACGACGACAAGACAGCAAGATGCCGCACAACTCGGCGGCGGCGGCAGCGGCGGCGGTGGCGGCCGAGAGGACACCGCTGCTGCGAGACGGCGATGGCAGCGGGGACGGCATTCGGGGAGGCGACAGCCCAGAGTCCAGCGCGGCCGACGAGGACCGGCCGATGCCCAAGACACAGGTGGCGCTGTTGTGTTTTGCACGCCTGCTGGAGCCCATTGCCTTCTTCTCCGTCTTCCCCTACATCAACCAGATGGTGCAGGACAATGGCGGCGTGGCGGCGTCGGACGTTGGCTTCTACAGCGGCCTGATTGAGTCGCTCTTCTCACTGACGCAGGCGCTGGTGATGATCGGTTGGGGCCGGGCGGCGGACCGCGTGGGCCGGAAACCCGTGCTGGTGTTCTCGCTGATTTGGCATGGCCAGTGCGACGGCGCTCTTCGGCACGGCGCGCACGCTATTGCAGATGATTTTGTTCCGGTGCCTGGCGGGCGTGTTTGCGGCACGATTGTGACGATCCGGACGATGCTGGCGGAGCTGAGCACGGCCAAGACGCAGGCACGGGTGTTTAGCTGGTTTGCGTTCAGCGGCAACCTGGGCCTGTTTCTGGGCCCCCTCTTGGGCGGTGCGCTGGCGACGCCGCTGGGCGGCCCAAGGCAGGCGCGTCGGACGACGACCGGCCCTTCCTGGCTCTGTACCCGTACGCCCTGCCCGGCTTTGTTGTGGCCGCCCTTGGCTACCTGGCGGCGCTGCTGTGCGCCTTGTTTGTGGCGGAGACGCTTGTGGTGAGGAAGACGAAAGCGGTGTCGGCACCGACGACGTCGACGTCGACGTCGACGGCGGCGACAACACAGACGGTCACGGCATCGATGGCCAACGACGACGAACCTGCACCGCCGACCCCCAGTATCGGCGCCCTCCTTGCGGCCCCGGGCGTCAAAATTGTGCTCTACGTCTACGCCCACGTGATGCTGCTCGCCTTCTCGTACACGGCGCTCGTGCCCCTGTTCTGGTTCACGCCCGTCGACCTGGGCGGGTTCGGCTTCACGCCCGTGCAGATCTCCGCCATGATGGGCCTGGCGGGCGCCAGCCAGGCGTTGTGGCTGCTTGTGTTCCCGCCGCTGCACAGCAGGATTGGCACCAACGGCGTCATGCGCTTGGTGTGCTGCCGCGTACCCCGTCTTTATGGCCGCCAGTCCCCTGGCCAGCCTGTTGCTGCGCCTCTGGAACGCCCGCACGCTGTTTTGGGTGGTCATGCCGCCCATCTTGGTGCTCGGCAGCGTGTCAGCATGTGCTTTACGGCCATCCAGCTGGCGGTGAACGACACGGCGCCCTCGCCGCAGCTGCTGGGCACGCTCAACGCCCTGGCGCTGACGGGTGTGAGCACCATTCGCGCCTTCACGCCGGCCTTGTTTACGAGCCTGTACGCCATCAGCGCACGCAACCAGCTGCTGTGGGGCTATGCCATCTGGGTGTTGATGGTTGCCATTGCGCTGGGCTACACCGTGGCGGCACGCTACCTGCCCGACTACGACGAGCTGAAGAAGGCAAGAGAAGAGCCAAGCCGAGGAGTCTGAGGGGGTTCAGTGAGGCGAGTGAGGCGAGCAAGCGGGGAATTGGGGAATTGGGGAAAGTCGTCAGGCCACACATCGATGTGACAAGCGAAAACGGCGAGGCGGACTCTGGAGTCTAGACCGATTCCAAGGCACACCTTGTGAGCGGCATTTGGCCGACGTTGCGCTGCACGTTGGACTGCATGTGAGACAACTGCCTGGGCGGCATTTTACGCATCTGTCTGTATCTGGATCGAATCTTGGTTATCATCTTGGACATTCGCGGATTGCATTGGACTGCATCCGACTGCATCGGACTAATAAATCCTTCTGAAGTGGAGGACGTTGGGCACAGGTGGGCTCAGATGAGCATGATACTTTGTATGTACAATGGAGAATGAAATATAGACAGGGGTAGACAGGGGTCTTAATTTCTGATTTTACTTTATTATTATTTCTTTCATATACTACAAAAAGCGTACACGAGAAAACAAAATCAGTACCACGAATATTCTTTTTTCCTTCTTGGAATCCCCCCCCCCCCGTCAGCCCAGACGCCAGCTTATAGTGTGAAGAAGAGGTCATGCCGTCAACCAATGATACAAGGGCATGTGGTTTAGTGGTATAATTTTCCCTTAGCATCACGTGATACATCATGTGTACTTTACTGGGAAAGGTCCTGGGTTCGATTCCCAGCCTGTCCATCATCGTCTTCCTTTTTGCCTCTCTCTTGAGGCAGCCGGCAAGTCTGTCGCCTCTCAGGAGGCAGATGCTGTTTTTGTCTTTTTGTCTTTTTGTCTTTTGTCTTTTTGCTCGCGAAAGCATGTGCCGCAGTGAGACAGTCTTGGAAATTAGCGCAGGGAAATGGGAAGAGTCCAAGGACCGTTGCGAGACTTGTCTATTGATTTGCTGTGTCTACAGCATATACATTTATGACCTATTCGTGTTCGTGTACGACGTACCTCGTATTGGAACCGGTCTTCAGGCCTCATTGGGTGTTTGGCATCCATTCGGCATCCAGGCTCCGAGGTGAAGAGAAAAGAGACGTTGCTGCGTCTGCCAAGTTTTAAGCAGCGCCAATGACGTCATTCCACCATTTCTCGACATTTACTGCGTACGGAGTCTTCACCGCATACGCTTTTAGATATAAATGGCACAATCACGACTTGACGACGTTGCATTCGATCCCTTGGTGGAAAGGCGCCGTTTCTACGAGGATCCCTGGATTTCCTCGATTTTGACCTATACTACGTCCGAATATTGAAAAAGAAAAAGACAAACTGGGAAACACCCTCGTCGAGTCGTCGAGGACATATGCCGAGGCAAGATGGTTTTCTGTTTCCTTCTCGTTTTCTGTCCTTCTCGCCTGGTCTTTGTCAACGTTCTCATGGTGAGGCATTTACAAAGTGTTTGAAATGATAACGGAGCTGCAGCCTTGTTTGCCATCTGTGCCCAACCAAAAACACAGCTGAGATCGGACGCCGCCTGTCCGTCCTCCGCATTTTGTTCTCATGGTTTCTTTTATATGTTTCATTTAGCCTTTTGACTCTTCTTAAGACTCTTATCCTGTACAAAGTACAACCGATGATGACGATCGCATGCAGGACGTGCATTAGGCTCGCTGCCCAGAAGGCCCAGAAGCCCAGACATGCAGGCATGCAGGCATGCAAGTAACTTGCGCGCAGAAACCCAAGACGCAAATAGGTGCCTGCAAGGGCCTGTGGAGAGTGTCATTGCGCCTTGTAAGTGTCTGCCGAGTGTGCCTACTCAGACTCCTCCGCGAAAACTCCAGTTCTCCGTAGGTAGGGTATCCTCTCTGCTGCATCGTCACACTCTTTGCATCGCCACCCATTCATATAAGTCCATGGTCCCTTCTGTCCTCCTCTGCCGGTCGACACATTCACATTCTCCTCACACTTTCTCTTGAGCAATAACAACACAGCCTGCACAAACACAAGCATAAACACATTCACAAAACATTGTAATATATTGCGATACTGTGATCACACCCACATCCACATCCGCAACATCACAAGTGAGTTTCCCTGGAGACAAACCTTGCTCTTTCTCGTTGGCACGAGCCCACCCCCCTTTCTAACAACACTCCAGTGCCTCGTCATCGTAGCGGCAAGAAATACCTCTACCTGGACCCGCCCATCCACGGCTCCAAGACGGTCCGCACCCGCATCACCACCATCGTCCCGCTTCAGGAACCATCGCCGCCTCCGCCTCCTCCGCCACCTCCCCCACCATTGCAACTGCCTCCCATCATCATCCAGGCACCGCCTCCGCCTCCACCGGTCGTTGTCCAAGTGCCTGCCCCGGCACTCCCTCCTCCGCCCCCATCGCCATCACCGCCTCCCGTCGAAGAGCCCGCCGAAGAGCCCGCGGAAGAGTTCGTGGAAGACGACACCATTGACGTCATTGCCGTCGACGTTGAACCCGAGGAGGCCCCGCCCAGAAGAAGAAGAAGAAGAAGCCCAAGACGGCGCGCCGCGAGATTGAGCGTGAGACGGTGTACGTCGAGCGCGAGCGTCTCGTGCCCGTCCACATCCCGGTGCCGGTGCCCATGTCCGTCAAGATGCGGCGCCGGCAGCCCTCACCACCGCCCTCGCCCTCGCCACCGCCTCCACTGTCCCTGCCCCCGCCGCCGCCGCCCCCGCCGCCAGCACGCAAACCCGATTACGAGACGTTCCGGTACGTCGACGCTCCACGGCGGATGCTGCCATCACCATCGCCGCCGCCGCCCCTGCCGCCGTCGCCGCCCCGGACCGAAGAGTGGCAGACGCATGACCGCATCGTCATCCGCGAGCGTGAACGGGAGCGGGAAGGCCGTCGGCCGAGAGAGTACTACCGGTACTGAAGGCCGCAAATGATGTATGAGTCTATGTTATGATGAGCGTTGTGTGTTTCTTTCTTTTGAGGGTCTTGATGGCCTTTTTCTCTTCTCCTTTCTTTGTTTGGGGCAAGGCGTTTGGATAGTCTTGGGAATTCACAAATGATGACCAATACAAGCACAGAGATAGTTTGTAAAAATAACAAAAACAGATACAGAACACAAGAATCAAAACAGAATATACGCCGTCCTTGTACCTACTCTTTCGTGATGCGTATCAAAAAAGCATAGCCCATAGCCCGAATAGGAAAACAACCAAGCATCCTAGGCAACATCATGTTCATCAGTTTGTCCATCAGCTTGTCCATCAACTTTGATAGAGATACTGCTGTAGACCATCCTCTACACATGAGATGATGCACGCACGATGCACGTTGCTCCTACAGACTCGAATGAAGGGAGTCGGATACTGTAATCGCCTTCCGATAAAGGGGACTGGGAGACAAGGAGTTACGGCAGGAACCCGTATGCGATGATGACAAAAGAGCAATGGACTGTTTAACAGCAAAAGTCGGGAATGTCAAGGCTTGTTGAGCAGGGCTTGTCGAACAGGGCTTATTTTGTAACCAAAGATAAACAAGGTCGGACACAAGAATTCTCGTAAAACGAGAGCACAGAGGACGTTTTCCCCACCACGAATGAGGCCTCTTTCTGACCCTGAAACCGATGCGAGACTCGTCAACAACATAACAGAAAATAGTCCGTTGGACAACCACAGCAACGACCACTCGGCGTTTGTTTTGCAGCATCCACATCCATGGGTTTCCCATGCCTTGGGCTGTTGCCTGAAAGATGCACGTCACCGCCTCTCTGGGCTTTCTCAACGTACATATCGACGTGTCGACCAGCGGTGTTTTTTGCCTCTTCTTCATTGAGTTTCCTTTGGTTTCTTCCTTTGCATCCTCGCCATAGTTCTAGCAAGTTGGGCTCTGTCCTGGCCTTGTTTTGGTATTGCTTGCTGCTGCTGCGTTTCCCTTGCCTTTTTCGTCTTGGCACGTCACGCCCAACGCTCTTGCTTGCAGGCACCGCCGTCTGGCGATGTTTCTTTCCTTCTCTCTCTCTTTCTCCGAGACGGAAAAGGAACGCTGCATTCCCGTTGCTGGGATGCCATCCTTGCATCCTTGCACCTTTGCGTCCTTGCCTGATCCTCTTCCCTTGTGTAGCCATCTTTGCCCAGCGTTTTCTTCTGGTCTCTTGTATCGCCTTCTGCTTTGCCTTTGCGCTGCAATAACTCGGTACGCCGCACTCGAACAAATGTGTCTTATGCTCCGTCTTGACCACACCATCTTTTGTTGCCCTCACACATGCTTGTGCGTAGTTATTGTCTGGGGATGTGGCGTCTGGGGTAAGGCATCGTACGGAACGAGTTGCAGGGGAGGGGAGAACGACGAAACAAGAGAAGACATGGAAGGTAAGAGAAAAAAAGGAAAAAATAACGAGAAACAAATAAAACAAGTCAAGCCACAATAAATGTCAGCACTTGTCGACTTCCACGCACACAAAACGTCCGGCCGTGTTTGGAGATAAACTACATATCGCCAGTTTGCGTCAGCCCTTCATACGGCTCGGCTTCATCAGCCTCCACCAACCTCCTCGTTAGCCTTGTCAGCCTCGCCGTGATGCGATTTTTGTTTGGTTCAACGCCTTCAGCACATTGACAAAACGCAGCTCGAGAGCTGCCAACTGGGCGCGATGAAACCGGCGGTGCTGATATTGGCATCTAGGCACCCATCTCCCTGAAATCAACAAATGCGCTCTCGAGATTCTGATACTGCTTCGCCACTTGTCCGGCAGTTTACCCGGTGCATTGGCTGGTGTTGCGGTTGGTGGGCATTGCGGTCCTGCAAAGATTGACGCGTCAATGTGTTCCCGCCGCGCCTGCTGTGCATGTTCTACCTGTTGTCTGTTTGCCATCGTTTGCCATTGTTTGCTCCCGTTGCTCCCGTCTGCGACTTGTATGTTGTCTGCTGTCTTTGACTGCTGGTTGTTCTCGACGTTTCCGTGTCTGTCGTCACCACCCTTCATCTTGAATTCAGTCTTGTCACATCCTCGGATCTTTCGTCTATTATCGGCACACCAATACTCCGTACTCGAGAGATGAAGACCGATTCGCACATGTTGACTGCCAGTCCAGATATCGCCCTTTTGTCCCCAACGACCCCCACGGATCTCGAATTGGCAGTTCTTGTTTTTCTTCCGCTTGGCACTGTCCTGGGTACTCAGAACGTTGCACAACGTTCTCCATACTGTGCAGGTAGTGTTCTTCGTACAGAACACTGCAAGCGCTGGTCCACTTCAGGGCACAGGCTTCTTGCTTTCTCGCAAATACGAGTACTCCGTAGAGCGCAGGGCATGAGTTTCCGATCTGCAAAAGCCAAGACCAAGACGAAACAGCAATCGCCATCCGCCCACTCTTGAGCTCTGTCCGACTCGCCGGGGGGCACACGAGCAGACAGCAGGGAATAATACGCCGTGGTTTGTATGTACTCCGAAAACAAGCTGGCCCAAGCAAATCACTAAGAATGCCGAGCAAGTGCTTGTAGGTGCTTGTAAGTGCTTGTAAGTGCTTGGTTGTGAGAAAGATTAGAAGAGCAGGCGAAAAAGGCAGAGTAAGGCCCTCGCGAATTTATCCCGTTTTGGAATCTCGCATTCCCGTCCCCGTGTTTCAAATCTCTTGATGACAGCAAAGCGCCGCAAAAAGACGAGACGAAAGAGAGGTAGGTAGTATTGGACCATCGAGTCGAGTCGTCGAATTATCCGGTTGTCGGGTCTTTTGTGGTTTTGATTTCTTGAGAGTGAGGGGAAAGGAAAGAACATTCTTTGCCGCTTATTGTCAAAAACGATCATGTTGGGAGCCGGCCTCGCCATCCAGACAGAGAAGGTCGCGCTTCGCCTCGCCTCGTCTCGTCTCGCTTTGACCGTCTCGTCTGTTGTGCCATCGTCACAAAAAAACCAAAGAACGGAACACGGGACGGTTGCAGTAGCTGAGGCAACCCGCCCCCTTTCAGTGGTGCAGACTTTAAGCTTCTTCTAGACGTGGGAGGACTCGGGCCTCGCTCTCCCTCTCCCTCCCATTTTTTGCTGTTTGGTTTTGCGCGCGGTTGCTTGCCTCTTCGGCCTCTGGTATGAGATCCCTCGTTGTAATTTTATCTGCACAATACTCCGCAGGGCCCTGGGTGGCTCTTATCGTCTGTGTGTAGTGGTGCATGTTGCGGTGCAAGCATATTGGCGAGTCCCAAGTGCTTATTGCAGAGAGGGGGTTTGTTACAGCGTTGTCGCAGTGGCAGGATGCTCGTTGTGCAATCGTCCGTGTTTTGCGCGTTTGAAGCTACATCGTAGATCCGCCGCCTCTCTTCCTCCCCCACCCGTGCCCGTATGTGAACAGTAAAAGTCAGACTGGACTGGCCTGGACCTGCCTGTAGCCGTGCGTTGCTAGTTGTATCTTAGACTCCATAGGCTGGCCGGCCCGTTGTCGGCAACTTTTGCTGTCGTCGTCCTCGATTGCTGTCGTCGTCCTCGATTGTTGTCTTTCACGTCGTCCATACATGTACGTCCACACCATCCTTGGCTGGCTGGGCCTTGGCTGGCTGGGCCAGAACCACGCAAAGTGCACGCAGGTGATCACAGGCCACAATGATCAGTCTCAACAGCACCGTGTGCGCTGGCTCCAATGCGCGCGGTCGAAGCTAGACCAAGAGTCAAATTACGTGCATCAAGACCCGCCTTGGTTGGTGCGTTATCACGACTGTGGCCGTGGTGTCGAACCTGGTTGGCTGGCTTGAACAGTTCCCTTGCTGGCAACGCTGGCAGCGCTGACAGCGCTGGCACCAGCCGTGGCGTGCAGCTGGCCAGATGGGACGCCACAATACCAAAACAGGCAGTATTCATAGAGGGTTGCGTGTGTTGGAGCCGGGCAGGAGATTTGTGTGTGTGGCACCGCGTCCTGTAATTCGCCGTATCGTCGTAACGGTTTTCTTTTTGGAGCTGTTTTTGCACGCACGACACCCTCAACTGCCATTCAACTCACGAGGCTAGCCGGTCATGCAGGCCCTGGCCGGGCCTGGGCCTCACCAAACAGGAACAGTGTCTCCCCCCTTTTTTTCAATTAAGGTTGGACCTGTCACACCGCTTCCCCAAACTGAAAACACCAAACAATACCAGGGGGACAATAGTTAATTGGCCCAGCAGAGCTGCATCATCAAACCCACCTTTGTCCACTTCTGGTCAGGGCGCATAGGAGCTCCGCATAGGTAGGGCAACGAGAAACCGGATGAGAAGAAAGTAAAGGGAGACGAGAGAGAGGGAGAGAGTGAGGACCGGGTGGAAAGGAGACCATCCGTGAGCCGAGCTGGGCTTGCCATGTTTGAGATGATGAGCCCCCAATCAGCCGGATAGCAAGTTGGTGAGGTGAAATCCCAATCACACGGGGCCAGACAATGCTGGAGTGTGTCTTTCACAACCTGGTCTAAGATCTAAACAATACCAGACGTTGCCAACCAGGATGTAACTCACCTAAGGGTGTGAAGGCCACCTCACCCGAGGGTGGATACCCTTTTAGGGGCCCACTTCCACCTCACCTGAGACTCAGTTAAACTTTTCCCTTTGTTTTCTTATACGCTTCCGTTATAGCCTCTAGCTTAGAGTAAAATAGTATTATAGGCCCGGTATATATAAAATATTAAAGAATTAATTCGGAAACGTTTTTACGATTATTCGTTATATAAAGGAAAGTTTATATTTATTAAAATTTAATATTTTAACTGTAGTTTTATAATATATTTTTAAAAAAGAAAAAATTATTCGTAATATATAATAAAAGTAACTTAAATTATAAATAATAACGATTTATATTTAAGTTTTTTATTTAATTTTTTAACGTTTAATAATAAATAAAATACGAATAATAACGGTAATAAAAATAACGATAAATTTTTTTTATTACCGTTTTTAATAAACGAAACGAAACTTAATAATTTAATTAAAAAATAATATATTTAATAAATACGTATATATTTTTATTATATTAAAAAGTAAAATAATAATAATTTTTTAAAAGGTTATAAATTAAAAAGGTAAAACCGTATTTATTTTAATTATTATCGAAAGTTAATAATATTATAATATTAACGTAAAATATATATTTTATTAATAAATTATTATATTTAATAAAAATATTAAAATTTTTAAATACTTTAATTACCGGGACTAATATTATTATTTTTATTAAAATTCTCGAAAATCCCGAAAAAAAATAATTATAAATATTTATAAATTTTATTTTATTTTATTTTATTATTTTCTTTAATATAAAATTTTTTTTTTTTTTAAAAAAAAAAATATCGAGAAATTTTTTTAAAAAAAAATATAAAAAAATATTAATATAACTCGAAAATATAATATTATACCGTAACCGGTAATTTTATAATTAAAATATAATATACTTTTTTTAACGATATTTTAATAAAGCGATATTATAAAAAGGTATACGGGAGTCTCGATTTATTTATATTTTAATTATACTTAGTTTCGTTATATTAAAGTTAAGGAGGATTAATTTAACCGTTTAAATATTATTCGAGAACGTATTAAAACGTTTTTATTTTTAAAAGTAATATTTAAGTAAATATTTTTCTTTTATTAAATAATTACTTTTTATTTATTATTAAATTAATTATTAATAAAATAAAATTATATACGTAACTCTTCGACGGTTTAAAAGGGGGATATTTTATAAAATATTTAATAATATTTATAAACCGTAACTTATTAATTTAACTTACGGTATAAATATTATTTTTTTTATTTTTCCTTATTTATAATATTAATTATATATAAAAAATAAAAAATTATTAATATTCGAGGGTATATCCTTCGTTATATTAATATAATACCGTAATAAATAAATAAATAAGGAAATTAAAATTATATAACTTATTTTTAATTATTATTAAAAAACGAGTATACGGAGTATATTAAACTTTTCCGGAAAGTAATTAATAATAAATTAATCGACGTAAACGAAGTACCGGAAAAGGAGTACTTTACCGTTTTAAATAATACGAAAAGGAAGAAAAGAATATTATAAATTTTATTATTTTATACTTTCGAATTTAAAATTTATAATAATTTATTAATAAATATTTAACTAAAGTATATTATTAAAGACGGGTAAATTTAATTACGATTCCGTACGAGGTCGAATATTTAATTTATATCCTTAATAATTTTAATATTACGCCTTAACTTTTAATTACTTTATACGGCGAGTATAACTATTTACCTTTATTTACCTCGAAAGTCCCGTTTTCGATTATTAAAGGATTTATTAAAGTTATTTATAAAATTAATAAACGAAGAATAAGTTTAAGTATATTATTTTTTATTATATATAAATTTACGTACGTATAAATAATTAATTATTTTTAAGTACTTTTCTTCGGTCTCCTTAATTAAAAGAGTTTATTTAATAATATAAAGGGTAAACTCTTATCGATATTTATTATAATTTTATAAATAACGATTATTTACGGGCTTTAATTCGGAAGTAATAAATACTTTTATTCCCCGAAAGTTCTCGCGCTTTAGTATTACGTTTAAAGGTAATAAAAAGAAAAATATAAAAACGTATATAAATTAATAAATAATTATTAATTAATTAAATTAATATATTAATATTTATTTTTAATATATTTAATATTATAACGAGTCCTTTATAAATTATATTATTATTTACTTTTTTAAAGAATAAGCCGATTAATAAACTTTTCCCGATATATAATCCTTTTTTATTAATATAAATTATAAGTACGTATCGGTAAAAATTATATTAAAATAATTTAAGCTTAGTATAACCGTAATTTTAAAAAAAGTATATAACTTTTTTAAAATTATTTTAAATTTAATTTTAACTTTTATTTTTTTTTTTAAAATAACCCTCCTTATTATCCGTTATTATATTAATACCGAAGTTACCGGTATATATTATTATATATATTAAAAGGTTTTTAAAATTTTAAAGAAGAAGTATAATATTCGTTTTAAGTAAAAGGCGTTTTATTTCTTTTAATTTACTCGGTATAAAGCTTAAATTAAGGAAAAGGTAATTATTAAGGCTTTATAAAGTACTTAAAAGAAAAGTTTATACCTTTCGATATACCCGAAGTTATCGCCTTAAAATATATTCGTTTTTATAAAATTTATTTTCGACGAGGAGTCGATTAAATCCTTAGTACTTATTAAGTACGAAAAAATAATAATATAATAAAGCTTTTAATATTTTTATTAAATTATTAAAGCCGGGAAAATTATTACGCGTTTTATAACGTAATTATTAATATATTATTTTTATTATATTTTATTCTTTTTAACTTTTACTTTTATATTAATATTAAGTTTTAACTTATTTCCCCCGTTTTATTAAATAAATAAATTATAAACAGTAAAATTATATTATTATAAAATATTACGAAGTAATATTAAATATCTCGTATAACGAATAAGTATTAATCCCCGATTATTCGAATATCGTTAAAATCCTTTATTAAACGTTATATAATTAAATAAAGAAATATTTCCTTATATTTAATATAATTTACGGGTAAATTAAAGTTATTTAAATTTAATATATTATTATTATTAACTTACTTATTAATTAATTACCGGGAATATAATTAATAATTAATACGAAGTAATTATATATTACGAAATTATTATATCTCGTTTTTATATCGTAGTTATAATATTCTTAGCCGGGTTAATAACTTTTTCGAACGTGGAAGTAAGTACGAAAAAAACCTTTATATTATAAATTTATTTTAAAATTAACCTTAATTTAAAGCGGAGATAACGCGTATAAATAATTATTTTCGACGATAATACATAACGGTTTAAAATATTAACGTTAATAAATACTTTTAAACGCGTTTTAAAAAGTAACTCGTTTACTTTTTTACGTAATTTAAAAAGTAATTCGCCGGCTTTAAATTAACGTTTTAAATTTCCCTCGGTATTATTAAACGGTATATTAAAATTACGCTTAGTTTTTATAAATAAAGTAAAATAAACGCTTTACTTATAATTAAATATTTACCGGAGAGTAATTAAAAATAATACGGTTATAAACGCGTTTAATATTAATAAATTTAAACTTTATAAACGGCGACGACGTTTTAAATTTACGGAGAGGTAAATAATTTTATAAATAATTCGTAATTAAAGAAGAGTAACGGACGAAAGAGTTTAATATAAAACTTAAAATAAAAAAGTTAAAGTTATAATACGAATTTAAATTAAAACGGATAAGTAATTAATAAAAAAGAGGGAAAAGTTTAAATTTTATATTAATATTTTTTATTATTATTATTAAAAAAATATCGTTATTTATATTATTATTTTATTACGTAACCGGAAACGTTTCCGAAATAAATTAAAAATATTTATTATTACTTTTCCTTATTAATACGAAGAAGAGGCGTACGGGCTTTAACCCGTATTACTCGTACGTTACGACGGTTAAAGGATAACCGTATATATAACTCCGAAATTACCTCTCCGTTTTTAAGTTTTAAGTACCGAAACTTACGTTATATAACGTAATTTATTATATATTCGACCGAGGGGTAAATACGACCGATATTTATTTTATAATATATAATCGTTATATTTATTTTCTCCGTTTATTAAGACTTAAGCTTTTATTATTACGAGATCGGGCTTTAAATAATTAATATAAAAAACGAAAAAACTTAAAAATATAAGTAAAAATAAACTTATTATTTACTCCGGCGTTTTCGGTAATAAGTATAAAATATTATTATTTTATATAATAACTTTCGTTTTACGAGGCGTTAATAATTACGTATTAATACCGTATATAAACTCGTATATACTTTTATAAAATTTTATTACTTATATTAATAAAAAAATTAAAATTTATTAAAAAATTAAAAGAAGTATATTATTCGTTTCGTTATTTTTAAAAAAGGATAACGCGTTTTATACCGATTAAGCCGTTTACGCCCCGTAAATTATAAAATATATTTAATAAAGGGAGGAACGAGAGTTTTATCGGCGAGTTTATAATATATTAAAAATACTTTCGATTTAATTTTAAATTAATTTATTATATTAACGTACTTAAAAATAAAAATTTTACTTATCGTTATTTAAATAACGGTAATATAACTCGTTAATTATTAAAATTACTCGTTTTTATTATTATTTTTTTAATAAAAAAACGTATTTAAATATAAATAAAAAACGATATATTTAATTTATTTTAAAATAAAAAAAATAAAAGGCCGAGTTTTATTATTACCTTCCGAATATTACGTATAATACTCGTTAATTTTATAATTCGACGGTATAATAAAGAAATATTATAAAAAAAGTAAATAAAAAAAAAAAAATTTTTTAAAATTATATAAAAAATTAAATAACGATTATTAAAAAATAATAATAATTAACTTTTAAATTAATCGTAAAATAAATCGAAAACGATTTTAAAGAGTAAACCTACTACTACACGACCGAGTTTAAGTTATTTCTTATTTAATTCCGTCGTTACGTAAAATACGCGTAAATTTAAGTATAAATAAGGAAAATAAAAGAAGAGAGCGCGACGCGTAATAAGATTATTTTATTTCTCCTCCTTTACCTCGGATCGGAAAATTATTTACCAGGCTTCCGGGATCCACTCTCAGCTAAGATTATGTTAGGATTTCAGGACCCACTCTCAGGTGAGGTGGCCTTTACACCCTTAGCTGATATATATCCTCGTTGTTAACCTATGTGGAGGGAGAATGCTCAGGGACTGGGGCTCAAAGGACGGACTCTCGTTAGTCTGGCTTGGTCGAAAGCGGAACGATCCCCTTTTATGCCTCTGCTTCTTTGTCTGAAGTCCAAGCCTTTTGGCCCTTTACAGATCGAAATCGGGTCGACTGCGATTGCGATATCACTTGCTGACGCTTCACGTGTGAAAGAATGCTGGATATGGAGTCTGCGATCTTTCTACGGAGTACATGTACATACGCATACGTCGTACTCGTAGGTGCGAGATAGCAGATAGGCAAGCCTCCTCATCAGTGATTTTGTACGGAGTAGTCAAGGGTGGCCTGGGGTCCACGCTGGAGAAGAACAGGGGTTCTGGGTTTGATAGCGGTGGGTACTATCCAGAGAACGTGCAGGTGTTTGGAGGTTTACTACCGTTTTTTCCCCTCTTTTTTGATGGCGTTGCTTTTCCCCTTTTTCATTCGTCAGGGTGCGCAAGAAATGTGAGGATCTTCTCACATGGGGCTCGTAAGATACATGTACATGTACACATACGCAGTAGTGCCCGTTCTTGCATGCGGCCAATTTGGAGATGGTTTCCACTTGGGTTCCATTTGGGTTTCTTGTTTTCTTTTCAAGTGGGCTGCAGCCACTCCGAACGGCGCCTGTCGTCGTTGGCGGGCATGTCTCGGGCAGGTATCTTACGCTGTGGCATGGAGTGGCCAGGCTGCTGCAAGGAGGAATGGCGGGAAACGGTACTTTTTTTGGCTCCTCCGACCCGAGTTGCTTTGTCAAGATCAGATGAGAAAAAAGGGAGAGCGGTTGAGAACGGTCAAGCGCCATAGAAGGAAAGGAACGGCAGTGGAAGTCGCAAGGGGCAGGCTGAAAATGCTGACAGGGCGCTCCTCTGTGCCTCCGAATACGATGTTCGACGCAATACTGTCTCATCTATGATTGATATCGTGATGGACACCGGAGGATCGAGCCCTGATAGATGATTCCAGGCGCACTGAGATCAGTAGAGATCAGTCGAGATCAGGTGCGATCAGTGGAACTCACTGCGTAGCGCTGTCAGCAATTCCATCAGCCACCTTGTGGCATGCCTCCGGAGCAAGAGCCTATTTCGTCGCCCGCCCTGGCCTCATTTGATGAACGTTTTCTTGCCTTCCTTGCCTTTCTAGCGCTGGCATCAGCGCAAAGCCGTTGGAGAGGGTCCATGCCGCTACACCAGAGTTGGGCTAGGTGCGCGCATGTCGAACAACACAGCATATTTTCATCCGCAAGCCGGATTTTCGAGGCCTTTCTTTGGCTGGAAATTGGCTTGGCGAACAAGCTTCTTTTTGGAGCATATTAGGGGCCGTTGCCAGCTGTCTCGCTGATTGTTGTTGCGTGGCAAGAAATTGCGGTGCCCTGACCTTTGTATCTGGAGCGCCAGTGCAGGGATACTTGTGTTGCAACGGAGTACTTGGAGACGACGCTTCATATCTGTGGCGTTCCTGCACATCACACTTTCCCTGGATCGCCTGGAAAAAGGTCAAATTCTCTTTTGGAGGGCGGCGTGCATCACCCACGTCCACGATCCGTGCGAATGCTGTTGTTGTCGAGCCTGTGGCCTGGTTGGGAGTCTATTGTGCAGTGAGGCCTGCCTTCCCAGTGCTTCTGACTTACGCCGTACTGTGCTGCTGTCTTGTTTCTGTAAGTCGGCTGGCCGGCTTGAGGATTTAACTTTCCTCTTTTTCTCGGGCCTTTCCTTCTCCTGTTGGTTGGCCATCAACCTTTTGGCACGTGCTGTTTGTACCCTGTTCGCCGGCGTCAGGGTAGCGAAATGAATGCTCTGTAAAAAGGGGTGATCCACAACACTGGCAGCCAAGTGGGTTGTATGAATGTTTATCTGCGGAGCGTTTTCTCAGCGTCGAGCAGGAGCCATATCGTTTTAGCTTTGGTCTGGCCCTGGCGTTCAACAGCCGCCGTGTCCGCTTTGAAAAGTTAAACACTTTCTAATGCATTGAGCCATTAGTAGTGGTAGTAGTGTCGGAAGGAGCCACAGAATATACAGGGTGGCCTGAGGAATCAACCTGGGAAACCAACCAAATGGAGTTAGCCTGAGTTTATATAAAAAATAGGGAGGTTTTCAGGGTCAACGAGCATGCCTATATTCTATAGATTTTCCTTATATAATAATTATTAATATATTATATATTTTAATAATTATAAGCCCGGTACGCGCGACGTATAATAAAGTAATTAAAAAAAATTAATTTACGACCGTTAAAATTAATAAAAGCCGAATTTAATATTATAACGATTATTAAAATTACGGAAATCCCGGTTTTAACCGAAAAACTTAACTTTTATAATTAATAACGAGCCGTTAAAGCGAAGGTTAATTACTTTTAATTTATAAAGTATATTAATTTAAAGTATTTAATTTATAACGTTTAAATTAATTTTAAAACGAAGAATATATATTACGGTATAACCCCGTTTAAAGTATTTTATTTAAAGTAACCGTTTAAGCCCTCTTTAACGTTACCGGAAGATTAATACGTAAGACCGTATAAACGGTATACGAAAAGGATTAAACGAGAGTACGTATTATTTATAACGATTAATTTAAAGGGTTACGTTTTTAAGAGAGGTAAATTAATTAATATATTATAAAAAACGCGAGTTTAATACGGCGACGGAGAAAATATAAAAGTTCCTTAATAATTACGTTAATAATACCTTTAAACGTATATTTTATAAAAAAAATAAATTAAAAAAAAAAGTATTAAAGTTATTTAACGTCGTTAAACCTTTTTTTAACGAAATAAAACCTTCGTTTATTACGGAGTATAAAATTATCCTTTAAAAGGCCTTTAAATATATAAAATTCGTAAATAAAAAGTTAAATAACTAGTTTATTTTATAACGTAAATATATAATTAAATAAATCGATTAAAACGGGCTTAAAGTATAAAGTCCGGATTAATTATCGTATTTAAAAAGCGTTTTCCCGTAAAAGTAAATAAAGTTAATTAATTAATTTAAAGCTTTAAAAACGGAGGTATCGCGAGATTTAAACGATATACCTCGTTATATCGAAAAAGCCCTCGGTATTATTAAAAACTTTCGAATAAAGGAAACTTTATTTATTAAACCTTTTAACCTCTTAATTTAAAAAAAAAAAGTTCGAATTAATACTCGTTAACTTCGGTACGGAAGGCGAAAACGACGAAGTCGAAGAGGAGGAGGATTAAAAATTACCTTCGTTATTACCGGTATAATAAAACTAAGTTTAAGGGTATAATAAAGGCCGATAAAAAGGTTTTTCTTAACGGGGACGTAAAAAATATCGTAATCGTAGTATTACGTAATAAGTTAAACGCGACGTATTATATAAATTATACGAAGGGATTAATTATAACTTAAAGGATTATTTTTATAATAATTCGGCGAAAAAACTTAATTATTTTATATATTATTCGCCCGAGGCGAAAGTTAAAATTATTATTACGCGGGAGCGTTATTAAAAAGTAACCGTTATTAAAGTTAAACTTAATACTTTTATTATTAAAGTGGGAGGTAAGTTAATATAAAAAGTATATTTATAATTTATAATTATTATAAAAAACTTAAAAGGTTTTTAAAAAATATTAAAAGTTAATATATTAAAAGTTAATTTTATTACGAGGAAGGTAATTACTAACTACCTTCCCGTACGACACGTAATAACTATACCACTAACTATTACGTAGCGCGGCCTTCCCAGGCCGCACCAAAGGGTATAAGTAACTTTTCTCCATACGTAATAATCCTTTAACTTAATTATTAATTATATATTATTTTACTTTATTTTTTAATCGCTTATATCGTACCCTTATATTATTACGAAGTCTTATAAAACCGTTATACCCTCGCCTTTACCTTATATCGCCGTTACCTAGTATTTCGATATTAACCGTAACCGCGCCTCGTACGTAATATTTAATAATAACTCCTTTATTATCTTTAAGTAACCCCGACCCCCGAGTTTATTTAAAAGCCTCGTAAAAAGCGATTATATAAAAATTAAAATTTTTTTTAACTCCCCGGTACCGAGCTTAAAAGTATTAACTTCGATAAGCCGTTTAAAACTAATTAAACGCCTCCGTATTTAACGGAGTAAATTACCGTATTACCGAGTAATGTACGAAAAAGCCGTTTAATATTAATTAAACGCCTCCGTATTTAACGGAATAAGTTACCGTACCGCCGAGTAACGTACGAAGAAGCCGCCCGTAACCGCGTAAACGCCTTTAATAATATAAAGTAAAATACCGTATTATTTATCGTAACGTACGAAAAAGCCGTTTATATTTTACGAGCGTATTATTAAATAATAAACGAGAACGCGCGAAACGAGAGTTTATAACCCTCGCGTATTTATCGTTATAACTCGATAAACGTTTCCTCGTATTACGGACTTAATATATTACCTACGTAAACTTAAAAAAACGGTATTAACGTAAAGTATACCGAGTTTATTAATATACTTCGTAAACTTAAAACGTTAACCGTTAATAAAGGCGCGGTTAAGGTTTCGCGAATTTAAACCTCGTTATTAACGGCCTTTTTCGAAAGTTTTTAACGCCTTTTTACTCGTTACCCCGACGACGACGAGAAACGTTTTATTCGGCGGACGAGTAATCTTTTATTAAATATTTAACGACGTTTAAAAAAAATTATTAAAAGTCCCCTTTTTTAACGAGGACGATTTAACTTAATAACTTAACTACGAAAATAATATAACCGTATCGAGTTTACTCTTTACCGTAAAAGAGACCCGGCTCTTTACCTTTAATAACGAAAATAACGAGCCCTCGGAAGACCTTTAATTTACTTATCCTTCGTATAAATAAAAGGAAAAGGACCCGTATCCCTTAATAAAAGATTCCACCGTCGGGAGGCCTCGGAAAGTTTTTAAACTCCGGATCCGTAAACCTTTAAAAGTTAACGCGTTTAACCTTTAATTTATTTATTTTTCGTATAAATAAAAGAAAAAAACCCGTATCCCTTAATAAAAGCCACCGTTAAAAAGGCCTCGGAAAACTTTTAAACTCCGGATCAACGTATTTACCTCGTACGCCTTCCTTACTCCGTTAACCGAAACTCGTTAAATAATAATTAACTTTTTTAACTTAATTTAAAGTATTTTTATTCTTCGTAATATTATATCGGGCTCCGGTTAAAAAGGAGGAGGAGTTTAAACTCCGTTAAACGAGAGGGTACTTTAATTAACGTTACGGTATCGGCCTCCGAGTTTACTTTTAATATTAAGACTTTTTTTAATAACGTAATATTATAAAACGATATTAAGGTTTAATACCGTTTAACCGTAATTACGATTATCTTCGAGAGGATCCTTTAATTAACTTTTTTTATTAACCGAACTTTAACGTAAATAAATAACTTTATTCGAGGAGGTAATTAATAAAAGTTTTTTTAATAACGTAATATTATAAAACGATATTAAGGTTTAATACCGTTTAACCGTAATTACGATTATCCTCGAAAGGATCCTTTAATTAAACGGAGTATTTTTATTAACCGAACTTTAACGTAAATAAATAACTTTATTCGAAAAGGTAATTAATAAAGGTTTATTAATTAACTCTCTTTTAAACCGGCTTAATTATTCCACCGTATTAATAAACGGTACTTTTATTACTCGTAAATAATTTATTAATACCCCCCCGTTTAACGAGTAATATAACTCTCGTTTCCCCTCTCGCGGTTTATTAAACCCGTTATATTAAGCCGACCGTAAGTTAATAAACGAAGTTATAAATATATAAGGCTTTAATTAACGTTATTTTAACTTTATAAAACTTAATTAATTTAACTTTTAATTAATAAATTAACGCGTACACTTATAATACCGTTAATAATTCGAGTTTATATAATATTAACGACCGTTAATTCGTTTTAACGGACGTTATTAATTTAACGGATAAATACCGAATCTTTATTAATAATATTAAGGCCTTTTAAGGTTATACGACCGTTTTAACGTTTAACCTCGTTACTCGTTACGTATAATTACCCTTAATTAACGGTAATTTAACGACGACCCTTTACGTCCTTTTTTACCGGTTACGGTACCGCGTAACCGGGAAACGGGATTAAAAATTAATAATAAATAAAATATTATTTAATTACTTACCTTTTACCCGTCGTAACTTAACTTTATAATATTTTTAAACTACGATAACTCTTTATACTTCGTCGAAGAATTCCTTAATAATATTAAAATATAAAAAGCCCGAGACCCGTTAAGTATTATCGTTAACCGGCTCGTTATAAAATTATAAACCCGTTTAAAAGGCGAAGCTCGCGATTAATATTACGGTTAATTTTACTTTAATTTTAAACGTCGTTTTAAGACGGACTTATAACTTTAAAAAACCCTTTTAAAGGATCGTTTTTAAGTTATTAAAACCGACGTATAATATTAATTAAATATTTATAAAATCGACTTTAATAAATACGATAACGCCGATAACCTCCGCCGTAACTTTATATTAATAATCCGTTATTCGCGGATTATTATCGGGTAAAATAATATTATAATTAAATATTACTTATTTAATTAACTTAACTTAAGTTTTATTTTTACGGTTTACTTATTAAAACGTATTAAAGATTTTTATAAATATAATAACGCCGATACCTTCCGCCGTAACTTTATATTAATAATCCGTTATTCGCGGATTATCGTCGAATAAAACGATATTATAATTAAATATTACTTATTTAATTAACTTAACCCTAGTTTCGCTTTTACGGTTTACCTATTAAAGCGTATTAAAGATTTTCGTAAATATTAAGAGAAGGTTTATTAACTCGCCGAGTTAATTATTAATATTATAAAAGTTAATAATTCGGCGGATAATATAACGTTATAATAAAACCTTTTACGTATTAATTATAAAAATTATAACGCCGATATTAATAACGATCGACGGTACGATCGAGGCCGAAGCTAGTTTCGCGAAGATATTAAACGTTATAAATTTTACTCCCGAAGCCGTAAAAGAAATTTCGAGCGCCGTCCTTTTAACCGTTTTAACTACGGCTTTTTACGTAACCGGTTATATAATAATTATTAAAACCGTTCGCGAGGCTTTAATCGTAACCGCGTCTTTAACCGCGGATACGAATAAAACTTTAAAAACTACGATAAAAATAAAAAATATTATACTCGATTTAATAAAGGTAATTTTATTAAATATTACTTTTAAAAAAACGATTTAAAAAGTAAATTTTATTTTCGTCGTTTTTACGATTAAAACTTAACCTTCGCGGACCGCGTATAATAATTACGTTAAAAAGGTTATAACTTCGTCTTCGTTATAATAATTAACTTTAAAAACGATCCCGCCGTATTATATTTATATTAAACGGCGGATTAACTTATTATTATTAATTTTAATATAAACGATAAATAAGTATTATTTTACGACGTTACTTTAAACTCTTCGGTAATATTATATTTCGATACGTTATATAAGCTTTAACGTTAATCCCCGCCTTAAACGTAATCGTATATTACGCTCGTTAAATTTATAATTAAATACTCCTTATAAATAACTTTTACCGGTGGGATAATTACGATATTAAATAACGGTACTTTCGTTTACTTTATATATATTAATACGGTTAAAATATCCGCGTTTCTCTTAATATATATAATAATAAGGATATATAACGTATTAACGCGTTTTATAAAAACGGTGTCGTTTAATAAAAAGTTTAACCGGTACGCCGATAACCTTAATATTAAACCCTAAGTTTACTTAATAAACTTACGAAACGCCGAAATAATTAAAGCGTTATTATTACTCGGATAACTCGACGTCGAATTTAATACTTTAATACCCTTTATAATCTTTATATACTTTTTAATAATAAATTTAATCTTCGAGGTATACGTTAATACGGGCGCCTCGTATTATTTAATTAAACGCGTTTAAGTTAAATAATACGACGTTAATTATTAATTCGAGCCGTTTTTAAATTCCGTTAAAATTATTAAGAGCGAAGTTTAAATCTTTAAGGCCGCTTATTTCGACCTTTACTTAGTCGAATTAAACGGATTAATCTTAAAGCTCGGTTATTTTAATATTAAAGTTAACGTCGTATAATTCCTCGGCCCCGATTTATTAATCGGAAATAACGTTTTAAAAAACTTTAATATAATTATCGATATAATTATAATAACGCTTCGTTTACGAGGAATACGTAATTTACTCGTATATAATAAAATCGAGCCCCGTATTATAAACCTTTTAAACCGTCGGTTAAAAATTATTAATTATAAAGTCCGTATAACCGTTATAATATATTTCTTATTACGGTTAATTTATACGATATTTATTCGTTACCCTAATCTCCTATTAACGTTTTAAATAACCCGTTATTATTATTTAACGATTATTAATTTACCGTATCGTAAATTTATACGTTAAACCTTACTCTCTCTTCCTTTATTAATAAAGAGTTCTTAATATATAACGTATTTAATTAAACGGTTACGATAAGTAACGGTACCGTTATTAACCGTATTATATCGTTAAAGTAAAATACGATTACTAGTTATTATTTTATTTATTTTAATACCGTTTATTAAGTCCGTAAATAAAGTTTATTATTAACTTAAACGACGATATAAAATTTACCCTCGAGGTTTTTTATTAATCCCTTAATAACCCTTCGTAAACTAAAGCCTTCCTCGCGTTATATAACGCCGTTATAACCGGCGATATTACCTTAACGATATCGTTAAGTCGGGCGATATAACACCGTATATAAAGGTAAATATTAATATACCGTAATATAACTTAAAAATACTTAAGGGTATACCGATATTATTATTACCGATAATACCTCGATTTATACGAAAAATAACGAGCTTACGTTAAAAATTAACACCTTAGTTAATAAATACCGTAAAATATTTTAAAACCGCGGTATCGTCTTTATAATACCGATAAAGTATAAAATACGTATCGACTTTATTAAGGGATAATAAAACTAAAAGTAAAATATTAAACCTTACCCTTTAAGCTTAAAAAATAATAAACTCGTTAACGAACGTTACGGAAAGCTTTATAAATAAAATAAAATAAAATATTTCCGTTAAAGAGCCTTTATCGCGTACCCCGTCTTCGTAATTTAACGTACGGTCGATAATAAAAGAAAAGGTTACGTTATCGTAAACCTTCGCCCGTTAAATAAACTTACCGTCCCCGATATTTATCCCTTTTTAATTAAAATAATATTATATAAATTATTATTAATAAAAGTTTTTACTCGATATACGATATAACCGTATTTCTTTTATTAATTACCCGTATACCCGAGTTACCGGTAACGATTAATTATTATTAATAAAAGAGGTCTCGAATACTCGAACGTAATTTTTATAAACCTTTATAATACGTTTACCTTTATTTAACGTTATATAAATAATTTTTTAAAACCGTATTACGGTTTCGTACGCGTATATATTAACGATATTATTATTTTTAATAATAATATAAACGAATATATTTAATATTTCGAAATTATATTCCGGTTTTTTATTCGAAATTAACTTTATATATTAACGTTAAAAACTTTCTTCGGTTTTACGTCGGTCCGTTTCCTAAAATTTATAATTGATAATAAAAGTATTACTCGTACGGAAAACCGTATTATAATATTTAAAAAAATCTCTTTCCCCTCGAACTTAATAAAATTATCTTATTATTTCGGTATAATAAACTTCTTTTATTTTAATATTATATAATTCGATATTAAGGCCGAGCCTTTATAAGCTTTTAAGACCGTTTTATTACGTAAAGATATAAAGGAGAGAGGATTCGTAAATAACTTAACGTAAAATAAACGTAAAGGCGATTATTAAATCCTTACGTATCGAATTTACGCCGTAACTTTTAAAGTCCTTTAATACTTTATAAAAAGGCCTTTATTAATAAATAAAGCTTTATTATTACGATATTAACGTATCCTTAAATTAAATATATATAAAAAAAGTATTAGTACCGTAATTTTTTAATTATTAATTTTATAAAACGGTATTATTATTTTAGGTAAAGATATTAAATAAAATTAAATTCGACCTTTAACCTTTTTATTTCGCTTTTATTTATCCCGCGAAAAGGTTTACGGTATAATAAAGTTAAAAGTCGTAAATATTACTTAAGTATTCGTTAAAATACGTAAAATAATATAATTTAACCGAAACTTTATTATCGTTTTAACGGATTATACCTTAGTTAAAAATATTATTATATATACGTCGTTAAAAACGATAAACTTAAATAAAGTAAACCTTAAACTCGTATCGATAACGAATTATATATATAATTTAACTTATTAATCCTTTATATCTTTAACCAACTTAATATCGTCCCGGATACTTTATTACGGCTTTCGACGTAAATTAAAAACGATATACTAATTAATAATAATATCCTCGAAAAAGTTATTTATATTAAAAATCTTATCGTATATTATATTAAAAACTCTTAAATTTATACGCTTAAAAAGGAAATAAACGTACCGCCGTTTACTTTACTCCTTTTAATAAAGGCCGAATATTAATACCGGTATTTTATCTCTTCGTAAATAAATAATAAAACGGTAATATAATTATTAAATGAATTTCGTTATTACTTAATCTTAATATATAAAACCGATCGTATTTTCCGTCTTTTACGGAGGGTATTATAATACGTTACCCGGGTTAAAAAAACGAAAGCCGCGGAGGCCGTTAAAAAGTAATTTTAATAAAAAGCGTTACCGGTAAAGGATATTATTAATTAAGAATTAAACTAAGATAATTATATTAATCCCGGTTAAAAAAAACGGTCGAAACGTTATTAAACGTTATAACGACTTATTAATTATTACTTTATTACGTTTCGGAGTATAATAATTTAACTTTATATATACCCGCGTTTATAAAAAAGGAAATCTTAAAATAACTTACGATAATACGTATTATTTTAACGAAAGACGTATAACGGTATTATTCGATAATATTTTTATACGGCGTAAACGTAAAAAAATACGTACGTATATTAATTATTACCCGGTATATTAAACGAATTAAACTTTAAAATTACGCCCCGCCGGGTAACTTTAACTTATTACTTTTACGACCTTCTTTATTATACCGTAATTATAAATTTTATATTTACTTTATTAAAAGTACCCGTTATTTATACCTTATAATACTTAAAAAACTTTAATATATTAAATACCCTTTATATAATTACTTATAAATTCTTTAAAAAAATAATCCTCGTACCCGGAAAGTTAATATTACGGTATTAACGAATAAGTATCCCGAAACGAATTATTAATAATCGATAAAAAATTCGTCTCCGACTTATAAACCGAGCTTTTTCGACGGTTTAAGAGTATCCTTATTAATATTTACGGTATATTACGCTTAAATAAACGGTTTATTTAAACGAAAGAATTAAACGGTAAAGATCGTTATTCGTTTTTATTATACCGAGTATCCCGATACGCTTAAACTTCCGTTATCCCCGTATTATAATTTTAACTTAATAATACGGCTTCCTTTCCCTTCGGTTATTTACCGAACGAGCTTATTTTAAGATTTTATTCTTTCGGCCTTATAAATTTATTAACTTTAATAAAAAATAATAAAAGGGTCGTAGAGGTTTAATAATTATAACGAGAAATCCGTTAAAAGACGTAATAAACTTAATCGATATAATAAATTAATAAGTTAAGTTTCGGTACGATAAAATATATCGTTTAATAAAATTTAACGTCGGTAATATAATTTTTATCCGTTTTTATAAAGGATATTACTTACTTAATAAACTTAAGAAAAAACTTTTTTAATAAAAAACCGAGCCTTTTAAAATTATTAAAAAAGTCGGTAAATAAATATACCGTTTTTAACTCCCGTAAATATAACGTATTTACTCGGTCTTTAACGTCGAATATTTATATAAAGCTCCGGAAAGAATAAACTTATATAACCGTACGTAAAAGCCGTTAAACCTTATAATTTAGGAAAACGTTAAAATAAATAACGAAGACGTAAAAAACGACCGCTTTAAAGTCGAACGTCTTCTTATATATCGTTTACGTCGTACGCGGGTATATTTTACGGTAAATTATTTAATTAAGTAAATAAGTTACGGGTACTACGATAATTAATAGGTTAATAAAGTTATATTACTCGACGGATTCGAGGAACTCGTTAACGAATACGACGTTAATTACCCCGATATTATAATCCACTTATAAAGCGTTAAATACCCCGTAAAGAGTACTCCGGTTAAGGAAACGCCCGCGTTAAAGAATAAAACGTTCGTTTTATAATTACCGTAATTACGCCGTAAAGGGCGCCCTCGTAAAACCCTCGTAAACGGTAATTATATTAAAATAACGAAGGTAATAAAAAGTATATTACGCCGTTACGAGCGGCCGTTAAAAACGGTTATTATACTTAATATCGAGGCTCCGAAGTAACTTATATATAAATCCTTCGACGGTTATTAAATATTAATCGAACGGATTATATAATAATAATTAATTAATAAATTATATTACCTTTTTTATTTACTTTCTTTTATTTATAATTTTTACGCCCCCTTTACTTTTTCCGTTTACCTTACTTATATTATAACCTTATAACGCGTTATTTTACTTATTATATATACTCCCCGAATAATAATATAATCCCGTTTATTATAAATATAATAACGAAACCTTTAAACGTCGCTTTATTTAACGAAGTTATTTAAATAACACCTCCTTCCGTATACGTAAACGAACGTACGGTCGCTCCTTTTTATTTAATATAAATAATAAATATACTTTTCGGTTATATATAAAACCGTATACGATACCGTATAAAATAATAATTAAAATTTTATTTCTTATTATTTTATATATAAATAATACTAAAGTCCTTAAAAACACCTTATATTTATATATATATTATATACCGTCGTTAATTAACGGCCTCCTTATATACTTAAAACCTTATTATACCCGATATTAAAAATTCCCCTTACTCCTCCCGAATAAACGTAATTAACTTATTATTTAAGGAGGTTAATTATAAAATCCTTATTATTAACGTTTTAAAGAACGACGAAAAGGTAACTTAAAAGGTCGAACCCGAAAACGACTAAGCCTCGTAATACGAAGTAAAGGATAATAACGATAACGAAGATATTATTATAAATACTTAAAAGGTAACGGTATCGTTTAAACCCGCCGCCTTACTAATAATTAAAGCGGTTAAAGTAAAGAAACTTATTAACTTACCTTTAAAAAAGCGTATTAATATTAAAGTATACGACGCGGCGAGATATAATTATAATCGCTTCGTAAATTTATAAATAAACGTTAACCGCTTTAATATAATATTCGATAAACTTTTAAAATAAAACTTAAGTATTAAAGTACGTAAAACCCTCCGCGGCGAGAACGGGTAATTCGTCCCCGGAAGCGGGCCTTTTACTTTTAAAAAAGGTAAATAAGTATAATAAATAAAGTTAAATTAAGGGATAATATTTAAAGGCGAGTTATTTACTCGTATAAAGGCTTTTTTTATAAATATTTCGTAATTTACCGTAATTAAAGTTTTTTAATACTTAAAAAAGTATTCGAAGATAAAAAGGCTTTTTTTTAATTTTTATTTATACGTCGTTACCGTACTCGTTACCGTTCGGTCGGTAAAAATATAAAACTCCGGGCTTTAATTAAAGCCGTAAAGCCGTTTATATACGTAATAATATTAATTACGCGTATCTTCGACGAAGCGTTTTAATACCCGGTTTTTATAATTTAAAACCTTTATAGAAACGAAACTTAATCGTTTTTTAACTTTCCGGATTATTACGGTAACCCTTTAATAAACGCCTCCGGGTAATTAAAGGTTATTATTACCGTTATAAAAGATTTACCGGATAAGTTTTAAATACGTATTAAATCGGCCGTTATTTAAAATATTATACCCGTTAAAAAAAATTTAAAAAACGTTATTAATATCCTTAATAATTAATCGGCCGTACTTTAAAAAATTAACGAACGAGTCGTTATAATAACTTCGGTTACCCGTAACTTCGTTTATATACGCCGTTAATTAATTAATATATAATAAACGGTAAACGAGTTAATAAAACGGGTAAATACGTCGGGATTACCGTCGGTCGCCTTTTAAAGCCGCGGTATCTCTTTTACCCCGAATACTTTAACCCCGTCGAACCGGGTTACCTTTTTAACGGTAACTTTATTAAACCGTTAAGCGGTTACGATAATACGCGTCGTTAATATTAATTAATTAATTAAAAGCGTAAAGGTTTTAAAATTAACGCTCCGGCGTTTTAATTCGCGTAGTCGCCTTTTTACGGTATTTATTACGCCGGCGATACCGAGAGTACCGTCGTATAACGCGGGATATACCCTCGTAATATTAATAAGTAATATTAATACCTTTATAAATTACGAGACACCGTCCGTTAACGACTTTATAAATTAAAATAATTTTTAATTAATAATAACGTATTAAAACTTTACGAAGGTTTATTTAAATTATTTTTATTACTTTTTCGACGCGTTATTTATTTATTATTTTTATTTTTTATTATTAAGTTTTTTTTATATTTTCTTTTCGCCCGATAACTATTATAAAAGGTAATTATTCGGTTTATATTTTCCGTAATAAGGAGTTTTTTTTTACGTATCCTTTACGGTGGGATCTCGAAACGGGACGGGAAAATATTTTTTCCGCCCTCGCGGGAGATATTACGAGGAAAGTAATTATTAATTACCTTCCCGTACGATACGTAACGGTTATATTACTAGCTATTACGTAACGCGGCCTTCTTAAGCCGTATTAAGGGGTATAAGTGGCTTTTCTTTTATACGTAATAATCCTTTAACTTAATTATTAATTATATATTATTTTACTTTATTTCTTAGTCGCTTATATCGTACCTTTATATTATTACGAAGTTTTATAAAACCGTTATACCCTCGCTTTTACTTTATATCGCCGTTACCTAATATTTCGATACTAGCCGTAGCCGCGCCTCGTACGTAATCGAAATACTTATTATTTTAACGTTAAATAAACCGCCTTTTAAAATATTATTTAATTCGGGTACTTCCGTATATATTATTAATAACCTTAACCGCCTTAAAACTTTCGAGTAATATATAATACCGGAGTACGTACGTATTAATAACGGAGTAATAAAAGTATATAATTATAATACTTAATTAATTAAAATAAAGGCGAACGGGATACGTTTAACGTTAAAATTAATAAACGTAATTATATACTTAAAGTTTATAATCGAGGTAGTCTCCCTCGGTCGCTTAAAAGAGTAAAAGGTATTTTAAAGGAATAAAACCGGGGAGTTATATAAAGTCAACGATACCGGCGGGAACCGCCCTCGTATAAAGATTTTAATAATATAAACGGTAAAATACGGGTAATATTATATTATCGAAGAAGTAAAAGAGTTAATATTTATATCGTTTTCGCGAGAAAGGCGTTATATATAAATTTAAAAAGGATATTTTTAATATCGCCGTTTAAGTTATATAAGGTTAAATATAATTACTCACTTATTTATTTCGGTAAAAGGCGTACGCTTAAAAAGCTTAAATATTATCGAATATAACGTTTACGGCCTCTTAAAAATATAAAGAGTAATATTACGTAAATTACCGTTCGATAAATTATAGTTAAAGTTATTTCGAAAGTTAAATATTAATTAAACGAATATAATTATTATATACGATAATAATACGAGAGCCCTCTTTATTACTTATAACGATATAAAATATATATTATATTATACTTTTATTAAAAAAATTAACTTTTTTACGGTAATCGAAAAGGCTTTAAATATTATAAAGTAAATAAGGTATAAAACCGTAATAATTCGAGTTAATAATAAACTTATTATTAATAAAAAAGCGACGAAAAGAGTCGAAAAGAGAAGTATTATTATCGAGCCCTTTACACCGTATATATAAGTATAAAATAAGGCTTTTAAACGTTTTAAGGGGGTAATAATAATTAAAGTACGTATTATACGAATAAATATAAAACTCTTAAAAAACTTATAACTTAATATTATCGGTATAACCGTATATATAAATAACCGTCTACCTTATCGTTCGTTATAATATATAACCCTTTTCGAAGCCGTACGAAACTAAGTACCCGATATTACTTATTTAAGGGTATTCGGTTATAAAATATTTATTTTAACGAAAAAGGCTTAAAAGTGTTAAAATAAAAAACGAAAATTATAACCTAGGGCGTATATTAACTTCCTAGTAAGTTATAAATCCTTTAATATTTTTAAAATTTAAGTCCCGAAATTAAAAGAGGTAAAGTTAATAAAAAATATAATTTTCGATAAAAGTAAAATATTCAACGAAGTTATTATATACGTTAAATTATTAATAAAAGAATTAATATTATTATTAATATATACGTAAAAAAAAAGGAGAGAAATTACGTAAAAGTACGTAACGTAAATATATTTAAAATAAAACCGTTATACTTACGCGTTAATTTATTACCTTTTAACGGAGAGGAGGGTACTTAAAAATAAAGAGTCGCGACCTTTAATTTTAACGATAAATTATAAAATTATTAAATACTTAAATTTTTATTAAAAATTAATAACGAGGTAAGTACCTAAAAGGATAACCTTAGTCTCGAAGATTATACCGGTAATATAACTTTTAAAAGGGTACCCTTTATAGTTAACCCCCGTAAAAAAGCCCTTATAATACCGGAGGCGATTAATAAATTAAAAGTATACCCGGCGGCGTTTACCGTAACCGTAATAAAAACCGAGAAGTAAAAAATAATAATATTAACGATAAATTATTTAACGAAAATAATAACGATACGGGAGAGAGATTAATAACGTTAAAATTTATAATTTTTCGGGGTACGTTAACGGGAAGAGATATTTATTTTAATAAAGTTACGGAGTCGGAAATATTATTACCCGAGTATAAGACCATTATAAAAACGTTTTTAACGGTATTACGATAAAATTATTACGACTTAATACCTCCTTCGTATATATACGAAACCCTTTTTATATATAACGACCGATACTTTTTTAAATAAGTTTAAGAGTAATATATTACTTTTTACCGTAAGTTAAAAACCTTCGAAGAAGTTACCGAAAAAGATATTAAAGGGTATAAAATCCTCGGGAGTATATAAATATATAATTATAAGACCGATTTTACCGGTATAATAAAGTTAACGCTTAAAGTACGTATAATAATTTTAAGTAACTAGGAGGAGAAGATTAATTAATTTACGAGGGTAACGACTTTTAGTAATTTTATACTTCGAATCTTCCTTTATATTATTATTAAATTCGACTTAAAGTTACGGTAAATTAATATCGTTAACGTATTCGTTAATACGGACTTCGATAAGTTAACTTATATATTATTATTATTAGGCTTTAAAGTTATTATATTATAAGGAGAGAGGGTAATTTAATTATTAAAAAAGGCCTTATATAACCTCCGATAATCTCCTTTATTATAATAATAATATATTACGAAAAAATTAATAGTTTTAAGTTATATACTTATTAAGGAGGACCCTTATATATTTATAAAGTATAATATTACCGTTTTTATTTACGTCGACGATATTATTTTATTATACCGTAAAAATAAATAAGGAACGGTTAACTCTTTAATAATTAATTTAAAAGAGATATTTAAAGTAAAGGACTTAAATAATATACGACTTTTTTTAAGTATAAAGGTTTTACGGTACCGTAAAATAAAAAGGCTTTAACTCTTTTAAATTAAATATATTAATAAAATAATACGAAAATACCTCTTAATTAATAATTTATACTCTTCCCGCGGTAAACGAAGATTATATCCCTTATAAATTATCCTAGTTACTTTAATAAAATTAATACCGTAATTTCGTATATATTAATATTAAAGTATTACTAGGTTACTTTTATACGTAATAATTAACATTAAGTTAAACGTAATATTTTATATTACTCGCCTTTATAAGTATAATATAAACTTATTATTAAAGGATTATAATAATACGGTAATTATACTCCTTTACTTATATAAAACCTAGTATTTTAATTTATATTTCGACGGTATAAATAATATTATAACCGACTTTTAATACGCTTTTAATACGTTTTTTAAGGATAATATAAAAGACCGAGTAAATATATAAGGGTATATTATAAAGTTTTTTAATACGTTAATAATATAAAAGTTATTTAAGTAATATATTATTATTATTTCCTTTATAAAAGTAAAGCTCCTCGTTTTAATATATATTACGAAAGAGTTATATTATATTCGACGGTTATTCGATTAATTTAACCTTACGTTTAATAATAACTTCGTTATTAAAAAAAATAATAAATAAATTATTCGCTTTATTACGAATAACACCCTCCGCCTAAAAACTCGTTTACGATATATTAATATTTATAATATATAAGTTCGTTAAAAGGTATAAAAGGGTTAACTTAAAATTAAATAAATATTTATAAAAGTTATAATAATTAATAAACTTATAAAAACCTTTACGAAAAACCTTTTCGTATACTTTAAAAAAGTTATAAACGTAATTATTATATTAAACGAGGTTATTAACCCTCGAAAAAAGTAAAAGTAAATTTTCTTAATATATAACGACGACGAAAAAATAAAAATAAACGGAAAATATAATTAAAATAAAGTATTAAAATAATAACGGCCTTATTTAAAGTAAAAAATATACCTTAAAATACCGTAAAACGAAGCGCCCGGGCTTTTAAAAAGGTTAAAATATATTAAGTAATACGTAAAGAGGCCCCCTTAAGGGGGTATGTCGGAAAGAGCCACAAAATATATAGGGTGGCCTAAAGAATCAACCTAGGAAACCAACCAAATGGAGTTAGCCTAAGTTTGTATGAAAAATAGGGAGGTTTTCAGGGTCAACGAGCATGCCCACATTCTGGAGATTTTCCTGATACAATAATCACTAATATATCACACATTCTGACAAGTAGCCAGCCACCCAGAGAGATCTTTTACCACCAGGGCCTCTCCATTTCGAAACCTGGGGGCGCTTCTCATTCCAGGCACGGGCTCCACCTGAGCCACTGTCAGTGCCCCATCCCTGCCACAGGCCCTTATTTTGATTGATAGGTCCCTGTTCTCAGGTATGCCGACCTGAGGTGTGTTTTGCAGACCGGCCAGGGCTGTCTTGCTGTCTTGCTGTCTTGTCGTAAGATTGTGGGATGCCTTGTTTTGATATTGTTTGTGCTCCATACAAAGTAATATGAACCGGCCAGAAGGATACAGCAACTGGAACAATGTCTTGCCCCGAAAGATGACGTGAGAGTCCCAGGCCACGGTCACGGCGGCTAGACGGGCTCACGGGTTTGCTGTTAAAAGACACGCTGGGTGAGTCCTAAGTCAGCCACCAGATCCGCTGGGCTCTCTTCTACCACAGCCTTTTGTTGTTGTTTGTAAGACATGTATGGAGTATGGAGTCAATTATCTCACCTCTCCCCATTCTATTCGTATCTTACCTCACTACCTTCCCGTTTCAGGGGGTCTGCCGACTGCAGCCTGCAGGTACACATTTGGTGCACACAGCGCTTGTCTGTTGGGTTTGAGAGCCGGTGCCCCCAAAGGTTCCCAACAGCAGATAGGGTAGGGGCGAACACTGGCCGGGTCTTTGTTTTCGATTGGCCTGGCTGGGCCTCAGCTGTGTTGCATCCAGCGCTGTGAGGGGCCTGGCCCTCTGGGCTGAGACGCCAGGAGGTCGTACTGAGTAAGATACTGGCGGGTCCCCAGAGTCGTACGGAGCACTGAGTACACAGAGACGTATCTGACTGGCAAGATATCTCACAGATAAACACAAATAGGCGCTGTCTGAGGATCTGACACCTTGCTCGAGTATCTTACTTGTGCGTGCCGAGATGGGGACGGCTGCCAGCGTGTTTTTGCGACTTCGGGGGCCAGCACCAGCAGAGCTGTGGTGCCATGCTTGTCGGCAGATGCGTGGCTGTTGGTGTTTGTGACGCCCATGTTGTTGAGACCTGTGAATGTGTGGATGTGAGGATGGCGGCGAGCTGCATTTGTGTGGTCAGTAGAACCTGGAGCACGAGCATTGTTAATATGTTAAATATTGACATTTGGCAACAAGAGTTTGTCGTTCGTGTCTCTCTTGCCTGCAACTACGCGCAAGCGCATGCAGGTCGCTCTTGCTGTCTTATTATTTATTATTGCCCTGCATGCAATCAATATGGCAGGCGCGCCACAAGCGTCTCTTCCATTTCTCCAGTTCCTGCCTGTCGGACGCCTGCGGCCGCCCATCGTACCTTCTAAAAAAAAAACGGTTTCCCTTTTTGGCAATTGCGACTAGCAAAGGACCCCGTCGTATTGGTGGTAGAACCGGTTTCTGTTCCTGGGCACGCCAGTGCTCGTAATTTCCTTTTTCTTCTTTTCTTTTTCCATTTTTTTTGACCTGCCAGCCGCTGGGGCAGGCCAAGGTGGGTAGGTGCGATGTGTCTCTGGTCTCCAGTTCTTTCCTCCGGTGTCCAGGTCCGCACCTTCCCAACCTTGCCACCTGCACGGGAGTAGTCCTTCCTCGCTCTTTCCTTCTCCGAGCCCAGAAAGGCCGCTACAAAGTTGCGTATTTCGACATCTGCTCTTTCGGAGGGAACAATTCCTCGATGTTTCAACTTCTCCTTTCTACGACGAGTACATCACGACCACCAACAAACTACGACGCGCCGGCCACGCACATGCGCCCAACCCACGCCCCTGCTGCACCGCCGCCGCCTGCTGCTCGCTTTCACTGTGTCCTTTACCTGGCTGGCGCGTAGTGGTGTGCAGCCAATAAGCCAGCCGAGCCAGTCCGGCAGTCTGCAACCCGGCCTTTCCATTTTCTTTGTCTTATTTTTGGGGCATTTTTTTTTGTCAGCCTGCCTGGGTCAGCCCGTCGTCTGGCTGGTCAATTGTCAATTGCCTGTCATCGCCTGTATTGACAGACTCAATTCGATTGTTCTTGCATTCTTATATTCTCGTTTGACCTGTTTGCACGGCCTGACTGCACCCTTCAGTGTTTTACCCCCTCCCCCCCGGTCATTATTTTTGCTACAATTTGCTGCAGCACCTCTCGCTGCCACCACTTGCCGTCCCGCTGCTATTTGCGACGTCAATCAGGGTCATTCAGGCATCTCGAAACCTCCTGCGAGGCTGCCCTGTGGTGCGCCGAGCTCTGACCCTCGTCTGGCCCACGACCGCCCGCCCAGCTTTGTTTCTCGTCTCGCACAGTGACCTCCCCGTCACTTTCCCACCCTCAAGACCCTCGAGAGAACCCCCTCGACCACCCTGTTTCTACTTGAAGCCTCCTCGCAGTTCTTCCAGTCTTTTCGCTTGTCCTGCGCGCCCTGTTCTCGCGTCGTTTCACCCATTGGCTGTCGCTCGACAACTTTCCGCTGGGCTGCTCTCCTCCCCTTCCGACGCTTTCCTCCATCCTTTTTCTTGGCCTCGAGTCGCCGACTGGGTTGTTCTCCTGCATCGTCTCAGGCTCTTTTACCCGCGTGCTTCGCTCCGCGTCTCCACGCTTTTGTAGACCATGTCGCAGTTTCCACCCCAAGGCGGCCCTGGGCCGACGGATTCCGCAGATTATTACGAGCATCAGTACGAGTATCAACAACGGCAACCACAACAGCCGTCCCTGCAGCAGCAGCAGCAACACCAATATCAGCGCCAGTATCAGCTGCAGCGCCAACACCAACAACCGCCGCCAATATTGCCCCCTCTTCAGTCGCCGACACAACGACAGGATCGTCCATACTATCCGCAACATCAACAGCAGAACTACGGCAGCTTGCCCGCCTCGCCCTCCTCACCGACGCTCTCCTCCTCCTCTTCCTTTCCAGTCTCTACGTCGACTTCTCCGTCGCCCTCCTTTACCTCCTCACCCGTATCCTATTCACGACCATCCTTGGATAGCAACAACAATACCAATAACATCAACGGTAGCAGCTCGCCAGGCTCGAGCAGGTCACATTTCCACCACCCATCCTCTTCCGGAGCCGGGCGTTCGGCTCTTCTGCAGACAAGCGTCAACGTTAACTCGCCTTTGTCGTCACGGTAAGCCCGCTCACACTCTATTTGTTCTCCCATACGATGTACCTCCCTCACCCTCTTCAATCTTGGCTACCCGCCTCTGCCTTTGGCCCCCCCCCCCCCCTTGTCTCCGGCCCAACCCCTGCCCGTGTCTGCTTGTCTGCGTGACCAGTTTGTCATGTTGGTTCGGCTTCGTTCTCCTGCCTCCTTTCTTGTGCCTGCGTGCCTCCTCAGTTCTCAAAGATCTCGCCTTCCTGGACGCTTTATTCTTTTGTGATTCAGGAAGCGTTTCTCGAAAAAAAAAATGACCCGGCAGCTATACACACATACATAGATACACACACATGACCTACACAGCTTGTGTGTGTGTGTGCGGGAAGGCTTACGACCGCAGAAGCAACGTCTCACAGACGGTCACTAAAGGGAGAGGAGAGCCCTGACACTGTTTCCTCCACCCCCTGTCCATTTCCCTCCGTTTCTGGCCTGGCCACCCTGCCGTGCAACCCGCCCCCATTCTGCCACACCATCGCGGCCGCTGGGAAAGACCCAATTGCTAATTAATCCTCTTTCTCATCGTCTCTCCTTCGTTCTTCACCTTTCTACGAAATACAGATCCCAAAGAAAACCAGCTCCCAGTCCGCTCCATACGAGCACAGCTATCTCGCCCCCGACGACTTCGACACCATCGGGCTTCAATTTTCCTTTTCACAGCTCGCCGCAGCCAAACGGCAGCCCGCGAGGCACCACCACCACCACTGGTTCACAAGAGGCCCTCGACATTCCTCAGATCGTGACGACCGGCCCCGAATCGCCTCGTCCCGAACGTGACCAGAGCTTGGGCGCCGAGAAGACCTACTTTAATAGCGACTCCTCAGGAGCGTCGACACCCGTTGAAGAGATATCGAATCCCATGTTCGTACCGCTAAGCTCGCATTTCAAGTCACTGCCCAACGTCGATTGCTTTTCTTTTTATTTCCCCTTTTTTTCGCCTGGCTCGATCTCTCCACACGAAGATACGAAAGGATGGCACCTGGGTTTCTCGCTCTGCTGTGGCCAATGAGACGGTTCCGTAGAAGTTGGGCTGAAGTCGGGCTATCAGTCTGACGTTCTCTCGGCTACTCTGAATCTTCTTTTCGGTTTTTACTTTTTTGTTCTTCGATCCCAGACATTTTTCTTTTCTTTTTTTTCCTCTTCGTGTGTCGTGATTATCGCTAACAGGCTCTCTCTTCCAGACCCGCGGTGTCCCCCCGTCTTCCGAATGACAATCGAAGCGTTTCCGACTCCGCTGTGACCCCCAAGCCTCTCGCGGGCGCAACAATCTCAACACGGGCAGCCATGGCTGGCCCTTCGAACGCCCCCCGTGCTGAGGCAAATGGTGTGCCCCGGAACGCCTCCATCGACTCGGGTGTGTCCGCCTCATCAAACAGCTCCACCGCACGAAAAAACTCGACCGACAGCGTCACCACACACGATATCCCTTCCATCATCAAGGCTGCTGGCAGTGCAGAGGCCGTTATTGAGCACCTCCTTAAAGAGAAGCAGGCCCAGTCTCAGCAGAATGCACAGCTATGGCGCTTGGTCGACAAACAGCGGGCCATGATCCTGGGCCTCAACAAGGACTTGGAACGGGCACTCAAGGACAAGGAAAAGTACCGGAGAAAGGTCAAGGAGTTGCTACCGGGCCATGGCCAGCCACCAGCACCCTCCGTCCCAGAAAGCAGCGCCTCACATCGGCAGCAGCAGCAAAAGGGCATGACGGGCACCGGCGCACAGAATGGAAGCACATCGAGTCTTCCTGCGCTTAGCATAAGCACGATGAACAGAGTTGCGTCCGAAGACGTTCCTTCGTCGCCCGTGAGCGCCAAGGATTCGCCTGTGCACTCACCCTTGCAGTCGCCCGTAGACATGTCCCTGGCTCCGTACCCCATCACACCGCCTGCCGACCAGCCATCCATCGCGGCCGCATCTGCTGTTGGTGATTTGTTGGATCCTGTCGAGTCGATGCCTCGTCCCCAAGACCACGCTTTAGGCAACTTTGACCACGAGGCGGAAGAACGCGCCGCCGAGTCTGCTCGCCGCACTGCCAATGCCGCCAACGACATTCCCATCAGCTTCTCTCTCCCGCCATCCCGCAGCCTGCCGAGCAGGCCGCCACAGGTTCCGCCCCGCAGATTCCCCCAGCCTCGTCCGAAGAGGGCGGAGCCTCGCAGTTCCCACCACCACCCGCTCCGCCACCGCGCAAGCCACCACCGGCACCGTTATTGCTCCGTGACCCTCGCCCCAACCCGACCATTCCCATCGACGACGAGGCTCTAGAGTCGGACTCTGACTACGACTCGTTGCTCGAAGTTACTGAGATTGCCGAGAAGGAAAAGAGAGGCCGGCGGAGAACACGCGAGGAGGATGACCGTGAGCGGGAGATTTTGGCGATCCAGGAGGCCGAGATCCGAAGCTTGTCCAAGAAGAGCAAGAAGAGCAACAGCGTGCATGGCACGCCGAAGTCCGCTGGCCAGCCGACTGCCGCTCCGGACACTGTGCCTCCCAGCTTGATGCTCTCTCAGGCCACTCTGCAGCCACCCAACACGTTGGACGGTATGCTGAACAGCGACGGTGGCGACATCAACAACACTGTCATCACGGTCCAGAGAAGCCTCGCTGCTCCTCTGGTCAGCCCTGGCCTGCCGTCGAGCCCCCGCCCGACGGCTGGCAACGCCATGCACCGTTCCCCTCTCCACTCCCCTCCTCTGTCACCGAGGATGGGTGGTACCTTTGGCTCGGCTGGTGCGGCTGCCCTGTCGCCTCGTCCACCTCGTCAGCCAATTCCTCTGCCGCCAAACACGCCTCTCCAAACACCTTCTCCCGCGGCCGACGAGCCTTTGACGCTTTCGTCCCCGAAGCCCCTGAACATCATCAAGAAGTCGAGCGAAACGGCGTCGTCAAACGTGCCTTCGAGCCCGTCTGTCAAGTCCGTCAAGTCTGTCAGCAGCCGCGAGAGCCCTGCGGAGCGTACTCGTATCTTCAAGGGCTTTGTGACTGAACAGTTCCCCGATTTGCTGCTCCCGCCCAATGCTCTTCCATCGATCGATATCAAGGTCGCCTCGTCGCGTATGAAGCCGTCCCGGGCCAGTCTGATCTCGCTCACGCAGCTCGAGGAAGACCCAGTCTTTACTCTGGCAGTCTTTTCTCGTGCTGATGGGGGGGAGCTGTGGCGGGTCGAGAAGGACTCTGCCTCTCTTGCCAAGCTCGACCAGCGCCTGAAGCAGTGCTCGACTTTCACGGCCAGAACGCCCGACCGTTCCCTCTTCAGTGGCCACGCACCGGCCAAGCTCGACGCCCGTCGCCAGGCGCTGAACCACTATCTGGATGAGCTTCTCAACACGCAGCTCGACAACCTCACGGCAATGGAGCTTTGCCGTTACCTGTCGACCAACACACTGCCTCCCAACGCGGACGAGACCGGTTCGATGTCGACTGAGGTCCGGAAGGAGGCCCAGGCCAACAAGGCCAAGATCAACAACTTTGGTGATCGTCCGGTCAAGACTGGTTATCTCACGAAGCGCGGAAAGAACTTTGGTGGCTGGAAGGCTCGCTTCTTTGTCCTGGACGGCCCTCATCTCAAGTACTATGAGACGCCTGGCGGCGCCCATCTGGGCACCATCAAGCTGCAGAACGCACAGATCGGGAAACAGTCGCAGCACACCGAGACCTCGTCACCGGCCCGCGGTGGCGGCAACAACAACGCTTCGGACGACTTTGACAACCAGTACCGCCACGCCTTCCTCATCCTGGAGCCCAAGAAGAAGGATCCAACATCCCTTACCAAGCACGTATTATGCGCCGAAAGCGACCACGAGCGTGACCAGTGGGTGGACTCTCTGCTTCGCTGGATCGACTACCGCGACGAAGGCGACGAGGACGACACACCGTCCATCTCCGGCGTTCCCGGTACGCTGGATCCAGACCGGCCGCAGTCTTCCAACGACACCCGGACGAACGGCTCGGGTTCGGGCACAAGCAAGAAGCGCCACAACAAGAAACAGCAGCAGAAGCCGCAGATTTCCTCGCCACAGCTGCAGACGCAGCCGCAGCAGTCCTTTGGCAAAGATGGCCTCATCGGGGTCAGCTACGAGGCGACCCAGCAGGGCGAGATTCCCCACGGTGTACCCGGAAACCGCCAGCGCCGCAACTCGCAAGACTCGGACGTGCCACAGACCATGTCATCCCAGGCTTCCTACGCAATTTCGGCGCCGCGGGATCCGCACGTTATCTCGGATTCGTCGGCTTGGGGTGGCCGGGTGGCGATGCTTGGAACAGGCCTGGCGCCCCCGTCTGTCGACGAGAAGAAGGCACGAAAGCGGAGTTTCTTTGGGTTTGGCGCCAAGACGCGGACGTCGAGTGACGGAACGGCCGACACCCTGTTTGGTGACAACAACTCTGGCGGTCCTGCGGGATTTGGCAATGGCGGCGGCGGCGGCGGCAGCGGCGGCGGCGGTCCCAACCGCCAGGTCTTTGGTGCTCCGCTGGCCGAGGCGGTCCGCTACAACTCGCCTGTTGATGTGAATGTGCCTCTTCCTGCCGTTGTGTACCGCTGTATCCAGTACCTGGAGGCCCGCAACGCTGTGTACGAAGAGGGCATCTTCCGTCTCAGTGGCTCGAACGTGTTGATCAAGCAGCTTCGTGAGCGGTTCAACAACGAGAGCGACGTGAACCTGTTGACGGACACGACGTACCATGACATCCACGCTGTGGCTTCGCTGCTCAAGATGTACCTCCGCGAGCTGCCGACGACCATCCTGACCCGCGACCTGCACATGCAGTTCTTGTCTGTGACGGAGATGTCCAACCAGGAAGAGAAGCTGTCGGCTCTGGCCGAGCTGGCTACCCGCCTGCCGCAAGCAAATGCCACGCTTCTCAAGTACCTCATCGCCTTCTTGATCCGGATCATCAACAACTCTGACCGCAACAAGATGACGGTGCGCAACGTGGGCATTGTCTTCTCACCGACGCTCAACATCCCCGCGCCTGTGTTTGCTCTGCTGCTGCAGAACTACGAGGCCATTTTTGGCATTGAGCCGAGGAGTACGAGCTGCCTTCGCCCGCATCGGATGGTCCCCAGAACCGTCGCCCTTCGCTGTCGTCCATGTCGACGGGCGCCGCCATCGACCCGCTGTCTCAGCGTCCCTCCACCTCGCATGCCGGCGAGTCACCTCACCGTCAGCGCCTGCTGGATGCCGTCAAGAACGGCAGCAATGGCGGCCACGCCGGCCAAGGCGGCCGAAACACACAAACCCCGCCTCCTGTCTTGATGAGCTCCGCTGGTTTGCAGATGCAGTCGCGGTCGGCCTCGACGCCCACGCCGCCGCCGATGCAGCCGCCGCCGAGCTTCCCGTTGCCAAAGCCGTCGCAACAGCAGCAGCAGCGCATGACGAACTACGAGCCCCAGTACCTGTCGCAACAGCAGGGCAACCCACAGGTGTCTCTTCGGCCGGCGTACGAAAGTGGCTTCGTGCTACCGGCGGGGTACGACCCGACGCAAGCGCCGGCGTCCAACCCGGTGCGAGCCAACCCTGGCTACGACCGGCCGCTTTACGAGGGGGCCAGCAACGGAGGGCTGGCGGCGTATGAGCGCAACACGCGGCGCGAGAGCTCAATCTTGCCCAGCAGCCCGGGACGAACAACCTCAACCTAACCAACAACAATAACAACAACAGCAGCAGGGCGGCAGACGTCCAGGGCCGGGCAACCGGTACTAGAGATACTTGCCCTCGACATTGCGACCCAGCTACACAACCCCCCGCTTTTGACAAGCCCGATGTTCGATGTTCGGTGTGTTGCACACGAAACACTAGCCACTCGAGGTATGCGTACATGCATGTACACCGGAGCCCAGACCAGACCCCCCACCGACGCAATGATACCAGGGGCGTGTGGTATATGGAGCCTGTGTGTACTTTGTCCGAGTGGCTGATTGTACGTGCATGGATGGCCGGGTCTGCCCTATTTTTTTTGCTACCGGGATACCCCAGGGCGGCCCGGCGCATGTATGCATTTGTTTGCATTCTGCATTCTGCATTTGCATTTGTTTTCCATTTGATTTTGTATTTCTCCTTTTTCATTTCAATGTCTGTCTTGGGCTGGATGCCAGATTGATTTTTTATACGCCTCTTTTTGTACGCTATGCCATTCTGTTTGCGAGAAAGAGACTTTTGTTTTTCGGCTCTCATTCAATGTGTATACTATCTAATATTACGAGCAGACGAGACGACGAGGAGGCGAGAAGGGCCGGCATGGAGTTGGGGCGGCCTGGTGGACTGGGCAGCAAGCTGCTACGGGAAGCTGTGTCCACCCATTTGTTTTGTTCAGCATGGCGTTTTAAGGCAAGATACGAGTTCACATTTGGGTGGCACTCGATTGTGATCTTCTTTGTGTGTTTTTGATTTATTTGTTTCGGTATCTCGATGCCACCCACACAGATTGGACACGAATGTGCCGACATGGCGTCCCTGAGGCAGCTGGACGGTTCGAATGAAAGGAGATGAAACCTCTACCCAGCTTGGACTGACGATTGACTGACGATTGGAGTGGCTGTGAGCACGATGTGAACGCAAGTCAGACGTGGAAAAAAGTCTGTGATGGAGCATCTTGTAGCCCTAAATAGTACGACGTATGATGGCAAAGAACGTCGTGTGGTACTTGTACATTGTACCTCGTAACTTCTGTTTTTTGCGGAGTCCACATGGGTACAAACATAAGCATAAACTGGCTTATCGTACGAGTAGCTCCTGCTCTCCGTTGGGGGAACGCTCCGCAGGCGAAGGAAGGCAGGCTGGGCCGCTACTTCCCGTTTCGTTGGTCTTTGGAGATTCGCACTTGCCCTGCAAGGCAAACGCACCTGCCTTGCTGGCTTGCCACTCGGACCAGGCAACAACTGCCTCGTTTCTCCACTGTTAACGCCATGGAAATAAACTCCGAGGCCTTTCGCGCAGCCAACCACGACAAAGCGGGCAGGTGGCCACCTGCTGTATCGCAACTTTAGTGCTCTCGTCTCCAGCGCCCGGAAGGCCCAGCAGTCTACAGAGGCTCTCCAACTTTTGTCCCAGGTTCGCTCTTTCCTGTTTGCTGGCTGCGCAAGAAGCAGAGAGGTCCTTCCATTTTCCAAACGCGCGCGCGAGAGCGAGAAAGAGCGAACAGGCGAGACCAGGGCAAGAACAGCCCGGCTGTCCTCCTTCCTCGCTAGCCTCCCATTCTCTCTCCACACCCGCCTAAAAAAAATATCGGCACGTCGGGGATTTTCACCTCCGCCAAAAACAGAGCAACAGCCGCCCCATCACGATCGCAAAGTCGATTCGAGTCCGACGATCACAGCCTCACGACTCCTCGAATCCACATCGACTGACAGAACAACATACACGAACGGCATCACACTGTAGGACACGAGCGACGCGTTTCTTCGCTCTACGCTTTGTTTGTTCGCAGCCATTTTTATCTGTGGCTTAACCCCCCTTAAATTCGAGACCCAATTTGAGCTTCATTTGCATCTTTCGAGAAGAGGCGTTCTTTGCGTTCCAGCTCATCCACGCAAGACGTTACGCGACGACCATTTCGCTGGGCCATTCTCCCGAGCGTCGTCTCAGGCGGCCCTCGCTCTACCTATTTTCCCGACGAACGCTTGTTTCTTCTCGACGTCTGATGATTTTCGACTTTGATTGACGTAAACGATCTGCCGTGAGACGACTTGTCGACGACCACCTCTCTCGAACCTCCTCTGTTCCCCCTCCTTCTCCTCTTCCTCTCCTTTTGCTGCCCCTATGGTGGGTGGCACCGCCTCTGCCCTGGGCAATCTTCGGCCAGAGGCGCCGGGCGCATCGTTAAATTCGCCAACAACCGGCAGCAGCAATCGATCTGGTTCCGCCACCGCCTTCTCGATTCTCCCTCCCATGTCCTCGATGGCTTCTTCGGCGGCTTCTTCGGCGGCGGCAGCAACAGCTGCTCCGGCACCACCAGGCGCGGCAGGGTCACGACAGCAGCAGCAGCAGCAGCACCCAGCCTACTCAAATCCGGCCGAGGGCTACTCACCCGCGACAACCGATTCACAAAGCCCGTCACCGTCCGACGACGAGGGGGACGGCGATGACGATCACGACGGTGACGACGATCACGACGACCACGACGATGGCAACGATGGCGACACACGGGCAGAACGCACGGGTCGTATTGGAGATGCACAGCCTGCCCGCGGGACATCCAACTCGGCTGCGAATCCTCGCACAGGGGGCAGTGCACAGCAAGGCCCGAGCGGCTCTGCTTCTGGCGCAGCCAGCACCTCCGCCTCCGCTGCCGCCGACGCCAAGAAGCCGCGTGCCTGCGAAGCCTGCCGTGGCCTCAAGGTCCGCTGCGACATGGACCCGAACGCTCCGCCCGATACACCTTGTCGACGCTGTGCCAAGGCCGGCCGCAAATGCGTCGTGACGCAACCGACACGCCGGCGACAAAAGAAGACGGACAGCCGCGTGCCGAGCTCGAGAAGAAGATTGACGCCTTGACGGCCAGTCTCCAGATGACACGACAAGCGGGTCCTGGCACAGCCGGCATTGCTGGCGGTGCTGGACGGGACGACGGAGGCAGCAGCAGTGGTGGACGCATGTCCATCAGCACGAGCGGGGGCAACGGCATTCTCCGTGAATGGCCGCCCAATCTGGACCCTCCTCCACATCGGCCGCCCGTGGCGCCGCGAAGCGCGTCGAGTACGTCCATCGGCGGCGCGAGTGGCCGTGACCTGCCGCCGCCTGTGCCTGTGCCTGTGCCTGTGCCTGTGCCTGGTCTGTCAGGACCGGCGCCACCACAGAGCCCATACTCGACAAGCACGGTTGGACGGAGTCCCTTCTCCAACGGACCACCGCCCATGGTGATGGCTGGCCAGAAGCGCAAGTTCTCCGAGATCCGCGAGGCCACCGGCGTGGTTGGCGCTGGAGCGGGCGGTGCCGGCCCCGGTTCACGAGGGGGCTCAGGTTCTCGGGCCGGATCGACGGCCGGCGACGAGTCACCGTCGATGCGCGAGCACCCGTACCAGAGCTACCATCCCCATCACAGCCACGGCCTCAGCCACGGCCTCAACCACGGCCTCAGCCATGGCCACAATGCGCAACACGGCCACCCATCACAACACGTACAGCCCTCACAACGGCACAGCGTGCCAGAGCCACGGCCGCCGCCCCCGCAGCAGCAGCAGCAGCAGCAGCAACAAGCTGCTTTGCCAGCATACGGCATAGCACGAAGCCCCGCGGGCGGCGTAGGCAGTACGCCCCGGAGCACGGCCCGGTTTGGCACCGAGTACGCAGACATTATCGACCGGGGCCTGTTGACCATGGACAAGGCCGCGGAGCTGTTCCAGCGGTACACGGACCAGATGGCGCGGCACATGCCTGCCGTTGTCTTTTCGCCGGGCACGACAGCCGCGGACATTCGCAAGACGAAGCCGGTCTTGTTTCTGTCCATCATGGCCGCGTCGACAACGGAAATGTCCGACGTCCAGCGCGCCATTGTCAAGGAGATGATGCAGGTGTTTGCCGACAAGATTTTCATTGCGGGCGAGAAGAGCCTGGAGCTCGTGCAGGCGCTGCAGCTGGCCGTCATCTGGTACTGGCCGCCCGAGCACTTTGAAGAGCTCAAGTTCTACCAGCTGGTGCACACGGCGGCCGTCATGGCCATTGACATTGGCCTTGGCAAACGCGGCCGGGTAACGGTCCAGCCGTCGCAGGCGGTGGACGTGGCGCCGGTGTGGGTGGTCTCAGCTCGGGAATGGGCTTCGGCTCGAGCACGGTTCGCGGCGGTTTCCGTCCCGGTCTTGGCGGTCGTGTTGGCGGACCCTTTGCCGGCTGGCGCGACCACCCGTTCAAAAAGTACCCTCTGCCCGATCCATGCAGCATCGAAAGCCGGCGGACCTGGCTGGCGTGCTACTTTATGACGTCCAACACGGCCATGGCGCTGCATCGGCCCAACCTGGTGCGCTGGACGTCGTTTATGACGGAGTGCGTTGAGGTGCTCGAGTCGTCGCCCGATGCGGCTCCGTCCGACAAGTACCTGTGCCACATGGTCTGGACACACCGCATGGCCGAAGAGGTCGGGCAGCAGTTCTCCATGGACGACCCGACGACGGTGATCAACATTGCCGACCCTCGGACACAGTATGCCTTGCGAGGCTTTGAGCGCGAGCTGGAGCGGTACAAGTCCACCATTCCACGGAACCTGCTACAACGTGAGTCAACCTGTGTGCCGATGTGTTCCTTTTGTGACTTGGCAACTACGTGATTACAGTGGCACAGTGACACAATGCTGACTCGGGTTTTTCTTTTTTTTCTTCTCTTCTCTCCCCCCTTCAGCCTCCCTTCGACTGAGCTTCGAGGTACTCAGTCTTTATATGCACGAGATTGCCCTCCAAACGGAGAACGGCAACGACGACTTCAAGACACCATATACGGCCGAGTCGACCAAGGAAGCGCTCATTGGCGATGCTACGCTGACGCCCGCACACATCCGCGCGCTGACGGCCTGTCTCCTCGCCATTGACGGCATCTTTGACGCGTTCCTGGGCATGGACATTCAGTCTCTGCGCTGCATCCCCGTCTTCAACTTTGTGCGCGTGGCCTACGCGACCGTCGTGATGATCAAGCTGTACCTGTTCGCCTCGTCGCCCCAACTCGGAGCTTGGCAAAGTCATCAACAAGGAGCACATGAAGGTCGAGCAGCACCTCAATGCTTTGCTGGACAAGTTCCGGGCCACCGCGGCCGGCAACCGCTCGCGCCCCGCGGGCAAGTTTTTGATTGTCCTGGCCATGATCCGCTCCTGGTTCCTCAAGCAGCAGGCGCACAATCCCTTTGAGGGCCATGAAGGGCAGCAGGAGAGCGGCGAGTCGGCGCCCGCAGGCAGACAGGACGTGGCAGATCAGTCGCAGTCGCAGTCGCAACAGCAACAACAACAACAACAACAACAACAACAGCAACAACAGCCGGGGCAGGAGAACGTTGCTTCACCTGCAGCAGCTGGCACGCCAGGCAGCTCTATGAGTGCTGGAGGCCCATCCTCACAATCCTACATGCCCTCGTCGGCGTTTTTGTCGACCATGAACAATGGTCATCACAGCACCAACAACACCAACAACACCAGCAGCGGCACGGCTGCCAGCAACGGCAACAACAACCACCACCTCCGCGCGTCGTCGACATCGTCGGCCACAGCCACTCCCAGTCCTTCCGTGACATCGGGTGCCACGCCGAATGCCAACAATGGCGGCATGAGCACGGGCAACAACTACAACGCCCAAGTGCAACAACAGCCGCTGCCGCAACCGACATCGGCCGGCATGTACTCCTCGGCCAACACGCCACTGCAGCTGCTGTCCGAGATCGCCGCCAACGACTACGCCCAAACAGCGGCAGGCATGGCACAGCCACAACCGGGCGGTGCTGGTCCGGCGGCCGCGCTCAACCCCATCCCGCCCTGGCCGCCCTTTTACAGCAGCCTCAACAACAGCGCCAACGGGGCCGACACCGCCACCGGCAACGGCAGTGCAAATGGTGGTCTATCGGCCGACCCTCAGCAGCAACAACAGCAACAACAAGCGCCTTCGCTCATGCCGCCGCCACCCTCCACGGCCGACTACATGGCCCAGTACCCCAATCTCAACCTGGGCGACAACTTTGAGTATGCTCTGGACCTGACGTTTGTGGGTCTGTCCGAGGGGGCCGACAACCTCAACCTGAGCGATGGTCTCAACTACATCTTGGCCGACCCGTGGTTTGGTGGAGGCGAGGCATTCCAGTTTTAGCCGCGGGTCGTTGATGGGGGCATTCTCTGATTTTTTTATTTTCTGATTTTTTTTTATTTTTTTGATGTTCTGTTTTACATGCATCTTGTTTTGAAACAATACCCTGGGTTTCTTTTCATATTATAGGCGTGTTGGCTACTCTGATCAACCATAGGGGCATTTGTCGATTGAGGTTTCGATCTCGTGACAAATACCACACATCTCCAAATCTACATCGTATGTTGTTGACGCATCAAAACAATGAAATGTTTCACCGTGTGGATTGTACATACAGTATCCTATGGATGAACGTAAGAGATTGAAAAAGATGGGGCTACCAGGAAATCAGGGCAAGCCTTGCTTTGGCGATTGGCCATCATACGTCCGCCTCCAGCTGGCTTGCCCAAGATATCCGACCCAGTTGCGATCTCTCGAGAGAAACAAGACAAATGCCAAACCCTCAAGCCCTTGAGGAGCCCTTGAGAATGTTCCAATTTGGTGCCGACGCCGTCCCAACAAAGAAGGGGTAAGTCAGAAGAACAGAGGAAAAGTAAAAAAGAAACGGCCACGCTCATTTTTTCCCGTTTGCTTGTTTTTAGCCACTTTCTGTCCAGCTCGACGGCCCGTTCGCTTGCAAAAAGAAAAGAACAGAAAGACAAAAACAGCATATAGCAATCTTTGTGACATTCAGAAATCAAAAGCCAAAACGAGAGTGTAATACACTCCTGAAAGCCGTGCTCAAACAGACAAAAGGCAAAAAGGAGAGCAGCTGAAACGATGCAAACACACGACAAGCAGCTCGTGATGGAAAGAACACTTTGAGGCATCCCGCCAGACGAAAAAGGAAAGGAACAGCGCTGCCATGTTTTTCTGCCTGGGCTGCTTTGCCCAGGACTAATGAGATGTTGACTTGAAAGAGACAGTCGAAGAAGTGAAGAAAATGAGACAACAAGAAGAGAAGACAGCAAAGAAAAGAAGAAAAGAGGTAATGAAAAAAGAAAGAAAAAAAAAACGCCACGCAACGTAAAATAAAATCATGCTATATGTGATCCACACATCAAATCCCATTTGTTTCCTTCCTTTCGTTGCGTCCCATGAAAATCCCTCGTCGCCGCGCCAGTCACAACAGCTGTCCTAAATGTCCTGTAGGAGCGTGTAAATCGTGGCATAAACGCCTGGGAGAGTAAAATAACGCCATACACATGAACCGGTCGTTGCATGATTGTTGCATAATTTGCATAGTGAGTCGAGCCCAGAAAGCCAAGTGAAGAAGCAAAAAAAAAAAAAAGAAGAGCAAAATCAGGCGCCAAGTAAAGTCGTGTATCCCGCGCTGCCGCTTTGTCGGGGTGATCTCTCGTCCGTTTGTGATGCAGTCGTAAAAAAGAGAGATTGAATGTCGTGAAAGTGAAGGAGAGCAGTTTTCTGCTTTTCTGCTTTTCTTAGTCCATGTAGAAGTCACCCTTGAGGATCCTCTCCTGAAAGTGATCCGGCTTGGGCCGCGGTGCTTGTTGGCGGGGCTGCGGGGCCGGACGCTGCGCGGGTGACGGCGCAGGCATATCCGACACAGACTTGGCGCGGTCGTGACGCATGCCGACGCCACCACCGTTGCCGACGCCTCCGCCGGCACCACCAGGAATGCTGCCGGTATAGCTTGACATGGAGCCAAAGCCGCTTGCGCGCGGTGGCGAGTTGCCCATTCCCGAAGCAAAGGAGAACGAGGGCCGGGCGCCGGACGCCACGCTGCTCTCGGCACGAGACCTAAGCTGCTCAGGCCAGTTGTATCCTTGGTCTGCACGAGCAGCGGGGAAAAACACTTTGTCAGAAGCAGTTCTAGGACTGAGGACTGGTGCATGGGAAGAGGCCTGGTTCGTTGTCGAGTAGGAAAAGGAAGCACCCCGCGGTGCATTGCGCTGTGTTGGAATAGAAATGGGAGAGCGGGGAGAAAAACAAGAAGAAGACGGGGAGAGGGGTGAAGAGGAACGCGGCGGAGCCGGCGGAGCCGAACCAGATTGTTGCTGCTGCTGCTGTGACTGTGACTGTGACTGTTTTCCTCCACTCGACGCAACAGCAGCAGTAGCGGTGCTTAAAAGGTTGGAGCGCTGCCTACCATTGGAGGAGGTGCCTCCGGGACTTGTGCCGCCTGGACCACGGAAATTGCGCATGGCCTGGGCACCAAAGCTCATGCGGCGTGCAAACTGTGTGTTGGGCGAGTTGCGTGACCCGCTGCCCGCGGGCGCATCGTCGTCTTCGATGGCGTTCTCGTCAAAGGCCGTGTCCGAGGTGGACGAGTTGGTGGACATGCTCGCCCGGCGTGCCGCAAACGATGACGCACCTATCCCGCCATTGGCGCCCGCACTGGCGCTACCATTGCCAGCTGTGGCACCAGACAGACCCAGCGCGGCCGTGGTCGACAGAGACAGGCGCCGCCGGCGGTTCTGGTCCATGGCAGCCGATGTGATAGGGCCGGGGAAGGCAGGCGTGCCATTGGTGGCACTCGACGTCGAGTTGCTGCGGAAGATGCTGGAAAGAGTCGCCGAAGTGACGGAACTGCGGCGGTTGCGAGGCATGCTGTCGGTCGAGTTGGGTGGGTTGTTGCTGTCGTTGGAAGCCATTGTATAAAGGAGGAGGAGGGCAGAAAAGTGCCCGCTATTTATGTATAGAGAGTGAGAGAGAGAGAGAGAGAGGGAGAGAGAGACCGGGGAATAGAGAAAAGAGATGTATGGAACGAAAGATCGAGATCGAAATGAATCGGAAAATGGGGGCCGTTATGTCGAAGATGGGTAGCAGTAGGAAGCACTTGTACGCTTCGAGAATAAACGGAAACGAGGAGTGCGTCGTTCGTGGGCTGTTTTGGCCGGAGAAGTCGAGGAAGTCGAGGGAAGTGGTTCGAGGCAGGGGCTGGCTATGCACGATCTGATGTATGAAGGCTTCAGTACCAGAAGCTCATGGGGACCCTTGAAGACCCTTGGGACCGTCGGGTAAAAAGAAAGGGAGAGAGTGGTGGCCTGCAGAACGAGTCTGCAGCCGGATCGAGATAAAAGTCTGTTTTTGCACGGCCCGTGAAACACAAAAAGGGCATATGAAGACCGACAATGGGCTGAAAAGTGGTACGTTTAACTGTATATGTTCTGTGACAAGGAGGGAAGCAGAAGCGAGCAAGATGTGGCAGAAATAGACGAGGGGAGAGGGCAGAGGGCGACACAAGGAGATATATAAAAGCCCAGGTCCCTGGGTTAGGATAGCAGTGAGTAGGCAACAAAGAGCGTCAGACTGGCAGCGGACTTGGCGGGGTCGGTGGGCGTTGGACAGGGAGGACGAGGAAGCGTGGAGTGTGGAATGATGGATGATTCGAGTCCTCTTGCCTCTTGTGAAAGAGACAGGCGAGATTACCAGGGCCAGACAGAGGGTACGAAGTCGAGAGGGGCTGCGAGGTCGTTTCTGGAGCTAATTTAGTGCTGCCGATCAAAGCGAAAGGCCCTGTCTGCTGCAAAGGAGCTGGGGCCTTGCTGGGTTGGCACTTGTGGGGTGCTAGCGCTGCAAAGAAATGGCAATTGGGGACCAAGAGAAACGCAGGCCGACCGGGTAATAATGGGGGATCAGTGATCATCAAGTACACGGCACAGGGTGACACTGCGAGCACCGATCGATGGGCCAAGTCGGTGTTTTGGAGGAAGAAAAGGGGTTGTTGTGGAATGAAGCAATTCAGAGACTGAAATTGGGCAGTGACGTCGACCTTTGCCAGATGCGGTGGCGAAACCGGAGGCAGGGGAAGGGGCAGAGCACGCTGGGAGACAGGCCAGGCCAGGCCCGCTATTATGTGCTATTGCGAAACGTGCACACAGCCAGGACAGGAAGGAGTAGAGGTTCCAAAAAGGGGCACTAAGAAGGCAGGAACGAGATGAAGGCAAAAAAAGGGGTCAACAAAGGCAAGAGGCTCGTCATCGGAGCAAGTGTATCGATGCGAGATGGAAGAGAATAGGGAAGGAGCGTTCGAGGGTCGAGGCATTTTTTTGGGAAGGGGAAAGAACGACCCTCTCGTAGGACTCGTTCCCTATCTCATCTGGTATATGTCGTATTGTATCTACGGTGGGGAACCTGCTGCTGTATCACGCCCGTGCCGCTGGTTGACAAATGGGGGAACATCGAAGGGTAGCTGCGTGCGCTGACATTGACGCAAAGCCCCCACCACTGGCGCTCTCACACTCGAAATGTTTCTTTGTCCGTGACGACTTGAAACAACTTCAACGATTTAGGGCAGATTTAACAGCAGCTTGGCGCTAAAGTGCTCGCTCGAGATTCACATGGCACCGACAGACGGGGGAGGAGCGACTGAACGCGTCGAGGCGCCATTTGGGGGCTGATGGTCTATTTCGTCCGTCGCTCCTTCCCTGGTACTCCGAACACACTGAAAGATGCAAGTACTCGTACAGCCCAGATTCTCATACGATGTGCTACCAACGCTGTCAGCGCGATTGGCGTTGGCTGTCAAACAGCGGTGCATCAGAAGCAAACAGATAAATGTAGAAAAGAAAAGGAGAAAGGAGACAAAGAAAGCCAATAGGAGCAGAGGCCGATACGTCGTACATCCTGGGCAAACCACGCGCGAAGCTTCGCTGGGTGAGGTGGAGGCCGTTTTGGGCAGCAACCAAGGGCGGGCAGTTGGAGGCGGTTGGAGGTGCAGGCAGGTGCAGCAAGGGGCTAGCAGGGCGCTCCTTCCAGATTGTTGGTGGGGTGTTCGATGCTTCGTGTTAAAACCAAGATACTCCATACTCGTACTCAGTACAGGTGACGGCGCAGGACTTTGTCTCTGCAGCCTTCATTTCTGAGGGACAAAGGTGGAAAGCGCGATGAGACAGATGGAAAAGAAGGGAGTCTACGCAGTACATAGTAGGGATTTAAGACAGATGGGGTAACTCCGCCACAGCAGCTCCTTCCCCAATTCGTCGCTGTTCTCGAGAGGAAAGAGCGCTAGCATGAGTATGCCGACGTCACCGGCGACAGGTCACAGAAATCAGAAATGCACAGGCCCCAGCGAGCCCTGTAAGATATTTCCCCGCCCAGGCAAGATCAACCAATCAGGCGGTTTGCGGGGTATTGGGAGGATGACTGGGGCCCGCCAAAAGTATCTTTGACTCTGGCCCTCTACGAAGTACTCCGTAGGCCTCTCAACGACTGACATCGTTTGCTAGGTTAGGCCCGTTTCTTTGTGTCCCACTGCACCTTCTCTGTCTTACAACACACGTTCCTTCTCTTTCTTTTGTTTGTCCTGCATCATCTTTCGTGCTTCGTTCTTTCCCTTCCTGTTGAGGAATACTCTAAAGTATTAGCTCTGCAAAAATACTTTCGCCTGTTCTTCATACGTCGTTCTTCTTCCATCGTCTCTTCCTTTCTGCTTCCTATGAAAGCATCCAACGCCTGGCCAGCATCAAATGCCGTTTGAAACGGCGAACGGCTACCCTGATCTCACACTTTGCTGTCATCGTCGTCCATTGCGTGCATCCTCAACGCATCATGGGCATTCATGGGCACTTGTACTTGCGATCTTCTCGACCAGTTCTGCCCAATTGTCAATCTCAACTCAACCCAACGCTCTAGTCTGTGATCTTCGTCTTTAAGTCCTTCCTCCTCTCTTCATCCCCTCTTCCTCGCTTCTTCTTTTTTCTCCTCTTTTCACCCTCCATCACAGGCGTCCCGCGTGTCCCGCGTGCCATCTACACTGCAGTATCCTCCTTTGTACTCATTGTGCTCGCTGCTATTGGCTGGCCGTCCTGTCGCCGTCTCGTCAATATATACACAATCGCAGGACAGAGTGCTGCAGGGCACAGCTTGCCTGCAGCTCCAATGCAGCTCCAATGCAGCTCCAATGCAGCAGCAATGCAGCAGCTGCTTCGCGACCATATGTATGCTGACTGCGTAGATCAGTGCGTAAAACACGACAAGATGGCACAGAAAAAGGACAGATCCTAGTTGTGGCAATCATGAAGAAGCAGACGATGGTCAGTTTCGTGGCTAGACCATGCAACACAACCATGCGCATACTGGCGTCTTGCTCATATGCCAGCCCGCCAAGGGCAGAGATTGGCACGATTGGCATGCCCGCCATTGCCTCCAGCGTTGCCCCCGGCCTTTTCCAGTTTCCAATGAGAGCGGTTCTTGGTTGAGCCTGCTTCGCCATATTACTCAACTGCATTTCTCATCAGACTGCCCCTACAATATACCCTCGAAACTTGGCTCAAAAGGCCAACAATAAGGGGGTATAAACTGGTATCACGATTGATGGCAAACGACAAAATGCAGACAAAAGACAAAGACAGGCACCGGAGATGTCTAGATCGGTTTGTTGACAACTCATCCTTGCAGCTTCCCCTCCTTCGGCGGTCCTTTTCACTCCTACTACAATTGTGGCTGCATCCTTCAGACCAGCTGGTGCGTATCTTCTATTCAATACTTGTCTTCAACGTCTGGACTACAAGATCGAAAGACAGAGCACGAGATATACCTCGCTGGCTTGTCTCTGAACCACCCTTCTCGAAGAGAAACTAGCGCCAACACCACCACCGCATCTCGCATCTTTCTTCGACTCTATTGGGACTAAGTGCTCTATAATCATTATGTGCTGCTCGCCGCGCCTTCGTTTCTCTTGGAAAAGGAGCAAGAATCAAAAGAGGAGAAAAGTGAAAGAAAACAAAAAACGAGCGCTCGTCTCGCCTGCTTCCCCGCAAATAAAGAGTGCTTCATGTGCCCTGGTGAGCTTGGCCGGTCCGCTTTGATCGCCCCAACAGCCTCCTCCAAAAGAAACAGGCCAAAACAAGCCAAGACGAGGTCCAACGTGAACGCCGTCGCTCTCGGCTCCAAAGAGGGCATGTGGCCGGGGCGCTGACTTGGGGCTTTCAGCTGCAGACTGCAGACAACCACTTCGAAGCCTGTGTCTTTTTTTGCTCTTGTCCCTTTCGTACACTCCCACCAGCGCAGATGGAGGGCCTAGCTTCAAGGGGTTTTACCCCGGATTGTCCAATGCTCCACCAGGCGATTACGTCCACTTCCAAGCTTACCCACGAGCCCACACTTCGCCCACTAGCATTGTTCATGTGAATGGCGAATGGGTCGTTGTATTGCTGAGGCCAAAAGGGACCCCCCCAACCCCAAAATGAATGTCATCGACGATCGAATGGTCGGCTCGCCTTGATTTGAATTTCATTGGCCAGCTCTCCCACGATATTCTGACCTTTTCACCAAGACATCTCTCAAAGTGAGGGGTGAGATGAAGGGTGATGCCGATTGCAGAAACGAACTGGCCGTGTACACCTACGTCTTGTCTTCCTTTGCCTTTGTGCTCAACGAATCGTTCTCCCAATCCGGAGCAAGAAAATGCATACGAGCTACCCGAGTGCAATGGGCATCATAGATAGCCCTTCCTGCCAGAGGCAGTATTCCGCACATATTTTTGAATGAGCACAAGCACTTCCACAAAACTTCTGATCAAGGGAGAGCCTCCTCCAACGATAGTGGTTCGTTGGAGTAAGCAAACCGAGCCATCGTTGTTTATCAAAGATAGCCATTTTCATGACGGGTATTGCAAAACAAGCCAATCCTCTCTCTTTTTTTCGTCGTGCCGAGTCGTTATCTCGATACTCCAATGGCCGATATGCTGTGGCCCAAATTCCCCGTCCACAATCTATTGCCTGCTCGTATGACTATACCAAAAAAAAATATGATAGCCCTCTAGAGACAGAATGAGACCAAAAGAGCCAAAAGAGCCAAAAAAACCAATAGATAACGTATCTCTCGTTGCCCATGGCTCGCATTTGTTTTCCATCCCTGATTTCCCTCGAACAATAGTCTGTGAACAATAGTCTGTGACTGGACAGCCCGATTACTGAAGCCCGGCCCCATCGATGAGCATGCGGCAATGCTGGCACTGGTCAGGGTGGCGACGATGCCTGTAATCAGTGCCGATAGGGCGACACGTGCCACGTCGGCCGAGCGTCCCGGGGCGAGTTGTGTTAGAGCACCGATTTGAATGCCCACGGCGCTGAAGTTGCCAAAACCGCACAGCGCATACATGGCAATGACCCGCGACCGCGCGGACAGTGTGCTGTATTGCGGATCCGACGTGAGGTCGCCGTAGGCTACAAACTCGTTGGCCACAATCTTGATGCCCAGCAGCTCGGCGACTTTGCGCAGGTCGCTGCCGCCGTCGTTGGTGCGGTCGACGCCGAGCAGAAACGCCACAGGGTACAAGAGATAGCCCAAGATGAGCTGGATGCTCAGCTGTGGCACATTGATGTAGCTGCCCCACCATCCAAGCAGACCGTCGGCAAGACCCAAAAGGGCCATGATGACCAGAACGCTGGCCACAATCATGCCTGCAATCTTGAGCCCCAGCCACGAGCCGAGGCCGACGGCATGCAGTGCATTGTACGGCGTCTCTTCCTCGACACCCTGGCCCGCAAGAGGGCCACTCTCTTGACGGCGCATTGCGGGGTGTCCTTCCTCCATGCTGGCCTGCTCTTCGTGTGCTTCGTTGTGCACTGGTGCCGGTACCTTGCCTCGTGTGACCGGCTCCTCGGTCTCCGGGTAGCGCAGCTTCGACAGAGCAATGGACGCTGGAATGCTCATGACGCACGACGAGACGATGGCGACAGGACTGATGCCCATTTGCATGTAGGCCGACATGACGCTGCCGGCAATGGTGGCAAATCCGGAGGTCATGATCTGGTGCAACTCGGCGTCCGTCAGGCGCGGCATGAATGGCCGGATGAGCACAGCAGACTCGCCCTGGCCGATAAAGGGCGAGGCAGCGGCAACGACCGCTTCCGCACCCGAGATGCCGAGCAGATAGGTAAATGCCGTTGCAAAGTGACCAACCAGCCAGCCAATCCAGCCCCAGTATTGAAGAAGCTGCACAAAGGCCACAAAGAAGATGACGGCAGGCACGACGGCGATCAAGAACCAGCCGGCGGACAGAACCGACCTGTTTGTCAGAAAGACCGTGCCGTCGGACGAGTAGCCCAGAAGCGTCTTGGCCATCTCGCCAACAAAGTCGAAGACGTCGTATCCCGCCTTTGTTTTCAGCACCAGCAAGCCGAGGACAAATTGCGCCGCTGTGCCACCGAACACGGCCAACAAGTTGATCTTGCCACGGTCCCGCGACGTGGTGTAAAAGGCGCCGAGGAACACGATCATGCCGAGAAGGCTAATCGTCCGGTCGGCACGCGTGTTGTTGCCCGACTCCGCCGGCGCATAGGTGCCGACGACAATGATCACCACGGTCACCAATGCAAGTGGGACGTTTGGATATTTTTGCGTGAGCCTCCGGCCCCAGTCCGGCATACAATTCTGTCCCTGGATTCGGACTGTTGACAGCATTGAGCCCAAGGACCGGAACAGCTTGCCGCCTGTTCGCCTTGTTGGCCGGTGCAACGCCAAAATTCGCGAAACAATGGCGAGCCATACCAAGAATGGAACAACCCATCCGAGGTCATGGCGGTGGATCACGAGGCCAGCAATCCACCATCCCGTCATAACGAGGACGATGGCGACGAGTGTCAATCGATAGATGAAGGGCCGCAGGAAGTTGGACGAGGTATATACTTGCCAGGGCTTGCGTTTGTTCTCGTCTTCGACTGGTGGGTCGGCACTCGGCGGCGGTACAGAATGGGCAGGCTGGATATTGACAGCTGCTTCACGCACCACCATCACGCCAGCCGCCATGGAGGGCACTGCCGGTGCATCGCTGTCTTGTGATCCGATCCGAGCTGTCGAGACGGTTGTTCCGGTGGCATTTGGCTTTTCGGGGAAGCTTGACGAAGATGACGACTTTGGCCGACAGTCCAATGGGTCCACGTTGGAGCCCGTTCCGGGACACGTCGGGATTTTGTCCATCAGGTTTTGAGGTTCGAATAGAGATGTCGAGGTGGCGGGGCTATGCGTAGGAATATGCGCCTGAAGGCCTGACTTGGATGATGTCTGAGGTCCCAGAGAGAAAACGCAGCAGTGCCCGATACATGAGACCGACAAAAGCGAGGATGAAGAGCTTGCGGAGGACGCGCACCAGCAACCTGTTATGTATGCTATCATACAAGACGCTGCCACTCAAGATACAGAAAAGGAGATCCAACAGAAGACAGCACGCCAACATTTTCCGCCGCTTTCAGATGGACAGCTCTTGCAGCGCGAATAGGGGCTCGAAACAGCTCGACAAAGGAGACAGGGGCAACAATAATGGATGACCTAGTTGTGTGGTGGGTGCTGACCGCTGGTCTCGCGCATCGATGCTGTACTGTAATACCTGGGCTGAGTAGTGTTTAATGGCGTTTGTGGTTGGATCCTGTCGTGTGTTGTTGTTGGCCGTTTTATTGGCCGTTTTGTTGGTCGTTTTGATTTTGTGGCGAGTTAGACAACATCTCCTGAGAACAATACGTACTGTGTTTCCTCGCCGTCGTCACGCTGTGTCTTAGTTGCCCGATTAGGAAGTTGGGCGCCTTCCTGCAATGCATCGCGGACAGGGCATCCGCTGACTAAACAGATCACAAAACGGCCTGCATCAAGCAGATCAGTCGTTTCTGAGGATATCCTTGTCTGTGGGAGAACTGTATCCAATACAACGTGCAGACGAGGTCGTCATTGCTTTCCTGCTCGTCTGGCTGCCATCACTGCCGCCACGGATCGGCCTGCCAAGTGTCGTACACAGCTTAATACTCAAATCGTATAGTTCTGCGATCCACAAGTGTGACGCGTTGTACAACAAGAAAAAGAAAAAAAAAGTCCACTGTCCTATCAGAGGTTGGTATTGACGTATACTATCTCAGATCACCATACAAAGATGTTTCGCTGTTCTTGTGGCCATATCAGAACCACTATCGTGTCTTATATCGGCCTCTCCTCTTTGGTGAGATAGACCGACGGACCACTCACGGAAAAGAGAAGGAGCGAGTACCGGTCTACACCGCCGCGGCTTCCTAGAGTGACAAAATGATGCGCAATTTTTGGAAGGAGCGACCTGCACGTGGCTGAAGAGGCAACTGCGGCACAGAATGGGCTCGCATGACTCGAATTGTTGCATTGTGCCACCTTGCAATCTGAAATCAAGGCTCTGCTCTTCGAAGCATACGACATACACACGAGACTCTCGTTCCTCAATCTCGACGTTTCCATACTGCTTTCAGTTGCAGACATCTCGATAAAGTGCTGGGACCCGTTGCGGCAGTCGGCTTTCCGTCGCGGTTTGCCACCTGCAGCGAACATTCGCAAATCGCTAACAATCTTTACACAAATACTATATTACTGTCTTTAACTCCTTTCTTCGACTCCTTTCTTCTAAAGATGGTTTTTATTTCAACCAGCTGAAGCTAAAGAACAGTCTTGTTAATGACGAGGGGTGAAGTGAGCGGTCGGCAAACGGGGCCGAGCTGGTCGTCGCCGGCCGTTTTCACCATGGACCAGAATCTGACAAGAGAGTGAGAAGAAAGTGATCTCGGAGCAAACAGAACCCAAACGTCGACACGCGAGCTGCCAGACACGATTTGCTCACAAAAATCGACACCTTCAGCACGCCATTTTGCCCCACGAGCCTCGATACACAATGGGCAGCGACAAGCCAGCAAACACCGTGAGGACAACGCGGACCACCACGACAAAATGGTGAAGAAAGCGAGAGGCTCGCAACAACGGCGGTATGGCCGCAAGCTCGAAAGCTCCATGGACAGAGCGCAAAGCGGCGGCAACTGGCGGGAGAAGAGTGACAAGGGCGAGGCGGACGACGGGGCCTCCAAGAGCAACGACGAACCAGCAGCGGCAGCAAATCCGCCCCCCTCGCTTCAACAGCACCGAGTCCGACTACCGGCCTCCCATCCTGCGCGCCCAGGGACACTGTCAATGACGAAAACAGATGTCGAGTACAGACAAGAGCAAGAACGGTCCTCTGACAAGAGAAGCTCTGACAACGAAAGCACGTCCACAGATGCTCAGCTGAAATACCCAAATGTGCGGCGCTTCGAGAAAACCTATCCAAGGTGAGTGATGGATTGCAACGAATGGTTCACCTTCCTTGCCTTCATACGCTGCACACTGACAGCACATTAGACGCCAATACACACCCGATGGATGGAATGTCAAGGTCATCTGCAACTCTGTTGAATGGCACCTCCACAAATTCATCCTGCGCAAGTGCCAATACTTTTCGGCCTTTCTGCCTGTTGCTGAGATGGACGACGGCTCGGTCAGCGTCATTGAGCTGCACAATCATTGTCCGGGCCAGCTCTCCAGCGTTCTGCAATTCATGTACTTTTTCGAGTACCCCGGCGCCGAATTCGACCATCACCAACCGCTGTATGGGGACAGCCTCCTCACCAACACGGCCATGTTTGTGGCCGGAGTCTCGGTCGGGCACCGAGGGATGATGGAGTATGCCTTGAAGCACATCATCGAGTGGACCAATGCTGTCCTTTCCCGGTCAGGCTCAACAGACGAGACAGACGGAGAGGAACGCGCTGCGACTCCTGCGACGCCCATGTCCAGCCAGGACTCTCCATTGGGTCTGGCCATTCAGAGCTCGGGCCACATGGACTATGCCATCCTGCGCCTGGCCGATCCGCTGCTGCGTGCTCTGACAATTGTCTATGAGCAGCCGCTGGCCGTGCGTGCCGGCCCCTTGTACAAGCTGCGTCTGGTTCTTGTCCGCTTTGTCGCTGCAGCCATGCCGTTTCTCGCGGCCAACGCTGCCTTCCGGGCGCATTTTAGGAACGAGTGGGAACGACCGTTGGTGTTGTCCCCCTGGACGAGAGACCGCCGGGAAGAACCGTCATCGATGACATCGTTGTGGACTATGCTATGTTCTCAGACCTTGGACGAATCGGATGGCAAAAGGTGACGGTGGGAGCCGGCGTCACGGCCCACATGAAGAAGCTCCATCAGCCCTCGTTGACTCGGACGTTTTCCCTCCTGCAGAGACTGTCACGGAACGAACGTTCATGGACCACCACCAATGGTGGCTGGAAGCCTCGCGACAACGAAGACGATTGGCCCGATCTAGCTGTGCCGGACACCAAGGCCACGTCTTGAGACCAATGCCAAACGACTGGGCAAAGTCGGGACGAGGACCACGAGCAAATCATGGGAGCGCTTTTGCAGGGGCCGGATGCCCTCCTTGCCTCTACGATGAGCACATGACAGCACAAGAGAGAAGGGAGAAAGAGGGCACAATGCAGTTTCTGATGTATGCCAACAAATAAGTCGCTTTAAAAGATTTGCGAGATTCATGAGATCCAAAATTATCATGCCATCCAAAAGTATGCCATATGCCAAAAAAGTTGTCCCTGCTAAAGCATATATATAAAAAAAATAACGCCGTTTCCCTATCGCTTGTAGCTGTTTATGCTTTTATCATGAAAATCTGTGAATGGAAGTTAGCTTCTGTGATAGTCCTTGTCGCGTTCCATGGAAGGGACGGCAACTTACCTGTTTCAGTGCCTGAGGATCCGCCACGGCCGCCCGCTTCTGGTTGATGTATCGTCTCCGTGCCAGGTTGCGGCTCGATGCTGCAAATGTGGATGGCACGCTGCTGATTGCCTTCTCCGGCTCGGATGGCGTAGCAGAATCAACGTCCATGTCCTCACCAGTCTCGGCCGCAGCGCCAGACTCCTCATCGCGCCTCCGCTTCTTGTCTTTCTTGTCCTTCTTCTCGCTCTTGTCCTTCTTTTCTTTCTTGTCTTTTTTCTCCTTCTTGTCTTTCTTTTCTGTCTTCTCCTTCTTCTCCTTCTTGCTCTTTTTCTTTTCCGCCTTCTCGTCGTCTTCGGCCTCGTCCTTGCTCCGCTTCCGTTTCTTGTCGTTCCGGTCGCTGTCGTCGGCCCCTTCACTGGGATCAACCTCAGAAGCGTCAGTGCCGCTTGCCGCCTTGCGCTTTCGTGACTTGTCCTTCTTCGCCTCCTTGCGCTCTTTGCGCTCCTTCTTGGCCTTTCTCCGTGCCTCCTTCGTGTCAGACTCGGCCTCGGTGTCGGACGTGGATGGTGTCGACTCGGACGCTGTGACCGCCGCCTCGTCTGTGGTCTTCTTCGGTGCCGTGGACGATTCGTCCGTGTTGTCGGATGTCTCGTCGTCGCCAATCAGGAAACCGCCGCGCACAAACCGCATCGGACCAAACCGACGTTCAATGTACAGCGTCATCTTGGCGTTTTCGCGCGCCTGGCGCTTCTCCTCAAGCACCGTCTCCGACTGGCCATTCAGTCGTCCCAGCAGGTCCTTGAAGATGTCGAGGCCGGTGCACTCATTGGCCGTGTTGGCTCCGGCGCCCGCTGCGCCGATGCCCAGGTTGTCTTCGCGGAGAACGGCCCGGATGTGCGACGCGCTGGCGACGGTGTAGTTGGCGGCGTGTGCGGCATCCTTCTGGCCCAGGTATTGGCCCGGCTCCCAGCCCTGTGCGCGCAGGATCTTGTGGCCGTAGTTGTCGGTGTTACGGGCCCATTTCGTGTTGTTCGGGTCGTCGCCGATCTTGCGCTTGCTGAAGAGGAGGAAAAGAAAGTCAGTATCGAGGGAGAAGAGCCTGTGGAGAAAGACAGATTTACTCACTTCTTCACTCCTGCGAGACCCATAATGACTATGTGGTGCAGAGAGCGAGGTCTCTGGTCGTCTGGAGCTGGTGTTAATGATGAATGTTGACAAGCAGACGGGGAGTTCAAAAAGAGGAAAGTCAACCGACCCCATTCAACTTTTTTTTCTGCCCGAGATATTTTTATGTGGGGCTTATCTGAACCTTATGAAGCGCAGATAAGTTCCAGCCCCAGACCGCTTCCGAATGCGTGATATATCACGTGACAGTGACTGCTATTACACGGAGCATCAGGATCCTAGTTTGCTGTTTGATGTAGTCAGTGAAACCAAACAAATCGACCTTCTTTATTACTCTCAGGTATAGTTCTAGTCTCATAGGTACGGTAGGCTCATACGGATGCCAGCTGTGGCAATGCTATCGTGTTTGTATGTAGGTAATGCCTCTTTTAAATAGAAAATAAAGACTCAATACTTACCCCCCCCCCAAAAAAAAGGCAACGTGCACGTAAATGCCAGGTTTGAACGAAAACGGAAGGCTTCGGTAGAAGTATTGGCGACTGTGCTGGGTGTTGTGAATACAGGGAAGCCGCGATGGTCTGATTTGGGTCGCTCTTGCCTTTGACCACAACAAATGGCCTCTTCCATTAATATGAGGAAGGAACCACTGCCTCTTCTATATTTTTCTCGTTTTGAGCCCCTTTTCGTCCTTCTACAACAATCAATCATCAATCTGAAAATCAACAAGACGAAGACGCTCTACCTCTACCTTCAACACGTCGACAAAATCATGCCTCCGAGAAAGACCAGCACATTGCGCCGCCAGCCCAGCGTCGACCTGGGCGGCATGAGCTCAGACGCGGGTCTCGACAGTGAGGGTGACGGCTTTGATCCCGTTCAAGCCGCCACGGAGCTCAAGAAAGTCATTGATGAGGTGCGTCCCAATTTGTACAGTTTGTACAGACAATGGACATCGGCAACGTGCATACTGACCGATCCCCACCAGCACAAAAAACGCCGCTTTGCAGCGCGCAAGAAGATTGAGAAGACGTACCAGGCCAAAGTGGCCGAGATTGTCAAGCGAACGGAGGCCCGTCTGGCGGAGCTCGATCGAGCCCGGGCCTGCACTCGACAGGAGCACATGGACCGGCTGGTGGCGGCCATGGAAGCGCGCGATGCCAAGCAGCGGGCGGTGGCCGACAAGGTGGGTCGGTTCTACAACAGCTGCATGAACCTGACGAGCCTGCTGCAGACGGTATACAAGGGGCTGGCCGATGAGGCGAAGCTGGCGGTCCTCGACGACGGGGCCATGGAGGTCGACACAGTCCGTGATTGAGAGAGGACGAGCGATGGCACCCGGACATTAGCAGCAGCAGCAGCGGCAGTCACCGGCAGGGACAAAACCAAGAATGGATCAAAATCGTGGGGAATCTGTATTCGTTAAGCTGAATCTAAAATGATGGGCGGCGGCCCTATTTTCCTATCGTACAATCCGAGTCCGAGTCATCGGTCGTCGCACCCACGCTGTTGTACACCGTCTCTGTCTTCTGTCCTCTTTTCCTTTTGTTTTGTCTTCTCGCCTACACCTTGAAGCCGAAGCCGGCCATGCAGGTGCGGTATTGGTCGATGGTGGATTTGCAGTCGGCGGCCGGGTCGGCGGCGTTGGAGAAGAGCATGCACTCGTCGCGCTTGGACTTCTCCTGTGTGCAAACACAGCAGGGCTGGGGGTGTGTTAGTTCAGGCGGCATGGCAGATGATGGGGAATAAGAGGCTCGGCTCCAGCAATGCCAATTGCTTGCTGCGGGACGCACCTTGGGCTTGGAGGCAGCGTCGCTGGTCGCGATAGAAGGTGCCGGGCACGACTCGGCGGCTGTGAGGTCAGAGCAAGGTTAGCAAAGGGCTGTAATTCGAGGTCCACCACCATGACGTAAGAGCTGGATGGGGGTCGTCTCGTACGAATTGATGCCTGTTGTGAGGAAGACATTTTGTATGAATTGTGGGAGTTTGGCGGTGGAGAGAAAGGTTGGTAGGGCTGCGAGAAAGGGCCGTTGAAAGATTTGTCGTTGGGAGAGACAAGAAAAGATCGTGAGCGTTGTCGGAGAGGAAAATAAAAAGTGAGCAGGTTTTCAGTGTATTGCATTTGTCAGTCGAGAATTGCGACAAGCCATTCTGGTGGACCGACGGCATTCCGGCGCCAGCCGAGGGCGGTCACGTGCGCCACAGGGGGCGGATGGCGGGCGATGACAGGCGATGATGGGCGATGACGGGCACATTGTGCCCCTAAAGGCTAGCGCATTACAGCGAGTCGCCACCTGGAATGCCAATGTTGACTTTCTCCATCCCATTTTCTCCCCTTGTTCTTCACCCAATCATCTCACCCATGAGCAAGTTTTTGTAGCTCTCCATGCCCTCGGTCAGCTTGATGTAGGTTCCGGCAGCCATCATCTGAATCTCACTCTCTTGGCTGTTGCCTGAGGTGTCGACACCGCTGCTGCGAAGGTTGTCGAGAATTTGGAGAGACCAATCTCGAGTCTGGACGACTTCACGGGGCAGATCGCGACACAGCTCGCGGACGCGGTTCTCGTTGACGTCGAGGAGTGCCATGAGGGCAAAGAGCACGGCGTGTGTGACCAGGACGTCGCCAGACAGGTGGGACTGCACGCTGCTGCTCAAGAGGAGACGCCACAGCTCTGCAGTCATATCCGGCAAAGCGAGAGCACCGGGGCCGGCAGCGTGGACAATGACAGCGAGCGTCTTGAGGTAGAGCGCGAGAAGCGACGGGTCAAAGAGGACACGGCGCATGCGAGCCGAGCTCGACGTCTGCAAGGCAAGCTGGAAGCGGGCGGCCAGAGGAAAGAAAAAGGCAGAGGAGAGACGCGGGCCGGATGTGTTGACGGCGGCAGTGGCCCTGCCAGTTTTGCGTTTCGCCTTTGCTGTGCCGACAGACTTGTCGTCGCCGTCCTGTTTGGCCAGGCGCGACTTGAACGAGTTCAGTTTGAGGATGTCTGGGCCCGTCGCGTCGTCGGCCGCCTGGGCGGCAATGGGGCGCAGGAAGGAGGCCGTCAACGAGTCTGTGATCGAGTCAAGAGCGCCTGGACCGAGTGCCTTGAGGAATGAGCTGTTTCCTGGCCCGATGCTGGGTTGCGAGCCTTCGGAAGGCACGTAAAGACGCTCCATGCGGTCGGGCAGCTGCTTCGACGGAAAGGCGGCAGCCGGTGCATACTCTGACGCGTCGAAGCCGGCCAGTTCGCGGGCACCCAGACCCATTGCTGTCAGGACAGACGCCCGCTGTGCGAGAGAGTAGTCGCCGTCGAAGAACGTGTGGGCAAACCACGGCCCAACAACCTGGGGCTGGGCGACAACGAGAGCCACCATGCCCTGTAGTCGTAGCTGGTCGAAGTCGGCCATTTCAAAGGCGTCTTGAAGTCCGACGAGGATCGAGGCAAGGTCTTGCGCGTGCTGCAAGACTTCAGTGCCAAAAGTGGCCTTGCGGCGGATGAGGACGGGCGCCGTGGTCAGGGCCAGCTTCTGTTTGTCGTAGTTCTCAGTGTCGCGGAAGTAGGCAATCAGATCGCGGATGTAGACGGGTGCCTTGGGCTTGTCTCTGCGGATCATCGTCGGGTCTTCGTCCGAGTCTTCGGCATCCGAGTCTGGCTTGCCGTAGGCCACAATGTCGTCGTCTGCACCGCCCTTTGTGCCCTCCTCGTCGTCCGAGTCGAGTTCTTCGATGACAAAGCCCGTCTTCTTTGGCTGGACAGGTGATCGGCGGACAGGTTTGGGAGCAGCTCTCGTCGGCTGTGGTTTGGCTGATTTGGCTGGTTGGGCCACATTTGCAGCATTTGCAGCATCCTTTGTGAACGGCGTTTTTGTCCGCAGCGACTCGAGTGAGCCCACTGTGTCAGAGACGTGGACAAGTCCCTTGTACCACTGGCCCTCAGGCGACTTTGTCTCGTCCATGTGGAAGTCGAGTCGCTTCTTCTCGTCGTCGATTAGGCTAGACAGTGCCTCGCCGACCACCATGCCGAGGAACTTGGCCCGGTTTTGCGAGGCACCAAGTCGATTTGACACCGTCTCGAGATAGGTCCGTGAGCGCAGGACAGACGAGATTGCTCTTTGTGACCCTCGGCTGACGTATCCGGCACAGAGAAGAATAATTTGTGCCTTGGCTATGGAGGATGTCAGTCTACGTTCTGTCCCATTCGTGTGGAGATCAGCTGTAGGGGCACGCACCTTCCTGCTGCATTATCGGAGCATGCTTGATAAACAGCTTGTCACCAAATTCGGATATGGACTTCTCCATGATGTCTGTCAGGTTCTTTGGCGTCTCGGCGGCAACAGCAACAACAGCCCGTCGAATGCCGATGCCGTTCATGAGGCCCACGGCGAGGTTGGTCAGTAGCCATGAAGTGAGCTGCTCCTGAAGAACGGCGCTGTTGTCCGTCACCCGCTTGACGAGACCAGCCACAGCAGACACCGTGTTTGAGTCGACATCAGCAGTATCTGGCGCCGAGGTGAAGTAGGTTTCGGCAGCATATTTTAGTACGCCAAACAGGATCTTCTTTTGCTCGTGGGCAGGCAGCTGTTTAAGTAAGTCGCTCAATGTACTCAATGCACCTTGGCTTGTTTCTCCAACACGCAGGATGAGATCAGACACAAGCGACGAGATGACAGTATCTACAAGTGTTAGCAGTGGCCCATGAATCAGAATGACGTCCAGAAGAAGGAAGAAGGAAGAGGGAAGAGGGAAGAGGGAACCTACCGGGATATCCAAGCCGTAGAGCCTTCCCTAGAAAAACACCTTGCACCTTGCGGTCTTCTGGCGTCGCATCTTGAGAAGCCCATCGTATAATGCCTTTTGTCAACCATAAGCTATACTCTTTGCCATTCGCAACCCACACAGCAGGAAGCTTCTCAGCACCAAACGCAGACCGAACGACAGCTTCAGCCTCGGCAGCGAGAGAGACGACTCGTCCACCGCCAATGACGCTGAGAAACTCCTGAGAGAGGGGCCGTCTCTTGGCATCGTCGTTGGCCCCGGCGGTACTGACGTTCCAGATCTGGGACACAGTATCGTCGCCGGCCAATACATCAGCCAGAACGTCAATGAGGATCCTCAACTGCCATGCTGGGTTCCCTGGCTGGTCGTCCAATGTAGAAGGAGTGTTGGCCGTGGTCGTCTTCGTGGCTTTTGTCTCTGCCAAGAGGGCACGCAGCCTCACAACCAAAGCACTCAGACCCGTCACGCTGCGAAGGCAAGCGAGCAGAAGGCCAAGGTCGGTCTGCTTCGTAGGACTCTTGGCACTCTCCTCTTTCAAGAGCGTCCAGTAGTTGGGCACAATGGCTGTCACCAGAATCTGGACGAGCTGGGCCGACAGAGGCGTTGGCTGCCGAACATCGACGGAGGCCTTGCCAGAGAGGAGGTAGCGCAGGACCGAGACGAGGGTATCGTAATCGGGCTCATTTCGTATGATCCCCAGAGCTTCGTCGGCCGACTCAGCTGCCAACTTGAGTCTTGCCGGCGCTGAAGTCGAGAGAGCTGTTGTCGTCGAGGCGGAAGATGTCTTTTTGACTTCTTGAAGCAAAGGCTCCTCTTGCGCGTTCGACTTGTTGTAGGTCGTGCCCACGGGCGAGAGCAGTCCGTCCATGCTGAATCGACGTGTGTGCCAAGAACTGGCAAGTGACGTATCAACAAAGCTGCATGTATTTGTTTTCAGTTGTGTTGTTTATTGTGTGAAGTGAGGCGAAGCTGAAGATTGAAGAAAGGTCCGATGAAGCTTGAGCTTCACTCAAACGGCTAGGCGTTGACCGCTGACGTTACAGCAGGGCGACAGTGCTGTAATATCCCTTATCGATAAGCAGCGCGGCGACTAACGGCCAACTCTACGCACTACAGGCAGGTCCTGGCCGCCCCGCGATTTGGTTATAGATTGGAAGCTTCCAAGTTGACTTCATCGCGCATCCCGACAAGCAGACCACACCGACGAACGGGCGCGTCTTTCTTCTTCGATATGGCAGCTGCAGCAGTAGAAACAATTTCCGAACGATGGTATGCCCCAATGGTCGCGCTCCAGCAGGCCGCTAGCACCTCTCCCCCTTGACCCACCCCCCGGATCGTTTGCCTCTCTTGCCTTTATTTGGAACCTGTCGCGATGCTGACGATATGCTGTGCGTTAGGAAGTACCTGGACCGGATCCGGGCGACCGTCGGGCCGTTCACCCCCGTCGAGGCGGGCTATGAGGCCGAGAACGTGATCCCGAGCGTCGATCGAATGAAGATCCTTGTCATCGGCGCTGGCGGTCTCGGCTGCGAGATCCTCAAAAACCTGGCCCTCTCTGGCTTCAAGGACATTCATGTCATTGACATGGACACCATCGATATTTCCAACCTCAACCGGCAGTTTCTGTTCCGCAAGGCCGACGTCGGCAAGTACAAGGCCGAGGTGGCAGCACAATTTGTCATGCGGCGCGTCCGCGGCGTCACGATTACGCCGCACAACAAACGCATCCAGGACTTTGGCGAGGACTTTTACATGCAGTTCCAGATTGTCGTGTGCGGCCTGGACAGCATCGAGGCACGGCGCTGGATCAACGCAACGCTCGTCAGCATGGCCGAGTCGGACGAGACGGGCGACGGCATCAAGCCGCTGATTGACGGCGGCACCGAGGGGTTCAAGGGCCAGGCGCGTGTCATTATCCCGAGCATGACTTCGTGTATCGAGTGCCAGCTCGACATGCACGCGCCCCGGGCTGCCGTGCCGCTGTGCACCATTGCCAGCATCCCGCGCCAGCCGGAACACTGCATCGAGTGGGCGCACGTCATCGCCTGGGACAAGGAGAAGCCGTTCCCGGCGCTCGACAAGGACGACCCGGAGCACATTGCGTGGCTGTACCAGAAGGCGCTGGTTCGGGCCAACGAGTTTCACATTGACGGCGTCACGTACGCGCTGACGCAGGGCGTCGTCAAGAACATTATCCCGGCCATTGCGTCGACCAACGCTGTGATTGCGGCGAGCTGCTGCAACGAGGTCCTCAAGGTCGCCACGAGTGTTGTGCCCTCGCTGGGCGACGAGGCCAACTACATGATGTACTCGGGCAACGAGAGCATCTACACGTACACGTTCAAGCACGAGCGAAAAGAGGACTGCCCGGTGTGCTCCGAGGACCAAAAGGCGCGGCCACTGCCGACAGACCTCACCATGACGCTGGGCGAGTTCCTCGCTTCATTTAGCGACCGACCCGAGGCCCAACTCAAGAAGCCGTCGATCCGCGCCGAGGGCAAGACGCTGTACATGCGCAGGCCGCCGAGCTTGGAAGAGCAGACACGGCCGAATCTCGACAGGACGCTCACGGAGTTGAAACTGGAGCACGGCTACGAGGTGGTGATTACAGACCCGGCCTTCCCCAGCCTGGCCTTTAGTTTCAGTTTGACGCCCAAGGCGTGAACGTTTCGGGGCTTTATGATACATGACTACAAGAATATACAATGATACAATACAGCAAAGAACAATACAGCAGAGAAGTACGACAGGCAATGCAGACCCATGGAAATTGGCCACTATGCACACCTGATCGAGTGCACTTTTGATTTGCTTTTGATAGTCCCCAGACGCCGTTGGTTTCCACCCTGTGGAACGTAAATACAAAATGTCAATGTACGATGCAGCAAACAGATGACCCCAACAAGTACCAGAAGAGAGAGAGAAAAACAACAGATTAAAACAAAGAACATGCCGTAAATGCTATGCAAAGCCGCTCCACAAACACCCGACATCGGCCACATTCAGCGGATCATGTTCTTGACCTGCTTCTCCAGCTTCTGGCACTTGGCCTTGAGCATCTTGACCGACTCGAGAAACAGCTCGTCGCTGTCCCACTGGCCCGTGCTCTCCACCGAGTAGATGAAGTGGTCCTTGCGGCGGCCCAGCTTCACCTTGCCCTGGAACTCGGCGTGCCGCAGACACTCGCGGCTGACGGTGTCGCGCATCGGGTCGACGACCGTCGCCCGCGTCGCGCCCACGTGCTCGGCGTACGCCTTGTCCTGATCGGCCATCTTCTTGGTCACCTCCTCGAGGCCAATCACGCCCTCGGGGAAGCACTTGGCAAACTTGATGGCGTCGGCGCCAACAATGGGCTGGGTGATGTTGATGATGGGCAGCAGACGGTACGACGCCGTGCACACGGGCGAGAACTTGGCGTGGTCGCCGCCGACGCCCTTGTGCATGTGCATCTCAATGTCAATGACCTGGCCGGGCCGCAGCTTGGCCACCAAAATGTCCGGGTTGACGGGCGCAATTGCGTCGTCGCCCGAGAAATACGCGAGCTGCCGGCCCTCGGGCACAAACACAATGTCCTTGGCGTAGACGTGCGCGTGGTTGTAGAGCTTCGTCGGGTCCGTCTCGTTGGGGGCGGCGGCTGGGTTGCGCGTGCACTCGACGCGCAGGTCCAGCTTGAGCGTGTTGTAGTCAAAGGACGTCGGGAACTCGCTCGGGTCGGCGTCCGGGGCTGGGCGCTTCCAGAACTTGATAAAGTTGCGCAGGCCGTCCTTGCCGCCCTTGAAAGGGATGAGGCCCAGACGGTGGGCGAGCACCTCGTCCTGAATCACCGAGGTGTTGTTGTCAATGTACGCAGTCTCAATGGCCACGGTCGGAATCTCGGCGATCATGATGCGGCGGAAAGCGTTGGCGATGCTGGCGTCGATGCCGATGATGGAGAAGGCGGCATCGTACGGCTCGTTCTTGTGGAACTTGACCGTCAGGCTGTTGCGGAACTCGTCGACGTCCCAAGCAAGATCCTCGCCAGGATAGTTGCCGGGGAACTCGGTGGCCGAGACATTGGTGACCGTTTCGAGGTTGACTCCGATGGTCTAAATCGAGGGGTTAGTACAGAATGGGCAATGAAGGAATGCCAGCCACCTCGACAAGCCACCTCGACAATTGAACTTACCCTCCTCCGATCGAGCTCTTCTTGACTGGGCTTCGTTAGTGGTGCCATTGTGTTTGCATGGCCATGCGGATGTGGTGGTGTCGTGGGAGGAGAGAAGGCTGTCGCGCCAAAACGGACGTTCCGAAATACAGGCAAAACTTTTTTTTTCTTTTTTTTTTTCTATGTTTCCTTATCGCCCATACAACCGTTTCTTATCGCTGACAATCAGGCCTTATCGCGCACCTTCCCTCACCGGGCGCTTGGTGCTCAGGCGGGGGACAACTGGAAGGCGCCACCGGCGGTGAGCGTAGTGCCCCACTAATTATGCGGACTGGCCAATACCATGCCCCCATGTAATTCAAGCTCTCTGACTCGCCCGTAGCGTCAGATAAGCGGGTCCGTACGGATGGTATGTTCTTCCGGGTCGTAGTTTCTTTCTCTGGGGAGTGGGAGCTCGGGACTCAACGGCGAGAGACATTTTGAGGCACGCAAAGGCTCAAAGGCTTCAAAGGCGTCTCGTTTTCCGCACACACGGCTGTCCCCTCGCTTCCTCCCCCGACGACCCTCCCCGCTCCTATACCGGCTCCGAACGTGCCAATTCGCATCGGGGACGCGAATTGTCGACTTCATCATCCATTTCCGGGAACGCGATCCACGCATTGGCCGTCGATTGCCATTGAACAAACCGCTTCTCGAATCTCCCCTCCTCCCATCAAATCGAATCTATTTTTGCCTAGGCGACTCTCGCCCCCTTTTCCCTTTAAACGCCATAGACACCGACAACCATCACAGCCATGTCCAGCCTTTACCGGTTAGCCGGCCGTGGCGCTGCCAAGCGCCTATGCCTCCGCCCGATTGCCTCGTCTCCCTCCACTTCCACGATCCAGGCCGCCGCCGCTTCTCTGGCACGACGGACACCAGCTCTCCGCGCCGCGTTCTCGACGGCCAACCCGCGCCGGTATGCGTCACCGTACGAGGGCCAGGGCACGCGCATTGTGCCTGTCGGCGAGGACTTCCAGGTGCCGAGCCCCGAGGACCTGCTTGCGCGCCAGGTGCCCACCGAAGAATACACCAAGGCGCCCCTGACGGACAACACGGTCGAGGGCCGCAAGCTGCGCCACTACACAGTCAACTTTGGTCCCCAGCACCCGGCTGCGCACGGCGTGTTGCGGCTGATTCTGGAGATCAACGGCGAGGAGATCATCCGTGCGGACCCGCACATTGGTCTGCTGCACCGTGGCACGGAGAAGCTCTGCGAGTACAAGACGTACCTGCAGGCGCTGCCGTACTTTGACCGTCTCGACTACGTCTCCATGATGACCAACGAGCAGTGCTTCTCGCTGGCTGTGGAGAAGCTGCTCAACATTGAGATCCCCCAGCGGGCCAAGTTCATCCGCACGCTCTTTGGCGAGATTACGCGTATCCTGAACCACTTGATGTCCGTGCTGTCCCACGCCATGGACGTCGGTGCCCTGACGCCGTTCCTGTGGGGTTTCGAGGAGCGCGAGAAGCTGATGGAGTTTTACGAGCGTGTGTCGGGTGCGCGTATGCACTCTGCCTACGTCCGGCCCGGCGGTGTCCACCAGGACATCCCGATCGGTCTGCTCGACGACATCTACCAGTGGGCGACGCAGTTTGGCGACCGCATCGACGAGACCGAGGAGATGTTGACGGACAACCGGATCTGGATCAACCGTCTGCAGGGTGTTGGTGTTGTGTCGGCCGAGGAGGCGCTGAACCTGTCCTTCACGGGTGTCATGCTGCGCGGCTCGGGTGTCCCCTTTGACGTTCGCAAGAACCAGCCGTACGACGCCTACGACCAGGTCGACTTTGATGTGCCCGTCGGCATCAACGGCGACTGCTACGACCGCTACCTGTGCCGCATGGAGGAGTTCCGCCAGTCGCTGCGCATCATCCACCAGTGCCTCAACAAGATGCCCGCCGGCCCCGTTCGCGTCGAGGACTACAAGGTGTCGCCGCCGCCGCGTGCCGCCATGAAGGAGAACATGGAGGCCCTGATCCACCACTTCCTGCTCTTCACCAAGGGCTACGCCGTGCCGCCGGGCGACACCTACAGCGCCATCGAGGCGCCCAAGGGCGAGATGGCCGTCTACGTCGTCAGTGACGGCTCGGAGCGGCCGTACCGCGTGCACATCCGCGCGCCTGGCTTTGCCCATCTGGCAGGCTTCGACCACGTTTCCCGTGGCCATCTGTTGGCCGATGCCGTCGCCGTCATTGGCACGATGGATCTGGTGTTTGGTATGTTGACCCCCCCCCCCTTTTTTTTCGGACTCTATATGCATGTTCTTCAGTGCGTTTGCTAACTCTTTCCAGGTGAGGTTGATCGGTAATCGAAGAATGACAAGACGATGCATTGGACGGCGCCGGTGCGCAGTGGAGGATTCGTGTGTATATATGCAAAGCAACTACCATCATTTACTATTTTTTTTATTGTTCCCTTTATTTTCCTCTTTTCTTCCGTCTTCTTCCTTGCTTCTTTACGAGACAGACCAGATCGGGGCGGACGAGCGTCAAATCGATACTCACTATAAAAAAAACTGCTCAGCGCAAGGTTTCAGAAATCGGAAAAACAAAGAGCTTAGCAGCAACAGCATAAACAACACGAAAACAAAAGAAATTGTTTCAAACTTCAGCGCTACGGGCTGCTGGTATTGTTTGCTTTTTGGTTTCAACTAATCATAACTTCATTTCATGTCTAGGTCACGTCTCGGCATCAAATACGAGGGAAAATCATCGCAGAACCAGTCCCATAAACAAAAAGAAAACAAAAAGAAAACAACTCTGGCAACAATAAGTTAGTGCTGGTTTTTGGTCCCTTTCATACGCCCTTTGCAACGATGTGCAACAACAATGCCAAACCCAACACCCCAAGTGCCTGCTCTGCACCTCTTGGAACAACTTGTATCTCAGCCTGCACCGACCACCAAGAACTCGGCTCAACTTCCAACAACACCCTCCAACTTTCCCAAAGGACACGCCCAATGCATCACACCTCCTCCTTCTCCCCTTCTTCCCTCTGTCCGTCAGTACCGTCTCCAGCACGGCGGCCGATTACGCCACGGAATTGCGTGGGAGACGCCTTCGGGACCGGCTCCAATAGGAAGACCAACGAGAGGGATTCTCTGTTGAGCCTGCTGCTCGTGGTGTGCCTTCATGTCGGCCATGGTATAGGCACGAGCGCGCGGCCGTCTGAGTGACTGTCTGGGAGTCGGCGTAGGTGGCACACTCGGCGGAATGAAGGTTGCGGGCTGGTTCTGGACGTGCTCGGGTTGGTAGCTACCAGCGGAGTCGACGTGGCTGTGGTCTTGTCCATCTCCACCAACGTTGCGCCGAGTGCCGCCGCTGTCATGGAGAACGCAGTCGAGCATCACCGTCGTCTGGTCGGCACCCAGGGCTTGCATGGCTGGCTGTGCCAGAAAGGGACCCATGAGCTGTAAGTACTCGGGCACTTGGGCAAAGACGGAACCAGCGTACCGCACACTTTTGCCGGGGTGCAGTTGAATGGGAGTGTGGGCAACAGCGAGTCCACCGTCTTGGGGACGTGGCCGACCTGCTCGACCTGCTCGACCTGCTCGACCTGCTCGATCTGCTTGCTGTCGAAAGCGCATTCGGCTGTCACAGTGCCCTCTTTGCTGTTGGGAGACCCGCCGGCAACGTCCAGAAAGGACGAAACGTCCTCGTGCGAGCGGCTGCGCGTGATCGCGTGTTCTGGCATAGCGAGCTCGTCCGAGCCGTTGCTCGACGGCATGGCCGACATTGACGCCGACCGGCGAAGCGGGCATGAGGGTCCAATGCTGCTCCCGACGGGGGGCCTTTGGGTTCGGGCTCTGCTATTTTCGCAGAGTCTGAGACGATTACCTCTTGGTAGGTCCGCACATCGACGCGGCAGTGGCAAAGGCCGGCTTCGTGACGTGCACGGTGGTCGGCAACCCACTCGGCAGCGTAGAGGCTGGGCAGACGCACAGAGACGACCGTGCGTCCTCCAGGGTCTGTGGCCTCACAAAGGAGAGGTGGAAGCTGAATCTCCGTCGGCTCGGCGTTGTCGTCGGCTCTTGAAATCGCCGCCCAAACGTCTGTTCCGTGCCCGCTGTGTTTGGCAGGTCCACTTTGCCCACCGTGACCATGACCGTGACCGTGGCCCTGGGCATCAAACTGAGCAACACCCGGCGCGTCAACGCCACCGTCACAGCTGCCAATCAATCGCGGCCGGATAAGGTAGGGGAAGACTGTTTCGCAGCCACAGACGCCACGCTCATGCATAAAGCGATGCTCGTATTCCTCAATCTGCGTGGCACGGCTGTGGACAATCTTTTGGCACGCCGAGCACATTTCGCCCGCAAAAAAGGTCTTGTCGCCGCGGAGAGTGCAGGTTGGAAAGGTATGGCTGGCTGTGGTCAGCGGACAGGGCCGAAGGACGGGCATAGACGTGTGGCCACACGTGTAGCCGACAAACTCGACGAAGCACATTGTGTTGGCTTTTGTTTTTGTTTTTGCTCTTGCTCTTGTTTTTGTTTTTGAACCCTTCCTTAAATAATATGGTGTGTGTGCTTCAATTTATTGACCTCGTTTATTGGCCTCCTCGAACCGCCTTTTCCTGTGATTCTTTTCTTTTCTTCTGTTTTCAATTGGTAGAAAGAAGAGTCTGGTTCTCAAAGTTTTGCTGCGAGAAATAGCTGTTGAAGGTCTAACTGTACAGCCAGATGGTGGCCCGAGCTCTACTTGCACCACTCAACTCGCAGTGAGTTGAGAATTAGGGCCAGGGTCACAAATGGGCGCCACGATGTATTGCTGCAAACGAAGTTGGGGAAATATGTGAGCAAGGGGGAAAGGCTGTACGCTCAGAAGGTGGCCAAATGACGTTGGTGAGGGTCAATGGTCAGTGCGAGTTCGCGGCGATGACGAGAGTTCAAGAAGTGTGCGTTGCGCATTGGTCAGAGGAAAAGGAGCAAAGGACAGAGCTGGAGAGATCTTTGTCACGCAACTAGGCAGACCGTCCGAACAATCTGAATTTACGCGTCACGGATGGGACCTGGAAAGGACTGTAAAGAGCAATGTGAGGAGACGGTGATGCCCTGAAAGGTCTGCATACAAGCCGCAATTGAAAAGAAAAAAAACAATAATTAGGAAAAACAATAATGAGAGCAAAATACTGCAAACAAGATGTTGAATGGGAACTAAGCTAGGTTATCGACAAGATAATAACTCCCTGCAGAATCTGGATTTTCACGAGCGACGAACCTGAAGCGAAAAAAAAGCCAGAGTCTAGTCAAAACTACCTGAGCTTATGTCTCAAGAGAAACAGGCTGAGTATATCAAGTATAGCTCACGTCTCTAACAGACGCCAAGTTGATATAATTTAGTTTGCAATCTCCAACTTCCCAATCGTCCTGTCCTCCCATCGCGACGATGTCGTTCTTCAGAGCGCAGCCTTGCGACCCTTGGCACGAGGCTGAGAGTGGGTCCACTCGGCACACGTGATACTCGTTTGCACTGAAGAAATTACATAAGCTGCACCGACGACTCGGGCCCACTCTTACCCAGTGGGCCGCGCGACTCGAGGTGCTCTCTTCACCTCGACCTTGACTCTCTCCCCTCTTCTTCTCCTTGCTATTGTTCATGCACCTCTTCTTTTGATCACCACCACCCAATAGACGACCCTGTGTGTCTTGTGCGACACATCGGTTCCTCTTTCTATTGCCTATTCACTCGCAGAACCAGCGTTGGCGCATTTCTTGTCTCGCCCGTCCCAGCTAGATCGATTTTCCGTTTTCTTTTCCCTAACATATTTCTCGGGCTTCTTTTCGACTACCACGTTTACTCAGCCTCGCCGTTTCCTCACGTTTCTGACCCTGTGCCGATCTCCCGCCCGCACGGCCGACACTTATCTCGTGCAGCTCTGCCCAACCATAGCCGTGCGCTAGCCAGAGTCTCTCGCCTTTTTTCGTCGCCTTTTTCTGTCGCCTCTCTCCTCGACTTCGTCCTCCTCGACCTCGTCCTCCTCGAGCCTCTCCTATCATCGATCGGTCTCCCCCCCACCTCACCTTTGCCACAAATCCCTGCCATTGCCACCCTCCCACGCGACAGCCTCGTCTCCGTTAGGTCCTACCCACAACCTTGCGACGACTATCTCTCTTTTCCTCTCCGTCCTCGCTGCCCTCTCCGAACCAATCGAAAACACCTCAACTCCACCTCTCTTCTCAGCTTCTCTTTTCACACAAACGCTCGCCCACCATGTCCGACAAGTCGATTGAGCGCGAGCTCACCACGCGCATCAAGGCGCTTAACAAGGCCGTCACCTCCAACGAACCAGTACCGGGCATCCTGGCCATCATGGAGACGCTCAAGAAGGGCGCCGCGCCCTCGGAGGAAGTGCTGCGGGTAGGTTGCAACCCGTGGGCCACGCTACCAGTTCACGTTCCTGTCCTGTCATAAACTAACACCCCTCCTCCTTTCTTTCTCCCCGCCTAGTCCACAAAAGCTGGCCATATCGTGGGCAAGCTGCGGACGCACGCCAACGCCGAGGTCAAGTCGATGGCCGCCGAGATTGTGAGCAAATGGCGCAAGGCCGTCGAGGCCGGCAAGAGGAAGGGCGGAGCCAACAGTAGCAGCAGCGCCGCACCCAGCAAGACGGCCTCTCCCGCGGCCAGCACCCCGCAGAGCAAGACCGCCTCCCCTGCCCCCGGCGGCGGCAGCGGCGGCGGCTACAAGGGCGACCCGGAGAAGCGCAAGTTTGACGTGGACGGCGTCGATGTGAACCGCACGGGCATCCAGAGCCGTGACAACTGCATCGGCCTCATGTACAACGGCCTGGCCTACCGCTCCGTCGAGCCGTCCGACCGGATCCTGGTCAAGGCCATTGAGGTGGAAAAAGCCGCCTTTGTCGCCTACAAGGGCGAGACCACCGAGTACCGCGCCAAGCTGCGGTCGCTCTTCCAGAACCTCAAGAACAAGTCCAACCCGGCGCTGGCACGGCGGGTCGTGGCCGGCGAGATTGCCGCCGACGCCTTTGTCATTATGTCGTCGGACGAGCTCAAGTCGGCACACCTGAAGCAGCTCGAGTCGGACCTGGCCAAGGAGAACATGAAGAAGGCGCAGGTGCCCATGACGGAGAAGTCCATCAGCGACGCTCTGACGTGCGGCAAGTGCAAGCAGAAGAAGGTCAGCTACACGCAGGCACAGACGCGGAGTGCCGATGAACCGATGACGACGTTCTGCGAATGTATGGTGTGCGGACACCGTTGGAAGGTAAGACAATACGTCCTATAGGAGCCGCTCTTGATAGGCATCTCATGCTAACTTGGCTGCAGTTCTCGTGAGCACAACGCCTTCCGTGCCTTGTCGGCGTGTATTGTTTTGTTTTTCTTTTTTTCGGGGCGGCAACGGGTGTAATGGGCCTGGTCTATTTCAATTTTTTCTTTTTCTTTTTCTTCTTGACCTTTTACTCTTCTTTTTTGATTACCTTCTTCCATCTTTACTTAGTCTGTCCATTTTATGCGCCTTATGTTTAGATGTGTTGCAGGCTGATCAGCGTGTGTTTCGGAGTCGAGGAGAACAACCAAAAGCGTCGGTGGTAGAGGAGACATAAAAGCTGTGGAGTTTGGCAAAGACAGCGACGAGTGGTAACACGACCTAGTCTATATATATTTTTTTTTCAATGTTCCTCATATTTTTCTTTTATTTTCTTTATTTTTTACATTGAATAAGCCCATCTTCAGTCTGTCTGTACATCAATAGCCCAGACCTGTATTCAATGGAGCGTCATTATGATTTTGTGCCACCCATCCCGCAGTATCTTATCCTGCCCGAACTTTTTTTCTTCATTATATCGTACATCCGAATCTTCCACTATTTACTTGATCTTGAAAATTGTCTTGTCGTCAACTCAACTCGCTCTTCCGTGGCGACAGCTTCAAAAGGCCCAGAAGATCTTCGCCGTGCTGGTCTGGCTGCACAGTGCCCGTCCTGTCGTTGGCCTCGTCCCGCTTGCTCAGCTCGTCGACCTTCTTGTAGAACTTGCTCAGATGACGCAGACCAGTATCACACAGAACCGTCACCACCCGGCTGCCCGGCGGCAGTGAAAGAGCCACCGCCACAGCTGCTACACAGTTGACTGCCGTCGAGCTTCCAGCAAAGATGCCGTCGTGCTCGACAAGCCAACGCGCCATCAAACAGGCCTGTGTGTCCGTCACCGAGACAGCATCGTCGATTAGGTGCAGACCAGCGTCCAGCGTCGCCGTCATGCGGTTCATGCCGATGCCCTCGACAATGGTGTCGACCTGCGACCGTCTGCGTGTGCCCTCCTTCTCCGTTGCTGCGTAGAGGACGCCGTTGCGGACAAGATTGGCAAGGCCCGAGCCCTGCGGGTCAGCGGCCACAATGCGGACACCCCTGCGCAGACCAGCGTCCTCCTTCAAGTATCGTGCGACACCCGTGAGTGTACCAGCTGTGCCAGCACCGCAAACAAAGGCAGCGATTGGTGAAGTGAAGTGCAAGGCTTGGCTCTGGTTCTGGTTTTGTCCCTGGTTCTGCTGTTGCTGTTGCTGTTGCTGTTGCTGAAGCTGAAGCTGGACAACGTGACGCTGGTGCTCCTTTGTGCCCGCGTAGGCGGCAACCTGGCGCAGGATCTCCGGCCCGGTGGCTCTCCGGTGGGCCTCTGCATTGGCGGGCGTCTCAAATTGGTCCGAGAAGAAGCCCTTGCTGCCGTCGTTGTGTGCCGCCTCGTGCTCGGCCGCAAGGCGTTTTGCCCGGTTGACAAAGTGGCCTGGGTCGACAATGGGTGCCACCGGCACACGCTCCACAATGGCGCCCATCTCCGTCAGCAGTTGCGACTTCTCGAGTCCCATGTCGTCGGGCATGCAGATGTGTGCACGATAGCCCAGGGCACGGGCCAGTGTCGCAATGGAGATGCCCGTGCTGCCAGACGTGCCTTCGTAGATCGTGTCGCCGCGGTACGGGACCAGCAGACCGCGCGCCTCGGCCGATCGGATGACGCCCAGAGCCACACGGTCCTTGGGACTGCCGCCCGGGTTGAACATCTCGCCCTTGGCCAGGATCTCACAGCCCGTGACCTCGGACAAGCTGCGGATGCGGATCAATGGCGTGTCGCCGATGCACCCCGCAATGCCGTCGGCCACGGGCGGTGCCAGCTGGTGCAGCTCACTGGACGCAGCCAGCAGGGACCAGTCGTCGCCTTTCTCGTCAGAGGATACGGGGACTGACTCGTGGTCCTCGAGAACAACGCCGGGCTCAATGGTACTGCTCTGCCGTCTTTTGGATCGTCGGCTGCTGCTGGTCGTCAGGGTCGACGATGTGGTGCCTGATCGCCGCAGCCAGCTTCCTCCGCTGTCGCTCTTCTTGCTCAGGCCGCGCCGTAGAGCAGCAGCTCGTCGTTGGCTTCTCTTCTCTGCGAGGCTGTCTTGAAAACGGTGCTCGAGATCTGGGTACAAATCCTTGAAGCCCAACGTCACCAAAATGCCCGCTGCGAATGCCACTGTGAGGGCAGCCGCGCCATAGGCCCTCGGATGGTCCTGGAGGGACATTTTGTGCTGCCAAATTGTCTACCAAATTCGCCTGCTGTCGATTGTGTTTGGGTGTGCTCAAATTTGTGCTGCTTTGTGTTGTTTAGGGAAGAGTTGCCATGTTTGCCATGTCTGTTTCGCCGTATTTCATCTTTTTCTTTTTGCGCCCATGACGACATGTGGTTGCTCTTTCCCCTCCAAAAACCACGACCAGCACTTGCCCGCTGGACAAGCCCGACCCTGGGCTAGCGCTGAATTGGCCTGAGTCGTGCCTGTCACAATAAGGAAGCTCGGCCCAGGCCCGCCGGCAGGAAGCTTGGGCCAACCAGCGGCTGCGCTTTCCAAAACCGGAACCCACACTGCGGGACAAGCAAAAAAAGGGAAAGAAGGCCAATGCGCGGAAGGTGCCCAGGGCCATTCTCGATATCCCTAAACATCGGATCTCCTCCCGTCAACAAAGGCAGCAATTGAGCTTCCAAACTCCATCCACCGACCAGCCATGGACTCTCCGCTTGTCTCACGGCTGTTCCGGCAGCTGTTCCGTCACCCGGCGTGCCAGCCGCGGCGCAACTTTGCCCGCCTCGCGTCGTCCCTCCAGCAAGCGAGATCGCTGCAAACACAAACATCACGACTCTCAACGTCACGACAATCGCTTCACTTTCCCAGCTCCCAGAAGCATGACCAGACGCGAGGCTATGCCGTGGCACCGCGCGGTGGCCGGGTCTCTAGCCGTGCCAACGAGAGCGACTGGCAGCAGCGCACAGACATGTGGCCGGAGGACATGTCGGCCGAGTACGCCGAGTACCCGATGGTGACGGCAAACGATCTGCGGCAGCGCCGAGAACGGCCAAGACGTGTCAAGATGCTGATGCGGGACTTTATCGAGGGTGAGTCCTTGTCTTTCCCCCCACGGCCCCCTTGTGCTGACACCCCGACCGACTAACGTCCCTCCAGACAGCCTGTACAACCCCAACTACGGCTACTTTTCGAAACAGGTCGTCATTTTCTCGCCCGGCCAAGAGCCCTTTCCCTTTCATGAAATGCGCGATGAGCCGGCTTTCCACTCCATCCTGGGCCAGCGGTATACCGAGTTTGAGGACAAGCTGGACGCCGAGGCCGTGGCCCAGGGCGGTGAGCCGTCCGACACGCGCCAGCTGTGGTACACGCCGACGGAGCTTTTCCGGCCCTACTACGGCGAAGCCATTGCCCGCTATCTCGTCGCCAACTACATGCTGACGAGCTTCCCCTACCACGACCTCATTATCTACGAAATGGGTGCTGGTCGCGGTACGCTGATGCTTAACATTCTCGACTACCTGCGTGAACACGAGCCGGCCGTCTACGAGCGCACAAAGTACAAGATTATCGAAATCTCGTCAAACCTGGCGGCGCTGCAAAAGAGACAGCTGTACGTGGGGGCGGCGGCCAGCAAAAGGCCAGCAATGCCGCAGCTGCGGCGGCAGACGGCTCGTCCGCGGTGGCATCGGCGGCCGCCGCGAGAGGCCATGCGGGCCGCGTCGAAATCATCAACCAGTCCATCTTTGACTGGACAGCCCGCGAGCCGTCGCCCTGCTTCTTCCTGGCCTTTGAGGTCTTTGACAACTTTGCGCACGACTGCATTCGCTACGATCTGCAGACCGAGCAGCCGCTGCAGGGCGTTGTCCTGCTCGCGGCCAATGGCGACATGTTTGAGTTTTACGAGCCGCAGCTCGACCCGGACGTGGCCCGTTTTATGCGTGTGCGTGACGCTGCGACCCAGGGCCGCTACCCACTGCCGTACCCTTCGAGCCGTCTGCTGCGCTCGCTCAAGCACAACCTGATGCCCTTTGCGCCCAACCTGAGCCCGCCCGAGTATGTGCCGACACGGCTGATGGCCTTCTTCGACGTGCTCGAAAAGTACTTCCCGCACACCGTCTGGTGACGAGCGATTTCCACTCGCTGCCGGACACCATCGCCGGACTCAATGCGCCCATCGTGCAGACGCGCTTCCAGCGGCGGCCTGTGCCCGTGTCGACGCCACTCGTGCACCAGGGCTACTTTGACATCATGTTCCCGACCGACTTCCGCGTTGTCGAGGCCATGTACCGCGCCATCACCGGCAAGCTGTCCAGCGTCCAGTCACACGAGCAGTTTATGCGGCACTGGGCGCATATTGCGGACACCACGACACGCAGCGGCGAGAACCCGTTGCTCAGCTGGTACGCAAACGCCAGTGTTCTGTCGACGATCTAGGAGGGCGGCCCACAGCAACGAAACGACGACGTGGGATACAGTGTATAGACAATGCAGCCATGAACGTGAATATACTCCATACATTTGATACATGAGAAAATCAACTACATATCGTCTCCCGAAATTGGTAACCTTGTAACCCTTGTCTGTCCCACAAATCCAAAATATGACGAGGAAAACATGAGAGATGAAGACGAAAAAAGGGGAACGAAGACAAAGGAAGGAGAATAAAAACAAAAGAGACCGTTGTCATTCGTTTGTGCTTTGCTATTCTTTTTTTTCTTCTTATTTTCGAGGCCTTCGCTTCCTCCACTTATACCTTCAGGTCCTTGAGCTTCTCCGACAGCCACTCCTCGGCGCGCTGGACCGCGTCCGAGAGCTTCTCCGGCTTGGTACCCGAACCCTGGCGTGCGGGCTCCTTGCCGCCAGCCTTGCCGCCAATGACGTCGCTGACCGCAGTCGACCACTGCTCGGCGGTGACGCCCTTGGACGCGAGGTCCGTGCCGACGTAGACACCGTGGACGACACCGTCGTCCGGGCTGCCACCAAAGATGTACACAGACCGCTCCTTGTCCTTGTTCTTGAAGTGGTTCATGACCTCCGAAATGGCCTTGGAGTTGGCCGAGATGGGCAGGCGGCCGACGAACCACTTGGCGTCCTTGTTCTCCGGCTTGGCAAAGTGGTCCGTGACCGTCGTGACAGCCGTCTTGAGCTCCACCTTCTGGCGCTTCTTCTGCTCGTCCAGCACCGTCTTCTGCACCTTGGCGAACCGCGTGCGCAGCGCCTCCTTGGTCAGCGCCGAGATCGACAGCTGGTTCAGCTCGACCGTGAACGCCTTGATGCCGGCCTCCTTCTCAGGGCCAAACGGCAGCGCCTCAAGCGCGTCCAGGCGCTCGCCAATTTGCGCCGCCTCGCGCTGGGCCTGGTGCGCGGCGTCGCCCGTGTAGGCCACAATACGGCGGATGCCCTTGGCAATGCCGCTCTCCTCAACAACAATCAGGTCCTTGATCTGGCCCGTCGCCTCGACGTGCGTGCCGCCGCAGAACTCAATGCTGTACTTGCGCCACTCGGGGTTCTTGGGCTCCTTGAGCATCGTGTCAATGTCCTTGCCGACCGACACGACGCGGACCGGGTCGGGGTAGGTCTCGCCGAAGACGGCGCGCAGACCCTCAATCTCGCGCGCGCTCGCCAGGTCGCAGTCCTTGTAGTAGACCTTGAGGTTGTTGCGGATGTCCGCGTTGGACATGTCCTCAATCTTCTTGATCTCCGCCAGCGTCACACCGGCCTTGTGCGAGAAATCGAAGCGCAGCTTGTCCTGGTCGACGAGCGAGCCCTTCTGGTTGATCTCGTCGCCGAGCACCTCGCGCAGCGCGTGGTTCAGCACGTGCGTGCCGGTGTGGTTGTTGCGGATGGGCTGCCGCCGCAGCTCGTCAAACTCGCAGATGACGCTGTCGCCCGCGCTCAGCGAGCCGTACTCGACGTAGCCGTTGTGCACAATGTAGCCACCAAACTCCTGGACGTCCAGGACCTTGAACTCGGCAACATCGTCAATGACAATGCGGCCGGTATCGGCGACCTGGCCACCAGACTCGGCATAAAAGTTGGTCTTGTCGAGCAGGAGGCCAATGGGCGTGTTGAGCGGGATGTCCTCGGTGCTCTTGGCGAAGCCGGTGCCCGTGTAGATCAGCTCGACCTTGCTGACCAGGTCGCCGCGGAGGTACTTGGCGTCCGAGTTGGGGCGCGCCAGGTTGTGCTCGCTCTCCAGCTCGGCAATCTGGTGCACGTTGAGCTTGGCGAACGTCTGGACGGCCTCCTTGACCGACTTGCTGGCCTCGCGGGCCTTTTCCCGCGCCACGTCGACCTCCTCCTTGTTGATCGTCAGGCCGCGCTCCTCGGCCATCAGCTGCGTCAGATCCTCGGGGAAACCAAAGGTGTCGTACAGGCGCCACACGTCAGCACCCGACAGCTGGCTGCCACCGTCCTTGACCGCGGCAGCGGCGTACTTTTCAAACTGGCGCTCGCCGCGGTCCAGCGTCCGCGCAAAGGCCTCCTCCTCCTCGTCCAGGATCTCCTTGATGTCGTTCTGCTTCTTGACAATCTCCGGGAACTGGTGACCCATCTGATCGACGAGCGCAGGCAGGATCTTGGAGAAAAAGGAGCCGATCTCGGCGTTAAAGTACTTGCGGGCGTAGCGAGAGCCTCTCCGCAGCACACGGCGCACAACGTAACCGCGGCCCTCGTTGTTGGGCACGGCGCCGTCGGCCATGGAGAAGGTCAGCAGACGAATGTGGTCGGCAACGACACGGTAGGCGGTATCAATGCCGTCGGCGTCGTCCTTGCCGTACTTATCCGTGTAGGGGCGAGCGCCAGTCACCTCCTGGATGCGGTCGAAGAGCGGGGTGAAGATGTCGGTGGCGTAGTTGGAGATCTTGTCCTGCAGGGCAGAGACGAGACGCTCGTAGCCCATGCCGGTGTCGACGTGCTTGGCGGGCAGCGACTTGAGCGACTTGTCGGCCTGGCGGTCGAACTGGATGAACACGTTGTTCCAGATCTCGACAACGAGCGGGTCGTCCATGTTGACAAGGTGGGCAGCGTTGCGGCCGCCGACCTTGTCGTAGTGGACTTCGCTGCAAGGACCGCACGGGCCCTGGTCGCCCATCTCCCAGAAGTTGTCCTTCATGTTGCCGGGCAGGATGTGGTCATCGGGCACACCGACAGCGCTCCACAGGTTCTTGGCCTCCAGATCGGGCTCGAGGTTCATGTCGGGGTTGCCCTCAAAGTAGGTTACGTAGAGGCGGGAGGGGTCGAGGCCGTAGACCTTGGTGAGCAGGTCCCAGGACATCTCAATGGCGTCCTTCTTGAAGTAGTCGCCAAACGACCAGTTGCCCAGCATCTCGAAGAAAGTGTGGTGGTAGCTGTCCTTGCCGACGTCGTCGAGGTCGTTGTGCTTGCCGCCTGCGCGGATACACTGATTTTGTTAGTCACGCTGTGTGCTTCTGCTTCTGGGCGACGAGACAGGAGCCAATAGGGAGACCAAGGCATACCTTCTGGGTGTCGACGGCACGCTTCAGGCCCGCGAGGGGGTCCGTCTTGGCCACGGTGCCGAGGAAGATGGGCTTGAACTGGTTCATGCCGGCATTGGTGAAAAGAAGAGTCGGGTCATTGTGCGGGACGACGGAGGACGAGGGGACTGTTGAGCGTACGGGTTAGCCAATCGTCTCGAAAAAGGGTACAGTCTGTACTCTTCCCACTTCCCACTCCTGCTCACCAATTGTGTGTCCGCGCTGCTCGAAATACTCCAGAAACGTCTGGCGGACCTTGAGGCCCGTCCACTTCTGCGTCTCGGCCATGGCTGCGGCGGGGGAAGACGAGAAACGGCGTCGATAGCGCGCGGCGGGGCGAGAGGCCGTGGAGAGGGTCGCAAACAGCGTTCCGGGGCGGGGACGTAGTGAAAACGTGATGGCGGCGTTCGCGGGGTGTGAGGGCCTGCTTGCGGGGAATGGTGGTCGGGGGAGAAGTGGAAGTCGTGGGAGAGAAGAAAGTTTTGAGATTCGGAGGGCTTGTTGTGTAGCGCCAGAGTTTTGGAGATGTTGCAGTGGGTTTTGCAGTGGGTATAGACAGTGGCGGCTTCCTGTTTCGTTCTTTTCGCTGTTTCCGTACGAGTAGTCTGAAAACCCCAAAGAAGGTGCTCGCCTGCCGCTGGTGCAGACGCGAACGGTGCAAGTGGCCGTCGCCGATAGTGCAGATAGGGAAGGCGTGGCGCTGGCTCCTGCTCCACCCCGTATTCTGGCCACCAGCGAGGGAAGGAACATTCTCGATACGTCGTCGCGGGGCAGCAACAGCCTTAGAGGGCACTAAGAAAGGCGAGGGTAGGTACCCTCCCGTCGCAGAGCGCTCTTGCACTTGCAGCCTCAGGGGTTGAGTCAATGCTACCCACTGTATCTTGCACTGTCTTACGAAGTATTTCGTACACCTTGTTGGAGCACGTCTGCAGCACCCATACAAAAGGAAGGCGCGACCGCAAGCCGTCGCTTGCCGTGAGATGACCACTTGGAGCACTCCCCAAAGAACAAAGACCCAAACGAGAAGCTGCGACTGTCGGGTCTCAATCAGCTAAAAAGATAAGAAGCTGCGACACCGACAGATCATCAGCCTTCAATTTCAAGATACCTTTCCAAACACAATCTCCTGTGACTCACACGCAGCGTCCAACCACACGACCGCACGACCGCGCGACCGCACAGCGACACGTTCCGGCGGCCCTGCTTGAAACGTCGACCTTCAGCTCCGAGCCACGCAACCTGCAATTCCAGTCGTCGCATCTACCGGCCACACCAACCGCCCATCTGCAGCTTTCTTTCTTTCTTTCGTTGCTTCTTTCTTTCTTTTTTCCTTCTTTCCTCCGTTCCTCCTTTCCTTCTTCCTTCTTTCCCTTTCCCTTCTCTCCGATTGCGCGCCGAGAAAGTTGTTCAGTGACGCCCTGTCGATAGAGCGAGCTGTTCGAGATAAGGACCTGCAGGTCGTCCTAGAGTTCAGATAAAGAACAGAGCTAGAGAGGGGAGCCGATAAGTCGGAACCGCGAGGCAGACCAGGCGCGTGCAAAGCTGAGACAGCTTTTCAGGACGGTGGCATTGAAAGACCGGTTCGAGGCTGGCGATAGCGACGCAGACGCAAGGAAAAGGCGGTGGGAAAGGGAAGAAGGGCGATAACGGCCTTGATTTTGTGCAATGAAAAGGGGCGGTTGAGTGAGAGAGTGACAGAGAGTGACAGAGAGTGACAGAGTGACAGAGAGAGAGAGAGAGGACGAACGCGGGCGCGACGACGGACACGTAACTGGGCGCTTCAAAAGGCCGTCCCCGCAATAATTTCGAAAAGCGCCCCCAGTACCCCCAGCTCCCAAGCAGCCACCTGGTCCAGCTACAGCTGCCAGCTGCTGCATCGAACACAACCATGATGCTGCATTCGAACAGCAACAGCACCAATAGGACCAATGACGCCAATGGGCTGACACCAGCCGATCCCGGCCTGGCCCGGCACGGCAAACGCAAGGCTACAGAAACACCAGAGGGCAATGAGCGACTGTCCAAGCGGCTCAGTCTCCTCAACTTGGGTGAGTTTGCCTCGGCTCCATGTCTGGCTGCTGGCCATTGCTTAACACGATTAGAATCCTCTGGCACGAAGCTCTATGTGCCCGTCGAAAGCTCAAGCTCACGGGAATCGCCAGCCGTCCAGGCACCTCCCTCGCTGGCCCTTCAAAATGCGCCGTTCGTGCCGCCAACACTACCGGAAGAGTCGGCGCCGTCTGACATCTCCATGTCGCCGGTGACCAGCGCGCCGCCATCCCCATCCTTGGCGCCGACGTTGGCCCCTGCAACTCGTTCGCCACTGTCTGCTGTCCGGAACTTTGACGGCGCCGGTCCTGACGACGATATGCGCGTCGACGACACAAAGTACAAGGTCTACATCTACAACATTGACGACGAGCTGGCCGACGACGAGCGCTCGGTACCAGACACAGACACGCCCGCAGGTGAGGACGACGTCGACGTCAACGGTAGTGGCAAGCTCGTGCTTTTGCCCGACATCGAAAAACACTTGCGCCAGGCTGCACGGACAGCTGCTCTGACGAGCAGTTCTACCCAGCAGAAGCTGGCCGTCCCGCGGCCCATCTTGCCCAACAAAGACGGCGAGATGGCCGGCATGCAGCTCGTGCTATACAATGACCCAAGCTCGTTGTCGGTGCCGCGGGAGAGCGACAGTGTCCGGAAAGCCATCCTCGACGCACGGGCACGAATCCGCGAGCGACAGCAAGAGGAGAAGGAGGAGCAGGCATTGGAGCAGGCATTGGAGCAGCAATCCGAAATGGATGCCTCCATGGCCAGCACACCGGCAGGCACACCACGGCCAGTCGACGGTGACAACGACTCGGACGCCATGGACATTGATTAGACGACCGGTTCGGTGCCCAGTCTGCTTACCCATTCGTGCCCACGCCACTCTTCCTTTCTGATTCAATCGTCGGTTGTCCAGTTGCGTTCGTGGCGTTCTATAGAACCTTTTGTAATACCCGGGTTTGTCTTTTTTTTCATATGCATGGTCACGTCTCTCTAGCGACAGCCTAGAGTCCGTCCACAACAGCGTTCTAAACAGATGTTTGAGACATACCTGTTTCGTGTACGATAGATATACTGAGAATACGATTTATATGCTTCTATGTGTGGTATGTGCTGGGTGATTCAACATCCTACCGGGTATCAAATTTTCCATATCGTCAGTGGTCTGTGGTCTGTCTATTCTTTCCAACCTTCTTTCGGTCTCGTCGTAGCCGAGAAGGTCCAGGTCGACACCCATACTCGCCAGCATCGTAGCCATTGTAAAGTCCTGTTTGGTCAGTGGATGTGGTTTTCTAAGGTTTGACCAACAAGGCAAGAACTTACTTGGCTCTCTTCCGCTTCATCACCATAATCCTCGTCTTCGTAGTCATCCTCGTCGCCACTTGGGCCCTCGCCTCCGCTATGGTCGTCTTCCCGGCACGTCCTCCGCCTCCTGGCGTTCGCTTGGACACCCGACCATGGGTGTCCTCCTCTTGTGGTTGCGATAAGGACATGGCACGCCACGCCTTGACGCCGCCAACGGCGGCCACCCGTGCCGAGATGATGGCGAACAGCTCATCCGCTGCGCGCCGCCCAGCCTCTTTCCATCGTACGATGAGCTCACGAAGCTCCTCGTTGTTGTCTCTTCCGTCTCCCCCGTCTCTTCCGTCTCTGGCGTCGGCACCTGACATCGTCGTCGCCCTGGCCGTGGTCTGCTTTTGTTGCCGGTGGGCCGGGAGTCCAGCGTCCTCGATGATTTTGTCGCCAGCGTCCAGGTCGAGGCGAAATTGGTCCACAAGGCTGTCTAGCGTCTCCAGACGCAACGACGGAACCTCCTCCGCGGGTTTCTCGTCCTCCCTCGTCCGGCTCGGCGGCCTCCTCCGCTTGTGTGCCCGCCCAGGCGATGCTGCGAGGGGCAATCGTTCGTCCTTGGTACACGTTGCTGGGGGGCCTGTGACGGAAGATGTGGACGGCTCTTTGGCCTCTGCTGCTTGGAATCTCGACACGGTTTTTGGCGAGTTCGTCCCCAATGCACCGCCACGACGAACTGAAGGCGACCGGAAGGGCCGTGAGAGCGTGGCCGAGGCCGCTGCGGCACGGCGCCGGCGCTTGGCCGCTGGTGTCAACATGGCGGGATCGACAGTTCAAGGTATTAAATGGCGTCCTCTGTGTCGATGCGGCAATCATAAGCGGGCAAATAGCTTCAAGAGGCAACTCTCAAACAACCTGTGTGTGAGAATTGCGAGTGCCACTCGATGCCCAAGAATGCCATAAATAGAAGCAGCGACTGAGGCGTTTGCTGCCATTCAACATCAAGGGCCAAAGGGGCACTGTGGACTCGGATGCCCCTGAGGCCCAGTGGAAGGTGCCCTGTAAATACGTCATAAGGAAATGTATTATGTCAGCTAGCTCATAGCCACCTCTGGTCTCATCACTCTCTCATGTTATTCTCATGGATTTTTGAGTTTTGACTGTTGTGTAAGCAATTTAAATAAATAATGTGATATTGAAAAACTTGGTAAAGGATCTATGTGACTTTGGGGAAACTACAAAATGACAACGCCACGCCTTGGGTATTATCCTTTTTCGCTCAGCCCACCTCCAGAAAAAGAAGAAAAGAAAGGATAGAAAAAAGACAAAATTATTAAAGGTAGGTCTAAACATTGCAACAAACAGCCACCAGGGAGAAAAAAAAAAAGAAACACCACGAACATCGTCACGTCGTTTATCCAGGCCACCCAAAAAAAAGGCTAAAGCAGAAACAATGAAAAATGGCAGCAAAAAAAAAAAAAATAAAACAAAACAAAAAAAAAGAGACAAAGGAAAGCAAAGGAATACATAAATGTTGTTGTATTCATAGATAGACAAGACTACGCAATTTCGACTTCCGAGGCCACGAGGCCAAAGACCCAGCTGGCCACGGCCGCACTGGAGAACTGGAAGCACCACTTGCGGACACGTCCACTGACGGCACCTGTGGACGGCACAGAACCCACCCGGTTCTGCTTGTCGCGGATCTCCTCCCACACATTGAGGACAATGCCGCGTGCAGCCAGTCGCGAGAAGCACGCACTGCCGACGACAACGTCGACCACGACCAGCGGCTTCTCGCTGGACTTTTTGGGAATGGACACGACCAGCACACGCTTCTCGAGGCCGTGGTAGATGGTCAGTTCTTGACGCACGCCGGGCGGCGGCTTTGCAATCGTCAAGAAGCAGTTGCCACGGTCCTCCCACTTGTTGGCGGACGTTTGCAAGTGGCAGCGCATTTTGATGTTGGACGACCCCAGCGCCTGGACGCCGCGGTTGCTGCTCTCCGCCAGGCTGACAGAGGGCGAGCGGGGCGCTGTGAACGAGAAGCCTCCACCGCCGGCGGAAGAGGACCCAGACGAGGTGTAGAAGCTGGCACCACCGCTGCCGGCCCGGCTTTGCCGGTCCACGGTCGAGCCGTTGATGTTAAAGGCCATATTGCCGCCCCCCGTCAGTCTCCGCAGGAAGCTGGTTGCCGAGACACTGGAGGAGCTGCCCTGGGACTGCGATGGTGCTCGTGTTGATGCGCGGTAGCTGTTCTTGCGGCCGAACCAGCTCCGCCGGCGATGGCTGCTCGTATCGTCGCCTGCATCGCGTGCCGGCTGGGGCTGGCCAAAGGAGCGGAAGCGTGCCTCCTCCTCGAGGGCCTTGAACTTGGCGTTGTTCATGCGCGACTCGTGCACTGCCGTGTACAGGTTGACAAGCTCGGCAGGCGACTGGGCGCGGAAGCGGAAAATGTTGGCATCGAGGTGGGAGTATTTGGCAAAGGACCGGACAGGTGACCGGATCTCCAGATCGACGACGGTACTCTGTCGGATCATGACGAGGGGCGTGAGATCCAGGGCAATGAGTGGCCGAGGAGCGTCAGCCTCGAGTTCCAGGGTGGATTGGCTCTTGAACCCGGGGCTGTGCTTGGTGCTCGTCATATTTGTGCCGGGCATGTAGGCCTCGATGAGGCCTGGCGTAATGACAATGGCGCTAAAGGGCTCACCAAGGTCCTTCCACACGCCCTTGCGGTTGGACCAGTAGGAAATGGAGGCCATGAGCTGCAGGTTGTACTCGGATGGGTACGATGCTCGAAGGCCAGGGGCACCAGCTTGCGATGCAGAATTGGAGGGTGTGATACTACTCTCCGAAACGACCGAGTCTGCGGCGCCGAGGTCGGGGTGCTTGATGCTGATACCAGGAAGCGTGTCGGGCACATCGTCCTCTTCAAGCTCTCCATCCGACGACGAGTCGGATTCAGAGCCAGAGCCAGAGCCAGAGCTTTCAGAGGTAGAGTCGCTTCCTGAAGAGATGTCGGATGGGTGGTATTCGTGCTTCAGGGGCGACGATGTGCGGCGGCGAACCCGTGCTGGAGGGTTGAGGTCGACTGGGGGTTCGGTGATGGGAGTCGACTTTGTCACGGGGGCGCGGTGGGCAGGCGGTGGAGGAGCGCCGTCGTCGCGGATAGAGGGGGCGCTTGCGGACGATTTCAGCTGGGCCGGATCCGGGCGCATGCCTTCGCGCAGTGGGTGGCTTGGCGAATCGCTGCGAAGAGGATGCACTGCCGGGGCAGATGGTCTGCGTTTGTGGTACCGAGTTGGGGTCGTCGGCGATCTTGGGCTCTCTGGCCGTATTTCTTCTGCGTTGAACTTGCGCTCGCCAACAGGCACATCCAGCTCCTCAGCCTTGCGGGACGTCAAAGACATGCGGTTGGATGTCGTCGGCGGGACTGGGCTGGTGCCCAGAATGTCGAGCCAGTCGGCTGCTGTCTCGTCGAGCTCCGCGACGATGGTGAGCAGCTCGTACCACTCACGGCCCTTGTACGTGTCGCGGATCATCACCGTCAAAGTGAGGTTGTCCTGGCCCTTGCATGCTGAGATTTGCGATCTGGGGATCGGAGGGAACAGGAGCCAGGACCGGCCGCCGCCGCCAGTCTCGCGGATAAGGACATCGCCGCGGTCCGAAGCGTCGCTGATTTTGTCGCGGAAGATGAGTTCGACCTGGCACTCAAGTCTCTGGCCATTGGAGTGCGACAGGCTTAAATCAAACCAGTCCTTGGCACTCACCTGCCGCGTCTGGTCGATGTGGATGTTGCCGAGGATGGCAAGGCTGCGCAGGTCGCGCACGCGCGTCGTGTCGGTGTTGCTGGCATCCTCGTCCACTTTGCGAGCAGTCTCTTCGCGGTTGCGCCGTCTTGCCTTTTCGTGCAGGTTCTCGAGCTTGTAGACAATGTCGCCGGCCACACCCCGGCCCAGAATAATGTTGACTCCCTTTGCAAACTTGAGCATCCATTTGATCCGCACAAGAGGGCGTCTCAGCAGGTATGCGACATCGACTCGCTCGCCGTTCTCATCGAGTACATCACCTTCCTCGTTGCGCTCCATACCGTTGACGAGTGAGTCCTCCTCGGCCGACTTGCCGGCCGCCGGCGCCAGGTTCACAATGACACCCTGGAATCCCAGCCGCCAGACATCCAGGTAGTTGTCGTAGATAGGGCAGACTTTCTCCAGCCAGTCCACCATGCGAGGTGCGTCCGTAAAGGGACAAACTGATGCAGCAGGCTCAGCTTCTCAAGGGCGACGCCCATGTTGACGACGGCCCGCGACATGATGTCGGCCTTGTGGTAGGACAGGTCGGCACGGAAGACGTCCGTAGCTCTGCTGTCGCCGTTCTTGTCCACAAATTGTGTCAGAAGGACAGGGATGACACCGCTGGCAAGGGTCTTGAGTTCTCTGCTGTAAATGTTCTCGTCTTCTTGAAACTCTAGGAGCAGGTCGTCGAGGTTGGCATTGTCTAGCTTGCTTGTTTTTCTGTGCAGGCTGCGGGCGAGACGGATGCTTCTTGTACGTGCTGGCAGCTGGGAGTCTTCTGGCAGTGACAAAACGGACACGAGGTCGGAGTGCTTGGTTAAGCGGCGCTTGAGGCCCGTGGAGGATTTTTGGCTCCTTCGTCGCGACAGATCGCCCGAACCCTTGGTAAGGATGGTATCTTGCGTCACAGTTGACTCGGAGATCGTGGACAACGTGTCGGAAGGTTGTGTACTGTACGACTCGACAGACACAATGGTTGACAGCTCGTGGTCACCACTTGTGGGTGGGGGACGACGTCTGGGAAGACCGGACGAGGGCGTGGCAGAGCTGACAAAACTGCTGCTTGCATCGGTGCTCTCCGTGTAGCCAGAATCAACAGCCGATTCTGTGAATTCAGTGAGTGTGCCACTCTTGGTGGAAGCACCGGATGAGCGACGACGGGGTTTCCGTTGGTCCAGAGAATCCTCGTAACTGTCTTCAGAGTCGGTCCCCATGTACCGGCCTCGGTCTCGTCCGGCCTCATAGCTAGGGTACGATGTTGGTGCTTTGTGCGCCACGCCAGACTCGCCGCGGAAAGCATCGCGGAGAATGTCTCTAAAGGGCTTTTTGGCACTACCAGACTTCAGAGGAGAGGCGGCACTTCTAGTGGCGCCGCTGCGCTTGAGGCCAGTCGTTGGCGATTCCGTCTTTGATTTTGGTGTAGTTTCGGGAACTGGCTCGGGCGTTGTTGCTGACGAGGAGCGGGTCTTAACAGGCGTCGTTTTCGTCGTTTTCGTCGCGGTTGTCCCGGTGGTCCCAGTGGTCCCAGTGGTCCCCGTAGTCCCGGTAATCTCGGTGGCAGTGTAGTCTGTTTCAGTCCGTGTTGTTGACTGCAGATCCGAGCCTTTCTGGCTGCTAACTTTGCGAATCTCTTTCGGTGACCGCGTGGGAGATGGCTCGGTGGGCCGCTTTCGGGACTCGGGGGTTGACCGTTTTTGGGCATCCTTCTTCCACTGCGTCTCGGTTGACTGGCGGGCTTGTGCTGATGAGACTTTTCGTGCTGGGGCCGGCTCGACGAATGGGTCGACTGTGCCGTGCAGCCAGTTCTCGATGCTGGGTGGCTGATTTACCACAAGCTTCGGAGGGTCGACCTTGTCGTGGAGGATCTTCTTGCCCTCGCTTACGACCTTCTTTAGAACGCTGGGAACGCCCTTGAAGCTCTCCTTTCGCACAGCCCGGGGCCGTCCTCTACCACCGTCTCGGATGGGCAGATCGAGCTCACTGAAGGCGGAGTATCCCACAGGGATGTCGGCCAGGGATTTTGGTGGGACGGTGGAGGGTCCGTAGGAGTCAGCAATGGAATTCTCGCCATCATCGCCAGACCATGATCCTTCCGAGCCTTCATGGAAGGATCCAGTTCTTGTTGTCGCTTCATCGCCCTGCGTCTGGATAGGACTTGGACTTCGCCTCCGCCGCATCGGCTCCTTGCCCTTTGCTCTCGGCCGAGGTCTTGAGACGGGCTTTTTTGTGGGGGTATCAAGGACCGAGTCGGGCTCCTCAGTGGAGGACTGGTCAAGGCTGAGAGCTGACTCTTCGGGATGTGTGGTCTCCGTTGGCGCACTGCGTGTGGTGGATGTAATGTGAGACTGGGGTCTGGAACGCTCTTGTGATAGTGGTGGCATGGGCCCGTTCTTCTTTGTTGATGAGACGCGGCGCTTGGCGTTGTGGTTCTCTTTGGTGTCGTCGTTTGGTGTCGGTCCCCCAACCGGGCGTACTCGGATGCCGTCGTTTGGCAGAGCCTTTTTCCTCGTTGGGGTGGCGCGCTCTTCCTCTGAGAGAATCACTTCGATGAGGTCTTCGGCTGACTCATTAGGAAGCATTGGCCGGACGCGGATGCCGTTGTCATTTTGTGTCTTCTTCCAGCGCGTGGTGTTGTTGTTGTCCTTTGCTGCCCGCTGCTGCTGCTGCTGCTGCTGCTGCTGGGCCCGGCTTTCTTCGGCAGACCTCGTGGAGCGGACTGGCCGGACGCGGATCCCGTCGCCAGGCGCACTACGCCAGCTCGTCGGTCCCGCTGTCATGGTTACATCGCTCTCGTCATCGTTTGTGAGGTCATGGGCTCTTTCTTTGGGCTTCGTGGGGCTGGGTGGCTCGACTCTCATGGCCCAGTCTTTGATTTTGTTTTTCACAGTCGGGTTCTGCGCCGTCCGCTGAAGAAAGTCTTTCGGAATCGGCATGGGAGATCCACCTCCGGCGGCAGCCCCGGGTTTGGTTTTTGGGCTTCGTGTCTTTGGCGAGGCACGACCCCTTCGCTTCATCCAGTGTTCGTCGCTAACAATCCTCTTCTTAGGCGGACTGCCTTCCCCGATGCTGATCTCCTCGTTCAGGCCCTTTCTCCCCTTGGGTGCCTTCATGGTGTGGAATTTCGGACTTGGTCCAGGGTCCTCAAAGACGTCGTAGCCTGGATCGCTTTCGTTATCGCCCTCCGACTTGCCCGACCTGTCCTTGAGGCCGGCCTTGCCCTTCTTTCGGGGGCCGTTGGAGGGACCGTTGTCTTCGCCGTCAGTTTTGGGATACTCCTTTCTGGCTGCTGGTGGTTTTGAGGCCCGCAATTTTTGGCGGTCTCGTATGCGGATACGGTCGTCTTCGGTGACGCTCTTGCCGTCGGCGCCAACTGCGACCTCTGTGGGCTCGCTCGGCTCGACTTCAGGGTTGCCATTGGCCATGGCGGTGGCGTTGGCTTTTTGCCAATTCTTGACTCGGTCCCGGACACCACCTGGTTGTCGTATACGCATGACAGAGGACTGGCGCATCGCTGTGCGCATCTCTGCCTTGACAGCGGCGGCATCGTTCATCCTTTTGCGCTGAGCTTGGACTCGTGCTTGTGACTGGCGACCGAGAAAGAAGTCTGTGAGGAGGGAAGGCTGGACTTTCTGGGACTGGGAGAGTCGACGAGGCCGGTTGGCACCGCCGGCGGCGGTAGCAGCAGCAGCAGGCGCACTCTTAGGTGTCTGACCAGCAGAGACATTTCGATTCTTGGGAGTGGATGGCGTGGCAGCATTGCCGGGTTTCTCTTTCTTGGGCGTGGCGGCCCGGTATGTCGATTGTGAGGGATCGGATGAGGAGGAGGAGGAGGAGGAAGAAGAAGAAGACGAGGCGTCGTCATCGTCGCCGGCGACTTGGCTAGCAGAAGGCATGGTGGTCTACTACCTGTGAAGAAATGTCTGACTAGAGGGCGAAAAAGAAAATGGGAAAATAAGACAGAAAGGATTAGTTGCATTCCTTATTGTTGGGCAAGCTCCATGGCTGCGATGCGTGGTATGGGAGAGGGAATGGGACGGGGCATGGGGCCCGATTTCCCGAGCACCGGAATGTTGGTGCACATGGGCTACACGAGAAAGGTGGGAGCGGGACCGGTGTCGATGAGGAGAAAATGGAGACGAGATACAGAAAATAAGGTTGAGGCAGATCAGTGCAGCATTGGAAAAGAAGACAATCAATCCAGACCGAGCCGACTCGATTTTTGCCGAGCCATGAGTTTACGCCACCGCTTTGCCTCGTCCTCGCTTTGTTTTGCTCCTCTGTGTGCTTCTGTTCTCGTCATCCGTGGACTATGCACGGGGTTCCGGCCTGCCCCAAACAAAACAACAGATGAAGGGGTGCGGAGAAAAGGGGACTAATGATTGCGAATGGGAGAGGGAGGGAGGACAAGAGGTATTACATACCGGAGTGCTGCAGGGCATGCTTGTTCTGCTGTTGTGATCCGGAGGAGCAGAGCAATAAACAAAGACGGCTACACAGAGGGCGGGAACGGGGGCCAAGTCGGTCAAAGCTCAGCCCGGGCCTCTGAGCACATGGCAGCCAAAGACGTCGATACGTCGGAGCCGTCCAGGGAACGGCCGTGAGAAGAGAAGAGAAGATATGCAGCTTGCCGTGTGTGAATGGATGTGTGTCGAGACGGAGGCTATTTGGAGATGGTTGAGTTTGGAGTCAAATTCGCGGGGAAAGGAATGTGGAATGTCAATGGTGGATGGCGGGTGGAAGATCGGCGCCGTCGAGCCCTGGCGTGGTGTGTGAATCGAAGATGGAGAGAATGTGAGTTGCTGTTGAGGTCGAGGTCTAGGCTGAAGCCTGTTTGTGCATTAAATCGGAAGAATCTGTCGATGCAAATACTGAGTAGAGTGCGCAAAGGCAGGGAAGGGACGATGCGATGTGGTGACGAAAGAGGAAACAGATGAAATGAAAGAAGCTTCAGTCCGGCCAGAAAGGCAGGCGAGATGGGGCCTCGTAGAATGGGAGGGGAAAGAGCGGCTGGCTAGACTTGCAAGGCAGCTTGTGTCCTCGTTCTCTTCGTGATCGCTCGTCTGTCGTATTTTCTGTCTCTGTTTTGGAGTCGAGGAAAAAAAAACAGGAGAGAAACAATCGAGGTTACTCGAAGAGATAGCGCGCTGCTTGTTTCCGCAGTATGGGAGCCTCTCTCTGCTCTGTCGACAAGGTGAGTGTGCTGGGAATTGCCAAGGGAGACCCGGACCAATGACGTGCCGTGGAGCAGGCAGGAGTAAACAATGGGCGCACCTGTTTTGGGCGAGCCGGCGTATTCGGGCTGGGCTGGTTGGACTGGGCCCCTCCCACGAGCACAAGAGTCGGAAGGTATCTTACGACGGGAGCAGGTTTGTCGATGGCGCTAACGCAGCAGCTGCGACTCTGGAAACCCGGCCAAAAATAAAAATAAAATAACAAGAAAGACATCAAACTGGCAGGAGCCACATCCTATCAGCTCTCACATCGGTCGTGAACTGGGCAAGTACCTTGCACACCCAGCTACACAGTGACGGTACTTGTGCGAGGGCACGCTGGCACTTGTCATCTCCCGTCCTCTCTGAATCGTCAGCAGGGACTTTCTGCGATTCCTCAGCTGTTGTAAAGTACTCCGATAAATTACTTCTTGGCTACGTCCATCCCTCCGCAGCTCACATGAATTACGAGGTCACCACTTTTACCCTTTCCCACCATCTTTTCTTCTTCTTTTTACTTTTCGGCGTGGAACCTGCCCACTCCAAAAAGAAGAGAAACGGGAGCTTTGGGCCTAGCCTCTCGAGCCCTCTGCTCCTTCCCGATCCTCTTTACGAGGTGCGCCACCGAGAGAGTAAGGCAAGGGAGTGGGTCCAGCCCACACGCCCAAGCTTCCCTGCAAGGAAGGCCCCGCAGCTCGAGTGCGGCTGCCCAGCAACGGACAATTTCGACAGGCCTGAAACAGAGACGTTCTTTGGACCTCTTGTGCATTTGCGCTTTGTGTGCATTTCTCCTCATCTTGGTGGGCGGTTTGTTGGGTTGTCGGCTGCAGTGATGAGCTTTACTGCATACCCCGTCAGAGTCGCATTCAAATTGTCCTCGAGGCCCTGTCGTTGATTAAAATCAGGCCAAGACTGCACCGTTTTTTTTTACTATTTTTGCCTCCATTCTCAGCTCTGCCAGCCCAGTACTTATTATGAGATTTCTGGCTCTTGAGATGCGAGTTTCTTACTCAGTAGCGATCAACTCACTGCGCTTCTCTCGCCACCGCACTTTTGTTCGTTGCTTGCTGGGCATTTTGGAGGGGCAGGATCAGGTGCCCTGTGTGTGCCATGGAATCGATTAAGATAGCCAGACCGGCTCCTCTGACGGCATAAACCTGGCCCGAATATGGAAGGATATATCAAAAAAGAGATGGGTATATCTCGGCTTGCATAGCGTTGGCCTTGCCCTGCTTCTGCATGTCTGTGTGTCCTTCTGCATGACCTGCATTGTCTTCAGCGGCAGCCCACGAAGCCGCTCCCACCCTCGTACTTCCTGCAATTGGAGGGCGGGTGCCACCGTTCTTATTTTTTTTTTTCCTTGTGTGTGTGTGTGTGTGTCTTCTCTTTGTCAATGCCATATCTTCCCTATCACTAACAGCTCGTGCACAAAGTGCGCCAGATCCATACTGTAGTTATCCGCGGCATAGTGGATGTGCACTCTGAGCGATCGCCGATGTGCGGTTGCATCGGAAGGAGTCTGATGTGTGCTTGGATTATGAGATTATGGCGTTGAAAAGATTCTGGATTTTTGCATATCATGCCGTGGCATATCACGTTGGGCAATACAGGATGTTTTACTTGTCGTAGACCTAAATCTTCAAAGCTGTATTTGCGCAGAGTGTATAATGGTGTAGAGGCATGGCCTGGTATTAATCAAGTGAGATAGGGAGAATTCCGAGAAGGACATGCAGTTCAAAAAAAAACCGAGAAAAAGAAAGGGGGGAATCTGATGTTAAAAAAAAACAAGAAACAGGAGCCAAGAAAGAAAAAAAAAAAGAAAGAAAAGAACAGAAAGAGGTATCCAAAATGCTGACCAAATAGAACTGGGCACCCAGGCTAGAGGAGCCTCCAACACCGCCCAATGCAGATGCAAGGCAAAAGAGCCACAAGCTGACCGTGTAGGGCTTGAGCAGGAAAATGATAAAGATAAAGGAGAAAAGAGAATAAACAAAACGAAAAAAGTCTGTAGAAATAAATTGAAATGAAAATTGCGTTGCACCTCTCATGCAATCTCCTCGCCAGGCAGCACGAAGCGAACCCGCTTCTTCATGGGGGGCTTAGCAGCCTCTCCCTGTAGATGTCTTTCATATTTGTGGTTGTGTTTTTGGTTGTAGTTGTGGTGATGACGACCGCGTGTTGAACGATCCATTGTGCTCGGGGAGGCAACAACGCCAGTCGACAGCTCCTCCTCTGTCTCTTCCTCAATGGAGAACACGTCCGGGCTCGGCACGCGCCAGGACCGCGGCGACTTGCGCCGCACAATCATAGCACCGGCGGCCGTGAGGTGGCTCTGGGAGTTGTTGAGATGGTGATGGGCATAGAGGTCGTGGATGTCAGGCAGCGACCGGGGTAAGGCCGGTGAGGACGACAGAGATGGAGGCGGCAGGGAGTGGCTCGACGAGCGGGGCGACAAGCGGCCCTTGGCCGGCGAAGACGAAAGGCTGTGCCGGCTGAAGTGGTCACCATCACCAAAGTGGATATAGTGCTCATCATCGTCACCATCCTCGATGGCACTGTCCATATTGTCAAACAACGAGGGGTCGGCGCCGGTAAGCCCGTTGCTGCCGGGGTGAGGGCTTATCCGGGGCGGCGTCGGCGGCCGCATGGATCTGCGGGATGTACGGCCGCCATTTCCGCCAAGACTCTCAGCCAGAGACGATGGACTCACGCTGCGGACAATAGGCTGTGGGTGTGTGGCATCCTCGATGCCGGCGTCAAACTCAAAGTCCATACCGCTGCCATAGTAAAAGCCAGCTTCGTCATCCTCGTCGTTGTTGTCACTGTAGAAGAATGATGATGAGTCTGAGTCGTCGATAAAGTAATTATCACCATCTTCGTCCGTGGAGAGCAGTGGTGTTGGTGTGAGAAAGTAGACGAGCGGGTTGTCGTCGGTAAGCTGCATATCGTCGTCGTGAAGATCGTCTCGGGACTCTTCCTTGATCATAACGGCAGTGCCGTTATTGCTGTGGTCGCCCGTTGAAGCGGCCTGCTGCAGGCGGATCTGCGCAGGCGGCCAGGACTCGCGCCACCCGTAGGCGGCCGAGGTGTTTGAAGATGCAGGCATATTGGTGATTGTGACTGGGGATGTGGTCTGTACTTGTGGATTGGCCTCTTTGTTGGTCTCTTCGATGCCTAGTAGGACTTGAAGAGGCCGCGCACCATATTACGCCGGGGTGGCGAGTAGGCAGACAGCAGGCAGAACACTCGAGGCGACAAGGGATAAAGAAATCCAGACAATCAAACAAGTGGAAAAGAGACAGAGAAAGGATAGGGTTTGCGCAAGGTTGAAAAGTAGTCTGAAAATAAATTGTGATGGTTATGTCCGTTTTTATATAAGCGAACGATGGATGAACCAGGCGGGAGCGACAGTTTGAGAGAAGAGTGTGAGTGAGGGAAGTGAGAGTGAAAGGGGACGATGTGCCCTCACAGCCTCGGACAGTCCGTCTTACGACTTGGAAAGAGCTTGAACGAGCCAAAAAGTCGGAGAGGATGTCGGTCGTTTGAAATCGGTTCGTTTATTTTCAGATTTCAGATTTCAGATTTTTGTATTCGGTTCCTTTTGTACGTCGCTCTCTTGGTTTCCCTTTGCCTGTCTCTTTTTTTTTCAGACGAAGTTGTGAGAGGCTGGCTGAGGGGACGGGCCAGTCAGAGTCGATGAGTGATATTGAAAGGGAGGTTCTGAGGTTGTGAGGTTGAAGCATATGCAGTGTAACCGAACAAAGTGAGAAAGAGATTCGTCGACAAACGAGCAGCTGGCTGTAGAGGAGCCTCGTTTATTTATATGTTGGCGAGTCCAATCCCGTAAATATGTATACGGAGCAGGAAGTGGCAGGTGATACGATGAAGATAGCGGGATAGTAAGGAACAGGGAAGAAAAAGAAAATTCTAAGGTGTAGAAAAGGCGTGAATAAGATGAGGAAGGATTAGAAAAAAACTGAACGAGAAGTCGGAGAGAGAAATAGGACAGGAAAGAGAGAGAGAGGAATACGAAGTCCCAGAAAACCGGACAGAAAAGGCAGTCAGAAAGGAGAGGAAGAGACCATGACCAGAAATACTAAATCAAGCCATGCATCGCCCGGCGGAGGACTCTTCCTGGTGTGGCCCAGTGCACACCATCACGATCGACACAGAGCAAGCCGAGGAGGGGCAGGCGGGGTGATTGAGAGACAAAAAAGATGAGAAGAGAGACTCGCAGAAACAGAGGACACACCACCAGCCCACGCTCAACTCGCTGCCTGTCCTAGAAAAGGGAACGCGTGAGGATGTGGATGGGCAGTGGATAGACTGCATGGCACATTAGAGCCTCGCTCTGTGTCAGAATAGTGCCAGAATAGTGCCAGAAAAGCGCCAGGAAAGCACCAGAAGAGGAGCAAACGATGCGAGCACTATCGGCAAAGCGACAAAACCCATCGTAAGGCCGGCCAGTCAGAGTGGTCACCAGCCATCGCAGAGGATGCAAATTGGAGTGGGCTTGTCTCACTTTTTTCTTGGTGGAAGACAGCAGCCCATGTGTGGCCGGCGCGCTGTGATTCACCAATTTGTCGTCCGCAACATGCCCCAGCTGGCCCAGCACACCCTCTTGGTCGCTTTGAATATGGAATGCCTGAGTATCGAGTGGTTCATTGGTGGTCTGAGGCTGCTCGTCGTAAGGCCCGAAAAAGCAAAAAGAGAAAAAGGAGGAGCCGCCAAAAAGGAGGGTTGCTCGTAACGTGCAGCGCATGCGGCGGCGATGGCGATGGCGATGGCGTCGATAGTGTCGGCGATATTGAGGCCCATTTGGGCGAGCAAAACATCGGGAGCATCATGGCCAAAAAGTGGCCAAACGAGGTCGTTCGATGGCGAGAAAGTTTGAGTATGTGAGTGAGACTAAACACAGACGACGAGAGTCCGAAAAGCCTCACAAATGGCCAGAATGGACGGGAAGAAGACCAAACATGCCAGAGGGAAGGTGCGATGATGCGGTTGTCGTGCTTGTCGACCGCGCCTTCCCCGCCATCGTCCTACACTCGCCGATCGAGCCTGCCCATTACCCTGCAGCCTTCTCTTTTTGGAGCTTCCTTGGTGGCTTTTGGATCTCCTAGCGCGCAGACTTTCAGTGCTAGCAGGCTGTTAGCGTCGTCCTAGACCCGAGCGAGCCGCTGGAAGCACCCGTGACCACGACTGACCGCTCAACGAGTGTCCCGCTAGGGCCTAAAACAGCTAGAGACCGCCTGTAAATGGCATGGAAAACGGATGCCAACGGCCTGTAACAGAGGCCGCTGCCGCCGCTACGATGATAAGGCTGCGACCCGCCGACCCCTATCTTATCTTACAGCGCTGTGAGACGAGCGAGCACGCTGCTATTTTTGAAGAGATCAGCACTGACTTACAGTCTCACACGCCATGTTAGTGGTGGTAGTGCGGTCAGTGGACGATTCTTACGATGTACTTGTGAAGGTGTAAGATACGACGTAATTAGTGCGTCTGTCTTCTTTCGCCAGTCGCAGCAAGACTCGTAAGCTGAGACATGACAGGACACCACTCCAACAACTGCCACACCCTCTTCTCGGAGGCCGATTGCGAAGGATAGAGAATGTCTGCTCCTCAGAGCCTTGTCGGCGTTGGACATACCTCGCTCAGAAAATACCTGTATTATTGAGGACCATCTGACTGTTGCCAATGTTCTCTTCATCAGACTTCCCTGCTTTTGAGACACAGGACGGGCTTTTCAGGTTTTCTGAGACCAAGAACCCGATTTATGTTCTTGCCGTTCTTGTGGTTGGTAATATCTGTTTTCGTGTCCTTGTCATCGTGATTTATATTCTCGCCCGGCCGCCTTGGGGCTTGTCTTTAGGCAGACTCGTGTTCACATCGCCTGCGCTCGTTTGTCCTCGGTTTCTGACCTCGTCTTCGCACAAAGTTGACTAAATAGCCTCCCAATCCCCACGTTGACCGTGCAAAGCCATACGCCGTCGACTCTGCAGCGTGCTTGATTAAGCACGCAGGTGGCCTGGCGAGCCTGGCACGCCTGGCACACCATTGACACTCCAAGTCAGTCGACTCACACGGTACTCATAGTCTGCCCAGGCGACGTGCATGTGCAGGTTTCATGAAGACGCTACCTTCGTCAGCCGATGCCGACGATTCACAGAGATGTGCCTTGCATAATGCCATCATTATTAGTAAATGCTCCGGGGAAGTTTGCCGAAAGACAAAAAAAAAGTGTGCAAAGCAAATAAAAGTGAGGAGAAAACATCCATCTGGGCAGCCGACTGGTCGCCTCGCTCGGTTACCGCGGAACACGGTTTATATCTGGCTCGAAACTGGGTTGGGGACCATCTTGAAGACCAGTTGTGAAACGTAATCCAAAAGTGAAGTCCGGCAAAATTCAAGGCATGCAAGCAGGCCGCCGTTGTTAAGGGGGCAAAAAGCCAGTTCTGTAATACTTTTTGTTGTAGGGCCAGCCTAGCGAGGCAGCCACTCTGTAGCAAGTCTCTTAAAAAAACATTCTAGGAGGAGAAGGACATTTATATGTATTTGGGTAAAAATGCAATGAGAAATTTCCAAGAGATGAAGACGGGAGACATCGTAATAAATGGAAGAGAAAGAATATGTAAAGCAATGAAGTAGGGTTCTGCACCCGTAGGCCGCGAGATAGAGCAATCCGTAAGACAGTACACCAAAATAAAACAAACAGCAAGAGAGAAAAATACAAGAGACGGGTTTTAATACATAGCATAGAATTTACTTGGCTTATCAAACAAGCCATCAGAAAGAAGGGTGAGAGAGCTATCCCTGACAAGTTGTCACAAGTTCCCATGGCGATAATTTGAATGATTGATGATGCGAGGCCATGAAGAGGGCTTCAGGACATATCGTGAAAAAAAAACAGCCTTATTTTGGAAACAGGGCCGGCATCGTAATATGTACTATGAAAGAAGAGTCAGACGCTTGGTTTGCTAGTAGAAAAGGAATGGACGACATTATCAATCAAACGGGCTTGACGGATACCGCTGGTCGCTCTTTCCGGTATCATGAGATACAAGTTGAGGAAGGAGTGAAAAATGACCACGCGATGCACTCGATGAGGAAGGAGCCACCATGCTACACGCATCACCATGGCCCAGGGCCGATGGCAAGGAAGGGACGAGCTGTGGTGTACCTGCCTTGTTTTGCCTTGGTGTCGTTTCTCGGCCACCGTATGTTTTGTCTATCCCCTTTTTCAAAGTTCGAGATACAACGCAGCAGCTTCAAATCGACAAGCCCCGTGATGCTGGATAGAAAACTTCTGCCAATACCCTCTACGTCTGCTTCGCTTCCCAGTCAATGCGGAACATTCATCGCATTCAGACTTTGCGAATAGCCAACCCACACAATCGCCGGCCACCATGTATGCGACGCCCCCTTCACATACCTTTTTGAAGACTACCGAGGCCACTATCCGCCTCCTCACCCTCAACATTCACCAAGCCGCGCAGCCTCCCGTAGAAGGCGAGAACACATGGAAGGCCCGCCGCAGACACATTTGCAGTCCAATCAATTTTCCACGAATGGCCGCAACTCGGCCTTTATCTGTCTCCAGGGGGGTGTTGTTCCTGCAGTTGCAGAACATTATACAAAACATCTGTGAGGCAGGCGGTGGCCACACATGGTAAGCCATTGGCAAAGGACGCGATGATGGCCGCCATGCCGACGAGTTCGCGCCAATCATCTACTGTTCGGACGTGTGGCATCCCATCTCGCAGATGGTGGATCGGTTCAGCCCGGCACATACGGTTCCATCATGCTTTGCGGGCGCACAAGACATGACCAAAGTGACGATGGCCATGTTTCGGCAACAGCAGAGACCCGCCTACGTCAGCGTGATAAACACACATCTAGACCGCGAATTTGAGGCTGTACGCAGAATAAGTGCTGAACCTTTAGGCCAAAGGCTCGTTCCTGCATACTGCGGGCAGACGTAGGACACTGTGGCCTCGGTTGAGGCCGGCCCTGTGAAAGGGACGCCTACGATTTGTACCAAACTTTGTAGCTGGTAGCCTCAATACGGATACCGGTGATGACACCTTCAAAAAGCTCACGACGAATGGTGGCATGGCTGATCTCGGCAGCCAATGGCCCGAGCAACTCTGGCACGGAAGCGCTGTCTTGGCCCACACGCCATCCCGGCCCGGCTCGTCTTTGCCCGGATCCAACGACTCGACACCACCACCACCGCCGCCTGTTCGAGCGGCCCAAACGCACGGGCTTCTTTGTTCCTCGCAATTGTCAAGGGGCGCGAAAGACGACAGTGGCCGCGTTGCCGTGTTGGCATACGGCGTACTTTTCAATCTTTTCAAGGACGGCGACGTATTTTTTTCGGTCCATCGGATAGTCGTGGCTGATGTTGTCGTGCGTACAGATTGGCAAGAATGGTCGTTCCATAACTGGTGCGAGGGTGTCGGCACGACGCCGCGTGAATCATTTCTACCACGTTCGCCCGGTGTGTGCAAAGAAGGACAGAGCTTGTATGATGCTTTTGAGAAGGCTCACGGATGGAGCGCAGTCGAGCGTTCAGTTGGCAGGCGCAAGTCTGTAAGTCGCTCCTCGTGCGAATAAACGGGTGGGGCCATTGTGCAGCGTGGGTGCGGCAGTTGGTGGGGCCTTCCTGGACTTTCCCTCAATTCGTCGTTTGGAAACAACAGTTTTACCTAAGCAGTCAATTACAGTACATTACAGGGACTGAAGGGGCTCAAGGGCTCTATTCAGGTAAGTTGACTTGACGGCATCGCATCACCAACCACTCTCGATCCACGCGCCGTATCTCACTTGACGACGCGTACCTCGGCCTTGCTTTTTTCTATCATTATATACGCATACTGTCATTGCATCAGTTGTACCAAAGACGCGCACACAATGTCCTCCAACAACAACGACTCGAGCCAGACGACGGTGAGTTTGACTTGGCCTTGCATCTCATCGATGGCTGGGCCCCATATGGGTCCTACGGTGCCATGTACTCTGGCCCTCTGTCCCTCCCTTCGATAGGAGCCATCTAACATTCGATTCAGTCCTCCGACGACGCTCGTGCCGACCTGACGGCGCAGCTGGACGATCTCCTCAACACGGTCTCTAACAAGTTTGCCGGCGTCTCGAGCGAGATTTTTGCAAAGAGTAGCCCCCCTTACCAACTGCTCCCCACTCACCATCTTTGACCGTGCTGACAGTTGAGTGGACGAAATGTCGCGGCGGTTGGACAACTTGGAGGCACAGCTAAAAAGTAAAGAAGATGGCTCAAAACAATGAGGTAGCATGACAATACGAGACTTGCGTGTCTTCACCAAAAGGAGACATATCACGGAGATCACTTCACACCAGTTGAGCGTGCAATAAAACAATAGCGATACTTTAATTTTATTGACTCCAAGTCGGACTGGAACCAATCATCTGACGCTCTTATTGATGCTCTTATTTTGATGCTCTTATTTGAATCATACACGTTTTTCTCTCCCCGTCCTTTCCCGTTGTGAACGTTTTAACGACAGGGGGCGGAGTGTCCCACATCTTTTTGATTTGAGTTTATTTTTTTTGCTTCGGCCGCGAGAAGGAAAGCATCTACAGCTCGTCCTTGACGTCGTCGTCGACGCTCGGCTTCTCGGTAAACTTGCGCAGAATGTTGGACTTGCTCGTCAGCTCGTCAATCTTGGTCGCCGCCAGACCGCCCTTGCCCAGAATGCTCTCGAGACGCGCCAGCTCCTTGGTCACAAAGCCCTCGTTGGCGCTCAGCTTATCAAACACGCGCACGTAGTACTCGGCAAACTTGGTGCCGACCTGGCCCTGCAGGGCATTGGCCGCCTTCTTGACCGTCTTGGCCGACTCGGCTAGGGTCGCGCGGCCGGCAGCAAAGTGGCCCACGAGCACGTCGAGCGCCTCAATGGTGCCAGCCGCGGCGTCCAGACCGCCACCCGCGGTGCGGTGGGTGCCTGCCTTGGCATTGACAAACTTGACCAGGTCGGCCTCGCTGCGGCCGCCGGCGTACAGCTCGGGCTCCTTGCTGCCGCGCGCAAAGAACTTAATGGTCGGGTACGAGCCAACGCCCTGGTCCTTGGCGACCTGCTTGCTGTTCTCGCCTCGGCGTCGACCTTGGCAATCACGACACCAGCCTCCGCCGCGAAGTCGGTGGCCAGCTTCTCCCACGTGGGCGCCAGCGTCTTGCAGTGGCCGCACCAGGGCGCCGTGAACGCCACCAGCACGTCCTGCTCGCCGCCAATGGTGCTCGCAAAGTTGGACTCGGTCAGCTGCACGACCTCGCTGGCGGGGGCGGCCTTCTTGCGGGGCTTGATGCCCGTCTTGTCCGAGAGGAAGGCCGTCAGGCTGTCCAAGTCACGGCCGCCGTTGTAGTCGACGGGGTCGCCGCCCGTGCCGTCAAAGAACTTGAGCGTGGGGAAGCCCTGGACACCAAAGCGCTTGCCAAGCGACTTCTCGGCATCGGCGTCGACCTTGGCAATCTGGACCTTGTCGCTGAAGGCGTAGACCTGGGCCAGGTCCTCGTAGACAGGGGCCAGGTTCTTGCAGTGGCCGCACCAGGGGCAAAGAACTCGACCAGCGTCGGCTTGCCCGAGTTGGTCACCACCTTGTCAAAGTTGGACGGGATCAGGTCCAGCACGGCCGAGCCGGCGGCCGCAATGCTGGCCAGGCCCGTCAGGGCGAAGAGAGACAGACGCATTGTAGGGGGAGGTAGAATGGTGGGTGATGGGTGGTGGGTGGATTCGATAGGTGAAAAGAAAAAAGGTTGAAGAACGTTGAGAAAAGTTGCTGATAGAAATGTTGGTAGAAAAAGGGGTCTGAGCTGAAGCGGAAGCAAAGAGTTAGGAGCTGGAGGGACGTGGACGAAAGAAGAGAGGGATGGAACGATGGCCCCAGGTCGTACAGAACGAGGAGCAAAGAGTAGACTTACTTTTCAGGCAAACCAAGATCCTATGGAGTTTTAAAGATAGAAAAGACGGGGAAAACAGCAAAATGGCCAACAATCACAAGATGTCTGTTTGGCTTTGAAATCAGATCAGAGCTATCAAAGGCAAGAACACAAGAAGATGCCACCATTGCAGCTTCCGGCACAGCATTAGTACATAGGCAATTGGGGATTGGGGGGCAGGAGCGGGTGGCAATACAGGGCACCTGCCCAGCGGCTAGTAGCAATTGGCCCAGGCCCAGCCGCCGACGACTGTTGCTAGGTGGCTGGCTGAGACGGAAGGCGGGGCTTGAGACGGGCTCCTGCTGGGTCCAGTCGTATCGATAAGAGGTGAGGTGACGAGACGAGACAAGGCACGTGGGTGGGGCCATCTGGTCTTCGACAAATCACTAGCCACAGCCATGCGCCACAACCAGGCCCCACAAAAACACCTGGGCAGACGCACAAATCCCAAACCCGCAAGCAGCGAAATTGGAAAAAAATAGCCCAAAAAATATTGCTCTGATTCTGCGCGCGCGGAAAAAAAATCCCACTCTCTCCGAAAAGTGCAAGCCCCAAACCCAAAGGCTCCAACGCTAATACTGTAGCAGTTTTTCGCCCATTTTCTCCCCCCTTCGTCTTGATCTCTCTTTTCGCTCTCCTTCCAACCACCCACCCACGACAAACTCAACATCCGAGAAAAGCAACCACCCTTTTCGACAACCTCAACACCCGCAATCATGTCTCACGAGTCTGTTTGGAACTCCCGCCCGCGGAAGTACGGCAAGGGCGCCCGGTCTTGGTACGATTTTCCCGATTGTCGAGAGGAAAAGAGAAGTCATGGAGGAGATGGAGGCGATGAAGATGGAAAGGGGAGGACGTCGTGATGATCTGCGAGTGACGAGACGAGACGCATCCCCGTCGAAGGACAAAAGTCGAAAGAATGACATGAGAATGTTCACTAACGCTCACATTGCAGCCGCGTCTGCGCTCACCGCGCTGGTCTGATCCGCAAGTACGGCCTCGACATCTGCCGTCAGTGCTTCCGCGAGAAGGCCAACGATATTGGCTTCGTCAAGCACCGCTAAGCGATTTCTCTCTTCCCTCCCGGGACGACCTCCGAAATCAAACCAAAAAAACTACGATCCATTAAATTTTACAAAAAAAAAGATACGATACGGCCGTCCCCCACTCCCTATCGACTCCAGAACTCGGACACTCGGAACACACCACAAAACGATGAAACGACAATGGCCGATAGGAGGAGGATGTGCTGCATGACTGGCGGAGGAGAACAAACCACGTTGCGACAAGCTCGAGATCGACGACAGATGCAGATGCGACCTCGCCCGACCGGATTCTTGACCACCACCCACATCATCTCGTATGATTGTGGGCTGTCGACGAATGGAGGGATGCTCGTGGACCTGGGGACGAACCGATATGAATATGGACCCAAGAACAAAAGAAAAAACGGCATAGGAGGGAGTACGGAAGGCTTTATTCTTTGCCTGTTTTTTTTTTCTATCTCTTTATTTCAGCCTAACGGGAGCACGATGGGAAAAATCAAAAGGGGGGCGTTCGATTGTCCTGCCCCCGGACCTTGTTTATTTATTTGCTTTTTTTCTACAGAATCAATGGAAATAATTCTGGCACAACTTGTCCCACGACGTGACACATGGTAACGCGATATTTGTGACGAGAAAGGTAAAGTACTGGGCAAAACTTGACTTCTTTTATTCTAATGTACACGGTAGGTCAACTACCTTTTGGAAAAAGAAGAAAAGAACATAACGAGAGGAGATGTGATATAGTATAAACAATAGATACATGATGTCGTGACTGCGTGCATAGCTGGGACTACAGAAGTGAGCCGGCTCTGGCTGCAAACGCCAACCAGGAGGTTCACACCCTGGCCGCATACCAGAAGCAAAACGAGATGATGCACTGTCTTGGATAGTCACGTTTTTTGTTATGTGGTGCCGTCCTTCTATACTGTCCGAGCCCATAACCGGATTGTCCGCCTCCCTGGATTTCTTTTGTCCAAGCTGCAAATCAAATCGATATTTCAAATTTTATTTTTCCTGGCCCATTGCTTCGATAAAGAGCCATCCTTTTGTCAACAACGCACAGCGCCCATCCTCTATTTCAGGATACGGGTGAACAATGCCGGTGGCGACGGTGCGGCCACCCTCGCGCACGTTGATGCGCTGGCCAACATCGACGGCCAGGGGCTGGTGCAGGGTCACAACCATCTCGGTGTTGTCACCGGGCATGACAATCTTGGAGTCCTTGTCCTCGGTGCCCTCGGGGAAGGTGAGCGAGCAGGCCTCGTCGGCCGTGCGCAGGAAAACCTGGGGACGGTAGTTCTCGCGGAAACCAGTGTGGCGGCCACCCTCCTCCTTGGAGAGAACGTAGAGCGAGACGAGGAACTCCGTGTGCGGGGTGATGGAGCCGGGCTTGCAGATGACCATGCCGCGGCGGACGTCCTCGCGGCGCACGCCACGCAGCAGCAGACCCGAGTTGTCGCCAGCGCGGGCCTCGTCGCACGACTTGTTGAACGTCTCAATGTCGGTGACCTTGGTCTTGATGATCTCGAGACCCTTGCCGACCAGCTCGACCTCGGAATCCTTCTTGAGCATACCGCGCTCCACGCGGCCCGAGATGGAGAAGACATCCTCCACCGACATCAAAAAGGGCTTCTCCAGGTCGCGCTGCGGGGTGGGGATCCACTCGTCGACAGCCGCCATCAGCTCGTCAATCTTTTGCTCGCCAATGTCCGGGCGCTTGCCCTCCAGGGCGGACAGGGCCGAGCCCATGATGACGGGGGTCTCGTCGCCCTCAAAGCCGTAGGTGGTCAGCAGCTCGCGCATCTCCATCTCCACGAGCTCCAGCATCTCCGGGTCCTCAATGACATCAATCTTGTTGACAAACACGACAATCTTCTGCACGCCGACCTGGCGGGCCAGCAGCAGGTGCTCGCGGGTCTGGGGCATCTGGCCGTCCGAGGCAGCCACGACGATAATGGCGCCGTCCATGTTGGCGGCACCCGTAATCATGTTCTTGATGTAGTCGGCGTGACCAGGGCAGTCGACGTGGGAGTAGTGGCGGTTCTCGGTCGAGTACTCAATGTGCGCCGTCGAGATGGTGATACCGCGCTTGCGCTCCTCGGGCGCCTTGTCGATGGAGCCGTAGTCCAGAAAGCTGGCCATGCCCTTGTCGGCCTGGCGCTTCGTAATGGCCGCCGACAGCGTTGTCTTGCCGTGGTCGACGTGGCCAATGGTGCCGATGTTGACGTGCGGCTTGGAGCGCTCGTAGACGGCGTACGCGCGGCAGAAGCTCAGGATGGGCGAGGGAGCAGCAGCCTTGCGCTGCATGGCAGCCAGAGGACTGGTGCTCGGCGACCGCAGAACGACGCGGGCCGCCCGCGCAAACGGCGCCAGCGTCCGGAACGTGGACGAGACCATTGTGGATGTGCGGGGAGAAGAAGGACCAACAGAAGAAGAAGAAGAAGAAGAGGGAGTGCCCGAGACAAAAGGCGGTGGTGGTGGGGAAGGAGAAGGGAAGGAGAAGAAAGAAGAAGAGGGAAAGAGAAAAAGAGAGGCCCGAAGTAGTCTGATTTTCTCGCAGCCGCAAAATTTCGACGGCGATGGCAGGTGCTCGGCTCCAGTGCACCAAAAAGCGCCAGAAAATTCTGGAGCTCTTTCCCTCCTACTAAAGGCCTCGCCCATTGCGAGAAGGAGCGGTCGGGAGGCGTTGCGGGTCAGGTGCACGTGACGTGTTTGGCCCGTTTTGGGTACTGATGGCGGAGCTGGGGCATTGCACAGCTCGTGATTGGTCAATTGCCACTGTTGACTTTGGGTCTAGTGCCTGCTGGGGGCGACTTTACAGGGCAGTTAGGTGCCACTGGTGCCTCAGGCGCTCTCACTTACAGGAACCTAATGCGTCCATTTACACCGCACCATGCACTTACTTGTAGACTTGAGACAAAATTGATCAATACAGTCGTCATATTCCATTCGAGCTTCTCTGTAAGCCCATTATATCCGTCACGGCTATTTTAAGACTAGAAAATATAATGTATGACAGATGGAAAGATGTTGCGTAACTAGTGAACAGGTAAAAGAGGTGAAGATTGGACAAAAGGGAATTCGTTTATGAGGTCGACCAGAGGCATCAAACCCATATTATGAGAGAGCGGAAGTGAGGGTGAGAGGTCGAAAGAGCGTGGGAATGTGCGTGGGAATGTGCGGAGAGCACCGCTCGTCTAGTAACGTCCCCGCTGCGACTCAATGTCGTTGTTCCACGCATTGCTACCGCCCGTGTTGTTGCTGTAGATGTTGCCGTAGCTTGGCCGTCTTGGCGGTGCAGCATTGCCGCCAATGCCCACATTGGAGCCGGCTGCGGAACCAGGACCCCGCTGGCTGTTGGCCGTTGTGGGCCGCTCAAAGTACGAGCTGTAGGAGCTCTCCTCGGAAATCTGGCGGCCGTGTCCAAACGGCATATTGTTGTTCTGGTCCTGGCCCATCTGTGGCATGGGTGCCGTCATGTTGCGTTGGGGGCCCCGTAGGGGCCGGGACCGGCTGCAACACCATTGTTGTAGCCACCGTTGTTCCGCAGCGAGACAGGGTACGGGTTGGTGGCACTGCGCATCGGCGGCATCATGTCAGGACCAGACGGCCCACCAGGACCACCAGGTGCACCACCCGAACCGTACGACCGAGCAGACAGTGCAGGGCTGGCACGGCCCGCGTCGGGACGGTAGGCTGCATAGCGGGGACCGTTGCTTGACAGGGAGTTGTTGCGGCCGTTGGCGTTCATGCTGTTGCTGTTGTAGCCAAAGTCTTGCGAGCCTTGGCTGTTGTTGCGGCCTGCTGCATAAGAACCAGCGGTCGGCGGGCGACCGTCGTTGCCGTAGGGACCCGCCGGCGAACGGGCAGGCTGCGGTATCTGTGGCATCTGGGGCATCTGCAGCTGGCTGTGCTGCTGTCCGTGCGTGTACGGGCTGCTGGAGAAGGACGAGAAGCTGTCGTTGCGGCTGTTCATCGTGCTCATCGTGTTCATCGTGTTGGTACGGTTGAGCTGACCGGGGCCAGGCGCCTGGCCATACGGGGACATGCCGCTGGGAAGACCGTCGCCCATTTCGGGCAGCGAGGGCGCTGGCGAAGATGACCGGCCAGGCTCAGCGGCATACCCAAGCAGCGGTGCGCGGGTAGAGAACTTGGTGGGGTTGGTCGGCGTGGGTGCAGCCAGCGTGGACATGGACGCCATTGTGCCAGAGCGAGTAGGGGGAGCATGGGGCGCTGTTTCTGGTCGAACGCATTCAGCTCGAAGCTGCTGCCGCTGTTGGGACCGCCGCCAACACCGCCCGGACCACCAGCAGCCGTGCCAGGCCGCGAGGTGTACGGCGGCAGCGTCGCCATCGTGTCGGTACGCTGCAGCTGAGGCATCATCGGCAGCTTGTTGTCGTCGCCGACATTGGGAATTGTGGCCGTCAGCTCGGTAGGCGGCAGCACACCATTCTTTTTGGCGGCCTTGAGCTCGGCCTTTTTGCGCCGGCGCTCCTCCTCGGCCAGGGCCGTGTTCACTTTGCTGGCGACAATCTTCATTGAGCCGCTTGTTAATCTTGCGCGAGCAGTAGCCCGAGAGACCACCGTCGGAGCGCGGGATGTAGCCCCAGAGGAAGAAGAGGAAAAACAAAACGGCCAGCAGCAGCGACAAGAACGAAAAGACCCAGATGACGAGCGTGAAAATCATGCCCGACAGAATCACTGCCTCGCGGGAGTTGCCCTCGGCAAGCGTGCGGATCTTGTCGAAAAAGTCGAGGAGCGTGTTGCCGACATTGTCGCCAGACGCCGAAAGCTGTGCGTTGTAGACAGACAGCAGCGTCAGGGCGTTGACAACCTGGCGCGGGCCCGAACAAAGCAGCACACGGATCCAGCTCTGGAAGCTGAAGTAGGTGAAGAGCGCAATGTACTCGGCGCCCTTTTTGCTCTTGGTGAGTTCGGCGAACACTAGAAAGCGCTTCCAGCCCTGGCCCTTGCCGAAGCGCACACTCTCGAGGCGGACGGCCAGGTTGTCGAGGTAGCACTCGGCGACACTGCCGCGGCGCATGATGCGCATGGCGCGGATGTGCTCATACGCCAAGTTGACCACAGAAAGAATAATGCAAATGGAAAAGATCCACTTGGAGACCGTAAATGAGATCAGCTGTGTGGGTGCAATTTCGGACGACCAGCGGTCAAAGACGAGCAAGTTGACGGCGGTAAAGGTATCAACAGCATAAACGGCAATGGACAAGCCGAGCGAGAAGTAGAGGTAGGTGTAGGCAAAGGGCGTGAAGCAGGACGTCGACTTGAAGTCCTGGAGGCCGATGTAGTCCCATTTTTTGTTCGGGACGGACATCGGCCTTGTTTCCGTGACTTAGGAAGCCCATTGTGCACAATAAAGGTGTGAGGTGTCGTGTGTCGTCGATTAGGTGCGATGATCTTGCTGTTATATCGCAAGCATGCCGGATGATCGATGTCAATACTGATTCGTTCTCTGTTCGTTAATTGACTTCGCAAGAAAGGGCTGGCAGTTATTTGGGCTCGTCTCAACACAGTTGAAGAAAATGAATATAAAAAAGATAGGGTATCCAAAAAAAACAATAATAAAAAGTCGAAAATAGAGAGAGGACCGAGGATGAAGAGAAACACAGTTTCTTGTCGTTGAATTAAAAAGAGGGCTGAAAAAGATGTCGACTATCGAAGCCAAGGTCGATGAAGTTGTCGATATCGTAGAAGAAGAGAAAATTCGGGCCCGCCGTGAAACAATAACACCCAAAAAGGAGTGAACAAAAGAAATAGAAAGGAGAGGGAAGGAGGAGAGCGGATCGAGGAGAGGGTGTCTCTTTGTCTTTGAGATGGTCGTCTTGAGACAAGACGATGTCAAAGACAAAAGAGAGAGAGAGAGAGAGAGAGAGTCGTTTACACAACGAAGCAATTCGAAGGGACGAAGCGACGATGCGTGAAGAGAGAAGAAGAGAAGAGGAAGGAAAGAGAAAAGGAAGGGAAACCGAGAGCGAGATGAGAGGGGTGGTAGGAAGGGTAGACGGAGTTGAGGAGACAGGGAATAGCGAGGGCAGAAACGCACAGAGAGAGCACTGGCAGGCCAGGACAGGAACGTATGGTGCAGGGGGTAGAGACGCAGAAATACCAAGGAGTGAGCCGGGTGCGGGACGATGCCACACCCTGGTCAGTGTCAGAGAATGAAGAAGAGGGAGGAGAGAAGAGAGACAAAAGAGTGTGTGCGTGGGAGAGACAGGAAGCAAACGACCAGCATCCGCAGTCCGTGGTGCGAGTGGAGTGGGTGAATGGGTATACTCCGTACGAAGTACTGAGTCTGCGTCGGGCAATCAACAGTGGACCGCTGGATTGGTCTGAAGCTGGAAGCCCAGTCAAAAAGCGAAATGCAATGCAAACGCGGATGCAATGCGAATGGCCGAATTGACAAGGAACGTGGGAAGAGTCCACGCAATGGTCGACAAACGTGAAGATGCTATTGCTGCTTCACGTCGCCAGTCGCACACTTCGACAAGAATAGACTGTTTTTTGCGGGCTATCGGACGACGATGTGCAGTGGATCGAGGTGGCGGGCGTCTGATCGACAAAAGGGAGGAGGGAGTCAAATATGGAGAGTTTCCCGTTCTTTGAGGGGGGGAGAGTAGACAAGCTGTTGTTGAGTCGCGTTATTGAAGCAAAGCGAGCTTTCGGTAAACGAGAGTGTGTGCAGGGAGCCCGACGGTAGAAAACGACAGCGACAATGAGTGCAAAAGGACGAGGCAGTGCCGTTCTTAAGAGTAAGACTTTGAGACGCTTCACGATGTTTGCCTTCTTTTTTTTCTCAAAAACAACTGCTGCAGACAAGCGCCGGATCGACAGGACAAGGAGAGAAGACTGGAGAAACAACGACGGACGGAGACCAGAGACAGAACAGGCGCAAAAAGAGTGTATGGCTCTCCGTGCTCAGATATCAAGACAGCCGATGGGAGAGGAGGAACAACGAGAACAACGAGAACAACAGGAAAGGAGCGTAAAGGGACAACGGGCGTCTATTGTCGAGTCCGGACGAACATGGCCGCTCTCAGAGAGCCACAGCGTTTTGGTCGGTCTTGGTTGGGTGCGAGACGATGCAACTGAATGCGAGGAGGCCCTGAGGAGGAGGAGGTAGAACGGGAAACAGGACAACAAGGAGGCCAGGGGAAAGAGGAAACGCAACAGTCGCCGAATGAACGACCAAAAGCAAGATGGCGCAACAAACCAGGGACGACACACGATAGCAGACAAAAGACAAGCAGTAAAAAAAGAGAGGAAGTCGAGAGATATGGCATTGGCCTGCCCCATTGTCTTCTCCATTGGCTGCTCCATTGGCCTCTCCGTTGTGGATTTCGAGGCAGGGGTGGGAGCAGGGGTGTAAAGAGGGCGAGACAGCATGCAGGAACGGATCAAGATAGCAAGCAATTCAACTGAGGAGATGCACAAACAGACAGGATGGAGAACAGGCCACAGACAGAAATAAAGAGCATTCAACAGCAAAAAGCGAAAAATGCAGCTCGACGCTCGACGCTCGACGTCAAGACAAGCAATAGAAAAAAAGAGACGAGACACAGAGGCAAGACAAGATAAACAAAAACAAAAACGCAGGCGCTTGTCAAGGTGCAAGATGAGATGCCCAGCAACTCAAGGCTCGGGAAGAACAAAGCCAAGGTTTGATCTTATTCGCAAGACCCACGCTCCATTGTCGACGGTTTCGACGGCGCCATTCTTTTGCTATGCGGTGGCGGGCGAGAGAAGTCAACGTGGGCGATAAAAAAAAAAAAAAAAGAAGAGAAAATGAAAGAGAATGAAAGGAATACAGAGCAGCAGAGAGGTTTTTGCCGCCTCTGACACCTGCCAAAATGGGCAAGTGGCGAGCAAGCAAGCAAAAGACAACAGTGGGAGGAGAGGGAGAAAAGACAAGACAAAACAAGGCCAGCATATCAATCGACTGCGGCCTGCAGCGAAGCGCGGCTCCTTTCAGGGGTGCATTTGAAGAGAAGTGAGAAGCAAAGAGAGAGAAGAGAGAGAAGAGAGGTTCGTCAGGAGGTCCATAAGCGTGCGCAACAAAAGAGGGAGGGGACCTGACGCTAGTCCTTTTCGAGGCATCTACTACTCCTCAAGGCGGTCGTTCGCACCTTCTCATTGGACAACGGCAGGTCCCTGAGAGGAAGGAGGGATGGGGCCCGTTGAGTGGAGAGGGTGGAGCCCCTTGGGCGGGAGATTTGGCAGCCGCCCTTATTGACTGGCGCAGAGCGAGAAAGGGGGGCCCACACCGCGACCGGGGACGAAACAGTTTGGGTGAGCATGGGCAGGCCACGGGCAGACAGACAGACCAGTCAGGGCCTTGGGGAGGCCTGGGGGGCACTCTGTGGGAGACGCTCAACTCCGTTCTGCAGCCAGCCTACAAAAGTTGGACAAGTGAGCGAGAGAAGTTCAGGCCCGGCGTCGCGCCTGCCATCTTGAAACACGCGAGGGGACAACCGAGTAAGGAAAGAGGGAGGAGAGAGCGAAACGAGGGAGGGAAAAGAGGAAGGAGACAAGATGGTTAAAACAGGTCTTGCAGGCCAATGAGGAAGGGGCAAGCACATAGGGAGAAGGAGTGAATAGATCGAATAAAAACTGAACGAAGTAACACAAAATCGGGCGAGACAAAAATGACGAGAATACGTCGAAGGCTGCGGAGAATCAAATCAAGTGACATTGCTGTCCCCGTGACGTCCCATAATCGGTCAAAAAAAACCTCGGTCACGTGACCTTGGGCCGACTAAAAATACAGCACGTGACTGCGCACGGACCCACGACGCACCGCGCGCGATGCGCGCGCGGTTGCCATCGCGTTAAAAATCGAGGCAGCAAAAATACATCGTACAGAACTTCGTCAAAATGCTCCCGAATTACATCGAATAAATAGAAAAGTATACTTTTTTCGCATCTTTTACAAGTCTTTTTCGGCTTGCTATTAAGTAGTAGACTAAAATCTACCACCGGCCGTGTATATAACATTTCGTATATATTTTTTAACGGGAGACGTAAAGGGAGGGGATAAAGGGGGGGTTCAGGCAAAGGTTAGGGAGAAGGCACGGTTTCGGGGCGCGGTGACGCGCCAGACGGTCCTATTAAGAAAAGAAAAAGTTAGTCAAGTACAGTAAAAAGCAAAGAAAAAGAAGGGTAACATACCGTCAGCCATTGCTGGCCAATTGCTGAAAAAGCGTTGCGGGCAAAAACACGGATTGGAATATGAGCAAAATTTCTGGCGATGGATTTTGAATTCAGACGCGAAATGTTGTCAACAATGCATTCGGAAAGAAAACACGCTAGTCCCAAATAGGAGAATTATGTAATATAAATGGTCACGTGACCGAGGTTTTTTTTGACCGATTATGGTTCATGGTCCGAGTCGCAGTAGAGCCAATCTAATACTGAGTAGGTGACGTCGACAAGCAAAGCCAAACCTAAGATGGACGGCCACGGCCACTTTGAGATGAGAGTGCGCTCCTCTTCACTGCAGGCCAAACCGCTTTGGTCGACTACAGGCGGAGCACGGCAAATTGCGCCGTGCTTATGGAGTATGTGGTTTTGTGCACCATCGATCCGGGTCACGGCAGGGCGGCGGTGACGACAATGTACGGAGTACGAAATACAAATCGGTGTAAGATTACATAGTATGTACATGTACGCAAGGCTAGGACTGATTTCGTTTTATCTTTCTTTTATATTTCTTTCTACGATGTGTATCATTTATCGTTGGATCTGTTCTAATTTCGTCTTGTCGTGGAAGACCGATACGTCGTATCTTCTTGTCGCATTCCCAGATTGCCAATCTGACTCGCTCACGTTTATGCTGCCACCTCAATCTCCGGCTGGTCGCGCAATGCCGTCGCGTAGTCGCGAATGTCCTCCGGTCGCGGCTGCGGCCAGTGGGCCTGCTCGCCCGCCAGGAAGTTGTGGTAGACGGCTGCCAGCTCAATCTGCTCCTGTGTGGTGAGGCCGATCTCGGAGCCCGCCCGCCGCTTGACACTCTCGGCGGTCTCCTTGAGGGAGGCATTCTCGTCCTCGGCACTGACAAATTGGAACGTCCGCCACTCCGTGTTCTTCCAGCCCGTGCCGCGGCCTGGGTCGACACCCTCGTAGTCCTCTGTCAAGAAGTGCAGGAAGCCACCGTGCGTCACCACGACCACGCGGTCCTCCTCGCCCAGACCTTGTGTGAGGTCCCGCAGAAGGGCACGCGCCGCCTTGGCCCGCGCCGCCAGCACAGGGAGGCCAAACGCGTACGGGCTGCCGGGCCCCTTGTTGTTCCAGCCAATGTGCAGCCGCGACAGGTCGACCTTGTCGGCGGGGAACAGGTCCGTCTGCTGCGCGAGCTTGGCGCGCGGCGTGCCGACGTCCGCGGGCATGGCCGACACTTCCTGGAGCTCGGGCACGGCCAGGACACGGACACCACGCTCCGACACGGGCGCAAATGACAGCAGAGTCGTCTGCAGCGTGCGCCGCAGTGGCGACGATACCAGCAGCTTCACCTTGCTGTGGTTCTCGGCGCCAAATGTCTTTTGCAGCGTGGCGCACTGCTCCTCGCCAGCGGCGTGAGCAGCGGATCGAGGATTCGCAGATTGTTCTGCGCACAGGTTGTGGAAGCCCTGCGCATGGCGGACGAAGTCGATGAGAACCATCGTGATGATTTGGGGGATGGGGGGCTTGGGGGGTGAAGAGTCGTGGAGTGTGGGGTATTGTCGAATTTTTCCGGGGCTTGAGCTGGGGTAGAATGTCGGGGTGGACGTTGAGGATTTGTCGTCAAGAAGGTGGTCGTCAGTGAGGTTTGGTAAGGAAATTTTCCGGCTAAGGATTAGGAGCTGACGATGTTTTAAGGGAAAAAGAGAAAAGAAACCCAAGGAAGGAACGAGCGAGGGAAATAAGCACAACGAAGGAAAGAGCAATCCGTAATACAGGACTCTTAAGATTATACGTTGTAATGTGACTCTCTCCTTGTCTTTTTGTCTTTTTGTCTCTCTCTTTCGGGCAGGAATGACCGACACCACCGAAGACCGGCCGTTGCAATACGCCGCCAAGAAAGGCCAGGAAGGTATCTTACGACTTGGGTGCACAGACGGCTGCAAGGCAGGCACAACTGTCAAAACAGTCTCCGGAGACGGCACCGTCGCGCTTTCCCCACGTGCAGCTGTGAGTCAATTGCAGTGGTGCCTGTTTTGCGCCGCTCGCACCTGTCAAGGACGTACCGACTCAGTAACAGACTATTGTATTGTATGCGTAAGTCGCAGTTTCTTTTTTGGGCCAGTCCGCCGCCACTATCGCCTCGCACTTGCCGACACCCGTCACCAGCCAAACACATCTGCGCCTTCCATAAACGGGCGTCGAAAATGTTCTCTTAGAATTTCTTAAACGTCATTGTCGTTCGCCCCCTTTTCAAATCAACTCCAAAATTGGATTCGTGCTGCTTTCGTTGTGATTGCTTTCGTTGAGATCCATCCGACAACGGCACCAAATCACATCCCACACCTCGACATCGGCTGCAGCCTCCTCGACTGACCGTAACCATCGTCATCTCTCGCATCATAATATCTCAGCCTAGTTCTGTTGAACAGCTGTGCCACCAGCACGTCCGACCGTCTGGCGCATAACATATCGAGCAAGATGTTGCTGCAGCCGCACGTTCCGGTCGTTGGTCTTGGTCGTCCAGGCCCTCTTGGTGACGCCGCTGGTCAGCTTGGGCGGTAGTCGGGCTGTGCTGAACTGGTCCGGCAGCACACCAACACATGCCGTTCCCATGTCGGCACGGTGCCGAGGGACAATCGACTTTCTGGCCAGCGGTGATTTGTGAAGAGAAAAAGGGTCGTCCTCGCCCGGACGCACCCGCCTCCGTTGGTAAGATGCACACATTGACACCGCCGTCCAGACCGCCTGCCAGCGTCCTGGGCCGTGGCTTGATGTACCCAAAGGCCACGCGCCGGGCGCGGTCCAGCAGAACCATCTTGTGGCCTGTCGGCAGGTCAGGCGGATTGGGCTCTTGCGCATAGATGAGGCGGGCGTTGTCGAGCAGCCGTTTGATGTCGCGGTTGGCGTTGGCAAGGTAGCGTCCATCGTCGCGGAAACGGGCGCCAATGTCGTCGTCGTCTTCGTCTTTGTTTCCATCGCTTTCGTCACCATATCGACCGACCCCGCCTTTTTCGGTCATCGATCGCGGAACCGGCGGGCCTCTTTCAGCTTGCTGGCGGCCTCTCTGTCTGCGTCGGTGATCTTGGGCACGTAGGTGCACTCCAGCAGGTCGTCGAGCACGACGTCAAGCTGCTCTTCGTTTCCTCCACTCATGGTTGGGGGCGCGAGATTAATAGCTGATGTTGAGGTGAGTCCCGTTTTGGTCAAATGAAGTTAATGTTTGCTGCGAATTTCTTTTTTATATATTTCTCTTTCTGGTCTGTTTCCTCTCGATTTTGAGAAGTGAAATCTCAAACAATCCAGGCCAGCAAAAAAAAAAAAAAAGAAGACAAGACAAGACAAAGAAGTCCCCATGGCAATATTTATTGTATTTTATTAGGAAAACGACAATTGCTGCTTTCGTCAGGTAGAGCCCAACAAAGAGAGCAACTTTTCTGTCGCTGCAACCACCAACACGCGATGGCCCAATCCGGACACTCTTTGTTGTCTTTCATGCGGTCTACCAACAAAAATCCGGACCCAACAGACTGGACAGCAAAAACATCGGGTACCAACATTTTAGGCAGATGCGATTTATAGCGCACTGAGCCCTTTACGACCGTTTCTTCGCCGCCGCTGAAGATGCGGCTGCACCACCCGCCAGCTTGCTGTACGGCGTCGCTCCGGGGAAAAAGGTGGTCGGCACCGGCGGGATGGGGATGCTGCTCGACAGACCCAGCGTCGTGAGATCGGCCGCCATGGTCGGCGCATTCCAGCCTGAGGGGGTAGACGTGATTGTCATTGTCGTCACGGCATACGAAGCCAACGATTTTCCGTCAGCTCCTGCGGCAGCGCCACCCTTCAAACAGGCACCCTCGCCATAGGCGTTGGTACACTTGAAAAGCTCCTTTGAGCCCGTCTCTGTCCAGACGGCAAAGTCGTCCACCCGGATTCCATAGCAGGGCGTTGCACTTGGGCACACAATATTGACGGGCGCGCGTTGGATGCCGTTGCTGCACGAGCCCTGCCAGTTCGTGAAGTTGAGATCGCGGAATAGGATGCCATCGCCGGCCACTTTCGTGAGTTTGGACCAGTTGGAGTCAATGTCGAGCGTGTAGGCATTGTGGTGGCCCATGAAATTGCTGAAGGAGCAGTCGCGCACCGTGCCGCCACCGCCGTTCGACTTGATCATGAACATTTGGTTGCAGTTGGCCGAGTACACCTTGTCGAAACGGATGTCGTGGATGTCTGTTGACGGACGTCAGCGTGAACGAACGGAATGAACGGAAGCAAGCACTGAAGCAAGCACTGAAGCAATCACTGAAGCAGCCATGGTTTTGGCAAGGCAGGAAAAGACTCACCGATTGCACTTGCTCCAAGACTTCCCATGGCGCATCCGCCCGACCAGTTGCAGTAAATGTTCTCAACGAGCATGTACTGCGATGGGTCCTTGATGGTCACACACTCGTCGCGGTTCGACACCTCAATGTCGTGCAGCCACATGTTGGCACCCGACACATCGATGCCGTCCAGCCCACCCTTGTTGCCGCCCCGGACAATCACGTTGTAGACCTCGCCGTTGGTCGTCGATTCCAAGAACAAATGGAACAGCGGCGAGTCCACCAGCGCAATGTCGTGGATGGAAAAGTCCTGTACCTGGGACAGGCGCAAGATGCGGCAGCCGTTCGTGTTGTCCTTGTGGTACTCGAAGCCGTTGCCCTGGATGGCGCCTTTCGATGTACTGCTATAAATTTCGATGTCCGTGGCATGGGCAATGTAAATCATGTTGCCGCCGGCCGTGCCTGTCCGATAGATGATGCCGTCGAGCTGCAGCGCCCAGCCCTGGCCGCCACTCATAGTCACCCACGTCGCCATGCCATACTCGCCCGGCGGAACATAGATGGTGCCGCCCGACTTGCACGCCGCAAAGGCAGCGGCAAGGGCTGGGCCAATGTCGGACGACTGGCTGGCGGTGGCGCCGTAGTCGAGCACATTGCACACCTTGGTCGCGCGCTTGGCGGCGGTCGATGTTGTCGGCCCGACGCGGCCGCTGAGCTGGGCCTCAGCTACATGGGGCGCGACAAAGAGGCTGAGAGCGAGGAGGAGAGTGAACGTAAAGGCCCGTGGCCACAGTGTCCTTGAGGGGGACATTTTCACGACGGACGACAAGGAGTCAAAATCAAACGCTGCTTACGTGTTAGTGAAGAGTCGAGACCGGCGATAATCGGCAAGCGTATTGTGGTCACGGAAGGCCTACCCTGCTGGGTCTGTTTGTTTTCCTTGTTTTCTGTCTTGTGGTTAGAGTCCTTTTCTTGTTTGCCCTCTTATAGGTGACGTTGTGGCTTGGCCCAGGCAACTGTGCCTGCCATGATATCGAGTTTCTCTCTCTCTCTTGACGTACTCACCAGCGCTACGCTTCGGATGCGTATAATGCGTGACGAAAGAATAGTGTATTTTACTTAAAAAATAACTATTGTCGTGATCTCTGATCGGAAGGTCGATGCATCCGGAAACAAAAAAAAAAAATTCCTTGGATGAACGAGAAAAGAAGAACATTTTATCCCTCGAAAGCAACGAAGAATGAACAAGGGGCACTCTGATCAGACGAAACAACGGTGGGTCTATGCCCATGTTCACCATCCTGGCCGAGGCAGTCCCCTTGAAGAGCTGCCCTTTAATAACCATAAAACACACTATTCGAGTCCTTGCTGTCCGACCAGACCGAGATTATCATCGAAAAGCCCTTGTCTTTTCTTCTTCGTTTGCGAAATTCAAACGAGTCGACATCGTGGTTACGTCACGTGACAGAGACGGTTTGATCCCATTTTCATTGCTGGGTTTTGTGTTGGTGTGCTCCGTGCCGCGAGGAACCCGGGAGATTGCGCCCCGCACCCGCTTTCAATGCATCGCGTTGATGAAAGTCCATCCAGTAGATACAGTCCACCGAATCGATGCGGAGCCATCGTTTAACGCTCTGCTCACAATCCGAACCGCTACTATGTTCTGTCTACTGAGTAGACTCCTGGGACAGGATTGGAGTGAGAAAGGTGCAGTAAAAACCTACCCGGAAGCCGAAATAATCAAACTCTTGTTTCAGCTATATGGAATAATAAATGACTGGTGGGATACGACGTAAATGGCTGGGGGATGGAAAGGCGTACATCGCTCATAGCCGGGAAAGAGTAGAGAAAGGCTCGTCTCCGTGTGGTGGCCATTCTTCGGCGGAACGAGATTAAATGATAAGCCGTGTTTGAGCAAGGTATTGTAAGATTACCAAGAGACCACCATGAAAGAGCATCACACTTTTATCGAAATACGAGAACAATTCTTTGAGAAACGACATATCGGACGACAAAAAAAGACGCATTGTACTTGGGAACTTGGGGGGGTATGAAAAAGATGGTTTGGTGGAGTACATGAGAGAGACAGGGAGGGAGACAAAAATCGGAAAAAAAAAAAGATGCAAAGGAGATCTCATTACTACCGCCATTACAGGCAAAAGCAGCAAAAAAATACGACAAAAATAAAGATGCAGGACGCAGTAATAAAAAAAAAAACCAAGGCTAGACCTCACCGGCCTGCCACGCGCCCTTCCTCGTCTACAGCTCAATCAACGCCTCCTCCACAACCGGCTGCTGTGGCATGTGCTGCGGTGCCGTCGGGAAGCTTTCCTGGGCACCAAAGTTGTTGTTGGTGGTGTAGCCACTGTTGGGCACCTGTGGCCAGGAGGCCTGAGGAGGTTGCTGAGGCAGAGCTTGCGGCGGACCCGAGGTAAACTGCTGCGGCACCTGCTGGTGCTGCGATGCCGGGTGGGACCAGTATGGAGCGGTGGGGGGTTGAGGCTGGGGAGGCTGCTGCTGTTGCTGCTGTTGAGACGGGACTTGTTGTTGAGTAGGAGGCTGCTGAACAGGAGCCGAGGCGGTGGTGGCGGGCGTCTGCGGGACAGATGCCTGGTAGGCGGACACGGACGGCTGACGAAGGGTCGGATAGGAGACGTGGCACTAGGATCGGAGGGGGCACTGGCCGGTCCACCGGTCTGCTGCGGCTGCAATGGCTGAGAAGGCTGGCCTTGGTTCTGCTGCTGCTGCTGCTGCTGCTGGCCAGGGACGGCATTGGCGTTTGCTAAAGTAGTACGAGGCGTTCGGATCGGCAGAGGGAGTCAAGGAGGCAAGCGGGTCGGGCGGGGCGCTCGGCGCGTTCTGGAGAGATGACGGGTCGTTGCTCAGGTAGCCCTGCGGTGCTTGAGCCGGCTGCTGCTGGGGCGTTTGTTGCGGTTGAGGGTAGCCTTGAGGGGGTGCCACTGAGTTCCTCCAGCTGTCAGACCGTTGCGGCTGACCGGGGTACGGGTTAGCAGTGCCGCTGTACTGTGGCTGGAGAGGCTGCTGGCCGTAACCACGGGCGTAATCAGGCACCGGAGCAGCTTCACCAGTATAAAAGTTTTCGGCAGGACCGCCGGCGCCCATGGGCGGTGCAAACGATTGCAGAGAAGGGTATGGCATGGATGGCTGTTGTTGTTGGCGTGGGGCAGGGACATTGTTGTAGCCCCCAATACTATGCTGGTTGTAGGCCTTGGACAGACGCTCCTCAAGCATGCGGTCGTAGTAGCGGACGACAGTCGACAGCTTCGCGTGCAGGTCCAGAAGAGTGTCGTGCTTGCTCATGGTCTCGCCGTATGTCCGTGCCAGCTTGGGCCGCAGGGTGCCGATGCTGTCGTAGAGCTCCTGAATCTGGGGTTCGCGCAGGATGGTCCCCGGCGGCTGTGTCTGGAGACGGTCAACGAGGGTCGAGAACAGGTTGATGTTTTCGGCCTCGACGGGCGTCAACTCGTAGTCGTTCTTGGGCAGGACGAAGGGTGCTGACGAGGATGCGCCAGCGCCAGTGCCGGCGCCGTTGCTGCTGCTGCTTTCAGTTTGCTGGCGGAAGGCGGCGGCGTGCTTCTTCTTCTGCTCCTCCATGTCGGCGAGCGACGCTGCAATGGCCGCCTTCAAGTCCTCGTCCTCCTCTTCTGCCGAGACACCCGAGGTTGTGGGCTGGGCGGTGGCTGCCGCGGCAGGGGCTGTGGCTGTTGTCGCCTTTGGCACAGCGCCGTATGGCGAGGAATCGGACTTGCCGTTGGTCGTCTTGGAGGCGCTGTTGTAGCCAGTGTTGGTGTTGCTGCTGGGTGTCGGCTGGCTGTTGAACGCGCGCGAGTGGCTCTGGACCTCTTCCAAGCTCATGGCCAGGGCTCTCTTCAAATCTTCGTCGAAGCTGTCCTCGATTCGCGCGTCGCGCGGCTGCATCGACGAGGTCTTAGATTGGGAGAAGCCAGAAGTGTTCCCGGTAGGAGCGCTGGCACCGCTGGCACCACCACCGCCGCCGCCGCCGCCGCTCGTCTTATCGGTCAGCTTTACGTAGCAGCCGTCGTCGACACGAACGGGCTGCATGATGCCGAGATGGGGGAGGGGCAGCGTTTTGGTCGAGCACTGCTGGTCAAAGCAGTTGCCGCAGTTGCGGCAGTGGTGTTTGCGGTTTGTAAACGTAAAAGCGGTGCGGCAGCGCATGCACACGTCCGAGTCGACCCACTCGGGCGGCGCGCTGCTGTCAATCATGCTGCTGGCGACGGTTGTGCGCGGTGGAAACTGGAAGCCCTCGCGCTGCAGCGTCTTGTAGACCTCGCCAATGTAGCCCAGTTCGGGGCGGCCCTCGGTGGCGGATGCCCAGGACTGGACGAGCTCGAGAATCTTGTTGTGGACCTCCTGGTTGATGGCGGCGGGGCCGGCAGCTTTGAGGAGCGAGGTCAAGTTGTCCATGAACTCGCGCGATGCGATCTCGGCGAGAAAGTGCGAGCCGCCATTCTTGACGCAAGTGTCTGTGAGCTGTGCGAAAACGAGGGGTTAGTCGAATGTACGTACGGGTGTTAAACTTGACCGAGACCACCAGAGTAAGCCTACATTCAGACAGCTCAGCTGCGTGTTGGGGTTCTTGTTGTCGATGCGCTTTTTGAGCGAGCGCATCGCCTCCTTGGGCTGCACCGTCTTGGACCGGATGATGTCGGAGATTTCCAGGTTGAGGGCAATGTCCTCGCTGTTGGAGGGGCGCAGTTAGCAGAGGAGATTATTGAAGAAGCCGGGCATCACATTGTAGTATGACGGAAGCCTCGCGAAAGCCTCGCCAGAAGACAAACGACAATAACATTGTGGGAAATGTGAAAGGATCGGTGGCTGGCAATGACGTACAGGCTGCTGCTCGTCGCCTTCTCGATCTGCTCGTCCAGGGCCGTGTTGGCCCCAGAGGACCACCAGGACATCATCGTGACGCCGTCGAAGAAGAAGTGTCGTGCGGAAAGGACTGTAGAGGCGGTCGATGTGCAAAGAGTTGCGTGTCGCAATGAGCCAAATCCAAAGAAACAAAAAGCAAAAGTCGAAGCTATTCGCAGATCGGCGTGGCTGGCGTAACGTCGTGGCGGAGTGCGGGATGCGTGCAAACGAGTGTCGAGGATGAGATATCGACGGAGAGGAAAGAGAAAGCAAGAGGGAGGAAAGCAGCCAGTTGCTTGGTGGGCAGCAAGTTAGGACAACGTTATGCGGTTGAAAAGAAAACGAAGGAAAAGGCAAAAGTGATGTTGGGACGTTTTGGTGACGGCAGATTCCAAACCAATTTGGCAGGTTGCTCGTTCGTGCTTGCCACCGTCACTCACAGTACTTTACTAGGACGTGCCTTCCTCAGCTATCGAGTCTGCCTGCGGAGTGGATGCTTTGCTTTGGGTACTGGCGCTGCGGCCTCCCCTAGCGCCTTCCCTGGCAGCACCCAAAGCACGGATGCAGCACCACAAGATAAGCTCTCTGATTGGCCAGAGCTTGGCCGGCTTAGGCTTGGGCCCCCAATCTGGCTGCCTGGGCTTTCGAGCGGAAGGAGCCTGTGTGAGGGGGCGTTTGACCCGCTGGAATGACGACGCCATGGCGTTTCTGGCCGCCAGGCTGTAGTCTAACTCTAGCGGACAGTGTGCGCTGGAAGCACCCGTTTTCGGGCGGCGGCGGGCGCTGTAGTCACGTAGTGCCGTTTGAAGGTGCTGGCTGGCCTTTGCTGACCTTTGCTGGCCTTTGCTAGAAGCATTGTGACAGGCCGACGTCAGTGGCTGGAAAGACCGTTTAGGTGCATCCTCAGGCCTGTTCTTGCTCAATATGGCCCAAAGCGAGCAGCGTCCGTTCCTTCCCTTCAAACCAAACGACCAACCGCCTCCCCACCTTCCTTCTAGCGGTCGCATTAGCAATTAGCACGCACGACTACGACGTACTGAGAAACAAGGCCGTGGCTCGTTCCTTCCCTTCGGACGGAATCTCTCTTACCAACGGCATCCAACGTCGAACAACATCACCACTCAGGAGAGAGAGGCGAACTGCCCCTTTTCGGCCACTTCACGTTCTCTCCGCCGCACTTGCAACGATTCCACGAACACCCGTCTCCCAACATCGCAGCAACCCTGAAGGACACACATCTTGTAATCTTACATTCAACCCCGTGACGCCACTACAAGCCGGCCTCGCTGTGGGCGTGCCAAGCTTCATCTCCCAGCTCTTCCATTCTCCCAGCCTTGCGTCTTCGAGCAACCAATTCGACTCACCCCTCTTCTTCTCTCGACTGTCTCGACATCGGCATGCACTTATCGTAAGACGACCCGGGCATTTTCTCTACGCCCCCCGGCCTCGCCCTGTCCCGCACTATCCCGCACTACCCGTGACTGGCAGCGCAACGACGGAAAAGGATCCCGGCTCACGAAACTCACCACCTCGTCAACCTCGACGACGGTGGTGCAGACAAACATCATCTCTCGACGACGATACGCACAAGCACATACCCACCCTCCACGATGACAAACGGCTACAGACCCGGCCCGACGGCCGCTGCAATTGGCGCAGGCGCAAATGGGCCGCCGACGTCCACGGGCAAGATCCACAACTACATGCACTTTGACGACATCAAACATGCCACCTTGGGCGTCGACTCGGTCACGCCCGTCGAGACAGTACTTGGGTATGCCGAGTCGTGCATTAAGCAGGCCGATTTCCTGAAGGACTTTGGTCGTCTAGACATGGCTCTCAAGGAGTACATCCTGGCAAGCATCGCCCTCCTGGAAGTTCTGCCGAGCAACAGTGCCTGGCTGTCGGTCATGACCGACCAAAAGGGCGCGCGCACACGCTACAACGCGCTGATGGCCCGCATCAGTGCCAGCAGTGCTGCCTACGAGGAGATCAAGGCGCAGGTCAAGGAGGACAATGCGCGGTCGGGCGTGCAGCCAAAGATCAAGGCACCGCCTCCACCGTCTCAGCCGAACGGCCAGTCAAAGAGCCAGGCCAATGGACAGCACGGCCGCGTCACACACGGCCACCGGGCGACGGCCTCGCTCGGACTGTTAAATGGCGACGGGCCGGCACCTCCACGACCGAGCGGGCCTCCTGCACCACCAACCACCTCGGCGACGACCACATCAGCGACAAGGGCGAAACCTGCGATCCAACCGAAACCGCAAGCACTCCACGGCAACGCCATCAAACCGACAGCCAACGGAGGAGGCAGCAAGACGGCCCAGGAACTGGCCGAGCGGTTTGCCAACCTGCGGACGGCACGCTCGCCACCGGCCAAAGAGCCTGTCCAAGACCCCCGGATACGCACACAGCCCATCAACCACCCGAGCTTCCAGCACCTCCAAAACTTGCAGACGCAACAGTCTTCCTCTCCGTCTCCTTCGCAAAGCCAGACCTCGCTCCAGTCACTACCCCTGTCCCAGTCTCTGCCTCAACTGCAGAATCAGAGCCAAAACCAGAGCCAAAGCCAGAACCAGCAGAACATCTTCAACCAGTTCCAAAATTTCCAGCTCAATATGAAGGGATTTGAGTCGGTGCCAGCACCCATCAACCGATCGAACAACCCGACGATGATGCACGCCCTGCCCGACCTGCCCAAAGTCCCAGACGCCATCTACAGCCCGGCCCGCGGCAGTGTGTCCAGCCAGGCAACGCAAATGCCCGCCAGCACACCGAGAGGCACGGCCACGCCGCGCAACGGCATGTACAGCAGGACGAACTCGTTGTCCTCGTTCTCGGCAACTGGCACAGGCACAGGCAAGAGTGTTCCCTCGACGACCGAAGACTACTTCTCGTCGCCCTACAACCACACGCGCCAGTCGTCACGACCGAGCCAGGACTCTGCGCAGTCGAGAAGGCCTCGGGCTGCGATCCCGGACGGCGACACCATCGAGGCCGAGGAACTGTACAAGCTGATTCAGGCTGGTGCCAAGGACGTGCAGCTGCTGCTGGTTGACATTCGCAGCCGCGAGGAGTTTGATGAGGGTCACATCATGTCGCAGGCCACAATTTGCGTCGAGTCGGATGTCTTGCAACGAGAGGACATTTCGGCCAGCCAGATCGCCGACAGCATGGTGCTGGCGCCCGTGTCGGAGAAGCGGCAGTTTGACCGGCGCAGCGATGCGGACCTGGTCGTGTTTTACGACACCGATTCGGAGACGATTGTACGCAACGGCAAAGCCGTGTCGACAGCGGACCGTGCCATCTCGGGCTTCTACGACGCCCTGGCCTACTACGACTACCAGCCCGACAGCGACAGCAATGGACGGCCAAAACTGTTGAGAGGCGGCATTGAGGCCTGGATCTCGCTGCTGGGGCCTAACTCGCTGCAGACGTCATCCACCTCGGCCGAGACAGCCGGCGTCGCCAGCCGAGCGGCGGCGTTGCGGGCAGCCCGAGCCGCACAACGGCCCAGAACAAACACCTTCACGCGGCCGCAGTCCAAGTACATGGCCAAGCCAATTCAGGATGCCAACGAGGCCAAGCGCTGGGAAGAGAGTCTCAAGGACATGGACAAGTCGGCCGGTCTGGTCCGGACCACCGACGACTTTTTGCGGCGCTTCCCGCCCGTGTCGGCCATCCAGGAGTCGATGACCACGCCCGCTGCGACGCAGGACGACAGCGAGATTGGCTTCCACGCCCCGACAACCAGCGACTCGTCCTTTACGATCAAGCCGCTGCACGACCGTCCGGCGTCGCGTGCTTCCATTGGCCCGCATTCCGAGCACAAGGGCGCTCCGATCCAGTCGTCCCCGGCAGCCGCAGCCGCAGCCTCTGCTGCAGCTGCTGCTTCTCTCTACTCTTCTCTCCCTGCACCGCCTACACGTCCTCCACCAACCGTTCCTCGGCAGACGCACAACGACGTCGCCGAAGCCGACGACGAGGACCACTATATGAGGACCAAGCTGGCCAAAGCCGGTGTTGCGGGCGGTGTCGGCCGGACCCGGCGCCAAAAGGTCGGGCTGTACAACCCGGACAACTGGTGCTACGGCAACAGCTCGTTCCAGTCCATGTTTGCGTCCGGTGCATTTGCCGACGAGCTGACAACGGGCGAGTGGCTGAGCAACTGGAAGGTGCCGATGAAGACGGACGAGAAGATTAGCCATCCGCAGCTGCTGGCCAAGATTCTGGCCAACTCATTCCACTGGATGCAGTACGGCAAATTCGAGGCCATGAAGGCAAAGACGTTGATGGTAGGTCACCGTATTCTCGGGCTGGGCTGTCCCATGCTTCTACTAACATGACAACCAGGACTACTGCTATCACATCCACTCGCGCGACTTTGACGGCAGCATCAAAACCGACCGGAGCATGATCTTTGGCGGCCCATACCAGCAGGATGCCCAGGAGTTCATTTCGTTCTTGCTGGAAAACCTGCACGACGAAAACGAACCGGCTGCGGGACCGTGCAGGCGAGGTGCAGCAGCCTCCCCTCGGCCCGCGTAGCACAGCGCTCGGCAACGCTCTGCTGTACTGGAACGAGTACCGCAAGTACAACGACTCTCTCGTTGACAAGTACTGGCGCGGTGTCGAGGTCACCGACCGTCGCTGCCGTGCCTGTGGCCACCCGTCCCTGACCTACGAGCACTTTGACGCCCTCCACCTGCCCATTCCGCCCAACGAGGCCTCGACGGCGACCACCATGGCCGACTTGCTGGGCCAATATTGCAGTGCCGATCTGCTCAACGAGTACAAGTGCGACCAGTGCCGACGCATCGACACGACCGAGAAACGCGTGCGCCTTGTCCGTCTGCCCGACTTGCTGTGCGTTTCCTTCCGCCGCTTCCAGGGCAACGAGCACTACGGCTTCCGCAAAAACAACACGGCCGTCGTGTTCCCCATCAACGGGCTGGACATGACACCCTACACGATGCAAGGGATCACGACGCCCGAGGACCAGGCCGCCGACGGCATCCTGGTTGACGACCCAAGCCGTACCGAGCAGCAGTTCCGCGCGCCCTTCATTTACGACTGCTATGCCGTCATTGTCCACAGCGGAACCCTCAAAAGCGGCCACTATCGCTCGTTTATCAAGGACGAGGGCGCCGCCGACACGAACCAGTGGCACCATTTCGACGACGCCCGCATCGAGCCCGTCATTGTCGGCAGCAACGACAGCCGCGACATGGCGAGGCGGCTGTACCGTGACAACCAGCATGGCGGCGCGAGTGCCTACATGGTGTTCTATAAGCGGAGGACATGAATTGGGGTGTGTCGATCTTTGGCATGCTTTCACTCTTGATGACTGGCTTTTTCCGTTTCTTTCTTCTTCTCTCCTTCTCATATACGTTGCACAAGCCTCACGATACCATGAGCGAAATAAAGCGGGAGTCTTTTGTTTTCCATTCAAGTTTTCCATCTAATCGATTTTGGGTTTCTCTTCGCCGACGTGCCTCTGCTGGTGTGACTTCGTTTCGTCGTAATCTTGGTCTCTTGGTAATTTGGTATTTTGGTCACCGTTCTGTACTGTCAACAAAACCGCCTGCAGGAGACGCGACATTTGCCCAACGAAATATGGAATGCGAAGCAAACAAAACAACCATTTTGATAGAAGAAAGCCATCAGGCACTAAGCTCTTAAACACGGACAAAGATAAACACAGTTAGGACATAAAAAGAAAAGACCCGAATGAAACATGGCAACCCCCGTCCCGTTCTGGTAACACAAAAGCTCGCCGTTTTCTGAAAAGCTAAACATATTCCTCCCTCTTCGCCAACGTCTCCTCCTTCCCCTACTTCCCCTCAAAAGCCTTCTTGATCTCGTCCTTGTACTGCTCCTTGATCTTGCGCCGGTTCACTTTCTGCGTGGCCGTCACCAGTCCGTTGGCCGGTGTCCACTCCTCGTCCACCAGCGCCACACCCTGCACCATCTCAATGGGTGTCAGACCCGCCGTCTTGCCCACACCCAGCAGCTCCTTGAGGACCAGGCCGCGCACCTTGGGGTTGTGGTGCAGCGCCGTCGTACTGCTCTCCGAAATGTCATTCTTCTTGGCCAGCGCCTCCAGACCCTTTTCGTTGACACAAATGACCGCCACGGGCCGCGAGTGCTCCGAGTCACCGTAGACCATAATGTTGTGCACCGTCGTGGCGCCGCGGTAAATGGCCTCCAGCTTCTCGAGGGCAATGTACTCGCCGCCCTGCATCTTGATAAGATTCTTGAGGCGGTCGACCACCCGCAAATGGCCGTGCTTGTCAAAAGCGCCAATGTCACCCGTCTTGAACCAGCCGTCCGCCGTGATGGCCTTGGCTGTCTCTTCGGGATCGTTGAAGTACTCGGTGGCCACGGGTTTGCCGCGAATCCACACCTCGCCGTGCGGGTCTTCACCGCTCTCCGGGCTCGGGTTGGCGTCGTAGCCCAGCTCGGGCTGGCCCACGAGCTTGACCTCGACCGCACCGGGGACCGAGCCAATGGACGTCTCCGTCCACTGCAGCGGCGAGCCCAGACTGCCATTACCGCACGTCTCCGTCAGACCGTAGCCGCCAATCATGGGCGCCACGACGAGCGACAAAAACTGCTTGGTATCGCTGGCGATGCCGCTTGCACCGTTGACAATGAAGCGCAGATTGCCGCCCGTCGACGTGCGCACGCGCCCGAAAACAATGCTGTCAATTTTCTCGACCACCGTCGCCACGGGGCCCCACAGCAGACCGCTCTGCATGAGCGCCTTCTTCAGGGCCAGGTGGCCCCAGAACAAAGACTTGGCAATCGTGCTGGCATTATCCACACCCGCCGCCACGCCCTTGCGCACCGTCTCCCACACTTGCGGCACACCCACCAGAATCGTAGGTTGGAACGCGCGCAGGTCACCCTTGCAGCCCTTCTTCATGGATGTGTCGGTGAGGGTGCGGGCAGAGCCGTAGCCGAGCGTGGCGCCGACAAAGAAGGCAAGGTTCTCCAGAACCAGCTCAAAGATGTGGGCAAGCGGCAGGTAGGCAAGCACGCGCTCGTGGTGGGACACAGACTCCTCGACAACCGAGAAGAGACCGGCGACAGCAGCCACAAAGCCGGCGTGAGTCACAGGCACACCCTTGGGCAGACCGGTGGAACCCGAGGTGTACATGATGCAGAACGGATCGTCGGGCGAGGGAACATCCGGAGCCAGGGCCGGCTTGCCGTCTGCATCCGTGCCGAGCTCCGTAAGCTCGTCAAAGCTCAGAACGCGAAGGTTGGGGTGCTTCTTGCGGAAGGCCTCGATCTGCTCGTCGGGCACGGGCTGGTGGCCCAGGTTGTTGTAGATGACGTAGCGGACCGTCTCGGCGGCGGCCTGGAGCGGCTTCGACGCTGTATGGAGCAGATGGGGGTCGACAAACATGGCAACAGCGCCCGTCTGCGTGAGCGAGTGCTGCACGCCCGACTCGCCAAGCGAATCATACGCGGTCACAATTGTCAGCGACTGCGAGGCACAGGCGTGTGCCAGGGCCATCCACTGCGGGCTTGTCGAGGCAAAGATATGCAGTTTGTCAAGGCGGTTAAGGCCCAGGCGACGAAGACCACTGCCTACTTTCAGAAGCTGCCGGTAGTAGTCGCCGTAGGTCTGGTAGGAGTAGTCGGAGAGCTCAAAGAACGCCCACTCCTTGTCGACCTGGCGCAGCTCGCCGTCGACGACCTTGGGCACCTTCTTGATCTCCTTGTGGATGTCAATGAAGCTGCGGCTGCCAATGGCCGGCTCGTTTGTGTACTTGTTGGCCGAGCGGCGAATGAGAGAGAAGACGGTGTCGGCGTCGGGAGCCGGGCGCTCGAGAAGGCCGTCGCGCGCCTTAGGGTGACGGCGGGGAATTGTCTCGCCAGGGACAGGCTGGGCGCCGGGCACCTCGACGGTGTATGGCGGTTTCTGGATCGCAAAGAGCGGGAAAGAGCCCGTGGTGTGCGCCATTGTGAGAGAGTAGGGCCTACGCGGCAGGCAAAGTTCGAGGGAAGCGGAAGAGGAAGGGAAGGGGGGTCGAGAAAGAAAGAGGCACGCGACTGTGAACAACAAGTGAGCAAGAAAGTGCAAAAGGACGCTCAAAGCTCGATCGAATTTGGTAAGATCGAGAAAGGTAGTCGTGGGTTGTAATCGCAAAAAAAGGAGGTTCAGGAGGAGATTGTTGGAAGGAAGTATTTGAAAAAAAGTGTTGACGTGGGTGGACAGAAGCAGAGTGACGACATCCGAGGCCCGGGCACTCGTCTGAACACGCAAAAGCCGGGTCAAAGTGGACCAAAAAGGGCTTGAACGGGACGTTTGGTTCGTTAGCTTACTCTCTAGCTCCCGCCTGGCGATCAAGAAAATGCTCTGCTCCAAGGAAGGGTAAGCGCTGGACCCAACAGACAGGGTTGCGAAATTAGTACTTTAGTAGTAGTAAAGGCTTGTACTAATACTACTAGAGGTTTTTTAGTACTAATACTAATTAGTACTATAGTATACTAATACTACTACTAATACTAATTTATAAAGGTTATACTATTACTAATACTAATTTTAATATTATTTATAATATTAATACTATTACTAATATTAATTTATGAAGTTTATATTACTACTAGTATTAAAATACTACTACTAATATTAAAATACTACTATTAATTTTAAATTATAAAGTTTATTTTATTATAAATTTTAATATTTAATATTATTTATTATAATAAATTTTTTTAATATTATTATTAATAATAAATATTAATATTAATACTATTAATTATTATAGTAGTAAAATACTAATTACTATTATTAGTAGTAAATAATACTACTAATACTACCAATAGTAGTAACTATCAATACTAATACTACTCTTTTTACTACTGTAGTACTGAAAATCCAGTACTACTACTAAAATACTACAGTAGTATAGTACTACTACTAAAAATTTTAGTACTAATTCGCAACCCTGCCAACAGATAAGCACCGGGGGTTGGCGCCTGAAGAGATCTTGGGCTAGTTTGGTGAGTTACGATTCGCTTGGGGACGACGGGAAACGAGGGGAACGAAACTTGGGGACGTTGGTTTTTTATCCCAAGATCGGCATACAAGGCGAAAACCGTTGGACGAGGCACGACAAAAGTGACGTTAAAAACGTACAGATCCAGGGGTTTAGAGTAGCAATAGAAAGGACTCCCACGAGCAGCCCCAGAACTGAACAGAATTGCGAACAGAACCGAAAAAAGGCGATGCCGTGAATGTGGTGTCTTGAGTGGCCTGACAGGCAACAAGCGACAACGCAGGGATCGTTGTGCCTCTGACGTTGTTCTTTTGCACTTTTTATCTCTTGTGGTGTATGATTTGTCTGTTGTCGTTTGTTGGTGTCAGCCTCTTTGCCACTCTACCTCGTTCCTGTTTCTGCGGGCAATTCTGCGTTAGGTCCTAGCAGTGGTCGACCAGAATCGCTCCTCTTTTTGGCGGAACCGGCCAATTTTTCCTTACGTTTTCTTCTTTCTTTTGTTTGCAAGACGCACCACTTTGATATAAGGGCACGATTGTGGGCAACTGTGAACTGTGTCAAAAGTGCGGTGGTCCGGGCTGTTGTCAAGCTTGCTTTGACGGACAGTTGACAAGAGAAAGGTGACGCTGAAAGACCAGCCTATGTCTTGTCTTGTGTCCTGTTTGCTTGTGTTTTGTGTGCTTGTGGCGTTCCTGACTGTACGCTGTAAGAGTTGTCCCGGGCCTCGGCTCGTGACACTGGCGAATTTCTGCTTCTGGAGTTAGTTCTTTGGAAGGAAAACAGTACGGGGTACAGACGAAGTTTTGGAAACAAGAACACATGAGGCGCAAGAATTTGGCAACGCCAAAGAAACGAGAATGGACATCAAAAATAGCCAATATCACCTTTCAGCTTCCGGACCTTGGCGAGGCCGAGCAGAGCTGTTCTGGTCTCGCTTGATCTCTTTCACTGGGTCTCAATTGGTCCGCACTCTTGACAACGCCGAGGCTTGTCTTTGCTGTTTTCAGATGGACCGTCTGCGAATTCAGGCTGCTACGGGGCACGAAACTTGGGGTTCCGAGGCCTCCCTTTCATTTGTGGGGGAGGGGGAATCGGCCGTGGTCTGGGGTGGTCGTTGGCGTGTGGTTGGCGTTGTATTCGGGGTAGCAAGCGGCGGACCCCAAGCAGCTGAAGACGGGCGAGAGAGTGGTTATGGGAGGACGGAGAAGTGGAACTGTCTGAAAGTATTGGAGAGACAATGAGAAAAGACGAAAAGGAAAAGAACTGGTGATGTTGTCGGCCAAAGATGGGAGGATGGAATAGGGGCTGGCCACAAGAAGTTCGAAATAAGAAGGAACGATGAGAGTGCAAATAGGAAAGAACCACCACCGTCTCAACACCACCATACTCCTCATGCCACTATGCGAAAGGAAGGCACGACTGCGCCGCGAAGTCTGTAGCACACATCTGGAGGCCTGTTCTGCGATCTCTGAAAATGGAAGGAGCAGTCCCGTTCTTTGCCTACGGGAAGTAGCAAAGCATGTGGGATGGGAGTCCAAATGGGGCAGTTGTGGACTCTGTGATCGCCAGCTTCTTGGCTTACAGGTCGTACCTCATGTGTACTCCGTCCGTGTAGCCGAAAACCATACCCACGAGCTATAAAAACATTACCCGGACTCATCTTTTGTGTTCTTGCTTTCGAGCTGGTCCGAGGGCATTGCACATATGGATCTAAGAGGCTGTTCTAGCTAGTCTCGTGGTTAAACTCGTGTATTTCTCAGTCTGCCACACCTATGTGCATTCTTTTTCCAGCATGACTTGCATAGACCCCGGATCAGTTCCTCGCAGCCCTCATATGCAGTTTTGTATCTGATAACGGCAAGTGCAAGAGCACGAAACATTCGTGATGTTTCTCGAAGATACATGCACGTGATAACGACAACGGCGATAGAGCAATTGGCGGGTTGGCAGGGGCAAGAAGGAAGGAGCGGTCCAAACCCGTCTGACATCCAGCTTGATTTCCAATCGGGAATCCGTATGACAAAGCAGCTTCCACTTCCGCCGACGACGCGGGTCATCCTTCCTGTTTGCGACGCAACGTTGTCCTTCCGAGGTTTTGTCCGTGAATTTGTGAAGTCTCACCTGCTCTTGACAAACCTTCACTTTGAAGCGAAAATCGTCAACGACAGTGAACATGGATGCACCCGCAGTCCCCGCCATGACCACGACCGCGACCCCGAGCCTCTTCTTTTGCCCCGTCTGCGGCAAGCCGTCCACACAGGGTCAGCCCTCTTGGCCCATCCATGACCATATTGAGGGTGCCCTGCTGACAGTCCAGAATCCTCCTTCGCGCGGCATGTGCAATATTGCAAAAGACGAGCAGCCACCAACAAGCGGACAACACGGCCGCGGGCGTGTCGGCACTGCCGTGCGACCAAAAGCAAGTGCGACTCGCAGTGGCCATGCAACCGGTGCACCAGCAAGAACAAGGAGTGCATCTACGATAAGCCGTGGACTGCTTCACAATATAATGTCAGCGCAGGTGCTTCGACAACGACATCGTCGGTATCGACAGCATCGACGACAACAGCCAAGACAACAGCCAAGACAACAGGGCCTTGTACTCAAGCAGGAGTAGAGGGAGCTCAGCCGCAATGCACTGGCACAGGCTGTCCCGATGCCGGGCGATTGAGCTACTCTGGCTCCAGTTCCGGTGCGAGCTCTGGTGTGGCTACGGGTTCAAGCTCAAACAGTCCTGCAGCAAGCGACGGAACGAGCGCAACGAGTACCAGTGGCTACTCTGGAGAACAAGCCAGCCAAGAGTGTTGTTATGATCTACCTGATGCTGATGCACCGCCCAGTACATCTGTCGACAGCTGCATCGGCACAACGATGGTCCTCGCAGCCGCGACGCCAACCACGCTTGCGACTTCGGTTACACCAGCTGCTCCAATGGCCCTTGGCCTTGCTTTTGCCGGCGCGACAGGGACCGCTCCTGACTGTTGGATTTCGCCGGGGATGAGCTTGTACGGTCTCGAGGGCTTCATGCACATTGGAGGGCTGGCACTGCCACAACAGCCGTCTCTGGCCACGATGAACATGCCTTCGCCGATAGTACTCCACATGCCATATGCGCCACCTCCAAATTCCATCATGGAGATCTCTGACGTTGTTCCGGACTCCTCGCCTGCCTCGGCTGACCTTCGTCGTCTAATTGTCCCCATGATTCGCACGTTTCCACGCATGATGACAAGGCCAGGGAACCTGCCGCCGTTTATCCACCGTGTTGGTTGTGGACTGCATTACGAAAATGTGGATGTCGAGGGCACCTTCCCACCAGCTATCACGGACGGATTGACGTCATCCTCCTCCTCATCATCAGCCCTGTTTACGCCTGTATATGGCTGTGCTGCACAGAGTACGTCCGCCACCACGCTGCCAGCAACGACTGCACATCAGCCAGCCCTTTTTACGCCACTGCCAGTTATGGCTGCATGTGTTGGTATTTCCCACGCTTTTGTGACGAGAAGCGCCCACTCAGATGAGTTTTTGTGGCGGTCCATTGACAAGGAGCACCAAACGATTGTGAATACAGTAAGTGTTTCCTATATGTTTCGTACCACTCTAAAAAGATACTGATACCACCAGATGGGAGCCATGTCTTTTGGTGAAATTTTCGTTGCGATCCAGGCCGTCTCCGTTTACATCACCATGCGGTTGATTGTCTACGGTCGCGAGTATTTTGATTCCGACACGTCCCTCTTGGAAACCATGAGCAAACTCTATGAGCGCTTCCATGAGCTCTGGCACGGCCCTTTTATGCCCGTCCATGGCGAGAACCGCGAACTTGTTCGCCAGGAGAGACCCCGGTGGGAGGACTGGATCTTTGACGAGACGCGCCGCCGCATCAACGCGACATGCTGGCTCATGTCTCTTGCCGTCAACCCACGCGCCCAGTCCTACCGCCTCTCCAAGCCAGAACGTTTTCATCTACCAAGCAGTCGTCGTCTCTGGGAGGCAGAAACCCAGGCAGCATGGGAACGCGAATACGATAACGACCGATTCGAAAAACACATCCTGGTCCAGAGTGCCGCACACAGCTACAGTAACAACCCAAAGAACGGACCGCCTCCCAAACTCGAGCTGACCACCGTCGGCGATCTTTCCAGAGCCATCGACCGAGCGGCCGCCGACGAGGGAAGCTTTGGATTGCCGAGCAATGACACCCTGTACGAGGATGATCTACTGGCCTACTGGCACGCGGGTGTCGACTGCCTGGGCACCATGGTCACTGCAGCTGCCGCCGAACACGCCTTTGAGCCATAAGTGCTACCCGGGGATAACGAGGATGACGAGGATGACGGGGTGAACTAGGCAAAACGAGGATGACGACCCGTAACGAGAATTACGAGGATACGAATAAGGAAGTGAAAACCTTGACAAAAATCACAGCAACCCGGCTTTATGACAAATCCAGTCCCTTGATTCCTTTTTATTGGAAATCCAGTTCAAACCCGCCTTAATCATCCTTCTCGACCTTCCTGTCCCCTCATCGAGGGCCGCCCACTTTGTGTCACTTACACGGCAAGTTTGATCTCTAGCGCCGGCCAATTTGGCCGTTGGCAGCACCTCTGTGCAAATATCGACGGCGCTAAGACGGGCTTTACACCAACCACTACCGCCTTATGTCCGTTTTTAAGCCCATTTGCAAACTGCTCGTCCGACTGACTCGGGTTTGACAGTCTTACGCTAAGGCATACTGGAACTCGAGCATAATTATATCCGAGACGATGTGGAAGAAAGTGCCAAACTGCTCGAGCAAACAAGGCGCGAGCCTCTTAACGTCACCAACGGGAACTAACGAGCTGGTGTCCGACGAAACCGGCGTTGTTTCTAATTCCCGTTTACTCGATACTTGAAAAAGATGCTCAAAGAGGCTGAAAGAAACACGGGGCAGGGACAATGCCTTGTTGTCCATCTCCGTCTTACCTTGTCCGCCACGGACGAATAGAACGGAATCTGGAGACTACAATACGGAAGAGAAGATCGTCGAAATCGAGCAATCCACATATATAAAGACGTCGTGGACTTTGCATGATAATTGAGCCTGGATATCTTATCATTCCCATCTTCACAGTCCTCATCTGCATCGACTCAACACCATCTCAAGACTCGTCGAACAATCCAATCACCCAGCACCCATCAAAGGCCTTAGTCGACCATCTTACCTCCTCAAAATGTCGGAGACCAACACTGCTGCCATCCTGCCGGCCGTCGGCAAGGACCTCGAGCTCACCACTCTGCCCGTCCCCACGCCCGGTCCCAGCGATGTCCTCATCCGCACCGCCGTCACAGCCGTCAACCCTGTCGACCGCGTCCGCCAGATGTTTGGTTTCCAGGTGCCCTCTGTCCCCAAGGTGATTGGCTCCGACACAGCAGGCACGGTTGTCAGTGTGGGTGCCGCGGCTGCTAGCACATACAAGGTCGGCGACCGCGTCGTTGCCGTCACGGACGGTTTCCTGACGGGCGACAACGGCCACGAGTCGTACCAGACGTTCGCTGTGGCGCCCACACTCACGACCACGAAGCTGCCTGACAGTCTGAGTTTCCTGGAGGGCGCGACGGTCTCGCTGGTGGCCATGGCGGCCGGCATGATCTTTTTTGAGGGCTTCAAGCTCTCCATCCCGGGGGCCAAGGACCAGTCGAAGCCTCTGCCCGCTGCCGATTCCAAGCCCATTGTCGTTGTCTGGGGCGGTGCTGGTAGTGTCGGCTCGGTCACCATTCAGCTGGCCCGCATCCTGGGCTTCGCTGTCTTTACCACCGCGAGCCCCCGCCACAATGCGCGCCTCCAGAAGCTGGGTGCCGAGATCGTTGTCGACTACAGCGATGCCGCTGCCGCTGTCGAGGAGCTGGTGGCCGCCGCCGGTGGCCGCCCCATTCTCTATGCCGTCGACGCCATCAGCGATGCACAAAACACGCTTCCCTTTGTCGAAGCCATTCTTCTGGCATCGGCTGCCACCACCGGCTCGACCACAACCCCCGAGCTCGTCCACGTCAACATGGTGCCTGGGTACCGGTGGAAGGAGGGCCTGAGCCACACCTTTGTCAATGCTACCTCCATCTGGACGCAGCGCAGAGACGTCGGCGAGTACCTTTTCGTGTCGGGCAACCTGTCGAGCTGGCTGGCCGACGGCAAGATTGTGCCGCCGCCCGCACGTGTTGTGCCCGGTGGCCTGGGCGGTCTGCAGGCAGCACTGAACCAGGTCAAGGACGGCGTCAGCGGCGAGAAGCTGGTGGTGGAGGTGGCCTAGAGCAGCGTCTGCCGCATCTGGACGAGAAGCGTCAACAATAAGTTTCGGTATTTGGCCTGGTTTTGATCTGGCTTTGTGATTCTTTTCTTTATCACATTATCACATATTGGACAGCCTCTTGTGCGACCGTAACATCGTGTCTTTATTTTCTGGCAGTGCTAAATTTTTGAAAAATATATAATACAACTCATGAATGGAAAAAACAGAATAGAAACATTGTCGTGACCTTTTGTGACCTTCTCGAGGACCTACACTCACACCCCTCCTATGTACACCCCCTCACGTGCACTGCTAGACATTTTGTGGTACCGCGAAAACCGCTTAAGCGTGACCGACAAGACCGGTCTTGGGCGCATTGTCGGGGTTGGTGTTGGTGCCGTCGAAACCCAGCAGCGTGTTCCACATCTCGGCGGTGGTGACATCGCGGGTGCCCGTGGCGACAACCTGCGTCAGAGCCGAGGCAGCAGCATCCTTGGCGGCCTGGTTAGCACCGCAGACGTTGGTCAGCTGGTCGTGGATGCGGTTCATGATGATCTGGGGGTTGAGGGCCTCCTCCTGGCCGGCGTTGACGAGCGGGTCAATGGCCTGGAAGGTGTTGGCGTCCGAGGCACGGCCGTCCAGACCGGGCTCAAACTTCATGGTGGGCACACAGAGACCGAAATCCAGGCCAGCGACGGTCGAGGCAACGAAACCATCAAAGGTACCCTTGACGGGGTCCGAGACGGCGCCGAAGCCGACCGAGGGGCTCGTGCAGACCAAAGTGCTGCCGCCGCCCGTGCAGGTGCCCGAGGTCTCGGCGCCCGTGGCAGCGGCAACGGTCGAGGCGGCGTCAGCAGCAACGGAAGTGGCATCAGCGGCAGCCGAGGTGGCGGCAGCAGCGTTGGCAGTCACCGTGATGAAGGTGGTGGCAACACCGCCGCAGTTGTTGGCAGACGAGACAGCAGAAACAGCAGCAGCAGCCGAGGTGGTGGCAGCCGACGAAGCAGCAGCGGCCGCAGCACCCGAGCCAGTGCTGGTGCCCGAAGTGCCCAGGTCCGCAGCAGGCTGCTTTGTGCCGTCAACGGCCACAGCCGTGAAGTTGGAGAAACCGTGGGCGATCATGACCTGGGCAACGCTCAGGCCAGTGGCGTCAAAGGGTGTGATCTTGGACGAGTTGGAGTTGGCGTTCTCCAGGTCGGAGCCGACAACGGCAGGGTCGATCAGGGGGACAACACCGCGGAGCTGCTCGCTCTTGGGCAGCGTCGGGTCGGAGCAGATGGAGGGGATGCTGACGACAAAGGGGTTGAAGTTCTGCTCAGCAGCAACAAGGCCACGGGCAGCCGCCACGGCGGCATCGCTGGTGCCAAGCTCGGTCAGGATCAGATCGGCCTGGGTCAGCTTGCCGCAGGGGTTGGCAGCAGCCAGCAGGAACTGGATGGAGGTACCGGCCAGAGTAGCGGCCTGACCCGAAGTGCCAAGGTCAGTGAGGGCACCGATGGCGGTGATGGCGCCATTGCCCTGCTCCTGACCGAAGCGAGCCTGGACAGCCGAGGCAAAGATGAGAGCGGAAACAAAGCTGCGAGACATCTTGTTGGTTGGTGGTTTGAGAAGGTGAGATGAGTTGTAAGATAAAAAATTCAAAAAAAGACGTAAAAGTTCTTTTTCTCAAAGTTAAAAAAAGCTGTTTGCAAAAGTTGGTGGCAAACGAGTCAAAAAGACAAATGTTCTCAGAACAGGTAGTGAAAGTGGTGATAGTTGATTGTAGTTTGTTTGGTTGCCAAGGAGCGTGGGCGGATCAGAAAATAAAGAATGGGCGAGTTCACAGAACTGCAACGAAAAGAATGAAGAAGAGAAAAAGAACGAGGGTAGCGAAAGCCAGAAAAGTCGAGACTGAAGAATGAATGTTGGTTGGTGAGGAAAAGAAAGAAGAGAAATCAAACTGAGGGCGACGCAAGCCATCATTATATATCGAAAGGGCAATGGGGACTGACATCGTGGGAGACAGCCAGACAAGGCAACACACAAAGGATGGGATGAAAGATCCAGTCCCAGGCCCAGACACGACCCTCACAAGGAGTCAGTGGAGACAATGGGGCAGACAATGAAGCAGTGCACATGGAACCCCAGGGGTGTCATACCCAGGCGGAGCAAGCAAGGGGCTTTGTGTCATATGGACGTCTCGCTGTCGCCTGTCTCCAGCACGACAAGACGAGACGAGGCCACAAATAAAGCCACTGTTCAGTCTTGGCGTTGGCCTGGACAGGTTGGTCGACTGGAGACAGTCGGAGACAGTTGGAGACTGCTGTGATGAGACTCCATGACGACGGGCACGTTGACTGCTGGAGTCTTGCTCCATAGACCAAAAATAGGGAGCCCGCACGATGTCGTACTCAGTAGTGTCTCGTAGGTGAGGCCCAGAGGGGAGTGGTGCGATAGAGTGGTCGAAAGTGGCCCGGCCATTGCCGCCAAAGAAGAGACAGGAGACACGAGACGAGTAAGAGACGAAAGACAGGAGACCCTAGTTCCTGGAACGATGGAACTCAGATGGAGCCAAAGTGCGTCGCTGTCAAGCATGCATAAATGATTAAATCCAAATCAGGGCAGGGGGGAAGGGTCCCGGAGACGGAGGATTCGTCTGAATGTACAGAAGCGAAGTCAACAAGAGGAAAAAAGGGATGTCAGAGTGACTAGGCTGAAAAAGTAACGGGAAAGCAAAAGTAACGAGGCTTCTTGAGATTTCTAAGATCTTCTCATATGATTTTCACCGGCGGAGACTGACGGACAGGCATGTCCAGGAACAAACAAACGAGCAAGCCATGAGATGAAAGTTGCACTGCCCATGATGTACACAGGGAGAGGGGGACGTGGGAGTTGAGGTGGGAGTAGAGGTGGCCGGTAATGGGAGAGACGGGACACGGTCAAAAGTGACGAAAGATGAAAGTGGAGAGAAGTGAAGCACAACAGACGGAAACAACAAGTGCGAGATGACAAAGGGGACTCGGAAGCGCGGATGATGGGATGGTGCCGGGAAGGTGCTACCAAATATCCATCACAAGATGGCTTCTCGACGGAAACTACGACCGGTGACCCGTACCTGACAGGGAAGGCACGAGTCGACCGTCAAAATAGGAAAGAGCAGAGAAAGGGAAGGAACGACAGAGTGTGCAGTGTGCTGGTCTAGGCGCCTCCTGCCGAGGCAAGTGTATTGAACCCTGGTCCCGGGTTTTTGGGATTTTTCTGGGAATCTCAGATTTCTGGGTTCTTCCCGTGCTCGAATTGGTGGAAAGGATCGTCTTTTGAGTTTAAGCTGGCTTTGTACGGTTGCATGCTCCAAGCGAGGTTGTTTGGCTGTGGAGAGGGAAGGAGGCATGGAGAGAGAGAACAGGGGAAGAAAGTGGAAAGTAGAAAGTGGATGCGTTTTTGAAACCAGGGGCCAAACACACACAACACAACAGAAGGGGAAGGCGCCACCGGGCGTCCCACGCATTGCATGAAAGACGTCTGCACGAAATGCCTTACTTTTCCTTACTTGCTTGTTTTACTCTACTCAGTATTTCCTCAATTGCATTTTGGTCTGTCTGTACTTCGTATGTCATCGAATTTCGTCTCATCTTCATCGTGGCCTGGATTTACGCGCCATGCTCTGCTTGCGGGGCTTAATTCACACTGTCAAAGGGCTGGTCGTTGTGCCCCAACCCATGCTGAAACTCTGACATGAAATCGTCTCAAGATGGCCTTTCGGTTTCCAAGACAAGCCATCACCAGCCAGGCAGAAGGCAAGGGGGCAGGCCGTCATTAACGTAGCCCTTTTATCTGATGACGGTCTTTGACAAGCCAAAGGTGATCGGTCTCCACCAAGTTGTCTCTTCAATCTTCATTTAATCAAGAAGAGACAGATTTAAGCGCGCTTCGTACAGGCAGGTGAGCCATGTATACTTCAAAAAGATGGGCATTACATGTTCGACAGTCTTCTCGCTTTTTCCCGTGGCTGGCCAGACCATCACAGCGCATAGCAGTCCGTACTTGTGTAATCGCCGACCCAGATCCACAGCCTCCGACCTGTAGTTTTAGTGTATACGTCCACCAAGTCCATCAACGATCCAGGCGCAAAGCCAAGAAGAAATTCGTGCCAGTGATGATTGCCGTGAGCGCGTACATTGATTCGTACGCAAAGCTCAGACGCCCAGGCGGCTGTCTCTTCCCCCAACCAAGAAAACCATCAAATTGCTGAAAACAAGGTCGAGCAAACCGGGCTATCAATCGAACTTTGCTTCCTGCCTATGGGTACCTATGGGTACACGGGACAGAAATTTGGAGGCCAGCGGTCGCCCATCAGATGCTCTTTCCGTCTCTCCGGTCTACCGTCGCTCTCGTTGAGATCTGCTCGGTATCACCGCTCATCGTCCATCATCCTTTGATTTGAAGATGTGTCGAGCCATCATGTGGTGTAGATGGGTTTTGTTCCGGTATCCCCACCCAGACTCTTTCCGATGAACACTGCGTAAATTTATGACAGTAGATAGTTTTCATACATAGGGAACGAGCCGTAACCTTGACTTTGAAGAGAGTGAATTGTGCACAATGTGGTACAACACGGAGTGTGAGCACAGAGTACAGAGTTCAAATATCGTGCCGTGATTTGCTACTCTTGGAGCACACTCATGTGACATCTTTCATCCCGGACTGCTCCATCGATACTACAAAATGGGCACAAGTATTATTCACTGTAGAAGTGTATAAAACGGTTTCGAGACCGTAGGTATATTGTCCGTTTGATGATATCCTGACACTAAATTTATTTCTCTGATTTGTTTTCTTCATTTTTATTTGTTAATTATTCTTCTATGATGAAAAAAGATAAACAAGTGATACATAGTACACAAAACACCCTCTCCGACCAATCGCATATATCAATAAAATGCCCGAAAATCATAAGAGAATAATAACAAAAGTTAAAAAAAAGTTAAAAGGCCACACAGTCCGCAACAATGTGGAAAAAAACTAGAAACAACAAAAAGACAAAAAAAATGGACTTGCTGGGAATCGAACCCAGGACCTTTCCCATGCTAAGGGAAAATTATACCACTAAACCACAAGCCCATTTATTGTTGTAGGGCCTTCCTGTAACTATAATTATAGAAGCTGCTATCTAGAAATCGACAGAAATCAGGCGAGGCCGAGATATATGTTCTCGAGGACTTGAAGGATATAAATGCAAGAATGCTGTGGGATGAAGAGCATTCTGTGACAGCGTAGAGAGGTACCGACCGTCACACGAACGCAGGGAGGTCAGGCAGGAACAATACATGCACCGCCTTGCGTGCCTTTCCAGCTCTGCCAAACAACAGGCCATCGATTAGTCAAGGATCTCGACGAGCAGAGAAACGAATCTGCTATTAGATGTGTATCTACTCGTTCTAGGTCGAGAAAGGAATATTGGAGAGAAATTCAACACTGCAATCTGGACCAGATGCATAGTACTTGACACACACTTACCGTGAAAGACATGGTACCTCCAATAATGGCTCTAATTCTTGTTAAGCATGTTGAGCGCATTCTGCCGCTCCTGACCGCCTACGTTTTGCGCTGAGCAAGGTTGTCGCGACTGCCCGCCGCGCCTTCAACCGTCAATCGCTCTTGCTTGACGTCGAACAAACTTTCCTCACCATCCACACACATCGACACCATGCCGTACATTACAAGTGTACACGAGTCGCTTCCATGTAGGTACCTTCAGCCGCTCAACCTGTTGCCATTGATCTGCCCATGCTCACCGTTTAGACGTCGACCCGGAACCCACACCGGAACAGCGCGCCGCCGCCGAGGCCCTCATCGCCCAGGAGCGCACCACCGTCCCCGACGACCCGCACCATGCCCTGCTGCGACCCGCCTACGAGTCGAATCTAACGCCCGCCATGCAGGCCGAAGTCGACCGTGTCGCTGCCAACCAGGCCGCCAAGGACGACAAGAAGAAGAAGCCGACGCAGCTGTCGGCGATTGACCTGTCGCGGTACGAGGTGGACGACGACGACGAGGAGAACGGCGCGGAGAAGGGGGGATCCGACGCAGCTTCACTGCGTGCCCGTCTTTCCAAGGCATACACCAGCCAAACCTACCTGCGCGGCCGCCGCGCGCACCTGGCACTGCTCGACAGCTACGGCAAGAATGCATGGCTCGTGAGCAACTGGCAGACGGAGGCGGACGTCAAGTCCTTGGAGCGTGATTTAGCCGAGACACGCAAAGAGGTCGACCTTGTGACACTCCGCAGACAGACGGCACAAAATGAGGCGGCGGGCGAGCTGCGAAGCCTAGAGGAGACGTGGCGGACCGGTGTCGGCCGCGTCCTCGAGACAGAGGCGGCGGCTGAGGACCTGCGGCTACAGATTCTGGAGGCACGGCGGCAACGGGCCGAGAACGGGCAAGAGTAAGGGAGGGCGTGAAGGGCACCTAGACCACGTGGATCGGATCACGTTCTTGGCATTGAGGCCTCTTGTGTGGGTAGGCGCATGGCGTTTTGAGATTTCAGCAAGGTATTGGGCGTTATTTCGGATCTATTGGCTATTACAAAATTTGCATTGCTGCCATCACCAAAGCTACAGTACTCTCTTTTGATCACACAACTTCTTTCATATCGGCACTGGCAATCTATGTTAACGCTGCAACACATGGCATAGTCAAAGGGAAAATCATGGTTGTATTGCGAGAAATCAATAAACAGTGGCAGGAGCCTCGAACGCCGCCACCACCCCGGTCACCCTCCAGACTGTAGACTTCTTTCTGCAGTGTAAGACCATCGTGAAAGCGTCGAACATTGGTGTGAATGACGAGACTTGAGCCGAGTATAAATAAACATGAGGAAGATACCGAGGAGGGTAAAAACTGATGACAATATCTCTGATTAGAGACGAGGGAAAAGAAGAAGAGACCAAGCTGCAATTAAAAATGGACAGTAATCATAGGCAAGATAGCAAAAAATAGAATAACCAAAAAAGACACCGAAACCGCCCCCGGCCCCCACTTGATTCGACACTACCTATCCGGTGACGGGTGAACGTTCCACTGCAGTCTTCTGCCACACGCATATCCAACTCCTCACGATGTCTGCAAAGGATCAAGATCTTCGACACCTGTCTTGACACCTTCGTATCTTGTCCGGCGCATAATGCCCTCGACCGGCCCAATAGCCGCTGGAACGCAGACTTGCCCAGCGTCGCCACTTTAATGTCCGTTTTGGCCACAATCGTTGCCGCACGGGGCGCGTCGTTGAGGAGAGCGAGCTCGCCGAAGAAGTCGCCCTTCTGGTAGTGCTTGACGGGGCTGTCGGTGCCCGACTTGTAGACCTCGGCCTCGCCGCTCTCCACCAGGTAGAACGAGTGGCCTGGGTCGCCCTCGCGGATGATGGTGGCACCGGGGCAAACTTTTGCGTCTCAAGAGCGTCGGCAATTTTGGAGCGCTCGTAGGGCGTCAGGGTGGCCAGGAGCGGCACCTCCTCCAAAAAGCTCTCGTACATGCGGCGGCGGGCAAACGTCGACTCCATCAAGATGCGGCGAAAGGTCAGGCGGTCGAGCGCCCATAGTGTGCAGGCAGCCTCGGCGGACATGACGGTGGCCGCACGGGGTGCGTTGTACATCAGGGCCAGCTCGCCAAACGAGCCGCCGGCCTGGATTGTGTCCACTTTTGTGCCAAGACCCTCGGGCCCAGCCTGCAGAGTGCCGGCGCTGTTGACATAGACGTCGAAGCTGCCCTTTTCAATCACGTAGAAAAAATCACCCGAGTCGCCTTGAGTGATGACCTGGGGCGGGTTAGCCAACATGTACGGCACTTTGTAATGCTGGTCTGGATCCCATCATCTATCACGGTTGTGCTCTGGCCCACCTACCTTGATGCCTTTTGTCGGAATGGGCTTCTCCACCAGAGCGCCCAGGATTTGCGCTGACTGCTCCTCGTCCAGGTGGCTGAACAAGAAATTGCCCTGGATGGCCACCTTGAGCCGCTCCAGCTGCTCCGGTGATTTTTGGTGCACAGGCGGCGACCAGTTGTCGTACGAGTCGGTGACGGGCTTCAGGGACTCGGCCGACACGGACGTGCGCCGACCAAAGTTGTATTGTGCTGGGTACTCGCCGGGCGGCGGCGCACTGCCAAAGGTCTGCGTCGCAAAGTTGGACGACGAGTCTGGCGGAAAAAGGGCGCGGGACGGGCCGCCCGTAACAGTGCTGGGCTTGAGAGCGAATGGTGACGTCGGCGACGTGACAACGTCGTTCTCCTCCTCTTCGAGTACTTGCTGCATGCCGGCACTATCTGGCGCGCGCCTTGAGTCGGATGACGGTGGGCCGAATGGGTTTGAGTTGGCCCCAAAGGGGCTTGTGAAGCCTCCGCCAGACATGGCTTAAACCTGTGAGGGGAAAAGAAAGGACGGACGATAATGGCGGTATTGTCGTCGGGTGTGGTCGTTGTTTCGGCGAGGATGGATGGTGTATCGTAGTTGAAAAACCGGGTGCTGGCGACAGTCGTAAAAACCGAGGTCAACAAGTGGCCGACGAATCGTGAAGAGGAGCAAGAGTCAGTTCCACGGGAATCTCGGCGTGTCCGAGCCTGAAGTAACAGCAATTCGTTAGCTTGTGTGCAGTTGGCAGTTAAGACGCCGCGAGGAGGCACGAACTCATCGAGTGCTGTGGCAATACGATGTTGTGCATGTGTGCGAGGTGCCGTTATGAACTGTATGGGAGGGGCTGTCATGGAAGAGGGACATAAGGGTTGGTGTTGGTGGACAGGTCTTTCAAACGGCAAGCAAGAGGTCTGTGTTGCGTGAACCTCGACGAGGTTCTTCACCGGCTTGCGCCCTCATTCTGGTCTGCTCCCACCACGATATCTATGAGGCAGGGTGATGGGGAGGGAAAGCAATGAGCATGGCAACGGCGGGGAATGCGATAAAATTGGTGGTAGAGACACACTGTTTGGCTTGCCAGGAGAGAGAGCTTGTGAAGCAAATAGACGGCCAAGCTGAGTAGCCAAAGGCTGAAAGATGACGGATGCGGCTAAAACGCGGGGAGAAGGAAAGATGGTGATGGTCCGAAACACGGCTCGCAATGAAAACAAATTGGCTCAGTTGCGATTGCAGAGAGCGTAACGATGCGGCTGTATAGTCGTGATCCCGGGCGATGCGGGTTGGCGGTGAAGATGAGGGACTGGGGGGAAAGGGAAAGGAAAGAAGGAATAGGGAATAGTTTATGTCGTGGTTCTGTTTTGGTGGCGACAAGTGAGGGGTGGTGGTGAATTAGGTTTGTGGAGCAGAGGGTCGGAAAGGTGGACGGCAGGAACGACGGGTGGATGACGAGAACAGAAAGAGCAAAGAGCAAAGGGAGAAAGAGAACCAAAAGAGAGAAGGTGTATCCTACCTGTGAGAGGGGTTGCTGGGGAAGATGCTTGAGGTGAGTGCCGGATTGCTAGAGCTGTTTGTTGCGTCGTTGCTTATCTGCAGGCAAATCAATCGTCTTTGTTGCGTCGTTCTTTCCTTTCTGGCCGGTCTGGTTCCTGCTCTTCTCTTTGTTCTAACAACCCAGGGAAGTGGGGTGAGGATTGACCAAAACACAGAAAGAGAAAGAGCGATCAAGCACAGGCGGGACGAAATAAGAGAGCGGCAGAAAAGATAGAAATGAGCTTGCAATGGGGAGCAGCAGCTTGATGGAATCGATGAATCAATGGAAGGCTTGGAATGTTGGATGACAGGGCAGAAAGGGGAAAAGAAGGAAAGAGGAGAGAAAAGGGTCGACGACGGAAGACCAAAAGAAGACCAGAAGAACAAGAAGACGGGGCAAAGCTTTGGACCGAAGAATATGAGAAGGTGGGGGAGATGGGCAAGATGGGAAAGAGAAGCCCAAGCCCAGGCCTGTCCTGCCATTCTGATGAGGTTCAGTCGGTTCTGGCAGTAGCACTGCAGTACGGCAAGCAAGAGCGACCGGCGGGCAGCCCCTCACCCAAGCCAAGCTCGCAATTACAAGGGGCCAGTCAGCGACGCTGGAACTATTCTAGAAGGGCGCACAGGCCACCATGCGGCACCCCTCCTCCGCAAGTGGAAGGGCTGGAAAGACTTCTGGAGCTTCTGTGCAGCCGCCAGTCCACACTACTTCATCTGGGCAGGTGCTACTTTTATTACGGAGTAATACGACGTACAACGTACGGAGCAATACTACTAGTAAGATACATACTGTAAGATACAAATTGTCTGCGCGAACGGGAAAGGGTGGTCGGATCGCCCTATGAGCAATATGGATGTGGCAGGTGCGATGCTGCTGTAGCAAGCCTGTCATAGGCAGACGACGGCGTATTCGTGATTAACCTTTCCGTCTCGGAGAAGGTACCCATCTCGTCATTCTCTGGTCTTTCCCCAACGAGTCTTTCGTATACATTAAACCGATACTCCCGTTGGCGATGCAGTTCACTGGCGAAATTGAGCTGACTGCACATGGCTTGTATGCTTTGTGGATTTAAATTGCTCGCAACGACACTCCAACGATGCAGCTCAACAGGCTTGGCGCTCCCTTGCTTGCAGCTAAGACGTGCCTGTCCTTTGAAAGCTTCCACTTGTATGCACGCGCTGGTACTGACGTGTACGGCGCGCTGGCCCCTTGCGTCTCGCTGTCGTATTGCTGGCTTTCTTTTCTTTTTTTCTTTTTACTTTCCATGGAGGTTTTGAGATATGGCTGTTTGGCTCCCTCAATTACTGCCCTATCCATTCTGGCTTCAATCTTGCACTCTGTCGATCGTTTACGTGTTCGCCTCTGCTTCTTGCTACGAGAAGATTTCCTGCTGAAAAGTGCAGCCTGTTCTGCTGTCAGCCTGAAGCTGGACGGATCTGACGCAAAGCCGCTGTGAATGTCCTGAAATAGAACATCACGTGACATGGACCCACACCGCGTCGTAACGTCAATGCAAGAATGCGCTGTGGCTGTGGCTGAGCTCGCCAGCCAAATCTCGGGCTTAAGTTTCTCGTGTTTGGGCAAGTGCTAGTGGGCCGGCTGAGCCAGTGGACCAGTGGACCACCACCTCCTGGAATTCCTGCCAGAAAGCGCCCCGACACCCCGTGTCAGAGTTGGCCAGCAAAGGGGCAGGAGCGAAGCAGCAAAACAGCCATCAGCATCCAGCAACAAAGCCAAAAAGCAAAAAGGGCGATGCAACAAACTTGAACTCACAAGCCGATATCCACGACTGAACGACGACGCAAAGACACGACGACGGCTCCGAGATACGAAGAACAATCAACGAAGACGAAAAGCACACCCGCCCAGGATGGCGCCCCGCGACGACGAGCCGGCCGAGCTGGGCCATTCCGACTCCATTGCCTCCAACGAGAGCGACTCGAAACACCAGGAGAAGAAGAAGAGCAAGAGACCTGCGAGTACGTAACACGCCTTTGGGGTTGACAGAGTGGTTTCCGGGGATGCCGGGCGCGTCCTGGCGCGTTTCCCGGCGATCCGGAGGCGCGCTGTTGGGAAGGTGGAAGGGGAGGCGGAAGGTGGTTGAGGCCGATTAAAGATTCGGTGATCATTGCGATGATGGTGATGCTGATAGAACTTCTTTTCTGACATTCCCCCCTTTGAATAGACACCGCTTTCCGGCAACAGCGTCTTAAAGCATGGCAGTAAGTCACGACACCATAAGCTTTGGCAGGCGATCGTTGAAAACGTCACACGGAAACCGAACATTTTCTAACAAAAAAGACCCATTCTTACCCCCAAGACGGTTTTGCCGCTCTTCTTCGCCATTGGCATCATCTTCGCGCCCATCGGCGGCGTGCTGATCTACGTCAGCAACCAGGTGCAGATGATCCAGCTCGAGTACACCAACTGCGCCGCCCAGGCACCGACCACGGCCTTCGAGGCCATGCCGTCCGGCGCCGTCAAGATGCAATTCAAGTCTTCGAGCAACTCGACGACGGCTGCCGCCATGTGGAAGCGCACGCCCATCAATGTCACCTACGATGGCGTCCGGGTGCCCGGCGACATCAACCTGTGCAGCCTGCAGTTCGACATCCCCGAGAGCATGGGCCCGCCCGTCCTGTTCTACTACCACCTGACCAACTTCTACCAAAACCACCGTCGCTACGTCAACAGCTTCTACGACAAGCAGCTTAAGGGCGATGTTGTCAGCGACTCCGACGTCAAGAGCTCCAATTGCGACCCGCTCAAGCTCAACAGCACGGGCGCCGCCTACTACCCCTGCGGCCTGATCGCCAACTCCTTCTTCAACGACACTTTCTCGAGCCCGGTTCTTCTCAACGTCCAGGACGGCAGCAGCGACAACGAGACCTATGTCATGCAGAACAAGACGGACATTTCCTGGAGCTCCGACAAGGCGCTGTACGGCAAGTTCCCCTCGTCCATGAGCTACTCGGACGTCTCGCCGCCGCCCAACTGGATCCACCGCTATCCCAAAGGCTACACCGAGTCCAACCCGCCGCCCGATCTGTCCACCGACGAGGCTTTCCAGGTCTGGATGCGCACCGCCGGTCTGCCCACCTTCAGCAAGCTGGCCCAGCGCAACGACACCACTGCCATGCGCAGCGGCACCTACCAGGTTGATGTTATTAGCTGTAAGTCTCTGTCTCTCCACCGATACACACACATATTTATGTCTAATGCTCGTTATAGTCTTCGAAGTCTCCGAGTTCAAGGGCACAAAGTCCATCATACTGTCCACCCGTACCGTCATGGGCGGCCGCAACCCCTTCCTCGGCATTGCCTACCTTGTTGTCGGCGGTATTTGCATCCTGCTCGGTGCCATCTTCACCGTCACCCACATGATCAAGCCAAGAAAGCTTGGCGACCATACCTATCTGTCCTGGAACAATGCGCCTGCGCCCTCACGGCAGGCCGGTGCTGCTGGTGGTGCCGGTGGCGGCAGTGCCGTCCTGGCTTCGGGCCGTGACGTTGGTGGCAGCGTGGCGTAGAATGCCTTGCCCAAACCGGCGCTGATGGTTGCTGCCATTGGGGCTGCAAAGAAGTAGGCACCATCTTTGAAGAAGTATACGAAAAGTGTGCGGTCAAACTTTGATTTGCTCTCGTTTTCCATCTCTTTTTTTCCTATTCTCATTTTTATGCTCATCTTGTTTATTCTGGCTTGTTTATTTTGTATTCGCCCTGCTTTTTTTGGTTATGGGCTTTTCTCCGACTATTCTCAGTTCAAGTCATTTATTTTCCTTTTCATCTTTCGCGTTGTTGCGCTTGTCTTCCATCAACAAAGTCCCTGGCAGCCGGCAATATGGATGTTGTATGTTGTACTAGTATTGCTTTTTTCTCCCCTTGTAAGCTTCTGCTTTTTCTGCTTTCATATTTCACTTCCGCCGTTCACATTCCCACCGTTTCTTCTTCCTTTTACTTCTTCAATGGCGTTTTTTTAAAAGGCATGTTTCTTCTCAGTCTGTACTTTCAATGAATTTGATCTTGATTTGAAATATTTTGGTACTATCAAGTAGAAGTTGCTCCTTGATTAGGAACCCACTGGTGCTTTCGTTTTGCCATCGCGACGTTTCACGTACTTTGAATCTCTGCCACACACTCTCAATCTGTGCAACACTGCCACAGCGGTCTTCAATTTTTTGCCCATCCCTCAATCAAAAAACTCGCAAATAGCTATCGAACAAGACCCAATTTTACAGTGAAAGAAAGGCAGAAGCATGACTGGAAAGAAAGAGTACAAAATAAGAAATATTGTAACAAAGGACAAGAATGAAAGGGGAAAATATGAAGGAAACTAATAAAACGTCGGAAGTATAGATGACTATGATCAACTCTGCATGCCGCAGTCTTCACACTTCAGCCATTCCTCCCACCTCAGCGCTTGCGCGACTTCTTGCTGCCGCGGTCGTCTTCGTCCAGGTTGCTCTCGCGGTCGCGTTTCTTCGCCTTGCGCTCGAGCTCATCCCAGCTCTCACCCTCGTCCTCGCTGGCGTCCTCATCACTCGCCTCGTCCGAGGCATTCGAGTCGTCAAAGTCGGAGCCCTCCTCACTCGACTCGGACGGGTCTTCGAGCTCGCTGTCGCTCATCTCGAATGCACTCTCCTCCTCTTCCTCACTGGCGTCCTCGTCGTCCGACTCGTTCTGCAGGAAGCCCCAGCCGCCATCGGCAAAGAACTGGTGCGTGTCGGCCGTGACCGTCTTCATGATGGTCGGCCAGTTGAGGTTGAGCGGACCCTCGGAGTAGGCAATGTCCGACGAGTCCAAGAACTCCTTGACGTCCTCGAGCGACTCGACGGGGATCGTGTTGACGTGGAAGGGCGGGCGCGTAAAGTCCTTGAAGACAAAGACCAGATCAAAGTTCTTGAGGCCAAACTGCACGCGCTCCAGATGCGCCACTTCAATTTCTTCGAGCGTGACCACCATGAACGGCGGCTCGGTCAGCTGAATCAGACACTCGGTTGTCGGCTGGATGTAGACGTTGCTGCGGAAGGGCACGCCGTTGAAGCCAATCTCGCGAATGGGCATGTCGACCTCCAGATTCTCGTTGCGGCCCGCCTCGGCAATCTTCTCGGCAAAGCTCTTGAACAGGCGGTCCAGCTCGGCACGCCGGCGGCGCTCTTCCTGCTCGGCCTCGAATTCGTCCTCGTCGCCGTACCGGTACTTGCGCTTCCTATTGCCGGTCTCGTCGAACTGAATGTCGGTGGCCTCGCGGTAGAATTGCACATCCTTTGTCTTCTTCTTGTTTCCTATGATGATGGGGTCCTTCAGGTGGATGTGGATAATGACAATCAGCTCGTGCTGCGACGGCTGGAAGAAGAGGTGGCGGACATTGCTGAACAGAATGTCGACGCGCTGGTGTGCGCTCAGCGGCGACTGGTAGCGGATACCGTTTTGGTGAATTTCGACCTTGCCGGGAACCCGCTTGCCTTCCATAGCGGGGCGGATAAAGACATTGTCGAGCACGGCCGGCCGCCGATTCCGTATTTCGATGAGCTTGTCCTGCTCGACCACATCCTCCATGTCCTTCTTCTCCTGCTCCTTCTTGGTGGCGTCGCGCTTCATGCCGGCAATCTGGTTGGAAATGTCGTTGTAGCGGTCGCCGTCCGTCGACCGGAAAGTCAAGCTGCGCACAAAGTGAGCAGACGCATCCTCAAACGGCTGGTCGTCTTTGCGGCCGACGCCCTGACCGGGCGACAAGAAGTTGACGCGCAAGAAGGACCAGTCGCCCTCGTCGCTCTTGCTCGCGTTCTTGATCGTGTTGATGTGAAACGGCACGGGCCGGCCCATAATGGCAAAATGACCGTGCTGTTCTTGGTGTCGACGACGATGCCGAGGTCGCGCACCTTGGGCGGGAACTGGTTGTCGCGCTTGTACGACTCGAAGCGCTTGAATTTCTTGATCTCTTTGCCGTTCTGGCCGCCCGTGGCCTCGGCGAAACGCTCCAAGCCCTCACGCTGCTTCTTGGCCGCCAGCTCCTTTTGGTGCTCGCGACGGCGCTTGTCGCCGTCCTCGTCCACCTGCGTCGAACGCTCGGAACGCAAGCGCGTACTAGTAATGTTCTTGGTGGCCACAGCACCGACGCGGGCGTCCTTCTTCTCCTTCTTCGGGGTGGGCTGCGCCTCCTCGTCGTCCTTGAAAAAGAAGGAGCTGGCATCGGCGTCGCTGGGCGCGTCGCCCGTGAAAATGACGGGCTCGCCGGTGGTGACACGGATGGTGTCGGTGATGACGAGCGAGTACAGCTTGTCGGTCTTATCCTTGGACTGGGCATTCTCGATGTCGCTGAAGCCCGTCGTGATGCAGAGCGTCATACCGTCCTTGAGAACACGCGGGTTCTTGCTGTTGAGGAGCAGGGTGGAGTCGCGGTTCTCGAGGCCGATACCGTAGCCAATGTTCTTGACAAAGTGCTTCTCAAGTTCGGGCTTCTTGCTGCGAATGTAGCCGAGTGCCTTGGCGTAGACGTCCTTGCAGGCGACGCCGTCGCTGATCTCCTTGAGGGCGATGCTGTGGACGGCCGCCAGCAGGCGGTAGTTGCTTTCCTGCGCCTTGTTGGGATCCACCAAAAACGTACGTGCAATGGTAGAGCAGTACGACTTGTAGCGCATGCCCATGGCAGCAATGATGATGCCGGGCTTCAGGTTGTCGCTGTTGACCTCGGTCTGCCACTTGATGTCGAACTTGCCGCCGCTCTGGACAATGGGGCCCAGGACCCAGTCGAGCTGCTCAACGTCAAATTCGGCCGGCAGCTTGGACTTGTTGGGCAGCTCCACCGTCTTCCAAAATTTCTTGTCGTCAATCATCTTCTCGACCTGGTCGACGAGGGCGGTGTGGCGAATCTTCTTGTCCTGGTCCAGCACGTCGGACATTTCGTCGAGAAAGTACGGGTGCATGAGGGCGACACAGGCGCGCGAGGCCGTGCGCATGGCGCGAAGCTCCGTCTCGTTCTTGACGGCGAACGCGGCCGAGCTCAGGGCATTGCTAATGTCGACCTGCTCCAGGTCCTTGCCGTTCTCCTCGAGCGTCTTCTTCCACTCGTCGACAAAGGGGCCGCGCGAAGTGTCCTTGGGCAGCACACCGAGCTTCTTGCCGGCATTCCGTGCGGCTTCAATCACCTTGAGGAACAGCTTGTCGTTCTCGGCGGCATCCTTGCCGCGCACAAGCACCTCGACGGGGAAGCGGCCGCCCTTGATCTGGTCGAGGTACTTGGCCTTCTTTGCCGTGGTGAGTATGTAGAGGGTCTCTTGGGTGAGCAGCATGAGGGTCGTCGGGAATTCGTAGCCCAGCAGCCAGAACTGTCATGGCGTTATGTTAGTCTCGTTTCGTCTCGCCTTTCCTCCCCTCTCCCGCCCCATTGCATGACGCAGTGCATCACACCCCCCTCGTGACTCACATGGACTGCATTGTTCTTCTGGTACTCGGGGCCTCCTCGACCTTGCCCATCATCACGAGGATGGAGCTTGCGCCGTTGAAAACGCCATCGTCATTGGCCCGCTTCGTGTCGGCCTTCCAGGCGTTGACAAAGTCGCCCACACGGTCCTGGAAGGTTTTGGCGTCAATCGTGATTTCGGACATGGCGCCCGTCCGAGGTGCGCTGTGGCGGCGCTTCAAATGTGTGTGTGCGATGTATGATGATGTGTGATGTGATGCGAAAGATGTCTCGATTTCGAATGGAAGCTCAAGCTACAGCTAGCTAGGCGAGATGCACGGCGGAGAGATGGACAAAGTGTCGATGAAATGCTGCACTCACAAAGCAAATGTCGAGATGATGGCGACAGAGACGATAGTGAGGATGCAAAGGTGCGGGCAAAGAGTGAACAGAGGAGGTGGATAGATGGACCTGCTGGTTTTCCCTGCTGGCGCAAAAGGGCAAAAGCTCTACTGCTGTTTTTTGAAGACCTCATTTAGTAGGGGCGGGCCCCTTTCGCGCGTCAATCACGTCGGCGCGTCTGCGTGAGGGCGTCTTACTGTGGAGGTTGCTTGCTGCCTGAGGCAAGAAAAGGAGCAGGCAGAGTGGGGACACCAACTGTACGCAGTATGTACGGTACGTCGTACCTGGTAGTTACATATGCTGATAATGAAGGGAAAGAATTTACAGGACCCGCTTTGGCGCATGCGCGATCGACCCCGCGGCTCCTTATGGGCAGAGCCGCGCTCTGCGAAGACTGGTGAGGGGAAGGGCGTTTGACAACAACAACTACTCGTACAACCTACAGGGGACAAGCTGCGACTGGATTGCCTATCGTGTGGGATTAAGACAAGACGAAGTGAGAGGCATAACTCGGCAGAAACGAGTGTCTCGACATTGAGTTTGTAAGCTGGGAGGCGTTCCTGCTTGTTATGTCCTCTGTACCACAGCGATTAATCCTGCCCAGACTCGGGACAGCCGAGGAGAAAACGGAAGCCAGATGACGTGAAGAAAAGAGGAAAAAGGAAGGAGGAAAGAGGAGAGGACAGAGGAGTGGACAGAGGAAAGGGGCATCGTGCAGCAACGCCCGCGACCGGAAGGAGCTCCTACGCTCCTGCCGCACCTGCCTTTCCTTCTCCTCGGTGTTTTGTACCTGGATGGGGGCTCTTGCCGTCTGAACGAAGCCTCTTTCTGCTTTTAGTCAGGTCGTGCCGTACGCTACTGCCCTGTCATCCACGCGTGCACAGAGTGATTTCGTAGTCAAAACGCTGCCCAAGACGCTCCGAAATGCCTTAGCCCCGAGCCCAGGATTTCTAAGCAGCACCTTCCCTCACACGAAAGTCGAAAGCAACTAGTACAGAGTAGTAGAGGGGGACCAAAAATGGACCAGAGCCAAATTTGAACTCAAATGAAAAAGAGCCATACGATCCCGAAATATCACCTTGACAAACTTTTGACTTCTCCCCCCTTCCGCCAGGACAGCACAGCCCGGATGTATCCAGGATCACCGTCTGCTGTTTACACAATCTGACCGGCATTGGCAAGCATCTCACGGCTGTCGTGTCTTGACGTGCGTCGAGGTTCGGCTGGCCCAAATTGACGGAATTCCCGTTTTATTCTCTATTTTTTCGGTTCTTTTTCATTCTTTTCTTCTTTTTCCATTTTGGTTGTTTGTTGTCGTCAGCCCGCCTGTCGACATCAATCTCAGACACATAGGTTCTCGCCCATTGCAACCCCGGGACGAACCTGGCCCTTTAGACGGCCCTCGCTTCTCGCCTCAGCCAGCCAACCGCATCGTCTGCTTGTTGCGTGCTCTGGATGACGACATTGCTCACATCGCGCTCCCACGCTGCAACTCCAACGAGCTCGCTGCGTTGATTCGGCCAGGGCCGTTTCGAGACGACTCGCGTACCCTGCAGAGCGTGGGGGACCAGGGATCTTTGCGTGGCATCGCGTGGGCATCACGAAGGAAGCTGTAAACTCTCCAGAAGTTGAAGCTTTATGAGTTTCTGAACGGGGTTTTGGGCCACTTTCTTTTTGGCCTATTCCCTCCAGGCAGTTTTGTTGCCAATTTTTACCCGAGCTGGGACTGGCGTCATCGTTTTCGCCAATTTTTTCTGCCCTTCACTTTTTCTGCCGTCTACTTTATCGTTTAATAGGTTTTGAGGAGAGTTTTATAACACACCCGCGACAAACGATAACATCACGAGATAAGCACTGTATTTGCTTCATTGCAATCTCACAATGGGTCTCTTGTAAGTACCACGGCATACCAGCAATGTCCAGTCCCCCTGTCTTGTCTCGCCTTAGAATACGGCTAACCATGTCCAATTTCTGCGACTGCAGACAGCTCGGTACGGCATTGGACTGGCCGGAGGCCAAGACGCACGCTGACCAGGTCCGCAAATGGGGCATCAAGCAGCTCCTCGAGATCTGGAACAAGGCCAAGACAAAGGAGCGGACGCCCTGCTCTGGGGTGACGAGATCGAGTATCTCGTCGTGACGTACGACAAAAACGGCGAGAAGTCACTGCTGTCCCTGCGCCAGGCCGACATCCTCGACGCTCTGGCCAACGATGCTGTCCTCGCGGCCAAGGGCGGCTGCACCGAGGGGCAGGCCGAGAGCACAGAGGCGTCCGAGAGCAAGTCCAGCCAAGATCCTTTGCCCGTCTTTCACCCCGAGTTCGGCCGTTTCATGCTCGAGTCAACACCAGGCAAGCCATGGGGCATCGAGCTGAAAGAGCTCATCGACGTCGAGCCCAACATGCGCCTGCGAAGAGTCATTGCCAAAGACCATATGCGCTCCGACGAGTACCCCATCACCCTCACAACCTTCCCGCGCCTAGGCTTTCCTGGCGTCTTCTCCGACCCGCACTACCCCGTCTCTGGTCCCAAGCTGCGCTCGCAGTTTGTGCCTGACGAGATCGCCAACCCGCACATCCGCTTCCCGACGCTTGCTGCTAACATCCGCACACGTCGCGGTCGCAAGGTCCAGGTCAACGTGCCTGTCTTCAAGGATGTCAACACACCTGGCCGTGGAAGGATCCGACGGTCAACTACAATCTCACGAAATACCCCGAGGACGCCGACGTGCGCAACGGCGCTGCGCCGACAACTTCATCCACATGGACGCCATGGCCTTTGGCATGGGCAGCTGCTGTTTGCAAATTACCTTTCAGGCCAAGAACATCACCGGAGGGCCGCCAGCTGTACGACCAGCTCAGTCCTCTGGGCCCCATCCTACTGGCTCTGACGGCTGCCACGCCCATCTACAAGGGCTTCCTGGCCGACACCGACGTGCGATGGAACCAAATCAGCCGCGCCGTCGACGACCGCACACCCGAGGAGCTGGGTGAGAAGCCACTCCAGAACGACCGGTGGCGGATACCCAAGTCGCGCTATGCGTCCAACTCGACTACATCTCGACCGACCCGCGGCTGCGGGCCCGAGTACCCTTGACCCAGACCTCGTGGTGGACGAAGAGATCAAGGCCGAGCTGATGCAGGGCGGCATGGACAACCGTCTGGCCACAACACTTCGCCCACCTCTTCATCCGCGACCCCATTGTCATCTTCTCGGAAGACCCTGCAGACCTTGGATCTGAACCAGACGAACCACTTTGAGAACCTGCAGTCGACCAACTGGCAGCACATGCGCTTCAAGCCGCCGCCGCCGGACAACAGCATTGGCTGGCGTGTCGAGGTGCGGCCGATGGAGGTGCAGATCACCGACTTTGAGAACGCTGCGTTCGCAGTCCTTTATCGTGCTGGTCACTCGAGCCATCTTGTCCTTTGACCTTAACTTTTACATTCCCATTGCCCCGTGTCACCGAGAACATGGAGACGGCACATGCCCGCGACGCTGTTTTGAACGAGCGATTCTACTTCCGCAAAGAACCTGTTCAATGCAGTGCGCCACACCGGTACGGCCGCCACCGTTCACCGCACGGCGAGGGCACCAACAGCGCCTACGCCTCGGGCACGACGACTCCCAATGTCCAGAGCCGGCCAGAGACGCCTGTACAACTGGGTGCCGTCGAGGACGAGTACCGCCAAATGACCATCAACGAAATTATAACGGCACGGGGTACCCAATGTACGGTGTTGAGAACAGCAACGAGTCATCCAACGGTCACCAGCGTCAACCAGCCGACCCTCCCTTCCCTGGCTTGATCCCGCTCGTCGAGAGCTACCTCGACTCCATGAACGTCGACGTCCAGACCCGCTGCCAGCTGTCCACCTACCTCGACCTCATCCGCAAGCGCGCGTCTGGCGAGCTGTGGACGGGCCGCCCGCTGGATCCGCTCGTTCGTCGACCAGCACCCAGAGTACAAGCACGACAGCGCTGTGTCGGACCATATCACCCGCGACATTGTCGGCGCTGTCATTGACATTGGCAACCGCGAGGCCGAGGGTGCCGGCTGGGAGGGCATGGACGTGCCAGGTGTCGACCGTCTGCTGGCAAATTTCGTGGCCATGCGGGTGCTAGATGAGAGGTGTCTGCCCTCTATTGGATTTTTGGTAAAAAGATTTGCTTTTGAGTTTTGTTGTTATTGCTGTTATTGTTGTTGTTGCTGCTATCATTGTTCTGCCTTTATCAACTTTGTGCTCATTCCCATTCTCTCCATTCTCTTTTCACCCTTTCATGAGTAGCCGTACATGAAGCGTTGCGTTTGTACACAGTGTTCAATCCAATCAAAGAGGATCGTCCTTTTTTCTTCACGATGAGCTTTTTGGAATAAAATGTTTCTTCGTCCTCTTTTTTTAAAAATTCAAGTCGGTGGAAGTCACGGCGAATACCCGCCGAGCCTTCACCGCCAACTGTTTTTTTTGAAAGTGTTTGATGCTTGCACCCTGTCTCGGCACATTGTCCTTTTTCGACATGCAAGGGACAAGAAAGCTACCCATATCGTCGAAAGGCCGGGCACAGACATGAACATGAACAGGAAGCAACAGTCAAGAAGATAGGGAGACAAGTGGATCAGGACAGCCAGGGTCTGAATCCGTGCAAGACATACAGCCCGACAGTGAGGACCGAGGACAAAAGGCTTGGTGATGACCGACATCTCGCCCTTCCTGGCGCCCTGTCACCCTCGTCATCTTGGTCGGCAAATCGACCCGTCTCGAGGACTACCAGATCATGCCCCTCTCGATGCTAGGGTCGGGGCGAGACACGAACCAGGTCGTGCTGGCTCTGTCCTACAGACTGTGTGTACATGTACGACATTGTTCTCCGTAGCCCGTCCTCTTCCCTCTGTCGTCTGGGACAGAAACAAGCATATCTACTGTTGTATTCGGACTCGACGCAATCGAATGCAAGAGCGTCAATAGTTTTTTCGTGTGAAGTTTTTTTTTTTTTTTTTTTTTGGCACGCCGAGAGCAACCGGCAGGATCTAAACCCTGTACCTCGCTGTCTTTTAGCAATCTACTCACACAAGATGGCGAGGAGAGGAACAAGAACAAAGAGACAAGCACGCAAGATGCAGGAGGAGCCTTCCTGCTTGTCTGCGCTGCCGTACCGCGACATCATGTTCGTCGCAGACACAAAGCTAATGCAAACTTTGTCCAGACCAGCCTAGCTTCAAATTCTCACATCTTCATCTTTCTTGTCATATTCTTGTCCTTCTCTCTTTCGCCCGGGGCACTTCCTCCTCCTCCCCGTGAGAGGCACGTACCGCCCAAGCACCGAAACAGCCCACCAGGCTTGCAAGGGGGACGCAACGGCGATCAGCATCAACAACTGCTTGTTTAGTGTCTTCTTTTAGCCCATCACTCCGCCGGTTTGTCCTTTGTTCATTCGTTCATTGCTCTTGTTTGTGCTCTCATGTCCTACTCGTTTAACCGTTCTCCTTCTGCTTCTCTGCCTATCTTTGTTTCACTATGCGGTGCCGAGAATACAAACGAAGGGTCGAGGCGGTCAGAAAGGGCAACTATCAACGTTTATCACGAGGAGGAAAAACAGCAGAAGACGAAGGAGACAACGAACAGGAGACAGCGGGATACCCAACAGGCGAAATGCTTTGCTCCCCACGCACACACAACCGCACACACGCTCGACACGCGAACACATCCACAGAAGGGGATGCAGGCACACGCACTCTCAAGAGATCCCTGTCATCTGTTCTGCAAGGAGCCTTGCCAGCCAGGCCGGATGCACAAGATGCACTTCAAAGGACTATTTTGGGTTAATAATGTCTTGCTTTTTCATGTCGCTTTCGTCGTTCTTTTTTTCCTCCACAAACTACCCCCTTTCACCTCGTTCACTTTCCATTTTTCGGATCCACCCTCTTCCCCTTGCCCTCCTGCTTCTTGCTTTATCATGTTCTCAACAAGGTTCGCTTTCAAACCCGGAGCTAAGAAAAGGCAACTGCAAATGCAAAGGCTGAGCACGGAGCACGGAGCACGGAGCACTGGCGTTCGACATGACGTGTCACTATATTCTCCTTCTCCGCTCTTCACGTTTTTTTTCTTCTTCCTCTATTTACATGTACATGTACACACCATATTTCCTTTCGTTTGCCTCTCATCACTCTCGGCATGCAGGGCACACACCGGTTGCTGAAAAACGCGTGCACGGCGGCCTATCGATGTGGGGAAGAAAAAGCCACTTGCTTTCCAGCGCCTTGTCGATTTGCGTTTGTGTACGTCGTACTCCGTACATGTACTTTTCCGTCCTATTCCCCCCAGCCTCTTCACTTCGCTTCGGGATCCTCGTCCTTCCTTTCGTTGTCCTCTTTCTCCATCGTTGTTGCTTCTTACCCCCTGTCGGCCAGCCGCAGGGAAATCGAACGATGAAGACAGAACCATCCCCAGTGAAGAGGGGCCAGAAGGACGATGGCTGGACGCCACCACGACGTACCGATGCATCGGTCGGAGTACAGATGCCCGTTGTTCCTTTGGTACATGTTACGTCCTACTCAGTAAAGATTGGCCTTGCTGGTAAGCGCAGTGGATCCTTTTTGCCTTTTCCCACCCAATTCCTTGCATTTGCATTTGTCTCTCCGATTTACGACTTTCCTCGACAAGCCACGGCCATCTTTTCCAGCACAGCCCTGTCGCCAACGGCATGCGGGAGGAGTTGTCTGCCATCTTCCCCTTATTCTGTCTTTCTTTCCTCTTATTTCTTTTTCTTTTTGTTTCTTTTTTCGTCTTCTTCCTTTCGTTATTTCTGTTGCTTCTACCGAGGCCCCATTTTCTTTGCTTTTGCCTCTCTCTGCCTCTTTTTCAGCTCTGTCGGGATCGTCATTGAATTCAACGCGTTAAGGCTTGGCGAAACAAATGTCTTAAGGGGTTATCTACAATTCGTACCCCGTTGCAATATTGGAGAAGAAAGAGAGAGAGAGCAACATCATTTGTAAGGAGTAGGAGTTCAGGTTTCGATGCTATCTCCAATCTTCCAATTCAATATCGGCAGCGAAAGCGGCTCGTTTAGCATCGAAAAACAATCTGCGTCGGCGAGGCCCGAGTGCTGGCAATTGAAAAGGATGGAGACAGGCGACAGGGCTGGTAACCACTTGACCTTCCAACTCGACATCTCCAACAGACGGAGGAGAAGGCACATCTTTGTCAAAAGAAGAAAAGACTTGAAAATATTGCAAAGACTGACTCCTTCCGCCAAGCGTTGAGCTGAAACTTCCCTGCCGCTCGTTTGCTTCTTTTTTTGTCGCTCTTTCCCGCTTTCGCGAGTCCCGATCTGCCGCTCTTTCCTCGCTTTCGCCCGCCTTGCATGTCCCTATCGGCTGTTCCTTCCTTCTTGCCTCAGTGTGTCTTCATTGCTCAGTACTTCCTTCTGTTTCTGTTCGGGTACGACGTGCGGTGTGTATTTTTGTCTTCAATCCCTGTTTTTCTCTTTCCTGACCGACAAGCGTCCCTTCCTCATTCCACCTTATCGCCCAAGCGCTCCTTCCTTCCTCCACCCCATCCTTCCCTCGTTCTTTCCGACTAATTTGCATTTCTTTAGCTTCTCGGCCCGGGATGCGGGAAAGGAAACCAAACCGTTAATGTGGGACTGGACTTGCCATGCCCGGCTACGAAGTACATCGTACGCATCTTTTGGGCAACGCCCATTTGTATCTCCTTGGAGCCGAAAGTATGACTTTTTCGGCCTCTGCCATTGGAGCATCCACTCAGTATCGACATTTTGTACGAAGTAAACAGACGCTCGGACGTGTCGTACCAAAGAGAAGGTACATGCCCCCCCGCACTATTTGTGTGTTCGGTGAAGTATTTGTGGAACGAAACCCAGGGCCCATACCAATTCAAATCCGCACACTAAAAAAAGTCATATTTTCGGCTCCAAGGAGATCAACAGCGATGCAGAATATGAGGGTATGAAAAACAGCTCAACTGCGTATCATTTCCTAATGCACATCGTAATTTTCTGAGCCTTTTTAGTCTCCTCCTTCCCTTACTCGCGTTTGTCATATTTTTCCATCACTGGTATTGGCGACGCCGGGACTCGCGAGACAGGAGGCAAGAGACAACGCGTTTGTGAGACATAAGCGAGAAAAAGGGCAGAGAAACGGTCAAGATCGTCGCTGGTCAGGGCCAAAAACGAGGGGCTCCGTAATGGAAAACAAAACACGAATCATATGGCAAAAAGAAACAAGAACCGAGAGGGAGAAGAAGAAATAACCAAAAAGAATAAGCACGCACGCACGCACGCATGCGTGCAGAAAAAGATCAGCGCGTCCCCAGCCGCAACTGCGCATATTTTTTGTCTGGCTTTTTGCCCCGGGTTGCAACGTTCGTTGCCGGTACAGCCTCTCCTCTCTTCCGCCTGTGATTCTGAGCCTCGCCTGCGTGTCCTCGGCGTGCGTGTCTCGCCTGGCTATCAACTTTGACTTGTCATAAACGCACTTGCGACAGACAGGGGGGGAATATGGATCATCGATTGTTGGTTCTCCTCAAACGTGAACGAAGAAATACCTTACTTCGTACGTCGTACTTGCATGTGCGGCGAGGCAAACGGACCCACCGGTGCATCTCTTCTGTTGGGCCCGCTTGTGGTGTCTTCATTTGCATTGTCGATGGCCGTCATCGCCGGCCTTGATCTTGCAAGAAGGCGAAAAGGCACGGCAACACAACGTGTCAAGGATCATTCATCACACACACAGAAAAAGAAGAAAAAAAAAGAGAGAGAGAGAGAGAGGAACCACACGCCCTGCCCCTGCACCAACAGTAGACTGCCAACAATACAACAATACAACCAGCCAACGGTCAACGGTCAACGGCCATCATCAGCCAACAGTTGACAGTCAATTTACACTACGCGAGGACAAGATAATACAGAGTACTGAAGAATGCGCGGAAAGGTCTCATATCGTTTGCTAGCCCCGTCGCCTTCTTGTCCACTGCTTTGAGTGCGACGCATTGCATGCTTGTGATTCTCTTGATATTGTTCTTATTCTCAGCACAGTGTTTGCACATTGTTCTCCATTGTTGTGCTGCTCAGCATCTCAACATGCAAGGCAGGCGTCGTTTAACCCGCCCTATTTCTTTCGCGCTTGTGCTCGGTTGCGGAGCATCGGGAAAAAGAAGCACAGATCAGTGGGGGTGGTAGTGGATGGTGGTGTGGGTTGCTGGCAGTTGTCAGTTATGCACATCCTACGTGGTCGTCTCTCATACGTATGCAGTACGCACCGTCCTGGGACAAGTGGCCATTCCCAAATAATCAGAGAACCCAACGAAGGAAGTATTGGCGGGATCACCGATCCGGCAGAACCGTTTCTGAGATCGTCCCTTTATTTTATTCTCATTGTTCGAGGCTTCCTGCACGCGGGAAACGGGGAGAAGGAGGCGACACAAGCTCGATCCTCATTTATTGAGTCGACGTTTTCCTTGTGATTGTGGACCTGTTGACATGGTGCCAGCTGGAGGAGAGCCGGGTTTTGCGGCGGAATGTGGCTTTTTAGATAGAGGACCGGAGACCGCACAAATGTGCACAAACACCTGCACTACCGCATGGCATTCTGATGTTTGATCAGCCCCCGTGCTGGGCGGTTACGAGTCGAGGGCTTCTCAGCTCTCAATCTCTTTCTCTTCTCTCCTGCCTAGCATCGTGCGATGTGATCTGTCATATATTGACCTGTGCCTTTTACCATGCTCCTCCCCTTTGCCCACAAGGCCGGGCAATTCTCCGTTCTTTTATCGCTTTTATTGGCTTTTTTTCTCTTCCCATTTTATTTTCTTTCGTGTAGCTTGTATTTGATATCTCAAACTTGCTGATCATCAGTTTATTACTCTATCTCGCCAACCGCTCAAGCCCGGAGCATATGCATGCCCGTGCAGATATTGGATCTGTTTTATTTTGGTGACGAGGTTGGCGCTTTTCATTGTCATTTGTCTTTTTTTTTTTTGTTTGTCGTTTGCCTCTGCTCTTGTGATCTGCCGTTTTCTCCTGTCCTATTTTATTTGTCTTTGTCTCCGTTTGCTCGGGTAGGCAGGTATGTGTTCCATCAGGAGTGGCCAGCTGCAAGCGAGAATAGCGAGAAGCGAGTAGCCAAATAAAGGGCAAACAAACGGCGCGATACGACGTTTATCGCACGACCTACTGCATCCTTGGCATCCCCCTCATCCCCTTCTTTGGGACAGACCGATCCGGCAATCGATGTCGAATCTTGCTTCGGGAGGTCATGAATAGGCGTTGTAGATGGTTCCCTTCACTTTACGCCTTAAAAGGGGGCTTTCATTGGATAAAGTCAGCCCGTACGTCTACCTGTCAAGGCTGGAGATATCTACGACAGGGACCTGCACAGTAAAATGATACAAGATTCTTTTGTACATATTGACAAAAATCGGAGTTCTATTCTCCGAGGTTGTGCATAATGTAGTGAATAGGAGAGAAAAAAAAGAGGGCGAAACGAATATCAGAAAATAATAACGAGTAAAAAATGACAGATGACAGAACAATAGCAAGCGAGATACAAGCCCCTTGTTAATTCAAAATAAGATAAAGAAGTCGCCCAATCCTGCCAGTCCTTCCTTCGATCCCACTTTTACGTCAATAAGGTTAAGATTAGAATAACGGGTTTTCAAACAGGGCAAGGCGCACGCCGTACAGTTGCAACGCCTCATTTTAGGACGATTAAAAAAAGCTTCTCGCTCTGTCACTTTACGCCTCTCTATTTCTCCTTCGATCTTGGTGCCGGAGTATTTATTGGACTGAGACGGGTAGTCGTATTGGGTCTTATTGCGATTCCAATCTAGGTTCAAGTGGTGTTTGTGACCTTGCTCCCATTCTCTCCCCCCAAGCTTTTTTTAAGTGCACCCCGTTGCATTATCTCGTATCCTTGAATGCGCCATAGTCGCTACCGAGGTTTTTGGTCAGAGACTGCCACAACCGTCACAGTGACCAGTCGCCCGTCCGTCCTGTCTCTTTCGCCACTTTCAGCACAGTCCAACGAAACGGAACGATCCGCCAAAGATCCCCGTTGGGACGCACCAGCCTGCTGGCTTTTGACGGCTGCTGTGGTATCATCCTGCTCCCTTTTTTATGTTTCTCTTTTTTATCTCTGTTTTACAGGGCAGACTCACACTCGCACTGGGGGTGGGCCGCAGCTGCGGCAGAACCTGGTTCCAGGTCAAAATAGGTTGTCGATCTTTGCGAGACGGCACGTCCTATTCGATAAGAATTCTTTTGGGGGGCTGGCTCAATGTTCTCATCTACTCAGTAGTGCCCGCTTGCTCTTGTAACGATGCCTGATTCCCACGGGGCTCCAACGACGTACATGTATTCTTTCGAAATCATGTTCTGGCTTTTTCAGGTCCTCCTGGCATCCTGCGCCCTGGCACATGAAATCTTTTTGGCAGGTCAATGGTACCCCCCCTCCCCCCCTGGTCTAGACCAGGGTTGCGAAATTAGTACTAAAAATTTTAGTAGTATTTAGTACTACTGTAGTACTAATGGGTAGTATAGTATTAGTACTGATTTTTCAGTATTACAGTAGTATTAGTACTAATTTTTTAATACTACAGTAGTATTAGTAGTAGTATTAGTACCGGTAAATACTACTAATAGTACTATATTAGTATTATTATAATTTAAGTTTAAATATTTTATTTTATTTTTAATTTATTTTATTAATTAAATATTTATTTTTTAAAAACTTTAATAATAAAAAATAATATTAAAGTTAGTATTAGTATTAGTATTAAATTTTATACTTGAAATTAGTATTAGTATTAGTATAGGCCTTAAAGAGTAGTATTAGTAGTAGTAGTAGTATAACCAAATACTAATTAGTATTAGTATTAGTATTACTACTTTAGTATTAGTATAGGCAAATACTATACTAATGTACTAATTTCGCAACCCTGGTCTAGACTGTGGTCTGAGTTTCTTTTTTTTCCCTCCTGGGATTGTCAATGGCGCAACTCTCACACACAACGGCGTATCAAAGAAAATATAAAATGGAAAGAGAGAAGGGCGGCACAAATCTTCCGGTCCCAAGTCCCCCAAAATTACCAAAGCGCCCATCAGTGCTGCTTTGCACGGGATGGTCACCAGATTCGGCACCGGTGGCCTGCAAAGAACATGCCAAAAGGGCTCGAGAGGAGGCTAATCATTGTTGATGCTCAACGAGACAGAAGACTGGCACAAGGAAGGGGCGAAAGAGGCGAAAGAGGTGAAAGAAGCAAAGAAGGCGTCGAGTCGAGCAGCGACGTGAATCATCTTTGGAGGGCAGTGATTTGAGACAGACCGATACGGCGACACAGAGATCAGAGGACAGAAACAAAATCAGAGACAGCGACACAAAGATAGTGTATGCACAAAAACAGCAACGAGCAAGGAACACAGAGACAAGCAGCCAGAGAAAAAGCGATCATCCTTGCACAACATGCACCCACCTTGGGAGTTGCCGTCCATCCAGATCAGCGAGATGGGTGAGATGGGCCAGATGAGCGATGAGCCAGACACAGTTGAGTCCTAGCTGTCCCCGTGCGTCGCATCGTACAACAAAGTCCACAAAAAACGAGATCCTGCACCTGAAACGGGGACCCAGGGAGATGATGAGGGGGGACGGCAGATAGACGAGGAGAGTGTAGAGGGTTGGCCATCGCAGAGGGTGGAAATAGAAAAAGGGTTTCTGGGAGCCCATGTGTGCTGTGTGCTGCCTTAATGTCTTGAGTCGGATACGGAACGCCTTGCAGTCGAGGTCGGCGACCTCTGCAGGGACGGGCTGGTCAGGCCTTTTGTCGTGTTCGATGGCCAGCAGGGCCAGGCCAAGGAGAGAGAGGAGAGGCTGCAACAACAACAACAACAACAACAACAACAACAGACAGCAGGCCATTCGATTATTGAAGCAGACAGTTGTCTGCCCGGTCCGTTACCCTCACGACCCGCAGCCGTCATCCGTCATACGGAAGGACGATCGAGCTAGCGAGGAGCCAGGACCAGAGTCAGGAAATCAAGACGCGGTGCGTTGCATCCAAACTGGAGAGCAGGATCTGTGAAAGGTGTGTCGTGAAAATGGCGAGGCGAGAAACCAGAAAGGCCAGGGGCTCGAAAGGTCAGAAGAACCGCTCTCTGCTGAATTGCTGCATCTCCACGGTAGGTGCTGAGAATATTTCGGCCATCACAAATGAAATGAAAAAAAAAATGATAATCAGAATTGGGACGTTGGCAACAAGTGACAAAAAGAAACAAAATGGAAAGAGGCTTACGACGTACTCCCCGAGTGTCCATCACGTATTGGGTAGGCAAGTGCCATCTGGTTTCTGGGGTCGTGTTTGGTCCTTCTATCTCCCGTCTGTCTTGCCTCCTGCCATCGACAAAGCATCTTCTAATAGCCTGGCGTGTTCGCATATGAGTAGTGCGTTACATAGGTTTTGTGCAAAGTGCAACATATATCTGCGTGGAGGTGCTTTTCAAACCTATGTGCGAGCACGTATCCACTGAGCACATGGCGGATGCCCATTGTCCCATCTCACTGCGCCATCTGGCCGAGTGACGACGCCCGCCGATTCATCGTTCAATAAGGCTTATTCAATCTACAGTATCTGCTTTACCTGGCCTCCCCTCTTTTCGTCCGTTTCGTCCGTCCGTCAGCCCCTGGTCTGGGACACAAGGCAAAGCGGCCAGGCCAGACAGATGGCGGGTGTGGATGCACTACTTCGTACTTAACTTTTAATCCCAGTGCACTCCGTACTTCGTTGTCGTGTGGCATGGTCGCATCTCGTCTCATGCTTAAAAAGCATGATAAAAAAGGAAACAATGGGCAGTGTGCAAAAACGAGGATATCGTGACTTAAAAGTCTAGACAGAAGTCTCACTTGCTGTTCGTTCTTTCCCATTTCCTAGCCTCTTGATCCTCCCTGGTCTTTCCACTTTCGTGCATGGCAGCAAATACAGCAAATACAGCAAATGCCACCCCTTTCCCATAGCCCCCATTCGCACCTTCCGCTCCAAGTCTACATGACGCCCCTCTTTCCTCGCCGAAACTAAGAGTTGCGTTCTTGCTACGAGTACGTCGTATTCTCTCGGCAGACAGAGATAGTCACAGACGTCATTACAATGCAAGACAGTAGACAGGGGGGGAAGGAGCAATGGACAAGCAATGGCCCTCGTAGATCGTGATCTTCGTGGAGATGTTGACTTTCTTTAGTGCAGGCCCTACGATGTACAGCTCTAGACTCAGTCATCTCTCGCGTCCGGTTTTTGAACTACCGTTTCTCACATCCGTCTCTTACGTCGGTTTCTCCAGCCCTTCCTTCTTTCCTCATTTCTGTATGATTTCTCATATACGATACGGCTTTTTAGCTTCCTCGGTCAGGTTAGGTCCCATTTTGGCAATGGAATCCTATTACGCGCCCACCCGGATCGTAATCTTACCTTTTTTTACGATTAGCTGCGCCATTATTGCGATATTGGATTGATCATTCCTCGTACGGAGTACCCCTTCCTACTACCTCCCCTTTGTCACAGGGAGTGCATAAAGACAGCGTCCATGTCCAGCCTTGCGCTAGCCAGGGTGTGAGAGAAAACAAGAAATAAGCTACGGCACCCGCCTGCAGTCTCGCATCGTCAGGAGGGAGATGGAGGCAAGAAACAAGGGGGGGGAAAAGAAAGAAAAAAAAGGAGGAAAAGCGAGAAAAAAAGAACCGGGGAAGGGGAACCGGAAGGAAGAAGCAGGTGAAAAGTCCAAAGAAAAGGAACGAAAACGAAACGAAAATAAAATGAAAATAAAATAAAAAAAGGCTTACCGAAAATAAAGAGAAATGACGTATTGGCGTTCAAACCATCGTCAAGCGATCCCAGACCGTCCTAGACTGTGCAAGCCACCTCAAAAGCCTGCAAAGTCAGCCGCAGTCGACTACACCCAAATCAGCAAGAAGCCTCGTATGGAAGAGGGGACGGGCCTGGTGGACATGAAAGTGAACAAGAAAAAAGAAAAGAAAAGTCACGATATGCTGCGCACTCTGACCAAAGTATGCTAATCGTGGGGCGTGGCATGGCCGCCAGCACTGACGGCGGGGGATGGCCGCCGAGTCGGACTGGCATGCCAGGTTGGCGTTGAGGATGTTTTTGTCTTGCTTTTCTTGTTGGCTGCGTCCCTCTTTCCACACCACTGACGTGCCGGCCACGCGTTTCCGTCCACGCCCATTGAGGGTATTTCGGCGTACACCCTAATGTATGCCGAAGTTGACGTCGCAGCCCCTCCTTTCTATGCCTCTTTAATGTACTTTTCTCTTGTATGCGTAAGATACCTTGCGTTGTTTATTTATTTTCTTCTTCTTCTTCACTCACTTTACGAGTACTCTGTCAACTGTCCCGACTCATCTTAAGCGTCGTTCTTCTCCCTTGGCTTTTAGCCTGGCACCCTAACCCTGTCAACCATTGGCACTAGGCACGAGCTGAGTCCTGGCCATGCAGGGGGTTGCGTTTGCCGAGAAAGAGGGCCAATATTCCAGTGTGCCAATATGAACATCATGCCGCGTATGTTGTCGAATGAAAAAGTCAAAGAAGGAAAGTAGAAAGGCTGAGATGGAAGGGTGAATCCTCAAGATGTCCCAAAGTGCATGCTCTGCATCGAGATGAGGATGAGTGAGACTGGGATGCGGTGCCGGCAGGTACATGTACGGACAGCGAAGACACACGGAAGACACAGGCGCCGATCTGACATGACTTTCTCTTCCTGTGAGCATTCTGTCTCTTGTGTTGTCTCGAGGGTCTAAGACAAGTTCACCCCTCGGGGCTCCACGAGCTCCACGACTCCATGGCCCCACGAGCAAAAAGGGACCCTGAAAGCCCGCCTGGCACGACCCCGAAATGAGGAGCAGCAGTTTTCAATCTTCTAACGAGATCCCCTGTTCAAGTACATGTATTACATGTACATGTACATATCGCCTTACGCGGCGTCGGCAAGTCTGCAGCTTAATCCCTATCGTTCTTGTGATACCGAGATACAGCAGTTGGACGGAGATGGGCCCAGACGTTAGCATGTGCAGTGACAAAATACTGAATAGGGAAAGAGCGATCGCTTTGCTAACTTGCTCCAGCCCACCTTGACAAAGTAGGTCTCTGTCAGGACCATCACGAAAAGCTTACTGCTTATCCAGCGCTCTATCAAGAAGCAAACTTGGTGCATGCCCCCCGGTCATCGTCCCGTTCCGTCACCGTCGAGCAGTTTCCCGAATCGTCTCTCTTGAAAGGTCCAAAACCGCTTCGCTCACGCGTTTCCCCCTATTCGTGGCAAAAGAGGTCAATCTTTGTTGATCGTCCCCCATTCTCATCTTTCCCGTTCTACGATGTACGACGTACATGTACTTTCACGAGCCACTTTCCACTCTCCTTCGTCGTCTCTGGTTCTCTCTCTTTGCCCCTTTCCAAGATATCTTTCCTTCCCCCCTGGGCCATCCCTCGGCAGAGCCCGCTGTTGAGTGTGGTGCAGTGGGGAAGGAAGAATAATCCGGCTGCAGGGAGGTAAGACAAAGTGGTGCAAAAGGTGCAGGCGCTCAAGGCACGACAGAAGGGAAGGAGCACACTACAGGGGCGCTATTTCCACGCTACAGGGCGGGTGACGGCGGCCTCCCCGAGGAGCTCCCAAAAGGGACGGCAACCTTGCTATTTTTCTTTTTCCTCCATCCGCGTGTTTTGTCCGCGTGTGTATCAATGTTGCTTTTTCGCCCTTTTGCTCTTTTGCTCTTGTGCTTATCTGCGTTTGTTTCTTTGCCAAACGATGAGGTAAAGAGACGAGAGAAAGAAGGAGCACTGTACTACCTGAGCCGCAAGAACAACAGACAGGCCCTGTCCTGTCGATGAAGATGACCAGATGGGCGAGATGGTCGAGATGGTCGGAAAACCGATCGAATCATCTTGTACACGAGTGCATAAATATGTCGAACTGGAAAGAGGGCGGAAAGAATGCGGCTTTGGGCTCTAGACTCTGGGCCCTGGGTACGGCATATCACTGTGTATGCGTACGTGTACAGTTCTCCGTAATTGTAAAGTGCACATCGATATGCTTTACTCTGCTATCTGCGCATCTGTTTACTTGTACTTTGTACAGCACATGGTATATATTTTAATAATAACTGTACATCAATGCAATTATTTGAGACCGCTCACAAGCTGACTCTAAAACGGTACGAAGAATAAGACACATACTTTGTAATTACTCCATACACGGCTTCAGACTCGTCATAAGACCCGCAGTTGCTCTCTCACATAATTTTGTGCGTTGTCGTTGTGCAGATCAAAGAGACGCGCTCCGGTCGAAGCTCTCTCATCCAACTTTCAACTGAGTAAAGGGCTAACGTTGTGACAGCGCTGAAAAAGAAATAAGAAAGACAGAGAACAGGCTCCTAGGTCCCGCTCCGTTTCTTTTCTTTCATCCTTTTTTTCTTTTCTTTTTCTTCTTTCTTTTCTTTTCCCTTTCCTGCGTATCTATTGTTTTCCTACTCGTATTTTCTTTTTCAATATTTGCATGCGCCTCTCACTCGCACTTTCCTCAGCCAGCAGCCAGGCTGCACCTTTCTGCACCTGGAGGCCCACACCGCCAATTCGCACCCAACAAAACAACACAAATCACAAATCTTTCCATTTCGTTCCCTCGTTCTCTCGTTCCCTAACCTTTTCAAGGATCGCGATTGGTCCTATGACGCTTGCTAGCGCTGCATTTGAGATCTATGGGCGGAGGAAGAGGAAGAGGTAGAAATAATAGAGTGAATAAAGCATGTAAAACCGATGAATAAAAGATTGAAAGTCGATTACAAGATATTGGGCGTTTGCTCCTTCCCAAGTTCCCGAGCACTCAGCGTGTGAGTGCTGCTCATTCCAAGCGAACATCTGACCGACCCGACCCGGCTTTTGCTCCTTCCTCACCGCCCACAGCCAGCCGACGCGGCAAGCTGAGAGAGGAAAATACAATGCATCGCAGGTTGCTACAAATCGAGGAAGGAGGCACAGCCTCACGATTGAGAGCGAGTGGAAGAGACTTGCAAAGTGATGCATCCTGCAAGTACAAACACAGGCGCATCTTGCCCATTCGTCCTTGTGACCCATAAACAGCTCTCTTCTCCTCTTGTATTCTCCTTTTTTTCCTTTCTCTCTCTCTCCCCCCCTCTCTCTTCACTCACGTCTTCAATTCGCCTTTTTTCTCGAGCCCATGTCCCTGTTCATCTTGTGCGCCCTGCTACTTCCCTCCCCGCGCTTGCCTTATTACTCAGAACAGTGAATATTGCTTCGCTAATTCTCAGTGCTGCACACTGTCCGTTTACTCGGGCCCCCTGCAGTGACTTCCCTCAAAGCTTTCCTCTTCTTTCTTTTTTTCTTTCTTCTTTCGTTCCGCACAAGACAGCAACATCAGCAGCTGGGGCCGCTAGCGCTCGCTAACACACGCCCTCGTTCCTTCTCCACACACCCCTTAACCCCCGGTCCTAGCTAGCTTTTCGTTTCTTCTTTTGTATTCTTCTTCTTCTCTTTATTGCTTTCTTTTTTCAGCCCCAACACGCCCCCACCATGAGCACACGATCAGCCCACTTTCTGGTTTTTTCCTTTTCCCTTTCCTTTTCACTCTTCCGGACCTTTCTTTTTCTGGGTTCTTCTGATGGTTTAAAAAAGAGCAAGGTCGCATCGGCCAGCCCAAAAGAGACGGAGGGCGACAAAATAGAGATCAAAGAAGGCAAGCACGATGCTCTCGTTTGCAATCGAAAGAGCGAAAGAGTGGGAAAGTGAAAAAGTGAAAGACACGGGTGGAGTCCCCTTCGACCCAAGTGAGCCCAAGTGAGCCCAAGTGAGCTCCAGCCAAGCACGCTACAGGAGATTGGAGAAGTGAGCGATGCTACTGTCAGATGAGATACGGGCCACAGAATCGAACGACGAGAATACGAAGAGGGGCCTTTACGGCTTTACGGAATATGGTGGTTGGGGGTTTGTTTTATCCGACGGTTATGTTCCTCTTTTCATAAAACATAAAAATAACGCTTTGGGCCGTGACTCGTCCAACTAAGATACCATCGTGCTGTGCGATCGATCTCCGAAAATGCGGCACCAGTTTCATTAGCATGCATACACAATACTATGGAGACGTACGACGTAAGGGCGGAACGATTTCCAGGTACCTGAGAGATACGGAGTACTGAGATACGAACGTCTCACAACTAAAGTCAAGCATTACGCAGTATCTTGAGGGACGTCTGGCATGCGTCAATCCGGGTTTTCGTGTTTCTTTTGTTCTCCATTTCTTGACAGAGTATGTATTTTTCCTCTCCCCATTTTCCCACACCACATCCCAGGTCCCAGGCGCTCACCTTACCCTGTCCATAATACGATGGCCGGGTAATAAGAAGTAAGATGAATGGAAAGATGAAACAAAAAAGGGCTACAACGAGAGAGGGGTAACCTCGGGCGTAGCGAAATCGAAATATCGCTCGCGCTCCCCCCCCCCCCTCATCTCGCTCATCTTGTTATTGCGTGTTGGTCGAGTTTATTCAAGCGTCCTTCTGCCCTCATCCGCAGTCCCTAAGCCCTAGGCGGGCGAGCGACCGATATGCAAATATGCGAGCTCCGTATTGTTACGGCTTCCCTCCCCCCCCCCGTCGTTGTTTTGTAAGCAGTACATCTTGTATCGTTGTGTACCAATTTTGCGACGTACAATTGAAAGACGAACTCGAATTTAGTTGGGCATTGATGTGTAGGAGCGATCGTAGCTTTCGTTCCTCGAATTTTCATGGCACAACCACCGGACTGGTCTTGTTAAATTCCAATCGGGCAGGCACTCGTACTCATCTCCTACGAACAGACTTGAGAGAAAGTAAGAACGAGAATCACAAACAACGAATCTGACACATCTAGCAAGTCCAGCAAATCGAGGGAATCTAGGAAATCTTGAAAATCTTGGAAATCTTGGAATCGTGAAATCTTGGAAATCAGGTTGGGTGTGATCAGCCACACTTTTTCCTCTTAACTTTTCCACTTTGTACTTTTGTTATTCGACGGCGCTGCGCCGCCGCTCCAAGCCGCCCAGTCTGTCCGTGGCAGGCCATGTTTTTTTGACAGCTTGGGCTTCTGGTTCCTTGGGGAGCTTGGGAACAGCTGGGAACGGCCCCGGACAAGGGGGGTGCCAACAGACTTTCAACGGTTTTGCCACCCTCTCCGCTTCTTTTTTGAGGAACGTATCTTACCTTTTCTTCTCCAACGGGCGACAATGGGCAACAACGGGCGACAACGGGCGCAACTCGGCTCGTGTTGGTAGCCGTTTTTACGGAGTAAAATGCTCTTTGTCAGAGTTGATTGTTTTTTTTTTTCTTCTTTTCGCTTGTTGCGACATTTGGCGGCCAGTGTGGGCAGAAAGGTAAGATACTTGCAGGAACGAGGCCACGCTCCAACCTTCTCTATCAACCCCCCCCCCCCCCCCTAGCCACGCACATTTCTCATTCTTCACGTGCACCCTTTTGCGTCTACATTGGTCTTTCTTTTGGTTTTCTTTCGATCTATCATCTGTATCACGGCTCCTCTTTTCATCTTGTCTTTTTACATCTTAATTTTCTATTGTCCCCGCCTGTTGGTGGCAGGGGGACGCCCCGATCAAATGAAAAAAGCGAAAAATAATATTCCAGGAGCGCTGCAATAATATATGGAAAAACGCTTTTTGTGGATGCACGTGTCGAAGTTGTTTGCTCATAGTACGACGTACATGTACGTCGTAAAAAAATAGCTAAAGCCTAAGCTATATAACCGATTGATCGAGATGTCTCTCTGTTTTCAAATAAAGACACTTTTTCTGGACAGACATTTTGTTTTGTATCTAACATCAGTTTTTGCGAGATACGGAATACATTGTAAGGCTGTTTTCCTGCAACTGTTTTTTTTTTTCATTTGCAGATGTTTTTCTTCCGGGCAAGTACATGAAAGTGAGATACTTGAACTTGTACACATGCAAGTACCAACCCGTTGCTATTTGTAGTAACTGTACTGCGTAATACCAAATACTTTCCGTAGTCGCATAGCCTAATAGTGCTCCCGTGTTCCGCTGTGCCTCGGGCATAATGGGATGGAGCTTCAAATCTAAATCGGTCAATTTACGATGGGCCTAGGCGAAGCGCCATTTATTGCTTTGGAAGCCGCTGCGGCGTAATAACTGACGGCAGAGCGAGAAAAGAAGAAGATAGAAGAAAAATGGTTCCGTCGTCTGTGCGAGAGAGCCCAAGCTCTCAGCCCAAAGACCAAAAAAAACTCCAAAAAAACCTCATAAAGCCGGGAAATTCACTTGGGCGCAAGCCACCGCGGACAGTTTGTCGTTCCTCCTCATGGACTCCAGCCTTCCCTCCGTCCACTGAAACAAGTATTTGAGGGACCAGAGCCAGTGAAACTGACGAAATGGACGAGTATGGCTTGCCCACAGCAGTATCTGGGCACCCGTATCTCATGAGGTATTACGCCGCACAGCATCCTTTCCCGTACAACGCATGCAATGCAGCAAGTGCACACTCAAAGCATGTGCGTGTTGCTCGTCGGTAACAATTTGCGATGTTCCCCGACCTCTATGGATCTTCTTCTTTTATCTTTCATTTTAAATGCTTTTGTTGACTAAACGTGCCCGCACCTGTTGTATCATTTACGTCAGTCTCTTGGCGAGGCCTTTTTTTTTTTTTTTTTTTTTTTTTTTTTTTTTTTTCAGAAGTACCTTTGCAATCAAGGAACAAACGAGCATCGCCAAGTACATTTCTCGGGTCCTTTTATGTATTGCCGCGATGATCTCATGTTGATCGGTAGGTCACACCGTGCCGCCTTGTGATTTGATACGTGTATGTGTTCTCGTTTTCTCGTTATTTCGTGTGCGGAAAGAAACCTCGGGCCTCATGATTCCTCAGCAGCAACAGCGACAGAAGCTCGAGCGGGTACTTGGATGTTGTGTGTGTGCCCCTTTAAACTTATATAACAAACAGCAGACACAACTTGCATCCCCTGCCCCGGTCCTCCCAGTTGTCCTACCAGCAAGTGCGTTTCCGCGGCCGCAGGATCTTTTTTAGTGGCGATGGACATGTCGATGAACATGTCGATGGCGGGCGATGGATGGCGAAGGATGGCGATGATCTCTGTTATCGGGTAGCTCATCCCTCAACGGGCCGCCGTGCGCGGTCCAAGCTGTGCGAAGTGGAAGTACTGTGTCTGTATCTTACTTGTACTTGTAAGATACGGTGGCAAGATGGCCGGCATCTGTTGATGTGAGGCTCGAAATGCGTGATTTTGCCTGCTTGCCTCACTTGGTTTCTGACTGTCCCTGTTCTGACTGGGAAAGACCGCGCCCCTTCCCAATTTCCAAAATGCGGTGAGATGATGCGCTAAAAAAGAAACGCAATACAAATAGTTGCAGCCCTCACCAACACGACTAAAGTGTCATTCTCCATCCTTTTTTTTTTCTTTTTGTGCCTTCTTTTGGAACGATCTTGTTTGGCTGCCTCTCCCCCTTGCTCCTCTGCCTAAATAATATGTAATCTTACACACAGCGTTAGTGTGCGCCTGCGGCAGGCGGATGGAGCAATACGATCTTCAGATGCTTGGTGCTCCAAAGCAAGATACATCTTACATTAGGGTGCATGGACCTTGTGTGTCGGGTGCATCCTGAGCCATTCTCTGGAGAAACACGCACATACTCGGTAGTTCGTGCTCTCCTATCCTCGTGCTATCGGACCAGAGAAAGAGGGTCGCGTTGTTTTGTTCTTACGTGATGGTTTTATTGCTTTCCATCGATTTGGGTCATTTGGGGCTCTTGGGACCATTGGGACCATTGGGGCCAGGGGCGCCTGCCGTTTCTGGGCTACCCTGCCATTGTTCGATACGCGACGGCGACACTAGCTTTGGAAGGTGCCCGCTAAAACTTCCCACCCGCCTGTTAAAAATTCTACGAGGTACATGTACCGTACCCCAGTAGCCACGGACATAGTACTTTGTATCTTAACCCCAAGAGAAAAGCTGTCAAGTCGCTTTTTCGCGCTACTCTCGAATTCTGGCGTTTAAAAAAAAGAAGAAAAAAGAGATATTAGAACTGCAGTACTCAGTAATACATTCTATCATTTCTCCTCGATAGGCACTGGTTTTTATTACGAAAAAAAGAACGGTAGGCAACTGTACGGACGTTATACACTTGTTTTTCTTTCGAAGCCGAGACGCTCTCGATTAGTTGTTGCTCTTCTTCCTTTGAAACAGAAGGTATGTTTTCTTGATTTCGGATCGTAGCTTAGTCTGGCTAAGACTCTGGCCTGTATGACGGTTGGGTTTGTGGCTGCTGAGGCCACTGATGAAAAAAAAGAGTCTAAATTTGAGAATTTTCGTCGAAAGTGAGTTGTCGTCATATTTTTTACTCGATTTTCGAGTAGATTTTTAATTAACGAACCTTGCTTTCGAAAGTACCTGCTTTGTTTTCATTCTATTCGGCCATACTAATTACGGTACGGCCTGGAAAGGGCGCACGAAAGGTACAACTAGATTAAAAAAGTAAGGGTACGGGAATTACACCTACAATCTGAGTACACCCGAGCCCAGGGATGCGCTGGCGCCGGGAGTTTCTTATTTTCCAGGAGGATGAAAGAAGGACGGACCATCCGAGAAGACCGATTGAAGATACGAGCAGCCGTCAGTACACACTAAATCTTTGTCTATCGTTGCATCTTGTTGTTGTATCTTAGTATCTTACGACGTACATGTACGATGAATATTATTGCGTGCATCATCGTGCTTCGATGTCCTCTGATCCTCTGCCCTGTGTTGGTAATCCAACCCTGAAAAAATGACACTAAGATCTCAGCGTGCCCATGGAAGCTCTGTATCATCGCCTGCCACGCCGTTTCGTTTCTTTCGTATATGCTCCGGCAGGGATGGGGTGGATGAATCCAATGCAAAATCCACACTGCTTTTCTATGGCACTACGACGCGGCCAAATCACACAACGCTCTTTCTTCTTTCATCCCAAAACCTGCCCATCTCCATCGCCGATGCTCATTGCGTCTGGCACCGCAGCAGCAGGATGGAGCGTTGGGACGTGAAATGCAATTTTTGACCATTAAATCACTTGCGTTGCACCCGCTGCTCCTTGCATGGCCTAAGTGACGAAGGAAGACACGAGGAGAGAAGGCGGAAGGAAGATATAAAGTAGGCCAGGAGGTACTACGGTAAAGGCATCTGCACGCAAATTTGAGGCCCGTCCTCCTCGGTACTCGACGCCGCCTCGTGCGATCTCTGTACCTCTTGTCTTCCTTTCTCTCCAACCAACCTTCAAGAATCTGCGTTATTGTCCGCGTCGCATGGCTGGCAGTGAACGGCGCACAGCCGACTTGTACGCATCGGTGCAAGTCGCCCGACCGGTGCACAACTTGGCCGCTGCGTATCAATCGTATCTTGCAAGTCTCGATGCACAGCCAAAGGTACTAGTCAGATACAATGTCCGTATATTTGTGTGTACAGAGTACGACGTAGTGATCTGGCATCGCATCTCCGTCGACAGACCCATCCCAACGCGCTCCACACCCTTTCCCCCCAAACCCTTGTCTGGCGTGCGCTGACGGAACGCGCGAATCAAAATGCCAGGAACAAGAGTCCGGCTGAAGAAGGGACCCGCCCGTTTGCCCATTTTGCTCCCGTGTCGTTCCTTTTCCTCGCTCGTCATGGCCAGCCCCACCCAACTATTGCTCTGCATCTGAACTCTGCAGTAACTTACGAGGTTTGTACGGAGTACGGAGGAGTATGAGAACGACAGCAGCATCTTTCCATCTTCGACATGCCGCAAAGCTGATTCCACTCTGGCCCGCTCCTTCTCCCTCTTTCTGGCGTTCTTGTTCGCTCTTTCTCTCCTGTCCTTCTGTCCTTGCCCATCACCTCGCATCCCACACCCCGACCTTGCCACTTTGGGACAACCCTGGTCGCCTCGATCTCAACGAACTAGCCAAAATTGGCCATCAAATCATGACAGGGGACAAGAGAGGGTTGTGCTTTGTTCACCCTGGGCCCCTCGCGTTTTCTTCCCATCACTCTTTTTCGTTTTTTTCTTCTTTTTTTCTCTCTTCATCTCTTAGTTCAGTCGACTTTACGTCGCAGTGGGTGACAACTCATTGAGGAAAATAAGGACACAAGACGATGTGACAGCCGCGCTGAACTGCACGAGACACGTCTGTTGTGCACTTGTACACGCACTCGCTCTTTCCTGGCTCTGCCTGCTCTACGACTTCATTCGTGTTTGCCAAGGCAACAATTGGCATAGCAAGAGGAAAGAGCGAGCCTCTCACGATCCTTTCTCAATCCACTTGCCGGCATTGCGTTATCCGGATGCAGATATTGCTGGCCACTCGATTGGTGTAATTTATTTGCTATTGTTGTTGTGATCGCTGCGCACTCTACGCATATTTGCACTATTTTTATTTCTTTCCATCCCTTGTGCGCCCGTCTTTTCCAATTCCCCGGTCCCCAGTCTCAAGGCCCAGCTCCAGTTCCAGTTACAGCTCCATTCCCCGTCCGTCCCATCCCCATCGATCTCTGTGATCAAACCTGGTTATCGAGGCGCCCTAGCGGTTTGTGGGCGAACCTGGCCTTCCACATCGCCCGGACGCGCCTCCCTGTCCTGGTCACTGGCCTGGCCACACCCAACTGGCCCCAGCCCTGTTCCTCGTGCCTGCCATGACCTCCCCGACCAGAATGCTTGATTTTCCCAGGCGCGTACATGTACATATACTTCGTGGCAAAATAAACTTTTCTATTGTAACGGCGTTGGTCGCTGCAGTAATTCAGTAGTCCTCCTCGTCTGTATGTAAATACGTTGCCAGACTTTTCTGTTGATGTCGTCGGTCGCACCTGCTGTCGCCGTTCCACCCGTCTTTCTAGAGAAGGCGCAAACGCTCGACTTGTGCCTGCTCTGTCCGCACATCTGCCCTCGTGGGAAAGAATGAACAAGGCCTGTACTGAGTACAGCTTCGCACCCACCACCACCACCACCGCCAAAGGCCAAGCCTCCATCACCGCATCGCTCCGCACCCCTTCTTTTTTCACCCCCGGCGAACTCAGAACTCACTTCTTTCCCATTTTCGTTTACCTTTTTTTTCTTAGGCAAGCAGGAACATGCATTTGGTGTATGCACACGCCCCCCTCCACCCCTTCCCTCGTTCCTTCCCCCGGTCCACCACCACCCCTTTCCCAACCCAAAGATTCGCTCTTACCCACTCAAACCCATCCCGTCCCATCGCGCTTTCCCGAGTCCACAGTTCCAGTCCGTTGCCAGTTCGTTCGTTCCCAGACCAGGCAAGTGCAAAGTATCCCAGGCGGTTCCAAAGGTGTCCCAGCGCTCCAAGCAAGCAAGTCCCAGGCGCTCAATCCCAGACGTGCCTTCCCTTTCTTCCTCGCTGTCCCAGCTCTTTCCCTTCCTCCCCCCTCCTCCTTCCTCTCAATCCTAATCCTAGTCCACAGATCCCAGCCCCGCCCCGTAGTCCAGTCCAATGCTGCAGTCCGTCCAGCGCCGAGAGCAGGCAAGGCAGGTTCAGCCCCGATGACTGTGCTTTCTTGCTTCCTTCCCTGGCCTGGCATTTTTTTGTGTGGATGGGGCACTGGTGGATGGCAATGGCCTGGGCCCCTTCCCTTTCTCAAACTGGCATGCACCTGTTGACAAACGCTCTTTCCCCGATGGATACATGACTAGACGCCTGCCCACCACAGAACGCACACCGCGAACTTGTACTCGTATTTGAAAATTTACCTGTTTTTGCTTTTTTGCCTTGTCCTCTTCAACTTTCTTTCATCACGATCCTGGGCTTCGATCTCATTCTTCCTGACTTTCGTCGTCCACCTTCTCGTCGTTCTACTCTCTTCCTTCCAACAAACAGCCACGCGCCCTCCTCTCCAGTCTCGACGACCATAAGATTCACCTTTTTTTTAATCAACCCCTTTCTTGTTTTCTTTTTCGTCCTCTGTCTCTTCTATCCTCCCACCTCTCCTCCTCCCTCCCATGCACAAACGATACCAGTCGAATTTCGTGTTTACGACGACATAGACGGCACGCATCGACAATCACTAGTTTCCCGGATCACATAACGTTTTGCGGGATCTCCAATTCGTCGCCCCAGAGGACGGGAAGATTGAGCAACGAAACTCAAAAACCCGAAACTCGACGCAACAAAACGGGGCCGAGCCGAGCACACGAACCACGGATCAGAACAGCGGACCACGTATTACAGATCGCGAACCGCCCACGGACCGTGCTCTATACCCCTCTCCTAAATGTCCATAGCACCGTTCTGCTCCGCCGAATAAGACCAGCCGCAGGGAAGTCCGCGCTGCGTGCATCCCGAATCTGCGCCCTCCGCTATGGAAGCGGGAGAAACTGGCCCAAGGCAAAGGTGAGTTCAAATTAGAGGGAGTAGCTCGACTGCAAGCGTCATCTGACCCGTCTTTCTTTTTCTTCTCCAGGATACCTTCTGCCAGCAACCCACGCAACGCAACTCCGCACAGCAACAGCAACGACAGCTCCAGCAACAGCAACAGCAACAGCAGTGACTATTTCAATCAGCCCCGGGCGTGAGAAACATAAGAGACACTTGGGACCAAAGGGACCAGAGAGACGCCAGAGATCTGCGAGACGCCTCCAACATGGCCACAGCAGCGCTCATCAGCCCAAACACCCCCTACTACCCACACAACCCGCCTTCGTCATACTCTTCTGGCGGCTACTTCCAGCAGCAAGGACAGGGACCGCACCAAGGACAATTCCAAGGTCCGGCACCACCCACGGCCACGCCCACAGCCATAGTCACAGCCGCGGCCACGGTCAAGCATCACCGTCTACTGCGGCGGCGGGTATGATCTCCCCCGTTGAGTCGCGGCGCACTTCAGACGACCACGACATGTCGGGCCACCGCCAGTCTCTTCCCTCTCTCAAAGAGATCATTGGCAAGAATGCCTCCTCGAGCTACCACCATCCTCCATCTTCGACGACACCCGGCGGCCCCCAGCAGAGCCTGCCCTCTCCCTTCTCGACGACGGCACCGCCTCGCCCTTTCCCCGCTGAATCTCCCAGTGACATGCAGCATTCGCCTCGGATACTGCACCATCCGTCCTCCATCCCACCTCCTTCTTCGTCCATGTACAGCCAGCGGTCAGAGTCTACGTCGTCATTTCCTGCACCGCCACGGCCTCACATGTCCGGCCGTGCTCATGGTTCACCTCCACCGAATGCAGAGCCTCACCAGGGCGGACCTCCGCCATCATCTGTTCAGTCTCTGATTCATTCACAACCACCGTAACCGCCGAACCCTTCTCAACACCCTCCCCATCCGTCGCAACTGCCACGCCACTCGCAAGACCAGCCGCCGCCACTGCAACTGCCGCCATATCACCACCAAGGCCCGCCGCCGACGCGTGACGCCCGGTCTGCCACGACGACAGCCCTCCGCCACACCATGCGTACCCGAACGCTCCTGGCCAGCAACCACCGTATCCACCTCCGTCTTCGTCGCAGCAGCCCTTGCCGCCTCCGCCACCACACCAGGGCCACATGCCAGCGTCATACCCAGCATCGCCGCGTCACTCAGGACCGCCATCTCTGCCATCTCCCTTTGAGTCGCACCAGCAGCCCTCGATGCAAGAACCCCCCGTCGACTACAATCGGTCACGGACACGGTACGACCAGGCAGTCTCCGTCACTTCGAATCGTGGAGCTACACGGAGTACCTGGCGCGGGTATGTACAACTCTCTTGGGTGGCTATCTTGATACACCACATTTTCTCTCCACATGTGTTTTATGTGCCTTTGCTAACATTACCAAACAGATTGGAAGCAACTCACGCACGATCTACAACTTTGCCGAGGCCTTTGGCAGCATTGCGCGCGAAGAGCATGGGCCGACACCCGATGCCAGGACGCATGCCGGTGACCGCGAGGTGTGCGAAATGATAGCAACGCAGAATGGCTCAAGACGATGTTGGAAAGTCTCCGTCACATGGTCCAGCACACAGTCAACGAAGGCAACTCTGGAGCGGGCCCCGGGAGTGCAGGTGGTGCTGGTGCAGTGGCCCTAGCAGACAGAAGCCTGCAAGCATGGACGATATGGACATGCCCATGTACAACGAGCCCGGAGCCAAGCCGTACGGCATGGAGGTGAAGAAAAGACGAGGCGTACGTTTTACCCCTCCTGCGATCCTGCGATCTTCGCAAGTACTGCAAGTCAGCGGAGCTAACATGTTTTACAGAGAGCTGCACCGCCTGGTCGTTGTCACAGCTGCAACCGTATCGACACACCCGAATGGCGCCGTGGACCTGACGGCGCCCGCACACTCTGCAACGCATGTGGTCTCCATTACGCCAAGCTCGAGCGCAAGAAGCAATTGGAGAGTCGCCAAATCCGGCCAAGCATCCCGACGACCGTCGTTAGGAGCACGACAAAATTCAAACGTTGAGCCATCCACCCACTACATATCGCTCATCTCGTTACCATCTCCAATCTACAAAGTACCAAAAGGCTCGGTTGAGCAAGCAACGAGACACAAAACACACAAAAAAAAGCGGCTTTATAATTTTTATCTCTTATTCAGTGTTTCTTACAGACAAGATATGCACAAAGACGGGACCTATCGGAAAGAAGAACGACGGTAAAAACAGCAAACAGCCCAACGAAACGAGGAAAACAATCTCTGGAATACTCCTTACCTTTGGACATCTGTTTTGGTTTCCCCTCTTTTTCTCTGCTAATCATTATTACATTGTGTTGCGCATCTTTTGCCCCCACCTTCTCTTCCCTTTCTCACATCGTCCCCTATACATACCATCTGGAGTCAGTTTTGGGTTTTCTCTAAGGAAAATAGTAGATCACGTCACACTCCCGATACAGAAGCAGCCTTTTTTACTGCCACCTGCCTGTCCTTACCATCATCATAGTCTCTTTTTTTCATTTTTCATAAACGACAAAAAACGGCCGAGAAACAGTTTTTTGGTGTATATACCCCCTTTTATCTTATTTTGGTTTATTTATTTCGGATTTACCAGGAGCGTCTTTGAGTTTTTTTCCGTCTCTTGGTTTTTCATGTCTCTCGCGTGGCTGGCGGAACAGCACGACAACACACATTACAATTACAAGTACACAATCAATAGAACTCTGTCTGGATCGTATCTTTTATCCACTGCCCGTTACCGACGACGCGGCATCCATCTTGCCTTTTTTCATGCGTGGACATATTGTGTGTGTGTGGCTTGTTCAAGCTAAGTCGCTCAGATTTTTGTTCTTGTCTGAAACAGGTGCGCCCCCATTCTCGGTGACCCTTCATCAGCCAACCCAGGTTGCGCCGATCGATCACGTCGCACCTTGTAAGATGTGACAAGACATGAATCAATGGAAAGTTCGGTGTCCCACATCTTCGTCGGCGTCCAGATGTTGCCAAAGAGAAGGCAGGTATCGACAATCGTGTGTTGCACTGAGTTTGTTGGGTAAGCGTGAGCATAAACCGTTGAGAGTTCTATGTGGTGTGCTTCTCGGTGCGTGTAAGCCTGAAGACTCAATACGAGTCGTTTTGTTTTGATTTCGGGAGTTTTCCCTCTTCTTATTTTAAAAGAAGAAGGGTAAAAAACAGAATAAAAGCCAATAAATACTCAAAGCATTTTTTACTTTTAGGCAACAATTTTTCATTACAAATGAAGATTAAAACTGGCCATTTTTGTTTCATCTTATCTCTCTTCATTACTGCCAAGAAAATCTCATTTCTTTTCTTTGAAGAACAGCGAGGCAAAGAAAGCGTCTCAAACTATAGAGTGGACTGCCGACTGCCTACTATTGAACGCCAGCCATGTAAAACAAATCGATACTGCTATAGCATGAGTGACTTTAGGCCTATGGGACCAACGCATGCTATTTGTGATTCTGATGGAGGGCTAGAAATACAAAAGTCCACTCATCAAATTGTCTCATAGCAAAAGCTTAGGAAACAAAAAAAAGACTGCCATTCATCACCACCGCCGTACCATCTCAGGCACCCGGGCAGTATCTGGCCACTTGGTAAACCATGAAAGAATAACAACAAGAAGGAAAACATCAAATCGGTAAAGAACGTAAAAAAAAAACCCCCGCGATCCCTGGACACAGTCGACCCGTGTCCTCTTATCTTTAATCGATACACATAATCAAAAACAGATATACCCTGGCCAGCAGCTATGTTGACCCAGCTGTCATTGTGTCTGGAATATCTGCAGTTTACAGAATCAGAGCACCCGCCAGGGAGAAGAGGAGGACAACAGCTGAGATGACAATGGGGCTCTTGTCAATGGGGCCCATGGTGGCAGGGCCGGCACTTTTGCTCGAGGTGGGCGAGGCGGTGCTCGAGCCAGAACCGGGCTGGGCGTAGCTGACGCTGGTCGAGCCGGCGTTCTGCGAGCCGCTGCCAGTCAGACCGGGGCCGGTACCAGCACCGCTCGACATGTAGGCCTTGGCATCGTCGGGGAGAGCGGGCAGCAGGGTTGAGTCAACGAGCAGTCAGCATCCTTGGTGGGGCAGGCCTGGCTGTTGGTCGTAGAGGTGAAGCCACCGTCGCCAGTGGGGGCCGGGTTGGCGCTCAGGGCGCTGGCGAATTTGGTAAACTGCGGCAGCTCGCTGACGCTGGAGCCGTCAATGGAGGCGATGCCAAACTTATTGACCTCGAGAGCGTACTCGTACATGAGGCCGCCCGAGTAGACGCCAGTCATCTCCGAGTTCATGAGAGCAGCAACTTCGCCAAAGTCACGGCCGTTGGTTATGCAGCCGTATCGGAGAGGAAGATAGGCAGACCGTAGCCGGTGAAGTTCTTGACCTTCTGGTCCCAGCCGGACACGGCGAAGTTGGTGTTGCACCACGAGTAGTCGTTGAAGGCGAAGAAGTCGCTGCGCTCGTCGTCGGTGCCGCAGTTCATGTAGTCGGCAAGCTGCATGCGATTCTGGGAGACATCGGCAGCCGAGTAGCCGACAGGGACCTTGCGGTAGCCACGCTCAGAGATGTACTGACGTATGTCACGGTGACGGCCTTGACAAAGGGGGCGACAACGTAGAGGCAGCGGTCGAGTTAATAACCTCGTTGCCGGAGAAGAAGGCCAGGGTGTTGTCGTACTTGATGAACTCGTCGACGGTGGCAAAGACGCTCTGTAGGTACTTGGCGTTATAAGAGGGAGCCGGGTCGGCACTGTTGATGGAATACAGCGGGTTGTTGACGTCGAGAATGGCGTAGATACCAGCGGCCGCCAGGGCGTTCATGCAGGTGTCGTGGTTCTTGGAGTTGTCGGTGATGTAGACACGGACAGTGTTAACACCGAGCTTCTTGAACTCAGCAATGTCGCGGTTGCAGACATCGGCGTCAGCCAGAGGGTCAGCGGCCTCGGACGAGCCACCAGGCTGGTAGTCAATACCGCGGACGTAGAAGCGCGTCTTACCGGCCCAGAAAGCTGGAAAGAAGTTAGCGAACAGCCCGAGGAGAGAAAAGAGAGAGACAGAGAGAGACAGTGAGTGTCTGAGAGACAAAGAGGGTGGGCTCACCATTTCCAGAGGCAGTGACGGTGGGCAGAGAAGCCGCACGGTCGGCAAGCTCAGGAAGAGTCCTGGAAGGGTTGGCGTTGACAACGGACGCAGCGGACAGAGCAGCAGCGGCCACCGAAGCGAGCGAGAATGAGCGCATTGTGAAGATCGGTGATGCCGTAGAATGAGATGTGATTGTCGAAGGAGGAAAGAGGGAAGAGGGAGGAGCGAAGAGAAGACGAGTCGACTTGAGATGGACGACGACGTATTAAGTTGTCAAGATGGCGAGACACGAAGAGACAATGTGAAAACCGCGTTTTTTTCGTTTTAGACCAGGTCAAATGCCAGTGCTGTATCGCTGGGAATGAGAAAAAAGGGAAAAAGAGAGAGAGAGAGAGAGAGAAAAAAGAAAAGACCAGGATTAAAAGAGTGATACTGGATCTGTTGGGGAGCGTTAGCGAGAGACGGAGAAAATGGAAGTCGATAATGGTGAAAGAAGGAAATAAAAGAGAAAGTTGTCGATGATGAAGGAAAAGAGAGAAGAGACGATGGAAGAAGGAAAGGAGAAGGGGAATCAAACGAACAAAAGAACAAAAGAACGGAAGAGCAAAAGAGACAAGAACGACTGAACTGAGAGATGGACCGAATATGGAACTGGAAAGTGACCAGGGCCTGGCCAGGAAGAGGCAGGAACCCAGAAAATCAGGGCAAACCTTGGAAGGAGTCCCGGCAAAGAGTGTACAATACCTCGTACCAAGTAATGCAGTCTCCAGTTTTCAGACGGGAAGGAAGGAGCGCCAACAAGGGAGGGGCCAGCCAGGGAAGGGGCGGAAGTGGTGGAACGTTGTGTGGAAGAAAAATGTCTTGGCACTGCGAGGGAGGGGGGAACAGCAGAGTATGGGGGAAGTCGCGCAAAGGTTGGAAGTGGAAGGCACAAAAAGGAAGACAACAAAAAGGAAGACAAAAAGGAAGGGATAACTCGGGGCGCATTGCTCCTGCTTGCTGAGCCAGTGGCCAGTGCAAGCGACTTAGGAGCACCTACTCGACTTGGAAGTCGACGACGTTGTTGACCGTGGCACGACATGGTCGCAGTTTCCACACGAGGCGTCCAATGCTGCCAATACGAGGGCAACGAGCAACGCGACCACAGACCGCAAAGGCAGGCACACACAGCAAGCACACACAGCAGGAACGGAGTACACACGACACACGGCAACACAGGGCAAGTACGATTGGACCGTAAAAATGCGACACCATGTCGAGCGTGCCATAGATTTTCGTATCGCCATCACACGAGGAGGTGTACATGTACATGTACGAAGGAGTACGTAGTTGCTTACTAGGAGCTCTGTTTGTCTGGCAGGCGCGTTCCTGTTCCTGGTGCGAGAAAAGCGTGCCAAGATGTGGGCGCTGTTGGGCGATCGCGCTACCTAGTTTTGGAGCGCATGTTCTATTTCTAGTTCTATGTCGGGGTACGAGGTAAGACTACTTTCGACTTGGTTTTCCCATGGCCCGCCGAGAACACGATCGGCATCTGCAGAATCGCGATATTCAGGGAGCACTGATAATTTGTGGGGTGGGATGTTCAGCGGTGGCCAAGCTCACTGTCGATGAAGCGCATATATACGGAGTATGGACGAGGCTTCTAAAAGATGGGCAAAGATGTTGCAAACTGGCGTCTTTTGTTTCTGTCGCAGCCTTTAAAAACAGCGCAGTGAAAACAAAGTAATAAGCTTACTCGCACGTCGCGAGTCAGGCCAGAGGGAAGGGGCTGTTTGCGCGCGAACCTCGTACTCCGTACTTTTGCAGGCCCGACCATTGAAGAGACTGGTGACTATTTGGTTTGGCTTTATCTTAGTGTGTGGAGGACATCTCGCGTGTAGCCAATCATGCGTGCCGCGGCCGACTCTTCCTTCCAGCCAGCTCCGCTCATCGTGCCCACCAGCCCACCCCCTGCAAGTAATGGGCCCGCACTTGCCCTGATCGCTTGGCCGATCTGTACTCCGTACCTGTCGTTGTTTCAGGTCGCAGCGGCATGTGCATTGAGCCGCGAAGAATGTTGCGGGTCCGTTCGGGGTCGTTGGTTTTGCCTGTATGCGTACATGTACGAGGATCGAAGCACGGAGACTTTTTTTGCAAGTACTCCATAATTTGTAGCTTCACGGGCATCAGTTTTCCAATTCAGTAAATCACCGTGTCGAATGAACAAAGTATTTGCATTTCACGAGATTGAGGCATGTTATTGAAATAAAGGCAGGAACCAACGGCCGTACCCGCTGCTTGTTGCCTTCTTTTCTGTTAGCTTTTGTCTTTCCTATCCAGGATAAAATGTATATTTACAATGCACATGCTCCGTTGCCATTTGCGGCTTCCTCCTCCAAAAGCCACGTCCACAATCACGTTTTCAGGGTCTTTCCAGTTTCGGGACCTGTCTTCCTTGCTGAGAAAAGGCTCTTGGACTTTTCTCTTTGTCGATTTGATAACCCATGTTTCGGGGGGACAAGGTCGGTCCTCCAAGCCGGTGCTGCCACGCACAATGACGGGTCAATTTCCGAGATGGAAAGCTAACACGACTGCGCCTCACTCCAACAATCTCCCTCTTGAAGGTTCCAATCTCGCACGTAGCAATTCGCGAGAACGACAAGAAAGAGCACTCTTTCGACTTAACGCAGTATCCAGAAAAAAAAAAAACGGTACACGAAGGAAATCGAAGACGAGAACCGAATCAAAGTCGAGAACCGAATCAAAGAGGGGCAACAAACAAAAACAATAGATAAGAAGCAAACAAAAAAGGAGGCCACTGTAAATGCACCGACCGCAGATGCTGATACGAGAACGACGCAAAATGTAAAAAAAAGAAAGCGCGAGAGAATCAAGAGACGGCAATGACGGCACAGAACACAGAAGGACACTTTACACCGCCTGCACGTAGCTCGCTGGGACACTCTTTGTGACGCCGCCCTTTTCCACCTCCGCCCAGCCATCGCCCGGATCCTCCTTGACGAGCACGAACCGCTCGCCCTCTGTCATGCTGTGCTCGCTGTCGTTTTGGGCAGCGTAGGCGTACAGGGCCTCCACGTACTTGAGCTTCTTGGCGCCGCGTCTGGGTGCGACGGCTGGCCCCTTCTTCCTGCTGGCCGCGTTGGCCGTATTGGTCGTGCTGATGGACGAGCCGCTGTTGGAGTAGGTCGACTGGCCTGTGTTCTGGGGCGCCATGGCGGCTGGCGGCGGAGCGGCAGAGGCGGGTGCAACGTCGACGTACGATGCCGGCACCAGGCCCTCCTTGTAGCCCGCGCGGACTTTGATCCAGCCTGAGCCGCTGTCGGGCTCGAGAACCACGATATCAATACCCTCGCCCACTGTCAACTCGCCGTCGCCATTCGCCTCGAACGCGTACAGCATCTTGCCCTTGGGTTGGCTGCCACCACCACCTGCTGCACCCTCGGGCATGCTTCCTGGCAGCTCATTAATGTATGCAGCCGGCGGTGGGCCAGAATTTTGCGTGCAGCGCCTGCTGGGGTGGACCGCCGCGCGAGCTGGCAGGAAGCTCGGCTGGGCCACTACCGTCGTCGCCTGCCGTTGGCGAACGCGCCCCTGATATGGATCGGTGTGCACTCGTGGCGTAGCCGGAGCTGAGCGAGTTCATTGTGTTGGAACGGCTCAGTTTTGGCAGTTCGGATGCACTGGTCGATGCAGACGGTGTTGCGCCGGCCGCAGCTCCTGGCTTCAGTGAGTTTGAACGATTCTTGCCGCTCCTGCTTGAGCTTCTTGCGCTCCTCCTTGTTCTGCTCGCCAGGACACTCGGCCGGCACCTTCATCTCACATTTGCTGTGGCAAGTGTAGCCACAGTCGCGGCAGTCGAAGCCCTTGGCGGACAAACCCCAGATGCGCTCGCCGCAACAGGTCGCAGTTGGTCGGAATTTTAAATGTTTGTGACTTGAAGTTGTGGTTGCGTGCGCCCACAGTCACGTCGCCCACGACGGCTGTGATTGTCGACGTCTCCACCTCGGCTGTGATGCGCTTGCGCTCGACCTGATGCAGGTCTTCTTGCGCGGCAAACATCTGGCTGACCACCACCACCTCATCGCGCTTCTCGGTGCCCGCCCGGACCGACTGCTTTATCTTCTGGATGGCCTCGACCTCGCGCCGCTTCTTGTCGACTTCGCGCCGCAGGTCGCCGAGCTGGCCCTTGGACTTGTTGAGCACGTTCCGTAAAAAGATCTTGGCCGTTTCGTCCACGACCATGGATCCGTCATCGTGCCAGACAGGGCTGGGCTCGAACACCTTGTCTGGGGGCTCCTGCCAGCCGCCGACATTGTGCCGCATGTACATCATGGAGTCAAGCTGTGGCAGGTTGCGGGCAATTTCCTGGGTCTGGCGGTCGATGATAGCGGTGCTGGACTGCAGCATGCTGGACTCGAGCTTGGAGGCGACAGTCCACAGGTCGTTGAGGCGCAGTGTACGGAACTCGGCGAGATCCTGGAGCGAGTCCAGCAGTTCGGGTACATATTCGTGGTAGTAGCGTTCTTTCTGCTTGTTTGTGACGTTGATGGCGATGAGGTACGAGTTCTTGACGTTGTTCATCTCGGCGATCTGCTGCTGGTACGCCGACTGGGCCTTGGCCTGGCCAAAACCCGATTCGGTCTTCTTGCGCTTGCTCTCGACTTCCTGGCACACAGCGTCGTACTTGACTTTTACTTTGCGCAAAATCTGCATACGATGCATCTCGTTCTGCCTCGACCTTGGTGGCAAAGTCGGCATGGCGCTTGCGCAGCTCCTCAAACCGCACGCCCAGCGTCTGCAGCGGCCCTGCGACCTTGCTGACCAGGTCGTTCCCGTAAGTGTCAATTTCGTCGGCCCGTGCTTCGAGTGTTGTGAGTTGTGTCGTCCATGTGGTGAGTGATGCGCTCTCGAGCGAGCCGGGGGTCATGGCCGGCGTTTCGCCGACGCTCAGCACGGACGACTTTCTTGTCTTCTTCTCAAAGTACTTTTTGGCGAGTGCTTTAAGCTTGGCGCTGTACTCTTTCTCGATGGCGCTCCGTTCGCGGTAGAACTGCTGGATGTCCTCGAGCCATGCGATGCCGTTGGTGACCCAAACGTTGGCGGGCTTGAAGCCATCCTGGAGGGGAGAAGGGTTGGTTAGTTGATTGATGCTGCATACAGCCTGACCGGCACTGACGGAACCACCGGTCACACAGTCCTGCCACCCAATCTCTCCGCCCCCTTTCCCCATCTCCCCCATCTCGACAAAACATACCTTCAGCTCAGCGCCGAATGTCGGCGGGCTCTCCATCGTGGTGGGCGGGATGGGTCCGGCGGCACACGTAAGGCTCGGAAGAATTCGAGGTGGCCGGCACGCACAACATTCAGAGGAAGGGCTGTCGTTGGCGTGCACTCGCAAGCGGTTGTTGTGACTGTCGAGTTCCGTGAAAAGGCAATAAATGCAAAGATACGATGTTCAAAGCGAGGCTGGTACTTGGGGGAAAGAGCGAAAGAGGGGATTGGGTGGAGTGCACTTGCCTTGACTTGCGCCGCGCAACTCGTTTTCGGAGCAGTGCGACGCCAAGAGGGTTGAGGTTCAGTACAGCCCAGTGCGATTCCAAAGGTAGCCACGACGCGGGGAAAGGTGTTGCCCGCGCTGCCAGCCCAGGCTCGCCAGGCTTTCCGCCTATTTACAGGGAGTACGACGCAAGATACAGGTGGGTTCTACCGTTGCACGGTTCCATGTCCTGAACCAGTATTCGTTAGCGGTCTTTAGCAGTCGCTAGTGATCTCTTTAGCGGCCCGGGCAGCCTGGCCTCCACCGTTCTCGGTGTGGTTTCCTGGCCTGGCTCTCGTACTGTGCCACGGCCCGAAAAAGCAGGCACCATTCTGCCGCCACCGACCGCCCTGCTGGTAGCTCTTTCCTTGTTGTCCCGCCTGGAGCTCTGTCGATGCACCCCACCTTTCGACCTTGACCTTGCTGTTTGTGCTCCAAAGTCCAAAGCCTCCAATCCTCTTCTTTTCTTGTCCTTTGTTTCTGCATCTTTTGCCCTTTGTTTGGTGTACCATCGACGTCCGCATTCGCACACTGCTCTCCCTCGCTGGCCAGCGCCGAGTGCCCTCGCAAGAAGGAGACTACCATCCACGCATCTACTCCAGACGCTGGTACGTCCATCGCGTTCGTCACGCTAGGCATCACTTGATCTTCTTTTTTCGCATTCTCTTGTCTCGCCTCGATCGTTTTTTTTTTCTCCGCCTTCTGCCTTGTTTCTAGTCTGCCTCGCTGCTCTCTGACTTGGTGGCTCTCTCTGTTTTTGTTTGGTCTCCTGTTTTGATCCATGCTGACAGCCGCAGGTCTTCCACAACGGCATCGCCGACTCCTTCACCGACAGACCCTTCTCCTTCTCCCTTCAGCCTTCGACACTTCACAAACACACAATGGCCGACCTGGCAAGCCGCATCACCCGGCCGGATGCCCCTGCGGAAGACACGCCTGCTGCTGCTGCCGCTCCGGCTGAAGATACCCCTGTCGACTCCGGCGGCCCTGGCCTCGTTGAGTCCACCTACGATGTCGAGGTCAAGCTTAGCGAACTGGGCTCCTTGACCGACAACCCGCTTTCGTCCGTGTCATCTTTCGAGGAGCTGGGCCTAAAGAAGTCGATTGTCGACGGCCTCTTTGCCCTCAATTTCAAGAAGCCCTCCAAGATTCAGGAGCGTGCCCTGCCCCTCCTTCTCGCCGACCCCCTTGCAACATGATTGCCCAGTCGCAGTCGGGTACGGGCAAAACAGCCGCGTTCGTGGTGACCCTCTTGTCGCGTGTCGATTTCAGCCTGCCCACCACGCCCCAGGCCCTGGCCCTGGCGCCCAGCCGTGAGCTTGCTCGCCAGATCGAGTCGGTTATCAACCAGATTGGCCAGTTCTGCGAGGGTCTCAACGTGGCTGCCGCGATTCCCGGCGCTATCGAGCGCGGTGCCGCTGTGCAAGCCAACGTTGTTGTGGGCACGCCCGGTACTGTCATGGATCTTATGCGGCGCAAGCAGCTGGACGTTTCGCAGCTCAAGCTCCTCGTTATCGACGAGGCTGACAACATGCTCGACCAGCAGGCCTCGGCGAGCAGTGCGTCCGTGTGCGCGAGAAGCTTCCCCGCACTATCCAGGTGCTCCTATTTTCGGCCACCTTCCCCGAGAAGGTCATGCGCTACGCCGAGAAGTTTGCACCCAACGCCAACCAGATGCGCCTGCGCCAGCAGGAGCTGACCGTCCGCGGCATCTCGCAGATGTACATGGACTGCCCGTCCGAGACGGAGAAGTACGATGTCCTATGCAAGCTGTACGGCCTGATGACGATCGGCTCGTCGGTCATCTTTGTCAAGACCCGCCAGAGCGCCACCGAGATCCAGCAGCGCATGGAGGCCGATGGCCACCGCGTTGCCGCCCTGCACGGTGCGTTCGAGGGCGAGAGCCGTGACACGCTGCTCAACGACTTCCGCACGGGCAAGTCCAAGGTGCTCATCACGACCAACGTGCTAGCGCGTGGCATCGACGTGTCAAGTGTGTCGATGGTCATCAACTACGACATTCCAATGAAGGGCATGGGCGACCGTGAGCCGGATGCCGAGACGTATCTGCACCGTATTGGTCGCACGGGTCGCTTTGGCCGTGTCGGCGTCAGTATCAGTTTCGTGCACGACCGGAAGAGCTTTACGGCACTGGCAGACATTGCCAACCACTACGGCATTGACCTGATCCAGCTGAGCCCCGACGACTGGGAGGAGACGGAGAAGAAGATTCGCCACATTCTCAAGTCGGCTCGTGCCCAGCCCGAGTACAAACCCGTTGAGGGCGCCGCTGCCGCTGGTGCCGCTACGCAGGCCCCTTAGTACGTTGCTGCCCCTTTTTTTGCCGGGGGGGGGAGACTTGGAACTTATGGTCTAGAAAGACTACCTGCTAACCTCACCAGGGGAGGGACTTTAATGACGTATTACCCTTCCGGGTTCCTCATGATGCGCTAGATGGCATGCATCCGACAAGAAAGCGTTAAAGTTGACGCTGGCTCTCGCATTATCCACGGAGATCGGAGAATACGATCCGAATGATGGAGGACGGAAACGAGAAGAACTGACTGGGAGACTCAGAGAAGAGGAAGAAAAGGGGATCACGAGGACGAGAATATGTTCAAGATACCATGATTTCAGATCGTCGACAACCATGCTGGGACGGAACAGATGGCCGACGGTAGTGATTTGCAATAAAGTAAATCATGTACACAAAAGAATACTCTGTACCACATCTAGAGCCGCTCATCATGGCAGCAGCGATGCTGTTTTTATTTCCGTGTTTATTTTCACCCGCTCTTGCTCGATGACTAATTGTGTGGCCAGTTGCAACCGGTGTGGAATTTGCAAAGAACAGGAGAAAATGGAAAGAGCAACTGTCGATAATGGTGCCAGTCAATTAAAGCGAGTATTCAAAAGCGGCAAGCACGATCCAACGCCCGTGGTACCTGCCTCGAAGCGCCGACATGGGGTGGGTGGCGATGGGGCGTGGGGAATTTAGACGCCGGGCCCGCCTGCCAAACAGAAACCAGGGGGTGAGGCTAAGACCTGCACCCAACTCAAACAACCCATGCAATCCAAACCAACCAAACACCGAACAAAACAAGCCAACCAATGCACTACCGCCGCACAAAAGCAGCAACGGCATCCCATTTGTCGACCATCTCGTGGCGCGCAGATTCGTGCCATCTTGCTGCTCCACGCGCAGAGTTTGACTTGGCCGCATCTGACGCGCTGCTGGGCCTACGAGAAAACGCCGGCGTCTCGCCAGGACGACGACAGGCGGACAAGCAGCAAGCTGATACAGGCAAAGCTGGCAGCGCAATATCGGTGTCGCCCTCCATGCTAATCCCAAACACATTGGCTGCGGAGACGAAAACGGGACGAGAAACACGGCGAGACTTACCAAATCGGCCAGCTGTTCTCCGCCGTTGGGATGCGCCGCCCAATAAGCGACCGTGGCCGCCGTCATAGGCATGTCCCTTTGTGGCTGTGGGAGAGAGGGAGCACAAGGACAAGACCGTGAAGCCATCAAAGCCATAACGCCATGAAGTCATGAAGCCATGAAGCCATGAAGCCATAAAGATATCGAGCAATGGAGCCAGTCAGAGTTGAGGGCGCCGGCGGTTAGAATAGCCCCTTCTTAGAGCGCCCTTCTTCCCTTCTGAGCTATGCGAAACGGTGATGGGAAAACACGGGGACGAAAATTCAGGTTTGGGCTTTGGAACGAGATGAAAGTTGGCAGTATTTGCACAGGGGTTTCCAGACTCTTGCAATTTTGGGTCTTGGAAGCCGAGGCCTTTTCAAGTGAACGTGCCTTGCTGCCTCTTGCATCGCCACTTTGCCTCTGACCACGTCGACCTCTTGTTTTCCCTCGTTCTTGGTTCTCGAATACACTCGTTTTGTTGGGGGCCTTTGTCTTATTCATTTTGTTATCTTCTTCCTTCTGTTACAATCTCTAGACGATTCTTCAGCTCTTCCCTTTTTTTGACGGCGCCATCTACCTTGGTTTGACGCATCGAGCATTCACACGACAGCCGCACGGAAAGAATGCCGTAAACACACAGCACGCCACAAACAAATGCCAATCCTGGTGTGCTTTTCGCAGGACTGGCGGAGTCATTGTCGGATGGCCGGTCTCCCACAAGATGCCGTCTCTGTCTCGTGGCACGACCACACCGGCGTTCCTCCTCTCGGCCTTCTCGAACATCCTCTTTCTCGCAGCAAGACCGGCCACAGCCTCTGTCATCGGCCTGCCAGGTGAAATCGTAAACTTTGTCCCGTCCTGTGCCACGGCATGTCTCTCGACCTTCATCGACGTCAACTTTCCTCAAGGCGTCTGCGGCACAGATCCGACATTCGAGTGTCTATGTGCACATACGGGCAGTAGTGGATTTACTGTGGGCGAGGTGCCCTCGCGTGCATTGCATCCGAAGACAACACTGGGCAATGCACCGGCACTGATGTATCCTGTGAGTTGATATCATCCTCGTTTCTGTCTGCACCAGAATATCTGGCTCACATCCATTTTCCTCTTCAGCAACGGCCTCGAAAAAGGCATACTCTATGTGTGTCGGCCAAAGCAGCGCGGCCGTAGAAACCCACGCAACCATTATAGCCACGCAGGCAATACCTTTTCAATCCCAGTCGACAAGGACAATTACGACGACAGTTGCCGGGAACACGAAAGGAAAAAACCGATGGCGGCCATACAACGGAACGCACAACAGCACGAGCTACCACCACATCATCTACCTCGAGTTCAACCCGGAGATTGACGACATCGACACGCAGTCCTTCACCGGCAACCGAGTCTACCCTCATAACTGCCCCGCCGCGTTCGAGCACAACTGCTGCTGCTGCTGCATCGCCACCGCCGACTACAAGTACAAAATCAGCATCAGACACATCATCTGCACAGACGGGCGCTACGTCAGAGCAGACACAGCCTAGCAAAGGAGTCAGTAGCCTGAGTGTCGGCCAGATTGTCGGCATCTCGGTTGGAACAGCTGCTGCCCTGATTTTAGCCATTGTTATATCACTCTATCTACGTGTTGTTCGCCGCCGCCGCCTTATGCTTGTCCCCAGGTTGACTGGCGATGGTAAGCAAGGTCAGGGTGGCCGTGAAAGCGACGAGGAGGGAACTCGAAAACGGTTCCGGCCGAGAACGGGGCACGAACTCCAGATATCGGTTCCCGTCAATCTACAAGCACCGGCTCGCACCTCGAACAGCGCATGGCCCTCGTGGCAAGAAAAATACAAAAATACTAAAAGAGCACCACAGAACACGCAAACTACGAGAAACACACAGAATACCCAGAATACTCCAAACGTACACAGCATACAGCAGGCGGAGGCCCGTCCAGAGCCTCCACCAAAATTCAGCCCTCCGGAAATCCTCATAACCAGGCCGACATTGGAGAGAACTCCAGAGAGGGCAGGGGCGCCAGATGCGAGAAATTACAGAAATCTAACGCCAAAAACAAGCAACGGGCGTCCCAATGATACGCCTCGTGGTGATATGCCAGTTGATACCACACGAACAACACCGGTACCGTCTTCTGCACAAAAGGATGTCCCGCCGTCTCTTCTCATACGTCCGCCTCCACAAAGAACGGCCCCTGTCAGACAACCACAGCAAGAGGCAGCAGCAGCTTCACCCCGCACTGTGCCGTATCCATCGTACTATGGAATCACACCAGACGATGAGCCAAGCTTTGGCTACCGTCAATCTCAACAAACACAGTACACAGAACCGGCTCTTGTGCCGGTGCCGACACCAAGGCAACCTGTACAGTTCCAGCCAACGCAGCAGCAGCAGCAGCCCATCCAAGCTGCTGTCTTCCAGCCACCATTGATCAACCGGGACAGCGTTGTGACTGAGTTTGCAGAGGACGGCGAAGACGACCTGTCGCCACGAGCAACAGACGACGGCCGTTATCCCTCCCGTCAATTCTCCTCGAAGCCCAATCTCAATCTCCCCCAAAAGCAGTATGATGCCCGGGGCAGAGGCTATGCTGCTGGCTCACACACATACCGGCAGCCATATGGGCCATATGAGCCATACGAGCCTTCTGACCCGAGTCCACGACTGATCCGCCAGCCGCTGCCGCAGCCGCAGCCGCAATTTCAAGTTCAGCCTCACCATCAACCACAACTTCGACCGCAGCCGCCACCCCGGACACCGTCGCCGCAAGCTCAAGTAAGACCATATGTGGACAACGACTCTCCGCAGCCATTCATGTCGCCGTCTCTCGTGCCTCGGCCGCTCTCGCTTGGGCCACGTAATACCAGTGGAAACCCTGGGCCCATCACTCTAATTATGCCAGACGGGGCAGGCAGCAACGTCGCCCGGATGGCCAAGATGCGACTGGGCGATGAGCGGGCCCTGGGTCTGAGGCTGGTTGGCGGTGATAGACGGCCACAGCTGCCACGACAAAATGCAGGCTGGCGGCGGATGGACGACGCTTCAGGAGAGTACTGAGATGCTCAGGGATGCGATGCAATATGAATGGCGTATGCTGTGTGGACAATGTGTACAATGTGGTTTCTTTCGTTCTTTTTCGTGGTGATTTCATCATACGCATTAGAAGAGACAACACCATATGCCCTTCTGTCCTTTTGTTTTCATAAATTTAGGTTTTTTTTGTTGTTTATCTTCTCGGCCAACCCATTTTTATGTACTTTATTTGTAAATCCATAGTCCAGCTTGATACTAGAATTGACGACTGCGATTGCGGCTCGTGTCATATTACTTCACCTCCGTGCCAGCTTCATGGCCAGTCACAGCTGCTGGCCAGAAGAGCCGCCAGCTTCTCCAGGTTGGCCTGGTCGACCTCATCAAAGCCGTTGAGCACGGCACAGTCAATGTCGATGATGCCTACAAGCTTCTCGCTGTTGCTCCCTGCGCCCACCACAATAGGAACCACAATCTCGCTGCGGCTCTCGCTATCGCAGGCGATGTGACCAGGGAAGGCCTCGACATCGCGGACAAGCTGTGTCTGCTTCGTGGCTGCCGCCGTGCCGCAGACACCACGACCCAGCGCAATTGTCTGACAGGCGACTTTGCCGTGGAAGGGACCCAGGATCAGCTGGTCGCGCTCCGTGCGGGCCGTGTCAATGACATAAAAGCCAGACCAGTTAACCTGGCTGCTGGAGTGCCGAGCGACTTGAAGGCATGCCAGAGGAGCGATGCCGTATTGGAGAGGTTGCTGTGAAGTTAGTCGAGAACTTTACAGTATATAAGTGGTGACGCTGCAACGACCTACCAGACCTGTCAGATGTTAGTACCGGCATTCTATCATGAAATAAAAAACGCACAGGGGAGTGCTTACCCAATTTTTTTGCCCGTCAAAGAGGCCCTCGGCTTGCATCAAGACCTGCTCATAGGCCTCCTCTTTGGTGAGGCCGTCGTCGAAGTTGGAAGCATCGGCGTGGTGCTATTGTGTTAGCGACTGTGTAGCAGCTTTGTACGTGATCGATTGAATGACTGATCAGCTGGGCCGGGAACGTACTACCATCTTGGTCACTGCGGTGTGTTGTTGAAGCTGAAAAGTGAGGTGGAAAATCAAAATCGCAAAGTCACAAAATCGTAAATCTCACACAGAAACGGCTTCACGCGGCGGTTGAGATTGATAAGGAGAGTATTTTCACTTTGTGGCGGAAACACCCCTGGTACCCCGCTGTAACAATGCGAAGGAACAATGGCGTGCCAACTAAGCCTCTAAAACCGCTGTATCTCCACAGCCAAACGCCGGCCCCAAACCATGAGCCCGCTAGCAGTACGCTAAAGACCACTGGAAACAGAGACCTGTCTAGGCTCTTCCGGCCTCCATTCCTTCCCGCGCCGGCCCTGTTTGAGCCCACATAGGACGCAACTAGGCGGACCTTATTTTGGCTTTGTATCTTACCCATCCCACAATCGCGACACCTCTTTTTCTCCTCCTCGCTCCGCCACGCGTTCTTTATTTGCTGTTGCGTTGATAGATCCAGAGCGTCGCTTTTTTCGTTACGCTCCCATCTGCTCTCATTTTTTGCATCGCCGTCCCTGCCATCGACAAGGCAGTTAGCGACCACATACAAGCTATTAAGAGCCAAAAACAACCACATTCCCCCACCCCAATGTTTCGAGATTTTCTCTTTTTCTTTCGCCGATTTCACCGACAGCGCGCGGTTTCCAGCTCCCAATTCCCAATTCCCAGCCGGCTCACGTACCGACGCCCCACACAATGTCGTGGAATTACCTGCGACACCTCTCGCCTCTAAGCGAGCATCCATCTGCCTCGCCGTCTCTGTCTCCCGTCATCTCTGACGGCAGTCTATCACTGCTAGAGGCCTCTATCCGTCTTGACCGCTTCGATGTTGCACACCATGGCCCCTGCAAGCTGTTGGCGGCGTTCATCGACAACCTAGCCGGCACCGGACAAACCAATCTGGCAGCTGACATATTGAGCTGTGACGACGACGGCGAACTGGTTGCATTGGCCAACCACCTCCTCGACGCGATCCTGAAGCCGTGTATGTTACGCCCTTGCTTTTTATTTCGTTTATACCTCCACTACCACACCCCCAACGCCATCACCACTTGTATTAATATATATCATGTTTTAGTCTCTTTGGCAGGTGGGCACGAGCCACCTCCTTTAACAACTCCACCGAGCAATGACGCGCCAGACGCCATTGAAGCAGCGATGTCTTCTATTGAGTCGTCAACCAGGGCCGAGCAATTTCTGCTTCGCAAAGATTGTCTGCGCAGAGACGCTTACCAATGCGTCTACACTGGGCTGTGGGACAGAAACCAGCTGCAATGATGGCATAGCACACCCGCCGCCTCGTCAAAAAAAAGGCTATTTAGATTGTGCACACATCATTCCCTTCGCCTTAGGATCTTTCGACGAGCGCGACGCCACGCAGACGCGAAACCAGGCAATCATCTGGTTCTCCATCCATAGGTACTTTCCAGAACTTCGCGGCAAGATCGATGCTAGAAGCATCAACCAGCGCGGCAATGCATTCTGCCTGGAGATGTCAATCCATCGGGCCTTTGGAATCTATGACATCGGCTTCCTCCCCACGAAGGCCACGACAATACATACGAGCTGGTGCAGCTTGACGACACTGTGGATATGCGGCCATCCAAGACCTTATCACCAGTGATCCGCTTCACCAGTGCCGACAACGCGATCCCCCTCCCCGACCTGAGTTTCTTCGTGTTCACCTTTCCATCAGCAAAATCCTTAAAGTGAGTGGCTTCGGCACGTTGATTTCCAGGGCATTGGTTGACGCCGAGTTGGTTCTTGACTACCGTGGGCTGCAGCCAGACGGCAGCACGGACGTCGGAGCTCTGTTGTCCAATTCCTGCTAATCAATGTATCCACAGACACTTAAAGATGGCAGAATCCGAATCTCAGGGAGATTTACACTATATTGAGGGTGCCGGGCCACCAGAGACTGAAGTAAGATGTTAACGACAGTTAACGGCCGGCGTTAAACAAGAGCTCGAATCACCCAAGGAAATGGCCCGACCTACCCTCCAAACTTTATCTTTGACGAGAAGATTTTCTTTTACTGTTTTTTCTGTTACGTTTCTCGGCAATTTGTTTTCGAGGTGTTTCGAGGTATACCCATTATGTTAGTTTCACGATACCGGACTCGTAGTTATTAAAATATATGTAATATTAATAATCATTTTTAAGGGATTTTGTTAAAATGTTAAGACTTTCTAACCCCAAAATCCTTTCTATTTATTATATGTTTTAGGCTAACCCTATTTGGCTAGTTTCCTAGGTTAATTCTTTGGGCCACCCTTCCAACAACGGTCGGTGTAGCCGCTTGGTTCTTATGCCCAGCTCGATATGGCAGCAGGCACCTACTGAGCAGGCAGCCGGCATGTTTTCACACGAGTTTTGGCTGCCAGTTTGAACCAAAGGGAATAGACAAGTCTCTCCTCGATTACTTCATCCATCTTCCAGGTTCCGACATTCAATCAATATAATCACGACTCGCTGCAATCGACAAGCTCTATTCCAACATGTCGCTCCAAAGCTACCCAAACAGCGACCATGTCGAGCACGGCCCAGATGCTCGGCTCCTGGGAAATGACACTCAATGGATGCCTCTCGAAGAACAGCATCAGGACCTCGAAAAGACATACGACGACAAAGACGGACAGCGAGACACCTGTGCTTCCCGCGTTGTTTCATCCAATCGCCAACGGCGTCGAGTTTTAGCCGTGGCGGCAGCTGCTTTGCTTCTGCTGTGTCTGTCTGTCGTCGTCTCCAAAACCCGCGACGACCTCCTCTTTGGGATGGCCGCAACGGACAAAGCCGTGGTTTGGTCCATGCACGACGACAAAAAAAAAGCCTGTGACAGAGACAGAGACATACACTTTGAGCTCTGACAACGACGACATTTTCCTCCTGGGCGTCGGCAAGGCAGACATTACGGGCCCCGTCGTCGAGATCAACCTGATGGGCTACGCCGATCCCAAGCAAGTGGGCACTGGCCTGCGCCAGCGACTCTACTCGCGCGCATTTATTGTTGGCGACCCTGACCCAGAGCGTGCATCCGACCGCTTTGTCTATCTCGTGCTCGACACACAGTCGGGCGACACTTGCTGTCCGCTACGGCATCATCGACCGTGTGCGGGAACTGGGACCAGAGTACGCCGCACTCTATGGCCACCACAACATCGCCGTCACGGGTACGCATTCGCACTCTGGTCCCGGCGGATGGCTCAACTACCTGCTGCCCCAGATCACCAGCAGAGGATTTGACCGCCAGGGCTACCGTGCTATTGTTGACGGTGCCGCTCTGTCGATTCAGCGTGCCCATGAAAGCTTGCAGCCGGGCCATCTGAGCTCGTCTTCGGCCAAAGTCAAGGATGGCAACATCAATCGAAGCCACTTTGCCTACATGGCCAACCCAGAGGATGAGCGTGCGCAATACAACAGCTCCCGCGGCGCTGTGGAAGACGAGAATGTCGACGACAGCGGCGACGACGACGACGGATCAGTCGACAAGCAACTGACACTCGTTCACTTTCAGCGTGCCTCGGACAAGAAGAGCATTGGCGTGCTGACCTGGTTCCCGACACACGGCACATCCATGCTAGGCAACAACACCCTTATCACCGGTGACAACAAGGGTGTGGCAGCCTATCTCTTTGAAAAAGAGGCGCGCAATAGCAAGGAGAGCTCGGGGGACGATGGCTTCGTGGCAGGCTTCTCCCAGGCCAATGTGGGCGACACAAGTCCCAATGTCCTGGGTGCATGGTGTGAAGACGGCTCTGGCCTGCCATGCAGCTACGAAAACAGCACCTGCAGTGGCGGGAAAGCCCAGACTTGCCACGCACGTGGCCCGTTCTTCCGCGAGGACAACACGGGCACTGCTTCGTGCTTTGAGATTGGCCGTCGCCAGTTTGAAGCAGCCTGGGCGGCATACAAGGCGGCTGATGCTCAACCCATTCGTGGGTCTTTGGTTAGGTCCTTCCACACCTTCCACAACATGACCGGCTTCACTTTTCAACTACCCAATGGCACAACTGTGCAGACATGCCCTGCTGCACTCGGCTACTCTTTTGCAGCTGGCACGTCGGATGGCCCAGGCGCCGTCAACTTTACACAGCACGACTCAGATCCATCCAACACATCGCCCGTCTGGCGCGCGGTCTCACGCTTCCTCAAGAAACCGTCCGAGGCACAAAAGGCGTGTCATGGAGCCAAGCCGATCCTGTTGGATGTTGGCGAGCTGAGCAAGCCATACCAATGGACACCCAATGTGGTGGATATTCAAGTGTTCCGTGCCGGCCAGCTCGTCATTATTGTCAGTCCTGGCGAGGCGTCGACCATGGCCGGCCGGCGCTGGAAGGGCGCTGTGGCTCTTGCATATCCCACCCTCGATGGTGGTTCTTCTGGTCTGGCAGGGAAGCCAGACAAGCCTATTGTTGTCCTAGGTGGACCAGCCAACAGCTACACACACTACATTACTACCGAAGAAGAATATGCCATCCAGCGATACGAGGGCGCTTCGACGCTTTACGGTCCCCATACACTGTCAGCCTACATCAATGTGAGCGCTTGAACACCTTCCGTACTTGGCAGCCTCGACAAAGCCTGGAGACTTGCCACCCCTGGACGATGACATTGATGCCTACCCGCCTGACAACAGCAACCGCTCACTGTCCTTTATTACCGGTGTGGTTCGGGATGGGTCGCTCTTCAAGAAGTTTGGCGATGTCAATCAGGATGTTGACCCAACCTACCTCCGAGGCGACAAGGTGACAACCACATTTGTCGGTGCCAACCCGCGAAACAACTTGAGGTTGGAGCAGACGTATGCCGCTGTTGAGAGGCAAGAGGAGGCAGGCGGTACCTGGACCTCCGTGCGAGATGACAGTGACTGGTCGCTCGTCTACCGCTGGCGGCGGTTGAGTGAGCTGATGGCCACCAGTGAGGTCGAGATCACATGGGAGACGGAGACTGGGCCCAGCCTGGCACCTACCGCCTTCATTACTATGGTGATTCCAAGTCTTTGGGCGGAACAATTACGCCTTTCGAAGGGGTGTCCGGGTCCTTTGTCTTGACATGAGATTGTGCACCTGCGTTGTATTGTCATATTTGTAGCACTATTCTGGGAGTTTCATCACAGGCGTTATTCTCTTTTCCCAGACTGGTATTTGTGTATTTGTGTATTTGTGCATTCTCGTACTATTAATTATCCCGTTCGTGTTTTTGTTTGTATTTATTCTCGCAAGATTGTAAAATTATTGCGATGTTTTCATCTTTTTTTTCGATTGACATACTGTGTTCGAGGTGCTCTGATAGTTGAGAACAACCATTTATCAAGTACGCACAGATTGTATGACTTGAAGACAGTCACCCAACGAGGTTTTCTTTGATCTGCAAATTGATATTTATACAACTCGAATGCCAAACTGCATCATGGCGATCACATTTGAATATCTTCAGTTACATGACACCGATAAGAGACGATACAGTGCGAAATCAACAGAAAAGCACATCAGCTACCACAGTATACACTGTGATAAACACCGTACCCTCTACCGATAAGATAAGTGGGGCACGCGAGGGGAGCCAGATCTCCCATCGCACCTCCTGAGAGATGCCACAGAGCAACATCTGTCAGCAACGCTTTCGACGACACATTTCCCCCAGCAACCACGACATCCTTCTCCTATTGAATCCTTGAGTAACTCGAACGAATCAGCTTCTACTGTACTCTCAAATCCACGACATATCCTACCTACCGCCACCATGGATCCCTACTCGGCTGAGGGCGAGTTGATTAACATCCACAACCACTTCCATCAGGGCCAGTTCCAGGAGGTGGCCGACTACAACACCGACTCCTTGTCGCCGGAGAACAAGCTGGCCGCGCGTGTTCTACAGCTGCGCGCGCGTGTTGAGCTGGGTGAGGCCAAGGCGGTGCTGGCAGACGTCAAGGGCAAGTCGGAACCGGCGCTGCAGGCCGTTGGCGCTCTGGCCGAGCAGCGGGCAGGCCGCTCTGACGCGGCTGTTGCTACCATCACAAAAGCTGGCCGAGACAGCCGGCGACGACTCCGCAGTCCAGATTGTCGGCGGCACCGTGCTGCAGGTGGCTGGCAAGTCGGAAGAGGCTCTGGCCCTCCTGTCCCAGCACGAACAGCAACCGTGAGTCCCCTTGGAGACACTCCTCCCCGTCAGCCGTTTAGTGTACCCTTCTAACACACGCCCTCCAGTCGACGCCGTCTCGCTTTGATTGTGCAGATCCACCTGCAGCAGAACCGCAACGACCTCGCCCTCAAAGAAGTCGTCGCTGCCCGGAGGTGGGCCCAGGACTCGCTGCTCGTCAACCTGGCCGAATCGTGGGTCGGCCTGCGCCTCGGCGGTGAGCGCTACCAGCAGGCATTCTACGTGTTCGAAGAACTCGCCCAGGCCCCGGCCTCGTCCTCGGCCCGCACACTCGTCGCCCAGGCCGTGTCGGAGCTGCACCTGGGCCGCACAGAGGAGGCACAGGCCGCGTTGGAACAGGCGGTCAAGGCAGACCCGGAGTCGGCCGACGCCATTGCCAACCAGCTAGTCCTGGCGGTCCTGACGGGCAAGGACACGGCCGAGGCTACCAGCAGCCTGCAGAACGTCGACGCGCAGCACGCACTGCTGACGGATCTGGGGGAGAAGAGCAGTCAGTTCGACAAGGCCGCCGCCAAGTACCAGGCCAAGGTGATAGCATAGGGCTGGGAGTGGGTGTGATGTTAAGGGCGCTGGGACACAATGGACAGCACAAACCACCTTGTTACATGAAGAAGGAACTGCTCAGAGAGCTACAGCAACAGATACAGCGAATACCGCAGGCGTACAAACACTTGCAAGCGACGTCCGACACACAATGTCACGGCGGACTGCCCATTGGCAGCAACGACAGCTGGCCGTTGGAAGATGCGAGGGGAATTCCATAAAGGGCAGACAAGTGCGTGGATAGAGTTGCAATGGAGCAACATGGTAATGCAGGCTACGTTTGAATCAACTGTTGTTTCTCGTTATATTTTGCTTTGTGCATTTCTTGCTGGTATCGATGCAGCGTATAGAAGATGCACTAGATAGCCGTGCCTCCTTCCACATGCCAGTAAACCTTACTACAGTATTGCTTTTTTGCCTTTGTTTTACCGCACTATTTACTGTGTACGCCTCCTTGTCAGCCTGTCAGCTTGTGCACCTATGTTCTGCATGCCGTCGCGTCTATGCTGTTTTGGCCTGCATGGCTGTCTTGCACGGCTGACTCGAGATATGCTGCTCGGGAGTCATTGTCGAGAAGGACTGTCAAACTGTCGAACTGTCGAATTGTCGAATTGTCGAATCGTCAAAGTGTATCGCTATGCTGGCATTTGGCGCAAGCAGCACCTGAAGGGATCGAGGAGGGTTGAGCTTGCCAGCCCGAGGACCAGCCTAAAATTGCCCCATCTGGACCGCACCCCGTAGCTTCAGATTGGGAGCTAAGCCAGGCCAAAAAATAGCAGGAGGGTCCCTCTTCAGCCCCTCCATCCCCAACACGAATTACGTCCTTCTCTGTCGTCAATCGGAAGGTGCCAATTGCCAGTGTTGCGGAAGGCACGGTCGGCAGTCGATTCGATACTACATCATTTTCAAACAAGACCCGGCCGCGTTTCTTAGGGCCTTTGTGAAGCCCGTCTTACAGATGACAGACGGCGATTTTGTCGCCAAGCAAGCAACATCTTAGCTTGGCCTACGTCCATCCCTCCACTTCCCCATGTTCATTGTTCTTGTTGGGCCTTCTTTCGATGTTGGTAGCCGTGTGTCCCGCACTTGCCGGTGCTTCCATTTCTCTCGTGCTCCTGCCGCTCTGTTCTCTAGTGCTCCTGCCGTCCAGAGCGGCTTCCACAGTTTCAATTGCCCCTTTCTAGCTGGCCGTGAGACAATTTACATTCTGCATCTCCACGCTCTGCCAATCTGGCCTTTGTCTCGTTGTGTGTGTAAGATACTATTCGTAGTTCGTCCTTACTCTGTGCAAATTGGAGCCTGCCAGCCTCTACGCCGCCACCGATCCTGCGTCCTACAGGCCGTCCCAATTTGCTCTCGTTTGGCTCGCGCTGCACGCCGCATTCCTTGTGACATCGTCGTGCCTTCCTTGTCTGCTTGTGCCCCGCGATTGCAGCTGCTCCTTCCTTGCTCCATCGAGCGCAGTTGCTCCTTCTGCTACAGCACTGGGCCCGGTGCATTCTGTCATTCTGTTTAGCTCATTATAAGTTATTACACCTCAAATGCTCCTTCCATCATTTCATCGTTACCGTCTAACCTCACCCAAAACGTCAGGTTGTATCTGTCGCGCCTGCCCGGATCTAGCACTGCCGCTCTCGCGCTCCGCTTCTTTCATTTGTTCGCCTCACACCTAGCTGCTGGCACTTGCCATACATGGGCCTTGTATGACGTTCGCCGCTGATCCCGACGTAGCTCATTGACCAACCCTAAGCCCCGTCTTCTCGACTGTTTTCGACACTTTGCACTGGCCCTTTCGTTTCTCGCTCCTCTCGTTCCTTTCGTCTCGTTCGCGCCACGGTCTCCAATCAATCCTACTGTCGTTTCTTGCCCGTCTCTGCCTTTCTGCTGCTATTCTCGGAGCCACTTGCTGCCCGTTTGTGGTCCACACTCTTCGGTCGACAAAACAAGGCCTGCCCTGCCCACACCCCGCCAAAACACAACAAGGACAGAAGTACGCCTCAAGGCTCTCTGGCCAAAAGCCAAAAGGACGCACAATCAGCCCCTCGTCAATTGCCCATTTCTCTCTCTCTCTCTCTCTCTCTCTCTCTCTATCGCGCGCGATTCTTCAGCTCCTCGGCCTCTTCGACTATTAGATTTGTCTGCTCCTCTGCTCCTGTGCTCCTCGACTCTCCCTGATTTATTCTCTCATTGCGACATCAGTCCGTTCTCGATCGCCAGGTCCACTGTGCTTCCCTCGAGAAACCTGAATTTCCAAGCTTCAAACAGCTAACATCTTTCCCTCACCGCCGTTCACACCTGCGGTCTCGTTGCGCTTTTCTTTCAGCCTCCCAAGCAACCCCGCAACCCACAACTCGCAACTCACAGACAGGCCCTTGCTGTACGGAGTACGCACAGTCTCGCTGCCACCCCTCTCCTCTCTTTATTTCCAGCCGTTCCTGCTTCCCGTCCGCGTGCCACTGGCCTTGCTTTGACCTTAAATTGGTCCTCGAATCTAGATCTCTGCTGTGTTCTCCCTGCTTTCTATTTTGCACACCTCACCGAAGAGGCACTTTTGTGCGGCTCTCTGCCTTTAAGCAGGAACCAAGCTTTTAGGCCAGCTTCGCCATGGTCCGCATCATCCCAAACCGCCTCAAGCCCTCGTCTGGCAACTCGGCTGCCAGCTCGACTGTCAACAGCCGCAGCACGAGCCCCATGCGCGGTGGCAAAGGCGATCCGGCCTTCAACCGAGACACCGGCCTGACCATTCACGTGGTCATTATCAAAGCCCGGAATCTGGCCGCAAAAGACCGCAGCGGCACGTCAGACCCGTATCTCGTCCTCTCACTAGGCGATGCGAAACATGCCACGCATTCTGTGTCCAAGAGCCTGAACCCAGAATGGAACGAAATCTGCCAGCTGCCCATCAGCGGCGTCTCCAGCTTGATTCTGGACGTCTGCTGCTGGGACAAGGACCGCTTCGGAAAGGACTATCTGGGTGAATTCGACCTGGCCCTTGAGGAGATCTTTGTCAACGACAAAACAGAACAGGAACCTCGTTGGTACCCACTGAAGAGCAAGCGGCCAGGCCGTAAGACGGGCGTGGTCTCGGGCGAGGTCCTCCTCCAGTTCACCCTCTTTGACAGCACCGACCGTTCCGCCACAAGCCAGCAGGTTATGGAGAAGTTTAGTGCTTTTGTGCGCGCGACAGCCCCCGATACCGAAGACGTTGCACCACGCCAACACCACCGTGTTCCTGGCCTCGGCGTCGGCATCCCGAAGCTGGGTGCAAGACGTGGCTCCTCCAACCCCGCGCCAACATCGGCTCCTGCCTTGGCCCAAAAAATTAGCAACACCGATGACTACGAGGACGAAGATGCCTACGACGACGAGCCCCCCCTGGAAGACGAGGATCCCTCGAAGCCGGAGACAGTTGAGAAGAGAAAGCGTCGGCTACGGATCAAGGGCCTCAAAAAGAAGCGGCGCGAGAACCCTTACGAGTTTATCAATGGCGGTAGTGACGTGCTGGGCATTGTCTTCCTGGAGATCAAGAACATCACCGACCTGCCCCCCGAGTCCAACCTAATCAAGACCACGTTTGACATGGACCCATTCGTCGTCGCATCACTCGGCCGTAAGACCTTCCGCACAAAAACAATCAACCACAACCTCAACCCGGTCTTCAACGAGAAGATGATCTTCCAGGTCTTGAGCCACGAGCAGGCCTACTCCTTTTCCTTCACTGTCATTGACCGCGACAAGTACTCGGGCAACGATTTTATTGCATCAACATCGCTGCCACTCAAGGAGTTCATTGAACGCGCACCCAAAGCTGACCCAGAGACCGGCCTCTACGACCTCCGTGAGCCACCCGAGTACGTTCCGCTCGCCCAACGCGGACGATTCAAGCGCCTCGGTCTTTCTCGGTCCTCTTCGTCGCAAAGTCTGAGCAAGCAATCCCGCTCAACCCCAGCAAAGACTCCCTCGACGTCGGCTATGAGCAGCAGTGGAACAACGGCGCTCGAATACCAGATCCCCGAGATTTCCAGTCTCCCAGATCCGTCGGTTGCGCTGGGTGACGTTACAAGTACACCCCAGGTGACGACCCCATCAGACGCCAGCGTGTCGGACCCGATGGCCGCACCTGGCCTCACACGACAGACCAGCGCCGGTGGGTTGCTGACTGCGGAAGGTCACGCAAATGGCAGTTCGCCCACAGCACCCGCTGGCGAGCCAAGCTCTGGAGATGGTGACGACCAAGACTTTACGACATTTACGCTGCCTCTGAAAATGAAAAAACTTGGACAAGTGGGAGGACAAGCACAACCCACAGCTCTTTATTCGCGCCAAATACATGCCTTACCCAGCCCTGCGGCAGCAATTCTGGCGAGCCATGTTGAAACAGTATGACACCGACGAGAGCAGCAAGATTAGCAAGGTGGAGTTGAGCACCATGCTTGACACCCTCGGCTCGACGCTCCGGGAGTCGACTATTGAGAGTTTCTTCCACCGCTTCAAGAAGGGCCCTGGTTCTGGCAGCGGCAGCGAAGACGATTTTGCCGACCTGACCATCGATGAAGCCGTGATCTGCTCGAAGACCAGCTCGATGCCAAGCCGAAGTCAACTGCGACCTCGGTGGCCGATAGGATCAAGGGTGCAATTCCAGACAACGTGGTCGAGAAAGCCAAGGCCGCCGTGTCGCTCAATGCCCCGGGCCAGTCATCCGGCCCGTCCGAAGCCGATGACGCACTGGTCCCAGCAGCATCATCTTCTAGCGCTGCCGACAGCCCCGAGATCTCTGCACTCAACTCAGACGACGGCGAGATGCTGGGCCAAGATGACAACGACCGTTGGTGGCGAGGAACACGTCGTGGAAATCCGCGAATGCCCAATCTGCCACCAGCCGCGCCTCAACAAGCGCAAAGACGCCGACATCATCACGCACATTGCCACTTGTGCTAGCCAGGATTGGCGGCAAGTGAACAACCTGGTCATGGGCGGGTTTGTCACGTCCAGCCAGGCGCAGCGCAAATGGTATTCCAAGGTGATCACCAAGATCTCGTACGGTGGCTACAAGATTGGAGCCAACTCGGCCAATATCCTTGTCCAGGACCGTATGACTGGCCAGATCAACGAGGAGAAGATGAGCGTGTACGTGCGTCTCGGTATCCGTCTTTTGTACAAGGGCTTGCGCTCCAACAACATGGAGAACAAGAGAAGTGAGTTTTCCTCGTCATTCACCCACTCTTACAGGTACTTTTGCTAATCACTCTCTCAGTCCGCAAACTTCTCAAGGGCCTCAGTATCAAGCAGGGACGCAAGTACGACGACCCCATTTCCCGACAGGAGATCCAGAAGTTCATCAACTTCCACCAGCTGGACATGTCCGAGGTTCTTCTGCCTCTGGAAGAGTTCAAGACGTTCAACGAATTTTTCTACCGTGCACTGAAGCCTGACGCCCGTCCCTGCTCGGCTCCCAACAACCCGCGCATCATCGTTTCGCCAGCCGACTGTCGCTCCGTCGTGTTCAACCGTGTCGATGCGGCCACGCAGGTGTGGATCAAGGGCCGCGAGTTCTCGGTCAAGCGCCTGCTGGGCGACGTGCCTGCTGAGGAGGCCGCTCGGTTCGAAAACGGCGCGCTTGGAATTTTCCGCCTAGCGCCGCAGGACTATCACCGCTTCCATATTCCCGTCGACGGTGTTCTGGGCAAGCCGCGGTTGATTGCGGGCGAGTACTACACGGTCAACCCCATGGCTATCCGCTCGGCACTGGACGTGTACGGTGAGAATGTGCGTGTGGTTGTGCCCATTGAGAGCGAGCAGCACGGCCGGGTGATGGTTGTCTGTGTGGGTGCCATGATGGTAGGCAGCACGGTGATTACGCGCAAGGAGGGTGAGCATGTCAAGCGTGCGGAGGAGCTGGGCTACTTCAAGTTTGGCGGCAGCACGCTTGTGCTCCTCTTCGAAGAGGGCAAAATGAAGTTTGACGACGACCTCGTGGAGAACTCGAGCGGTGCTCTGGAAACGCTGATTCGCGTGGGTATGTCGGTGGGTCACTCGCCCAACGAGCCGCAGTGGCGGCCGGACATGCCCAAGGACGAGACGGAGGTGACAGAGCAGGACAAGATCGATGCGAAGCGGCGGATCCAGGGCAGCACGATGGCGGAGGATTTTACGCCCGAGGACAGCGGTGGCGATGAATTGGCGTCCTAGGGGGGTGGGAGAGCAGGGGAACGGTAGAATGTGGACGTTACTTCGTGCGCATTTGCTTGTGTCTTTTTCTGTTCTATCTGTATACAAAAGCACTTGCGATCACTTTTACGTCTTTTCTGCACTTGCACATAGCAACGAAGTCAACGCCAAACGCCAAATGACGAACAACGAGAAACAATGAGAAGACGCCTCCTATGCATCAATACATTACAGTCGTTTATCTAAATATCGTGTGATGCAAAGTTCAAAGTTTATGTTTCACTAAGACATGAGAGATGATCAAAATTTGAAAGTAAAATGCATCAATAGTAGTTATTGTAGGCTGCTAAAACGGATAGAATGGTATGCCATTGCCAGGAAAAACCCAAACGCCAGTATGGAACGGAAAAGTGAAAAAGATTTATCATGATGCGGCCGGCTCGATGGCTGGAGAGTGAAGCAGACAAACTGCAAAGTGGTGAAGAAAAATACAGTAGCGAGAAAAAAAGAGAGAAAAAAAAAACCGCAGTCTTCAAAAGATCTCCGCAAACCCCTCGGTCATCATCACTCGCTGTCGGAACTTCGATCGCTGTCCATGGACCGCTTCTGCGGTGAAGACCGCTGGTATGGCTTGTAGCTGGGCAGGCTGGATGGAGAGATGCGGTAGAAGTGCTTGTCGTCGTTTGAGGCGGCGGGATGGCTGCCGTCGTAGGAGACGATTGTGGAGGAAGACGCAGGAGAGGGGTGGTCGTGTGTCTGGCGCCAGGAGGCGTAGATTTGCTTGCACAGATGTGCGGACATGGTGTAAGTGGGCGACATTGTGGAGAGTGGGTTGGTTGGGAGTCGAGGTAGTAAGTTGAACGGGTATTTTGTTGGCAATTTGATTGTTAGCTCGTTTTGTGGTTTTGAGAAAGACCGAGTCTTATGTTTGTGACGCCGTCACGCGAGTTGTTGTGATTCTTGGTCTATTTCGAGAGCCCAGTTGACCGCAGTTCGATGTGGAGGAGGGGCCCGAAAGGTGTTCCGAATGGGATTGCTAGAAAGAAGTTGGCCGATGTTGCTGGCGATGTAACTGGCGTCTTTTAGTGTAAGACGAAGCTGCAGTGGAGGAGGGGAAGCTTGAGAAATTAAGGTGTGAAAAAAGAGAAACAGGAAAGAAGAAGAGAAGGGAAAGAAAAACAACAAGAAGGAATAGAAGAGGAGGAGAAGGGATACAAGAGGAGAAATAAAGTTGGACACAGAAGTTAGCTGGACAAAGTGTTAAACGAACTGAAGCTCGTTGACAAAACAAACACACCAGAAACAGGAACCAACAAACCTCGAGAGGAATCTTCTTTCCCTTCTTTTCTTAGGCTTAGGCCGTCCTAGGCTTCTTTTTGGCTGTTTTTGGGTGGCCTTGTGCCATACAGGCACAAAGTTCCATTTACACCACCCGCACCAGTTCGCTCGTCATTGGCAGAGGGCGATCTCATTGGCCGAAAGTGGCCGCTGGTCGCCCACTTGGCTCTGGGAATTTGGAGGGTTCGGCCTGGCCACTGACCTGCAGCTGGCCCCCTTTCCGCCTGTAGAGCTTGTATTGCTCATATGGGCGATTATGGGTGATTATGGGTGATTAAGGGGCAATTGGGTGTGCCTGCTGACAATTGCTTGGAAACAGCCCATTCGGCCATTCCACCGCTTAAAATAGCGAAAACGCGACACCAAAAAACTTGAGGAAGGTATTTGTACACAGGCCGATTCCACAGGAGTAACGTACACGTTGGCGGGACCCACTCTGCCGTGTCGCTGCTTCCCAAATGGCATTTCGCATGTTTGGGCGACGAGTGGAACGAGGATGCACCGCCACTGAGGCTAAATCGCATGATCGTGAGCAGGCGGGGTGGAATCGGTGGGAAGGTGCGGCGTATTGAGTACTCGTATCTTACGTCGTACGCCGTAGAATGAGGCGGGATAAGGACGAGGTCTCAGGGAAGCTCCGCTGAATGACCCAATACATGGCCCAATGGGCGAATCAATCCTCCGCGAGACGCGCGACCACGAAGAGACCAAGAAAGAGGAGCCCCTCTGGCTTTCTGGCCCTCGACCCTTTTGGCCCTCTGGCCTTCTGGCTCAACTCTTGATCTTTGTTGTCACAACGGCCAGGTAAGATACAGCTTTAGAGAAATTTAGAGAAATTAGAACCAGGATAAGCCAGGCCAGAACTCGGGTGCCGGCCACCAGCAAACAGCCCATTTGCTGCGCATGGCCCCCTTCTCTTGATTGCCCGCGCGCAATCCCACGCGCAATGACTTCTGAGGACTGAGTGCGGAGTATCTTCCATACATATACTGAGTACAAGAATTGGCCAAATCTAGGCAGCGTGGGAGAGGAGGAAAAGTGGACCAACTAGACGACGAGAATGACTTTGAGTTGACAAAGAGAAAAGCCTGGAAGAGGTGGGTGGACATGACCGGTGGCTCGAGAAAAGGGAGGAATGAACTAGAATGGGCAGTTGTCACCAATGCTGTGGTGTTCCACGAAAAAATAAAGGACATTAGTACGAAGCCGACGAGCATTGGCTTTTCTGTTTTTTTTTTTTTCTTCTTTGCCCTCTCTCACTTTTGGCTGAACACCTCTTATCTTTGTCCACTGGTCTGTCTGCCTGCCTGCCTGCCGGCCGGCCGGCCTAACCATTCTTCAGGCCAAAAAAAGACGTGATTTTTTGACTGTTGCCGCTTTTGTCGTCCTTTTTGCTTGGTGTGCGAGCCGTTGCTTTTTCAAGTCCTTTGTCCCCCTTTCCGGTGATCCCTTGCTCTTACTCTGGTTCCCCTGGCTCCCTTTGGCTACTTTTCCCGTACTACTGACATATGCAGGCCGTGTGCTCACCGTGTTCTTGACAGGTGTTATGAGGGTCGGTGTTTTTGTTGACTTTGCGGCTCCTGCCAACGGTGATGCCAACCGTGTTCTCTTGGACGGTTGTTCGGCGTCGATTTCGGCTGCCTCTTCCGCTTCTCTCTTTTCCGTCCTCTCCGTCCTCTCCGTCCTCTCTGTCCTCTCTGTCTTCTCCCTCGCCCCCCACGGAAAAAGTTGGCAATGTTTGACTTGTTGCTCTCGCTGGCCACCGGCACAATAAAGCTCGGCGAGCTGTGCCCGGCCTTGTTGACATCCTTGCTCACAACGTCCACAATCAGCGCCGCGTCGTCGTCGTCGGCCATCCGGGGCCACGGCCGTAATAGCGACTGCAGCTCCGGCGTCCACGTATCGCGTATCGGGTCCAGCCACATCTGCAGCTCGTGCGACTGGTAGTCAAATATAACGGGCATGCGGTCGTGCAAAAAGCGCAGTGACGCGTTGGAGTCAGTCGTGATGATGGTGTATGTGTATGTCCGCTCACTCTTCTCGTTTCTCTCGTGCTTCTCGTGCTTCCCGTGCTTCTCGTTCTTTTCACCGCCCTCGCCCTCGTCGTCAAACGCCACACTGTCCACAGCCCGGCCAGGAGCAATGGCAGCCCGTCTCGTCGCCGGATGTAGTGCGGCACACGCTCTTTGGGCCCCGTCTTGAGCCACTCGTAGAAGCCCTGTGCCACCACGATGCACCGCTTGCGCCCGCGCAATGGTGCCCACATGCCCGAACCCGCCGCGAGCGAGTCGGCGCGGCAGTTGATTGTCTTGAGCATCGTCGCGTAGTCTGGCCGTTTCTTCATCCATGACGGCACAAGGCCCCACTTCATCACCTGTAACTGGAGGTGCGATTGGCCGTCTTGCTTTCGGGGAGCATCTGGCGCCTCTGCTGTCTCGGACTTGCTCGCCTTGTCGGATCGTGTCGCGGGAAAGGCTGGCCGCAAAATGACGCCGTGGTAGCCTGGCGCAAAGTTGTAGGATGGCTGGAAAATGGCATCGCCGTGTCCTTGGCCTCGTCTATGCTTTGTGCGTCCGCATCCGGCGCATCTTGGGCGTTGTCACCTTTGTCGGCATCCTGATGGCTCTGCTGCCCATCGTTCGCCTCGTTTCTTTGTCTGTGTCGTTCGTGAAAGTCGTCTGCAGGAAGGCCGTGCTGCTCCAGGACGTTCATGCACCTGGCCATAGCGCTGGGAAGGTTCAGTACAAATAGACGGTGAACCACTGGGCATGGAAGCATTTGGCGACAGAGTGGCTCAACTCACCAGGGCCAGAACGTATCTGCCGCACATTTTTGATCGGTTTGTGTGATGGTTTGATGCCGTGACGTCGAAAGAAGTGACGTCGAATTCACGAGGTGCTACTGAATCGCCACTGTCCAGTGTACGCCGAGCTCCAGTATGGACTTTGTACGCGCCGATGACGCGGGTATCTGCTGAAAGGACGGTTTACAGCGCGCTAACACAACAAATTCCGCCGACCCAAATGACTAAGCACATGGACAACACACCAACAATAAACAAACAAAACGCCGACGTATTTGTTATGCCCCTTTCTTCATTTGGTTATCAAATTCAATTGAGTTCAGAAGTTTGAGGTGAGCTTTAATGCCTATGATTTCATCCTACGATACTTTTTTTTGGTGGGATATGAGAAGCAAAAGTTGAGAATAAGCCGGATACCGAGACTGACTGAGATTGGAAATCATAGACGACTTGCCAGACTGCTCGGGAGATGCAGAACTACTGCAAATGAGACTATAATCGCCTATAACGGCGTGTCCCGTTTAGCCAAAGTACGTTCAAGTTTGCTTCTCCATCTTCTCCATCTTCTCCATTTTTACCGCTACTCTCGGTTTCCGTAAATTTCAAGCCGTCTTTCAGCCCGACCTTCGATGCCCCGCGTGTGTGTTTGTCTCTTACTTTGGTCTGCTTACATTATACGGGCCAAGACGGGATAGTTGGTTAAACGATGCCGCTCAGATACAAAGTCGGTGCACAAATGCTGCAAGTGGTTTGTATTTACCCATGACTCAATACTCCACTGTGCAATTGCACTGGGCTTCTTGACGTTCTGTGCCGACCTGCTGTTTGTTTCAGCCGGTCCTGCTAAATCGGATGCCAGTCCGTTGGAGCAGATCTTTTCCTACCAACCGTGTTCAGAGACAAGACACGCCAAGGCCGAGAAAAACTTCCCAAAACTAACAGAGAGACGAGAAGCAGGCCACTACAAGCCAGACGACAAGAAAGGCAGTAGCTAGATAAGCTTTTGGCTTGAACCAACAAGCCGGGCAGTTATATATGCCTTTACGAGGTCGATAACGTTATCAACAACCAGCCAAGAACCGCCCATGAATGATTGCCATCGCATAGATCTTTCCCAGCACTGACAGTTCCTCCCCATGCGGTCCTTGTCCGAGCCATACCGTTTTTGCCTACGGTGGCTATAAAGGATATACTTCGTCTTTGCCTAAACCAACACTCACTGTCTGATGCCTGCCTGCAACCTCATTTGATTAAGCGTCCGCCACGGTCAACACTGCACGTATGGACTGCACTATGAGTACACCAGTACCGTTGTGTCGGTCGCCAATATGGGCCAGCCCAACAGCCCAACCACGCACTTTGCACTCCCCCCGGAATCGCGGAGAATGAATCCAAAGGAGTGCATATAAATGGGGGTATCTGGAGAGGGGAAACGGACTGCGAGAACTTAAGTTTGCAGCCGTATACGAAGTAGGCAGGGGCAGACGGAGACGATATTTTGCGGAGCAATGTGGCCTTCTGTTAAGTAGACAGAAGTGTCCGGTACTGGACCATTGTCTGGGACTCGGTCTTGCTTTTGCTTGTTCCTGGTGTTCTTTTGCTTTTATCGCAATTTGAGTGCCTCCTCTCGAGCCACCTTCTGTCCTGCTCGATCTTGCTTCACACTCACTAGATCAACATGGGCCTTATCGCGCGCATTGCAACCGCCGTGGTCGCATCGTCTTCGCTATGGCTGCAGCCAGCCCTTGCCCAGGACTTGACCATCGTCGGACAGTACAAGGATGACTCGACGAACATCAACCTTTGGAATGTACGGCGTTGATGCCATTGTCGATGCTACTACCGGAGAGGTGGCTCAGGGCTTTTACAACTTTGGCATCGTCTTGCCCGACAATGCTCTCAATGACAAACGCCAACGAGTACATTGGCATTCTGGTACGTATGCTGGATATCTTTGTTGTCCGTTCCTTGGCCGAAACAGGACTCCCACGTTTTGAGTTCCACTTACTGACACCTCCACTTTACTCTAGAGATGCCAGAGCACAAACTCGACGCTCACCGGTTGGTGCGGCATCTCCCACGGCGACAGGGGCCAGATGACAAACTCGCTGCTGTTGGTTGCATGGCCTTGGAGCGGTCAAGTCATGACAACCTTTCGTTACGCAACCAAATGGGCTATGCCCTCAGAGTACACCGGCGATGCCAAGCTGACGCAAATCTCGTCGTTTGTCAACGAGACCATGTTCGAGGTAATCTACCGCTGCCAGAACTGCTTTTCCTGGAACACGACCGAGACACGCGCCAGACTGTCAACACCACGTCCGGAAACGCTGCTGTTCGGCCGGCACTGGCTATGAGGGGCCCACAGGCGGCTAGCTGCCCAGCAGGATGACCTTTGGCTTCCACGACTCCGGTTACAGCCAATATGGTGTCGACCTGCACAACGCCATCCACACCGTCGTACGCATCGTGGCTGCTCTGGCTACGCACGTCGCTACACAGACTGTGCTAATATCCCTGCTGCCACACCGACTCCTGAGTCGACTACGTCTGGCTCAGCGTCAGCCCCCGCTACTGGATCCGAGTCGACGTCTGTTCCGGCCACAACCACTGCGGCACCTACGTCGACATCTACCGCCGACACCTACATCGTGGCCCTGCCAACCAGCGCCCAATAAGACATACGATTACATCATTGTTGGTGCCGGCGCCGGTGGTAATCCCGTTGGCGGATCGTCTATCCCAGATTGGCAAGTCGGTGCTGCTCAATTGAAAAGGGCCCGCCGTCGTCGGGCCGCTGGGGCGGTGTCATGCGCCCTCACTGGCTGAACAGCACCAACCTCACACGCTTCGATGTGCCTGGCCTCTGCAACCAGATCTGGGTCGACTCGGTTGGTGTTGCTTGCACAGACACCGAGCAGATGGAGGGTTGCGTTCTTGGCGGTGGTACTGCTGTCAATGCCGGTCTTTGGTGGCGTGCCAATCCCCTTGACTGGGACTACAACTTCCCCGATGGCTGGCGCAGCAAGGATATTGGTTGACGCCACGAACCGTGTGTTCCAGCGCATCCCCGGCACCATTGCACCTTCCATGGACGGCAAGCTCTACATGCACCAGGGCTTCGACGTCCTTGCTGGCGGCCTGAACTCGTCAGGATGGAACTACGTCGTTCCCAACGACCACCCTGACCAGAAGAACCGCACGTACGGCCATACCACGTACATGTTTGCCAACGGTGAGCGTGGCGGCCCGATGGGCACGTACCTCGTCACGGCATCCCGGCGTGCCAACTTCAGCCTATGGATGAACACACCCGTGCGTCGTCTGATTCGCGATGGTGGCCATGTCACCGGTGTCGAGCTCGAGTGCACATCTGATGGCTACTCTGGCAACGTCTACCTGATGCCCGGTACCGGTCGTGTGATTTCTTCCGCTGGTACCTTTGCCACGGCAAAGCTGCTACTCCGTAGTGGTATTGGCCCGGCGACCAGCTCAACATTGTCAAGAACTCGCCTGATGGCCCGACCATGATCGACAGCGCGTCTTGGATCGATCTTCCGGTCGGTTACAACTTGAACGACCACGTCAACGTAAGTGAACTCTAGAATGTGATACACCCCCCCCCCCCCCCCCAAAAAAAAAAAAAAAAAAAAAAAGGACCAAATCGAATATGAGCTTATACTGACTTTGATAGACCGACACGGAGATCTCGCACCGGATGTGGTCTTCTACGACTTCTACGCCGCGTGGACCAAGCCCATCGATTCTGACGAGGACAACTACCTGAGTATGTACTACGATATGTCGGAAACGAGCGTACCTTGCATGCACGGGAACTAACTCATTTCAGAAAACCGCACCGGCATTCTTGCACAGTCGGCGCCCAATATTGGCCCCATGGTAAGTTCATTTGCTTCAAAACATTCAGCACATCGAGAAGGCCGCTAACCCTCTCAGTTCTGGGAGGCCATAAAGGGCGACGACGGTATTGTCCGCCAGCTGCAGTGGACGTCCCGTGTCGAGGGCTCCACCAACACTTCCATGATCATGAGCCAGTACCTTGGCCGTGGTTCCGTGTCCCGTGGCCGCATGGTCATCACTCGCCGCCTGACTACCTTTGTCTCTGTCCCGCCATATCTGCACGACGACCTCGACAAAGCTGTCGTCATCAAGGGCATCGAGAGTTTGCAGGCTGCCCTCAAGAACGTGCCCAACATCACCTGGATTACGCCCCCGTCGAACCAGACCGCCACGGAATACGTCAACTCGCTGCCGAACACGCCGGCCAAGCGTCGTGCCAACCACTGGATCGGCACCGCCAAGATGGGTCTGGATGACGGCCGTCTCGGTGGCTCGGCTGTTGTCGACATTAACACCAAGGTCTACGGCACAGATAACCTATTTGTTGTCGATGCCTCCATCTTCCCCGGCCATGTCACTGGCAACCCGTCGGCGGCTATTGTGACCGTCGCCGAGCGTGCCTTTGAGCGCATCAGCGCACTGCGCGCACCAGTCCTGGGCAAGGAGGGTGCCCAGTGCGGCGGCAACGCCTGGACGGGCAGCTTTCAGTGCGACGCTGGCCTCCAGTGCAACTACGTTGACCCGACGCTGTCTCGCGTAAGTGACACCCCCCCCCCCCCCCCCCAAGACACGATAGAGAAACGAGAGCGGTCGACCATATCTGTATCTGATGTGTGTTGATAAACGAAGCTAATTTTGGCGGATTGTAGTGCGTCAAGGCCGCGGCCAAGGCGGTGCGCCGTCTGCGCGTGTGATGGAACAGGGAGTAGTGCAGACAGGGATGGAGGCATTCCGCCCTGAAATGCATTGCGGAAGGCATTGCGGAAGGCATTGCGGAAGGCGTTGCGGAAGGCGGCACGAAAGGCGCCGGCTTACGGCCGTGACAGGTGTTGACTTGAGTGTACGAGTTGGGTGAAAATCAGTACACAGCTTGTTTAAACTGGATCGAAATTGTTAGGGAAGCCGCTGTGACTTGGCTTTCAATTCCTCAACTCGGCACACCCCGACGTCCAAAAGACGGCACAGGAGGAGATTGATCGTGCTGTGAGGGGAGATCAGCTTCTCGGGGCCGAGGATCACGAGAACCTGCCGCATGTCGACTCGCTGATCAAGGAGACACTGCGGTGGTGGCCGATTGCGCCCATGGAATTCCCACACACAGCAGGCGACGACATCGAGTACGCCGGCACGATAATAGCCGCGGGTGAATGTCTGTTGTCGGCCGTGTGGTGGTTCTTGCACGACCCAGCTGTCTTGACTTTTCTGGCGCCTCGAAACGAGCAGGATCTTATGGGGGACGTGTTTGGGTACGGGCGTCGTACCTGTCCTAAAAGGTTCTTTGCCAATGCAAACCTGCATCTCGAGATTGTTCAGCTGTTGGCGACGTTCAGGATCAGCAATGCAGTCGACGAGGAGGGCATACCAATTGATGTCGATGTGAAGCCCAAACCCAGCATTTTCAGCTATTCAGCCGCGTTTTGTTTCGTTTCTCTGTCGCGCCGAGGAGCGAGGGTGCTGTGCATTCTCTTGAGGAGATCCGCGCAAGGCATCCCGAGGGACCAAGCCACAACAATGGTATCCGGGCCACCGTGAGCGTAGGCGCGGCTTTTGCGTCAGGTTGTGTTCTTGTTTTATTTGTTTTGCTTTGCGTTGAGTCGCGTTTTGTTAGCGGAGGCCCCGGCGTCTGCTGCAGGCCGTTGATTTTAGGCCTTTCGGCGGATGCCATTCGACGCATCGCTCTTTCCTAGCCGGGTGTTCCAACCATCCAAATTTCCTGTCTAGTACGACAAAACAAAATAGGAAAGAACAGCTATGTATCATGTGATGTTGGAATTGTATCTTTCTGTAACCCTAAACTGAGCTCCTTGATTCAAACGTTCCATTTCTTTCTTGTCAAATTCGCAGCACCTTGCCATCGGACGTCGCGTGCGACATTGCTTACGATCGCGTGCTGCCGTGCAATGAGCACCTGCCTTCTTTGGACAGGCCTTGAATTTCCCTCAGGTCAGATATCTCTTGACAAATCGACCCTGGAGCATCTGGTGAGATAGCCAAAAGACTGCTTTGGCATATCAAGATTCCCCGTTTGCTCATTTCCACTCTGACCTCTTCCTCAACAGTGTGCCCGGCCTCGCTTCGACAATCATGGCTTCCCTGCCCGACATTGTGGTGTACGACACACCAGGCCGCGATATCCCTTTATGGTCTCACCACACACTGCGCGTGCTCTACGCCCTGCACCGCAAAGAACTTCCCTACACCATTGTGCCGGTAGACTACCCGGACATCGAGGCTACATTCGAGCCTACAAGCCTACCGCCCAAGGACGACCCAGCGGAGCGGTATGAAATACCCGTCGTGCTTTTTCGCCCCAAAGGCGCCGAGAACAGTGACTTCGACGAATATCTCATGGAGCCAGCTCGCATCATAGCCAAACTTGACGAGCTCGTGCCCGATCCGCCGCTCCCCTTTGCTTCGCCGCACGCCACAGAGGCACGCGCGCTGTTTGGCCCGGCCTTGGCACCGATTCTTTAGATCGGAGTGGGCCATGTTCCCCTTGTGTTGTCGGACCGCAGCCGGAAAGGCTTCTTGGCTAAGAGACAGGCGCGCTGGGGCAAGCCTCTGGATGCTTGGGTAGCAGAGCGGCCCCAGGGCATGCTCTTGGCAGCCGTAGAGCCGCGTCTCAAGGCTTTCGCGGACTGGCTGGAGAGCAGCGGGAGAGAGGGGCCGTTTATCGAAGGTGCAGAGTCCGGGTACGCCGACATGACCATTGTTAGTATTATCGAGTATGCGCGTCGGGTCGGCGCCATGGATGCATTCGATGCAGCAATTGCCCACCCGGCCATTGCACGGCTTTTCACAGCACTTTGCTGAGAAGGACAAGGTCGTTGGAACGTCATAGACAGCAGGCAGCAATTTTATGTTAGCATAGTAGGCAGCCATGTTATGTTAGCAACACAGCAACTGTCCCGTTTTTAGTCCAGGTGACCAGAATTCCCCTTGTTGATTATTGGTCACGATCATTATCGACAAGGAGACAGGTCAGCCCGCCCCCATCCCATCTTTGGTTCCCCGTCAGAAGCGGACGCTGTGCCACTTTGACATCTCAGCCCCGACTGCACGCTACAGAGATCCTGCAGCGATCCTTCGACCTCCTGCACCACAGGTTTCAACTATGTCAGCTGACAGCAAGCGATAGGTGGCCGGCACTCATGCTGTAGGATTTGTGACGCCGACCCGTGTCTCATCTACGAAGCAACTCCGCCCCTGCAAAGTCGAGTGCGCGACCTTTCTTGACCTTTTTGACAACTTACCTCGCTCGACACCAAGTGCCCCCTGCCATGGACCAGATACCGGCGGCCCAGCGCCCGTTTTTCTACATCTACGAACGTATCGTACCCAAGACAGAAAAATGGCTATTGACCCGAAACGGCTTCGATCCAGTCAAGCGACATGAGCTGCACGCCAAACATGCGGCGAAAGAGAAGCCAATCTTGGATGTTCAGGAGGTGATGTCGCAGTACGTACAAGAACTCATACCACTTTGACCTTACAGGCGCACACTAACGAAACATTGCACAGGAATGACCGAGATATATATACAGTGGCCTCGGGCCCCGAGACTTCAGAATGCTGCAGATCCATGCGGCGCCATCCCGTACAGATCCCATCAGCTGCTCACTTTTGACATGGTCAATTGACGGCCTCCCGGCCCCTTTTGAGGCTCTTTCGTACACCTGGGGTGATGCAAAAGAGCGACACTGGATCACCATTGACGGCAAGGCCATCGACGTCACTCCAAATCTCCTAGGCGCTCTGCAGCAATTTAGACAGCCGGACCAGGATCGCTTGCTGTGGGTGGACGCCGTCTGCATCAACCAGCAGGACATTCCCGAGCGTGGCTCGCAAGTGCTTTTGATGGACCTTATTTACAAGAGAGCTGCGAGAGTACTGGTATGGCTCGGCGTCGCCCACAGCCAGAGTGGCCTCGCATTTAAGCTTATGGAAAATATTGTTGGTGCCATGGACGTTGACCGCAAGGCCCGCCATGAAGGCAACGGCGGGGATGAGGTGTATCGCAGGTACATCATGCAGCAAGACATGACGGAGCGCGGCCTACCGCACCACGATGATCCTGCATGGCTGGCGCTCGATGCCCTCTTCTGGCGCCAGTGGTTTCTCCGTGTCTGGGTGGTCCAAGAAGTGTGCGTTCCAGAAACCGCCGTAGTCGTGTGTGGCGCAGACACGATCGACTTTGATGTTTTCAGCGACGTCTGTGACTACCTGAATAACACTGCCCTCGGCTCGATGGCAGGCCTCAGTGCCGACCGCATTTTGTCTCTTCGGACTGCCCGCTGCCAGTATCAAAGCAACGACCGTGCCAGCTTGGTGACGCAGCTGATCAGTTCGCGGAGTTGTCTGGCGACCAACGCGGTGGACAAGGTATTTGCCTTACTCAACATATCCAAGGATGTACCCCTCGATGCAGCCCTTCGACCCGACTATCACAAGACACCGACTATGGTTTTTTCTGATGTGGCAAGGATTCTTTTGGCTCGAAACCTCGATCTTCTCAACTTCAATAGCGACAAGGTGTGGCGGGTACAAGCTGACCTACCTTCATGGGCACCAGACTGGTCCTGTGCACCACGAGAGTTCAGCTTTCTATTTGCAGTGGAGGGCCCTTGGCTTCATGCCGGCAAAGCGTCCGGTGCCAGTCCATCACCCGACATTCGCTTCTCGGAAGACAACAGGGTGCTGCATGCTAAAGGGCGAATCTTGGACGAAATCACAAAAGTTGGCGAGTCGTACTTCATTTTTAGTGCTGCACGGCTTGGGAAAGCGCACAATGACTGGTATGCCAAGCATGTTGACAAGGACGAGGTCCTGTACAAGTTCTCACGCCATCGGCGGTGGACGATGTGGGAACGCATGGCCCTCAGGCTAAAAAAAATATCCGCAGACGGGTGAGGATGTGCGAACTGTTTTCCAAAAAACGATCACGGCAGATGCCAAGTTCCCTCCTCGTGTTGTGGACAACGAAGTGCGGCCCGTGAGTCTTGAGGAGTTGTACACTGCATTCCGGAAAATACAATCAGTCGACCCTTTTGCTGGCCAGGAGAATATGACAGAAGAGGACCTCCGGTTTCAAAAAGACAACCATGACCTGTACAACCAAAAGGTCCGCACAGCAGCCTATGGAAGAAAGCTCTTCACAACGAAGAAGGGCTACATGGGCCTCGCACCAGTATCCTCTGCGACAGGATGCTTCGTGGCAATCATTTACGGCGCACGAACGGCATACATCCTCAAAAAGAAGAAGAATGGCAATTACGCACTCGTGGGCGAGTCGTATCTCCACGGGTTTATGCACGGCGAGGGTCTGAATGATGGCAATCCGGCCGAAGATTTGGCTATTGAGTAGTTTTAAAAGTATAAGAGCTTTTCTTCTCTCTCTCTTCTCAGTTAGTTCAATCTTCCATCTAGCAAGTATCTGCCATGCCATGCGCGCATAGTCCTATGTTCTTCCTATGCAGAATCCGAATTGCCTTCATGCCGCGGACGTATGTGGGAGAAGTTCCACAAGAGAAGCAGATCATATGATGCTTTTAGGGCACCTGCGCCACCAAGAAGCCAAATCCATTGATGGCGGCCAGCCAGAACGCCCGAGAAGCCAACCCCACCAGCTTGCATCAGTGTCTTCACTGTATTGACAACGCCCATAACGGCAGTTCTCTCTGCTGGCAACACGGCGGCTGACAAGAAGGCTTGGCGAGGTGCCTGGTCCATGCTCTGTGTACAGGCACGCAATGCAAGAAATGCCATGGCAAGAGGTGTGCCAAACTTCTCCGACGCGGGGGGCACTGGTACCATCGCCAGGAACAAGGCCGAGGGAAGATGCGTAAATGCCATGGTTTTGAGTGGGCCAAGCCGGCGCGCTAAAGGCAAGGCCAGGAGGTTGGAAAATGAGGCCAGGGCGTTCGTCACAAGGAAGAGCGTTCCCAAGATGGCAGGGGCAAGTGTGTGGACAGTGATAAAGAAGTATGTGATCCAGGATGGTGCCGCCATGCCCGATGCAAACGAGTCGAGGGCAAAGAGTAGGATGAGGCGGAACAGGATGCCGCGGGACTCATGGGAGATGGCTGGGAACAATGCACGGACACGGTGGATGAAGGAGGGCTTCTTGGCTGGGACCGAGTTAACAAGCTCACTAGTTGCGCCTTCTCCTGCAAGCAGGCCACTCCGTTCGTTTGGCTCGGCTGCAGGTGGAGGGGCGGGACGGGCCGGGACGGCTTCCACAGCAGACGTTAATCCCAACGTCAAACAAGAACTTGACAATTCCAATGCCGGCATACAGAAAGAAAATAACGCGGTACGCCTGGTTGGCCTTGCCAGTTCTGTCTTGGAGCACTTGTACGATACCTCCACTTGCCACTGAGCCAAGAGCCGTTCCAGCCGTGCCAAAAAGAGTGTACCAAGCAAACATGTCGGAACGTTGCAAAGTGGGCGTAAGTTGGGCGAGAATCGATTCTTCAACGGCACGGAACGGGCCAATTTCGTTCCCGCTGGGGCTTATGACTCCCACAATGCTGGCTAGCAGCAGAACCCAAAAGTTGTCACTGAGGGCAAAGACAATGCCGCTGCCGGCCATGAGCAGAGTGCCAACCGCCAAGATGCGTCGCCGACCAACACTGTCTGTGATGGCCGTGAGAATGAGGCTGATGAGGACGTCACCAAGCAGCGTGAGTGTCATGAAGAGGCCAATGCGTGCATCAGGTATGCCAAGGCTGGCGAGGAACGGCACCAAAATGAGAAACGATGCGCCGTAGGCAAAAAGCCGCACGAAGCGCTGAGCGCAAAGAAGCTTCGCATCGCGGCCGGATTGCAGCACCGTCGTAAGGCCACTCTCGGCCGCCAGACGAGAAGACCAGGACGGCATGGTGAAACTGATTTGATCTGAAAGCCGCCTTGGCGTGGGTTTTTGAAGGAGGTTGAAATACAGTCGAACGATATGGACGTCGTATAGATGATGAATTTTCGTGTTCCCTCAAGCTCTTTGAGCCTAAGGCACGCTTCGGCGCTACTTTGACCTCCGAGTCTAAAGCCGAGCGTAAGCACCCACCAAACTTCCACTGTATTGTAGTGCCTTGTCTCCAAGCTTGACCATTTCTATGCCGCTACCAGCCCACGTGTGATCACAGTGGTGGCTGCCTATTTTTTCATATTTATATCGTATGTAATTGGTCCTATATTAACCTACCCAGAAGAGCTCTATGTACATTTTGCGGCTCAATTTGGTCGTTTTCATCGTTGGCACACGAATCGTGGCCATATCAGTTCTGAGAGTACTTGGTATCGCTGCTGTCACCATTTTCTTCCACCTGAATGCCGCATATCATCCTCTGATTCTTTACACGTTCCAAGTCCCCACTTCACAGCTCCGCTTAGCGGTCCTCACGGTGACCGAGCAATGGCTGACGGTTGTCGGAGCTTGGCTCCTCCTCTTGACCCTCGGCCTTCAACTGGGCAAACGGCCAGTAGCGTTTTTTCGCGCGCGGCCATGATGAAGAACTGGGTCATGACCGCGACCCAGTACAGGTTGTAGGAAACGACAGAACCCACGGTGGCGGAGTTCTGCCAGCCCAGCAGTGCATTGAACACGCCCCAGAAGCCACCGCCTTCGAAGTCGGGGTTACAGCAATTCACGTGCCAAACACTTCTCCGGATGTCATACGAACCGGGGCCTGAGCCAAGCTCGGCTGCATCGCCGCCGACAATCATGTTCCACTGGTAGGCTTCGAGGTGCCAGACACCCTTGGAGAAAAGCCCAGCACCGACCAGGTACAGGAAGCATGTGGAGGCGATAAGCATGTACTGAATGGGGGCAAAGTTGGCGCTCCTAGGAAGAAGGTTAGAATAGGCAGAGAAGATATAGAGGTTGGTTGAGACTTGTCGGATGCATACTTGTAGATGAGCAGGCCAACAAAGGCACCGGTCAGAAGACCGCCGAGGGCGGAAACGATAATGGCAAGGGCCGAAGTTTCCCAGACCAGCACCGGCAATAAAGATGATGGCCTCGAAGCCCTCACGCAAGATGGTGATGAACGGGAGAATGAAGAGCGCATATTTCTCGCTGAGATAGCGAATACGCTGGCTAAGAGGGCCCTTGTGGCTCTCGGATGGGTCCAGGGCACGTGCGAGCTTGACACGCCATTTATCCTGCAGCTTCGACACGCGCAGCAGAACAGCACCCATGATTGTGATAATCAAGGCGGCCGCCAGAGCAAACGTGCCCTCCCAGATGTCCTCGGTACCAGACAGGTTCTCGGCCTCGAGACCAGCGATGCCCGTCATGACAATTGTCGCAAGAAGAACGACGGTCAAGAAACCGAAGCCGGTGCCCAGCCAGATCTGGCGCATGAGCTTGCCATGCAGAGACGGGTCTGTTTGCACAGTGACCATGCGGTCGATAAGGGCAAGGAAGACGGAAACGATGATGGACGTCTCAAGCGCCTCACGGAACGTGATGAAGAAGACTGTACAAGGTTAGCAAGGACATGCCGTGACTTGGTGCGCGGTTGGTATAATTGGCCCATTGAGGGCAACATACTCGGAACATTGAAGAGGCTTGCCATTTTGGCGTCTGAAGGACAGCACCGAGGCCGCAGGTCAACCGACGCTGGCTGGTTGGCAAGGGGAGGGTTAGAAGACAAGAAGAGATGAATGGGAAGAGGTGAGGTGGCGAGAAAACAGGACACAGAAATCAGGAACGCGACAAAGTGAAAGGGGAAAAGAAGAGAGATGCAAAATGCGAAAGTTCAAAAATATCATGCGCCAGAAAGACTGCCGGCCATGCCCCTCTTGAACGATGAATGCTGAATGAGGAGAATAAGCTCAAGGAAGAAGAATATGCAGCTGGTTGATAGCGTGGGGAAATGAAGGGCGTGTGTCGTTCGTTTTCTGCGGATGTTTTGCTCTTTCCTAACTTTTGTGGTGTGGTGTGCTTTGCTCCCTGCCGCTTTATGCTGCGTTTTGCTGCTTTTTTCTGCACCTGCCAAATTTCTGGCATTCTTCTGCCCGATGTTCGGCCCATCGGCTGCAACGAGCGCCAAACGCGTGCCGGCCAAGTCCACTAGAGCCCACAATAGAGGATCTGATAAGACCACTAAGCCGCATTGAACGGCCGTTCTTGCCTGATTCGTCCAAGCGCCTTAGGGTACGTAGGGGCTTTTCAGGAGGGTGATCTTGGAATTATCAGATTGTCCCACATAACGGCGGCTTTCGGCCCACACCACACCCGCTACTGGCGAAAAACCAGGCAGGAGCGGCTGGGCAAAGAAGCACCTGAGCTGCTGAGGAAGGTGCAAGTCACACTTTTTTGCACCTTCCGTGCACCTTGAACAGACGACGTGACCCAGTCCGCGGTATGGAGTTTGCCTGACCCTTAAAGTACTTTTACCCTTTCCCATCCGTTCCCCCCTCCTCCATCTGATAGCAAAGGCCGATAGCAACGGTTGATAGCAGCACGAGGCAGGGACCGATGCGAACGTCGCCGACAGCATACATTTCCATTCCGAGTGCTAAGCACGAGGAGCACACGAGCACCCGACACCTACAAGAGACCAGTGGCCAGCAAGGGGCCAGCTTTGCCGCCCAAGATCCCCGCTCCAGCTGCCGACCAAGCTACCGAGCGCGAGCCATTCGAGCTGTGGCCGACAAAAGGGTCCCCGTCGCTCATCGGTGAAGCTTGCCTTGCCACCTTTTGTGGTTCTTTTCAAATCACCACCGCACACCACAGCACACATCATGTCGACGAGTAGACGCATTTCCAGCTGGCTTGTCGTCGCGGCAGCTCTTCTGAGCTTTGGCCCGGCCACCACACAGGCCGAGACGACTGTCAAGGACTTCCGCATTGGCTGGGTGCTGGCCAACCCTGACGGCGCGTTCAACAAGCCGACGATTGGCGTCAACGGCGAGTGGCCCATTCCACAGCTGACGGCAACTGTTGGCGACCGCATGATCATCAACGTTCACAATGATCTGGGCAATGCCAGCACCAGCCTGCACTTCCACGGCTTCTTTCAGAATGGCACCAACTACATGGATGGCGCCGTGGGCGTGACGCAATGCGCAATTGCTCCGGGAGGCTCCTTCACCTACGACATCCGTTTTGATCAGCCTGGTACCTACTGGTACCACTCGCACAGTGGAGGCCAGTACATGGACGGTCTGCGCGGCGCCATTGTCGTGCACGATCCTGCCGGTCCTTACGAGGGCCAGTACGACGAGGAGATTGTGCTCAGTGTTTCTGACTGGTACCATGAGCTGAGTGTCGACCTGATTGATCAGCTTATCAACGTCGAGAACCCGACGGGTGCCGAGCCGGTGCCGCAGGCGGCGCTGATCAACGACACGCAGAACTTGCAGATTCCCGTGCAGTCTGACAAGACGTACCTTGTGCGTTTGGTGAACATCGGTGGCTTCGCAGCGCAGTATGTGTGGTTCGAGGGCCACAGCATGCGCGTTGTCGAGGTGGACGGTGTGTGGACGGAGCCTGCCGAGGCCGACATGCTGTACATCACGCCTGCACAGCGTACAGCTTCCTGATCACCACACGTAGCGATTCCTCGGCCAACTTTGCCATAGTCAGCGCCATGGACGAGGAGTTGTTTGATGTGATCCCCGAAGGCCAAAACTCCAACGTGACGGCCTGGCTGGTGTACGATACGGCCAAGCCTCTGCCGGAGCCGCAGCCCGTTGACGAGCTAGAGGCTTTTGACGATTTCGACCTGGTGCCGGTCGACGGACTTCCCATCTTTGACCATGTTGACCACTCCTTCAGCCTGGAGGTGCAGATGGACAACCTCCGCGATGGAGCCAACTAGTGAGTACAAGCATTCTTCCGGCCTGGCGTTTTTGCCTCCACTAACGGCCCAGTGCCTTTTTCAACGACATGACTTATGTGCAGCCCAAGGTGCCTTCTCTGTACACCGCACTAAGTGTCGGTGGCGGCAATGCCAGCAGCAGCCCAATAGTCTATGGCTCGCACACCAACACGCATGTATTCAAGCACAACGATGTTATCGAGTTGATCTTAAACAACGGAGACGATGGTCGTCACCCTTTCCATCTGCATGGCCACAACTTCCAAGTGGTGCACCGTTCTAGCGAGGATGGTGGTGTCTACATCCCTGATGACCTGGCCGAGACAGAGTTTCCCCGGGTGCCCATGCGCCGTGACACAGTTTTCGTTGAGGGCAACGGCAATTTTGTGATCCGCTTTCGTGCCGACAACCCTGGTGTCTGGCTGTTCCACTGCCATATCGAGTGGCACATGGACCAGGGTCTCGCAGCTACTTTTGTCGAAGCACCTGAGGCTTTGCAGAGTCTCAAGGTGCCCGACAGCCACTACGATGCATGCCGTGTGGCAGGTAAGCCCCTAGCTGGTAATGCTGCCGGTAACACCAAGGACGTCTTTGACCTCTCTGGCGAAAACCAGCCGCCAGGCCGCCTTCCCGAAGGCTTTACGGCCAAGGGATATGTTGCTCTGTTTTTCAGCACCGTTGCGGCCCTGCTGGGCATGTCTGTCATTACATGGTACGGTCTGATCGACCCCAATGTGAAGGGCCGAGGTGCTGAGCACCAGCCGTTAATCAACGAGGATGAAGAGTAACGAGACGGAGAATTCGTGCTATGAGCGAACCTGTACATAATTTGTTTCTTTTCAAAAAGCTGTAAATGCGTCGCGGTATCTGATTTTATAGACATTTATAGTAAGCATATACCAGCAACGAGGCCGTGCATATTGGAATAATAAAGTTTTCGTTGTTATTTTTTCTGCTCAATTTTCTTTCAGCCTTTCTATTGTATTTGCGCTTATAGAAATGTATTTTTTTTTTTTGTAAAGATATTTGCTCAAAATGGTTACATACGTACAGATTAAGCTACCATGGTCGCGCCGGAAGTGCTAAAGCAGGAAGTAATTTTATTGAAACAAAGTATTAAAAAATTTAATAAAACATGCGTGAAAGCAGAGAACACATAAAAGAAGAGCCTAAAATTCTCCAATCGCACCCCCCAATCCCTCAAGACATCCACTATGGTGAGAGAACCTGCAGGAAGGCACTCTTTAGATTGGTGTAAAAGGAGGCCCCAGAAACAACCGTGGCAGCTCCGGCCGCCGTGACACCACAGTTTTCGGCCCAGTTGCCGGATTTGTTGTATTTTTTACCAACAAAATCAACATAGTCATCTAACAAACACGAGTAGCCGGGACCATTTTGGCAGCCAGGAACAGGATAGACGACGTCGTTCAACAGCACACGAATATACGTGTGGTTGGTCGTTGACGAGGCAAATGGCGGCACTTTGGTCTTACCAGCACAGGCGCGTTGAGACACCGGCGGCAGATCAGTGGTGTTGCTGCTGCTCGGCTTCAGAGCACAGTTGAGACGCTCAAAGCCAATAGTGCCACGCATAGTTGTGAATCGGTTCCAATGTACAGTCGATTCGGATCCATCTTGGTACCCGACAGTGCAGCTTGAGAGTCGTGAACACCAGACGCAGTGATCAATTCATTCAGCTGGCCGTCATTGAGGAAAGAAACCATGAGACGGGGGGGAGTGAAGTCCGATCCGTCAGCCGCTGTACCATTGAGAGCACCAGGGCCCTTTTGCAGCAAGCCCGCAACTGCATTGAGGTACGGAAGCATCATGGTCGCTGGCAAAGAGGTTCCAGGACCGACCCCGTAGTAGTAGCGAAGGTCGTTGGAGTACTGGTAGTATTGTAGCTCCTCATCAGTGAAAACGTTGCACCATGGCGAGACACGGCCCGTGATTTGTGACTCAAACCCGCAGAGGTAGGGCATCTGTGCGATGTCGTTGGCGGTAAAAGTCAGGTTACCAGAGACAAGCGCCTGCAGGCGCTTCTGGATGGGGGGAATGTAGACGCTGGACCAGTTGGAGATATAAGTGCCGCCAGATGCGTCGACAAAGTTAGGGCATGAGTCAGAAGGACCGAGGGAGTTTCCGATGGCGTCAACATCGCCAGTTGATGTGACAGATACGACGTGGCCTAGGTTGGCAGCATTGACACCCAAAAAGCCGTGGACAAACAGCTTGGCTGTCTGGAGCACACGTGGATAGTTGTTGGCCCAGACATAGAGATCGTCACCCTCGTTATAAAGCTGAGGATATTTCGTGCGCAGAGCATAGGCCATGTCAAAGATCTCTTTTTGACCAGTTGGCGAGAGATTCGCAATTTGAAGACCGGGGTTGGTGAGCACTGTCTTCCAGGTCGGGAGAAATGAAAGGCTCCCAGTGGCATTGTACCCATTCTTGGCGGAAAACTAAAAGGTCAGCAAAAAATGTTACTGGAATACAGATCGGAAATAGCCAGCATACTCTGTTTTGCATATCAACCCATCCATTGTAGGCACCGCGATCGGGGTAACGCGAGCCATGGCGAGACACGAAAAAAGCTTGGTCAACGGTGCAGTGCTCAGGCACATCAGAGGAGATGCCATAAACGTTTGGACCTGTTATATCAGTATTTCGAGTATATGCGTCATCTATACAGGGAGTGTATATTACCAGGAGAATAGGGCCGTTCGCGCCCAACCAGTTGAGGGGATTTGTTGCTGCAGATGTTTTGGGAAAGTTGATGTCGAATGCAGGTGACAGCGAGGCGCCGACCTGTGCATTTACGGCACCAGCCAGTAAGAGGGCACTTGCAAGACGGGCCATCTTAAGGAGAAGAACGTAGAACCGATGGAATGCGACAAGGACCAAAAAAAGTAGATCACGACGTGGTTCCCTGAAGGGTCACTTGCTCAATGAATGGTGTGGCGCAAGACATGGCCAGAAGAGATACAGCCTGACATGGGATAAGGCTTGAAATTTATACTCATTAGATTGCACGACTATCGTTGCAGCCTAGGCCTACAGCTTAGATGACCCATAGGATTGGCGCATTCATCGAGGACAAACATTAAGGACAAAGTCAATAGTATCTCATGCAAGCATCTTAGACACCAAACAGCCAGATGCCTGTGGGTTGCCCCACAATACAGGGTATCTTAAACGGCTGTCAAATGGTGCTAGACACAATTGAGGATCTGTGCCGGAGCACGAGGGCGAGCCAGCACAGTTCTTTGGCTCATTGAATCTTTACGCCCACCTTGGCTGACTTTTGGCTGCCAGCAATGGCCGTGTCGCGTGGTATCATGCAGGGCAAGCCTCAAATCGCCCCGGGCTTGAGCAGCCCCCGCCGCGAATCTTTACGATGTACATATTTGTGTCTGTTCGCAGAGCAATGCTGCAGACCGTGGTGGCTTCGGGAACGGTGGAGCTTACACGTTTTTCTGTATCGGCAATTGCACCGCACGACACGAGCAGGCATGCCAAGACGTCGTGAAATTACTCAGTAAACACCCGCGCAAATCAATGCACAAAACAAACAGAATAGAGGCATGATTGGTGGTGTTGAGTGCAAAGTGCCCCCCTGGACCCGCAAGGGTCAAGTAGAACAATTACTATGAAGGGTGCTGGACAACAACACGTGGCCGGCAGGGTGGTATTTGCTTCACGTGGACGAACGATCTCTCATTGATTTACTTAATCCACGAAGGGTTTCCAAATCAAATCAGATTGGGATGAAAAGACCAACAGCTCAGTACTTCCTTGTTGAGACTTCCTGACAACTACCTAACGCATCTTTATAAACCTTGCCATATCGCAGCAGATTTTTTTTACTTCCGTCCTGCAGAGAACGTGGAGAGGTGGAGTTGTAAAATGGAAATGGCCCAATGAAAATGTGCTAAGCTACTGCCATTAATTGGTGTTGGTGTGTTGACGTGATCAAGAGCTATGGCGCAATTGCCTAGTTATGACCGATGTGAAAGAAGAAAGAGAACAAAACGCTACTCGTCGCAGACGTAAAAATGATGCGGTTATATTTTGTCATTGAATTCCTGCATATTTGATATAACCACTTACATCGTCCACCACGGCCATCTTGGGGCCCAAACAGGACAGCGATGAAGACTGCATCACTCTCCACATTTGCCGCATTGGCTGGCCTCGCCTCGGCAAGCTTTCAGTTTCGAAGCCGCCCCGAGTTTGCCGTTCCGCAACTGAATATCACAAAGTCCGGAAAGACGGCGTCTCTTGAAAAGGGCCTGCTGTTTATTACACAGTACCCAGGTTTCACGACTGGTCCTGACAATGTTGCATTTGGTCCGACTCAGCCGGGCGCCTACATCTTCCGGGACGATGGCGACCTCGTCTGGTCTGGTGTTGGCTATCACGCCGGATGGGTTGCCAATTTTGTCCCTGTTGTCTGGAAGGGTGAGCACTATCTGCGTGCCTTCCAGGGCGCATTGGACCCGACCCACGGCCGCATGTTCGGCTTCCATTCGCTGCTGGACAAGCACTACCAATCGGCCAAAATACTCCAGCCGGGTGGTCATCGTTGGGCCTCGGCGCATGAATTCAACATTATCAACGAGAAGACGGCACTGATTGAGATTCCCCTGCCTGTCGTGACTTCGCTTGAGTCGTGGGGTGGTGACGAGGGCCAGACCTGGGTGCTCTCCAGTGGATTTCAGGGTATGTAACTTATGCACTGTGCATATTCTTCGTGAGAGCACTCTCACTAACTGGTTGTCCCCCCAGAAATTGACATCGACACCAGCCAGGTCCTCTTTGAGTGGCAAAGCTTTGACCACGTTGACCCCAAGCGCAGCGCCTTCCCCCTCGACACTCAAAAACATATTGTCGGTTCGGGCCGCTCCGAGAGCGACGCATGGAACTACTTCCACGTCAACAGCGTGGACAAGGACGACGAGGGAAATTACCTCGTGTCTGCTCGCAATATGGCTGCCGTGTACAAGTTGAATGGCACAGACGGCCACGTCATTTGGCAGCTGGGCGGCCTGCGCGGTGGTTCGAACTTTGAGTTTGAGGACCCAGAGAACGACCTCTTTGGCTACCAGCATCACGCCCGTTTCCGTGGCCGATCGGCGGATGGAAGCGTTTGAATATATCTCTCTGTTCGACAACGGTGCGCACTCAGTTGATGTGAAGACGCACCCCTCATCGCGTGCCCGTGTCTACAAGCTCGACTACAACACAGGTAAGGCAACTGCAGTCCGGTCATACGAGGCGCCCGATGGCCTGTCTGCAGCCACTCAGGGCAGCACGCAGCTTCTGGACAACGGCAACGTGTTTGTCAACTGGGGCCAGGCGGGTGCCATCACCGAGTTCGCCGAGGATGGCGAGGTGTTGTTCCATGCCTACCTCGACTCGGCTCCCGGCGGTCGCCTTGTGCAAAGCTACCGCGGTTTCCGTGCGAACTGGACTGGTGTTCCCGCTGAAGAGCCTGCTCTGGCTGTTTTCGCTTCGAATTCGGGCAACAAGGAGGATCTGGATGTCTATGTCTCGTGGAACGGCGACACGGAAACCAAGACCTGGCGCTTTTATGTTGCATCCGAGGGTCGCTATTTGGGTGAGGTCAAGCGCACTGGCTTCGAAACGCATGCATACTTCAAGAACGTTGCACCTGTGTCATCACTGGGCAGTGTTAAGATTTATGCTGAAGCAATTGACGACGAAAACAACGTTCTGCGTCAGGCGAAGGCTGTCTCTGTGCAGCACCTGGCTTCACCCAGTGCTGCGCACGAGTTTAAGAATTCCGGTCAGATTGAGCTTTGAGCGGTGCATTGACGGGGACTCACGGTGACGTTTGTAGATTAGAAGATAAAAGGTACAGTCCCACACTGGCAGACACGTGGAATAGGCGTGCGATCTCCCTTGAAGTTGTACAAGGGTTGCACATGGTGGTGACTTTCTTAGACGTGTCATGCCGAGAAGGATGTGAGGCAGAGGGTAAAACCGTATATTTCGGTCACGCCTTTTGCTGCATATACGATGCGGCCTGTGGTTGTTAATGTTATCGCTGTTCGTTATTTTTCGCAGTTTCTTCTTTCCGAAAATTTATTTCTCCATATTCCAAAGATTCTCAATTACTTTGTTGCTTGCGACTTCTGCGGCATCATGATTGGCCGATAATGCGAGAAACCCATCAAACCCGATTTAACATACACGTGGGGGCGTGCTCAGCTCTGATTAGACGACCCAGAAGCTTTCGCCAAGAGTCTTGGGGCTCTTGGACATTCGAGGTCTTCTAGCTCCTTGCCAGGCTCTGTACTGTCCCCGACTGTTTTGAATCTGGGCAAGCCTTGGCTGTACCCACGAGCTGTCACTAAATGGGCAAAAATAAAGTCAACTTCTCCACTTGCCAGAAACGGGATGCACAGCCTTGTGATTAAAACAAGAAAACGGAGAGAAATGCTCCACCCACACATGAACGTCGCGTCCACGTCCACGCCGGCGGCTGGGCTAGACCGCATTGGCCCTTGACAAAAGCAGTCACCGAGACAGAAAGGACTGGCAAAGCCAGGCCGTTGGCAAAGCCGACATTCTTGTCCGTGAGAAAAATGCAAAGATAAAAGGATATCGGCTCCCACTCGCCAAGGTCGCCAAGTTCGCCAAGTTGCTAAGTTGTCTTGGGACTATCCTGTCCTCTGCGAACTCGCGCGTGGATAGAGAATAAGAAAGGGTTTTACAAATATCCTGCTCTTTTTATCTCGACCAAAAAAATCAGCCCCGTGTCTCTGTTTCGGCAAGCAATTGACCCGGATGGACGGCGAAGCGCACAGAGACGGTACACGTGCTCCGTTCTACATCCACGAGGGATGACCGAAAATGCTAGAGAGGCGACATGAAAGCATTGCGAGTGGTTGATCATCTCTCCGGCCAAGACTCTGCCGAGTCTTGTCATTGAAAATATGTCCACCGAGGAGACGAAGCTGTGATCAGGGGGAAACGTGTGATTGGAGAAACAATGGAGGCCCCCGTTCGATTGGAATCAGGCACATATAAGAACCTCGGCGATCAGCGCCTGATCATTTTCTTCTTCTTCAACTGTCAACCGCATTGCCTTGTCTTTCCATTTTGTTATCACCCTTCGACAATTGCAGCACCGACTATTGCTCTTCAAACCCTATCCGTCTTCATCGACAACCGAGGATCCGCATCACGCATTCTTCTCAAGATGGTGCGCCTTCTCGAGTATAACCATTTGTTTGCCATTGGCACAATCTTTGCTTTCCTGGACGCCTGGAATATCGGTATGGCACATTCCCGTCTTGCACACAACCAATGTATCTCGACAACTGACCATGCTCACATGACAGGTGCCAACGATGTCGCTAACTCGTGGACTACGTCGGTCAGCTCGCGCTCCGTCACCTACCTACAGGCCATGTGCCTTGCCAGTGTGATGGAGTTTGCCGGTGCTGTCGGTGTTGGTGCCCGTGTTGCTGATACTATTCGTACAAAGGTCGTCAACACCGCTCTGTATGCTAGTGAGCCAGGCATGCTTATGCTGGGCATGGTGTGTGCCATTGTTGCATCCTCTTGCTATCTGACTTTTGCCACCAAGGTCGGTTTTCCTGTCTCAACCACGCACTCCATTATGGGTGGTGTTATTGGTATGGGCGTTGCATCCGTTGGTGCTGGTGGTATTAAGTGGGTCGGCTCTGGTGGCGGCACGGGTGCCATCAACTCTGGTGTTGTCCAGGTTTTCCTGGCTTGGATCATCGCTCCTGGTATCTCTGCCGTCTTTGGTGCCATCATCTTCACCATCACCAAATACGTCGTCATGCTTCGCTCCAACCCGGTGTACAAGGCACTGCTGACCGTGCCGGCCTACTTTGGTATCACGGCGTCTCTTCTCACCATGCTGCTAGTCTGGAAGGGCGGTAGCTACACTGTCACCCTGAACGACGCCCAGATTGCTGGTGTCATTGTCGGTGTTGGTGCGGCTTGGGGTATTTTCATTGCCATTTTTCTCTGCCCTTGGCTGTACTGCAAGGTCATCCGTGACGACTGGGCGATCAAGCCGTACCATGTGGTCCTGGGACCGCTCAACTTGCGCCGCCCTGATGCTGGTCCACCGCCGCCCGGCTACCGTGGCACTCGCAACTTCTACCAGGGCCATCTGACGCTCGAAGAGCTCGAGGAGCAACGTGCCCGCACTGAGGTTCGCGAGGAGATGCCCAGTCGCCAGGGCGCCAGTGACGAAGAGGCTACTGTCGGTGAGATGTCACCGGAGCTGAAGGGCAACAATGCTGCCAACATTGTCAGTGTTTCCGACAATGGCGTTGTGAACCGCCAAGCACGCAGCGGTCAGCTTCCTCCTCCTGCCGCCAACGAGCCTGAGCCGCGTAAGTCCATTGTTGGCCCCAAGCCCGAGGGCAAGTGGTACACTGGCTCGGTACTCTTTTGGTACTTTAAGCATTTCGTCTTCCGTGGCGTTGATGTCGACGTTGTCAGCGCTCAGCACGACAAGCGTGACATGCTGACAGGCGACCTCGAGGCCATGCATGCCCGTGTTGCCCATTATGACAACAAGACCGAATACATGTTTACCTTCCTGCAAGTCATGACCGCTGCCACTGCTTCTTTCACTCATGGCGCCAATGACATTGCGAACGCCATCGGTCCCTACGCTACCATCTACCAGATTTGGAACGATGGTGCTCTTCCCGCGAAAGGCAAGGCTGATGTGCCCGTTTGGATATTGGTTTTTGGTGCCTCTGCACTTGTCATCGGCCTTTGGACGTATGGCTACAACATCATGCGCAACTTGGGCAACCGAATCACGCTGCACTCGCCGTCCCGTGGTTTCGCCATGGAGCTTGCCAGTGCCACGACTATTATTCTCGCCACCCGTCTCAGTAAGTCTCATCGTGACTGTTATTCCGCGTTGTCTGTTGGTTGTTGCTATTTTCGCGGCGAATTGCGTTTTGTGAGCGTCACCGACTAGTGCCAACAGCTAACACTTACAGAACTTCCCGTGTCAACTACGCAGTGCATTACGGGTGCTACCGTCGGTGTCGGCTTGTGCTCGGGTGATTGGCGCACCATCAACTGGCGCATGGTTCTTTGGATCTACGCTGGTTGGGTCATTACACTTCCGTGTACGGGTCTCATCTCAGGCCTGCTCATGGCATTCATCATCCACTCGCCTCGGTGGTGAAGAATTTTTGCGAAGACCCTGCAAATTCCGTGGGCCCGACTTTCGACCACATCCTGCAACAAGAAAACACCAAGTGGCAGCTGCAGTCACGACATCCTCTTGTAAAAGCTTGTCGTTTTGGGAAAAGCTTTATTTCATCTTCCTGTAATGCACATTATACATACATAGAATATTAATACCAGGCTGTTACCAGCCCTCATCAGATTCAACACAAGAAGCCCATCTTTTGTTCAGTTCATGCTCTTTTTCCTTTTCTGCCATATTTTCAGATAAGGTCGCATTTTTCTTGCTTTTCAAGTCTGCTTTGGGTTTCCCATAATTGCCCACAAAAACATCCCCAAAAAAAGATAGTCAGATACCGTTGGAGATGGAAAAAACATCAATGGCCTGCTCGAACGAGGCGGCGATCGGGGAAGCCAGGTTGGAGGCAATGGCTTGCAGAGCCGTGGGCACCTTGGCGATGATGGCGGCACTCATGTCGGCGGAAGCGCTCATCTGCGTCTTGAGGTCAAGCAAGACCACGGGGGCAAGAAGAAGGTGCTCAAAATCATCGTGGGCGTTGATAAGAGCAGTCATGGTGCCATTGACGGTGGTGGCCAAATTGCTGACAGCCGTTGCAATGCTCAAAGCCTCCTCGGTGGTGAGCGGATCGCTGTCCTCGGCAGTGTCAGTGCCGTCATGAATAGCCGACAAGACGTGGGCGCTCTGGGTGACGATGTGGATCGAGCCGAAGAGACCGCCCGACCAGTCCTCGACGGTAGACTGCAAATCAGCGGTCTCCGAGTCAACGTTGTTGAGGGCGCTGACGATGTCGGCACCGCTGGCAGCAGCCGTGCTGGTAATTACTGCCGTGAAGACGGCGCGGACGAGGGTAGAGACACGCATGGTGATGGGATGCGGGAGCGGGATGCGGTGGGCAAGACTTTCGGAAGTGGTGGATGGAGAGATAATGAACGTGGACGAGGAAGAAAACCAAATCTGGAGCAGAAAAAAAAAAAGAAAAGGGGGGAGGCACATATTCACAGAATACCAGGTAAGAACGCAAATCAGTGAACGAGAAGGAGCGATCACCACTGCACTCGCACTTGTACTCCTCAGCCCATTACGAATGACAAGGTTGTTCCTTACTATCCATGACAAGTGCTACTGCCGAACCGCAGTTGCAACATAAGCCGACAACATGATCCCGCGCCGTGAAAGATCATCGATATAGGCATCCAACGTTGATTCACAGCAAATCTGGATACATTCGGACACATCTGGGGACGCTCTGCGTCAGTCTGAGGATAGTCTTGTGACAGTATGGGGAGCGGCACGGGCCATCTCGAGAACCGAGGATCTATTTGTTGTAAAAAAAAAGAGAAATGACGCATGCGCGAATTGATTAGTGTTGAGCTTTAACGTGGTATAATTATTAAGCTTTGACGTGGCATAACACGCGTGGGAGATTAGGCACAATAGGATGTATATAAAATATGAGGTGTGGGTGGAAGAGGCTATGAGTGGCTAATACTCGATGAATATTAAATAATTACCGATATACGATATGGCCAGCGAGAGGCCAAGGCGTTCTTAATATAATAGAATGGGCACAGGACTGTATTTAGGACTGATCCGTCGATCGCCGTCGCTGCGGCACACGAAGCACTCGATTTTAAGCGCCGTGCCTCGCCATAAACTATTATGAAACAACGATATAATAAAATAAGAATAAGGTCCTTCGAGTCTAAGTATCTCTCTCTCTCTCTCTCTCTCTATCTCTCTCTATTTATCTGTCTATCTCTACCTCTTTATCTTTCCCCGTCTTCCTTTATCTCCCTTCATCTCGCTTTATTTCTCTCTATATTTCTCCGTCTATCTCTGTCTGTCTCCTCCTGTTAAGGAAAATGACTTATTCATGTGCGCTACCTTTCCTCTTTACTCTATTTAATTCTGACCAGTCAGAGTGCATATTCTTTTGACAAGACCCCACGTGATCTCTATTGCGATTTCACCCACTTGCCTGGGGTACAAAACTGACGACAAAGTGTGATTTTTAACTTTTAGCAAGGCGTACGTCATCTCTTTTCTTGGAAATTTAACTACCCGTTCACAACCTACAACACCGCAATGGAAGATCTCTCATCCACGCAAATATCCGAGTATGAGGTCTCACTTGGCGACAAACTAGTTAGTGACTAAGGACATATTACTCCTACACCCAGTGATTTTTGCTCGGTTTCAAGCTAATTAGTAACAGAAGAAAGAGGCCCTAATCACGGCGACCGGACGTGTTGAGCTCAGCTCCTGTGGTTCGCGGGTGACCAAGTCCATTATCAAAGACATGCCCGAGTTTTGGCGCTCGATACAGAGAAAGCAGCTTCGGCGCGAGATCGATACATACAGACATCTCCCCGTCCACCCACGCCTAGTTCCGTTGCTCGACTTTGGCCAGGATGGCGACGATGCCTTTTTGGCTATTACATATATGCCCAACGGGACTCTTGCTACATACCTAAAGCAGAACGAAGCAGCGATCACGACCGAGCTACGCACGCAGTGGGCTCGCCAAACTGCAGAGGGTGTCGCGCTGCTGCATGCCCACGACGTCATCCATGCCGATCTGAAGCCGACCAATCTACTCCTAGATGCCGACCTCAACGTCCGCATCGCCGACTTTGGCGGCTGCTCGCTCCTCGGCCAACGGCCGTACATTCTTGAGAGCGGACCCTTTTATCTACCCGCCGCGTGGAGAGACAAGGACGCGCTGGGCTGTAACGTCGCGACAGACATCTTTGCCCTGGGATCGTGTGTTTTTCAGATTGCCACAGGTCGACAACCGTATGACGGTATGGAAGATGGCAGCATTGAGAAAAAGTTTGCAAACCAAGAGTTTCCGCCACTAGATGGCGTCTTATTTGCTGATGTAGTCATGAGGTGTTGGCGGAGCGAGTTTACGTCCGCCGAGGCGGTTCTTGATGCGCTGTCGCCTAAAGAAATAAAATACTCTGATAAATCTTGAATTTTTAATAGTAGGCTTTGGGAGTACGGAGGGAAGTCGGAAAAAGAAAAGAAAAAAGAGAAACTTAAATATAATTTAAATAAACCGTCTTGATACTTTTTAAATATAAGTTTTATATTTTATTTTAAGTAAATAAAAAATAAATAAATTAACGTAATATTTTAGTAAAATAAATAAATTAACGTAATATTTTAGTTTTAAATTATTTTAAACGGTATATATCTCGTAATTTTATATATAAGATTCTTTTTATTAAGTAGATAAAAATATTAAATAATAATAGTATAATAATAAAGTAAAATATTACGAATATAACCTTTACGGGTCTTGTTAATTAAATTAAATAACGTAATTAATACTTTAACGGATAAGAGGGTATTACGAAGAAAGTAATTATTAATTATATTCCCCGTATAATACGTAATAATTACGTTATTAACCGTTATATAAAGCGGCGTTTTTAAACCGTATTAAAGGATATATAAACGTTTTTTATTATAATTCTTTTAATATGAATATTATTACGGTAACGCCTTTTAAACTCCCTCGTATCTCCGTATAAAAGATTTAACGGTATAAATTAAATATAAATATAATAAAAAAAAGTAAAGTAAGTATAATATATTATTTAAATTATTATTTACCGAGCCTTTTATAATAAATAAATAAAAACTTAAGTATTACTTTTTTATCCTCGAATAAATATAATATTCGTTTTATAAACCGTTATTTACTTTTAAAAATAAAGTATTATACTTCTTTATTATAAATATTATTACGTAACGGCCTCGTACCTCCCGCGTATTATTATAAAATTTAGGATAAGTAGTTACGATAGTAAAACGTCGGCGTTTCGAGGGCGAAGGTAAGTCTAATATTATATAAGAACTAAGTTTTACCTCCCGAAACCTTACGGTATTCGGGGAGGCCTTTTACTTAAGAGAACTTTATAATAGTGGCGTGGCGCCCGCGAGGGCGCCTAGCTACGTACGTGCCACCGCACTAGTTACTTATTACGTATCGGTCTCGTGCTCCCTTTATTATTAATTACGAAGTGGTATTAATACGAGGGAGATACGAGGTCGTTATCGTGGTGATATTTATAGTAGAAGAATTATAATATGTATTTACGACTTTTTAATAAATTATAAAAGAAGTACGAAGTTAATATGTAATTTAACGTAATAATTAAAACGTAACGGGGCGTTTTAATAATTATTTATTACGACTTATTAATTTAAAGCGAGGTACTTAATTTAATATATTTTCTTTTCCTTTTTTTTTTCTTCTTTTATTTACTCGTTTTACTTTATTTAAAGAGTTTTAATCGGGGGCCTTTAATTTATTAAGTATAAAAATACGGATCGGAGGTATTAAGTTAAAACGGGGCGCTTTACCCCGTATAATTTCTTTTCTTTTTCTCTTTTTATTTTTATTTACTTATTTCGTTTTACTTAAAGAGTTCCGATTAAGGGCCTTATTATAATTCTTTTATTATAAATATTATTACGGTAACGACCTCGTATTTCCCTCGTATTAATACCACTTCGTAATTAATAATAAAAAGAGTACGAAACTAATAACTATTCGTTACGACTTACGTAATAAGTTATTAATAAAACGAAAAAAACGGGCCCCCGACCCGCGCCGTTAATCGCGACGCCTAAGTCGCCCGTTAACGTTATTAAAAATCGTACCCTTAAGTCGCGTTACGCCCGCGTTAACGCCTCCCCGCTTTATTTTTTAAACTCCGCGGGAGCTCGAAACCCGCTTTATTTTTTTTCTTTTCTTTTTTTTTCTTTTTTTCCCTTTTTTCCCTTTTTTTTCTTTTTTTTTTTAACGGCCTTTTATTTATCGTCGATTACGGTAGTTTTACCCGGTAAGTTATCGTTTTAATTAATTTTTTTTAAGTTTAAACGTTTAAATCGCGCGTTTATTATAATTCTTTTATTATAAATATTATTACGGTAACGACCTCGTATTTCCCTCGTATTAATACCGTTTCGTAATTAATAATAAAAGGAGTACGAGATTAATACGTAACGAGTAGTTATTACGGTAATACGTACGTAATTAAACGCCCTCGCGGACGCTACGTTATTATTATAAAGTTCTCTTAAATAAAAGGCCTCCCCGAATATTATAAGGTTTTAAGAGGTAAAATTTAATTCTTATATAATATTAAACTTACCTTCGCCTTTAAAACGTTTACGTTTTATTATTATAATTACTTATTTTAAATTTTATCAGTATAAATATACCGGTGGCTAGTATACGTATACGCGTACCTATACTTAGTTAGAAGTGGTGTAGCTAAGAGGTATAGGCGGTGGTTAAATACCACCGCGCACTTCCGACCGGATCCACCTATTCAGGGGTAACGTATCGCTATACTCGCGGGTAGAAAAGTTTTACGTATAATTTTAGTGGCTTTAGATTCTTAGATAAAGTAAATACGTTACCACTAAATTAATTATATAATTTCCTCGTATTTAAGAAGTCGTATAAAATTACGGTATAGTCGAATACGAATATTAGAGTACGGTAAATTTATATTAATTAATAAGGTTTCTTTATATTATAATAATATTAACTCTTTATAATTATCCGAAAATTATTTAAAACTACTTCGAAAATTACGAAATTACTTTTAATAATTAAAATAAACGATATTACCGATTACGTTAATTAATAAGTTTTTAATTAAAAGTTTAATAATATCGAAAGGCGTATTCGCGTATTTATTAACGAGACCGAGGGTTATACGTTCGTTAATAATAACCTTTAATACCTCTTCGAAGAAACGTTAAAAGGCGTTACCGCCGACGAGTTTATTACGGCCCACTTTACGGTTTTATTAAGCCTTAAGCGTACTCTTATAAAACGAGGTATTTACGTTAAAAACTACCGTAACGGTAATAATAACTTTACGTAAATTTTAATTAACGCGTTCTAAGTTTATAACGTACGCGAATAATTTATTAACTCGTTTAAGTAATTCGTTAAAACTACGATTATAAAAACGTATAACGAGAGGATTTAAAAGTTAATTTTTATTAATTAGGTTTACCCGATATACCGTTTAATTTACTTTAACGATAAGCCCGTTATACTCGGCGTTACGGTTAACCCGGACGATACCCCGGCTAATATTAATCGTACGCCCGTTAATAATAACTAAAATAACGAAGAAAGTATATTTACTTATAAACTTCCGATCCCGGGCCCCGGCGTCGAGTTTAATAATTTATACGGCGATATAACTCCCGCGCCCGCCGGTAATTAAGCTTATAATAACCCGCCGTTTAATAATAATATCTCGTAACCGTATAACGATAATATGTACTTTTATATACTCTTAATTAAAGGCTTTAAGACTTTTTCGTACGGTTAATATTAAAGTTAAGGGTAAGGTTAACGCTTTAACGGTCCGCCTTATTATTAAAGTACTTTTATATTATTATACGGTATACCCGGAAATAAAAGTAATTAACCCTTTAATACGGACTTTATTAACCTTACTTATTAACTTAACTCGTAATTTAATAATAAAAATTAATTACGTATTATTAAAAATATTTAAGAGTTTTTCCCGGTTAAAATAAAATATAATAACTTTAATAACGAAATAAGCCTCGTTTTCCGAGTCGGTTAATTTATTTATTTTATTATTAATTAAAAGTTTAAGGAGGCTTATATTTATAAAGCGTTCCCGATTATAATAATAATTAAAGAGGTTTATAATTATTATAACGTAATTAAAGCTAATACGAAGGATTAAAAATTAATTATTCGGCGTATATTATAACGGTTCGAGGGAAATATTATATTACGCGTTAAGCGTAATAAGTAATACGCTCTTTTATTTTTTAAAATTACGGCGGTATCGTTTAATAAAACGTTCGCGGAAGTTATAAAAGACCTTTATACGAGATTATTTTAGGGTTTTAAAGCGTTCGAAAGGTATAAAAATACGTTACCCGCCTTATACGCGCGGTTAATAAATATTTACGAGTAAAACCCTCGGACTTCGCGTTACGTTACGACGGCGGTATTAATTAACGGCGGCCCCGATAATTTATACCGTATTATTTACGACTTAATACGCGTAAACGAACGCGTTACGTTTAACTTTAATACGGCCTTTATTTATTATTTTAACCGGTATTACGGCCGTAAAGACTCGGGTAATAAATAGTTTACCGGTATCCCCGGGAATACTTTTAAATACTTTATATACGGTAAAAAAGGTTACCGTTAAAGGTTATACTTTAAGGTAAAAAAAACGGTTTATAAAAAGGTATAAGTTAATAATAAGGGCGGTATTATAACTTAGTATTTTATTTAAATAACGGACTTAAAAGGCGAATAACGTCCCGAAAGCGATCTTAGTTAATCCGATTAAAACGTTAAAAACGACGGCGATAACGACTTTACGTAACCGACGTAATTTTATACCGCCTTTTAATCTTAGTTAATAACCGGTAACTTAACCGTTATAAACGTATTAAACGGTTAAAAGTATATATATACGTTTACTCCGGAGGCCCTTAAAAAGGATATTTAACCTTTCGATTAATAAACCGATAATTTAGTTATTTTTTTCGTAGACTTTTCGTAATATAATTAAATTAAATTTTTAAGTTTTATCGTAAATACCGGCGTTACGAGACGGTTAATTTACGGCTTACCGTAATTTAAAGCTTTATAAAAACTTCGCTTAACGGTTATACTTAATACTATTATTATAAATACCGTAAATATTAAGTTCGGTATTAAAAAGTTTAAATTAATCGGATCCTACGGTATTAAGACCTTTATAAAAAGCGTTAATTTTTATATAATATTTATTAATACCCCCTTTTTACTTTCTTTAATAAATATAAACCGCCTAAAGTATTATTTCGATAATACGAAAGATTTAATAATTAGTCCCGCCGGTTATATACCGGTAATTAAACGCTTTAAATATATATTTATTAATACCCCGGAGACGGCGTATATTACCGGCTTTTATAATTACTTAACGGCGACGGAGCTTAAAAAATATTATATTATTAGGCTATTAGGGTTCGTTTTTAACCTTTTACGGGGTTTTATTCTAATCGTATATTCGATTAGGTTTAATTACGTATTTATTTACAAGTCTTATATAAACTTTTATTTACCTTACTTAAAAATCTTATATAAGTCTCTAATCTAGCTCGTTTACGGATCTTAAAGAAATATCTTAATATACTTATTTACGAATCCGTTTACGTATTCGTTTACGAATCCTTTACGTATTCGTTCGTATATTTTAATTAAATATTTAATCGGGCTTTTTTACGTACTCGTTAACGAATTCATTTACGTATTCGTTCGCGTATTTTAATTAAATATCCGATCGGGCTCTTTTACGTACTCGTTAACGAATTCGTTTACGTACTCGTTTATATATTTTAATTAAATATCCGATTAAACTCGTTTATATACTCGTTAATAAATTTATTTATATACTCGTTCGCGTATTTTAATTAAATATCCGATCGGGCTCGTTTACGTATTTATTAATAAATCCGTTTACGTATTTATTCGCGTATTTTAATTAAATATTCGATTAAGTTCGTTTACGTACTCGTTCGTATATTTTAATTAAATATCCGATCGGGCTCGTTTATAAAAAAAGAAATATAAAACGTATTAAAAATAAAAATATATTAAAAATAAAAATATAAAAGAAATAAAATAAAAACAAAAAGAAAAAATAAAAAAAAAATAAAAAAAAAAAAAAAAAAACGAAGAGAAAAAAAAAAGAAAAAGAGGAAAATAAAAAAAAAGAGAAAGGAAAACGAAAATATAAAGGAAACGTTTTAACGCGTCGGTTAATTAATATACGGACGTTAATATAAGTTAAATTAAAAAAAAAAAAAACGCGTTAATAATACGTAAACGGACGTAATCCACGTTAAATTAAAAAGAAATAAAAATAAATATTATTTCCCGTTTTATAAATTTACCGTACTTTAATATTCGTATTCGATTATACCGTAATTTTATACGACTTTTTTAAATACGAGAAAGTTATATAATTAATTTAATAATAACGTATTTATTTTATTTAAGAATTTAAAGTTATTAAAATTATACGTAAAACTTTTTTATTTACGAGTATAACGATACGTTACCTTTAAATAAGTGGATCCGGTCGGAAGTACGCGGTAATATTTAATTACCGTTTATACCTTTTAATTATATTACTTTTAATTAAGTAAAGGTACGCGTATACGTATATTAACCACCGGTATATTTATACCGATACGTTCTTATAATCGTTAAACGCGCCACCCCCGGCTTAATTATCCCTTTTAAATCGGGGTAATTATTATAAAATTTAAAATAAATAGTTATAATAATAAAGCGTAAACGTTTCGAGGGCGAAAGTAAGTTTATTATTATATAAAAATTAAATCTTACCTCCCGAAACCTTACGGTATCCGGGGAGGCCTTTTACTTAAAAGAATTTTATAACGGTAACGTAACGCCCGCGAGGGCGCCTCGTTACGTACGTACCACCGTACTAGTTACTCGTTACGTATTAATTTCGTACTCCCTTTATTATTAATTACGAAATAATATTAATACGAGGGAAATACGAGGTCGTTACCGTAATAATATTTATAATAAAAAAGTTATAATAATAATTAATTTATAATAATATTATACTCGTATCGTAACGGCCGAAACGGACGATATATAATAAAAAATAATTACGATTTTAACGTAACCTTATAATATAAACCTCGCGGAGGTACGATATACGAGACACTTTAAGTTATTAAAATATAACGTATTATTTAATAAACGTAAGTTAATTTATAAAGTTATTAAAACTTATAAGCGTGTAAATCCGAATTAATTATTTAAAACGGTACGTACGACGTATACCGTAAGAAATATACGGTTTATAAACGACTTATATTAATAAAATTTAAGGTCCTTAAATATCCTCGAAATTCGGCGAGCCTAGGGTATTTTAAACGACGATTACCCGTTTCGGAATATTAAGGCGGATTAATAAAGGCTTATTAAAAACGTAATAATACGGTAAAGTACCCTCGCTTTAAGTCTTTTTTACGGGAGGCGTAATTAAAAATACTTTATAAAAATTAAAAACCGATAACTTTTATACGTATATTAACGTTTATTTCGGGTACGACCTTAGTACGCGGGTCGAGTTTAAATCGATTAAACGATAAATTTAACCGTAATATTAATAACGTATTTATTATAATTAATTTATTAAAATTAACGACGACGACGATAATTACCGCGACGTTAATAATATTTTTAACGTTTACGACGATAACGAAAACGACTTTAACGACCGCGTCGACCGTAAATAAATAACCGACGTTAAATAAAATAATAAACGAGGACGCCTGGTCTAGTTATTTACCGTTTAAATAAAGCCGTATTTTTTAAATTAATGTTTATAACGAGCTCTCGTTATTCCCCGTTATTATTATTACGCCTCCTTCGTAAATAAAACGGGTAACGGTATCCTAGGATAATAAATAAAATATATTATTAAATTAATTTATTTTAATAAAGCGGCCTCGGTCTCGGCTTTAATCGCGGATATCCTTTATCGAGTTATTAAACGACGACGATAATAATAATTAAAACCCGCTTAAACGTTAATTTAATAAATAAAGTTTTTAATAAAAATAAAGTCGTATTTATTAATAATAATAACGAGTATTTCGTTATAATAATTAATCGAAGGTGGATAAGTTAAAGTAATAACGGGATAAGAAATAAAAAATAAGAGGTAAAATAAAGCCGGTATATTATTTACGATAAAAATAAAATTACGGCAAGGGAATAAATAAGGAGGTATAATTATACTTACTATTATCTTTACTTTATTTTTATTATTTTTATTATATACGGGTAATAAGGAAGTGTTACGAGGAAGGTAGTTGCCAACTACCTTCCCGTACGACACGTGACGGCTATGCCACTAGCTGTCACGTGGCGCGGCCTTCCCAGGCCGCACCAAGGGGTATAAGTGGCTTTTCTCCCATACGCAATAGTCCTTTAACTTAATCATCAATCATATATTATTTTTACTCTATTTCTTGGTCGCTCACATCGCACCCTTATACTGTCACGAAGTCTTATGAAACCGTTATGCCCTCGCCTTTGCCTTACATCGCCGCTGCCTAGTATTTCGATACTAGCCGTGGCCGCGCCTCGTGCGCAACAGGAAGTTACGGTTACGATTAATAATCTTCTCGACTTAAATAACGAAAGCTAGTTTTACGATTAAACGATGGATATCGGTTATTAAATATATAAATTTATTAATTATTAAATTATATAATATATAATATATATTATTTAAAATTTAAAATATTATAAACTTTATAATATTCTTATAAAATAAAAAAGTATCGGGGAAGCTTTTCGTAATATTCTTATTAATACCCGTATTTTATAATAAACGGAAGGAGCGACGTTTAAAACTAAAGTAAATAATAAGTACGAGGGATATTTTTAAAGAGATAATTAAATATTATTATCTCTTACCCCTTTTTATAATTTATAAATATAATTATCGTTAATATAAAACCTATTTCGTAAGTTAAGCCCGCCCGTCTCCTTTAAGACTTAGTAAGTATCGGGGGGTTTTATAATATAAATATTATAAGCCGTTAAGGATTAAATAATAACGTAACGATAAATATATAATTAAAGGTAAGTATAATATTATTAAGAAATTAATTCTTACTTCTTTAATCTTTAGTAAAAGTGGGTATCCCTCTTATAAAAATTATCTTTTATTCCGGGTTAACTATAATAATATTTCGATAACGGTATAAATCTCGTAATTAATCCGTCGATAACTACGACCCCGTAAGACCTAGACTCGGTAAAGTCTTTAAGCCCTTAACGTAAGTAGTCCCGTTTATACGTAATTAAGCCTAACTCCCTATTTAACTTAGCTCTTATAAACCCTAGGGAATCCCTAGGGTGTTAGATATCTTATAAATAAGGAGGGCGAATTACCTTTAACTTTTAAATATATATTAGTCGTAACACTAATCCATAACGGCTTATAGTATTTATATTATAAAACCCTTTAAAATACCTATTAAATTTTAAATACCCGTAATATACTTTAAAGTCTTATAATTAAGTTTAACTTTATTTAGGCCTTAACTCTTATAAACCCTAGGGGAGTCCTTAGGGTATTAAATATATTAAATATAAAAAGGGTAAATTACTTATAACTTTTAAATATATATTAATCGTAATATTATAACTTTTTTATCGTTATTTTAATTACGGTATAAATACGGTATAAAATATATATATAAACTTTAAACGACTTATTATTATTTAAGAAAACACTTAGTCCGGCCTAAAATATATATAATAATAAAAAGATATAAAAAAGGTATAATTTTAAAGAAAATCGAACGTATATTTATTATTACACCACTTTTATTTAACAAAATCTAAAAAAATTAAAAAGGGTATTAGAATAATACTCGTAACTAGTATAATAAAGGTATAAAATTATTATTTATTTATTCGATATAATTTAATAATATTTTAACGAAGTTCTTTCTAATATATTTTTATTACCTTAATTTTTTAACGCGATAATAATAATGTTATGTTATGTTATGTGTGTTGTTATGTTATGTTATGTGTTAGTGTTATGTGTTAGTGTTATGTTAGTAGTGTTAGTGTTAGTGTTATGTTAGT